>CP136059.1:266642928-271642928 GCA_032464435.1 Aegilops umbellulata | reverse complement strand
CAATGCTTCGAAATTCACTGATGTAGCCCCCAAGGATCGGTTCAACTTAGTGTAGTTAAACCGGGACTTAATATAAATCTCAATGCTTCAAAATTCACTGATGTAGCCCCCAAGGGCCGGTTCAACTTAGCGTAGTTAAACCGGGACTTTAAGTAATTAATATCGCAGCATCAGAACTTATTCGAGCAAATAGCCATTAGCCCCCAAGTGCCAAGCTGAATACTTGTATTGAGCTTGGGACTTTGTAACCAATTGAAAGATGAAGATCAAATATGCATTAGCCCCCAAGTACCAAGTGCATAACTTGTTACGTGGTTGGTACTTCAATTCTTGTACCGTTTTCTGAATCATATGACTGTCTGTATGTAGGCTGAGCTGAAGAAAAAAGAAAGCCAACTCGCCGATCTTCAAGAAAATTTGAAATCCCAACAAGCTAAAACCTCAAAGGCGAAAGAGGAGTTGACCAGCGCTGTAAGCGTCATGGAACAGCTTAAGGAGGGCTTCAAGAAAGAGCAAGCGGATTGGGCCACTGAGAAGGCCGCTTTGACGAAGAAAATTGAAACTGCTGAAGCCGCCCTTAAACCGGTGGTAGATGAGCTGACCAGCGTAAAGCGGCATGTGCATGCCATGACTGTCGCCATCTTTGGTAAGCCTCCTTTGACTTCTGTAACAATTTGGCCTTCCTATGATAGGTCCGGTTTGTGAACTTTTTGTAATGTTGCAGGTACACGCATTGGTCACTTGGGGTCAGATGTGCGGAAGAAGTTGAAGGCTGCCTATACACTGATAGAACTATTGTATACTGGTGCGCAGCGTATCATATCAACTACATCCCACAACAACCCGGCGCCCACCTTGATCCAAGACACCCTGAAGAGATTGTCTATGCTCCCTGCTCGGGTTGAAGAGCTGAAGAAATCCGCTGCTCGAACCGGTGCTATCAATGCCTTAATCCGGGCAAAAGCGTGGGTGCCGGATTTTGACCCTGTTGAAGCGGCGCAGGGCTATCCTCACTTAAAGTAAGATGGTTCGGAATTCAATGAGGAGGACTTGTGGGCGATAAAACGGGAGGTGCACCCTCTAGCTTGTCAATTGGTGGAAGAAGCAGACTTGTCTCATTACCAAGCCCAATATGACTGTCGGATTTCGGGTTCCGGCAGACCCTTAAGGTTCGAACTCTGGGGTGCGCGCGGGGATTATGCCCTCTACCTCTCCGTCTTGCAAGGATCTAAACTACTGAAAGAACAACACAAGAGACACAGGGTTTATACTAGTTCGGGCCACCATTGTGGTGTAATACCCTACTCTAGTTTGTGGTGGGTGGATTGCCTCTTGGGCTGATGGTGATGAACAGTACAAGGAAGAACAGCCTCGCAAGGGTTTTTTCTTGGCTAGGGGGATGAACTGCTAGGAGGAGTTCAGTCGCCCTTCTCTCTCTCTCTACTGCCTGAGTCTTTCTAACTGGTTTCTCCCCCTCTACCGTGGGGGTGGCTACCCTTATTTATAGGCAAAGGCCCTGGGCCTCTTCGCAAATATTGAGCGGGAAGGGCGCAACAATTGGCCAATTTGAAGGGGAACATCTGGTACACTTATCCTGACTAAAGTTGGTCCTCGCCTGCCAAAGGCCCTGTGGTGACGCCGCTCTGGGATCCATGATGACCTCCTCCCCATCGTTGGACTGGTCTTGGTCTCGTTGCACCGAAATGGGTGCCTTTGCTTGATCCTCTCGCATGCGCTTGCTCCCTTTGCACCAAAGAGGAAAGGGAGACACTGTGTGGGCTGGCGCCCGCCTGGCATCCTTGGTCGTCATGGCTTGTGTCATGGGCACCTCGCGAGGTACCCTGCCTTGATCTCCCCGCCTCCTCGTGAGCCATCCTGATGAGGCCGCGCCTGAGGAAGCGCCGTGTCGTCTGCCTCGCGAGGCTTGGCCCCTCGCGAGGGTCTTGGGTCTTGTGTTGATGAAGATGGGCCGTGTTGTGCCCCCATTTGAGCCACGCCACAGGCATGCAAGTCTGGGGACCCCCGTTCCCAGAACGCCGACAATAGCCCCCGGGCCCAAGGCGCGCATGGGCTTGGCCGTGCTGAGAGGCGAAAGGGCAAGGGCGAAGCGCTGTGGGCCCTAACAGCCTGCGGCCTTGGGCGCCGCGTGGCGGTTGATTGGAGGTGAGCGTCTCCGCTTCCCCACGACGCCTCGGTGACCGCGCGGATTGTACAAGTCCCTGCATCCAGATCGTGTCATGATTACCTGGGATCGTGGAGGCCGACGGTTGGCCTTCGCTGGCTATAAGTACGGGGATGCGCGTGCCCTTCCAGTCCATCTGTTCTTGCTTCTCCTTCTCCTCCATGGCTCCATCGAGGAGGTTCTCGGCTGCGGAAAAGGGGAAGGCCCACCAGGTTGAGCCTGCCTCTCCTCCGCCCAAGCGCGGTCGAGGGCGCCCTCGGAAGCATCCCGTGGCCGCCTCGGCAGTGTCCCGCGGTCATGGAGACGGTTCCCAGCGTGGCGGCGGGTGA
This sequence comes from Aegilops umbellulata, assembly GCA_032464435.1. Classification (NCBI taxonomy): domain Eukaryota; kingdom Viridiplantae; phylum Streptophyta; class Magnoliopsida; order Poales; family Poaceae; genus Aegilops; species Aegilops umbellulata. Next base: position 271,640,417 of record CP136059.1, on the reverse strand, counting down.
GCCGCCGTGGCCGGGGAACGCGCCTTGGCTGCGCGCTCCACCAGGCCGCGCTTCCGCGCTACGCAGGTGCTGCCGGAGTTCATCATTTGGTCAGCGGAGCGGACTAGCGCCCGGCTCCAACTCCCTCGCTTCCTCCTTGGTGAGCTCCCGGCTGGTGCCCCGGGTGGCCTCTGGCTTCAGGCGGACGGCTGCTGCAGCCGGTCCTCATGGGCTGCGCTGGAGGTCTCCGCCACCGGGGGCTTGGCCTTAACTCGTGGCTGGCAGGCGTTTGCCCGCGCTCGCGGCCTGGGGCGCCGGTGCTCCCTGCACTTTAGGTTTGATGGCGATGCCACCCTCTACGTGAGGGTGTTTGGGGAGGACGGTCGCCGCACAGGGTGTTGCCCCGAGGACGACGACCGTGGCCAGGGACCCGGCTCCGGCGACGATGGAGGGGACAGCGCCCGCGCGGATGGTGGCGCCCGAGGCTCCCCAAGCTTCATCAACTCTTCTTCAAGCGACTCCTCCAGTGGTGGCCGCAGTCAGCCCCCGCGCTGTCGAGCTTGCTTGGGAGGCAGCGGTTCGTCCGCCCATCGTCGCGCCTCGGTGAAGCGCGAGAGGGAGTCCGCTTGAGCCCGGAGGCATCCCGAGTCGTCTCCGTTGACCGGCGCGAGGCGAGCCGCGCCGGGCTTGTTCTTTCTTTTCCTTTTGTTTCTTGCAAAAGAAAACTGCTGCATGGAGCCCCGCGGGGGTGTGTTGAAGGTTGTTGCCGTTTAACAATTACCTTGATTTCGTTTTCGCGCTTTTCAGCTGTGTGTCTGCACGTAGATAGTTCCCGGTCCCAGCCGTGGGGGGCGACCGACCCAGGCCCTCTGTGTGTGTCGCGGTGCCCGAGGGGCACAGACTGGAGGGGTGCTCCCGCAATGGACCCGGGTCATGAAACCTTGGAACAGTTAGAGTAGGAATCCTCGCGAGGGCGCTCAGCTGCCCTCCCTCGCAAGGCCTTTCGCAAGAGGAATCAAAACGGGGGAGTAAAAATCGACGAAGCATAAACCAACGATGGCAATAATTTCAATAAGACTTCAACTGCAAACAAAGCAAGCAAACTGCGGAAAGCAAATGAAAAAGACGCGTCCGGCACCTAATCTAGTCTTCAACGTCTTCTCACCAGCGCGAAGCTAAGTGCTGCCACTGGGCGTGGGAGGGAGCCCCAGGGCCTGAGGCCGGCGCTCCTGAGACTCCGGGGCGTGTATAGCCCCACTCATTATTACGTGAGAGTGTCACGGGGCGGCGAGCTTCATAGGCGTTGGCCTTCTTCACAGGCTCCGGGCCTTTCTTCTTAAGGGTAATGAGCTTCACAGGCACTTGCCTTCTTCACAGGCTCTGGGCCTTTTCCAAAAAGAGGTAGTCTTCACAGGCGTTCGCCTTCTTCACAGGCTCTGGGCCTTTCTCCAAAAAAGGGGTAGTCTTCACAGGCGTTCGCCTTCTTCACAGGCTCTGGGCCTTTCTCCAAAAAAGGGGTAGTCTTCACAGGCGCTCGCCTTCTTCACAGGCTCTGGGCCTTTCCCCAAAAAGGGGTAGTCTTCACAGGCGTTCGCCTTCTTCACAGGCTCTGGGCCTTTCTCCAAAAAGGGGTAGTCTTCACAGGCGTTTGCCTTCTTCACAGGCTCTGGGCCTTTTAGGGGTAGAACCTCCGGAGGTGCTGGATGTTCCATGCGTTCTGGATCGGCTGCCCCTCCTGAGTCTCCAAGCGCACGGAGCCTGGCCTGGAAACATGAGCAACCTTGAACGGGCCCTCCCACATGGGAGAGAGCTTGTGCAGCCCCTCCCTGGAGAGAACCCGCCTGAGCACGAGGTCTCCTACCTCGAGGGTCCTGGGGCGGATGTTGCGGCAGTGATATCGTCGTAGCGCCTGTTGGTACCTCGCCCCTCGCAGCGCGGCTTCTCAGCGGCGTTCCTCCCCCAGTACGAGGTCCATCCCCCGCATGGCGTCCTGCTGCGCCTCATCGAACGCTAGGACCTGCACGGAGCGACGCCTTACCTCGTGAGGGAGGACGGCTTCGGCTCCATAGACCAGGAAGAATGGGGTCTCCCCAGTCGGCTTGGTCGCGGTCGTGCGGATGGACCACAACACGGACTGGAGCTCATCGTACCAACCTCTGCCGCAAGCCTCCAGCTTCTTCTTGAATGTCCTGGTCTTGAGGCCCCTCAGGACCTCCGTGTTGGCTCGTTCGGCCTGGCCGTTGCTTCATGGATGCGCCACCGAGGCGTAGCATATCTGTGTTCGAAGGTTAGCACCGTATGTTTTGAAGAGGTTACTGGTGAACTGCGAACCGTTGTCTATGATGATGCGGTTCAGCACCCCGAACCGGCTCATGATGCCCCTGATGAACTTGACCGCGGAACCCGCGGGGATGGTGCGGACAGCCTCCACTTCTGCCCACTTGGTGAATTTGTCAATGGCGACGTAGAGGTAGCGGTAGCCCCCTGGCGCCCGAGGGAACAGGCCCAGAATGTCCAGCCCCCAGACCGCGAATGGCCACGAAAGGGGTATAGTCTGTAGGCTTCCTGCCGGCTGATGGATCTGTTTGGCATGGAATTGGCAGGCTTCACAAGCCTTTACCAGCTCGACAGCGTCGTTGAGTGCGGTGGGCCAATAGAACTCACTGCGGAATGCCTTGCCAACAAGGGTCCGTGATGACGAGTGATGCCCACAGTCCCCGCCATGTATGTCCTCCAGCAGCTCCTTTCCTTGCTCCCTGGAAATGCAGCATAGGGATACGTCATTCGGCCGCTTCCGGTAGAGCTCTCCATCACTGATGCAGTACGCCGTGGCCTGCCGCGCCACACGCTCCGATTCCTCCTCTTTCTCCGGCAGGGTCCCTTGCGTTAAATAACTCCGAAGTTCTGTGATCCAGCACTCCTCCTGAGGTTCCATCATCAGGAGCAGGCGTGCTCCTGAGGTCGGGCCACAGATCAGGGCTCCCGAGGCCAGCGGCTGGGGAAGCTCCTCCCGAGGCTGAGCGGTGTTCGATAACGACGGCTGGGCTGAGGGTTTGAAGAGCCGCTCTTCGAAGACGCCAGGTTCCTGAGGTAACCGCCTGGACGCCCGCCCGACGATGTCGTCGGCCTCCTGATTGGTGCCACGGGGCACGTGCTTCAACTCCAACCCCCAGAACTGCTTTTCCATCCTGCGGACCTCCGCTAGATAGGCCTCCATGTGCTCATCCTTCGGCTCATACACCTTGTTGGAGAAGTTGACAAGGAGCTGCGAGTCGCCCTTGACGGTGAGGCGCTTCACCCCCAGAGCTGCTGCGGCCTTCAACCCCGCTATCAGACCCTCATATTCCGCTATGTTGTTGGAGACCTTTTCACCTTGCTGGAAACAGAGCTGTACGGCGTAGTAGAGCTTGTCCTGAGTGGGCGATATCAGCATCGCACCAGCCCCAGTGCCGTGCCTGGAGAACGCCCCATCGAAGTACATGACCCAGCCTTCCGGCGCCTCACTCCCTGGGGAGAGGGACCAATCCTCGTTGTCCTTGAGGCCTGGTGCCTCCATCCATTCCGCCACGAAATCTGCCAACACTGCTCCTTTGATGACCCTGGTCGTGCTGAACTCGAGCTGAAACGCCTGCAGTTCTATGTTCCACTCGGCGACCCTTCCGGCTGAGTTTGGGCTCCTGAGCACTCTCTCCAAGGGGTATGACGAGACGACCTTGATGGGATGACCCTGGAAGTAGTGACGTAGCTTGCGCGAGGCCACCAGTAGCGCGAGGAGGAGCTTCTGAGGCATAGGGTACCGTGCCCTCGCGTCCCGCAGCACCATGCTGACAAAGTAGACTGGATGCTCAACAAGGCTGAGAGCATCAGCGCTTGCGGCGCCCTCGGGAGGTAAGGGCGCCTCGTGAGGTGACGTGGCCTCGGGAGGTGGACCATCTAGGCGAGCGGCCTCTCCCGCCTCTGGTGCATTCTTCGGCGGCTGACCCTCCTCAACTGCGGCTGCGGCTTCTGCGGGCCTTCCTTGTTCCCGTTTTGCCTTGCCTCGAGCTGCCGCTGTGGTTTTGACTTGGCGCTCCTCCCTAACCGCCACCAGGGCTGCGCTGGCAGAGTAGGGAGTGGCGGCGAGGTAGAGCAGCAGGGCCTCTTGAGGGCGCGGAGCCACCATGACTGGGGGACTGGTCAGGTACCTCTTGAGATTTTGAAACGCCTTATCTGCCTCTTCAGTCCATTCAAAGGGCCCCTTCTCCTTCATTAGCTGAAAGAAAGGCAACGCTCGCTCCCCCAGCTTGGAGATGAAGCGCCCTAGAGCGGTCACGCGCCCAGTGAGCTTCTGCATTTCTCTAAGGGTCTTCGGCGGGCTCATGTCCTCGACCGCCTTGACCTTCTCCGGGTTAGCCTCGATGCCTCGATGGGACACGAGGAAGCCCAAGAGCTTGCCCGAGGGGACCCCGAACACACACTTCTCAGGGTTGAGCCGCAGGTTCACCGCGTCGAGGCTCGCGAAGGTCTCCTCCAGGTCTTGTATCAGGGTCTTGGCCTCCCGAGATTTCACCACAATGTCGTCAACGTAAGCTTCGACATTCTTCCCGAGCTGCGGGCCCAAGGTGATGTGCATCAGCCGCCGAAAGGTCGCTCCTGCGTTACGCAGCCCAAATGGCATGCATGTGTAGCAGTACACCCCGCATGGGGTCAAGAAGGCGGTCTTCTCAACGTCTTCCACCGCCATCTTGATCTGGTGATATCCAGAGAAGGCGTCCAGGAAGCATAGCAGGTCGCACTCCGCGGTGGAATCGACGATCTGGTCGATGCGGGGGAGCGGGAACGGATCTTGCGGGCATGCCTTGTTGAGGTTGGTGAAGTCAACACACATGTGTTCCTTCCCCCCTTCTTGGGCACAGCGACAGGGTTGGCCAACCAATCCGGGTATCGGACCTCGCGAATGACCCCAGCGGCTTCTAACTTGTGGGTTTCTTGGATGATGAAGGCCTGCTTCTCTGCGGACTGCCGCCTGGCCTTCTGCTTCACAGGGCGCACATTTGGGCACACGTTGAGGTGATGCTCGATGACGCTCCGGGGGATCCCTGCCAACTGATCAGGCTCCCAAGCAAATACCTTCTTATTTGCGCGCAGGAACCTGATTAGGGCCTCCTCCTGCTCAGGCTCGAGGTTGGCGCCTGAGGGAGTCCTGGATTAGGGGGTGTTCGGATAGCCGGACTATACCTTTAGTCGGACTCCAGGACTATGAAGATACAAGATTGAAGACTTCGTCCCGTGTCCGGAAGGATCTTTTCTTGGCGTGGAAGGCAAGCTAGGCGTGCGGATATTCAAGAACTCCTACCATTGTAACCGACTCTGTGTAACCCTAACCCTATCCGGTGTCTATATAAACCGGAGGGTTGTAGTCCGTAGGACAACCATCATCATACGCAATCATACCATAGGCTAGCTTCTAGGGTTTAGCCTCCTTGATCTCGTGGTAGATCTACTTTTGTACTACCCATATCATAAATATTAATCTAGCAGGAGTAGGGTTTTACCTCCATCAAGAGGGCTCGAACCTGGGTAAAATAAAGTGTTCCTTCTCTCCTGTTACCATCTGACCTTGACGCACAGTTCGGGACCCCCTACCCGAGATCCGCCGGTTTTGACACCGACATTGGTGCTTTCATTGAGAGTCCCTCTGTGCCGTCGCGATCAGGAAGGATGCCTTTTCCCGTCTTTAAAGACGGCGCCATTACTAAGGGAGCTTTGGCTATCGGCCAAACCCTCCGGCTAGGTGGTTTTCTCATGACCGCCTGTTCGGCCGTCGCGCCGACGGTGACCTCTTGGGTCATTGAGAGCAACCTCCACGTCAGCTCGGAACTTGCCGAGCAGCTCGATCCAATGGAGCTCTCCTCCGTAAACGAGCTCTTCATTCGCATCGCCGCCCTGGGGGTCGCTACAAATTACGACCAGGTTGGGCTTAAACCCGGTCTAAGGGAACCTAACTCTCCCCAAGTCACCCACCGCGTTGCTGTGGTGGAGACACAATGCGGTGACCCTTCATCTATCTTAAGGACTAGCTACGTCCGAATTCCTGAACCCTCCATGCCGGATACCAGCGGAGGGGAGGATACAATCCAAGACCTGAGCTTAAAATCAGGCAAATCGGATAACATCCAAGACTCCGGATCTCAGAATCCGGAAGTTCTTCGGCTTTCGAACAGCAAACCGGGCGAGGTCTCAGATTCAACAAAACCCGCCCGCCCGATCTTAAACGATCTTTCCCAAATCAGGCAGATGCCCGAAGAAACAGTACATCATTACTGGGCCAGATTCCTCCTGCTTATGAACAGGATAAAGGACTGCCGCGAGGGAGACGCAATATCAATCTTTTGCAGTAACTGCATGGACAAGGGAATACTCAACGCCATAAGTCGTCGTAATATTACACGCTTTGCTGACTTGGCGTCCATAGTACAAAAATACTGTGCGATGGAAAGTGCTTGGAAAATCGAAACTAAATTTTGGGATAATTCGGCCTTGAATAGCAATCCCGTCCGAATCAAGAGGGCGCACCACAGTGAGGCGCCCGGACTAAACACCAAAAAATCAAAACCCTCTAGGGGGCATGGAACCGTACTGGAAAAGTGGCTAGATGGACCCTACAAGATTCATAGTGCAGAGGACGCCACCCCAACTCACAGCCTCAGGGCATGTTGGATACTCCGGCAGGTGGCCAAAATTGGCGAGGACCTCCTAATTCCAGAGGTCGAAGGAAACCGGCCCGGGAATTTCAGTTCCGTTCTCACGGTCTTTGAGACTTTCGCATCAAATAACATGCGAAAAAGAACACTCCGCAGCCTCACCGAAGTCTACCAAGTAGCTACAATGAATCCATGGAGTAATACTGCTATCACCTTCAACGCGAGTGACGAACCCAAATTTCGAATAGCCAGAGCACCAGCCGCATTGGTCCTCAGTCCCATAGTGGACGGCTGTCGCCTCGCAAAGGTACTCATGGACGGAGGCAGCGGATTGAACCTCATTTACGAGGAAACCCTCCAAAAGATGGAAATAGACTAGAACCGCATTGAGCGAAGCAGCACTACCTTTAGAGGAATAATCCCCAGTCAGGAAGTGTGCTGCACCGGAAAGATCACACTAGATGTGGTATTCGGCACGCCGGATAATTACAGGTCCGAACAAATCACGTTCCAGGTGGCCCCGTTCAAAAGCGGATATCACGCTATATTAGGACGGGAGGCATTCACAGTTTTCCAAGCTATACCCCATTACGGGTACATGAAGCTCAAGATGCCCGGGCCAAACGGAATTATCACTCTCACTAGTGATCCGGACATAGCACTCCGCGCCGAAAACAAGACAACCGCATTGGCCCTCGAGGCACTGTCCGAAACCTTAGCGGCCGAAGAACTGACCACGCTGCGATCCACGGTTAATAGGGATGACGTGATACTCGATAAGAGATCCAAATCCACATCCTTCAAACCAGCGGACGAAATAGTCAAATTCCAGGTCCACCCAACGGACCCCAATAAAACAGCCTCCATCGGGGCACGACTGAACGCTGATGTAGACGCCACACTGCGAGAGTTCCTACGAGAGAACTGGGACATTTTCGCTTGGCGCCCCTCAGATATGCCAGGAATCCCACGCAGGCTGGCCGAACACAGCTTAAATATCCAGAAAGGATTCAAACCTGTCAAACAAGCCCTTCGGCGTTTTTCCGAACCAAAGAGACAGGCTATGGGAGAGGAGCTAGCCAAGTTGTTGGAGGCCGGATTCATTAGAGATATAAAACATCCGGACTGGCTAGCAAACCTTGTGATGGTACCAAAGAAGGACAAATCCTGGCGCCTGTGTGTCAACTTCAAAGACCTTAATAAGGCTTTCCGAAAGGATCCGTTTCCCCTCCCTCGAATAGATCAAATCATCGATGCCACTGCAGGACACGATTCGTTGTGCTTCCTCGACGCATACTCCGGTTACCATCAAATCAAGATGGCAGAATCAGACCAAGCCACAACAGCATTCATCACACCATACGGCCCATTCTGCTTCAACACAATGTCCTTTGGGCTAAAAAACGCCGGCGCAACATATCAGCGCATGATTCAAACATGTCTGGCAAACCAGATCGGCAAAACAGTGGAGGCGTATGTAGATGATGTGGTCGTTAAATCAAGACATGTCGAATCTCTAGTAGACGACTTGAGGCTTACATTCGACAACCTCCAAAAATATGACATTAAGCTCAATCCGGAAAAATGCGTTTTCGGCGTTCCAGCCGGAAAACTCCTAGGCTTCATTGTATCCGGTAGAGGAATTGAAGCAAATCCAGCTAAAATCCGAGCTTTGTCACAATTGGATGTCCCAAAAGACCTCAAACAAATACAGAAACTCACCGGATGTGTGGCGGCTTTAAGCCGCTTTATCTCCCGCCTGGGAGAAAAGGCATTGCCCCTTTACCGCCTCCTTAGGCGCACCGAACACTTCGAGTGGACGGACGCCGCCACGGCCGGACTCGAGGAAATAAAGGCCATCTTGGCAACAAATCCCGTCCTGGCCACGCCGAACACTGGCGAACCCATGCTATTGTACATTGCCGCAACTCATCAAGTTGTTAGCGCAGTACTCGTCATCGAACGGGTAACGGACGGACACAAACTCCCCCTTCAAAGGCCGGTTTACTACATGTCCACTGTCCTCACACCATGCAAATCACGATACCCGCATTACCAAAAGATCGCATACGCGGTGTTCATGGCATCCCGGAAGCTACGACACTACTTTCAAGAGTGTTCTATAACAGTAGCCTCGGAAGTACCACTCAACGATAGTATCAACAACCGCGACGCAACGGGCCGGATAGCGAAATGGGCCATAGAGCTCCTCCCGTTCAACATAACCTACAAACCATGGCGAGCCATTAAATCGCAAGTCCTAGCCGACTTCGTCGCCGAATGGACAGAGGCCGAACTCCCTAAAGAGTACGGCACATATTCAAACTGGATCATGCATTTCGACGGCTCCAAAATGTTGGCCGGACTAGGGGCTGGCGTCGTTTTGACGTCCCCTACAGGAGACACAGTCCAATATGTACTCCAAATTATGTACACGGACTCCAACAATGCAGCCGAATATGAGGCCCTTCTACATGGTCTCCGGATGGCAGTATCCATGGGCATTCAATGCCTGGAAGTACGCGGGGACTCAAACCTCGCGATATCCCAAATAAATGGCGACTTCGACTCCAAAGACCCAAAAATGGCAGCTTATCGCAATGCCATACTAAAAATGTCAGTTCGGTTCGAGGGACTGGAGTTTCACCATATAGCCCGAGAAAATAATCAGGCAGCGGACGTCCTGGCACACATCGGAGCAAAACGAGATGCAGTCCCCCCCAACATCTTCTTAGAAAGATTATTCAAACCATCTGTAGCATGGGAGGGGGAACCCTCGGATAACAGTCCGGACATAACCGCACAACCCGACGCCGAACGATCCGACATAATCGGAGGCCCCGCCACCGAAATCACACCTTGAGCCCACGTAATAATGGCGGTCATCGCCCCGTGGACAGAACCATTCCTAGCCTACCTTACTAGGCAGGAACTCCCTGGGGACCAAAATGAGGCACGCTGCATAGTGCGGCGATCTAAAGCCTATAAAGTCCACGAGGGAGAGCTATATAAGAAAAGCACTACAGGAGTCCTTCAAAGATGTATCTCCGAAGAGGAAGGGCGGAGTCTGTTTGCTGAAATCCATGCCGGACTCGGTGGCCACCACGCCGCAGCTCGGTCCCTTGTAAGCAAGGCTTTCCGTACGGGCTTTTATTGGCCGACGGCCCGAGCAGACGCTCATGACCTAGTCAAACGATGCATCGGTTGCCAGCTCTTTGCCAACCAAAGCCATATGCCACCCAACGCCCTCCGAACTATCCCCATCACTTGGCCTTTTGCGGTCTGGGGGCTTGATATGGTGGGACCCCTTAAAGGCGGAACCCACAAGAAAAAAATACTTATTGGTCATGGTGGATAAATTCACCAAATGGATAGAAGCCAAGCCTGTCAAGACGTCCGAATCCGGACCTGTGATAGACTTCATATCCGGGGTCGTACACCGTTACGGTGTCCCCCACAGCATTATCACCGATAATGGCACAAACTTCACCTCTGACGAAGTAAAGCTGTGGTGCAAAAACATGGGCATTAAGCTCGATTATGCTTCTGTCTATCACCCACAAACTAACGGCCAGGTCGAACATGCAAATGGTCTCATCATGAGCGGCATCAAACCCAGACTAGTGCGGTCCCTCAAGGAATCTAATACGCACTGGGTAGAGGAGCTTGACTCCGTACTCTGGGGGCTACGAACCACGCCAAATCATACCACCGGATTCACACCATTCTTTATGGTGTATGGCGCTGAGGCAGTTCTGCCCTGCGACATAATTCATGACTCACCTCGAGTGCGCATGTACGAAGAAAGAGAAGCCGAGCTTGATCGGCAGGACAACCTGGACGCCTTAGAGGAGGAGCGCGACGTGGCTAAAGCCCGTTCTGCATTTTATCAACAGCAAGCTCGAAGATATCAAAGCAGAGAAGTACGGGCCAAAAATTACAACGTTGGTGAATTAGTTCTACGCCTGCCGGATAAGAAAAAGCACAAACTAAAGCCCAAATGGGAAGGTCCCTTCATAATTGACCAAGTCCTGACTGGTGGAGCGTACCGCCTGCGAGACGCGTCGGACAACCGACTCGAGCCGAACCCATGGAACGCCGCACGCCTCCGAAGATTCTATGCCTAGCGCCGGACTCTGTGTTTGTCTCCTTCCTCTGTCCATTTATATATATATTTTCCTGTTTTTATTTTGTCTCCTCCCACTCTTTCCTTTTATAGCCCTTAAAGGCTCATTATGTGACGCGCTACCCGCGCTCCTTAAACCCGGGGGCTTCTTTAACAGAAGCTTGTTTATATGGGTTTCACACCCAACGCATGTGTCAGACTTCCGCATGCACCTTTTCTTCACCATTATATGCATCGATATGACTTAAGTTTTGGCCAAGCTGGGTTGCCTGGCTCCTGTGCTTACCCCTACATTCCCGATTGTTCGGCTAGGCGGTAAAGGGAGCACCTCTGCGATTGCTACTGCCGGATAAGCTGGATGTGTACCTCAGACTGGGTGAAGCCGAAAGCTAGCGTTCTTAAGGGAATATTCGGTCGGTGAAATAAAGATGAACCTTTTTTACTTATACATGCCCCCAGATGTTTTCCTGCATTTGCAGTCCGGACGTGCACTTTAGGGCACGCCACCCCAGCAAAAGGAACCCTTAACGGAACTATTCTCTCTGGAAGATGTTTCTTACTAACCATGTAATATAACATAACTAGTTGGGCACTTGTCTGATAAAGCACTAATGACCCCTACGCCTGGTCTCCATGCATACCTCGGTTCTTATATAACCGCTATGGTATTCGGACACACTTCGGACCGTCAGGTCTCGAGGTCGAAGCGAAAAGGTCGGCAACGACAAACGATCTACAATCCGGCTAGAAGGCATTACACATGTCAATTATAAATTACATAGTCATCTTGACTGATCGTATTCCTCCTCTATACCATCTAACAGGCTGTCTAATTTACAGTCCTGCTGGGAATACTTTGCGGCCAATTTTACCTAGCCATACACTAAGCTCACAGGGATCTCCTTCCCGTCAGGCCCCATCGGTCCGACCTCGGCCATGTGATTGGGGTCAGACTTCGTAAAGCGGGTCTTCACCATGGCCCAGGCCTCCCTAGCGCCTTGTCGGCAGGCTGATATCTTCCACAACCGGAAGCGCCGCGGAGCTCCCTTCAGCTTCTCCGCAAGCTCTCCAAGGCCCTCGGGCGTGGAGTGGGCAGGCCATAAGGCTTGGGCAACGCCTTGCATTGCCTGCCGAATTCGCTCATGCAGTTGCAGGAGTTCAGGGAGAAGGTCACCCGTAGAACCGGGCATCTCCTCTACAGGACGACCTGTGAGCATACCTACAGACAATACTCTGTTATTCAACTTCCTCGCCGAACTCATTTTTTAAAGTTCGTTCAAGCACTTATTAAATATGTCGCGTCGAAGCCGCTGATTCTCCTTTGTGGAGTTCGACAGCTGGCCACGAACGTCCTTCAGTTCAACATCCAGCTTGGTGTTGGCATCCTGAAGATCATTCTTCTCTCGCCTCACCCTTGTCAACGTACTCTCACCGGCCTTTAACCGGTGTAAGAGTTGTTGCTTCTCCGGATCAAGTCCGGCGCCATCTGCAACATGAATTGTCAGATTTGCACACAAGCCGCACAATACTAATCTTTTGAAGTGTATCTTACCTGAGGGGGTCCCTTTGGGCTCCCCTGTTGCGGCTAGTGCGGCCTCTAGTTGGGCATTTCACTTTTCCAGCTCCTGGGACAGCACGGTGTTCTTCTCTGTAAGAACCTGCATGTTATATGATCCTTAAATCAGTTACTTTAACTGTTTCAAGTCTCGGGGGCTACTGGTATATATATATTTAACCAAAATTTTCTTACCCGTATGTCTTTCACATACTGCTCCGTGGCTCTGGCTAAACCATCTTGAGCGGCACGAAGGTACGCATCTCCCGAATTAAAGGCATCTAAAGCCTCTCGGGAGAAACAAGCGTCGCGTAGAACTGTCCGGCGACGCCTATGGTTCATGGCGCTCTCCACGAATTTGTGGCAGATAGCCGGTCTGCATCCTCTGTTGGAGGAGCGTCCGGTGCGCGCCTGGTGCTCGTCCCCGCTTCCGGACCAGACGTTGGAGCCTGGCTGGTGGAGGCGCGGTTGGCAGCCTCTCCAGATATAGTCTGGCGAGGCCTCTTCGTCCTGGAAACAGTACGAATGTTAACATGCCTTGACAGAATAACGCCAGGGAAACAGAGGGCACGTTATACCTTTGTGCCGGAATCTCAGTCTGGACTACATTTCTTTTTGCCCCACGGGGCCCTGCGGCCCCTCGTTGGCTAGCCGCCGCAGGTTCAGCCTCCCGCCTTGGAAATCTCCCCTGCAAAATACGGTTGTCGTTTGAAACACCGGAATATGTGAGAATGGAATCTCTCTTGAGGGAACAAAACACTCCGGTTTCTGTCACCTGGGAGGCCAGGATTAACCCGTGGTAATCAGCCGTAATGGCTATCAAGGTATTATCCTTGCTTAACTGATGGAACACCCCGTCGATAAGCTCCACCGCTATGTCCAGATCCTCCTCGGAGTCCGGATTGAGGGACCGTTCTGGGTCCTTGGGCTGTGGAGGGCGGCTGTCGATATCCTTCACTTCCTGTTGCAGTTCCTGCATTGAAGTCATCAGACTACACATCTAATCATGGGTGTGTTAAACAAACGGGCAAGTGCAATTGTTCACTTACCCAACTTGGAGGTTCGTACATAGTGAATCCGGCCCGCGGGTTGACGCGGAGGAAGTCCTCCTTTTCTTGCTTGTATAAAGATGTTAAAATCTTTACTAGTGCGGCAGCTGAGCCTGGCCCCTTACGGCCGTAACGGCTGGCGTCATCCTCCCCGTTAAAATCCCACATGTGGTGGCCTCTGTATAGAAGCGGCTGCACCCCCCGCATAATGCATGCGACCATGACTCCAATCATGGTTAGCCCGGAATGAGCCAACAGTCTTATCCGGCCCATCAGGTAAAGGACGTCTCTGTCGCTTTCTCTCTGAGAGCTCCGCGGACGCCAGCTCAAGCGTTTCTTCAATGGAGCACTGTTGAACTCAGGGAGACCATACCGGATAGGGTCCGGCAACGGGACGTCATCTATGTAAAACCATTCTGAAGGCTAGTCCTCGGACGCCTTTTTTGGGGGTTCTGGATAAGTATCCGGTCCCGGCGATGCGCCATACTTCGGCTCCGCCCACTTGATATATGGACCCCTCTTGAGAACGGGGAACCAAGCAGAACAACCTCTTCCACAACGCGAAATGAGACTCGACGCCTAGAAATAGCTCGCAATATGTAGTACAGAGCCGGGCATGAGATTGTGCAACTGGAGGCCATAGAACTCCAGGAGCCCGCGGAGGAATGGATGAATTGGAAATCCCAGTCCCCTTAATAGATAAGGGACGAGGCACACCCGCTCTCCTTTAGAAGGGTTGGGGGTGCTCTCCGCTTGCTTTCCTCCGTTATAGGTGGCGAGTCCGGCTCGGACCGGGACCATGTATGCCTGAGGAAGAAATCCCTTGGCTTGCAGCGATACTAACTCACTGTGCGGGATGGTGCAACTCTCTCAGTCTTCGGGTTTAGGGCCGGAGGGGCGAGGGGAGGAGCTGCGACGGCTGGCCATGTTGGAATGGACCTTTGCTGGAGACGCTCTGATGATAACTCGCGGGGAGGAGAAGATGTGGTTTGGATCTAAATCCCCATCCCGTTAAATAGGCGGCTTGTTCATACGACTAAGGGTGTGGATGTAAAAACACCCCGGGCTTTTCGCATTCGTTCAACACGTGGAAGACGGTCATTATTGGGCACAGAAGCCGAGGAGCGCTACATTACAAGAATCGGACATTATTCGTACAGGTACACAAGATTCGGAGGAGGAACCCGCCTTGCCATGCCGAAGACAATTTGCGCGCCGGACTCGTCGTCATTGAAGCCTGGTTCGGGGGCTACTGAGGGAGTCCTGGATTAGGGGTGTTCGGATAGCCGGACTATACCTTCAGTCGGACTCCAGGACTATGAAGATACAAGATTGAAGACTTCGTCCCGTGTCCGGAAGGATCTTTTCTTGGCGTGGAAGGCAAGCTAGGCGTGCGGATATTCAAGATCTCCTACCATTGTAACCGACTCTGTGTAACCCTAACCCTATCCGGTGTCTATATAAACCGGAGGGTTGTAGTCCGTAGGACAACCATCATCATACGCAATCATACCATAGGCTAGCTTCTAGGGTTTAGCCTCCTTGATCTCGTGGTAGATCTACTCTTGTACTACCCATATCATAAATATTAATCTAGCAGGAGTAGGGTTTTACCTCCATCAAGAGGGCCCGAACCTGGGTAAAATAAAGTGTCCCTTGTCTCCTGTTACCATCCGACCTTGACGCACAGTTCGGGACCCCCTACCCGAGATCCGCCGGTTTTGACACCGACAGCGCCTATGTTGAAAGTGGCACTGGAGGACCCGTCCTCGTCGACAGGTATCTGCTTGGTTTCTGCTTTGTCCTGGGTGAAAAACTGCTTCTTCTTGGCGGGCGCAGCCCCCTTGGGCTCGGGGGTCCCTGCGTTGGCGGGCTGTGCCGATGCCGCCGTCTTGAAGGCGAGCTTGAGTACCCGCAGGGCATCCCCGGTGTCCCCGTGCACGGTGAGGACACCGCTGCTCCCGGGCATCTTCATGAGGTTATACGCCGGGTGCGTGGCGGCCATGAACCGGGCCAGCGCTAGGTAGCCGAGGATGGCGTTGTAAGGAAGGCCGATGGGGGCGATGTCGAAATCGACCATCTCCGTGCAGAAGTTGTCGTAGATGCCGAAGGTTACTGGGAGCCGAATCTGTCCCAAGGAGCTGGATGATCCGCCCCCAACGCCCGAGAAAGACCGACTGGGTTGCAGCCGCTCCCGGGGTATGCAGAGGAGATTGAAGGTCTCGACCGAAAGCACACTGAGGCCCGCGCCGCCGTCGACAAGGGTTCTGGTGACGGCCACCTGGCAGATGGTGGGGGTGCACAACAGGGGGAGCGCGCCCGAGCCAGCCACATTGGTGGGGTGGTCCTCCGAGTTGAAGGTCAGACCGACCTCGCGCGCCACCTGGTCCGAGGGAGCCCCCTGCCGTGCGGAAACGGCGCTAACCCGGCGGACAAACGGCTTGACGTGGCGACTCGTGGGCGGCGCCTGCGAGCCGCCCAGGAGGGCCGCAATGACCGAAGGTGTTGATGTAGCGGTGCGGTTACCTTGTCGCACAGGCAGATGCTGGGGTGGCGCTTGCTGCTCGTTCCCCGCCGGGCCGGTGGCGGCGTTGACGGCGGGCGACGGGGAACGACGAGGACACCCCCCGACAGGAGTCGTCTGGGCGACGCGGGAAGCGATGGCGGCCCGGCGCTCGGCGCGGGCCCGACGAGCGTCAGACATGGACGCGACGGTCGGAGGAGAGCGGAGCGGTGGAAGACAAATTCCGGCGCACCCCTACCTGGCGCGCCAAATGTCAGATTTCGGGTTCCAGCAGACCCTTAAGGTTCGAACTCTGGGGTGCGCGCGGGGATTATGCCCTCTACCTCTCCATCTCGCAAGGATCTAAACTACTGAAAGAACAGCACAAGAGACACAGGGTTTATACTAGTTCGGGCCACCATTGTGGTGTAATACCCTACTCTAATTTGTGGTGGGTGGATTGCCTCTTGGGCTGATGGTGATGAACAGTACAAGGAAGAACAGCCTCGCGAGGGTCTGTTCTTGGCTAGGGGGATGAACTCCTAGGAGGAGTTCAGTCGCCCTTCTCTCTCTCTCTCTACTGCCCGAGTCTTTCTAACTGGTTTCTCCCCCCTCTACCGTGGGGGTGGCTAGCCTTATTTATAGGCAAAGGCCCTGGGCCTCTTCCCAAATATTGAGCGGGAAGGACGCCAACAATTGGCCAATTCGAAGGGGAACATCTGGTACACTTATCCTGACTAAAGTTGGTCCTCGCCTACCAAAGGCCCTGTGGTGACGCCGCTCTGGGCTCCACGATGACCTCCTCCCCATCATTGGACTGGTCTTGGTCTCGTTGCACCGAAATGGGTGCCTTTGCTTGATCCTCTCGCCTGCGCTTGCTCCCTTTGCACCAAAGAGGAAAGGGAGACACTGTGCGGGCTGGCGCCTGCCTGGCATCCTAGGTCGTCATGGCTTGTGTCATGGGCACCTCGCGAGGTACCCCGCCTTGATCTCCCCGCCTCCTCGTGAGCCAGCCTGATGAGGCCGCGCCTGAGGAAGCGCCGTGTCGTCCGCCCCGTGAGGCTTGGCCCCTCGCGAGGGTCTTGGGTCTTGTGTTGATGAAGATGGGTTGTGCTGGGCCCCCATTTGAGCCACGCCGCAGGCCGCAGGCAGGCAAGTCTGGGGACCCCCGTTCCCAGAACGCCGACAATGACGATCAGAACAAACGAGTGGCTGCACCAATTCCTGAAGCGGAGAATCTGACCCCTCCAATCCGTAAGCATACTTACGCTCCTGATATTGAACCGTCATTGCTGATCCATGAGGAAGCTGTCTTTCAAGCCTTAATGGGAATCGACTGGACAACTGTTGATTTCCAGCCACTGGGTAGAGAAGCAGAAGCTGAAGCGGCGCAGGATGACCCGCAACCATCAGACCGAGCTGGCGACCAAGCTTGAACCGGAGGCCGGTTTAAATGGCGGGTCTTTTATATTCCGCTGAAAACAATGATGTTATTTAGGCACCATGTTGCCTTGTAATAGGGTAGCCAATACTCTTGCTTCTGAGATGCCCTTGTGCATAGGTGCTGATACTTTTGTTTGAATGATCGAAACCTTCAATCTATATTTCCTGCAATCACAAAATCTTAAACTACCATCGCTGGGCATGAAGTTGGCTTAGCCAATCTTGAAGCGGAGGTTTATAAAGCTATACCGTCAAAGGAGAAAACAGCTCCTGTGTATACAATGCCGGTTTACCATGTAAACCGTGCCGGGTTATGATAAACACCGTGCTACTCCATAATGGGATGTTAACAGAAAAAGTCAAACCGGGCAAATAATCTCCAGATTAAAAATGGACCGTGTTCCGTCAATTGACAGTTTGAACCGGTTTAAAACATTGTCGGTTTAAAAAACGCAACA
Organism: Aegilops umbellulata; assembly: GCA_032464435.1. NCBI lineage: Eukaryota > Viridiplantae > Streptophyta > Magnoliopsida > Poales > Poaceae > Aegilops > Aegilops umbellulata. The sequence goes on along the minus strand of CP136059.1, from coordinate 271,622,621 downwards.
AAAATAAAGCAACATTTATTAAGAAAAGTATTGAAGCAAAGGCAATGATAAAACCGTTCGCAAAAAGAGGCTTTATTGAGCCGATCAGATGGTGTTACCATGGTCGGACACGACCAAGCTCCCGATAGGTGTAGCTATGGTTCAAGTTAGCCAGGTCCCCAAATGAAACCGTGGCATTATGCCGATCAAGAGGCGTGGCAATGGTTCGGGTTCAACCAAGCCCCCAAGTGATTCTATGGCCTTAGGCCGATCAAGAGGCGTGACTGGTTCAGACTTGACCATGTCCCCAAGTGATCTGGTGGCTTTCGCCTATCAAAAGGTGTTGCATTGGTTCGGACACGACCAAGCCCCCAAGTGATGTTTATAAAACTTTCAAGGGGTAAACCGGAGGCCGCTTTAAGGCAGAACAACTCCGTGTAACCACGCATGATGTAAAAGAACAGATACCCCGCTTTAGCTGAGGCTCTGGTTTATTATATTAATCATAATACATACACTGTCATAATATGTACATAAGTAGAGCCGATGGCTCAGGTATAGTAAGGCCGAAGATGAGCTATGTTCCACGGCCTGTTGGTCTCCTCCTCTGATGTACGTGAGTCTTTATGCTCTCGAATATCGATCAGATAGTATGACCCGTTGTGCAGATTCTTGCTGACCACAAAAGGTCCCTCCCAAGGTGGGGATAAGTTATGCATATCAGTCTGATCTTGGATGAGCCGAAGCACCAAATCTCCTTCTTGAAAGGTCCTGGTTCTGACTCGACGACTGTGATAACGACGAAGATCCTGTTGGTAAATCGCCGAGCGGGCAGCTGCTATGTCACGCTCCTCATCTAACAGGTCCAAAGCATCTTGTCGTGCCGTCTCGTTGTCCGCTTCAACATAAGCCGCCACACGAGGTGAGTCATGACGGATATCACTGGGAAGAACCGCCTCCGCTCCGTAGACCATGAAGAACGGTGTGTATCCTGTGGATCTGTTGGGCGTAGTATTGATACTCCATAACAGAGATGGTAGCTCTTCTACCCAACAACCCGGTGTCCTCTGCAAAGGAACCATAAGCCGGGGTTTGATGCCTCTCAAGATCTCTTGATTAGCTCTTTCTGCTTGACCATTGGACTGTGGGTGGGCTACTGATGAAACATCAAGCCGGATGTGCTCATGTTCGCAGAACTCCTTCATGGCCCCCTTGGACAAATTGGTACCATTATCTGTGATGATACTGTGTGGAAAGCCAAACCAGAAAATCACCTTTTTGATGAACCGAACCGACGTGGCCGCATCACACTTGCTAACAGGTTCTGCCTCCCCCCACTTTGTAAACTTGTCAACCACCACCAGGAGGTGGGTCCTCTTATCCTTGGACCTTTTGAAAGGCCCAACCATATCCATCCCCCAAGTTGCAAACGACCAAGTGATTGGAATCATCCTCAATTCTTGAGCCGACACATGAGCGCGTCTTGAAAACTTTTGGCAACTGTCACATCGTCTGACCAGATCCTCCGCATCAGCATGAGCAGTTAACCAATAAAAACCATGGCGGAACGCTTTAGCCACCAAAGATTTTGAACCGGCGTGATGACCACAATCTCCTTCGTGGATCTCATGCAAAATTTCACAGCCTTCCTCAGGAGACACACAGTGTTGAAACGCCCCTGACACACTGCAATGATGCAATTCGCCATTAACAATAGTCATAGACTTGGATCGCCGGATTATCTGCCGGGCCAAGGTTTCATCCTCTGGTAGCTCGCCCCGGTTCATGTACGCAAGATAAGGAAGCGTCCAATCCGGAATGACGTGAAGAGCTGCCACCAATTGAGCCTCCGGATTAGGAGTAGCCAAATCCGCTTCACTAGGGAGCTTGACCGACGGGTTGTGCAGCACATCAAGAAAAACATTAGGCGGGACCGGTTTATGCTGAGAGACCAACCGGCTTAAAGCGTCCGCCACTTCATTCTTCCGACGGTCCATGTGGTCCACCTGATAGCCCTTGAAGTGACCTGCAACAATATCCACCTCACGACGATATGCGGCCATGAGTGGGTCCTTAGAATCCCAAGTGCCAGACACCTGTTGAGCCACTAGGTCTGAGTCACCGAAGCACTTAACCCGGCTTAGATTCATCTCTTTAGCCATCCGGAGACCATGGAGCAAGGCTTCATACTCAGCTGCATTGTTAGTACAAGGGAACATCAAGCGGAGAACATAACAGAACTTGTCACCTCGTGGGGAAGTTAATACGACTCCAGCCCCCGAGCCCTCCAATTGCCTGGATCCATCAAAGTGGATAGTCCAATATGTGTGATCCGGCTTCTCTTCAGGTGCTTGCAGCTCCGTCCAATCATTGATGAAATCAACAAGTGCTTCAGACTTCACCGCCGTTCGAGGCACGTACTTCAACCCGTGCGGCCCAAATTCTATAGCCCACTTGGCAACCCGGCCAGTCGCTTCCCGGTTCTGGATGATATCACCCAAGGGGGCAGAACTAACCACTGTGATGGGGTGCCCTTGGAAATACTGCTTCAGCTTCCGGCTTGCCATGAAAACTCCATATACCAGCTTCTGCCAATGTGGATACCTTTGCTTGGATTCAATAAGTACCTCACTGATATAGTAAACCAGACGTTGAACCGGATGCTCCTTGCCTGCCTCCTTCCGCTCCACCACAATAGCCACACTGACTGCACGAGCATTAGCAGCAACATATAGCAATAGCGGCTCCTTGTCAATGGGAGTGGAAAGCACAGGCGGATTGGCCAATTGCCGCTTTAAGTCCTCAAATGCCTTATCAGCAGCGGAACTCCAGACGAACTGATCCGTCTTCTTCAACATCTGATACAAAGGAATTGCCTTCTCACTAAGGCGGATGATAAACTAGCTCAACGCGGCAATCCGGCCAGCCAAACGTTGAATGTCATTGATACACTTCGGTTTAGCCAGGGAGGTGATGGCTGTGATCTTCTCCGGATTAGCCTCAATTCCCCTGTTGGACACCAGAAAACCCAATAACTTGCCTGCCGGTACACCAAAAACACATTTGGCCGGATTGAGCATCATCTTGTACGTCCTCAGGTTATCAAAGGTTTCCTTCAAATCGTCAACCAGAGTCTCCTTCTTCCTTGACTTAACCACAGTATCATCCACGTAAGCATGTACATTATGGCCAATCTGCTTGTGAAGACAATTTTGTACACACCGTTGATAGGTTGCCTGGGCACTCTTGAGACCAAAAGGCATAGACACATAGCAGAAGGCTCCAAAGGGAGTTATGAACGTCGTCTTCTCCTGGTCCTTAACTGCCATTTTGATCTAATGATAGCCAGAATACGCATCCAAAAAACTCAAACGCTCACAACCCGCCGTAGCATCAATAATTTGATCAATACGGGGGAGGGCAAAAGGATCTGCTGGACAAGCTTTATTAAGGTCTGTGTAATCCACACACATACGCCAGGTGCCATCTTTCTTAACGACCAGCACTGGATTAGCAAGCCACTCAGGGTGAAAAACTTCAACAATAAAGCCAGCTGCCAAGAGCCTGGCTACCTCTTCTCCAATAGCTTTGCGTCTTTCTTCGTTAAACCGGCGGAAGAACTGTTTCACCGGTTTGTATTTAGGATCCACATTAAGAGTGTGCTCAGCGAGTTGCCTCGGTACACCTGGCATGTCAGAAGGCTTCCATGCAAAAATGTCCCGATTCTCACGGATGAACTCGATGAGCGCGCTTTCCTATTTCGGATCCAGGTTGGCACTGATGCTGAACTGCTTGGGCGAATCGCCAGGTACGAAGTCAACAAGCTTAGTCTCAGCTGCCGATTTGAATTTCAGGGCCAGATCATGCTCCGTAGTTGGTTTCTTCAATGGAGTCATGTCCGCCGGATCAACACTGTCTTTGTAATATTTCAGTTCCTCTGTGGCACAAACCGACTCTGCGTAGACTGCATCACCTTCCTCGCACTCCAAAGCGACTTTACGGCTCCCGTGAACCGTTATTATCCCCTTGTGGCCCGGCATCTTAAGCTATAAATACATATAACAGGGTCGTGCCATAAACTTGGCATAGGCCGGTCGCCCAAACAGGGCATGATATGGACTTTTGATTTTTACCACTTCAAACGTCAGTGTCTCCGACCTGGAATCATGATCATCTCCAAAGGCCACTACTAGCGCTATCTTACCAACAGGATATGCTGACTTGCCAGGTACCACACCATGGAACACCGTATTGGACGGTTTGAGATCTTTATCTGTTAGTCCCATACGAGGGAAGGTCTCATAGTACAGGATATTAATGCTGCTCCCTTCGTCCATGAGTACCTTGGTGAACTTATAACCTCCCACCTGAGGCACCACCACCAATGCTAGCTGAGCCGGATTGTCAACCCGGGGAGGGTGATCCTCTCTACTCCATATGATTGGCTGCTCCGACCAACGTAGATAATGGGGCACGGCCGGTTCAACAGAGTTGACTGCCTGCTTCTGAACCTTCCGGTCTTGCTTGTCCAAGCTAGTGGTGAATACATGATACTGCCCACTATTCAACTGCTTTGGGTTGCTCTGGTAACCCGACTGCTGCTGTTGCTGGTTGTAACCACCCTGGTTATTCTGATTATTTTGATTGTCATGTCCGCCCGGATTACCATTAAATCTTGAACCGGAATTTCCTCCACCGTAACCCGGCCCGGATCCCGAGCCACCACCGGAGCCGTGATCATAACGGAAAGCATTAGAATTCTTGAACTCCTGCATAATGTAGCAATCCTTCCAAAGGTGGTTTGCTGGCACCTCCTTCGTCCCATGCTTCGGACAGGGCTGGTTCAATAGATAATTTAGGCGGTCCGGGCTAGGGTTAGGCGCTCCACTGTGATTCGGCGGTTTACCCTTGCGTCGCTGGCCCTTGTCCTGCGCGTTGGTATTAGCCACGAAGTCCATGTTGCCATCCGCTTTACGCTTGCCTCCGCCACCATTACCTGTCGAGTGATGTTGCTGACCTTTGGAGTTGTCGTTCTTCTTTCCCTTCCCTGTCTTGTCATCATCAGACTCGGGATCCATGGTACTATCAGAATCAGCATACTTTACCAAAGCGGCCATGAGAGTCCCCATGTCAGTGCAGTGGCGCTTCATCCGCCCTAACTTCAGCTTTAGGGGCCCAAACTGGCAATTGCCTTCCAGGGTTATAACCGCGGTGTCAGCGTTGATGCGGTCTGATGAATGCAGAACTTGCGAGACCCGGCGCACCCAATGAGTCGTTGATTCTCCTTCCTCCTGGACACAGGCAGCTAGATCCACTATCGACATAGGCTGCTTACACGTGTCTTTGAAATTACTGATAAACCGGGCTCGTAACTGGGCCCATGAACTGATAGAATTGGCCGGTAAGCTTTTTAACCAAGTACGGGCCGTTCCTTCAAGCATCATGGTGAAATACTTTGCACACGCCGCATCATCCACATCAAGCATCTCTATGGCCATCTCATAGGTCTCCACCCATGTCTTTGGAGGTTGATCCGCCGTATAATTTGGTACCTTGCGCGGGCCCTTGAAATCCTTGGGCAGGCGCACATTGCGTAAAGCGGGGACAAGGCAAGGCACCCCCAAAGAGCTAGAGGTAACTCCAGGCTCGACCGAGGTGGTCGGACGAACCGGCGTAAACTGACGAGCTTGATACTGTGCCGCTAACTCGGCCTCCCTGCGCGCTCGGGCCCGGTCCACCACTTCCTAAGCATTATTGACACCACCTGCCGGGTTGTTACCACGGGGCGCTCTACGTCCTGCATTACTTGACACGGCCGGTTCATCCATATGCCTGCTATAGCTCCGGCTTGGACGAGGGGTAGAATGGATCCGGTCGCGGCTGTACGAATACGCTTCCTGTTGGACCAAAGCTATCCTAAGGAGCTCCTTGACCCGGCGCGTCTCTATCGCCTGCAGCGAATCACCTTCAATTAGAATGGCCTCAAGCCGTGCAACAGCTGCAACAAGGTTGTCCATCGGGTTGGAGTAGTGACCCAGAGGTGTTGGCACAACCTGAGGTACACCAGTATTATGACGGGGCAAATCTATTAAACGGGGCTGGACCGGCGCGCCCGTCCCAGATGCTTCCGCCTGGTTTACCACTGGCGGATTACTGGTTCCCGCTCCGGGGGTGTTGAAGAGGTCTCTGGCTTCGAAAACTGAAGGCAAACGAGATCGGTACTTCCTCCTCATGACTTCCTGCGACGCGTTCTGGTCCAACATGAGCCTGTAGGCTTGCGCATCTAAAGCGTCCAGCTCCGCAGTCATCCTGGCATCTTCAACTGCTAGGTCCGCCTTAGCCTGAGTGATTTGTTCCCTCACTTTTTCAATCTCCGCGTTGTGAGTGTCCAGGTCCGCTGGGTTAGCCTCTGCCATGAGCGCAGCCAACGCATCGAACAGATCCGATAAAACTTGAGCCGACGGGCGCCCAGAGCCTCCTGCCCCGGCACCATCGCCGCTACTAAACCGGAGAACATTGCCGCAGCGGTCGAAGAATGAAGCACTGCTTGTGTACCGGCCATGAATATTCCAACCCGGTTGGGCAGATCGGAGGGGTCCAGAATACTGTCACCATCGGAACAGCCCCCAATCCGGCCATCTTGTAGCTGATACAGAGATTCAGTGTCTCCGGTTGACGACTCGTCTCCAGAGTAAATGACGGTCTCGCCACCAGATTCTAATCCATCCTCATAACTTCCTCCGTGGATGACTCCCACGATGGCACGCTTCACGGCCGGTTTAACCTGGGCAGATCGCGCATACTGAGCCGTCTCGACGAGGTCGGTGTAGGTGTCCAGCACAGGGCCCGGTTCACCGATCTTGCCAATGAAAACGTGTATGCCACCAAAGGGGGCCCGGTACCCGTACTCAATCGAGCCGGCCTCGGGGCCCCAGCCTGCATCGTCGATGTAGAGCTTGCCGCGACGACTCTTAGTCATCCGGCCCACAGCGTAGCCCTCGAGTCCTTCGAAGCGGCCCTCCAAGAACTTGAAACCATCGTGCGATAGCCCCACGGTGGGCGCCAACTGTCGTGGTTTTGTCACGGCAGATGTCCTCAAGAAAGGACTTAGTCATGGAGCCATCGCTTACGGGTTAGCTTGAAGGGGTTAAAGCGGACACAGGGACGCAAGAGAGTTTTATACTAGTTCGGCCCCTTCGATGAAGGTAAAAGCCTATGTCTAGTTGTGATGTAATTGATGGGATTTCGATGACTAGGGAGCAAACAAGCTTCGCCTAAGTCTTGATTTGTTGTCTGTTGTCCTTTAACCGCCGCCGGGTCGTCCCGTTATATACACGGGTGACGCCCGTCGGTCCACAGAGTCCCAACACCGGTTCATACTCATATCCGGGTTGGTCTCTCCTTATTCCTAACTTACAATACAAGTTTACATACCAAGCCGGTTTACGGCTACAGGTCTTAAATCGACTATAGGCCTTGGGCCCTTATCTTCCTCCTTGGGCTTTAGCACCCTTGAACTACTGATGATGTTAACCCGGCCCAGATAGGCCGGTTTACGCCCAGTAGTAATATTCCCAACACAATCCCTATCTCTTGCATTACATTATTTGCCATTTGCCTCTCGTTTTCCTCTCCCCCACTTCACCCTTGCCGTATTATTCTCCCTCTCTTTTCCGTTTGCCTTTTTCTCGCTTGCTTTTTGTTTGCTCGTGTGTTGGATTGCTTGTTTGTCGCGATGGCTCAAGATAATACCAAATTGTGTGACTATACCAATACCAACAATAATGATTTCCTTAGCACTCCGATTGCTCCTCTTGCCAATACTGAATCTTGTGAAATCAACACTGCTTTGTTGAATCTTGTTATGAAAGATCAATTCGCCGGCCTTCCTAGTGAAGATGTCGCTACTCATCTAAATAGCTTCGTTGATTTATGTGATATGCAAAAGAAGAAAGATGTCGATAATGATATTGTTAAATTGAAGCTATTTCCTTTTTCGCTTAGAGATCGTGCTAAAGCTTGGTTTTCGTCTTTGCCTAAAAATAGTATTGATTCTTGGAACAAGTGCAAAGATGCTTTTAACTCTAAGTATTTTCCTCCCGCAAAGATCATCTCTCTTAGAAACGATATTATGAATTTTAAGCAACTTGATCATGAACATGTTGCACAAGCTTGGGAGAGAATGAAATTAATGATACGTAATTGTCCTACTCATGGTTTGGATTTGTGGATGATTATACAAAACTTTTATGCCGGATTGAATTTTGCTTCTAGAAATCTTTTAGATTCGGCCGCGGGAGGCACTTTTATGGAAATCACTTTAGGATATGCTACTAAACTCCTAGATAATATTATGGATAATTATTCTCAATGGCACACTCAAAGATCTACTAATAAAAAAGTGCATGCGATAGAAGAAATTAATGTTTTGAGTGAAAAGATGGATGAACTTATGAAATTATTTGCTACTAAGAGTGTTTCTTCTAATCCTAATGATATGCCTTTGTCTACTTTGATTGAGAATAATAATGAATCTATGGATGTGAATTTTGTTGGTAGGAATAATTTTGGTAACAACGCGTATAGAGGGAACTTTCATCCTAGGCCTTATCCTAGTAATCCTTCTAATAATTATGGAAATTCCTACAACAACTCTTATGGAAATTTTAATAAGATGCCCTCTGAATTTGAGACTAGTGTTAAAGAGTTTATGAATTCGCAGAAGAATTTTAATGCTTTGCTGGAAGAGAAATTGCTTAAAGTTGATGAATTGGCTAGGAACGTTGATAGAATTTCTCTTGATGTTGATTCTTTAAAACTTAGATCTATTCCTCCTAAGCATGATATCAATGAGTCTCTCAAAGCCATGAGAATTTCCATTGATGAGTGCAAGGAAAGAACCGCTAGGATGCATGCTACGAAAGATGCCTTTATTAAAGCGTGTTCTTCCAATTCCTATGAAAATCAAGATGAAGATCTAAAAGTTATTGATGTGTCCCTATTAAATCTTTGTTTTGCAATATGAATCTTGATGAAACTGAATATGATCCACCTTTACCTATAAGGCGTTCCAAAAATTCGGAGTTTTTAGATCTTGATGGTGATATTGATAAAAGTGGGATTGGAAAGAATAAAACCCTAGATGTTGCTAAACCCACTATATTGGATTTCAAGGAATTTAATTATGAAAGCTGCTCTTTAATTGATTGTATTTCCTTGTTGCAATCCGTGCTAAATTCTCCTCATGCTTATAGTCAAAATAAAGCGTTTACTAAACATATTGTTGATGAAGAAAAACTTGAGTTGGAAGTTTCTATCCCTAGAAAACTTTATGATGAGTGGGAACCAACTATTAAAATTAAGATTAAGGATCATGAATTTTATGCTTTATGTGATTTGGGTGCTAGTGTTTCGACTCTTCCCAAAACTTTGTGTGATTTGCTAGATTTCCGTGATTTTGATGATTGCTCTCTAAACTTGCATCTTGCGGATTCCACTATTAAGAAACCTATGGGAAGAATTAATGATGTTCTTATTGTTGCAAATAGGAATTATGTGCCCGTAGATTTTATCGTTCTTGATATAGATTGCAATCCTTCTTGTCCTATTATTCTTGGTAGACCTTTCCTTAGAACGATTGGTGCAATTATTGATATGAAGGAAGGGAATATTAGATTAAAATATCCATTAAAGAAAGGCATGGAACACTTCCCAAGAAATAAAATAAAATTACCATATGAATCTATCATGAGAGCCACTTATGGATTGCCTACCAAAGATGGCAATACCTAGATCTATCCTTGCTTTTATGCCTAGCTTGGGGCGTTAAACGATAGCGCTTGTTGGGAGGCAACCCAATTTTATTTTAGTTTTTTTTTGCTTTTGTTTCTTTTTAGGAATAAATAATCCATCTACCTTCTGTTTAGATGTGGTTTTATCTTGTAATTAGTGTTTGTGCCAAGTTAAACCTATAGGATCTTCTTGGATGATAGTTATTTGATCTTGCTGTAATTTCCAGAACCTTTGCGCTCAGTACCCGAATTGTTAAAAATCACCAGAACGTGATAAAATACTGATTCTAATTGATGCTGATCAATAAAAAAATTGCCTAGGTCTTCCTATTTTTCCTGAATTGTTGGAGTTCCAGAAGTTTTCGTTAGTTACAGATTACTAGACTGTTCTGCTTTTGACAGATTCTGTTTTTCGTGTGTTGTTTGCTTATTTTGATGAATCTATGGCTAGTAAAATAGTTTAAAATCCATAGAGAAGTTGGAATACAGTAGGTTTAACACCAATACAAATAAAGAATGAGTTCATTACAGTACCTTGAAGTGGACTTTTGTTTTCTTTCGCTAACGGAGCTTACGAGATTTCTGTTGAGTTTTGTGTTGTGAAGTTTTCAAGTTTTGGGTGAAATATTTTGATGGATTATGGAACAAGGAGTGGAAAGAGCCTAATCTTGGGGATTCCCATGGCACCCCCCAAGATAATCCAAGGACACCAAAAAGTCAAAGCTTGGGGATGCCCCGGAAGGCATCCCCTCTTTCGTCTACTTCCATCGGTAATTTTACTTGGAGCTATATTTTTATTCACCACATGATATGTGTTTTGCTTGGAGCGTCTTGTATGATTTGAGTCTTTGCTTTTTAGTTTACCACAATCATCCTTGCTGTACACACCTTTTGAGAGAGCCATACATGAACTGGAATTTGTTAGAATACTCTATATGCTTCACTTATATCTTTTGAGCTTTATAGTTTTGCTCTATGTGCTTCACTTAGATCTTTTAGAGCACAGTGGTGGATTTGTTTTATAGAAACTATTGATCTTTCATGCTTCACTTAGATTATTTTGAGAGTCTTAAATAGCATGGTAAATACTTAAAAATCTTAATATGCTTGGTATTCAAGATTTGTAAAACTTTCTTTTGAGTGCGTTGAATACTAAGAAAAGTTTGATGCTTGATAATTGTTTTGAGATATGAAGATGGTGATATTAGAGTCATGCTAGTTGAGTAGTTATGAATTTGAGAAGTACTTGTGTTAAAGTTTGTGATTCCCGTAGCATGCACGTATGGTGTACCGTTATGTGATGAAGTCGGAGCATGATTTATTTATTGATTGTCTTCCTTATGAGTGGTGGTCGGGGTCGAGCGATGGTCTTTTCCTACCAATCTATCCCCCTAGGAGCATGCGTGTAATACTTTTCTTTGATAACTTCTAGATTTTTGCAATAAGTATATGAGTTCTTTATGACTAATGTTGAGTCCATGGATTATACGCACTTTTCCTTCCTTCCACCATTGCTAGCCTCTCTAAAACTGCGCACCTTTCGCCGGTATCATACACCCACCATATACCTTCCTCAAAACAGCCACCATACCTACCTATCATGGCATTTCCATAGCCATTCCGATATATATTGCCATGCAACTTTCTACCGTTCCGTTTATTATGACACGCTCCATTATTGTCATATTGCCTAGCATGATCATGTAGTTGACATCGTATTTGTGGCAAAGCCACCATTCATAATTCTTTCATACGTGTCACTCTTGATTCATTGCATATCCCGGTACACCGCCGGAGGCATTCATATAGAGTCATATTTTGTTCTAAGTATCGAGTTGTAATTGTTGAGTTGTAAGAAAAATAAAAGTGTGATGATCATCATTTTTAGAGCATTGTCCCAAGTGAGGAATGATGGAGACTATGATTCCCCCACAAGTCGGGATGAGACTCCGAACAAAAAAAATAGGCCATAAAAAAAGAGAAAAGGCCCAAATAAAAAAATGAGAGAAAAAGAGAGAAGGGACAGTGTTACTATCCTTTTACCACACTTGTGCTTCACAGTAGCACCATGATCTTCATGATAGAAAGTATCTCATTCTGTCACTTTCATATACTAGTGGGAATTTTTCATTATAGAACTTGGCTTGTATATTCCAATGATGGGCTTCCTCAAATTGCCCTAGGTCTTCGTGAGCAAGCGAGTTGGATGCACACCCACTTAGTTTCTTTTGTTGAGCTTTCACATACTTATAGCTCTAGTGCATCCGTTGCATGGCAATCCCTACTCACTCACATTGATATCTATTGATGGGCATATCCATAGCCCGATGATACGCCTAGTTGATGTGAGACTATCTTCCCCTCTTTTTTTTCTTCTCCACAACCACCATTCTATTCTACATATAGTGCTATATCCATGGCTCACGCTCATGTATTGCGTGAAGATTGAAAAAGTTTTGAAAATGTTAAAGTATGAAACAATTGCTTGGCTTGTCATCGGGGTTGTGCATGATTTAAATACTTTGTGTGGTGAAGATAGAGCATAGCTAGACTATATGATTTTGTAGGGATAACTTTCTTTGGCCATGTTATTTTGAGAAGACATGATTGCTTTGTTAGCATGCTTGAAGTATTATTATTTTTATGTCAATATGAACTTTTATCTTGAATCTTTCGGATCTGAATATTCATACCACAATTAAGAAGATTTACATTGAAATTATGCCAAGTAGCACTCCGCATCAAAAATTCTTTTTTATCATTTACCTACTCGAGGACGAGCAGGAATTAAGCTTGGGGATGCCTGATACATCTCCAACGTATCTATAATTTTTGATTGCTCCATGTTATATTATCTACTGTTTTGGACCATATTGGGCTTTATTTTCCACTTTTATATTACTTTCGAGACTAACCTATTAACCGGAGGCCCAGCCCAAAATTGCTATTTTTTTGCCTATTTCAGTGTTTCGAAGAAACGGAATATCAAACGGAGTCCAAACGGAATGAAACCTTCGGAAATGTGATTTTCTCATCAGATATGATCCAGGAGACTTGGACCCTCCGTCAAGAAAGAAGAGAGGCGGTCACGAGGGTGTAGGGCGCGCCCCCTGCCTCGTGGGCCCCTCGAAGCTCCACCGACGTACTCCTTCCTCCTATATATACCTACGTACCCCCAAACGATCAGATACGGAGCCAAAAACCTAATTCCACCGCCGCAACCTTCTGTACCCACGAGATCCCATCTTGGGGCCTGTTCCGGAGCTCCGCCGGAAGGGGAATCGATCACGGAGGGCTTCTACAGTATCACCATAGCCCCTCCAATGAAGTGTGAGTAGTTTACGTCAGACCTTCGGGTCCATAGTTAGTAGCTAGATGGCTTCTTCTCTCTTTTTGGATCTCAATACAATGTTCTCCCCCTCTCTCATGGAGATCTATTCGATGTAATCTTCTTTTTGCGGTGTGTTTGTTGAGACCGATGAATTGTGGATTTATGATCAAGATTATCTATGAACAATATTTGAATCTTCTCTGAATTCTTTTATGCATGATTAGTTATCTTTGCAAGTCTCTTCGAATTATCAGTTTGGTTTGGCCTACTAGATTGGTTTGTCTTGCAATGGGAGAAGTGCTTAGCTTTGGGTTCAATCTTGCAGTGTCCTTACCCAGTGACAGAAGGGGCAGCAAGGCACGTATTGTATTGTTGCCATCGAGGATAACAAGATGGGGTTTATATCATATTGCATGAATTTATCCCTCTACATCATGTCATCTTGATTAAGGCGTTACTCTGTTTTCATTAACTTAATACTCTAGATGCATGCTGGATAGCGGTCGATGAGTGGAGTAATAGTAGTAGATGCAGGCAGGAGTCGGTCTACTTGTCTCGGACGTGATGCCTATATACATGATCCTACCTAGATATTCTCATAACTATGCTCAATTCTGTCAATTGCTCAACAGTAATTTGTTGACCCACCGTATAAATACTTATGCTCTTGAGAGAAGCCACTAGTGAAACCTATGGCCCCCGGGTCTATTCTCATCATATCAATCTTCCATCACTTTATTATTTGCTTTGCTTTTACTTTGCTTTTATTTTACCTTGCATCTTTATATCAAAAATACCAAAAATATTATCTATCATCTCTATCAGATCTCACTCTCGTAAGTGACCGTGAAGGGATTGACAACCCCTAATCGCGTTGGTTGCGTTGAGCTATTGTTTTGTGTAGGTATGAGGGACTTGCGCGTGGTCTCCTACTGGATTGATACATTGGTTCTCAAAAACTGAGGGAAATACTTACGCTACTTTGCTTCATCATCCTCTCCTCTTCGGGGAAATCCAACGAAGTGCTCAAGAGGTAGCAAGGTGCCGTGAATCTGACATAATTTGTCTAGAATCTTGTTGTGGCTGGACGGTCCATCTCTGTTTCCTTTGAAAGGCTTCTTCCACTGACTGGGTCGAGAGCCCCTGAGTCCGGCGTTTATTGCCGTGTTGGCTGGGCTATCTTCGTTATTTTGACGCTTGCTTTTACTGCATCGTGGTCTTACATTACCATCCCTGACTTCACATGTGCCTGGGTCACTGGTGCTACTACGAGCCAGCCAGCTATCTTCGCCCACGCAAAAGCAGGTCATGAGGCTTGTTAGGTCTGCCATTGCCCTTTTTTTCTTGGCCGAGGTGTCTGGCGAGCCATTCGTCGTGAACGCTATGTTTGAAAGCTGCTAAGGCTTCGGCGCCCGGGCAGTCGACGATTTGGTTCTTCTTAGTGTGAAATCTGTTCCAAAGCTTTTGGGCTGACTCTCCGGGCTGTTGAATTATATGACTTAAATCATCTGCGTCCGGAGGTCAGACATAAGTCCCTTGAAAATTGTCCCTAAAAGCATCCTCAAGCTCCTCCTAACTTCCTATTGAATTTTCGGGGAAGCTCTTCAGCCAGTGCCGAGCTGGTCCTTTCAGCTTGAGGGGCATGTATTTAATGGCGTGGAGATCGTCTCCGCGAGCCATATGGATATGGAGGATGAAGTCCTCAATCCAGACCCCAGGGTCTGTCGTTCCGTCGTACGCCTCTATGTTCACGGGCTTGAATCCCTCTGGAAATTCATGATCCAGTACCTCATCGGTGAAGCATACGGGGTGTGCGGCACCCCTGTATTTGGATGTATCGTGGCTTTCGGACGGTTGTAGTATTCGGTTTTGTTTTTGTGCCGGAGCATGCTTCCTAGATCCATATATGGACCTGGTCATACCGGATTTTTGGCGCAAGTCCTCACATAAATCGTGTGCCGACTTATGTGCGGCCCCGTTAGCCGCCCTATCGCAGCCAAGAGGTGGTCGATCCGGCTGATCGGCCGTTTTATTCTTCGGCTGTGTAGGCTCTACGGCCTCATCATCGAACTCAGGCAACAGCTTGCGCTTTGGATAGCTCTTTGTATGGCAACTACCAGCATACTTTTCTTCGGTGTCGATAACTTTGTTCCATCTACTATTGAGCGTATTCCGCGTGGCCTTAAGCGTGTGCTTCTGCTTCTTAAGACTCCTCGCGGAGGCAATAAGCCTTCTATGGAGGTTCTCTTGTTCCAAGTGCTTTTCCGGGATGACGTGTGTGTCATCGTCCGAACTGCTTTCCTCTTCGGAGAGAGGTTGATGAGCTTTATCCTTGGCGTCGACGTGTTCGAACAGCTGCTCCGTACTATGTTCGCCGTTCGCTGGTTCCTCCTGCTCTATCGTTGGGTCAATGTTGTCGTCTCCTCTGGAGTCGACCGGGGTGTTACTTTCTCTTACGCTGTTATCGCTGTTTTTGCCGATGCGGGATTTGGAGTGGCGCCTACGCCGTCGCTTTGGTTGCTTCTCGAGGGAGCTATCCTTCGCTGCATCCTTCCGTTCCTCGTCATTGTTTTCTTTGGATGTATCCACCATGTATATATCGTGTGATGAGGTGGTTGTCCAGCGCCCTATAGGCGGTGGTTCCTGCTCGTTTCCTGCATCGTCTTCCATACCGTCGATGTCTTTGGAGTCGAAATCGAGCATGTCGGTTAAATCGTCGACAGTGGCTACTAAGTGGGTGGTGGGTGGGGAGCGAATTTCTTCGTCGTCCGCATCCCATTCTAGCCGGACATAGTTCGGCCAAGGTTCTCCTGACAAGGAGAGAGGCCTTAATGAATTTAGCACATCGCCGAAAGGCGAGTGCTGAAAGATATCCGCGGAGGTAAACTCCATGATCGGTGCCCGATCGGATTCGATAGGCACGGACATAAGCGGCTCGGAGCCCGTGGCCAGGGACGAACCCAACGGTTCGGCAACACGGCTCTCGTGGGAGGTGAAGTCAGTATTCGGCTCTATCGCCACTAAGAGTGTGGCCTCCGTGGCGGGGTCTATCCACCCGTCCTCAGATGGCGCAATTTGTTCCGGATTGCGGGACGGAGTAGTTGCAGGTGTGGTCTCCCGAACACTGTCCGACGGCAGAGTTAAGTCATGTCCATCGTGATTGTGGGGCGCACCTGACATGGGCTCGAATCCGTTGAAGATCAAGTCTCCAAGGATGTCGGCAGTATAGTTCAAGTTTCCGAACCTGGCCTCATGGCCAGGGGCGTAGCTCTCGATCTGCTCCAGACGGCCAAGCGAGTTGGCCCGCAGTACGAAGCCGCCGAATACGAAGATCTATCCCGGGAGGAAAACCTCACCCTGGATCGCATCGTTGCTGATGATCGAAGGAGCCATCAAGCCTTATAGTGACGGCACAGTGGAACTCTCAATGAAACCACCAATGTCGGTGTCAAAACCGGCGGGTCTCGGGTAGGGGGTCCCGAACTATGCATCTAAGGCGGATGGTAACTGGAGGCGGGGGACACGATGTTAACCCAGGTTCGGGCCCTCTCGATGGAGGTAATACCCTACTTCCTGCTTGATTGATCTCGATGATATGAGTATTACAAGAGTTGATCTACCACGATATCGTAGAGGCTAAACCCTAGAAGCTAGCCTATGGTATGATTGTTGTTGTCCTACGGACTAAACCCTCTGGTTTATGTAGACACCGGAGGGGGCTAGGGTTACACAGAGTCGGTTACAAGGGAGGAGATCTACATATCCGTATTGCCAAGCTTGCCTTCCACGCCAAGGAGAGTCCCATCCGGACACGGGACGAAGTCTTCAATCTTGTATTTTCATAGTCCAACAGTCCGGCTAAAGTATATAGTCCGGCCGTCCGAGGACCCCCTAATCCAGGACTCCCTCAGCGGCATGATTATTACCTGGGACTATGATCCTCTGTTTGCCGCCGTTTTTGACAGGAACCAGAGTCTCAGGGGGCTACTATCTGCATAGGGCACACCTAGCGTGTGCAGTACCGTCAAAATATATATATTACTTTGTGTACCTCAAAGCCTCTCAGCAGGCTCATGAAAGCTTCATGCAACCCACTTTCGGCGGTTGAAATCCTCTCAACCACCATACCCATTAGCGTACGATGCGCTTCTGAGATAGCCTCTTGCTCCAGAAGATTCATTAGTGCGTCAGGTCGCGCACCGGACAGTCCCAGACTCTTTCTGTTGTTCTCTTTAGGATCCGAATGCTCTGGACTTCGGGTGGCCGAAGGGTTACCCTCTGGCCTTGGCGGATCAGGAGAAATCCTCCATGACGACACCTCAGGGTCGCCCGCTTCACTAGGCGGGGAGGCACGGGGAGGCGTTTCTCTCTCCATCATCTCCGAAAGAAGATCCCCCGAAGACGAACTCTGTCGAGAAGGGCTACGATCCGAACTACAAGACATACGTCTCAGTTATTGTTCTCAGAAATAAAGCAGGGTATATTTACTATGAAGTACTTTTGTTTACTTACAGCTCGGTGGAGGGCTGGTCCCCTTGCGGGTACTGTGCGGTAAGGATGCCCTTCGGGGTAGGGCCCCCTGACAAAGGTTTCTTCCCTCGTTTGGAAGCCATTGCTTCCAAGTCTTCAGAGGCGTCCCTCTTCCTTCCTTGGGGAGAAGGAATTTTAGATTCTTCTCCCCGGTTATCCTCCTTCGTGAAGGCACTAATTCCCTCGGTTTGGATGAATAATGAGTGAGGCCCGCTTTCGGCTTCTTTATTCCCCCCTTTATCTTCCCCTGAGGGCGCTTGATAAGGTGCGATTTCAAGCATTCCGGCCAGTACTGGATCTGTTGAGCCTTCGGGAAGGGGGGCCGAACACCTGATTATCTTCGCCTTTTTTACCCAGTCCTGGTCAAAGAGCGACTTTTCAGAATGATGTTGTGATAAATAAAGAGACATCGTGTTCGGCCAAAGAACTACTTACTTGGTTACCTGGATGATTGCAGCTCAAACCCGCATCCTCGGTGGTGGCCGGACACTTTATTTGTGATCCGAAGAACAATTTGTACATCTCTTCGAGCGTCATGCCGAAGAAGTGCTGAATAGCTCGCGGTCCTTCCGGGTTGAACTCCCACGTACGGAGAGGTCGACGTTTGCAAGGCAGGACTCGACGAACTAGCATGACTTGTATTACCTTGACAAGGCTGACATCTCTCTGGAGGAGATCTCGGATGCGACTCTGTAATGTCGGCACATCATTTACTGGCCCCCAGTCCAGCCCCTTGTTGATCCACGACGTCAGTTGTGGCGGGGGGTCCGAGCGGAAGGCAGGGGCCCGGGAAGGACACGAGGCCTCCACCAGGGTGGAGGGCACGCCCTAACCTACTAGGCGCACCCCCTACCTCTTGGGCACCTCGTGTGCTCTCCGGACTCTGTTTTCTTGCACGATTCATATTTTGGTCGGTAAAAATTCATTATATAATCTCCCGAAGGTTTTGACTCCCGTATCAAGCAAATATCCTATGTTCTTGCTTCGAGATGTTCCTGTTAGGTTTGTCAAGGCCAGGCATCATGTCGTCCGCTCTTCCAACAATGGTGATGACGATGCTTGGCTAATGAAGATAGAGCTGAAGAGGGAAGAACCCATGGAGATCAACAAGGATGAAGAGATCAAGAAGGCCATGGAGGACCAAGCTCCGGCAGCAGAAGACATCCTTCAACTTGATCATAATCTTCTTACCCCAACTGAGATCGAAGCTTTCAAGATGATTGAGTTAGCTTGTATACAGAACAAGTATCTCACACGTGAAAATATTTTGTTGAAGGAGCATATCATTGCACTCAAGGGCATTATCCGCAAGCTGGAGGACCTCTTATGCTCAATGTGCGACTATCCATCATCACCGCCACCTTCCTCACCATCCCCGAAGAAGGAGACATAATCACATGGGTATGGGCATTCCCCTTGGCAGCTGCCAAGCTTGGAGGAGATGCCCCGATATCGTATCACCATCACACTCCTATCTTTACCGTTTTTCTTAGTTCGATCATATTAGTAGTATCTTGATCTAGTAGAATAAAGTTTATGGCATGATCTAGTTTTGAGTTTTGCTTTATGATCTCTCTATGTAATCAAGTCCGTGAGCTATATATAATAAAGATTAGTTTTGAGTCAAGGGCTTGATTATTTTGCCATGATCTTGAGTGAATAAAAGAATAGAAAAAAGAGAAAAGAATAGAAAGAAATACAAAGAGATCATATTGATCTTATTGAGAGTAATGACTTCACATAGGAAGAGTATGATGATTAAAAATTGTTGGGAGTTGGCAAACATAGCTTTGGTCATCATTGTAGTTAATAGGAAGTAATAAAGAAAGAGAGGTTTCACATATAAATACACTATCTTGGACATCTTTTATAATTGGGAGCACTCATTAAAATATGACATGCTAAAGAGTTGATGTTGGACAAGGAAGACAACATAATGGGTTATGTTTTCTTATATATGAGATAAAGTATATTGTCATGGATCATCCAACATGTTGAGCTTGCCTTTCCCCCTCATGCTAGCCAAATTCTTAGCACCAAGTAGAGATACTACTTAAGCTTCCAAAAACCCTTAAACCAGTTTTGCCATGAGAGTCCACCATATCTACCTATGGATTGAGTAAGATCCTTCAAGTAAGTTGTCATCGGTGCAAGCAATAAAAATTGCTCTCTAAATATGTATGGTTTATTGGTGTGGAGGAAATAAGCTTTATACGATCTTTTGATGTGGAAGAAATAAAAGCGATGGACTGCATAATAAAGGTTCATATCACAAGTGGCAATATAAAGTGACGTTCTTTCGCATTAAGATTTTGTGCATCCAACCCTGAAAGCGCATGGCAACCTCTGCTTCCCTCTGCGAAGGGCCTATTTTTTATTATTATCTTCTACCTTATGCAAGAGTCATGGTGATCTTCACCTTTCCTTTTTTACATTTTATCCTTTGGCAAGCACAGGGTGTTGGAAAGATCCTGATAGATATATCTAATTGGATGTAGGTTAGCACGAACTATTATTGTTGACATTACCCTTGAGGTAAAAGGTTGGGAGGCGAAACTATAAGCCCCTATATATTTCTCTGTGTCCGATTAAAACTCCGTAACTACAAGTATTGTGTGAGTGTTAGCAATTATGAAAGACTAAAAGATAGTTGACTATGTGGACTTGCTAGAAAGCTCTGACATAGACTCTTTCTGATGTTATGATAAATTGCAATTGCTTCAATGACTGGGATTATAGTTTGTTAGTTCTCAATAAAGTTTCTGATTCATACTTTTGCATTGTGAATAGATTATTACTTGAGCATAAGAAATCATATGAAAATATCCATATATATTGCTGGTATGAGAATAATCATGATGTCCTCATGTCCGTATTTTATTTTATCGACACCTCTACCTCTAAGCATGTGGACATATTTATCGTTATCGGCTTTCGCTTGAGGACAAGCAAGGTCTAAGCTTGGGGGAGTTGATACGTCCATTTTGCATCATGCTTTTATATCGATATTTATTGCATTATGGGATGTTATTACACATTATGTCACAATACTTATGCCTATTCTCCCTTATTTTACAAGGTTTACATAAGGAGGGAGAATGCCGGCAGCTGGAATTCTGGGCTGGAAAAGGAGAAAATATTAGAGACCTATTATGCACAACTCCAAAAGTCCTGAAACTCCACGAAAGTTATTTTTGGAAATAATAAAAAATACTGAGCGGAAGAATTACGTCAGGGGGACACCACCTTTCCACGAGGGTGGGGGGCGCGCCCTACCCCCCAGGGTGTGCCCCCCTGCCTCGTGGGCCCCCTGGTGGTCCTCCGGTGGCCATCTTCTGCTATATGAAGTCTTTCGTCCAGGAAAAAAATCATAAGAAAGCTTTCGGGACGAGACTCCGCCGCCACGAGGCGGAACCTTGGCGGAACCAATCTAGGGCTCCGGCAGAGCTGTTCTGCCGGGGACACTTCCCTCCGGGAGGGGGAAATCATCGCCATCATCATCACCAACGCTCCTCTCATCGGGAGAGGGAAATCTCCATCAACATCTTCACCAGCACCATCTCCTCTCAAACCCTAGTTCATCTCTTGTATCCAATTCTTGTCTCCAAGTCTGGGATTGGTACCTGTAGGTTGCTAGTAGTGTTGATTACTCACTGTAGTTGATGCTAGTTGCTTTATTTGGTGGAAGATCATATGTTTAGATCCTTTATGCATATTAATACCCCTCTTATTATGAACATGAATATGATTTGTGAGTAGTTACGTTTGTTCCTGAGGACATGGGAGAAGCCTTGCTATTAGTAGTCATGTGAATTTGGTATTCGTTCGATATTTTGATGAGATATATGTTGTCTATCCTCTAGTGGTGTTATGTGAACGTCGACTACATAACACTTCACCATTATTTGGGACTAGAGGAAGGCATTGGGAAGTAATAAGTAGATGATGGGTTGCTAGAGTGACAGAAGCTTAAACCCTAGTTTATGTGTTGCTTCGTAAGGGGTTGATTTGGATCCATATGTTTCATGCTATGGTTAGGTTTACCTTAATACTTTTGTTGTAGTTGCGGATGCTTGCAATATAGGTTAATCATAAGTGGGATGCTTGTTCAAGTAAGAACAGCACCCAAGCACCGGTCCACCCACATATCATATTATCAGCGGTCATGACGAAACCGCCTAGTCAGAGAGTTTGGCCTACAGCCAGGGCTCCCCCAGAGGTGATGTTGTCCTTGAAAACGAGAGGAGCCATCTAGCCTTATGATGACGGCATAGTGGAACTCTCAATGAAAGCACCAATGTCGGTGTCAAAACCGGCGGATCTCGGGTATGGGGTCCCGAACTGTTCGTCTAAGGCGGATGGTCACAGGAGGCGGGGGACACGGTGTTTACCCAGGTTCGGGCCCTCTCGATGGAGGTAATACCCTACCTCCTGCTTGATTGATCTTGATGATATGAGTATTACAAGAGTTGATCTACCACGAGATCGTAGAGGCTAAACCCTAGAAGTTAGCCTGTGGTATGATTGTTGTTGTCCTATGGACTAAACCCTCCGGTTTATATAGACACCGGAGGGGGCTAGGGTTACACAGAGTCGGTTACAAGGTAGGAGATCTACATATCTGTATTGCCAAGCTTGCCTTCCATCCCAAGGAGAGTCCCATACGGACACAGGATGAAGTCTTCAATCTTGTATCTTCATAGTCCAACAGTCCGGCTAAAGGATATAGTCCGGCTGTCCGAGGACCCCCTAATCCAGGACTCCCTCAGGGGGCACCCCAAAGACATACAAATTGACAATTGTTTTAGCCGTGTGCGGTGCCCCCCTCCATAGTTGCACACCTCGGTCATATCGTTGTAGTGCTTAGGCGAGGCCCTGCACCGATAACTTCATCATCACCATCACCACGCCGTGCTGACGAAACTCTCTCTCGGCCTCAACTGGATCAAGAGTACAAGGGACGTCACCGAGCTGAACGTGTGCTGAACGCGGAGGTTCCGTACGTTTGGTGCTTGGATCGGTTGGATTGCGAAGACGTTCAACTACATCAACCTCTTTAACTCTACGCTTCCGCTTTCGGTCTACGAGGGTATGTGGACACACTCTCCCCTCTTGTTGCTATGCATCACATAGATAGAACTTGCGTGATCGTAGGATTTTTTTTGAAATTACCGCATTCCCCAACAGTGGCATCCGAGACAGGTCTATGCGTAGATGTTATATGCATGAGTAGAACAGAAAGAGTTATGGGCGATAATAGTGATACTGCTT
Source organism: Aegilops umbellulata (assembly GCA_032464435.1). NCBI lineage: Eukaryota > Viridiplantae > Streptophyta > Magnoliopsida > Poales > Poaceae > Aegilops > Aegilops umbellulata. The sequence continues at coordinate 271,599,719 of CP136059.1, read as the reverse complement.
ACCAGCATGTCATACTTTGATTTGGCGGTATTGTTGGATGAAGCGGCTCAGACCGACATTACGCGTATGCTTACGCAAGACTGGTTCTACTGACGTGCTTTGCACATAGGTGGCTGGTGAGTGTCTACTTCTCCAACTTTAGTTGAATCGAGTGTGGCTACGGTCGGTCCTTGTTGAAGGTTAAAACAGCACACTTGACGAAAAATCATTGTGGTTTTGATGCGTAGGTAAGAACGGTTCTTGCTAGAAGCCCGTAGCAGCCACGTAAAACTTGCAACAACAAAGTAGAGGACGTCTAACTTGTTTTTTGCAGGGCTTGCTATGATGTGATATGGTCAAGGCATGATGTGATATAATTTGTTGTATGAGATGATCATGTTTTGTAACAAAGTTATCGGCAACTGGCAGGAGCCATATGGTTGTCACTTTATTGTATGCAATGCAATCGCCATGTAATTGCTTTACTTTATCACTAAGCGGTAGCAATAGTCGTAGTAACAATAGTTGGCGATATGACAACGATGCTACGATGGAGATCAAGGTGTCGTGCTGATGACGATGGATATCATGACGATGCTACGGTGATGGGGATCATGAGCACAAGATGATGATGGCCATATCATGCCACATGTTTTGATTACATGTGATGTTTATCCTTTATGCATCTTATTTTGCTTAGTACGACAGTAGCATTATAAGATGATCCCTTACTAAATTTCAAGCTACAAGTGTTCTCCCTGAGTATGCACCGTTGCTATAGTTCGTCGTGCCGAGACACCACGTGATGATCGGGTGTGATAAGCTCTACGTTCACATACAACGGGTGCAATCCAGTTTTGCACACGCAGAATACTCGGGTTAAACTTCACGAGCCTAGCATATGCAGATATGGCCTCGGAACACTGGAGAACCAAAGGTCGAGCGTGAATCATATAGTAGATATGATCAACATATATAGTGATGTTCACCATTAAAAAGTACTCCATCTCACGTGATGATCGGACATGGTTTAGTTGATTTGGATCACGTGATCATTTAGATGACTAATGGGATGTCTATCTAAGTGGGAGTTCTTAAGTAATATGATTAATTGAACTTTAATTTATCATGATCTTAGTCCTGATAGTATTTTGCAAATTATGTTATAGATCAATAGCTCGCGTTATAGCTCCCCTATGTTTTTATATGTTTCTAGAGAAAACTAAGTTGAAAGAAGATAGTAGCAATGATGTGGACTGGGTCCATGATCTGAGGTGTATCCTCATTGCTGCATAGAAGAATTATGTCCTTGATGCACCGCTAGGTGACAAACCTATTGCAGGAGTAGATGCAGACGTTATGAACGTTTGGCTAGCTCAATATGATGACTACTTGATAGTTTAGTGCACCTTGTTTACGGCTCAGAACCGGGACTTCAAAAACGTTTTTGAAACGTCACGGAGCATATGAGATGTTCCAAGAACTGAAATTGGTATTTCAAACTCATGACCGTGTCAAGAGGTATGAGACCTGTGACAAGTACTTTGCCTAAAAGATGGAGGAGAATTGCTCAACTAGTGAGCATGTGCTCAGAATGTCTGTGTACTACAATCACTTGAATCAAGTGGGAGTTATTCTTCCAGATAAGATAGTGATTGACAAAGTTCTCTAGTCACCATCACCAAGTTACTAGAACGTCGTGATGGACTATAGTATGCAAGGGATGACGAAAACGATTCCCGAGCTCTTCGTGATGCCGAAATCGACTAAGGTAGAAATCAAGAAAGAGCATCAAGTGTTGATGATTGACAAGACCACTAGTTTCAAGAAAAGAGCAAAGGGAAAGAAAGGGAACTTCAAATAAAATGGCAAGCAAGTTGTCACTCCCGTGAAGAAGCCCAAAGCTAGACCTAAGCCTGAAACTGAGTGCTTCTACTGCAAAGGAAATGGTCACTGGAAGCGGAACTACCCCAAATATTTGGTGGAAAAGAGGGATGGCAAAGTGAACAAAGGTATATTTGATATACAGGTTATTGATGTGTATCTTGCTAGTGTTCATAGTAGCTCCTGGGTATTTGATACTTGTTCGGTTGCTAAGATTAGTAACTTGAAACAGGAGTTACACAATAAACAGAGACTAGTTGAGGGAGAAGTGACGATGTGTGTTGGAAGGGTTCCAAGATTGATATGATCATCATCGCACACTCCTTATACTTTCAGGATTAGTGTTGAACCGAAATAAATGCTATTTGGTGTTTGCGTTGAGCATGAATATGATTAGATAGTGTTTATTGCAATACGGTTATTCATTTAAGACAGAGAATAAGTGTTATTTTGTTTACATGAATAGAACCTTCTATGGTCATACACCCATTGTTGATGGTTTATTGAATCTTGATCGTAGTGATACACATATTTATAATATTGATGCCAAAAGATGCAAAGTTGATAATGATAGTGCAACATATTTGTGGCACTGCTGTTTGGGTCATATCGGTGTAAAGCGCACGAAAAAACTCCATAAAGATGGACTTTTGGAATCACTTAATTATGAATCATTTGATGCTTGTGAACCGTGCCTTATGGGCAAGATGACTAAAACTCCGTTCTCCGGAACAATGGAACAAGCTAGTGACTTATTGGAAATAATACATACCGATGTATGCGGTCCAATTAGTGTTGATGCTCGTGGTGGGTATCGTTATTTTCTGACCTTCACAGATGATTTGAGCAGATGTGGGTATATCTACTTAATGAAACACAAGTCTGAAAAATTTGAAAAGTTCAAAGAATTTCAAAGTGGAGTGGAGAATCATCGTAACAGGAAAATAAAGTTTCTACGATCTGATCATAGAGGAGAATATTTGAGTTACGAGTTTGGCCTTCATTTAAAACAATGTGGAATAGTTTCACAGCTCACGCCACATGGAACACCACAGCATAATGGTGTGTCCGAACATCGTAACCGCACTTTATTGGATATGGTGTGATCTATGATGTCTCTTACAAGGTTACCACTATCGTTTTGGGGTTATGCATTAGAGACAACTACATTCACATTAAACAGGGCACCATCAAAATCCGTTGAGACGACGCCTTATGGAACTATGGTTTGGAAAGAAACCAAAGTTGTCGTTTCTTAAAGTTTGGGGCTTCGATGCTTATGTGAAAAAGTTTCAACCTGGTAAGCTCGAACCCAAATTGGAGAACTGTGTCTTCATAGGATACCCAAAGGAAATTGTTGGGTACACCTTCTATCACAGATCTGTAGGCAGGATATTTGTTGCTAGGAATGGATCCTTTCTAGAGAAGGAGTTTCTCTCAAAAGAAGTGAGTGGGAGGAAAGTAGAACTTGATGAGGTAATTGTACCTTCTCCCAAACTGGAAAGTAGTTCATCACAAAAATCAGTTCCAGTGATTCCTACACCAATTAGTGAGGAAGCTAATGATGATGATCATGAAACTTCAAATCAAGTTACTACAAAACCTCGTAAGTCTTCGAGAGTACGGTCCGCACCAGAGTGGTACGGTAATCCTATTCTGGAAGTCATGTTACTAGACCATGATGAACCTACAAACTATGAGGAAGCAATTATGAGCCCAGATTCCGTGAAATGGCTTGAAGCCATGAAATCTGAAATAGGATCCATGTATGAGAACAAAGTGTGGACTTTGGTGGACTTGCCCGATGGTCGGCAAGCCATATTAATAAATGGATGTTCAAGAGGAAAACGGACACTGATAGTAGTGTTACTATCTACAAAGCTCGACTTGTCACAAAAGGTTTTCGACAAGTTCAAGGTGTTGACTACAATGAGATTTTCTCAATTGTAGTGATGCTTAAATCCATCCGAATCATGTTAGCAGTTGCCATATTTTATGAAATCTGGCAAATGGATGTCAAAACTGCATTCCTTAAATGGATATTTCTTAAAGAAGAGTTGTATATGAAGCAACCAGAAGGTTTTGTCAATCCTAAAGGTACTAACAAGGTGTGCAAGCTCCAGCAATCCATCTATGGACTGGTGCAATCATCTCAAAGTTGGAATATACGCTTTGATGAGTTGATCAAAGCATATAGTTTTAGGGATATTTAAATTAGTGCCCCTGGTTCCTTAGTTCTGCTCACTTTTCCCCACGCTCCAAACGTTTGCTCACTTTCCCCCTCTTCCTTAGCTGAAACTCTCACAAATGCTCATAGCGGGCGTTTGCCGTCTTGACCGTCCATTGACCGTTAATTGTGACGAGTGGGGCCGAGTCTTCGTCTGACTGTTGCTTGCTAATGGGTGGGACCGCAAGGAGACACGTATTGGGCAGCTTGTCTGAATCTGAAACAGATCTAGACAGGCCACACTGCACCGCGCCGCCCCGCCCCCTCCGTCGGCGTCGTGCCGCGTCCACCGCAGTTGTTTCCTTCACCCTATGACCTATTCCGTTCGTCGGCGATGCCGCGTCTCTGCCAGATATAGCCCACCTCCCCATCTGGTATTACATAGCGATGTTGAGTGAGGACGCCCGGAATGCAGTCGACCGTGGAGAGGATTGGGTCGAATCCGCGGCAGATAATTCATGGATTAAACCTGGGTAAGCATTGTTTCCTCTTGAATTGACGTTCTAAGTCGTATTGTTAGGCCGTATTTGACTTCTGTTTGCTTGAATCGTTCGAATTTGTGCTCGATTTTACCCGGCTAACTGAAGCCTTTGTTTCCTTCCCCTAACAAAATAGGATTGATCCCTCGCTGGCTTTACGGCTGGCGATTAGAATGGAAACTAGTGTGCTGCGTGGTACTAAACCGCATTTGATTTCATCATTTTTCTATCCCAAAGTGGTAGAAACCAGCATATCTTTCAAAGATTTGCGAGCTGAGCTCCGAAACACCTATCCCTGGAGTGATGCCGATGCTGTTGAATTGAATTACTTCAGCAGTGACGAGCAAAGATTTCTCCCACTAACTTGCGATGATCATATGTCGTTGCTTTTTGCTAGGATTGCTAGCTGCCAATTTGGTAAACTCCAACTCGATGTGCTTCAGCCACGCGTAGAACTGGCAAAGGGGAAGGGAGTTCAGACATCATCTGTCTGTGCTAATAGCCAGCACCCCGGCACTCCTTGTAGGTCGACACCAAGTAAAGCAAGTGGTTCATGGAGCCACAACATGCCTGCTGCCAATTCTGGTTCCGATTCAGTTGCTGCATCTCGTGTACCTTCTACAGTTGGTGTAGAAGAAGATGCAGAACCTGACGAGGCAGTGCCTACAAATGATGATGAAGACGAGATGATGTTTCCTGAACTGGTCGATGTAGCTAGTCAGCAAGCAGTGGATGACGAATATATGGAGGAGCCCATTAGCCAAGCTAGGTTTGATGACACTAACGATGAAGAGAAGGTGGAGAACATGGACAACTTAATCGAGGATGAATACGATGGTGATGACATGCCAACAATTGAGTGGAACAGGGAAAAACCCGAGCTTAGTGTAGGTACCATTTTGCAATCAATGGTGGACTGTCGGAATGCAGTGACAACATGGTGCATTATATCTGAAAACACCTATAAGATTAAAAGGAGTGAGCCAGCAAGGTTCACAATTTTTTGTCCATATCCTAGGTGTAGGTGGAAGTTGCATGCATCTCGTATGAGAAAGAGCAAATATATTCAGGTAATCCAAGTTCAGTTAGTAATTTAGTTTCAGATCGTTGAGTAAGGTTTCTTAACTGTTCTTTACCCTTTTATTTTGTTTTAGATAAAGAAAAACCCACACAAGCACACCTGTCCACCTGGAGTGGGAGGGGGGAAGGCCAAAACCAAGCTAGCAAAAACTAGGTGGGTGGCAGATGCTATATTGGATTGGCTGAGAGAAGAACCTGGACTTGGTCCAACAGCACTACATGGGAAGCTTTTTGAGAAGTACAAGATAGAAATTCCTTACATGAGAATTTTCAATGCTAGGGAAAAGGCTCTTGACAGAATTAATGGTCAATGGAATGACAGTTTTCAGCTGCTTTACACTTTCAAAGCTGAAGTGGAGATGGCAAGTCCAGGGAGTGTTGTAGAGATTGACAAGCATACAGTTCCATTCAAAATAAAAGGGAAGTCATTTCAGAAGGAGTGCTTCAGAAGGGCTTTTGTTTGTTTCAAGGCTTGCTGGCAGGGGTTTCTAGATGGTTGCAGGCCCTATTTGGCTGTAGATGCTACACATTTGACTGGAAGATGGAGAGGACAGCTAGTAGCAGCTTCTGCAGTTGATGGACACAACTGGCTATTCCCTGTTGCATTTGGTGTGGTGGAGGCAGAGTCTGAGGAAAGTTGGGTCTGGTTTCTGCAGTAGTTGCGCAACATTATAGGCACACCCCCAGGTTTAGCTATACACACAGATGCTTGCAAGGGTTTAGAGAGTGCAGTGGAAATTGTATTCCCTGGAGTGGAGCATAGGGAATGTATGCGACACCTAGCGCATAATTTCAAAAATAAGTTCAAAGGTAAAGTTTATGATGAGAACTTATGGCCAGCATCATACACATGCAGCAAAAGGAAGCATGAACACCATTTGAGAGTGTTGTATGCTCAAAATCCTCTTGTGAAGGAGTACATGGATGCACATCATGGCAAGGTGTGGTCAAGAAGCAAATTGAACGAAATCTGCAAAGTAGATTATGTGACCAGTAACCTTGCAGAATGCTTCAATTCAAAGTTCAAGTCAGTGAAAGGGCTCTTGTTGTGGCAAGCATTTGACAAGATGAGGCAAATGATCATGATAAAGATGGATCTTCACAAAAGAATTGCAGAAACACAATATGTTGGTCATCAAATGCTCCCATCACTGATTAAGGCATTGCACTTGAAGGCAAGAGGACTGAAGATGAAATGTATTCGATCTGGTACATATGAGGGAGAGGTTACCTATACTGACACTAAATATAGGGTATGGAGGTATCCTGTGAACCTAAGTACTAGAGAATGTACTTGTAGGCAATGGCAGATCCGTGGGAAGCCATGCATACATGCCCTACATCTGATGACCGTTGTCAGGGGTGCAGATGGTGAAGTTGGTCAATATTGCTCTGAGTATTTCTCTGTTGCCAAATTTATGGCTGCTTATGCTAACAATGTGCCTGCACTATTGGGGAAAGATCAATGGAACATAGTAGATCCAGGGTTCAAACTCCACGCTCCTGTCATTACTAGACCACCAGGAAGACCAAGGAACCATAGGATTAGAGCAGGTGAGGAGGGTCGTCTACCAAAGAAGAGTGCTTGCAAAAAATGTGGAGTTCTGGGGCATATTGCTAGGCTTTGTACCAATGCAATGGATGCATCATTTGGAGAGGAGGAAAGATGGACAGCAGCCAATGCTGAGGAGAATGCAGCAGCAATGGAGACTGAAGATGCAGTGGAGAATGCAGCAGCAAATGAAGCAGTGGAGAATGCAGCAGCAAATGAAGCATCTTGGTATGTGTTTGCACCCTTTGTAGAATGCAGCTACCCTTTTGTTTGCATTTGTTCTCTTTTTTGCCTATGGCTTATAATTTTATTTACCAGCTCTAGGGAGAAAAGGCCAAGAGATGAAGAAGCAGAAGATTTTGAAACCATGGCCTTTGATGGTTTTGAATCTATAAGAGAGGAAGAGGAGGGCGTAATTTTTCCAATTGTGCCTTTAAAGATTACTGAACCCATAGATGATCGTCAAATGGTCGTCAAGTGCTCGGCGAGTGCAACTACTCCATCAGCACCTCCACGAGGAAAACCCCAAGTAAAGCCCAAGATCAAAAGGAACAAGAGTCTGAAAGAAAAGAGCAACTCAACTAGGGAAACCAGGAGCAAGACGGTGAAGCCAGCTGCAAACACAAGGAGCAAGTCAAAAATTTGAATTAAGTTGTTGGGAAATGTTTGTGTTGTCAATTTGAGGGCGAGTGGATCGCTTAAAACTTGGTAGATTTATATTAAGATGTTGGCATCTTAAAACTTAGTAGATTTGCGCTACTGTGAAAACTTATCAGTTGTAATAATGTTGCTTCTACTTTGGTTTCTTATTTGAGTCAGAATTCAAATTTCCATCAAAATTTGAATTTAAATCAATATTTGAATTTGGGCCAAAATTTGGATTCGAGTCAAAGTTGAAGTTGAACATTGGAGGTTCATTGCTATGTGCGGTGTATTTGATCGAGCATTTGAAGTCCAATATTCGTAGGTGAACAGTCCGAATGAGAAATGTGCTAGAAACGAGCTCGAAAGCTAGGGTAAACAGCCCTATTTGAAATCAAGTTTTTTTGACCTTGCCTAAATGAGGCATATACATTTTTATTAACACTTGTTCCATATATATAGGGTAAAAAGGAAGTCTCACTATTTATTGATTAATATTCATATTACTACATTTTTTTGAAAAAATATGCTTTTAATTCAAAACCGTCAAATAACACGTTTTAGATATGAAAATGAAAAAGTAAGTTCAGATCCTTCTTACTCACTCCAAAATGAAGCTATGGAGATTTTTATGATTTTTTTAATTATTTTTATTTTTTTCAAACCCTAAACCCTCTCTCCCTATTCTACGAACTCTGAAAATGTTCATAGGTGATAGCTCATTTGTGTGAAGACTTTTTTCATGAAAATGACCTGCACCAAGTTTATATTTTTTTCTCATAACCTTGTCACATATGACGGCTATGTGCGCAAGAATTACAACATTTTGATTTTTTTGAATTTTTTAAAAACATTTGAACTTGATTTGACAGATCACTTCAAAATGATTTTTCAAAAAAACGCCCCTATACCGAGTTTATATTTTTTTTATGGTAACTAGGTCTCATAACCGGACGAACTACGTTTGTTTTATATTTTTGCGATTTTTTATAATTTAGTTATGCCATTTGAAATCTGGTCAAACCCTAATAACCCCGTTGACTCGCTCATAACCCCGCAGAAATGCTCCAAACCCTAGCGTCGAACGTGTGCCGTCGGATCCTACCAAGCGCCAAACACCACCCGTCAGATGTGGGGCAGGCATGCACGATCCGCGTGATGCATCCTGATTGGCTACTGCACTGTCCTTCTCGGGTTTTTTACGATTTGCCCCACTTTACATATGAAATTGTATTTTTCGCACATGACCACCACATGTCAGTGTTAAGAGTTGGTTCAAATATTCAAACTTCAAAATACAATGTGGCAAATTGTCAATATAGCTTCCCCTTCTCCTCTTCTCCATCTGACAGACAAAGGCATCGAGCAGATCGAGCAATTCCTCTGTTTCTTTCCCCATCTTCTCGTTCTTCTTCCTCTTGAGCAATTCCTCTTTTTCTTCCTCTCGAGCGATATGTCAACCTCCTCGTCAGCGCCCCGTTCCACGACTCGATGCACTGACTGCCCGTGGACTGCGCCACTGAAGCGGTTGACTTCGAAGGAGGAGAAGAATGGGAACTTTGGGCGCGAGTTCGTCAAATGCGAGAGCAAGCCGGAGGGGCAGGTTAGATCTGAGTTTTCCTCGCATCCTTTATCTCTAATGTCTCAAAAAATCTGTCAGATTTGGATTTAGGTTACATGATTTCGTTTTCAGATCATGAAGAAATGCCACCATTTCGAGTGGATGGATGATTACATCCAGAGGCTTCAATGGTCGGGCTTGCTGGATTCGAGGGGGAATGCAATCCGCGAGTCCAATCTGCCCCATGACAGCACCGCTCCGGCAGCAGCAGCGCGTCCGGAATACCCGACAGTGGTAGATGTCGAACTGAAGACGGAATTGAAGAAGATGAACAAGAACTTCAAGCAGCTGATTGAGTTGAAGAAGCAATCCAATCTGATAGCTTTAGGAATACTTGCTCTAGGAATTTTTTACTTTATGGCCATCTCTCCTTAGAGATGTTTGTCTACTGTTGTTGCCACTGTTTAGCAATCCAAGTCTGTTTATCTCAAATGCAACTCTGTTTAGTGCAACTGTCGATCTCTGAATGTATGCAGTTTACTGTTAAGTTTCGACACTTTCAGTTTCGGCAGAAAACAACTACCAGTTCAGTGATAGGATTATTTTGTTAGCTAATAACCTCGAGTGTTGGATCATACCCTAGCTCGTCAGATGACAGTAAGTAGTACTTGAGCAGCACAAGGGATATACATCAAGTTCATCTCTTCTCTCTCGCACTTGCCAAACTTTTGTCCTCGAGTTCGTCAGTTCTGCTAAAAAAAACCTAGTTCGCGGGCCCAAAGAGAAAGCCCAGAAACAAGCGATGTTTCTTTTTTGTTTAGGAAGGATTTCTTTGTTATTTTTTGTTTCTGATTGCTTTTTTCATTAATTTGATTGCCCAATCTCTTCTATCTCATTGAGGATTTTTTTGGCTTTCCTTTATGGGTCCCTTCATTTTTTAGAATCAAAGTATTTGCAAACCGCAGTATTATTATGCCTAGCGAACCAATACTTCATGATTAGAAAAAGAGGTCTAACCCTCTTTTTTATATACTTCAAACATAGTGTAGTTAAAACTACACTTTTGACTAAAGCCAAATATCTCAAAGTATTTGATACTTCAATATTTCTGAAAACCAAAGTATTCTTCGAATACCTAAAAAATACAGAGCTCTCAAACCAAAGCCGTGTACAAATGTACAATATGTTCTTATTTTTAGAAGGCATCTATAAACACATCATTTTTAGTTTGTTTGGTTAATTTTTCCCACGCCAATTAGCCGTGTCTAAACTTGGGACAAACAAAATACAAACATAACAAAGCATTAATATAACACACATAACTTAACTTAGATAGGGTTGCTAGGGCAACATAAGTTCTTACATAGACACCGATAGATAATAATAATTAACCTTACATAGATAGGGTAGCTAGCTCGGGCAACACACAAACCAAACTCACACTACATAGTAGATAGATAGGGTAGCTAGGGAAACACCGCCATGTCTTCACCGTTGTCTTAACCTTAATCGCCGGCTTCACCGTCTTCTTCGCCACCGGCTTCAGTACTCCTCCTCCTCAAGGCCGTCGTCGCCGAGGTAGTACGGGAGGCTGTGCATGCGGTTGCGAGCGGGGAAGACGCTCTCGAAGTCGGTGAAGATTTTATAGGTCGTGAATGCGATGAACTCGCACCCACACCAATACACCTTGCCGAGCAGGTAGTAGGCATCAAACCTGTTGGTGAAGTGGACGACGAGCCCTACCACTGGAGCGTTGGCGTGGGGACGCTGCTCCACGAGGTTGAACATGGGCGGCGAGCCCGTCGGGAGGTGGTGGAAGGCCGCACAGAGGAACCCCCGTGCAAGCTCAGTGCTTCCCCTCCAGCGGGAGAACGCCCACACGCGGAGGGATTCCTTGACGACGACATTGGCGGGGTACCGCCGTTCAGGCACGATGGGCGGTGCTTGGAACGTTGGCCCGTTGTACTGCATCTTGCTTGCTTCGCTGAGTGGAACGGCTTTGGCTTTTGGGGGAAGAAGAGAAGTTGGAGGCGCAGATGGATATGTAGAAGAAGAGGCAATGAAGGGCAGTTTAAATAGTCGGGGGAGACGAAGTGGGTACACGCGCAAACGGCGTAGATCGTGACTCAGTGCGTGCGTGAACCGATGCGATCATCAATGTGTGAACGTGAAATGATGCGAGCGTGCTTTGCGTGCTCTGCGTTGGCGGCTGCCTACCTCCCCCTTCTGCATGCTCTGCGTTGGCGGCTGCCTGCCTCCCATTCACGAGCGTGCGTGCAGCCTGCGGCGTGAACCGATGCCTCGACATATGGACGCGACCGTGCGTGCAGCCTACCCCGCCACCGGCACGTATGCCTGCGACGCGTGAAACGACGCTGCAGAGCGACTGAATCCACCGGCAACCGTGCGGCACGGATCGATGCGTGCGTGTTGGCGTGCATGCATGCGATTAGGCATAGGTCACTAGATGCGTGTGTGGCGGTGTTCGCATGCATAGCATGCTACATCGATGCCAAAGACGGGCATGCATAGCAGGCTACATCCATCGATAGCAGGCTTTTTTAATTTATTACAAACAAACTAACGGGCCCGTCCTATGAACACAAACACGGCCCAACCAGCGAAGCCACAGCCACAGTCAACAGAGTCCAACATGGCCCCACAAGTCAGTTAACGGCCAAGACGGCAAATGTCTGTTATGAACATTTGTGAGAGTTTCAGCTAAGGGAATGGGGAAAAGTGAGCAAAAGTTTGAAGCGTGGGGAAAACTAAGCACAACTAAGGAATTGGAGGCACAGATGGAATAAGCCCATAGTTTTATACAGACTTGTGGTGAAGCCTGTATTTACAAGAAAGTGAGTGGGAGCACTACATCCTTTCTGATAAGTATATGTGAATGACATATTGTTGATCGGAAATGATGTAGAATTTTCTAGAAAGCATAAAGAAGAGTTTGAAAGGAGTTTTTCAAAGAAAGACCTCGGTAAAGTTGCTTATATATAGGGCATCAAGATCTATAGATATAGATCAAGATGCTGGATAAGATTTTTCAATGAATACATACCTTTACAAGTTTTTTGAAAGAGTTCAAAATGATTCAGTCAAAGAAGAAGTTCTTGCTTGTATTACAAGGTAAAGTTGAGTAAGACTCAAAGCCCGATCACGACAGAAGATAGAAAGAGAATGAAAGTCATTCCCTATGCCACATTCATAGTTTCTATAAAGTATGTTGTGATGTGTACCAGACCTATTGTGCACCTTGCCATGAGTTTGGCAAGGGGGTACAATAGTGATCTAAGAGTAGATCGCTGGATAGCGGTCAAAATTATTCTTAGTGAGGACTAAGGAAATATTTCTCGGCTATGGAGGTGATAAAAGAGCTCGTCGTAAGGAGTTACATCGATGCAAGCTTTTACACCGATCCAGATGACTCTAAGTCACAATCTGGATACATATTGACAGTGGGAGCAATTAGCTAGAGTAGCTCCATGCAGAGCATTGTAGACATAGAATATTTGCAAAATACATACAGCTCTGAATGTGACAGACCCGTTGACTAAACTTCTCTCACGAGCAAAACATGATCACACCTTAGTACTCTTTGGGTGTTAATCACATAGCAATGTGAACTAGATTATTGACTCTAGTAAACCCTTTGGGTATTGGTCACATGACGATGTGAACTATGGATGTTAATCACATACGGATGTGAACATGGGTGTTAGAATCATTACTATGTAATCTAGATTATTGACTTTAGTGCAAGTGGGAGACTGAAGGAAATATGCCCTAGAGGCAATAATAAAGTTATTATTTATTTCCTTAATTCATGATAAATGTTTATTATTCATGCTAGAATTGTATTAACCGGAAACTTAGTACATGTGTGAATACATAGAAAAAACATATAGTCCCTAGTATGCCTCTACTTGACTAGCTTGTTGATCAAGGATGGTTATGTTTCCTAACCATAGACATGTGTTGTCATTTGATGAACGGGGTCACATCATTAGGAGAATGATGTGATGGACATGACCCATCCGTTAGCTTAGCATTATGATCGCGTTAGTTTCATTGCTACTACTTTCTTCATGACTTATACAAGTTCCTCAGACTATGAGATTATGCAACTCCTGAATACCGGAGGAACACTTTGTGTGCTACCAAACGTCACAACGTAAATGGGTGATTATAAAGGTGCTCTACAGGTGTCTCCGAAGGTGTTTGTTGGGTTGGCATAGATCGAGATTGGGATTTGTCACTCCATGTTTCGGAGAGGTATATCTGGGCCCTCTCAGTAATACTCATCACTATAAGCCTTGCAAGCATTGTGACTAATGAGTTAGTTGCGGGATGAAGTATTACGGAACTAGTAAAGAGACTTGCCAGCAATGAGATTGAACTAGGTATCGAGATACTGACGGTCGAATCTTGGGCAAGTAACATACCGATGGCAAAGGGAACAACGTATGTTGTTATGCGATTTGACCGATAAAGATCTTCGTAGAATATGTAGGAACCAATATGAGCATCCAGGTTCCACTATTGGTTATTGACCGGAGACGTGTCTCGGTCATGTCTACATAGTTCTCGAACCCGTAGGGTCCGCATGCTTAGCATTCGATGACGATTTGTATTATGAGTTTATGTGATATGATGTACCGAAGATTGTTCGGAGTCCCGGATGTGATCACGGACATGACTAGGAGTCTCGAAAGGGTCAAGACATAAATATTGATATATTGGACGACTATATTCGGACACCAGAAGTGTTTCGGAGAAGTTTCGGATATAACTAGAGTACCGAGGGTTGCCGGAACCCCCTGGGAAGCTATTGGGCCTCATGGGCCTTAGTGGAGAAGAGAGAGGGCAGCCAGGAGGTGGCACGTGGCCCCCCTTGCCCCAGTCTAAATTGGACAAGGGGAAGGGGCGGCGGCCCCCCTCTCCTTCCTTCTATCCACCTCCTCCTTCCCCCTCTTCTCCTTCTTGGACTAGGAAAGATGGGAGACCTACTCCTACTAGGAGTAGGAGTCCTCCCCCTTGGCGCGCCCCTTGTTGGCCGCCGGCCTCCTCCTCCCCTCCTTTATATACGGGGGAGGGGGCACCCCAAAGACACACAAGTTGACAGTTGTTTTAGCCGTGTGCGGTGCCCCCCTCCACAGTTACACACCTCAGTCATATCGTTGTAGTGCTTAGGCAAAGCCCTGCGCCGGTAACTTCATCATCACCGTCACCACGCCATCGTGCTAAGGAAACTCTCCCTCGGCCTCAACTGGATCAAGAGTACGAGGGACGCCATCGAGCTGAACGTGTGCTGAACGCGGAGGTGATGTAGTTTGGTGCTTGGATCGGTTGGATCGCGAAGACGTTCGACAACATCACCCGCGTTAACTAAACGCTTCTGCTTTCGGTCTACGAGGGTACATGAACACACTCTCCCCTCTCGTTGTTATGCATCACATAGATAGATCTTGCGTGATCGTAGGAATTTTTTTGAAATTACCGCGTTCCCCAACAATACGGGGGCAAGGGTCACCCTAGAACACACAAGTTTCTCTTAACCGTGTGCGGTGCCCCCTGCCACAGTTACACACCTCGATCATACCATCGTAGAGCTTAGGCGAAGCCCTGCGCCGGTAACATCATCATCATCGTCGCCACGCCGTCGTGATGACGGAACTCACCCTCGTACTCAACTGGATCAAGAGTACGAGGGACGTCATCGAGCTGAACGTGTGCTAAACGCGGAGGTACCGTACATTCGGTACTTGATCGGTTGGATCATGAAGAAGTTCGACTACATCAACCGTGTTATTGAAACGCTTCCGCTTTCGGTCTACAAGGGTATGTGGACACATTCTCCCCTCTCATTGCTATGCATCTCCTAGATAGATCTTGCACGATCGTAGGATTTTTTTGAAATTACCGCGTTCCCAACAACCTTGTCAAGGATTCTCTACAACTTGGGCGCATTGACACCTCCTCATGGCACTCAAAGGATTCCGTCAAAGATTGGTGGATCAACTCTTCGGGTGCCAACATACCGAATAGGAAAGCTATGGCTTCCCTCACCATGCTAGTGAGTTGGACCATTTGGAACAAGCGTAATGCCCGGGTATTCCGCCACATGAGCGTTCTGCCACCAATCCTTCTATGCTTAATTAAAGAGGAGGCCAGGCTTTGGGTCAAAGCGGGTGCAAAGAAGTTAGGGAATTTAAATTTGGGAGAGTAACAACATTGGTTGTAATGGTGTCTCTGTAACACAAACTCTTTCTCCTCCTTAATTAATAGATGAGGCAAAGCTTATGCCTCTGTTTCGAAAAAACACTGGAGAGCTTGTGAGCTGATGGATTCCTTCCTGGAAGCAGCTAACTCACGCTCGCAGCAAATGGATCCAGTCGTTCAGATGTGTTACATAGCTCCGTGGCCGCCAGGCAGACTGATCATGCAGGAAGTCCATGCTGTGGTGAGGCAGACGACCTCGTGCTCAATTTAGAGTGAAATCCTACTGAGATGACACTTCTAGACGACATTTAGGAAAAGCACCTCAAACATAATAAAAAAAATACATTGAGGTCCATGGTCCATTGAAATGCTATTAATGTATGTGAACTTGCAATTGCTATGAACTCATCCTCTGCGGGCATATAGAATTTAAACTTCCCTATCTTCATGGACCCTAAGTACTTGAAGGGATAGGGAGGTCATATCGCTTGTAGCACCCTTCACAAGGTGATATCAATAAAAATGTTGGCGTGCCTATTGATCATTTGAGAGTTTATCTGGTCGTTTCATGCCTAGATCCTCCAATTGAACCGATTGGTAGCTGATACGTCCATTTTGCACCATGTTTACCTACTGTTATTTATAATATTTTTATGCATAATAAAGCTTTTTTGAGTAATTCTAATGCCTTCTCTCTCATAATATGCAAGCTTCACACAAAGAGGGAGTATTCCGGCAGCTGGAAATCTGAACATGAAAAAGCTACGTCAGGCCACCTATTCTGCACAACTACAAATGAGCTGAAACTTCACAAGGATTTTTTATGGAATAAATAATACATAATGGAGCAAATAACTATCAGAGGGGGGCACCTGGTGAGCACAAGACACTAGGGCACGCCAGGCCCCCCAAGCGCGCCCTGGTGGGTTGTGCTCAGCCCAGCCCACCTCCGGCGCCCATCTTCTGGTATATAAGTCATTTTGACCTAGAAAAAATAAGGAGAATACTTTAGAGATGGAGCACGGCCATTTCAAGGCGGAACTTGGGCAGGAGCACTTTTGCCCTCCGGTAGAGCAATTCTGCCGGGGGAACTTTCCTCCCGGAGGGGGAAATCATCGTCATCATCATCACCAACAACTCTCCCATCTTGGGGAGGGCAATCTCCATCAATCCTTTATTCCAATGATCTATCTTCAATTTTTCTTCCAGAGGCATTGTGAGGTTGCTCTCTTCGACCCATCATGTTGTTTTGTCAAGATCATGTCCTTTTGCTTGCTTATCGTTCCTCTTTTAACCGGAGTCTCATCCAGGTGCTTTCATTTTGCCAAGTTCATGATTCTAATTCCTTCCATTTACAGTCGGAGTGCTGTCAAAATTATATCATTCTTATTCCTTCTCTATCTTGTTTTAACCGGAGTGGTTTCAACGTCTATCTTGTCACTTAAGCTCTTCTTTCTCGCCGTATTCCTTGTTCCTTGTCCAGCGGAGTATTTCATTTCGTTCATCTCCATGGTATTCTTTCTTTCATTTTGCTCAACCTCTCAAGGTTCTTTGGTTTCACTCGTTTGTCAAAGAAGCAACTTAGTTTTACCTCTCCTCTTCTTCTGCCGTTTTCTATCCGGTGCCATCCTAGATCTCGGGACGAGATCCTCTCGTAGTGGTGGAGTGTTGTAACGCCCCAAGACCGGAGCTTCAGATGCCTTCCATATATTCCGGGTTTCACCGTGTGTTTCATTTGTGCCTGCCCTTTTATTTTTGCATTGCATCATGTCATCATGCCATCATCTCATAAATCTTTTGCAACTCAACTAAATAAATGGCATGGATCTTTGATCCATTTAAATCGAGGGAATTCACATGGTGATTCTCTTTAAAACATATCCTCTCGATATTTAGAGGGCTATAGTAAATATTCCAATTATTTGGATTTACCGCAAACACACTTACAAAATAATCCCAATGCCTTTGTTACCTCAATTCTTGGTCTCCAACCTTTGCCATTTATTCTTTCATCATCTTCCGGAGCTCCACCAAAAATCCCAACATTTTTGGAAACCTCTAATTCCTAGTCCTTGCTCAAACCTTTTGAATTAAATTCAAATGATTTTGAATTTAATTCCTGCAATCTTGCCACTCCTATTTTTCATGGACCGTGCTCATTTTTCTGAGTCCGGGAAAATTATCCGCGTGTCCAACTTCTTCCCCTAACCTCCCTTTCTTTTCTTTCTTATCTCTGTTTTGCTTTTATTTTCTTTAGAGTGAGAAAGATAAGAGAGCCCAGAAGGCTGGCCCATCGGCAGCCCAGCCCGCACCCCTCCTAACCCTAGCCCACCTGGAGCTCTGCTTATCCCCTCGCCCTTGCAGCCTCTCGTCCTCCCACCACCGCCCTAACACACACACGCATCGAGCCAGGGAGAGGAGCTCCCTACGCCCGATCCCCTCACCGCCTCCACCGCGAGACCCCCGCACCCGACCTCCTCCTCGCCGCCCTTGGTGTCGCGCCACTGGACCTCCTTGTCGTCCTCGTCGACGACCAGCGCTACCCCTGCAGCCTCCCCTCCTCCGTGTCGTCGCCTCCCCATGGTGCCGCGCCCGGCCTCCCGCGCCACCACCATCTCCAGCCGCGCTGACCATCAGCTCCGGCCGCCGAGCTTCCTGCCGCAAGCACCCAACTCCAGCGCCCCTGCCTCGTGTCGTCCCTCACCTTCTCCCTCACGCCGCTACCCCCAAAAACCACGTGCCCGCGCCCGATCTCCTCACCCCCTCTGTGCCTTTGCATCGCCCCGCGCCAAAGGAGTGGCACCCCGCGCACGGCTTCGTTCTCGCCGCCGGTGATGACCAAGACTCCTCCCGCGCCGCCTATCCTCCTGCTTCTCCACGTCGCCACCAACCCGCCTCCGACCTTCCTCGTGCTTGATCTGCTCCAAGTCGCGCCACCCGCCAAGTTCCTCGACCTCCGCGCCGTCCCGGAGTCCCTCGCCCGTTGCTGCACGGTCCAGTCGTTGCTTCTCCCAGCTGCGTCTGTACGTCGATGCCAAGTTTCGTTGCCTGCTCCCCGCCATCGCCCTAGCAGGAGCTCCGCCTCCCCTGCTTCATGCCAACGCCAACACCGGCCACTTCTTCCAGCCGCTGCTCGGCCATGCCCCGACGACCAGCAGCTCGAGCTACCTCCACGCACCTCCTGTGACCTCCCGAGGCAGGGCCTTTGCTAGTCCCTCGATGCCCCTTCAGTTCAGCAAGACCGGCAAGTTCGACTACAGCACCGAGATGTCAAGTACATGACGAAGCTCGAAGATTTTGGACGTGCCAAGTTCCCCTTCAAATATGAACGACTACATCCAATGTGGATTTCTTCAAGTACCCTGTAGGCCACATTGACGCTAAGTACCACAACGTTTTTGGAAGACCCGTGAACATCAAGTTCCCTGCCACGAACGATCACAGTGTTGTGGATCCGGCAAGTACACTCTCCGGAACGCCAAGTTCGTCTATGAAATGTGTACCACTAAGTCAAAGACCTCGGATCCATCAAGTTCCTTTTCGACACGTGTACCACTACTTCCACTGCCGTTGCCAGAACGACTACTTCCACTTCGAACCCATCCGCCCCGAAACGCACGCTTCAAAGGTATAACCGCCGAGACAACCGCCCGTGAACGAATGCAAATGTTCTATGAGATGCACCGTTTGCACCGTGTTCGATTTGTCACTTGTTTCCATGCCGTTGACCCGTAGGAACCCGGTAGCCGGGATCACCCCACCATCTTTTGCATGCTCCACACATCCGCACACTTGCTCTTTTGCACCGGTATCTCAATGAGTTGTCGGATCATCGGAATGTTGCCGTGGCACCATTTCCGTTGTCGTTGCCGTGGCACCCCTTTCGTTTCCGCCACGATGACAAATGCTTCATAATGCTCTTGTCAACATTTTCATAAAATTGTTTAAAACTTGCATATGTCATCCGCATCATTATAACAACAATTAAAATGTTTAAAATCTTGTTTGTTTAAATTTGCTTAAACGCCATGCTAAAATGATTTATTTCATAACTAAATAACCGTAGCTCGGATTTAAATAAACTTTATATGTAAATGGGGTAGAAAAATGCCTAGTTTAACATGGTGCACTTTATTTTGCTGTTTAACAACATTAAAATTGTGTTTAGGGAAGAACAGTACCAAATCTAAAATATGCACATGAGGATTTTCCGGAATTGTTGTTTGTTATTTCCGGCCTCATTTAAACTTGCCTCAATAGCTAGTTTATATATGTTTCACCTCTTGCCATGTTTAACAACATTTAATATTGTTGGGTACATAACCGAGAGAGAACTAAATAAGTCAATATGCAACTCGTTGCATATTGAGCTCCACTTAACTTGTAGTGTTGTTTGTTGCACTTTGCCATGCCATGCTAGTAAAACCAGACATGCATCATCCTTGGTTGTGCATCATGCCATGTTCATGTGATGGTTGTTTACTATGTTGTTTGTTTGTTTCCGGGTTGCTTCCCTCGTTAGCTTCGGTTACGTTTCGGAGTTGTGAGGATTCGTTCGACTACGTCCGTTTGTCTTCTTCATGGACTCGTTCTTCTTCCTTGTGGGATCTCAGGCAAGATGACCACACCCTCGAAATCACTTCTATCTTTGCTTGCTAGATGCTCGTTCTTTTGCTATGCCTATGCTGCGATACCTACCACTTGCTTATCATGCCTCCCATATTGTTAAACCAAGCCTCTAACCCACCTTGTCCTAGCAAACCGTTGTTTGGCTATGTACCGCTTTGCTCAACCCCTCTTATAGCGTTGTTAGTTCCAGGTGAAGATGAAGTTTGTTCCTTGTTGGAACATGAAGATGTTGTTCCTTGTTGGAACATGTTTACTTGTTGGGATATCACAATATCTCTTATATTATTAATGCATCTATATACTTGGTAAAGGGTGGAAGGCTCGGCCTTATGCCTGGTGTTTTGTTCCACTCTTGCCGCCCTAGTTTCCGTCATATCGGTGTTATGTTCCCGGATTTTGCGTCCCTAACGCGGTCGGGTGATTTATGGGACCCCCTTGACAGTTCGCTTTGAATAAGACTCTTCCAGCAAGGCCCAATATTGGTTTTACATTTGCCTCACCACCACCTACCTTTCCCTTGGGAGTAATTAACCCAAGGGTCATCTTTATTTAGCCCCCCGGGCCAATGCTTGTCTAAGTGTTGGTCCAAACTAGAGCACCGTGCGGGACCGTCCCTTGGCAACTTGGGTTATGTTGGTACATGTACGCTTTGCTTATCCGGTGTTGCCCTGAGAACGAGATATGTGCAGCTCCTATCAGGATGTCGGCGCATCGGGCGGTTTTGCTAGACTTGTTTTATTACTGTCGAAATGTCTTGTAGCCGGTATTCCGAGACTGATCGGGTCTTCCCGGGGAGAAGGAATATCCTTCATTGATCGCGAGAGCTTATAATGGGCTAAGTTGGGACACCCCTGCAGGGTTTGAACTTTCGAAAGCCGTGCCCGCGGTTATGTGGCAGATGGGAATTTGTTAATGTCCGGTTGTAGAAAACCCGAAGTTGATCTTAATTAAAATACATCAACCGCGTGTGTAACCGTGATGGTCTCTTCTCGGCGGAGACCGGGAAGTGAACACGATGTTGGAGTTATGCTTGACGTAAGTAGTTTCAGGATCACTTCTTGATCATAGTTGTTCGACCGTGCTTTTGCCTTCTCTTCTCGCTCTCATTTGCGTATGCTAGACACCATATATGCTAGTCGCTTGCTGCAGCTCCACCTCATACCTTGTACCCTACCTATAAGCTTAAATAATCTTGATCTCGCGGGTGTGAGATTGCTGAGTCCCCGCGACTCACAGACACTTCCAAAACCAGTTTGCAGGTGCCGATGAAATCGTGCAGGTGATGCACCCGAGCTCAAGGGGGAGCTCGATGAAGATCTTGTTCTTTGTGTTGTTTCATTTCAGTTGATCAGTAGTGGAGCCTAGTTGGGACGATCGGGGATCTGTGTAGCATTTGGGGTAGTCTTCTTTTATTTTGGTTCCGTAGTCGGACCTTGATTGTATCTGTATGATGTAATGCTTTATTCATGTATTGTGTGAAGTGGCGATTGTAAGCCAACTATGTATCTCCTTCCCTTATGTATTACATGGGTTGTGTGAAGATTACCTCACTTGCGACATTGCTTTCAATGCGGTTATGCCTCTAAGTCGTGCTTCGACACGTGGGAGATATAGCCGCATCGAGGGCGTTACAAGTTGGTATTGTAACGCCCCGAGACCGACGCTTCAGAAGACTTCCATATATTCCGGGTTTCGCCGTGTGTTTCTTTTGTGCTTGCTCTTTCATTTTTGCATTGCATCATGTCATCATGCCATCATGTCATTAACCTTTGCATCTCAACTCAACTAATAAATTGCATAGATGGTTGATCTATTTAAATTGAGGGAAGGGTGACTTCTCTTTATAACATATCGTCCCAATATTAGGGAGCTATATTAAATATTTCTTTAATTTGGAAATCACCATAACACACTTGCAAATTATCCCAATGCCTTTGTTATCTTAATTCTTGGTTTCCAACCTCGACATATATTCTTTCATCATATTACGGAACTCCACCAAAAATCCGAACATTTTTGAACATTCCCAACCCTCACTTCCTATTCAAATCATTTGAATTTAAATCAAATGACTTTGCTTTAAATTCTTGCAATCTTGCCACTCCTATTTTTCGTGGACCATGCACATTTTTACGAGTCCGTGAAAATTACCCCCGTGCGCAAATTGTTTCCTTAATCCTCTCTTTCTTTTTCTTCTCTCTAATTTGTTTTCTGCTAAAGAAAATGAGAGTAAGAGAGAGAGAAGAGAGCCCAGCTAGCTGCACCTCCCAGCAGAGCAGCTGGCCACTTGGACCTCCCAGGCCCATCCGCAGCCCAGCCGGTGCCTGTTAACCCTAGCCCGGCCCCCTCCTCTCAACCTCTCCCCCTGCCGCCGCCTCCTGTTCGATCTCACCCTCTCCCTCCCGCAGCGCCCCCATCTTCCCGCAGCGCCCCTCTCCCTCGATCCCCTCCTTCTTCCTTGTTTCGCCAGGGAGAGGAGCGAGACTCCGCGCCCGTGCCCGATCTCCTCACCCCCTCTGTGCCTTTGCATCGCCCCGCGCCAAAGGAGTGGCGCCTCGCGCACGGCTTCGTTCTCGCCGCCGGTGACGACCGAGACTCCTCCCGCGCCGCCTATCCTCCTGCTTCTCCACGTCGCCACCAACCCGCCTCCAACCTTCCTCGCGCCTGATCTGCTCCAAGCCGCGCCACCGGCCAAGTTCCTCGACCTCCGCGCCGTCCCGGAGTCCCTCGCCCACCACTGCATGGTCCATTCGTTGCTTCTCCTAGCTGCGTCTGTACGTCGACGCCAAGTTTCGTTGCCTGCTCGCCGCCATCACCCTAGCAGGAGCTCCGCCTCCCCTGCTTCATGCCAAGGCCAACACCGGCCACTTCTTCCAGCCGCTGCTCGGCCATGCCCCGACGACCAGCAGCTCGAGCTACCTCCACGCACCTCCTGTGACCTCCCGAGGCAGGGCCTTTGCTAGTCCCTCGATGCCCCTTGAGTTCAGCAAGACCGGCAAGTTCGAGTACAGTACCGAGATGTCAAGTACACGACGAAGCTCGAAGATTTTGGACGTGCCAAGTTCCCCTTCAAATATGAATGACTACATCCAATGTGGATTTTGTCAAGTACCCTGTAGGCCACATTGACGCCAAGTACCACGACGTTTTTGGAAGACCCGTGAACATCAAGTTCCCTGCCACGAACGGTCACAGTGTTGTGGATCCGGCAAGTACCCTCTCCGGAATGCCAAGTTCATCTATGAAATGTGTACCACTACGCCGGAGTCCTCGGATCCGTATTATCGACCCCGAAGAACTCGGATTCATCAACTTCCCTCGACGACTTAAGTGTACCCTTCCGGTTCTTCAAGTTCGACTACCGTCGCTACCATGTACAACTACTTCCACTACCGTCGCGAGAACATCTACTTCCACCGAACTCGATCCACTCCGATAACGCACGCTTCAAAGGTATAACCCCGAGATGACCGCTCGTCAACGAATGCATGTGTGATGTATGAGATGCTCGTGCTTGCACCGTGCTCGATTTGTCGGTGCACGTTGCCCTCTTTTACCTTGTCACCGTCATGTGGGAACCCGGTAGTCGGGATCACCCCACCATCTCTAGCATGTTCCGCGCATCCGCACGCTTGCTTTGCACCGGTATCTCAATGAGTTGTTGGATCATCGGAATGTTGCCGTGGCACCATTTCCGTTTCACCGCCGTGGCACCCTTTTCCTTCCGCCATGGCGACAAATGCCTCATATAAGCTCATGTCAACTTTTTCATAAAAATTGCATAAAACTTGCCCATGTCATCCGCATCATGATAATACCATTTAAAATATTTTAAACTGTGTTTGCATTAAATTGCTAATTGACGTATGGGGATTTTCCGGAATTGTTGTTTCTTATTTCCGGCCTCATTTAAACTTGCCTAAATCGTTAGTTTAATTATGCTTCACCCCTTGCCATGTTTAACAACATTTAATATTGATGGGTACCTAAACGAGAGAGAACTAAATAATTGTTGTGGTGTTTCATCAATATGCAACTCGTTGCATATTGAGCTCCACTTAACTTGTAGTGTTGTTTGTTGCACTTTACCATGCCATGCTAGTTAAACCGGACATGCATCATCCTTGGTTGTGCATCATGCCATGTTTATGTGATGATTGTTTACTATGTTGTTTGTTTCTTTCCGGGGTGTTTCTCTCGTTAGCTTCGGTTTCGTTCCGGAGTTGTGAGGATTCGTTCGACTTCTTCCATTTGTCTTCTTCATGGACTCGTTCTTCTTCCTTGCGGGATCTCAGGCAAGATGACCATACCCTCGAAATCACTTCTATCTTTGCTTGCTAGATGCTCGCTCTTTTGCTATGCCTATGCTGCGATACCTACCACTTGCTATATCATGCCTCCCATATTGCCATGTCAGCCTCTAACCATCCATGTCCTAGCAAACCGTTGTTTGGCTATGTTACCGCTTTGCTCAGCCCTCTTATAGCATTGTTAGTTGCAGGTGAAGATGAAGTTTGTTCCTTGTTGGAACATGGAAATGTTGTTCCTTGATTGGAACATGTTTACTTGTTGGGATATCACAATATATCTTATTTAATTAATGCATCTATATACTTGGTAAAGGGTGGAAGGCTCGGCCTTATGCCTGGTGTTTTGTTCCACTCTTGCCGCCCTAGTTTCCGTCATATCGGTGTTATGTTCCCGGATTTTGCGTCCCTAATGCGGTCGGGTGATTTATGGGACCCCCTTGACAGTTTGCTTTGAATAAGACTTTTCCAACGAGGCCCAACATTGGTTTTACCATTTGCCTCACCACCACCTACCTTTCCCTTGGGAGTAATTAACCCAAGGGTCATCTTTATTTAGCCCCCCCGGGCCAATGCTTGTCTAAGTGTTGGTCCAAACTAGAGCACCGTGCGGGACCGTCCCTTGGCAACTTGGGTTATGTTGGTACCTGTACGCTTCGCTTATCCGGTGTTGCCCTGAGAACGAGATATGTGCAGCTCCTATCAGGATGTCGGTGCATCGGGCGGTCTTGCTGGACTTGTTTTATTACTGTCGAAATGTCTTGTAGCCGGGATTCCGAGACTGATCGGGTCTTCCCGGGGAGAAGGAATATCCTTCATTGATCGCGAGAGCTTATCATGGGCTAAGTTGGGACACCCCTGCAGGGTTTGAACTTTGGAAAGCCGTGCCCGCGGTTATGTGGCAGATGGGAATTTGTTAATGTCCGGTTGTAGAAAACCCGAAGTCGACCTTAATTAAAATACACCAACCGCGTGTGTAACCGTGATGGTCTCTTCTCGCCGGAGTCCGGGAAGTGAACACGGTGTTGGAGTTATGCTTGACGTAAGTAGTTTCAGGATCACTTCTTGATCATAGTTCATTGACCGTGCTTTTGCCTTCTCTTCTCGCTCTCATTTGCGTATGTTAGCCACCAGATATGCTAGTCGCTTGCTGCAGCTCCACCTCACAACCCCATCCTACCTTTAAGCTTAAATAGTCTTGATCTCACGGGTATGAGATTGCTGAGTCCTCGTGACTCACCAGATACTTCCAAAACCAGTTTGCAGGTGCCGATGGAACCGTGCAGGTGATGCACCCAAGCTCAAGGAGGAGCTCGATGAAGATCTTGTTCATTGTGTTGTTTTGTTTCAGTTGATCAGTAGTGGAGCCCAGTCGGGACGATCGGGGATCTGTGTAGCATTTGGGGTAGTCTTCTTTTATTTTGGTTCCGTAGTCGGACCTTGATTGTATCTGTATGATGTAATGCTTTACTCATGTATTGTGTGAAGTGGCGATTGTAAGCCAACTATGTATCTCTTTCCCTTATGTATTACATGGGTTGTGTGAAGATTACCTCACTTGCGACATTGCTTTCAATGCGGTTATGCCTCTAAGTCGTGCTTCGACACGTGGGAGATATAGCCGCATCGAGGGCGTTACAAGTTGGTATCAGAGCCTTCCCCGACCTTAGGAGCCCCCACTGATTGATCGTTTTTAGCGGCCGAGTTGTGTCTAGAAAATTGTTTTGAGTCATTTAGGAATTATGTATCGGAGAGTTTAGGAATTCTTTTACTTCCCAGTCTCCTCATCGCTCTGGTAAGGCATCCTCACGTAGAGTTTTGACTCTTCTCTTCTCAAATTTCACTAAAAAAATTTAGGATCACGCGGGTATCTTAGAATCGTTCCGATGGTTTTGTGATGACAACATTGTCTTGGTGCCTCCTGTCAGCAGGGGTTTAGTGGAGGTGTCCCGGGGAGTTGAGCTCCGAGGTGTTGTCGTCATAATTTTATCGTTGCAATTCTGGAATACCTGAGTTCAGTACGCCGACATCGAAAATCTCTTTTGTACAGTTGTTGGTGAGATAACCCTGATAGCCCAGTACTAAGGCGAGTGCGGGAGTATTGCCATAACTCGTATAACGGATGTTTTTCGAAGGTTGAGGTAGACGATTTCCGAGGGTTTCTTGGTTATGTGTTGAAGGATGGATACAGCTGGATCTAGGTATTGTTAGTTTGGGTGATATATTTTGTGTCCCCTGTATCCCCAACACCTGATTGCATAACCAGAAAGTTTCGGGAGTTTATAAGTGGGAATTCAAGTATCACGTAGGAATTCTTTCCAACAGACACATGATACGATATGGGATCTATCATATGTTTGTTTCCGGCTTATTCTGCGAGCCAATCCTTTGTTTTTGTTTTGTTTTGTGGTATTCGAGTTGCTTCGATGTCAAGTGTTGATTCCATACCTTTTCCAAGTGGTGTTCTCATGTTTCTATGGGAGTGTTAATCCTTCTTGATCATCAAGATTATCATGCCAATTCTTTTCCAACCGGTGTGTCTCTCTTCAAGTGGATCCGATCACTTCAACATTCGCAAGATCAATTATTAGTTCTTCTCAACGGTGTTTGCTTCATCCGTTCCAAGTTGTCTTTGTTTTTCCCGCCCTCCCACCCTTATTTCTTCAAGGACGCAGATTTCTTGATCAAGTATCCATCTTATTGATGTGAAGCCTCTCCATTCTTCTCCTTCATGTTCTTACCCGGTGTTTCTCATGAAGATGCTAACGGAGCCTCAAGTTTATAATTATTTGTTCTTTTATCTTCCCCGGTGTGTTCAATGCAATCTTTCGATGGTGATCACATCTTTTCCTCGTTTCAATACCTTCTCATACCGGTGCACCTCATAATAATTCACTCATCGCTATTCAATTGTTTCGGAGTGCTGAAGATATCTCAGAAGAATCATGTTTCCATTCTTAATCCATTCGATTTACTTCAAGGTTTTTCTTCTCTCATTCAAGCTATTTAATTCAACCGGTGCAACCTCTCTTAAAAATTGGTCAGCAGTGTTTCTTTTGAGTGGGCCCTAACCCACAGGTCTTTTCCTAGGATCTTACCTGACTCTTCTAATCTTCCCGGAGCTATTCTCAAATTCATTTAAAAGTTTGACGTAAGAATGAATTATCATCAGTCATTTGTCTTTCTCCAAAATCTTTCAAATTCTTTCATCGTTGGGTCTACCTTTCTAATTTTCATCCCGGAGTATCTCAACAATTCATGGTGGTGTTTCTCATCGTCATTCTCAACATTTGAAGACCGAAGAAGAGTTTCTCTTAAATCTTGCTCCTTTCTCTTCAAGATTTATGGTTCTAGCTTGATGCCATCCTCTCATAATTGTTTTCGATTGTGAGAATTCTTTTCACCCATCTGGAGCAATGCAGGAGTCTTTTCAGTTTGATTCTTCGGAGCCATCATCTCAATATTATTCATTCAAGCTTTCGGCTCTCGTTCTCCAAATCTTACCGGGGCATCATTCAAGTATCCTCTAATCAGCTCGGGATCTCTGCGTTCACTTGTATCTAAATTCTCTCAAGTATCTTCGTTCATTTTCAATTCTTACGGTGGTTCGTTCAAGAGTTCTCTTTCTTTGTTATCATATCAATTTAATCGTTTTTTCAATCCTACCGGTGGTTCATTGAAGACCTTCTCAAGTTTACGCTATATATCTCTAAATCCTTTATACGGGAATAAGTAGTATGCCAAATCCGTTGGTTGTCATCAAGTTAAATTGGTGAAGGATAAGCATAATGTAATTCTTATTCTTGTTTCATCGAGTAAATTCTATTCCTTATTCCGGAGGTTCATCAAAAAAATTCTTGCTTCCAATTGCTCATCATTCTTTTTTTGGAGTTCCAAGTTTTCTCGGTTACATCATCGCGAAGCTCCATCTAAATCATTGCAAGGTTCCACCTTGTGTTTTTTTCAACTTCTCGTGTCTTTATCATCCTTTTATTACCGGAGTTCTTCATGGAGGCTCTACATAGTGGTTTATCAAGGACCCTTTTCATTCTTCAATTGTTCTTCAAGATTTCTCTTGGAGTTAAGATCCGCCAAGCTATACTCAATATTAAACAGGGTGCTCAACACATGTTTTGTTTTGAGGAGTTCAAGCATTCTTCATCTTGCATTCCAAAGTGCAATTCTTTCAACCGTATCATTCGAGGTGGTATTATGTCATTCTTGATAATTTGAGTTCATGTCTCATGATTCACATGTTGTTAAGAATGAGATATTTTAAATCCATCAAGCTCTTCTTTGGAGTTATCTTGGGTCTATACTTCACCTAAAGCCTTCTCCAAGGTTTGTTGCTATTATGGTGCTTATAAATGACCCAAGTTCTTCTTTTATCCTCCCGGTGATATAGCTTTCTCGTCTCCTTGTTCTTATCAATCCAATTCTTTTCCCGTGAGTGGCAAGTTGTCACCTCATAATTTGAGATGCATTCCTTAAGACCATATCAAGCTTATTCTTTTCGTTGTTGGTTTTCCCAACAACTCCGTTCGACCCTTCTCCTAAAGATGCCTTTTAAAGCTCAATTGTGGCAAAAGTTGGCATTTTCTTCTCCATCCTTTTATTTCAATTATCTATCTTCTATTTCTTCCTTTCGGAGGCATTGTGATGTTGCTCTCTTCGACTCATCATCTCGTTTTGCCAAGATCATGTTCCTTGCTTTTGCTTATCCATTCAACCGGAGTGTCGTGTCCTTCATTCAAGTTCTATCATCTTATCAAGTTTATCCTCTCTTCTCAACCAGAGTGCTGTTTGGAACCATTCTTACCCCTTGTGTCATTCTTATAATTGTTTTCGAGGCAGTGTGTTGTTGATTTCGTCAAGTATCATCCCATCTTCTCAAATTTATGTTAATTCCTTCCATTTTCTACCGGTGTGCTTTCTTATTAATTTTGATCCGTTAAGCTCTTGTTTCATGTCCTTCAACTTACAAGGTTCTTGTAATGTTCCTTGTTCCTCTTTGATAACAGAGTGTTTGCAATCTCTTCATCTTCATTGTATTCTTTCTTTCACTTTGTTCAACCTCTCAAGGTTCGTGGTATCACTCGTTTGTCGAAGAAGCAACTCTGTTTTACCTCTTCCCCTTCTGCTTCTCTCCGGCTCCATTCTTAGATCTCGGGACGAGATCCTCTCATAGTGGTTGAGTGTTGTAATGCCCCGAGACCGACGCTTCAGAAGACTTCCATATATTCCGGGTTTCGCCGTGTGTTTCTTTTGTGCTTGCTCTTTTATTTTTGCATTGCATCATGTCATCATGTCATCATGCCATCATGTCATTAACCTTTGCATCTCAACTCAACTAATAAATTGCATAGATGGTTGATCTATTTAAATCGAGGGAAGGGTGACTTCTCTTTATAACATATCGTCCCAATATTAGGGAGCTATATTAAATATTTCTTTAATTTGGAAATCACCATAACACACTTGCAAATTATCCCAATGCCTTTGTTATCTTAATTCTTGGTTTCCAACCTCGACATATATTCTTTCATCATATTATGGAGCTCCACCAAAAATTCGAACATTTTTGGACATTCCCAACCCTCACTTCCTATTCAAATCATTTGAATTTAAATCAAATGACTTTGATTTAAATTCTTGCAATCTTGCCACTCCTATTTTTCGTGGACCATGCACATTTTTATGAGTCCGTGAAAATTACCCCCGTGCACAAATTGTTTCCTTAACCCTCTCTTTATTTTTCTTCTCTCTAATTTGTTTTCTGCTAAAGAAAATGAGAGTAAGAGAGAGATAGAAGAGAGCCCAGCTAGCTGCACCTCCCAGCAGCGCAGCTGGCCACTTGGACCTCCTAGGCCCATCCGCAGCCCAGCCGGTGCCTGTTAACCCTAGCCCGACCCCCTCCTCTCAACCTCTCCCCCTGCCGCCGCCTCCTGCTCGATCTCACCCTCTCCCTCCTGCAGCGCCCCCATCTTCCTGCAGCGCCCCTCTCCCTCGATCCCCTCCTTCTTCCTTGCTTCGCCAGGGAGAGGAGTGAGACTCCGCGCCTGCGCCCGATCTCCTCACCCCCTCTGTGCCTTTGCATCGCCCCGCGCCAAAGGAGTGGCGCCCCACGCACGGCTTCGTTCTCGCCGCCGGTGACGACCGAGACTCCTCCCGCGCCGCCTATCCTCCTGCTTCTCCACGTCGCCACCAACCCGCCTCTGACCTTCCTCGCGCCTGATCTGCTCCAAGCCGCGCCACCGGCCAAGTTCCTCGACCTCCGCGCCGTCCCGGAGTCCCTCGCCCGCCGCTGCACGGTCCAGTCGTTGCTTCTCCCAGCTGCGTCTGTACGTCAACGCCAAGTTTCGTTGCCTGCTCGCCGCCATCGCCCTAGCAGGAGCTCCGCCTCCCCTGCTTCATGCCAAGGCCAACACCGGCCACTTCTTCCAGCCGCTGCTCGGCCATGCCCCGACGACCAGCAGCTCGAGCTACCTCCACGCACCTCCTGTGACCTCCCGAGGCAGGGCCTTTGCTAGTCCCTCGATGCCCCTTGAGTTCAGCAAGACCGGCAAGTTCGAGTACAGCACCGAGATGTCAAGTACACGACGAAGCTCGAAGATTTTGGACGTGCCAAGTTCCCCTTCAAATATGAACGACTACATCCAATGTGGATTTCGTCAAGTACCCTATAGGCCACATTGACGCCAAGTACCACGACGTTTTTGGAAGACCCGTGAACATCAAGTTCCCTGCCACGAACGGTCACAATGTTGTGGATCCGGCAAGTACCCTCTCCGGAACGCCAAGTTCGTCTACGAAATGTGTACCACTACGCCGGAGTCCTCGGATCCGTATTATCGACCCCGAAGAACTCGGATTCATCAACTTCCCTCGACGACTTAAGTGTACCCTTCCGGTTCTTCAAGTTCGACTACCGTACGGG
Organism: Aegilops umbellulata; assembly: GCA_032464435.1. Lineage (NCBI taxonomy): Eukaryota > Viridiplantae > Streptophyta > Magnoliopsida > Poales > Poaceae > Aegilops > Aegilops umbellulata. The sequence continues at coordinate 271,568,217 of CP136059.1, read as the reverse complement.
ACCGTCCCTTGGCAACTTGGGTTATGTTGGTACCTGTACGCTTCGCTTATCCGGTGTTGCCCTGAGAACGAGATATGTGCAGCTCCTATCAGGATGTCAGCGCATCGGGCGGTCTTGCTGGACTTGTTTTATTACTGTCAAAATGTCTTGTAGCCGGGATTCCGAGACTGATCGGGTCTTCCCGGGGAGAAGGAATATCCTTCGTTGATCGCGAGAGCTTATCATGGGCTAAGTTGGGACACCCCTGCAGGGTTTGAACTTTCGAAAGCCGTGCCCGCGGTTATGTGGCAGATGGGAATCTGTTAATGTCCGGTTGTAGAAAACCCGAAGTTGACCTTAATTGAAATCCACCAACCGCGTGTGTAACCGTGATGGTCTCTTCTCGGCGGAGTCCGGGAAGTGAACACGGTGTTGGAGTTATGCTTGACGTAAGTAGTTTCAGGATCACTTCTTGATCATAGTTCATCGACCGTGCTTTTGCCTTCTCTTCTCGCCCTCATTTGCGTATGTTAGCCACGAGATATGCTAGTCGCTTGCTGCAGCTCCACCTCACAACCCCATCCTACCTTTAAGCTTAAGTAGTCTTGATCTCGCGGGTGTGAGATTGCTGAGTCCTCGTGACTCACCAGATACTTCCAAAACCAGTTTGCAGGTGCCGATGGAACCGTGCAGGTGATGCACCCGAGCTCAAGGAGGAGCTCGATGAAGATCTTGTTCATTGTGTTGTTTCGTTTCAGTTGATCAGTAGTGGAGCCCAGTTAGGACGATCGGGGATCTGTGTAGCATTTGGGGTAGTCTTCTTTTATTTTGGTTCCGTAGTCGGACCTTGATTGTATCTGTATGATGTAATGCTTTACTCATGTATTGTGTGAAGTGGCGATTGTAAGCCAACTATGTATCTCTTTCCCTTATGTATTACATGGGTTGTGTGAAGATTACCTCACTTGCGACATTGCTTTCAATGCGGTTATGCCTCTAAGTCGTGCTTCGACACGTGGGAGATATAGCCGCATCGAGGGCATTACAATATTCAACAACACCATCTCCTCTCAAACCCTAGTTCATCTCTTGTGTGCAATCTTTGTACCGGAACTATAGATTGGTGCTTGTTGGTGACTAGTAGTGTTGATTACATCTTGTAGTTGATTACTATATGGTTTATTTGGTGGAAGATTATATGTTCAGATCCATTATTCTATTTAATACCCCTCTGATCTTGAGCATGATTATCATTTGTGAGTAGTTACTTTTGTTCTTGAGGTCATGGCAGAAATCTTGTTGCAAGCAATCATGTGAATTTAATATGTGTTCAATATTTTGATGGTATGTATGTTGTGATTCCCTTAGTGGTGTCCTTTGAACATCGACTACATGACACTTCACCATATTTGGGCCTAAGGGAATGCATTGTGGAGTATTTATTAGATGATGGGTTGCGAGAGTGACAGAAGCTTAAACACTAGTTTATGCGCTATTCCGTAAGGGAATGATTTGGATCCAAAAGTTTAATGCTATGGTTAGAATTTATTCTTAATACTTTTCTCATAGTTGCGGATGCTTGCGAGGGGGTTAATCATAAGTAAGAGGTTTGTTCAAGCAAGAACAACACCTAAGCACCAGTCCACCCACATATCAAATTATCAAAGTAGCAAACACAAATCAAACCAACATGATGAAAGTGACTAGATGAAATTCTTGTGTGCCCTCAAGAACACTTTGCTTATCATAAGAGACCATTTTGGCCTATCCTTTGCCTCAAAAGGATTGGGCTACCTTGCTGCACTTTTGTTACCATTACTGTTACTTGCTTATTACAAATTATCTTGCTATCAAACTACTCGTTATTCATAATTTCAGTGCTTGCAGACATTACCTTGCTGAAAACCGCTTGTCATTTCCTTCTGCTCCTCCTTGGGTTCGGCACTCTTACTTATCGAAAGGACTACGATTGATTCCCTATACTTGTGGGTCATCAAGGCTCTTTTCTGGCACTGTTGCCGGGGAGTGAAGTGCTCTTGGTAAGTGGAAATTGGTAAGGAAAAAATATTACTACATGTTGAAATTTATTGTCACTTGTTACTATGGAGAACAATCCTTTGAGGGGTTTGTTCGGGGTATCTTCACCTCGATCGGAACCACAATTAGTTGCCCCTCAACCCACTGTGCCTACTAAAAATACTGAATATGAAATTCCTTCGAGTATGATAGAACAATTGCTTGCTAATCCTTATGCATGAGATGGAACCAAACATCTTTATATGCACTTGATATATGTGGATGAAATTTGTGGATTATTTAAGCTTGCAGGTTTACCCGGAGATGAAGCTAAGAAGAAGGTTTTCCCATTATCTTTGAAGGGAAAAGTGTCGGTGTCAAAACCGGCGGATCTCGGGTAGGGGGTCCCGAACTGTGCGTCAAGGTCGGATGGTAACAGGAGACAAGGGGCACTTTATTTTACCCAGGTTCGGGCCCTCTCGATGGAGGTAAAACCCTACTCCTGCTAGATTAATATTGATGATATGGGTATTACAAGAGTAGATCTACCACGAGATCAAGGAGGCTAAACCCTAGAAGCTAGCCTATGGTATGATTGTGTATGATGATGGTTGTCCTACGGACTACAGCCCTCCGGTTTATATAGACACCGGATAGGGTTAGGGTTACACAGGGTCGGTTACATCGGTAGGAGATCTTGAACATCCGCACGCCTAGCTTGCCTTCCACGCCAAGGAAAGAATCTTCCGGACACGGGACGAAGTCTTCAATCTTGCATCTTCATAGTCTTGGAGTTCGGCTGAAGGTATAGTCCGGCTATCCAAACACCCCCTAATCCAGAACTCCCTCAGTAGCCCCCGAACTAGGCTTCAATGACGACGAGTCCGGCGCGTAAATTGTCTTCGACATTGCAAGGCAGGTTCCTCCTTCAAATCCTGTGTACCTGTATGAATAATGTTTGATTCACGTAGCACTCCTCGGCTTCTGTGCCCCATAATGACCATCTTCCACATGTCGAACGAATGCGAAAAGCTTGGGGCGTTTTTACATCTATACCCCTAGCCACATGAACGAGCCGCCTATTTAATGGGACGGGGATTTAGATCCAAACCACATCTTCTCCTCCCCGCGAGCTACCATCCGAGTGCCTCCAGCAAAGGTCCATTCCAACATGGCCAGCCGTCGCAACTCCTCCCCTCGCCCTTCTGGTCCTAAACCTGGAGACTGGGAGAGTTGTACCATCCCGCACAGTGAGTTAGTGTCGCTGCAGGCCAATGGATTTCTCCCTCAGGCGTATATGGTCCCGGTCCGAGCCGGACTCGCCACCTATAATGGCGGAAAGCAAGCGGAGAGGACCCCCAATCCTTCTAAAGGAGAGCGGGTGTGCCTCGTCCCTTATCTATTAAGGGGACTGGGATTTCCGATTCATCCGTTCCTCCGCGGGCTCCTGGAGTTCTACGGCCTCCAGTTGCACGATCTCACGCCCGGCTCCGTGCTTCATATTGCAGGCTTCGTTGCTCTCTGCGAGCTATTTCTGGGCGTAGAGGCTCATTTCGCGCCGTGGAAGAGGTTGTTCTGTTTGGTACCCCGTTCTCAAGAGGGGTCTATATATCAAGTGGGCGGAGCCGAAGTATGGCGCATCGCCGGGACCGGATACTTATCCGGAACCCCAAAGAAGGCGTCTGAGGACTGGCCTTCAGAATGGTTTTACATAGATGACGTCCCGCTGCCGGACCCTATCCGGGTCGGCCTCCCTGAGTTCAACAGGGCTCCCCTGAAGAAACACTTAAGTTGGCGTCCGCGGAGCTCTCAGAGAGAAAACAACAGAGACGTCCTTTACCTGATGGGCCGGATAAGACTGTTGGCTCATTCCGGACTAACCATGATTGGAGTCATGGCCGCATGCATTATGCGGGGAGTGCAGTCGTTGCAATATAGAGGCCACCCCATGTGGGATTTCAACGGGGAGGACAACGCCACCCGTTATGGCCGTAAAGGACCCAGCTCAGCTGCTGATCTAGTAAAGATTTTAACATCTTTATACAAGGGAGAAAAGGAGGATTTCCTCCGCGTCAACCCGCGGGCCGGATTCACCATGTACGACCCTCCAAGTTGGGTAAGTGAATAAGTGCACTTGCCCGTTTGCTTTAATATTCCCATGATTAGATGTGTAGTCTGACAATTTTAACGCAGGAACTGCGAAAGGAAGTGAAGGATATCGACAGCCGCCCTCCACAGCCCGAGGACCCAGAACGGTCCCACAATCCGGACTCCGAAGAGGATCCGGACATAGCGGTGGAGCTTATCGACGGGGTGTTCTACCAGTTAAGCAAGGATAATACCTTGGTGGCCATTATGGCTGATTACCCCGGGTTGATTCTGGCCTCCCAGGTGACAAAAAACTAGAGGGTTTATTCCCTCCAGAGAGGTTCCGTCCTAACATATACCGGTGTTTCTGACGACAACCGTATTTTACAGGGGAGATTTCCGAGGCGGGAGGCCGAACCTGCTGCGGCTAGCCAACGAGGGGCCGCAGGGCCCCGTGGGGCAAAAAGAAATGAAGTCCGGACTGAGATTCCGGCACAAAGGTATAACGCGCCCTCTGTCTCCCTTGCGTTATCCTGTCAAGGCATGTTAACATCCGTACTGTTTCCAGGATGAAGAGGTCTCGCCGGACTATATCCGGAGAAGCCGCCAACCGCGCCTCTACCAGCCAGGCTCCAGCGTCTGGTACGGAAGCGGGGACGAACACCAGGCATGCGCCGGACGCTCCTCCAACAGAGGACGCGGACCGGCTATCTGCCACGAATTCAGAAGTGGAGAGCGCCATGAACCACAGGCGTCGCCGGACAGTTCTGCGCGACGCTTGTTTCTCCCGAGAGGCCTTAGATGCCTTCAATTCGGGAGATGCGTACCTTCGTGCTGCTCAGGATGGTTTAGCTAGAGCCACGGAGCAGTATGTGAAAGACATACGGGTAAGAAAATTTTGGTTAAATATATATATACCAGTAGCCCCCGAGACTTGAAACAGTTAAAGTAACTGATTTAAGGATCATATAACATGCAGGTTCTTACCGAGAAGAACACCGTGCTGTTCCAGGAGCTGGAAAAGTGCAAGGCCCAACTAGAGGCCGCACTAGCCGCAACAGGGGAGCCCAAAGGGACCCCCTCAGGTACGATACACTTCGAAAGATTAGTATTGTGCGGCTTGTGTGCAAATCAGACAATTAATGTTGCAGATGGTGCTAGATTGATCCGGAGAAGCAACAACTCTTACGCCAGTTAAAGGCTGGCGAGAGTACGTTGACAAGGGTGAGGCGAGAGAAGAATGATCTTCAGGACGCCAACACCAAGCTGGATGTTGAACTGAAAGACGTACGTGGCCAGCTGTTGAACTCCACAAAGGAGAATCAGCGACTTCGACGCGGCATATTTAGTAAGTGCTTGAACGAACCCTTTGAAAAAAATGAATTCGGCGAGGAAGTCGAATAACAGAGTATTGTCTGTAGGTATGCTCACAGGTCGTCCTGCAGAGGAGATGCCCGGCTCTACGGGTGACCTTCTCCCCGAACTCCTGCAACTGCACGAGCGAATTTGGCAGGTGATGCAAGGGGTTGCCCACGCCTTATGGCCTGCCCACTCCACGCCCGAGGGCCTTGGGGAGCTTGCAGAGAAGCTAAAGGGAGCTCAACAGCGCTTCCGGTTGTGGAAGATATCAGCCTGCCGACAAGGCGCGAGGGAAGCCTGGGCCATGGTGAAGACCCGCTTTACGAAGTCTGACCCCAATCACATGGCCGATGTCAGACCAGTGGGGCCTGACGGGAAGGAGATCCCTGTGAGCATGGTGTATGGCCAGGTAGAGCTGGCCGCAAAGTATTCCCAGCAGGACTATAAATTAGACAGCCTATTAGATGGTATAGAGGAGGAATACGATCAGTCAAGATGACTATGCAATTTATAATTAACATGTGTAATGCCTTCTAGCTGGATTGTAGATCGTTTGTCGTTGCCGACCTTTTCGCTTCAACCTCGGGACCTGACGGTCCGGAGTGTGTCCGAATACCATAACGGTTATATAAGAACCGGGGTATGCATGGAGACCAGGCGTAGGGGTCATTAGTGCTTTATCAGACAAGTGCCCAACTAGTTATGTTATATTACATGGTTAGTAAGAAACATCTTCCAGAGAGAATAGTTTCGTTAAGGGTTCCTTTCGCTGGGGTGGCGTGCCCTAAAGTGCACGTCCGGACTGCAAATGCAGAAAATCATCTGGGGGCATGTATAAAAAGGTTCATCTTTAGTTCACCGACCGAATATTCCCTTAAGAACGCTAGCTTTCGGCTTCACCCAGTCTGAGGTACACATCCGGCTTATCCGGCAGTAGCAATCGCAGAGGTGCTCCCTTTACCGCCTAGCCGAACAATCAGGAACGTAGGGGTAAGCACAGGAGCCAGGCAACCCAGCTTGGCCAAAACTTAAGTCATATCGATGCATATAATGGTGAAGAAAAGGTGCATGCGGAAGTCTAACACGCGTGTTGGGTGTGAGACCCATATAAACAAGCTTCTGTTAAAGAAGCCCCCGGGTTTAAGGAGCGCGGATAGCGCGTTACATAATGAGCCTTTAAGGGCTATAAAAGGGAAGACTGGGAGGAGATAAAGTAAAAACAGAAAAATATGTATGTAAAAAATGGACAGAGGAAGGAGACAAACACAGAGTCCGGCGCTAGGCATAGAATCTTCGGAGACGTGCGGCGTTCCATGGGTTCGGCTCGAGTCGGTTGTCCGACGCATCTCGCAGGCGGTACGCTCCACCAGTCAAGACTTGGTCAATTATGAATGGACCTTCCCATTTGGGCTTGAGTTTATTCTTTTGCTTATCCGGCAGGCATAGAACTAGTTCACCAACATTGTAATTTTTGGCCCGTACTTCTCTGCTTTGGTATCTTCGAGCTTGCTGTTGATAGAATGCGGAACGGGCTTTAGCCACGTCACGCTCCTCCTCTAAGGCGTCCAGGTTGTCCTGCCGATCAAGCTCGGCTTCTCTTTCTTCGTACATGCGCACTCGAGGTGAGTCATGAATTATGTCGCAGGGCAGAATCGCCTCCGGGCCGTACACCATAAAGAATGGTGTGAATCCGGTGGTACGATTTGGCGTGGTTCGCAGCCCCCAGAGTACGGAGTCGAGCTCCTCTACCCAGTGCATATTAGATTCCTTGAGGGACCGCACTAGTCGGGGTTTGATGCCGCTCATGATGAGACCATTTGCACGTTCGACCTGACCGTTAGTTTGTGGGTGATAGACAGAAGCATAGTCGAGCTTAATGCCCATGTTTTTGCACCACGGCTTTACTTCGTCAGCGGTGAAGTTTGTGCCGTTGTCGGTGATAATGTTGTGGGGGACACCGTAACAGTGTACGACCCCGGATATGAAGTCTATCACAGGTCCGGATTCGGCCGTTTGGACAGGCTTGGCTTCTATCCATTTGGTGAATTTATCCACCATGACCAATAAGTATTTTTTCTTGTGGGTTTCGCCTTTAAGGGGTCCCACCATATCAAGCCCCCAGACCGCAAAAGGCCAAGTGATGGGGATAGTTCGGAGGGCATTGGGTGGCATATGGCTTTGGTTGGCAAAGAGTTGGCAACCAACGCATCGTTTGACTAGGTCCTGAGTGTCTGCTCGGGCCGTCGGCCAATGGAAGCCCGTACGGAAAGCCTTGCTTACAAGGGACCGAGCTGCGGCGTGGTGGCCACCGAGTCCGGCATGAATTTCAGCCAACAGACTCCGCCCTTCCTCTTCGGAGATACACCTTTGAAGGACTCCTGTAGTGCTTTTCTTATATAGCTCTCCCTCGTGGACTTTATAGGCTTTAGATCGTCGAACTATGCATCGTGCCTCATTTTGGTCCTCGGGGAGTTCCTGCCTAGTAAGGTAGGCCAGGAATGGTTCCGTCCACGGGGCGATGACCGCCATTATTACGTGGGCTGAGGGTGTAATTTCGGTGGCGGGGCCACCGATTATGTCTGTTTGTTCGGCGTCGGGTTGTGTGGTTATGTCCGGACTGTTATCCGAGGGTTCCCCCTCCCATGTTACGGATGGTTTGAATAATCTTTCTAAGAAGATGTTGGGGGGACTGCATCTCGTTTTGCTCCTATGCGCGCCAGGACGTCCGCCGCCTGATTATTTTCTCGGGCTATGTGGTGGAACTCCAGTCCCTCGAACCGAGCCGACATTTTTAGTACGGCATTGCGATAAGATGCCATTTTTGGGTCTTTGGCGTCGAAGTCGCCATTTATTTGGGATATGGCGAGGTTTGAGTCCCCGCGTACTTCCAGGCGTTGAATTCCCGTGGATACTGCCATCCGGAGACCATGTAGAAGGGCCTCGTATTCGGCTGCGTTGTTGGAGTCCGTGTACATAATTTGGAGTACATATTGGACTGTATCTCCTGTAGTGGACATCAAAACGACGCCAGCCCCCAGTCCGGCCAGCATTTTGGAGCCGTCAAAATGCATGATCCAATTTGAGTACGTGCCGTACTCTTTAGGGAGTTTGGCGTCTGTCCATTCGGCGACGAAGTCGGCTAGGACCTGTGATTTAATTGCTCGCCGTGGTTTGTAAGTTATATCGAACGGGAGGACCTCTATGGCCCATTTTGCTATCCGACCCGTTGCATCGCGGTTGTTAATAATATCGTTGAGTGGTACTTCCGAGGCTACTGTAATAGAACACTCTTGAAAGTAGTGTCGTAGCTTCCTGGATGCCATGAACACCGCGTATGCGATTTTTTGATAATGCGGGTACCGTGATTTGCATGGTGTGAGGACGGTGGACACGTAGTAAACCGGCCTTCGAAGGGGTAGTTTGTGTCCGTCCGTTATCCGTTCGACGACTAGTACTGCGCTAACAACTTGATGAGTTGCGGCAATGTACAACACCATGGGTTCGCCGGTATTCGGCGCGGCCAGGACGGGATTTGTTGCCAATATGGCCTTTATTTCCTCGAGTCCGGCCGTGGCAGCATCCGTCCACTCGAAGTGTTCGGTGCGCCTAAGGAGGCGGTAAAGGGGCAATGCCTTTTCTCCCAAGCGGGAGATAAAGCGGCTTAAAGCCGCCACGCATCTGGTGAGTTTTTGTATTTGTTTGAGGTCTTTTGGGATATCCAATTGTGACAAAGCTCGGATTTTAGCTGGATTTGCTTCAATTCCTCTACCGGATACGATGAAGCCCAGGAGCTTTCCGGCTGGAACGCCGAAAACGCACTTTTCCGGATTGAGCTTAATGTCATATTTTCGGAGGTTGTCGAATGTAAGCCTCAAGTCGTCTACTAGAGATTCGACATGTCTTGATTTAAAGACCACATCATCTACATACGCCTCCACTGTTTTGCCGATCTGGTTTGCCAGACATGTTTGAATCATGCGCTGGTATGTGGCGCCGGCGTTTTTTAGCCCAAAGGGCATTGTGTTGAAGCAGAATGGGCCGTATGGTGTGATGAAAGCTATTGCGACTTGGTCTGACTCTGCCATATTTATTTGGTGGTAACCGGAGTATGCGTCGAGGAAGCACAGGGAATCGTGTCCTGCAGTGGCATCGATGATTTGATCTATTTGAGGGAGGGGAAAAGGATCCTTTGGGCAGACCTTATTAAGGTCTTTGAAGTCGACACACAGGCGCCAGGATTTGTCCTTCTTTGGTACCATTACCAGGTTCGCTAGCCAGTCCGGGTGTTTTATATCTCTAATGAATCCGGCCTCCAATAATTTGGCTAGCTCCTCTCCCATGGCCTGTCTCTTTGGCTCAGAGAAGCGCCGAAGGGCTTGTTTGACAGGTTTGAATCCTTTCTGGATATTTAAGCTGTGCTCGGCCAGCCTACGTGGGGTTCCTGGCATATCTGAGGGGTGCCAAGCGAAAATGTCCCAGTTCTCTCGTAGGAACTCGCGCAGTGCGGCGTCTACATCAGGGTTCAGTTGTGCCCCGATGGAGGCTGTTTTACTTGGGTCCGTTGGGTGGACCTGGAATTTGACTATTCCATCCGCTGGTTTGAAGGATGTGGATTTGGATCTCTTATCGAGTATCACATCATCCCTGTTAATCGTGGATCGCAGCGCCGTCAGTTCTTCGGCCGCTAAGGCTTCAGATAGTGCCTCGAGGGCCAATGCGGCTGTCTTGTTTTCGGCGCGGAGTGCTATGTCCAGATCACTAGCGAGAGTGATAATTCCGTTTGGCCCAGGCATCTTAAGCTTCATGTACCCGTAATGGGGTATAGCTTGGAAAACTGTGAATGCCTCTCGTCCTAATATAGCGTGATATCCGCTTTTGAACGGGGCCACCTGGAACGTTAGTTGTTCGGACCTGTAATTATCCGGCGTGCCGAATACCACATCTAGTGTGATCTTTCCGGTGCAGCGCGCTTCCTGACTGGGGATTATTCCTCTAAAGGTTGTGCTGCTTTGCTCAATGCGGTTCCAGTCTATTTCCATCTTTTGGAGGGTTTCCTCGTAGATGAGGTTCAATCCGCTGCCTCCGTCCATGAGTACCTTTGTGAGGCGACAACCGTCCACTATGGGACTGAGAACCAATGCGGCCGGTGCTCTGGCTGTTCGAAATTTAGGTTCGTCGCTCGCGTTGAAGGTGATAGCAGTATTGCTCCATGGATTTATTGTTGCTACTTGGTAGACTTCGGTGAGGCTGCGGAGTGTTCTCTTTCGCATGTTATTTGATGCGAAAGTCTCAGAGATTGTAAGAACGGTACTGAAATTCTCGGGCTGGTTTCCTTCGACCTCTGGAATTAGGAGGTCCTCGCCAATTTTGGCCACCTGCCAAAGTATCCAACATGCCCTGAGGCTGTGGGTTGGGGTGGCATCCTCTGTACTATGAATCTTGCAAGGTCCATCCAGCCACTTTTCTAGCACGGTTCCATGCCCCCTAGAGGGTTTTGATTTTTTGTTTAATCCGGGCGCCTTACTATAGTGCGCCCTTTTGATTCGGACGGGATTGCTGTTCAAGGCCGGATTATCCCAAAATTTAGTTTCGGTTTTCCAAGCACTTTCCATTGCAAAGTATTTTTGTACTATGGACGTCAAGTCGGCGAAGCGTGTAATATTACGACGATTTACGGCGTTGAGTATCCCCTTGTCCGTGCAGTTACTGCAGAAGATTGCAATCGCGTCTCCCTCGTGGCAGTCCTTTATCCTGTTCATAAGCAGGAGGAATCTGGCCCAGTAATGATGTACTGTTACTTCGGGCATCTGCTTGATTTGGGAGAGATCGCTTAAGATCGGGCGGGCGGAATTCATTAAATCTGATACTTCGCCCGGTTTACTGTTTGGAAGCCGAACAACCTCCGGATTCTGAGATCCGGAGTCTTGGATGTTATCCGGTTTGCCTGGTTCTAAGCCCAGGTCTTGGACTATATCCTCTCCTTCGTGGATATCCGGCATGGAGGGTTCCGAAATTCGGACGTAGCTGGTCCTTAAGATAGATGAGGGGTCGCCGCATTGTGTTTCCACCACAGCAACATGGTGGGTGGCTTGGGGAGAGTTGATTTCCCTTAGATCGGGTTCGATCCCGACCTGGTCGTAATTTGTAGCGACCCCCAAGGCGGCGATGCGATCCAGGAGCTCGTTTACAGAAGAGAGCTCCTCCGGATCTAGCTGCTCGGCGAATTCCGAGCTGACGTGGAAATTTCTTTCGATGACCCGAGAGGTCACCGTCGGTGCAATGGCCGAACAGGCGGTCATGATAAAACCACCCAGCCGGAGGGTCTGGCCGACAGCCAAGGCTCCCTCAGTGACGGCGCCGTCTTTAAAGATGGGAGAAGGCATCCTTCCTGATCGCGACGGCACAGAGGAACTCTCAATGAAAGCACCAATGTCGGTGTCAAAACCGGCGGATCTCGGGTAGGGGGTCCCGAACTGTGCGTCAAGGTCGGATGGTAACAGGAGACAAGGGGCACTTTATTTTACCCAGGTTCGGGCCCTCTCGATGGAGGTAAAACCCTACTCCTGCTAGATTAATATTGATGATATGGGTAGTACAAGAGTAGATCTACCACGAGATCAAGGAGGCTAAACCCTAGAAGCTAGCCTATGGTATGATTGTGTATGATGATGGTTGTCCTACGGACTACAGCCCTCCGGTTTATATAGACACCGGATAGGGTTAGGGTTACACAGGGTCGGTTACATCGGTAGGAGATCTTGAACATCCGCACGCCTAGCTTGCCTTCCACGCCAAGGAAAGAATCTTCCGGACACGGGACAAAGTCTTCAATCTTGCATCTTCATAGTCCTGGAGTCCGGCTGAAGGTATAGTGTGGCTATCCGAACACCCCCTAATCCAGAACTCCCTCAAAAAGCATTAGCATGGTATAAACTGTGTGATGATATTGGATCTTGTAATTGGAATCAATTGAAATTGGAATTTCACCAAAAAGATTTATCCTATGCATCTAGTTCATCGTGATCGGAATTATATATATAATTTTTGGCCTCGTGAAGGAGAAACTATCGCTCTAGCTTAGGGGAGGCTTAAGTCAATGTTATATTCATGCCCCAATCATGAGCTCCCAAGAAAAATTATTAATCAGAAATTTTATGCTCGGCTTTCTCATAATGATCGATCCATGCTCGATACTTCTTGTACTGGTTCCTTTATGAAGAAGACTATTGAATTCCGCTGGGATCTTTAGAAAGAATTAAATGCAACTCTGAAGATTTGGAACTCGACGAAGGTAAAGAGTCAGGTATTAAGCTTAAGTTTGATTGTGTTAAATCTTTTATGAATACCGATGCTTTTCAAAAGTTTAGCACTAAATATGGACTAGACTCTGAGATAGTAGCCTCCTTTTGTGAAACTTTTGCTACTCATGTTGATCTCCCTAAAGATAAGGGGTTTAAATATCACCCCCCTATTAAAGAAGAAATTAAAGAACTGGTAGTTGCTAAAGAAGAAACTATCATTTACAATGTTGATCCAGTTGTTCCTACTGCTTACATCAAGAAACCACCTTTCCCTGCTAGGATGAAGGAACATGCTAAGGTTTCAACTGTGGTCAATAAAAGTTATGTTAGAACACCTAAACCAGCTGAACAAATCAAGGTAGAACCTAGTGTTGCTATGGTTAAGGATCTCCTGGTTGAAAACATAGATGGGCATGTTATTTACTTCTGTGATAAAACTGCTAGAATTGCCAAACCCGATGAATAATATAAACATAGACCTGTTATTGGCATGCATGTTGTCTCAGTTAAGATAGGAGATCACTGTTATCATGGTTCATGTGACATAGGTGCTAGCGTGAGTGCTATTATTTTTACTTTATATCAAGAAATTATGAATGACATAACACCAGCTGAGATAGAAGACATAGATGTTACTATTAAACTTGCTAATAGAGACACCATCACATTGATACGTCTCGAACGTATCTATACTTTTTATTGTTCCAAGCTGTTATATTATCATTCTTGGATGTTTTACAATCATTTTATTGTCATTTTATATCATTTTTTGGTACTAACCTATTGACATAGTGCCCAGTGCTAGTTGTTGTTTTCTGCTTGTTTTTTACATCGCAGGAAATCAATACCAAATAGAGTCCAAACACAATGAAACTTTTTGTGGATTTTATTGGACCAGAAGAAACCCAGTGGGCCAAGGAAGTACCTGGGGATATCCGAGGGGAGCACAACCCACCAGGGCGTGCCTCGGTGGGTTGTGCCCACCTCGGTGACCTCCTGCACCGCATCTTTTCTCTATAAATACCCCTATATTCCAGAAACCCTAGGGGAGTCGACAAAAATCAATTCCATCCGCCGCAAGTTCCAGAAACACCAGATCCAATCTAGACACCATCTCGGAGGGGTTCATGATGTCCATTGGTGCCTCTCTGATGATGTGTGAGTAGTTCTTTGTAGACCTATGGGTCCGTAGTTAGTAGCTAGATGGCTTGCTCTCTCTCTATCTCTCTCTCTCTCTCTCTCTTGATTATCAATACAATGGTCTCTTGGAGATCCATATGATGTAAGTCTTTTTGCGATGTGTTTGTTGGGATTCGATGAACTTTGAGTTTATGATCAGATCTATGTTTTTATCCATGAAAGTTATTTGAGTCTTCTTTGATCTCTTAGATGCATGATTGATTACAGCCTCGTATTTCTTCTCCGATATTTGGGTTTTGTTTGGCCAACTTGATCTATTTATCTTGCAATGGGAAGAGGTGCTTTGTGATGGGTTCGATCTTACGGTTCTTGATCCCAGTTATAGAAGGGGAAACGACACGTATGTATCGTGCTATTAAGGATAACAAGATGGGGTCTATTTCTACATAAATAGATCTTGTCTACATCATGTCATCATTCTTAATGCATTACTCTGTTTTTTCCATGAACTTAATACACTAGATGCATGCTGGATAGCGGTCGATGTGTGGAGTAATAGTAGTAGATGCAGGTACGAGTCGGTCTACTAATCTTGGACGTGATGCCTATATAATTATCATTGCCTCGATATCGTCATGATTATTTGAAGTTCTATCAATTTCCCAACAGTAATTGTTTTCCCATCGTTTGCTATTTTTTTCGAGAGAAGCCACTAGTGAAACCTACGGCCCCCGGGTCTCTTCTCATCATATTTGCATTTGCTTTTATTTTCAGATTTACTAAACCAAAAATACAAAAAATACCTTGCTGCACTTTATTTATTTTGTGATCTATTTATCCTATCTATCACAACTTTATCACGTCTTCTCGCCAATTCGAGGCATCGTTACCCGAAAGGGATTGACAACCTCTTTAACACGTCAGGTTGCGAGTATTTGTTATTTGTGTGCAGGGGCTGTTTATGTTGTGTTACTTGGTTCTCCTACTGGTTCGATAACCTTGGTCTCATCACTGAGGGAAATACCTACCGTCGCTGTGCTGCATCATCCCTTCCTCCTTGGGGAAATACCGACGTAGTTCAAGCAGGCATCAAAAGGAATTTCTGGCGCCATTGCTGGGGAGGATCTTCAACATCAACCAGGTTCCTAATCACAAATCTCATCTCCTCGCAATTTACATTATTTTCCATTTGCCTCTCATTTTCCTCTCCCCCACTTCAAAAACATTTGCCGTTTTATTCGCCCTCTTTTTCGTTCGCCGTTTTCTCTTCAGATCTATTCGTGTTTTTATTCTTTCATCACAATGGCTAGTTTGAACGCTCGTCCTTTGTTACCAGATTTTGAAGTTTTATACTTCAAACAAAGACAAGGAGAAAATTTGAAAGATGCTTGGTATAGGTTAATGGAGTCCTACCATGTTTTCAATTTAAAGGGAGATGCAAAAATTTTTCTTACAAATTTTTATGTGGGATTGGCTTTGCATTATAGACAACTTTTAGATTTTGCCGCAAAAGGGAATTTTATTGAGCTTGATGTCAATGTTGCGTATGAAATCTTAGAAGGAATTTTGGGGGTTCCACCACAAAAGAAAGGGTTTTCTTTCACCCTGGAGGGAGCTCAAATTTTAGACAAACTTGGTGATTTGAATAAGCATATGGTCGAGTTGCAAAAATATGATGAACCTCTTAAACATCTCAACGGTAGCATCAACCGGATGTACACTTTGATTAACCTTTGCAATAAACGGTTGGATATTTTAGATCTCAAGATGGTTTCTTTCCTGGGAAATTTAGGGAAGCCGCAAAGAGCCTCCCGGATTTGAAAAGACCCTTACTAAAGTGGCAAAGATCACGGATGACAACACTTAGATCCTACGCGTTATGCCTAGCTAGGGGCGTAAAACGATAGCGCTTGTTGGGAGGCAACCCAACTTGTATCTTTTTGTTTTTTGGTTTTCTTGATGTTTTCAATAAAATACACAATTATGCCTCTGGTTAGATGTGTTTTTGTGGTTTAAATTAGTGTTTGTGCCAAGCAAGGCCTTTGGGATGATTTGGGTGACAGTTGATTTGATCTTGCTGAAAAACAGAAACTTTTGCACTCACGAAATTATTTTTCATTTTTATCAGAAGAGTGATTTTGTGTTGATTATTTTTGAAGAAGATTAATAAACAAATTATTCACGTCGTCCTAACTTTTCAGAATTTTTGGAGTTATAGAAGTATTCGAAGTAGTCAAATTGCTACAGACTGTTCTGTTTTTGACAGATTCTGTTTTCTTTGCGTTGTGTGCTTGTTTTGATGATTCTATGGTTTTCTTTGAAAAGTTTTTGCCATATAAAAGTTGGAATACAGTAGAATAATGCAAAAATAAAATATGAATGGGTTTTCAACAGTACTTATAGTAGTGGTTTGCTTTCTTATACTAACGGATCTCACGAAGGTTTTGTTGAGTTTTGTGTGATTGAAATTTTCAAGTTTTTTGTGATCTTACGATGGATGAAGGAATAAGGAGTAGCAAAAGGCTAAGCTTGGGGATGCCCGATGCACCCCAAGATAATATTCAGGAAGTAGCAAGCAACTAAGCTTGGGGACGCCCTCGAGTGGCATCCCCTCTTTCTTCTAACAACCATCGGTATTTTACTTGGAACTATATTTTTATTCGTCGCATATTATGAGTTTTGCTTGGAGCATCTTGTAGATATGAGTCTTTTCTTGTTTTACATTGAGTTTTAAGTCTTGAATCCTTGCTGGACACACCTTTTTGAGAGAGCCAAAAATTATGCAATGCTTGCTCCTATGCTTCACTTAAATTTTTAGAGCCATGGAATTTCTCTAGTGCTTCACTTATATCTTTTTGAGCATGGTGTGCTTTGTTATTTTTGAAGAAATGCTCTCATTCTTCACTTAGGTTTATTTGGGAGTTAGTAATTTTTTTAAGTAATTCTCTCTTGCTTCACTTAGATTATTTTGAGAGAAAGAAATATTATGCTCATGTCCTTCACTTAAATTTGTTTGAGCTTATCAAAAGCAACATATGAAATTAGTCCCAAAGTGATAGATATCCAAGGAGGATATAATAAAAACTTTCATGAAGATCATTGGACAAAATAAACTTGATTCTTAGTAATGGTTTTGAGATATGACATTATGATATGTGAGTCATGTTGATGAGTAATTATGCTTTAGTAAGAATATTGATGTTAAGGTTTTTGATTCCCTATGCAAGCACGAAAGTCAATAGTTATGCAATGAAATTTATATCCTACTTGTGGTGCATTATTCGGTGTTACTTATGCTTAATGATTGGGTATGAGATTTTTCATTTCTTGGTTGGTCGCTTCTCAGTCTTTTTGCTAGCCTTCATTTTGCACTAAGTATGATCACTACTTGTGCATACAAAACTCTTTAAACAAGTTTTGCCATACGAGTCCACTATACCTACCTATATACGGTATTTCCGTGCCGTTCTAAGCAAATTTTCATGTGCCATCTCTAATTTTCAAAATAAATCTCTCTTTTGTGTGCTCATACCGCTCGCAAGGCGGTGAGGGGTGGCCGATATTTTCCATGCTAGATGTGTTATTCTCACGATGAGTGTTTATTCACTTGTCATTGCACGAGAGTACAACAAATGTATTAGGGATGCCAGTCCCAAAAGGAAAAAAATGAATTTACTTTATGTTGTCAAATAATAAATTCCTTGGAAAGTGTTGGTATGGAGGGCACCCGTGGATACGTTTAGCAATGGAAAGTGAAAGTAATGGTGGAAAAAGGAATAAACTTTATTTTCTGTTTGGGAACCGCCTATGATGTATCTAGCATGGAAAGTGTTGGGAGCTCTAAGTCGTTTTCGTTGGTGGGAAAAGTATGCCTCTCAAAATGTTTTTATCTCTCAATTTTCGCTTTGAGCTCTGGCACCTCTACAAATCCCTAATTCCCTCTATGAAGGGCCTATCTTTTACTTTATGCAATTTTTATTTTGAATTTGAGTCTCCATCTTCTCTTATAAAGCACCAACTAAGGGGCACTATGATCGTATTTGAGCATTGGGTGTAGCTAATATTCGAGTGTGTTTCATGAATGGATCAATGGTTGAGCATAATGGGCTAGGGATAACTTGATTTAGTGTTGATAATTTGAAAGACATGGTTGCTTGTTGGTATTCTTGAGTATTAAAGTCTTCATGTCAAAACTAGACTATTGCTTTGAACCATATAAAAGTCCAAATGTCCATGCTATAAAGAAAATAAAATGTGATGAACATGTTAGGCAGCATTCCACATAAAAAATTCTGTTTTTATCATTTACCTACTCGAGGACGAGCAGGGATTAAGCTTGGGGATGCCGATACGTCTCCAACATATCTATAATTTTTTATTGTTACATGCTGTTATATTATCATTCTTGGATGTTTTACAATCATTTTATAGTCATTTTATATCATTTTTTGGTACCAACCTATTGACATAGTGCCCAGTGCCAGTTGATGTTTTTTGCTTGTTTTTTACATCGCAGGAAATCAATACCAAACGGAGTCCAAACGCAGTGAAACTTTTTGTGGATTTTTTTGGACCAGAAGACATCCAGTGGGCCAAGGAAGTACCTGAGGGGAGCACAACCCACCAGGGCGCGCCTGGGGGCCCAGGCACGCCCCGGTGGGTAGTTTCCACCTCGGTGACTTCCCACACCGCCTCTTCGCTCTATAAATACCCCAATATTCCAGAAACCCTAGGGGAGTCGACGAAAATCAATTCCAGAAGCCGCAAGTTCTAGAAACACTAGGTCCAATCTAGACACCATCTCGGAGGGATTCATCATGTCCATTGGTGCCTCTCTGATGATGCATGAGTAGTTCTTTGTAGACCTACGGGTCCGTAGTTCATAGCTAGATGGCTTCCTCTCTCTCTCTCTCTTGATTATCAATACAATGGTCTCTTGGAGATCCATATGATGTAAGTCTTTTTGTGGTGTGTTTGTTGGGATCCGATGAACTTTGAGTTTATGATCAGATCTATGTTTTTATCCATGAAAGTTATTTGAGTCTTCTTTGATCTCTTATATGCATGATTGATTATAGCCTCGTATTTCTTATCCAATATTTGGGTTTTGTTTGGCCAACTTGATCTATTTATCTAGCAATGGGAAGAGGTGCTTTGTGATGGGTTCGATCTTACGGTGCTTGATCCCAGTGACAGAAGGGGAAACGACACGTGTATCCTTGCTATTAAGGATAACAAGATGGGGTCTATTTCTACATAAATAGATCTTGTCTACATCATGTCATCATTCTTATTGTATTACTCCATTTTTTCATGAACTTAATACACTAGATGCATGCTAGATAGCGGTCGATGTGTGGAGTAATAGTAGTAGATGCAGGCAGGAGTCGGTCTACTAATCTTGGACGTGATGCCTATATAATGATCATTGCCTGGATATCGTCATGATTATTTGAAGTTCTATCAATTTCCCAATAGTAATTGGCTTCCCACCGGTTGCTATTTTTCTCGAGAGAAGCCACTAGTGAAACCTACGGCCCCCGGGTCTCTTCTCAACATATTTGCCTTTGCGATCTATTTTCCTTTGCTTTTATTTTCAGATTTACTAAACCAAAAATACAAAAATACCTTGCTGCACTTTATTTATTTTGTGATCTATTTATCCTATCTATCACAACTTTATCACGTCTTCTCGCCATTTCGAGGCATCGTTACCCGAAAGGGATTGACAACCCCTTTAACACGTCGGGTTGTGAGTATTTGTTATTTGTGTGTAGGGGTTGTTTACGTTGTGTTGCTTGGTTCTCCTACTGGTTCGATAACCTTGGTCTCATCACCGAGGGAAATACCTATCGTCGTTGTGCTGCATCATCCCTTCCTCTTTGGTGAAATACCGACGTAGTTCAAGTAGGCATCACACACCACTTGGGATTGTTAGAGATGTTGAAGACTTGTGTGGGAAAATAAAATACCCTACTGATTTTCTTATTCTTGGTTCCCCATAGGATCACTTTCGTCCCATTGTCTTTGGTAGATCCTTCTTGAACACCGTTAATGCTAAAATAGATTGTGAGAAACAAACTATCGGTGTTAGTTTTGGTGATGAGTCTCATGAGTTTAATTTTTAAAAGTTTAGTAGAAAGCATCATAAGAAAGAATTGCCTAGTAAGGATGAAATTATTGGTCTTGCCTCTATTGTTGTACCTCCTACTGATCCTTTAGAACAGTATCTGCTAGAGCATGAAAATGATTTGCATATGCAGGAAAGAAATGAAATAGATAGAATCTTGTTCAAACAACAACCTCAGCTTAAGCACAATTTGCCTATTGAAACTCTAGGAGGCCCTCCTCCACCTAAAGGTGATCCTGTGTTTGAATTAAAACAACTGCTAGACACTTTGAAATATTCTTATCTTGATGAGAACAAGATATGTCCTGTTATTATTAGTGCTAACCTTTCAGAACATGAAGAAGAAAGATTATTGAAAGTTTTAAGGAAGCACCGAGCTGGTATTGGATATACTCTTGATGATCTTAAGGGCATCAATCCCACTCTATGTCAGCACAAGATTGATATGGAACCTGATGCTAAACCCATTGTTGATCACCAACGTCGGTTGAATCCGAAGATGAAAGAAGTGGTAAGGACGAAAATATTAAAACTTCTGGAAGCAGGTATAATCTATCCTATAGCTGATAGTAGATGGGTAACTCATGTCCATTGTGTCCCTAAGAAATGAGGTATTACTGTTGTTCCTAATTATAAGAATGAACTTATTCCACAATGAATTGTTACAGGCTATAGAATGATATTTGATTTTACAAAATTAAACAAAGCAACTAAAAAAGGTCATTACCCTCTGCCTTTTATTGATCAAATGCTAGAAAGATTATCTAAGCACACACATTTTTGCCTCCTTGATGGATATTCTGGATTTTCACAAATACCTGTTTCTCAACCTGATCAAGAAAAGACCACTTTTACTTGTCCTTTCGGAACTTATGCTTATAGACATATGCCTTTTGGTTTATGCAATGCACCTGCTACCTTTCAAAGATGTATGACTGCTATATTCTCTAACTTTTGTGAAAATATTGTTGAGGTTTTCATGGATGACTTTTCTGTTTATGGGAGGTCTTTTGATGATTGTTTAAGCAATCTTGACCGAGTTTTGCAGAGATGTGAGCAAACAAATCTTGTCTTGAATTGGGAGAAGTGCCACTTTATGGTTAACGAAGGTATTGTTTTGGGCCATAAAATTTATGAAAGAGGTATTGAGGTGGACAAAGCTAAGGTTGATGCAGTTGAGAAAATGCCATGTCCTAAAGGTATCAAAGGTATTCGTAGTTTACTTGGTTATGCTGGTTTCTATAGGAGATTTATCAAAGACTTTTCTAAAATTTCTAGGCCTCTTACGAATCTTTTGCAAAAGGATACTCCTTTTGTTTTTTGCGATGATTGTTTAGAAGCCTTAGAAACACTAAAGAAAGCCTTAATTCCTTAACCTATTGTTCAACCACATGATTGGAACTTGCCTTTTGAAATTATGTGTGATGCTAGTGATTATGCTGTTGGTGCTGTTCTATGACAAAGAGTTGATAAGAAACTGAATGTTATTCACTACGCAAGTAAAACTCTAGATAGTGCACAAAGTAATTATGCTACTACCAAAAAGGAATTTCTAGCAGTGGTGTTTGCTTGGGATAAATTTAGATCATATATTGTAGATTCAAAAGTAATTGTTCACACTGATCATGCTGCAATAAGGTATCTTATGGAAAAGAAAGATGCCAAGCCTAGGCTTATTCGATGGGTTCTCTTGCTACATTGATTTGCATATCACTGGTAGAAAAGGAGCGGAGAACCCCGTAGATAATAACTGTCTAGGTTGGAGAATGTTCTTGATGACCCACTACCTATTGATGATAGTTTTCCTGATGAGCAATTAGCTGCAATAAATGTTTCTAATAGTACACCTTGGTATGCTGACTATGCTAATTATATTGTTGCTAAATACATCCCCCTAGCTTTACATACCAACAAAAGAAAAAATTATTCTATGATTTAAGACATTACTTTTGGGATGACCCACATCTTTATAAAGGAGTAGATGGTATTATTATATGTTGTGTACCTGAGCATGAATAGGGACAAATCCTACGAAAATGTCACTCTGAAGCTTATGGAGGATGAGGGAGTCCTGGATTAGGGGGTGTCCGGGTAGCCGGACTATAACCTTTGGCCAGACTCTTGGACTATGAAGATACAAGATTGAAGACTTCGTCCCGTGTCCGGATGAGACTTTCCTTGGCGTGGAAGGCAAACTTGGCAATATAGATATGTAGATCTCCTCCCATTGTAACCGACTCTGTGTAACCCTAGCCCTCTCCGGTGTCTATATAAACCAGAGGGTTTTAGTCCATAGGACGAACAACAATCATACCATAGGCTAGCTTCTAGGGTTTAGCCTCTCTGATCTCGTGGTAGATCTACTCTTGTACTACCCATATCATCAATATTAATTAAGCAGGAGTAGGGTTTTACCTCCATCGAGAGGGCCCGAACCTGGGTAAAAACATTGTGTCTCTTGCCTCCTGTTACCATCCGCCTAGACGCACAGTTCGGGACCCCCTACCCGAGATCCACCGATTTTGACATCGACATTGGTGCTTTCATTGAGAGTTCCGCTGTGCCATCGCTGTCAGGAAATGATGCCTCATCCTGTCTTTAAAGACGACACTGTTGCTAAAGGAGCTTTGGCTATCGGCCAAACTCTCCGGCTAGGTGGTTTTCTTATGACCGCCTGTTCGGCCGCTGCGCCGACGGTGACTTCTCGGGTCATCGAAAGCAATCTTCGCGTCAACTCGGAACTCGCTGAGCAGTTAGATCTGATGGATCTCTCTTCCCTAAGCGAGCTCTTGGATCGCATCGCCGCCCTGGGAGTCGCTACAGACTACGATCAGATTGGGCCTAATCCCGATCCGAGAGAGATTAACTCTCCCCAGGTCACCCATCACGTCGCAGTGGTGGAGGAACAATGCGGCGACCCTTCATCTATCTTAAGGACTAGTTATGTCTGGATTCCCGATCCCTCCAAGCCGGATACCCGCGGAGGGGAGGACGTCACTCAAGCCCTGGCCCTAGAGTCAGGCAGCGGGCTAGATTCATTGGATAAACTTTCGAGTCCGGAAACTCCCTGGCCCTTGAGTCTTAGATTGGGTGAGGTCTCGAATTCAATTCCACCCACCCACCCAAACATAAGTGATCTATCCCATATCAGGCAAGAGCCCGAAGAAACAGTACACCATTACTGGGCTAGATTCCTCCTGGTAATGAACAGGATCAAGGACTGCCGCGAGGAAGACGCAATCTTATTCTTCTGCAATAATTGCACAGATAAGGGAATCCTCAACGCCATAAGTCGCCATGAAATTACACGCTTCACCGACTTGGCATCCATAGTACGAAAGTACTGTGCGACGGAAAGCGCCTGGAAAACCGAAATCAAATTTTGGGACAATCCGGCCCCGAATACAAACCCAGTCCGAAATAAAAGGGTGCATTATCACCAGACACCCGGGTTAAACACCAAAAAGCAAAAACCCTCTATAGGGAACAGAACCATATTGGAGGGATGGCTCAATGGACCCTGTAAAATTCACACTACAGAGAGCGCCATACCAACTCATAGCCTTACAGCAGGTTGGATACTCCGGCAGGTGGCCAAAAGTGGCGAAGATCTTCTAATTTCAGAAGACACTGAGCACCATCCCAGGGATACCAGCACGGTATTAACAATCTTCGAGACTTTTGCATCAAATAATATGCGAAAAGAACACTCCACAGCCTTGCCGAAGTCTACCATGTGGCAACAATAAACCCATGGAGTGACACGGCTATTACTTTTAATGCCAGTGACGAACCTAAATTCCGAACTGCCTAAGCACCGGTCGCATTAGTCCTCAGTCCAATAGTGGACGGCTTTCGACTCACCAAGGTACTCATGGACGGCGGCAGCGGATTGAACCTCATTTATGAGGAAATCCTTCAAAAAATGGAAATAGACTAGAACCGCATTGAGCGAAGCAGCACAACCTTTAGAGAAATAATCCCTAGTCGGGAAGTGCGGTGTATAGGAAAAATCACACTAGATGTAGTGTTCGGCACGCCGGATAATTACAGGTCCGAAGAGGTTACGTTCCAAGTGGCCCCGTTCAGTAGAGGATACCACGCTCAGTTAGGGCGGGAGGCGTTTACAATCTTCCAAGCCATACCCCATTATGGGTACGTGAAGCTTAAAATGCCCGGGCCCAACGGAATTATCACTCTTGCTAGTGATCCGGACATAGCACTCCGCGCCGAAAACAAGACAGCCGCATTGGCCCTCGAGGCAATATCCGAAGCCCTAGCGGTGGAGGAACTGACTGCGTTGCGCTCCACGGTGAATAGGGACAATGTGATACTCGATAAAAGATCCAAGTCCACCTCCTTTAAACCAGCTGACGAAATAGTCAAATTCCAAATCCATCCAACGGACCCTACAAAAACAGCTTCCATCGGGGCACAATTAAACCCTGATGTCCATGCTGCACTACGAGAGTTCCTACAGGAGAACTGGGACATTTTTGCCTGGCACCCCTCAGACATGCCAGGAATCCCACGCAAGCTGGCCGAGCACAGCCTAAATATTCTAAAAGGATTCAAGCCAGTCAAGCAGGCTCTTCGGCGTTTCTCTGAACCTAAGAGACAAGCCATGGGAGAGGAACTAGCCGAGTTATTAGAAGCCGGATTCATCAGAGAAATAAAACATCCGGACTGGCTAGCAAACTTGGTGATGGTACCAAAGAAGGACAAATCCTGGCGCCTGTGTGTCGATTTTAAGGACCTCAACAAGGCTTGCCCAAAGGATCCCTTCCCCCTCCCCCGCATCGATCAAATTATCGACGCTACCGCAGGACACGATTCATTGTGTTTCCTCGACGCATACTCCGGCTACCATCAAATTAAGATGGCAGAGCCAGACCAAGCCACAACAGCATTCATCACACCATACGGCCCCTTCTGCTTCAACACAATGCCCTTCGGGCTCAAAAACACCGGCGCAACATATCAACGCATGATTCAGACATGTCTGGCAAACCAGATCGGTAAAACAGAGGAGGCGTACGTCGACGACGTGGTCGTCAAAACAAAACATGTCAAATCTTTAGTAAACGACTTGAGGCTCACATTCGATAACCTCCGAACATACGACATCAAGCTCAACCCAGAAAAATGTGTTTTCGGCCAAGATCCGAGCTCTTGGGCTTCATTGTGTCCGGTAGAGGAATTGAAGCAAATTCGGCCAAGATCCGAGCTCTGTCACAATTGGATATCCCAAAGGACCTCAAACAAATACAAAATTGACTGGATGCATGGCGGCTCTAAGCCGCTTTATCTCCCGCTTGGGAGAAAAGGCATTACCCCTTTATCGCCTCCTTCGGCGCACCGAACACTTCGAGTGGACGGATGCCGCCACAGCCGGACTGGAAGAAATAAAAGCCATATTGGCAACCAACCCAGTCCTGGCTGCGCCAAACATAAATTCCCCCTTCAAAAGACGGTTTACTATGTGTCCACTGTCCTTACTCCATGCAAGTCACGGTACCCGTATTACCAAAAGATAGCGTACGCGGTATTCATGGCATCCCGGAAACTGCGACACTACTTTTAAGAGTGTTCGATAACGGTAGCCTTGGAAGTGCCACTTAATGATATTATAAAAAACCGCGATGCAACGGGCCGGATTGCCAAATGGGCCATCGAGCTCCTCCCGTTCGACATAACCTACAAGCCACGGCGAGCTATTAAGTCGCAAGTATTGGCCGATTTCGTCGCCGAATGGACGGAAGCCGAACTCCCTAAAGAGTACGACACATATTCCAATTGGATCATGCACTTCGACGGCTCCAAAATGTTGGCTGGTCTGGGGGCTGGCGTCGTTTTGACGTCCCCAACAGGAGATACAGTTCAATACGTACTCCAGATAATGTACACGGACTCCAACAACGCAGCCGAATACGAGACCCTTCTACATGGTCTCCGGATGGCAGTATCCATGGGCATTCAACGCCTAGAGGTGCGCGGGGATTCGAACCTCGCGATATCCCAAATAAACAGAGACTTTGATGCCAAGGATCCTAAAATGGCAGCTTACCGCAACGCCGTCCTAAAAATGTCAGCTCGGTTCGAGGGGCTCGAATTTCACCATATAGCCCGGGAAAATAATTAGGCGGCAGATGTACTGGCACGCATCGGCGCAAAACGCGATGCAGTCCCCCCCAACATCTTCTTGGAGAGGCTGTTCAAGCCATCCGTAGTATGGGATGTGGAACCCGGCAATAACAGCCCGGACCCAACCGCACTGCCCGATACCGAACACTCTGATACAATTGGAGGCTTTGCTAACGAAATAACATCTTCAGCCCACGCAATAATGGCCGTCATCGCCCCATGGACAGAACCATTCCTAGCCTACCTAACTAGGCAGGAACTCCCCGAGGACCAAAATGCGGCACGCTGCATAGTACGGCGATCTAAAGCCTATAAAGTCCATGAGGGAGAGCTTTATAAGAAAAGCACCACCGGAGTTCTTCAAAGGTGCATCCCCGAAGAGGAAGGGCGGAATCTTCTGGCAGAAATTCATGCCGGACTCGGCGGCCACCATGCTGCAGCTCGGGCCCTTGTAAGCAAGGCCTTCCGTACAGGCTTTTATTGGCCGACAGCCCGGGCAGATGCTCAGGACTTAGTCCAACGCTGTGTTGGTTGCGAGCTTTTTGCAAACCAAAGCCATATGCCACCCACCGCGCTCCAAACTATCCCCATCACCTGGCCCTTCACGGTCTGGGGGCTTGACATGGTTAGACCCCTTAAAGGAGGAACCCACAAGAAAAAATACTTGCTGGTCATGGTGGATAAGTTCACCAAATGGATAGAGGCCAAGCCTATTAAGACGGCCGAATCCGGACCGATTATAGACTTCATATCCGGGGTCGTACACCGTTACGGCGTCCCCCACAGCATCATCACTGATAATGGCACGAACTTTACGGCCGACGAGGTAAAACTCTGGTGCA
This sequence comes from Aegilops umbellulata, assembly GCA_032464435.1. NCBI lineage: Eukaryota > Viridiplantae > Streptophyta > Magnoliopsida > Poales > Poaceae > Aegilops > Aegilops umbellulata. The sequence continues at coordinate 271,541,218 of CP136059.1, read as the reverse complement.
AAAACATGGGTGTCAAGCTCGATTACGCTTCAGTCTATCACCCGCAAACTAACGGTCAAGTTGAGCGAGCAGATGGTCTTATCATGAGCGGCATCAAACCCAGATTAGTGCGATCCCTCAAGGAATCTAACACGCACTGGGTAGAGGAGCTCGACTCCGTACTCTGGGGGCTGCGGACCACGCCGAATCGCACTACCGGATACACACCATTCTTCATGGTATACGGCGCAGAGGCGGTCCTGCCCTGCGACATTATTCATGACTCACCTCGAGTGCGCATGTACGAAGAAAGAGAAGCCGATCTCGATCGGCAGGACAGTTTGGACACCTTGGAGGAGGAGCGTGATGTGGCAAAAGCCCGTTCCGCATTCTATCAACAGCAGGCTCGAAGATACCAAAGCAGAGAAGTACGGGCCAAAGCTTACAATGTTGGTGAGTTAGTTCTACGCCTGCCGGATAAGGAAAAGGACAAACTGAAGCCCAAATGGGAAGGTACCTTCATTATTGACCAAGTCCTGACTGGTGGAGCGTACCGTCTGCGGGATGCATCGGATAATCGACTCGAGCCGAACCCATGGAACGCAGCTCGACTCCGAAGATTCTACGCCTAGCGCCGGACTCTGTTCGTCTCCTTCCTCTGTCCAATTTTTATACACTATCTGTCTTAGATTTCTCTCCTTCTCCCTTTCTTTTCTCTCACAGCCTTTAAGGGCCCATTTGTGCCTTGTTTGCACACAGCGGACGCGCTATCCGCGTTCATTATACCTGGGGGCTTCTTTAACAGAAGCTTATTCATATGGGCTTCATGCCCAACACATGTGGTATACTTCCGCATATACCTTTTATTCACCATTATATGCATCGATATGACTTAAGTTTTGGCCAAGCTGGGTTGCCTGGCTCTTGTATTTATGCCCTACGTTCCTGTTAATTCGGCTAGGGCATAAGGGGAGCACCTCTGCGATTGTTACTGCCGGGTCAGCCGGATGTGTACCTCAGACTGGGTGAAGCCGAAAGCTAACGTTCTTAAGGGAATATTCGGTCGGTGAACTAAAGATGATTTCTCACTTATTTATTCATGCGCCCCCAGATGTTTTTCTGCGTCTTTTTTCGCAGTCCGGACATGCACTTTAGGGCATGCCTCCCAGGGAAAGGAACCCCTAACGAAACTATTCTCCCTGGAAGATGTTTCTTACTAACCATGTAATATAAAATAACTAGTTGGGCACTTGTCTGCTAAAGCACTAATGACCCCTACGCCTGGTCTCCATGCATGCCCCGGTTCTTACATAACCGAGAGGGTATTCGGATACACTCCGGACCATCGGGTCCCGAGGTTGAAGCGAAAAGGTCCGCCATGACAAACGATCTACAATCCGGCTAGAAGGCATTATACATGTCACTTTAAATTACATAGTCAATTTGACTGGTTAAATTCCTCTTCAATACCATCCAATAGGCTGTCCAGTTTACAGTCCTGTTGGGAAACCTTTGCGGCCAATTCTACTTGGCCGTACACTAAGCTCACAGGGATCTCCTTCCCATCAGGCCCCACAGGTCTGACCTCGGCCATGTGGTTTGGGTCAGCCTTCGTGTACCGCGTCTTCACCATGGCCCAGGCTTCCCTGGCACCTTGACACAGGTCGATATCCTCCATAATCAGAAGCGCCGCTGCGCTCCCTTCAGCTTCTCCGCAAGCTCTCCGAGTCCTTCGGGCATGGAGACGGATGGCCACAAGGCCTGGGAGACGCCTTGCATCACCTGCCGAACTCGTTCGTGCAGTTGTGAGAGCTCCGGAAGAAGGTCACCCGTAGAACCGGGCATTTCCTCTGCAGGACGACCTGTTAGCATACCTACAGACATAACTCTGTTAGTCGACTTCCTCGCCGAACTCTTTTTCGAAGTTCGTTCAAGCACTAACTAAAAATGCCGTGTCGAAGCCGCTGGTTCTCCTTAACGGAGTCCGACAGTTGGGCACGAACATCCTTTAGTTCCACGCCCAGCTGGGTGTTGGCATCCAGGAGATCATTCTTCTCCTGCCTCACCTTTGTAAGCACACTCTCACCAGCCTTTAGCTGGCGTAGGAGTTGTTGCTTATCCGGATCTGCTCCGGCGCCATCTGCAATTTTATTGTCATACTTGCATACACGCCGCACTTTACATGATACTTATCATTTGAAACATATATTACCATAGGGGGTCTCCTTGGGCTCCCCTGCTGCGGCTAGTGCGGCCTGAAGTTGGGCTTTGCACTCTTCCAGCTCATGAGACAGTTGGGTATTCTTTTCTGTAAGTACCTGCATAATAACAGATCCTTAAATCAGTTATTCTAACTGTTTCAAGTCTCAGGGGCTACTGGTATATATAATCACCAAATTTTCTCACCCGTATGTCCTTTACATAGTGCTTCGTGGCTCTGGCTAGACCATTTTGAGAAGCACGGAGGTACGCATCTCCCGAGTTGAAGGCATCCAATGCCTCTTGGGAGCAACAAGCGTCACAAAGAACTGTCCGGCAGCGCCTGTGGTTCATAGCACTCTCCACCTCTGAATTGGTGGCAGACAGTCTGTCCGCATCCTCTGTCGGAGGAGCGTCCGGCGCGCGCCTCGTGTTCGCCTCCGCTTCAGGACCTGGCCTTGGAGCTTGGCTGGTGGAGGCGCGATTGGCAACCTCTCCGGATATAGTCCGGCGAGCGCTCTTTTTCCTAAAGAGAGCATGGGTGTTAGTATGCCTCTGAAGAATAATATCTTGGAATAAGGCAGTGCGCCATACCGCTGTGTCGGTGTCTCAATCCGGACTGCGTGTCTTTTCAGCCTGCCCGCCCTCGCGGCCCCTTGTTGGTTAGTCACCGCAGGCTCCGCATCCCGCCTCGAGATCCTCCCCTGCAAAACACCGTTGGTATACGGTAATCAAAAATACGCGAGGACGGATCCTTTTCAAAGTACTAGGACTTCGGTCTCAGTTACCTGTGAGGCTGGAAGTAGTCCAGGATAATCGTCCGTAATGTCCACCAAGGCGTTGTCATTGCTCAATTGATAGAATACCCCATCGATCAGCTCCACAGACATGTCCGGATCCTCTTGGGAGGCCGGGTCAAGGGACCGCTCCGGGTCCTCGGGTTGTGGAGGAGGGTTGTTTATCTCCCTTACAGCCTGGCGCAGCTCCTGCGTTGAAATCGCAAGATTGAATACTTAACTATGGGAATATGAAACAGATGGGCAAGGAAAAGCGTCAGCTTACCCAGCTTGGAGGATTGTACATAGAAAATCAGCCCTGAGGATTGACGCGGAGGAATTCCTCCTCTTCTCCCTTGTACAAAGTGGACAAGATCTTTATTAGGGCAGCACCCAATTCCGGCCCCTTACGGCCGCAGCGGGTGGCGTCATCCTCCCCGTTGAAATCCCTCATGGGGTGGCCTCTATACTGAAGCGGTTGCACCCCCCACATAATGCATGTGGCCATGACCTCTATCATGGTCAGTCCGGAATGAGCTAACAACCTTATCCGTCTCATCAGGTAAAGAACGTCTGTCGGTGTCAAAACCGGCGGATCTCGGGTAGGGGGTCCCGAACTGTGCGTCTAGGTGGATGGTAATAGGAGACAAGGGACACAATGTTTTACCCAGGTTCAGGCCCTCTTGATGGAGATAAAACCCTACGTCCTGCTTGATTAATATTGATGATATGGGTAGTACAAGAGTAGATCTACCACGAGATCAAGGAGGCTAAACCCTAGAAGCTAGCCTATGGTATGATTGTTGTATGTTGTCCTACGGACTAAAACCCTCCGGTTTATATAGACACGGGAGAGGGTTAGGGTTACACAAATTCGATTACAATGGTAGGAGATCTAAATATCCGCATCGCCCAGCTTGCCTTCCACGCCAAGGAAAGTCCCATCCGGACACGGGACGAAGTCTTCAATCTTGTATCTTCATAGTCCAGGAGTCCGGCTGAAGGTATAGTCCGGCCATCCGGACACCCCCTAATCCAGGACTCCCTCAGTAGCCCCTGAACCAGGCTTCAATGACGACGAGTCCGGCGTGCAGATTGTCTTCGGCATTGCAAGGCGGGTTCCTCCTCCAAGTACTTCATAGAAGATTTTGAACACAAAAGACAGTGTCCGACTCTGCAAAATAAGTTTCGACATATTGCCATAGAGAGAATAACATTTACACAAATCTAATCTGCTGACGTATTCCGTAGCGTGACATCACACTACGGCCAAGCCTTTATTCGAATCGTTTTTACTCCCCCACCTCAGCGCATTTTGCGAGGAGGTTTCCTTGGCACGTCTTGTCAAAGCAGAGATCGTGTCCCCTCATTTACGGGATTCTCATCAATACGGACGTGGGTAACCCAACCGCGCCATTTATCACGGTGCTTGGGAGATAAGCGAGTTTTACCAGGCTGGTGGGGACGCTTAACCGCTTCCGCCCATATAAGGGGATAAGGATCCACCTTTTTACCTACGCCTTCTTCCTCCTTTGCCTATCCATCTTCCGTGCACTCGAGCTCCAGCGCCCAAGCCCGCACTTCCCACCTTAACCTTCTCCAGCCATGTCCGGAGCGGGAGGCAAGTGGATGGTCTCCTCCGTTACGGAGGCCACATCAAAAAACTGAGGAAAGACAGATACTTGTCTAACGACATCGCGCACTGGCTTCCCGAAAAGGGGCAGCTCCTCCCCACCCCAAGGCCCCATGAGAGGGTAGTATTCCTTCCCCACTTCCTCCGCGGACTGGGTTTTCCTCTCCACCCATTCGTCTGGGGGCTCGTGTTCTACTACGGCCTGGATTTCCACGATCTGGCCCCGAACTTCGTCCTCAACATCTCGGCGTTTATCGTCGTGTGCGAGGCTTTCCTCCGCATCCGCCCCCATTTCGGCCTATGGCTCAAGACTTTCAACGTCAAGCCAAAGGTGGTGCGCAGCAACCAGGCGGAGTGCGGAGGCGCCATGGCGGGCAAGATGGCCAACGTCCTATGGCTCGAGGGCTCCTTTGTGGAGACCCTGAAGGGGTGGCAGTCAGGGTGGTTTTACATCACCGAGCCGCGCGACCCTGAGTGGGTCGCAGCCCCCGAGTTCCGGTCCGGGACCCCTACGCGGCTCACATCTTGGAAAGAGACGGGCCTGTCGTGGGGCAACAAAGGAGAAGTAACCGGACTGCAAAAATGCATCCAAACCCTGGTGAACAAGCAGCTCAAGCTTGTCTATGTAGTCCAGGTTATGCTCGTCCGCCGGATCCTCCCGTGTCAACAACGGGATTTCAATCGGTGGGAGTTCGACTCGGCGCAGCACCCAACCCTGAGCAGGCTCTTCGACACGTCGTACGAAGACGCCTGGAAGGTGCTATTCAAAGGCGCCGAGGCTCCCGCATCCGCTTCCGAGGACCGCGGATTCAGCACACAGCGTCACGCTGGCGAGGTAAGCTATTTTTACCGTTTATAGGATGTTGGTTTTTCATAGTTTGACTCTATGCGGGATCTAAGCTCCCTTTCCTTTGACAGGATTGGCAGGCGAAGTCCGGACAGATCGACTGTCCGTCCCCTTTGCCCGAAGACCCAGCCAACGCTCACTTAGCGAAGCTGCTGGCTCCGGCACCTTACGTGGTGCCGGAGAAGAAGGCCAAGAAGAAGGTCACAGGGACTCGAAAGAGTTCCCGGCGCTTGGAGGTGTCGGATTCATCATCCGACGAATCGGAGATGCGCTCCTCCCGTGTAAACAAGGAGGAGGAAGAAGAACCCTCTCCCCCTCCAGCGGGGGGAGGAAAGAAGAGAAAGGCCGCCCCAACAGGGGAGGCCGAGGGGTCCAGGGAGGGGAGGACCCCTCCTCCGGACTACTCCGTCGACGCCGACGACGGCGAAGAGGAGTGGCCACACAGGGCCAAGCGCCCGGCGAGATCGTAAGTTATTCGAATGCCGGAGTAATTTATAGTGCTCTTTTATGGCACAACCTTTCTTTATGTCGAATATGATCATGCAGTCCGCCCAGAGCTGGGTTTGACGAGTCGTCGAGCGGCTCCTTGGATTCGTCGGATGTGAATTCCCTTCCGACGGCTACCTCCCCCCGCACTACGGACGACGCCGAAGTGTTGTCCCAACATGTTCCAAGCCAGGAGGAGGTGGTCCTGGAGGCGCCACAAGGCGACCTCCTAGACTCCAGGAGTAAAGGGGATAAGACCCCCCAGGGCTCCAAGTCCGGCTTTGAGCCGGACACCGCGCCGGAATCGTCAATGGTTTCGGACCGCGGTAGGCGAACTCCTTCCAAGAGGAGCAAGCCTACTCAGCCGGCGGGCCCCGTCCAACCGGAGGCGCCGGACAATCTGCTGGAGGTGCTTAAAGGCGCCTCCATCAATGAGGAGCACCGCACTATTATGAGTGCGGTGATCTAGAAGGTTTAGTCCGCCAAGAGCGGACTGACTGAAGCTTGTGCCAGCCTTCTAACAGGCTTCGAGGTAAGTACAGAATGTGTAAAAAATATTACCGCATAGACAGTAGCCCCTGATGCTCTGTTTGGCGTTCGGAAAGAAAAGCCGAATAGAGGATCTAATCAAATTCGCAGGAGTCTAACAGAAAAATAGTCGATATGCGTATGCAGGCTTCGCTGCTGGCGACCGCCGCACTGACTGCGGAGGTGGGCACATTGAAGCAGGGCCTCGAGCGGTCCGAGCAAGAGCTCAGCCTTGCCAAGCGGCAGCTCGAGGAGAAAGAAGGTAAGAGATACCTTATAGAAAAAGCAAAAATATAAAAGTGCAATTGCAAAAATATGACAAGATTAACATGGCTATTGTAGGGGCCACAACTGAGGTGGCGACCCTCAAGCGAGCGCTGGCCGAGGCCGAGAAGAGAGCGGCCGCAGAGCGCACCGAGCGGGAGAAATATGAGGCGCAGGTTGGCGAGGCGCGGCAAGAGCTCCAGGTTCTCATGGAAAAACATGAGAGTTTGGAGCTTGACTCAAAGACGCGAGCGTCCGAGCTCGCGGCGGCTATTGAAAATGCCAAGTCTGCCAAGGCCGAATCCCAAAAGGCCCTCCAAGAGTTGGATGCGGCAAAAAAGATAGCGGCGGGTAAGGCATTCTTTATGCAAAGCAAACATGTAAAAGTGAGCTTCTTATTACTTACCCGAATCCGGAGCTCTCCCGGAGCATTCACAGATCTTCCCCGTAGCGCGTCCGATGCCGCCGCATTCTACCGAGCCTAGGAGGGCAGCTCGACGGAGAAGGTGTTCTGGTCTCAGTATGCTGAGGCCGGACACCCAGTGCCCCTGAGCGACCAACTGAAGCAGCTGGTCGAGCTCCACAAGGTGGTCGAACAGGCCATGAAGGGCCTCATAGTTCGGTTGTGGCCCGGAGAGGCTCTGCCTGGGAGCTACTTCGGGCTGGTGCGGCGACTGGTGGAGGCCTGTCCAAGGCTCAAAGCCATCAAGCGCTCCGTCTGCATCGAAGGTGCCCGGAGGGCCCTTGCCCGCGCTAAGGTGCACTGGGGCAAGTTGGATGAATTTTCCAGGGATGTAATTTTTGAGTAAACTCGCTCGTATTGTCCTGTGCGCTGAAAACTTGTTCATATGCGCTAAGCAATGCTTTTTGAATTTAAAATATTTCTTTCTGTGCGGCTGTTTATCAAAATTGAGAGATGGCCAGTCGTCGGCTTCTGCCCCCGTGCCACTAGTGCTGGGGTGTTCGGGATAAACTTGAGCGCTCTTTTTCCCATGTTTGGGTCCTTCGAGGGAGCGCTCAGCACAACGAACAAGGCAATCGGACTATAATGCTTGAACACTCTCACTTAGCCATAGAATTCTATAATTTTAAATTTCGGCGAAGCCCCTATTATTCGGAAGACCGATTTCGGGGAGCTATCCACGCCTTTGACCGGACAAAGCCGACTCCTCGCTTTTAAGCGGCATAAGTCTTTAGGGACTCGAAGAACCTCTCGAACAGCGATCAGTCTCTCGCTTCATCATGACAGTCAGTTTTAGCTTTCTCTACTGAGGTGCTCCGCCCAGCTCAATTGGGGCACAATCGCAGTAGTTCTCCTAGTGCTACCTTAGCCGATAAAACGGAACGTAAGGCACCAAAACATAGGAGCCAGGCAAACCCAACTATTGACCCAAGACATGATTCGGAGCCGATGCATATAATGCTATAAGTTCGGGGTGCCGCACTTGTTAAAGTGTTCGGACTTCTCACACCATATTGGGGGGGGGGTACTGAAGCCCCTGGCGTATTGACCGTACCAAAGTGTACGGGTGTAACATGTCGTTAATGAACATATATTTGTAAAAAGGAGTAATGCAAAAAATAGACAAAAGCTATGCATTGTTTATAGAAAGGCTGTGATCGAAGCCGAACGATACAAATAGTGCGATAAGCAAAAGCGGGACTATTTAACATGTCCTTTCCAGGGGCAGGCTGCGGAATAGTATGCAAAACAGGTATATTGCTCGTGATAGAGACCACATGGGAGTTCTATAATGCAGTGTAGCTTTACTGCTTCCCTAGTTCTTGCATCGTTTGTGCGGCAGTTGGATTGCCGAACAGGTCTTCCTAAGTATGGAGTCCTGAAAGTAAGAGAAAATAAAGAAATCGGCAGCCCCTAGTGCGGTTTAAGCCGTGTTTCGGGCGTGCCATAATGGTGCCCCTCCCCCTGTGCCCATGGTATTTTGAGAGCGTAATTATGTACGCGAAGCACTGGTTTCGCCATTTCGCGAGGGCTGGGGTTGGGGCCGCGTTGCTACGCCTGCTCAGAACGTGCCAGGCGGTCTTGTTGTAGGTTACTCCGGGCGCGTTTGACAGTGTCCGGACGTTTAACGGCCGGGCTGGAGAGCTGCCTTGAGAGGCTGCTTTGTACTTCCGCTGCGAGGGCCGCTGTGTGCTCCTCCGTTCGGAGGGAGCGTTTGGTGTTTCCATTGACCGTGATTACTCCTCGAGGACCTGGCATCTTGAGCCTAAGGTATGCATAGTGCGACACCGCATTGAACTTTGCAAATGCGGTTCGCCCGAGCAGTGCGTGATAGCCACTGCGGAACGGGACTATGTCGAAGATTAACTCCTCGCTTCGGAAATTATCCGGGGATCCGAAGACCACTTCAAGTGTGACTGAGCCTGTACAGTTGGCCTCTACACCTGGTATGACGCCTTTAAAGGTCATTTTGGTGGGCTTGATCCTCGAGGGATCTATGCCCATTTTCCGCACTGTATCCTGGTAAAGCAGGTTCAGGCTACTGCCGCCGTCCATAAGGACTCTTGTGAGATGAAATCCGTCAATAATTGGGTCTAGGACCAATGCGGCAAATCCGCCATGACGGATGCTAGTGGGGTGGTCCCTTCGATCGAAGGTGATCGGGCAGGAGGACCATGGGTTGAACTTTGGGGCGAATGGCTCCATCGCATATACGTCCCTTAACGCACGCTTTCGCTCCCTCTTGGGGATGTGGGTTGCGTATATCATGTTCACCGTCCGCACTTGTGGGGGAAAACCCTTCCGTCCACTGTTGTTGGCGGCCGGGGATCCTCCTCGTCATCGCTATGCAGCCCCTTGTCTCTATTTTTGGCATTTAGCTTGCCTGCCTGCTTGAACACCCAACAATCCCTGTTGGTGTGATTGGCTGGCTTTTTGGGGGTGCCATGTATCTGGCACAAGCGGTCGAGTATTCGGTCCAAACTGGACGGGCCCTGAGTATTTCTTTTGAATGTCTTTTTCCGCTGACCGGATTTGTAGCCTCTGAATCCGGCATTGACTGCCATATCCTCGTTGCTGTCGCTGTTAACGCGGCGCTTTTGCTTGTTCCGACGCGACCTGCCACTTTTGTCCTTGGTGCCCGAATTACCAAGGTTCTTGGTCAAGTTGTTGCTACAAGCTAGCCAGTTGTCTTCTCCTGCGCAAAAGCGGGTCATGAGTGTCGTGAGGGCTGCCATAGATTTCGGCTTTTCCTGTCCAAGGTGCCGGGCAAGCCACTCGTCGCGGATATTATGCTTGAAGGCTGCTAGGGCCTCTGTGTTCGGACAGTCGACTATTTGGTTTTTCTTTGTTAGGAACCGTGTCCAGAATTGCATGGCCGATTCCTCTGGATGCTGAATTATGTGGCTTAGGTCATCGGCGTCTGGTGGTCGCACATAGGTACCCTGGAAATTGTCGAGGAATGCGGCTTCCAGGTCCTCCCAACAACCGATTGATTCTGCCAGCAAGCTGTTAAGCCAATGCCGAGCTGGTCCCTTGAGTTTGAGTGGGAGGTATTTGATGGCGTGTAGATCATCGCCGCGGGCCATGTGGATATGAAGGAGATAATCCTCGATCCATACCGCGGGATCTGTTGTGCCATCGTATGATTCGATGTTCACGGGTTTGAAACCCTCAGGGATTTGATGATCCATTACTTCATATGTGAAGCATAGGGGGTGTGCGGCGCCTCTGTATTGGGCTATATCACGACGGAGCTCAAACGAGCTTTGCCTATTGTGTTCGGCCCGGCCGGATTTATTATATCCGGAGTGACGATCACCGTCACGTGCCGTGGGGCGCCCGCGCGATCCGTAGATCGATCTTGTTTGCCTCGCCTTGTCCTCCAATATGTCTCGCAGGTCTGGCGCATTTTCCCGTGCCTTAGAATGTTTTGAGCGGCGTCGGGGTGTGGCTTGAGTGGAGGGCCGAGAGGCCTCTCTGTCGCAGCCACGAGGTGGCCGATCGTCCGTATCATGCGCTGGTGATGTAGGTTTAGGTGCTTCCTTATCTAATCGGGGTAGCAACCTGCGCTTTGGGTAGCTCTTGGAGGGGCGTTCGAGTTCATACTCTTCGGCCGCAAGGACTTCAGTCCATCTGTCGGCTAGCAAATCTTGATCAGCTCTAAGTTGTTGCTGTTTTTTCTTGAAGCTGCTCGCCGTGGCCATAAGCCTGCATTTGAAACGCTCTTGTTCGACGGGATCCTCTGGCACGACGAATTCGTCGTCGTCGAGGCTTGCCTCGTCTTCGGAGGGAGGCATATAATTATCATCCTCGACCTCTCTGTCTGCCGCTCTCTCATGAGAGCTGGCTTCTCCATCCTCCTATGCTGAATCTTGCTGGAGGGGGTGTTCTTCGGCGCTATCCGGAGTATTATTATCTCCCGTGCTGGAATCATCGTTTTTGCTTTGGCGAGATTTAGAGCGGCGCCGCTGACGCCGGCGCTTAGGTTGTTTCTTGGAGGGGTCATCCCCCGCCGTTCCATCGCCATCTCCTTCTTTTGGGGTATCCACCATGTATATGTCGTACGACGAGGTGGATTTCCAGTGCCCTATAGGTGCTGGTTCTTGATCGTCTCCTGCATCGGCGTCCATACCGTCGATGTCTTCGGAGTCGAAGTCGAGCATGTCGGTTAAATCATCGACAATGGCTACAAAGTGGGTGGTGGGTGGGCTTTGAATTTCTTCATCGTCTGTATCCCAACCTCGCTGACCGCAGTCCGGCCAGGGCTCTCCTGATAAAGAGAGAGACTTTAATGACTTCAGAATATCGCCAAAGGGCGAGTGCTGAAAGATGTACGCGTCGGTAAATTCCATGATCGGCGCCCAATCGGATTCGATTGGCAGGGGCGTGGAGGGCTCGGAGTCCGGATAGGAGTCCGGCCCCTCGGAGTCACGGGCCTTGCGGAGTGCGGGGCTGGTGTTCGGCTCGATCGCCGTTGGGATCGCAGCCCCCGAGGTGGCGTCCAACCACTCATCCTCGATCAGCGCAGTTGGTTCCGAATCGAGGGTCGGAACCGATGCGTGTGCGGCCTCCAGGGCACTGTTCGGTGGCAGAGCTAGATCATGCCCATCGCGACAGTGCGGCGCGCTCGGCTGTGGCTCGAATCCGTCAAAGATCAAGTCCCCACGGACGTCAGCCGTGTAGTTTAAACTTCCAAATCTGACCTGATGGCCAGGGGCGTAGCTTTCGATCTGCTCCAGATGGCCAAGCGAATTGACCCGTAGTGTGAAGCCGCCGAAGACGAAGATCTGTCCGGGGAGAAAAGTCTCACCCTAGACTGCATCGTTGTTGATGATCGAAGGAGCCATCGGGCCTGAAAGCAACGACATAGAGGAACTCTCAATGAAAGCACCAATGTCGGTGTCAAAACCGGCGGATCTCGGGTAGGGGGTCCCGAACTGTGCGTCTAGGCGGATGGTAACAGGAGACAAGGGACACAATGTTTTACCCAGGTTCGGGCCCTCTTGATGGAGGTAAAACCCTACGTCCTGCTTGATTAATATTGATGATATGGGTAGTACAAGAGTAGATCTACCACGAGATCAAGGAGGCTAAACCCTAGAAGCTAGCCTATGGTATGATTGTTGTATGTTGTCCTACGGACTAAAACCCTCCGGTTTATATAGACACTGGAGAGGGTTAGGGTTACACAAAGTCGGTTACAATGGTAAGAGATCTAAATATCCGCATCGCCCAGCTTGCCTTCCACGCCAAGGAAAGTCCCATCCGGACACGGGACGAAGTCTTCAATCTTGTATCTTCATAGTCCAGGAGTCCGGCTGAAGGTATAGTCCAGCCATCCGGACACCCCCTAATCCAGGACTCGCTCAACGTCCCTGTCATTTTCCCCCTGGGGGCTCCGTGGACTCCAGCTCAGGCGCTTCTTCAAAGGAGCATTATCGAACTCAGGGAGGCCGGTCCGAATAGGGTCCGGGAGGGGGACGTCTTCTATATAAAACCATTCTGAAGGCCAGTCTTTGGACGCCTTCTTTGGGGTTCTGGATAGATATCCGGTCCCCGCGATGCGCCATAGTTCGGCTCCGCCCACTTGATATACTGACCCCTTCTGAGAACGGGGCACAAGGCAGAACAGTTTCTTCCACAGCGCGAAATGAGCCTCGCAGCCCAAAAACAGCTCGCAAAGGGCTACGAAGCCCGCGATATGCAATATGGAGGCAGGCGTAAGGTTGTGCAACTGGAGGTCATAGAACTCCAGGAGCCCCGGAGAAACGGATGAATTGGAAATCCGAGCCCTCTTATCAAATAAGGGACAAGGCAAACCCGCTCTCCCTTGGAGGGATTGGGGACGCTCTCCGCTTGCTCTCCGCCATTATAGGTGGCGAGCCCGGCTCGAACCGGGACCATGAAGGCTGGGGGGAGAAATCCCTTGGTTTGGAGCGTCACTAGCTTGCTGTGCGGGACGGAATATCCCCCCCAATCTCCAGGCTTGGGGCTGGGGAAGCGAAAGGAGGGGCTGCGTCGACTGGCCATGGTCTCTGTCGGATGCGCTCTGATGAATGCTCGCTAGGGGAGGATGGTGGGATTTGGATCGGAATCCTCGTCTCTTTAATAGGCAGCTCATTTACACAGCTAGGGGGTAAATGTAAAAATACCCTGGCTCTTCACATTCGCTTGACACGTGGAAGGTGGCCATTACTGGGCGTGGAAGCCAAGAAGCACAGCAGTTACACGAAGCCGGACACTATTTAGCAGATATACTGAATTTGGAGAAGAACCCGCCTTGCAATGCCAAAAACAATCAGCACGCCGGACTCATCGTCATTGAAGCCTGGTTCGGGGGCTACTGAGGGAATCCTGGATTAGGGGGTGTCCGGGTAGCCGGACTATAACCTTTGGCCGGACTCTGGGACTATGAAGATACAAGATTGAAGACTTCGTCCCGTGTCCGGATTAGACTTTCCTTGGCGTGGAAGGCAAGCTTGGCAATACGGATATGTAGATCTCCTCCCATTGTAACCGACTCTGTGTAACCCTAGCCCTCTCCGGTGTCTATATAAACCGGAGGGTTTTAGTCCATAGGACAACAACAATCATACCATAGGCTAGCTTCTAGGGTTTAGCCTCTCTGATCTCGTGGTAGATCTAATCTTGTACTACCCATATCATCAATATTAATCAAGCAGGAGTAGTGTTTTACCTCCATCGAGAGGGCCCGAACCTGGGTAAAAAAATTGTGTCCCTTGCCTCCTGTTACCATCCGCCTAGACGCACAGTTCGGGACCCCCTACCCGAGATCCGCCGGTTTTGACACCGATAGAGGACATCATGCGGGAGACAGAACTGCTCACAAGGTATTGCAATCTGGGTTTTATTGGCCTACTTTCTTCAAGGATGCTCGTAAGTTAGTCTTATCTTGTGATGAATGTCAAAAATTGGAAATATTGGTAAGCATCAAGAAATGCCCATGAATTATTCACTTGCTGTTGAACCATGTGATGTTTGGGGATTCGATTACATGGGACCTTTTCCTTCCTCTAATGGGTATACTCATATTTTGGTTGCTGTTGATTATGTTACTAAGTGGTTATAAGCTATTCCAACTAGTAGTGCTGATCACAACACCTCTATTAAAATGCTTAAAGAAGTTATTTTCCCAAGGTTTGGAGTCCCTAGATATTTAATGACTGATGGTGGTTCACACTTTATTCATGGTGCTTTCTGTAAGATGCTTGCCAAGTATGATGTTAACCATAGAATTGCATCACCCTATCATCCTTAGTCTAGTGGTCAGGTTGAACTTAGCAATAGAGAAATAAAGTTAATATTACAAAAAACTGTCAATAGATCCCGAAAGAGTTGGTCTAAGAAATTAGATGACGCACTTTGGGTCTATAGAACAACATATAAAAATCATATGGGTATGTCTCCCTATAAAATGGTTTATGGAAAAGCTTGTCATTTGGCTCTTGAGTTAGAACATTAAGCATATTGGGCAATTGAAGAACTCAACTATGATTTCAAACTTGCTGGTGAGAAGAGGTTATTTGATATTAGCTCATTAGATGAATGGAGAACCCAAGCTTATGAAAATGACAAGTCATTTAAAGAAAAAGTTAAAAGATGGCATGATAGAAGAATCCAAAAGCGTGAGTTCAAGGTTGGAGAATATGTTCTTTTGTACAACTCTCGTTTTAGATTCTTTGCAAGAAAACTCCTCTCGAAATGGGAAGGACCCTATGTTATTGAGGAAGTTTATCGATCTGGAGCTATCAAAATACTAACCTGACGGTTGTTAATGGGCAATGAATAAAGCATTATATCTCAGGTACGCCCATTAATGTTGAAAGCAATATTATCCAAACTACGACACCGGAGGAACACATAAAAGAAACCTTCCGGAACACTCCAGAATCGTGAAAAAAGGGGAGGTGCGTGATACGGTAAGTAAACGGACTCCGAAAAATCTGCAAAAATATTTTTGTCCGTTTTGGAATGTAACAAAAATTAGGAAAATAAGAAACAACCAGGAAGGTACCCCTGGTGGGCACAAGACACCAGGGTGCGCATGGCTTGCCAGGCGCGCCCATGTGGGTTGTGCCCACCTCGGGTACCTTCCGGCCTCCATTTTTCTTCCGTTTGCTTGTTTTGCAAGATAAAAAATCTTTATATACCCCCCGAACCTGTTGACCACCTTATCATGGAGAAATCTTATGTTTTCTTTTCCTTGCTATTTTCTAAACGGATCTGAAAATATGTCATCCCAAGACTCGAAGGGTGAGAGCTATGTTGTTGATTATATCGCAAACCCCAAGGTTTATGGGGATGTGGAGAACTATAGCTGGACTTCGGAGGAAGATGAAGACGAACCAGTCCCTCCTCGTTTCAAAAACGAAAGCATGGAGGCATTATGCAAGAGGATAATAAAGCTCGAGATGGAGAACGACGAGTTGAGGATAGAGAATTTTACTCTCCAACGTAAGTTGGAAGAGGAGAAGAAGGACAATATCGCTACCACTTCATCACCACCACCTCCTTCTTCATCACCCAAGGAAAATTGAGTATCGGGTATGGGCACTCCCCTTGGCTTGTTCCAAGCTTGGG
This sequence comes from Aegilops umbellulata, assembly GCA_032464435.1. Taxonomy (NCBI): domain Eukaryota; kingdom Viridiplantae; phylum Streptophyta; class Magnoliopsida; order Poales; family Poaceae; genus Aegilops; species Aegilops umbellulata. The sequence goes on along the minus strand of CP136059.1, from coordinate 271,525,442 downwards.
AGAGGTGCCCCGGTATCATATCACCTCCACTATCTTTTGCCTTTATTTACCTTAGTTCGATCCATAGTTATCTTTTGCTTTAGATGAATAAAAGCTTAGTTCGATCCTTTCTTTTGAAAGTTTGCTTAGTGATCTATCATTGCAATCGTATGCGAGATATATAATAAAGTTTAGTTTGAGTTTTTCTTTCTTTACTTTCATGTTTCAATAAAAAGAAAGGAAATAAATGAAAAAGATCACATGCTAATCTTATGGTAAGTAATGACACCACATAAGGAAAAGTATAAGTAGAAAATTTTATTGGAGATAGACAAACATAGGATTGGTCAATGATGCAATTCATGAGGGAAGAGAAGACTCACATGCAAATACATTATCTTGAAAATCTTTTGTGATTGTGAGCCCCCATCAAAATATTATATGCCAAAATCGTTGACGTTGGACAAGGAAGACAACGTAGTGATCTATGTTTGTTCATATTCACATAGAAGTTATATTGTCATAGACCCTTCAACATGTGGTGCTTGCCCCCATATTTGCTAGCCAAAAACTCCGCACGAAGTAGAGATACTACTTGTGCATCCAAAAACCCTTAGACCCAAATCTTATTTTCAAGAGTTCACCATACCTACCTAAGGATCGAGTAAGATCCTTCAAGTAAGTTGTCATCGGTGCAATAAGGCAATAAAAATTGCTTCTAAAAGTGTTAGATCATTTAGTGTGAGAGAAAAATGAGCGTTGTACGAACTTGTGATGGCAAAGAATAAAATTGAAAGACTACATAATAAAGGTTTCTATCATAAGGGGAAATATAATGTGACGTTCTTTTGCACTAAGGATTGAGCATACAACCAAAAAGCGCATGGCAACCTCTGCTTCCCTCTGCGAAGGGTCTATCTTTTTCTTTTATGTATTTACTTTCAGGAGTCAAAGTTTTTCTCTCTATTCCTTTTTACTTTCCTCTTTTGGCAAGCATCATGTGGTGAGGAAAGATCTTGGCACATATATCCAGTTGGATATGGGTAGCATGAGTTATTATTGTTGACATCACCCTCGAGGTGAGTATGTAGGGAGGCAAAACTATAAGCCCCTATCTTTCTATGTGTCCAGTTGAAACGTTTTGCTCATGCGTATGCGGTGAGTGTTAGAAATCATAGAAGACTCTATATGATGGTTGAGTATGTGGACTTGCCAAAAAGGCTCCGATGCGTGACCCTTCCTGGAAAGATGATGAATTGTAGTTGCAAAGTTGACTGAGAACATAGTTCGTTGATTTTCAATAGAGTTTATGTTTTATACTTCGATGTTGTGATGAATTGTTACTTGTTCATGAGAAGTCTATGATAAAAGTTTTATGTTAAAGTTTGTTGTTGTTATAATAATTTACATGATGCTTTTATGTTCGTATTTTATTTTCATCGACACCTATCTCTCTAAGCATGTGGACATGTTTTTCGATTTTGGTTTTCGCTTGAGGACAAGCGAGGTCTAAGCTTGGGGGAGTTGATACGTCCATTTTGCATAATGTTTACCTACTGTTATTTATAATATTTTCATGCATAATAATTCTTTTTGGAGTAATTCTAATGCCTTTTCTCTCATAATATGCAAGTTTCACACAAATAGGGAGAATTCCGGCAGCTGGAAATCTGAACCTGAAAAAGCTACGTCAGGCCACCTATTCTGCACAACTCCAAATGAGGTGAAACTTCACGAGGAACTTTTATGGAATAAATAAGAAATAATGAAGAAAATAACTACCGGAGGGGGGCCACCTGGTGAGCACAAGACATCGGGGAGTGCCAGGCCCCCCAGGCGCGCCCTGGTGGGTTGTGCTCAGCCCAGCCCACCTCCGGTGCCCATCTTCTGGTATATAAGTCATTTTGACCTAGCAAAAATAAGGAGAAGAATTTTGCCCTCCGGCGGAGCGATTCTGCCGGGGGAACTTCCCTCCCGGAGGGGGAAATCATCGTCATCATCATCACCAACAACTCTACCATCTTGGGGAGGGCAATCTCCATCAACATCTTCAACAGCACCATCTCCTCTCAAACCCTAGTTCATCTCTTGTGTTCAATCTTTGTACCGAAACTATAGATTGGTGCTTGTCGGTGACTAGTAGTGTTGATTACATCTTGTAGTTGATTACTATATGGTTTATTTGGTGGAAGATTATATGTTCAGATCCATTATGCTATTTAATACCCCTCTGATCTTGAGCATGATTATCATTTGTGAGTAGTTACTTTTGTTATTGAGGTCACGGGAGAAATATTTGTAAGGGCATATTTCTCCCTAAGTGGTTTTGGTGGTTGATGACAGTACATTTGTGGACTAATCGTGTGCATCGAGCATTTCAGATATTTCATATCTAGGCACAAGACGATTCGGTGCCCCTCAGACCCTATCGAAGACGGTTGTTCTCTACGGTTCTTTTTGGTGGATTTGAGTTGTAGGAAAGCCGTACAATTAAGAGGGGTCCGCTTAGGAAAGGTTAGGGTGGAATCAACACGTACACATCTATTCCTTTGCACCACCTTTCCTTCACATCAATGGAGCACCGTCCGTTATCTTTGTCTTTGTGAAATGAAGACTGCCGAATGCTAAAGTGTCTATGGGGTGCGGTAGTACTGCTCAAGGGAGCAGTAGTACCGCAGGTGCTTGCGGTAGTACCGCTCATGGCAGCGGTAGTACCGCAGGGTCCAGCGGTAGTACCACTCCTGGTGAGCGGTAGTACCGTTGCCTCCGGCACTGACACTGACGCATGCGGAAGTAGGTGCGGAAGTAATTTTTTACTTCCGCTCCTACGCGGTAGTACCGCGCCCTATGAGCGGTAGTAGCGTGTCGTATTTTTGCACATCTCCAAACTCAGCGGAAGTATTTACGGATGTAATTTATTTATTTCGTATATTTCCAACTCCAGTTGAGCCCTGCATTACGGTAGTACCGTACGGTAGCGCGGTAGTACCACTCCGGTGGTTCTACCGCTCGTTGCCTTGTGCAACGGGCCCTCGTCTGGTCTCTACCATGCAAGCAGTAGTACCGCAGCTGTGTGCGGTAGTACCGCACCGCGCGGGTTGAGTGAGGGGATAACGGTTGGATCTTTCCCCCTACTATATAAAGGGGGTCTTCTTCCCCAAGAAGACCACCTCTTCCCTCCCCAAGCTCCATTGTTGCTCAAACCTCCATTTTCGCCCGATCTCTCTCCCTAGCCAATCAAACTTGTTGATTTTCTAGGTATTGGTTAAGAAGGCCCCGATCTACACTTCCAACAAGAGAAATTTGATTCCCCCCACTAATCCCTTGCGGATCTTGTTACTCTTGGGTGTTTGAGCATCCTAGACGGTTGCGGTCACCTTGGAGCCATATTCCATTGTGGTGAAGCTTCGTGGTGTCGTTGGGAGCCTCCAATTAAGTTGTGGAGATTGCCCCAAACTTGTTTGTAAAGGTTCGGTCGCCGCCTTCAAGGGCGCCAATAGTGGAATCACTGCATCTCACATTGTGTGAGGGCGTGAGGAGAATACAGTGGCCCTAGTGGCTTCTTGGGGAGCATTGTGCCTCCACACCGCTTCAACGGAGACGTACTTCCTCTCAAAGGAAGGAACTTTGGTAACACATCCTCGTCTCCACCGTCTCCACTCTTGGTTATCTCTTACCTTTACTTGTGCAAGCTTTAATTGTTTTGTATCTCGTGCTTGCTTGTGTGCTTATTGTTGTTGCATCATATAGGTTTCTCACCTAGTTGCACATCTAGACAATCTACTTTGATGTTAAGTTTAATTTGGTCAAGAAAAGCTAAAAATTGTTAGTTGCCTATTCACCCCCATCTAGTCAACCATGTCGATCCTTTCAATTGGTATCAGAGCCTTGTCGCTTTATTAAGGACTTTACCGTCCACAAGAGTATGGTTGGCATCGGAGATGAGGGGAGGAACACCCCGGTGTGAATCCTTCCTCGTCTACGGCTGATGGGGATCCTCGTCGGGGGTTCAATGTGGCCTTGGACACATTGAAAACCTCCATGACGGCCGAGGTTAAATGCATGTTTAAGGAATTTCTTGATGGTCTTAAATTATCCATCGTACCATTGGAAGTGGTTGATCCCGCTAACAAGGTGGCAGATGCTAACTCCAAAAAGGGGGAAGCTAGTAGTGAGCATGTTCCTTTGCCTAGTGGTAGGAGTGGGAGTGGCATCTTTGCCCATGTTAAGCCTCCCCTCACCTAAGGAGGACCGGTCCCTTCCATGCATATGAATCATGTTGATCCGCCTCCTAAGCTTATGAAAATGAGGATTTTGCTGCTTGGGTGTATCGCTTTAAACGTCATTTAAATCATAGTTCTACTAACCTTTGGAGAATTATTGAGCAAGGTTTCTACCCGCACGATCCAAGCAACTTCACTCCGAGAGAAGCCGCAGATCATCAATTCAACGAGTCCGCTCTCTTCATTCTCCAAGAAGCTATTCCTCCCGAAGATATTGCGCATCTCTGTCCTTTCACCATGGCCAAGGAAGCATGGGAGCATGTTGTATCCTTATACAAGGGAAGTGAAATTATTCAATGCTAAAACTTTGAAGTGGTGCAAGATGAAGCCGATGAGCTTGCCATGATTGAGGATGAATAACCTCGAGAGCTTTATCGAAGATTAACTACTCCCGCGGTTTCACTCCGAGATCATGGGAGCAAGGATACAGATGACAATTGGATAAAGCGCAAGTTTCTCAAGGCCATGATTCCTTACCACAAGGCCATGTCCTCCGTCATCCGTCAAAGGCCGGACTTACACGCCTTGTACTCAAGTGAAGTGGTGGATGAGTTTGTTGCAATGAGGATCTTGGACAAGACCGTCGATAATGCGGTGTTGTGTGCTCAACAGTCAAAGAAGCCCAACCTTTCTTTGAAGGCCAAGGCTAGTGCGGATGAAGAGGATGAAGAGGATGAAGAGGAAGAAGAGGAGAGTTGCCCCAAAGACAACAAATATTGCTATCATGAGCTCATGGCTCTTGCTTCACGGCAATTTTGGGGCAACAAGAAGAACACTAGGCCCAACTTCAACAAGAACAACTCAAGTGGCACCAAGGGCAAGCAACGTGTGAGGACATGCTATAATTGTGGCAATGTGAGTCACTTTGTTGTGGATTTCCCGTACAAGAAAAGGGAAGACAATGGTGTCAAGCTTATCCGAAAAGACAAGGCCAAGACTTTTCCCAACAAGAACAACTTCACCAAGAAGACTCCTCCCAAGGGGTTGGTGGCACAAGAAGAGTACAATGAGGGTGATGATGATGACAAAGATGGTGAGACGGTTGCCATGGCCTCCGTTGCCATTGCAACAACTCCACGAGTGTCCCTCTTTGATTCACCCAACGAGAACATCACCGCCAAGTGCCTCATGGCTAAAGCCACCAACAAGGTAACCCCCAACATCAAAACTACCATCACTACTAATCCTTCCTTGACGGATTGCATTGATGAAAGTGAGGGGGTGAAGGAGGAGGAGAATGAATTTGAGTCTTTTATGGGAAAGCTCAAAGGTAAAACCAAGAATCACTTTGTTGCTCTCTTGGAATAACTTGGTGAAGCCAATGACATGATCGAGGCTCACGAACAGACCATCTCTAAGATGGAAGGGCATAGTCGTGACTATGCCGATGAGATATCATATCTCTCTAATGCAATGACATGATCGAGGCTCACGAACAGACCATCTCTAAGATGGAAGGGCATAGTCGTGACTATGCCGATGAGATATCATATCTCTCTAATGCACTTGAGGAAGAGTGTGGTCATCGTTTGGCTCTTGAGGAGTCACACAACGATGGTCATACTAAATTAAAGAATGATCTTGATCATGCTCTTGTTGTCTCTCCTGTGCTAAATTCCGAGAAGGCCAAACTTGGGGTTGACCATGCTAGACTCAAGGAGGAGTTTTACCTACTTGACAAGGCTCACAAAGCCTTGAAGAGTGCTCATGATAGCCTCAAAGAGTCTCATGATCAACTCCAAGTGAGGCTAACCAAGGAGAAAGCCACATTTCCTCATATGGTTTTAATTGATAATGCAAATGCTACTAACCCGTGTTGTGAGCATGTGCATCTTGTGGAGGAGAATGCCAAGTTGAATGAGCAACTTGAGAAAGGGTTTGTGTCATGCATACAAGGTGAGAAGAACCTCAACGACCTTTTGAGCAATCAAAAGGAAGTTGTGGCCAAGGAGGGGATTGGGTTTGCACCCAAGTCCAAGAAGAAGAAGAAGAATGACAAGACCAAACAACCTCCTCCTCTCAAGCAAAAATTTGTGAAGGAAGGAGAGGGTACTCCTAAGGAGAATAAGAACAATACGAAGGGTGATGGTGTCAAGAAGGGCAATGCCACTCCTTCCAATAAAGCCGGCGACTTTAACCCTTCTTATGTGTTATGTCGTGCTAGTGATGGGCATGTTTATGCCAAATTTGTTGGTTCTTCTTATGAGTACATTGAATGGTCTATTTGGGTTCCTAGGATCCTTGTTTCTAACATCAAAGGACCCATTACAAAATGGGTACCTAAAACCAAGCATTTATCTCTTGTAGGTGTTTGCTTCCGGTGGGGGATCATGGTTGCTCGATAGTGGAGCCACAAATCATATGAACGGAAGCAAGGACTTGGTGGTGGACGTGCACAAAATTTCATCTATGCCAACCAATGTCGAATAGGGTGATGCCTCGTCTTCTAAGGTATTGGGTCTTGGCAAGGTTGTCATTTCTCATGATCTCATGATCGAGAAAGTCATGCTTGTTGAGTCCCTTGCATACAATTTACTTTCCGTTCGTCAACTTGGACTCACAGGCTTTGCCACCTTCTTTGATATTGATTCCATGGCCCTCTTGTGAAGCAAGACTCTTAAAGTATCCTTTGTTGGGCATGTCGAGAACGGTCTTTATGTGATTAACTTTTCGAAGCGACCCACTAAGACCGTGACATGCCTAATGGCTAAAGTTGATGTGGGATGGCTTTGGCATCATCGTTTAGCCCACATTAATATGAGATATTTGCAAAGTATTCTCAAGGGAGGCCATGTCCATGGACTAACAAATGTTAGTTTGCCAAAGATCGTGCTTGCAGTGCTTGTATCGAAGGAAAGCTACATGAGAAGGATCACCCTCCCACGAGTATCATCTACTCGGCGAGGCCTTTGGAGCTCCTTCACATGGATCTCTTTGGGCCTCCATCCTTTGATAGTCTTGGGGGTAGAAAGTATTTCTTGGTGATTGTGGATGACTATTCAAGATACACTTGGGTGTATTTCTTCAAGAGGAAGAGTGAGACCCAACAAACCGTCATCGACTTTGCAAATGAATCTCAACGTCAACACAATGCAAAGATTTTGATGATAAGGAGTGACAACGGCACCGAGTTCAAGAACTACACCTTGGATGAGTTTCTTAGTGATGAGGGGATCAAGCATAAATATTCTCCACCTTGCACCCCTCAAAAAATGGTGTAGCGAAGAGGAAGAACTAGAAATTGATGGACGCGACAAGGACCATGATGGCAGAATTCAAGTCTCCATACAACTTTTGGGCCGAGGCCATCAACACCGCTTGTCATGCATCCAATCGGCTCTATCTCTGCAAAGGCTTGAACAAGACTCCATATGAGATACTTACCAGTAACAAGCACAACCTCAAGTACTTCCGGTGTTCGGTTGTAAGTGTTTCATTCTCAAGAAAGGTGTTCATTTGTCTAAATTTGAGGCTAGAGCTCATGAGGGCATATTAGTTGGTTATGCTACAAACTCTCATGCTTATCGTGTCCTCAACAAGTCAACGGGACTCATTGAGGAGACGTGTAACGTGGAGTTTGATGAAAATAACGGCTCCCAAGTGGAGCAAAGTGGTACTTGTGATGTAGGTGATGAAATTCCTCCCCAAGCCACAAGAAGAATGGGTATCGGTCATATCCTACCCATTGAGGAACCCCTTGTGGCCGAAGGAGAAGGACAATGTTCCACTCAAGTGGAAGCATCACTAACCCAAGACCCACACGCTTCCGAAGAACAAAGTGAAGGCCCTCTTCCAAATGAACAAGATCAAGGGCAAGATCAACCTCAAGATGGTGGTGATCCACAAATTGATGCCCAAGGTCAAGTTCTTGCTACCGGGCAAGTTCAAGATCAAGAGCAACCTCAAGATCAAGAACAAGCTCAAGACGACGCTCATGATGATCAAGTTATTGCCCCTCAACTCTCTCTTAAGGAGCAATTGGAGCGTCGTGTCGCCAAGATTGCTACCAAGCTCGCTTCCCAAGAGCATCTCATGAAGAATGTGTTTGGAAGTTTAAGAAAGGGGGTAAGCACTGGTAGACAATTGGCAAACTATTGTGAACATCATGTGTTTGTCTCTTGTGTTGAACCCTAAAAGGTCTATGAGGCGCTCGAGGATCCGGATTGGCTTAATGCCATGCATGAAGAACTCAACAACTTCGAGCACAACAAGGTGTGGATATTGGTGCCAAGGTCAACGGAGAATCATAATGTCATTGGAACCAAATGGATCTTCAAGAACAAGCAAGATGCTCACGGGATTGTCGGCAACAAGGCTCGTTTGGTGGCACAAGGCTACTCCCAAGTCGAGGGTATCGACTACGGTGAAACCTTTGCTCCTGTTGCTCGCCTTGAATCTATTCGTTTGTTGCTTGCTTATGTTTCTCATCACAACTTTAAGTTGCAACAAATGGATGTGAAGAGTGCTTTTCTTAATGGTCCTCTTAATGAGTTGGTGTATGTAAAACAACCCCCGGGGTTTGAGATCCCAAGTTCCCCAATCATGTGTACCAACTCGATAAGGCGCTCTATGGCCTTAAACAAGCCCCATGTGCATGGTATGACCACCTTACTGAGTTGTTGCAAGATCATGCGTTTGCAATTGGGAAAATCGACCCAACTCTTTTTTACTAAGAAGGTCAATGGGGAGTTGTTTGTATGCCAACTATATGTTGATGATATTATCTTTGGTTCTCCTAACAATGCCTTTAATGAGGAGTTTTCCGCACTCATGACCGCGGAGTTTGAGATGTCCATGATGGGAGAGTTGAATTTCTTCCTCGGGTTCGAAGTCAAACAAAGAAGAGAAGGAATCTTCATCAACCAAGCCAAATACACTCAAGACATGCTCAAGAGATTGAAGTTGAGTGATATCAAGCCGACGTCTACACCAATATCTACCAAATGCCAACTTGACAGTGATCCCAATTGTTGGGGATATTACTACTGGGCGTAAACCGGCCTATTTGGGCCGGGTTAACTTCATCAGTAGTTCAAGAGTGTTAAAGCCCAAGAAGATAGATGAGGGCCTGAGGCCCGTAGTCGGTTTAAGACTTGTAGCCGTAAACCGGCATTTGTATGTAAACTTGTATTGTAAGTTAGGAATAAGGAGAGACCAACCCGGATACGAATATGAACCGGTGTTGGGACTCTGTGAACCGACGGGCATCACCCGTGTATATAAGGGGACGACCCGACGGCGGTTCAAGACAACAGACAACAACTCGAGACTTAGGCGAAGCTTGTTTGCTCCCTAGTCATCGAAACCCCATCAATTCCATCACAACTAGACGTAGGATTTTACCTTCATCGAAGGGGCCGAACTAGTATAAACTCTCTGCGTCCCTGTGTCCGCTTTAACCCCTTCAAGCTAACCCGTCGCGATGGCTCCACAACTAAGTCCTTTCTCTAGGACATCTGCCGTGACAAAACCACGACAGTTGGCGCCCACCGTGGGGCTATCGCACGATGGTTTCAAGTTCTTGGAGGGCCGCTTTGAAGGACTCGAGGGCTACGCTGTGGGCCGGATGACTAAGAGTCGTCGCGGCAAGCTCTACATCGACAATGCAGGCTGGGGCCCCGAGGCCGGGTCAGTTGAGTACGGGTATCGGGTCCCCTTTGGTGGCATACACGTTTTCATCGGCAAGATCGGTGAACCGGGCCCTGAGCCGGACATCTGCACCGACCTCGTCGAAACGGCTCAGCGTGCGCGATCTGCCCAGGTTAAACCGGCCGTGAAGCCTGCCTTCGTGGGAGTTATCCATGGAGGAACTTATGAGGATGGATTGGATTCTGGTGGCGAGACCGTCATTTACTCTGGTGACGAGTCGTCAACTTGAGAAACCGAATCTCTATATCAACTACACCGGGTTGGGATATTCATGGCCGGTACACAAGCAGTGCTTCATTATTCGACCGCTGCGGCAATGACCTCTAGTTCAGTAGCGGCGACGGCTGCCGGGGTAGGAGGCTCTGTGCGCCTGCCGGCTCAAGCTTTATCGGATCTGTTTGATGTGTTGGCTGCGCTTAGGGCAGAAGCTAACCCGACGGATCAGGACGTCCACAACGCGGAGATTGCAAAGGTGAGGGAACAGATCACTCAGGCCAAGGCGGACCTGGCAGCTGAAAATACCAGGATGACTGCGGAGCGGGTCACTTTAGATGCACAAGCCTATAGGCTCATGTTGGACCAGAACGCGTCGCATGAAGTCATGAAGAGGAAGTACCGATCCCATTTGCCTTCGGTTTTCGAGGCCAGAGACCTCTTCAACACCCCAGGAGCGGGAACCAGTAATCCGTCGGGGGTAAACCGGGCGGAAGCCCGTGGGACAGGCGCGCCGGTTCAGCCCCGTTTGACGGATCTGCCTCGTCATAACACTATTGTACCCGAGGCTGTTCCAACACCTCCGGGTCACTACTCCAACCCGATGGACAACCTTGTTGCAGCTGCTGCACGGCTGGAGGCCATTCCCATTGAAGGTGATTCACCGCAGGCAGTAGAGACGCGCCGGGTCAAGGAGCTTCTTAGGACAGCTTTGGTCCAACAGGAAGCATACTCGTACAGCCATGACCGGATCCACTCCACCCCTCGTCCAAGCCGGAGCTATAGCAGACATATGGATGAACCGGCCGTATCAAGTAATGAACAACGTGGAGCACCCCGCGTCAACAACCCGGCAGGTGGTGCTGATAATGCTCAGGTAGTGGTGGACCGGGCCCGAGCGCGCAGGGAGGCCGAGTTAGCCGCACAGTATCAGGCTCGGCAGCTTACGCCGGTTCGCCCCACTACCTCGGTCGAGCCTGGTGTTACTTCTAGTTCTTTGGGGGTGCCTTGCCTTGTCCCCGCTTTACGCAATGTGCGCCTGCCCAAGGACTTCAAGGGCCCGCGCAAGGTACCAAATTACACGGCGGATCAACCTCCAGAGACATGGGTGGAGAGCTATGAGATGGCCATGGAGATACTTGATGTGGATGATGCGGCATGTGCGAAGTACTTCACCATGATGCTCGAAGGAACGGCCCGTACTTGGTTAAAAAGCTTACTGGCCAATTCTATCAGTTCATGGGCCCAATTACGAGCCTGGTTTATCAGTAATTTCAAGGATACATGTAAGCAGCCTATGTCGATAGTGGACTTAGCTGCCTGTATCCAGGAGGAAGGAGAATCGACGACTCATTGGGTGCGTTGGGTCTCGTAAGTGTTGCATTCATCAGACCGCATCAACGCTGACACCGCGGTTATAACCTTAGAAGGCAACTGCCAGTTTGGGCCCCTAAAGCTAAAGTTAGGACGGATGAAGCGCCATTGCACTGACATGGGGACCCTCATGGCTGCTTTGGTAAAGTATGCTGATTCTGATAGTACCAAGGATCCCGAGTCTGATGATGACAAGATAGGGAAGGGAAAGAAGAATAGCAACTCCAAAGGTCAGCAGCATCACTCGGCAGGTAATGGTAGCGGAGGCAAGCGTAAAGCGGATGGCAACATGGACTTCGTGGCTAATACAAACGCGCGGGACAAGGGCCAGCGACGCAAGGGTAAACCGCCGAATCACAGTGGAGCGCCTAACCCTAACCCGGACCGCTTAAATTATCTATTGAACCAGCCCTGTCCAAAGCATGGGACGAAAGAGGAGCCGGCCAACCACCTTTGGAAGGATTGCTACATTATACAGGAGTTCAAGAATTCCAATGCTTTCTGGTATGATCACGGCCCCGATGGTGGCTCAGGATCCGGGCCGGGTTACGGTGGAGGAAGCTCCGGTTCAGGATTTAATGGTAATCCGGGCGGACATAATAATCAAAATAATCAGAATAACCAGGGTGGTTACAACCAGCAGCAGCAACAGTCGGGTTACCAGAGCAACCCAAAGCAGTTGAATAGTGGGCAGTACCATGTCTTCACCACTAGCTTGGACAAGCGAGACCGGAAGGTTGAGAAGTGGGCAGTAAACTCTGTTGAACCGGCCGTGCCCCGTTATCTGCGCTGGTATGAACAGCCAATCATATGGAGCAGAGAGGATCACCCTCCCCGGATCGATAATCCGGGTCAGTTGGCATTAGTGGTGGCGCCTCAGGTGGGAGGTTACAAGTTCACCAAGGTGCTCATGGATGGAGGGAGCAGCATTAATATCTTGTACTATGAGACCTTTCGTCGTATGGGGCTGACAGATAAAAATCTCAAACCGTCCAATACGGTGTTTCATGGTGTGGTACCTAGTAAGTCAGCATATCCTGTTGGTAAGATAGCTCTGGAAGTGGCCTTTGGAGATGATCATGATTCCAGATCGGAGACATTGACGTTTGAGGTGGTGAAAATCCAAAGTCCATATCACGCCCTGTTTGGACGACCGGCCTACGCCAAGTTTATGGCACGGCCCTGTTATGTGTACTTGCAGCTCAAGATGTCGGGTCACAAGGGGACGATAATGGTTCACGGAAGCCGTAAAGTCACTTTGGAGTGCGAGGAAGGAGATGCAGCCTACGCAGAGTCGGTTTGTGCCATAGAAGAGCTGAAATATTATAAAGACAATGTTGATCCGGCGGACATGACTCCATTGAAGAAGCCAACTACAGAGCATGATCCGGCCTTGAAATTCAAATCGGCAGCTGAGACTAAGCTTGTTGACTTCGTACCTGGCGATTCGTCCAAGCAGTTCAGCATCAGTGCCAATTTGGATCCGAAATAGGAAAGCGCGCTCATCGAGTTCATCCGTGAGAATCGGGACATTTTTGCATGGAAGCCCTCTGACATGCCAGGTGTACCGAGGCAACTCGCTGAGCACACCCTTAATGTGGATCCTAAGTACAAACCGGTGAAACAGTTCCTCCGCCGGTTCAATGAAGAAAGGCGCAAAGCTATTGGAGAAGAGGTAGCCAGGCTCTTGGCAGCTGGCTTTATTGTTGAAGTTTTCCACCCTGAGTGGCTGGCTAATCCGGTTCTGGTTCTTAAGAAAAACGGCACATGGCGCATGTGTGTGGATTAGACAGATCTTAGTAAGGCCTGTCCGGCGGATCCTTTTGCCCTCCCCCGTATTGATCAAATTATTGATGCTACGGCGGGTTGTGAGCGTTTGAGTTTTTTGGATGCATATTCTGGCTATCATCAGATCAAAATGGCAGTTAAGGACCAGGAGAAGACGGCGTTCATAACTCCCTTTGGAGCCTTCTGCTATGTGTCTATGCCCTTTGGGCTCAAGAGTGCCCGGGCAACTTATCAACGGTGTGTACAAAATTGCCTTCACAAGCAGATTGGCCGTAATGTACATGCTTACGTGGATGATATTGTGGTTAAGTCAAGGGAGAAGGAGACTCTGGTTGACGATTTGAAGGAAACCTTTGTTAACCTGAGGACATACAAGATGATGCTTAATCCGGCCAAGTGTGTCTTTGGTGTACCGGCAGGCAAGTTATTGGGTTTCCTGGTGTCCAACAGGGGAATCGAGGCTAATCCGGAGAAGATCACAGCCATCACCTCCTTGGCTAAAGCAATGTGTATCAATGATGTTCAACGCCTGGCTGGCCGGATTGCCGCATTGAGCTGGTTTATCAGCCGCCTTGGTGAGAAGGCAATCCCTTTGTATCAGATGTTGAAGAAGACATATCAATTCGTTTGGAGTTCTGCTGCTGATAAGGCATTTGAGGACTTAAAGCGGCAATTGGCCAATCCGCCTGTGCTCGCCGCTCCCATTGACAAGGAGTCGTTGCTGCTATATGTTGCTGCTAATGCTCGTGCGGTCAGTGTGGCTATTGTGGTGGAGCGAAAGGAGGCAGGCAAGGAGCATCCGGTTCAACGTCCGGTCTATTATATCAGCGAGGTACTTATTGAGTCCAAGCAAAGGTATCCGCATGGCAGAAGCTGGTATATGGAGTTTTTATGGCAAGCCAGAAGCTTAAGCAATACTTCCAAGGGCACCCCATTACGGTGGTCAGTTCTGCTCCCTTGGGCGATATCATCCAGAACCGGGAAGCGACTGGCCGGATTGCCAAGTGGGCTATAGAGCTTGGGCGACACGGGTTGAAGTACGTACCGCGGACGGCGGTTAAGTCTCAAGCACTTGTTGATTTCATCAATGATTGGACGAAACTGCAAGCACCTGAAGAAAAACCGGATCACACATATTGGACCATCTATTTTAACGGATCCAGGCAATTGGAGGGCTCGGGGGCTGGAGTCATATTAACTTCCCCATGAGGTGATAAGTTTTGTTACGTTCTCCGCTTAATGTTCCCTTGTACTAACAATGCAGATGAGTATGAAGCCTTGCTCCACGGTCTCCGGATGGCTAAGGAGATGAATCTAAGTCGAGTTAAGTGCTCCGGTGACTCGGACCTCGTGGCTCAACAGGTGTCTGGCACTTGGGATTCCAAGGACCCACTCATGGCAGCGTATCATCGTGAGGTGGATATTGTTGCAGGTCACTTTAAAGGCTATCAGGTGGATCACGTGGACCGACGGAAGAATGAAGCGGCGGACGCTTTAAGCCGGCTGGGCTCTCAGCGCAAACCGGTCCCGCCCAATGTTTTCCTCGATGTGCTGCACAACCCGTCGGTCAAGCTCCCTGGTGAAGCGGATTTGGCTATTCCTGATCCGGAGGCTCAATTGGTGGCAGCTCTTCATGTCATTCCGGATTGGACGCTTCCTTACCTTGCGTACATGAACCGGGGTGAGTTACCAGAGGATGAGACTCTAGCCCGACAGATAATCCGGCGATACAAGTCCATGACTATTGTCAATGGCGAGTTGCATCATTGCAGTGTGTCAGGGGCGTTTCAACGTTGTGTGTCTCCTGAAGAAGGCTGTGAAATTTTGCGTGAGATCCATGAAGGAGATTGTGGTCACCACGCCGGTTCAAAATCTTTGGTGGCTAAAGCGTTCCGTCATGCTGATGCGGAGGATCTGGTCAGACGATGTGACGGTTGCCAAAAGTTTTCAAGACGTGCTCATGTGCTGGCTCAAGAATTGAGAATGATTCCAATCACTTGGCCGTTTGCAACATGGGGGCTGGATATGGTTGGACCTTTCAAAAGGTCCAAGGATAAGAAGACCCACCTCCTGGTGGCGGTTGATAGGTTTACAAAGTGGGTGGAGGCAGAACCTGTTAGCAAGTGTGATGCGGCCACGGCGGTTCAGTTCATCAAAAAAGTGATTTTCCGGTTTGGCTTTCCACACAGTATCATCACAGATAATGGTACCAATTTGTCCAAGGGTGCCATGAAGGAGTTCTGCGAACGTGAGCACATCCGGCTTGACGTTTCATCAGTAGCCCACCCACTGTCCAATGGTCAAGCAGAAAGGGCTAATCAAGAGATCTTGAGAGGCATCAAACCCCGGCTTATGGTTCCTTTGCAGAGAACACTGGGTTGTTGGGTAGAAGAGTTACCATCTGTGTTATGGAGCATCAATACTACCCCTAACAGATCAACAGGATACACACCGTTCTTCATGGTTTACGGAGCGGAGGCGGTTCTCCCCAGTGATATCCTTCATGACTCACCTCGTGTGGCGGCTTATGTTGAAGCGGATAACGAGACGGCACGGCAAGACGCTTTGGACCGGTTGGATGAAGAGCGTGACATAGCAGCTGCCCGCTCGGCGATTTACCAACAGGATCTTCGTCGTTATCACAGTCGCCGAGTTAGAACCAGAACCTTTCAAGAGGGAGATTTGGTGCTTCGGCTCATCCAAGATCAAACTGATATACATAAGTTATCCCCACCTTGGGAGGGACCTTTCGTGGTCAGCAAGAACCTGCACAACGGGTCATGCTATCTGATCGATATTCGAGAGCATAAAGACTCACGTACATCAAAGGAGGAGACCAACAGGCCGTGGAACATAGCTCATCTTCGGCCTTACTATACCTGAGCCATTGGCTCTACTTATGTACATATTATGACAATGTATATATTGTGATTAATATAATAAACCGGAACCTCAGCTAAAGCGGGGTATCTGTTCTTTTACATCATGTGTGGTTACACGGAGTTGTTCTGTCTTAAAGCGGCCTCCGGTTTACCCCTTGAAATTTTTATAACATCACTTGGGGGTTTGGTCGTATCCGAACCAATGCAACACCTTTTGATAGGCGAAAGCCACCAGATCACTTGGGGACATGGTCAAGTCTGAACCAGTCACGCCTCTTGACCGGCCTAAGGCCACAGAATCACTTGGGGGCTTGGTCGAACCCGAACCATTACCACGCCTCTTGATCGGCATAATGCCACTGTTTCATTTGGTGACCTGGCTGACTTGAACCATAGCTACACCTATCGAGGGCTTGGTCGTGTCCGACCATGGTAACGCCATCTGATCGGCTCAAATAAGCCTCTTTTTGCAAACGGTTTTATCATTGCCTTTGCTTGAAAATTTTCTTTGATACATATTTATTTATGTTTGTTGTGTTTTTAAACCGACAAAGTTTTAAACCGGTTCAAACTGTCAATTGACAGAACACGGTCCGTTTTTAATCCGGAGACTATTTGCTCGGTTTGATTTTCTGTTCACATCCCATTATGGAATGACACGGTGTTTATCATAACCCGACACGGCTTACATGGTAAACCGGCATTACATACACAGGAGCTACTTTCTCCTTCAACGGAATAGGTTTATACACCTCCGTTTCAAGATTGGCCAAGCCAACTTCATGCCCAACGATGGCAGGTATTTTGTATCACAAGATTTGATCATGTACCTAAATTTCATTGCATATATATACAAAGATCACAATCCGGCCAGCAGTACAACCGCCTTGGCAGTTTAAGATTTTGTGATTGCAGGAAAAATAGATTGAAGGTTTTGATCATTCAAAAGAAGTGTAAGTACCAGTACCTATGCATGAAGGTATCTCAAAAGCAAGAGTATTGGCTATCCTATTACAAGGCAACATGGTGCCCAAATAAGATCATTGTTTTCTCGGCGGAATATAAAAGAGCAGCAATTTAAACTGGCCTCCGGTTCAAGCTTGGTCGCCGGCCTGGTCTGATGGTTGCGGGTCATCCTGCGCCGCTTCAGCTTCTGCTTCCCTACCTAGTGGCTGGAAATCAACAGTTGTCCAGTCGATTCCCATTAAGGCTTGAAAGACAGCTTCATCATTAATCAGCAACGACGGTTCAATATCAGGAGCGTAAGTATGCTTACGGATTGGAGGGATCAGATTCTCCGCTTCAGGAATTGGTGCAGCCACTCGTTTGTTCTGGTTATCATATTGGGCTTGATAATGAGACAAGTCTGCCTCTTCCACCAATTGACAAGCTAGAGGGCGCACCTCCCGGTTTATCGCTCTCAGATCCTCCTCACTGAACTCTGAGCCATCTTCCTTCAAGTGGGGGTAGCCTTGAGCCGCTTCAACAGGATCAAAATCCGGCACCCACGCTTTTGCCCAGATTAAGGCATTGATAGCGCCGGTTCGAGCAGCAGATTTTTTCAGCTCTTCAACCCGGGCAGGAAGCATAGACAGTCTTTTCAGGGTGTCTTGGATCAAGGTGGGCGCCGGGTTGTTGTGGGACGCAGTTGAGATGATCCGCTGCGCGCCAGTATACAATTGCTCTATTAAGGTATAGGCAGCTTTCAACTTCTTCCGCACATCTGACCCCAGGTGACCAATGCGTGTCCCTGCAACATTACAAAGGATTCACAAACCGGACAAATCATAAGAAGGATGAATTACTATAGAAATCAAGAAAGCTTACCAAAGATGGCGGCAGTCATGGCATGCACTTGTCGCTTTACGCTGGTCAGTTCATCTACCACCGGTTTAAGTGCAGCTTCGGCGTTTTCCACTCGCTTAGTAAAAGCGGCCTTCTCAGTGGCCCAGTCCGCCCGCTCTTTCTTAAAATCCTCCTTAAGCTGTTCCATGACGCTTAAAGCGTTGGTCAACTCCTCTTTTGCTTTTGAGGTTTCAGCTTGTTGGGACTTCAGATTCTCTTGGAGATCGGCGACTTGGCCTTCTTTTGTCTTCAGCTCAGCCTGCATACAGACAGTTATATGATTCAGAAAGCAGTGCAAGAATTGAAGTACCAACCACATAACAAGTTATGCTCTTGGCACTTGGGGGCTAATGCATATTTGATCTTCATCTTTCAATTGATTCTAAAGTCCCAAGATCAATACGAGTATTCAACTTGGCACTTGGGGGCTAATGGCTATTTGCTCGAATAAATTCTGATGTTGTGATGTCAATTACTTAAAGCCCTGGTTTAACTACACTAAGTTAAACCGGCCCTTGGGGGCTACTTCAGCAAATTCCGAAGCATTGAGATTTATATTAGCAAGTCCTAGTTTGAAAGAAGATTCTAAACCGACCCTTGGGGGCTAGGAGAATTAACAAGATTGAAATATCCAAGCAGGAAAAAGCATATGGAAGTTACCTCAAATTTTCCTTTCATCATATTCACCAGACCGGCCTCATAATCACGGCTGGTATACAGCCAGTTCAGGTAGCCGGAATGAAGATCTTGGGCATTCAGAGCAGCATAAGTCGCCAGATCAACATTCTACTTACCTTTGCCAATAGCAGCAAATTCTTGTTTGGCAGTATGCTTGGACAAGGTGACAGGATTGCTGGGTTCTGTACGGCCAATGCCAGTAATCAAAACTTCATCATCCTTAGCATCACTGGTTTGCACTAGAGCAGTTGGTTTATCAGCGTGCTGGGATGGACTGGTGGATCTCTCAATTCGGATGGGGCTTGTGGGCTGGTCAACAGGGCTTGAGGTATCAATGGGCCTTTCTTCAGCAATAAAGTCATCATCTTGCGTTGGTGGGTCGTTGGGTATGTCTTCACGAATAGCTGCTTCAAGATCTGGTGTTTTATCCGGTTCAAGGATGGCGTCTTCCTCGGCCGCTTTATCCAGGCGGGCCTTCTTGCTCGGCCTAGGCTTGGCCCTGAAAGGAGTAACAAAAGTCAAATACAGCATATGTTCCAAAGTGATGTACCAGAAATATTATGATAAGTATAGCTTACCCAAGCACCGTTTTGAGCGGTGGCAGCTGAGTAGCCGATGACTCGCCAGAGGATGAGTGGGAAGTAACCTGATAATCGGAGTCAGATGGATTAAGAGGTTGACGAAAGCAGCCCGCTTTAGGACAAGCACTGACAAGCAAATAAGAGACCTCTGAACGGCGTTTCTGAACCGGACTATTCGGTAAACTGGTGGAGGTAACTACCTGGCCGCTATGCCGGGTTGTGCAGCGAGCTACGTGTTGTTGGGTCTTCATAAGAAAGTTGGGATCCAAGTAAGCAAGAGGATGAGAAAATTTAACCTTCCGGTTTGCCTGACGGATTTTAAGCGAAGGCAAAGGGTTTGAATCGAAAGAAAGAGTAATTACCTCTGCAGCATCAGCATGGCTAGCTTCGGCATCATCCTGACAAATATCATCATCAATAAGGCGCATGAAAAATAAGCCAAGTGAATCAAGCTCTACCTCAAGGTCCGGATTACCCACATCATCAGCAGCAGCCGGATCAAAAGATGAAGTGGTTCTCTTCTTATGAGCTCTTCACGACTTTAGTTTTTGGCAGGATTGGTCTTTCCGGTTTGTCTGGTTTTTCCGGTTTTTCCTGTGGAAGCTTCTTGCTCCAAAACGGATCATCGCCCTGTTTAAACAGATGTTGATATTAAAGACTGGACAGATATAGCAATGACAGGTTCAGTAAAAAGTAAAATCAAAATCTTACAGCTGGCGGTTTGTTGGTGACACAGAAGGGAAGTAGGCCGGTTCGGGCACAGATGTGTTCTGGTTCGTTCAACATTTTCTTCACAGCTTCTGTGACTTCTTCGTCGGTGAGCTGGATGTTAACATGTCGCAGTGGGTCATCGACACTGCCAGTATACTCACACATCAAACCGGAGCGCTGACTAAGGGGCAGTATGCTCCACGATATCCAACAGCGAGCGAGATCAACTCGTGTTAAACCGTTGGCCATGAAGGCTCTGAGCTTGGATAGTTGAGGAGCATATTTACTTCTCTCCTTGGCAGTCAACCTTTGTGGAAAAGGGTGTGTATTGCTAAGCCGCTCCGGACGAAAGCCAGGCAAAGGATTTTCATCAGCAGGGGAGGTGTCTTTCCAATAGAACCATTTTTGATTCCATTCTTTGGGGTGGCTATGCAGTTTAGCGTGAGGGTAAGTGCCCTCTTTTCTTTTCTGAATCGCCACACCACCCAATTCCGTATTGGAACCGTCAGTAAATTATGTACGGCGGTTTAGATGGAAGCAGTCTCTGAACAACTCAACTATGGGTTCCTCTTCAAAGAACACCTCACAGAGCACTTGGAAGTGACATATGTTGGTAACAGAGTTGGGGCCAGTGTCTTGTGGGCGGAGTTGAAAATTGGCTAAGACATCCCGGTAAAATTTAGAACCAGGCGGATTAAAGCCCCGGGCTAAGTGATCTGCGAAAACGACGACCTCTCCCTCTTGAGGTGTGGGAGGACATTCTTTACCAGGGACCCTCCAATGGATAGTGTTTTTGCTGCTTAAAGCGCCGGTTAAGACTAAATTATTCAGTTGAGTTTCTGTGACGCGAGAAGGAACCCAGTTGCACTCATATACTTGTTTGGCCATGGTGAAATCTACAAAATAAGTGATTCCGGTTCAAGAATGTATTGGCAAATGAACACTGGTATGTACAATGTTAAACCGGAGACAGCTATATCTAAACCGGAGTTCTATGAAGCGACGGCATCTGGCGGTTCAACAAGGGGACTAATGATATATACCGGTTTGTTAATTTTTTCTACACCAAGTTAAACCGCCTGATCTAAGCATTGAAACAGTTGAGACTGTGGATGGATAAGTACACAGAAACAGATTTCACAAGATTTCTCTACAGCGCTGGATCTGAAGCAAGTTCAGAAAAGAAGGAAAAAATTCAAAAGCTCAAAGCAGAACAGTATTGAATCAATGGGCAGAAATATATGTGAGATCTATGGTTTTGGGCATGAAACTAAAGGCAGATACTAAAAGTTATCACTACATAGAGCAGGGGTTCACAGATGCATCTAGGAGCTAGTATATGAATATGAACAGGTGATGAACACTGCAAGAACACGAAACCCTAGAACAGATCTGTGTTGAGAAGAGCAGAAGGCTTACCAGAGTTGAGGAAGATGTGGAAGGTCGTCGCGATGCTCTGGTGCGTTCAGGTTGATGCAGCGGCCAAGGACGATGCAGAGGTCGACGGCGGCGGCGGAGCTCTGAGGCTGGCGACGCGAGGAAGACGAAGAAGAAGGGCACGAAGGGGAAAAAGGAAATGACCCTTCGGTCCTATTTATAAGGCAAAAGGATGTGTGTCAGGCGCGACAATCCAGGGGCCACAAAACGGAGTTGTCGCCTCGATTTTCGCAGATCTATTAAACAAGGAAACATAATGGATAGTTTCATTGTGATAGGTGACGTCACTCCGGTTTATAGCAATCAGAGAAGATGACATCATGGCGGTTTACCAATTTACGAGAAGATGTTGAAGAAGAAGTATTTGCTAAATGGACATGAACCCGTTCAAATCAATCTGGGGCCTAATGTTGGGGATATTACTAATGGGCGTAAACCGGCCTATTTGGGCCGGGTTAACTTCATCAGTAGTTCAAGAGTGTTAAAGCCCAAGAAGATAGATGAGGGCCTGAGGCCCGTAGTCGGTTTAAGACTTGTAGCCGTAAACCGGCATTTGTATGTAAACTTGTATTGTAAGTTAGGAATAAGGAGAGACCAACCCGGATACGAATATGAACCGGTGTTGGGACTTTGTGAACCGACGGGCGTCACCCGTGTATATAAGGGGACGACCCGTCGGCGGTTCAGGACAACAGACAACAACTCGAGACTTAGGCGAAGCTTGTTTGCTCCCTAGTCATCGAAACCCCATCAATTCCATCACAACTAGACGTAGGCTTTTACCTTCACCGAAGGGGCCGAACTAGTATAAACTCTCTGCGTCCCTGTGTCCACTTTAACCCCTTCAAGATAACCCGTCGCGATGGCTCCATGACTAAGTCCTTTCTCTAGGACATCTGCCGTGACAAAACCACGACACCAATGGTAAAGCAGTGGATCAAAAGGTATATCGCTCTATGATTGGCTCCTTGATTTACCTTTATGCATCTAGACCGGATATTGTGTTGAGTGTGGGAATTTGTGCACGGTTTCAAGCCTCACCTAAGGAAAGCCACTATGTGGCGGTCAAGAGAATCTTTCGATATTTGGATCATACCCCAAACTTTGGCTTATGGTACCCTAGAGGAGCAAGCTTCAATCTTGTGGGATTTTCAGCTTGAGGTTGAGAATGAGAGTAAACTTGTGGCCGCTTCCCTTGTTGCTTGTCACTAATGGCCTTATTCTTCAAAGGGCAATGTCTAACATGATGCCCTTCAATTTTGCACTTGAAGCAAATGATCTTGGCCGAATTCTTGACTTGTTTTTTGGCCCTTCTTCTTGTAGCTCTTGGACTTCTTCTTCTTATTGAAGTTGAATCCAAGTCCACCTTTGTCATTGGGGGATTTTTGTACACTCAAGATATTGTTGAGTGTGGCCTTACCTTCATGACACTTTTTCAAATCTTTCTTTAAAGAAGTGACTTGGGCCTTGAGCTCTTTGATTTCCTCTACATGGTTAGTCTCAACACAAGCACTAGAGGAAGTATAAGCTTCATCGTTAGAGCAACAAGGCAAGGAAAGCAATTCATCACAGGATGTACCAATGTTATGCATGGATGAATCGCGAGGACTAGCACAAGGCAATATAGCATTTTGACTAAAAGTAGTGCTAGTGTCCACATGAGGCTCACTAGATGTTACCTTAGCAATCATGGCCTCATGAGCTATCTTTAGCACATTATGCATACTCGAAGATCATCATGAGAGCTTGAGAGCTTTTCATTACTTTCTTCCAATTTCTCATATTTGCTAGATAGTAACTCAAGTTGAGCCCGTAGCTCAACATTCTCCTTCAAAATGGATGCTTCACTAGAAATAGAGTTAGTACCACAAGCATCATAAATAATAACAAGAGGATAAGGCAACTTGGCAAGATCTTTAGAATATGAAGCTTTAAGTTGTGCATGAGATCGTTTTCAAAAAAAAAGTTGTGCATCAGACTCGGTGAGTTTGATGAGCTCACTCTTAATGACCCTTGAGCCATTTTTGAGGTGCCCAAAGTCCTCAAGGAGTTTAGCATGCGCAACTTCAAGCTTCTCATTTTTAGTTTCAAAATCATTGGCCACCTCAAGAGCTCTATCATGAGATTCCTTCACTCTAGATAGTTCTAGAGCAAAAGTCTCCTCAAGAGATTCGGAGGTGGTTTGTTCATGTTCAAGAGCTTGAGATAGCTCCGCGATCTCATTTGCGTAATCACGCTCATGAGCTTCCATTTTCTCAATGGTGACCTCATGCTCTCTAGATGAGATTCCAACTCCTCGATGTATTTCTTGCCCTCAATGGCAATAGACATGATTTCCATGAAGTTGGAACGAGCAAGTTTATTTTTGTGAAGAGCGTTAAAAATCATTTCCCCCTTAAATTTTAAGGAAGCAATATTATCATTCTCTTCATCATTATCCTCATCATCATTAGCATTAACATCATCATCAAGTGACATATTGGGGTTCAAAGTAGGAGATACCTTTGACGCCTTAGCCATAAGGCAAAAAGCAATAGATGATGATGTAGGATCCCTTGAGGCACCATTCAAGACCACATCTTGTTCCATGGAGTGTTGGGTTTCCTCTACATTGTTAGCACAACAACTAGAGGAAATACAAGCATTTTTATCATGGCAACAAGACATAGCAAGCATATCATCATGAGATTTAGTCAAGCAATTTCTACATGATATGCAAGGACTATCAACACAAGCATGTGAAACATTTGGAGTGCTCGAAGTGTTAAAGTCCAAAGAAGGAGCATTGCAATAAGATAGTGATGAAGAGTCACCAACGATTAGCACACTATCATCATTGCAATGACCAACACTACTCACCATAGCATTACCTTGTGGCAATTCACATGTAGGTGAAGTAAAAGAAGTTGAGAAGGCAACACGGACCGAGATGGAGGGAGAACAATCATCCCCACAAAACTTGGACACACCATATTTATCTTGAAGCTTCGTCCACAACTCATGAGCATCCCGGAACGGCATGAGTTGAAATATACCTACATTGCTCAGAGCATCAAAGAGCATATTAGAAGCTTGAGCATTGAGATAAGAGTTTTTCTCATCCTCTAAAGATAATCGTTGAGGATCCTTTGGAGGAGAAAAACCCATATCTACAATTCGCTCTACATTTGGGTCCATGACCCTAAAGAGATTAAGCATGCAAATTACCCAAACATCAAAATTTGTGCCATTGAAACTAAGAGTGTCAGAGAATCCTAATCCCCTAGTCGACATCTTTACTCTCTAGGCGGTAAAGCCTAATAAAGAGAGACGAGGCTCTGATACCAATTGAAAGATCGAGGATGTCTCCTAGAGGGGGGTGAATAGGCGCTTTAAAATAATTATAGTTTAGGCTTGAACAAATGCGGAATAAACCTAGTGGTCAAATTGTCAAGCAAAAAACCTACAACAACTAGGCTCACCTATGTGCACCAACAACTTATGCTAAGCAAGATAAACAACTAAGTGATAGCAAG
Organism: Aegilops umbellulata; assembly: GCA_032464435.1. Classification (NCBI taxonomy): domain Eukaryota; kingdom Viridiplantae; phylum Streptophyta; class Magnoliopsida; order Poales; family Poaceae; genus Aegilops; species Aegilops umbellulata. The sequence goes on along the minus strand of CP136059.1, from coordinate 271,500,507 downwards.
ATATATGACAAGAAACAAGATGGCTATCACAAAGTAAAGTGCATAAGTAAAGGGCTAGGGTAAGAGATAACCGAGGCACATGGAGACGACGATGTATCCCGAAGTTCACACCCTTGCAGATGCTAATCTCCATTTGGAGAGGTGTGGAGGCACAATGTTCCCCAAGAAGCCTCAAAACAGCGAGGAGAGAAACCTCCAACAGAGAAGAACCGGCAGAACCTCCAACATCGAAAACATCATAGAAGATGCATGTGAACTCCGTTTTCGATGAACTCGAGCTTGTCATCGAGATGACCATAAGCTCCAAATCTCACAAAGAGAACCAAACAAGAACCAAGAAATATGATGCAAGGATGCAATGGTTTGAGCTCTCTACGGACAATACGATCAAGCTACTCATCGAGAGCCCCCCTTGATAGTACGGCAATCGATCCTATAACCCGGTCTCCCAACTGCCACCATGAAACCGGTAAAATAGAAAACCTATAAAGGGGCAAACCTTTGCCTTGCACATGGTCGACTTGAGCTAGATGATGACGATCTTGACTCCCTCAAGTTAGACCACCTTTCTTGATTGTGTTGGCTCGATGAAGACTAGTTGATTTCTCCCCCATCTCCACTATGGGTGAGCCACTCTTCCGCACATCTTCACAAATTCATTGTTACCAAAATGGATGTCAAGCTTCAAGCATTTGATCTCTTCGTGATGCTCCACTTGAACTTGCACACCGCAACCTAACCCCACAAAGAACTCTCACGAATACCATGGGTTAGCATACAAAGCGTAATGGACAATGCTTACCATACCATGGGATCACTTGATCCCTTGGTACATCTTGTACGCTTTGTGTGTTGATCACTTTGATTTACTCTTTGACTTAGTCTTGATCAACCTCTCACATGACCAATCTTTAGGTAATTCCTTGAATAGCACCTTGGTCATCACAAACTCTCCTTGAAACCAACAAATGGACTCCAAGAAAAGCCTATGGAAAAATCCTTCAAATATAACTCAAGGAAACCATTAGTCCATAGAGATTGTCATCAATTACCAAAACCAAACATGGGGGCACCGCATGTTCTTTCACACTTCATCCGGGATCACATCAAGCGAGGGGAGATCAATCTTAACTATGTCAACACTCATGATAACCTTGCAGATATTTTTCACGAAGCCTTTGGATGAAGCTGGATTTCGCGAGTTAAGGCATGAGCTAAATATCATCGATTTGAGCAATGTGGCTTGAACCTCTGCACAACCCACCATACTCATCATGTTGTCTTGTTTAGGTGTAGGCATGGACATAGGGGGAGTGTTGTTCTCTCAATGAACTCTTCCTCCCCCCGTTATGCGTAAATCAATCAACTCTTTAACATTTGCCATTTGTGATGGTACTTGTGCTTGAAAGATGAGTTTTGGTCATGGGCCCAAGGATAATTCTTCGTGGTGCCATACCAAATGACTCAAACATAGGTGGCTCCGGCCACTGCCCTCTCTTCTTGAGAGGTGTTGGTTCGTTGCTGGTCCTCGGTGTCCCTTTGCTTTCTTTTGGACCTTGTTCGTGGTTAAGTTGTCTCGTCTGTGGTCTCTCTTGTGTGTCCATTTGCTTGAAGTGTGTATTGCAAAGGCCTTTTTGTTTCCTTTTGTCGAAACTTGCACTTTCTTGGGTTTGCAGTACTACTGTGGCAAGCCACGGTACTACCGCTGGAGGTGGGTGGCTCCTGTGCTTGCACAGCTGCGCCCACGGCACGGTACTACCGCTTCCATCACGGCAGTAATTTTTTACTGCTGCTGGTAGAGAAGTACGACCGCCCAGGGTATGGTACTTCTGCCCGGGCGGTACTACCGCGCTTTGGAGACCGCGTGGGGGTTAAGGGCGGACAGGGGGAGTTTCACCTCCCCCAGACCCATTCATCTCTTCCCCTCACCTCGTCTCTCTCTCTCCTGCCCAAGAACGATGCCGAAGGACCTCGCCGGATTCCGTCTCTGGCCACTCTCCTCTCATTTCAACCGGTGGGATCGTTCCCCACCTCACCCTCTTGCCATGGACCCCCTGTATCTCCCCTTGTCCCTCTCTCTTTGCCTCTCGTTTTGTGCTTCTAGGTTTTGGGAGATGCATGTGTAGGTCTAGAGATTTTTGGCTAAATCTTTGCAAGAGGAGATTGTTGGAGAGTGGTTGTGCAGTAGATATGCTATTTGCTGTGATACAACTAGGTAGTTTTGATCAACGATAGTACTAATTCGTCATTACGAATCTTCTCAGATGCAATCTTGCCAGATCCGCCCGTGCGGTACTACGGCTCCCCTAGAGCGGTACTACTGCCCATGGCGGGCCCCATGCGGTACTACCGCTTCCCTGGAACGGTACTACCGCCCGAGGCATGGACGTAAAAAATTACTTCCGCTCTGAGCGCGGTACTACCGTGCCAACCCGGCGCGGTACTACCGCGGTCAGAGCAGTAGTAAATTTTTACTTCTGCATCCTGCTGCGGTCTACCGCTTGACCAAAATTACCTCGTTTTGTCACACCCAATCTCATTTCTATGTGTTTCATTTTGGTTTGGCCTTGGTCTTTACAATAATCGTTCTTGTTTTTCTCATGTGTTTGCGTTGTTTGTCATAGGTGGTGGCTTGGTTCCAGGCGCTCGAATCCCAGTCGTGATACAAGCTCAAAGCGTTTTCGCAACCAAGAAGTTCCTGAGGGGTCCAGTGCCCCAACTCGCCACGTCAAGACCTCAGCTACTAAGTTCAAGGAGCCAGTTGTCGGCATGGATGAAATGCCTCAAGCAGAGTTTCTGATTCGAAGGAAGCTCAACCCCTATGTCAAGCCAAGGGAACTCATAAGGGGCAATGACTTGTTTTGGACCAAGCAACGAAATCTCATCTTCCTAGATGTGATCAAGGCCAAGCACAACACCTACGTACCCATTCAGTGGATTGACATGGACCATCTGAGGAAGAACCAGGACTATTTTGGTGAGCCTTTGGATTTGGTGGAGGAGTTTGGTATTGAGGAGCTCCTCACGTTCCACCTTGACTTTAACCCGGAGATTGTGGATCAGTTCTTTGCTTCTGTCCACTTCCACACAGATGTGAAGCGGATCATGACTTGGATGACTAATGGAAAGAGGATGTCTGCTGAGTGGAAGGGGTTCATGGATCTGCTACATGTTCGTGGTGAGGGGCTAGATGTGCCCGTGGGTGTCTGCATGCATGCCAACCCAGAGTCTGCCAACAAGAACAAGATTCAACCCTACCTTGTTGAGAAGTCTTTACCCAGTGGCAAGAAAACTTATGTGCTGAACCCGTTTCTTGACATCATGCACCGAATCTTCCGCAACTCTCTTTCCCTCGCATAGGCAACAAGGACAAGGTGCATTCCTATCTTGTGGACATGATGCTCATTTGTGAGGGCGCGCGTCGTGAGCAACCCAGACCACTTGATGTCTCTCATATCATGTGGTGTGAGCTTCAGTTTGCGGTGTTCCATCACAAGGTTCCTATCTATGGACCTTATTTGCACCTCTTGATCTCGAAGACTTGGGAGAAGCTCTTTCCAGATGAAGAGTTTCATGCTCCCAATTGGATTCGCCATGAGCCCATTTGGCTGCGCCAGAAGAATAAGTGGGCCAACACCGCTACCCAGGCTGAGGCAGAAGCGACCCGCATGGATGTTGATGATGATGAGATTGAAGAGGAGGCAGAGGACAGTTCTGAGGGGTATGCACCTCCCTCTGCTGAGCCATCTTGGGCTAAGAAGCTCAAGGCAAAGGGAAAGGCTCTGTTCTGGATGCAGGCCAAGGGGCAATACAAGGCTCACGTTTCTCAGAAGGAGAGTCGCTAGCGCGACAAGCGGATTTTGCGGAAGCTTGGTGAGCACGTCTCGAGCAGGTCTGAGACGAACATCACTCCTGGCTGCTTGGATGACGAAGCAGGGCTATCAGTGGGCTGAGTTAGATGAGGAGACCATTCCTGCTGCTTCAAATGACGAGACTGTCGGGTGATCACTTCAGTGGGAGCTACCACCTGTGTCTTAGGTTTCCTCTCTGCCCTTTTGGTGTCTCGATGCCAAAGGGGGAGAGAGTGTAGGATTTGCGAGTCATTGCTTTGTCTTGCTTTCGTTGGACCTTCTTCGTTTGCGTTGGTTTGTGTTAGTTGTGTGTGAGTCCGGAGACTAATCCTATCATATGGTGTAAGACATATGCGCTCTCTCTTATCTTCCTATTGTCTAGTATGATTAGTAGCTTGTGAGATTATCTTATCTTGTGCCCTCATTACCATGCTCACTTGTTATACCTTGCCTCCATGCTTATTGTCACTTATCTTGTTGCAAGGATTTCCTTGTCTATAAAATATAGGGGGAGTGCTGATCCTAGTGTGTGTGTTTTGCAGTCTAAAGCATATCTATGGAATGCACACATCTAGGGGGAGCCCGTTTATATTTTATCGATTTTGGGTTTGCCTATGCTCATTATATATCTCCATGTGCAAATCCAGACTTGTCATCAATCCACCAAAAGGGGGAGATTGTAAGGGCATATTTCTCGCTAAGTGGTTTTGGTGATTGATGACAGTACATTTGCGGACTAGTCATGTGCATTGAGCATATCAGATATTTCATATCTAGGCACAAGATGATTCGGTGACCCTCAGACCCTATCGAAGATGGTTGTTCTCTACAGTTCTTTTTGGTAGATTTGAGTCGTAGGAAAGCCGTACTATTAAGAGGGGGTCCGCTTCGGAAAGGTTAGGGTGGAATCTACACGTACACATATGTTCCTTTGCACCACCTTTCCTTCGTATCAATGGAGCACCGTCCGGTTATCTTTGTCTCTACGAAATGAAGACTGCCAAATGCTAAAGTGTTTGTGGGGTGCGGTAGTACTGCACAAGGGAGCAGTAGTACCGCAGGTGCTTGCGGTAGTACCGCTCATGGCAGCGGTAGTACCGCAGGGCCCAGCGGTAGTACCGCTCCTGGTGAGCGGTAGTACCGCTGCCTCCGGCCCTGACACTAACGCATGCGGAAGTAGGTGCGGAAGTAATTTTTTACTACCGCTCCTACGCGGTAGTACCGCTCCTATGAGCAGTAGTACCGTGTCGGATTTTTGCATAGCTTCGAACTCAGTGGAAGTTTTTACGGATGTAATTTATCTATTCTGTATATTTCCAACTCCAGTTGAGCCCTGCCTTACGGCAGTACCATAGGGTAGCGCGGTAGTACCGCTCCGACGGTTCTACCGCTCGTTGCCCTGTGCAACAACAGGCCCTCGTCTGGTCTCTACCGCGCAAGCGGTAGTACCACACCCTTTCCGGTAGTACCGCACCGCGTGGGCTGAGTGAGGGGATAACGGTTGGATCTTTTCCCCAACTATATAAAGGGGGTCTTCTTCCCCAAGAAGACCACCTTTTCCCTCCCCAAGCTCCACTGTTGCTCAAACCTCCATTTTCGCCCGATCTCTCTCCCTAGCCAATCAAACTTGTTGATTTTCTAGGGATTGGTTGAGAAGGCCTCGATCTACACTTCCACCAAGAGAAATTTGATTCCCCCCACTAATCCCTTGCGGATCTTGTTACTCTTGGGTGCTTGAGCACCCTAGACGGTTGAGGTCACCTCGGAGCCATATTCCATTGTGGTGAAGCTTCGTGGTGTCTTTGGGAGCCTCCAATTAAGTTGTGGAGATTGCCCCAACCTTGTTTGTAAAGGTTCGGTCGCTACCTTCAAGGGCACCAATAGTGGAATCACGACATCTCGCGTTGTGTGAGGGCGTGAGGAGAATACAGTGGCCCTAGTGGCTTCTTGGGGAGCATTGTGCCTCCACAACGCTCCAACCGAGACGTACTTCCTCTCAAAGGGAAGGAACTTCGATAACACATCCTCGTCTCCACCGGCTCCACTCTTGGTTATCTCTTACCTTTACTTGTGCAAGCTTTCATTGTGTCGTATCCCGTGCTTGCTTGTGTGCTTGTTGTTGTTGCATCATATAGGTTGCTCACCTAGTTGCACATCTAGACAACCTACTTTGATGCTAAATTTAATTTGGTCAAGAAAAGCTAAAAATTGTTAGTTGCCTATTCACCCCCCCCCCTCTCTAGTCAACCATATCGATCCTTTCAATCTTGTTGCAAGTAATCATGTGAATTTTATGTGTTCGATATTTTGATGGTATGTATGTTGTGATTCCCTTAGAGGTGTCATGTGAACGCCGACTACATGACACTTCACCATATTTGGGCCTAAGGGAATGCATTGTGGGGTAGTTATTAGATGATGGGTTGTGAGAGTGACAGAAGCTTAAACCCTAGTTTATGCGTTGTTCCCTAAGGGACTGATTTGGATCCAAAAGTTTAATGCTATGGTTAGAATTTATTCTTAATGCTTTTCTCATAGTTGCCGATGCTTGCGAGGGGGTTAATAATAAGTAGGAGGTTTGTTCAAGTTGAAGGAAATATGCCCTAGAGGCAATAATAAACTTATTATTTATTTCCTTATATCATGATAAATGTTTATTGTTCATGCTAGAATTGTATTAACCGGAAACATAATACATGTGTGAATACATAGACAAACAGTATGTCACTAGTATGCCTCTACTTGACTAGCTCATTGATCAAAGATGGTTAAGTTTCCTAGCCATTGACATGGGTTGTCATTTGATTAACGGGATCACATCATTACGAGAATGATGTGATTGACTTGACCCATTCCGTTAGCTTAGCACCCGATCGTTTAGTATGTTGCTATTGCTTTCTTCATGACTTATACATGTCCCTATGACTATGAGATTATGCCACTCCCGTTTACCGGAGGAACACTTTGTGTGCTACCAAACGTCACAACGTAACTGGGTGATTATAAAGGTGCTCTACAGGTGTCTCCTAAGGTACTTGTTGGGTTGGCGTATTTCGAGATTAGGATTTGTCACTCCGATTGTCGGAGAGGTATCTCTGGGCCCTCTCGGTAATGCACATCACTTAAGCCTTGCAAGCATTGCAACTAATGAGTTAGTTGCGGAATGATGTATTACAGAACGAGTAAAGAGACTTGCCGGTAACGAGATTGAACTAGGTATTAAGATACCGACGATCGAATCTCGGGCAAGTAACATACCGATGACAAAGGGAACAACGTATGTTGTTATGCGGTCTGACCGATAAAGATCTTCGTAGAATATGTGGGAGCCAATATGAGCATCCAGGTTCCGCTATTGGTTATTGACCAGAGACGTGTCTCGGTCATGTCTACATAGTTCTCGAACCCGTAGGGTCCGCTCGCTTAACGTTTCGATGACAATTATATTATGAGTTTATAAGTTTTGATGTACCGAAGGTTGTTCGGAGTCTCGGATGTGATCACGGACATGACGAGGAGTCTCAAAATGATCGAGACATGAATATTGATATATTGGAAGCCTATGTTTGGATATCGGAAGTGTTCCGGGTGAAATCGGGATTTTACTGGAGTACCGGCAGGTTACCAGAACCCCCCGGGAGGTTAATGGGCCATAGTGGGCCTTAGTGGAAGAGAGGAGAGGCGGCCAGGGCAAGGACCGCGTGCCCCTCCCCCCTAGTCCGAATAGGACAAGGAGAGGGGGGCAGTGCCCCCCTTTCCTTCTTCTCCTCCACCTCTCTCCCCCCTCCACTCCTATTCCAACTAGGAAAGGGAGGGAGTCCTACTCCCGGTGGGAGTAGGACTCCTCCTGGCGCGCCCCCTCTCCTGGCCGGCCGCACCCCCCCCCCCTGCTCATTTATATACGGGGGCAGTGGGCACCCCAAAGACACAACAATTGATTTGATCTTTTAGCCGTGTGCGGTGGCCCCCTCCACCATAGTCCACCTCGATAATACTGTAGCGGTGCTTAGGCGAAGCCCTGCGTCGGTAGAACATCATCATCGTCACCACCCCGTCGTGCTGATGAAACTCTCCCTCAACACTCGGCTGGATCGGAGTTCGTGGGACGTCATCGGGCTGAACGTGTGCTGAACTCGGAGGTGCCGTGCGTTCAGTACTTGATCGGTCGGATCGTGAAGATGTACTACTACATCAACCGTGTTGTGCTAACGCTTCCGCTTTCGGTCTACGAGGGTACGTGGACAACACTCTCCCCTCTTGTTGCTATGCATCACCATGATCTTGCGTGTGCGTAGGAAAATTTTGAAAACTACTACGTTCCCCAACAGTGGTATCAGAGCCTGGTTTTATGCGTAGATGTCATATGCACAAGTAGAACACAAGTGAGTTGTGGGCGATATAAGTCATACTGCTTACCAGCATGTCATACTTTGATTCGGCGGTATTGTTGGATGAAGCAGCCCAGACCGACATTATGCGTACGCTTACGCGAGACTGGTTCTACCGACGTGCTTTGCACACAGGTGGCTGGTGGGTGTCAGTTTCTCCAACTTTAGTTGAACCGAGTGTGGCTATGCTCGGTCCTTGCGAAGGTTAAAACAGCACCAACTTGACAAACTGTCGTTGTGGTTTTTGATGCGTAAGTAAGAACGGTTCTTGCTAAGCCCGTAGCAGCCACGTAAAATTTGCAACAACAAAGTAGAGGACGTCTAACTTGTTTTTGCAGGGCATGTTGTGATGTGATATGGTCAAGACATGATGCTAAATTTTATTGTATGAGATGATCATGTTTTGTAACCGAGTTATCGGCAACTGGCAGGAGCCATATGGTTGTCGCTTTATTGTATGCAATGCAATCGCCCTGTAATGATTTTCTTTATCACTAAGCGGTAGCGATAGTCGTAGAAGCATAAGATTGGCGAGACGACAACGATGCTATGATGGAGATCAAGGTGTCGCGCTGGTGACGATGGTGATCATGACGGTGCTTCGGAGATGGAGATCACAAGCACAAGATGATGATGGCCATATCATATCACTTATATTGATTGCATGTGATGTTTATCGTTTATGCATCTTAGCTTGCTTTGTTTGACGGTAGCATTATAAGATGATCCCTCACTAAATTATCAAAGTATAAGTGTTCTCCCTGAGTATGCACCATTGTGAAAGCTCTTCGTGCTGAGACACCACGTGATGATCAGGTGTGATAGGCTCTACGTTCAAATACAACGGGTGCAAAACAGTTGCACACACGGAATACTCAGGTTAAACTTGATGAGCCTAGCATATAACAGATATGGCCTCGGAACACGGAGACCGAAAGGTCGAGCTTGAATCATATAGTAGATATGATCAACATAGTGGTGTTCACCATTGAAACTACTCCATCTCACATGATGATCGGACATGGTTTAGTTGATTTGGATCACGTGATCACTTAGAGGATTAGAGGGATGTCTATCTAAGTGGGAGTTCTTAAGTAATATGATTAGTTGAACTTAAATTTATCATGAACTTAGTACCTGATAGTATCTTGCTTGTCTATGTTGATTGTAGATATATGGTCCGTGTTGTTGTTCCGTTGAATTTTAATGCGTTCCTTGAGAAAGCAAAGTTGAAAGATGATGGTAGCAATTACACGGACTGGGTCCATAACTTGAGGATTATCCTCATTGCTGCACAGAAGAGTTACGTCATGGAAGCACTGCTAGGTGTACCACCTACGCCAGCAACTGCAGACATTGTGAATGTCTGGCAGTCACGTGTTGATGACTACTCGATAGTTCAGTGTGCCATTCTTTACGGCTTAGAACCGAGACTTCAATGATGTTTTGAACGTCATGGAGCATATGAGATGTTCTAGGAGTTGAAGTTAATATTTCAAAAGAATGCCCGGATTGAGAGATATGAAGTCTCCTATAAGTTCTATAGCTGCAAGATGGAGGAGAATAGTTCTGTCAGTGAGCCTATACTCAAGATGTCTGGGTACTGCAATCACTTGATTCAACTGGGAGTTAATCTTCCGGATGATAGTGTCATTGACAGAATTCTCCAATCACTGCCACCAAGCTACAAGAGCTTCGTGATGAACTATAACATGCAAGGGATGGATAAGACGATTCCCGAGCTCTTTGCAATGCTAAAGGCTATGGAGGTAGAAATCAAGAAGGAGCATCAAGTGTTGATGGTCAATAAGAGCACCAGTTTCAAGAAAAAGGGCAAAGGGAAGAAGAAGGGGAACTTCAAGAAGAACAGCAAGCAAGTTGCTGCTCAGGAGAAGAAACCCAAGTCTGGACCTAAGCCTGAGACTAAGTGCTTCTACTGCAAGCAGACTGGTCATTGGAAGCGGAAATGCCCCAAGTATTTGGCGGATAAGAAGGATGGCAAGGTGAACAAAGGTATATGTGATATACATGTTATTGATGTGTACCTTACTAATGCTCGCAGTAGCACCTGGGTATTTGATACTGGTTCTGTTGCTAATATTTGCAACTCGAAACAGGGGCTACGGATTAAGCGAAGATTGGCTAAGGACGAGGTGACGATGCGCGTGAGAAATGGTTCCAAAGTCGATGTGATCGTAGTCGGCACGCTACCTCTACATCTACCTTCAGGATTAGTATTAGACCTAAATAATTGTTATTTGGTGCCAGCGTTGAGCATGAACATTATATCTGGATCTTGTTTGATGCGAGACGGTTATTCATTTAAATCAGAGAATAATGGTTGTTCTATTTATATGAGTAATATCTTTTATGGTCATGCACCCTTGAAGAGTGGTCTATTTTTGTTGAATCTCGATAGTGGTGATACACATATTCATAATATTGAAGCCAAAAGATGCAGAGTTGATAATGATAGTGAAACTTATTTGTGGCACTGCCGTTTAGGTCATATCGGTGTAAAGCTCATGAAGAAACTCCATACTGATGGACTTTTGGAACCACTTGATTATGAATCACTTGGTACTTGCGAACCGTGCTAAGGGAGTCCTGGATTAGGGGGTATCCAGACAGCCGGACTATATCTTTTAGCCGGACTGTTGGACTATGAAGATACAAGATTGAAGACTTCGTCTCGTGTCCGGATGGGACTCTCCTTGGCATGGAAGGCAAGCTTGGCAATACGGATATGTAGATCTCCTCCCTTGTAACCGACTCTGTGTAACCCTAGCCCCCTCCGTTGTCTATATAAACCGGAGGGTTTAGTCCGTGGAACAACAATCATACCATAGGCTAGCTTCTAGGGTTTAGCCTTTACGATCTCGTGGTAGATCAACTCTTGTATTACCTCCATCGAGAGGGACCGAACCTGGGTAAACATCGTGTCCCCCGCCTCCTGTTACCATTCGCCTTAGACGCACAGTTCGGGACCCCCTACCCGAGATCCGCCGGTTTTGACACCGACATTGGTGCTTTCATTGAGAGTTCCATGGTGCCGTCACCGTAAGGAAGGATGCCTCGTCTTGTTGTCAAGGACAACATCACCTCTGGGGGAGCCCTAGCTGTCGTCAAACTCTCCGGCCAGGTGGCTTCATCATGACCGCCCGTTCGGCTGCTGCACCTACATGACTTCTTGGGTCATCGAAAACAGCCTCCACGTCGGCTCGGAACTTGCCGAGCAGATTAACCCAATGGAGCTCTCTTCGCTAAACGATCTCTTGGATCGCATCGCCGCTTTAGGAGTCGCTACGGACTATGATCGGATTGGGCTTAAACCCGACCAAAGGGAGATTAACTCTCCGCCGGTCACCCATCAGATAGCGGTGGTGGAGGAACAATACGGCGATTCTTCCTCTATCTTGAGGACAAACTATGTCCGGATTCCCAAGCTCTCCGAGCCGGATACCTGTGTACGGAAGCACATCGCCCGAGCCCTGAACCTAGAATCAGGCAGCGGGCCAGACTTATTGGGCAACATCCCGAAGCCCGAACTTCCAAGATCAGAAACTCCTCCGCCCCTGGGTCTCAGATCGGGTCAGGGTTCGGACTCAAATCCACCCACCCATCCAGATATAAACGATCTTTCCCACATCAGGCAAGAGCCCCAGGAAACAGTACATCATTATTGGGCCAGATTCCTCCTTGTAATGAACAAGGTCAAGGACTGTCGCGAGGAAGACGCAATCTCATTTTTCTGCAATAATTGCACGGACAAGGGAATCCTTAACGCCATAAGTCACCATGACAGCACGCTTCACTGACTTGGCGGCCATAGTATGGAAGTACTGTGCGATGGAAAGTGCCTGGAAAACCGAAACAAAATTCTGGGATAATCCGTCTCTGACTAAACACCCAGTCCGAATTAAAAGGGTGCACCCTCATAAGACGCCCGACTCAATTACAAAGAAGCAAAAGCCCACTACAGGGTGTGGAACCATATTGGAGGGATGGCTTAACGGGACCTGCAAAATTCATAGTACAGCGAATACCATACCAACACACAGCCTTAAAGCATGTTGGGTACTCCGGCAGGTGGCCAAGAGCGGTGAGGATCTCCTCATTCCAAACACCGCAGAGCACCATCCCGGGGATAACAATACAGTATTGACAATCTTCGAGACCTTCGCCTCAAATAATAGGCGCAAGCGAGCACTCCGTAGCTTTGCCGAAGTCTGCCACGTGGCAGCAATAAATCCATGGAGCGACACGGCTATCACCTTCAATGCCAGTGACAAACCTTAATTCCGAACATCCCGAGCACTAGCCGCATTAGTCCTTAGTCAAATTGTGGACGGCTTTTGGCTCACTAAAGTGCTCATGGACGACGGCAACGGATTAAACCTCATTTATGAGGAAACTCTTCAAAAAATGGAAATAGACAGGAACCGCATTGAGCAAAGCAGCACGACCTTCAGAGGAATCATCCCTAGTCGGGAGGCAAGCTGCGCTGGGAAAATCACACTAGATGTGGTATTTGGCACTCCGGAGAATTATAGGTCCGAAGAAATTACATTCCAAGTGGCCTCGTTCAGTAGCGGATACCACGCCCTTTTAGGGCAGGAGGCATTCACGATCTTCCAAGCCATACTCCATTACGGGTACATGAAGCTCAAAATGCCCGGTCCCAATGGAATCATCACTCTAGCTAGTGATCCGGACATAGCACTCCGCGCCGAAAACAAAACAGCCACACTGGCCCTCGAGGCATTATCCGAAGCCCTTGCGGACGAGGAATTAATTGTGCTGCGCTCCACAGTGGACAGGGACGACGTGATACTCGACAAGAGATCCAAGTCCACCTCTTTTAAACCAGCGGATGAAATAGTCAAATTCCAAGTCCACCCAACGGACCCTACAAAAACAGCCTCCATCGGGCACAGTTAAACCCCGCTGTAGACGCCGCACTACGGGAGTTCCTGCGCGAGAATTGGGACATATTTGCCTGGCATCCCTCAGATATGCCAGGGATCCCACGCAGGCTGGCCGAGCATAGCCTTAACATTCTAAAGGGATTCAAGCCGGTCAGGCAGACTCTTCGGCGTTTCTCGGAACCTAAGAGACAAGCCATGGGAGAGGAACTAGCCAAGTTATTGGAGGCCGGATTCATTAGAGAAATAAAACATCCGGGCTGGCTAGCAAACCTGGTGATGGTACCAAAGAAGGACAAATCCTGGTGCCTATGTGTCGATTTCAAGGACCTCAACAAGGCTTGCTAGAAGGATCCCTTCCCCCTCCCTCGCATCGATCAAATTATCGACGCTACCGCAGGACACGACTCACTGTGCTTCCTCGATGCATACTCCAGCTACCACCAAATTAAGATGGCGGAGTCTGACCAAGCCGCAACGGCATTTATCACGCCATACGGCCCCTTCTGTTTCAACACAATGCCCTTCGGGCTCAAAAACGCCGGCGCAACGTATCAACGCATGATTCAGACATGTCTGGAAAAGCAGATTGGCAAAATAGTGGAGGCATACGTAGATGATGTGGTCGTTAAAACCAGACATGTCGACTCTCTAATAGAAGACTTGAGGCTCACGTTCGACAATCTCCGAACATACGACATCAAGCTCAATCCGGAAAAATGCATTTTCGGCGTACCCGCCGGAAAGCTCCTAGGCTTCATCGTCTCCAGTAGAGGAACTGAAGCAAATCCGGCTAAAATCCAAGCCCTGTCACAGTTGGCTATTCCAACGGACCTCAAACAAATCCAGAAATTAACTAGATGCGTGGCGGCCTTAAGCCGCTTTATCTCCCGATTAGGAGAAAAGGCACTACCCCTTTATCGCCTTCTTCGGCGCACCGAATACTTTGAGTGGACGGATGCTGCCACGGCCGGATTGGAAGAAATAAAAGCCATACTGGCCACCAACCCAATCCTGGCCACGCCAAACATCGGCGAACCAATGCTGCTATATATAGCGGCAACTCATCAAGTTGTAAGCGCAGTGCTCGTCGTCGAACAAGAAGCGGACGGACATAAATTCCCCCTTCAAAAGTCGGTATATTATGTATCCACTGTCCTCACTCCATGCAAATCACGGTACCCGCATTATCAAAAGATAGCATATGTGGTATTCATGGCATCCCGGAAACTACGACACTACTTTCAAGAGTGTTCAATCACAGTGGCCTCGGAAGTGCCACTCAAAGATATAATAAACAACCGCGACGCCACGGGCCGGATTGCCAAATGGGACATTGAGCTCCTCCCGTTCGACATAACATATAAACCTCGGCGAGCCATTAAGTTGCAAGTATTGGCCGATTGTGTCACCGAACGGACAGAAGCCGAACTCCCTAAAGAGTACGGCGCATACTCCAATTGGATCATGCACTTCGACGGCTCTAAAATGCTGGCTAGTCTGGGGGCTGGCGTCGTCTTGACGTCCCCCACCAGAGGTACAGTCCAATATGTACTCCAAATACTGTACACACACTCCAACAACGCAGCCGAATACGAGGCCCTGTTACATGGTCTTCGGATGGCAGTTTCCATGGGCATTCGACGCCTGGAGGTGCGTGGGGACTCGAACCTCGCAATATCCCAAATAAATGGAGACTTCAATGCCAAGGATCCGAAAATGGCGGCTTATCGCAACGCCGTCCAAAAGATGTCAGCTCGGTTCGAGGGGCTCGAATTCCACCATGTGGCTCGGGAAAACAATCAGGCGGCGTATATCCTCGCCCGTATCGGCGCTAAGCGTGACGCGGTCCCACCTAACATCTTCTTGGAAAGGCTGTTCAAGCCATCCGTGGTATGGGAAGGGGACACCGGTAACAATAGTCTAGACCCGGCCACAACGCCGGATACCGAACACTCTGACATAATCGGAGGCTCTGCCACCGAAATAACACCTTCAGCCCACGTAATAATGGTCGTCATCGTCATCGCCCCATGGACAGAACCATTCCTGGCCTACCTAACCAGGCAGGAACTTCCCGAGGACCAAAATGAGGCACGCTGCATAGTGCGGCGATCTAAAGCCTACAAGGTCCACGAGGGAGAGCTTTATAAGAAAAGCACTACCGGAGTCCTTCAAAGGTGCATCTCTGAAGAGGAAGGGCGGAAGATTTTGGCAGAAATCCATGCTAGACTCGGTGGCCACCACGCCGCAGCCCGGGCCCTTGTAAGCAAAGCCTTCCGTACAGGTTTCCATTGGCCGACGGCCCGGGCAGATGCACAGGACTTGGTCCAACGCTGCGTCGGTTGCCAGCTTTTTGCAAACCAAAGCCATATGCCGCCCACCGCCCTCCACACAATCCCCATTACCTGGCCCTTTGCGGTCTGGGGGCTTGATATGGTTGGACCCCTTAATGGGGGAACCCATAAGAAAAAATACTTACTAGTCATGGTGGATAAATTCACTAAATGGATAGAAGCCAAACCCGTTAAAACGGCCAAATCCGGACTGGTGATAGACTTCATATCTGGGGTTGTACACCATTATGGCGTCCCCCACAGCATCATCACTGACAACGGCACGAACTTTACAGCCGACGAGGTAAAACTTTAGTGCAGCAACATGGGCATCAAGCTTGATTATGCTTCTGTCTATCACCCGCAAACTAACGGTCAAGTCGAGCAAGCAAATGGTCTTATCATGAGCGGCATCAAACCCAGATTAGTGCGGTCCTTAAAGGAGTCTAACACGCACTGGGTAGAGGAGCTTGACTCCGTCTTATGGGGGCTGCGGACCACGCCGAATTGCACTACCGGATACACACCGTTCTTTATGGTGTATGGCGCAGAGGCAGTTCTGCCCTGTGACATAATTCATGACTCACCTCGAGTGCGCATGTATGAAGAAAAAGAGGCTGAGCTTGATCGACAGGACAGTTTGGACGCCCTGGAGGAGGAGCGCGACGTGGCAAAAGCCCATTCCGCATTCTATCAGCAACAGGCCCGAAGATACCAAAGCAGAGAAGTACGGGCCAAAACTTATAACGTTGGCGAACTAGTTCTACACCTGCCGGAGAAGAAAAAGAACAAGGTTAAGCCCAAATGGGAAGGTCCCTTCATTATTGACCAAGTTCTGACCGGCGGAGCGTACCGTCTGCGGGATGCATCGGACAATCGACTTGAGCCAAACCCATGGAACGCAGCCAGACTCCGAAGATTCTACGCCTAGTGCCAGACTCTATGTTCGTCTCCTTACCCCTGTCCATTTTTCGCATATACATTATCTGTCTTTTCTCTCTTTCTTTCTTCTTTTTCCTTGTCCTCAAGGCCTTCAAAGGCCAACTTGTGTCTTGCTTACGCACTATTAACGCGCTAGCCGCGCTCATTATACCTGGGGGCTTTTTTTTGAAAGAAAGATCGAGCTTTATTAATTAGAAATAATCATTACATCGTTTATGAGGATTGGTACAATTGCATTATGTGGTTCCTCAAACCAATCAGAAATGAATGAGAATCTAGCCAACTTGGCAAGTTCATGAGCAACTTTATTTGCTTCTCTATTACAATGCTCGAATCTAGAAATAGGAAAATCGCAAGCTAAGTGAAAACAGTCATCAAAAATTGCAGCTGCTGCCCCCGACGATCGTCCTCCTTCGTTCATGGTCTCGATCACCTCCATATTATCCGAGTTAATAATTATGCGATTACAACCCGTCCTTTGCGCAAGCGATAGGCCAAATTTTAACGCCAAAGCTTCAGCCATCAACACATCTGCACACCAGTCAATCTTACCATTTCCCCCACCAATGAACCTACCTTTGTCATCTCTTAAGACAGGCCCGATCGTACCCCTGAGAAGGTCGTGGTCAAAAGAAGCATCAACGTTAAGTTTAACAAATCCCGTCGGGGGGTTAGACCATCCTCCTCTTTTCATGGAGGCCTTCGGTGAGAAGGCATTAACAAAATTGGCAGCGAGAGCGCGTATCCCCATGGATATCTGTTGTGCATTCTGAGTAGTCTCATTATGTACCAATTTGCGCCTTTCCCACCACAAGTACCAGGCTGATATGGCAATCATGTCACGCACATTACGAGTGCCCATAATACATAGTTCCTGATCTGGTAATGAAAGTAAATATTCCAAGATTGCCTCACCCGCATAGTCTATTTTACAAGCTCTATCGATAATATCGTCCATCCCTAGTCTCATTATACCTGGGGGCTTCTTACACATAAGCTTAATTATTTTTCTGTGTTTCATGCCCCGCACATGTGTTATTCTTCCGCATGTACCTTTTTTCGCCATTATATGCATCGATATGACTTAAGTTTTGGCCAGGCTGGGTTGCCTAGCTCTTGTATTTATGCCCTACGTTCCCGTTAATTCGGCTAGGGCATAAGGGGAGCACCTCTGTGATTGTTACTGCCGGGTCAGCCGGATGTGTACCTCAAACTGGGTGAAGCCGAAAGCTAGCGTTCTTAAGGGAATATTCGGTCGGTGAACAAAATATGACTTTTATTTATTTTGATACATGCCCCCAGATGTTTTTTGCCTGCGTCTCTTCTCGCAGTCCGGACATGCACATTAGGGCATGCGTACCCAGGGAAAGGAACCCTTAACAGAACTATTCTCCCTGGAAGATGTTTCTTACTATCCATGTAATATAACATAACTAGTTGGGTACTTGTCTGTTCAAGCACTTATGACCCCTACGCCTGGTTTCCATGCATACCCCGGTTTTTACATAACTGAGCGGGTATTCGGATACACTCCGGACTATTGGGCCCCGAGGTCGAAGCGAAAAGGTCCGCCATGACAAATGATTGACAATCCGGCTAGGAACATTATACATGTCGCTTAAATTACACAGTCACTTAGACTGACTAAATTCTTCTTCTATCCCATCCAACAGGCTGTCTAGCCTACAATCCTGTTGGGAATACTTTGCGGCTAATTCTACTTGGTCATACACCAAACTGACGGGGATCTCTTTCCCATCGGGCCCCACAGGTCCGACCTCGGCCATGTGGTTTGGGTCAGCCTTGGTATACCGCGTCTTCACCATGGCCCAGGCTTCCCTGGCACCTTGACGGCAGACCGATATCTTCCATAATCAGAAGCACCGCCGCGCTCCCTGGAGCTTCCCTGCAAGCTCTCCAATGCCTCCTAGCAGGGAGATGGATGGCCACAAGGCCTGGGCAATACCCTGCATCACCTGCTGAACTTGTTCGTGCAGTTGTGAGAGCTTTGGTAGAAGATCACCCGCTGACCCGGGCATCTCCTCCGCGGGACGACCGGTCAGCATACCTGCAGACATAACTCTGTTAGCCGGCTTCCTCGCCGAACTCTTTCAAAAGTTCGTTCAAGCACTTACTGAAAATGTCGCGTCGAAGCCGCTTATTCTCCTTCACGGAGTCCGCAAGTTGGGCTCGAACATCCTTAAGTTCCACGCTCAGCTGGGTATTGGCATCTTGGAGATCGTTTTTCTCCTGCCTAACTTTCGTAAGAACGTGCTCGCCAGCCTTTAGCTGCCGTATGGCATGTTGCTCATCCGGATTCACCCCGAAGCCATCTGTCATATTCATTGTCAGATTGGCAGGCATGCCGCACTCTATAGGGATATTTAAATTAGTGCCCCTGGTTCCTTAGTTGTGCTCACTTTTCCCCACGCTCCAAACATTTGCTCACTTTTCCCCTCTTCCTTAGCTGAAACTCTCACAAATGCTCATAGCGGGCGTTTGCCGTCTTGACCGTCCATTGACCGTTAATTGCTGACGAGTGGGGACGAGTCTTCGTCTGACTGTTGCTTGCTGACGGGTGGGACCGCAAGGAGACACGTCTTGGGCAGCTTGTCTAAATCTGAAACAGATCTAGACAGACCGCACTGCACAGCGCCGCCCTGCCCCCTCCGCCGGCGTCTTGCCGCGTCCACCATAGTTGTTTCCTCCACCCTATGCCCTCGTCCGTTCGTTGGCGACGCTGCGTCTCCGCCAGATATAGCCCCCCCCATCTGGGATTACATAGCGATGTTGAGTGAGGACGCCGGAATGCAGTCGATCGTGGAGAGGATTGGGTCGAATCCGCGGGAGATAATTCATGGATTAAACCTGGGTAAGCATTGTTTCCTCTCAAATTGACGTTCTAAGTCGTATTGTAGGCCGTATTTGACTTCTTTTGCTTGAATCGTTCGAATTTGTGCTCGATTTTACCCAGCTAACTGAAGCCTTTGTTTCCTTCCCCAACAAAATAGGATTGATCCCGCGCTGGCTTTTCGGCTGGCGATTAGAATGGAAACTAGTGTGATGCGTGGTACTAAACCGCATTTGATTTCATCATTTTTCTATCCCAAAGTGGTAGAAACCAGCATGTCTTTCAAAGATTTGCGAGCTGAGCTCCGAAACACCTATCCCTGGAGTGATGCCGATGCTGTTGAAATGAATTACTTCAGCAGTGACGAGCAAAGATTTCTCCCACTAACTTGCGACGATCATATGTCGTTGCTTTTTGCTGGGATTGCTGGCTGTCGATTCGGTAAACTCCAAATCGACGTGCTTCAGCCACGCGCAAAACGGGCGAAGGGGAAGGGAGTTCAGACATCATCTGTCTGTGCTAATAGCCAGCACCCCGGCACTCCTTGTAGGTCGACACCAAGTAAAGCAAGTGGTTCATGGAGCCACAACATGCCTGCTGCCAATTCTGGTTATGATTCTGCTGCTTCTCATGTACCTTCTGCAGTTGGTGTAGAAGAAGATGCAGAACCTGACGAGGCAGTGCCTACAAATGATGATGAAGACGAGATGATGTTTCCTGAACTGGTCGATGTAGCCAGTCAGCAAGCAGTGGATGACGAATATATGGAGGAGCCCATCAGCCAAGCTAGGTTTGATGACACTGACGATGAAGAGAAGGTGGAGAACATGGACAGCTTAATCGAGGATGAATACGATGGTGATGACATGCCAACAATTGAGTGGAACAGGGAAAAACCTGAGCTTAGTGTAGGTACCATTTTCCAATCAATGGTGGACTGTCGGAATGCAGTGACAACATGGTGCATTATATCTGAAAACACCTATAAGATTAAAAGGAGTGAGCCAGCAAGGTTCACAGTTTTTTGTCCATATCCTAGGTGTAGGTGGAAGTTGCATGCATCTCTTATGAGAAAGAGCAAATATATTCAGGTAATCCAAGTTCAGTTAGTCATTTAGTTTCAGATCATTGAGTAAGGTTTCTTAACTATTCTTTACCCTTTTATTTTGTTTCAGATAAAGAAAAACCCACACAAGCACACCTGTCCACCTGGAGGGGGAGGGGGGAAGGCCAAAACCAAGCTAGCAAAAACTAGGTGGGTGGCAGATGCTATATTGGATTGGCTGAGAGAAGAACCTGGACTTGGTCCAACAGCACTCCGTGGGAAGCTTTTTGAGAAGTACAAGATAGAAATTCCTTACATGAGAATTTTCAATGCTAGGGAAAAGGCTCTTGACAGAATTAATGGCCAATGGAATGACAGTTTTCGGCTGCTTTACACTTTCAAAGCTGAAGTGGAGATGGCAAGTCCAGGGAGTGTTGTAGAGATTGACAAGCATACAGTTCCATTCAAAATAAAAGGGAAGTCATTTCAGAAGGAGTGCTTCAGAAGGGCTTTTGTTTGTTTCAAGGCTTCCTGGCAGGGGTTTCTAGATGGTTGCAGGCCCTATTTGGTTGTAGATGCTACACATTTGACTGGAGGATGAAGAGGACAGCTAGTAGCAGCTTCTGCAGTTGATGGACACAACTGGCTATTCCCAATTGCATTTGGTGTGGTGGAGGCAGAGTCTGAGGAAAGTTGGGTCTGGTTTCTGCAGCAGTTGCACAACATTATAGGCACACCCCCAGGTTTAGCTGTACACATAGATGCTTGCAAGGGTTTAGAGAGTGCAGTGGAAATTGTATTCCCTGGAGTGGAGCATAGGGAATGTATGCGACACCTAGCGCATAATTTCAAAAAGAAGTTCAAAGGTAAAGTTTATGATGAGAACTTATGGCCAGCATCATACACATGCAGCAAAAGGAAGCATGAACACCATTTGAGAGTATTGTATGCTCAAAATCCTCTTGTGAAGGAGTACATGGATGCACATCATGGCAAGGTGTGGTCAAGAAGCAAATTCAACGAAATCTGCAAAGTAGATTATGTGACCAGTAACCTTGCAGAATGCCTCAATTCAAAGTTCAAGTCAGTGAAAGGGCTCTTTTTGTGGCAAGCATTTGACAAGATGAGGCAAATGATCATGATAAAGATGGCTCTTCGCAAAAGAATTGCAGAAACACAATATGTTGGTCATCAAATGCTCCCATCACTGATTAAGGCATTGCACTTGAAGGCAAGAGGACTGAAGATGAAATGTATTCGATCTGGTACATATGAGGGAGAGGTTACCTATACTGACACTAAAAATAGGGTGTGGAGGTATCCTGTGAACCTAAGTACTAGAGAATGTACTTGTAGGCAATGGCAGATCCGTGGGAAGCCATGCATACATGCCCTACATCTGATGACCGTTATCGGGGGTGCAGATGGTGAAGTTGATCAATATTGCTCTGAGTATTTCTCTGTTGCCAAATTTATGGCTACTTATGTTGACAATGTGTCTGCACTATTGGGGAAAGATCAATGGAACATAGTAGATCCAGGGTTCAAACTCCACGCACCTGTCATTACTAGACCACCAGGAAGACCAAGGAACCAGAGGATTAGAGCAGGTGAGGAGGGTCGTCTACCAAAGAAGCGTGCTTGCAAAAAATGTGGAGTTCTGGGGCATATTGCTAGGCTTTGTACCAATGCAGTGGATGCATCATTTGGAGAGGAGGAAAGATGGACAACAGTCAATGCTGAGGAGAATGCAGCAGCAATGGAGACTGAAAATGCAGTGGAGAATGCAGCAGCAAATGAAGCAGTGGAGAATGCAGCAGCAAATGAAGCATCCTGGTATGTGTTTGCACCCTTTGTAGAATGCAGCTACCCTTTTGTTTGCATTTGTTCTCTTTTTTGCCTATGGATTATAATTTTATTTACCAGCTCTAGGGAGAAAAGGCCAAGAGATGAAGAAGCAGAAGATTTTGAAACCATGGCCTTTGATGGTTTTGAATCTATAAGAGAGGAAGAGGAGGGCATAATTTTTCCAATTGTGCCTTTAAAGATTACTGAACCCATAGATGATCGTCAAATGGTCGTCAAGTGCTCGGCGAGTGCAACTACTCCATCAGCACCTCCACGAGGAAAACCCCAAGTAAAGCCCAAGATCAAAAGGAACAAGAGTCTGAAAGAAAAGAGCATCTCAACTAGGGAAACCAGGAGCAAGACGGTGAAGCCAGCTGCAAACACAAGGAGCAAGTCGAAAATTTGAATTAAGTTGTTGGGAAATGTTTGTGTTGCCAATTTGAGGGCGAGTGGATCGCTTAAAACTTGGTAGAAGATGTTGGCATCTTAAAACTTGGTAGATTTGAGCTACTGTGAAAACTTATCAGTTGTAATAATGTTGCTTCTACTTTGGTTTCTTATTTGAATCAGAATTCAAATTTCCATCAAAATTTGAATTTAAATCAATATTTGAATTTGGGCCAAAATTTGGATTCGAGTCAAAGTTGAAGTTGAACATTGGAGGTTCATTGCTCTGTGCGGTGTATTTGATCGAGCATTTGAAGTCCAATATTCGTAGGTAACAAGTCCGAATGAGAAATGTGAAACGAGCTCGAAAACTAGGGTAAACAGCCCTATTTTAAATCAAGTTTTTTTTACCTTGCCTAAATGAGGCATATATATTTTTATTAACACTTGTTCCATATATATAGGGTAAAAACGAAGTCTCACTATTTATTGATTAATATTCATATTACTAGATTTTTTTTGAAAAAAATATGCTTTTAATTCAAAACCGTCAAATAACACATTTTAGATATGAAAATGAAAAAGTAAGTTCAGAACCTTCTTACTCGCTCCAAAATGAAGCTATGGAGATTTTTTGATTTTTTTTAATTATTTTGATTTTTTTTCAAACCTTAAACCCTCTCTCCCTATTCTACGAACTCTGAAAATGTTCATAGGTGATAGCTCATTTGTGTGAAGACTTTTTTCATCAAAATGACCTACACCAAGTTTATATTTTTTTTCTCATAACCTTGTCACATATGACGGCTATGTGCGCAAGAATTACAACATTTTGATTTTTTTTGAATTTTTTAAAAACATTTGAACTTGATTTTGACAGATCACTTCAGAAAATGATTTTCCAAAAAATGCCCCTATACCAAGTTTATTTTTTTATGGTAACTAGGTCTCATAAATGAACGAACTACGTTTGTTTTATATTTTTGCGATTTTTTCTAATTTAGTTATGGCCATTTGAAATCTGGTCAAACCCTAATAACCCCGTTGACTCGCTCATAACCCCGCAGAAATGCTCCAAACCCTAGCGTCGAACGTGCGCCGTCGGATCCTACCAAGCGCCAAACACCACCCGTCAGATGTGGGGCAGGCATGCGCGATCCGCGTGATGCATCCTGATTGGCTACTGCACTGTCCTTCTCGGGTTTTTTACGATCTGCCCCACTTTACATATGAAATTGTATTTTTCGCACATGACCACCACATGTCAGTGTTAAGAGTTGGTTCAAAAATTGAAACTGCAAAATACAATGTGGCAAATCATCAATATGGCTTCCCCTTCTCCTCTTCTCCATCTGACAGACAAAGGCATCGAGCAGATCGAGCAATTCCTCTGTTTCTTTCCCCATCTTCTCGTTCTTCTTCCTCTCGAGCAATTCCTCTGTTTCTTCCTCTCGGGCGATATGTCGACCTCCTCGTCGGCCCCCCGTTCCACGTGGCCGGTGTATGGTCCAGTGCCGATGACACGATGCACTGTCTGCCCACGGACTGCGCCACTGAAGCGGTTGACTTCGAAGGAGGAGAAGAATGGGAACTTTGGGCGCGAGTTCGTCAAATGCGAGAGCAAGCCGGAGGGGCAGGTTAGATCTAAGTTTTCCTCGCATCCTTTATCTCTAATTTCTCAAAAATCTGTCAGATTTGGATTTAGGTTACATGATTTCGTTTTTAGATCGTGAAGAAATGCCACCATTTCGAGTGGATGGATGATTACATCCAGAGGCTTCAAGGGTCGGGCTTGCTGGATTCGAGGGGGAATGCAATCCGCGAGTCCAATCTGCCCCATGACAGTGCCGCTCCGGCAGCAGCAGCGCGTCCGGAATACCCGACGGTGGTAGATGTCGAACTGAAGACGGAATTGAAGAAGATGAACAAGAACTTCAGGCAGCTGATTGAGTTGAAGAAGCAATCCAGTCTGATATCTTTAGGAATACTTGCTCTAGGAATTTTTTTACTTGATGGCCATCTCTCGTTAGAGATGTTTGTCTACTGTTGTTGCCACTGTTTAGCAATCCAAGTCTGTTTATCTCAAATGCAACTCTGTTTAGTGCAACTGTCGATCATTGAATGTATGCAGTTTACTATTAAGTTTCGACACTTTCAGTTTCGGCAGAAAACAACTACCAGTTCAGTGATAGGATTATTTTGTCAGCTAATAACCTCGAGTATTGGATCATACCATAGCTCGTCAGATGACAGTAAGTAGTACTTGAGTAGCACAAGTAATATACATCAAGTTCATCTCTTCTCTCTCGCACTTGCCAAACTTTTGTCCTCGAGTTCGTCAGTTCTGCTAAAAAAAACCTAGTTCGCTGGCCCAAAAAGAAGCCCAGAAACAAGCGATGTTTCTTTTTTGTTTAGGAAGGATTGCTTTGTTCTTTTTTGTTTCTGGTTGCTTTTTTCATTAATTTGATTGCCCAATCTCTTCTATCTCATTGAGGAATTTTTTTGGCTTTCCTTTATGGGTCCCTTCATTTTTTAGAATCAAAGTATTTGCAAACCGCAGTATTATTATGCCTAGCGAACCAATACTTCATGATTAGAAAAAAGAGGTCTAACCCTATTTTTTATATACTTCAAACATAGTTTAATTGAAACTACACTTTTGACTAAAGCCAAATATCTCAAAGTATTTGATACTTCAATATTTCTGAAAACCAAAGTATTCTTTGAATACCTAAAAAATACAGAGCTCTCAAACCAAAGCCGTGTACAAATGTACAATGTGTTCTTATTTTTAGAAGGCATCTATAAACACATCATTTTTAGTTTGTTTGGTTAATTTTTCCCACGCCAATTAGCCGTGTCTAAACTTGGGACAAACAAAATACAAACATAACAAAGCATTAATATAACACACATAACTTAACTTAGATAGGGTTGCTAGGGCAACATAAGTTCTTACATAGACACCGATAGATAATAGTTTAACCTTACATAGATAGCTCGGGCAACAGACACACCAAACTCACACTACATAGTAGATAGATAGGGTAGCTAGGGCAACACCGTCTTCTTCGCCGCCGGCTTCAGTACTCCTCCTCCTCAAGGCCGTTGTCGCCGAGGTAGTACGGGAGGCTGTGCATGCGGTTGCGAGCGGGGAAGACGCTCTCGAAGTCGGTGAGGATGTTATAGGTCGTGAATGCGATGAACTCGCACCCACACCAATACACCTTGCCGAGCAGGTAGTAGGCATCGAACCTGTTGGTGAAGTGGACGACGAGCCCTACCACTGGAGCGTTGGCGTGGGGACGCTGCTCCATGAGGTTGAACATGGGCGGCGAGCCCGCCGGGAGGTGGTGGAAGCCCGCACGGAGGAACCCCCGTGCAAGCTCAGTGCTTCCCCTCCAGCGGGAGAACGCCCACACGCGAAGGGATTCCTCGACGACGACGTTGGCGGGGTACCGTCGTTCCGGCACGGTGGGCGGCGCTTGGGACGTCGGCCCGTTATACTACATCTTGCTCGCTTCGCTGAGTGGAACGGCTTTGGCTTTTGGGGGAAGAAGAGAAGAAGTTGGAGGCGCAGATGGATCTATAGAAGAAGAGGCAATGGAGGACAGTTTAAATAGCCGGGGGAGACGAAGTGGGTACACGCGCAAACGGCCGGCGTAGATCGTGACTCAGTGCGTGCGTGAACCGATGCGATCATCAATGTGTGAACGTGAATCGATGCGAGCGTGCTTTGCGTGCTCTCTGTTGGCGGCTGCCTGCCTCCCCTTCTGCGTGCTCTGCGTTGGCGGCTGCTTGCCTCCCATTCACGAGTGTGCGTGCAGCCTGCGGCGTGAACCAATGCCTCGACATATGGACGCGACCGTGCGTGCAGCCTGCCCCTTCAGCCACAGGCACGTATGTCTGCGACGCGTGAAACGACGCTGCAGAGCGACTGAATCCACCGGCAACCGTGCGGCACGGATCGATGCGTGCGTGTCGACATGCATGCATGCGATTAGGTCTAGGTCACTAGATGCGTGCGTGGCGGTGTTCGCATGCATAGAAGGCTACATCGATGCCAAAGTCGGGCATGCATAGCAGGCTGCATCCATCGATAGCAGGCTTTTTTAATTTATTACCAACAAACTAACGGGCCCGTCCTATGAACACAAACACGGCCCAACCAGCGAAGCCACAGCCACAGTCAACAGAGTCCAATGTGGCCCCACAAGTCATTTAATGGCCAAGACGGCAAACGTCTGTTATGAACATTTGTAAGAGTTTCAGCTAAGGGAATGGGGAAAAGTGAGCAAAAGTTTGAAGCGTGGGGAAAACTGAGCACAACTAAGGAATTGGGGGCACTGATGGAATAAGCCCCACTCTATATGGTACCTATCATTCTTTGAAACAAGTGTTACCATAGGGGGCCTTCTCGGACTCCTTCAATGCGGCAACTGCGGCCCATAGCTGGGCCTTGCACTCTTCCAACTCTTGAGACAATTGGGTATTCTTCTCTGTAAGAACCTGCACAAATAATGATCCTTAAATCAGTTGTGCCAACTGTTTCAAGTCTCAGGGGCTACTGATATATATAATCATCAAATTTTCTTACCCGTATATCCTTTACATACTGGTCCGTGGCTCTGGCAAGACCATTTTGAGCAGCACGGATGTACGCGTCTCCTGAGTTGAAGGCATCAGACGCCTCTTGGGAGAAACAAGCGTCACGGAGTACGGCCTGACGACGCCTGTGATTCATGGCGCTCTCCACTTCGGAATTTGTAGCGGATATTTTATCCGCATCCTCTATAGGAGGAGCATCCGGCGTGTGCCTCGTGTTAGCTTCCGCCTCTGTGTCCGGCCCTGGAGCCCGACTAGTGGAGGCGTGATCGGCAACCTCTTCGGATATAGTCTGGCGAGCGTTTTTCCTTCTAGAAAACATGGGTGTTATTATGTTTTAAAAGACGATAACCACGGAGTGAGGTTTTGTATCATACCTTTGCGCCGGCGTCTCCGTCCGGACCGCCTTCCTTTTTAGCCTGCCCAGCTTCGGCGCCCCTTGTTGGCGAGTCACCGCGGGTTCGGCATGGCGTCCGGAGGACCTTCCCTATAAAACACCATACAGGTATGGTAGGCGAAGTGCATAAAAGGGGATCCTTCTCGGAAGTCGGGACTCTGGTTTTACTTACATGCGAGGCGGGGAGTAGCCCAGGATAGTCAGCTATAATGGCCACCATGGCATCATCACAGCTTAATTGATAGAATATCATGTCGATTAGCTCCACAAATATGTCCGGATCCTCTTCGAGGCCGGGGTCGAGGGCCCGGTCAGGGTCCTCCGGTTGTGGAGGTGGGTTGTTGACCTCCCTTACGGCCTTTCGCAGTTCCTGCTATGAAATGGCAAGGTAAATATTTATTACAAAAATGCGGGAAGGATGGGAGTAAAAATTGCAGCTCACCCAGCTTGGAGGGTTGTACATGGAGAATCCATCCCGTGGCCTGATGCGGAGGAACTCCTCTTCCTCTCCCTTATACAAATCGGATAGAATTTTTGCTAGAGCAGCAACTGAGTCCGGTCCCTTACGGCCGCAGCGAGCGGCATCATCTTCCCTGTTGAAGTGCCACATGTGGTGGCCTCGATATTGAAGTGGCTGCACCCCCCGCATAATGCATATTGACATAACCTCGGTTATTGTTAGTCCTGATTGAGCCAGCACCTTTATCCGGCCCATCAGGTAAAGGACGTCTCTGTTATCTTCCTCCCGAGGGCTCCGTGGGCGCCAGCTTCGGCGTTTCTTCAAAGGGGCATTGTCGAACTCGGGAAGACCAATCCGAATAGGATCCGGAAGGGGGACGCCCTCCATATAAAACCACTCCAAAGGCCAGTCTTCAGACGTCTTTTTCGGGGTACCGGACAGGTATCCGGTCCCGGCGATGCGCCATATTTCGGCTCCGCCCACTTGATATATTGACCCCCTCTGTGTATGGGGCACAAGGCAGAATAGCTTCTTCCATAGCGTGAAATGAGCTTCGCAGCCCAGAAACAGCTCACAAAGGGCTACATAACCAGCGATGTGTAATATGGAAGCAGGAGTGTAGTTATGCAACTGGAGGCCATAAAACTCCAGGAGCCCTCGGAGGAATGGATGGATTGGAAATCCAAGTCCCCTTAGTAAATAAGGGACAAGGCATACCCGCTCCCCCTTGGAGGGGTTGGGAAAGCTCTCCGCTTGCTCCCCGCCATTATAGGTGGGGAGCCCGGCTCGAACGGGGACCATATACGCTGGAGGGAGAAATCCCTGGGTCCGTAACTCCACTAATTGACTGTGCGGGACGGAACACTTCTTCCAATCTCCGGGCTTAGGGCTACGGGAGCGAGAGGAGGAGCTGCGGTGGCCGGCCATGTTGGGATGGATTTTTTCGGGCGCGCTCCGATGAATGCTCGCTGGGGGAGGATGGTGTGATTTGGATCTGAGAATCCCCGTCTCTTTAATAGACAGTTTATTCACATAGCTAGGGTGGCGAATGTAAAAACGCCCTGGCTTCTCACATTCGCTTGACACGTGGAAGATAGCCATTATTGGACGTGGAAGCCAAGAAGCGCAACATTTATGATAAGCCAGACACTATTCAACAGGTATTCAGGATTTGGAGAAGAACCCGCCTTGCAATGACGAAAACAATCTGCGCATTGGACTCATCGGCATTGAAGCCTGGTTCGGGGGCTACTGAGGGAGTCCTGGATTAGGGGGTATCCAGACAGCCGGACTATATCTTTTAGCAGGACTGTTGGACTATGAAGATACAAGATTGAAGACTTCGTCTCGTGTCCGGATGGGACTCTCCTTGGCGTGGAAGGCAAGCTTGGCAATATGGATATGTAGATCTCCTCCCTTGTAACCGACTCTGTGTAACCCTAGCCCCCTCCGGTGTCTATATAAACCGGAGGATTTAGTCAGTGGAACAACAATCATACCATAGGCTAGCTTCTAGGGTTTAGCCTTTACGATCTCGTGGTAGATCAACTCTTGTAACACTCATATCATCAAGATCAATCAAGCAGGAAGTAGGGTATTACCTCCATCGAGAGGGCCCGAACCTGGGTAAACATCGTGTCACCCGCCTCTTGTTACCATCCACCTTAGACGCACAGTTCGAGACCCCCTACCCGAGATCCGCCAGTTTTGACACCGACACGTGCCTCATGGGCAAGATGACTAAAACGTCATTCTCCGGAACTATGGAGAGAGCAACAAATTTGTTGGAGATCATACATACAGATGTATGTGGTCCGATGAATGTTGAGGCTCGTGGCGGATATCGTTATTTTCTCACCTTCACAGATGATTTAAGCAGATATGGGTATATCTACTTAATGAAACATAAGTCTGAAACGTTTGAAAAGTTCAAAGAATTTCAGAGTGAAGTTGAAAATCATCGTAACAAGAAAATAAAGTTTCTACGATCTGATCGTGGAGGAGAATATTTGAGTTATGAGTTTGGTATTCATTTGAAACAATGCGGAATAGTTTCGCAACTCACGCCACCCGGAACACCACAACGTAATGGTGTGTCCGAACGTCGTAATCGTACTTTACTAGATATGGTGCGATCTATGATGTCTCTTACTGATTTACCGCTATCGTTTTGGGATTATGCTTTAGAGACGGCCGCATTCACGTTAAATAGGACACCATCAAAATCCGTTGAGACGATGTCTTATGAACTGTGATTTGTCAAGAAACCAAAGTTGTCGTTTCTGAAAGTTTGGGGCTGCGATGCTTATGTGAAAAAGCTTCAACCTGATAAGCTTGAACCCAAATCGGAGAAATGTGTCTTCATAGGATACCCAAAGGAGACTGTTGGGTACACCTTCTATCATAGATGCGAAGGCAAGACTTTTGTTGCTAAATTCAGAGTTTTTCTAGAGAAGGAGTTTCTCTCGAAAGAAGTGAGTGGGAGGAAAGTAGAACTTGATGAGGTAACTGTACCTGCTCCCTTATTGGAAAGTAGTTCATCGCAAAAACCGGTTTCTGCGACACCTACACCAATTAGTGAGGAAGTTAATGATGATGATCATGAAACTTCAGATCAAGTTGTTACTGAACCTCGTAGGTCAACCAGAGTAAGATCCGCGCCAGAGT
Source organism: Aegilops umbellulata (assembly GCA_032464435.1). Taxonomy (NCBI): domain Eukaryota; kingdom Viridiplantae; phylum Streptophyta; class Magnoliopsida; order Poales; family Poaceae; genus Aegilops; species Aegilops umbellulata. Next base: position 271,469,805 of record CP136059.1, on the reverse strand, counting down.
GGTACGGTAATCCTGTTCTGGAAGTTATGTTACTAGACCATGACGAACCTACGAATTATGAAGGAGCGATGGTGAGCCCAGATTCCGCAAAATGGCTTGAGGCCATGAAATCTGAGATGGGATCCATGTATGAGAACAAAGTGTGGACTTTGGTTGACTTGCCCGATGATCGGCAAGCAATTGAGAATAAATGGATCTTCAAGAAGAAGACTGACGCTGACGATAATGTTATTGTCTATAAAGCTCGACTTGTTGCGAAAGGTTTTTGACAAGTTCAAGGGATTGACTATGATGAGACCTTCTCACCCGTAGCGATGCTTAAGTCTGTCCGAATCATGTTAGCAATTGCTGCATTTTATGACTATGAAATTTGGCAAATGGATGTCAAAACTGCATTCCTGAATGGATTTCTAGAAGAAGAGTTGTATATGATGTAACCGGAAGGTTTTATCGATCCAAAGGGAGCTAACAATGTGTGCAAGCTCCAGCGATCCATTTATGGACTGGTGCAAGCCTCTCGGAGTTGGAATAAACGCTTTGATAGTGTGATCAAAGCATTTGTTTTTGTACAGACTTTTGGAGAAGCCTGTAAAGTGAGTGGGAGCTCTATAGCATTTCTGATATTATATGTGGATGACATATTGCTGATTGGAAATGATATAAAATTTCTAGATAGCATAAAGGGATACTTGAATAAGAGTTTTTCAATGAAAGACCTCGGTGAAGCTACTTATATATTGGGCATCAGGATCTATAAAGATAGATCAAGATGCTTAATTGGACTTTCACAAAGCACATACCTTGACAAAGTTCTGAAGAAGTTCAAAATGGATCAAGCAAAGAAAGGGTTCTTGACTGTGTTACAAGGTGTGAAGTTGAGTAAGACTCAATGCCCGACCACTGCAGAAGATAGAGAGAAAATGAAAGATGTTCCCTATGCTTCAGCCATAGGCTCTATCATGTATGCAATGCTGTGTACCAGACCTGATGTGTGCCTTGCTATAAGTCTAGCAGGGAGCAAAGTAATCCAAGGGTGGATCACTGGACAGCGGTCAAGAACATCCTGAAATACCTGAAAAGGACTAAGCATATGTTTCTCGTTTATGGAGGTGACAAAGAGCTCATCGTAAATGGTTACGTTGATGCAAGCTTTGACACTGATCCGGATGATTCTAAATCGCAAACCGGATACGTGTTTACATTGAACGGTGGAGCTGTTAGTTGGTGCAGTTCTAAACAAAGCGTCGTGGCGGGATCTACGTGTGAAGCGGAGTACATAGCTGCTTCGGAAGCAGCAAATGAAGGAGTCTGGATGAAGGAGTTCATATCCGCTCTAGGTGTCATACCTAGTGCATCGGGTCCAATGAAAATCTTTTGTGACAATACTGGTGCAATTGCCTTGGCGAAGGAATCCAGATTTCACAAGAGAACCAAGCACATCAAGAGACGCTTCAATTCCATCCGGGATTTAGTCCAGGTGGGAGACATAGAAATTTGCAAGATACATACGGATCTGATTGTTGCAGACCCGTTGACTAAGCCTCTTCCACGAGCAAAACATGATCAGCACCAAGGCTCCATGGGTGTTAGGATCATTACTGTGTAATCTAGATTATTGACTCTAGTGCATGTGGGAGACTGAAGGAAATATGCCCTAGAGGCAATAATAAAGTTATTATTTATTTCCTTATATCATGATAAATGTTTATTATTCATGCTAGAATTGTATTAACCGGAAACATAATACATGTGTGAATACATAGACAAACAGTATGTCACTAGTATGCCTCTACTTGACTAGCTCGTTGATTAAAGATGGTTAAGTTTCCTAGCCATTGACATGGGTTGTCATTTGATTAACGGGATCACATCATTAGGAGAATGATGTGATTGACTTGACCCATTCCGTTAGCTTAGCACCCGATCGTTTAGTATGTTGCTATTGCTTTCTTCATGACTTATACATGTTCCTATGACTATGAGATTATGCAACTCCCGTTTACCGGAGGAACACTTTGTGTGCTACCAAACGTCACAACGTAACTGGGTGATTATAAAGGTGCACTACAGGTGTCTCCGAAGGTACTTGTTGGGTTGGCGTATTTCAAGATTAGGATTTGTCACTCCGATTGTCGGAGAGGTGTCTCTGTGCCCTCTCGGTAATGCACATCACTTAAGCCTTGCAAGCATTGCAACTAATGAGTTAGTTGCGGAATGATGTATTACAGAACGAGTAAAGAGACTTGCCGGTAAAGAGATTGAACTAGGTATTAAGATACCGACGATCGAATCTCGGGCAAGTAACATACCGATGACAAAGGGAACAACGTATGTTGTTATGCGGTCTGACCGATAAAGATCTTCATAGAATATGTGGGAGCCAATATGAGCATCCAGGTTCCGCTATTGGTTATTGACCGGAGACGTGTCTCAGTCATGTCTACATAGTTCTCGAACCCATAGGGTCCGCACGCTTAACATTTCGATGACAGTTATATTATGAGTTTATATGTTTTGATGTACCGAAGGTTGTTCGGAGTCCCGGATGTGATCGCGGACATGATGAGGAGTCTCAAAATGGTCGAGACATGAAGATTGATATATTGGGAGCCTATGTTTGGATATCGGAAGTGTTCCGGGTGAAATTGGGATTTTACCGGAGTACCGGGAGGTTACCGGAACCCCCCGGGAGGTTAATGGGCCATAGTGGGCCTTAGTGGAAGAGAGGAGAGGCGGCCAGGGCAAGGGCCGCGCGCCCCTCCCTCCTAGCCCGAATAGGACAAGGAGAGGGGGGCGGCGCCCCCCCCCCCTTCCTTCTTCTCCTCCACCTCTTTCCCCCTCCACTCCTATTCCAACTAGGAAAGGGAGGGAGTCCTACTCCCGGTGGGAGTAGGACTCCTCCTGGCGTGCCCCCTCTCCTGGCCGGCCGTACCCCCCCCCTTGCTCCTTTATATACGGTGGCAGGGGGCACCCCAAAGACACAACAATTGATTTGATCTTTTAGCCGTGTGCGGTGCCCCCCTCCACCATAGTCCACCTCGATAATAATGTAGTGGTGCTTAGGCGAAGCCCTGCGTCGGTAGAACATCATCATCGTCACCACGCCGTCGTGCTGACGAAACTCTCCCTCAACACTCGGCTGGATTGGAGTTCGAGGGACGTCATCGGGCTGAACGTGTGCTGAACTCGAAGGTGTCGTGCGTTCGGTACTTGATCGGTCGGATCGTGAAGACGTACGACTACATCAACCGCTTTGTGCTAACGCTTCCGCTTTCAGTCTACGAGGGTACGTGGACAACACGCTCCCCTCTCGTTGCTATGCATCACCATGATCTTGCGTGTGCGTAGGAAAATTTTGAAAATTATTACGTTCCCCAACACAAGTAGGAACAACACCTAAGCACCGGTCCACCCACATATCTAATTATCAAAGTAGCGAACACATATCAAACCAACATGATGAAAGGGACTAGATGAAATTCCCGTGTGCCCTCAAGAACACTTTGCTTATCATAAGAGACTGTTTTGGCCTGTCCTTTGCCTCAAAAGGATTGAGCTACCTTGCTGCACTTTTGTTACCATTACTGTTACTTGCTCGTTACAAATTATCTTGCTATCAAACTACTCGTTATTTATAATTTCAGTGCTTGCAGACACTACCTTGCTGAAAACCGCTTGTCATTTCCTTCGGCTCCTCGTTGGGTTCGACACTCTTACTTATCGAAAGGACTACGATTGGTCCCCTATACTTGTGGGTCATCAGTAACAAACAACATAATAGTCACAATATGTCTACAATTATACTCGACTAGTTTTAACCAACTTCTTTTTGGCTATTGAAGTCTTTCCAGGGCAGATCCTTCTCGAGGTGGTCAATGTTTGTTGGTAGTCTCCGCAAAAAAAAGTTTGTTGGGGGTGGATGGCCCCTTCACTACGTCGACCGACTGTATAATCAATCGCCCTCTCCGGGAGCACGGTCCTTGGCGGATCCAGTGTTGTCCTCCCGCTCAAGCTCAACGAGAGGCCCTGCCACACGCAACAAGGTATGTCTGCAAGTGATGGCCTACGAGGAGAAACACAAACGACGTCGGCAAGGGCAAAAGGTACCTTGAAGAAGAGGAGCTCGTCGCCCACGGCGGCCTTGAATAGGAGGGCCTGATCGCGCGTCCCTTTGATGTACGCCTCCAGTCGTGCCATACCCTTGTTGTGCCCGCACTCCTCGTCCTTCTCTCTTCCTCGTGCCGTACCCGCCTCCTGGCGCCGCACATTCGCCCGGCAAGGGCCCATCAGTAGCACCGGTACGGCGTTGGTGAAGCAGGAGGCACGAGCCGGGGGACGACTGTGGTGGCTTCCCCACGAGGTGGTTGAGGCGGCTTGTGCGGGGTGGCCTTAAGGGGTGGTCAGGGTGGTGGCCTTGGTTGTGCGGTGGTAGCTGGCGACCCCGTGAATGGCGGGAAGATCTGGTGGGCTACCCTATTGCGTGATGGGCGATGACGCTGGCCATGGTTCTGGTGTCCCAGTTAGATCCGTCGCGGCATGGCTTCGGCCGGCCGACGACACATGATGGGACCCGTGTGGGGTGGCTGGAGGCTCTGTACCAGCGTTTCTGCTGCCGTACGTCTACATGGCAAGGCTGCACGTGGATCCAGTTAGCGACGATATCAGGGTGCAATGACTTCCGGTGAAAACCGTGTTGGCTTTGGTCATGGTGGACAATAATGTCGGCATCATCATAACAACAAGAGATGGAGCGGTGTTGCATCTTCAGCATTGACAGCAACGTGTCTCGATGGCATGGGGCAGTGGGGTCTTAGTGGTGAACGTGTGTTGATGACCCGCGCAGGAGGGTAGCGTCGTCTGTCATCATGGTGGCGTCGACAGTAAATGGGTCTAGCAAGCTCAATGCATTGATCACTCCTAAAGATGACGACAGAGGACCAGCTCTTGGCTAGCTTGCGGGCAGTTTGGTTAGGCCACCGAACTTGTGTGTGTTGACGCAAGGTTAGGACACATCATGGCGACAGAAAGATGGCCTTGGATTGATTCACATATTTATTTTGTGAGGACTTTGTTGAATAATATAATAAAGATGGTTGCCTGCATCTCTTGAGGAAGAGGCCGGGTTTATAAGGCAGTGGAGCACCAGCGACCTCGGAAAGAGCGCACATGATCTTCCAGTCACCCCTAAGCGTCACCGACTGTAGAAACAAGTCCGCTGGGTGCATCCATGGTTTTAAATAGCATTAGCGTTAAAAATCACTGATGGAACCAGACACAAATGCATACAACATTAACGTTAAAAATCATTCAAAGTAGTTGATGACTCAAAACCTAAACCTCGATGTTACAAACCATCTCCATGCAGTCTTACTACATGACGAGAGTAGTTCAGAATTACACACATTTGACAGGCAAGTCACAGCAGCTATCAAGTCAGGCATCAGTCTGAATGACGCCATGCAGAGTATTGGCCAATTATCGCGAAGAAGTTGAGCCTCCTGCAGTGTTCCCAGAACGAAAGGAAGTCGACAAAATCAGAATCACTTTGGTAGTAAATAATGAAAATGACATGGACAAAAAGGAAATGAAATTCTCCCATGCCAATGCAGATTAAGACACATTGACGCATTGTTTGGCACCACAGGCCAGAAATTTAGTTCAGGTCAGTCATTTTTCCCACTCAATCCAGAGATCACCAGCTTTCCTTTGGCGATCAACTGGAAATAGAAGTAAGCTTAAGGTACGATTGCATCTCCACATCCAAATATCTACTATGATGCAACATGAACGAATCCCACCTACCAACCAAGGTGTTCACCAAGGATGTGCATGCAAGTAGTAGTGGGTTGTTAGATCAATAATTGAAGACAAAGGCATCTTTATGTGTGCAGGAGATTGAAGAAGCACTACAAGACTAATAATTCCATGACAAAAAAAAGATCGTAAAAAAAATTCCATGTCGGTGAGCATCAATAGAGGCCGCTCATTAAGACTGCAGCTTTAACATGTTTAGTTAATGGAGCAGCACCATGTTGAGCACTGACTAACTACCCATTACATTAACTAGGATCAAATGTGTTGTATATTTCTCAGGGCTGAGAATTCTCTAAGAAAACAAAAACATAGAAGAAATCATGTGGATCTCTATAGCTTCCCCACAAGGATTTAGATGTCACTGTCATCTGAATTATCTGCACATGGACCAGTTGGGGAAATAAATAACAGCAGGGTTGCTCATTGCTAAGCAAGCAAACATACCCAAGCTTGGTGTAGCCCTTGAAGTAGAAGAACCTGGAGACTAAAAACTTACAACAGTGGGGGGAAAGACACAATAATAGAATACCTAACCCTATCGAGCAAATAACCAAATCCTTAATGAACTATCAACGAATAATCTTAACTACTCCCTCTGTAAAGAATCTAAACACTCTTATATTTCTTTACAGAGGGGGTAGTTAAAAGGTGCATCACGAAAAATCTTTCTTCCCATGTGTTTATGTGGTGCGTTTTCAGAAAATTTGGAGGGAGACAAACTCCTGACATACCTTTCTACTCCTACTTTAGCACCTTCAAGAGCCTGAATGCACCAGTAGCAGCAGTGACAAAACACCTTCTGGGTTGATTATTGCTTGTAAGTGGCGAGATTCTCCGCATTGGACCAAGTTTATGATTTGGAGTAGGAGTAGGCCCATGGGCCATTTTGTTACTCAGAGAGACATGGAGTTGTCCACGAAGCCCAGCCATACGATCTGAGCTTGCATAGGCTGGATACACCTTCAAAGGAAACCGAGCTTGTAACACTGATCTCCAATATGGGTGTCGGAGTAATGGGCCACGGGTAGGCAAACCCGAGGCCCAGAACCTTCCAAGACATCGGGGCCGGCTTCGCCCCTCGAAGGATCCCAAGACAAAGGGCCGACTCTGAGAGTCGGCTATAGCATCGCCGACTACCCACTCACGGCCGAATCTCGAAGACGGCTACGACATAAGCCGATTCCCAGTTGGCGACTCCAGGAATGCCGACTATGGGGAGTCGGCCCACGACTTCGCCACCTTCAGCCTTCTAGAAGAAGGACAGGACTGGGGATGGCCGGAGTACGGCCCTCCCCTACCCTGATTACCAAGGGCGGGTATGGCTACAGTGCGACGTACCGAAAGAGATCTTCGGTACGGCGCGGCACTGTGGCCATACCGGCCCTGACGTCCGCCCTAGCGGCGGAACCCTGTTCCCACGTTGGCCCGCCGGTACGGCCTGGAGACGGCGGGCCCCGCCAGTCAGCGGGGGAGATAGAAGACGGCGAGAGCGCCCAAAGACGGACCCCGTGGGAGTCGGCCTCCAGGAGTCGGCCCGTTCCTCCCATGGGCCCCGCACGCCATTAACCAGATAAGACAGGGAGTGGCCACAGTGATCGCCCGTCGGACGGCAACACTGTTGCCACGACCTCGTGACCAAGACGACGTCATCAGAAGCGCGGCTACAGTGACCAGGTCAGCCGGCGGGGCCCACCAGCGGCGGGCCCCAGGAGTCGGCGGAGAAGACGGCCACTTGAGAGACAGGCAGCTGGGACCCGCGCCCAGTCGGATTACCATTGTACCCCGGGGGTAGGCCTATATAAACCCCCCGGAACACCCATGCAAAGGGTTGGATCCTTTTACCACTAGACAGAAGCACAGAAGGGAGAGAGCTAGCCTTGCCCTCTCCTACCTCTAGAACACAGCTCGAGAAGCAACTTTGTACACATATCACCATAGTGACCATGCGGAGACCCCGCAGAGCAGCAGTAGGGATATTATCTCCTCGGAGAGCCCCGAAGCTGGGTAAGATCCGCCGGCGTGCATGTCTACGCCTCATCCCGCTTCCAGGCACCGGCGACGTTCTACTCGCCCCCACCATGATAAGCCATCCGTTGGCATATGTCGTACCCAACCCTCGACATTTGGCGCCCACCGTGGGGCAAGGTGCACCGTCGTCCGGAGATCTGTTTTGGACGGGAACCCTTTTTCTTCCCGGCGAGCGTAGCCAGCCCAGCACGCCAGAGGGAATCTGCGCCGACGCGCTGCGCGACGTTGAGACCGTTTGCGCGGCCAGCTGCCTCGCCGATCTTGTCGGCGAGGTTAGCCTCTCCGACGAGCCTGCATCCGACGCAGGCACCGGCGGCCCCGCGAACCTTCTCGCGGGCCTCCTTGACGACCTCCACGTTGCTGGCGAGCCTGCCACTGACCTGGAGTCCGTAGGCTCCACCGACCCGATGCTGGTCGATTCCGACACCGCGTCGCTCGACGCCTTTCCCATCGATGTGGTGATCTACGACGAACCGCTCCCTCGCACGGAGAGCGGCGGAAGCACCGTCACTGAGGTGCTCGTCATCGACCATGGCGAGCACTCCGACGGGAGAGCTCGCGACCCGCTTGACGCGGCACTGCAAGACCTGGATGCGCCCATTCCAGAGGACGCTGACGCCGAGACACTGGAGGCGCGCCGCCTCCAGCTCGTCGAAGGCGCGAAGAAGCTGGCGAGCATGAGACGCTTGTCAGAGGCCTACCAGCGCGAGATGGATCGCGCCGTGGGCGGCTCGCCGGCCGCGGTGGGGCCAAGCCACCTGGGCGCAGTCCGCCAGCGCGGCGCGGACATCGCCAGCATGTTCGGGGCCAACCCAAGCGGGGACATCGCCCGCAGAAAACATTCGAGCCGCCCAAGCGGCGGCAGACGAGCTGGATAACCTTGAAGGCGAAGAGCGCCGACTGATGACGGAGCGAGTCCAGCGACTCCTCGACGCGGCCGGCGCGCAGAACGCGGCCGGCTGCCGCACCGAAGGACCGCAGCAGCAGAAAGATGACCTGCCACCCCGCCGAGATCAAGGCGCAACATCTCGGGCGCCGACTGGCGGCGTCCACGGAAGAAAAGACAAGGAGCCGGCTGCAAGCCGCAGTCGGACTCATATCACCATCGAGCGCGACCAGGACGGCCGCCCGAAAACGGTAGAGCGGCGGGACGACTATGTGCCTCCGCCACCCCACAGAGAAAGGCTTGGAATCTTAAAGCAGATAGCTATTTCAAACTTGGCCTTACAAGAGGAGTTTCTTGAATCCCGGCCCATACTAGCCTGGCGTTTTCATCACGAGTCTAAAAAACCGTCAGGCTCAGGCCTTGTTCTCGTCCTCCAATCTGTACTGGCCAGGGAGAGCAAGGCCTGAGCTATCTGCCGAAACCAATCTCGTATTTCCAACCACTCAGCATGCAGTGAGTGGGACAGGATTCCAGAAACCTCACTTCCCGACTCCTCCAAACAACACAAACCCTTCTCGGCCTTGCAGCAACCCCGTCGACCCCCCTCCAACACCCCCCTGCTCCAATTTAGCTGCGTATCTGATGATATATTTCTTCTGGTCTGCAAAGGATTCATCCGCTTCTTCTGATCAAGGAAAGATTCCATCTTTTTCAAGATACAGCCAGTGGTAACGCATCAAATTTGTGATTTTTTGTCACCAGTTCCGTTCTCTTGTACTCTAATTGCCAGGGTAGCTTGTTGTTCTTGCTTTTTTAAAATCTCAAAATCAGGGCATCTCTTTGCAAGGAACTTGTGAATCGACGGTCAGAAAAAGAAAATCAGTAAAACTTGAGGAGAGGGGACGAGACATTAGCTCTTTATTAGAGAACCGTGACAGAGAGTTTTACAGATCGGAAATCAGATCAATCAAGAACGACGCGACAGCAATAATCTATCTAGGGATTTACAATCAGCTTTAGTCGACCGTAAACGTATCAAAGAAGGCCCGACCAACGATTTCATCAGAACCCTAGGGCAAGATTCGGCACACTTCATCACACACAGAAACCACACATAATAGATCAGATAGCAAACGAGAAGAGAAGGAAGGGCGGTGCGCGTGTGGCGCGCGCGGCGGGAAGGTACCTCGTTCCCGGCTCGCCGCGGATCTGGAAGGAGGCGAGGCGACGGCGCGTGCGTCGGCCGCTCGTCTCGCGCAGACACTGTATGCGGAGAGTGAGGAAAGGGGATGTGTGGTCGGAGGAGCACGCTGTATTTTTATTTTTATTTTTTTTGTGGTTATAGCACGCTTTATGGTATCGGCGGCGACGCTCACCAGGGCTGCAGGCCCATGCGGCGACAAGGAAAAACAACCAGCGATCGAAAAGCCCAAAGTTTCCAGGATCGGGCGCCCATGCAGAAGGTTAATTGGCCGGCCCATTAAGCACGAGCTCGCTCGGGTCGCTCGTCCCTTGATCCCAGGTCTCTAGTTAACAATTCTCCAGCTTTTATGTACTTGCCACTATCAATTTCCGTTGAATAAAGTTTGGTAACACCCCATAAAAAAAAAGTTAACAATTCTAAAAAAGGTCGCTAGATTACTGTTCTTTTTTGTGAATAGTCGCTAGTTAATTGTTGACCACGACCATGGACTACTAACCAGGTTGTTGACTGTTAACTTTCACAAAAAAGTTTATGGAAACTTCAAAAAAATCTTAAATTCGAAAAAAAAATCATGCATTCAAAAAATATTCATGAATTTGAAAAAAAAACATTAAATTTGGAAAAAAACATGATTTTAAAAAAACATGGATTTGAAAAAAATGTGGATTTTCAAGAAAAAGTTCGCGAATAAAAAACGGCCAAAAAAGGAAAAGGAGTAAAACCAAAGAAAAATGGTCAAAGAAAACTTAAAGACAAAGAAAAAAACAGAGTGATCTTTTCATGGTTGCAAGTTGATGCACAAACAAGGAGGGAAAAAAGAGTAGTAGCCACGAGGATAACCAAAGTGATCTTTTCAAGATTTTGGATTCAACTATTTAATGTTGTGATTAGATTCATCTTAATTACTTCTCTAGTAGTTGTGGATGCTTGCATGGAGGGTATAATCTGTAGGTATTTGTTCAAGTTAGGACAATACCTTAGCTCCGGTCCACCCACACAACACCTATTACGCAATGAACGTTAACTCAATGAACCGTGGTGAAAGTAATTTGGCCATATCCCCATGTGTTCTCAAGAGCATTTTAGTAACTAGAAGAAACACCATCGGCTTGTTCTTAGCACAACCAAGGATTAGTCCACTTCCTGCACCTTGCTACTTTTGTTACTTGCTACCTTGTTACTATTTAGGGAAACGTTTTACATCGGCTGGCCGGCCAAACGTTGGGCCGGTCGTACGCCAGTGTGGGCGTCATGCGACAGAGCGTGGCTGTTACATGCGTCCCCCTGCGGGCCTCATGTTCCAAGCAACGACGGTCTTATCCCTTCTCGTTCCCCAATCTGCTAGCACATCTCTTCTATTCCAGCGCATCTCCAACTAGCTAACCCACACCCTCTTCACGTCCTTGCCATGAGCGTCGCTGCTCGAGTGGGGTGGAGAGATGCGCCCTGCTTGATTCGTAGGCGAGATCGCCAGCGTCGGAGGCTAGGATGCCATGGCCCTTGTGGTCATGGCACACCCTTGTTCCTCAGTCGACGAGGGCGCATGCTACAATTAGCGAGCGGCCATGCTACAACCGGTGCCACGCGTTGTCGGGACCAGCTGCGCGTATTGCTGGGACCAAGGGTCACCAGCACTGGAAAGCTACTACACTGGCTGCGTGCTGGATTGCTGGAACCAACGACCATGACAACATTTTTTGTTGCGACCGGCTTCTTGTTTTGCTAGTACCAGCCATAATTTTTACTATGAGCCGTCGACGACAAGCATTGTTTTTGTTGGAACCAATGGTTTCTTTTGTTGGAATCATACACTAGTTTTGTTGGAACCATGCATTTTTGTGTGCTTTTTCTCTGACAAACGTCATTGTTTTTGCGGAATCATGTTATGTTTTGTTGGAAACATGCCATTCTTTTGCTGGAATCACGCCTTGATTTTGCTGCAACCAGCGACCACAGGGATCGTTGTGCTGGCGCCGGTGAGTCGACCGGTGCCGCAGAAGAAGCATGCGCAGGAGATAGTGGTAGGTGGGGTGGAGGAGGCGTCATTAGCGCGGTGGATGGTCGAGCAGAGTTGTTGTTTTTCTCGAGTTGCTTACTACAAAGATGGGCAGAAAAACGTGTGTGCATTGACTCAATCAAGGGCTATCATGCGGCTGCTAACAAACTGGATCAAGGGCTGCTAGGCGACCGACCAAACATTAGACCGGTCGGTTGGCGTCTATCATCGCACGACTATTTATCTTGCTACCAAATTATCTCTCAAAACTATCTTACATCATTTGTAGTGGAACCTTGCTCAAAACTACTTGTCAATTTATTCTGCTCCTCATTGGGTTCGACACTCTTACTTATCGAAAGGACTACAATTTATCCCCTCTATTTTTAGGTCATCAAAACTCTTTTCTGGTGCCATTGCCGGGGAATGTAACGCGCTTGTAAGTTGAATTTGGTAAGAAAACTTTTATCGTGCGTGCTAATTTTTATTCTCATTTGCTACTATGAAAAACAATCCTTTGAGAGGCTTGTTTGGGGTGACATGTGCACATGTTGAAGTGGTTAGGAAGGAACCCTCACATGCTGAAAATATCTATTATTAGATTCCTCTTGGTATTTTGGAACAATTGCACACTAACCGTTATGCAGGAAATGGAAAGGTTCATCATGATATGCACTTGCTTGTTATATATGAACTTTGTGGGATATTTAAGTTTGCAGGTTATCAAGGGATGAAGTAAAGAAGAAGATATTCCATTTATCTTTGGAGCAATGGTTTGACATGGTTTAGCCTATTGGATAATCCGCACTGGTGGGACTGGAATTGACTGAAACTGGAATTCCATATCAAATTCTATCCTATGCATCTCGTGATGGACAAAGTATCTCTCAGATTTGGGGGAGGCTTAAGGACTTAATGCTCAAATGCCCCAATCATGAGCTCTCGTATTATTCATAGGTTTTATGCTAGGCTTTCTCTTCGCAATAAGGAAAATTTTAATACTTCTTCAGTTGGTTCTTTTACGAGTACCCAAAATGATTTTAAATGAGATCTTATTGAAAGAATTAAACACAATGCAGAAGATTGAGAAGTTGACAAAGGTAAAGAGTCAGGTCTAAATCTTGAATATGATTGTGTTAATTCTTTTGTTGAAACTGATGCTTTTTCATGAGCTTAGTGCAAAATATTGACTTGATTTTGAGATAGTTGTCAACTTCTGTTAATCTATTGCTTCACATGTTGATCTCTCTAAGGAGAAATGGTTTAAATATCATGAACCCATTAAAGATATTTGTAAGGAGCTTATCATTGCTAATACTGAAATACAAGCTCATACTGTTAATCCTATTGTGCCTAGTGCTTACATTGAAAAAGCCTCATTTTCCTGCTACAATAAAGGAGCACTCTAGGGCTACAACTATGATTAATAAAAATCATAATAAGGCACCTAAACATTTTGAACAAATTAAAGTTGAACCTTCAATAGCCATGGTTAAAGATCTTTTGGTTGAAAAGGTTGATGGGCATGTTTGTTTATTTTTGTGAGCAAGCTTCTAAAATCGTTAAGCATCATAAAGATGAAAGAGATAAATATGTTAGAGTTGTTGGCATGACCGTTGTTTCTGTTAAGATTGGTGATCATTGTTATCATGGTTTATGATATGGATGCTAGTATAAGTGTTATTTCTTTCTCTCTCTGCCAAGAATTAATGCATGATATTTCACATGTTGAGATAGAGGAGATCGATGTTACTATTAAGCTTGCAAATAGTTTACCCCTTGGGATTGTTAAAGATGATGAGTTATTTGTGGTGAGATCAAATATCCTGCTGATTTATTAGTATTTGGATCTAAACAAGATATTTTTTGTCCCATAATTTTTGGTAGACCCTTCTTAAATAATGTTGGTGTTGTGATTGATTGTGTTAAGTAGAAAGTTAAAGTTCAGTTTCATGAATTTAATATTTCTAGGTTCACTAAACAACATCATGCTAAAGATTTACCTCATGATGAAGTAATTGTTAGTCTTATTTCTATTGTTTTGCATCATACCGATCCTTTAGAGAAGTACTTGTTAGAACATGAGAAACACAAGTGTGGAAAAGGACAGTAACATTATCCCTTCTCTCTTTTTCTCTCCTTTTTTCTTTTTTTTTCTTTTCTTTTTTTTTCTTTTTTGGAGACTCCTTTTTTTGGGAGACTCTTTCTCTTTTTTTTGGAGACTCTTTTTGCCTCTCTCTTTTCTTTTCTTTTATAACCTCACACGGGGCAATGTTCTAATAATGATGATCATCACACTTTTATTTACTTACAACTCGATAAAACTAATACATGATGACTATATGGATGCCTCTGGCGGTGTACCCGGATGTGCAATGATCTAGCATAGCAAAGATATCAAAAAATGGACAAGCCATGAAAATATCATGCTAGCTGTCTTACGATCATGCAAAGCAATGTGACAATGAACGCTCAAGTCATGTATATAATGATGATGGAAGTTGCATGGCAATATATCTCAGAATGGCTATGGAAATGCCATAATAGGTGGGTATGGTGGTTGTTTTGAGGAAGGTATAAGGAGGGTTTTATGCACCGGCGAAAGTTGTGCGGTACGAGGCGTCATTAGTGCGGTGGATGGTCGAGCAGAGTTGTTGTTTTTCTCAAGTTGCTTACTACAAAGATGGGCAGAAAACGTGTGTGCGTTGACTCAATCAAGGGCTATCATGCGGCTGCTAACAAACTGGATCAAGGGCTGCTAGGTGACCGACCAAACATTAGACCGGCCGGTTGGCGTCTATCATCGCGCGACTATTTATCTTGCTACCAAATTATCTCTCAAAACTATCTTACATCATTTGTAGTGGAACCTTGCTCAAAACTACTTGTCAATTTCTTCTGCTCCTCATTGGGTTCGACACTCTTACTTATCGAAAGGACTACAATTTATCCCCTCTATTTTTAGGTCATCAAAACTCTTTTCTGGTGCCATTGCCGGGGAATGTAACGCGCTTGTAAGTTGAATTTGGTAAGAAAACTTTTATCGTGCGTGCTAATTTTTATTCTCATTTGCTACTATGAAAAACAATCCTTTGAGAGGCTTGTTTGGGGTGACATGTGCACATGTTGAAGTGGTTAGGAAGGAACCCTCACATGCTGAAAATATCTATTATTAGATTCCTCTTGGTATTTTGGAACAATTGCACACTAACCGTTATGCAGGAAATGGAACGGTTCATCATGATATGCACTTGCTTGTTATATATGAACTTTGTGGGATATTTAAGTTTGCAGGTTATCAAGGTATGAAGTAAAGAACAAGATATTCCATTTATCTTTGGAGCAATGGTTTGGCATGGTTTAGCCTACTGGATAATCCACACTGGTGGGACTGGAATTGACTAAAACTGGAATTCCATAACAAATTCTATCTTATGCATCTCGTGATGGACAAAGTATCTCTCAGATTTGGGGGAGGCTTAAGGACTTAATGCTCAAATGCCCCAATCATGAGCTCTCGTATTATTCATAAGTTTTATGCTAGGATTTCTCTTCGCAATAAGGAAAATTTTAATACTTCTTCAGTTGGTTCTTTTACGAGTACCCAAAATGATTTTAAATGAGATCTTATTGAAAGAATTAAACACAATGCTGAAGATTGAGAAGTTGACAAAGGTAAAGATTCAGGTCTAAATCTTGAATATGATTGTGTTAATTCTTTTGTTGAAACTGATGCTTTTTCATGAGCTTAGTGCAAAATATTGACTTGATTTTGAGATAGTTGTCAACTTCTGTTAATCTATTGCTTCAGATGTTGATCTCTCTAAGGAGAAATGGTTTATATATCATGAACCCATTAAAGATATTTGTAAGGAGCTTATCATTGCTAATACTGAAATACAAGCTTATACTGTTAATCCTATTGTGCCTAGTGCTTACACTGAAAAAGCCTCATTTTCCTGCTACAATAAAGGAGCACTCTAGGGCTACAACTATGATTAATAAAAATCATAATAAGGCACCTAAACATTCTGAACAAATTAAAGTTGAACCTTCAATAGCCATGGTTAAAGATCTTTTGGTTGAAAAGGTTGATGGGCATGTTTGTTTATTTTTGTGAGCAAGCTTCTAAAATCGTTAAGCATCATAAAGATGAAAGAGATAAATATGTTAGAGTTGTTGGCATGACCGTTGTTTCTGTTAAGATTGGTGATCATTGTTATCATGGTTTATGATATGGATGCTAGTATAAGTGTTATTTCTTTCTCTCTCTGCCAAGAATTAATGCATGATATTTCACATGTTGAGATAGAGGAGATTGATGTTACTATTAAGCTTGCAAATAGTTTACCTCTTGGGATTGTTAAAGATGCTTAGTTATTTGTGGTGAGATCAAATATCCTTTTGATTTATTAGTATTTGGATCTAAACAAGATATTTTTTGTCCCATAATTTTTGGTAGACCCTTCTTAAATAATGTTGGTGTTGTGATTGATTGTGTTAAGTAGAAAGTTAAAGTTCAGTTTCATGAATTTAATATTTCTAGGTTCACCAAACAACATCATGCTAAAGATTTACCTCATGAGGATGTAATTGTTAGTCTTATTTCTATTGTTTTGCATCATACCGATCCTTTAGAGAAGTACTTGTTAGAACATGAGAAACACAAGTGTGGAAAAGGACAGTAACATTATCCCTTCTCTCTTTTTCTCTCCTTTTTCTTTTTTTTTTCTTTTATCTTTTTTCTTTTCTTTTTTGGAGACTCCTTTTTTTGGGAGACTCTTTCTCTTTCTTTTGGAGACTCTTTTGGCCTCTCTCTTTTCTTTTCTTTTATAACCTCACACGGGGCAATGTTCTAATAATGATGATCATCACACTTTTATTTACTTACAACTCGATAAAACTAATACATGATGACTATATGGATGCCTCTGGCGGTGTACCAGGATGTGCAATGATCTAGCATAGCAAAGATATCAAAAAATGGACAAGCCATGAAAATATTATGCTAGCTGTCTTAATATCATGCAAAGCAATGTGACAATGAACGCTCAAGTCATGTATATAATGATGATGGAAGTTGCATGGCAATATATCTCAGAATGGCTATGGAAATGCCATAATAGGTGGGTATGGTGGTTGTTTTGAGGAAGGTATAAGGAGGGTTTTATGCACCGGCGAAAGTTGTGCGGTACGAGGCATCATTAGCGCGGTGGATGGTCGAGCAGAGTTGTTGTTTTTCTCGAGTTGCTTACTACAAAGATGGGCAGAAAAACGTGTGTGCGTTGACTCAATCAAGGGCTATCATGCGGCTGCTAACAAACTGGATCAAGGGCTGCTAGGTGACCGACCAAACATTAGACCGGTCGGTTGGCGTCTAACATCGCGCGACTACTTATCTTGCTACCAAATTATCTCTCAAAACTATCTTACATCATTTGTAGTGGAACCTTGCTCAAAACTACTTGTCAATTTCTTCTGCTCCTCATTGGGTTCGACACTCTTACTTATCGAAAGGACTACAATTTATCCCCTCTATTTGTAGGTCATCAAAACTCTTTTCTGGTGCCATTGCCGGGGAATGTAACGCGCTTGTAAGTTGAATTTGGTAAGAAAACTTTTATCGTGCGTGCTAATTTTTATTCTCATTTGCTACTATGAAAAACAATCCTTTGAGAGGCTTGTTTGGGGTGACATGTGCACATGTTGAAGTGGTTAGGAAGGAACCCTCACATGCTGAAAATATCTATTATTAGATTCCTCTTGGTATTTTGGAACAATTGCACACTAACCGTTATGCAGGAAATGGAACGGTTCATCATGATATGCACTTGCTTGTTATATATGAACTTTGTGGGATATTTAAGTTTGCAGGTTATCAAGGGATGAAGTAAATAAGAAGATATTCCATTTATCTTTGGAGCAATGGTTTGGCATGGTTTAGCCTGTTGGATAATCCGCACTGGTGGGACTGGAATTGACTAAAACTGGAATTCCATAACAAATTCTATCCTATGCATCTCGTGATGGACAAAGTATCTCTCAGATTTGGGGGAGGCTTAAGGACTTAATGCTCAAATGCCCCAATCATGAGCTCTCGTATTATTCGTAAGTTTTATGCTAGGCTTTCTCTTCGCAATAAGGAAAATTTTAATACTTCTTCAGTTGGTTCTTTTACGAGTACCCAAAATGATTTTAAATGAGATCTTATTGAAAGAATTAAACACAATGTAGAAGATTGAGAAGTTGACAAAGGTAAAGAGTCAGGTCTAAATCTTGAATATGATTGTGTTAATTCTTTTGTTGAAACTGATGCTTTTTCATGAGCTTAGTGCAAAATATTGACTTGATTTTGAGATAGTTGTCAACTTCTGTTAATCTATTGCTTCACATGTTGATATCTCTAAGGAGAAATGGTTTAAATATCATGAACCCATTAAAGATATTTGTAAGGAGCTTATCATTGCTAATACTGAAATACAAGCTTATACTGTTAATCCTATTGTGCCTAGCGCTTACATTGAAAAAGCCTCATTTTCCTGCTAAAATAAAGGAGCACTCTAGGGCTACAACTATGATTAATAAAAATCATAATAAGGCACCTAAACATTCTGAACAAATTAAAGTTGAACCTTCAATAGCCATGGTTAAAGATCTTTTGGTTGAAAAGGTTGATGGGCATGTTTGTTTATTTTTGTGAGCAAGCTTCTAAAATCGTTAAGCATCATAAAGATGAAAGAGATAAATATGTTAGAGTTGTTGGCATGACCGTTGTTTCTGTTAAGATTGGCGATCATTGTTATCAAGGTTTATGATATGGATGCTAGTATAAGTGTTATTTCTTTCTCTCTCTGCCAAGAATTAATGCATGATATTTCACATGTTGAGATAGACGAGATTGATGTTAATATTAAGCTTGCAAATAGTTTACCTCTTGGGATTGTTAAAGATGCTGAGTTATTTGTGGTGAGATCAAATATCCTGCTGATTTATTAGTATTTGGATCTAAACAAGATATTTTTTGTCCTAGAATTTTTGGTAGACCCTTCTTAAATAATGTTGGTGTTGTGATTGATTGTGTTAAGTAGAAAGTTAAAGTTCAGTTTCATGAATTTAATATTTCTAGGTTCACCAAACAACATCATGCTAAAGATTTACCTCACGAGGACGTAATTGTTAGTCTTATTTCTATTGTTTTGCATCATACCGATCCTTTAGAGAAGTACTTGTTAGAACATGAGAAACACAAGTGTGGAAAAGGACAGTAACATTATCCCTTCTCTCTTTTTCTCTCCTTTTTTCTTTTTTTTTCTTTTATCTTTTTCTTTTTCTTTTTTGGAGACTCCTTTTTCTGGGAGACTCTTTCTATTTTTTTTGGAGACTCTTTTGGCCTCTCTCTTTTCTTTTCTTTTATAACCTCACACGGGGCAATGTTCTAATAATGATGATCATCACACTTTTATTTACTTACAACTCGATAAAACTAATACATGATGACTATATGGATGCCTCTGGCGGTGTACCAGGATGTGCAATGATCTAGCATAGCAAAGATATCAAAAAATGGACAAGCCATGAAAATATCAGCTAGCTGTCTTACGATCATGCAAAGCAATGTGACAATGAACGCTCAAGTCATGTATATAATGATGATGGAAGTTGCATGGCAATATATCTCAGAATGGCTATGGAAATGCCATAATAGGTGGGTATGGTGGTTGTTTTGAGGAAGGTATAAGGAGGGTTTTATGCACCGGCGAAAGTTGTGCGGTACGAGGCGTCATTAGCGCGGTGGATGGTCGAGCAGAGTTGTTGTTTTTCTCGAGTTGCTTACTACAAAGATGGGCAGAAAAACGTGTGTGCGTTGACTCAATCAAGGGCTATCATGCGGCTACTAACAAACTGGATCAAGGGCTGCTAGGTGACCGACCAAACATTATACCGGTCGGTTGGCGTCTATCATCGCGCGACTATTTATCTTGCTACCAAATTATCTCTCAAAACTATCTTACATCATTTGTAGTGGAACCTTGCTCAAAACTACTTGTCAATTTCTTCTGCTCCTCATTGGGTTCGACACTCTTACTTATCGAAAGGACTACAATTTATCCCCTCTATTTTTAGGTCATCAAAACTCTTTTCTGGTGCCATTGCCGGGGAATGTAACGCGCTTGTAAGTTGAATTTGGTAAGAAAACTTTTATCGTGCGTGCTAATTTTTATTCTCATTTGCTACTATGAAAAACAATCCTTTGAGAGGCTTGTTTGGGGTGACATGTGCACATGTTGAAGTGGTTAGGAAGGAACCCTCACATGCTGAAAATATCTATTATTAGATTCCTCTTGGTATTTTGGAACAATTGCACACTAACCGTTATGCAGGAAATGGAACGGTTCATCATGATATGCACTTGCTTGTTATATATGAACTTTGTGGGATATTTAAGTTTGCAGGTTATCAAGGGATGAAGTAAAGAAGAAGATATTCCATTTATCTTTGGAGCAATGGTTTGGCATGGTTTAGCCTACTGGATAATCCGCACTGGTGGGACTGGAATTGACTGAAACTGGAATTCCATAACAAATTCTATCCTATGCATCTCGTGATGGACAAAGTATCTCTCAGATTTGGGGGAGGCTTAAGGACTTAATGCTCAAATGCCCCAATCATGAGCTCTCGTATTATTCATAAGTTTTATGCTAGGCTTTCTCTTCGCAATAAGGAAAATTTTAATACTTCTTCAGTTGGTTCTTTTACGAGTACCCAAAATGATTTTAAATGAGATCTTATTGAAAGAATTAAACACAATGCAGAAGATTGAGAAGTTGACAAAGGTAAAGAGTCAGGTCTAAATCTTGAATATGATTGTGTTAATTCTTTTGTTGAAACTGATGCTTTTTCATGAGCTTAGTGCAAAATATTGACTTGATTTTGAGATAGTTGTCAACTTCTGTTAATCTATTGCTTCACATGTTGATCTCTCTAAGGAGAAATGGTTTAAATATCATGAACCCATTAAAGATATTTGTAAGGAGCTTATCATTGCTAATACTGAAATACAAGCTCATACTGTTAATCCTATTGTGCCTATTGCTTACATTGAAAAAGCCTCATTTTTCTGCTACAATAAAGGAGCACTCTAGGGCTACAACTATGATTAATAAAAATCATAATAAGGCACCTAAACATTCTGAACAAATTAAAGTTGAACCTTCAATAGCCATGGTTAAAGATCTTTTGGTTGAAAAGGTTGATGGGCATGTTTGTTTATTTTTGTGAGCAAGCTTCTAAAATCGTTAAGCATCATAAAGATGAAAGAGATAAATATGTTAGAGTTGTTGGCATGGCCGTTGTTTCTGTTAAGATTGGCGATCATTGTTATCATGGTTTATGATATGGATGCTAGTATAAGTGTTATTTCTTTCTCTCTCTGCCAAGAATTAATGCATGATATTTCACATGTTGAGATAGAGGAGATTGATGTTACTATTAAGCTTGCAAATAGTTTACCTCTTGGGATTGTTAAAGATGCTGAGTTATTTGTGGTGAGATCAAATATCCTGCTGATTTATTAGTATTTGGATCTAAACAAGATATTTTTTGTCCCATAATTTTTGGTAGACCCTTCTTAAATAATGTTGGTGTTGTGATTGATTGTGTTAAGTAGAAAGTTAAAGTTCAGTTTCATGAATTTCATATTTCTAGGTTCACCAAACAACATCATGCTAAAGATTTACCTCATGAGGATGTAATTGTTAGTCTTATTTCTATTGTTTTGCATCATACCGATCCTTTAGAGAAGTACTTGTTAGAACATGAGAAACACAAGTGTGGAAAAGGACAGTAACATTATCCCTTCTCTCTTTTTCTCTCCTTTTTTCTTTTTTTTCTTTTTTCTTTTATCTTTTCTTTTTTGGAGACTCCTTTTTTTGGGAGACTCTTTCTCTTTCTTTTGGAGACTCTTTTGGCCTCTCTCTTTTCTTTTCTTTTATAACCTCACACGGGGCAATGTTCTAATAATGATGATCATCACACTTTTATTTACTTACAACTCGATAAAACTAATACATGATGACTATATGGATGCCTCTAGCGGTGTACCATGATGTGCAATGATCTAGCATAGCAAAGATATCAAAAAATGGACAAGCCATGAAAATATCATGCTAGCTGTCTTACGATCATGCAAAGCAATGTGACAATGAACGCTCAAGTCATGTATATGATGATGATGGAAGTTGCATGGCAATATATCTCAGAATGGCTATGGAAATGCCATAATAGGTGGGTATGGTGGTTGTTTTGAGGAAGGTATAAGGAGGGTTTTATGCACCGGCGAAAGTTGTGCGGTACGAGATAGGCTAGCAATGGTGGAAGGGTGAGAGTGCGTATAATCCATGGACTCACATTAGTCATAAAGAATTCACATACTTATTGCAAAAGTTTATTAGCCCTCGAAGCAAAGTACTACTATGCATGCTCCTAGGGGGGAGGTTGGTAGGAGTTAACCATCGCGCACCCCCGACTTCCACGCAAAGATAGACAATCAAGGATAAATTGTGCTCCAACTTCCTAGCATAACGACAGACCATATGTGCATGCTTCGGGAATCAAAAACCTTAACACCAATATTCTTACTAAACCACAATCATTCACTAGTACCTCTTGCTACTTCTTGAGCTTGCGTTGGTTTTTCCCTTGAAGAGGAAAGGGTGATGCAGCAAAGTAGAGTAAGTATTTCCCTCAGTTTGAGAACCATGGTATCAATCCAGTAGGAGACAACGAACAAGTCACCGAATACCTGCAAAAACAATCAAACAACTTGCACCCAACGCGATAAAGGGTTGTCAATCCCTTCACGATTACTTGCAGGAAGTGAGATCTAATAGAGATAGATAAACAGTAAAGTAAATATTTTTGGTATTTTTGGTTTATAGATCGGAAAGTAAAAGATTACAGAAATAGTAGATCAGAAACAAATATTGTAGATCGGAAACTTATATCATGGAAAATAGACCCGGGGGCCATAGGTTTCACTAGAGGCTTCTCTCAAGATAGAAAATATTATGGTGGGTGAACAAATTACTGACGAGCAATTGATAGAAAAGCGCAAAGTTATGACGATATCTAAGGCAATGATCATGAATATAGGCATCACGTCCGTGTCAAGTAGACCGACTCCTGCCTGCTCTACTATTATTACTCCACACATCGACCGCTATCCAGCATGCATTGATAACCCACAAGTATAGGGGATCAATTGTAGCCTCTTTCGATAAGTAAGAGTGTCGAACCCAACGAGGAGCTAAAGGTAGAACAAATATTCCCTCAAGTTCTATCGACCACCGATACAACTCTACACACGCTTAACGTTCGCTTTACCTAAAACAAGTATGAAACTAGAAGTACTTTGTAGGTGTTGTTGGATAGGTTTGCAAGAATATAAAGAGCATGTAAATAAAAACTAGGGGCTATTTTAAGTAAAGAAGCAATAAAGTTAGTATAGCGAGTGTGGAAAAGTGGTGGTAGGAGTTGCGAAATTGTCCCTAAGCAATTGACTACGTTACTAGAACGATAGCAAGTTTTATGTGGGACAGGCCACTGCTAGCATGTCATCTCTGACTTGGAATTCTATGCACTTATGATTGGAACTGTTAGCAAGCATACGCAACTACTAACGTTCATTAAGGTAAAATCCAACCATAGCATTAAGATATATTGGTCCCCCTTCAATCCCGTATGCATCAATTTCTATGCTAGGTTGAAGCTTCTGTCACTCTTGCCCTCCAATACATAGTCCTATCAACATACAACTAACCCTATGGCGTGATCCACGCGCTCGCTTATATGATGGGCACCAAAGGACAGCAACATAACCACAAGCAAATTAAACCAATCATAGCAATTCACCAATTACCGATAGGACAACGAAAATCTACTCAGACATCATAGGATGGCAACACATCATTGGATAATAATATGAAGCATAAAGCACCTTGTTCAAGTAGAGGGTACAGCGGGTTGCGGGAGAGTGGACCGCTGTAGATAGATGAGGGAAGGTGATGAATATGTTGGTGAAGATGACGGCGGTGTTGGTGAAGATTGCGGTGATGATGATGGCCCCGGCGGTGTTCCGGCGCCACCGAGAGAGAGGGGGAGAGGGCCCCTTCTTCTTCTTCTTCTTCCTTGACCTTCTCCCTAGATGGGAGAAGGGTTTCCCGTCTGGTCCTTGGCTTCCATGGCATGGGAGGGGCGAGAGCCCCTCCGAGATTGGATCTGTCTCTCTGTCTCTCTCTGTTTCTGCGTTCCAGATTCTGGCCTTTCACCGTTTCTCATATTCCCGGAGATCCGTAACTCCGATTGGATTGAAATTTGAACACGATTTCTATCTGGATATTAGCTTTCTTGCGGCGAAAGAAGGGCTCCAACCGCCTTATGGGGTGTCCACGAGGGTCAGGGGCGCACCCCCCTGCCTCATGGCCCCCTCGGGCATCGTCTTGCGTTGATTCTTCATCCCAAAAATCACATATATTCCAAAAAAATCTCCGTTAGTTTTTATCCCTTTTGGACTCCGTTTGATATGGATTTTCTGCGAAACAAAAAACATGCAACAAACAGGAACTGGCACTGGGCACTCGATCAGTATGTTAGTCCCAAAAATAGTATAAAAAGTTGCCAAAAGTATATGAAAGTTGTAGAATATTGGCATGGAACAATCAGAAATTATAGATATGACGGAGATGTATCAGCATCCCCAAGCTTAATTCCTGCTCGTCCTCGAGTAGGTAAATGATAAAAAAAGATAATTTTTGATGTGGAATGCTACCTAGTATAATCTTGATCATATAATCAAATCATGGCATGAATATTAAGATACGAGTGATTCAAAGCAATAGTCTATCATTTGACATTAAGACAATAATACTTCAAGCATACTAATAAAGCAATCATGTCTTTTCAAAACAACATGGCCAAAGAAAGTTATCCCTACAAAATCATATAGTCTGGCTATGCTCCATCTTCACCACACAAAATATTCAAATCATGCACAACCCCGGCTTTAGCCAAGCAATTGTTTCATACTTTAGTATTCTCAAACTTTTTCAACTTTCACGCAATACATGAGCATGAGCCATGGACATAGCACTATGGGTGGAATAGAATTTGATGGTGGAGGTTGTGTGGATAAGACAAAAAGGAGAAAGTATCGACGCGGCTAATCAACGGGCTATGGAGACGCCCATCAATTGATGTCAATGTGAGGAGTAGGGATTGCCATGCAACTGATGCACTAAGAGCTATAAGTGTATGAAAGCTCAAATTGGGAACTAAGTGGGTGTGCATCCAACTTGCTTGCTCATTAAGACCTGGGGCATTTGAGGAATCCCATCATCGGAATATACAAGCCAAGTTCTATAATGAAAATTCCCACTAGTATATGAAAGTGACAAAATAAGAGACTCTCTATCATAAAGATCATGGTGCTACTTTGAAGCACAAGTATGGAAAAAGGATAGTAACATTGTCCCTTTTATTCTTATTTTCTTTTTTTTCTTTCTTTTTTTGGCGGGCTTCTTTGGCCCCCTTTTTTATTTAGGCTTCTTTGGCCTCTCTTTTTTTTGGGACAATGCTCTAATAATGATGATCATCACACTTCTATTTACTTACAACACAATATTACAACTCGATACTAGAACAAACATATGACTCTATATGAATGCCTCCGGCGGTGTACCGGGATGTGCAATGATCTAGCGTAGCAATGACATCAAAAAACGGACAAGCCATGAAAACATCATGCTAGCTATCTTACGATCATGCAAAGCAATATGATAATGAATGCTCAAGTCATGTATATGATGATGATGGAAGTTGCATGGCAATATATCTCAGAATGGCTATGGAAATGCCATGATAGGTAGGTATGGTGGCTGTTTTGAGGAAGATATAAGGAGGCTTATGTGTGATAGAGCGTATCATATCACGGGGTTTGGATGCACCGGCGAAATTTGCACCAACTCTCGAGGTGAGAAAGGGCAATGCACGGTACCGAAGAGGCTAGCATGGAAGGGTGAGAGTGCGTATAATCCATGGACTCAACATTAGTCATAAAGAACTCACATACTTATTGCAAAAATTTATTAGCCATCAAAACAAAGTACTACACGCATACTCCTAGGGGGGAGGTTGGTAGGAGTTAACCATCGCACGCCCCCGACCTCCACACAAAGGATGGCAATCAAAAAATATCTCATGCTCCAACTTCGTTACATAACGGTTCACCATACGTGCATGCTACGGGAATCACAAACCTCAACACAAGTATTTCTACTAATCCACAATTACTCACTAGCATGACTCTAATATCACCACCTTTATATCGCAAAACTATTGCAAGGCATCAAACATATCATATTGAGTGATCTACAAGTTTTATGTAGGATTTTATGACTAAGCATGTGAATGACCAATTCCTGTCATCTCTCTAAATAGATATAAGTGAAGCAAGAGAGTTTAATTCTTTCTACAAAAGATATGCCCACACTCTAACAAATATAAGTGAATCAAAAGAGCATTCTACATATGGCGGTTTTCTATGTGAGGAGAAATAGGCAATCCAAACTTCAAATGTTATAATATTAAAAAAAACTTCAAATGTTATAAGTGAAGCACATGAAGCATTCTATAAAGCCATACTCAAAAAATATAAGTGAAGTGCAATGAGCATTCTATAAATCAACCATGGACTATCTCATACCAGCATGGTGCATAAAAGAAAAGTGAAAACTAAATGCAAAAGACGCTCCAAGATTTGCACATATTGCATGAATGAAACGAATCTGAAAACATACCGATACTTGTTGAAGAAAGATGGGATGCCTTCCGGGGCATCCCCAAGCTTAGACGCTTGATTCTCCTTGAATATTTATCTGGGGTGCCTTGGGAATCCCCAAGCTTGAGATCTTGCCTCTCCTCCTTCTCCTTACATCGAGACCTCCTCGATCTTCGAACACTTCATCCACACAAATGTCAAAAGAAAGCTCGGTAAGATCCGTTAGTATAATAAAGCAAATCACTACTCTAAGCACTGTAGCTACTATAATATAACTTTTCCATGGCTTAATCCACTGATAGAAATCGATAGTTTCATCTAAATAAGCAAACAATGCATCAAAAACAGAATCGGTCTTAAACAGGACAGTCTGTAGTAATCTGAACATTCACCATACTTATGGTACTCCAAACATTCTGAAAAAATTAGGAAAAATAAAAAATTTGTATAGAAAGACAGTGTAAAAAGTTTCAGAACCGTTTGAAGTTCTAGTAAAAAATGAAAAATCGCGCACTATAGCCAAAGTTTCTGTCTTGCACCGCACAAACCAACAAGCAATCTAAGCATCCTAAAGGCAAACCTTGGCACATTATTTTTATAACACAATGGAATTGTACAAGGGGATAATTATTTTTATTGAAAAGTTTCTGTAATTAAGATTCACAAAGTTTCCGTGAGCATGAACAAAGTTCAAGGAGCTCTCCCACTTCAACAATGCTTGTCTCTCTCACTTTCACTTTCCTTTTTGAAAAGTTTTGGGTTCCCCTCTTTATTTTTTGTTTTTAAACTTTATAAAAGCACACAATAGAAATAAATGACTCTCTAAAACTTCCGGGTTGTCTCCCTGGCAGCGCTTTCTTTAAAGCCATTAAGCTAGGCATATAGTGCCCAAGTAATGGATCCACCCGGATTCCAAGGTATATCAAAGCCAATTTTAATTAACAATGATTTGGCATTTAGTAGTGAGCACAAAGCAACATATATAAAGCAATGACGAAGTCTAACTCTCTTTCTATGCATCGGCATGTCATAAAAGAACAATTCATGCACACATAGTAAAGGCCAATGCATAGTATAAACAGTTTCTTGCAATTTTATCGTATTGGAAACATGGAGAGGCAGAGATGTAGTTCCTCTCTCATAATAATTGCAAGTAGGAGCAGCAAGCACATGCATATTATATCTATCAAAATCATCATGTGTAGTAGTAAAATGCAACCCATCAATATAATCCTTAATAAGGGCAAACTTCTCCGATATAGTGTAGTCGGGAGAATTCAAAAAGATAATAGGACTATCATGCGTGGGTGCAATAGCAACAATTTCATGTTTAACATAAGGAACTATAGCAAGTTCATCTCCATAAGAATAATTCATATTGGCATCTTGGCCACAAGCATAGCAAGCATCATCAAAAAGGGATATTTCAAAAGAATCAAAGGGATCATAGCGATTATCATAGCAATCATCCTTCGGTAAGCACGAAGGGAAATTAAACAATGTATGAGTTGAAGAGTTACTCTCATTAGAAGGTGGGCACGGGTGATCAATCCGCTCTTCCTCCTTTTGTTCTTTGCTCTCCTCCTCATCTTTTTCATCTAATGAGCTCACAGTTTCAGTAATTTCTTCTTCCATAGTTTCCTGCAAAATATTAGTCTCTTCTTGGACAACGAGACTTTCTCAATAAATGCATCAATATTGGAATTGTATTCATAACTCTCATAACAATATTTAAGTATAGCAAAATTTTCAGATCTGTAAACAACATCATAAAGATTTTCACACTCTTTAAACAAAGATTCAATTTCATAAGCACCCATAAAAGCAACGAATTCTTCTATTTGTTCCACATCATAGTAATCATATATACCATTAATAAGAAGCCAATGTTTTATTATCATTAAATTCACATGAAAAGGGAAGGTGTGGAGCCTTCATCCTAGAGCAACAAGTATAATCATATCTCAAGCATAGTTCCCGCGCATACCAATGCAACATATAAATTTGATCCCATAATAGTTTCCCTTTTTGAGTCAAGCGATAATCCCTAAAGTATTCATGTTGATCCAACGTGTCTCCCATTATATAGTTGAATGGGGTTTTCTCAGGATTATCAAAGTAGTACATAATATTTTTCACATAATGAACATCGGGGTTTTTAGGAGATTCCCCATCTTCTTGAGCAGCAAGTACACCTAATTTTTTTGGTATTTCGTGTTCCAAATCCATAACTAAAGATAGAGAACAACTTAGAACAACAAATAAAATCTACTTAGTGATAAATCAAACAAGCACACACGAGAATATTCACCCCACGCTATAACTCCCCGGCAACGGCGCCACAAAAAGGTCTTGATAAACCACAAGTATAGGGGATCAATTGTAGCCTCTTTCGATAAGTAAGAGTGTCGAACCCAACGAGGAGCTAAAGGTAGAACAAATATTCCCTCAAGTTCTATCGACCACCGATACAACTCTACACACGCTTAATGTTCGCTTTACCTAAAACAAGTATGAAACTAGAAGTACTTTGTAGGTGTTGTTGGATTGGTTTGCAAGAATATAAAGAGCACGTAAATAAAAACTAGGGGTTGTTTTAAGTAAAGAAGCAATAAAGTTAGTATAGCGATTGTGGAAAAGTGGTGGTAGGAGTTGCGAAATTGTCCCTAAGCAATTGACTACATTACTAGACCGATAGCAAGTTTTATGTGGGAGAGGCCACTGCTAGCATGTCATCCCTGACTTGGAATTCTATGCACTTATGATTGGAACTATTAGCAAGCATCCGCAACTACTAACGTTCATTAAGGTAAAACCCAACCATAGCATTAAGATATATTGGTCCCCCTTCAATCCCGTATGCATCAATTTCTATGCTAGGTTGAAGCTTCTGTCACTCTTGCCCTCCAATACATAGTCCTATCAACAAACAACTAACCCTATGGTGTGATCCATGCGCGCGCTCATATGGTGGGCACCAAAGGACAGCAACATAACCACAAGCAAATTAAACCAATCATAGCAATTCACCAATTACCGATAGGACAACGAAAATCTACTCAGACATCATAGGATGGCAACACATCATTGGATAATAATATGAAGCATAAAGCACCATGTTCAAGTAGAGGGTACAACGGGTTGCGGGAGAGTGGACCGCTGTAGATAGATGGGGGAAGGTGATGAAGATGTTGGTGAAGATGACGACGGTGTTGGTGAAGATTGCGGTGACGATGATGGCCCCGGCGGCGTTCCGGCGCCACCGAGAGAGAGGGGGAGAGAGCCCCCCTTATTCTCCTTCTTCTTCTTCTTCCTTGACCTTCTACCTAGATGGGAGAAGGGTTTCCCGTCTGGTCCTTGGCTTCCATGGCATGGGAGGGGCAAGAGCCCCTCCGAGATTGGATCTGTCTCTCTGTCTCTCTCTGTTTCTGCGTTCCAGATTCTGGCCTTTCACCGTTTCTTATATTCCCGGAGATCCGTAACTCCGATTGGATTGAAATTTGAACACGATTTCTATCCGGATATTTGCTTTCTTGCGGCGAAAGAAGGGATCCAACCGCCTTACGGGGTGTCCACGAGGGTCAGGGGCGCGCCCCCTGCCTCGTGGCCCCCTCGGGCATCGTCTCGCGTTGATTCTTCTTCCCAAAAATCACATATATTCCAAAAAAAAATCTCCGTCAGTTTTTATCCCGTTTGGACTCCGTTTGATATGGATTTTCTGCGAAACAAAAAACATGCAACAAACAGGAACTGCCACTGGTCACTGGATCAATATGTTAGTCCCAAAAATAGTATAAAAAGTTACCAAAAGTATATGAAAGTTGTAGAATATTGGCATGGAACAATCAAAAATTATAGTTGCGACGAAGACGTATCATGCATCTAGAGTATTAAGTTCATAAAGAACGGAGTAATGCATTAAGCAAGATGACATATGTAGAGGGATTAACTCAAGCAATATGATGAAAACCCCATCTTTTTATCCTCTATGGCAACAATACAATACGTGCCTTGCTGCCCCTACTGTTACTGGGAAAGGACACCGCAAGATTGAACCCAAAGCTAAGCACTTCCCCCATTGCAAGAAAAACCAATCTAGTTGGCCAAACCAAATGGATAGTCAAAGAGACTTGCAAAGATATCAAATCATGCATAAAAGAATTCAGAGAAGATTCAAATAGTATTCATAGATAAGCTGATCATAAATCCACAATTCATCGGATCTCGGCAAACACACCGGAAAAAAGTATTACATCGAATAGATCTCCAAGAACATGGAGGAGAAGATGGTATTGAGAATCAAAGAGAGAGAAGAATCCATCTAGCTACTAGCTATGGACCCATAGGTCTGTGGTAAACTACTCACGCTTCATCGGAAGGGCAATGGTGTTGATGTAGAAGCCCTCCGTGACCGAATCCCCCTCCGGTAGGACTCCAGAATAGGACCCTAGATGGGATCTCACGGGTACAGAAGGTTGTGGTGGTGGAAAAGTGTTTTCATGGCTCTCTCTATTGTTTGTGGGATATATCAGAATATATAGGCGAAGAAACTAGGTCGGTGGAGTCATGAGGGACCCACAAGGGTGGGGGCGCACCCTACCCCCTGGGCGTGCCCTTCGTCCTTGTGGCTGATATGTCTCCAACGTATCTGTAATTTTTTACTGTTCCATGCTGTTATATTATCATTCCTGGATGTTTTATAATTATTTTATAGTTATTTTATATCATTTTTGGTACTAACCTATTGACATAGTGCCAAGTGCAAGTTGCTATTTTTTGCATGTTTTTTACATCGCAGGAAATCAATATCAAACGGAGTCCAAACACAGCGAAACTTTTTATGGACCAGAAGACATCCAGTGGGCTGAAGAAGCACCTGGGGGGTGCTCCGAGGGGAGCACAACCCACCAGGGCACGCCTGGAGGCCCAGGCGCGCCCTGGTGGGTTGTACCCACCTCGGTTGCCTCCCGAACCGCCTCTTTACTCTATAAATACCCCAATATTCTAGAAACCCTAGGGGAGCCGACGAAAATCAATTCAAGCCGCCACAAGTTCCAGAACCACCAGATCCAATCTAGACACCATCACAGAGGGGTTCATCATGTTAATTGGTGCCTCTTCGATAATGCGTGAGTAGTTCATTGTAGACCTACGGGTCCATAGTTAGTAGTTAGATGGCTTCCTCTCTCTTTTTTGATTCTCAATACAATGGTCTCCTGGAGATCCATATGATGTAACTCTTTTTGCGATGTGTTTGCTGGGATCATATGAACTTTGAGTTTATGATCAGATCTATCTTTTTATCCATGAAAGTTATTTGAGTCTTCTTTGATCTCTTATATGCATGATTGCTTATAGCCTCGTATTTCTTCTCCGATATTTGGGTTTTGTTTGGCCAACTTGATCTATTTATCTTGCAATGAGAAGAGGTGCTTTGTGATGGGTTCGATCTTACGGTGCTTGATCCCAGTGACAGAAGGGGAACCGACATGTATGTATCGTTGCTATTAAGGATAACAAGACGGGGTCTATTTCCACATAATAGATCTTGTCTATATCATGTCATCTTTCTTATTGCATTACTTCGTTTTTCCATGAACTTAATACACTAGATGCATGATGGATAGTGGTCGATGTGTGGAGTAATAGTAGTAGATGCAGGCAGGAGTCGGTCTACTAATCTTGGACGTGATGCCTATATAATGATCATTGCCTGGATATCGTCATGATTATTTGAAGTTCTATCAATTGCCCAACAGTAATTTGTTTACCCACCATTTGTTATTTTTCTCGAGAGAAGCCACTAGTGAAATCTACGGCCCCGGGTCTCTTCTTTAATATATTTACCTTTGTGATCTTTTTTGCTTTGCCTTTGTTTTCAGATATATTAAACCAAAAATACAAAAATACCTTGTTGCACTTTATTTTATTTGGCGTTCGATCTATCAACTTATTACAACTTTCTCATGTCTGTTTGCCAATTTTTGGCACCGTTACCTGTCGGATTCTGGGTTCCGACAAACCCTTGAGGTTTGAACTCTGGGGTGCGCACGAAGAACTCTCTCTCCCTAGCCTGCTCTCGCAATGATCTCAAGGCCTAGCTCGCGGAACCCAAGGAACAAGAGACACGAGGGTTTATACTGGTTCGGGCCACCGTTGTGGTGTAATACCCTACTCCAGTGTGGTGTGGTGGATTGCCTTGTAGGCTAAGGATGAACAAGTACAAGGGATGAACCACCTCCTGAGGAGAGGTGTTCTTGAGCTTGGTGAGCTGGTGTATGTGAGGGTGATCCGGATGATCTGTCCCCGATCAGTTGCCTCCTATGGTGGTGGCTAGTCCTACTTATAGAGGCCCTGGTCCTCTTCCCGAATGTAGGCGGGAAGGGATCCCACAATGGCCAATTTTGAAGGGAGACAACTAGTACAAGTTATCCTGACAAAAGGTGGTCTTCGCCTGCCAAAGGCTCTGGTGGTGATGCAGCTGTGGGCTCCGCGATGACCTCCATCCTGCCGTCCTGCTGGTCTTGGTCTTGTTACACCGATATGGAAACCTTTGCCTGATGCCTTGGGACTCCTCTCTGTGCTTGCCTCTTTAGCACCAAAGTGGAAAAACTGGTACTCTGCGCTCGCTGGCTCCCGCCTGGCCTTGGTCGTCATGGCTCACGTCATGCGAACCTCGCGAGGTGCCCCTTGCATTGATATCTCCGCTCCTCGGGAGCCAGCCTAGTGAGGCTGCCCCTGAGGAGGTCTTGTGTCGTCCGCCTCGCGAGGCTTGGCCCATCGCGAGGGTCTTGAGTGGTTGCTGCTGAAGATGGGCCGTACCAGGCCGTTGGTGGAGCCACGCCGTGGGCCGTAGGTAGGAAAGTCTAGGTACCCTCGTTCCCAGGATGCCGACAGTATCCCCCGGGCCCAAGGCACGCTCGGACTTGGCTTCGAGGTGAAGCCAAAGGGAAAGTGCAGAGCGCCGCAGGCCCCAATTGCCTGTGGCCTTGATTGACGCGTGGCGATTGACGGGACGTGGGCGTCTCCGCTTCCCCACGCAGCCATGCTGTCTCGGCAACCGTTCGACTTGACGAGACCCTGCTGCAGAAGAAAATCATCATTACCTGCGATCGTGGAGGTCGACGGTTGGACTCCTTCAGGCTTCAAATGAGGAGAGGGGCGGAGCCCCCGTCACTCATCTCTTTCTCCATTCCGCCTGCTTCTTCTTCTTCCTCCTCCTTGCTTCACCGCCTTGCTGCGACACTCATGGCGCCGACAAAGAGGTTCTCGGCTGCAGAGAATGGGAAGGCTCGCCAGGAGGGCCCTGGCTCGCCACCGCCTAAGAGGGGGCGCGGTCGCCCCAGCAAGCACGCTGCCACCCCCGCAGTGGTCCCTCGCGGGCACAGACGAACTTCTTCAGGTTCCAGCGCCGTCCCTGGCGGCCGCGGCAGCGTCTCTTCGCGCGACGGGAGCCGCCCGAGACGTGGCAGACCTGCCAACGAAGGGAGGCACGCCATGGTCGCCCGCCCCCCGGTCGCGCTTCCACTCGGTGGAGGTGCTGCCAGAGTTCCTCGTGTGGTCGGAGAACCCGACCAGCACGTGGCTTCAGCTTCTGCGCTCCTTTGTCAGCGAGCTGCCGACCACGGGTCAGGCCGACGGCTGCTGCAGCATGTCCTCGTGGGTCGCGGTGGAGGTCTCCGTTGCGGGCAATGTAGCCCTGGCCCGGGGCTGGCAGACATTTGCCCGCACGCTCGGTCTGAGCAGGCGGTGCACCCTCCACTTCAAGTACGACGGTGCCACGACCCTCTTCGTGAGGGTGTTTGGGGAAGACGGTCGCCGCGCTGGGTGCTGCCCTGAAGACAGCGACAGCGGCGATGTGCTCGGCCTTGGCGATGACCATGACGAGGATGAGGGCGAACTTGCCCTCGGCGACGGCCGCGGCTCATCCAGCCGCGGCGGCTCCTCCTCCGGTGAAAGCTCCAGCAGTGGCGGTTATGACCAGCCGCCACGTTATCTGGCTCGCTTCAAGGACGGTGGCGGGTCGTCCTATCGCCACGCCCCGGTGAAGTGCGACGAGGGCTCTTGCTGAGTCCGGGGGAGGGGGGCGCTGGGAGCCGATCTTCGTGAGCAGCTGCGGGCACAGGAGTTGCTTTTGCATGTCCTTTCCTTTCTTCCTGTATTCCAAGAAACAAGTATGGGGCCCTACGAGAGCGTGTAATGAACCGTAATGCTTATGCTGCTCATGCCATGTTTATCTTTTCTGGGTTGTGTTGTGGCATATATGCTCCGCGTAGGCGTAGAGGGATAACTTAGCTTGATACATTCGAGGTAGTTTCCACCTCGTGAGGGCGCGCGCCTCCTAGCATCTGGTGAGGCTTACCTACTGCCGACTCGGGAGTCGTTGAACTCAAGAGACATCGAGAAGCTGCGAAAATTCGTTAGGAAATCCTTATTCCTCCTTGCATGAGGCCTCAGGCATGGGCTGATCATGGCCTAGTGCACCATGTCGCGGTACCCGTGGGGCACAGACTTAGAAGGGTGCGCCGACCACGGGCTCTATCGAGGGCGCCTCGCGAAGACCAGGGGAGCGCGCACGCACACACCTGCCCCCAGCCCCCGCATGAGGCGTGCGAGGGAGAGCGTCGGGCAACTACTGCCCTCCCTGGCGCAAAGCAAAGAACCGAGGGAAAAAGCAGAGAGAAGAAAGGATTCAACCAAGCAATCGAGAAATGCCAGAACTTCAAATTCCATAAAAAGGGGTGCAAGCCAACTACATAAAGCAAATGAACAGCCGCATCCGGCACCTAGTCTAGTCTACTCACCAGCGCGGAGCTAAGTGCTGCCACTAGGACGTAGGAGGGAGCCCCCGAGGCCCGAGGGCGGCACTCCGGAGACTCCGAGGCGTGTACAGCCCCACTCCTTATTACATGAGAGTGTCACGGGCGGAGACCTTCACATGCACTGGGCCTTGCTTCATGGGTAGAACTTCCGGAGGTGCTGGATGTTCCAGGCGTTCTGGATGGGGATCCCGTCCTGCGTCTCCAGGCGCGTGGCGCCAGGCCTGGAGACGCGGGCAATCCTAAACGGGCCCTTCCACATGGGTGAGAGCTTATGCAACCCTCCCCTGGAGAGCACCCGCCTCAGGACGAGATCGCCCACCTCGAGCGTCCTGGAGTGGACGCTGCGGCAGTGATACTGTCGCAACGCCTGCTGGTATCTTGCTGCCTGGAGCGAGGCTTGATGGCGGCGTTCCTCCCCCAGCATGAGGTCCATCCCCCGCATGGCGTCCTGACATGCCTCGTCAAATGCCAGGTCCCGCGCGGAGCGATGCCAGACCTCGTGAAGGAGAACCGCTTCGGCTCCGTAGACGAGGAAGAATGGGGTCTCGCCTGTTGACTTGGTGGCGGTGGTGCGGATGGACCACGGTACGGACTGGAGCTCGTCGTGCCAGCCCCTGCCGCAGGCCTCGAGCTTCTTCTTGAAGGTCCTGGTCTTGAGGCTTCTCAAGACCTCTGTGTTGGCGCGCTCAGCTTCGCCATTGCTCCTGGGGTGTGCCACTGAGGCGTAGCATATCTGCGTTCCAAGGTTAGCACAATATGTCTTGAAGAGGCTACTAGTGATCTGCGAGCCGTTGTCAGTGATGATGCGGTTAGGGACCCCAAACCGGCTCACGAGGCCCTTGATGAACTTAACCGCAGACCCGGCTGGGATGGTGCGGACGGCTTCCACCTCTGCCCATTTGGTGAACTTGTCGATGGCTATGTAGAGGTAGAGGTAGCCCCCAGGCGCTCGAGGGAACGGACCCAGGATATCCAGCCCCCAGACCGCGAATGGCCACGATAGTGGGATAGTCTGGAGGCCCTGGGTAGGCTGGTGGATTTGCTTTGCATGGAACTGGCAGGCCTCACAGGATCTTACCAGCTCGGTTGCGTCGTTGAGTGCTGTGGGCCAGTAGAACCCGTTGCGGAATGCCTTGCCAACTAGGGTGCGCGATGACGAGTGATGCCCACAATCTCCGCCATGTATGTCAGCTAGCAGCTCGCTCCCCTGCTTCCTGGAGATGGACCGCAAAGAAACATCATTTGGTCGTTTTCTGTACAGCTCACCATCCTGGATGCAGTATGCCGTAGCTTGCCGGGCCACGCGCTCCGCGTCCTCCTCCTTCTCCAGCAGCGTTCCTTGCACCAGGTATGCCCTGAACTCCTCGGTCCAGCACCCTTCCTGAGGTTCGAGCGCCAGGAGCAGGCACACTCTTGAGGTCGGTCCACATGCAGGGGATCCCGAGGCTGGTGGCGGGGGAAGTTCCTCCAGAGGCGGCGCAGGCTCCGTGGCCGGGGGGGTGCTGAGGGCTTGAAGAGTCGCTCTTCGAAGACACCAGGTTCTTGGGGCTGACGCCCTCTTGGCGATTTCATCGGCTTCCTTGTTTGTGCCGTGGGGCACATGCTGCAGTTCCAAGCCCAAGAATTGCTTCTCCATCTTGCGCACCTCAGCGAGGTATGCCTCCATGTGCTCGTCCCTTGGCTTGTACACCTTGTTGGAGAAGTTGACGAGGAGTTGAGAGTCGCCCTTGATGGTGAGACGCTTCACCCCCAAGGCTGCTTCAGCCTTGAGGCCGGCGATCAACCACTCGTATTCCGCGATGTTGTTGGAGACCTTCTCGCCCCGCTGGAAGCAGAGCTGCACAACATAGTATAGCTTGTCTTGGGTGGGCGAGATGAGTACGGCACCAGCACTCGCGCCTTGGCGTGCGAAAGCACCGTCGAAGTACATGACCCAGCCATCTGGCGCTTCGCTTCCTGGCGAGAGGGATCAGCTCTCGCCTGCTTCGGGCTCCGGAGCGTCAGTCCATTCTGCCACAAAGTTGGCGAGGGCGGCTCCGTTGATACCCTGGTTGTGCTGAACTCCAGCTGAAACGCCTGTAGTTCGATGTTCCATTCGGCGACTCTTTGATACGTCCATTTTGCATCATGCTTTGATATGGATATTTATTGCATTACGGGCTGTTATTACACATTATGTCACAATACTTATGCCTTTTCTCTCTTATTTTACAAGGTTTACATGAAGAGGGAGAATGCCGGCAGCTAGAATTCTGGGCTGCAAAAGGAGCAAATATTAGAGACCTATTCTGCGCAACTCCGAAAGTCCTGAAACTCCACGGAAGTTATTTTTGGGAAATATGAAAAATACTGAGCGAAGAAAATACCAAAGGGGGCCCACACCCTGGCCACAAGGGTGGGGGCGCGCCCCCCTGCCTCGTGGGCCCCCTGGTGGCCCTCTGGTGCCCATATTCTGCTATATGAAGTCTTCCGTCCGAGAAAAAAATGAGAAGCAAGCTTACGGGACGAAACTCCGTTGCCACAAGGCGGAACCTTGGCGGAACCAATCTAGGGCTCCGGCGGAGCTGTTCTGCCGGGGAAACTTCCCTCCGGGAGGGGGAAATCATCGCCATCGCCATCACCAACGATCCTCTCATTGGGAGGGGGTCAATCTTCATCAACACCTTCACCAACACCATCTCCTCTCAAACCCTAGTTCATCTCTTGTATCCAATTCTTGTCTCTAAGTCTGAGATTGGTACCTGTAGGTTGCTAGTAGTGTTGATTACTCCTTGTAGTTGATGCTAGTTGGTTTACTTGGTGGAAGATCATATGTTCAGATCCTATATGCATATTAGTACCCCTCTGATTATGAACATGAATATGCTTTGTGAGTAGTTACATTTGTTTCTGAGGACATGGGAGAAGTCTTGCTATTAGTAGTCATGTGAATTTGTGTGACGCCCGGATATTTAAGCTACAGTAATTCCCTGTTAATGATGCCAGGTCATCGCGGTTACTGTTGTTAATCTCACGTTAGTTCAAAACGATTCAAATTCAAATTTGAGTTAAAGTCAAATGGTAAAAGTTTTCAAACATAAAAACTAAAATGTTTGGTTTGTGGCAAATAGTCCATGCTAAATGTTGGTGGAGAAACCCCACTTATATAAAGTGTTTAAAACTCTAAAATGAACAAAACAGTAGCAAAACCAATTAATTAAAAGCTTTTAAAATATTAAACAATTACAAACTATTTTATTTTAGGTGCCAAGTTAATTGTGGTGGTGGCATATTTGTTAATACTAATTTAGGTACGACTAATGTATTTTATAAAACTAAGGTATTTAAAATATAGAATTAAAACAAAAAAAGGAATAGACAAAAAACAAAACAAACAAAGAAAAGAAGCCTACCCCCCATTGAGCTTCTTGGCCCAGCCGGGCAGGCCGACCCAGCCCCCGCCACTGCTTAACCCCATCCCGGGCCAACCCTAACCCTATCCCCCCACTCTCCCACGATCCTCTCCCTGATCCACCCCACTCTCCCCACGTCGCTCGCCCCCCGATCCAGATCGGGGGATCGACCCCGATGCCGCCGCCCGGGACCACATCGCCGGAGCCACCACCGCCGCCTTCCACCTCGACCTCCCCGTCCTCGACCGGCCCCACTGGACCGCTTCTTCCTCGTCTCCTCGAAGTCCCCCACCGGATCTGGGCCGCGCCCCTGGCGCGCCCGACGTCGCCGCCGCACACCATCGCCGTCTCGTCCCGCCACTGCTTCGACAGAGCCATCCACCATCGTCATCGCTTCCTCGTCCTCCACCCCAAGCCCCGTTGCCCCGAACCCTACGGCCCCCTGTGAGCCGCTACCCCCCCTCTCCTATCTCCTCTGCCTTGTTCCCGGCCGACGCGCGCCCTCCCCTGCTTACCGCACGACGCGCCATCGTGCGCGCCCGCGCCCGCCCTCACCTAGCGCCACCACGACGCTCGCCCGCTCCCCTGCACACTACTCTGGGCGCGCCCTGCACGCGCCCACCCGTGCCCCGTGGCCGTGCCCTGCCTCGCCCACGACCACCGCTGTCGGTCGCCCCTGCCCCGCGCCCCGCCTGCCGAGCCATCGTCCGCGCACCGCATCCCCTCCCCCGCTCTATTGTGGCCTCGATGGCCTCCACTCCTTCCCTGACCTCGCGCAGGCCCGTGCCCACCGAGCCTTGACTCGCACCGTCCCTCGCCCCACACTCCTGCAACCGCCGTCATCTCCCCTCCAGCTCACCGCGCCCCCGCAGCCCTCTAGCACTCGCTCACCCCGTCATGCTCGCGGCCGTGCCTGCCACCGGGCGCCGGTGTCACGCCTGCCGGAACCCCGCCCGCCGATGCCGCGCCCGCTGCTCCGTCCGGTCGGCCTCGCCGCGCCCTCACTTCGACCAGAGGCCGCGCGCGTGCGGCCCAGCGTGGCTGGCCGGCCACTGCAGCCGCCCCTGGGCCTTTGACATGTGGGGCCCGCCCTATTAAACGTTAAAAAAAGAAATAATAATAATAATAACTAAAAATATATTAATTAATTAAAACATTAATTAACTTAATTAATTGTACTTCATTAACCTAATCATTTAACTAAACTAATTAACTTTGTTTAATTAGTTTGTTAACAAACAACCAATGACAGTGGGACCCTCTAGTTAGTTTGACTAAGCCAATTGACTAGTTGATGATGACATCACGCTGACCTCATGCTGACATCATAATGGCATTTTCTAAATTAAATTAATTCTGTTAATTCTAAAAATGGTTTATAAACTTTGAAAATTCATAGAAAATAAACCGTAGCTCAGATGAAAATACTTTCTACATGAAAGTTGCTCAGAACGACGAGACGATTCCGGATACGCAACCCGTTCGTCCGCCACACATCCCTAGCATAGAGAACACACAACTTTCCCCCTCCGGTTCATCTGTCCGAAAACGTCAAACACCAGGAATACTTTCCCGGGTGTTCCCCTCCTTCGCCGGCATCGCCTAGTACCGCGTTAGCGCATACCTAGCACCGCGTATTGCCATGTTATGCTTTGTGATGCTTTGATTGCTCTGTTATTTATTGTGTTCCCCTTTTGTTACTTCTTTCCGGTAGACCCGGAGACTGCTGCCGGTACCCCTGTGATCGACTACGGTGTTGACGACCCCTTCTTGCCAGAGCAACCAGGCAAGCCCCCCCCTTGATCACCAGATATCGCCTACTCTACTCTCTACTGCTTGCATTAGAGTAGTGTAACATGTTTCAACATGGCAATGGGTACCCGTTACCCGCTAACCCGACGGGTAAAAACCCTATTAGGGTAAGGGTATGGGAAAATAAAATACCCATGGGTATTTAAATGAGAAAAATCTATACCCATCGGGTAAGCCGGGTATGGGTATGGGAATGCAATACCCATACCCGTCTACCCGCCTACCCGCATGTTAATACATCTTACATGTAGGCCCCCTATGTCATTCACTAGAAAAAGGAAAAAAACCTAGCCTCAGCAGTCAGCACCCAGCGGCCGCAACCCTAGCCCCCGCAGGCCCGCACAAAACCCCCTCGGCCCCTCGGCCCCTCGACCCCTCACCCTCACCCCATCGCGCCATCACACCCATCTCTCTCACCCGGGCTGCAACCCTAGGTGGCTGTCGCCGCCATCGGCCGCCGCCGCCGGCCGCTGCGGCTGCCAGGGCAGGGCACCAGGCCATCTCCCTCGTCTCCAGATCTCCTCCCTCCACAGCGCCTCATCCACTCATCTCGCTTGCTATTGCTGCAGCTCTTCCATCTCAACCGCCGGACAAACGGAGCACCTCCCAGCCTCAACTTCGACGCGGATGGAGAGCGGTCCAGAGGACGTCGAGGAGGCCCACTACTTCGGCGCAGATGGGGACCTCGTCCGCTCAACCTCAACACCCGTGGATGAGGACGATCTCGGACAAGATGGCGCCGGTGGGAGTGGTTCTCAGGTGCGGACGCCGACGCCTTCGTCTACCTCCAAGAACATGCGTCTCCAACCACCTTCAACGGGGCAGAATCCCGGGCGCCGCTCCAACTCATCTGCGCCCGGTTACAAGGTGGGTCGTGGCCGTGGCCGTGGAGGCGCGACGACGGTGGCCAGCACCCGGCAGAGTCCAGGTGCTCCTGCTTCTGCGAGGAACAAATCGACCCCACCAGCGAAAAGGGCACCAAAGCGTCCAAAGCGGTGAAATTTTTCTCACTTTTTCATAAAATTCTATGATGCATGAACTGATCTATTTGATTCTGTTGTGTATGAAGTATGTTGTAAGCATGAAAGTGAGTGTTGATAAATATGTACTAAATGTTGTTATCTTGTTGATCTTTAGAATCAGATTTTATTGTTCTAGTTCAGGATGGAAGTTTTGTATACCCATGAATTGGAACAACAAATTTGGGAGTTAGAATGCCATGCAATAAATTTATTTCCATATCATTGACTTGTTCTAGTTTAGGAGAAAAACTTGTATATACAAAAGAAGGTTATATAAAGTGAATCGTTTCTGTAAATCATTTAGTGTAGTTTGATCTTGTAATACAAAAGAAGGTTATATACAGTGAATCATTTCTGTAACTTTTACAAAGCGATTTCTATGACTGTTTCTGTAAACATTTTTGTGTGGTATATTAAGTTTGGACAAATCTGGTTGTGCTATATAGTGAATTGTTAACTTTCTTGTGCAGTGACACAAGCCAAGTAGATGAGTCCATGGACACAGCGACACCAATGGATGAAGATGGAAATCATGTTAGCATTTCAGACGATGAAGGAGAAGAGGATGAGGCGGAAGAGGTGCATCCGCATCAACCATCCAGTCGCAAGCTCAAGTCTAAGGTTTGGTTGGACATGAAGAAGATCAAGATAAATGGAGAATGGAATGCCAAGTGTAATTGGTGTCATAAGACACTTACCGCAGGATCAAGGAATGGTACTAAGCATCTAAAATTGCATCTTCAGAGTTTCACTCTTAGGAAGTTGAAGATGAAGGATGGTAAAACTTTGCATCAAGCCTCATTGAAGGTGATGGCCGAGAATGATGGGAAAGTGAGCATGGAGAGCTACACTTTTAATCAAGAGTACGCTAGAGCAGAGCTTGGCAACATGTTGGTGTTGCATGATTATCCTTTGTCTATGGTGGACCATGTTGGTTTTAGGAGATTTGTTGCTGCACTTCAGCCATTGTTCAAGCTGCATACTAGAAATACTATTAGGTAATATGCTGCTATGTCTTTAGTTTTCTGTTTCCTCTTAATGTTTCTTGTTTCTCTTGTGCAAATAACATTGACTCTGTTCCTTATCTTCTGTTTTGTAGAACTGACATTGTGGAAAGGTACGACATAGAAAAGAAGAAGGCCATCGAGTATATGAGTATGGTACAATCAAGGGTCGCAGTCACCACCGATATGTGGACTTCTGACAGCCAAAAGAAGGGATATATGGCTATTATAGCCCATTTCATTGATGAGTCTTGGAGGCTAAGGAACATTCTCATGAGGTATATACATGTTCCCACATCCTATATTTTCAGCAGTCCATTTCATTGTACTTATTTTCAGCAGTCCATTAATAAGCTTTCGTCAACTATTGCGTTTGTGTGCATATTGTAGGTTTATTTATGTTCCAGCACCACATAATGCGGAAATGATAGCTGATCAGCTCCATGAATCATTGGTTGAATGGAATCTTGATGAAAAGCTCTTGACTGTGACCGTTGATAATTGCAACGCCAATGACAAGGCAATTGCGGAGATTGTGGGGAAGATAGGAAAAAGTAAGCTTCTTTGTGAAGGTACTTTACTTCACATGCGTTGTTGTGCAAATATTTTGAATTTGATAGTGAAGGATGGCTTAGATGTTATGCAATTAGCTATATAAAACATTCGTGAAAGTGTGGCATATTGGACGGCCTCACCAAAAAGGATAGAGAAGTTTGAGGAAATGGCCAAGTATAAGAAAGTGAAAATAAAAAGGAAGTTGAGACTTGATTGCAAGACTAGGTGGAACTCTACTTCTGTAATGCTTAATATTGCTTTGCCTTATAGACCTGTCTTTGAACGTGCAAAAGAAAAAGAAAAGCAATATGAGTGGCTACCTAGTTCAGAAGAATGGGCTTTTGCTGTAGATGTTGTAGAGAGGCTTAGGTTGTTCTATGAAATAACCGAGCTATTTTCTAGAACTGATTATGTGACTGCCAATGTGTACTTTCCTAAGATATGTGAAATTAAAATGAAAATGAGGCAGTGGGAAGCATCTAGCAACAACACTATCAAAGAAATGACAAAAAGCATGACTGAAAAATTTGATAAGTATTGGAGCGACATCCAATGTCTAATGGCTATAGCTATAATTCTTGATCCTCGATACAAGAAGCAAATGTTGGTAGCTTGCTTTGCCATGCTCCATGGCATTGAGCCATCTTCTTATGAATGCATTGAAAAAGTTGATCACATAGTTGCTAGTCTGCGCTTATTATTGGAAGAATATGAAGTGGAAAATGAGGCATATACACCGGATGAAGAATCTATGATTTCTACAATGAAAGCTCCTGCAATCATGAGTGTCTTCCAAAACATTGTAGCTCAACAAATGCCTGCAACAGCTAGACTTCAAGGTGAAATAGATCAATACTTGAATGATGGATTAGTGCCTTACGTTGAGAAGTTTAACGTGTTGGATTGGTGGAAAGTGGCTGGGACTAGGTATCCAACCTTAAGGAAAGTTGCAAGGGACATATTTGCTATTCCTGTTACAACGCTTGCTTCAGAATCAGCCTTTTCTACAAGTGGCAGAAAGCTCAATGACCATAGAAGCCGATTGACACCACATATGGTTGAGGTTTTAATGTGCTCACAAGATTGGCTTAGAAACAAGTTCAAAGGTGAGCAAATAGTGCTTTCTATTAATATTTTCTCTTGTTTTCAGATTGTTGACAATTGTTTACTTTTGTAGATGCTAACACAGGAGAAGCTAGCTTTTGGACTTGCCTTCAAGACATCCAAGAAGGGATGCAGGTACATAAGAAGTGCACACATACCTTTCTTGTTTATGTCTTGGAAATATATAACTCTCCACAATTCAAGTTCTCATGTCTTTCTTGCATATGTCT
This sequence comes from Aegilops umbellulata, assembly GCA_032464435.1. NCBI lineage: Eukaryota > Viridiplantae > Streptophyta > Magnoliopsida > Poales > Poaceae > Aegilops > Aegilops umbellulata. The sequence continues at coordinate 271,425,103 of CP136059.1, read as the reverse complement.
CAAACTAGGATTTGGCGCTTTGAGTGAGATGTCAAGGCTCATGAAGACGAAGTGGAGAGAAGATCAATCTACTCAATTGGATTTTGTGTCATGTAGGAGATGTTCAAGTTTATATGATGACTATGTGTCGAACTTGAACCTATTTGTGCATTGAACTTGAACCTATTTGTCTCAAACCTATGTGCTTGTTGAACCTTTATATGTCGAACATATTTGTTTGTCGAACCTATAACCTATTTGTGTCCAATCTATGGCTGAAATGTGTTATGTCTATGGCTGAAATGCTACCTATATGTGCTGAAATGCTGTTTAGATGTGCTGTAATGCTGATTATATGTGCTGCAATGCTGTATATAAGTGCTGAAATGCTGAAATATGAGCTGGAATGCTGTTTATATGTGCTGGAATGATGTATATAAGTGCTGCAATGCTGAAATATGTGCTGTAATGTTGTCTATATGAGTTGAAAATGGGTTATATGTTGCTGAAATGTTGACTTGTGGTATATATGTTGCTAAAATGATGAAATATGCGTGTTGAATTGATGAAATGTTGTATATATGTGATGAAACGCTCCAATGTACTTGCTGAAATGTCAATTGGGTGAGGTGACAGAGTTGGGTATTTTTACCCGCGGGTATTACCCGTACCCGGCCGGGTACGGGTATGGGAACAATGTTATACCCGGGGTGCGGGTAAGGGTATGGGTATGGGCTAAAAATGTTGAGACGGGTAAGGATTTGGACGCGTATTACCCGCACCGGAACCCGGCGGGTGCCATGAGGAAACATGTTACTGCTTTCCATTATCTTATCCTGATGCATAGCCTGTCCTTGCTACTACTGTTGTTACCTTACCTGCAATCCTACCTGCTTAGTATAGGATGCTAGTATTCCATCTATGGCCCTACATTCTTGTCCGTCTGCCATGCTATACTATCGGGCCGTGATCACTTGGGAGGTGATCACGGGTATATACTATATACTTTATACATGATACATGTGGTGACTAAAGTCGGGTCGGTTCGAGGAGCACCCGCGAGTGATTCACGGATTGGGGGCTGAAAGGACCTTTGTCCCAATGGCCCTCTGTGTGGATTTTTGTGGCGGAGCGACAGGGCAGGTTGAGACTACCTGGGTGAGAGGTGGGCCTGGCCCTGTTCGGCATTCGCGGATACTTAACACGCTTAACGAGATCTTTTTATTCGATCTGAGTTGGGTCGTTGAACTTATACGCACTAACCGCCACATGGGACAATATATGGGCAACCGGCGTCGTGGTATCAGCCGAAGCACTTCGTGACGTCAGCGACTGAGCGGCGGGCGCCGGATTGGACTAGAACGCCTGTTAAGCTAGGTCTGCTTCCGGTCGCGTACGCAACGTGTAGGTGTGCTAAGGGCGATGGGCCCAGACCCCTGTGCGCTTAGGTTTAGACCGGCGTGCTGACCTCTCTGTTGTGCCTAGGTGGGGCTGCGACGTGTTGATCTTCCGCGGCCGGGCATGACCCAGGAAAGTGTGTCCGGCCAAATGGGATCGAGCGTGTCGGGTAATGTGGTGCACCCCTGCAGGGAAGTTGATCTATTCGAATAGCCGTGTCCACGGTAACAGGCGACCCGGAGTTGTACCTTGACCTTATGACAACTAGAACCGGATACTTAATAAAACACACCCTTCCAAGTGCCAGATACAACCCGGTGGTCGCTCTCTAACAGGGCGACGAGGATGGGATCGCCGGGTAGGATTATGCTATGCGATGCTACTTGGAGGACTTCAGTCTACTCTCTTCTACATGCTGCAAGACGGAGGCTGCCAGAAGCGTAGTCTTCGACAGGATTAGCTATCCCCCTCTTATTCTGGCATTCTGCAGTTCAGTCCACCGATATTGCCTCTTTACACATATACCCATGCATATGTAGTGTAGCTCCTTGCTTGTGAGTACTTTGGATGAGTACTCACGGTTTTTTTCTCCTTCTTCTCCCCCTATCCCTTCTACCTGGTTGTCGCAACCAGATGTTGGAGCCCAGGATCCAGATGCCACCGTCGACGACGACTCCTACTACACCGGAGGTGCCTACTGCTACGTGCTGCCCGCTGACGACGACCAGGAGTAGTTAGAAGGATCCCAGGCAGGAGGCCTGCGCCTCTTTTGATCTGTATCCCAGTTTGTGCTAGCCATCTTATGGCAACCTGTTTAACTTATGTCTGTACTCAGATATTGTTGCTTCCGCTGACTCGTCTATGATCGAGCACTTGTATTCGAGCCCTCGAGGCCCCTGGCTTGTATTATGATGCTTGTATGACTTATTTATGTTTTAGAGTTGTGTTGTGATATCTTCCCGTGAGTCCCTGATCTTGATCGTACACGTTTGCATGCATGATTAGTGTACGATTGAATCGGGGGCGTCACAAGTTGGTATCAGAGCCGACTGCCTGTAGGAATCCCCTTCCACACTCCTTGGCCGAAGTCGAGTCTAGAAATTACAAAACTTTTACTAACATGGCTGTGTGCCCATGGGCCCACGTCGCCATTGGGTGGTATTAGGATCTTTTACTCCTCAATCTCTACTTTGGGACTTTGAGCTCTCTTCTACTCGGGTTAAATGATTTTACTAAAAAGAAAACTAATTTTAGGTTCTCTCAAGTACTTTCTCCCGGAGAGCCCCTCACTTCAGATGATCGCCTGCTGCACTAGAAGATTATGAAGTTACTCTACGATGTTCTCTCGAGTCTTTGTGCCATCGCATTTGCGATTTCCTTCCACCGTCAACCCCTATGAAAACTGCATACACTTGCCATTCATACAATCATTCCCCGTTGATCTTGTTATTAAAAGATGTCGCGAAATACTCTTTGTTGTCCCGAGAATCCTTTGAGCTACTGCCTTGCAGTTCTTTACCACAAGAATACCCATACGGATAATTCATTCCACTTATCGAGTATCCGCTTGTTCACAGTTGTTCATGTGTTTCACATAAGTCTACGAAATACCATTCGATTTTCTGAAAATCCTCAGCAACCCATTGCTCTTGATTTCCTTGCCTTCCTGCATTATGGTTAATTCCATACTTCTAGTAATCTCCATTGACATTCTCTGTCACTATCATTTTGAGTCACTTGATTCGATATGTTGCGAATGCTCGCAATCCTCAATCAGATCCTAGAATTCACCCTTCCGGCTCAGACGTCATTTTGAACATGAGCTGGTCCTCAACCAATCAAATTGTCGTCGATTGTACCCCTAAGCTTAACCGACTTATCCATCCTTAATCAGAGCATTTGCTTCTGATCCCTTGATTTGAAAATCACAATTCCTTTGCATTTGAGCTCTGGATTAGTCAGTTGTTTCTATGACCTGATGCCTTTGCATTCTTTCTCCTTCTGATTGAGTACCGATACTCACATTAGACTCCTTGTGGTCCATGAGACAAATTGCTTGGTTAGTATCCGACAGTGTCCTTCATATACAAAACCTCGAGAAGTTCTTCCCCTGATACATAATCCCTTCGGTAGATTGTATACTCTGCCTTGTCGAGCATGCCTTGCTTTCGAGCTTGTGTTATTTACTCCTAAAGTTCGTGGTATCTGTTCCTAAGATGCCTCGATGGGTTGAACCAACGTCTTCACTATTCTCATTGAACCCATAAGATTTCACGGGTTGTACTTATCTGGTATTGCACCAGGTAAAACTTTCAACAACTAATGTCATGTTTGAAACACGAGAAGTGAATGGAAGGTTATGCATTGAAGAAGTGGGAGTCGACCTTGAACTTAGTGTTCATGCCCATGGACCCGATGTGGAACTTATCATGGAAGCTTCTTGCAAAACTTTTAATCAGTTGGATAATTCTTCCGGAGTCTTTGAATTGGATCCCTTGCAACTATGGTTTCGGCCATATTGATATTCCTCGATTCCTTTTCTCGGACAAGTTAAAGCACTTGTCTTCTACAGATCAATATGCCTGCCCAACCTCTATTATGATCTAGCTTCGAGTATTACCCCTGGTATCTCGAGGATATCATGCCATTGCACTACATCTTATGAACTTTTGATGAAGTACTACCTTTCCCTGTCAATGTCACTTCATGGGTTCTGGGTTGTTAGTCACTCGAGAACACCAATAAGTGAATCGATTCCGCACTCCGATTCAATAACTCTAAGTAATTCTTGTTACTTACGAGTTTAATGATCCTTCAAGTCATTCCTAGCCTTATCGGCTATATCATTATCGTGCAAACTTTTAACTGTGCTACCTGGTCCTTCTTCCCAGAGCCCAACTTTCGACGATGAGCTAAGCTTATGTCGATCTTCCTTGTCTTGTCATTTCACCTCGAACGGCAAGCTTGATTCCTAGTTGGTGTTGTATCCGTAGTTCCAATAATATTTTGCTGCATTAGTCCTTCTGCTTGAGCAGTCGCTGTTCGATTGCTTCTTTGTGGATCCTCTCAACAAAATTGTCGTGATCATCATTGAGGGAGTCCTGGATTAGGGGGTGTTCGGATAGCCGAACTATACCTTCAGCCGGACTCCAGGACTATGAAGATACAAGATTGAAGACTTCGTCCCGTGTCCGGAAGGTTCTTTCCTTGGCGTGGAAGGCAAGCTAGGTGTGCGGATATTCAAGATCTCCTACCAATGTAACCGACTCTGTGTAACCCTAACCCTATCCGGTGTCTATATAAACCGGAGGGTTGTAGTCCGTAGGACAACCACAATATACATCATCATACACAATCATACCCATAGGCTAGCTTCTAGGGTTTAGCCTCCTTGATCTCGTGGTAGATCTACTCTTGTACTACCCATATCATCAATATTAATCTAGCAGGAGTAGGGTTTTACCTCCATCGAGAGGGCCCGAACCTGGGTAAAATAAAGTGTCCCTCGTCTCGTGTTACCATCCGACCTTGACGCACAGTTCGGGACCCCCTACCCGAGATCCGCTGGTTTTGACACCGACATTGGTGCTTTCATTGAGAGTTCCTCTATGTCGTCGCCTTTAGGCCCGATGGCTCCTTTGATCATCAACAACGATGAGGTCCAGGGTGAGACTTTTCTCCCCGGACAAATCTTCGTCTTCGGCGGCTTCGCTCTGCGGGCCAACTTGCTTGGCCATCTGGAGAAGATCGAGAGCTACGTCCCTGGCCATCAAGTCAGGTTTGGAAGCTTAAACTACACGGCAGATATCCGCGGAGACTTGATCTTCGACGGATTCGAGCCACAGCCAAGCGCGCCGCACTATCTCGAGGGGCATGATATAGCTCTGCCTCCGAACAGTGTCCTGGAGGCCGCATACGCTCCGGCCCCGATCCTCGATTCGGAGCCCGCTGCGTTCTTTGAAGATGAACGGTTGGACGTCACCTCGGGGGCTGCGATCTTAAAAGCCATTGAGCCGAACGCAAGCCCCGCACTCCGCATGGCCCGTGACTCCAAGGAGCCGGACTCTTCTCCGAACTTTGGGTCGTCCATGCCCCCGCCGATCGAATCAGATTGGGCGCCTGTAATGGAGTTCACCGCCGCGGACATCTTTCAGTATTCACCTTTCGGTGATATTCTGAATTCTCTCAAGTCTCTCTCTTTGTCAGGAGAGCCCAGGCCAAACTATGGCCTGCGAGGTTGGGATTCGGACGATGAAGAAATTCAAAGCCCACCCACCGCCCACTTAATAGCCACTGTCGACGATATATCCGACATGCTCGACTTTGGTTCCGAAGACTTCGACGGTATGGACGACGAAGGAGGAGACGAGCAAGAACCAGCACCTGTAGGGCGCTGGACCGCCACCTCGTCATACGACATATACATGGTGGATGCTCCAAAAGATGGAGATGGCGATGGAACAGCGGAGGATGGCACTTCGAAAAAGCCTCCAAAACGCCGACATCAGCGGCGCCGCTCCAAATCCCGCCACGGCAGAAACGGTGATTCCGGCACGGGAGATAACACTACCCCCGACAGCGCCGAAGAACACCAAAACCAGCAAGATTCGGCACAGGAAGATGGAGAAGACCACCCTCATGAGAGAGCGGTAGAGCGAGAGGTCGAGGACGATAACTACATGCCTCCCTCCGAAGACGAGGCAAGCCTCGACGACGATGAATTCATCGTACCATCAGACCCCGCCGAACAAGAGCGCTTTCAACGCAGGCTTTTAGCCACGGTGAACAGCCTAAAGAAAAAGCAGCAACAGCTTAGAGCTGATCAAGATTTGCTAGCTGACAGATGGACTGAAGTCCTTGCGGCCGAAGAGCACGAACCCGGACGCCCCTCCAAAAACTATCCTAAGCGCAGGCCGCTACCCCAATCAGAGGAGGAAGCTCAAGACATGGCAGATCGGCCACCTCGCGGCCGCGACAGAGAAGCCTGTCGAACATCCAAACAAGCCATGCCTCGCAGCCGCTTCACCAAGGCACGGGAACACGAACCAGACCTGCAAGACGTCCTGGAGGACAAAGCAAGGCAAACAAGATCGATCTATGGATCACGCGGACGCCCGACGGCACGTGATAGTTTTCACTCCGGACACAATAAATCCAGCCGGGCCGAACACAACAGGCACAGCTCCTCCGAACTACGTCGTGACATAGCCCAGTACAGGGGCGCCGCACACCCACTATGCTTCATAGATGAAGTGATGGATCATAGAATCCCAGAGGGTTTCAAACCCGTCAATATCGAGTCGTACGATGGTACGACAGATCCGGCAGTATGGATTGAGGACTATCTCCTCCACATCCACATGGCACGTGGCGATGATTTGCACGCCATCAAATATTTACCCCTTAAGCTTAAGGGACCAGCCCGGCACTGGCTTAACAGCCTCCCCGCTGATTCGATCGGCTCTTGGGAGGACCTGGAGGCCGCATTCCTTGACAACTTCCAGGGGACCTATGTACGGCCACCGGACGCCGACGACCTAAGCCACATAATCCAGCAGCCAGAAGAATCGGCCAGGCAATTCTGGACACGGTTCCTAACAAAGAAAAATCAGACAGTCGATTGTCCGGATGCAGAGGCCCTAGCAGCCTTCAAGCATAACATCCGTGACGAGTGGCTTGCCCGGCACCTGGGACAGGAAAAGCCGAAATCCATGGCAGCCCTCACGACACTCATGACCCGCTTTTGCGCGGGCGAAGATAGCTGGCTAGCTCGTAGCAACAACTTATCAAAGAAGCAAGGTAACTCAGATACCAAGGACAAAGGTGGCAGGTCACGACGGAATAAACAGAAACGCCGCGTCAGCAGCGACAGCAATGAAGATACGGCAGTAAACGCCGGATTCAGAGGCCATAAATCCGGTCAGCGGAAAAAGCCATTCAAAAAGAATACCCAGGGCCCGTCCAGTTTGGACCGAATACTCGACCGCTCGTGCCAGATTCACGGCACCCCCGAAAGGCCAGCCAATCACACCAATAGGGATTGTTGGGTGTTCAAGCAGGCAGGCAAGTTAAGAGCCGAACACAAAGACAAGGGGCTAGACAGCGACGACGAGGAGGAGCCCAGGCCGCCGAACAACAAAGGACAGAAGGGGTTTCCCCCACAAGTGCGGATGGTGAACATGATATACGCGACCCATATTCCCAAGCGGGAGAGGAAGCGTGCGCTACGGGACGTATACGCGATGGAGCCAGTCGCCCCAAAGTTCAACCCATGGTCCTCTTGCCCGATCACGTTCGATCGAAGGGACCACCCCACCAGCATCCGTCACGGCGGTTTCGCCGCATTGGTTCTCGACCCAATCGTTGACCGATTTCACCTTACAAGAGTCCTCATGGACGGCGGCAGTAGCCTGAACCTGCTTTACCAGGATACAGTGCGGAAAATGGGCATAGATCCATCAAGGATCAAGCCTACAAGGACAACCTTTAAAGGTGTCATCCCAGGTGTAGAGGCCAACTGTATAGGCTCCATAACACTTGATGTGGTCTTCGGATCTCCGGATAACTTCCGAAGCAAAGAGTTAATCTTCGATATAGTCCCGTTCCGCAGTGGCTATCATGCCCTGCTCGGACGCACCGCATTCGCTAAATTCAATGCGGTGCCGCACTACGCATATCTCAAGCTCAAGATGCCAGGCCCTCGAGGAGTAATCACGGTCAGCGGAAACACCGAACGCTCCATCCGTACGGAGGAGCACACGGCGGCCCTCGCAGCAGAGGTACAAAGCAGCCTGTTAAGGCAACTCTCCAGTCCGGCCGCTAAAAAACCGGACAATGCAAAGCGCGCTCAGAGTAACCCGCAGCAAGACCGATTGGCGCGTTCGGAGCAAGCGTAGCAATACGGCCCCAACCCCAGCCATCGCTACATAGCGGAGCTAGTACCTAGAGTACACAATTACGCCCTTAAAATTCCATGGGCACAGGGGAAGGGGCACACTACTGGCATACCTACAGTACGGCGTCAAACGTACTAGGGGCTGCCAAATTTTTTCCTTTTTACTTTCAGGACTCCATACTCTGAATAAACTGTTCGGCTTCGCTGCCGCACAGACGATGCAAGATCCAGGAAAGCAGACAAAATAACGCCGCATTATGGAACTCTCAGGTGGTCTCTATTTCGAGCAATATATCTGTTTCTAAATTCCACGGCCTGCGCCTGGTCAGGACATGTCAAATAATCTAAAATATTTCTTGTTTATCACAATACTTGTATCGTTCGGCTTGAATAAACAGCCTTCTTATAAACAATGCATAAGCTTTTGTCTATTTTTTGCATTATCATCTTTTAATATATATATGTTTCTTCCATAACATGATTGCACCCGTACACCATGGTACGGCAAACCACGCCAGGGGCTTTATTACCCTTTTATCTGGTGTGAGAAGTCCGTACACTTTCACAAGTGCGGCACCCCGAACTTATAGCACTATATGCATCGGCTCCGAGTCATGATTTTGGTCATATGTTGGGTTTGCCCGGCTCCTGAGTTCGGCCACCTTACGTTTCGTTCTGTCGGATAAGGTAGCACCAGGAGAACCACTGCGATTGTGCCCCAGATCAGGTGGGTGAGCACCTCAATGGAGAAAGCTAAAACAGACTGTCATGATAAGGCGCGAGACCGGTCGCTGTTCGAGAGGTTTTTCGAGTCCCTAAAGGCTTATGCCGCTTCGAGCGGAGAGCTGGTTAAGTCCGGCTAAAGGCGTGGATAGTGCCCCGAATTCGGCCTTCCGAACTAGGGGCTTCGCCGAAATTTAAGATTATAAAGTTCTATGGCTAAGTGAGAGTGTTCAAGCATTATAGTCCGATGGCCTGGTTCGCTGTGCTGAGCGCCTCCCTCGAAGGACCCAACTATGGGAACAAGAGCCCTCAGGTTTATCCCGAACACCCCAGCACTAGTTGCATGGGGGCAGAAGCCGACGACTCGCCATCTCTCAATTATTGATAAACGGCCGCACAGAAAATAATATTTTAAATTCAGTAAGCATTGCTTAAGCGCATATGAACAAGTTTTCAGCGCACAGGATACAAACGAGCGAGTTCATTGAAATATTACATCTTTGGCACACTCATCCGCGACAAGGCGAGCTCCAGCAAGAACGTCCTTGTAGTAGTTCTCGGGCTTGCGATGCTCCTTCCCCTGCGGCGGCTCGTCCTTCACCAGCTTCTCTCCGTCCAGCTTGCCCCAGTGTACCCTTACACGGGCAAGGGCCCTCCGGGCACCTTCTATGCAGACGGAGCGCTTGATGACCTCCAGCCGTGGACAGGCCTCCACTAGCCGCCGCACCAGCCCGAAGTAGCTCTCGGGCAGGGCCTCTCCAGGCCACAGCCGAACTAGTAAGCCCTTCATGGCCTGTTCGGCCGCCTTGTGGAGCTCGGCCAGCTGCTTCAGCTGATCGCTCAAGGGCACAGGGTGTCCGGCCTCAGAATACTGAGACCAGAACACACTCTCCGTCGAGCTGTCCTCTTCAGCTCTGTAGAATGCGGCGGCGTCGGATGCGCTGCGGGGAAGATCGAAGAACGCCCCTGGAGAACTCCGGATTCGGGTTAGTAATAGGTATTTCACTTTTATATTCCTGCTTTGCATTGAGAATGCCTTACCCGCTGCTATCTTTTTCACATCCTCCAACTCTTGGAGGGCCTTCTGGGCTTTGGCCTTGGAACTCTTGGCGGTCTCAAGGGCAGAGGCAAGTTCGGTCGCTTGCGCTTTCGCCTCAAGCTCCAAACCCTCATGTTTTTTCATGAGAGCTTGCAGCTCCTGCTGCACCTCGCCGCATTGGACCCCAAGCCTCTCTCGCTCGGCGCGCTCCTCGGCCGTTTTCTTTTCGGCCTCAGAAAGCGCCTGCCTCAGGGTTTCCACCTCCGTTGCGGCCCCTACAATAGGCAGTGCAATCCTGTTATTTTTTGCAATCAAGCCTCTCTATAGGCACATTTTATTATTGAGGAAATTTCTTACCTTCCTTTTCCACGAGCTGCCTTTTGGCAAGGCCGAGCTCTTGCTCGGACCGCTCGAGGTCCTTTTTCAGGACTTCCACCTGCGCAGTCAGTGCGGCGGTGGACAGCAGGGAAGCCTGCATACGCATATTCGACTTTTTATTTTTAGACTCCTGCGAAAATTATTAGATCCTCTATTCGGCTTTTCTTTCCGAACACCGAACAGAGCATCAGGGGCTACTGTCTATGCGGTAATGAATTTAGCATATTTTTTGCTTACCTGGAAGCTTGTTAGAAGGCTAGCGCAAGCTTCATTCAGTCCGCTCTTGGCGGACTGAACCCTTTGGACCATCGTACTCATAACAGTACGGTGCTCCTCGTCGATGGTGGCGCCTTCAAGCGCCTCCAACAGATTATCCGGCGCCTCTGGCTGGACAGAGGTCGCCGGCTCAGACGGCTTACTCCTCTTGGAAGGAGTTCGCCCACCGCGAGCCAGGACGGTTGAGTCCGGCGCGGTGTCCGGCACAAAGCCGGACTTGGAGCCCTGGGGGTTTCATCCCCTTTACTCCTGGGGTCCTGAGGATTGCCTTGTGGCTCCTCCAGGACCACCTCCTCCTGTCCTGTTCGGCGGGACGCCGCTTAGGCGCCGCCCGCCTTGCTGGGGGAGACCGCGGGCGGGAGAGAGTCCATGTCCGACGAATCCAGGGAGCCGCTCGACGAATCATCGAGTGCGGCTCGGGGCGGGCTGCACAAATAACATTCGACATTAGGGTAAGCTGCGCACTTGAAGATACTATGAGTCATTCTGGTATGTAAATACTTACGATATCGCCGGACGCTTGGTTCTGTCCGGCCACTCCTCTCCGCCTTCTTCGGCATTGAGGGAGTAGTCCGGCGGAGGGGTCTTCCTTTTTCTCGACCCCTCGGCCTCCCCCGTTGGGGCGGCCTTCTTCTTTTTCGCTCCCCTTGCTGGAGGGGGAGAGCTTCCTTGTTCCTCCTCCTCGTTTTCACGAGAGGAGGGCGTCGCAGACTCGCCAGATGACGAGCTCGACACCACCACATTGCGGGCACTCTTTCGAGTCCCGGTGGTCTTCTTCTTCTTGACCTTCTTTTCCGGCACCACGTAAGGCGCCGGAGCCAGCAGCTTCTCTAGAAGAGCTGGGGCTTGGTCTTCGGGCAGAGGAGCCGGACAGTTGATTGGTCCGGCTATCTTCAGCCACGCCTGTCAAAGGCAAAGGGAGTTTTTAGATCCCACGTAGAGTTAATCTATGTAGAAAAGCTTAATGAACCTGTAAAAGGTATAGATGGCTTACCTCGCCAGCATTACGCTGCGAGCTGTATCCGCGATCTTCAGAGGCGGATGTGGGGGACTCAGCGCCTTTGGTTATCATCTTCCAGACGTCTTCATACGTCGTATCGAAGAGCCTATTGAGGGTTCGGTGTTGCGCCAGGTCGAATTCCCACAAAGTGAAATACCGTTGTTGGCACGGGAGGATCAAGCGAACGAGCATAACCTGGATTATGTTGACATGCCGGATCAGCTTGTTCACCAGGGACCGGATGCAAGTTTGCAATCCGGTCACTTCTTCTTCGTTACCCCACGACAGGCCCGTCTCTTTCCAGGACATGAGCCGCGTGGGGGGTCCGGATCGGAACTCAGGGGCCGCGACCCATTTCGAGTCGCGTGGCTCGGTGATGTAAAACCACCCTGCCTGCCACCCCTTTAAGGTCTCCACAAAGGAGCCATCGAACCAGAGGGCGTTGGCCATCTTGCCGGCCATAGCACCTCCGCACTCTGCCTGGGTGCCGGACACCACCTTAGGCTTGACATTAAAGGTCTTGAGCCAGAGGCCGAAGTGGGGGCGTATGCGGAGAAAGGCCTCACACACGACGATGAACGCCGAGATGTTGAGGACGAAGTTCGGGGCCAGATCGTGGAAATCCAGGACGTAATAGAACATGAGCCCCCGGACAAAAGGGTGGAGTGGAAAACCCATTCCGCGGAGGAAATGGGGGAGAAAAACTACCCTCTCATGGGGCCTTGGGGTAGGAAGAAGCTGCCCCTCCGCAGGAAGCCGGTGCGGGATGTCCTTGGACAGATATCCGGCCTTCCTAAGCTTTTTGATTTGTCCCTCCGTGACGGAGGAAGCCGTCCACTTGCCTCCCGCTCCGGACATCGCTGGAGTAGGTTGAGGAAGAAAGAGCGGACTTGGGCGTTGGAGCTTGAGTGCGCAAGAGATGGATGGGCAAAGGAGGAAGAAGGCGTAGGTGAAAGAGGTGGATCTTTATCCCCTTATATAGGCTGATGCCGTTATGCGTCCCCACCTACCTAATAAAACTCGCTTGCCGCTCAAACGCCATGGTAAATGGCACGGTTGGGTTACCCACGTCCGCATTAATGAGAATCCCGTTAAAAGGGGCACACGATCTCTGCTTCGACAAGACGTGCCAAGGAAACCGCCTCGTTGAACGTACCGCGGTGGAACAACAAAAAATAATCCATACAGAAGGCTTGGTCGCAGTGTTATGACGCACTGTGGAATACGTCAGCAGATTTGATTTGTGTTTGTATTATTCTCTATATGGCAATACGTGGAAACTTGTTTTGCAGAGCCGGACACTATTTTTTGGTGTTTATTATCTTCTTGAAGAACTTGGAGGAGGAACCCGCCTTGCAATGCCGAAGACAATTTGCGCGCCGGACTCGTCGTCATTGAAGCCTGGTTCAGGGGCTACTGAGGGAGTCCTAGATTAGGGGGTGTTCGGATAGCCGAACTATACCTTCAGCCGGACTCCAGGACTATGAAGATACAAGATTGAAGACTTCGTCCCGTGTCCGGAAGGTTCTTTCCTTGGCGTGGAAGGCAAGCTAGGTGTGCGGATATTCAAGATCTCCTACCAATGTAAACTCTGTGTAACCCTAACCCTATCCGGTGTCTATATAAACCGGAGGGTTGTAGTCCGTAGGACAACCACAATATACATCATCATACACAATCATACCCATAGGCTAGCTTCTAGGGTTTAGCCTCCTTGATCTCGTGGTAGATCTACTCTTGTACTACCCATATCATCAATATTAATCTAGCAGGAGTAGGGTTCTACCTCCATCGAGAGGGCCCGAACCTAGGTAAAATAAAGTGTCCCTCGTCTCCTGTTACCATCCGACCTTGACGCACAGTTCGGGACCCCCTACCCGAGATCCGCCGGTTTTGACACCGACAATCATAAACATTTTGAGCTCTTCTAGGATATCAACCAAATTCAGGATGTGTAACACCATCCTTGCCCCCGATGATTTATATTAACATCGACAACATTCCCACATTCCCTCCGACACAAAACTTGTTCATGTTTCGTGTAGTTTCCTTTGTATCCAACTTATATTATGATTCTATCTTGGAGTATTACCATTTGTTACGTCAATAATGTTAAGGGAATTACCTCCACTATTAATTCTTGATATAGTAGTACTTATCACCATCACCATTCTTTCTTGGTCCCCGTGTTGGTTCTAAACGGGATACCAACAGGTGAACAATGCTGTTTGGATTCTACCCTTCTAGCAACCCTATTGCTTTGAAGTTAATGGTCGAACGTTCATTCTTAGACTATTGATCACTGAATCACCATTCTAACATTTGATCATGCTACCTAAGGCCATATTTTGGGCACACTTTTCAACTAATGTTTAATTGTGTATGTTTTTCCTTGAGCATACATCATTATACCATTTGATCCGACAAATGTTATCTCCTTGTTCACATAACTGTGGAAATCCATCTTTTTGGATACCTCATTGAATTATCGCTGAGTCCATCAGCCACCTCCTCATCCTCTCCTTGGCTTAATGATGAATCCCTTCGTGTATCCAGAGTCTGACCTTTGCTTGAAGACCCTGTCAATGCTATCTTGAAGCATGTCTGTGGTACTCTGATCATCGACAAGAACATTTGTAGTGCCATGTTAAATTTCCTTTATCAGTTATTCAAACACCGTTGTTTGGGTAATGTCATGAACTTCCTCTTGCCTAACCTAAATGGTTTTCTACGTTATATCCTGTCATGGATATCATGCTCCGCTTGTCCTTGGGAAGGATATACCCCTGAAATATGTGTTTAAACACATTTTCCTTTCCATTGTTCTGATGAAATATGATAGACATTTTTCCCTTTCCGTGGGTTTGTTTAAACCCTTTCTATGATCTATATGATATAAGCAGTAATATTCTTCTGCTTATGTAAACACCTAGGTGTACAATCGTGTCGGTAAGACCTTGTTACTATTGTTGATGACATCCCAGTAGCCACCGATGGACGAGAACTTTGCCTATTGGTCCGCCTCGTTTCAACGAGCAGGAAAATGGTTCTCTTCGTCCCTCGCCCTTGGTACCAACGTTGTTGCCGACATAACTGAACTGGTACTCTCTGACATGCCTTGCTATCATTACCGTGCAAGATGTCACCGCTCCTATTAAAAAAACACATGGTGGGTCCATAACCCACAGTTTCACAGGATCGAAACCTGACTCTCCTGTACACCCTGTTGTCAAAGTTATTCCTCGCGCTTGACTTCATATGTAATTCATGTGCCACCTGCCTAGTGATCTATTCTAGTATCAGACGCAATACTTATTCACATTGCTTTGAACCCCTTTCGTGCCCTATAACAGGCATCGAACGATTTCCTGCCCGCTCGAAACTCCCCATGATACCTTCTTACTTTGCTCTCGATATTTTCTAAGGTTTCAGTTCCAGAGTTACTTTCCGCCGATGTTATCGACCAGACAGTCAACCTTGCAGAGGTCCCTTCTCCCGAAATACCCACCCTTTATTCTTTCGTAAGTACGATGGAATTCCCGAAGGAAGAATGCCGACTTCATCACGATGACCTGAAGCAGACAATTGAAGACATCAACGTAATGGACCGACCTCTTCGAGAAGAGCAACCAAGACCGAGGACACTCGCTAGAAATTTGTAACCAAAACCTTCCCCGTCACTCCCCCTCTTAAATCTCGGGACGAGATTTCTTGTAGTGGAGGAGAATCGTGACGCCCGGATATTTAAGCTACAGTAATTCCTTGTTAATGATGCCACGTCATCGCGGTTACTGTTGTTAATCTCGCGTTAGTTCAAAACGATTCAAATTCAAATTTGAGTTAAAGTCAAATGGTAAAAGTTTTCAAACATAAAAACTAAAATGTTTGGTTTGTGGCAAATAGTCCATGCTAAATGTTGGTGGAGAAACCCCACTTTTATAAAGTGTTTAAAACTCTAAAATGAACAAAACAGTAACAAAACCAATTAATTAAAAGCTTTTAAAATATTAAACAATTACAAACTATTTTATTTTAGGTGCCAAGTTAATTGTGGTGGTGGCATATTTGTTAATACTAATTTAGGTACGACTAATATATTTTATAAAACTAAGGTATCTAAAATATAGAATTAAAACAAAAAAAGGAATAAACGAAAAACAAAACAAACAAAGAAAAGAAGCCTACCCCCCACTGGGCTTCTTGGCCTAGCCGGGCAGGCCGACCCAGCCGCCCCCCCCCCCCCGCCCCCACTGCTTAACCCCATCCCGGGCCAACCCTAACCCTATCCTCCCACTCTCCATGATCCTCTCCCTGATCCACCCCACTCTCCCCACGGCGCTCGCCCCCCCGATCCAGATCGGGGGATCGACCCCGATGCCGCTGCCCGGGACCACATCGCCGGAGCCGCCACCACCGCCTTCCACCTTGACCTCCCCGTCCTCGGCCGGCCCCACTGGACCGCTTCTTCCTCGTCTCCTCGAAGTCCCCGACAGGATCTGGGCCGCGCCCCTGGCGCCCCCGACGTCGCCGCCGCACACCATCGCCGCCTCGTCCCAGCACTGCTTCGACGGAGCCATCCACCATCGTCGTCGCTTCCTCGTCCTCCGCCCCAAGCCCCGTTGCCCCGAACCCTACGGCCCCCTGTGAGCCGCTACCCCCCTCTCCTCTCTCCTCTGCCTCGTTCCCGGCTGATGCGCGCCCTCCCCTGCTCACCGCACGACGCGCCGTCGTGCGCGCCCGCGCCCGCCCTCACCTAGCGCCACCACGACGCTTGCCCGCTCCCCTGCACACTGCTCTGGGCGCGCCCTGCACGCGCCCACCCGTGCCCCGTGGCCGTGCCCTGCCTCGCCCACGGCCACCGCTGCCGCTCGCCCCTGCCTCGCGCCCCGCCTGCCGAGCCATCGCCCGCGCACTGCATCCCCTCCCCCGCTCTGCTGTGGCCTCACCGGCCTCCACTCCTCCCCTGACCTCGCGCAGGCCCGTGCCCACCAAGCCTTGCCTCGCGCCGTCCCTCGCCCCACACTCCTGCAACCGCCATCGTCGCCCCTCCAGCTCACCGCGCCCCCGCAGCCCTCTAGCACTCGCTCGCCCCGTCGTGCTAGCGGCCGTGCCTGCCACCGGGCGCCGGTGTCGCGCCTGCCGGAGCCCCGCCCGCCGATGCCGCGCCCGCTGCTCCGGCCGGTCGGCCTCGCCGCGCCCTCGCTTCGGCCAGAGGTCGCGCGCGTGCGGCCCAGCATGGCTGGCCGGCCACTGCAGCCGCCCCTGGGCCTTTGACATGTGGGGCCCGCCCCTATTTAATGTTAAAAAAAGAAAAAAATAATAACTAAAAATATATTAATTAATTAAAAGATTAATTACCTTAATTAATTGTACTTAATTAACCTAATCATTTAACTAAACTAATTAACTTTGTTTAATTAGTTTGTTAACAAATAGCCAATGACAGTGGGACCCTCCAGTCAGTTTGACTAAGCCAAATGACTAGTTGACTGATGACATCACGCTGACCTCATGCTGACATCATAATGGCATTTTCTAAATTAAATTAATTATGTTAATTCTAAAAATGCTTTATAAACTTTGAAAATTCATAGAAAATAAACTGTAGCTCAGATGAAAATACTTTCTACATGAAAGTTGCTCAGAACGACGAGACGATTCCGGATACGCAGCCCGTTCGTCCGCCACACATCCCTAGCATAGAGAACACACAACTTTCCCTCTCCGGTTCATCTGTCCGAAAACGTCAAACACTTGGAATACTTTCCCGGGTGTTCCCCTCCTTCGCCGGCATCGCCTAGTACCGTGTTAGCGCATACCTAGCACCGCATGTTGCCATGTTATGCTTTGCGATGCTTTGATTGCTCTGTTATTTATTGTGTTCCCCCTTCGTTACTTCTTTCCGGTAGACCCCGAGACTGCTGCCGGTACCCCTGTGATCGACTACGGTGTTGGCGACCCCTTCTTGCCAGAGCAACCAGGCAAGCCCCCCCCCCTTGATCACCAGATATCGCCTACTCTACTCTCTACTGCTTGCATTAGAGTAGTGTAACATGTTACTGCTTTCCGTTATCCTATCCTGATGCATAGCCTGTCCTTGCTACTACTGTTGTTACCTTTACCTGCAATCCTACCTACTTAGTATAGGATGCTAGTATTCCATCTGTGGCCCTACATTCTTGTCTGTCTGCCATGCTATACTATCGGTCCGTGATCACTTGGGAGGTGATCACGGGTATATACTATATACTTTATACATGATACATGTGGTGACTAAAGTCGGGTCAGCTCGAGGAGCACCCGCGAGTGATTCACGTATTGGGGGCTGAAAGGACCTTTGTCCCAACAGTCCTCTATGTGGATCTTTGTGGCGAAGCGATAGGGCAGGTTGAGACTACCTGGGTGAGAGGTGGGCCTGGCCATGTTTGGCGTTCGCGGATACTTAACACGCTTAACGAGATCTTGGTATTTGATCTGAGTTGGGTCGTTGACCTTATACGCACTAACCACCACGTGGGACAAGATATGGGCAACCGGCGTCGTGGTATCAGCCGAAGCACTTCGTGGCGTCAGCGACTGAGCGGCGCGCGCCGGATTGGACTGGAACGCTTGTTAGGCTAGGTCTACTTCCGGCCGTGTACGCAACGTGCAGGTGTGCTAAGGGCGATGGGCCCAGACCCCTGTGCGCTTAGGTTTAGACCGGCATGCTAACCTCTCTGTTGTGCCTAGGTGGGGCTGCGACGTGTTGATCTTCCGCGGCCGGGCATGACCCAGGAAAGTGTGTCCGGCCAAATTGGATCGAGCGTGTCGGGTAATGTGGTGCACCCCTGCAGGGAAGTTGATCTATTCGAATAGCCGTGTCCACGATAACAGGCGACCCGGAGTTGTACCTTAACCTTATGACAACTAGAACCGGATACTTAATAAAACACACCCTTCCAAGTGCCAGATACAACCCGGTGGTCGCTCTCTAACAGGGCGACGAGGAGGGGATCGCCGGGTAGGATTATGCTATGCGATGCTACTTGGAGGACTTCAGTCTACTCTCTTCTACATGCTGCAAGACGGAGGCTGCCAGAAGCGTAGTCTTCGACAAGATTAGCTATTCCCCTCTTATTCTGGCATTCTGCAGTTCAGTCCACCGATATTGCCTCTTTACACATATACCCATGCATATGTAGTGTAGCTCCTTGCTTGCGAGTACTTTGGATGAGTACTCACGGTTGCTTTCTCCTTCTTTTCCCCCTATCCCTTCTACCTGGTTGTCGCAACCAGATGTTGGAGCCCAGGATCCATACGCCACCGTCGACGACGACTCCTACTACACCGGAGGTGCCTACTGCTACGTGTTGCCCACTCACGACGACCAGGAGTAGTTAGGAGGATCCCAGGCAGGAGGCCTGCGCCTCTTTCAATCTGTATCCCAGTTTGTGCTAGCCATCTTATGGCAACTTGTTTAACTTATGTCTGTACTCAGATATTGTTGCTTCCGCTGACTCGTCTATGATCGAGCACTTGTATTCGAGCCCTCGAGGCCCCTGGCTTGTATTATGATGCTTGTATGACTTATTTATGTTTTAGAGTTGTGTTGTGATATCTTCCCGTGAGTCCCTGATCTTGATCGTACACGTTTACGTGCATGATTAGTGTACGATTGAATCGGGGGCGTCACAATTTGGTATTCGTTCGATATTTTGATGAGATGTATGTTGTCTCTCCTCTAGTGGTGTCATGTGAACATCGACTACATGACACTTCACCATTGTTTGGGCCTAGGGGAAGGCATTGAGAAGTAATAAGTAGATGATGGGTTGCTAGAGTGACAGAAGCTTAAACCCTAGTTTATGCGTTGCTTCGTAAAGGGCTGATTTGGATCCATATGTTTCATGCTATGGTTAGGTTTACCTTAATACTTCTTTTGTAGTTGCGGATGCTTGCAATAGGAGTTAATCATAAGTGGGATGCTTGTCCAAGTAAGGGCAGCACCCAAGCACTGGTCCACCCACATATCAAATTATCAAAGTACCGAACGCGAATCATATGAGCGTGATGAAAACTAGCTTGACGATAATTCCCATGTGTCCTCGGGAGCATTTTCCTTTATATAAGAAATTATCCAGGCTTGTCCTTTGCTATAAAAAGGATTGGTCCACCTTGCTGCACCTTATTTACTTTTATTACTTGTTGCTTGTTACCATTTACCTTATCACAAAACTATCTGTTACCTATAATTTCAATGCTTGCAGAGAATACCTTACTGAAAACCGCCTGTCATTTCCTTCTGCTCCTCGTTGGGTTCGACACTCTTACTTATCGAAAGGACTACGATAGATCCCCTATACTTGTGGGTCATCAAGACTCTTTTCTGACGCTGTTGCCGGGGAGAGGAAGCGCCTTTGGTAAGGAGAAATTTATATAGTGTGCTGAAATTTACTGTCACTAGTTACTATGGAAAGTAATCCTCTGAGGGGCTTGTTTGGGGTATCTTCACCCCGACCAGTAGAGCAAAGAGTTGCTCCTCAACCTACTGAACCTACTGAAAATGAAAATGTTTACTTTGAAATTCCTTCGGGTATGGTAGAAAAACTGCTAGCTAATCCTTTTGTAGAAGATGGAACATTGCATCCCGATTTACACTTAATCTATGTGGATGAAGTTTGTGGATTATTTAAGCTTGCAGGTATACCCGATGTAGTTATTAAGAAGAAGGTTTTCCCTTTATCTTTGAAGGGAGACACATTGACATGGTATAGGCTATGTGATGATATGGGATCTTGGGACTATAAACGATTGAAATTGGAATTTCACCAGAACTTTTATCCTATGCATCTTGTTCATCGTGATCGTAATTATATATATAATTTTTGGCCTTGTGAAGGAGAAAGCATCGCTCAAGCTTGGGGAGGCTTAAGTCAATGTTATATTCATGCCCCAATCATGAGCTCCCAAGAGAAATAATTATTCAAAAAAATTATGCTCGACTTTCTGACAACAATCGCACCATGCTCGATACTTCTTGTTTTGGCTCTTTTATGATGAAGACTATTGAATTCAAATGGAATTTATTGGAGAGAATTAAACGCAACTCTGAAGATTGGGATCTCGATGAAGGTAAGGAGTGGTATAACACCTAAGTTTGATTGTGTTAAATCTTTTATGGATACCGATGTTTTCCGCAAGTTTAGCACTAAATATGGACTTGACTCTAAGATAGTAGCTTCTTTTTGTGAATCATTTGCTACTCATGTTGATCTCCCTAAGGAGAAGTGGTTTAAATATCATCCTCCCATAGAGGTAAAAGTAGTTGAACCTATTAAAGTTGAAGAAAAGACTATCACTTACAATGATCCTATTGTTCCTACTACTTATGTTGAGAAACCACCTTTCCCCGTTAGAATAAAGGATCATGCTAAAGCTTCAACTGTGGTTCGTAAAAGTAATATTAGAACTTATACACCTCTTGAGCAAGTTAAAGTTGAACCTAATATTGCTATTGTTAAATATCTCTTGGCTAATAATATTGATGGGCATGTTATTTACTTCTGTGATGAAACTGATAGAATTGCTAAGCCTAGTGCTAAAGATAAACATAGACCTGTTGTAGGCATACCTGTTATTTCTGTTAAAATAGGAGATCATTGCTATCATGGATTGTGTGATATGGGTGCTAGTGCTAGTGCAATACCTATTGACTTATACAAAGAAATTATGCATGATATTGCACCTGCTGAGATAGAAGAAATTGATGTCACCATTAAGCTTGACAATAGAGATACTATTTCACCAATGGGGATTGTTAGAGATGTTGAAGTCTTGTGTGGAAAAACTAAATATCCTGCTGATTTTCTTGTTCTTAGTTCCCCACAAGATAGCTTTTGCCCCATTATATTTGGTAGACCCTTCTTGAATACTGTTAATGCTAGGATAGACTGCGAAAAGGATGTTGTTACTATTGGTCTGGATGATATGTATCATGAGTTTAATTTCTCTAAATTTAGTAGACAACATCGTGAAGAGGAATTGCCTAGTAAAGATGAAATTATTGGTCTTGCTTCTATTGCCGTGCCTCCTAATGATCCTTTAGAACAATATTTGCTTGACCACGAAAATGATATGTTTATGAATGAAAGAAGGGAAATAGATGAAGTATTCTTTAAACAGGAACCTATCTTGAAACACATTTGCCTGTTGAAATCCTAGGGGATCCCCCTCCACCCAAGGGTGATCCCGTGTTTGAGCTTAAACCATTACCTGATACTCTTAAATATGCTTATCTTGATGAGAAAAAGATATATCCTGTTATTATTAGTGCTAACCTTTCAGAGCGTGAATAAGAGAGATTATTGAAAACTCTGAAGAAGCACCGCGCTGCTATTGGATATGCTCTTGATGATCTTAAGGGCATTAGTCCCACTCTATGTCAACACAAAATAAATTTGGAGAAAGACGCCAAACCAGTTCGTGATCACCAACGACGGCTTAATCCTAAGATGAAAGAAGTGGTAAGAAAGGAAATACTAAAGCTTCTTGAGGCAGGTATTATTTATCCCATTGCTGATAGTCAGTGGGTAAGTCCTGTCCATTGTGTCCCTAAGAAGGGAGTTATTACTGTCGTTCCTAATGATAAAGATGAATTGATCCCACAAAGAATTATTACAGGTTATAGGATGGTAATTGATTTCTGCAAATTAAATAAGGCTACTAAAAAGATCATTACCCCTTGCCTTTTATTAATCAAATGCTAGAAAGATTATCCAAACATACACATTTTTGCTTTCTAGATGGTTACTCTGGTTTCTCTCAAATACCTGTGTCAGCTGATGATCAATCAAAGACCACTTTTACTTGCCCTTTCGGTACTTTTGCTTATAGACGTATGCCTTTTGGTTTATGTAATGCACCTGCTACCTTTCAAAGATGCATGATGGCTATATTCTGTGACTTTTGTGAAAAGATATGTGAGGTTTTCATGGATGATTTCTCCATTTATGGATCCTCTTTTGATGATTGCTTGAGCAACCTTGATCGAGTTTTGCAGAGATGTGAAGAAACTAATCTTGTTTTGAACTGGGAGAAGTGCCACTTTATGGTTAATGAAGGCATTGTCTTGGGGCATAAAATTTCTGAAAGAGGTATTGAAGTTGATAAAGCTAAAGTTGATGCTATTGAGAAGATGCCATGTCCCAAGGACATCAAAGGTATAAGAAGTTTCATGGGTCATGCCTGTTTTTATAGGAGGTTCATTAAGGACTTCTCAAAAATTTCTCGGCCTCTGACTAATTTATTACAAAAAGATATACCCTTTGTCTTTGATGATGATTGTGTAGAAGCATTTGAAATACTTAAGAAAGCTTTGATTTCTGCACCTATCGTTCAACCACCTGATTGGAATTTACCTTTTGAGATTATGTGTGATGCTAGCGATTATGTGGTAGGTGTTGTTTTAGGGCAAAGGGTTGATAAGAAATCGAACGTTATCCAGTATGCTAGTAAAGCTCTAGACACTACCCAGAGAAATTATGCTACTACTGAAAAAGATTTTTTAGCAGTTGTATTTGCATGTGATAAGTTCAGATCCTACATTGTTGATTCTAAAGTAACTATTCACACTCATCATGCTGCTATTAAATATCTTATGGAAAAGAAGGATGCTAAACCTAGACTTATTAGATGGGTTTTCTTGCTACAAGAATTTGATTTGCATATTATTGATAGAAAGGGAGCTGAGAACCCCGTTGCAGATAACTTGTATAGGTTAGAGAATGTTCTTGATGACCCACTACCTATTGACGATAGCTTTCCTGATGAACAATTAAATGTCATAAATGCTTCTCGTACTGCTCCATGGTATGCTGATTATGCTAATTATATTGTTGCTAATTTATACCACCTAGTTTCACATACCAGCAAAAGAAAAAGTTCTTTTATGATTTAAGACATTACTTCTGGGATGACCCACATCTTTATAAAGGAGTAGATGGTGTTATTAGACGTTGTGTACCTGAGCATGAACAGGAACAGATCCTACGCAAGTGTCACTCTGAGGCTTATGGAGGACACCACGCTAGAGATAGAACTGCACATAAGGTATTGCAATCTGGTTTTTATTGGCCTACTCTCTTCAAGGATGCTCGTAAGTTTGTCTTGTCTTGTGATGAATGTCAAAGAATTGGTAATATTAGTAGACGTCAAGAAATGCCTATGAATTATTCACTTGTTATTGAACCATTTGATGTTGGGGCTTTGATTATATGGGACCGTTTCCTGCCTCTAATGGTTATACACAAATTTTAGTTGCTATTGATTACGTTACTAAGTGGGTAGAAGCTATTCCAACTAATAGTGCCGATCATAACACTTCTATTAAGATGCTTAAAGAAGTTATTTTTCCGAGGTTTGGTGTCCCTAGACACTTAATGACTGATGGTGGTTCACACTTTATTCATGGTGCTTTCCGTAAAATGCTTGCTAAGTATGACGTTAATCATAGAATTGCATCTCCATATCACCCACAGTCTAGTGGTCAAGTAGAATTGAGTAATAGAGAGCTCAAATTAATTTTGCAAAAGACTGTTAATAGATCTAGAGAGAATTGGTCTAAGAAACTTGATGATGCATTATGGGCTTATAGAATTGCATATAAAAATCCTATGGGTATGTCTCCGTATAAAATGGTTTATGGAAAAGCGTGTCACTTACCTCTCAAACTTGAACATAAGGCATATTGGGCTATTAAAGAGCTCAATTATGATTTCAAACTTGCCGGTGAAAAGAGGTTATTTGACATTAGCTCACTAGATGAATGGAGAACCCAGGCTTATGAAAATGCCAAGCTGTTTAAAGAAAAAGTTAAAAGATGGCATGACAAAAGGATACAAAAGTGTGAGTTTAATGTAGGTGATTATGTTTTTCTATACAACTCTCATTTAAGATTTTTTGCAGGGAAACTTCTTTCTAAGTGGGAAGGCCCATACGTTATCGAGGAAGTCTATCATTCCGGTGCCATAAAAATCAACAATTTCGAGGGCACGAATCCAGAGGTGGTGAACGGTCAAAGAATCAAGCATTATATCTCAGGTAGTCCCATAAATGTTGAAACCAATGTTATTGAAACCGTAACCCCGGAGGAGTACATAAGGGACACTTTTCGGAACGTTTCAGACTCCGAAAAGGAATAGTTATGTGGTACAGTAAGTAAACCGACTCCAAAATAGTTCTAATGACAATTTTTCTTTGTTTTGAAATATTTAGAAAAATAGAAAAATAAGAAGCAGTCCGGGAAGGACACGAGGCTTCCACGAGGGTGGAGGGCACGCCCTACCCCCCTGGGCGCGCCCCCTGCCTCGTGGGCACCCTGTGCGCTCTTTGGACTCCGTTTTCTTGCACGATACTTCTTTTGGTCGGTAAAAATTCATTATATAATCTCCCGAAGGTTTTGACCACCGTATCATGCGATTATCCTCTATTTTCCTTTCGAGCTGTTTTCAGCCAGATTTGTCAAGGCCAAGCATCATGTCGTCCCCCTCCTCCAACAATGGTGACAACGATGCTTGGCTAATGAAGATATGGCTGAAGAGAGAAGAACCCGGGGAGATCAACAAGGATGATGGGATCAAGAAGGCCATGGATGAGCAAGCTCCTGCAGCAGAAGACATCCTTCCACCTCTCTTCACTACGACCGGGATTGAAGCTTTCAAGATGATTGAGTTAGCTCGTATACAAAACAAGTATCTCACACGTGAAAATATTTTGTTAAAGGATCATATCGTCGCACTCAAGGGCATCATCCGCAAGTTGGAGGATCTCTTACGCTTGATGTGCGACTATCCACCATCACCACCATCTTCTCCGTCCCCGAAGAAGGAGATATAATCACATGGGTATGGGCACTCCCCTTGGAAACTGCCCAGCTTGGGGGAGATGCCCGGTATCGTATCACCATCACACTCCTATCTTTACCATTTTTCTTAGTTCGATCCTTTTGGTAATATCTTGATCTAGTAGAATAAAGTTTTAGCATGATCTACTCTTGAGTTTTGCTTTATGATCTCTATTTGTAATCGAGTCCGTGAGCTATATAATAAAGATTAGTGTTGAGTCAAGGGCTTGATTATCTTGCTATGATCTTGAGTGAATAAAAGAAAAAGAAAGAGTAAAAAGAAACAAAGAGATCATATGGATCTTATGGAGAGTAATGACTTCACATATAAAGAGTATGATGATTAAAAGTTGTTGAGAGTTGACAAACATAGTTTTGGTCATCATTGCAATTAATAGGAAGTAATAAAGAAAGAGAGGTTCACATATAAATATACTATCTTGGACATCTTTTATGATTGTGAGCACTCATTAAAATATGACATGCTAAAGAGTTGATGTTGGACAAGGAAGACAACGTAATGGGTTATGTTTTCTTATATCTGAGATAAAGTATATTGCCATGGATCATCCAACACGTTGAGCTTGCCTTTCCCCCTCATGCTAGCCAATTCTTTGCACCAAGTAGAGATACTACTTGTGCTTCCAAATACCCTTAAACCTAGTTTTGCCATGAGAGTCCACCATACCTACCTATGGATTGAGTAAGATCCTTCAAGTAAGTTGTCACTGTGCAAGCAATAAAAATTGCTATCTAAATATGTATGATTTATTAGTGAGGGAGAAAATAAGCTTTATACGATCTTGTGATGTAGAAGTAATAAAAGCGACGGACTGCATAATAAAGGTCTATATCACAAGTGGCAATACAAAGTGACATTCTTTTAAGATTTTGTGCATCCAACCCTTAAGCACATGACAACCTCTGATTCCCTCTGCGAAGGGCCTATCTTTTACTTTTATCTCCTACCCTATGCAAGAGTCATGGTGATCTTCACCTTTCCTTTTTATATTTTATCCTTTGGCAAGCACAGTATGTTGGTACGATCCTGATATATATATATATCTAATTGGATGTGAGTTAGCATGAACTATTATTGTTGACATTTACCCTTGAGGTAAGAAGTTGGGAGGCAATACCATAAGCCCCTATCTTTCTTTGTGTCCGATTAAAACTCCGTAACCACAAGTATCGCGTGAGTGTTAGCAATTGTGAAAGACTAAATGATAGTTGAGTATGTGGACTTTGCTGAAAAGCTCTTACATAGACACTTTTCGATGTTATGATAAATTGCAATTGCTTCAATGACTGAGATTATAGTTTGTTAGTTTTCAATAAAGTTTCTTATTCGTACTTGACATTGTGAATAGATTGTTATTTTATCATAAGAATTCATATGACAATATTCATATATGTTGTTGTTATAAGAATGATCATGATGCCCACATGTCCGTATTTTATTTTATCGACACCTCTATCTCTAAACATGTGGGCATATTTATTGATTTCGGCTTTCTCTTGAGGACAAGTGAGGCCTAAGCTTGGGGGAGTTGATACGTCCATTTTGCATCATGCTTTGATATGGATATTTATTGCATTATGGGTTGTTATTACACATTATGTCACAATACTTATGCCTTTTCTCTCTTATTTTACAAGGTTTACATGAAGAGGGAGAATGACGGTAGCTGGAATTCTGGGCTGGAAAAGGAGCAAATATTAGAGACCTATTCTGTGCAACTCCGGAAGTCCTGAAACTCCACGGAAGTTATTTTTGGGAAATATGAAAAATACTGAGCGAAGAAAATACGAGAGGGGGCCCACACCCTGGCCACGAGGGTGGGGGCGCGCCCTACCCCCTGGTCGCGCCCCCCTGCCTCATGGGCCCCCTGGTGTCCCTCCGGTGCCCATCTTCTACTATATGAAGTCTTTCGTCCGAGAAAAAATTGAGAAGCAAGCTTACGGGACGAAACTCCGCCGCCACGAGGCGGAACCTTGGCGGAACCAATCTAGGGCTCCGGCGGAGCTGTTCTGCCAGGGAAACTTCCCTCCGGGAGGGGGAAATCATCGCCATCGCCATCACCAACGATCCTCTCATTGGGAGGGGGTCAATCTTCATCAACATCTTCACCAGCACCATCTCCTCTCAAACCCTAGTTCATCTCTTGTATCCAATTCTTGTCTCTAAGTCTGAGATTGGTACTTGTAGGTTGCTAGTAGTGTTGATTACTCCTTGTAGTTGATGCTAGTTGGTTTACTTGGTGGAAGATCATTTGTTCAGATCCTATATGCATATTAATACCCCTCTGATTATGAACATGAATATGCTTTGTGAGTAGTTACGTTTATTCCTGAGGACATGGGAGAAGTCTTGCTATTAGTAGTCATGTGAATTTGGTATTCGTTCAATATTTTGATGAGATGTATGTTGTCTCTCCTCTAGTGGTGTCATGTGAATGTCCACTACATGACACTTCACCATTGTTTGGGCCTAGGGGAAGGCATTGGGAAGTAATAAGTAGATGATGGGTTGCTAGAGTGACAGAAGCTTAAACCCTAGTTTATGCTTTTCTTCGTAAGGGGCTGATTTGGATCCATATGTTTCATGCTATGGTTAGGTTTACCAGCTATCTGTGATGGACTCTCTTGAATGCCATCATTATTTATCTCTGCGCGTTTGAGCTGTGTATTTGTCGATGGCCCTGGGAGTTGAGCTAGTAGGGCAGTGGCCTGGGTCCAAAGTAATAGAAGTAGCACAAAAACATTGTTTCATGCTATGGTTAGGTTTACCAGCTATCCGTGATGGACTCTCTTGAACGCCATCATTATTTATCTCTGCATGTTTGAGCTGTGCATTTGTCGATGGCCCTGGGAGTTGAGCTAGTAGGGCAGTGGCCTGGGTCCAAAGTAATAGAAGTAGCACAAAAACATTTTTTAGTGTAGGCTTTTCCTTGCTCAAGCCTACATCTAGAATCGCCAGTGCTTGAAAGGAAAAGTGAATGAAAAACATAGGAATTGGAAAGTTTCGTATGGTACTACTTTTCATGAATTTGGTGCAAAGGAATGGAGCAAATGAAAGTTGTAGGATTTGTTCCTTTAGTGTCTCCTTGAAAGAAAAACCGTAGGAATTTTAATTTCCACTTGTCCTCCTTTTCAAATTCTTATTCATGAAGCACAAGACTAAGAGATAGTAGCATAATAGCATTATAACCGTACATTTTCTTGTGGTTTGACTTAACCTCACCATGCTTCTTTGCATCCTGTGATCTTCCAATTCTTGTGAACCAAACACCCTGATTGGCAGAAATCCAGCGTTTTTAAATTCTCTGTTTTGCACGTGCATTCCTATCCTATTCCTATCTATTTCCTATCCCTGCATTGTTAGAATCCTCAAATTCAAGCAAGCCCTCACACAATTACTTCTGTTACAGATGTCAAAGAAAACCTTGTGTGGTTTGTCCTGCTCCTGCGGTGTTGTGTTCCACCCCTGCTCAACTGCTCCAACGACGGAAGGGTTCACCACAGCAGGGATCCGCTCTCCAGACTGTGTTTCGCCGCCTCAGATCTTCTTCCCCGCTGCCGGCAGCCACGGCAACTGCATTACCATCATCAACTGAGCAGATGACCTTGAGGACTACACGGGTCCGCAAGAGAGGTCGCACTCTTCCGTGTCTGCTTACGTTATGCATCGCTTTATATGATGACATGCTACTTTATCGTCGTGTTCACCTATTAGACTCCGAGTCAGGTCCAAACTTATGCGGAAACTTGAGTTTTTAAATGGTTGTGGGGTACATATTGGGGCAGCAATCGGTACTATCTGTCTACCATCTGGTTAATCTCGGGTGTCTACTATGAGTTTCATGTTGGGTGCAAACAAACATTAAAGGAGCCGTTATCTATATTTTTAAACTAAAGCTATTATCTGCCTGCTATCATTGGTTTCGGGTCTATCCACAGTTTGCTACCATCACTCTGGATTTGTGCATGCACTCCTTACATAATCTCACTATGTTTCATTCCTATGCATGTCAGTTATTGTACACAATGGAACTGAACATGTAGAGCAAAATAGACGAGCCTTGCGTGTCAATAAAATTTCATGTAGACGTTGCTCCATGGTGGGCGCAAAGGCAGCCCCCCCTCCACCCATTTTGGATCGTAATCAAGAGGAAGATAACTGTTCTGAGGGGGATTCAGAAGCAGAAGACCACTCCTATTTACCCCATGAGGTCTTCGCTCTAACTTTGCATGGTGATGTTGGTAATATCATGCATATGGTGCCTTGCATTGCTTACTGTATACATCAAAGATGACATCTGCTTAGTTTAGACATGCTTTATGTCAATGCCATATGTTTAGGTTGTTTATCGTATATGTGAATCATGCAATGCCATCTTGTTTAGCCAGGCATCATATATGTGAATTTTGCAATGCCACCCTGGTTAGCCAGTCATCTTATATGTGAATTATATCATGACATCATTTTTTATTACGTGTTAAATTTGTCAATAATTTTAGTACATTCAATTACTCTTCCTGTGCATTAGCCATTCGGCACGGTCATGGAAAAATCTGGAGTGGAAACAAGGTCTTCAGAGCAGACAATGCTATCTGACGAAGCGCATGTCTTGCTGGTTACAGATAGCTCCTCAGAGGAGGATTCAGAGACAGATGACCAGTCCTATCCCCCCCCCCCGAGGTGCATGCTCTAACTTGGCAGGGTTATGTTGCTCATGTCGTGCGTATGGTATCTTGCATTGCTATGTCATTTGCTTAGTTTAGACATGCTTTGTGTGAATGCCACCTGTTTAGTGTCTAATTACCATATATGTGAATTATGCAATGCCACCTTGTTGCAAGACATTATATATGTGAATTATACAATGCTATCTTGCTGCAAGGCATTATATATGTGAATTATGTAATGTCATGCTGTTTAGCCAAGCATCATATATGTGAATTATATCATGCCGTCCTTTTTTTGTATTTCTCATTTCTTTTGTCGACAATGTTTGTATATTCAACTGCTCTTCCTGTGCATCAGCCATTTGAATTGGTGATGGAGAAATCTGGAGTGAAAACAAGGTCTTCATAGCAGACAATGCTACCTGCTGAAGCAGATATCTTGCTGGTTAGAGATAGCTCTTCAGAGGAGGATTCAGAGGCAGATGACCAGTCCTATTATCCCCCTGAGGTGTATGCTCAAACTTGGCAGGGTTATATTACTCATATCATGCATATGTTGTATTACAATGCTTAGTTTTTACATCATATACACGATATTGAATGCCATCTCCTTAGTTGACACATCATATATGCGATTGCCCTCTGCTCACTTCCTTAGTATATAAATCATATATTTGAATTATATCATGCCATGATGTTTACATAGACAGCATGTATCTGAATTATGGCATGCCAACCCATTTTCTAAAGACATAATATAGTTATATCATCTCATCCTGTTCACATAGTCATCATATTTTGAATTATGTCATTCTATCCGTGAATTATATCATGCCATCATATTTCCATCGACGACATGTTTGTGATTTATGGCATGCCAACCACTTTAATAGACACATCGTATAGTTATATCATGCATCCTGTTTACATAGTCATCATATTTTGAAGTATGTCATTCTATCATGTTTAGTTAGCCATCATACATGTGAAATTGTGTCATGCTATCCTGTTTAATTAGCCATCATATATGTGAAATTACGTCCTGCTATTCTGTTTGGTTAGACAACATAAATGTGAATCATTTCATGCCCTGGTTTCTTCCCTACTATCCATTGCACCTGTCTATCTTACAATGTCTGTACATTCAATTACTTTTCTTGTTTATCAGCCATTTCAATTGGAGGGGGTGATGGCAGTATCTGTGGGAGTAAAAACACGGTCTTCAGAAAAGATCGTGCTACCTGTCGATGGAGATAGAACCACGGTTGTACTTGCACAAGAACCAACCCCACCACACATAACCTAGACTCACGCAGATTGTACCCCTACCCAGTTGGACAGAGAACCAGCTACACCCCTTCTAACCCCAACCCCAGCAGATAGTAACCCAGTTCCCGTTGACACAGCACCGTCTCCACCACAGAGCACCCAAACACGAGCAGTTAGTAAGGCAACTGCAGTGCCCAAAGCACGAGGACCACCACTCCGAACCCCAAGTCAACACTTAAAGCAGAAGAAGAATTGTTCTCAGGTCAGGTTCCGTAGCTATGGTTCATAATACTTTGCTCTTGCATCACTGTATTTACTCATACCAACTAATTTCAAATTTGAAAGATGCAATTGAAACTCCAATGGTGCAACAGGTATGTTTTAAACATGTTTCTTTAATGTGTTTGTTGTTGTAACTTGCTCTATGTTGATTTCAGTTTCAATTGAATAAACAGTTATGTTCTCATGCCATGCACATTACAAGTGTTGTTATTGCTGTGTAGTTTCCCACACTTATATTCTGTCTATGCTGCTTTGTCTTAAGTAGATATGATTCGAACTGTATCTATCTTGATTTGGCAACATAAACTAGAATGATATAGACCATACAGTGACCATACTACATAGATATATGTTTGTTTCATGCTGTTATCCTGTCCACCTTACTACTGAACTGGTTTACCAAAATGAGTTTCATATACTACATTGTAAACCTGTGATGTGTTTGTTTGTTTCTCTTTTAGAAAGTAGATAAAATATTGGAGAAGAGTACCCCGTTATGCAATGGTAAAGGAAGTAATGCAGATAAGGTTCAAGATAGTGAGACATCCCTGTTGGTCTCCAAGGAAGCCGATAAAAACTATATTAAAGACACCGAGACAACTCCAAAGTCCTGTCTTGATGTAGTGTTCAAGTTACTGGCTACTACTGCTGGCACCAGCTCTTCAAACTCGCTGCCTGAATCAGTTCGGCTTCTTGAGTCTCAACTTCAAGTTGAAAAACATCAATCGGATGTTATGTGACAGGAAGCCGAAGGACTGAGGAAGTCCCTGCAGAATTCAAATGCATACTTTTTGGTGCAACAGCAAGTGCTGGAAGATTTAAGCGCCAAACAAGAGAAAGTTAATAAGCTTGCTAAGCATCTTGCCAGCATTATGGGTACCCAGGATATTGTTTCTTGAGCTCTTCTAAAGTGGTTTCAATTCTGGACTTGTTTTGCTGCGGTGTTTATATGCTGCTTTGTTCCCTATATTTGCACTGGTGGCGAACTTTGATGCCCAGTGGATGTAATATGTGTAATAGCCGTGATAGCCTAGCGTAAGTTTCTTGCTTATTTATTTCCTTATTGTCTTGTTTATTTGTTTTCTTATAGTCAGTGCAGTTCTTTTTCCGTGGTTTGCTAGTGGCCGCAATAACCTATTTTTTAAAACTAGGCCACAATAACCATGGGCTACATATTTACTGTAGTTAACATGGGCCTCCTACGGGCCGTAGAAACAATGCGCCTTCTAAGGGTCGTAGAAACAATGGGCCTTCTGCGGCGTAGAAACAATGGGCCTTCTACGGGCCGTAGACACAATGGGCCTTCTACGGGCCGTATTATCAATGGGCCTTCTACGGGCCGTATGATCGGTTGGCCAAACATGGGCCAATAACAGACCATATTATGGCCGTAAATGGGCTAGAGTTGAAATCGTCCGTTCATGGGCCGACCATAACGGGCCATCGTTAATCGGCCATATTTGATGACGCTATGAAAACGGCCCAACGTATTAATGGGCCACAAACGGGCCGACTGTAACCACGGGCTAAATTTGGCCCACAAGCAGAAAATGACAGTAACGGGCCGTAAGTAAACGAATGCTGGAAATGAGCCCAAGAATAAATGGGCTCTGAGAAGGCCGAAAGATAACATGGGCTGGAAACGGCCCAACGGAATAATGGGTGGTTAATGGGTATAAAGTGATACACTGTTCATTACGGGCCAGTTTCACCATGTGTCGTTAATGGGTATAAAGTGATACATTGTTCTTCATTACGGGCCAGTTTTACCATGGGCCGTTAATGGGCCGAGAGTTACTAAGGGCCTCATATGGGCCGAAAGACGTCATGGGCCATACATGGGTCAGAAGTTAAAACTGGCTGGAATTATATTGGACGACCCAGATGACGATATTGGGCCTAATTTGGATAGGCCGTAAATAGGCCCTGTGTTAGCGGGCTGTAAATGGGCTATATGCGAACAGGCCGTTAACAGGCTTGCCGTGGGCCGGCCCGCCACCTTTTGACCAAGTCAAACGGGCCGGCCTTTTCACAGGAATGGGCCTCTGTTGGGCCGTGCCACATGTCGATGTATCATAGGCGCTTTGGGTTCAATGAGTGGATGACATCTGTCCCAACGGTGAGCCGACACATGTTTCCTCTAGCCAATGATGATTTTACACGTGGAAAATCCCCATTGGTCGGGGCTGTTAACGGGTTATCGGATCCAAAACCGGACCCGATAGCTTAACGGCGTTCCGTTACGGTGGATGCCACGTGCCGGTCACCCTTGACGAAAGCACTTCTGTGACGCGCGATTTATCGTCATGGAAGTGGACATCGTGATGATAATTTTGGTAATGTCATGGAACACTTCTACGACAGCACAGGTATGACTATCTTGATTCTATCATAAAATTGTCATGCATGTACATGCATGACAGAAAACGTGACCTACTGTGACAAACACGTATCATCACGGAGGTGTATTTTTTTGTAGTGACAAGTGTCTCCAATGGTGTTTGTTGAGTTGGCATAGATCGAGATTAGGATTTGTCACTCCGTGTTTCGGAGAGGTATCTCTAGCCAGCCCTCTCGGTAATGCACATCACTATAAGCCTTGCAAGCAATGTGACTAATGAGTTAGTTGCGGGATGATGCATTACAGAACGAGTAAAGAGACTTGCCGGTGACGAGACTGAACTAGGTATGATGATACCGACGATCGAATCTCGGGCAAGTAACATACCGATGACAAAGGGAACAACATATGTTGTTATGCGGTTAACCGATAAATATCTTCGTAGAATATGTAGGAGCCAAAATGAGCATCCAGGTTCCGCTATTGGTTATTGACCGGAGATATGTCTCGGTCATGTCTACATAGTTCTCGAACCCGTAGGGTCCGCACGCTTAACGTTCGATGACGATTTATATTATGAGTTATGTGATTTGATGTACCAAAGTTTGTTCGGAGTCCCGGATGAGATCACGGACATGACGAGGAGTCTCAAAATGGTCGAGACATAAAGATTCATATACTGGAAGGTTACATTCGGACACCGGAATGGTTCGGGTCGTTTCGGATAAGTTTCGGAGTACCGGGGGTTACCGGAACCCCCCCCCCCCCGGAGGTTAAATGGGCCACCATGGGCCTTTGTGGAGAAGAGAGAGGGCCGGCCAGGAGGTGGCATGCCCCCCTTGCTAATCTGAATTGGACAAGGGGTAAGGGTGGCGCCCCCCTCGTTCTCTCCTCCTCCTCCTTCCCTCCTTCTCCTAGTGGGAATAGGAAAGGGGGGGCGAATCCTACTTGGACCGGGAGTCCAAGTAGGACTCCCCCCATGGCGCGCCCCCCTTGGGCCGGCCACCTCTCTTTCCCCCTTTATATAAATGGGAGGGGGGCACCCCAAAGGCACACCAAGCCTTCTCTTAGCCGTGTGCGGTGCCCCCCTCCACAGTTACACACCTGGGTCATATCGTCGTAGTGCTTAGGCGAAGACCTGCATCGGTAACTTCATCATCACCGTCGCCACGCCGTCGTGCTGACGGAACTCTCCCTTGTCCTCAACTGGATCAAGAGATCGAGGGACGTCATTGAGCTGAACGTGTGTTGAACGCGGAGGTGCCGTATGTTCGGTGCTTGGATCAATTGGATCGCGAAGACGTTCGACTACATCAACCGCGTTACTAAACGCTTCCGCTTTCGGTCTACGAGGGTACGTGGACACACTCTCCCCGCTCGTTGCTATGCTTCTCCTAGATAGATCTTGCGTGATCGTAGGAACTTTTTTGAAATACTACGTTCCCCAATAGTTCGAAGGTGAAGTTGCGAGTGACCTTATCTTGCGAACCCAAGCATCATCTTGGAGGGCTTCCCGAAGTTTCCATGTCTTCCGAGAGGAAGCGGCGTAGATAAGCGGTGCGATGTCTCTTGGCTTGCGGTCCCGCACCCAAGGGGAGTCCCAGAAGGGTGTGTGCGCTCCGTTGCCAATGGTTATGGTCGTTGAAGCATAGAAAAGATTTTTGTCCATCTCGTCGCATGGGTTGCCGGTCCCAACCCATAGCTTGGCGGGTTCCTTCCATTCGAACCAAATCCAACGCAAGCGATGTGCCCTTGCAAATTTCTCCGTGTTTAGCACCACAAGACCTCCATATTCGACCGATCGACATACAGATTCCCAATTAACTTTGCACTTCACGCCGGTAGTCTTATCTGTTCCCGCCCAAAGGAAAGCTCTCTCAAGCTTGTTGACATTGTGGAGGATGCTTGGTGGAACGACCAATGGGGTGATGAAGTAGATGGCTTGTGAGGATAACACAAACTTGACAAGGGCAGCCCGACCAATGGCTGTGATATTTTTCCCATCCCATGGAACAAGTTTGGAAGCGGCCTTGTCCACGAGGAATTGGAAATCCCGAACTTTTAGTTGCCAAACCGAGAGAGGTAGCCCTAGATATTTTATTGGGAATGAAGCCCGGGCAGCAGGAAAGTTCTGGAGGATGGTGTCGAGTTGTAGGTGCCTGCACCGAATCGGGACCACCGAGCTCTTCTGGAAGTTAGTGCATAGTCCCGTGACGTCACCAAACGCATCGAGCAACACAGAGAGGTTGTCAATATCTTTCTTGATGGGTGCAATGAAAACGGCCGCATCATCGGCGTAGAGGGATATTCTCATGATGGGCCCACGACCCCGGATTTTGTGAAGCAAACCCTTCCTAGTAGCCAGCTCGAGGATCTTTTGAAGGGGATCAATGGCAATGACAAATAGCAGGGGCGAAAGAGGATCCCCTTGCCGGAAGCCGCTTCCATGGGCAATGGGGCTGCCGGGGATGCTGTTGAGGAGAAACCGTGAGGAGGAGGTGCATAAGAGGGCGATGATCCAATTCCGAAAGGTGCTCGGGAACCCCATCTGCTGGAGGATGTCAATGATATACTCCCATCTCACGGAGTCGAAAGCCTTTCTTATATCAAGCTTGAAAAGGAGGGACGGAGTTTTGCTCTTGTGAAGGCGACACGCGACATTTTTCACATACATGAAATTGTCATGGATACTCCTATTCTTGATGAAAGCACTTTGCGCGTTGGAGACAAGCTTGTTCATGTGAGGGGCTAGCCGAATTGCTAAAACTTTTGCCACAATCTTCGCAATCGTGTGGATGAGGCTAATAGGCCGGAAGTCGGTGATCCCCTCAGCACCCTCCTTCTTAGGAATTAGAACAATGTTTGCAGAGTTTAGGTATTGGAGGTTTGCCGTGTGCAGTTTGCCGAAAAGAGAGACTACCCCCATGATGTCATCCTTGATAATGTCCCAACAACTCTTGAAGAACAAACCGGTGAAACCGTCTGGCCCGGGGCTTTGTCGGTTGGCATTTGCTTAATGGCCTCGTGCACGTCCTCCGCGGTGATGGGATCCGGGAGGGAGTCCAAGTTGTGTACCTCTAAGCCAAGCTCTTCCCAATTTAAGTCGGGCGCCCCTTTCCCATGGCCTCGGTGAAGTGGTCGTGGACAACCTTCTCTTTGACATCATGGTCAGTGATCCATCCCTGATTATGCTTAAGCCTGTGGATGAAGTTTTTGCGGCGTCTTCCATTGATCCTCCAGTGAAAAAATTTGGTGTTTGCATCGCCCTCCTTGATATTGGCCAGTCTCACTACTTCTTACGGGCCCTCTCCATGACCGCTAAGCTGATGACTCGTCTTTTGAGCCGCTTGCGGATGTCCCCTTCCCCCACAGAGAGTTGTCGGTTGTCTTGGGCCATGTCAAGGTGCAAAATCACCAAGAGGGCGGCGTGGAGTTGGACCTTCGCTCTGGAGAACAACCCCCTACTCCACTCGGAAAGGTGGGTACCGGTCTTCTTGAGCTTGTAGTGTAGGATTTGGTACGGCTCGGTATGGTCGGTATGCTCATTCCATGCCTTGAGGACAACCTCCTTGAACCCTGGAAGGGAAACCCAAAAATTCTTGAACTTGAAGCTTCGCGGTCTCCGGGGTCCCCTAACCTCGACGGGGAGGAGGGGGCAGTGATCAGAGAGCGAGGACGAGAGTGGGACGATCAGTTTGGCAGCCACATCCTTCATGTCATGATTATTTGAAGTTCTATCAATTGCCCAACAGTAATTTGTTCACCCACCGTTTGCTATTTTTCTCGAGAGAAGCCACTAGTGAAACCTACGGCCCCCGGGTCTCTTTCTCATATATTTGCCTTTGCGATCTACTTTTTCTTTGCATTTATTTTCAGATCTATTAAACCAAAATACAAAAATACCTTGCTGCATTTTCTTCTTATTTATTTTATTTGGCATTCGATCTATCAATCTACTACAATTTTATGTCACGTCCGTTTGCCATCTTGAGGCGTCGTTACCCGGAAAGGATTGACAACCCCTTTAACACGTCGGGTTGCGAGGATTTGTTTTCTGTGTGCATGGGTTGTTTACGTTGTGTTCCTTGGTTCTCCTACTGGTTCGATAACCTTGGTTTCATATCTGAGAAAAATACCTACCGCCGCTATGCTGCATCATCCCTTCCTCTTTGGGCAAATACTGACGTGGCTTCAAGCGACATCAGATACTTCCGGAGGTTTGGGGATATATGTGAATATATAGGGCCAAGGGTTAGGTCAGGGGAGTCCCGAGGAGGTGGCAAGGCAGGGGGCGCGCCCTCCCCCTTAACGCCGCTTCGCGGCTCTTCTGACTTCATCTCCAAGTCCCCGGGGTGTCTTTGGTCTAAGAAAAATCATCGCGAAAATTTTATTCCGTTTAGACTCAGTTCGGTATTCCTTTTCTGCGAAGCTCAAAAATAAGGAAAAACAGAAACTGGCACTGGGCTCTAGGTTAATAGGTTAGTCTAAAATTAAAATAAAATAGCATATTAATGCATATAAAACATTCAAAATAGATAATACAATAGCATGGAATAATAAAAAATTATAGATACGTTGAAGACGTATCAGTATATACCCTCCTTGTTGCACATTTGTCAAGAGCATCAAAAGAAACAATGTGAATTTACAAGGGTACAAGAGGCAGCCCGGAAAAATATTGAAAGAGCATTCGGGGTTTTGCAATCTAGGTTTGCTCTTGTTCGTGGCCCTGCTCGTTTTTTGGACAAGCGATCCTTGAAAAACATCATGATATGATGTGTTATTCTTCACAATATGATTCGCGAAGATGAGAGAGGCATTGACTTGGAGTTCTTCTACGACAATTTGGGTAGCCGTGTCAAACCAACTAGAGACCCTAACTGCATTAGAGCTTTTCTTCATACCTACAGGGAGATTGAAAATGCAAACACCCACTTTCAGTTTCAAAAGGATCTCATTGAGCACCATTGACAAAGGGTTGGGCAGTAACAGATTCCACTTTTCCATTCATTTTCATTTAATTCATGTGTGATTTGTATGCGGGACAAGTTTTGTATTGAATTATTTAGTTTGCTTCGGTGATTGAATAACTATTGTAATTTGAATGATTGTTATATTGTGGTATTGACATTTTTTCTTATATTGCAAATTAGTAATTCTGAATATGTGCATATGTGCCATATTCGGATAAAACCGCATCTGATTTGCGGTCCGGCGCGCGCCGACAGAGCAGACACCGCATAGCGGAACTGTAAAACAGAATATCCATGAACTATAAAACAGAATATCCATGAATATTCCGTTTTACAGTTCCGCTATACGGGGTCTGCTCGGCCGGCACCCGCGCCGGCCCGCAAACCCATTTTTCCGTGAACTATAAACAAGTTCTGCGGGTCGGCGAAATACGGGATCTGCTAGAGATGCTCTTACAAAACTACATATACTGCTTAGGGACGTAGGAAAGTGATGTTCAGCGACTATCAAGTCAAGCATCATTCGGAATGACGCCGTGGGGAGGAACCCAATTATCGCAAAGAATGAGATAACGTGGCCATCACACGCGGCTAAGGATGAGATCACAAGTTTTACTTACTCTTGCTCAACTTGTTGATTGATTCATTCACTCAATGTTATCTACACATTATATGTAGCCCGCACGCGTTGTTGTGGTGTACCAAAGGACAGAGGGGTACACACATTGTTGGACGAAACTGAAGGAGCAGTATGTGTAGGACGACATAATCCGTTCATGAAAAACTTGTTGAACATCCGCTTAATCTCGTAGAATTTGAGACATTGTTGTATTAGACTTAATTTGCATGCTATGTTTGGATGATTTGTTTTATTTCCTACCCGAACTTTGATGAATATCGGCCGGTTTGAATGAATTTTGTCTGGTTTTTTAAATGCGGGTCAAAATGTATGCAACTATCTTTAAATGGCGGCCTCCCGCATCCGTGTCCGCAAACTCATCCATCTGTCGGCGGACGAATACGAGAGGAAATTTGCGGGTCGCCGTTGGAGATGCCGTAATAATAGTACAAATTACATCAAGAGATCCTAATACCCTGCAATGTAAGCTTGTGATTTATGCTTGTATTCTTCCATTTCTCTACCTGCATCACAGTATTACTTACTATTCCCTTCGTCCCATAATTTAAAATGTTCTAAACTGGAATCCCATTTGGCCCTTTTTAGGGGGAAATTGTCCTTTCTCACCTATGTGCATGTCGTTGAACGCTAGAGCCACGCCGGTGCAGCCAAACCCACCATTCACAAGATCCTCCATGGCGCCACTTGCATCCACCCAGCTTATGCCTTCATGGTGCCCATGCCGCTCCTTTCAAAACTACATATACTGCTTAGGGACACAGGAAAGTGATGCTTAGCGGCTATCAAGTCAAGCATCAGTCTGAATGACGTCGTAGAGAGTAGCCCAATTATCGCCAAGAAGTTGAGCCTCCTGCAGAGTTCACCTGAACGGAAGGAAATCGACAAAATCAGAACCACTTTGGTAGAAAATGAAAATGATGTGGACAAAAAGGAAATGAAATTCGGACGCATTGTTCGGCGTCATAAGCCGGAAATGTAGTTCAGGCCAGTCATTTTCCCCACTCAATCCAGAGATCACCAGCCTTCCTGGCTGGTGATTGAAGAAGCACCACTCAGCTCCATGTACAAAACTGATCGTCAAAAAAAAAAACTCCATGTCGGTGAGCATCAATAGAAGCCGCTCATTCTGAATGCAAGCTTTAACATGGTTTAATTAGTTAATGGAGCAGCACCATATGGTGAGCATCAATAGAAGCCACTGCATTAACAACTGTTGGGGGAGCCCGGTCGCTTCGTCCTCCCTCTGTCGCTCCCGCGGGCGGCAGGGGAGGAACCCTAGCCGCCCCCCACCAGCAGTCCTCCTTCTCCTCCTCCCTCCTCGCCGCCGCCTGCTCGCGCCGGCGGGCAAAGCCCGGCCGGCCTAGGCGGCGGCGGGGCGATTTCTCCCCCTCGCGTGGTGGGGTCGCCGCGGGCAGATCCAATCGGGCCTGGGCGCGTCGTGGTGCGGGACGGCGTGGCGGCGCTGTGGCGGCGACTGGCGATGGTGCTGGGCGTCTCCTGGTGGTGCGGAGGGCTGCACGGGGCCGGTGGAGCGTGCGGGTGCTGGCGATGGACCTTTGTTCGCGGGATCCAGGCGGCGCGGGAGGTGGGCTCTCTTCCGTTGGTCGCGGTGGGGTGTCCTTGGTCAGGTCCGGCCGGACCTGACTCCGGCCTGCTCCGGCGCAGTGCGGGAGGTGGCGGCGGGGCTGGGACGCAGGCTCCACGGTGGCTGGCGTGCTCGAGGCGGCGGCGGCTCCCGGTTTGGGATCTGGCGCAGACGGGCGCGGGGGCGGGCTGCGACCTCGGCGGCGCACCACAGCCGCCACAGGGCGGCTCGGGGCTGCCCCTCGGGGTCCCGGCATGGTTGTGGGCTGCCACGGCGTGGTGGTGGCTCATGGCGGTGGTTTGGGTCGTTTCACGGCGGCGGCTGGACATCTCCGGCGTCGGCCCGTCGGGAAGCGGCCTGTTTTGGCCTTCGATTCCTCTCCTCGGCGTTCTGAAGCTACCTTTGTCAAAGGGCTGGCCCTCTCCCAGCCGCGGTCCATCGCCTGTCTCGCGCCCGGTGCTGCGGGACTGATCTCGTCTCACGCCCGGCAGCAGGACCGAGCTCGTCTCGCGCCCGGCAACGGGACCGAGCTCGTCTCGCGCCCGGCAGCAGGACCGACCTCGTCTCGCGCCCGGCAGCAGGACTGAGGCCGTCTCGCGCCCGGTGCAGCAGGACAGGACGATGGAGGCCAGTTTCGGCCGGCCTCTTGGGTCTCGGCGTTGGGGGTCGCCCAGGGGTGCGAAAGACGGGACCTTTCCACTCGTCTCTTTGGTTGGAGTAGCGGCTGGTCTCGGGTGAGGTGGTGTCAAGGACTTGGATGCCAGGGCGGCGGCCCTGATGGTGGGAGCGCGGTGCTCGTGGGCAGAGCCCGTGGCTTGGTGCTGCCTGGTGACCATGGCCGTGTGGGCGGCATGGTTGCCGGGGTGTGGCGTCCGGTGGTGGTGATTATCGGCCGGGGTGAAAACCTGCTCTATCTTCGGACGGACCGGCGGCAGCGAATCGTTCCCTTCTTGAAGGCGTCGTCGTGGCCTTCATTGCCCGTCGTGTTGCTCCAGGGGAAACCATGACCCTCGTTTCGGGCGGTGGCGGCGCTCCGGTGTCGTTCCCTTCCTGAAGGCGCCGCCTTGGAGCACACGGTTCGCCGTATGCGGCTTCACCTCTTGGCGGTGGCGTGTTCATGGCCGAGATCTCCGGTTGCTCTTGTAGTGGTTGGGGTGGTGTTGCTGCGCTCAGCATCTTTGTATCCAGCCTTGGGTGTGTGTGTTGTGTTGGCGTGCGTTTGTACCGGTTTGTTGATGATCTTTGCTTTATATATAAAGCGGGGCGAAAGCCTTTTTCGGTAACAACTGTTGGGTGTTTGGTTGACTAATACTGCCCTATCCATAGGATCAAATGTGTTGCGTAAATATTTCCCAGGGTTGAGAATTCTCTAAGAAAACAAAAAACATACTATAAATCATGTGGGGCATGCTCAGAAAATTTGGGACAGGGAGACGAAACTCATGACATACTTTCTACTCTACTTTAGCACCTTCAAGAGCCTGAATGCACCAATAGCAGCAGTGGCAAAGCACCTTCTGGGTTGATTGTTGATTGGAAGTGGCAAGGTCCTTCGCACTGGACCAAGTTTATGATTTGGACTAGGATCTGAGCTTGCGTAGGCTGGATACACCTTCAAAGGAAGCCGGGCTTGTAACACTGATCTCCAATGTGGGAAAAAACTTCTCCTTGTGTATGTGGGATCCCATCCTCGGCCTACTTTCTTTCTCACAGCCTGTCATATATTTCATTAGAGGTACATCATAAAAAAAAGCATCCATACTTCCAGCCAGCACCTCTCGCTTGAGATGTATTATGTTGATCAATACACAGCATTGGTGTTTCATTAGATATGAATGATGTTACTGCAGTATAGTAATTAAGTAGCATGCTTAAGCAACATAAAAAGCTGTTGAACCAGCACAATGCATGGCACAAACTCGCAGCTGAAACATGCTTTGTTATTGGCTTATTGCCTCTAACGATTATATTACACCGCATCTTATTCTATCAAAATCTTTCTCGCAGGCACCAAATAAATTTCAGATGCAACATATCATTCAAGAAAAATAATAAGGTGTTGGAAGTAACAATAATGTGCAAAGCCTCCTTGGTGAAGTCCCAATGTTGATGTTACTTGGAACCTATAAAGTTCAGCTATGTCATTAAGCTAATTAAGCGTCCTTTTTATTGCATTTACCCCTTTTCTTTGGTAAAAAAAACCTGATGGGAAACACATTAGGATGGGGGAGATGAACCATAGTTGGAATGCCGCGGCATTGCAATAGGTGATATGTATTTGAGGGCAACTCAAAGCTAGAATTCAGTTTCTATACATGTGTGTGAACACACACTAGATATTCTAGGCTAGAATTTAGATGTTTTGTACTCCCTCCGATCCATAATAATGGTTGTGGTTTTAATTCAAATTTGAACTAAAACCACGACAATTATTATGGATCAGAGGGAGTAGCTCATTTAATAAGCACTAGAAGCAGCTTGAACATGTCCAGTTCAGTAGCCAAAGTCCATTAGAACACAAATACTTGTACTCTATAAATATGGCTGAATTCGGTACTGCAAAGCTGCCCAGCTTTGCAACACCAAAACCATCACGTTGTGCTCTAGTTAGTAATCCATTTGTGCTGCCACAAGGTGTAGGCAAAGCTGCTTGGTACTGCTGCACCAAAATCAGTATTAAGGTATATGGGTTACCTGTGTTTGTTTGGTGTGTTGCCGTGCCATAAGGGAGAGGCCGTCATTTTCAACAGTTGTGACCTGGACTCGAGATTAGGGCAAGATGAGTACAGTCAGAAGTCAAGAAAACACGCCTTAAAACAAAGATTCTATTATGTATCTGAAGGCGTTCATGGGATTTGTCAATTTGGGAAAATTTTACTACTTTAAATATTCTTAAAAATAGTTGATGTAACATAAAATAAAAAGAACAAGGAAAGGGCACATATTCTTATAGCTTTCTTTCTTTTTGCTGCCACAATATCATTACCCGTTACCAACACCATCAGTCTATCCAAAACTAGATCAACCGCAGATTTGATTATCTTTACCTTTTTCTCTGCAGCATCCAGATTGGCCGATTCCATAACTGCCATGCTTGCATCTGTAAGCCCTATTATCCATTTTAAAAAGGAGAGAGATTAAGACTCGGTTTGTTTAATGCAAAAAGAATCACTTGAGCCCCACGGCCCCCACCTTTGCATGACTCTCCGTTTGACTGTCTGCAGTCATAAGGCTGGCTTCAAGAAATGGAAGACAAATAGAATAATCAGAAAAATAATCATTTATTCACATAGAAAATTATCGTGAGCAATACAAAGAGTAGTACAGGTTTATAGTGTCCATGGGATCTCCATTAGGGCAAAATCCATACTCCTTGAGGATACGTGAAACATGTTGAAAGACCTCCACATGGGGCACCTACATGACATACAAGCTGTTGTATAAGGCAATATATCGCTAACATAGATCT
Organism: Aegilops umbellulata; assembly: GCA_032464435.1. Taxonomy (NCBI): domain Eukaryota; kingdom Viridiplantae; phylum Streptophyta; class Magnoliopsida; order Poales; family Poaceae; genus Aegilops; species Aegilops umbellulata. The sequence continues at coordinate 271,380,288 of CP136059.1, read as the reverse complement.
ATCATATATACAATGTAGCAATTACATAACCAATTGTAAGCAGCGAGATAATTAATATGAGTTGGAAGGCAATAGAACAGTGTGCAAAAAGAGTAATCGCATTCAATTCACTAGGTTTCATAAACTACATAATATACATATTCGGATTCATCTAGATTAATGTATCATGTCTATCTTGAAGCAAAATCTGTTAGCTCCCACAAGTTCTGTGTATTTAATTAACTACACGTTATGATCTAGACGCTTCAAAGGTACGGGTAAAAAACTGCATCACACTTCTGTATATTTAACTACACGTCACAGTTATTCAAATTCCGACTAGTTCAAATCACTTTAATAGTTTTGTTTTGGTTCCCCAAAGAGAAAGGTGTCAATTTCTTCAGGCTGTATGATCCAAATGAAGTTCAGACAAACTTAAAGACCATACACCTAGTGTTTCTTGAACTACATTTAACTGTCCTCCTGGGCCATAGACAAGTTACTGTAATGAGCTCCAACTCCCTGTTTCTTGGAGGACCTGGAGTTTGTAGGCTGAATAAAGTACATTAAGCATAAATTTCCAGTCTAACATGAATAAAGAAGGCTCAAGTCAACGCCCTTAATATACCCCCAGCTCCAGCACCTAGAATATTTGGAGCTGGGAATCATGCCAAACAGCTGCAACCATAAAAATATGGAAGTTGTCATTTTTGCCAATTTATCTTCCATGCGTCCAGAAAATAAACAAAGAGAAATGACACAAGCACATGTTCTGTATTCATGCACCATGCAACAACATTAACCAAAAGCCTGATGATGATACGTGCAATTTTACGGCTAAAAACGATACAAGGCAGTGACAAAACCAGAAAATAGACATAAGTGAAGCCAAGAACAAACAAAATTGGCATTTCACACTATACTCATGTCAGATAATATTAATATGGAGATCGAGTGTTTCTGTCACCAATGTTTTCACTATTTATGCATACATTAAGTATTAATTGTAAGATTCGTATTTCCATGACAAAAATGCATATGGTAGTGGAAAAGGAACTAACATGCTCCTTTTAGTTGTAGTGTGTGAAATCAATTCAGAAACCATCAATAGTATCTATCATGAACTTGTATAGCAATCTCCTTCACAATGTAATAATATCAAGCAATTCTTAGAAGATAAAGCACAAAAGGTGTTCTTATAGTTTGTTTGTCTGTTCGATGACGAAGATAAAATAAAAGAAGTAGCCAGATAGGGGATCTGATGTGGATGAGTATATGGATAACTAATAACAGGCTGGTTGTTACTAATACTTCTGACATAGAAATAACTATCACGAGGGCTTTACTCCCATCAATTATTTTCTCTTGTTTCATTATCTCTGCCATCACCTTTCCCAAGTGTTCAGAAATAAGAGGTGTTTGTATCTCATTGCATTATTTGCTCTTGTTTCATTATCTCTGCCATCACCTTTCCCAAGTGTTCAGAAATAAGAGGTGTTTGTATCTCATTGCATTATATGGCAGGCTAAACATTAGAGCAAGAATCAGCTATTCAAGCAATGAAGTGGATGGAAACTTTCTGAATCAAAGTAGCATCTTGGGTTTGAGATTCTTTCAATTAACAAGAACAGAATTTAGTGATAAAATTATTAGAGAACATGTTAAATTGATATATAGCATCGAGCAAGAGAAAAGAAATATGCTTCTTGAAAAAATATTCACAAACTACGCATTCTCACACATATTATCAGGAAACTGCACTTTTTTTAGTATGAGCTACAATGATAGGCCAACAGGTCAACCACTCTGAGGTCAGAGCCACATGTGTATGACATGTTGTTCATAGTTGTCCAGCTGGTAAAATATGCAGCTTTATGATAACATTAGCACAATAAGTACAAATCTGGGATAAGGGCTCGAAAAAGTAGTAATTCAGTGATAATTTTGAGATAGATAATTGCTGCAAGAAAAGTTCATTTGTTTAAGCAAGACAACTCTTAAAACATTATAGCAAAAGGATAAAACAAAATTGGAGTAAAATCAAAGGCAAGGTTCAACAATATATAACAGTTCCATCCTCCATATTACACCCAAGAAACCTTCCAGGAGCAACTCTTGCATTAACCGCTGCCGTTAATTACAGGGGCAAAATGTCCATGCGCTTTAATCGGATGTGGAGCGCTAGGAATTTCCATTGTGCCTTGGTCCTAGCATTTTGCCTCCCCGGCCCAGTAAACGCAGGCGGAGCAAGTATAACATTATTATTTTCAGTTGTGGTGAGAACTATCTTCTTGCTAAGACAGAGCAAGTATTACCTCCGTCCGGGATGGAGGGAGTATAACATTTTTATTTTCAGTTGAGGTGAGAATTATCTTCTTGCTAAGACTAGGGCATGTATTTTTTTAAACAACAGCACTAACAATAGTAAAAATACAAATATTAAGTAAAAGGCATCTGAGGCACTGCGGCCACAACATACCAAAAACGCTTACCTCAGAATGCGTTTGAATGTATGCAGAAAGATCTTCACCGGCATGGGAAATTACATCAACAAGCAGCCATGCGCAATCAGTAAGTGTCTTCCTTTCCTCCAGAAGCTCCGGTGCCATTGCATGTGAACCTTTCTCCCATCTTAAGGCAAATGAACGCCTCATTATACATTTATTGATAATGTCAAACCCATTTTTCTTACTACTGCCATTTATCTTGGAAGAACTGCCCCCACGGATCTGCTCTTGAGCAGCCAGTAGTAGAACAGCAGACTGGTTAATTTTTCCATCCTCAATGTAATTCCAGAGCTCTTGAAGTACATTATTTGTTTTTTCTGCAAGCAGTCTAGTTGTGTCCAAGAAGACCTTCTGCAAAACAGCAACGGACAAAAAATAAAGTCCATTTAGCATTCATATGAAAGCAAGTAATGTTGAATAAACTTTCTGTGTATCGCCATGTTTCCTCCTATCAAAGTAAATATGGATTAGGGACAATCTCCAAGGCAAAGAAAATAAAATTAATAACTAGCAACAGTTTTTGTATACTTTATTGATGACTTTTTATCCTTTACTATAAGAACATACGGAAGACATGAAGTAAGACAAAAAGGATCAACAAACAAAAACTTTACACTCTCTGACAAGTTGAGATGAAAGGATGCCCGGCACTTAGTATCACTAATTTCATTATAACCTGTCACGGGTTTATGGTATGACCACAGTTACTCTTTGTGTCATGCTGCAAAAGTAGTAATACATATAGGGAGGGAAATGAAACAGACCATCTCAGGTAGACACAGCAGATGAATAAGCTTGTAGATATAATCCAGATGACTCTGGTTGTGAGAAAGATTGTCCTCCAGATACTTATGGAGGCAAGTATTCTCAACTGCGACATGGAGCGGGAGTAGATTCTCAATGACATCAAAAATGACATCATTGCGAACTGTGCGCACATTGGGCGATGCACCATGGCGTAAAAGCAGCTTAATCATGTCCACAGAGAACCTTTCAGCAGCTTCGTGGAGCGCAAAGTATCCAAATTTGTTTATGCAGTTGGGATTGGCGTGCATCCCATAGAGCTCAGGTGCCATGCCCTCCAATACAACTTTTGCACATCGCAGGGCATTGAAACTGACCATGAAGGTTAAGGTTTGTGCGGTGATGGTAAGATCCGATGACATGCCCCGGCCTCTACAGTTCTGGAAGAGTCGGAGGAAGCACCGGGCACTATCCTTTACAAGGATGGGCTCCAATTCGGCATATATGTCCAAGAAGTTATCAACCACCCACTAGATGAGTCCGTCACAATTGAAAAAGGTGAAAGGCGTCAGTTATCCCATTAAAAGCACAACAAAATAAACTGTCTTGTGGTCTATGGAGGGTGCATGTATGACAACAACAATGAGAACAACAACCCAAGCATAAAGATAAAACCAAACATGAGGCACCAACAAGGAGGGAGGAGAAAGTAAGGGGATCTAAAGCTAGCATGGTTCAGGCATGTGAATCCACGTGCTCCGATCCAAGGTAACAAGCATATTGTTTTAGTAGACTTAAGTACCCTATAATACTACCGGGTTAAACAAAATAACTAATATAATGGAATGAGCCATCAATCAAATTATGTGAATGAAGGTAACACAAACTTTGGGGGCAGGGTCTGGGATGATTATGTCGTTTGCTATGGACTTGGCGATCTTAACATCCCCTTCTAGCATAAGCTGAAAGAGTGAATGTCAAGAGTCAGCACTGGGAAAAAAAAACAAGGCGAGAGGAATATCACACAGATGGATAGTTATCATACCTCCTTGACCTTTCTCAAATTAAAACCCTCAGTAACTTGAAAATAAGGGACAGGGTAGTCCGGATAATCATTTCTCACTGTAATTGCTTTATCTTTATCATTAACCTTATATTTTCTCAGGGCAAGTAAGTCCCTTTTCCACAGTGCATCAAAATTCAATTCCATCCTTTTGTTTTCCTGAAACATGGAAGTAATCTCGAATTACGTTCCAAACAAGCTTACTACAGGGGCCACTGAAATAAATCCAGGAAAGACCCTGAGATAAAATGAGTCCTCTCTAAAATGGGTCGCGGATCACTGAGACATAAAACATATGCTGCAAATAGAAAACGATGCATTTACTCTGTAAATATCCTGACATGTAACAATGCTAAATGCGGAAAAAGGGCCGCACAAAAAGTTTCTCAAATACAGGTTGAACCGGGTGGTAGAAACTCTGGTGCATAGACATTATGGAAATCCAGAGACCAAAATCTAAATTTGATGTTTCAGTTCAACAAGTATAAACGATAGTCATCATCTCACATGCAAGGAATGACTACCAAGTACTACCAACTAAACAAAAAACAGTAGTCTTGTTTTGAGTGTCATATTTACTTTCATATAAAAAACACGTCATGAATCAGTGGTCTTATATACAACTCGCAGAGTACATACACGCAGATGGCTAGGAAGCCGACAAAACAAGGTGCAAGAAAATTAAGCTTTCAGTCCAATGTTCAGATTAGAGGACCGTCAGAGAGAGTTTTATGCTCAGATCGGAAACTAGATCAATCAAGAACGACGCGACAGTAATAATAATTCATCTAGGGCTTTGCAATCAGCTTTAGTCGACCGTAATCCGTAAACGTATCAGAGAAGGCCCGACTAACAATTTCATCAGTACTCTAGGGCAAGATTCGGCACACACACAGAAACCATACATAACAGATCAGACATCAAACGAGAAGCAAGAGCTGTGCGGCGGGAAGAGCGGTACCTCGTTCGTGGCTCGCCGCGGATCTGGAAGGAGGTGACGGCGCGTACGTCGGCCACTCGCCTCGCGCCGGCACACTTTATCTGACGGCTGGGAATTTTATTTGAGAGCTTTTTTTTTCGAGAGAGAAGGCCAAGTGTGATAAAACAGGCCCATTAAAATGATCATAAAGGCCCAGCACGGACATGCCGCGCTCCTGGCCCAGACACAGCACAACACGGAAACGGGTCAGTGCACTGGCACGTTTAGCCCACCAACCGGCCTGATTTTCGGCTGCTTTTGGGGGGCGCCAGCTGCGCGGGGGGCTATAGACTTTTTTTATTTTTTGCTTTATTTTTTCTTGTTTATACTTTAAAGTATTGTAAATATATATTGCAAAACTCTATCAAAAATATTTGAAAAATGTTGGTCAAGCATTTTAAAAACGTTAAATGTATAGAGAAAATGTTTATCACGTATACGAAAAATGTATTTAAAAATTGATCATGTATTTCAAAAAAGTTAATCAAGCAATTGAAAAATGATAAATGTGTATCCAAAAAAAGCTGACCATGTATTAAAAAAATACTATTTTTATTATGTATATAAAAATGTTAATCAAGAATTTTAGAAAAAATTGTCAAATTATTTATAAAATGTAAATCAAGCATTTGGAAATGTTAAATGTGTATAGAAAAAATGACCATATATTAAAAAAATGATTAAATTTGTTTACCATGTATATAAAAATATTAATCAAGTATTTGTATTTTTTTGAATAATTATTTGAAAAGTGTTAAATGTCTATAGAAAAATGTTGACCGTGTATTAAAAAATTAGCGATGTATATAAAAATATTAATCAAGCATCTATAAAAAATTGAAAAAGTATTAAAAAAATGTTGATCAAACATCTGGAAAATATTAGATTTGTATTGAAGAAATGCTGACCATGTATTAAAATATGTTAAACTTGTAACTGAGAAATTTTAATCAAGAATTTAAAAAAATGCTTAATGTGTATAGAAAAAATGTTGAACTTGTATTTAATAAAGTTGTATGGGCATTAGGAAAAAAAAATCTTGACGTATATGAAAAATGTAGAATGAAAACCAAAAGAAACAAAAAAAACACAAAATAAACAATGAAAACCAAAAAAAGGCACAAAAATGGAAATAAAAAATTAAAACCGAAGAAACAAATGCAAAAAGTATGGAGAAACAGTGAAAACTAATAAAGAAAGAAAGAAAAATAAAAAAGATTGAATACCAAGAAAAATGAAGAAAAACAAAAGAAGAAGAATAACGTTAAAAAAAGAAAAATCTGAGAAACTAGTGAGAAAACAAGAAAACCCAAAAAAAATCTAGCAATACCAGTGAAGGAACTCGATCGAAAACCAACCCGGCGAACAAAGTGTAGGAAGCGATCGTGAATGAAAATAAAGCAACACTGGGCTAGCCAAATAACTTCGCCGCAGAGGAAAAGTCTTCAGCGAGACTGAAGAGGGAGTGTAGCTTATAGCGAGAAATAGTCCACGCGGCTTTTAGGGGACTAATATATGAAAAAATCCGAAGAAAATAAACGGGTTGTGTCGTGCCGTCACTCGTTCCCAGACTCGCAGGTCAGGCATGGTCTGATTATAAACGTGCTAGATCAGACTCACCATGGGTCGGGCACATGGGCTATCGGGCCAGCATGCCAGTACGAGCCCATATGGCTACCTTTGGAAATGATCAAATGAACAAATGGAAGCCTGGAGCCTCTTCACGAATGTGGCCATCTCGGTTGTTTTTTCTGTTCTCATCACTAAATAAAGTTTTTTTGGCCTTTTTTGATGGAGAAAGAATGGAAACAGTTTTAGAGAGGGAATTCGACTTATGTGGCGATCTCTAGCGAGCCGCTGGTCCTTATCTCTAACATTATTAGGGCAACTTTAGCCGAACCTTAAAGAAGCTTACCTTTTCAAAAGATCCTTTTTAATAAGTTAAATTGCACCTAGTCGAATCCTCAACTAGTTTAACTCAAATAATTTAGGAGCCGCTTCGGGTGCACCTCAAATTTAGGTGTTTGAAGCAACATCTCAGCAAAAAATTGTCTGTCCCCTCGCGACAGCCTTGCTCGCCCGCTTCCATGTCGGCGTTGCCTTCGATGTGGATCCGTAGTCTCCACCAACATCTCGTCGACACCACGTAGCCCCCCGCCACACTTCGATTTGCTCATCGGTCACCGTCGCCGCCTCTTTTCTCTCGTGGACGAAAAGGCCGACTGTCGAGCTTTGTTTCGTCCAAAATGGAGCTGACAGATGACCGAGATATCATAGACACTCGTGGAGTCGGCGGAGGAATCACGGTCACGCTGGTGAAATTCCGAAAACCACAGTCTGGCCGAGGCGAGCTTGATCACCGACCTCTGAACACGACTTGAGGAGAATCTCCGTGCTTGGAAGGCTGCAGGCCCTCTCACAGTCCCCACGCCCATTCATAGCCTTGTTGGGGAACGTAGTAATTTCAAAACATTTTCTACGCACACGCAAGATCATGGTGATGCATAGCAACGAGAGGGGGGAGTGTTGTCTACGTACCCTCGTAGACCGAAGCGGAAGCGTTGACGCAACGTAGAGGAAGTAGTCGTACGTCTTCCCGATCCGACCGATCCAAGCACCGTTACTCCGGCACCTCCGAGTTCTTGGCACACGTTCAGCTCGATGACGCACCCCTAGCTCCGATCCAGCAAAGCTTCGGGGAGGAGTTCCGTCAGCACGACGGCGTGGTGACAATCTTGATGTTCTACCGACACAGGGCTTCGCCTAAGCACTGCAACGATATATTCGAGGTGGAATATGGTGGAGGGGGGCACCGCACACGGCTAAGGAACGATCACGAAGATCAACTTGTGTGTCCATGGGGTGCCCCCTGCCCCCGTATATAAAGGAGCAAGGGAGGGAGGAGGCCGGCCCTATGTTTGGCGCGCCAAGGGGAGTCCTACTCCCACCGGGAGTAGGATTCCCCCTTTCCTAGTCCAACTAGGAGTCCTTCCATGTAGGGGGAGTAGGAGAGAAGGAAAGGGAAGAGAGAAGGAGAAGGAAGGAAGGGGGCGCCCCCCTTCCCTAGTCCAATTCGGACTAGAGCAAGGGGAGGGGCGCGGCCACCTTTTGGCCCTTTCTCTTCTTTTCCCGTATGGCCCAATAAGGCCCAATACGAATTCCCGTAACTCTCCGGTACTCCGATAAATACCCGAACCACTCAGAACCTTTCCGATGTCCGAATATAGTTGTCCAATATATCGATCTTTACGTCTCGACCATTTCGAGACTCCTCGTCATGTCCCCGATCTCATCCGGGACTCCGAACTCCTTCGGTACATCAAAACTCATAAACTCATAATAACTGTCATCGTAACCTTAAGCGTGCGGACCCTACGGTTCGAGAACAATGTAGACATGACCGAGACACATCTCCGGTCAATAACCAATAGCGGGACCTGGATGCCCATATTGGCTCCTACATATTCTACGAAGATCTTTATCGGTCAGATCGCATAACAACATACGTTGTTCCCTTTGTCCATCGGTATGTTACTTGCCCGAGATTCGATCGTCGGTATCCAATACCTAGTTCAATCTCGTTACCGGCAAGTCTCTTTACTCGTTCCGTAATACATCATCCTGCAACTAACTCATTAGTTGCAATGCTTGCAAGGCTTAAGTGATGTGCATTACCGAGAGGGCCCAGAGATACCTCTCCCACAATTGGAGTGACAAATCCTAATCTCGAAATAGGCCAACCCAACATCTACCTTTGGAGACACCTGTAGTACTCCTTTATAATCACCCAGTTACGTTGTGACGTTTGGTAGCACCCAAAGTGTTCCTCCGGCAAACGGGAGTTGCATAATCTCATAGTCAAAGGAACATGTATAAGTCATGGATAAAAGCAACAGCAACATACTAAACGATCGGGTGCTATGCTAATGGAATGGGTCATGTCAATCAGATCATTCAACTAATGATGTGACCTTGTTAATCAAATGACAACTCCTTTGTCCATGGTTAGGAAACTTAACCATCTTTGATTAACAAGCTAGTCAAGTAGAGGCATACTAGTGACACTCTGTTTGTCTATGTATCCACACATGTATTATGTTTCCAGTTAATACAATTCTAGCATGAATAATAAACATTTATCATGATATGTAAGGAAATAAATAATAACTTTATTATTGCCTCTAGGGCATATTTCCTTCAGTCTCCCACTTGCACTAGAGTCAATAATCTAGGTCACATCACCATGTGATTAACTCACATCACCATGTGATTAACTCGATAGTTCACATCATCATGTGATTAACACCCATAGTTCACATCGCCATGTGACCAATACCCAAAGGGTTTGCTAGATTCAGTAATCTAGTTCACATCGCTATGTGATTAACATCCAAAGAGTACTACGGTGTGATCATGTTTTGCTTGTGAGAGAAGTTTAGTCAACGGGTCTGCCACATTCAGATCCGTTATGTATTTTGCAATTTTCTATGTCTACAATGCTCTGCACGGAGCTACTCTAGCTAATTGCTCCCACTTTCAATATGTATCTAGATCGAGACTTAGAGTTATTCAGATCGGTGTCAAAACTTGCATCGACGTAACCCTTTACGGCGAACCTTTTGTCACTTCCATAATCGAGAAACATATCCTTATTCCACTAAGGATAATTTTGACCGCTGTCCAGTGATCTACTCCTAGGTCACCATTGTTCTCCCTTGCTTAACTCAGTGTAGGGTATACAATAGATCTGGTAAACAGCATGGCATACTTTATAGAACCTATGGCCGAGGCATAGGGAATGACTTTCATTCTCTTTCTATCTTCTGCCGTGGTCAGGCTTTGAGTCTTACTCAATTTCACACCTTGTAACACAGGAAAGAACTCTTTCTTTGACTGTTCCAGTTTGAACTACTTCAAAATCCTGTCAAGGTATGTACTCATTGAAAAAACTTATCAAGCGTCTTGATCTATCTCTATAGATATTGATGCTCAATATGTAAGCAGCTTCACCGAGGTCTTCCTTTGAAAAACTCCTTTCAAACACTCCTTTGTGCTTTACAGAACAATTCTACATTATTTCTGATCCACAATATGTCATACATATACTTATCAGAAATGCTGTAGTGCTCCCACTCACTTTCTTGTAAATACAGGCTTCACCGCAAGTCTGTATAAAACTATATGCTTTGATCAACTTATCAAAGCGTGTATTCCAACTCCGAGATGCTTGCACCAGTCCATAGATGAATCGCTGGAGCTTGCATATTTTGTTAACACCTTTAGGATCGACAAAACCTTCTAGTTGCATCGTATACAACTCTTCTTTAATAAATCCTTTAAGGAATGCAGTTTTGTTTATCCATTTGCCGGATTTCATAAAATGCGGCAATTGCTAACATGATTCGGACAGACTTAAGCATAGATACGAGTGAGAAACTCTCATCGTAGTCAACACCTTGAACTTGTCGAAAAACCCTTTTTGCGACAATTCTAGCTTTGTAGATAGTAACACTACTATCATCGTCCGTCTTCCTCTTGAAGATCCATTTATTTTCTATGGCTTGCCGATCATCGAGCAAATCCATCAAAGTCCATACTTTTGTTTTCATACATGGATCAAATCTCAGATTTTATGGCCTCAAACCATTTCGCGGAATCTGGGCTCATCATCGCTTCCTCATAGTTCACAAGTTCATCATGGTCTAGTAACATGACTTCCAGAACAGGATTACCGTACCACTCTTGTGTGGATCTTTACTCTGGTTTACTTACGAGATTCGGTAGTAACTTGATCTTGAAGTTATATGATCATTATCATTAGCTTCCTTACTCATTGGTGTAGTAGTCACAAGAACAGATTTCTGTGATGAACTACTTTCCAATAAGGGAGAAGGTACAATTACCTTATCAAGTTTTCTACTTTCCTCCCACTCACTTCTTTCGAGAGAAACTCCTTCTCTGGAAAGGATCCATTCTCAGCAACGAATATCTTGCCTTTGGATCTGTGATAGAAGGTGTACCCAACTGTCTTCTTTGGGTATCCTATGAAGACATATTTCTCCGATTTGGGTTTGAGCTTATCAGGATGAAACTTTTTCATATAAGCATCACAACCCCAAACTTTAAGACAAGACAACTTTGGTTTCTTGCCAAACCATAGTTCATACGGTGTCGTCTCAACGGATTTTGATGGTGCCCTATTTAATGTGAATGCAGCTGTCTCTAATGCATGATCCCAAAACTATAGTGGTAAATCGGTAAGAAACATCATAGATTGCACTATATCCAATAAAGTACGGTTATGACGTTCGGACACACCATTATGCTGTGGTGTTCCAGGTGGCGTGAGTAGTGAAACTATTTCACATTGTTTAACTGAAGGCCAAACTCGTAACTCAAATATTTTACCTCTGCGATCATATCGTAGAAACTTTTATTTTCTTGTTACGATGATTCTCTACTTCACTCTGAAATTCTTTAAACTTTTCAAACGTTTCAGACTTATGTTTCATCAAGTAGATATATCCATATCTGCTCAAATCATCTGTGAAGGTTAGAAAATAATGATACTTGTCGTGAGCCTTAATATTCATCGGACCACATACATCAGTATGTATGATTTCCAACAAATCTGTTGCTTGCTCCATTGTTCCGGAGAACGGCGTTTTAGTCATCTTGCCCAAGAGGCATGGTTCGCAAGCATCAAGTGATTCATAATCAAGTGATTCCAAAATCCCATCAGCATGGAGTTTCTTCATGCGCTTTACACCAATATGACCTAAACGGCAGTGCCACAAATAGGTTGAACTATCATTATTAACTTCACATCTTTTGGTTTCAATATTATGAATATGTGTATCACTACGATCGAGATCCAATGAACTATTTTCATTGGGTGTGTATGACCATAAAAGGTTCTATTCACGTAAACAGAACAACAATTGTTCTCTAACTTAAATGAATAATCGTATTGCAATAAACATGATCAAATCATATTTATGCTCAACGCAAATACCAAATAACACTTATTTAGGTTCATCACTAATCCCGAAAGTATAGGGAGTGTACGATGATGATCATATCAATTTTGGAACCACTTCCAACACACATCGTCACTTCACCCTCAACTAGTCTCTGTTTATTCTGCAACTCCCGTTTCGAGTTACTAATCTTAGCAACTGAACTAGTATCAAATACTGAGGGGTTGCTATAAACACTAGTAAAGTCCACATCAATAACATGTATAAAATATACTTATGTTCACTTTGCCATCCTTCTTATCCGCCAATCACTTGGGGTAATTCCGCTTCCAGTGACCAGTCCCTTTGCAGTAGAAGCACTTAGTCTCAGGCTTAGGACCAGACTTGGGCTTCTTCACTTGAGCAGCAACTTGCTTGCTGTTCTTCTTGAAGTTCCCTTCTATCCCTTTGCCCTTTTCTTGAAACTAGTGGTCTTGTTAACCATCAACACTTGATGTTTTTCTTGATTTCTACCTTCGTCGATTTCAGCATCACGAAGAGCTTGGGAATTACTTTCGTCATCCCTTGCATATTATAGTTCATCACGAAGTTCTACTAACTTGGTGATGGTGACTAGAGAATTCTGTCAATCACTATCTTATCTGGAAGATTAACTCCCACTTGATTCAAGCGATTGTAGTACCCAGACAATCTGAGCACATGCTCACTAGTTGAGCGATTCTCCTCCATCTTTTAGCTATAGAACTTGTTAGAGACTTCATATCTCTCAACTCGGGTATTTGCTTGAAATATTAACTTCAATTCCTGGAACATCTCATATGGTCCATGACGTTCAAAACGTCCTTGAAGTCCCGATTCTAAGCCGTTAAGCATGGTGCACTAAACTATTAAGTAGTCATCATATTGAGCTAGCAAAACGTTCATAACGTCTGCATCTACTCCTGCAATAGGTCCGTCACCTAGCGGTGCATCAAGGACATAATTCTTCTGTGCAGCAATGAGGATAAACCTCAGATCACGGATCCAATCCGCATCATTGCTACTAACATCTTTCAACACAATTTTCTCTAGGAACATATCAAAATAAACATATAAAAGCAACAACGCGAGCTATTGATCTACAACATAGATATGCTAATACTACCAGGACTAAGTTCATGATAAATTAAAGTTCAATTAATCATATTACTTAAGAACTCCCACTTAGATAGACATCTCTCTAATCCTCTAAGTGATCACGTGATCCAAATCAACTAAACCATGTCCGATCATCACGTGAGATGGAGTAGTTTCAATGGTGAACATCATTATGTTGATCATATCTACTATATGATTCACGCTCGACCTTTCGGTCTCCGTGTTCCGAGGTCATATCTTATATGCATAGCTCGTCAAGTATAACCTGAGTATTCCGCGTGTGCAACTGTTTTGCACCCGTTGTATTTGAACGTAGAGCCTATCACACCCGATCATCACGTGGTGTCTCAGCACGAAGAACTTTCGCAACGGTGCATACTCAGGGAGAAAACTTCTTGATAATTAGTGAGAGATCATCTTATAATGCTACCGTCAATCAAAGCAAGATAAGATGCATAAAAGATAAACATCACATGCAATCAATATAAGTGATATGATATGGCCATCATAATCTTGTGCTTGTGATCTCCATCTCCGCAGCACTGTCATGATCAACATCGTCACCGGCGCGACACCTTGATATCCATCGTAGCATCGTTGTCATCTCGCCAATCTTATGCTTCTACGACTATCGCTACCGCTTAGTGATAAAGTAAAGCATTACAGGGCGATTGCATTGCATACAATAAAGCGACAACCATACGGCTCCTGTCGGTTGCCGATAGCTCGGTTACAAAACATGATCATCTCATACAATAAAATTTAGCATCATGTCTTGACCATATCACATCACAACATGCCCTGCAAAAACAAGTTAGACGTCCTCTACTTTGTTTGTTGCAAATTTTACGTGGCTGCTACGGGCTGAAGCAAGAACCAATCTCACGTACGCATCAAAACCACAACGATACTTCGTCAAATAGACTCTGTTTTAACCTTCTCAAGGACCGGGCGTAGCCATACTCGGTTCAACTAAAGTTGGTGAGACAGTCTCCCGCAAGCCATCTGTGTGCAAAGCACGTCGAGGGAACCGGTCTCGCGTAAGCGTACGCGTAAGGTTGGTCCGGGTCGTCTCATCCAACAATACCGCTGACCCAAAGTATGACATGCTGGTAGGCAGTATGACTTGTATCGTCCACAACTCACTTGTGTTCTACTCGTGCAAATAACATCAAACCATAAAAACCTAGGCTCGGATGCCACTGTTGGGGAACGTAGTAATTTCAAAAAAATTCCTACGCACACGCAAGATCATCGTGATGCATAGCAACGAGAGGGGAGAGTGTTGTCTACGTACCCTCGTAGACCGAAGCAGAAGCGTTGACGCAACGTAGAGGAAGTAGTCGTACGTCTTCCCGATCCGACCGATCCAAGCACCGTTACTCCGGCACCTCCGAGTTCTTGGCACACGTTCAGCTCGATGACGCACCCCTAGCTCCGATCCAGCAAAGCTTCGGGGAGGAGTTCCGTCAGCACGACGGCGTGGTGACAATCTTGATGTTCTACCGGCGCAGGGCTTCGCCTAAGCACTGCAACGATATATTCGAGGTGGAATATGGTGGAGGGGGGCACCGCACACGGCTAAGGAACGATCACGAAGATCAACTTGTGTGTCCATGGGGTGCCCCCTGCCCCCGTATATAAAGGAGCAAGGGAGGGAGGAGGCCGGACCTATGTTTGGCGCGCCAAGGGGAGTCCTACTCCCACCGGGAGTAGGATTCCCCCTTTCCTAGTCCAACTAGGAGTCCTTCCATGTAGGGGGAGTAGGAGAGAAGGAAAGGGAAGAGAGAAGGAGAAGGAAGGAAGGGGGCGCCCCCTTCCCTAGTCCAATTCGGACTAGAGCAAGGGGAGGGGGCGCGGCCACCTTTTGGCCCTTTCTCTCCTTTTCCCGTATGGCCCAATAAGGCCCAATACGAATTCCCGTAACTCTCCGGTACTCCGATAAATACCCGAACCACTCAGAACCTTTCCGATGTCCGAATATAGTCGTCCAATATATCGATCTTTACGTCTCGACCATTTCGAGACTCCTCGTCATGTCCCCGATCTCATCCGGGACTCCGAACTCCTTCGATACATCAAAACTCATAAACTCATAATAACTGTCATCGTAACCTTAAGCGTGCGGACCCTACGGTTCGAGAACAATGTAGACATGACCGAGACACATCTCCGGTCAATAACCAATAGCGGGACCTGGATGCCCATATTGGCTCCTACATATTCTACAAAGATCTTTATCGGTCAGACCGCATAACAACATACGTTGTTCCCTTTGTCCATCGGTATGTTACTTGCCCGAGATTCGATCGTCGGTATCCAATACCTAGTTCAATCTCGTTACCGGCAAGTCTCTTTACTCGTTCCGTAATACATCATCCCGCAACTAACTCATTAGTTGTAATGCTTGCAAGGCTTAAGTGATGTGCATTACCGAGAGGGCCCAGAGATACCTCTCCCACAATTGGAGTGACAAATCCTAATCTCGAAATAGGCCAACCCAACATGTACCTTTGGAGACACCTGTAGTACTCCTTTATAATCACCCAGTTACGTTGTGACGTTTGGTAGCACCCAAAGTGTTCCTCCGGCAAACGGGAGTTGCATAATCTCATAGTCAAAGGAACATGTATAAGTCATGGATAAAAGCAACAACAACATACTAAACGATCGGGTGCTATGCTAATGGAATGGGCCATGTCAATCAGATCATTCAACTAATGATGTGACCTTGTTAATCAAATGACAACTCCTTTGTCCATGGTTAGGAAACTTAACCATCTTTGATTAACAAGCTAATCAAGTAGAGGCATACTAGTGACACTCTGTTTGTCTATGTATCCACACATGTATTATGTTTCCAGTTAATACAATTCTAGCATGAATAATAAACATTTATCATGATATGTAAGGAAATAAATAATAACTTTATTATTGCCTCTAGGGCATATTTCCTTCAGTCGCCTCAACGACGCCGGATGGGGCTCTCACCTCGTCCAACGCCCAGAAAGTGTTCGACGAATGCATAAGTAAGGTCTTTTGGTTTTACTATTTTTTGCAATCAAATTCGACATAGAATATTATGAAGAGGTTAAGGGAGACGTTCTTCAATGACCCTTGGTCCCAGGAGGAGGAAGAAGACAATGATGATTTTGAAATGGCCATTGACGTGATCGTTCACGAGGGCACTCAGCGAGCGAGATTAGGATCACAATTCGGCCGTTTGTACATCAATCAGGATAGAGCAGAGGATCATACAAATATTATGAAGGTTTACTTCGCACCCAATGCAGCGTATCCATAGAAGTATTTTCAGTGGTGATATTGGCGAGCACGTTGATGAAGTGTGTCGCCATTTTTCGAGTGCTTGCCCTATTGGTGTTCGACTGATGACATTGATGACTATGCCCGCATTAGGAAAGATTCATTCCTATAGGTCGTTCGAGGATACACACAAGCCGCGATTGAGATCTATGGATCGAAATACTTGTGGGCACCCAATGGTCGGTGGAGTGGAGTGCTCAGCTTCAGTTGGCTAACCTCAGCCATTTAACATCGGCTACCTCAGACCATCGGCCGATCCTTTTGGAGTAAAATGGGAGATCATGCAGGGACAAACAACAACCGAGTGTTTGGTATGAAGTGATATGGGAGTCGCATGATACTTTCCAAGATACCATTAGTTCGGGGAGGGATGAACTACATCACGTAAGGATGCAACTTTGGAACCTTAGGGTACCTTCCGACCCTCCTTAGTCCAATTAAATGAACTAACTTTTCAAAATTCATAATATTTTGAAATTTTAGTTCATTTGGTTGACCTAAGTAGGGTCGGAGGGTACCCTAAAGGTTTCAATTTTGCATGCCTAACATCCCAGAACAAGAGTTGATGATATTCGGGCTAAGCTTGATGCGCTATCCAAAGATCTTGCAAGATGGAGTAATGACACATTTGGAAGCACTCCTAAGGATATAAGAAATCTCAACCGTGAACATGAACGTTTACGTAATGATCCAACTTGAGTCGGGCCATCATATGCAAAGTTAAAAATCAATGATAAACTTGTGGAGATTTACCATCGGGCTCATGTGACGCCAACAGTCAAGAATTGAATGGCTTTTGGTGGGAGGTAAAAACACATGTTTTCTATCATCTTCGGGCAAGTATTAGGAGAAAAATATATGATAAAGGCCCTCTTAAACTCGCTGGTATTATGACAGAAGATCCAGCCGAGCTCAAAGCAATGGTTCAGAACTTTTATCACAATTTGTACACTTCAGTGGGGGTGAATGATATGGAAATTGTTTTAACTAATGTCCCATAGAAAGTCACAACAATATGAACGTATCTCTATGCGCTCCATATTCAAACGAGAAAGTAAAGGTTGCTCTTGTTCATATGTTCCCAATCAAAGCCTTCGATTGGCAAATGCTAGTTTAATTAGAGTGCTAGTCTGCCTTTGATGAATGCCTAACATATTGTAATAATTG
This sequence comes from Aegilops umbellulata, assembly GCA_032464435.1. Lineage (NCBI taxonomy): Eukaryota > Viridiplantae > Streptophyta > Magnoliopsida > Poales > Poaceae > Aegilops > Aegilops umbellulata. The sequence goes on along the minus strand of CP136059.1, from coordinate 271,362,408 downwards.
TTATCATAGCTAGAGTGATGTTATTTCATTACCAAGTGGCGTCAATAGATACAGTGAACCTACTAAAATATGCAAAGCACATTTAAACAAAGGCAACGCGCCAATGATTCAGTGAAAAGTTCCTCGTAAACATGTTATATACTTTAGATTTTTTTTTGTTTTCTTATATCTAATTATAAACTACAGATTGTTGTGTAGATATTTCTTATACCACTCATTTTAGAGGTCTCTACTAAGTCATTTAAGGATACACATAGTTGTATACACTATATTCATGCTAGTGTAACAAAATAAACTAAGGAGACAAGTGGTTTCTTATTTTCTTATAGAATTTGGTTTAAATATTTTTTTAAGGTGGAATGTATTAAAACAATAATATATGCATGTGTGACAGATTAATCCGATGAGGCATATGATTTTCTCTTTCCTGATTTACCCACATTTAATGTGATTTGTTTATTATTTTTCTTAAGATGCGAGGTATTGAAAAGGAAATGGATTTAACTTTTATTGCAAAATACAATTTTAGTTACATTATATTATATATGATTGTGATTTGAAAAATGATTTAGTATAAAAAATATAAAGTTAGTATAAATATATTTGTTTTGACCCCTCAAGGTGCAAAATTTGTTGGATCAAGGACTGGGATAGGAAGGTTGCCCGTGAAACATTGTTGCCGAGGTTCAACCGTGTAGGCAGTAGTGAGCCTATCTCGGCATATGTCACCAAACCACAAGGCCCTTTCGTCGCACATCCATGTACGTCACCTTGTCGCCCTTACACTAGACTACGACCAACAGTCGTCACACGGGTTCGGCTAGGCGTCCGAGTTGTGGCGACGCATGTACTCAGCATGCTCTTACCTCGTCTCCACACCTTCGCCTAGAAATGCTTGCTAAACTTATGACTCTGATATATATATATTTCTTCATGAAGAAGAACTATTTTATCTTTTGTCATGATGATATTATATCGGCATCCTGAATTCCTTTGAGCTATTTCAAATATGTCAGTCCTTATGTTTTATCAAGTAAATCATATTTACTCATAACTTTGATGAAGTATAATTTTTTGCCACATCTTGTTATATCTATCGGATATTATATATCACAATGCATTTAGTCAATTCAAATTAAAAACTTCTATGCTTCATCTATATGAAGATCAATTATCCGATATAACCATACAATGTCGCACACACAACTAGTTTCATCAGTCTTCTCAAGACGTTTAGCTTTAATGTTATAGATCATAGACTTCAAGATTCATCATGAATAAACCATCACAAAATAGAGGTTTAATTCAAAACCATATTCTCGTAATAATCTGAACAACAAATGTTTAAAACTTATAAGAATATCCATCGCATAATCCATAGGATAATGTCGTACATAACTCCGAAGCAAAATAGCTATTATTTTATTTCTAAGATAAATCTTGAGGATAAACAGAAGACATGACTTTGACGCCTCCGAGCAGCGATCCCATCACCACTCCCGACTTGTATCATGGCTTCATTTCTTCTCTCCTTGTGAGCTCTCTGTAGTCCCTATATCAATTTGCAAAACGAGGGCAACCGGTCAGTATCAAATACTCATGACATACAGAAAGTAACAAGTAGAATAACATTAACTTTGTATAACCATTATACCTTTACCGAAAGAATAGTTCTTCTTATCCGCCAAATACTTGCAGTTACGCTTCCAGTGTCCTTCTGCTTGCAGTAGAAACATTCAATCTCTTTAGAGGCTCCTCCCTTGTTCTTCTCCTGAGACTCGGTCTTAGCGGTTACAATAGATTTCTTCTTTTTGGAATTGCTCTTCTTCTTGAAACCAGTGGTCTTGTTGACCATCAACACTGTCTTGTTCTTCTGCATTCCAGCTTCTGCGGTTTTGAGCATAGCAAACAACTCGTTTGCACTTCTGTTCATCCCATTCATGTTATAATTCATGACAAAGACATCGTAAGATGGGAGAAGTAAAGCAATCACAATATATGTACCGAGTGTTGGTGGAATTACAAATTTCAGAGAAGCAAGATTATCAACATAGCCAGCAAGCTTCACTATATGCTCACTCATTGAGGAACCCTCTTTCATCTTGCATTCAATCAAGGCCTTGGTTAATTCAAAACGTTCGGTCCTTGCATGCTTCTTGCACATAACTTCTAGTGACCCAATTATGAATTGAGTAGTGGACCATTTAAAACATTTTTGTAGTTCAGGATCCATGCAAGTGAACATGAGGCACTAGACTGAATCATAGTCATCACTACGAATAGCATAAGAAGCAACTTCTTCTGGTGTTGCAACCTGATACATATCCATCGTATCTACTTTTCCAAACTCTTTTGCTCTTGTTTTGGACTCTAATTTGCATGATTTGAATGGAACTAACCCGGGCTAACACTGTTTTCAGCAGAATTGTCATGGTGTTATTTTTGTGCAGAAATAAAAGTTCTCGGAATGACCTGAAAATTCACGGAGAATATTTTTGGAATTAATAAAAAATATTGGCGAAAGAATCAACCGAAGGGGACCCACTTGCTGTCCACAAGGCTGGAGGGCGCGCCCACCCCCCTAGGGCGCGCCCACCCCCCTAGGGCGTGTCCCCTGCCTTGTGGGTCCCCTGGAGCTCCACCGACCTCAACTCCAACAACATATATTCACGTTCGGGGAGAAAAAAAATCAAAGAGAAGGATTCATCGCATTTTACGATATGGAGCCGCCGCCGCCGCCTCCTGTTCTTCATCGGGAGGGCAGATCTGGAGTCCGTTTGGGGCTTCGGAGAGGGGAAATCGACGTTGTCGTCATCAACAACTATCCCCCATCACCAATTTTATGATGCTCACCGCCGTGCGTGAGTAATTCCATCATAGCCTTGCTGAACGGTGATGGGTTGGATGAGATTTATCATGTAATCGAGTTAGTTTTGTTAGGGTTTGATCCCTAGTATCCACTATGTTCTAAGATTGATATTGCTATGACTTTGCTATGCTTAATGCTTGTCACTAGGCCTGAGTGCCGTGATTTCAGATCTGAACCTATTATGTTTTCATGAATATATTTGTGTTCTTGATCCTATCTTGCAAGTTATAGTCACCTACTATGCGTTATGATCCAGCAACCCCGGAGCGACAATAGTCGGGACACTTCCCTGTGATGACCGTAGTTTGAGGAGTTCATGTATTCACTAAGTGCTAATGCTTTGGTCCGGTTCTCAATTAAAAGGAGGCCTTAATATCCCTTAGTTTTCATTAGGACCCCGCTGCCACGGGAGGGTAGGACAAAAGATGTCATGCAAGTTCTTTTCCATAAGCACGTATGACTATATTCGAAATATATGCCTACATTATATTGATGAATTGGAGCTAGTTCTGTGTCATCCTAGGTTACAACTGTTGCATGATGAATGCCATCCGACAAAATTATCCATCACTGATCCATTGCCTACGAGCTTTTCATATATTGATCTTTGCTCAGTTACTTTTCCGTTGCCATTGTTACAATTGCTACAAAACTGCTATTGTTAGTTTTTCCACTGTTACCGTTACTTCCATACTACTTTGCTACTAAATATTTTGCTGCAGATATTAAGTCTTTCAGGTGTGGTTGAATTGACAACTCAGCTGCTAATACTTGAGAATATTCTTTGGCTCCCCTTGTGTCGAATCAATAAATTTGGTTGAATACTCTACCCTCGAAAACTGATGCGATCTCCTATACTTGTGGGTTATCACAACCTTTCCGGGAGCATCACCCAGGGGCTTATGCAGCACATACTCCTTCTTAGTAGTCCTGAGAAGAAATCTCAGGTTCCGGATCCAATCTGCATAGTTTCCACCATTAGCAGCCAACTTTTCTTTCTCTCACATAGGGGCTAAGTTAAACATATTGCGAGCCATTGATGTACAGCAATAGAACAAAATTCATTTAGACATTTATTATAATTAATGTTGCACTGGTGTTTTTTAATTTAAAGTGCACTCTCACTCAAATCAATGTCTCTTGTAATTGGAAGTGAGTGATCCAAGATCTAAATATAGTCCTCAACCATTGATGTGGACATCATTGATAATGAGAATTTTGACCGGTGGGAAAACTATTGACGATCATATCACAATATGACTCTTGTTCATATTTCGATGCTTTGTGCTCCAAGCTCAGAACGATTCTGCCAAAACTTCAAGACAACCGAGTGTTATCTGCTTGCTCAGTTTGACCTTGCCCGTCTTACACTTCATGATCCGTTTGTACTCATGTGGACATGACGTACTCCGGAAAGCCACATGTTATAGACGGTTGCAATACTGGGAAGTGCACCTTTTAACTTGATATTTACTGTGAGAGATCGCCCTAATAATTGACTATTGCGCAATCAAAGGGTGCAAACAACAAAGGGATAAACATCTCAGGTAGGTCATAAAAGCATGATGTGGTATTGCCATGGACGCCGTGAATGTCTGTGATCATCTTCAATCTCCAGTTGAAGTGTCATGACAGCCAATATTTTTGTTGCCGTGGCAGCAATTTCAGAAAATGTTGCTTTGGCGATCGTTTCAGAAATAGTTGTTGTGGCACCATATTCAGAAACTTCGACGTGGCATGGAAGCTGGGGAGGGAGCCACATTCTACCTCGACTATGATCGAGACGAGATCATGGTCTACTACAGGCCTGCTGGCAGCGATGATGGTTCACTTACTCCGGACTATGACCCTGAGTCCGCCCGCTAAAAAGTCTACTTAGCTAGTTGGCATGCATGGAATATCTCATGTTATTATCATCTCTATTTATTTTAACTTGTATATTCATGTGTTACTTTGCCTACTTTGTTGAACTATATAGATAAGTGCATTATTGAACTTAAATTTTGTTATTGGGTCTATTTAAAGTTGATTCAATTATTGTTCTTAAACCGGATTATGCTGTCATTTTGTTTGGGATCGCTGTTGTACATATTTTATTTCAAATATGAAAATCAAATTACTGGTGTCGCGACAACATGGAATGTCACTACCGATGAATATTACTGCTCGCGTTGGCCACGTGGCACGCCATTACCCTCCAAAATACTGCTGGCATAGGGTCCAATGCCAGCACTATTTTTTTACCAATGGCACCATATTGGTGGCGTCAGGTGTCCACGCCAGCAAACTCCTTTTTGGCACTCCATGGTTAGGCTTTTCCGCACTAGTGGCTATACCACATCACATGCATACTCTGCAAAACCAAGCTAGACGTCCTCTAATCGGTTTTAGCAAAATATTAGTTATGCGGTTAACTAGTTTTAACAAGTAATACTAGCTACATACGCCCGTAATTTAGGCGATGATTCTTGATGTTAGATTAAATTTCAGGGTGTGTGAAACAAGCAGTAAAACCTTCGTCCAATTGAGGTACTTCGGCTGAAGAGGCTGCGGCTCGACAACAACAACTGCACCTCCATGGCCGTTGGGTTCTTGGCCGCCGCGAAATTGTTGCAGGTAATGATGTTCACTTTTAGCGAAATTTCTGGATTTCATTAATTTGTACCATCCGATCTAGTACTTCGTTAGTTTGTTAGTTTGACATATAATTCAGTTCAGTTCATTCTCAGTTGCTCAAAGTGCCAACTATGTGCTTTACTTGAATAAATTAGCTGTTCACTTCAGTTCAGTTGAGGATTAGGCATAGCGCTCGAAAATGTTTCAGGCAAAGTTGGAGTTATGTAAAAACACTAGGACTCAATTTTGCTTCAGATGTATGCTTCTTCTGAAAGATAGCAGATTTGGGTGTATGCACACATGGTTAGTGTTTTCTTTTTTTCTTTCTTTACATTGGGAGGGGTAAAGGGAGAAGAGGGAAAGGCAACGGCTGGCACAGTATATGATAGAAAGAATTTCTTATTTGGCCCTTTCTTAAAGTTTGGTTCCCTATTTGGCCCAAAATAAAATTTTCTACCACATTTGACATCTAAAGTAATTTGTGTTCCTTATATGACACTTCCGTCCATTTAGACGCTAACGGTGTTAAGCAGTGGCGGAGCTTGAAAGAAAAAGCTGGGCGGGCCGAGCTAAAGAAAAAGCACAAATTTTTAGGGATTACCCGGTATTCCATAACAATTCATGTCAATTACAAAAATTCATGTCAATTGCCCAAACTACACAATCACGGTCTGAACACACGAAAGTGGAGCAATCTCTTCTTCCTACAAAATTTCTCAGAAAAGTGTATATCATATTCTATATATACTCATCTGTTCTAAAAAAATAGTAGAATATACATCATCTTCTAGTACAAAAATCATCTTCTCTGAACAATCACGCATAACAATTTCAGGACCTGTTGTGTTCTGGAGGTATGTACACGGAGCTGACTGTGTGTCTCACCGTTATTTTTGTATTGGAACTGTCCGTGTATATATGCACAAATAGAATAATAAGTCAAGACTCAAGAGCGTATTCAGAAATCTCAGCAACAACTTGAATACTGCACTTATTAGCAATTCAGCATCCACTAATTATCCTACAATTGAAATACAAAGAAAGTTCAACGAGAGAGAAGGTAGAGCAGGAGATGAAGGAGCTCCGACGACGCTGATTTTCATGAGCCCCATGTCGCGCGCGTGAGAGAGAGGATACTTGGTCATAGGCGGCCGGCAACCAGGGACGGCGGTGAGCTTGGGCAGAGGCAGAAGCGAGGGCGACCAGGGGCAGACGATAGCTGGGGCAAACCAGGGGTAGAGGCGAGGACGACCAGAGGCTTTGACGGAGCGGCGACCGGGGCGATGGCGAGCACGTGGTGGCGGAGGAGAAGGCGCTATGGTGGATTAGGCTGAGTACGCTACAAAGGAGCATAGGGTAAAAAATAACAGGAAATCCTGGGCGGGCCATGGCCCGGTTTAGCCCCAACGAAGCTCCGCCCCTGGTGTTAAGTGTGAGGTGAAATGATCATGTTGCCCCTAGTGCATTGTGTAACTATCCTGGATGTAAAAGCCATACAAAACATCCACTAGGTTCACGCGTGTGTTAGCCGGCGGCTTCGTAGCTACCTGTGTACGTGCAGATCGTGTATACGTGCATGTACTAGGTTCACGTGGAATCAATCCACCTGGTTGTCTGCCTGCTTGGTGTGCACGTGCACCTCAACACCCGCGGAATTCGTACTTAGCTGGACTCGGCGATCGGCAAACCGTGTGGCACATACACTTGCTAAGGAAGGAGTGTCCAATGAGCTTTGTAAGGTCTGGTTACATGAACCACCCGACTGTATTTTGCACTTTGTCTCCAGAGATTCTTGCCTTTTATGAATAAATAAGAACTGTTTGAACTTCAAAAGAAAAAATACCGGCGGAATCAGTTAGCTCGTCTCGACGGAACCAAGTTAAGTACCTGCAGATGACGGCGCCCACGGCCGCTCCATCCAGTGCCTCACTCGTGAGCTCGGGCTTCGCCGTGCTATGTCCGACAACCGCAGGCGCATCTTTTTTTCCTCTTCTTTTTTGAGGGCTAGAGTAAGATACTCTAGAGGTGGGTACATTCAGCCAACATCAGTTGTTTCAGCCTATCAGGTACATTCGCTCTGATTGTTTGATCCCCATTTGTCCTAGCTTCCACCGCTAGTTCATGCGCCGTTTTGTTGGCCTCTCTTGACATGCCCAAGGCCGAGCCCGCCTCAGAGCGTCGTGGGCTATCCACTATGCAGCCGCACTCGCACATGATGAACTAACCAAAATATAAATATTGGAGCATACATATACATGCGCAGTATCCGTTGAATATCCCTAAAACATGAATGAACTGATTGATTTTTTACTACATCCAGAATAGTTACACAATACACTAGGGGCAAAACAGTCTTTTTGCCTCACACTTAACACCGTTAGTGTCTAAAATGGACAGAAGTGTCATATAAGGAACAAAAATTATTTTAGGTGTCAAATAGAGAAAAAAATTATTTTAGGCCAAATAGGGAATCAAATTTTAAGAAAGGGCCAAATAAGGAATTCTCCCCACACTAGTAGAAAAAGGGTCATTTGTCCCGGTTCATAAGGCTCATCTGTCCCGGTTGGCGAACCGGAACAAAAAGATCGTTACTAATGCCCTAGGCCTTTAGTCCCGGTTCTTATACTAACCGGGACAGATGGGCCTCCACGTGAACGGTGCTGCGAGCCCAGGCAGGAGGCCCTTTAGTCCCGGTTGGTGGCACCAACCGGGACCAATAGGCATCCACGCGTCAGCTGTTCAGGGGCTAGGGTTTTTGTTTTTTTTTTCTGAAAAGGGGGGGGGGGGTGGATTTGGGGTTTTGTATGGTTAATTAAGGTGTTTCATATATTATGTTAGGTAGCTAATTAATTAATAGAGAGAAGTGTCCTCTCTTATCTTCATGCTGGGTCGACGCTACGTACTTTATATGTATAGAGAGGCCCTCGACACGCTAGCTAGTAAGAAAAAGAAGGAAACCATTAAGTACAGAAGTTCGTCATGCATATCAAGAGAAGTGATCGACCTCTCCTTCTCCTAGAGATTGGTCGAACAACAAGTTTTCGTATTATCTATCCGACGCTATTGGCTACATACATATACATTATGTAAGAGCTCTTACAATCCCCTAGCATTTGAACTCAAGTTCCACATGGTATTCTCCGACTTTATTGATGACGTGGTCAAGAAAGAATCCCGCCAATTCCTCTTGAATTGCTTTTCATGCGATCTTGTGGTAGGAGTTCATTCCGCATCTGCCACGTCTAATTTGAAGAAGGGGGTTAATATATATATATGAATGAAAGTCAACAAAAATGATGGTGTAATAAAATGAAATTGTGAATATTATTGCTTACACACTTCATATTGTCTTTTAGAGTAGCCACACTTATCTTTCAAAGTCGCGTTGTAGATGAACTCGCACACGTAGTATCCACAGTAATTATTCCCGGGTTCCTGCCACAAGCACTTTACGAGAAATAGAGGTCAATCAAACTGATAATGAAGCATTATAAATGGCATTGATGAAAGTAGCTAGAATCAACGGGAGATGCGCGGAAGTAGCTAGCTAGTAGTACTTACTTTCGGGTATTTATATCGCAGCTCCTTCGGCAGTCCCGGAGTTTCTGCGGTGAACTTTTTCCAAACCCTGCAAGACAAAGAAAATAATTATTACTTGAGATATCAGAAAATGAACAAAAAGTTGGCGATATGGTGCGATAATGATCGATTGAACTTACTTGTTGAGAATTTTAGTCATGTCCGCATAGGTCTCGGGATCTTTTCGTCTCGAGTCTAAGACGGTTACTAGTCCACGCTCCAGCTTAATCTCCAGGAGAATATAGTAGAAACTGCGCACGCATGCATAACTCATCAATTACATTACTATAACCTCGCTCGAGTAATAAGGGAAACCGAATATGCACAAGACAGTAACACTCACTCGAAGTTGTAAGGAAAGAGTATTAAATCTTTGTTTTGATTTATTATCAATGATTTGAGCAAGTTGGCCTCGGCATCTTGGGCGCACTTTTAAACTTGAAATTCATCTATGAGATTTGTGTTAATGAACCCAATATCATACATTTCTGCTTTTCTGCACTTGACGATCTTCAATCTGCATAATATAGTGAGGATAATTATAAATACATGCAATGAAAGAGCTGAGCTATATATAGAGACTTAATGACAGAAGTAGTACTTACAGACAATAGCAAGTGACCGTTAATTTATCGAGGGCCTTTTGATTGAAGAACTGGAAGAACTCCTCAAATGGAACATACAACAGATCAATTCCAACGAGGTCGTGCTCCTCTTTAACTCTCAGATACAAAGTATCCGTCCCCCCAGACTCTTTACAGGTTTTCATGAACCAATCATGGAATCTTTGCATCATCGTTGTTAGAGATTTTTTATTTTTGACGAGAGGCTTCCCGTACTCGTATCTGTGTTCGTCCACCTCCAAGAAATCATAATGTACATCATCGGGCAGGTAATCTCCAAGATTGTTATAACCGGGCACCATCCCCGGATCATTAGCGACGATGTCACTAGACACATTGAGCGGGGGGCACGATTGCTTCGCTTGTTCGCCGAGCTGGGCAATTTTTTTCCCAGCTGCTCGTCGTTCTTTTAACCTTTGATCACTGACAGTACTTCCTGACCGCTCAGCTTCGAGATATACCTTTTCAGTAACGCGCTCATAGTGGGTTTTCGGCGGAGACTTTGGTGGTTCCCTCAGGGCATCGATAGTGCGCTTTGCTTTCACTGGATCTACCTTCTCCTCCGGAGGTGGATGTCTCTTTGCTTTCACCCCTTCAAAGAAGTCCTTCACTTCGGTCCGCATGATCTTTGCATTTTCCTCCTCGGTCCTCTCGTACAGTAACTTCTCTAGAGGCTTGAGAGGTGGACCGTATCTGTATTGCCTCCCGCCTCTGGCTATACTGCTAGACGCCAGAGCAAACGGAGCGGCTGCGACTGTCTTCTTTCATGCTTGCTTACGAGGCGGAGGAGAAGGACTACGACGCACCAGAGAAGTCGGGGCGGCGGCAGGTCTCTTCCGCCCTTGCTGGCGGGGCGGAGAAGGAGGAGGCTGGTGGCTGCTCGGGCGCGCCGGCGCAGGCGGTGTGCCGCCACATGCCGGAGAAGGAGACTGAGTGCCCTGATCGTCACTCGCCGGAGAAGGAGGCGATGGAGGAGGCGGAGTGCCCTGACTCGCCAGGGGAGGAGGAGGAGGCGCAGGCGTCCAGTTCGGAAGGTTGATGAGCTCCTTCCGCCATAGGCATAGAGTCTTCAGACAAGAACCCAACCGAGTCTCCCCGTCACCCGTAGGGTGGTCAAGCTGGAGGTCCTCAAATCCTTCTGTGATTTCATCCATCATCACCCTAGCATATCCTTCTGGAATCGGCTGGCAGTGAAAAGTTGCGCCAGGTTCAGAAGGTACAACAGAGCCAACAGCCGCCTTGACTTTCAATTCCATCCACTGCGTCATAAGGTGGCAATGCTGAGAATCCGTGATAGCATCCACAGGGTAGTTAGCAGGAGCCGTGAAGACAGGCTCCTGAAGCAGCTCTGTGGAAGGCACGCTGCTTCTCCGCTGAGATGGCGGGGTAGCTTCGGGTGTAGCTTCGGCAGGTCGCGTGCTGCGAACTGCGTCTCGTTCCTCTAGCACTTGTACCCTTGCGTGCAGCGCATGTAGTTGGGTCAACTCCTTTTTCTTCTTCCTCTCCCGACGTTTGTAACCGCCTGCGTCGGGAAACCCAGCCTGCCACTAAAGGGAGCCTGGCATGCCTCGTGTCCGTCTGGGGTGCTTAGGATTCCCGAGGGCTTCTGTGAGCTCGTCGTTATCTCTGTCCGGAACGAACGTCCCTTGCTGTGCCTTTTCGATATACTCCTGAAGCTTCTCGATGGGTGTGTTCAGCTGCTCGTTGGTCCAAACGCACTTCCCTGTTACAGGGTCCAATTTTCCCCCAACCCGAAGAACCAAGTCCTGCAACGGTCTGGCCAGTGTCTCGTCTCTGGTTCGATCCCTTTATCAATGAGGTCATTCTCAGCCTTGTCCCACAACGGCCGGGCATTCAGGTAGCCACCTGACCCCATGCGATGGTGATGCTTCTTCTTTGCAGCATTTTTCTTGTTTGTCGCTGACATCTTCGCTGCTCTCTCAGATTTCTTTTTGGTGACAAATGCGGGCCAGTGATCTTTGATCTTCTCAAATCGACCGATGAATTCTGGAGTCTTGTCTTGGTTGACAAACGATGATTTCAGCTCATTGTTCCACCTCCTGAATAGCTTAGCCATCTTCTTAAGAGCATAAGCCTTGATCATTGGCTTTTTAACTGGATTCTCCGGATCCTCCTCTGGTGGGAAGGTGAAATTTTCCTGCAGCGTGGTCCAAAGATCATCTTTCTGCCTATCACTGACATAAGACACCTGAGAGTCTTTGTCCTTAGGCTTCAACCATTGCTCGATGCTGATCTGGATCATGTCCCTAACTAGAACCCCACACTGAGCATTAAATTTTTGCTTGGTCCAGAGGGGTTCAATCGGTTGGCCAGCGCGATCAATTTCGATGCTTGTGTACCTTTCATCCGCGCGCAACTTTCTCTTCGGGCCTCGTCTCGTTACTGAAGTGTTGCTCGATCCGGAGGGCTAGAAAAGAAGAAAAAGAAGAGAGTTAATATGTGTACATACCAAAAACAATGAATACATCAATTAGGAATAGTCAGCACATGCTTAATTAATTAATATATATACCTGGCCGGACTCTATTCGGTCACCGGAGCCGTCATCACGGTGTCCTCCCCCCTCCATTCGGTCACCGGAGCCGTCATCACAGTGTCCTTCCCCCTCCATTCGGTCACCGGAGCCGTCATCACAGTGTCCTTCCTCCTCCATTGTTTGATCATCATCGTAGCCTGCTTCTTCATCCCGTCTTTCCAGACCATCGGTGCATGTGTCGTTGAGAAACGACAAGACGGCATCACTTTCGTGTGCGCTTATCTCCCCCAACACCGCTTCTTTTGCTTCGTCTCGGGGGTGCGGATCCATAGTTTCTGCAAATATTTACAACATGGCAATTATTATTCAAACATGACAGATGGATATATTAGTGGCAAACGTTGAACTAGCTAGCTAAGCACAATAAGGAATCATATTAGTGGCCTGGCCTCGACGCTTCTCTAGGGTTTGGGATGGCCTCGGCAACGCTTCAAGGGTTTCGGGTGGCCTCAACAACGCTTCAAGGGTTCGGGGTGGCCTCGACGACAACGCTCTTTTAACTTGGTAAATTTGGGTGGCCTCAAGAGAGTTTGTCGGTCGGGTAGGGGCGCGGCGGGAGGGGGTAGGAGACCGACATTGTTTTTTCTAGGGTTTGGGTGTCCTCGAGAGTTTTGGTCGAGCGAGAGGGCCGGGGGGGGGGGTGCTCCGGACGTCCCCCTCACTTTAACAAAGAACTACATTAAAAAAAGACTTGCTTCGCCGCAGGTCCTTTTTCATTTTTTCCTTTGTTTTTTCTTATGTGTTTGTTTTCGTTTTCATTCTACATTTTCGTACATATGAAAAAAAGTAAAGTTTCTATACAAAAGTGCACAATTTTTATGAACAAATTACAACATCTAAATTAACTATACATCTAAATAGATATAACTATACATCTAAAATTTTCCTAATCTTAAAACTAAACTAAACATAAACTAAAATAATCTAAAAACATGTAAAAACATCTAAAAATAACATCTAAAAACATGTAAAAATCTAATAGCTAGCACGTCGTAGGGGCAGAGGGGCACGGCGCAGGGGCAGGCGCCGGCGCCGGCGGGGCAGCGCAGGGGCACGGGACAAGGGAGGAGCGCGGGACAGGGGAGGGGCGCGGGAGCAGGCTGGTGCTCACAGGGGGCGGCGGGGCACGGTGGGCGACGCGTCAGGGCCGGTAGGGGCGCGAGGGTCGACGCCGTCGTCGGGGCAGAGGGCGTCTGCGGCGACGTTGAGCAGCCTGACGGCGTCGGTGGCGGCGGCGACGGTGACGTCGAGCAGCCTGACGGCGTCGGTGGCGGCGGCGACGGCAAGGTGGAGCAGGGGCGTCGGGCGGCGACGACGAGGAGGAGCAGGAGCGTCGGGGGAAGAAGTGATGGATTTGGTCGAAACTGCTAAGTGTTTTCTTATATACCCAGGGCATTGGCACCGGTTCGTGGCACCAACCGGAACGAATGCGACCTTTAGTCCCGGTTGGTGCCACCAACCGGGGGACCAAAGGCCTCTTTTCAGCAGCCCAAAGGGCGGGAAGCGGCGGCCTTTGGTCCCGGTTGATGGCACCAACCGGGACTAAAGAGGGAGGCATTGGTCCCGGTTCGTGGCACCAACAGGGACCAATGCCCCCCTCTTTAGTCCCGGTTGGTGCCATCAACCGGGACCAAAGGACTTGCACAGCGGGGTGGTGGTGGGAGTTTAGTCCCACCTCACTAGTTGAGAGGGGCGCGTAGTGGTTTATAAGCCCCACTCCCGCACCCCTCTCGAGCTCCTCTCCATTGCAGGCTTACGGGCCTAATTGTGACTGCTATGCCTGATGGGCCTTCTGCGGGCCTGAATCCTGGCCCATGGATGGGGTTCTAGTCGTATTCAGGCCGTGGTGGCCCAGTAGGTGGCATTTTTTTATTTTTTCCTAGTTTTTTGTTTTCTTTTTTATTTTGTTTCTACTTACAACAAAATACTTATTTATTTTATTTTGTTTCTAATTACTTATTTATTTTAATTTATGATAATTATTTTTTCTATTAAAGTTTCTAACAAAAAAAGTTCTTTTTGCTTTTAATGATTTTGAACAGAAAATACTTTGATAATTTTAGTTGCATCAAATTTATATAACTTTAGTTTCATAAATTTTAGAGGTTGCTTATAATGTTTTGAAAAAAATACTTTGATAATTTTAGTTTCATAAATTTTATTTATGTTATTAAAGTTTATTTTATTTTATTTTATTTTGTTTCTACTTATATATTTTATTAAAGTTTATATTATTTTGTTTCAAATTACTTATTTATTTTATTTTAAGATAATTCTTTTTGCTATTAAATTTTCATGCATTTACTTATTTTTTCAGCTATAAGACCCTGAAATTGAAAAGCATTTCAAATGAACTTTAAAAAGGTTAAAAGTTGGCATGGTATCATCATTTCACCCACATAGCATGTGCAAGAAAGTAGAGTGTTACGGCAAAAACTGGATGCACTTCGTGTACAAAACGGGCAATCTCTTTCGAAGTATCAGGGTTTCATACGGAAACTCATCTGTTACAAAGGGATTCCATTTTTTGAACTCCATAATTTTTCTGTGTTCAAAATGCACCATTCAAAGGCACATCATCAATTTTCAATCCTTTCTGACTTCATTTGTTATTTTTCATGTATTTACTGATTTTTTTCCAGCTATAAGACCCTGAAATTGAAAAGCACTATAAATGAACTCTGAAAAGGTTGAAAATTGGCATGATATCATCATTTAACCCACATAGCATGTGCAATAAAGTAGAGAGGCTTACGGCAAAAACTGGATGCACTTCGTGTACAAAACGGACAATCTCTTTCGAAGTATTAGGGTTTCATACGGAAACTCATCTGTTACAAAGGGATTTCATTTTTTTTAACTTATTTGAACTCCATAATTTTTCTGTGTTCAAAATGCACCATTCAAAGCCACATCATCAATTTTCAATCCTTTCTGACTTCATTTGTTATTTTTCATGCATTTACTGATTTTTTTCCAGCTATAAGACCCTGAAATTAAAAAGCACTACAAATGAACTCTGAAAAGGTTGAAAGTTGGCATGGTATCATCATTTAACCCACATAGCATGTGCAAGAAAGTAGAGAGGCTTACGACAAAAACTGGATGCACTTCGTGTATAAAACGGAGAATCTTTTTCGAAGTATGAGGGTTTCATACGGAAACTCGTCTGTTACAAAGGAATTTCATTTTTTTGAACTTATTTGAACTCCATAGTTTTTCTGTGTTCAAAACGCACCATTCAAAGCCACATCATCAATTTTCAACCCTTTCCGACTTTATTTATTATTTTTCATGCATTTACTGGTTTTTTTCAGCTATAAGAGTTTGAAATTGAAAAACACTACAAATGAACATGGATAGATAAGTGACCAAATTAATAATAGTTCATCATCACATTAAAACCAAAGTACGTACATAGTTCAAATTGAACAACATATAGCTCTTTAGAGCATCTAGTTAAGCTATACATTGAAACTATGTAAAACCTTTCAATTAAACTCTTTAACAGTCGCTACAAGGGCGCTCGCTCGCACGTGCCACGTAGGATCGAACCCGACAAAAACGGCTCTCAAGAAATATCTCAGCTCGCGCTGCACGCGTTCCCCTTTCTCCCTGCACGCACGCGACCTCCTCGTCTCCCTCGCTTTCGCCTCTGCTCCGCCGCCCCGCGCTGCCACATCCCACTCGCCGACGTCAGCCTCGCCGCAGAAACGGCGGCTACGGCGGAGGCGGGCCGGGAGGGCGTGGTCCTGGCGGTGGTGGGCGTGGGTACGGCCCCGGCGGTGGGCGTGGTGGGAACGCGTGGGCACAGCCTGGGATAGGGCCCGCCGGAGGACCCGGGGATTACGCCCCGGTGAGGGCGCCGGCGCCGGCGCCAGCGTCTGCGGCGAGGAGGGTTGAGTCCGAGGAGGCGGGGGGCTCATCTGGATCCGTCGGTAAGCGCTTTCCCTTGCCCTGCTTAACTTAGCATACTCTGTTCCTAAGCAATGTTCAATACCTTAACGGTTCGTCAAGTAATCTAGGGATTTGTGATGGTGAATTGAGTCTACACAGTATGGTTCCACTTGTTTATGCGATTGATCAAGGCGTTCCTTATCTCTCTGTGCTGATGGTATAGCAGGGAACTTCTTATCGTTGACTAGAACGATGGGAGTGCGATCACTGTATTTTGTTCGGCCCTTGCAGATTTGTGCACTATTCTTCTTCCTTGAGATGCTAGATTAATTTTCGTACCATCCTAGCATTGTGTGATATCCTCTTCCTCGAGTTAGCTTAGGTTTCATATAATTTTGTGTTCAGTATGGATTGAAACAAGTAATTATAGATGAGATCTATCTGAATGATAATCTCCACTAGATCTTGGCTCATACTCCTACCTGTTAGTGATTAACCTTATATCAAGTTTGTATCTGGAGGAAGCATTTAATTTGAGGATGATAAGGTTGTTACTATAGTTGTTATGCAAAACAAGCGAGAGGAATTTGTGGCAATGCCTTGTTTAGGCACACACTTAAATTACTAATTTTGAATAATTTGCAATTTTTATTCCACTGTTTGCACATGAGAGTTATTTGTTTGAGAGGATACAGAGCACTTGTGAAAAAGGGAAAACTAGGATTTCAGGTAGCCTTATTTTGTTTGCCAGCTTGCAGTTTAAGAAGATTCAGACACTGTTTAATTTTACCGAAAGTTCTGAATGATTAGCAATTTTTCCTATGTTGACTTGAAAAAAAATCGTATTAGAACATAAGCTGGAAGGAAAAGATATATTTTTGTTGAGTATTTGGCTCGTGCAAATTTACCTTGTTTCTAATTCTAACTGATCTTCCTTTTTCACTAGAACGCATCAGCTCCAAAGAAGTGGCAAAATTAGAACCATTAGCGCCCCCAGTGCTGTGTCTCCCAATGGCATACGTGTGCCAATGCAAAGACCTGATGGTGGTGGAACATTATGTCAAGCCAGGGTCCAGCTTTTGGTAAACCACTTCATAGTCAAGTACCCAAAGCTGTCAACCTTTTTTCACTATGACATAGATATCAAGTTTGATCCAGCGCCTTCAAAGGTTTCTGGCAAGGAGCTCTCCAATGCAGATTTTCTTTCTGCAAAGGCCGAGCTTTTCAAGGATGACAGCTTTCGGCAGCTTTCATCGGCTGTTGCTTATTATGGAAAGAGAAACCTATTTACTGTTGCACAACTGCCAGAAGGTTTATTCCGTGTCAGAATTAGTTCAAAGACCTACATTGTATCAGTAGAGTTCAAGAAGCAGCTTCCTCTAAGCCAATTCTCGGAGCTGCCTGTGCCTAGGGAGATCTTACAGGGTCTTGATGTCATTGTGCGTGAGGCTTCTAGCTGGAGCAAGATTATACTTGGTCATGGATTTTACTCACCACAAAGCAAAGCGGATATGGGGTCAGGTGTTATATCTATGAAAGGAACCCAGCAGACCCTTAAACACACTCAGCAGGGACTGGTCCTATGTGTCGACTATTCAGTTATGCCATTTCGCAGAGATGGACCTGTTCTGGATATCGTGCGGCAGTTTATAAAGCCCCTTCCCCTTGACTACAGGACAACACTGATTTTTTTATTAATATAACCTCTTTGAAAGTTGCTTGGCATCAATGACAAAATATATTTTTCGAAAAAGAATAACAAAATATATAAAGATGGCCACTTCTAAATTTGCTTCAAGGCACTGAAACAAAATATTCCATACCTCAACTTTAAATTAATATGTTCCTTGATATAAGGAAACAAACTTCTAGAATTTATATACTCAAATGTATCTTTTGTTTATCATATTATAAGCGTGTGTTTCTCTGCTCAGTGATATTTCAATCGCATTAGACCGGAATTGTCGTCTTTCTTGGGGGATAATTTTCAGTGCTAAGATAAGTTGTGTGTGTGGCACGCGTGCTGTTTCGGTTGTTTATGTGCGCTGAAGATTGTTCATGCCCGTATCCTGAAGAAAGAACGCAAAATTATCCATAACTATTTCTTGATAATAAAGTATATATAGCTCATTGGCTCCATCACCTTAGTTTGCAAAATAATCTATAATCATATATTATTGTGGATAATTTTTCTATTAACAGTTATATGGATCCTTGCAGACTCAAGATAGATTATAGATATACCTGGATTATGTTCATCCAGGTTCAGTTAATAAGTGCATTAGTCAACACTGTGGTGCACTTGTTAACATATCATTTGCATAGCCAACTGCATACAAGACATTATGAGCGTTTGAGCCACAGAATTTTGATGGATTACTTCTGATGGCATATGCTGAAATTCTCTCCTTGGATTAGGATCATCCGATCATATTGCAAAATCAAAGATAGAGTCGACATGGATAACTGTGCTAAATAGAAGAGGTATAATTGTCTGCATCAAAAGCTTCTGCGCCTTTTCAGATGACAAATACATTTGCTGCTAGCTTCACTATGGCTTGTTATCTGAAGAAAAAAAACATTATGTCTTGAATCCATGCTAAACAAGATTGGTTCTAATGATCATGTTGTCGTAAGTCATCACCCTTTCTGTCAAAAGAAAGGGTTCACATGGGAAATTTTGTATGTGATATGTGAAGTGAATCTGTGTTCTCATGCATTCGTCATCCACGTATATTCTGTCTACAAATGCCATATCCTTTATGCCAACAAAGAAGGTGCTATGAGACATTGCAAACTTGTGTTTTCCCCATGATAATAACTGGCCTGACTTGTGACATATTAATAACCTTTTTCCTCAGCAAGTTGTTGCTTGTGATGATTGATACTTAGCCAATCCAGAAAGGTCGTAGAGATGGCTGACTCCATCATGTTCATGCGTCACCGCGAGAAGAAGCAGCAGATGATTGGCATGAAGAAGACCCTTGTGTTCCACCGAGGACGTGCCCCGAAAGGGGAGCGTACTGGTTGGATTATGCACGAGTACGGCATCATCGAGCTAGAGTTTGAGTCTGGCGAGCTGGTATTGGTCTCTTGTCTGAGCAGGTATGGGTCTCTTATCTGTTTCTTTCTCAGTTCTTCGTGACAGTGCTGTTAGATTCAGTTCACAGTTCAGTTCTAAGTTCTTAGATATAGCAGGCTCATTGATGGAACATCTTCGGAAACCTACCATTTTGATTTTATCATGTAAAATGAAGTAACACCATAATCAACACAGTACAAATCTGATTGTCTGCACGCTATGAGCACTCAATGAATAAACATTTTTTGCCCCTGGATTGGCAATGGTTACTACTACTCATCTGATACTTCTGATGTGATATTTGTGTACTTTCAGGGTTGTTATGTTATCTACCGCCTATTTCAAAAGCAAGTAGACAAAACTGAGAGCTCCATTCTGGAGGAAATGGATAGAAGTGGCTACTCTCTTTCACTCCTGACAACATGGAAGCAAACGAGGAAACTATCACTCTTAAATAAGGAATCTCCTGAATCTGGTCTGCATGGATGTCCAATTGAGTTGCCAGGTACAATTGAAACTCTTGGTGCACCGGTTACGAGGTTGCTTGCAGACCGAAATTGTAATTCAGGGACAGATGAAGTAAATGTTTTAAGCATGCCTTTCCGTGGTAATGTTGATGAAAGTCTGAATGTGAGGAGAACTCTCTATGTACAGTCTCTCAAAGTGAATTCAGGTCCTCATAATAATTTATGATATATAATAAAGCAGGCGGACATGTCGGTTCGCTCTTTGGCGCACCTAATTGATTCACATGCAAAAAATCTTGGTTCTCATGAATTTTCAACCGTCTCTGCCCCCATGTTATCGCATGAAGATGCCATGTTGAACGATCTTCTACTTCATTTACCTCATAAATCAGTGGAAGATTTTTTGAATGAAACAATTGCTGATCTAGATGAGCATTCGTCGACTGCATCTACTAAAGTTCAGTATGATCCAGACACTGGGATCATGCAGGTAATAATTATTTTGGCATCTGCTGTATATGTTATGATTATTGTCTGCCTTCTTATATTTGTTTGTTCTCGGCAGTCTCAGGGTGAGTAGCTATATGATGACACAAATCTGCAACCAAGTGAATTATATGACAATGCAGCATTGTTCCTTATGGCACTAATCCCCAGATGTACTCCATGGACTCCAGCGACGAGTCTTGCAAGATTTGTTCAATAGCATGGACGATTCATTTGTGCAGAAGGATGCATGGAGCAATTGATTTGGATTTAATCCCATGCATCAGCAGTTACAGTCTAATGTGCGTACGAACTATATATTTTCCCAACAGGGCATTGCACCAAGGAGGCTTCGGCTACTGGATTCATTGTCTGATGTCAATGTTGAGAGTAGAGAGAGCATGACCAGAGATGAACATGAAGATGAAGAATCAAATATTGTGACTTGGAAATATATGAGTTAATCTGTTGAGTCATCTGCAGATGTAAATTATTCTAAGTCAACCGGGGTTACTATTATGAGCTGGCATTGTGATCTAACTTCTAGTGTGCCTTCGGAGTATGATGACATTCAATTAATGGGGATTACTATTATGAGCTGGCGCCCTGCTCCAAGTTCATGCCAAGGCAACATGGGTTAATATTATGAGCCGACACGCTACTCCAAGTTCAAGCACAGATAGCTCATTTCCCAGTGAACAGGGGAATGCAATGCGAATGTTATGGCTACAATTGAACCTTGACGCAGGATCATGTTCCAGTGTTGATGGTTCATCAAGTTGCATCATAGAAGATGGAAGTGGAAATGAAGGGCTGGAAGCCAAGGTGATGTCTTCTTACTTACTCTGAACTAATTCTTCAACTGGACTTTGTGGAGAATCACAGAGGGAGACTATTGATCAAGTACTACAGGAGCGAAACAGTGGCTACACTGCTGTTCAATCCTCATTTTTTAAACACGTCAATTCTGATTTTATAATCTGGCCCATGCTTATTCTTTCATTTGCGATCTTCTTTATTATTCATCTGCATTGCGGGTCAATTTATCCATCTTTCTTCATGATTAAATTAGTAACTCTTTTTGAAAGTTCCGAGTTGTGTACTATCATTGGTTAGTTGTTAATTCTGCCGTGGTATTCGTCCTTCTCGCTCATGCCTGACAGATGATTGATTTTCAAAGTCAACATCAGGGAATGCATTTGTACAGGATTTCAACATACATACTGACATGGAAAACATATACAATAACATGGGAGTTTGTCCACAGAACGAGGTACACACTTCTTTGTTTCAAATATTTTTTCAGTAATTTTGGTCAAGCTGATGACAAACGTCTTATGCTTTTCACATTATGTTTTCTTTATTTTTGGGATGCAGTATGGTTTGGGAGATGCTGACTGGCAGAGAACATCTCCAGTTTTATGGTAGATACACACTTCTTTGTTTCAAATATTTTTTCAGTAATTTTGGTCAAGCTGATCACAAACGTCTTATGTTTTTCACATTATGTTTTCTTTATTTTTGGGATGCAGTATGCTTTGGGAATGCTGACTGGCAGAGAACATCTCTAGTTTTATGGTTGACTGAAGAGCCTTATTGGTTCTGCTTTGGATCTTGTAAGTTATAACAGTTCACTATTCACATAGTGCATTAGCATAATCTCTAAGGTAAATCCAATATATCTTCTAGGAGAAAAACCGATGTATGCTATTGCTTTTAAGATTGACCATCAGTTTTATGAAAGATAGGTTTCCTGACAACTAGATACTTTAACTTCTATTGATTATATATCATGGTCTCAGAGAAAACTTTAATGTTATCATGTAGTCATGGGTATTTGTGTCCTTTCATCTGCTTGGGACTAAAAATCATTTGCAGTTGCGTAAACCGCTTGATTTTATCCTGTTTCTTGCGAAAATTTATTTGCTTGTGGAATCTGCCCATTATTAAGAAAATGTTTGTTGCAGAGTTCTGGAAGAAAGTTCCTTCAAATGATCCTTATCGTGTCATACTCGGTGATTTCAGGGATAAATTTCATCTGCTAGGACGTTCTCGCCATATATTGACAACTAGAGTTTCAGGCATCCTGAGGAGTCAGCTGTTAACTAATGTCGTGCTGGTGAGTCACAGAGTTAGTTTCTGTAAAATAGATAAGAGAATGTCTGCTAGCTTCTTAGGCATTGAAGAATAAACAATGAATCTCGTGCTACATATACTAGGGTGATGTACAGGCACAGCCTTTGCTTTGTTTGTAAACAAGCGAGTAGCCATTCTACTCTTGTGTACGCTGAGCATATGCTTTGATGTATTTCTTTAGATTTTGGTATGAGTTGGCCTATTTATATTGTGATATATTTACATAATGCATTCAACAAGTAAATCATGAAGTATGCATCTATACTGGAAAGGAAGCGCTCAAATTTGACGTGCATCAAATACTTAGATCAGTCGGTGCCTTTGTTTTGTTGCCCCCAGTGTGTTTTAGTTGTGATTTTGCATCCCGCCGAGTTTGAGAATATGGTTACATTAATTATACTCTTGGTCATGGTATGTCTGATTTTAGGTGCTTTATGGTTTATGGATTGATGGCTCTGGAAATAAAAAACTTATTGAGTGAATTTGGATCTGTAAATGTGACTGATGAACAAAGACTACAGAGAAAATAGTTTGACATTTGTCGTCTTATCGATCCATGCATATATGGTATGAACATGTTATAAAAAATGGTCTTGGTGTGAAGTGCAAATTGGTTTTCATCTAATGCCAGATCTCTCCCTTTTCCATCTCTTTGTTTTGTAGATGGTAGAGCAACCTATCATACATATACAATGAAGTAGATTCTTCACAATTTTCTTTCTTTCTTATTGATCCATCAAGGAATGACTGTAATGAATCTATTTTATATTGGTACATCCAAGACATCAAGAGATGCTAATGTTATCTCATACGACCATATTGATGTACATGAATGAGACTCGGAACGAAATATGGCAGCCGAATGTGCGAAGACAAAATAAGTGCGCACAGGCCCGCCTCAGGAGGCGCCATCAGGTGGCGCCCCAGCCTCTAGTGCAACAACAAATGCGATCATAATCAGAACTAAGGTAACAATTGATCCAACGGCATAATGATACCAAGCCTCGGTATGAATGACATATTTTCTAATCTTTCTAATTTTCAACCGCATTGCATCCATCTTGATCTTGTGATCATCGACGACATCCGCAACATGCAACTCCAATATCATTTTCTCCTTCTCAATTTTATTTATTTTTTCCTTCAAATAATTGTTTTCTTCTTCAACTAAATTTAACTTCTCGACGATAGGGTCGGTTGGAATTTCCGGTTCAACCACCTCCTACATAAATAAAATCTATGTCACGTTGGTTGGCATAATTGTCATAAACAATAAATGTACCAAATAGTTATAAAAAGATAATATATACCACATCCGAATCATAGACAGGACTACGGGCGCTCCTTCCCGTGACATCGTCACAATACCGCACCCGGCCACCCGGGCGCCGACACACGCTGCCGGCTCCCCCTTGCGCGCCTGTGCTATTGTGTTGGCATAGGTTACATCGTGTGTCTACCCCCGCTATATATGAGAGGCCTAGGATACAAGTCTCCTACTAGGACACGACTCCACATCCTACGTAAACACAATACAACTCATAGTTCAACTGTAACCTACCTTGTACACTATATTCGACACAACTTCAACAAACTCCACCTTGGCGAATATTCTCCACCACCTTGAATTCGTCAATGCGTCAAACTTCCATGTACATTGGACTTGAGCTTATCCCATGAGCACCGCTGCTACTTCAAAGACTCCATATGACTCCACCTGCAACTTGTAGTCCCTCCTTTCTTGACCACAGTCAACACTCGAGCAAAATTAAGTTCCTTGTTACTCTAGTTTGTGCTCCCAACTTCCAGAGTATCCGTCCAACACAATCACACACTGATCACTGACCTGCGTGAAAATGAACAACT
This sequence comes from Aegilops umbellulata, assembly GCA_032464435.1. NCBI lineage: Eukaryota > Viridiplantae > Streptophyta > Magnoliopsida > Poales > Poaceae > Aegilops > Aegilops umbellulata. The sequence continues at coordinate 271,338,230 of CP136059.1, read as the reverse complement.
CACATATTGGGTGTCACACATAAGAGTTATCTGAACTCAACATCACCGCTCCTTTCTTAACCGCCTGTCTGAAACTTGAAGGAATTTCACCATTGCTTGTAGTCATCCCGAGTCAAATTCGCAGTTGTCTCACCACATGTATGACCACCAGAGCCCTGGTCCGTCTCCATGTCCCTGTGCATACCGCATGCCTCGCCGCTATTACTGCGTCGAGCCTCCGCTGTCCTGGTCGAGTCTCAAGGGTCGCGAACCCACACCACTCAACCTCCACTGCAGAGTACCATCGATCATCTCCGACCGATGACGAGTTTCACGCTTCCATCAGACCACTGGGCTCCAGTCCGAACTACGTGTCCCTCGCTTTTCCATCCCGCTGAATAGGCTTTGATTCTCTGGATCCTTACACCGTAGCCCCTCAATCCAGCTCCACCTTCAACATGACTCATTTGGTAGATGATCAGTCCACCCCCGCGCCCCGTCAACTTCAAGCTCAGTGTATACACCACCTTGAATCAACCCCGCGCCATAGTCTTGTCAAGCCGCACAAGCCCTCGGGGCCTGTGCCACGTGTTTCCACGCCCCAGAAGTCGGTCACCATCAGCATCACGCACCTATGTCGTCGCTGATCCCACCACCGTCTTCTGTACCAACCGACTTGCGTCGATCCCGTCGGACTGTCCAATTCGACCCGGCCGAACTTGTCCGACTGCACGACACGCTCCTGACTCAAGCCGTCACCATGACCTTTGCCATCCATACACAAAACGTGCACCGACAAAGAAAACCAAAGCAAGCTCCCCGATAGCCTTCCCGTGTGAACCAAAAGAGATCAACAAACTCTTAATTCACCACACGTACGTAGCTTCTGGATCTTCTTCTTTCTTTCTTGATAGCAAACAAATCACGACCAGGCTCTATCGTTGTGCCGCTTCCTTTTATTTAACAAATCCTCACGATCTCTTTACCGGTCGATACCAACAGTCTGCTCCTCGCGATCGATTAGCTCACAGCGTCGTGCCTTGATGGGCCCCCCGCTGGCTCGGGCCTTGCCTAGGCCGGCCGGCTGCTGCTGCCTAGATCTGTAGGCAGCCAGCGCCTGGCCCGCCAGCTCCAAGCATCTGCCCCGCTGCTTCCTTCAATCCGATGCAACCGCCTAGTTCGATCTCGCCGAGAACTCTGCCTCCTTCCGTTTGCTATTCCAAAAACCGCCGCTGTTCGGATCGACCCTCGTCCGTACTTGCCGCTTTGTTGAGACGTCCATATGAACAATTTAAACCCACAACGAGCGCTGTTCTCCTCTAGATCAACACAACTGGCCTTTGATCAACCTAGCTCATGATACCACTTGTTAAAATAAATCCGAGGCATACCGTCGATCATCCGAGGACCAAGTAATCACACAAGCACGACACCGAGATTTGTTAACGAGGCTTACCCCTTGGCACCACCAAACCATCTGTACATGATCTTATACCTGTTATCTCAAGAATTGACAAGAGGCTTTCTGGAGTTGCCAGATTCATGAACCACTATGGTAGACTAACATATGTAAACTCTGTTGTTGCTTCCATGCCCATATTTGCTATGTGCTCCCTTAAAGTACACTACACAATTCTGGATCATGTGGATAAATCTAGCAGGAATTTCCTATGGTATGGTAATGACATTAACAAAAAAGGAAAGTGTCTTGCTAGCTGGGAAATGATATGTAAGCCAAAAGACCAAGGAGGTTTGGGAGTGCTCAATCTCAGGATTCAAAATCAAGCTCTCCTTATTAAGCACCTGTATAAGTTCTTCAATAGGGCTGATATTCCCTGGGTTAACCTGATCTGTAATGCATATTATGGTTCTAATACTGTTCCAACTATTGGTGATAAGAAAGGCTCATTCTGGTGGAAGGATTGTATGAAATACTTGGATCTATTCAAATCCATGACCACCTGTCAAGTCAAGTCTGGCAATACTGCTATGCTTTGGAATGATAACTGGGAAGGCAATATCATGAAAATTAAATTCCCTGAGTTATATTCTTTCACCCTTCAGGAACAGATCTCCATCAAGACAGCCAAAAATATGGAAAGCATATATGAATTGTTTCAGCTACCTTTATCTATTGTGGCACACCAACAACTTCACAGCATGTCTGATTACCTTAACAATATTAGGGATCAAAATGATAATGACAAGTGGATATTGCAATGGGGTAACAACACACATATGACTAAGAAGATTTACAGCTCCCTTATGGGACAACATGATACTGCTGATCCCATTAAGTGGATATGGAAAACTTGTTGCCTTCCTAGACATAAATTTTTCTGCTGGCTGATGCTAAATGACAGAATTAACACATGTGAGCTGCTTACCATAAAATCTTTCCACTTGGACTCTACTTCTTGTGTATTATGCAATGATGAAGACATGGAGGACAGATCCCATCTACTATTTTCATGCACCTTCAGTCAAAACTTCTGGTGGAATATTGGCTTCGAATGGAACACAGATCTTCACATCCATGATATGATCTATGATGGCAAGATGAGATATAAATTTCCATTCTTCATGGAGATTGTTACTGTAGGATGCTGGAGTATATGGAATCAGAGAAATGGGCTAATATTTGAAAATATACCATGCTCCATTGCATCATGCAAGTTTGCCTTCATCAACACTTTCAAGCTCACCATGTTGAGAGCCAAACCTAGCCTCAAGGATGGCATGTCATCTTGGATAGACAACATTTGAATAAGCTTGTAATAATTCCTTTTTCTTTTTATTTCTGGTTGCTCTCCCAACAACCATTGTAATATGCACTCTTTCCCTTTATAATGAAAATGACACACAGTAGGGTTTTTTGCCCTACTGTTTTATGGTAAAAAAAAATAGACAGGACGAGGGCCGGCGGGGGCGAATACCAGAACCATCGCACTATATAATAACAAGGAATAATAAAAGTAAGAAAATTAGACAAGTATCTATCTCAAGTAAGAATTTTTTTTCTTTCAGAAAGAAGATAAGAACAAGAGGCTCACCACGGTGGTGCCGGCGACGAGATTGGCGCGGGCGATCGACGGCAGTGAAGACGGGGACGGGACGTGACGGACCGCTAAACCTAGAAAATCTCGGGGAAAATGGAGCTCGGAGGTCGAGTTTCGAGAGAAGAAATATTAACTAGTGTGGCTCGGACATTTCATCAAACACCTCATGTGCATAGGAGGTGAGCTAGAGCACCCAAATGCCCTCCCCTCGCCGGTCAGCAAAAAACAGAGCAGTGTGGAGTGCTCTGCTCGCCGGCGATGGGCTATATATAGGCAAATCATTTGTCCCGGTTCATGGCTGGAACCGGGACCAATGGATGTGGGCCAGGAGCGAGGCCCATTGGTCCCGGTTCGTGCCTAGAACCGGGACAAATGGGTCCAGACGAACCGGGGCCAAAGCCCACGAGGCCCCGGCCGGCCACCTGGGCTCACGAACCGGGACGAATGCACCCATTGGTCCCGGTTTGTATAAGAACCGGGACTAATGGGCTGGCCAGGCCTGAACGAAAGCTCCTTTTTCTACTAGTGCTATATGATATGGCCACATGTACGATATCAACTGTTGCCGTGCCAAAAATATTCCAGCTTGTTCATGGAGATGATAAGGTTATCGGGTCTTTAGTGGCGAGCTACGCTGAGTTGAACGCAAAGGGCGAGAAGATACAAACTGAACGTGAAGAAACAAAAATGCATCAGCTTAAAAAAATGCTTGCAGCAATTTCCAGATGTGCTAGTATTATTTTCTGTTCAGCAGAATGTTTAAGGCGACGATTAAAGATGGATCAGAAAATGGTGTGCAATAGTAATGGGGGAAGTGGAGGCCGAATCCTGATGTGGCGAAACGGAATAACAGTCCAAAGACTACGGCTAGACTCCATGTTCATTGATGTTCAGATCACTTGTGACAATGTTACATGGCGTTTTACTAGGATGTATGGAGAGTTCCGATGGGCGAACAAACACTTGACATGGGGCCGAATGAGAGATTTTCACCAAGGCAATAATAATCTCCCTTGGATGATGATGGGTGATCTGAATGAGATTCTTTTCTTGCATGAGAAGGAGGGGGGTAACCCACGGCCACAACAATATATGGTAGCCTTTCAACAGGCAATGGATGACTGCAATTTACATGATGTGGGTTATGTCGGTGACATTTTTACATGGAGAAGAGGGAGAATACGGGAAATGTTGGACAGAGGATTGATAAATAATGAATGGGCTAGTCTGTTCCCTAATGCTTGCATAGAACACTGTAATTTTAACCATTCTAACCACCGACCTCTACTGCTGAATACTGATTTTTATGTGATTCAAAGCTCCACCAAGGTGGTCCGAAAAGGTTTGAAGCTAGATGGTTGAGAGAGGAGCAGTTCCCAGATCTTGTACATGATACATGGGAAAGAATGAAAAATGACCCTGCAGTCCCGGGCGTCTTTGACAAACTTGCAAAAATGCATTTGGTCTTTCATAGATTGGGACCAACGAAATCTGAAAAAACCTAAGAAAAGACTAATAAAGGCTCAGCATGAATTGGAAGAAGTAATATCGGGCCCTATGACAGTTGAGAATGAAGAGAAGATAAACGAATTGGCGGAACTTGTTGAATATTTATTGGAATTGGAGGAGATTCAAAGCATGCAAAGATCTCGAGTTGATTGGCTCAAATTCGGTGACAGAAACACGGCTTTTTTTCAGGCGTTTGCGACGGCAAGACGGAAAAAGAACTATATTAAAAGACTGAAGGATGAAAATGGTGGCCTGATTGAGAGTAGGGATGAGTTGAATTCTCACATCCAGCATTACTTTGATGGCCTATTCACTTCTGAGGTTCAGCACACGGATCCTGCTTTGTTACAAAAGGTACAACGTAAGGTAACTAGTCAGATGGATAATATATTGTTAACACCTTTTTCTGCTGACGATGTTCGTAAAGCAGTCCATAGCATTGGGGATTTGAAGGCCCCGGATGGTTTACACGCAATATTCTTTAAAAAATATTGGCATATTATTGGGGAGGAAATTACTGCTGCTGTTTTACAGGCGATAAATTCAAAACATATCCCGTCAGAGTGGAATGACACTTCCATAGTTTTGATACCCAAGGTGGACTCTCCAGATGTTATAACGCAGTACCGGCCAATAAGTTTATGCAATGTTTTGTACAAGATAATCTCTAAGATGCTTGCCGCTCGTCTTAAGAGTATCCTACCAGATATTATATCACCGGCCCAGAGTGCATTTGTCCCTGGTAGAATGATAACAGATAATATTCTTGTGGCTTATGAGTGCATCCATAAAATCAAGAATACCAAGAATACTCAGGCTGGATTATGTGCAGTTAAATTGGACGTGCATAAAGCATATGATAGAGTTGAGTGGATTTTCTTAAGGAACATGATGAATAGATTGGGTTTTGATGAACAGTGGATAGATCTTATCATGGCATGTGTGAGTTCAGTAAGATATAGAGTTCGTTTTAACTCCCAAGAAACAGACATGTTTACTCCTTCGAGGGGGATTAGGCAAGGTGACTCACTATCACCTTACCTCTTTCTGATTTGTGCAGAAGGTCTCTCTAGCATGTTGCAGTATGAAGAAGAAGTTGGTGGCATTGATGGGATAAGAGTGTGCAGGAATGCACCGTCAGTTTCACACCTTTTATTCGCTAACGATTCTCTGATTCTCATGAGGGCAGATATGTTAAATGCAACTTCCTTACAACAGTGTTGGAGACTTATTGTGTCAACTCGGGACAGTTGGTAAGTGTTGGGAAATCAAGCATATATTTCAGTCCAAACACTCAGATGAAAACTAGAGATGAGATGTGCCAAGAATTAAACATTACGAACCAAGCTCTCTCAGATAAGTATCTTGGACTACCTGCAATGGTGGGAGCAGATAGAAGCGTCAGCTTCGAATACTTTTGTGAAAAAGTCAAGAAGCTTCTGAAGGGGTGGATGGAAAAGCAACTGTCAACAGGAGGGAAAGAAATTTTGTTAAAGGCAGTGGCTCAATCCATTCCTGTGTTCGCTATGTCAGTTTTTTGTTTGCCTAAGGGAGTTTGCAAGGATATCACTGATCTAATTGCTCAATATTGGTGGGGAGATGATGAAGAAAACAAAAAAAATGCATTGGTTCTCGTGGTGGAAACTATGTATTCCGGAGTGTGATGGTGGCATGGGTTTCCGCGATCTTCACTCTTTTAACTTGGCCCTTCTGGCGAAACAATGTTCGAGATTGATCACAAGGCTGGAATCCATGTGTGCTCGCATCTTGAAGGCCAAATACTACCCAAATATAGACCTATTACACACTGGACCAAAAAATGGGTCTTTGTTCACATGGCAGAGCTTAGTGGCGGGTTTGACTATGTTTAAAAGAGGGTACATTTGGCGAATTGGTTCAGGGGAAAATGTAAGTATATGGAATGATCCATGGATTCCCTCAAGCCCGGACAGAAGGGTGATAACACCTCGACGACAGATTCTGATTTCGAGGGCGGTAGAGCTCATTGATCCAGTCACCGCTCAATGGGATGAGCAACTGATACGAGACATCTTTTACCCCGTCGACGCAAATAGAATTTTGCAGATACCATTAAATTTTCAAGCATTTGATGATTTCATTGCGTGGGAGCTCACAAGGAATGGTATATTTTCGGTGAGGATTGCTTATCATGAACAATGGTCACGTAAGTTCAGGGGTCAATCCCTTGTGAATTCAGCGTCCACCAGTACTATGCAGGCATTGATTTGGAAGAAGCTCTGGGAGTTACAAGTGCCACGAAAAATACAAATTTTTTGTTGGCGTGCCTTGCGTGGAATAGTACCGCTGAACTCCATTCTTGCTAATAGGCACGTCCCTATTGATGGGGCGTGTCCGGTGTGCCATAGAGGTCCTGAAGACATGCGACATATGTTGTTTCAGTGTGACTTGGCGATAAGCATGTGGGCCGGACTAGGGCTGACTGATCGCATTGAACAAGCAGTACAAGTGGACCGATCAGGGTCAGCCATATTAGAATTTCTCCTGTTAGAGTCGGACCAACCAATATCGATAATGCCAAGTATAAATGTCAAAGGGGTAATCGCGGCCGGCTGTTTGTACCTCTGGTGGCTTCGTGGGCGACACAGCCACCATGATTCTTTCCCTCCTTACTTCAGGTGGTATATCTCAATTCTAGCAATAGCGGGGAACTACATGAAATCTTTATCAAAGAAGAGGGAACCGGTGGAACATAGGTGGAAGAGACTAGAGGCAAGATTTATAAAGCTAAATGTGGATGCTTCATTCCATGCAGATGAAGGATCGGGCTCTACTGCAGGTATCTTACGAGATGGAAAGGGAGGCTTTATTGCAGGCTTTTGCAGATTCATTCCCTTTGCAGCTGACGTTGTCACGATCGAAGCAATGGCAATGCGAGATGGTTTAAATTTAGCAAACTCCTTGGGTTTTAACAGGATAGAAGCAGAGTCAGATTCTTTGAGCGTCATCAACTGTTGCCAAGGACAAGACTAGTGGTGGGATGCAGCAGCGGCTGTCTTCGCTGAGTGCATAGATACGGCTACTTCCATAGGAAAGGTCATCTTTTCTCATTGTTTTCGTGAAGCAAATTCGGTTGCTCATGAGCTAGCAAAGTTTAGTTTTTGTAATAAAGTTTAGGACAGTTGGACTAATGAACCTCCTGAGTTCTTAGTTAGCCAATTGGTGAATGATGTACTGATTATTTGAGTTCAATAAAGCTAGCCATGATGGCTTTTCCTAAAAAAAACTACTACATGTTCTAGTACTACTTGGGTCGATGGTCGTACATGGTGTCGTCCAGATTTTGTGAAGGCTGGCTTGTGGAAGGAGTTGTTGGTTAGAGATAAAACAGGAATCTTATCTATTCGTTTGGTTGCACCGTTGTCCATTTTTTTTGAGCATAAGTACAGACACAAGCGCTCATATACACGTGCATACACTCACCCTTATGAACGCACACACGCACACCCTACCTCTATGAGCACCTCCGAGAGACTGAGTCGGCATATCATCTTGAAATTTACGAAGTCACCGTAGGCGCCTCGTCGTCGACGGGAACGTCCCCTCCCACTGAAAGCGCATCACCGGAAATCCTAAAATAAATCCAGGAATAGTGCGAGCATCAGGATTTGAACCCTGGTGGGTTGGGGATACCGTTGTCCACTTGCTACGTGATCTTGGATGGGGCCCACCAGCAGCACAATTAGAAGGCCACAATGCGTTGATGCAAAGGAGAGGATATATTTTCTACTGGTTAGACAACATGTGCATTGAATATTAAGCGACCCTCCTTGGGTGTTGTTGTTATTTATTTGGTGTGAATTTTTTACATGAAAATTGCACTTGGCTTGAGGTCCGTTGTTCTTGACAGGTTGCGTGCTGGTTACATCTACTTTGACGGGAGGTTCCTCGTATCTCAGACGGCTGTCCGTTGGTCGCCGCTACCCCTACTTAAGGTTACGCATGCTGTTCGTATAATTGGAAGTATTTTTTTATCGGTGGATATTGAAAGTTATAGCATCGTAAAAGATCAGGCAAACCATCGGCACGTTCAACGTCGTGCCTTCATCAGTATACTTGCAGGTCACTGAGGAGTGCAACCCAGTGTCACAATTCTGAACCATGCAATCTTTCAGTTATAGAAGAAGGCACAAGGGGGACTCGGTTAATCTTCCTTCTCATGATTAAAAAATAATAATCTTGGGGCGATGATAGAAGGGGTTCATGTTAATAAAAAGGCTACTGGACTTTGTTAAGCAACTATACTTTCTTGATTTATCCAAGAACATGGGAGGGCGAAACAAACAATTGGTGTGAAACGGTTGTGTATGATAGATTACAATATGGTCAAGTTTTAAAAGTGTATGGCTGTGAGAAAATGTTTGTGTCGTCTAATTTTCTAATTAACTAGATGGTACCCCGCGCGTTGCTGCGGGAATTTTGTAGCAATGCGGACATACCATGGGATAATTCAGAGTCGCTAACAGCGTAACAAATACAAAAAGACAGATCAAAGTGATTACGCTATAGATAGGAACAACATATTACGGATTTGGTATGCCACAGTTGCAAGTAGAAACTAACCAAATAGTACTAATGAGAGTTTTTTCTTGATTACAAACAAATGCGTCCACATTACTGATAACCATTCTAAATTTAGGCAACATAATTACTACTTTTAGGTGGAAGTCATAGTGTAGTTTGTAAAACGCTACATGCATGGTTAACGTTGTACCATGTGAGGTCGTCTCATAAGCAAATTCTAAAAGAAATAAAAGAGAACACTTGAACTTGTATACGTGAGCTGCATATGAAACATTCAGATAGGTCCATAACATCATGCCTCAATAATAAGAGAAAGAAATGTGGACAAAAGGTAGGTTGATGAATATGAGCAGAAAATGTTTTTTTTTCCTATTTTGGTGCTGTCAAAAGATATAACATCCATTAACTTTTACCCTCATAATGTAACTAAAAATAGATGTGTGAACTGATTTGACAGAATCTGTAGATATAAAATCACAAGAATCAGAAACAAAGGCCCAGTTTACAATCTTGTATAGGCTAGCCCAGACTCAAGGCCGTGACCCTCTACTTCTTCCTCTCCATACAAAAAAGAAATACTGTTCGGCTCATTTTCTCTCTTGTACGACATTGAACAAATAAATCCATTCTTTCATGTGTGTGGGTGTGCATACATGTTGCTCATTCTCGATATGTCATTGGCATCCAAATTTGACGAACGGACAATGTTGCGCCAGACAGTTGCACATGCCAACGTGGATCTGCCATCTAATCACTTGTACAAACATTCTAAACTCTGTCTAGCCAGGAGCCCAGGACAACAAACAAAGAACTGAGGGAAGAAGTTCCAGAGAGAGGAGCAGGAAGGAGAAGACATAGTAGCTGTGAGGAGGGCAGTTTCCATCCACCGCTGGGGTGGGATTGATGGTGGGCATCAGATCCAGCCTGCAGAGAAGGCAATCAAGCTCATCCTCGACAACCCCCCAATAGCTACGCACCTACCTCCTCTCGATCCTTCATTACATCAGTCCTTACCCTTCCTTGCCTGATCCGCCCCACCCAAAAGTATGAATAGCTGGCATGATCTCCATTTCCCGGCAATCAAGGAGTTAATCCACATCATGGATTGTAAATGACCTGCAGTCAAACCAAGATATAAAGGAAGGCGTCACCATCCGCAGAAACATTAGAAAACAAAAAGAGACCATACACTTTGATTTTAGGGAGGAGGAGGGGCAATCCGAAGAGGAGTAGCTATGATGGGGCATTTGCTTTTCAGGCAAACATTTATAGATCGAAGGGGAGAGGTGGAGCAGTGCCTGTTCGGCTGTGGTAACTGAATGAAGGAATTAGGAGCCTGTAGGAGAAGGGGATGGGACGGGCGGGAAGGAGAAGAGGTTGGATTTTCTTTTTTGTTTGCGAATTGACACCATTGGCCTTCGGTGTTAATTTAAGTAGGGAAACTGAGCAACGATTTTTTGTTCGCGAATTGACACCATTGGCCTTCGGTGTTAATTTAAGTAGGGAAACTGAGCAACAACATGCATGTCTACATGCCAACAAAAATTAGTTAAATTCTTTTCTAGGCCATGACCGTATAGGGTGGAAAAGAGTGATTGGCTGATTTTGCAAACTGGTTGATGATGTGGCATAGAGATGATGTGGATAGTGTGCATGTTGAGAGAATAGGTAGAAGTGGGGAGCAACTTCTTAAGAATGTTAGATGTGTGGTACTGTCAGAATTTCTGGTCCAACTAATGCCCTTCTATTCATTTTCCTTTTATTCACTTTGTTCAACGAGTAGAATTGCTTAGTCGACTGTTGGTTTTATTAGTTGAAATTTTGCAAGTGGTTGCATAATGAGTCTTTTTCACTCATTTAAAGGGACGCCAAAACAGAGCAGTTTGTACCTTATGGTCATTGTTGTTTCTAGATGTTTTACATCTTCAATTATTTACAAAGTTAATCTTGATGAGTAACTTGGTTGCATGGTCTCAACGTTTTCTTAGCATGATCTGATTGTCAATTGACTTATCATCCTACCTTTTGTAAATAATGGATTTTTTAAACATGAAAGAGCACACGCTTCAGTTATTTCACTTCCCATTGATAAACACCAAACAATAAGCCTCTGGATCTAACAAAAAAACGCTGGGAAATTTACCATGATATTTTGTACAAAGATGCACTCGCATAGTAGTTGTGTTATGCCGTGCGAACGAAGACACTAACAAAATATGTAGAGGCAGTTATGTTCCTATTCCAATTAATGTGACACATCTTATGTATGAACCAAGTTTATATTTCCACTCTTTCATATATTTTTCATCATTCTTCAATATTTGGTTATGCTTGATTTTCACCTTCGTTACTACTTTCAACATCACAACATCTTTTCTGTCTACACTGGAAGTGAAAACCATGTTGCAGTTCTTCAACATCAGCAACAACTTGCAGCTCAAGGGTTGGGTTTCCCAAATAATCCTTGCTCGATCTCCAACCTCCGAGTCTACATTGCCAACAACGCTAGTGTCACCGGGACGCTCCCGTGTTTCCTCGACTACTCCGACACATTCACCGTCATCGACACTCTCTACTTGGCGGACAACCTTCTCACCTGCGAGGTTCTGACGATGTTCGCAAGGACCGTTGGACTTCGTCGCAAACTTCCGGAACTCCAAGAACTTCGACTCGACTGGTACGGCTTCACCGGCCGTTACCCAACTTTAGTGGCCTATGGAGTCTCTGGGTCGTTAGTGTTGCGCATAACAACCTCACCGGTGTTGTACCAGCGACCCTAGTCCGACTCAGAGAGCTCACCTCTGCCACACTGAGGGACAATCTATGCCAAGGGCCTGTTCTAGTGTTTGCAGGATCGGTGCAGACTGATGTGGCCGAGGTGTCCCTCGATGGGAGTTTCTACTGTCCACAACCCGGGCCATGTGACAGCTGTGTCGAGTCCATCACCATCGCAGGGGCACTTCACTACCCACAAATTCTTGCGATGAGCTGGAAAGGGAACCATCTCTGTGATGGGTGGCTCGGCATCCACTGCAACAATAGCGGCTCCATCACCAGTGTCAATCTTTGCCGCCTTGGGCTCAACGGCACTATCCACCCCACTTTCGTTGACTTCAAGTCTCTAGTGGTCCTCCTTCTTGCAGGTAACAACATCACCGGTGTTGTACCGCATTCTATCGCAGGATTGCCGTCTCTCATGGCCATGAGAACCAGCAAAGACCTTAATCTAAGACGAGTTGAAAATGAAAGACGAGTTGATGAATGATTATGATATTAGTAGACATGGCCATGAGAATAAACAAAGACCTTAATGCAACTTCCTGTGGCAATAAGCATATCCTTAATCCAAGCAAATTTTGTGTGCCGGCGAGTCAAAATAAATATAGTTATTTATACTAACTTATATATTTTGTGCACTTTTCTTTTCTAAATTCATGATCATATTGAATATACTATGTAACTAAAACTGTATTTTGTAATAAAAGTTACATCATTGTTTCTTTTCAATACATTGCACGTTAGATTTTTATAAAAAGAAATCATATTAAATGTGAGAAAATAAGGAGCAAAGAAATTGCACGTCTCTCAACTTAATTTGCCACACTTTCATACATGTTGTTTCTAAATGCATTGTGCCTTAAAAAAATATACAAACCATATCCTATAAGAAAATAAAAGTTCACATTCCTCCTCAGTTTATCCTGTTACAATTTGGATGAATAGAGTTTACATGAATTTGTGTTCATCCTTAAATAACTTAGTACAGATATCTAAATTGTTTGGCATAAGAAATATCTTGACAACAATCTATGGCTTGTAGATATAAAAAATAGGATAAAAAATCTAAAGCATATTTATCATGTTTATGAAGGACTCGTCACTGAATCATTTGCATGTTGCATTATCTTTTTCCTGGTCAAATGTGTCTTGCATATTACAACAGGTTCGACAAATCTATTGATGGCATGTGGTAATTAAATAGCATCGTTGTAGCTAAGATAACCTTCAGTACAATATGTAAGACACTCACTTGAAGATATACTAGTGGTCTAACTAGACTAGCCATGGCCACTCAGTTTATTTGTTTCTATGTGCTGCAGTTGAGCAACCCCTTCTCCATGTCAGGGCATAATTGGTGTTTGATCATCGTGGTACTAACTCCTATGGAAACACCCCTGTCCCAACGGTGGGGGTTGGGGAGAAGTAATTATGCACCCCTCCTTAATTTATCAAAATATAAAACACCTTTAATCAAATAGGGAGTTATACAATGATGACAAAGAACATTAGTTGCGTAATTTTCTTAAATCTATCATGTTGTGGTGGTAAGTATCTCCCAATGAACGGAAAATGATTGACTTGGCACATGTTTATACATGTTTGATAAATTTTAATTCAGCCTTGGTTGTATTGAAGTTTGTAGGCTACCACCATGTTTATATTTTCTCAATAATGTTACTACTAAAAATGCATGATTGTGGTTTCTATGATCACTAGAGTGGTTTCTCTTAGTCTTTTGCAGGCATTTTACTGTAGCAAAAATACTGCTTGTGCATCAAAAATCCTTGGACCAAAGTTTATGTCATAAAGTGTCCACTATACCTTCCTAGTCATGACTGAGTAAGGTCATTCCAAGTAAATTGTCATTGGCACAAAACTTAAAAAACATAAATTGTTTTCAATGACCAACCTTTTATTGTGTTGTAATGCATTTGAAGTCTATGAACTTATAATTGTGGTAAAGTGGAGCATAAATGAAGTTTAAGGCCCACCAAAAAGATGGAGAAGGCCCGCCAAATAAAAAATATATGTGAAAAGGCCATCTCCTTTGCCAAAACAATAAGCTCAATAAAAAAAGAGGGGAAACCTCTCAAACTATCATGTGGGGAAATAGAAGACAAATGTATTACAACACATTAAGGAACCGCTTGGCATTGCATGAGACATTTTAGTCCCATACCCCCGAGGAAGAGGCACGACTACCAGCTTATAAGGAAACCATCACTGCTTTCCAAATACTAGAACCACATGAAGACCAGTGATACAGGCGCGCGCACACACACATATGATGTGTGGGCCCTCGTGTATTTTCGCGACTAAACTTAGGACGCTTGGCGCGACGATGGTCGGTTCGATGTTACTAACTACTATTTTTTTGTTACACTTGCCAGTACATGGTGCAATGATCACCAATTTTTCTTAACCTTTTTGAGTGCTACAATAGGGCGGGCTCTGAGGACGGCTGGAAAAATACGACTACCGCTGCAGGTCGTGCTCATCGTGGAACCAGGTGTCTGTAGAGGTGAATCGAGGGCATATCTGCGGTCATTGACAAGGTCAGCCGGAAGACGGGCGCGACAGTGTTGGATCTCCTCGTGGCGAGCACGACCACTCACCGGGACCGGGGGCACATGCACGCTGTCCCGAGATGTAGGTTTTCACTATCAGCAACAAGTCACGGCTTGAGGGGTGGGATCTGCCAAATAATCCTCACTAGATTGGCAACCTCCGAGACTATATTGCCAACAATGCTAGCGTCACCGGGATGCTCCTGAGATTCCTCGGCTACTCCGGCACATTCACCGCCCTCGACACTCTCTCCTTGGCAAACAATCGGCTCACTGGTGAGGTTCTGATGATGTTCTCAAGCCGAACCCTCACTCACTTGGATCTGAGTGATAACTTTCTCTTGGGGCCGTTGACTTCATTGTGAAACTTTCGAAACATATTTTTTCCACATGAAGACCTCCAAAAAATATTCCTTCCCATTTCCCCCAACGTGTGTGTGTGTGGGGGGGGGGGGCTGAAGGAAATATGCCCTAGAGGCAATAATAAAGTTATTATTTATTTCCTTATATCATGATAAATGTTTATTATTCATGCTAGAATTGTATTAACAGGAAACATAATACATGTGTGAATACATAGACAAACAGAGTGTCACTAGTATGCCTCTACTTGACTAGCTCATTAATAAAAGATGGTTATGTTTCCTAACCATGAACAAGGAGTTATTATTTGATTAATGAGGTCACATCATTAGTTGAATGATCTGATTGACATGACCCATTCCATTAGCTTAGCACCCGATCGTTTAGTATGTTGCTATTGCTTTTATCCATGACTTATACATGTTCCTATGACTATGAGATTATGCAACTCCCGTTTGCCGGAGGAACACTTTGGGTGCTACCAAACGTCACAACGTAACTGGGTGATTATAAAGGAGTACTACAGGTGTCACCAAAGGTAGATGTTGGGTTGGCGTATTTCGAGATTAGGATTTGTCACTCCGATTGTCGGAGAGGTATCTTTGGGCCCTCCCGGTAATGCACATCACTTAAGCCTTGCAAGCATTGCAACTAATGAGTTAGTTGCGAGATGATGTATTACAGAACGAGTAAAGAGACTCGCCGGTAACGAGATTGAACTAGGTATTGGATACCGACGATCGAATCTCGGGCAAGTAACATACCGATGGACAAAGGGAACAACGTATGTTGTTATGCGGTCTGACCGATAAAGATCTTCGTAGAATATGTAGGAGCCAATATGGGCATCCAGGTCCCGTTGTTGGTTATTGACCGGAGACGTGTCTCGGTCATGTCTACATTGTTCTCGAACCGTAGGGTCCGCACGCTTAAGGTTTCAATGACAGTTATATAATGAGTTTATGAGTTTTGATGTACCGAAGGAGTTCGGAGTCCCGGATGAGATCGGGGACATGACGAGGAGTCTCGAAATGGTCGAGACGTAAAGATCGATATATTGGACGACTATATTCGGACATCGGAAGGGTTCTGAGTGGTTCGGGTATTTTCGGAGGTACCGGGGAGTTACGGGAATACGAGGAAGAAGCAATGGGCCTTGACGGACCTTAGTGGGAAGGACCAGGAGGTGGCGCGCGCCCCTCCCAAGCCCAGTCCGAATTGGACAAGGGGTTTGGGGCGCGGCCCCTCTCTCCCTTCCTTCCCCTCTTCCCCTCTTTCCCCCCTTGACCTAGTTGGACTAGGAAAGGTGGAATCCTACTCCCGGTGGGAGTAGGACTCCCCTGGCGCGCCCAAACCTAGGGCTGGCCTCCTCCCTCCCTTGCTCCTTTATATACGGGGGCAGGGGGCACCCCATGGACACACAAGTTGATCTTCGTGATCGTTCCTTAGCCGTGTGCGGTGCCCCCCTCCACCATATTCCACCTCGGTCATATTGTAGCGGTGCTTAGGCGAAGCCCTGCGACAGTAGAACATCAAGATCGTCACCACGCCGTCGTGCTGACGGAACTCCTCCCCGAAGCTTTGCTGGATCGGAGCTAGGGGTGCGTCATCGAGCTGAACGTGTGCCAAGAACTCGGAGGTGCCGGAGTAACGGTGCTTGGATCGGTCGGATCGGGAAGACGTACGACTACTTCCTCTACGTTGCGTCAACGCTTCCGCTTCGGTCTACGAGGGTACGTAGACAACACTCTCCCCTCTCGTTGCTATGCATCACCATGATCTTGCGTGTGCGTAGGAAAATTTTGAAATTACTACGTTCCCCAACAGGGGGCAACGCCCCCCTGGTGTTCACATTGCCAACTACACTAGCGTCATCGGGACGCTCTCGCATTTCCTCGACTACTACGACATGTTCACGGTCCACAACACTCTCTACTTGGCGGACAACCTGCTCGCCGGCGAGGTTCTGGAGATGTTCTCAAGTCGAACCCTCACTCGCTTGGATCTGAGCGGTAACTTCCTCTCTGGACCATTGGACTTCGTCGCAAAACTTCCGGAACTCCAAGAACTTTGACTCGACCGGAACGGCTTCACCGGGTCATTGCCCAACTTCAGCTTCAAACTTCAAAAATATTCTTTTATCATCTACCTACTCAAGGATGACCAGTGATTAAGCTTGGGGATGCTGATACGTCTCAAACATATATGTAATTTTTGAAGTATTCATGCGATATTTACATAATTTGTATATAATTTACCATGTTGTTTACACAAAAGATAATGGGGTATGTTTGAAACTTTTTTCCCACCGGGTTACAAGTCACCATGGTGTTTCAATGTAAGTTAATTATGAGGTTTGTGGTGTGTAAATTGCCATGCAAACATAGAAATTAAGGTGGGGGCTTCTCTTGGGTTAAAGTTAGCATGATTTTGTACGTAAGTTATCAGGTCTGTGATGCATAAAATTATTATACTATTACAAGTAAGATGTCGGGGTATGTTTGAACAACCCCCCCCTCTGGGGTGAAAGTTACCATGGTGTTTGAACATAAGTTATTTGGTCTATGGTGCATATTACCTTGTTATTCACACCAAAGTTACCGATGGTGTGTGTTTCCATAAAAAAAATCCCTGGTCAAAAGATACCACCATTAATGTATTCTATGTAACCTATAAGGTATGCGGTGTGTATATTACCATACTATTCAGACATAAGTTACCTGGGTATGGTTTCAACAACACCCCCAAGTCAAAGTAACCACGGTGATTATACATAAGTTACCAGGTCCATGATGCATAAATTACCACAGAAAATATCGGGGGTATATTTGAACAAATTCTTCTGGGTCAAAGTTATCATGGTTTGTCGTGACGATCCAATTTAAAATCCATTTTTGTAGCTCAAATCGCCATCCTAATTCAAAATCCACTTGATGAGGACATCAATACCATTGTTACACCCACAGCCCCTACTGTTACATATACTGGACCAATTACTAGAGCTCGCGCACGCCAATTAAATTACCAGGTACTTTCGTTTCTTGGTAATGATTCTAATGCTCATGAGAATATGATACTGCCTAAATTGGATACATTTGTTTTGCTTACAAATGAAGGGCCTAGCTTGAAGAAGGATGAACATTGGAGCAAGAACACGCATGGAGTTGATGGCATGCGCAAGGGGATCAAGAACAGAGTTACAAGTGATGATTTCAGGACTTTGAAGCCAGCATAAGGAGTGCATGAAGCCTTGGACGAAATATACAAGATGCCACTTCATAATATTCGTCCATAGGCTATTCTAGGTGCTGCGTCACCTTATTATTGGGCCAGGCCCATGTAATTTCGAAATACTTAAGTATAGGCTATTTTTAGAGTCCGTATGTATGGGGAAACAAGAGTTAGGGTTGGTTTCGGACCCCACCATCAGGGGCCATAAAATTCCCTCCTCTTCCTCCATATATACAACCCTTAGGGCGTCGTTTAGACTTTGGGTTTTGTTTAGATCAAAAGTTCGCCATAGCTGCAACTTCGCGTACTTCGTTTGTGTTCAACGACCAGACCAAGGCGTCACAGAACCCCACCTTCATTAATAAAGCTTACCTCTTATATTCGCAATATCCAGATTGCAATCTTAGTTTCTTGCTTGTTCTTCGTTTGCTCGCAGGAAACAGGCCCTCGTGGTCAGGTCGATCGTGCTCCGGCGTGGTCAATAACCCTCGGAAGTTGGTTTAGCTATTGCTAAGGCGCGACGTCTCGCACGTTCGTAGTCGGATCGTCAAGGTCGACTCCCACAGAAACGATAGCCACCATCTCATCGAAACATTGGGACACCTTTGCCTCTATCAAGTGGTATCAGATTTTCAGGTTGCTCGGTGAGATTTTACAGTTTTTCGTAGTTTAGATCGAGTCTGTTCTTCATACCTATAGTCCACGAAAAAGCCAAAATAATAATAATTAGGGTTAGTTCATCCTATCCGAACCAATCCGAGCCTTTGCATATTCTTTTCTGTATTTGCTTTGTTGAATTTGCGGTTGCATCGTCGTGTCAAGTTGCTGGTCTTAGCGTCTAGTCTTTTAGAGTTTTGAGTTCTGGTCATATTAGTCACGCCGCCGCCGCACCATCATCATTGTCCCTGCCATCTTCCACCACCGCTTATCCGCCACTGCTCCGAGTCCATATACCACCACCGATCCGTATCCATATAGCACCACCGCTCCGAGTCCATATACGACCACCGCTCCGTATCCATATACCACCATCACTTCGAGTCCACCTCATATTAGGTTTGCTTTCGAGATCCATCTGTTGCCAGATTCGTGTTTCCTTGGTTGAGTAGGTTTGGGATTCCATCAATCTTTTGCCGTCCGTAGAAGAGGTTGGTTTCCAAAAAAAAAAGAGTCCGGAAACCACCCTCCGTTTAGGCCCAAAATTTTCCAAAAACTCACTTGACAAAAAATTTTCTGGCTATCCTATTTTTAGGTGTTTCTTAGCCTTTTGAGACAGTCGCCATTATTGAAAGTTTTTTTTTGAGCCGTTTCCAGTTTTTGGGTCCGGGCAGTCGAAAAAAAAAATTTGTCACAAAAAATTCGTGTCTATCCTGTCAGTTTGACCTGGGTAGAGTTTTGAGACACTCGCCATTATTGTGATTTTTCGCAAAAAAAGGAGCGCAAAAAAAAGAGCGCAAAAAAAAACAGGGCGAAAAAAAAATCCAGAGTGTGCTTTTCCCTTCTTTACGTGCAGCGCCGTGATTTTGTTAGTGTTCTAGGCTCGCGTCTCTAGCACGGTCTAGCCTAGGACCAGCACAGTACCGTCGTTGAGCGTTTATTCAACTTTGCATCTCTGAATTGATTATTGCTGACCCTTTTTGCTACCATATTATAAGCCTTCCCAGCTCCACATACATCTACATCGTGCGTTTGACTCTCCCTGGTACTCGCTCTATCCAAGCTTTGAGAGTTTTGACTACATCGGTTGCCAATCACCGCCTGCTGCTGGGTAAGAACTGGTAAGAAACTGAGATTTGCTTAAAGGATTTGTGACACCCACCACCACCACCACTTGTTAGTAGTCTATAGGATCATATTCTTGTGTGTTTCTATTGCTGCTAACCATGCCAGGATCACAACCCGACGAGATTGACTGGGAGAATTTAACAAACAAGGAGCTTCATGATAAGTTTCAGAAAATGATGACTGAACAGGTGCAAGATGTGCTGAAAATTTTTGAAGAGGCCATGGAGAAGATCACTGGCCTTGAGAAGGCGTTCGAAACAAAGCTCGATAACAGATTTAATGAACTGCTTGCGCGTCTTCCACCACCGGCTGCACCTGCCGCACCTCTGCAACAACAGCAACAAGAACGAATACCTCCAGGTCGGGAATCAGCCCTCCGCCGAGCGATCCGTGTCCCTCTTCAGCCTGGCCAAACTGCTGGTGCTGCTGTTGATACTTCTGTGGCTCCTGCTGCTGATGTGGAGGAGGATGATTATGCGGGAGATTACGAGGATGAGGTTGATCAACATCAGAACTACGTGCAACCTCCAGCTCCACAACCACCAGGTCGTCCACATGCAAATAATGGCAATGTTAGGGCTCCCCCTCAGGTACGAGATCATGACCATCTCCCTAAACTGAAATTGAATATTCCACCATTTGAGGGTAGATATGTTCCTGATATATATCTTACTTGGGTGTTAGAAACTGAACAACGATTTACATGTTTACAATATCCTGAGGAGAGACGTGTTCCTGCTGCTGTTTGTGCTTTCACTAGCTTTGCATGTGTTTGGTGGTCTGAATATTGTAGATTATATCCTGTTCCAGCTACTTGGGCTGCTTTGAAAACTGCTATGCGTACTCGTTGGGTTCCACCATATTATCAACGTGAATTACTTCAAAAATTGCAGCGCTTAAGACAAGGAAAAAATTCTGTAGAAGAATATTATCAGGAATTACAAACTGGCTTGATTAGATGTGGTATTGTTGAGGAGAATGAAGCTATGCTTGCACGTTTTCTGGGTGGATTAAATAGAGAGATTCAGACCATTCTAGACTATAAGGATTATAATAATATCACTCGTTTATTCCATCTTGCTTGTAAAGCTGAACGTGAAGTGCAGGATCGACAGGCATTGGCGCGGACTAACTTTTCTGCAGGTCGACCTTCATCATGGACACCACGTGCACCATCTACTTCCACACGTTCTGCTACACCGGCACCTCGGTCAGCTGCCACCTCTAACCGTGATACAAGAAAGCAGGCACAACCACCACTATCTGCCAAGAGCACACCTGCCGGGCCTGCACAGAGCTCTGCTTCTTCCATGGCGTCTACAGGACACACAAGTGATATTTTTTGTCGTCGTTGTAAGGGAAGAGGACATTTTGCGCGCGAATGCACATCTCAGCGTGTGATGATTGCTACTGAGGATGGTGGGTATGAGTCCGCTAGTGACTATGATGAGGAGACTTTGGCTCTTCTTACACATGAAGAACACGGTGGAGATGATTCTAATCATGAGACGCAATACATGGCTGCTGAAGATGCTGACAGGTATGAATGTTTAGTTGCTCAACGTGTTTTGAGTGTGCAGGTCATGCAAGCTGAGCAAAATCAGAGGCATAATTTGTTCCATACAAAGGGAGTTGTGAAGGAACGTTCTGTTCGCGTCATCATAGATGGAGGGAGCTGCAACAACTTGGCTAGCATGGAGATGGTGGAGAAGCTATCCCTCACCACAAGACCACATCCACATCCTTACTACATCCAATGGTTCAACAACAGCGGCAAGGTTAAGGTAACTGTTGGGGAACGTAGCATAAATTCAAAATTTTCCTACGTGTCACCAAGATCTATCTATGGAGAAACCAGCAACGACGGGAAAGAGAGTGCATCTACATACCCTTGTAGATCGCTAAGCGGAAGCGTTCAAGTGAACGGGGTTGATGGAGTCGTACTCGCCGTGATCCAAATCACCGATGACCAAGTGCCGAACGGACGACACCTCCGCGTTCAACACACGTACAGCCCGGTGACGTCTCCCATGCCTTGATCCAGCAAGGAGAGAGGGAGAGGTTGAGGAAAACTCCATCCAGCAGCAGCACAACGGCGTGGTGGTGGTGGAGGAGCGTGGCAATCTTGCAGGGCTTCGCCAAGCACCGCGGGAGAGGAGGAAGGAGAGATGCAGGGCTGCGCCATCGAGAGAGATCGAATCGCGTCCGTTGGGCAGCCCATACCTCAAGTATATATAGGGGAAGGGGAGGGGCTGCGCCCCCACCTAGGGTTCCCTCCCCAGGGGTGGCGGCAGCCCCCAGATCCCATCTGGGTGGCGGCCAGGTGGAGGAGAGGGGGAGGCGCACCAGGGGTGGGCCTTAGGGCCCATCTGCCCTAGGGTTTGCCCCCTTCCCCTCTAGGAGGCGCCTTGGGCCTTGGTGGAGGGGCGCACCAGCCCAGCCCACCTGGGGCTGGCCCCCTTCCACACTTGGCCCATGCAGCCCTCCGGGGCCGGTGGCCCCACTTGGTGGACCCCCGGACACCTCCGGTGGTCCCGGTACACTACCGGTGATGCCCAGAACACTTCCGGTGGCCAAAACCATACTTCCTATATATAAATCTTTACCTCCGGACCATTCCGGAACTCCTCGTGACGTCCGGGATCTCATCCGGGACTCCGAACAACATTCGGTAACCACATACGAACTTCCTTTATAACCCTAGCGTCATCGAACCTTAAGTGTGTAGACCCTACGGGTTCGGGAACCATGCAGACATGACCGAGACGTTCTCCGGTCAATAACCAACAGCGGGATCTGGATACCCATGTTGGTTCCCACATGTTCCACGATGATCTCATCGGATGAACCACGATGTCAAGGACTTAATCAATCCCGTATACAATTCCCTTTGTCTAGTGGTATAGTACTTGCCTGAGATTCGATCGTCGGTATCTCGATACCTTGTTCAATCTCGTTACCGGCAAGTCTCTTTACTCGTTCCGTAACACATCATTCCGTGATCAACTCCTTGATCACACTGTGCACATTATGATGATGTCCTACCGAGTGGGCCCAGAGATACCTCTCCGTCACACGGAGTGACAAATCCCAGTCTCGATTCGTGCCAACCCAACAGACACTTTAGGAGATACCCGTAGTGCACCTTTATAGCCACCCAGTTACGTTGTGACGTTTGGCACACCCAAAGTATTCCTACGGTATCCGAGAGTTGCACAATCTCATGGTCTAAGGAAATGATACATGACATTAGAAAAGCTTTAGCATACGAACTACACGATCTTGTGCTAGGCTTAGGATTGGGTCTTGTCCATCACATCATTCTTCTAATGATGTGATCCCGTTATCAATGACATCCAATGTCCATGGTCAGGAAACCGTAACCATCTATTGATCAACGAGCTAGTCAACTAGAGGCTTACTAGGGACATGGTGTTGTCTATGTATCCACACATGTATCTGAGTTTCCTATCAATACAATTCTAGCATGGATAATAAACGATTATCATGAACAAGGAAACATAATAATAAACTATTTATTATTGCCTCTAGGGCATATTTCCAACAGTCTCCCACTTGCACTAGAGTCAATAATCCAGTTCACATCGTGATTGCAATGATTCCAACACCCATGGGGTTTGATCATATCTCGCTTGTGAGAGAGGTTACTAGTCAACGGGTCTGAATCTTTCAGATCCGTGTGTGCTTTACAAATATCCATGTCATCTCCTAGATGCAGCTACCACGCTCTATTTGGAGCTATTCCAAATAACTGTTCTACTATACGAATCCAGTTTACTACTCAGAATAATCTGGATTAGTGTCAAAGCTTGCATCGGCGTAACCCTTTACGACGAACTCTTTTACCACCTCCATAATCGAGAAAATTCCTCAGTCCACTAGTTACCAAGGATAACTTTGACCGCTGTCCTGTGATCCATTCCTGGATCACTCTTGTACCCCTTGATTGACTCATGGTCTGGCACACTTCAGGTGCGGTACACAACATGGCATACTTTAGAGCCTACGACTAAATCATAGGGGACGACCTTCGTCCTTTCTCTCTATTCTGCCGTGGTCATGTCTTGAGTCTTGGTCAATACTCACACCTTGTAACACAACCGAGAACTCCTTCTTTGCTGATCTATTTTTGAACTCCTTCAAAATCTTGTCATGGTATGTGTTTGTTTGAAAGTACTATTAAGCGATTTTGATCTATCCTTATAGATCTTGATGCTCAATGTTCAAGTAGCTTAATCCAGGTTTTCCATTGAAAAACACTTTTCAAATAACCCTATATGCTTTCCAGAAATTCTACATCATTTCTGATCAACAATATGTCAACAACATATACTCATCAGAAATTCCATAGTGCTCCCACTCACTTCTTTGGAAATACAAGTTTCTCATAAACTTTGTATAAACCCAAAATCTTTGATTATCTCATCAAAGTGTACATTCCAACTCCGAGATGCTTACTCCAGTCCTTAGAAGGATTGCTGGGGCTTTGCATACTTGTTAGCATCTTTCAGGATCGACAAAATCTTCTGGTTGTATCACATACAACCTTTCCTCAAGAACAAGGAAACAATATTTTGACATCCTATCTGCAAGATTTCATAAATAATGCAGTACCTGCTAATTCCAACAGACTCTTAGCATCGCTATGAGTGAGAAAGTCTCATCGTAGTCAACTCCTTGAACTTGTCGGGAAACATCTTAATGACAAGTCGAGCTTTCTTAATGGTGACATTTACCATCATTGTCCGTCTTCCTTTTAAAATCCATCTGTACTCAACAGCCTCACGACCATCGAGCCGTTTTGCCAAAGTCTACACTTTGTTTTCATACATGGATCCTCTCTCGGATTTTATGGCCTCGAGCCATTCATCGGAATCCGGGCCCACTATCGCTTCTCCATATCTCGTAGGTTCATTGTTTTCTAGCAACATGACTTCCAAGACAGGATTACGTACCACTCTGAAGTAGTACGCATCCTTGTCATCCTACGAGGTTTGGGAGTGACTTGATCCGAAGTCTCATGATCACTATCATAAGCTTCTACTTCAATTGGTGTAGGTGACATAGGAACACCTCCTGTGCCCTGCTACACACTAGTTGAAGTGACGGTTCAATAACCTCATCAAGTCTCCACCATCCTCCACTCATTTCTTTCGAGAGAAACTTTTCCTCGAGAAAGAACCCGATTCTAGAAACAATCCCTATTGCTTTCGGATCTGAGACAGGAGGTATACCCAATTGTTTTGGGTGTCCTATGAAGATGCATTTATCCGCTTTGGGTTCGAGCTTATCAGCCTGAAACTTTTTCACATAAGCGTCGTGACCCCAAACTTTTAAGAAACAACAGCTTAGGTTTCTCTAAACCATAGTTCATACGGTGTTGTCTCGACGGATTTGCGTGGTGCCCTATTTAAAGTGAGTGCGGTTGTCTCTAATGCCTAACCCATGAACGATAGTGGTAATTCGATAAGAGACATCATGGTATGCATCATATCCAATAGGGTGCAGTTATGATGTTCGGACACACCATCACACTATGGTGTTCCAGGCGGTACTAGTCGTGAAACAATTTCCACAATGTCTCAATTGTGTACCAAACTCGCAACTCAGATATTCATCTCTATGATCATATCATAGATATTTTATCCTCTTGTCACGACGATATTCAACTTCATTCTGAAATTACTTGAACCATTCAATAATTCAGACTTGTGTTTCATCAAGTAAATATGCTCAGTATCTACTCAAATCATCTGTGAAGTAAGAGCATAACGATATCCACTGCGTGCCTCAGCACTCATTGGACTGCACACATCAAAATGTGTTACTTCCAACAAGTTGCTTTCTTGTTCCATTTTACTGAAACCGAAGCTTTCAGTCATCTTTGCCCATGTGGTATGATTTGCATGTCTCAAGCGATTTAAAATCAAGTGAGTCCAAACGGTCCATCTGCATGGAGTTTCTTCATGCGTATATACCAATAGACATGGTTCACATGTCTCAATCCTTTTCAAAAAATGAGTGAGTCCAAAGATCCATCAACATGGAGCTTCTTCATGCGTTTTATACCAATATGACTTACATGGCAGTGCCACAAGTTGGTGGTACTATCATTACTATCTTATATCTTTTGGCATGAACATGTGTATCACTACGATCGAGATTTCCATAAACCATCCATTTTAGGTGCAAGACCATTGAAGGTATTATTCAAATAAACAGAGTAACTATTATTCTCTTTAAATGAATAACCGTATTGTGATAGACATAATCCAATCATGTCTATGCTCAACGCAAACACCAAATAACAATTATTTAGGTTTAACACCAATCTCGATGGTAGAGGGAGCGTGCGATGCTTGATCATATCAACCTTGGAAACACTTCCAACACATCTTGTCAGCTCACCTTTAGCTAGTCTCCGCTTATTCCGTAGCTTTTATTTCGAGTTACTAACACTTAGCAACCGAACCAGTATCTAATACCCTGATGCTACTAGGAGTACTAGTAAAGTACACATTCACATAATGTATATCCAATATACTTCTATCGACAGCCTTCTCATCTACCAAGTATCTAAGGTAATTCTGCTCTAGTGGTTGTTCCCCTTATTACAGAAGCACTCAGTCTCGGGTTTGGGTTCAACCTTGGGTTTCTCCACTACAGCAGCAGCTGATTTGCCGTTTCATGAAGTATCCCTTCTTGCCCTTGCCCTTCTTGAAACTAGTGGTTTCACTAACCATCAACAATTGATGCTCCTTCTTGATTTCTACTTTCGCGGTGTCAAACATCGCGAATATTTCAAGGATCATCATATCTATCCCTGATATGTTATAGTTCATTACAAAGCTCTTGCAGCTTGGTGGCAATGACTTTGGAGAAACATCACTATCTTATCTGGAAGATCAACTCCCACTCGATTCAAGTGATTGTTGTACTCAGACAATCTGAGCACAAGCTCAACGATTGAGCTTTTCTCCCTTAGTTTGCAGGCCAAGAAAATCGTCGGAGGTCTTATACCTCTTGACGTGGGCACGAGCCTGAAATCCCAATTTCAGCCCTCGAAACATCTCATATGTTCCGCGACATTTCAAAAATGTCTTCGGTGCCTCAATTCTAAACCATTTAACATTACCGAACTATCATGTAGTCATCAACACGTGTATGTCGGATGTTCGCAACATCCATAGACCACATTCGAGGTCCAGCACACCGAGCGGTGCATTAAGGACATAAGCCATGTACTGTCCGCATAATTGCTACTGTCAACTTTCAACTATATTTTCTCTAGGATCGTATCTAACACAGTTGAACTAAAGCGTAAGCTATATCATAATTTGCAAAGTTCTTTTGACTATGTTCAGGATAATCAAGTTCATCTTATGAAATCCCACTCAGATAGACATCCCTCTAGTCATCTAAGTGATTACATGATCCGAGTCAACTAGGCCGTGTCCGATCATCATGTGATACGGACTAGTCATCATCAGTGAACATCTTCATGTTGATCGTATCTACCATACGACTCATGCTCGACCTTTCGGTCTCTTGTGTTCCGAGGCCATGTCTGTACATGCTAGGCTCGTCAAGTCAACCTAAGTGTTTCGCGTGTGTAAATCTGGCTTACACCCGTTGTATGTGAACGTAAGAATCTATCACACCCGATCATCACGTGGTGCTTCGAAACGACGAACTTTCCCAACGGTGCACAGTTAGGGGGAACACTTTCTTGAAATTTTAATGAGGGATCATATTATTTACTACCGTCGTTCTAAGCAAATAAGATGTATAAACATGATAAACATCACATGCAATCAAATAGTGACATGATATGGCCATCATCACTTTGCTCCTTTTGATCTCCATCTTCGGGGCTCCATGATCATCGTCGTCACCGGCATGACACCATGATCTCCATCATCATGATCTCCATCATCGTGTCTTCATGAAGTTGTCACGTCAACTATTACTTCTACTACTATGGCTAACGCTTTAGCAATAAAGTAAAGTAATTACATGACGTTTATGTTGACACGCAGGTCATAAATAAATTAAAGACAACTCCTATGGCTCCTGCCGGTTGTCATACTCATCGACATGCAAGTCGTGGTTCCTATTACAAGAACATGATCAATCTCATACATTACATATATCATTCATCACATCCTTTTGGCCATATCACATCACATGGCATACCCTGCAAAAACAAGTTAGACGTCCTCTAATTGTTGTTTGCATGTTTTACGTGGCTGCTATGGGTTTCTAGCAAGAACGTTTCTTACCTACGCAAAACCACAACGTGATATGCCAATTGCTATTTACCCTTCATAAGGACCCTTTTCATCGAATCCGATCCGACTAAAGTGGGAGAGACTGGCACCCGCTGGCCACCTTATGCAACTAGTGCATGTCAGTCGGTGGAACCGGTCTCACGTAAGAGTACGTGTAAGGTTGGTCCGGGCCGCTTCATCCCACAATGCCGCCGAATCAAGATTGACTAGTAACGGTAAGCATATTGAACAAAATCAACGCACACAACTACTTTGTGTTCTACTCGTGCAAAGAATCTACGCAATAGACCTAGCTCATGATGCCACTGTTGGGGAACGTAGCATAAATTCAAAATTTTCCTACGTGTCACCAAGATCTATCTATGGAGAAACCAGCAACGACGGGAAAGAGAGTGCATCTACATACCCTTGTAGATCGCTAAGCGGAAGCGTTCAAGTGAACGGGGTTGATGGAGTCGTACTCGTCGTGATCCAAATCACCGATGACCAAGTGCCGAACGGACGACACCTCCGCGTTCAACACACGTACAACCCGGTGACGTCTCCCATGCCTTGATCCAGCAAGGAGAGAGGGAGAGGTTGAGGAAAACTCCATCCAGCAGCAGCACAACGGCGTGGTGGTGGAGGAGGAGCGTGGCAATCTTGCAGGGCTTCGCCAAGCACCGCGGGAGAGGAGGAAGGAGAGATGCAGGGTTGCGCCATCGAGAGAGATCGAATCGCGTCTGTTGGGCAGCCCATACCTCAAGTATATATAGGGGGAGGGGAGGGGCTGTGCCCCCACCTAGGGTTCCCTCCCCAGGGGTGGCGGCAGCCCCCAGATCCCATCTGGGTGGCGGCCAGGTGGAGGAGAGGGGGAGGCGCACCAGGGGTGGGCCTTAGGGCCCATCTGCCCTAGGGTTTGCCCCCTTCCCCTTTAGGAGGCGCCTTGGGCCTTGGTGGAGGGGCGCACCAGCCCACCTGGGGCTGGCCCCCTTCCACACTTGGCCCATGCAGCCCTCCGGGGCCGGTGGCCCCACTTGGTGGACCCCCGGACACCTCCGGTGGTCCCGGTACACTACCGGTGATGCCCAGAACACTTCCGGTGGCCAAAACCATACTTCCTATATATAAATCTTTACCTCCGGACCATTCCGGAACTCCTCGTGACGTCCGGGATCTCATCCGGGACTCCGAACAACATTCGGTAACCACATACGAACTTCCTTTATAACCCTAGCGTCATCGAACCTTAAGTGTGTAGACCCTACGGGTTCGGGAACCATGCAGACATGACCGAGACGTTCTCCGGTCAATAACCAACAGCGGGATCTGGATACCCATGTTGGTTCCCACATGTTCCACGATGATCTCATCGGATGAACCACGATGTCAAGGACTTAATCAATCCCGTATACAATTCCCTTTGTCTAGTGGTATAGTACTTGCCTGAGATTCGATCGTCGGTATCTCGATACCTTGTTCAATCTCGTTACCGGCAAGTCTCTTTACTCGTTCCGTAACACATCATTCCGTGATCAACTCCTTGATCACACTGTGCACATTATGATGATGTCCTACCGAGTGGCCCCAGAGATACCTCTCCGTCACACGGAGTGACAAATCCCAGTCTCGATTCGTGCCAACCCAACAGACACTTTAGGAGATACCCGTAGTGCACCTTTATAGCCACCCAGTTACGTTGTGACGTTTGGCACACCCAAAGTATTCCTACGGTATCCGGGAGTTGCACAATCTCATGGTCTAAGGAAATGATACATGACATTAGAAAAGCTTTAGCATACGAACTACACGATCTTGTGCTAGGCTTAGGATTGGGTCTTGTCCATCACATCATTCTTCTAATGATGTGATCCCGTTATCAATGACATCCAATGTCCATGGTCAGGAAACCGTAACCATCTATTGATCAACAAGCTAGTCAACCAGAGGCTTACTAGGGACATGGTGTTGTCTATGTATCCACACATGTATCTGAGTTTCCTATCAATACAATTCTAGCATGGATAATAAACGATTATCATGGACAAGGAAACATAATAATAAACTATTTATTATTGCCTCTAGGGCATATTTCCAACAGTAACACGTACTGTTCGTGTGCATTTTAGTATCTCTACATATGCTGATTCTGTTGATTGTGATGTGGTACCTATGCAAGCATGTTCCTTATTACTTGGTAGACCATGGCAATTTGATAAAAATTCTGTACACCATGGTAGAAACAATCAGTATACTCTCGTTCATAAGGACAAAAATATTACTTTGCTTCCTATGACTCCTGATTCCATTTTGAAAGATGATATTAATCGAGCTAATAAAGCAAAACAGGAGCAAAATAAGAGTGAATATCAGATTGTGGTAAAAGAATTTGAGCAACAAATGAAGCCTAATAATAAACCATCTAGTGTTGCTTCTGAAATTAAATTGAAAAGTGCATGTTTATTTGCCACCAAATCTGATATTGATGATCTAGATGTTAGCAAATCTGTTTGCTATGCTTTTGTGTGCAAAGAGGTATTATTTTCATTCGAGGACGTGCCTTCCTCTTTGCCTCCTGCTGTTACTAACATTTTGCAGGAGTTCGCTGACGTCTTTCCACAAGACGTGCCACCGGGATTACCACCTATTCGAGGGATTGAGCATCAAATTGACTTAATTTCCGGTGCATCATTACCCAACCGCGCACCATACCGTACCAATCCAGAGGAGACGAAGGAGATTATGCGTCAAGTACAAGAGCTACTCGACAAAGGTTATATACGCGAATCCCTTAGTCCTTGTGTTGTTCCTATTATTCTAGTGCCGAAAAAGGATGGTACCTCGCGTATGTGTGTTGATTGTAGAGGCATTAATAATATTACTATTCGTTATCGTCATCCTATTCCTAGGCTAGATGATATGCTTGATGAATTGAGTGGCTCTACAATATTCTCCAAAGTTGATTTGCGTAGTGGATACCATCAAATTCGTATGAAATTGGAGATGAATGGAAAATAGCTTTTAAAACTAAGTTTGGTTTATATGAGTGGTTAGTCATGCCTTTTGGGTTAACTAATGCACCTAGTACTTTCATGAGACTAATGAACGAAGTTTTACGTGCTTTCATTGGACGATTTGTGGTAGTCTATTTTGATGATATACTGATTTATAGCAAATCTTTGGAAGAACATTTGGAACATTTACGTGCTGTTTTTAATGCTCTACGTGATGCACGTTTGTTTGGTAACCTTGGGAAGTGCACCTTTTGCACCGACCGAGTATCTTTTCTTGGCTATGTTGTTACTCCACAGGGAATTGAAGTTGATAAAGCCAAGATTGAAGCTATTGAGAGTTGGCCGCAGCCCAAAACGGTCACACAAGTGAGGAGTTTTCTTGGCCTCGCTGGTTTCTATAGGCGTTTTGTGAGAGATTTCAGCACCATTGCTGCACCTCTCAACGAGCTTACAAAGAAGGATGTGCCTTTTGTTTGGGGTACTGCACAGGAAGAAGCCTTCACAGTATTGAAAGATAAGTTGACACATGCTCCTTTACTCCAACTTCCTGATTTTAATAAGACTTTTGAGCTTGAATGTGATGCTAGTGGAATTGGATTAGGAGGTGTGTTATTACAAGATGGCAAACCTGTTGCATACTTTTCTGAAAAATTGAGTGGGCCTAGTCTGAACTATTCTACTTATGATAAAGAATTATATGCTCTTGTTCGGACTTTAGAAACATGGCAACATTATTTATGGCCCAAAGAATTTGTTATACATTCTGATCATGAATCTTTGAAACACATTAAAAGTCAAGCTAAACTGAACCGTAGACATGCTAAATGGGTTGAATTCATTGAGACTTTCCCTTATGTCATTAAACACAAGAAGGGTAAAGAAAATGTTATTGCTGATGCATTGTCTCATCGTTATACTATGCTTTCACAACTTGATTTTAAAATATTTGGTTTGGAGACCATCAAAGATCAATATGTGCATGATGCTGAATTTAACGATGTATTGCAGAATTGTAAAGAAGGTAGATCATGGAACAAGTTCGTCGTTAGCGATGGATTTGTGTTTCGTGCTAACAAGCTATGCATTCCAGCTAGCTCCGTTCATCTTTTGTTGTTGCAGGAGGCGCATGGGGGAGGACTAATGGGACACTTTGGCGTGAAGAAGACGGAGGATATACTTGCTACACATTTCTTTTTGCCAAAGATGAGACGGGATGTTGAGCGTTTTGTTGCTCGCTGCACTACACGTCAAAAAGCTAAGTCACGACTCAATCCTCATGGTTTATATATGCCTTTGCCTGTACCTAGTGTTCCTTGGGAGGATATATCTATGGACTTTGTTTTAGGTTTACCTCGAACAAAGAAGGGGAGGGATAGCATATTTGTTGTCGTGGATAGATTCTCGAAAATGGCACACTTTATACCATGTCATAAAAGCGATGATGCTATTAATGTTGCTGATTTGTTCTTTCGTGAAATTATTCGCTTGCATGGTGTGCCAAATACTATTGTTTCCGATCGTGATACTAAATTTCTTAGCCACTTTTGGAGATGTTTATGGGCTAAGTTGGGGACTAAACTGCTTTTTAGTACTACTTGTCACCCCCAAACTGATGGACAAACTAAAGTAGTCAATAGAACTTTGTCTACTATGCTTAGGGCTGTTTTGAAGAATAATAAGAAAATGTGGAAAGAATGCTTGCCTCATATTGAATTTGCTTATAACCGTTCGTTGCATTCTACTACTAAGATGTGCCCTTTTGAAATTGTGTATGGTTTCCTACCTCGTGCACCTATTGATTTGTTGCCTCTTCCATCTTCGGAGAAGGTTAATTTTGATGCTAAAGAACGTTCTGAATTGATTTTAAAAATGCATGAGTTAACTAAGGAAAACATTGAGCGTATGAATGCTAAATATAAACTTGCTGGAGATAAGGGTAGAAAACATGTTGTGTTTGCACCTGGAGATCTTGTTTGGTTACATTTGCGTAAAGATAGATTTCCTAATTTGCGCAAATCAAAGCTAATGCCACGTGCGGATGGTCCTTTTAAGGTGTTAGAGAAAATAAATGATAATGCATATAAACTTGAGCTACCTGCAGATTTTGGGGTTAGTCCCACTTTTAACATTGCAGATTTGAAGCCTTATTTGGGTGAGGAAGATGAGCTTCCGTCGAGGACGACTTCATTTCAAGAAGGGGAGGATGATGAGGACATCAATACCATTGTTACACCCACAGCCCCTACTGTTACATATACTGGACCAATTACTAGAGCTCGCGCACGCCAATTAAATTACCAGGTACTTTCGTTTCTTGGTAATGATTCTAATGCTCATGAGAATATGATACTGCCTAAATTGGATACATTTGTTTTGCTTACAAATGAAGGGCCTAGCTTGGAGAAGGATGAACATTGGAGCAAGAACACGCATGGAGTTGATGGCATGCGCAAGGGGATCAAGAACAGAGTTACAAGTGATGATTTCAGGACTTTGAAGCCAGCATAAGGAGTGCATGAAGCCTTGGACGAAATATACAAGATGCCACTTCATAATATTCGTCCATAGGCTATTCTAGGTGCTGCGTCACCTTATTATTGGGCCAGGCCCATGTAATTTCGAAATACTTAAGTATAGGCTATTTTTAGAGTCCGTATGTATGGGGAAACAAGAGTTAGGGTTGGTTTCGGACCCCACCATCAGGGGCCATAAAATTCCCTCCTCTTCCTCCATATATACAGCCCTTAGGGCGTCGTTTAGACTTTGGGTTTTGTTTAGATCAAAAGTTCGCCATAGCTGCAACTTCGCGTACTTCGTTTGTGTTCAACGACCAGACCAAGGCGTCACAGAACCCCACCTTCATTAATAAAGCTTACCTCTTATATTCGCAATATCCAGATTGCAATCTTAGTTTCTTGCTTGTTCTTCATTTGCTCGCAGGAAACAGGCCCTCGTGGTCAGGTTGATGGTGCTCCGGCGTGGTCAATAACCCTCGGAAGTTGGTTTAGCGATTGCTAAGGCGCGACGTCTCGCATGTTCGTAGTCGGATCGTCAAGGTCGACTCCCATAGAAACGATAGCCACCATCTCATCGAAACATCGGGACACCTTTGCCTCTATCACCACTTTTACCATTAAATCTATCGCGACGAGTCCTTAAGTTACCACACTTATTGTGTCGAAGTTTCCATGGTGTTTGTGAATAAGTTATCATATCTATTTTTTTATATTATCATGCCATTTACACATAGTTACCAGGGGATATGTTTTTCAACATTTTTTCCACATGGTCAATATTTCCGCGATGTTTGTTCGTGAGTTATCAAGTCCGAGGTTCATATGTTACTATGATATTTACACAAAAGTTACCCCAGAATGTTTTTCAACAACTTTCCCCCCAAAATCAAAAGGTTACTGTGGTTGTTTTGACGTAAGTTACAAGGTTTTGTTGAAAATATGCCCTAGAGGCAATAATATTTGTATTATTATATTTCCATATTCATTGTTAAGAGTTTATATTCTATGATATAACTATTATGATCCTGGAATATGAGATTCAGTGGAGAACTCATATGCATGTGTGGAATGATAAAAGGTAAATAAAAGGTTCGTAGTCTCGCCTCTAAGGCTAACTCAAGTGTTCTTGGTGATCACGTTTTCCGGTTCTTACGATATTGTTAAGTGTAACGATAGTTCTAAAACAACATTGAGATTATGACGTTGGAAGAACGATCATATTGAATCGATCAAATCTTGTTTGTTATGAATTGAATTAATATCATCTGTATTCAATTGTAATAACATGGAGTGTTAACGTGTGATATTGCTCCTTATACCATGAGAGTATCGTGGTCACTTCGTACCATACGATGGGCTTTGGGGTTGCTCAAACATCACCTGTAACACGGTGATCATAACGACACCTTACAGATTTATCGAAAAATTTGACAAGTGGCTAGATAGCTCGATAGTGGGATTTGCACCTCCGGCGATGGAGAGATATTCTTAGGGCCCTCTCGATGTGACGACATCAATCATCGCCTGGCCAGACACAAGTGACTATGTCACGGGGATGCCAGAACACAATAACCAGAATGAAGAACAAAACCGGTAACGAGGATTTCGGTATAGTGAGCATGGTGATAATTCAGGAGGATACCGACAAATCCCGGGTTTTGTAAAGTATCGCGAAGTAAAGGTAACATCACATGATAACCAAAGGTTCACTCGAATATCATTCATGTGCTCATAGGGATTGACACAGACGTGCATGGTCCCACTATCGGCCATTCAACGAACGGTTTTGTTCATGTTTGTGAGTTACCGAACCTACGGGATCACAAGCTTAAGGCAATCACAATTTTTTGAGTGTTAAGTAGGACGGGAGTGATGAGAATATATTTGTGAAATTGTTTCATAGATATCCAGAATAGTTCTGAGAGGATCCAGAAGCATTTCAGTGTCACCGGAAGGGTTTCGGTGAACATTGGGTAATACCAGGTATTACCGATATATTATATATATACGTGGGAAATGTTCCTAGAAATGTTAAATTATATATAAAATAGTCTAGAAGTATTTATAATATTTTATATTTAATTTTAATATCGACGGGCCTTAAAAGGCCAAGAGGTGGAAGCCAACTTGGGCAAGAAGGCCCAAGTGGAGGAGGCGCCCCCTCTTTCCTCGTGGGGGGGGGGGGTCCGACTAGGGGAGGAGTCCAACTTATCCCCCTTTTGGATGGCGCCCCAAGGAGGCCCTCCTTTCCCCCTCTAACATATATATACTTGAGGTATTGGCCACAATTGAACACACAAATTTTGGAGCCTCCTCGAGTTCATGTTCTAGTTGGTCCTAGTTGACTAATTAGAGTGTGGCTAATCATCTTGTCCTCATAAGTAGAAGTCCAATTAGTTCTAATCTTCTCCATATAATTCTCTGGCGATTATTAGCTCTGGACGGCAAAGTGCTGCCGGATCATGAAGGTTTCATGCTTGCAATCAAGTAGAGAGGCCGTGCTTTTGGTCTTCGGTTCGAGGGATCGTTCATCGACTGGTCGAGGGACTCCAAGTACGATCTAGACCAACATGTTCTTCTTCCACTGCAACTCGGTGACAGTAGCAATTGTGATCCCAACCCGTTATGCACCTTCATATTGATCTTGGGTGATCGTAGGCGCGGAATTCTTTGTTTTCTACTACGTTTTCCAACAGGTTTGCGGTGCATATATTACCTTGCTATTTACATGGAAATTATTGGTGGTATATTTTCAACAGTTTTTTCCTAGGTCAAAAAGTTCCCATAGTGTTGTATGTAAGTTATCATGTATGCCATGATTAAAATACCATGTTGTTTACACAAAAGTTATCGGGGTATATTTTAACAACTTTTCACCTAGATCAAAGTTACCATGGTGCTTCTATGCAAATTATCAGATCTGCGATGTGTCAATTATCATTGTATTTATGCAGAAATTACCAGGTAAGTTTCAACAACTCTTTTTCCCCTGGTCAAAAATTACCACCGTGTTTATACGTAAGTTATCAGGTCTACAATGAGTAAATTATCAACTTAGACAAGTGGTAAACTATAGCCATGTTGTTCAAGTTGGTTTATCACATAATTACTGTAGCCTAGTAGATCATGGCCGCTCATTCTGTTGTGGATCATTGATATTCACCTCTTTCTCAGGGAAGATGTGCAAATTATCCTATGACAAGTCTTCTCCTCATCCACTATCCCAGAGAAAAAGTTAATTTAGTGACTGTACCGGTCAAGCTCTCGTTTCACAAGCTCCCCCCACCCCCCCGACAAAACCTATTCGAGCGAGCCTCTCCTCGTCGTAATGCTCAGATTGGCACAACTAGTTGTTGCTGATTTGAACATGCTTCACACATCTATAAATTAGATCTTAATTAGTGAACTCATGGAAATGATTAGATAGTCTAGTTGGTTGTCTTAGTCAGTCCTCAATGAAGAGGTTGTGGGTTCAAATCCCACATTTGATAAACACCCCCTTCCCTACAAAACCACTGGCATCAACGAATAAATCACGTGGAAAAATAGACGTGTATCTTTGTCTGAAATCACGGGAACGAAATCAGGCGTGTATCTTTCTCCTTAATTGAGATGAGAATCAAAATGTCTTTAAATCACGGGAAAAATCAAGTGTGATTGATTCGGGTTAAATGGGAATTGAAACTGTCCTCAAATCATTGGAAAAACTAGACGCGATTTGGCGAGCGGGAGAATCGGGGCGGGATCGAAGCATGTCCATACGATCATTATCGAACGCTTCCTGATGCGTTCATATCTATGCAAAAAAATGTGGTTCGCCAGTTTCACGTTAATGAAAATATTATGTGATTTTTTTATCTCCTTTTTGCATGAAATTGTCCAAGTGACCACATATTTGATTCCGTTTGCGTGAGATAGTACCTAATTTGGACAACCTTGGAGTTGATTTTTTGCATGGAGCAAGTGCTGCTGATGTGGTGACCCGTAGAGTTTGTTTTTCATAATCATGCTAGTGGTAGATTTGGGCCTACTATTAGGAATAATTCGTTGTTCTATCCTTTATTGGACTCTAATAGATGGTATCTCAGGTGCAGAGTGCTCTTTGTTTATACTTTTGACTAAATCAAGGTTTGTTTCCTTTGTTAATTTTAAAATTTTCTACATATTACCCCTGAAATAATTTATACCCACAGTTTATTCTGCAAGTGTTTTGTCCCATTTTTTAGATTCTATGTGCAAAATTAATAACTGAAAGTAGATGTTCGTGTTGCCAAGCCCGGACTACATTTATATGGAGTACATGTTGAGTTCCCATGTCTTACCAATCTTCCCCTTTACAAGATTTAGGATTTAATGTGGTTAAGCAAGCTTGACTGAAGTGCGGTGTATTAAGTATTAACACTGCTTGATCTATCTTCTTAAGCTTTTGAGATGTAAATCCCATTTTTGACAAGTAGTTTAGCACACATGTGAAGATGAAACTGTTTGCTCGATAACGAGGGCCATGTAGTCCTCTGCATTACTTTGCACAATGAAGCTTTTTTGTTTGGAGCTAGGATTGCCTTTAAAGTGCTCTGATCAAATTGTAAGGCAAGCATAGTGCGGTGATTGGAGCTAAAATTGTACTCCCTCCGATCCATAATAAGTGTTGACACTCGTTATGTATTGGAGGGGATATGTTATTGTTCCGATTTCATAGTGGACACTTTGCCTTACTTACCAGTGCCATGGTGCGATGATCAGCAAATTTTCTTAACCTTTTAGTGCTACAACGTAGCAGCTTGGGTCTGGCATTGAATTGAAGATAAAGAGAAAACAAATGGTAACCATGACATTTCTTGTAGGCAACGACCCTGATCTGCATGGCAGTATTTCATTGTGTAGTTGTTTGAGGAAGGTGATATGTTAGATAAGTATGCCTCATGACTTTATGCGAAGTTGTAATTTTTAGGTGAATGATTTCCACATCTGCACCTAATCCTATTTCTAATTGTCCAGACGACGAAATGCTCTTGCCGCCCGAATTATGGTCACCCCGGCAGCAATAAAATCCATATCATGACATTTGGGGTTTGATTTTTGTCGTGTGCTTGATGCATTGTAAGGATCAAAGTTGTGCTCATATGGGACATCAGTTAACAATTTTTTTTTGTTTAAAGTCAATCTATTTTGTTTACTACCCACAAAAATCAAAATCTATTTTGTTTAATTGCTGGTGGAGTCAGATCCAAATGTCTAAATTCTGCGTAACAGAATTCAGCTTAACTGTCACATCTATGCCGCCGTTGAGATTGGGATTTATCATGGTATTAGGGCACCACTCAGATTCTCCATTAACCACTGCTTGTGATAGTTTTTCTGTTTACGTATAAAAAATTAAAGCTTAGAACTACTATCTCAAAAACATGTCTCCCATATATATTTGGACTCTTCTAAGTTGTTCATTTTTTTTCTCAGATGATTGTACCATTTGTGTTTCTTTGTAAATAGTTCAATTATTTGTTGTTGACCTGAGCGGGCATGGCATAGCACACCTTCATGTCTAGTGAGATGAGATGGATAATGCCTGAATTTGGGGTCGCCAATGATAGGGTACATCTTCCTCCACTCGGTGAATCAAGACCAGGGCACATCTTCCTCCACTCGCACACCTGTTCGGCTCGCTAACGATAGGCTGCCACTGTTGGTGAGCCTCTGGCGGGTGCGGGGTACGATATCCTAGGGTGGACTAACGAAACAAAACGGCGTGAATAAATATAAATATGTTGTGTTGTGCTGACCTGCGTGCCCAGCCTCATGGTCCAGACACGCCCCTGGTGTGCCGTGTGCCAGGCACGACCCGTTTAGTCCATGTCGTGCAAATTTCACGATGTGCCATGCTAAACTGTGTGCCTGGTTTGCACGACCCAGATGGCCAGGTTTGCGTTGCACCGACTGCTCACACAAAACTTGTGCTCGTTGCAATGGTGGGAAACACGAACCTACTTCATGTGTCATTGACGGCTCAACTTATCAAGTTCGATGCTAGATGATTCGAGTGAAAGAAGCAATGCTCGACACGATGCCAACCAGGCACATCTTCCTCCACTCCCGCGCATGTTCAGCTCGCCGATGACAACCAGTTGGCGGGTGCTGAGTACGACATCCTAGGGTGGACTAACAAAATGAAATGACATAAATAAACATAAACAGGTTGTGTCGTGCCAACCCGTGTGCCCAGACACGGCCCATGACGTGTCGCGTGCCAGGCATGGCCCATTTACCCCTTCGGTGCCAATTTCATGCCGCGTTGCGATGGGGGAAACACGAACCAACTTCATTTTGCTCAAAAATAATAACCTCGTGTGTCGTTGACAGCTCAGCTTACCAACACGATGCCAACCACCTCATCGGTGTGTAAAAGAAGGTGCTGAAGCGCATGCGTAGGCAGGGGCGCGGTGCGTGTTAATATAGCCACCAGAGGAGGCGGCGCACAAGGTACAGAGGGTTAGGGTGTAGGTTAGGTGGAGATTGATCTCTTGAACTATCTATCAGGATCTTATCTCAACACCTAACCTATCCTAACAAACTACAACACACGCCATAACACGATTTATACAAATACCGTGAGTACAATGTTTAACACTCCCCCTCAATCACAACTATCTAAGTTGAGATTGCGCCAAAAGACCTCCAGCTACCGCAGTGACAATGGTTTAGTGAAGCCATCTGCCACTTGATCACCAGTAGGCACAAACCGAATGTTTAGAAGCTTGTTGGCAACTCTTTCACGGACAAAGTGATAATCAATCTCAATATGCTTCGTCCTTGCATGAAAAACAGGATTGGCAGAGAGATAAGTAGCTCCAAGGTTGTCACACCAAAGAGAAGCCGCATGCAAATGGCGAATGCTCAACTCTGTTAGCAAATTCTGCATCCAAATAATTTCAGCAGTGGCATTTGCTAGGGCCTTGTACTCAGCTTCTGTACTTGACCGAGACACAGTAGCTTGCTTACGTGCACTCCAAGAAATCAGGTTACCTCCAAAGAACACTGCAAAACCTCCAGTGGATCACCGATCATCAGGACAACTTGCCCAGTCTACATCTGAAAAAGCACTGACAAATGTGGAGTCTAACTTGACAAGTTTGAGACCATGACTCTTGGTTGCTTGATATAACCATACCAATAACCGGCAATATTAATCCAGTAGTTATTCAGATCATCGCTCACAATGTTTCCCCTATGGAAGTTACATGCATGCATATGATAGAGATACACTCACGTAAAAAAGAGGAAAAGAGAAAGTTGATCGTGCATGCATTACCTTGGGAGATGTGCATGTACGTGCATGCAAGAAAATGCTCATGCGCTAGCGCTTTTGATCAGTTTGAGCAGACAGAGATTAGAAGGAGTACGTGTATCCATGAGGCAGGAGTTTTGGTCACTGCTAACAGACATAGAAGAGTCCCAGTCGACTACTACTTTCATCAGGCACGGCCACCCGAGAAAGAAGCATATTCATCGATGTTTCGAGGGATCAAACAGCTCACGTTAAAGGAAACCGGATGGGGCCCACCATCAGCTTATTTTGTGAAGATGGTACATATGTACCGTGTCATGGTTTGCTTAGGAAATAAAAACAGCCGAGATGTAAAAGGCAATTTTCTTAAGAGTCCTATAGTTATCTTTAGGAAAAGTTATGGAGTTGTTTTATTTAGCTTTTAGCCGTGAGAGTAGAGATAAGATTTTTCTTGGTTGTCAAGTTTGTTTAGATGGTCCTGCTGGTATAAAAGCCTAGGTGCGGCCATGTAATAGTTTTAGGTTATTTTGAGATGAATTAGACACGTGTGTGTTTTTCGGCCGTCGGCCATTATCGAGTTTAGAGAAACTTTGTCAAAAATCTCTGTTGGCGTGTGAGGTCCTGCGATGCGACGCGTAAGGGATTACAAGCTGAGCCTATACGGTTCGTCCACGTTATTCCTTCAAATTGAGGGGTTGGCGTGTTGTTTCCGCGGGATTTGCGAGCATCTTCGTAAACCTGCGACTTGTTCTTGCTGCGATGGAGGTTTGTGCCGTGAAAGATCGGGCCAACAATGGATCGACCCTTGTCTCGAGGTTCGCTCCTCATCATTGCTTGGAGATAATGAAGTATTCTCTTAACTGCTGTCCAATGAGTACTAGTAGGTGCATGCAAGAACTGACAAACCTTGTTGACTGAAAAACATATATCTGGTCTGCTTAACATCAAATACTGCAAAGCTCCTACAACACTCCTATACCTGGTGGAGTCTTCAGCTCCAAGCACCTCTCCATCATGAAGAGACAACTTTTCTTACCTAGACAACGGAGTTGAAGAAGGTTTACAACCTTTCATGCCCACTCGCTCAAGGATGTCTTGCACATATTTTTCCTGAGATAAAATAATGCCACTGCCCACATGTTTTACCTCAATGCCATGGAAAAAATGAAGGTTGCCCAAATCCTTGAGCGCAAAATCCATGCAAAGATCCTGAAGAAGGGCTTCAACTGCTCGAGAGGAGGAACTGGTGACGATAATATCATCAACATAAATAAGCATAAAGATAGTTACTCCATGCCGATGATAAAAGAACAACGAGGTATCTCC
Organism: Aegilops umbellulata; assembly: GCA_032464435.1. Lineage (NCBI taxonomy): Eukaryota > Viridiplantae > Streptophyta > Magnoliopsida > Poales > Poaceae > Aegilops > Aegilops umbellulata. Next base: position 271,295,964 of record CP136059.1, on the reverse strand, counting down.
CTTGGAAGCAGCAAAGCCAAGAGACTGTAACTTGGAGTACAAAAGATAATACCACGCTCTGGGTACTTGCTTTAAACCATAAATTGCTTTATCAAGATTGCAAACGTGTCGTGGTAAAGCTGAACTTTCATACCTAGGAGGCTGCCTCATAAACACCTCTTCTTCCAGAACACCATGCAAAAACGCATTCTTTACGTCTAGTTGTCGTATGCACCAATTTCTAGATATTGCAACGGAAAGAATCAAGCGGATAGTAGCAGCTTTTACCACAGGGCTAAAGGTATTCTCATAATCAATTTCATACCTTTGCTTAAAACCTTTGGCCACAATACGTGCCTTGTACCTGTCAATCGTGCCATCAGATTTGCGTTTCACCTTGTACACCCATTTGCAGTCAATCACGTTTCTCCCTCTGACCGGTGGAACCAAGTGCCATGTCTTGTTTGCTACAAGAGCTGAGAGTTCTTCATCCATGGCCTACTTCCACTTAGGATCACCAAGAGCATCATGCAAATTCTTCGGTTCACCTGTGGCACAAAAAGAACCCCAACGAACACAACCATCTTTATATACCTTGGGTTTTGCAATACCACTTTGGGACCGAGTGTGAGACCGAGCAGGAGGAAGTGGAGCTGGTCGAGCTTGCTGTATCTGCAGGCGATCGTGCGTAGAGGAAACAGCAGGGTCGGACGCAGGAGACGCAGGTGCAGAAAATCCTGAATCCCCTGCCTGCAGTGAGCCAGAAGGATCCGGTGCGGCAGCCGATGACGAACTGCCACCTGGCAGTTCCGGGTTGGAGGGGGACCGCGCGCCAGGATCCACCTGCCCCGCCTCGTGGGGGGCAGACCGCGCCGCGCCAGGATCCACCCACTCCACCTCATGGGGGGCACGGGGCCTGCTCCTGGTCGGCCCGCCAGGGGACCGCACACCCTCCCACACGGGGGACGACGCGGTGGGACGCTCGGCTGGCCCACGCGGCGAATCGGGGCGCCCGCCTGGCCTCCCGCCCATGGACGCAGATCCCGGCGTGGATTCGCCTGGTGCAGAGGCAGGCGCGGATCCCGCGGTTGATCCTCCTGGCGGTGCTGCAGCCACCGATCCTGAGGCCACCTGAGGATCTTCTGTGGCTGCATGCAAGTTATCAGTGTCCTGCATGAAATCATACGAATTTTCACCAAAATCCTCAATGTTCAGCTGCCCTGTTTCCTGCACACTTTCAGCTGGGTCATTAGCATTAGACAAAGACATATTGTCAGCAGCAAAATCCGCTCCCCCTTGAGCAAAATGAGGAGATGGCAAGAGATGAGAGGGGAGAAGAAGCAACTCTTTGCGAAGTTATGCACCGGCATTGGAGTGGAGACTTGCGAAAGGAAAAACTTGCTCACCGAAGATAACATCACGTGAAACATAGACACGACCAGAGGAGATATCAAGACACTTGTAGCCCTTATGAAGAGTACTGTATCCTAGGAAAGCACATTGTTTGGACCGAAATTCAAGCTTATGTTTATTGAAAGGGCGCAAGTTTGGCCAGACGGCACACCCAAAGATGCGGAGAAAGGAGTAGTTGGGCTTGGTGCCGAGGAGTCGTTCTAGAGGGGTTTGGTTCTTGATAACTCGACTAGGCATGCGATTTATAAGATAGACCGCAGTGAGGAACGCTTCGTCCCAAAACTTGAGTGGCATAAATGCATGAGCAAGTAAAGAGAGCCAACTTCTACGATGTGTATGTCTTTCCGTTCTGCGGAGCCGTTCTGTTGATGAGCATGGGGGCAAGAAACGTGATGCGTGATGACGATGCGTTCAAAAAAAGAGTTCAACCATTGGTACTCCCCCCAATCGGTTTGCATGGCAATGATCTTGCGATCAAAGAGACGTTCAACATGAGCTTGGAAGAGGCGAAATTTCTCGAAGACATCAGATTTATTTTTGAGCAAATATATCCAACTAAACTTGCTAAAATCATCAATAAAACTGACATAATATTTCTGTCTTCCTACAGAGACGGGTCCAGGACCCCAAACATCTGAAAAAATAAGCTCTAAAGGAGCTGTGGACTCACTAGTTGAACGAGAATAAGGCAACTGATGGATCTTGGCCATCTGACATGCATCACACACTAGAAGGTGATCTTGTTTATTTGAAACAGGAAGATTGAAGTCGCGAAGAATCTTTTGGACTACCGGAAGAGCTGGGTGCCCTAGGCGCTTGTGCCACCGAGACATGGAGGGTTTGATGGCAGCAAGGACTTGGCGTTGAGGGGCACTTTGCCGTCCGGTCACGGGGAACAAGCCCCATCTACTCTTGTTTTGAAGGATTGTTCTCCGGGTAGCCTGATCCTTGACAAGAAAGAATTCAGGGTGAAGTTCAATGAAAACATCATTATCTCGCATAAGATTATAAGCTGAAAGGAGGCTCTGGTCGACACTAGGAGCATGAAGGAAATTGTTTAAGTGGAGGGAACCAGAGGGAGTAGATAATACTGAATGGCCAATATGTGCGATGTCCATACCTTGCCCACTTCCTGTGTGGATCTGGTCGGTCCCGGTGTAGCGGTCTCGAACGACCAACTTCTCCAATTCCCCAGTGACGTGATCAGTGGCGCCGGTGTCGAGGTACCAATTGGTATCTACGCCATAGGAGTAGGCAGAGTTGGCGGAGCGAGAGTTGCCACCGCCGCCGCCGCCACCACACCCACCACCGCCGCGTCTGCCGCCACCACCGCCGCCTGCGGGGTTGCGCACGTTGTTGTTGTAGCTCTTGTCGAACCGTTTCCTGTAGCGCCACGCACCGTGGCCTTCCTCCTTGCAAATCTGGCAGCGCTCGCGATCACCGCGCTCACCGCGGTCACCACCCTGTTGGCGCGGCGCACCGCCGCCTGAGTTGTCGTTGTAGTTGCCGCCGTTGTAGCCGCCACGTCCACCACCCTGGCTGCCACGTCTGCCGCCGTAGCCACCTCGACCACCCTTTGCGGCGAGGTTGGCGGAGTGATGGGCGGTGTAGGCGGCGTGCTGAGCGGCGATCCGTGACTCCGCGGAGAGCAGCAGCAAGAAGAGTTCGCTGAGGCCGATCGGTTGATCGGTGACAGCGCGCGTGGAGATGGCGGTGACGAACCCGTTGTAGTCGGGCTCGTGCATGAGGCCCTCCAAGATGTGCGAGACGACGTCGTCTTCATCGAGGGGTTTCCCGGCGGCGGCGAGCTCGTCCGCGAGCCCCTTCATCTTGGTGAAGTAGGCGGCTGTAGAGAGGTCGCCCTTGCGTGCGTTCCCAATCGCCGAGCGAAGCTGGATCTGGCGTGCCCGCGACTGCGCAGAGAAGCTTTCCACCAGAGCTTGCCAGACTCCTGCAGCGGTGGTGTGGTTGGAGACCTGCATCAGAACCTCGCGGGACAAGGAGGCGAGCAAAAAAGTGAGCACCTATTGATCTTGAGTGACCTAGATCGCATGTTCTGGGTTAGGCATCTCGGTGGTCTCCTTCTTCCTGGCGGTTTCCTTCTCGGTGACGATGACAACGGCGGGCTCCTTGATCAAGCCGTCAAGGTAGCCCATCATCGCGGCGGCCCTGACATGCGGGAGTACTTGAGCTTTCCACACCAGGAAGTTATCGTGAGTAAGCTTCTTCGTGATGGTGTGGCCGAGGGAGGAGAGGGAGGGCATAGCCATGGCGTGAGAGGAGGACGAGGACGAGATGATCTAGACGTATGGAAGAACTAGGCTCTGTATACCATGTAAAAGAAGGTGCTGAAGCGCATGCGTAGGCAGGGGCGCGGTGCGTGTTAATATAGCCACCAGAGGAGGCGGCGCACAAGGTACAGAGGGTTAGGGTTTAGGTTAGGTGGAGATTGATCTCTTGAACTAACTACCAGGATCTTATCTCAACACCTAACCTATCCTAACAAACTACAACACACGCCATATACAACTAACACGGTTTATATAAATACCGTGAGTACAATGTTTTAACACGGTGAATCAAAGGTCACATCTTCCTCTACTCGCGCCTGTTCGGCTAGCGAACGACCGGGCGCCGTTGTTGGTGAGCCGCTGGCGGCTGCGGGGTACGACATCGTCCTAGGGTGGACTAACTAAACAGAACGACGTAATAGTAGTGTAGATATACAACCAACCATTGCGACGGATGACGACCAGAAAACTCCCATGCAATCACATAAATAAATTTAAACGTGCATGAAAACATGAATTATGTACCTACGAATAGACAAGAGTTATTCCAAAAAAAAATAGACAAGAGTTATGGAGTTATGGAAATGTACCTACGAATAGACAAGAGTTATTCGCAAAAAGAAAAGAATAGACAAGAGTTATGGAATTATGGGATTTGCGAAGATATGGTATGCACTATGTAGAGTTGATAGAATTTCCGTGATCCACGGTGCATGCCATGCCTGTCACCAAAGGCATACTATAACTACGGCACACCTCGTACGTGTGGCCGATCGGTGATCAGATCCTAGTTTTGAGACCTCGAATCAACAGGGCAATGGCGTATCAGCAGATGTGGGCGATGCGAGTGCTCGTCATCGTCCCATGGGGCGCCGTGTGCGTGCCCGCTGGCCGCGGTGACGCTGAGGCCATGCAAGCCATCGCCAAGTCCATCGGGTGGGCCGTCCCCTCATCCGACCCGTGCGACGGCACCTGGACGGGCGTGAGCTGCAACGAGATTGCCCGCGTCACCTCCATCGTCGTCACCCACGCCGGCCTCCACGGCGTTCTCAACGGCTCCGATGTAGGCAAGCTCACCTTCCTGTCCAACCTCGACCTCAGCTTCAACCGCCTCATCGGCCACCTCCCGCTCCTGCCGACGCCTCACCAGCACCTCCGCACCATCGATCTCAGCTCTAACTCCCTGACAAGAATCCCCCGCGGCTTCTTCGCCGCCCTGCCCGCCCTCGAGGCGATCGCGATCGACAACAACGACATGCTAGTAATTTGGGATCAGCGGGACCTTGTCACCTGCTCCGCCCTACGCAGCTTCTCCGCCAACAACGCCTCCGTATACGACAACTTCCCCAATTTCTTCGGCGACGTCGCCTTGTTCCCCGCCCTCGAGAGGCTGTCCCTGGCCAGGAACAGGATGTCTGGGGCCGTCGGCACCGGTTTCGGCGCTAACAGCAATATCAGGTATCTAGATGTCGGTGGCCAGCGCAACGACCCAGATAAGATCACCGGCCGCCTCGACTTGTTCATCCCCGACATGGTCAACCTCGTGGAGGCTCACTTGGATCACAGCGGCTTCTTCGGGCCGCTGCCTGACGTTACCAAGCTTGTCAACCTCCGCGTCTTCGATGCATCCTACAACGACCTCTGTGGACGCCCCAAGTTCGCCCCCGGGACGGCCGTCACCCTTGATGGAAATCCCAATGTCGGATTTGCATGCTAGTTAGTACTCCTTAGTAATCAATTAATGTTTCATCATATCATGCATGCATGTACTCTACTACACGCACACGTACGGGCCGGTTATTATCAATAACGTAGTAACACACTCTTGTCTATTCTTACGTGGTGGTAATTCGTGTTTTCAAATCCTGTTTAAATCTATTACGTGCTGGTAATTCATACTTTTATTTTTGAGCAAAATGATGTTTTTTAGAAAAAGGCCTTCATGACTAGCTTTATTAACTTAAATCACACTTACATCGTCTGCTAATAAAGATAAAATAAAACGTTGAGGTGTATCCGACCACAACATCGGTGGATTGGACCTCCCAAAACTAGCTAGCTCATGGGCAACCATGTTCGACTCCCTATTACAATGTTCAATAAGGATCATCCCGAAATTGGCAAGTACACTTCGACATTCATTAAGGATCGGTGCAGCCACCAACGAGTAACCCTCGTTTCTATTCAATGCATCAACAATAGTCACATTATAAGTTTGAACCACAACCTTCTCACATTCCTGACTCTGAAGGAGCAAAAGTCCTTAACGAAGCGCTTCCGATTCAGCAGTAACCACGTCAGCTACATGTTCCATTCGAGCAACGGCTGCTGCAATAAAGCCTCCCGTATGATCACAAATGATAGCTCCACAAGAACCACTGTTATCATCATCAGAGAAAGACGTATGAAGTTGGTTCATGTTTCCCCGTTGCAACAAGCACAAATTTTGTTTGAGCGGTCGGTGCAAAGCAAACTTTGCCATTTGGGCCGGGCCGGCCTCTTACCATGCCAGCATGGCACGACGTGAAATTGGCACCAAAGGGGTAAACGGGATGTGCCTGGAACGGAAGAGCTCTCTCGTCTTTCGTCTGCAGCTGCTGCTGCCGCCTGCACGCACACGCACAATGGTCGGCCAATGGTGCTCCAATGTCCGGTTCGATCGGGACAGCGCGCGGTGCTGAACGTGACCTCTTTAATTTGATGAGCTAGCTGCACCTGCACGCACCCGCATCGTGCGGTGCCCAGTGGCGCTCCAGCTGGGTGACATGCATTCCATCCACAACGACGTCCTCGTGGAGTGGAGTGGGCGATCGAGGTCCAGGAGCTAGCTAGGGAGGACCGTCGTCCCCTGCCGGCGAGCGAGCGCGGCGCCGTCAAAGACGCCGAGCTAGGTGTGCGAGGACCCGTGCAGCGGGGACAAGGCCCGGGTGGAGTCTCTGCCTGCGGCGGCGGTGAAGCACCTGCGGTGGGGCCGGAAGGCTAGTTGTCGGCGAGGACGGATCGACCTGCATGCATGCATGCATTGGAGCTCCATGCCGGAGATGTACGTACGTACGCGTCTCCTGCCTACCTGCAATGCATTGCATGCATGCTTGCTTGCTTGGGAGTACACAACTCAAATCAAAACCCAATGAGACGATCATGCCATCCATCCATCTCAATTCTCAAGGGATCCATCCTTTTTAGATAACTATATGCTCCTAAATGTAAGACGTTTTTGCTGCCAACCAAAACGTCTTACATTTAGAAACAAAGGATTGTGGTTTTCTCACTATGAATTGCCGCAGTTTTCCCATCATGTGAATTCTCAAACACCAACTTCAAGACATCATCATCCTTATCAGCTTTTCCCTAACACAAAATTGATTTCAGGAATCTCGGTTCCATTATCACGTCTCTTTGATGCTAGATAGGTCAGACACATGCTTGCCGATCTAAAGAACCGAAGAAAGATGGGCACGACCAAAGGCTTCCCTCGCCGTAAATGGGGACATAGGCGTTCCGGGAGAAACTTGATGCATTACAGCTAGGGGAGATTGAGCGTGTTGCGTAGGAGGCACAATAAAATAATAGATCAGTGATGTTGGACTGATGGCGTCGACGCCAAAAATGGCAACATGAATGGAATCCTTATGTGTATCAAGTAGAAGGAACAAGATAATTCCAACTTGGGATTGCAACCAATGACGTCGGCAACTAAAGCTTGAGCAATTTAGCCATCGACTTGTAGCACTGAATCTTTTGCTTCCACTGTTTTATTGTGTCGACACACCTGACTAGCACCAACCATATGCGATAGTAGTATATGGATTATTTCATTTTCACGTAAGATAACGGTCGGCAATACCAGTCATTTGTGTGTGGTGTGCATGAGGCCGTCCAAAATTGTTCCCCACAAAATAACTGTTGGTAGGACGTCATGCATGCCAATGACAATGCTTCTAAAACCTCATAGTAATGTCGTGTAGAATATGTTGGACCATTTACAAACATCACTTGATATTCTAATCAAATTCAAATAAAAGTCTATGTACTACTTGGAGAATGAAGATACAAATTGTCTAGAAGTCACACGCAAATCACCTTTACCAATCATCATCCACTCGACCTAAACTGTGCACACACATAACATGGGCTGTCATTCGCCCCTACAAGTGCAAAACTCACCCTGCCAACAAATAGGGTCATGCTATCTCCCTCTCGGCCCCAAGTTTCGTCTCGTTGCCGCGCTCCACTGTTGAGTCAAGAGGTGACAAATCAGGTTAAAAACAATATACACACACAAAACGTGTATGGTCATTCATTGTTGTTTTTCATAATTACTCGTACACTATTTCTCGTCATTTCATGTGAAGAGTGCAGAGATTCAAATTATTTGATGTTGGTTTCACTGATAGATTTTATAATATCATTTGAGAGAATCATAGAATAATTACAATGACGACGAGGAGAATCATAGAATAATTTTAATGACATCGGCAACAATTCTATAATACTCCCTCCGTTTTCTTTACTCCGCATACAAAATTTGGTCAAAGTCAAACTATACAAAGTTTGACCAACTTTATATATAAAAAATATGGACATCTACAATACTAAAACATATAGTATGAAAATATGTTTCATGGTGCATCTGATAATATTGATTTCATATTGTGAATGTTTATATTTTTTTAATATAAAGTTAGTCAAACTCTACAAAGCTTGACTTTGACCAAACGTTATATGCAGACTAAAAAGAAATGGAGGGAGTAATTATGATTTTATTGGGATAATTTATAGGAAAACCCATTGATGAATGGGTCCCACGTGACGTAAAAAAATAATAGTGGTTGTGGTAAAAAAAACATTTCAACATATTTTAGTTCCACATATTTATATCAAACTTGATTTCTAGATTTTATTTTTCAAGATTTACAGTAATAAATGAAGAAGAACTCATGTCAGAGCATGTCAGAGCGGGTTTTTAATGAGAGCGGGGAGCATGATCCGCGTGACGTGAGGCATCCACCGTCGGATCTACTAGGAAAGGTTGGATCTGACGGAGAGAAATGATCAATCCGTGGGAGGTAAGGATGACCAATAAAACAAGGACACTTGGCATGGTTGTATGGATCAGCAGCGCCAAAGCCAACCCACCCCGCCGCTTCCTTCTTTTGGCGCCAAGATATTTGGAATGCTCCCGCGCTCTCTCCGATATTTGGTTCGAGCGAGCGAAAATGTGGACATATTTGGAGTGCTCCCGCGCTCTCTTGAAGACTAGATCATGGATGGCACGCTTTGCTGCGCCCATCAATTTTGGCAATAAGATAGTCAGAATTTCTAAAATTAGTCACAAAATATGTTAAATTTGTGACAAACATATATCACTAATCAAATAGTTGGTTGGATCTTGGGTTTGATTTGTATGATTTGATAGTTTGGCCTATTCATTATTTTCCCTTGCCAAGATTTCACCTAAGTTGGAGTATTGGACATCCTTCGTCCGCATGACACTAAATTATTAAAGCAATACACATATTGAACCATGAGAGAACGTGTGTATATAGCTCATACAAAAATGTTTCGGATACAGAAACCAAGTTATACAGTACCATTTAATGCATAGTTGAAAATTCTCCATAAGCATATGGAAAATGAACTAAAATATCATCGCTTGTGTTAGAAATATGATTTTGGCCTACTTTTACGAAGGCATAGAGCTGAAGGACATATTAAAACAATCTGCACACAAGAACTATTCTGCAATATCTGAAAATAAAATCTTTGATACACGCTCTAAATGGTAATTAATCGGTCTAGGAGCAACCCTGACAATAAGAAACTTTTGTTTGTAGTAGTGGTTGGATTGGTCACAGATTTCTTGTCTTACAAACCAGTGGTATGATTAGGTCCGAACTGATATAAAGTATCTGAGAACAAATAAGAAATCACTATTTCCTCGATATATCTGTCAAAACACACTTCATAATTCATATATGTGACATATACTCTCCAGGAGTTCAACTGACAACATGTATTTTACATTTAGTAATTGTAATCACCAAATAATAAAAATAGGCAGCACCTCGCAATGGTCAACATGGCATTTCTCCAAGATTCAAAGATCCCGAAAAGATCATAGCACCTTCAATACAGGTCAATGTCTCAAAAAGTCAAGGGCATACTCAAGTCATTACGAACCATATTTTTCTGCAGATTGAACGCACTCATAATTTTGTGTAGATTAAACGCAATCATAATTTTGTGCAGATTGAACACATTCAGGGAGTTACCAACCTTGTATAATCAAGTGCTCCAGAACATTGACTTCATCTACAGAAGGGGATCTGTAGCAGATAATATGATAAAAAATCTTCCTATCTTGTATACCCTGCTGCACAAAATAAAAAATTCAAGGAATTGAAATACATGATTAATAAAGAATATATAGCCATGAACCAAGTCTGGAAGCAGTAATCTGATAAAAAAAATATGTTTGATGCCTTTCTAGCAAGTGCCACCACAAGTTAGTTACATTAACTTCCTTGTGCACATCTTCTGGAATTGGTATGGCTATAAATGAAAGGGAAATGAGTTAGGAAGCAACTATGAGAAGCATACAGTAAGAAGCTACGGAGCTGATTTGCATGCCAGCATATCGCTAACATGAAACAAGGATTCCATAATTAAAATAGTACAAAGGCTTATATTGTTTAAACTGCCACGCTCAGCCCAATGTACTTAGAGATTCAAGTATATTATATATATGTTCTCTCTTTATTACTAAACCAGTAAACCAAATGATTGATGTTTTCACTATTCAAAAACACACACACAAGATTCGTGATGGGATGGAGCGTCAACACTATATCTCACGTATTCAGTCCTATGGAAGACCAGGGATGGAAACAACAAATTAACAGGTAAACCTAGAGGGCAGAAAAAAGTTACTCCTCATGCGAGTACGTAGTATTTAGTCCGTACCTCGGGAGATTTGGGCTGCGCAAAGCACCAGTATTTGGTGAGATTAATATCGAGCCGCTCACGACCGAAGGCGTGGCCGGCGGAGCAGAAGCTGTGGTGGAGAGGCGTTGTGCTGCCGCACCGTCGCTCCTGATACGCCGACGTTGCTGCCGCCACGCCTCCGCCGCGAGGAATACCAAACCAAACCCAGATGCCACCGGATCAAGGGTTGGCAGCCTGCTCCCGTGCAGCGAGGGAGAGGGCACGGTGGAGAGGGGGCTCTGCTGCTGGGGAGATCGGAAGAGAAGACACACGGGAATCTGTTGGATCCATTCGCAGAGAGAAAGCCGAAGCGGGTGAGGGGAGACAGAAGACGGTCGGTCCAGCGGACTGGGCTTCCATAGCAGCCCAATTAAGCCCAATCAACCACAGGCCTTGAAAAAAGTCACCAGAGTAGCAGCCCATCAGGACAGATGGCCCAGTTCGTGGTAAACTCGCACTGAACGAATATCTAACGGCCAGAAATGATTCAGACGCTAAATCTGACGGCTGGAATCGCTGATAGCGTGAGAAAGCTCGGTTTAGGTGCGGTTATACTGTCCTCAATTTGGTTCAAACGAAAGTAATAAAAAAAGAAAATGAATGCGCGTTGCGCGCGTCCATTTTGAAAGTAGAATGGTAGGAATTGTTGAAAATATATGAAGGCAAAAGCTGCGTGCTCCGGGCTGCCCTTTTTGTTTTATATGAAGGCAAAAGCTAAACAAAACCAAAATGTGAACTACGGGAAACTAAAATATGGTGAAATAAGTTGTTTCAAGCATGTTTCCCTTTTCTTTTGATACGACAGTAAGTAGAAATTGAAAAGGGGAAAATATGTTCTGTTCACAATAACAAGAATTGAAATTGCGTCGGCCTCTTTTGTGTCGCTTATATACATGATAATATACTTATTAAATATCTCCACGGGCCTACCTCTCGAGCATCGGTTTAAACCACGAGCAACTTCTCCGTCGAATAACACAACACTTGTAGTCGATATTATAATTGATAGATCACTTTGAAGTTACAATGCAGAGAAGAGGATCCTCCATAGTTGGTAGTATTTAGCAGTGACCATCAAATGAAGACATTCTAAAGCTGCATAAAAAGTGCACGTGAGTCTACAACATGCTGTGATCTGGAGAGGGGCATGTGCTCCATAACCTAAATATTAGGATATACTCATGTGAAAAGATCCTAGATTTTCGTCCTGAAGGCTACTGATTGCAAAATCCTTTTTATAATTCTTCAGCCCCTGTTAAAAGAACAATATAATTTTCACGTCAGATTGATAAACGAAATATAAATAGTATCAAAAGATAATGGATATCAATTATTTGTTATCATTCTACCTTTAAGAGTTTGAGTGCCGGTTGCGGATCAGCCTTCTCATCCTGTTAGTTACAATGTCGAGAACATGATAAACACAGAATATTACAATTAAGCGAGATGTTAGTAGGTTGCACAATTATAAAGTTAAAAAATCTAGCAATTATCAATGCTCGAATGTGAGAAATCTTCTCTTTGGTACTCTTATGTGAAATTGGATCACATGCTTTAGAGAGAGATAATTAATCTATCGGATGATGGTGTCATGGTGCTATATACAGCAACATGGATTTAAGATGTTGATAAGAATCTTGTATATTGTGCAATATAATTGACCAATTCCAGCATATATAGTCACTGTTTGCATTTTACTGTCAGGAAATAAAATCCATTGGTTTGCTTTTAGTTGCTTAATCTGAAGAGAAGAGGGGATGAAAAAGGTAGGACAAATGCAAATGGAAATACAAAAGGTACATGAAAAACATTGCCTGGAGGTCAAATGAAATAAATTTTGTATTGCAAAGTAAGGAATCCAACATCACGTACTTGCACTGGAATTAAGTTGCTGCATACGCTGCTGGAATCAAGTCACTGTTCTGTTGGTACCTTATCACCCCATTGAAACTGAAGATATGGTATAGAAGGATGTTATTTGACTTAAGAATGTTGAATGAATTTGGGATTATATAATGTACACGATTGGCTTTAGATTTATAACATCAATATATTGCATCTATAACAGATTTGCTACCTGTCAAGTAGATGGTTAAAAAGCTTTCTCCTTGGCCACTCAGGATTTCCTTCTCTGAAAGCATATAAGCATGAAATACAAAGTTAGTCGTCACATATTAGTTCATACAAATGCAAGCCAAGAGAAGTCAACCCACATGGACGGTGTCTGTTTCTAGGAGTTTGCAGGAGATCTGGCCTAGCGACACAATGTGATGCACCATGGCATGCCATTTCTGAAGTGAACAACAATTTAATCCCTGGCTGATCAGCAAAATGGAAAATAAATAAACATATAAGAAGATGACAATTTACAGAAATTTATGATAAAGATTTTCTGTTGAGATTTAATTATGAGAAAAGGTGCTAATGGCCCGCCTTGAAAAGAATTGAAAGGGATCACAAAATATAAAAATGGAATCAACAAAGTAATGAGCATGTAAGACTTAAACACGACCGTGTAATAGGTGTCCGTGTAGGTTTAGAAAAGTAAGCAGAGTTCTAGTAGGATTACTAGTCCGAGTCAAGTATTAGTCCCTACATGGACGTGTATATAAGCACCGGCAAGGCTGCTTTGTAACACACAACGAAAACGAACCAAAGCAATACAAAGCAAAGGCTCCACACGGGCCTTTAGCCATCAAAGACCAATCAGTTTCGTCTATCGTTTGCTAAAATTACGAGGAGTTTTCGCCGAGACGTCCCGTCGAATCGATCCAGCTAGCAAGGCCGGGCTACTTCACGTACGCGCATACGTGCACAGGCACGTACAGGAATCCATCCAGCTGCTAGCTAGCTAGCTAGCTTTGCACGTACGTTGTGTAGCTTCTGGGCAATTTGATCTACTGATCAAAAGCCAACAATTGGTATCTAGAGCCTCGACGATCTACGATCTACGATGGGGGACAGCGACGTTGAGTCGGTCAAGTCCGGCAACGGCGGTTCCAAGGCGAATAAGAACAGCAACAAGGTGAAGAAGGGCGGCAAGTCAGTAACCAGTGGTGGTGGAACGGGCGGCGTCAACGTGCAGGCACATCGCAACATCCCCATCCAGTACCCGATGCTCACCGACGCCAACTACGGCGTGTGGGCAGTGAAGATGAAGATCATTCTCCGAACCCTTCGAGTGTGGGAGGCCATCACGGACGACGACGTCGACGAGGAGTGCGACGAAGGTGCCATGGCCGCCATAGCCCAGTCTGTGCCAGATTCCGTGCTGATGACATTGGCGGAGTTCGAGACAGCAAGAGAGGCGTGGAACGCACTCAAAGAGATGAGAATCGGAGAAGATCGCGTCACGAAGGCTCGGGCACAAGTGCTGAAGCGCCAATTTCACAAGTTGCAGATGGAGGAAACTGAATCGGTGAACGACTATGCCATGCGTCTGACTACTTTGGTGGGAGAGATCCGCGCGCTTGGTGCAAAGCTCGAGGAGACCGAGATTGTGGAGAAGTTTTTCAGTTCAGTGACTGATAAATTCACGTACATCATCGTCACGCTCGAGCAGCTTTACGACATCGACGACATGACCATAACGGAGGCGACCGGACGCTTGCGGACATGGGAAGAGAATGCTTGTGGCTGTCGGAAAGGCAAAGGAGGAGGTAGTGACCAACTCATGTACTCGCGCGCAGATTGGGAGTCCCCAAGTAGCAAAGGAAGGCGCAACGTTGGCGAAGGCTCAAGCGCGAAGCGCGGCGGACAAACCGAAGAAGGCAAGGGAAAAGGCAAGCCACAAGGTCGTGGTAAGGCGGACCGATCTAAAGAGCGGAAGCCACGGAACTTGGATATGTCTGAGGTCAAGTGCTATAACTGCAACGAGATGGGTCACTTTGCAAAGGATTGTCCGGAGCCTAACAAGAGGGAGATCAAGGCAAATTTGGCGAAGCAGGAAGACGAATGTCCAGGTCTTTTGATGGCCGAAGTTTGTAATCTCGTGGATCCTAACAAGCGGGAGATCAAGGCAAATTTGGCGAAGCAGGAAGACGAACGTCCAGGTCTTCCGATGGCCGAAGTTTGTGATCTCATCCAAACAACGGTTGTGAAACCAAACCGGAAGGTGCTACTTCATGAGGAAAAGGTAACACCAAAGTTATCCGGGAGCCAGAACGTGTCGTGGTATCTAGACACAGGTGCCAGTAACCACATGACGGGGTGCAAGGAGAAGTTCCTCGAGCTAGAATATGATATTCAAGGCTCGGTCAAGTTCGGTGATGGTTCAAATGTGGAGATTTGCGGGCAAGGTTCTGTCCTCTTCGAGGGTCTCACAGGAGAACATCGCTTACTCACCGGAGTGTACTACATCCCACGGCTTCGCAACAATATCATCTCTGTCGGGAAACTTGACGAGAATGGATGCAAGGTGGATATTGAGAATGGAGTGATGACGATTTTCGGCAACCTCCGAAACGTGCTAGCCCGTGTTAATCGCACACGGAACAGGCTCTATATCCTCAACCTTGATCAATCTCAACCGGAGTGTTGGCTCGCCAAGAGTGATGATGATTCGTGGTTATGGCATGCTAGATTTGGACACGTTAACTTCTACGCCTTGAAGAAGATGTCGAAGATGGAGATGGTATCTGGGATGCCGTTTATTGACCATGTTGATCGAGTATGTGACGGGTGTTTGGTTGGAAAACAGCACCGCAGGCCGTTCCCTGCTCAGTCTACCTATCGTGCAAGTGATGCACTCGAGCTGCTCCATGGTGATCTATGTGGCCCTATCACCCCAGCAACTCACGGAGGAAAGAAGTATTTCTTCCTTGTGGTAGATGACTACTCGAGATACATGTGGGTCGTTCTCCTACGATCTAAAGATGAGGCGTTTGAAGCATTTAAGAAGCTGAAGGCTGCAACGGAGATGGAACACAAGCTGAAGGTTCGCGCTCTAAGGACAGATCGCGGCGGAGAGTTTACGTCGAACGAGTTCAACGACTACTGCGAGAAGATTGGCATAAAGAGGTTCCTCACGGCACCTTATACGCCGAACAGAACGAGGTTGTTGAAAGGCGCAATCGAACCGTCGTTGACATGGCGAGAAGTTTATTCAAGAGCAAGAACTTGCCGGGGACTTTTTGGGGAGAAGCTGTCTCGACAGCGGTCTATCTTCTCAACCGGGCTCCAACGAAGGCGGTGATCGGCAAGACTCCGTATGAAGCAATTTACGGACGGAAGCCGAATGTGTCTCATCTACGGACATTTGGGTGCGTGGCGCATGTGAAGACGGCGGAGCCGCATCTCTTAAAGCTTGCCGATCGCAGTACCAAGATGGTGTTCATCGGATACGAGAGGAGTTCCGGCACCAAGGCATACCGCTTCTACGATCCACGAACCAAGCGTCTACGGATTTCACGCGACGTCGTGTTTGAAGAAAACCAAGCATGGAATTGGAGCGCAGCAGCCGACGATGCTCCAAACGGTAACATATTCACAGTTGAATTTCCAACTGATGATGATGCAGGGGAGGACGTCCAGGTGGTTGGCAAGACACACAACCAAGATGACCACAATGGTAGTGATCATCATGGTGCCGACACCGACGACGACGCGCATGGGTCGCAAGGTGATAGCGACAACGACGCGCACGACACGGGCGGAGATCTCGACAACGAGGCGCATAGTGACGACGACAATCAAGATGATAGTCACGGTCACAACGACTACGCCAACGACGAGGATGTCGACGACGCGGATGCCAACGACCCAGCATCTACCACGTCCGAGACTCAACCGTCTTCCTCAAGTGCATCGACGCCGACACAATTTGTGTCGCCTCCTTCGCAAGCCACAACGGATTCTTCCGGGCCTCGTCGCTACAAGACCCTCAAGAAAGTCTACAAGTACGCAAAGCCAGTTACGCTCGAGTACTCCGATTTGTGTTTACTCGGAGTTGAGGAGCCGGCGAACTTCGTAGAGGCGAGCAAAAGTTTAAGTTGGATGCACGCCATGGATGAGGAGATGAAGGCGATCGAGAGCAATGGCACGTGGACTTTGGTAACCCGACCTCCGAACCAAAAGGCCATAGGTTTGAAGTGGGTTTACAAGTTGAAGAAGGACACCAAGGGTGCCATTGTGAAGTACAAGGCAAGACTCGTCGCAAAGGGTTACGTACAACGTCAAGGAGTTGACTATGAGGAGGTGTTTGCACCGGTTGCTCGAATCGAGATGGTGAGAGTGCTCTTAGCTTTGGCAGCACAAGAGGATTTGAAGATTCCTCACATGAATGTTCAAACCGCTTTCCTCAACGACGATCTCACAGAAGAAGTGTACGTGGAACAATCCCTCGGCTACGAGAAGAAAGGAGAAGAAGGGAAAGTTTTCAAGCTCAAGGAGGCACTTTCAGGGCTGAAGCAAGCGCCAAGAGCTTGGAACACAAAGTTAGACCAAAATTTGGTCACACTCGGGTTCGAAAGATGTCCCCTTGAGGATCCAAAAGATAGTCTATCAAGCACCGAAGAACAGATGAAGACTGAAGACGCGACCAAAGAGGAGCGCTGGCGTCAAGCTACGGATGAGCCGACGTCAGCAAAGACGGTCCCTAAAATGCTGGGAGAAATGGCAAAAGCAAGTGTAAGGCCTACAAGTAGTCATATTTGGGATCCAGGTTGAAGAAAAGAGCACGTCGTGTTTAGGGAGGTGAATGTAAGACTTAAACACGACCGTGTAATAGGTGTCCGTGTAGGTTTAGAAAAGTAAGCAGAGTTCTAGTAGGATTACTAGTCCGAGTCAAGTATTAGTCCCTACATGGACGTGTATATAAGCACCGGCAAGGCTGCTTTGTAACACACAACGAAAACGAACCAAAGCAATACAAAGCAAAGACTCGACACGGGCCTTTAGCCATCAAAGACCAATCAGTTTCGTCTATCGTTTGCTAAAATTACGAGGAGTTTTCGCCGAGACGTCCCGTCGAATCGATCCAGCTAGCAAGGCCGGGCTACTTCACGTACGCGCATACGTGCACAGGCACGTACAGGAATCCATCCAGCTGCTAGCTAGCTAGCTAGCTTTGCATGTACGTTGTGTAGCTTCTGGGCAATTTGATCTACTGATCAAAAGCCAACAGAGCATATATGGGAATTTGATTTGGATTGAAGGGAATTCAAATGGCATACCATGAGAAGAAAATTGTCCGATGGATACAATTCCTAACCAAGAGCAGATTGTTGAAATCCTGCGGAAGCAAATCGGAAAATAAATTTTGAAGGCACCAAACATATCTTATAGGGGGTGACCGAGCGAATGGTAAGGATACACTTTAAGCTGGACATGTTCGTACGAATGTGAAATGTGGTTTCTAGTCACCAACGACAAGCTAGCAACATGAAGAAATAACGAAACAGATTAAGGCAAGTAAAATACTTTGGAGTCATCACCTTAGTTTCATAGAAGTACGTATTGAAGCAGGGATTTGAAGTAAACATCAGTAAAAATGGGGATTTAGGACTGACAAATATTAGGTTTAAAGGGGAGAGTTGGATCAATAGATCTAATATATTTAGTACTACTAACAAGTGTAGAATCTGAGGATTTTGGCTCGGCACACAGAATAGCAATTTTGGTTTCATAATATATATCTAGATAAAGTAAAAGGAGATGCAAAGTGAAAGAAATCACCTGCAATGCAAGAACAACAGACCAAAATCAGATGCGAATTAGGAATTTAGGCATTGATCGATGTACAAATTAAAGGAATAGCACGAGGGCAGAGGAGGGGGTCAGGATATGCTGATCTGTAGCAAGTGACACGGTAAAAGAAGAGTGCCCATCGGCAGTAGCACATAATGAAAAACAAACATACTGTTTCTAAAGAGAACTTACTGATTTATCTGAGAAGAAGTGCCACCGGATGTAAGCACACTATCAACGTCAACCGGCATGACTGATCGCCGCGCACCCCCAACAAACAACAACACCCACCTGCATTACAGCAAGGCAGAGGAGAAGCGATCGATTGAGACCAATGGATCAGGACGCGAGACCCCGCATAAGACAAAGGGACGAACTGTAGGAAAGAAAAAATCCCAAGGGAGGGTGAAAGGTTGAAGGAACGGCGCCCTCTGATGGCAGCTTTCCTAGGGACGCTGGTTCTAGAGGCGCCACCGCAAAGCCAACTGGCAAATCACGGTTGGATCCGCTGCCCGAGTCAAGGACGCGGGATGGGCGCCGCCGCTCCCGCCCAGCTTCGGTCGCCACACGAGGGTTTGCTCACGAAAGGAAGGAGGAGCGGCGTAACGGTTTTTTTAGGGGTTGCGACGCGGCGGTTTAACACCAGACGGGGAGTGGTACAGTAGAAAGCCCGTTGGGCCCAGTTTAATACCAGACGCTCAAAATTGTCGTGAGAGCAGCGGCCCAGTACTGTTAGCGCTCCTTCTTAGCGATCTGTGCAAGCGGACATGGGATTAAGGGCTAATCTGATGGCCGGAAACGACTGAAAGTGAAGATCGGACGGCTACAAATGTTAATACCCTGAGAGGGCAGGAAAGGTGCTCAATTATAATGCCAGTAAACCAAATGATTGATGTTTTCACTATTCAAAAACACACACACAGGATTTGTGGTGGGATGGAGCGTCAACACTATATCTCACGTATTCAGTCCTATGGAAGATCAGGCATGGAAACAGCAAATTAACAGGTAAACCTAGAGGGCAGAAAAAAGTTACTCCTCATGCGAGTACGTAGTATTTAGTCCGTACCTCGGGAGATTTGGGCTGCGCAAAGCACCAGTATTTGGTGAGATTAATATCGAGCCGCTCACGACCGAAGGCGTGGCCGGCGGAGCAGAAGCTGTGGTGGAGAGGCATTGTGCTGCTGCGCCGTCGCTCCTGATACGCCGACGTTGCTGCCGCCACGCCTCCGCTGCGAGGAATACCAAACCAAACCCAGATGCCACCGGATCCGGGGTTGGCAGCCTGCTCCCGTGCAGCGAGGGAGAGGGCACGGTGGAGAGGGGGCTCTGCTGCTGGGAAGATCGGAAGAGAGGACATACGGGAATCTGTTCGATCCATTCGCAGAGAGAAAGACGAAGCGGGTGAGGGGAGACAGAAGACGGTCGGTCCAGCGGACTGGGCTTCCACACTTTCATTGGTTTCATGTTTTTTCTTCATTTTTGTATTTATTAGTTTCTTCTTCTTTTAGCTTTTTGGTTGATTTTCATCTGTATCTTTATCGGTTTTTCATTGTTTTAAATTTTATTTGCACTCCTTTCTATTTTTTATTTGGTTCTCATTTTTGGTTATTATTATTTTATTTTACTTCCATTCTATATTTTTTGTGTACGTGAAGAACATTTTTCAAATAGACGTTGAACATTTTTCAAATACAAGCTTAACATTTTTGTAGTGCACGGTCAACATTTTTTCCATACACATTTTAAACATTTTTAAAATGCTTGATTAATATTTTTTAAGTACAAGTTTAACATTTTAAGTACATGGTAAACATTTTTTCTTTACACGTTTTTAATATTTCCAGATGCCTGATTAGCTTTTTTAAAATCGAGATTGCTATTTTCTAATACATGGTCAACATTTTTCTATACACATATCAGAAAAATTCAAATGCTTAATTAACATCTTTCAAATACAATATTAACATTATTTTCTATATCTATACCACTATATAGTGTGTGAATAATTTTGACTATTGGGCGTTGAATAAAACCCATTTAATGGCTGAGAGGTGGCAAATAGAGTAGCATTGGCCGTTAGATATTCTCTTCACTACATCAGATTTTGCCACATGTAATATCTTGAAGTTTCTACTCAAGCTTAGACACAATCATAGTATGCACAAACCTCAAAACAAAGACACTTCTCGTTTGTTCTCGATTCTTCCATACTTTAATTCTTCAACTTTTTTCTATTAAGATAATTGCCGCTCATTTTTTATATCATTTATGTTGCATAATATGAAGAAAATGCAACTACTTCTCATTTATTCTAGACTCTTCTCCCAGTTTTATTTCTTACAAAATAATTGGCATGTGTTTCTACTATATGATGTTTTTTTTTGGTTTCAAATCTGCGGCAACATCTCCCTAAAGTTCAATTTGTCTTTGTAGATTGAGTATTTAGCTATTATTATATACTTAACATTTGTTTTTTGTAGTATATACCACACAATCATCGAATATTCCGTAGTCATAACTTGATTTTTCATGGAATGATCGTTCAGACTTAAACCTATATCGTGTACCTCTCATATGTGACTCCAAATTTATATGTTTCCTTATTATGACGTGGTAAATCGATATTCGGTCGCACTTCCTCTCACGTCCAAGGCAGATGTAACTTACTAGTATATACAGTGTCAACATTCTTTCTATACACATTAACACTCTTCAAATACAAGATTAACATTTTTTAATACATGATCAATATTTTTATACATATTTAGTATTTTTCAAGTGCTTGATTAAAATTTCAAAAATAGTTCAACATTTTTAAATGCTTGATTAACATTTTCTAAATACATTATCAAAGTTTTCATCATTTTTTAATACACGGCCAACATTTTTGCTATACACATTTTATATTTTCAAATGCCTGATTAACATTTTTGAAATAATTATTTAAGACATTAACATTTTTTATACACAATTAACATTATTAAATGGTTGATTAACATTTTTTATATACTTTTTTAAAAAAATTCAAATGCTTGGATTGACTTTTATAAATGCATTCTTTGTATACATGGGAAACAATTTCTCTATACACATTTAACATTATTCAAATATTTAGTTAAATTATTTTTTTCAAATGTTTTATGTAACTTTTTTTGTAAATATTTATTTAGAATATTTGAAAGTATAAGTAAAGTAAAAAAATAAATACAAAAGGAAACAAAAAACGTGAAAAAGGGAAAAAATGTGGGCGTGAGGAACAACCTAACTGGGCCAGCCATTCTAGGAACGCTAGACGGGAGACGGACCGTTGTCTCGCTCTAAGCAAGACATATCGCCTCCCCGTAAACCGGCGCTCTAAGGGCAACTCCAAGGCCAATGTATTTTATTCTTGTCTAAAAAAACGTATTTCATCTGTTGTGTTTGTTTCTGTTCCCGCGAACGAAAATGATGGCCCAACACGGTGACCCAAATGGATGGATGTTCGTTTTGCTGCCAAGTTTGAACACATTTTCAATCCAAATTTGTACCGGGTTTTGCATCCGTGCACACATGTCGTGGAAGCCCGCGTTGTTATCCTCTTGTCCTTCCCTGTCTCGTCCACCAGTGGCACACCATCTCCACACCAGCCTTTCTTCTCGCAAAACTAGCGCAACCCCACATCGGTGAAGCCAAGGAAAGAGCTCACGCCGGAGGTAGAGGGTCAAGACAAAAGCAGAAATCGCGGATGCGGCCTCGTTGCGGACGCTGAGGCCATCACCGCCTCATGCTAGGGATCGTTCGTGAGTCGGCCCTTGTCGTAGCCGCGACTGCGGCGGCCAGCTCGGGCTGATTGGCGGCCTGCCCACCCATGCTTCCGGAGTCGCCCTCCATGTCAACATCTTCGCCGATATATGGGTACCTACATAAACATGACCAGGCAATGCCCCACTTCTCCACTCCTCAAGCCAGCTCGCTGGTAGTCGGCGACCACGTGTCGATCGTGCGTCCCATTGATCTCAACGCTGCACCCATGGCCGGCGAGTCCACCTATATGCCCGACCCGTGAGTGACATTGGCGTCAAGGACCTTGTATGTTTTTCATTACCTTCGTCATATGAGCATATATTGTCCTCCTATACACATAAATGTATCTTATTGTTACATTAGTAAATGTAGGTGTTTTAAGCTTTGGATACATTCAAGTACGAACATGGGACAAGTCATTTACCATGACTCATTGTTGGATGTCAGCCAAGGATTCTCGAAAGTGGAAGGACCAATATGCGGCCCAAAAAAGATGTGTGTGTGTGTGGGGGGGGGGGGGGGGGTCATTGGTCATCGACCCAAATTACAGGAGGCGTCGACCCAAGTTACAAAAGACCGAGGGAGAAGATCAATTCCAAGCGTGTTGCAAGGCGTGATGCTTTGCCAATCACCTTGCAAGAAACGTTGAAGGGGCTCATAGCCCAAAAAGAGATGTCAAGTGAGAAGAGGGAAGAGAGAAAATGCCAAGAGAAAGAGGAGCCAATCAAGAACTACTTCGAAATACAAAAGAATAAGCTCGAGATCGGTGAGGCCAGTGCTCAATCAAGTGCTAAGGAAGTGTAGGTCAAGGAAAAAGAGGTAGAATTCACGCTAATCTTCAAGGAAGTGGATGCCATAGGGGTCAACTTGAGAAACATGACCCAAAGAAATAGGGTTTGGTTTGAGAGGAAGCAAAAGTTCATAATGGACCAAGATGGGTGATGATCTTATATTTGTTTGTTTTGCATGAACTATGAGGCCAGGGCACGTGCGGGGCTCGTGAGATTTCTTTGGTGTAATGTTGTATGCAGGCATGGCATAAAATATGCTTTTGGTACCATGAAAAAATGCTAGATTTATTTTGCTAAATATTTTTGCTACGTCATCTTGATGAAAATATGCATAATATTAAAAAAAGACATTAACGTACGAAATGGGTCGGCTCGTTGGGTGTTGTGGCCAGGGAAGGGCGGACATGGGCCGTACGCATGTCCGTTTGGCCATCCAAATGGACAAAAAACAGAAAAATCTTCTGTCCTTTGGGTCGGCCCTTTGGAGTTGCCCTATGAGCCGATTAGGTGAATCCTATTCCGCGCTTAATGCATCGAATACTTTGTTATTTGTTTCATGGCCCGCACCCCTTTCCAGTGATGCATTTGTTAGTAGGCTGGCCAACGTACTCTGTGAACTCATTTGCAGACGCTTCTTCTGACTTAGGGGACTTCCAGAAGCTTCTGGCCCCTATTTTGGGTATCTTCCGACCCGATTTTTCTTTTCTATATCAATCGTTTTGGTCGGTTTTTGGTTGTTTTGGTTTTTATGCTTCTGTTTCTTTTTCCTTTTTTCTTCTTTCATTGAAACCGTGGACTTCTTTTATTCATGAACTTTTTACAAATTTCTGAAGTATTATTGAATTCAAGAATGTTTTTCAAATATGTGGACTTCTTCTAAATCCGTGAACTTTTATCTGAATTCGAGAACTTTTTCCTAATTCGTGTTTTTTCTTTCAAATTTCATGAACTTTTTAACTTGAATGGATTTTTTGAATTCATAAAGTTTTTAAATCCATGAACATTTTTCAAACTAGTGACTTGCTTCGGCCTTTGGGTTCACCGCTCCGATGATAAGGCCGTGTCTCCTATCGTCTGCAGGTTCTTGATGTGTGGCTCGGGAAAATCACTTTACCGGCATGTGGGGGGACTGAGTCCTTGCCGGCGCCGGAGAGGAGATTGTGGGAGGGAGAGGAATCCACTTTTGCCGGCGATGAAGTCTCTAATACATCGCATGTTTAGTGTACTTTTGTGCCAATTATTGTACCTATTGCAGGCATGCGTGTTTCACTACGGGACGCCAATATATAAAAATCGGTCTTGTTTCATGATTTTTTGAACCAATTTAAATGTATCCAAAATCAGTCTTGTTTTAAACGTTTTGCGACAGGAGTTCAAATATATAAAAAAGTTTTGAAATTGAAATATTGGTCCAAAGATTATGAGCCATTGAGAATGATACAAGAAAAATTAAACGTAGGTCTTTAGTTATAGGGAATGTTCTTTGCATGCAATGCCCCTCTCTCCTCTCTCACTCTCTCGCCTGACACAAAAAGCTATAATTATGGACCCCTCTCTTGTTGTATTGCTCTGTATTCTCGAAAAAAGATTTACTTTTTATATTAAACAATGTCACACAAATCTTAGTGAGGGTCACCGTGATTCGCGTGCGGAACGCTGGCCTGAACGGCACCCTGCCGGGGGACACTGCGTTCCTGCCCAGGTTGCAGGAGCTCGACCTCCGGGACAACTCCATCACCGGTGAGCTTCCCAAAACCGTCTTCCTCGGCTGATGAGGCTGTGGCCCGACAACAACAGGTGAAGCTGTTGGATTCCTTGGTGCCGCGAGCTATGTGAGCACCAGGGGGGCACTGCCCCCCTCCCCAATTTGGGGAAAATGGGAAGGAATATTTTTGGAGGTCTTACATGTGAAAAATATGTTTGGCCCCATCATATCTTCAAATGTTTCCTTCAACACCCACCAATTTTTTTCTCTAGCGTCAGTACTTTACTCAACCGAGACGGCAAAATAGCTGATCGGACCCTGGGCTAGCCCATAATCTGCAATGAGCATGGGAGGGTCTCCACAATCAGCGCATGAGACGCTGGCCGCAACGACACCCTGCTAAGGGACATTCCCTTCTTGGCAAGGTTGAAGGAGGTCGACCTTCGGGACAACTACATTATCTGCAAGTTTCCCAACACCGTCTTCCTCTGACTAAAGAGGTCACGACTCGACAACAACAACTTACCTCCATGGCCACTGGATTGTTGGGCACCGCAATGTCGTTGCAGGTCATGGTTTTCACCTTTAGCAAGATTATGGTGATTTTTTTCTTCAGGAATTTCAACAATACACATGAATTCAAATATTGTAGTAGTGCACAACATCGTGGTGGCCCTCGGTGTCGACCGTGCCCTGGGTTGGGGTAATGACTCCTTTCATGGCGTTGATGGCTGGACTGGCATGGCGTGCAATGCGCACGTGAGGGTCACCGCGACGCGCATGTGGAACGCGGGCCTCAACGACACCCTACCGAGGGACATTGCTTTCCTGCTCTCAAGCGAGGTTGTTGGATTCCTTGGCGCCGTGAGCTATGTGGACACGAGGGGGGCACTGCCCCCCCCCCCCCCCCCCCCTCTCAATTTGGGGAAAATGTGAAATAATTTTTTGGGAGGTCTTACATGTGAAAAAATATGCTTGGCCCCTCATATCCTCAAATTTTGCCTTTAACACCTCTCTGGCTCGGGTACTTTACTCAATCGAGGACGAAAAAAATAGCTGATTGGACCCCGGGGCCCATATTTACTGCATGAACCTTGTTGTTGGACAATACCTACAATTAAATGAGGAGCTCTTTTACAGTACTCCTAATTATATATAAGGCATCCATTTTGTCAAATCCAACGGATAATGTTAACTGGTACTCCAACCTAGTATCAAAGGAGTAGCGACACCAAAAGTTGTGGAGTACCGTTATCTTAAGGGTAAAATGGTACTAAGGTCTGCGAGCTAATTGATCCAGTGACCGGGACATGGGATGATACGCTTCTAGAAAGCATTTTTTATCCAGTGGACGTGAGAAGGATACTTCAAATCCCTGTTCACTTCCAAGTTTTTGATGATTTTGTAGCATGGCAACCAAACAGAATAGGCATCTTCTCTGTTAAAACAGACTATCATTTGCAATGGATGCATACTTATAGGTCCCATGCAAATATGATGAAAAGACCAGGTGGATCCACACCTTTGGCAGTATGGAGTAATCTTTGGAAATTATCTGTTCCACGTAAAGTTCAAATTTTCTGTTGGAGAGTGTTACGAGGGATCATGCCGCTAAGAGCCATCCTAACTAATGAGATTTTTTACAGTGCATCATACTACCCATTATGATGGGTAGTATTTGCTAGATCCAACGGCCAGTATAGATCGGTCAAATTTTCGCGCTAGGACATATTGGTAATTTCTTATTAGAGATAGATTTATTCTTTGTTAGTTCTAATCACAATTAATAATTCTAATTAATTAAATTAATCCATCCGATTCGACGCGGCACCGTTCGTCCGCTACTCGCGACGCCTCCCTGCTGCAAAGTCTCCATGCAGTGCACCGGTGCAAGAACGTCCGCTCTGGCGCTATACCGACTCTGCTGCACCAATGCATGCATGGAACGACACAATTTGGTGTGTCATACGCCGCGCTATCCATTTTGATTTTCATTTGATGAGCAGCGACAGCAAGATGATGAATGGTGTGATGGCGAGCAAGGCGGCACAGGTGTGGTGCGACGGCAGCCTGCAGCGGTGAACGACACCGTCTGACACCTCGTGCACTCCGTCAGCCTCCTTGCGCGGAGGCACGAGCGACTGCGTGTGCGACCTCGTCGCCACTGCTCCCTCGGGTTGCCGGAGCGGCCCCGCGGGTGCGGCGCAAGAGGAAGCCGCGATCTGATTGTAGCGTACGCGTGACGTGCTGATGTATCCGGCCGGCGGCGAGTCTATTAGGTTAGCTATTCTAGGTCGCTGTGTACGTGCGGTACAGCCCAGCTTGGAGTACGAACCAATACCATCAGCTTCGTTTCATCGTTTTTGTCGTGCGTCATCTGGCCAAAAGAACTGGACGGCATGGACTGCGCCATGGCGAGAAAGGAGATTAATAAAAAATAGAGTACCCAAAATGACCCTAATGAGCCGAAAATCGTTGTAGTATTGGCTTATTTGGGCCCTCCAAGCGATAGAAATAAACGGCCCAAATTGATTTGATGCACCGTAAAAGGTTTCTAACTAATAGGCACGTTGGCTCCAACGGCGCCTGTCCTATCTGCCACCAGGGTGCGGAGGACATCCGACATCTCTTGTTCCAGTGCGTGCATGCGAGGTACTTGTGGACCAGACTTGGTATGATGGATCTCATTGACCATTCATTGCTGGTGGATAGATCCGGTTCAGTTATTTTTGAGCATTTACTTTCACTGCGGGAGATCCATTTGCTTATACACCCAAGTATAAATTTTAAAGAAGCTCTTGCAGTGGGAGGCTGGTATCTTTGGTGGATTCGGAGGCAAGTAACACATAATGAACCGGTGCCACCTTCATGAAGATGGTCGATCTTTGTTCTTTCTATAGCAAAAAACTTCCAGACCGCTACAGCAAGATCACATGATATGCCTGAAACAAAATGGTGCAAGCCAGACCCAAGATTTACAAAATTAAACGTTGATGCAGCTTTCTTTGCAGATGAAGGAAGTGGTGCGACAGCTGCTATCCTCAGAGATGATAGGGGTCAGTTTATCGCCGCGCAATATAAGTTCATTCCAGTTGTAGCTGATGCAATTACCACGGAAGCGACGGCTATGAGAGACAGCTTGGCATTTGCCAACTATCTTGGTTTCAATCGGATTGAAGCGGAATCAGATTCACTTCAAGTAATTAATTTTTGTTCTGGTCATACAAGATGGTGGGAGGAAGCTGCAGCACTATTTGCAGAATGTGTGGACATAAGTACTGCAATTGGGGAGGTCATTTTTAAACATTGTATTCGTTCATGTAATCAAGCGGCTCATGTGCTAGCTAACTATGGTTTTTGTAATAAGTCTACTCTTACTTGGTTGGACGAGCCTCCTGACTTCATTGTCAGCATGCTCGTAGACGATGTGAACGTTTTCATGATTTAATAAAGCTAGTCATGATGGCCTTCCTTAAAAAAAAAGGGGTAAAATGGTACCACGGGCAATTACCTAGGCTAGCTGCTGTAATTTTAGTTACGAACAAAACGCGGATCAAATAATTTTGTTACTCGTTTTTATCAAAAGATCATCACAATATTTAAACCCTAAGTTCATAAGCTGGACCATGGGGACGAGGCCCCGCCCGCGAGACTGCTGCGAGAGACGTGTAATTACTTTCTTCATGATAAGCGATGCGTGGCAAGAGAACCAGATGCAGAGTTGCACACCTTGAGCACCGGAGAATCAAAACCAACGGGACATGTGACAAGTAGATGCACTTAGGGTCGAATCATACTAGTAGCAAGCGACTGCAAACATCAATTTAATTTCAACCAATGAACACCAATTACGGAAGGAGCAAAACTGATTTTGTAGAATTCGGGCGGTGCGCCTGCGTGGCGGCAGTGGCTGAGACGATAGTCGTGCGTGAGACGAGGGGATGATCCCGATCAATCGGCGCCTCGGCACCCATCAAGATGGACGCATCATCGGTCTTGCATGTAAACCAAATTTAGGCACAAACAAGGCTGAGAATTATGTTCGGGAGAGAAAGTCAATATTGCCCTTTCGAATCAATGGTGGATATTTTTCTAACACAGTACAGACGTAAGCGCTCATATACATGTGCATACACTCACCCCTATGAACGCGCACATGCACACCCTATCCCTGTGAGCACCTCCGAAAGACTGAGCCGGCATATCATCTTGAAATTTACGAGTCACCGTAGGCACCTCGTCATTAACAGGAACGTCTCCTCCCACTGAATACGCATCGCCGAAAATCCTGAAATAAATTCAGAAATAAATGCGAGCACCAGGTCTTGAACCCTGATGGGATGGGGATACCACAGTCCCTCTAACTATCCAACCACAAGTTGGTTTGCATCAATGGTGGATATCGACCGTACTCCCCACCTCCAATTGGGAGTACAAGGCAACCGTAAAAACCTCGAGTTGGTATTCGTTATAGGAATGCTCCATATGTCTTTTTGCTCATGTAAAAAAAATACTCATGTACCCCTCAAAAAAATAAAACTCATGTAGAAGTATATGCCAACAAAAAGAGATTGGTACACACACACACATTAACCCCGGTCGAGCCAGCCCTGGATCCCTGGTACATAATTATCGCAGGCATGCGTGTCACAGTACTAGACGTCAGTCAGTGTGCTTGCAATGCAACAAGCGGGCTCAAGGCCGGGGGGGGGGGGGGGGGGGGACTCAGTCATGTGGCAACAAGCGCGCTTCATGTCGAAGCCACGGGGGCGGCAGGAGGAGGGACGACGTAAGGAGTGGCGCAGAGCATAAGCGGGTTCTTCCTACGCACGCCGAGCCCCATAGACTCCGCCATGTCCACCTCTTCCACGCCGACGGGCAGCGTCCAGTCGAAGTGGCACATGAGCTGCAGCAGTGTGAGCTCCATGCCGGCGAGCCCGTAGTTTACCCTGGGCATATCCTCCTCCGTGCCCCGAACGGCGTGAACTCAAAGTGGAGGCCATGGAAGTCGACGGCGCCGTCCTCCTCGAATCGCTCCGGCGAGAACTCCTCGGGGTCCTTCCAGTACCGCGGGTCCCTGGAGATGGCCCACGTGTTCACCCGCCGATCTCCGTTGTCTCGATGCTCTCCCTCGGCACCAGTAGCGGCGCCGCCGGGTGCAACCGAATCGCCTCTTTCATGGTGAGCTTCAGGTACCTGACGCTATTGCTACGGAGGTCCGTCTCGCTGATGTTGTCCTTGCCGTGGAACGCTCGTCGGACCTCGTCCTGCAGCTTCTTCATCACCCGTGGGGTGCGCATGATCTCTGACATGGCCCACTCCGTTGAAGAGCCGGAGGTCCCCGTGCCACCGGCGAACATGTCATGTCATTATATATTAAGCCACTTAGCATCTCCAGCAACAACCCTATAACATGGTACCAAAAAGTAGTTATGGGGCACTAAAAAGTGAATTTTGCATCACCTTAAAACTTTTTGCTCCAACAGCAGCCCTATAATTGGGCGCCAAACTGCTCCAACAGCCGCACTATATTGGGCACGAGGCCGCCCGATGCAAATTTAAAGTGTTTTTGCGTTCGGACGCGTGGTTGCACGATGCAAATTTAAAGTGTTTTTGCGTTCGGACGCGTGGTTGCACGATGTGTTGCACGATGCAAATATACATCACTTGGGATTGGTTTTTTGTGCAGCCCTAAAACGGGTCCACATATTTTTTGCAATTAGGACAGCTGTTGGAGCTCGTTTTTCGTCTAAGTGATGTAAAAAATGGGTTTGCATTGTTATAGGGCTGCTGTTGTAGACTTTAATTAATCTACTGGTAAGCATGCATGCGTTGGAGATGAGCTGATAAGCATGCATGCATGGTGCGAATCAACCTGTGGTTGAGTTGGTTAGGAGGACAGTGGTATCCCCAATCCACCAGGGTTCAAATCCTGGTGCTCGCATTATTCCTGCATTTATTTCAGGATTTTCGGCGATGCGCTTTCAGTGGGAGGAGATGTTCCCGTCGACGATGAGGCGCCTGCGGTGACTTCGTAAATCTCAAGATGATATGCCGGCTCAGTCTCTCGGAGGTGCTTATAGGGGTAGGGTGTGCGTGTGTGCGTTCATAGGGGTGAGTGTATGCGCGTTTATATGAGCGCTTGTGTCTGAACTGATGCTCAAAAAAAAAGCATGCATGCATGGCTTTATAGGGGTAGGGTGTCCGTGTGTGCGTTCATAGGAGTGAGTGTATGCGCGTTTATATGAGCGCTTGTGTCTGAACTGATGCTAAAAAAAAAAAGCATCCATGCATGGCTGTTGGTTCCTTTTAAGTTGGAGAAGCGTTTGTCCGGTAGTGCAAAAATGCTAGACGTACGATGTCTTACATGCTTCTTACAGGCTCCTTCCTAACCAACTAAACATTGCCCCCTAATTTTTAGATGGATGGGGCCCCTCACTCCCCTTAATCCAATCACCACTTGCCAGCTAAGAGCATGTACAATGGTGTTATCTTAGGAGTGCCACATAGGATAAATAATGAGGTGAAGGAAAGAGAACTCATAAGAAAAGGCTGTCTTCTCTTATTTAAGAGAAGACAGGAGATGATCTCTTAACACAATATGTCTCATCACTTTTGTAGGAATAGCTATTTTTTGAAGACAAGGCTAAGAGATGACCCATCGTAGACATGTTTTCTTATCATCTCTAAATTACACGCAAGATTTAAGATAAAACTACCTTATCAACCATTGTACATGCCCTAAAACTCATCCCGTAAAACCGTATAACTGTCCGTCGGTGCAGCATTACTGGTGCAGTGTGCATACTACTACTTACCAGTACCACCGCTTTGATGGTGTTGTCCATGACCGGAAACCCCCAGCGGTTGCCGCCCTTCTGCAGGGAGAGCATGACGTCGACGACGTTCTCATCGACGACATCCTTGCCGGCGGCGATCCTGTCAGCACGCACCCTCCGCCTTCCCTCGATGATGTCCATGAGTATGTCGCTGAATGTTCTGTGGATCTCCTGCAGATTCCTCTGTTGGGGATCGTAGCAGAAATTCAAAATTTTCCTACGTGTCACCAAGATCTATCTATGGAGAAACCAGCAACGAGGGGAAGGAGAGTGCATCTACATACCCTTGTAGATCGCTAAGCGGAAGCGTTCAAGTGAACGGGGTTGATGGAGTCGTACTCGTCGTGATCCAAATCACCGATGACCAAGTGCCGAACGGACGGCACCTCCGCGTTCAACACACGTACAGCCCGGTGACGTCTCCCATGCCTTGATCCAGCAAGAAGAGAGGGAGAGGTTGAGGAAGACTCCATCCAGCAGCAGCACAACGGCGTGGTGGTGGTGGAGGAGCGTGGCAATCCTGCAGGGCTTCGCCAAGCACCGCGGGAGAGGAGGAAGGAGAGATGCAGGGCTACGCTATGGAGAGATCGGAACTCGTGTGTTGGCAGCCCCAAAACCCTCAAGTATATATAGGGGAGAGGGAAGGGGGTGCGCCCCCTTTAGGGTTTCCACCCCAAGGGGTGCGGCTGCCCCAAACCCATCTAGGGTGGCGGCCAAGGGGGTGGAGAGGGGAAACTTGCCCCCGAAGCTAGGTGGGGCGCCCCCTCCCCAAACCCTAGGCGCCTTGGGCCCTTGTGGGGGGGGGGCGCACCAGCCCACCTGGGGCTGGTCCCCTCCCACATGTGGCCCATGCAGCCCTCCGGGGCCGGTGGTCCCACTTGGTGGACCCCCGGGACCCTCCTGGTGGTCCCGGTACGTTACCGATAAAACCCGAAACTATTTCGGTGACCAAAACAGGACTTCCCATATATAAATCTTTACCTGCGGACCATTTCGGAACTCCTCGTGACGTCCAGGATCTCATCCGGGACTCCGAACAACATTCGGTAACCACATACAAACTTCCTTTATAACCCTAGCGTCATCGAACCTTAAGTGTGTAGACCCTACGGGTTCGGGAGACATGCAGACATGACCGAGACGTTCTTCAGTCAATAACCAACAGCGGGATCTGGATACCCATGTTGGCTCCCACATGTTCCACGATGATCTCATCGGATGAACCACGATGTCAAGGACTTAATCAATCCCGTATACAATTCCCTTTGTCTATCGGTACGATACTTGCCCGAGATTCGATCGTCGGTATCCCGATACCTTGTTCAATCTCGTTACCGGCAAGTCTCTTTTACTCGTTCCGCAACACATCATCCCGTAATCAACTCCTTGATCACATTGTGCACATTATGATGATGTCCTACCGAGTGGGCCCAGAGATACCTCTCCGTCACACGGAGTGACAAATCCCAGTCTCGATTCGTGCCAACCCAACAGACACTTTCGGAGATACCTGTAGTGTACCTTTATAGCCACCCAGTTACGTTGTGACGTTTGGCATACCCAAAGTATTCCTACGGTATCCGGGAGTTGCACAATCTCATGGTCTAAGGAAATGATACTTGACATTAGAAAAGCTTTAGCATACGAACTACATGATCTTGTGCTAGGCTTAGGATTGGGTCTTGTCCATCACATCATTCTCCTAATGATGTGATCCCGTTATCAACGACATCCAATGTCCATGGTCAGGAAACCGTAACCATCTATTGATCAACGAGCTAGTCAACTAGAGGCTTACTAGGGACATAGTGTTGTCTATGTATCCACACATGTATCTGAGTTTCCTATCAATACAATTCTAGCATGGATAATAAACGATTTATCATGAACATGGAAATATAATAATAACCTATTTATTATTGCCTCTAGGGCATATTTCCAACAGTCTCCCACTTGCACTAGAGTCAATAATCTAGTTCACATCGCCATGTGATTGCAATGATTCCAACACCCATGGGGTTTGATCATATCTCGCTTGTGAGAGAGGTTACTAGTCAACGGGTCTGAATCTTTCAGATCCGTGTGTGCTTTACAAATATCTATGTCATATCCTAGATGCAGCTACCACGCTCTATTTGGAGCTATTCCAAATAACTGTTCTACTATACGAATCCAGTTTACTACTTAGAATAATCTGGATTAGTGTCAAAGTTTGCATCAGCGTAACCCTTTACGACGAACTCTTTTTCCACCTCCATAATCGAGAAAATTCCTTAGTCCACTAGTTACTAAGGATAACCTTGACCGTTGTCCTGTGATCCATTTCTAGATCACACTTGTACCCCTTGACTGACTCATGGTTTGGCACACTTCAGGTGCGGTACACAACATAGCATACTTTAGAGCCTACGACTAAATCATAGGGGACGACCTTCGTCCTTTCTCTCTATTCTGCCGTGGTCATGTCTTGAGTCTTGCTCAATACTCACACCTTGTAACACAGCCGAGAACTCCTTCTTTGCTGATCTATTTTGAACTCCTTCAAAATCTTGTCATGGTATGTGTTCGTTTGAAAGTACTATTAAGCGATTTGATCTATCCTTATAGATCTTGATGCTCAATGTTTAAGTAGCTTAATCCAGGTTTTCCATTGAAAAACACTTTTCAAATAACCCTATATGCTTTCCAGAAATTCTACATCATTTCCGATCAACAATATGTCAACAACATATACTCATCAGTAATTCAATAGTGCTCCCACTCACTTCTTTGGAAATACAAGTTTCTCATAAACTTTGTATAAACTCAAAGTCTTTGATCATCTCATCAAAGTGTACATTCCAACTCCGAGATGCTTACTCTAGTCCTTAGAAGGATTGTTGGGGCTTTGCATACTTGTTAGCATCTTTCAGGATCGACAAAATCTTCTGGTTGTATCACATACAACCTTTCCTCAAGAACAAGGAAACAATATTTTGACATCCTATCTGCAAGATTTCATAAATAATGCAGTACCTGCTAATTCCAACAGACTCTAAGCGTCGCTACGAGTGAGAAAGTCTCATCGTAGTCAACTCCTTGAACTTGTTGGGAAACATCTTAACGACAAGTCGAGCTTTCTTAATGGTGACATTTACCATCATTGTCCGTCTTCCTTTTAAAATCCATCTGTACTCAACAGCCTCACGACCGTCGAGCCGTTCTGCCAAAGTCTACACTTTGTTTTCATACATGGATTCTCTCTCGGATTTTATGGCCTCGAGCCATTCATCGAAATCCGGGCCCACCATCGCTTCTCCATAGCTCGTAGGTTCATTGTTGTCTAGCAACATGACTTCCAAGACAGGATTATGTGCCACTTTGAAACAGCACGCATCCTTGTCGTCCTACGAGGTTTGGTAGTGACTTGATTCGAAGTTTCATGATCACTATCATAAGCTTCTACTTCAATTGACGTAGGTGCCACAGGAACAACTTCCCATGCCCTGCTACACACTAGTTGAAGTGACGGTTCAATAACCTCATCAAGTCTCCACCATCCTCCCACTCAATTCTTTCGAGAGAAACTTTTCCTCGAGAAAGGACCTGATTCTAGAAACAATCCCTATTGCTTTTGAATCTGGGATAGGAGGTATACCCAACTGTTTTGGGTGTCCTATGAAGATGCATTTATCCGCTTTGGGTTTGAGCTTATCAGTCTGAAACTTTTTCACATAAGCGTCGTAGCCCCAAACTTATAAGAAATGACAGCTTAGGTTTCTCTAAACCATAGTTCATACGGTGTCATCTTATCGGAATTACGTGGTGCCCTATTTAAAGTGAGTGCGGTTGTCTCTAATGCCTAACCCATGAACGATAGTGGTAATTCGATAAGAGACATCATGGTACGCACCATATCCAATAGGGTGCAACTATGATGTTCGGACACACCATCACACTATGGTGTTCCAGGCGGTATTAGTTGTGAAACAATTTCCACAACGTCTCAATTGTGTACCAAACTCGCAACTCAGATATTCATCTCTATGATCATATCATATGCATTTTATCCTCTTGTCACGACGATCTTCAACTTCACTCTGAAATTACTTGAACCATTCAATAAATCAGACTTGTGTTTCATCAAGTAAATATACTCAGTTTCTACTTAAATCATCTGTGAAGTAAGAACATAACGATATCCACTGCGTGCCTCAGCACTCATTGGACTGCACACATCAAAATGCGTTACTTCCAACAAGTTGCTTTCTTGTTCCATTTTACTGAAACCGAAGCTTTCAGTCATCTTGCCCATGTGGTATGATTTGCATGTCTCAAGCGATTCAAAATCAAGTGAGTCCAAACGGTCCATCTGCATGGAGTTTCTTCATGCGTATATACCAATAGACATGGTTCACATTACTCAATCCTTTTTCAAAAATGAGTGAGTCCAAAGATCCATCAACATGGAGCTTCTTCATGCGTTTTATACCAATATGACTTACATGGCAGTACCACAAGTAGGTGGTACTATCATTACTATCTTATATCTTTTAGCATGAACATGTGTATCACTATGATCGAGATTCAATAAACCATTCATTTTAGGTGCAAGACCATTGAAGGTATTATTCAAATAAATAGAGTAACCATTATTCTCCTTAAATGAATAACCGTATTGCGATAGACATAATCCAATCATGTCTATGCTCAACGCAAACACCAAATAACAATTATTTAGGTTTAACACCAATCTCGATGGTAGAGGGAGCGTGCGATGCTTGATCACATCAACCTTGGAAACACTTCCAACACATCTCGTCAGCTCACCTTTAGCTAGTCTCCGTTTATTCCGTAGCTTTATTTCGAGTTACTAACACTTAGCAACCGAACCAGTATCTAATACCTTGATGCTACTAGGAGTACTAGTAAAGTACACATTCACATAATGTATATCCAATATACTTCTATCGACAGCCTTCTCATCTACCAAGTATCTAGGGTAATTCTGCTCTAGTGGTTGTTCCCCTTATTACAGAAGCACTCAGTCTCGGGTTTGGGTTCAACCTTGGGTTTCTCCACTAGAGCAGCAGCTGATTTGCCGTTTCATGAAGTATCCCTTCTTGCCCTTGCCCTTCTTGAAACTAGTGGTTTCACTAACCATCAACAATTGATGCTCCTTCTTGATTTCTACTTTCGCGGTGTCAAACATCGCGAATATTTCAAGGATCATCATATCTATCCCTGATATGTTATAGTTCATTACGAAGCTCTAGCAGCTTGGTGGCAATGACTTTGGTGAAACATCACTATCTTATCTGGAAGATCAACTCCCACTCGATTCAAGTGATTGTTGTACTCAGACAATCTGAGCACAAGCTCAACGATTCAGCTTTTCTCCCTTAGTTTGCAGGCCAAGAAAATCGTCGGAGGTCTTATACCTCTTGACGTGGGCACGAGCCTGAAATCCCAATTTCAGCCCTCGAAACATCTCATATGTTCCGCGACATTTCAAAATGTCTTCGGTGCCTCAATTCTAAACCATTTATCATTACCGAACTATCATGTAGTCATCAAAACGTGTATGTCAGATGTTCGCAACATCCACAGACCACGTTCGAGGTCCAGCACACCGAGCGGTGCATTAAGGACACAAGCCTTATATTGTCCGCATAATTGCTACATTTAAAACAGTAGAACTAAAGTGCAAGCTATGACATAATTTGCAAAGATCTTTTGACTATGTTCAGGATAATTAAATTCATCTTATGAACTCCCACTCAGATAGACATCCCTCTAGTCATCCAAGTGATTACATGATCCGAGTCAACTAGGCCGTGTCCGATCATCACGTGAGACGGACTAGTCAATGTCGGTGAACAACTTCATGTTGATCGTATCTACCATACGACTCATGCTCGACCTTTCGATCTTCTGTGTTCCGAGGCCATGTCTGTACATGCTAGGCTCGTCAAGTCAACCTAAGTGTTTGCATGTGTTCCGAGGCCATGTCTGTACATGCTAGGCTCGTCAACACCCGTTGTATTCGAACGTAAGAATCTATCACACCCGATCATCACGTGGTGCTTCGAAATGACGAACTTTCGCAACAGTGCACAGTTAGGGGGAACACTTTCTTGAAATTTTAATGAGGGATCATCTTATTTACTACCGTCGTTCTAAGCAAATAAGATGCAAAAACATCA
Source organism: Aegilops umbellulata (assembly GCA_032464435.1). NCBI lineage: Eukaryota > Viridiplantae > Streptophyta > Magnoliopsida > Poales > Poaceae > Aegilops > Aegilops umbellulata. The sequence goes on along the minus strand of CP136059.1, from coordinate 271,258,302 downwards.
CATGCAATCAAATAGTGACATGATATGGCCATCATCACTTTGCTCCTTTTGATCTCCATCTTCGGGGCTCCATGATCATCATCGTCACCGGCATGACACCATGATCTCCATCATCATGATCTCCATCATCGTGTCTTCATGAAGTTGTCACGTCAACTATTACTTCTACTACTATGGCTAACGCTTTAGCAATAAAGTAAAGTAATTACATGACGTTTATGTTGACACGCAGGTCATAAATAAATTAAAGACAACTCCTATGGCTCCTGCCGGTTGTCATACTCATCGACATGCAAGTCGTGATTCCTATTACAAGAACATGATCATCTCATACATCACATATATCATACATCACATCCTTTGGCCATATCACATCACATGGCATACCCTGCAAAAACAAGTTAGACGTCCTCTAATTGTTGTTTGCATGTTTTACGTGGCTGCTATGGGTTTCTAGCAAGAACGTTTCTTACCTACGCAAAACCACAACGTGATATGTCAATTGCTATTTACCCTTCATAAGGACCCTTTTCATCGAATCTGATCCGACTAAAGTGGGAGAGACTGGCACCCGCTAGCCACCTTATGCAACTAGTGCATGTCAGTCGGTGGAACCTGTCTCACATAAGTGTACGTGTAAGGTCGGTCCGGGCCGCTTCATCCCACAATGCCGCCGAATCAAGATTGACTAGTAACGGTAAGCATATTGAACAAAATCAACGCCCACAACTACTTTGTGTTCTACTCGTGCATGGAATCTACGCAATAGACCTAGCTCATGATGCCACTGTTGGGGATCGTAGCAGAAATTCAAAATTTTCCTACGTGTCACCAAGATCTATCTATGGAGAAACCAGCAACGAGGGGAAGGAGAGTGCATCTACATACCCTTGTAGATCGCTAAGCGGAAGCGTTCAAGTGAACGGGGTTGATGGAGTCGTACTCGTCGTGATCCAAATCACCGATGACCAAGTGCCGAACGGACGGCACCTTCGGGTTCAACACACGTACAGCCCGGTGACGTCTCCCATGCCTTGATCCAGCAAGGAGAGAGGGAGAGGTTGAGGAAGACTCCATCCAGCAGCAGCACAATGGCGTGGTGGTGGTGGAGGAGCGTGGCAATCCTGCAGGGCTTCGCCAAGCACCGCGGGAGAGGAGGAAGGAGAGATGCAGGGCTGCGCTATGGAGAGAACGGAACTCGTGTGTTGGCAGCCCCAAAACCCTCAAGTATATATAGGGGAGAGGGAAGGGGGTGCGCCCCCTTTAGGGTTTCCACCCCAAGGGGTGCGGCTGCCCCAAACCCATCTAGGGTGGCGGCCAAGGGGGTGGAGAGGGGAAACTTGCCCCCCAAGCTAGGTGGGGCGCCCCCTCCCCAAACCCTAGGCGCCTTGGGCCCTTGTGGGGGGGGGGGCGCACCAGCCCACCTGGGGCTGGTCCCCTCCCACATGTGGCCCATGCAGCCCTCCGGGGCCGGTGGTCCCACTTGGTGGACCCCCGGGACCCTCCTGGTGGTCCCGGTACGTTACCGATAAAACCCGAAACTATTTTGGTGACCAAAACAGGACTTCCCATATATAAATCTTTACCTCCGGACCATTCCGGAACTCCTCGTGACGTCCAGGATCTCATCCGGGACTCCTAACAACATTCGGTAACCACATACAAACTTCCTTTATAACCCTAGCGTCATCGAACCTTAAGTGTGTAGACCCTACGGGTTCAGGAGACATGCAGACATGACCGAGACGTTCTTCGGTCAATAACCAACAGCGGGATCTGGATACCCATGTTGGCTCCCACATGTTCCACGATGATCTCATCGGATGAACCACGATGTCAAGGACTTAATCAATCCCGTATACAATTCCCTTTGTCTATCGGTACGATACTTTCCCGAGATTCGATCGTCGGTATCCCGATACCTTGTTCAATCTCGTTACCGGCAAGTCTCTTTTACTCGTTACGCAACACATCATCCCGTAATCAACTCCTTGATCACATTGTGCACATTATGATGATGTCCTACCGAGTGGGCCCAGAGATACCTCTCCGTCACACGAAGTGACAAATCCCAGTCTCGATTCGTGCCAACCCAACAGACACTTTCGGAGATACCTGTAGTGTACCTTTATAGCCACCCAGTTACGTTGTGACGTTTGGCATACCCAAAGTATTCCTACGGTATCCGGGAGTTGCACAATCTCATGGTCTAAGGAAATGATACTTGACATTAGAAAAGCTTTAGCATACGAACTACATGATCTTGTGCTAGGCTTAGGATTGGGTCTTGTCCATCACATCATTCTCCTAATGATGTGATCCCGTTATCAACGACATCCAATGTCCATGGTCAGGAAACCGTAACCATCTATTGATCAACGAGCTAGTCAACTAGAGGCTTACTAGGGACATAGTGTTGTCTATGTATCCACACATGTATCTGAGTTTCCTATCAATACAATTCTAGCATGGATAATAAACGATTTATCATGAACATGGAAATATAATAATAACCTATTTATTATTGCCTCTAGGGCATATTTCCAACATCCTCTTCATCTCGGTGGCCTCGCCGAGCACCTCCCAGAGTCGCGGGAAGAGGTCCGACACGTTGAACCCGCGAGCCCGACGACGCGCTTGATGGCGTGCTCAAACACCGGCATGTCAGGGCGCACCTCCCCGAACGCCGACGTGGAGATGTTCCGGCTGCTAATGTCGTACACCATCCTGGTGACGTTGATGGGCTCGCCGGTCGCCGCGGCGACGCGGATGAGGTCCACCTGCCGATGCATCTCCTCCTCGCATATGAACTAAAACTGGAGCACCCGCTTGGGGTTGAGGATCTCGTGGATGCAGAGCTTGCGGATCCTGTGCCAGTAGTCGTTCGTGGGGGCGAAGATGATGCCAGTCCAACCGTAGCCGCAGATGCCGCCCACGAGCAGCCGGGGCCGGTTGGCGAAGTTGGAGTTCCGCACCTTAAGCACCTCCCGCGCCAGCTCTCGCGCCGTCACCACCACCAGCGGCATGGGCCCGATCATGAGCATCATGATGGGTACGTGTGTGCCGTAGGTCCCGCCGCAAAGTGGCTTTTACCGGTGCTGGGAGCTACCGGTGATTCTCTCACCAATGCCTTGCTGCCATGTGTAAAGGTCTGGGACCACATGCATGTGTATATCAAAGTATTGATGTAAATAATTGATTGTACTTTTCTTTTAAGTCAAATCAATGTCAGATCGATGGTACCCATGTCAGGTAAGAGAGAGAGAGTATATCCTAACGTTGCATGTGGTGCTTGTGGTACAAATCCTTTCCTTTTATTTTCTCTTTAGGATTTTCAATCATTTCTATTTTTTTAAACCATAATGTTATTTTATATATTTGAATTCCTGAAGCCAAGAGCTTTAAAATAATACCAAATTTGGATGCCTTTCAAACATGTTTTAATTTCAACATTTCAAATGACTGAAATCAGGTTTCTGAAACAAGCGAAATATGTTTCTTGAAATAATTGAAATTAGTTTTTTTCATTGAGTGAAATTAATTGTGAAATATGTTTTCTCAACCGAGTGAAGTATGTTTTCTCAAATGTGTGAAATTATTTTCTTTAGATGAGTGAAATTTATTTTCCATACACATGACACATATTACGGTGTGAAATACGTTAAATATAGTGAAATGTGATTTATAAAATGAGTGAAATCTAATTTTTGTAAACGGCTGTAATGTGTTTTCTGAATCTAGTGAAACTAGATGATACCCCGCGCATTGCTGCGGAAATTGTAGCCGAAAAATTGAATATATTAGACAAAGAAAAATAAATAACTAGAAACACCTGTTAAGCATGTTGTCTCCCAACTGAAGTAAAACCGTTTCATGCACAACTCGCTTGAAAAATAAAAATGTATTATGTATCTAGCAGGTTAGAATTGCCCATCATTGAGAGGAATTTTGACCCCCAAAAAAGTAACCTGCGAACACTTGATATTTTGATTATCTAGAGGTACATCCAGCATACATCAGTAATCACAAATAGATGATTTGTTGAACGGCAAATAAGATTATGGAAGCCATACCATCAAAGGAGATTTATGCAAGCTAATTTCTTCACACGTTAGCAGATTACGTGTTGAACGACAAAGGAGGTGTGCGGAAGCCATACCATGCATCAAAGGAGATTTGTATCACCATAACGTGGCTAGCAGGTTAGAATTGCCCATCATTAAGAAGAAATTAATAGCAAAAGTAACCTGCAAACACTATTTTACTTATGTAGAGATACATGCAGAATACATTAGTAATCACAATAGATAATGTGATGAACGACAAAGAAGATTATGGGAGCCATACCATCAAAGGAAATTGCAAGCTAATTTCACATGTCTTCGGGAAAATTAGTGTAATCCTGGTAACAAAACTGAGGGACTGGAGTTACCTTAAGTTACTCTCCCATGCGTTCCAAAACACGGTACGGTCCCACAAATCTCGGGGCTAACTTTCTCTTAACTCCAAAACGTTTAACTCCTCGCAGTGGTGACACACGCAGATATGCTCTGTCTCCGACTTCATAGACTACCTCCTTGCGTTTTGAATCTGCATAGCTCTTCTGTCTGGATTGAGCTACCTGCAGTCTATCTCGGATCAGCTTAACCTTCTCTTCCGACTCCTTAATCAAATCCGATCCAAACAATTGGCGGTCTCCAACTTCATCCCACATCAACGGTGTTCGGCATCTTCTTCCATACAGGGCTTCGAATGGTGCCATCTTCAAACTGGCCTGGTAGCTGTTGTTGTATGAGGACTCTGCATAGGGCAGGTTGTCATCCCAACTAGATCCATAATCTAGCGCACAAGCTCTCAACATGTCCTCCAGAATCTGATTGACTCTCTCAGTCTGTCCATCTGTCTGCGGATGAAAGGCTGTGCTGAACTCTAGCCTGGTACCTGAAGTCTGGTGCAGCTGGTGCCAAAACTTTGAAGTAAACTGTGTTCCTCTATCTGATACGATGGTCCTCAGAACTCCGTGCAGACATACGATCCTGGTCATGTATATCTTGGCCAACTTTGCACTGGTATAAGTGGTTTTCACTAGGATAAAGTGAGCTACTTTGGTCAAACGATCCACTACTACCCAGATAGAATCATATCCCGATCGGGTCCTGGGTAATCCGGTGAAAAAAATCCATGCCAAGCTTGTCCCACTTCCATTCGGGTATCGGCATAGGCTTTGCAATCTTGGAAAAATTCTCAATGAATCTCCGGTAGTATCTCGCGAATCCGAGAAAACTACGGATCTCTACAACTGAAGTGGGTGCCAACCACTCAGTGATTGACTGGACCTTGCTAGGATCCTATGCTATACCTTCTCCTGATGTAACATGTCCAAGAAATCCAACTTCCTTCAACCAAAACTCACATTTGCTGAACTTGGCACATAACTGATGTTCCCTGAGCTTCTTGAGGACTAAGCACAAATGCTCCTTGTGTTCCTCTTCATTCTTCGAGTATACCAAGGTATCATCAATGAACACCACAACAAACTTATCCAAAAACTCCATGAACACCTTGTTCATCATACTCAAGAAATAGGCAGGGGCGTTAGGCAGTCCAAATGACATAACCGTATACTCGTACAATCCATACCTTGTGGTGAAAGCTGTTTTTGGTATATCCTTTTCCCTAATCTTCAGTTGGTGATATCCTGATCGCAAATCGATCTTCGAAAACACCTTAGCTCCTTGCAACTGATCAAACAAATCATTGATCATCGGCAGTGGGTACTTGTTCTTGATCGTCACTTCATTCAACGCACGATAATCAACAACCATCCTCAATGATCCATCCTTCTTTTCAACCAAGAACACTGGGGCTCCCCATGGTGATGAACTTCGTCGAATGTAACCTTTCTCCAACAACTCCTTAATCTGCTTCTTAATCTCCTCCAGATCATTCGCGGGCATCCGGTACAGTCTCTTCGATATTGGTCCGGTGCCTGGCAATAGCTCTATCAAAAACTCGATGTCTCGATCCGGTGGCATTCCTGGTAGCTCCTCTGGAAATACATCCGGGTAATCCTTTACTACAGGCACTTCCTCCTAAACAACTCTTGTGAGAGAATTTACTTGGGTCCTCCTCGGCGCATGCCTGGATACATACTTGATCCTTTTTCCCTCCAGCGTAGTGAGTAAAATCAACTTACTGGCGCAATCGATGTTTCCCCCATACATCGATAGCCAATACATTCCTAGTATCACATCCAATCCTTGTGACTCCAAAATTATCAGGTCCGAGGAGAAAACATGGCTTCCAATGGTCAATGGCATCTGAAAACATCCTTGACTTGCCATATACTCCGCTCCTGGTGAGCTTACTAACATAGGTGTCCTAAGTACTTTAGTGGGCAACTTATACTTATGCACGAATCCCCTTGAAATGTATGAATGCGATGCACCAGTATCAAAAAGAACAATTGCGGTAAATGACTTAACCAAAAACTTATCGATAACTGCACCCGGCTGCTCTTCAACCTCCTCCATGTTCACGTGGTTCACTTGTCCCCTGTTGAAAGGGTTGGGCTTCTTCCCGGAGCTTCCATTGCCATTCCCATTCTTCGCTTCAGGGCACTCAATGGCATATTGTCCAGTCTTCCGGCACTTGAAACAAGTAATGTGACTTAGGTCCCTCTTGGCGGGTGTGGCTGGAGTGGAGCGGTTCTGATTGTTGCTTGCTCCACTCCCATTCCCATTCTTGGGGCCATTATGGTTATGGGAACTTCCTCCATTGTGGGTATGGCCTCCATGGTTATGGGTAAGTCCTCCCGAGTTCGGGGTGAAACGAGGCTTCTGCTGAGCTCCTGAATTGTACTTTCCTTGTCCATACTTCCTCTTGCGGCTCTCAATCTGCTGCTGCTTCCCTTCAATCATAAGAGCCTTGTCTACCAACTCCTGGTAGTTGTTAAATGTTGCCACCATCAATTGCATGCTCATCTCGTCATTCAGCCCTTCCATAAACTTATCCTGCTTCGCGACATCTGTGGCCACATCATCAGGGGCATAACGAGATAGCTTACTAAACTCATCTACGTACTGAGCCACAGTACGATTTCCCCGGCGCAAGTTGCGAAACTCATGCTTCTTCATGCTCATAGCTCCAGTTGAGACATGGGCGGTGCGGAATGCTTGTTGAAACTGATCCCAAGTGACATTGGCTGTAGGGAAAGTGGTTGTGTAATTCTCCCACCATGAGGTTGCTGGTCCATCCAACTGATATGCGGCAAAATGCACCTTCTCTACATCTGTGCAACCTGCGGTAGTGAACTCCCTTCCAATCCTGCGTAGCCAGTCATCCGCAACTATTGGCTCGATGCTACTGGAAAACACTGATGACCCACAAGTATAGGGGATCTATCGTAGTCCTTTCAATAAGTAAGAGTGTCGAACCCAACGATGAGCAGAAGGAAATGATAACCGGTTTTCAGCAAGGTATTCTCTGCAAGTACTGAAATAAGTGGTGACAGATAGTTTTGTGATAGGATAATTTGTAACAAGCAACAAGTAACAAAAGCAATAAAGTGCAGCAAGGTGGCTCAATCCTTTTTGTAGCAAAGGACAAGCCGGAACAAACTCTTATATAAGGAAAAGCGCTCCCAAGGACACATGGGAATATCGTCAAGCTAGTTTTTCATCACATTTATATGATTCGCGTTCGGTACTTTGATAATTTGATATGTTGGTGGACCGGTGCTTGGGTGATGTTCTTACTTCAACAAGCATCCCACTTATGGTTAACCTCTATTGCAAGCATCCGCAACTACAACAAAAGTATTAAGGTAAACCTAACCATAGCATGAAACATATGGATCCAAATCAGCCCCTTACGAAGCAACACATAAACTAGGGTTTAAGCTTCTGTCACTCTAGCAACCCATCATCTACTTATTACTTCCCAATGTCTTCCTCTAGGCCCAAATAATGGTGAAGTGTTATGTAGTCAACGTTCACATAACACCACTAGAGGCTAGAAAACATACATCTCATCAAAATATCAAACGAATACCAAATTCACATAACTACTAATAGCAAGACTTCTCCCTTGTCCTCAGGAGCAAACGTAACTACTCACAAAGCATATTCATTTTCAAAATCAGAGGGGTAATAATATGCATAAAGGATCTGAACATATGATCTTCCACCAAATAAACCAACTAGCATCAACTACAAGGAGTAATCAACACTACTAGCAACCTACTAGCACCAATCCCGGACTTGGAGACAAGAATTGGATACAAGGGATGAACTAGGGTTTGGAGATGAGATGGTGCTGGTGAAGATGTTGATGGAGATTGCCCTCTCCCGATGAGAGGAGCGTTGGTGATGACGATGGTGATGATTTCCCCCTCCCGGAGGGAAGTGTCCCCGGCAGAACAGCTCTGCCAGAGCCCTAGATTGGTTCCGCCAAGGTTCCGCCTCGTGGCGGCGGAGTTTCGTCCCGAAAGGTTGCTTCCTATTTTTTTTCCCCGACGAAAGACTTCATATAGCAGAAGATGGGCATCGGAGAGCCACCAGGGGGCCCATGAGGTAGGGGGCGCGCCCCCCACCCTCGTGGACAGGGTGTGGGCCCCCTGGCCTTCATCTTTGGCAGGTATTTTTCATTATTTATTTTAAGATATTCCGTGGAGTTTCAGGACTTTTGGAGTTGCGCAGAATAGGTCTCTAATATTTGCTCCTTTTCCAGCCCAGAATTCCAGTTGCCGGCATTCCCCCTCCTTATGTAAACCTTGTAAAATAAGAGAGAATAACCATAAGTATCGTGACATAATGTGAAGTAACTGTTGGAAATATGCCCTAGAGGCAATAATAAAAGTATTATTATTATATTTCCTTATTCATGATAATTGTCTTTATTCGTGCTATAATTGTGTTATCCGGAAATCGTAATACATGTGTGAATAACAGACAACAACGTGTCCCTAGTAAGCCTCTAGTTGACTAGCTCGTTGATCAACAGATAGTCATGGTTTCCTGACTATGGGCATTAGATGTCAATGATAACAAGATCACATCATTAGGAGAATGATGTGATGGACAAGACCCAATCCTAAACATAGCATAAGATCGCATAGTTCGTTTGCTAGAGTTTTCCAATGTCAAGTATCCTTTCCTTAGACCATGAGATCGTGTAACTCCCGGATACCGTAGGAGTGCTTTGGGTGTGCCAAACGTCACAACGTAACTGGGTGACTATAAAGGTATACTACGGGTATCTCCGAAAGTGTCTGTTGGGTTGACACGGATCGAGACTGGGATTTGTCACTCCGCTTGACAGAGAGGTATCACCGGGCCCTCTCGGTAATGCATCATCATAATGAGCTCAATGTGATCAAAGTGTTTGATCACGGGATCATGCATTACGGTACGAGAAAAGTGACTTGCCGGTAACGAGATTGAACGAGGTATTGGGATACCGATGATCGAATCTCGGGCAAGTAAAATACCGACTGACAAAGGGAATCGTATACGGGATTAATTGAATCCCCGACATCGTGGTTCATCCGATGAGATCATCGTGGAGCATGTGGGAGCCAATATGGGTATCCAGATCCCGCTATTTGTTATTGCCTGAGAGCCGTCTCGGTCATGTCTGCATGTCTCCCGAACCCGTAGGGTCTACACACTTAAGGTTCGGTGACGCTAGGGTTGTGAAGATATGTATATGCAGTAACCCGAATGTTGTTCGGAGTCCTGGATGAGATCCCGGACGTCACGAGGAGTTCCGGAATGGTCCGGAGGTAAAGAATTATATATAGGAAGTGCTGTTTTGGCCATCGGGACAAGTTTCGGGGTTATCGGTATTGTACCGGGACCACCGGAGGGTCCCGGGGGTCCATCGGGTGGGGCCACCTGCCCCGGGGGGCACATGGGCTGTAGGGGGTGCGACTTGGCCTTCTTGGGCCAAGGGGAACCAGCCCCAAGAGGCCCATGCGCCTAGGGTTCCAAAGGGTTAGAGTCCCACTTGTGGAAGGCACCTCCTAGGTGCCTTGGGGGGGAGGAAATCCTCCCTGGCCGCCGCCCCCTTGGGAGATCAGATCTCCCAGGGCCGGCGCCCCCCCCCCCAAGAGGCCTATATAAAAGGGGGAGGGGAGGGGGGCAGCCGCACCCTTGCTCCTGGCGCCTCCCTCTCCCTCTCCAACACCTCCTCCTCCTCCGTTGAGCACGGCGAAGCCCTGCCGGAGTACTGTAGTTCCACCATCACCACGCCGTCGTGCTGCTGCTGGAACCATCTTCCCCAACCTCTCCTTTGCCTTGCTGGATCAAGAAGAAGGAGACGTTACGCTGACCGTACGTGTGTTGAACGCGGAGGTGCCGTGCTTTCGGTGCTAGGATCTCCGGTGATTTGGATCACGTCGTGTACGACTACCTCATCCCCGTTTGTTGAACGCTTCCGCTCGCGATCTACAAAGTGGTATGTAGATGCAATCTCTCTCCCATGACTCGTTGCTTAGATGAACTCATAGATGGATCTTGGTGAAACCGTAGGAAAAATTTTAATTTTCTGCAACGTTCCCCAACAGTGGCATCATGAGCTAGGTCTATGCGTAGTTCTCTATTGCACGAGTAGAACACAATTTGTTGTGGGCGTAGATGTTGTCAACTTTCTTGCCGCTACTAGTCTTATCTTGCTTCAGCGGTATTGTGGGATGAAGCGGCCCGGACCAACCTTACACGTACGCTTACGTGAGACCGGTTCCACCGACTAACATGCACTAGTTGCATAAGGTGGCTGGCGGGTGTCTGTCTCTCCTACTTTAGTTGGAGCGGATTCGATGAAAAGGGTCCTTATGAAGGGTAAATAGAAGTTGACAAATCACGTTGTGGCTTTCACGTAGGTAAGAAAACGTTCTTGCTAGAACCCTAATTCGGCCACGTAAAACTTGCAACAACTATTAGAGGACGTCTAACTTGTTTTTGCAGCAAGTGCTTTGTGATATGATATGGCCAAAGTTGTGATGAATGATGAATGATCTATATGTGATGTATGAGATGTTCATGCTATTGTAATAGGAATCACGACTTGCATGTCGATGAGTATGACAACCGGCAGGAGCCATAGGAGTTGTCTTTATTTTTGTATGACCTGCGTGTCATTGAGAAACACCATGTAAATTACTTTACTTTATTGCTAAACGCGTTAGCCATAGTAGTAGAAGTAATAGTTGGCAAGCAACTTCATGGAGACACAATGATGGAGATCATGATGATGGAGATCATGGTGTCAAGCCGGTGACAAGATGATCATGGAGCCCCAAGATGGAGATCAAAGGAGCTATGTGATATTGGCCATATCATGTCACGTTTATTATTTGATTGCATGTGATGTTTATCATGTTTTGCATCTTGTTTACTTAGAACGACGGTAGTAAATAAGATGATCCCTCATAATAATTTCAAGAAGTGTTCCCCCTAACTGTGCACCGTTGCGACAGTTCGTTGTTTTGAAGCACCACGTGATGATCGGGTGTGATAGATTCTAATGTTCACATACAACGGGTGTAAGACAGATTTACACATGCAAACACTTAGGTCGACTTGACGAGCCTAGCATGTACAGACATGGCCTCGGAACACAGAAGACCGAAAGGTCGAGCATGAGTCGTATAGAAGATGCGATCAACATGAAGATGTTCACCGATGTTGACTAGTCCGTCTCACGTGATGATCGGACACGGCCTAGTTGACTCGGATCATGTAATACTTAGATGACTAGAAGAGGGATGTCTATCTAAGTGGGAGTTCATTAAATAATTTGATTAAATGAACTTTATTATCATGAACTTAGTCTAAATATTTACAATATGTCTTGTAGATCAAATGGCCAACGTAGTCCTCAACTTCAACGCGTTCCTAGAGAAAACCAAGCTGAAAGACGATGGCAGCAACTATACGGACTGGGTCCGGAACCTGAGGATCATCCTCATAGCTGCCAAGAAAGATTATGTCCTACGAGCACCGCTGGGTGACGCACCTGTTCTCCCTGCAGAACAAGACGTTATAAACGCTTGGCAGTCACGTTCCGATGATTACTCCCTCGTTCAGTGCGGCATGCTTTACAGCTTAGAGCCGGGGCTCCAAAAGCGTTTTGAGAGACATGGAGCATATGAGATGTTCGAAGAGCTAAAAATGGTTTTCCAAGCTCATGCCCGGGTCGAGAGATATGAAGTCTCCGACAAATTCTTTAGCTGTAAGATGGAGGAAAATAGCTCTGTCAATGAACACATACTCAAAATGTCTGGGTTGCACAACCGCTTGACTCAACTGGAAATTAATCTTCCGGATTAAGCGGTCATTGACAGAATCCTCCAGTCGCTTCCACCTAGCTACAAGAGCTTTGTGATGAACTACAACATGCAGGGGATGGTAAAGACCATTCCTGAGGTATATGCTATGCTGAAATCAGCAGAGGTAGAAATCAAGAAGGAACATCAAGTGTTGATGGTGAATAAAACCACTAAGTTCAAGAAGGGCAAGGGTAAAAAGAACTTCAAGAAGGACGACAAGGAAGTTGCCGCGCCCGGTAAGCAAGTTGCCGGGAAGAAGCCAAAGAATGGACCCAAGCCTGAGACTGAGTGCTTTTATTGCAAGGGAAGTGGTCACTGGAAGCGGAACTGCCCCAAATACTTAGCGGACAAGAAGGCCGGCAAAACAAAAGGTATATGTGATATACATGTAATTGATGTGTACCTTACCAGTACTCGTAGTAGCTCTTGGGTATTTGATACCGGTGCAGTTGCTCACATTTGTAACTCAAAGCAGGAGCTGCGGAATAAACGGAGACTGGCGAAGGACGAGGTGACGATGCGCGTCGGGAATGGTTCCAAGGTCGATGTGATCGCCGTCGGCACGCTACCTCTACATTTACCTACGGGATTAGTTTTAAACCTCAATAATTGTTATTTAGTGCCAAGTTTGAGCATGAACATTGTGTCTGGATCTCGTTTAATTCGAGATGGCTACTCATTTAAATCCGAGAATAATGGTTGTTCTATTTATATGAGAGATATGTTCTATGGTCATGCTCCGATGGTTAATGGTTTATTCTTAATGAATCTCGTACGTGATGATACACATATTCATAGTGTGAATACCAAAGGAGTTAAAGTTGATAACAATAGTCCCACATATTTGTGGCACTGCCGCCTTGGTCACATAGGTGTCAAACGCATGAAGAAGCTCCATGCAGATGGACTTTTAGAGTCTCTTGATTATGAATCATTTGACACGTGCGAACCATGCCTCATGGGTAAAATGACCAAGACTCCGTTCTCAGGAACAATGGAGCGAGCAACCAACTTATTGGAAATCATACATACCGATGTGTGCGGTCCAATGAGTGTTGAGGCTCGCGGTGGCTATCGTTATGTTCTCACCCTCACTGATGACTTGAGTAGATATGGGTACATCTACTTAATGAAACACAAGTCTGAGACCTTTGAAAAGTTCAAGGAATTTCAGAGTGAGGTTGAAAATCAACGTGATAGAAAGATCAAGTTTCTACGATCAGATCGTGGAGGAGAATACTTGAGTCACGAATTTGGCACACACTTAAGAAAATGTGGAATAGTTTCACAACTCACGCCGCCTGGAACACCTCAGCGTAATGGTGTGTCCGAACGTCGTAATCGCACTCTATTAGATATGGTGCGATCTATGATGTCTCTTACCGATTCACCGCTATCTTTTTGGGGCTGTGCTTTAGAGACTGCCGCATTCACTTTAAATAGGGCTCCGTCGAAATCCGTTGAGACGACACCATATGAATTATGGTTTGGGAAGAAACCTAAGCTGTCGTTTCTAAAAGTTTGGGGATGCGATGCTTATGTGAAGAAACTTCAACCTGAAAAGCTCGAACCCAAGTCGGAAAAATGCGTCTTCATAGGATACCCTAAAGAAACTATTGGGTATACCTTCTACCTCAGATCCGAAGGCAAGATCTTTGTTGCCAAGAATGGATCCTTTCTAGAGAAAGAGTTTCTCTCGAAAGAAGTAAGTGGGAGGAAAGTAGAACTTGATGAAGTGTTACCTCTTGAACCGGAAAATGGCGAAACTCAAGAAAACGTTCCTGAGGTGCCTCACCGACTAGAGAGGAAATTAATGATAATGATCAAGATACTTCTAATCAAGCTCCTACTGAAATTCGAAGGTCCACAAGGACACGTTCCGCACCAGAGTGGTACGGCAACCCTGTCTTAGAAATCATGTTGTTAGACAACGGTGAACCTTCGAACTATGAGGAAGCAATGGCGGGCCCGGATTCTGACAAATGGCTGGAAGCCATGAAATCCGAGATAGGATCCATGTATGAAAACAAAGTATGTACTTTGACTGACTTGCCCGTTGAGCGGCGAGCCATAGAAAATAAATGGATCTTTAAGAAGAAGACAGACGCGGATGGTAATGTGACCATCTATAAAGCCCGGCTTGTCGCTAAGGGTTATCGACAAGTTCAAGGAATTGACTACGATGAGACTTTCTCACCAGTAGCGAAGCTGAAGTCCGTCCGAATCATGTTAGCAATTGCCGCATTCTATGATTATTATGGCAAATGGACGTCAAAACGGCATTCCTTAATGGTTTCCTTAAGGAAGAATTGTATATGATGCAGCCGGAAGGTTTTGTCGATCCTAAGAATGCTGACAAGGTGTGCAAGCTCCAACGCTAGATTTATGGGCTGGTGCAAGCATCTCGGAGTTGGAACATTCGCTTTGATGAGATGATCAAAGCGTTTGGGTTTACGCAGACTTATGGAGAAGCCTGCGTTTACAAGAAAGTGAGTGGGAGCTCTGTAGCATTTCTCGTATTATATGTGGACGACATACTTTTGATGGGAAATGATATAGAACTCTTGGACAGCATTAAGGCCTACTTGAATAAAAGTTTTTCAATGAAGGACCTTGGAGAAGCTGCTTATATATTAGGCATCAAGATCTATAGAGACAGTTCAAGACGCCTCATAGGTCTTTCACAAAGCACATACCTTGATAAGATATTGAAGAAGTTCAATATGGATCAATCTAAGAAGGGGTTCTTACCTGTGTTACAAGGTGTGAAATTGAGCTCAGCTCAATGTCCGACCACGGCAGAAGATATAGAAGAGATGAGTGTTGGGGAACGTTGCAGAAAATTAAAATTTTTCCTACGGTTTCACCAAGATCCATCTATGAGTTCATCTAGCAACGAGTATTCAGATTAGATAGCATCTACATACCACTTTGTAGATCGCAACGGAAGCGTTCGAGTGAACGTGGATGAGGTAGTCGTACTCGCCGTGATCCAATTCACCGATGATCTAGTACCGAACGGACGGCACCTCCGCGTTCAACACACGTACGGGACGGGAGACGTATCCTCCTTCTTGATCCAGCAAGGGGGAAGGAGAGGTTGAGGAAGATCCAGCACGACGGTGTGGTGGTGGATGCAGCAGAACTCCGGCAAGGCTTCGCTAAGCAACTACGGGAGGAGGAGGAGGTGTTGCAGGGAGGAGGGAGGAGCCAGGGCAATAGGGTTGGTTTGCTCCTCCTTTTCCCCACTATATATAGGGCCAAGGGAGAGGGGGAGGCGCAGCCCTTGCCCCTTCCTCCAAGGAAGGGTGCGGCCAAGGGTGGGGAGGAGTCCATCCTCCCCAAGGCACCTCGGAGGTGCCTTCCCCTTGTAGGACTCTCCCCTTTTTTCTCTCTTGGCGCATGGGCCTCTTGGGGCTGGTTCCCCTTGGCCCAAGCAGGCCAAGGTGCACCCCCTAAGGCCCATGTGGCCCACCAAGGCAGGTGGCCCCACCTGGTGGACCCCCGGGACCCCTCCGGTGGTCCCGGTACAATACCGATAACACCGAAACTTGTCCCGATGGCCAAAATAGCACTTCCTATATATAATTCTTTACCTCCGGACCATTCCGGAACTCCTCGTGACGTCCGGGATCTCATCCGGGACTCCGAACAACATTCGGGTTACTGCACATACATATCTTCACAACCCTAGCGTCACCGAACCTTAAGTGTGTAGACCCTACGGGTTCGGGAGACATGCAGTCATGACCGAGACGGCTCTCGGGCAATAACCAACAGCGGGATCTGGATACCCATGTTGGCTCCCACATGCTCCACGATGATCTCATCGGATGAACCACGATGTCGAGGATTCAATTAATCCCGTATACGATTCCCTTTGTCAATCGGTATTTTACTTGCCCGAGATTCGATCGTCGGTATCCCAATACCTCGTTCAATCTCGTTATCGGCAAGTCACTTTTCTCGTTCCGTAATGCATGATCCCGTGATCAAACACTTTGATCACCTTGAGCTCATTGTGATGATGCATTACCGAGAGGGCCCGGTGATACCTCTCCGTCAAGCGGAGTGACAAATCCCAGTCTCGATCCATGTCAACCCAACAGACACTTTCAGAGATACCCGTAGTATACCTTTATAGTCACCCAGTTACGTTGTGACGTTTGGCATACCCAAAGCACTCCTACGGTATCCGGGAGTTACACGATCTCATGGTCTAAGGAAAGGATACTTGACATTGGATAACTCTAGCAAACGAACTATGCGATCTTATGCTATGTTTAGGATTGGGTCTTGTCCATCACATCATTCTCCTAATGATGTGATCCCGTTATCGATGACATCCAATGTCCATAGTCAGGAAACCATGACTATCTGTCGATCAACGAGCTAGTCAACTAGAGGCTCACTAGGGACATGTTGTTGTCTGTTATTCACACATGTATTACGATTTCCGGTTAACACAATTATAGCACGAATAAAGACAATTATCATGAATAAGGAAATATAATAATAATGCTTTTATTATTGCCTCTAGGGCATATTTCCAACAATGAGTGTCATCCCCTATGCCTCAGCCATAGGTTCTATTATGTATGCCATGCTGTGTACCAGACCTGATGTAAACCTTGCCGTAAGTTTGGTAGGAAGGTACCAAAGTAATCCCGGCAAGGAACACTGGACAGCGGTCAAGAATATCCTGAAGTACCTGAAAAGGACTAAGGAAATGTTTCTCGTTTATGGAGGTGACGAAGAGCTCGTCGTAAAGGGTTACGTCGACGCTAGCTTCGACACAGATCTGGATGACTCTAAGTCACAAACCGGATACGTGTATATTTTGAATGGTGGGGCAGTAAGCTGGTGCAGTTGCAAGCAAAGCGTCGTGGCGGGATCTACATGTGAAGCGGAGTACATGGCAACCTCGGAGGCAGCACATGAAGCAATTTGGGTGAAGGAGTTCATCACCGACCTCGGAGTCATACCCAATGCGTCAGGGCCAATCAAACTCTTCTCTGACAACACTGGAGCTATTGCACTTGCAAAGGAGCCCAGGTTTCACAAGAAGACCAGGCACATCAAGCGTCGCTTCAACTCCATTCGTGAAAATGTTCAAGATGGAGACATAGAAATTTGTAAAGTGCACACGGATCTAACTGTCGCAGATCCATTGACTAAACCTCTCCCTAAGGCAAAACATGATCAGCACCAGAACTCTATGGGTGTTCGATTCATCACAATGTAACTAGATTATTGACTCTAGTGCAAGTGGGAGACTGTTGGAAATATGGCCTAGAGGCAATAATAAAAGTATTATTATTATATTTCCTTATTCATGATAATTGTCTTTATTCGTGCTATAATTGTGTTATCCGGAAATCGTAATACATGTGTGAATAACAGACAACAACGTGTCCCTAGTAAGCCTCTAGTTGACTAGCTCGTTGATCAACAGATAGTCATGGTTTCCTGACTATGGGCATTAGATGTCAATGATAACGAGATCACATCATTAGGAGAATGATGTGATGGACAAGACCCAATCCTAAACATAGCATAAGATCGCATAGTTCGTTTGCTAGAGTTTTCCAATGTCAAGTATCCTTTCCTTAGACCATGAGATCGTGTAACTCCCGGATACCGTAGGAGTGCTTTGGGTGTGCCAAACGTCACAACGTAACTGGGTGACTATAAAGGTATACTACGGGTATCTCCGAAAGTGTCTGTTGGGTTGACACGGATCGAGACTGGGATTTGTCACTCCGCTTGACAGAGAGGTATCACCGGGCCCTCTCGGTAATGCATCATCATAATGAGCTCAATGTGATCAAAGTGTTTGATCACGGGATCATGCATTACGGTACGAGAAAAGTGACTTGCCAGTAACGAGATTGAACGAGGTATTGGGATACCGATGATCGAATCTCGGGCAAGTAAAATACCGACTGACAAAGGGAATCGTATACGGGATTAATTGAATCCCCGACATCGTGGTTCATCCGATGAGATCATCGTGGAGCATGTGGGAGCCAATATGGGTATCCAGATCCCGCTGTTTGTTATTGCCTGAGAGCCGTCTCGGTCATGTCTGCATGTCTCCCGAACCCGTAGGGTCTACACACTTAAGGTTCGGTGACGCTAGGGTTGTGAAGATATGTATATGCAGTAACCCGAATGTTGTTCGGAGTCCCGGATGAGATCCCGGACGTCACGAGGAGTTCCGGAATGGTCCGGAGGTAAAGAATTATATATAGGAAGTGCTGTTTTGGCCATCGGGACAAGTTTCGGGGTTATCGGTATTGTACCGAGACCACCGGAGGGTCCCGGGGGTCCACCGGGTGGGGCCACCTGCCCCGGGGGGGCACATGGGCTGTAGGGGGTGCGCCTTGGCCTTCTTGGGCCAAGGGGAACCAGCCCCAAGAGGCCCATGCGCCTAGGGTTCCAAAGGGGAAGAGTCCCACTTGTGGAAGGCACCTCCTAGGTGCCTTGGGGGGGGGGGAGGAAATCCTCCCTGGCCGCCGCCCCCTTGGGAGATCAGATCTCCCAGGGCCGGCGCCCCCCCCCCAAGAGGCCTATATAAAAGGGGGAGGGGAGGGGGGCAGCCGCACCCTTGCTCCTGGCGCCTCCCTCTCCCTCTCCAACACCTCCTCCTCCTCCGTTGAGCACGGCGAAGCCCTGCCGGAGTACTGTAGTTCCACCATCACCACGCCGTCGTGCTGCTGCTGGAACCATCTTCCCCAACCTCTCCTTTGCCTTGCTGGATCAAGAAGAAGGAGACGTTACGCTGACCGTACGTGTGTTGAACGCGGAGGTGCCGTGCTTTCGGTGCTAGGATCTCCGGTGATTTGGATCACGTCGTGTACGACTACCTCATCCCCGTTTGTTGAACGCTTCCGCTCGCGATCTACAAAGTGGTATGTAGATGCAATCTCTCTCCCATGACTCGTTGCTTAGATGAACTCATAGATGGATCTTGGTGAAACCGTAGGAAAAATTTTAATTTTCTGCAACGTTCCCCAACAGTAACAGCCCATAATGCAGTAAATATCGATATAAAAGCATGATGCAAAATGGACGTATCAACTCCCCCAAGCTTAGACCTCCCTTTTCCTCAAGCGAAAAGCCGATAACAATAAATATGTCCTCATGTTTAGAGGTAGAGGCGTCGATAAAAATAAAATACGGACATGAAGGCATCATGATTATTCTCATAACATCAACATATATAGATTTTTTCCATATGATTACTTATGTTCAAGTGATGATCTATTCACAATGCAAAAGTATGAATCAGAAACCTTATTGAGAATCAACAAACTATAATCTCATTCATTGAAGCAATTGCAATTTATCATAACATCGGAAAGAGTCTATGTCAGAGCTGAAAAGCAAGTCCACATACTCAACTATCATCTAGTCCTTCATAATTGCTAACACTCACGCAATACTTGTGGTTATGGAGTTTTGCCCCATAACCTTTTACCTCAAGGGTAAGAAAGAATTCCTTATTTGACACTATCTTAAATGTTGTTTCCCTATTTGACACCGAATTTTTTTCTTCCCTATCTAACATCGACTTTAATTTATTTTGCCCTTTATGACACTTTCATCCGTTTTAAGCCTGAACGGTGTTAAATGTCACCTGAAAAGACCCTTTTACCCCTTATGTGGTATGTGAGCAAAGTTTGTGCATGGAGCTCGTGTGGCGGCGGCTCGCACATTCGGTGTGCTGGCAGGACGCGTATCTTGTGCAGAACGCGCGCGTGGTGTGCAGCCGGTGACAGACAACCAACAGAGGCGTGGAACAACGAGGCGTGCGGGGCCAAAGATGTTAGAGGCACGGAACGGCTGGGAGAAAAACATTTGGCAACCGAAAGGGCGCGCGATGGCCAGCAGAGTCACCGGCTTGCGTCCGACTTGTGGTCCGCGGTCGGAGAAACCGGCTCATCCGGGCCGGTTGGATGCATATGCATGCTCTACACAAAGGCCAACAGGGCCATGGTGCGGCACGGTAGAAGGGCATGGCGGGCATCCTTGGTCGCATGTCCTGCATCGCCAGCGCGGCAACCTGAGCCTGCGTCATGCACGTCCTTGCCACAATAGCAAGGCAGCACTTGTACATGCCGTACACAAGAGCTAACAACATGTGATCACTTGATTGATTTTCTTTTAAAGTTGGCTCACGCACCTAGCAACCGAACTGGATGGGATGTAGTATACAACAAACAAGCTGGCTGGACATGTCTTATTTTCCATTATTAGCATCTATTAAATTTTTGGTCACATACCATATGAGGGGCAAAGAGGTCTTTTCATGTGCCGTTTAACACCGTTAAGGCTTAAAATGGATGAAAGTGTTATAAAAGGCACAAAATTTAGACTCGATGTTATATAAGGAAGAAAATATTTTTCAATGTCAAATAGGGAAAGAAATTTTAAGACAATGTTAAATAAGGAATTCTCTCCAAGGGTAATGTCAACAATAATAACTCATGCTCCCCTACATCCAATTAGGTATATATATCATGTTCTTTCCAACATGCTGGGCTTGCCAAAGGATAAAAAGAAAAAGGAAAGGTGAAGATCACCGTGACACTTGCATGAGGTAGAAGATAATAATAAAGGATAGGCCCTTCGCAGAGGGAAGCAGAGGTTGCCATGCGCTTTTATGGTTGGATGCACAAAATCTCAATGCGAAAGAACGTCACTTTATATTGCCCCTTGTGGTATGAACCTTTATTATGCAGTCCGTCGCTTTTATTACTTCCACATCACAAGATCATATAAAGCTTATTTCTCCCACACCAATCAATCATACATATTTATAGCAATTTTTATTGCTTTGCACCGATGACAACTTACTTGAAAGATCTTACTCAATCCATAGGTAGATATGGTGGACTCTCATGGCAAAACTGGTTTAAGGGTATTTGGAAGCACAAGTAGTATCTCTACTTGGTGCTGAGAATTTGGCTAGCATGAGGGGGAAAGGCAAGCTCAACATGTTAGAGGATCCATGACAACATACTTTATCTCAGATATAAGAAAACATAATTCATTACATTGTCTTCCTTGTCCAACATCAACTCTTTAGCATGTCATATTTTAATGAGTGCTCCCAATCATAAAAGATGTCAATGATAATATATCTATATGTGAAACCTCTCTCTCTCCTTATTACTTCCTATTAATTGCAATGCTGACCAAAGCTATGTCTGCCAACTCCCAACAACTTTTAATCATCATACTCTTTCTATGTGAAGTCATTACTCTCAATAAGATCAATATGAACTCTTGTTTCTTTTTATTCTTTTTCTTCTTTTCTTTATTCACTCAAGATCATGGCAAAATAATCAAGCCCTTGACTCAACATTAATCTTTATTATATAGCTCACGGACTCGATTACAAAGAGAGACCATAAAGCAAAACTCAAAACTAGATCATGCCATAAACTTTATTCTACTAGATCAAGATACTACTAATAGGACCGAACTAAGAAAAACGGTAAAGATGGGAGTTGTGATTGTGATACGATACCGGGGCACCTCGCCCAAGCTTGGCAGTTGCCAAGGGGAGTGCCCATACCCATGTGATTATATCTCCTTTGTTTGTGAAGAAGGTGAAGGTGTTGATGGATAGTCGCACATAGAAATGATATCATGAATTTTAAGTAACTTGATCATGAACATGTTGCACAAGCTTGGGAGAGGATGAAATTAATGATACGTAATTACCCTACTCATGGCTTGAATTTGTGGATGATTATACAAAAAATTTATGCCGGATTGAATTTTGCTTCTAGAAATCTTTTAGATTTGGCCACGGGAGGCACTTTTATGGAAATCACCTTAGGAGAAGCTACTAAACTCCTAAATAATATCATGTTTAATTATTCTCAATGGCACACCGAAAGATCTACTAATAAAAAAGTGCATGCGATAGAATAGATTAATGTTTTGAGTGGAAAGATGGATGAACTTATGAAATTATTTGCTAATAAGAGTGATTCTTCTGATCCTAATAATATGCCTTTGTCTACTTTGATTGAGAATAATAATGAATCTATGGATGTGAATTTTGTTGGTGGGAATAATTTTGGTGACAACGCCTATAGTGGAAACTTTAATCCTACGCCGTATCCTAGTAATTCCTCTAATAATTATGGTAATTCCTACAACAACTCTTATGGAAATTTTAATAAGATGCCCTCTGAATTTGAGACTACTGTTAAAGAATTTATGAATTCACAAAAGAATTCCAATGCTTTGCTTGAAGAAAAATTGCTTAAAGTTGACGAATTGGTTAGGAACGTTGATGGAATTACTCTTGATGTTGATTCTTTGAAACTTAGATCTATTCCACCTAAGCATGATATCAATGAGTCTCTCAAAACCATGAGAATTTCCATTGACGAGTGCAAAGAAAGAACCGCTAGGATGCATGCTAAGAAAGATTGCTTTGTGAAAGCGTGTTCTTCTAATTTTTATGAGAATAAAGATGAAGATATAAAAGTGATAGATGTGTCCCCTATTAAATCTTTGTTTTTCAATATGAATCTTGATAATGATGGGATTGAAGATGAGCCACCTTTACCTAGAAGGCTTTCCAAAAATTCTGAGTTTTTAGATCTTGAAGATAAAATTTGTAAAAGTGGGATTGAAGAGGTCAAAACTTTTGATATCAATGAACCCACTATCTTGGATTTCAAGTAATTTAATTATGATAATTGCTCTTTGATAGATTGTATTTCCTTGTTGCAATCCGTGCTAAATTCTCCTCATGCTTATAGTCAACGTAAAGCTTTTACCAAACATATCGTTGATGCTTTGATGCAATCTTATGGAGAAAAACTTGAGTTGGAAGTTTCTATCCCTAGAAAACTTTATGATGAGTGGTAACCTACTATTAAAACTAAAATTAAAGATCATGAATTCTATGCTTTGTGTGATTTGGGTGCTAGTGTTTCCACGATTCCAAAAACTTTGTGTGATTTGTTAGGTTTCCGCGAATTTGATGATTGCTCTTTAAACTTACACCTTGCGGATTCCACTATTAAAAAACCTATGGGAAGAATTAATGATGTTCTTATTGTTGCAAATAGGAATTATGTGCATGTAGATTTTATTGTTCTTGATATAGATTGCAATCCTTCATGTCCTATTATTCTTGCTAGACCTTTCCTTAGAACGATTGGTGCAATTATTGATATGAAGGAAGGGAATATTAGATTCTAATTTCCGTTAAGGAAAGGCATGGAACACTTCCATAGAAAGAAAATTAAATTGTCATATGAATCTATTATGAGAGCCACTTATGGATTGCCTACCAAAGATGGCAATACCTAGATCTATCCATGTTTTTATGCCTAGCTAGGGGCGTTAAACGATAGCGCTTGTTGGGATGCAACCCAATTTTTTTTAGTTTTTTTGCCTTTTGCTTCTGTTTAGGAATGAATCTTTGATCTAGCCTCTGGTTAGATTTGTTTTTATGTTTTAATTAGTGTTTGTGCCAAGTTAAACCTATAGGATCTTCTTGGAGGACAGCTATTTGATCTTGCTGAAAATTTCAGAAACTTTCTGTTCACGAAAACAATTATTAAAAATCACCAGAACGTGATAAAATATTGATCCCAATTGCAGAAGATCAATAAAGAAATTTTCTGTGTCTTCCTATTTTTTGTAGAATTTTTGGAGTTCCAGAATTTTGCGTTAGATACCGATTACTACAGACTGTTCTGTTTTTGACAGATTCTGTTTTTCGTGTGTTGTCTGCTTATTTTAATGAATCTATGGCTAGTAAAATAGTTTATAAACCATAGAGAAGTTGTAATACAGTAGGTTTAACACCAATAGAAATAAAGAATGAGTTCATTGCAGCACCTTGAAGTGGTGTTTTGTTTTCTTTTGCTAACGGAGCTTACGAGATTTTCTGTTGAGTTTTGTGTTGTGAAGTTTTCAAGTTTTGGGTAAAAGATTTGATGGATTATGGAACAAGGAGTGGCAAGATCCTAAGCTTGGGGATGCCCATGGCACCCCAAGGTAATATAAGTACACAAAAAATCCAAAGCTTGGGGATGCCCCGGAAGGCATCCCCTCTTTCTTCTTCGTCCATCGGTAACTTTACTTGGAGATATATTTTTATTCACCACATGATATGTATTTTGCTTGGAGCGCCTTGTTGATTTGATTCTTTGCTTTTTATTTTACCACAATCATCTTTGTTGTACACACCTTTTGAGAGAGACACACATGATTCAGAATTTATTAGAATACTCTATGCGCTTCGCTTATATCTTTTGAGCTATATAGTTTTTGCTCTAGTGCTTCACTTATATCTTTTAGAGCACGACGGTGGTTTTGTTTTATAGAAACTATTATTCTATCATGCTTCACTTATATTATTTTGAGAGTCTTAAACAGCATGGTAATTTGCTTAAATTGGGAAATTAGTCCTAATATGCTAGGTATTCAAGACTAGGAAAAACTTTCTTATGGGTGTGTTGAATACTAAGAGAAGTTTGATGCTTGATGATTGTTTTGAGATATGGAGGTAGTGACATTAAAGTTGTGCTAGTTGAGTAGTTGTGAATTTGAGAAATACTTGTGTTGAAGTTCGCAAGTCCCGTAGCATGCACGTATGGTAAATGTTATGTAACAAATTTGAAACATGAGGTGTTCTTTGATTGTCTTCCTTATGAGTAGCGGTCGGGGACGATCGATGGTCTTTTCCTACCAATCTATCCCCCTAGGAGCATGCGTGTAGTGCTTGGTTTTTGATGACTTGTAGATTTTTGCAATAAGTATGTTAATTCTTTATGACTAATGTTGAGTCCATGGATTATATGCACTCTTACCCTTCCATCATTGCTAGCCTCTTCGATATCGTGCATTGCCCTTTCTCACCTTGAGAGTTGGTGCAAACTTCATCGGTGCATCCAAACCCCGTGATATGATACGCTCTATCACACATAAACCTCCTTATATCTTCCTCAAAACAGCCACCATACCTACCTATTATGGCATTTCCATAGCCATTTCGAGATATATTGCCATGCAACTTTCCACCTTTCCATTTATCATGACACGTTCGTCATTGTCATATTGCTTTCCATGATCATGTAGTTGACGTCGTATTTGTGGCAAAGCCACCATTCATAATTTTTCATACATGTCACTCTTGATTCATTGCCCATCCCGGTACACCGCCGGAGGCATTCATATACAGTCATACTTTGTTCTATTATCGAGTTGTAATCGTTGATTTATAAATAAATAGAAGTGTGATGATCATCATTCATAGAGCATTGTCCCAATAAAAAAAGAGAAAGGCCAAAAAAGGGGGAGGCCCCAAAAAATAGAGATAATAAAAGGGGCAATGATACTATCCTTTTTCCACACTTGTGCTTCAAAGTAGCACCATGATCTTCATGATAGAGAGTCTCTTGTTTTGTCACTTTCATATACTAGTGGGAATTTTTCATTATAGAACTTGGCTTGTATATTCCAACAATGGGCTTCCTCAAATGCCCTAGGTCTTCGTGAGCAAGCAAGTTGGATGCACACCCACTTAGTTTCTTTTGTTGAGCTTTCATGCATTTATAGCTCTAGTGCATCCGTTGCATGACAATCCCTACTCCTTGCATTAACATCAATCGATGGGCATCTCCATATAGCCCGTTGATTAGCCGCGTTGATGTGAGACTTTCTCCTTTTTTGTCTTCTCCACATAACCACCATCATTATATTCTATTCCACCCATAGTGATATATCCATGGCTCACGCTCATGTATTGCGTGAAGGTTGAAAAAGTTTGATATTACTAAAGTATGAAACAATTGCTTGGCTTGTCCTCGTGGTTGAGCATGATGAGAGCATTCTTGTGTGATGGAAATGGAGCATGACCAAACTATATGATTTTGTAGGGATGAACTTTCTTTGGCCATGTTATTTTGAGAAGACATAATTGCTTAGTTAGTATGCTTGAAGTATTATTACTTTTATGTTAATATTAAACTTTTATCTTGAATCTTTCGGATCTGAATATTCATACCACAATTAAGAGGGTTACATTAAAAAATTGTGCCAAGTAGCATTCCACATCAAAATTCTGTTTTTATCATTTACCTACTCGAGGACGAGTAGGAATTAAGCTTGGGGATGCTTGATACGTCTCCAACATATCTATAATTTTTTATTCCTCCATGCTATATTATATTCTGTTTTGGATGATTAATGGGCTTTGTTATACACTTTTATATTATTTTTGGGACTAACCTATTAACCGGAGGCCCAGCCCAAATTGTTGTTTTTTGCCTATTTCAGAGTTTCACAGAAAAAGAATATCAAACGGAGTCCAAACGGAATGAAACCTTCGGGAACGTGATTTTCGAAACAAACGTGATCCAGAGGACTGAAGGAAATATGCCCTAGAGGCAATAATAAAGTTATTATTTATTTCCTTATATCATGATAAATGTTAGTTATTCATGCTAGAATTGTATTAACCGGAAACATAATACATGTGTGAATACATAGACAAACAGAGTGTCACTAGTATGCCTCTACTTGACTAGCTCGTTGATCAAAGATGGTTAAGTTTCCTAGTCATTGACATGGAAATGATGTGATTGACATGACCCATTCCGTTAGCTTAGCACACGATCGTTTAGTATGTTGCTATTGCTTTCTTCATGACTTATACATGTTCCTATGACTATGAGATTATGCAACTCCCGTTTACCGGAGGAACACTTTGTGTGCTACCAAACGTCACAATGTATCTGGGTGATTATAAAGGTGCTCTACAGGTGTCTCCGAAGGTACTTGTTGGGTTGGCGTATTTCGAGATTAGGATTTGTCACTCCGATTGTCGGAGAGGTATCTCTGGGCCCTCTCGGTAATGCACATCACTTAAGCCTTGCAAGCATTGCAACTAATGAGTTAGTTGCGGGATGATGTATTACAGAACGAGTAAAGAGACTTGCCGGTAACGAGATTGAATTAGGTATTGAGATACAGACGTTCGAATCTCGAGCAAGTAACATACCGATGACAAAGGGAACAACATATGTTGTTATGCGGTCTGACCGATAAACATCTTCATAGAATATGTGGGAGCCAATATGAGCATCCAGGTCCCGCTATTGGTTATTGACCGAAGACGTGTCTCGGTCATGTCTACAAAGTTCTCGAACCCGTAGGGTCCGCACGCTTAACGTTTCGATGACAATTATATTATGAGTTTATGTGTTTTGATGTACCGAAGGTCTTTTGGAGTCCCGGATGTGATCACGGACATGACGAGGAGTCTCGAAATGGTTGAGACATGAAGATTGATATATTGGAAGCCTATGTTTGGATATCGGAAGTGTTCCGGGTGAAATTGGGATTTTACCGGAGTACCGGGAGGTTACCGGAACCCCCGGGGACTTAATGGGCCTTAGTGGGCCTTGGTGGAAGAGAGGAGAGGTGGCCAGGGCAAGGGCCGCGCCCCCTCCCCCCTAGTCCGAATAGGACAAGGAGAGGGGGGCGGCGCCCCCCCTTCCTTCTTCTCCACCACCTCTTTCCCCTCTCTCTCCTAGTCCAACAAGGAAAAAGGGGGGAGTCCTACTCCCGGTAGGAGTAGGACTCCTCCTGGTGCGCCCCTCTCTAGGCCAGCCGCACCCCCCCCCCCTTGCTCCTTTATATACGGGGGCAGGGGGCACCCTAGAGACACAACAATTGATCTGTTTGATCTTTTAGCCGTGTGCGGTGCCCCCCTCCACCATAGTCCACCTCGATAATACTGTAGTGGTACTTAGGCAAAGCCCTGCATCGGTAGAACATCAACATCGTCACCACGCCGTCGTGCTGACAAAACTCTCCCTCAACACTCGGCTGGATCGGAGTTCGAGGGATGTCATCGGGCTGAACGTGTGCTGAACTCGGAGGTGACGTGCGTTCGGTACTTGATTGGTCGGATCGTGAAGACGTACGACTACATCAACCGCGTTGTGCTAACGCTTCCGCTTTCGGTCTACGAGGGTACGTGGACAACACTCTCCCCTCTCGTTGCTATGCATCACCATGATCTTGCGTGTGCGTAGGAAATTTTTTAAATTACTA
Organism: Aegilops umbellulata; assembly: GCA_032464435.1. Taxonomy (NCBI): domain Eukaryota; kingdom Viridiplantae; phylum Streptophyta; class Magnoliopsida; order Poales; family Poaceae; genus Aegilops; species Aegilops umbellulata. Next base: position 271,229,867 of record CP136059.1, on the reverse strand, counting down.
CGTTCCCAAACAAGGACTTGGAGTCCACGTCAAGCAATCAATGAGGAGAGCACGAGGCAGGGGGCATGCCTACCCCCCCAGGCGCGCCCTCCACCCTCGTGGGGCCCACGTTGCTCCACCGACATACTTCTTCCTCCTATATATACCTACGTACCCCCAAACCATCAGGGGCATCCACGAAAACCTAATTCCACCGCCGCAACCTTCTGTACCCGTGAGATCCCATCTTGGGGCCTTTTTCGGCGCTCCGCCGGAGGGGGCATTGATCACGGAGGGCTTCTACATCAACACCATAGCATCTCTGATGATGTGTGAGTAGTTTACCTCAGACCTTCAGGTCCATAGTTATTAGCTAGATGGCTTCTTCTCTCTCTTTGGATCTCAATACAAAGTTCTCCACGATTCTCGTGGAGATCTATTCGATGTAATCTTCTTTTGTGATGTGTTTGTCGAGATCCGATGAATTGTGGGTTTATGATCAAGATTATCTATGAACAATATTTGAATCTCCTATGAATTCTTTTATGTATGATTGGTTATCTTTGCAAGTCTCTTCGAATTATCAGTTTGGTTTGGCCTACTAGATTGATCTTTCTTGCAATGGGAGAAGTGCTTAGCTTTGGGTTCAATCTTGCGATGTCCTTTCCCAGTGACAGTAGGGGCAGCAAGGCACGTATTTTATTGTTGCCATCGAGGAAACAAGATGGGGTTTATATCATATTGCATGAGTTTATCCCTCTACATCATGTCATCTTACTTAAAGCATTACTCTGTTCTTTTGAACTTAATACTCTAGATGCATGCTGGATAGCGGTCGATGTGTGGAGTAATAGTAGTAGATGCAGAATTGTTTCGGTCTACTTGTCGCGGACGTGATGCCTATATACATGATCATACCTATATATTCTCATAACTATGCTCAATTCTATCAATTGCTCAATAGTAATTTGTTCACCCACCGTAATACTTATGCTCTTGAGAGAAGCCACTAGTGAAACCTATGGCCCCCGGGTCTATTTTCCATCATATTAATCTTTCAACACTTAGTTATTTTTATTGCCTTTTATTTTACTTTGCATCTTTATCATAAAAATACCAAGAATATTATCTTATCATATCTATCAGATCTCACTTTCATAAGTGACCGTGAAGGGATTGACAACCCCTTTATTGCGTTGGTTGCGAGGTTCTTATTTGTTTGTGTAGGTGTGAGGTACTTGAGCGTGGCCTCCTACTGGATTGATACCTTGGTTCTCAAAACTGAGGGAAATACTTACGCTACTTTGTTGCATCACCCTTTCCTCTTCAAGGGAAAAACCAATGCAGTGCTCAAGAGGTAGCAGAGAGGAGTCAACGGTGACGGTGATCCGGTGCGGTGGCATAGACGGGGTTGGGGGCGTGGTCGCCCCGATCTTGATCTGGATCAGGGGAGTGGGGGGAGAGCGAGTGGGGGGAGTGCAAGGTGGTAGTGGGTTAGGGTTTCCCCTGGTGGGGATATGGAGGGGGTGGGTCGTCCGGCTGGGCCAGGTGGGTCGGCCGGCTGGGCCAGGTGGGCCGGCTTGGCCAGTGAGCTGGGCCGCCTGGTCTAGTGGGGGGTTGCTTCTTTTTCTTTTTTTGTTAGCTTTGTTTTCTGTTTTTGTATTTTCTTTTCTTTTATTTATTTTCCTTTTTTGTTTAATTTAGGGTATTTAAGTATTTTATAAAATTGTGCCTTCTACACCATAATTACCCATGCCATATTTGGCACTGTCCGAACATTTTTGTTTCAAGTTTTGAAAACTTTGGGTGTTTGTCACTAATTCATTTTTGAATTTGAAATGTTTTGAACTAACACGTGATTAGCAACAGTAACGGAGGTGACGTGGCATCATTAACGTGGGATTACTGTAGCCTAATTATCTGGGCGTCACACTTTGTTTCTCTTTTGGTGTTGATGTGATAGCTAGAGACGGAGAGAGAGAGAGAGAGAGATGGGAGGCAGTCGAGTGGTTGAAGTAACATGAATGATACAAGATGGTATCATGATTTTTGTGAAATATGTTTCATGGTTTTTTGAACCCCTTTAAATGTATCCAAAATTGGTCTTATTTTAAAGGTCCTTGGGACAGGAGTTCAAATATATAAAAAGTTTTGAAATCAAAATATTGGTTCAAAGATTATGAGCCATTGATAATGATACAAGAAAATTAAACGTAGGTCTTTAGTTACAGGCAATGTTCTGTGCCTGCAACGCCCCTCTCTCCTCACTCAATTTCCCGCTTGACGCAAAAAGATGTAATTATGGACCCCTCTCTTGTTGTATTGCTTGGTATTCCCGAAAAAAGATTTACTTTTTATACTAAACAATGTCGCACAAGTCTTAGTGACGATCGTGGGAGGGTCTCGCAAAATCACTTTGCGCGTTAACAGTACATAGCTGCACATCTCTCACCATTCGTTTTCTTTTAGATCTGTGTTACTGGGACCCACTGTGATTGTATATATGTGTATTGCATACTTCACCTTTTACGTGTTTTAAAGTCACGAAAGAACTCCTAAAGCCTCCGAATTTCTTCTAAGAAGTTTCAACCCTATACCACATCATCCGACTGTGAGTATGTCATTACTTGTTTCGGATTTCGTTAGTTCATCCATTTTCCATTTTAGATTTTATTGTTTCGTGCCGGTAGAAAGTATAGTTTTTTATATTGTAATTCTTTTATCTTACGTTCAGTTTGGCGCTGATTTTGATAGCACTGCTTTGTGGTTGTGTTAGGTCGCCCGGGGAGAAATATAGGCATGTACTATAGTGAGTTAGTATTTAGTACCTAGAAGAGGGTATTGTTTAAATCGTGCCATTGATGTGTACTGAATATACATCTTTTCAATATGTTGCACATCAGAAAATATGAAAACAAAATCATATTAAATGTGAGAAAATTAGGGTTAAAATGCATGGCTCTTTTGATTAATTTTTCACACTTGCATACATTCTTTTTTTCAATGCATTGTGCCTTAAAAAATGTAAACCATATCCTATAAGAAAATTAAAATTCACATGTCTCCTTGGTTTATTTTGTTACACTTGCATGAATATAGTGTATATGACTATGTGTGTATCCTTAAATAACTTGGTATATATCTGTAAACTATTTGGTGCCAAAATATCGTCACAACTATCTCTAGTTTATAGTTATTTATATTGTTCACGGGCCGACATCCCGTTGAGTCCGTCGACCCAAACAAATTTTGTGTGCCAGGGAGTCAAAATAAATATAGTTATTCATACTAACTTATATATTTTCTTTACTAAATATTTTTATCAAATCACGATCGTATTGAACATATTATGTAAAATAAACTATATTTTGTAATAAAAGTTACATTATTGTTTCTTTTCAATACATTAGGCCTTAAATTTCTTAAACCAAATCATATTAAATTTGAGAAAATAAGGAACAAATATATTGCATGCCTCTTAGCTTAATTTGCCACACTTGCATACATCTTGTTTCTAAACGATTGTGCTTTAAAAAATATATTTAAATCATATCCTATAAGAAACTAAAAGTCTATACTCCTCCTTAGTTTATTTTGTTACACTTTGGATCAATATAGTGTACATGACTTTGCGTGCATCCTTAAATAACGAAGAATAAATATCTAAAGTGTTTGGTATAAGAAATATCTTGACAATAGTCTATGGCTTATAGATATAAAAATTAGGAAAAAACCTAAATTATATTTATCATGTTTACGAGGAACACGTCACTGAACCATTGGCATGTTGCATTATCTTTTTCCTGGGCAAATGTGTCTTGCATATTACAACAAATTCGCCGCATATATTTCTGGCACATGGTAATTAAATAGCATCGTTATAGCTAAGATAACATGCAATACAATATGTAGGGCACTCACTTGAAGGTATACTAGTGATCTAACTAGGCTAGTCGTTGCCACTCAAACTTATTCTTTTCTACGTGGTGCACTCGAGCAGCCCCTTCTTCGTTTCGGGCATAGTTGGTGTTTTGATCATTGTGGTACTAACTCTCATGGCAACACCTCTGCCCCAATGGTGGGGGTTGGAGAGAAGTAATTATACGTCCCTCCTTAATTTATCATAAGATAAGTAAAAATATTGTAAAGTGAAACTATGATAGGCTATATCTTTAATCAAATAAGGAATTATATAATAATGACAAAGAACATGATTTGCGTAATTAAGTTAAATACATCATGTGTTGGTGGTAAGTATCTAACAATGAAGGACGTATGGTTGACTTGGCACATGTTTGACAAATTTTAATTCAGCCTTGGTGGTATTCAAGTTTTTAGGCTTTCAACATGTTTATATTTTCCCAATAATGTTACTATTAAAAATACATGATTGTAGTTTCTATGCTCACTAGAGTGGTTGCTTCTAGTCTTTTGTTGGCATTTTCCTATACTAAGCACAAATACTGCTTGTGCATCGGAAATCCTTGGACCAAAGTTTATGCCATAAAGTGTCCACTATACCTACCTAGTCATGACTGAGTTAGGTCATTCCAAGTAAATCGTCATCGGCACAAAACTTAAAAATCAGAAGATGTTTCAATGATCAACCTTTTACTGCGTTGTAATACATTTGAAGTCTACGAACTTATCATTGTGGTACAATGGAGCATAAATGAAGTTGTAAGGCCTACCAAGAAGATGCAAAAGGCCTGCCAAATAAAAAGTGAACAAAGGGAAGGAACCCTCTCCTTGGCAAAACAATAAGCTCAATAAAAGACAGAGGTGAAACCTCTCACACCTCATGGGGGGCAATGGAAGACAGATGTATTACATCATGTAAAGGAACTTGAAAGTGAGAGAAAACCTTGGCAACAAAAGCTAAACCACTATTCAAAAATTAATTAAGCGCATGACAATCTATGCTTCCCTCTACGAAGGGCTTATTTTTTACTTTTTATGTTGAGTCAATTCCATGTTTCTTTCTTTCTTTGGCGCCACCTATTGTGCATGAGGATTACTCTTTGCTTTGTATGCATTGTCCTTAATAGTAATTTGTTGAGCATTGCATAAACATGATGCTCTAATTTGCGATGAGTGTGGGAGGGTCTCACATAATCACTTTGCGCGTTAACAGTACATAGCGGGACATCTCTCACCATTCGTTTTATTTGAGATATGTGTGACTGGGACCCATTATATATGTATGTATTGCACACTTCACCTTTTACGTCTTTTAATTTCAAATCATTGTCTGGATCCTACCATAGTCAGAAAAAGGACACATGCATGGTACACATATTTTTTTCTCTTTTCTGACTCAAGCACTCTCTCTCTCTCTCTCTCTCTCTCTCTCTCTCTCTCTTTCTTAAATTCATCATTTTAATTTTCTTTCCAATAATTTGGATGAGTCATATCTATTAAACAAAATTTTCATTTCTAATTTTTTTGTATATTTGAACTCCTTGTGTCAAGACCTTCAGAACAAGATCAAACCTCAATACATTTGAAACACGTTTAGTTTTGATATTTCAAATTCTATATGTGAAACAAACCAATTTGACTATAAAAAAGTGAAGCAGACCTATTTTCCCTAGAAAAATGTGAAATCAACCTATTTCATTGGAAACCTATTTACCCCAAATATGAAACTGATATGTCAATCTGTGAAACCAATTATTTGAAAATGTGTAATAGTTATTTAAAAAGAGTAAAATATATTATTTTAAAAATGTGGAGTAAGCTAGATGTGATTTTTGTGAAATAAGCAGTGAAAAGTGAAATGTGGATTCTGGATTAGAAAACAATATGAAACTGAAATGACAACTTATGAAACTGATTATTTTAATGTTGGGGAACGTTGCATGAAAAACAAAAAAAATTCTACGCACACACAAGATCTACCCATGGAGATGCATAGCTACGAGAGGGGGAGAGCATCTACATACCTTTGTAGATCGCTAAGTGGAAGTGTTTATCACGCGGTTGATGTAGTCGTACTCTTCGCGATCCGATGACGATCCAACCGATCTAGTGCCAAACGGACGGCACCTCCGAGTTTAGCACATGTGCGGCTTGATGACGTCTCCTCCTTCTTGATCCAGCAAGCGGGAGAGGAGTAGATGAGATCACAACCAACACGACGGCGTGGTGGTGATGGTGGTGGTGGAGCACCGACGGCGCTTCGCTAAGCGTCGTCGGGACGAGGCGGTGGAACTACGTAGTAACGGGAGAGAGAGAGAGAGAGGGGGGGGGGCGCCAAGGGCTTGGTATATCCTCTTGGGGCGCTCGCTCCCCTCTATATATAGGTGTAGGGGCGTGGGAAACAGCCCCTCCAAGACCTAGGGCGCAGCTAAGGGGGGAGACTTGGACTCCAAGTCCAATCCTATTCCTACTAGGACTCCTTCCTTTTTTGCCTTCCCTAGCCACATGGGATTTTGAGGACTTAGTGAGCCTAGCCCAATAAGGCCAGGGCAGCTCTGAGCAGCCCATGCTAGCCCTTAGGTCATGGTGAACCCACTTGTCGACTTCCGGACCCCTCCGGAATTCTCTGAAACCTTCGGGAAGCTTCCCGATACAATACCGAAAAAATTGCACCTTTTTCCTGAACCCAAAATATGACTTCACATATATAAATCTTTACCTCTCGACTATTCCAAGACTCCTCGTGATGTCAGGATCTCATTCGGGACTCCGGACAATATTTGGTTACCACTCATCAAATATCCCAATACTACTCTAGCGTGAACAAAACATTAAGCATGCGACCCTACGGGTTCGGGAATTATGTAGTCATGACCGAGACATCTCTCCAATCAATAACCAATAGCTGGACCTGGATGCCCATATTGATTCCTACATATTCCACGAAGATCTTTTATCGGTTGAACCTTTATGACAACATACGTAATTCCCTTTGTCTATCGGTATGTTACTTGCCCGAGATTCGATCGTCGGTATCTCTATACCTAGTTCAATCTCGTTACTGGCAAGTCTCTTTACTCGTTATGTAATACATCATCTTGCAACTAACTGCCTAGTCACTTTGCTTGCAAGCTTCTTGTGATGTGTAAGAAAGAAAGATAGGGGTAATGACTCCTCTCCTTGTGTCGATGGCTAGACTAGCGTGGCGTACAACTCGCACAGGAGTGTCACTGTGATCCGCGTGCAGAAACGCTGGCCTCAACGGCACCCTGACAATGGACATTGCCTTCCTGCCCTGGTTGTAGGACCACGACCTCCGAGACAACTCCATCACTGGCGAGCTTCCCAACACCGTCTTCCTCGGCTAATGAGGCTGTGGCCCGACATCAACAGGTGAGGCTGTTGGATTCCTTGGTGCCGCGAGCTATGGAAGCACCATGGGGGCACTGTGCCCCCCCCCCTCAATTTGGGGAAAATGTGAATGAATGTTTTTGGAGGTCTTACATGTGAAAAATATGTTTGGCCCCCTCATAACTTCCAAAATTTTCCTTCAACACCCCCCTAGAAGTATTTCTCTAACATCGGTACTTTACTCACTCGAGGACGCCAAAATAGCTGATCGGACCCTTGGCTAGCCCATACTTGCCGCGTGAACCTCGTTGTTAGCCAATCGAGAAATAAGAGATGCAGTCACTCCCGGGCGCTCTGAGAGCTCAGGCGATTCTGGCCGTCCGATACGTTTTACTGATGCGAATCCAGCCGTCGGATCAAGACTCTTGACGATCTGGGCTGCCGGATCAAAAAACGGCACTGTAGTAATGAATAGTTACCACTCGCTGTAAAGATCTCGTGCCACCGCGTGTAAAATGGGTGCCCCCCAGGGGCATTTTAGTCATTTCACTATTGGGTATAAAATCTCACCAGCTCTCGTAGAACCCTAGCCGCCTCCTCGATCGGGTCCTTCTCTCCTCTTCCTAGCCACTCGCCCCGTTGCCCCACCGTCTCGCCCTCCCCGCTGCCCCGCCCCGCCCCGCCCCTCCCGCTCGTCGTGGCCGTGGCCGATGACCGCGGCCCCGCCGTCCCGCACCGCCCGCCGCGGCGGCCATGGACGAGCTCGAGCTCGACGGGGGAGCAACGGGCCACCCCGCCTATCCCGCTCGTTGTGGCCTTCGCCGATGACCGCGGCCCCGCCGTCCCGCACCGCCGCCGCGGCGGCCATGGACGAGCTCGAGCTCGACGAGGGAGCAACGGGGATAGGAACATGAGGCGCCTCCCTCGCGCCCAGCTCCTCCCGCCTCACCGCCGCCTCCTCTCCCCTCCCGTGCGCCTCCTCTCCTCCCACCCACATCACCACCGCCGCCACCCACCGCCTCGAACCGCGCCGTCGGCGGCCAGATCCGCCGCAACAGAGCCCGCCCAACGATGACGAGCAGGAGAGGAGGGAGGACGAGGAGCACGACGGCAGCGGCGGCAGCGGGGAGCAGCAGCAGCAAGCCTTGGGCGATGCAGATGAGCAGCAGCGAAGGGGTCTCCTCTTGATCCTCCACCACATTGCCGTTACCGGGAGGAGGTGCTCATTGCCTCCGGGAAGCACCACAGCCGCCGGGTCTGTTGCTGCGTTCGTCAATCTGTACATGATTGTTTGTTTTGGACTGCATCAATTTTGGTTAACTGCAGCTCATCCATGGTTGTACCTTTTCACCTTTTGCCCTTGCAGGTTGGTCCGCTGTCTACTGGTGCTCGTTGTTTTGGCCAGTTCGTCGTGTTCCATCTTCGGCCACCTCTTTGCAGGTTGACCCTTTCTCTCCCTCTCTTCTCTGCTTTCCAGGCCTAGGCTTGCATTTTTGTGGCCATGTATCTACCTTCGATTCTTGTACGAAGCTCTTGTTAGATTTTGTTTGCACAATGGATGTATCTGCCTTTTGTTCTCTTATTGGTAGAAGCCTAGCAAATAAAATTGTTGTTCCCTGCTTGTATTATTGTGCTTGCTTGGCATTTGGAATTGGGGGGTTTTGTCACTTCTCTAGATCCTAGTAGGACCTAGGATTTTTTTTGTACCTTTCTGCTGTGTCCGAGAAGCCTATTGAATTGTTTGTTGGAACTGCTCGCGTGTGTCGCACTGTTGGGGCTACCAAACAAGCCAATATCATTCTAGATATGATTTATAAAAAATGGTAATTGGCTTGTAGCTGAAGTAGAAGAGTATGCATTGGGGATTTTTGTCACTTCTCTAGATCCTGATATGACCTAGGACTTTTTTGTACCCTTCTGTTGTGTCCTAGAAGTAGCCTATTGATTTTTTTATTGGAACTGCTCGCATGTGTCGCATGTTGGGGCTATCAAACAAACCAATATCATTCTAGATATGGTTTATAAAAAATGTTCATTGGCTTGTAGCTGAAGTAGAATAGTATGCTGTCAGTAAGACATTCACTGGGCTGGTCCATTTAGGTTGGCATGCTTGGTCTGTTGTGTCCATTTTGTATACTTCTTTTTGGGTGTCATCTAGGTTTATTTACTCTTTTAGGTTCCTACTTTAGTGATAATGGATCCTTAGGTTTGTTTGATTTAATGGAATTGGGACCTACTTGTCTTTTTTGCCTATTTCAATGAATGTAGGTTATGTTCTTCTTAAGCCTTGAGCTTCCTTGCAAAGAATGTGTGGAGAGGTGGTTTAGCTATCTGAGATGCTTGTGCTCAAATTTATACTTACTGGTTAATTTTTTTTGTTTTTACTTTCTGCTGGTTTGTCCTCTTTTTGGTGTGTGTTGGTGGTTTTTGGGTTGTCCCTTAATCATTACAGCCGTGTTTATTATGTGATCATCATGTGTGCCTATGTTTGAGGTTGTTGCGAACTACTGTCGGATTCTATTCTTACTCATCTCCGTCTCCTGCCTCGCCCCTGGTGCGTCGCTGCCCGCCCCCTTTTTTCTTCGATTTTGGTTGGGCTTCAGATTTGATGGTGGGTTGACCTCTTTCTCTTTGGGTTTGGGCTGCAGGCAAGGATTGTGCTTAGGGAGGACCCACACGACGCGCCGCTCGCCGTCGTGGTGCACCCCAACGGCGACGAGCTCGTGTGTTTCATGGCCAAGGTGTGCAGGTGCACGACTCTGCTTCTCTCTGCCTACTCTGTCTGTGCCCTACTCCATTGTTTGGATAGTGTTGAATCGAGCTCATTTGATGGGGTTGTTGTGATGACTGATGAGGGAAGATTTGGTTGCTGCTGGCTGCTGGGTTGCGTCATTTTGGGGGGAGTATTGTGGCGAATTACATATTTAGATTATGGTGTGGTCATGGAAACCTAGAGAAGGAAACTGGCTTGGTGCTCTAGAGTCAGGTGTGTGCCCAGACAGCTGAAAAGCTAATAGAACCACTATAAATCAAGGGACAACGGTCTTCATTGCCTAATACCCTTTGTATTTAAATCATAATTATATCTATCATCTCCTAACCGTCGGGTCATGGGGACAGGACATGATCCAGGAGATGTTCATCGTGTCGAGCCTCCTAACCATCGGCTCCAGCCATCGGCAGCTAGAGTTCCTCGATGGTTCATGTGGCCTTAACCGCCGCTGGGCTCCCTGCGCCCACGCCTTAATACTCGATTCTTCTGCCTCCTCTCGGGTATATTTTGTGTCTCCTTTTCCTTATTTATTTCTCTTCCATGGTACTTTTGATGTCTGCTGATATGTGTGTCCATATTTCCACTAATGCCATGTTTGCAGTATATGAGGTAGCTTTCCTGTTAAAGTGACATTGCATGTCATGTTTGCTTTAAGGAAATCTTCCTGTTTTTATTTTTCTACAATGCAGGGCACAATTTATACATGTTTCCTTTCTTAACTCGACCTGTTCCTGAAACTTTTATATTGATATGGTTTTGGTGGTCTCTAGGTTTGGTAATTAATTTGAAGGTCCATTTATCAAAAAAAATGAAGGTCTACCTTTCTGGTTTTCATTACTTATATGTGTGTATAGTTATGGATCTGTTAATTTGATAGCGGAGTTAATTTTACAGAACATATAAGTCACCACTGTTTTGTTAGTTCATTGATGGTCAAACGGACTATTTTAATATTGTCTTATAAGTGCCACAAAAATTATGCAGATGATTGTAGCATGTTTTCATTGGATTAAAAATATATAATTTAGAATGTGGTCTTTATATGCTCGTTGTATGCATTTACAATGGCTTCTGGTGGTTTAATATGCCCAAAGGTTGTTACAGAACATGTAGATACCACTGTTCTATTTTGATGGTCAAACATACATCACCTCCTCGCCTCCTCGGCAGCTTCGGTGCCTGTGGCGTTTGTGCTCATCGGTGGGACGGTGCAAGGCGCAACTCCGATGCAGCGGTGTGGATGTGCAGAGTAGGAAGCGGTTCCTCGCTGGCTGGACGGCGTTTAGGCGCAACCCCAGCGCCCACTGAGTACTGCCTTGGCTACAGCCTCCCTCGGTGAGCCCCATCTTCCTCTTGCTCTGCTTCAGCTACTATATGGGGCATGGCCGGAGCTATGATGATTAGTTATGGCTGATATAGGCATGCTCTCGAGCAGTCGAGGCACTTGTGGGTATTAATTTGGATCCCCTTGTTTCTTTGAGCCATTTTGATCACGTTCTTATTTTAGTGGCTCTGTCCTTGGATGGTCATTTCTGATGAGTGATAACCAGGGCAGTTTCACCCTCGTAAGAACATATTGATCTGGTGATCCAGAAACAAGAACCGCAGCAGCTTCCATGCGTTCTCAGCAATTTGGCACATCCGGCCGTGCATTCTGGTTCCTTGATGCGATTCTAGCCGTTGGATCGAGCGCTTGGAAGGCCTCAGCCGTCAGATCGAACCCGTGCTCCTGTGCCAATTAATAGTTACTCCCGCGGTGAAATATCTCATGCCACCGCCTGTAATTCATGTGCCCCACCGGTTGGAAGCCATTCTTGCTAGGGCGATGATGATTAACCATGGCTGAAATAAGTGTGCCTTTGAGCAGTCGAGGCACTTATGGGCATCAAGTTGGATCCTCCCTCTTGTCTCTAGAATCCTTTTTGATCCTGTGATACTTATTGTTCTGCCCTTGGATGGTCATTCTTGTTGAGCGATAACCAGGGCAGCTCCACTGTATAAACAGTGATCTGGTGATAAGAGATGACGGGGGTAGGTCATATGATCGAGGAAAGACGAATTTAAGCCCGCTATGCAATGAACCCTGAGCCCTTTTTATTTGTATTTAAACATGTTGCCTATTTATGCTCTAGTTTTTATAGTCGTCTTATGTAAAGATTTCTTCTCTCTTGTACCTTTATTGCATATAAGTTTTTCTTGATCTTTTATTGTTTGTTGTTTGTCCTTGATTTAGTCCGCTTAAGAGTGAGTTGCACTTTGTTATACTAGAAAGACTCGCTCCCAGCAAGTTATCGGCTCGAGGCACCTGTGGGTATCAAGTTGGATCCTCCCTCTTGTCTCTAAATCCTTTTTGATCATGTGATATTTGTTTTGTCCTTGGATGATCGTTCTTGTTGAGTGATAACCAGGGCAGCTCCACTGTATAGACACTTTTTTTACTGTTGTGATTAAGTTGCTCGTTTGATCCGAGTCATTGAGCGGACATTTCCTTTTGTTGTCTTTAGTTTGTTTTGAAGCTTTCCGCAATTCTGTTTGTCACCACTGCATTCTTTGGATCATGCACCAGACTAAATGTAGATGAACTTTGAAGGATGTGTGTTTTGTTAGCTTTGTAACTTATTTCCTTGCTAAGTAAGCGCTTGGGGTTTTTTTGTTCTGTTGCTACCTTCTGGACGACGGGCGGGCGGGTGTTTTGTTAGCTTTTGTGAATAGGTACATGAAGTTCAGTCTACTTCTCAGTATATATATCCTGGTAAACTGAGACAAGCCCATAGAAAGTCCGTACAGAAATAAACACAACCTGGTAAACTGAGAGTTGCTTAAAGGCATCCTATGACATTGTTACAATGCCTATGCTAAAATAAAATGTACGTTGCTCTCACACCTCAGCTATGATGCTCTAGCATCATTGATTTTAGTAGCCGCAGCTCACTAGCTAGCTCTTCTTAGTTAACTTGAGTCAGAGGATGGAAACTTGACCTTCAATGCTAACTGTGGATAACATATACTAGGATACAGAGGTTGGAAACTTCAATTTTAAGACTAATGAGATTCCTTGTAAATCCTCACTTTGGTTTTAATTTTTGCAGTGCTCTACACATCTTTGATTAAGGAAACAATGTTCCAAGTGAATAGATTTTGAGTAGATTCATTTCGTGTTATTTATTTTGCAGCACAGGGAATGTCTTTTGCATGGCAGAAAGAGTTGTGGTGGGCAAAGGGGTCATAATTAACAAATAATCAACTTATTTACTTAGATACCTAGAGGTTGTATTTTTAATCAACTTAGTCTTTGCATGTGCGGTGGTTTCAACATGTGCTTTGTCGAAACTCCTTGGTTCATGGCAAATTCAATCAATACTGTGAGTTTATAATCTAGCGGATGTGGAGCCGATGGATTTTTTTTCTCTGAGTGTATGTTTGTCTGAATTAGTGTTCGCGTCGCCCATCTCATGTAGAAAGCTTGCAAACTTGCATTGATACAAATGTGCAGATGATATCATATGCCATGCCTTTGACCTTGCGTTATTCAAATTTAGTGCAAACATTCTGTCAAATGGCTGCTCAATTATATTGTGCATTTGAATTTAATATGCACTTTATCTTCAAGGTTTTCCTATTGTATGGTTCTGTTTTGTCACAGATAAGTGTCAATTTCTTTAGTATGTACAACTGAAACATGATCCTCCCACATTTGTTCATCCATGTCTACATGTGCATTGTGATGTGTGCAGTTCAAAAATGTCCATGCTGATGCCCGATGAGTTCCGATGATTTAGCTGCAATACTGAATAAATATCTCAATGCTTTTCTCTAAGAAATAGATACACTTTTGTACTGGCCTTGGCCCATTTAATGATCAGCAATATTATCAACTACTCTATCAATAACCGGTAAAAAATCTCTCTTTTACTGGTCAAAGAAAGTTATATAATTGTCTGTAGATTACCTAGATAGGAGTCTATTGGATCGGCAGCCAGCAAGTTACAATAAAAATTCTCTTTTTGTTCTCAGATGTTGAATGGTCACCGAGTTGTTATGTTTTGGGCTCTATTCATGTTGGCACTCCTGGAGTAGTTCAGTCAAATTGATAGTGATCTCCTGGATTAAATTATACTGGAACAAAGTGTTTATGTTTATGTTTGCAAGATTGCTCCATGTTTAAGTTTATCAAGTTTATCTTAAACTCAAATTGTTTATGATCTTAAACTCAAATTGCACTCCTGGAGTAATTCTTGTACTGGAACTGGGACTGCAAGTTTCAGTTTATGATCTGAAGGAGTACATAGCGAGTTTCAGTACAGAGGTGGGTACTGCTATGTACTGAAACTGGAACTGCAAGTTTCAGTTCTCAAATATTATGTCATCCCTGTTTGCAAGTTTCAATTTATGATCGTCAAATTGTTTTATGTCTGCAGTGTTTCAAGCGACAGCAGAGCGAGTACCGGGAGAGGAGATGAACCTGGGCGAGCAAAATTGAGAACTATGGCAGCGGCGAGTACTCCAGTGGGCGAGCAAAATTGAGAACTGTGGCAGCGCCTGTACACCAGCTCGCCTCCACCTGGGCGGGGGCGAGGAAGAGCCCAGCACCAGCAGGCGAGGAGATCCTGAGCTTAGGAGAGAAGGAGATCATGGGCGTGGGAGAGGAGCAGATCCTGGGCGTGGACATCTTGGTGCTGGGAGGGGAGCAGGAGTCGAAGGTGGAAGTCGATTCAAAATTAGCGGGGTAATCCGGTCATTTTGTTGGTTTTCACCTGGCCGGAACAAAGTGCCCACCGACCTATATTTCGGTACGGAGGGAGTATACAATACTAAAATGCTTTTATTAACCAATTACTTCTGTAGCTTTTTCTTAAGGACTGTGCTCATTCAGGGAAACTTTAATTAGGACTTTGAAACTTCTTTTGTATTCTTAGACGCAAGTAGATTGTAGACAAAAAGAGAAATGATTTTATTAACCAATTACTAAAATGCTTTTATTATCCATGTATTCTTTTGTAATAACATATCACTTTCTAACTTTCCATGTAATTGAGTGAAAATGTGATATGTCATTACAACAGTCCTACAAATGATGCCAACTACTCTCGTTACATGTTGAATCTCACGTGTTATCCTTCTCTTGGAAGCTCCTTGCACTGTTGTATATTTTTTGATGCCATTTTTGTTGCAGGAGATTCTGAAAAACACATCAGCCCTCACCACCACCACCAGATGATGATGACAAGTGGATGGTCCATATGAAGATGCTGCCTTGCTTATGGGACACATACCGAATTCGATGTTACCTTGGTTATGCCTTGCTTACATGACAGACTATATGCAATTACGTGACAGACTATATGCAGTTAGCTATTGTAATCTTATGACCATGATGAACTAGATGATGTCTTGCTTCTGGTACAAGGCTGAATGTTTATTTTTATCTTGAACCTAAAAATCAATCGTCTCTTGAATAGATGTGTGCTAAACTTGCCTTCCTACTAACACAACATGTGTTTGATCTTTATTCTCTTGGACAAGTCATTTGGACCGGCACCCTCACGCCAAGGCGTAATCCCGATCTAGTATCTGCTACTAAAGGGGAGGTTATACTTCTTTTCATTATAGGAATGTTTCATATCTTTTTTTCTCATGTGAAAGATAATACTGATGTATAAGTACATGCCAACAAAAAGAAGGTGACACACACACACACACACACACACACACACACACACACACACACACACACACACACATATTAACCCTAGTCGATCCCAAAAAAAGACCCTGGTCGAGCCAGCCCAGAACCCGTGGTACTTACCGCAAGCATGCGTGTCACAGTACTAGACGTCAGTCACTGTGCATCCAATGCAACAAGCGTATACTATGTCGAAGCCACGGAGGCCGTAGGCGGAGGGACAACGTAAGGAGTGGCATAGAGCATGAGCGGGTTCTTCCTGCGCACACCGAGCCCCATGGACTCCATCATGTCCACCTCCTCAACGCCAGCGGGCAGCCTCCAGTCGAAGTGATACATGAGCTGCAGCAGCGTGAGTTCCATGCCGGCGAGCCCGTAGTTGTACCCTGGGCACATCCTCCTCCCCGCCCCGAACGGCGTGAACTCAAAATGGAGCCCGTGGAAGTCCACTGCGCCGTCCTCCTCGAACCGCTCCGGCACGAACTCCTCCGGGTCCTTCCAGTACCGCGGGTCCCTCGAGATCGCCCACGCGTTCACCACCATCCTCGACTTGGCCGGCACCACGTACCCGCCGATCTCTGTCGTCTCGATGCTCTCCCTTGGCACCAGCAGTGGCGCAGCCGGGTGCAGCCGGATCGCCTCCTTCATGGTGAGCTTCAGGTACCTGACGCTATTGTTGCGGAGGTCTGACTCGCTGATGCTCTCCTTGCCATGGAAGGCTCGCCGGACCTCGTCCTGCAGCTTCTTCATCACCCGCGGGGTGCGCATGATCTCGGACATCGCCCACTCCGTCGACGAGCCGGAGGTCCCCGTGCCGCCGGCAAACATGTCCTGCCATTATATGAAACCACTTTAATTTACAATCTTGCTAAGTCTCAATCGACTTAGACTTGGTTATTCTCAGTCGATGCTATATTCATGAGATCATACATTGAGATTCATGCATAATTTTCTTTCAGATTTTTTTAGATGATATGTCATTTGACTGAGACTTGGTTAAATCTCTGTCGACTGAGACCTAGCCACATTCTTTAATTTAATCTGCCCGTAAGCATGCATGCATGCACTTTAATCTGCGACATCATCAAAGTAACACGTGTGCAAACGACTTACCAGTACGACTGCTTTGATGGTGTTGTCCGTGACCGGGAACCCCCAGGGGTTGTCGCCCTTCTGCAAGGAGAGCATGACATCGACGACGTTCTCATCGACGACATCCTTACCGGCAGCGATCCTGTCGGCACGCACCCTCCGCCTCCCCTCGATGATGTCCACTAGTATGTCGTCGAACGTCCGATGGATCTCTCGCAGCTTCCTCTTCATCCCGGTGGCCTCGCCGAGCACCTCCTTGAGCCGCGGGAAGAGGTCCGGCACGTTGAACCCGCTAGACAGCCCGACGACGCGCTTGATGGCGTGCTGGAACACCGGCATGTCCGGTCTCACCTCCCCGAACGCGGACCTGGAGATGGTCCGGCTGCTGATGTCGTACACCATCCTGGTGACGTCGACCGGCTCACCGCTAGCTGCGGCAGCACGGATGAGCTCCACCTGCCGCTGCACCTCCTCCTCGCGTATGAACTGGAACTGGAGCACCCGCTTGGGGCTGAGGATCTCGTGGATGCAGAGCTTACGGATCTTGCGCCAGTAGTCGCTGGTGGGCGCGAAGATGATGTCGGTCCAGCCGTAGCCGCAAATGCCCCCCACCAGCAGCCTCGGCCGGTTGGCGAAGTTGGGGTCCTGCACCTTGAGCACCTCCCGCGCCAGCTCCCGCGAGGTCACCACCACCAGCGGCATCGGCCCGATCTTGAGCATCATGATGGGCCCATGCACGCCGGCCAGGTCCCGGAGCCTCCGGTGCACCAGCGTGTTCACGAAGTGGTGCACGCTCCCGATGATGGGGAGCGTGCGCGGGCCCGGCGGCCGGCGGCCCGAGGCGGGCTTGAATAAGTAGATCATGGACACGGCCAGAAGGACCACGAGGATGGTGTTGTACGTGGCGTCCTCCATGGCTGGCTAGCGCACTGTGCACTAGACCTCTTGGAGAAAATGGCCACTCTATCTAACCACTCCCTCTGTTCATAAATATAAGGTGTTTTAATATTTCAATATAAACTACATAAAAACAGAAATGGGTTAGAACATTTTATATTGTGAACGGAGGGAGTAGCTTACCTACGGATTGACGGGTGAAGTGATCTTAGCTAGCTAGCTTGAAGGCTTGCACTGATCTCACTAGTGTAGATACCGGCTGGTTTTATAGCGGAAGTGAGCAGGTGCGTCCACCAGAACGTACGGGCTTCCCTTCTTTGGTTTCGACGACTCCATTGCAGCCAACGTAAATTTAACCCTAGCATAGCACAAAGCCGGTTGCATTGCATGCATGGCGTGCTACCTTGCCAGCAACAAGATAAGTCATGGGAGGTTACACGTACGTACGTGGACGTCGTCGACGGGAACTAGGCGCGTCATTCGCCACAGGCCACGGGAGTTTCTCAGACTTGACGAGACGTGGTTTCTCAAACCACCGTTCATCGATCGGCATCACCTTCATCGCTATCGGGAGTTACTATGCCCAAAATCTACCGTGTAAAATTACAGTTGGGATTGGCCGCTTCTTCGCGCCCACGTCAGCTGAAGCTAGAGTGACGTCGTTGCACATGCATCAACCTGCATAAAATAACAATATATCTCCCATACTGTGATTCCAGGGGTCCAGCTAGACATGTAGTATCAAAGAAAATCTTATCTGGCTATGTTGACGTGTGCATAGTTGTGTTGTGTTGCTTAGATCTTGACAAAGGATAGTTTAGTCCGGGCTTACAGAGGCTGCTGGCAAGTTCTAGTTATAGTCTATTTGAATATTTTGTGACGGCGAAGAATCTGTAGCTAGATTATTTTAAGTGCTCTCTAGGTCTAGCAAGCCAAGTGCATTGTACTCCATCCGTTTCTAAATATAAGTCTTTTTAGATATTTCAATATGAACTGCATGCATGCATGCATATATATATATATATATAAGAGGCTGCCGGCAAGTTCTAGTCTATTTTGATATTTTGTGAGGACGAAGAATCTGTAGCTAGATTATTATAAGTGCTCTCTATAGGTCTAGCTAGCCAAGTGCATTATTTTTATATATGAATACGTCCTAGCGTAATGAAAATAATACAAGAAGTTGTTTTTCAAGGATTTGGTTCCTAGTGTATTTTATATGGATGCTTTGTGATGACGAAGAATCTGTTTCTAATTTATTTGGTTCCACACTGTATGAACAATAACAGAATTTATTTTCAAGGATTAGATGTTTGTGTAGTGGTCGTAAATACAAAGAAAATATTTCCATTCGACTCGATCCAAAATTTTTCCTTCAGGAATTGTATGCAATTCCATTGAAAATAAACATACGAGTAGCTAGTGGACACAACATAAGCGTGGGCAAGGCCATTTATGTGGCTATATTTTGTTTGTGTTCAAAATCAACCCTACCAACAAAATTGTCATAGCAAAAAAGGTGAATGGTTCTTGTTCGGATGATTGCCAAAAAATTGGCACGCTCATGCCTATTTTCCCTATCTAGTCCTTTTTTCTGCCAACATTGGTCAATTCATTGGCAAACAAAACCTTAGTCTAAGTTTTGGCTAGCCAAATACTAGTTACTAGGTGAACTTTGGCTCAAACCAAACATGTGTTGACCCTGTTTGTTTCAGCTTTGATCTGATTCGAATCTCCTGGGGATTAAGTTCATAGCAAAGTGGACTCACGGTTATATAAGACCATGTTTGTTTCAGATTTAATTGGATTTGAATCACCTATAGATTCGCTCCAGTGGTAAATCTCGTCACCGAAGTACATTTTTAGGTGCTTCAGCAAATTGCATGGCATGAATCCAGTTTCAGCTTCACTGGCAAAGCTGATTCAAAATTGTTGTTTGTTTCAGATCCTAGATCCAGCTTCACTAACAAAGCTCGCTTCACTGACAAAGCCGATTCACAATAGTTGTTTGTTTCAGATTACATATTCAGCTTCACTGGAAAAGCTGAATCTAGTTCTCTTACAGAAGATGTTGGCCATAAGTACCACTAGATCCATTTTTATAATTGCATTAATTTATCCGGATCACTTACGTAATAGGCGTGTCATCTCCATTAGAAAAGGAGAATCGCCCTCGGCTTATGTCATGCACACGGTCATAAGAGACGTGTCATGGGTTGAGTCTGGTCAAGTATCATCACCGGTCGATTAGTGGTCCACAGCTAGCTTTGGTCATATCATCTTGCGATAATGTCACAATGTTTGTGAAGCACAATGCGCATGCGATGAGCTTGTGTTGATTGGGGCCATGATTTTCTCCACATAAACCAGCCGCCATGACAGTACTAGTATATAGAAAAATAAAGGCATCTTTAACGGCAACCCTCAAATCGTCCGCATTCATTCAGACCGCACGGTTCAGACATTTTTTGCCATCCAATGCAGGCCTATATAGGTCCACAGAATGGTCCGGACGTACTTTTTCCCGCAAACCGAAGGCAAACATAGGGGCTTTGTGGGCGTCCAGACAGCATCCACGCCCACTTTTGACCATCCTGACCCACCCAAACCCCCTCCCCCCTCAGTCCCTCACCCGCTCGCGTTCCAGCCCGACGCCAGCTGCGCACATTCATGCCGTTGTAGAACGTCCTGGTCCACATTGAAGCCGGCCCAAAGCGGACGCAGCCTCTCATTGGCTCTCCGCCACTGAAGCAGCGCGCCGCCCGTTTCATGCCCGGTTGAACACGCCTCCTCGCCGCATTCAAACGCCTCCATTAAACACGCGTGAAAGCTGAGAAACCTACTCCGGCCACACGTCCGTTCGTAAGCGGGTCGGCATTAAACACAAAGTCGGGCAAGCTCCTCCTGTCCGCCCGCTGTTTAAAGGAGGCTAGACACCGGGCAAGAATTGCACTACTCCGCCGCTCCCCATCTCCTCATTCCACCATTTTCTCCACCCTTTCGATGGCATCTGACAAGCAAGAAGAGCGATTCTCCGGCATAAAAGACGGCTGGGTGGCCCGCCGAGCCCGTCGGACGGAGTGGCGAGTTGCTTCAGTCCGGCACAGGGGAGAGCACGGCAGCACTAGCATCGTGGCTGCCGTGGACAACACCATGTCGTACCGCCCCTCCCGTGCCTGCGACCACGCCATCCGACGTCATCGCGTGCGTAACCACGCCTTGCCGGCAGAGAAAGAAGTCGGCTGCATGGACATCGACGAGGTGGCGGCCAACACGGCCACGCCAACCTCCATCATCGAGGAGAAGTAGAACACGGAAGACCACAGCCGCTTGGGTCCCATGAAGGCCACGGCCGAGGCGACGTCGGCGTACACAGCCGGTGTCTTGCCCTCTCACGGGCCACCGTCATCCCCTTACCCAAAAACCAACTTTGATCCATGTGACGTAGGGACCCTTCCGGCTGAAGCATCAGTAGGCGGTTCCACTCCGATGAGCGGTGGGGAAGCGAGACGCCCTTTGTGCTGAAGCATATACCTCCGGGGCTCCTGGCTGCCGGACATGGGACGACAATGAAGATCTGCCGCGGCCGGCAGTAGACAGTCAAGGGTATCCATGTTATCGGAATGGATATCTGTTGACACCGGCCGTAGACTAGTTTTATCCTAATCCGTTGTCGTTTTTAGTTAAAAATATGTCCATGTAAACGTTTTCGTCTAGTTTGTATGAAATACATCATGTTTATATGAAATCGGCATGTTTATATGAAATCCGATCATGTTTACATGAATTTCATCCGGTTGATTCATAAAATGCTTGCAACGTTGGATGGTGGCTCCCGCATCCTTGTCCGCAGACTGGTCCCCCGTCTGCGGGGGGATGTGGGAGAAAAATTGTTGGTCGTCATTGGAGATGCCCTTATCATCAGACGGGTTTTTTTTTTAAAAAGGAGGATGACCCCCGGCCTCTGCATCTGGGAGATGCATACGGCCACTTTATTAATTATTCTCGAGGACCTTATAATGTATTACAAACAATATATCTGAATCCACCGTCTTGGCAACATATGCCGCTACTCTTATCCATATGATGAAGGGATGCTAGCTGGGCCACTACCCAAACCACTCATCTAAACCTAACATCAAAAGCCGGAAGCCCCAGCCGAGCCACATACCGGGTCTGGGGCACAATCCGGTCAGACGCACTCTTGCGTCGTTGCAGCCATCTTTCACAAGTCCGTCTTCAGATTATATTGAGTCTTCTACCTTGTGAAGGCCACTTCTGCCATCGACGTCACCATGACGCCAGACAGCTGCCTCCTCCTGCGTCATCATCAGACGGGTGAACCCAAAGACCAAAGCAAGCCAGCTACCGGGGCGCGGTTTGGACTGGAAGAAAAGCTCAAGACTTGTAAGGCTTTTAAGATTGACTCGCATTTTGGCTCTAGTCGAGATCAAATCAAAAAGAAATGAGCTAAGTATGAACATTTTATGTAATTCAATTGAGAAACGAGCCGGTCTTGACCCAACACTAGCTCATTCGTCATTAGCCACAGGCCACGGGAGTTTCTCAGAAGTGACGAGACGTGGTTTCTCGATCGATCGGCATCACCTTCATCGCTATCGGGAGTCACTATGTCCAAAATCTACCGTGTAAAATTACTGTTGGGATTGGCCGGTTCTTCGTGCCCAGGTCAGCTGACACCAAAGCGACGAGGTTGCACTTGCACATGCATCAACCTGCAAAAAATAGCAATATATTTCCCATACTGTGATTCCAGGCGTCGAGCTAGGCATATAGAATCAAAGACGAAATTATCTGGCTGTGTTGACGTGTGCATAGTCGTGTTGCTTAGATCCTTACAAAGGATAGTTTAGTCCGGGCTTACAGAGGCTGCTGGCAAGTCCTAGTTCTAGTCTATTTGAATATTTTGTGATGGCGAAGAATCTGTAGCTAGATTGTTTTAAGTGCTCTCTAGATCTAGCTAGCCAAGTGCATTTTTATATGAATACTTCCTAGTGTATTGAAAATAATACAAGAAGTTATTTTTCAAGGATGTGGTTCCTAGTGTATTTCATATGAATATTTTGTGATGACGAAGAATCTGTTTCTAAATTGTTTTTGGTTCCACACTGTATGAACAATAAAAGAATTTATCTTCAAGGATTAGATGTTTGTGTAGTGCTCATAAATACAAAGAAAATATTTCCATTCGACTAGATCTAAAAACTTCCTTCGGGAATTGTATGCAAGTCTGTTGAAAATAAACATACGAGTAGTGGGACACAACATAAGCGTGGGCAAGGCCATTTATGTGGCTATATTTTTGTTTGTGCTCAAAACTAACCCTACCAACAAAATTGTCATAGCAAAAAAGGAATGGTTATTGCTCGGATGGTTGCCAAAAAATTGGCACGCTCATGCCTATTTTACCTCTCTCGTCCTTTTTTTCTGCCAGCATCAATTCATTCGCAAACAAAACCTTAGTCTAAGTTTTGACTAGCCAAATACTAGTTACTAGGTGAACTTTGGCTCAAACCAAACATGTGTTGTGTAGTTAAGCCATAAAGGGCTAATACCATGCATAATGTTTCACTGCCTGTCAACAAAAAAAGAGTTCACCATTGGATTTACTTGTAACTCATTGGATATCTCCCTATCTCTGAGTACACTGCGATTTTTACCATATACTACCTCCGTCCTGGTTTACTGGTCTCCCTTGTATTTTGGGTTATATTTTGACCATGATTTTAACTAATAAAATATATGTTATACGTAGCAAAAATAATATCATTGAAAACTACATTCAGATACGGATCCAATGATAATTTTTGGTGACATGCATTCACATTCTGCAAGTCAAATACGTGGTCAAACTTTGACCCAAAATACGATGAAGACTAGTAAACTAGGACGGGAGTAGAATGTATCAAGCAAAAAAACACTTTTAAACTTGGACCACACTGTAATGTTTTACCATGTATCACAAAAATCAGAGAGGACATGAATCTCGAACACAAACCACATGGTTCTCGCTTTCTGTCTAATTTCGTCAAAATTCCATCAATTTCGGTACATACTGAAAAAAACCTCTCTGTCAAAATATTTCAACACTTTCGGTAGTACACACAAATTAAATTATTTTGTTGGATCATGGTCAAATTCAAGTGGAAACTTTGGTCTTTTTGACCGAAATGAAAATCAAAATCACTGAATTTCAAAGATTTTGGCTATACATGGCTGAAATATTTCTGAACTGAAATCCAAAACCATGTTCCATACACACTAGCTAGCATGGATTATTGGATATCTCCTTCCCTTCTGAAACCTATGCGAGGCATTGGGCCCGGCCAGGGTGCAAACTTTCTACACGAGTTGCTCAAACTTGACGAAACATGGTTTTCTCAAACTACCATCCATCTGATCAGCATCACCTTCCAAGTTATATATTAATGTTGGTTTTTATTTTGTGCGTAGTCGGTTGAGGTTACCAAAAATCCCAAAAGGAAACCAAAGTGGGAGGAAAAGATCGGGTGAGAGATGGATGCGCTGAAACAAACTCTCCTTTAATGATAGAGATAAAAACTACCGTGTAAAATTACAACTGGACCAGCCAGCTAGCTAACTAGTAGTAGTGATGGCTGTTACTGTCCACATCAAGCGACGCTAAGGTGACGTGTGCATCAACCTGCAAAACATAGTACTCCCACATTGTGATTCTAGGCGTCCAGCTTGACATAAAAAATATTAATCATATAAGGTGTGTTGGTGTATGCATAGTGCTGCTTAGATCTTGACAAAGGACATAGTTAATCCGGGGTAAAGAGTCTGGCAAGTTCTAGTCTCTTTGAGTACTATGGAGACGAAGAATAGGTAGCTAAACTATTTTTAATATATGAACGTAAACAGGTTTGAATTTTCAACCGAGACACTAAGAGGCATCTGATTTTTGTCATCGAGATTCATGCAAGTACAAAGGGTTAAGAAGATCTTTGTCGGATGAGTATAGCTGATAAATAATTATTTATAAATGGACTAGAAATATTGTAGGTATTCTGTATTGGTCTCCTTCGTATTTTGTTCATATATTTTGAGTAAAACGAAATATAATTTTATGCCATAACAGGAAGACCTTGGCCATAAATACCACTAGAACCGTCTTCCTTATTGTATTAACTAGATGACACCCCGCGTGTTGCTGCAGAAAGTTTTGGCAATATAAGATGCATGAATCATTAAGTAATTAATGAAGTCTAGAGCATACCTTTTCTTCTAATTCTGAATGCTACATCATAGCATATAATTTGATCGGAAGATAAAAGTATTTGTATGTTAAAACTGAACACGGTCCATTTGCTGACAAGTGATGTAGGCAGCACCAGGGCCGGCCCTGGGGCATGGCGAGGAGTGCGGCCGCCTAGGGCCCAGCCCAAGCAGGGGCCCATCCGTTTGCATGTCTCTAATAGATATATAAGCATATTAGGAAGAAGAAAAGATAGAGAAGGTAAAATGACCAGCCAAGAGACAACCATTCGGCCAGTCACCTACTCCCGCTGCGCGACCAAGCTAGGAATTAACTCTGCGGCGAAAATTTTGCCCATGAAATCAGCCAATCTGCTAATATCCTTGATTATCGATCTCTATTAATGCCGGATCTATGCAGCGTGAGATGTGTATCCATTCCATGCAGCCAAAAATCCCATTTAGTTTGGCAAGTATGAGTCGCAGCATGCAATACTCCTTCCCACAAAATTAAAAAGCATGCAACACTCCTTTAATTAGGCCCCATGCATCATGCAATACTCCGATTCAAGCTAAAAAAAGCATGCAATACTCCACTAATTAGGCACCATGCAACCAATGATTTTTCTCGTTGGATGAATCTCGTTGTCGGTTCTTCCGACGGGTCGCAGCCACTACACACCTGCCACAACATTATTGGTGATAGTCGTGGCAGTCAGAACCGTGTCAAGGCGAGGGCCCATGGCCGGTGGAGTTCAGAAGTTCGCACAAGGGCCTCTAAGATGCTAGGGCCGGCCCTGGGCAGCACAGGTTGTCAGTGGTATATATACTGGATGTTCGTGGTGGACGACGGCGACTATTCATATCT
Organism: Aegilops umbellulata; assembly: GCA_032464435.1. Taxonomy (NCBI): domain Eukaryota; kingdom Viridiplantae; phylum Streptophyta; class Magnoliopsida; order Poales; family Poaceae; genus Aegilops; species Aegilops umbellulata. The sequence continues at coordinate 271,204,064 of CP136059.1, read as the reverse complement.
GTAAAAGGAATACAACGAAAGATTATCTAAAGGATTGGAGAGGATTTAAAAAAATTACTTGCTGATATAGGATAAAAGCATATTGAACAATCAACAACTCATGCTCGACCATGGCTTATGAGTGAACTGAATTGAACGAACCAATAGATGCCTCGATTAAAGTTTGATCAAAATGCTTCTAGGTTGTATATACTCGTCAAAACAACAATTCAGAAGGAAGGCATCAATCAGCTTCAACATACCTGCAAGCCTTCATGTTATACAATCATCCAGTATGATCCATTGGCATGAAAACAGGAAGAACCAAGAGCCATGAAAATTAGTCCTTGATCAATAGCTCGGTACTCAACGTTGACAAATGATCATATGAATCCCTGAAGTGGCACAGATCCCATGTGACCTTATTGAGATTTCAAGTGGCTCAGCTGATCACAAAAGAAACCAGGAAGCGACACAATACATACTGGAATATAGACGTCATCGAGCACATGACGACGGCAAGAAACCAGATGTTGTCGATGTAGGTGTTTACTAACGATTCAGACAGTGAGGCCAATGCCCTAGCCGCCAAGCCCATAAGATAAGTAATACCAGGCCTGCAAATCGCAGACACATGAGGGGTAGCTCGTAGCTGCATCAATCTCAACTCCTGTGACGGGTGAGATTTAGAGAGACAGAGGAGATTAAAAGTCAAGGATGAAGAGGTGCTTCATTTATACACTTGGGAGGGAGAAGATGCTCCTATAAGGCGAGGCGTATGGACATGACCGCTCAGATGCCATATATGGAGAAGACGAACAGTGGATTTGCCGCTGATATTTACTGGCCGGGAAAGACGAACAGAAAATGGAACGCTGACAGAGATTAAGAGATGGAGAGTCAAACATCAATTATAACTGGGTATGTGTAACGGAGCTTCTTTAGGAGAGCAGATATGGCAACGGGGAAGATAAACCATGTGGGTGGGTCGGTTGGAACAGTGGGTTATCTATGGTTGATGCGATTTTTTAATATAAGAAATACTCACAGCATCATATATTGTGCATGATGCATGTTGGTAGTGCTGACATGGCAGAATTGCTGAGGTGGACATGATGCATGTTGAGGGAATTGGTAGTGGGGATCAACTTCTTAAGAATGTAAGATTTATCTCGAATCTCTTAAGTCAGAGATGTGTTATTTTCTTCAGAAAAGTAGGATCACCCTTGGCCTCTACATCATTACAATGCACAGACATAAGAGATGTGTCATGGGTTGAGTCTGGTCAAGGATCATCACTAGTTCCTATTTTATTTTGAGATCTGGATCATCACTAGTTGATTAGTGGTCCACAGCTAGCTTTGGTCATATCACGTTTCGATAATGTCACAATGTTTGTGAAGCACAATGCGCATGCGCTGGGCTTGTGTTGATCGGGGCCCCGATTTTCTCCGCATAAACCAGCCGCCATGACAGTACTAGTAGTATTTAGAAGAAAAATAAGACAGTGGTCTTATCATCAGACCGGTGAACCCAAAGGCCAAAGCAAGTCGGCTATCAAGGCGCAGTTTGGGCTGCGAGAAAAGCTGAAAACTTGTGCAAGATCGACTCGTATTTTGACTCGATTCGAGATCCACTCAAAAAGAAATGAGCTAAGCTAGAGTGTGGCTGTTCTACATCCAAAGTTTTAGGTGCTTGCAAAGTTTTGGGGCATATGACATCCGAGGAGGTCCATACAACAAACAAATTTTGTGCTCAAACATAAAATCTGAGACATGGGTGCAGAGCAAGAGTTTGTATTTCATTCCATATGGAAATCATTCGATGTTATTTGGCGACCCAACTTTGCAAGCTTGTAAAACATTTTCACATAATCAATGCCACAAGGTTTCAGATTTTTTGATTTTTTTTCTATTTCTGTGATTTTACTGTTCATTGTGTGGGTGCACCAAACATGGGTGCAGCCACTACTTTGCCATGAGCTAAGTATGAGCACTTTATGTAGCTCGATCAAGAAACGAGCCGATCTTGAGCCGACATGTTGCCTCACTGGATTATAGCTCAATAGTTTGATATTCCCTCCATTCCAAAATATAGTGCGCCCGCGCTTTTCGAGGTCCAACTTTGACAATAAATTTAACCAATGAGACCGACTGCGGCGGGAGAAAAAATTATATAATTGAAAATTTCTTTTGAATACGAATTCACTGGTATAACTTTTGCTCCCGCCGCAGTCGGTCTCGTTGATTAAATTTATGGTCAAAGTTGAAGCACGAGAATAGAGGAAGCACTATATTTTAAAACGGAGGGAGTATCATATAATTATATTAAATAATCTTGATATATTAAAATAAAATAGAATATTTATTGCCATATATACTGTGTAAGATTTTTCTTTTTTTCCCTACTAGCAAACATGAAATCTTAATGTTATTGATGCTTCTAGAATTTGAATAAACCATATCCTTTGAGTTTCTTATACACAGGATGTCATATTACTTCACATCCATCAGCCAGAGAACAACCTATAATTAATCAACGAAGTTCATGGATCCAACACCGACATGGTCTACACAAATAGTACCTTAGATAACATGGTCTGAGAGAGCACTTTCATTGGTGTTGTTGTGTCACAGGACACACCTGCAATCAAAACATCTTGACTTGTTTAGTCCTGTAAAAAATTCCGAACATTAAATTTTATATAGAATTAGCCAGGTTTGGAAATTGCGATCTGAGAGGAGGCACGCCATATCTCAAACCCGATAGGGCATTTGGATCTCAGCATCAAACAGAATGACCAGATGCTGAATGAAATGCACGTACAAACAGAACCTCATCTGGTAAATCTTACCTCCAATAAAAAAATTTGAAGCACGAGCACAAAACAGATACAGTATGAGATTTACCAGCTTCCCGATGGGAACCGTGGCACAGGGTAGCGAATTTCTTCCCCCGGTTCAGCATCACACCTATTACATGAAGATAGAAGGTCGGCAAGATGGAAACTAAGCAACGGGGATGGCAGACCTGACGTATAGGAAAGCACGCGGACATTGGCGTGGCGTTACATCGGTTAAGAGTACGGAGGCACATGCGTAGTGTAATCTCGCCAACGTGACGCACGACGGCGGCGGCGGCGAAGCGTCGATTAACAGGGAGCAACCCGCGATAGGGCCGGCGATTAAAATTCGAGACGAACTGCCACGCGATAGCGAAGGAATCAGGCTGGAAAGATTTTGCATTTGACTGGACCTCATGGGCCTTCAATCTCCACGGCCCGATTAACCATGTGACTGGCAGCTCGCTCGGTGGAGCAGCGGCCCGTGTAACCTGTGAAGGGATTAATTAGCGTAAAGATGCTGGGGGATGACCGAGCGAAAATCCTAGACGTCTGTCAAAGTGATCTGACGGTGGAGAACTTCAAATCACTGTGGAGGCTCCTAGCTAGCTGCGTTTTACTGTTTTGTAATTCGAAGTTATGGCGACCAAACTTTGCAAGCTTGTAAAACATTTTCACATAATTAATGGCACAAGGTTTCAGTTTTTTTTGAATTTTTTTCTGTTTATTTTACTGTTCATTGTGTGGGTGCACCAAACATAGGTGCAGCCATTACTTTGCCATGAGCTAAGTATGAACACTTTATGTAGCTCGATCAAGAAACGAGCCGATCTTTAGGTGGAGCCGACATGTTGCCTCACTAGATTATAGATCAATAGTTTGATATCATATAATTATATTAAATAATCTTGATATATTAAAATAAAATAGAATATTTACTGCCATATATATTGTGTAAGATTTTTCTTTATTTTACCTACTAGCAAACATGAAATCTTAATTAAGCACATAAAAAGTTTAGCCTTGATATGGTTTGTGGTCAGTCATGTGTTAAATTTCATGTTATTCATGGTTAAAGTTTGACACCTTCATATTTTATCTATCTGGTTCATTCAAGATCTCTTGATATTAAGTATTCGTCTTCAGTTGGGAGAGAATAAGTAAAAAATTATAGTGATTTCTAGTATTGTGCTTTCGCCTTCTTGTTTGAAACAATACCTTATATTATTAAGAAAATCATCTTATTTAGCTTCAATCTAGCTCTAAATTGACTAGAGATCGATACAAGTTGAGCATAAGCCATTTTCTACAGCTCTACCATGAGCTTCATTTGATTTGAGCTCGCTCAAATTTTAGTATCAACTAAGCTTAGCCTAGTCCAACTCCCTCAAACTTGACTCGTTTGCATCCCTAGGCACAATGGACGGTATCGCGGCCTGCTCGGTCCTACTCGGACACGCTGCAGCTCGTACACGGCGCATGCACCTGAGTGAGGCAGCTCCGGTATTTGGTTACACGTAGTTCCACCATGTAAGGGCATCTCCAACGCGGCAACGCCAACCCCCAAACAGTTTGTATCCGTCTGGATGCAGCTGTTCGGACCCCACAAGCCATCCAACTGCGCCGGCGACCCGCACCGGAGTCGTTCGAACCGTGATTTTGCTGCAAACCGGAACCAAAGTGGGCGGGCAGGGATTGTTTGAGATCATCCATGATGGAGGCGAAGGAGGATATTTCTATGAGGAAGGGCAGGTGGATGGTTTGGAGCGCACCCAGGACGGTCCGTACATCCAAATGTTTAATATGTTGATGGTGGCGACTGAGAAGAAGCTCAAGCTCATAGAGAAGAAGGTTGAGATCGTAGCCGCTTCAGAAGACGCGAAGATGTTGGCCTTGAAGATTTAGGATTTGAATGACGACGCAAGGGTGATCGTGCAAGCCGTCTGTTTCGAGATGTTGAAGGAGCAGAAGGAAGAGCTGGAGACGGAGAAGGCAACGACAGAGATGGAGGCGACAGAGAAGAGGGCGGGTGAGACGGCGGAGAAGGGGGCAGAGACGGCGACGTCAGATTGAGTGTGGAGGCTCGGATTGCCCCCTTTGAGTTTAGGGTTGCTTCGCCGTGACGTTCGGCCAACAAGCAGTTCAACATGGTCTAGATCGCAGGTTTCATCAACGTCGTCGGTCATTAGCAGGCCCGATCCAAGCCGTTGGTTGCCTCCCCGCGTAGGCTGAAACTTCCACCCACCGTGCTCTTCTTCTGTTCATGCCGCGGAAGAGGACAGACGCACACACACACAAGCTCCGGCGCCGGTCATCCTCTCCATCCCGACCCTCCACCGCCACACACTTCTCAGAAAGAAAAGAAAAATCGCGCCTTGCGCTCCGCTCGCTCCTCCACACCTCCTCCCGGCCGTCCCACCCCGCCGCCCCCGCGCCGCGCCACACGGCACCGGCCAGGCCGCCATGGCCGCCGCCTCCCTCCTCGAGCCCGCCCGCTTCCTCTCCCCGCACCACCCGCGCTCGCTCCCGCCCCCGCCCCGCCGCGGCCCGCACCACCTCCGCCCCTCGCCGCTCCCCGCCCGCGCCCGCTTCCCGCGCCTCCGCGCCCACCCGGCATCCCCCATCCCCCCGTGCCCCGTCGCCGCCGAGCCGGCAGCGAGGCCGCCGCCGCACCCGCTGCTCGACGCGCTCAAGCGGTCCCTGCTCGACTCGCTCGCGGCGCTGAGGAAGCCGGCGCTGGCGCTGCTCCTGGCCGGCGCGCTGCTCGCGGCCGCGGCGCCCCAGCACGCCGCGCTGGCGACGTCCGGCGGCCGCGTCGGCGGGTCCGCCTTCTCCTCCCGCTCCTCGCGCTCCTCCCCGTCCCCGTCCTACGGGTACACCGCGCCGGCGCCCAGGATGGGGGGAGGAGGGTACTCCTCCGCGCCCTTCTACTCGCCCTCGCCCTTCGTGTCCGTCGGCCCCGCCTTCGGCATCGGCTTCGGGGGCTCCGGCTTCCTCCTCACCCTCGTGGGCTTCGCTGCGTTCCTCTACCTCGGTGGCTTCCTCACCGACTCCTCCGGGGGCGGAAGCGTGCTCACCGACACGCAGAAGACCACCGTCCTCAAGCTGCAGGTTCCTAATCCTACCCTTTCTTCTTCTGCTGTTTTCCTCTGGTATTTCGATCCATTTCTTGCCCGAGTAGTTCACATTGCCATAGATCAGTTGATGGACTCAACACTCTTCACATGCTTGCACGAACAATATGCAAATGAATTGTCGATAGCTTGGTTACTGTATATGTAAACCACTTCTTGATTTGCCGCACCATTTCTTGAAGCCGTTTGTGCCTAGAATTGATATTTGTAGCACTTGGGTTGTAAATTATTCTGATTGTTCCTCAAATGAATTGTTGATAGGTTGGTCACTGTAAAATGTAAACCACTTATTCAGATGGATTGATGGTAGATTGGTTATTGCAAAATGTAAACCACTTCTTAATTTGGTGCACCATTTCTCCATGTTCTGCATAAAACATTGCCTAGACTTGATATTTGTGGCTATTTGGTTCTAAATTGTTCTGACTGTTCCACGGTGCTAACTTCTTGGATTCTCGATCCATCAATGGTTAAGGCTGTATTAAAAAGACTTAGCTTTAGTGCATACATATTTAATAAGGTTAGAAAATTTTGGAGCAGGTCCAGCTATGTTGTTCATTCTGTGATCGTGATGTATGTTGACAGCTGTACTGTGATGCAACTGATGATATAATCATGCAAATGAGATAATGTCAACATTATTCATGTCATATAATTTAGACTCCTAATTTGTTTGGGTAAAATGAGGGCCTTATACCACAAATTGTCCTTCCAAACATATAAATGAGACTGCATTAGGATCAGCCGTGATGCTACACTGTTGCCATATCATGGAGAATTTTAATTTGTAAGAGCTATGGTATAACAAAGATATCATTAGCAGTTCTTTGTTTGATTTATTGCACACTTGCCTCTGATTGAGTGATAGTATGTTTATCTTCTAAACCTCAACTATGTAGTGTTGCTTTCCAAACCGTGATACATCATACATGTTGTTTACAGCGTACTGTGCTTAGATGTATAGCAATTGGTAATTGCCAAATCAGGGCTTCTGGTGGCAGCTTTAATTTGTCTATTGGTAATCAAGCTGACATTAGGCAATCAGAAATGCTTGCTAGCATTAATATTTGTATCGGTAAGTAATCATGCCAACGTTACTCACAATGTATGTTGATGTACAACAAATTCACGGATACTTAATCCACATAGCATATTCAATTATTTATGTGTGGAAGCAGTCCATTTTAATTTTCTAATCTGTATGTTGAAATATGTTCCTAGGTTGGTTTACTAGGTATGGCCCGATCATTTCAAAAGGAGCTTGATCAAATAGCCGAGAAAGCAAATACGTCAACCCCGGCTGGGTTGAGCTTTGTACTAACAGGTAAAACCAGATAATGTTTGTTGCTTCATTATACCACTTCAAGTTATGGTATAAATATTAGCCAACAGCATAATTGTTGTGTGACAATTTTTATTATTGGCATGTGAACTCAATTTGCTATTGTGTTAGCCTTGTGATCTAAGATGGTTTCTCTGTTTTTTCTCGTCTGAGTAGTCTGGTTGTTGGGCTCTGTACCCCTTGGTTTGTTTGGAAAGATTGTTTTCATACTTCAGTAGACCCAATATCTATCTGTCATGGAAACTGGGGGGTAATTTTGGCCTCCGGTCTCTTGACGTATAATTCTGTTTCACGGGTTTATTTTATTGCTAAGGACACATATCTCCTCATATATACAATAAACATAGTGATGATAAATTGCATCACGTTATGCTTCAGAACCAAGCACATTGTGAAGATTTGTTATTTTCATAAGAGTTTGACCTTTTTTCTTCTGCATTCAACCTAACCATTTCGTTGTTGATATGATGTCTTCCAGAGACAACATTGGCATTACTTCGACATCCAGATTGCTGTATCTCAGCTTATTCAACAGTAAGCACACTTAGTTCTTTAATTTATATTCATTTTATGCAGCCTATATATATTTTCCAATTCGCTGGTAGTATCGCAGTCATATTCATCAATGTTTCATCACCAAAAATATATATTTGCAAATTTTGAATGGTACACTATACTTTCATACTTAAGTTTGTAGGTTACATCCCATACATGAGCACTATATATCATGTAATCGGTCTCTCTTTTTTGCCAATCATGGAAAGGAGCTCTGCCTGTCTTACAAGCGAGATCTTATATATTTGGGATCAGTAAATTTCTAGTTCGGATTTATATTTCTTAATCTCTTTGGTTTTCACTTGTTCTCAAGGTGGATGTCAAACGAAGCATGGATGATGGGGAGAAACGTTTCAATCAACTGTCAATTGAGGAACGAGGCAAGTTTGATGAAGAGACACTCGTGAATGTAAACAGTATCAAGAGGCAAAAGGCAGGCACTCAACGATCAAGTGGTTTTAGCAACGAGTACATTGTGGTATGCTTTTTATATAAATATTCGAATTAAGTGGTAGCAGTCTTTTGATGTTTATATATCTCATACTAGTACTGATATTTGGGAGCTTCATAATATGTAGAGCTTCACTTATTCTAGTCCTTCCTACCTACTAGTAAAATAAACACATTTACTGTGGAAATATTCTCACCCTTGTTGCAAATTTGTTAGCTGCTAATGGTAATCATCATTTCATATCTGAATTGTTTATTACTTATTTGTAGATTACCATATTGGTTGCTGCTGAGGGAGTGTACAAGCTACCTACTATAAACAGCAGCAGTGACCTGAAGGCAGCTCTACAAATGCTTGGTGGCGTACCGTCAAGCAAAATAATGGTATTATCTGCTTGTTTCTTTCCTTTCTTAATGCCTTGTCAACTGTACTGGAGTCAAAAGAATGTAAGCCAGCGGCAACCTGGTTACAGTAACTAAAATTAACAATGCTTTGTAATAGATCTGGTTAGGCCCACCACAAATTTTGCACTCCACTAGCATCAAAGAGTCTGACATAATCACGTTGTGTGCACTCAATGAGCAAACATCTTGTTAGGTTTTTTCTTGCAATGCATGTTGTTATCCAGCTTTGGTTGATTTGCTGAGGCTATAGCAATAGTGTTTAACCATTTTCATTGACCTTCTTCATAGGCGGTGGAGGTCTTATGGACACCACAAAATGAGAACGACACATTGTCGGAGCGGGAACTCCTGGAAGATTACCCACTTTTGAGGCCCCTATAGAAGGATTTAAGATGTATACTGCCCTGCCCCTATAAAGGATTCATTTTTGACAGTCCAGCTTATTAACTATAGTCTATAGCCCAGGTTTTGTGTTTGTAAAAATATATTTGTAAATGAAGTCACTTGCCCTTAGCAGCTACTTACATGAAAGTTTGCTCAAGGCAACAGTGATTCAGTATCTGACATAGTATGATAGTATCATTCAGTTTTTCTGATCTGACCCAAGTTTGTAAGCAAGTTTCTTCTGCATGAACAGATTAGTCGTATCATGTCAAGAAACAGTTTGTCGCGTGGCATTTTATTTACTAGAAACACTATGGATCATATCAAGAAACATTCATGAAGAAACGAATATGATGACAAACCTGCAGATGAAATGCATGTTTCTGGAAAGTTTTTCTTCCCGTTCCAGATTATCAGGCTAAGTATATAGAGTACACGAGTAACAATCTCAAGCAAGAAATTGCATATGCATCCTCGAACTACAGCATATTGAAGACCGCACAGTTCATGGTTTTGTATGAGCAGCGCTATTTAAGATTTAACAGATGAACCACACAGCACACGTTATACACAAATTCTCAGCACCGACATCACAACAGTAATAACCAGCAGCAGTCATAAGCAGGAATCCCGAAATACCCAGAGCACAGCATTCGATAGCAAGAAACAGTGAAACATATAACCATGAAATAGGGGTCAGAAACAGACTAGTCCACATCTGGGAGAATTTGCAACACAGTTCTCGAACCGAAACGTATTGCGATTACATGGTGACAGTACTCGGAAACAATTAACAGGAAGGGTTCAGCCTCCGCCCAGCCAAATGATCACCGACTGGGCCAATCACCTCAGGCAGTTGTTGCTATTGTTGCGCTCGCGGTTGCGGCTGCAGGACTGTCACCTCCGATCTCACGCCTAGCATAGTCCCTGGCGCCATCCTTGTCCACGATCTTGATGGCGAAATTCTGGGGCGCGACGACCAGCCGGAGTCTGATCTCCTTGATACACTTGTCAACAAGGTCTACCGCTTCCTCGACAGTCATGTCAGGGCGGTACAACTTGTCCATCAGCGACAAACAGAAGTACGACCCGTACCCAAATGCGCCCTTGTCGATCTTGTGGAGCGTAGCAATGTAGTCAATGTAGTACATCGATGCACCAGCATCTTTATCAAACCCTGCAAGTATGATGTTTACGGAGTAGGGATTCTGCAAAATGAAACATGAATATCAGGGAAAGAATTGTCAAGAGAAAAAGATGAATGTGTTGCCACCAAAATCAGTTAATGATGCAGTTGAATTCAACTAGAGCTCTACAGAAGTAACCTCACTCAGAAATAAAGACAAAGGAAAAGGTGGCACGGAGGTGCCGACCACAAAGTAAACGCAATTGTGTTACAAATGGAATAGTTAGGTGGTGTAGCCCAAGTCTGTGCCAAATATCATTAGCTTTTAATCTGTAAATTGCAGCCAAGATTTCTCTATATAAACCTACAACTAGGAGCCAAACAACAACAAAATGGAAAATGGACAGAGCCCTGCACTTGCTTCTTTACAGTGAATGTAAAGTTCAGAATTATGCACTTCGTGCAAGTTAAAACACTGCAATATCTCACTAAAATGTTACTCATGAATTCTCCCAAATGAAAACAAAAACAAAAATGTCGATGATTTAATCTACTAGCAAAGAAGAAGCGCCCAAGGACCATGGGGACATAACATGAAAATGAAAGACAGTTCAGAAAATGCATTAACATAAACAATAGCTCTATCCACTACACATTTGCTTAGTCTAGAACAGTTCTTCTGTATTAACATGTAATGTTGCTCCATGATCCTAATGATGGAAACATGCAGTCAAGTTGAACTACCATTGATGCTATTTTAGAAAGAAAAAATATGCACAAAGAATGCAGAATGTAGAGGAATCCCAACTAATGTACAAAAGTCTCGTTGGCATTAACTTAAACTAGCATAAACACATGAGTGTAGCACAGAGATCTATTTTTTCTATAAAAAAATCCCCATTTAAGTCACCAAAAATCACCAATCACATACCCAGCCCATCGAACAACAGGTCTACACCAGATCAAGTAACCTAAACAAAACATGGTAAGTTTCAAACCCTAAGGAAACGGAGACGGTGTAAAACAGAGCTACCGCCTATGATAAAGGCGGGGTTAACAAACCCTAGCCCTTCCCCGTGGCACTCATAGGTTATATAGCTCTATCCACTTTTTACTCTAGAATAGTTCTTCTGCATTATTATGTAACATTGCTCTATGATCCTAATGATGGAAACATGCAGTCAACTTGAACTAGCATCAATGCATATTTTAGACAGATATTTTTGGTCGAAGTAATTGAAGCCCATATGCAGAATTTAGTTGAGGAATCCCAACTAATGTAGAGAGGGGTTCAGGTCGGCATGAACTTAAACTAGCATAGACACAGAGTGTACAACAGACCATCTAATTTCTCCAAAAGATGTTTGACAAACAAACGACAGACGGTATTCATCAACAAACTGTTAGTAATATGAATGAGAAAACCCACAAGGCTACACAATAGTAAGCCAATAAGACCCCATTTAAGTCAGCACAAATAACCAATCACATACCCAGCGCTTCGAATGACAGGTCTACGCCAGAACAAGTAACCTGAACAAAACACGGTAATACAGAACTTTCTGCCCAATCGAACCCTAAGAAACAGAACCGCTGTGATATAGGTGGGGATAACAAACCCTGGTCCCTCCTTGGGACACGCACGGACAATCCACAGCAGAACCGTAAGAGCATAAGAGAAACTAGGGTTGCGTCGGCACCTTGCGGAGGGCGGTGGCGAGCTCGCCGCGGGTGAAGTTGGCGGTGGCGGCGGTGCTGAGCGGCATGTTGTTGCGGAACTGGTAGAGGTGGAGGTTCTTCTGGATGAACTCGGTGAACTGCACGCTGTTGTTGCCGCCCGACGCCCCCGGAAAAGAAAAAAAAACAAAGCCAGATCGGGTCAGATCGAGACCGCAAAGCCGCCCCCAGCAGAAAAGCGGGCCCGGAGCCGCCGGGGCGGGCGGATCGACGGCGGGCGCGGCGGGGTGCTTACCGGTCGCCGGGCTCCCCGGAGGCGCCCATGAGCTTGTGGGAGTCGAGGAGCATGATCTTGTCCTCGTCCGTCTTGTGGACGAGGATGCTCTGCACGGCGGACGTGTCCGCCGCCACCACCGCGAAGTCGCGGCCGACCACGCCGATGACGCACTCCATCGCCGGTGACGCCGCCGGGGTTCGGCTGGGGTTGGTGGGGGGTAGGGATTTGGGGGACGGGCGAGCGAGCGAGCAGACGGCGAGAGAGGTTGTAATTTGGGGGACTGGAGTCGAGCCCGGCTTCGGTCCCAAGAAAGAAAGCAACGAGCCGAGAGAGTCACAGAGACGAGGACTTCGGGCCTGGCTGGGCTGGGCCGCCTTGCGGTATTACTTGCAGGCCTGTGGCACTGCTGCAGTTTTTTTTTTTAGAAACGAAAAGACACTGAAAATATTTCTCTGAAAAAAACTGTTGAAAGAGCTGTGTGCTTTTTAGGGTAGAACTGTGTGTTTTGTGGTGTGCATGTTGGTTGGATTTTTTAAAACACAGTGCAGACGCAAACGCTCATACACACTCTATCCTTACGGATGCACGCGCAGACACCCTACCCGAACGAACATCTCTGAGACTGAGCTAGCAAACCTCGTTGGTTGGAGGCATTGTTGTGAGTTACCGACTGGCTTCAAATTTGAAGGATCATATGTGGTTCGGATCCAACAGTTGAAAAAGGACCTGAATCGCCTTCATATTCATCTTGATATCTTGCCACAAATGTGCTTCTTTTTAGAGAGGGAGAAAGCCAACACGTGTGCTATATAGGCACAGGAGAACCGAAAATAAACGAGGCGATAAGATTCGACCCAGTGCGTGCACAGTTCAGATCGAGACCAGTGTCACCAAAACCTGAACAACGGACATGAAAGTTCCGACCTGCTATATCTTCCTCGCTATGTCAACCACACATAAGGAATTTACTCGAAAGAATTTCAGTTTCTCGTGGTTTACATGGATGACGGCTACGAACATCAGTGAGTCTATAAACATTTTTGTTTACAATCGCCTAATTAGTCACCACCGCATGGGGCCATCCTCCCGTCGCATCGACCTCGAAGAATCCTGCGTCCGTATCTTGTTGGGCGTTGCTTGGTTTGCGTACCATCCCGACATGCAGTGGAAGAAGGTTAACTGCTTGCTATCAAAATTATCTTTGAGACGCTCTGTATGTTGTGCTATGTATTTACTCCTCCGATCATCAGGCTGTCAAGAAGAGGACGCTCCAGGTGCGCGCTTCCCCCTGCCGTTTTACCGTTCAGGAAGGCTCTGCAAAGGCAACAGTCTCAAGTCAACCCAAAACGGCATCGACAAGTTGTTGCCTCACATCAAAATGTCACCAGCCTATTTCGGTGATGTAATGCTTGTCTAGACAAGCACCGGTGGATCCAGCGCGGCATAGAATGCCACCGCCAATACGCAGGCAGTTTAGTGAATCCGATCAGATAGACGTAGTCCGGGCACTTATGTGCTCGAGCATGGCAATAGCATCGCATTATAATCTATGCAGTGTTTCCAATGCGGTATCGAGAGAGTTGCTAACTTCAGTTCTGCGCATAGCGGCGCAGCAACGAAAAGCTCAGCTTGCAAGAAGTAGATAATATAGACCTTACACTGGTCGACTGGAGCTCTGTTGTCGCGGTATTGCCATCCTCCTGTAATCAAAACAATAGGGCTGAGAAGGATGTCCAGCCAAATATTCTTTCTTAACTTCTGTATGTACAATATGCAACAGCAACGATTGCATGGCTTATCACCTCAAGTAAGAGATCTTTTCTTGTTATCAGTCCTACGACACGAGAAGGCCGAGGAACGACGAATATATGCCTCAATCCCAGTTGGCGAAAGAGATTGTACACCTGGGAATCGTTACAAAGATTATCTCATATCCAACTGGCTGAAATGAGTGCATGGTACAAATAAAAGCAGGCTTTACCTTTGCCAAAGACATGTCCTCTGGCACTATGTAAGGAGACGGATTTAGAAATGGGGCAAGATCTAAATACAACCCAAGTTCCTCATCCGTCAGATGAATATCATCAATTGACTTTCCCTTACTTGAAGCTGGCTTAACAAAGTCACTGAAATTGTGCCTGCGTAACAGTAAAAACAGTCCATTATTACCAGCCAATAGACTATTGGTCCCGACTTAAGGCTGTCCTTGGCATTGCGGTGGATTCTCATAATTACATTTGCCCCATCCACTTTTCCCTATTTTAGTGTTTTTTGAACCGATTTTGCCTACTTTTGTGCATAATTTTCCATAGCAGATTATAAAATAAGCACAGTTCAGCACTGGCAAACTGAGCCTTAGACAAACCTGTTCAGTATGCCTGGCCCACAAGGGAAAGGAGTATTCTGGAAATCTACTTTAGATTGCAAAAGCACCAACAAGTGACTGAAAGAAGAGGACAAATGGGTCAGTGTTCAGTGTACAAGGTAAACCAAGAAAGCAAGAGTCACATGATACTGCATCTTATACCTCCGAAGTATGAGACCTATGACAAGCGACTCGCCATTCTGCCCACGTTCAACAATCTGAACAACAAAAGAAAATCTGTTATTTAAACCCCCACAGAAGCAGCTGTGTTCTAGAACTGGCATCTACTTACAGGGAAGCCATTGTGCTTGTTGCTTTGCAGAACAGAAACAATATCAACAACTCTTGAAACACGAGGAAGGCACACAACCTAACACCAAACACCAGAATATTGGACGTGTTAGATTTGGAACTATACTGACACAACATATAGTTCTTTCTTCCACCCTGAATGGAATAAAAATCATCAGAACCTTTTGATTCTTGCAGGCATCCTTCGCATTCATGTTTCTCATCACTTGTTTAGGCCTGGAGTCAAGTAAAGGGATGCCCTTTAATCGGGCCTGCTCTTCATATAGCCCCTCATTAAAAAAATCACCGACAGCCTACATGAATAGAAGTCAGAAGGAACACTTTGCATGTTCAACAAGGAGTCAAAGTTCACAGAGTTTGAGTCAATGTTTGCAGAGTTTTTACCTTAGAGATTAGAAGAACAAGCATGATTAATGGCAAGAGTTGCAAGTTGTTTGTAATCTCAACCATAATAACACATAAAGAGACAGTCATTCTCATCGAACCACCAAGAAACGAAGCAGCACCAAGTAGAGCATACCTATAGCAATATTAATAATATTAATAATAGTAAAATAGCCAGAGCAGAAAGGAAGAATAAACTTCAAGGGGCCATTAATGCAAAAATAAGAAGCCTAATAAATAAAATTAATAAGACATGCAGCATATGTTTAATTGGAGATAGTGATAACTCACGTGCCCTCGTCAACATTTAGTTTCTTATAGAACTTAACAACAGACATTCCAACAAGCCGGCCATACGTAGATCCAATCATTATTCCTGGGACAAATTGACCAGCTGGAACAGCAGTTCCAAATGTTACAACAGCTAAGGAGTAAAACATGACCTGAGCAAAGCAATAAAAGGGGAAAGGTAAGCATATGACAAATAAAGTTTCTTAATATCTCAAAACTCATCCAAATGATGGTAAATGGAATGGCGAGAAATAAAGTTCGCTACAGCATCGGAATATGCATAGAGTAGCAATAACCATCAATTTTTATTATACCAACAGCATGTGCTACTAATACAAGAGAACACAATCGAACTTCGACGAGACTACTGATTATTCGAAACTTTTTTAGATCATGATTATTTGGACTTGGTAAGTACTTTTTCATGTTTTTCCTTAGTTCAACAGCTCATGGAGTTAGCAAGATATTACGAGGTATAATATTCCATAAATCAAGCAGAAAGAAAAGGGTACCAGGAAGGTGATAAGGCTTTGTGCGCTGTACTCATGGAATGTTTTTGCACTGAACAGATTGCGTATTGCATCATCCTGCAAAAGAATGTTGTTGAATATTGTGACATGGAATACGGACCATGGAAGGAAAAGCTTTTCAAACATATTCTGACCTGAGAATTGAAGAAAATGGTTGCCAGATCATTGTATTCATTATCTTTTGAGCAGTAAAACTGCAATATACAGACAACATATTAAGAAAGAACACAACCAATATTACTGTAGCTAAAGAGAGCATGTAATTCAAGTTGAAAAATCCTAAAGTAGACTCACATTAACAAAATTCCCATCTGTTCCAGGTGGATGAGGGCACTGGATACCAGAATTGGTTTCTAATTCAGGACATGGGCTGCATTTCCTCAGTAGTGGCAACACAAAGGAAACAGTGGATGTTATCAAAGATATGAGGCAAGCTTCAAAGATCTGCAAATTTTAACCTGGATGTTAGGTATATAACTACAAGAGGAGCTCTACCTTTATAACCACTAATGTATCATATCTCCAGCATACCTGGACTCGTTTCCCTTTCTTATGAAGATACGTTCGCCGCCATTTAGTTATATACAGGGTGAGTTGATTAAATAGCGCTCCTGAAGAAACACCCAATGAATTAACTGAAAAATATGAAATATGGCACAAATATAGGACTGTTTATTTGTTTGGGCCTACAGTGAGTTTGTGGGTAGGCTTTTTCACAATTGTGATACATCGGTTAATTAACATATTATTTTCATGTAACTTGATCCAACTCTAACTACAGGGGATTCTCTACAAGACACCCTCAGCTGTTTAGCCAACTGTGACAAAACTTAGCATAGTGCACTACTTACAAAATCAGTAGGGAGAAAATGAACTAGACCGAGGGAATAAACCCCCCAGTCAGCCTAAAGTTGAGTGAGTACAAGAATCCAGGCTGGCTAGGTGCAGCTTTGCTTCTCTAGCCAGTTGACATCCAAAGGAGTTCTCGTCAAGTAAACAATGTTGACTGTGGCAATTCTAGATATTACTGGGTAAACTTTATGAATGAGTTCTCGTCAGGTACAACGCCTGACTATGGCATTTCTAGATATACTGAGTCAACTTTGCATACTGTAACTTACCAAGGAGTCCACCAATAACACCAATAATTGCCACCGGCAGAAGTTCCTGGTAAGAGTAATCTTCTTGACCTCTTTACGAAAAAGTAAACAATCAATATCAAAATTCACAGGTCATTTTCATTCCCTTATAACTAGGAAAAAGTAATCTTACCCAGATATGTCCCAGATTATGAAACCGCCAGCCCCAAAATGACCACATTTTCCGCTGTTACACCAATTCATTGCTGATCGCACCACAACAGCCACAACAGCAGATGTAAAGAATACTCTCCACATAAGATGGCTTCTCCACCTTCAGCAATATAATGATAACATAATCAATCAAATCACATTACACTAAAGTGCAAGACCCGCAGTTGAACAACATATTTCAAATCATTAGGCTACCCAGCGTGCGTAGATGTCCATAAAAAGAACTGCCATGAGAGGTTCCACTTCATAAGTGTATTACCAACATTACATAATGAATTGGATGACAGTAATACCCAGCACAAGCATACTAAGTAGTAGGTCTAAACAACTAGCTACGATCAAACCAGAGAGTAAAAGCAACACATCTATGAAAAATGTATTACCGTGATAACTAAAGTAAGTTCCATGGAGAGCAAGAGACCCAATTTACATGCAACATGATTGGTTGTTGCACATAATACGAAAATGTGGAACGAACTTTCTAATAATTATCTTTCTTGAGCCAAAAGTACACTTATAATAGTATTATAAAACGTGTAATAAAACGGGAAATGGCGGTGATCCCACAACCCTAAAATATAATATTACATAAAATACAGTGGTACTTAGGTGGCAACCATGCTCTTGATCTTCATAGTAAGTCAACTCATGTATATACTATTGGAAGCACAGGGCCAAAATCTTGAAAAAACTAATACGGCAACACAAGTGAAAGGAAGTGCACTCAGGTGCATTTCTTGAGTTGCAGCCTGGGAAACCTGGTAATGTCACTCATGATAGACTATATTATCCATCAGGTAGCCAGTCCCTAAATAACATGTATTTCAAAACGGATGTTCTCAAGTTCAATTTAAAACTAAACAAATGCCCTTGCATGCTGTTGCAGTGTAGCAGAAGTGCGGCCTATATTCATCTATGACAACATTTTGAGTATTTATATTGGTCATGCAAACAAATGAAGCAGGTTCCTCATAAAGGTAACTTTAATAAGTGCATTGTTATAAACAAATCAGAGAGACATAATGAGCAGAAAACTGCTGCTCATGCATTTCTACTTTTGTACTCATTTGGCAATTTAATAGTCGATTGTGGAGTGAATCACATTTGTGCTAAAGGTTTTCTTGATAGCAGCTACAGAAAGAAATAACTAAGCCAGAAAAGGGGACATATATAAGCTGTCAAAAGTGCATTCAAGGTTATTGAATCAGAAAAAACTGTTAGTACTGCCCTACTGCTTACTGAAAAGTATATGAACATTCTCTAACTGAAACAGTTGTCTACTAAATGTAAAGAAAACAATAGGGTAAGACTAGAAGTATAGATCAAAAGATGGAACAAATTACATTGGTCAACATGGCTAATTTTATTATTAGTATGATGGAAGAAAATTCTTACCAGGATGTAACTTCCTCCAGAGCAAATAGTACCCCACCAACCGGAGCTCTGAAGGCGGCAGCAACTCCAGCTGCACATCCACATGTCACCTTTTGAAACATTATTAATATAGCTTTGAGATCTTTAATATGAAAACTCACCCATTCTATTTTAAATACAGGCTTAATGTCATGTTAGTATTTGAATTTTAATGTACACACACAATCTGATTTACTTTTAGCACTCACTGAACATAATTTACCTACTGAACCTTTACCAGGTGAAATAAAGAAATGCGCATGTATCGAATAGAAGCCAAAAAAAATTTACAGCTCACTTACAAAATGTAAATTTGTCTATTCAGATATCTCAGCAAATCCGCCTAACTTTGAAGGTAAGAGAGCTTAGGGTACCAGCAAGCCCATCGACTGGTTCCAGGAACTGAGAGGCATCAGGCACATAGCCAGTACTAGCCAATATGATTACAACAAGAGGTTATACTCCCTCCGTTCCAAAATAAGTGTCTCAACTTTAGTCCAGTTGAGACACTTATTTTGGAACGGAGGGAGTAGATTTTATCAAGAGAAAAGGGATTACCACTTATCCTCAGGCCCATCCACTTGATCCAATAGCTAATAGAGGCATTGTGCAGAGCCAGCACTAGCCAATATGATAGCAACAGAGGTTATAGACTTCCCTCATCAAGAAAAAAGGGGCTCTAGATGGCACCAGCCAGGAAGTTTTAGACTGGTGCTCTGGTGCTACCATGTGAGACATGACAGTTGACAGGAGAGGCATGGTTGCACCAGGCCAAGGAGGAGGTATGTTGGATAAGAATAACAAGTTATAATTTGAAGATATGCCCCTGATTCTCAAGCTAGTTTGTCTCACACATTGGTTTTGGTTTAGCCCCAAAGTTGATCTCCTGGGAGTGTAACGCGGGCTATACAATGCATTGTACTCCACCAATAAAGCAAACAAGAATTGCCAACCTCCCTAATCTCTATTGCTGACTGCCACTTCATTGCCCCACCCTCATGGCAGAAAGGTAACAAGGTCCTGGACATTGCCCTCCTGTTGACTCTACAACCTAATGTCCAAACAAGGCCCTCATAGAGCATCCACAGAGTGATGTTTTGCTGCCTCTAAGCCCTTAGAGGGTGGTGCCATACACTGCAGGTGTGAGCCTCTACGCCAAAATCATTGGCGACACAAGCATATTGTCCACCTCCAACCTTTTCTTCGGACTAAAATAATCCGCTGGCCCATGCGGGGAGAGTGTGCTGACCATGTCAAGAAGATGAGAAGAAGTAGGTTGTGAATCAGGGTTTTTATTTTATTTTATTTTATATGGGTCCACCTTAGAGGCTCGGAGTATTTGCTATACACTACAGAGTTTTGAGCTAAGCTTAGAGGCTCGACATGGGTCCCAGCTTGGAGGCAAGCCATCCTCTAAGCACTGGGGACGCCCTTTGCTCCCTAGAATGTGCAGATGCTTCCAGTCAAATCCCGCATTTTAAACAGAGAAGAGGAAACTGGTCATTTAAGTGTTAGCCTTAAGCTAGAGTCGTCAAGTTTTAAACTAGAAAGATAGTTTTAGTGTCTGAAATCTGAAACATTTCAATCTCAATGGAACAACCTTAGTTAACAATATTAACATATAAAAAATGCCATAACCCACAGTGAATCTCAATACAACATTCTATACTATACCCCAAATATCTCATGCAACCAGGATATGCTCATTTTTCTCTGTTGACTGGCAGATAGCAGGCAGTGACACTAGTCACACTACGGATTTTTTTTAATCTAATAAAACGGTTCAGCTGGAACGTTAATACGGAAAAAGAAAGCCATACATCAAGAGATGGAAACGTAAAAAGAATGACATTGCATGCGAAACGAAATAACTTACAAGATCTCGCCGATCTCGATCGCTTTCAAAAATCTGTACCCATCTAGAATTCAAGTGGTACTTCGCGGATCCACCCTATGTACATGCATAGAGTAATTAGTTGGCAAATTTATGTGCGCAGAATAATCATAAATTACTTACAGAATGGAAATGAAGTAAAGCAAGAAAAACAGAAGCTGCTGGCAAGTCCTTATTTACTGGGTTTTGGGACAAACAATTGTTGGTCTATATAACAGAGTTACAAGTGTAAACACAGTACCCAATCCGCTCAAGTAAACATCACTACTTATATCTAAAATATTCATGAGATGTTGTATCGCCACTTTTAATTTCCCTATAAAAATAACGCCAATGGTAGCATGCTTTATGACTTGATGAGGTTGTTGATTATTATATCACACTATCAGACTACAAAATCACGCCAAGTACTATGTTACATGTAATAACAACCATCTTTGTTAATTTTATCATGATGACACTGAAAATTCTTGAGAGGGTTTCCATGGGTTTTCCAAATTGATGGTGGTGACTGGTCACTAGTGAGAAACTGAAAACTCTTTGGCATGTAAGCAAAAGGCTTCCTGGTTGATCCACAGGCCTATGAGTCTATGACCCCTTTACAGGACAGGGGATACCACTAGTGAATATTTTGCATTCTGTCTATGCTGATCAAAAGAAAAATTACAAACATGATAGAAAAAAATCATATATCTACATTTTGATTTTTAACTGAGATAAATGTTGAATGGAACAAAATTTAGATCGCCAACATAACCTACTTGCCCAAGAAGAGAAGCAATGCAGGCTCCAGTGTGAACAAGAGGACCTTCTTTTCCTAGAGCTAATCCACCTCCAACTGATCCGATGCTCCCAAAAATCTATTACTCAAAGCAGCAGCATTTGAGCATGGCATGACATATCATAATAGCTGACGGGAGAAATGTAAACTCACCTTCCCAACTAATGTTCTAAAAAGTAGGATTCCATGTGTATCAACTCCTACATAAATATTCCAGATTATGTCCCAAACTTGTCAGAATACCAATATCAGGAATTCAAGTGGTTAAACCTTACCATTTAAGTAACCTTTGATCTCTGGGATACCAGATCCAGCAGCTGCTGGTGCAAATTGTGTGACAATGTATACAGAAGAGAAGACGAGGGCTAGATTGAGAAGTATGTACACCAAGAACCCCACAAAATATGAGTGTTGTATTATAGCGAAAGTCAAAGTAAATTTCCATCCAGAAAAGTTCTCAACGGCCAAATTTATGAATATAGCAGCCAATCCAGTACCTGAAAACAGGAAGATTGCATCATATAACAGAACAAAACTCCACTCGGTGCGGAGAACTGGACAATGGGCACAGAGAGGGGCAGAGGGAAAAATATATAAGTATATAAATAGTTTCCACTGACAGATATGTGGTCTACTATGTTAGGATTTCATATTTTTCGTAACAACTAAATCATACTTGTAAGGAATAGCCAATTTGGAGAAAACTGGAATACGAATTCCAGCATAGCATTGTTTGTGGATACACAAGGCCAGGAATGAGGAAAAAGATATTTGGATTGAGTTCAACTAGGAGGCAACTAATTGACTAAGTCTGGTAGTATGACTCTCAGAAGCAACAATTATAGCATGACTATGCAAACGTCACTAAATAGCACCTAGTGGGTTCAGTATCTACCAGCTTGTTTTAGACATGAACCATAAATATTGCTTCGGCATCTTGTGATCAATGCTGGCTTCCACTAGTCACTTGGTCACCTTTTAGCTAGCAACTAACCAGCCAATATAAGGTGTAACCAGTAGACTTTATATGGCTGATCTTTTGTATCATTGCCTACTTCCATCAGTCAGATCCATATCCTCGACTTTACGTCCAAACGGACTACTGGGGGATTTCAGGGGTTGGGTTGTAAGTCACAGCGCTTTCTATATGGATCGCATATAACAATTGTTATATCAATCAAGTGATGTAAAAGATTATCGTGTCAGCATTCCTCGTGCTTAGCTTCCTCGGACGATAAAAAATGTTTTCGGTGATGATACAAGACGATTTAACAACTGCAGTGCCTCACACTAAACAATGCATAATTTACTTCCACGCATTCAGATTAAGCTTTTAGTTTCTTATAAACGATAAATTCCACACGAACAGGTCATGGAGGAGGCGCTCACCGACGCCGATGAGCAGGGCGAAGAACCACTTGAGCATGATGTAGTAGGGCACCCAGAACTTGCTCCGCTGGGCCTGCAAGCACCAAACACGCACCAGGAGCTCATCTATCTAACCGCTCGCACACTGAAACCACGAGCAGGGAAACGAGGGCACGGGAGAGAGCAAAAGGGCCCGCCGAAATGCGCGGCGCGGCGTACCTGCTCCTCCCGGTACGCGTAGTTCTCGATGACCTCGTAGTCGAGGCTCTCGACGGCGCCGACGAAGAGCTCGTCCTGGGCGGGGGCGGAGGCGGAGGCGCCCTCCGGCGGCGGCGCGGCGCCGTCGGCGGTGGGGAGGCGCGACCAGGCCAGGCGCGCCATCCCGATGCCGTCGGGGAGGCCCTGGTCGCCGGAGAGCATCGGATCCCGCCGAGGGGGCGGGGCGGGCGATTCGAACGGCTGGACGACGGTGGGGAGTTTTTTACTGGACGGGGCGAAGCTCGGGGGGCAGCTGCGGGGGGGAGGGCTCGGTTGGAATCGGGTTGTCAGTTTTTTGTGGGCTTGTCTTGTTGCGTACTGCGGGGGTGCTCTCGCGTCGCGCGTGTGCGGTCGTCGCGGGGCGGGGCGGGGCGGGGGGCCGGGCGGCGCTGCGGTTGGTTCTCGGTGGGGGAGACGGATCGGGGCGGCTTGGGGCGCGCCGGAGCACGTGGCAGGAGGGGTGAGAGAGAGACTGCCCCCTTCCGGTCGGTCTACAGGGCACGGAGATTATTCTGTCAATAGTTATTTTTTTTTTGCGAATCAATAGTTTTTGTAAATCTCAAGATGATATGCCAGGATGAGTATATGAGCGCTTTGTGTCTGTACTGATGCTAAAAAAAATAGTTTTTTTTTACATATTAAATTTTTTTGGCTTTTTACATACCCTCCATTTCAAAATAAGTGTCTTAATCTTAATACTATAACTTTGCCCTAGAACTAGTACCTCCTTCGTCTTAAAATAAAGTCTTAAATTTGTATTAACTTTAATACTTATTTTAAAACGTAGAAAATATTATTCTGTGAAGAGTTAATTACACCTCACAGATAGAAACCTAGACCCATAATAGTAGTACGTAAACTTTGCTTTCTCTTTTTCACCTCTACTACTTATTTCTTTGAGATTCGTATCTGGCTAAGATCGATGGAAACCTGACGGTCCAGTGTGGCGGCTCGCTGATTTGGAAGAATCTTGCGATCTTGGAAACAACATATTCTCTTCGTTCCAAAATAGATGACTAAAGTTAGTATAAAGTTGGGGCATCTATTTTATAACGGAGGGAGTACATGTTGTACAAAAATCATCTAAGTTTAGGTTCCCTTGCAACATTTTCAAAACGTTTCTTTATTTTGCAGGAAATATGTAGAGCATTTGACCACACACCAACATCTGAATAGACACGAGGAGCCTGTCTCGCATTGCCCTGCTTCAATTGTGCGAGCATCGAGCGGATTCAGGATTTGTGTGGCTCCATGCTTATCATGGATCACACAATCCACATCTCTCATATTTGTGTCAATTGTTGATTTAAGGATACACGTGTGCCTTTTAAAGCGGAATGAAGGTAACAAACCCTAAAGGACTTCTCACATGCAGTGTAGACCGTCTTTCCTATGTAGCTAATACTAAAGCTTACCCGCAAATGCATGATGTCAAATTGCCAGTGTGTCGTCAAAGACACGTTCCCTTCTCTTCAAACTATCTACATTGCCATTGTTTCCATATGCAAAGGCATCATATCGACATTGTTTTGAATCACCACTCTCGTGTCTTACTTCTCCCGCTAGTAAAAGAAGGAATCACGCGCGCACACGCATAGTCATGGCTATGAAGACACATACACGCATCCTATTCTTACAAGCACTTCTAAGAGTCTGAGCCGATAGATCATGAGATTGACAGTAAAAAAAAGGATGGATGCATGACACAGACATTTTCACACACACATATGCACAATCATCCTTACGAACATACACACATCATACATTATGATCACACCTTAAAAGATTAAGCCTCCCCTAAAAAGGAGATTAAGCCATCGTAAAAAAAGATTAAGCCGGTAGATTTTGAGATCGACAGAGTCGTCGCAGCCCTTGGGTACCCTATGTGTCACCCTGCAGAAAGGTCCCTCTCACGAGTCAACAGCAAAAAGAAAAAAAGGTTTACCAAAGCCAAAGCAATGGTGGTGACGATGTCCCTCACTTTAACTTCCAATCAACCGATCAACCGACTTCCATTGCTCAGCCTTGCAAGCTAAGCGAAAGGCCCACCCGCCAGCGGACAGCTCACCACCAACCCACCTCCCTCCCCCCCAATGGCGAAGACGCAACCCCGCGGGCCGACGGCGGCGGAGCCGCTGCTCCCCCCGCCGCCGTACCTGGGCCCCCACTCGCCATCCCACCTCCACGACGCCGACGCCGACTCCTACGTCCTCCTCGTCCCGGTGCGCCTCCGCCGCCGCCTGCGCCGGGGCTGCCGCTGCGGCTGCGGCCGCGTCGCCGCGGCCCTCGCCGCCCTCGCGCTCCTGGCCCTCGCCTTCCTCCTCTGGCCCTCCGACCCCGGCGTCAGCGTGGCGCGCCTCCGCCTCGCGCACGTCTCCGTCGTGGCCCGCCCCGCCGTCGCCCTCAACGTCTCCGCCGCGCTCAAGGCCCGCGTCCGCAACCCCAACCTCTTCGCGCTCGGCTATAGCCGCCTCGACGTCGCCATCGGGTATCGTGGCAAGCCGCTCGGCACCGTCGCCTCCGGCGGCGGCCTCGTCCGCGCGCGCGCCGTCTCCTACGTCGACGCCGACCTCCGCCTCGACGGGATCCGCGTCGTCGAGGACGCCATCTACCTGCTCGAGGACCTCGCAAGGGGCTCCATACCCTTCGACGCCGTCGTCGAGGTCGAGGGCCACCTCCACTTCTTCTTCCTCAGCGTCCCCGTCAAGGTGCGTGCCGCTCAAACCCTAATCACCCATTGTTTATGTCTCGATGGAAGGCACGCATTGTGAATTAGATTACTGCCCGTCTCTAATTCGCTAACCTTGCGGCAATGTGCGTTCCTCTTCACATTGGATTGGAAGTCCCTGCCCCAATCGTTAGGATCTGACGTCTAATGGACCTCCCAAACAAACAGAATTAGGATAGGACATTGCAAATAAAAATTAAAAATCATGTGAGAAAAACAACTCTACAGTACCTTTGGCCATTGCAGCTCTGGATTGCGATACCTTTAACCCGCCAACATATGTTGATTAGCACTTCTGTAATGGTAATCAGTCTACCAGGAGTATAATACTGTTGGAAGAAATATGCTCTGACTTCCATAGTCACGAATCACGATTCAGTAAACTTCGCCGTTATGATCTTGGACCAGTTACCTCTTATATCTTCTTCATCTTTCCATAATTGTTTGCTAGGGGTGTATAATACAATAGGTAAACTGGGAAATCGTACTATAATACATTAATTCTTTTATTTATGAATCTACAACACTTCAAGACTATTATGTGCCAGGTCTTTTGAGCAGGTTCTGTTTTTCTGAACTTCTTGTTATGTATGATGATCCCCTAACTGAAGGCTGGTCCTTGTAAAAATTATTCACAAAGAAATAAAAGAATAAGAGGTTTAAAATCATATAGAAAGAAGAAAGTTCAATATTGTCAGAGTTAATATGTTGTGTTTCTAACTGGTTAACACTTTCAGTAGGACATAGAGGAAATACTTATAGTTATTAACTTTTCCCTTCCTGTTATTCTCTTCTGTATTGGCCATGATTTTGAATTACTTGTGCAACTAGCATCCCAAGGTGATTTGTTTTTTTGCTTCACATGTTTGAGGAAAAAAAATCCCATAAAAAGCATAAGATTTGAATTACTATGTTTACTACTTGGGCTGTTCTCATCTTCACTCCTACATAATGGCGTGACGGCTGGAAAATAGCTTAAGGCCTTGTTCGGTTAGACAGGGTTTGGAGAGGTTTGAAAGGGATTGGAGGGGATTAAATCCCTTGCAAGTCAAAATCCACCTCAACCCCCCCCCCCCCCCAATCCCCTCCAATCCCTGTGGCAAGGGGATTAAACGAACAGGGCCTAATTGTTTTCTATTTCACCTTCACCTCCCATGTTTTCCCTCCAAAATCTGGTGTGGGTTTAGGGTTATAAGTTTTGGGTAGCATATAAAATCCTGTAGAATGAGTTGTTTTACAGACTAGGCGATGGCCATTTTAAACACTGCAAAGTTATGCAGTGAAACTGAAACCTCTATATCAGTCATGCTGGTTCCACAATTCTAAGCCTGAGGCATTTTGCAGTCATCTCTGAAACAATTTTTGTGATGCCACTAGCCGATACATTGCCTTCTCAATTTCTCATGTTCAGGGCAGTGGGCATCATACATTTTGTACTATGTTGTTGCAAAGTAGGACAGTTTAATGCTATGGTGATAGACTCAGAGTGTTACATTGCTGCTAAGATGTTTCTGGGTTACAATTTTAATATCCAGATGATATTTTTTGAAATGCTACCAAATAATTTCATTGCAATAGATAGCTGTTTGAAAGCCTGGAGAGCATGTCGGTGTTGCACCAGGTCGTTGTGGTGGTTGTTCTGTACGTTCTGTAATGCTGTAGAAATTGTGACTATGTTCGCCAAGCTGGGTGCTTTGCTGTCTGGTTTTGTTTCGTTCTAAAGACCTAAGTGTGTGTCTGGCATGGTGCTCCATATTAAACGCTATTGGGTGAACTTCTGAGCTTGCTGGTGTCATATGGATTTTTTTAAGGCATTTCAGGCAAAAGAAACTAATTACTGATTTGGGTTCATTTTGCCTATTTCCCAGTGAAGTATCTTATGTGTTACCTGGTTTTGTTGGGTTTGTTTTTTGATTTGATCTTGTTGAGATGTTCTTCAATGATTCCTCCCAAAATATTTATATCTTTGGACCTAAGCTGAAATCATTTTTTTCCGCAACAAACAAGAGTTGTGGTGCCTGGGGCCCTGTCTGTTTCCCGCTTCTAATTTCTTTTGCCATTAATCAAAAGATCGCATACTGAAGCATGGTGTTATCCGTCAATACAGATATAATAGTTTATCACTTTATCTAGTGCATGGAAGAACAATGTATGTTTTTTGTTGTTATTCCAGATACCAGAAAGACCAAAAGTTGCCCAACAAATTACTCCCTCCGTTCCTAAATACAAGTCTTTTTAGAGATTCCGTATCTAAAAAGACTTATATTTAGGAACAGAGTGAGTATATTATTGCCGCAACAGTGTTTTTATTCTGCTCTTCTCAATTCATGGTCATCATACTGAACCCCTTGTATGGTTGTTGCAGGGGAGAATAGCATGTGTGGTTCATGTTAATCCACATGATCAGACCATCGTACACCAGGACTGCTATCCAAAGGTAATGAACTTTGAACTCAGTTTACCGTCTGAAAGTCGATTGCAAACTTTCCAGAATCTGACCTGTTCATATTTTCTATCAGTGAGTTGGTGAGGCCTTGAGCTATATTCGCGTATGAATCGATTGTTTCAAACAAACCTCGCGTGGAGCGCTGGCGCTGGTGGTTGTTGTATACTTAATCAGTGGTGATGGATGTGCACGTGGTGATATTTCTCATGTACTACTAAATGTATACTGGTAGATGGGGTGTTTGTAAATTCTTTGGCATGCCCAAATACCGTACTTTAAATCCATGGTAATATCATTCAGTTCCGTTACGACAAGTGATAGTAACAGTGTTTTACATTGTCATTCTCGAGGCTGGTTGTCTGGTTGCGGATCATCTGACATCGATAGGCCATAGCTCATTGGTATCAGATGTCAGTGGGCCAGTGGGTGCTGCAACCTTGCTCTGTTTCAGGTCGAGCAGGGTCAGCTTCCTGTCAGCCATTTGTCTGGTTTTTAGATAGATACAGTTTACATTCTGGATCGTTCACATTTTCAATGGATTTTGCCAAGTGTAAAGACATTTGACTTAGGTCAAACATAGAACTCCAAATATGGAACGCAGGGAGTGACTGCCAGTGCTAAAATATGCATATTGGAACTATGAGCACAGAATATTACAGCAAGGAATCAGCTCATGAGGCCCTAATCTGATACCCTTGTGGAGCAAAGAACAGCTTGGCATCAAGCTGCTTGGTTACAAACTTACAATCAAATTCTACATGACGGCAGTACTAGTGCCCGATCTAATGTGGTATCACTATGCTGGAATTATGCTACCCACAACTACAAGGGAGAAGAGTGCAGACGAACTATTTGGCGTCACTGGCCTTGGATGCTGATGTTGCTGGCGGCGGCAGGCCGCTGTCGAGGCAGCTCCGGCACCGGCGCTCCACCCACCCCTCGACGTCGCGGTCCGGCGCCACGTGCCTGCCGCCGCACGCCCGCGCGAGGACGCCCGCGAGCGCCGCGGCGAGCACGATGGCCGCCACGATCACCACGATGGTCTCGACCGACCTCGCCGTGGACCGCGCGGCCGCGGCCTCCTGCAGCGACCTCCTCGCCGCCCACGCCACGGTCTCCATCAGCGCTCAGCCCGCCGCGCCAGCTGCTCGCTGCTCGCTCGACCTCTGCTAGTACTTATAATAGGCGCACGCGGCGAGCAGAGGGCGGACAAAAGAGCGGTCAAGAGGCTGTTTCTTCTGACGCTCTGGGCGCGCGCTGACAGTTGCTACTACTGGTTTCCGATTCTGCCGCGGCCGCGCTTATCAGGTTCAGGTGGCCGTTGCTCGGCTCGTTTTTGAAACCATGTGGCGTCTCTTTCTCCGTCGCCTGGGAAATGCTGCTCGGCTTGGCCCGGTTCGCGCTTTGAGACTGGGGAAGGCTGCGGCGCCCTGATGTGGCCGGCAGCGCTGACGGACAGGCGTCGCTTCGGCGCTGTGCGCGGGCGCGCCCGACAGCGACCGGTCGGCGATCGGGCCAGGCTATGTGGGGGGTGGCCGGTCTCGGTAGGGGTGACAGCAGCCGCTCAATGCTCGTCCTCTCCTCGTCGCCGACGCCGCGGTGTCGCCTTGCGGCAGCGCAGCGCAGCTCTATGCGACGGCGCCTGAAACAGGAGCACGTTTCTTTTCGTCTAAAGAAATGCAATTGCATTGTAAATTGCAGCAATGGGACAGTATCAGCGATACTGCCATTCGAGTACCAACACGAACGTAAACGTTTATGATTTCTTTTTTGCGGGTAAACGTTTATGAACTTCGGTTGCCAGTAAAAAACAGGACGTTGTGATCTTATACAAGTGCATGCCAGGATCTTCGCCATGCAGTCGAGGAAAATTTCCAACTCAACAAAAAAATATCAAACCAACAAAAACAACATGACACGATCACCTACACTCGTCGTATCAAACTAATCGGATATGCAGGGACACAAACCTCTCTAGCTCCATAACACCGTCAAAGAAAAAGACTAGAATAATACCTTTATTCAAAGAAGTACGACAATCATCGCTAGACGTGAAGCACAACACAAAACTTTAGACGAGTACGCCGGGCTTCGCTTCGCTAGCATTACGTTATTCTCTTCCTTTTCTTTTTGAAAAAAAATACTTTTATTAATTTGAAATCACGGTTACATCATCTGTCCCCGCAAAAAAAAGGTACGGTCTCCTCCATAAGCTCCTCAAACGAGTCCCTCATCTCTAAAAATTTCGCTAACCTAGCTAGTTCACGAGCATCTTGTTGGGGAACGTCATGTAATTTTTTTAAAAAAATCTACGCTCACGCAAGATCTATCTAGGAGATGCATAGCCACGAGAGAGGGAGAGTGTGTCTACGTATCCTCGTAGACCGAAAGCGGAAGCGTTTGACAACGCGGTTGATGTAGTCGTACACCTTCACGATCCGTCCCAATCAAGTACCAAACGTACGGCACCTCCGCGTTCAGCACACGTTCAGCTCGATGACGTCCTCGGCTTCTTGATCTAGCAAGATGGGCAAAGTAGTAGATGAGTTCCGGCAGCACGACGGCGTAGTGACGGTGTTGGTGAAGAACAATCTCCGCAGGGCTTCGCGAAGCACTACAGAAACTATGACGGAGGATAAACTAGAGGGGACGGGGTTGTCGGCACACGGCTTGGTGATTCTTGATGTGTCTTTGGTGCTAGCCCTGCCTCTTTATTTATATGTTGAGCCCTGGGGTCGAAACATAGAGCAAAAGCTTCCTCAAAATCGGTTTTGCCCGAAAGGTAAGAGTCCCACTCGAACTCCAGGACCAAATGCCACAATCCTTGGCGTCTGGCCCAGACGTCATGGGCCTCGGCGTCTGGCCCAGGGCCAGACGCCAGGGTCTCCGGCTTTGGCACCCTGGCCTCCGCAAAACTCTTTTTGCACCGACCTAAAGCCTCGTGGGCTTCACCCTTTGGTTGAACCATATCATCCTATATATCAATCTTTACCTCCGGACCATTCCGGAGCTCCTCGTCATGTCTGTGATCTCATTCGGGACTCCAAAAAATATTCGGTCACCAACATACATAACTCATATAATACTATATTGTCAACGAACGTTAAGCGTGCGGACCCTACGGGTTCGAGAACTATGTAGACATGACCGAGACATTTCTCTGGTCAATAACCAATAGCGGAACCTGGATGCCCATATTGGTTCCTACATATTCTACGAAGATCTTTATCGGTCAAATCTTATGACAACATACGTTATTCCTTTTGTCATTGGTATGTTACTTGCCCGAGATTCGATCGCCGATATCCTCATACCTAGTTCAATGTCGTTACTGGCAAGTCTCTTTACTCGTTCCGTAATGCATCATCCCGTAACTAACTCATTAGTCACATTGCTTGCAAGGCTTATAGTGGTGTGCATTACCGAGAGGGCCCAGAGATACCTCTCCGATACACGGAGTGACAAATCCTAATCTTGATCTATGCCAACCCAACAAACACCTTTGGAGACACCTGTAGAGCATCTTTATAATCACCCAGTTACGTTGTGACATTTGATAGCACACAAGGTGTTCCTCCGGTATTCGGGAGTTGCATAATCTCATAGTCAGAGGAATATGTATAAGTCATGAAGAAAGAAATAACAATAAAATTTAACGATCATTATGCTAAGCTAACGAATGGGTCTTGTCCATCACATCATTCTCTTAATGATGTGATCTCGTTCATCAAATGACAACACATGTCCATGGTTAGGAAACCTAACCATCTTTGATGAATGAGCTAGTCAAGTAGAGGCATACTAAGGACACTCTGTTTTATCTATGTATTCACACATGTACTAAGTTTCCGGTTAATACAATTCTAGCATTAATAATATATATTTATCATGATATAAGGTAATATAAATAATAACTTTATTATTGCCTCTAGGGCATATTTCCTTTAGTCTCCCACTTGCACTAGAGTCAATAATCTAGTTCACATCGTCATGTGATTTAACACCAGTAGTTCACATCGTCATGTGACCAACACCCAAAGGGTTTACTAGAATCAATAATCTAGTTCACATCGCTATGTGATTAACACCCAAAGAGTACTAAGGTGTGATCATGTTTTGCTTGTGAGAGAAGTTTAGTCAACGGGTCTGTCACATTCAGAGCCGTACGTATTTTGCAAACATTCTATGTCTACAATGCTCTGCATGGAGCTACTCTAGCTAATTGCTCCCACTTTCAATATGTATCCAGATTGAGACTTAGAGTCATATGGATCGGTGTAAAAGCTTGCATCGACGTAACTCTTTACGGCGAACTCTTTACCACCTCCATAACCGAGAAATATTTCCTTAGTCCTCTTAGGTAACTAAGAATAACTTTGACTGCTGTCCAGTGATCCACTCCCGGATCACTATCGTACCCCCTTTCCAAACTCATGGCAAGGTACACAACACATCATGACATACTTTATAGAACCTATGACTGAGGCATAGGGAATGACTTTCATTCTCTCTCTATCTTCTGCCATGGTCGGGTTTTGAGTCTTACTCAACTTCGTACCTTACAACTCAGGCAAGAAATCCTTTTTGACTTATCCTATTTTTAACTCTTTCAAAATCTTATCAAGGTATGTACTCGTCGAAAGTCTTATCAAGCGTCTTGATCTATTTTTATTGATCTTGATGCCCAATATGTAAGTAGCTTTACCATGGTCTTTTTTTGAAAAACTCCTTTCAAATACTCCTTTATGCTTTCCAGAAAATTCTAATCATTTTCGATCAACAATATGTCATACACATATACTTATCAGAAAGGCTGCAGTGCTCCCACTCACTTTCTTGTAAATACATGCTTCACCGCAAGTCTGTATAAAACTACATGCTTTGATTAACTCATCAAAGCATATATTCCAACTCCGAGATGCTTGCACCAGTCCATAGATGGATCGCTGGAGCTTGCACACTTTGTTAGCACCTTTAGGATTGAGAAAACCTTCTGGTTGCATTATATACAACTCTTCTTTAATAAATCCATTAAGGAATGCAGTTTTGACATCCATTTGCCAGATTTCATAAAATGCAGCAATTGCTAACATGATTCGGACAGACTTAAGCATCGCTACGGGTGAGAAGGTCTCATCGTAGTCAACTCCTTGAACTTGTCAAAAACCTTTCGCAACAAGTCGAGCTTTGTAGACAGTAACATTACCGTCAGCGTCAGTCTTCCTCTTGAAGATCCATTTATTTTTCTATGGCTTGTCGATCATCGGGCAAGTCAACAAAGTCCATACTTGGTTCTCATACATGGATCATATCTCAGATTTCATGGCCTCAATCCATTTCACGGAATCTGGGCTCATCATCGCTTCCTCATAGTTCATAGGTTCGTCATGGTCTAGTAACATGACTTCTAGAACAGGATCACCATACCACTTGGTGCGGAACGTACTCTGGTTGACCTACGAGGTTCGGTAGTAACTTGATCCGAAGTTTCATGATCATCATCATTAACTTCCTCACTAATTGGTGTAGGCATCACTGGAACTGGTTTCTGTGATGAACTACTTTCCAATTCGGGAGAAGGTACAATTACCTCATCAAGTTCTACTTTCCTCCCACTCACTTCTTTCGAGAGAAACTCCTTCTCTAGAAAGGATCCATTCTTAGCAATAGATATCTTGCCTTCGGATCAGTGATAGAAGGTGTACCCCAACAGTTTTCTTTGGGTATCCTATGAAGACGCATTTCTCCGATTTGGGTTCGAGCTTATCAGGTTGAAACATTTTCACATAAGCATCGCCACCCCAAACTTTAAGAAACGACAGCTTAAGTTTCTTGCCAGACCACGGTTAATATGGTGTCGTCTCAACGGATTTAGATGGTGCCCTATTTAACGTGAATGCAGATGTCTCTAATGCATAACCCCAAAACGATAGTGGTAAATCGGTAAGAGACATCATAGATCGCACCATGTCTAATAAAGTACGATTATGACATTCAGACACACCATTACGCTGTGGTGTTCCAGGTGGTGTGAGTTGCGAAACTATTCCACATTGTTTCAAATGAAGACCAAACTCGTAACTCAAATATTCGTCTCCGCGATTAGATCGTAGAAACTTTATTTTCTTGTTACGATGATTTTCCATTTCACTCTGAAATTCTTTGAACTTTTCAAATGTTTCAGACTTATGTTTCATCAAGTAGATATACCCATATCTGCTCAAATCATCTGCGAAGGTCAGAAAATAATGATACCCGCCGCGAGCCTCAACACTCATCGGACCGCATACATCAGTATATATTATTTTCAATAAGTCATTTGCTCGCTCCATTGTTCCGGAGAACGGAGTCTTAGTGATCTTGCCCATGAGGCATGGTTCGCAAGCATCAAGTGATTCATAATTAAGTGATTTCAAAAGCCCATCAACATGGAGTTTCTTCATGCGCTTTACACCAATATGACCTAAATGACAGTGCCACAAATAAGTTGCACTATCATTATTAACTTTGCATCTTTTGCCTTCAATATTATGAATATGTGTATCACTACGATCGAGATTCAATAAACCATTTATATTGAGTGTATGACCATAGAAGGTTTTATTCATGTAAATAGAACAACAATTATTCTTTGACTTAAATGAATAACCGTATTGCAATAAACATGATCCAATCATATTCATGCTCAACGCAAACACCAAATAACATTTACTTTAGGTTCAACACTAATCCTGAAGGTAAAGGGAGTGTGCGATGGTGATCTTATCAACCTTGGAATCACTTCCAACACACATCATCACCTCGCCCTTAACTAGTCTCTGTTTATTTTGCAACTCCCATTTGGAGTTACTACTCTTAACAACTGAACTAGTATCAAATACCGAGGGGTTGCTATAAACACTAGTAAAGTACACATCAATAACATGTATATTCAATATACCTTTTGTTCACTTTGCCATCCTTCTTATCCGCCAAGTATCTAGGGCAGTTCCACTTCCAGTGACCATTTCCTTTGCAGTAGAAGCACTTAGTTTCAGGCTCGAGTCTACCTTTGGGCTTCTTCATGGGAGTGGCAACTTGCTTGTCATTCGTCTTGAAGTTACCTTTCTTTCCCTTGCCCTTTTACTTGAAACTAGTGGTCTTGTCTACCATCAACACTTGATGCTTTTCTTAATTTCTTCCTTCGCCGATTTCAGCATCACGAAGAGCTTGGGAATCATTTTCGTTATCCCTTGCATATTATAGTTCATCACGAGGTTCTAGTAACTTGGTGATAGTGACTAGAGAACTCTGTCAATCACTATCTTATCTGGAAGATTAACTCCCACTTGATTCAAGTGATTGTAGTACTCAGACATTCTGAGCACATGCTCACTAACTGAGCTATTCTCCTCTACCTTGTAGGCAAAGTACTTTGTCACAGGTCTCATACCTCTTAACACGGGCATGAGTCTGAAATACCAATTTCAACTCTTGGAACATATCATATGCCCCGTGGCGTTCAAAACGTTTTTGAAGTCCTGGTTCTAAGCCGTAAAGCATGGTGCACTAAACTATCAAGTAGTCATCATACCGAGCTTTGTCAAACGTTCATAACGTCCGCATCTGCTCCTGCAATAGGTCTGTCACCTAGTGGTGCATCAAGGACATAATTGTTCTGTGCAACAATGAGGATAATCCTCGGATCACAGACCCAGTCCGCATCATTGCTATCTTATTTTTCTCTAGGAACATATAAAAAATAAACGGGGAGCTACAACGCGAGCTATTAACCTACAAGATAATTTGCAAATACTATTAGGACTAAGTTCATGATGAATTAAAATTCAATTAATCATATTACTTAAGAAATCCCACTTAGATAGACATCTCTCTAATCATCTAAGTGATCACATGATCCAAATCAACTAAACCATGTCCGATCATCATGTGAGATGGAGTAGTATTCAATGGTGAACATCACTATGTTGATCATATCTACTATATGATTCACGCTTGACCTTTCGGTCTCAGCGTTCCGAGTCCATATCTGCATATGCTAGGCTCGTCAAGTTTAACCCGAGTATTCTACGTGTGCAAAAATGGCTTGCACCCGGTGTATGTGAACGTAGAGCTTATCACACCCGATCATCACGTGGTGTCTCGGCACGACGAACTGTCGCAACGGTGCATACTCAGGAAGAACACTTATACCTTGAAATTTAGTGAGTGATCATCTTATAATGCTACCGCCATACTAAGCAAAATAAGATGCATAAAGGATAAACATCACATGCAATCAATATAAGCGACATGATATGGCCATCATCATCTTGTGCCTTTGATCTCCATCTCCAAAGCACCATCATGATCACCATCGTCACTGGCTTGACACCTTGATCTCCATAGAAGCATCATTGTCGTCTCACCAACTATTGCTTCTACGACTATCGCTACCGCTTAGTGATAAAGTAAGGAAATTACATGGCGATTGCATTCCATGCAATAAAGCGACAACCATAAGGCTCCTGCCAGTTACCAATAACTTTTACAAAACATGATCATCTCATACAACAATTTATATATCATCACGTCTTGACCATATCACATCACAACATGCCCTGCAAAAACAAGTTAGACGTCCTCAACTTTGTTGTTGCAAGTTTTACGTGGCTTCTACGGGCTTAGCAAGAACCGCTCTTACCTACTCATCAAAAATCACAATGATTTTTCGTCAAGTGTGCTGTTTTAACCTTCAACAAGGACCGGGCGCAGTCACACTCGATTCAACTAAAGTTGGAGAAACAGACACCCACTAGCCACCTGTGTGTGAAGCACGGTGGTAGAACCAGTCTCATGAATGCGGTCATGTAATGTCGGTCTTGGCCGCTTCATCCAACAATACCGCCGAATCAAAGTATGACATGCTGGTAAGCAGTATGACTATTATCGCCCACAACTCTTTGTGTTCTACTTGTGCATATAACATCTACGCATAGACCTGGCTCGGATGCCACTATTGGGGAACGTAGTATTCCAAAATTTTCCTACGAACACGCAAGATCTATCTAGGAGAAGCATAGCAACAAGCGAGGAGAGTGTGTCCATGTACCCTCGTAGACCGAAGGCGGAAGCGTTTTATCAATGCGGTTGATGTAGGCGTACGTCTTCACCATCCGACCGATCTTAGCACTGAACGTATGGCACCTCCGTGTTCAGCACACGTTCAGCTCAATGACGTCCCTCGTACTCTTGATCCAGTTGAGGTCGAGGGAGTGTTCCGTCAGCACGATGGCATGGTGACGGTGATGGATGAAGTTACCGGCGCAGGGCTTTTCCTAAGCACTACGACAATATGACTGAGGTGTAAAACTGTGGAGGGTGCACCACACATGGCTAAAGATCAACTTGTGTGTCTATGTGGTGCCCCCTCCCCCGTATATAAAGGAGGGAGGGAGGAGGCCGGCCGGCCCCTAGAGGCACGCCCCAAGGAGAGGAGTCCTACTAGGACTCCAAGTCTTAGTAGGATTCCACTTGGTGGAAGGGGGAAGAAGGAAGGAGAGGGAGAGGAAGAGGGAAAGAGGGGCTGCGCCCCTCTTCCCTAGTCCTATTCGGACTCCCCTTGGGGGGGCACCTCCTGGCTGCTGCCTGTCTCTCCCCTAAGGCCTACTAAGGCCCATTATTTCCCTGGAGGGTTCTGGTAACCTCTCCGGCACTCCGGTTTTACCCGAAACTCTCTGGAACACTTCCGGTGTCCGAATAACATGGTCCAATATATCAATCTTTATGTCTCGACCATTTTGAGACTCCTCTTCATGTCCGTGATCTCATCGGGACTCCGAACAACCTTTGGTACATCAAATCACATAACTCATAATACAAATCGTCATCGAACGTTAAGCGTGCGGACCCTACGGGTTCGAGAACTATGTAGACATGACCGAGACGCATCTCTGGTCAATAACTAATAGCGGAACCTAGATGCTCATATTGGATCCTACATATTCTATGAAGATCTTTATCGGTCAAACCGCATAACAACATACATTGTTCCCTTTGTCATCGGTATGTTACTTGCCCGAGATTCGATCATCGATATCACCATACCTAGTTCAATCTTGTTACGGGCAAGTCTCTTTACTCGTTCCGTAATGAATCATCCCGCAACTAAATCATTAGTCACATTGCTTGCAAGGCTTATAATGATGTGCATTACCGAGAGGGCCCAGAGATACCTCTCCGGCATTCGGAGTGACAAATCCTAATCTCGACCTATGCCAACTCAACAAGCACCATCGAAGACACCTG
This sequence comes from Aegilops umbellulata, assembly GCA_032464435.1. Taxonomy (NCBI): domain Eukaryota; kingdom Viridiplantae; phylum Streptophyta; class Magnoliopsida; order Poales; family Poaceae; genus Aegilops; species Aegilops umbellulata. Next base: position 271,165,523 of record CP136059.1, on the reverse strand, counting down.
TAGAGCATCTTTATAATCACCCAGTTACGTTGTGATGTTTGATAGCACACTAAGTTCCTCTGGTATTCAGGAGTTGCATAATCTCATAGTCATAGGAACATGTATAAGTCACGAAGAAAGCAATAGCAACAAACTAAACGATCATAGTGCTAAGCTAACGGATGGGTCTTGTCCATCACATCATTCTCTAATGATGTGATCCCGTTCATCACATGACAACGCATGTTCATGGCTAGGAAACTTAACCATCTTTGATTAACGAGCTAGTCAAGTAGAGGCACACAAGGGACACTCTGTTTGTCTATGTTTTCACACATGTACTAAGTTTCCGGTTAATACAATTCTAGCATGAATAATAAACATTTATCATGATATAAGGAAATATAAATATCAACTTTATTATTGCCTCTAGGGCATATTTCCTTCAAGCGGCCCTGAAGCTCGGGCAGTGGCTCCAAGCACATTCACATGTCGTCAATGAGAAAGGTGATGGTTGCCGACCCACTCACTACAGTGAAAATCAGCGCTCCCGTGACCTTCAAATGAGATGTCGGGTATGTTAGAATCAAACTATGTGCATTTTAGGAGAAATGGAAACACATGTGACTGTTAAACGATTCTTTGCTTGTTCATGTATGTAAAATATTTTTAGTGTATGAGTTCACAAGATTGGCAGGGAAAATGTGACTTACCCAGTCCCCAGTGAAAAATATGATGGTAAGTCGGGGAGTCCGGATGGAGCGCTTGACGTGAAGCGCGTAGACATCAACTATGGCCAGAAAGAAGCTCCACATGCATTGCACGGTCGCTGCTGCTACAAGGTAAGCTGGTGAAAAGAACAACAGTGGGCCTAACATAGTTGGTGGTTTTGCTATAGCTCTATCTCATGAGCTGCTGGTCGTTCTCATACAAGCTCGCACTAGATGACTTATCACTAATGGGCAAGGAAAATTATTTTTGATGGGAAGGGGGAAGTTAATGGCTGCTATTCATTTTAGATATTGAGAATTTTTTATGGCCAGATGAATGTTATGATCACTATGAGCTTGCTACTCTCAACATCTGCTATTCATTTCAGATATTGAGAATGTTTCATGGCCAGGTGAATGTTATGATCACTATGAGCTTGCTACTTTCAACATCTGCTATCCATTTCAGATATTGGCGCGTCAAATAATTGGCGGAGGATTCTGCTGCCGGTCATTGGCTAAGAAACCAATAGGGAAAGTTGCTGGGGCTGGGATGAACCAAAAAATTGAACAAGGTTCAAATAGAGGACAACACCGAAGTCAATGTTAATTTTTTTGCTGCATTGCTCGGAGTGCCAAACCAAATTGACCCTATATCTCTTCCCGCGGAGGGCACAAACCATGAGTCTTTTTGGAGGGGGGGCAAAGGCTACAAAATTTCCTATCCAAGTCCTTCCATTTTATTTTTTCAAAAATAATTTTAAAGCTAGGGGAGGGGGGCATTGGCCCCCTCATCTTAACACGCATAGTTCTGCCTCTTCTAAATATATTTGTATGTTATATATTTTTATGTAAATATTGTATATATCAATTAGACCACCCTGGCCGAAAAATCCTAACTAAGCCACTGGTGTCTTGCGGGTGCTAAACATTTGTGTAACGTGATGCCGCGAGAGTGATGTATTGTATGTGGCTTTGGCCTTCTGCCTATAGCCTGAACCTCAAGAACTCCTTATTCAATGAAAATGGGAAATCTTTTGACTAATTTAAAAAAAGTCAGAGTGGGAGAAAAACCGGGGAGCACGCACTGGTACGCGGTGACCACGTGGAAGTCACTGGTGTAAGCCATGAAGGCGACGGCGGCGGCCGCGAGGAGGGTCTGCGCGAGATGGTTCCCGAGCTTGCAACGTGTCCCGGGCGCCCACAATAGGCCCACCATCAGCACCCCGGGCGACGGCACTTTCCCGCCTTGCCCCTGCGCTGCCACAACCGCAGCCGGAGCTGGGGGCGCCGCCTGCGCCTGTCCGTGCGCCGCCGTATCTAGAGCCAGTCCCTGTCCATGCGTCGCCTCCACCGCAATCGGGGCCGGGTGCACCACCGGGTGGCTCGCCTGTGCGATCATGTCAGGTACCCTACTGAATTCAGCAAATAGCTGGATACATGATTTTGGGGAAGAAACTAGGGTTCTAGAGAGGAAGGAGAAGGGGGGTTCGAGAGCAGCCGTTTTTGAGTCACCAGGAAGCTCCACGTAGCCTGCAAGAACATCACCACAACCAGGATGCTACACACAGGGCTGACCCTAGGCCATGGCAAAAGGTTCGGCGGCCTAGGGCCCGTCTTAAATAAGGGCCTGATATATCTATATACATAAGTTATATTTGCAGAACAAAAAAATCAACATGGACAGGGGGCATATGCCCCCCTCATCGATGCATTTTATGAAGTTCTATATACTCAATAACTATTTATAGTTAAGTACATTATAATATATAAGATGTTATCCCTTTCTATTTTTCATGATATATGATATATGTTGTTGAAAATATATATGTTGCTAATGTTAATGTTCATTGTTTCTAAATTGCACTAAGGCCTTCGTAATGCTAGGGCCGGCCCTAACTACACACAAACATATATGTACATATCATGCATGTCCTATATAGTAACCTTGCGCCAAAATGATTTAGTGAAGCGAACTTACCTGAATGTGCTGGTGTACGAGTCGGCCTTGCGAGCCATGACCATCGTGTAGGTGGACGCGGCAGCGAACACGAACTGGGCCACCCTCAGTGCCACGCCACCCCACATCCCGGGACAAAGTAGAAGTCGGCCATCTCCATGATCTGTAGGAGAGTATCAAAATGCAATAAGGACAAAAGAATGCCGAAACTTTCTTCATTTCAGAGTTGAGAATTCAAAATTCGACATGTTACTGTCGCTTGCTTGCATGGTCCATGAAAGGAACACTGAATCTAAATTGAATCATATGCTTGGAGTATAATTTATGCGGTTTTGTGAGATGACAACTTGCTCCAGCACCTCCTCCTAATAATCCTTAGCACCGTCACTCTCCACGGTACAGCCAGGGCCGGCCCTAGACCACGACAAAAGGTGCGACTGCCTAGGGCCCGTCTTAAATAAGGGCCCCGCATATCTTTATATATAAATTATAAAAATATATTTATAGAACAAAAAAATCGACATGGTTAGGGGTCATATGCCCCCTAGCTCGACACAATTTTTACTTTGTATTTATTCTATTTATTTATTTATAGGTAAGTATATTGTAATTACTATTTGCATCATATAACCACGTATAGATGGTGTATTGAGACTTTATTTGCCAAGTAAAATTATGTTTTTACTAGTCATCAATCTGTGCTCCTACACGGGTTAGAAATTTTTGGAAGTTTATAGTGTTGTACATAGAAAGTTTCTATCAGTATTATTTTCTTGAAATCATATAGAAATTAGATGTGCATAATATTGATAAATATATTTTATTTTCCATTTTCATAGACTATAAAATATTGTATTCCCTACCGTAGCAGTTGCTAAATACATATGAAGATGATCCTAAAAAACTACATATGAAGATGTCTTTCTTTTTTTCACATTATTATATATATACCATGCATGATTTCACTCTATATAGGTTATTATTTGCATTGTTATTTCTTGCTTCCCATATGCAAACATATTATTAAAATGTTTCACGAAAAACATGTGTGAAAAATGACCATTCGATTTTTTTCAAGTGCTCATCAGTTCAACACGTCGGTGAGCCACATGCCTTCCTATGGAACATTGGGACACAACTCAGTTTAAGCTCTTTTTAGGGGAATCCGGGTTAAAGATTATCCTCGTACTGTTAATTATTTGGAAGACCTTTAAACTTCATATAGTCTGTTTTTAAAGCTCGTGGATGCCTTCTTTGCTTTTTAAATAAAATTTCCTACACTTCGAGTATTCTAACCGATTGTTTTATTTTACTTGGACTGTAACATTGTAGAGACAATTATTATTATTTTTCAAATATAACATTCATATTTTGGAAATTGGTTGAATATTCTTAAGTTGGACTGTAATTTTCTAGCAGAGCACCGTTCGCCTATCTAAGAATCCTCCTAAATTAATGGATGGCAGCCTATAAGAATTTTAAACTTAGTTTGTATATTTATGAAAAATTGGTCCTTCTGACATCCAAACTGAGCCATCGGGAAAAGCAATGATGATGTATTTTTTAAGCTATGACAACTTGTTTGTATCCTAGCAGAAGAGATATAGCTGTAAACGGCCGACATCTTTGTCATTACATTACGTTCATCTGGACTTACATTGCCTATTTTGGCTACTATTAATTTACATTTTTAATCAATTAAGTGTTGTGGCATTGTTATGCAATTATTCCTTAAATATCTTACATATGAAACTTATTCTTTTCTAAAAAATAAAACTTACACTGCATTCCCTTACTTCTAAATCTATAGATTTTTTATGCACTTGCATGGTTTAGCTAGCAATTTTTTTTACAAAAATAATATATTCAAGGATTTATTTATTAACTCTATAGATTCGCTGAAGGGGGAGCGAGATGGGCTAGCCCACACGCGGGGCTGGCCACGGCCTCATTTTTTATTTTATTTTGTTATTTGTTCTTTTTTTGCTTTATTTTTATACTTTTCTTTATACTTTAAAATATTTTATATATGTTCATATATTATATTTAAGATATTTCAAAGTAATTTATACGAAAAAATTGCATATGAGCCCATAGTTTTTATTATATTTGTGAAGTACATATATCTTTGTACGTAATAAAGAGTATGCTCAAAATATGGTACATACTACCTAAACATTCTTATATATATTACATAGTACGCGTATATGTTCTCCGATTTGGCGGAAATTACAAGCAACATATGAAATATGTACGTATCATCATTTTGCGTTCTGTATGTTGTATGTAGTATCTGTCAAAATCGAGAGTAAGTACGTGTAGTATGTGAAAGATCGTGAATGTCGTCTAGAGGGGGGGGGGGGGGGTGAATAGGCGCTTTAAAATAATTATGGTTTAGTCTTGAACAAATGCGGAACAAACCTAGCGGTTAATTTGTCAAGCACAAAACATACAACAACTAGGCTCACCTATGTGCACCAACAACTTATGCTAAGCAAGATAAACAACTAAGTGATAGCAAGATATATGACAAGAAACAATATGGCTATCACAAAGTAAAGTGCACAAGTAAAGGGCTCGGGTAAGAGATAACAGAGGCACGCGGAGACGACGATGTATCCCAAAGTTCACACCCTTGCGGATGCTAATCTCCGTTTGGAGCGGTGTGGAGGCACAATGCTCCCCAAGAAGCCACTAGGGCCACCGTAATCTCCTCCCGCCCTCGCACAATGCAAGATGCCGTGATTCTACTAAGGGATCCTTGAGGGCAGTCACCGAACCCGTACAAATGGCAACCCTTGGGGGCAGTCACCGAACCCGTACACTTTGGCAACCATTGGGGGCGGTCACCGGTACTGGTCAAATTGCTCGGGGCGATCTCCACAACCTAATTGGAGACCCCGATGCTTGCCCGGAGCTTTACACCAGAATGATTGAGCTCCGAACACCACCAACCATCTAGGGCGCCCAAGCACCCAAGAGGAATAAGCTCAAGGGTACCAAGCACCCAAGAGTAATAAGCTTCTCAACTTGTAACTTCCACGTATCACCATGGAGAACTCAAATCGATGCACCAAATGCAATGGCAAGGGCACACGGAGTGCCCAAGTCCTTGTCTCTCAAATCCCATCGAAGCAACTAATGCCAGGGAGGAAAATGAGAGTAAGAATAAGAAGGAGAACACCAAGAACTCCAAGATCTAGATCCAAGGGGTTCCACTCACATAGAGGAGAAAGTAATTGGTGGAAATATGGATCTAGATCTCCTCTCTCTTTCCCTAAAAAACTAGCAAGAATCATGGAGGGATTGAGAGTTAGCAAACTCGAAGAAGGTCAACAATGGGGGAAGAACACGAGCTCAAAGGATAAGGTTCATTGGGGAAGAAGATCCCGTTTTATAGGTGGGAAAAAATCCAACCGTTATGCTCACAGCCCGCACCGAGCGGTACTACTACTTCAAGGAGCGGTACTACCGCTAGGGCGGTAGTAGCCCTTTGAAACACAACAGCGAGGAGGCAAAAAAGCCAGAAGAACCATCGGAGCGGTAGTACCGCTTGACCTCACGGTACTACCTCTAGGGGTAGCGGTACTACTGCTAAGGGTAGCGGTACTACTGCTTGCGAGCAGTACTAAAAAAATTACATCTGTGCCCACCTCCGCTGGACTTGTGACGATTTTTTGGTCCAGAGCGGAAGTAGCCACGGATGTAGTCGCGGTAGTACCGCTCCCAAGAGCGGTACTAAAAAATTACATCCGCAGCAACCCCTTTTAAGGACACCAAAACTGACACAACTTCTACAAACAGACTCCGAATTCGACGAAACCAAGTTTGTTGGAAAGCTAGCGACAAGGGCTAACACAATCTTGATATAAATAACAATAATAAGCAAATGAGAAAAGGCCCATAAGAAAATGGTGAGAACCCTTCCTCAAAAGAGACCGGTAAAACCTCCAACACCGAAAATGCAATAGAAGAAGCATGTAACTCCGTTTTTGATGAACTCAAGCTTGTCATCAAGGTGACCATAAGCTCTAAGACTCACAAAGAGAACCAAACAAGAACCAAGAAACATGATACAAGGATGCAATGGTTTGAGATCTTGTCAGGACCCCGATCCTAAGTCACACCGATCTACCATGTAACACATCATATCACTTTGCGGCCTCACGCACGGTATTCCCACGGGTGCCACCTTACCTGGCCCGGGACCGTTTGCGCCTTTTGGCTCACGTATATGATAGTGTCGCTAGCATCCATATGACAAAGAACCCGGGCCGACATGGCTAGTCATGAACCCAAAGCGGCACTAACCCATGGGGACAGGCATACATGAATCAACTTCGAGCATGTCGGTCAACAGCGTGTGAATCCGGGCTGTAGCACTGGGCTAACAGGACTCCGGTAACCCGGGGTGTAGCAGGCTAGGCAGGACTCCGGATGTCACTGCGTGACATTTCCCCGAAGGGACAGACATAGGAACGAAGTGAAACACATGCCGGCCAGTCAAGTGTCCCGAGCAGTAGTGCTGGGCTAGCAGGACTCTGGTGAACCGGGCTGTAGCGGACTACTGTCGCTCAGAAGCACTAGACTACATTTCCCCATATGATAGGCTGCCAAGGATAAACAACTAGATAGTCGGATCCCACACATGCCAAGCATTTCAATCATACACACAATATGCTCGATATGTGTAAATACAACATGGCATCACAACAAGACTCTACGACTCAAAGTATTTATTCATTAGGCTTCGAGGAGCGAGATATTACAAACATGGGTCTCATGACCCAACATACAGAGCATACAAGCAACAAGCACATGCGGAAGCTTAACATGTCTGAGTACAGACATCTACAAATGAAAAAGGCTGAGAAGCCTGACTATCTACCAGATCCTACCGAGGGCACAAGATCGTAGCTGAGGTAACAAGCTAAACGTCGAAGTCCACGCGGAACTACTAGCGAGACCGAAGTCTCTCTGCAAAACATAAAATAGGCAAACGTGAGTACAAATGTACTCAACAAGACTTACATCAGAACTATCTACAGATGCATCGGTATCAACAAAGGGGGTAGTGGAGTTTAACTGCAGCAAGCCAGCTTTGACTCGGTGGCTATCCTGAACTACGATTGCAAGTAACTCTTTTGAGGTGGCGCACACGAGTCCACATATTCACCATATCAATACACCACTATGGATCCGCTCCCGTCTCCCTACGGGGACGCCATCCATAGCACTCACGCTTATCTTGCGCATTTTAGAGTATCCACTTTCACTTGTCTATGAACTATGCAAGGGGTCCAAGTTTCCATATCCGAGGAATTCGGCTATTCGAATAGATAATGATAACCCTGCAGGGGTGTACTTCTTCACACACGCTCTCGCCACTTATCGCCCTGTACACGTCATGTACCTCGGCAACCTTCAAGCGGAAGCCGGGCGAGGGAGTCGGCCACGACCTGACTAACCACGCAAGTCTCTCGTCCAGGTTTATCGCCTATTCGGGTTCCATCCGCAAGGAGATCCGGCCGGGGTGTCGCTCACGGCCCCAAACGATGTGAGCAGGGTTCCCAAGCCCACCAACCGGGTGCCACTTGGTACACCATGCCACTGTGCCTAGTCTGTCCCAAGCCCACCTGTACCGGGTGCCACTTGGTAGACTACTAACACTACCTACAAACACCAGAAACTAGTCGCAACTCCTGGACAGAGATCAAGTTGATTAATAAGTCGAGAGGGGTCGAGTTACCGGAACCCAATGTGTGGTAGTAACTGTTCATGGATCACAAACACAGAACTCAGTTCCTGAGGACAGCTGCAATGAGACAACCCACCATGTACTCTTACATGGCCTCTCACCGCTACCTTTACCAAAATGTGTTCACACACTTAGCTCTCAACAGTAGGACATGTTCACCACATTCCAATTCATTCCCGATGAATCAGACTCGACTCAACTCTAAGCAGTAGCAGGCATGACAACAAGCATGAATGAGTAGGCACAACAGGGCTCAAACAACTCCTACTCATGCTAGTGGGTTTCATCTATTTACTGTGGCAATGACAGGTCATGCAGAGGATAAGGGGTTCAACTACCGCAGCATGTAACAGTTCAATCGTTGTTGTCCTAATGCAGTAAAAGAGAGCAGGAGCGGGAGAGTAGGATTGTATCGGAATGAACAAGGGGGTTTTGCTTGCCTGGCACTTCTGAAGATAGTATAGCTCTTCATCGGTGTCATCGAACTCATCGTCGGAAACATCGTCGACTGAGAGGGGACGGTTACCGGCAAACAGAGAAGGACACAATCAATGCAATGCAACAATATGATGCATGATCATGAGATGGCAATATGCTGTGATTTGAGCTAATGCATCTAGCTATGATTTAAATGAAGTTGGTTTGAATACATGATTCAAATTCCAACTCCATATGTGATTATTTAAATGCCCTTTATTTGTTTTGTCCAAAACAGAGGACAAACATTGTTCAAACATGCATGAAAATGGTACAGATGGATTCCTTGAATTTTTATGATAATTTTTCATATATAAATTATTTCATTTGGAGCTACGGATGATTTTATATGATTTTTAGAAGTTTTGGGCATTTTCTGGAATTTTCTGAATTATTTTAAATATAGAAATTATTTACTGCGTCAGCATGACGTCATAGTGACGTCAACAAGTCAACTGGGCGGTCCAGGTCAAACCTGGACGGTGGGGCCCACGTGTCAATGTAATTAGTGTTAACTAATACGGTTAATTAGTCCTAATCTAATGACGACCACGTCAGCAGCCGCCGGGGTTAGTCGCCGGCGACACACAGACACGGCGCAGCTCGCCGGAGTGGCGCTAGAGGCTGCAGATGGGTGCGCTGAGGGCACCTGGAGGTAGCCCACGCTCCCGCGCATCCAGCGGCAGGTCACGGGGTGCCCGGAGTCGACGACGGCGAGAACTGGGGCGGCGGCCGGAGCTCGGGCGAGCTCGGGGTCGAGGCTACATTGGTCTTGGCGATGCGAGGTTAGCGCCTACAGCGTCTACGCGGCGCGGCAAGGACGTTGGACGCGTGCCCGGGACCAAATGGTCACCGGAGCGTCATCGCCGACGAGCTTTGGCAGCGACGCGTTTCGTACACGGTGGGGAACGGAGCTAGGGGACGAGGGCGAATGCTAAAGAAGAGGGGAAAGAGAGAGGAGCTCACGACGGAGTCGATGAGCAGGTCAGTAGCTCGGGGGAGGCGCCGTGGGCGACGGACGGGCGCCGGCGATCTCGGTTGCTCGAGGTAGAAGACGACCGCGGTGATGACGTTTGGGTGCGTCCGGTGCCGCGTGGCTCGGCGGAGAGGACGAGGGCGACGAGGCGGGGCTTTTTGGACGGGTCAGTGAGGCGAGGGGAGCACGGTGGTCACGGTGGCGACGAACGGCGGCATCGGCTTCGCCCTGCTTCGGGAGAGAGAGCGAGAGAGGCGAGGCGGGGAGGGGGTGGAGCGGTCGAGGGGTCCAGGGGGGCTGCATGGCACACCTAGCGACGTCCAGGAGCAAGCGGCAAGCAGGAGGTGGCATGCACGGCGGTGCGCACGCGGCGGCCATGCGCTCTCGTCCTTCTGGCTGGAGGAGGACGATGACTGGCACAGGCCAGTAGGCTGGGCCGTGCTGGGCCAGGCCAGGTGAGCGCCAGGTAAAACTCTCCCTCTCTGCTTTCTGTTTTTCTTTTTATTTGCTTCTGTTCTGTGTTTTGAAATAGTAGAAATACTATTCCATTTAGAAAAACCCTGAAAATATTTAGAGGCACATTTGAAAATATTCTCAACAGCCTAAATATACCTTCAAGATTATTTGGGCATTTTAAATTATTTATAGAATTTAAATTGCCCAAATGCAAATACTTATGGCTTGGTGCAAAAATCCAGAATAGCCTCCAAAAATATGAAACCATTTTTGGCAGAGGGTTTAGCCAGGACCAAAGATGGTGAACATTTATGAAGGGCATTTTGGGTTCATTGAAATAATTTTAGTAAACCCTAGTTGGTTTCAGGGGGGTGCTCGGGGTTCTGTCATCCCCATTTCAAAATTCCTTTGAAATCAAACATGATGCATGGATGCAGATGTCACTAACTACAAACAAATCTGGGGCTGTGACAGATCTCTACTTAATGATACGATCAAGCTACTAACTTGAGAGCCCCCCTTGATAGTACGACAATCGATCCTATAACCCGGTCTCCCAACTACCACCATGAGACCGGTAAAATAGAAAACCTATCAAGGGCAAACCTTTGCCTTGCACATGATCCACTTGAGCTAGATGATGATGATCTTGTGCTCCTGAAGATGGACCACCTTTCTTGATTGCGTTGGGTCGATGGAGACTAGATTATAGATCCCCCATACTCCACTATGGGTGAGCCACTCCTCGACACATCTTCACAAGTCCATTGACACCACAATGGATGGCAAGCTTCAAGCACTTGATCTCTTTGTGATGCTCCACTTGAACTTGCACATGGCAATCTTGATGACGATCACCACTTGATGTCATCCTTTCCATGGGTTGTATGATATCTTCCTCTTGACGCAAGCCCATGGACACGTACCTAACCCCACATAGAACTCTCACATAGACCATGGGTTAGTACACAAATTCTTACCATACCATGGGATCACTTGATCCCTCTTGATACATCTTCTATGCTTTGTGATTTGATCAACTTGATTCACTCTTGACTTAGTATTGATCAACCTTGACCCTTTCCAACTCTCTTCATTTGGATGATGTCTTGAAGTTAAGCATGAACGATCACACAATCTTCTTTTTCAAGACAAGCTTGCAATAAGCCCAACTCTCACATGACCAAACTTAGAATAATTCCTTAATAGCACCTTGGTCAACTCATAAACTCCTTGAAACCAACACATGGACTTCAAGAAATGCCTATGGACAAATCCTTTAAATATAACTCAAGGCAACCATTAGTCCATAGAGATTGTCATTAATTACCAAAATCAAACACGGGGGCACCGCATGTTCTTTCAATCTCCCCCATTTTGGTAATTGATGACAATCACTTTCAAGAGAGTTTATATAAGGAATTATGCATCACCATGCAATGCAACAACCAATGATGCAGGAGAATGAGATGCAAATGCTTAGGAATAAATCCAAAGCAAGGAAAAGACTCTGAAAACCTTCTCCACAAAACTCTCTGAAACTTCTCCCCCATTGGCATCGATTGCCAAAATGGGCGAAAAGCTTAGAAGGCAAATATAAAAAGTGTTCCTCCATAAATTGTGTATTTCTCAACAAGATAGTGGAATGCCATACACATATCCAAAGGTAAATACTTGGAGGAACACAAACTATATTGAGGCACAAAGATTGCTAAAGAATGATATGCCACAAGGACATAACAAAGAGAGACACAAGCAATCAAGCAATCAAAAGATACAAATTGAACCAACTAGACCAATGATCCTATGTGCCACATGAATAAAAGATATTATGATATGAGCAAAGGAGTGTTCTAGAGAAACTAGAGAAGCTCCCCATGATTTGTGCACAATTTTGTTTTGTAATTGGATACACCGAGCACAAAATAGGATCGTCACTCCCCCAAGATCAATAGAACCTCACGACAAGTGCAAGAGAGCAACGGAGTGTTCTAAAGACACTAGTGAAGCTCCCCATGATTTGTGCAATCCTTAGAATATTTGCATTAGGATACCAAGTGGACAAAATAGGATCATCACTCCTCGAAAATCAATAGAAACTCACAACAAGAGAAAGTGAGCATGTAGGAAACAAATCCTAGCACAAGCAACAAGCACATAGTTGAGCAACATGTAAAAGAGGCAACTTATAAGAATGGGCTCAGCCAAAAAGATGTGTGTGAGTCAAGGCAATGCACTTGAGAAGACTAATGTACGGATGAGCATCAAGCATCAATAAAGTCTTGAAAGAATGAGGCACACGGTGCAAGGCCTATCATTCCCACACACAACTAACAAATGGGTTCACAAGCTTACTAATAAGCAAATAGAGAACCTATGCTCGTGACAACCCGTGGTGAAGATAGAAGATGAAAGCCTCATCAAGACGAGGGATACCAATTAAGACGGAAAAAGCCTCGTAAAGATAAGCATGAGGAAAATGATCTTCACCACACAAGAGTGCATCAAGATGCAACGAGATAAGACACGCACTCAAGGCAAAAGCTTTCATGGAGCCACCCAAGAAATAACAAAAGAAAGACAAGGTGGATGTGAAAGAAAGGATATCATCTAGAGATGTAATTTCTCTCAAGTGTATAAGGTTCTAGGTAGACGAAATCATGATGATATATATCTACAAAGAAGCATGTACACCTGAAATAGTTACAACATGAAGGAACAAGATATCCAAAAGGAAGTCATACATATACCAATAAGATATTTGCTTGAGAGCATAGCACATGGCTAGATATGGTCTTATTGTATATAAATGAATTCCAAGCACATGAACATCAAAGACATCACAACTAGCAACATGACATCATTGTTGGGATGTTTTGAGAAAGGAAACAAGTATCACAAGAAAGAATGGATAACATGCCATGATACAACCTACACAAGGTTGATGCAAGAAATGTGTGCATGAAGTATATGAAGATACTTGTTACCGAGATAACATTGGAAGGATGTAGGAGATACCAATTGAAGGTACAAAGTAGTTAATTGATCATCCTAGCTTGACTCCAATAAGCACATGGTGACAACACCTTCCTTGTGAGTGAGCCAAGCATCCAATGCATCTCCAGTTGTTCCTAGAACAACAACACAAACAAAATGGTACCCAAACTCATTGGGACTAAAGAGTTAGAGAACCGACAACACATAGGACAAACTCCACATAAATATGTGCATATAGATATGACAATGAATTTCATGCACATCTCATCCAATTTGAGACTTGGTGGAGTTCCCCCTATATATTGGGTCAAAGAAAGAAAGTATGCCAAAGAAACTACAAGAAGTAAATATGCATGCTCAAGACTTTCAAGAACCGAGACCAAAATACAAAGAAATACCAAGCGAAGAAAAGATACCAAATGAATAAATCATCACTTGGAGGATATCCATAAAAGATACATCAAGGAATGAGATATCCATTGATATACTCAAAATTAAAAAAATATCAAACTCAAAAAAGAGAGGATGGTTCCAAACAAACCAAGCTCTCTACAAAGTTTCATGATGGCACAAAGTACCAAAACGAAAACAGCTTGCCTTCCACCAACACACACTTGATAAGGATTGCAAGATGAGTGTTTTATAGAAAATAGGATAGCTCCCCCAAGACTAGTGCATTATAGAGAATTTGCATTGGAATACAAAATTCACAAGGTGGGATCACCACTTTCACTATATCTAGAAAACACTAGAAAGATCAAGAAATTAACAAGATCCACAAGTGGTATGGAAGACAAAGGGAGTTGATACATTCCTAGGCAAGAGATAAGGAAAATAAAAGCAAAGGCCAATGTAGAGATGATCAATAATTTCTACCACACATAAGTGAGTACCAATTGTCAAAAGACAGGAAGTATTTGGAAATGATTCCCGTTGGTAGATAGCAAGGATATCCAACATCATCTTCACATCGAACACAAGCAAATTGCAACTTGTAGAGCTAACATGCCACCTAAGAACAAGATAATTTACAATATCAATTCTAGGTGACAACATCTCAAATGTACACATTTTCTAGGCTTGTAATATGCATAGCATATGACTCCCCCATAATGTGATACCAATAAAAACTTAACAAGAGGCAATAAGGGAATCCAACAAGAGATAATTAACGGACTATTTAGAATTTGAGTTTCTCATGAGAAGACATACCACACAGCGACTAGATAATCTTGAAATATCAATACTAGATGGTATTACTCATGTACACACATTTATATGATTGTGAGGTGCACAAAGCACATCTCTCCCCCATAATGGGATATTCCATTAATCTCTCACAAGAGCTAACTAAGATACAAACAAGATGCACAAAGGCTCAACGTACGACATACATGTACATTAAGTGCAAACCAACATACATAAACTTGATTACTCAAGATAAGCAATTTGGAGACACAACATATACAAAGACATGCAAGGAACAAAACCAAAACATGCAAGGGGGCAAGTAACTTTCAATGTAAGCAATTTAAGTACAAGTTACCGCAAGGAGGCACATTGGATATAAGATATAAGCTTGATGATTCAATTGACTTGGCTTGAGACAATAAGAGTGATGAATTCCCCTTAATTCTTCATAATGTAGCTAAGTCTCCAATGTCCTCCAACAACACCTATTGATCAAGTATGAGCTAGTTGGTCCCCAACCAAGCTGGGTCCTAAGAGGTTAGTCCCAATAGGCTTGGCTACCCAAATGGTTATTTTCTTGACACCACTTTGAGTACCAACAAATTTGGCAAACACATTGCCAACCTTATCATTCCCAAGAGAATAGATATCATCAATTAGAATAGGGTTGGATAAGGTACCATTCATGCATGAAGAAGCGACGTGACCTTTTTCACGACATAGGTAGCAACGTCTACTCTTCACTTTCTTCTCACTTGATTTCTCAAATTGAGAAGCATTAACTTGAATCTTCTTGGGAAGAGGCCTTTCTTCAACTTGAGGTTGAGCATGAGAATGCACTTGTAGCCGCTTCCCTTGTTGCTTGTCACTAATGGCCTTCTTCTTCAATGGGCAAGATCTAACATGGTGCCCTTCAATTTTGCACTTGAAGCAAATAATCTTGGCCAAATTCTTGACGTGTTCTTGGCCCTTCTTCTTGTTCATCTTGGACTTCTTCTTCTTGTTGGAGTTGAATCCAAGTCCACCTTTGTCATTGGGGGATTTTTGCACACTCAAGATATTGTTGAGTGTGGATTTCCCTTCATGACACTTTTTCAAGTCTTTCTTCAAAGAAGTGACTTGGGCCTTGAGCTCTTTGATTTCCTCTACATGGTTAGTCTCAGCACAAGTACTAGAGGAAGTATAAGCTTCATCATTGGAGCAAAAAGGCAAGGAAAGCAATTCATCACAAGATGTGCCAATGTTATGCATAGACGAATTACGAGGACTAGCACAAGGCAATATAGCATTTTGACTAAAAGTAGTGCTAATGTACACATGAGGCTCACTAGATGCTACCTTAGCAATCATAGTCTCATGAGCTATTTTTAGCACATTATGGGTTACAAGAAGATCACCATGAGAGCTAGAAAGCTTTTCATGACTTTCTTCCAATTTCCCATAATTGCTAGATAGCAACTCAAGTTGAGCCCTTAGCTCAACATTCTCCTTTAAAATGGATGCTTCACAAGAAATAGAGTTAGTAGCACAAGCATCATCATTAACAACAAGAGGAGAAGGCAACTTGGCAAGCTCTTTTAAATAAGAAGCTTCAAGTTGAGCATGAGACTCGGTGAGTTTGATGAGCTCACCCTTGATGACCCTTGAGCCATTTTTGAGGTGCTCAAAATCCTCAAGGAGTCTAGCATGAGCAACTTCAAGCTTAGCATTTTTAGTTTCAAAAACATTGGCCACCTCAAGAGCTCTATCATGAGATTTCTTCACTCTAGATAACTCTAGAGCAAAAGTATCCTCAAGAGATTCCTTGGTGGTTTGTTCAAGTTCAAGAGCTTGAGAGAGGTCTGCAATCTCATTAACGTAATCATGCTCATGACCTTCCATTTTGTCAATGGTGACCTCATGCTCCTCAAGACGAGATTCCAACTCATCAATATATTTCTTTCCCTCAATAGCAATAGACATGATTTCCATGAAGTTGGAACGAGCAATTTTATTCTTAAGAAGAGCTTTAAAAATTATTTCCCCCTTAACTTCTAAGGAGGCAACATCATCATTCTCTTCATAATAATCGACATCATCATCACTCTTGCCATCATCAATATTATCACAAGATATATTGGGATTCAAAGTGGGAGATACCTTTGAAGCCTTGGCCATAAGGCAAAAAGCAATCGATGATGATGTAGGATCCCTTGAAGCACCGTTCAAGACCACATCTTATTCCATGGAGTGTTGGGTTTCCTCTGCATTGTTAGCACAACAACTCGAGGAAATAGATACATTTTTTATCATGGCAACAAGACATAGCAAGCATATCATCATGAGATTTGAGCAAGCAATTTCTACAAGATATGCAAGAACTTTTAACACAAGCATGTGAAACATAAAGTCCAAAGGTGAAGCATTGCAATAATAAAGTGATGAAGGATCATCAATAATAAGATCACTATAATCATTGCAATGAACACCACTACTCACCATATCATTACCTTGTGGCAAACCACATGTAGGTGAAGTAGAAGAAGTTGAGAATACTATATGACCGGAGGTGGAAGTAGGACAATCATCTCCACAAATCTCGGACACGCCATATTTGTCTTGAAGCTTTGTCCACAACTCATGAGCATCCCGAAACGGCATGAGTTGAAATATAACTACATTGCTCAAAGCATCAAAAAGCACATTAGAAGCTTGAGCATCGAGATAAGAATTTTTCTCATCCTCTAAAGATAATCTTTGTGGATCCTTTGGAGGAGAAAAACCCATATCTACAATTCACTCTAAATTTGGGTCCATGACCCTAAAGAGATTAAGCATGCGAATTACCCAAACATCAAAATTTGTGCCATCGAAACTAAGCGTGTCAGAGAATCCTAAACCCCTAGTCGACATCCTTACTCTCTAGGCGGTTAAGCCCTAAAAAGAGAGACGAGGCTCTGATACCAATTGAAAGATCGTGGATGTCGCCTAGAGGGGGGGGGGGTGAATAGGCGCTTTAAAATAATTACGGTTTAGGCTTGAACAAATGCGGAATAAACCTAGCGGTTAATTTGTCAAGCACAAAACCTGCAACAACTAGGCTCACCTATGTGCACCAGCAACTTATGCTAAGCAAGATAAACAACTAAGTGATAGCAAGATATATGACAAGAAACAATATGGCTATCACAAAGTAAAGTGCATAAGTAAAGGGCTCGGGTAAGAGATAACCTAGGCACGCGGAGATGATGATGTATCCCGAAGTTCACACCCTTGCGGATGCTAATCTCTGTTTGGAGCGGTGTGGAGGCACAATGCTCCCCAAGAAGCCACTAGGGCCACCGTAATCTCCTCACGCCCTCGCGCAATGCAAGATGCCGTGATTCCACTAAGGGACCCTTGAGGGCGGTCACCGAACCCGTACAAATGGCAACCCTTGGGGGCGGTCATCGAACCCGTACACTTTGGCAACCCTTGGGGGCGGTCACCGGTACCCGTCAAATTGCTCGGGGCGATCTCCACAACCTAACTGGAGACCCCGATGCTTGCCCGGAGCTTTACACCACAATGATTGAGCTCCGAACACCACCAACCATCTAGGGCGCCCAAGCACCCAAGAGGAACAAGCTCAAGGGTACCAAGCACCCAAGAGTAATAAGCTTCTCAACTTGTAACTTCCACGTATCACTGTGGAGAACTCAAACCGATGCACCAAATGCAATGGCAAGGGCACACGGAGTGCCCAAGTCCTTCTCTCTCAAATCCCACCGAAGCAACTAATGCTAGGGAGGAAAATGAGAGGAAGAACAAGAAGGAGAACACTAAGAACTCCAAGATCTAGATCCAAGGGGTTCCCCTCACATAGAGGAGAAAGTGATTGGTGGAAATGTGGATCTAGATCTCCTCTCTCTTTTCCCTCAAAAACTGGCAAGAACCATGGAGGGGTTGAGAGTTAGTAAGCTCGAAGAAGGTCAACAATGGGGGAAGAACACGAGCTCAAAGGATAAGGTTCATTGGGGAAGAAGACCCCCTTTTATAGGTGGGGAAAAACCCAACCGTTATGCTCACAGCCCGCACCGAGCGGTACTACCGCTCCAAGGATCGGTACTAACACTAGGGCAGTAGTAGCCCTTTGAAACACAACAGCGAGGAGGCAGAAAAGCCAGAAGAACCGTCGGAGCGGTAGTACCGCTTGACCTCACGGTACTACCGCTAGGGGTAGCGGTACTACTGCTAAGGGTAGTGGTACTACTGCTTGCGAGCGGTACTAAAATATTACATCCGTGCCCACCACCGCTGGACTTGTGACGAGTTTTTGGTCCGGAGTGGAAGTAGCCACGGAAGTAGTCGTGGTAGTACCGCTCCCAAGAGCGGTACTAAAAAATTACATCCGCAGCAGCCTCTTTTAAGGACACTAAAACTGACACAACTTCTGCAAACGGACTCCGAATTCGATGAAACCAAGTTTGTTGGAAAGCTAGCGACAAGGGCTAACACAATCTTGATATAAATAACAATAAGAAGCAAATAAGAACAGGCCCATAAGAAAATGGTGAGAACCCTTCCTTGAAAGAGACCAGTAAAACCTCCAACACCGAAAACGCAATAGAAGAAGCATGTGAACTCCGTTTTCGATGAACTCAAGCTTGTAATCAAGATGACCATAAGCTCTAATACTCACAAAGAGAACCAAACAAGAACCAAGAAACATGATGCAAGGATGCAATGGTTTGAGCTATCTACTTAATGATACGATCAAGCTACCAACTTGAGAGAGCCCCCTTGATAGTACGGCAATCGATCCTATAACCCGGTCTCCCAACTACCACCATGAGACGGTAAAATAGAAAACCTATCAAGGGCAAACCTTTGCCTTGCACATGATCCACTTGAGCTAGATGATGATGATCTTGTGCTCCTGAAGATGGACCACCTTTCTTGATCGCGTTGGGTCGATGGAGACTAGATTATTGCTCCCCCATACTCCACTATGGGTGAGCCACTCTTCGGCACATCTTCACAAGTCCATTGACACCACAATGGATGGCAAGCTTCAAGCACTTGATCTCTTCGTGATGCTCCACTTGAACTTGCACATGGCAATCTTGATGACGATCACCACTTGATGTCATCCTTTCCATGGGTTGTATGATATCTTCCTCTTGATGCAAGCCCATGGACACGTACCTTGTTGGAAATATGCCCTAGAGGCAATAATAAAAGGATTATTATTATATTTCCTTGTTCATGATAATTGTGTTTTATTCATGCTATAATTGTGTTATCCGGAAATCGTAATACATGTGTGAATACATAGACACCAACATGTCCCTAGTAAGCCCTAGTTGACTAGCTCGTCAACCAACATATAGTCATGGTTTCCTGACTATGGACATTAGATGTCATTGATAACGAGATCACATCATTAGGAGAATGATGTGATGGACAAGACCCAATCCTAAGCATAGCACAAAGATCGTATAGTTTGTTTGCTAGAGCTTTTCCAATGTCAAGTATCTTTTCCTTAGACCATGAGATCGTGTAACTCCCGGATACCGTAGGAGTGATTTGGGTGTACCAAACGTCACAACGTAACTGGGTGACTATAAAGGTATACTACGGGTATCTCCGAAAGTGTCTGTTGGGTTGACACGGATCGAGACTGGGATTTGTCACTCCGTATGACGGAGAGGTATCTCTGGGCCCACTCGGTAATGCATCATCAGAATGAGCTCAAAGTGACCAAGTGTTTGGTCATGGGATCATGCATTATGGTACTAGTAAAGTGACTTGCCGGTAACGAGATTGAATGAGGTATTGGGATACCGGCCATCGAATCTCGGGCAAGTAAAATACCGATTGACAAAGGGAATTGCATACGGGGTTGCTTGAATCCTCGACACCGTGGTTCATCCGATGAGATCATCGAGGAGCATGTGGGAGCCAACATGGGTATCCATATCCCGCTGTTGGTTATTGGCCGGAGAGCCGTCTCGGTCATGTCTACGTGTCTCCCGAACCCGTAGGGTCTACACACTTAAGGTTCGGTGATGCTAGGGTTGTAGAGATATGAGTATGCAGTAACCCGAAAGTTGTTCAGAGTCCCGAATGCGATCCCGGACGTCACGAGGAGTTTCAGAATGGTCCGGAGGTAAAGAATTATATATGGGAAGTCGAGTTTCGGCCATCGGGAAGGTTTCAGGGGTCACCGGTATTGTACCGGGACCACCAGAAGGGACCCGGGGGTCCACCGGGTGGGGCCACCTATACCGGAGGGCCCCATGGGCTGAAGTGGGAGGGGAACCAGTCCCTAGTGGGCTGGTGCGCCATGCCTTGGGCCCCCTGCGCCTAGGGTTGGGAACCCTAGGGGAGGGGGCGCCTCCACTTGCCTTGGGGGGCACTCCACCCCCTTGGTCGCCGCCCCCCTAGGAGATCCCATCTCCTAGGGCCGGCGCCCCCCTGGGGATCCTATATATAGAGGGGGAGGGAGGGCAGCCGCACCCATGCCCCTGGCGCCTCCCTCTCCCACTCCAACACCTCCTCCTCCGTAGAGCTTGGCGAAGCCCTGCCGGAGTACTGCCCCTCCACCACCACCACGCTGTCGTGCTGCTGCTGGAGCCATCTTCATCAACCTCTCCCTCCTCCTTGCTGGATCAAGGTGCGGGAGACGTCATCTGCTCCGTACATGTGTTGAACGCGGAGGTGCCGTCCATTCGGCGCTAGGATCTCCGGTGATCTGGATCACGACGAGTACGACTCCTTCAACCCCGTTCTCTTGAACGCTTCCACTCGCGATCTACAAAGGTATGTAGATGCACTCCGATCACTCGTTGCTAGATGAACTCATAGATGGATATTGGTGAAACCGTAGGAATTTTTTTTATTTTCTGCAACGTTCCCCAACAGTGGCATCATGAGCTAGGTCTATGCGTAGTTCTCTTTGCACGAGTAGAACACAATTTGTTGTGGGCGTAGATGTTGTCAACTTTCTTGCCGCTACTAGTCTTATTTTGCTCCAACGGTATTGTGGGATGAAGCGGCCCGGACCGACCTTACACGTATGCTTACGTGAGACAGGTTCCACCGACTGACATGCACTAGTTGCATAAGGTGGCTAGCGGGTGTCTGTCTCTCCCACTTTAGTTGGAGCGGATTCGACGAAAAGGGTCCTTATGAAGGGTAAATATAAGCTGACAAATCACGTTGTGGTTTTTATGTAGGTAAGAAAACGTTCTTGCTAGAACCCTATTGCAGCCACGTAAAACTTGCAACAACAATTAGAGGACGTCTAACTTGTTTTTGCAGCAAGTGTTTTGTGATATGATATGGCCAAAGTTGTGATGAATGATGAATGATATATATGCGATGTATGAGATCATGTTCTTGTAATAGGAATCACGACTTGCATGTCGATGAGTATGACAACCGGCAGGAGCCATAGGAGTTGTCTTTATTTTTTTGTATGACCTGCGTGTCATTGAGAAACACCATGTAAATTACTTTACTTTATTGCTAAACGTGTTATCCATAGTAGTAGAAGTAATAATTGGCGAGAAACTTCATGGAGACACGATGATGGAGATCATGATGATGGAGATCATGGTGTCATTCCGGTGACAAGATGATCATGGAGCCCCAAGATGGAGATCAAAGGAGCTATGTGATATTGGCCATATCATGTCACTATTATTTGATTGCATGTGATGTTTATCATGTTTTTTGCATCTTGTTTACTTAGAATGATGGTAGTAAATAAGATGATCCCTCATAATAATTTCAAGAAAGTGTTCCCCCTAACTGTGCGCCGTTACGACAGTTCGTTGTTTTGAAGCACCACGTGATGATCGGGTGTGATAGATTCCAACGTTCACATACAACGGGTGTAGGACAGATTTACACATGCAAACACTTAGGTTAACTTGACGAGCCTAGCATGTACAGACATGTCCTCGGAACACAAGAGACCGAAAGGTCGAACATGAGTCGTATGAAAGATACGATCAACATGGAGATGTTCACCGATGATGACTAGTCCGTCTCACGTGATGATCGGACACGGCCTAGTCGAGTCGGATCATGTTTCACTTAGATGACTAGAGGGATGTCTAATCTGAGTGGGAGTTCATTAAATAATTTGATTAGATGAACTTAATTATCATGAACTTAGTCTAAAAATCTTTGCATAAATGTCTTGTAGATCAAATGGCCAACGCTAATGTCAACCTCAACTTCAACACGTTCCTAGAGAAAACCAAGCTGAAAAATGATGGCAGCAACTATACGGACTGGGTCCGGAACCTGGGGATCATCCTCATAGCTGCTAGGAAACAATATGTCCTAGAAGCACCGCTAGGTGAAGCACCCATCCCAGAGAACCAAGACATTATGAACGCTTGGCAGCAGCGTGCTGATGATTACTCCCTCGTTCAGTGCGGCATGCTTTACAACTTAGAACCGGGGCTCCAAAAGCGTTTTGAGCAACACAGAGCATATGAGATGTTCGAAGAGCTGAAAATGGTTTTCCAAGCTCATGCCCGGGTCGAGAGATATGAAGTCTCTGACAAGTTCTACAGTTGTAAGATGGAGGAAAATAGTTCTGTCAGTGAGCGCATACTCAAGATGTCTGGGTTGCACAACCGCTTGTCCCAGATGGACATTAACCTCCCAGACGAGGCGGTCATTGACAGAATCCTTCAGTCGCTCACACCTAGCTACAAGAGCTTTGTGATGAACTACAATATGCAGGGGATGGAAAAGACCATTCCTGAAGTATTTTCAATGCTGAAATCAGCGGAGGTAGAAATCAAAAAGGAACATCAAGTGTTGATGGTCAATAAAACCACCAAGTTCAAGAAAGGCAAGGGTAAGAAGAACTTCAAGAAGGACGGCAAGGATGTTGCCGCGCCCGGTAAGCCAGTTGCCGGGAAGAAGTCAAAGAATGGACCCAAGCCTGAGACTGAGTGCTTTTATTGCAAAGGGAAGGGTCACTGGAAGCGAAACTGCCCCAAATACTTAGCGGACAAGAAGGCCGGCAACACTAAAGGTATATGTGATATACATATAATTGATGTGTACCTTACCAGTGCTCAACAAGTCAGTTGCTCGCTCCATTGTTCCGGAGAACGGAGTCTTAGTGATCTTGCCCATGAGACATGGTTCGCAAGCATCAAGTGATTCATAATTAAGTGATTACAAAAGCCCATCAACATGGAGTTTCTTCATGCGCTTTTCACCAATATGACCTAAATGACAGTGCCACAAATAAGTTGCACTATCATTATTAACTTTGCATCTTTTGCCTTCAATATTATGAATATGTGTATCACTACGATCGAGATTCAATAAACCATTTATATTGAGTGTATGACCATAGAAGGTTTTATTCATGTAAATAGAACAACAATTATTCTTTGACTTAAATGAATAACCGTATTGCAATAAACATGATCCAATCATATTCATGCTCAACGCAAACACCAAATAACATTTACTTTAGGTTCAACACTAATCCTGAAGGTAAAGGGAGTGTGCGATGGTGATCTTATCAACCTTGGAATCACTTCCAACACACATCATCACCTCGCCCTTAACTAGTCTCTGTTTATTTTGCAACTCCCATTTGGAGTTACTACTCTTAACAACTGAACTAGTATCAAATACCGAGGGGTTGCTATAAACACTAGTAAAGTACACATCAATAACATGTATATTCAATATACCTTTTGTTCACTTTGCCATCCTTCTTATCCGCCAAGTATCTAGGGCAGTTCCACTTCCAATGACCATTTCCTTTGCAGTAGAAGCACTCAGTTTCAGGCTCGAGTCTACCTTTGGGCTTCTTCATGGGAGTGGCAACTTGCTTGTCATTCGTCTTGAAGTTACCTTTCTTTCCTTTGCCCTTTTACTTGAAACTAGTGGTCTTGTCTACCATCAACACTTGATGCTTTTCTTAATTTCTTCCTTCGCCGATTTCAGCATCGCGAAGAGCTTGGGAATCATTTTCGTTATCCCTTGCATATTATAGTTCATCACGAGGTTCTAGTAACTTGGTGATAGTGACTAGAGAACTCTGTCAATCACTATCTTATCTGGAAGATTAACTCCCACTTGATTCAAGTGATTGTAGTACTCAGACATTCTGAGCACATGCTCACTAACTGAGCTATTCTCCTCTACCTTGTAGTCAAAGTACTTTGTCAGAGGTCTCGTACCTCTTAACACGGGCATGAGTCTGAAATACCAATTTCAACTCTTGGAACATCTCATATGCTCCATGGCGTTCAAAACGTTTTTGAAGTCCTGGTTCTAAGCCGTAAAGCATGATGCACTAAACTATCAAGTAGTCATCATACCGAGCTTTGTCAAACGTTCATAACGTCTGCATCTGCTCCTGCAATAGGTCTGTCACCTAGTGGTGCATCAAGGACATAATTGTTCTGTGCAACAATGAGGATAATCCTCGGATCACAGACCCAGTCCGCATCATTGCTATCTTATTTTTCTCTAGGAACATATCAAAAATAAACGGGGAGCTACAACGCGAGCTATTGACCTACAAGATAATTTGCAAATACTATTAGGACTAAGTTCATGATAAATTAATATTCAATTAATCATATTACTTAAGAAATCCCACTTAGATAGACATCTCTCTAATCATATAAGTGATCACATGATCCAAATCAACTAAACCATGTCCGATCATCACGTGAGATGGAGTAGTATTCAATGGTGAACATCACTATGTTGATCATATCTACTATATGATTCACGCTTGACCTTTCGGTCTCAGTGTTCCGAGTCCATATCTGCATATGCTAGGCTCGTCAAGTTTAACCCGAGTATTCTACGTGTGCAACAATGGCTTGCATCCGGTGTATGTGAACGTAGAGCTTATCACACCCGATCATCACGTGGTGTCTCGGCACGACGAACTGTCGCAACGGTGCATACTCAGGGAGAACACTTATACCTTGAAATTTAGTGAGTGATCATCTTATAATGCTACCGCCATACTAAGCAAAATAAGATGCATAAAGGATAAACATCACATGCAATCAATATAAGCGATATGATATGGCCATCATCATCTTGTGCCTTTGATCTCCATCTCCAAAGCACCATCATGATCACCATCGTCACCGGCTTGACACCTTGATCTCCATCGAAGCATCGTTGTCGTCTCACCAACTATTGCTTCTACGACTATCGCTACCGCTTAGTGATAAAGTAAGGAAATTACATGGCAATTGCATTTCATGCAATAAAGTGACAACCATAAGGCTCCTGCCAGTTACCAATAACTTTTACAAAACATGATCATCTCATACAACAATTTATATATCATCACGTCTTGACCATATCACATCACAACATGCCGTGCAAAAACAAGTTAGACGTCCTCAACTTTGTTGTTGCTAGTTTTACGTGGCTTCTACGGGCTTAGCAAGAACCGCTCTTACCTACGCATCAAAAATCACAATGATTTTTCGTCAAGTGTGCTGTTTTAACCTTCAACAAGGACCGGGCGCAGTCACACTCGATTCAACTAAAGTTGGAGAAACAGACACCCACTAGCCACCTGTGTGTGAAGCACGGTGGTAGAACCAGTCTCATGAATGCGGTCATGTAATGTCGGTCTTGGCCGCTTCATCCAACAATACCGCCGAATCAAAGTATGACATGCTGGTAAGCAGTATGACTATTATCGCCCACAACTCTTTGTGTTCTACTCGTGCATATAACATCTACGCATAGACCTGGCTCGGATGCCACTATTGGGGAACGTAGTATTCCAAAATTTTCCTACGAACACGCAAGATCTATCTAGGAGAAGCATAGCAACGAGCGAGGAGAGTGTGTCCATGTACCCTCGTAGACCGAAAGCGGAAGCGTTTTATCAACGCGGTTGGTGTAGGCATACGTCTTCACAATCCGACCGATCTTAGCACCGAACGTATGGCACCTCCGTGTTCAGCACACGTTCAGCTCAATGACGTCCCTCGTACTCTTGATCCAGTTGAGGTCGAGGGAGTGTTCCGTCAGCACGATGGCGTGGTGACGGTGATGGATGAAGTTACCGGCGCAGGGCTTTTCCTAAGCACTACGACAATATGACTGAGGTGTAAAACTGTGGAGGGTGCACCACACATGGCTAAAGATCAACTTGTGTGTCTATGTGGTGCCCCCTTCCCCGTATATAAAGGAGGGAGGGAGGAGGCCGGCCGGCCCCTAGAGGCACGCCCCAAGGAGAGGAGTCCTACTAGGACTCCAAGTCTTAGTAGGATTCCACTTGGTGGAAGGGGGAAGAAGGAAGGAGAGGGAGAGGAAGAGGGAAAGAGGGGCTGCGCCCCTCTTCCCTAGTCCTATTCGGACTCCCCTTGGGGGGGCACCTCCTGGCTGCTGCCTGTCTCTCCCCTAAGGCCTACTAAGGCCCATTATTTCCCTGGAGGGTTCTGGTAACCTCTCCGGCACTCCGGTTTTACCCGAAACTCTCTGGAACACTTCCGGTGTCCGAATAACATGGTCCAATATATCAATCTTTATGTCTCGACCATTTTGAGACTCCTCTTCATGTCCGTGATCTCATCGGGACTCCGAACAACCTTTGGTACATCAAATCACATAACTCATAATACAAATCGTCATCGAACGTTAAGCGTGCGGACCCTACGGGTTCGAGAACTATGTAGACATGACCGAGACGCATCTCTGGTCAATAACTAATAGCGGAACCTAGATGCTCATATTGGATCCTACATATTCTATGAAGATCTTTATCGGTCAAACCGCATAACAACATACATTGTTCCCTTTGTCATCGGTATGTTACTTGCCCGAGATTCGATCATCGATATCACCATACCTAGTTCAATCTTGTTACGGGCAAGTCTCTTTACTCGTTCCGTAATGAATCATCCCGCAACTAAATCATTAGTCACATTGCTTGCAAGGCTTATAATGATGTGCATTACCGAGAGGGCCCAGAGATACCTCTCCGGCATTCGGAGTGACAAATCCTAATCTCGACCTATGCCAACTCAACAAGCACCATCGAAGACACCTGTAGAGCATCTTTATAATCACCCAGTTACGTTGTGACGTTTGATAGCACACTAAGTTCCTCTGGTATTCGGGAGTTGCATAATCTCATAGTCATAGGAACATGTATAAGTCACGAAGAAAGCAATAGCAACAAACTAAACGATCATAGTGCTAAGCTAACGGATGGGTCCTGTCCATCACATCATTCTCTAATGATGTGATCCCGTTCATCACATGACAACGCATGTTCATGGCTAGGAAACTTAACCATCTTTGATTAACGAGCTAGTCAAGTAGAGGCACACAAGGGACACTCTGTTTGTCTATGTATTCACACATGTACTAAGTTTTCGGTTAATACAATTCTAGCATGAATAATAAACATTTATCATGATATAAGGAAATATAAATATCAACTTTATTATTGCCTCTAGGGCATATTTCCTTCAAGCGGCCCTGAAGCTCGGGCAGTGGCTCTCCAAGCACATTCACATGTCGTCAATGAGAAAGGTGATGGTTGCCGACCCACTCACTGCAGTGAAAATCAGCGCTCCCGTGACCTTCAAATGAGATGTCGGGTATGTTAGAATCAAACTATGTGCATTTTAGGAGAAATGGAAACACATGTGACTGTTAAACGATTCTTTGCTTGTTCATGTATGTAAAATATTTTTAGTGTATGAGTTCACAAGATTGGCAGGGAAAATGTGACTTACCCAGTCCCCAGTGAAAAATATGATGGTAAGTCGGGGAGTCCGGATGGAGCGCTTGACGTGAAGCGCGTAGACATCAACTATGGCCAGAAAGAAGCTCCACATGCATTGCACGGTCGCTGCTGCTACAAGGTAAGCTGGTGAAAAGAACAACAGTGGGCCTAACATAGTTGGTGGTTTCGCTATAGCTCTATCTCATGAGCTGCTGGTCGTTCTCATACAAGCTCGCACTAGACGACTTATCACTAATGGGCAAGGAAAATTATTTTTGATGGGAAGGGGGAAGTTAATGGCTGCTATTCATTTTAGATATTGAGAATTTTTATGGCCAGGTGAATGTTATGATCACTATGAGCTTGCTACTCTCAACATCTGCTATTCATTTCAGATATTGAGAATGTTTCATGGCCAGGTGAATGTTATGATCACTATGAGCTTGCTACTCTCAACATGTGCTATTCATTTCAGATATTGGCGCGTCAAATAATTGGCGGAGGATTCTGCCGCCGGTCATTGGCTAAGAAACCAACAGGGAAAGTTGTTGGGCTGGGATGAACCAAAAAATTGAACAAGGTTCAAATAGAGGACAGCACCGAAGTCAATGTTAATTTTTTTGCTGCATTGCTCGGAGTGCCAAACCAAATTGACCCTATATCTCTTCCCGCGGAGGGCACAAACCATGAGTCTTTTTGGAGGGGGGGGGGGGCAAAGGCTACAAAATTTCCTATCCAAGTCCTTCCATTTTATTTTTTCAAAAATAATTTCAAAGCTAGGGGAGGGGGGCATTGGCCCCCTCATCTTAACACGCATAGCTCTGCCTCTGCTAAATATATTTGTATGTTATATATTTTTATGTAAATATTGTATATATCAATTGGACCACCCTGGCCGAAAAATCCTAACTAAGCCACTGGTGTCTTGCGGGTGCTAAACATTTGTGTAACGTGATGCCGCGAGAGTGATGTATTATATGTGGCTTTGGCCTTCTGCCTATAGCCTGAACCTCTAGAACTCCTTATTCAATGAAAATGGGAAATCTTTTGACTAATTTCAAAAAAAAGTCAGAGTGGGAGAAAAACCCGGGAGCACGCACTGGTACGCGCTGACCACGTGGAAGTCACTGGTGTAAGCCATGATGGGGACGGCGGCGGCCGCGAGGAGGGTCTGCGCAAGATGGTTCCCGAGCTTGCAACGTGTCCCGGGCGCCCACAACAGGCTCACCATCAGCACCCCAGGCGACGGCACTTTCCCGCCTTGCCCCTGCGCCGCCACAACCGCAGCCGGAGCTGGGGGCGCCGCCTGCGCCTGTCCGTGCACCACCGTATCTAGAGCCAGTCCCTGTCCATGCGTCGCCTCCACCGCAATCGGGGCCGGGTGCACCACCGGGTGGCTCGCTTGTGCGATCATGTCAGGTACCCTACTGAATTCAGCAAATAGCTGAATACATGATTTTGGGGAAGAAACTAGGGTTCTAGAGAGGAAGGAAAAGGGGGGTTCGAGAGCAGCCGTTTTTGAGTCACCAGGAAGCTCCACGTAGCCTACAAGAACATCACCACAGCCAGGATGCTACACACAGGGCTGACCCTAGGCCATGGCAAAAGGTTCGGTGGCCTAGGGCCCGTCTTAAATAAGGGCCCGATATATCTATATACATAAGTTATATTTGCAGAACAAAAAAATCAACATGGACAGGGGGCATATGCCCCCCTCATCGATGCATTTTATCAAGTTCTATATACTCAATAACTATTTATAGTTAAGTACATTATAAGATATAAGATGTTATGCCTTTCTATTTTTCATGATATATGATATATGTTGTTGAAAATATATATGTTGCTAATGTTAATGTTCATTGTTTCTAAATTGCACTAAGGCCTTCGTAATGCTAGGGCCGGCCCTAACTACACACAAACATATATGTACACATCATGCATGTCCTATATAGTAACCTTGCGCCAAAATGATTTAGTGAAGCGAACTTACCTGAATGTGCTGGTGTACGAGCCGGCCTTGCGAGCCATGACCATCGTGTAGGTGGACGCGGCAGCGAACACGAACTGGGCCACCCTCAGTGCCACGCCACCCCACATCCCGGGACAAAGTAGAAGTCGGCCATCTCCCTGATCTGTAGGAGAGTATCAAAATGCAATAAGGACAAAAGAATGCCGAAACTTTCTTCATTTCAGAGTTGAGAATTCAAAATTCAACATGTTACTGTCGCTTGCTTGCATGGTCCATGAAAGGAACACTGAATCTAAATTGAATCATATGCTTGGAGTATAATTTATGCGGTTTTGTGAGATGACAACTTGCTCCAGCACCTCCTCCTAATAATCCTTAGCACCGTCACTCTCCACGGTACAGCCAGGGCCGGCCCTAGGCCACGGCAAAAGGTGCGACTGCCTAGGGCCCGTCTTAAATAAGGACCCCGCATATCTTTATATATAAATTATAAAAAAATATTTATAGAACAAAAAATCGACATGGTTAGGGGTCATATGCCCCCCAGCTCGACACAATTTTTACTTTGTATTTATTCTATTCTATTTATTTATAGGTAAGTACATTGTAATTACTATTTGCATCATATAACCACGTATAGATGGTGTATTGAGACTTTATTTGCCAAGTAAAATTATGTTTTTACTAGTCATCAATCTGTGCTCCTACACGGGTTAGAAATTTTTGAAAGTTTATAGTGTTGTACATAGAAAGTTTCTATCAGTATTATTTTCTTGAAATCATATAGAAATTAGATGTGCATAATATTGATAAATATATTTTATTTTCCATTTTCATAGACTATAAAATATTGTATTCCCTACCGTAGCAGTTGCTAAATACATATGAAGATGATCCTAAAAAAATACATATGAAGATGTCTTTCTTTTTTCACATTATTATATATATACCATGCATGATTTCACTCTATATAGGTTATTATTTGCATGGTTATTTCTTGCTTCCCATATGCAAACATATTATTAAAATGTCTCACGAAAAACATGTGTGAAAAATGACCATTCGATTTTTTTCAAGTGCTCATCAGTTCAACACGTCGCTGAGCCACATGCCTTCCTATGGAACATTGGGACACAACTCAGTTTAAGCTCTTTTTAGGGGAGTCCAGGTTAAAGATTATCCTCGTACTGTTAATTATTTGGAAGACCTTTAAACTTCATATAGTCTGTTTTTAAAGCTCGTGGATGCCTTCTTTGCTTTTTAAATAAAATTTCCTACACTTCGAGTATTCTAACCGATTGTTTTATTTTACTTGGACTGTAACATTGTAGAGACAATCATTATTATTTTTCAAATATAACATTCATATTTTGGAAATTGGTTGAATATTCTTAAGTTGGACTGTAATTTTCTAGCAGAGCACCGTTCGCCTATCTAAGAATCCTCCTAAATTAATGGATGGCAGCCTATAAGAATTTTAAACTTAGTTTGTATATTTATGAAAAATTGGTCCTTCTGACATCCAAACTGAGCCATCGGGAAAAGCAATGATGATGCATTTTTTAAGCTATGACAACTTGTTTGTATCCTAGCAGAAGAGATATAGCTGTAAACGGCCGACATCTTTGTCATTACATTACGTTCATCTGGACTTACATTGCCTATTTTGGCTACTATTAATTTACATTTTTAATCAATTAAGTGTTGTGGCATTGTTATGCAATTATTCCTTAAATATCTTACATATGAAACTTATTCTTTTCTAAAAAATAAAACTTACACTGCATTCCCTTACTTCTAAATCTATAGATTTTTTATGCACTTGCACGGTTTAGCTAGCAATTTTTTTTAAAAAAATAATATATTCAAGGATTTATTTATTAACTCTATAGATTCGCTGAAGGGGGAGCGAGATGGGCTAGCCCACACGCGGGGCCGGCCACGGCCTCATTTTTTATTTTATTTCGTTCTTTGTTCTTTTTTTGCTTTATTTTTATACTTTTCTTTATACTTTAAAATATTTTATATATGTTCATATATTATATTTAAGATATTTCAAAGTAATTTATATGAAAAAATTGCATATGAGCTCATAGTTTTTATTATATTTGTGAAGTACATATATCTTTGTACGTAATAAAGAGTATGCTCAAAATATGGTACATACTACCTAAACATTCTTATATATATTACATAGTACGCGTATATGTTCTCCGATTTGGTGGAAACTACAAGCAACATATGAAATATGTACGTATCATCATTTTGCGTTATGTATGTTGTATGTAGTATCTGTCAAAATCGAGAGTAAGTACGTGTAGTATGTGAAAGATCGTGGATGTCGTCTAGAGGGGGGGGGGGGGTGAATAGGCGCTTTAAAATAATTATGGTTTAGTCTTGAACAAATGGGGAACAAACCTAGCGGTTAATTTGTCAAGCACAAAACATACAACAACTAGGCTCACCTATGTGCACCAACAACTTATGCTAAGCAAGATAAACAACTAAGTGATAGCAAGATATATGACAAGAAACAATATGGCTATCACAAAGTAAAGTGCACAAGTAAAGGGCTCGGGTAAGAGATAACAGAGGCACGCGGAGACGACGATGTATCCCGAAGTTCACACCCTTGCGCATGCTAATCTCCGTTTGGAGCGGTGTGGAGGCACCATGCTCCCCAAGAAGCCACTAGGGCCACCGTAATCTCCTCACGCCCTCGCACAATGCAAGATGCCGTGATTCCACTAAGGGATCCTTGAGGGCGGTCACCGAACCCGTACAAATGGCAACCCTTGGGGGCAGTCACCGAACCCGTACACTTTGGCAACCATTGGGGGCGGTCACCGGTACTCGTCAAATTGCTCGGGGCGATCTCCACAACCTAATTGGAGACCCCAATGCTTGCCCGGAGCTTTACACCAGAATGATTGAGCTCCGAACACCACCAACCATCTTGGGCGCCCAAGCACCCAAGAGGAACAAGCTCAAGGGTACCAAGCACCCAAGAGTAATAAGCTTCTCAACTTGTAACTTCCACGTATCACCCTGGAGAACTCAAATCGATGCAGCAAATGCAATGGCAAGGGCACACGGAGTGCCCAAGTCCTTCTCTCTCAAATCCCACCGAAGCAACTAATGCTAGGGAGGAAAATGAGAGTAAGAACAAGAAGGAGAACACCAAGAACTCCAAGATCTAGATCCAAGGGGTTCCCCTCACATAGAGGAGAAAGTAATTGGTGGAAATGTGGATCTAGATCTCCTCTCTCTTTCCCTAAAAAACTAGCAAGAATCATGGAGGGATTGAGAGTTAGCAAACTCGAAGAAGGTCAACAATGGGGGAAGAACATGAGCTCAAAGGATAAGGTTCATTGGGGAAGAAGATCCCCTTTTATAGGTGGGAAAAAATCCAACCGTTATGCTCACAGCCCGCACCGAGCGGTACTACCACTCCAAGGAGCGGTACTACCGCTAGGGCGGTAGTAGCCCTTTGAAACACAACAACGAGGAGGCAAAAAAGCCAGAAGAACCATCGGAGCGGTAGTACCGCTTGACCTCACGGTACTACCTCTAGGGGTAGCGGTACTACTGCTAAGGGTAGCGGTACTACTGCTTGCGAGCAGTACTAAAAAAATTACATCTGTGCCCACCACCGCTGGACTTGTGACGATTTTTTGGTCCAGAGCGGAAGTACCCACGGATGTAGTCGCGGTAGTACCGCTCCCAAGATCGGTACTAAAAAATTACATCCGCAGCAACCCCTTTTAAGGACACCAAAACTGACACAACTTCTACAAACAGACTCCGAATTCGACGAAACCAAGTTTGTTGGAAAGCTAGCGACAAGGGCTAACACAATCTTGATATAAATAACAATAAGAAGCAAATGATAAAAGGACCATAAGAAAATGGCGAGAACCCTTCCTCAAAAGAGACCGGTAAAACCTCCAACACCGAAAATGCAATAGAAGAAGCATGTAACTCCGTTTTCGATGAACTCAAGCTTGTCATCAAGATGACCATAAGCTCTAAGACTCACAAAGAGAACCAAACAAGAACCAAGAATTATGATGCAAGGATGCAATGGTTTGAGATCTCTACTTAATGATACGATCAAGCAACTAACTTGAGAGCCCCCGTTGATAGTACGGCAATCGATCCTATAACCCGGTCACCCAACTACCACCATGAGACCGGTAAAATAGAAAACCTATCAAGGGCAAACCTTTGCCTTGCACATGATCCACTTGAGCTAGATGATGATGATCTTGTGCTCCTGAAGATGGACCACCTTTCTTGATTGCTTTGGGTCGATGGAGACTAGATTATAGATCCCCCATACTCCACTATGGGTGAGCCACTCCTCGGCACATCTTCACAAGTCCATTGACACCACAATGGATGGCAAGCTTCAAGCACTTGATCTCTTTGTGATGCTCCACTTCAACTTGCACATGGCAATCTTGATGACGATCACCACTTGATGTCATCCTTTCCATATGTTGTATGATATCTTCCTCTTGACGCAAGCCCATGGACACGTACCTAACCCCACATAGAACTCTCACATAGACCATGGGTTAGTACACAAATGCTTACCATACCATGGGATCACTTGATCCCTCTTGATACATCTTCTATGCTTTGTGATTTGATCAACTTGATTCACTCTTGACTTAGTCTTGATCAACCTTGACCCTTTCCAACTCTCTTCATTTGGATGATGTCTTGAAGTTAAGCATGAACGATCACACAATCTTCTTTTTCAAGACAAGCTTGCAATAAGCCCAACTCTCACATGACCAAACTTAGAATAATTCCTTAATAGCATCTTGGTCAACTCATAAACTCCATGAAACCAACACATGGACTTCAAGAAATGCCTATGGACAAATCCTTTAAATATAACTCAAGGCAACCATTAGTCCATAGAGATTGTCATTAATTACCAAAACCAAACATGGGGGCACCGCATGTTCTTTCAATCTCCCCCATTTTGGTAATTGATGACAATCACTTTCAAGAGAGTTTATATAAGGAATTATGCATCACCATGCAATGCAACAACCAATGATGCAGGAGAATGAGATGCAAATGCTTAGGAATGAATCCAAAGCAAGGAAAAGATTCTGAAAACCTTCTCCACAAAACTCTCTGAAACTTCTCCCCCATTGGCATCGATTGCCAAAATGGGCGAAAAGCTTAGAAGGCAAATATAAAAAGTGTCCTCCATAAGTTGTGTATTTCTCAACAAGATAGTGGAATGCCATACACATATCCAAAGGTAAATACTTGGAGGAACACAAACTATATTGAGGCACAAAGATTGCTAAAGAATGATATGCCACAAGGACATAACAAAGAGAGACACAAGCAATCAAGCAATCAAAAGATACCAATTGAACCAACTAGACCAATGATCCTATGTGCCACATGAATAAAAGATATTATGATATGAGCAAAGGAGTGTTCTAGAGAAACTAGAGAAGCTCCCCATGATTTGTGCACAATTTTGTTTTGTAATTGGATACACCGAGCACAAAATAGGATCGTCACTCCCCCAAGATCAATAGAACCTCACGACAAGTGCAAGAGAGCAACGGAGTGTTCTAAAGACACTAGTGAAGCTCCCCATGATTTGTGCAATCCTTAGAATATTTGCATTAGGATACCAAGTGGACAAAATAGGATCATCACTCCTCGAAAATCAATAGAAACTCACAACAAGAGAAAGTGAGCATGTAGGAAACAAATCCTAGCACAAGCAACAAACACATGGTTGAGCAACATGTAAACGAGGCAACTTATAAGAATGGGCTCAGCCAAAAAGATGTGTGTGAGTCAAGGCAATGCACTTGAGAAGACTAATGTACGGATGAGCATCAAGCATCAATAAAGTCTTGAAAGAATGAGGCACACGGTGCAAGGCCTATCATTCCCACACACAACTAACAAATGGGTTCACAAGCTTACTAATAAGCAAATAGAGAACCTATGCTCGTGACAACCCGTGGTGAAGATAGAAGATGAAAGCCTCATCAAGACGAGGGATACCAATTAAGACGGAAAAAGCCTCGTAAAGATAAGCATGAGGAAAATGATCTTCACCACACAAGAGTGCATCAAGATGCAACGAGATAAGACACGCACTCAAGGCAAAAGCTTTCACGGAGCCACCCAAGAAATAACAAAAGAAAGACAAGGTGGACGTGAAAGAAAGGATATCATCTAGAGATGTAATTTCTCTCAAGTGTATAAGGTTCTAGGTAGACGAAATCATGATGATATATATCTACAAAGAAGCATGTACACCCGAAATAGTTACAACATGAAGGAACAAGATATCCAAAAGGAAGTCATACATACACCAATAAGATATTTGCTTGAGAGCATAGCACATGGCTAGATATGGTCTTATTGTATATAAATGAATTCCAAGCACACGAACATCAAAGACATCACAACTAGCAACAAGACATCATTGTTGGGATGTTTTGAGAAAGGAAACAAGTATCACAAGAAAGAATGGATAACATGCCATGATACAACCTACACAAGGTTGATGCAAGAAATGTGTGCATGAAGTATATGAAGATACTTGTTACCGAGATAACATTTGAAGGATGTAGGAGATACCAATTGAAGGTACAAAGTAGTTAAACGATCATCCTAGCTTGACTCCAATAAGCACATGGTGACAACACCTTCCTTGTGAGTGAACCGAGCATCCAATGCATCTCCACTTGTTCCTAGAACAACAACACAAACAAAATGGTACCCAAACTCATTGGGACTAAAGAGTTAGAGAACCGACAACACATAGGACAAACTCCACATAAATATGTGCATATAGATATGAAAATGAATTTCATGCACATCTCATCCAATTTGAGACTTGGTGGAGTTCCCCCTATATATTGGGTCAAAGAAAGAAAGTATGCCAAAGAAACTACAAGAAGTAAATATGCATGCTCAAGACTTTCAAGAACCGAGACCAAAATACAAAGAAATACCAAGCGAAGAAAAGATACCAAATGAATAAATCATCACTTGGAGGATATCCATAAAAGATACATCAAGGAATGAGATATCCATTGATATACTCAAAATTAAAAAAATATCAAACTCAAAAAAGAGAGGATGGTTCCAAACAAACCAAGCTCTCTACAAAGTTTCATGATGGCACAAAGTACCAAAACGAAAACAGCTTGCCTTTCACCAACACACACTTGATAAGGATCGCAAGATGAGTGTTTTATAGAAAATAGGATAGCTCCCCCAAGACTAGTGCATTATAGAGAATTTGCATTGGAATACAAAATTCACAAGGTGGGATCACCACTTTCACTATATCTAGAAAACACTAGAAAGATCAAGAAATTAACAAGATCCACAAGTGGTATGGAAGACAAAGGGAGTTGATACATTCCTGGGCAAGAGATAAGGAAAATAAAAGCAAAGGCCAATGTAGAGATGATCAATAATTTCTACCACACATAAGTGAGTACCAATTGTCAAAAGACAGGAAGTATTTTGTCGGTGTACTAAAGTAGGGGTACCTTAGTACCCCGAACTTGTGCACGGGTAGTCGTAGCACCCCGCGGCAAGGCCTGCCAGGCGATCGCCAAGACCCTCAATGGTCCCCTCTTGGGCCATTCATGAACAAAGTATTTGAGCCAAGGCCCCGGCAAGAGGAGCTTGCCGGGAAGGCCACCCGAAGAGAGCAAGGCCCTGGCAAGAGGAGTTTGCCGGGACTGCCGCTCGAAGCACAAGACCCCGGCAAGAGGAGCTTGCCGGGAAGGCCATCCATGGCACGACAAGGACCCTGCCACGGCGCGCCCCGCGCCCCGGCAAGGCCCGGTGAGCAACAAGCTCCCGGGCGCGACAAGATATCCACCGCGGCAAGGCGCTTGCCGCGGCAAGTTACCACCTCATGCCTGCGCTCCAGCTCACCCACCAACGTGTCGCTCTGGGGGGCATCCCAGGCGCACGTGGCGGGAGGCTGAGCAGCGAGGGGCATGCGGTGGCGAAGCGAAGCTGACAGAGTAGCCATCGTGGCAAACGGTGGCGCTCCTGACGGTCCATTCCCCTGCTCCGTCTGGGCGACGCGGACGGGCATTTAATGCCCTTGTCCCCCGCCGTCAGAGTTAGGTATGATAGCACTGTACAGCCACTGTGCAGGCAGCTGTACCCACTACAATATTCTACCATTTTTGCCCTCACGTACGCTGCCACCTGTGGGTAACCCCTTGAGCATATAAAAGTAGGCCCCCGACGCACACAGAGGGGGGAGACGAATCTTTACGCTCGACCTCGCTGGCGGCCCGCGTGTACTGTAGCACCGCGCGCTCCCGAGCAAGAACACAATACAATCCACCAAGCAGCAGTAGGGTTTTACGCATCTTTGCGGCCCGAAGCTGGGTAAAATCCCTCTGTGTGCACCGCCTCGATCTGCTCTTTGTGCAACCTCCGCCCCCCGCCGAACCAGTAAGGGGCTCGGTCCCCATAGGTGTTCGAGGAAGCCGATTCCCCCCGACATATTTGGCGCGCCAGGTAGGGGGCGTCGAAGTTGTGCGGACCTGATCCGGCGTCTGCACCAGCTTGATCTCCTTCATCCTCAGCGACATGCCACCGAAGAAGAAGGCTCCGGAAGTGGCCGGTCCGTCCGCGTCAAACCCGCCGCCCTTGGAGCAAACGGGTGGCGGGGACGGCGCCGGCGGCGGAACGGGCGTCGTCGAGCCAGCTCACGGCGCCACGGCGTCCGAACATGCACCGCGCCCCTCTCAGGAAGCACGGGACCAGCAGCGTCTTGGCGCCCACGGTACCATACGCTCGCTGGACCCAAATCGAGCCGGCGGATCCCAGGGCGCTCAAGGCCAGCACTCGCACCAACGCGCTGGCGCGAGCGTGGCGCGGCTGCCTGGCCCGAGTGTTGCTCCTTCTAACGTAGTTAGAAGTTCGAGCACATCCTGCTCCACGCGCCGTTCGCCGCCGCTGCCCGCCACTCCAGCAGAAGCTCTGGCGCGAGCCCAACTGCTGCTAGACTACCCTCCGACGGCGGACAAGCTCGACGACTGGAGGGCCACGATACAGAGCCTCATCGGCTTCGCTAACGGCGACACCCCGCGGCAGCACAGCGCGTCGCAGCCGCGGCGGGACGGCCAGGCAAGGACCGATGGCGCCAGGGGGTGCGACCACCGTCCACTCCCCGCCCCGGAGGCCAAGATCGCCGACTCGCCGGAATCACCACGACAACGACTCCACCGCGTCGTCAAATCCGCGAACTCGTCGCGATCAACGCCAAGTTCTTCACGAGCGAGAGCAAGAGGACGCTCGTACTCGCATCGAGCGTCGGAGAGAAGCGCGGCGTCAATCAGACCACCGCGCTGGGCCCTCTATCGACATGCACGCACCAGGGGAACCAGGCGACCTGCCGTAAGTGGTGGGATGCCCTGCGTTCACCCGTGAGCTGCGGCAAGTCCAGTGGCCCAGCACAAAGAATTTCAAGCCAGACGTGCCGGAGAAGTACGACGGCAAGTCGCATCCGTCGGAGTTCCTCAGCATCTACACCATTGCGGTGCAGGCTGCCGGGGGGCAAGACGACAAGATCCTTGCCGACTACTTCCCGCTGGTGCTCAAGTCCAACGTCAGATTCTGGCTCATGCACTTGCCGGACAACTCCATAACCTCCTGGACAGACTTGTGCCATCAGTTTGTTGGCGCCTTCACGGGCGGCCACAAACCCCATGGCCAAGCGAGCGACCTTCACCTGCTCGTCCAGAAGGAGGGAGAACCTCTGCGCAAGTTCATCCAGAGATTCAGCCGTGAACACTACAACATCCCAGACATCCACCCCGCCGCGGTCATCAGCGCGTTCCATCAGAACGTGCGTAACCGCAGGATGCGGGAGGAGATGGCGATGTGCAAGATCAAGGACGTCAGCGAGCTATACGCCCTGGCCAACAAGTGTGCCCATGCTGAGGAAGGGAGGAAACTCCCCGGAGAGAGCGCTGGAGCGGGAGGATCTGACAGTGAGGATACCGCCCCGGCGAAGAAGGGCCGGCGGCGGAGCAACAGGAAGAAGAAGAGCCAAGAGGTACTGGTTGTTGAGCAGTCCGGCGATGAAGGCGCCGCCAAGAAGGCCTAGGCTGGCAGCTCTGGCAAGGAGATTGCCGGATGCGTCCACTGCCAGGCCGTGGCGGCCGCCGACAAACGGGACGGCACCAGCAAACAATACTGCAAGATCCACCGCACCAAGGGCCATGACCTCCAGAGCTGCAAGCAGGTCGAGCGGCTCGTCGAGCTGCAAAAGGCCGAGTACGAGCAGCGCGACAAGGAGAGAGCCCGAGGAGGTGGCGGAGGATCAGGCACGAAGCGCCCCGGCCAGGGAGGACGCCGCGACAAGGACAAGCAGCGGCAAGTGGAGCGACCTCCCCGCGGCCGCGACAAGAATGAAGACGACGACGAAGACGAAGACATGGATGACGTCGAGACCAGTGAGCAGGAGTTTCAGAAAGCCACAGAGGTCTTGTGCGTAGACGGCGGCGCCACCCTGCATACTTCTCACCGCCAGCTCAAGCAGTGGGCGCGGGAAGTCAATGCAGCGGAGCCACCCGTCGAGTCGCGCAAGCCTCTGAAATGGTCCAGCACGCCTATCATCTTTGATATTGAGGACCACCCTGATCGCACTACTGTGATCGGGTGCTTGCCGATGTTGGTTTCGCCAACAATCCGCAACCTCAAGGTCACCAAGATGCTGGTTGACGGCGGGGCCGGCTTGAACCTGATCTCCTCCGCTGTGCTCCGAAAACTCCAAGTCCCCGACAGCGAGCTCGAAGAAACCGGCACGTTCCAAGGAATCAACCCGGGAAGGAGCAAACCGAAGGGGAAAATAACGCTGCCAGTAACATTTGGCAGCGAGCTGAACTTCAGGACAGAGAGGATCACCTTTGACGTCGCCGATTTTCCATTGCCATACAATGGAATTCTCGGCCGTCCAGCGCTCGCCAAGTTCATGGCGGCCTCTCACTACGCCTACAACATGCTCAAGATGCCAGGCCCGATAAGCGTCATCTCTGTCCCCGGCGACAAGAAGGATGCCCTTATTTGTACCGACAAGATCTACCGGGAAGCAGCAGCCGCAGCGGGTCACAAGCCGCTTGCCGCTGAAGCTCCCGGAGGAAAGAAGAGGACCAAGCCCGGCAAGTGCTCTGGCGCCCACTCCGGCAAGCGCACCTCTCCGGAGTGCTGCGCTACTGTCGAGGACGCGCCATCGAGCTCCACCGGCAAGAGTAAGAAGACGATGGCGGCTCCGCCAACGACCAAGAAGGTGCCCGCCAAGGAGGACGGCACTGGTGGTACCTTCACCATCAGTGCCACGCTCGACCCCAAATAGGAAAGCGCGCTCGTTACTTTCCTGCGGGCGAATGTCGATGTGTTTTCCTGGTAGCCATCTGACATCCCCGACGTTCCCAGGAAAGTGATTGAGCACCACCTCGCCGTCTGTCCTCACGCACGGCCCGTCAAGCAGAGAGTCAGGAAGCAAGCAGTGGAGCGCCAAGAGTTCATCGCAGAAGAGATCAAGAAGTTGGAAGCGGCAGGCCTCGTCAGAGGTGTGCTCCATCCGACGTGGTTGGCCAATCCTGTTGTCGTGCACAAAGCAAATGGGAAAT
Source organism: Aegilops umbellulata (assembly GCA_032464435.1). Taxonomy (NCBI): domain Eukaryota; kingdom Viridiplantae; phylum Streptophyta; class Magnoliopsida; order Poales; family Poaceae; genus Aegilops; species Aegilops umbellulata. The sequence continues at coordinate 271,123,646 of CP136059.1, read as the reverse complement.
GGAGGCTTTGCATCGACTTCACTGATGTTAACAAAGCTTGTCCCAAAGATCCCTTTCCCTTGCCGCGCATTGACCAGATTGTTGACTCCACGGCCGGATGTGACCTGCTTTCATTTCTTGACGCCTACTCTGGATATCATAAGATCTTCATGGCTGAAGAAGATGAAGAGAAGACCCGTTCATCACTCCATGTGGCACGTACTGTTTCGTACGGATGCCTTTCGGACTGAAGAACGCCGGTTCGACATTTGCAAGGGTTGTCCACACCGCTTTTGAGCCACAAATCCACAGAAATGTGGAGGCCTACATGGATGATATAGTGGTCAAGAGCAGAGACAGGGCAACCCTGATTCAAGACTTAGAAGAGACCTTTGTGAATCTGCGCAGGATCAGCCTCAAGCTCAACCCCGAGAAGTGCGTGTTCGGAGTTCATTCCGGCAAGCTTCTCGGGTTCTTCGTGTCTCAGCGAGGGATAGAAGCCAACCCAGACAAGATCAAGGCCATCGAGCAGATTGAGGCACCAACCCGTGTCAAGGACGTGCGAAGGCTTGCCGGCTGCGTCGCGGCTCTCAGCAGGTTTATCTCTAGGTCTGCAGAGCGCGCCCTGCCATTTTTCAAAATTTTGAAAAAGGCGGGTCCAGTAGAATGGACTCCGGAAGCGGAGGCTGCGCTGCAGGACCTGAAGAAATACCTGTCCTCCGCTCCGATACTTGTCGCGCCTAAACCACAAGAGAAGCTGCTGCTATACCTAGCGGCAACTAATCAAGTGGTTAGTGCTGCGTTAGTAGCGGAGAGGGAGACCGATGATGAGCCAGCGACCGCGGCAAGCACGTCCAGCGACAAGCAGGGGGCTTCCCCGACAAGCTCTGTCCCCGACGAGGATGAATCTGCGCAGGAGCAAATGGAGGTGCGGAAGAAGAAAATGGTGCAGCGCCCAGTGTACTTTGTCATCTCCCTCTTGCAGGGGGCCAGGTCAAGGTACTCTGGTGTGCAGAAATTGCTTTTCGGCCTCCTCATGGCCTCGAGAAAGCTGCGCCATTACTTCCAAGCACACGAGATTACAGTTGTCACCCGCTTTCCGCTGAAGAGGATACTGCAAAATCCAGAAGCAACAGGCAGGATTGTCGAGTGGGCACTAGAACTGTCGAGCTTCGGTCTCCAGTTCGAGAGCACCTCGACTATCCAAAGCAGAGCTTTGGCGGAGTTCATAGCGGAGTGGACACCAACACCGGACGAAGATATCCCAGAGACGAGCATCCCCGCCAAAGAAGCAGGCAAAGAGTGGCTGATGTACTTTGATGGTGCCTTCTCGCTGCAAGGCGCCGGCGCGTTACTTGTCGCGCCCACCAGAGAGCACCTCAAGTACGTAGTCCAGATGCACTTCCCCAAGGAACAAGCAACCAACAATACTGCAGAGTATGAAGGTTTGCTTGCCGGTCTCAGGATCGCGGCAGAACTTGGGATCAAGAAGCTCATTGTCAGGGGTGACTCACAGCTCGTCGTCCGCCAAGTGAACAAGGATTACCAGAGTCCGTTGATGGAAGCGTACGTTGATGAAGTGAGGAAGCTGGAAGAGCACTTTGATGGCCTGCAGATGGAACGCATTCCAAGAGCTGAGAATGACATCGCTGACGGCCTGTCAAAGTGCGCAGCATTTAAGTTACCTGTGGAACCAGGGACCTTTGTGCTCAAGCTGACTCAGCCATCCGTAACACCATCAACCAGACAGAGCAAGAAGAGGAAGTTGATCTCCGGCGACTATCTTCCGGCAGAGCTCCCCGGAGCCGCCACCAAGAAGGTCCCCAGGATCGACGCCAAGAGCGCTGAGGAACCGTCTGCTCCAGAAAACCTCAGGGTTTACTCCGTAGAAGCAGGCGCTCCCGACAAGCTTTGTTCCGGCAAGCTTGCTGGGGAACGTCAAGCTCCGACCGAGCCCCAGATCCTCGCCGTAGAAGCAGACGTTCCCGCAGCGGCAGAAGTGCCTTCAGTCCTTGTTGTCGAGCCGCAGGCTCCAGCATGGGCGCGGCAGACTGTCCATTTCCTCCAGTACGGAGAACTTCCCGAAGAACAAGAAGAAGCGGAAAGAGTAGCCCGGCGCTCGAGTATGTACCAGTTCATCGACAACACACTATACAGAAGAGGGTGCAACGGTGTGAAATTGAAGTGTATTCCCCGGGAAGACGGACAGCAGCTGTTGGCAGAGATACATGGAGGCATATGTGGTCACCACATTGGCACAAGAGCACTTGCCGGCAAAGCGTTCCGGCAAGGCTTCTTCTGGCCAACAGCCCTCCAGGATGCAACTGCACAAGTAACCAAGTGTGAAGCGTGCCAGTTCCATTCCAAGCAGATACACCAGCCAGCTCAAGCTCTCCAGACGATCCCTTTATCCTGGTCATTTTCGGTCTGGGGGCTCGATATCCTCGGCCCTTTCCCCCGAGCTGTCGGGGGCTTTGAGTACTTGTACGTCGCAATCGACAAGTTCACAAAGTGGCCGGAAGTGGAACCAGTGAGGAAGGTGACAGCATAGTCAGCCATCAAGTTCTTCAGGTCGATTGTCTGCCGCTTCGGGATCCCCAACAGGATCATCACCGACAACGGTATGCAATTCACGAGCCGCGCCTTCATGCAATACGTCCAAGATCTCAGCGCCAAGGTCTGCTTCGCTTCTGTTGCTCATCCCAGGAGCAACGGTCAAGCTGAAAGGGCCAACGCCGAAGTACTGCGCGGGCTCAAGACCAGAACTTTCGACAGGCTGCACAAGTGCGGAAGAAACTGGATCGAGGAGCTGCCGATGGCTCTTGGGTCGATCAGAATGACGCCAAATCGAGCCACTGGCCAGACACCATTCGCTCTAGTCTATGGAGCAGAAGCAGTTACCCCCACGGAACTCGTATACGGGTCACCTCGAGTGCTCGCTTATGATGAGCTTGAGCAAGAGCGGCTGCGTGAAGATGACGCGCTGCTCCTTGAGGAAGATCGTCTTCAGGCTGCTGTGCGAGCCTCTTGCTACCAGCAAGCTTTGCGCCGCTATCATAGCCGCAAAGTTAAAGCCAGAAGCTTCGAGGAAGGCGACCTTGTTCTTCGGCGCGCCCCGTCCGCCAAGAATCATAACAAGTTGACGCCAAAGTGGGAAGGCCCTTACCGGGTGAGACGAGTCACGAGGCCTGGCGCTGTCCGCCTCGAGACCGAAGATGGCACTCCGGTGAGCAACTCCAGGAATATTGAGCATCTTCGTAAGTTTTACCCGTAAGGCGCGGTTGTCGGGGCCCGCCCGGCAACCAACCTTTTGTACAAGTCTTGCCGCAGTTGGATGTAATCCTTTGTACAAAGCCAGGCGCAGACCCTGAGCAGCAGAAATGAAGCGCTGGCACCCTAAGTTTTAGCATGCATGCTGAGTCGAGTCTCGTCCTTGGTTAGGGTTGATAGTGCCTAACAGCTGCTAACCCTTAGCTTAGAGGTCGAGTCTGCGTCCTTTTTCCTGTTCTTTCGATCCCTTTGGTTCGCAGGGGTTTGTACATCCTGGTCAGACCACTTAAAGGCGAAGAAAGGAAGAAGGGCGGGCCAGCATCTGGTCCCCGGCAAGCCAGTATTACCGGGGGCTGCAAGTACGAAGATTCCTCCGCGGCAAGCCAAAGCTGCTTGGGGCTGCAATCCCAGATAAGTTTTCGCATCCCTTGTCATGCATTCTCTCATGAACTGTGGAATACGAAAACCCTTTTGCCCCCTAAAAGCTGCCGTGCTCCCTCGACGACAGGCCCCAGAGCGCGTTCTTGGGGCCCGTCTTGGTAGTAGTCGCGGCGGCAAAGGGGCGAAGCGGGGGGCCGGATCCCGCCTTCTCCCCGCCTCTGCCAAAGGCGTGAGGAGGGCCGAGCGGCGCGGGAAGACGGCAGGGCCTCTTGCCGGGCGAAGAAATGTCTATCCTAACGATACAAAGGGTTCGCTCCTTGGCGTGGGTTCCACCCACGGGACAAATGGCCCGGCAAACTCCCCCTTTTCATCAAAAACATTCCGCTCAGGTACAGTTCAGAGAGAATGAAAAACATGAAAAGATGGGATTACAAGCTTTAAATGCAACTAAGGCCCGAAGGCTTACAGATTGAAAAAAGATGAGGTGCCCGTAATCCCTTTCTTGTCTCTCTCCTCAGGAGGTAGGACAAGGAGGCGAAAAGGGCAAAAGGGGCGCCTAGGCAAGCTACGGGTGGCAGAAGACACCAAGAGAACGCCCCGGGGGCTCCGGAGGCTGGATGGTGGCAGTGGCGCCGGAGATGGAGCTCGAAGATGCGGCAGCGGGACGTCAACATGCTGTCGGGGGCACCTAGCCCTCGTACTCCGAGTTGACGGCCTTGCCGCCAGTCCTCCTCCTCTTCCGCAGCCTCGCCACTCCAGCCGCCCGGGAAGACGACCCCGAGAAGCTCAGGGAGCCGGCGACCCGGATGATGGGGTCGCCGGTGCCACACGGAGCTGCGACAGGCGCCTAGTCGGACCCGTCATCCCGACGACCGCTGCCCTCGTCGTCGCTGTCGCTCCCCTCCTCATCGCTCTCGCTCGAGGAGGAGCTTTCGCTGTCGGAGGAGCTATCCGCGCAGCACCTGGCCCGGGTCCCGAAGTCCCCGAAGGCCTTGACGGAGAGGAGATCACCCTCCATCAACTTGAAATGGAGGGTGAACCCCTCCGTCAAGGTGTGGATACGGGCGAATGTCTTCCACCCTCGGCCAAGATACACCACGCCGGGGGCTGGGAACTCGACGTGGACCCGCGTGCCGCTGATCCCGCAGCCCTTCATGTGCAACCTTAGCGTTTCGGGTTGCTCCATCTCCACCACGCTCGCGAAAGGAGCCGGAAGGTGGAGGCGGCGACGAGGCGCCCGGCGCAGCCTGATGAAGAACTCGCAAGGATCGTCCCCAAGATGGACCGCCGTGGGAAGAAGGGCTGCTGACGGAGGCGAGGCTGGCGCATTGCCTCGCCCGCCTCTTCCCTGAGCACCGCGGCCTCGTCAACGCCCTCGTCCATGACCTCGCCCCCTCCCCCTTCCCCTTGCGGCTGGTTCCGCCACCGCGGGTGCAAGGGGAGGAGGGGCGCGCTGCCTGGCGGCAACCCTCGCCGCCACCGATGAAGGACCCGGATTCCCTTTCTCCGTGGATAATGGAGAGAGGGGGTCAGAAGAGGAAGAGATGGAGGAGTGTGGGTTCCCGTCACCCCCCCTCTCTTGCTCCTTATAAAGGAGCAGGGTGGGGACTCGACCGCCCCGCTCGACCAATCAGGGCGCAGGGAGGCCAGGCGACCGGGACCGGCCTGCTGCCTCGACCCGCGACGGCCCGGTTTCCCGCCTCCACCGTCCGCAACTCCAGATGCATGGAGGCCGCGTGGCTGACGTGCAGGGCCGAGGCGACGGGTGAGGCGGCCTCTCCCCCACCCCATGATCATGGGGAACGGGCGCCTCGGAAACCGTGCCTCGGCCCCATCCAGCGAAGGAGCCACGCCTCCACACCTCCCTCTACTTATGAAGATGGCACGAACCGTCCCCATTTATTGCGACGTGACGCATGCCTGCAGGGCTCGGCCCCGCGCACGCCACCCACGTCACGCACGCCTCTCCCCCACGATGCCGCATTCGACGTGTGCCGTTCGGGGAGGACGTGGTGGGCGCAGAAAAAGATGTACCGTGACCCAGGCCGCGCATGCCCGTGCACTGTTTTGGGCCTGGCCCAACAGCGCTCGACACCGTGTATGGCCCAGGCCCGGGGGCTCCTGTCGGTGTACTAAAGTAGGGGTACCTTAGTACCCCGAACTTGTGCACGGGCAGTCGTAGCACCCCGCGGCAAGGCCTGCCAGGCGATCGCCAAGACCCTCAATGGTCCCCTCTTGGGCCATTCAAGAACAAAGTATTTGAGCCAAGGCCCCGGCAAGAGGAGCTTGCCGGGAAGGCCACCCGAAGAGAGCAAGGCCCTGGCAAGAGGAGTTTGCCGGGACTGCCGCTCGAAGCACAAGACCCCGGCAAGAGGAGCTTGCCGAGAAGGCCATCCACGGCACGACAAGGACCCTGCCACGGCGCGCCCCGCGCCCCGGCAAGGCCCGGTGAGCAACAAGCTCCCGGGCACGACAAGACATCCACCGCGGCAAGGCGCTTGCCGCGGCAAGTTACCACCTCGTGCCTGCGCTCCAGCTCACCCACCAACGTGTCGCTCTGGGGGGCATCCCAGGCGCACGTGGCGGGAGGCTGAGCAGCGAGGGGCATGCGGTGGCGAAGCGAAGCTGGCAGAGTAGCCATCGTGGAAAACGGTGGCGCTCCTGACGGTCCACTCCCTTGCTCCGTCTGGGCGACGCGGATGGGCATTTAATGCCCTTGTCCCCCGCTGTCAGAGTTAGGTATGATAGCACTGTACAGCCACTGTGCAGGCAGCTGTACCCACTACAGCATTCTACCATTTTTGCCCTCACCTACGCTGCCACCTGTGGGTAACCCCTTGAGCATATAAAAGGAGGCCCCCGGCGCACGTAGAGGGGGGAGACGAATCTTTACGCTCGACCTCGCCGGCGGCCCGCGTGTACTATAGCACCGCGCACTCCCGAGCAAGAACACAATACAAGCCACCAAGCAGCAGTAGGGTTTTATGCATCTTTGCGGCCCGAAGCTGGGTAAAATCCCTCTGTGTGCACCGCCTCGATCTGCTCTTTGTGCAACCTCCGCCCCCCGCCAAACCAGTAAGGGGCTCGGTCCCCATAGGTGTTCGAGGAAGCTGATTCCCCCGACATATTTGGAAATGATTCCCGTTGGTAGATAGCAAGGATATCCAACATCATCTTCACATCGAACACAAGCAAATTGCAACTTGTAGAGCTAACATGCCACCTAAGAACAAGATAATTTACAATATCAATTCTAGGTGACAACATCTCAAATGTACACATTTTCTAGGCTTGTAATATGCATAGCATATGACTCCCCCATAATGTGATACCAATAAAAACTTAACAAGAGGCAATAAGGGAATCCAACAAGAGATAATTAACGGACTATTTAGAATTTGAATTTCTCATGAGAAGACATACCACATAGCGACTAGATAATCTTGAAATATCAATACTAGATGGTATTACTCATGTACACACATTTATATGATTGTGAGGTGCACAAAGCACATCACTCCCCCATAATGGGATATTCCATTAATCTCTCACAAGAGCTAACTAAGATACAAACAAGATGCACAAAGGCTCAATGTACGACATACATGTACATTAAGTGCAAACCAACATACATAAACTTGATTACTCAAGATAAGCAATTTGGAGACACAACATATACAAACACATGCAAGGAACAAGACCAAAACATGCAAGGGGGCAAGTAACTTTCAATGTAAGCAATTTAAGTACGAGTTACCGCAAGGAGGCACATTGGATATAAGATATAAGCTTGATGATTCAATTGACTTGGCTTGAGACAATAAGAGTGATGAATTCCCCTTAATTCTTCATAATGTAGCCAAGTCTCCAATGTCCTCCAACAACACCTATTGATCAAGTATGAGCTAGTTGGTCCCCAGCCAAGCTGGGTCCTAAGAGGTTAGTCACCATAGGCTTGGCTACCCAAATGGTTCTTTTCTTGACACCACTTTGAGTACCAACAAATTTGGCAAACACATTGCCAACCTTATCATTCCCAAGAGAATAGATATCATCAATTAGCGTAGGGTTGGATAAGGTACCATTCATGCATGAAGAGGCGACGTGACCTTTTTCACGACATAGGTAGCAACGTCTACTCTTCACTTTCTTCTCACTTGATTTCTCAAAATGAGAAGCATTAACTTGAATCTTCTTGGGAAGAGGCCTTTCTTCAACTTGAGGTTGAGCATGAGAATGCACTTGTAGCCGCTTCCCTTGTTGCTTGTCACTAATGGCCTTCTTCTTCAATGGGCAAGATCTAACATGGTGCCCTTCAATTTTGCACTTGAAGCAAATAATCTTGGCCAAATTCTTGACGTGTTCTTGGCCCTTCTTCTTGTTCATCTTGGACTTCTTCTTCTTGTTGGAGTTGAATCCAAGTCCACCTTTGTCATTGGGGGATTTTTGCACACTCAAGATATTGTTGAGTGTGGATTTCCCTTCATGACACTTTTTCAAGTCTTTCTTCAAAGAAGTGACTTGGGCCTTGAGCTCTTTGATTTCCTCTACATGGTTAGTCTCAGCACAAGTACTAGAGGAAGTATAAGCTTCATCATTGGAGCAAAGAGGCAAGGAAAGCAATTCATCACAAGATGTACCAATGTTATGCATAGACGAATTACGAGGACTAGCACAAGGCAATATAGCATTTTGACTAAAAGTAGTGCTAATGTACACATGAGGCTCACTAGATGCTACCTTAGCAATCATAGTCTCATGAGCTATTTTTAGCACATTATGGGTTACAAGAAGATCACCATGAGAGCTAGAAAGCTTTTCATGACTTTCTTCCAATTTCCCAAAATTGCTAGATAGCAACTCAAGTTGAGCCCTTAGCTCAACATTCTCCTTTAAAATGGATGCTTCACAAGAAATAGAGTTAGTAGCACAAGCATCATCATTAACAACAAGAGGAGAAGGCAACTTGGCAAGCTCTTTTAAATAAGAAGCTTCAAGTTGAGCATGAGACTCGGTGAGTTTGATGAGCTCACCCTTGATGACCCTTGAGCCATTTTTGAGGTGCTCAAAATCCTCAAGGAGTCTACCATGAGCAACTTCAAGCTTAGCATTTTTAGTTTCAAAAACATTGGCCACCTCAAGAGCTCTATCATGAGATTTCTTCACTCTAGATAACTCTAGAGCAAAAGTATCCTCAAGAGATTCCTTGGTGGTTTGTCCAAGTTCAAGAGCTTGAGAGAGGTCTGCAATCTCATTAGCGTAATCACGCTCATGACCTTCCATTTTGTCAATGGTGACCTCATGCTCCTCAAGACGAGATTCCAACTCATCAATATATTTCTTGCCCTCAATAGCAATAGACATGATTTCCATGAAGTTGGAACGAGCAATTTTATTCTTAAGAAGAGCTTTAAAAGTTATTTCCCCCTTAACTTCTAAGGAGGCAACATCATCATTCTCTTCATAATAATCGACATCATCATCACTCTTGCCATCATCAATATTATCACAAGATATATTGGGATTCAAAGTGGGAGATACCTTTGAAGCCTTGGCCATAAGGCAAAAAGCAATCGATGATGATGTAGGATCCCTTGAAGCACCGTTCAAGACCACATCTTCTTCCATGGAGTGTTGGGTTTCCTCTGCATTGTTAGCACAACAACTCGAGGAAATAGATACATTTTTTATCATGGCAACAAGACATAGCAAGCATATCATCATGAGATTTGAGCAAGCAATTTCTACAAGATATGCAAGAACTTTTAACACAAGCATGTGAAACATAAAGTCCAAAGGTGAAGCATTGCAATAATAAAGTGATGAAGGATCATCAATAATAAGATCACTATAATCATTGCAATGAACACCACTACTCACCATATCATTACCTTGTGGAAAACCACATGTAGGTGAAGTAGAAGAAGTTGAGAATACTATATGACCGGAGGTGGAAGTAGGACAATCATCTCCACAAATCTCAGACACGCCATATTTGTCTTGAAGCTTTGTCAACAACTCATGAGCATCCCAAAACGGCATGAGTTGAAATATAAGTACATTGCTCAAAGCATCAAAAAGCACATTAGAAGCTTGAGCATTGAGATAAGAGTTTTTCTCATCCTCTAAAGATAATCTTTGTGGATCCTTTGGAGGAGAAAAACCCATATCTACAATTCACTCTAAATTTGGGTCCATGACCCTAAAGAGATTAAGCATGCGAATTACTCAAACATCAAAATTTGTGCCATCGAAACTAAGCGTGTCAGAGAATCCTAAACCCCTAGTCGACATCCTTACTCTCTAGGCGGTTAAGCCCTAAAAAGAGAGACGAGGCTCTGATACCAATTGAAAGATCGTGGATGTCGCCTAGAGGGGGGGTGAATAGGCGCTTTAAAATAATTATGGTTTAGGCTTGAACAAATGCGGAATAAACCTAGCGGTTAATTTGTCAAGCACAAAACCTGCAACAACTAGGCTCACCTATGTGCACCAGCAACTTATGCTAAGCAAGATAAACAACTAAGTGATAGCAAGATATATGACAAGAAACAATATGGCTATCACAAAGTAAAGTGCATAAGTAAAGGGCTCGGGTAAGAGATAACCTAGGCACGCGGAGACGATGATGTATCCCGAAGTTCACACCCTTGCGGATGCTAATCTCCGTTTGGAGCGGTGTGGAGGCACAATGCTCCCCAAGAAGCCACTAGGGCCACCGTAATCTCCTCACGCCCTCGCACAATGCAAGATGCCGTGATTCCACTAAGGGACCCTTGAGGGCGGTCACCGAACCCGTACAAATGGCAACCCTTGGGGGCGGTCATCGAACCCGTACACTTTGGCAACCCTTGGGGGCGGTCATCGGTACCCGTCAAATTGCTTGGGGCGATCTCCACAACCTAACTGGAGACCCCGATGCTTGCCCGGAGCTTTACACCACAATGATTGAGCTCCGAACACCACCAACCATCTAGGGCGCCCAAGCACCCAAGAGGAACAAGCTCAAGGGTACCAAGCACCCAAGAGTAATAAGCTTCTCAACTTGTAACTTCCACGTATCACTGTGGAGAACTCAAACCGATGCACCAAATGCAATGGCAAGGGCACACGGAGTGCCCAAGTCCTTCTCTCTCAAATCCCACCGAAGCAACTAATGCTAGGGAGGAAAATGAGAGGAAGAACAAGAAGGAGAACACTAAGAACGCCAAGATCTAGATCCAAGGGGTTCCCCTCACATAGAGGAGAAAGTGATTGGTGGAAATGTGGATCTAGATCTCCTCTCTCTTTTCCCTCAAAAACTAGCAAGTACCATGGAGGGGTTGAGAGTTAGTAAGCTTGAAGAAGGTCAACAATGGGGGAAGAACACGAGCTCAAAGGATAAGGTTCATAGGGGAAGAAGACCCCCTTTTATAGGTGGGGAAAAATCCAACCGTTATGCTCACAGCCCGCACCGAGCGGTACTACCGCTCCAAGGAGCGGTACTAACACTAGGGCAGTAGTAGCCCTTTGAAACACAACAGCGAGGTGGCAAAAAAGCCAGAAGAACCGTCGGAGCGGTAGTACCGCTTGACCTCACGGTACTACCGCTAGGGGTAGCGGTACTACTGCTTGCGAGCGGTACTAAAAAATTACATCCGTGCCCACCACCGCTGGACTTGTGACGAGTTTTTGGTCTGGAGTGGAAGTAGCCACAGAAGTAGTCGTGGTAGTACCGCTCCCAAGAGCGGTACTAAAAAATTACATCCGCAGCAGCCCCTTTTAAGGACACTAAAACTGACACAACTTCTGCAAACGGACTCCGAATTCGACGAAACCAAGTTTGTTGGAAAGCTAGTGACAAGGGCTAACACAATCTTGATATAAATAACAATAAGAAGCAAATAAGAACAGGCCCATAAGAAAATGGTGAGAACCCTTCCTTGAAAGAGACCAGTAAAACCTCCAACACCGAAAACGCAATAGAAGAAGCATGTGAACTCCGTTTTCGATGAACTCAAGCTTGTAATCAAGATGACCATAAGCTCTAATACTCACAAAGAGAACCAAACAAGAACCGAGAAACATGATGCAAGGATGCAATGGTTTGAGCTATCTACTTAATGATACGATCAAGCTACCAACTTGAGAGAGCCCCCTTGATAGTACGACAATCGATCCTATAACCCGGTCTCCCAACTACCACCATGAGACCGGTAAAATAGAAAACCTATCAAGGGCAAACCTTTGCCTTGCACATGATCCACTTGAGCTAGATGATGATGATCTTGTGCTCCTGAAGATGGACCACCTTTCTTGATTGCGTTGGGTCGATGGAGACTAGATTATTGCTCCCCCATACTCCACTATGGGTGAGCCACTCTTCGGCACATCTTCACAAGTCCATTGACACCACAATGGATGGCAAGCTTCAAGCACTTGATCTCTTCGTGATGCTCCACTTGAACTTGCACATGGCAATCTTGATGACGATCACCACTTGATGTCATCCTTTCCATGGGTTGTATGATATCTTCCTCTTGATGCAAGCCCATGGACACGTACCTTGTTGGAAATATGCCCTAGAGGCAATAATAAAAGGATTATTATTATATTTCCTTGTTCATGATAATTGTGTTTTATTCATGCTATAATTGTGTTATCCGGAAATCGTAATACATGTGTGAATACATAGACACCAACATGTCCCTAGTAAGCCCTAGTTGACTAGCTCGTCAACCAACAGATAGTCATGGTTTCCTGACTATGGAGATTAGATGTCATTGATAACGAGATCACATCATTAGGAGAATGATGTGATGGACAAGACCCAATCCTAAGCATAGCACAAAGATCGTATAGTTTGTTTGCTAGAGCTTTTCCAATGTCAAGTATCTTTTCCTTAGACCATGAGATCGTGTAACTCCCGGATACCGTAGGAGTGATTTGGGTGTACCAAATGTCACAACGTAATTGGGTGACTATAAAGGTATACTACGGGTATCTCCGAAAGTGTCTGTTGGGTTGACACGGATCGAGACTGGGATTTGTCACTCCGTATGACGGAGAGGTATCTCTGGGCCCACTCGGTAATGCATCATCAGAATGAGCTCAAAGTGACCAAGTGATTGGTCACGGGATCATGCATTACGGTACTAGTAAAGTGACTTGCCGGCAACGAGATTGAACGAGGTATTGGGATACCGGCCATCGAATCTCGGGCAAGTAAAATACCGATTGACAAAGGGAATTGCATACGGGGTTGCTTGAATCCTCGACATCGTGGTTCATCCGATGAGATCATCGAGGAGCATGTGGGAGCCAACATGGGTATCCAGATCCCGCTGTTGGTTATTGGCCGGAGAGCCATCTCGGTCATGTCTACGTGTCTCCCGAACCCGTAGGGTCTACACACTTAAGGTTCGGTGACACTAGGGTTGTAGAGATATGAGTATGCAGTAACCCGAAAGTTGTTCGGAGTCCCGGATGAGATCCCGGACGTCACGAGGAGTTTCAGAATGGTCCGGAGGTAAAGAATTATATATGGGAAGTCGAGTTTCGGCCATCGGAAAGGTTTCAGGGGTCACCGGTATTGTACCGGGACCACCAGAAGGGTCCCGGGGGTAAACCGGGTGGGGCCACCTATCTCGGAGGGCCCCATGGGCTGAAGTGGGAGGGGAACCAGCCCCTAGTGGGCTGGTGCGCCACGCCTTGGGCCCCCTGCGCCTAGGGTTGGGAACCCTAGGGGAGGGGGCGCCTCCACTTGCCTTGGGGGGCACTCCACCCCCTTGGCCGCCCCCCTGGGGATCCTATATATAGAGGGGGAGGGAGGGCAGCCGCACCCATGCCCCTGGCGCCTCCCTCTCCCACTCCAACACCTCCTCCTCCGTAGAGCTTGTCGAAGCCCTGCCGGAGTACTGCCCCTCCACCACCACCACGCTGTCGTGCTGCTGCTGGAGCCATCTTCATCAACCTCTCCCTCCTCCTTGCTGGATCAAGGTGCGGGAGACGTCATCCGCTCCGTACGTGTGTTGAACGCGGAGGTGCCGTCCGTCGGCGCTAGGATCTCCGGTGATTTGGATCACGACGAGTACGACTCCTTCAACCCCGTTCTCTTGAACGCTTCCGCTCGCGATCTACAAAGGTATGTAGATGCACTCCGATCACTCGTTGCTAGATGAACTCATAGATGGATCTTGGTGAAACCGTAGGAATTTTTTTTTATTTTCTGCAACGTTCCCCAACAGTGGCATCATGAGCTAGGTCTATGCGTAGTTCTCTTTGCACGAGTAGAACACAATTTGTTGTGGGCGTAGATGTTGTCAACTTTCTTGCCGCTACTAGTCTTATTTTGCTTCAGCGGTATTGTGGGATGAAGCGGCCCGGACCGACCTTACACGTACGCTTACGTGAGACAGGTTCCATCGACTGACATGCACTAGTTGCATAAGGTGGCTAGCGGGTGTCTGTCTCTCCCACTTTAGTTGGAGCGGATTCGACGAAAAGGGTCCTTATGAAGGGTAAATAGAAGCTGACAAATCACGTTGTGGCTTTTACGTAGGTAAGAAAACGTTCTTGCTAGAACCCTATTGCAGCCACGTAAAACTTGCAACAACAATTAGAGGACGTCTAACTTGTTTTTGCAGCAAGTGTTTTGTGATATGATATGGCCAAAGTTGTGATTAATGATGAATGATATATATGTGATATATAAGATCATGTTCTTGTAATAGGAATCACGACTTGCATGTCGATGAGTATGACAACCGGCAGGAGCCATAGGAGTTGTCTTTATTTTTTGTATGACCTGCGTGTCATTGAGAAACACCATGTAAATTACTTTACTTTATTGCTAAACGTGTTAGCCATAGTAGTAGAAGTAATAATTGGCGAGAAAATTCATGGAGACACGATGATGGAGATCATGATGATGGAGATCATGGTGTCATTCCGGTGACAAGATGATCATGGAGCCCCAAGATGGAGATCAAAGGAGCTATGTGATATTGGCCATATCATGTCACTATTATTTGATTGCATGTGATGTTTATCATGTTTTTTGCATCTTGTTTACTTAGAATGACGGTAGTAAATAAGATGATCCCTCATAATAATTTCAAGAAAGTGTTCCCCCTAACTGTGCGCCGTTGCGACAGTTCGTTGTTTTGAAGCACCACGTGATGATCGGGTGTGATAGATTCCAACGTTCACATACAACGGGTGTAAGAAAGATTTACACATGCAAACACTTATGTTAACTTGACGAGCCTAGCATGTACAGACATGGCCTCGGAACACAAGAGACGGAAAGGTCGAACATGAGTCGTATGAAAGATACGATCAACATGGAGATGTTCACCGATGATGACTAGTCCGTCTCACGTAATGATCGGACACGGCCTAGTCGAGTCGGATCATGTTTCACTTAGATGACTAGAGGGATGTCTAATCTGAGTGGGAGTTCATTAAATAATTTGATTAGATGAACTTAATTACCATGAACTTAGTCTAAAAATCTTTGCATAAATGTCTTGTAGATCAAATGGCCAACGCTAATGTCAACCTCAACTTCAACGCGTTCCTAGAGAAAACCAAGCTGAAAAATGATGGCAGCAACTATACGGACTGGGTCCGGAACCTGGGGATCATCCTCAAAGCTACCAGGAAACAATATGTCCTAGAAGCACCGCTAGGTGAAGCACCCATCCCAGAGAACCAAGACATTATGAACGCTTGGCAGTAGCGTGCTGATGATTACTCCCTCGTTCAGTGCGGCATGCTTTACAGCTTAGAACCGGGGCTCCAAAAGCGTTTTGAGCAACACAGAGCATATGAGATGTTCGAAGAGCTGAAAATGGTTTTCCAAGCTCATGCCCGGGTCGAGAGATATGAAGTCTCTGACAAGTTCTACAGTTGTAAGATGGAGGAAAATAGTTCTGTCAGTGAGCACATACTCAAGATGTCTGGGTTGCACAACCGCTTGTCCCAGCTGGACATTAACCTCCCAGACGAGGCGGTCATTGACAGAATCCTTCAGTCACTCCCACCTATCTACAAGAGCTTTGTGATGAACTACAATATGCAGGGGATGGAAAAGACCATTCCTGAAGTATTTTCAATGCTAAAATCAGCGGAGGTAGAAATCAAAAAGGAACATCAAGTGTTGATGGTCAATAAAACCACCAAGTTCAAGAAAGGCAAGGGTAAGAAGAAATTCAAGAAGGACGGCAAGGATGTTGCCACGCCCGGTAAGCCAGTTGCCGGGAAGAAGTAAAAGAATGAACCCAAGCCTGAGACTGAGTGCTTTTATTGCAAAGGGAAGGGTCATTGGAAGTGAAACTGCCCCAAATACTTAGCGGACAAGAAGGCCGGCAACACTAAAGGTATATGTGATATACATGTAATTGATGTGTACCTTACCAGTGCTCAATAAGTCAGTTGCTCGCTCCATTGTTCCGGAGAACGGAGTCTTAGTGATCTTGCCCATGAGGCATGGTTCGCAAGCATCAAGTGATTCATAATTAAGTGATTTCAAAAGCCCATCAACATGGAGTTTCTTCATGCGCTTTACACCAATATGACCTAAATGACAATGCCACAAATAAGTTGCACTATCATTATTAACTTTGCATCTTTTGCCTTCAATATTATGAATATGTGTATCACTACAATCGAGATTCAATAAACCATTTATATTGAGTGTATGACCATAGAAGGTTTTATTCATGTAAATAGAACAACAATTATTCTTTGACTTAAATGAATAACCGTATTGCAATAAACATGATCCAATCATATTCATGCTCAACGCAAACACCAAATAACATTTACTTTAGGTTCAACACTAATCCCGAAGGTAAAGGGAGTGTGCGATGGTGATCTTATCAACCTTGGAATCACTTCCAACACACATCATCACCTCGCCCTTAACTAGTCTCTGTTTATTTTGCAACTCCCATTTGGAGTTACTACTCTTAACAACTGAACTAGTATCAAATACCGAGGGGTTGCCATAAACACTAGTAAAGTACACATCAATAACATGTATATTCAATATACCTTTTGTTCACTTTGCCATCCTTCTTATCCGCCAAGTATCTAGGGCAGTTCCACTTCCAGTGACCATTTCCTTTGCAGTAGAAGCACTCAGTTTAAGGCTCGAGTCTACCTTTGGGCTTCTTCATGGGAGTGGCAACTTGCTTGTCATTCGTCTTGAAGTTACCTTTCTTTCCCTTGCCCTTTTACTTGAAACTAGTGGTCTTGTCTACCATCAACACTTGATGCTTTTCTTAATTTCTTCCTTCGCCGATTTCAGCATCGCGAAGAGCTTGGGAATCATTTTCGTTATGCCTTGCATATTATAGTTCATCACAAGGTTCTAGTAACTTGGTGATAGTGACTAGAGAACTCTGTCAATCACTATCTTATCTGGAAGATTAACTCCCACTTGATTCAAGTGATTGTAGTACTCAGACATTCTGAGCACATGCTCACTAACTGAGCTATTCTCCTCTACCTTGTAGGCAAAGTACTTTGTCAGAGGTCTCATACCTCTTAACACGGGCATGAGTCTGAAATACCAATTTCAACTCTTGGAACATCTCATATGCTCCGTGGCGTTCAAAACGTTTTTGAAGTCCTGGTTCTAAGCCGTAAAGCATGATGCACTAAACTATCAAGTAGTCATCATACCGAGCTTTGTCAAACGTTCATAACGTCCGCATCTGCTCCTGCAATAGGTCTGTCACCTAGTGGTGCATCAAGGACATAATTGTTCTGTGCAACAATGAGGATAATCCTCGGATCACAGACCCAGTCCGCATCATTGCTATCTTATTTTTCTCTAGGAACATATCAAAAATAAACGGGGAGCTACAACGCGAGCTATTGACCTACAAGATAATTTGCAAATACTATTAGGACTAAGTTCATGATAAATTAAAATTCAATTAATCATATTACTTAAGAAATCCCACTTAGATAGACATCTCTCTAATCATATAAGTGATCACATGATCCAAATCAACTAAACCATGTCCGATCATCACGTGAGATGGAGTAGTATTCAATGGTGAACATCACTATGTTGATCATATCTACTATATGATTCACGCTTGACCCTTCGGTCTCAGTGTTCCGAGTCCATATCTGCATATGCTAGGCTCATCAAGTTTAACCCGAGTATTCTACATGTGCAAAAATGGCTTGCACCCGGTGTATGTGAACGTAGAGCTTATCACACCCGATCATCACGTGGTGTCTCGGCACGACGAACTGTCGCAACGGTGCATACTCAGGGAGAACACTTATACCTTGAAATTTAGTGAGTGATCATCTTATAATGCTACCGCCATACTAAGCAAAATAAGATGCATAAAGGATAAACATCACATGCAATCAATATAAGCGATATGATATGGCCATCATCATCTTGTGCCTTTGATCTCCATCTCCAAAGCACCATCATGATCACCATCGTCACCGGCTTGACACCTTGATCTCCATCGAAGCATCGTTGTCGTCTCACCAACTATTGCTTCTACGACTATCGCTACCGCTTAGTGATAAAGTAAGGAAATTACATGGCGATTGCATTTCATGCAATAAAGCGACAACCATAAGGCTCCTGCCAGTTACCAATAACTTTTACAAAACATGATCATCTCATACAACAATTTATATATCATCACGTCTTGACCATATCACATCACAACATGCCGTGCAAAAACAAGTTAGACGTACTCAACTTTGTTGTTGCAATTTTTACGTGGCTTCTACGGGCTTAGCAAGAACCGCTCTTACCTACGCATCAAAAATCACAATGATTTTTCGTCAAGTGTGCTGTTTTAACCTTCAACAAGGACCGGGCGCAGTCACACTCGATTCAACTAAAGTTGGAGAAACAGACACCCACTAGCCACCTGTGTGTGAAGCACGGTGGTAGAACCAGTCTCATGAATGCGGTCATGTAATGTCGGTCTTGGCCGCTTCATCCAACAATACCGCCGAATCAAAGTATGACATGCTGGTAAGCAGTATGACTATTATCGCCCACAACTCTTTGTGTTCTACTCGTGCATATAACATCTACGCATAGACCTGGCTCGGATGCCACTATTGGGGAACGTAGTATTCCAAAATTTTCCTACGAACACGCAAGATCTATCTAGGAGAAGCATAGCAACGAGCGAGGAGAGTGTGTCCATGTACCCTCGTAGACAGAAAGCGGAAGCGTTTTATCAACGCGGTTGATGTAGGCACACTGTTGGGGAACGTAGTAATTTCAAAAAAAAATTCCTACGCACACGCAAGATCATGGTGATGCATAGCAACGAGAAGGGAGAGTGTTGTCTACGTACCCTCGTAGACCGAAGCGGAAGCGTTGACACAACGTAGAGGAAGTAGTCGTACGTTCTCCTCGCGATCCAACCGATCACATCACCGTTACTCCGGCACCTCCGAGTTCTTGGCACACATTCAGCTCGATGACGATCCCCGGGCTCCGATCCAGCAAAGCGTCGGGGAAGAGTTCTGTCAGCACGACGGCGTGGTGACGATCTTGATGTGTTACCGGCGCAGGGCTTCGCCTAAGCACTGCAACGATATTACCGAGGTGGAATTTGGCGGAAGGGGGCACCGCACACGACTAAGGAACGATCTGTAGATCAACTTGTGTGTCTTTGGGGTGCCCCCTGCCTCCGTATATAAAGGAGCCAAGGGGGAGGGGCTGGCCGGCCAAGCCTGGCGCGCCAGGAGAGTCCTACTCCCTCTGGGAGTAGGATTCCCCCCCCCCCAATCCTAGTTGGACTAGGATTCTCCAAGGGGGAGAGAGAGAGAGAGGGGGCGCCCACCTCTCCTAGTCCTAATAGGACTAGGGGAAGGGGGGAGGCGCACAGCCCATGAGGGCAGCCCTCTCACCTCTCCTCCAAGGCCCATGTTGGCCCATTATGCTCCCGGGGGGTTCCGGTAACCCTCCCGGTATTCCGGTAAAATCCTGATTTCGCCTGGAATGCATCCGATGTCCAAACATAGGCTTCCAATATATCATTCTTTACGTCTCGACCATTTCGAGACTCCTCGTCATGTCCGTGATCACATCCGGGACTCCGAACTCCTTCAGTACATCAAAATGCATAAACTCATAATAACTGTCATCGTAACGTTAAGCGTGCGGACCCTACGGTTCGAGAACAATGTAGACATGACCGAGACACGTCTTCAGTCAATAACCAATAGCGGGACCTGGATGCCCATATTGGCTCCTACATATTCTACGAAGATCTTTATCGGTCAGACCGCATAACAACATACGTCGTTCCCTTTGTCATCGGTATGTTACTTGCCCGAGATTCGATCGTCGGTATCCAATACCTAGTTCAATCTCGTTACTGGCAAGTCTCTTTACTCGTTCCGTAATACATCATCTCGCAACTAACTCATTGGTTGCAATGCTTGCAAGGCTTTATGTGATGTGCATTACCGAGAAGGCCCTGAGATACCTCTCCGACAATCGGAGTGACAAATCCTAATCTCGAAATACGCCAACCCAATATGTACCTTCGGAGACACCTGTAGAGCACCTTTATAATCACCCAGTTACGTTGTGACGTTTGGTAGCACACAAAGTGTTCCTACGGTAAGCGGGAGTTGCATAATCTCATAGTTAAAGGAACATGTATAAGTCATGGATAAAAGCAATAGCAACATACTAAACGATCGGGTGCTATGCTAATGGAATGGGTCATGTCAATCAGATCATTCAACTAATGATGTGATCTCGTTAATCAAATAACAACTCTTTGTTCATGGTTAGGAAACATAACCATCTTTGATTAATGAGCTAGTCAAGTAGAGGCATACTAGTGACACTCTGTTTGTCTATGTATTCACACATGTATTATGTTTCCAGTTAATACAATTCTAGCATGAATAATAAACATTTATCATGATATAAGGAAATAAATAATAACTTTATTATTGCCTCTAGGGCATATTTCCTTCAGTCTCCCACTTGCACTAGAGTCAATAATCTAGATCACATCACCATGTGATTAACATCAATAGTTCACATCATCATGTGATTAACACCCATAGTTCACATCGATATGTGACCAACACCCAAAGGGTTTACTACGGTGTGATCATGTTTTGCTTGTGAGAGAAATTTAGTCAACGGGTCTGCCACATTCAGATCCGTTATGTATTTTGCAATTTTTCTATGTCTACAATGCTCCGCACGGATCTACTTTAGCTAATTGCTCCCACTTTCAATATGTATCTAGATTGAGACTTAGAGTCATCTAGATTAGTGTCAAAACTTGCATCGACGTAACCTTTTACGACGAACCCTTTTTTTGTCACATCCATAATCGAGAAACATATCCTTATTCCACTAAGGATAATTTTGACCGCTTGTCCAGTGATCTACTCCTAGATCACTATTGTACTCCCTTGCCAAACTCAGTGGTAGGGTATGCAATAGATCTGGTACACAGCATGGCATACTTTATAGAACCTATGGCTGAGGCATAGGGAATGACTTTCATTCTCTTTCTATCTTCTGCCGTGGTCGGGCTTTGAGTCTTACTCAATTTCACACCTTGTAATACAGGCAAGAACTCTTTCTTTGACTGTTCCATTTTGAACTACTTCAAAATCTTTTCAAGGTATGTACTTATTGAAAAACTTATCAAGCGTCTTGATCTATCTCTATAGATCTTGATGCTCAATATGTAAGCAGCTTCACCGAGGTCCTTCTTCGAAAAACTCCTTTCAAATACTCCTTTATGCTTTACAGAATAATTCTACATTATTTCTGATCAATAATATGTCATTTACATATACTTATCAGAAATGCTGTAGTGCTCCCACTCACTTTCTTGTAAATACAGGCTTCACCGCAAGTCTGTATAAAACTATATGCTTTGATCAACTTATCAAAGCGTATATTCCAACTCCGAGATGCTTGCACCAGTCCATAGATGGATTGCTGGAGCTTGCATATTTTGTTAACACCTTCAGGATCGACAAAACCTTCTAGTTGCATCATATACAACTCTTCTTTAATAAATCCATTAAGGAATGTAGTTTTGTTTATCCATTTGCCGGATTTCATAAAATGCGGCAATTGCTAACATGATTCGGACAGACTTAAGCATAGATACGAGTGAGAAACTCTCATCGTAGTCAACACCTTGAACTTGTCGAAAACCTTTTGCGACAATTCTAGCTTTGTAGATAGTAACACTACTATCAGTGTCCGTCTTCCTCTTCAAGATCCATTTATTTTCTTTGGCTTGCCGATCATCGGGCAAATCCATCAAAGTCCATACTTTGTTCTCATACATGGATCATATCTCAGATTTCATGGCCTCTAACCATTTCGCGGAATCTGGGCTCATCATCGCTTCCTCATAGTTCGCAAGTTCGTCATGGTCTAGTAACATGACTTCCAGAACAAGATTACCGTACCACTCTGGTGCGGATCTCACTCTGGTTTACCTACGAGATTCGGTAGTTACTTGATCTGAAGTTACATGATCATCATCATTAGCTTCCTCACTAATTGGTGTAGTAGTCACAAGAATAGATTTCTGTGATGAACTACTTTCCAATAAGAGAGAAGGTACAATTACCTTATCAAGTTTTCTACTTTCCTCCCACTCACTTCTTTCGAGAGAAACTCCTTCTCTAGAAAGGATCCATTCTTAGTAACAAAAGTCTTGCATTCGAATATGTGATAGAAGGTGTACCCAACAGTCTCCTTTGGGTATCCTATGAAGACACATTTCTCCGATTTGGGTTTGAGCTTATCAGGATGAAAATTTTCACATAAGCATCGCAACCCCAAACTTTAAGAAACGACAACTTTGGTTTCTTGTCAAACCATAGTTCAGATTGTGTCGTCTCAACGGACTTAGATGGTGCCCTTTTTAACGTGAATGCAGCTGTCTTTAATGCATGATCCCAAAACGATATTGGTAAATCGGTAAGAAACATCATAGATTGTACTGTATCCAATAAAGTACGGTTATGACGTTCGGACACACCATTATGCTGTGGTGTTCCAGGTGGCATGAGTTTATGAAACTATTCCACATTGCTTTAATTGAAGACCAAACTCGTAACTCAAATATTTGTCTCCGCGATCAGATCGTAGAAACCTTATTTTCTTGTCACGATGATTTTCACTTCACTCTAAAATTCTTTGAACTTTTCAAACGTTTCAGATTTATGTTTCATCAAGTAGATATACCCATATCTGCTCAAATCATCTGTGAAGGTTAGAAAATAATGATACTTGTCGCGAGCCTTAATATTCATCGGACCATATACATCAGTATGTATTATTTCCAACAAATCTGTTGCTTGCTCCATTGTTCCGGAGAACGGCATTTTAGTCATCTTGCCCAAGAGGCATGGTTCGCAAGCATCAAGTGATTCATAATCAAGTGATTCCAAAATCCCATCAGCATGGAGTTTCTTCATGCGCTTTACACCAATATGACCTAAACGGCAGTGCCACAAATAGGTTGCACTATCATCATTAACTTCGCATCTTTTGGTTTCAATATTATGAATATGTGTATCACTGCGATCGAGATCCAATGAACTATTTTCATTGGGTGTATGACCATTGAAGGTTCTATTCATGTAAGCAGAACAACAATTGTTCTCTAACTTAAATGAATAACCGTATTGCAATAAACATGATCAAATCATATTTATGCTCAACGCAAACACCAAATAACACTTATTTAAGTTCAACACTAATCCCGAAAGTATAGTGAGTGTGCGATGATGATCATATCATTCTTGGAACTACTTCCAACATACATCGTCACTTCGCCCTTAACTAGTCTCTGTTCATTCTGCAACTCCCGTTTCGAGTTACTAAATTTTAGCAACTGAACTAGTACCAAATACTAAGGGGTTGCTATGAACACTAGTAAAGTACACATGTATATCAAATATACTTATGTTCACTTTGCCATCCTTCTTATCCGCCAATCACTTGGGGTAGTTCCGTTTCCAGTGACCAGTCCCTTTGCAGTAGAAGCACTTAGTCTCAGGCTTAGGACCATACTTGGGCTTTTTCACTTGAGCAGCAACTTGCTTGCCGTTCTTCTTGAAGTTCCCCTTCTTTCCTTTTGCCCTTTTCTTGAAACTAGTGATCTTGTCAACCATCAACACTTGATGTTTTTCTTTGATTTCTACCTTCGCCGATTTTAGCATCGCGAAGAGCTTGGGAATATTTTCCGTTATCCCTTGCATATTATAGTTCATCACGAAGTTCTACTAACTTGGTGATGGTGACTAGAGAATTCTGTCAATCACTATCTTATCTGGAAGATTAACTCCCACTTGATTCAAGCGATTGTAGTACCCAGACAATCTGAGCACATGCTCACTAGTTGAGCGATTCTCCTCCATCTTTTAGCTATAGAACTTGTTGGAGACTTCATATCTCTCAACTCGGGTATTTGCTTGAAATATTAACTTCAACTCCTAGAACATCTCATATGCTCCATGACGTTCAAAACGTCTTTGAAGTCCCGATTCTAAGCAGTTAAGCATGGTGCACTAAACTATTAAGTAGTCATCATATTGAGCTAGCAAAACGTTCATAATGTCTGCATCTGCTCCTGCAATAGGTCCGTCACCTAGCGGTGCATCAAGGACATAATTCTTCTGTGCAGCAATGAGGATAAACCTCAGATCACGGATCCAATCCGCATCATTGCTACTAACATTTTTCAACACAATTTTCTCTAGGAACATATCAAAATAAACATAGGGAAGTAACAATGCGAGCTATTGATCTACAACATAGATATGCTAATACTACCAGGACTAAGTTCATGATAAATTAAAGTTCAATTAATCATATTACTTAAGAACTCCCACTTAGATAGACATCCCTCTAATCCTCTAAGTGATCACGTGATCCAAATCAACTAAACCATGTCCGATCATCACGTGAGATGGAGTAGTTTCAATGGTGAACATCACTATGTTGATCATATCTACTATATGATTCACGCTCGACCTTTCGGTCTCCGTGTTCCGAGGCCATATCTGTTATATGCTAGGCTCGTCAAGTATAACCTGAGTATTCCGCGTGTGCAACTGTTTTGCACCCGTTGTATTTGAACGTAGAGCCTATCACACCCGATCATCACGTGGTGTCTCAGCACGAAGAACTTTCGCAACGGTGCATACTCAGGGAGAACACTTCTTGATAATTAGTGAGAGATCATCTTATAATGCTACCGTCAATCAAAGCAAGATAAGATGCATAAAAGGATAAACATCACATGCAATCAATATAAGTGATATGATATGGCCATCATCATCTCGTGCTTGTGATCTCCATCTCCGCAGCACCGTCATGATCACCATCGTCATCGGCGCGACACCTTGATCTCCATCGTAGCATCGTTGTCGTCTCGCCAATCTTGTGCTTCCACGACTATCACTACCGCTTAGTAATAAAGTAAAGCATTACATCGCGATTGCATTGCATACAATAAAGCGACAACCATATGGCTCCTGCCAGTTGCCGATAACTCGGTTACAAAACATGATCATCTCATACAATAAAATTTAGCATCATGACTTGACCATATCACATCACAACATGCCCTGCAAAAACAAGTTAGACGTCCTCTACTTTGTTTGTTGCAAATTTTACGTGGCTGCTACGGGCTTAAGCAAGAACTCATCTTACCTACGCATCAAAACCACAACGATAGTTTGTCAAATAGACTCCGTTTTAACCTTCTCAAGGACCGGGCGTAGCCACACTCGGTTCAACTAAAGTTGGAGAGACAGTCTTCCGCAAGCCATCTATGTGCAAAGCACGTCGAGGGAACCGGTCTCGCGTAAGCGTACGCGTAAGGTTGGTCCGGATCGTCTCGTCCAACAATACCGCTGAACCAAAGTATGACATGCTGGTAGGCAGTATGACTTGTATCGTCCACAACTCACTTGTGTTCTACTCGTGCAAATAACATCAAACCATAAAAACCTAGGCTCGGATGCCACTGTTGGGGAACGTAGTAATTTCAAAAAAAAAAATTCCTACGCACACGCAAGATCATGGTGATGCATAGCAACGAGAAGGGAGAGTGTTGTCTACGTACCCTCGTAGACCGAAGCGGAAGCGTTGACACAACGTAGAGGAAGTAGTCGTACGTTCTCCTCGCGATCCAACCGATCACAGCACCGTTACTCCGGCACCTCCGAGTTCTTGGCACACGTTCAGCTCGATGACGATCCCCGGGCTCCGATCCAGCAAAGCGTCGGGGAAGAGTTCCGTCAGCACGACGGCGTGGTGACGATCTTGATGTGTTACCGGTGCAGGGCTTCGCCTAAGCACTGCAAGGATATTACCGAGGTGGAATTTGGTGGAAGGGGGCACCGCACACGGCTAAGGAACGATCCGTAGATCAACTTGTGTGTCTTTGGGGTGCCCCCTGCCTCCGTATATAAAGGAGCCAAGGGGGAGGGGCTGGCCGGCCAAGCCTGGCGCGCCAGGAGAGTCCTACTCCCTCTGGGAGTAGGATTCCCCCCCCCCCAATCCTAGTTGGACTAGGATTCTCCAAGGGGGAGAGAGAGAGAGGGGGCGCCCACCTCTCCTAGTCCTAATAGGACTAGGGGAAGGGGGAGGCGCACAGCCCATGAGGTCAGCCCTCTCACCTCTCCTCCAAGGCCCATGTTGGCCCATTATGCTCCCGGGGGGTTCCGGTAACCCTCCCGGTATTCCGGTAAAATCCTGATTTCACCTGGAATGCATCCGATGTCCAAACATAGGCTTCCAATATATCATTCTTTATGTCTCGACCATTTCGAGACTCCTCGTCATGTCCGTGATCACATCCGGGACTCCGAACTCCTTCGGTACATCAAAATGCATAAACTCATAATAACTGTCATCGTAACGTTAAGCGTGCGGACCCTACGGTTTGAGAACAATGTAGACATGACTGAGACACGTCTCTGGTCAATAACCAATAGCGGGACCTGGATGCCCATATTGGCTCCTACATATTCTACGAAGATCTTTATCGGTCAGACCGCATAACAACATACGTTGTTCCCTTTGTCATCGGTATGTTACTTGCCCGAGATTCGATCGTCGGTATCCAATACCTAGTTCAATCTCGTTACTGGCAAGTCTCTTTACTCGTTCCGTAATACATCATCTCGCAACTAACTCATTGGTTGCAATGCTTGCAAGGCTTTATGTGATGTGCATTACCGAGAAGGCCCTGAGATACCTCTCCGACAATCGGAGTGACAAATCCTAATCTCGAAATACGCCAACCCAATATGTACCTTCGGAGACACCTGTAGAGCACCTTTATAATCACCCAGTTACGTTGTGACGTTTGGTAGCACACAAAGTGTTCCTACGGTAAACGGGAGTTGCATAATCTCATAGTTAAAGGAACATGTATAAGTCATGGATAAAAGCAATAGCAACATACTAAACGATCGGGTGCTATGCTAATGGAATGGGTCATGTCAATCAGATCATTCAACTAATGATGTGATCTCGTTAATCAAACAACAACTCTTTGTTCATGGTTAGGAAACATAACCATCTTTGATTAATGAGCTAGTCAAGTAGAGGCATACTAGTGACACTCTGTTTGTCTATGTATTCACACATGTATTATGTTTCCAGTTAATACAATTCTAGCATGAATAATAAACATTTATCATGATATAAGGAAATAAATAATAACTTTATTATTGCCTCTAGGGCATATTTCCTTCAGTACGTCTTCACAATCCGACCGATCTTAGCACCGAACGTATGGCACCTCCGTGTTCAGCACACGTTCAGCTCAATGATGTCCCTCGTACTCTTGATCCAGTTGAGGTCGAGGGAGTCTTCCGTCAGCACGATGGCGTGGTGACGGTGATGGATGAAGTTACCGGCGCAGGGCTTTTCCTAAGCACTACGACAATATGACTGAGGTGTAAAACTGTGGAGGGTGCACCACACATGGCTAAAGATCAACTTGTGTGTCTATGTGGTGCCCCCTCCCCCGTATATAAAGTAGGGAGGGAGGAGGCCGGCCGGCCCCTAGAGGCACGCCCCAAGGAGAGGAGTCCTACTAGGACTCCAAGTCCTAGTAGGATTCCACTTGGTGGAAGGGGGAAGAAGGAAGGAGAGGGAGAGGAAGAGGGAAAGAGGGGCTGCGCCCCCCTTCCCTAGTCCTATTCGGACTCCCCTTGGGGGGCACCTCCTGGCTGCTGCCCTCTCTCTCCCCTAAGGCCTACTAAGGCCCATTATTTCCCTGGAGGGTTCTGGTAACCTCTCAGGCACTCCGGTTTTACCCGAAACTCTCTGGAACACTTCCGGTGTCCGAATAACATGGTCCAATATATCAATCTTTATGTCTCGACCATTTTGAGACTCCTCTTCATGTCCGTGATCTCATCGGGACTCCGAACAACCTTTGGTACATCAAATCACATAACTCATAATACAAATCGTCATCGAACGTTAAGCGTGCGGACCCTACGGCTTCGAGAACTATGTAGACATGACCGAGACGCATCTCTGGTCAATAACTAATAGCGGAACCTAGATGCTCATATTGGATCCTACATATTCTATGAAGATCTTTATCGGTCAAACCGCATAACAACATACGTTGTTCCCTTTGTCATCGGTATGTTACTTGCCCGAGATTCGATCATCGATATCACCATACCTAGTTCAATCTCGTTATGGGCAAGTCTCTTTACTCGTTCCGTAATGAATCATCCCGCAACTAACTCATTAGTCACATTGCTTGCAAGGCTTATAATGATGTGCATTACCGAGAGGGCCCAGAGATACCTCTTCGACATTCGGAGTGACAAATCCTAATCTCGACCTATGCCAACTCAACAAGCACCATCGAAGACACCTGTAGAGCATCTTTATAATCACCCAGTTACGTTGTGACGTTTGATAGCACACTAAGTTCTTCTGGTATTCGGGAGTTGCATAATCTCATAGTCATAGGAACATGTATAAGTCACGAAGAAAGCAATAGCAACAAACTAAACGATCATAGTGCTAAGCTAACGGATGGGTCTTGTCCATCACATCATTCTCTAATGATGTGATCCCGTTCATCACATGACAACGCATGTTCATGGCTAGGAAACTTAACCATCTTTGATTAACGAGCTAGTCAAGTAGAGGCACACAAGGGACACTCTGTTTGTCTATGTATTCACACATGTACTAAGTTTTCGGTTAATACAATTCTAGCATGAATAATAAACATTTATCATGATATAAGGAAATATAAATATCAACTTTATTATTGCCTCTAGGGCATATTTCCTTCAAGCGGCCCTGAAGCTCGAGCAGTGGCTCTCCAAGCACATTCACATGTCGTCAATGAGAAAGGTGATGGTTGCCGACCCACTCACTGCAGTGAAAATCAGCGCTCCCGTGACCTTCAAATGAGATGTCGGGTATGTTAGAATCAAACTATGTGCATTTTGGGAGAAATGGAAACACATGTGACTGTTAAACGATTCTTTGCTTGTTCATGTATGTAAAATATTTTTAGTGTATGAGTTCACAAGATTGGTAGGGAAAATGTGACTTACCCAGTCCCCAGTGAAAAATATGATGGTAAGTCGGGGAGTCCGGATGGAGCGCTTGACGTGAAGCGCGTAGACATCAACTATGGCCAGAAAGAAGCTCCACATGCATTGCACGGTCGCTGCTGCTACAAGGTAAGCTGGTGAAAAGAACAACAGTGGGCCTAACATAGTTGGTGGTTTTGCTATAGCTCTATCTCATGAGCTGCTAGTCGTTCTCATACAAGCTCGCACTAGACGACTTATCACTAATGGGCAAGGAAAATTATTTTTGATGGGAAGGGGGAAGTTAATGGCTGCTATTCATTTTAGATATTGAGAATTTTTATGGCCAGGTGAATGTTATGATCACTATGAGCTTGCTACTCTCAACATCTGCTATTCATTTCAGATATTGAGAATGTTTCATGGCCAGGTGAATGTTATGATCACAATGAGCTTGCTACTCTCAACATCTGCTATTCATTTCAGATATTGGCGCGTCAAATAATTGGCGGAGGATTCTGCCGCCGGTCATTGGCTAAGAAACCAACAGGGAAAGTTGTTGGGGTTGGGATGAACCAAAAAATTGAACAAGGTTCAAATAGAGGACAGCACCGAAGTCAATGTTAATTTTTTTGCTGCATTGCTCGGAGTGCCAAACCAAATTAACCCTATATCTCTTCCCGCGGAGGGCACAAACCATGAGTCTTTTTGGAGGGGGGGGGCAAAGGCTACAAAATTTCCTATCCAAGTCCTTCCATTTTATTTTTTCAAAAATAATTTTAAAGCTAGGGGAGGGGGGCATTGGCCCCCTCATCTTTACACGCATAGCTCTGCCTCTGCTAAATATATTTGTATGTTATATATTTTTATGTAAATATTGTATATATCAATTGGACCACCCTGGCCGAAAAATCCTAACTAAGCCACTGGTGTCTTGCAGGTGCTAAACATTTGTGTAACATGCCTCGAGAGTGATGTATTGTATGTGGCTTTGGCCTTCTGCCTATAGCCTGAACCTCTAGAACTCCTTATTCAATGAAAATGGGAAATCTTTTGACTAATTTCAAAAAAAGTCAGAGTGGGAGAAAAACCGGGGAGCACACACTGGTACGCGGTGACCACGTGGAAGTCACTGGTGTAAGCCATGAAGGGGACGGCGGCGGCCGCGAGGAGGGTCTGCGCGAGATGGTTCCCAAGCTTGCAACGTGTCCCGGGCGCCCACAACAGGCCCACCATCAGCACACCGGGCGACGGCACTTTCCTGCCTTGCCCCTGCGCCGCCACAACCGCAGCCGGAGCTGGGGGCGCCGCCTGCGCCTGTCCGTGCGCCACCGTATCTAGAGCCAGTCCCTGTCCATGCGTCGCCTCCACCGCAATCGGGGCCGGGTGCACCAACGGGTGGCTCGCTTGTGCGATCATGTCAGGTACCCTACTGAATTCAGCAAATAGCTGGATACATGATTTTGGGGAAGAAACTAGGGTTCTAGAGAGGAAGGAGAAGGGGGGTTCGAGAGCAGCCGTTTTTAAGTCACCAGGAAGCTCCACGTAGCCTGCAAGAACATCACCACAGCCAGGATGCTACACACAGGGCTGACCCTAGGCCATGGCAAAAGGTTCGATGGCCTAGGGCCTGTCTTAAATAAGGGCCTGATATATCTATATACATAAGTTATATTTGCAGAACAAAAAAATCAACATGGACAGGGGGCATATGCCCCCCTCATCGATGCATTTTATCAAGTTCTATATACTCAATAACTATTTATAGTTAAGTACATTATAAGATATAAGATGTTATGCCTTTCTATTTTTCATGATATATGATATATGTTGTTGAATATATATATATGTTGCTAATGTTAATGTTCATTGTTTCTAAATTGCACTAAGGCCTTCGTAATGCTAGGGCCGGCCCTAACTACACACAAACATATATGTACACATCATGCATGTCCTATATAGTAACCTTGCGCCAAAATGATTTAGTGAAGCAAACTTACCTGAATGTGCTGGTGTACGAGCCGGCCTTGCGAGCCATGACCATCGTGTAGGTGGACACGGCAGCGAACACGAACTGGGCCACCCTAAGTGCCACGCCACCCCACATCCCGAGACAAAGTAGAAGTCGGCCATCTCCCTGATCTGTAGGAGAGTATCAAAATGCAATAAGGACAAAAGAATGCCGAAACTTTCTTCATTTCAGAGTTGAGAATTCAAAATTCGACATGTTACTGTCGCTTGCTTGCATGGTCCATGAAAGGAACACTGAATCTAAATTGAATCATATGCTTGGAGTATAATTTATGCGGTTTTGTGAGATGACAACTTGCTCCAGCACCTCCTCCTAATAATCCTTAGCACCGTCACTCTCCACGGTACAGCCAGGGCCGGCCCTAGGCCACGGCAAAAGGTGCGACTGCCTAGGGCCCGTCTTAAATAAGGACCCCGCATATCTTTATATATAAATTACAAAAAAATATTTATAGAACAAAAAAATCAACATGGTTAGGGGTCATATGCCCCCCAGCTCGACACAATTTTTACTTTGTATTTATTCTATTTATTTATTTATAGGTAAGTACATTGTAATTACTATTTGCATCATATAACCATGTATAGATGGTGTATTGAGACTTTATTTGCCAAGTAAAATTATGTTTTTACTAGTCATCAATCTGTGCTCCTACACGGGTTAGAAATTTTTGGAAGTTTATAGTGTTGTACATAGAAAGTTTCTATCAGTATTATTTTCTTGAAATCATATAGAAATTAGATGTGCATAATATTGATAAATATATTTTATTTTCCATTTAGACTATAAAATATTGTATTCCCTACCGTAGCAGTTGCTAAATACATATGAAGATGATCCTAAAAAAATACATATGAAGATGTCTTTCTTTTTTCACATTATTATATATATACCATGCATGATTTCACTCTATATAGGTTATTATTTGCATGGTTATTTCTTGCTTCCCATATGCAAACATATTATTAAAATGTCTCACGAAAAACATGTGTGAAAAATGACCATTCGATTTTTTTCAAGTGCTCATCAGTTCAACACGTCGGTGAGCCACATGCCTTCCTATGGAACATTGGGACACAACTCAGTTTAAGCTCTTTTTAGGGGAGTCCAGGTTAAAGATTATCCTCGTACTGATAATTATTTGGAAGACCTTTAAACTTCATATAGTCTGTTTTTGAAGCTCGTGGATGCCTTCTTTGCTTTTTAAATAAAATTTCCTACACTTCGAGTATTCTAACCGATTGTTTTATTTTACTTGGACTGTAACATTGTAGAGACAATCATTATTATTTTTCAAATATAACATTCATATTTTGGAAATTGGTTGAATATTCTTAAGTTGGACTGTAATTTTCTAGCAGAGCACCGTTCGCCTATCTAAGAATCCTCCTAAATTAATGGATGGCAGCCTATAAGAATTTTAAACTTAGTTTGTATATTTATGAAAAATTGGTCCTTCTGACATCCAAACTGAGCCATCGGGAAAAGCAATGATGATGCATTTTTTAAGCTATGACAACTTGTTTGTATCCTAGCAGAAGAGATATAGCTGTAAACGGCCGACATCTTTGTCATTACATTACGTTCATCTGGACTTACATTGCCTATTTTGGCTACTATTAATTTACATTTTTAATCAATTAAGTGTTGTGGCATTGTTATGCAATTATTCCTTAAATATCTTACATATGAAACTTATTCTTTTCTAAAAAATAAAACTTACACTGCATTCCCTTACTTCTAAATCTATAGATTTTTTATGCACTTGCACGGTTTAGCTAGCAATTTTTTTAAAAAAAATAATATATTCAAGGATTTATTTATTAACTCTATAGATTCGCTGAAGGGGGAGCGAGATGGGCTAGCCCACACGCGGGGCTGGCCACGGCCTCATTTTTTATTTTATTTCGTTCTTTGTTCTTTTTTTGCTTTATTTTAATACTTTTCTTTATACTTTAAAATATTTTATATATGTTCATATATTATATTTAAGATATTTCAAAGTAATTTATACGAAAAAATTGCATATGAGCCCATAGTTTTTATTATATTTGTGAAGTACATATATCTTTGTACGTAATAAAGAGTATGCTCATAATATGGTACATACTACCTAAACATTCTTATATATATTACATAGTACGCGTATATGTTCTCCGATTTGGCGGAAACTACAAGCAACATATGAAATATGTACGTATCATCATTTTGCGTTATGTATGTTGTATGTAGTATCTGTCAAAATCGAGAGTAAGTACGTGTAGTATGTGAAAGATCGTGGATGTCGTCTAGAAGGGGGGGGGTGAATAGGCGCTTTAAAATAATTATGGTTTATTCTTGAACAAATGCGGAACAAACCTAGCGGTTAATTTGTCAAGCACAAAACGAACAACAACTAGGCTCACCTATGTGGACCAACAACTTATGCTAAGCAAGATAAACACTAAGTGATAGCAAGATATATGACAAGAAACAATATGGCTATCACAAAGTAAAGTGCACAAGTAAAGGGCTCGGGTAAGAGATAACAGAGGCACGCGGAGACGACGATGTATCCCGGAGTTCACACCCTTGCGGATGCTAATCTCCGTTTGGAGCGGTGTGGAGGCACAATGCTCCCCAAGAAGCCACTAGGGCCACCGTAATCTCCTCACGCCCTCGCACAATGCAAGATGCCGTGATTCCACTAAGGGATCCTTGAGGGCGGTCACCGAACCCGTACAAATGGCAACCCGTGGGGGCAGTCACCGAACCCATACACTTTGGCAACCATTGGGGGCGGTCACCGGTACTCGTCAAATTGCTCGGGGCGATCTCCACAACCTAATTGGAGACCCCGATGCTTGCCCGGAGCTTTACACCAGAATGATTGAGCTCCGAACACCACCAACCATCTAGGGCGCCCAAGCACCCAAGAGGAACAAGCTC
The DNA here is from genome assembly GCA_032464435.1 of Aegilops umbellulata. Lineage (NCBI taxonomy): Eukaryota > Viridiplantae > Streptophyta > Magnoliopsida > Poales > Poaceae > Aegilops > Aegilops umbellulata. The sequence goes on along the minus strand of CP136059.1, from coordinate 271,089,472 downwards.
AAGGGTACCAAGCACCCAAGAGTAATAAGCTTCTCAACTAGTAACTTCCACGTATCACCATGGAGAACTCAAATCGATGCACCAAATGCAATGGCAAGGGCACACGGAGTGCCCAAGTCCTTCTCTCTCAAATCCCACCGAAGCAACTAATGCTAGGGAGGAAAATGAGAGTAAGAACAAGAAGGAGAACACCAAGAACTCCAAGATCTAGATCCAAGGGGTTCCCCTCACATAGAGGAGAAAGTAATTGGTGGAAATGTGGATTTAGATATCCTCTCTCTTTCCCTAAAAAACTAGCAAGAATCATGGAGGGATTGAGAGTTAGCAAACTCGAAGAAGGTCAACAATGGGGGAACAACACGAGCTCAAAGGATAAGGTTCATTGGGGAAGAAGATCCCCTTTTATAGGTGGGAAAAAATCCAACCGTTATGCTCACAGCCCGCACCGAGCGGTACTACCACTCCAAGGAGCGGTACTACCGCTAGGGCGGTAGTAGCCCTTTGAAACACAACAGCGAGGAGGCAAAAAAGCCAGAAGAACCATCGGAGCGGTAGTACCGCTTGACCTCACGGTACTACCTCTAGGGGTAGCGGTACTACTGCTAAGGGTAGCGGTACTACTGCTTGTGAGCAGTACTAAAAAAATTACATCTGTGCCCACCACCGCTGGACTTGTGACGATTTTTTGGTCCAGAGCGGAAGTAGCCACGGATGTAGTCGCGGTAGTACCGCTCCCAAGAGCAGTACTAAAAAATTACATCCGCAGCAACCCCTTTTAAGGACACCAAAACTGACACAACTTCTACAAACAGACTCCGAATTCGACGAAACCAAGTTTGTTGGAAAGCTAGCGACAAGGGCTAACACAATCTTGATATAAATAACAATAAGAAGCAAATGAGAAAAGTCCCATAAGAAAATGGTGAGAACCCTTCCTCAAAAGAGACCGGTAAAACCTCCAACACCGAAAATGCAATAGAAGAAGCATGTAACTCCGTTTTCGATGAACTCAAGCTTGTCATCAATATGACCATAAGCTCTAAGACTCACAAAGAGAACCAAACAAGAACCAAGAAACATGATGCAAGGATGCAATGGTTTGAGATCTCTACTTAATGATACGATCAAGCTACTAACTTGAGAGCCCCCCTTGATAGTACGGCAATCGATCCTATAACCCGGTCTCCCAACTACCAACATGAGACCGGTAAAATAGAAAACCTATCAAGGGCAAACCTTTGCCTTGCACATGATCCACTTGAGCTAGATGATGATGATCATGTGCTCCTAAAGATGGACCACCTTTCTTGATTGCGTTGGGTCGATGGAGACTAGATTATAGATCCCCCATACTCCACTATGGGTGAGCCACTCCTCGGCACATCTTCACAAGTCCATTGACACCACAATGGATGGCAAGCTTCAAGCACTTGATCTCTTTGTGATGCTCCACTTGAACTTGCACATGGCAATCTTGATGGCGATCACCACTTGATGTCATCCTTTCCATGGGTTGTATGATATCTTCCTCTTGACGCAAGCCCATGGACACGTACCTAACCCCACATAGAACTCTCACATAGACCATGGGTTAGTACACAAATGCTTACCATACCATGGGATCACTTGATCCCTCTTGATACATCTTCTATGCTTTGTGATTTGATCAACTTGATTAACTCTTGACTTAGTCTTGATCAACCTTGACCCTTTCCAACTCTCTTCATTTGGATGATGTCTTGAAGTTAAGCATGAACGATCACACAATCTTCTTTTTCAAGACAAGCTTGCAATAAGCCCAACTATCACATGACCAAACTTAGAATAATTACTTAATAGCACCTTGGTCAACTCATAAACTCCTTGAAACCAACACATGGACTTCAAGAAATGCCTATGGACAAATCCTTTAAATATAACTCAAGGCAACCATTAGTCCATAGAGATTGTCATTAATTACCAAAACCAAACATGGGGGCACCGCATGTTCTTTCAATCTCCCCCATTTTGGTAATTGATGACAATCACTTTCAAGAGAGTTTATATAAGGAATTATGCATAACCATGCAATGCAACAACCAATGATGCAGGAGAATGAGATGCAAATGCTTAGGAATAAATCCAAAGCAAGGAAAAGATTCTGAAAACCTTCTCCACAAAACTCTTTGAAACTTCTCCCCCATTGGCATCGATTGCCAAAATGGGCGAAAAGCTTAGAAGGCAAATATAAAAAGTGTTCCTCCATAAATTGTGTATTTCTCAACAAGATAGTGGAATGCCATACACATATCCAAAGGTAAATACTTGGAGGAACACAAACTATATTGAGGCACAAAGATTGCTAAAGAATGATATGCCACAAGGACATAACAAAGAGAGACACAAGCAATCAAGCAATTAAAAGATACCAATTGAACCAACTAGACCAATGATCCTATGTGCCACATGAATAAAAGATATTATGATATGAGCAAAGGAGTGTTCTAGAGAAACTAGAGAAGCTCCCCATGATTTGTGCACAATTTTGTTTTGTAATTGGATACACCGAGCACAAAATAGGATCGTCACTCCCCAAGATCAATAGAACCTCACGACATGTGCAAGAGAGCAACGGAGTGTTCTAAAGACACTAGTGAAGCTCCCCATGATTTGTGCAATCCTTAGAATATTTGCATTAGGATACCAAGTGGACAAAATAGGATCATCACTCCTTGAAAATCAATAGAAACTCACAACAAGAGAAAGTGGGCATGTAGGAAACAAATCCTAGCACAAGCAACAAACACATGGTTGAGCAACATGTAAAAGAGGCAACTTATAAGAATGGGCTCAGCCAAAAAGATGTGTGTGAGTCAAGGCAATGCACTTGAGAAGACTAATGTACGGATGAGCATCAAGCATCAATAAAGTCTTGAAAGAATGAGGCACACGGTGCAAGGCCTATCATTCCCACACACAACTAACAAATGGGTTCACAAGCTTACTAATAAGCAAATAGAGAACCTATGCTCGTGACAACCCGTGGTGAAGATAGAAGATGAAAGCCTCATCAAGACGAGGGATACCAATTAAGACAGAAAAAGCCTCGTAAAGATAAGCATGAGGAAAATGATCTTCACCACACAAGAGTGCATCAAGATGCAACAAGATAATACACGCACTCAAGGAAAAAGCTTTCACGGAGCCACCCAAGAAATAACAAAAGAAAGACAAGGTGGATGTGAAAGAAAGGATATCATCTAGAGATGTAATTTCTCTCAAGTGTATAAGGTTCTAGGTAGACGAAATCATGATGATATATATCTACAAAGAAGCATGTACACCCGAAATAGTTACAACATGAAGGAACAAGATATCCAAAAGGAAGTCATACATATACCAATAAGATATTTGCTTGAGAGCATAGCACATGGCTAGATATGGTCTTATTGTATATAAATGAATTCCAAGCACACGAACATCAAAGACATCACAACTAGCAACAAGACATCATTGTTGGGATGTTTTGAGAAAGGAAACAAGTATCACAAGAAAGAATGGATAACATGCCATGATACAACCTACACAAGGTTGATGCAAGAAATGTGTGCATGAAGTATATGAAGATACTTGTTACCGAGATAACATTGGAAGGATGTAGGAGATACCAATTGAAGGTACAAAGTAGTTAATTGATCATCCTAGCTTGACTCCAATAAGCACATGGTGACAACACCTTCCTTGTGAGTGAGCCGAGCATCCAATGCATCTCCACTTGTTCCTAGAACAACAACACAAACAAAATGGTCCCCAAACTCATTGGGACTAAAGAGTTAGAGAACCGACAACACATAGGACAAACTCCACATAAATATGTGCATATAGATATGAAAATGAATTTCATGCACATCTCATCCAATTTGAGACTTGGTGGATTTCCCCCTATATATTGGGTCAAATAAAGAAAGTATGCCAAAGAAACTACAAGAAGTAAATATGCATGCTCAAGACTTTCAAGAACCGAGACCAAAATACAAAGAAATACCAAGCAAAGAAAAGATACCAAATGAATAAATCATCACTTGGAGGATATCCATAAAAGATACATCAAGGAATGAGATATCCATTGATATACTCAAAATTAAAAAAATATCAAACTCCCAAAAGAGAGGGTGGTTCCAAACAAACCAAGCTCTCTACAAAGTTTCATAATGGCACAAAGTACCAAAACGAAAACAACTTGCCTTCCACCAACACACACTTGATAAGGATCGCAAGATGAGTGTTTTATAGAAAATAGGATAGCTCCCCCAAGACTAGTGCATTATAGAGAATTTGCATTGGAATACAAAATTCACAAGGTGGGATCACCACTTTCACTATATCTAGAAAGCACTAGAAAGATCAAGAAATTAACAAGATCCACAAGTGGTATGGAAGACAAAGGGAGTTGATACATTCCTAGGAAAGAGATAAGGAAAATAAAAGCAAAGGCCAATGTAGAGATGATCAATAATTTCTACCACACATAAGTGAGTACCAATTGCCAAAAGACAGGAAGTATTTGGAAATGATTCCCGTTGGTAGATAGCAAGGATATCCAACATCATCTTCACATCGAACACAAGCAAATTGCAACTTGTAGAGCTAACATGCCACCTAAGAACAAGATAATTTACAATATCAATTCTAGGTGACAACATCTCAAATGTACACATTTTCTAGGCTTGTAATATGCATAGCATATGACTCCCCCATAATGTGATACCAATAAAAAGTTAACAAGAGGCAATAAGGGAATCCAACAAGAGATAATTTACGGACTATTTAGAATTTGAATTTCTCATGAGAAGACATACCACATAGCGACTAGATAATCTTGAAATATCAATACTAGATGGTATTACTCATGTACACACATTTATATGATTGTGAGGTGCACAAAGCACATCACTCCCCCATAATGGGATATTCCATTAATCTCTCACAAGAGCTAACTAAGATACAAACAAGATGCACAAAGGCTCAACGTACGACCTACATGTACATTAAGTGCAAACCAACATACATAAACTTGATTACTCAAGATAAGCAATTTGGAGACACAACATATACAAACACATGCAAGGAACAAAACCAAAACATGCAAGGGGGCAAGTAACTTTCAATGTAAGCAATTTAAGTACAAGTTACCGCAAGGAGGCACATCGGATATAAGATATAAGCTTGATGATTCAATTGACTTGGCTTGAGACAATAAGAGTGATGAATTCCCCTTAATTCTTCATAATGTAGCCAAGTCTCCAATGTCCTCCAACAACACCTATTGATCAAGTATGAGCTAGTTGGTCCCCAACCAAGCTGGGTCCTAAGAGGTTAGTCACAATAGGCTTGGCTACCCAAATGGTTCTTTTCTTGACACCACTTTGAGTACCAACATATTTGGCAAACACATTGCCAACCTTATCATTCCCAAGAGAATAGATATCATCAATTAGAATAGGGTTGGATAAGGTACCATTCATGCATGAAGAAGCGACGTGACCTTTTTCACGACATAGGTAGCAACGTCTACTCTTCACTTTCTTCTCACTTGATTTCTCAAAATGAGAAGCATTAACTTGAATCTTCTTGGGAAGAGGCCTTTCTTCAACTTGAGGTTGAGCATGAGAATGCACTTGTAGCCGCTTCCCTTGTTGCTTGTCACTAATGGCCTTCTTCTTCAATGGGCAAGATCTAACATGGTGCCCTTCAATTTTGCACTTGAAGCAAATAATCTTGGCCAAATTCTTGACGTGTTCTTGGCCCTTCTTCTTGTTCATCTTGGACTTCTTCTTCTTGTTGGAGTTGAATCCAAGTCCACCTTTGTCATTGGGGGATTTTTGCACACTCAAGATATTGTTGAGTGTGGATTTCCCTTCATGACACTTTTTCAAGTCTTTCTTCAAAGAAGTGACTTGGGCCTTGAGCTCTTTGATTTCCTCTACATGGTTAGTCTCAGCACAAGTACTAGAGGAAGTATAAGCTTCATCATTGGAGCAAAGAGGCAAGGAAAGCAATTCATCACAAGATGTACCAATGTTATGCATAGATGAATTACGAGGACTAGCACAAGGCAATATAGCATTTTAACTAAAAGTAGTGCTAATGTACACATGAGGCTCACTAGATGCTACCTTAGCAATCATAGTCTCATGAGCTATTTTTAGCACATTATGGGTTACAAGAAGATCACCATGAGAGCTAGAAAGCTTTTCATGACTTTCTTCCAATTTCCCATAATTGCTAGATAGCAACTCAAGTTGAGCCCTTAGCTCAACATTCTCCTTTAAAATGGATGCTTCACAAGAAATAGAGTTAGTAGCACAAGCATCATCATTAACAACAAGAGGAGAAGGCAACTTGGCAAGCTCTTTTAAATAAGAAGCTTCAAGTTGAGCATGAGACTCAGTGAGTTTGATGAGCTCACCCTTGATGACCCTTGAGCCATTTTTGAGGTGCTCAAAATCCTCAAGGAGTCTAGCATGAGCAACTTCAAGCTTAGCATTTTTAGTTTCAAAAACATTGGCCACCTCAAGAGCTCTATCATGAGATTTCTTCAATCTAGATAACTCTAGAGCAAAAGTATCCTCAAGAGATTACTTGGTGGTTTGTTCAAGTTCAAGAGCTTGAGAGAGGTCTGCAATCTCATTAGCGTAATCACGCTCATGACCTTCCATTTTGTCAATGGTGACCTCATGCTCCTCAAGACGAGATTCCAACTCGTCAATATATTTCTTGCCCTCAATAGCAATAGACTTGATTTCCATGAAGTTGGAACGAGCAATTTTATTCTTAAGAAGAGCTTTAAAATTATTTCCCCCTTAACTTCTAAGGAGGCAACATCATCATTCTCTTCATAATAACCGACATCATCATCACTCTTGCCATCATCAATATTATGACAAGATATATTGGGATTCAAAGTGGGAGATACCTTTAAAGCCTTGGCCATAAGGCAAAAAGCAATCGATGATGATGTAGGATCCCTTGAAGCACCGTTCAAGACCACATCTTGTTCCATGGAGTGTTGGGTTTTCCTCTGCATTGTTAGCACAACAACTCGAGGAAATAGATACATTTTTTATCATGGCAACAAGACATAGCAAGCATATCATCATGAGATTTGAGCAAGCAATTTCTACAAGATATGCAAGAACTTTTAACACAAGCATGTGAAACATAAAGTCCAAAGGTGAAGCATTGCAATAATAAAGTGATGAAGGATCATCAATAATAAGCTCACTATAATCATTGAAATGAACACCACTACTCACCATATCATTACCTTGTGGCAAACCACATGTAGGTGAAGTAGAAGAAGTTGAGAATACTATATGACCGGAGGTGGAAGTAGGACAATCATCTCCACAAATCTCGGACACGCCATATTTGTCTTGAAGCTTTGTCCACAACTCATGAGCATCCCGAAACAGCATGAATTGAAATATAACTACATTGCTCAAAGCATCAAAAAGCACATTAGAAGCTTGAGCATTGAGATAAGAGTTTTTCTCATCCTCTAAAGATAATCTTTGTGGATCCTTTGGAGGAGAAAAACCCATATCTACAATTCACTCTAAATTTGGGTCCATGACCCTAAAGAGATTAAGCATGCGAATTACCCAAACATCAAAATTTGTGCCATCGAAACTAAGCGTGCCAGAGAATCCTAAACCCCTAGTCGACATCCTTACTCTCTAGGCGGTTAAGCCCTAAAAAGAGACATGAGGCTCTGATACCAATTGAAAGATCGTGGATGTTGCCTAGAGGGGGGGGTGAATAGGCGCTTTAAAATAATTACGGTTTAGGCTTGAACAAATGCGGAATAAACCTAGCGGTTAATTTGTCAAGCACAAAACCTGCAACAACTACGCTCACCTATGTGCACCAGCAACTTATGCTAAGCAAGATAAACAACTAAGTGATAGCAAGATATATGACAAGAAACAATATGGCTATCACAAAGTAAAGTGCATAAGTAAAGGGCTCGGGTAAGATATAACCTAGGCACGCGGAGACGACGATGTATCCCGAAGTTCACACCCTTGCAGATGCTAATCTCCGTTTGGAGCGGTCTGGAGGCACAATGCTCCCCAAGAAGCCACTAGGGCCACCGTAATCTCCTCACGCCCTCGCACAATGCAAGATGCCGTGATTCCACTAAGGGATCCTTGAGGGCGGTCACCGAACCCGTACAAATGGCAACCCTTGGGGGCGGTCACCGAACCCGTACACTTTGGCAACCCTTGGGGGCGGTCACCGGTACCCGTCAAATTGCTCGGGGCGATCTCCACAACCTAACTGGAGACCCCGATGCTTGCCCGGAGCTTTACACCATAATGATTGAGCTCTGAACACCACCAATCATCTAGGGCGCCCAAACACCCAAGAGGAACAAGCTCAAGGGTACCAAGCACCCAAGAGTAATAAGCTTCTCAACTTGTAACTTCCACGTATCACTGTGGAGAACTCAAACAGATGCACCAAATGCAATGGCAAGGGCACACGGAGTGCCCAAGTCCTTCTCTCTCAAATCCCACCAAAGCAACTAATGCTAGGGAGGAAAATGAGAGGAAGAACAAGAAGGAGAACACTAAGAACTCCAAGATCTAGATCCAAGGGGTTCCCCTCACATAGAGGAGAAAGTGATTGGTGGAAATGTGGATCTAGATCTCCTCTCTCTTTTCCCTCAAAAACTAGCAAGAACCATGGAGGGGTTGAGAGTTAGTAAGCTCAAAGAAGGTCAACAATGGGGGTAGAACACGAGCTCAAAGGATAAGGTTCATTGGGGAAGAAGAACCCCTTTTATAGGTGGGGAAAAATCCAACCGTTATGCTCACAGCCCGCACCGAGCGGTACTACCGCTCCAAGGAGCGGTACTAACACTAGGGCAGTAGTAGCCCTTTGAAACACAACAGCGAGGTGGCAAAAAAGCCAGAAGAACCGTCGGAGCGGTAGTACCGCTTGACCTCACGGTACTACCGCTAGGGGTAGCGGTACTACTGCTTGCGAGCGGTACTAAAAAATTACATCCGTGCCCACCACCGCTGGACTTGTGACGAGTTTTTGGTCTGGAGTGGAAGTAGCCACAGAAGTAGTCGTGGTAGTACCGCTCCCAAGAGCGGTACTAAAAAATTACATCCGCAGCAGCCCCTTTTAAGGACACTAAAACTGACACAACTTCTGCAAACGGACTCCGAATTCGACGAAACCAAGTTTGTTGGAAAGCTAGTGACAAGGGCTAACACAATCTTGATATAAATAACAATAAGAAGCAAATAAGAACAGGCCCATAAGAAAATGGTGAGAACCCTTCCTTGAAAGAGACCAGTAAAACCTCCAACACCGAAAACGCAATAGAAGAAGCATGTGAACTCCGTTTTCGATGAACTCAAGCTTGTAATCAAGATGACCATAAGCTCTAATACTCACAAAGAGAACCAAACAAGAACCGAGAAACATGATGCAAGGATGCAATGGTTTGAGCTATCTACTTAATGATACGATCAAGCTACCAACTTGAGAGAGCCCCCTTGATAGTACGGCAATCGATCCTATAACCCGGTCTCCCAACTACCACCATGAGACCGGTAAAATAGAAAACCTATCAAGGGCAAACCTTTGCCTTGCACATGATCCACTTGAGCTAGATGATGATGATCTTGTGCTCCTGAAGATGGACCACCTTTCTTGATTGCGTTGGGTCGATGGAGACTAGATTATTGCTCCCCCATACTCCACTATGGGTGAGCCACTCTTCGGCACATCTTCACAAGTCCATTGACACCACAATGGATGGCAAGCTTCAAGCACTTGATCTCTTCATGATGCTCCACTTGAACTTGCACATGGCAATCTTGATGACGATCACCACTTGATGTCATCCTTTCCATGGGTTGTATGATATCTTCCTCTTGATGCAAGCCCATGGACACGTACCTTGTTGGAAATATGCCCTAGAGGCAATAATAAAAGGATTATTATTATATTTCCTTGTTCATGATAATTGTGTTTCATTCATGCTATAATTGTGTTATCCGGAAATCGTAATACATGTGTGAATACATAGACACCAACATGTCCCTAGTAAGCCCTAGTTGACTAGCTCGTCAACCAACAGATAGTCATGGTTTCCTGACTATGGACATTAGATGTCATTGATAACGAGATCACATCATTAGGAGAATGATGAGATGGAAAAGACCCAATCCTAAGCATAGCACAAAGATCGTATAGTTTGTTTGCTAGAGCTTTTCCAATGTCAAGTATCTTTTCCTTAGACCATGAGATCGTGTAACTCCCGGATACCGTAGGAGTGATTTGGGTGTACCAAACGTCACAACGTAACTGGGTGACTATAAAGGTATACTACGGGTATCTCCGAAAGTGTCTGTTGGGTTGACACGGATCGAGACTGGGATTTGTCACTCCGTATGACGGAGAGGTATCTCTGGGCCCACTCGGTAATGCATCATCAGAATGAGCTCAAAGTGACCAAGTGTTTGGTCACGGGATCATGCATTACGGTACTAGTAAAGTGACTTGCCGGTAACGAGATTGAACGAGGTATTGGGATACCGGCCATCGAATCTCGGGCAAGTAAAATACCGATTGACAAAGGGAATTGCATACGGGGTTGCTTGAATCCTCGACATCGTGCTTCATCCGATGAGATCATCGAGGAGCATGTGGGAGCCAACATGGGTATCCAGATCCCGCTGTTGGTTATTGGCCGGAGAGCCGTCTCGGTCATGTCTACGTGTCTCCCGAACCCGTAGGGTCTACACACTTAAGGTTCGGTGACACTAGGGTTGTAGAGATATGAGTATGCATTAACCCGAAAGTTGTTCGGAGTCCCGGATGAGATCCCGGACATCACGAGGAGTTTCAGAATGGTCCGGAGGTAAAGAATTATATATGGGAAGTCGAGTTTCGGCCATCGGGAAGGTTTCAGGGGTCACCGGTATTGTATCGGGACCACCAGAAGGGTCCCGGGGGTCCATCGGGTGGGGCCACCTATCCCGGAGGGCCCCATGGGCTGAAGTGGGAGGGGAACCAACCCCTAGTGGGCTGGTGCACCACGCCTTGGGCCCCATGCGCCTAGGGTTGGGAACCCTAGGGGAGGGGGCACCTCCACTTGCCTTGGGGGGCACTCCACCACCTTGGCCGCCGCCCCCCTAGGAGATCCCATCTCCTAGGGCCGGCGCCCCCTGGGGACCCTATATATAGAGGGGGAGGGAGGGCAGCCGCACCCATGCCCCTGGCGCCTCCCTCTCCCACTCCAACACCTCCTCCTCCGTAGAGCTTGGCGAAGCCCTGCCGGAGTACTGCCCCTCCACCACCACCACGCTGTCGTGCTGCTGCTGGAGCCATCTTCATCAACCTCTCCCTCCTCCTTGCTGGATCAAGATGCGGGAGACGTCATCCGCTCCGTACGTGTGTTGAACGCGGAGGTGTCGTCCGTTCGGCGCTAGGATCTTCGGTGATTTGGATCACGACGAGTACGACTCCTTCAACCACGTTCTCTTGAACGCTTCCGCTCGCGATCTACAAAGGTATGTAGATGCACTCCGATCACTTGTTGCTAGATGAACTCATAGATGGATCTTGGTGAAACCGTAGGAAATTTTTTATTTTCTGCAACGTTCCCCAACAGTGGCATCATGAGCTAGGTCTATGCGTAGTTCTCTTTGCACGAGTAGAACACAATTTGTTGTGGGCGTAGATGTTGTCAACTTTCTTGCCTCTACTAGTCTTATTTTGCTTCAGCGGTGTTGTGGGATGAAGCGGCCCGGACCGACCTTACACGTACGCTTACGTGAGACAGGTTCCACCGACTGACATGCACTAGTTGCATAAGGTGGCTAGCGGGTGTCTGTCTCTCCCACTTTAGTTGGAGCGGATTCGACGAAAAGGGTCCTTATGAAGGGTAAATAGAAGCTGACAAATCACGTTGTGGCTTTTACATAGGTAAGAAAACGTTCTTGCTAGAACCCTATTGCAGCCACGTAAATCTTGCAACAACAATTAGAGGACGTCTAACTTGTTTTTGCAGCAAGTGTTTTGTGATATGATATGGCCAAAGTTGTGATGAATGATGAATGATATATATGTGATGAATGAGATCATGTTCTTGTAATAGGAATCACGACTTGCATGTCGATGAGTATGACAACCGGCAGGAGCCATAGGAGTTGTCTTTATATTTTTGTATGACCTGCGTGTCATTGAGAAACGCCATGTAAATTACTTTACTTTATTGCTAAACGTGTTAGCCATAGTAGTAGAAGTAATAATTGGTGAGAAACTTCAAGGAATTTCAGAGTGAGGTTGAGAATCAACGTGACAGAAAAAACAAGTTCTTACGATCAGATCGTGGGGGAGAATATTTAAGTCACGAATTTGGTACGCACTTAAGGAAATGTGGAATCGTTTCACAACTCACACCGCCTGGAACACCTCAGTGTAACGGTGTGTCTGAACGTCGTAATCGCACTCTATTGGATATGGTGCGATCTATGATGTCACTCACTGATTTACCGCTATCATTTTGGGGATACGCTCTAGAGACAGCTACGTTCACTTTAAATAGGGCACCGTCTAAATCCGTTGAGACGACACCGTATGCATTATGGTTTGGGAAGAAACCTAAGCTGTCGTTTCTAAAAGTTTGGGGATGCGATGCTTATGTCAAGAAACTTCAACCTGAAAAGCTCGAACCCAAGTCGTAAAAATGCGTCTTCATAGGATACCCTAAGGAAACCATTGGGTATACCTTCTACCACAAATCTGAAGGCAAGACCTTTGTTGCCAAGAACGAGTCCTTTATAGAGTAAGAGTTTCTCTCGAAAGAAGTAAGTGGGAGGAAAGTGGAACTTGATGAAGTATTACCTCTTGAACTGGAGAGTAGCGCAGCTCAAGAAAATGTTTTTGTGGTGCCTCCACCGATTAGAGAGGAAGTTAACGATGATGATCATGAAACTTCAGATCAAGTTGCCACTAAACTTCATAGGTCCACAAGGACACGTTCTGCACCAGAGTGGTACGGCAACCCTGTCCAGGAAATCATGTTGTTAGACAACGGTGAACCTTCGAACTATGAAGAAGCAATGGTGGGCCCAGATTCCAACAAATGGCTTGAAGCCATGCAATCCGAGATAGGATCCATGTATGAAAACAAAGTATGGACTTTGACAGACTTGCCCGATGATCAGCGAGCGATAGAGAATAAATGGACCTTTAAGAAGAAGACGGACGCGGATGGTAATGTTACCATCTATAAGGCTCGACTTGTCACTAAGGGTTATCGACAAGTTCAAGGGATTGACTACGATGAGACTTTCTCTCCCGTAACAAAGCTGAAGTCCGTCCGAATCATGTTAGCAATTGCCTCATACTATGATTATGAGATATGGCAAATGGACGTCAAAACGGCATTCCTTAACAGTTATCTTAAGGAAGAACTGTATATGATGCAGCCGGAAGGTTTTGTCGACCCTAACACTATAGGAATCAGCTACTTTGCCATCTGCCACGGCAGACGGCAAAGGCATGGATGGCGGACGGCAAAGGTCTTTGTCGTCTGCCGCGGACAGCAAAGGGGACGACAAAGTAAGGTTCGGCAAAGAGCTACTTTGCCGTCCGCTTCGGGCGGCTGACGGCAAAGGGGCCTTTGCCATCAGCAGCGGACGGCAAAGAATGCAGACGGCAATAAATGTGTTGTTACTCCGTTAGGTGGTTAACGGCAGGCCTTTGCCGTCCGCCGCTGACGGCAAACTTCGAAAGGCCTTTGCCATCCGCCGAATGATGTCAGCCGACGTCACTACACGGCAGGCCTTTGCCGTCCGCCACTGTAGGCAAAGTTTTTACTCTTTGCCGTCCGCCGCGGACAGCAAAGCCTTTGTCGTCAGCCACTATAGGCAAACTGACCAAATTGGTCAGCCTCCCAGGAAGCACAGTTGCCTGCCACGTGGCCTCTTTGCCGTCCGCTGCTGATGGCAAAGAGCTCTTTGCTATCGGTGGCAGACGGCAAAGAGCCTGCATATTGGCTCTTTTTTCTGTTTTTTGAATCCAACAATTTTCAGAGCAAATATATATGACATATATAGATATATTTCCATATCAGATATCCAGCACATAAGTTTCATATCACATATCACATATCACATAAGTTTCATCCATACACATTGTTCATACATAAGCCAGTTCCATCCATATACATATTACAATGCAAAGTTTCATCAAGATAGGAAGTTCCATCATAGCAAGCTAGATACAATGCAAAGTTTCATCAAAGGAAAAGCAAGCACTTCATCATAGCAAGCTAGGTTCCATGAAGTGAATGAAATCTGCAAAATGGTAAATAAGAAAGTTAGAAATAGGTGACTGGAACAAGAAGAAGACTAGAACAAGAAGTATATGTCATTTATGAGCTAACTTAGTTGAAATGGATCATATATGAGCTAACTAAGTTGAAATGGGTTGTTTATGAGCTAACTTAGTTGAAATGGATCATTTATGAGCTAACATAGTTGAAATGGGTCGTTTATGAGCTAACTAAGGTGAAGGGCATCGTTTTTGAGCTAACTAAGGTGAAATGAATCGTTTTTTAGCTAACTTAGGTGAAATGGATCATTTATGAGCTAAATTAGGTGAAATGGATCATTTATGAGCTAACTTACTTGAAATGGGTCGTTTATGAGCTAACTAAGGTGAAATGGATCTTTTTGAGCTAACTAAGGTGAAATGGATCGTTTTTGAGCTAACTTAGGTGAAATGGATCATTTATGAGCTAACTTAGTTGAAATGGATCATTTATGAGCTAACTAAGGTGAAATGGATCGTTTTTTAGCTAACTAAGGTGAAATGGATCGTTTTTGAGTTAACTTAGGTGAAATGGATCATTTATGAGCTAACTTAGGTGAAATGGATCATTTATGAGCTAACTAAGGTGTTTTTGAGCTAACTAAGGTGAAATGGATCGTTTTTTAGCTAACTTAGGTGAAATGGATCATTTAAGAGCTAACTTAGGTGAAATGGATCGTTTAGGAGCTACTCTAGGTAAATAGGGTCATTTTAGAGCTAACTTGGATAAACTGGATCATTTATAAGCTAACCTAGGTAAGATGGGTCATTTTGGAGCTAACCTAGGTGAAATGGGTCATTTTGGAGCTAACCTAGGTGAAATGGGTCATTTTAAAGCTAACATAGGTAAAATGGATCATTTAGGAGCTAATCTACGTAAAATGGGTCATTTTAGAGCTAACTTGGATAAATTGGATCACTTATAAGCTAACTAAGGTAAAATGAGTCATTTTAGAGCTAACTTAGGTAAAATGGATCGTTTATGAGCTAACTAAGTTAATTATGCAATTTTTGACATAAGTAAGCTAAGTACATATCGTTTTAGAGCTAACTTAGGTAAAATGGATGGTTTATGAGGTCAGTAAGCTTATTAAGTCATTTTGGAGGAAAAGAAGCTAACTCTAGGTCTTTATGGTAAGCATATTGGAGGAAATAAAGCTAAGTCTAGGTCTTTATGCATTTGTTAAGCAAAACACTAGAGAAACTTACCGTGATCAGGGAGGTGTAGGAGCGGGCTGGCTCGCGCCGGTAGCTGGAGAAGGATCGTGCGATGCGTTTCTGGAGTTAAGCTGCACCAAAGATCATTTCCAATGTCTCATTAGCATTATGACACTCAAATGTTAAGACTAGCAAGTAATGTCCATTCAAATTAAACTCACTGTGCTCCCAGGAGTAATCACTGGCATCGGCGGAGCGGTCTGACCGGACTTCTCGCACACAGACTGCACATTTGGTTTTCACAACAGAGTCATACTAGTTAGTAATGAGACTCAAATGTTAAGATTAGCAAGTAATCTACAGAAGAAACTTACCACAAGGAGCTCGTACATGGCCCTTGCCTGCATGTCATTCCATGCCCTCTCCTCCTCCAACATCTTTGTCGTCCTCTCCTCCAACTCCCGCTGCCTCTCCGCCGCCTCCGCCAGAAGTTTCTCCGTTCTATCTCTCTCACTCTGTATAGCAGCCTGCAACACCACTCACATGACCATTTGTAATCATTGATGGAAGCGCACACAATGTAATGGAGAAAGATAGCTGAGTACGTATAACTAACCTTGAAGGCGAGTTGGACTGGCCGTTCACGAGGCCTTATATCGGGAGCGGAGCTTGACTAGCGCGCCTTGATCTCCGGGAGAGTGCTAGGACAATGGATAAGTCCATCTCCCATGGCTATGGAGCCGTGGGACCTCCCGCCACCAGATATCATCAGCAGCTCTGTATCAATGGGACCCTGGCTCGGGTTAAAGTCCTCCCCTTTCCTCGCCTTCCCCTGATCTCTATATTGCAGAGCTTGTCGTGGGCGGAGATGTTGGTGAAGTTCTTTGGATCATCGAGGTCAGACGCAGAGAATGCCTTGACTTTCTTGTAAGGGCCAGTGTGGGCCATGGCATACAGGTCGTACACCTCTGGCACCTTATCCGCCTTATTGTAGCATGCCTGAAAGAGAGAAACAAAGTAAATTAGTAATTAAAGGGCTAAAGCTAGCATGATGAATGAATTGCATGAATCATGAAGCAAACCACATACCCAGTTCCGCCCGTACTGAAATAAGTTGGAGCTACCTTGGTGGTGTGGCACACCTTCCATTTGGGCACGTTTGTCCTTGGCCTCTTTATGGGTGGCCAGCCATTCTTTTGAGCACCACACATTGACCAACACCTGCCAACAATCCATCCGATCCGCACACCATCTCGGAGGGGCCTAAGTTAGCAAATAGAAACTTGAGCGCTACGGCTATGAATTACTAAATGAAGGAAGTAAGTACAAGGCCTTAAGAATTAGCTTCATGTACTGCTCCTTACTCAAGAACTTATCGCGGCACTCCTGCTTGGGCTTCTTGATACCACGCCCGGCGTAGTAGTCTCGAACAGCCTGCACCCAAACCTCATGCCGTAAGTTCTGAAGTAGGCGCTTCCACTCCTTGTGGATAACATTTGCCGCATCCTCCTCGTATCCCTCCTCACACCTGTAGAATGTCCGCAATCAAATGAGACAATATTGATTAGTACAATTAATAACTAGCTAGTTGAAGATTTTTAATTGTGTAAAGGAGCAATTACCCAGAACTTTCTGATCACCACGTCTGCCCTCGTCTTGCACAATACACCATCGATAATCTCACCCGGCGGGGCCGGGGCAGCCAAGTAGTGCTCCCAAGTCAACCCAACCTCTGGAAGCCGACCCTCACCAAGCAACATGACAAACCCCGGGAAGTTTTGCCGAATCAGAACTCCAAGGACAGAGTTGGGCCGGCGGACACTTTCATGGTGGTCCCAACCCCTGCAGCATGACAAGGCCAACACATCAGTTATTTGAAGAAACGTGAATGCAGAAGGTACAAAAAGATTAAATGCACTTACCTCTCCCTATCAGGGAAAATCAACCACCTCTGCTCGCGGGTCGCCGGCACGGACGGGAGCCGTGTAGCACCACGCTGGTAGACGTTGCCCCCCTCCTCCCCCTCCTCCTCAAAATCAGTCGGCTCCCCGCCATCATCAGCATGGCCACTCGGCTCCTCAGGCTGACCCGACCAGTTACCCCATCCAGACGTGTGCTCCTCCGGGGTCTCGTGGGCCCAAGTATGGTGGGCCGAAGGCCCGTTGACCCGAGGCTCGTGGGCCGAAGACCCGTGGACCGGAGGCTCGTGGACTGGAGTCCGTGCAGCCTCCTCCTCAGACGAGTCCACCCTACCAGTCACGTGCTCGGGTGAAACAGCTGGGGGCGGCGGCGAGGAAGGCGCTATAAGAGTCACCCTACCTCCTCTCCCACGACCACGTGCTCCACCTCCTTTCTTCTTCTTACCTCATCCCCTGCTAGGCACCACGGTCGACGAAGAAGGGCCCGGCGGTGTCGCCATGCTGTCCAGCAACGCTCGGCGGAGAGGTGCGTGTGGAATGGAAGACCTCGCACCACGCGCCGACGAAGAAGGGGCCTCAGCGCGCTCCCGACCAGCGCCCACCATCTTTCAACACCTGCCATGACAAAGAATAAACAAAATTAGTACAACATAAAAAAAAGTACCGACATGAATAATAATATGTATATCACTTAAGTGTATCATCATCAAGTACAACATAAAAAAATTGAATACCTGACACTACTAATAATCTCGATCAGTATCATCAATAAATGCATAATCATCATCATCACTATAATCAATGATGGGCTCATAGGGTTCATTGGCATCAACATGTGCAAGGCCACCTTGACGTAATTGGTCAAGCATTGACAGGTCATCCGCATCAGTAACCTCTTCTTGTTCCGGCTCTTCTTGTTCCTCCTCTGGGGTGATGTCCGATTCATTGTCGCTGTCTACTTCAATGTTTTGGGGTGAAGTATAGCGGTTCTTGAAACGCTTTTTGGAAAGACGTGTCTCTTGGAAGAATTCTCCTTCATATGTGTCTGGGTTAATGTGAGGTTCATAATCCTCTTCCTTTGGGGGAGAAAGTCTAGCACATGGCGGCACTTCATAAACGACATCCCAACCTTTTAGATTTGGATTAGTTTGGCAGGCCCACGGTAGATAGAATACTTGGGTCGCCTGTTGAGCCGTAATATAGACATCAGGAACATCTAAATGGGTGCTTTGGTTGATTTCAACTAGCCCTATATGTTCATGAGTCCTTCTAGTCTCCTTCGGCTGAAACCAATAACATTTGAAGACTACGACATTCGGTGGGTTTTCACCATAGAACAAAAGTTCATAAATTGCTTCAACTCTCCCATAATACTCGGTACCTCCTTCGCCGATAGCAGATACACAACAATTTGTAGACTTTCGGTCGGCCATACATAGCTCTTTGCCATAGGTACGAAAGCGATACCCGTTGATGTCGTACTTGTCAAATGAACAGACCTTATAGTCAAAACCATTAGTGGCTTGTCTCAATTTGGCATCCATAGACTCTGAATTAGCCTACAAGTTTAATATGAAAGGATTGTTGCATTACGCACAAATTAGCGAATGAAATGAAATTGCCTAATAGAAATTACCGTTTGTTTGAACCAAGAGATGAAACCGGGATAGCCGCCTCCTTGCTTTGCGAGAAGCTCATACTCTTCGACGGAATCCTTTTGGATCTCCGCTCCATACGAGAATATGGCGATGTATCGACTGTATGACATATCCAGGAATAAGAGCAGTTCAAAGGAAATAGAAGTTGCGAAACAATGTACCGAGAACTTACTCGATGTACGGTCGCACTTCTATCAGGTTGTTGAAGATATACAATGAAATGGTCCGCCATTCTTCGTTATCCAAAGATATGGATGTGAAACACTAGCTGGTGCGAGATTCTCTTTGAATAGGCTGAGGTTGGATCCACCCTTTTTAGGGTCGTCAGCATTGTACCGAGGCTTCAGATTATGCAAATGACGATTTTTGGCTTCGTAGTGTGCTGTTACGAAGTTTGCCGCCTCCTCTGTGATGAATGCCTCAGCCATCGATGCTTCAATTCTATGTTTATTTTTACATTTTTGTCGAAGCGTCTTCTGCATCCTCTCAGTTGGGTAGCACCAACGATTTTGCACGGGCCCCCCAATCTTGCCTCGGTCGGGAGATGCAAAATCAAATGCTGCATAGGATTAAAGAAGCCCGATGGAAAGATCTTCTCTAACTTGCGGATCAACTCCGGCGCCAACTCTTCCATTTCTTCTAGCACGCCAGGCGATAGTTCTTTCGCACAAAGAACACGGAAGAAATAGCTGAGTTCTGCCAGTACTAGCCATTCATCCTCAGGGATGAAGCCACGCAACATCACCGGCATTACCCGCTCAATCCATATGTGCCAATCATGACTCTTGAGACCAAATATCTTCAGTTTATCAAGATTCGCCCCCCTCTTTAGATTCGCTGCATACCCATCGGGGAACATCAACTGCTGTTGCACCCACAAGATAATTTCCCTCATAGCTGGTCTTCCAAGATTGAACCATGCCTTTGGCTTCGTCCAGTTCTGCTTTCCTTTCGGTTCTTTCATGTTTTGTAACGGCCTATCACATAGCGCCTCCAGATCGACTCTAGCCTTAGTATTATCCTTTGACTTCCCATCTATGCCAAACAATGTACCAAAAAGTGCCTCGGCGATATTCTTCTCAGTGTGCATCACGTCGATGTTGTGTGGGCAAAGGAGGTCTTTGAAGTAAGGCAGATCCCATAAGCATGTTTTGTGAGTCCACGCGTGCTTAGTATTATACCCCTTGAAGTACCCTGGACGATGTGGATCTGGCTCGAGAGCGTTTAACTGATCCAGGGTCTGTTGGCCTGTCAATGCAGGTGGTGCAGAGTTTTTGACAACTCTACCCCTGATGAAGTTCTTCTTGTCTTTCCTGAACTTATGGCGAGGATCCAGGAACTGTCTATGCATGTCGAAGCAAGAAAACTTGCGACCGTCCTGAAGCCAACGAAACTCAAGAGCTCCCTTGCATGTGGGGCACGGGAACCTTCCATACACACACCAGCCAACGAATAGCGCATACGCCGGCAAGTCATGCGTCGAGTACATGTGCCAGACACGCATTATGAAGTTCTGTTTGCTATATGCATTGTATGTCTTGAACCCATTATCCCAGGCTTCTTGCAATTCGTTCTTAAGCGACTGCATGTACACATTCATATTTTTCCCCGGATAGTTGGGCCCTGGAATTATCAACGTCAGGAAAATGTTCTTTCTTTGCATAATCTGTCCGGGGGGAGATTGAGTGAAAAGACAAATACGGGCCAACAACTGTATTGGGCTGTCGTCATACCAAACACACTGAACCCATCCGTGTTGATGCCGACTCGAGGATGCCTTGGATCTGCCGCTTTGTCAGCATGTAATTCATCAAACTTTTTCCACGCAACACCATCCGATGTGTGTACTATCATCAGATTCCCATCTGCATCTAGTTCGGTTCTTTTGCCTGTTTTGTGCCATGTCATCTGTCTGGCCGTCTCTTCGACCATGAAAAGACATTGAAGTCTTGGTACGATTGGCATATACTGAAGAACACTAACGAGGATTTTGGTCTGTTTCTTCTCACCCATACCGTTGTCTACCACAATTTACCTGGAAGACTTGCAAATGGGACAATAGTTCAAGTCCGCATACTCAAGCCTAAATAAGGCACATCCTTTCTCAAAGGCATGTATCTTCTCATAGGGCATCTTCAGTGCACGGAGGATTTTGTCCAACTGGTACAGGTTTGCAGGCATTACATGGCCTTTGGGTAGAAAGCGTCCAAATAATGTCATAATTGCGTCATAGCATTCTCTGCCCAAGTTGAACTGAGCCTTCAGAGCCATTACTTGTGAGATGGCATCCAACTGACAAAGCTCAGTGTGCTCGTGGAGCGGACGTTTTGAATAATCCAACATTTCATTGAAGGCCTTTGCAGATTCCTCCATCTCCTCTTCTGAATCCCGAGCATCATCATAGTCTTGCACCATGTTTTCCATCCCGGTACCATGCTCGTCGGTGCGACGACGATCCTGTTGGGGAACGTTGCAGAAAACAAACATTTTCCTACGGTTTCACCAAGATCCATCTAGGAGTTCATCTAGCAACGAGTATTCAGATTGCATCTACATACCTTTGTAGATCGCGAGCGGAAGCGTTCACTAGAATGTGGATGATGGAGTCGTACTCGCCGTGATCCAAATCACCGATGACCGCGGACGGCACCTCCGCGTTCAACACACGTACGGAGCGGATGACGTCTCCTCCTTCTTGATCCAACAAGGGGGAAGGATAGGTTGAGGAAGATGGCTCCAGCAGCAGCACGACGGCGTGGTGTTGGTGGAGAAGCAGCACTCCGGCAGGGCTTCGCCAAGCACGTGACGGAGGAGGAGAGGTGTAGCAGGGGAGAGGGAGGCGCCAAGATGCAAGGGTGCGGCTGCCCCCTCCCTCCCCCCTTTTATATAGGCCCCTGGGGGGCGCCGGCTCTGGGAGATTGGATCTCCCAAGGGGGGCGGCGGCCAAGGGAGGTGGAGTACCCCCCAAGGCAAGTGGGGCGCCCCCCACCCTAGGGTTTCAACCCTAGGCGCAGGGGTGGGACTAGGGGGGCGCACCAGCCCACTATGGGCTGGTTCCCCCTCCCACTTCAGCCCATGGGGCCCTCCGGGATGGGTGGCCCCACCCGGTGGACCCCCGGGACCCATCCGGTGGTCCCGGTACAATACCGGTGACCTCGAATCTTCCCGATGGCCGAAACTGCACTTCCTATATATAATTCTTTACCTCCGGACCATT
The DNA here is from genome assembly GCA_032464435.1 of Aegilops umbellulata. Lineage (NCBI taxonomy): Eukaryota > Viridiplantae > Streptophyta > Magnoliopsida > Poales > Poaceae > Aegilops > Aegilops umbellulata. Next base: position 271,067,135 of record CP136059.1, on the reverse strand, counting down.
CCGGAACTCCTCGTGACGTCCGAGATCTCATCCGGGACTCCGAACAACTTTCAGATTCCTACGTATTCATATCTTTACAACCCTAGCGTCACCGAACCTTAAGTGTGTAGACCCTACGGGTTCGGGAGACATGCAGACATGACCGAGACACCTCTCCGGCCAATAACCAACAGCGGGATCTGGATACCCATGTTGGCTCCCACATACTCCTCGATGATCTCATCGGATGAACCACGATGTCAAGGATTCAATTAATCCTGTATTCAATTCCCTTTGTCAATCGGTATTTTACTTGCCCGAGATTCGATCGTCGGTATCCCAATACCTCGTTCAATCTCGTTACTGGCAAGTCACTTTAATCGCATCGTAATGCATGATCCCGTGATCAAACACTTTGATCACACTGAGCTCATTATGATGATGCATTACCGAGTGGGCCCGGTGATACCTCTCCGTCATACGGAGTGACAAATCCCAGTCTCGATCCGTGTCAACCCCACAGACACTTTCGGAGATACCCGTAGTATACCTTTATAGTCACCCAGTTACGTTGTGACGTTTGGCACACCCAAAGCACTCCTACGGTATCCAGGAGTTACATGATCTCATGGTCTAAGGAAAAGATACTTGACATTGGAAAAGCTCTAGCAAACGAATTATACGATATTGTGCTTATGCTTAGGATTGGGACTTTTCCATCACATCATTCTCCTAATGATGTGATCTCGTTATCAATGACATCCAATGTCCATAGTCAGGAAACCATGACTATCAGTTGATCAACGAGCTCGTCAACTAGAGGCTTACTAGGGACATATTGGCGTCTATGTAGTCACACATGTATTACGATTTCCGGATAACACAATTATAGCATGAATAAAAGACAATTATCATGAACAAGGAAATATAATAATAATGCTTTTATTATTGCCTCTAGGGCATATTTCCAACAGGCTCCTACTTGCACTAGAGTCAATAATCTAGTCACATTGTGATGAATCGAACACCCATAGAGTTCTGGTTTTGATCATGTTTTGCTCTAGGGAGAGGTTTAGTCAACGGATCTGCGACATTCAGATCCGTATGCACTTCACAAATTTCTATGTCTCCATCTTGAACATTTTCACGAATGGAGTTGAAGCGACGCTTGATGTGCCTGGTCTTCTTGTGAAATCTGGGCTCCTTGGCAAGTGCAATAGCTCCAGTGTTGTCACAGAAGAGTTTGATCGGCCCCGACGCATTGGGTATGACTCCTAGGTCGGTGATGAACTCCTTCACCCAAATTGCTTCATGCGCTGCCTCCGAGGCTGCCATGTACTCCGCTTCACACGTAGATCCGGCCACGACGCTCTGCTTGCAGCTGCACCAGCTTACTGCTCCACCATTCAACATATACACGTATCCGGTTTGTGACTTAGAGTCATCCAGATCTGTGTCGAAGCTAGCATCGATGTAACCCTTTACGACGAGCTCTTCGTCACCTCCATAAACGAGAAACATGTCCTTAGTCCTTTTCAGGTACTTCATGATATTCTTGACCGCTGTCCAGTGTTCCTTGCCGGGATTACTTTGGTACCTTCCTACCAAACTTACGGCAAGGTTTACATCAGGTCTGGTACACAGCGTGGCATACATAATAGACCCTATGGCCGAGGCATAGGGGATGACACTCATCTCTTCTATATCTTCTGCCGTGGTCGGGCATTGAGCTGAGCTCAATTTCACACCTTGCAACACAGGCAAGAACCCCTTCTTGGACTGATCCATATTGAACTTCTTCAATATCTTTTCAAGGTATGTGCTTTGTGAAAGACCTAGGAGGCGTCTTGATCTATCTCTATAGATCTTGATGCCTAATATATAAGCAGCTTCTCCAAGGTCCTTCATTGAAAACTCTTATTCAAGTAGGCCTTAATGCTGTCCAAAAGTTCTATATCATTTCCCATCAAAAGTATGTCATCTACATATAATATGAGAAATGCTACAGAGCTCCCACTCACTTTCTTGTAAACACAGGCTTCTCCATAAGTCTGCACAAATCCAAACGCCTTGATCATCTCATCAAAGCGAATGTTCCAACTCCGAGATGCTTGCACCAGCCCATAAATGGATCGCTGGAGCTTGCATACCTTGTTAGCATTCTTAGGGTCGACAAAACCTTCCGGCTGCATCATATACAGTTCTTCCTTAAGATAACCGTTAAGGAATGCTGTTTTGACGTCCATTTGCCATATCTCATAATCATAGTATGCGACAATTGCTAACATGATTCGGACAGACTTCAGCTTCGCTACGGGAGAGAAAGTCTCATCGTAGTCAACCCTTGAACTTGTCGATAACCCTTAGCGACAAGTCGAGCTTTATAGATGGTAACATTACCATCCGCGTCCGTCTTATTCTTAAAGATCCATTTGTTTTCTATTGCTCGCCAATCATCGGGCAAGTCTGTCAAAGTCCATACTTTGTTTTCATACATGGATCCTATCTCGGATTGCATGGCCTCTAGCCATTTGTTGGAATCTGGGCCTGCCATCGCTACTTCATAGTTCGAAGGTTCACCGTTGTCTAACAACATGATTTCCAGGACAGGGTTGCCGTACCACTCTGGTGCGGAACGTGTCCTTGTGGACCTACGAAGTTCAGTAGTAACTTGATCTGAAGTTTCATGATCATCATCATTAACCTCCTCTCTAACCGGTGGAGGCACCACAGAAACATTTTCTTGAGCTGCGCTACTCTCCGGTTCAAGAGGTAATACTTCATCAAGTTCCACTTTCCTCCCACTTACTTCTTTCAAGAGAAACTCTTTCTCCAGAAAGTATCCGTTCTTGGCAACAAAGATCTTGCCTTCGGATCTTAGGTACTCCCTCTGTAAACTAATATAAGAGTGTTTAGATCACTAAAGTAGTGATCTAAACGCTCTTATATTAGTTTACGGAGGGAGTAGAAGGTATACCCAATGGTTTCCTTAGGGTATCCTATGAAGACGCATTTTTCCGACTTGGGTTCGAGCTTTTCAGGTTGAAGTTTCTTGACATAAGCATCGCATCCCCAAACTTTTAGAAACGACAGCTTAGGTTTCTTCCCAAACCATAATTCATACGGTGTCATCTCAACGGATTTAGGCGGCATGAGTTGTGAAACGATTCCACATTTCCTTAAGTGTGTGCCAAATTTGTGACTTAAATATTCTTCCCCACGATCTGATCGTAAGAACTTTATTTTTCGGTCACATTGATTCTCTACCTCATTCTGAAATTCCTTGAACTTTTCAAAGGTCTCAGACTTGTGTTTCATCAAGTAGACATACCCATATCTACTCAAGTCATCCGTGAGAGTGAGAACATAACGATATCCTCCACGAGCCTCAACACTCATTGGACCGCACACATCAGTATGTACGATTTCCAATAAGTTGGTCGCTCGCTCCATTGTTCCGGAGAACGGAGTCTTGGTCATTTTGCCCATGAGGCATGGTTCGCATGTGTCAAATGATTCATAATCGAGAGACTCTAAAAGTCCATCGGCATGGAGCTTCTTCATGCGGTTGACACCAATGTGACCAAGGCGGCAGTGCCACAAGTATGTGGGACTATCGTTATCAACTTTACATCTTTTGGTATTCACACTATGAATATGTGTATCATCACGTACGAGATTCATTAAGAATAAACTATTAACCATCGGAGCATGACAATAAAACATATCACTCATATAAATAGAACAACCATTATTCTCGGATTTAAATGAGTAGCCATCTCGTATTAAACGAGATCCCGATACAATGTTCATGCTCAAACTTGGCACCAAATAACAATTATTGAGGTTTAAAACTAATCCCGTAGGTAAATGTAGAGGTAGCGTGCCGACGGCGATCACATCGACCTTGGAACCATTCCCGACGTGCATCGTCACCTCGTCCTTCTCCAGTCTCCGCTTATTTCGCAGCTCCTGCTTTGATTTACAAATATGAGCAATGGCACCGGTATCAAATACCCAGGAGCTACTACGAGCACTGGTAAGGTACACATCAATTACATGTATATCACATATACCTTTAGTATTGATGGCCTTCTTGTCCGCTAAGTATTTGGGGCAATTCCGCTTCCAGTGACCCTTCCCTTTGCAATAAAAGCACTCAGTCTCAGGCTTGGGTCCATTCTTTGACTTCTTCCCGGCAACTGGCTTACCGGGCGCGGCAACATCCTTGTCGTCCTTCTTGAAGTTCTTCTTACCCTTGCCTTTCTTGAACTTAGTGGTTTTATTGACCATCAATGCTTGATGTTCCTTTTTGCTTTCAACCTCTGCTGATTTCAGCATAGCAAATACCTCAGGAATGGTCTTTACCATCCCCTGCATATTGTAGTTCATCACAAAGCTCTTGTAGCTAGGTGGGAGCGACTGAAGGATTCTGTTAATGACCGCCTCGTCTGGGAGGTTAATCTCCAGCTGAGTCAAGCGGTTGTGCAACCCAGACATCTTGAGTATGTGTTCACTGACAGAACTATTTTCCTCCATCTTACATCTATAGAACTTGTCGGAGACTTCATATCTCTCGACCCGGGCATGAGCTTGGAAAACTAGTTTCAGCTCCTCCAACATCTCATATGCTCCGTGATGCTCAAAACGCTTTTGGAGCCCCGGTTCTAAGATGTAAAGCATGCCGCACTCAACGAGGGAGTAATCATCAGCACGAGACTGCAAAGCATTCATAATGTCTTGGTTCTCTAGGATGGGTGCTTCACCTAGCGGTGCTTCTAGGACATATTGTTTCCTGGCAGCTATGACGATGATCCTCAGGTTCCGGACCCAGTCCGTATAGTTGCTGCCATCGTCTTTCTGAAGGAAATATGCCCTAGAGGCAATAATAAAGTTATTATTTATTTCCTTGAATCATGATAAAGGTTTATTATTCATGCTAGAATTGTATTAACCGGAAACATAATACATGTGTGAATACATAGACAAACAGAGTGTCACTAGTATGCCTCTACTAGACTAGCTCGTTAATCAAAGATGGTTATGTTTCCTAACCATGAACAAAGAGTTGTTATTTGATTAACGAGGTCACATCATTAGTTGAATGATCTGATTGACATGACCCATTATATTAGCTTAGCACCCGATCGTTTAGTATGTTGCTATTGCTTTATCCATGACTTATACATGTTCCTATGACTATGAGATTATGCAACTCCCGTTTGCGGGAGGAACACTTTGGGTACTACCAAACGTCACAACGTAACTGGGTGATTATAAAGGAGTACTACAGGTGTCTCCAATGGTAGATGTTGGGTTGGCGTATTTCGAGATTAGGGTTTGTCACTCCGATCGTCGGAGAGGTATCTCTGGGCCCTCTCGGTAATGCACATCACTTAAGCCTTGCAAGCATTGCAACTAAATGAGTTAGTTGCGGGATGATGTATTACGGAACGAGTAAAGAGACTTGCCGGTAACGAGATTGAACTAAGTATTGGATACTGACGATCGAATCTCGGGCAAGTAACATACCGATGACAAAGGGAACAACGTATGTTGTTATGAGTCTGACCGATAAAGATCTTCGTAGAATATGTAGGAGCCAATATGGGCATCCAGGTCTCGCTATTGGTTATTGACCGGAGATGTGTCTCGGTCATGTCTACATTATTCTCGAACCGTAGGGTCCGCACGCTTAACGTTACGATGACAGTTATTATGAGTTTATGCATTTTGATGTACCGAAGGTTGTTCGGAGTCCCGGATGTGATCGCGGACATGACGAGGAGTCTCGAAATGGTCGAGACGTAAAGATTGATATATTGGAAGCCTATGTTTGGACATCGGAAATGTTCCAGGTGAAATCGGGATTTTACCAGAATACCGGGAGGGTTACCGGAACCCCCCGGGAGCCAAATGGGCCTTAGTGGGCCTTAGTGGAAAGGAGAAAGGGGCAGCCCAAAGGTGGCCGCGCGCCTCCCCCCTCCCCTAGTCCTATTAGGACTAGGAGAGGTGGTCGGCCCCCTCTCTCTCTCTCCCCCTTTGAGGAATCCTATTCCAACTAGGATTGGGGGGGAATCCTACTCCCGGAGGGAGTAGGACTCTCCTGGCGCGCCACCCTTGGCCGGCCAGCCCCTCCCCCTTGAATCCTTTATATACGGAGGCAGGGGGCACCCCATAGACACACAATTGATCATTGAGATCTTTCCTTAGCCGTGTGTGGTGCCCCCTGCCACCAAATTCCACCTCGGTCATATTGTCGTAGTGCTTAGGCGAAGCCCTGCGTCAGTAGTACATCAAGATCGTCACCACACCGTCGTGCTGATGGAACTCTTCCCAGACGCTTTGCTGGATCGGAGCCCGGGGATCGTCATCGAGTTGAACGTGTGCCAAGAACTCGGAGGTGTCGGAGTAACGGTGCTTGGATCGGTTGGATCGTGAAGACGTACGACTACATCAACCGCGTTGATATAACGCTTCCGCTTTCGGTCTACAAGGGTACGTAGACAACACTCTCCCCTCTCGTTGCTATGCATCACCATGATCTTGCATGTGCGTAGGAAATTTTTTGAAATTACTACGTTCCCCAACAGTGGCATCCGAGCCTAGGTTTTTATGGTTCTATGTTATTTGCACGAGTAGAACACAAGTGAGTTGTGGACGATACAAGTCATACTGCCTACCAGCATGTCATACTTTGGTTCAGCGGTATTGTTGGATGAGACGATCCGGATCAACCTTACGCGTATGCTTACGCGAGACCGGTTCCCTCGACGTGCTTTGCACATAGATGGCTTGCGGAAGACTGACTCTCCAACTTTAGTTGAACCGAGTGTGGCTACGCCCGGTCCTTGAGAAGGTTAAAACGGAGTCTATTTGACAAACTATCGTTGTGGTTTTGATGCGTAGGTAAGATGAGTTCTTGCTTAAGCCCGTAGCAGCCACGTAAAACTTGCAACAACAAAGTAGAGGACGTCTAACTTGTTTTTGCAGGGCATGTTGTGATGTGATATGGTCGAGACATGATGCTAAATTTTATTGTATGAGATGATCATGTTTTGTAACCGAGTTATCGGCAACTGGCAGGAGCCATATGGTTGTCGCTTTATTGTATGCAATGCAATCGCGATGTAATGCTTTACTTTATTACTAAGCGGTAGTGATAGTCGTGGAAGCATAAGATTGGCGAGACGACAACGATGCTACGATGGAGATCAAGGTGTCGCGCCGGTGACGATGGTGATCATGACGGTGCTTCGAAGATGGAGATCACAAGCACAAGATGATGATGACCATATCATATCACTTATATTGATTGCATGTGATGTTTATCTTTTTATGCATCTTATCTTGCTTTGATTGACGGTAGCATTATAAGATGATCTCTCACTAAATTATCAAGAAGTTTTCTCCCTGAGTATGCACCGTTGCAAAAGTTCTTCGTGCTGAGACACCACGTGATGATCGGGTGTGATAGGCTCTACGTTCAAATACAACGGGTGCAAAACAGTTGCACACGCGGAATACTCAGGTTATACTTGACGAGCTATGCATATAAGATATGACATCGGAACACGGAGACCGAAAGGTCGAGCGTGAATCATATAGTAGATATGATCAACATAATAATGTTCACCATTGAAGACTAAGCCATTTCACGTGATGATCGGTTATGGTTTAGTTGATTTGGATCACGTGATCACGTAGAAGATTAGAGGGATGTCTATCTAAGTGGGAGTTCTTAAGTAATATGATTAATTGAACTTTAATATTATCATGAACATTAGTCCTGGTAGTATTAGCATATCTATGTTGTAGATCAAAAGCTCGCGTTGTTGCTTCCCTGTGTTTATTTTGATATGTTCATAGAGAAAAATTGTGTTGAAAAATGTTAGTAGCAATGATGCGGATTGGATCCGTGATCTGAGGTTTATCCTCATTTCTGCACAGAAGAATTATGTCATTGATGCATCGCTAGGTGACGGATCTATTGCAGGAGCAGATGCAGACATTATGAACGTTTTGCTAGCTCAATATGATGACTACTTAATAGTTTAGTGCACCATGCTTAACTGCTTAGAATCGGGACTTCAAAGACGTTTTGAACGTCATGGAGCATATGAGATGTTCCAGGAGTTGAAGTTAATATTTCAAGCAAATACCCGAGTTGAGAGATATGAAGTCTCCAACAAGTTCTATAGCTAAAAGATGGAGGAGAATCGCTCAACTAGTGAGCATGTGCTCAGATTGTCTGGGTACTACAATCGCTTGAATCAAATGGGAGTTAATCTTCCAGATAAGATAATGATTGACAGAATTCTCTAGTCACCATCACCAAGTTAGTAGAACTTCGTGATGAACTATAATATGCAAGGGATAACGGAAAATATTCCCAAGCTCTTCGCGATGCTAAAATCGGCGAAGGTAGAAATCAAAGAAAAACATCAAGTGTTGATGGTTGACAAGATCACTAGTTTCAAGAAAAGGGAAAAAGGAAAGAAGGGGAACTTCAAGAAGAACGGCAAGCAAGTTGCTGCTCAAGTGAAAAAGCCCAAGTCTGGTCCTAAGCCTGAGACTAAGTGCTTCTACTGCAAAGGGACTGGTCACTGGAAGCGGAACTACCCCAAGTGATTGGCGGATAAGAAGGATGGCAAAGTGAACATAAGTATAGTTGATATACATGTTATTGATGTGTACTTTACTAGTGTTCATAGCAACCCCTCAGTATTTGGTACTAGTTCAAGTTGCTAAGATTAGTAACTCGAAACGGGAGTTGCAGAATGAACAAAGACTAGTTAAAGGGCAAGGTGACGATGTGTGTTGGAAGTAGTTCCAAGATTGATATGATCATCATCACACACTCCCTATACTTTCGGGATTAGTGTTGAAACTAAATAAGTGTTATTTGGTGTTTGCGTTGAGCATGAATATGATTTGATCATGTTAATTGCAATACAGTTATTCATTTAAGTTAGAGAACAATTGTTGTTCTGTTTACATGAATAAAACCTTCTATGGTCATACACACCAATGAAAATAGTTCATTGGATCTCGATCGTAGTGATACACATATTCATAATATTGAAACCAAAAGATGCGAAGTTAATAATGATAGTGCAACCTATTTGTGGCACTGCCGTTTAGGTCATATTGGTGTAAAGCGCATGAAGAAACTCCATGCTGATGGGATTTTGGAATCACTTGATTATGAATCACTTGATGCTTGCGAACCATGCCTCTTGGGCAAGATGACTAAAACGCCGTTCTCCGGAACAATGGAGCAAGCAACAGATTTGTTGGAAATCATACATACTGATGTATGTGGTCCGATGAATATTAAGGCTCGCGACAAGTATCATTATTTTCAGAACTTCACAGATGAATTAAGCAGATATGGGTATATCTACTTAATGAAACATAAGTTTGAAACGTTTGAAAAGTTCAAAGAATTTCAGAGTGAAGTGGATAATCATCATAACAAGAAAGTAAAAAGTTTCTACGATATGATCGCAGAGGTAAAATATTTGAGTTACGAGTTTTGGCCTTCAGTTAAAACCGTGTGGAATAGTTTCACAAATTCATGCCACCTGGAACACCACAGCATAATGGTGTGTCCGAACGTCATAACCGTACTTTATTGGATATAGTACAATCTATGATGTTTCTTACCGATTTACCAATATCGTTTTGGGATCATGCATTAGAGACAGCTGCATTCACGTTAAAAGGGGCACCATCTAAGTCCGTTGAGACGACACAAATCTAAACTGTGGTTTGGCAAGAAACCAAAGTTATCGTTTCTTAAAGTTTGGGGTTGTGATGCTTATGTGAAAAAGTTTCATCCTGATAAGCTCAAACCCAAATCGGAAAAATGTGTCTTCATAGGATACCCAAAGGAGACAGTTGGGTACACCTTCTATCACAGATCCGAAGACAAGATATTCATTGCTGAGAATGGATCCTTTCCAGAGAAGGAGTTTCTCTCGAAAGAAGTGAGTAGGAGGAAAGTAGAACTTGATAAGGTAATTGTACCTTCTCCCTTATTGGAAAGTAGTTCATCACAGAAATCTGTTCTTGTGACTATTACACCAATTAGTGAGGAAGCTAATGATTATGATCATGTAACTTCAGATCAAGTAACTACCGAATCTCGTAGGTAAACCAGAGTGAGATCCACACTAGAGTGGTACGGTAATCCTGTTCTGGAAGTCATGTTACTAGACCATGATGAACTTGCGAACTATGAGGAAGCGATGATGAGCCCAGATTCCGCGAAATGGTTAGAGACCATGAAATCTGAGATATGATCCATGTATGAGAACAAAGTATGGACTTTGATGGATTTGCCCGATGATCGGCAAGCCATAGAAAATAAATGGATCTTCAAGAGGAAGACGGAAGCTGATAGTAGTGTTACTATCTACAAAACTAGAATTGTCGCAAAAGGTTTTTGACAAGTTCAAGGTGTTGACTACGATGAGAGTTTCTCACTCGTATCGATGCTTAAAGTCTGTCCGAATCATGTTAGCAATTGCCGCATTTTGTGAAATCTGGCAAATGGATAAACAAAACTGCATTCCTTAATGGATTTATTGAAGAAGAGTTGTATACGATGCAACTAGAAAGTTTTGTCGATCCTAAAGGTGTTAACAAAATATGCAAGCCTGTATTTACAAGAAAGTGAGTGGGAGCACTACAACATTTCTGATAAGTATATGTGAATGACATATTGTTGATCGGAAATAATGTAGAATTATTCTGTAAAGCATAAAGGAATGTTTGAAAGGAGTTTTTCAAAGAAAGACTTCAGTGAAGCTGCTTACATATTGAGCATCAAGGTCTATAGAGGTAGATCAAGACGCTTGATAAGTTTTTTCAAATGAGTACATACCTTGACAAGTTTTTGAAGTAGTTCAAAGTGGAACAGTCAAAGAAAGAGTTCTTGCCTGTGTCATAAGGTGTGAAATTGAGTAAGACTCAAAGCCCGACCACGACAGAAGATAGAAAGAGAATGAAAGTCATTCCCTATGCCTCAGCCATAGGTTCTATAAAGTATGCCATGCTGTGTACCAAATCTATTGCATACCCTACCACTGAGTTTGGCAAGGGAGTACAATAGTGTTCTAGGAGTAGATCACTGGACAAGCGGTCAAAATTATCCTTAGTGGAATAAGGATATGTTTCTCGATTATGGAGGTGACAAAAGGTTCGTCGTAAAGGGTTACGTCGATGCAAGTTTTGACATTGATCTAGATGACTCTAAGTCTCAATCTGGATACATATTGAAAGTGGGAGCAATTAGCTAGAGTAGCTCCGTACAGAGTATTGTTGACATAGAAATTTGCAAAATACTTACGGATCTGAATGTGACAGACCCGTGGACTAAAATTATCTCACAAGCAAAACATGATCACACCTTAGTACTCTTTGGGTGTTAATCACATAGCAATGTGAACTAGATTAGTGACTCTAGTAAACCCTTTGAGTGTTGGTCACATATCGATGTGAACTATGGGTGTTAATCACATGGTGATGTGAACTATTGCCGGTAAATCACATGGCGATGTGAACTAGATTATCGACTCTAGTGCAAGTGGGAGACTGAAGGAAATATGCCCTAGAGGCAATAATAAAGTTATTATTTATTTCCTTAAATCATGATAAAGGTTTATTATTCATGCTAGAATTGTATTAACCGGAAACATAATACATGTGTGAATACATAGACAAACAGAGTGTCACTAGTATGCCTCTACTAGACTAGCTCGTTAATCAAAGATGGTTATGTTTCCTAACCATGAACAAAGAGTTGTTATTTGATTAACGAGGTCACATCATTAGTTGAATGATCTGATTGACATGACCCATTATATTAGCTTAGCACCCGATCGTTTAGTATGTTGCTATTGCTTTATCCATGACTTATACATGTTCCTATGACTATGAGATTATGCAACTCCCGTTTGCTGGAGGAACACTTTGGGTACTACCAAACGTCACAATGTAACTGGGTGATTATAAAGGAGTACTATAGGTGTCTCCAATGGTAGATGTTGGGTTGGCGTATTTCGAGATTAGGATTTGTCACTCCGATCGTCGGAGAGGTATCTCTGGGCCCTCTCGGTAATGCACATCACTTAAGCCTTGCAAGCATTGCAACTAAATGAGTTAGTTGCGGGATGATGTATTACGGAACGAGTAAAGAGACTTGCCGGTAACGAGATTGAACTAAGTATTGGATACTGACGATCGAATCTCGGGCAAGTAACATACCGATGACAAAGGGAACAACGTATGTTGTTATGAGGTCTGACCGATAAAGATCTTCGTAGAATATGTAGGAGCCAATATGGGCATCCAGGTCCCGCTATTGGTTATTGACCGGAGATGTGTCTCGGTCATGTCTACATTATTCTCGAACCGTAGGGTCCGCACGCTTAACGTTACGATGACAGTTATTATGAGTTTATGCATTTTGATGTACCAAAGGTTGTTCGGAGTCCCGGATGTGATCACGGACATGACGAGGAGTCTCGAAATGGTCGAGACGTAAAGATTGATATATTGGAAGCCTATGTTTGGACATCGGAAATGTTCCAGGAGAAATCGGGATTTTACCAGAATACCGGGAGGGTTACCGGAACCCCCCGGGAGCCAAATGGGCCTTAGTGGGCCTTAGTGGAAAGGAGAAAGGGGCAGCCCAAAGGTGGCCGCGCGCCTCCCCCCTCCCCTAGTCCTATTAGGACTAGGAGAGGTGGCCGGCCCCCTCTCTCTCTCTCTCCCCCTTTGAGGAATCCTATTCCAACTAGGATTGGGGGGGGGGGAATCCTACTCCCGGAGGGAGTAGGACTCTCCTGGCGCGCCACCCTTGGCCGGCCAGCCCCTCCCCCTTGAATCCTTTATATACGGAGGCAGGGGGCACCCCATAGACACACAATTGATCATTGAGATCTTTCCTTAGCCGTGTGCGGTGCCCCTGCCACCAAATTCCACCTCGTTCATATTGTCGCGGTGCTTAGGCGAAGCCCTGCGTCAGTAGTACATCAAGATCATCACCACGCCGTCGTGCTGACGGAAATCTTCCCCGACGCTTTGCTGGATCGGAGCCCGGGGATCGTCATCGAGCTGAACGTGTGCCAAGAACTCGGAGGTGCCGGAGTAACGGTGCTTGGATCGGTCGGATCGTGAAGACGTATGACTACATCAACCGCGTTGATATAACGCTTCCGCTTTCGGTCTACGAGGGTACGTAGACAACACTCTCCCCTCTCGTTGCTATGCATCACCATGATCTTGCGTGTGCGTAGGAAATTTTTTGAAATTACTACGTTCCCCAACACTTTCAGCTTGGTTTTCTATAGGAACGCGTTGAAGTTCATGTTGACATTGGCTTGGGCCATTTGATCTACAATACATATTGCAAAGTTTATTTAGACTAAGTTCATGATAATTAAGTTCATCGAATCAAATTATTTAATGAACTCCCACTCAGATTAGACATCCCTCTAGTCATCTAAGTGTAACATGATCCGACTCGACTGGGCCGTGTCTGATCATCACGTGAGACGGACTATTCATCATTGGTGAACATCTCTATGTTGATCGTATCTTCCATACGACTCATGTTCGACCTTTCGGTCTCTTGTGTTCCGAGGCCATGTCTGTACATGCTAGGCTCGTCAAGTCAACCTAAGTGTTTGCATGTGTAAATCTGTCTTACACCCGTTGTATGTGAACGTTGGAATCTATCACACCCTATCATCACGTGGTGCTTCGAAACAACAAACTGCCGCAACGTCGCATAGTTAGGGGAACTGTCGGGGATATACCCCGCGGCGTAAACCGGCCGAAAGTTAACCCGGCCGGACTTGGCGGTTTATCTGAAGACCCGCCCTAACCTTGGCGGTTTACAAGCAACCCGCTTGGTCGTTATGACTCACTGGTAGCCCGGCGGGCGGATCAGACGGATGACAAGGCCAAAGGCCCAGAAGGCTGGTTCAACTATGGTGGGCCGGATTAAGAGGAAAGGAATATTTGCCTTACAAGGAGTTAAGGCCAGGACTTGTATCCGGTTTGTATTAGAGATATACTAGTCCTAATTCTAATAGGACTCCACATGTAAACCGCCCCTTCAACATATATAAGGAGGGGCAGGGCTCCCCAAAGAGGGACAGACAACAATCAATAATCTCTAGGTCTAGACACAACTAGAGGAGAGCCGGTTTACGGCGACTCCCTCATGAGCATAATGAGATCTAGCCTCAAACAGCATGTAGGGTTTTTACCGGATGATGTTTCCCGGGGCCCGAAGCTGTCTAAATCCTTGTCTTGTGTGTTACGTCTCTCGTCCCGATCAACCCCTCTCAAGCTACCGCCTAGATGCGTTGGCCTCGCGACTAAGTCCTGGCACTAAGGACATCTGCCGTGACAAATCCACGACAGTTGGCGCCCACCGTGGGGCCTGCGCACGGTGGTGTTGAGTTCTTGGAGGGATCTCTCCTAGGGATCGAAAGCTCGCGAGGTAATCAGATGAAGAAGAGCTGACATGGAACAATCTTACAGAGCAACCCGGTGTAATACAGTTTTTAGGCCAGAGCCGGCAAGTTCGTCGTTCATCTACTACAAGCCACGGACAAGTAGAAATTTTTTATTCACAGAATTCAAGATCAAGTAGGATTGTGTGTACTGCTGCGCGCGTGCCAGGTGATCTGTCCAAAGTTTGGTTTTCTGCTGTGGTGCCTCGCATGCGACCAGGCAATCTGTCCAGATCAATTTCGACTATGCTGTCTGATGAAGAAACTAAATCGCTGCCATGGTGCCCGCTTCAAGTCCCAGACCCGCAAGAGGTGGCCACGACCCGGAACCGGATTGGAACACGCGCTTGGTTTCTGCTATCGAACCGGATTGGCCTCGTTGACGGATCGCTGCTGAGCCGCCGATTTCGCCTGGAAGTCTCCGCTGTCGCGAATCATCATCTCGATTGGCCTACCTTGCTGGACTCTCCTCACGGCGACTCATCTCCACGTGCTTGCGACGCCAGCTGGTTCCAAGGGATCGAGGAGTTCGTGATTTTTGGATCAAAAAATGACGGTTCAGAAGGATCTACGTCAACTCCGTGTGATCACTCACAATTGAAAGTTTAAACAAATCAGAATTAAAAGTGTGCCGCCGGTCGCTGAAAAGATGTCGAGTTGACGAGACCGAGAGATAAACCAAAGTTAGGTCGATTTTGGAGCACTGGCAGTTTTCAACAGTGGAAATCGGATCAGAAAGAGGAAAAGAGAGAGACAGAATAAACAGCCACGCATGGGACATCCACTAGCAGCACAGCCCCCAACAACCGTTGATTTCCCAAGGCATCTCACGTGAAAAGTGCTACCACAGGTTGCCATTCTAAATAAACATCATCTACTGTCCAGATTGTCAGTGTTGTTATATACAGCCGACACACCTGCGGTCCGGGCTACATCAACGTGCCAGCCGGCTCTCTCGTCCGTGCCGGTTTACAAAATGCCACAGACGGCTTGCCCGTCTGCCCTCGCGGCCGGTTCACGCGTCCACACCGGTGTACGGCGCGGAGGACAACTTGCTCCGCACCGGTTTACAATGCCGCGACCGGTTCATCTATCTGTTCGCATGGCTGAGTTGCCATGATTGATTTCAGTTTCACTGTGGTGACCGTCAACTCCACGGTGGATATTTTCTGGTTAACATATCAGGTGAAATCCATCTATTATATTTTCATAATATGTATTGCTTTCTTTAAAAAGAGCAAATACTCTGGCTTGCAAGTTTTCCAATGCAGGACAAATTGTCTATTGCAAAAAGGGGATTATTATATCGCTGAGCTATTGGATAACCCGTGCCGGTTTATATCGCGATCCAGTCGGCGTCAACTCGTCAGGACCATGCGAATTACCCAATAGCGCGTGCACAGGCTGCCATCCCCCGCAGTCCGGTCTACATCAACATACCGGGCCGCACCTGTCTGCACGAGCCATTTATTGAGTATGAGCAAGTCACAGCTTGGGTAGCCCGGTTTTCTTTCAAATTGGAGGCAAATTATCATCAACCACCGTCTGCACTAGATGGATCAATGGACAGTCGCACAAGTCGCCGCCGCTACAGTTTGGTTAACTTCAAGTCACCAGTTGGAAGGAACCATTGGTCGAGTTGCTGACACGGTTCATACGGGATCATTTACAACCCGCCGCAGTCACCTCAACCTTCTGTGGATTCACATCGTGTTATCAACACCAATGATATACAAGTTATGCCGGTTTTTATCACAGGTCAAATATGGAGAGTCTCAAGCCAACTCCTCGAGTCACCTTTGAGGCTCGGGGGCTACGATGACATGACTCAGCAAATCTTGCCAGTTTCAGCAAATTTAAGAACCCCAGGACGATGGAGGGAAGGATAACCCGGTCTCGGAGGCTACTGTTATATTGATGAAGTTTAAAGGCCGTCAGAAAATTTCCGGCTTAGAAAGTATATGACAGTTATAAAATCCCGGCTCAATGAAGAAGTTCCGGGTCATCAGAAATGACTCCGGTTTAAAATCCAGCTCAAGGGAAGTCAGTCTCACTGAAGCTCTCAATATCCGGTTTACAATCCGGTTCAAGAAAAAACTATTTTCCCATAAAGCTCTGAAGCGCTCAGATCCGGTTTAACAATGTCCAGTTCAAAAAGGAATTAACTTCTCGCAAGTTCGAGTTTAAAGGCCGTCAGAAAATTTCCGGCTGAAAATGAAGATTCCGGTTTAAGAGCCGGTTCAAGGGAAGAATTTATCCCACAAAGCTCTGAAGCTCTCAATATCCGGTTTAAAATCCCGGTTCAAGAAGAATTTATCTCTTGCAAAAAGTTAAAAATTACTGAAGAAGACCTGCTGCCATGATGCACGGTTCAAACATAGGTATCCTGCCTTATTGGCCTGACATATTATTGATCACATGGGGGCTTCTGCTTCATAAAGCGGGGTCTCTGTCCTTTTTATATCATGTGTGGTTACATGGAGTTGTCTGTTTTAAAGCAGCCTCCGGTTTGCCCCTTGCAAAAATTATCAATATCAGTTGGGGGCTCGGTCATGTCTGAATCGATGCAATACCTTTTGATAGGCGAAAGCCACCAGATCACTTGGGGGCTCGGTCGTGTCTGAACCGATGCAACACCTCTTGATCGGCGAATGCCACCAGATCACTTGGGGACACGGTCAAGTCTGAACCGGTCACGCCTCTTGGTCAGCCTACAGGCCTTAGAGTCACTTGGGGGCTTGGTCGAACCCGAACCATTGCCATGCCACTTGGCCGGCGTAATGCCACGAGTCATTTGGGGACCTGGCCGACTGGCACCATAGCTACACCTTTGGGGAGCTTGGTTGCGTCTGACCATGGTAACACCATCTGATCGGCTCAGTAAAGCCTCTCTTTTTGCAAAAAGTTTTATCATTGCTTTTGCTTTAAATAGCCTTTCTTAAGGAGTTGCTATTTTATCTTAGTTGCGTTTTTTAAACCGACAGTGCTTTGTACCGGTTCAAACAGCCAAGTTGGCGGAACACGGTCCATTTTTAGACCGGAGATTATCTGCCCGGTTTGATTTTCTGTTACCATCCTATTATGGAATAAACCGGTGTTTATCAACCCGGCTTGGCTTTCAACTACAAGTTGTCAGTACACGATCAAATTATAATCCGGCGATTATTAACCCGGTCTGGTTCGACTACAAGTCGCCAGTATTATATATGGATAATCCGGTGTCTATCATAACCCGGTACGGTTTTATAATAAACCGGCACAATACGGAAGGAGTTATCAGTACTCAAGATTGGGATTATCACCCTTATTACAAAAAGTTGGTAAACCAACGATGTGATTCAATGTCACAGGTATGATATATTTCATATTTGATTATTCTTAAGTGCAGCCTTGGTTATAAACCCGGGTTATATGTTGGGCATTATGACCCGTCCGGCGGAAAACCGCCAGGACACTTTAAACTTGTTATACGCAGAAACAGGTTGAATAAAGTATGATGATAAATTATACGGTGCTTATTAAACTGGCCTGGCTTTCGATTATAAATCGCCAGTCTATGATGAGAAATTGTCCGGTGTTTATTAAACCGGCCTGGCTTTGGATTATAAGTCGCCAGTATATATTTGGATTGCGCCATTGGAATTATGCGCTTCTAAATCATTGGGTTATTCAAATAGCCAAACTTGGCTGAATTTTGATTATGGTATTGATTGAATAATGTTTTCATACCGGATTATATTATTCAAATAGCCAACATGGCTGGATTTTTATTATGGTTATTAATATTATGATTAAGGTTTTCAAAGTCGCTTTAGCGCAATGGTTATCATTTTCTACAATTGAAGGAATAGTCCCGAGTCGCTGCAGGCTTACAACCCGGCACTTGGGGGCTACATTATTCAAAGTTGAGATTATATAAAAAAAATGCAAGTCTCATGTCGCTGCAAGCATGCACCATGACACTTGGGGGCTAATGCAAAGTCATTTTTGCTCTTCTTATTGAAGACCCAACTCATCACATCGTAATGAGCTGGCCCTTGGGGGCTACCAATTGCTCCTGTCAAACTATTCAAGGTACAAAGCTTTTTATCCATTCTATTGAAGGGTCCACTGCTCAGTTGATAAAGCACAAAGCTCTTAACCTTGTGGATGTGGATTCAAGCCCCATGATGGGGGTTACACCATATGATGTTATTTTCATTGAGTTTTTATGAGCATCAGACAATTACAAGTCCCAGGTTGCTGCAAGCATGACAACCCGGCACTTGGGGGCTACATATGTGGAATATTCAATTCTGACTAATGATTGAGATGAACAACTTGGATTTCTTCAAGATGGTGATATTTATTGAAACAAGTCTTAAGCGGTTGCTATGCTACCTTCTTAAGACTTGGGGGATACAAGTGATAGGCATATAAGAGGTATATTTTCAAGTTGGATGTTAATTACAAGTAAGGCCCGGTGCTATCAATATTTATAAACCGGTGATCTTGGCAATGATAAACCGGCAAGTTCTGCGTCCTTAAACCGGATGAAGATCAGATGAGGATTTCAAGGACCAATATTTTTGTTAAGTCATTGGGAGCTGAATCAAAAGAGTTATTCTTCATAATATATTTTCTATGAGAAACCAATGTCATCAAGTTGATTATGAAGCTGGCATGTTAAACCAGATTTTCTAGGAGGAAATGACAAGGACTTAAGGACGATCAGGTGTCGGTTTACAAAAATTCTTAACCCGGAGCACAACCTGTCAAATTTGTTCTGGTGTTTATTTGCAGCATAAGTTTACCATGGATAAATCCAAGCTAAACTTGGGGGCTAATGTCGGGGATATACCCCGCGGCGTAAACCGGCCGGAAGTTAACCCGACCGGACTTGGCGGTTTATCTGAAGACCCGCCCTGACCTTGGTGGTTTACAAGCAACCCGCTTGGTCGTTATGACTCACTGGTAGCCCGGCGGGCGGATCAGACGGATGACAAGGCCAAAGGCCCAGAAGGCCGGTTCAACTATGGTGGGCCGGTTTAAGAGGAAAGGAATATTTGCCTTACAAGGAGTTAAGGCCAGGACTTGTATCCGGTTTGTATTAGAGATAGACTAGTCCTAATTCTAATAGGACTCCACATGTAAACCGCCCCTTCAACATATATAAGGAGGGGCAGGGCTCCCCAAAGAGGGACAGACAACAATCAATAATCTCTAGGTCTAGACACAACTAGAGGAGAGCCGGTTTACGGCGACTCCCTCATGAGCATAATGAGATCTAGCCTCAAACAGCATGTAGGGTTTTTACCGGATGATGTTTCCCGGGGCCCGAAGCTGTCTAAATCCTTGTCTTGTGTGTTACGTCTCTCGTCCCGATCAACCCCTCTCAAGCTACCGCCTAGATGTGTTGGCCTCGCGACTAAGTCCTGGCACTAAGGACATCTGCCGTGACAAATCCACGACAGGAACACTTTCTTGAAATTTATTATGAGGGATCATCTTATTTACTATCGTCGTTCTAAGTAAACAAGATGCAAAACATGATAAACATCACATGCAATCAAATAATAATAGTGACATGATATGGCCAATATCATATAGCTCCTTTGATCTCCATCTTGGGGCTCCATGATCATCTTGTCACCGGCATGACACCATGATCTCCATCATCATGATCTCCATCATTGTGTCTCCATGAAGTTGCTCGCCAACTATTACTTCTACTACTACGGCTAACACGTTTAGCAATAAAGCAAAGTAATTTACATGGCGTTTCCAATGACACGCAGGTCATACAAAAAATAATGACAACTCCTATGGCTCCTGTCGGTTGTCATACTCATCGACATGCAAGTCGTGATTCCTATTACATGAACATGATCTCATACATCACATATATATCATTCATCATTCATCACAACTTTGGCCATATCATATCACAAAGCACTTGCTGCAAAAACAAGTTAGACGTCATCTAATTGTTGTTGCAAGTTTTACGTGGCTGCAATAGGGTTCTAGCAAGAACGTTTTCTTACCTACGTAAAAGCCACAACATGATTTGTCAACTTCTATTTACCCTTCATAAGGACCCTTTTCGTCGAATCTGCTCCAACTAAAGTGGGTGAGGGAGTCCTGGATTAGGGGGTGTTCAGATAGCCGGACAATACCTTCGCCGGACTCCAGGACTATGAAGATACAAGATTGAAGACTTCGTCCCGTGTCCGGAAGGATCTTTCCTTGGCGTGGAAGGCAAGCTAGGCGTGCGGATATTCAAGATCTCCTACCATTGTAACCGACTCTGTGTAACCCTAACCCTATCCGGTGTCTATATAAACCAAAGGGTTGTAGTCCGTAGGACAACCATCATCATACACAATCATACCATAGGCTAGCTTCTAGGGTTTAGCCTCCTTGATCTCGTGGTAGATCTACTCTTGTACTACCCATATCATCAATATTAATCTAGCAGGAGTAGGGTTTTACCTCCATTGAGAGGGCCCGAACCTGGGTAAAATAAAGTGTCCCTTGTCTCCTGTTACCATCCGACCTTGACGCACAGTTCGGGACCCCCTACCCGAGATCCGCCGGTTTTGACACCGACAGTGGGAGAGACAGACACCCGCCAGCCACCTTATGCAACTAGTGCATGTCAGTCGGTGGAACCGGTCTCACGTAAGCGTACGTGTAAGGTTGGTCCAGGCCGCTTCATCCCACAATACCGCTGAAGCAAAATAAGACTAGTAGCGGCAAGAAAGTTGACAACATCTACGCCCACAACAATTGTGTTCTACTCGTGCAAAGAGAACTACGCATAGACCTATCTCATGATGCCACTGCTGGGGAACGTTGCAGAAAACAAAAAATTTCCTACGATTTCACCAAGATCCATCTAGGAGTTCATCTAGCAACGAGTATTCAGATTGCATCTACATACCTTTGTAGATCGCGAGCGGAAGCGTTCACTAGAACGTGGATGATGGAGTCGTACTCGCCGTGATCCAAATCACCGATGACCGAGTGCCGAACGGACGACACCTCCGCGTTCTACACACGTATGGAGCGGATGATGTCTCCTCCTTCTTGATCCAGCAAGGGGGAAGGAGAGGTTGAGGAAGATGGCTCCAGCAGCAGCACGACGACGTGGTGTTGGTGGAGAAGCAGCACTCCGGCAGGGCTTCGCCAAGCACGTGACGGAGGAGGAGAGGTGTAGCAGGGGAGAGGGAGGCACCAAGATGTAAGGGTGCGGCTGCCCCCTCCCTCCCCCCTTTTATGTAGGCCCCTGGGGGGGCGCCGGCCCTGGGAGATTGGATCTCCCAAGGGGGGCGGCGGCCAAGGGGGGTGGAGTACCCCCCAAGGCAAGTGGGGCGCCCCCCACCCTAGGGTTTCAACCCTAGGCGCAGGGGGTGGGCCTAGCGGGGGCGCACCAGCCCACTATGGGCTGGTTGCCCCTCCCACTTCAGCCCATGGGGCCCTCCGGGATGGGTGGCCCAACCCGATGGACCCCCGGGACCCATCCGGTGGTCCTAGTACAATACCGGTGACCCCGAATCTTCCCGATGGCCGAAACTGCACTTCCTATATATAATTCTTTACCTTCGGACCATTCCTGAACTCCTCGTGACGTCCGAGATCTCATCCGGGACTATGAACAACTTTCGGATTACTGCATATTCATATCTTTACAACCCTAGCGTCACTGAACCTTAAGTGTGTAGACCCTACGGGTTCGGGAGACATGCAGACATGACCGAGACACCTCTCCGGCCAATAACCAACAGCGGGATCTGGATACCCATGTTGGCTCCCACATACTCCTCGATGATCTCATCGGATGAACCACGATGTCGAGGATTCAATTAATCCCGTATTCAATTCCCTTTGTCAATCGGTATTTTACTTGCCCGAGATTCGATCGTTGGTATCCCAATACCTTGTTCAATCTCGTTACCGGCAAGTCACTTTACTCGTACCGTAATGCATGATCCCGTGATCAAACACTTTGATCACACTGAGCTCATTATGATGATGCATTACCGAGTGGGCCCGGTGATACCTCTCTGTCATACGGAGTGACGAATCCCAGTATCGATCCGTGTCAACCCCGCAGACACTTTCGGAGATACCCGTAGTATACCTTTATAGTCATCCAGTTACGTTGTGACGTTTGGCACACCCAAAGCACTCCTACGGTATCCGGGAGTTACACAATCTCATGGTCTAAGGAAAAGATACTTGACATTGGAAAAGCTCTATCAAACGAATTATACGATCTTGTGCTTATGCTTAGGATTGGGTCTTGTCCATCACATCATTCTCCTAATGATGTGATCTCGTTATCAATGACATCCAATGTCCATGGTCAGGAAACCATGACTATCAGTTGATCAACGAGCTAGTCAACTAGAGGCTTACTAGGGACATATTGGCGTCTATGTATTCACACATGTATTACGATTTCCGGATAACACAACTATAGCATGAATAAAATACAATTATCATGAACAAGGAAATATAATAATAATGCTTTTATTATTGCCTCTAGGGCATATTTCCAACATATCCACCTCAGCTCGGTCACGTTGGGCAGACTCACCATGAAATGTCCACACCGTATAATCGGGCATAAAACCACTCTTCTGCAGGTGTTTGCCCATTTCAACCTATGTCTTCTTTTCCCAATTGCTGCACCGCAAACAGGGGCACCAGGTTTTCCTCTGGCCATTTGCAAATGCGGCTTGCACAAACCCCTTGGTTTTTGTGAACCATTCAGCGCTCCATTTGTTCTGACCAGTGTGACCGGTATACATCCACGCACGATCACTCATCTTGACTTTCAGAGCTACTGGACACACAACAATCATGTATGTAATTCACCATGTATATATTCATCAGCTGATCTACCTTGTCAATTTTATTACGTCCATGCAACCTACACTCTAATAGGTAATGATAGGTCCTAATCCCACCCGTGTATGTGTAGATTGGGTTCATTTTCCCATGCTATGCTCTGGATCCGACGCAAAATTTCGGCAGCACCTCCCCGTTGTTCTCCTGATACACGTCTCTGCAATAAACAGAGAGGATATGTACCCGGAGAACAATAGGGGAGGCACTGACGAAATTTATGCGTCGGATCCGGAGCAAAGCATATGGGAAAACGAACCCAATCTACACATACTCGGGCTGTCCATGGATAGCGTTGGACAATTCGAAAGAATCAAGGTTATAAATATGCAAATGCATGCATATTTATAACTATGACGCTTTCGAACGAGAGACACATATTGGTTACACATACTGATGATTCAAGACACATATATAGCTAGCTATCAAGTTTCATCGGAATAGATCAAATAATTAATGGGGGAGGAGGACATGTCATTTGTGCTCACCCACGAACGAAGGGGCAGAGCTCGTCAAATGCACGGCGAGGTCGTCGAACACCAAACCTCGCAGCGATGAAACAACTGCACATTTAAAACTACCCGATCAACACAATTATATATGATGTTTTTCATAACAAAATCGAAAAATATATGACCTAACTAATAATTCACAAATATATATGACCCCGTCGGCCTCTGGACTGCCAAAGAACACCTTTTCGGGAGGTGTCGGGGGTCAGGGTGTTGTGTCGATGTCGGGGTGCCGTGTCGGGGTCGGGATGCTGTTTCGGGGTCTGGGGGTTGGGGTGTCGTGTCGGTGTCGGGGTGTCGGGGTCAGGGGGTCGGTTGTCGGGGTGTGGTGTCGGGGTCGGGGTGTCGGGGTGTGGTGTCGGGGTTGGGGGGTCAGTGGGTCAAGTGTCGGGGGGTCGGGGTCGGGGTCGGGTGTCGGGGTGTCGAGGTGTCGGGGTCGGGGTCGGGGTGTCGGGCCGGGTGTCGGGGTGGCGTGTCGGGGTCGGGGTGTCGGGGGTCGGGGTCGGGGTGTCAGGCCGGGGTGTCGGGGTGGCGTGTCGGGGTCGGGGTGTCGGGATGGCGTGTCGGGGTCTTCTTCTTCTACTACTACTACTTCTTCTACCTCTTTTCTTCTTCTTCTTTTTTCATCTTTTTTCTATTTCTTTTCTTTTCTTCCTTTCTTCTTCTTCTTCTTCTTTTCTTTTCTTCTTCTACTTCTTCTACTACTTCTACTTCTTCTAAGTCTTTTCTAACACTAACACTAACACAATCTAGCACTAACAATTAAATAGCAAAAAAAATGAAAAAACAGAAAGAAAAAAAAGAAGTAGTCCCTCACCGGAGCAATGGGACGGTCGGCGGGGGCTGTGACAGGGGGGCGCCGGGCGGCGGGAGCAGTGGCGGGGGCGGCGCCGGGCGGCGGGAGCAGTGGCGGGCGCGGCGCCGGGCGGCGGGTGGCGGGGTGTCGACGGGTGGGGTGGGGGCGGAGGGGTTGTGGGGCGACGGGGCAAGTGGGGGTGGTGGCGGGGGCGGCGCTGGGCGGCGGGGTGTCGGCGGGTGGGGTGGGGGAGGAGGGGTGGTGCGGCGACGCCGGGCGGGGGGTGGGGTCGGGGGCGGGGCGGGTGCGGGGGCGGCGCCTGGCGGCGGGGCGGGGGCGGCGACGGGTGGCGGGGGCGGCGCCGGGCGACGGGTGGCGGGGGCGGCGCTGGGCGGCGGGGGCGGCGGTGGGTGCGGATCTGGTGGCGCGGGGCGTCGGGGAGGAGAGATGGATAGAACAGAGAGTAACGGGCGGGGGATGGGGCCGTTAGTTAGGCCCTTCTTTGCCGTCCGCCTATCTTTGCCGTCCGCCATTATCTCCCTTAGCCGTCTGCTAGCGGACGACAAAGAGGTGGGGCGTTAAGTTTTTCTAAACGGGCGGGGGGTGGGGGCCACGTCTCTCTATTATGAATAGAACGAGAGCTTGCTCATGAAGAAGGGGGGGTGGACGACAAAGAGCTTGCTCATGAAGACCTAGGGCATTTTGAGGAAGCCCATCGTTGGAATATACAAGCCAAGTTCTATAATGAAAAATTCCCACTAGTATGAACAAGACAACTTATGAGACTCACTATATGAAAATCATGGTGCTACTTTGAAGCACAATATAGGAGACTCACTACATGAATAACAAGGTGCTACTTTGAAACACAAGTGTGGAAAAAGAGATAGTAGCATTGCCCTTTTTATTTTCTCTTTTTTTGGGCCTTTTTTTTTGGCCTTTCTCTTTTTTTTATTGGGCAATGCTCTAATAATGATGATCGTCACACTTTTATTGATTACAACATAATGATTACAACTCGATACTAGAACAAGATATGACTCTATTATGAATGCCTTCGGCGGTGTACCGGGATGGTGCAATGAATCAAGAGTGACATGTATGAAAAATAATGCATGGTGGCTTTGCCACAAATACGATGTCAACTACGAGATCATGCAATGGCAATATGACAAAAGTAAAGCATGTCATGATGATGATGATGATGATGGTGGAAGTTGCATGGCAATATATCTCGGAATGGCTATGGAAATGCCATGATAGGTAGGTATGGTGGCTGTTTTGAGTAAGATATAGGGAGATTTATGTGTGAAAGAGCGTATCATATCACGGGGTTTGGATGCACCGACGAAGTTTGCACCAACTCTCAATGTGAGAAAGGGCAATGCACGGTACCGAAGAGGCTAGCAAATGGCGGAAAGGTAAAAGTGTGTATAATCCATGGACTCAACATTAGTCAAAAGAACTCATATACTTATTGCAAAAATTTAGAAGTCATCAAAATTCAAGTACTACGCACATGCTCCTAGGGGGATAGATTGGTAGGAAAAGACCATCGCTCGTCCCCGACCGCCACTCATAAGGATGCACAAGCCAGGTACACTTCATGCTTCAAATTTGTTACACAACTTTAACCATACGTGCATGCTACGGGACTTGCTAACTTCAACACAAGTATTTCTCAAATTCACAACTACTCAACTAGCACGACTATGATATTATCACCTCCATATCTCAAAACAATTATCAAGCATCAAACTTATCTTAGTATTCAACCCACTAAAAAGAAAGTTTCACATATCTTGAATACCAAGTATATTAACATTAAGCAAATTACCATGCTATTAACGACTCTCAAAATAATCTAAGTGAAGCATGAGAGATCAAGTTTCTTTAAAACAATCCACCACCATTCTCTAAAATATCTAAGTGAAGCACTAGAGCAAAAATTATCACGCTCAAAAAGATATAAGTGAAGCACATAGAGTAAACTATCAAGCTCAAAAGATATAAGTGAAGCACATAGAGTATTCTAACAAATTTCAATTCATGCATGGCTCTCTCAAAAGGTGTGTACAGCAAGGATGATTGTGGTAGACTAACAAGCAAAGACACAAATAATATAATACGCTCCAAGCAAAACACATATCATGTGGTGAATAAAAATATAGCTCCAAGTAAATTACCGATGGAAGTGGACGAAAGAGGGGATGCCTTCTGGGGAATCCCCAAGCTTTGACTTTTTGGTGTCCTTGGATTATCTTGGGGGTGCCATGGGCATCCCCAATCTTATTCTCTTGCCACTCCTTGTTCCATAATCCATCAAAAGAATTCACCCAAAACTTGAAAACTTCACAACACAAAACTCAATAGAAATCTCGTGAGCTCCGTTAGAGAAAGAAAACAAAAGACTACTTTAAGTTACTGTAGTGAACTCATTCTTTATTCGTATTGGTGTTAAACCTACTGTATTCCAACTTCTCTATGGTGTATAAACTATTTTACTAGCCATAGATTCATCAAAATAAGCAAACAACACACGCAAAACAGAATCTGTCAAAAACAGAACAGTCTGTAGTAATCTGCTACTAACGCAAACTTCTGGAACCCGAAAAATTCTACCAAAATTAGACGACCTAGGAAATTTTTTTATTGATCAGCAGCAATTGGAATCACTATTTTATCACGTTCTGGTGATTTTTAACAATTCAGGCACTGAGCGCAAAGATTCTGGAAATTACAGCAAGATCAAATAACTATCTTCCAAGAAGATCTAATAGGTTTAAGTTGGCACAAACACTAATTAAAAGATAAAAACACATCTAAACAGAATCTAGATGGATTATTTATTCCTAAACAGAACCAAAAACAAAAAACACAAAATAAAATTGGGTTGCCTCCCAACAAGCGCTATCGTTTAACGCCCCTAGCTAGGCATAAAAGTAAGGATAGATCTAGGTATTGCCATCTTTGGTAGGCAATCCATAAGTGGCTCTCATGATAGATTCATATGGTAATTTTATTTTCTTTCTAGGAAAGTGTTCCATGCCCTTCTTTAAGGGAAATTGGAATTTAATATTCCCTTCCTTCATATCAATAATTGCACCAATCGTTCTAAGGAAAGGTCTACCAAGAATAATAGGACATGAAGAATTGCAATCTATATCAAGAATGATAAAATCTACGGGCACATAATTCCTATTTGAAACAATAAGAACATCATTAATTCTTCCCATAGGCTTTTTAATAGTGGAATCCGCAAGATGCAAGTTTAGAGAGCAATCATCAAAGTCACGGAAATCTAGCAAATCACACAAAGCTTTGGGGATAGTAGAGACACTAGCACCCAAATCACACAAAGCATGAAACTCATAATTTTTAATTTTAATCTTAATTGTAGGTTCCCACTCATCATGGAGTTTTCTAGGGATAGAAACTTCCAACTCAAGCTTTTCTTCATAACATTGTATTAAGGCGTCAACAATGTGTTCGGTAAAGGCCTTATTTCGACTATAAGCATGAGGAGAACTTAACACGGATTGCAACAAGGAAATACAATCAATTAAAGAGCAATTTTCATAGTTAAATTCTTTGAGATCCAAAATAGTGGGTTTAGCAATATCTAGATTTTTATTTCTTTCAATCCCTTTTTTATCAATTTCATCATCAGGATCTAAAAACCCAGAATTCTTAGAACGCCTTCTAGGTAAGGGAAGATCATAATCAGATTCATCAAGATTCATATTGCAAAACAAAGATTTAATAGGGGACACATCAATAACTTTTAGATCTTCATCTTGATTCTCATAGTTATTCGGTTTAGCGGCCATCTTATTGACTAAGGTGGCTTGCATATCCGAAATTTCAGCGGTCATTTTTTCAAGATGAGAAATTTGGGATCTTACATCATCAAATTCTTTGGACATATCATCGAGCTCTTTATTCATATAACTCATAAAACTCTTTTGTTCCTTAAGCTCGTTTCTAAAGAAATTATTATGCTCAAATTGCAAGACCATAAACTTCCTGACATTGTTTTCGATATCTTCTAGCCTTTTAAGGTGAAGATCACCAAAATTAGGTAAGGCCATCGTGACGAACAAGCAAGCAAACTAACACACGAGCAAACAAAAGGTAAAGGGAAAAAGAGGAGGAGATTGGGAAAGAGAGGGCGAATAAAACGGCAAGGGTGAAGTGGGGGAGAGGAAAACGAGAGGCAAATGGCAAATAATGTAATGCGAGAGATAGAGATTGTGATGGGTACTTGGTATGTTGACTTTTGCGTAGGACTCTCCGGCAACGGCGCCAGAAATCCTTCTTGCTACGTCTCGAGCTAGCGTTGGTTTTCCCCGAAGAGGAGGGGGTGATGCAGCACAGTAGCGTAAGTATTTCCCTCAATTTTTGAGAACCAAGGTATCAATCTAGTAGGAGGTCACGCGCAAGTCCCTCGTACCTGCACAAAACGGTAGCAACTCGCAACCAACGCTTAGGGGTTGTCAATCCCTTCACGGTCACTTACGAGAGTGAGATCTGATAGAGATAATATTTTTTGGTATTTTTGGTATAAAGATGCAAAGTGAAAAGTAAAAGCAAAACAAGTAAAATAAAGTGATGTAGATTGATATGATGAGAATAGACCCGGGGGCCATAGGTTTCACTAGTGGCTTCTCTCAAGAGCATAGATATTCTACGGTGGGTGAACAAATTACTGTTGAGCAATTGATAGAATTGAGCATAGTTATGAGGTTATCTAGGTATGATCATGTATATAGGCATCACGTCCGTGACAAGTAGAACGACTCCTGCCTGCATCTACTACTATTACTCCACTCATCGACCGCTATCCAGCATGCATCTAGAGTATTAAGTTAAAAACAGAGTAACGCCTTAAGCAAGATGACATTATGTAGAGGAATAAATTCATGCAATATGATAAATACCCCATCTTGTTATCCTCGATGGCAACAATACAATACGTGCCTTGCAACTCTTTCTGTCACTGAGTAAGGACACCGCAAGATTGAACCCAAAGCTAAGCACTTCACCCATTGCAAGAACTACCAATCTAGTTGGCCAAACCAAACGGATAATTCGAAGAGACTTGCAAAGATAACTCAATCATACATAAAAGAATTCAGAGAAGATTCAAATATTATTCATAGATAAGTTGGATCATAAACCCACAATTCATCGGTCTCAACAAACACACCGCAAAAAGAAGATTACATCGAATAGATCTCCACGAGAGAGGGGGAGAACATTGTATTGAGATCCAAAAAGAGATAAGAAGCCATCTAGCTACTAGCTATGGACCCGAAGGTCTGAAGTAAACTACTCACACTTCATCGGAAGGGCTATGGTGTTGATGTAGAAGCCCTCCGTGATGGATGCCCTCTCCGGCGGAGCTCCGGAACAGGCCCCAAGATGGGATCTCATGGATACAGGAAGTTGCGGCGGTGGAATTAGGTTTTTGGCTCCGTCCCTGGTCTAATGGGGGTACGTAGGTATATATAGGAGGAAGGAGCAATTCGGTGGAGCTCCGAGGGGCCCACGAGGCAGGGGACGCGCCAAGGGGGGGGCGCGCCCTCCACCCTCGTGACCTCCCTGGAAACTTCTTGGAGTAGGGTCCAAGTCTCCTGGATCACGTTTGGTGAGAAGATCACGTTCCCGAAGGTTTCATTCCGTTTGGACTCCGTTTGATATTCTGTTTCCTCGAAATACTAAAATAGACAAAAAAACAGCAATTCTGGGCTGGGCCTCCTGTTAATAGGTTAGTCCCAAAAATAATATAAAAGTGGAAAATAAAGCCCAATATAGTCCAAAATAGTAGATAAAGTAGCATGGAGCAATCAAAAATTATAGATACGTTGGAGACGTATCAATACCTCTTTATTTAATAGATCTGCGACAATCGAGGCGACAGCTCCGTTTTCCAAACTTGCGGCCCCTTGATTTACGCGCCTGACACATTTCCCTTGCTTTATAAATAGGACCGAGGGGTCATCTTCTTTTCCCCTTTGTGCCCCTTCTGCTTCGTCTTCCTTGCGTCGCTCAGCTTCGGAGCTCCGCTGCCGCCGTCGACTTCTACTCCGACCTTGGCCGCTGCATCACCCTGAGCGCACCAGAATATGGCGGCGGCTTTCCGCTTCTTCCTCAGCTCTGGTAAGTCTCCTAACCTTTCCACCATAGATCTGTTCTAGGGTTTCTGAGTTCTTCAGTGTTCATCGTCTGCTTCTTGTTCATATGATAGATCTCAGATGAACTTCTAAATCTCTGCTCTGTGTAGTGGTGGTTTTTTTAACCTCCGTCTTCACTTTACGCATCTCAAGACCATAGATCTTACTTGTACCTTTGCTCATTGATTCGGTACTGCTCCTTTTAGGCTTTGAATATTTATCTATTTTCTGAACATGCTCTAGATCCAAAACTGTAATATAACTTTGTGAAATCTGTTTTCGTTTACTTACTCATCTGCAATCTTGACTCTTCAATGTTTAGACCAGGCGGTTTAACTTTGTAGAAAATTGACAAACCAGTATATACCATTAGTCCCCTTGTTGAACCGCCAGAATCCTTTAGTAAGGCACTGTCGCTTTGTAGAACTCCGGTTTATAAATAACCGCCTCCGGTTTAGCAAAGTATGCATCAGTGTATACCTTTCCGACATATTCTTGAACCGATAATTACTGCCTTGTAGATGTTGCCATTGCCAAACAAGCATATGAGTGCAACTGGGTCCCTTCTCGAGTGGCCGAAGTTCAAATGGACAATTTGGTCAGAACTGGCGCTTTAAGTAAGCAAGACGTCATTCACTGGAGGGTCCCTGGCCCGGAATGTCCTCCAAAACCTCAAGAAGGGGAAGTTGTAGTTTTTCATGATCACTTAGCCCGGGGTTTCAACCCTCCCCGGTTCAAAGTTTTATCGGGATGTCCTAGCCAACTTCCAACTGCGTCCACAAGATACTGGTCCCAACTCCGTAACCAACATCTGTCATTTTCAAGTGTTCTGTGAGGTGTACCTTTAAGAGGAACCTAGCGTAGAGTTATTCCTCGATTGCTTTCACCTGAACCGTCGTACTGAATTCACAGACGGACCCAATACAGAGCTGGGCAGTATGGCAATTCAGAAGAGGAAAGAAGTCACCTTCCCTCACGCCAAAACTTCACAGTCACCCCAAAGAGTGGAACCAAACATGGTTTTACTGCAAAGACACTTCTCCTTCTGAAGAAAATCCCCTGCCGGTTTACCGTCCGGAACGTCTGAGCAATACACACCCTTTTCCATAGAGGTTGACTACTAAGGAAAGACTCAAGTATTCTCCTCAATTATCCAAGCTGAGGGCCTTCATGGCAAACGGGTTGACAGGGGTTGACTTTGCTCGCTGCTGGATATCTTGGAGCATACTACCCTTAAGCCAGCGTCCCGGTTTGATGTGCGAATATACCGGAGATGTAAAATACCCTCAACGACACATTGATATTCAGCTTATAGGTGACGAAGTTACTAAGGCTGTGAAAAAGATATTAAATGAACCGGAAGCTGTCTGTGCTCAAACCGGCCTACCTCCTTTCTGCGCCATTAACAAACCGCTAGCTGTAAGACTCATCTTATACTTTTACTGAATCTGCCTTTGTTCGAAATATCCTCTAATAATATTAATATCTTTTAAAATAGGGGATGATCCGTTTTGGAGCAAGAAGCCTCCACAAGAGAAATCGGAGAAGCCAACCCGGCCAAAAACCAGAGTTGTGAAGAAACCTGCGAATAGGAAAAGAACCACTGCATCTTCCGATCCACCGGCTGATGATGATGTGGGTAACCCGGATCTTGAGGTAGATCTTGACTCACTTGGTTTATTTTTCATACGCCTTATTGATGATGATCATTGCCAGGACGACGCTGAAGTCAGTCATGCTGATGCTATAGAGGTAATCATTCTCTCTTCCGATTCAAACCCTTTGCCTTCACTAAAAATCCGTCGGGCAAACCGAAAAGTTAAATTTTCTCATCCTCTTGCTTATTTGGATCCAAACTTTCTTGTGAAGACACAACAGCACAAAGCTCGCCGCACAACCGGGCACAGCGGCCAGGTAGTTACCTCCGCCGGTTTACCGAACAGTCCGGTTCGGAAACGCCGTTCAAAGGTCTCTGATTCACTTGTTACTGCATGCCCTAAAGCGGGTTGTTTTCGTCAACCTCTTAATCTGTCTGATTCCAATTATCAGGGTACTTCTCATTCATCCTCCGGCGAGTCACCAGCCACCAAGCTTCCCCTGCTTAAAACGGTGCTTGGGTGAGTTATATTCCATCTTGTATGTTTGATATATTACCTTTAACAAAAATTGTACTAATCCTTGTTATTTTCTTTTCTCAGGGCCAAGCCCAGACCAAGCAAGAAGG
This sequence comes from Aegilops umbellulata, assembly GCA_032464435.1. Lineage (NCBI taxonomy): Eukaryota > Viridiplantae > Streptophyta > Magnoliopsida > Poales > Poaceae > Aegilops > Aegilops umbellulata. The sequence continues at coordinate 271,034,022 of CP136059.1, read as the reverse complement.
CTCGCCTGAACAATACGGCAGAGGAAAATGCCGCTGCTGAACTGGATAAAGTACCGGATCCTGAAGAAACCAACCATGATGACGTGCTGAATGACCCACCACCGCAAGACCATGACTTCATCGCTGAAGAAGCAACTGTTGATAACACAGGCCCTACTGATCAACCAACGATCCCTATCCGGACTAACAGAACGGCTAGTCCAACGAAGAATAGTGACAAATCGGCGACCCCAGTTCAAACTGGCGAAGAGAAAGATGATGAGGTCATTATCACTGGCATTGGCCGTATCGAACCAAGTAATCATGTCGCTTTATCCAGACACACTGCTAAAGATGAATTTGCTGCAATTGGTAAAGGCAAGTGGAACGCTGACTTGTCAACTTATGCTGCTCTGAACGCCCAAGACCTCCATTCCGGTTATCTGAACCGGCTGTACACCAGCCGTGACTATGAAGCCGGTCTGGTCAATATGATGAAGGACAAATATGAGGTAATTTCTTATACGCTTCTCTGCTTGTATGTTATACTGTGCCAACTCCAGTAGCCCCCAAGTGACGGTTTAAGATATCAGCTTAAACCGGGACTTTTCAATGTAAACTTCAACTCATGTGTACGTTGCTGACGTAGCCCCCAAGGGCCGGTTCAACTTAATGCAGTTAAACCGGGACATTTAGATAATAAAAATTCCAGTATCAGTAGTCATTGAGCAAATAGCCATTAGCCCCCAAGTGCCAAGTTGAATACTTGTATTGAGCTTGGGACTTTGTAGAAATTGTATGATGAAGAGCAAAATATGCATTAGCCCCCAAGTACCAAGGGCATAACTTGTTATGTGGTTGGTACTTCAAATCTGTACCATCATTTGTATCATATAATTATCTGCATGCAGGCTGAGCTGAGCAAAAGAGACAGTCAAACCACCGACCTGCAAGAAAATCTGAAGTTCCAACAAGCCGAAACCTCTAAGGCAAAAGAGGAATTAACCAGCGCTTTAAGCATCATGGAGAAACTGAAGGAAGGCTTCAAAAAAGAGCGGGCGGATTGGGCCACTGAGAAAGCCGCTTTAACCCAAAGGGCAGAGAAGGCCGAGGCCGCTCTCAAACCGGTGGTTGACGAACTAACCAGTGTGAAGCGACAGGTTCATGCCATGACTGCGGCTATATTTGGTAAGTATCCTTGGTTCTCCTGATTTGAGCAGACCTTTATATGTATCTGCCGGTTTAATAACCCTTACAATGATGTAGGAACTCGCATTGGCCACCTGGGATCGAATGTGCGGAAGAAGCTGAAAGCTGCTTATACGTTGATAGAGCAACTATACACGGGTGCCCAACGGATCATCTATACCGCGTCTCATAACAATCCGCCGCCCACTTTGATCAAAGACACCCTTGAAAGGCTATCCATGCTCCCTGCCCGGGTTGATGAGCTGAAGAGATCCGCTGCTAGAACAGGTGCTATAAACGCCTTAATTCGGGCCAAGGCATGGGTGCCTGACTTTGATCCTGTTGAAGCGGCCCAAGGCTATCCCAGTTTGAAAGAAGATGGGACAGAATTCAATCAAGACGATCTCCGAGCCATAAACCGGGAAGTGCGCCCTTTGGCTTGTCAGCTGGTGGAAGAAGCGGATCTGTCCCACTATCAAGCCAATTTCGATGATCAGAACAAGCGAGTTGCTGCACCAGTCCCTGAAGCGAAGAATCTTGTCCCACTAATCCGTAAGCATACTTACGCTCCTGACATTGAACCGTCGTTGATGATCAGTGATGAAGCTGTCTTTCAAGCATTAACTGGAATCGACTGGGCAACTGTTGATTTCCAGCCGCTGGGTAGGGAGGAAGAGACTGAACCGGCGCGAGATGACCCGCAACCATCAGGTCAAGCTGGTGATCAAGCATGAACCGGAAGCCGATTTAAAGCACTGCACTTTGTGATATGCAAAAAACAATGATTTTATTTGGGCACTGTGTTGCCTTGTAATAGGCTAGCTGATACACTTGGTCTTGATATGCCTTCGTGCATATTTATTGCAACTCCTGCTTCTTTTAAATTATCTATCTCCGAACTATTTTCTGCAGCCAAAAAACTTAAAGCGCCTTGGCGGTTTCCCACCAGGCGGGTCATGATGTCGATGTATGTGAAACCAAAGATAATAGCTTAGGTTTAAACATATGACCAAATATTGAGATACATAATACCTGCCATCGTTAGGCATGAAGTTGGCTGGCCAATCTTGAAGCGGGGTTAAAAACCCACACTGCTGGAGGAGAAAACAGCTCCTGTTAATATAAGGTCGGTTTACAATGTAAACCGTTCCGGGTTATGATAAACATGGGTTTCACTCCATAATAGGATGATAAAAATCAAACCAGGCAGTTAGTCTCCGGATTAATATTTGACCATGTTCTGTCAATTTATAATTGACAGTTGAACCGGTTTAACAATGTCGGTTTAAAAACGTGACAAAAAGGGAAAAGGGTCTTTAGCAAAAAAGAACAGAATTCAAGCAAAGGCAAAGATAAAACCGTTTGCAAATGAGGCTTTTGAGCCGATCAAGAGGCATTACCAAGGTCGGACACAACCAAGCCCCCAACAGGCGTAGCTATGGTTCGAGTCAGCCAGGTCCCCAAATGATGCATTGGCATTACGCCGATCAAGAGGTGTAGCGATCGTTCGGGTTCGACCAAAGCCCCCAAGTGATGTTGTGGCCCTAGTCTGATCAAGAGGCGTGACTATGGTTCAGACTTGACCAAGTCCCCAAGTGATGCTGTGGCTTTTCGCCTACCAAATGGCGTTGCTATGGTTCGGACACGACCAAGCCCCCAAGTGATATAATATAGAGCTTTTGAAAAGCTAACTCAAGGGGTAAACCGGAGACCGCTTTAAGACAAGAACTCCGTGTAACCACACATGATGTAAAAAGAACAGAGACCCCGCTTTTTTTTTACCAGAGACAGTAGGAAAGGCTCCTACTGTGTAAATATATTAAAGGATACTAGACAAATGTACAATGTGGAAATTTACATCAGGGAAGGAGGGGGGAGAGGTGGGGACGCACTTTTGTGGCCCACCAAGAAGTAAAAAAGATAAAAGGCCCTAGTTTAAAGAGTTTACAAAATTCAGCACCAGAGGCTTATTAGCCTCCTTAACCCTATGTTGCAGGAGTTCGAAGTCCCTTTTGAATCTATCCAGCCAGGAGCGAAAGGATGGGTTAACTGCCCTGAAATGCTTATTGTTCCTTTCCTTCCAAAGGCTCCACGCGGCCACAGTGAATTTTTCGAACAGCATAGGCGTGGGGTGGTCTCTTTTTTGGACTTCAATGGCTTGTAACCGATCCCCAAAAGGTTCCCAGTTGATATCCAGAGCACGCCAGCAGCGTCTGCTAAACGTGCAAGTAAAGATCATGTGCTCGACCGTTTCTTCTATGTTACGGCCACAGAGCAGGCAGTTGTGGTCGTCTCCAATATTGTAATGGCGTCTCTTCAGCATGTTCCTTGTGTTTAGTCGATCGTGAAGCAGCAGCCAGGCAATAACTTTCAATTTCATGGTGCATTTAGACTTCCAAAGCCAGCCAAAAACTTTGTGAACCTGGATTTCTCTGAAGTAGAATTGGTAGAAGTCCGTTGATTTGTAGGAAGTTTTGCCCCAAATATAAGTCCAGACATCTGATGCCGAGGTTGTCGGTTGGATGGAAGCAGCAACGACTTGGATTTGCTGGATCTCCTCGAACGCTTGGGGGGGAGCGGTAGGTGAAAGGCCATTCCAAGTGACGTGATCCCCAAGAAATCACGCACTGAGACATCCTCATTCATAGCGTATGAGAACGCCCGAGGATGAGAGACTTGAAGTATCTGATCAGCCCATAGATCTTTCCAAGAAAGGGCCGTGGAGCCACAAACAACTTGAACCTTGGAGATCCCACGAAAAATTGGTGTGAGTTTAAGAATGTCGCGCCACCAAAAAGAGCCAACCGGCTCGACAGCGTGCGGAGTTCGCTGATCATAGTAAGTGTCCCAAGTGAGGTGCACCCATGGAATATCCATCTTGTTGTAGAATTTGTGTAAAAACTTCAACAGTAGAGCCTCATTCTGGATTTTGAGGTTTATCACCCCCAGACCTCCTTTGTTCTTCGGCTTACAGACCATGTCCCAGGCAACAAGTGAGTTTGATTTCTCACCTTGGTCAGTCTTTTTGATCTAGAGGCATCTTCTTCTGATTTTGTCAAGTATCTCGATAAGTTTGGGTGAGAACTTTAGCGTACACATGGCATAGATAAGAAGCAATGTAGCTGCAGTGTTGAGCAACATGAGCTTCCCAGCGTATGACATGAGTGAGAGGGTGGAAGAAAGATTGCGTTCCATCTTGCTGACCGAAGGCATGAAATCATTGAGTGAGGGTCTGGAGGTGCCGAGGGGCAGGCCAAGATAGGTGAAGGGCATGGAGCCAATAGAGCAGCCAAAGATTGAGGCCATATCTGCCGTCGTCTGCTGGTCCAAGTTGATTGGGATCAAAGTGGATTTATGAAAGTTAATTTTCAGGCCAATGGAGAGGGCATAGTCAGATAGAATGTTCTTGATAATAACCACTTGAGTAGGGCAGGCCGGCATGAGCAAAATCGTATCATCAGCGTATTGGATAATCGGGAATCCATATTACCATTTGAGGAGAAAGGCAAATGAATTAAACCTCTCCTGAAGGCATCATTGATTGCTGATTGCAGAAGATCAGCCGCGAGGACGAAGATTAGAGGGGAGAGGGGGTCCCCTACCTAACGCCTCGCTTGCAGTGGAACTGGCGGCCCGGCACACCGTTCAGAAGGATGGACGATCGTCCGGAGGAGAATATCGAACGGATCCAAGATAGCCATTTATCATTGAAACCCATGTGTTGCATAATCTTGATCATTGCTTCATGCTCAATGGTGTCGAAAGCTTTGGCGAAGTCTAGTTTGAGCAGCACAATTTGTCTTTTGGAGGCCTAGCATTGATGAATATACTGAAATGTCCAAGCCAAACAGTCTTGGATGGACCTCCCTTTGATGAAACCATATTGGTTTCGATGAATGATGCATGTGATCACTTTTTGCAGTCGGTTGGCCAGTAGTTTCGTGATGAGCTTGAGATAGCAGTTAAGAGTGATCGGACGATAATCATTAACTGTGGTAGGGGATCCAGTCTTGGGAATCAGAGTAATGAGGCCGTCATTAATGCTTTGAAGATTAAGTTCCCCAGCATGGAATTGAGCACAGAGCGAGTAGAAATCCTCTTTGATAATGTGCCAGCATGCTTTAAGGAATAACCCACTGAACCCATCGGGGCCGGGAGAGCGGTCCGCAGGCATTTCTTTTACAACCCCATAAATCTCATCTTTTGTAAATGGGGCCGTGAGGTGTTCAAGATTTTCCACAGTGTGGATAAGCGACGGAAGGTCAAAGTGCATTTGTGTAGGGTTAGACGTGCCAAGTCGCTCAGTGTATGCGTGAAACAAAAGTGCTTCTTTGCCCGTGTGATCTTCCACCAACAAGCCGTCATCAGTTTGTAGAATAGCCACATTGTTCTTTCTGTAACGCTCCGTGGCAACTGCCTGGAAGAATTTGGTGTTTTCATCCCCGAATTTAACCCATCGGATGGTGCAACGCTTTCTCCAATACTGTTTTTGATAATCTAGCAGCCGTAGAAGATGAGCTTTGATGATTTTTCGAAAGTTGCATTCAGTGTTGGTTAGAGGTCTCTGGTTTTCCAGTCCATCCGGCTCGGAGAGAGTATTGTTTGTGTTTTCGATAGCCACAGATAACCTAGAGATATTCTTGCTCCAAACTTTGAGCGCTTGACGAAGCAACTTGAATTTGCCGCAAAGCACCATGGCTGCATTGGAGGAGTTGACAGGACGAGCCCAAGTTTTAGTGACCACATCCATAAAACCAGGGTGCAGTAACCAATAAGCTTCAAATCGGAAAAGCTTGGCCCGTGGGATTTTTGTCTCAATGCTTACAACACATGGAGTGTGGTCAGAGACTGGCTTGCATAGAGGTTTAACAATGGTGTTGGGATAAGCAAGCGTCCAATGGATAGAGGAGAAGAACCAATCAAGTTGTTCCAACAATGGATCCTGCTGCATATTGCTCACGTATATAACCGACCTTTTAGCGGCAATTCAATTAGGTTTTGTTGACGGATTATATCATTGAAAGTACACATGTCGTTGGGGTCACCACCAGGTTTGTTACGATTTTCCGGACCACGGATGAAGTTGAAGTCACCAAGGAGAAGGCAGTCGTCATTTGAATGAATATCCATGTCATAGAGCCATTGAATAAAATCCCCTCGGGTCGGACCAGTACATGGTCCATAAACATTATAAAGATACCATGATTGCGATGAAAGTGTGCTGGTGAATTTGACACCCAAAACAAAGTCATTGGACACAACCACATCATCAGAGAATACTGAGCTGTTCCACATAGTAAGAATGCCACCAGAGGCACCTCTGGAAGGAACATAAGCGAACTTATCAAATCTCTTAGGGCAACAAGTTTTAATAAACGCCAGATCAACAAAGGGTTTTTTAGTTTCCTGAAGGCAAACTATGGCGCACCCACTAACAGAGATAGCATTAGATAAGGCTAGCAGTTTTTTGTCCGAATTTAAACCGCGAATGTTCCAACAAAGTACATTCCAATTACGCAAAAGGGGCATACTAAAGAAACCAGCCGATTACTCCGAGGAGAGACATTGCCATCCTCCATCCCTGCCTGATCGTCAAGGACAACAGTAGCTAGCAGCGCCTCGTCAGTGATTTCAGCAGGAGGAACAGCGCAGCGATTAATGCCAATTGCCTGCATGACGTGAAGAGGTGTGGGCGGGGGGACTTGATCAGGACGAGGCGCCGAGGAGCTTGAGGCAGCAGTAGGTAACTGACGAGGCTTGACCTTGGACACAGGAGCTCGAACATCAGAAATCTGGGGTACCCTGAAGCCATCGTACCTTGTAGAACGAGTGCTGCGCCTAACTTCAGTCGTGACCACACGAGCCTGAATCTTAGTGCGGCGTGCGCGAGCGGGAGATGGGCCGGGAGGCAACACTTGCGCCAGGCCTAACTCATTGACCTCAAAGGGTGAGTCCGGAGCAAGAGGCCCAACATTTGAATCATTAGTTGGCGCCAAAGCAATCTCCATCGGCAGGTCAGAAGTGTCGGCAAGGACAACCACAGATTCCACAGCAGTAACCAATTGATCAGGGGATTCAGTCATAGCAGAATGCATAAGATCTCGCTGCACATCAACAGGCAGAGCAAACTGGTGATCATCTTCAGTAGAGGGCTGAGAATGCGCCTCCACAGCCAACTGAGATTCAGCGGGTTGACTCAAGGGATCAACATCCTCAGCAGTGGCATCACTTTCAGAGATAATCTCAGAGATCTATACTGTAGATGATCTTGGGGGCACATTCAAAATCCTTGGGAGGAAACGAACTGACAGGGAAGTGTCAGCAGTTTCAACCTGGAAACCAGAGACAGGGGCAGCAGTTTGCAGAGCAAGCGGTGGCAGACCATAACCAGCACTCCACGGACGATAAGAAGCCACAACAGATAAAATAGAGCTAGACGGGTAGGATGTAAAAAAGCTGCGTGGAATTGTGCCATTGATCAGCACACTGGCGAGATCATTACCTTGCACAGAGATGCTGACATGGTGGTTATCTGAAGAAACTATCACCTCAACAGCAATCACATCATTCCTAGGAGGAATCACCACCACATTGTTGTCAGGACCAATAGGAACTTGGAGTGAACCAGAAGAGCTACCTGAAGAAGTAGAATCCCAAACAGAATTGAGACTATCCGAAACATTGTCTTCAGGTAAGATACCATCTTGAACACGCAGTCCTTGAGCAGCAAGCCAGGCCTGGAAATTGACTAAAGCGGCGGGCATTTGGGGCATTGGGGGATCCGGCCAAGCATCCCACTGAGCCTCTTGAGGGGCATCCTGATGGGCAACATTGTGAGGGCCATGATCATTGGCAACTCCATTTTGGATGAGCCAGTTTTGCAGCTGTTGCTGGTACAGTTGTTTGGCCGTGAGTCCCTCTCCAAACATGGGGTGTGGCACGCCACTAGCAGGCAGTGGATCTTCATCAGCAACTGGCACTTCAGGGTCATGAGCATTCCAGACAGCTCCCCGAAGAATGAAGACAGCAGCAGTCCAGCAGGCCCGATCTCCGCCCAGCTGACGGACGACAATGCTTTTGGGGATCAGACGCATATGGATCACCCTGACTTTGATGAGCACAACACGGCGGTCGATGTTGGGGTTGTTCCATGAGACCAGGCGACCATAGTCATCGACAGAACGTTGCAGATAAAAGTCAGTTTGGTAGTCATCAGGAAATCCAATATACATTAGCCAGACTTCTGGACCATAGGTGGTTTGGCGCATGTTCAACGCCGCATTATGGCGTACAAAGGAGATTACTAAATCCTCATCATCAAGCTGGAATGTAGTATTGACCGCGGTATCTCTGACGAAGGAATTTGCAAAAGCGAACATACCAATTCCAAGCGGATGGTCAGAAGCCTCAGTGGTGTGCAGCCCCGCTTCATGCAGGAGACCGTCAATGGTTTCACGGAGTCCTTCCCTGAGATGCAAAGGGACAAATCTGCTCACCTCCGCAATGGCCAAGAAGCTGTTGTTGAGCGGCGGGATGGGGTTGACGGCCATGTCGGCCCGCACCTTGCGGTCCGCCGGGCCGGGCTCGATCGACCAGCCGGTCGGCAGAAACGGGATTGGATTCACCAGGTAGTTTGCCATGGTGGAGCAGGGGGCGGAGGGATCGGGGTGGGCGGTGAGGGAGGTGGTGGGTGGCAGAGCAGCTACAGCAAGGAGCTGGGCTTCATTGGGAAGCGAGGCGGGTGGGGATGTGGAATGCGAGCAGTCTGGTGTGGGCGAGAGGGTTTTTGGTTTCCATTGCCAATGACGGGCCCACCGCCGCCGCCAGCAGGCCTTGACCTGATGACCGTAAAAACCACAAAAGTTGCATCGAACGGTTGAGATGGCTCTGTTCGGCAGACGGGTGGGGGGGCAGGTTTGAGTGATTGCAGGGGGGGTGTTGATTTTATGCCGATGCTGGTCAAGCCCTGCCTGATTGTGCTGATTAGCATCCATAACCGGAGTAATGGAATGCGAGGGCCTCACTTTGGAAGGGCAGTTATGGCATTTATGTCCAGGGGCGGAGCAGGAAAGGCGAATAAGCTGAGCATGGCACGACGGTCGGGTATGTCCCCATTGCAAACATTTACCACATAATTGACCCCAATTCTTGGCAATATCCGAAACTTCCTCAGGAGAAAATCCGGCATGCGACAAATCAGCTAAGTGAGAATCAGACAGTATCGGTGGCCAAGAGGAATGTGGCGGTGCATATCGGAGGGCAGAAGTAAGGAAGCTTTGCGGCAATAGTGGATACTTCTTGATATTTGAAAATCGGAAACCGCCAATCACAATAGAATGCTCAGAAATATCTGGAATGTCCGAGGCACATTGATTGCCCTCATTAATGCGGCCCGAGAAAGTCTCCTTCCGTGTCGGCTCGATCATGCACAATGGTGAAGGTGAAGAACATGAAGCTTCCATGCTATTCTTGTCATGAAAATTCATGGATGCCAAAGGGACAAGATCAAACTTACTTAGCGTTTGAACAGAAGAAGGATTGATCGACATGTCTTAAAAACCGGTTGGTTGTAGCGGATGGCCACCGGGCTGCGGGCCGCAATAGGTTCTAGATGCTCGTCTGCATGCCATTGATTATCAAAACGAGTGCATCCATTGAAGCGACCATTGAAAAGATGAAAGTGACATATAAAATCCGGCCAAATGCGATCTCTGAGCCCATGAATGAAATGACCCACTTTGTTACCAGCCACAGAGAAGCGATAGGATCGGTCACTTAGCTTAACCACCTTGAATCCCTTAGGATGCCCACCAATACAGCATTGTAGAGCCACACCAACTGAATCTACCGAAAGAGGAAAAGAGGCCGAAGAGAAGGAGACGACCAAGAAAAATTCCTTGGTGCTGCGAGAGGGAGAAAAGTGAACCGTTTCTCCAAATCGTCGATGTACCTGATCAGCCACTGCAAGTCCAGGGTTGAAATCCCAATGCAATAGGCCTTCCATGGTGAGGTTCCTCGATTAGAGCCATGGTAGGGTGGGAGGAGGTGGTAGGAGGGGAGAGAGGAGAGGGAGGCTCCGGTTTATTATATTGATCATAATATATACATTGTCATAATATGTACATAAGCAGAGCCTATGGCTCAAGTATAGTAAGGCCGAAGATGAGCTATGTTCCACGGCCTGTTGGTCTCCTCCTCTGACGTACGTGAGTCTTTGTGCTCTCGAATATCGATCAGATAGTATGACCCGTTGTGCAGATTCTTGCTGACCACAAAAGGTCCCTCCCAAGGTGGGGTTAACTTGTGCATATCAGTCTGATCTTGGATGAGCCGAAGTACCAAATCTCCTTCTTGAAAGGTTCTGGTTCTAACTCGGCAACTGTGATAGCGACGGAGATCTTGCTGATAAATCGCCGAACGGGCAGCCGCTATGTCACGCTCCTCGTCCAACAGGTCCAGAGCATCTTGTCGTGTTGCCTCATTGTCCGCTTCAACATATGCCGCTACACGAGGTGAGTCATGACGGATGTCACTGGGGAGAACCGCCTCCGCTCCATAAACCATGAATAACGGTGTGTATCCTATCGATCTGTTGGGTGTGGTGTTGATGCTCCATAATACAGATGGTAACTCTTCAACCCAACAACCCGGCGTCCGCTGCAAAGGAACCATAAGCCGGGGTTTGATGCCTCGCAAGATCTCTTGATTAGCCCCCTCTGCTTGTCCATTGGACTGTGGGTGAGCCACTGATGAGACGTCAAGCCGGATGTGCTCACGTTGACAGAACTCCTTCATAGCACCCTTGGATAGGTTGGTACCATTATCAGTGATGATGCAGTGTGGAAAACCAAATCGGAAAATCACCTTTTGATGAATTGAACTGTTGTGGCTGCATCACACTTGCTAACGGGCTCTGCCTCCACCTACTTCGTGAACTTGTCAACTACCACCAAGAGGTGGGTTTTCTTGTCCTTGGACCTTTTGAAAGTCCCAACCATATCCAGCCCCCAAGTTGCAAACGGCCAAGTAATTGGAATCATCCTCAATTCTTGAGCCGGCACATGAGCACGTCTTGAGAACTTCTGACAGCCATCACATCGTCTGACCAGGTCCTCCGCATCAGCATGAGCAGTCAACCAATAGAAACCGTGGCGAAACACTTTAGCCACCAAAGACTTTGAACCGGCGTGGTGACCACAATGTCATTCATGGATTTCTCGTAAAATTTCACAGCCTTCCTCCGGAGATACACAGTGTTGAAACGCCCCTATCACACTGCAACGATGCAACTCGCCATTGATAATATTCATGGACTTGGATCGCCGAATGATCTGCCTGGCCAGGACCTCATCCTCTGGTAACTCGCCCCGGTTCAAGTACGCGAGATAAGGAACTGTCCAGTCCGGGATGACATGAAGAGCCGCCACCAATTGAGCCTCTGGATAAGGAATAGCCAAATCCTCTTCACCAGGGAGCTTGACTGACGAATTATGCAGAACGTCCAAGAAGACATTAGGCAGAACTGGCTTACGTTAGGAACCCAACTGGCTCAAAGCGTCCACCGCTTCATTCTTCCGTCGATCCACGTGATCCACCTGATAACCTTTGAAGTGACCTGCAACAATATCCACCTCACGACGATATGCTGCCATGAGCGGATCCTTGGAATCCCAAGTGCCAGATACTTGTTGAGCCACCAGGTCCGAGTCACCGAAGCACTTAACTCGGCTTAGATTCATCCCCTTAGCCATCCGGAGACCATGGAGTAAAGCTTTGTACACAACTGCATTGTTAGTACAAGGGAACATTAAGCGGAGAACATAGCAGAACTTATCACCTCGTGGGGAAGTTAACACAACTCCAACCCCCGAGCCTTCCAATTGCCTGGACCCATCAAAATGAATAGTCCAATAAGTGTGATCCGGCTTTTCTTCAGGTGCTTGCAGTTCCGTCCAATCATTGATGAAATCTACAAGTGCTTGACACTTGACTGCCGTCCGAGGCATGTATTTCAACCCATGAGGTCCAAGCTCTATGGCCCACTTGGCAATCCGGCCAGTTGCCTCCCTGTTCTGGATTATCTCTCCCAAAGGAGCAGAACTGACCACTGTGATGGGATGACCTTGGAAGTACTGTTTAAGTTTCTGGCTTGCCATGAAAACTCCGTATACCAATTTCTGCCAATGCGGGTACCTTTGCTTGGATTCAATAAGTACCTCACTGATATAGTAAACTGGACATTGAACTGGATATTCCTTGCCTGCCTCTTTGCGCTCCACCACAATAGCCACGCTGACTGCATGGGCATTAGCTGCCACATATAACAGCAATGGTTCCTTGTCAACCGGAGCAGCGAGAACAGGCGGATTGGCGAGCTGCCGCTTTAAGTCCTCAAACGCTTCATTAGCGGCGGAACTCCAGACGAAGTTATCCGTCTTCTTTAGCATTTGATACAAAGGAATCGCCTACTCACTGAGGCGGCTGATAAACTGGCTCAACGCGGCAATTCGGCCTGCCAAACGTTGAACGTCATTGATACACTTTGGTTTAGCCAAGGAGGTGATAGCTGCGATCTTCTCCGGATTAGCCTCAATTCCCCTGTTGGACACCAGAAAGCCCAATAACTTGTCTGCCGGTACACCAAAAACGCACTTGGCCGGGTTGAGCATCATCTTGTATATCCGTAGATTATCAAAGGTTTCCTTCAAATCGTCAACCAGAGTTTCCTTCTTCCTTGACTTAACCACAATATCATCCACATAGGCATGCACATTATGGCCAATTTGCTTATGAAGGCAATTCTGTACACACCGTTGATAGGTCGCCTGGGCACTCTTGAGCCCAAAGGGCATAGACACATAGCAGAAGGCTCCAAAGGGAGTTATGAACGCCGTCTTCTCCTGGTCCTTAACTGCCATCTTGATCTGATGATAACCAGAATATGCATCCAGAAAGCTCAAACGCTCACAACCTGCCATGGCATCAATAATTTGATCAATACAGGGGAGGGCAAAAGGATATGCTGGACAAGCCTTGTTAAGGTCTGTGTAATCCACACACATACGCCAGGTGCCGTTTTTCTTAAGAACCAAGACCGGATTGGCTAACCATTCAGTATGGAAAACTTCAACGATAAATCCAGCTGCTAAGAGCCTGGCCACTTACTCTCCAATAGCTTTGCGTCTTTCTTCGTTGAACCGGCGGAGAAACTGCTTCACTGGTTTGTACTTGGGATCAATATTAAGGGTGTGCTCAGCGAGTTCCCTCGTACACCTGGCATGTCAGAAGGCTTCCTCGCAAAGATGTCCCGGTTCTCACGGATGAACTCGATGAGCGTGCTTTCCTATTTCTGATCCAAGTTTGCACTGATACTGAACTGCTTGGACGAATCGCCAGGTACGAAGTCAACAAGCTTAGTCTCAGCAGCCGATTTAAACTTCAGGGCCGGATCATGCTCCGTAGTTGGCTTTTTCAATGGAGTCATATCTGCCGGATCAACATTGTCTTTGTAAAATTTCAACTCCTCCGTGGGACAAACCGACTCAGCATAGGCCGCATCCCCTTCTTCGCACTCCAAAGCGATCTTGCGGCTTCCATGAACAGTTATTGTTCCTTTGTGACCCGGCATCTTGAGCTGTAAATAGACATAGCAGGATCGTGCCATGAATTTAGCATAAGCCGGCCGTCCAAACAGGGCGTGATATGGACTTTGAATTTTCACCACCTCAAAGGTCAATATTTCTGATCTGGAGTCATAATCATCTCCAAAGGCCACCTCTAGGGCTATCTTGCCAATAGGATATGCCGATTTACCAGGTACCACACCGTGGAACACCGTATTGGATGGTTTAAAAAAATTATCTGCTAACCCCATACGGCGGAAGGTCTCATAGTACAGGATGTTAATACTGCTCCCTCCGTCCATGAGTACCTTGGTGAACTTATAGCCTCCCACCTGAGGCGCCACTACCAACGCTAGCTGACCCGGATTGTCAACCCGGGAAGGGTGATCCTCTCTGCTCCATACGATTGGCTGCTCGGACCAGCGTAAGTAACGGGGCACCGCCGGTTTAATAGAATTTACTGCCCGCTTATGAAGCTTTCGGTCATGCTTGTCCAAACTAGTGGCGAAAACATGATATTGACCACTATTCAACTGCTTCAGGTGGCTCTGATAACCCGACTGCTGCTGCTGATTGTAACCACCCTGGCTGCTCTGGTTACCTTGATTGCCTTGTCCGCCCTGATTGCCATTGAAGTCTAAACCGGAATTTCCTCCGTCGTAACCCGGCCCATGAGATCCGGACCCTGAACCGCCACCTGATCCGTGATCATACCGGAAAGCATTAGAATTTTTGAACTCTTGCATGATGTAGCAATCCTTCCAAAGGTGGTTGGCCGGCATCTCCTTCGTCCCATGCTTTGGACTGGGCTGATTCAATAGGTAAGTCAAGCGGTCCGGGTTGGGATTGGGCGCTCCGCTGTGATTTGGCGGTTTACCCTTTCGTCGCTGGCCTTTGTCCTGCGCGTTGGTATTAGCCACAAAGTCCATGCTGCTATTCACTTTACGTTTGCCGCCATTTCCCTGACCCGTCGTGTTGTGTTGCTGCCCTTTGAAGTTGCTGCTCTTCTTTCCCTTCCCTGTCTTGTCGTCGTCAGACTCGGGATCCTTGGTACTATCAGAGTCAGCATACTTCACTAACGCAGCCATGAGGGTCCCCATATCATTGCAATGGCGCTTCAGCCGCCCCAATTTCAACTTCAGAGGTTCAAACCGGCAGTTGCCTTCCAAGGTGATAACCGTTGTATCGGCATTGACGCGGTCTGACGAGTGCAAAATCTTTGAGACCCGGTGCACCCAATGGGTCATCGACTCGCCTTCTTCCTGGACACAGGCCGCCAAGTCCACTACTGACATAGGCTGCTTACATGTATCCTTAAAATTCTGGATAAACTTGGATCTCAACTCGGCCCACGAACTGATAGAGTTGGCCGGTAAACTTTTTAACCAAGTATGGGCCGTCCCTTCTAACATCATAGTGAAATACTTCGCACACGCCGCATCATCCACATCAAGCATCTCCATGGCCATCTCATAGCTCTCCACCCACGTTTCTGGAGACAAATCGGCAGTGTAATTCGACACCTTGCGCGGGCCCTTGAAATCCTTGGGCAGGCGCACATTGCATAAGGCGGGGACAAGGCATGGTACCCCCAAAGAACTAGAGGTAACTCCTGGCTCGACCGAGGTAGTTGGACGAACCGGCGTAAGCTGACGAGCCTCATACTGTGCCGCTAACTCGGCCTCCCTGCGTGCTCGGGCCCGGTCCACTACTTCCTGCGCATCACCAATACCATTCGCCGGGTTGTTGCCATGGGGTGCTTCATGGTTTCGTGCATTGCTTGATACGGCTGGTTCATCCATGCGCCTGCTGTAGCTCCGGCTCAGACGAGGGGTGGAGTGAATTCGGTCATGGCTGTACGAATATGCTTCCTGTTGAATCAAGGTTGTCCGAAGAAGTTCCTTAACCCGGCGCATCTCCACCGCCTGCAGGGAATCACCTTCAATTGGGATGGCCTCCAGTCGTGAAGCGGCAGCAACAAGGTTGTCCATCGAATTGGAATAATGACCCGGAGGTGTTGGGACAGGTTGAGGCATGATATTGTTCTGACGGGGCGAATCCACCAAGCGAGGCTGAACCGGCACGCCCCTCCCTGGCGCTTCCGCCCGGTATACCACTGGCGGGTTACTGGTCCCTGCTCCTGGGGTGTTAAAGAGGTCTCTGGCCTCGTAAACCGGAGGTAAGTGAGACCGGTGCTTCCTCGTCAGGACTTCATGTGACGCGTTCTGATCCAGCATAAGCCAATAAGCCTATGCATCCAAAATGGCTCGTTCTGCGGTCATCCTAGCATTCTCAGCCGCTAAATCGGCCTTAGCCTGAGTAATCTGATCTTTCACCTTTGCGATTTCCGTGTTGTGGGCGTCCTGATCCGCCGTGTTAGCCTATGCCATGAGCGTGGCCAATGCATCAAAAAGATCAGATAAAACTTGAGCCGGCGGGCGCACAGGGCCTCCTGCCCCGGCTACCGTCGTTGTTACTGACCCGGAGATCATTGCTGTTGCGGTCGAAGAGTGGATCACCGCTTGCGTACCGGCCATGAATATTCCGACCCGGTTTGGCAGATCAGAGGGGTCCGGAATACTATCGCCATCGGAACAGCCCCCAATCCGGTCGTCTTGTAACTGATATAACGACTCGGTCTCTCCGGTCGAGGACTCGTCGCCGGAATAAACGATGGTCTCATCACCAGATTCCGATCTATCCTCGTATTCCCCTCCATGGATGACTCCCACGAAGGCACGCTTCACGGCCGGTTTAGCCTGGGTGGATCGTGCATGCTGAGCCATTTTGACGAGGTTGGTGCAGATGTTCGGCTCAGGGCCCGGTTCACCGATCTTGCCAATGAAGACGTGTATGCCACCAAAGGGGACCCGGTACCCGTACTCGATTGAGCCGGCCTCGGGGCCCCATCCTGCATCGTCGATGTAGAGCTTGTTGTGACGACTCTTGGTCATCCGGCCCATGGCTTAACCCTTGAGTCCTTCGAAGTTGCCCTCCAAGAACTTGAAACCATCGTGTGATAGCCCCACGGTGGGCGCCAACTGTCGTGGTTTTGTCACGGCAGATGTCCTCATGAAAGGACTTAGTCGTGGAGCCATCACAACGGGTTAGCTTGAAGGGGTTAAAACGGACACAGGGACGCAAGATAGTTTATACTAGTTCGGCCCCTTCGATGAAGGTAAAAGCCTACGTCTAGTTGTGATGGAATTGATGGGGTTTCGATGACTAGGGAGCAAATAAGCTTTGCCTAAGTCTCGAGTTGTTGTCTGTTGTCCTGAACTGCCGTCGGGTCGTCCCCTTATATACACGGGTGACACCCATCGGTTTACAGAGTCCCGAGACCGGCTCATACACGTGTCCGGTTCGGTCTCCACTATTTCTAACTTACAATACAAGTTGCATACCAACGCCGGTTTACGGCTATGGGCTTTAAACCGATTATGGGCTTGAACCCTTACATACCATCCTCATCTGCCTACATGGGCTTTAACATACTCAACTATTGATGAAGTTAACCCGGCCTGTCTGAGCCGGTTTACGCCAGGTAGTAATATCCCCAACAGTACACGAGAATTAATAACTTTGAAAACACGAAGTAATTGGTGACATAAGTTGTTGTTTAGAAATAAGAAAGTGGAATGAAATCCATTCTCAGTCAAATATTTAATATCTCTTCATGTCCAAGAGAAGGAAAAGGTTACAATTTGAGCTGAGTGGAAAATCCATATCTCTCTTATCCATTTAAAACATTTGAACGTGTATACAAAAAATGTTCATCACTTATTAAAAAAATAATGAGTTCTTTTATCATGTATATAAAAATGTTAATCAAGCATTTTCAAAAAACAAAATTTGAAAAAGTATTTCAAAAATGTTAATCAAGCATTTGGGAAATGTTAAATGTGAATAAAAAATGTTGATCATGTATTAAATAAATTATGTAAAAAAATTGAGCATCTATATAAATATATTAATCAAGCATTTGAAAAAATGTGAACAAGTGTTTGAAAAATGTTAATCAAGCGTTCGGAAAATGTTAAATGTGTATAAAAAATATTGACCATGTACTAAAAAACTGTTAATCTTTTTATTTGAAACCTATTAATCAAGCATTTAAAAAACTTTCCTGTCATCGCACAATTTTCAAACTGTCCTGTTTGATCTTTATGAGAATTCTTATACTATGGACTTAGAGGATTTTAATACTACTCGCAAACAATGGGGTAGTCCTAGTGAACCTCGCAAATCTGAATTTAGAGATTTTCTTGCTAGTATAACTATGGGGGAATCTAGAGACATAACACAAGCTACCATAGGGAGCATTTATTTTCCTGCTATACATTATTTTGCTCTCTTCATAGGTAGGTGCATAAATGTTAAGGATGAAGCATGCCACATGTGTGTCCCTGATCTCAGTGTTCTCAGGAGTGTTGTATTAGGAGATAAACATTATAATTTGGGAGCCATTGTTGCACGTAGGTTGCATAATAATAGATTTAATGGAGATTTCTTTGGTGGAATTTATGCAAGCCGTTTAGCTAATTTTCTTAATATGCCCATTCGCGATTATGATATGGAATTGCCTCCTTCTTATCTAGATTTTAATGCCATGGTTCACCATCGGTTTGTTGAGAGTAATGAACCGCCTCTCCAGTATCGACTAATCTTTGACAGGCGTCACGCCGTCAATATTGTCCTCCCTGCTCCTACTCTCTTTGACTTTCAGGCAAAAGGGAGACATGTTATAACCAGGGAGGAGGCAAATGAGTACGAAAGGAGGACGAGGGCAGTTCGCCTTCAAGCTGCAGCCCACGATGCAATAGCCGCTGCATCTCAGTACGACCCCAACTACAACTTTGGATATCCGCCAGGCCAGTCGTGGCCATAGACCAACTTAGGCCAAAAGCCTAAGCTTGGGGGAGTACGTATTTCTCACCGACATTACATTTATGTTCACACGCTCATGCGAGTTGTCGGTGCTCATACTTTTTTATTGTACTATCCATGCTAGTTTATTTTCCTTTTTATGCTTTCTTCTTGTGTGTTTGAAAAACTTTAATAAAAACAAAAAAATTAGTAGTAGCTTTTAGCTAGTTTACTTTCTTGCTGTAGTAGTAGTAATTAAAAGAAAACCCAAAAAGATTTCTTGTTCTTCTTTTTGCTTGTTGGGAGCTTTCCCGTGTAAATAGTTTTATTTCTTTTCTTTTCTTTGGGGGTCAATAAGAGAAGACCATAATAAATTGTTGAAGTAGCTCTTATATGCATTATTGTTGATTTAACCAAGAGCCCATATTGCCTTGTCTTCTCCTGTTTATTGAATGCTTGCAGATTCTAGCTTAGTCCAATGCACGTGCACTATTATTATTATTCACATCGTTCGGTCGTGCAAGTGAAAGGCAATTATGACGATATATGATGGACTGATTGAGATGAGAGAAGCTGGTATGAACTCGACCTCTCTTGTTTTTGTAAATATGATTAGTTCATCGTTCCTGATTCAGCCTATTATGAATAAACATGTTCGCAATGACAATTAGAGATTATAGTTGCTTATGCCATGCTTAATTAGCTAGGAGTTTATAATGGTTTACCTTGCGTGCCAACATGCTATTAAAATGGTTGTGATGTGGTATGATAGGGTGGTATCCTCCTTCGAATGATTCAAGTGACTGGACTTTGCACATGTTCATGCATGTAGTTGAAACAAAATCAACATAGCCTTCATGATATATATGTTCATGGTGGATTATATCCTACTCATGCTTGTACTCAATGTTTATTAATTTTAATGCATGTTCATGACTGTTGTCGCTCTCTAGTTGGTCGCTTCCCAGTCTTTTGCTAGCCTTCACTTGTACTAAGCGGGAATACTGCTTGTGCGTCCAATCCCTTAAACCCCAAAGTTATTCCTGTTGGAAATATGCCCTAGAGGCAATAATAAAAGCATTATTATTATATTTCCTTGTTCATGATAATTGTCTTTTATTCATGCTATAATTGTGTTATCCGAAAATCGTAATACATGTGTGAATACATAGACGCCAATATGTCCCTAGTAAGCCTCTAGTTGACTAGCTCGTTGATCAACTGATAGTCATGGTTTCCTGACTATGGACATTGGATGTCATTGATAACGAGATCACATCATTAGGAGAATGATGTGATGGACAAGACCCAATCCTAAGCATAGCACAAAGATCGTATAATTCGTTTGCTAGAGCTTTTCCAATGTCAAGTATCTTTTCCTTAGACCATGAGATCGTGTAACTCCCGGATACCGTAGGAGTGCTTTGGGTGTGCCAAACGTCACAACGTAACTGGGTGACTATAAAGGTATACTACGGGTATCTCCAAAAGTGTCTGTGGGGTTGACACGGATCGAGACTGGGATTTGTCACTCCGTATGACGGAGAGGTATCACCGGGCCCACTCGGTAATGCATCATCATAATGAGCTCAGTGTGATCAAAGTGTTTGATCACAGGATCATGCATTACGGTACAAGTAAAGTGACTTGCCGGTAACGAGATTGAACGAGGTATTGGGATACCGACGATCGAATCTCGGGCAAGTAAAATACCGATTGACAAAGGGAATTGAATACGGGATTAATTGAATCCTCGACATCGTGGTTCATCCGATGAGATCATCGGGGAGTATGTGGGAGCCAACATGGGTATCCAGATCCCGCTGTTTGTTATTGGCCGGAGAGGTGTCTCGTTCATGTCTGCATGTCTCCCGAACCCGTAGGGTCTACACACTTAAGGTTCGGTGACACTAGGGTTGTAAAGATATGAATATGCAGTAATTCGAAAGTTGTTCGGATTCCCGGATGAGATCTCGGACGTCACGAGGAGTTCCGGAATGGTCCGGAGGTAAAGAATTATATATAGGAAGTGCAGTTTCGGCCATCGGGAAGATTCGGGGTCACCGGTATTGTACCAGGACCACCGAATGGGTCCCGGGGGTCCACCGGGTGGGGCCACCCATCCCGGAGGGCCCCATGGGCTGAAGTGGGAGGGGGAACTAGCCCATAGTGGGCTGGTGCGCCCCCCTAGGCCCACCCCCTGCGCCTAGGGTTGAAACCCTAGGGTGGGGGGCGCCCCACTTGCCTTGGGGGGTACTCCACCCCCCTTGGCCGCCGTCCCCCTTGGGAGATCCAATCTCCCAGGGCCGGCGCCCCCCAGGGGCCTATATAAAAGGGGGGAGGGAGGGGGCAGCCGCACCCTTGCATCTTGGCGCCTCCCTCTCCCCTGCTACACCTCTCCTCCTCCGTCACGTGCTTGCCGAAGCCCTGCCGGAGTGCTGCTTCTCCACCAACACCACGCCGTCGTGCTGCTGCTGGAGCCATCTTCCTCAACCTCTCCTTCCCCCTTGCTGGATCAAGAAGGAGGAGACATCATCCGATCTGTACGTGTGTTGAACGCGGAGGTGCCGTCCGTTCGGCACTCGGTCATCGGTGATTTGGATCACGGCGAGTACGACTCCATCATCGATGTTCTAGTGAACGCTTCCGCTCGCGATCTACAAAGGTATGTAGATGCAATCTGAATACTTGTTGCTAGATGAACTCCTAGATGGATCTTGGTGAAACTGTAGGAAAATTTTTGTTTTCTGCAACGTTCCCCAACAGTGGCATCATGAGCTAGGTCTATGTGTAGTTCTCTTTGCACGAGTAGAACACAATTGTTGTGGGCGTAGATGTTGTCAACTTTCTTGCCGCTACTAGTCTTATTTTGCTTCAGCGGTATTGTGGGATGAAGCGGCCGGGACCAACCTTACACGTACGCTTACGTGAGACCGGTTCCACCGACTGACATGCACTAGTTGCATAAGGTGGCTGGCGGGTGTCTGTCTCTCCCACTTTAGTTGGAGCGGATTCGACGAAAAGGGTCCTTATGAAGGGTAAATAGAAGTTGACAAATCACGTTGTGTCTTTAACGTAGGTAAGAAAACGTTCTTGCTAGAACCCTATTGCAGCCACGTAAAACTTGCAACAACAATTAGAGGACGTCTAACTTGTTTTTGCAGCAAGTGCTTTGTGATATGATATGGCCAAAGTTGTGATGAATGATGAATGATATATATGTGATGTATGAGATCATGTTCATGTAATAGGAATCACGACTTGCATGTCGATGAGTATGACAACCGGCAGGAGCCATAGGAGTTGTCATTATTTTTTGTATGACCTGCGTGTCATTGGAAACGCCATGTAAATTACTTTGCTTTATTGCTAAACATGTTAGCCGTAGTAGTAGAAGTAATAGTTGGCGAGCAACTTCATGGATACACAATGATGGAGATCATGGTGTCATGCCGGTGACAAGATGATCATGGAGCCCCAAGATGGAGATCAATGGAGCTATATGATATTGGCTATATCATGTCACTATTATTATTTGATTGCATGTGATGTTTATCATGTTTTGCATCTTGTTTACTTAGAACGACGGTAGTAAATAAGATGATCCCTCATAATAAATTTCAAGAAAGTGTTCCCCCTAACTGTGCGCCATTGCGACAGTTCGTTGTTTCGAAGCACCACGTGATGATCGGGTGTGATAGATTGCAACGTTCACATACAACGGGTGTAAGACAATTTACACATGCAAACACTTAGGTTGACTTGACGAGCCTAGCATGTACAGACATGGCCTCGGAACACAAGAGACTGAAAGGTCGAACATGAGTCGTATGGAAGATACGATCAGCATAGAGATGTTCACCGATGATGACTAGTCCGTCTCACGTGATGATCGGACACGGCCTAGTCGAGTCGGATCATGTTACACTTAGATGACTAGAGGGATGTCTAATCTGAGTGGGAGTTCATTAAATAATTTGATTCGATGAACTTAATTATCATGAACTTAGTCTAAATAAACTTTGCAATATGTCTTGTAGATCAAATGGCCCAAGCCAATGTCAACATGAACTTCAACGCGTTCCTAGAGAAAACGAAGCTGAAAGACGATGGCAGCAACTATACGGACTGGGTCCGGAACCTGAGGATCATCCTCATAGCTTCCAGGAAACAATATGTCCTAGAAGCACCGGTAGGTGAAGCACCCATCCCAAAGAACCAAGACATTATGAATGCTTGGCAGTCTCGTGCTGATGATTACTCCCTCATTCAGTGTGGCATGCTTTACAGCTTAGAACCGGGGCTCCAAAAGCGTTTTGAGCATCACGGAGCATATGAGATGTTCGACGAGCTGAAACTAGTTTTCCAAGCTCATGCCCGGGTCGAGAGATGTGAAGTCTCCGACAAGTTCTACAGTTGTAAGATGGAGGAAAATAGTTCTGTCAGTGAACACATACTCAAGATGTCTGGGTTGCACAACCGCTTGACTCAGCTGGAGATTAACCTCCCAGACGAGGCAGTCATTGCCAGAATCCTTCAGTCGCTCCCACCTAGCTACAAGAGCTTTGTGATGAATTACAATATGCAGGGGATGGTAAAGACCATTCCTGAGGTATTTGCTATGCTGAAATCAGCAGAGGTTGAAATCAAAAAGGAACATCAAGTGTTGATGGTCAATAAAACCACTAAGTTCAAGAAAGGCAAGGGTAAGAAGAACTTCAAGAAGGACGGAAAGGATGTTGCTGCGCCCGGTAAGCCAGTTGCCGGGAAGAAGTCAAAGCATGGACCCAAGCCTGAGACTGAGTGCTTTTATTGCAAAGGGAAGGGTCACTGGAAGCGGAACTGCCCCAAATACTTAGCGGACAAGAAGGCCAACAACACTAAAGGTATATGTGATATACATGTAATTGATGTGTACCTTACCAGTGCTCGTAGTAGCTCCTGGGTATTTGATACCGGTGCCGTTGCTCATATTTGTAACTCAAAGCAGGAGCTGCGGAATAAGCGGAGACTGGCGAAGGACGAGGTGACGATGCGCGTCGGGAATGGTTCCAAGGTCGATGTGATCGCCGTCGGCACGCTACCTCTACATTTACCTACGGGATTAGTTTTAAACCTCACTAATTGTTATTTGGTGCCAAGTTTGAGCATGAACATTGTATCTGGATCTCATTTAATACGAGATGACTACTCATTTAAATCCGAGAATAATGGTTGTTCTATTTATATGAGTGATATGTTTTATGGTCATGCTCCGATGGTTAATGGTTTATTCTTAATGAATCTCGTACGTGATGATACACATATTCATAGTGTGAATACCAAAAGATGTAAAGTTGATAACGATAGTCCCACATACTTGTGGCACTGCCGCCTTGGTCACATTGGTGTCAAGCGCATGAAGAAGCTCCATGTTGATGGACTTTTAGAGTCTCTCGATTATGAATCATTTGACACATGCGAACCATGCCTCATGGGCAAAATGACCAAGACTCCGTTCTCCGGAACAATGGAGCGAGCGACCAACTTATTGAAAATCATACATACTGATGTGTGCGGTCCAATGAGTGTTGAGGCTCGCGGAGGATATCGTTATGTTCTCACTCTCACGGATGACTTGAGTATATATGGGTATGTCTACTTGATGAAACACAAGTCTGAGACCTTTGAAAAGTTCAAGGAATTTCAGAATGAGGTAGAGAATCAACGTGACCGAAAAATAAAGTTCTTACGATCAGATCGTGGGGGAGAATATTTAAGTCACGAATTTGGCACACACTTAAGGAAATGTGGAATCGTTTCACAACTCACGCCGCCTGGAACACCTCAACGTAACGGTGTGTCTGAACGTCGTAATCGCACTATATTGGATATGGTGCGATCTATGATGTCTCTTACTGATTTACCGCTATCATTTTGGGGATACGCTCTAGAGACAGCTGCATTCACTTTAAATAGGGCACCGTCTAAATCCGTTGAGACGACACCGTATGAATTATGGTTTGGGAAGAAACCTAAGCTGTCGTTTCTAAAAGTTTGGGGATGCGATGCTTATGTCAAGAAACTTCAACCTGAAAAGCTCGAACCCAAGTCGGAAAAATGCGTCTTCATAGGATACCCTAAGGAAACCATTGGGTATACCTTCTACCTAAGATCTGAAGGCAAGATCTTTGTTGCCAAGAACAGATCCTTTCTGGAGAAAGAGTTTCTCTCGAAAGAAGTAAGTGGGAGGAAAGTGGAACTTGATGAAGTATTACCTCTTGAACCGGAGAGTAGCGCAGCTCAAGAAAGTGTTTTTGTGGTGCCTCCGCCGGTTAGAGAGGAGGTTAATGATGATGATCATGAAACTTCAGATCAAGTTACTACTAAACTTCGTAGGTCCACAAGGACACGTTCCGCACCAGAGTGGTACGGCAACCCTGTCCTGGAAATCATGTTGTTAGACAATGGTTAACCTTCGAACTATGAAGAAGCGATGGCGGGCCCAGATTCCAACAAATGGCTAGAGGCCATGCAATCCAAGATATGATCCATGTATGAAAACAAAGTATGGACTTTGACAGACTTGCCCGATGATCGGCGAGCAATAGAAAACAAATGGATCTTTAAGAAGAAGACGGACGCGGATGGTAATCTTACCATCTATAAAGCTCGACTTGTCGCTAAGGGTTATCGACAAGTTCAAGGGGTTGACTACGATGAGACTTTCTCTCCCGTAGCGAAGCTGAAGTCCGTCCGAATCATGTTAGCAATTGCCGCATACTATGATTATGAGATATGGCAAATGGACGTCAAAACAGCATTCCTTAACGGTTATCTTAAGGAAGAAATGTATATGATGCAGCCGGAAGGTTTTGTCGACTCTAAGAATGCTAACAAGGTATGCAAGCTCCAGCGATCCATTTATGGGCTGGTGCAAGCATCTCGGAGTTGGAACATTCGCTTTGATGAGATGATCAAGGCGTTTGGGTTTGTGCAGACTTATGGAGAAGCCCGCGTTTACAAGAAAGTGAGTGGGAGCTCTGTAGCATTTCTCATATTATATGTAGATGACATACTTTTGATGGGAAATGATATAGAACTTTTGGACAGCATTAAGGCCTACTTGAATAAGAGTTTTTCAATGAAGGACCTTGGAGAAGCTGCTTATATATTAGGCATCAAGATCTATAGAGATAGATCAAGACGCCTCATAGGTCTTTCACAAAGCACATACCTTGAAAAGATATTGAAGAAGTTCAATATGGATCAGTCCAAGAAGGGGTTCTTGCCTGTGTTGCAAGGTATGAAATTGAGCTCAGCTCAATGCCCGACCACGGCAGAAGATATAGAAGAGATGAGTGTCATCCCCTATGCCTCGGCCATAGGGTCTATTATGTATGCCATGCTGCGTACCAGACTTGATGTAAACCTTGCCGTAAGTTTGGTAGGAAGGTACCAAAGTAATCCCGGCAAGGAACACTGGACAGCGGTCAAGAATATCCTGAAGTACCTGAAAAGGACTAAGGACATGTTTCTCGTTTATGGAGGTGACGAAGAGCTCGTCGTAAAGGGTTACGTCGACGCTAGCTTCGACACAGATCTGGATGACTCTAAGTCACAAACCGGATACGTGTATATGTTGAATGGTGGAGCAGTAAGCTGGTGCAGCTG
Organism: Aegilops umbellulata; assembly: GCA_032464435.1. Taxonomy (NCBI): domain Eukaryota; kingdom Viridiplantae; phylum Streptophyta; class Magnoliopsida; order Poales; family Poaceae; genus Aegilops; species Aegilops umbellulata. The sequence continues at coordinate 271,007,713 of CP136059.1, read as the reverse complement.
CAAGCAGAGCGTCGTGGCCGGATCTACGTGTGAAGCGGAGTACATGGCAGCCTCGGAGGCAGCACATGAAGCAATTTGGGTGAAGGAGTTCATGTTGGGGAACGTAGCAGAAATTCAAAATTTTCCTACGTCACCAAGATCTATCTATGGAGAAACTAGCAACGAGGGGAAGGAGAGTGCATCTACATACCCTTGTAGATCGCTATGCGGAAGCATTCAAGTGAACGGGGTTGATGGAGTCGTACTCATCGTGATCCAAGTCACCGATGACCAAGTGCCGAACGGACGGCACCTCCGCGTTCAACACACGTACAGCCTGGTGACGTCTCCCGCGCCTTGATCCAGCAAGGAGAGAGGGAGAGGTTGAGGAAGACTCCATCCAGCAGTAGCACAACGGCGTGGTGGTGTTGGAGGAGCGTGGCAATCCTGCAGGACTTTGCCAAGCACCGCAGGAGAGGAGGAAAGAGAGATGCAGGGCTGCGCCATCAACAGGAGAGGAACTCGTGTCCTGTGGGCAGCCCAAACCTCAACTATATATAGGGGAAGGGGAGGGGCTGCGCCCCCTTTAGGGTTTCCACCCCTAGGGGTGGCGGCCATCCTAGATCCCATCTAAGGGAGGCGGCCAAGGGGTAGGGGGAGAGGGAGGCGCACCGGGATGGGCCTTAGGGCCCATCTGCCCTAGGGTTTGCCCCCTTCTCCTCTCCCTTGCGCCTTGGTCCCTTGTGGGGGGGCGCACCAGCCCACCTGGGGCTGGTCCCCTCCCACACTTGGCCCATGCAGCCCTCCGGGGCTTGTGGTCCCACTTGGTGGACCCCCGGACACCTCCGGTGGTCCCGGTACACTACTGGTGATGCCCAGAACACTTCCGGTGGCCAAAACCATACTTCCTATATATAAATCTTTACCTCCGGACCATTCCGGAACTCCTCGTGACGTCCGGGATCTCATCCGGGACTCCGAACAACATTCGGTAACCACATACAAACTTCCTTTATAACCCTAGCGTCATCGAACCTTAAGTGTGTAGACCCTACGGGTTCGGGAGACATGCAGACATGACCGAGACGTTCTCCGGTCAATAACCAACAGCGGGATCTGGATACCCATGTTGGCTCCCACATGTTCCATGATGATCTCATCGGATGAACCACGATGTCGAGGATTCGATTAATCCCGTATACAATTCCCTTTGTCTAGTGGTATAGTACTTGCCCGAGATTCGATCGTCGGTATGTCGATACCTTGTTCAATCTCGTTACCGGCAAGTCTCTTTACTCGTTCCGTAACACATCATCCCGTGATCAACTCCTTGATCACATTGTGCACATTATGATGATGTCCTACCGAGTGGGCCCAGAGATACCTCTCCGTCACACGGAGTGACAAATCCTAGTCTCGATTCATGCCAACCCAACAGACACTTTCGGAGATACCCGTAGTGCACCTTTATAGCCACCCAGTTACGTTGTGACATTTGGCACACCCAAAGCACTCCTACGGTATCCGGGAGTTGCACAATCTCATGGTCTAAGGAAACGATACTTGACATTAGAAAAGCTTTAGCATATGAACTACATGATCTTGTGTAGGCTTAGGATTGGGTCTTGTCCATCACATCATTCTCCTAATGATGTGATCCCGTTATCAACGACATCCAATGTCCATGGTCGAGAAACCGTAACCATCTATTGATCAACGAGCTAGTCAACTAGAGGCTTACTAGGGACATGGTGTTGTCTATGTATCCACACATGTATCTGAGTTTCCTATCAATACAATTCTAGCATGGATAATAAACGATTATCATAAACAAGGAAATATAATAATAATCAATTTATTATTGCCTCTAGGGCATATTTCCAACAGTCTCCCACTTGCACTAGAGTCAATAATCTAGTTCACATCGATATGTGATTAACACTCAAGGTCACATCCCTATGTGACTAACACCCAAGAGTTCTGGGTTTGATCATGTTATGCTTGTGAGAGAGGTTATAGTCAACGGGCCTGAATCTTTTAGATCCGTGTGTGCTTTACAAATATCTATGTCATATCCTAGATGCAGCTACCACGCTCTATTTGGAGCTATTCCAAATAACTGTTCTACTATACGAATCCAGTTTACTACTCAGAATAATCTGGATTAGTGTCAAAGCTTGCATCGGCGTAACCCTTTACGACGAACTCTTTTACCACCTCCATAATCGAGAAAATTCCTTAGTCCACTAGTTACTAAGGATAACTTTGACCGTTGTCCTGTGATCCATTTCTAGATCACACTTGTACCCCTTGACTGACTCATGGTTTGGCACACTTCAGGTGCGGTACATAACATAGCATACTTTAGAGCCTACGACTAAAGCATAGGGGACGACCTTCGTCCTTTCTCTCTATTCTGCCGTGGTCATGTCTTGAGTCTTGCTCAATACTCACACCTTGTAACACAGCCGAGAACTCCTTCTTTGCTGATCTATTTTGAACTCCTTCAAAATCTTGTCGTGGTATGTGTTTGTTTGAAAGTACTATTAAGCGATTTTGATCTATCCTTATAGATCTTGATGCTCAATGTTTAAGTAGCTTAATCCAGGTTTTCATTGAAAAACATTTTTCAAACAACCCTATACGCCTTCCAGAAATTCTACATCATTTCCGATAAACAATATGTCAACAACATATACTCATCAGAAATTCTATAGTGCTCCCACTCACTTCTTTGGAAATACAAGTTTCTCATAAACTTTGTATAAACCCAAATCTTTGATCATCTCATCAAAGCGTACATTCCAACTCCGAGATGCTTACTCCAGTCCTTAGAAGGATTGCTGGAGCTTTGCATACTTGTTAGCATCTTTCAGGATTGACAAAAATCTTCTGGTTGTATCACATACAACCTTTCCTCAAGAAAATCGTCGAGGAAACAATGTTTTGACATCCTATCTGCACAATTTCATAAATAATGCAGTAATCGCTAACATAATTCTAACAGACTCTTAACATCGCTACGAGTGAGAAAGTCTCATCGCAGTCAACTCCTTGAACTTGTCGGAAAACATCTTAATGACAAGTCGAGCTTTCTTAATGGTGACATTTACCATCATTGTCCGTCTTCCTTTTAAAATCCATCTGTACTCAACAGCCTTACGACCATCGAGCCGTTCTGCCAAAGTCTACACTTTGTTTTCATACATGGATCCTCTCTCGGATTTTATGGCCTCGAGCCATTCATCGGAATCCGGGCCCACCATCGCTTCTTCATAGCTCGTAGGTTCATTGTTGTCTAGCAACATGACTTCCAAGACAGGATTACGTACCACTCTGAAGTAGTACGCATCCTTGTTGTCCTACGAGGTTTGGGAGTGACTTGATCCGAAGTCTCATGATCACTATCATAAGCTTCCACTTCAATTGGTGTAGGTGCCATAGGAACAACTCCTGTGCCCTGCTACACACTAGTTGAAGTGATGGTTCAATAACCTCATCAAGTCTCCACCATCCTCCCACTCAATTCTTTCGAGAGAAACTTTTCCTCGAGAAAGGACCTGATTTGAGAAACAATCCCTATTGCTTTCGGATCTGAGACAGGAGGTATACCCAAATGTTTTGGGTGTCCTATGAAGATGCAGTTATCCGCTTTGGGTTCGAGCTTATCAGCCTGAAACTTTTCATATAAGCGTCGCAGCCCCAAACTTTTAAGAAATGACAGCTTAGGTTCTCTAAACCATAGTTCATACGGTGTCATCTCATCGAAATTACGTGGTGCCCTATTTAAAGTGAGTGCGGTTGTCTCTAATGCCTAACCCATGAACGATAGTGGTAATTCGATAAGAGACATCATGGTATGCATCATATCCAATAGGGTGCAGTTATGATGTTCGGACACACCATCACACTATGGTGTTCCAGGCGGTACTAGTCATGAAATAATTCCCACAATGTCTCAATTGTGTACCAAACTCGCAACTCAGATATTCATCTCTATGATCATATCATAGATATTTTATCCTCTTGTCACGACAATCTTCAGCTTCATTCTGAAATTACTTGAACCATTCAATAATTCAGACTTGTGTTTCATCAAGTAAATATGCTCAGTATCTACTCAAATCATCTGTGAAGTAAGAGCATAACGATATCCACTGCTTGCCTCAACACTCATTGGACTGCACACATCAAAATGTGTTACTTCCAACAAGTTGCTTTCTTGTTCCATTTTACTGAAACCGAAGCTTTCAGTCATCTTGCCCATGTGGTATGATTTGCATGTCTCAAGCGATTCAAAATCAAGCGAGTCCAAACGGTCCATCTGCATGGAGTTTCTTCATGCGTATATACCAATAGACATGGTTCACATGTCTCAATCCTTTTCAAAAATGAGTGAGTCCAAAGATCCATCAACATGGAGCTTCTTCATGCGTTTTATACCAATATGACTTACATGGCAGTGCCACAAGTAGGTGGTACTATCATTACTATCTTATATCTTTTGGCATGAACATGTGTATCACTACGATCGAGATTTCCATAAACCATCCATTTTAGGTGCAAGACCATTGAAGGTATTATTCAAATAAACAGAGTAACTATTATTCTCTTTAAATGAATAACCGTATTGTGATAGACATAATCCAATCATGTCTATGCTCAACGCAAACACCAAATAACAATTATTTAGGTTTAACACCAATCTCGATGGTAGAGGGAGCGTGCGATGCTTGATCATATCAACCTTGGAAACACTTCCAACACATCTTGTCAGCTCACCTTTAGCTAGTCTCCGCTTATTCCGTAGCTTTTATTTCGAGTTACTAACACTTAGTAACCGAGCCAGTATCTAATACCCTGATGCTACTAGGAGTACTAGTAAAGTACACATTCACATAATGTATATCCAATATACTTCTATCGACAGCCTTCTTATCTACCAAGTATCTAGGGTAATTCTGCTCCAGTGCCTGTTCCCCTTATTACAGAAGCACTCAATCTCGGGTTTGGGTTCAACCTTGGGTTTCTCCACTAGAGCAGCAGCTGATTTGCCGTTTCATGAAGTACCCCTTCTTGCCCTTGCCCTTCTTGAAACTAGTGGTTTCACTAACCATCAACAATTGATGCTCCTTCTTGATTTCTACTTTCGCGGTGTCAAACATCGCGAATATTTCAAGGATCATCATATCTATCCCTGATATGTTATAGTTCATTACGAAGCTCTAGCAGCTTGGTGGCAATGACTTTGGTGAAACATCACTATCTTATCTGGAAGATCAACTCCCACTCGATTCAAGTGATTGTTGTACTCAGACAATCTGAACACAAGCTCAACGATTCAGCTTTTCTCCCTTAGTTTGCAGGCCAAGAAAATCGTCGGAGGTCTTATACCTCTTGACGTGGGCACGAGCCTGAAATCCCAATTTCAGCCCTCGAAACATCTCATATGTTCCGCGACATTTCAAAAATGTCTTCGGTGCCTCAATTCTAAACCATTTATCATTACCGAACTATCATGTAGTCATCAAAACGTGTATGTCAGATGTTCGCAACATCCACAGACCACGTTCGAGGTCCAGCACACCGAGCGGTGCATTAAGGACACAAGCCTTCTACTGTCCGCATAATTGCTACTATCAACTTTCAACTATATTTTCTCTAGGAACATATCTAAAACAGTAGAACTAAAGCGCGAGCTTACGACATAATTTGCAAAGATCTTTTGACTATGTTCAGGATAATTAAGTTCATCTTATGAACTCCCACTCAGATAGACATCCCTCTAGTCATCCAAGTGATTACATGATCCGAGTCAACTAGGCCGTGTCTGATCATCACGTGAGACGGACTAGTCAACGTCGGTGAACATCTTCATGTTGATCGTATCTACCATACGACTCATGCTCGACCTTTCGGTCTTCTGTGTTCCGAGGCCAGGTCTGTACATGCTAGGCTCGTCAAGTCAACCTAAGTGTTTGCATGTGTTCCGAGGCCATGTCTGTACATGCTAGGCTCGTCAACACCCGTTGTATTCGAACGTAAGAATCTATCACACCCGATCATCACGTGGTGCTTCAAAACGACGAACTTTCGCAACCGTGCACATTTAGGGGGAACACTTTCTTGAAATTTTAATGAGGGATCATCTTATTTACTACCGTCGTTCTAAGCAAATAAGATGCAAAAACATGATAAACATCACATGCAATCAAATAGTGACATGATATGGCCATCATCACTTAGCTCCTTTCGATCTCCATCTTCGGGGCTCCATGATCATCATCGTCACCGGCATGACACCATGATCTTCATCATCATGATCTCCGTGAAGTTGTCTCGTCAACTATTACTTCTACTACTATGGCTAACGGTTAGCAATAAAGTAAAGTAATTACATGACGTTTATGTTGACACGCAGGTCATAAATAAATTAAAGACAACTCCTATGGCTCCTGCCGGTTGTCATACTCATCGACATGCAAGTCGTGATTCCTATTACAAGAACATGATCATCTCATACATCACATATATCATACATCACATCGTTTGGCCATATCACATCACATGGCATGCCCTGCAAAAACAAGTTAGACGTCCTCTAATTGTTGTTTGCATGTTTTACGTGGCTGCTATGGGTTTCTAGCAAGAACGTTTCTTACCTACGCAAAACCACAACATGATATGTCAATTGCTATTTACCATTCACAAGGACCCTTTTCATCGAATCCGATCCGACTAAAGTGGGAGAGACTGGCACCTGCTAGCCACCTTATGCAACTAGTGCATGTCAGTCGGTGGAACCTGTCTCACGTAAGTGTACGTGTAAGGTCGGTCCAGGCCGCTTCATCCCACAATGCCGCCGAATCAAGATTGACTAGTAACGGTAAGCATATTGAACAAAATCAACGCCCACAACTACTTTGTGTTCTACTCGTGCATGGAATCTACGCAATAGACCTAGCTCTGATACCACTGTTGGGGAACGTAGCAGAAATTCAAAATTTTCCTACGTCACCAAGATCTATCTATGGAGAAACTAGCAACGAGGGGAAGGAGAGTGCATCTACATACACTTGTAGATCGCTATGCGGAAACGTTCAAGTGAACGGGGTTGATGGAGTCATACTCGTCGTGATCCAAATCACCGATGACCAAGTGCCGAATGGACAGCACCTCCGCGTTCAACACAAGTACAGCCCGGTGACGTCTCCCGCGCCTTGATCCAGCAAGGAGAGAGGGAGAGGTTGAGGAAGACTCCATCCAGCAGCAGCACAACGGCGTGGTGGTGTTGGAGGAGCGTGGCAGTCCTGCAGGGCTTCGCCAAGCACCGCAGGAGAGGAGGAAAGAGAGATGCAGGGCTGCGCCATCAACAGGAGAGGAACTCGTGTCCTGTGGGCAGCCCAAACCTCAACTATATATAGGGGAAGGGGAGGGGCTGCGCCCCCTTTAGGGTTTCCACTCCTAGGGGTGGCGGCCAGCCTAGATCCCATCTAAGGGAGGCGGCCAAGGGGGAGGGGGAGAGGGAGGCGCACCAGGATGGGCCTTAGGGCCCATCTGCCCTAGGGTTTGCCCCCTTCTCCTCTCCCTTGCGCCTTGGGCCCTTGTGGGGGGGGCGCACCAGCCCACCTGGGGCTGGTCCCCTCCCACACTTGGCCCATGCAGCCCTCCGGGGCTTGTGGTCCCACTTGGTGGACCCCCGGACACCTCCGGTGGTCCCGGTACACTACCGGTGATGCCCAGAACACTTCCGGTGGCCAAAACCATACTTCCTATATATAAATCTTTACCTCCGGACCATTCCGGAACTCCTCGTGACGTCCGGGATCTCATCCGGGACTCCTAACAACATTCGGTAACCACATACAAACTTCCTTTATAACCCTAGTGTCATCGAACCTTAAGTGTGTAGACCCTACGGGTTCGGGAGACATGCAGACATGACCGAGACGTTCTCTGGTCAATAACCAACAGCGGGATCTGGATACCCATGTTGGCTCCCACATGTTCCACGATGATCTCATCGGATGAACCACGATGTCGAGGATTCGATTAATCCCGTATACAATTCCCTTTGTCTAGCGGTATAGTACTTGCCCGAGATTCGATCGTCGGTATGTCTATACCTTGTTCAATCTCGTTACCGGCAAGTCTCTTTACTCGTTCCGTAACACATCATCCCGTGATCAACTCCTTGATCACATTGTGCACATTATGATGATGTCCTACCGAGTGGGCCCAGAGATACCTCTCCGTCACACGGAGTGACAAATCCCAGTCTCGATTCGTGCCAACCCAACAGACACTTTCGGAGATACCCGTAGTGCACCTTTATAGCCACCCAGTTACGTTGTGACGTTTGGCACACCCAAAGCACTCCTACGGTATCCGGGAGTTGCGCAATCTCATGGTCTAAGGAAACGATGCTTGACATTAGAAAAGCTTTAGCATACGAACTACATGATCTTGTGTAGGCTTAGGATTGGGTCTTGTCCATCACATCATTCTCCTAATGATGTGATCCCGTTATCAACGACATCCAATGTCCATGGTCAGGAAACCGTAACCATCTATTGATCAATGAGCTAGTCAACTAGAGGCTTACTAGGGACATGGTGTTGTCTATGTATCCACACATGTATCTGAGTTTCCTATCAATACAATTCTAGCATGGATAATAAACGATTATCATGAACAAGGAAATATAATAATAATCAATTTATTATTGCCTCTAGGGCATATTTCCAACAGTTCATCACCGACCTAGGAGTCATACCCAATGTGTCGGGGCCGATCAAACTCTTCTGTGACAACACTGGAGCTATTGCACTTGCCAAGGAGCCCAGATTTCACAAGAAGACCAGGCACATCAAGCGTCGCTTAAACTCCATTCGTGAAAATGTTCAAGATGGAGACATAGAAATTTGTAAAGTGCATATGGATCTGAATGTCGCAGATCCGTTGACTAAACCTCTCCCTAGAGCAAAACATGATCAACACCAGAACTCTATGGGTGTTCGATTCATCACAATGTAACTAGATTATTTACTCTAGTGCAAGTGGGAGACTGTTGGAAATATGCCCTAGAGGCAATAATAAAATCATTATTATTATATTTCCTTGTTCATGATAATTGTCTTTTATTCATGCTATAATTGCGTTATCCGGAAATCATAATACATGTGTGAATACATAGACGCCAATATGTCCCTAGTAAGCCTCTAGTTGACTAGCTCGTTGATCAACTGATAGTCATGGTTTCCTGACTATGGACATTGGATGTCATTGATAACGAGATCACATCATTAGGAGAATGATGTGATGGACAAGACCCAATCCTAAGCATAAGCACAAGATCGTATAATTCGTTTGCTAGAGCTTTTCCAATGTCAAGTATCTTTTCCTTAGACCATGAGATCGTGTAACTCCCGGATACCGTAGGAGTGCTTTGGGTGTGCCAAACGTCACAACGTAATTGGGTGACTATAAAGGTATACAACGGGTATCTCCAAAAGTGTCTGTGGGGTTGACACGGATCGAGACTGGGATTTCTCACTCCGTATGACGGAGAGGTATCACCGGGCCCACTCGGTAATGCATCATCATAATGAGCTCAGTGTGATCAAAGTGTTTGATCACAGGATCATGCATTACTGTACGAGTAAAGTGACTTGCCGGTAACAAGATTGAACGAGGTATTGGGATACCGACGATCGAATCTCAGGCAAGTAAAATACCGATTGACAAAGGAAATTGAATACGGGATTAATTGAATCCTCGACATCGTGGTTCATCCGATGAGATCATCGAGGAGTATGTGGGATCCAACATGGGTATCCAGATCCCGTTGTTGGTTATTGGCCGGAGAGGTGTCTCGGTCATGTCTGCATGTCTCCCGAACCCGTAGGGTCTAGACACTTAAGGTTCGGTGACGCTAGGGTTGTAAAGATATGAATATGCAGTAATTCGAAATTTGTTCGGAGTCCCGGATGAGATCTCGGACGTCACGAGGAGTTTCGGAATGATCCGGAGGTAAAGAATTACATATAGGAAGTGCAGTTTCGGCCATCGGGAAGATACGAGGTCACCGGTATTGTACCGGGACCATCGGATGGGTCCCGGGGGTCCACCGGGTGGGGCCACCCATCCCGGAGGGCCCCATGGGCTGAAGTGGGAGGGGGAACCAGCCCATAGTGGGCTGGTGCGCCCCCCTAGGCCCACCCCCTGCGCCTAGGGTTGAAACCCTAAGGTGGGGGGGCGCCCCACTTGCCTTGGGGGGTACTCCACCCCCCTTGGCCGCCGCCCCCCTTGGGAGATCCAATCTCCCAGGGCCGGCGCCCCCCCAGGGGCCTATATAAAAGGGGGGAGGGAGGGGGCAGCCGCACCCTTGCATCTTGGCGCCTCCCTCTCCCCTGCTACACCTCTCCTCCTCCGTCACGTGCTTGGTGAAGCCCTGCCGAGTGCTGCTTCTCCACCAACACCACGCCGTCGTGCTGCTGCTGGAGCCATCTTCCTCAACCTCTCCTTCCCCCTTGCTGGATCAAGAAGGAGGAGACGTCATCCGCTCCGTACGTGTGTTGAACGCGGAGGTGCCGTCCGTTCGGCACTCGGTCATCGGTGATTTGGATCACGGCGAGTACGACTCCATCATCCACGTTCTAGTGAACGCTTCCACTCGCAATCTACAAAGGTATGTAGATGCAATCTGAATACTCGTTGCGAGATGAACTCCTAGATGGATCTTGGTGAAACCGTAGGAAAATTTTTGTTTTCTGCAACGTTCCCCAACAATTTCATATGACTCCACTATGCATTCCTATATGCGGTATCTACCTGCCGTTCCAAGTAAATTTGTATGTGCCAAACTCTAAACCATTCAAATGAAATTTTGTTTTGTATGCTTGAATATCTCATGTATCAACTAGGGTTGTCTGTATCTTCCATGCTAGGCGGGTTATTCTCAAGAGAAGTGGACTCCACTCCTCACTCACGAGAAAATGGTTGGTCACCGGGATGCCCAGTCCCATGCTTTATGCAAATCGAATCAAATTAATTGCAAACAAAACTCCCCCGGGATTCTTGTTAGTTGGAGACACTCGTTATTTCGAGCAAGCCATGGATTGATGCTTGTTGGTGGAGGGGGAGCATAAACTTTACCATTCTGTTTGGGAACCGCCTATAATGTGTGTAGCATGGAAGATATCGCCATCTCTCGGTTGTTATGTTGACAATGAAAGTATGCCGCTCAAAATATTATTTATCTCTATTTTCAAAATCGAGCTCTAGCACCTCTACAAATCCTTGCTTCCCTCTGCGAAGGGCCTATCTATTTATTTTTTATGTTGAGTCATCACCCTCTTATTAAAAAGCACCAGCTGGAGAGCACCGATGTCATGTTCATCCATTACTATTAATTTATATTGGGTATGACTATGACTGGATCTCTTTTACCATGAATTACAATGTTTAGTCAGTCCTTGATCTTTAAAGATGCTCTGCATTTATGTTTTGTGGTCTCAAAAAGGGCTAGCGAGATACCATCTTGTTATATTATATCATGATTGTTTTGAGAAAGTGTTGCCATCCGAGATTTATTATTATTGCTCACTAGCTGATTATGCCATTGACATGAGTAAACATGAGACCTAAGTGTTATTGTGAATATGGTTAGTCATAATCTTTGCTGAAAACTTGAATGATGGCTTTACATATTTACAACAACATGAGCAAACAGAGTTTGTAAAAGTTTTTCTTTATCACTTTCAGTTTTTCAACTGAATTACTTGAGGACAAGCAAAGGTTTAAGCTTGGGGGAGTTGATACGTCTCCGTCGTATCTACTTTTCCAATCACTTTTGCCCTTGTTTTGGACTCTAACTTGCATGATTTGAATGGAACTAACCCGGATTGACGCTGTTTTCAGCAGAATTGCCATGGTGTTATCTTTGTGCAGAAACAAAAGTTCTCGGAATGACCTGAAACTTCACGGAGATTATTTTTGGAAATAATAAAAAAAATATTGGCGAAAGAATCAAGGCCAGGGAGCCCACACCCTGTCCACGAGGGTGCGTGCCTGCCCCCCCCCCCCCCCCAGGGCACGCCCCCTGCCTCGTGGGCCCCCTGGAGCTCCACCGACCTCAACTCCAACTCCATATATTCGTGTTCGGGGAGAAAAAAATTAGAGAGAAAGATTCATCATGTTTTACGATACGGTGCCGCCGCCAAGCCGTAAACTCTCTCGGGAGGGCTGATCTGGAGTCCGTTCGGGGCTCCGGAGAGGGGAATCCGTCATCGTCGTCATCATCAACCATCCTCCATCACCAATTTCATGATGCTCACTGCCGTGCGTGAGTAATTCCATCGTAGGCTTGCTGGACGGTGATAGATTGGATGAGATTTATCATGTAATCGAGTTAGTTTTGTTAGGGTTTGATCCCTAGTATCCACTATGTTCTGAGATTGATGTTGCTATGACTTTGCTATGCTTAATGCTTGTCACTAGGGCCCGAGTGCCATGATTTCATATCTGAACCTATTATGTTTTCATGAATATATTTGAGTTCTTGATCCTATCTTGCAAGTCTATAGTCACCTACTATGTGTTATGATCCGGCAACCCTGAAGTGACAATAATCGGGACCACTCCCGGTGATGACCGTAGTTTGAGGAGTTCATATATTCACTATGTGTTAATGCTTTGGTCCGGTACTCTATTAAAAGGAGGCCTTAATATCCCTTAGTTTCCATTAGGACCCCGCTGCGACGGGAGGGTAGGATAAAAGATGTCATGCAAGTTCTTTTCCATAAGCACGTATGACTATATTTGGAATACATGCCTACATTACATTGATGAATTGGAGCTAGTTCTGTGTCACCCTATGTTATAACTGTTGCATGAATAATCGCATCTGGCATAATTCTCCATCACCGATCCAATGCCTACGAGCTTTTCCTATATTGTTCTTCGCTTATTTACTTTTCCGTTGCTACTGTTACAATCACTACAAAACCCAAAAATATTACTTTTGCTACTGTTACCGTTACTTCCATACTACTTTGCTACTAAATACTTTGCTGCAGATACTAAGTTATCCAGGTGTGGTTGAATTGACAACTCAACTCACTACTAGGAAAAGGGCTAGTAATGGCGCACCAGTTTTGCCTACTAATGGCGCATCACTGGTGCGCCATTAGTATCACGCCACTAGTATTTTTTACTAATGGCGCACCACTAGTGCGCTATTAGTATCTGGTATACTAATGGCGCACCACTGGTGCGCCATTAGTATAGGCCACGGTGCGCCATCAGTATTTTTGAATTTTGAAGGCGGGAAAATAGTAGTGGTGCACCGTCTAACCCCCACCGTGCGCCATTGCTATTTTTGAATTTTGAATTTGGATCTGGATCATGATTTTTTTGCCCATTTTTTGCTCGTTTTTTTTTGCTCATTTTTTGGCACGATATTGTTTCAGATTTTGTCCCTGTTTTTGGATCTTGTATGTTCTTTTGTCGTGTTCTTTTGCCGAAGAGGAGTTCGCCGGAGAGGAGGAGGAGGAGGTCACCGGAGAGGCGCTCGCCTACATCGCCGGAGAGGAGGAGGAGGTCGCCGGAGAGGAGTTCACCGGAGCATCGGAGAGGAGGAAGGAGAAACCATGAGGGGATGGGAGGAGAGGAGGGAGGAGGAGCTCACCGGAGAGGAGGGAGGAGGAGCTCACCGGAGAGGAGGGAGGAGGAGCTCACCGGAAAGGAGGGAGGAGGAGTTCACCGGAAAGGAGGGAGGAGGAGCTCACCGGAGAGGAGGGAGGAGGAGCTCACCGGAGAGGAGGGAGGAGGAGCTCACCGGAGAGGAGGGAGGAGAAACCGTGAGGGGAGGGAAGGGGAGGAGAGGAGGGAGGAGGAGGTCGCCGGAGAGGAGGAGGGTAGTATGGTGGAGGAGAGAAGGGAAGATGGAATGGAGGAGAGGAGGAGATGGAGTGGAGGAGAAGAGTGAAGAGGTAAGGAGGAGAGGACCACGCCCAGCCATATATACGGCATAGTAATGGCGCACCGCGGGCGGGTGCGCCATTACTAACTTTTTTTATTTTTTTGATTTATTTTGAATTTTGAAGGCGGGAAGATACTAATGGCGCACCATGGGCAGGTGCGCCATTAGTAACTTTTTTTATTTTTTGACTTATTTTGAATTTTGAAGGCGGGAAGATAGTAATGGCGCACCATGGGCAGGTGGGCCATTAGTAAATTTTTTTATTTTTTTGACTTATTTTGAATTTTGAAGGCGGGAAGATAGTAATGGCGCACCATGGGCAGGTGCGCCATTAGTAAGTTTGAATTTTTTTGCCTCTTTAGATCTTAAAAGCCCCGTATCTTTTTTTCTGTTAGGTTTTTGAGGATTTTGAAAATGTTTAACGGGGTTCCCCCGTTAAATTCGGATGTAACTTTTCGAGTAGATGATTTTTCATATAAAAAACTTTTTCATCCGAGTTCGTCTGCAAAAGTTATGCCCATTTTTACAAATTCTCAAGAGATTTTGCAAAAAAGTCGAAAATTCATGTTTGTAAATTTTTCTAACAACTAGACCACATATCACATGGGAATCTTATTTTCTTTTATTTTTTTCGAAATTCCTATCATTTTCTTTTATTTTTATTTGAACTGAAAAGGCGGTCCAGGGGGGTGCATTCGGGGGAATGTTTGGGCCAAATTACTAATGGCGCACCACTCCCACGGTGCGCCATTAGTAGTTTTGAAAAAAAATTACATTTTTTTTTACTAATGGCGCACCATGGATGTGGTGCGCCATTAGTATTTGCACAATAATGGCGCACCAACACATGGTGCGCCATTAGTATTTAGTAATGGCGCACCACATGTACAGTGCGCCATTAGTGTCCATATTGGCTATAGCTGTTTTTGTAGTAGTGACTGCTAATACTTGAGAATATTCTTTGGCTCCTCTTGTGTCGAAACAATAAATTTTGGTTGAATACTCTACCCTCGAAAACTATTGCGATCCCCTATACTTGTGGGTTATCATGGCTATGTCAACTGAACTCAGTGGCGCCAGATAGAAAGTTTCGGTGGGGCCGAGTTTGACTTTTGGTTTGGGACATATGTGGATATGAGAAAGTGATTGAGGGTTTTTGGAGCATATCACTAAGCATTTTGAGCAAGTAACCCATTAAGCAACACCTCATCCTCTTTTAATAGTATTGGCTTTTCCTATGGACTCAATGTGATCTTGGATCACTAAAAGCAAAATGTAGAGTCTTGAGCTTGAGCCAATATATGTCCTTAGCATTTTGAGGGGTCCACATTCCTAATCCATGCCATGCCAATCATTGAGCTCTCCTGAAATATTTATCTTGTTAGGAATTACCAAAACCACCCAGGGATAGTTGCACTTTCATCTTGCCCATGAGACATGGTTCGCAAGCATCAAGTGATTCCAAAAGCCCATCAGCATGGAGTTTCTTCATGCGCTTTACACCAATATGACCTAAACGACAGTGCCACAAATAATTTGCACTATCATTATTAACTTTGCATCTTTTGGCATCAATATTATGAATATGTGTATCACTACGATCGAGATTCGACAAACCATTTATATTGAGTGTATGACCATAGAAGGTTTTATTCATGTAAATAGAACAACAATTATTCTTTGACTTAAATGAATAACGGTATTGCAATAAACATGATCCAATCATATTCATGCTCAACGCAAACACCAAATAACATTTATTTTAGGTTCAACACTAATCCTGAAGGTAAAGGGAGTGTGCGATGGTGATCTTATCAACCTTGGAATTACTTCCAACACACATCATCACCTCGCCCTTAACTAGTCTCTGTTTATTTTGCAACTCCCGTTTCGAGTTACTACTCTTAGCAACTGAACCAGTATCAAATACCGAGGGGTTGCTATAAACACTAGTAAAGTACACATCAATAACATGTATATCTAATATACCTTTTGTTCACTTTGCCATCCTTCTTATCCGCCAAGTATCTAGGGCAGTTCCACTTCCAGTGACCATTTCCTTTGCAGTAGAAGCACTTAGTTTCAGGCTTGGGTCTAGCTTTGGGCTTCTTCATGGGAGTGGCAACTTGCTTGCTATTCTTCTTGAAGTTCCCTTTCTTTCCCTTTCCCTTTTATTTGAAATTAGTGGTCTTGTCAACCATCAACACTTGATGCTTTTTCTTGATTTCTACCGTCACCGATTTCAGCATCGCAAAGAGCTTGGGAATTGTTTTCGTTATCCCTTGCATATTATAGTTCATCACGAAGTTCTAGTAACTTGGTGATAGTGACTAGAGAACTCTGTCAATCACTATCTTATCTGAAAGATTAACTCCCACTTGATTCAAGTGATTGTAGTACTTAGACATTCTGAGCACATGCTCACTAGCTGAGCTATTCTCCTCCATCTTGTAGGCAAAGTACTTATCAGAGGTCTCATACCTCTTAGCACGGGCATGAGTCTGAAATACCAAATTCAGCTCTTGGAACATCTCATATGCTCCGTGGAGTTCAAAACGTTTTTGAAGTCCCGGTTCTAAGCCGTAAAGCATGGTGCACCAAACTATCAATTAGTCATCATACCGAGCTTTGTCAAACGTTCATAATGTCTGCATCTGCTCCTGTAATAGGTCTGTCACCTAGCGGTGCATCAAGGACATAATTCTTCTGTGCAACAATGAGGATAATCCTCAGATCACGGACCCAGTCCGCATCATTGCTACTATCATCTTTCAACTAAGTTTTCTCTAGGAACATATAAATAAAACGGGGAAGCTATACGCGAGCTATTGATCTACAATATAGATATGCAAATACTATCAGGACCAAGTTCATGGTAAATTTAATTTCAATTAATCATTTTACTTAAGAACTCCCACTTAGATAGACATCCCTCTAGTCATCTAAATGATCACGTGATCCATATCAACTAAACCATGTCCGATCATCACGTGAGATGGAGTAGTTTTCAATGGTGAACATCACTACATTGATCATATCTACTATACGATTCACGCTCGACCTTTCGGTCTCAGTGTTCTGAGGTCATATCTACTTATGCTAGGCTCGTCAAGTTTAACCTGAGTATTCTGCGTGTGCAAAACTGGCTTGCACCCATTGTATGTGAACATAGAGCTTATCACACCCGATCATCACGTGGTGTCTTGGCACGACGAACTGTCGCAACGGTGCTCAGGGAGAACACTTATACCTTGAAATTTAGTGAGGGATCATCTTATAATGCTACCGCACTAAGCAAAATAAGATGCATAAAAGATAAACATCACATGCAATCAAAATATTGAAGGAAATATGCCCTAGAGGCAATAATAAAGTTATTATTTATTTCCTTATATATCATGATAAATGTTTATTATTCATGCTAGAATTGTATTATCCGGAAACATAATACATGTGTGAATACATAGACAAAACAGAGTGTCACTAGTATGCCTCTACTAGACTAGCTCGTTAATCAAAGATGGTTATGTTTCCTAACCATGAACAAAGAGTTGTTATTTGATTAACGAGGTCACATCATTAGTTGAATGATCTGATTGACATGACCCATTATATTAGCTTAGCACCCGATCGTTTAGTATGTTGCTATTGCTTTATCCATGACTTATACATGTTCCTATGACTATGAGATTATGCAACTCCCGTTTGCCGGAGGAACACTTTGGGTACTACCAAACGTCACAACGTAACTGGGTGATTATAAAGGAGTACTACAGGTGTCTCCAAAGGTAGATGTTGGGTTGGCGTATTTCAAGATTAGGATTTGTCACTCCGATTGTCGGAGAGGTATCTCTGGGCCCTCTCGGTAATGCACATCACATAAGCCTTGCAAGCATTGCAACTAATGAGTTAGTTGCGGGATGATGTATTACGGAACGAGTAAAGAGACTTGCCGGCAACGAGATTGAACTAGGTATTGGATACCGACGATCGAATCTCGGGCAAGTAACATACCGATGACAAAGGGAACAATGTATGTTGTTATGCGGTCTGACCGATAAAGATCTTCGTAGAATATGTAGGAGCCAATATGGGCATCCAGGTCCCGCTATTGGTTATTGACCGGAGACGTGTCTCGGTCATGTCTACATTGTTCTCGAACCGTAGGGTCCGCACGCTTAACATTACGATGACAGTTATTATGAGTTTATGCATTTTGATGTACCGAAGGAGTTCGGAGTCCCGGATGTGATCACGGACATGACGAGGAGTCTCGAAATGATCGAGACATAAAGATTGATATATTGGAAGCCTATGTTTGGACATCGGAAGTGTTCCAGGTGAAATCAGGATTTTACCGGAATACCGGGTGGGTTACCGGAACCCCCCGGGAGCTTAATGGGCCATAGTGGGCCTTAGTGGAAAGGAGAAAAGGGGCTGCCCTAGGTGGCCGCGCGCCTCCCCCCTTCCCCTAGTCCTATTAGGACTAGGAGAGGTGGCCGCCCCCTCTCTCTCTCCCCCTTGAGGAATCCTATTCCAACTAGGATTGGGGGGGGGGAATCCTACTCCCGGAGGGAGTAGGACTCCCTGGCGCGCCACCCCTTGGCCGGCCAGCCCCTCCCCCTTGGCTCCTTTATATACGGGGGCAGGGGAGCACCCTAGAACACACAAGTTGATCTACGGATCGTTCCTTAGCCGTGTGCGGTGCCCCCTTCCACCAAATTCCACCTCGGTCATATTGTCGCAGTGCTTAGGCGAAGCCCTGCGTCAGTAGTACATCAAGATCGTCACCACGCCGTCGTGCTGACGGAACTCTTCCTCGACGCTTTGCTGGATCGGAGCCCGAGGATCGTCATCGAGCTGAACGTGTGCCAAGAACTCGGAGGTGCCGGAGTAACGGTGCTTGGATCGGTCGGATCG
Source organism: Aegilops umbellulata (assembly GCA_032464435.1). NCBI lineage: Eukaryota > Viridiplantae > Streptophyta > Magnoliopsida > Poales > Poaceae > Aegilops > Aegilops umbellulata. Next base: position 270,988,830 of record CP136059.1, on the reverse strand, counting down.
TGAAGACGTACGACTACATCAACCGCGTTGATATAACGCTTCCACTTTCGGTCTACGAGGGTAAGTAGACAACACTCTCCCCTCTCGTTGCTATGCATCACCATGATCTTGCGTGTACGTAGGAAATTTTTGAAATTACTACGTTCCCCAAACAGTGGCATCCGAGCCTAGGTTTTTATGGTTTGATGTTATTTGCACGAGTAGAACACAAGTGGTTGTGGACGATACAAGGCATATTGCCTACCAGCATGTCATACTTTGGTTCAGCGGTATTGTTGGACGAGACGATCCGGACCAACCTTACGCGTACTCTTACGCGAGACCGGTTCCCTCGACGTGCTTTGCACATAGATGGCTTGCGGAAGACTGTCTCTCCAACTTTAGTTGAACCGAGTGTGGCTACGCCCGGTCCTTGAGAAGGTTAAAACGGAGTCTATTTGACAAACTGTCGTTGTGGTTTTGATGCGTAGGTAAGATGAGTTCTTGCTTAAGCCCGTAGCAGCCACGTAAAACTTGCAACAACAAAGTAGAGGACGTCTAACTTGTTTTTGCAGGGCATGTTGTGATGTGATATGGTCAAGACTTGATGCTAAATTTTATTGTATGAGATGATCATGTTTTGTAACCGAGTTATCGGCAACTGGTAGGAGCCATATGGTTGTCGCTTTATTGTATGCAATGCAATCGCGATGTAATGCTTTACTTTATTACTAAGCGGTAGTGATAGTCGTGGAAGCATAAGATTGGCAAGATGACAACGATGCTACGATGGAGATCAAGGTGTCGCGCCGGTAACGATGGTGATCATAACAGTGCTTCGGAGATGGAGATCACAAGCACAAGATGATGATGACCATATCATATCACTTATATTGATTGCATGTGATGTTTATCTTTTTATGCATCTTATCTTGCTTTGATTGACGGTAGCATTATAAGATGATCTCTCACTAAATTATCAAGAAGTGTTCTCCCTGAGTATGCACCGTTGCAAAAGTTCTTCGTGCTGAGACACCACGTGATGATCGGGTGTGATAGGCTCTACGTTCAAATACAACGGGTGCAAAACAGTTGCACACGCGGAATACTCAGGTTATACTTGACGAGCTATGCATTTAAGATATGACCTCGGAACACGGAGACCAAAAGGTCGAGCATGAATCATATAGTAGATATGATCAACATAGTGATGTTCACCATTGAAAACTAATCCATTTCACGTGATGATCGGTTATGGTTTACTTGATTTGGATCACGTGATCACTTAGAAGATTAGAGGGATGTCTATCTAAGTGGGAGTTCTTAAGTAATATGATTAATTGAACTTTAATTTATCATGAACTTAGTCCTGGTAGTATTAGCATATCTATGTTGTAGATCAATAGCTCGCGATGTTGCTTCCCGTTAATTTTGATATGTTCCTAGAGAAAATTGTGTTGAAAGATGTTAGTAGCAATGATGCGGATTGGATCCGTGATCTGAGGTTTATCCTCATTGCTGCACAGAAGAATTATGTCCTTGATGCACCGCTAGGTAACGGACCTATTGCAGGAGCAGATGCAGACGTTATGAACGTTTGGCTAGCTCAATATGATGACTACTTGATAGTTTAGTGCACCATGCTTAACGGCTTAGAATCGGGACTTCAAAGACGTTTTGAACGTCATGGAGCATATGAGATGTTCCAGGAGTTGAAGTTAATATTTCAAGCAAATACCCGAGTTGAGAGATATGAAGTCTCCAACAAGTTCTATAGCTAAAAGATAGAGGAGAATCGCTCAACTAGTGAGCATGTGCTCAGATTGTCTGGGTACTACAATCGCTTGAATCAAGTGGGAGTTAATCTTCCAGATAAGATAGTGATTGACAGAATTCTCTAGTCACCATCACCAAGTTAGTAGAACTTCGTGATGAACTATAATATGCAAGGGATAACGGAAACAATTCCCAAGCTCTTCGTGATGCTGAAATCGACGAAGGTAGAAATCAAGAAAGAGCATCAAGTGTTGATGGTTAACAAAACCACTAGTTTCAAGAAAAAGGGCAAAGGGAAGAAAAAGGGGAACTTCAAGAACGGCAAGCGAGTTGCTGCTCAAGAGAAGAAACCCAAGTCTGGACCTAAGCCTGAAACTAAGTACTTCTACTGCAAAAGGACTGGTCACTGGAAGCGGAACTACCCCAAGTGATTGGCGGATAAGAAGGATGGCAAAGTGAACATAAGTATATTTGATATACATGTGTACTTTACTAGTCTTCATAGCAACCCCTCAGTATTTGGTACTAGTTCAGTTGCTAAGATTAGTAACTCGAAACGGGAGTTGCAGTATGAACAGAAACTGGTTAAGGGTGAAGTGACGATGAGTGTTGGAAATAGTTCCAAGATTGATATGATCATCATCGCACACTCCCTATACTTTCGGGATTAGTGTTGAACCTAAATAAGTGTTATTTGGTGTTTGCGTTGAGCATGAATATGATTTGATCATGTTTATTGCAATACGGTCGTTCATTTATGTTAGAGAACAATTGTTGTTCTGTTTACATGAATAAAACCTTCTATGGTTATACACACCAACGAAATGGTTTGTTGGATCTCGATCGTAGTAATACACGTATTCATAAAATTGAAGCCAAAAGATGCAAAGTTAATAATGATAGTGCAACTTATTTGTGGCACTGCCGTTTAGGTCATATTGGTGTAAAGCGCATGAAGAAGCTCCATGCTGATGGGATTTTGGAATCACTTGATTATGAATCACTTGATGCTTGCGAACCATGCCTCTTGGGCGAGATGACTAAAACACCGTTCTCCGGGACAATGAAGCAAGCAACAGATTTGTTGGAAATCATACATACTGATGTATGTGGTCCGATGAATATTAAGGCTCGCGACAAGTATCATTATTTTCTGACCTTCACAGATGATTTGAGCAGATATGGGTATATCTACTTGATGAAACATAAGTCTGAAACATTTGAAAAGTTCAAAGAATTTCAGAGTGAAGTGGAGAATCATCGTAACAAGAAAATAAAAGTTTCTACGATATGATCGTGAAGGAGAATATTTGAGTTACGAGTTTGGTCTTCAATTAAAACAATGTGGAATAGTTTCACAAAACTCATGCCACCTGGAACACCACAACATAATGGTGTGTCCGAACATCATAACCGCACTTTATTGGATATAGTGCAATCTATGATGTTTCTTACCGATTTACCACTATCATTTTGGGGTTATGCATTAAAGACAGCTACATTCACGTTAAAAAGGGCACCATCTAAATCCGTTCAGACAACACCGTATGAACTGTGGTTTGGCAAGAAACCAAAGTTGTTGTTTCTTAAAATTTGGGGTTGCAATGCTTATATGAAAAAGGTTTCATCCTAATAAGCTCAAACCCAAATCGGAGAAATATGTCTTCATAGGATACCCAAAGAAGACAGTTGGGTACACCTTCTATCACAGATCCGAAGGCAAGATATTCGTTGCTGAGAATGGATCCTTTCCAGAGAAGGAGTTTCTCTCGAAAGAAGTGAGTGGGAGGAAAGTAGAACTTGATAAGGTAATTGTACCTTCTCCCTTATTGGAAAGTAGTTCATCACAGAAATCTGTTCCTGTGACCACTACACCAATTAGTGAGGAAGCTAATGATGATGATCATGTAACTTCAGATCAAGTTACTACCGAATCTCGTAAGTAAACCAGAGTGAGATCCGCACCAGAGTGGTACGGTAATCCTGTTCTGGAAGTCATGTTACCAGACCATGACGAACTTGCAAACTATGAGGAAGCGATGATGAGCCCAGATTCCGCGAAATGGTTAGAGGCCATGAAATCTGAGATGGGATCCATGTATGAGAACAAAGTATGGACTTTGGTTGACTTGCCCAATGATCGGCAAGCAATTGAGAATAAATGGATCTTCAAGAGGAAGACGGACGCTGATAGTAGTGTTACTATCTACAAAGCTAGAATTGTCGCAAAAGGTTTTTTCGACAAGTTCAAGGTGTTGACTACGATGAGAGTTTCTCACTCGTATCTATGCTTAAGTCTGTCCGAATCATGTTAACAATTGCCGCATTTTATGAAATCTGGCAAACAGATAAAACAAAACTGCATTCCTTAATGGATTTATTAAAGAAGAGTTGTATATGATGCAACTAGAAGGTTTTGTTGATCCTAAAGGTGTTAACAAAATATGCAAACTCCAGCGATCCATCTTTGGACTGGTGCAAGCATCTCGGAGTTGGAATATACGCTTTGATAAGTTGATCAAAGCATATAGTTTTATACAGACTTGCGGTGAAGCCTGTATTTACAAGAAAGTGAGTGGGAGCACTACATCATTTCTGATAAGTATATGTGAATGACATATTGTTGATCGGAAATAATGTAGAATTATTCTGCGAAGCATAAAGGAGTGTTTGAAAGGAGTTTTCGCAAAAAAATAAAGACCTCGGTGAAACTGCTTACATATTGAGCATCAAGATCTATAGAGATAGATCAAAACGCTTGATAAGTTTTCAATAAGTACATACCTTGACAAGATTTTGAAGTAGTTCAAAATGGAACAGTCAAAGAAAGAGTTCTTTCCTGTGTTACAAGGTATAAAGTTGAGTAAAGACTCAAAACTCGACCACGGCAGAAGATAGAAAGAGAATGAAAGTCATTCCCTATGCCTTGGCCATAGGTTCTATAAAGTATGCCATGCTATGTACCAGATCTATTGTATACCCTACACTAAGTTAAGCAAGGGAGTACAATGGTGATCTAGGAGTAGATCACTGGACAGCGGTCAAAATTATCCTTAGTGGAATAAGGATATGTTTCTCGATTATGGACGTAACAAAAAGATTCGTCGTAAAAGGTTACGTCGATGCAAGTTTTGACACTAATCTGGATGACTCTAAGTCTCAATCTAGATACATATTGAAAGTGGGAGCAATTAACTAAAGTAGCTCCATGCAGAGCATTGTAGACATAGAAAGTTGCAAAATACATACGGATCTGAATTTTGGCAGACCCGTTGACTAAGCTTCTCTCACAAGCAAAACATGATCACACCTTAGTACTCTTTGGGTGTTAATCACATAGCGATGTGAACTAGATTACTGACTCTAGTAAACCCTTTGGGTGTTGATCACATATCGATGTGAACTATGGGTGTTAATCACATGGTGATGTGAAGTATTGCTGGTAAATCACATGGCGATGTGAACTAGATTATTGACTCTAGTGCAAGTGGGAGACTGAAGGAAATATGCCCTAGAGGCAATAATAAAGTTATTATTTATTTCCTTATATATCATGATAAATGTTTATTATTCATGCTAGAATTGTATTATCCGGAAACATAATACATGTGTGAATACATAGACAAAACAGAGTGTCACTAGTATGCCTCTACTAGACTAGTTCGTTAATCAAAGATGGTTATGTTTCCTAACCATGAACAAAGAGTTGTTATTTGATTAACGAGGTCACATCATTAGTTGAATGATCTGATTGACATGACCCATTATATTAGCTTAGCACCCGATCGTTTAGTATGTTGCTATTGCTTTATCCATGACTTATACATGTTCCTATGACTATGAGATTATGCAACTCCCGTTTGCCAGAGGAACACTTTGGGTACTACCAAACGTCACAACGTAACTGGGTGATTATAAAGGAGTACTACATGTGTCTCCAAAGGTAGATGTTGGGTTGGCGTATTTCAAGATTAGGATTTGTCACTCCGATTGTCGGAGAGGTATCTCTGGGCCCTCTCGGTAATGCACATCACATAAGCCTTGCAAGCATTGCAACTAATGAGTTAGTTGCGGGATGATGTATTACGGAACGAGTAAAGAGACTTGCCGGCAACGAGATTGAACTAGGTATTGGATACCGACGATCGAATCTCGGGCAAGTAACATACCGATGACAAAGGGAACAACGTATGTTGTTATGCGGTCTGACCGATAAAGATCTTCGTAGAATATGTAGGAGCCAATATGGGCATCCAGGTCCCGCTATTGGTTATTGACCGGAGACGTGTCTCGGTCATGTCTACATTGTTCTCGAACCGTAGGGTCCGCACGCTTAACGTTACGATGACAGTTATTATGAGTTTATGCATTTTGATGTACCGAAGGAGTTCGGAGTCCCGGATGTGATCACGGACATGACGAGGAGTCTCGAAATGATCGAGACATAAAGATTGATATATTGGAAGCCTATGTTTGAACATCGGAAGTGTTCCAGGTGAAATCAGGATTTTACCGGAATACCGGGTGGGTTACCGGAACCCCCCGGGAGCTTAATGGGCCATAGTGGGCCTTAGTGGAAAGGAGAAAAGGGGCTGCCCTAGGTGGCCGCGCGCCTCCCCCCCCTTCCCCTAGTCCTATTAGGACTAGGAGAGGTGGCCGCCCCCTCTCTCTCCCCCCCTTGAGGAATCCTATTCCAACTAGGATTGGCGGGGGGGAATCCTACTCCCGGAGGGAGTAGGACTCCCTGGCGCGCCACCCCTTGGCCAGACAGCCCCTCCCCCTTGGCTCCTTTATATACGGGGGCAGGGGAGCACCCTAGAACACACAAGTTGATCTACGGATCGTTCCTTAGCCGTGTGCGGTGCCCCCTTCCACCAAATTCCACCTCGGTCATATTGTCGCAGTGCTTAGGCGAAGCCCTGCGTCAGTAGTACATCAAGATCGTCACCACGCCGTCGTGCTGACGGAACTCTTCCTCGACGCTTTGCTGGATCGGAGCCCGAGGATCGTCATCGAGCTGAACGTGTGCCAAGAACTCGGAGATGCCGGAGTAACGGTGCTTGGATCGGTCGGATCGTGAAGACGTACGACTACATCAACCGCGTTGATATAACGCTTCCACTTTCGGTCTACGAGGGTACGTAGACAACACTCTCCCCTCTCGTTGCTATGCATCACCATGATCTTGCGTGTACGTAGGAAATTTTTGAAATTACTACGTTCCCCAACAAATATGTGACATGATATGGCCATCATCATCTTGTGCCTTTGGTCTCCATCTCCAAAGCACCGTCATGATCTCCATCGTCACCGGCTTGACACCTTGATCTCCATCATAGCATCGTTGTCGTCTCGCCAACTATTGCTTCTACGACTATCACTACCGCTTAGTGATAAAGTAAAGCAATTACATGGCGATTGATTTCATACAATAAAGCAACAACCATAAGGCTCCTGCCAGTTGCTGATAATGGTTACAAAACATGATCATCTCATATAACAATTTATATCTCATTACGTCTTGACCATATCACATCACAACATGCCCTGCAAAAACAAGTTAGACATCCTCTACTTTGTTGTTGCAAGTTTTACGTGGCTACTACGGGATTCTAGCAAGAATCGTTCTTATCTACGCATCAAAACCACAACGATTTTTCGTTAAGTGTGTTGTTGTAACTTTCAACAAGGACCGGGCGTAGTCAAACTCGATTCAACTAAAGTTGGAGAAACTGACACCTGCTAGCCACCTGTGTGCGAAGTGTTGGAGAACGTTGCAGAAAATTAAAATTTTCCTACGGTTTCACCAAGATCCATCTATGAGTTCATCTAAGCAACGAGTCATGGGAGAGAGATTGCATCTACATACCACTTGCAGATTGCGTGCGGAAGCGTTCAAGGGGATGGTGATGACGTAGTCGTACTCGTCGTGATTCGGATCACCGATGACCAAGTGCCGAACGGACAGCACCTCCGCGTTCAACACACGTACGGGACGATCGACGTCTCCTCCTTCTTGATCCAGCAAGGGGAAGGAGAGGTTGAGGAAGAAGACTCCAACGGCAGCACGACGGCGTGGTGAGGTTGGTGCAACAGAACTCCGACAGGGCTTCGCCAAGCGCGTACGGAGGAGGAGAGGTGTTGGGGAGGGGAGGGGCTGCGCCTTCAGTTGTGTATGCAGCCCTCCCCTCACCCCTCTATTTATAGGGGAAGGGGCAAGGGGGGCCGGCCCCCTCTAGATGGATCTAGAGGGGGGGGGCGGCGGCCAAAGGGGGAGGGGGCTTGCCCCCCAAGCAAGGGGGCGCCCCCTTTAGGGTTCCCCCAAACCCTAGGGCGCATGGGCCCTTGGGGGGAGGCGCACCAGCCCACTTTGGGCTGGTTCCCTTCCCCTTTACAGCCCATGAGCCCTTCCGGGAGAGGTGGCCCCTCCCGGTGGACCCCCGAGGCCCCTCCGGTGGCCCCGGTACAATACCGATATGCCCCCGAACTATTCCGGTGTCCGTATGACAACTTCCCATATATAAATCTTTACCTCCGGACCATTCCGGAACTCCTCGTGATGTCCGGGATCTCATCCGGGACTCCGAACAACATTCGGTAATCACATACAAGTCTTCCTAATAACCCTAGCGTCACCGAACCTTAAGTGTGTAGACCCTACGGGTTCGGGAGACATGCAGACATGACCGAGACGACTCTCGGGCAATAACCAACAGCGGGATCTGGATACCCATGTTGGCTCCCACATGTTCCTCGATGATGTCATCAGACGAACCATGATGTCGAGGGTTCAAGCAACCCCGTAAACTATTCCCTTTGTCAATCGGTAGGTTACTTGCCCGAGACTCGATCGTCGGTATCCCAATACCTTGTTCAGTCCCGTTACTGGCAAGTCACTTTACTCGTACCGTAATGCATGATCCCGTGGCCAAACACTTGGTCACTTTGAGCTCATTATGATGATGCATTACCGAGTGGGCCCGGTGATACCTCTCCGTCATGCGGAGTGACAAATCCCAGTCTTGATCCATGTCAACCCAACAGATACTTTCGGAGATACCTGTAGTGCACCTTTATAGTCACCCAGTTATGTTGTGACGTTTGGTACACCCAAAGCACTCCTACAGTATCCGGGAGTTACACGATCTCATGGTCTAAGGAAAAGATACTCGACATTGGAAAGCTCTAGCAAAACGAACTACACGATCTTGTGCTATGCTTAGGATTGGGTCTTGTCCATCACATCATTCTCCTAATGATGTGATCTCGTTATCAATGACATCCCCATGTCCATAGTCAGGAAACCATGACTATCTATTGATCAACGAGCTAGTCAACTAGAGGCTTACTAGGGACATATTGGTGTCTAGTATTCACACATGCATTACGATTTCCAGATAACACAATTATAGCATGAATAAAGACAATTACCATGAACAAGGAAATATAATAATAATACTTTTATTATTGCCTCTAGGGCATATTTCCAACAGTCTCCCACTTGCACTAGAGTCAATAATCTAGTTATATTGTGATGAATCGAACACCCATAGAGTTCTGGTGCTGATCATGTTTTGCCCTAGGGAGAGGTTTAGTCAACGGATCTGCGACATTCAGATCCGTGTGCACTTTACAAATTTCTATGTCTCCATCTTGAACATTTTCACGGATGGAGTTGAAGCGACGCTTGATGTGCCTGGTCTTCTTGTGAAACCTGGGCTCCTTGGCCAGTGCAATAGCTCCAGTGTTGTCACAGAAGAGTTTGATCGGCCCCGACGCATTGGGTATGACTCCTAGGTCGGTGATGAACTCCTTCACCCAAATTGCCTCATGCGCTGCCTCCGAGGCTGCCATGTATTCCGCTTCACATGTAGATCCCGCCACGACGCTCTGCTTGCAGCTGCACCAGCTCACCGCTCCACCATTCAACATATACACGTATCCGGTTTGTGACTTAGAGTCATCCAGATTTGTGTCGAAGCTAGCATCGACGTAACCCTTTACGACGAGCTCTTCGTCACCTCCATAAACGAGAAACATGTCCTTAGTCCTTTTCAGGTACTTAAGGATATTCTTGACCGCTGTCCAGTGTTCCTTGCCGGGGTTACTTTGGTACCTACCTACCAAACTTACGGCAAGGTTTACATCAGGTCTGGTACACAGCATGGCATACATAATGGATCCTATGGCTGAAGCATAGGGGATGACGCTCATCTCTTGTTTATCCTTTGCCGTGGTCGGGCATTGAGCTGAGCTCAGTTTCACACCTTGCAATACAGGCAAGAACCCTTTCTTGGACTGATCCATTTTGAACTTCTTCAAAATCTTATCAAGGTACGTGCTTTGCGAAAGACCTATGAGGCGTCTTGATCTATCTCTATAGATTTTGATGCCTAATATATAAGCAGCTTCTCCAAGGTCCTTCATTGAAAAACACTTGTTCAAATAGGCCTTTATGCTTTCCAAGAATTCTATATCATTTCCCATCAATAGTATGTCATCCACATATAATATGAGAAATGCTACGGAGCTCCCACTCACTTTCTTGTAAACGCAGGCTTCTCCATAAGTCTGCATAAACCCAAACGCTTTGATCATCTCATCAAAGCGAATGTTCCAACTCCGAGATGCTTGCACCAGCCCATAAATGGATCGCTGGAGCTTGCACACCTTGTTAGCATTCTTGGGATCGACAAAACCTTCCGGCTGCATCATATACAGTTCTTCCTTAAGATAGCCATTAAGGAATGCCGTTTTGACGTCCATTTGCCATATCTCATAATCATAGTATGCGGCAATTGCTAACATGATTCGGACGGACTTCAGCTTCGCTACGGGAGAGAAAGTCTCATCGTAGTCAATCCCTTGAACTTGCCGATAACCCTTAGCGACAAGTCGAGCTTTATAGATGGTGACATTACCATCCGCGTCCGTCTTCTTCTTGAAGATCCATTTATTTTCTATCGCTCGCCGATCATCGGGCAAATCTGTCAAAGTCCATACTTTGTTTTCATACATGGATCCTATCTCGGATTTCATGGCTTCTAACCATTTGTTGGAATCCGGGCCCGCCATCGCTTCTTCATAGTTCGAAGGTTCACCGTTGTCCAACAACATGATTTCCAGGACAGGGTTGCCGTACCACTCTGGTGCGGAACGTGTCCTTGTGGACCTACGAAGTTCAGTGGAAGCTTGGTCCGAAGTATCTTGATCATTATCATTAACCTCCTCTCTAATTGGAGCAGGCACCACAGGAACATTTTCTTGCGCTGCGCTATTCTCCGTTTCAAGAGGCAGTACTTCATCAAGCTCCACTTTCCTCCCACTTACTTCTTTCGAGAGAAACTCTTTCTCCAGAAAGGTTCCGTTCTTGGCAACAAAGATCTTGCCCTCGGATCTTAAGTAGAAGGTATACCCTATGGTTTCCTTAGGGTATCCTATGAAGACGCATTTTTCCGATTTGGGTTCGAGCTTTTCAGGTTGAAGTTTCTTGACATAAGCCTCGCATCCCCAAACTTTTAGAAACGACAGCTTAGGTTTCTTCCCAAACCATAATTCATACGGTGTCGTCTCAACGGATTTAGACGGTGCCCTATTTAAAGTGAATGTGGCTGTCTCTAGAGCGTATCCCCAAAATGATAGCGGTAAATCGGTAAGAGACATCATAGATCGCACCATATCCAATAAAGTGCGATTACGACGTTCGGACACACCATTACGCTGAGGTGTTCCAGGCGGCGTGAGTTGTGAAACTATTCCACATTTTCTTAAGTGTGTGCCAAATTCGTGACTTAAGTACTCTCCTCCACGATCTGATCGTAGAAACTTGATCTTTCTGTCACGTTGATTCTCAACCTCACTCTGAAACTCCTTGAACTTTTCAAAGGTCTCAGACTTGTGTTTCATTAAGTAGACATATCCATATCTACTCAAATCATCAGTTAGTGTGAGAACATAACGATATCCTCCGCGAGCCTCAACGCTCATTGGACCGCACACATCAGTATGTATAATTTCCAATAAGTTGGTTGCTCGCTCCATTGTTCCGGAGAACGGAGTCTTGGTCATTTTGCCCACAAGGCATGGTTCGCATGTGTCAAATGATTCATAATCGAGAGACTCTAAAAGTCCATCAGCATGGAGCTTCTTCATGCGCTTGACACCAATGTGACCAAGGCGGCAGTGCCACAAGTATGTGGGACTATTGTTATCAACTTTACACCTTTTGGCATTCACACTATGAATATGTGTATTATCACGCACGAGATTCATTAAGAATAAACCATTAACCATCCGAGCATGACCATAAAACATATCACTCATATAAATAGAACAACCATTATTCTCGGATTTAAATGAGTAGCCATCTCGTATTAAACGAGATCCAGATACAATGTTCATGCTCAAACTTGGCACTAAATAACAATTATTGAGGTTTAAAACTAATCCCGTGGGTAAATGTAGAGGCAGCGTGCCGACGGCGATCACATCGACCTTGGAACCATTCCCGACGCGCATCGTCACCTCGTCCTTCGCCAGTCTTCTCTTATTCCGTAGCTCCTGCTGTGAGTTACAAATATGAGCAACAGCACCGGTATCAAATACCCAGGAGCTACTACGAGCACTGGTAAGGTACACATCAATTACATGTATATCACATATACCTTTAGTGTTGTCGGCCTTCTTATCCGCTAAGTACTTGGGGCAACTCCGTTTCCAGTGACCATTTCCCTTGCAATAAAAGCACTCAGTTTCAGGTTTGGGTCCATTCTTTGACTTCTTCCTGGCAACTGATTTACCAGGCGCGGCAACCTCCTTGCCGTCTTTCTTGAAGTTCTTCTTACCCTTGCCTTTCTTGAACTTAGTGGTTTTATTCACCATCAACACTTGATGTTCCTTTTTGATCTCCACCTCCGCGGATTTCAGCATTGAATACAACTCGGGAATGGTCTTTTCCATCCCCTGCATGTTGTAGTTCATCACGAAGCTTTTGTAGCTAGGTGGGAGCGACTGAAGGATTCTGTCAATGACCGCCTCATCCGGAAGATTAACTTCCAGCTAAGTCAAGCGGTTGTGCAACCCAGACATCTTGAGTATGTGTTCACTGACAGAGCCATTTTCCTCCATTTTGCAGCTAAAGAACTTGTCGGAGACTTCATATCTCTCGACCCGGGCATGAGCTTGGAAAATCAATTTCAGCTCCTCGAACATCTCATATGCTCCGTGCTTCTCAAAACGCTTTTGGAGCCCCGGTTCTAAGCTGTAAAGCATGCCGCACTGAACGATGGAGTAATCATCAGTGCGTGACTGATGGGCGTTCATAACGTCCTGGTTTTTTGGGAATGGTGCATCACCTAGCGGTGCATCTAGGACATAATCTTTCTTGGCTGCTATGAGGATGATCCTCAAGTTCCGGACCCAGTCCGAATAGTTGCTGCCATCATCTTTCAGCTTAGTTTTCTCTAGGAACGCGTTGAAGTTGAGGCTGACATTACCGTGGGCCATTTGATCTACAAGACATATTGTAAAGATTTAGACTAAGTTCATGATAATTAAGTTCATCTAATCAAATTAATGAATGAACTCCCACTCAGATTAGACATCCCTCTAGTCATCTAAGTGTTACATGATCCGAGTCGACTAGGCCGTGTCCGATCATCACGTGAGACGGACTAGTCATCATCGGTGAACATCTCTATGTTGATCGTATCTTCTATACGACTCATGTTCGACCTTTCGGTCTCCGTGTTCCGAGGCCATGTCTGTACATGCTAGGCTCGTCAAGTTAACCCTAAGTGTTTTGCATGTGTAAAACTGTCTTACACCCGTTGTATGTGAACGTATGGATCTATCACACCCGATCATCACGTGGTGCTTCGAAACGACGAACTTTAGCAACGGTGCACAGTTAGGGGAGAACACTTCTTGAAATTCTGTAAGGGATCATCTTATTTACTACCGTCGTTCTAAGTAAATAAGATGCATAAACATAATAAACATCACATGCAATTATATAGTAGTGACATGATATGGCCATCATCATATAGCTCCTTCGATCTCCATCTTGGGGCTCCATGATCATCTTGTCACCGGCACGACACCATGATCTCCATCATCATGATCTCCATCATCGTGTCTCCATGGAGTTGCTCGCCAACCATTACTGCTACTACTACGGCTAACACGTTTAGCAATAAAGTAAAGTAATTTACATGGTGACACGCAGGTCATAAAAGAATAATGACAACTCCTATGGCTCCTGCCGGTTGTCATACTCATCGACATGCAAGTCGTGATTCCTATTACAATAACAAGATCATCTCATACATCACATGATTCATCACAACTTCTGGCCATATCACATCACAAAGCACTCGCTGCAAAAACAAGTTAGACGTCTCTAATGTTGTTGCAAGTTTTTACGTGGCTGTTATAGGTTGCTAGCAAGAACGTTTCTTACCTACGTTAAAACCACAACGTGAATTTGTCAATCTCTATTTACCCTTCATAAGGACCCTGTTCATCGAATCCGATCCAACTAAAGTAGGAGAGACAGACACCCGCCAGCCACCTTATGCAACTAGTGCATGTTAGTCGGTGGAACCGGTCTCACGTAAGCGTACGTGTAAGGTTGGTCCGGGCCGCTTCATCCCACAATACCGCTGAACCAAGATAGGACTAGTAACGGCATGAAGAATTGACAATTCGACGCCCACAACTACTTTGTGTTCTACTCGTGCAATAGAGAACTACGCATAGACCTAGCTCATGATGCCACTGTTGGAGAACGTTGCAGAAAATTAAAATTTTCCTACGGTTTCACCAAGATCCATCTATGAGTTCATCTAAGCAACGAGTCATGGGAGAGAGATTGCATCTACATACCACTTGCAGATTGCGTGCGGAAGCGTTCAAGGGGATGGTGATGACGTAGTCGTACTCGTCGTGATTCGGATCACCGATGACCAAGTGCCGAACGGACAGCACCTCCGCGCTCAACACACGTACGGGACGATCGACGTCTCCTCCTTCTTGATCCAGCAAGGGGAAGGAGAGGTTGAGGAAGAAGACTCCAACGGCAGCACGACGGCGTGGTGAGGTTGGTGCAACAGAACTCCGACAGGGCTTCGCCAAGCGCGTACGGAGGAGGAGAGGTGTTGGGGAGGGGAGGGGCTGCGCCTTCAGTTGTGTATGCAGCCCTCCCCTCACCCCTCTATTTATAGGGGAAGGGGCAAGGGGGGCCGGCCCCCTCTAGATGGATCTAGAGGGGGGGCGGCGGCCAAAGGGGGAGGGGGCTTGCCCCCCAAGCAAGGGGGCGCCCCCTTTAGGGTTCCCCCAAACCCTAGGGCGCATGGGCCCTTGGGGGGGAGGCGCACCAGCCCACTTTGGGCTGGTTCCCTTCCCCTTTACAGCCCATGAGCCCTTCCGGGAGAGGTGGCCCCTCCCGGTGGACCCCCGAGGCCCCTCCGGTGGCCCCGGTACAATACCGATATGCCCCCGAACTATTCCGGTGTCCGTATGACAACTTCCCATATATAAATCTTTACCTCCGGACCATTCCGGAACTCCTCGTGACGTCCGGGATCTCATCCGGGACTCCGAACAACATTCGGTAATCACATACAAGTCTTCCTAATAACCCTAGCGTCACCGAACCTTAAGTGTGTAGACCCTACGGGTTCGGGAGACATGCAGACATGACCGAGACGACTCTCGGGCAATAACCAACAGCGGGATCTGGATACCCATGTTGGCTCCCACATGTTCCTCGATGATGTCATCAGACGAACCACGATGTCGAGGGTTCAAGCAACCCCGTAAACTATTCCCTTTGTCAATCGGTAGGTTACTTGCCCGAGACTCGATCGTCGGTATCCCAATACCTTGTTCAGTCCCGTTACTGGCAAGTCACTTTACTCGTACCGTAATGCATGATCCCGTGGCCAAACACTTGGTCACTTTGAGCTCATTATGATGATGCATTACCGAGTGGGCCCGATGATACCTCTCCGTCATGCGGAGTGACAAATCCCAGTCTTGATCCGTGTCAACCCAACAGATACTTTCGGAGATACCTGTAGTGCACCTTTATAGTCACCCAGTTATGTTGTGACGTTTGGTACACCCAAAGCACTCCTACAGTATCCGGGAGTTACACGATCTCATGGTCTAAGGAAAAGATACTCGACATTGGAAAGCTCTAGCAAAACGAACTACACGATCTTGTGCTATGCTTAGGATTGGGTCTTGTCCATCACATCATTCTCCTAATGATGTGATCTCGTTATCAATGACATCCCCATGTCCATAGTCAGGAAACCATGACTATCTATTGATCAACGAGCTAGTCAACTAGAGGCTTACTAGGGACATATTGGTGTCTAGTATTCACACATGCATTATGATTTCCAGATAACACAATTATAGCATGAATAAAGACAATTACCATGAACAAGGAAATATAATAATAATACTTTTATTATTGCCTCTAGGGCATATTTCCAACACGAAGCACGTCGGTAGAACCAGTCTCGTGAACGCGGTCATGTAATGTCGGTCCGGGTCGCTTCACCCTACAATACCACCGAATCAAAGTAAGACGTTGTTGGTAAGCAGTATGACTATTATCGCCCACAACTCTTTATGTTCTACTCGAGCATATAATATCTACACATAAACCTAGCTCTGATGCCACTGTTGGGGAACGTAACATGTAATTTCAAAAATTTCCTACGCTCACGCAAGATCTATCTAGGAGATGCATAGCAACGAGAGGGGGAGAGTGTGTCTATGTACCCTCGTAGACCGAAAGCGGAAGCGTTTGACAACGCGGTTGATGTAGTCGTACACCTTCATGATCTGTCCCGATCAAGTACCGAACGTACGACACCTCCGCGTTCAACACACGTTCAGCTCGATGACGTCCTCGCCTTCTTGATCCAGCAAGACGGGCGAAGTAGTAGATGAGTTTCGGCAGCACGACGACGTGGTGACGGTGTTGGTGAAGAACAATCTCCGCAGGGCTTCGCCAAGCACTACAGAAACAATGACGGAGGATAAACTAAAGGGGACGGGGTTGCCGGCACACAGCTTGGTGATTCTTGATGTGTCTTTGGTGCTAGCCCTGCCTCTTTATTTATATGTTGAGCCCTGGGGTCGAAACTTGGAGCAAAAGCCTCCTCAAAGTCGGTTTTGCCCGAAAGACAAGAGTCCCACACAGACTCCAGGAGCAAACGCCACAATCCTTGGCGTCTGGCCCAGACGCCAGGGCCAAACGCCAGGGTCTCTGGCGTTTGGCCCCCTAGCCTCCCCAAAACTCCTTTTGCACCGACCTAAAGCCTCGTGGGCTTCACCCCTTGGCCGAACCATATCATCCTATATATCAATCTTTACCTCCGGACCATTCCGGAGCTCCTCATCATGTCCGTGATCTCATCTGGGACTCCGAACAACATTCGGTCACCAACATACATAACTCATATAATACTATATCGTCAACGAACGTTAAGCGTGCGGACCCTACGAGTTCGAGAACTATGTAGACATGACCGAGACATTTGTCTAGTAAATAACCAATAGTAGAACCTGAATGCCCATATTGGTTCCTACATATTCTACGAAGATCTTTATCGGTCGAACCTTATGACAACATACGTTATTCCCTTTGTCATCGGTATGTTACTTGCCCGAGATTCGATCGTCGGTATACTCATACCTAGTTCAATCTCGTTACCGGGAAGTCTCTTTACTCGTTCCGTAATGCATCATCTCGTAACTAACTCATTAGTCACATTGCTTGCAAGGCTTATAGTGATGTGCATTGCCGAGAGGGCCAGAGATACCTCTCTGATACACGGAGTGACAAATCCTAATCTTGATCTATGCCAACCCAACAAACACCATTGGAGACACATGTAGAGCATATTTGTAATCACTCAGTTACGTTGTGACGTTTGATAGCACACAAGGTGTTCCTTCGGTATTCGGGAGTTGCATAATCTCATAGTTAGAGGAATATGTATAAGTCATGGAGAAAGCAATAGTAATAAAACTTAACGATCATTATGCTAAGCTAACGGATGAGTCTTGTCCATCACATCATTCTCTTAATGATGTGATCCTGTTCATCAAATGACAACACATGTCCATGGTCAGGAAACTTAACCATCTTTGATGAATGAGCTAGTCAAGTAGAGGCATACTAGGGACACTCTGTTTTGTCTATGTATTCACACATATACTAAGTTTCTGGTTAATACAATTCTAGCATGAATAATAGATATTTATCATGATATAAGGAAATATAAATAACTACTTTATTATTGCCTCTAGGGCATATTTCCTTCACGTCCATCTTCCATCTTCTTAAACTGTTGCCCCGCCGCGTTTACGGAACAAACAAAACAAGGGGAAATCCTATGACAGGTGGGAAAACACACACTCCTCCCTCGTTATGGTCGGTTGATCTCGTGATCTCATCTTTACTAGCGCCATGCGCTGTAGCCGACTTTTCTTTGACGTTTTCCTTTTATTTATTTTCTTTCATTTATTAACATTTATACATGAACATTATTATTTCAAATACACGATAAACATTTTGTCCAAAAGACACGACAAACAATTTCCAAATATAGAACGGACATTTTCAACATACGGGGAACATTTTATTGAATGCACAAGATATATTGTTTTCAAGTACATTTTTTCAAACATATTTTCATGCTTAGAATTTGTTTAACAATTGTTTTGAAGAAAATGTTGTTAAACAAAGTTTAATAATAATAATAATAATACCCCCTTTGTTTTTTACTCTACATATTAGCTTTGACCTAAATCAAACTTTTCAATTTTTGACCAAGTTTATAAAAATGAATATGAAAATTAAAAATTAAAAATAAAAATGATACAAAAATATATGCAATGATAAACCTAATGATATTGATTTGGTATCATAGATTTAAATAAAATTTTCAATAAACCGTGTCAAAGTCTACAAATTTTGTCTTGAGAGAAAGTCAGTATGTTGAATAAATAAATACAGAGGGGGTGATAAAATTTAAGCTTATTGGGCTACACTGTGGGCAGCTCATGTAAAAGAGGCATGCCACCACAAGAAAAATCCACTTCTATGAAAAATGACTCTACGAAAAGAGAAATCGCCACTTTGATGTGTTGGAAATATGCCCTAGAGCCAATAATAAATTGGATATTATCATATTTCCTTGTTCATGACAAAGTATTATTATTCATGCTAGAATTGTATTGACCAAAAACTTGTATACAAGTGTGAATACATAAACAAATAGTATGTCCCTAGTGAGCCTCTACTAGCTAGCTCGTTGATCGAAGATGGTAAAGGTTTACAAACCATATATATGAGTTGTCATTTAATAACGGGATTACATCATTAGGAAAATGATGTGATGGACAAGACTCAACCGCAAGCTTAGCATTCGATCGTATCACTTGAGTCTATTGCTATAGGTTTCTTCATGTTTAGTATCTATTCCTAAGACTATGAGATCATGCAACTCCCGAATACCGGAGGAATATCTTGTGTGCTATCAAAAATCACTTCGTAACTACCATTCAAGTACCAACACGAACATAAAGGTTTATCAACTTCGGTTGCCTATAAAAGAAAGGAGGTTGTGAACGATGAACGGATTTAGGATGAGGATGATCTTATAGAGGTGCAGGCCGTCGCATCACAGGATCTTCACCATGTAGTTGAGGAAAATTTCTAACTCAACAAAGAATCAAACCAGCAAAAACAACATGACACGATTACGTAGACTCATAGTATCCAACTAATCTGACATGCAAGGACACAAACCTGTCCTCCCTAGCTCCATAACAGCGTCAAAGAAAACACTGGAATACTTTTATTCAAATAAGTACGACAATCATCGCTAGACGTGAAGCACAACACAAAACTTTAGATGAGTACCCCGGGCTTCGATAGTGTTACGTTGTCCTCCTCCTTTTCTTTTTGAAAAGTAATACTTTATTAATTTGAAATTACGGTTACATCGTCTGTAATAAAAGGTAGAGTCTCCTCCATAGGCTCCTCAAACCAGTCCTGACTCTAAAAATTTCGCTAACCTAGCTAGTTCATGAGCGACCATCTTCCTAAACCGTTGCCCTGTCGCGTTTACGGAACAAACAAAACAAGGGAAAATCTTATGCTAGGTGTCAAAACACACACTCCTCCCTTGCTATGGTCGGTTAATTTCCTGATCTCGTCTTTACTAGCGCCATGCACTGTAGCCGACTTTTCTTTGACATTTTTATTTTCTTTTTTCCTTTCATTTATCAACATTTATCCATGAAC
The DNA here is from genome assembly GCA_032464435.1 of Aegilops umbellulata. NCBI lineage: Eukaryota > Viridiplantae > Streptophyta > Magnoliopsida > Poales > Poaceae > Aegilops > Aegilops umbellulata. The sequence continues at coordinate 270,968,741 of CP136059.1, read as the reverse complement.
ATTATTATTTCAAATACACGATAAATATTTTGTCCAAAAGACACGGCGAACAATTTCCAAATATAGAACGAACATTTTCAACATACGGTGAACATTTTATTGAATACACAAAGATATATTGTTTTCAAGTATATTTTTCACACATATTTTTAATGCTTATAAATTTCATAAAAATTGTTTTTAAGAATTTCTTAAAACAAATTTTAATAATAATAAGGATACTCCCTTTGTTTTCATTTGCTCTGCATATTAGCTTTGACCTAAGTCAAACTTTTTAATTGTTTACCAAGTTTATAAAAATGAATATGAAAATTTGTAATAACAAATTTGGTATCATAGATTTAAATAAATTTTTTAAGAAACTGTGTCAAAGTTTACAAATTTTGTCTTAAGACAAAGTCAATATGTTGAATAAATAAATACAGAGGGGGTCATAAAATTTAAGCTTATTGGGCTGCACTGTGGGAAAATTTGCATTAAGGGAAAATTTAAAAGAGGCATGACACTACAAGAAAAATCCACTTCTATGACAAATGACTCTACGAAAAGAGAAGCCGCCACTTCCATGTTGGAAAAGATCGTCTTTGTCATACATGCGGAGGTGCTCAACCGAGAAGACAAAATTTCATAAATTTTCTACAAATTTGCATTATTTTGCAGGTACAAGTGGGGTTGACATCCCCCCCCCCCCCTCGGTTTCTTTGATTCGCTGCATCGATTCGGCACCAACACTATACCAAGTTTGATCTCAGATGTCAATCTCTCAATGCATGAACCAATGACGCGTACATGAACAAATGACCTATTTCTCTCTCATTTTTCAATTTTCTTGCGGCTTTTATTGTCCTTTTCCCCCCTTTTTTCTTATTGTTTTCGGGGTTTTCTATTTGTTTTATTTTTATTTTTAAATGTTTTATAAAATATGGGATTTTTACATATACATGAATATTTTTTTAAACGTGTATTTTTTTAACTAATGAACATTTTCCCCTATTACCCATAAAACAGTTTTTAAGCATACCTTGAAGATTTATCAAATATACGTTGAATATGTTTCAAATAATCATTGATTTTTTTGTATATACACATTGAACTTTTAAACACACACATTCATAAATAATATTGAACTTTACTTATGTTTTTAATAGATGGAAAATAATTTTAATGACATAAAGAATTTTTTTAATTAGTCATGTAATTTTCTTAATTGTTCAGTGTGTTTTTACTAAAAACGTACAATTTATAAAGTGTTAGCCTATTTATTTATTTATTTTACTTAATTATTTAATTAAATTCATGATTTTTGAGAAAAAATTCGTACGTTTTGAAAAGTGTTCTATTTTCCCCAAAAATTGTTCTCTAAGACAAAGAAAGAGGAAAATAAAAAGAATAAAAAGGTTGAAAGGGGCGGAGGGGGGGGGGGGGGGGGGACTACAGAACCTGTTGCTGCCTACTGCGCTATTGGGCTGCGAGCACCGTTCGTGCGAGTAGGCGACCACTCGCTATTCACTACAGGTGTGACAAAGCGCACGACGACTATATCTCCCTTCACGTGGGAGTATTTTCTGTCTCACTGAAGCGTTTCCCCCTGCAATATAGCTATTGGGGCAGCTCATTTTTGTCTTTTTTTCGATCGAGTTCCCTTGGTGCGATTCTTTCCCTGGTTCACAGCTTTTTCCTTTTGTTTCTTTGTTTCCTCACTAGTTTCTCTCTTTTTTGTTCTTTTTTGTGTTTTAAACATAGTTCTTCATTTCATCCTGGTTTTCACCGATTTCTGGGGTTTTCTTTTTTCTTTCTCGGTTACCACTAACTTTTACATTTTTGTTTCTTTTTTCCATTGGTTTTGGTTGTTTCTTTTTTCATTGGTTTTGTTTGTTTCTTTCTTGCTTTTCATCTGTTTTCTTTGTTGGGTTTTTACTATTTCCATTCTTTTCATTGCTTTATTTGTTTTTTCATTTTCTTTGTTTTCTTTTCTTTCTTTTTTCTTTTTTGTATTTATTGGGTTTCATCATTTTTCTTAGTTTTTTGTTGAATATCATCGGTTTCTTTATTGATTTTCACTTTCTTTCTACTTTTTTTACTTGTTTACATTGAAGTTTTTTCCTTTGATTTCATTTGTGCTTTAGGGTTTCATTGGTTTTTTTTTTGTTTTTCTTAGTTTATTCTTGTTTTCATTCTACATTTTTCGTATATGTCAACATGATTTTTGTTCAACATGTTTCAAATACAAGTTCAACTTTTTTTGTGTACACGACCAACATTTTGTCTATACACATTTTAAACATTTCTCAATTGCTTTCTTAACATTTTTTCAAATACAAGATTAACCTTTTTAATACATAGTCAACATTTTTTCTATACACATTTTCACTAATGCATCATTAACCTTGTTAAAATACATTAATAATGTGGTAACATTTTTATAAACACTTCACATTTTTGCAAATGCTTGATACTTATGAAAATACAAGACTAGTTTATGAAAGTTCTTTTTTACTTCATTTTTTATTCCCGTCAGCCTCATTTCTAATTTTAAACTTCAGCACGAATTTGATTAAAGTATTCTTAAATTTTAAAAATATTTAGTCATTCAAAAAGGAAAAGAGAAGTTAGCTGAATGGGGGACGCTGTTGGAGAGAATCGAACTTGCGACCTCCACTTAGCTGATTGGCTGCGCTAACCACTAGACCACTTAGGCAGATGTTACAAACTATATCTTTTCCAGTAATTTCTTGTTTCCTCCTTCCTTATTTTTCCTTTTCCCTTTTTTACATTTTCGTTTTTTCGTTTTTTTTCTTCCTTGTATGATGACATTTTTTCAATTCGTGAACTCTTTTCAACTCGGTGAACTTTTGTCACTTTTTGATGAACCTTTTCAAATACGATGAAATTTGAAAAAAGTTCATCGGATTTGAAAAAAGGTCACTAATTTTAAAAAAGTTCATCAAATTTGAAAAGGTTCATCGATTTTGAAAAAAAGTTCATCAAACTTGAAAAAAATTCATCGGATTTGAAAAAAAACGTTCATCAGATTTGAAAAAAAGTTCATCAAACATGAAAAAAGTTCATCGGATTTGAAAAAAAGTTCATCATAATTGGAAAAAGTTCGTCGAATCTTTATTAAAGTTCATCGAATCTGAAAAAAGTTCATCAATTTTGACAAAACGTTTAGTGAATAAAAAAAGTTCATCGAATTATAAAAAAGTTCATCGAATTTTAAAAAGGAAAGGAAAAAAAAGAAAAAAGAAAGTAGAAAAGAAAAAAGAAAAAGGAAAGATAAAAGAAGGGAAGCTTTGGTTCTTCGTAGATGTGGCTTGGTGGTGGGGTGCTAAACCTAGCGTGGTGATACGAGGAGGTCTCCAGTTCGATTCACCAGGAGCACATTTTTTTTTTTGCGATATAAACGAATGAGAAGAAAAAATAAACAGGCGCCCGTTAACGAAAATGCGCCTGTAGCGCCAAATAGAATTTACCACATAGCACCGCCTCCTTGTATAGTTTGATCGTATTTTGTATGGCGGAATGGATGCCGGAGCCAAAAAACACCGATGCCGTTGATTGGTGGACATCTCAGGAGATCTCTCGAGTGACATTCAGACAGCCATTCTGCTCATTTTCCGGCTGCTCTGGACATCGGAATTACGTCATTTTCAACAAATGCGTCACCGGCGAAGCAAAGTGTTTTATTGGCAAATACAGGTGGGGGCAAGGGATTGGCGGATGGCGAGGCTCTTTCAGATCTCTGCTTTGAATGGAATTTGTGTGAGTGAATAGTCCGCGTGAAGTTGTCGAGGGGCCTTCGCTGTGATGAAGGTGTTGTAGCGGTTTGTGTTGTGCTGGCTACATTGGCCTTTCTTCTTCTATGCTATTGATGCATTTGTTTGTCTGTACGTAACCTTGAAAATAAATATGAACATTGTTAATGGGATGTTAGGCAATCACCAATGCCGACCCTAGAACCTGCCGCATCAGCCCAGACAAGCCGTCCAACGCGGTCCTGTATTGATCCGTGGAGCAGTCCAGACACGTTTTCTCTCGCAAATCGAAGACAAACGTGGGGGAGCTTTGCAGCAGTCCGAACCGCTGCCACGCCCGCTTCTGAGTTATGACCGCCCCGGCCCACCAACCCCCTCCCGTCCGGGCACGTCCGGCCCGTCGCCAAGCTGCACACATTCATGCTGCTGTAGAGCGCGCCGCTCCAGACTGAAGATCCGTGCCGTCGACGAGGGTGTGCGACAGTGCGAGGTGAGCGATCACACAGGGCCCCAAAAAAGTAGGGCCCCAAATCGCTAATATCGCGCTAATTACAAGGCTTGTGGCGCATATCTTGCCTGCCCCGCAATTTGTCGATTTCTTTCCTTCTCTATACACACGCCCCGCATTCTTCCTTGATTATTTGACCTCCATGTCCGGGATTCCTTTCCGTCTCAACGTGAAGAGTTTTTTTACCGCCCGGGCATTAAACGCAAAGCCGGCAAGCTCCTCTCATCCGCTCTCTATTTAAACGTGCCTAGACGCCAGGTAAGAATCCCATCACTCCGTCGTTCCCCATCTCCTCCTTCCAACATTTTCTCCACTTTTTCGATGGCATCCGACGAGGCGGAAGAGCAGTTCTCCGGCATAAAAGCCACTGCATTGTTCGGCCTCACTCCACCCGGGCAAAAATTGCACCACTCCATAGTCTGGTTTCATTTTTAGTTGAAAATATGTCTAAAAGAAAACCGTTTACGTCCGGTTTTATGAAATCTGTCATGTTTATATGAAATCCGGCCGAGTTTGCATGAATTTCATCAGGTTTGTTAAAAAACAGTTTGTAATGTATGTAACTAGCACTGGATGGCGGCACCCGTGTCCGTGGATGGATGCAGGAGGAAATTTACGGGTCGCCCTTGAAGATGCCTTTACAAGACTCGTCAAAAGCATTTCAGCGCTTGCGAACAGTTTGATATAGTTGAAATATCAAGCCGGAGGCCACGTCATGGCCTAAACGACAAGCATTTTGACACGGAGGTAGCATATTCGTCAGATGGATGCGGCTGCAAGCGACAAAACTGTCCCAGCTCCATATACGGAGGGAGCATGAATACTAACTTGTGTTTGGACTCGTCTGCCAGCACGCCTTACTTGAGATGCCAACACACCCAATTTACCATTAGCATTATTTGTGTGTGCTGTCAGCTGTGGAGTAGAATGATCCAAGAGCATGGCCGTGTCCAGATCCCGGCTGATTACAGTAATCAGCAGCAGCAGACCCAACTTGTAGACGACTGTCGGCCATTCATCCCGCGCTAAAACAGCCCCCCGCTTCTCCAAGATCTTTGCTACGAAAGAAGAGAAGACTAGTATCCCAATTTGCTAGGAAACTGACTCATCGATGCCGCCCGTCACTCATCGTAGATGCCAAAGCCACTGACCCCGTGCCTGCGTAGCGTACCATAATCTAAGTTTCTTCTCTATTACAGTATAGCCCATACGTGCAGCGCACTGGTCCAAGCAGAGCCGAGCCGAGGGGCCGCTTGGCAACTGCGGCACGTCACAGGGCATGGCTAGGCGCCAGCTCCGGGAGTCCCGGCGCTGCGGTGCCCCCCGGAACCCGAGCTGCCACCTCGCCGCAAGACACACAGCGCCGCGACAAAGCTCCCCCGGGCGCCCTGGCCGCTCTGCTAGTAGATAAATTACTCCGGGTCGCTGACGCCGGCTCGCTCGCGTCATCGACACCGATCGCGCCCGCTCCACCTCCACCTACCGTCGCGAGCCGGGCCACGTCGCCCTCTCCGAGGACGGACGGACGGACGGACGTACGTGGCCCGGGCGGTGCGCGATTCGCTGGGGCGTCCCCGTCGCGGGGCCCGCCGCTGCGTGGCGCTGGCACGGGCAATGACGACTGGACGGGGCGCCACCCATGGCATGGCGACGGAGGGCGGGTGGGTGCGCTCTGCAGCAGGCGCGCGTGGCCAGTAGATCCGGCCGGGCCGGCGGGGGGGACCTCGCACGGGCGCCATCATCGCCGTTCACGAGTGATTGCCCGGCCCAACCCTGCCTCTTTCGGCGGATTACCCTTTAACCAAAAACGGGCGACCGCACTGTTCACAGAGGGAGGTAGATCACGGCGATCGACAAGGCCGGCCGTGCATGGGAAGCCGGGCCACGCCGCGCCGCGCCCACCCAACTGCAACGGTTTTCTAGGTGGCCTCCTACATGTCTGCTGGCCGACATGCCCTTGGCCTTGGGCGTATTCTAGAGTAGAGGGATGAGATCGTCGATTTCGTGAGCCATATGAGATGATGCAGTCTTCTAAAAAATAACAATAAGATGAGATGATGCAGAGGGGGTAACTTTCTGCCCAACTTGTTGTGCTTTTGCGTGACCTGTCTTGTGTACGATCCGTATTGGAGCGGGCGTGGATTATTCCTGCACTAAAAATTAATTAACTCCAACCACCCAACATATAGTATGTAGTACTGTAGTGCCAAAATTCCGTTCAGTGGACGTGGCTCCTTCGGTAAAGTAAAAGTGCACGATTCCTACGTAACATTAGGCTTGTTGATAAGCTTGAACACTTTCGTCCCGCAAAAAAAAGAAGCTCGAACACTTTCGTCCCGCAAAAAAAAGAAGCTCAAAAAAAAAAAACTCGAACACTTTCTCTGTACCTACGTCACTCACAAGAATAAGTTTGCAAGCATGCAAACTCTAGCTACTTGGATAATGGTTCCTTGTTACTAGTTTGTGTCGGCTTCACAATGGAATTTATTCACGAGACGTAGTAGTAAGAAGCATTTCCAATATTTACGATGAGTTCTCCCAAGGAGCATATGTGATTTTGGTGGCTTTTTAAAGGGGTGAAACGGGGAGATCCCTTGTGTTCTTTCCTCTTTAATATAGCTGCCAACTGTCCACATAGAATGGTCCACCTTGTACCGGTGAATGGCCAAATTGTGGGACTTGCACCACATTTGATTGAGAGAGGGTGTGGCCTACATTAGTATGTTGACGACACTGTCTTGTTTAGCCCCCCCCCCCCGCTCTCCTTGGCGACTCGGGGGGCGAACCCTAGCGCCGCCACTCACCCACCTCGTCCCCTCCCTCGTCTCGCCGCCGCCAGAGGCTCTGGCCAGCGAAGCTCGGCTGGATCCGGGGACGGCGGCGACGGGGCACTCCTTCGGCTAGCGCGTGGAGGCAGGGCGAGCTGGCTCTCCAGCGCACGGGTGGCGGCGGTTGCCGCTGCGGATCTCGCTGCGATGGCTCGGCGGTCGGTGCCTGGGCTACGACGGCGGTTGCGGTCGGCGTCGGTGCTTGCTGGCCCATTCTCCGGCGACCTCGATCTGGTTCGCGAGGTCGAGCCCACTCGGATCTGGCGTCCTTCAAAGGCAACAGCTCGACTCGGCCGGCTCCGACCAGTAGCCACGGCTGGGTGGATGGGGCGTGATGGAGGCGATAGTTGTGTGGCTCGTGGAGGAGGTTTGGGTGGTGGTCGGCGGTGATGGTTCCTGTGTAGCTCAGTTTTGGATTGGCTACAGGGGCTGCTCTGCTTTGGTTGTGGATGGGGAGGGTCCTGGTGGCTGTTTCTGGTGGTGGGGTGTGGCCGGCGGCGAGGGCTTGGATGCGGGCTGCAGCCGACACCAGGCTTACTTTGGTTGTGCGGGCGCTCGAGGTGAGTGTCTGCATCACCAGAGCCTCGTGCTAGTCCTAGCGAGGACGCTCATTGTGGACTGGTAGGAGGGTGGGGAGGTCTCGAGCTGCTGGACTCAGTGACAACTTCGGCGGAGTTGATTGGGATGGTTTGCTTAAGCGAAAGCCTTGTGTCGATCTCATCGGCAACGATGACGACGACGCCTTCGGGCGCCGCCTCCCTTCGTGAAGGCGTCATCGGGAAGCTACCTTGCCCGCTCACTCGTGTGCCCTGGGCGAAAGCCTCGGATCCATCTCTAGATCGGACAACAATGGCGTCTTGATGTCGTTTATCCCCCTTGGGGCGTTGTTTTTGGAGCCACAATTTCGTTGTTGCTAGCTTGATGTCTGGGTTGGAGTGCTTGTTGGGTTGTTGATGTGTAGGATGGTGGCGGTGGAAGTGATCTATGGCAGCGACAACTCCTTGGTCATTCTGGTGCTGTTGGTTAACCTATCTCCTGGGGGCTCGTGGCAGCGGTAAGGTCTCGGAGTTCGGTGCCCTTCGACGATGCCTGAGTTTGGTTGCCTTGCATAGTGTTCTGGTTCCCTCTATTTGTCATGGTGGCCATGGTGTGGCCTAGAGGAGGTGCAGTGCTGTCTCGGCGGAACATGACCCTTCGGCACGATCTGCGACTCTCTCCGTCTCGTCGTGGCTGGGTAGTGGGAAGCCCTTCGATGGTGGCTGCGACACTCCTAGTTCTTCAAGGTGCAGAGTGATCGCAGGGCAGCAGGCGACTTCTTCTCTACGTCTTCTCGGTGACGTATCTCCTTTCGACTGGTCCAAAAACACTAGTTCCCGCTCTTCTCGGTCTGACTAGTGGTGATGAGTGCTAAGCTCTTGGTGTTGGCTGCTTGCCAAAGCTCATTTCTGGTTCTTCTCTGTTCTGTTGTTCCTTGTGCCTTCTCTTTTGTTCTTTGTACCTTCTGGCGTGTGTCGGGTGCTACTTATGTAGCCGTTGTGTTGTATCTCAATCTCATCTATGATAATGAAAATGGTTCAGGCTGGCGTAAGCCTGCCGTAGCACCGTAAAAAAAATTGTCTTGTTTATGAAGGATAATGTGAAAAATGTCAGAAACAAGAAACCGTTGCTCTATCTGTTTGAGCAGATGTATAGGCTAAAGATCTTTTTCTTATTAAAGAGAGATGATTATGGTTTTACATGATGATGGGAAGGGGCATGGGTATGCTGAAATGATAAATTGTCAATTGGGCTCCTGGCCTCTTAGGCTGGTCATAGTTGGAGCAACTTAAATTTTCTTATGTGGCAAGTGAAGAGAGAGGTGTCTGTCGTAACATATCATGTTATCGTAAAAATAACGCACTAAAGGCAAAATGAATCTACATTTAAATAAATGAAGACTTGCATGATATACAACATATAAGTTACTACCACCGCGTGAAAACCGAATGTTTAGCGCTTCTTTGTAGGAATTAATTGTTGCACCTTGATACCTGCGATTTGGTCGAGGGACCTAATAAATCCGGACAGAGGGAGTTTGAAGGTAGTAACAAATAGACCTTACTGTGACCAACCTTTAAGCTAGTAATATATGCATGTTAGAGCATCTATAGCCAGACTTGGCAAATCCGGCCCCCTATGTGTCCGCGGACTCGCCCGGGCATGCCCGTGGACGCATCCGGACGACCTTCATATCTCGTGCCCGGCTTTCACATATTTGAAATCCGGACTCTCAAATCCATGCACGTTCATCATACACACCAATGTCGCATGTAAATAACAAATTTTGGTACCGAAAATACGTAGTTCTTACATTAAATTTATTGAAGAGGAGATGAATCGACGAATCGAAGAACTCATCTTGAATCATTTGTTCAAGTTCCGTCGGTCCATACCCCTCATTTGACGAAGCATCTGAATTCATCGTTTCCCCTAAAAACACACACACAAAAAAAACAGGCCGAACAATCTGTCGAGCACAAAGAGCGCAAGTGGGAGCCCGAGAGTTGCCGGACGTACCGCGGTGGCGTCTGGGCCGACGTCCCTGGCAGCTAGGACGGGAGAGAGGAGTGTCGTGCCGGTGCTGACGGAGCAAAAGCTTGGAACAATCTGTGAAGGAGGAAGAAGAGAGGAAAGAGCAAACGGATCCGGTAGATCGAGAGGGTGGGTTTAGTGCAATTTGAGATGGGGTAGGCCTGTCAGCACCTACGTGGTGGACGCGTCCGGGCGCCCTCATATCCTTCCCTAGATTTAAGCCGGATACGAGAGGTCACTAGTAAAAAAGGGTCTTTTGTGAAGCACAATAGTGCCGGTTTGAATTAGAACCATTTAGTGCCGGTTCGGACCACGAACCGGTACTAATGACGTTGTGGCAGGCTGTTTTTAGTCCCACCTCGCCCCCCTAACAAGCCTTTTACCACCTTAAATATGTTATTTCTCAAACTATCACAAGCACTTGGTCTTCATTGAACTCTATGTGTAGAATTTGTGGCTGCAATATGAGTCTTCATCGGTTTATAAATCGTTGATGACTCATATTGACAATTCAGATTGTACATACAAAGATCATTGATGATCAAAGTATTTTTTATGTTATAAGATCATATTGACAATGTAGACTGTAAAGAAATATAAGATCATCATGTAAATGCTCTTATATTTTTTGCGTTCAGTATGCTACATTCAAAGCGACGCCATCAACTTTCAACCATTTCTGCCTTCATTTGCTATTTTTCATGCATTCAATGATTTGTTTTGAGAACTAAATGACCTGGAAATTGAAAAGCACTACAAATGAACTCTGAAGAAGTTGAAACTTGTCATGGTATCATCATTTCACCCACATAGCATGTGCAAGAAAGTAGAGAGGCTTACGGCTAAAAATAAAGCAGAAAAAAAAATGTATTTGCTATTTTTCAATCGCTCACAAAATGACCGTGAAATTGAAAATCACTATAAAATGAACTCTTAAAATGTTGAATTTCGGCAAACTAGATGAAAAACTACTCACAAATAAATATAACAGAAAAAAAAACTATACAAAAAACTACGCAGAAATAAATAGAAGAAAATAAAGCAGAAAAGAAAAAAACAAATAGAAGAAAATAAAGCAGAAAAGAAAAACAAATAAAAGAAAATAAAGCAGAAAAGAAAAACAAATAGAAGAAAATAAAGCAGAAAAAAAACAATAAAAAAATTTGGGGCGCTGCCCTGTGGGCCTGCTAGGCCACGGGCGTGCAATTACAGGCCTTATAGGCCCAACAGACTCACATAGCAGCGCGCAGAGTTTAGTCCCACAAGTCTGCTATACAGAGGAGTTCGAAAGGGCAGCCGCGGCTGGGTTTATAAACCAGTGCGGCTGTCCTTCGCCCGGCGAGGTGGGACTAAACTTTGTGCAGGCAGCGCGAGGCCTTTAGTACCGGTTTGTGGCTCCAACCGGTACTAAAGACCACCCTTTAGTACCGGTTGGAGCCACCAACCGGTACTAAAGGCCTGCTATTCCCGCCTCCTGGCCTGGCAAAAGTTGGCCTTTAGTACCGGTTGGTGGCTCCAACCGGTACTAAAGGCCTCTCCTATATATACAACACTTGCGAAAATTCAATTAGATCTCCACTTCTTTCGTAAACACACCTCTCGCGCGTGCCCGTCGTCGCCGCCGCCCGTCGTCCGTCGCGCGTCGTCGTCGTCGTCCCCGCCGCTGCCCGTCGTCATCGTCCCCGCTACCGCCCGTCGTCCCCGCCGCGCCGCCCGTCGAAGTCGTCGTCCCCGCCGCCGCCCGTCGTCGTCGTTCCCGCCGCCGCCCGTCGCCCGTCGTCCCCGCCGCGCACCCGGCCCGTACTTACGCCGCCGCCCCCGCCCCGTACGCCGGCGCCCCGCTCGTACGTACGGGGCAGTGTATATACGTATATACGTACACGACACACACATACACACACATATATATATACATACACACACACACACGCATACACACACACACATTTTTTTACTTATTTTCTGTTTTCTGTTTTTTAGAAAATTTAATTAGATATTAAATAGCTAGGTATATGTGAGCTTGAACTAGTTGACTAATTAAGATAACTAGTTTATTTTTGGTAAAAAAATTGTCGAACTAGTTTATTTAGGTATATGAGATTTGAACTAGTTGAATAATTAATATAATTAGTTTATTTTTAGTAAGAAAATTTAGGTATATGAGATTAGAACTAGTTCAATAATTAATATAACTAGTTTATTTTTAGTAAGAAAATTTAGGTATCTGAGATTTGATGATCTAATTAAAATATTATTTGTTAATGAGTTTTTTTGTTTATTTAATTTTTTATATATTTTGAGTTTATATAAATGTTAGATTAATGTCGAATGTTAGATGAATTAGATAGAAAAGTTTGGCTACATATAGGTGAATATATAGTTAGATATATTAATGTCAAATATTAGATGAATATATATTTGGCTACATATAGGTGTTTAATAGAACTAGTTTATTTTTTTAGTTAAAGCAATTATTCCCGCATCGACGTGGACTATATATGCTCAAATTGAATAATTTTGCGATTTGATTTTTCTTATTGAATGTTCAAATTGGAGAGCACTATTTGCAACGCATATGCATATGATTAGTTGAATAATAATGATCTAATTTAGTCTTTGAATTATGAACGTATAGGAAATGTCATCATCGGACGACGAAAGTCTCCCGGGGGAGTGCGACTGGTGCCATGACGATCGAGGTGAGTGCGACAGGCCTCACCTGGACGATGGTCGGCGCTTCAGCATTAAGCTCGAGGAGACCTTCGAAGTTGAAACGGTACCCAACGTCGACGACAAGTGTTTTTTTCATAATTAAGCATGACTTCAACTATTTCAACGTGTAATTTTTCATCTTTTACAATTCTAGTATAGTTGATCCCATGCCATGCAAGACGCTATGTCTTGGAGAGGATGGATTTTGAAGACCATGAAACTTTTGAAACGAAGAAAATTCACCTAAGGACCCATCATGATGTGGATTTTGAAGTAAAGTTGTATAATGCTGAGAGCGTAACCCATTTTGGTTGCAAAAATTGGGAAGCATTTTGCAAATTGTATGATTTTGATGAGGGTATGCTTGTCACCATGGATCTTGGTGATCCTGAAATCGAGCAAGACAATATGGACATTTGGGTCCTTGTTGATACTCCTCCAGTTCTACCGCTATGTGAGTTTCTCAAACATAGTTAATTATTAATAAAACTTATATTGTTCATTTCAAAATAGTTGACAGCTTATTTCCATTGATAGCTTATTTTGAAGTATCAAAGAATGTGCAGAAGATGGTAGATAGAACTTACTACACCGATGGCTCTGAGTTAACTTACAAGGAGAAAACTCATCTGGTTGGATTTTGTAATGATATTGAGAATTACAATATCTACAGTCGAACTCCTCAACATTATGGTGAATACGTGCCACTAGTGCACGTGTTGAACTACGGTAACTACCATGGAGATACCCTGGTAAGTTTTTTTACTATTACGACATCCGTGCATCTTTTTGCATACTTCTAAAACTAGTACATCGATCATTGCTAACTACGAAGTTATTACTATGTTTTTCAACAGCTTATCCCAGAGGATTGTGTGCCTCATTTGATGTATCAGAATGGCGGCAGCGTTCATGTTGTGAACATATATCCAGGTCATCCTACGAATCTCAACTGTCCATACCGGATTTCTAAAAGAAGTGGAGACATGACAGTCAAAGGATGGAAAAAATGTATGGACAGTCGTAAGGAGCTTCTTGGAAGCAAAAGGAAACGAGGCGCAAGAATTGGAGACAGGATGATCTCCATTCTTCATAATGGAGAGTCAGGGTCTATATTGTTTTATGCTATTTTACCTTAAGTGTGTTTAGGTCCGATCCTACCTGATACTTGATGATCATGTGCTAAGAACAATTATGTAGGGTTGGGTTCGATGACTATGAGGATGATGATCGTATGACTTATTATTAATAACGAGTAGAAGTTGTATGATGATGCATGCTTGATTAATTAGCTAGTAGGACTTGTTATTATATATGATGATGTATGATGCGAGCATGCATGAGTTATTATATATATATCTGCGGGCGAAACGAAAAAGAATTAAAATGGAAAACATAAAATTAAATGAAAAAGAAATCATAAAACCAAAACCCCCCAAACATTTTAGTACCGGTTGGTGTTACCAACCGGTACTAAAGGTTTCCCGGCCCCGGAGCTGGCTCGTGCCACGTGGTTTCCCTTTAGCACCGGTTCGTGCTGAACCGGTACTAAAGGGGGGAGGGGGGCTTTAGTGCCTTACGAACCGGTGCTATTGCCCGGTTCTGCGCTAGTTGGGTTCCAATGAGCGCGGACGTTTGAGGTGCCCGTCTAGGTCACCTTTTTGTGACCCTCCCGTCTGTCCGAACGTTTGAGACGGGTTTAAGACACCCGGCTGTAAATACTCTTACTACTGACCATCCAGGAGTTTTTGTGTGTCGCGGTGCATGGACTATGATAGATCCTATCTTTTTTTCGCTAGGAATTTGCACGTGGATACTATTTTTTTGGGTGTTTTGTTTTGTTATTTGTTGATAGCGGAAATCAATCTTTCTTTATCGAACTTTATGAAAAAAGAGAGCATATGCGAAGCATTATGCATGGGCCAGACGGTCATTAACCCCGCAAGCACTATTCCTCCGGGCCACCTGGCAGCACTGCGCACACTTTAATTAATCACCGGACCGCAGGAGTAGACCAAGCATTAACACAACACACCAGCTTAATTACTCTACTACGGGGAGACCCAGCCGTGGTACAGTAAATAAATCGAGTTAATTAATTAATTTAATCAACCCGCCACCCCCTTGCTTAGTCTAGCATTATCTCCTCCTCGATCCCGTCCGTCGCCACCCACCTCGTCTGTCCGTCACTCTCACCCCCGCTGCTCCCACCGGCCGCGTGGCGGTGGCGACCACCTCGCTTTCCCCCGGCACACGTCTCCACTCTCGTCCACCCATCCGCCCCGCTAACAGCCATGTTAACCACCGCGATTATCCCTCGCCCAATCCCGTCTTAGCCCGAGCCAGCAAACCAGCCTGCGTGTGGAGACGACGACCCGGGAGTGAGCCCGCCCGCCCCTGTCATCCATCTCATCTGTGGCCACGGATTGGCCGGCCGGCCGGCCTCTCGGGATTCTCGGAACGAGGTAGGAGGAGAGAGAGGAGGAAGACGCCCCTATTGGCCGGGAGCCGCCGCCTCACTCCCTCCGCGCCCAGTGGTCAGTCCTCTCGTCTGCTTCCTCCCTTCTTTCCTTTTTCTTCTCGTCTCGTCGCTTCTTTTGATTGGTGTTTGCCTGCCCTTTTCCGCACGCCTCGGTTCCGATGCGGGGCGACCGGTGTTTCTATTTCGGGGTGCCGCCCGCCCGCCGGCTCTCTGCGGATAAGTTCACAGAGGCTTATCCGAATTCCACCGGGTTGGGCTGGGCTGCGTTGGGGGAGTGGAGAGTGAGTGGTGCGGGGATCTCGCTCGTGCGGCGCCGTCGCTGTTGCCGCCGGCGGCGGCGGGGATGAGAATCGATCACGGTTGCTGTTGCCGGCGTCGCCGCGGATTAGGGCTCGAGTTTGACCGGCGAGGCGACGGTAGTATCCGCTTCTGCTTTGCTCCAACGGCGGCGGCGCGGCAGGCGCCGGAGAATTTCCCGTCTCTTTTCCTCGGCTCGGTTGCACCCGTACAGCTGGGACGTGCCTACAGTTCTACTCTACCCAGAGTATCTTCTCGTTTTTACTGTTCTGCTATGTGTTTCATTGTTTGATTCAAGTTTGTGCGTGTCGAACTGTCAATGGATTGTAACCTGACAGACACTGCTACTGCGCCGTAATAAACCTGGAGAAAAGTCGTTGGTTGGTTCGATCCGGCCTTTCTTGGCCCCGGGCGGGCTCTGATCCTGTTCACTAGCAGTAGTAGTAATTGCTTGCTTCAGTTTCTCAATGATCATGATCCGTATCTTCTTCTAAGCATCCGGCGCGTGGCAAGTTGAGTTTTTTGAATAAGCTCTGTGTTTGTAACGCATCTTCTTCTTCGTTGACCCGTGTGCCCGTTGCATGTTCTCCTGGTGCTATCGAAACAGTAAGAAGCTATGAGTGGCATGGGATCACGGCCGGGAGAGAGCAACCTGGTGGAGTCGAGAGGGCTGCCGTCCGCCGGCATGGCGATGCAGCCGTGGTGGACGGGGACAGGGTTCGGGGCCGTGTCTCCGGCCGTCGTGGCGCCCGGAAGCGGGGCGGGGATCAGCCTGTCGAGCAACCCGCTCGGCGGCGGCGGCGCGGCCAAGGGCGCGACGCAGGGGAAGAAGAAGACGGTCGACGACGACGCGCGCGCCCAGAGCAGCGACGACGACTCCCCGAGATCAGGGGAACCAAAAGGTTTGTTGACCTGTCTACTACTTGCACTGCTACTTGATTTGCTCCTGTCCTATGTACTGCTTTCTTTTGACAAAAACTTGGGTCTTGTGAGTAGAGTGGCTTCAGCAAAATGATGATGCAAACTCATGTCCTAGATTGACATTGTGGTGTATCACTGAATATTCTGAAATTTTGCATGAACTTATGGTGAAACTATGTATGGTGTCTACAAGTAATGAGTGAATCAGTTGTTATTCATACAAACAAGGAAATCACTACCATGTAAAACAGAGTAAATATCTTCAGTAACTTATGCACCTGAATAACTGTTGTTATCAGTGGCAACGAGCTTGTCTGCAAATTACACACCTGATATTTGCTTCCTTGATGTTTTCTTCCAATGCCAGATGGAAGCTTTGATGAAGAGAAGCAGCATGCCACATCCCGGATGCCTGCTTTGGCGTCAGACTATTTACCACCATACTCACAGCTGGAACTAAACCAACCGATGGTATGAACTCTTTCCCTTCCTAGACTCTGTTGTTTTCCGTTGATGTTTGCAACATATGCGCACCGTCCGGCAGCGCGATTCTGTATCTGAAGGACATGTTGGCAATTTGGCATTGTGCAGGCTTCGGCAACGTACCCGTACCCTGCTGATGCTTACTACACAGGCATGGTCGGTCCCTATGGAGCTCAGGCAGTGGTATATATATCTCCATGCCAATTTAAGCACCAGAAACCATCTCTGGCAGCATTCCTGAACTGGCTGCGTTTCTTGTGGCACTGGCAGGCTCACTTCCAGCTACCCGGGCTGACCCACCCTCGCATGCCGCTGCCGCTTGAAGTGTCGGAGGAGCCCGTGTACGTGAACGCCAAGCAGTACCATGGCATTCTGAGGCGGCGGCAGTCGCGCGCCAAGGCCGAGCTCGAGAGGAAGGCGATCAAGGCCAGGAAGGTTAGCCAAGCAAATCTCCCTCGTTCATTCCTGCCTGAACCTGTGTTCGACCTCTGTTTTATACTCCAGTTTGATATAAGCTTTGCGTTTGATGCTGCACGCAGCCTTACCTCCACGAGTCCCGGCACCAGCACGCGATGCGGCGGGCGAGGGGCACCGGGGGCCGCTTCCTCAACACCAAGAAGGACGAGAACGGTGGCGGCAGAACCGAGGCGAGCAAGGGCGAGCAGAGCTCCGAGTACCTCCGGGTGCCGCCGGACCTGCACCTCCGTCAGGCGTGAAGTGGCACCTTGATGCAACCTAGAACAGCGGCTTCCTCCGTCCGCCGGCCGGCGTACGGCGCCCCGTCCTGAGGGTGGGTCTCCGTCCGTGATGGTGCCCCGTGCCCGTGGGTCAGGGTCTGCTGCTGTCTCCAGGCAATTCATTCTTGGCTTTCGCATTCTGTCACCTCTGTTGTTGTTGTGTGAACTACAGTAGGCTGTGCTGCGTCCTGGCGGCGCTGACTGCTGCGGGGCGCGTGTAAGATTGATTGACTTCAGATAGCGCTTGTTTGTACTGCGGTAGAGTGAGATTTGGCTTGCCTTTTGAAAATTGCGTAGTGTAACAAATTATGGCCAGTGCAGGGCTGAACCTCGATGTGCAGAGAATAGAGCTGGTGTCAGCATTCTTCAGTGTCAGTGTGCTTCTAAACGTTGATGAACATACCAAGGTCCGCCTCTAAGCGTTGCCGCTGGATGTTCACGAGGACCCTTGGGTCTCCTTGCATCCACACAAACTGCTACTCCCTCCGTAAACTAATATAAAAGCGTTTGGATCTAAACGCTCTTATATTAGTTTACAGAGCGAGTACAATACAAATGAACATCGCCACAGAGGCAAACGAAGGGTATTTCAAACTTTCTGTGATAAGAAATCACTCGAGTTATATGTATGCATATTATCGAAACGGAACGAAGAAGATATTTCCGTTTAAGTGCTCAAACTCAAACCCTGAGACGATGATGATTCTTCCCTGAAATCTTCTCTGTCACTGTACCTCACAAAAGCCTGGCCCACACCCCTGGGCCCATGGACCAACCCGACGGCCTCCTTCATCGTGGCACTTAAAAGCGGGCGCCGCTATGGCTCGCTTATAGCGAGAGGTAGGAAGGCGAGAACAATTACTAACTAAGGGGTGCCCCTTGCGGGAGACCCGTAAGGACACTTCGTTGGGATGAGACTAAGGATGACAATTTTACCCATGGATACGGGTACCCGCGGGTACCGTACCCACATGGGCAGGATATGGACACACTTTTATACCCATGGGTTGTACCCATACCCTACCCATTAAGTCATGGGTAGGGTGCGGGTATAGCCTTGTACCCGTGGTATACCCATACCCTACCCGCTTGTGAACTAATGTTGAGTTGTTGTCAATTAATCATTAATTTGTCATGTGACTCAGCTACTCCTATTGAATTATTAGTATTTTGTGATTTCCATATTTTGATAGTGATCACGTACTCATCTACCTGTTATTGAGCTGAGATAATTGCTTTTTTGTGTCAAATGTGCTATCAATGAGTATAAAATTGTGAACAACTTCTGTACTATTTGTTCTACCCGCTGGGTACCCAATGGGTATGGGTACCCGTCGGGTATGGGTATGGGTAAAATTTCATACCATGGGTACGAGTATGGGTAGAATTTTGTACCCATTGACTATACGGGTATGAGTATGGTATTGATCTACCCTGCCCATACCCTACCCATTCCCATCCTTAGATGAGACCGCATCAAGTGGTGCGTTCAGCTGCCGCCACATGTGGTGTGCTGGCACTCCCTCAAGATTATATATTTATTATTTTTTGCACGTGTTTTTGGGTTTTGGGTTTTCGCCCCATTATCTAGGTTTTGAAGGATATTTTTTTGAAAAAAAATTGGTGTGCATTTTTTTTGATTTCAGGACAAGCAAATCTGTGCCTCCGTGAAGCACAAACTTGCTTCTCGTAGAGGCACAGATTTGCTTCCGCGAGAACCACTGTTATGCCTCTCGAAAAGGAAAAAAATCATGATTTTTTTTTGTATTCACGAGAGCCACATATTTGCTTTCAGGAGAAGCACAACTGTGCCTCTTGGAAAGGAAAAATAAACGTGTTTTTCCTGCTTCCACGAGAGGCATAGATTTGCTTCTCGTAGAGGTACATATTTGTTTTCACGAGAAACACGTCTGTGTCTCTTAGAAAGGAAATAAAAACGTGTTTTTTTGCTTCTCGTGAAGACACAGATTTGCTTCCGTGAGAAGCACATTTGTGCCTCTTGGAAAAGAAGAAAAAAAACGAGTTTTTTACTTTCACAAGAGGCACATATTTGCTTCTCGTGAAGGCATAGATTTGGTTCCGCGAGAAGCACCGGTGTACTTCCCGGAAAGCGAAAAAAAAAACAGGGTTCAAGCTCCGGGTTTTTTCCTTCCGTTTTTACTGCTTCTTCACAAAAAAAAAGTTTGTCAAAACCTATTAACATGATATCTAATTTTAAAAATCTCAACATGAGAAATCCAATGGTGCAACGATTCAGAACTTGGACGCACGGTTCAAGAAAAAAATGTCTTGAATAAACATTTCCATGAATAAAAGAGAAAACTCTCAGTTGACACAAGTGGCGCACAACGCCTGAGATGGTGGGACTGGCGTTTCCTAGGGATACCTCTTAATTAGTGATTTCAATCTAAGGTTTGCCTAAAGATGAGTGCGAGATGGGCCAGCCTAGTCGCGCGCGAGGCCACAAGTCACAACCATTTTCTTCTTCTTTTTCATGTTTTGATTTTTTTTTGCTTTTTTATACTTTTGTTTATACTTCCAAACATACTATATGTATTTCACAAACTTTACATAAACATTTAATAAATGTTAATCAAGCATTTGAGAATGTTAAATGTGTCTTGAAAAATGTTTCTCATGTATAAGAAAAATGTATATAAAAATATAAAATGAGTATGAAAAGAGTTGATCATGTATTTAAAAATGTTAATCTAGCATTTGAAAAATGTTAAATGTGTAAAAAAATGTTTGTCATATATATGAAGAAAAATGCAATGTGTATGAAATATTTTTTGGTCATGCATTTAAAAGATGTTAGAGGTGTATAAAAAATGTTTTGGTGTGTACGAAAAAGTTACAACATACATTAAAATAGAAATTACATATCAACACATATATTTAAGGAAATCTTATTCTGTATTTAAAATGTTAAGACATGTAAAAAAAAGGTTCTTGGCGTATACGGAAAATGTACTTTGTGCATGAATTTATTGGCATTTGAAAATGTTCACTATGTATTCAACAATGGTGACCATGTATTAAAAAAATAATCTTTTATTGAAAAAATGTTAAACATGTATTAGAAATGTATTGGAATGATATATACTAAAAAATACAGTCTGTATTAAAAAAGTAGGTAAAGTATAAGTATTCAAAAAATGTTAATTATATATCTAAAAATAGGTAAATGTGTATATATAATATATTTTTGTTTTTTATGAAAAATATTGAATGGGTTCTGAAGCAAATTGACATATGTTGAACAAAAAGACCCAATAAAAATTGACAAAGAAAAAAAGTAAAACAAAGAAACCCAATAAAATCCAAAAATAAAAACAAAGAAACAAAGAAAGATAATGAAAATCGAAGAAAACCAATGCAAAAGAATGGAAACCGACGAAAACCAAGTGAGAAACAAATAAAACCGGAGAATATGAAGAAAACGATGAAAAAAAAAGAAAAAGAAAGAAAATCCACAAATAAAAACACAGAAATAGATAAACTTAATAAAACAAAAGAAAACAGTAAAGAAAAACTGAAGAAAAAGTAACTAAATAAATAAATCCATTGAAAACCGGAACGAAAACACATTAAAACGAAAAATATGGAAAAGGGATGAAAACTGTAAAGAAATCACACAGAAAGGAAATGATCATTGAAAACTAAAAAGAAAACGTAGAAGGAGAAAGAACAAAAATAAACTAAACAGAACACACAGAAAAAGAAAGAAAACTGCGAAAACTAGAGAAAACTGTAAAAAACACAAAAAATAAAACGTGGTAAAAACTGGTCAAGTCCAACCGATAAATAACAACGAGGAAAAAAACAAGACGAAGCTACAGTGAACGAGTAAACGAGAATCATCAAAAGTAGCCAGTGAATGAGAAAAAAAAAAGCAACAAAGCAGGTCGGGCCAATTACGACGGGGGAGGAAAACTCGTCAGGCGAGACGAGCTAACATCTCGCATTAAACCAGATATAGCTCTCGTACTTACACGCACAAGATGCAGCCGAAACAAGTGTTCACGTTCCTGGTTCTAGCCTAACTACATGAAAAACCTAAGAAAATTATTCAGATCCTAGGCCTTCAAGAAGAAAATGCCAACTCTCGCCTACAAAATCTTTAACCCGAAACCTTCAGAAACAATACCGAAAAAAGCGACCTTTTGAAAACTACGTGTCAAAATTAGTACTACGGTTGAGGGAGGTCAAAATTCAAGGTATTTCATTGCTTCTGTCTCACAATGTATGCGAAAAAACAAAATTCACTCCCTCTCACTAGGGCACTGATTTCTTCATTCCGATCACAAAGTCTTCATCCTCAAGAAATTCTTCACTAAAATCTTTGGTACTACACGTAACACCCATTGGAACTTCGACCTAGTCTCTATTTATCCAACCACCATGCCCGCACTCTCCACCCTTAATGCGAATTTTAGTGAACAAGAAATTAAACATGCATTCTTTCACAGGAACCCCCTTGCAAGCCCAGTACCGGACGGCTTTGGCCTTTCTTTACCAAAAATTCCGGCACCTCTTTAAACCAACTACCATCCAATTCTTCCAAGACTTTTCCGTTGGAACCGCATACATTGAGCACATAAATAGAGCTCACATTGTACTACCGCCAAAAAAGAAAACCGCTAGAACACTAGACTCCTTTAGGCCCATCTAGCTCCAAAACTGCTCTATCAAAGCAATGGCCAAAGTCCTCATCAATAGACTTAAACCCTCCACACCCTCTTAGTCCATGGCGACCAGGCAGGCTTTATTTCGGCCGTAAAATTACTACAAATTTTTTCTACGACGCTGACCTACTCAACTATTGCCACACTAGAAAAGCACACACAATGGTACTTAAGCTAGACTTTTGTAAAGCTTTCGACTATGTCTCCTGGGACTCACTCGCCAGAATCCTCAATGCTAGAGGCTTATGGCAAAAATTATATAATTGGACGGACAACATTCTCTCCATAGGTAAAAACATGATCCTTCTCAATGGCATTCCGCGGAGTTGAATAAATTGTGAAAATGGATTTCGTCAAGGTGAACCCCTCTCATCATATCTCTTCATCTTAGTTGTAGAAATCATTTAGCAACTCACCCGTAGCAATACATATATCCTGCAACTTCTCCACCCCTTGTTCTCCCACCTACCGGGCACTGTCTTACAATATGCTGACGATAGTCTTATAATCGCTGGAGCATCGACCCCCGTTGCAATCAGGCTAAAGGTAATCTTAGATGGATTTTTCGTTGCCACCGGACTAGCAATCAACTTCTCCAAAACAACCTTTGTCTCTATCCATGCTCCCTGCCCCAAACGTCAGACGAAATTGAAACCTCACTGGGCTGCTCAAGCTCTTCCTTCCCCCCAAATCTTCCTAGCCCTACCTCTTTCACCACTTGACTAGCGCCTAACGCGTTTCTCCCCATACTAGAATCTTGCAAGAAATTCTTGACCGGTTGGCGCATAAAACTTCTAGCCAAGGATGATCGCGTCATACTTATTACCGTAGTACTCGACTCACTAATCACCTACTTCATGTTGATTTGTCAAAGTAATCAAAACAATTTATGCACTTCGCAACGCCTTCTTTTGGATTACAAAGGATACATGTTCTGGTGCTTAGCGCCTCATAGCTTTGAACAATGTTTGAAAACCACAAAAATATGGTGGTTTAGGCATTTAATAACTATTTACTCATGAAATTTGTTGTTAAATCTCTACTACCTTCGTATTCTCCTTGGCTTGATTGGCTAGATTTACAACACCCAAACACACCCCTCCTCCAACATGTCATTCCCGTGTAAAACAATAAACAACCAAATGCCAACTCTACAAAACAATTATTTCGTTCTCACAAATAATGGCTCTTCACTTACTTCTGGATGGATTCTTACTTTACTCCTAAGCTTCTTGCCACCACCTACCTGTGCCTATTCTCCCACTCCACTAAACACTAGTAGAAAACGGAGCTTTAAAACCGGTTCGTAAGGGCCTTTAGTGCCGGTTCCATAACCGGCACTAAAGGGTGGGCACTAAAGGCCCCCCCTTTAGTACCGGTTCGGCACGAACCGGTGCTAAAGTGCCACCACGTGGCGTGAGCTCGCGCCCTGGTATGGGGGACCTTTAGTACCGGTTGGTGTTACCAACCGGTACTAAAGGTTTTTTTTGATTTTTTTATTTTTTTTTCGATTTTTAATTTTTCTGAATTATTTGATGATTTAGTCTCTAATCATATCTCTTAACTGCTCAAGTGTGGATCACTCATTCCAAATCGCCTAACTTCCCGGCCGATCACCCATCCTCTCACTTTCCCAGCCTGAGGATGCTTAACTTCGGAGTTCCATTCCCCCTACATTCCAAGTCTGCACTTGTTATTTTCCTGACAAATGTATGCTGTCAATCCTATTAACCCTCAGCAGTTTAGCTTGAGCATTAGGTCACACGTTTCACCGTTTGAGTTTGAAACTATTATTCTAAAAAAACAGTAATTATTTAGTAACACTAATATTTCTTGAATAAGTTTGACCATAGTTTGACCACAGTTTGATCATAGTTTGACCAGATTTGACCAAAATTCAAAAAAATGAAATAATTATTTAGTAACACTGATATTCTTGAATAATTATGTAGTAACATTAATACTTTGAATAAGTAGTTTGACCAGATTTAACCAATTTTTTTTTTAAAAAACTGAAATTTGACCATATCTTTTTTCCTTTTGGAATTTGAGGATTCTAAAAAATTGCAAACAGGCCATAGGCGGTCTCCATCGGATGCGGATTTTCGTGCTGAATTTTTTGATATATTATATGTTTTTTCCGATATCGTATGCAAAAGTTATAGCCGTTTTACATTTTCCCTACACTTTTTGCAAAACATGTCCAAATTTAAGCTTTCAAATTTTCCTAACTAGTAGATGTAGTAATATAACTACCTCTCGGAGGATTTTATTTTTTGAAGTTTTTATCATTTTCTTTTGATTTTTTTCAAAACTGAAATGGCGATACACGGGGGGGGGGGGGGGGGGGGGGTAGAGTTTGAAAATTTCCCTATAGTGCCGATTTGTGTCTTCAACCGGGACTATAGGTTAAGACTCTTTAGTGCCGGTTGGTGACACAAACCGGTACTATAGGTTAGACCTTTAGTATCGGTTTGTGTCACAAACCGTCACTAAAGGGGCTCGTGGGGCCCTGGCCTGACGCCAGCCTACCACCACCCCTTTAGTACCGGTTCGTGGCACGAACCGGTACTAAAGGTTCATTACGAACCGGCACTAATGCATAGCCATTCGAACCGGCACTAATGCATAGCCATTCGAACCGGCACTAATGGTCACATTAGTGCCGGCTCAAATACAAACCAGGGCTAAAGGGGTGAACATTTGACCCGTTTTCTACTAGTGAAACCACTTGTCAAAGTAGCAAACATACTGTGTTTCTGTATAGAATCTAACCCACAGAGCCGCCTAACACTTATTGCCGCTCAAGAATATATTGGTTTCTTTACTGTTTGTGTTGCAGGATTTCACACTGTTGGCATATCAGGATGCTTGCTTCCTAATTGCGGGCAAGGACTTCTCCACAAAGCATGCATAAGAGATCCTTTTACGCGAGGAAGAGGTCGACAACAAAGCCACCATCATTTGGGCTACTCGGGTTCACTGAAATCTTCGTCTGGCTCCTGTTTCATGACTGCATGTACAATTTCTATTTAGTGCTTAATATAAAATACAAATTTATTTATTACACATTATATGCTCATAACTTGTTGCAACTAGTAAGACCACTGAGACTGACAACCTCACTACAAGTGGCGAAGTCACATACAAGCCGTGTAGTCAATTGACAACACAAATTTTTTTGGCAAAAATATCATATAAGAAGTAGAAATCATGCAAAAAATATATTTAAACACCTACATTTGACTACACACGATTCATGCCTTGGCACCACCACATCTCAATATAAACATTGGTAGCACAAGTGGGTTCTTATTTGTATTGCAGTGTTGCTTGACATGGGCTAGTGGTGTTATCTCTATGGATTGTTACCTTGATTCTCTACCAAGGAGAAAATAACTGCTTATTGCAAACACTTGCTCTTTGGTACCCAACAACTACAACCCAGACAATAGATTCTTAGAGTAACATTAACCGTCTAGTGACTAGTGTTTCTGGATCATCAAAATGTCCTAAAAGAATCAATATCATCTCATTGAAAGACTGGGACACCATTGTACCTATCTTCCAACCATCAAAATAACTACCCCACACATTTCAAACTAAATAATATAATCATGATGCTAAATTTTAAGATATATTATTACTTTAGTATACAACTATAACATTTACCATTGCAAACACAATTATTTCCCCTATACCATATTAATAAAATTAAAAAGAACAAAGCTCATTTTGGTTTATGTCTTGAATTGTAGGTAAATGGGTGTGTTCATTTTATTTTGGCATAGAACTCTTTCTCAAATTCCAACTTTGATCGTATATGAACAATAAAAAGGAGAGGATGTTGACCTCCAACTAACCTTGCGAGAAGTGAGAATCATAAAAAAAGGGTTTGTATCATTTATGCCACTAGTTTTGTCCCACTACTCACTTTTGGCATTAAAAATTACAATTGCTCAAAAATACCATCGTCCGTGTGATGCTTGCTCAAAATTCCCATTAAATATCTAAAAAAAGGCCACCATTCCATGAGACCTTTGCTCAAAATGCCATTAGACATTGTTATCATCAGGTCAAACCTGTTGCTACCTCTTGAGCATGCATTGGTTTTTCCTTGAAGAGGAAAGGGTGATGCAGCAAAGTACCGTAAGTATTTCCCTCAGTTTTTGAGAACCAAGATATCAATCCAGAAGGAGACTACACGCAAATCGCCTAGTACCTACACAAACAATCAAAAACCTTGCAACCAACGCGATAAAGGGGTTGTCAATCCCTTCACGGCCACTTGCAAAAGTGAGATCTGATAAAGATAATAAGATAAATATTTTTGGTATTTTTGTTGTATAGATTGAAAAGTAAAGATTGCAAAATAAACGCCGACAAAAATTAGTAAGTTGACGGGAAACTAATATGATGTAAAATAGACCTGGGGCCATAGGTTTCACTAGTGGCTTCTCTAATGATAGCATATATTACGGTGGGTGAACAAATTACTGCCGAGCAATTGATAGAAAAGTGCATAGTTATGAGAATATCTAGGCGTGATCATGAACATAGGCATCATGTCTGTGTCAAGTAGACCAAAACGATTCTGCATCTACTACTATTACTTCACACATCGACCGCCATCCAGCATGCATCTAGAGTATTAAGTTCATAAGAACAGAGTAACGCATTAGGCAAGATGACATGATGTAGAGGGATAAACTCAAGCAATATGATATAAACCCCATATTTTTATCCTCGATGGCAACAATACAATACGTGCCTTGCTGCCCCTGCTGTCACTGGGAAAGGACACCGCAAGATTGAACCCAAAGCTAAGCACTTCTCCCATGGCAAGAAAGATCAATCTAGTAGGCCAAACTAAATCGATAATTCAAAAAGACTTGCAAAAATATCGAATCATGCATATAAGAATTCAGAGAAGAACCAAATATTGTTCATAGATAATCTTGATCATAAACCCACAATTCATCGGATCTCGGCAAACACACCGCAAAAAGTACTACATCGAATAGATCTCCAAGAACATCGAGGAGAACTTTGTATTGAGAACCAAAGAGAGGGAAGAAGCCATCTAGCTAATAACTATGGACCCGAAGGTCTGTGGTAAACTACTCACACATCATCGAAGAGGCTATGATGTTGATGTAAAAGCCCTTCGTGATCGAATCCCCCTCCGGCAGATCGCTGGAAAAGGCCCCAAGATGGGATCTCATGGGTACAGAAGGTTGCGGCAGTGAAAAAGTGGTTTCGTGGCTCCCCTGGATGTTTTCCGGGTATAAGAGTATATATAGGCGAAAGAAGTAGGTCGGTGGAGCTACGAGGGGCCCACGAGGGTGGGCGACCTGCCTACCCCCCTGGGGCGCCCTCCTGCCTCGTGGCCGCCTCTTTGCGTCTCTGACTTCCACTCCAAGTCTCCTGGATTGCGTTTGTTCCAAGAAAGATCCTCACGAAGGTTTCGTTCCGTTTGGATTCCGTTTGATATTCCTTTTCTGCGAAACACTGAAATAGGCAAAAAAAATAAACAACAACTGGCACTGGGCCTCCCGTTAATAGATTAGTCCCAAAAATAATATAAAAGAGCATATTAAATCCCATTAAACATCCAAAACAGATAATATAATAGCATGGAACGATAAAAAATTATAGATACGTTGGAGACGTATCAGCATCCCCAAGCTTAATTCATGCTCGTTCTCGAGTAGGTAAATGATAAAAACAGAATTTTTGATGTGGAATGCTACCTAACATAATTTTAAATGCAATTTTCTTTATTGTGGCATGATTGTTCAAATCCGAAAGATTCAAGACAAAAGTTTAATATTGACATAAAAATAATAATACTTCAAGCATACTAACCAAGCAATTATGTCTTCTCAAAACAACATAGCCAAAGAAAGCTCATCCCTACAAAATCATATAGTTTGGCCATACTTCATTTTCGTCACACAAAATGCTCTCATCATGCACAACCCCGATGACAAGCCAAGCAATTGTTTCATACTTTAGTATTCTCAAACTTTTTCAACTTTCACGCAATATATGAGCGTGAGCCATGGACATAGCACTATGGGTGGAATAAAATATGATGATGGAGGTTGTGTGGAGAAGACAAAAAAAAAGAGAAAGTCTCACATCGACGGGGCTAATCAACGGGCTATGGAGATGCCCATCAATTGATGTCAATGCAAGGAGTAGGATTGCCATGCAACAGATGCACTAGAGCTATAAGTGTATGAAAGCTCAACAAAAGAAACTAAGTGGGTGTGCATCCAACTCGCTTGCTCACGAATCCCTAGGGCATTTGAGGAAGCCCATCATTGGAATATACAAGCCAAGTTCTATAATGAAAAATTCCCACTAGTATATGAAAGTGACAAAATAAGAGACTCTCTATCATGAAGATCATGGTGCTATTTTGAAGCACAAGTGTGGAAAAAGGATAGTAGCATTGTCCCTTCTCTCTTTTTCTCTCATCATTTTTTTGTGGGCTTCTTTGGCCTCTTTTATTTTTTGTTTCATCCGGAGTCTCATCCCGACTTATGGGGGGATCATAGTTTCCATCATCCTTTCCTCACATGGGACAATGCTCTAATAATGAAGATCATCACACTTTTATTTACTTACAACTCAAGAATTACAACTCGATACTTAGAACAAAATATGACTCTATGTGAATGCCTCCGGCGGTGTACCGGGATATGCAATTAATCAAGAGTGACATGTATGAAAAATGAATGGTGGCCTTGCCACAAATACGATGTCAACTACATGATCATGCAAAGAAATATGACAATGATGAAGCGTGTCATAATAAATGGAACGGTGGAAAGTTGCATGGCAATATATCTCCGAATGGCTATGGAAATGCCATAATAGGTAGGTATGGTGGCTGCTTCGAGGAAGATATAAGGAGGCTTATGTGTGATAGAGCGTATCATATCACGGGGTTTGGATGTACCGGAGAAGTTTGCACCAACTCTCGAGGTGAGAAAGGGCAATGCACGGTACCGAAGAAGCTAGCAATGATGGGAGAGTGAGAGTGCGTATAATCCATGGACTCAACATTAGTCATAAAAAACTCACATACTTATTGCAAAAATCTACAAGTCATCAAACCCAAATCAGTACTCGCATGCTCCTAGGGGGATAGATTGATAGGAAAAGACCATCGCTCATCGCCGACCGCCACTCATAAGGAAAGAAATCAAAGAACACCTCATGCTTAAAATTTGTCACACAACGATTACCATACGTGCATGCTACGGGACTTGCAAACCCCAACACAAGTATTTCTCAATTTCACAATTACTCAACTAGCACGACTCTAATATTACCATCTTTATATCTCAAAACAATTATCAAGTATCAAACTTCTCATAGTATTTAATGCACTCTATATGAAAGTTTTTATTATACCCATCTTGGATGCCTATCATATTAGGACTAATTTTATAGCCAAAGAAAATTACCATGCTGTTCTAAAGACTCTCAAAATAATATAAGTGAAGCATGAGAGATCAATAATTTCTATAAAATAAAACCACCACCGTGCTCTAAAAAGATATAATGAAGCACTAGAGCAAAATTATTTAGCGCAAAAGATACAAGTGAAGCACATAGAGTATTCTAATAAATTCCGATTCATGTGTGTCTCTCCAAAAGGTGTGTACAACAAGGATGATTGTGGTAAACTAAAAAGCAAAGACTCAAATCATACAAGATGCTCCAAGCAAAACACATATCATGTGGTGAATAAAAATATAGCCTCAAGTAAAGTTACCGATAGACGAAGACGAAAGAGGGGATGCCTTCTAGGGCATCCCCAAGCTTAGAATTTTGTTTGTCCTTGAATTTTACCTTGGGGTGCCTTGGGCTTCGCCAAGCTTAAGAACATCAAGGAGAACTTTGTATTGAGAACCAAACTATGGACCCGAGGGTCTGTGGTAAACTACTCACACATCATCAGAGAGGCTGTGGTGTTGATGTAGAAGCCCTCTGATGTCTACTACACAACCTTCTTCTTGTAGACGTTGTTGCGCGTCCAAGTGCAGAGGTTTCTAGGACAGTAGCAAATTTCCCTCAAGTGGATGACCTAAGGTTTATCAATCCGTGGAAGGTGTAGGATGAAGATGGTCTCTCTCAAGCAACCCTGCAACCAAATAACAAAGAGTCTCTTGTGTCCCCAACACACCCAATAAAATGGTAAACTGTATAGGTGCACTAGTTCGGCGAAGAGATGGTGATACAAGTGCAATATGGATGGTAGATATTGGTTTTTGTAATCTGAAAATATAAAAACAGCAAGGTAGCAAGTGGTAAAAGTGAGCGAAAACGGTATTGCAATGCTTCGAAACAAGGCCTAGGGTTCATAATTTCACTAGTGCAAGTTCTCTCAACAATGATAACATAATTAGATCATATAACAATCACTCAACATGCAACAAAGAGTCACTCCAAAGTTACTAATAGCGGAGAACAAACAAAGAGATTATTGTACGGTACGAAACTACCTCAAAGTTATCCTTTCTGATCGATCTATTCAAGAGTCCGTAGTAAAATAACACGAAACTATTCTTTCCGTTCAATCTATCCTAGAGTTCGTACTAGAATAACACGTTAAGATACAAATCAACAAAAACCCTAATGTCACCTAGATACTCCAATGTCACCACAAATATCCGTGGATATGATTATACGATATGCATCACACAATATCAGATTCATCTATTCAAACCAACACAAAGTACTTCAGAGAGTGCCCCAAAGTTTCTACTGGAGAGTCAAGACGAAAACGTGTGCCAACCCCTATGCATAAGTTCACAAGGTCACTGAACCCACAAGTTGATCACCAAAATATACATCAAGTAGATCACGTGAATATCCCATTGTCACCATAGATAAGCACATGCAAGACATACATCAAGTGTTCTCAAATCCTTAAAGACTCAATCTGATAAGATAACTTCAAAGGGAAAACTCAATCCATTACAAGAGAGTAGAGGGGGAGAAACATAATAAGATCCAACTATAATAGCAAAGCTCGCGATACATCAAGATCGTGCCGAATCAAGAACACGAGAGAGAGAGAGAGATCAAACACATAGCTACTGGTACATACCCTCAGCCCCGAGGGTGAACTACTCCTTCCTCGTCATGGAGAGCGTCGGGACGATGAAGATAGCCATCGATGATGGATCCCCCCTTCGGCAGGGTGCCAGAATAGGGTCCCGATTGGTTTTTGGTGGCTACAGAGGCTTGCGGCGGTGGGATTCCCGATCTAGGTTATGTTCTAGGGGTTTTTGTATTTATAGGAGAGGTTGGCGTCAAGAACAAGTCAGGGGGATCCCACAGGGAGTCCACGAGGCAGGGGGCGCACCCAGGGGGGTGGGCGCGCCCTCCACCCTCATGGGGCCCACGGGACTCCCCTCTGGTAACTCTTCGTTCCAATATTTTTTATATTTTCCAAAAAAAATCTCCGTTGATTTTTAGCGCATTCCGAGAACTTTTATTTCTGCACAAAAACAACACCACGGTAGTTCTGCTGAAAACAGCATCAGTCCTAGTTAGTTCTAACCAAATCATACCAAAATCATGTAAAAATATTATAAACATGGCATGAATACATAAAAAAGTATAGATATGTTGGAGACGTATCACCCTCCGTGATCGAATCCTCCTTCGGCAGATCGCCCGGAAAGGCCCCAAGATGGGATCTCACGGGTACAGAAGGTTGCGGCATTGAAAAAGTGGTTTCGTGGCTCCCCTGGATGTTTTCAGGGTATAAGAGTATATATAGTCGAAAGAAGTAGGTCGGTGGAGCTACGAGGGGCCCATGAGGGTAGGGGCGTGCCCTCCTGCCTCGTGGCCGCCTCGTTGCGTCTCTGACTTCCACTCCAAGTCTCCTGGATTGTGTTTGTTCCATGAAAGATCCTCGCGAAGGTTTTGTTCCGTTTGGATTCCGTTTGATATTCCTTTTCTGCGAAACACTGAAATAGGCAAAAAACAACAACTGACATTGGGCCTCCGGTTAATAGGTTAATCCCAAAAATAATATAAAAGAACATATTAAAGCCCATTAAACATCCAAAACAGATAATATAATAGCATGGAACGATAAAAAATTATAGATACGTTGGAGACGTATCACCTGTTAACCATGTTATATGACAAAAATATCCCTATACACACATGTCAGGTCTCTCTATCTCACAATGATAAATGTAGGCTCCATTTATCAGGAGTAAGCTAGCGAACAATTTTAGAGAAAAATAAGAACGTTGTTGGGATCAAATGAGACCCACACTTTATTGTAGTGAGATATATAGAGAGAGAGCTGACATGTTGGTCCATAGGTATTATCGTCATTATAGCATGCCAAAGGAGATTTGGGCTGACAGTAATTGTGTCCAATGGAAATTTTGAGCATGTGCCTAACGAAGCGATCGTATTTTTGAGGAGTTGAAATTCCTAATGGCAAAACTGAGTAGTGAGACATAACCAGTAACATAAATGATAAAACCCCTAAAAATACAGTTGGCCTAGATTTGCGGGTGCAAGTATCTATCGGAAAGAAAATCATGGAAATCCTTCTTGTATTGAATAATTTCCATGACCATTTAGCCAGCTGAGAGATATTATGATCTTAGTGCCCAGATTCCGCAAACCCCCTTGCTCCTTAGTCATGCAAATATCAGCCCGTTTCACAAAGTGACTTTTCTTGTCTGATGTCCACTTCATAAAAGTCTAGCTCTAAATGTGTCAACTCACTTTCATCACTACATGGGTTATGTAGAAAGAGAGCCTACAAAGATGTATGCTAGTTAGAGAGAGTTAATTAAAATGATCCTTCCACTAATGGAGATAGTTCTACACATCCCAATATTTTCTCTATCTTTTCAACCACCATAGCATTCCAATCACTGTTGCTAATTCCTTTTTCATCTAAATAGGAGTCCATTAATATTTCAAAGGCAAATCTCCAGATTTGCATGCCAGGATCATCTCGAGATCATTTCATCTGTTTTCTGCAGTACCCATGTATTACTTTTTTCAGAATGACATGAGATTCCTCCGAAAGTGCTCTTTTGATCCCGAGCTCATATGCTCCTGCATGAACAGTAAAATCAAAATAAATAGTAAAAAATTCAAAAAATCTGATTTTTTTATGATAAACATTGATGAATGTTCTAACTGCATGCAAAATTTCAGATCAAAATGACATTCGCGGAGGTCTGGGCAAAAATAACAAAATCGATGCTCCAAAATGCTTCCAACAATACTCTTTTTGGACCATCGATTTTTTTGTCCAGACCTACACGAATGTCATTTCAACCTGAAATTTTGCACGCAATTAGAAAATTTATCAATGTTCATCTCAAAAGGAATTCAGTTTTTTTTACCTTTTTACTATTTTTTTCGATCCTACTGTTCATGCGGGAGCATATGAGCTCGGGATCAAATACTCCATGTCCAGATTCCTCCATTTATTTAGAAGAAAAGAGTTGCTCGATTAATTAGGGAAACCAGAGCGCAAACCAGATCGCCTAGTTAATTATGGAAACCGGATGAAAAACCATCACAATGGCCGAGCAACACACATAAGATACCCCACTCACACCACTACAAAGAGGGACTCGCCGAGACAACGTGCATGCATCATCGTCATCACTCCTACTCTAGAGGCGTCATCGCTATCTCTAAACCCTGAGCAAACGACTACGACTTCGCCGTAGACGATCATCGACTTAACCTACACTAAAGAGTCCGAGTGGAGCTAGATGAAGATTCACTCCAAGACTCAGCCACCTGCGACCAGACAATGCGGCTCCGGTTCTAACGAAGAAATGCAAAGGAGAACTAGGCACAACTCATCACCGAACGAACTACCTGTTGCCCGTCATAGTACGCCACCGGCCCCCACAACTGCAGCTTTGACTTCGCAGCAACAAACCAGGCAAGGCAATCACGCAAACACATTGGATATGAGCCAACTACCGCAACCATTGTCGCGTCTCCAACAGCTCCCGCATCATCGTTGCCGTAGAAGTCTTGACGCCAACCCCGACGTCGAGAGCAACCTCGCCGCCCACACGACACGAGGTCAAACGCGCTTGATGCCACCAAAATCTCAGGGTAGCCGCCCGAACTTTCATCACCCACGCCGCACCCTGCACAACCAACCAACACACCTTCCGGGGCCGCCGCCTAAACTTTCATCACCCACGCCGCGCCTTGCACAACCAACCAACACACCTTCCGGGGCCGCCGCTCTGACATGCCATCGCCCGCACTAGAGCTGCAACGCCGCTTAGGGCTACCGCACGCAGACCACACGACACAAGGTCAAAAGCGCTTGATGCCGCCAAAATCTCAGGGCCGCCACCCAAACTTTCGTCACCCATGCCACGCCCAGCACAACCTACCAACACACCTTCAGGGGTCGCCGCTCTGACATGTCATCGCCCGCACTCGAGCTGCAACCCTGCTTAGGGCTACGCACGCAGACCACGAATGTTGCACCATATCCGGCGCCGCCGCCACAATATGCCACCGTTCGCTCTCGAGCTGCAACGCTACACGACATGGATGCTTGCGTCCCATGCAGTAAATCTCACTTTAATTGGAAGGCGATTTTTTCCCTAAAAAATTTAAAAAATCGGAAGGCGATTTTTTGTCATGACATTTGGTCAAACAAACACGAGAGGAATCTACGTGTACATGAAAACCCTCAACGCTCGTGGAATATAAACTTTTTTGCGTGGTAATTCACGCTGCAGGTGGAGGTGGGAATAAGTGGGACTAGAATTCCCATCCCACTTAAAACGCCTTATTGGGAGCCCGTTGGACCAGAAAGAAATTAAGTGGGCTAGCCCCTTTAGCCCACTGGGACCCCACCTTACCCTATTAGCCCATCCCGATAACTTCTGGTGCAGGGAGGGCGGTGCCGCAGCTTACTCCCACCGCCGTCGCTGATTGATGGCAGCCGCCGCTGCACGGCTGCCTCTTCCTCCTCAGACCCCGCCTCTTCCAGCTTGCACGTAGCCCCTCCCCGGTTGGACAGAGGAGGCGCTGCAGCGCAGGCGCACTCCTGCCGCCGCCGCTTGATGGCCGATGCCGCCGCATCACCGTCCCCTCCCTTGCAGCTTCTTGCCGTCCCAATCAACACTCGTCGATCCCCTCGACCCCGGCCGGACGGGATGGTCAGGTCGCCGGCAACCCCCACCCCGACCCCCAGGTCGCCGGCTGCCCCAAACCCGACCTCCAGCTCGGCGGCTGCCCCAAACCCGATCTCCAGCTCGGCGGCTGCGCCAAACCAGACCCCCTGCTCGGCGGCTGCAGGTAATCCACGAGATTCATTTAGATGCTTGATTTCCTTTCCATGTACCGTGACATGTACAATTCAGATGCTGATGGATTGCTCATGGATTCTAGTGATAATTTCCAAGATTCTTGTTTCTGTTTTTGTTAAGAGTCAAGAGTAAGGCTGATGTTTTGCTCATGGATTCAGATGCTTGCTTTCCTTCCAAGCACAGAGTCAATATTTACTGAAATTAATTTTCCCCCTTTTTGTTTCTGTTGGAAATACTGATTCTAGTGAAAAGAAAAATTGTAGTCTGTAACTCACAAGTTGTGATAGTTGTAGCCTTGTAGGATTCCATCGATCACTCAAGTTCTTTCCTTACCATTGAATGGAAGAAAAGTTTTGCTGTGCTCATAAGATTTGATATACAGAATGCTGAATGTGAATCTCTTTTCTTGAAGAACAATGTGCCTGGACTAATGGGACTCTGGGATGATTGATCATCTCTTTCCCATATGCTAATTATTGAATCTTGTAAAGACTGACTGGTGTTTCTACATATTCCAGTTTCCGATATGCTAATTATTGAATCTCTTTCTGATTGACTGGTGTTATAATATCATTCTTGTAAAGACTAGCTGGAGTACTGATAAGATGCCGTTTTATTACTAGCCTCTGTTTTAGAATAGACGACATCCTATAATACATCCATTCAGATTTCTACTCCTTATATCTTTTGACTGCTAAGCAATGTTTTGTAAGATACCATTAAATTCAAAATTGTTTCACAATATATATGTTTGTAACCATCTACTTAGATGCTGGGTTTAGCTCTACACTGTTGCTATTCTCATAAGATCTGGCAGTATGCACAATGCTGAATCTGAATCTCTGCTGTACCTTTTAATAATGGTACTTGGTTGTGAAAATTTTCAGATCTTGAGGAGCACAAGGGTACTGGTGAGCTCTTGCGTGCCATAAAAATTGAGAAGGCTAATGGCCCGGATCTTGAGGAGCACAAGGCTGCTAGTGAGCTCCATGTGGAACCACCAAAGTGCAAGAAAAGGAAGCGAAGTAGGCAGAGTAGCGGCGAGCTTCATGGAGAACACCAAGAAACAAACAAAGTCGTCATGAAGCCGTCGACGTCCAAGAAAAAGAGGAAGGTAAAATTATCACACTACTTTATCATGAAGCCATCGAAGTTCAAGAAATAGACATAAAGCCATTATGTCTATTTTACTGTTTAGCAATACTTATTAGACAACAACAATTTTTTTCTCTCAGGCAAGTGAAGAAATGTGCACTAATCCACCGGCACCGTTGCTTGGACCTTTGGCCGTTGACATGGATAAGCAGGCACCACCACTAAAGAAGAAAAGGCTTAATAAGGTGAATTTCAATTGCGAATGATTATATCTGAATCAAATTGCCCTTCTCAAGCTTATTTGTCTACCCTTTTCTTGTTTCTAGAAAGATATTTCAGTTGCAACAACTATCAGATTGACTCTTTCTCAAGCTTATTGTGTATGCTTTTCTTGTTTCCCAGAGAGATGTTGCAATTACACCATCACTTGAAGCTTTGCTCGTTGACAAGGATAAGAAGCCATTGCCTAGATCTTCTCCCATTGACAAGAATAAGCAGCCATCACTATGCAAAAAGGTGGTAAGATCTCCAGTTCTTAACAACGTGGTAGTGTCCTTCTTAGCCAGAAGGGGAAAAAAGGACAAGTCACTATCCCCATCACAACCTTCACTGTTGGCTCTGTCACCCAAAGTAGCAAACCTTGGTTCACGCAGACCACGAAAATTAAAATCAAAAATTTGGAAAGAGGCAGAGCCAATCTATGTTGATGGAAAGCTTGCAGAAGGTCGTTGTACTTACTGTAACCAACTATTTCCTGCCTCAAAAAAGTCAGGGACAAGTCATATCGGTAAGCATTTGTTGGTATGTGAGGAGAGATCTAAAATGGATGGTATGGTTGCCAAGATACGAACTGATAGTGCAATTGATCCAGAGTGGAAGTTTGACCAAGGGCGTGCACGTAGAGCACTGGCAAAGTTGATTGTGCTACATGAATTGCCTTTCACTTTTGTTGAATATCCTCGCTTTAGGTCCTTTGTTAAGATGTTGAATCCATGGTTCAACGTGGTATGCAGAGAAACGATTAAACAAGATTGCATTGATGCATATGATAGACACAAAAAAGAAATTCAAGCACTTTTTAGCAATCTAAGTTCTTGAGTATCATTAACGGGTGACATGTGGACGTCCAATCAGAAGCTGGGTTATTTATGCATAACTGCCCACTTTATTGATGGCTCATGGACTCTACAAAACAGAATAATCACATTTTGCCTCTTGGAAACTCCACACAATGCTCAGAACATGTTTGACATGGTGCAAAAGAGCTTGAGAGATTGGAAAATTGAAGACAAAATCTTTAGCTTTACCCTGGACAATGCACCAGTTAATACCTCGATGGTTGGCCACCTGACAAAAAATTTGGTAGATAGGTATCTTGTGCATCATAGTGGAAAATTATTGCATGTTAGATGTGCTGCACATGTACTGAATCTAGTGGTGCAAGATGGGCTCGACGCAATGGCGTCGGTTGTTGATAGAATCAGAGAATCAGTGATGTATGTCAAGAGTTCGCAAGGCAGAATGGAGAAATTCAATGCGATGATTGCGCGGGTGGGACTTGCTTGTAAAAACCATCCTTCGCTAGATGTGCCTACCCGATGGAATTCAACGTACCTAATGCTTGAATCATCATTGCCGTTCAGAGCAGCGTTCGAAGCCTTGAAAGAAACTGACAAAGATTATAAATTTGCTCCTTCGGCTAGTGAATGGGAGATGGCCGAAGCTATTTGCCATCTTTTGGGCGCTTTTTACACAGCCACAAAGAAAATCTCGGGTAGGACATATCCCACCTCTCACTTGTACTTCTATGAGGTCTGGAATGTGAAGCAGATAATGGAGAAAGAAGTCGCAAGTGAAAATCCTACCATTGTTGCCATGGTGAAAGAGATGGAGAAGAAATGGATGAAATATTTTGAGGAGTCGTTCTTAACAAGTTGTCTGCCGGTGATATTTGATCCGAGGTACAAATATAAATATGTTCACTTCCGACTGACCGCAACTTTTGGTGGTGTTGCCGAGAAATATCTTACCAAGGTGAATAGTGCGATGAAGATCCTATTTGCTGAATATGCATCTGAATATGAAAACACTTCTGATGAAGGTGATGAGGTTGCAGAGGAGGATGGTGAGGGCACTCTCGATGATTGGGATAAGCATTTGAGATTGAAAAGATCCCACAACTCAAATGAGCTACAACGATATCTTGAAGAAGACCTGTTTCCTCGCCGACAGAAATTGGATATCTTAAAGTGGTGGGAGATTCACTCCCCAAAGTATCCAGTGCTTGCGGCTATAGCACGGGACATATTGGCGGTGTCTGCGTCTACAGTGCCTGCAGAGGCTGCATTCAGCAATGCTGGACGGATCATCACTGCTCAAAGAAGTAGTTTGACCCCGAGTACTGTTGAGACGCTGATGTGCCTTGAGGATTGGTTTCGAGCAGCTGGTAATATGTTTTTAATTATTTTTCCGTACTTTATTTAATACCTTCCATGCTGAATGTTTCATTTTGAATGCCTTCAATATTGCAGATCGCCAAAAGGCGGAACCAACAGTTGGAGACCATGGTGGTGAGCAAGACGATGCTGGAACCACCTAAGGTAATTCTGCTAGTTGTACTTTGCACTTTTTGTTCCTTCACCAAAAATACTATCTTCACCACATCTAACTGGGTGACTGCCAGCTTCGCGTTTGACTTGACAGCAGGGCGCTCATGTTCTTGTTCTAGGCAAAATCATATTGTTCAGACATTATTGATTATGAAACTTATATCATTGCATTTAGTGGCACATTGTTTATGGGGTCACAACTAATTGCAAGCTGGAGGAATGCATGCAAGAAGGTGGTGGTTTCAATTTAGTGGCATATAATTCTAGCGATGCTGGAATCAAATACTCTCTTTGATGCCCAGGCCTGTTTAGTGATAGCAATGGAGAGTTGTAAGCACATTCATACTATAATCAAATATATTATGTATCTGCTATCTAAATAAAGATCTCAGCTTACAATTGTCTCATGAGTGCAAGTAATTACTGATAAGCATTCTTTGTTGCTTCAGGAGAAGAAGAAAGTTGTCAACTTCATGCACTCATGACAAAAGAAGAAAAAGTTGTCCAAGGACTGAAAATTTGTTCTATGAAGCCTGACTTGGCGGCCAACGTATCCTTGTCGCATGTCTACTTGATCAGTAGTCACTGAAGGTTTAGTGGATTCATCCGTATATGTAACTGAAGGTTTAGTGCATTCGATCGATTCATTCGTATCTGCAACTGAAGGTTTAGTAGATCTGATCAATTCATCTGTCTATGTAACAGAAGGTTTAGTATATTGTTTCCATACCATGTTGTTGCTCAATTATGCATACAAGGTTTGCTCAGTTGCTCAGATACGTATATGGCTCTGAAATGGGATGTTTTGAATTGCAAATGTATTTGTTAGGTGGGAATCCCACTTGTTCACAATTAATTTTTGCTATAATTGGTGGGATGCCCACTTCTTTAACTCCAGACCATAGTGGGACTAGGTGGACTGTAGGTGGGACTCCCACCTACAGTCCCACCTGCAGCGTGAGCGGTAATAATGGGACACCGTACTCACGCAGTGTGGACGTACGCCGTGCCGTGTTTTCACAGCGACCTGTCGGCAGAACCTTATCTGGATCCAACAGAGCAGCCACCTCGTAACACCAGCGGAGTACATACATGCGAGCGTTCCTGACCCATCCCCGGCTTTATTACCACAGCATCGTGCGTACGTACCGAGGCAGTACACATCGTACAGGCAGCACAGACAGCCCTGTCCTCTTGCTGGCCTTGGTGGCACAAATAATCGGACGCCGATTCAAGGAACAAGACAAGGCGCATCGCGTCGGTCGACTGCCTGTTGCGCACCGGCGAGGTACGTACGGGTACGGCCCATCCGTCCGGCGCGTGTGCAAAGCATATGCCACCCGCTCCGCCCAG
Organism: Aegilops umbellulata; assembly: GCA_032464435.1. Lineage (NCBI taxonomy): Eukaryota > Viridiplantae > Streptophyta > Magnoliopsida > Poales > Poaceae > Aegilops > Aegilops umbellulata. The sequence continues at coordinate 270,928,341 of CP136059.1, read as the reverse complement.
TGGAGGCGCAGGGTACGGCGGCCGGCGCGTGCGCATGCACGCGTCCCGCTCGCCACCAGAGCAAAGCTAGGCCAGAGCATGCATGCGCGCCGCACAGTGCGCGCCCACGGCACAGACGTAGCAACGCGGGCGCGCACGCCGGCAGTCCACTCGCGCCGGGCCGGCGTGTAGCGCGCACCGTGCTCGAGTCGACCGGCCCCAATAATTGACCCACTGCGCGGCGCGCGCACTGGACGATCGATCGGCCAGGTCCCTCTCCTGCTGCCGGGCCATGCGTGTGGCAGTGTACATGGCTGACGCCGGCCCCCGCGCAGGCAAGCGGCCAATGGAGGAGACACTCACGCAGGCGCAGGGGAAGGGGGGACGGACGGAGGGCAACAGCAGCCAGCAAGGGTGGCAGAGGCAGGGGCGTGGTTAATTTGTGGCAGCCACTTGCTGCCGGGCAGGACACGGCAGGGCAGGCCGACCCGGCCAGCCGGGATGGGGGGGCGCCGCGCGTGGTCGGATCGGAAGATCCAACGGGCGCTGCTGTGGGTCTGTGGCTTTTCGTCGCCTCTACCCCCGTTTTGCTCACCACCTTTTTATGGCAAAGTTTCGACCTCCTGCTTGGCCTCTAGTACATGCTTTTGTTTTTGTGGAACATGCTTCTTTTTCTTCCCGTTCAAATGCATTGAAATATGATGATATTTATTTCGTATTGTGAATGTTGATATTTTTTTCTATAAAGTTGGTCAACCTTTTGGACAAAGCGCCGGGGCCTAATGGATTCACACATCGATTCTCGGCGACATGTTGGCATATAATCAAGTTAGATTTCATGCGCGCACTCAATGAATTCTTCCATGGGGATATGCGTGGATTACCGAGCATTAACAAGGCGATTGTGTCGCTTCTGCCGAAGAAAGAAAGGGCTATGGATATACGGAACTACCGGCCGGTGAGCCTAGCACACAGAGCGAGTGAATAGCAAAAAACTACCACATGACGGGTCATCGTTCCAAAAAACTACCGTTTTTTTAATCTTTTCAAAAGGCTATCACAAAATTGTTCTGCTGTTACAAAAAACTACCATGTCATACTGATGACTACTTTGGTTAACTTTAAACGTTATTATGACAGCTCGGGTCCACTCCTCAGGTTGACCGTTTGATTTGACCGTTAGTTTGACCATTAACAGATGGGGCCTAAGTATTTTTTAGCAAACAGGTCCCTGAAACAAAATATAAAAGCAATCGGGCCCCTGAATTTTTTTAAAAAGCAATCCCGTCCTCCCGGGGAGCTCGTCGCTGGAGCCGGCTAGCACCATGCCGACGAGCTCGTCAGGGCCGTCCAACTCTGGCCGTGGCCGGCGGGAAGTAGCAGCCGCGGCGGGCTGGAACCGCCCAAGCTCCCTGGCTGCTCCTCGCCTGAGCTCCCTGGCCGTTCCCTGCCCGTGCTTGAGCTCGCGGCCAGCGGCGGGGCGGCTGCTCGTGGCCAGCGGTGGGGCGGACCTAAGCAGGCGGCGACGCGTCCATGGCGTGGTGGTGGTCGGCCCTGGCGGCGGAGGCCGTGGCTGCGTCGGTCGTGGTGGTGGCCGGCCCGGAGGCGCTCCCCATGGCATGGTGGTGGTCGACCCTGGTGGCGGCGGCCGTAGCTGTGCCGGCCGTGGTGGTGGCCGGCCCGGAGGCGCTCCCCATGGCTTGGTGGTGGCCGGACCAGGTGGCGGTGGCGGCCGTGGCTTCGCCGGCCGCGGCGCTCGGGATTTTGAGAGATAAGGGAGAGAGAGAGAGGGGGGAGAAGAGAGATACGGGAGAGAGAGAGAGCACTTACATGTGGGACCAAGCTGTAAGTTAACGGTCAAACAAACAGTCAACAAACGGTGTTTTTAGTAGTGGGCGACCTGTCATAAACGGGAGTAATTCTAAGTCAGATGGTCATTTGGGTTTTTTGGAATAGCAAAATAATTTTGTGGTAGCTTTTTGAAAAGATTAAAAAAGCGGTAGCTTTTTGGAACGATGACCCATAATGTGGTAGTTTTTTGCTATTCACACTACACGGAGCGGTCAAAATCTTTGAAAAAGTGCTTGCAAAAGACTAACAGAGAACCTACCGAAGCTAGTTGGACAGTACCAGAGTGCGTTTGTCCAGGGACGCTCTTTGCATAACAACTTCATCCTAGTGCAATCCACAACAAGGCACTTGCATGCATTGAAGGAGCCAACGGTGATGCTAAAACTTGACATATCGAAGGCATTTGATTCTGTTCAGTGGCCGTTTATTCTAGAGGTTTTGACACATACGGGTTTCGGAAGGGGATGGATCTCCTGGATGTGCGGCTATTAGCAACTTCCTCGACAAGGATCATGGTGAATGGGATACCAGGCAAGCCAATCTTCAACTGTCAAGGGCTAAGGCAAGGGGCTCCGCTATCCCCAATGGTTTTTATTCTCTACATGGAGCCGTTTCAACGCCTATTCGAGTTGGCTGCGGCCAGAGGAGTGCTAGCACCCATAGCCCGTTCTTGCGTTCATCAGCAGGTGCCGATGTTTGCAAACGATGTGATGGTTTTGTTCAAGCCCATGGAGCTCGAGGCCAGGGTTTGTAGAGCCATCTTGGACCTCTTTGGGCATGCATCTGGGCTCTCTATGAACATGGCAAAAAGTGCAGCAATGGCCATAAGGTGCTCTCAGGTGCACGCCGTGCGTACTGCTTGGCTGTGCGATCGAGTGGGGCGTTTCCATGCAAGCATTTGGGACTGCCGCTAACAAACTCGAAAGCAAACAAAGGTGCAGCTCCAGGGTGTCGTGGATCAGCTCGCGAACTACCTCCCAAATTGGCGGGCAACATTACTACCTAAAAGTGGGCGCCTAATACTTATCACCTCCGTGCTATGTGCGATTACCATACACACAATGCTCGCACTAAACTTACCTCCCGAGACATTATCAGTGATGGTTGGGATTTATCAAGGATTCCTTTGGTGCGGAAAGAAGAGGCCAATGGTGGAAACTGCTCGGTTGCGTGGGATATGATCTGTAGGCCTAGGTGGGCTGGCTGTTTTGGGTATTCCAAATCTCCGTTGGCTGAACACGGCTCTGCAGGTTAGATGGCCCTGGCTCCAAAGAACAGGCAAGTTGAGGCCCTGGTCAGGTCTCCCTATCACGGTATCGAGTGGTTCGATGGCCATATTCCATGCGGCGGCCCGGGCGGTTATAGGAGACGGGCAAGAAATTTTGTTCTGGGAGGACCTATGGCTGCACGGCTTCCGCGTTGTTGAGCTTGCACCGCTAATATATGACCGGGTTCCAAAGAGAGGGTGAGATTGATGAGAACAGTAGCAACGACTATGGAGGATGTAGCTTGGGCAGGGGACATTGGACCTGACATGAGTGAGAAGGTGCTACAACAGTTCCTGAGCCTATGGATGAGAGTGGAGACTATGCAACTGAACGTGGATGTGAAAGACTCGATCATGTGGGCTTCAGAAATGAATGGCGAGTTTTGGGCCTGCTCAGCATATGCGGCAAGGTTTGCAGGACTCGAGGTTTGCACCAACTCCCCCCTTCACTTGGAAGTCGAGAGTGTCATTGCAATGTCGCTTCTTTGCGTGGTTAGCACTCAAGAACCGTTGCTGGATGTCCGACCGACTAGCCAGGAATGGACTATGCCATCAGGACACATGCCCATTCTGTGATCAAGATGACGAGACGATGAATCACCTCATGGTAAGTTGTGTTCTTTCCAAGGAGGTGTGGCACTGGCTTAGCGTGGCCACTGGTAGGTGGAAATTGGAGCCCCGGGCCGATGACACTTTGGGCTCATGGTGCATTAGGCAAGAGCAACGAGAAGAGCACCGGCGGACCATGAGAGCATTGTAGCTTCTAAGCATGTGGGTCATTTGGAAGCTCAAGAATGATATCATCTTTGATGGCGCGGTACCCTCCACTTCCCAAGTCCTACGACAGTTTGATAGTGAGGGTAGGATATGGAGGCAAGGAGGGCTCTTGAGAGAGGACCTAGATGGAGTGTTCACAGGGCTAGCGAGGTGGGAAGTGGGTGAGTGGTTACTTCGTGTATAGGTGGATGAGGTCGGCGGTAGCCGTGTAACCGGCTTTGTAAGATTGGATGACTAATGGGAAGTCTTTTCCCCTTCTTCTTTATAAAATGATAGCACACTCGTGCATATTTGAGAAAAAAAGGTTGGTCAAGCTTTCCAAAGTTTGACTAGAAAGGGGGTATAACTAAGAAAAATGCTAGGCTTACTGCTGATATTTAAGTTAATGGAGTGGCCCTTCTCCCCTCACTAATCTACCCACCCCTTTCCTGTTTGAATTTCATGAAGGGCCCGTTTCACCATAATTACCAATCAAAACATCCTAGTACATCATCTCTATTCCGAAGTTATTAAGAGCTGTAGTATTTTATTGTATAACAGAACTACAAATTTGCGGATGACCGCCATCTCTCTTCCTCCTTCCCCTTCGGCCTCGTCCCTTAAATGTATTGCCACATGGCAATTGGATTTGGGACAATTGCATTTTTACCCCTAGTTGGTTCCTACTCACGGGTTTTGCCCTTACTTTTCGAGCTTGCTCAGTTTTGCCCTTACTTTTTCCGTCGAGGTCCCTCGAATGCCCTTTGACCGTTTGACCAAAACTTTGAAAATTCATAACTAATTCATATGAACTCAGAAAAATGCAAATAAGATATCAAAATGTTCAGATAAACATTACCTTTATGTGGATATCATTTGCATTCAGGACAAAAGCACCATTTAAACTACCTGTGGTAATTAATGTTATTAACAATATTAAAAATAAAAGGTATAAACAATATTTTTTTCATGAATAAAAATTACATGCAAATGTAGGTGATGTTTTCTGAACATCCTGATATCTTATTTGCATTTTTCTGAGTTCGTATCAACTTGGTATGAAGTTTCCAAATAATGGTCCAAGTCGTTAGAACATTCTTAACAAGATGATACCAACTCAGAAAAATGCAAATAAGATATGTGGATGTTCAGAAAACATCACCTACATTTGAATGTAATTTTTATTCATGAAAAAATATTGTTTATACCTTTTTATTTTTAATAATGTTAATAACATTAATTACCTCAGGTAGTTTAAAGGGTGCTTTTGTCCTGAATGCAAATGATATCCACATAAAGGTAATGTTTATCTGAACATTTTGATATCTGATTTGCATTTTTCTGAGTTCATATGAATTAGTTGTGAATTTTCAAAGTTTTGGTCAAACGGTCAAAGGGCATTCGAGGGACCTCGACGGAAAAAGTAAGGGCAAAACTGAGCAAGCTCGAAAAGTAAGGGCAAAACCCGTGGGTAGGAACCAACTAGGGGTAAAAATGCAATTGTCCCATTGGATTTAGTTATCCCTTCCTATGTTACTCGACAAAAGCAACAAACAACGACAACATGACTTGGACCATCCAAAAGTGGTGAATTATACTGTGTGAATTCCCCAACAGACCTTACTCGGTGCATGAAACTCAGTATAGAAATCATTGTTGAGAAAGTTTGACATGACCAACAACACTTGATTTCAGTTAGCTTACGAAGTATTATCTATTCATTCCTACCTCCTCTTGTGCCATTTTCACATATGGGCGCATCACATAAATTCAAGAATTTTTGCACATTTTTTATAGTTATGGTTTAATGGAACTTGTTGACGCACTAATAAATTTGAATGAACTATTTATTTTACTATCAATGCATTATATTTTAGTGAAAAGTTTGTAGTTGGTGATCTATGCACTTATTTACCCATGGAAATTCCCCATATAACATTATAAAACATCTAAACTCACGTACTTGAGTTTAACAATGTTTGGAAGTAGGATGAAATGGTCCTTTTGTAGCTCATTTATTAATATAATTTATGTAAAGACTATGTAATTGTATTTTGAACACCCCAAGGGTATATATTATTTATGTCTACCCAGATTTATAAGAGCATTGGGCCCATTTTGAAAATTCAGAGAGATGACTTCAAAGCTTTACACCAAAACTTTACCTTATTGGAATCGACCATATGCCACACCTGGTATGTAGTGGAAGAGACAGGGGTACCAGCAAGGGCCATGCCCCCCTAACATCAAGGTTTTGATGCTAAATTATTGATGAACAATGCATAGTTAGTGAATATTTGATGCTAAAAGCCTATTTTTCAATGACCTGGCCCTCCCCACCCCGTTTTTAACAACACTCGACCCCACTACTAAAACATTCCTGGCTCCTCCACTTCTGATACATATGTGCTGGTATGTATAGATAGCACCACTAGCTACAAATCCACAAATTGTTCGAAAAGCAAAGGTAAGCTGCTTTCCATTAGTTGTCTAGCTTCATCATTTCTAAAAAATTACCAGCTCCGATTGTTTAACATGAATTTAGTTCAATTTATTTGAAGATGCATCCTTTCTAGTAACCAAATTACGGAACGATAGGGCACTGGTACAACGAGGTGCTATACAAACAATTTTTAACCCCTTTCCGTGACGGCATTTGGAATCGTCGCCAACTGAGTGTGGGCGATAGGGGGTCCTTCCCACATGACCTAGAAATCGTCGGGGATAGGGAGCCTTGATGCATATACAGTACTCGCTACTCATTTGTGCTTGCATTGCCATCGCAGTCGGTATTCTGTGGTGTTACGTTTATGACACGCGGCCCATCACAAAAGATTCACTATTATAGAATGTGTATGAGAAGAAGACAATCACACACATTCGCTTTTCCCAAACCGTATGCGATAACTAATTAAGAAGATTAGCTAATCGTCGTACGAGTGTTGGACAGGATTACAAAACGTCGGACCGTCGTAACATTGTCGTACACGACAACTATCGCACAAGCTATTCTATGGTGCAATATTTACGATGCATACCACATCAGAAACAGTTCATGGTTGCGAATCGTGTATGATAAGGAAACTATCACAAACTTTTAGTTCCCCACACCGTTTGTGATATTGTCTGACATCGCACACGCTTTGCAAACAACAATTGTGTGCATGCTTGCACACGTTTCCTCTCTGTGAACCGTTTCGGATTATGATGTATATTGCAAACATTTGTGTTTTACCAACCGTGTGTGCTGTAACGACCTAGAGAGCGTAATTTCACCGTAATTTAATTGCTTATATTTCAAATTGTACCGGATTTGAATTTGAATGTATGCTATAGATTTATTCATATCCATCAGGTTCAAACAATCAATACATTATTCGATTCATAGGTACATATGTTCAAGAATTACATAAGAACCAAATAAAGAATGATGAACCACAATTGTATACTTGTACTATTAAGGACGGTAAAGAAAGAGGCGAAATACATTCTGGTTGTTGAACAAGGTGAAGCGGAATGCCCACATTGTGCCCTCCTCCATGCAGAAGGCAAGCATGACTCTAGTCCAACCCCTTGTGATGGCCGACCACCCATCCTTCACGATCTTCATGAAAACATCTAGATAATCATCGTGTTCTGGTAGAAATACTATAACCTTTGCATGCCCACAAATCATGTAGTTTGAGAGGTAATCTTGAGTAAACTGCTTTGGGAACCACTGCAAAGGAAAAAGATTCAAACATTGTCATCTAACACAACTCATTATGGGCACTAAAAAGAAGGCCGCAGATGTCTTGGATAAAATGTAAACAAATAGTTTAATCGCCATCCTGCAGTTCACTGTTGTCTTGGATAAAGTGCAAACAAATAGTTTAATTGCCATCTTTTGACCCCTTTTACTAACAATCTTTATCAGCTTCCTTGCTTGATGCTAGTTCATCGATATCTCATTGCCCCATATGCATAAAGGGTCGAAGCGCGGATCTTTTCCAATGACATATGTACCTAAAAGCACCAAGTTAATATTAGAAGCTAAACAACAATTACACAGTGATGTAGTACAACACTCTTTTATAATATCTTATAACATCCAATATACTAACATATTAGATGAATTAACATATTATATTATGGGCCGGAAGGAATTTATTGCATTCTTACAAATTATCGTCTGATTAACTGCTGCCGTATCCATGAGTTAGAGTTAGTTTGAACTAGTTTGGACTCAAATAGCCCTAAAGTATATCCAAACATGAGGGCTAGTTTGAGCTAGCTACATCTAACCCACCCAAAAAAACTATCCAACCCAAGAGGTGCTAATTGGAGCTAGTTCTCCTAATGCATTTATTGTGAATCTAACCCTGTCATCGAAACACCTCTTTGGATGGAGTTAGTTCAGGGTTAGTCGTGAGCTAGAAACTAAATCTAACCTCTAGGTAAGTTGAGTATCAAAACATGGTTGTTTTGTTGTTGTTGTTGCTGTTGTTGCTGCTGCTGCTCTTCTACGTATATCTAGACATCATCAGAACATTAAGGTAACACTCTTCTTTGTTGCTATGTAGCCTAGGATTGCATATTTAGATATTAAGTACAGTGCATGTTGTTATGTAGCCTCAGATATATTACATATGGTCCTAGTTCACCTAACAATAAATGGGTTACAGATATATTCAGTTAAAAGTATGATTCACCGATTAGTCCCTTATCAGCCCTCGACCTATATGGTACCAGCTACCGATATCCTGAACAATGAGTATATATAAGCCATGGGATGAAACTAACCTCGATGGAAAATAGCATTCGTACCCAAAATTGTCCTGTGTAGGTACATCAAGAGGCATGTTAAGCACAATAGGCTAAACAACCAAATATATCCATGGTAGACAAAATAATGTCCAAAAGATAGCTTCAATGTGCAGGTTTAAGCACGCTAGTAAAGCAAAATAAGGGGAAAGGTGTGTTAACTGCAACAAGCCTAACATTTAACAACAAGCAAACATAGTCATTCAAACTGGTATTGTGCCGGTCTAAGTACACTGGTTATTGTTAAAAAAATTTGAAAGGCGTGTTAACTACAAGATGCAGCAACCAAATGTAGTCATTCATAGTGATATTGTTGAAACTGGTATTGATGAAATTGAACTGCATAGTTCATACTTGCACATATAGAACATCACGTTATGAATAACTGGAATAAGCAAGGCATACTACAAACAACCAAAGATAGCATTTGAAACTGGACATATGCTAACTACAAACAACCAAATAATAAAAAACTTTAAAAGAGGCATATGCTAGCTATAACAGGCTTAACAGCAAGCAAATATATGCATTCCTATCGGTATATTTAAAACTGGATTGATGAAATGTACTGCATAGTAAATAATGCACATATAGAGCATCACACTGGTAACAACTGAAATAAACAAGGCATACTGCAAACAACCAAATATAGAAATTAAAACTGGACATATTCTCACTACACTACAAAAGGGACTCGACAAAACAAAACATGGGTTCCCCCCTGTGAAGAGGCACACAAAACAAATCATGGGTTTCCTCACTTGTCACAGATGGGCTCGTTCCTGTGGGAAGAGCACGTACCCTAGATACACTCCATGTTGTCGCAGATGGGCTCCTTCCCCTTGAAAGAGCATGGCTGTAGGGTGCCCTCCCTAATGTCGTAGACGGGCTCTTTCCCCAAGGAAGAGAAGATGGGCTCTTTCCCCTTGGAAGAACCGGAGAGGGTTCCCTCCTCGCGGTCGCCGTCGATGAGGTCTGACTTGGAAGTTGTGGATCCCAAGCCAGCGTCACAGAACGTGTCCTTCAGAAATGACAAAAGGGCTCGATGGCGATCTAGGATGGCAAATTATTGACAATGAGCCAGAGGAGCTCAGCAGCGGGGCCATGGATGAGATCGACGGCGGTTGAACCCGAGGGCTTGGGGGTGGGCCACTTAACTTGTGACATAGCCCGCCTGAGACCGTCGCTGTCGACGACCTCGATGTCGTAGCCAGTGTCCATGACATACCCGCATACTCTAGCCCGCTGATTGAGTACCTGCGGCCAGTAATGGTCGCTAGCTTCCTGGGCGACGTCGGGCGAAGAGACCGCGATACACTTCTTTTGGGCCGGTCGCTCCTTGAGCTCCACGGGAAGCGTAGCCGGGCTTACGCTGCGACGCTCTAGAGTGGGGGATGGGGATGGTGATCTGTGGGAAAGGGGGCGTTTGGCAGGCGTCATCTAAGAAAATCAGGGCGGCCTGGGTATGGAGATTGGTGGGTAAGCTGCACGGGCAAACCAGTAGAGGAAAACGAGAGGAAAATGGCAAATAATGTAAACTGCAAGGAGATGATATTTGTGATTAGGAACCTTGTAGATGTTGATGATGTCTCCCCGGCAACGGCGCCCGAAATTCCTTTTGATGTTGCTTGAACTACGTCGGTATTTCCCCAAAGAGGAAGGGATGATGCAACATAGCTATTGTAGGTATTTCCCTCAGTGATGAGAACAAGGTTATCAAACCAGTAGGAGAACCACGCAACACCACGTAAACAACTCCTACACACAAGGAACAAATACTTGCAACCCGATGTAAGAGAGGGGTTGTCAATCCCTCACGGGTAAAACGATAGGTAAAATGGTTGTAGATTAGATAAATAGATCTCGTGGGAACGTGAGATAAAATAAATAATAATAAATTGCAGCAAGGTATTTTGGTAATTTTGGATTAAAAGATCTGAAAATAAAAGCAAATAAAAATAGATCGCGAATCACTACTGGCTTCTCTCGAGAAAAATAGCATACGCCGGGTAAACAAATTACTGTTGGGCAAATGATAGAACTTCAAATAATCATGATGATATACAGGCAATGATCATTACATAGGCATCACGTCCAAGATTAGTAGACCGACTCCTGCCTGCATCTACTACTATTACTCCACACATCGGCCGCTATCCAGCATGCATCTAGTGTATTAAGTTCATGTTGAAACAGAGTAATGCAATAAGAACGATGACATGATGTGGACAAGATCTATTTATTTAGAAATAGACCCCATCTTGTTATCCTTAATAGCAACGATACATACGTGTCGGTTCCCATTCTGTCACTGGGATCAAGCACCGTAAGATCGAACCCATCACAAGGCACCTCTTCCCATGGCAAGAAAAATCGATCTAGTTGGCCTAACTAAACCAAATATTCGAAGAATAAATACGAGGCTATAAGTAATCATGCATATAAGAGATCAAAGAAACTCAAGTAGCTTTGATGGATAAAAACATCGATCTAATCATAAATTCAAAGTTCATCGGGTCCCAACAAACACACCGCAAGAAGAGTTGCATCGAATAGATCTCCAAGAGACCATTGTATTGAGAATTAAAAGAGAGAGAGGAAGCCATCTAGCTACTAACTACGGACCCGTAGGTCTATAATGAACTACTCACGCATCACCGGAGAGGCACCAATGAGGATGATGAACCCCTTCGTGATGGTGTCTAGATTGGATTTGGTGGTTCTGAAACTTGCAGTGGCTGGAATTGATTTTCTTTGACTCCCCTATGGTTTATGGAATATTGGGGTATTTATAGAGCAAAGATGCGGCGCGGGAGGCCACCGAGGTGGGCACAACCCGCCTGGGCCCACAGGCGCGCCCTGGTGGGTTGTGCTCCCCTCGGAGCCCCCCTCTGGTAGTTCTTTGGTCCAACATGTGTCTTCTGGTCCAGGAAATATCTCCAAAAAGTTTCGATGCGTTTGGACTCCGTTTGGTATTGATTTTCTGTGAAGTAAAAAACAAGCAAAAAAATAGCAACTGGCACTGGGCACTATCTCAATAGGTTAGTCCAAAAAAATGATATAAAGTTGCTATAAAATGATTGTAAAACATCCAAAAATCATAATATAACAACATGGAATAAAAAAATATAGATACGTTGGAGACGTATCAGTGTGTGCGCGCGCGCCCGAGGAGGTTTTGGTGTGTGTGTATGTGTGTGTGTGTGTGTGGAGGGGGGGGGGGTGTTTGAGGAAATGACACGGCTATTAAAAATTTTACTACACGGGAGTCAAACGTGGGAGTGAAATGCCGGGGATATTCAAAATTTGTATGATGGTGCATCACACATGGTCCGGAGATAAGAACCGTGTGTTATGAAACATAAAAACCCTCGAGGCGGGTAGACATTTTCGAGGGATGAAGGTGGGATTGAGAACAAAAAACATCACACACGGTCAAAACATAATAACCGTGTGTTATCAAACAGAAAAAAGCTGCAGGCGGGTAGATATTTTTGAGAGGGGAAGCCTCATGGAGCCCAATGTACTGTGCGGATGTGCGTGAGAGGGGACCGGCATGGCACACGGTTAGTGTGAGTGAACCGTGTCTATTGAGTCATCCGACTTGTCTAATGTTCATAAATTTGGCGAAAAATGACGTGGGAGAGGGTCAGAACACGAACACACTTGCATGTGGACCAAATATATGTATGAAAAGGGTGGTTTGATATTCAAATACAAAATGCAACTTCGATGTGGCACCTATCTCGCAAAGTGCATGGTATTGATTGCCCCCCTCGTCTCGGCATGAAGGGAATCCTAAGCTATGAATTGCATGCCCCCCCACCGAGGTTCACCTAGCAATGTGCGAAGTACCAGCCCCCCTCACACACCCATTTTCAGTCGGCAGGCCAGAGAGGCATCTCACCAAGATGGGTCATAAAAGGGACCAATAATAATCCACCTTGGTCATACGACCTCTCTCTTGTTGTTGGTCAAAGTGATGGCCGTCCATGCGACCCCTGAGATGGGCTAGCTCGCCAATAATCATGCAAGTAGCTAGTCCCCGAAGACAACCACAACCTGCGTGTGGCCCAACCATATGTATGGAGAGGTGTTTTTTGAATACACAATGGAACAACTTTGATGTGGCACCGTGCTTTCGAACCAGAAATCCCCACACTGAGTGAGGGTTAGGTTGACGATGCATATGTATGTCACACCACACTTCAAGCCAATGACAGGGATTCATGCATGCATGCGTGCATAGTATGCGCTCAAACTTAATTAGGTTTGAATCTCGCCATGAACTATACTACAATAAACGAACCAACAGGAAGAATCCGCCATGGTAACCTATCTTGTTGTCGGTCAAGGTGATCATGGATGTTCATGCGGGCCCACGAATATATAGGCTTGTCGCCGATAACCACGCGAGGGAGTGTACCATTCGAAGACAACCACTACATGCATATGTATGGAGGTGATGCCTGCATGCATGTTTGAATGCCATTTCACAACATTGATGTGGCACGTGCGTCAAAAATCATACAGTCCCCACATAGAGCGAGATCGGTTCATGACGTGTCGTGGTACTAGCCACTTCGACTCGATGGGAGGGATTCATGCGTACACATGCATGTGTGTGCTCAAACTATATCATGTCATCCCAGAGCATGACCTATATATATACCGTATTACAAACAAAAAAATAACCCCCTCCTGTCAAATTAACCTTTCTCATTGTCAGGCAAAGTAGTGATGGACCAAGCAGGCCCACAGATGGAAAGCATCGATATCGCTGATAACAGCTTAAGTGGGTGCGAGAGGACAACCACCATCGCTTTGCATGTGGGCCAAACATACGTTGAATACCCAAAATGCACAACTTTGATGTGGCACATGCCTCGAAAACCGTAAAGTCCCCACACAGAGTGAGTTTCATGAAGCGTACTACATATGATGGTCCCCTTCCCCCTCTTCGATGCATACTATATGCTCCTACACTACTAGGGAAAACCTTATACACAGAATGTTACCAGTAGCGCTGTACAAAATCAAACGCTACTGCTAATTAGTAGCAGCGCGCGTAAATAAACCGCGCTACTGCTACGACTTTTGCAGTAGCGTGTACTGGTGAAAAGCGCTGCTGCTATGTTTGAACTTGGCGCACGTGGCTAGCCCAACCTAGCAGCAGCGCGTATACTGGCCCAGCGCTACTGCTACGCTCCTTAGCTGTAGCGCGCTTACGTGTAAGGCGCTGCTGCTAACGAAAATAAAATAAAGTGAAAAACAAGTAGAAAAGTAAATGAAAATGAAAGAAATAGAAAAAGGAGAAAGGAAAAAAATAAAATGTAAAGAAAAATAAAAGAAAAAAGGAAAAAAAGGAGAAAGGAATAGCAGTAGCGGGTTTGAGTAAACGCGCTATAGCTAACATAGCTATAACGCGTTTTCGGAAACTCGCTACCGTTACGTTTCACTTAAGCAGCGGTTTCCCCCCCGCCCCCGGCCACCACTTCTTCCCCAAATCCCTCGCCCTCGCCACCGTCTCCCCAATTCGCCGTCGCCCCACTTCGCTGCCATCTCCTGCCGGCGTGGGCGCCCGCAACCTCACCGTCTCCCCTCGAGGCCGCCGTCATCCTCACCGCCGCCGCCCGAGGCCGCCCCCAGCCTCACCGCCGCCGCCCGTGGCCGCCCTCGACGTCACCGTCGGCGCCCTCCACCTCACCGCCGCCCGAGCCCGCCCAGGACCGACGTTGCCCGTGCCCGAGCCCGCCCTCTCTCCCCTCTCTATAAGTCCCCCACCCCTCCCCCCACTCATCTCTCTCTCCATTTTAGAGAAAAAAATTAGTAGAGCAAAATTAGTAGAGCAAAAGTTAGTTAGGGCAGTAGGGTTTAATTAGTGTAGATGCTGCTTGTATAGTATATAGTGATACTAGTAGATGTTAATTAGGTTAGGGCAATAGTGGTACTAGTAGATGTTAATTAGATGTTTTTCAGTTAGGGCACTAGAGTTTTGCTAGGTTAATTAGGTTAGTAGTGCTGCTAGTAGTAGTGGTACAGTAGGTTAATTAGGTGATGTTAAATGAATAACCTAAATGAATGAAATTAGTAGTTAACTGAATTTTTTTTCCTTTCATCATTATAGAGCACTAAAGTTAACTGAATTTTGTTCTATTAGTAGTTAAATGAATTTTCTTCTACACTTTGTTTTTGAATTAGCTTGCGAAATTTGGACATGTGGTTGCTCATGTATATTTGGACACTGTTTCCAGGGAATGATGCTTAGTGGCCTATGTTTTGCCAGAATGTTGATTCATTTCTTTTCCTGCAAATTTCAGGTTCTCGATTTGTCCACTTTTTAGCAAAGGTCATACCAAAAATTTTCGTGAATTTCGGCATGACTTGTGCTACAAACTAGGACATATCGAGTGCCCGTGATTTGCCGCACCAGGAAGGAGTCAACATTCCTGCAAAACAATAGGCCTTTTTTATGTCATTATTCATTTTATTAGGTCTAGAATTAATTGACTAGATTTAATCATAGGAAACATGGCTAGCAACGATGAAGGACAGGGTTCTGGTGATTGCGACGACGCCTACCGGGCGGCAGACAATTTTTTTACCCTTACCAACGATCAACCGATGTTATTGCTGGGCCCACCGGTGGCATCGGGGACTGAGACCGACACGCAGACCGGAGCTGAGACTGAGACCGGCGCTCAGACTCAGACCGACATCGAGACCGGCATCGAGACCGACTTTGAGACTCATGTTGTCAAAGTGATAGCTCTTCTCGCGTATATCATTGTTTAGATGGATGACGATGTATTTGCATATCATTCGAGACTTGTATCGCTATTTTCGAGATGATGGCGAGAGACCACTTTGTGTTGGATGATGATTATGATAATGACATGATTTGATGAGACTAATTGTATGTATATGCTATGATTACATTTGTATGTGTATGATATGCTAAAGATTATTGTATAAAGCCTATTCAAATACAAAACGAATACAAAACAAATATGCAGGAAAAAACTAATAAATAAACTAGTAGTAGCGAGGGGGGAAATTTAGCAGTAGCGCTGCATTATCAGTAGCGCGTCCCAGCAAACAGCGCCGTAGATAATATCAGTAGCGCCCTTTCCCAAAGAGCGCTACAACTATTCATGTATAGCAGTAGCGTGGGACAACAGACGCTACTGCTATACGTTAGCTATAGCGCCTTATTAGTAGCGCCGGTACCCGCGCTATTGAGAGGCCCAAAACCCTCGCTGCTGCTAGGCTTTTCCCTAGTAGTGCTACCATAATAGAACCCAAAAGAATCCTCCTTGATGGTGAAATTAATTAACCTCTCCCGATGTAGGTCAAAGTGATGCATGCATCGGCGATGGCCTCGTGGGCCCACAGATGGAAGCATCACATGTGAGTGTCCTAGGATAACCACCGCCTACATGCATGTGGCCCAAAGAGGTGTTGTGTGATGTTTGAATAGCCAATTTCACAACTTTGATGTGGAACATGCATCGAAAACTGAAAAGTCCCGACACTGAGTGAGGTGTACTTGTTCACGGACGCGTACGTATAGTATATATGCAAGTGCCCTACCACCTGTTCGACACATACTATATATATACTCCCACCATAACACAAACAAAAAAGATTCTACCTTGCTGGTCAAATTAATCTCACTGCTGGTTGTTCGTCAAAGTGATGGGACGACGACCTCGCGGGCCCACAGAAAGCGTCACATGCAAGTATCGAGTGTCATGTAGGACAATTATCGACTGCATGTGGCCAAAACATGTATGTATGAAAGGGTTGTGTAATGTTTAAATAACGAATTCACGAATCTGATGTGGCACCTGCCTCACAAAATGGCCAACCCACATGGTGGCTCATGACTCGTAGTTTATTGCGAACCACCCACCACCCCAGACGCACACACCCACACACACACCGCGAATCCACCACAACTACGATGCATGTTAAATTATCCCATGGTGAACATATGTTACCAAAGGAGGGACGTTTTAATTTTGAAAAAAAAAACCAAAGATCATTAAGACGTTTTAGTACATTGATTGATTTTCTAGGGGTATAATGTGCAAAAATCAAATTTGAGCTACATGCACACGTCACAGTGCAGCTAAATGGATTGCAAAAACACATGTGTCTCACTGTGCATGTTTACTCCCCGTGCAAGAAATTTCAACATTGAGAATCTTGATTTTTAAATTCTAGTACATCCAAAACTTATTTGAAATTCATGAAACTTATCGTGTTGTCATATGGACACCAATACAAAGTGGCATTGTACTTTTTTTGTCAAATTTGAGACCAGTTTTGATGTAATCTTTATCTTCTTACAAATGTGAGATTATTAATAATTGGGAACAAATATCCCAAATGGATTATTTATTTGAATCATGAGCGTTAGACCAACAATGGATACGTGCCATGCTTCGGTTAAGCAATAAAGCGGCAGCATTAATCATCCAAATAGAAAGACAATATACATGCCGCCACGCGACCCATGTGCCGTGCGATCAGGCGTGTGACGGGGCGCATGCGAGAAGTCCGCCGCGCAGGCAGACCGGGAGGCATGCGTGCAGGTGTGTGAATTGACAGAGGCGTGCTCGCTGCGCAGTGTCATTGGGAGGCGTGCGAGTAGCTGCGTGAAATGATGGTAGGCATGCCAGCAGTCCGGTGCACAGGCTCACCAGGAGGCGAGCCAGTGGTTTCGCCGCAGCTTGCCTCTCTCCCACTACTCCATATTAATGGTTCACCCGAGGCGGCCGCACCCCCTATCCTCGCCACACACACAATCCTCTCTCTCCGCTTGCATCCTTGACGCCATGATGACCCACAAGTATAGGGGATCTATCGTAGTCCTTTTGATAAGTAAGAGTGTCGAACCCAACAAGGGGCAGAAGGAAATGATAAGCGGTTTTCAGCAAGGTATTCTCTGCAAGTACTGAAATAAGTGGTAACAGATAGTTTTGTGATAAGATAATTTGTAACGAGCAACAAGTAACAAAAGTAAATAAAGTGCAGCAAGGTGGCCCAATCCTTTTTGTAGCAAAGGACAAGCCTCGACAAACTCTTATATAAGGAAAAGCGCTCCCGAGGACACATGGGAATATCGTCAAGCTAGTTTTCATCACGTTCATATGATTCGCGTTCGATACTTTGATAATTTGATATGTGGGTGGACCGGTGCTTGGGTGCTGTTCTTACTTGAACAAACATCCCACTTATGATTAACCTCTATTGCAAGCATCCGCAACTACAACAAAAGTATTAAGGTAAACCTAACCATAGCATGAAACATATGGATCCAAATCAGCCCCTTACGAAGCAACGCATAAACTAGGGTTTAAGCTTCTGTCACTCTAGCAACCCATCATCTACTTATTACTTCCCAATGCCTTCCTCTAGGCCCAAATAATGGTGAAGTGTTATGTAGTCGACGTTCACATAACACCACTAGAGGCTAGTTAACATACATCTCATCAAAATATCGAACGAATACCAAATTCACATGACTACTAATAGCAAGACTTCTCTCATGTCTTCAGGAACAAACGTAACTACTCACAAAGCATATTCATGTTCAAAATCAGAGGGGTAATAATATGCATAAAGGATCTGAACATATGATATTCCACCAATTAAACCACCTAGCATCAACTACAAGGAGTAATCAACACTACTAGCAACCTACTAGTACCAATCCCGGACTTGGAGACAAGAATTGGATACAAGATATGAACTAGGGTTTTGAGATGAGATGGTGCTGGTGAAGATGTTGATGGAGATTGCCCTCTCCCGATGGGAGGAGCGTTGGTGATGACGATGGCGATGATTTCCCCCTCCCGGAGGGAAGTGTCCCCGACAGAACAGCTCTGCCGGAGCCCTAGATTGGTTCCGCCAAGGTTCCGCCTCGTGGCCGCGGAGTCTCGTCCCGAAAGGTTGCTTATTAATTTTTCCTCGACGAAAGACCTCATATAGCAGAAGATGGGCATCAGAGGGCCAACAGGGGGCCCACGAGGTAGGGGGCGCGCCTAGGGGGTAGGGCGCGCCCTCACCCTCGTGGACAGGTGGCCCCCCCTCTGGTGAACTTCTTCCGCTGGATATTTTTTATATATTCTGAAAATCACTTCCGTGGAGTTTGATGACTTTTGGAGTTGCGCAGAATAGGTCTCTAATATTTGCTCCTTTTCCAGCCCAGAATTCCAGCTGCCGGCATTGCCCCTCCTTATGTAAACCTTGTAAAATAAGAGAGAATAGCCATAAGTATTGTGACATAATGTGAAATGACATCCCATAATGCAATAAATATCGATATAAAAGCATGATGCAAAATGGATGTATCAACTGCCCCAAGCTTAGACCTCGCTTGTCCTCAAGCGAAAGCCGATAACGATAAATATGTCCCTATGTTTAGAGGTAGAGGCGTCGATAAAAATAAAATACGAACATGAAGGCATCATGATTATTCTCATAACAGCAACATATATAGATATTTTCATATGATTACTTATGTTCAAGTGATGATCTATTCACAATGCAAAAGTATGAATCAGAAACTTTATTGAGAACCAACAAACTATAATCTCAGTCATTGAGGCAATTGCAATTTATCATAACATCAGAAAGAGTCTATGTCAGAGCTTAAAAGCAAGTCCACATACTCGACTATCGTCTAGTCCTTCATCATTGCTAACACTCACGCAATACTTGTGGTTACAGAGTTTTAGTCGGACACAGAGAAAGATAGGGGCTTATAGTTTCGCCCCACAACCTTTTACCTCAAGGGTAATGTCAACAATAATAACTCATGCTCCCCTACATCCAATTAGGTACATATTTCAGGATCTTTCCAACATATTGTGCTTGCCAAAGGATAAAATGAAAAAGGAAAGGTGAAGATCACCATGACTCTTGCATAAGGTAGAAGATAATAATAAAAGATAGGCCCTTCGCAGAGGGAAGCAGAGGTTGCCATGCGCTTTTATGGTTGGATGCACAAAATCTTAATGCGAAAGAACGTCACTTTATATTGCCCCTTGTGATATGGACCTTTATTATGTAGTCCGTCGCTTTTATTACTTCCACATCACAAGATCGTATAAAGCTTATGTCTCCCGCACCAATCAATCATACATATTTAGAGCATTTTTTATTGCTTTGTACCGATGACAACTTACTTGAAGGATCTTACTCAATCCATAGGTAGATATGGTGGACTCTCATGGCAAAACTGGTTTAAGGGTATTTGAAAGCACAAGTAGTATCTCTACTTGGTGCTGAGAATTTGGCTAGCATGAGGGGGAAAGGCAAGCTCAACATGTTGGAGGATCCATGACAACATACTTTATCTCAGATTTAAGAAAACATAACTCATTACGACGTCTTCCTTGTCCAACATCAACTCTTTAGCATGTCATATTTTAATGAGTGCTCCCAATCATAAAAGATGTCAATGATAATATATCTATATGTGAAACCTCTCTTTCCTTATTACTTCCTATTAATTGCAACGATGACCAAAGCTATGTCTGCCAACTCCCAACAACTTTTAATCATCACACTCTTTCGTGAAGTCATTACTCTCAATAAGATCAATATGAACTCTTTGTTTCTTTTTATTCTTTTTCTCTTATTTTCTTTTATTCACTTAAGATCATGGCAAAATAATCAAGCCCTTGACTCAACGCTAATCTTTATTATATATATAGCTCACGGACTCGATTACATAGAGAGATCATAAAGCAAAACTCAAAACTAGATCATGCCATCAACTTTATTCTACTAGATCAAGATACTACTAATAGGATCGAACTAAGAAAGACGGTAAAGATAGGGGTGTGATGGTGATACAATCTCTGTTGGAAAAGGCAGTGCCTAGGAGACGCTTAGGCACGCCTAGGCGCTAGGCAATGGCCAAACGCCTAGCCTAGGGCATAAATGGAGGTCTAGGCAGGGTAAGCAAAGAATTGCCTACCCAAGCAAGAAATCATGCCACATACTGCACTGATACGCCAAATGGGTTATATTCCAATGGCAGTAGACGGTAATTAACTTATTTATAAACCCTAAACTAATATCAACACCCATATAATAATCACAAATACACTACGAGTAAAAACTATGTCACCGCCTAGGCCACGCCTAGGGCACTTTGGCACCGCCTAGGCACTAGGCGAAGCCCAACCGCCTCGCTTACGCCTACCGCCTTTTCCATCCTTGGTGTTGAGGGAGAGTTTCGTCAGCACGACAGCATGGTGACGATGTTGATGTTCTACCAAAGCAGGGCTTCACCTAAGCACCACTACAGTATTATCGAGGTGGACTATGGTGGAGGGGGGCACCGCACACGGCTAAGAGAAACATGATCAATTGTTGTGTTTCTAGGGTGCCCCCCTGTTCCCATATATAAAGGAACAAGGGGGGTGCGGCCGGCCAAGGGGAGAGGCGCGCCAGGAGGAGTCCTACTCCCACCGGGAGTAGGACTCCCCCCCTTTCCTAGTTGGAATAGGACTCCCCCCTTTCCTAGTTTTATCTCTCTCTCCTCTTTCCCCCTCCCGAATCCTATTCCAACTAGGAAAGGGGGGGAGTCCTACTCCCGGTGGGAGTAGGACTCCTCCTGGCGCGCCTCTCCCCTTGGCCGGCCGCACCCCCCTTGTTCCTTTATATATGGGAACAGGGGGGCACCCTAGAAACACAACAATTGATCATGTTTCTCTTAGCCGTGTGCGGTGCCCCCCTCCACCATAGTCCACCTCGATAATACTGTAGTGGTGCTTAGGTGAAGCCCTGCTTTGGTAGAACATCAACATCGTCACCATGCTGTCGTGCTGACGAAACTCTCCCTCAACACCAAGGATGGAAAAGGCGGTAGGCGTAAGCGAGGCGGTTGGGCTTCGCCTAGTGCCTAGGCGGTGCCAAAGTGCCCTAGGCGTGGCCTAGGCGGTGACATAGTTTTTACTCGTAGTGTATTTGTGATTATTATATGGGTGTTGATATTAGTTTAGGGTTTATAAATAAGTTAATTACCGTCTACTGCCATTGGAATATAACCCATTTGGCGTATCAGTGCAGTATGTGGCATGATTTCTTGCTTGGGTAGGCAATTCTTTGCTTACCCTGCCTAGACCTCCATTTATGCCCTAGGCTAGGCGTTTGGCCATTGCCTAGCGCCTAGGCGTGCCTAAGCGCCTCCTAGGCACTGCCTTTTCCAACAGAGCTCAACACTTAGCTGGATCGTAGTTCGAGGGACGTCAACAGGCTGAACGTGTGCTGAACTCGGAGGTGACGTACGTTTGGTACTTGATCGGTCGGATCGTGAAGACGTACTACAACATCAACCGCGTTGTGCTAATGCTTCCGCTGTCGGTCTACGAGGGTACGTGGACAACACTCTCCCCTCTCGTTGCTATGCATCACCATGATCTTGCGGGTGCGTAGGAACTTTTTTGAAATTACTACGTTCCCCAACATGGTGATAAGGAGATGCAATTCTATGATTAACATCATACGTAGCAAGCATTTTACGGAAAGCACCATGAATAAAATGTGAACCACCATCAGTCATTTAATATCTAGGGACTCTAAACCTCGGAAAAATAACTTCTTTATGCATTTTTAATAGAAGTGTTATGATCAGCACTACTAGTTGGAATAGCTTCTACCCACTTAGTAACATAATCAACATCAACTAAAATATGTGTATATCCATTAGAGGCAGGAAAAGGTCCCATATAATCAAAGCCCCAAACATCAAATGGTTCAATAACAAGTGAATAATTCATAGGCATTTCTTGATGTCTACTAATATTACCAATTCTTTGACATTCATCACAAGACAAGACAAACTTACGGGCATCCTTGAAGAGAGTAGGCCAATAAAAACCGGATTGCAATACCTTATGTTCAGTTCTATCTCCCGCGTGGTGTCCTCCATAAGCTTCGGAATGACACTTGCGTAGGATCTGTTACTATTCATGCTCAGGTACATAACGTCTAATAACACCATCTACTCCTTGTTTATAAAGATGTGGGTCATCCCAAAAGTAATGCCTCAAATCATAGAAGAACTTTTTCTTTTGTTGGTATGTGAAACTAGGTGGTATAAATTTTGCAACAATGTAATTAGCATAATCAGCATACTAAGGAGTACTACAGAAGTACTTATGACATTTAATTGTTCATCAGGAAAGCTATCATCAATAGGTAGTGGGTCATCAAGAACATTTTCTAGCCTAGACAAGTTGTCTGCAACGTGGTTCTCAGCTCCCTTTCTATCAACAATATGTAAATCAAATTCTTGTAGCAAGAGAACCAATCTAATAAGTCTAGGTTTAGCATCTTTCTTTTCCATCAGGTATTTAATACAGCATGATCAGTGTGAATAGTTACTTTAGAATCAACAATATAAGGCTTGAACTTATCACAAGCAAATACAATTGCTAAGAGTTCTTTTTCAGTAGTAGCATAATTTCTTTGAGCATTGTCTAGAGTCTTACTAGCATAATGGATAACATTTAATTTCTTATCAACTCTTTGCCCTAGAACAACACCTACAGCATAATCACTAGCATCATAATTTCAGAGGGTAGATTCCAATCAGGTGGCTGAACAATAGGTGCAGAGATCAATGCTTTCTTAAGTATTTCAAATGCTTCTACACAATCATCATCAAAGACAAATGGTATATCTTTTTGTAATAAATTAGTCAGAGGCCGGGAAATTTTTTAGAAGTCCTTAATGAACCTGCTATAAAATCCGGCGTGACCAAGGAAACTTCTTATACCTTTGATGTCCTTGGGACATGGCATCTTTGCAATAGCATCAACCTTGGCTTTATCAACTTCAATACCTGAGGGAGTCCTGGATTAGGGGGTGTTCGGATAGCCGAACTACATCTTCAGCCGGACTCCAGGACTATGAAGATACAAGATTGTAGACTTCGTCCCGTGTCCGGAAGGTTCTTTCCTTGGCGTGGAAGGCAAGCTAGACGTGCGGATATTCAAGATCTCCTACCAATGTAACCGACTCTGTGTAACCCTAACCCTATCCGGTGCCTATATAAACCGGAGGGTTGTAGTCCGTAGGACGAACACATCATAACCATCATCATACCCATAGGCTAGCTTCTAGGGTTTAGCCTCCTTGATCTCGTGGTAGATCTACTCTTGTACTACCCATATCATCAATATTAATCTAGCAGGAGTAGGGTTTTACCTGCATCGAGAGGGCCCGAACCTGGGTAAAATAAAGCGTCCCTTGTCTCCTGTTATCATCCGACCTTGACGCACAGATCGGGACCCCCTACCCGAGATCCGCCGGTTTTGACACCGACACTATTAACCGGAGGCCCAGCCCAGATTTGCTGTTTTATGCCTATTTCAGTGTTTCGAGGAAAAGGAATATCAAACGGAGTCCAAACAGAAAAATCCTTTTTGGAACGTGATTTTCTCACCGGACAAGACCCAGGAAACTTGGAGTGCACGTCAGAATATACGGGAGCTGCCCACGAGCGTGGGGGGCGCACCCACCCCTCTGGGGCGCGCCCCCTGCCTCGTGGGGCCCCCGTGGCTCCCCCGACATACCTCTTTCACCCATATATACCGTCATACCCTAAAACTTCCAGAACAGAGGTTAAATCGGGAGTTCCGCCGCCGCAAGCCTCTGTAGCCACCAAAAACCTCTCGAGACCCTGTTTCGGCACCCTGCCGGAAGGGGGGGGGACCCTCACCGGTGGCCATCTTCATCATCCCGGCGCTCTCCATGACGAGGAGGGAGTAGTTCACCCTCGGGGCTGAGGGTATGTACCAGTAGCTATGTGTTTGATCTCTCTCTCTCTCTCTCTCTCTCTCTCTCTCTCGTGTTCTTGATTTGGCACGATCTTGATGTATCGCGAGCTTTGCTATTATAGTTGGATCTTATTTTTCTTCTCCCCCTCTTCTCTCTTGTAATGGATTGAGTTTTGCCTTTGAAGTTATCTTATCGGATTGAGTCTTTAAAGATTTGGGAACACTTGATGTATGTCTTGCCGTGCGTATCTGTGGTGACAATGGGATATCACGTGCCACTTGATGTATGTTTTGGTGATCAACTTGCGGGTTCCGCCCATGAACCTATGCATAGGGGTTGGCACACGTTTTCGTCGTGATTCTCCGATAGAAACTTTGGGTACTCTTTGAGGTTCTATGTGTTGGTTGAATAGATGAATCTGAGATTGTGTGATGCATATCGTATAATCATACCCACGGATACTTGAGGTGACATTGGAGTATCTAGGTGACATTAGGGTTTCGGTTGATTTGTATCTGAAGGTGTTATTCTAGTACGAACTCTAGGGCTATTTGTGACACTTATAGGAATAGCCCAACGGATTGATTGGAAAGAATAACTTTGAGGTGGTTTCGTACCCTACCATGATCTCTTCGTTTGTTCTCCGCTATTAGTGACTTTGGAGTGAATCTTTGTTGCATGTTGAGGGATAGTTATGTGATCCAATTATGTTATTATTGTTGAGAGGACTTACACTAGTGAAAGCATGAACCCTAGGCCTTGTTTCCTACCATTGCAATACCGTTTACGCTCACTTTTACCGCTTGCTACCTTGCTGTTTTTATATTTTCAGTTCACAAAAACCTATATCTACCATCCATATTGCACTTGTATCACCTTCTCTTCGCCGAACTAGTGCACCTACACAATTTACCGTTGTATTGGGTGTGTTGGGGACACAAAAGACTCTTTGTTATTTGGTTGCAGGATTGCTTGAGAGAGACCATCTTCATCCTACGCCTCCCGCGGATTGATAAACCTTAGGTCATCCACTTGAGGGAAATTTGCTACTGTCCTACAAACCTGTGCACTTGCAGGCCCAACAACGTCTACAAGAAGAAGGTTGTGTAGTAGACATCACTAATCAACACTACTAGCAACCTACTAGTACCAATCCCGGACTTGGAGACAAGAATTTGATACAAGAGATGAACTAGGGTTTTGAGATGAGATGGTGCTGGTGAAGATGTTGATGGAGATTGCCCTCTCCCGATGAGAGGAGCGTTGGTGATGACGATGGCGATGATTTCCCCCTCCTAGAGGGAAGTGTCCCTGGCAGAACAGCTCTGCCGGAGCCCTAGATTGGTTCCGCCAAGGTTCCGCCTCGTGGCCGCGGAGTCTCGTCCCGAAAGGTTGCTTATTAAATTTTCCTCGACGAAAGACCTCATATAGCAGAAGATGGGCATCGGAGGGCCAACAGGGGGCCCACGAGGTAGGGGGCGCACCCAGGGGGTAGGGCGCCCCCACCCTCGTGGACTGGTGGCCCCCCTCTGGTGAACTTCTTCTGCTAGATTTTTTTTATATATTCTGAAAATCACTTCCGTGGAGTTTCATGACTTTTGGAGTTGTGCAGAATAGGTCTCTAATATTTGCTCCATTTCCAGCCCAGAATTCCAGCTGCCGGCATTCCCCGTCCTTATGTAAACCTTGTAAAATAAGAGAGAATAGCCATAAGTATTGCGACATAATGTGAAATAACAGCCCATAATGCGATAAATATCGATATAAAAGCATGATGCAAAATGGACGTATCACGCCACTCTCAGTCCTCAAAGCCGTCAGTGTATGAGGATGCCGCTGAAGCTCCCCATCAGAGAGAGTGGTGACGTCGGGGCTGCTGAAGCACCGAAGCACGGCATGGAGATGGAGACAGAGGTTGCCATCACCACCGGCGAGGTATCGCTGCACCCTGACATTGTCGACGGTGTCGAGCTTCCACAGCCGGAGGCGAAGTTCCACACCGACTCCGGTCACGACACGGGCGATGACTATCGGTGTTCTGGGAACTAGGGTACCCAGACTTGCCTGCCTGTGGCCCATGGCGTGGCTCCATCAACGGCCTGGTATGGTCCATCTTCAGCATCAACAAGACAAGACCCTCGCGAGGCGGATGACGCCAAGACCTTCGGAGGGAGCGACCTCCCTAGGTTGGCTCCTGAGGAGCGGAGATTCCTATGCAGGCGCTCACCTCATGAGGTTGAGGTGACGTAAGCCATGACGACCAAGGCCAGGCGGGCGCCAGCGGGCGCAGAGCAGAAGGTTTCCTATTTGGTGCTAAGGAGGTAAGCGCAGGCGTGGAGTCCCGAGGAATCAGCCAAAGTTTTCCATTCTCGTGCTACAAGACCAAGACCACCAGGGTGGCACGACAAATGTCATCACTGAGCCCACCATGGCGTCACGAGCAGAAGCTTTACAAGCGAAGACCACCTTTTGTTAGGATAGGATGTACTTCTTGTCCCCTTTCAAATTGGCCGTTGTCGAATCCCTTCCCGCCTTCGTTTTGGAGGAAGAGGACCGAGGCCACTATCAATAGAGTCTATCCACCATCGTAGGAGGGGGGGGGGGGAGAACCGGACCCTCACTAGCTCACACCAACACAAGAACTAACCTCCTGAGGTTGTTCTTCCTTTGTATTAGTTCATCCTCAGCCCCTCGTGAGGCCAATCAACCCCAAAGTAGGAGTAGGGACTTACACCGCAAGGTGGCCAAACCTGGGTAAACGGTCGTGTCTCTTTCCTTTCTCGTTCATTGAGCTAGCCCGTGAGAGCGGCGAGTTGGTAGGCTAGGGAGGTTGAGTTCCTCGCACACACTCCAGAGTTCGAACCTTTCTTGGGTCTGCGGAGCCCTGAATCTGACATTTGGTGCGCCAGATAGGGGTGCATCGAAGATTCACCTCCTCATCAGCTGTACCTGTTGGGGAACATAGTAATTTCAAGAAATTTCCTATGCACACGCAAGATCATGGTGATGCATAGCAACGAGAGGGGGGAGTGTTGTCCACGTACCCTCGTAGACCGAAAGCGGAAGCGTTAGCACAACGCGATTGATGTAGTCGTACGTCTTCACGATCCGACCGATCAAGTACCGAATGCACGACACCTCCGAGTTCAGCACACGTTCAGCCCGATGACGTCCCTCGAACTCCGATCCAGCTGAGTGTTGAGGGAGAGTTTCGTCAGCATGACGGCATGGTGACGATGATGATGTTCTACCAATGCAGGGCTTCGCCTAAGCACCGCTACAGTATTATCAAGGTGGACTATGGTGGAGGGGGGCACCGCACACGGCTAAAAGATCAAACGATCAATTGTTCTGTCTATGGGGTGCCCCCTGCCCCCGTATATAAAGGAGCAAGGGGGGGTGCGGCCGGCCAGGGGAGAGGGCGCGCCAGGAGGAGTCCTACTCCAACCGGGAGTAGGACTCCCCACCTTTCCTAGTTGGATTAGGACTTGGGAGGGGGAAAGAGGTGGAGGAGAAGAAGGAAGGGAGGGCGCCGCCCCCTCTCCTTGTCCTATTTGGACTAGGGGGGAGGGGCGCGCGGCCCTTTCCCTGGCCGCCTCTCCTCTCTTCCACCAAGGCCTACTAAGGCCCATTAAGTCCCCGGGGGGTTCCGGTAACCCCTCTGGTACTCCGGTAAAATCCCAATTTCACCTGGAACACTTCCGATATCCAAACATTGGCTTCCAATATATCAATCTTCATGTCTCGACCATTTCGAGACTCCTCGTCATGTCCGTGATCACATCCAGGACTCCAAACAACCTTCGGTACATCAAAACATATAAGCTCATAATATAACTGTCGTCGAAACGTTAAGCGTGCGGACCCTACGGGTTCGAGAACTATGTAGACATGACCGAGACATGTCTCCAGTCAATAACCAATAGCGGCACCTGGATGCTCATATTAGCTCCCACATATTCTACGAATATCTTTATCGGTCAGACTGCATAACAACATACGTTGTTCCCTTTGTCATCGGTATGTTACTTACCCGAGATTCGATCGTCGGTATCTCAATACCTAGTTCAATCTCATTACCGGCAAGTCTTTTTATTCGTTCTATAATACATCATCCCGCAACTAACTCATTAGTTGCAATGTTTGCAAGGCTTAAGTGATGTGCATTACCGAGAGGGCCCAGAGATACCTCTACGACAATCGGAGTGACAAATCCTAATCTCGAAATACGCCAACCCAACAAGTACCTTCGGAGACACCTGTAGAGCACCTTTATAATCACCCAGTTACGTTGTGATGTTTGGTAGCACACAAAGTGTTCCTCCGGTAAACGGGAGTTGCATAATCTCATAGTCATAGGAACATGTATAAGTCATGAAGAAAGCAATAGCAACATACTAAACGATCGTGTGCTAAGCTAACGGAATGGGTCATGTCAATCACATCATTCTCCTAATGATGTGATCCCGTTAATCAAATGACAACCCATGTCAATGGCTAGGAAACTTAACCATCTTTGATCAACGAGCTAGTCAAGTAGAGGCATACTAGTGACATTCTTTTTGTCTATGTATTCACACATGTATTGTGTTTCCGGTTAATACAATTCTAGCATGAATAATAAACATTTATCATGAAATAAGGAAATAAATAATAACTTTATTATTGCCTCTAGGGCATATTTCCGTCAGTCTCCCACTTGCACTAGAGTCAATAATCTAGTTCACATCACCATGTGATTTAACACCAATAGTTCACATCACCATGTGATTAACACCCATAGTTCACATCGTCATGTGACCAACACCCAAAGGGTTTACTAGAGTCAATAAGCTAGTTCACATCGCTATGTGATTAACACCCAAAGAGTACTAAGGTGTGATCATGTTTTGCTTGTGAGAGAAGTTTAGTCAACGGGTCTGCCATATTCAGATCCGTATGCATTTTGCAAATTTCTATGTCAACAATGCTCTGCACGGAGCTACTCTAGCTAATTGCTCCCACTTTCAATATGTATCTAGAGACTTAGAGTTATCTGGATCAGTGTCAAAACTTGCATCGATGTAACCCTCTACGACGAATCTTTTTGTCACCTCCATAATCGAGAAACATATCCTTATTCCACTAAGGATAATTTTGACCACTGTCCATTGATCTACTCCTAGATCACTACTGTACTCCCTTGCCAAAATCAGTGTAGGGTATACAATAGATCTGGTACACAGCATGGCATACTTTATAGAACCTATGGCTGAGGCATGGGGAATGACTTTCATTCTCTTTCTATCTTCTGCTGTGGTCGGGCTTTGAGTCTTACTCAATTTCACACCTTGTAACACAGGCAAGAACTCTTTCTTTGATTGTTCCATTTTGAACTACTTCAAAATCTTGTCAAGGTATGTACTCATTGAAAAAACTTATCAAGCATCTTGATCTATCTCTATAGATCTTGATGCTCAATATGTAAGCAACTTCACCGAGGTCTTTCTTTGAAAAACTCCTTTCAAACACTCCTTTATGCTTTGCAGAATAATTCTACGTTATTTCTGATCGACAATATGTCAATCACATATACTTATCAGAAATGATGTAGTGCTCCCACTCACTTTCTTGTAAATACAGGCTTCACCACAAGTCTGTATAAAACTATATGCTTTTATCAACTTATCAAAGCGTATATTCCAACTCCGAGATGCTTGCACCAGTCCATAAATGGATCACTGGAGCTTGCATATTTTGTTAGCACCTTTAGGATTGACAAAACCTTCTGGTTGCATCATATACAACTCTTTTTTAATAAATCCATTAAGGAATGTAGTTTTGTTTATCCATTTGCTAGATTTCATAAAATGCGGCAATTGCAAATATGATTCGGACAGACTTAAGCATAGATACGAGTGAGAAACTCTCATCGTAGTCAACACCTTGAACTTGTCGAAAACCTTTTGCAAAATTTCTAGCTTTGTAGATAGTAACACTACTATCAGCGTCCGTCTTCCTCTTGAAGATCCATTTAATCTTAATGGCTCACCAATCATCGGGCAAGTCAATCATAGTCCATACTTTGTTCTCATATATGGATCCCATCTCAGATTTCATGGCCTCAAGTCATTTTGCGGAATCTGGGCTCATCATCGCTTCCTCATAGTTCGTAGGTTCGTCATGGTCAAGTAACATGACCTCTAGAACAGGATTACCGTATCACTCTGGTGCGAATCTCACTCTGGTTGACCTGCGAGGTTCGGTAATAACTTGACCTGAAGTTACATGATCATCATCATTAGCTTCCTCACCAATTGGTGTAGGAGTCACATGAACAAATTTCTGTGATGAACTACTTTCCAATAAGGGAGCAGGTACAGTTACCTCATCAAGTTCTACTTTCCTTCCACTCACTTCTTTCGAGAGAAACTCCTTCTCTAGAAAGGATCCAAATTTAGCAACAAAAGTCTTGCCTTCAGATCTGTGATAGAAGGTGTACCCAACAGTTTCCTTTGGGTATCCTATGAAGACACATTTCTCCGAGTTGGGTTTGAGCTTATCAGGTTGAAGCCTTTTTACATAAGCATCGCAGCCCCAAACTTTAAGAAACAACAACTTTTGGTTTCTTGCCAAACCAAAGTTCATAAGGTGTCATCTCAACGGATTTAGATGGTGCCCTATTTAACGTGAATGCAGTTGTCTCTAATGCATAACCCCAAAACGATAGTGGTAAATCGGTAAGAGACATCATAGATTGCACCATATCTAATAAAGTACGGTTACGATGTTCGGACACACCATTACGATGTGGTGTTCTAGGTGGCGTGAGTTGCAAAACTATTCCGCATTGTTTCAAATGTATACCAAACTCGTAACTCAAATATTCTCCTCCACAATCAGATTGTAGAAACTTTATTTTCTTGTTACGATGATTTTCAACTTCACTCTGAAATTCTTTGAACTTTTCCAATGTTTCAGACTTATGTTTCATTAAGTAGATATATCCATATCTGCTTAAATCGTTTGTGAAGGTGAGAAAATAACGATACCCGCCACGAGCCTCAACATTCATCGGACCACATATATCTGTATGTATGATTTCCAACAAATCTGTTGCTCTCTCCATAGTACCGGAGAACGGCGTTTTGGTCATCTCGCCCATAAGGCACGGTTCGCAAGTACAAGTGATTCATAATCAAGTGGTTCCAAAATCCCATCAGCATGGAGTTTCTTCATGTGCTTTACACAAATATGACCTAAATGGCAGTGCCACAAATGAGTTGCACTATCTTTATTAATTTTGCATCTTTTGGCTTCAACATTATGAATATGTGTATCACTACGATCGAGATCCAACAAACCATTTTCATTGGGTGTATGACCATAGAAGGTTTTATTCATGTAAATAGAACAACAATTATTCTCTAAGTTAAATGAATAACCGTATTGCAATTAACATGATCAAATCATATTCATGCTCAACGCAGACACTAAATAACACTTATTTAGGTTCAACACTAATCCCGAAGAAGCGTGCGATGATGATCATATCAATCTTGGAACCACTTCCAACATACATCGTCACTTCACCCTTAACTAGTCTCTGTTCATTTTGCAACTCCCGTTTCGAGTTACTACTCTTAGCAACTGAACCAGTATCAAATACCGAGGGGTTGCTACGAACACTAGTAAAATACACATCAATAATCTGTATATCAAATATACCTTTGTTCACTTTGCCATCCTTCTTATCCGCCAAATACTTGGGGCATTTCCGCTTCCAGTGACCAGTCCCTTTGCAGTATAAGCACTTAGTCTCAGGCTTAGGACCAGACTTGGGCTTCTTCACTTGAGCAGCAACATGCTTGCCATTCTTCTTGAAGTTCCCCTTCTATCCCTTTGCCCTTTTCTTGAAACTAGTGATTTTGTTAACCATCGACACTTGACGCTCTTTCTTGATTTCTACCTCCGTCGATTTCAGCATCACGAAGAGCTTGGGAATCGTTTCCGTTATCCCTTGCATATTATAGTTCATCACGAAGTTCTACTAACTTGGTGATGGTGACCAGAGAATTCTGTCAATCACTATTTTATCTGGAATATTAACTCCCTCTTGATTCAAGCGATTGTATTACCCAGGCAATCTGAGCACATGCTCACTGCTTGAGCTATTCTCCTCCATCTTTTAGCTACAGAACTTGTTGGAGACTTCATATCTCTCAACTTGGGTATTTGCTTGAAATATTAACTTCAACTCCTAGAACATCTCATATGGTCCATGACATTCAAAACGTCTTTGAAGTCCCGATTCTAAGCCGTTAAGCATGGTGCACTAAACTATCAAGTAGTCATCATATTGAGCTAGCCAAACGTTCATAACGTCTGCATCTGCTCCTGCAATAGGTCTGTCACCTAGCGGTGCATAAATGACATAATTCTTCTGTGCAGCAATGAGGATAATCCTGAGATCACGGATCAAATCCGCATCATTGCTACTAACATCTTTCAACTCAGTTTTCTCTAGGAACATATCAAAATAAAACAGGGGAGCTAAACGCGAGCTATTGATCTACAACATAGATATGCTAATACTACCGGGACTAAGTTCATGATAAATTTAAGTTCAATTAATCATATTACTTGATAACTCCCACTTAGATAGACATCCCTCTAATCCTCTAAGTGATCACGTGATCCATAACTAAACCATAACCGATCATCACGTGAAATGGAGTAGCTTTCAATGGTGAACATCACTATGTTGATCATATCTACTATATGATTCACGCTCGACCTTTCGGTCTCAGTGTTCCGAGGCCATATCTGCATATGCTAGGCTCGTCAAGTTTAACCTGAGTATTCTGCGTGTGGAAAACTGGCTTGCACCCGTTGTAGATGGACGTCGAGCTTATCACACCTGATCATCACGTGGTGTCTGGGCACGACGAACTTTGGCAACGGTGCATACTCAGGGAGAACACTTTTTATCTTGAAATTTAGTGAGAGATCATCTTATAATGCTACCATCAATCAAAGCAAGAGAAGAAGCATAAAAGATAAACATCACATGCAATCAATATAAGTGATATGATATGGCCATCATCATCTTGTGCTTTGTGATCTCCATCTCCGAAGCACCGTCATGATCACCATCGTCACCGGCGCGACACCTTGATCTCCATCGTAGCATCATTGTCATCTCGCCAATCTTATGCTTCTACGACTATCGCTACCGCTTAGTGATAAAGTAAAGCATTACAGGGCGATTGCATTGCGTACAATAAAGCGACAACCATATGGCTCCTGCCAGTTGCCGATAACTCGGTTACAAAACATGATCATCTTATACAACAAAATTTAGCATCACGCTTTGACCATATCACATCACAACATGCCCTGCAAAAACAAGTTAGGCGTCCTCTACTTTGTTGTTGCAACTTTTACGTGGCTGCTACGGGCTTAGCAAGAACCGTTCTTACCTACGCATCAAAACCACAACGATAGTTTGTCAAGTTGGTGATGTTTTAACCTTCGCAAGGACTGGGCGTAGCCACACTCGGTTCAACTAAAGTTGGAGAACTGACACCTGCCAGCCACCTATGTGCAAAGCACGTCGGTAGAACCAGTCTCGCGTAAGCGTACGCTTAATGTCGGTCCGGGCCTTCATCCAATAATTGGGCCGAACCAAAGTATGACATGCTGGTAAGCAGTATGACTTATATCGCCCAAAACTCACTTGTGTTCTACTCGTGCATATGACATCTACGCATAAAACCTGGCTCGGATGCCACTGTTGGGGAATGTAGTAATTTCAAGAATTTTCCTACGCACACGCAAGATCATGGTGATGCATAGCAACGATAGGGGAGAGTGTTGTCCACGTACCCTCGTAGACCGAAAGTGGAAGCGTTAGCACAACGCGGTTGATGTATTCGTACGTTTCATGATCCGACCGATCAAGTACCGAACGCACGGCACCTCCGAGTTCAGCACACGTTCAGCCCGATGACGTCCCTCGAACTCCGACCCGGCCGAGTGTTGAGGGAGTGTTTCGTCAGCAAGACGACATGGTGACGATGATGATGTTCTACCAATGCAGGGCTTCGCCTAAGCACCGCTACAGTATTATCGAGGTGCACTATGTTGGAGGGGGCACCACACATGGCTAAAAGATCAAACGATCAATTGTTCTATCTATGGGGTGCCCCCTGCACCCGTATATAAAGGAGCAAGGGGGGTGCGGCCGGAAAGGGGAGAGGGCGCGCCAGGAGGAGTCCTACTCCCACCGGGAGTAGGACTGCCCCCATTTCCTCGTTGGATTAGGACTTGGGAGGGGGAAAGAGGTGGAGGAGAAGAAGGAAGGGGGGGCGTCGCCCCCCTCTCCTTGTCCTATTCAGACTAGGGGGAGGGGCGCGCGGCCCTTGCCCCTGCCACCTCTCCTCTCTTCCACCGAGGCCCACTAAGGCCCATTAAGTCCCCGGGGGGTTTCGGTAACCCCTCCGGTACTCCGGTAAAATCCCAATTTCACCTGGAACACTTCCGATATCCAAACTTAGGCTTCCAATATATCAATCTTCATGTCTCGACCATTTTGAGACTCCTCATCATGTCCGTGATCACATCCGGGACTCTGAACAACCTTCGGTAAATCAAAACATATAAACTCATAATATAACTATCGTCGAAACGTTAAGCGTGCGGACCCTACGGGTTCGAGAACTATGTAGACATGACCGAGACACGTCTCCGGTCAATAACCAATAGCGGAACCTAGATGCTCATATTGGCTCCCACATATTCTATGAAGATCTTTATCGGTCAGGCCGCATAACAACATACGTTGTTCCCTTTGTCATCGGTATGTTACTTGCCCGAGATTCGATCGTCGGTATCGCAATGCCTAGTTCAATATCGTTACCGGCAAGTCTCTTTACTCGTTCTATAATACATCATCCCGCTACTAACTCATTAGTTGCAATGCTTGTAAGGCTTAAGTGATGTGCATTACCGAGAGGGCCCAGAGATACCTCTCCGACAATCAGAGTGACAAATCCTAATCTCGAAATACGCCAACCCAACAAGTATTTTTGGAGACACTTGTAGAGCACCTTTATAATCACCCAGTTACGTTGTGACGTTTGGTAGCACACAAAGTGTTCCTCTGGTAAACGGGAGTTGCATAATCTCACAGTCATAGGAACATGTATAAGTCATGAAGAAAGCAATAGCAACATACTAAACGATCGGGTGCTAAGCTAACGGAATGGGTCATGTCAATCACATCATTCTCCTAATGATGTGATCCCGTCAAATGACAACCCATGTCAATGGCTAGGAAACTTAACCGTCTTTGATCAACGAG
The DNA here is from genome assembly GCA_032464435.1 of Aegilops umbellulata. NCBI lineage: Eukaryota > Viridiplantae > Streptophyta > Magnoliopsida > Poales > Poaceae > Aegilops > Aegilops umbellulata. Next base: position 270,892,534 of record CP136059.1, on the reverse strand, counting down.
CTAGTCAAGTAGAGGCATACTAGTGACATTCTTTTTGTCTATTTATTCACACATGTATTATGTTTCCGGTTAATACAATTCTAGCATGAATAATAAACATTTGTCATGAAATAAGGAAATAAATAATAACTTTATTATTGCCTCTAGGGCATATTTCCTTCAGTACCTCACCCTCGCAGTTCGGTTCCCATGGTGGGCATCGCTCCATTGGCCGGGCCGCCGGGCGCGTTCAGAAGCATTGCGTGCCTCCGGGCTTTCTCCCCCGCCTTGCGGCAAGTGCAATGCCCGCCAAAGTTCAGGTCGGAGTTGCCGCCAAGATTTGATCGCATGGCAGATCTTGTGGGGTTACTCCAGGCATATCAGGAGACTGCCTCGGCAGCCGACGGTGACGACAAGGCGATGGCGGATTGGCTCCCCATGGCCCTTATGGGTATGCCGCTCGCCTGGCTCCTTGGCTTGCTGGAGTCTTCAGTGGCCTCTTGGAAAGAGTTGCACGACCTTTTCATTGCGCGCTTCGCAGCATCGACACCCCACGCCGTCGCGACCATCCTTGGCGGGTCGCAAGAGCCGGCCTCGGACTGACACATCAAGCAGTTCTTCCACCGGGTGGGCGTCGCCCATGCACAGCGGGGAGCCCCTTCGGGCTGAGCGGCGCCTAAGGCTGACATCATCTTTGACTCAAGGGACCACCCCGAGACCACGGTCGGCGCCCGCGCGCTATGCTCTGCACCCCCACCATCTGCAACGTAGCAGTCACCAGGACCATTATTGACGGCGACACTAGCCTCAATGTCCTCTCCGTTGAGGCGTTCGGCCTGGTTTATGTGCCTTACGGTCGGCTCCTCCCCACCAAGCCTTTCTCTGGGGTCGTTGACGGCTCCACCTGCCCTCTGGGGCAGATCCGCCTCCCCTCCACCTTTGGCACACGCAATACCTACCGCATCAAACTCATCAACTTCGACATCGCCCACATCGGCCTCCCGTACAACGCCATTCTCAGATACCAGCCTCGGACAAGTTCATGGCGGCGACTCATCCTGGCTACAACCTCATGAAGATGTCGGGAAGTAGCGGTGTCCTCATCATGGCGGGAGATACCAAGGACGCACTCAAGACCCTCAAGCTCACCTTTAGGAGTGCGGCGGCTGCACAGCCAAGCGCAGAGGGCGCTTCAGAGGTCCCGGGGCCGCGCTAGCAAAGAAGAAACAATTGTTTTCTCAAGATCAGGCCGAGACGAAGCAGGTGCCGGTCGATAAAGACAGGGAATTGGGCCTTACCTTTACCATAGGCGCCATCCTCCCTCCAGACCAGGAAGAGGCGTTGGCCAGCTTCCTCGCGCAAACAAGGACGTGTTCGCATGGGAAGCGGCGGACCTACTCGGGGTTCCGCGTGGGGTAATCGAGCACCATCGGATGGTGTTCACCAATGCGCGCCCAGTAAAACAGAAGGCGCGGCGGCAAGCCCTGGAGAAGCAATCGTTAATCGTCCGGGAGACACGCAAGCTGCAAGAAGCCGACGTCATTCGGGAAGTGCAGCATCCAGATTGGCTGGCAAACCCGGATATGGTCCCCAAGAATGGCGGGAAGGAGTGCATGTGCGTCGATTTTACCAACCTCAACAAGGCTTGTCCGCAAGAGCCTTTCCCTCTCCCGCGCATCGACCAGATCATCGACTCCACCACCGAGTGTGATTTACAGTGCTTCCTGGACGCCTTCTCACGCTATCACCAAATCAAGATGGCGGTGCAGGATGTCGAGAAGACGGCTTCCCTAACCCCGTGTGGGGTGTATTGCTACACCTGCATGTTGTTCGGGCTGCGCAATGCCGGAGTGACCTTTCAGCGGGTGATGCACATCGCTCTATGTCAGCAGCTTGAGAGGAACGCCGAGGCATACGTTGACGACATAGTGGTGAAATTTTGGGAGGCGAGAACCCTTGTCAAAGATCTGGAGGACACATTTGTCAGGCTGCGGAAGGTGAACCTGCGGCTGAACCCGGAAAAGTGTGTGTTTGGCGTCCCGTCTGGCAAGCTGCTGGGCTTCCTGGTGTCGCATAAAGGGATCGAGTCCAACCTGAAGAAAATAAAGGCCATAGAAAGAATGAGCCCGCTGCAAACCCTCAAGGAGATGCAGAAGCTAGCGGGCTACGTGACCTCGCTGGGGCGTTTCATCTCCAAGCTAGGTGAGCACGCCCTCTCTTTCTTCAAGCTGATGAAAAAGAAGGGCCTATTCGAGTGGACACCGGAGGCCGAAGCGGCCTTCCAAGACCTCAAGAGGTACCTCACGAGCCCGCTGGTGATGGTAGCGTCGCGCCCCCTCGAACCCCTGGTGCTTTACCTGGCCGCCATGCCTCACTCTGCCAGCGCGGCGCTCATGGCGGTCCGGGAGGAGCGTCCGGTTAAGGGCGCGCGGCGCAGCACCCCGCACCTGGCCGAGACGTCGCGGCCTCAGTACGATGCTCCTGAGGCCTCGGCCACCCCTCCAATCGGCGGGGCTTCCAAGAATGACCCCCCTAAGGCCACGGCTGCCCCGTCGGGTGATAAAGCTACTGAGATTCCCTAGCCTCAAGAGGCAGAGGACCCCGCCGATGCCTCTTCCCTCATCGAGCATCCACTATACTTCGTCAGCACGGTGCTGCGTGATGCGCGGGCGCACTACCTCATGCAACAAAAGCTTTTGCTCACACTCCTCATTTCTGCCAGGAAACTGCATCACTACTTCCAAGGCCACCCCATCAAGGTTGTCTCAGCCTACCCCTTGGAGAGGGTGCTCCGGAGCCATAACGCCGCGGGAAGGGTCGCCGAATGGAACATTGAGCTGCAGGCGTTCTAGTTGGAGTTCAGCACCACCAGGATCGTCAAGGGTGCGGCCCTCGCTGATTTTGTGACGGAGTGGACTGACGCCCCTGACCGAGAAGTGGGGGAGGACTGTTCTCTCGCACCCAGATACGAAGCACCAGATGGTTGGGTCATGTACTCCGACGGTGCATTCGCGTGTCAGGGCGCGGCGGCTGGAGCCGTGCTCATCTCGCCCACCCAGGACAAGCTCTACTATGCCGTGCAGCTCTGCTTCCAACATGATGAGAAGGTCTCCAACAACATCACGGAATACAAGGGCCTAATCGCTGGCCTCAAGGCTGCGGCGGCTCTGGGGGTGAGGTGCCTCACCATCAGGGGTGACTCCCGGCTCCTCGTCAACTTCTCCAACAAGGCGTACAAGCCAAAGGATGAGCACATGGAGGCATGCCTTGAGAGGTATGCAAAATTGAGAAACGGTTCTTAGGCTTGGAACTGCAGCACGTGCCCCGCGACACGAATACAAAGGCGGACGACATCGCCAAGAGGGCGTCCCGGTGTCAACCTCAGGAGCCTGGTGTCTTTGAGGAGTGGCTCTTCAAGCCGTCAGCAGCCCCCCCCCACTCTGCGGGACCAACATCGCCTCAGGAGGAGCTCCTCCCAACGCCCCCTCGTGCGCCCCAGCTTGCCGCCCAACCTCGGGAGCCCGCCTGCTCCTTGCGCTCGAGCCTTGGGAGGGGTGCTGGTCCAAGGAGTTCAAGGTGTACCTTCTCCTGGGCGCTTTGCCGGAGAAGGACGAGGACGCGGAGCGTGAGGCCCGCTAGGCCACTGCATACTGCATCCAGGACGGTGAGCTCTACCGAAGGCGCCCGAATGATGTTTCTCTATGATGCATCTCCAGGGAGTAGGGGTGCGAGCTGCTGGCCGACATACATGGCGGGGACTACGGGCATCACTCCTCATCGCGCACCCTTGTGGGCAAGGCGTTCCGCAACGGATTCTACTGGCCCACGACGCTCAATGATGCCACTGAGTTGGTAAGATCTTGTGAGGCCTGTCAGTTCCATGACAAGCAGATCTACCAGCCCGCTTAGGGCCTCTAGACCATCCTGCTCTCATGGCCATTCGTGGTCCGGGGGTTGGACATCCTGGGCCCGTTCCCTCGAGCGCCCGGGGGCTACCTCTACCTCTACATCGCCATCGACAAGTTCACCAAGTGGGCGGAAGTGGAGGCCGTCCGCACCATCCCAGACGGCTCGGTCATCAAGTTTGTCAAGGGCCTCGTGAGCCGTTTCAGGGTTTCTAACCGCATCATCACCAACAATGGCTCACAGTTCATGAGAAACCTTTTCAAAACATATTGTGCTAACCTTAGAACACATATATGCTATGCTTCGGTGGCACACCCATGGAGCAATGGCCGGGCTGAGGGCGCCAATGCGAAGGTCCTGAGGGGCCTCAAGGCGAGAACCTTCAAGAAGAAGCTCGAGGTTTGCAGGAGGGGCTGGCTCGATGAGCTCCAATCCATATCGTGGTCCATCTGCACCACCGCAACCAAGCTCATGGGCGAGGCTCCGTTCTTCCTCGTCTACAGAGCCGAGGCGGTCCTTCCTCACGAGGTCAGGCATCGCTCTGCACGGGTCTTGGCGTTCGACGAGGTGCACCAGGACGCCTCATGGGGGATGGATCTCGTGCTGGGGGAGGAACATCGCCGCCAAGCCTCGCTTCATGCAGCAAGGTACCAGCAGGCGCTGCGGCAGTATCTCTACCGCAACGTCCGCTCTAGGTGAGGGAGTCCTGGATTAGGGGTGTTCGGATAGCCGGACTATACCTTCAGCCGGACTCCAGGACTATGAAGATACAAGATTGAAGACTTCGTCCCGTGTCCGGAAGGATCTTTTCTTGGCGTGGAAGGCAAGCTAGGCGTGCGGATATTCGAGATCTCCTACCATTGTAACTGACTCTGTGTAACCCTAACCCTATCCGGTGTCTATATAAACCGGAGGGTTGTTGTCCGTAGGACAACAATCATCATACACAATCATACCATAGGCTAGCTTCTAGGGTTTAGCCTCCTTGATCTCGTGGTAGATCCACTCTTGTACTACCCATGTCATCAATATTAATCTAGCAGGAGTAGGGTTTTACCTCCACCGAGAGGGCCCGAACCTGGGTAAAATAATGTGTCCCTTGTCTCCTGTTACCATCCGACCTTGACGCATAGTTCGGGACCCCCTACCCGAGATCTGCCGGTTTTGACACCGACATTGGTGCTTTCATTGAGAGTTCCTCTGTGTCGTCGCTTCTAGGCCCGATGGCTCCTTTGATCATCAACAACGACGAGGTCCAGGGTGAGACTTTCCTCCCCGGACAAATCTTTGTCTTCGGCGGCTTCGCTCTGCGGGCCCATTCGCTTGGTCATATGGAGCAGATCGAAAGCTACGCCCCTGGCCATCAAGTCAGGTTTGGAAGCTTAAACTACACGGCTGATATCCGCGGAGACTTGATCTTCGACGGATTCGATCCATAGCCAAGCGTGCCGCACTATTTCGAGGGGCATGATATAGCTCTGCCTCCGAATAGTACCCTGGAGGCCGCACACGCTCCGGCCCCGATCCTTGACTCGGAGCCCGCTGCGTTCTCCGAGGATGAACGGTTGGACGTCACCTCGGGGGCTGCGATCTCAAAGGCGATTGAGCCGAACGCCAGCCCCGTACTCCGCACGGCCCAGAACTCCAAGGAGCCGGACTCTTCTCCGAACTCCGGGCCTTCCGTGCCCTCGCCGATCGAATCTGATTGGGCGCCTTTAATGGAGTTCACCGCCGCGGACATCTTTCAGTGCTCACCTTTCGGTGATATCCTGAATTCTCTCAAGTCTCTCTCTTTATCAGGAGAGCCCTGGCCGGACTATGGTCTGCGAGGTTGGGATTCGGACGATGAAGAAATTCAAAGCCCACCCACCACCCATTTAATAGCCACTGTCGATGATTTAACCGACATACTTGACTTTGGATCCAAAGACTTCAACGGTATGGACGACGAAGACGGAGACGAACTAGGACCAGCACCTATAGGGCACTGGACCTCCACCCCACCTAACGATGTATTCATGGTGGATACCCCTACAGGAAACGACAACGAGGAAAAAGGGGGCGGAAAAAGGGGTAAACCCTCCGAAAAGCAGTCAGAGCGGCGACGTAGACGTCAAGCCAAGCCCCACCTCGATCAAGACCCAGCCGTAGAGCAGGATGAGCCGGTAGACGACGAGCATGCCTCAGAGCAGCCGTCCGAACAAGGCAACATGGATGGAGAGGACAGACAGCCCTCCCCCGGCCATAACAGAACTCCGGACGATCTCACGCCGGATAAAACCGCGGAGCAGAAGAATCTCCATGAAAAGCTCGTTGCCACAGCATGCAGCCTGAAAAAACAGAAGTGGAAGCTAAAGACGGCAGAAGATGCACTAAAAACAAGATGGAACAAGGTAATCAAGACCGCAGATAAATACAGTGGCAGCCGTCGCACTAAAAGTTATCCGAAGAGAAAACTACTGCCCGAATTCGACCAGGAGGCCCTAGAGCCCCCACACTTACAAAATAAAAAAGGCACACGGTTGGATAGACGACCCCACGGCCACCATAAAACGGCAAGCGGCGCCGCACTCAAGGCGGCATGCGACCCAATTAAAGACTCGCATCATGGCCCAGCCAGGTACATTTACGGGCCAAGGAAGCAAGCTCTCACAAGCAATGCAAAAAATCCATCATCAGAATTCGGCACACCCAAATACAGGGGCGCCGCACACCCCCTATGTTTCACCGATGAGGTCTTGGAATATGAATTCCCAGAGGGATTTAAACCCGTTAACATAGAGGCGTACGATGGAACAACAGACCCTGGAGTCTGGATCGAGGATTACATCCTCCACATACACATGGCTAGAGGAGATGATCTCCACGCCATAAAATATTTACCTCTTAAGCTTAAAGGGCCAGCCCGGCACTGGCTTAAAAGCCTTCCCGAAAACACAATTGGAAGTTGGGAAGAGCTCGAGGATGCTTTCCGAGCAAACTTTCAAGGGACCTATGTCCGCCCCCCGGACGCAGACGATCTCAGTCATATAACTCAGCAGCCCGGAGAATCGGCTCGACAGTTCTGGAACAGATTCCTCACTAAAAAGAATCAGATAATGGATTGTCCGGACACCGAAGCCCTAGGAGCTTTCAGGCATAATGTCCGAGACGAATGGCTCGCCAGACACCTCGGCCAGGAAAAGCCAAGAGCAATGGCCGCACTCACAAGCCTCATGACCCGCTTTTGCGCAGGAGAGGACAGCTGGTTGGCACGATGCAGCCCCAGCGACCCAAGTACATCAGAAATCAGGGATGGAAACGGAAAATCACGGCGAAATAAGGACCGTCACAGAATCAAAGGAAAAAGTCCGAAGAGCACGGCAGTCAATGCCGGATTCAAAAGCTCACAGCAAAATCAGACAAAACCACCCCTTCAGGATAATAGGGATGATCCGTCCAGCTTGAAAAGAATCCTGGACAGAATATGTCAGATACACAGTACTCCTGGGAGGCCTGCCAATCACACCCACAGAGATTGTTGGGTTTTTAAACAATCCGGACAGCTTAACGCCGCACACAAGGGGCTCGATACACCAAGTGAAGAAGAGGACGAACCCCAAATGTAGAATACCAGGAAACAAAAGAACTTCCCGCAAGAAGTCAAAACAGTGAACTTACTTCACGTAACAAAACGTGTGGCACCCATAAAGATGAACGTCGTGCGGCGCCCGTCCAGGACACGGCACAGCGGAGACACAGGCGCAGACGTGCAATAGGGACCCGTCCTAAAGGATTCTTTTTAGATTAAGACCCTGCGTAAACCTTTTTTACTGTCTCTTGCTGCTATACATCCCCTGATTTTTTCTTTTCCGATATAACCAAGGAGGAGGCTGGCGTTTTGGCATGTGGCCACGCCAGAATTCTTGCTCGTACCTAGACACTAAGGGCTTTTTATTCTTTTGTTTAAGGGTGTTGTTTCACACGCACTCACAAAGACCGAACACCTTAGGGAGTGTTCGGCGTCGCGAGTTTTGGCACTATATGCATCAGCTCCGAATCATGATTTTGGTCATATGTTGGGTTGCCTGGCTCCTGAGTTCGGCTACCTTATGTTCCGCTCTATCGGCTAAGGTAGCACTAGGAGAACTACTGCGATTGTGCCCCGGTTCGGCCGGGTGAGCACCTCAGTAGAGAAAGCCGAAAACCGACCGTCATGATGTAGCGCGAGACTGGTCGCCACTCGATGACTCATAGGAATTTATCGAATTCCTCCGCTTTGACGAAGGGCCGTTTTCCCGGTCAGGCATGTACGCGCTCCGAACTCGGGCAAAGCGCAGTCGCCACTAAAGGGCTACCTAAAGAGTCCCACTGTCAAGCTCTTATGGCTAAGTGAAAGTGTTAAAGCATTATAGTCCGATTGCCTAGCCCGCTACGCTATCACCGCCTTTGTAGGACCAAGACATTGGGTTAAGTGTGAAAATGCGTCTTCTGCGCGCACCCCCGCACTATGTGCGTGGGGGCTGAAGCCAACGACTGCAATCTTTCAGAATTTATATATTTAAACAGCCGCACAGGAGGTGTTCCTCAAGATGGCAACGGGGCCCCGAAACCCGCGTCCCCGCGGGTTTTTACCCTATTAGGGTACGGGGATGGGCACCTTTTCAACCCCGTGGGGCTTTTATCGGGCACATTATACAACCCGACACATTTCGTGGGTTTATCCCCGTTTCGATAGTCCCCGAACCCGAAACCCGGAAAAAACCGTCTAAGTGCACATGCATTGATCCGGCCCAGCTCAAGAGGCCCAGCCCAAAGCCACACAGCCTGTCAGCCGAACCCCCCAGCGACCAGCGTCTCGAGGCCAAAACAACTGGCTTACTCGCTCGTTCCTCTCTCCCCACTCGAGTCTCTCTCCCCCGCACATCAAACCTAAACCTAGGTTCGCCGCCGCCGCTGTCTTGATCCAATCTCGCACCAGCTACCGACCAAGATCTGCGCCGGTGAGCCTTCCACGTCTTCTCCACCGCCCGTGGTCTGATCTGGAGAAGGGGCGCCGTCACCGGTGACAATCTCCATGGTGGCCTCCTCACGTCCCAAGTCAGGTGAAAGGGCGCCACCGCCGGCGCCGTCTGCGGCCACCCGTCGCCTTCCTCTCTCTACTACAACCCCGCGCGGTGGTGGTGGTGGAAGGGCAGCAGGTCGTGGTGGCCTTCGAGGAAGAGGAGGTAGAGGCCTTTCCAGTCCTGTTCCCAATCCTCCATCAAACTTCAACGTCCGCAAGAAGTTAAAGACGAGGTGAGCAGCCCGATCTTGCACAATCTGAGATGGATGGTGCTAGGGTTTGAGACGGATGATGCTAACTTTCTATGGATAGATGGATTATGTTTGCTAGGGTTTGGTTTAGACTCTTGTATGTGATCTTTTTTCATGAAAGTTTCAGAAGTTGAGTTGAAGCTAGTACACTCTTGCAAGAACGAAACAAAATGGATTTGGAATCCTTGTACAATTAATATGCAGTGTGTAGGTACATGTATATGATCTTTTAATATTGTAGGCTACATGTATAAATTGCTACTGTTTTGTCAAACTTGCAAGAAATACATGTAGTAGAGTCCTTGGTGCTACTGTTTTAGCAAAATTGCTACTGCTACTATGTCAAAAAAAATACACCAAAGCTAATAATTCTGTTTTTATTCTTTTTGATAGGTTAATTGATTCATTGACGACACCGTCAACAGAAACTACAATTGTACAGTCAATTACAAGTAGTGTGCCTGAACCTGTGGATATGGACGAAGAATTTGATGAGTCCGTCGATTATGATGCAATGTTTGTTGGAGAACATGTTGAAATTACGGATTAAGAGGAAGCTGCGGATGAAGAAGATGAAGAGGAAGAGGAAGATGGGGATGAGGATGAGGATGGAGAGGAAGATGGGGATGAGGATGAAGAGGAAGATGGGGCTGAGGAAGGACATGCAGTAGGTTCCAAGAGAAAGCTCACATCAATTGTTTGGGTTGATTTCAAGAAAGTGAAGGTCCGTGGGAGATGGAAGGCACAATGTCTTCATTGTAAGAAGAAACTTGGAGGGGAATCAAAGAATGGGACAAAGCATCTTCATGTTCATTTGGCGGCTTGTACTATGAAGAAGGTCCATAGCAATGGTAAAACATTGAGCCAATCTTCTTTGAGGTTCAGTTCTAGTAGCCATGGAAAAGTTTCGGTGGAGAACTATACTTTTAACCAAGTTTTTGCTAGAAAGATGCTTGCTTCCATGATTGTGCTGCATGAGTACCCCTTATCCATAGTTGATCATACGGGGTTTCGAAGATTTGTTAGTGCATTGCAACCCTTATTTACTATGGTGACAAGAAACACTATTAGGTATGTCTTATGCAACTGTGAATTGTTCTACTAATATGCTATGTTTTGTTTAATATCTTCAATATCTGATTGTCACCTCTTTATTCATAGGAAGGATATTCTGGACGCTTACAAAGTTGAAAGGAAGAAGGCTATCGAGTACATGGCTGCAAATCGATCAAGAGTGGCTATCACTACTGATTTATGGACAGCTGACAATCAAAAGAAAGGATACATGGCAATCACGGGCCATTTCATTGATGACTCTTGGAAACTTAGGAGTGTTATCATGAGGTATATGATGCTATTTGTATCGATAGTTGTTGCTGTAGTACATTCTTTGGTGTTGTTTTTATCGATATTTCCTGCTGTAGTACATTGTTTGGTGTTGTTTTTACCAATATTTCCTGCTGTAGTACATTGTTTGGTGTTGTTTTTACCAATATTTCCTGCTGTAGTACATTGTTTGGTGTTGTTTTTATAGATGATTGCTGTTGTAGTACATTGTTTGGTGTTATTTTTGTCAACATTTGCTACTGTAGTACTTTGTTTCGTGTTGTTTTTATCTATATTTGTGGTTGTATAACATATATTCATTGCATTTGTAGGTTTATTTATGTGCCAGCTCCTCACACCGCCGAAGTTATAGCTGAAGAACTTCATGAATCATTGATATCTTGGAATCTTGATGAGAAGCTATCAACGGTGACTGTTGACAATTGTTCTTCAAATGACAAGACAATTGACTTGTTGGTGAAGAGGATAGGGAAGGACAAGCTCATGTTGCAAGGTACCTTGACTCACATGCGTTGTTGTGCCCACATTCTGAATTTAATTGTCAAAGATGGCTTAGATGCTATGAAACCAGCAATTGAAAAGATTAGAGATAGTGTAGCTTTTTGGATTGCCTCACCAAAACGAATAGAGAAGTTTGAGGAAATTGCTAAGTTTCAAAAGGTCAAAATAACAAGAAGATTAATACTTGATTGTAAGACTAGGTGGAATTCAACTTACACAATGCTTAGTGTGGCTCTACCATATAAGGTTGTTTTTGAGCGATTAAAGAAGGTTGAGAAGCAATACGAGAGTCTCCCTTCTAAGGAAGAATGGGCTTTTGCTATTGATGTTGTAGAAAGGCTGCAGCTGTTCTTTGAAATCACTGAAATGTTTTCCGGGACTGATTATGTAACTGCCAACATCTATTTTCCCAAGATTTGTGAAATTAAAATGAATATGAGGCAATGGTCAACTTGCGGTAATGAGGTGATACAAGCCATGACACTTAGCATGGAAGAGAAATTTAACAAGTATTGGACTGATATTCAAGGTCTAATGGGAATGGCTACACTTCTTGATCCTCGGTACAAAAATGAAATGTTACTTGTTTGCTTTGCTATGTTGCATGGTATTAGTCCTTCTAGTACAGAATGTGAGGACCATGTTAATGGAATAATTGCCAAGATATGCACATTGTTAGAGGAGTACAATCTTGAGAGTGATGATGATCATGGACAATCATCTTCCTCATTCTCTTCTCTGGAAGCTCCAGCCCTTATGTCACTCTTCAATGCACGTGTTGCTCAAAAGAGGCCAGCATCTTTTAGGATGAAATCTGAACTAGACCGTTACTTGGAAGATGAGCTAGTTCCATTGTCCAAAGATAAGTTCAGTGTGTTAGATTGGTGGAAAGTTTCTGGAACACGCTATCCAACTTTGAGGCTACTAGCACGTGATGTTTTTGCAACTCCGGTCAGCACGGTTGCCTCAGAATCAGCATTCAGCACAAGTGGTAGAGTTCTAAGTGATCACCATAGTCATCTTACCCCTGAAATCTTAGAGCCCTTGATGTGTTCACAAGATTGGATAAGAAACAAATATAAAGGTATGTCTTTCTTTACATATCATAATATAGTTTATCATTATCTTGCTGCAATGTTTCATTAGATGTTCATTACTACTTATTTCATTCTTATAGATGCTGACAATGAAGATGGAAAAAGCTTTTGGAGTTGTCTTAAAGACATTCAAGAGGGAATGCAGGTGAAGTACAAGTACTTTCACATTTCATATACCAATCTGCATATTTTTCATATTTAACTTTAGCTTAAGTGAATTTTGATCTTCTATAGGACTTGGCACTCTGAATTGGCATGCTTTGAAGATCGTCTTTTGGAGGCTTGGAGATGTCAAAGATGCCATGATGATGACCACTTTAAATTGATTTATGAACTACAAAATCTATTTTAGAACTTATGTATTGGACAATTTCGTATCATTTGTGCTCGTGATGTGTGAACCATGATTTCTATTTCAGAACTTCTATAGTTGGACATCTTGTTGAACAATGTATGACCGAAATATGCTCCTGTTTGTTGCTGAAATATGCTTATCTTAGTTGTTGAAATGGGCTATAGTTGCGCTGAAATAGGCTTCTTTTAGCTGATGTTATTCCTGAGTATTGTGCTGAAATTTGCTATTGTTTTGCTGCTGAAATATACTATGTTGCTGCTGAAATGATATCATTGTTGCTACTATTTATCTTATGTTGCTGCCTCTGAAATATACTATGTATGTTGTTTAAATCTTCTGAAATACACTATATAGCTGTTGAACCATCTACTATTGTTTCTTGTTGAAATTTGCTCAAATTATGCTGCTGAAATGTGCTTGTTTTGCTACTGAAATGTTATTTTTTGTCACTACTGTGTTTGTTTAAATATTTTGATTTCTCGTGGGTTCCCCGAAACCCGATGGGTTTAGGGGACGGGCGGAAAACTAGCCCCGTGCACGGTGATGGGGACGGGGACTGGTTTACGATTTTCTCGTGGGGATGGGTTTGGAAAGGCAAAACCCGATGGGTTTCGTCCCCGTTGCCATCTCGAGGTGTTCCTAATACTTGAGGGCACAAGTCTAAAAATATGCCCCTACAATTTATCAAAATACTGTTTCATGATTACATATGCTATCATAACATAGCATCCTTCGAGCACTGCGTCTCTATTATGCGAGCGCCTTCGAGGACTTCCTCAAAATATTGCTCGGAAGGTATTCGGCTTTTATCCGAATCCCGAGACGCAACAAAGGTGGGCTCCATATCTGCCCAGTATGTCTTGACACGGGCAAGAGCCAACCGAGCTCCCTCCGTGCACGCTGACCTCTTCATAGCACCGATACGTGGCACCACGTCGAGAAATTGTTGCACCAAGCTGAAATAACTTTTCGGCTTCGATCTCCCCGGATACAGATAATCCATGACGTACTTCATGGCGAGTTCGGACAACCTATTCAGTTCGGCCCATTGGGCCAGGCGATCGTCCACTGCAAGTGGACGCTCTGGATTGATGAATTGCGACCAAAAGAGCTTCTCCACTTCATGACCCTTCTTATCTTGAAAGTGTTTGGTCGCATCAGCAGCACTAGCCGCCAAATCCAGATAGGTGTCCTCTACACTCCACGCTCGGTCCAACGGGGCAAACCTCGGGTCGCAAAATTTTCTCCGCAGCAAGAAGGGCTTTCCATCCGCAATTAGTCCGGCTTGACGTAGCTCCTCCTTTGCCGCTCTCATTACAGAGCGGGCGTCCTTGGCGTCGGTAACAGCTTTCTCTAAGCTCGTTTGCCTCGCCTGACCTTCTTCTTCAAGAAGCTTGCAACGGTCAGTAGCACTTTTTAACATTACGGCCATATCAGCCACCTCCTCCTTGCTTCGGCAATGGGCAGACTGTTCGGCTTTCAGCTCTTCAAGGGCTTTCACGGCAATCGCATCACTTTTTTTGGCTTGTTCCTTCGCTCGGGCGAGTTCGGCCCTAAGACCTTCCACGACGGCCGCACCATCTGCGTCAAGCACACACACGGTAAGATATTGACATAAAGCTCCTCTTACTCACAATCGCCTAATGATTTCAATACCTTGAGCACCACCAAGCCGCTTGTTAACAAGCACGATGTCGGCTTCTGCCTCATCCAGTTGTCGCTTTAGTTCGGCATATTCACGAGTCCAGCTCGACTTCGGACAATCAGCCACCTACGTATAAAGGTGCCACTTAAAGGACCTGGGATTAAGATCCTCTGCGCGCCGTACATCTTTACGGCGCACAGAGTCTCAGGGGCTACTATCTACACAGGGCGCACTTTATTTATGCGCAATTTATACAAATATACGTTATTTAAAACGTACCTCAAGGCCTGCCACTAAACTCTTGACGGCCTCGTGCAGACCGCTTTCTGCGGATGAAATCTTTTCAATCACCGTGCTCATTAACGCACGATGCTCCTCTGAGACAGAGGCTCGCCCCAGCAGAATCTTTAGCTCCTCCGACCGAACACCAGATGGTGCCGGACTCGTCCCATGGCCTTCCTCAAAGGCCGGACACGGAGAACCTCGGGGGGCTGCACCATCCATCCCTAGCGGATCCGGAGAAATCCCCCGCGACGACACTTCAGCGTCGCCCCCCTTGCTAGGCGATACAGAAGGAGGAGGCGTTCCGCTCTCCATCATCTCCAGAAGAAGATCCCCCGAAGACGAGTTCTGCTGAGAAGGGCTAAGGTCCGAACTACAAAGTAAAGTTTCGGTTAAGACTTCTCAGATATAAATCAAGGATTTCTCTTAAAAGAATAACTCTTCTTCTACTTACGGCTCGCTGGAGAGCTGTTCCCTTTGAGGGTTTAGTTCGGCCGAGCGGCTCCCTTGCGTCGGGCCCTCTGACAAGGATGCTTTCCCCCGCTTCGAAGCTATGGTTTCCGGGTGGTCAGAGGCGGCCCTTTTCTTTCCCTTAGGAGGAGAATTATCGATTCCCCCCTTTGGAATGGCCTCTTTCGGAGAGGCCACGGTCTCCTTGTCTGCTCCCATATTTCCCTCCAAAGGCACTACCTCTAGCATCCTGACTAGCACAGGATCCAGCCTGGTTTTGGGAAGGGGAGCCGGACACCGGATCAGCTTCGCCTTCGCTATCCACTCCTGCTTAAAAGGAAAAGTGCTGTTAAAAAGCAAGTTAATTATGCGGATAGAAGGTCTGGTCGCAAGGTCACCTACTTGAGTATCCGGGCGATTGCGGCTTAAACCAGCATCCTCGGTCAAATCCGGACTCACTTCTTGTGATCCGAAGAACAGTTTATACATCTCCATAGGAGTCACGCCCATAAAATTCTGGAGAGCTCGTGGTCCCTCCGGATTGAATTCCCACAAGCGAAGGGGGCGACGTTGGCCGGGCAGTGTCCGGCGAATCAGCATGACTTGTGTCACCTTGACCAGGTTGAGGTCTCCCTTCAAGAGATCATTAATGCGGCCCTGCAGCAGGAGAACGTCTTTGGGCAAGCCCCGATCTAACCCTGTGTTAATCCACGATGCTAACCGTGGTGGGGGACCCGAGCGAAAGGCCGGAGGCGCCACCCATGCGGTGCCCCGAGGAGCGGTGATGTAGAACCACTCCTATTGCCATAAGCCAAGCTCCTCTTGAAAAGCGCCCTCGGGCCATGAAGCGTCGGCATTTCTTTTTATAGCAGCGCCTCCGCGCTCTGCGTGGCGCCCTTCGATTATCTTCGGTTCTACTTTGAAGGTCCTGAGCCACAATCCGAAGTGAGGGGTAACACGGAGGAACGCTTCGCACACAACTATGAACGAGGAGATATGGAGGATGGACTCCGGAGCTAAGTCGTGGAATTCCAGCCCATAATAAAACATCAGCCCCCTTACAAAGGGATCCACAGGGAAGCCTAATCCCCGAAGGAAGTGGGATATGAATACCACACTCTCGCCAGGCTGAGGGCTAGGGATCACCTGTCCTTGAACAGGCAGCCTGTGCGGAATCTCCCTGGTCAGGAATCTAGCTTCCCTAAATCTTGATACGTCCTCCTCTGTAACAGAGGAGGGCATCCATCGGCCTTGGAGGTCGGAGCCGGACATTATCGAAGATCTGGTGCGCTCGGAATCTGGAAGCCTAGGGTGTTGGAACTCGAGGCGATGGGCGAGCTCGTTTTGAGAATAGAAGCGGGGAACAGGGCCTTGGTCTCTTTATAAGAGGCAGAATATCAAGCGCCCTCCCCGTAACCGTCTTGGACTAGCCTTTAATTAAGGCAAGACGTGCTAACAGGCACGATTGGATTACCCACGTCCGTATTAATGAGAATCCCGTTAGAGGGGGCACACGATCTCTGCTTTGACAAGACGTGCCAAGGAAACCGCCTCGCTAAACGAGATGAGGTGGAACAATAAAAGCAGTTTATATAGAAGGCTTGGTCGTAGTGTTATGACGCACTACGGAATACGTCAGCAGATTTGATTTGTGTTAATATTATTCTCTATATGGCAATATGTGGAAACTTATTTTGCAGAGTCGGACACTATTTTTTGGTGTTTATAATCTTCTTGAAGAACTTGGAGGAGGAATCCGCCTTGCAATGCCGAAGACAATCTGCGCACCGGACTCGTCGTCATTGAAGCCTGGTTCAGGGGCTACTGAGGGAGTCCTGGATTAGGGGGTGTTCGGATAGCCAGACTATACCTTCAGCCGGACTCCAGGACTATGAAGATACAAGATTGAAGACTTCGTCCCGTGTCCGGAAGGATCTTTTCTTGGCGTGGAAGGCAAGCTAGGCGTGCTGATATTCGAGATCTCCTACCATTGTAACCGACTCTGTGTAACCCTAACCCTATTCGGTGTCTATATAAACCGGAGGGTTGTAGTCCGTAGGACAACAATCATCATACACAATCATACCATAGGCTAGCTTCTAGGGTTTAGCCTCCTTGATCTCGTGGTAGATCCACTCTTGTACTACCCATATCATCAATATTAATCTAGCAGGAGTAGGGTTTTACCTCCACCGAGAGGGCCCGAACCTGGGTAAAATAAAGTGTCCCTTGTCTCCTGTTACCATCCGACCTTGACGCACAGTTCGGGACCCCCTACCCGAGATCCGCCGGTTTTGACACCGACACTAGGACTCTTGAGGTGGGTGATCTCGTCCTGAGGTGGGTGCTCTCCAGTGAAGGCCTTCATAAGCTCTCACCCAGGTGGGAGGGCCCGTTCAGGATCGCCCGTGTCTCTAGGCCTGGCGCCGCGTGCCTGGAGACGCAGGACGGGGTCCCCATCCAGAACGCCTGGAACATCCAGCATCTCCGGAAGTTCTACGCTCATGACACTCTCACGTAATAATGAGTTGGGTCTGTACACGCCTCGGAGTCTCCGGAGTGCCGCCCCTGGGCCTCACGAGGGATCCCACCCACGTCCTAATGGAGGCCCCACGCTCCGCGCTGGTGGGAAGACAAGAAGACTAGGTAGGTGCTTGACGCGGCTGTTTTTTGCTTGCTTTCTGTAGCTGTTTTCGACTTCTTGAATGAAATTTGGAGCTTTCGTGTCTTTCATTCTCAAGGGTTGGGAAATTTCTTTGTTTTGTCTCCCCACAGTGTTCGACCTTTGAAGCCTTGTCTTAGGAAGAGTGTCAGTTGCCTGTCGCTCTTCCTCGCGCGTCGCACGCATGGGGGATGGGTACGGTGTGTGTACCTGGGCTCGCCCGCGACCACACCTCGCCAAAACCTTGCTGCCCCAGCTTTGGCGCCTTAATCCTCGCGGGACACTCTCAAACGAGCTCACGGGCATGTGCGCCCTCTTGAGACCGTGCCTCCGGGCATCGTGATGTGGCATACTAGCCGCGACCAATCCACACGCGGGGGCTTCCGCGAGTTATTGCGCCTCATGAGGTTTTCTAACCCTGCAGCCACATGACGCCTCCGGAGGCTCAACGATTCTCGAGTTTTCAAGAAGGAAGCCCTTGGAAGATGCCCGTGAAACAAGGGGCACGCAGGAAATCCAAACCCTGAAAGGGCATACCCTCGCAGCATGGGAGTCTACCGCGAGCACATCGAGCTAACTGACCCTAACCACACCCAGTAGCAGCGCAGATATCACGACATAATATTAAAATGACGAGCATAGCATAACGACGAAGCGCCATAGTTCATTACATGCCCGACGGGGCCTTCTACTCCTTTCTTGATGCATACATAGATTCTATCTCGGATTTCATGGCTTCTAGCCATTTGTCGGAATCTGGGCCCGCCATCGCTTCTTCATAGTTCGAAGGTTTACCGTTGTCCAACAACATGATTTCCAGGACAGGGTTGCCATACCACTCTGGTGCGGAATGTGTCCTTGTGGTCCTACGAAGTTTAGTAGGAGCTTGATCAGAAGTATCTTGATCATCATCATTAACCTCCTCTTGAATCGGTGCAGGCACCACAGGAACATTTTCTTGAGCTGCGCTACTCTGATTTTCAAGAGGTAGTACTTCATCAAACCCTACTTTCCTCCCACTTACTTCTTTCGCGAGAAACTCTTTCTCTAGAAAGGACCCGTTCTTGGCAACAAAGATCTTGCCTTCGGATCTGAGGTAGAAGGTATACCCAACTGTTTCTTTGGGATATCCTATGAAGACGCATTTTTCCGA
Organism: Aegilops umbellulata; assembly: GCA_032464435.1. Taxonomy (NCBI): domain Eukaryota; kingdom Viridiplantae; phylum Streptophyta; class Magnoliopsida; order Poales; family Poaceae; genus Aegilops; species Aegilops umbellulata. The sequence continues at coordinate 270,873,862 of CP136059.1, read as the reverse complement.
TTTGGGTTCGAGCTTTTCAGGTTGAAGTTTCTTGACATAAGCATCGCAACCCCAAACTTTCAGAAACGACATCTTAGGTTTCTTTCCAAACCATAATTCATACGGTGTCGTCTCAATGGATTTTGACGGAGCCCTATTTAAAGTGAATGCGGCAGTCTCTAAAGCATAGCCCCAAAATGAGAGCGGTAGATCGGTAAGAGACATCATAGATCGCACCATATCCAATAGAGTGCGATTACGATGTTCGGACACACCGTTATGCCGAGGTGTTCCAGGCGGCGTGAGTTGTGAAACGATTCCACATTTTCTTAAGTGTGTGCCAAATTCGTGACTTAAATATTCTCCCCCACGATCTGATCGTAAGAACTTTATTTTTCTGTCACGTTGATTCTCAACCTCACTCTGAAACTCCTTGAACTTTTCAAAGGTCTCAGACTTGTGTTTCGTTAAGTAGACATACCCATATCTACTCAAATCATCAGTGAGAGTGAGAACATAACGATAACCTCCGCGAGCCTCAACGCTCATTGGACCACACACATCTGTATGTATGATTTCCAACAAGTTGGTTGCTCGCTCCATTGTCCCTGAGAATGGAGTCTTGGTCATTTTTCCCATGAGGCATGGTTCGCATGTGTCAAATGATTCATAATCGAGAGACTCCAAAAGTCCATCAGCATGGAGCTTCTTCATGCGCTTGACACCAATGTGACCAAGGCGGCAGTGCCACAAGTATGTGGGACTATCGTTATTAACTTTACATCTTTTGGTATTCACACTATGAATATGTGTAACATCACATACGAGATTCATTAAGAATAAACCATTAACCATCGGAGCATGACCATAAAACATATCACTCATATAAATAGAACAACCATTATTCTCAGATTTAAATGAGTAGCCATCTCGAATTAATCGAGATCCAGACACAATGTTCATGCTCAAACTTGGCACTAAATAACAATTATTGAGGTTCAAAACTAATCCCATAGGTAAATGTAGAGGTAGCGTGCCGACGGCGATCACATCGACCCTGGAACCATTCCCGATGCGTATCGTCACCTCGTCCTTCGCTAGTCTCCGTTTATTCCGCAGCTCCTGTTTTGAGTTACAAATATGAGCAACGGCACCGGTATCAAATACCCAGGAGCTACTACGAGCACTGGTAAGGTACACATCAATTACATGTATATCACATATACCTTTAGTGTTGCCGGCCTTCTTATCCGCTAAGTACTTGGGGCAATTCCGCTTCCAGTGACCATTTCCCTTGCAATAAAAGCACTCAGTTTCAGGTTTGGGTCCATTCTTTGACTTCTTCCTGGCAACTGATTTACCAGGCGCGGCAACCTCCTTGCCGTCCTTCTTGAAGTTCTTCTTACCCTTGCCTTTCTTGAACTTAGTGGTTTTATTCACCATTAACACTTGATGTTCCTTTCTGATATCCACCTCCGCAGATTTCAGCATTGAATACAACTCGGGAATGGTCTTTTCCATCCCCTGCATATTGTAGTTCATCACGAAGCTCTTGTAGCTAGGTGGGAGAGACTGGAGGATTCTATCAATGACCGCCTCATCCGGGAGATTAACTTCCAGCTGAGTCAAGCGGTTGTGCAACCCAGACATCTTGAGTATGTGTTCACTGACAGAGCTATTTTCCTCCATCTTACAGCTAAAGAACTTGTCGGAGACATCATATCTCTCGACCCGGGCATGAGCTTGGAAAATCAATTTCAGCTCCTCGAACATCTCATATGCTCCATGTTGCTCAAAACGCTTTTGGAGCCCCGGTTCTAAGTTGTAAAGCATGCCGCACTGAACGAGGGAGTAATCATCAGTACGTGACTGATGGGCGTTCATAACGTCCTGGTTTTCTAGGAATGGTGGTTCACCTAGCGGTGCATCTAGGACATAATCTTTCTTGGCTGCTATGAGGATGATCCTTAGGTTCCGGACCCAGTCCGAATAGTTGCTGCCATCATCTTTCAGCTTGGTTTTCTCTAGGAACGCGTTGAAGTTGAGGGTGACATTAGCATGGGCCATTTGATCTACAAGACATATTGTAAAGATTTAGACTAAGTTCATGATAATTAAGTTCATCTAATCAAATTAATGAATGAACTCCCACTCAGATTTGACATCCCTCTAGTCATCTAAGTGATACATGATCCGAGTCAACTAGGCCGTGTCCGATCATCACGTGAGACGGACTAGTCATCATCGGTGAACATCTCTATGTTGATCGTATCTTCTATACGACTCATGTTCGACCTTTCGGTCCTCCTTGTTCCGAGGCCATGTCTATACATGCTAGGCTCGTCAATCCAACCTAAGTGTATTGCATGTGTAAATCTGGCTTACACCCGTTGTATGCGAACGTAAGAACCTATCACACCCGATCATCACGTGGTGCTTTGGAACGACGAACCTTAGCAACGGTGCACAGTTAGGGAGAACACATTTTTGATATTTTAATGAGGGATCATCTTATTTATGCTACCGTCGTTCTAAGCAAATAAGATGTAAAAACATGATAAACATCACATGCAATCAAATAGTGACATGATATGGCCAACATCATTTCGCTCCTTTGATCTCCATCTTTGGGGCGCCATGTTCATCGTCGTCACCGGCATGACACCATGATCTCCATCATCATGATCTCCATCATCGTGTCTTCGTGAAGTTGTCACGTCAACTATTACTTCTACTACTATGGCTAACGCTTTAGCAATAAAGTAAAGTAATTACATGACGATTTAAGTTGACACGCAGGTCATAAATAAATAAAGACAACTCCTATGGCTCTTGCCGGTTGTCATACTCATCGACATGCAAGTCGTGATTCCTATTACAATAACAAGATCATCTCATACATCACATACATGATTCATCACAACTTCTGGCCATATCACATCACAAAGCACTTGCTGCAAAAACAAGTTAGACGTCCTCTAATTGTTGTTGCAAGTTTTTACGTGGCTGTTATAGGTTGCTAGCAAGAACGTTTCTTACCTACGTTGAAACCACAACGTGAATTGTCAATCTCTATTTACCCTTCATAAGGACCCTGTTCATCGAATCCGATCCAACTAAAGTGGGAGAGACAGACACCCGCCAGCCACCTTATGCAACTAGTGCATGTCAGTCGTTGGAACCGGTCTCACGTAAGCGTACGTGTAAGGTTGGTCCGGGCCGCTTCATCCCACAATACCGCTGAATCAAGATAGGACTAGTAACGGCAAGAAGAATTGACAATTCAACGCCCACAACTACTTTGTGTTCTACTCGTGCATAGAAACTGCGCATAGACCTAGCTCATGATGCCACTGTTGGGGATCGTACCAGAAATTAAAATTTTCCTACGCATCACCAAGATCTATCCCTGGAGTATTCTAGCAACGAGGGGATAGGAGAGCATCTACATACCACTTGTAGATCGCAACGAAAGCGTTCAAGAAGAACGTGGATGATGGAGTCGTACTAGTCGTGATCCAAATCACCGATGACCAGCGCCGAACGGACGGCACCTCCGCGTTCAACACACGTACGGTTGGGAAGACGTCTCCTCCTTCTTGATCCAGCAAGGGGGAAGGAGAGGTTGATGAAGATCCAGCAGCACAACGGCGTGGTGGTGGATGCAGCAGAGTTCCAGCAGGGCTTCGCCAAGCGTCTACGAAGAGAGGGAGAGGTGTAACAGGGGAGAGGGAGGCGCCAAGGCTGCAGGGTGCGGCTACCCTCCCTCCCCTCCCATTATATAGGCCCCTAGGGGGGGCGCCGGCCCTGGAGATCCATCTCCAGGGGGGCGGCGGCCTGGGGGGGAGGCTTGCCACCCAAGGCGAGTGGGGCGCCCCCTGCCCTAGGGTTTCCAACCCTAGGCGCAGGGGGGAGGCCCATGGGGGGGCACACCAGCCCACTATGGGCTGGTTCCCTCCCCACTTCAGCCCACGGGGCCCTCCGGGATGGGTGGCCCCACCCGGTGGACCCCCGGGACCCATCTGGTGGTCCCGGTACAATACCGGTGACCCCCAGATCACTCCCGATGGCCGAAACGACACTTCCTATATATAATTCTTTACCTCCGGACCATTCCGGAACCTCTCGTGACGTCCGGGATCTCATCTGGGACTCCGAACAACCTTCAGTTTGCTGCATACTAATATCTTTACAACCCTAGTGTCACCGAACCTTAAGTGTGTAGACCCTACGGGTTCGGGAGACATGCAGACATGACCGAGACGATCTCCGGTCAATAACCAACAGCGGGATCTGGATACCCATGTTGGCTCCCACATGCTCCTGGATGATCTCATCGGATGAACCACGATGTCGAGGACTTAATCAATCCCGTACTCAATTCCCTTTGTCTATCGGTACGATACTTGCCCGAGATTCTATCGTCGGTATATCGATACCTTGTTCAATCTCGTTACCAGCAAGTCTCTTTACTCGTTCCCGTAACACATCATCCCTTGAACAACACCTTGATCACATTGAGCTCATTGTGATGATGTCTTACCGAGTGGGCCCAGAGATACCTCTCCGTCACACGGAGTGACAAATCCCAGTCTTGATTCATGCCAACCCAACAAACACTTTCGGAGATACCTGTAGTGCACCTTTATAGTCACCAAGTTACGTTGTGACGTTTGATACACCCAAAGCACTCCTACGGCATCCGGGAGTTGCATAATCTCATGGTCCAAGGAATGATACTTGACATTCAGAAAAGCTCTAGCAAACGAACTATAAGATCTTTTGTGCTATGCTTAGGTTTGGGTCTTGTCTATCACATCATTCTCCTAATGATGTGATCCCGTTATCAATGACATCCCCATGTCCATAGTCAGGAAACCATGACTATCTATTGATCAACGAGCTAGTCAACTAGAGGCTTACTAGGGACACATTGTGGTCTATGTATTCACACATGTATTATGATTTCCGAACAATACAGTTATAGCATGAACAATAGACAATTATCATGAACAAGGAAATATAATAATCCTTTTATTATTGTCTCTAGGGCATATTTCCAACAGTCTCCCACTTGCACTAGAGACAATAGTCTAGTTACATTGTGATGAATCGCACACCCATGGATTTTTGGTGTTGATCATGTTTTGCTCTAGGGAGAGGTTTAGTCAACGGATCTGCCACATTCAGGTCCGTATGTACTTTACAATTCTGTATGTCTCCATTTTGAACACTTTCATGAATGGGGTTGAAGCGACGCTTGATATGCCTGGTCTTCCTGTGAAACCTGGGCTCCTTCGCAAGGGCAATTGCTCCAGTGTTGTCACAGAAGAGAGTCATCGGGTCCGACGCATTGGGTATGACTCCTAGGTCGGTAATGAACTCCTTCACCCAGACTGCTTCTTGTGCTGCCTCCGAGGCTGCCATATACTCTGCTTCACATGTAGATCCCGCCACGACGCTTTGCTTGCAACTGCACCAGCTTACTGCCCCTCCATTCAAAATATACACGTATCCGGTTTGTGACTTGGAGTCATCCAGATCTGTGTCGAAGCTGGCGTCGACGTAACCCTTTACGACGAGCTCTTCGGCACCTCCATAAACGAGAAACATATCCTTAGTCCTTTTTAGGTACTTCAGGATGTTTTTGACCGCTGTCCAGTGTTCCTTGCCGGGATTACTTTGGTACCTACCTACCAAACTTACGGCAAGGTTTACATTGGGTCTGGTACACAGCATGGCATACATAATAGACCCTATGGCTGAGGCACCGGATCACTCCCGATGGCCGAAACGACACTTCCTATATATAATTCTTTACCTCCGGACCATTCCGGAACCTCTCTTGACATCCGGGATCTCATCCGGGACTCCGAACAACCTTCGGTTTGCCGCATACTAATATCTTTACAACCCTAGCATCACCGAACCTTAAGTGTGTAGACCCTACGGGTTCGGGAGACATGCAGACATGACCGAGACGATCTCCGGTCAATAACCAACAGCGGGATCTGGATACCCATGTTGGCTCCCACATGCTCCTGGATGATCTCATCAGATGAACCACGATGTCGAGGACTTAATCAATCCTGTACTCAATTCCCTTTGTCTATCGGTACGATACTTGCCCGAGATTTGATCGTCGGTATACCGATACCTTGTTCAATCTCGTTACCGGCAAGTCTCTTTACTCATTCCCGTAACACATCATCCCGTGAACAACACCTTGATCACATTGAGCTCATTGTGATGATGTCTTACCGAGTGGGCCCAGAGATACCTCTCCGTCACACGGAGTGACAAATCCCAGTCTTGATTCATGCCAACCCAACAAACACTTTCGGAGATACCTGTAGTGCACCTTTATAGTCACCAAGTTACGTTGTGACGTTTGATACACCCAAAGCACTCCTACGGCATCCGGGAGTTGCATAATCTCATGGTCCAAGGAATGATACTTGACATTCAGAAAAGCTCTAGCAAACGAACTATACGATCTTTTGTGCTATGCTTAGGTTTGGGTCTTGTCCATCACATCATTCTCCTAATGATGTGATCCCGTTATCAATGACATCCCCATGTCCATAGTCAGGAAACCATGACTATCTATTGATCAACGAGCTAGTCAACTAGAGGCTTACTAGGGACACATTGTGGTCTATGTATTCACACATGTATTATGATTTCCGAACAATACAATTATAGCATGAACAATAGACAATTATCATGAACAAGGAAATATAATAATCCTTTTATTATTGCCTCTAGGGCATATTTCCAACACCTCCTCAGTTCGAGCCTGGCGACACGGAGGCCCATCATAGTCGCCGTCACTGGTGCTCTCCCCGGAGGAGGATTCGTCGTCGCTGGAGGCGACGCGACCGTCGTCAAGGGCAAGCTCACCATCATCGCCATTGTTGTCGCTTTCCGGGCAGCACCCCGAGCGCTGGCCGCCTTCCCCGAACACCCTAACATGGAGGGTCGCAACACCGTCGTACCTGAAGTGGAGGGTGCATCTCCCATGCAAGCCTGGCGCACGGGCGAACGAATGCCACCCGCGGTTCAGGAACACGTTGCCAGTGGTGGTGACTTCAACATCCACCCATGAATCCTTGCTGCAACAGCACTCGACCTGCAGCTAGAGGCCACCAGGCCCTCCGGCCGGCAGCGCGCTCGCGAAGAAACGCGGAAGCTGGAACCAGATGCCCGCTGGCCTCCCCGACCACACGACAAATTCCGAAAATGCGGCGGCTGAGTGGGAGCGCGGCTGTGGCGGCCGGGTGATCGTCACGCGCCTCCCCCCATCACTGAGGTCACTCCATCCGCGACAGCTCCTCCCACAGGAAGAAGCACCACCGCGGCTGCTGGAGGCAACACCGGCCATTGAAGGGGCGCGCCCGCACCCCCGAGGGGCCGCCGTCGGAGTCGCAGCGTGTTTCTGGGCCGCCCATGGCCTCTCTTGGGCGGCGGCGAGCCTGGCCCCTCCATGCCCTTCCCCTTCTATGCTGCAGAAAACCTCCTCACTGGCGCCATGGGCGTTTCGACAAGACGGCAGGACAAGAAGGAAGAAGGAAGAGCAAGCAGCAAGAAGACGGAGATGAGCAGGGGGCTCCGCCCCCTCCTATTTATAGCCAGAGGGAGGCCAACCGCCGGTCTCCCATGATCCCAAGTAATGATGATTTTTTGCATGCAGCAGGCTGTTGTCAAGTTGAGCGGTTGCCAAGGCAGCGTGGGGAAGTGCAAGTGCCCACCTCCCATCAAGCACCACGCGTCAAACCGGTCCGCAGGCTATAGGGGCCCATGGCGCTTCGCCCTTGCCCTTTGGCTTTGCCTCGAAGCCAAGTCCGAGCGCGCCTTGGGCCTGGGGACTACTGCCGGCGTTCTGGGAACCAGGGTACCCAGACTTGCCTGCCTACGGCCCACGGCGTGGCTCCTTCAGTGGCCTGGCAAGGCCCATCTTTAGCATCAACAAGACAAGACCCTCGCGAGGGGCCAAGCCTCGCGAGGCGGACTACGCCAAGACCTCCGGAGGGAGCGGCATCCCTAGGCTGGCTCCTAAGGAGCGGAGATTCCTATGCAGGTGCTCACCTCATGAGGTTGAGGTGATGTAAGCCATGACGACCAAGGCCAGGCGGGCGCCAGCGGGCGTAGAGCAGCAGGTTTCCTCTTTGGTGCTAAGGAGGCAAGTGCAGGCACAGAGTCCCGAGGAATCAACCAAAGGTTTCCATTCCCGTGCTACAAGACCAAGACCGCCAGGGTGGCAGGATGGATGTCATCGCCGAGCCCACCATGGTGTCACGAGCAGAAGCTTTGCAGGCGAAGACCACCTTTCATCAGGATAGGATGTATTTCTTGTCCCCTTTCAAACTGGCCATTGTGGAATCCCTTCCCGCCTTCGTTTTGGAGGAAGAGCGCCGAGGCAACTATAAATATAGCCTAGCCACCACCGTATGAGGGGGAAGAACCCGAACCCTCACTAGCTCACACCAACACAAGAACTGGCCTCCTAAGGTTGTTCTTCCTCTGTACTAGTTCATCCTCAGCCCCTCGCGAGGCCAATCCACCCCAAAGCAGGAGTACGGTCTTACACCGCAAGGTGGCCTGAACCTGGGTAAACAGTCATGTCTCTTTCCTTTCCCATTCTTTGAGCTAGCCCATGAGAGCGGCGAGTTGGTAGCATGGGAAGGTTGAGTTCTCCGCACGCACCCGAGAGTTCGAACCTTTCTTGGGTTTGCGGAGCCCTGAATCCGACAACAACCCCCACGACGACTCTGACGACCACTCCGACGACGACTCTGATGACGATGGACAACAGGTTAGTCATCTATACCCATTTATGTGTCAAATAAATCCTAGGGTTTCTCTGGTTACTCCCGCCTCCTCCTTTTTGGAAAAAAAATCCTATGGTTATGTTCTTCCAATTCATGAAATCTGAGTAAGTTTCGTTAGACCCGTGTAGTGTATTGATTGTTTGAATGGTACACGTGATAAGTGATTAGGTGTTTCATCTGTGCAAATGATTTCTGCTAGTAATCCGACTAGGGTTAGTGTTCGTGCTAATAATTCCTAGCCAGGACTTGACATTTGATTTTGAATGACCTACATATATGTTTGTGCCATTATTTTCTTCAAGATTGGTTTGTACATAGACGACTGTGCTTAAAAATCAAACAATAATCTCTGGATATGTATAAAAAATAGCCATAAATTCCTAATCCTACTTCACGACATGTAAACATTGATTTGATGCCAAATTTGTTTTACTATTTGTATAGGTGTTGTCTGACGATGTGTACAGCGAGGATGAAGATGGCCATAGGAGGTACAAGAGGCAAATCCTGATGGAGCTGTATGCGGGAATGCATAATAGGCGTATTAGGACCTGGGACGACAGTTATCAATGCCCATTTTGCACCACAAGCTTCATGAAGCGTATCAAAGTGTTCTGGCGCATGCAAGAGGACAGACCATTTGCTCCTTCAAGCAGAAGTATTCTCGCAGGGTGGCGCACGACGCGTACGCCGAGTACCTGGAGAAGCTTCAGGATCGTGCCGACAGATGAGATGTGATGAGATGTGGGATCAAACTATGTACGCTTGAGTATGCTTAATGACAGTTGAACTATGTAGTTATGGTTGAAATATGTTTGTGTACTCTTATTATTTATGGCTGAGTATGTTTAATCTATGTTTACTTATGTCTAAATGTGGGATATGGATGCAATCAGTTTTGGTTGATGGAATCTACCTCCGTCCTGGTTTATTGGTCCCCTTTGTAATTTGTGTTAAATTTTGACCAAAGATTTAACTGACAAAATGTTAGTGCGGGTTATAAAAAATTATATCATTGGATGCGTATTTGAACATAGTGTTCAATAATATAATTGGTGGTGACATGCATAAACATTTGTTAGTTAAATATTTGGTCAAAATTTGGTACAAATTACAAAGGGGACCAATAAACCAGGACAGAGGTAGTATGTCAATCACACACGATTCCCAAAATTGGAACCGTGTGTAATCAGTTTCATTTTGGCTGTTGCGTCAATCACACACGGTTGGCTTTAGCAAACCGTTGCCTCCGAAATTCTTTGTGGGACAGAAAACCCTAACCACCCAATTCAAAAAAGAAAAAAGAAAACCCTCACCATCCCCACATCAAAAAACCCTCACCCCACCCGCCACCCCTCTGGTCCCCATTCACACCTGCAGAAGCTCCTCCACATCTATGCATGGCACTGCCGATCACGGCGGCAACCATTTAGCTCGATGCCTGCCGCCGCCGCCAGGCTGCCGGCAAACCCCACCACATTTTGCCACTTCTGCTTGCCGCCGCCTATCGCCATCGAATTTCTTGACACCGCTCGCGGTCAACCTATCTCCGCCTGGTTGGGGAATCCGCCGCACTGAGGGTTTTTTCTCATGGACAACAAGGTAACTAATTAATGAGATATTATGTCATCTCTTATCCCAGTTCATTTGCCTCCTTTAATCACCCGGCTGAAATCACCATGAAATCATTTTTATTCGAGCTGATTTGAGGGTTTTCTTTCATTCATAGAGTGTACAGTGCGCGAACACATCAGGACTTTGCGGCCTCCGCCAGGCATCCATGGAGTTCCATCTCACCGTACCAGATGACTTGAGGATGCGCGCGGTGTGTTCAATCTCACCCTAAATCGGTTGGCATGGCCTACTTTCCTGAACATATACTAAATATTGCTACATTTCGATAAAAGGTGCCACATGCACCATATACTTCAAAGGGGATTTTCCCCTCTTCTTTCTATATTAGGCAAATTAATGATGTATTTTTGTTTCGATTAGTCTCATATTTCCGTGACATCATGTTTACCCTATCTGTTTAATTATAGATTTTTGTCCTTCGATTTCAACTGTTGTACAGTTCTTTCAATTTGGGCCCATATTTGCATGTTACCATATTTTCTTTAACAATCCTACCATTTTCTGCAGCGCGGCCCTTGCTATGCAACAGAATCTGTTGTGCACAATTTTTACTCTTTCCCTTTACATAAATCAAGACTGCAGAGATGTCATACTGAACACAAACCATGGATTTACAATCATCGCTACTGTAAGACTTGATGAACGTGGTGACTCCTATTTTGGCGCTAGCCTTTGGAAAAAAATTCTAAGTTTTATGTATTGAAAGCTGGCATTAAAATTGCACTGCACATAAAAGAGCTTGGTCATGAGATATATGCTAACTTCCCCGACGATATCATCCGTCCAAACTTTGTTCGAAGTATGTTTTCTTTTCAAGTATCTGCATGTTGACTTACCCAGCAATATCAAATGAATTGTGTAGTATTTAAGCAACCAATTGTTATTCCCTTTTCTTACTATATTCCTACCTAATAACTTCTAGTAACCAATACACTTTTCTATTGCCCTGTTTTAACTAAATATTCCTTGTACTCCCACTTTCATCAGAAAGCGGCGCTGACAAGGAGACTCCGGAGGTGGAAAACAGGTTTGCCAACAAGCAGAGGAGGGGCGAGCAAGAACCGCAAGCGACACCAGCAGGCCTAGACTTCATCCGCAGCCTCCCCGATGATATGTTGACAATCATCATCTCCCTCCTCCCAATCAAATATGGGGCACGAACAACCATCCTTTCTCGGCGGTGGCGCCCCCTATGGAACTCCACCCCTCTCGACCTCATTGACACCCATGAGCTTTGTCATGGCTATCGCAAAAGCTTGGATGCGTTCTCCAAGATCCTCGGTAGTCACCCTGGCCCAACCAGAGGCCTTAGAATGGGCAAGTTTTGTTCCAACGGCAAGGACCAAGGCAAGCTTGACGACTGGTTCTGATCCCCCGCCCTAGATCAGCTCGAGGAGCTCACTTTTGATGATGGGCATATGCACTCTCTGCCAACGTCCGTGCTCCGCCTCGCGCCCACGCTACGCGTCACCAAGTTTAGGAACTGACATCCCCCTTAATGATGTGCTCGCTCTTATTCTACCATGATTAAAGCACCTCGAGCTCGTTGTTGTCTGCCTCCCAAATGGTGACATGGAGCGCCTGCTCCGTGGCTGTACTGCACTCCAGTACCTTTGTCTTCAGGCGATCAATGGGTTGAGTAGCTTCCACATCACCTCCAGGACTCTCTGGACTATTTTTTTGTGTTGCTGGTGCGGCAAGAAGAAATCACAAGATGTGTACCACAGTATGGTCACTGAGGACACACCTGCACTTGAGATATTACTTTGTAGTTGATCAAGAAGGTCCAACAAGAATCAATGTCATTTTTGTGCCAAAATTGACAGCGGTGAGCTACTCGTCTGACAAATACTCCGAACTTGTTATTGGATCCACACCTGTTCAGGTACAACAGCCGCCTTATACCTCTCCTTCTAGAAATTAACATTATTTGTAATTTTGAAGATGTATGTTCGTCTGTCATCCAGAAAATGATTCCGACAAGCTTGACCCCGAAACTGCACATAGTGAAGGTCTTCACACTAGAATCTATAGGCCCCACCCTGGAGCAAGTTGTCAGTTTCCTGAGATGCTTTCCGTTCCTGGAGAAGCTATATATCGAGGTGATGTTCCTTTCTTGTTAAATGTTAACCATAAGAGAGTTCAATTTGTGACATCTTTTTCCAAGTTTACAATGACAATGTACTACGATTTCTGAAGGATTTTTTGGAGGATTTTAGTACATACATGTTTCTCCCCATATTGGTTGCTTGATCCATATGGTTACAATCCATAAGCATTTCTCCTCTGTATTCATCTGTACTAGTTTTCTTAGGGAACTTTTCATCCACTCCAACCTCTTGTGAAGAAGGCTACATTTTGCTAGATTGTAATCAAAAGCCCAGGTTAATCATGTCTGATCGAAGATGACATGTTAGTGCATTTTACAAATCCTGCAAACCAAATAGGCCTGTAGTAGTGTTCAAAACTACATGTAGGCACTAACACGTTTTCTTCTTTTGCAGCTAAGATTAGGCCCGGTGGTGGATAATGTGATACAATATAACAATCACGTCGAATGCCTAGATCCGCATATCTCAGAAATTACTTTGAACTCCTATTGAGGGACCTTACCAGAGATTTTATTTGCCAGGTTCTTTGTTGTCAGAGCAAGCGTGCTGATGGTAATGAGGTTTGCCCTACATTTATTTCGCAAAAATGAATGGTTTGTTGAACAGCACCGACGACCGCGGTAGAATGGAATAGGCTCCAAAAATGCTGAATTTCATTTTGGAACTTCAGATGACAGAGTAATCTGAAGTCATCGTGTCAACCCATACATGACTTGTCAGTGGCTAACCCCTTTGCAAAAATTATGAGGTTTCGGAACCAGACTTAGAAGTGGTAATATTAGTTTGAACCTCTCTGATATCCATGTTCAGTGGATCAACGTGAGTGTTTGCAGCTGATAAGCTGAGTTTCATTTCCAATATCACTTTGAACCTTGTAATCTTCGAATTTGAGCCATATAACTCTGGAATTCAGACCTTGCAATATTTCGAGCTTTTGTGGTACAATCATTGAAATGGCATCGTGTGAGACTCATATATTGGTAGCACTATTTTGACCTTAATATGCAATGGACTTAGATTTTATTAACCATTCTCGAATCTGTTTACCTTGTTGATCTCATAGCACACGATCTGTATAGCTAACTCGACTGTGATCTTCGACATTATTGCACACAGTTGGTTTCTTCATCCGTGTGCCCTGTAGAGCACAAAATTAATTATCGCACTCGAGTGTCCATCATCACCCTTCTGTGCAACTTTGACCTAATCACCCACGGGTAAACTTATGACCGAAGCTTTTTGCCAATGAACGCCCATGATTTGTCCCTCTTTTAGCCGATGCATGGCCAAACTAGCCGGGTGGGAAGCTTGCGCTGTAAACTGCGCGGTAGCGCGAGAATAGGCTCACCGATGATACATTTGGCGCCTCTTCGAGCCCACACATGGTCAGACGAAATGCGTGCGATGTGGTTTTGTCAAGCGTGCACTAGAATCCTCCGCTATGAACGTCGTGACAAGACGTGACGATTTCAGGCCGGCTGACCCCCATTTATTATAGTCGCCATTTAACCCTTGTGTCTCTTCAACCTTTCGATCATGCCCCACCATTGCAAGAAGCACACCCACCACGAAAAATTCTTAGATGGTATCCTGCGCGGCTCCAATCACTACAAAAAACCTGTTAATCCATGATGGATTTTTGTTGACGTTCCTAGAAACTGTCACAGATTGACCAGCTGGGCCTAGCCAGGTCTAAACTTTTTTTATATAAACTATTCAGACCGTCACGAATGGCTCTTGCTGATGTGTTGTATCCTGTATGGAGTCCAAGCTGCTTTCTGATTGGTCCATACCACCCTCCCACGGATCGCGTATAACCACCGTCCATCGCCCCCGGATCCAACGGTAGGCACAGTCACCCCTCTCTCTCCCCCCCTCTTTCTTCCTCCAACCCGAGCCGCCGCCGGCTGCTCTTCCATCGAGAAGAACGAAGCCCCTCCCTCCCCTGTGCTCCGTCTTCTATCTCACCTCCCGTGATCTCTGCCGTCCCACCTCCCCCGATTCATCTTCAGATCGAGGCTTCCGGAGGCTGCACCGAGAGTACCACCGCCACGCCCAACTCCGCTCTCTTCCGGCGCTAATCCATGCTCAGCAGATCTGGTCGCGAAAAGGATGGCGCCCCACCGCCCCTGCTGGATCCGCCGAGCCAGCGGCCGGATCTATCAAGATCGCGCCGGGATCCCGAGCCTTGCTCCTCCCCGCCTTCTGCTCCGTCGACAGTAGGCAGCAGAGCAAGGCGCGGGCGACTGCTCCGGCCAGAGGAGGGCGTGAGGTGCGACGCGACCTCACTGGGGCCTGACTCCGTCAGCCAGCACCGGCGCCCAACTGGGATCCACCGAACCCAGGCTCGGCCTACGACGGGCGTGCGGATTTGAGTTCAACAGGAGAGCTCGCGCGAGATTGAGAGCTGCTCCCGTCTTCCAGCGAACCCAAAGAGAGCAGAGGAGGAGATGACCAAGGGCGTTGGTCCGTCGATCGGCATCGACCTCAGGACGACCTACTCCTGCGTTGGCGTGTGGCAGCAGGTCGACATCATGGGCAACGACCAGGCCACCATGGCAACTGCACCAGGCCCTCCTACGTCTCCACCATCAGCGATGCCGCTAGGAACCAGGTCGCAATGAACTCCACCAACACCGTCTTCTGTACGTGCATCAATCTAGAATTTCTTCTAGTACACGTCGTCGTTGCTCTTTTTCATATGCACACAATATGATAGTTGGGGCTGGACCTATGATTATTTGAATAATATAATCAGATGTATGTGTCGTCGAATCTGTCATGCAGTCCCTTGTTTTTGAGATTTATTATTATTTCATATCTGCATGTCTATTCTCTGTTTTGAGATTTGTTTTGCTATGTTAGATTCTCAAATTAGATACTTGAGAATCGATGCCTTGAATTAAGTTGCGATGCTACCTGAGTATTATATTCCGCTGTTTCAGACTGAACACAGCTTTACTGTAGTATTAGATTCATAAATTACCATAGGATCAGAATTACGCTATTGATTGATACGTATTTTGAATTAAGCTGCATTATTAGATCCCCATGTTTAGTACAGAAGGGATGACTTGAATTATGGTCGAGAAACTACCTTAGGAGTGAAATTATGCTACCTAATTTTGTATTTCTGTTCTTTGTTATCCTTCTGGAACAGTTGTAGTCCACCGTAGCATACTGAATGTACCTCCTTGTTCTAAAGAAATAACATGGGAAATTATGCTTAGATTATACTGTATATCTCCATGGTATTTTGGGAAATTATGCTTTGTTTTAGTAAATCATGAAATTCATTGTTGAACCATGCAACCAATAAATTTAGATCATACCAGCTCAATGAATTTTGGGAACCATTGTCTTCCAAGATGACAGCGACATAGTTTGAGATGATCTCTTCTACACTCAGATATTTTGATTTTGTATTCAGAGTAATCAAGGAGTGCTGATCTATTCCCTTAAGTAAAATCCAGTTAGCTACGATTAACTTATATAATGTCACGAGAAATCTTGTTTCTTAAACATGTACATCTTTAGAAAATGTCTCTATTCATTATCAGTGCACAAATAGCCAGTAAAATTGTTCAACGTGAAGAACAGGGAAGCCTATTGGTCGGTTTGTAGCTCTCTGCTTAAGGATGGCATGCTGATGCATTTAGTCCACTTGAATTATGTAGCTGGTCTTATTTTTGCTAATACTAGCAGATAACATGTAAGTGGTTTATGGTTTCAAACTCCATTTGTTTAGAATGTAGGAATTCCCACAATGTGCATGATTGTAATATCAGCTCAATAGTGATGTATGAAGTTGTTGTGCTGGTGATAGTAGATTCTCGTGGATTTATTGGTGCGCTAAAAGTTGGTTTGAAGCTAGTGGAATTTAGTAGTTTCATTTTTTGGTTTTCTGCGTGTTTTCTTTTCTTTTGCCACTCAGACACACGCAACAAAACTTTAAGCTGTGATATATGTTTGACAAGCTGCAGGCTTTTATGATCTCCCTTTCTATCTCATTCACAAGTCACAACAGTTCACTGGTCTATTTCATTCATAGAAAATCCTTTGACAACGCCACTCTTTTATACCAAGTGTATGTTGTATCTGAGTATAATTTCTACGATTTCAATAATTGGAAACTTTCTTGTTTTGTTCAAATACATAGCACGTGTCCATTATTTTCACTAACATCTTTGACCTTTGGTTTGAAGGTTTGCCACAGTTGAGTATTGGAGATCGTGTGTGATTGAAACAACATTGACATCGATCTTTGCGAGGACGACACATGACTTGCTGGCCTTAAACATATTTTGTACTGAGATTTCTGTAATGTCTCATGTGACGTTTCTTGTAATTTTGACATAGGCTGTTATGGTTCTGCATGGTTCTTGTGATGTTCTAATGGTTGTCTTAATGTGACCTTAATGATGCTTAATTTGTGATTGGTGTGATTGGCGTACTGTTAATCAATAATGGTTTTATTTTTTTTAATTCGAATTGGTTCAAATGCTAATGGGCTGCCCAAAATAATAGGGCCAATGATAACATTGTCACACAACTAAAATTTGTGGGCCAACATCCTAATTGGGTCCATTACTTGAAGGCCCAGAACTGAAATTGGGCTGGTAACTCTAAAGGCCGCCACGTCAGATAGTTGCCAGTTGCCATGTTAGATGATGACATGGCATGCAAGTTAAAGTCGTTACCTGCCAGAGATCGGTGACAGTCAAATACCGTCATAGATTTGTGACGGCTCACTTATCCGTCATGAAATGTGTGGTGGTAAAATTATGACGCAATATACATGACGGATTTTAAATCCGTCATGGGTGCCCTTCGATGACAGTTATGTGCTTATGTGTGACGGTATAAATCTGTCATGGATTAACAGATTTCTTGTAGTGAATGGCGCTCCGAGCGGCTGCCGATGACGAGCCGCAGTTCACCATGCATGCCGTGGTGGACACCCACAGAAGGTTCATGGAGCTCTCGGTGGTGTACACCAACAACCCGGTCTGGGTGGAGCACTCCATCCACATCATGGAGTTGTTGCTTGACGAGGAGAAATACAAGGTGGTCGGGTTCGACCTCGAGTACACCCGCACTCGTGTCGGGTCTTGTTCCAAGGTCGTCATCGCCCAGATGTGCATGCACAACCACGTCCTCGTCTACCACTACTGCGTGGCCACAAGGCCTTGTGAGCGTTTCGCCGGGTATGTCAATAGCCCCCACTACATGTTCGCTACGGTGAACATCACCAACGATGTAAAGGTGCTCAAGAATTCGGGCATCGCTTGCCAGAATCTTGTCGACATCCAGGGCCAATACAAGATCTAGGTCAGCAAGGAGCATGAGGACTCACTGGTTCACCTCGCCAAGGCCATCATCGACCCCTACTACAGAGACATGAAGGATTCCTGCAACAAGGACAAGCCCGCATGGCACTCGACCTGGATGGAGAAACTTGACAAAGCTCACGTCTTGTACGTGGCCAAGGAGGCGTACACGAGCTACGACCTGTACAGACGGATCGTTGACATGAGGAAGTGCCTCCTTCCCCAAAAGGCCAGGGATCCAGCCAGAAGGAGAGCAATGTCAAGCGTCGTCGCAACAATAAGTAGATGATCAGATCCTCGTTTCTCCTAGTTTAGTATGCATGTAATTGCTTACTTTGGTGTGTGGAAATGTTATGTGTGTAGTCACTTGTGTAATTGTATGCTTAATTTGGGTTGTGCCCACCTCGGTGGCCTCCCGCACCACCTGTTCGCCCTATAAATTCCAAAATATTCCAAAAACCCTCAAGGTAACCCTAGAACAAAAGTTCCACCGCCGCAAGCCTCTGTAGCCACGAAAAACCAATCTAGACCCCGTTTCGGCACCCTGCCGGAGGGGGAAATCATCGCCGGTGGCCATCTTCATCATCCCGGCGGCCACCATGATGAGGAGGGTGTAGTGCACCCTCGGGGCTGAGGGTTTGTACCAGTATGCTAAGTTATGGTTTAATTCTCTTGCTCCTGGTTGTGTGCATAGTCCCCAGGATATGATTTACTACTTCTCTGCAAAATATTTCCCCACTCATAAGAAACAAGCTGCTTTAAAGGAAATATTTAATTTCGTGCAAATTGAAGAAGAGAGTCTCCCACAAGCTTGGCGCAGGCTTCTCCGATTACTTAATGCTTTGCCTGATCATCCTCTCAAGAAAAACGAAATACTTGATATCTTTTATAATGGACTAACCGATGCTTCGAGAGATCACTGTGACGCCCTCGATGCGGCTATAGCTCCCACGTGTCGAGGCACGACTTAGAGGCATAACCGCATTGAAAGTAATGTCGCAAGTGAGGTAATCTTCACACAACCCATGTAATACATAAAGGGAAAGAGTTACATAGTTGGCTTACAGTCGCCACTTCACACAATACATAAATAAACATCCATCAATCAAATTACACTCAAGGTCCGACTACGGTACCAAAAAGAAAGAAGACTACCCCAAATGCTACTTAGATCCCCGGATCACCCCAACTGGGCTCCACTACTGATCATCAGGAAAAGACACATAGTAACGGCCACGCTCCTCGTCGAACTCCCACGTGAGCTCGGTCGCGTCATCTGCACTGGCATCGTTGGCACCTGCAACTGTTTTGGTAGAATCTGTGAG
Source organism: Aegilops umbellulata (assembly GCA_032464435.1). Taxonomy (NCBI): domain Eukaryota; kingdom Viridiplantae; phylum Streptophyta; class Magnoliopsida; order Poales; family Poaceae; genus Aegilops; species Aegilops umbellulata. Next base: position 270,854,651 of record CP136059.1, on the reverse strand, counting down.
TCACGGGGACTCAACAATCTCACACCCGCGAGATCAAGACTATTTAAGCTTATAGGTAGGAAAGGATAGTGAGGTGGAGCTGCAGCAAGCGACTAGCATATATGGTGGCTACAACGCAAAAGAGAGCGAGAAGAGAAGGCAAAGCACGGTCGTGAAGCTAGAAGTGATCAAGAAGTGATCCTAGAACAACCTACGTCATACATAACTCCAACACCGTGTTCACTTCCCGGACCCCGCCGAGAAGAGACCATCACGGTTACACACGCGGTTGATGTGTTTTAGTTAAGGTCAATTTCGGATTTTCTACAACCGGACATCAACAAATTCCCATCTGCCACATAACCGCGGGCACGGCTTTCGAAAGATAATACCCTGCAGGGGTGTCCCAACTTAGCCCATTATAAGCTCTCACGGTCAACGAAGGATATTCCTTCTATCGGGAAGACCCGATCAGTCTCGGAATCCCGGACTATAAGACATCTCGACAGTAATAAAACAAGTTCAGCAAAGCCGCCCGATTGTGCCGACAAATCCTGATAGGAGCTGCACATATCTCGGTCTGAGGGCACATCCGGATGAGACTAGCTACGAGTAAAACCAAGCCTCGAGTTTCCACGAGGGGGCCCCGCAGGCAGCTCAGTTCGGGCCAGCACTTAGAGAAGCACTGGTCCGGGGGGGGGGGGGGGGCTAAAATAAAGATGACCCTCGGGCTCGCGAAAACCCGGGGGAAAAAGGAGTAGGTGGTAGGCAAATGGTAAAACCAATGTTGGGCCTTGCTGGAAGAGTCTCATTCAAAGCGAACTGTCAAGGGGGTCCCATAAATCACCCAACCGTGTAAGGAACGCAAAATCCGGGAACATAACACCGGTATGACGGAAACTAGGGTGGCAAGAGTGGAACAAAACACCAGGCATAAGGCCGAGCCTTCCACCCTTTACCAAGTATATAGATGCATTAATCAAATAAGAGGTATTGTGATATCCCAACAAGTAAACATGTTCCAACAAGGAACAACAAGTCCATGTTCCAACAAGGAACAAACTTCATCTTCACCTGCAACTAGCAACGCTATAAGAGGGGGCTGAGCAAAGCGGTAACATAGCCAATCAACGGTTTGCTAGGACATGGATGGTTAGGGGCTGACATGGCAATATAGGAGGCATGATATAGCAAGTGGTAGGTATCGCAGCATAGGCATAGCAAAAGAGCGAGCAACTAGCAAGCAAAGATAGAAGTGATTTCGAGGGTATGGTCATCTTGCCTGCAAGGTTCTCAAAGTTGTCGAAAGCTTGGTCCTCGAAAGCGTTCTCAACAGGTTCCTCGTTCACGTACTCGTCTCCCGGCTCTACCCAAGACAAGAACACAAGCAAAGGGGACAAACATCAAACACGATGCAATGCGCAAGCAACATGATGCAAAACATGACATGATATGCGAGATGTGATATGCAATGCATATGCGTGCTCCGGAAGGAGAAAGATGGACAAGGCATAATCTTGGAAAACCAAGTATGCCACTGGATATGTGAGGTGATTTCGGTTGAAATCGATATAAAGATCACCGGAATCGGATGCACGGTTTGCAAATGACAAGCAATACAAGAATGACAATAATCTGCCATTAACAGCATGATGCTACTTAGCAAGCAACAAGAAATTAAGCTACTGCACCCAAACATATCAACAAAGCATATGACAGTAATCTACACAAGATGCTTGACAAAATATGAACACTGAGCTACAGCTAAATCACACCACAACAGGTTCAAACAAGTATGGAAAAAGTGCAAAAGATAACAGGTTCACAGACTTGGTGAAAATAACAACATGCCAGAAATTAACATCAGGATGACATGTTTAGAGCAATGAATCAACATGCTACAGGATCAGGATATAGCAAAATAACGCATGGCATGAATCTAGTCAAAGCACTTGACAAAAGTCCCTTATTGACCATAAGCCAAAAAGGATCAGAAAATACAATAACACCCATGTCAATTAAGCAAGTTTCGTTACAGGTTTCAGACTTAGCAGAAAAACTGGGCATGTCAAAAACAGATAACAAGTAGGCATGTTCGTTAGCTCGATGCACTCACTACAGAGCATTACATGATAAAATAAGCACACATACATCAAGAAGACATGGCATAGAAGCTATACATGGCAATAAAAACATCATAGCATGCAAGGATCAACTACAACAAGCTTGGCAAAATCGAATAACATGTAAACAATCTGCCAGCAACATTTTGTAGCAAAAGTAGAGCTCGATTGACTCAAGCTATGGCACTCCGTAATTACAAACAAAGACATGGATGGATATAGAAAATCCATATGTTCAAAACACCCTTACTGATCATGCTCAAAAGAGGCATAGATCTCTCGGAAACAACATCAACACATGGCATAAAAATAACAGCAGGCAGGGACTTGGTGAAAATACTAAGTCTCTGAAATCAGCAACATCAAGTGCGCTAGTTTGCATGCTTGTGCTAGTCACCAAAAAGGTCACAAAAATACATGGCATAATTCTATGGAAAGGTAACATGGCATATTACAAAACTCATGTAGGACTCAACTTCATAGGAGGCACACATCAATCATGGCAAAAATGACAAAAGTGCATGTTCTGATAAGATCCAGAAACTAACATCACGTAGCCCTCTTATAACAGCATTTCTGGCATCAAGATGACCTCAAATGAAAATGATGCAATGTAACTAAATGATTTACACAACGAGGCGAACAATTTGACATATTATACGCACGAAACGGAGCTACGGATGCAAAGTTATGGCAGGATGAACATGTGACAATAATGTGAAAATCATAGGACTTAGAGAAAATCGGGAGAGAGAGGAGAAAAAGTCAACCCAGGCGGCACGGAAGCCGAGGCGGCCGGATCTGGCGCCGGAGTTCGCCGGAGAGGGCGAGGGAGGCCGGATCTGGGCGCGAGCTCGCCGAATCCAGCGGGCGGAGGCGCGGCGAGGCGGCGCGGGGCGGCGCGCGGCGACGGCGGCGGCGGGGAGCGGCGCGGCGACGGCGGCGGAGCTGGCGCGGGAGGCGGCGCGCGAGGCGGGCGGAGGAGCTCGGGCCCGCGGGGGCCGGCGACGGGCCGCGCGGGCCGGCGCGGGAGAAGGTGGCTGCGGGCCACGTGGCGGGCGCCGGTTGGCTGCGGTGACTCGGGCGGACGTGTCCGGCCGTCGCGGACACGTCCGGCGGCGCGGACACGTCCGGCGGCGCGGGGGAGAAAATTGCTAGGGTTAGGGGTGAATTGACCCGGGATTTGGAAATGGGGGGACTATATATAGGCATAGAGGGGGCTAGGAAGCTCCAAATGGAGAGCGGTTTTCGGCCACGCGATCATGATCGAACGGCGGTGGACATGGGAGTGTCTTAGATGAGTTGTTGGGCTGTTTTGAAGGGGTGTTGGGCTGCAACACACACGAGGCCTTCACGGTTACCCGGTTAGCCGTTGGAGTATCAAACGACCTCCGATTGACCCGAAACTTGACAGGCGGTCTACCGGTGCTATACCGAGGCCGCTTGACAAACCTCGGTCCATTCCGAGAATGTTTAATACCTGCTCATGAAGAAATGTAAAAGGGGACGCCGGGGGACATAGGAGCGCCGGATTGCAAAACGGACAACGGGGAAAATACTCAGATTCATGAGACGAACACGTATGCGAATGCGATGCACATGATGACGTGATATGAAATGCATGACATGAACAAAATGCAAAACGACGGGAAACCCAACTACGGAGGAAATATCATAACACATAGCCGAAAATGGCAAGAGTTGGATTACAAATATGGCAAGTTACATCTGGGGCGTTACAACACTCCACCACTATGAGAGGATCTCGTCCCGAGATCTAGGACTGAAAGAACTCCGGATACTCGGAACGTAGGTGGTCCTCACGCTCCCAGGTGGCTTCTCGGTCTGAATGGTGTGACCATTTCACTTTCAGGAATTTGATTGACTTGTTGCGAGTCTTGCGCTCAGTTGTCTCAAGAATAGCAACGGGATGCTCATGATAGGACAAATCTTCTTGAAGATCAATCTCTTCGAAGTTGATGGTGCGCTCAGGCGTCTTGAAGCACTTGCGAAGCTGTGACACGTGGAAGACATCGTGCACATTTGCAAAGTTGGAGGGAAGCTCAAGTTGATAGGCGAGATCGCCTCGTTTACCGATGATCTTGAAAGGGCCACGTATCTAGGGGCAAGTTTCCCCTTGATACCGAAGCGACGAGTTCCTTTCATTGGAGAGACGCGGAGGTAGACATGGTCTCCGATCTCGAATGCCAAATCACGATGTTTGCTATCGTAATAGCTCTTCTGGCGCGATTGCGTGGCTTTGAGGTTCTCACGAATGACCTTGCACATAGCCTCAGCCTCTGAGATCAAATCGTTGCCAAGCAATTGGCATTCACCGGTTTCACACCAGTTGAGAGGAGTACGACACTTTCTGCCATAGAGAATCTCGAATGGGGCTTTGCCCGAGCTGGCTTGAAAACTGTTGTTGTAAGAGAATTCAGCGTAAGACAATCCTCCCACTTCATGCCGAAAGAGATAACACAAGCTCTGAGCATATCTTCAAGAATTTGGTTGACACGCTCGACTTGTCCACTAGTCTGAGGGTGGAAACCTGTGCGCGGATGTTGGTGCCCATGGCCTTCTGAAAAGAATCCCAGAACTTGGAGGTAAAGATGCTGCCACGGTCTGAAGAGATCAATTGTGGAATGCCGTGCAAAGAGGCAAATAAATCTATGAAAGAGAAAGGTATTAAAGCTGAAGATGTTAAAAATTTATCGCCTATTGAAGAAATACATGGTCTTGATAACCCGACATAGGTAGTAGAGGTAAAATCTCTCCATAGATTTGATGAAGGTGATATTCCTCATAATAAGTCTGCTAGTCAATGCTTGGACGAGTTTGATAATTTTATTATTAAACAAGAGAACTTCAATGCTTATCTTACTAGACAATTGAAACGTAATGCTTACATTCTTGACCACTTGGGTGATTATATGAATAGAACTGTTAATGATCTCAAGGTTATTAATAAACATGCTTCCTTGGTTACAACTCAAGTAGAACAAGTACTTAAAGCTCAAGATGATTTGCTTAATGAGATGAATAGTAAGAAAAATGGTAATGCTATTAGGGTTATGACTAGAGGTGGTAAAATGACCCAGGAACCTTTGTATCCTGAGGGCCATCCTAAGAGAATTGAGCAGGATTCTCAGAGAACTAATACTGATGCACCTAGTCCTCGTACTAAAAAGAAAAAGAAAACTGATAGGACTTTGCATGCTAGTGAACCTGCTACAGATACACCTGAGAATCCCAATGATATTTATATTTCTGATGCTGAGGCACAATCTGGTGATGAACATGAACCCAGTGATAATGTTAATGATGATGTTCATGTTGATGCTCAACCTAGTAATGATAATGATGTAGAGATTGAACCTGTTGTTGATCTTGATAACCCACAATCAAAGAATCAATGTTATGATAAGAGAGATTTTGTTGCTAGAAAACATGGTAAAGAAAGAGAGTCATGGGTTCAGAAACCCATGCCCATTGCTCCTAAGCCATCCAAGAAAAAGGATGATGAGGATTTTGAGCACTTAGCTGAAATGATTAGACCTATCTTTTTGCGTATGCATTTGACTGATATGCTTAAAATGCCTCCTTATGCTAAGTATATGAAAGATATTGTTACAAATAAAAGAAATATACTGAAAGCTGAAATTTCTACCATGCTTGCTAATTATACTTTTAAGGGTGGAATACCAAAGAAACTTGGAGATCCAGGGGTACCAACTATACCATGCTCCATTAAAAGAAACTATGTTAAAACTGGTTTATGTGATCTTGGAGCCGGTGTTAGTGTGATGCCTTTCTCTTTGTATCGTATACTTGAATTGAATAAGTTGACACCTACTGAAATCTCTATGCAAATGGCTGATAAATCAACTGCTATACCCATCGGTATTTGTGAGGATGTGCCTGTTGTGGTTGCAAACGTTACTATTTTAATGGACTTTGTTATTCTTGATATTCCTGAGGATGACAGTATGTCAATTATCCTTGGTAGACACTTTTTGAATACTGCAGGGGCTGTTATTGATTGCAACAAAGGCAATGCCACTTTTCATTTTAATGGTAATGAGCATACGGTACACTTTTCGAAGAAACAACCTCAAGTTCATAGTATCAATTCTATTGGAAAATTTTCAACTATTACTATTGGAGGTTTTGAATTCCCTCTTCCTACTGTCAAAAAGAAATATGATATTCTTATTGTTGGGGACGTGCATATCCCCGTTGAGGTAACCTAGTGTTATTCGAAAGTTCTCCAGTTTCATGTCACTCGAAAGAAGTTTGTTAATAAGACTTGATCGACCTTGTTAATGGATTCCTTTTGATGAGCATGAGATGGATGAATTTAGAAAACACAACTCTCTATACCCATCTTTTACTTTCTGTTATTTAGATTAAATAAAGCAAAAATAGTATTTTCTATCTGTTTTCTGAATTATCCATGCAATAAAAAATGTCTAGAAAATAAAAGTTCTCCAAATGCCCTGAAAATTTAGTATTTTTTGTAAAATATTTTAGAATTTGTGGTGCAAAGAACACACCAGGGGGCCTCACCAGATGGCCACAAGGGTGGAGGGTGCGCCCACCCCCCGAGGGTGCGCCCCCCGACCTTGTGGGCCCTACGTGCCCCCCTCTACTTATCCTAGCAACCATCCACTCCTTCTTCCTCAAAAAAAATCATCCCATAGCTCAAACCCATGTTCTTGCTCATTTTGCTGCCATTTTCGATCTCCTTGCTAAAAAGCTCCATTCACAAAACTGCTTTGGGGGATTGTTCTTCGGTATGTGACTCATCCAATGGTCCAATTAGTTTTTGTTCTAGTGCTTTATTCATTGCAAATTTTTGCTGCTGTAGTGACCTTGCTCTTGAGCTTGCATGCCAAATTTATATGGTCCAAAGTAGTTTTAATGCATGATATAGCCTCTAGGCACTTGTAGGAGTAGTTTCTATCAATTTTGTTGAGTTCGGTTCACGTTTATTTTGAGTCACTAAAAATTTCAAAAAATTTCAGAGGAGGAAAATGATGAGGAGATTGTTGAGAGGTTCCTCGAGTCGTGGTTCGAAGGAAAAGCCCAAGTATAATCTTCCTCGCGCCACGGAGATTTGGCCATGTGAATGGCCATGTGATGCACTCTTACAAGCAATCGGAATTTATGATGATTTCTATTATTTGGCTGGGAATGCAGGCATCACTCACTTCCTCCTCGACCAATGTGATCAGTATCTCCTACTCACTAATACTCGTGCAAAATTTTCATTTTCATTCTTGGGGATCACCACCCATGGAATACTTTTACTTATATGATGAGTACAAGGAAATGGCGCTTTATGACTTTTGTGAGGTTTGTAAATTACCTTATGAGGATAGCATTGAGGAGCCACGTCCTAGTGATGTGGAAGGTTTTATTAATGAAATTACCGTAGGGGAAACCAGAGGAGTGTCGGGAGCGAGAGTGGCTAGTATGCATTTCCCTGTTTTACGCTATCACTCATTATTTGCTGGGAGATATTTAATTGGTCGAGGGGAGAGTGGAGGCCTTAGTGGCCCTGACCTCGCCATTTTGCGCTATGCTTTACATAGAGATAGAGCTTACAGTTTGGGCGATATAGTCGCTAAACGGTTGAGTTTAAACTGTACAAAGGGTCCTATTTTCAGAGGTATCTTTGCCTCCCGCCTTGGTAAACAGTTTGATATACCCATTAGGCACTATGAAAAATAGGACAAATTGCTACCCACTATACATTTAGATTATGACAACATGGTAGCGCATAAGTTTATTCGCCAAGATGAGGAGAAGAGACTTATTTGTAACTTGGTATTTGCGAGAATACTTTCCGGATTATTACCTTGCCTGCACCTATTTTGTTCGATATTCATTCAGACAGGTACTTTGTTTTGCCCGCAGACATTCATGCATACTGGGAGGGGACACGATCCCCACCTCCTAAGCAAGAGCCATCACCTGATCCATACTAGGAGTCTATTTATCAGTGGGAGCCACAGGAGCTCGCTAACCAGTGGAACCCCCAGGATCCTCCTCAGTACACCGGAGAGGGCTACTTTGATCCATGGGATTAGACCAACTTAGGCCAAAATCCTAAGCTTGGGGGAGTACGTATTTCTCACCGACATTATATTCATGTCCACACACTTATTTCAGTTGTCGCTGTTCATACTTTTTCATTGTATTATCCATGTTAGTTTATTTCTTTTTTCTCGCTTTCTTCTTGTGTGTTTGAAAAACCTTAAGAAAACCAAAAAAATAGTTATAGTTAGTTTACTTTCTATGCATGCTTAGTGGTTGTATTAATAGAAAACCCAAAAAGATTTCACGTTTTTCTTTTGCTTGTTGGGAGCTTTCCCGTGTAAATAGTTTTTCTCGTTCTTGTTTTACTTTCTTCAGAAAAACAAAAACTCTAAAAACATTTCAGTGTGTTTCTTAAAAATTCTTTTTTTTTCTTTGGGGGTCGAGAGGAGAATACCACGATGAAAATGTTGAGTGGCTCTCATATGCATTATTGTTGATCTAACAAAGAGCCCATATTACCTTGTCTTCTCCTTTGAATAAATGTTTGCAGATTCCAGCTTAGTCCAATGCATGTGCATTATTATTATTATCCACACTGTTCGGTCGTGCAAGTGAAAGGCAATAATGACGATATATGATGAAATGATTGAGATGAGGAAAAGCTGGTATGAACTTGACCTATCTTGTTTTTGTAAATATGATTAGTTCATCGTTCCTGATTCAGCCTATTACGAATGAAACATGTTTGCAATGACAACTAGAGATTATAGTTACTCTTGCCATGCTTAATTAGCTAGGAGTTTATAATGGTTTACCTTGCGTGCCAACATGGAAATTAAAATGGTTGTGATGTAGTATGATAGGATGGTATCCTCCTTTGGATGATTCGAGTGGATTGACTTGGCACATGTTCACACATGTAGTTGAAAAAAAATCAACATAGCCTCTATGATATTTATGTTCATGGTGATTTATATCCTACTCATGCTTGCACTCAATGTTGGATAATCTCAATGCATGTTTATGACTGTTGTCGCTCTCTAGTTGGTCGCTTACCAGTTCTTTTCTAGTCTTCACTTGTACTAAGCGGGGATACTGCCTGTGCATCCACTTCCATAAACCCCAAAGTTGTTCCATATGAGTCCACCATATCTTCCTATATGCGGTATTTACCTGCCGTTCCAAGTAAAATTGCATGTGCCAAACTCTAAACCTTCAAATGATAAAATGTTTTGTATGCTCGAATCATTCATGTACAAACTAGGGCTGTCAATATCTTCCATGCTAGGTGGGTTATTCTCACGATGAGTGGACTCTGCTCATCATTCACGAGAAAATGGCTGGTAACCGGGATGCCCAGTCCCATGCTCAAATCAAATAAAAATAATTGCAAACAAAACTCCCCCAGGACTGTTGTTAGTTGGACGGTACCCGTTGTGTCGGACCAGCCATGGAGTGTGCTTGTTGGTGGTGGGGGAGTATAAACTTTACCACTCTGTTTGGGAACCTCCTATAATGTATGTAGCATGGAAGATACCGAGATCTCTTGGTTGTTATGTTGACAATGAAATCATACCGCTTAAAATATTATTTATCTCTATTTCAAAACTCGAGCTCTGGCACCTCTGCAAATCCCTACTTCCCTCTGCGAAGTGCCTATCTATTTACTTTTATTGTTGAGTCATCATCCTCTTATAAAAACCACCAGTTAGAGAGCACCACTATCAATTGTATGCATTGTTATTAATTTATATTGAGTATGACTGTGACTCGATCTCTTTTACCATGAATTAAAATGTCTAGTCAGTCCTTGATCTTCAGGGGTGCTCTGCATTTATGTTTTGCGGTCTAAAAAAGGGCTGGCGAAATAAAAACTTGTTATATCATATCATGATTGTTTTGAGAAAAGTGTTATCATCCGAGATTTATTATTATTGCTCGCTAGTTGATTATGCCATCGATATGAGTAAATGTGAGACCTTAAAGTTATTGTGAATGTGGTTAGTTCATAATCTATGCTGAAAACTTGAATGTTGACTTTACATGTTTGCAACAACAAGATCAAACAGAGTTTGTAAAAGTTTTTCTTTATCACTTTCAGTTTGTCAACTGAATTGCTTGAGGACAAGCAATGGGTTAAGCTTGGGGGAGTTGATACGTCTCCGTCGTATCTAATTTTCCAAACTCTTTTGCCCTTGTTTTGGACTCTAACTTGCATGATTTGACTGGAACTAACCCGGACTAATGTTGTTTTCAGCAGAATTGCCATGGTGTTATTTTTGTGCAGAATAAAAAGTTCTTGGAATGACCTGAAACTTCACGGTGATAAGTTTTGGAATTAATAAAAAATATTGGCGAAAGAATCGAGTGAAGGGGGCCCACACCCTGGCCACAAGGGTGGGTGGCGCGCCCACCCTCCTGGGGCGCGCCACCTGACCTTGTGGGCCCCCTGGACCTCCACCGACCTACACTCCAACTCCATATATTCACGTCCGGGGAGAAAAAAATCAGAAAGAAGGATTCATCATGTTTTATGATACGGAGCCGCCGCCAAGCCCTATTCTTCCTCGGGAGGGCAGATCTGGAGTCCGTTTTGGGCTCCGGAGAGGGGAATCCATCGCCATCTTCATCATCAACCATCCTCCGTCACCCATTTCATGATGCTCAGCGCCGTGCGTGAGTAATTCCATCGTAGGCTTGCTGGACCGTGATGGGTTGGATGAGATTTACCATGTAATCAAGTTAGTTTTGTTAGGGTTTGATCCTATTATCCAGTATGTTCTAAGATTGATGTTGCTACTTTGCTATGCCTAACGCTTGTCACTAGGGCCCGAGTGCCATGATTTCAGATCTGAACCTACTATGTTTTCATGAAAATATTTGTGTTCTTGATCCGATATTGCAAGTTATAGTAACCTACTACGTGTTATGATCCGGCAACCCCGGAGTGACAATAGTCGGGACCACTCCCAGTGATGACCGTAGTTTGAGGAGTTCATGTATTCACTAAGTACTAATGCTTTGGTCCGGTACTTTATTAAAAGGAGGCCTTAATATCCCTTAGTTTCCAATAGGACCCGCTGCCACGGGAGGGTAGGACAAAAGATGTCACGCAAGTTCTTTTCTATAAGCACGTATGACTATATTTGCAATACATGCCTACATTATATTGATGAATTGGAGCTAGTTCTGGGTCACCCTATGTTATAACCGTTGCATGATGAATGCCATCCGACATAATTATCCATCATTGATCCATTGCCTACAAGCTTTTCACATATTGATCATTGCTAAGTTACTTTTCCGTTGCCAGTGTTACGATTGCTACAAAACTGCTACTGTTACTTTTGCCACTGTTATCGTTACTTCCATACTACTATGCTACTAAAAACTTTTCTGCAGATATTAAGTCTTTCAGGTGTGGTTGAATTGACAACTCAGCTGCTAATACTTGATAATATTCTTTGTCTCCCCTTGCATCAATTCAATAAATTTGGGTTGAAAACTCAACCCTCGAAAACGGTTGCGATCCCCTATACTTGTGGGTTATCATTACCCGAAGCTTCTAGGGTCTCTTTTTGTCCAGAAAAAAATCATCAAAAAGTTTCATCGCGTTTGGACTTTCGTAGGTATGGATTTTCTGAAAAACCAAAAACATGAAGAAAAAAACAGGAACTCGCACTAGGCACTAAATTACTAGGTTAGTCTAGAAATATAATAGCATTTAACAATAAAAATTATAGATATGTTTGAGACAAATCAATACCATATCGAGGGATTTGCTAGATCAAACTCTGATAATGATCTTCGTGAACACCTTACAAACTCATTGTGCTTCTTGAGTAGGGCATCGTCATCCTTCTACACTATAAAAGAAGAAAAGTCCACATTGTAATTAATCTCATAATATGTTGCTCCAAACTTGCTCAAAATTTCTCAAATTACTACACATAATGTGCGTAATGTTGTGTAAATAATCTAACAATTCTAGACACTTTTTTGATTCAAAATTTCAGCCAAAATTTGACTGAAAATGAAAATTTGACGAATCTCACAAATTATTACTCCATACTTGATGAAAAAATCCCAGATTACTATACATAACATGCTTGATGCTGTTTAGGCGATTCTGGGCACTTTTTTGTCAAAATTTTGGCTAAAAATAATAATTCAATGAATCACACAATTTGTTTCCCCAAACTTGATGAATATTTTCCATAATTCTACACATAATATGGCTGATGTTGTGTAAAAGTTTCAGAAAATCCTAGACACTTTTTTGGGTCAAAATTTAGATAAAACTTTAAATTTGATGAATCTCACAATCTATTTCTCAAAACTTGATTAAAATTTCCCATATCACTTCACATAATATATTTGATTTTTTGTAAAACTTTTATAAAATTTTGTGCACATTTTTTGGGGTCAAAATTTTGGCCGAAATTGAAATTAGCTGAATCTCACAATCAATTTCTCCAAACCGATGAAATTTTCTCGGGTTACTACACATACTATGCTTGATGTTGTGTATTTTTTATAAAAAATCCGGTCACTGTTCTTTTGAGTTAAAATTTTGGTTGAAACTGAAAATTCGATGAATCTACCATATGTTTCTCCCTTGATGAAACTTTCCAAGATTATTACACATAATATGCTCAATATTGTGTAAAATTTTCAGAAAATTCTTGGCACAACATAGTAACACATACACATAAATGGTTAATACTACTGCAGTCTTGGTTTGTTGGTCCCCCTCGTTTTTTGTGCCTAATTTCATAATGTTCCTTTCCTCTGGGTTTATTGACTAAGAGAATATAAGTTGTATGTTACAAAACTTATATTGTTGGATTCATATTCGAAAGAGGTTTTCCAATGAGAGGGGTATGAACTCTGAATATGATTGCATTAAATCTTTTGTTGAAACTACTAATTTTAGAGAACACAGTGCATAGTTTGGACTTGTTTCCGGAATATTGTTAATCTTTGCAAGTCTTTCGCCTCTCATCTTAATTTAACAAAGACTAGTTGGGTGAAGTATCATGAACCATTTAAAGATATTGATAAATGAAGAAATTGTGTTGATAAAGGATTCTATGCATTACGTTGAAAAACCTCCCTATCTTAAATATTAGGTAACATTCTTTGGTTTCCAGAGTCCGGAGCAAGAGATTGGATAAAAGTAGAATACCTTATGAGCAATTCGATACACACCCTCAATTAGCTCCAATTAACGAATAAAGTGCCAATGAATTGAAATAGCATGTAATTCACTATGTGTGTTCCAACACTAACATTCCAAGACAAAGGAACAAGTATAATGATGTAGGTACAACTGTTATTTCAGTCATCGTTGATACACATTATTACCATGGGTTGTGTCATCTTGGTGCTAGTACTAGTGCGATACCTTATACTCCTAGAAACTTCTAAAGAAATTACTCCCTTAAAGTTGGAAAGAACTGATGTGGCCATAAAACTAGTAGATAGATTGTATATTGAACATATGGGAATTGTTAGGTATATAGATGTTCTTTGAAGTAGGACTAAGGGCATGTTCGGGAGCTCTCCAGCTCCTCGCTCCTTCATCTCCACTTTCGGAGTTGGGCAGAACGCTACAACTCCAGGACTTTAACGCGAGAAGCTGGTGAGGAGCATAGTGCACAAAAGGAGGATTTGTGGAGCTGGGTTTTCTGAGCTCCTGTTTCTCTGAGAAGCTAGAGTTGATAGAATTTACAGGAAATTACCACCACCAAGTGAGATAACCCATACCGGTTTGAGCGTCTATTCCTCTCCTGCCCTTGACTCAAGCCACCCCCTCGCTAAACAACAACCAAGCCTCTGGCCCAACCCAACTTTCCCACACCGTTCGAAATGGCAGCTTGCTCAGGATGGGCCAGATAGGGGTGATATATGGGCTTACCTCGTGCGAGCGAGGAGCCGTGTCCCCAAACAGTTTGCTCGCTCCGGATCGCTCGTGAGAGCCGACGATGGATTCCTGGCACTGGAGTTGAGGATTTTTCGGCCATGGAGGGCCTCTCAACACGCCCTAAGGACCCCATTTATTTTTAGTGCTTGGAGCCCCACAAGATAACTTATGTTATAGCTTTTGGTAGACCTTTCTTGACACTGGTATTGTGGTTGATGGCCTTAGAGAAAAAATCATTAAATTTGGTACAGATCAAGATGATTTTATTTTCTCTAAATTTTCCAATCAAATTGATTCTAAAGAACATTCTCAACAATATGAGATAAAACTGATCCACTAGTCATTGGATTAAGATGGAGCTCGATTTTGAGGAGAGAAGGGAAATAGATGATTCCTTTCATATCAACCACCATTGTTGAAAGTTAATATTCCACCTAGTCCTCTACCAGAGCCACCACCTTCTTCCAAAGAAGATCTTGTCTTTGAATTAATACTTTGCTGACACTTGGAGATATGCATATATGTATGGAAAAAAATGTGTTATTATCAACACTAACCTTTTAGCACGTGAAGAAGAACAATTATTAGATGTTGTTGAGAGATCATCGTGCAAAAACTTGTTATACTTTTGATGATATGAAAGGTATTAGCCCTTCGTTATGCACTCATAAAGTTTATACAAAGACATAGGCAAAGAGTATCACTGATCATCAACGCCATCTTAATCCAGAAATGAAAGAGGTAGTAAGGAATGAGTCATTTATAGCCTTAGACGCTATTTTTTTATGATAGTATATGGGCTCCTATTCATTGTGTTCCTAAGAACGAAGGTTTAACTATTGTACATAATGAAAACACTGCACTTATCTCACAAAAATTATGACACTATATATGTACATTGAATGTAGAGAATGAAATAAGTTCACTACAAAAGATCATTATCTTCTATCATATCATTGATCAAATACTATAAAGATAATCTAAGTATGAACATATTTGTGATCTAAATAACTGTGTTTTTTGAAGATCAAGAGAAGATCACTTTTACTTGTGCACTGAATAAAGAAAATTAAATAAAGCCACTAGAAAATATCCTTGTCATTTTATTTATCAAATACTAGAAAGATAATCTAAGCACTCACACTTTTGTGATGTAAATAACCTTGTTTATTGAAGATCAATAGGAAACCACTTTCACTTGTACTTTTGAAACTTACGCTTAAAGACATATGCTTTTTGACTTATGCTATGCACCTGCCACTTTCAATTGTACTTTTACTTTTTTGCCTTAAAGATTTCATTGCAGATTTTTGTGAAAAATACGGAACCTCATTTGGTAATTTCTTATACAATCTTAATAATTTTTTGCGGCAATGCGATGATACACACCGTGTCTTAAACTCAAAAAAGTAACACTTCGTGGTAAACAAAGGCATTATTCTTGGGCATATAATTTCTTCTAGAGAATAGAAGTTGATAGAGACAAAGTAGTGTCTATTGAGAAAATGACATATCCTGCAGACATAAAAGATATACGGAGTTTCTTGGTCATGCTCCTTTCTATAGAAAAATTAGAAGATTTTTCAAACTAATCTTGACCTCTTGCGAATCTTTTGCAAAAGACCAACCAAATATGGTTTGTATGTGACAAAAATTATATTGTTGAATTCATATTCGAATTTTTTTTAATTGTATAAATTTAAGCCCCCAAAATATATTTTATTTGTCAAATTTTTTGTCAAAGTCAAATTTTGCGATCTGTGCATGCTTCATCATTGAAATGGTGGAAGTAATTCTATAGAAGCTTTTGAAACTTTTTGAAGAAAGCTTCAATTATTGCACACATAATTCAACTATCTGACTGGAATTTACAATTTAAAATTATGTGGTATGCTAGTGATTATGTTGTAGGGATTGTTCTTGGCCAAAAAATGATATAAATGAAATGTTATTCATTGTGCTAGTAAGACCTTCTACAACGCTAAAAAATGTAACAACTAAAAAAGAATTTTGACTGGTTATCTTTGCTTACGACAAATGTAGATCTTATATTGTTCAGTATAAAGTAATTGTTCGCATACATGTTGCTAGTAAATACCTTATGGATAAGAAAGATGTTAATCCTAGAATTACTAAATATGTCCATTCACAAGTAGAAATCATTCTTCCTCCTGAAAACACATTCAACTAGAATTCCGTGTATGTTTTACTTATATCGTACATTTAGGGAGAGACAGAATGTGCAATCCATATTTCTTTTGGTTTTGTTCCATAATTTTTATTCTCAACATAGGAATGTAATACCATGATCAAATGGTGAAAATGTAACTGCATTTTTCTTTTCAGAAGAACAATTGTGCCTCCTAGTTACAAGATAAAGTTTGGCCATGTGCATAAAAGGAACACGGGATGAAGATCCATCCAACCTGTAGTTAATCGTCTTCATAAAAAAGTTAGCAGGCCATAGTACTGGTGGTCCCTAATGTTAGCTTAGGTTGAATCTCCAGTATGTGTGTATACATGTCACGTTTCAGAGAGAAACCAGCGTTGGAACCAAACCATTTTTCTTGATGAGATATGTACAGAGATAATTTTCATGATGCAAGTACGAATGTACAATGCAAGGCTCAAGTAGAGTCCCTAGTTGTTTTGTTTGTTAGGTTTAGTCCCTTCACTCAAAACCACATTCTGCAATAATTTAATCAAATCAAAATAACTCTTATAAAAAAACTCAGCTAAATCAAAGCTTTTCTTTATCTTCTCCTACCCGTACCTAAATCAAATCAAATCCTACCAAAACCTCAACTAAATCAAAGCTTTTCCTTGCATTTCCCTACCCCAACTCAAATCATATCAAATCTTACCAAAATCTAGGATATGATGGGTGTAAGAGCATCTATAACCGGAGCCCATATTTTTCCCTATAGCGGACAGCCTAGAGAGGGAAGAGAAGAAAAAAAATCACTTAACCGGATCCCTCAAATTGTCCTCGTATGTCCAAGTTTTCGTGAACCCTTTCTCTCCTTGTTTTCTTCTTTCTCTCTTTATCTTCATCAATCATGTGCATGTGACTAGAAATGGAAAAAAGTGAGGGGCATGGCTGTATGCACAGACAAATGAGGGCTCGGAGCGGACACGTCCGGGATGTATCGGGGATCAAATTAGTTTAGTTCGGTTGTAGATGGTCTAAGGTATATGACGGAGACCATTAATATTCAATTAGAATATGTATATTATTAGCTACTTTTATACAGCAGGCAAGTTAAGCAACGTCTGTCTCGTGCATAAATAGGCGCCGAGGGGACCTCACAAGGGCGCCGTCCTCCATAGCAGCACAGCACAGCACACCCACCCTCATCTTCAGCTCTGCCGAAGCGCAAACAGCCACCCTCATCTTGGTCTCTCTATCCGTACGCCTCCCTCATCCCTCCCTTCACCGTCCGACACATGGAGGCGAACCAAGAGAAGGCGCCGGAGACTGCCACCGGCGGCGACGCCCCGAGGCCGGTGCGAGCGGTGTGCGTCTTCTGCGGCAGCAGGCCTGGCAACCGGCCGTCCTTCAGCGCCGCCGCCCTCGACCTCGGGAAGCAACTGGTGAGTTGGTACTTAGATACACCAGGCAAAGTAGCTAGCTAGCCGTCAAGCTCTGCTCATGTGGTGCATGTTTCGCTGACTTGGGTCTCGACGGCGCACGTACGTGCGCGTCCTTTGCAGGTGGCGCGGCAGCTCGATCTCGTCTACGGCGGCGGCAGCGGCGGCCTGATGGGCCTCGTGTCCAAGGCCGTGCACGACGGCGGCCGCCACGTCCTCGGGTAAAGTCCTACACTACGCATCTGCTGCTCCTGCAGTACCTCTCACTCTGTGAGATAGATAGTCTCCATTGAGCTATAGCTTGCAGTTTTGCCATAAATAATCGTCTGTCTGGCTGCTCCTGTGTGCAGGGTCATCCCTAGTGCTCTCCTGCCGGAAGAGGTAGTGCATGCGCGAATCTCTTCTGCCACCTACACACATGCATGTCATGTCCTCCCTGCATGATGAACGAAATGTATTGCATGTGCTTATTTTTACTGCTATATATGAAACGTGCTTTTGAATATCTACTACGTGCGTACCGGCATTTCCTAGGTGTCAGGGGAGACGTTGGGAGAGGTGAAAGTGGTCAGGGACATGCATGAGCGCAAGTCAGAAATGGCAAAACACTCGGACGCCTTCATCGCCCTGCCAGGTCACAGACTGTCACTGATCTTAGCCACTATGTACTACTCGTGTGTGTGTTTGCGTTTCTTGGAAAATGTTGCTAATGTGTGAAGTTAGCCAAACGTTTAAGGTCGACATGACATGATAATAACAAATCAAGAAGCTTAGAAAACGGGTTAAGTTCTTACGTTGCGGCTCATTTCTTGTGTAACATACGTACGTGCAGGCGGATATGGGACGATCGAAGAGCTGCTGGAGATCATAACGTGGGCGCAGCTGGGGATCCATAACAAACCTGTAAGCTTGTCGTATTTAACTGCCATTCTGCATTATTCCTACATTAATGTATGTGCCGGGGCCAGTGATTGGTTAGCCAGATACTAGTTGTGTGTACATATATGTACGTAGGCCCTCGTGCCTGCCCTAATCCTCACGCCGTTCCTAGCTAGCGAAAGCGAAAGCGATGTGTAACTAATGGCAACTTACGTGCGGTTGGTGATGTCTCGTTGCATTAGGTGGGCCTGCTCAACGTGGACGGCTACTACAACAGCCTGCTTTCGCTGTTCGACAAGGGCGTCGAGGAGGGCTTCATCGACGACGCGGCGCGCAACATCTTCGTCCTCGCCGACAACGCCGCCGACCTGCTTACCAAGCTTACGGCCGCGGCGGTGGCAGCCCACGTTGACGACGGCAGCGGCGAGGACCGCAACGGCTCGGCGGCCGCAGGCGTCAAGAGGAAAAGAGGCTAGCTGACTAGCTAGCAGCTGGTCCCTGCCCATCGTCGTGTAGCTTCGTCTTCGTCAAGCTTACTATGTTCTATCTATTATTAGCTCTCAAATAATCCTCTTCATGCATGTAATATGGAGCGTTCCCTAACCCTAATATTCCGTGGCTAGCACAAAGTATGCATGATTCAATGCTCCGTAATTAAGCGCAAGTGTACAAGTGTACGGGTGTTGGAGTTGTACCTTGCAGCGCAGCACTCGTACCATCGCGTTGTACTCTTCCCACCTAATATTTTATGTTTTCTGACTGCGACATTAATGTGCACAGTCATGTCAGCAGCACACAGCGCACTCGTTTCGTATCACGTACGCCTAGTACAGCTTGCTGTGCATCTCGTAAAATGAAAGTAAAAGATGGGCACGAACCATATATACCCTTTCACTTGGACCTACAAGCTTCAGATCATCCACAACCATGATTGTCTAATTTTGGGCTCTATGAGCGGGAAATACACTTTGGTTTCTGATTGTATATGCATCCTATATGAGGATTTTTTTAATATTTTAATAAAAAGTCAAAATAGGTAAGAACTATTTTCACAAAACACTTGACTTACTTTTGCACTAATATATAAATGTCGACGAAAAAAAAAGTTGACCTCACAGCAAAAAAGACAAACTTTATTTGCTATTATAGGTCACTATTCACACTATTTTAGCCAAAATTTGTCTTTTTCGAAAAGAAGTCAAAAGGATTTTTTTTGTGGATTTTATTCTCACGAGTACAATAGAATGTCAAGTTTATTTCAAAAATATTTTCAGGAATTTTTGACTATTTGTTGAGTTACTAATTTTTTTCCATATAGGATGCATATGTCCCCATAGACCAAAAGTTCCCCTCCCTCTATGCGCCCACAGGCAAAGACCATATGCCTGCAGTCCCATATTCCGCACCCAAATTCATACAAAGCATATGCAGAGCTAGATCACGGCAACGTAGAAATATAGAGCACAATCCGGCATAGATCTGCATGGCACCCAAAAGAAATAGTTCAACATTCCACCCAAAAGACATAGTTCATCAGACCCAAAAGACACGGTTCACCGGATAGATTACGGGTGAATAGCTCATGTGCAACACATTGGACGTGAATTGGAAACAAAGCGACGCCGTTCATGGAAATAGCTCACTCGTGTCGTTTTAGATGGCAATAATAGCCCCTATGCGACCAAATGGTTAAAACGAGGGGAACGGTCGTCAACAGGGAGTGCGGTTATGTTAAAGCAAGGGTTAAACTGATCAGTGCAACTGGTGATGGGCCCCACTTGGTAGTGCATCGAGGTTAACGTCTCCCCATGACTGAACCCGTCCTGCTCCCCTGCTCCGTTCTTCGTTCTCGGTGGCAGCGGTGGCGAAGCTTTCGTTCTGGCTACATCCTCGTGGAGCTTTCGTTCATAGCCGCGGCGGCGTATGTGGTGAGTGTATTCGGTACCCTACGTTACCGTCTAGAATTAGATCCGACCAAGTGGGGTGGCCTCTGTTTTCGACGGGATCCAGATTGGGGGGGGGGGGGGGGGTCTCGTTGGACTACCCGAACTGGATGGAGCCGCCGGAGACTAGGTAATGTGCACCCTTTCCAACCTATGTGATGTGTGCCTCGCCTGCTTCCGCTGCCTCACAGTGCCCGCCATTGATAAACAGGGACAATGGTGCTCAGACGTTCCAATTCAGTGTTGAATCCTTTCCATCTAAAGCAAAACTAGTTGATGGTAGTGTGCGAGACATAGAGAGAGATACAATTATGAAATGGAAGGTTGAATTTGCGGAGATTGATCCACAGGAAATACAGAGCATGGAAGAGAGGGTCGTGAGGAATGTTGTGAAGAAAATTGGGGAGAGCAGTTTTTGGGGTCCAGAGCAAGAGGTAGCATTGTTACAGTTTGATAATTGGAAGGGTGAGTATGTGAGAATTCCTACATGAATAGATCTCGTGTACATCATGTCATCGTTCTTATTGCATTACTCAGTTTCTCCATGAACTAAATATACTAGATGCATGCTGGATAGCAGTCGATGTGTGGAGTAATAGTGGTAGATGCAGTCAGGAGTCGGTCTATTAATCTTGGACGTGATGCCTATATAATGATCATTTCCTGGATATCGTCATAATTATTTGAGGTTTTATCAATTGCCCAACAGTAATTTGTTTACCCACCGTGTGCTATTTCTTGAGAGAAGCCACTAGTGAGGTCTACGCCCCGGGGTCTATTTTTCATCATATTTTCTTTCCGATCTATTATTTGCCACTTTTATTTTCAGATCTATTATTCCAAAAACCCAAAAATACATTGCTGCACTTTTTATTCGCATCTTTTATTTCATGTTTTATCTACCACAAATTTATCTATCTTTTTACCATGGAGGGATTGATAACCCCTCTTACGCGGCGGGTTGCAAGTATTTGTTCTTTTTGTGCAGATATCGTTTACATAGGGTTGCTTGGTTCTCCTACTAGATTGAGAGCATCTCCAGCCGCGCCCCCAACAAGGCCCCCCAAGTGATTTTTCGGCCGCCGGCGCCTAAAAATCGGCCCAGTCGTGCCCCCAAGGCCCTTTTTTCGCCGGCTCAGGCCGAAACTGGCGCAGGCGGACCCATGCCGAACCCGGCGTGCTGGGGGCGCTTGGGGGTGCCGGCTGAATCGTTTTTGGTGCGAAAATCGGCGGGCCCTCCTTGGCAGCAACTCGTCTCTTCTCGCCGCTTCATCGTCCTCATCTCCTCGGTTCCCGCGATGGAATCAATGCCAAAGCTACCGCGCGCTGCCGCGCCGGTCAGCCTCATCCATTGATGCCTCACGGGCGGCGCAGTGAAGACGGGACGACGCGCGTCCATCGCCCGCCACGCGTACACACGGCAGCCACGCGTACGCGCGACGCCTCCGCTTATATAAGCCGCCCCCAGCGCGCCGGTGACGCACATACTCTCCACCGCCGACGCCCTCGTTCCTCGACACCCCCGTTCCTCCCTCTCTTCTCGCCGTTTCTAGTTCAACCATGGCCGAGCGCTTTCCAGGCGATGGCGCGGCGGCGAATGGCTTCGGCCGCCGCCGCCTTCACGAGGACGAATCTCGACTCCTCTATGAGGACGAGTACTCGGTCCCGCCGAACAAGCGGGTGCCCGGGGCATGGAGGATCAGCGCCGGCGGGGTCCGAGGTACGTCCCCGATAGCCCGTTGTGCGATCCCTACTTCCATCGTCGGCACGCCGAGCAGCTCGAGGCCACCAACGGCGTCGTGCCCTCCAGAAGGCTCAACACCGAAGGTCGCCGCCGATGGTGGGGCGTGACCGGCCGCACGCTGGAGGCCGTCCTCGAGTACATCGAGGGCGGCAACACGCCCAGGCTGGAGTACCTTGCTCCCCCGTCCTTCTCCAGCCGGCGTGGGAGCTCGTGGACGCCGAGACGCATGGACCTGGGGGCGTCCTCCTCCTTGTTCGTCCGCTCATTCGTCTCTCCTTGCCTCCGCCCCGTCAAGTCGGAGCCCCAGGACACGCCGGTCAGCTAGCGCGCCCGTAGCGACTACACACAATTCTACAGGCTCCTCGGCATGTAGAGCTTCAAGGGCGGCGGGGGGCGAGGAACGACGAGGGCGACGGCGGGCCTAGTAGCATTTTTTTCTTCTTTAGTAAAATATTTTAAATATGTACGAACTCGCCGAAGTTTGGTTTAATTTGCGCCTTGTTTTTGCCGGATTTTCGTTTTCAAAAAAAAATCATGGGCGCCGCGACTAGGGAGCATCACGCCCCCAGCACGCGGTTTGCACTGGTGCGCCCCGAGGGGGCGATTTTTAGCGCCTCATGGGGGGCCAACGGCTGGAGATGCTCTGATACCTTGGTTTCATAACTGAGGGAAATACCTACGTAGTTGTGTTGCATCATCCCTTCCTCTTTGGGGAAATACCGACGTAGTTCAAGCGACATCAAGAACGTGCATCAACCCCTATGCATAGATTACCCCAATGTCACCTTGGGAATCCATGTGTTGAGTGCCAAAACACATATCAAGTGAATCAATATGATACCCCATTGTCACCACGGGTATTCATAGCAAGACATACATCAAGTGTTCTCAAATCCATAAAAGTATTCAATCTGGTAAGAACGAAATCACAAAGGGAAAACTCAATTCACAACAAGATAAGAGGGAAAAACACGATATGATTCAACTATATTAACAAAGCCCGCGATACATTAAGATCGTGACATCTCAAGAACACGAGAGAGAGAAAGAGAGAGAGAGAGAGAGAGAGAGAGAGAGAGAGAGAGAGAGAGAGATTAAACACATAGCTACTGGTACAAACCCTCAGCCCCGAGGGTGGACTACTCCCTCCTCATCATGGTGGCTGCCGGGATGATGAAGATAGCCACCAGTGATGATTTTCCCCTCCGGTGGAGTGCCGGAATAGGGTGCAGATTGGGTTTTCGTGGCTATAGAAGCTTGCACGACGGAACTTCTGATCTATCGACTCCCCTAGGGTTTTTGGAATATTGGGGAATTTATAAGACGAAGAGGCGGTGCGAGAGGCCACCGAGGTGGGCACAACTCACCTGGGCGCACCTGGGCTCCTGGGCGCGCCCTGGTGGGTTGTGCTCCCCTCGGAGCCCCCCTCTGGTACTTCTTTGGCCCATCAGGTGTCTCCTAGTCCAGAAAAAATCTCCAAAAAGTTTCGCTGTGTTTGGACTCCGTTTGGTACTGATATTCTGCTAAGTAAAAAACAAGCAAAAAACAGCATCTGGCACTAGGCACTATGTCAATAAGTTAGTCCCAAAAAATGATATTGAGTTGCTATAAAATGATTGTAAAACATTCAAGAATGATAATATAATAGCATGGAACAATAAAAAATTATAGATACATTGGATATGTATCATTACACTTGCTACAAAATCATTGCTATCACTGTTACCGTTAGTGCTACTATCATCACTACTATCAAAACTATCATATTATTGTATTACTGATCATATTGCTGCATATTTTTAATCTCCAGGTGTGGTTGAATTGACAACTCAACTGCTAATACTTGCAAGTATTATTTGGCTCCCCTTGTGTCGAATCTACAAATTTGGGTTGAATACTCTACCCCCGAGAACTGTTGCGATCCCCTATACTTGTGGGTTATCAAGACCTTTTTCCGGCGTCGTTGCCGGGGAGCATAGCTATATTTGTTGAGTCACTTGGGATTATTATCTATTTATCACTATGAAGAATCTGAAGGATACCAAGACTAATATTTTTCCCTGTAAGACGAGGGGAGGTAAGGAACTGCCATCTAGCTCTGCACTTGATTCACCTTCTATTTTGAGTAGACTTGCAACACCAGCACAAGCTATTAATCCTGATACGTCGCAAGTTATTGATGATGCTACTTCTGATATGAATTATACTCATGATGATGCTAGTACCTTGCTTGATGATAATATGCCACAAGGTGATTTTCTTGATGAACAAATTGCTAGAGCTAAAGATACCGAGAATGTTGAAACTGATGAAGTACTTGAAACTGAAAATTTTGAAACACCTATTAGGCCTAGATCTCCTAGATATGAATTGCCTAAGATACCTGAAGGTAATGTTATGGATGAGGAGACAACTAGATATTTTCTTGCTTGCAATGATAGAGATGATCTTAAGAAATTATTATGCAAACTGAAAGAAAATTCTATGAATACTAGAATAAAATGTGATCCTAAGTTTCCTACTTCACCTATCTTTGTTGGTGATAAGGATTATGAATTCTCTGTTGAGCCAGAGTTAATTACTTTGGTTGAATTTGATCCTTTCCATGGCTATGAAGCTGAAACTGTTGTGGCACACCTTACTAAATTAAATGATATAGCCACCCTTTTTGCTCATGATGAGAAGATTCGCTATTATTATATTCCCAAATTATTTCCATTCTCATTAAAGGGTGATGCTAAGATATGGTACAATACTCTTGCTCCTGGTTGTGTGCGTAGTCCCCAGGATATGATTTACTACTTCTTTGAAAAATATTTTCCTGCTCATAAGAAACAAGCTGCCTTACAGGAAATATTTAACTTTGTGCAAATTGAAGAAGAGAGTCTCCCACAATCTTGGGGGAGGCTTCTCCAATTGCTTAATACTTTGCCTGATCATCCTCTTAAGAAAAATAAAATACTTGATATCTTCTATAGTGGACTAACCGATGCTTCTAGGGACTTCCTAGATAGTTGTGCTGGTTGTGTTAGGGAACGAACTGATGAACAAGCTAAGGAATTATTGAATAATATATTGAGTATGATGATTGTACTCTCCCTGAATCACCGCCTAAGCCCACTCCGAAGAAGAGGGGTATCTTATATCTAAGTCCTGAAGATATACAGGAGGCAAAGAAAAGTATGAAGGAAAAAGGTATTAAAGCAGAGGATGTTAAAAATTTACCTCCTATTAAAGAAATACATGGACTTGACACCACCACCAAAGGTGGCAGAGGTAAACTCTTTAATGAAATTTGATGAAAGTGACATCCCTTACAATAAACATCCTAGTCAATGCCTTTATGAGTTTGACAACTACATTAGAAAACAAGACCACTTCAATGAAAATCTTATGAAACAATTGAAATACAAATCCAATATGATTGCTTGCTTGAGTGACTTGTTATTTAGAATTACTAATGAAGGAAGAGGTTTAGGAAAACATGCCTCTATGGTTCAAACTCAACTAGAACAAGTTGCTAAATCTCAAAGTGTCGGGGTTTTGGTGCGACATATGCCAACGGGTGGCTTATCATGGTGGGGGATAGTAAGACGTCGCCGGTGCCAGGAAGCGGGATGAGGGGTAGACATGTACGCCGGCGAACTTTACCCAGGTTTGGGGCTCTCCTAGGAGATAACACCCCTAGTCCTACTCTGCGGGGTCTCCGCATGATCACTATCTCGACAAGTAGCTACAAATTGCTACTTGAGTTGTTTGCCAGAGGAGGAAGAAGGGGAAGGCTAGCTCTCTCCTCTCTCTACGTGTGTGGTTGTGTAGTCTAAGGGTCTGAACTGTTTGCATGGGTGCCCTAGGGGGTTTATATAGGCCTACCCCTCAGGGGTACAATGGTAATCCAGCCGAGTGTAGGCCCGAGCCGTCGGTGTCTCCTGTAGCCGGCTTCTCCGCTTGCTGCTGGGGCCCGCCGACTGGTGGGCCCCTCCGGCTGTCTGGTACTCAGCCGACAAGTCGTACCCGCCGCTTGCGGGTCTGGTCGACGGCTCATCACTGTAGTCGTGCTTCTAATGATTCCTTCTTTGTTGGAGAAGGCGTGGCTACAGTCCCGCCACCTGGCGGGCATTCACTATAGCCATTTCCCATCTCTTTTGGTTAATGGTGCAGAAACCCCAAGGCAGGGGAAGGCCGCCTTCCGGGGGCCGGCTTCCCCTCGCGCCTACTGGTCCGTGCCTGCAGCCTTCTGGCTTCACTCTGACAGGTAAGGCCCACCGCCTCTGGGCTGTACCGACAGCCTGTTGTGCGAGCATGGTCCCTAGTGGCGTAGGTGATGTAACGGGTAGAGAGGCCACAGTGTCGCGCCGGTCAGGAGATCTCCGGTTGATACGGTGCACTGTGACCACGACCTGCCTTGGATTCGGGGGTGGCAGGCTTTGTTGTAGACACGCCCCGTCTTGTCGTGTTTAAGACGTTGCTGACTTTGAGGGCGCCTGGGCCGCCTGCTAGGAGCCGGCCTCTCAGGAGGCCGCCTGCTTGGAGGCGGCCCGCTTCATGGCCGTCTTGTGCGGTCCGCCGCCTTCCGTAAGCCAGCCGGCCTCAAGAAGGTGGCGGTCATGCATGGAGGTTTGAGGGGCGCAATTGGCCCTGATGTCTTGAAATGCCATGGGGGGAAGATGAGGCTACCCATGGCCAATAACTCTGACAGTAGTCCCCAAAGCTGGTGGGTCGCCGCGGCTGACGAGGCAAGGTGCCCCAGCAGCTTCCAACTCTGTGTTGTTTTGTATGCTTGTCTTGTCCGTCTTCTGGTATGTCGACTGCTAGCAGTCGGACGCAGCAGATGGCCGCCTGATGAATTTTGAATTGCCAAGGCGTGAACCATGTGGCGTGCATAGCTATGCATCTAGGCTTGCCGGTTGCCGTCCGCCACTCGCACGCCACGCGGAGTCAGCCAGCCATGCCAGCCTGCCAGCTCACGAGCATGACGGGACATGCTGGAGGCCGGGCCTGCCACTCCCGGGCCTCGGCGCGTGTGCAGATCCGCTACGACTGAGGCGGGGCGGTTGGGATCCCATGCGCCGTTACCACGTGTCTTTACCGCGCGGTAAATGCGGGGTTGTGGGGACATGGGCGCAGTTAATCCCACAACCCCACACCCCGCCCCCTCGGCTTTGCAGCCAGGGGCTATAAATCGGGGGAGGAGCGGAGCGGCAAAGGCACGCACGCTCTCCTCTCCCTCGTCTTCTTCTTGCTTCCTCCTATTCTTCGCCGTCGCCGCATTTGCGCTCCGTCGAAATGCTGCCGCGGCTCGCCGTCACCTTCGAGCTTCTCCTCCTCAAGCCCTGTCTCTGCTTCGCGGAGAGCTCACACGCTCGTCGCCGACGCTCGTCTTCATCGAGCTCGAGCCGCCATGGAGCATTCCGACGACTGGGACGGCTCCAACGTCCATGAAGATCATCTCACCTTCCTCCGCGACACGCGGTAGCTGCCTAGCGTGGGACACATCAAGACGCGCGTGCCGCCCGCCGACGAGATCTCGTCGGCGCCGGCGCCGGAGGAAGGCGAGCGCGTCATCTTCCGCTCGCACTTCCTCCGCGGCTTCGGTTTGCCGGCGAGCGGCTTCCTTCGCTCGTTCCTGACCTTCTACCGACTCCAGCCGCACCACCTTACGCCGAACACAGTGGTGCTACTGTCGGCCTTCGTCACCCTCTGCGAGGGGTATCTTGGCATTTTCCCCACCCTCGAGCTCCGGGGAGCCTTCTTCTACACCAAACTCGGCACCTCCGCCAAGGAGGAGGTGGCTCAGTGCGGCGCCTTCATCGCCGCGCGGCGTCCGGGTGCTAGGAACGCCTTTCCGGCCATCAAGCTGATATAGTCGGTGAAGCTATGGCAGAAGGCATACTTCTACGTGAAGAACGTCAACCCGGCGATCGACTTGATCAACCTGCCGAAATACGTGGTCGGGCCGCCTGCTGAGCCCCGCACCAGTTGGGGCTTCAAGTAGAAGCCGCTGTCGCCCGACGCCTCCGCCGCCATCGCCCGTCTCAAGGCGATGAAGGAGTCAGAGGGCCTCAAGGCGGCCGACTTGCTACTTGCCTTCATGGTGCGCCGAGTCCTCCCGCTCCAAGGTCGGCCCCACATCATAAGCCAGATGAGTGGGCACCGTGACCCATGCCGGATGTGCACCAAGGAGATGCAGACTGCCGAGGTGGCCTATCTGGTGAACGAGATCGCCAACCTCAAGCTCGAGCCGGAAGGGTGGCGGTTCGGCAAGCGGCCGTACTCCCGCGCGGATCCGCCGCCTATGGTGAGTTCTTGATTCTTTTCTTTTTCTCCTGTCAGGCTCTTTCTTGCCGGGCTCTCTCTCGCCGGGTTCTCTCTTGTCGGGTTCTCTCTCGCCGAGTTCTCTCTTGTCGAGTTCTCTCTTGCCGGGTTCTGACCAGCTCGACCATGATGCAGGTCCTCCCCTCCCTGCTGGACGCCGACGTCGAATACATGGCAGACCGGGAGGTGAGCGACGTGGCGGACCCCGACTTGGGGGCGGCCACCCAGGAGGACGATGCCACAGGCCGGGGTGGCGCAGGTGGCTACGGAGGAGGAGGAGGCGTGGAAGACTGGTCGGATGACGACAAGGAAGAGAAGAGGAGGAGGAGGAGTCGTGCCGTCCGCCGCCTTCCGACAGGGCGGGCGCAAGCTCTTCAGTCGCACCCACCGCACCAGGCGGTGGGCCGAAGCGCCGAGGCGTGCTGCTATTCGGCAGCCATCCCAAGAAGGCCAAGCACTCGGCTGCCGCGGCCAAGAACACGGCAGCTGCGACCAAGCGGCGCGAGGCCACTGCGAAGGCGGCCAAGTTCCAGAAGGCCCCCAAGCAGCCTCTGACGGTCGGCGTAAGTCCTCAACCTTTCTTGTGTCTTCTTTTACTCTTCTATCTTGTCGACTCCTTCTGAGTCTCCTTCCCACCCTTCTTTTGAGTAGGGCCTTGCTCTCTCTCGAGCGGTCGACCTCAGCCTCCGTCGTCAGGACAGTGGAGGGCTCCACCAACAACCGCCGTATAGACCTGACCGTCGAGCTCCGGGAGGAGCAGGAGAGGAACGCACGGGAGGTGTGGGAGGAGAAGGAAGCCGCAACCAAGAAGGCGGAGGCCGACAAGGCGGCTGCAGCCAAGGCGGCGCAAGCGGACGCGGACGCGGCGGCCAAGGCCCAAGCCGACGCCGCGGCCAAGGGAGGGGCGGAGGATGCCGCATGCCTGCAGATCCCGCAGCTCATCACCCCTCTGCGCTCCGCGCCACCAGCGCCAGAGTTCTCGGCGCCGGCTGGGGGAGCCGACGATGAGCAGCCCGTCATGGAGAGGGAAGGCGGTGATGACGTCTTGCCAGAGGTGGAGGTGCCTCCGCGACCGCCGACTGTAGATGCGCAGGGCCGCCAGCCGGCTGCCCCGTTGGCGACGCCCGCCGGAGTCGAGCTGGTGGTGGGCTCGGCTCTCACGGCCCGCACTCTAGTGCGTCGCCGTGCGGAGAAGGCTGCATCGGTGCTACCTCTTGAGCACTGTGTTGGTTTTCCCTTGAAGAGGAAAGGGTGATGCAGTAAAGCAGCGTAAGTATTTCCCTCAGTTTTTGAGAACCAAGGTATCAATCCAGTAGGAGGACACGCACGAGTCCCTCGCACCTACACAAACAAATAAATCCTCGCAACCAACGCAATAAAGGGGTTGTCAATCCCTTCATGGTCACTTACGAGAGTGAGATCTGATAGAGATGATAAGATAATATTTTTGGTATTTTTATGATAAAGACTAATATAAAGGTGCAAAGTAAAATAAATAGCAATAAAAATAGCGAAGTGTTGGAAGATTAATATGATGGGAAATAGACCTGGGGGCCATAGGTTTCACTAGTGGCTTCTCTCGAGAGCATAAGTATTACGGTGGTGAACAAATTACTATTGAGCAATTGACAGAACTGAGCATAGTTATGAGAATATCTAGGTATGATCATGTATATAGGCATCACATCCGCGACAAGTAGACCGACTCCTGCCTGCATCTACTACTATTACTCCACACATCGACCACTATCCAGCATGCATCTAGAGTATTAAGTTCATAAGAACAGAGTAACGCTTTAAGTAAGATTACATGATGTAGAGGGATAAACTCATGCAATATGATATAAACCCCATCTTGTTATCCTCGACGGCAACAATACAATACGTGCCTTGCTGCCCCTGCTATCACTGGGAAAGGACACCGCAAGATTGAACCCAAAGCACTTCTCCCATTGCAAAAAAGATCAATCTAGTAGGCCAAACCAAACTGATAATTTGAAGAGACTTGCAAAGATAACCAATCATACATAAAAGAATTCAGAGAAGATTCAAATATTGTTCATAGATAAACTTGATCATAAACCCACAATTCATCGGTCTCAACAAACACACCACAAAAGAAGATTACATCGAATAGATCTCCACGAGAATCGTGGAGAACTTTGTATTGAGATCCAAAGAGAGAGAAGAAGCCATCTAGCTAATAACTATGGACCCGAAGGTCTGAGGTAAACTACTCACACATCATCGGAGAGGCTATGGTGTTGATGCAGAAGCCCTCCATGATCGATGCCCCCTCCGGCGGAGCTCCGGAAAAAGCCCCAAGATGGGATCTCATGGGTATAGAAGGTTGCGGCGGTGGAATTAGGTTTTTGGCTCCGTATCTGGTAGTTTCGGGGTACGTAGGTATATATAGGAGGAAGAAGTGCGTCGGTGGAGCAACGTGGGGCCCACGAGGGTGGAGGGCGCGCCCAGGGGGTAGGCGCGCCCCCTACATCGTGTCCTCCTGGTTGATGTCTTGACGTAGGGTCCAAGTCCTCTGGATCACGTCCGTTCCAAAAATCACGTTCCCGAAGGTTTCATTCTGTTTGGACTCCGTTTGATATTCTTTTTCTGCGAAACTTTGAAATAGGCAAAAAACAGCAATTATGGGCTGGGCCTCCGGTTAATTGGTTAGTCCCAAAAATAATATAAAAGTGTATAATAAAGCCCATTAATGTCCAAAACATAATATAATATAGCATGGAACAATAAAAAATTATAGATACGTTGGAGACGTACCAATTGGCGCCAAAGCCATTGGAGGTCCGGAGCGCCAGCTGGTCGGCCCCTGAAGCTGAAGCCACCAGCGTCGCGCCAGCTGAGTGTGTGCACGGGGGCGGGACGAGCGCCTTTATCAAGGTGGCGCAGGACGTCTAGGCCGATTTCAAGGCTGAAGCCGCCACCCTCTCGCAGTGCATGAAGGCGTTCATGAAGACGCGGGCCACCGTCCGGGTACGTATCTTGCTTTTCGCTTTTGATTCCTGTAATCTTCGGTGGGGGCGCGCCATCGCACCCACTGTGCGTAGTCCCCGAGTTCTGGGCCGGCTTCTGAGCAGACGGCCTGGAACTTCATAGTAGGTTCTAAGCTCGGGCTCACTTTCATTTCTATTGCTTTGTTGCAGGACTACCAAAACATCTGTGTGGCCACCTTCAATTCCCATGTCCGGGAGCTGGACCGTCGGACCGCCGATTTGGTGGAAAGCCGGAGTAAGCACTCCATCTCTCTTCTTCGCGTGGGCGCGTCAGTGCACCCGCGGTTTGTAGTCCCCGAGATGTGAGCCGACCGCTGAGCAGTCGGGTCGGATCTCCCTGTAATTACTTCTCTTTCTTCTCAATTTAATGATATATTTTCTTTCTTGCTCTTGTAGAGACCAACATCGTCTTGCAGCAGCAGCTGGGCGAAGCCAACACCACACTGCGTGCCAAGGCAGACGAGTGCAACAAGGTGGCCCAGGAGCGCGACTGCCTGGCCAAGGAACTGAAGGACCAAGCGGAGCTTCACAAGGCGGCCCTGAAGCAGGCAGAGCACAACGAAGCCAAGCTCCTGGCTGAGTTTGAGACCGAGCGCTCCGGCTGGGCTAAGACGAAGGTGGCGCTGACTGCCGGCTATGGCAAGATTGAAGACAGAGTCGACGGTGAGCTTCCTTCTCTTCTCTCTACTGTCGGCTGTCAAGCGAGTCGGCTTCTAGTTTCTGACCCTTTATTCACTTGTGAAGACTTCTTCCCCGGCCATTCCCTCATCGGCAACTAGGCCACTGAGGCTCGTTGTTAGGAGCGAAGGGCAGAAGGCGCGCAGATTGCCGCCGACGCCCCTTGGACCCTTGGCAAGCAGCTCCTCGGCATTCAAGCTCGTCTCCAGCCGGCCCACCAGATGCTCCATTGGCTATAGCGTGCTGGGGCCCAGACGATCTCCGCCCTCTGGCCAAACAGGCAAGCCCCACGCACACCCAGTCAACCGCCGACTGGTTGGAAGTGGTCGCTGGCCGTCTTGAGGCGTGGAAGGGCTCCGCGGCCCGAGCAGGAGCGTGGGGGCCTTGGAGTTTGCCAAGGCATGGTATCCTGGGCTAGATATAGCTCAGTTGGCCACGTTTTGGCTGGAAGCCGGGCCGAGCTGGCGGCGGTGGAGCGAGATCTTATTATTCGTGCGGCTGCGGTCGCCGAGTACACCAACAACGGCGACTTCGTCCCTGAACTGAACGAGAACGGCGCCGAGGCGCTGCCAGAATGGTTCGGACTGAACCCGGATGATGGCGAGGACTCGACAGAGGAGATCGCCTCCAACGATGAAGGGGAAGACGAGGTAGACGAGGATGACGAAGACGGCTCGCCGGAGGTCGGAGCGGGCGGCCAGCCTCAACTCGACCGCGCCTCCAGCACCGAGCCGCGTGCAAGCACGCCGACTATTGCTGATAGCGGCCAAGCCAAAACTCGCCTGCCGGCCACTCCACTAGTCGGCGCCCCCGACTCCACCAACCTATCACACTCGCCTGCCCCCCTTTGGTCTAGGCTGCCGATTTATCATAGCTTTCCCTGCTTAGTAGTCTTTTCAACAAACTTTTGTTAAATTTGCACAATTCCACCCACGGGGTCTACTCAAACTATGTTGAATATTGGTGTATGGCCTTCTGGTATGTAAATTATTTCCTTCACAAGTTGTGCTCTTGCCGACTTCCGACTTTTCCTGCTTTTTATTCCTTGGCTTTTTCCTTTGCCGCCCTCCCACGGTTTCCTACTTGCCAGCCGGACAGCCGCTCTGCAGACTGCGGCCTGGTCATGTTTTTCACCATTGTGGGAGGACAAGTACTTCTGCCAATTGGAACGTTGCAAGCTAAGTAGGAAGCCGGCTGGCCGGCTGCTCAGCAGCCGGTCGATGAGGCAAAGGGGCCGGCTTGTCCTATGTCAAACGTTTTGGTCCTTGGCCATTTTTCATGTGAGCCCTGTTTCTTGCCTTTGACTCTTGCCAAGCGGACAGCCGCTCTGCGAGCTGTGGCTTGTGGTAAGAGACGGCTTAGGTGCATGCACATTACTTGTCCGACTGTAGGATACACCGACATAGTACAAGGTGGCAAGCCCCCGGGCCGACTAGTCGAACCCGGTTTCAGGCGGAGGAATGAAATAATACATTCATAGGCATAATACTTACCATATAGATAAAAAAGGGTAGTCCCCGAGTGCTCCTCGAGGGCCCCGAAGTCTTCGTACTTAATATAAAAGGTAGCATGGTGCATACTGCATCAACTATAAAATCTTCGAAGGAGATTTGCGTTCCATGGGTTTCTTTGCCGGGGTCGTCCCTCTTGCGCGCCCTGGGCTTCTGGGCATCGATTAGGTAGTAGGAGTCATTGCCCAAGGCTTTGTTGATGATGAAAGGGCCTTCCCAAGGGGCCGAGAGCTTGTGCTGGCCGGCTGTTCGCTGGATCAGTCGGAGCACAAGGTCTCCCTCTTGGAAGGATCTTGGCTTGACCTTCCGACTGTGGTAGTGGCGTAGACTCTGCTGGTAGATGGCGGACCGACTGAGTGCCAACAGCCGGCCCTGTTCCAGCAGATCGACGCCGTCTTCTCTTGTTTCCTTCGCCTCCGCCTCCGTGTACATGGTGACGCCAGGTGAGTCGAACTCGATGTCAGTTGGGATGAAAGCCTCGGCACCATATACAAGGAAGAAGGGTGTGAAGCCGGTTGACTTGTTTGGAGTGGTGCGCAGACTCCAAAGGACAGCCGGCAGCTCGTTGAGCCAGCAGCCGGCCGAACGCTCTAGAGGCTCGACCAGTTGGGGCTTGATTCCGGATAACATGAGGCCGTTTGCTCGCTCAACTTGGCCGTTTGACTGTGGGTGGGCAACGGACGCTAAGTCTAGTCGGATGCCCTGCGTCGCACAGAAATGAGCCAAGGCGCCCTTGGCGAAATTTGTGCCATTGTCAGTGATGATGCTGTGAGGTACGCTATACCGAGTGGTGATGTCTGCGATGAAAGTCACAGCAGTCGGATGGTTCAACTTCTTGATTGGCTTTGCTTCTATCCACTTGGTGAATTTGTCCACGGAACGAGCAGATGAGTCACGCCGCCGTGTGCTGTCTTCAACGGTCCCACCATGTCCAATCCCCAGACGGCAAAAGGCCAGGCAAGGGGAATGGTCTTGAGTGCGGAAGCCGATAGATGTTGCTTGGAACTGAACTTATGGCACCCTTTGCATTTTTTGACCAAGTCTTTGGCATCTTCTAGAGCAGTTGGCCAAAAGAAACCATGCAAAAAGCTTTGGCCACAAGTGATCTTGAGGCCGCATGGTGGGCACACTCGCCTTGATGGATATCCTTGAGGACTGCTTGGCCCTTTTCTGACTCTACGTAGTGCTGGTACACACCTGTGACACTACACCTCACAAGTTCCCTGTTGACGACGGTGTATGCTGCTGCCTAACGTTGCACCTGTCGGGCCAAGATCTCGTCAGTTGGCAGCTCTTTGTTTACCAGAAACTTGAGGATGGGCTCTGCCCACGATGGTGCTTGAATTTCTTCTACTGCCACTGTGGCTACTTGTACGAGGGCGGTTGGGCTGGGCGATGGCGGGCTGGAGTCGGCCGCCGCTTGTTGTGTCGTTGAAGTCCTCGAGCCGACTGTTGAAGTCCCCGAGCCGATTGCTGAAGTCCCCGGGTCGGGTGCGACTGCTGCAGTCCTCGGGTTGGGTGCGACTGCTGCAGTCCCCGAGCCGCCAGCCGAAGTCCCCGAGCCGCGTGCTGCGGCCTTTAAGTCGGATCCAACTGTTTCAGGAGCAGCCGGCACGAAATGGAATCTGATTCTGGCAAAGGCTTGATGGAAGGCTTGAGGAGGCGCTGAAGGGACACACCGGCTGGTATGGCTTGACGGGTGGAGCCGATTCGTGCCAGGGTATCGGCTGGATCATTGTCGTTCCGTG
Organism: Aegilops umbellulata; assembly: GCA_032464435.1. Classification (NCBI taxonomy): domain Eukaryota; kingdom Viridiplantae; phylum Streptophyta; class Magnoliopsida; order Poales; family Poaceae; genus Aegilops; species Aegilops umbellulata. The sequence continues at coordinate 270,819,155 of CP136059.1, read as the reverse complement.
GCACGTGAAGGAACTCGCACCCTTCAAAATATCCGTTGAGTTGCTGGACAAGGAAGCGGTAGCTTGCCATGTTTGCATCCTTGGCGTCCCAGTCGCCAGACGACTGTTGGACCACCAAGTCGGAGTCACCGTAGCACAGAATCCGGCGAATGCCGAGCTCTTTGTCAAGCCGGAGTCCGTGTACTAGTGCCTCATACTCGGCCACATTGTTGGAGGTGGCAAAATGGATTTGCAATGTGTATATGAGCTTGTCGCCTTTGGGAGAGGTGAGGATGATGTCGACTCCCAAACTGGCGCGCACCTTCGAACCATCAAAGTGCATCCGCCAATGAGTGGAGTCCGGTGCTGGCGGCAGGTACTGGGTCTCGGCCCAGTCGACGAGGAAGTCGACCAGCGCTTGGGACTTGATGGTGGTGCAAGGCTGGTAGAAGATGGAGTGGGGGCCAACTCGATGGCCCATTTGGCCACTCGGCCTGAAGCATCTCGGATGCCTATGATCTCAGCAAGCGGAGTAGTGCAAACAACTGTGATGGTGTGCTCTTGGAAATAGGGCTTTAACTTCTTAGCTGTAAAGTGCATGCCGTAGCACATCTTCTGGTAGTGGGGGTAGTTTTGCTTGGAAGCCGACAGCACTTCACTCAAGTAATACACCGGTCTCTGGACCGGCAGAACCTTGCCGTCTTCCTTGCACTCAACTACTATAACTGTGCTGACCACCCGCTGGTGGCGGCGATGTAGAGGAGCATGGGCTCTTTAGCAGCCGGCGCGACTAGGACAGGCGGTGTGGTCAACATCTTCTTGAGCTAGAGAAAAGCCTCATCCGCCTTGTCATTCCACTCGAAGTGAGTGGTTTTGTTCATGAGCTGGTACAGGGGAAGGGTCTTCTGGCCTAGCCGAGTGATGAAGCGGCTGATGGATGCCAAGCAGCCGGTGAACTTGTGGACATCTCTCGGTCGGGTAGGCTTCTCCATCCTCTCGATGGCCTTGATCTTCACAGGGTTGCACTCGATGCCGCGTTCAGAGACCAGGAAGCCGAGGAGCTGACCGGCTGGAACTCCGAACACGCACTTCTCTAGGTTGAGCTTGATCTGAAATCGGCGCAGATTTTCAAAAGTCTCTTTGAGATCTTCTAAGAGGGTCCCACGCTTCTCCGTCTTCACCAAAACATCGTCCACATAGATGTGGGCATTTCTACCGAGCATCTTGAGAAGGCACTTCTGCATACAACGCTGAAATGTGGCGTCAGCATTCCTCAAGCCGAATGTCATCGTTAGGTAGCAGAAGGCTCCAAATGGTGTGATGAAAGAGGTCTTCAGCCTATCAGTCGGGTTCAACTTGATCTGGTGGTACCCTGAATATGCATCCAAAAAACTCAACAGCTCACATCCGGCTGTGGAGTCTATCACTTGGTCAATCGTTGGCAAGGCAAAAGGATCTTTGGGGCAAGCTTTGTTGAGGCTGGTATAGTCAATACACATGCGCCACTTGTTATTCTTCTTCTTCAGTACGAGGACTGGGTTTGCCAGCCAATCCGGATAGAACACTTTAATAATGAAGTCGACTGCTAGGAGCCGGGCTATCTCTTCACCAACAATTCTTCTCTTCTCTTCTGACAGGCGGCGGAGGGGCTGCTTGACTGGCTTGGCGTCAGGTCGGACGTGTAGCTTGTGCTCGGCGAGATCCGTCGGAACACCCGACATGTCCTTAGGAGATCATGCAAAGATGTCCCGATTCTCATGGAGGAAATCGACGAGCTCACTTCCCTATTTACTGTCGAGGTTTGCACCTACAACAGCGTACCTCTCCGGGTGCTCTGGGTCAATGGTATCTTCTTTGTCTCCTTGGCCGGCTTGAAGGATCCTTCAGCTTCCGACTCCTTGGGATCTGGGGACATGTCCGGCTGCTTGCCAGGCATGGCCACAACCCGGTCGAGGAGTCGCTTCTCGGCAGCGATCACAAGGGACTCGGCCAGCCGACTGCTGGCTGCCGCGCAGCCGGACGACTTCTGGTAATCTCCGGAGATGGTGATAACCCCTTTGGCGCTTGGCATCTTCATCTTGAGGTAAGCATAGTGTGGCACCGCCATGAATTTGGCCAAGGCAGGTCGGCCGAGCAGTACATGGTAAGGACACTCAAGGTCAACTACTTCAAACCAGACGGGCTCCCAGCGAAAATGGGTTTTGTCCCCAAAGAGGACATCTATCTTGATCTTGCCGATTGGTGAGTGCGAGAGGCCTGGCACTATGCCGTGGAAGACAGTCCGGCTGGGCAGGAGATGCTTCGGCTTGATGTTCAATTTCTCCATGGTGTCGCGGTACAAGATGTTGATGCTGCTACCGCCGTCTATCAGGATTCGGGAGAAACGAGCGGCTCGCCTCTCCGTAACAAGGGTGGCATCCAACACCAGAGCATAAGAACCCGAAGAAGGCATTACCTCCGGGTGATCAGCTATGCTCCAACAGATTGGCTTTTCTGACCAGTGCATGAACTCTGGGGCTTCAGTAGCTACGACATTTACTTCTCGTGACTGTTGACGTCGGCTGCGCCTGTCACTAGCCACACTGGTGAAGACCATGTAGGCTCCTTGTTCTTCTAGGTACTCATCTTGGATGGCGGCTACTGGCCGAGCCGCCTGTTACGGAGGAGGAGGTGGTGGCGGCTGGCCGGCAGGCAGAGGAGGAGGAGGTGGTGGCGGCTGGCCGGCAGGCGGAGGAGGCAGCAACCCTTCGCCTTTGGAGATTCGGGTGAGCCAGTGACACTTCCGAGTGATGTGGTTGGACGCTTTCGCGCCGCTGTGGAACTTGCAGGGTGCATCAAGGGTTTGCTCATAGGAGAAAGCAGGCAACCAATTTGGCTTGCCGCCTCTCTGACGCTTGGGAGGAGGCTACCCCTCCAGCTGTTGGTCTTCGACTATCGCCACCTATCGGCTAGTAGAAGCTGGCTGTGGCGCCTTGCGCTTGTTGTCGTTTTGTTGCTGACGCCGACTGGTGTCACCAGCCGGAGTTCGAGGGGCCTGAGGAGCCACCTTGCCAGAGGCATCAACTTGAATCTCCATCTTCATGGAGGAGTCGGCTGTGTCGTACTTGTATGCTACGATCAACATCTCGTTGAGGGTTGTCGGCTTGTCGCAAAGGAGTTTGTGCTTGAGCAGGGTGCCTTCTCTGCACCCGGCGGTGAAGTACCCGATAGCCAACACCTCGTGCACACCTTCGCAAGAGTTGCGCAGCTCGGCTCAACGCGTGATGTAGTCTCGAGTCGATTCGGTGGGGCCCTGGACGCACAAAGAGAGCTAGCGGGGCTTGGGCGGCCGCTTGTACGTGCTGGTGAAGTTGCGGATGAAGGCATCAGTGAAATCTACCCAACTGTTGATGCTGCGGGGCTTCAGGCTGTTCAGCCATGTCCGGGTGGTTCCCTGGAGCATGAGCGGGACATATTTCACGGCAACACGCTTGTTGCCGTTTGCTATGTTGACGGCCGTGGAGTAGTCGACCAGCCAGTCTTCCGGCTTCACGGTGCCGGTGTACTTGGGCGTATCTCTTGCGAGCGTGAACCCTTTGGGGAAGGGCTCATCGTGGATGCGCGGGCTGAAACAAGGCGGGCCCAACGCGTCTTCTTCTTCTAGCGCCAAGGATCGATTGAGACGGTCGATCCGGTGGCGGGCATCATTTTCTCTGATTCCTTCTCGTGGGCCAAGCCGGCCACCGAGACTCGGATGATCAACATGCGCGCGGGGAGACACGCCTTTCTCTGCGCAGGGGAGGCTGATAGTCGCCTACTCATTCCATCGCTCGTGGGCGGCCGTCTTGGTCGCGCTCGATGGTGATGCGCGTCCGGCTACGGCTTGCAGCCGGCTCCTTGTCCCGTCATCCACGAGCGCCACCAGTCGGCGTCCGGGATGTCGTGCCGTGCTCTCGACGAGGAGGCGGGTCGTCATTCCGTCTGTTGGGTTCCTCAACGTGGCAGCCAGCTTCTTGTTGCTCAGCATCTGCGTCAATGAGCCGCTGGATGCGCTCCATCATGTGACGACACTCTTCGCCCTCGAGGTGGTCCAGCTTGTCTACTGCCGCCTGGCTAGCTCGTATGCTTTCCCTGGGCATGGCGTAGATGGGGCGGTCTGCCTTGAACATGTTGGCAATGGCCTCGGCGTGCTGCCGGACCGTGCCGATGCGGCTGGGTCTGCCGCCGACAGCGTGGTCCATCTCGTGTTGGTAAGCCTCTGAGAGGCGTCTCTTGCTGGCCAGCTTCTTGGCGCTGTCGAGGAGCACCTCACGATGTGCTTCTAGCGCCTCGCCATTGGCATCTTCGGGAATGGGGCGGCCAAGTCTCGCAATGCCGCCTGCAGCGGATCCTGGCCATCCCCACCAGAGTGCTCGCCGTGGCTGATGACCAGCACCTCAGTGACGGTGCTACCACCGCTGTCGGCGTGAGGGAGAGGGTCATCGATGACCACCACGTTGGTGGGGAACGCGTCGAGCGACGTCGTGTCAGAGTCGACGCATCGGGTCGGTGGAGCCGATTGACTCCAAGTCGACGGTTGGCTCGTTGGCGAGGTGAAGCTGGTCGAGGAGGCTGATGTGGCAACTCTCGGGGCCGCCTGTGCCTGCATCGGACGCAGGCTCATCGGAGAGGCGGATCTCGCCAACAAGGTCGGCGAGGAAGCTTGCCGCGCAGGCGACCTCCGCGCCATGCAGCGCGTCGGCACAAACGCCATCCCGTGTGCCTGGCTGGCTGCGCTCGCCAAGGAGGAAAAGGGTTCCCGTCCAGAACAGATCTCCGGACAACGGTGCACCCAGCCCCAAGGTGGGCACCAAATGTCAGGGTTTTGGTGCGACATATGCAAACGGGTGGCTTATCATGGTGGGAGATAGTAAGACATCGCCAGTGCCAGGAAGCGGGATGAGGCGTAGACATGTAAGCCGGCGAACTTTACCCAGGTACGGGCTCTCCTAGGAGATAACACCCCTAGTCCTGCTCTGTGGGGTCTCCACATGATCACTATCTCGACAAGTAGCTACAAGTTGCTCCTTGAGCTTTTTGCCAGAGGAGGAAGAAGGGCAAGGCTAGCTCTCTCCTCTCTCTACGTGTGTGGTTGTGTAGTCTAAGGATTTGAACTGTTTGCATGGGTGCCCTTGGGGGTTTATATAGGCCTAGCCCCCAGGGTACAATGGTAATCCAGCTGGGTGTAGGCCCAAGCCATCAGTGTCTCTTGTAGCCGGCTTCTCCGCTTGCTGCTGAGCCCGTCGACTGGTGGGCCCCTCCGGCTGTCTGGTACTCAGCCGACAGGCCGTACCCGCTGCTTGCGGGTCTGGCCGATGGCTCATCACTGTAGCCGTGCTTCTAATGATTCCTGCTTTGTTGGAGAAGGCGTGGCTACAGTCCCACCGCCTGGCAGGCGTTCACTGTAGACATTCCCCATCTCTTCTGGTTAATGGCGCATAATCCCCTAGGCAGTGGGGAGGCCGCCTTCCGAGGGCCGGCTTCCCCTTGCGCCTACTGGTTCGTGCCGGCCGCCTTCTGGCTTCTCTCTAACAGGTAAGGCCCACCGCCTGTGGGCTGTACCGACCGCATGTCGTGGGAGCAAGGTCCCTAGTGGCGTAGGTGATGTTACGGTTAGAGAGGCCACAGTGTCGCGCCGGTCAGGAGATCTCCGGTTGATACGGCGCACTATGACCACGACCTGCCCTGGATTCGAGGGTGGCAGGCTTTGTTGCAGCCACACCCCGTCTCGTCGTGTTTAAGAGGGTGCAGACTTTGAGGGCGCCTGGGGCTGCCTGCTAGGAGCCGGCCTCTCTGGAGGCCACCTGCTTGGAGGTGGCCTGCTTCGTGGCCGTCTTTTGCGGTCTGCCGCCTTCCGGCATCCGGCTGTTTGGGCTAGCCGGCCTCAAGAAGGCGGCGGTCATGCATGGAGGTTTGAGGGGCGCAGTCGGCCCTGATGTCTGGAAATGCCATGGGGGGTAGATGAGGCTACCCATGGCCAATAACTCCGACACAAAGAGAATTGCTTGATCAAATGAATAATAATATAAATGACATTGCTATTAGAGTAGCACCTAGAGGAGGTAAAATGACTCAGAAACCATTTTATCCTAAGGGACACCCTAAAAGAATTGAACAAGACTCTCAAAGAATTAACATTGATGCACCTAGTCCTTCTAAAAAGAAGAAGAAAAGTAAAAATGATAGGACTTTGCATACCTAGTGAACCTAAGATAGAAAAACCTCCTCAAGATAACAATGATGTTTCTATTTCTGATGCTGAAACTCAATCTGGTAATGAACATTCGCCTAGTCATAATCAAAAAGATAATGATGATGTTCATGAAGACAATAAAAATAGAACAGTTGTTGATCTTGATAACCCACAACCTAAAAATAAAAGGTATGACAAAGAGACTTTGTTGCTAGAAAAGATGGAAGAGAAATAGAACCATGGGTTCAAAAACCCATGTCCTTTCCACCTAAATCAACTAAGAAAAAAGATGAAGAATTTGAACGCTTTGCTGGAATGATTAGGCCAGTCTTTTTGCGCACTCGTTTGACTGGTATTTTAAAGATGGCCCCTTATGCAAAATATATGAAAGACATCATCACTGATGAAAGAAAGAACCGAAAGCTGAAATCTCCACCATGCTTGCGAATTATTCTTTCAAGGATGGAGTACCTAAAAAACTTGGAAACCCGGGAATACCAACTATACCTTGCTCCATCAAAAGAAATTATGTCAAAACTGCTCTATGTGATTTAGGAGCTGGTGTTAGTATTATGCCTTTGTCCTTATATAAAAGACTTGATTTGAATAGACTCACACCTACTGAAATATCTTTGCCTATGGCTGACAAATCAACTACCATACCTATCGGTATTTGTGAGGATGTGCCCGTTGTTGTTGCAAATGTTACTATCTTAACTGACTTTGTTTTACTTGAGATGCCCGAGGACGACAACATATCGATTATCCTTGGTAGACCTGTTGGGAAACGTAGTATGCAATTTCAAAAAACAAATCATACGCTCACGCAAGATCTATCTAGGAGATGCATAGAAACGAGAGGGGGAGAGTGTATCCACGTACCCTCGTAGACCAAAAGCGGAAGCGTTTGATAACACGGTTGATGTAGTCGAACTTATTCTCTTTCCGACCGATCAAGCACAGAACGTGCGGCACCTCCGAGTTCTGCACATGTTCAACTCGATGACGTCCCTTGAACTCTTGATCCAGCAAAGTGTTGAGGAAGTAGATGAGTTCCGTCAGCACGATGGCGTGGTGATGGTGATGGTGAAGTGATCCGCGCAGGGCTTTGCCTAAGTACTACGTGAATATGACCGGAGGCATAAACTGTGGAGGGGGCCGCCGCACATGGCTAACAATTGTTGGTGTGTGTTCTAGGAGCAGTCCACCATATGGGCCGAACCAGAGGAGAAGGAAAGAGGTGAAGAGAGAAGGAAGGGGAGGGATTCGGCCTCCCCCTTCCTTCCCTCCTCCCTCCTCATTCCTTCCCCCTCCGGAACTTGTGGAAAGGGGGATGCCGAATTGGGGAGGTGCCCAAGTAGGATTCCTCCTACTTGGGGCGCCCCCTTGCTGCTCCCCTCCCTCTCCCAGCCAATTCGGCCTCCCCTTCCATAAGTTCCGGAGGGGGAAGGAATGAGGAGGGAGGAGGGGAGGAAGGGGGAGGCCGAATCCCTCCCCTTCCTTCTCTCTTCCCCTCTCTCCTTCTCCTCTGGTTCAGCCCATATGGTGGGGGTAGAAGCCCCTGCTGGCTTCTGTGTTTCCCCTCTTAGCCCATTAGGCCCATATCTTTTGTCGGGGGTGCCCGGAACCCCTTCTGATGACCCGATATGTACCCGATACCCTCCGGAACACTTCCGGTGTCCGAATATTATCGTCCTATATATAAATCTTTACCTCTCGACCATTTCAAGACTCCTCGTCATGTCCATGATCTCATCCGGGCGAACAACATTCAGTCACCAAATCACATAATTCATATAATACAAAATCGTCATCGAATGTTAAGCGTGCAGACCCTACGGGTTCAAGAACTATGTAGACATGACTGAGACACCTCTCCGGTCAATAACCAATAGCGGAACCTAGATGCTCAAATTGGCTCCTACATATTCTACGAAGATCTTTATCGGTCGAACCGTTATGACAACATACATTATTCCCTTTGGCATCGGTATGTTACTTGCCCGAGATTCGATCGTCGGTATCTTCATACCTAGTTTAGTATCATTACCAGCAAGTCTCTTTACTCGTTCCGTAATACATTATCCCGCAATTAAATCATTCGTCGCTTTGCTTGCAAGGCTTCTTATGATGTGTATTACCGAGAGGGCCCAGAGATACCTCTCTAATACTCGGAGTGACAAATCCCAATCTCAATCTATGCCAACGCAATAAACACCTTTGGAGATACCTGTAGAGCATCTTTATGGTCACCTAGTTACGTTGTGACATTTGATAGCACACAACGTATTCCTCCGGTATTCGGGAGTTGCATAATATCATAGTCAAAGGAATATGTATATGACATGATGAAAGCAATAGCTATAAAACTAAATAATCAATATGTTATGCTAACGGATGGGTCTTTTCCATCACATCATTCTCCTAATGATGTGATCCCGTTTATCAAATGACAACACATGTCTATGGTTGGGAAACTTAACCATCTTTGATTAACGAACTAGTCTAATAGAGGCTTACTACGGACACGGTGTTTTGGCTATGTATCCACACAGGTATCAAGTTTCTGGTTAATACAATTCTAGCATGAATAATAAAAATTTATCATGATATAAGGAAATATAAAATAACAACTTTATTATTGCCTCTAGGGCATATTTCCTTTAAGACCCTTCTTGAATTCTGCAGGGGCTCTTATTGATTGCAATAAAACCAAGGTCACTTTTCATAGCAATGGTAATGTGCATACGGTGCACTTTCCGAAGAAACAATTCCAAGTGAATGGTATTAATGTTATTGAAAAATCTCTGACACTCACTATTGGAAGTTTTCAACTACCTTTACCTACTGCCAAAAAAATATGAAATGCTTATTGTTGGGGACATGCATATCCCCATTTAGGTAACTTAGTGTTTTAAGAAAGTTCTTGGGTTCCTTGCTAATCGAAGGTGGTTGTTAATAAGACTTGATCAACCTTATTAATGGATTGTTTTTTAGAGGTATGAAGGTGATGAATTTAGTAAGCACAACCTTCTGCTCCCAACTTTTTTTTTCTGTTTTTCTTAGATAAATAAAATAAAATGCCATGTTTTGTTTGTTTTCTAAATTTCCCATTCAATAAAAAATGACCCAAAAACAAAAGTTCTCATAATGCCCTGAAAATTTAACACGATTTTTTCTGAATTTTTGGTGCAAATAACGCCAGAGGGGGTGCGCCTGGTGACCACAAGACACCAGGGCGTACCAGCAGCCCCAGGCGCGCCCTGATGGGTCGTGGTCCCCACGTGGGTCCCCTCACTTATCCCTTTAGCCCATGTCATCTCCTACCTCTAGAAAAAAAATCACCATAGCTCTCTCTCTCTCATGTTCTTGCTCTCAAACCCGCAGATTTCGATCTCTTTGCTCAAAGCTCTGTTTGTGAGACTGGTTCGGGGGATTGCTACTTGGTATGTGACTCCTCCATTGCTCCAATTAGTTTTTGCTTTAGTGGTTTACATTCTGAATAATTAGCTACTCTTTGTGCTGTTGTAGATGAGCTTGCATGTTGAATTCTTAGAGTTCTAAGTAGTTTGAATGCTTAATATAGCCTCTAAGCTTCCCTATGAGTAGTTTCTATCAATATTGTGAAGTTTTGTTTGACAAAAATTTTGTGGACTAATTTTTTTAGAATTTTATCTATAGGATTAAGATGAGTTTCTTTAGGAAGTTTGCCTCCAAGAAAAATGCTAAGGGAGTCATTGGGGAATCATCGGACAATGACCTCCATACTCGGAGAAGGGCGGAGGTGTGGCCGTGCGAATGGCCGCATAATCCCTTCATGGATGGGGCCGGGATCCATCAAGAGTTCACACAATTCGCTGCTAATGTTGGGGTTATCGACTTCATCGCAGCTGAGTGTGAACAATACCATCTCCTTACAAATTCCTTTGTGAAAATTTTCAATTTTTTGAGTAGGAATAACCCCCCTGAGGTGCAGTTTAATTTATATGTTGAAACCCTTCGGATGCCACTCACTGATTTTTGTGATGTATGCTTGATCCGTTCTGACAGGGAAATAAGAGAGCCTAGGCCTACAGAGTTTGAGGTCTTTTATCGTACTCTGTCAGTGGGAGATGAGGGAGGCGTGTCGAATGTCACTGCTACTAGTTTGCAGTTTCATTCTGTGCATTATTTTGCTCTATTCATCGCTAAGTGTTTAATTGCTAGAGAAAAGGTTGGTGCACTCAGTGCTCCCGACTTTTCCATCTTAGGTCGTGCACTTTATGGCGGTAACACCTTTGGCCTCGGGGCTATTATTTCACGTCGTCTGCACCTTAACAAAACCAAGGGAAAAATTCATGGCGGTATTTATGCTACTCGATTAGCGAGTCACTTTAAGATTCAGATACGCCAACATAATTATCCTCTGCCCAAGGTCTATCTAGATCACCAGGCAATGGTGGCTCACCAGTTTAGTGATATTGATGACTCTATTAATAATATTCCTTACAACTGGTTTCCAATGTGGACTCGCGTGATATTATTCCTTTGCCTGCACCTGCTTTGTTTGATTCTATTGCCAGGGAGGATACAAGGTCATGTCAGCGGACATTATTGCCTACCGGAACACCCAGGCAGAGGCAGAGGAGGAGCATCAGGAGTGGGACACTCAGGTGCCCCCTCTAGAAGACTTCGAGATGGGACCGGACGGCTACTACGAGCGGTGATTACCAAGCTAGGCCAAAAGCCTAAGCTTGGGGGAGTACGTATTTCCACCGACAATACATTCATGTTCACACATTTCATTCCAGTTGTCGGTGTTCCCACTTTTTCATTGTATTATCCATGCTAGATTTATTTTCTCCCTTTCTTCTTATGTGTTTGAATAACTTTGAGAAAATCCAAAAAAAATGTGTCTTGCTTCTTTTCGGTTTTTCTTTCTAGTTTAGTTAGTTGTAGTATATAAAAAGAAAGTCCAAAAAGATTTCCTTATTCTTCTTTTGCTTGTTGGGAGCTCTCCCGTGTAAATAGTTTTTCTTGTTTTTGTTTTTCTTTCTCTTTAATTTTCTTTCTTCAAGAAAAACTAAGAACTCCAAAAATATTTCAGGGTGTCCGGTGTCTCTCTGAAATTCTTTTCTTTTTGTTGAGTCATACCAAGGAGAAGACCACGATGAAAATGTTGAGTGCCTCCCATATGCATTGCTATTGATCTAATGAAGATCCCATATTACCTTGTCTGCTCCTTTTGAATAAAATGTTTGCAGATTCTAGCTTAGTCCACGACACTCTTGCACTATTATTATTATCATATCATTCGGTCGTGCAAGTGAAAGGCAATAATGACGATATTTGATGAACTGGCTATGGCAGAGAGAAATGGGTATGAACTCAACTTGTCATTTTTCTATAAATATGTTTAACTTAGTATCCATGATTCAGCACATTATGATCAAACATGATCGCAATGACAATTAGAGATTATAGTTTATCATGCACGCCATGCTTAAGTAGCTAGGAATGGGTAATGATTTATCTTGGATGTCAACATGCACTAAAATGATTGTGATGTAGTATGATGATATGGTATCCTCCTATGAATGTTTCAACTGGCTTGACTTGGCACATGTTCATGCATGTAGTTGAATCAAAACTAACATAGCCTCTACAATATTTATGTTCATGGTGTTCATATCCTACTCATGCTAGTATCCAATGTTAATTATGCATAATGCATGTTCACGACCGTTTTCGCTCTCTAGCTGGCCGCTTCTCAACCTATTTGCTAGCCTTCGGCTGTACTAAGTGGGAATACTGCTTGTGCATCAAAATCCTAAAACCCAAGTTACTCCAGATGAGTCCACCATATCTACCTATATGCGGTATTACCCTGCTGTTCTAAGTAAATTTGCATGTGCCACCTCTAAAAACTTTAAATAAATATCTGTTTTTGTTTGCCTGGATTGTTCATAGAGCGACAGGGGGTAGTCAGTATCTTCCATGCTAAGCGAGCTATTCTCATGATGAGTGTTCATTCACTCGTACTTGCACGACAGGGGCGGTAATAAGGATTCCCAATCCCGAAATAAAAAATTGCAAATAATTAAACAGAACTCCCCTAGGACTGATGTTGGTATGGACGGTACCCATGGATTCGACTAGTCATGGAGTGTGTTTGTTGGTGGAGGGGAGTAAACCTTTACTTTTATCGCTTGGGAATCGCCACTGATGTGTTTAGCATGGAAGATATTGATAACTTTTGGTCGTGACATAAACAGGAAGGGTGCATTTCCCAAAATTTCATTTATCTCCGTTTTAGAAAAACCTTTGAGCTCTGGCACCGCTACAAATCCCTGCTTCCCTCTACAAAGGGACTGTCTATTTAATTTTATCTTGAGTCATTGATACGTCCATTTTGCATCATGTTTTCCTACTGTTATTTATATTGTTTTTATCCATAATAATGCTTTCTGGAGTAATTCTAATGCATTTTCTATCATAATACGCAAGGTTCACACAAAGAGGGACAATTCCGGCAGCTAGAAATCTAGACTTGGAAAAGCTACGTCATGCCACCTATTCTGCACAAATCCAAATGAGCTGAAACTTCAAGAGGAATTTTTATGGAATATATGAAAAATACTGGAGCAAATAACTACCGGAGGGGCCACCTGGTGAGCACAATGCTCAGCCCAGCCCACCTCCAGTGCCCATCTTCTGGTATATAAGTCATTTTGACCTAGAAGAAATAAGTAGAGGACTTTTGGGATGAAGCGTCGCCGTCTCGAGGCGGAACTTGGGCAGGAGCACTTTTGCCCTCTGACGGAGCGATTCTGCCGGGGGAACTTCCCTCCCGAAGGGGGAAATCATCGTCATCATCATCACCTACAACTCTCCCATCTTGGGGAGGGCAATCTCCATCAACATCTTCAACATCACCATATCCTCTCAAAACCTAGTTCATCTTTTGTGTTCAATCTTTGTACCGGAACTACAGATTGGTACTTGTGGGTGACTATTAGTGTTGATTACATCTTGTAGTTGATTATTATGGTTTATTTGGTCGAAGATTATATGTTAAGATCCATTATGCTATTTAATACCCCTCTGATCTTGAGCATGATTATCATTTGTGAATAGTTACTTTTGTTCTTGAGGTCATGGGAGAAATCGTGTTGCAAATAATCATGTGAATTTTATATGTGTTCGATATTTTGACGGTATGTATGTTGTGATTCCCTTAGTGGTGTGATGTGAACGTCGACTACATGACACTTCACCATATTTGGACCTAAGGTAATGCATTGTGGAGTAGTTATTAGATGATGGGTTGCGAAAGTGACAGAAGCTTAAACCCTAGTTTATGCGCTATTCCGTAAGGGACTGATTTGGATCCAAAAGTTTAATGCTATGGTTAGAATTTATTCTTAATACTTTTTTCATAGTTGGGGATGCTTGTGAGGGGGTTAATCATAAGTAGGAGGTATGTTCAAGTAAGAACAGAACCTAAGCACCGGTCCACCGGCATGTCAAATTATCAAAGTAGCGAACACAAATCGAACCAATATGATCAAAGTAACTAGATGAAATTCCCGTGTACCCTCAAGAACGTTGCTTAGCATAAGAGACTGTTTTGGCCTGTCCTTTGCCTCAAAAGGATTGGGCTACCTTGCTGCACTTTGGCTACTATTATCATTACTTGATCGTTACAAATTATCTTGCTATCAAACTACTCATTACTTATAATTTCAGTGCTTGCAGACCTTACCTTGCTGAAAACCGCTTGTCATTTCCTTCTGCTCCTCGTTGGGTTCGACACTCTTAGTTATCTAAAGGACTACGATTGATCCCCTGTAATTGTGGGTCATCAAGGATCTTTTCTGGTGCTATTGCCGGGGAGTGAAGCGCTCTTGGTAAGTGGAATTTGGCAAGGAAAATTATTACTACGTGCTGAAATTTATCGTCACTTGTTACTATGGAGAACAATCCTTTGAGGGGTTTGTTCGGGGTATCCTCACCTCGATCAGAACCACGATTAGTTTCCCCTCAACCCACTGCACCTACTGAAAATATTGAATATGAAATCCCTTCGGGTATGATGGAACAATTGCTAGCTAATCCTTATGAGATGGAACCGAACATTCTGATATGCACTTGATATATGTGGATGAAATTTGTGGATTATTTAAGCTTGCAGGTTTACCCGGAGATGAAGCTAAGGTGAAGGTTTTCCCTTTATCTTTGAAGCAAAAATCATTGGCATGGTATAGGCTATGCGATGATATTGGATCTTGTAATTGGAATCTATTGAAATTGGAGTTTCACCAAAAAAATCCTATGCATCTAGTTCATCGTGATCAGAATTATATATATAATTTTTGGCATCGTGAAGGAGAAAGTATCGCTCTAGCTTGGGGGAGGCTTAAGTCAATGGTATATTCATGGCCCCAACCATGAGCTCTGAAGAGAAATTATTATTCAGAATTTTTATGCTCGGCTTTCTCATGATGATCAATCCATGCTTGATACCTCTTGTACTGGTTCCTTTACGAAGAAGACTATTGAATTCTGGTGGGATCTTCTAGAAAGAATTAAATGCAACTCTGAAGATTGGGAACTCGAGGAAGGTAAAGAGTCACATATTAAACTTAAGTTTGATTGTGTTAAATCTTTTATGAATACCGATGCTTTTCAAAAGTTTAGCACTAAATATGTACTAGACTCTGAGATAGTAGCCACCTTTTGTGAATCTTTTGCTACTCATGTTGATCTCCCTAAGGAGAAGTGGTTTAAATATCACCCAACTATTAAACAAGAAATTAAAGAACCAGTAATAGGTAAAGATGAAACTATTATTTATAATGTTGATCCAGTTGTTCCTACTACTTATATTGAAAAACCACCTTTCCTTGTTAGGATGAAGGAACATGCTAAAGTTTCAACCGTGGTCAATAAAAATTATATTAGAACACCTAAACCAGCTGAACAAATAAAGGTAGAACCTAATGTTGCTATGGTTAAGGATCTCCTGGTTGAAAATATAGATGGGCATGTTATTTACTTCTGTGATGAAGCTGCTAGAATTGCCAAACCCGATGAAAAAGATAAACATAGACCTGTTGTTGGCATGCATGTTGTCTTAGCTAAGATAGGAGATCACTTTTATCATGGTTTGTCTGACATAGGTGCTAGCATGAGTGCTATTCCTTTTACCTTATATCAAGAAATTATGAATGACATAGCACCCGCTGAAATAGAAGCCATAGATGTTACTATTAAACTTGCTAATAGAGACACCATCACACCACTTGGGATTGTTAGAGATGTTGAAGTCTTGTGTGGGAAAATAAAATACCCTACTGATTTTCTTGTTCTTGGTTCCCCACAAGATGACTTTTGTCCCATTTTCTTGTTCTTGGTTCCCCACAAGATTTTCTTGAACACCGTTAATGCTAAAATAGATTGTGAGAAACAAACTATCAGTGTTAGTTTTGGTGATGAGTCTCATAATTTTAATTTTTCCAAGTTTAGTAGAAAGCATCATAAGAAAGAATTGCCTAGTAAGGATGAAATTATTGGTCTTGCTTCTATTGTTGTACCTCCTGCTGATCCTTTAGAACAATATCTGCTAGACCATGAAAATGATTTGCATATGCATGAAAGAAATGAAATAGATAAGATTTTCTTTGAACAACGTCCTCTGCTTAAACACAATTTTCCTATTGAAACTCTAGGAGGTCCTCCTCCACCTAAAGGTGATCATGTGTTTGAATTAAAACAATTGCCAGACACTTTGAAACATGCTTATCTTGATAAGGAGAAGATATATCCTGTTATTATTAGTGCTAACCTTTCAGAACATGAAGAAGAAAGATTATTGAAAGTTCTAAGGAAGCACTGAGCTGCTTATACTGTTGATGATCTTAAGGGCATCAGTCCCACTCTATGTCAGCACGAAATTAATATGGAAACTGATGCTAAACCCGTTGTTAATCACCAACGTCAGTTAAATCCAAAGATGAAAGAAGTGGTAAGAACGGAAATATTAAAACTTCTAGAAGCAGGTATAATGTATCCTATAGCTGATAGTAGATGGGTAAGTCCTGTCCATTGTGTCCCTAAGAAAGGAGGTATTACTGTTGTTTCTAATGATAAGAATAAACTTATTCCACAAATAATTGTTATAGGCTATAGAATGGTAACTGATTTTAGAAAATTAAACAAAGCAACTAGAACAAATCATTACCCTCTGCCTTCTATTGATCAAATGCTAGAAAGATTATCTAAGCACACGCATTTTTTGTTCCTTGGTGGATATTCTGGTTTTTCAAAAATACCTATTTCTCAACCTGATCAAGAAATGACCACTTTTACTTTTCCTTTTGGAATTTATGCTTATAGACGTATGCCTTTTGGTTTATGCAATGCACCTGCTACCTTTCAAAGATGTATGACTACTATATTCTATGACTTTTGTGGAAAGATTGTTGAGGTTTTCATGGACGACTTTTCTGTTTATGGAAAGTCTTTTGATGATTGTTTAAGCAATCTTGGTCGAGTTTTGCAGAGATGTGAGCAAACAAATCTTTTCTTGAATTGGGAGAAGCGCCACTTTATGGTTAACGAAGGTATTGTTTTGGGCCATAAAATCTATGAAAGAGGTATTGAGGTGGACAAAGCTAAGGTTGATGCAATTGAGAAAATGCCATGTCCTAAAGATATCAAAGGTATTTGTAGTTTCCTTGGTCATGCTGGTTTCTATAGGATATTTATCAAAGACTTCTCTAAAATTTCTAGGCCTCTTAAAAACTTTTGCAGAAGGATATTCCTTTTGTTTTTTATGATGATTATTTAGAAGCCTTCGAAACAATCAAGAAAGCCTTCATTTCTGCACCTATTATTCAAGCACCTGATTGGAACTTTCCTTTTGAAATTATGTGTGATGCTAGTGATTATGTTGTTGGTATTGTTCTAGGACAAAGAGTTGATAAGAAACTGAAGGTTGTTCACTTCGCAAGTAAAACTCTAGACAGTGCACAAAGAAATTATGCCACTATTGAAAAAAATCTAGCAGTGGTGTTTGCTTCTGATAAATTTAGATCCTATATTGTAGATTCAAAAGTAATTTTTCACACTGATCATGCTGCAATAAAGTATCTTATGGAAAAGAAATAGCCAAACCTAGGCTTATTCGATGGGTTCTCTCGCTACAAGAATTTGATTTGCATATCACTGATAGAAAAGCAGCGGAGAACCCCATGGCTGATAACTTCTCTAGGCTTGAAAGTATTCCTGATGACCCATAACCTATTAATGATAGCTTTCCTGATGAGCAATTAGCTGAAATAAATGTTTCTAATAGTACACCTTGGTATGCTGACTATGCTAATTACATTGTTGCTAAATATTTGCCACCTAGTTTCACATACTAACAAAAGAAAAAATTCTTCTATGATTTAAGACATTACTTTTGGGATGACCCACATCTTTATAAAGAAGGAGTAGATGGTATTATTAGATGTGTACCTGAGCATGAAGAGGGACAAATCCTACGGAAATATCACTCTGAAGCTTATGGAAGACATCATGCGGAAGACAGAACTGCTCACAAGGTATTGCAATCTGGGTTTTATTGGCCTACTCTCTTCAAGGATGCTCATAAGTTCGTCTTATCTTGTGATGAATGTCAAAGAATAGGTAATATCGGTAAGCGTCAAGAAATGCCTATGAATTATTCACTTGTTGTTGAACCATTTGATGTTTGGGGATTTGATTACATGCAACCTTTTTGTTCCTCTAAAGGGTATACTCATATTTTCGTTGTTGTTGATTATGTTACTAAGTGGGTATAAGCTATTCAACTAGTAGTGTTGATCACAACACATCTATTAAAATGCTTGATGCCTGCTAGAACTACGTCTGTATTTCCCCAAAGAGGAAGGGATGATGCAGCACAGCGACGGTAGGTATTTCCCTCAGTGATGAGACCAAGATAATCGAACCAGTAGGAGAATCAAGCAACACTATGTAAACAGCGCACCTGCACACAAATAACAAATACTCGCAGCCCGATGTATTAAAGGGGTTGTCAATCCCTTTCGGGTAACGGTGCCAGAAATTGGCAAACGGACGTGAGAGAGTTGTAAATATTGATAGATCGAACGCCAAATAAAGTGCAGCAAGGTATTTTTGTATTTTTTAATAGATCTGAAAATAAAAGCAAAGGAAAATAGATCGCAAAGGCAAATATAATAAAGAAGAGACCTGGGGGCCGTAGATTTCACTAGTGGCTTCTCTCGAGAAAAATAGTAAATGGTTGGTAAACAAATTACTGTTGTACAATTGATAGAACTTCAAATAATCATGGTGATATCCAGGCAATGATCATTATATAGGCATCACATCCAAGATTAGTAGACCGACTCCTGCCTGCATCTACTACTATTACACCACACATCGACCGCTATCCAGCATGCATCTAGTGTATTAAGTTCATGGAGAAACGGAGTAATGCAATAAGAACGATGACATGATATAGAAAAGATCTATTTATGTAGAAATAGACCCCATCTTGTTATCCTTAATGGCAGCGATACATAGTGTCGGTGCCCCTTCTATCATTGGGATCAAGCATTGTAAGATCGAACCCATCACAAACCACCTCTTCCCATTGCAAGATAAATGGCTCAAGTTGGACAAACAAAACCCAAATATCGGAGAAGAAATACGAGGCTATAAGCAATCATGAATATAAGAGATCAAAGAAGACTCAAATAACTTTCATGGATAAAAAGATAGATCTGATCATAAACTCAAAGTTCATCCGATCCTACAAACACATCGCAAAAAGAGTTACATCATATGGATCTCCAAGAGACCATTGTATTGAGAATCAAACGAGAGAGAGGAAGTCCTCTAGCTACTAACTACGGACCCGTAGGTCTACAAGAACTACTCACGCATCATCGGAGAGGCACCAATGTACATGATGAACCCCTCTGTGATGGTGTCTAGATTGGATATGGTGTTTCTGGAACTTGCGGCGGCTGGAACTGAATTTCGTCGAATCCCCTAGGGTTTATGGAATATTGGGGTATTTATAGAGCAAAGAGTCTGTTTGGGAGGCACCCGAGGTAGGCACAACCCACCAGGGCGCGCCTGGGCCTCCAGGTGCGCCCTGGTGGGTTGTGCTCCCCTCGGAGCACCCCCAAGCGCTTCTCCGGCCCACTGGATGTCTTCTGGTCCAAACAAAATCCACAAAAAGTTTTGCTGTGTTTGGACTCCGTTTGGTATTGATTTCCTGCGATGTAAAAAACATGAAAAAAAACAGCATCTGGCACTTGGCACTATGTCAATAGGTTAGTACCAAAAATGACTATAAAATGATTATAAAACATCCAAGAATGATAATGTAACAGCATGGAACAATCAAAAATTATAGACACGTTGGAGACGTATCAATTCTTAAAGAATTCATTTTCCCAAGGTTTGGAGTCCCGAGATATTTAATGACTGATGGTGGTTCACACTTTATTCATGATGCTTTCCGTAAAATGCTTGCCAAGTATGATGTTAACCATAGAATTGCATCACCCTATCATCCTCAGTCTAGTGGTCAAGCTGAACTTAGCAATAGAGAAATAAAATTAATTCTACAAATGACTGTCAATAGGTCCCGGAAGAATT
The DNA here is from genome assembly GCA_032464435.1 of Aegilops umbellulata. NCBI lineage: Eukaryota > Viridiplantae > Streptophyta > Magnoliopsida > Poales > Poaceae > Aegilops > Aegilops umbellulata. The sequence goes on along the minus strand of CP136059.1, from coordinate 270,799,303 downwards.
GGTCTAAGAAATTAGATGATGCACTTTGGGCTTATAGAACAGCATATAAAAATCCTATGGGTATCTCTCCTTATAAAATGGTTTATGGAAAAGCTTGTCATTTACCTCTTGAGTTAGAACATAAAGCTTATTGGGAAATTAAAGAATGAAAAACTATGATTTCAAACTTGCTGGTGAGAAGAGGTTATTTGATATTAGCTCCTTAGATGAATGGAGAACCCAAGCTTATGAAAATGCCAAGTTAATTAAAGAAAAATTTAAAAGATGGCATGATAAAATAATCCAAAAGCGTGAGTTCAAGGTTGGAGAATATGTTCTTTTGTACAACTCTCATTTCAGATTCCTTGCAGGAAAACTCCTCTCCAAATGGGAAGGACCCTATGTTATCGAGGAGGTTTATCGATATGGAGCTATCAAAATAAATAATGCCGAAGGTACTAACCCGAAGGTTGTTAATGGGCAACGAATAGAACATTATATCTCAGGTACGCCCATTAATGTTGAAAGAAATATTATCCAAACTATGACACCGAAAGAACACATAAAAGAAACCTTTCGGAACACTCCAGAACCGTGAAAAAAGAGGGGCTACGTAATACGGTAAGTAAATGGACTCTGAAAAATCTGCAAAAATATTTCCTATCCATTTTGGAATATAACAAAAATTTGGAAAATAAGAAACAACGAGGAAGGCACCCCTGGTGGGCACAAGACACCAGGGCGCGCCTGGCGCCTAGGTGGTTTGTGCCCACCTCAGGTACCTTCCGGACTCTGTTTTTCTTCCATTTGCTTGTTTCCCAAGATAAAAAATATTTATATACCCCCCGAACCTATTGACCTCCGTATCGCGGAGAAATCTCATGTTTTCTTTTCTTGTTGTTTTCGGTCAGATCTGTTAAGCTAGGCATCATGTCTTCTCCCTCCTCCAACAACATAGAAGAGGATGGTTGGTTGATGAAGATCAAGCTGAAGAGAGAGGAGCCCAAAGAACTTCTTGAAGGGGGCAAGAGCAAGGGGGCCATCGGAGATCAAGCGCCGGTGGTCGAGCAAGCCCTGCCTGCCGAGGAGGAGGAAGAAGATATCCTTAAACCTTACTATGATCATCTTACCCCCACTGAGATTGAAGCCTTTCGGATCTTTGAAATAGTTCGTGTGCAAAATAAATATCTCACTCGTGAAAATATTGTGTTGCAAGAGCACATCACCTTCCTCCGGAGCGTCATCCCTAGATTAGAGAATCTTTTGATCATGAAGGACAAGATAGCTACCACTTCATCCCCACCACCTCCTTCTTCATCACCAAAAGAAAATTGAGTATCGGGTATGGGCACTCCCCTTGGCTTGCACCAAGCTTGGGAGAGGTTTCCCGGTATCGTATCACCTCCACCATCTTTTGCATTTATTTACCTTAGTTCAATCCATAGTTGTCTTTTGCTTTAGATGAAAAAAGTTTAGTCCGACCCTTTCTTTTCAAGGGTTTGCTTAGTGATCTATCTTTGTAATCGTATGCGAGATACATAATAAATTTTAGTTTGAGTTTTGCTTTCTTTACTTTCATGTTCAATAAAAATAAAGGAAATAAATGAAAAAGATCATATGCTAATCTTATGGTAAGTAATGACATCACATAAGGAAAAGTATAACTAGAAAATTTTATTGGAGATTGACAAACATAGCATTGGTCAATGATGCAATTCATGAAAGAATTAATAAGGGAAGAGAAGATTCACATGCAAATACACTATCTTGGAAATCTTTTGTGATTGTGAGCCCCCATCAAAATATTATATGCCAAAATTTTTGACGTTGGACAAGGAAGACAACATAATGATTTATGTTTGTTCATATCCAAATAGAATTTATATTGTCATAGATCCTTCAACATGTGGTGCTTGCTCCCCATCTTTGCTGGCCAAAAATTCCGCACCAAGTAGAGATACTACTTGTGCATCCAAAAACCCTTTAACCCAAATCTTATTTTCAAGAGTCCACCATACCTACCTAAGGATTGAGTAAGATCCTTCAAGTAAGTTGTCATCGGTGCAATAAGGCAATAAAAATTGCTTCTAAGAGTGTTAGATCATTTAGTGTAAGATAAAATTGAGCGTTGTACAAACTTGTGATGCAAAGAATAAAAGCGACAGACTGCATAATAAAGGTTGCTATCACAAGGGGCAATATAACGTGACGTTCTTTTACACTAAGGGATTGAGCATACAAAGAAAAAGCGCATCGCAACCTCTGCTTCCCTCTACGAAGAGCCTATCTTTTACTTTTATGTATGTACTTTAATGCAAGAGTCAAAGTTTTTATCTCTATTCCTTTTTATTTTCTCTTTTGGTAAGCATCATGTGGTGAGGAAAGATCTCGGCACATATATTCAGTTGGATATGGATAGCATGAGTTATTATTGTTGACATCACCCTTGAGGTGAATACGTTGGGAGGAGAAATTATAAGCCTCTATCTTTGTAACATCCCAAATTTTCAATTTGGAATGTTATACATTAGATCATCATTGCATATCATATTTTATTGCATTTTGGTTTGATCCTAGAAAATGTACGCAACTCAAGGACCCGCGGAGAGAGTTGGGGAGTTCATTATTTTCATATTTGAGTTTTCTCAAATTTTGAAAAGGGGATCATTTGATTTTAATTATTTTCTCTTCGAATATTTCTTTTATAAAAATAAAAGAGAGAGGATAAAATGAATTCCTCAAAATAAAGAAATATCAGAGATTTAATATTAAAATCAAATAAGATTTTTTATTCAAAGTTTTATCGCTATTTTATTTGAATTAGGAAAAATATGCATTTTTAAAAATTGTATTTTAGGCACAAATAAATGTTCACCTTGTCCGGCCTATTTTAGAGGACGGGGAAAATTTATTTCGAGATTTTTGGAGTCCGTTTAGTATTTCTATTCTTTCTTTTTCTGCTCGTCGGAATTATTTAAAAAAACACCAACCGACTTAACGGGTCGTGTACGACCCGGACACTGCGCCCGGCCGGCCTTTAAGAGTCAGGAGGCCCGAGCCGCAGCTCCAGCCCCTCGAAACCCTAGCGCCGCCACCCGCTACCGCAAGCTACCGCCGCCGAGTCCCGACGCCGCCGCCTCCCGCCCGCGACGCCGCCGCCCCTCGGAGCCCCGCCACCGCCGACGGCGGCCATCTCCGGAGTTGCCGCCGACCCCGTCCCGAGGTAGCGGCCCGATCCGCCGCCGGTTTCGCCGGAAAAACCGTTCGGTTTTTAAAAAACCGAGATTTGTTTTTGTTTTTTTATTAGATCGGTTCGGTTTTTTTTGGTTTAGTTATTTAGCGGACGCCCGTTTGTACGTTCGTTTTAACGAACTGTTTTCACCGTTTAGCCGCAAACAGCGTACGTTTGTTCGTTAGCCTGTTCGTCAGTTTTTCTTTTTCTCGGATTTTCCGCGATTATTTTCGATCGAGATTTCTGATCCGATTTTTGTTTTAGTTTAACTTTTTGCTCGTTTATCGAAATCAGGCGATTCAAGCGCCTAGAGTTTCGTCTCGAAACCCTCTTTCTCTTTAACCAACTTGAACAAGATTTTGCTACTGTAAAATTTGATTCTAGTCCAGATTAGTAAACGAAGCTTGTTTGTTTCGCCGTTTGAGTTTCGTTGCTTCTTTGATTTGATTCTTTTTGCAAACAGGAGTTCTTAAGTGGAACTTTCTGGTTAGATCTCTTATTTGAGTTTTACCCATGCCCTTGCTTGATTGCTTATTGTATGCTTGTTTGTTTGCAATAGAGTACCCGGAGTGTGAAGCGTGCTACTACGAGTCTCTAGGTTTCGCGGATCATCAGCAAGGCAAGTAACACTTTGATCATACCTCTTTACTACCCAGTTTTATTGCATTAGATCAATCCTCAAAACAATTGCATGGTTAGGATCTGAATTAAATTGTGGGTTTGGGAAGTAGATGAGGTAGTACCTATTCACCTGTTTATTATCAAACCTATGGGAATTACTTCTACGTTGCTTATACTGCTATGCTATGCTCGTAGACGTGGATTGGGTTTGAGAGTATTCATGACAGATGTGAGATTGTTAAGTAATGGTTAACTTAAGGTGGCAACTTTAATACACATCTGGGTGGATTGAGGCACCTGGGGAATCCATTGATTGCCTGTAGTTTTTGGAAATCCAGGGATACCATGTGATTCTCCTATGGACTGCCACCAAGGCTCAAAGGGATCATGAGATTATTCATGCTAGAAACTTCCATGTGCAGCCACAAGCCATTATGGGCTCTGGCATGGTTGAGTATGTTGTGTGACCTCTTATAGTGGTAGACTAGCAGATGTAGGGGATGTAGGTGGTACTGTCTACCCATCGTAAGGTGCTAACGCTTCTGAAAGACTGTGTCTCGGTCATCCGTTTCTCAAACATCATGTAGTGCGAAAAATCAAACGGAGGAGATCGAGTCTTGTGGGGAAAAGTGCACAAACCTCTGCAGAGTGTATAAACTAATCATGGTTAGCCGTGTGCCCGGTTATGGACATCTTGAGTATCTAGTTCTTGGATTATCATGTGGATCTCATCACTCTTAATTATAAATTTTGATTGGGATATTAATTACCTTTTTAATTGGGATTGAGATGGGGTCTACCATTCTCAATGTTTAACAACCACCATGATAGTTAAATAAAATTTATTCTTTGTGAAAGTGCTAGTTATCGACTAGAGGGGGTGAATAGACGATTTTTATGAAAGTCTTCAAAACATGTAAGTTTCGAAGACAAACACTAGAAACGAACCTATTGAGATGCAGCCAGTGGCGAATCTTGGAAGAAAATTGAGGGCGGGCTCAAAGTAACGGTGTGAAAAAAAACACTGACTCTCAATTCTTTTTTTCAAAGAAGGTCAAAATTTGCCAGAATACTACTGAAAACATGTACTATGCACTAGAATTGTTTTAGAATTTTTTCAAAATATAAAATTTTGAACCGAAAATTGGTTATGTTTAGCAAAATAGCCAATATCTCAAAATCTTGCAACCCAAATTACCTCAGAATTTCCCAGATATTACTGGGCACACATAGTATTTACTGTAATTTTTTGGACTTATTTGAAACTTATCAAATGTTAGACTTTAGCAAAATTGCCATGGTTCGAACTATAATAATATAGTAATGCTAGCAGCCTCGTGCGTGCTCTCTGGGACGATGGGAAGCAGCAACGGCCTCGTGCGAGCGAGCCAGCGAACAAGTGGTGTGGGGCTGGGCTGGAAACATCAAACGTTTGGCTGGGCTGGGCCTTAAGTGTAGTAGAAAAAAAAAAGAATTGGCAGCGCTGGAGGGCAGGCTCGAGCCTGCTAAAGCCTGCCCTGTAGATTCGCCACTGGATGCAGCGGAAGGTAGACTACGCTAAGCAAGCCATAGTCAAATATGTAATGAAGTGAAATCACAAGGACTAATAGCAACTAGGTAGTAAAGATTAGGATTTGCTGAGTCATGTCATCATAGACCCCGAGTCTCAAAGGTGACTCAAGGAGTTGTCTTGAGATTCTTCATATTTGACCGTGATGTAAACCGGCATAACTTGTATATCATTGGTGTCGATAGCTCGACGTGAATCCACAGAAGGTTGAGGTGACTGCGGCGGGTTATAAATGATCATGTATGAGCCGTGTCAGCAACTCGGCCAATGGTTTCTTCCAACTGGCTGTTTGAAGTTAACCAAACTGTCGTGACGGCGACTTGTGTGCCTGTCCATTGAGCCATGCGGTGCAGACGGCGGTTGATGATAATTTGCCTCCAATTTGAAAGAACACCGGGCTACCCAAGCAGTGACTGGATTTATACTCAATAAACAGCTCATGCAGACAGGTGCGGCCCGGTGTGTTGATGTAGACCAGGCCGCGAGAGACGGACGACAAAGAGGACTGCAGCATCAGAGGCAGCATTGTAAGCCGGTGCGGACGGTGAAAATCGGCACCGGTGTTGTAAACCGGCATGGACGGGCGAGTAAATCGCGGGCACGGTCCCGGCATGCTGATGTAAACCGGGCCACAGGGGCGGCGACTTGCTCACGTTCATTCGCCGGGTGGTATGACACGGACGAAACGCCAGTGCAGAACGTTGCTAGGCGTGCTCCGTGCCCGTAAGATAACGCCTCATTTGTAATGAACAATTGTCCTGCGTCAAAAAATATCACATGCCAAAGTAATTGTTCACACAAAAATTAATATGTGCTGTGAAAACAAATCGGACGGATATCACCTGATGTTTTTTTGTTCGGACAACGGATGATCCGTTCATCATGACAGAGGCGGTTTAGGCTGGTCGGCGACTCAATGGTCCCGGCGGTTCAAGCAGAAACCCTCCGGTTTATTCTTCGGGTCTATAAACACCCGGCACGGGCGGTGCAGCTGTGCAGATGTATACGAGGACCGGATCATACCTTGGCAATGACTCAATTGACCTGATTGTTTTTTTTTTTTTTGAATTTCACGCAGTATTCCCTTCTTTTCCTGTGCTGCTGTCTCTTTCTTCAGATGACTGAGTAGCCTGCAGGAGCAACGCAGGGCAAGAAACGGAGCAGAGCAGAACCAAACCCAGACGGAGGGGGGACCACAAGGCGGGCCGGAGCCGGTGACGGGCGCGGCAACGGCCGGCCACGCGGAGGCAGCACAGGCCACGCGCTCGGAGGCAACCAGGCGCGGCTATGGCCGAGGCCCATGGCGACTTGAGGAAACTGCAGCTGAACCGGCGCGAGGCCGTGGCTGCTCACGGCGCGGGTGACTCCGCCATGTGGAGGCCTGGAATGGGTGACTTAGCGCGGTGACTCGCGTCGAGGCGGATGTGACGCAGCAGCAGGCGACTTGGCAGCTCAGGGTGCAGCAGCAGGCGAGGAAGATCTGGAGTAGAGGGCGGCTTGGAGTGAGGCCAAGAAGTGGTGGCGGTGCGAGGCGAGCCATCGCGTAGAAGCGGGGTTATTCCAGCGAATCGGAAGTGAGACCGGCGTCCTATGGCACGGCCGGCAAGGGCGACCCTTTGCAGAGGCCCAACGGGACGGCGACTCACAGGCTGAGGTGTGCAAGAAGTGCCACGACTTGGGATTTGCCTTTTCTTGCCTTGGTTGCCACGTGAGCATTGAGTTGGACTACTATTAAGCCCAATTGACTTTTCTACCTTAAATAGAATAGAACCAGCAGCTATGTGTTGACCGGCATCTCTGGACGGTGTTAGCTTGGAAACGGAGACGAGTGTGGCGGCTCAACAATGCGGTGCAGGCAGCAGGCCGATTCGGAGCTACTGTTGATACAGATGACGGTTTAATCGTGGCGATACTAGTACTTTGATTGTGTCTTCACGTCAGGAGGTGGAGTAGTACTAGCTACTCTTGATGAAGCAGTAGCAGTGTCGCGACCGATTAATTTCCTTTGGGAGTTGTAGCGAATTATGGATACAGAAATCCGTTGACGCGTCCACTCAGCAAAACAGGCTGTGGCGACTCGTATAGCTAGCACTTGGACACAAAGGAATCTCCCAATTCGGTCTCGGTGGCAGCAGCAAAGGTTAATCTCCTGTTGATCTCAGAATAGAAACGCTGCAGATAAATCGCTCGTATAATACATCTTGTCTCGGACTCGGCGTATCCGAATGACGGTGGCGGCCATAATCGAACGGCCTTCGGGTTGATAGATCGCATGCAGGGGCGGCAGACAAACCAACCCTAACTTCTTTGAACCTTAAATCTCACAAATCTTCAAATCTGAACTGACAAACTTGACACTGATGCAAATCCGTTCAAACTAGTTTTTCTTCATCCGAAAAATTGTGAGCCCCTCGATCCATAGAAAAGATCTCTTCAAGAACTCAACACCACCGTGCGCCAGCCCCATGGTGGGCGCAAACTGTCGTGGATTCAAACCCCACGATGGGGGTTACATCATATGATGTTATTTTCATTGAAGTATATATCAAAGTCCCAGCTCAATATTATCTTTCTGAGCCGGCCCTTGGGGGCTACACGTTGCTATTAAAGTCTACATGATCATATTTTCAAAGTCCCTGCTCATTATTTACATAATAACCCGGCCCTTGGGGGCTACACTGGTTGAAGTTTTTATGAGCATTAGGAAATTACAAGTCCCAGGTTGCTGCAAGCATGACAACCCGGCACTTGGGGGCTACATATGTGGAATACTCAGTTTATGATTAAGGATTGAGATGAACAAATCGGATTTCTTCAAGGTTGTGACATTCATATTGAAGCAAGTCTTAAGCTGTTACTATGTTACCTTCTTAAGACTTGGGGGCTACAAGTGATAGGCATAAAAGAGGAATATTTTCAAGTTGATGTTAACAAACAGTTACGATCCGGCGCCATCAAAATTCTTAAACCGGCAAGTTCTACGTCCTTAAACCGGCTGAAGATCAGATGAGTATTTCAAGGACCAATATTGTTTTTAAGCATTGGGAGCTGAATCAAAGGAGTTATTCTTCACAATATATTTTCTATGGCAAACCAATGTCAGCAAGTTGATTATGAAACTGGCCTGTTAAACCGGATTTTCTAGAAGGAGGAATGACAAGGACTTAAGGATGATCAGGAGCCAGTTTACAAGAATTCTTAACCCGGAGCACAACCTGTCAAATTTGTTCTTGTGTTTATTTTGCAGCATAAGTTTACCATGGATAAATCCAAGCTAAACTTGGGGGCTAATGTCGGGGATATACCCCGCGGCGTAAACCGGTTGGAAGGATAAACCGGCCGGACTTGGCGATTCACCGGCGACCTGCACAGACCAAACGGTTTAACATTATTGACTGGTAACCCGGCGAGCGGGACAAACGGTGACAGGGCCTAAAGCCCAGACGGCCGGTTCATGTTATGGTGGGCCGGTTCAAGAGGAAAGGCGTGAGGAATATTTGTCTTACAAAGAGTTAAGACCTGGACTTGTATCCGGTTTGTATTAGAGATAGACTAGTCCTAATCCTAATAGGACTCCACATGTAAACCGCCCCTTCAACATATATAAGGAGGGGCAGGGCTCCCCAAAGAGGGACAAGAAAAAAGAGAAGAAACAATCCTTAGGGCTAGAGCCAAAGAGCCGGTTTACCGGCGACTCCCTCATGAGTATAATGAGATCTAGCCTCAAACAACATGTAGGGCTTTTACCGGATGATGTTTCCCGGGGCCCGAAGCTGTCTAAACCCTTGTCTTGTGTGTTGATCCGCCCTGCGTCTCTCGTCCCACACAACCCCTCTCAAGCTACCACATAGATGCGTTGGCCTCACGACTAAGTCCTGACACTAAGGACATCTGCCGTGACAAATCCACGACAAAGATGGTATGAAGCCACAACAATAGTAGTCAAGCAATGAAGTCAAACAGATACAAAGAACAGGCAATGACTTCACGAAGACAAACTCTAAGTAAAGGGAGAGAGAGGATAGAACCAGTCACTTGTTGAAGACACAGGATTTGTTGGACCAGTTCCAGTTGCTGTGACAACTGTACATCTGGTTAGGGAGGCTGAGATTCAACTCAGAAGACCTCGTCTTCACCTTATTCCCCTTGAGCTAAGGACACACAGTCCTCGCCCAATCACTCTGGTAAGTCTTCAAGGTAGACTTCCAAACCTTCACAGACTTCGTTCACCGGCGATCCACAATGACTCTTGGATGCTCAGAACGCGACGCCTAACCGGCTGGAGGATTCACAGTCCTCAAGTGTAATAAGTCTTCAGGTCACACAGACAGAAAGACTTCAGTGATGCCTAACACTCTTTGGCTCTGGGTGTTTTGGGCTTTGTCCTCGCAAGGATTTCTCTCTCTCAAAGGCTTCGAGGTGGGTTGCTCTCAAACGACAAAAGCCGTGTACTAACTCTGAGCAGCCACCAATTTATGGTGTAGGGGGTGTGCTATTTATAGCCACTAGGCAATCCGACCTGATATGTCCGAAATGACCCTGGGTCACTAAGGAACTGACACGTGTTCCAACGGTCAGATTTCAAACACACACGGCAACTTTACTTGGGCTACAAGCAAAGCTGACTTATCCAACTCTGGATAAGATTTGCTCTCATTGTCTTCGCTCGAAGACATAGGATTTGGGTTGAGCATCACTTCAGTCACTCTGACTTTGTTCACTTGGACCCCACTTAACAGTACGGTGGTTCCTATGACTCAACAAAGAAGAAAAGGAAACAATGAAACAACTAAGTCTTCGCGCTCCATAGTCTTCACTGAATGTCTTCTCCTGTCATAGTCTTCAATATGAATATCTTCACATACCACCATTGTCGTCAATGTCTTCATACATTTTTAGGGGTCATCTCCGGTAGGTAAACCAAATCAATGAGGGACACTACCTGTGTTATCCTGCAATTCTCACAAACACATTAGTCCCTCAACCAACTTTGTTGTCAATACTCCAAAACCAACTAGGGATGGCACTATATGCACTTACAATCTCCCCCTTTTTGGTGATTGATGACAAACTGGTTGAAGTTTTCAACGGGGATAAAGTATGTGAAATTGTAAAGAATAGGGTATTGTCTTCATAAGTTACAAAGGCTCCCCCTGAAGATGTGCATATAAGTAATTTGCTTCTGGAATGCAAATGCACATGGCAGGTTGTACTTGTGGAGATCCTCTTCAACTTATGACGACAATTCATCATGCATGATAAAATATAACGAAGATAATGACATGCATAATGAAAAATGGACGTCTGCAGAATGACCTAAGTGCGGAAGTTATCATCGCACATGCGGAATTTATCATCGCATCACAGAATAGTAAATAAGTAGCAGACGACCATCGAGTTTAAGTGTTACAACTCAAAGAACCAAATGTATCAAAGCGAGAGTTGTAAACACTAGGCAAAATATAAAGCAACCGCCCATATGAACCCGCTTGAAGACTGTCAAACTCATATGCTTCTCCCCCTTGTGTCAGTAATGACCAAAAAGGTTTGAAGACATAGAGCGGCTACTCGTCCCCATGATGAGTAGGTGAAGCAACAGGGTTGTCGTTGTTGTTTGGCGGTGCAGACGAGCTGGGTGCAGTGTCGATGCATGCAGATGTAGGGGGCGGTGAAGTAGCATCGTCTTCATCATCGATCACTTTGGCATTCACAGTTCCAGCCGAGGAAGAATAGTCAGAATCTTCAAGGGATGGAGTTCGGCTTAGGACAGCATTCCGTGGAAGAGTGGAGTCAAACTTGAATCTTTCAGTGAAGCCATCGTCTTGAAGATCTGCTTCAACACTAAGCAGTGTCAAACTCTTCCATGATCGCCGACAGGTCTCGTGAGTGACAAAAGCATTCTTGGTGGCAAGATTGCGAATGCGATTGACGTCCACCAAGAGGCTTTGCATTTGGCGCTTCAGCCAGTCATGATGCTTATCTTGTTTCTGATGAAGGGCAACCAGAAGCTCTCGGTCATTGAGAATGCGGGAGCGCTTCTTAGGCCTTTGGGCAACTGTGCTCTCAGTAGCTTCAGTTTGCGCACGGTGAGGCAAGCGAGTAATCCCAGCCAATGGATAGACTCGAGCAACAGCTTGAACTCCTTCAATGTTCTGCGTGAAGCTTTGATGGTCAGCATTCTGAAGACAAAGAGGCTCCTTTGCAGGCTCTGGGTAGATGGCTTCAACAGACAAGTCAACTTCTGGCAAAAAGATGATATGATTGCGTGCAGAAGGTTGATAGTTGAAGGCTGAGTGGAGCTTGATTAGACGCATGATCCAGGGAGCATAGAACTTCAGACCAAATATGTCAGACCCTGATGCAGCAAGTTGGCGGATAAAGAAATCTTGTGCATTGAAGCTTTTGCCATGAAGAATATGAAAGACCAAAGTCTTCATTGGCCTTCCAGCTTAGCATTAGGAGAATGTCCTTTGATGGGCCAGAGAGTTCGCCTTATGATGTGATAGATAGTACGTGGCAGATACTCAAGGTCTTCAACAAATAACTCCTTAGGGTATTCAGCATCTGGAGGCAAAGGCTTCATCATACTGAGCATCTGACTCATATTGGGCTCAGTCTTGTGGAAGATGCTTTGCATAGCATCATTATGAAGCTGACAACCAGGTTCATAAAGTTCACCTAGAGTGGGCAGGCCAGTAAGCTCAATGACATCAAAGGCTTTGGCTTCGTGATGAACATTGCCTGTCATCCACTCAAGGACCCATGTCTTCGGATCCCTATTGTAGCCACGAATATGAAGAGTGGCATAGAATTGGAGCAGCAATTCTTCATTCCAGTGCTCCTTATCTGTGACGAACTGCAGCAAGCCAGACTCTCTGAAGCAGTCCAAAGCTTCTTCCAAGCAGGGCAGACCAGTTATGGCTTCAGTATCAAGACGCATATGTGGGAAAATGCGACCTTGATTGTACAGAATGCATGAGTAATAACTGCGCTGCTGATAACTCCAGAACCGATCAGAAGATATTCTTGCTCTTGAGTAGGGGTTTTTTGGCTCTGTCAAAGAAAGTGTTGTGTGCCTTGAAGCCATTGATGTTGAAAGATCCGGGTGCTGATGCAGTACCTGGAAACCTGGGCAACCTTGGCTTTGGCTTCTGAACCCGAGGCCTGTGCTCAACGTGGTATTCAAAATGAGGACCAGCAGCAGGCGGAGGAGTCAGAACAGGCCATTTGACAGTGATAAGCTGCCCATAGTTGAATGCTTGCTCGATAGTGTGTGGCCTTGGTGGTGGAACAGGAGCAGTGGCATCAACAGTGGCGTCAGGCTGCACAACTGAGGCTTCAGGTGCAGTTGCATCATTGGCTTCTGGCACATCGGTTTGTGCAGGCTCCACATTTGCTTCAGCCATGACTACGTCATTGGCTTCATTGGTGTTGGTGGTGGCAGCCTCAAGATTCTCAACCTCCACTTGATGAGCTGGAGGTCGGACACAGACACATTCACAGGAGGAGCAACTTCTTCGATAATGGGGGGAGTAGAGTCACATTCATCTTCTTGTTTGTCATCGGCTGATGCAGCCGGAATGTCTTCAGCACCTTTGGCTTCAGACTCGGAGACATTCACAGTGGGAGTGGCATCTGGAAACACTTGACGTGCAACAGATTGGTGAGGCACTTCTCCTTCTAGAACACTCAGAAGAGGGACTTGAGGCCTTGGTCCTTTGCAAAGCCTGCGGAACGCTGGCGACGCCTTTGGTGATGGAGTTGGCTGGGCTTCAAGGTCATCATCTTCTTCTTGCACAAGGGGGGTACTTGGAGTGTCTTGTTGTTGTGGGTGATCAGCCCATGAAGCATCCTGAGCAATTGGCGTCAGAGGACGACCAATGCTGATGAATTTGCTGTTCGTGAGAATAGGCGATGATACAATGTTGTGTTCGATCTGAGGAAGAACTACATCATCTCCAACATTGTCATGTGGACCAATGTCTTCAGCACGGTGGGGTCAATTGTTGGAATGTCTTCAGCTTCATGAGCCTCTGTGGAAGCAGGCTCATGAACAATCATCTGTCGTTCTTGGTGTTCAGACGCTGGGCGAACCATTGAGATAGGTTCAACAACTAAGGGCTCTGTGTGAGCAGCCCGATCCTTCTTGGTTCTGCGCTTCTTCTTGGAGGGAGCTGCATCAGAAGCATCAGGATTTTTCCTTTTTCTGGCTTCAGCCTCGGCAGCCCTTGTCTTTTTCAGTTCTGAAGCAGTTGACTTGACCTTTGGCTTCGAGCCAGTCATGCTGCTTGGGAAGACTATGCGTGGCTCTACCTGCATTGAAGGTGCAGATTGGTCAGTCGATGGCTTCTTCTTCTTTGCAGCCATTCTTGGATCGATGCTAGGACGACCAAGAGCCTTGCGCTTCTCAGCCTCATTGTAGCCTTGCACACACTTGTCAGCCAGGCTCTTCATGCGTTCACGAGAACCTTTAGGTTCTTCGCGTTTCTTGAGAAAGGCTTCCTTGAGCTCGTGCAGCATGATCTTGAAGTTTTTGACATCTTGCACGCTGACCTTTGCCACATGCTTCTTGAACTGAGCTTTCTCATAGTCGATCTTGTGCTTCAGCTCAACGATGCGCTGAGCGAGAGCTAGCTCAGAAGCAATGGCGCCATTGAAGGAGACGCTGAGACCAATGGGAAGTTGCAGATCTTCAAAGCTGAGATTTGGGGTGTCAAACCACTCATCAATGAAGTTATGGATGATTGCCACATCAAAGAGAGGCAGATCATTGAATATCTCTGCTTCTTCCTTGCTCTTGATCAGTTGCTCAAGGGCATCATCTGCAAGATCTTCATCGTTGGACAAATCAATGTGCTCTTCTCGCAGAATGGCAGCTGGAGTCAATGTCTGATCATTATTCTTGACGATTTTCTTTTTCTTCTCCGTCTTCTTGGAGATACGTGATAGATCTTCAGACTGCACACTATCTTCAGGAGGTGCGGTGGCCAGTGGCTTCGCGCGTGAAGCTTTTGGAGGAGCAGCTGATCTTTTAGCTTTAGTCTTCTTCTGCTTCTGCGGTTTAGGAGCAGGAGCTTCATCCGTGTCAGCATCATCATCAGAGTGATCCACTTTGGCACCTTGAACAGAGATGTGGGTGATGAGGCCATCAAGGTTGTAGAAGGGTCCGATGATATTGGGTTCTGCATCGCGTGTGCCGTCAGCACGGGGAGCAGGAGGACCAGGATTGAAATCTAACCCCAAAGAATCTTTGGTCGTCTTTGCTGAGGCTTTTGCAAACTGATAGTTGCGCTTGAAGAGATTGTCTTCGCGACACCACAGTAAAGATGATGGATCGGCATCAGCTGGTTGTGGCCCACGTACCATACTGTCACGACCGGTTTTCCAATAAAAATATTTATTGAAAGACTGATCTTTTGAGTCCAGTATGAGGAAAAATCCTCCTCACTGGTAGACAATTTCTTGATACAATAAGCCAGTAGCATAAACTATATTACATGGTCGAGCTAAGGGTGCTCAACAATTTATTACAAACGCGCCAATAATTATACATAATGGCGGACATAACACAATGGTGTGGTGGCATACTACTGACTCGAGCTTAAAGTGAGGGTGGAATAACACAGTGGGGAGTGGATAACATGACTCTCAAACTAGCATCTCATCGAGCGTCGAGGTGAGGCTCGATGAATTTATTCGGGCTGCGGAAGCGGATATAATACAGTGACCAAATCCAGGGTCGCACGAGACTGACTGGGACTCCTCTAGGCGTCGGACGCGCTATCGAATTCTTCATCCATGAGATCGCCTTCGTCAGCATCTGGCCAAGTCAACAAGCCAGGTGAGTACTTTGAAGTACTCGCAAGACAGTTCGGACGTAAGATATAACAAATGCATGCATGAATGCGTTATGATTAATTTACCAATGCACATTCAGAATTTAGCAGGCAAGGTAAGTAAAAGGGAATCGGCGGTAGTCCGCCTGAAATCCCAACAAAATAAAAGAAAAACCGATCGGGTGTCTGAAGCGACGCCTCGAAAGGTGAACAAGTAAATAAAGATCATGCCACAGTCGGGCGTCTAAGCGACACCACGTAAAGGGCTTAAACTGAAAGTAAAAGACATACGTGCCACAGACGGACGTCGGAGCGACATCACGGAAAGGGCTTGTATTGAAAGGAAATAACGGTACTGCCACAGGCGGACGTCTGAGCGACATCGCAGAAAGGGCTTTTGCTAAAAGTAAATAATAACAACGCCACAGTCGGACGTCTGAGCGACATCGCAGAAAGGGCTTATAATGAAAGTAAATAATAACAATGCCACAGTCGGACGTCTGGGCGACATCGCAGAAAGGGCTTATAATGAAAGTAAATAATAACAATGCCACAATCGGACGTCTGGGTGACATCGCAGAAAGGTCTTTCTCATAAGGAAAAAAAATAATACTCATAATAGATAATCAACTCATGATAATAACGGGTTAGTCCATCCATAGGAAAAAACATTTAACTGGGCTTAGCTCTCATGTGATTCACCGGAGTATCTGTCACCAGAAACTGACACTTGTCAGGATAAGATAATGCAGAACTTGAAGATGGATGAGATGATTCGAGGATATATGACTCTGCAGAGTTTGTACTAAAATTACCCACAGCTAACGGATTTCCGTAGTCCCGAAGGGCTAGTTCCGTTTACGGTAGTTCGGAAGAAAACACAGCGATCCAGTACACACCCATCACACCTCATGATGTCAGGAATCACCCTAGACAACGTACAAGAAAAACTTTGAGACGGGGAGATCACAATCTCGAATAGCATGGGATCAAATTTATGGACGCGCGCTCTAAGGGGTGCCCCCCTCTCGGTCCCAACCGGAAACACCCATGCCCCCTGACCGGATGACTGGCTTTAATCCAGGGCCATGGAACCATCATCACGGCCTCTCCTTTTGGTGTGTACCAGGAAAGCGGTTTGCAACCTACTAAGCCATATCCCTTGCGGAAAACTTGTGGTAGTACGGGAAGGGAAATGGATTGGAACCGAACTGATACGGGCTGATACTGAAGTCATATAGTATGGCATAAGACTGGCATGCTACAACACAGCCATCTTATCCATCCTCATGCCAACACATGGCCATGCACATTCACATCCAACACGTATGGATCATCGAACTCACTTGCCTCAACTATGCATGAAAAATAACGTTCATCGGTATGCTCATCAACATGCCATGAAACCTGCTAAATGCAAACATGCCAAAACACTTATCATATCAAAAGTTCAAACATGCTTGCCTGGTTCAGAGTAGTCGGAGCCTAGCTCGGTGAAGTTTGCGGCCCCGTCACCTCCTTTGGTATCTACGGTATAAAGGAAACATACACGCTAACATGAATACCGAGAGGTGCATAAAAATTATTCCAAATAAATCTGATAAAAAACTAGACAAAATTTCAAATAGGACAGAAAAGAAGTCACTCAAAAATACTCTTCTGTTTAAAAGTTATTAGTGTTTTTGTCCAGGGACCTTTCTGTAATGAAACAGAAACTTTCCAGGGTCCTCTTTATAAAAACAGAAAACGTTTCAGTCCCGAATACGCCAGTTCAGAGGAGAAAGCGTATTTTACCCGAAGGCGTTTCCAGAAAACAATTCAAAAAGAATAAAAAGCTGACGGGGCGGACCCACCCGTCGGGTTTGAAAACGGAGGCAGAGTTTTGGTGCCAGAGGGCCGCGGCGATCGCCGGCGGCGATCCACGGCGGGGCAGGAGGATCGGAGGGTACCTCTGAGTTCAGGGCGCCATTCCGCGTTGGTTGGTGGTGGTGGTGGTCGCCGGCGAGCTTCACGTCGACGGCGGCCTTGACTCCGGCGGGCGGTGGTTCGGGCGTTGATGGATTTCACCGGAGAGGGCTGCAAGCATCAATTTGAGGTGGGGATTAGAGCACTAGGTGTAAGAGAAGGCGACGGACGAGGTTTGGGCGCCGGAGGAGTTCTCATCGGAGAGAACGTTGCCGGAGCCCGAGGCGGACGGAGGTGGCCGGAGTCGAGGAAGAAAGCCCCCTCGAGGCCCTTCCAGTGGCTAGGCAGGGTCTGGCGAGGTGGTGGAGTTGTGCGGGGGCAAGAGCAAGCTCGGGGGGGCTATATATAGATGGCCTGAGGCGGTTGCCGTGAACGGATGAGTCCGGCGGGCGATTACGGCGGCGCTGTGGGTGGACGGTCGGCTTAGGGGCTTGAGCATCATCTAGGTGAAGTACTGGTGCCATCCCAGTGTCCAGCTCAGCACAGGAGGGAGGATTGCGGCCTACCCTCGACGAAATGGTCGCACGGCACGTCGGCGGCAGAGGACGCGCTCTGCGCGTGCCAGGCCACGCCGACGGTGTTGCATGCGTGCGATAGCAAGGAGGTGGCCACGCGGAGCTCTCAAAAGGTTTGGGCGGTGCTGAAAGGCGTTATGCCGCAGTGTTGCCCCCTGTCGGCCGCTACGGTGGTTCTGCCGCCACGGGACACGCCGGCGCAGGCGGGCCAGGGCGCCACCGACGCCAGGGAGGCGCCAAGCGCGCGTGTGTTTCTCCAGACAAGAAGAAGAGGCTGCGATCATGAGCCAAATGCATAATTTACATGTGACTGAAAATCTGACGAAGAAACGACACCGAATCTCTGAATTTCACTGAATATGAACAGTAACAGTGCATGACAGGTGTTCGACAGAATGATTTGGGCATGCAGGGATTTTTCCTTGAGCTGGTTTTTGGTGGAGTGGCTTCTCATTGCACCAGAAGGCTGCCTGAATTTTGGTAGAATTTTTGGAGAAGAGGAGATATGAATTTTACCAAATTTGGCAAATCTGGTCCAAACTTGCAAAGGCTGCAGTTTGAAAATTTTGAAAAGAGGGAGAGTGGATCAAGATGGTTCTGGGTTGTGGGTGCTAAGGACAATCCAGAGGAGTTGGTTTGAGGTCAAAACTCAAATGCAATATGGTACTTGCTTTGAAAAACACTCAGGCTCAAAATAACTGTCAGAAAAGATTTGAGAGATAAAATAATTGAAATAAAATCCAAAACTTGTTTGGACTTGTTGGGACAGAGAACTTAGATTGTTTCAAGAAGGAGGGAAGGTTTTGGAGGGGTTTTACCACATGGGGCAAAACAAAAATCATGGGTGGTTCTCAAGATATGAAAAAACCCAATTTTCATAGAGTTCTTTTATTAAAAGAAAAATAATTAATTTTCAAAAATATGTTTTGAGCAGGGAACCAACAGAGAAAAGTTTTAAATGATCAAACACCATAATTTGCAGAAGACACAGAAATAAAAATCCTTGCCAAAGAAAAGGAAGTTTTTAAGAGGGAGGTTTTCTGGCAAAAATTTTAAATGGCCTCTCAAACAAGGTTTTTGGTGAAAACCAAATAAATTTTTTTTTGAGTGTCACAACACCTACCCCCTTAGGAAAAATCTCGTCCCCGAGATTTCAGCTGATCCTTAAATAAGCGTGGATGCTCTGCTCGAAGAAAATCCTCTCTTTCCCAAGTTGCTTCATTTTCGATGTGATTGGTCCATTGAACTTTGAAAAATTTGATGGTTTTCTGTCGGGTCCTCCTTTCAGACTCCTCTAATATCTTCACTGGATCTTCCCGATAGGTGAGGTCTAGCTGCACGTCTATGTTCTCATGGGATACTTGTTTCTCTGGGTTGCTTACGCACTTCCTTAACTGCGAGACGTGGAACACGTCGTGGACATCGGATAATTCCTCGGGTAAGTCTAGCTGGTAGGCTACCGTGCCTTTTCGTGCCACTATACAGAATGGTCCGATGAATCTTGGTGCTAGCTTTCCTTTAATCTTGAATCGTTGTAATCCCCTCATAGGAGATACTCTTAGGTACACGAATTCACCGGGTTCGAAACTGACTCCATGATGTTTCTGATCGTAATAACTCTTCTGTTGACTTTGAGCGGTCTTGAGTCGGTCTCTGATTAGCTTGACCTTTTCCTCGGCTTCCTTGAGAATGTCTGGGCCGAAGATGCGGCTGTCTCCGGTCTCTGACCAATTTAGTGGGGTACGACATCTCCGTCCGTATAAAGCTTCAAATGGTGCCATTTGCAGGCTGGCCTGGTAACTGTTGTTGTATGCGAACTCGGCGTATGGCAGGCTTTCTTCCCAACTGGTTCCGTAGGTGAGTACACATGCTCTCAGCATGTCCTCTAAAACTTGGTTTACTCGTTCCGTTTGTCCATCAGTCTGGGGATGGTATGCCGTACTGAAGGCCAGTTGAGTTCCCAGAGCCTGTTGTAAATGATCCCAGAACCTTGAGACGAACTGGGTTCCTCTGTCAGATATTATAGTCTTCGCGACACCGTGTAGACAAACTATGCGGGAGAGATATATCCTGGCAAGCCTCTGAGTGGTGTGGGTCGTCTTAACTAGAATAAAGTGTGCCACCTTGGTTAACCTGTCGGTGATGACCCATATGGCATCGTTCCCGTGTCGTGACCGAGGTAGTCCGACAATAAAATCCATCCCTATTCATCCGATTTCCACTCAGGTATTTTGTTTGGTTGCAGTAGTCCGGTTGGTCTCTGATGCTCAGCTTTTATGCGTTGACTAGAGTCGCAACATGCAATGAAGGTGGCTATGTCCCTCTTCATACCGTGCCACCAAAATCTTTCCTGGATATCCTTATACATCTTGGTTCCTCCAGGGTAGATCGAATATGGGGCGGTGTGGGCTTCAGCTAGAATCTGTTGTTTGAGGTCTTCTAGGTTTGGCACGCAGAGTCTATCTCCGTACCATAATATTCCTCTATCGTCTACGACGAATTCCAAGGCCTTGCCCATACCCACCTTTCTTTTAATGCCTTCGATGCTGGGGTGACTAGGCTGAGCTTCTTTAATTCTCTCCACAAGGTCAGGTTGTATTTCCAAGTTTGTTATGGTGCCTTCTGCTACCATCAACAAGTTGAGTTTGGCAAATTCTTGTTGGAATTCTGGCCTTAAGTCGGGCAGACTGTTGTCGTCGGAGCTGGGGTTCCGACTAAGAGCATCGGCCACTACATTTGCTTTTCCTGGATGATAGTGGATACCGACATCATAATCTTTTACTAGTTCCAACCAGCGTCGTTGCCATAAATTTAGTTCTGGCTGTGTGAAAATATATTTGAGACTTTTATGGTCCGTATATATTTCACATCGATTTCCAAGTAAGAAATGCCTCCATTCCTTGAGCGCATGAATGACAGCTGCCATTTCTAAGTCATGAGTGGGATAATTTTCCTCATGCTTGCGAAGTTGTCTTGATGCATACGCGACCACTTTGCCTTCTTGCATCAACACGCATCCGAGACCCTTTCTGGACGCGTCACAATACACTTCAAAATTTCTGTGTATGTCTGGCACAGTTAATACCGGTGCTGTCGTCAATTTCCGTTTTAGCTCCTGGAAACTTTTCTCGCAGGCTTCTGTCCATTCAAACTTCTTGTCTTTCTTGAGTAACTGCGTCATAGGCTTGGCTATGGTGGAGAACCCTTCAATAAATCTGCGGTAATATCCTACCATTCCCAAGAAACTCCGTATGTCCGTTATGCTGGCTGGTGACTTCCAGCCAAGTACGGCCTTGACTTTCTCCGGGTCTACTGCGATACCGTCTTGGGTCAGTACATGGCCTAGAAAGCCTACTTGTCTTAGCCAAAATTCGCACTTGCTAAACTTGGCATACAATTGATGTTTCCTGAGTTCTCCTAGCACAATTCTGAGATGTTCCGCGTGCTCTTCTGGTGTCTTGGAGTATACCAGAATATCATCGATGAATACCACAACGAACTTGTCCATAAACTTCATAAATACTTTGTTCATGAGGTGAACAAAATAGGCGGGGGCGTTTGTTAATCCAAATGGCATTACTGTGAACTCATATAGTCCATATCTGGAGGTGAAGGTTGTCTTGGGGATATCTTCTGTTCACACCTTTAATTGATGGTATCCTGACCTTAAGTCAATCTTTGAGAATACCTTGGCCTGAGCAAGTTGATCAAACAAATCGTTTATCCATGGCATCGGGTATTTGTTTTTGACTGTGACCATATTAAGTGCTCGATAGTCAATACACAATCTCAGTGTTCCGTCCTTCTTTTTGGCAAATAAAATTGGTGATCCCCAAGGTGAGGAGCTGGCTCGAATGTATCCTTTGTCCAGAAATTCCTTTATTTGTTTCTTCAACTCAACCAACTCGGATGGTGCCATTCTGTATGGCTTCGTGTATATGGGGGTGGTTCATGGTGCTAGTTCAATGCTGAATTCTATCTCTCGGTCTGGTGGCATGCCTGGTAGCTCTTCGGGGAATATGTCCGGAAATCCACACACTACTGGAACCTTGTTTAGCTCAGAAACATCCAACTTATTCAATCTCGGTTGCCGGGGTATTTTTCTTTCGTTGGCGGATACCCTTATTGTCTTCCCATGGTGGTGTGTGAGAATCACGGTCCGGTTGAAACAGTCAATAAAACCTTTATTGGTGGTTAGCCAGTCCATCCCTAGGATGACATCTAGTCCTTTATTTTCCAACACAATAAGATTGGCGTGAAACTTCAATCCTTTGAACTCAATAACCACACCCTGACAGTAGCTCTGAGTGACTTGCTGAATCCCAGGGGACTTGATGATCATTGATTTCTCCAAAGGAAGCATCGAAAAATTATTTTGCAAAGCAAAACTTTTCGAAATAAAAGAGTGAGAAGCTCCAGAATCAAACAAAACCATTGCAGGTATTGTGTTGACAGGAAACGTACTGAGTACGATATCCGGAGCATTTTGTGCCTCCTCTTTGGTTACATGGTTCAAATGACCCTTCCTGTGGTTGTTGTTGGGATTGAAATTGTTTCGCTTGGGCGCTGAATTATTGCCGCCGTTGTTCGGCCTTGGGGCTGAGTTTCTAGGCTTGGGACACTGCTTGGCATAGTGTCCTTCCTCTCCACAGGCGTAACAAGTAATTCCGGGGCGATATGTGAACTCCTTGTCCCTTGCATGGAAATTCTTGATTGGGCGTGAGACGTTGGACGCGGATTTGTGTGTCCCACCCTTTTGAAAATCTTTCTTGCTTCGATGACTGCGAGCATGGTTAGTCTGGTCCCTTTTCCGCTTGCGGAAATCTTCCAAACTGCGTCTCTCATTTTCCAGAGTAATGGATTTGTCCACTAGTGTCTTAAAATCTGGAAAAGTGTGCACGACCAGTTGGCATTTAAGTGCGGGCGCTAGACCGTCAAGGAATTTCTCCATCTTCTTGCTTTCAGTCATACGCTCTTCATTGGCGTAGCGAGACAATAGAGTAAATTGACCGTTGTAATCTGACACTGTCATGTTCCTTTGTTTGAGGTCATCGAACTCTCTCTTTTTGATCTTCATAATACTCTTAGGAATGTGTGCGCCACGGAATCCTTCCTTGAAATCATCCCAGGTTATATCATTTTCGTTGGGATGCATGTGCAGGAAATTTTCCCACCAAGATGCAGTTGCTCCTGTGAGATAGTGCGGAGCATAAAGTACCTTTTCGGGGTCTGAACATTTTGCAATAATTAGTTTTCTCTCCATATCTCGAAGCCAGCCTTCGGCCTCAAGAGGCTTGTCAGTATGAGAAAATGTTGGGGGACGTGTCTTCTGTAGCTCAGATAACTTGGAATGCTACTGATACTGCCCATGGTGATTTCCCATGTTGATGACTTGGTTCATCATTTCCCGATGTTGTTGCTGACTCTGTTCATAAAGGCGGCACATTTGGGAAAGTGCCGTTTCGCTGTCCTGTTGACTCGACTGACCTTGAGTGAAATTGTTGCCTGGTTGAGCGTTATAATATTGACTTGACTGCCCTTGTGTAAAATTGTTGTCCGGCTGAGTGCCATGATTTTCCTCTGGCGGAGCTGCCATGGAGCAAGTCGAAGGACGAGACATTTTTCACTCTGGGGATATATTTTTTTAAACCCATAAGAAAAACCATAAATGCACAAGGTTGGCAAATAAATTAAATAGCCAAAATTACTTAAGGAAAACAAATCGATTTGCGCACGGAGAAGGACTGCGCATTACGTATCTTACACACGGCGATAATTATACAATACATCACTCAGGATATGCGTACATAATCCTGACATGTTATTTAGGCTAGTGCACTCTCCACTTCCTACATGATGCGCAAACAAGCTACTTCTCACAGCATACCTTACAAGGCAGTGCATCGCATGATGGCTAAGCGTACTTAATCGGAGATGTTGATGATGTCCTTGGTCCTGCCAAGGGTGAGGCGTAGCAAAGCTGGGGACTCGACTTCCTCCTCGCTAATAGGTTCCATACGAGCAGTGCTGCGCCGAGTAGATGGAGCGGGTGCCAGCGGCGGAATAACACGAACATGAGTTGGCGCGAAGGGTGGAGCAGTGCGCGCTGGAGTGGGCGCAATGACTTGGTTGAACTCTTCGGTAGAAGGCAGGCGGCGAGTAGGTGCACAAGATGCTGATGACGATACAAAAGTCAGTGGCGGTGTGGTGGGCAGGAGCTCCCTCCTGTTGGCGGCACAGCCATGGACTGAGTCCATGCGGGTAGCCACGAAGTCGTCCACCAGGTTGTCGAAGGCTGCCTCCAGAGCCCGGAGATACTCAATAAGCATCTCAAGAGCCTCGTCTCGTTCTCCTCTGGGGTAGGAGAATGCGTAGGGACAGGTGTAGGGCACATGGCATGGAAGATAGCGGTAACGACGAGTCTTCATCACGGGAAGGACATCCCTGAGACGAGCTATCGCCTCGCGGGCTGCCATCTGGATAGCATGCCTCTCCGTAGGCATGGCTCTTCCCAAGAACCGGAAGCGGCGTAACTCACCACGCCCTCCCCTGAATTGCACCGAGGCCTGATGCATGGTCAGACTGTCGTCGACTCTGTGCTGGCAGAGATTGACGACTGGGCGTACAGATGGCCCCATCGCGACCTGAACGATGAAGGAGAGAAGCTTGACGAACCCATCGGGCACGTTGGCGAAGGTCTGAGACTCGCAGCTGTTGTCGGCCATCTACAAAAGTAGGCAAAAATTCTGAATGGTCAGATCATAAATTTATGCTGACTGTCAGAAAAATGACTACAATTGCAAAAATACAATCTAGCTCTATTATGCTAATAACTGATTAGCGATCGCACCTAGTGGCTTCCTACAGTCAGCCTGGCTCTGGTACCAAGCTTGTCAAGACCGGTTTTCCAATAAAAATGTTTATTGAAAGACTGATCTTTTGAGTCCAGTATGAGGAAAAATCCTCCTCACTGGTAGACAATTTCTTGATACAATAAGTCAGTAGCATAAACTATATTACAGGGTCGAGCTAAGGGTGCTCAACAATTTATTACAAACGCGCCAATAATTATACATAATGGCGGACATAACACAATGATGTGGTGGCATACTACTGACTCGAGCTTAAAGTGAGGGTGGAATAACACAGTGGGGAGTGGATAACATGACTCTCAAACTAGCATCTCATCGAGCGTCGAGGTGAGGCTCGATGAATTTATTCGGGTTGCGGAAGCGGATATAATAGAGTGACCAAATCCAGGGTCGCACGAGACTGACTGGGACTCCTCTAGGCGTCGGACGCGCTATCGAATTCTTCATCCATGAGATCGCCTTCGTCAGCATCTGGCCAAGTCAACAAGCCAGGTGAGTACTTTGAAGTACTCGCAAGACAGTTCGGACGTAAGATATAACAAATGCATGCATGAATGCGTTATGATTAATTTACCAATGAACTTGTGGTAGTATGGGAAGGGAAATGGATTGGAACCGAACCGATACGGGCTGATACTGAAGTCAAATAGTATGGCATAAGACTGGCATGCTACAACACTGCCATCTTATCCATCCTCATGCCAACACATGGCCATGCACATTCACATCCAACACGTATGGATCATCGAACTCACTTGCCTCAACTATGCTTGAAAAATAACGTTCATCGGTATGCTCATCAACATGCCATGAAACCTGCTAAATGCAAACATGCCAAAACACTTATCATATCAAAAGTTCAAACATGCTTGCCTGGTTCAGAGTAGTCGGAGCCTAGCTCGGTGAAGTTCGCGGCCCCGTCACCTCCTTCGGTATCTATGGTATAAAGGAAACATACGCGCTAACATGAATACCGAGAGGTGCATAAATATTATTCCAAATATTTTCCAAATAAATCTGATAAAAAACTAGACAAAATTTCAAAGAGGACAGAAAAGGAATCACTCAAAAATACTCTTCTGTTTAAAAGTTATTAGTGTTTTTGTCCAGGGACCTTTCTGTAATGAAACAGAAACTTTCCAGGGTCCTCTTTATAAAAACAGAAAATGTTTCAGTCCCGAATGCGCCAGTTCAGAGGAGAAAGCGTATTTTGCCTGAAGGCGTTTCCAGAAAACGGAGGCAGACCCACCCGTCGCCTTTTCAAAAAGAATAAAAAGCTGACGGGGCAGACCCACCCGTCGGGTTTGAAAACGGAGGCAGAGTTTTGGCGCCAGAGGACCGCGGCGATCGCCGGTGGCGATCCACGGCGGGGCAGGAGGATCGGAGGGTACCTCCGAGTTCAGGGCGCCATTCTGCGTCGGTTGGTGGTGGTGGTGGTCGCCGGCGAGCTTCACGTCGACGGCGGCCTTGACTCCGGCGGGCGGTGGTTCGGGCGTTGATGGATTTCGCCGGAGAGGGATGCAAGCATCGAATTGAGGTGGGGGTTAGAGCACTAGGTGTAAGAGAAGGCGACGGACGAGGTTTGGGCGCCGGAGGAGTTCTCATCGGAGAGAACGTTGCCGGAGCCCGAGGCGGACGGAGGTGGCCGGAGTCGAGGAAGAAAGGCCCCTCGAGGCCCTTCCAGTGGCTAGGCGGGGTCTGGCGAGGTGGTGGAGTTGTGCGGGGGCAAGAGCAAGCTCGGGGGGGCTATATATAGACGGCCTGAGGCGGTTGCCGTGAACGGATGAGTCCGGCGGGCGATTACGGTGGCGCTGTGGGTGGACGGTCGGTTTAGGGGCTTGAGCATCATCTAGGTGAAGTACTGGTGCCATCCCAGTGTCCAGCTCAGCACGGGAGGGAGGATTACGGCCTACCCTCGACGAAACGGCCGCACGGCACGTCGGCGGCAGAGAACGCGCTCTGCGCGTGCCAGGCCACAACGACGGTGTTGCATGCGTGCGCTGGCAAGGAGGTGGCCACGCGGAGCTCTCATAAGGTTTGGGCGGTGTTGAACGGCGTTATGCCGCAGTATTGCCCCCTGTCGGCCGCTACGGTGGTTCTGCCGCCGCGGGACACGCCGACGCAGGTGGGCCAGGGAGCCACCGACGCCAGGGAGGCGCCAAGCGCGCGTGTGGTGCTCCAGACAAGAAGAAGAGGCTGCGAGCACGAGCCAAATGCACAGTTTACATGTGACTGAAAATCTGACGAAGAAACGACATTGAATCTCTGAATTTCACTGAATATGAACAGTAACAGTGCACGCCAGGTGTTCGACAGAATGATTTTGGCATGCAGGGATTTTTCCTTGAGCTGGTTTTTGGTGGAGTGGCTTCTCATTGCACCAGAAGGCTGCCTGAATTTTGGTAGAATTTTTGGAGAAGAGGAGATATGAATTTTACCAAATTTGGCAAATCTGGTCCAAACTTGCAGAGGCTGCAATTTGAAAATTTTGAAAAGAGGGAGAGTGGATCAAGATGGTTCTGGGTTGTGGGTGCTAAGGACAATCCAGAGGAGTTGGTTTGAGGTCAAAACTCAAATGCAATATGGTACTTGCTTTGAAAAACACTCACGCTCAAAATAACTGTCAGAAAAGATTTGAGAGATAAAATAATTGAAATAAAATCCAAAACTTGTTTGGACTTGTTGGGACAGAGAACTTAGATTGTTTCAAGAAGGAGGGAAGGTTTTGGAGGGGTTTTACCACATGGGGCAAAACAAAAATCATGGGTGGTTCTCAAGATATGAAAACCCCCAATTTTCATAGAGTTCTTTTATTAAAAGAAAAATAATTAATTTTCAAAAATATGTTTTGAGCAGGGAACCAACAGAGAAAAAGTTTTAAATGATCAAACACCATAATTTCCAGAAGACACAGAAATAAAAATCCTTGCCAAAGAAAAGGAAGTTTTTAAGAGGGAGGTTTTCTCGCAAAAATTTTAAATGGCCTCTCAAACAAGGTTTTTGCTGAAAACCAAATAAAATTTTTTTTGGAGTGTCACACATACAGGGAAAGAAGCCTTGCTCAATGGCTTCAACTCTTGTCTTGGGTTGAAGGCTTCGGAAGAGAATGTCACCCCAAGGTTTCTTTATGGCATTCTTTTCAGCATACTCCTGGGTTACAAACTTGTATTTAAACCATTGTTCTGCCCAATATCTTCGAATCCATTGGATTCATGTCTTGCGCTGATTGTAGTCCTCTTCAGGATATGTCTTGTAAAGCTCTGAGAGGTCATCAGGCAGATCTCTTGACGTTCCCCCACGACGCTGTCTGCCACCCTCCCTTACTGATTTTTCTGCAGCCATGAACTTCAAACTGAATGGCTTCAACACGTTCAAAGGCTTCAGAGGCTTTCGCTTGCTGGACAGACAGGAAGTGGCTTCGGGAGAGTTAATATGATGTTGTAAGAATTCTGCAAACGAATGCTGACTATGAGAACCAAGGGATTCTCCCACGGACATGTACCTGTGACAGCATTAGAGATGCGAGGGAAGGGGAAGAGCTCATATGCATTCTCAGAAGATTTTGAAGATAAATCAGTTTGAAGACATTGACCTCATGATGTGAAGACATTCACTTATATGTTGAGAGTTGGTTCCAGATTTGTATGAATCCGCGAATAAGTCCAAGTGAGGAATCTAACTAGATATGAAGCTTAAGTGAATATACTAGGCAGAATGAGATGCAGACAGGGTAGATCTAACATTGTATAGGCAGAAACATATTTTGGTAAACGGGATGAATCGTTGAGGATCAAAAAGACGGTAAAAAAATAGAGTTATATTTACCACGCGAGGAACTGCTAGATGGGAAGAGTAGGAGACCGAGCAGTTCAATCCACCATGCCCTAACTTGGTGACGGAGGACACCTACGGCGGCGGCAGAGAGGACGATGTCCGCGGCCGGCGTGAGGACGGCGTCGGAGAAGTCGCGGCAGCTAAGCGTTTCGACGCCGGCGTCGTCGAGAGCTAGCGGTGGCGCTAGGGTTTTGACGAGGTGGAGAGGTGGAAGAAGGTTTTCTTCACCGCAGGGGACATGTATTTATAAGGAAGTGTGCGGCACAGCGCAATTACGCAGGTGCCCCTGGCAGTTCACATCTGAGGGGCACGTGGCAAGCATGCAACATACTCAGAGTTGTCCCATGTTCCCACGCCCGCCAGGTTTGTCGGATGGTCGTTTCGGCTTCTCCGGATTTCAGGCAATAAGAATAGAGCATTTAAAACAGAATTAATGTTTGTCTCTGTATCTTCTGCTGACAAGGACGCAGAGAAGACATTCGACAGTTTCAATAGAATGCATATGATTTGGACAGATAGAATTTGAGATAGATAGCATAGAGAGATTAGGGTCCGATCACATTCACTTAGTTCAAAATATTCAACTAGAAAGCCATAGCTATAAGTGAATGCTGTAGAGGACAGAACACTAATATACATATATATCAGAAAACAATCAAATCAACATAGTGAAGATAATCATGAAGACAAGTTGAAATTGAAGACAAACCAAATGTGAAGACATAACAAATGTAACGCCATGAGTGAAACACTTCAAACAGAAAAGTTTGGTGGTGGCGTTACCCACCGTATAGGAAGTATTAGACCCAGACACGGCGCACAATTATCGTGGCGCTCCGAAGTCAAATTCCATGTTAATGTATTCACACTCAGAATGTAAGTCTTCATTGATTGAAGATATACTTTACTTTGTGTGTTGCACATCTAAGTCATCAACATGCATAAGTGTTAGGATGTGTGCCTGATAACAGGACATTTGAGGATTCCAAGATATTTAGCTCACACTGTAACTTGCAAAACCTTTTCTCATCCAAGGGATTTGTGAAGATATCTGCCAGTTGCTCTTCAGTGTTGACGTGAATGATATCAATATCTTTCTTCATGACATGATCTCTGAGAAAGTGATGACGAATTTCAATGTGCTTTGTCTTCGAGTGCTGGACCGGGTTGTTGGCAATCTTGATGGCGCTTTCGTTGTCGCAGAAGAGAGGTACTTGTTTCAGATTGATGCCATAGTCCTTGAGAGTTTGCTTCATCCATAGAAGCTGAGCGCAGCAAGATCCAGCAGCAATGTATTCAGATTCAGTAGTTGAGAGTGATACACAGTTCTGCTTCTTTGAATACCAACAGACAAGCGATCATCCCAGAAAGTGACATGTGCCTGATGTAGACTTGCGATCCACCTTGTCACCAGCGTAATCAGCATCCAAGAATCCAACCAGATCAAACTCTGAGCCCTTTGTATACCATAATCCTAGTGTTGGGGTGTAAGCCAAATATCGAAGAATTCGCTTCACAGCTAAGTGATGCGATTCCTTTGGAGCCGCTTGGAATCGAGCACACATGCAAACACTAAGCATAATATCTAGCCTAGATGCACATAGGTAAAGTAAAGAACCAATCATGGAGCGGTATACCTTTTGATCGAACTCTTTACCATTGTCGTCGGGACCCAGATGGTGTTTGGCTGGCATTGGCGTCGTGTAACCTTTGCAATCTTGCATTCCAAACTTCTTCAGACAATCTTTGAGGTATTTCTCTTGAGATATGAAGATGCCATTCCTTTGCTGAAGAATTTGAAGACCAAGGAAGAACTTCAGCTCTCCCATCATGGACATCTGATATTGCTCTTGCATCATGTATCCAAATTCATCACTATACTTCTGGTTGGTGCAGCCGAAGATAATGTCATCCACATATATTTGGCACACGAACAGTTCACCATCATATGTCTTCGTGAAGAGTGTGGGATCGAGGGATCCAGGTTTGAAGCATTTGCTCTTCAGGAAGTCTTTGATCGTATCATACCAGGCGCGAGGAGCTTGTTTGAGGCCATAAAGTGCTTTGTTTAGCTTGTACACCATATCAGGATGTTTTGGATCTTCAAAGCCAGGAGGTTGTGCGTCATATACTTCTTCTTCAATCTTGCCGTTAAGAAATGCACTCTTCACATCCATTTGATATAGCAAGATGTTGTGATGATTTGCATAGGCTAGCAGTATTCGAATAGCTTCAAGCCTAGCCACACGTGCAAATGTTTCATCAAAGTCAATTCCTTCAACTTGAATATATCCTTGAGCCACAAGACGTGCTTTGTTTCTGACGACTTGACCATGCTCATCTTGCTTGTTGCGATATATCCATTTCGTGCCTATTATGTTGTGCTTACGAGGGTCAGGACGCTTGACAAGTTCCCAAACATTGTTTAGCTTGAACTGTTGAAGCTCTTCTTGCATAGCTTGAATCCATTCAGGTTCCATAAAAGCTTCAGCAACTTTCTTGGGTTCTGATATTGACACAAAAGAAAAGTGCCCACAGAAATTTGCTAACTGTGTTGCTCTTGAACGAGTAAGTGGACCAGGTGTGTTGATACTATCAATTATCTTCTCAATCTGTACTTCATTTGCAACACGAGGATGAACTGGACGAAGACTTTGCTCTTGCTGATCATTGTCATCATTGGGAGGATTGTCTTCAGGCTGAGCATTATCTTCAGGTTGGTTTGGTGCAGAAATGATAAGTTCCTCTTCAGGCTGTGCTTCAGAAGGCATGATTTCACCAGTTCCCATTAGCTTGATAGATTCACTGGGTGAAGCTTCGTCTAGTGTACTTGGCAGGAGCTCTCTTTGTGAACCATTGGTTTCATCAAACCGCACGTCCACGGTTTCAACGATTTTGTAGAGATAGAGGTTGAAGACTCTGTAAGAGTGCGAGTCCTTTCCGTAACCGAGCATGAAGCCTTCGTGAGCTTTAGGTGCAAATTTTGACTTGTGATGGGGATCCTTGATCCAGCACCTAGCTCCAAATACTCTGAAGTAACTGACATTTGGCTTCTTGCCTGTGAGGAGCTCATAGGATGTTTTATTCAGAAGCTGATGGATGTAAAAACGGTTGATGACGTGACATGTTGTATCAATAGCTTCAGGCCAGAACTTTCTTGGTGTCTTGTATTCGTCGAGCATCATTCGAGCCATCTCAATGAGGGTTCTGTTCTTGCGCTCTACGATGCCATTTTGCTGAGGTGTGTAGGGAGCGGAGAACTCATGAGTGATTCCCATTGTATCCAGATATAGATCAAGTCCGGTGTTCTTGAATTCAGTGCCGTTGTCACTTCTGATGTGCTTGATCTTGACGCCATAATTGTTCATGGCTCGGTTGGCGAAGCGTCTGAAGACGTCTTCCACTTCAGTCTTGAAGAGAATTATGTGCACCCACGTATATCTTGAATAATCATCAACAATGACAAAGCCATAGAGACAAGCAGTTGTTGTGAGGGTAGAGTAGTGAGTAGGACCAAATAAGTCCATGTGTAGCAGCTCGAAGGGTTGAGATGGCGTCATGATTGTCTTCGAGGGATGCTTGGCCCTAGTCATCTTTCCGGCTTCGCAGGCACGTACAAATGATCCTTCTTGAACTTGACGTCCTCGATGCCTATGACATGCTTTTTCTTGGCGAGAGTGTGTAAGTTCCTCATGCCGGCATGCCCCAGCCTCCGATGCCATAGCCAGCACTCTCAAGCTTTTGTGAGAAGACATACGGCAAGCTGTGGTCCTGCTGAGAAATCTACCATGTACAAATCATCTTTCCGGTACCCTTCAAAGACTAGAGATTTGTCAGATTCCATAAGTACAAGGCAACGATATTTTCCAAATACCACAATCATGTTTAAGTCACAAAGCATTGAGACAGACATTAAGTTGAAGCCAAGGGATTCAAAAAGCATCACTTTATCCATGTGCTGATCCCTTGAGATTGCAACTCTACCTAGACCCAATACCTTGCTTTTACCAGTGTCAGCAAATGTGATGTGACTCTTATCAGATGGACGTAAAGTTGAGTCCATGAGAAGACTTTGATCACTAGTCATATGATTAGTGCATCCGCTGTCCATAATCCATTCTGAAGCACGAGGTGTCATACCCTACAGTATAGTTAGGGGGATAGGCTTCACCAAGAGCATTGTGAAGCATAAACATTTGACGAGCAAGAGGATTATTGAAGCTCAGATCAAGATTAGGACTGATAGGATGAATGGCAAACGATTCAGGAACAAAATGCATAGTAAGACCACTTGGGCATTTGATCGTGCACCCTACAAGATCTTTTAGGTCCCCAGCAAAAGAATCGGACGCCTTTGGTTTTTGGCTGGAGACCTTTCCCTGCAAGAGAAAGTTAATTCTTCTTAACCACCCACATCTTCAGGGGTGGCTTAGAAGCAATGAGTCTAAGTGCAGCATCTGAGAATCTGGCTTTGGAGCCCTAGCAAATAGCCTTGCAGGAGATGAATGATACTCATGTGTATAAGCAGAAAAATTCTTAGTTCTATGAACATAGCGGTTTGAAGACACACGCTCATATTTATAGGTCTGAGTATGGTTTCCCTGCAAAACATTGGCGTTAGGGTGATTCAGGTGAGTCCTCTGTCTGTATGAAGCCTTTGGACCATATGAAGCCTTAGGTCTGGGGTTTGTCTTCTTCCCAGGTGGTGTCATGATGACATTCACTGGAAGATTCTCAAGACAACTTTTGGGAACCCAGATCTTCTTCATAGGTGGCCCGTTCCTGCAGTTAGTACCAACATATTTGGCAAACACTTCACCATTCTGATTCTTGAACAGTTTATAGTTTGCATCAAAGGATTCATCAATGATAATAGGGTTAGCACAGGTAAAGCCAGATAAGGTAGATGGATCCACTGAAGGTCCCTTGGCAGCAACCCATGTGGTTTTGGGATACTGCTCAGGCTTACAGTAGGAACCATCAACATTCATTTTCCTCTCAAACCCAACACCCTCTTTCCTAGGGTTTCGGTTCAGAATTTGCTTTTTGAGGACATCGCAAAGTGTCTGATGCCCTTTCAGACTTTTATACATCCCTGTTTCAAGCAATGTCTTCAACCTAGCATTTTCATTAGCAATAGTAGTGGTATCCTCCGCAGAGGGGTTAGTTACCACATTAGTAGTTGAAGACAATGCAACAGTAGCAGCAGTGGAACATTCAGCAATAGAGGTAGCGTTATCACGCTCAAGACATTTTAGACATGGTGGTTCAAATCTATCCTGAGCGGGACTGATCTGTTGAGCGCGAAGTGACTCATTAACCTTTTGAAGATCTTCATCAGCCGCTCTCAATTTCTCAAGCTCTTGTTTCCTTTGAAGATAATCATAGAAGAGCTTTTCATGAGTGGTTGAGAGCGTTTCATGACGACTTTCAGTTCTTGGTACTTAGCATGAAGATTTTTATGTCTTCAACTAAGGACTGTGAACGAGTCATTTCCGCGTCCAACAGGTCATCGCTTTTGTCTAACAGTTTTTGAGTATATTCCATAGCCTTTTGTTGTTCAGTTGCAATTTTAGCAAGTGTTTTGTAGCTGGGTTTGGATTCACAATCAGAGTCATCTTCACTGGATGTTTGAAAGTAAGCATCACGTGATTTTACCATGGCACCACGTGCCATGAAGCAGTAGGTGGGAGCAGGGTCGTCCTTGTCATCATCTTCAGCGTTGGTGTGGAAGTCATTGTCTTCAGTGTTGAAGATGGACTTGGCAACATAGGCTGTAGCTAGAGCCAGACTTGCGACGCCAGGGTCAGACTCCTCCTCGGACTCCACCTCCGCCTCCTCAGAAGCAGACTCCTCCTCTGAATCCATCTCCTTGCCAACAAAAGCACGAGCCTTGCCAGATGAGCTCCTCTTATGAGATGAAGACTTGGATGAAGACTTGGAAGAAGACTTTGAGGATTTCTTCTTCTTGTTGTTATCTGAATCATATTCCTTGCTCTTCTTCTTCTTCTTCTCATTGTGGGAAGTGTCCAGGTTTCTTGCACTTGTGACATGTTCTCTTCTTGTAGGCATGAGTGGGAGCTTCATCATTTCTTGAGCTGGATCGTGATGACTTTCTGTAGCCCTTCTTCTTAGTGAACTACTGGAACTTCTTCACAAGCATAGCAAGTTCCTTTCCAATGTCTTCAGGATCATCAGAACTGCAGTCAGATTCTTCTTCAGATGAGGAAACAACTTTTGACTTCAAAGCGCGAGTTCGGCCATAGTTGGGGCCATAGATATCTCTTTTCTCAGAAAGTTGGAACTCATGTGTGTTGATCCTCTCAAGTATATCAGACGGATCGAGTGTCTTGAAGTCAGGACGTTCTTGTATCATGAGGGCAAGGGTGTCAACGGAGCTGTCAAGTGATCTCAGTAGTGTCTTAACGATTTCATGCTTGGTAATCTCAGTGGCGCCAAGAGCACGAAGCTCATTTGTGATGTCAGTGAGGCGATCAAATGTGAGCTGGACATTTTCATTGTCATTTCTCTTGAAGCGATTGAAGAGGTTGTGAAGAACACTGATCCTTTGATCTCTCTGGGTTGAGACGCCTTCATTGACCTTGGATAGCCAGTCCCAGACTAGCTTCGACGTTTCGAGAGCACTCACGCGGCCATACTGTCCTTTGGTCAGATGACCACAGATGATGTTCTTGGCAGTAGAGTCCAGTTGAATGAACTTCTTGACATCGGCAGGGGTGACACCTTCACCAGTCTTGGGAACGCCATTCTTGACGACATACCAGAGGTCGACATCAATGGCTTCAAGATGCATGCGCATCTTATTCTTCCAGTAGGGATATTCAGTTCCATCGAACACGGGGCAAGCAACGGAGACTTTGATTATCCCTGCAGTCGACATAGCTAAAACTCCAGGTGGTTAAACCAAATCACACAGAACAAGGGAGTACCTTGCTCTGATACCAATTGAAAGTGCTAGTTATCGACTAGAGGGGGGTGAATAGGCGATTTTTATAAAAGTCTTCAAACATGTAAGTTTCGAAGACAAACACTAGAAATGAACCTATTGAGATGCAATGGAAGGTAGACTACACTAACCAAGCCATAGTCAAATATGTAATGAAGTGAAATCACAAGGACTAATAGCATCTAGGTAGTAAAGATCTAGATGGAAGATGGTATGAAGCCAAACAACAATAGTAGTCAAGCAATGAAGTCAAACAGATACAACGAACAGACAATGACTTCACGAAGACAAACTCTAAGTAAAGGGAGAGAGAGGATAGAACCAGTCACTTGTTGAAGACACAGGATTTGTTGGACCAGTTCCAGTTGCTATGACAACTATACGTCTGGTTAGGGAGGCTGATATTCAACTCAGAAGACCTCGTCTTCACCTTATTCCCCTTGAGCTAAGGACACACAGTCCTCGCCCAATCACTCTGGTAAGTCTTCAAGGTAGACTTCCAAACCTTCACAGACTTCGTTCACCGGCGATCCATAATGACTCTTGGATGCTCAGAACCCGACGCCTAACCGGCTGGAGGATTCACAGTCCTCAAGTGTAATAAGTCTTCAGGTCACACAGACAGAAAGACTTCAGTGATGCCTAACACTCTTTGGCTCTGGGTGTTTTGGGCTATGTCCTCGCAAGGATTTCTCTCTCTCAAAGGCTTCGAGGTGGGTTTCTCTCAAACGACAAAAGCCGTGTACTAACTCTGAGCAGCCACCAATTTATGGTGTAGGGGGTGGGCTATTTATAGCCACTAGGCAACCCGGCCTGATATGTCCGAAATGACCCTAGGTCACTAAGGAACTGACACGTGTTCCAACTGTCAGATTTCAAACACACATGGCAACTTTACTTGGGCTACAAGCAAAGCTGACTTATCCAACTCTGGATAAGATTTGCTCTCATTGTCTTCGCTCAAAGACATAGGATTTGGGTTGAGCATCACTTCAGTCACTCTGACTTTGTTCACTTGGAACCCACTTAACAGTACGGTGGTTCCTATGACTCAACAAAGAAGAAAAGGAAACAACGAAACAACTAAGTCTTCGCGCTCCATAGTCTTCACTGAATGTCTTCTCCTGTCATAGTCTTCAATATGAATATCTTCACATACCACCATTGTCGTCAATGTCTTTATACATTTTTAGGGGTCATCTCCGGTAGGTAAACCGAATCAATGAGGGACACTACCTGTGTTATCCTGCAATTCTCACAAACACATTAGTCCCTCAACCAACTTTGTCATCAATACTCCAAAACCAACTAGGGGTGGCACTAGATGCACTTACACTTTGTTGTAGGAAAGAAAATGGCTTTTCGCAAAACATATTAACCATACAGCCTCCACCAGCCATATATGCATGTAGTGGTAGCTTTATTCTGTTCATTACTCTTTTGTGTTACATTGCCAGCATATTCCATGTGCTAGTCCGTTTTCGGGCTGCAACATATCATGTTGCAGACTTTTCAGACGTCGAGTAAGGAGCCTTAGGTCGTGGTCATTCACTCAGTGATGCCGTTGGAGTTGATGGACTCACTTTATCTTCCAAGCCTTCCACTGTTATCGTATTAGATGGCCTTAAGCCATATTTATTGTAGTAAGTTCTCTTTTGAGACATTCGATGTAATAAGTGTGTGATTGCTACTTTGTTATTAATCCTTCGAGTACTGTGCGTGTCAGCATTACCGATCCAGGGATGACACTGGTGCACAGAGATCAGAATGTTTGAGGTCTAGTCGCTACAAGATGGTATCAGAGCACACGCTGACTGTAGGACACGACCACTAAGCTAAAGCCCTAGATCACTATTCTCTTCTCATTTCTAACTCCTCTCCATTTTCTACTCTTTAGGATGGAGGATGCAAGGATCAAGTTCACGCAACCAGATGAAGACACCCCTTTTGGACGCCACTTGAAGGAAGCCACTAGATACCTGAACATTGGAATACCAAGCTTCACCGGGACTTACAACGCCACTTTACCAAAAGAGGAGCGCTGGATGATTCAAGTTCAAGTTCCAGGAAGGACCTTCACGCCAGTCACTGAGCCCATAGAATTTTCCTTTGATGCACCAACCTGGAGTCTAGGAAAGAGTATGGCAGCCCACATCACCATGGGACGCATTGGAGAAGTCTACCACAAGGATCTCAAGGATACTATCTACCAGATTTGTGGGCGCCGAGATGAGCAATGGGAGATGATCAACACTAGGAAGCATAGATCGATTTCCGCTTTCATCCAGGAGTTAAACCAAGGCATTAGACGCCAGGAGAACCAGATGTGCGCAGGCATGACAGATTTGAAGAAGGAGATGACAAGGATCACGGAACTGGAGGGAGAACTCAAGGCTACTCGCGAAGATTATATGGAGGAAATCGTCGTACTAGTGGAGAAGAATGATGACCTGACAAGGAAGCTAGGAGTTTTCATGGGATATCCTGTGCCAGGAGGAGAAGATGACGGTTCCACTTGCCCGGAGAACTACATCATCATCGACGACACTGACTCAGACCCTGACGATAGCGATGATGACTATGTTGATGAAGCTGGAGTAGATATCATGGAGTCTTCGACCGATCAATTTTTCTTGTCGACCACCATATCAGTAGTAGTATTCCACCATGTATATAGTATAGTCCAAGCAGTTTTGTAACGATAGTTCTATACCGATTGTATGTCCTTGTTTGATTTGATTGAGTGATATGTTTGTGTTTGTCTCATGTGCATATGGGTAGTGTTTTCCCCCTAGACCTCATTCTACTATGTTTTCTCATCTTTTCTAAACCCAACAGATGCCTCCGAGACGCGGCAATGGATTTGCTTTCCCATCGGAGCTCACTCGGTTGATCCAGCGGCGGAATGCATTGATGCAGATACTAGTCCAGAATCAGAACCAGGGGAACAACAACAACAACAATCCACCACCACTAGTTGATCACTTAGCCCGTTTTCTTAGACTGAATCCACCACTGTTCTCCAGTAGCACCGAGCCAATTATTGCAGATGATTGGCTCCGCAGGATTGAAAGGGAGTTGACTACTGCAGGATGCACAGATGCGGAGAGAGTGTGTTTTGCCGCACATCAGCTTGATGGACCCGGGGCATCATGGTAGGAGAATTTCATAGTCATTTACCCCATTGACACTGTTACATGGGACCAGTTCCAGCAAGCTTTTCGTACTGCCCATGTATCAGCAGGAGCTATGGCCATGAAGAAACGTGAGTTTCGCAACTTACGCCAAGGAGGGTGCACTGTTGGCCAGTATGTGGATGACTTTAGTAATTTAGCATGTTATGCCCCAGATGACGTCTCTACAGATGCAACTAAGAAGGAGAAGTTCCTGGAATGACTGAATGATGAGCTGAGCATGCAGTTGATGGTGGCAAATTTCAATAACTACCAGGAGTTGGTGAACAGAGCTCTCATGCTTGAAGGGAAGCGGCAGCAGATTGACAGCCGCAAGAGGAAGTATGGACAAGGGAAGTATAATTCTGGAGCTCAGCAGAGACCCCATTTCACCCCGAACTCGGGAGGACTTGTTCATAACCATGGAGGCCACACTCATAATGGAGGAAGTTTGCACAGTCATAGTGGTCCTAAGAATGGAAATGGTAATGGAAGCTCTGGGAAGAAGCCCAACCCTTTCACCAGGGGACAAGTGAACCACGTTGACGTGGAGGAGGTTGAAGCCCAGCCAGATGCAGTAATAGGTAAGTTTTTGGTTAAGTCATTTACTGCAGCTGTTCTTTTTGCTACTGGTGCATTGCATTCATACATATCAAGGGGATTCGTGGATAAGTTTAAACTGCCTACCCAAGCCCTTAGGTCACCCATGTTTGTAACCTCGCCAGGAGCTGAGTATATGGCTAGCCTATGGTGTGATCGGTTACCATTAAGGATTGGTAACTACCTGTTCCCCTCAGACCTAATAGTACTGGAGTCACAAGGATTGGAAGTGATATTAGGCATGGATTGGTTATCGAAGTGTGGAGGGAACATTGACTGCGCCAGTAAGTCGATTTTGCTTACCACCCCAGAAGGAAGAAGGATCAAGTATGTATCCCGGCATGTGCAGAATAGGACTCAAGTAAATTCCTTTTCAGGAGTTGTACAGGAGGAAGTACCAGTGGTGAAGGATTTTCCGGATGTATTTCCAGAATAGTTGCCAGGCATGCCACCGGATAGAGATATTGAGTTTTTGATTGAGCTTTTGCCAGGCACAGGACCAATATCTAAGAGACCGTACAGAATGCCCGCAAAGGATTTGGAGGAAATTAAGAAGCAGATTAAGGAGTTACTGGATAAAGGTTATATTC
The DNA here is from genome assembly GCA_032464435.1 of Aegilops umbellulata. Lineage (NCBI taxonomy): Eukaryota > Viridiplantae > Streptophyta > Magnoliopsida > Poales > Poaceae > Aegilops > Aegilops umbellulata. The sequence continues at coordinate 270,759,549 of CP136059.1, read as the reverse complement.
GCCCAAGTTCGTCGCCTTGGGGATCCCCCGTACTTCTATTGGAGAAAAAGGATGGGTTGTTAAGCATGGTTATTGATTATCGAGGATTGAATGAAGTGTCGATCAAGAACAAGTACCCACTACTGATGATCAATGATTTGTTTGACCAGCTGCAAGGAGCTAAGGTGTTTTCCAAGATCGATCTGCGATCAGGGTATCACCAGCTAAAGATTCGAGAGCGGGATATACCTAAGACAGCTTTTACCACGAGGTACGGGCTATATGAGTATACCGTTATGTCATTTGGCCTGACTAACGCACCTGCCTATTTTATGAACATGATGAACAAGGTGTTTATGGAGATTTTGGATAAGTTCGTCGTGGTGTTCATTGATGATATTCTGGTCTACTCGAAGAATGAAGAGGAACATAAAGAGCATTTGCGTTTGGTACTTGGGAAACTCAGAGAACATCAGTTATACGCCAAGTTCAGCAAGTGTGTGTTTTGGCTGAAGGAAGTTCGATTCCTTGGACACGTTATATCCGGAGAGGGAATAGCGGTAGACCCCACCAAGGTTGTCACTGTGACAAATTGGGAGGCACCCACGACAGTTGGAGAGATCCGGAGTTATCTTGGACTCGCAGGATACTACCGGAGGTTCATTGAAAATTTCTCAAAGATTGTGAAGCCCATGACGGAGTTGTTAAAGAAGGACACCAAGTTCAAATGGACTGAGGAATGTGAGGCCAATTTTCAGAAGTTGAAGAGACGCTTGGTTACATCACCAGTGTTGATTCTGCCAGATCAACGCAAGGATTACGAAGTGTACTGTGACGCTTCTCGTCGAGGACTTGGAGCCGTACTTATGTAGGAGGGAAGAGTTGTTTCATATGCCTCACGACAGCTTAAACCCCATGAGTTAAATTATGCTATGCATGATTTGGAGTTAGCAGCCGTAGTGCATGTGTTGAAGACATTGAGACATTTTCTCATCGGAAACCATTGTGAGGTATACACGGATCACAAGAGTTTGAAGTATATTTTCACGCAGAAGGAGTTGAATCTCAGGCAGAGGAGATGGTTAGAACTCATTAAGTATTATGATATGAGATTACATTATCATCCCGGAAAGGCTAACATAGTAGCGATGCGTTGAGCCGCAAAAGTCATATCAATACACTCATGAACGGAGAATTACCCAAGGAGTTGGCAAAAGACCTTCGCGAGCTATGTTTGGAGATAGTTCTGAGAGGTTATGTAGCAGCTTTGGAGATTCAATCTACTTTGATGGATAAGATCAGAGAAGCTCAGAAGACGGACAAGGAGATAGCCGAGATAAAGGAAAGAATGAGTAAAGGAAAGGCTAAAGGATTTCGTGAGGATGAGCATGATACCTTATGGTTTGAGGACCGCATATATGTGCCAAATGATCAGGAGATCGGGAAGTTGATTCTGCAAGAGGCCCATGATTCAACATATTCGATTCACCCAGGAAATACCAAGATGTATCTGGATTTGAAGGATAGTTTCCGGTGGACCGGAATGAAGAAGGATATTGCAGAGTATGTAGCAGTTTGTGCTGTATGTTAGAGAGTGAAGGCAGAGCATCAGAAGCCAACAGGGTTTCTACAACCATTGCCGATACCCGAATGGAAGTGGAATAAACTAGGCATGGACTTTATCATGGGATTACCCAGGACTCGTTCAGGCTATGACTCGATATGGGTTGTAGTCGACCGTTTGACAAAAGTAGCTCATTTCATCCGAATCAAGACCACTTACACCAGTGCTAAGTTGGCAAAGATATACATGACCAGGATCGTATGTCTGCATGGAGTTCCGAGGACCATTGTATCGGATAGAGGAACCCAGTTCACCTCAAAGTTTTGGAATCAGTTGCATGAAACTTTGGGAACCAGGCTAGAGTTCAGTACAGCTTTTCACCCACAGACGGATGGACAGACCGAGAGAGTCAACCAGATTCTAGAGGACATGTTGAGAGCTTGTGTGCTAGACTATGGATCTAGTTGGGACGATAATTTGCCGTATGCAGAGTTCTCTTACAACAACAGCTATCAAGCCAGTTTGAAGATGGCCCCTTTCGAAGCATTGTACGGAAGAAGGTGCAGAACACCATTGTTGTGGAACGAAGTTGGAGACAGACAGCTGTTTGGACCAGATTTGATTAAAGAGTCTGAAGAGAAGGTTAAGCTGATTCGTGATAGACTCAAGGTAGCCCAGTCCAGGCAGAAGAGTTATGCGGATTATAAATGCAAGGAGACAATTTATGAAGTTGGAGACAGAGTGTATCTTCGTGTATCCCCACTTCGAGGAGTGAAGCGTTTCGGAGTTAAACTAAAGTTAGCACCACGTTTTGTGGGACCATACAAAGTTTTGGAACGTATTGGAGAAGTTTCTTACAAGTTGGAATTGCTCGAAGGATTGTCAGGAGTTCACGATGTGTTCCATGTATCTCAGCTGAAGAAGTGCCATGCAGAGATGGCTGATATCCCTCTGAGAGATACAGTGCCGCTGGAAGCGATACAGTTGGATAACGATTTGACCTACGAGGAGAAGCCAGTTAAGATTCTTGATTTTGCCAGCCGTGTCACACGCAACAAAGTAATCAGGTTCTGCAAAGTTCAGTGGAGTCACCATACCGAAGATGAAGCCACCTGGGAACGAGAGGAAGACCTACGGAAGGATCACTCTCACCTATTTTCTAGCCAACCCGAATCTCGAGGGCGAGATTCATCTTAAGGGGGGTAGGTTTCTAACATCCCAAATTTTCAATTTGGAATGTTATCCATTAGATCATCATTGCATATCATATTTTCTCGCATTTTGGTTTGATCCTAGAAATTCTACGCAACTCAAGGACCCGCGGAGACAGTTGGGGATTTCACTATTTTCATATTTGAGTTTTCTCAAATTTTGCAAAGGCGGTCGTTTGATTTTAATTATTTTCTCTTTGAATATTTCTTTTATAAAAATAAGAGAGAGAGGATAAAATGACTTCCTCAAAATAAAGAAATATCAGAGATTTAATATTAAAATCAAATAAGATTTTTTTATTCGGAGTTTTATCGCTATTTTATTTGAATTAGGAAAAATATGCATTTTTCAAAATTTCATTTTAGGCCCAAATAAATGTTCACCTTGTCCGCCATATTTTTAGAGGACGTGTAAAATTTATTTCAGGATTTTTGGAGTCCGTTTAGTATTTCTTTTCTTTCTTTTTCTACTCGTTAGAATTATTTCAAAAAAAAAAACGCCAACCGACTTAACGGGCCGTGTCCGACCCGGACACTGCGCCCGGCTGGCCTTTAAGAGCCGAGAGGCCCGAGCCGTAGCCCCAGCCCAGCCCCCCGAAACCCTAGCGCCGCCACCCATCGCCGCCGCCGTCGCAAGCCGCCGCCGCCGAGTCCCCACGCCGTCGCTGCCCCTCGGAGCCCCGCCAATGCCCGTTGCCGCCGCTGCCGCCGGCCATCTCCGGAGTTGCCGCCGACCCCGTCCCGAGGTAGCCGACCGATCCGCCGCCGGTTTCGCCGAAAAACCGTTTGGTTTTTTAAAAAAACCGAGATTTGTTTTTGTTTTTTATTAGATCGGTTCGTTTTTCTTCGGTTTAGTTATTTAGCGGACGCCCGTTCGTACGTTTGTTTCAACGAACAGTTTTCACCGTTTAGCCACAGACAGCGAACGTTCGTTCGTTAGCCTGTTCGTCAGTTTTTCTTTTTCTCGGATTTTCCGCGATTATTTTCTATCGCGATTTCTGATCCGAATTTTGTTTTAGTTTAACTTTTCGCTCGTTTATCAAAATCAGACGATTCAAACGCCTAGAGTTTCGTCTCGAAACCCTCTTTCTGTTTAACCAACTTGAACAAGATTTTACTACTGTAAAATTTGACTCTAGTCCAGATTAGTAAACGAAGCTTATTTCTTTCGCCGTTTGAGTTTCGTTACTTCGCTTGATTTGATTCTTTTTGCAAACCGGAGTTCTTAAGTTGAAATTTCTGGTTGGATCTCTTATTTCAGTTTTACCCGTGCCCTTGCTTGATTGCTTATTGTATGCTTGTTTGTTTGCGATAGCATACCCGGAGTGTGAATCGTGCTACTACGAGTCTCTAGGTTTCGCGGATCATCAGCAAGGCAAGTAACACTTTGATCATACCTCTTTACTACCCAGTTTTATTGCATTAGATCAATCCTCAAAACAATTGCATGGTTAGGATCTGAATTAAATTGTGGGTTTGTGAAGTAGATGAGGTAGTACCTATTCACCTGTTTATTATCAAACCTATGGGAGTTACTTCTACGTTGATTATACTGCTATGCTATGCTCGTAGACGTGGATTGGGTTTGAGAGTATTCATGACAGATGTGAGATTATTAAGTAATGGTTATCTTAAGGTGGCAACTTTAATACACATCTGGGTGGATTGAGGCACCTGGGGAATCCAGTGATTGCCTGTATTTTTTGGAAATCCCGGGGTACCGTGTGATTCTCCTATGGGCTGCCACCCAGGCTCGAAGGGAACATGAGATTATTAATGCTAGAAACTTCCGTGTGCATCCACAAGCCATTATGGGCTCTGGCATGGTTGAGTATGTTGTGTGACCTCTTACAGTGCTAGACTAACAGATGTAGGGGATGTAGGTGGTATTGTCGGCCCATCGTAAGGTGCTAACGCTTCTGAAAGACTGTGTCTCGGTCATCCGTTTCTCAAACATCATGTAGTGCGAGAAATCAAACACAGGAGATCGAGTCTTGTGGGGAAAAGTGCACAAAGCTCTGCAGAGTGTATAAACTAATCATGGTTAGCCGTGTCCCCGGTTATGGACATCTTGAGTATCTAGTTCTTGGATTATCATCTGGATCTCATCACTCTTAATTATAAAATTTGATTGGGATATTAATTACCTTTTTAATTGGGATTGAGATGGGGTTTACCATTCTCAATGTTTAACAACCACCATGATAGTTAAATAAAATTTATTCCTTTGTTGTAGGAAAAAATTGGCTTTTCGCGGAACATATTAACCATACAGCCTCCACCAGCCATATATGCATGTAGTGATAGCTTTATTCTGTTCATTACTCTTTTGTGTTACATTGCCAGCATATTCCATGTGATGATCCATTTTCGGGCTGCAACGCATCATGTTGCAGACTTTTCAGACGTCGAGTAAGGAGCCTTAGGTCGTGGTCTTTCACTCAGTGATGCCGTTGGAGTTGATGGACTCAGTTTATCTTCCAAGCCTTCCGCTGTTATCGTATTAGATGGCCTTAAGCCATATTTATTGTAGTAAGTTCTCTTTTGAGACATTCGATGTAATAAGTGTGTGATTGCTACTCTGTTATAAATCCTTCAAGTATTGTGCGTGTCAGCATCACCGATCCAGGGATGACACTGATGCACAGGGATCAGAATGTTTGAGGTTTGGTCGCTACAATCTTTCTATGTGTCCGGTTGTAACGTTTTTCTCACGTGTATGTGGTGAGTGTTAGCAATCATAGAAGACCATATGATGGTTGAGTATGTGGACTTGCCTAAAGGCTCTAATACATGACCCTTCCTGAAAAGATGATGAATTGTAGTTGCAAAGTTGGCTGAGAACATACTTTGTTGGTTTCCAATAGAGTTTATGCTTTATACTTTGATGTTGTGATGAATTGCTACTTATTCATGAGAAGTCTATGCTAAAAGTTTTATGTTAAAGTTTGTTGTTGTTATAATAATTTAAATGATGCTTCTATGTCCGTATTTTGTTTTTATCAACACCTCTCTCTCTCTCTCTAAGCATGTGGACATGTTTTTCGATTTCGGTTTTCGCTTGAGGACAGGCGAGGTCTAAGCTTGGGGGAGTTGATACGTCCATTTTGCATCATGTTTTCCTACTGTTATTTATATTGTTTTCATACATAATAATGCCTTTTCTCTCATAATATGCAAGGTTCACACAAAAAGGGAGAATTCCGACAGCTGGAAATCTGGACCTGAAAAAGCTACGTCAGGCCACCTATTCTGCACAACTCCAAATGAGCTGAAACTTCACGAGGAATTTTTATGGAATATACGAAAAATGCTGGAGCAAATAACTACCATAGGGGCCACCTGGTGAGCACAAGACACCAGGGCGCGCCAGGCCCTCCAGGCGTGCCCTGGTGGGTTGTGCTCGGCCCAGCCCACCTCCGATGCCTAGATTCTGGTATGTAAGTTATTTTGACCTAGAAAAAAATAATGAGAGTACTTTCGGGATGAAGCGCCGCCGTCTCAAGGTGGAACTTGGGCAGGAGCACTTTTGCCCTCCAGCAGAGCGATTCCCCCGGAAGAACTTCCCTGCTGAAGGGGGAAATCATCGTCATCATCATCACCAACAACTCTCCCATCTTGGGGAGGGCAATCTCCATCAACATATTCAACATCACCATCTCCTCACAAAACCTAGTTCATTTCTTGTGTTCAATCTTTATACCAGAACTATAGATTGGTACTTGTGGGTGACTAGTAGTGTTGATTACATCTTGTAGTTGTTTATTATGGTTTATTTGGTCGAAGACTATATGTTCAGATCCATTATGATATTTAATACCCCTCTGATCTTGAGCATGATTATCATTTGTGAGTAGTTACTTTTGTTCTTGAGGTCACGGGAGAAATCCTGTTGCAAGTAATCATGTGAATTTTATATGTGTTCGATATTTTGATGGTATGTATGTTGTGATTCCCTTAGTAGTATTGTCGGTGTGGAACGACACCTATGGGATCACAAGAATCCCTACTACAGTTGCTGGGGCGCAGGGTTGCGAGAAGAGCAGGGTTAGTAGCCAGCACAAGGATCGTTTACTCAGATTCGGGTCGCGAGGATGCGTAAAACCCTAGTCCTGCTTTGGTGGGTGTATTTCAGAGAGTTCTTAAGCTCTCGAAGTAGCTGTGGTCAGTGCGTGGTTCGAAAGAGCCGAATCCCTCTCCAGTATGCCATGGGCCTCCTTTTATAGTCGAAAGGGGCTGCCACAGTGGCACACAGGAGGTGGAAAGGCATATAGTGCTCTGAGCTTATCGCTCGTATTATAGGACAAGACGCATTTAATGCATAGCTTAAGTGTCCCCTTTCTTTATTGGGGACGGGGGCGAGGCCCGTCCCGTCCGTCCCCGCTCCTCCTCACTTTGACATGCGCCCTGGCCAATGAGGCGTGTGGTGCCATGTAGGCAGGCGGGCAGGCAGCTGAGGTGGCGCAGTGGCGGAGCCTTCATGAAGATATGCATGCCGCCACGCTGGTGCTCGATGAGTTGGCCTGGGAGCTGCATGTTGTCACGCAGGTGCCCGCCTAGCTGGTCGGGTCTGGCAGCTGCATGTGAGTGGTGGTGGAAAATTGGTTGACGCAGGCCTGGCGGTGGCCCCGCTGGCGCCCTTGGAAAGGGCCTTGCCGGTGGCCCGGCAAGGGTCTTGCCGGGTGGCCCGGCAAGGGTCTTGCTGTGGCGTGCTGTCGTCCCCGGCAAGGATCTTTCTGGGGGTCTAGTGGCCTTCCTTGGTAAGGATCTTGCCGAGGGTCGTCGTCTTGTAATCCTTATCTGACCTTGAGTGTTCCTTGTCTTCACAAAGATCTGCATGCCACCACGGAGGTGCCTCCCGAGTCCTGGCCCAACGTGATGTTGGAGAACGCGGGCTCAAGGGTGGCTCGCTCTGTTGGTGTGGGGCGAGTTGTCCCGGCAAGGATCTTGTTGGGGCTGCTGAAGCTGCCCCGGCAAGGGTCTTGCCGAGGGAACCTGCTTCGTCCCTCTGCTCTTTGTGGTCTTGGCCTTGGCGTTGCTCTTATCATCTTGGGCTTTGGTCTTACCTTGGCTCACCTCCCCTGTTCTGCTTGGTGTGACCGTAGGCGCGGCTCCGACTGCCCGTGCATAGGTATAGGGGTACAAAAACACACCCTTCTTTTTGTACACCGACAGGAGCCCCCGGGCCTGGGCCACACATAAGCCCGACACGTTGTTGGGCCAGGCCCAAAACGGTGCGCGGGCAGGCGAGGTGGTTTTTACCGCGGTAAAACTTTTCGCGCGTTGCGCTTCCCACGACCCACGCGCTCGGCGCGGCGTGGAGGGGTGTGCGTGACATGGGCAGCATGCGTGGGGCGGTTTCCACATGCATGTGTCACATCACAGTAAAGAGGCGGCTCGTGCCTTCCCCGTAAAAAGAGGAAGGCGTGAAGGCGCGGCTCATTTACTGAACGGGGCCGGGCCACGATCTTCAAGGCGTCCACTCCCCACGATCACGGGGTGGGGAGAGGTTGCTTCACCTGTCCCCTCGGTTCTGCATGTTCGCCACGCGTCCTCCATGCACCTGGGGTGGCAAGTGGTGTAGGCGGGAAACCGGGCCGTCGCTGGTTGGGGCAGCGAGTCGGTCCTGATTCCCCACGCCTCTGGTGGCTAGACTGGCCGAGCGGGGCGGCCGAGCCCCGTCCCCGCCTCCTTATAAAGAGGGGGAAGGGTATGGCGTCCCGCACTCTTCCGTCATCTATCTCCTCTTGCTTCTGCACTCTGACGAAGAATCCTGGTCCCTCGATGGTGGCGGCGAGGGTCGCCGCCCGACAGCGCGTCACTCCTCCTCCTGAGCCCGCGGTGGTGGAACCGGCCGCGAGGGGAAGGGCGAGGGGGCGAGGTCATGGGTGAGCCCGGGGCAGAGGTTGTAGTGCTCGGGGAAGAGGAGGATGGGGCGGCGCGCCGGCTTCGCCCCGCCAATGATGCATTTTCCAATGGAAGGCCATGTTGGAGACCAGCCCCATGAGTTCTTCATCAGGCTGCGCCGGCCTCCGCATCGCCGTCTTCGTCTTCCCTCCCCGTTCGCTCGGGAGATGGAGCGTGACCCGCCCCAATCCCTCAGATTGCACATGAGGGGTGTTGGGAATGGGGGCACGCGGGTCGACGTCGACTTCCTGGCTCCGCGAATCATGTACCTCCGTCGTGGGTGGAAGACGTTCGCTCGTATCCACAGCCTGACGGTGGGGCTCATCCTCTACTTCAAATTAATGGCGGTCGGCCTGCTCTCTGTCAAGGTGTTCGGCGACTTCGGGACTCGCCTGAAGTGCTGCATGGAGAGCTCCTCCGATGGAGATTCCGACGACGGAAGCTCTTCCTCCAGCGAAAGTGATGAGGAGGACAGCAGGGCAGACAGCGGGGACGATTCCGACTAGGCGTCGGATGCCCCGCGCCTGGGCGGGTGCGGCTGCAGCAACATCTGCACCTGGCCGCTCCTCCGGCAGAGTTTTGCCAGGGGCAGGGGCAGCTCCTTGAACTTCTCGGGGTCGTCTCCTTGGGAGGCTCGTGTCGGGAGGCTGCGGAAGAGGAAGAAGGCAGGTGGCAAGGCCGTCAACTCGGAGTACACGGGCACCGACGCCTTCGTCGCGTACTGCCGGTCCTGCTGCCTCGTCTTCCAGCTCCTTTCCCAGCACCGTCATCACCGGCCCGCCCCTGGGCGGTCACCGAGGTGTTCTCTGCTGCTCGTAGCTCGCCTAGGCGCCCCTTTTGCCCTCTCGCCTCCTTGACCTGCCTCCTGAGGAGAGGGACAAGAAAGGGATCACGGGCATCTTATCTCTCTTCTTTAGTTTGTCAGCCTGCGGGTCTTTGTTAAATTCAGAACTTGTAATCCCCTTGCTCATGTTTTTCATTCCATATGAACTGTACCTATATGGGATGTTTTTAATGAAAAAGGGATGCTTGCCGGGGTTTTCGTTCGTGGGTAGACCCCGCGACAAGGAACGAATCCTTGTTATTTTTTAAGATAAAAGTTTTTCGCCCGGCAACAGGCCTTTCCGCCCCCCCACTCCACTCGACCATTCTCGCGCTCTTGGTGGAGGCAGGGATGAAGTGGGCTTGAGGCTCCTCATTCTACCTCCTTGCCGCCGCGGCTACAACCAAATCTGGACCCAGGAAATAATCCTTAGGTATAGGAAAAAGGGGAGCACGGCAGCCTAGAGATAAAAACGAGGTTTCACATGCCCCAGTTCCGTTCCGAAATGCATGACAGAGGATGAAAGACTTATCTGGATCTGCAGCCCCCGGCAATCTCATCTTGCCGCGGTTGGATCCTTGTGCTTGTAGCCCCCGGCAACTCTGGTTTGCCGGGGTCGGGACGCCGGTCCGTTTCCTTTCTTACAAGTAGCTCGACAGAAGTGCTCATGTGCCCTGCGAACCAAAGGAGGACAGAAGAGAAACAGATAGACGCGCACTCGACCTCTAAGCTAGGGGTTAGTCGCTGCTGAGCACTATCAACCCTAACCAAGGAAGAGACTCGACCTAGCATGCATGTTATGACTGAGGGCGCCAGCGCTTCATTTATTTATGCTCAGGGTCTGCGCCTGGCTTTGTACGAAGGGTCACATGCCTTGCCGGCAAAGCTTGTACAAAAGGTGGCTTGCCGGGAGGCCCGGCAAGCCACGCCTTATGGGTAAAACTTGCGAAGATGCTCGATGTTCCAGGAGTTGTTCACTGGGACAGCATCTTCGGTCTCTAGGCGGACTGCGCCGGGCCTGGTGACTCGTATTACCCTATAAGGGCCTTCCCACTTCGGCATCAACTTGTTGGCATTCTTGGCTGACTGAACGCGCCGAAGAACAAGGTCGCCTTCCGCAAAGCTTCGGGCATGAACCTTGCGGCTATGGTAGCGGCGCAAGGCTTGCTGGTAGCGCGCTGCTCTCACAGCCGCTGAAGACGATCTTCCTCAAGGAGCGTCGCGTCATCTTGGCGCAACTACTCTTGCTCAAGCTCCTCATAAGCAAGCACTCGAGGTGACCCGTATATGAGTTCCGTGGGGATAATTGCTTCTGCCCCGTAGACCAGGGCAAAAGGTGTCTGGCTGGTGGCTCGATTTGGCGTCGTCCAGATCGACCAAAGAACCGCTGGCAATTCATCAATCTAGTGCCTTCCGCTCTTGTGCACCTTGTCAAAAGTCTTTGTCCTTAGGCCTCGCAACACTTCAGCATTCGCCCTCTCCGCTTGACCGTTGCTCCGTGGGTGTGCCACGGAAGCAAAACAGACCTTGCTGCCGAGGTCTTGAATGTATTGCATGAAGGTGTGGCTCGTAAAATGCATGCCGTTGTCGGTGATGACTCTATTTGGCACACCAAAACGGCAGACCAGTCCTTCGAAAAACTTGATAGCTGACTGAGTAGTCACCTTTCTCACTGCTTCCACCTCCGGCCACTTTGTGAACTTGTCGATTGCAACGTACAAGTACTCAAAGCCCCCGACAGCGCGGGGGAAAGGGCCCAGTATGTCGAGCCCCCAGACCGAGAATGGCCAGGAGAGAGGGATTGTTTGAAGGGCTTGGGCTGGTTGACGAAGCTTCTTTGAATGGAACTGACATGTTTCACACTTGGTTACTAGTGTCGTCGCATCCTGGAGGGCGGTGGGCTAGAAGAAACCTTGCCGGAATGCATTTCCGGCAAGGGCCCTCGACCCTATGTGGGAGCCACATATGCCTCCATGTATCTCCGCCAACAGCTCTAGTCCTTCCTCCCGGGGGATGCACTTCAATTTCACACCGTTCAGCCTTCTCCTGTACAGGACGTCATCGACGAACTGGTACAGGGCGGACCGACGGGCTACTTTCTCCCTCAGGAAGCTCCCCTGTTTGGAGGAATCGGACGGTATGTTGCGCCCATGCCGGAGCCTGGGGCTCGACGACAAGGACCAAAGGCATTTCTTCCACCATGGGAGCGGCTATCTCTACGGCTAGGGCTTGACGCCCTGCTAGAGGCAGCTGCTCTTGGGCAGGCTCAGTGTCCGTGGCAGCACCCTTGCCGGCAGCCCCAAAGGGCTCGGTAGGAAAGTACTTGCCGGCACCCGACTTCCTTCGCTTGTTCTGCCCTGTTGATGGTTTGGCGGATAGTTGAGTTAGCCAGAGCAAAAAGGTACCCGGTTCCACAGGTAGCTTGAATGCGGCACGCTTTGACAAGTAATCAGCGGTGTCGTTCTCCATTTGGGGGACGTGCTCCGCTTGGATACTGTCAAAGCGCTCCTCCAGCTTCCTCACTTCATCTATGCAAGCTTCCTCAATGGGCTCTGGTAATCCTTGTTGACCTTCCTGACAACAAGCTGCGAGTCACCCCTGACGATGAGCTTCTTAACCCCGAGGTCTGCCGCGATCCTGAGACCGGCAAGCAATCCCTCATAATCAGCAGTGTTGTTGGTGGACATCTCTGGGGGAAAATGCATCTAGATCACGTACTTGAGGTGCTCCCCGGTAGGTGCGACAAGCAGCACACCGGCACCGGCACCTTGCAGCGAGAAAGCCCCATCAAAGCACATGATCCAGTCGTGATCTTCCTCCTTGCCGGGGAGAGTGGTCTCCTGGATTTCTTCGTCAGGCGTTGAGGTCCATTATGCAATGAACTCCACCAAGACTCTGCTCTGAATTGTCGAGGTACTTTCAAACTTCAAACTGAAACTTGATAACTCCAAGGCCCACTCCACAATCCTCCCGGTTGCATCTGGGTTATGCAATATCCGTTGCAACGGGAGGCGGGTGACGATAGTGATCTCGTGGGCTTGGAAGTAATGTCGTAGCTTCCTCGAGGCCATAAGGAGGCCGAAGAGCAATTTCTGCACACCGAAGTACCTCAATCTAGCTCCCTACAAGAGGGAGCTGACAAAGTAAATCGGGTGTTGCATCATCTTCTTCTTGTGCACCACCTCTCTTGACTGCGCGGGCACTGCCTCGATGGCACCAGACTCTGTTGGGGACCTCGCCTTGCCGGCACCAGGCCCTGCCGGGGGAATCTTGGGCTTGCCATCCGCTGGTTCTGTCGCCGTCACTGCCTCCTCGTTAACCTCCATCTGCGCCACTAGCGCGGCGCTGACCACTTGATTCTTCACCGCCAGATACAGCAGCAATGGCTCTTGTGGTTTAGGCGCAACTAGTATTGGCATGGAGGAAAGATATCTCTTCAAATCCTGCAATGCTGCCTCGGCTTCTGGGGTCCATTCCATTGGGCCTGCCTTCTTCAAGATTTTGAAGAAAGGAAGGGCGCGCTGGACGGACTTGGAGATAAATTGGCTCATGGCGGCAACGCAGCCGGTGAGCGGATGCACATCTTTGATCCGCTTGGGTGCCTCAATCTGCTCAATAGCCTTGATTTTGTCTGGGTTTGCCTCGATCCCGTGCTGCAACACAAAGAATCCGAGAAGCTTGCCGGATGGAACACCAAAGACACACTTCTCAGGGTTCAGCTTGAGGTTGATCTTGCGCAGGTTGGCAAATGCCTCTTCTAGATCTTGCACAAGAGTTGGCCCGTCCTTGGTTTTGACCACTATGTCATCCATGTAGGCCTCCATATTTCTACGGAGCTGAGGTTCAAAACCAATTTGGACTCCTCTTGCAAATGTTCCAACGCTTTTCAACCCGAAAGGCATCCGTAAAAAGCAATACGTACCACATGGGGTGATGAACATTGTCTTTTCTTCATCCTCTCTTGTCATGAAGATCTGGTGGTAGCCCGAGTAGGCGTCGAGGAATGATAACAGATCACACCCGGCCATGGAGTCAACAATCTGGTCGATGTGCGGCAATGGGAAGGGGTCCTTAGGACAAGCCTTATTGATATCTGTGTAATCAATACACAGCCTCCACTTCCCATTCGCCTTGCGCACCACTACCGGATTGGCCAACCACGTCGGGTGGAGCACTCCTCTCACCAACCCTGCCACTTCTAGCTTCTTGATCTCCTCTGTGATGAACTCCTGCCTCTCCAGAGCCTGCTTTCTGACCTTCTGCTTGACAGGCCGCGCATGGGGGCAGACAGCTAGGAGGTGCTCAATCACCTCCTGGGAACACCGGGGATGTCGGATGCTTGCCATGCAAACACGTCGACATTCGCCTGCAGGAAGGTGACGAGCGCGCCTTCCTATTTGCTGCCGAGGGTGGAGCCTATGGTGAAGGCCCCTCCCGCGCCATCCTCCCTGGCGGACACCTTCTTGGTCTGCGGTGGCTCGGCTCTGGATCTCTTGCTCTTGCCGATAGAGCTCTCTGGCACGTCCTCGATGGCAGCACAACACTCTGAAGAGGTGCGCTTGCCGGAGTGGGTGCGAGAGGTCTTGCCGGGCTTCTTCTTCCCTCCCGGGGCTTCAGCAACAGGAGCAGGTGCCTTGGTGGCAGCTGCTGCAACTGCTTCTCGGTAGAGTTGGTCGGCGCAAATCAGCGTGTCCTTCCTGTCAGAGGGGACGGAGATGATGGTCAGTGGCCCGGGCATCTTTAGCATGTTGTAGGCGTAGTGTGACGCCGCCATGAACTTGGCTAGCGCCGGGCGGCCGAGGATCCCGTTGTAGGGCAAGGGGATCTCGGCCACGTCGAAGATGATCCTCTCCGTCCTATAGTTCAACTCTCCTCCAAATGTCACGGGCAGTGTGACCTTTCCCTTCGGCTGGCTCCTCCCCGGATTGACCCCTTGAAACGTGTCCGTTTCCTCGAGGTCTCCATCAGGGATTTGCAACCTTTTGATCACGACAAGCGAGATCAGGTTCAAGCCGGCCCCGCCGTCAACCAACATCTTGTTCACCCTGAGGTTGCGTATCGTTGGTGAGACCAACAATGGCAAACACCCGACCGCGGTAGTGAGGTCAGGGTGGTCCTCGGCGTCAAAGATGAGGGTCGTGCTAGACCACTTCAGCGGCTTCTGAGCGTCGAACGACGGCTCTGCTGCTGTAATCTCACGCGCCCACTACTTGAGCTGGCGGTGAGAGGTATACAGCGAGGCGCCGCCATCGACGCACATGGCCTCCATAGCCTTCTAGAACCCTTGCTCACCAGACTCATCGTCCTCGTCGTGATCATCGTCTTCTTGTTTCTTGTCGCGGCCCCGGGCAGGACTCTCTTGCTGGTTGTCCTTGCCGGGGCGGCTTCCTTGGCCGCCACGCTTCTTGCCGGATCCCTCAGCACCATCCTGGTCCTTCTCCTTGTCCCGCCTCTAGTACTCAGCCTTTTGCTTCTCAGCAAGTAGCTCGACTTGTCGGCAGTTTTGGAGGTCGTGGCCCTTGGTGCGGTGGATCTTGCAGTATTGCTTGCCGGAGCTTCCTGGCTTGTCGGTAGCCGCCAAGGCCCGGCAGGCGGCGCACCCGGCAATCTCCTTGCTGGGGGAGCCTGTCTTGACCTTCTTGCTGGCACCGGTGTCGTCAGATCCCTCAACGGCAAGCACGGCCTTGCCTTTGCGTTTCCTATTGCGACGCTGACCCTTCTTCGTCGGGGTAGCGGCGTCTTCATCGGTGGAGTTGGTTTCCACGCCGGCGTCTTGCCGGGGTACTTCCTTCCCTCTTCAGCCCGAGCGCACCTATCGGCCAGAACATAGAGCTTGGCCACATCCTTAACCTTGGTCATCGCCAGCTCCTCGCGCATCTTGCGATTGCGCACGTTCTGGTGGAACGCGCTAATCACAGCGGCGGGATCAACGTCGGGGATGTTGTACTGCACCCGCTGAATCTCTGGATATACTTGCGCAGGGTTTCCCCTTCTTTGTAGGGAATGATATGCAGATCACTGGCCTGGCCATGAGCTTGGTGGCCTCGTGTGAAGGCACCAACGAACTCATGGCATAGATCGACCAAGAAGAAATGGAATCCACCGGCAAGTGCATCAACCAAGACATCACATTGGGCTTGAGCGCCAGCGGGAAATAGTTGGCAAGCACCTTGTCGTCGCGAGCCCCAGCAGCCTGCATCGCGATGGTGTAGATGTTGAGGAACTCGAACGGATGGGTCCTGCCAGTGTACTTCTCGCCGACGTCGGGCTTGAACGTGCGGTGGGACGGCCACTGGAACTACCGCAGCTCACGGGTAAAGGCCGGGCAGCCCACCTCATAAGGTAGGCCGCCAAAGCCCCCCGGTGCCGGGTGGTCCATAGCGGGTCCCGCCCGCTTGTCCGACTGGCAGCGTGTTTCGTGTCGGCGCTCGACGGTGGTTCGAGCGTCTTCGTGAGCTCGTTCCCGAAGGACCTGGCGCTGGTCGCGGAGGGTCCGCGGGTCGGACGACGCTATGGAGATGTTATCACAAGCGTCGTCACGACGGGCCGACGCCCGTGGCGGCTGGCGAGGAGGAGGAGAGTGCACCATGGCTACAACTCCCCCGGTCCTCCCAACGCCAGCATGCGATGGCTCGGTGGAGCACTGACCCGAGGGTCCCGCCAATCACGGATCGTCTTTGTTAGCGACGGCGACGAGGCTCCGAATGGTGGCCCTCCACTCATCAAGCTTCTTTGCAGCAGGAGGGAAATCGAGGAGCACCTGCGCGCACCAAAGCTTCTACTGGCGTGGGCGGCAGCGACAGCTGCGTGGATCGCGGCGCGCTTCGACTTCTAACTACGTTAGAAGGAGCTCCGTTACGACCCAGCGGCTGCGTGCCATTTTCGCCAGCGCTTCGGCGGGCATGCTGAACCCCTTCATCCTGTGGATGACGCACGGGGCTCTTCCCACGGCGGTGCTCAGGGTCACCAACGTGGTGACGCTGCTCGGCGCGCACACCATGGAAAGAGCGCACAGTGGTCGCCGGTGTGGGCGTCCTGGAGGTCGCTGCACCGCCCGGAGATGGCACAACGACACCCCTGGAGGGCCCCGCGCAGCCTGCGAGGGGCCCAGCTCCGTCTTTGGATCCGGCGACGTGTGGCACTATGGCCGGTTGTCTGGTGCGCGAACGACACCGCTCGCCGGGCTCTGACTACCAGGGCGATGCGGGTGCTCGCGGACCGCGGCCCGGGTCCTGTCTGCGACCGGTCCACTGCTCGCCCGCACCGGCACGGGCCGTTCGGCTCCCAACGAGCCGACCGTCGTGGTCGTCTTCTTCTTAGGAGCCATGGCGACGAAGAACTGCTAGGCTGATTACTAGACCAGATTCTCACAACTACGCACGCCCCTACCTGGCGCGCCAAAGATGTCGGTGTGGAACGACACCTATGGGATCACAAGAATCCCTACTACGGTTGTCGGGGCTCGGGGTTGCGAGAAGAGCAAGGTTAGTAGCCAGCACAAGGATCGCTTACCCAGATTTGGGCCACGAGGATGCATAAAACCCTAGTCCTGCTTTGGTGGGTGTATTTCAGAGAGTTCTTGAGCTCTCGAACTAGCTGTGGTCAGTGCGTGGTCCGAAAGAGCCGAATCCCTCTCAAATATGCCATTGGCCTCCTTTTATAGTCGAAAGGGGCTGCCACAGTGGCACACAGGAGGTGGAAAGGCATACAGTGCCCTGAGCTTATCGCTCGTATTACAGGACAAGACGCATTTAATGCATAGCTTAGGTGTCCCCTTGCTTTATTGGGGACGGGGGCGAGGCCCGTCTCGTCCGTCGCCGCTCCTCCTTGCTTTGACACGCGCCCTGGCCAGTGAGGTGTGTGGTTCCATGAAGGCAGGCATGCAACTGAGGTGGCGGAGCCTTCACGAAGATCTTCATGCCGCCACGCTGGTGCTCGATGAGTTGGCCTGGGAGCTGCATGTTGCCACGCACGTGCCCGCCCAGCTGGTCGGGTCGGGCAGCTACATGTGAGTGGTGGTGGAAAACTTGGTCGGCGCAGGCCTGGCGGTGGCCCCGCTGGCGCCCTTGGAGAGGGCCTTGCCGGGTGGCCGGCAAGGATCTTGCCGTGGTGCGATGTCGTCCCCGGCAACGACCTTTGAGGGAGTCCTGGATTAGGGGATATCCGGGCAGCCGGACTATGACCTTTGGCCGGACTGTTGAACTATGAAGATACAAGATTGAAGACTTCGTCCCGTGTCCGGGAGGGACTCTCCTTGGCGTGGAAAGCAAGCTTGGCGATACGGATATGTAGATCTCCTTCCTTGTAACCGACTCTGTGTAACTCTAGCCCCCTCCGGTGTCTATATAAACCGGAGGGTTTAGTCCGTAGGACACAACAACAATCATACCATAGGCTAGCTTCTAGGGTTTAGCCTCTTTGATCTCGTGGTAGATCAACTTTTGTACTACCCATATCATCAATATTAATCAAGCAGGAGTAGGGTTTTACCTCCATCGAGAGGGCCCGAACCTGGGTAAAAACATCGTGCCCCTTGTCTCTTGTTGCCATCCGCCTAGACACACAGTTCGGGACCCCCTACCCGAGATCCGCCGGTTTTGACACCGACATTGGTGCTTTCATTGAGAGTTCCACTGTTTCGTCACCATAAGGAAAGGATGCCTCGTCTTGTCTTTAAAGACGGCTCTACCGCTGGGGGAGCTCTGGTTGTCGGCCAGACTCTCCGGCTAGGTGGTTTTATCATGACCGCATGTTCGGCTGCTGCGCCAACGATGACTTTTCGGGTCATCGAAAACAGCCTCCACGTCAACTCGGAACTCACCGGGCAGATGGATCCAATGGAGCTCTCTTCCCTAAACGAGCTCTTGGATAACATCGCCGCCTTGGGAGTCGCTACGGACTATGATCGGATTGGGCTTAAACCCGATCAAAGGGAGATTAACTCTCCACTGGTCACCCATCACATTGCGGTGGTGGAGGAACAATGCGGCGGCCTTTCCTCCATCTTGAGGACTAACTATGTCCGGATTCCTGAGCCCTCCGATCCGGATACCCGTTTACGGGAGAACACCACCCAAGCCCTGAACCTAGAATCAGGCAGCGGGCCAGACTTATCGGGCAACATCCCACAACCCGAACTTCCAAGACTGGAAACTCCTCGGCCCCTGGGTCTCAGGTCGGGTGAGGTTTCGGATTCAATTCCACCCACCCATCCAGACATAAGCGATCTTTCCCACATCAGGCAAGAGCCCCAGGAAACAGTACATCATTATTGGGCCAGATTCCTCCTTGTAATGAACAAGGTTAAGTACTATCGCGAGGAAGACGCAATCTCATTCTTCTGCAATAATTGCACGGACAAGGGAATCCTTAACACCATAAGTCGCCGTGAAATTACACGCTTTTCCGACTTGGCGTCCATAGTACAAAAATATTGTGCGATGGAAAGTGCCTGGAAAACCGAAATAAAATTTTGGGACAATCCGGCCCTAAATAGGAACCCAGTCCGAAATAAAAGGGTGCATTATCACAAGACACTCGGGTTAACTACCAAAAAACAAAAACCCTCTACAGGGCATGGAACCGTACTGGAGGGATGGCTCAATGGATCCTGCAAAATTCATAGTACAGAGGGCGCCATACCAACACATAGCCTTAGAGCATGTTGGATACTCCGGCAGGTAGCCAAAAGTGGCGAGGATCGTCTCATCCGAGAAGCCACAGAGCACCATCCCAGGGATAGCAATACGGTATTAACAGTCTTTGAGACCTTCCATCAAATAATAGGCGAAAGCGGACACTCCGCAGCCTTGCCGAAATATACCACGTGGCAACAATAAATCCATGGAGTGACACGGCTATTACTTTCAATGCCAGTGACGAACCTAAATTCCGAACAGCCCGAGCACCAGCCGCATTGGTCCTCAGTCCAATTGTGGACCGCTTTCGACTCACCAAAGTGCTCATGGATGGCGGCAGCGGATTAAACCTCATCTATGAGGAAACCCTTCAAAAAATGGAAATAGACTGGAACCGCATTGAGCGAAGCAGCACAATCTTTAGAGGAATAATCCCCAGTCGGGAAGCACGCTGTACATGACAAATTACACTAGATGTGGTGTTCGGCACGCCGGAGAACTACAGGTCCAAAGAGATTAGTTCCAAGTGGCTTCGTTCAGTAGCGGATACCACGCCCTTTTAGGGCGGGAGGCGTTCACGATATTCCAAGCCATACCCCACTACAGGTACATGAAGCTCCAAATGCCCGGGCCCAACGGAATCATCACTCTCACTAGCGATCCGGACACAGCACTCCGCGCCGAAAACAAGACTGCTGCACTCGCCCTCGAGGCATTATCCGAAGCCCTTGCGGCTGAGGAACTGGCTGCGCTGCGCTCTACTGTGGACAGGGACGATATGATACTTGATAAGAGATCCAAGTCCACCTCCTTTAAACCAGTAGATGAAATAGTCAAATTCCAAGTCCATCCAACGGACCCTACAAAAACAGCCTCCATCGGGGCACAGTTAAACCCCGCCGTAGACGTTGCACTACGAGAGTTCCTGCGCGAGAACTGGGACATTTTTGCCTGGCATCCTTCAAATATGCCAGGAATCCCACGCAGGCTGGCCGAGCACACCCTCAATATTCTAAAGGGATTCAAGCTTGTCAAGCAGGCTCTTCGGTGTTTCTCTGAACCTAAGAGACAAGCTACGCGAGAGGAACTAGCCAAGTTATTGGAGGCCGGATTCATTAGAGAAATAAAACACCCGGACTGGCTAGCAAACCTGGTGATGGTACCAAAGAAGGACAAATCCTGGCGCCTGTGCGTCGATTACAAGGACCTCAACAAGGCTTGCCCAAAGGATCCCTTCCCCCTCCCCCACATCGACCAAATTATCGATGCTACCGCAGGACACGACTCATTGTGTTTCCTCGACGCATACTCCGGCTACCACCAAATTAAGATGGCGGAGCCCGACCAAGCCACAACGGCATTCATCACACCATACGGCCCCTTCTGCTTCAACACAATGCCTTTTGGGCTCAAAAACGTCGGCGCAACATATCAGCGCATGATTCAGACATGTCTGGCGAACCAGATCGGCAAAACAGTGGAGGCATAAATAGATGATGTGATCGTCAAAACCAAACACGTCGACTCTCTAATAGACAACTTGAGGCTCACATTCGACAACCTCCGAACATACGACATCAAGCTCAACCAAGAAAAATGCGTTTTTGGTGTGCCAGCCGGAAAGCTCCTGGGCTTCATTGTATCCAGCAGAGGAATTAAAGCAAATCCGGCCAAGATCCGATCTTTGTCACAGTTGGATATTCCAATGGACCTCAAACAAATCCAGAAACTAACCGGATGTGTGGCGGCTCTAAGCCGCTTTATCTCCCGCCTGGGAAAAAAGGCATTACCCCTTTATCACCCCCTACGGCGCACCGAACACTTCGAGTGGACGGATGCCGCCACAGCCGGATTGGAAGAAATAAAGGCCATACTGGCAACCAACCCAATCCTGGCCGCGCCAAACACTGGCGAATCAATGATGTTATACATTCCGGCAACTCACCAAGTTGTAAGTGCAGTGCTCGTCGTCGAACGAGAAACGGACGGACATAAATTCCCCCTACAAAAGCCGGTCTATTATGTATCCACTGTCCTCACTCCATGCAAGTCACGGTATCCGCATTATCAAAAGATAGCATACGCGGTATTCATGGCATCCAGGAAACTGTGACACTACTTTCAAGAGTGTTCAATAACAGTAGCCTCGGAAGTACCACTTAATGATATTATAAACAACCGCGACGCCACTGGCCGGATTGCCAAATGGTCCATTGAGCTCCTCCCGTTCGACATAATGTATAAACCACGGCGAGCCATCAAGTCGCAAGTATTGGCTGACTTCGTCGCCGAGTGGACGGAAGCCGAACTCCCTAAAGAGTACGGTGCATACTCCAATTGGATCATGCACTTCGACGGCTCCAAAATGCTGGCTGGTCTGGGGGCCGGCGTCGTTCTGACGTCCCCAACCGGAGATACAATCCAATACGTACTCCAGATAATGTATACAGACTCCAACAACGCAGCCGAATACGAGGCCCTTTTACATGGTCTCTGGATGGCAGTATCCATGGGCATTCAACGCCTGGAGGTGCGGGGGGATTCGAACCTCGCAATATCCCAAATAAATGGAGACTTTGATGCCAAGGATCCGAAAATGGCGGCCTATCGCAACGCCGTCCTCAAGATGTCAGCTCGGTTCGAGGGGCTCGAATTTCACCATGTGGCCCGGGAAAACAATCAGGCGGCAGACGTCCTCGCACGCATCGGCGCAAAATGCGATGTGGTCCCCCCAAACATCTTTTTGGAGAGGCTGTTTAAGCCATCTGTGGTATGGGAAGGAGACACTAGTAACAATAGTCCGGACACAGCCACAACGCCCGATACCGAACACTTTGACATAATCGGAGGCTCTGCCACCGAAATAACACCTTCAGCCCACGTAATAATGGCCATCATCGCCCCGTGGACAGAACCATTCCTGGCCTACTTAACTAGGCAGAAGCTCCCCGAGGACCAAAATGAGGCACGCTGCATAACGCGGCGATCTAAAGCCTATAGGATCCATGAGGGAGAGATTTATAAGAAAAGCACCACCGGAGTCCTTCAAAGGTGCATCTCCGAAGAGGAAGGGCGGAAGCTTTTGGCAGAAATTCATGCCGGACTCGGCGGCCACCACGCCGCAGCCCGGGCACTAGTAAGCAAGGCCTTCCGTACAGGTTTTTACTGGCCAACGGCCCGGGCAGATGCACACGACTTGGTACAACGTTGCGTCGGTTGTCAGCTCTTTGCAAACCAAAGCCATATGCCACCCACCGCCCTCCACACAATCCCCATTACTTGGCCCTTTGCGGTCTTGGGGCTTGACATGGTTGGACCTCTTAAAGGAGGAACCCACAAGAAAAAATACTTGCTGGTCATGGTGGATAAATTCACCAAATGGATAGAAGCCAAACCTGTTAAAACGGCCGAATTCGGACCGGTGATAGACTTCATATCCGGGGTCATACACCGATATGGCATCCCCCATAGCATCATCACTGATAACGTCACGAACTTCACTGCCGACGAGGTAAAACTCTGGTGCAAAAATATGGGCATCAAGCTTGATTATGCTTCCGTCTATCACCCACAAACTAACGGTCAAGTCGAGCGCGCAAATGGTCTTATCATGAGCGGCATCAAACCCAGATTAGTGTGGTCCCTAAAGGAATCTAACACGCAGTGGGTAGAGGAGCTCGACTCCGTACTCTGGGGGCTGCGGACCACGCTAAATCGTACTACCGGATACACACCCTTTTTTATGGTGTACGGCGCAGAGGCAATTCTGCCCTTCGACATAATTCATGTCTCACCTCGAGTGCGCATGTACGAAGAAAGAGAAGCCGAACTCGATCGGCAGGACAACTTGGACACCCTAGAGGAGGAGCGCGATGTGGCAAAAGCCCGTTCCACATTCTATCAGCAACAGGCTCGAAGATACCAAAGCAGAGAAGTACAGGCCAAAACTTATAATGTTGGTGAACTAGTTCTACGCCTGCCGGAGAAGAAAAAGACCAAACTAGAGCCCAATGGGAGGGTCCCTTCATCATTGACCAAGATCTGACCGGCGAAGCGTACCGTCTGCGGGATGCATCGGATAATCGACTTGAGCCGAACCCATGGAACGCAGCAAGGCTCCGAAGATTCTACGCCTAGCGCCGGACTCTGTGTTCGTCTCCTTCCTCTGTTCATTTTTCGCATATGCATTATCTGTCCTTTTCTCTCCTTCTTCTTTTATTTTTTACGATGCCTTCAAGGGCTAACTCGTGCCTTGCCTGCACACCATTGACGCGCTAGGGAACTATACCTGGGGGCTTCTTACACAGAAGCTTACTTATTTATCCGGGCTTCGTGCCCAACACATGGGTCCTGCTTCCGCATGTACCTTTTCTTCGCCATCGATATGACTTAAGTTTTGGCCAAGATGGGTTGCCTGGCTCTTGTATTTATGCCCTACATTCCCGTTAATTCGGCTAGGGAATAAGGGGAGCACCTCTGCGATTGTTACTGCCGGGTCAGCCGGATGTGTACCTCGGACTGGGTGAAGCCGAAAGCTAGCGTTCTTAAGGGAATATTCGGTCGGTGAACAAAAGATGATTTTTTACTTATTTATTTTCCATATGTGCCCCCAGATGTTTTTTCCTGTGACTTTTTTCGCAGTCCGGACATGCACTTTAGGGCATGCGTACCCAGGGAAAGGAACCCCTAACGGAACTATTCTCCCTGGAAGATGTTTCTTACTAACCATGTAATATAACATAACTAGTTGGGCACTTGTCTGTTCAAGCACTAATGAACCCTACGCCTGGTTTCCATGCATGCCCCGGTTCTTACATAACCGAGAGGGTATTCGGATACACTCCGGACTATCAGGTCCAGAGGTTGAAGCGAAAAGGTCCGCCATGACAAATGATCTACAATCCGGCTAGAAGGCATTACACATGTCACTTCAATTACATAGTCACTTTGACTGACTAAACTCCTCCTCTATACCATCCAACAGGTTGTCTAGCCTACAATCCTATTGGGAATACTTTGCGGCCAATTCTACTTGCACGTACAGTAGGCTAACAGGGATCTCTTTCCCATCGGGCCCCACAGGTCCGACCTCGGCCATGTGGTTTGGGTCAACCTTGGTATACCGCGTCTTCACCATGGCCCAGGCTTCCCTGGTACCTTGACGGCAGGCCGATATCTTCCATAATCGGAAGCGCCGCCGCGCTCCCTTCAGCTTCTTCGCAAGCTCTCCAAGGCCTTCGGGCACGGAGACGGATGGCCATAAGGCCTGGGCAATGCCTTGCATCACCTGCCGAGCTCGTTCGTGCAGCTGTGAGAGCTCGGGTAGAAGATCACCCACAGACCCGGGCATTTCATCCGCGGGACGACCTGTTAGCATACTTACAGACATAACTCTGTTAGTCGGCTTCCTCGCGGAACTCTTCTTAAAATTTCGTTCAAGCACTTACTGAAAATGCCGCGTCAAAGCCGCTGATTCTCCTTCACGGAGTCTGACAGTTGGGCACGGACATCCTTTAGTTCCACGCTCAGCTGTGTGTTGGCATCCAGGAGATTATTCTTCTCCCGCCTAACCCTTGTAAGCACGCTCTCGCCAGCCTTTAGCCGGCGTAGGAGATGTTGCTCATCCGGATTTCCTCCGGCGTCATCTGCAATTTTCTTGTCCGATTTGCATATATGCCGCACTCTACATGGTACCTATCATTTTAAGCACGTATTACCAGAGAGGGTCTTCTTGGACTCCTCTTGTGCGGCTAGTGCGGCCTGAAGTTGGGCTTTGCACTCTTCAAGCTCATGGGACAATTGGGTATTCTTTTCTGTAAGAACCTGCATAACAAATGATCCTTAAATCAATTATTCTAACTGTTTCAAGTCTCAGGGGCTACTGCTATATATAATCATTAAATTTCCTCACCCGTATATCCTTTACATACTGGTCCGTGGCTCTGGCTAGACCATTTTGAGCAGCACGGAGGTACGTGTCTCCTGAGTTGAAGACATCAAATGCCTCTTGGGAGAAACAAGCGTCACGGAGAACGGCTCGGCGACGCCTGTGGTTCATGGCACTCTCCACCTCGGAATTTGTGGCAGACATTTTATCTGCATCCTCTGTCGGAGGAGCCTCCTGTGTGTGCCCCGTGTTCGCTTCCGCTTCCATGTTCGGCCCTGGAGCCCGACTGGTTGAGGCGTGATTGGCGACTCTCCGGATATAGTCCGGCGAGAGTTCTTCTTCCTAGAAAGCACAGGCGTTATTATGTCTTTAAAGACGATACCATGGAGTAAGGCGGGACATCATACCTCTGCGCTGGCGTCTCAGTCCGGACTGCGTTCCTTTTTAGCCTGCCCGGCCTCGGAGCCCCTTGTTGGCTTGTCGCCGCGGGCCCGTCGTGACGTCCCAAGGGTCTTCCCTATAAAACGTCGTCGGAATATGGTAAGTGAAGTGTGTAAAGCCGAACCCTTTTCAAAATTGTTGGGACTGTGATCTCGGTCACCTGCGAAGCTGGGAGCAGCCCATGGTAGTCCGCCGTAATGGCTGCCAAGGCGCCGTCGCTGCTTAACTGGTAGAATACCTTGTCAATCAGCTCCACGGATATGTCTTGGTCCTCTTTGAAGGCCGGGTCGAGGGACCGCTCAGGATCCTGTGGTTGTGGAGGTGGGTTGTTGATCTCCCTTACAGCCTTACGCAGTTCCTTCGGTGAATTTGCGAATAAAACATTTAATTATGGGAATATGGAACGGATGGGCATAAAAAATGGCGGCCTACCCAGCTCGGAGGATTGTACATGGAAAGCCCATTTGGTGGCTGGATGCGGAGGAATTCCTCTTCCTCTCCCTTGTACAAATCGGACAAGATTTTTGCTAGGGCGGCGGCCGAGTCTGGCCCCTTGCGGCCACAGCGGGTGGCGTCATCTTCCCCGTTGAAATCCCACATGGGGTGGCCTCGATATTGAAGCGACTGCACCCCCCGCATAATGCATATTGCCATGACTTCGGCCATGGTCAGTCCTGATTGAGCCAATACCTTTATCCGGCCCATCAGGTAAAGGACTTCTATGTCATCTTCCTCCTGGGGGCTTCTGTGACGCCCGGATAGTTACGCTACAGTAACCCTCCACTAATGATGCCATGTCACCCCGATTATTGTTGTTAATCGTGCGATGATTAGAATCCCGTTCAAATTTCAAATTCAAAATCAAGTAAACAACAAAAGTTTTCAAACTTTAAAACAAAAATGTTTGGGTTGTGCCAAATATTACAAAGGTAATTGTGGTGAAGTAACCACATTTTTAGAAAAGGCCTAAGCAATTTTAAATGATTAAAACAGAAAAGAATTTATAAAAGAAAATACAAACCAAAAAAAAAAGAAAGAAAGGGAGCCCCCCCCCCCCCGCTGGGCCACCCGGCCCAGCCAACGGCCCCCGGGCCACCGGCCCAACTGGGCAAAGGCCCAGCCGGCCACTTCCTCTCCTTAACCCCCCCCCCCACCCCCTGGAAACCCTAACCGCACCCCGAAACCCCCCCCTCACTCGCGCCCCCACTCTCCCCCTCCCCCCCCCGATCCAGATCGGATCGGGGCACGACTCCGCCGCCCTGCCTCCTCCTCGTCGACGCCGCCCGCCGACCCCGTCGCCCTGGACCTCGCCGCCCCATCGCCGGAGCTCCCCCGCCGGCCTGCTTCCCCCTACGCGCGTCGTCCCCGTCGGCCTCCGCGCCCTCCTCCACGCACGCGCCCGAGACCCTGCCCCCCGACGTGAGCCCCTCCTCCTCCCCTTCCCTCGTCGCCGTTCGCTCGCGGCCGCCATGCCCGGGGCACGCCCGCACCCGCTCGCCCGCGCCCTCTAGGCCCCCTCTGGGCCACTGCCAAACGGGGCCCACGCCCCACAAAACGTTAAAAAAAAAGGAATTAAAATTAATAAAAAAAAATTAATTAAAAAAATAAATAAATAAAAATAAATAAATAAATAAATAAGTAATTAATTAATTAATTAAGGAATTAAATTACTAATTAATCATAATTAGATTAACCTAATTACCTAATTAGTCTAATTAAACAATGATTAGTTAGTTAATCTCTGATTAGCTTAATCACAGAATGACAGGTGGGACCCACACGTCAGATTTGACCAGTCAACGCCCCTGTTGACTGCTGACGTCATGCTGACGTCATGCTGACGTCAGCGTGCACTGTTTTGGATAATGTTATATTTAAATAATTAATTAAATTCCAGAAATTATTAGAATCTTTAGAAAAGCATATCTTTTAATCCGTAACTCGGATTAAAATATTTTCAACATGAAAGTTGCTCAGAACGACGAGACGAACCCGGATACGCAGCCCGTTCATCCGCCACACATCCCTAACATATCAAACTCGCAACTTTCCCCCTCCGGCTCCTCTGCCCGAAAACGCGGAACCCCGGGGAAACTTTCCCGGATGGTTCCCCCCTTCACCGGTATCATCCCATACCGCGTTAGGGCACCTCTAACGCCGTTACTTGTCATGTCATGCATCATTATGCATCTGCTTGCTTAAGTATTTATTGTTTCTTCCCCCTCTTCTCTCGCTAGACACCGAGACCGACGCTGCTGCTACCCAGTTCGACTACGGAGTTGACGATCCCTCTCTCTTGCCAGAGCAACCAGGCAAGCCCCCCCCTTGATCACCAGATATCGCCTACTCTTCTCTATACTGCTTGCATTAGAGTAGTGTAGCTTGTTACTGCTTTCGTTATTCCTATCCTGATGCATAGCCTGTCTTTGATACTGCTGTTGATACCTTTACCTGCAATCCTACTGCTTAGTATAGGATGCTAGTGTTCCATCAGTGGCCCTACACTCTTGTCCGTCTGCCATGCTATACTACTGGGCCGTGATCACTTCGGGAGGTGATCACGGGCATATACTATATACTTTACACTGTTACATTACATGTGATACTGTTCGGAGATGGGGGCTGAAGGGGCAGGTGGCTCCATCCCGGTAGAGGTGGGCCTGGGTTCCCGACGGCCCCCGACTGTTACTTTGTGGCGGAGCGACAGGGCAGGTTCGGACCACCTAGGAGAGAGGTGGGCCTGGCCCTAGTCGGCGTTCGCGATACTTAACACGCTTAACGAGATCTGGGTATTTGATCTGAGTCTGGCCATTTGGTCTATACGCACTAACCACCTACGCGGGAGTAGTTATGGGTATCCCGACGTCGTGGTATCAGCCGAAGCACTTCTTGACGTCAGCGACTGAGTGGCGCGCGCCGGGTTGGACCGCGTAACGTGACTTCCGTTGTACTGGAGGTTACTAGGTCTGCTCACCGGCCGCGTTCGCAACGTGCAGGTGTGCTCAGGGCGATGGGCCCAGACCCCTGCGCGCATAGGTTTAGACCGGCGTGCTGACCGCTCTGTTGTGCCTAGGTGGGGCTGCGACGTGTTGATCTTCCGAGGCCGGGCATGACCCAGGAAAGTGTGTCCGGCCAAATGGGATCAAGCGTGTTGGGCTATGTGGTGCACCTCTGCAGGGAAGTTTATCTATTCGAATAGCCGTGTCCCTCGGTAAAAGGACGACCCGGAGTTGTACCTTGACCTTATGACAACTAGAACTGGATACTTAATAAAACACACCCTTCCAAGTGCCAGATACAACCCGGTGATCGCTCTCTAACAGGGCATCGAGGAGGGGATCGCCGGGTAGGATTATGCTATGTGATGCTACTTGGAGGACTTCAGTCTACTCTCTTCTATATGCTGCAAGACGGAGGCGACCAGAAGCGTAGTCTTCGATAAGACTAGCTATCCCCCTCTTATTCTGGCATTCTGCAGTTCAGTCCACTGATATGGCCCTTTACACATATATCCATGCATATGTAGTGTAGCTCCTTGCTTGCGAGTACTTTGGATGAGTACTCACGGTTGCTTTCTCCTTCTTTTCCCCCTATCCCTTCTACCTGGTTGTCGCAACCAGATGTTGGAGCCCAGGATCCAGACGCCACCGTCGACGACGACTCCTACCACACTGGAGGTGCCTACTACTACGTGCAGCCCGCTGACGACGACCAGGAGTAGTTAGGAGGATCCCAGGCAGGAGGCCTGCGCCTCGTTCGATCTGTATCCCCGTTTGTGCTAGCCTTCTTAAGGCAACCTTGTTTAACTTATGTCTGTACTCAGATATTGTTGCTTCCGCTGACTCGTCTATGATCGAGCACTTGTATTCGAGCCCTCGAGGCCCCTAGCTTGTATTATGATGCTTGTATGACTTATTTTATTTGTAGAGTTGTGTTGTGATATCTTCCCGTGAGTCCCTGATCTTGATCGTACACATTTGCGTGCATGATTAGTGTACGATTGAATCGGGGGCGTCACAGCTTCGCGGCCGCCAGCTCAGGCGCTTCTTCAAAGGAGCATCATCAAACTTGGGAAGGCCGATCCGAATAGGATCCGGAAGAGGGACGTCTTCCACGTAAAACCACTCTGAAGGCTAGTCTTCGGACACCTTCTTCGGGGTTCCGAATAGGTATCCGGTCCCGGCGATGCGCCATACTTCGGCTCCGCCCACCTGATATATTGACCCCCTCTGTGAACGGGGCACAAGGCAGAACAACTTCTTCCACAGTGCGAAATGAGCTTCGCAACCCAAGAACAGCTCGCAAAGGGCTACATAGCCAGCGATATGTAGTATGGAGGCAGGGGTAAGGTTGTGCAACTGGAGGCCGTAGAACTCTAGGAGCCCTCGGAGAAATGGATGGATTGGAAATCCGAGTCCCCTTATCAAATAAGGGACAAGGCACACCCGCTCTCCCTTAGAGGGGTTGGGAAAACTCTCCGCTTGCTCTCCGCCATTGTAGGTGGCGAGCCCGGCTCGAACCGGGACCATATACGCTGGGGGGAGAAATCCCTGGGTCTGAAGCTTCACTAATTGGCTGTGCGGGACGGAACACCTCTCCCAATCTCCGGGCTTGGGGCTGTGGGAACGAGAGGAGGAGCTGCGCTGACCGGCCATGTTGGGACGGATTTCTTCAGGCGTGCTCCAATGAATGCTCGCTAAAGGAGGATGGTATGGTTTGGATCTAAGAATCCTCGTCTCTTTAAATGGATAGCTCATTTGCATAGCTAGGGGGTAAATGTAAAAATACCCTGGCTCCTCACATTCGCTTGACACGTGGAATGTGGCCATTATTTGACACGAAAGCCAAGGAGCGCGACATTCACAAGAAGCCGGACACTATTTGACAGGTACTCGAAATTTGGAGAAGAACCCGCCTTGTAATGTCAAAGACAATCTGCGCGCCAGACTCATCGTCATTGAAGCCTGGTTCAGGGGCTACTGAGGGAGTCCTAGATTAGGGGGTATTTGGGCAGCCGGACTATGACCTTTGGCTGGACTGTTGAACTATGAAGATACAAGATTGAAGACTTCGTCCCGTGTCCGGGAGGGACTCTCCTTGGCGTGGAAAGCAAGCTTGGCGATACGGATATGTAGATCTCCTTCCTTGTAACTGACTCTGTGTAACCCTAGCCCCCTCCGGTGTCTATATAAACCGGAGGGTTTAGTCCGTAGGACACAACAACAATCATACCATAGGCTAGCTTCTAGGGTTTAGCCTCTTTGATCTCGTGGTAGATCAACTCTTGTACTACCCATATCATCAATATTAATCAAGCAGGAGTAGGGTTTTACCTCCATCGAGAGGGCCCGAACCTGGGTAAAAACATCGTGCCCCTTGTCTCCTGTTACCATCCGCCTAGACGCACAGTTCGGGACCCCCTACCCGAGATCCGCCGGTTTTGACACCGACAACCTTGCCGGGGGTCTGGTGGCCTTCCTTGGTAAGGATCTTGCCGAGGGTCGTCGTCTTCTAATCCTTATCTGACCTTGAGTATTCCTTGTCTTCACAAAGGTCTGCATGCCACCACGGAGGTGCCTCCTGAGCCCTGGCCCAACGTGATGTTGGAGACCGCGGGCTCAAGGGTGGCTCGCTCTGTTGGTGTGGGGCGAGCTGTCCCGGCAAGGATCTTGGTGGGGCTGCTGAAGCTGCCCTGGCAAGGGTCTTGCCGGGGGAACCTGCTTCGTCCCTCTGCTCTTTGTGGTCTTGGCCTTGGAGATGCTCTTATCATCTTGTGCTTCGGTCTTACCTTGGCTCACCTCCCCTGTTCTGCTTGGTGTGACTGTAGGCGCGGCTCCGACTGCCCGTGCACAGGTATAGGGGTACAAAAACGCACCCCTCTTTTTGTACACCGACAGGTGTCATGCAAACGTCGACTACATGACACTTCACCATATTTGGGCCTAAGGGAATGCATTGTGTAGTAGTTTTCAGATGATGGGTTGCCAGAGTGACAGAAGCTTTAACCCTAGTTTATGCGCTATTCCGTAAGGGACTTATTTGGATCCAAAAGTTTAATGTTATGGTTAGAATTTATTCTTAATATTTTTCTCGTAGTCACGGATGCTTGCGAGGGGGTTAATCATAAGTAGGAGGTTTGTTCAAGTAAGAACAGCACCTAAGCACCGGTCTACCCACATATCAAATTATTAATGTAGCAAACACAAATCGAACCAACATGATGAAAGTGACTAGATGAAATTCCCGTGTACCCTCAAGAATGCTTTGCTTAGCATAAGAGACTGTTTTAGCCTGTCCTTTGCCTCAAAAGGATTGGGCTACCTTGCTGCACTTTGGCTACTATTATCGTTACTTGCTCGTTACAAATTATCTTGCTATCAAACTACTCATTACTTATAATTTCAGTGCTTGCAGACCTCACCTCTTGCTGAAAACCGCTTGCCATTTCCTTCTGCTCCTCGTTGGGTTCGACAATCTTACTTATCGAAAGGACTAGGATTGATCCCCTATACTTGTGGGTCATCAGCCATCACCTTCTCAAGTAAGCACAAGATTTGAGAGCACTATTGTCATCCTCATGCATTGTGTATAGTTAATGTTGGATGTATCATGACTGGATCTTTTCTACCATGAATTACAATGTTTAGTCACTTCTTGAACTTTGGAGGTGCTCTGCATTTATGTTTTGCGGTCTTAGAAAGGGCTAGCGAGATACTGATGTTGTCATATTATATCATGACTGTTTTGACAAAGTGTTGTCATTTGAGATATTTTATTATTGCTCGCTAGTTGCTTATGCCATTGATATGAGTTAATATAATTTCTAAGAGTTATTGTTGACATGGTTAGTCATAATCTTTGTGGAAACATGGGTGCTACTTAAGCTTATATATGTAAACAAGAATAAAAGAGTTTGTAAAAGTTTTTATTTTTCACTTTCAGTTTATCAACTGAATTGCTTGAGGACAAGCAAAGGTTTAAGCTTGAGGGAGTTGATACGTCTCCATCGTATCTACTTTTCCTAACACTTTTGCTCTTATTTTGGACTCTAATTTGCATGATTTGAATGAAACTACCCCAGATTGACGTTGTTATCAGCAGAACTACCATGGTGTTGTTTTTGTGCAGAAATAAAAGTTCTCGGAATGGAACGAAACTTTTTGGAAAATTATTTCAGAATATATAAAAAATACTGGAGCCAAGAACCACCGAAGGGGGGCCTGGTTGAGCACAACCCATCAGGACGCGCCACCCCCTCCAGGCGCGCCCAGGTGGGTTCTGTCCACCTGGTGGCCCCGCAGACCCTAATCCCAACTCCATAAATACCTACTTTTGGAGAGAAAAAACAGTAAGGTGGAATTATCACGTTTCACGAGACGAAGTCACCGCCACCTCTTGTTCTTCATCGGGAGGCCAGATCTGGAGTCCGTTCGGGGCTCCGGAGAGGGGAATCTTTGGTCTTCGTCATCACCAACCCTCCTTTATCACCAATTCCATGATGCTTCCCACCGGGAGTGAGTAATTCCTTCGTAGGCTCACTGGTCGGTGAGGAGTTGGATGAGATTCATCATGTAATTGAGTTAGTTTTGTTAGGGCTTAATCCCTAGTATTCACTATGTTCTGAGATTGATGTTGTCATGACTTTGCCATGCTTAATGCTTGTCACTAGGGTCCAGAGTGCCATGATTTCACCAATATATCTATGTTCTAGATCCGATCTTGCAAGTCATATTCACCTACTACGTGTTATGATTCGTAAACCCTCAAGGTGACAATAATCTGGATACTTTCCGGCGATGACCGTAGTTTGAGGAGTTCATGTATTCAGTATGTGTTAATGCTTTGTTCCGGTTCTCTATTAAAAGGTGGCCTTAATATCCCTTAGTTTCCTTATGGACCCTGCTACCAGGGGAGAGTAGGACAAAAGATGTCATGCAAGTTCTTTCCATAAGCACATATGACTATTTACGAAATGCATGCCTACATTATATTTACTGGAGCTAGTTTTGCATCGCCCTAGGTTATGACTGTTATATGATGAATATCATCCAACGAATTCACCGATCCAATGCCTACGGATTTTCCACATATTGCTCTTGCTAAGTTATTACTGTTGTTGCTACTGTTACACTTGCTACAAAATCATTGCTATCACTATTACCGTTACTGCTACTATCGTCACTACTATCAAAACTGTCATATTATTGTGCTATTGATCATATTTCTACAGATATTTAATCTTCGGGTGTGGTTGAATTGACAACTCAACTGCTAATACTTGTAAATATTCTTTGGCTCCCCTCGTGTCGAATCTATAAATTTGGGTTGAATACTCTACCCTTGAAAATTGTTGCAATCCCCTGTACTTGATGGTTATCACCGGTCAGCGACATAAATAGCCCTCAAGCTCGGTTCTACAGTATTCGTCGATCAACCTGCCAGATGTCGACTTGAAACATTGATGCAGTAGCCCCGAGATGTAGGACGGAGAACATGGCTGACCCGAGGATCAGATCTCCTCCATAATTGGCTTACTGTCTTTGAATAAATGCGGATCCAGTGGACCCCGCCCGAGACTTAGGCCGGGCTGGAAGGCCGTCCTGAGGATCAAAACCTTCTTCAGGAGCACTTATCTGTGATACTTTGCCTTTCCGAAAAAATTGTGGGTGCAACACCCATGCCTAACCTCGACCAAGAAGAAGGCCCACCTCCCGGATCCAAATCAAATAACAGGTTAGCAGTGTCATGAGCTAGGAAATACCGAATAGCTTATGTAATAAAAATATTATGCTTGAATTAAGTCAATATTTTGGTGCCAATTGACTTGGTTTTTAAATTAATTTATGCTTCCGCCGTACCTTTGTAATTTACTGCGCCCGAATTCGTGTATTGTGTCAGCTAGCTTTCGGCTTCAACCTCCTCAGCAGTCAATCAGGCGAACGGAGGCTTCAAACAAGGATTGATTTCGTTGCCAAACATAGCCGAACTAGCAAAAGTTTCAAACGAGTCAAAGCTCAAAAACTTAGTACTTGCTCGCGCAGGCAGCGCTACAAAAGGTTTCAAACTGAATTTTGATTTCAGTTGACTAGGCGGCCCCATTCTTTTTCCAGTGATTCGAAGCAAACCTTGGTTCTTAAGACTCGCCAGCTCAGCCACTCAAAAATAATCATATGGATAGGACGTGTGTGCGCCGTGTGTATTCATAGAAATGGATTTATATGCATGTATACGAGTATCTGCGTCTATGTTGTGTTTCTTGAGAGAAAAGGTTTGGAATCAGGATCGCGGATTCACGCTGCGCCGCCACGCAAAACCGTGTCAAAGACAGACTGCAGGGTGGGAAGAGGATCCGCCGCCGGACTCGGGTCCGACTGGGACTCGCATCCGACCGTGCATACGTACCGTACCCAGCACAGCAGCCACATCCAGGCGAGGCAAGCAGCTGCTGTCCCGATCGGCGCGACCCTATTCCTTCCTTCCTTATATATACGCGCAAACTAGGGCTCGCTCGATCGCCACGCACGCTCTGCACACCGGCCGCCACACCACACATGACCGCCATCGCCATGTCGGGAGATCCGCTCGAGCACCACCGCCCAAGCTTTCTTGTCGAGGAGGAAGCGGCCGGTGAGGAGGTGCGCTACGTCTCGGACTCCGACGACGACGACGACGTCGACCGCTTCGTGTTCCTCGCGCGCCAGCCCGCTCCGGCGGAGGCGGGCGACCAAGATGGTGATCAGGATGCGGTGCCGCCGCGCGGGGGAGGCGGCCGCGGGCGGAAGAGGCGTCTCCGGGAGATGCTACTCGCCGACGATCCTCCGGTGGCGGCCAAGGACAAGGAGGCTCGGCTTGGCCTGGCAGCGCCGCGCGTCGCCTCCTCGACCGGGGAGGAGTCTGGGAGCGAGGAGAGTTCCCCGGAACGGGGCGATCTTTTTGACATGGGGAAGAAGAAGAAGAACCGTCGCCGTCGCGGCGGAGAGCCGCAGGGGCAGCGCGCGGTGCATGGCAAGGGGAGTGGCGGTGGGGCGCAGCATGGGGACGTGACGGCAGAGCAGAAGACGCCGGTGGTGGCGGTGGTGGCGGCGGCGGCAGCAGAGGGAGCTCCCAGGCGCTTCCTGTGCAGCATGTGCGGGAGATGCTTCGGCAGCCACCAGGCGCTCGGCGGGCACGTGCACTTCGGCCACAGGAAGAAGGCCAAGGACGCGATCGCCGCGGCAGCGAGTCCGGAGGACGCTGCCGGTGGTGGCAGTGGTGACCGCGGCGTGAAGCTGGCCACGGTGGGCCAAGAGGCTGCCGATGGCAATGCCGCTCACGGCGAGGACAAGGCCGCGGCTGGGAAGGATAAGGTGGACTTTGCAGCACATCATCAGAACGTCGACACCAGAAGCTTCCTCCGGCGCAATGCTAGCAACATCAACGAGGAGATGTTCGCCGGCGCGGCAAACCACGGTGGTCACGGCGGCGACGAAGTTGTCGAGGAGGCCGGCGGCAATGGCAGCTTGGCGGTCGCTGTTGGAAGGCCCCACGGCAAAGTACACAGGTGCGAGGTGTGCGGCAAGGAGTGCCTCTCAGGGCAGGCGCTCGGCGGGCACATGAGGAAGCACCGGAAGCAGTCACCGGCCGACGGCGGCGGCAAGGAGCGGCGGAGATCACCGGAGCTGGACTGGATACCCACTCAGAGAGCTGCGGTGATCACAGGGGGACAGCCTCAGCGAGAGCGCGAATTGGGTTGGATTTGATCGGTGTAGCCTAGGAAAGAAGAATCGCGAATTGGGTTAATCTTCAGAACTCAACCGTATCTGCTGCTTGCAAATTGTAATGGAAATTTCTGTTGCAAGATTTTGTGTCATCTTTGTTAGTTACTCTGCTACCTGAAATCATATTTTTACTTATAGGATGGAAATATAAGGTATTTTACAGGTCCAATAGACCAGTTTTAAAACAGGGTGCAGAGATCATCATCAACCTCAAGGATGCAGCGAAATATCGCATCAACAGGAATAGCAAAAAACAGTTGCTATTTTGATCAGACAAATTTCAAACTTATCGATGTCTTAGAGGATACCGACTAACACAAAATAAAAATGCAGTGAAGAATGAAAACACATCATGGAACAAGAGCTTGATCATTCACACTGTACAGTGATGGGAATTTGTATACTTTATCCACCTACCAAAATGAACGAACATACGCTATCTCAAAACTGTCATCTCTTCTTCTATAGGGAGGTGTATACATTCAAGGAAGATCTAAGATCAATCATGGCTAATATGCCAAATAATGCATAAAAGACAAGGCAATGTTACGCCAAATGCCATATATTTCTCTCACGGAACTAGATGCCAATCTCGCATTTACACTAGTCAGAAAACTGTCGATATGCCGAGCTGCTTTTACCCGGCCAGTATCCTCCTGGGTTGTTGATAATGCAACCACAGCTTCATTCCAAATAGTTGAAGTTCATTCAAAAGCTCCTCCAGCCATATTATAAATCTGTATAGAAAGAACCTCTTCTCCATCCTTTTAGCTTCAAACACAGCTTCAGAAGATGCTCGTGCAATGATCTCGAATGATTCCGGGGTAGACCCTCCAACCTTCAAATCAGTTCACTGTTAATGGGTGCGGAAGACCAAATAATAATAAACCAACAATCTCATGTACTCCCTCCATCATGAGTAGTCTCGAAGATGTGACTTTGTTACTCTTTTTTTTTAATTACCGATAGATTAGTAAAAAGAACAAAGAAATTGCAGAATTGTGAAATTAACCATGATAGATTTTTCCAAGACTGAGCCAAGATTGAATTTTCCAAGACTGAGCCAAGATTGAATTAACGCATGATATGATGTCACATCGAGCTTTTGTAGAAATGAACAACACATGCAAAGATGGATTTATGAAAGTGAGGTTATAAAAGAAAGAACACCTTGAGTAAAGATATCGTGGATATCTTATTACTCCTAAGCCAGTCTAACAACTATGACAAAATTCCATAGTTATATTGCATACTTCCTATGGTATATCGAATATATTACAGAACAATTTCTAACTCTGGATCATCCAAGACTTCCATTTCACTTACCAGGGCATGATTGACTGCACGTAAACAGTCATTTGTCTTGAGCATCAGCAAGATTACCCTTGGTAGTCTCCTGAGGAGCTCCGAGATTTGTGGGAAATACAAGTTAGCATACATCTGTGACCGAGAATTAAAAACCAGGTAAGAGTGGACCATCATCAAGGACCTCGAGGTTCAAGGCCATCCGAAAATAGGCTAAATATGTAGAACTTGACTGTCAAAAAGGCACAATGGCCAGTCAAATATGAACTTATGAAAAGAACGACAACAGTAGACATCTTCAATAAAAAGAGGAGGAATATGAATCTATTTTTAAAAACATGTTACATGCGGGAAATAGGTTCAAAAGCATTCCTAGTTTAGCAATTACATTTTACCGTTTTCCTACGGTAGGAAAAATCAAAGTTTAGAGTCCTAGTATTTGTTGAAACAATTAAGACAAATCACATCACCAGCAGTAAGTAAAATTTTCTTCTAGAGGGTTATGACATGGTAAATTTTACGGTGTGATGACATGCTAATATTAATAAGTTCTCATGGATTACTGAATGTTGTTAATTTGCATTGGTTTATGCAGCTCCTAGGGTGTCCAATAAGAACAAAATAACACATAAAACAATCACCTGCATTTCAGAACGATCGGTATTATTCCCATCCAGCACAAGATGACCAAAAGATGGGTCAATGACACGTTCCCATGGCCTCATTGTGAGAACCCCAGCAAAAAGTGCATGAAGATCCTCCCCAGCACCTAGTTTGATACTGTACTCCTTAATTCCATTCTGATCGGCGCGAACAAGCGCCTATATTGAACAAATGTGGTAGAATTATTAAAGTACTGAGTACCAAAACGTAATTAGAAAAGTTGTAATAGGATTCTCACCTTCCAAAGAGAAGCATAGTTTATCCTTGTAGCGTGATCAAGTTCTTTGTAAAGACCATGGTCAAGAAGAACCAGTTGTGGCCGCTTCGATCCTAACACTCCAGCAAAATATTCAGTCAGTTCACACTGTTATGCGAATGTGCCACCACATAGAAAACACGGTAAATTGATCATTCCAACAAATATAGGCCGCCATGTAATCATGTTTTCACAAATTCACACATCTCACTTCCCCTGTATCACATAACAAGAAGCATCTCATTGTACTGATGATCATGATGAAGCTACCTACTGCCTACCACTCTCTTCATCAAACGTAATGACAAATATCGATATTATGCACTATTCAATTTATTCATTTAGTGTAGCATAGTTACTAAAGGACAGGAAATAACCTCTGATGCAGTTAAGAAAAGCTAGCAATATATTGGATAACTTGTTGGATTATTTTGTGATACTAGTAAGTAAGACACTCACCAAACCATTTTTTACTGTCTTGTGGCAAGGGTCGGATCATCATATTGGCAGCGTGGGGATCACAATGAACGAAACCATGCTTGAAAATCATTTCAGCAAATGCTTTATTCACCTACAAAACTGTGAAGTGAGTATCCATACACAACTCATTGGCACATTCGTTTTCAAATAACTGTACTGTGACAACTTACTAGGTTTGAAACATCAACAGGGCGAATTCCGATGTCTTTAATGCCTTTGACATCAGTTACCTCCTTGGCATCAATGTACTCCATAGTAAGAATTCTTGACGTGCTGAGGTTCCAATAGACCTTGGGGGTGTATATGCTATTCGCAATGTGAGGAGACAACTTTCTGAAGTTAACCAGACATCTTTCACTGTTCTGAGCTTCACATAAAAAATCTAATTCCTGAAAACATGAAAGAGGTCAATGCAGCCTCCAGACTATGTAACCTGTTCCTTTGCGTTTCACTAAAAAGGACGGCATTCAAATGAGATAAATATATCATCTAGTGCACAATATTCAATAGCAAGATAGGGGTCCTACAAGGAGGCGATCATGGGCACAAAATAGACAAATAGTTACAACATGACAAACCATAGAAAAAGGTTAATGCATTTTCCAGAGAAGCGAAAAGCAATATAATGGATATATTAAAATCCAAGAACCAATGGCAAGGAGGTAAATAATTTAGCAATATCAAAGTGGTACCTTAGGCGCACTTTCCTGAATTTCATCAACTAACCACCTGCATGGACCAATTTTAGTGGTATTAATGTAAAATGCCACAGCATGGAAATCAGCATTATTATCGCACAATTTACAGTTGCATCAACATAATATGAACACTACATGCAAATCTTACATTCCTAATGAATAGCTAGAGTATAAAAACATGCAAATGGATTACAGGTTGGATTAAGGGTAAACATACAGTAGTTGTTCTCATTTATGCTAAATGAGGATATTCATGTCACATGTTCATGTGCATTTGAAGTTACACAATCATACTAGAAAGGTGACTGTCAACGAATGGAATCTTTTAGGAACTGCATTTGCAGAGTCAACCACAAAAATGAAGGGACTTAAAACATTTCTTTAAAGGAAAGCATCAAACATGTACTTCTAATTCCTAACCATAACAAGCAAGCTGAAACATAAAAATTAGGTACTTCTAATTCCACAAATTGAGCCTTGGCGCAGTGGTAAAGCTGCTGCCTTGTGACCATGAGACCATGAGGTCACGGGTTCAAGTCCTGGAAACAGCCTCTTGCAGAAATGTAGGGAAAGGCTGCGTACAATAGACCCAAAGTGGTCGGACCCTTCCCCAGACCCTGCGCAAGCGGGAGCTACATGCACTGGGGCTGCCCTTTTTCTAATTCCACAAATTGAGCTGTTATGCCAGGTATACACAATACACTGGAGAATGATTCCCATGTGTAATTAACAAGAAGGAAATGTCAATATCGGGGTCGACCTAGCTATTGATTTGAGAGAACATGTCTCTGTCATAACTAATCCTAAATATCAGCATAATGCCATAATCCTATAAGCTTTCGACGTGGTGTGTTAAAAAAAGAGAGAAAACAAGGTAATGAACAAAGAGCGATTGCTCCCATCGACTGGTTATACCTGTAGTCAAACGTAGGGAAAACGTAATGAAGAGCATTCACTACTAAATCCACAGTGGCGATATCTACTACAGAAGTATCTATTAAGTGGTCGTGCTGAACCTGTAAGTCAAGACAATGGTCAGAAAAGTGAAAGATAACAGCAAAGCTGGTTAAATCTGAACTCTGTGTCAGAATTTAAGAGTTCAAACTTAACATAAGTGAACTCGAAACGAACTGCAGTCTTTTCTTATATAACAACCTTAACAGCAACTTTTTTCCCATCATGTGTTGTGGCGGCATGGACTTGCGCAAGAGAAGCACTTGCAATTGGCACAGGGTCGAATTCTGCGAAAACCTACACCACCAGGAACAGGGGAAAGACAAATTTTGTGTCAGAGCTTCTTCTAAAACAAAAACAAGCAAGCATAAATCCATGCTTTGATTCAAAGGTGAATACTCCGTTGGCCAACAACTGAACTAAGCACGCTCATTCCGATTGTGTGGTTGTGCTAGTCAATACAGCAGCTAAGTTCCTCCAGCAGGATGTAGGAAAATGCAGTGATTGAATGAAGGAACTAACAGTTTCTGGCAATTCTCCAATCTCTTTCTTGAAGACCCCGCGGACGTCCTCGTATGAGGAGACGGGGCACCTCTTCAGCATCGACTCCCTCATCGTCTGCACGTACTCCTGCGGCAGGACATACTCCTGAAAAAAGCAAGCAGCTGATCCTCAGCGACAAAATTACGAAATCTCACAAAGCAAACAGATAAATGAAGCATCGACGCAGGGTTAGGAATTCGCCGTCTCCGTACCAGCTGCGCGATGTGCTGGCCGAGCTTGATGTAGATGCCGCCGTTGCGGAAGCAGAGCTCCTGGAGGCGGTTGGCGGAGCGGAGGTGGGCGTCGTGCTTGGCGCTGAGCCAGGCAGGGGAGTCCGGCTGGAGGCCCCAGAGGGAGTACTGGTAGTCGAAGGCGATGGTGGCGGCGGCGACGGAGTCGCGGAGGAGGCGCGGGGGCAGGTGCCGGCAGATCTTGAGGGTCCGGGCGGGGTCCTCGGAGGTGGCGACGGCGTGGGCGCCGGCGCCGGCGCCCAGCGCCAGCGCCGCCGTCGCGGCCCGCCGCCACATGGATGGCCGCGGGGTTGCTTGGCGTGCGGTGCGGCTCTCCTCCTCCTCCTCTCCGGGCTGGTCTTTTTTTTTTCTTTCTTCCACCGCAAGATGATGCGGGCGGTGGTCCGATGGAAATTCGTATGCGTTCGCGCGATCCGCCCGTTTATATCGACGTCACCCTCGATTCCGTCGGTGTGCGTCGCTAGCTGGTCCGTTTTTTCTCTTTATAAATATTCTCAAACCAAAATTTGAAAATTTTGGGTCGTGCTAACTGCCACACGCGTGGGCGTTAAGCAATCTGCCCACACGTTTTGTGTGGTGCTTAAGAAGACCAGCCCACACGTCTGTGTGTGGGCAAAACAACTAGCGCCCACACGCTTCTTTTTTTTCTTCCGGTCCCTCTTACACGCGTGCGTGCGGGCGAAATAGATAACGCCCGGTACGGCAGTCCTCGTACCTCGTGGTCCTGCACGCTCCACGTGACACTTTACCACGCATTCCGCAGTTGCCATGGGCCGGACCCTCGTCCATGTTCGTTTAAGTGCAGTTGCCATGTCGCTGAACTACGGTTGCCATGTCGGACAACTACAGTTGCCATGTTTGCTCAACTGCAGTTGCCATCTCAGGTAAAAAAATTCCAGATTGCCATTTTTTGGACAACTACAGTTGTTGCCATGTGTGGTCTGGTCTACTGCATTTGTCATGATTTCA
Source organism: Aegilops umbellulata (assembly GCA_032464435.1). Taxonomy (NCBI): domain Eukaryota; kingdom Viridiplantae; phylum Streptophyta; class Magnoliopsida; order Poales; family Poaceae; genus Aegilops; species Aegilops umbellulata. The sequence goes on along the minus strand of CP136059.1, from coordinate 270,717,223 downwards.
AAACTTTAGGATTTGCCACCTACTAACACTAGGCAGTTGTCATGTAGCGCTACAAAAAAGGCATGGCAACAAACATGTTCGGGTGAAAGAGAGAGTTGCCATGTGCTCACAAGCACGCTAGGGCAGTTGCCATTCAAAAAAAAGAGTTGCCATCTGCTTACGTGCACGCTAGGGCAGTTTGCCATGTACCATGCAAAACATATGGCAACTGACATGTTCGGGTAAAAAAAGATAGAGTTGCCATCTGCTTGCAATCACACTAGGGCAGTTGCCATGTACACTGCAAAACGCATGGCAACTGACAGTTGAGTGTGGGATAGGAGGCGGGCGTGTGGGCGAGATGGCAAACGCCCACACACCAACCCTGTGCGTGACTGAAAACTGGTGTGTGGGCGAACTGCTAAACGCCCACACACCGGTCCCTCCTTGTGATAAAGCGGATGTGTGGGTGACCTCTCTCACACACCACACACGCGAATTGTCCTACGTGACATACAAAATCAGCTAATTCGTGTCAAGATTCGTGCAAAAGTTACTGGACGAGGATGAAGACGTGTGGGTGAGTTGGTCAACGCCCACACATGTGGGCGTTAACATTTCCGAAAATTTTACATCCTGGCCTCGGGGGACAGGAGATTATGAGTTTCAGAAAAATGAGAGGGGGGAATAGGAGATTTTCCTCTTCGGAAATCTTATCTGGCGGACGCTGTGAGAAGAGTGACACACGAACACCTTTCGATGGCAGCTTTACTTCCGAGACGAGATCAAATGGTGACAGTTCATTCTCGCACAGAAATTGCCATGTCGCTCTAAACAAATGTATGATGGCGTTGTGCATTTTGTTTGTATTCGGCACGGTCTCTTAGTATTCACTCTGTTCTTGAAAAGAAGGCATATGAATTTTATTCGAGCATGAGCAAGACAATTGTCAAGGTAATCCCAGTCTTTCCTCCTCATTCCGTTTGTGCCGCCGTCGGTCCGCTCCATCTTCGATGGTCTTTGTGCTCTGGAGGTGCAGAGGGTCTCGCCCCTCCCCTCCCCCGTGCCGGCGGTAGAGACCGCGTTTTTGTTCTTATTAGGTTCAACTTCTTGGTTGGGGTTGCGTGATGGCGGCGATGTTCATTCTATCCCACTCCGATGGTGCATCTAGCGTCGTCAACGAGTGTGTGGAGGTGTGTCTCTGTCAGATCTCGCGGAATCCGTCGGTGCTTGTCTTCTTTTGATCTATGATTTCCTTTATCGGCGATGATTACTGCTCTGGTGCGGGGCCATAACACGATGATTTTCTGACTGTCTACTTCAACAAGGTTTGTCCAGCTCCGGTGAGGGAGGCGCGATGATGATGACGCGCGTTTGACTCGCTTCAGTACTTGTAGTCATCGCTATGTGGCCCACGTACCTGGTTGTATTTTTTATGACCTATGGTGTTCTTTGTACTTTCATGATTACACATGAATAGATCAAAAGTTTCTCAAAAAAAAAGATCATAGAAAAACTATCAACAACTACAATACCAAATTAATAACATTAAACACACAATAAAAATATATTCTATTTTCATATTGTATTATACCTATCTAGTCTTGTGGTTGTTAGTAGCTTTTTCTACAAATTTGATCAAACTTTGTACTATTTGACTTTGAATATAACTTATAGAATTTCTCCATGCACGGAGTAAATCGGAAATCTAATTCGGCTCTTTGGGAGCATATGCTCTTGCGCATCAAAAATGTTTTTTTGTAAGTGGAAAAAGTTTAGATGGGTTCATTGTGACACACGTGCTTGTGAATTTTTAGAGGAAAATCTTAAGCGTTTTGACACGTGCAAAACAAGCCGAATATCAAATGTTACACTTAATTCATTTATTTTTTATCGATGAAGCATTGCTACCTGTTTCGCATGAAAGTTATTAAGCACGCTTGTCACGGTAACAAGAACATGTACACACAAAAACCATAATTTTTTTAATATTATTTTACTAGTATTTATTTTAAAATTACCTTCTTTTGCAAGGCGAAAGGGAGTTTTATTTCATAGGAAGAGAGTTACAATCAGTCGGCAAAAACTCAGCAATACAAGATAATTAATTCTGCCAACAAGCCATGCTACACTCTAATCTGTAAAAAAATATGCATCCCGAGCTAAAACCGGCGTCCGCGGAGTAAATGACAAACTTTAACGTTGCAGAGTCTGAGCGATGCAAGATGTTGTTGTTCAAGCGATAGTGAATAACAACACTCCTTGCCTACGGGTCAGATATTGAATTCGCAGCTCCGAGGGCTGCATCTAGGTACGTAAGCAAGTCTGTCACCAACGTCAAAAGAAAAAACAAGTCCGTCACCAATTTCAATCGGGTTTTTTTTTCACAGGAATGCATGTAACCCACTAAATTTTGTTGGCTAATCATGTCTTATATGCATAATAATAATATAGTATTAGATATTGAACCTATTTCTTGGATAACATCGGTAGCTCAGCCGCACATATACAGCGCGGAACAAGGGTGCAGCACCTAAATTACGCACGCAAGTTTGTCACTTGTTTTCTTGTTTCACGGAGATAAGTGAAGTTATTCAGCTGGCAAGACGTAGTACTCTATAGACGCGAAAATACATCAGCGCCAGAACTTTGTTCCTGAAGCGCACACAGGCCGCGACGCATCACTGCACACCGCACTAGGGTAATGCACACACTCGGTGTTAATATCGAACTTGAGTCCACAAAACAAATTCTCGCCCTATTTTATAGATGAATCCAATACGAATCAAAATATATGATCGATACAAGATAGTGTGAAAATCGTCTTACAAAGAATACAAGATAGTGTGAAAATCGTCTTACAAAGCAGATCCCGGAATAACCAGACAACGTAAATTGCACCGGAAAACGCCAAAGGTGGAAAACAAAACGACTACGCTGCACAGAAAGCCCCGGAGACACCACCACGACACGCTGGAGGACCCCTACACTCCGCTGCAACGCCTCGGGGGGTGGGGGATGACGCAAAGCAATGTCTCTGTCGAGTACGAGATGGACAAGGGTTTGCACCTGGAACCCTGGTAGGGGAGGGGAACCACAACGACGTCCTCAAGAAAAGAGCGGCACACACGGCGCCACCGTCGTCGGATGCAAAGCACAGACATTTCACTTGACAACTCATATGTGCCACCACAAGGCACCAAACACCCACGGTGAGAACAGTTCTCCATATTCAGATCTTGTTGTCGCCACTACTACTAGAAGAGAAAGAGCCCGAGCCACCCGCCGATACATCCCTCGCCACCCACACGACCAAGCAGCATAGCTGCCGCTGCCGCCATGATGCTGACGGAGAGTCAACCATGCAGATTGCCACCTGGGGCCGGCGCCCAGGGGTCCATTGCCCCGAATCAAACCACCCCAAGTCTACATCAACCACATACCGAAGGAATGGGCGGGAAGGCCACTCCTTCCCTACCCTTGGGCAGCCCCTAGCCCCGTGCCCAGACCCTGAGCGCATGCAAATAAGGTTACTCCACCCACCCTACCCCAATGGGTAAAGGGCGAGCCCCCGGCTATCGAGGGAGGGGATGAATCAGAGGCCCGCCTAGCGGCATATCTATACCCCTCGACACCGATCTGAGCATGGGAGTTGGCCAACCGTACGAACTCGGCCCACACAAACCCGGCTAGGGGTGGGGGTACACGCCTTAGACCGACACCACCATAGAGTGATAGGGGAGAGGAGCGCACTGCCGACCAGATCGGTCCCCTGTACCTGCAAGCCGTCGAGACGCCGCCCACCACCATGAACCAGGTTCGCGACGCCCACCACAGCCTGACCATGCTAGCGCCATCAACCGCACAACCGAAAAACACCACCACCGACACCGCTCCATCGCCACCCAAGGGATTCCAAGCGGCATTGTCACGCTAGGCTGATGTCACAATGCTAGATCCACGTCGAATCCTCCGAGAGACGCTACCTCGGCTCACTCCCCGTGCAACAACCATGATTGGCCGTTTCCAGCACCCCACACTACTCGCGGTGGCTAGGTCGCCAAATCTAAGGTCGGAAGACCCGCCCCGAGCCACGGCCTCCACAATAAGAACGCAACACTATTGTCGTCGCAATCTTGCTACTTGTGAGCTACATTGGGACTTCCGCCGAAGAGGAATGGTGAAGCAATATAGTAGCGGATAGTATTTTCCTCAGTAGAGACTAGTGTTATCGAACCAATAGAAGAACCACACAAACACACGTCAACAGTATCTACACACACAACAGCAAATACTTCCACCCAACATGGGCAAGAGGATTGTCAATCCCCTTGTACTCGTCAATTGCAAGGATCAAATCTGGTAATAGTTGATAGATAAATTGGAAAATAAAATAAAAGATAGAACATTGCAGAAATGTATTTTTGGTTTTTGTAATAAGATTAAAATAGACCCAGGGGCCATAGTTTTTACTAGAGACATATTTCTCATAAAGATAGCATACGGTGGGTAGAAAAATTACTGTTGGGAAATTAATAGAAAAGCGCATAGTTATAATGTTATTCATGGCATGATCATGTGCATAGGCATTATGTCCGTGACAAGTAAACCGACCCCTGCCTACTGATGAGTCCAATTTATATGATGATTTTGACAAGTATTTTATGCCTACATGGTGTGCTTTGTGGAATGCAATACGGCGTGGGAGCTCGACTGCAAGAGGACACCGCCGCACGCTAAAAACTTCGAACCCGAGGTGTGGCATAAAAATAATAAGGCATTGATAAAGGCTGAGAACTTAAAGGGGCTCCTCAGAGGCCCGACGTGCGAAATTCTCGGATGCCCGACGTCTTTTGAACTCTTCAGATACACCTGGGCAATCTTGAAGATCGGAGATGGGAAGATTTGTTGAACTAGCCTTCAAAACCGACAACCGAAGACGAAGAACAGTTCGGAAGAACCGAGGAGTGCCCCCACTTGAAGACCGGTTCAGGGGGCTACTGTTGGTGTCCTGGAGTAGGGGGTACTCACTGTCGTGGTTCTAAGTCTGACAGTAGAATGGGGGGTAGGAATGGAGAGGCAAGATCCTAGCTTTGGAGTAGTTGTGCACGCAAGAGTTTTACGAGTTCAGGCCCTTCTCGGAAGAAGTAATAGCCCTACGTCTCGGAGCCCGGAGGCGGTCGACTGGATTATATGCGTGTGAGTTACAAAGATGCGAACCCTTGTGCCAGTGGAGGGAGTGGCTTATATAGAGTGCGCCCAGACCCCCGCCAGCCCACGTTGCAAGGGGTTTAAGGTACATTAAGGTCAGGCATTACAGGTAACGCCTCTAATAAAGTGCTTTGATGACCATAAAGACTAGTTAATGACCGACCGTTTGCCTGTGGAGTGACTTAGATCTCCTGGCAGTCGAGCGGTTGGCTTCGTGGTCGAGTGGTAGCTTCTTGGTCGAGTGTCTTGAACCCGTCGAGTGGGTACTTTGAAGTCGATTGAAAGGTGACTTCTTCTAAGGATGTCCTTGGGCAGGGCTCTTAGGACAGGTCCGTGCCCCTACCCCAGGTACATAACTTCATCATTAGCCCCTGAATGGATCGAGGTTAGAGTGGGGAAAGGGTTGGAGATCTTTCCGACTGGTTCTTTGTGCTACATGGGTGCCTTGTTTTGGATTAATCGTCACGGATGACGTCATCAACCTTTTTTAGTCGCCTTGATCCATTCTAGGCCTTCCGTCGAGTGAATTCCCTTGTCTGTGACATTCCGAATGGTAGTGCGAAAGGGATCTTCTGTCTGACGAATTGTTCTGCAACCGCGGATTTCGCGGGATTTGATTTTCGGGAAGCGCGCGGGACGGGAGCGGCCGCAGTAATTGGATGTGATAAGGCGGAAGCTCCTCGATCCTCGTGCCACTTTTTTAGCCACGTATCGCGCGCGCGTCAGCTGCGGGATTTGACGGGATAGCCCGGGTCTACCAGTCAGCCACTCGGAAGCGGCCCCTTAAAAGCTCCCAGCTCGGGGTTTCCAATCAGTGTGTTCTCTTCTTCCCTTCTCTCCTCGGAAAGTTCCCCGCCACCTCCGCTCTCGCCCTAGCGCCACAGGCCCGTTCGAGCTTTCCGGCAACGATGGTGAAGGACAAGACGTCCGCCCTGGAGCGCGCGAAGAAGGCGGCGGCGGCGCAGGGAAAAGGGAAGAAATCCGCTCGGGGCGGATCTTCCTCAAGGACTTCTCTGCCCAGAGGCTGGATGCAGGGCGACTGGATGCCGTCGGTGCTGAGGCAGGAAGATCTCGACGATATGGTTGAGGGAGGAGTCATTCCTCATGAAGATGCGCGTCTCCCCGGGAGAGAAGTCGAGCCCCAACCCCTTGATGGTGAGTGTGTGCTCCTTGCCACCCATATCGATCGCAGGTTTTCTCTGCCTCCTCATCCCTTTTTCCGGAGTTTCCTGAATTTCTTCAGAGCGCAGCTCCACCATTTCACTCCCAACTCTATCGTGTATCTGGCTGCCTTCATTTCCTTGTGTGAGGGTTTCTTGGGCTGTCGCCCCCATTGGGGACTCTTTAAGCATATCTTCACCTGCCGTTCCCAATCGGTCAAAAAGGCCAAGTCGAGTGACGAGAGGACGCAGGTGATCCAGTTGTGCGGAGGCCTGGCGATCTAGACGAGGGGAAAAAGTTCTTTTCCATCCATCACTTTCCCTGAGTCGGTCCGTGGTTGGCAGGCGACCTGGTTTTACTGCAAAGACCAGGCGACTCCAGGTCAGTCGACTGGACTTCCCCCTTTCTCTCTGGAACGATCCCAAAAACCTGCTTCTCTAAAAGTGACGTCGGAAGAAAAGGCCCAAGTCAAAGTGCTGGTCGGTCGAGTGGTTCAGCTTGTCCGCGACGGCGTGACTGGCATGGACTTGCTGGAAGTCTTCCTTAGGAGGCGCATCCAGCCGCTCCAGGCTCGCGACCATCCGATGTGGCTATATTCGGGTCTTGAAGACACCACTCGGATCCACCCGGAGGAGGTTACTGACGAGATGCTAGAAGGATGGCTGTCGAGCATCACAGGAAACAAAGACAACCCCCGAGGAGCCAGGAGGGTTCCTCCACTCGACAACACATACGAAGTGGACCAGGTCAGACCTTATGCACCTGACTGAGATCTTGCTTTCTTCATTGGTCTTCTTTGAATTGGTCGACTGACTTTTGTTTTGTCTGTTGTTTCCCAGGAAACTACTGAGATGTACTCGACGCCCAACGGGGCACAGGAGCCGACTGAGGAAGGGGAGGCGAGCGGAGGTGAAAGCGGAGACGAGCACGGCGAGTGGGAATCCGATGGCGAAGGGGAGGGAGACGACGACGTCTATTCCAGCGAAGAGGAGGAGGAGGAAGTTGAACCCCCCCCCGCACGGAGAGGCGATCCAAGCTTACACATGATCCCGCGAGGGAACGTGGTAAGGCGACTGCTCCTGTTGGGCAGTCGTCGAAACGCCCTCGGACCTCTTCTCCTACGCCGACTGAGAAGGCTCCCAAGCACCAACGCGCGACGCCATCCAAGCCGCCCAAGGCTCTGCCCAAGATGAAGATGACTGTCCCCACCATTTCTGGGTAATAATAATACTTATTTCCCTTTGTCGACTGTGGACGGATCCTCGGTCGATTCATTGAACCAACTGACTGACTTCCGAAATTTGTAGTGCTGCTACTTCTGAGATCTCTGCCAAGGACGGAGATCAAGAGATGGAAGATGCTGTTACTTCCAATCCAGGTACAGTTACTGATGTTCTGTCTTTGGTCGACTGAATATTTCTTGTAACTCTGGTCGATTGACTTTTCTTGCAGCTCCCCCTCATGTTATCAACTTACCAGACGATGAAGATGACGAGTCGCTGAGAGTAAGAAGGAACCGGAGGGCATCGACTGGCAAGACCCCCCAATCTGCTCCGGTGTCTGAGGCTGTAGTTCGGGATGGTGGTGATACCACTCGGACTTCCGTGACTTTTGCTGATCCTCTGACGAGCGTGCGGCCTTCGGCGTCGACTGCAAATCCGCCTTCGCTTTTTGCTACATACCCTGCCCCAGAGGACCAAGTGAGTGCCGCAAAAGAGGCTATACGCCGGGCGGGTATCATGATGGAGCAAGTGAAAGTGGTTCGGGACGCCAGCCAAGCAGCGTATGACGCGAGTTCGGCTCTTCAGAGCAACGTCCAGGTCAGTCGACTCGACACTTGGTCTGTTGCAATATGTTGTTCAAAGAATCTCTTTTCCGAAGATCTTTATATCTGTACACCCACTGAGTGTGTCTGTCGACCTTTGGTCGAGTGGGGGCACGCTGAGTGCACCCACTGGGTGTAGTCCCCGAGACTACGGTGGACTGCTGGCAGTCGACTGTAGTCTTTATATTGTGTTTCTGTATTTGTACTTCTTCACTCGGTCTGGTCGGGCCAAGTCGAATGGAACTGTATGCGGTCGACTGCGGGCAGTCGACTCTCTCTCTTTTTTTTTGGTCGAACCAGTGGGGGCACGCTGAGTGCACCCACTGGGTGTAGTCCCCGAGACTGCTGTCGAATGTTTTGATTCAGCTATAGTCTTAGAAACGCTGAGTATTAGCCATGGCACTAGAATCATATTTGGTCGACTGATCGATCAGGATTTTGAAAGATTACCGGTGGGGGCACGCTGAGTGCACCCACTGGGTGTAGTCCCCGAGGCTACTGTTGAATGTTTTGATTCGGCTGTAGTCTTAGAAGTGCTACAACTTTTCCTTTAGTCACTCGGAAGTAACTTGTCTTTGATATCTTTTGTCGATTCACTCTTTGCAGAAGTCTTGCGAGCTTGTTGCTCATCTTGCTGAATTGAAGGAGAAACAGGTCCAGCTTAACCTCGACCTGGAGTTTGCCCAGGAGAACTTGCAGAAGGCGAAGGACGAAGCAAAAGGTATGGCTGGTGAGGATTCGACGGCTGCCTTTGTTTTTCTGCCTATTCTCAACTCCGTTCTCATTATTGTTTTGCAGACCAACTGGAGGAGGCTCTGAGGAAGAAAGATCTTGACCTTGCAGAAGCACAGAAGGCGGCTTCGGAGAAAATGAAGCTCGCTGAAGAAAAGCTTGCTTCAGTTGGTCAGCTTGAAGACGAGAATGCTAAGCTGAAGTCTGCTCTTGACGCGGCCAACCAGGAAGCAAGTCGATTGAAAAATGACAAAATTGCTCTGACTGACAAGGTCGGCGATATGGCGGGGAAGCGAAAGGATCTGGAGGCTTACCTCAGAGGGCTCGCCAAGAAATTATTCCTCATGCTTGAAGGTAATCCCCTTACTCAATTGACTTGTCGTTGTCAACTCATCATTCAATTATAATATTGGACTGTACCTTTCAGAATTCTGTCAAAACTTCGAGGAAGAAACTGGTCGAGTGGAAACCAATCTGGACCCCATCAACTCTCTTGTGAAGGACGAAGCTGCCATGAATGTCCTCCGGCTGGAGTCTCGCGTCGCCAGTGTGGTGGACTACCTCGCTCGACTGAAGGCTGCAGTGTCGCGGATCGACTCTGCACTCTGGCCAAATCAGACACTTCAGAATGACCTTGAATCCTTGGTCACTCGACTGAAGGAAGTGCCAAGTCGAGTGCATGAATGGAAAAAGTCTTCTGTCAGGTGTGGTGCCGATGTTGCTCTCCACTCGGTAGGATTTTAAATACTTAGGCGAGTACTTGGACTGCAGCTAAGCCCCCGAGTGGGAGGCTGGCTCTCCACTCGGTAGGATTTTAAATACTTAGGCGAGTACTTGGACTGCAGCTAAGCCCCCGAGTGGGAGGCTGGCTCTCCACTCGGTAGGATTTTAAATACTTAGGCGAGTACTTGGACTGCAGCTAAGCCCCCGAGTGGGAGGCTGGCTCTCCACTCGGTAGGATTTTAAATACTTAGGTGAAACGGATTCACAGCTAAGCCTCCGAGTGGGAGGCTGGCTCTTCACTCGGCAGGACTTTTACAAACTTAGGCGAAACGGATTCGCAGCTAAGCCACCCACTGGGGGAAATTTCAACAAAAAGAAATAGCAATCTTCTGTGAAAATTATAACATTCTTGCTTTAGATAAAAGAACTACAGAGGTACTTTTATTACATCTCAACCGAGTGAGTTTCTTCTTTCAAGTGTAAAAAGGACGGAGTAACTCCGCATTCCAAGCTCGAGGCTCGTCGATCTGGCGATCAACGTTGTAGAGGTGATACGCTCCGTTGTGGAGGACTTTGGTGACGATGAAGGGGCCTTCCCAGGTTGGAGCGAGCTTGTGAGGTTTTTGCTGATCCACTCGGAGGACCAAGTCTCCTTCCTGAAAGGCTCGACTCTTCACGTTTCTCGCGTGGAACCGACGTAAGTCCTGCTGCTAGATAGTCGAGCGGATTAAGGCCATCTCCCTCTCTTCTTCCAAGAGGTCGACTGCATCTTGCCGAGCTTGCTCCGCTTCTGCTTCTGAGTATAGTTCGACTCGAGGTGCATTGTGGAGCAGATCACTTGGCAGCACTGCTTCAGCCCCGTAGACCAGAAAGAAGGGCGTTCTTCCAGTCGACCGATTAGGAGTGGTCCTTAATCCCCAAAGAACCGACGGAAGTTCGTCGACCCAAGCTCCTGCCGCGTGTTTGAGATCACGCATCAGTCGGGGTTTCAGTCCTTTGAGGATAAGACCATTTGCACGCTCTGCCTGCCCATTCGACTGAGGATGGGCAACTGAGGCATAGTCGACCCGCGTGCCTTGGGAGGCGCAGAAGGCTTTGAATCTGTCGTTGTCAAAGTTTGATCCATTGTCCGTGATGATGCTATGTGGAACTCCATATCTGAATATCAGCTCTCTGATGAAACTGATAGCAGTTCTTGCATCGAGGTTTTTGATGGGTTTGGCTTCTATCCACTTGGTGAAATTGTCGACTGCGACCAGTAAGTGAGTGAAGCCGCTTCTACCAGTTCTCAGCGGTCCAATCATGTCTAGCCCCCAAACAGCGAAGGGCCAGACGAGTGGAATGGTCTTCAGAGCAGAGGCGGGCTTGTGCGACATGTTGGAATAAAACTGACACCCTTCGCACTTGTCGACTATATCTTTTGCCATTTCATTCGCCCTCGGCCAGTAAAATCCCGCTCGGTATGCTTTAGCCACAATGGTCCGAGAGGACGCATGATGACCACAGGTCCCCGAGTGGATATCCTCAAGAATTATCTGACCTTCTTCTAGCGTGATGCACTTCTGGCCAACTCCAGTCGCGCTTTCTCTGTACAACTGCCCTTTGATTACTGTAAAGGCCTTAGATCGACGGACGATCTGTCGAGCCTCTTCTTCGTCTTCTGGGAGCTCTTTCCTCATAATATACGCGATGTAAGGCGTTGTCCAGTCGGGGGTGATGACTACAACTTCCATAATCAGGTCGACCACGGCTGGAATCTCCACTTCAGTCGGATCATTGTCGCTCCTTGGCTGCGGAGGTTCTTCTGTGAAAGGATCTTCCTGTATCGACGGCGCACGAATGTGCTCCAAACACACATCGCTGGGGATGGCTTCTCTCTTGGACCCTATTTCTGCCAAATCATCCGCAGCTTGGTTTTTCAGTCGGGGTATATGATGGAGCTCTAACCCCTCGAATCTCTTCTCCAGCTTTCTCACTGCATTGCAATAACCCGTCATGGCTGGGCTTCGAACATCCCACTCCTTCATCACTTGATTAACAACCAGATATGAGTCGCCGTAGACCATAAGGCGACGGACGCCGAGTGAAATGGCCATACGCAGTCCATATAGGAGTGCTTCATATTCTGCCTCGTTGTTGGAGGAATCAAAGTGAATCTGGAGGACGTATTTGAGCTTGTCTCCTCGGGGGGAAACCAATACAACTCCCGCACCGGACCCGTTCAGCATCTTGGAGCCATCGAAAACATAGTCCAGTGCTCCGAGTGAACTTGAGTCGGAAGTTGTTGTTCAGTCCACTCGGCGAGGAAATCGGCTATTGCTTGGGACTTGATAGCTTTCTTTGCCTCGAACTTGATATCAAGGGGAAGGAGTTCAATCGCCCATTTTGCCACTCGACCAGTTGCATCTCTGTTATGAAGGATCTCTGATAACGGGGCGTCGCTGACGACTGTAATGGAGTGATCAGATAAATAATGAGCAACCTTCTTCGTGGTCATGTAAATCCCATAGACAAGCTTCTGATAGTGAGGGTATCTTTGCTTTGATGGGGTCAGAACTTCAGAAAGGTAATAAACTGGGCGCTGAACTTTGAATATTTTTCCTTCCTCTTCCCGCTCGACCGTAAGTACGGTACTAACGACTTGTCCAGTGGCTGCAATGTAAAGCAATAATGGCTCTTTGCTGACAGGGGCAGCAAGCACCGGCTGGGTGGAGAGCAGAGCTTTTAGCTCTGCAAATGCTGCACCAGCTTCCGGAGTCCACTCAAACTTGTCTGACTTCTTCATCAGTCGGTAAAGAGGCAATGCCTTTTCACCGAGTCTGGAGATGAATCGACTTAAAGCGGCCAAGCATCCAGTAAGTTTCTGGACATCGTGCACACGCACAGGGCGTTTCAATCGGAGTATGGTGCCAACCTTTTTAGGGTTAGCATCGATTCCTCGTTCGGAAACAAGAAAACCGAGTAACTTTCCTCCAGGAACTCCGAATGTGCATTTTGACGGATTAAGCTTGATATCATACCTCCTGAGATTGGCAAACGTTTCAGCAAGGTCAATCAGCAGGTCGGAACCTTTTCGCTACTTGACCACTATATCATCCATGTACGCTTCTACATTCCTACTGATTTGAGTGATCAGGCACTTCTGAATCATTCTCATGAAAGTAGCTCCGACATTCTTGAGACCGAAAGGCATGGTGACATAGCAGAAGCACCCGAATGGGGTGATGAAAGCTGTTTTTATTTCATCTGGTCCATACAGACGGATCTGATGGTATCCGGAGTAAGCATCTAAAAAGGACAACCTCTCGCATCCTGCGGTCGAGTCGACTATTTGGTCGATGCGAGGAAGAGGGAAATGATCTTTCGGGCAGGCCCGATTGATATGTTTGAAATCGATGCACATGCGCAACGACTTTTCTTTCTTGGGGACCATTACAACATTGGCGAGCCACTCAGAGTGGTAGATCTCGCGGATGAACTCTGCCGCTAAGAGTCGAGCCACCTCTTCGCCAATGGCCTTTCTCTTCTGGACGGCGGACCGTCGAAGATGTTCCTTAACTGGTTTGACTTTTGAGTCGACTCGAATGCGGTGCTCAGCCAGTCCCCTGGGAACACCTGGCATGTCAGCAGGCTTCCATGCAAAGATGTCCCAATTCTCACGGAGGAACTGGATGAGCGCTTCTTCCTATTTAGAGTCGAGTGTAGTGGAGATGTTGGTTGGAGCCGCATCGGGGTCAGTCGGGTGGATGTGAACCTGTTTTGTCTCACCGGACGACTAAAATGCTGACTCTGTGGCAGGCTTCTTGGCTCGCAACAAATCACTCGGGTCTGCGGTCTTCTGGTACTCTTGTAACTCCATTTCGGCCATCTGAGCATCAGCAATTTTGGAGCCCTTCTGGAAGCACTCTTCTGCCTTCTTCCGATTACCCGTGATAGTGATCACACCTTTGGGACCGGGCATCTTCAACTTAAGGTACACGTAGCATGGTCGGGCCATGAAACGAGCGTACGCTGGCCTTCCAAGTATGGCGTGGTACGCACTCTAAAAATCCACGACCTCAAAGGTCAACTTTTCCTTCCAGAAATTCTTCGAGTCACCAAAAACTACATCGAGAGCGATTTGGCCGAGTGACTCAGCCTTCTTTCCAGGAATGACTCCGTGGAAGCTCATGTTACTGGTGCTGAGTCTGGACATCGGAATGCCCATCCCTTTCAGCGTCTCTGCATACAGCAAATTCAAGCCACTGCCACCATCCATCAACACTTTGGTGAGTCGAGTGCCTTCAATGACTGGGTCGACCACCAACGCTTGCCTCCCTGGGGTAGCAATATGAGTCGGGTGATCGGATTGGTCGAAAGTGATGGCAGTCTGAGACCATTTCAGATAATTGGGTGTCGTCGGAGCGACCATGTTCACTTCTCGATTGATAACCTTCAATCGACTCTTGCTTTCGACATCAGCGAAAATCATCAGGGTGGAGTTGACTTGGGGGTACTCCTCACCGCTGTCTTCTTTGTCCTCAACTTTGTCTGACCCTTTCTCTTTGTCTTTGGCCTGTTTCCCTTGAAACTGCTGAATCAGGAGTCGACATTGTCGAGTGGTATGCTTTGGGTAAATGAGTTTACCCTCTTCGTCTTTCTTCGTGTGAATGTGACACGGTAGGTCCATCACATCGTTCCCATCCTGATCTTTCACCTTCTTGGGGTTCCAGGTGCCCTTGGGTTTCCCCTTAAACTTTCCTGGGGTCACAGCCAAGGTCTCTCCAGGAGCAGCTGGCTCGGCTTTGCGCTTTTGCTTCTGACTGGAGGTTCCTCCGCCGGCCTCATTAGCGGCTGCTTTGTACTTGCCACTCCGGAGCCTATCTTCTTCTTCACCGTTTGCATACTTGGTGGCAATTTCCATCATCCGACTCAATGTCATATCTCCGGTTCGACCGAATTTCAAACTCAGTTCTCTGTTCCTGACGCCTTCCTTGAAGGCACAAACTTCCTGGTGATCAGATACATTCTCGACTGTGTGATGTAAAGTGACCCACCTCTGGATATAATCCCTCAGAGTTTCACTCGACTTCTGAACACACGACTGCAATTCTGTCAACCCTGCTGGTCGCTTGCAAGTCCCTTCAAATGTCCTGACAAACACTCGGGCGAGATCTTCCCAAGTGTAAATACTGCTGGGAGCCAACTGGTTCAACCATGCTCTGGCTGATCCCTCCAGCATAAGAGGCAAATGCTTCATGGCTACTTCGTCGTTGCCGCCGCCAATCTGAACGGCTACTCGGTAATCTTCAAGCCATGTGTCAGGCTTGGACTCACCGGTGAACTTACTAACTCCAGTCGCCAACCTGAAGTTGGGAGGAATTACAGCGGCCCTGATCGCTCTGCTGAAACATTCTGGTCCTGATACATGAACCCTGCTGCTGGAGGGAGCGTCTCTGTCATGGCCTCCTCTGTGAGCTCTATTTCTGTCGACCAGACCTTGAACGATAATGGATCTCGCATCAAAGCCTGGCTCCCTGGGGTCGACCGGAAACCTACGCCCAGCACTGTGCTGGCGTCTGTCATCTTGCTGCCGAGGGACGTACGATCCACCCCTTGGGGGAGGAGTGGGCACTCGACGTCGATCATTGCGATCGAATCGGTGTTCATACCGCTCACGGCCTTGATATTGATCATCATGTCGGCTTCTACGTTCCTCACGCCCCAGGGGCAATCCCGGACTGTGAGCCGACTGTACAGAATTCGCAGCGACGGATCGGCTGTGAATCCTGTTACGCGACTGCGATACAACTGAGTTCTGATCCCCTGCTGCCCGGAGCAAATCTCTGATCTGTAGCAGACCTCTCCCTGCCTCTGACTGAGAAGGCTGGATCGACTCTGCTATGCGGGCTGCAGCTGCTAAATTCTGAATCGGAGTTCGGTATACCTGAGTTGGTGGCTGAAAGAGGCGACGTCGACTGGATTCTGGAACTGGCAGTCGAGTGCGCTCGTCGAGTACTCTCTGGAGATTCTCCAGTCGAGTGCGTTCAGCCAGGTTGGCCAAGCGCGCCTCCTCCAAGGCGCGTGCCTCGGGGGTTTCTCCAACGATAGGAGTGTGAAGCGCGCCCATGTTCCGGCGACGAAGTTCCTCCCTCTGCAGCGAGGTGAGAGGCTCGGGTCTGTACTCTTCATGGCCCCGCGTCGGAACTCCTCCCCCGGCAACCTCTTCGGTGTGGGGGAATCCGGGGGGACTGCGCGGTCCGTCGACCATCAGTACCTCCGCCGCTGGATCGCTGCTGTCGCACTCGGACGCAGTCTCTGCGGAGCCAGTCGACAGATCGAACAGGCCGTAGAGTGATTCGTCGGGCTCAATCGCCGCGACTTGGGGGATGGCCGACTGGCGGGCCAATGCATGCCTCACCCACCGCTGGAGCCTCGACCGACCGGAGCGCTTGCGCCGGCGGGAAACAGGGAGCGAGGACGAAACGGGTGCCGACCCGTACTGGGCCGACGGTTGTCGCAGGAGGACGCCACGAATGCACGCGCGAAAGTGCGTCGCTCCGCGGGCGGGGAGCGCGTCCACATCGAGTGGAGCCTCCTGGAGCCAAGCAGAATCATCGACGAGGAAAGTGAGGGCGCCGAGACGGATCTCGCGCCCCTCGACCAGGATTCCGCTCGAAGACATGATGGGAGATGTCAAAAGAATCCCAACTCCTCCAACAAATCGCTAGAACACCTGCCCCACGGTGGGCGCCAACTGTCGTGGTTCTAAGTCTGACAGTAGAATGGGGGGGTAGGAATGGAGAGGCAAGATCCTAGCTTTGGAGTAGTTGTGCACGCAAGAGTTTTACGAGTTCAGGCCCTTCTCGGAAGAAGTAATAGCCCTACGTCTCGGAGCCCGGAGGCGGTCGACTGGATTATATGCGTGTGAGTTACAAAGATGCGAACCCTTGTGCCAGTGGAGGGGGGTGGCTTATATAGAGTGCGCCCAGACCCCCGCCAGGCCACGTTGCAAGGGGTTTAAGGTACATTAAGGTCAGGCGTTACAGGTAACGCCTCTAATAAAGTGCTTTGATGACCATAAAGACTAGTTAATGACCGACCGTTTGCCTGTGGAGTGACTTAGATCTCCTGGCAGTCGAGCGGTTGGCTTCGTGGTCGAGTGGTAGCTTCGTGGTCGAGTGTCTTGAACCCGTCGAGTGGGTACTTTGAAGTCGATTGAAAGGTGACTTCTTCTAAGGATGTCCTTGGGCAGGGCTCTTAGGACAGGTCCGTGCCCCTACCCCAGGTACATAACTTCATCACTCACCGCGTTGTCTCCCGACCAGGTGGGTTTGGCCGAGGACCCCATGACGGTTCATTAATGGGATTCTTCGGGCAACCCATGATGTATACAAGGAAATTTCTACAAGATTTAATGCACAAGATGAGGACTGTTTTAAATCCCAGGCCTCTGGTGCACTATATAAACCGAGGCTAAGCTAATCAATAGATCATGTGATATTACAATCTCATGATAGATACATGTACTTTATAGCACCAGCGCACGCAGCGCTTCCCTGCAATGCCACACCAGGCCGCCTCCGCGATCTTGCATGCCCGATCCTCGGGCACTCCACGCTCCAGCTGACAAGCGCCTCGCACGCCAGGAGCCAGAGCCACCGCGCAGATCTCCAGCGCCGCCCGTGCACCCTGCAACTCCTGCACTCTCGGCGCACCCAGATCAGTTCCGCCCGCCACGCCTGCACTCCCAGCATGCCCTCCCTCCGCCCCCGTGCCGGACAGGAAGCCTGTGAGACGCCGACGCGCGGACCCGAGCCCCTCTTGCGCTGCCTCACATCGATGCCCCGAGCTAGCGTGCACGCCGCCCGAGCTCCCATCGAAGGGCACGGCCCGCGCCGCACTTCCCCGAGCAGGAGGAGGAAGGAACCCCACCACAGCCGAGCCGCACGGGCTTTGCCCGGTGACACCGTCTGACGGAGGCGGGGGGAGGCGGCGGTGGGTGTGATGTTGGCGGCGGCTAGACTTTGCTCTCTTACCGCCCGCGGGAGCGGCCACGGAGCAAGCGGACCAAGGAGTTTGGTCAAGTTCGATTTTCATTACGAAAGCCAAGATTCAAACACACTACTACCTGTGTTTCATATTAAGAGTCATTGATTTAGTATAAAGTTAGCCACACTTAATACTACCTCCATATAGGGGAATAAGTCATTCGTGTAGTTCTGGGTCATCAATTTAAGGAATTAAATATGTGTTATATGTCATGAAAAGTATATCACTAGCTTTCTACACGAATCCAGTTTCTAAATATATATATTTTTTTTGTCACATATAATACATATTTAGATAGTTAAATATTCACCGAGACAGAGGTAGTATAAAACATGAAATGGAGGGAGTACTTCCATATTACAAATGAAGGGAAAATCCATAAGATAGCAATTAACGGGCACAGAACAGCCGGAACCGCTACACTGAAAAGGAACAGAGTTCCATGCAGCTCTCTCCTAGGAGAGCATCGCCAACGACGCCAAGCATGCAGCTACCGCACGCTATTGGCATTTTTATTCTCACGCCTTTGCCGCATCATAGCTAGCTAGCAAGACGTATCCGCGGGCGTATGGAAGCGTGTACATACGCAGACTCCGTATAGAGCTACTACGTGCCCCCGGTGACACGTACGTACGTACTAGGACTTGCATACACCCTTACATTATTATTATTGTTAGGTGCGTGACACTCACACCACCTCGATGATGGCTCCGGCCACCGCTTCCCAGCCGCGGAGGTGCTCGTCGTCGACGCTGTTGCTGCCGCCGCGGATGCACTGTCGCACGCACTCCTGGTGCTTGCTCCGATCTTTCCAGCCCTGACACTTCCCTTGGCAAGACAGTTGGCACTCCCTGTCGCACGGACGCCGGGCGACCTCCTCCTCTTGGGCGTGGGGGTGCTCGTCGACGACGTCGTTGCTCCCGCCCACATCGAGGCTGAGGCCGTACTTCATGCACCATTGCACGCACTCCTCCTTCCTCGTCGGGTCTGCCCAGTGGCTGCACTTGGTCTCGCAAGACGCTCTGCTTGGGTGATGATGCTCCCGGCTGTGGCACTCGTCGACGCACTGCTTTTTCCTAGCCGGAACTTTATGGTGCTGGCACTTGTCGTCGCACGAGTCGTTGCCCTGATCATCGACGCGCAGACGGGCCTCATCCGCCTCCTCCATCTCCGGGACGGCAGTGGCCACCGCCCCATCGTCCTGCTCCGCGGCTGCCGCCGCCGCAGCCAGCAGCACCCCGGCGAGCAGGAGGAACCACCAAACCCCACCCTTGTGAACGACACCCATTGCTGCTCACACGAGAGATGGATGGCAATGGATGGGAGAACTGGGAGGCCAGCGCCGGCCTTTATATACACACGCGAGCGAGAAATCTGTAACTATGGCAGTAATTTATCGGGGATCAAGCCGAGTAACTCCGTGATCTACCCGGCCGGCCCATCACGAACGGGAAGAGCCAGGCATCTTCGCGAGAGGACTGCATTTGATTTGATCCGGTGCCCGTGCCATGATCATGAAGTGAACCATGTGGAGGCCATTGATGCCGGGCAACCACGAGGGACACGAGCAGTACTACACTAGTAGTACTCTACTAATACCAAGGCATGCGCTGGTGGCTAAGAGCATCTCCAACATGCGCCGGTGGCGCCGCGCGCAAAAAACACATATGCCGCGCGCGCATCGGCTGATTTGGCGCGGCGCGCTACGCCCGCTCCAGCGGCCGCGCTAAAATACAGCGCGCGCGCCGCTCCAGCAGCGGCGCTAAAACACAGCGCGCGCGCTCATTCTAGATGTAGGAATAGATAGATTGCATAGATAAAAACATCCGAAACAAAGGTATTTTTGCAACCGAAACATAGATTGCATAATAATAAAAACGACAAACGATAAAAAAGAGATAGGATGCATAAAAAAACTACTCTAAGTCGCTATCATCACTATCATCATCCTCCGCGACGGTGTCGTCCTAGGTATCGAGCCACATGTCGAACCAACGTTCATCGTCCGAGGTGAAGATCGACCTCCCACCTGCTGCAACGATATCGGACTGCGCATTCGCCAATGCCTTGCGCCGACGCCTGTCCAACCGCTCCCCGCGGCGCCTTAGCGTGTCCTCCTCGCGACGCCATGCCCAGTAGGCCTGCTCGTAGGCGACGTCCTCCGGGTGGCGGGCGCGCCACTCCGCCATGACCCGCTCGTCCTCCTGAGCGACGAGGAGGCGGCGCTGCCGCTCGGCGTGCTCCGCACGGTCTTGTACTGTGTCCAGACGCGGCGCCGGGGCACGGTCGAGAGCTTGCTGGAGCGTGTACACGTCCTGGAAGTTCATCTGGCCGCGCGACCGGCCTAGGCGCCACGCCGTCGCGTCGTACGCGCGGCCGGCCTCGCGCGCCGTCCCGTACGTGCCGAGGCCGAGCCGGAGATCGCCGGAGCGTATCTCCGCGTAGTAGCCGCCGTTGGGGCGCAGGCGGACGCCGCGGTAGCCGGACGCTCCTCGGCGGCGCGGCGGCATGGCGTGGCACTGGGGCGGCGGCGCGTCGGTGGCGGGGCGCTGGAGCGGCGCGTGGCACAGAGAGAGCGAGAGAAGAGGAGAAGAGGAGGCGTGGAGAGGCGCGTGGCGCGCGCTGGATTTTATAGGCGCGCCGGAAGCGGCGCGCAAAATATGGCGCGCGAGCTAGAGCCTTTTCGCGCGCGCGCAAGCGGTTCCCGCGCGCGTGGTTTTCCCGTCGCCGCTGGAGCGCGGCAAAACGCTCGGCACGCGCTAAACGGTCTGTTTACCGTGCGCGCGCCCCTTTTCGCGCGTCCGCTGGAGATGCTCTAACTTTGGACGATAACGCCGTTGCGGACGTGTTCGGCTGCCAAGCAAACACCTGCGGACGTGGCGATGCAGGCGGCGGCCACGGAGACGAGTGATTTGTTTTTATATCTCATCTGCCGGCTGAGTGGCTGATGTTGAACTGGGAGCGCGCGCGCCCGGCAAGAGATCTCCATCATCATTTTTCTTGAGAGAACACGAGGGGCACGCCCCTGCTGTACTGAGTAGGAGTATATTATAGTACCAGTGGAAAACAGATCGAGGATTTTTGGCTCCCGAGCTATGTGGAGTCTGATATTCTTAAAATAAAAAATAACTTATTTATTTCAGAAAAATTTGAAAACAAATACACATCTATATAGACATTTATACGAGAGTGGCGTTTCGGCATATGGGAGCGCGCGCTTCTGATTTTTAAAATGTGTTTTAAACATATTTTGAAATGTCAAAAAATTCCAAACAAAAACTGGCACGTACATCTTGATATTATACATGCTCACAAACTCGTTTCGTGAAAAAACCGACAACTTATGCGTCGCGCGTGAAAAAAACAAAATCCGGTGTTAAAAATGCTTTTCACAAGACATCCTTTTGTCTTTTCTACACAAGCCACAAAAAATGTCGATTTTCTCCAGAACTTGGCGTGCACACATATAATGGCGAGATGTATGCGCCAATATTTTGGTTGGAAATTTTTCATACCTTGAAATATTTTTTCGCGTGCAGGAGCGCGCGCTCCTGGGAGCACCAATGGATTTCCGCATTTATACTATATATGTGTGTTAAATTTCATAATAAAATATGTTTTGGCGTGAGCTACACACAGAAAAAAAACATGTATTTTCATAGTGGATGGTACATGTGCTAGAAATACATGATTTACTTTAGCTCGGATAAAAATGTATTTCATCTATAGTATACATCCATATGTATGTGCGCATTCTTTTCCAGAATATCTTGATACTTCAAACTTAGATTTTTGAAATTTCCAAAATCTAGGCTCCATGAAGCCTGGGAGCTAAAACCAATTTCCGAGAAAAACAAGACTAACTATGTGGAGAGAAAAGGAGAAGGACATCCATGTAAGCACACAAAATTGCGTGGCGTCTGTTTGGAAATATATTTTTTCTTTTAGACAATATGTCTAGTGTAGGTGCATGTAGTGCCCCAGTGGATTGTGATGATTAATGGCAAAATGGTGGAGGGAGTATTTACTAGGTGTACATATATGACACTCAGGGCGTAGCCAGGCCCCAGGCAACAGGGCCAAGGCCTGGGGCCATAGGTGATTTTGCCACTGTAACAACCATAAATACTGTAGCGAAGAAGGTTGGTACGGGGCGTGGCCCAGACCTGGCTACGACACTGCTGGCACTGGTCACTGGATTAATAGGTTAGTTAAATAAATTTGTACAAAAAAGGTGCCAAAAATATGTTCAAATGATATAAAGTAGCATGAACGTGACAAAAACTATTGATACATTTGAGACATATGAACATCCTCGTACTTGAGGACATGGACGACAAAGGAAATAAATTTCATTGTGAATGTTATCTCAACACAAACCTGATTATCTTATGTTGTCTCATGAAAGTTCAACTTAAGAAGGTGATGCATAGCAATTTTCTATAGTTGATAATTTAGCAACCGATAATCAAACATAGAAATAAATTTCCTCCATATCACTATAAATCAATGCATAAAGCTGACGTTCCTCTTGCCGAAGGTTAAGAAAGAATGTCAAAATTATATTGGGAACTTAGCTTTAACTCTTGTGTTTCACAATGTCTAATAAATTTTTAACATTAACCAACCCAAGGTCAGCCAAGAAAAAACAACTACATGGACCTTTTGCTTTATCCACACACCTTCCTTGCACAACACTTAAGTGTAAGTCTAGAACTTATCACTTATGATAAAAAGAGAATAATGATGGGGTCTATGAAAATACAAAAACACGATAGTCGTGAATTAACGCCTAAACAATTTGTGGGGTGTACACCGACAATTGTATAGCACATATTCTTCTAGGGGCGACAACCTTATGTTGGGCTCTAAGGCTTACCAGGTGAAAGTGCAAGTGGCACTTATACTATATTTTGGTGTGATGACAATGTGGTTAGTTGAACTAATATCGGTTTCTAAAGTTTATGTCAGGATATTGGTTCCAAGTGCTTAGTGATGGAGATGTGCGACCCCCCAATTCAAAAAGGTCAAAGGCGTGGTCTTCCGGCGAATCGAAGGTTTAGTTTTGGTTTGCTTCGAGTCGTAGCAAAGACCGCACTATTAATAGGGGTTTGTGTGGATGAAAGTTGTGTGGGAATGTCTTTGCCGAACCATATACACTAGCCTACCCATTCCTACCACCTAAAATCCTAGTGTGTGTGCTTGTGGTACTCAGAAAGCTTATAACAGAAAGTTACTGGGTACCCGTGCGCACGGGGTCTTTGGACCCCCGTGCACACGGGGTACTGCGTAACTCTCTGGGTACCCCGTGTGCACAGGGTCTTAACTCTCTGGAGACAGTCGCCAATAAATATGAATACTGAAATGATCGACTGCAAAGTCAAAATCATTACAAAACAGCTTGCACAAATTTCCTCTAAGTAGGACTCACCTATTGCATGACATCATTCATTCAGTGAACTTTGAATAAGGTATGCCGCCCATCTTAGGTTGAACTTTTCTTTATTTTGTTGTAAAATAATGTATTTTTTTGCTGTGTTGAAGTATGGATTGCATTCAGTTCGGTTGTACCATCTCGATGTGTCGATTGAATTAAAAATGTCATTTTTCAAAAATGGTATGAGTCTTACTCGCCAGCACGTGAGGTGGTGGGCTAGCCAGCCAGGGTTTGAGCTGGAGGCAGGCGTTTGAAATCGGGCGGTATATGCCCTGCAAATCCAAAGCAATTGTCATGGTCTATTGATTAGTGCATCATTACTTATTCCCATCAATATTAAGCCTCTTAAATGGTTGATCCTATTTATCTCACAGTTCGTTGGCAACAATGCTACACATACAGGTTTTTATAGGAGTTTACATGATTGATTTTATGTGGTATTTGATTGGATGTTAGGGGAGGGCGCGGGCCCACCCCCATGAATTCAGGAGTATGTTTATTAAGTTTGGAAGGAGTCCGTACCAACATGTAATGCCCGGTACGTGTAGCATTTTTGGTTCAATGGACAGCCATGTAACACGTACCCCCATACGCAATAAATGGGCTGGCACATTTGGTTGTTCGTTTGTTTTTCTTCATCCATTTTCTCTTCCTTTTGCGTGTTTCTTTGCTGGTTTTATAGGGTTTTTCTATTATTTTTATTTTACTAAAATACTTTTGGACATTGCTAACATTTCTTGAATGCGCGTACATAATTTCAATGAAAAAAAATCTGAATTTTCGATATTTTTTGTTTTTTAATTTGCAAATTTTTTATTTCACAAACAATTTCTGAATTCACGGATTTTTCAAATTCATGAACATTTTTTGAATTTATGAAAATTTGGAATTCATGAAGCATTATTTAAATTGAGAGAGGCTTTTAGTACGTGAACATTTTTTAAAATCAGAATTTTTTAAAGTTTCATGAACAATTTCTGAATTGATGAATACTTTTAAAATCGCCAACATTTTATAAATTTGTGAATTTTTTTAAATGAAACCTTTTTATTTTCATGAACATTTTTTGAATTCATGAATTTTTTTTGGAATTCAAAAACATTGTAAAATTCACAACCATGTTTTATTTTTTTGAATTCACAAACTTTATTTTGAATTAATAAATATTTTTTAAATTCATGAGCATTCTTATATTCATGAATATTTTTTATTATTCCCTATTATTTTTCTACCTTTGGTTTCGCAAAGCATTGGACGAAAAATAGTATCCAATGAACAACAAGCAAGCGAGCGGCAAGCAGCTAACACTACTTGGGCCAGCCCAACATCTCTCTGCAGAGCCTGACGCAGGCGTAGCACATAAGAAACCTACTCGTTTTGCTCAAAAAAAGAAAAGGAAACCTACACGTAGCCCCACAGGCCACACTATCCAGCGCGTAGCGCGTGGAATATAAGGACCCCTCTTAAATATGTAGATGCTTGAATTTCAGGATGTGTTTGGTTCGATCAAAATTACCCGTCATCTGATTACGACGTTAACTGATACCGTTATTTGTGTTTGGTTAGCTCGGCCCGGTAACACTTACCGCGTAAACGATTTACAGCCCAAGTCAAAATCGATTCCGCCCAACCCCATCCGTAAACAAGTTACGTTACCAGGCCCGCGATGGCCTCGGTCTTCTCCGTATAGTCAGCGGCAGCGGTGCCTTCTCAGTTTTTTTTTTAATAATAAGTCAGTCGCAGCGGCGGCGGAGCCTGCGCCTCGGGTGGGGGCGTTGTGCGGCAGCAGCAACCGGCGGCCGGCGGCGGCGCCGACGAAGGAGAGGCGACCTTCATCTCCCGTCCCTTGTCCGCTCTCTTTCCTTTTCTGCCACCGGCTGTGACAACGCTTGTGTGCCGAAGAAGACGCCATCGATTCCTTCACAGGTAATGAACCAAACAAAACAGAGATTTGTCCATTACATCCCCGTTTCCAGCGTGATCTAATTCCCTTACCATTTGCGTTACCACTCTCTAATCCAAACACCTCCTCAGGTGTAGCGCAGAAGAAAAATACGCGTCACCTATACCTGGTCGGACCGACCCGACTGACCCGGTCCAGTCTTCCCCGAGGGCCAGACCTGGGCCTAGGTTTTGAGCATGAAGGCTGGGCCGGGCCAAGCCTGGGCCTGCCGTATTTTCGATTTAGGTAAGAGGCCTGGCCCGAGGCCGAATGGGCTTTTTCACCGACGTACTAGGCTCGGGCCTGAATTCTAGGCCCGATGCCTGGGTCAGGCCGGGCCCAGGCCTAGGTTTTCTGGTTTGGGCTTTGTTTGGCCCGGCCCGGCCCGACGGATTTTCTTTATTGTTTAGGAAAATATTCGGTGAAAACCATTTTTTCCTAATATTAGTATCTAGTTATCCGGAAATATGCTGTTCCCATCGTAAAAAATTGTACATATATTGCAAACAATTGTGCCAAATATATTTAAAATATGTTAATACTTTAGAAAAAAATAGTCCCTTGTTAGAAAACAGTTCATAATTGTTGGGAAAATATTCTTACCTTTTTCAAATCTATATACTGAAATGAATGATCCGGCAAAAATGTCACCTTGACATTTCCAAATATACCAATATTTGCTACGTTGTGAATGAAGGCAGAAGTGCACAAATTGATAACGATAATACAGAATAAGAACGTGAAGAAGAGAAGGGCAGTGTTATGTTGAAGACTGACCTTGACAGAAAAGGACAGAGGCGAAAATGTTGTTGGCTATTGGTAGTTGGTGTAATGGTGTTTGAGTGGCAGATGCAATAACTGTACCGTGTGGACCAGAGTGGGACAGGAATTGACTCAAAAAAATACACTCCGGATATTCACTACGGATATGAATCAAATGGGAGCACCAGCGCCGAGTTCATCAAGGTATTTTCCGATTTGAGGAAGAAATTGCACAAACCACCAATCATTGATGTTGAGTTTACACAAAACATCTACTCTATAGGTTTATTGTAGAAAACATCATATATTGGTTTAATCATTGCAATGAGATTTAATTCAACATTTAGGTACGTTGGTGTGATTTTCTGACAGGCGGATCTCGCTTGTAAGTGCAGGCATGGCAAAGAAAATCGCGGACTGAGGACTTCAGGTTGATGTTTTTATTGGCACATTCAACTTTTTAAATTAAAATTCCACATTTTTAGAAATGTTAGAAACTAAATCAACGTGCACTTATAAACGGGCCCATCCGTTGGAAACTAAAGCAACGTACCTAAACGTTGGATTAGATCTAACTGCAACGAGTTGTGCAACAAACCCATAAAATATACGTTCTGTGCAAAATCAACACCAATACTGAATGGTTTGTGCAATTACCTCCCGGGTTCGAGCCTCACTCCTAGTATCTACTAATATTAAAGTTAGTGCTAGTTTCTCCTTCGACCAACACATCTATATTTATATCTATATCTATATCTATACTTATAACTATTTCTAATTTTATATCTATATACTTAAAAAAGAGTATTTCTTCGTCAACTTGTTCTCCACCTCCTACCATGTCCCTCCACCGCTTTATTTCGGCCAACCAGTTTTTTTGTCCCACCATACCCTTTGTCCGTACTTTCTTTGTATGTTAATCAATCACCTTAATTTACTTATCTTTTGAACCAAAATTATCTTAACTTACTTACCAAACTTCTGATTAAACTATAAGATAAATCACGGACAGGGTTTTATAAATTTTTATTTACATGATTGCATTAATACAGACAGATAAATCGCGAGCTAACGTACTATTAGATATTTATCACGTTGCAACGCACGAACATTGTCCTAATATAGTGGAGTATATCATCATCATCGAACATATAAACGATGCTAGGCAACCCGCCCATCTGGAGGCCTTCCCGCGCGCATCACTCATGTCCGTCGGATCTCTTTTGACTTCCGCTCCTGAGTGTTCGATCGTTTGACTGCTGGTAATTTTTTGTCACCACATAGTTATTTTTCTTGGCATATGACTGGTGGGCTTAGGCCTCGCGTGGATTGGCTGGGTCAGTCGTTCCCGTGTCCACAAGAATTAGCCAGCCACTCCGCGCCCGCGGAGCGCTCGCGATGCAGAACCTCCTGAGCCCCACGCCCCCTCTGTTCTCTCCTCCCCGCTCCTCGTCTCCAACCCTAAACCTCTTGTCCCCTCCCCCCGCCGCCTCCTCGTCCCCTCCACTCCCTCCACGCCACCTCATCCAGGGAGAGCTTCACGCGATGGGATGGCCCGGGAGCGCCCGGCGACCAGAGAGTTCCCAAGCAGAGGATCCAGCAGTCCATCTGGATCCCGCGCATATGAGGCGGGCGAGCGCGCAGGCAAGCTTCTTCGGGAGCCGCGGCGACCTGCTGGCAAGAAAGAGAAGGTGAGAGGGAGAGAAAGAGAGAAGGAAGGAGAGGAGGCAGAAAGAGAGAGGAAAAAGGAGAGGGAGGTGCGGGAGAAGGAACGCCGCCGGCTCATGGTCGTTCACACCATGCTGGAGCAGAGATGCCTCTGTACAACCCTCATGCCCGCCGGTTCCTCCTTCTTGAAGGAAATATGCCCTAGAGGCAATAATAAAGTTATTATTTATTTCCTTATATCATGATAAATGTTTATTATTCATGCTAGAATTGTATTAACTGGAAACATAATACATGTGTGAATACATAGACAAACAGAGTGTCACTAGTATGCCTCTACTTGACTAGCTCATTAATCAAAGATGGTTATGTTTCCTAGCCATGAACAAAGAGTTGTTATTTGATTAACGAGATCACATCATTAGTTGAATGATCTGATTGACATGACCCAGTCCATTAGCATAGCACCTGATCGTTTAGTATGTTGCTATTGCTTTTATCCATGACTTATACATGTTCCTTTAACTATGAGATTATGCAACTCCCATTTACCGTAGGAACACTTTGTGTGCTACCAAACGTCACAACGTAACTGGGTGATTATAAAGGTGCTCTACAGGTGTCTCCGAAGGTACATGTTGAGTTGGCATATTTCGAGATTAGGATTTGTCACTCCGATTGTCGGAGAGGTATCTCAGGGCCTTCTCGGTAATGCACATCACATAAAGCCTTGCAAGCATTGCAACCAATGAGTTAGTTGCGAGATGATGTATTACAGAACGAGAAAAGAGACTTGCCGGTAACGAGATTGAACTAGGTATTGGATACCGACGATCGAATCTCGGGCAAGTAACATACGGATGACAAAGGGAACAACGTATGTTGTTATGCGGTCTGACCGATAAAGATCTTCGTAGAATATGTAGGAGCCAATATGGGCATCCAGGTCCCGCTATTGGTTATTGACCGGAGACGTGTCTTGGTCATGTCTACATTGTTCTCGAACCGTAGGGTCCGCACGCTTAACGTTACGATGACAGTTACTATGAGTTTATGCATTTTGATGTACCGAAGGAGTTCGGAGTCCCGGATGTGATCACGGACATGACGAGGAGTCTCGAAATGGTCGAGACGTAAAGAATGATATATTGGAAGCCTATGTTTGGACATCGGATGCATTCCAGGTGAAATCAGGATTTTACCGGAATACCGGGAGGGTTACCGGAACCCCCCGGGAGCATAATGGGCCAACATGGGCCTTGGAGGAGAGGTGAGAGGGCTGCCCTCATGGGCTGTGCGCCTCCCCCCTTCCCCTAGTCCTATTAGGACTAGGAGAGGTGGGCGCCCCCTCTCTCTCTCTCTCCCCCTTGGAGAATCCTAGTCCAACTAGGATTGGGGGGGGGGGGGGAATCCTACTCCCAGAGGGAGTAGGACTCTCTGGCGCGCCCTGGCTTGGCCGGCCAGCCCCTCCCCCTTGGCTCCTTTATATACGGGGGCAGGGGGCACCCCAAAGACACACAAGTTGATCTACGGATCGTTCCTTAGCCGTGTGCGGTGCCCCCTTCCACCAAATTCCACCTCGATCATATCGTTGCAGTGCTTAGGCGAAGCCCTGCGCCGGTAATACATCAAGATCGTCACCACGCCGTCGTGCTGACGGAACTCTTCCTCGACGCTTTGCTGGATCGGAGCCCGGGGATCGTCATCGAGTTGAACGTGTGCCAAGAACTCAGAGGTGCCGGAGTAACGGTGCTGTGATCGGTTGGATCGCGAGGAGAACGTACGACTACTTCCTCTACGTTGTGTCAACGCTTCCGCTTCGGTCTACGAGGGTACGTAGACAACACTCTCCCCTCTCGTTGCTATGCATCACCATGATCTTGCGTGTGCGTAGGAAAATTTTGAAATTACTACGTTCCCCAACAGTGGCATCCGAGCCTAGGTTTTATGGTTTGATGTTATTTGCACGAGTAGAACACAAGTGAGTTGTGGACGATACAAGTCATACTGCCTACCAGCATGTCATACTTTGGTTCAGCGGTATTGTTGGACGAGACGATCCGGACCAACCTTACGCGTACGCTTACGCGAGACCGGTTCCCTCGACGTGCTTTGCACATAGATGGCTTGCGGAAGACTGTCTCTCCAACTTTAGTTGAACCGAGTGTGGCTACGCCCGGTCCTTGAGAAGGTTAAAACGGAGTCTATTTGACAAACTATCGTTGTGGTTTTGATGCGTAGGTAAGATGAGTTCTTGCTTAAAGCCCGTAGCAGCCACGTAAAAACTTGCAACAACAAAGTAGAGGACGTCTAACTTGTTTTGCAGGGCATGTTGTGATGTGATATGGTCAAGACGTGATGCTAAATTTTATTGTATGAGATGATCATGTTTTGTAACCGAGTTATCGGCAACTGGCAGGAGCCATATGGTTGTCACTTTATTGTATGCAATGCAATCGCGATGTAATGCTTTACTTTATTACTAAGCGGTAGTGATAGTCGTGGAAGCATAAGATTGGCGAGACGACAACGATGCTGCGATGAAGATCAAGGTGTCGCGCCGGTGACGATGGTGATCATGACGGTGCTTCGAAGATGGAGATCACAAGCACAAGATGATGATGGCCATATCATATCACTTATATTGATTGCATGTGATGTTTATCCTTTTATGCATCTTATCTTGCTTTGATTGACGGTAGCATTATAAGATGATCTCTCACTAAATTATCAAGAAGTGTTCTCCCTGAGTATGCACCGTTGCGAAAGTTCTTCGTGCTGAGACACCACGTGATGATCGGGTGTGATAGGCTCTACGTTCAAACACAACGGGTGCAAAACAGTTGCACACGCGGAATACTCAGGATTAACTTGACGAGCCTAGCATATACAGATATGGCCTCGGAACACGGAGACCGAAAGGTCGAGCGTGAATCATATAGTAGATATGATCAACATAATGATGTTCACCATTGAAACTACTCCATCTCACGTGATGATCGGACATGGTTTAGTTGATTTGGATCACGTGATCACTTAGAGGATTAGAGAGATGTCTATCTAAGTGGGAGTTCTTAAGTAATATGATTAATTGAACTTTAATTTATCATGAACTTAGTACCTGATAGTATCTTGCTTGTCTATGTTGTGTAGATAGATGGCTCGTGCTGTTGTTCCGTTGAATTTTAATGCGTTCCTTGAGAAAGCAAAGTTGAAAGATGATGGTAGCAATTACACGGACTGGGTCCGTAACTTGAGGATTATCCTCATTGCTGCACAGAAGAATTACGTCCTGGAAGCACCGCTGGGTGCCAGGCCTGGTGCAAGAGCTACGCCAGATGTTGTGAACGTCTGGCAAAGCAAAGCTGATGACTACTCTATAGTTCAGTGTGCCATGCTTTACGGCTTAGAACCGGGACTTCAACGACGTTTTGAACACCATGGAGCATATGAGATGTTCCAGGAGTTGAAGTTAATATTTCAAGCAAATGCCCGGATTGAGAGATATGAAGTCTCCAATAAGTTCTGTAGCTGTAAAATGGAGGAGAACGGTTCTGTCAGTGAGCATATACTCAGAATGTCTGGGTATAACAATCACTTGATTCAACTGGGAGTTAATCTTCCGGATGATTGCGTCATTGACAGAATTCTCCAATCACTGCCACCAAGCTACAAGAGCTTCGTGATGAACTATAATATGCAAGGGATGACCAAAACTATGCCCGAGCTCTTCGCGATGCTAAAAGCCGCGGAGGTAGAAATCAAAAAGGAGCATCAAGTGTTGATGGTTAACAAAACCACTAGTTTCAAGAAAAAGGGCAAAGGGAAGAAAAAGGGGAACTTCAAAAAGAACAGCAAGCAAGTTGCTGCTCAAGAGAAGAAACCCAAGTCTGGACCTAAGCCTGAAACTGAGTGCTTCTATTGCAAGCAGACTGGTCACTGGAAGCGGAACTGCCCCAAGTATTTGGCGGATAAGAAGGATGGCAAGGTTAACAAAGGTATATATGATATACATGTTATTGATGTGTACCTTACTAATTCTCGCAGTAGCACCTGGGTATTTGATACTGGTTCTGTTGCTAATATTTGCAACTCAAAACAGGGGCTACGGATTAAGCGAAGATTGGCTAAGGACGAGGTGACGATGCGCGTGGGAAATGGTTCCAAAGTCGATGTGATCGCGGTCGGCACGCTACCTCTACATCTACCTTCGGGATTAATATTAGATCTAAATAATTGTTATTTAGTACCAGCGTTGAGCATGAACATTATATCTGGATCTTGTTTGATGCGAGACGGTTATTCATTTAAATCAGAGAATAATGGTTGTTCTATTTATATGAGTAATATCTTTTATGGTCATGCGCCATTAAAGAGTGGTTTGTTCTTACTTAATCTCGATAGTAGTAATACACATATTCATAATGTTGAAGCCAAAAGATGTAGAGTTGATAATGATAGTGCAACTTATTTGTGGCACTGCCGTTTAGGTCATATCGGTGTAAAGCGCATGAAGAAACTCCATACTGATGGACTTTTGGAGTCACTTGATTATGAATCACTTGGCACTTGCGAACCGTGCCTTATGGGCAAGATGACTAAAACACCGTTCTCCGGTACTGTGGAGAGAGCAACAGATTTATTGGAAATCATACATACTGATGTATGTGGTCCAATGAATGTTGAGGCTCGTGGCGGATATCGTTATTTTCTCACCTTCACTGATGATTTAAGCAGATATGGGTATATCTACTTAATGAAACACAAGTCTGAAACATTTGAAAAGTTCAAAGAATTTCAGAGTGAAGTGGAAAATCATCGTAACAAGAAAATAAAGTTTCTACGATCTGATCGTGGAGGAGAATATTTGAGTTACGAGTTTGGTCTACATTTGAAACAATGCGTAATAGTTTCGCAACTCACGCCACCCGGAACACCACAACGTAATGGTGTGTCCGAACGTCGTAATCGTACTTTACTGGATATGGTGCGATCTATGATGTCTCTTACCGATTTACCGCTATCTTTTTGGGGTTATGCTCTAGAGACGGCAGCATTCACGTTAAATAGGGCACCATCAAAATCCGTTGAGACGACACCTTATGAACTGTGGTTTGGCAAGAAACCAAAGTTGTCGTTTCTTAAAGTTTGGGGCTGCGATGCTTATGTGAAAAAACTTCAACCTGATAAGCTCGAACCCAAATCGGAAAAATGTGTCTTCATAGGATACCCAAAGGAGACTATTGGGTATACCTTCTATCACAGATCCGAAGGCAAAATTTTTGTTGCTAAAATCGGAAACTTTCTGGAGAAGGAGTTTCTCTCGAAAGAAGTGAGTGGGAGGAAAGTAGAACTTGATGAGATAACAGTATCTACTCCCTTATTGAGAAATAGTACGTCACAGAAATCTGTTCCTGTGACACCTACATCAAATAGGGAGGAAGCTAATGATAATGATCATGAAACTTCAGATCAAGTTTCTACTGAACTTCGTAGATCAACCAGAGTAAGATCCGCACCAGAGTGGTACGGTAATCCTATTTTGGAAGTCATGTTACTAGACCATGATGAACCTACGAACTATGAAGAAGCGATGGTGAGCCCAGATTCCGCAAAGTGGCTTGAGGCCATGAAATCTGAGATGGGATCCATGTATGAGAACAAAGTATGGACTTTGGTTGACTTGCCCGATGATCGGCAAGCAATTGAGAATAAATGGATTTTTAAGAAGAAGACTGACGCTGATGGTAATGTTACTGTCTATAAAGCTCGACTTGTTGCAAAAGGTTTTTGACAAGTTCAAGGGATTGACTACGATGAGACTTTCTCACCCGTAGCGATGCTTAAGTCTGTCCGAATCATGTTAGCAGTTGCCGCATTTTATGATTATGAAATTTGGCAAATGGATGTCAAAACTGCATTCCTGAATGGATTTCTGGAAGAAGAGTTGTATATGATGCAACCAGAAGGTTTTGTCGATCCGAAGGGAGCTAACAAAGTGTGCAAGCTCCAGCGATCCATTTATGGACTGGTGCAAGCCTCTCGAAGTTGGAATAAACGCTTTGATAGTGTGATCAAAGCATTTGGTTTTATACAGACTTTTGGAGAAGCCTGTATTTACAAGAAAGTGAGTGGGAGCTCTGTAGCATTTCTGATATTATATGTGGATGACATATTACTGATCGGAAATAATATAGAATTTCTGGATAGCATAAAGGGATACTTGAATAAGAGTTTTTCAATGAAAGACCTCGGTGAAGCTGCTTACATATTGGGCATTAAGATCTATAGAGATAGATCCAGACGCTTAATAGGACTTTCACAAAGCACATACCTTGACAAAGTTTTGAAAAAGTTCAAAATGGATCAGGCAAAGAAAGGGTTCTTGCCTGTGGCACAAGGTGTGAAGTTGAGTAAGACTCAATGCCCGACCACCGCAGAAGATAGAGAGAAAATGAAAAATGTTCCCTATGCTTCAGCCATAGGCTCTATCATGTATGCAATGCTGTGTACCAGACCTGATGTGTGCCTTGCTATAAGTTTGGCAGGAAGGTACCAAAGTAATCCAGGAATGGATCACTGGACAGCGGTCAAGAACATCCTTAAGTACTTAAGAAGGACTAAGGATATGTTTCTCATTTATGGAGGTGACAAAGAGCTCGTCGTAAACGGTTATGTCGATGCGAGCTTTGACACTGATCCGGACGATTCTAAATCGCAAACCGGATACGTATTTACATTAAACGGTGGAGCTGTCAGTTGGTGCAGTTCTAAACAAAGCGTCGTGGCTGGATCTACATGTGAAGCTGAGTACATAGCCGCTTCGGAAGCAGCTAATGAAGGAGTCTGGATGAAGGAGTTCATATCCGACCTAGGTGTTGTACCTAGCATAACGGGTCCAATGAAAATCTTTTGTGACAATACTGGTGCAATTGCCTTGGCAAAGGAATCCAGATTTCACAAAAGAACCAAACACATCAAAAGACGCTTCAACTCCATCCGGGATTTGGTCCAGGTGGGAGACATAGAGATATGCAAGATACATACGGATCTGAATGTTGCAGACCCGTTGACTGAGCCTCTTCCACGAGCAAAACATGATCAGCACCAAGACTCCATGGGTGTTAGAATCATTACTTTGTAATCTAGATTATTGACTCTAGTGCAAGTGGGAGACTGAAGGAAATATGCCCTAGAGGCAATAATAAAGTTATTATTTATTTCCTTATATCATGATAAATGTTTATTATTCATGCTAGAATTGTATTAACTGGAAACATAATACATGTGTGAATACATAGACAAACAGAGTGTCACTAGTATGCCTCTACTTGACTAGCTCATTAATCAAAGATGGTTATGTTTCCTAGCCATGAACAAAGAGTTGTTATTTGATTAACGAGATCACATCATTAGTTGAATGATCTGATTGACATGACCCAGTCCATTAGCATAGCACCCGATCGTTTAGTATGTTGCTATTGCTTTTATCCATGACTTATACATGTTCCTTTAACTATGAGATTATGCAACTCCCATTTACCGTAGGAACACTTTGTGTGCTACCAAACGTCACAACGTAACTGGGTGATTATAAAGGTGCTCTACAGGTGTCTCCGAAGGTACATGTTGAGTTGGCATATTTCGAGATTAGGATTTGTCACTCCGATTGTCGGAGAGGTATCTCAGGGCCTTCTCGGTAATGCACATCACATAAAGCCTTGCAAGCATTGCAACCAATGAGTTAGTTGCGAGATGATGTATTACAGAACGAGAAAAGAGACTTGCCGGTAACGAGATTGAACTAGGTATTGGATACCGACGATCGAATCTCGGGCAAGTAACATACGGATGACAAAGGGAACAACGTATGTTGTTATGCGGTCTGACCGATAAAGATCTTCGTAGAATATGTAGGAGCCAATATGGGCATCCAGGTCCCGCTATTGGTTATTGACCGGAGACGTGTCTTGGTCATGTCTACATTGTTCTCGAACCGTAGGGTCCGCACGCTTAACGTTACGATGACAGTTACTATGAGTTTATGCATTATGATGTACCGAAGGAGTTCGGAGTCCCGGATGTGATCACGGACATGACGAGGAGTCTCGAAATGGTCGAGACGTAAAGAATGATATATTGGAAGCCTATGTTTGGACATCGGATGCATTCCAGGTGAAATCAGGATTTTACCGGAATACCGGGAGGGTTACCGGAACCCCCCGGGAGCATAATGGGCCAACATGGGCCTTGGAGGAGAGGTGAGAGGGCTGCCCTCATGGGCTGTGCGCCTCCCCCCTTCCCCTAGTCCTATTAGGACTAGGAGAGGTGGGCGCCCCCTCTCTCTCTCTCTCCCCCTTGGAGAATCCTAGTCCAACTAGGATTGGGGGGGGGGGAATCCTACTCCCAGAGGGAGTAGGACTCTCTGGCGCGCCCTGGCTTGGCCGGCCAGCCCCTCCCCCTTGGCTCCTTTATATACGGGGGCAGGGGGCACCCCAAAGACACACAAGTTGATCTACGGATCGTTCCTTAGCCGTGTGCGGTGCCCCCTTCCACCAAATTCCACCTCGATCATATCGTTGCAGTGCTTAGGCGAAGCCCTGCGCCGGTAACACATCAAGATCGTCACCACGCCGTCGTGCTGACGGAAATCTTCCTCGACGCTTTGCTGGATCGGAGCCCGGGGATCGTCATCGAGCTGAACGTGTGCCAAGAACTCGGAGGTGCCGGAGTAACGGTGCTGTGATCGGTTGGATCGCGAGGAGAACGTACGACTACTTCCTCTACGTTGTGTCAACGCTTCCGCTTCGGTCTACGAGGGTACGTAGACAACACTCTCCCCTCTCGTTGCTATGCATCACCATGATCTTGCGTGTGCGTAGGAAAATTTTGAAATTACTACGTTCCCCAACACTTCTTCCTTCCTGCTGCTCCCCTCTTTTGATTAGTGAAGCCATAAATGTAACATTCGCTGTGCTACACTTTAGGCAAATCCCTGTAACATTAGTGAAGCACTTTTAATTAGTCAACCATCCAATTCTGTCTCAGTTAGCACAAGGACAAGAGCATCTGCATGATAGATGAGACATGTGGCTTGTCCCTGTTAGCTTTTCTTTTTGTAGATTAAATCAATAATCTACATTAGTTGATTTGAGGGTATGTTGAATGTGATATTTAATGAAGATGGACATTCTTGTTGTTCAGAGTACACAGGTGGTTGCTCCTGAGGTCTACTCCTTGCCCGGCTTGTTCATTCAAGTAAGATTTTGTTTGTCTCAATTTCTTGCTTCAGTTCCACATAACCATGAATTGTTGCGTGTAATTGTCGAATTCGAATAGGTTCAAGTTGATGGCATTAGTACTCTCCAGGGAAAACTTGGTCTTTTCAACCTAGATATTTTCTCAAGCCTTCTGCCTGTTCTTGTCGGGTTACTGGACAGCAGGATTGAAAGGTGGTATACCTTATAGCAACACAGATGCACATGTAACCATGCATGCCCAAGAGGATGCCAGTGCATTGCAAATCTGTACTATTGAAATAGAAGATCATCTTATGTTTTCCAGACCCATATACTTATCCTACAATATGTGAATGAATGCATATGCTGGCATCCTACTGTAGAAAATGGTTAGTTTAGCAGCAATTATTATGGCTTCTGATTACGCCGCCTTGAATTTGCAGGAACAGTATTGTTGCTTTGGAAACGCTATTAGATCTTGTAAAAAAAAATTGGACCCTTTATTCATTCAACATTGTCAACTAGCTCAACCGTTGGAGAGATCTTCAAGCCAATCATAGGTATGCTCTCCAACTTTACTTGGGGAAGGGAGATGGATGTTGCTAAGAGAGATGCTGTAAAAACATGTGTTGCTACAAGCCCAGTGCAAGGTGTCAAGTTGGCCACGCCCTGAAATGAACCACAGAATAACTGCAGTCATCAGTAGCATATTTGCTCTAGCTGGAACCTAATGCTCATATCCCTTTAAGTTCATGTGTATAAATCAACTGGGTTGAAGTGTGCTGTGAATTTCCTGAAGAAGATCAGTTGAGATATTATATGCATGGTGTCGATTGTTGAGTTTGCTTGGTTACTGGAATGCCATGCATGTGCAGATCACCGTCGCAAGATATGTGAGGGACAAACAATAGCAAGGAGAGCATGGTTTGCCACAACACCCACCAACAACCGCGCCATTGAGGTCATGTTTGCTACTATTTTCTATGAAGATCTTTTTTTCTTTAAGAAGTGCCATGTATTACCTGTTTTCTGAAAATAATTCATGTTGTTCTGGCTTTTCACTAGACATTAACTGCTATTTATGCTTCTTTAGCAGTGAGATCAGTCAGTTTGTGCTGTCTTTTAGCTAGATGTTGATCGCTATTTGTCTCTTCAGTACTGACGCGGAGATCATAGAGGCATCCATGGTTCCCGTCTTCTTGATATCGTTAATAAACTGTAGTTAAATATTTTATCTTTGAGGGTTCTATTGTGACTTTGGCTTGGCTCTAATTATATGTGATACCATTTTCTATTTTTGTTGGGCCCTAATGCTTGCCTACCTTCCCTTCGGCTTATTCCCTGATATAAACATCTTATGTATTTACCTGTTTGTGTAGAATTGTGATATGTTGGCCAGGGTACTTTTGTAACCATTACAGTTTTACAAATAGGAGAAGGGGATAAGAGCTATTGAAGAATACACCATGTTATCACTCTTAATTAATTAAGTAAAGTGAGGATATAGAACTGAACAATAACTCCTTAAATAAACTTAGTATTTGAGTAATTTGCATCGCTCGAAAGATGCAACTCAGATCTTATACTTTTCAATATTACTCCCTCTGTAACGAAATATAAGAGCGTTTATATCACTAAGTAGTGATCTAAACGCTCTTATATTTCGTTACAGAGGGAGTACATAGTTAAGAGCCTTCTATATAAAATATTATGCTTTCAACATCTACATGGCGTTGTGTGTATTCTGTCTCTGTGTGCTTCTGATTATTATAAGAGTAATATTTTCAGAAAATTATGTGTATATGGTCATGTCAGGAGAAAACATTTGACAATTACCGGGGCCGGGCATGAGCAACGGATGGGTGATGGGGACTGGTTTCATAAAACTGATAATTGTGAACTTGTTCATTGTATGGACATAACACCACCAGAATTCAATAGTATGGTAACATTCAACAAGGCAATATAAATAGGCATACATGCTTAGTTTCTGTATTTGCTGATTCAGGTACCCGCCATCAATCAAGACAAAGAATACCTGGCAGCAAACCAATATAAATGATCCTGACCTTTGATCTCCCCCATTTTTATCGCGTTTTCTAGGTGCACTCTGGGAAAATTTTATTCTGCTAAGAATCTTTATCAGCAAAACGCATAGGGAAGATTGTCAATGACAACGACCAATTATTTTGTTCAGTAGGTGTTCCCTTCAAATGAGGCTCCAGCCAGAGCAAGATCATGCTAGCTGATATCAACCGGTTGGTTGATTTTGTGAGCACATTCTGTAAATTTAACTTAAATCTTCGGCAAGTCTGTTTGTTGTCCTCTCCATTTCATACAAACCATCAGCTGGTTCTTTAATATGTTTATTACTTTATCATACTGTAGAATTTGTTTCTCGGTGATCTAAAACTTATAGCCATTAAGGGAAGCCCTTGGTTTGTATTAGGTACTTGTGCCATTAGGTGGAACTGTATGAGAAATAGTGAGAGAATGCTGGTAGCAATTAGCAGTGATGTAATTCAATAGAGAGAAGGTACTCACATGTCATATCATATTCCTCCACGCTCCTCTTCAACTGCAACAACTGTTGAACTTAGTTTTAGTTCAAGCATCTTTTTTTTATGCTGTCAACAGTGTCAGTTGGTGCAACAGGCATCACCCTGAGAAACTGAGATCAGCTAATATGTATTCTGTAACAACTCTCAAGTCCTTGGAACAAATAAGATGATAATTTATTTAAACATGATAGGATATTACCTACTTTAAATCCTCCGATAAAATGGTCGACATAGATGGCGTAAACATTCACTCACGAGTAGTTTCAACGTAAGTGTTATGAGCTGCAAAGTAAATGGATATAGCATTATACCAGGAAAACTGCAAAAGCAAAATCTTCATGCAATAAATTTCATCATACAGGCAATTGAAAGAAGTCAGACATTGCAGGCAAGATACAGACTTTTCCCCAATGCTTCTCAACAACAACATCAATTGCTTTTCCTTTCTTGGCTGCCCTTTCCGTGGTTGCCATAGCATCGTATAGGATGTCCATAGTCCTACACCCAACGGCCAAACCCAGCGAAATTGGAAGCCACATTGACCCTACCTAACCAGAATGTGCAGCTATCATGATGAATATCTAAAGCAAGAAGCGATTCAGACGACTACACATGATTTGGAAAAAAAATCAATCAATCATAGAACAAGTAGACCAACAAACTCTACATCCCAGCGCCACAAGGCACGGGAACATTCACAACAAGCACAGACAACATGTAAACAGTAAAGGAAGAAGAGCAAACCGGATCCACCAGAAGGACACAGGGAAGATAACCACCGAGCAAGGCCGAAGAAGCGCAGCCCTGAACTGAAGCTGGCTGCCCCGACATAACTACGCTTCAAAGCGTCACGAACGAGCCTGTTCCATCTGCAGGTACACGAACGAGTCGTGGTCAGCACCACACAACAAGCAGCAGGCGGCGATAGCAAGCGGCAGCCGGGCTCCTCCAAAGGAAGTGACGAACGGAGATGCGCTCCTCATCCGACTGCAGCACCAGTCACAGCGACGACGGCGTGCCATATCCAGCACGCCCCGAAACTACTTCCGCTGACCTCTCCAAGCCGTCCCCAAATTGTTTCTCCCTCTGTAGTCTGTACAGAGCCGCCACGCCGCACACACCAGGTTGGGCCAGATGGAGAGCGCTCCTTCCTCTGACCAACAACAGTTGCCTGTAACTCACAACCAGACCCTACTCAGAAAAATGACTAAACAACAAAAACAATGACACCACCACAATCTACTGACCAAATCGAAAGACACCACACAAACTGAATAGGAAGCAAGATAAATCCTTATATAGAAGAAAACGAACGACGTACCGGGATGCCCCGAAAGCAACGCAACAAAGGAAGCAGAAAAAGACTCAGCGCAGAGCCGAAGCCTCCCCGACCGGAAGAAGCAGCGGAGAGACGCGTAGATGGTGGCCGAAAACAGAGAATAACTCCAATGCAGCCGGTGGCAGATCAGTGAAGAACCACAACCAGCAGCGGCGGAGACCGCTCGGACGGACAAGCCGCGCACTCTCGCACCACCGGCCCCCGCCGCAGCAAACCCCAGCCCGGCGCAAACCAAATCCCTCCCCAGCAGACCCCTTCCCCTTTGTACAGAGCATTGTTCAGGCAATGGAGTGACACGTGCTGGGCACCGTCCTCCTAGCTGCCACGCTGCCTTGACCAGGAGAAACATCGACCACCCATTTCACACTGACCGACAGCCCCCACCGCTGAAAGAAAGGGCCAACAAAATGGGCCAGCTCACTTGGGAGGCTATGGGCCGCCCTTGGATCCCCGTTTTCAAGCGATTACACGTGTAACATCCATATAAACAGAAGAAAAAAATCGGTTGGATTTCATTCACCGGATTTGTTTTTTTATAACTGGTTTCATTCACTCGATTGGTTAGTCGTTTCTTGCATGTACGTGACTATTTTTTGTTTTGTTTTCCGATCACACCTATAAACCACGGGTATTCCATCGGTTTTGAATACACTGCTCAGCACGTCGGTTTTAGACAAATTGTATTCTGCTCAAACGAGATGGGTTCGTATGTGTGTTGCCGTCGCCGTGCCGGAGGCGCCACCGCGGTTGCCCTGTACGCGTGCTGCTGCCGCTGCGGTGCCAGATATGGAAGGCATTTCTGCTTTTGGCAATGGCAGCCCACCAAACACACCCACTATAAAGAGCTGCTTAGACGATGAACTCATTTTCGATACCGATGGCACATGTAACAATGACTCTACCTGATGTTCATCACTGCGTATATCCCTCACTGTAAGGTAAATAACCAAAGCTAAAGCAAAGACGCTATGTATCAACACCATACCTAAGTATCTATTTGCTTATGTTACAATCTGTGTCTAAATATTCTTATGTGCATGGTTTGCTCTCGGCCTTTGCGCCATTGGCGCAACGGGTCATCTAGTTATAGAAAGCCTGAAAGGGGCAAATCCAACTAATCTCGCCCATCAAACCATGTGTAACCAACGACCTATATTGCTTCAATGGCGAGTGCTCAACACGTTTAGCATGCAATCAATATCATGTCAAATGTTAATGATAGGACTAACCATATAATGGATGTGTAATTATCCTTTTCTAAAAAAACATCATACTTAATATCAGCATGCAATTATAATCTTTTTTTGAACTATCAATTAATACCCACACCCTTTGTATATAAGAAAAGTGAAAACGGTCACAATTGCTGGTTAAGTCACTCTTCTTCACCATTCGTGGTCTATTTTATGTATTCTACTTAGATTGTCTTGTAAACATCAACTCCGAAATAAGAATTTTCTGAACTTCAGGCAGAGAACTTCTTAATTCTTGATTGAAACTCTTGAAATACAGCGCACAGACATCTGTCCCGCGTGGGCAGAAGAGGGAAAAGAACCCCTCATAACTCCTCGGTCGGCTTGGTGGGCCGCACGAGCACCGACGAGAGTCAACAACAACTAATAAGCCGATCGAGGCTGAGCTTCCCTGCTCCTCTTGCCTTCTCCGTCTCCCTCCCACCCCTCTTCCTCGTCGATCGCCACCAGCTCGAGGTCCGGCTCTCCGTCCCGGGGATCGATCTCCGCACACGGTAAGAGTCCAGCAAGGTTCAGATTGTTTCCTAATTTCGATCCAATCCATCTGGCATCTCCTCTGTTCCCACGCACGGGCTGCTCTGTTCTGCATCTGGAACACTGCTTCTGCTTGGATTGGATTGGATTGGATTAGGTTTCCCGTTTTACTTGTTGGGGCAAATTTGAGGAGCCCAGCTCCTTAATTTTTCCGTTTGAGTGGCCTTCGCTTTCCACCTCAGGAGCGCACGACTTTAATGATTCTTTCCTTTCTTATACTTGACGCCTTTTGATTTGGAAGCCTTTCTGGCTGCGGGGATCTTTGTGCCCGTGTGGATTCCATATTCGTTTGATCGGTTTGGTTTTGGACAAGTTCTGCGATTTTAGTTTTCA
Source organism: Aegilops umbellulata (assembly GCA_032464435.1). NCBI lineage: Eukaryota > Viridiplantae > Streptophyta > Magnoliopsida > Poales > Poaceae > Aegilops > Aegilops umbellulata. The sequence goes on along the minus strand of CP136059.1, from coordinate 270,674,493 downwards.
GAAAGAACTCTCATCTTTCTGGTGTTGGTCCAGGTAGGTACTCGTAGAGCTTCGTGGCGGCGCCCATGGAGACGAGGAAGGAAATCCTGGAGCTGCGCGACCGTCTGGACAAGACCCTGGCGTGCTCTGATCTCGCCGACGAGGGCTCTCTGAGATCTCTGGTCAAGAACCAGATTTTGGACTCGTCTCTGCCCGGCTCTGACCAAGGTTTGGTTCTGATTACTTTTTCTCTGCTCTTTGGTTAGCTACTTCATTTGTACCCCACCACTAATAGTCATAACTGTAACTACTTTTCTCTCTGCCTCCTGTTATGCCATTATTAGAAAACGTGTGAGTTTTCCCATTGCTAAATATTCCCTGGTAACACTAATGTGCCATATGTGTAATTAAATTGCTGGTTGAATTTAAAGATTAAATGCGAGATTCAATAGTGCTACCTCCGTCCTGGTTTATCGACCCCCTTGGTATCTTGTGTCAAATTTTGACATATATTTAACTAACAAAATGTTAATGCATGTCACCAAAAATTATATCGTTGGATTCGTATCTGAACATAGTTGCCGACAATATTATTTTTGCTGTGTATAACTTATATTTTATTAGTTAAAATCGTGATCACAATATGACTCTAAATACAAAGGGGACTAATAAATTAGGACGGAGGTAGTAACATCGGCACCTCTTATTTTTGTATTACTAAATTAAACTGCTTTGTGATTTGTATCTTCCCATCCGAATTTGCTTCTCATTGTAGATTCATTTCTATACCAGCCTACATATGTGTGTTTTTTCATTTTGGGTTATGCCTTCTTTAGGCAACATCGATTTGATTGCTGAAGCACGAGCCAAAGAAGTCTCGAATTTTCTTGAAATGCTAGACACTTCAGGAAATGAACGGCCTTCAGAGATTCGTGGGCCGCAACAGAAGGAGTGGAAGGTATACAAATTAACTAAAGTTAATATGCTTGTACAAAAATATCGTGAACATTATGTGATTAGAATGTGCAATAATAAATTTATGTTTTATTGTTTTGCATCATAGCGTAATCAGTTCACTGATTCCTTTCTTATTCTATATTTCAAGAGTGCAATAGTTTACCTTTTTTTTGTGAACATGAAGAATGCCACAAGGCCCAAGATACAAGGGTGGTGACAACCAAAACCCCAAATAGAAAAACAGAAACAAAAACAAAAGAAAAACAAAACAGGAACACTTATTCTAGGATACCAAAAAGGAGAGGGATAAGCAGACATGGAGTTTTGGTTCCCAGGTGGATGAATATTAAATTAAGAAAAAATAGCAATGAAATCTAAAAATTTATGAACTTTTTTTATGACAAACATTGATGCATGTTTCACCTATGTGCAATGTTTCGTGAAGAAAAAACATTTGTAATGCCTTGGAAAAAAATTGATCCTACAAAAAGACTATTTGTGAAAACATTTTGGAACACAGATTTTGTTTTGTTTTCCCCAGACCTCGACGAATGTTATTTCACCACGGAATTTTACATGTACGGAGAGAACTAAGCAACATTTGTTCGTTTTAAAATAAAATTCAGAATTTTTAAATATTTTTGCTATTTTTCTTGAGTTATGCTATTCATAGTAGGAGCATTTGAGCTCGGGAGCAGAATGATGCTTTCAGGGATAAGCAGCACCCTTGTCAAAATACATACCACCAAGAGTGAAATGTTTTACCTTTGTTTGTAGTTTAGTATTGTGCTCCAAAGTTGGCTGTTCTTTTATCTTATCCCTCGTTTAGAGAGTGGTTAATTGTTTTCTTTGGTTTCCGTGCAAGTTCTATGAATTGCTTGAATGATCGGTAATTCTATTTTGTAGGTGAAGCAGGATACAGACCAATTACGGGTCATGTACCGCGAAGGTCCAGATGGGACCCCATTTCATACTCTTCTTGCTGAAGGCTTTGCTGATGGTCCTATCGATGTTTGTAAGGAACTATAACCCCGCATTAATGAGTAAAACACAATAACTTAGCCACTTAAGCTTGCTGTTTTTATTCATAGGTACATGTGTGTCATGGGAATCAGGTCTATACAGAAAATGGTGAGTGCGATTGTTTTGTAGAAAAATGAGATCAGTACATTGCTTTGTTTATTGAAGATAATAATTGTCTATCTTTACATTTAACTTCTCATGCTTGGGAACTACACATGATGTTCTCAAATTTTTGTTTGACTTGTGTACCACTAAAATTCTTTATAGTATTGAACAAATAGATTGTCATTTCATGGGTTCTTAACTCAGCTTCTTAACTACTTCTGCGTGCTCTTTATTGTAGGCAAACTATTTATGCTATTAAAATCCTCCTCCTTGATTCCCCAATTCACATTGGTGCCTAGTTCACAAGTCTGCCACCCGTGCCAGTTTAACTTCCAGTAGCCACATAGCTTGCAAATACCCACTTTACTGATGCTGTACAGGTGCATCTAAACACCATACAGTGATTTGACAAGACATAATAAAATTGTTTTTCACCCAGTATATAATGATTGGATTACACCATTTTCAAGAGAATAAATATTGGATTAGCCCACTACGTACAGATAAAGTTTTAAAAGAGTGTTGATTCATATGTGATGCTCCATGTTTTACAAAGTAAACATGTTGCCCGTGGTGTACTTGAACATTGAAGTCAACCTCGGCCAAAGAAAACAACAACTTAGTCAAATGAATTCCCTCATGAACTTATGAGATTGTTTTTCTCTAGGTTTCCGCAGTACAATCTGCCAACATTTAAAATTGCTCAGTCAGGCTGCTTGAAAAAGATTCGGATTGGCGAAGAAATTTCTTTGATCAGGTTGGTTGAAGACTAAATTTATCTAAAGAGTCCTTTCTTACATTTTCATTTGACCTCCCTTTTATAGCTGTTGTAGCTAATTTTTTTATTCACTATTTGGAAGAAAGGGTGAAGGTCCCCTGGCCAGTTTCAGAGAGAGAAGCTCTTCTACACTACTTTCAGTTTGAGTATCTTAAAGAAGACCTTGTCATTGTGATCATGAAAACTGTGCGTAGGTTGATTTTTATTTTTAAGAACCTCTTCCTACTGCCTTGATAGTCCGTGTCCTGGTTTGTTTATTTACTGCTTATTGACGTGTTTTGCAGATATCCAATTTGGATAATCTCAGTATGCAGACACATGGATTTACTATAGATGGAATCCCTGAAGCTGGTGACACGATTCGGATGGATGTAGTTGGAGGCTTTGTCTTACAGAGGATTACCAAGGAAAGAAGTTTTTTCAGGTGAAGTCTGATTTTGCATCTCGACAACTGATAACTCAAAACTGAGATAGAGCACCATATGTCAATCTGAGACCACTTCCTAGGCCTTTGAAATAGTGCACGCTATCTTTTCACAAAACCAATCAATATGGCAACCATTTCAGACGAGTATTGTTGTGGATGTTTTTTTTGTCACAGAAAGCAGGGGAATTCGCTGAAGTGCAAAAAACTGGGGGGGGGGGGTCTGTTGTTTAGGCCTGTAGGCCTTTTTGTAGCCTGCTTGGTTTCGTACTTGTGGGTTCACTCTAATACAAAAAAAAAATCATGCATTTTTATGTGTGCTCAATAAATAAATAAATACAAGCTCATAAACAGTCTGCAAGATGGGCATGAGGTAACAATCGAGGCTATCCTCTTACATATTGCCATGGCCTAACTAGGATATGAACATTTACCGAGCCTGCTGCCAACTCCTATCACCCATGGGCATGAGATAACAACCATGGACATATTGTTATATATTGCAATCCCCACTTTACTGAGCCTACCACCGACTCTCACTTGTACCATCACACACCAGGGCTAGACTGGACATAAGGATTAAGCTCCTACACCCTTTAGGGCTCATTCGGTTATAGGATTTCCAAATCAAAGGAATAGGAAAAGTATAGGATTGGGATGCCCTCTCTCCACTTCAATCCTTGGGAATTTTCCATTAGGTTTCATCTAATGCTAAGAATCCTTAGAAATTAGGCCAATATGTACACAATTATATGGAATTAGTACGCATACATAGGTAAAAAAAACTGAGGATCAAAATCCTATGGAAATCCTCCAAAAATCCTGCAAACCAAATGGGTCTGTTACTACTACTCTGTTATTCTAATCACATACTTTTTATACCAGTATTTATCAAATTTACTTCATGTACCTGTACTTCACTTTTAACCTAATCACTCATTCAGGGCAGTAGCTAATATGGACATTAAGCTAGACTTTGTCCCCCCATGGCTGATCAACTTTATGTCAAGACAGCTAATCGGCAGTGGGCATAAGCTATACCAGAAGGTTAGTAGCTTAACCTAGTCTACATCAGTATATATGATATTAGTGATGAGGACAAAAGTTGACATATTTTAAGTCACAACATGGATTTCTTCCTAGAAATATCATGTGATACTGTATGTCGAATAACGATGTCTGGGAGAGAAATATGCTCTGTTAAGTAATTGTGTACGGGCTTATCTGCAGGCTGTTAGTACTGTGGCCGCTTGTGATGAAGACTACAAACAAGCTTTGCGAGCACCGCTCTATGCAAGAATACGCGAGTACCAGCATTCTGCTGACAAGGCGAAGGTGACTTCAGTTGAGGAAAGCGCTAATGAAGTGCTCCCAGAGAATCCCACTGTACATAATCCTCTGGCAGTCACTAATCTCACACCATGCAGTGAGATTATCGAAGAAGAGAGTGAACAGAACACATCTTTTAAGGTGGATAATCTTGCAACCGGCTTTTCTAACCAACCAGCCGGGCAAGCGCAGCAAGTTGAAAATAAGTCCTTCACTAGTCCTGACAGAACAGTCAAGCAAGCACAGCAAGTCGAAAATAAACAGTTGATTAGTCCTGAGGTGCAGAAGGCTTTGGGCATACTGGACACTGCCATTGCAGTTCTTCAAGGCAACAGATCTGCAAACATCAGTACTCTCAGAAAGCTCCTCAGTTATGATGCAACGTCGGAAGAAGGCAGAGGCATCAGTACAAAAAATTCACATACCCTCGACGTTCTCGATACAGACAATCTCCCAAATGGATATCCTCTTGCCACACCACCTCATGATTCAAGGTCCACATTAAGAGATATGAACTCATTGTTTGTTAAATTTGTGTTTCAGTTGATGGTCACGAAGGCATTACCTTACATTACAATTTAACTTGTGTCTTCTTTTATGCAGAGAGATCCGCCAAACTTATTTCTTACCCGATAAGGAGGTGCGCGACAGGGAGGAAGATGCTATCGAAAGTGATTCTCCTAAAATCATGACCGCTTCTACCATAACGACGACAAAATCCATGACATTAAGGAGCACAATGAAGGTGCATGAAGAAGAGAGCCTGAATAGCGATGGCCTCTATCAGAACGGTTTCCACAGTGGCAAAGAGCCCAAGAGACCAAAGAAGACCAAAAGGTGGCTTTGCTGCTTAACGCCTAGCACCATAGGATGACGAGAACCCATCGTAGGGGCTCTCATAGTTAACGCTTGATTTTTGGTTGTACATCAGAAAATAGACGAGCTACACAAGATGGGACATGGGGATCAAATGGCAATTCCGGAGGCAGCTTGTGAGATAGTTACAAAGATTAGATTATGCCTTTGGTAAATGTATAGAAGTTCTGTTGTTGTAACATCATGTAAAACATTATTAGAGCATCTCCAACAAATAATTAAAACTTGGTGCTCAAAAAACGTTTTTAGGGCATGAGAGAGAAGGTTTTGGGTTCCGCAGCGGTTGTCACTTTAACAGATGATTTGCACACAAAAATTGACTTCTTCTTTTTTTACTCCACAATTGCATGATGTGCGGTTTCAGTACTACTAGGTGTGAGGAGGAGGAGGTTAGCCTTGATGGGCAGGTGATACCTCAGAAGGACACCTTTCGATATTTGAGGTCAATGCTGCAGGAGGACGGGGGTATTGATGAAGATGTGAACCATCGAATCAAAGCTGGATGGACGAAGTGGCGCCAAGCTTCTGGCAGTCTCTGTTGTATGACGCTGAGTGTTGGCTGACTAAAAGACGACATGTTCAACGTTAGGTGTGACGGAGATGCGTATGTTAAGATGGATGTGTGGCCACACGAGGAAGGATAGAGTTCAGAATGATGATATACGAGATAGAGTTAGGGTAGCACCAATTAAAGAGAAGCTTGTCCAACATCGTCTGAGATGGTTTGGGCATATTCAGCGCAAGCCTCCAGAAGCTTCAGTGCATAGCGGACGGCTAAAGCGTGCGGAGAATGTCAAGAGAGGTCGGGGTAGACTGAATTTGACATGGAAGGAGTCTGTTAAGAGAGACCTGAAGGATTGGAGTATCATCAAAGAACTAACTATGGACAGGGGTATGTGGAAGCTTACTATCCATGTGCCAGAGCCATGAGTGGTTGTGAGATCTTATAGATTTCACCTCTAGCCTACCCTAACTTGTTTGTTGTTGTTGCATCATATCGAAACAAAATATGATATGATAATTATAACTTTGCGAGATCACAACACATAATCAAACAACATATCAAATTCAAGTTCAAATCCACTAGTACCGCACGCATTGTGCATCACAACCACAAACAAAAGTGCATATATGAATAAATATTACTCAGATAGCGTTGCCTGTGTCGCTTGCTTCCTCTTCATCGTTTGCTTCCACTCCATGGCTTATTTCATTTCCATTGCCATCAGTGCCATCATTGTTTTCATTGTCATCCGTTGCACCATTCATACCATCACTAGTGACTTCCATGGCTCCACCCATGCTTCTCATGTCGTTAGATACCCATGGCACCACGCATGCCTCCCGTACCACCTATGGCACCACCCTCCAGTGCCACCCATAGATCCTCCCATGTCAAACCCTTCCATCATGAAGCCTCCCATAGACCTAACACCAACAATTGATCGCGACACTCTCTAAGTATGCTTTTGCCTTCTCATCAAGACCACTTATGTCCATCGTCATGAGATTTTGCCCTTGCTCAATGCCCTTGATTCTTTCTTCCCTGGCCACCTTCCTCTCCTAAACCCTTGCCTTCTTCTCCTCGGTTGCCGCCCTCCTCTCCTTGGTCGTCATTCTCCTTTCCTCGGCCTCCCTCCTCTCCACTGTTTCTTTAGATTTTGTGTTCTTCCTTTCTCCAACCATCTCTTTTCTTATAGTCATGATGGTGTCCAACGATTCTTCCACATCATTTTCTCCTCCCTTCTTCGACTTGTATTTTCCATTCTTTCTTCCATCTGGCCTTTTTTTAGGAGCAACTGAGTTGGAGTGGGGCAATTCTTCCACCCTCGTCACTTTATGCATCATCATAAGCATCTCCAACCAAGCTCTTGGAGTTCTTCCTCATATCTTCATATGACTTGTGGTTCTTCCACTTCTCATTTTCAAGCTTCATACAATAATGATGCAAAGTGAATGATTTGTCTTTCTTCTTTGAGTCTTGTCTTCCTCATCCCTTGTACAATTCTTCAGCAAGTTGGCCTAGATACCAAAATTGAGAAAATAAGTTAGCCACCAATACATACAAGAGATGGAGAAAGTAGCTGGTGATTTTGGACAAAAAAAACACCTTCTCATGGTCATTTGTACCACTTGGGTTCATACATTGAAGTTCTATCAAGCAAGTCGACCACTTTTGACACTCCGACGATATAGTTGACCATTGGCATGAAGCATGCGAACGATGGATGCCACTAGTGTTGCGTGCATCGATGTACTCATAGATACGCTTCCATTAAATGGTTATTGATTGCTCAACACCGATGACTGGATCAAGACTATTTTTTCATGCTACACATAGCAACTTGTCATCGGCGGTAGTGTAGTTTGCACTTCTTCCCTTTGGATTTGTATCAAGAAAATCCTCCTCTTCCATGTCAAGAAGGGGCTCGTCTTGTGTTTCATATTCTTGAGAGGGGATTTCTTGGGGGACAAAATTTTTAGATGCAACATTTGCTAATTGCAAAAAAGTTTGACCGTCCATGCTACATGCACCAAAATTGAAGAACACATGCGCACATCACATCTCAATTGCATACAAAATGTGGAATGCCATGATTTTTTTGTTTGAAAAACTAGAGAAAGCAAAAAAAACTTTAGGTCATTTAGTCGAACATGTTGGGGACGCCGATGGTTGAGGCCACGGGTGATGTCAGGTCATCCACTTGCGGCGGCGGAACGGAAGGGAAAGAAGCCCTAGGTTGTTCCGAAGGAGCCACCTCCACTGTGGAAGAGCTCGGTGGCGTTGGGACTGCTTCCTTCCTCTTTGCACGGGCAGCAGCCACGGTGGACGAATCCCACAGTGGCCTTTCCCAGCGCCGGCGGCTTGTGGCTTCGGGGAGGATTGGCGGCGACGACATGGACCGATGCATGCCCACCGGCCATGATGGCGAATCGTGGCGGCAGACATCCGCGGTCTTTGGCTTGGTAAGGACAACGACAGGAACTACCGGAGGGGCAGCTGCGGCCCTGGCGGGAGCAGCGGTGAGGGTAGAGGCATCGACAGTCACATTGGAGGTGCCTTCCATGGTGGATCGGTGGCCGGTGGCGGTCGCGGGTCGAGGAACGAGAACATTCAGCGTGGAGGTCGTTGACAGGACTGTTTGGGTTTTTGCTGCAACTAGTAGGGGTAATGCATATTTGGAGCACCTAGGGCTAAAATCTAGGGGTCGCTGCAAAATAAAGTTTTTTTTATCAAAGAAGGGCTTGCCCCTTCCGATTTTCATTACTAAAAACCAAACCAGAGTAACAGAGTATCCAGCATTTTCCAGACCTAAGAACTACCAACCGATTCTATCACCAGAACCACAGCAAAAGGCCAGCACAGGCCGATAGACTCCAGACCCCAACAGACTGGGGCATAACATAGCAAGGTTTTAACATAACATGAGACAGGAGCTGATAGAAACAAAAGGACTAATAACAGCAGCAAAAGGACAACACAGCAAAAGGCCAACACAGGCCGATAGACTCCAGACCCCAACAGACTGGGGCATAACATAGCAAGGTTTTAACATAACATGAGACAGGAGCTGATAGAAGCAAAAGTACTCATAACAGCAGTAGCAGTGCAGAGAGGTCACAACAGCAGGACGTCATCATAGAAGCCTCGCCACGTTGATCCTCCAGCCTTGCCTAGCTGTGTACACCTCACTTGCTTCCCGTTCTAGCACTCTTGCTCCCAGCTCCAGCAGTTTTCTTGATGGATCCTTTATCTACAAGACTGACCAGTCACACAACCACCGGCTCATTAGTTTGATCATATAGAAAGGATCATTTATCCTTTTGTTTTCAAATATGATAGCATTCCTACTTTCCAGATCGCCCAAAGTAAGGCAGAAACCCCTACCATTACTATTTTCTTATCCTCTTTGTTAAATTTATCTAGCCATCCCGCGAAACAATCTTTAACATTCAGTGGAGTGGTCTTCAAGCCACAAACACATCTGACCAGACTCCATAACAGAGATGTTGCAGAGCAAGTAAACAGCAGATGATCAATTGATTCATCTTTCCCACAGAAAACACATCCTTTCCCTCCTTCCCATCCTTTTTTGAGTAAGACATCTCTGGTCAGAATGCTCTTTTTGTTAACTAGCCACAGAAAAACTTTTATTTTTGCAGGTACCTTAGTTTTCCATAGGTATTTGTGTGGGACTTTTAGCCCAAGGGCAATTATTTTCCTATACAAAGACCCTACAGAAAACTTATGATTAGTAGTGAGAGTCCAGATAATTCTATCTTTCCCCCCTTTCAGACTTATTTCTTCACATCTACTTTTTAGACTATTCCATAGCTCAAGAGTTTCACCATATAGTGTTCTTCTAAATTTGAACCCCTGCCATCCTTTTTGAATGGCCTCATCTACAGTTATATTGTGGTCAAAGCAGATGTCATAAATCCTAGGATAAGCACCCTTCAAAGGTTTATCATCCACCCAAGTATCTTCCCAAAATCTAGTGTTTTTCCCATCTCCCAATTCTTTCTTGACAAATTTATAGAAAATCTCTTTAATTTTTAAAAGACTAGTCCAAAACTGGGAGTCTCCAGGTTTCTTATCCACTAGTGCTAAGCAGTCACCTTTTATATACTTTTCTTTCAAAATATCTTGCCATAGCCCCTCTTCTGTCTCCATTTTCCAAAACCATTTAGCTAGAAGTGCAATATTCATCACCTCCAAATTGAGAATCCCTAATCCCCCCACATATTTTGGTAAACATCATTCCCTCCGATTAACTAAATGATATTTTTTGATGTTCTTATCTTCTTGCCACACCAACCTAGCCCTAAAGAAGTACGCTTTTATAATAATCCCTTTTGGGACAGCATAAAAGGACATCATAAACAGAGGTATATTAGTCAGGCAAGCTTGCACCAGAGTGATTCTGCCAGCTATAGATCCTAGCAGCTTCCCTTGCCAACAGCTACACCTTTTTTCAATCTTATTTGTTACGCAGCTCCAATGTATGTTCCTAATCCTAGTCTCTGTCACAGGCACCCCCAAATACCTGATAGGTAATTCTCCCATCTTACATGTCAGTATTTCCTGATATAGCAGTTGTTTTTCTCTAGCTTTCCCAAATAGCATCAATTCACTTTTGTGAAAATTTATTTTAAGACCTGACATTTGCTCAAACGGCCCCAATATGAATTTGAGGTTTCTCACACTTTCCACTTCATCTTCGATCAGAAAAATAGTGTCATCAGCATATTGTAACATATTTACTCCTTTGCTATTTCCTTTTTTAGCACACCCTTGACTATATAATGTTCAAGAGCATTGTTCATTAGAATGGCTAAAGCATCAGCAGCCAGATCAAAAAGCAAAGGTGACATAGCATCACCTTGCCTTAAACCTTTGGAAGTTTTAAAGTAAGGACCAATTTCATCATTTACTCTAACTCCTACATTCCCCCCCCCCCCTCATAGTCTCCATCACCCAATCACACCACTTATCTAGGAAGCCTTTTAGCTCTAGCATTTGTATCACAAAGGGCCATTTGATTTTATCATATGCCTTCTCAAAATCAACTTTGAAAATCAAAGCATCTTCTTTGTCTTTATGGAACGTATTCAAAGCTTCATGTAAAATAACCACCCCTTCCATGATATACCTTCCCTTAATAAATGCAGTTTGGGTTCTGGAGATCACAGGTGAAACACACTTAGTTAATCGATTCATTAGCACTTTAGTAATGATCTTAAAACTAACATTTAGAAGACATATTGTTCTAAATTTTTGAATTTGTTTGACATCACTGGTCTTAGGGACAATAGTAATGATGCCATAGTTAAGCCTGGCAATATTAATTTCACCCTTGGCAAAACCATCAACCAGGGCTTTCAGATCCCACTTAACCAATTCCCAAAAATCTTGATAAAAGTCAGCAGGGAATCCATCAGGTCCCGGACTTTTGTTCCTTTTCATCCCAAAAACTACCTGATGAATTTCATTTTGAGAGAAAGGGGCGAGTAGCTCCTCTTTGTCTTGTGAACTAATCTTTTTCATTTCCACTCCCCTTAGAGAAATATTTGACTCTTCATGGTGTCCAAATAATTATTTATAGAATTTAGTTATATATTCCATCAATCTGTGATCTCCTTCTATGATCCCTTCATCTTGCTCTAGAGAGACAATTTTGTTCTTCCTTCTCCTCCCATTCACTTTTGCATGGTAATATCTAGTGTTCCCATCTCCATCTTTAATCTTTCTATATTTATATCTCTGCATCCACTTCATTTCCTCTTGTATCATAACTCTTTTTAGCTGAGCTCTAAGCTCTTTCTGTTCAGTTCTGTCTGCAACAGTTAATCCCATTATCTCGGCTCTCTTATCTAATTCATCTAACTTCTTAATAATTTATATCTTGATTTTTTATACCAGGCATCCATGTTCTTATTCCAGCCTTTGGCTTTTTTCCTCAATTTTCTCATTCTAAGTTGCCATCTCTCCAAAATATTTCCCCTATACCTTTCATTCCATGTTTTAACCACTAACTCTTTAAATCCCTCTCTAGTATCCATGCGTTCTCACATCTGAATGTATATTTGTGATTTTCTGTCTCCCCTGTGTCTAGGAACAAGGAGGTGTGATTAGAAATTTCCCTAGTAAAGGCTTGCAAAATAGTTAATGGATATTTCTCTTCCCAGGCTGGGCACATTAATACCCTATCCAACTTCTCATACGTGGGGTCCTCCTGGTTATTTGCCCAGGTGTATTGTCTCCCATTTAAAGGTAGTTCTCTCAATCCAGCTTGTTCAATTATAGCATTAAACATAAAGGACCACTGCTCATTTAGCATGGGTTTATTTTTTCCTTTTCATTTCTAATGATATTAAAGTCCCCTCCAACCAAACATGGCATAGGGTTATCATGATATAATCTGGCAAGCTCAGCTAGGAAGTTGGCTTTCCCTTCTTTTTGTGCATCTCCATATACAGTAATCAGATTCCAATGCAGTTTGATATTCTTATCAAATACTAGCACTCTCAAAAAATGTTGTCCTTTTTCAATACACTCAACATCAAACAAATCTTTATTAATGCCAACTAGAATCCCACCAGACATCCCTCTAGGGGGATTCCAGCACCATTGGTAACTTTTACCTCCACATAGATTGTGCAGCTCATTCTTAGTAAAGTCTTGTTTTATTGTTTCAGAAATCCCAATAAAATCTAACTTTTGATCTATGATCATTTCCCTAATATATCTTTTTTTATGATCTTGCCATATGCCTCTAACATTCTAGAAAACTCCTCTCATTTTTGTAATTTTATTTTATTTATATAACACTCTCCCAACTATCTCAATCAATCTTATACTGCTTTCCAGGTCAGAGACTAATTAGTCTTCTTTCCTTTTTTTTCTCCTCTTTAGCACCCCAACCCCAATTGTTTGCTTCACACATTCTAAGGCTGGTGAGCTTTTTTTACCACTTTTTTTTTCTGAGAACATCCCTCTCAGGTTCTTGTATTGATGTTCCTCAATCTCAGCATCAGAGTGTTCCAAATCAGAGCATAATCCATCAATATCCACATCCCCAGTATTAATGCATACTGGTGTGTCCTTTTTTTCTTTCTCAATCTTATTTGTCTCCCTCTCCCTGTCATCCTTTTCTCTTTTAATGTTTTGAAAATATATATCCCTCCTAGCCATCTCCATTTTATTAATGATATCTAGATTTTTATCAATCATATCAATGGAACATCCTTGATCAATCCCTACCACAGAACTGATTTGTAATAAAGAAGAGTTTGCAAATTCAGAATCAAGATTCTTACCATAATTGTCCCTTTCCTCAGCTCTAATCTTTGCCATCTCCTCTATTTTCTAATCTACTTTTCCTTTGTTCCTGAGACTTCTTTTAATTTCCACTTCTCTCTCCTCCCCATCCTTTTACAAGACCTCCATTCCATTTATGTCAGCCATTTTTTCACCCAGGGTCCCTGTGGATTCTTGACTGGCATTATAGTCAGTAGGTTCATTGTATTTTCCAGACCCAGTTTCTTCCTTTCCCTATTGATTTTCCTTTTCATACTCCTTCATATCCATATTAGCTAACTCCATTTCATACTGTTCTCTATTAGCAGCCTCTTGAATTAGCTTTTGGATCTCTTCTTGTTGCTGTCTCACCAGGTCCTGCATAGTTTGTTGATTACTCTCTAGTTCCTTAATTTTTTTTTCAGTCTTAGCCCACAATGCACTGTGTCTGACTTTGTCCTCTTCCAGAGATTTAATTTTACTAAACATAATGTCACTTTATTTTTGCCACTTCCTTCTCTCAGTGTCCATCTCATTTTGCCATTGCATCATGCTCTCTTCCACTTGTGATCTCATTCTTTCAATTTCCCATCTATTTCCTCACTTCCCTTAAGAGATAAGCATCCCAGTGCAATGCCTTTGTGTTCTGTATCCTCCATCTTTGTTCTCTTTCTGTTTTCTAATTCTCCCTCTCCATCCTCTAGGTTACATATATTATCATTTTTTCTCTTTTCTTCTTTATACCAGAATTTCAACCACCTTCTCAACTTCTGCACCAATCCTGAACATGAGCAGATCAGGGGCAGTGATTTCCACTTGGGATGGAATTCTTTCCACATCTATTATCCCACATTTGACCCTGACTTTCTCCTCATTTATTGTATCCATATCTACTTCTAGCACAGGCCCCACTGCAGCAGCAACCTCACAAATGCCCAAGAAGTGTCGGAAACAGTCAGGGACCTTGTTCAGTTTGATCCAAGCTGTATGCATTTTCCCTATAGCCTGATGATCCAGTGACCAAGGTTGAACTTTGATCACCACCCCAGTCCCCAGTAGATTGAAGTCATTGAATTTTGCGAGTTCCACCAGTTTTGCCTTATTGGGGAATCTCATCATGAAGCCATTTTCCCCAAATTCTTTTACTCTCCATTGCCATCCCCAGTCAAACATCTCTCCTAGAGCCTTGGTTAGTCCAGTTTCATTGATCTGCCCTTCTCTAATAATCACCACACCCAGAGGGTTTGTGTGTTCAGCCACTAGCACATCTTTATAACTCTGAACCAACAAGATTCCCATCCCCTTAGCAGCATATCCAACATATTTTGGTACTGGCCTCATCTGCTTCAGCAAGTCACACTCACTAGTGATATGATTATCCCTTCCACAGATCAAACAGTGTCCTACCTTGCATTCTCTGGTAGAGTGTCTAGGATCTTTGCATTTACCACAAACTTGCTTGTTGAATCCGTCCATCCCTTTTTTATTATCTTCCAAGGCCAGCTACCAATTGCCTCTCCCCCCTGTTTCTTCATCTCCATCATTGAGTCCTGTTCAAACCTTTTATCAACTCTTTGCACAGTTTCTCCATTTTTTTCCTCTTTCCTCTGAACATCTCTTCTAGCCTGATTACCCAGAGGTTTCCCTAGCATTCCCTCTATTTGCTCTTTCTCACTGCCCTTTAATCCTTGCACTAATTTAGAGAGCAGAGAAGCGAGCAACTGTTGCTGTTGATTTTGATCTTTCTGAACCAACTATTCTTTCTCTTTTTCCTTCTCTGCTCTAGAATTGCCCCCCTCACCAATTGCTCTTTTATTACTATCTTCCACTGTCTCTTTCTTCCCTGTCTTCGCTTGCCATACCAGATTTTCTCCATTTCCCTCGACAACAAGTTCTTCTTCATCTTCAAATCCTCTGCCGACCCCATTTCCTACATCAGATCTGCCACCACCTCTTGCAAAACTACCAGCTCTCTCTGTCGAAGTATATCTACCTCCATTCCATCCCCCTCCTCTACCAGTATAGTTCAATCTCCCTCCAGCATACCCACTCTCATCTCCTCGATTGAATCTGGGACCTCCAAAACCTCTCCCAAAGTTTCCAGCCATTCTTCCTGCTGGCGGCAGTGTGGGAGGAGGAGGGGGAAACCCTATGCGAGGGGATTGCTTCCCTTCCCCCTGCTCTCCCACCTTTGTACCTGCCAGACCCTAGCCCTCTTTATGGGCTGGGCTACTATTAAGCCCACTAGGCATCCACCAAACGAGGCCCACTTCTATATCTATATTCAAATCATGCCCCACTGAGCCCCCAAAAATAATCAGTGGTCTCAAAAAACCCTCTTCCAAATCTTTTTTCATTTCTTCCTCTTTTGGAGCCAAATATGCCCCAATGGGAGTTCTCTGCATATCCAACTCCCCAAAATCAATTTCATCCTCATCATACCAAGACATAATAGGGTGTATTTTGTCTTTTTTTCATATGATCATGCACAATATGAGCATCTAAGCCTATATATTTAGCCACCCTGTGCGTTTGGTTTATTCGGTTTACATGGTCCGGTTTATACGGTTTTTCGGTTTGTACGGTATTAATACTCCAGTAAATACGGTATGAAAATAAAATACGGTTCGGTTTCGGTATATACCAAATTATTTCGGTATGGTTTTAGTATATACCATGAAAAACCAAAGTTGACGCGAATTTGAAAATAACATAATAATAATTTGCAAATTTATGACTCAAAACACATACTATTTTACACAAATAGTATATGACTACATATATAAGTATATATGCATGCATTGATTCATCTGTTGATGGTTATGGGCGTGCTTAGCATTTTCAAAGGAGAAAATGGACTATGTTACAAGAAAAATTTACGTGCTGAGTAGTGAATTTAACTCATGTAGAAGAAAAATGACAAATTTTATGGTTGTTCATCTCAAGAAATATAAATTTATTTTTTACTTCGGTTTATTCGGTTAACCGTTTGGTTTTTTGGTATATACCATAAAAACCAAAGTTCAAATCGATATGAAAAGTTCATACCATACCGAAACTAGAAACCATAAAATCGGTTCGGTTTGGTTTATTTTCGGTATGGTTTTTGGTTCAGTTTTCAAATGCACAGAGTGATTTATTTAGAGTTATCTCTTAATTTGACTTTCCTCTTCTCCTTCTCATTTCTCTTCCCTCCCAAACTATTAACATCATAGAAAGCTCTATTGCAGTCGTCTGCAATTTGGGATTGGGACCCATTTTTGTTCCTATTAACGTCACGAGATCCCTTTCCCCCCTTTTTCCCACATTTCTAGCATCATCTACCTCAATTGAAGTAGTAGATACCAAATACTTAGAAATTTTTTCCATACCTGCAGAATAGTCAGGGGCCTCCTCCCCCTCCTCCTCGGAGCCCTCACTGGCCAGCAACTAGAAGCGATTGCCGGCCAGCGAGCGCCCTACTGGCGGCGGGAGAGAGCAAGGAGACGAGGCGAGCGCCTCGGGAAGCGGGGGGAGCGGCGAGGAAGCGAGGTCGGGGTCGCTGGCGTCCTGGCCCTGCGCCTTGGTGGCACGACCACCACCTCGTCTCCCTCGATTTCGATTGGGAGCCACCTGGATCCTTGAGCCGGGATCCCCACCACCACCTCCTGTGGCGGCGCCGGCGCTGGCGCCAGCGCCTGCGGCTGGATCTGGCGGTAGCGAAGAGAGCAGAACACCCTCCACTTCTCCCTCTGCTCTGGAATCAGAGACTTCGCCTCGAGCATCGCCCAGAGAAGCACCCCCATCGCCGGCTGGCGGTCGTAGTTGGGGAAGCACCTAAGGATTTCCTCCCCCCTGAGCTTGTCTCTCACCATCCCTGATGCATCGTTGAGTGCCTTCACCGTTGGAAACCAGTGGTCGATCTCCTTCAGTCTCCCCATCAGCACCTCGTCGCCGGCGGACAACGCCCACATCTGCTGCTCGCATGTCGTCATCAAACCCTAACCCTTGGTGCGGTGAGTCGTGAGGGATTTTGTGGATAGGAATTGTGAGGGAGGAAGTGGTGGAGAACCGATGCGTCGGCCTAATAATCTTTCTCCCTCCCCCCTCTCGCCATTACTCACCTCGGTAACCGCCTCGGAGTCGCCCCACCGGTCAGCCACTGCGAGCCGCACCAGATGGCAAGGGAAGACCACCATCTAGCCCACCCGGAACCCCGCGCTGTCGCGCCAGCTCCGTGCGTCCACCACCACCCCATCAGCGTCGATGAGCTCCAGACGCTGCCCTTGCCGGCGAATCGAACCCGGCCGGAAAATCAGCAGTGTCGTGCCGATATTTGGTATGAAATCGCACTGGAGTTGCGTGTCGCACGGGAGACGCGTGTCGCACGGGAGCCGTGTACCGCGCTCCATCTCTCCCTCTACCCTCTCTATAGGCAATCCGACCTCTTGATATTCTGTCATCTAAGTAGCCTGATCTGATGCCTTTTTCTGCAAATAAAGTTGGGCACCTAATGCATACACATCATGTGATGGAGCTATTTTTTGGCCCAAATGCCTCAAACAAAAATTTATTTTTGCATCGGAGTTGTTTAGATCATCTATTAGGATACTCTTATAAACACAAAAGAAACACGGAAGTGCTTGAGCTCGGCACTATGGTGGAGAGATAGCTGTGAGTTCCCTTATAAGAGAAGGAATGCTACAAGCTAACGGCATCCGGTCATGTTGTAATGGCCAAGTCTCTCTCTCTTTTTGAACTCCGAAGTGTAGCCAGCAGCAAAGGAAAACCTCACGTGGCGTGATAAAGCATGCTATGTGGAGAATGGAGTTGGGAGGAAAGGTGATGAAGTTGGAGGCAACCTCAGAAAAAGGGATGGATGGGGAAACCCAAATCAGGAACCAGAAAGGATACAAAGCATACATGTTCATTCTACTATGGCTTGGGGATGGTCTCCTATATGACGAAATCATTAACGGTAGTGAGTGTGGGGTGCGCAAAGGAGGCCTCCAGCGGCAGAAGATATCTGACGGAGGAGAGCCGGTCTAGCTGACCAAGAGCTACCATGGAAACCTTCCACTTTCCCTTTGTGGCAGAAGCTACCTTGGGCGCGAGGGCAGGGGCCTTGCCTGCGTCGATGGGTCGACCACCCTTCCGCAGCTGGCGACCTCCTGCCATGGCTTCAATGGTGGTGTGATGTTGTTGTGCGTGTGGATCTTGACGGTGCAGCGATAGAGCGCTTGGAGCTCTGGGCGCAAGGAATAAGAAGGGTGCATGGAAAACGAGAGCGTAAAATTCTTCCCCGCATCGCCTCTTCACTTTTGCAGCGAGGGGAAGCCGTAGTAGCGGGAAAATCCCTTTTTATCCCCGTGATTTAGGGCCTCTTTGATTCATAGGATTTCCAAAACGCGGGAATAGGAAAAACATGGGATTAGAGTGGAATGCCGTCTTGAATCCTACATGATTGACGAGTGTTTGATTGTGCATAGAAAAAAAACGCAGGATTCTTTCAAAGAGGTTTGAGCGGATGGGATGTTTCCTATGAAATCTAGTGCAAATGAATCCTATGGAAAAATTCCTATGGTTTACAATCCTACGAATCAAACAACCAAGATAGGAAAAATTCCTAAGGGTTAGAATCCTCCAAAATTCCTTTGAGAATCCTTTGAGTCAAAGAAGCCCTTAGTGTAAATTCATGCGGGGATCGATGATTTGGCTATTAATCCTCATGCGGGGATCGAGGCACACACTCCTCTTGATGGGACGTGGCTTTGATGGGCCTCTAACCCACTCACGCATGTTACATTGATCGTCAGATCAAGGAAAGCATGTGTCCAAGTGGGCCCGTGGATAAGACCAACATGGTCTGTCAGAACCGGGCAGGTGAACTTTCAAGACGTTGCATGGGAACTTGTCCCACCGAATGATGAGCTACAAGGGAAATCTTTCCGGTGTGCAGATCGATTGTCTCTATTTGATGTTTCCAAGATCGATGTGGTTTGTATCACACCTTGGATGGCATCTCGGCTGGTGGAGGTCGGCTGCATAAATGCAACATTCGGGAACATTTTGCTGAACCAATTTCAAGACCGGGGACAGAAGACGGCGAGCATGTCGGGTGAACCGAGGTGCATACAGCTTGAAGACCAATTCAGGGGCTATTGACGGTGTCCCAGCTAAGGGGCCTCTCTGTTGGAAATATGCCCTAGAGGCAATAATAAAAGCATTATTATTATATTTCCTTATTCATGATAATTGTCTTTATTCGTGCTATAATTGTGTTATCCGGAAATCGTAATACATGTGTGAATAACAGATAACAATATGTCCCTAGTGAGCCTCTAGTTGACTAGCTCGTTGATCGACAGATAGTCATGGTTTCCTGACTATGGACATTGGATGTCATTGATAACGAGATCACATCATTAGGAGAATGATGTGATGGACAAGACCCAATCCTAAACATAGCATAAGATCGCATAATTCGTTTGCTAGAGTTTTCCAATGTCAAGTATCCTTTCCTTAGACCATGAGATCGTGTAACTCCCGGATACCGTAGGAGTGCTTTGGGTGTGCCAAACGTCACAACGTAACTGGGTGACTATAAAGGTATGCTACGGGTATCTCTGAAAGTGTCTGTTGGGTTGACATGGATCGAGACTGGGATTTGTCACTCCGCTTGACGGAGAGGTATCACCGGGCCCTCTCGGTAATGCATCGTCATAATGAGCTCAAGGTGATCAAAGTGTTTGATCACGGGATCATGCATTACGGTACGAGAAAAGTGACTTGCCGGTAACGAGATTGAACGAGGTATTGGGATACCGACGATCGAATCTCGGGCAAGTAAAATACCGATTGACAAAGGGAATCGTATACGGGATTAATTGAATCCTTGACATCGTGGTTCATCCGATGAGATCATCGTGGAGCATGTGGGAGCCAACATGGGTATCCAGATCCCGCTGTTGGTTATTGCCCGAGAGCCGTCTCGGTCATGTCTGCATGTCTCCCGAACCCGTAGGGTCTACACACTTAAGGTTCGGTGACGCTAGGGTTGTGAAGATATGTATATTGTGACGCCCCCGATTCAATCGTACACTAATCATGCACGCAAATGTGTACGATCAAGATCAGGGACTCACGGGAAGATATCACAACACAACTCTAAAACAGAAATAAGTCATACAAGCATCATAATACAAGCCAGGGGCCTCGAGGGCTCGAATACAAGTGCTCGATCATAGACGAGTCAGCGGAAGCAACAATATCTGAGTACAGACATAAGTTCAACAAGTTTGCCTTTAGAAGGCTAGCACAAACGGGGATACAGATCGAACGAGGCGCAGGCCTCCTGCCTGGGATCCTCCTAACTACTCCTGGTCGTCATCAGCGGGCTGCACGTAGTAGTAGGCACCTCCAGTGTAGTAGGAGTCGTCGTCGACGGTGGCGTCTGGATCCTGAGCTCCAACATCTGGTTGCGACAACCAGGTAGAAGGGATAGGGGGAAAAGAAGGAGAAAGCAACCGTGAGTACTCATCCAAAGTACTCGCAAGCAAGGAGCTACACTACATATGCATGGATATATGTGTAAAGGGCCATATCAGTGGACTGAACTGCAGAATGCCAGAATAAGAGGGGGATAGCTAGTCTTATCGAAGACTACGCTTCTGGTCGCCTCCGTCTTGCAGCATATAGGAGAGAGTAGACTGAAGTCCTCCAAGTAGCATCGTATAGCATAATCCTACCCGGCGATCCCCTCCTCGTCGCCCTGTTAGAGAGCGATCACCGGGTTATAGGTGGCACTTGGAAGGGTGTGTTTTCTTAAGTATCCGGTTCTAGTTGTCATAAGGTCAAGGTACAACTCCGGGTCGTCCTTTTACCGAGGGACACGGCTATTCGAATAGATAAACTTCCCTGCAGGGGTGCACCACATAGCCCAACACGCTTGATCCCATTTGGCCGGACACACTTTCCTGGGTCATGCCCGGCCTCGGGAGATCAACACGTCGCAGCCCCACCTAGGCACAACAGAGCGGTCAGCACGCCGGTCTAAACCTAAGCGCGCAGGGGTCTGGGCCCATCGCCCTGAGCACACCTGCACGTTGCGAACGCGGCCGGAAGCAGACCTAGCCTAGTGGCGTTCCAGTCCAATTCGGCGCGCGCCACTCAGTCGCTGACGTCAAGAAGTGCTTCGGCTGATACCACGACGTCGGGATACCCATAACTACTCCCGCGTAGGTGGTTAGTGCGTATAGACCAAATGGCCAGACTCAGATCAAATACCCAGATCTCGTTAAGCATGTTAAGTATCGCGAACGCCGACTAGGGCCAGGCCCACCTCTCTCCTAGGTGGTCTGAACCTGCCCTGTCGCTCCGCCACAAAGTAACAGTCGGGGGCCGTCGGGAACCCAGGCCCACCTCTACCGGGATGGAGCCACCTGCCCCTTCAGCCCCCATCTCCGAACAGTATCACAGGTAATGTAACAGTGTAAAGTATATAGTATATGCCCGTGATCACCCCCGAGTGATCACGGCCCGATAGTATAGCATGGCAGACGGACAAGAGTGTAGGGGCACTGATGGAACACTAGCATCCTATACTAAGCAGTAGGATTGCAGGTAAAGGTATCAACAGCAGTATCAAAGACAGGCTATGCATCAGGATAGGAATAACGAAAGCAGTAACATGCTACAGTACTCTAATGCAAGCAGTATAGAGGAGAGTAGGCGATATCTGGTGATCAAGGGGGGGGGGCTTGCCTGGTTGCTCTGGCAAGAGAGAGGGGTCGTCAACACCGTAGTCGAACGGGGCAGCAGCAGCGTCGGTTTCGGTGTCTAGCGAGAGAAGAGGGGGGAGAACAATAAATATTTAAGCAAGCAGTTGCATAGTGATGCATGACATGACAAGTAACGGCGTTAGAGGTGCCCTAACGCGGTATGGGATGATACCGGTGAAAGGGGGGAATCATCCGGGAAAGTTTCCCCGGTGTTCCGCGTTTTCGGGCAGAGGAGTCGGAGGGGGAAAGTTGCGAGTTTGATATGTTAGGGGTGTGCGGCGGATGAACGGGCTGCGCATCCGGGTTCGTCTTGTCGTTCTGAGCAACTTTCATGTTGAAAATATTTTAATCCGAGTTACGGATTAAAACATATGATTTTCTAAAGATTTTATTAATTTCTGGAATTTAATTAATTATTTAAATCTAACATTATCCAAAACAGTGTTTGCTGACATCATCATGACGTCAGCATGACGTCAACAGTCAACAGGGGCGTTGACTGGTCAAACTGACGTGTGGGTCCAGTGGGACCCACCTGTCATTCTTTGATTAGGTTAATCAGGTTTTAGCTAAACTAATTACTAATTAATTAAACTAATTAGTTAATTAGGTTAATCTAATTATTATTAATTAACTTAATTAATTCCTTAATTAATTAATTAATTAATTTTATTATTATTAATTTTAATTTTTTTAATTAAACGTTTCCAGGGCGTGGGCCCCGGTTGTCATAGGCACAGGGGGCCTAATGGGTGTGGGTGCATCGCGGATCGGGCACCATCCAAACGGGCGCTGCCCGAGCGGAGGCCGAACCCGCCTGGCTGCGGGACGCCGGAGCTCCGTAGGCGGGAGCCGGCGAGGCGCGGGCTGGCGCCGCTGCTACGGCGCGAGACCAGCAGGGTGGCGGTGGCCCACGGCCGGAGCAGCCATGACGGCAAAAACGGCGGGAGCAACAGAAGGGGCGGCAGGGGGCGCGACCAGGAGTGGCGGGGGGGAGCGACGGCCGCGGCGAGGCCGCGAGCGGGCGTGGCGCCAGGGGAATGCAGGGGAGCGCCCGGGCGACAGAGGCACGGAGGGCGGAGGGCTGCGGCCGGGCGCGGCCGGGCGCGGCCACGACGGGCGCGCGCGCGCGTCGGCGCGGCCAGGAGGGGCCGGCCACGGCGCGGGCACGGGAGCCAGACGGCGTGCAGGACAGAGGGGAGAGGAGGAGCGGCCGGAGTTGGCCGCGGGCGTGGCGGGACAGAGGGGGTCATGAGGGGCGTCCGTGCGGCGGCCGCGGCGAGGCACGGTTCGTGCGTGCGCCGGCGACAGAGGGAGAAGGGAGGAGAGGAGCTCACGGGGAGGGGGTAGGGACTCGGTAGTGTGCTCGGGGCAGGTCGAGGGGGGCGTCGGGGACGAGCGGCGACGGGGAGGCAGGCCGGTGGGGGAGGGGGCGAGGTCCAGGAGCGTCGGGCGCCGGGGAGGTCCACGGGCGGCGGCGGGCGTGGTCGTCGGGAGCGGATCTGGCGATGGGATCGGGCTCCTCCCGATCCAGACGAGGGAGTGGGGGGGGGGAAGTGGGGCGACGTGGGGGTGGGCTAGGGTTTCGGGGTCTCACCGGGGTGGATAAGGAGAGAGGGGTGGGGTTGGCCGGCTGGGCCAATGGGCTGGCCTGGCTGTCAGCTGGGCCGGTTGGCCCATTGGGGGGGGCCTTTTCGTTCTTTTGTTTTTTTTCTTTTGTGTTTCTGTTTTGCATTTTCTTTTTTTCTTTTCTTTTTTAATCATTTTAAATTACTTAAGCAATTTGTAAAAAGATGTTGGCTACACCATAATTACCTTTGTATTATTTGGCGCACCCCGAACATTTTGGTTTTAATTTTTGGAGACTTTTATTGTTATCGATAATTTAAATTGAATTTGAACGGTTTCGAATTCTTGCGAGGTTAGCAACAGTAATCGGGATGACGTGGCATGGATTACTGTAGCAAGATCATCCGGGTGTTACAAATCTCCTCCACTACAAGAAATCTCGTCCCGAGATTTAGGAGGTAGAAGGAAACAGTGCGGGGTATTCTTCACGCAGGCGATCCTCGCGTTCCCAGGTGGCTTCATCTTCAGAATGGTGCGACCACTGGACTTTGAGGAACTTGATCGCCTTCTGGCGTGTGCGGCGTTCAGCTTGGTCGAGAATGCGGACCGGATGCTCTTTATAGGAGAGGTCCTGTTGCAATTTGAGCACTTCATGGTCCACAGCTCGGATTGGGTCCTTGAAGCAGCGACGGAGTTGTGACACATGGAACACATCGTGAACCTGAGAAAGGTTCGGCGGAAGCTCCAGTTGATATGCCACTTTTCCACGCCTCTCGAGAATAGTGAAAGGACCAATATAGCGGGGAGCTAGCTTTCCTTTGATCCCGAAGCGGTGTGCACCCTTCATTGGTGTAACTCGAAGATAGGCCTTTTCGCCAGGTTGATAGACCATGTCTTTATGATGACGGTCATAATTACTCTTTTGGCGTGACTGAGCAGTCTTGAGATTCTCGCGAATAATGCGGACTTGTTCTTCGGCATGTTGGATAATATCCGGACCAAAGAGTGGACGTTCCCCAGTTTCTGACCAGTTCAGAGGGGTTCGGCACTTTCGTCCATATAACACTTCGAAGGGGGCCATCTTCAGACTAGCTTGATAGCTATTATTATAAGAGAACTCAGCATACGGGAGAGATTCCTCCCATTTCTTGCCAAAGGAAATAACACAAGCTCGAAGCATGTCTTCGAGAACTTGGTTGACACGTTCAACTTGCCCTTGAAACTGCGGATGAAAGGCAGTACTGAACGATAGATGAGTTCCCATAGCTTCTTGGAAACTTGCCCAGAATCTTGAAGTGAATAAGCTGCCACGGTCCGAACTGATAACCAGTGGAATACCGTGAAGTGAAACAATTCTGGACATATAGAGAGTTGCAAGCTGGCTAGCAGTGATAGTTTCCTTGACCGCCAGAAAATGTGCAACTTTAGAAAGCCGGTCAATGACGACAAGAATAGCATCATTACCTTTCTGCGATTTGGGAAATCCAGTGACGAAGTCCATTTCAACATGGTCCCATTTCCATTCAGGAATAGAGATAGGTTGCAGAGTTCCAGCAGGCCTTTGATGTTCTGCTTTGATACGACGGCAAACGTCACACTCGGCAACATAGCGAGCAATATCTTGCTTCATATTAGACCACCAGATTCTTTGACGAATGTCCTGGTACATCTTAGTACTACCAGGATGGATACATAGAGGCGTATCATGAGCTTCTTTCATAACTTTCCGAGTCATATTCAGGTTTTCCTTCTTACACGGCACCACTAGGCGGCCTTTGAAGTACAAGGCGCCATCACCAGCAATAGTGAAGTATGAGGGCTTTCCTTCCTTTAGGTCGCGCTTAATCTTGTGGACTTCAGAGTCATATCCCTGTATTGTCTTGATGGAGCTCACGAGATCGGGTTCGACAACCAGGGTATAGAGGGAACCCTGGGGAATAACACGGAGGTTCATCTTCTGAAACTCCTTAGGAGGGGGGGCGAGTGCACCCGGAGGAACAATATGGAGGTTCAGCTTTCTGAATTCTTCAACAAGCGAGGGCTGAACTTTGTGAATCTGGAGGTGGTTGCAGTAAGACTTGCGGCTCAAGGCATCAGCCATTACATTAGCCTTGCCTGGGGTATAGGAAATACCCAAGTCAAAGTCTGCTACAGTCTCCATCCATCTCTGTTGACGGAGGTTCAGGTCTGGCTGAGTAAACAGATACTTCAGACTTTGATGGTCGGTGAAGATCTCGCAACGATTACCGAGAAGGTAATGTCGCCACTGCTTCAGCGCATGAATGACAGCAGCAAGCTCGAGATCGTGAACTGGGTAGTTCTCTTCATGAGGGCGCAATTGACGAGAGGCATAGGCAATCACTCTGCGCTCTTGCATTAGGACACAGCCTAATCCTTGACGGGAAGCGTCGCAGTAAATGACGAAGTCCTTCTTTGTATCAGGTGGAGCTAGCACTGGGGCAGAAGTCGACTTGTCTTTAAGTGCCTGGAAGCTTTCCTGACATTTGTCTGCCCATTGGAACTTGACGCCCTTATGCAGCAAGTTAGTCAGAGGCCTGGCAATCTTGGAGAAGTTCTCGACGAATCGACGGCAATAGCTGGCGAGACCGAGAAAACTTCTGACTTGCTTGACATTCTTCGGAGGAGTCCAATCAAGAATAGCCTGAACTCGTTCAGGGTTAACGGCAATACCATCCTTAGAGATGACATGCCCAAGATAGGTTACTTCAGGAAGCCAGAATTCACATTTGGAGAACTTGGCGTATAGCTGATGCTCTCGTAGCTTTTCCAGCACAAGACGAAGATGTTCAGCATGTTCTTCTTCGTTCTTGGAAAATACCAGGATATCATCCAGATAAACCACGACGAACTTGTCGAGGTAATCCATGAATATATAGTTCATCAGGCGAGAGAAGGTGGCTAGAGCATTGGTTAAGCCAAATGACATGACAGTGTACTCGTATGAACCATAGCGAGTCACAAATGCGGTCTTGGGAATATCCTCTTCGCGAACACGGATCTGGTGGTAACCCAACTTCAAGTCGAGTTTAGAGAACACTGATGAACCAGCCAGTTGATCATACAGATCATTGATCCGGGGAAGAGGATACTTGTTCTGAATGGTAGCTTGGTTAATAGGACGGTAGTCTTGGACCAGTCGGTTTGTCCCATCCTTCTTCTTGACAAAGAGAGAAGGTGCTCCCTAAGGAGCGCAACTTGGGCGAATGAAACCATTTTGAAGAGATTTGTCGATTTCCTCCTTAAGCTCAAGGAGTTCATGTGGTGGCATCTTGTAGGGTCGCTTGGCAATAGGAGTGGTGCCTGGTTTCAAGTCGATGACGAATTCGACAGCTCTAGCAGGGGGAATCCCTGGAAGTTCTTCAGGAAAGACGTCGAGGAAGTCACGCACGACGGGGATGTTTTCGATGCCCTCGAGTGGTGCAGAGTTCAATGCATTCAAGGCATAAAGCCTTGCCTCGGCATTTTGCACCAGGCGAGCGTGGTATGTAACTATTTCATCTGAAGGATGTAGCAGATGGACGGTCTTAGTGGCGCAAACTATGGAAGCAGTATGCGCTTTCAACCAATCCATCCCCAGAATGAGGTCGATGTTAGACGTCTTCAGGATAATGGGCGCGGCATAGAATTCCAGCCCTTCGATTTCCACGGGGACGTCGACGCCAACCATGGAGGTTTGACATTGTCCCACGGGGGTTTTTACCACTACCGAAGTGTTCATCTCCTCGTATTTAATGCCATGCTTGAATGCAAAATCTTCTGACATGAATGAATGCGATGCTCCTGTATCAAATAAAACAGATGCAGGTAATGAATTTACGAGGAGTGTACCCATCACAGTAGAAGGCTGGTCTTGAGCTTCGTTCAGATCAACGTGGTTGGCATGAACACGGCCATAGGACTTGGCTTTGCTGTTACGGTTCTGGTTGCTTCCACGGCCTGTTGCTGGAAGGGCCAGTTGATTCTGTTTCTGGTTGCATTCCCTAGCACGGTGCCCTGGTTGTCCGCACCTGAAGCACAAGCCATTCTCGGGAGTAGGAACAGGAGCTTGGGGTGGTGGAGCTGGAAGTCTTGGCTGCCTAGTAGGAGCAGTAGGCAGACGAGGTGCAGCATAGGACTGCCTAGGGACAGGTGCATTCGACTGGTACATGCTGTTGGGAATCCATATCTTGCGCTTCTGCGAGGACGGGCCCGAAGATGAGCCCATGTCACGGCTGCGCCTGTGAGAGCTCTGGTATTCCTGCAGACCAGTTTCGACGTTGATGGCTTTGTTCACCAAGGTGGCGAAATCAGCAAAGTCATGCACTAGAAGTGCGAACTTGATGTCAGCTTGAAGGCCGTCATGAAACTTCTCCTGTCTGCGTGAATCAGTAGCAATGTCCTCTTCAGCATAGCGGGACAAGTCCAGAAACTCCCGCTGATAAGCTTCAACAGTTTTGTTTCCTTGGATGAGGTTGCGGAACTCACGCTTCTTCCGGTCCATGACTCCCTGAGGAATGAAGCGGGCACGGAAAGCAGCTTGGAAGTCTGACCAGGTGATGATTGTTCCAGCTGGCAGAGTACGCCTGTGGCTGTCCCACCATTGAGCTGCGGGTCCCTTCAGGAAGAAGGAAGCAAACGTGACATAGCTGGCAGGGGCTACATCAGCAGACTCCATCTCATAGGTGATGTCACGGAGCCAGTCATCAGCATCCAGAGGCTGAGTTGAGCTGCGGTACACAGTTGGGTTCAGGCGTATGAAATCCTGCAGAGTCACTGTGTTTGGTTGCTGGTTCATATTGGGGCGAGGAAACTGCGCCATCATGTTCTCCATGAACTGGCGATTCATCTCAAGCTGTTGGATCATACCAGCCATGTACTCAGGCGGTGGTGGGAAGTTGCCACCACGACCACGACCAGCTGGTCTAACCATCCTGCTAATATATAACAGGGGTATTTCAGTATTTGAGAAATTGGCAAATACAAGAATCATTCAAGATGAAACATGCATAATGAAAGCAGCACGATAGATACCGCATAATAGACGGCACGTCTTACAAAAGAGATCATGCATAGTGTTCGGTACATATAGTTCAGTACACAGACTAAGACATCATGGGCGACACGCAGGCTCGTGGTGAATGCATCTAACATATGCAAGCAAGTCTACATCAGTCCCACACGACACTGCGGAGGTAGGTGTAGCCTGAAAGCTGGTAGTGTGGCAACGGGTACACCACATCGGCAACCTGGGGTCCGCGGGTGCTCTGGTGCTGAACCCGACGCTCTGGCGGCAGAAGTGGACCAAGTGCGGGAGAGTAGCCTCCCACCTCTGGCCAACCGACACCCTGAGGCATCACGGTCCTGGCTGGGTAGATAGCAGAACGCGGCAGCTCCCCAGATCCAACAAAGGGGTGCAACATCGTCAAAGCACGGTAGAGGTGCTGGCGAGTGGTGTACAACTCGTGGCGAAGAGCTCGGTTAGCTCGATCCAGCCCATCAGCATGCAGAACAAAGTTCTGATGGTGGAAGGGCTCGCG
Organism: Aegilops umbellulata; assembly: GCA_032464435.1. Taxonomy (NCBI): domain Eukaryota; kingdom Viridiplantae; phylum Streptophyta; class Magnoliopsida; order Poales; family Poaceae; genus Aegilops; species Aegilops umbellulata. The sequence continues at coordinate 270,645,356 of CP136059.1, read as the reverse complement.
GGTGACAGTGGAGTAGGCAGCAGTGTAGTAACCCTCTGCACCAACATCAGATGCGATAGCAATGTGCCTGAAGGGGGAGGTGTCCAACTCCCGGTACTCCCTACGAAGGCGTGTCAGAGCAGCATAGGCAGCATCGTGAACTGCCATATCGATGGTCACTCCAACACCATAAGCGGTGTGTAGCACAGTAGTGGAGTCATACTCCCGAGAGTAGAGGTGGACGGTGGCACGGTACTGCTCCTGGTTAAAATCCTGGTACTCCTCGGTGACGGTGTACTCGGGGTGCCAGCGATAACCCAGATAGGTCATCATCTCAGCTAGCACGGCCGGTGATCCCGAGGCGCCAATGGCCGCCGTGTGGCGCACGACCTGCCTCGTGGGTTCCATCTGAAAACAGAGATGTTTCAAAAGAGTCAAGTGACAGTGTGGAAATTGTGCAAAACTCTATACCAAGGAATAACTATGGCTTTTATCCAACTTTGGGGTGAATGTCGTCACGGGTTCCTAGTGTCAGAGTTAGTAAATTCGTTTAACCCGAGTATAAGAGAGTTCAGAGTCCCAGAGTAAAGGTCGAGGAGTAAAAGATCCTAGTACCACCCGATGGCGACGTGAGCCCATAAGGCACACAACCAAGTTAGTAAAAGTTTTTGTAATGTCTAGACTCGACTTCGGCCAAGGAGTGTGGAAGGGGGATTCCTATAGGCAGTCGGCTCTGATACCAACTTGTGACGCCCCCGATTCAATCGTACACTAATCATGCACGTAAATGTGTACGATCAAGATCAGGGACTCACGGGAAGATATCACAACACAACTCTAAAACAGAAATAAGTCATACAAGCATCATAATACAAGCCAGGGGCCTCGAGGGCTCGAATACAAGTGCTCGATCATAGACGAGTCAGCGGAAGCAACAATATCTGAGTACAGACATAAGTTCAACAGGTTTGCCTTAAGAAGGCTAGCACAAACGGGGATACATATCGAACGAGGCGCAGGCCTCCTGCCTGGGATCCTCCTAACTACTCCTGGTCGTCATCAGCGGGCTGCACGTAGTAGTAGGCACCTCCAGTGTAGTAGGAGTCGTCGTCGACGGTGGCGTCTGGATCCTGAGCTCCAACATCTGGTTGCGACAACCAGGTAGAAGGGATAGGGGGAAAAGAAGGAGAAAGCAACCGTGAGTACTCATCCAAAGTACTCGCAAGCAAGGAGCTACACTACATATGCATGGATATATGTGTAAAGGGCCATATCAGTGGACTGAACTGCAGAATGCCAGAATAAGAGGGGGATAGCTAGTCTTATCGAAGACTACGCTTCTGGTCGCCTCCGTCTTGCAGCATATAGGAGAGAGTAGACTAAAGTCCTCCAAGTAGCATCGTATAGCATAATCCTACCCGGCGATCCCCTCCTCGTCGCCCTGTTAGAGAGCGATCACCGGGTTATAGGTGGCACTTGGAAGGGTGTGTTTTATTAAGTATCCGGTTCTAGTTGTCATAAGGTCAAGGTACAACTCCGGGTCGTCCTTTTACCGAGGGACACGGCTATTCGAATAGATAAACTTCCCTGCAGGGGTGCACCACATAGCCCAACACGCTTGATCCCATTTGGCCGGACACACTTTCCTGGGTCATGCCCGGCCTCGGGAGATCAACACGTCGCAGCCCCACCTAGGCACAACAGAGCGGTCAGCACGCCGGTCTAAACCTAAGCGCGCAGGGGTCTGGGCCCATCGCCCTGAGCACACCTGCACGTTGCGAACGCGGCCGGAAGCGGACCTAGCCTAGTGGCGTTCCAGTCCAATCCGGCGCGCGCCACTCAGTCGCTGACGTCAAGAAGTGCTTCGGCTGATACCACGACGTCGGGATACCCATAACTACTCCCGCGTAGGTGGTTAGTGCGTATAGACCAAATGGCCAGACTCAGATCAAATACCCAGATCTTGTTAAGCATGTTAAGTATCGCGAACGCCGACTAGGGCCAGGCCCACCTCTCTCCTAGGTGGTCTGAACCTGCCCTGTCGCTCCGCCACAAAGTAACAGTCGGGGGCCGTCGGGAACCCAGGCCCACCTCTACCGGGATGGAGCCACCTGCCCCTTCAGCCCCCATCTCCGAACAGTATCACAGGTAATGTAACAGTGTAAAGTATATAGTATATGCCCGTGATCACCCCCGAGTGATCACGGCCCGATAGTATAGCATGGCAGACGGACAAGAGTGTAGGGGCACTGATGGAACACTAGCATCCTATACTAAGCAGTAGGATTGCAGGTAAAGGTATCAACAGCAGTATCAAAGACAGGCTATGCATCAGGATAGGAATAACGAAAGCAGTAACATGCTACAGTACTCTAATGCAAGCAGTATAGAGGAGAGTAGGCGATATCTGGTGATCAAGGGGGGGGGGCTTGCCTGGTTGCTCTGGCAAGAGAGAGGGGTCGTCAACACCGTAGTCGAACGGGGCAGCAGCAGCGTCGGTCTCGGTGTCTAGCGAGAGAAGAGGGGGGAGAACAATAAATATTTAAGCAAGCAGTTGCATAGTGATGCATGACATGACAAGTAACGGCGTTAGAGGTGCCCTAACGCGGTATGGGATGATACCGGTGAAAGGGGGGGAATCATCCGGGAAAGTTTCCCCGGTGTTCCGCGTTTTCGGGCAGAGGAGCCGGAGGGGGAAAGTTGCGAGTTTGATATGTTAGGGGTGTGCGGCGGATGAACGGGCTGCGTATCCGAGTTCGTCTTGTCGTTCTGAGCAACTTTCATGTTGAAAATATTTTAATCCGAGTTACGGATTAAAACATATGATTTTCTAAAGATTTTATTAATTTCTGGAATTTAATTAATTATTTAAATCTAACATTATCCAAAACAGTGTTTGCTGACGTCATCATGACGTCAGCATGACGTCAGCAGTCAACAGGGGCGTTGACTGGTCAAACTGACGTGTGGGTCTAGTGGGACCCACCTGTCATTCTTTGATTAGGTTAATCAGGTTTTAGCTAAACTAATTACTAATTAATTAAACTAATTAGTTAATTAGGTTAATCTAATTATTATTAATTAACTTAATTAATTCCTTAATTAATTAATTAATTAATTAATTAATTAATTTTATTATTATTAATTTTATTTTATTTTAATTAAACGTTTCCAGGGCGTGGGCCCCAGCTGTCATAGGCACAGGGGGCCTAATGGGTGTGGGTGCATCGCGGATCGGGCGCCATCCAAACGGGCGCTGCCCGAGCGGAGGCCGAACCCGCCTGGCTGCGGGACGCCGGAGCTCCGTAGGCGGGAGCCGGCGAGGCGCGGGCTGGCGCCGCTGCTACGGCGCGAGACCAGCAGGGTGGCGGTGGCCCGCGGCCGGAGCAGCCACGACGGCAAAAACGGCGGGAGCAACAGAAGGGGCGGCAGGGGGCGCGACCAGGAGTGGCGGGGGGGAGCGACGGCCGCGGCGAGGCCGCGAGCGGGCGAGGCGCCAGGGGAATGCAGGGGAGCGCCCGGGCGACAGAGGCACGGAGGGCGGAGGGCTGCGGCCGGGCGCGGCCACGACGGGCGCGCGCGCGTCGGCGTGGCCAGGAGGGGCCGGCCACGGCGCGGGCACGGGAGCCGGACGGCGTGCAGGACAGAGGGGAGAGGAGGAGCGGCCGGAGTTGGCCGCGGGCGTGGCGGGACAGAGGGGGTCACGAGGGGCATCCGTGCGGCGGCCGCGGCAAGGCGCGGTTCGTGCATGCGCCGGCGACAGAGGGAGAAGGGAGGAGAGGAGCTCACGGGGAGGGGGTAGGGACTCGGTAGCGTGCTCGGGGCAGGTCGAGGGGGGCGTCGGGGACGAGCGGCGACGGGGAGGCAGGCCGGTGGGGGAGGGGGCGAGGTCCAGGAGCGTCAGGCGCCGGGGAGGTCCACGGGCGGCGGTGGGCGTGGGCGTCGGGAGCGGATCTGGCGATGGGATCGGGCTCCTCCCGATCCACACGAGGGAGTGGGGGGGGGGGGGAAGTGGGGCGACGTGGGGGTGGGCTAGGGTTTCGGGGTCTCACCGGGGTGGATAAGGAGAGAGGGGTGGGGTTGGCCGGCTGGGCCAATGGGCTGGCCTGGCTGTCAGCTGGGCCGGTTGGCCCATTGGGGGGGGCCTTTTCGTTCTTTTGTTTTTTTTCTTTTCTGTTTCTGTTTTGCATTTTCTTTTTTTCTTTTCTGTTTTAATCATTTTAAATTACTTAAGCAATTTGTAAAAAGATGTTGGCTACACCATAATTACCTTTGTATTATTTGGCGCACCCCGAACATTTTGGTTTTAATTTTTGGAGACTTTTATTGTTATCGATAATTTAAATTGAATTTGAACGGTTTCGAATTCTTGCGAGGTTAGCAACAGTAATCGGGATGACGTGGCATGGATTACTGTAGCAAGATCATCCGGGTGTTACATATATGCAGTAACCCGAATGTTGTTCGGAGTCCTTGATGAGATCCCGGACGTCACGAGGAGTTTCGGAATGGTCCGGAGGTAAAGATTTATATATGGAAAGTCATCATACGGACATCGGGACAAGTTTCGGGGTTATCGGTATTGTACCGAGACCACCGGAGGGTCCCGGGGGGTCCACCGGGTGGGGCCACCTATCCCGGAGGGCCCCATGGGCTGTATGAGGGAGGGAACCAGCCCATAGTGGGCTGGTGCGCCTCCCCCCAAGGGCCCATGCGCCTAGGGTTGGGGGGAAGGGGAAACCCTAAAGGGGGCGCCCCCCTTGCTTGGGGGGCAAGCCCCCCTCCCTGGCCGCCGCCCCCCTAGGAGATTCCATCTCCTAGGGCCGGCGCCCCCCAAGGGGTTATATAAAGGGGGGAGGGGATGGGGGCTGACCGCCCTATGCCCTGGCGCCTCCCTCTCCCTCTCCAACACCTCCTCCTCCTCCGTAAGAGCTCGGCGAAGCCCTGTCAGAGTACTGTGGCTCCACCATCACCACGCCGTCGTGCTGCTGCTGGAGTCTTCTTCCCCAACCTCTCCTTTGCCTTGCTGGATCAAGAAGAAGGAGACGTTACGCTGACCGTACGTGTGTTGAACGCGGAGGTACCGTGCTTTCGGTGCTAGGATCTCCGGTGATTTGAATCACGGTGTGTACGACTACTTCATCCCCGTTCATTGAACGCTTCCGCTCGCGATCTACAAAGTGGTATGTAGATGCAATCTCTCTCTCCCATGACTCGTTGCTAGATGAACTCATAGATGGATCTTGGTGAAACCGTAGAAAAAATTTTAATTTTCTGCAACGTTCCTCAACACTCTCACCATTATGGTTCCCGACTTGGTGGACCAGGCTGAGGGCCCCTAGTCGATTACATCCTAAGCCACTTTCGGCGGCCCATGGGGTATCATATGAGGATTTCAAAAGACCTGGCATGCAAGACAGAAGCTGGGATCATATAGGAATCTACCTCTTCATACATAGACGACTAGCGTCCATGTACCCTAGGACCCTCGGTATGCTGTATAAACTGAGGGGCCAGACTTGTAGATAGATAACTTACAATCTCTCGGTACTTTGTACTCTTGATACATTTCAATGCAATAAAACACAAGTAGGGCGTAAGGTATTATCTCCTTTGGAGAGCCTGAACCTGGGTAAACCTCTTATCTCTATTACCATTTCGCCTTGTAGCTTAGCTAGGATAGCCTACCGAGGGATCTACTGGATTTAGCTCCGACAATTAGTCCCGGGGAAGGCACCGTCTTGGAGTCAATGGCAACGAGCATACATTGCACTGTAGAAGATCAATCTTGGACATTAGCGAACACCTAGGGAGAGCAATGTAGGACAACCAAATCATGTCTCCAGATACGATGCTCCAAACATAGGGGCGACATCGAGGGCGCCGCCAATCGTGTCGATCCTGCACCGAATCTAGGCTTTCGCCCGGAGACAACTACCAACACCAAGCAATCAAGGTAAATGGCGACACATCTCGACGGCACCTCTAAGGAGGCGAACGACACCCACGGGTACCATCACCGCCGGACAGGCAAATACCGGGTAGGATTTTAATTGGTATCATCGCACATTTCCACACCTCCAAGGTTTGGGACAAGAATCTATAATTTTTAATTGTTTCATGTTATTATAATATCACTTTCATATGCTTTATATGACATTTTATATTATTTTTATGGACTAACCTATTAACTTAGTGCCCAGTACCAGTTCTGTTTTTAGCATGTTTTTGTTTCGTAGAAAAACCATACCTACCGAAGTCCAAACACGATGAAACTTTACAGTGACTTTTTTCTGGAACATAAGAGACCCTAGAAGCTTCGGGGAGAGAGCAGAAGACACATGAGGGGGCCACAAGCTCACATGGCACGCCAGGGGGGCGTAAGCGCGCCTAGCAAGCTTGTGGGCCCCCTGATGCACCATTTGACCTAATTTCTGGCCTATAACTTTCAAAAAATAATAATTTCTGGCTTATAAATTCCCATATGCTCCAAAACCCTTGGAGCGAGACCCGAAACAATTCTTCCACTGCTGCCAGTCTCTATTCTTCCGCAATCCCATTTGGAGGCCTTTTCCGATACTCTGTCGGAGGGGGAAACCATTGGGGAGGCAATCTTCATCAACCTTGCTGCCTTCATGATGATGTGTGAGTAGTTCCTTCAGGACCTACGGGTCCATAGTAGTAGCTAGATGGCTTTCTCTCTCTTTCGATCTTCAATACAATGATTTCATCTGAGATCAATCCAATGTAATCTTTGCGGTGTGTTCGTTGGTATCCGATGAATTGTGAGTTTATGATGAGAATTATCCATTGAACTATTCGAGTCTTTTGAGAGTTATTTGCTGCGTAATTTTATAGATTTGTATTTCACTCTGATATAGTATTCTTTGGCCAAGTAGATTGATTTATCTTCAGTGGGAGAGGTGGTTTGTGGTAGGTTCAACCTTGTGGTGACCTTGCTCCGTGACATGAGGGGTAGGATAAAACAACGGGGTTTGGTCATATTAATTGGTCTTACTTTGTCTACATTATGTCATCTTGTTGAATGCATTACTATGTTTGTCATGAACTTAATACTTTGAGATGCATGCTGAATAGCGGTCTTGGGGTGGAGTAATAGTAGTAAACATCAGTAAGTTTAACGGTCTACTTGTCACGGGCGTATGCCTAGTATGGACTATGCCTTGAATGGTCATCATAACTATGCGCAATTCTGTCAATTGCCTAACAATAATTTGTTTACGCACCGATGCTATGCTTATGAGAGAGATGCCTATAGTGAACCTATGGCCCCAAGTCCATTCTCAATTATTATCGAGAAATCCTACAACTACCTTGTTGTTTTATTTTATTTGTTGCCTATCACTACCAAATTTGATACTTGACACTGGCAAGAACAAGGGGAGTGAAGACCCACTTGCCTTTGTTGGGTGCAAGCACTTTCTTTGTGTGTGTGCAGGTACTGTTCACATTGTTTGGGTGCGATCTCCTTCTGGTTCGATAATCTTGGTTCTTTACTGAGGGAAATACTATCTGCTACTATACTGCTTCACCCTTCCTCTTCAGGGAAATACAACTACTCTGGCACGAGTAGCACCGTCCATGTAGCCTCGCACCGCCGCCACCCCAGCACCTTCTCGTTGAAGCCGCAAAGCCGTGGTCCACCGACACCCCACACGACTGTGAGAAACGTGGATCATCTTCCACCTTTGGCCTGAATGAGGAACTGCAGCCTCCCGCCACCTCCAGCATGGACTAGGACCATGATGTCTACTACACAACCTTCTTCTTGTAGACGTTGTTGGTCCTCCAAGTGCAGAGGTTTGTAGGACAGTAGCAAATTTCCCTCAAGTGGATGACCTAAGGTTTATCAATCCGTGGGAGGCGTAGGATGAAGATGGTCTCTCTCAAGCAACCCTGCAACCAAATAACAAAGAGTCTCTTGTGTCCCCAACACACCCAATACAATGGTAAATTGTATAGGTGCACTAGTTCGGCAAAGAGATGGTGATACAAGTGCAAAATGGATGGTAGATATAGGTTTTTGTAATCTGAAAAAATATAAAAACAACAAGGTAACTAATGTTAAAAGTGAGCGTAAACGGTATTGCAATGCTAGGAAACAAGGCCTGGGGTTCATACTTTCACTAGTACAAGTTCTCTCAACAATAATAGCATAATTGGATCACATAACTATCCCTCAACATGCAACAAAGGGTCACTCCAAAGTCACTAATAGCGGAGAACAAACGAAGAGATTATGGTAGGGTACGAAACCACCTCAAAGTTATTCTTTCCAATCAATCTGTTGGGCTATCCTATAAGTGTCACAAACAGCCCTAGAGTTCGTACTAGAATAACACCTTCAGACACAAATCAACCAAAATCCTAATGTCACCTAGATACTCCAATGTCACCTCAAGTATCCGTGGGTATGATTATACGATATGCGTCACACAATCTTAGATTCATCTATTCAACCAACACATAGAACCTCAAAGAGTGCCCCAAAGTTTCTACCGGAGAATCAAGATGAAAACGTGTGCCAACCCCTATGCATAGGTTCATGGGCGGAACCCGCAAGTTGATCACCAAGACATACATCAAGTGAATCACGTGATATCCCATTGTCACCACAGATACGCACGACAAGACATACATCAAGTGTTCACAAATCATTGAAGACTCAATCCGATAAGATTACTTCAAAGGGAAAACTCAATCCATTACAAGAGAGTAGAGGGGGAGAAGAAACATAAGATCCAACTATAATAGCAAAGCTCGCGATACATCAAGATCGTGCCAAATCAAGAACACGAGAGAGAGATAGAGAGATCAAACACATACCTACTGGTACATACCCTCAGCCCTGAGGGTGAACTACTCCCTCCTCGTCATGGAGAGCGCCGGGATGATGAAGATGGCCACCGGTGAGGGTTCCTCCCTCCGGCAGGGTGCCAGAACAGGGTCCCGATTGGTTTTTGGTGGCTACAGAGGCTTGCGGCGGCGGAACTCCTGATCTATTATGTTCCCCGATCGTTTTAGGGTATATGGATATATATATATATATATATATATATATATATATATAGGAGGAAGAAGTACGTCAGGGGAGCCACGAGGGGCCCACGAGGGTGGAGGGCGCGCCCTCCTACCTTGTGCCTCCGTCGTTGCTTTCTTGACGTGGACTCCAAGTCTCCCGGGTTGCTTTCCTTCCAAAAATAACTTCTCCAGAAGGTTTCATTCCGTTTCAACTCCGTTTGATATTCCTTTTCTTCAAAACACTGAAACAAGGGGGGAAAACAGGAACTGACACTGGGCTCTGGGTTAATAGGTTAGTCCCAAAAATAATAACAAAATGTTTAATAAAGCCCATAAACATCCAAAACACATAATATAATAGCATGGAACAATAAAAAATTATAGATACTTTGGAGACGTATCAGCATCCCCAAGCTTAATTCCTGCTCGTCCTCGAGTAGGTAAATGATAAAAACAGAATTTTTGATGTGGAATGCTACCTAACATATTTATCAATATATCTTCTTTATTGTGGCAAGAATATTCAGATCCATAAGATTCGATACAAAAGTTTAATATTGACATGAAAACAATAATACTTCAAGCATACTAACAAAGCAATTATGTCTTCTCAAAATAACATGGCCAAAGAAAGTTATCCCTACAAAATCATATAGTCTGGCTATGCTCTATCTTCACCACACAAAATATTTAAATCATGCACAACCTCGATGACAAGCCAAGCAATTGTTTCATACTTTTGATGTTCTCAAACTTTTTCAATCTTCACGCAATACATGAGCGTGAGCCATGGACATAGCACTATAGGTGGAATAGAATGGTGGTTGTGGAGAAGACAAAAAGGAGAAGATAGTCTCACATCAACTAGGCGTATCAACGGGCTATGGAAATGCCGATCAATAGATATCAATGTGCATGCGTAGGGATTGCCATGCAACGGATGCACTAGAGCTATAAGTATATGAAAGCTCAACAAAAGAAACTAAGTGGTTGTGCATCCAACTCGCTTGCTCACGAAGACCTAGGGCATTTTGAGGAAGCCCATCATTGGAATATACAAGCCAAGTTTTATAATGAAAAATTCCCACTAGCATATGAAAGTGACAACATAGAAGACTTTCTATCATGAAGATCATGGTGCTACTTTGAAGCACAAGTGTGGTAAAAGGATAGTAGCATTGTCCCTTCTCTCTTTTTCTCTCATTTTTTATTTTTTTATTTGGGCCTTTCTCTCTCTCTCTCTTTTATGGCCTCTTTTTTTCTCGTCCGGAGTCTCATCCCGACTTGTGGGGGAATCATAGTCTCCATCATCCTTTCCTCACTGGGACAATGCTCTAATGATGATCATCACACTTTTATTTACTTACAACTCAAGAATTACAACTCGATACTTAGAACAAAATATGGCTATATATGAATGCCTCCGGTGGTGTACCGGGATGTGCAATGAATCAAGAGTGACATGTATGAAAGAATTATGAACGGTGGCTTTGCCACAAATACGATGTCAACTACATGATCATGCAAAGCAATATGACAATGATGAAGCGTGTCATAACAAACGAAATGGTGGAAAGTTGCATGGCAATATATCTCGGAATGGCTATGGAAATGCCATGATAGGTAGGTATGGTGGCTGTTTTGAGGAAGGTATATGGTGGGTGTATGATAACGGCAAAAAGTGCGTGGTATTAGAGAGGCTAGCAATGGTGGAAGGAAGAAAAGTGTATATAATCCATGGACTCAACATTAGTCATAAAGAACTCATATACTTATTGAAAAAATCTACAAGTTAGCAAAGCAAAGTATTACACGCATGCTCCTAGGGGGATAGATTGGTAGGAAAATACCATCGCTCGTCCCCGACCGCCACTCATAAGGAGGACAATCAATAAATAAATCATGCTCCGACTTCATCACATAACGGTTCACCAAACGTGCATGCTATGGGAATCACAAACTTTGACACAAGAATTTCTAAAATTCACAACTACTCAACTAGCATGACTCTAATATCACCATCTTCATATCTCAAAACAATTATCAAGCATCAAACTTCTCATAGTATTCAACACACTCATAAGAAAGTTTTTACTATTCTTGAATACAAAGCATATTAAGATTGTTTAAGAAAATTACCATGCTATTTAAGACTCTCAAAATAATCTAAGTGAAGCATGATAGTTCATCTATTTCTTCAAAATAAATCCACCGTCATGCTCTAAAAGTTATAAGTGACGCACTAGAGCAAACAACAAACTACTCCAAAAGATATAAGTGAAGATCAATGAGTAGTCGAATAATTTTGCAACTATGTGAAGACTCTCCCATTTTAAGAATTTCAGATCTTGATATTATATTCAAAAATCTAGCAAAGCTAAAGAAAATAAAACGATGCTCCAAGCAAAACACATATCATGTGGTGAATAAAAATATAGCTCCAAGTAAAGTTATCGATGAACGAAGACGAAAGAGGGGATGCCATCCGGGGCATCCCCAAGCTTAGGCTCTTGGTTGTCCTTGAATATTACCTTGGATTTCCTTGGGCATCCCCAAGCTTAGGCTCTTGCCACTCCTTATTCCATAGTCCATCGAATCTTTACCCAAAACTTGAAAACTTCACAACACAAAACTTAACAGAAAATCTCGTGAGCTCCGTTAGCGAAAGAAAACAAAACACCACTTCAAGGTACTGTAATGAACTCATTATTTATTTATATTGGTGTTAAACCTACTGTATTCCAACTTCTCTATGGTGTATAAACTATTTTACTAGCCATAGATTCATCAAAATAAGCAAGCAACACAATGAAAACAGAATCTGTCAAAAACAGAACAGTCTGTAGTAATATGTATCAAACGTATACTTCTGGAACTCCAAAAATTCAAAAATAAATTGTTGGATCTGAGGAATTTGTATAGTAATCATCTGCAAAAATAATAAACTAAATAGCACTCTCCAGTAAAAAGTTGAAGCTAATCTCGTGAGCGCTAAAGTTTCTGTTTTTTACAGCATGATCATAAAGACTTCACCCCAAGTCTTCCCAAAGGTTCTACTTGGCACAAACACTAATTGAAACATAAAACCACATACAAAGAGAATATATATGGATTATTTATTCATAAACAGAACCAAAAAGCAAGAAACTAAAATAAAACTGGGTTGCCTCCCAACAAGCGCTATCGTTTAACGCCCCTAGCTAGGCATGATGATTTCAATGATGCTCGCATAAAAGGTAAGAGTTGAAACATAAAGAGAGCATCATGAAGAATATGACTAGCACATTTAAGTCTAACCCACTTCCTATGCATAGGGATCTTGTGAGCAAACAACTTATGGGAACAATAATCAACTAGCATAGGAAGGCAAAACAAGCATACCTTTATAACTTTAAGCACATAGAGAGGAAACTTGATATTATTGCAATTCCTACAAGCATATATTCCTCCATTATAATAATTTTCAGTAGCATCATGAATGAATTCAATAATATAACCAGCACCTAAAGCATTCTTTTCATGATCTACTTGCATAGAAAATTTACTACTCTCCACATAAGCAAAATTCTTCTCATTCGCGATAGTGGGAGTATCATAAGAGACTTGAATACTATAAATTGTTTCCACATTAAAAGAGTAATTTTCAGAAAAAGGGTGATCACAATCATTACAAGTTTTATAAATATAAGCATCACTCTTTTTATAGCATAAGTTTCATCACAATATTCATCATAAGTAGCAACTTTGTTCTCATCATAATGGATTGAAACCTCTTCCAAGATAGTGGATACATCACTAAATAAAGTCATGACCTCTCCAAATCCACTTTCATAAATATTATAAGATTGAACATCCTCCAAAATAGTGGTATCATTACTTCCTAAAGTTGACACTCTTCCAAACCCACTTTCATCAATATAATCATCATAGGTAGAAGGCATGCTATCATCATAACAACTTTGCATATCAAAACTTGGGAGGCTAAAAATATCATCATTATTAAACATAGCATCCCCAAGCTTGGGACAAACATTAATTTCAGCAAATATATTCTCAAATATGTCATCCTCATCAAACATAGCTACCCCAAGCTTGGGCCTTTTCATATCATAAGCATAATCACTCTCATTGTTAATAGTATGGATAGCACCAATAGTATAGCAATTATCATATTATTCCAAGCAAGTGCCAAAAAGATTTCCAAGATCATAAGGAGTATCATTATCTTCCCAATCATAATAATCACAACAAGCAATAGGCATAACGAGATCATCATCAAGTGCATCATCTTCATTTTCATGAGGCACAAAAATAATAGGAGCAACATTATTTGGGAGAGGTATCTTTTTACCTCTCCTACTTTTTCTTTTCTTCTTCTTCACCTCATGTGTGGGTTCAATCCTCTTTTTGGAGCTCCTTATTGATGAGATTGGTTGAATAGAAGGCTCCTCCTCGTTACCTGATTCATCATAAGAAATAATAGGAGGATATTGGGAAGTCTCTTCCCTTTCGTTAGTATTCTCTTCATCTTCTATTTGTTTTCTTTTCTTTATGTAATTGGAAATATAAGGATTTTCAATGCAATTCACAGTGCAATACATATAAATTTCCTCTAGATCAAAATGAAGAACTCTATCAAGGGCAAACTTTGGAATATCCTTAGTTATACATTTCATTTCTTCATAACCCAAGAGCAAACTAAGTTCATTATGATGTGCAAGGGAAATCAAGTCATCACAATTTTTGGACACGATACGATCATGAAACAATTTGCATTGGGTACTGAAATGATCATGTTCATTGCAAAGTTCACAAGTACGGCTAAGAAAATTTAAATTTTCAGCACAAACATCTAGCCTTTCTTGCAACCATTTAGTTTCTAAATGCTTATGCCTCTTGCAATATCTATCTTCCCTATTTGGTGTATACTTGCAAACCCAATGTACTCCACAAAAATTGACATGTTTATAGGAGACATTTTCATCATAACTAGTGCAATCATCATTAGTACCATGGATATTCAAGGAGTTCATACTAACAACTGTAAGTGCATCTAGTGCCCCTTAGTGATTTTGGTGTATTGAAGACTTATAGGTTAAGTATCTAATGTGTTTATGAGTGTACACAGGTCTATAAGTCTATGAGGAGTTTGATATTTACAGAGAAAGTCGACTCCTAAAAATGAAGTTCTTCGACTGAAGACTTTGATATACTGAAGACTTTCTGAAGACTTTGAAAGTGAAGAAATTGGTGTGACCCTGAAGACTTGGTATTCATTCGAGGAACATGAAGCGTGAAGACTTTTATTTTCGTAGTTTCATTTTCTCTTTCTTGAGTCATAGGAAACACCGTACTGTTAAAGGGGGTCGAGGAAATACTAAGGAGAAAATTTCCATGTGATGCTCAACTCAAATTCTACACCTACCAATCCCTTCGAGTGAAGCCATTGGAAATCTCATACAGTTCAGTCAATTTCTTCAGTGACAGAGACGCAGTTCTTCTGGTCACTGAGAACTTTGCTCTGACTGAGGAGTTAGGAATTTGCCAGTGCGGATTGCCTACACAGTGAGGAACATGATAGCCCCGAAGAATTTGAACCTCAAATTTCCGACCGTTGCTGTGCTACGTGCCAGCTGTCCCAAAATATATTATCCATCCAACGGTCATATCATTGAAGGGCATTTATGTCTTATCATGTCGGGTTGCTCCCTAGGCTATAAATAGCCGCCCCCCTACAACCACTAGCTGATTAGCTGCTCCGAGAGAAACTGACACTTGTCATTTGAGAGCAACCCATCCTCCGAGGACTTTGAGCGAAAATCATCAAGTGAGGAAAATCCAAAACCCAAACCCAAACACCTACAAACCCAAAGTGATTGAGCATCACTGAAGAGATTGATCCTGCGTGGATCCGACGCTTGTTACCTTTGAAGACTGTGCTTCTTTCAGACGGTTAGGCGTCAAGGTCTAGAGCATCCAAGAGAAATTGTGGATCGCCGAGTGACCGAGTTTGTGAAGGTTTGGAAGTCACCTGAAGACTTACCACGAGTGATTGGGCGAGGACTGTGTGTCCTTAGTTCAAGGAGAATACGGTGAGGACTTGGTGTCCCGAGCTGCGTGCTCAGGACTGGGTGTCCGGGACTGTGTGTCCTCGAGTTTAAATACTCAGCCGCTCCAACCAGATGTACAACTGAGACAGCAATTGGAACTGGTCTACCAAATCATTGTCTTCACCAAGCTTACTGGTTCTATTTCCTCAACACTTCTATTTCCTCATTACTGTGTTGTGTGTTTGTTCATATCTGTGTTTGAAGACTTTCACTGAAGACTTTCTCAATTTCCTCAGTTCAATTTCTTCAGTCTGTTTGTCTTCATCTTGTGCTATCCTGTGTTTACGCTTTCTGTACTCTGTGTTTGTCTTCATTTCATCATGATGACCATGCGTGTATTCTGTTATGTTTACCTCTGAGTACTTATTCCGCTGCTAGTAGTTCTTCGCTAAGGAATTTCCTCACTAGCAAATTCCTCAGTGAAGAATTTCATAAAAATCGCCTATTCACCCCCCCTCTAGTCGATATAACACACTTTCAACAACATTTCAATCATGCTCATCATTCAAAAATTTAGTGCCAAACATTTTAATGCATTCTTCTTCTAACACTTTGGCACAATTTTCCTTTCCATCATACTCACGAAAGATATTAAAAAGATGAAGCATACGAGACAAACTCAATTCCATTTTTTTGTAGTTTTCTTTTATAAACTAAACTAGTGCTAAAACAAGAAACAAAAAGATTCAGTTGCAAAATCTAAAGATATACCTTCAAGCACTCACCTCCCCGGCAACGGCGCCAGAAAAGAGCTTGATGTCTACTACACAACCTCCTTCTTGTAGACGTTGTTGGGACTCCAAGTGCAGAGGTTTGTAGGACAATAGCAAATTTCCCTCAAGTGGATGACCTAAGGTTTATCAATCCGTGGGAGGCGTAGGATGAAGATGGTCTCTCTCAAGCAACCCTGCAACCAAATAACAAAGAGTCTCTTGTGTCCCCAACACACCCAATACAATGGTAAATTGTATAGGTGCACTAGTTCGGCGAAGAGATGGTGATACAAGTGCAATATGGATGGTAGATATAGGTTTTTGTAATCTGAAAATATAAAAACAACAAGGTAACTAATGATAAAAGTGAGAGTAAACGGTGTTGCAATGCTAGGAAACAAGGCCTGGGGTTCATACTTTCACTAGTACAAGTTCTCTCAACAATAATAACATAATTGGATCACATAACTATCCCTCAACATGCAACAAAGAGTCATTCCAAAGTCACTAATAGCGGAGAACAAACGAAGAGATTATGGTAGGGTACGAAACCACCTCAAAGTTATTCTTTCCAATCAATCCGTTGGGATATTCCTATAAGTGTCACAAACAGCCCTAGAGTTCATACTAGAATAACACCTTCAGACACAAATCAACCAAAACCCTAATGTCACCTAGATACTCCAATGTCACCTCAAGTATCCGTGGGTATGATTATACGATATGCGTCACACAATCTCAGATTCATCTATTCAACCAACACATAGAACCTCAAAGAGTGCCCCAAAGTTTCTACCGGAGAATCAAGACGAAAACGTGTGCCAACCCCTATGCATAGGTTCATGGGCGGAACCCGCAAGTTGATCACCAAGACATACATCAAGTGAATCACGTGATATCCCATTGTCACCATAGATACGCACGGCAAGACATACATCAAGTGTCCTCAAGTCATTAAAGACTCAATCCGATAAGATTACTTCAAAGGGAAAACTCAATCCATTACAAGAGAGTAGAGGGGGAGAAGAAACATAAGATCCAACTATAATAGCAAAGCTCGCGATACATCAAGATCGTGCCAAATCAAGAACACGAGAGAGAGAGAGAGAGAGAGAGAGAGAGAGAGAGAGATGAAACACATAGCTACTGGTACATACCCTCAGTCTCGAGGGTGAACTACTCCCTCCTCGTCATGGAGAGCGCCGGGATGATGAAGATGGCCACCGGCCGGTGAGGGTTCCCCCCTCCGGCAGGTGCCGGAACAGGGTCCCGATTAGTTTTTGGTGGCTACAGAGGCTTGCAGTGGCGGAACTCCTGATCTATTTTGTTCCCTGATCGTTTTAGGGTATATGGATATATATATATATATATATATATATATATATATATATATATATATATATATATATATATATATAGGAGGAAGAAGTACGTCAGGGGAGCCACGAGGGGCCCACGAGGGTGGAGGGCACGCCCAGGGGAGGTGGGTGCGCCCCTACCTCGTGCCTCCCTCGTTGCTTTCTTGACGTGGACTCCAAGTATCCTGGGTTGCTTTCCTTCCAAAAAATAACTTCTCCAGAAGGTTTCATTCCGTTTCGACTCCGTTTGATATTCCTTTTCTTTGAAACACTGAAACAAGGGGAAAAATAGGAACTGACACTGGGCTCTGGGTTAATAGGTTAGTCCCAAAAATAATATAAAAATGTTTAATAAAGCCCATAAACATCCAAAACACATAATATAATAGCATGGAACAATCAAAAATTATAGATACGCTGGAGACGTATTAGACCACTCGCCACGACCGTCACCTACTTCAAGGGACAACCTTGCGATATATAACCCCAGCCCCTCAGGCCCAGATCGAACCTGCCCCTTCACATTCATCTCCAACACTGGCACCACTGCTTGCCCACAACACAGAGGTGGTTGGAAGGCCGCCAGGATCTCCATCCTGGATGGGCCTTTTCATAGCAACCGCCCCCATGGCAGTGTGCTCTCATCACGGCCTCCACATTGCGACGATGCGCCACCATAGTCCACCACTCCGCCACCTTCCCGCCAAAATCCGTTGCTCCTCCACACTCCCCGTCGTGCACCGACGAAGACCACCTAGTTCTCCAACCGCCGACAACACTACCACCCACACTGCCCCAGTGACGTCCTGCCTACGCGCGAAGGGGGGCCATCAGGAAGCGCCGCCATCACCTGCTGCCTTCAATAGCCGAGCACGGCTGCCACCGCTGGCACTGGTAGCGATCGGGAAGAGGAGTGGCGCCTCTTTTTTAGGGTTTGGGGTCCTCCAAAGTTGCTCACGCGAACGGTCGGGAGGAGAGGGGAAAGTCCGAACTAGTCCATTCAGAGAAACTTTAGTCCTATATGATGTCCTAGGCACAACCCACCACTAGATCCAGAATGAGCACAAGACATGTGTTGCTTCACACCAAACTGGATGTCGTGAAAAACACCTGTCCGGCTGTTTGTGTGATCTACTTCAAGTGTACCACCTGCAACTAACCGCCAGCCATCTGCGCTACAAATTGAGAGAAAACCCAACAGGTCTAGCCGTTGATGCAACACACTATCGACATTGTGCTGCCTCACAGTAGTGCCTAGCTCCATCGCGTCAACTGCCGCCACCCACACTCCTGCAGAAGCTGCCTCCTCACTCGCGAAGGAATGTCTCTGAGGAACACTTTCCACCTTTGACAGAAAGGTGGCGCTGCCGCCACTGTGGGATGGCAAAGTCGACGATGAGCTAAGATCTAGAGCACAGACTTGTCAGGGCAACTTCAACGCGGTACACCAAATCGCTTCTAAATGTTTGTACCGGACTGTCTGGACATCTTTTGCCATCCAAAGCCCATCACTAAATCTGTCCAGACTGGTCTGTAACATCCAAAATCCCACAAATCGAAACCAACCGTAGGGGTAGTTTGTGGACGCCCGAATCTCCACCATGTATGCATCTGACACGCTCGGCCCACCCAAAAACCTTCGCTGACACGTCTGCTCTTGAACCCTCCGCCTGCATTCATTCTACTCAAAGCAAACGCGACCGGACGGGCGCCTACCTGCATTGATGTTGGTCAGACGGACATGACCAGAGGGTTGACCGACCAACATTCACTCCGAACTCCGAAGTGGCGACCGAGAGGCCTACTCTAGCCGCTGCACATGCATTGAAGTGGCGCCGGTCCACCTGTCCTAACTATTTAAGTCGGCCGATGGACACAATGCCCTACCCACACCACAGTTGCTCCTCTCACCTCCTCCCCTGCGCACACCTCCATAATTGACCTTCGCAATGGGCAAGTCCGACAGGAGCAAGTGGTTCTTCACGCGCTCCTCGAATCACAATAGCTTCAAATAGTGGTGTCACCACCCAAGTCTCCCAGCCCATCGATGTTGGTGGTGTTCGTTTTGGTGTACATTGTTGAAGTTTCCCTCAAGTGCTGGTTTATATCACCTGCGGAGTCACCCAAACGAGCGATCCGGGAGGCAGCCCTTTTATACGGAGACATGGAAACACATCCGAAGCTCGAAATATGTTCATCACTCACTATGGATTGTGTCAGCCTAACCTGGTAAAAGCCATAGCCCTTTTTATCATGGTAACATGGTTCTCATTTCATGTAATAAGAAGTAAGTTACCAACCTTAAAAACCTGAAAAACTGTAGAACTCTAGCATTTACATAAAGCATTGGCAGCCAAGAAGGCACATACATTCAAGACCGAAGAACCCCT
Source organism: Aegilops umbellulata (assembly GCA_032464435.1). Taxonomy (NCBI): domain Eukaryota; kingdom Viridiplantae; phylum Streptophyta; class Magnoliopsida; order Poales; family Poaceae; genus Aegilops; species Aegilops umbellulata. Next base: position 270,625,764 of record CP136059.1, on the reverse strand, counting down.
GAGCTTGACGCCAACATCTATCACCAGTCTCCTGCACCACCACCAGCAACCATTAACAGAAATGTGACGGATCACCTCTTCACCTAAGCTCAACGCAGATCCATTGCTGATATGCAGCTTTTCGGACATCCAAAGTAGCTTACCAAAGCCGAAGTCATTTTCACTGAAAGAATCTGGTCGGAGCAGCTTTCCGACACGACATCCAACTTCAGATCTGGCACCCTGCCCGACGATGATGTTCGTGGAGGAAACCATAGCCAGCCGTCAACCACGAACCAAGCACATGAACCGCCATCTTCAAGTTGCCGTCAACGCGTACCACAATTTGCATCCGTCCCTCAACTGCCTCCTAAGCCTGCGCCGATGCTTGAGCAAAATTTCGTCGGAACCCGAGGATACAAGTCCATCGTAGGGATGTCGTCGTCGCGACACCATCCCCACTGAACGAACTAGCAACCAGATCCATCACCCACCAACAAGCAGAACTCCGTGTCGAGAAAGGATCTGAACCTTTATTATTCGGCGCCGTCGTCGCCTTTGCGAAAACCATGACGTTGAACGACCAAAAAACTAACCCACTAATAAACCCTAATATCTGAAGATACACTATCTGTATGCGCGGGCCTGACGATCCCTCGTCACCAACGGCCGTGAGGTCGTCAACGGAGGAGAGCCGCCGGAGGACGCCGCCCGAAGAAGGTTCCCCTTGAAATCCTAGCCGCCCTAGCCAGGGTTAGGATTTTTTGTGGCGGGGGAGGGGGAGGGGACAGGGTTAGGTTTTCCCGGAGAAAAATATAGTAGAAAGCCGTAGCCGTTCGTCGTCGTTGGGCGGCACCGCTCACGTGGCCGGGCCGTAGCCCATACGTATGCGTCACACGCACACTGACTGCAGTGGTGCACTGCACGGCAGCGCTCTTCATCCTTCTCATCCCTTCCCGTCCATTCCCCAGCCCCGCCACCTACCTGCTTCGGCATCGCCCAGAGCGCCAACGCCAAGCCCACCACCACTCCCAAAAGCGGAGCACGCCTCCCCCCTCCTGCTAATCTTGGGTCCGTCCATCCGTCCGAGGCAGGGGGGCGCGGGTTCGCGATCGATCGCGACGGGAGTGCCGATCGCGCCGCCGGAGGATCGAGGGCGTGCGGTTGGAGCCGGCGGAGGAGGCGATGGGGCGGCTCTTCCTGATGCACCTCGAGGGGAACGCCTACAGCTGCAAGTTCTGCCGCACCCACCTCGGCCTCGCCGCCGACATCATCTCCAAGGTGCCCCTCTGCCCCTCCCTTCCCTCCTTCGTTCCCTGCGAGCGAATCCCCTTCTTGATTGCTTCTTGCGCGGGGCCTCATGGCGGATGTGACTGACGGCGGCGTGTTTTCTGTCCCTCGCAGAACTTCCAGTCCAAGCACGGCAAGGCGTATCTCTTCAACAGGGTGTAAGTGTCGCCCATCCCTTCCCCTTGATTTCTTCCTCGACCTTGCTGAATTTTGAGGCCGGGGGCTGCGCGCCGACCGGAATTTGTGGGGGAAACAATGAGAATCCGCTAGGCGGTTGCTCGTCGTCTGGGCGATTCAGCGCTACTGCAAAACGGATTCGGACGCCGGGACACTCGCCTGCTCCGTTCTGCAACCGCCAAGAACAATGAGGAATCTGGAACGTGGTGCAGATGCTAACGCATACGCTGCTACTCTTAGGCCGCAGCCGCTTTTGGGACGAGGGGAAAGTAAATCGGGTAGGACGTTGCATCGATGGGATCTCTCTCTTCCTCGCTTGAGAAGAAATGGTAAAGAATCCGAGGGACAAGGAATGGTGGTTTCAGCATTTCTACTCACAATTTCCTGTCATCGTCTTTTCATGGAGCGGTTGATATACCTAGGAGTACTATGTTAGACATTCTGAACCTGCCAAATAAGACTTGATGTTCCAGGAGTAGTTCAGTTCACTCAGGCTGGTTCCGATGCTGATTCTAACATTCTCCATCCTAGATATAACTGACTTCCGATGCAGTCGTTGACGTTATTGACTTCCATGAACAACTCTCCATATGTTTGACCACTTATGTGATCACTAGCAGCTAAAGTTACAACCACTCAATATGTTTGTAGTCGATCCCCGATTCATGCAACTGCAAATCGCTAAAGTTATTAGCATCCAACAATACAGTGACTAGATGTCCATGGACCTTCAGGGCCAATTTGTTGATGAGTAAAAGATACTAGTATGTCACAACTCACCTAAACTTTTGCCTCCATCTTGTTTGCTAGATCAACAAATCAAGTATCAACTATGTAACCTACTACTCTAGTTACCACTGAATACTGATATTTGAGGCTCACTAGTGGAAAATGGAAGGCAGAGGCAAAATATTCACAGTTTTTCTGCATTATTTGACTCTTGTTTGCTATTTACGCTTGCTGGTTGCTTCGGTAGGAAAGGAGTAGGGGAGTGCTCCAACAAGAAGCCATTGGGGTCAAAGAGGTTGCCACCTCAACCAGAATTATATCACCCATAATAGTTTAGGTGCCTTGCGCCGAGTTGTCCCCTGGGTCTCTACCTGGCCCTTTTCATTTGTTACCTCCTGACCGGTTTAGGGTTTTTTCCTGAGCTTAACTCTGTTACCTCAGGTCTCCTTAACCGATTGATGTATTGGCAAAGCACATCAAAAACTACATTGGCAGTGCCCTGTTACCATTGAAACAAGAGATCTGATCTGGGTCATTAAACTGCAAATCAAGATGTTCCATCAGATACACCAGCTCTCTCCTCAATTTGGATCTTCGATATAAGCTCATCCCTAACCAGGAGACAAAAATGATAGCTTAGTCATAGGCAGCAAAACACATATCTCTGTAGGCTTTGAAAAGATATACATACCTGACATATCCATTCATTGCCATTGTGAATACTCCAATGTAGTAGCCTTAGCCTGATAGAGCCAGCTATATTAGGGTAATTATGTTAGAATTAAGCCGGATAGCTTCTCATTTGCTATAGCTTGGACCTTTTTATGGCGGATCTCGGCGCACAGACTTAATTGGCGGTTATTGTTGAAACTTCAGACGTTATGGGGAGTGTCTATCCCTCAATGAACTGAGAAATGAGAAACAACTAGGTCACAGTTGCAATCTTGTGAGCTCTTGACTTTCTATGTAACAGCTTTGGAAGTGTGCAACTGGCAGATATAGACTTTCTGTGCAACTATTGACTTGATAGCGTGCAACTTGGCCAAGTGAGAAATAAGTGTAGTTGGAAATAGCAATTCCACTAAAATATAAGTGGTACTGTGCTCTTCAATAAGCAGTGATCTAACATTTTAGTGCTTTCTTCACCGGTTTAGCCCAGTAACAAAACGCTGGTATTCTGAGATGAGTTGTACTGTTTACAAAACGCTATCCTCCAGCAGATTTGTGATTAACTCATGCATCTTGTGGCAGTGTCAATGTTACGTCTGGTATAAACGAGGATCGCATGATGATGACAGGGCTGCATACCGTTTCCGATATCTTCTGTGTTGGTTGTGGATCCATTGTTGGGTGGAAATATGTAAGATCTTGTGATGGTTATTTTGCGATATCCTGTGCATTGCCTGTCCGTCCATCCTCTAAGCTGTATGGTGCCCCTGCTCTAGGAGGCTGCACATGAGAAGAACCAGAGGTACAAGGAAGGAAAGTTTATTCTGGAGAGGTGACCACCTTAACTAAAAACATCTTGTGATGATGTTCGAACAAATGGATTCAGGTACTCAGTTTCTAATATTTGAACCCTTTTCTTTGTGGCGGATTGAGCAGGTTTAAGGTGTCGGGCCCTGATGGTAGCCACTACTGGGGGGTCACGCATGATGCTCATCATGGGGGTGGAAGCGACACCGATGACTTATGAAGCGCGACCGACGTGCCAGAACCTGCAGTTCATCCCTGTAAATAAACCCTGGAGTCGGGCCTTAGTTACCCCGGGGGGCTCGCTTCGATTCAAAAGCGTCCCTCCGGCGTAAAAATTGTTAATTCTAGGTGATATTCTCCCAGCAAGCTGTCTGGGAGACCTAATGCCTTCTGTATATGAACAAATGTACCATTGTAGCCCCTAAAAGCTGTTTGTTGTGTTGCTGGAATGCCAATAAATTCTGTTTCTGAAGTGATCTAATCTACCAGGTGGTTCAACTGTGTGTTCCATTCTTTTTCTCGAAAAGGGAATTTCGGGCATGTTTGGTTGGTGACTATTTTTGCCACACTTGTCCTTTTTTTAAGAAGCTCCTTTTTGATTTTTTAAAACTGAAACCATCATGTCTATTTACAAACTGCCAAAAGAAAGCAACATAGAACTCGTGTTTTGGGCATCCACAAGCCGGATCCTTGGAACATGAGATGAAAATACCCAGGTTTAACAGGCATAACAGGCAACAATTCAGACACTGCCTCTACAACCATCAGCAAGTACCAAATATACATTAGTACATTGCCAACAAAACATGCACTAAAACGCCAGCACATGAAGTCTGTAGCAAAGGTACTGTAACGGACGTACTATATAGGAAGAAGCAGCAGCACTTCAGAACCATATACTGTTTTGAATACTTAACTTGCTATCCGTTTCGAAAACTCTTGATTTTCCTAGTTTTTCTGCAAAATCGCCCAATCGTTAAGTCATCTAGCAATCATGTTAACAACAACACAAGGTCTGTTATTATCAAACACAACACTATTTCTCGTCAATTTCCAAACTGTTAAAAGGCATGATGGTTTTAATTAAATGAAAATTGGAAAGGAAACTCTCTTCATTACCCTCTTCGTCTGAAAATATTTGTCGAAGAAATAGATGTATAAAAAAATAAATGGTTTCCAGGCAGGGCGTGATAGTGCGCACGGACTACACCACTGGTGACAGGAGATTGGTCATGGACGACTGGTCCTATGTCACTGAGGATTGCATGAATTGTGGTACATGGTACTCCCTCTATTCTAAATTATCTAGATACATTCATTTCTGTGACAAATAATCTGGGACGGACTCTGCAGCCAATCAGGGGCGGATCCACCTTGGGGCATGGGTGTACAGATGTACACCCAAAAATTTTGGCAAAAAAAATCGTAAGTAGGCATAGGCCCAGTTCATGTAATCAGGAACAGCCCACTACCTCGACAGCCACTACTTCTCCACGGCATCCACGCACAAGTTCGTACTCCCTCCGTTTGGAATTACTTGTCTCGGAAATGAACGTATCTAGAACTAAAATACTCTAGATACATCCATTTCTGCGACAAGTAGTTCCGAACGGAGGGAGTACTAGACTAGAGCGAATCACACAACCAGCTTTTCTTCCTCAATTAGTACTCTTTTCGCCCGGAAATACTTGTCATCAAAATGGATAAAAAGAAATGTAGGGAGTAGTTCTGTTCCCACGGACTGACCCTCTGCCGATGGCAACTGGCGGGCCACGGCTAGGCGAGGCAGTCACCGTCACGGGAGCACCGCATGCTTTCGGCAGAGGATACAGACAAGCCCTGCAGTGCCGTGCCCGCAACCGCCGGTGGGGAGGAGCGACGAGAATGTGTGGGATGAGCGTCGCAGCTGCAGCCGCCGCGGTCGTCGACGTCAAGGAAGAGAACATACCAGTGCATCAATTGGCTCGAAAAAACTCATCCAACTCTGAATCCCCATCCAACTCTGAATTTGTTGGTTCGTTGGTTCAATTTTGTTGTCAAATCTCCAACTGAATGTGTAGCCGTAGATGACACTGAGGACTGAGTAGCTGGTTGATTTCGTTAGTAGAAAAGCAACAAATGAATTATCTTTGAATTGGTGGTTATTTTATCAGTTTATGGAAATGAAATTGGAAGCTTGAGCTCCTTTGATAAAAAAATCTTTGAAATGTATGAAATAGAGCATTCTATATTAGGGTCAAAAAAATTTTGAACACCCAATGTTGAATTCCTGGATCCGTCACTGCAGCCAATGAGCCAAGAAAAAAAGGTTTGCCTTGTGCTTGACCCGGTGCTTCTCATCGAGCATCCGGCGATGCATCCATCATACGCCATGGAGATCTGGTCCAGAAAAACACGCCGTGCCGTGTGCACGTATCCGTGTCTGCGCGAGTAGCAGTGATGCATCGCCATCAGGAGATGGACACAATAATGCCCCGATGGGGGGCAGCGGCGCCGTGTCCCTGCCCAACCCAGCCGCACACACGTCAACGCCACCCCGACTCAGCTACGCTACGCTAGATCGGACGATTGAATGCGGCGCTCCTCTATTTTTGGTGCTTAATGTAAGGGATGTCTGCGTCCGCGTACGTACGTACGATGGACCGCGTAGGATTTTGAAAGCAACGGGGAACACTTGAATACACGGCAACATGGGTAGGGTCTTGCTGTCCACCGTCTAACGTTCGGGCATGCGCCAGTGTTGCTAACCTATACTACAAAATGAAAATTTAGGTAGGATGGAAATATAGCAAAATTTATGCGTGCGCAATAAACAAGATTATCCGGCCATGTCGTGCATCTCCAATCGCGGATCACCACATAGACATCACCGAATGACCGCAAGCCGTTCTAAACGTGTCTAGATATCCGGCTCGACGCCGGGCATCTATCTTGAGTCGCCCTATTTCCGTCCAGTTTAGACATATTGAACGTGAAATGTAGTTTAACAAATTTGAAATAAAGTTAAACTAAGTCAAAGTAAACTAGCATAGTAGCGGATGGTGACCTCGTAGGCGTGCCCTACGAGGCCACCAGCAACCCCGCCGCCGTCCACGCCCTTGTTAACACCGCCACATGCACCGTTGTTGTTGTTGTTGTTGTTGTTGTTGTTGTTGTTGTTGTTGTTGTTGTTGTTGTTGTTGTTGTTGTTGTTGTTGTTGTTGTCGTCGTCGTCATCATGGCGTCAGTGGCGGAAGGCCCGCCAGGCATTGTGACATCACTCTTCGGTCGTTGCCTTACGCCACTTGTCCTCGGCTTGGGGCTAGATGGCTCGCTTAGACACCTCCAGCCCCACTTGGAGGAGTTGGGTGTTGATGCGAGGCCGATGACAGCGGTGAGTGTCCGACTCGAGGGTGTGTGAAAGGATCGAGATGGACCTAGAGGGGGGGGTGAATAGTTTCAATTACAAATTTTAATTATTACTACTTAGCAATTTTAGGCAATAGTGCGGAATATGAAAGTGAGCCTAACAATTGCAAGAGTGATGCTAAGAGCTAAGCAAGATAAACAAGTAACCCAAGTATGTAAGTAAGCAAGCACAATATGATATAAGTAAGTGCTAAGAGACAAGTAACCACAAGTAGAGAGTTAGGGTTAGGAATAACCACTACTCGGGAGACGAGGATGTATGCAGATGTTCACTTCCTTGGAGGGAAGCTACGTCACCGTTAGAGAGGTGGATGTTACCACGAAGGCACACCAACGCCACGAAGGCTCACCCTATTCTTCCTTTGAGACAACACCACAGAGGATTTTCTCAACCACTAGTGGTAGACCTTGGGGTGGTCTCCAAACCCTCACAAACTTTTCCGGGGGTAATCACAATGGTCGATTCCTCTCCGAAAGACTCCTACCGCCTAGGAGTCTCCAACCTCCAAGAGTAACAAGAACGATGGGGAAAAGTTCAATATTTGCTCAAATCACAAATTCCTTTGGTGCAAAGAAGGGGAAGGAGTGGATCTATCACTTGATTGGAGAACTTCTCTCAAATGTTCCCAAATCCCTTGGGGATCTAGGATTTGGTGTAGGGAAACAAGAGAGGGAGTGAGATGTGTTCTTAGAAATCTCAAAGTGAATGGTCAACCTTATCCCGTGGGGGGAAGAAGGCTATATATAGTGGACGCGGAAAAGTAACCGTTTGAGCCACTTAAGTGCATTGTAGAGGTCGGACGTCCGGACAGGACCGGACGTCCGGTGGCACAGATAGCTCCGGACGTCCGACAGCCATCGGCCGTCCGGTCGCTGGAGATCCACAGGCCACGAAACAGCACACAGCCATCGGACGTCTGGAATGTGCCGGTCGCCCGGGGACCGGACATCCGGAAAAGACCGGAAATCCGTAAATAATGTTCTGTTGAGAAAGTGTTGGACCTCCGGAGGAAAACGGACGTCCGGCGACCGGACGTCCGGAGAAGCTCGGATATCCGTAAATATCGTTCTGTGAAGAAACACCGGACGACCATGAAGAGCCGGAAGTCCGGGCAGCTGCGAGGGATCGGACGTCCGTAGAGTACCGGGCGTTCGGTGAAAAATGGAGTTGGTGGGTTTTGAGCAAATCTTTCACTAGATCCAACGATCCCCTCTTAATAGTGCGGGATCCCTATACTCAAGAAACAAAGCCGTAAAGAAACAAAAGCTAAAGCTATTTTCTTGTAACTCCGATCTTGAATGACATGCATTTGTCCCTAGTTATGATCCACACACGCCCTTGAGACTTAATCCTGAGATATACTTGATAAACATGATTAGTCCCTTGTATGCATGTTGTCATCAACATCAAAATAAGATTAAGGGCATGATTGCACTTTTAGTCTCCCCCTTTTTGGTAGTTGATGACAACATACATGCACTTATCAATAATAATAAAAACTTTGAATATCGAAAGGATTTGTTGCGGTGCTCCCCCTAACTATGTGCACCATTATAAATAAGCATGAGAGGAGCTCCCCTTAGTGTGATACCAAAACACCCAAATCTCAAGTAACACATGATACCATAATACCATAAATAGGTTCATCACTCACATCATAGAACATAAAGCAACAATAGTCATAACAAGGTTCCTGGTACCATACATAACATGGTTCAATACAAGCTAATATCACATATAACAGTACTAAGAGGATACGTGCTTACTCCCCCTTGGCAGCAAGTACCCAAAAGGGGCCAAGAGGAGCAACCAGAACAACAACATCATCATCATGGTCGGCATGAGCACCACTGCCACCGGCCTCGTCAAAGAAATCAGACCACTCAGGACCCGAAGGAAATCCAAAGTCAGAAGAGGGAGCATCAGGAAGACGGTCATCATCACTCACATCAAAAACTCCGAAGTCTCTCAGACGAGCCTTCGGAGCATTCTTGGAGGTGATCAGTCGAGTGACAACATCGTGATTTTGGGAGCAGTTAAAGGTAACAGCCTTCATCAAGGCAGAGTGAGCCTTCCCAAGAAACCGAGCAATGCGACCAAATGGTGCAGATCCGGAGGGAGCGGAACGAGGAATGCTAGTAGCAGTGCGGCGCGGATGAGAAGAAGAGGAAGAGTCCTTGGGAACATAATCATCTGCCATGTGTGCGGGAATGACCCATCGCTCATGCAAGTGAGTGCAGACAATAGGAAATGGAGCCACACTCTCAATGAATGCCTGAAGAAAGGGAGCATGAGGAAAGGCCCGCTTGTGCTGGAGAGGAGCGAGGCGAATTTCATGCCACAGAAAATGAGGGACATTGATCTTCTCTTTCGGAGACGCATAAAGGTGATGCGTGAGATCGATGTAGTAGCTATTGCAAGATCCTTTGTCACCCATCTTACGATAAATGGTGCGAATGACACATTGATAGATAATGAAGAAAGGAGAGTGCCAAATGGAGACTTGGTTAAACCCTTATGTTTCTCCTCATCAGTCAGTTCTGCTATGGGTTTGATAAGATCAGCACATGCATCAGTGCCCTTGGGTCTATGTTCGGGGTCATCATTGTGAATTTTGAACCCGGTGTCAGGAAACCAAGGGCAGCAACAAATTGAGAATAGGAAGTCGAGAGCTTTATGTCGGAGGTCATCCAAGTAACAGTGTTATTTGGACCGAAGAAACATGTGGCATAGAATTGATGAATGGCGGCTTGGTTAAAGTCATGTTGAAATGCAAATGGAGCAGCAAGATTGGACGAATCAATGAGCTCAATAGCCTCGGAATATTTCTCCGGATGAGTACGCATATGCTCTAAATCAATGCACAGATGCAAAGAAAGACCCTTAGGAATGATGACCAATGTCAGCTTGGACATTAGTGTGAAAACGATTGTCCCGAGAGTCACGAGCAACCGTAAATTGATCAACATCACGACGCAGCTTAAGATAGGAAGCAATGGGAACCTTGTTGAACCGCTTAACGTGGCGGCCGTGTGGTAAAGGAGGTTCAAGAGAGATATGACGAGCATCACCGTGAGGTTGCACCGGAGGAGGAGGAGGCTTGAAAGTGGGCCGCTGAGTCCCGGGCTTGGGAGCAGTGGTGCGAACAGGGACAGGCTCTCCTCTCTCCATATGATCCAGCTCATCTTCATAGTCGGAGTCCTCCGACGAGTCTTCGCTTGGAGAGCGGCGAGGTAGAGGAGCATGCTTTCGAGGACGAGCCCGTTCTTGGGAATCGTCGGAATCACCGTGATGGGATGGACGAGAGGACCCAGACGGGGGCCCCTTGCGAGCAGAGTGCTTGGTCTTCACCATCCCAACCTAGAGGAGGAGGGAGACCTAAATCAATAACCCACCACCATAGATCGAAGAATCGATGGATGAGGGGAGAAGAGATAGGTGCTACCTCGGAGTGAAGAACGCAGAGGAAGACGTCGTCCGAAACAAATCAGGCAGTGGGCCGCGCCGGGGACTGGGCGACCCGAGCGGTGTGGTGCCGGCGAGGGGCACGGGCGGCGAGCGGCCGCAGCGAGGAGCCGCGAGACAGGGGCGGCGGCGGCGGTGAACAGAGGAGGGGAGCGAACGAGGATTAGGGTAAACTAACCCGAACCGCACCCCGCGCTATATATATGTGCCCGAGACAATCCCGGACGACCGGAGTTCTACGGACGTCCGGTGCCTGGGCCAGGGGGAAAATTAACGGAAGATAGGATAGACCGGACAACCGGCCTGAGGGCAACAGAAGGCTTTTTACGGACGTCCGGACAGTACCGGACGACCGACACACAGAAATTTTTCTGTAATAGACAATGGAGATGATGACAAAGGTAGGAGATGATGATGACAATGATGATCTAACCCATGCGTAAGGGTACCAACGATGATTTCAGTATGGAGTAAGAAGAATTAGTATAATGTCAAGTAGTGAGTATCATATGTCAATGAAACAACAACAACAAACATAGATCACACCGATCTAACCCATGTTTGAGTATACGTGACATGGCACCACAAGAATTTGAACTTTGGGTGCATAATCACTACTCCATCATTGTAAATCACCGTAGTTAGAATAACATGGTAGCTTTGAGAGTGTTTGTTATATTTATGCATTGCATAGGGTGAGAGTACTCATGAGTTGAGTGTCTCCCCCTAAATATATGCCTACATCAAGACAAGACATTAAGTTCATGCATGAATGGGTACTAGATTTCACATAATATTGTCAAGCTCCAAGATACCAAGTTCACGCCTAAGTCGACAAAACCTTGCTTCATCCAATGGCTTGGTAAAAATATCTGCAAGTTGCATATCTGTTCCAACATGAGCAATGTCGATATCATCACCCTTCTCCACATGATCTCTCAAGAAGTGATACCTAATATCAATGTGCTTGGTGCGGGTATGATCCTTGGGGTTCTCAGCAATATTGATGTCACTTTCATTATCACATAGAAGAGGCACATGTCTATAGGTGATATCGTAATCCTTCAAAGTTTTCCTCATCCATAGTAATTGAGTTGCACAACTGGTGGTTGCAATGTATTTAGCTTCTGCGGTAGAGAGGGCAATACAATTTTGTTTCTTCGAGGACCAACTTACCAAGGAGCGTCCAAGAAACTGACATGCGTCGGAGGTGTACTTACGATCCACTTTGTCTCCAGCCCAATCCGCATCCATGTACCCGATGATTTCAAACTTAGCATCCTTGGGGTACCATAGACCCAACTTTGGGGTGTGAACAAGGTATCTAAGAATATGCTTAACCGCCTTATGACGACTTTCCCTAGGGGAAGCTTGAAATCTAGCACACATGCATACACTAAACATGATGTCTGGTCTAGATGCACAAAGATAAAGCAATGAACCAATCATAGAGCGGTAAATAGATGGGTCGAAAGGAATACCTGTGTCTTCAGTGAGTGCAATTTTGGTTGGCATGGGTGTCTTACATGGACTAGCATCAGACATGCCAAACTTATCTAGGATATCCTTGAGGTATTTTGCTTGAGACAAGAAAATTCCTTCTTGAAATTGTTGAATTTGAAATACGAGGAAGAACTTCAAATCCGCATTGAGTGACATTTCAAAATTCTTGGTCATGGAAGCCGCAAACTTCTTGCACAAATGAATGTTAGGAGAACCAAAAATGATATCATCTACATAGATTTGGCATAAGATCAAATCACCCTTGTCCCTCTTAGTAAAAAAGAGTGGGATCGATCACCCCTCTCACAAAACCATCATCGAGTAAAAACTTCTTAAGATGATCGTACCAAGCACGAGGTGCTTGTTTGAGGCCATACAAAGCCTTATGAAGTTTATGCACATAGTCTTTGTGATCGGGATCAACAAACCCAGGTGGTTGTGATACATATACTTCTTCTTGTAGAGGACCGTTAAGGAAAGCACTCTTCACATCCATTTGATGTAATGTAAAACCATTGAAAGCAGCATAAGCAACTGAGATGCGAATGGATTCAAGACGGGCAACGGGGGCAAAGGTCTCACCAAAGTCCAAACCTTCAACTTGTGAGTACCCTTGTGCCACTAACCTTGCCTTGTTACGGATGATTACACCATTCTCATCTTGCTTGTTCTTGAAAATTCATTTTGTTCCAATGACGTTGTGCTCGGTAGTTGGCCTCTTGACTAATGACCACACTTGGTTGCGTTCAAAATTGTTCAACTCTTCTTGCATAGCAACAAGCCAATCGTTGTCCATCAATGCCTCTTGTACCTTGAGAGGCTCAACACTAGACACAGAGAAGTGAGCACAAAAGTTTGTCAAATGTTTACGAGTGACTCTACCTTCCGATATGCCGGTGAGAATTTTCTCAACATCAACACGACCGGCCACTCGAGGCATGACGGAGGTAAGAGTTTCACGAGGTTCAACTTCATGTGCATCATCCACGTCCTCAACATATGGATCATTAATGTGTGGCGGAAGATCTTCTTCTTCTTCTTGCATTTGTTGAGGTTCATCGTCAATGATTGCACTTTCTTGTTCTTGCCCTTGAGGATGATCTTGTTCTTGATGATTATCATGAAGAGGAACTTGATCATCATCTTGTACTTGGTCTACGGGCATTGGTTGAGCAATAGGAGCTTGTGGTGGTATGGGTGTTGAAGTAGTTTGATGATGCGTGAAGCTTCCATCTTATTCTTCATCATCATGAGGTTCTTGTTCCATTGGAAGAAGTGCACCAACACCCATGGTCAAAATATCTTGAGAGGAATCTTCTTCACCTACATCACTTAGACCAACTTGCTCCCCATGGGAGCCATTAAATTCATCAAAGAGCATGTCACAAGTTTCTACAACACATCCATTGGATTTGTTGTAGACTCTATAGGCGTGAGAGTTTGATCCATAGCCAACAAATATGCCCTCAATGGTTTTGGATTGAAATTTTCCTAACCGTTCTCTTTTGTTGAGGATGAAACATTTGCACCCAAATACACGAGAGTACTTGACATTCGGCTTGTTCCCAGTTAGGAACTCATATGGAGTCTTTTCCAATATAGTGTGGAGGAAGAGCCGGTTTGATGCATGGCATGCGGTGTTGACGGCCTCGGCCCAAAAACTATGTGGCGACTTGTATTCATCCAACATGGACCTTGCCATCTCCACAAGTGTGCGGTTCTTCCTTTCTGCTACACCATTTTGTTGGGGAGTGTATGGAGCTGAATATTGATGCTCAATCCCCTCATCACTAAGAAACTCTTCCAAGGTGTAGTTCTTGAACTCAGAGCCATTATCACTTCTTGTTGCCAAGATTTCTTTGTCAAACTTGCGTTGTGCTTGCTTGGCAAAATCAATGAAGGTGATCTTCGTCTCGTCCTTCGATTTGAGGAAGAAGACCCATGTATATCTTGAGTAATCATCAACAATGACAAGTCCATACTTTTTCCCACCAAGACTATCCCATGAAGGAGGCCCAAAAAGATCCACATGAAGGAGCTCCAAAGGCCTTGAAGTAGACACAATATTCTTGGGTGGGTGCTTTGATTGATGTTGTTTCCCGGCTATGCATGCACTACACACACGATCTTTCTCAAAAGAGACATTGGTTAGTCCAAGGATGTGATTACCCTCTAAGAGATCTTGAAGATTTCTCATGCCGACATGGGCTAGATGGCGATGCCATAGCCACCCCTTGTCGACCTTGGCCATTAGACAAGTTGCATGGAATGTGCTCTCTTTCAAGAAATCAACCGTGTAAAGGTTGCCATCCAACTCTCCAACAAAGGCCACTCTGAGAGTATCTCTCTTAAAGACTTTCACATCCGTTAGTCCAAAGAGTGTATCATAACCAACAGAAGCCAATTGGCGAACAAAAAGCAAATGGTATTTAAGGGATTGGACAAGCATGACATTTGCAAGAGACATGTCATTTGTTATAGCCACCTTGCCCAAACCGAGTACCTGTCCTTTTGATCCTCCACCAAACATAATGCCCATAAATGGTTGAATAGCTTCCATGAAATTGTAGAGCAATTTGCTATCTCCGGTCATATGATTGGTACATCCACTATCAATCACCCATTTTACTCCACCGGAGAAAGCAACATACACACAATTATTACTTGGTTAGAGGCACCCATTTTGCAATGGGACCTCTCAAGTTAGTCACAAGGGTCTTAGGAACCCAAATAGCATAAAACCGAAATGCATTTCGAGGACCAACAAACTTTGCATAAACTTATCCATCCTTAGTCTTACAAAGTACATAGGATGGAGGCATGAACTCTATTGGCTTGTTGAGAGTGGGAATGCCCCTTGTGGCCTTCCCACTAACAACCTTACCTTTCTCCTTGTGCCCTTCTCGTACAAAAGTTTCTTTTAGAGGGGTGGTGCACTTTTGATCGGACGTCTTCTTCTTGCTTGTGCTTGGGTCAAACCCGGGTCCCTCTTTGAAAAACACCTCATTGTGTTGGCTCAATACCTCATTAAGGTTCTTTTGCCCTTGAGCACATGTCATGAGACCTTTCTCGATTTGAGCCTTGAGAAAGCGATTCTCTTCAAGAATAGATGCTAGATCACTACTAGAGTTAGTAGTACAAGCATCAACATTGATAATAGGAGAAGAGTAAGCCTTGGCCAGAGTTTCAAGATAAGTAAGCTTGAGCGTCTCAAAACTCTTTGTAATAAGGGTGAGCTCTTCTTCCTTAGCCTTGAGAGACACGGATAGGAGCTCACAATCCTTAGAGAGAGAAGCATTAGACTTCACAAGCTTACTTTTATCATTCATCAACTCTTCGCAAGAGTCAATAGCCTTTTTCAAGGAGGCAAGATCTTTAGTATGAACATCAATGTTTGCACAAATTTTCAAGCATAGTTCATCATTTCGTGCTTCCTCATATTGGACTTTCCACTCAAGGATTTCATATTTTTCCTTTTCCTCTGTGACAAGGGTTTCGAGATCCTTAATGGTGATGGTGTGCTTACTCACCATCTCCATAAGCATACGAAACATAGTGAGCTTCTTTCCTTTGAGGGATCACATGAACTTATTTAGTTTAGCAAGCATAGGATCATCTATATCATCATCCTCATAACTATCATCCGCATCAAGATACTCATCACTAGGAGTAGGAGGAGTTAAAAGAGGAGGGTTTGATCGTGGGGTTACCTTGACCTTGTCAGGAGAGCTTTGGTCCTCTCCATCTTCCACCACGGCCTTTGCCATTAGGCATTTGTGAGCGTTGCCCTTGTATTCCTTCATATAGTTGTAGGTGACAACATCACCACTCTTGTTGACTAGCCTCAACGTGTTTTGAGAATCTTGAGCAACTCCGGCAACACCACTAACATCATCCGAATTGGATTCTTCATGAGCAACCATTGCTTTCCCATCTTTCTTCTTGAGCTTGGAGTTCAAAGGATTTGGCAACTTCTTCTTGGGAAAGGTTTTGGGAAACCTTGGTTTATCTTCTCTCTTCTCATAAGGGCACTCGTTGGAGAAGTGGTTGGTTTCTTCACAGTTGTAGCATTTCCTCACTTTCTTCTTCGGGAATCTTCCCTTGACAAAGAGAGCAATTTCTTCATATGACGGGCTCTCATCTGAATCAATCTCATCACCATACTCCTCCTCTGAAGGAAATATGCCCTAGAGGCAATAATAAAGTTATTATTTATTTCCTTATTTCATGATAAATGTTTATTATTCATGCTAGAATTGTATTAACCGGAAACATAATACATGTGTGAATACATAGACAAACAGAGTGTCACTAGTATGCCTCTACTTGACTAGCTCGTTGATCAAAGATGGTTAAGTTTCCTAGCCATAGACATGAGTTGTCGTTTGATTAACGGGATCACATTATTAGGAGAATGATGTGATTGACATGACCCA
This sequence comes from Aegilops umbellulata, assembly GCA_032464435.1. Taxonomy (NCBI): domain Eukaryota; kingdom Viridiplantae; phylum Streptophyta; class Magnoliopsida; order Poales; family Poaceae; genus Aegilops; species Aegilops umbellulata. The sequence goes on along the minus strand of CP136059.1, from coordinate 270,609,300 downwards.
TTCGTTAGCTTAGCACCCGATCATTTAGTATGTTGCTATTGCTTTCTTCATGACTTATACATGTTCCTATGACTATGAGATTATGCAACTCCCGTTTGCCGGAGGAACACTTTGTGTGCTACCAAACGTCACAACGTAACTGGGTGATTATAAAGGAGCTCTACAGGTGTCTCCAAAGGTAGATGTTGGGTTGGCGTATTTCGAGATTAGGATTTGTCACTCCGATTATCGGAGAGGTATCTCTGGGCCCTCTCGGTAATGCACATCACTTAAGCCTTGCAAGCATTGCAACTAATGAGTTAGTTGCGAGATGATGTATTACGGAACGAGTAAAGAGACTTGCTGGTAACGAGATTGAACTAGGTATTGAGATACCGACGATCGAATCTCGGGCAAGTAACATACCGATGACAAAGGGAACAACGTATGTTGTTATGCGGTCTGACCGATAAAGATCTTCGTAGAATATGTAGGAGCCAATATGAGCATCCAGGTTCCGCTATTGGTTATTGACCGGAGATGTGTCTCAGTCATGTCTACATTGTTCTCGAACCGTAGGGTCCGCACACTTAAGGTTTCGATGACAGTTATATTATGAGTTTATGAGTTTTGATGTACCGAAGGAGTTCGGAGTCCCAGATGAGATCGGGAACATGACGAGGAGTCTCGAAATGGTCGAGACGTAAAGATCGATATATTGAACGACTATATTCGGACATCAGAAAGGTTCTGAGTGATTCGGGTATTTTCGGGAGTACCGGGGAGTTACGGGAATACGGGGGAAGAAGTATATGGGCCTTATTGGGCTTTAGGGGAGAGGGAGAGGCAGGCCGCGCGCCCCCCCATTGGCTAGTCCGAATTGGACTAAGGGGAGGGGCGGCGCCCCCTCCTTCCTTCTCTTCCCTCTTCCCTTCCTTGTCTCCTACTCCTAATACATGGAAGGACTCCTAGTTGGACTAGGAAAGGGGGAATCCTACTCCCGGTGGGAGAAGGACTCCCCTAGGGCGCGCCATAGAGAGGGCCGGCCCTCCCCTCCTCCACTCCTTTATATACGGGGGCAGGGGGCACCCCATAGACACACAAGTTGATCTTCGTGATCGTTCCTTAGCCATGTGCGGTGCCCCCCTCCACGATATTAAACATCGGTCATATTGTAGCGGTGCTTAGGCGAAGCCCTGCGACGGTTGAACATCAAGATCGTCAACACGCCATCGTGCTGACGGAACTCCTCCCCGAAGCTTTGCTGGACCGGAGCCCGGGGTGCATCATCGAGATGTACGTGTGTCAAGAACTCGGAGGTGCCGGAGTAACGGTGCTTGGATCGGTTGGACCGGGAAGACGTACGACTACTTCCTCTACGTTGCGTCAACGCTTCCGCTTCGGTCTACGAGGGTACGTAGACAACACTCTCCCCTCTCGTTGCTATGCATCACCATGATCTTGCGTGTGCGTAGGATTTTTTTTGAAATTACTACGTTGCCCAACATCCTCATCATGTTCTTCTTCTTCACTTTGCTCTTCTTCACATACATGCTTGGCCTTCAATGCAAGATTGATCTTTGATGTTGAGGTACCATGCATGGCAAGATGCTTTGTGGCATTTGCCTTTGACTCATCAAATAGTTGGAAAGTAGATATGATGTCATCTGGAGTCATTTCCTTGAATCCATGGTGTTGTCTTATGTACCACACCATTTGGTGATGATATGGAGCAAGAGCATGAAACAACTTATCCACAAGAAATCGCTTGGTCAAGTTAAATCCATCTTGAGTCTTGTCACATTCACATGACTCAATGTCGGCGGTGAAAGTCATGAGACGCTCAAGTAGTTGCTTGGGAGATTCACCTTTCTCCATACAGAAGTTTTGCAATTGACCCTTGGCAATTTCATATTGAGCAAGACGGAGAGTGGAGGTGCCGGTCTTGGTTCTCACAATGGTATCCCATAATTCCTTGGCACTTGTGATATGTATGTATGGTCTCCTTTGCTTGTCGGTCATACCTCTTCTTATGCACATGGTTTCTGTGTCATTGAGTCTTGTCATATACCTCTCTTGGAGTAAGATTCTTCGGGTCAACAGCTTGGTAGCCATACTCCAAGATCTCCAACATCTCATCATTTCCATAACAAAGATGATCCTGCATAGCAACTCTCCACAAAGCAAAATCGGTAGTTTCATCAAGTAAAGGAGGTTTGCCTTGAGGGTTATACTTAGGTTTCTCTATTTGAGGTCTTGCATAAAGCCAAGGAACACTGGAGTGTTCATTGCTAGGAGGTTGTTGGCCAAGTGAAGGAGTAGGCATAGCTGGACTCGAGGCCACACCACCAGAAAGTGGTGCAAGCATCGTGGTTAGTGTGGCTAACCTCATTTGGACCAAGGCCTCAATAGAGGCATCATGCTCCTCCTTTTGCTTAGCAAGAGATCATTCCAGATCCTCTGAAGTGAAGGACTTGGCTTCCGTGGAAGCCGTGCCCGTATTCTTCGGATCTACAACAAGGGGAGTCCCATCGGGGTTCATCTCGCTCTAGGGCGGTTAAGCCACAAGAATAGAGCACGTGGCTCTGATACCAATTGAAAGGATCGAGATGGACCTAGAGGGGGGTGAATAGGTACAATTACAAATTTTAATTATTACTTAGCAATTTTAGGCAATAGTGTGGAATATGAAAGTGAGCCTAACAATTGCAAGAGTGATGCTAAGAGCTAAGCAAGATAAACAAATAACCCAAGTATGTAAGTAAGCAAGCACAATATGATATAAGTAAGTGCTAAGAGACAAGTAATCAAAAGTAGAGAGTTAGGGTTAGGAATAACCGCAACTCCGGGAGACAAGGATGTATGCCGATGTTCACTTCCTTGGAGGGAAGCTACGTCACCGTTAGAGATGTGGATGTTACCACGAAGGCACACCAACGCCACGAAGGCTCACCCGATTCTCCCTTTGAGACAACACCACGGAGGCGTTTCTCAACCACTAGTGGTAGACCTTGGGGTGGTCTCCAAACCCTCACAAACTTTTCTGGGGGTAATCACAATGGTCGATTCCTCTCCGAAAGACTCCTACCGCCTAGGAGTCTCCAACCTCCAAGAGTAACAAGAACGATGGGGAAAAGCTCAAGATTTGCTCAAATCGCAAATTCCTTTGGTGCAAAGAAGGGGAAGGAGTGGATCTATCACTTGATTGGAGAACTTCTCTCAAATGTTCCCAAATCCCTTGGGGATCTAGGATTTGGTGTAGGGAAACAAGAGAGGGAGTGAGATGTGTTCTTAGAAAGCTCAAAGTGAATGGTCAACCTTATCCCGTGGGGGGGGGGGAAGAAGGCTATATATAGTGGATGTGGAAAAGTAACCGTTTGAACCACTTAAGTGCACTGTAGAGGTCGGACGTCCAGACAGGATCGGACGTCCGGTGGCACAGATAGGTCCGGACGTCCGACAGCCATCGGTCGTCCGGTCGCTGGAGATCCATAGGCAATGAAACAGCACACAGCCATCGGACGTCCGGAACGTGCCGGTAGTCCGGGGACCGGAGGTCCGGAAAAGACCGAAAATCCGTAAATAATGTTCTGTTGAGAAAGTGTCGGACCTCCGAAGGAAAACGGACGTCCGGAGAAGCTCGGATATCCGCAAATATCGTTCTGTGAAGAAACACCGGACAACCGCGAAGAGCTGGAAGTCCGGGCAGCTGCGAGGGATCGGACGTCCGTAGATTACCGGGCGTCCGGTGAAATGTGGAGTTGGTGGGTTTTGAGCAAATCTTTCACTAGATCCAATGATCCCCTCTTAATAGTGCGGGATCCCTATACTCAAGAAACAAAGCCGTAAAGAAATAAAAGCTAAAGCTATTTTCTTGTAACTCCGATCTTGAATGATATGCATTTGTCCCTAGTTATGATCCACACACGCCCTTGAGACTTAATCCTGAGATATACTTGATAAACATGATTAGTCCCTTGTATGCATTTTGTCATCAACATCAAAATAAGATTAATGGCATGATTGCACTTTCAGTGTGGTCCTGGACTGATCAAGGGCCCAATCCTTCGCAAGCGTGAGCTCTACGAGCACCCAAGTTGGCGCCACGTGGGGCTTGCGAATGCTGCCAGGCGCCTTGCCACTTGGACGTCGGCCCCTTTGAGGTAGTAATGGAGCCGTGGTGACGGCTTCCACAGCAAGAAGGACGGATCCACCTTCTTAACAGTTGGGAGGATAGGGCACCCGTGTGCCTGGCTGGCGGTGCAGAGGGGACGACGACTCCTCTTTGATGCGGCATTCGATATGGACTCCATGGTTGCACAGCGAAGATGATGGATTCTCCTTGACGCAACGTCCCAATGTGAATCGCGGTTATGCAGAGGGAACGACGACTCCTCTTTGACATATGTGGCCGGTTATGCAATCTTGTGTGCCACTCCATTGACGCGCCGATTAATTTTTGAAATTTTAAAATTCTAGAGCAGCCTAAAGATACTTAATGCCTCCTCCGTGAGATCAACCATAGGGGACCAATCAAGGTTTTCATTTGCCACCAAAGAAACCACAAAACCATAATTAGTCTCCATCACAACAGAGAGCAGATCTGGAACCCTCTCACCATCCTCTCTCCATCCCATCCCGACCCCCATGTAGCCCCTACTCGGGGCGACTCAGGTGGTGCCGCCACCCTAGCTGCCCGGGGCGTCACTTCTGTCCTTCCCTCCCCCCTCATCCTCGGGGGATGCCGTCGGGTGCTACCTCTTGAGCACTGCGTTGGATTTCCCCAAAGAGGAGAGGATGATGCAGCAAAGTAGCGTAAGTATTTCCCTCGGTTTTTGAGAACCAAGGTATCAATCCAGTAGGAGGCTACACGCAAGTCCCTCGTACCTACACAAAACAATAGCTCAACGCAACCAATGCGATTAGGGGTTGTCAATCCATTCACGGTTACTTACGGGAGTGAGATCTGATAGAGATGATAGATAATATTTTTGGTATTTTTGGTATAGAGATGCAAAGTAAAAAGTAAAAGGCAAAGTAAAAAAGCAAAGCAATAATAAAGTAATGGAGATTGATATGATGAGAATAGACCTGGGAGCCATAGGTTTCACTAGTGGCTTCTCTCAAGAGCATAAGTATTTCTACGGTGGGTGAACAAATTACTGTTGAGCAATTGACAGAATTGAGCATAGTTATGAGAATATCTAGGTATGATCATGTATATAGGCATCACGTCCGAGACAAGTAGACCGACTCCTGCCTGCATCTACTACTATTACTCCACTCATCGACTGCTATCCAGCATGCATCTAGAGTATTAAGTTAAAAACAGAGTAACGCCTTAAGCAAGATGACATGATGTAGAGGGATAAATTCATGCAATATGATAAAAACCCCATCTTGTTATCCTCGATGGCAACAATACAATATGTGCCTTGCTGCCCCTTCTGTCACTGGGAAAGGACACCGCAAGATTGAACCCAAAGCTAAGCACTTCTCCCATGGCAAGAAAAACCAATCTAGTAGGCCAAACCAAACTGATAATTCGAAGAGACTTGCAAAGATAACCAATCATACATAAAAGAATTCAGAGAAGATTCAAATATTATTCATAGATAGACTTGATCATAAACCCACAATTCATCGGTCTCAACAAACACACCGCAAAAAGAAGATTGCATCGAATAGATCTCCACGAGAGAGGGGGAGAACATTGTATTGAGATCCAAAAAGAGAGAAGAACCCATCTAGCTAATAACTATGGACCCAAAGGTCTGAGGTAAACTACTCACACTTCATCAGAGAGGCTATGATGATGTAGAAGCCCTCCGTGATGACGGCCCTCTCCAGCGGAGATCCGGAACAGGCCCCAAGATGGGATCTCGTGGATACAGAAAGTTGCGGCGGTGGAATTAGGTTTTTGGCTCCGTTTCTGATCGTTTGGGGGTACGTAGGTATATATAGGAGGAAGGAGTACGTCGGTGGTGCTTCGAGGGGCCCATGAGGCAGGGGGCGCGCCCTAGGGGGGCCACCCTCGTGACCGCCTCTTTGCTTCCTTGGAGTAGGGTCCAAGTCTCCTGGATCACGTTCGGTGAGAAAATCACGTTCCCGAAGGTTTTATTCCGTTTGGACTCCGTTTGATATTATGTTTCTTCGAAACACTGAAATAGGAAAAAAAACAGCAATTCTGGGCTGGGCCTCTGGTTAATAGGTTAGTCCCAAAAATAATATAAAAGTGGAAAATAAAGCCCAATATAGTCCAAAACAGTAGATAATATAGCATGGAGCAATCAAAAATTATAGATACGTTGGAGACGTATCATCGGGCTAAGCTCGGGGGCCGATGGCGGTGGCGGGGGTCTCCCTCTCTCCCGCGGCATGGGGGTTGTGCAGGGTCCCTCTACGTGAGGAGGCACGGCCATTTGGGTCTTGGCGGCGCGACAGCCAGTCCTGCTTCGGGCGAAGGTGTCCTGTTATGCGGCGGTTGGCCATCTGGCCTCTAATCGGCGGCGGTGGCGTGGAGGGCCTGGTGGACGGGTCGGCTGCATGTGTGGTTTGGGCTCCAGTCAGATTTAACCTGGACGGTGCGGCCTGCTCGCTGCATGGCGGCAGATATCGGCGGCGGTCCCGCGCACACAATGTCGGATGGAGGTTCGTTGAGTAGATCCGGGTGAAAACCTTGCTCTTGGCAAGTTGTCAAGGATGGTGATGGCGGCACTCTTCTGTGTCACCTCCTTCTTGAAGGCATCGTCGTGGAGAACCTCCATACCTCTATTCGCTACTTCCAGGGGAAACCCTATATCAGCCAATTGGATGACGACGACGCTCTTATGTCGCTCACCCTTGGGGGCGTTATTCTTGGAGGTGTGCGTTGGCTTGAGGGACCAACGGATGGTTTCATAAGTGGCGGCGTTTGTGACGCATCGACGACATGGCGCTTCAGGGTCTCGATGACAAATGTGTGATGATGGACGCGCGTAGGAAGGTGGCATCAACGGCAAGCCTGACAAGGTCGATGCGTCGATACTTGCTCTGAAGTGGGTCGCTGGAAGAAGACGGCGGCGGCCTCTGCAGTGTGAGCATGCAGTGCCCGCTAAGAGTGCGTTGGTCTGGGCTGAGGCCTCCGGTTTTAAATGTTGGGTTTTGGTGTGATGTTTGGGCAGCGGTCTGGATAATGCACACCCCTTCATCAAGTTGATTGGAGTAGGAACAAATGTTGCCAAGATGGTGGCTTCAGACTTATTGATGTACTCCCTCCTTCCGGAAATACTTGTCCTCGAAATGGTTGTATCTAGACTTACTTTATTTATAGATACATCCATTTTATTCATTTCTAGGACAAGTATTTTCGGGCAGAGGGAGTATTACTTTGTACAGTTTTGCTAAGTCTCAATCGACTGAGACTTCGTTATGTCTCCGTCGATGCTATATCCCTTTGATCTTGCATGGAGATTCATACATAATTTCTTTTTAATTTTTTATTCTTATATACTACTCCCTCTGTTCCACAATATAGTACGCCCACGCATCTCGAGATCTAAATTTGACTGTAAATTTAACCAACGAGACCGATTACGGCGGGAGGAAAAAAATACCACTGAATTCATATTTTGATACGAATTCAGTTGTATAATTTTTGCTCCCGATGTAGTTGGTCTCGTTTGCTATATATACGGTCAAAGTTAAATCTCGAGAAACGTGGACGCACTACATTATGGAATGGATGAAGTATGTCATTTGACCGAGACTTGATTAAGTATCAGTCGACTGAGAGCTAACCACACCCTACTTTGTAAGCAGGGTCGGGCCCATAGTGGTGCAAACTGTGCGGCCCGCACAGGGCCCATAAATTTGAGGGGCCCCAAAATTTTTACATGTCTATGTACATATTATTCCTTGGGTAGGTTTTGGGCCATGCATGGAGTTGGCCCGCTGGCCCGTACTCCCCCCGCACGTGAGTCCACCAGGCCGCTGCTCGATGCCTTTGATGGCTCGATGCCTCGATTGCTGGATGCCAGCCGCCAGGGCATGCTGATCTGCTCGATACGTTTTGACGGGAATAGCAGGAGCTCTGCCTTTGCATTATAGAAGAGAAGTCATACAAGAATGGATCGACCATCGTCAGAAGGTCGCATCCCACATTACAACACAGAAACTAGAAATCAGTAAAGATTACATCACAGCCCTACAGTGTGAACCCCTCTAGTTGCCTCCCCGAAACACTTAATGTCATCCTTGATGAGCCCAGTTAGCGCAAGAACTGTCGATTCCTTATGCTCGAAAACTCTTTGATTCCTCTCCTTCCAGAGATTCCATACAATGTAGGTAGCCACGGTCATCTCCTCCCTATTTTGCTCCCTCAACCCTCTGGCAGAGCACAGCCTCTCCCACTCACTCGCCCACGAACTGCGCCTCATCAGCCACAGCGCACATGGCATTGTGAGACTGACAGAACTGGAACCAAATCTCCTTAGTAAATGAGCAGTGCAGAGCAAGATGGTTCGCAGTTTCAGGTTCCTGGTCACATAGCTTGCAGAGATCATTATGTGGCCAGCCTCTTGCTTGCAAGCGGTCGGCAATCCAGTTTCTGTTCTGGAGCAATAACCATAAGAAAAACCTCACTTTCCCCTCCATCTTGCTTGTCCACACTCTCGCCAACCATGGCTTCTCGATCCTAGTGAAAAACTAAGCCTCATAGGCCGAACAGGCCGAATATACACCGTTGGCATGAGGTTCCAAATGATCGTGTCCTTCTCCGTTGACAGAGTTGTCCTTTGAACCCTGTTCCAAAGCTCAACAAACTAGCGCAGCTCCTCAGCATTGCTTATTCGGTTAAGCCCTTGCATCCATCTACCATTATGCATTCCTTCTTTGACCGATACTTTTTTGAAGCGGGCCAGCTTGAAAACCGCAGGTGCCAAGACCATTGGTGTTTCACCACTCAGCCACCTATCCCTCCAGCAGCTTGCCATAGTTCCATCGCCCAATGAGATCGTTGTGCAGCTGGAGAAGAGCTGTTTATCAACACCATCGCATGGCGTAGTTGTCCCTTTCCACGATCTATGTCTATCCTCCCATTTGTACCATTCCCAGCGTAATCTCAGTGCTCGGCTAAAACACTCAATATTTTCTATGCCCAGTCCTCCATATCTCTTTGGAGAGCAAACTTGCTTCCAGTTTACCGAACTCTTCCTGCCAATCGACGCGTCATCCGCCTCCCAAGGAAAGTTCTTTCTAAGCTTGTCCACCTTCTTAATCAGCCACTTATCCGGTTGAAATGATGTCAAAAAATATGTGGCAGTAGCCGTGACCACCGAATTGGTATAGATCAACCTTCCCACTCTGTTGAGCAGCCGTCCCTTCCTGGGAGCCAGCTTCCCCGTGATCTTATCAATCAGAGGCTACATCTCAACTCTCTTTGGCTTTCGCACACCCAATGGCAATCCCAAGTACTGACACGGGCGGACACCTTGCTATCCACCAAAAACAGTCATTAAGGGCGACAAATCAAGGCCCGTGTAGGAGATAGGGTAGGCCACCGACTTATGAATGTTTATTTTTAGGACTGAGGTGTTCGCAAAGATCTTTAGGATAGCCTGAACCACAGCAAAGTCGTTCAGCACGGGGTTGAGAAAGAGCGCTGCATCATCCGCGTAAAAATTGGACCGGAATCTCGCCATCCATAACTTAAGAGGCGAGAGGATGCCTCTTTCTGTGGCCAAGGAGAGCAAACGCTGGAGCGGCTCCATCACAATGATAAACAACAGCGGTGATAGAGAATCTTCTTACCGAAGCCCACATTTATGCACAATCGGGTGTCCAGGGGTTCCATTGAGCAAAACTCTCGTGGAGGAGGACGACAAAATCAAGGCAATCATGTCTCGCCACCGCTGCCCAAAGCCCATCACTTCCAGAACCTCAAGCAAGAATCCCCAGTAGATTGAATCAAAAGCCTTGGCAATATCGAGCTTAAGGAACATTAGGGGTGACCTTGCACTGTGAGCAGCCTTGACCACATTCCTTACATACATGAAGTTATCCTGGATCGATCGCCCTCAGATGAAAGCACTCTGACTGTGGGCAACAAGGTGGTTTATCTCGGGCGCCAACCGCGTTGCCAGCATCTTGCTTACCAATTTCGGAATGCTATGCATGAGACTAATAGGCCAGAAATCATTCCGTCTTGCGCCCCTTCTCTCTTAGGAAGAAGCACAATGTTGGCCGTGTTGATGATGCTCCAATTCTGCCCTCTTAGGTTGTGCACGCAGTTAACAGCAGCAACAAATCAACTTTGACCGTTGCCCATCATGCCTTGAAAAAGGCCCCGGTGAACCCATCTAGCCCTGGCGCCTTCTCTCCATGCGTGTCTTGGACCGCAGTCAGCAACTCCTGCTTAGAAAAGGCTCCCTCAAGATGACTCAAATCTCTTGACGGCAGCCCCAAGAAATCCCAGTTAAGCCTGGCCGAGCAGACGAACGGAGTCCCCATTAGCCCCATGAACCTGTCAAAAAGGATCCTGGCCTTGCCCTCGTGCTCTGAAACTGGACCGCCAACACCATTGAGCGTAGGAATGTAGTTCTTTTGTCGCCTTCCGGAAGCTCTCAAGTGGAAAAACCGCGTGCTCGCATCACCCTGATACGTCTCCAACGTATCTATAATTTTTGATTGCTCCATGCTATATTATCTACTGTTTTGGGCAATATTGGGCTTTATTATCCACTTTTGTATTACTTTTGGGACTAACCTATTAACCGGAGGCCCAGCCCAGAATTGCTGTTTTTTGCCTATTTCACTGTTTCGAAGAAAAGGAATATCAAACGGAGTCGAAACGGAACGAAATCAACTCGAGAAGTTATTTTTGGAAGGAAAGCTACCGGATGGACTTGGACCCCACTTCAGGAGAGAAGGGACGTGCCCACGAAGCTCCACCGACGTACTTCCTGCACCCATATATACTCACGTACCCTAAAACTTCCAGAATAGAGAATAAATCGGGAGTTCTGCCGCCGCAAGCCTCTGTAGCCACCAAAAACCAATCGGGACCCTGTTCCGACACCCTGCCGGAGGGGGGGAACCCTCACCGGTGGCCATCTTCATCATCCCGCCGCTCTCCATGACGAGGAGGGAGTAGTTCACCTTCGGGGCTGAGGGTATGTACCAGTAGCTATGTGTTTGATCTCTCTCTCGTGTTCTTGATTTGGCACGATCTTGATGTATCGCGAGCTTTGCTATTATAGTTGGATCTTATGTTTCTTCTCCCCCTCTACTCTCTTGTAATGGATTGAGTTTTCCCTTTGAAGTTATCTTATCGGATTGAGTCTTTAATGATTTGAGAACACTTGATGTATGTCTTGCCGTGCGTATCTGTGGTGACAATGGGATATCACGTGATTCACTTGATGTATGTTTTGGTGATCAACTTGCGGGTTCCGCCCATGAACCTATACATAGGGGTTGGCACACGTTTTCGTCGTGATTCTCCGGTAGAAACTTTGGGGCACTCTTTGAGGTTCTATGTGTTGGTTTCAATAGATGAATTGAGATTGTGTGATGCATATCGTATAATCATGCCCACGGATACTTGAGGTGACATTGGAGTATCTAGGTGACATTAGGGTTTTGGTTGATTTGTGTCTTAAGGTGTTATTCTAGTATGAACTCTAGGGCTGTTTGTGACACTTATAGGAATAGCCCAACGGATTGATTGGAAAGAATAACTTTGAGGTGGTTTCGTACCCTACCATAATCTCTTCGTTTGTTCTCCGCTATTAGTGACTTTGGAGTGACTCTTTGTTGCATGTTGAGGGATAGTTATGTGATCCAATTATGTTATTATTGTTGAGAGAACTTGTACTAGTGAAAGTATGAACCCCAGGCCTTGTTTCCTAGCATTGCAACACCGTTTACGCTCACTTTTATCATTAGTTACCTTGTTGTTTTTATATTTTCACATTACAAAAACCTATATCTACCATCCATATTGCACTTGTATCACCATCTCTTCGCCGATCTAGTGCACCTATACAATTTACCATTGTATTGGGTGTGTTGGGGACACAAGAGACTCTTTGTTATTTGGTTGCAGGGTTGCTTGAGAGAGACCATCTTCGTCCTACGCCTCCCACGGATTGATAAACCTTAGGTCATCCACTTGAGGGAAATTTGCTATTGTCCTATAAACCTGTGCACTTGGAGGCCCAACAACGTCTACAAGAAGAAGGTTGTGTAGTAGACATCAAGCAGTTTCTGGCGCCGTTGCCGGGGAGGTGAGTGCTTGAAGGTATATCTTTAGATCTTGCAATCGAATCTTTTTGTTTCTTGTCTTATCACTAGTTTAGTTTATAAAAGAAAACTACAAAAAAATGGAATTGAGAGTGCCTCATATGCTTCATCTTTTTAATATCTTTCGTGAGTATGATGGAAAGGAAAATTGTGCCAAAGTGTTGGAAGAAGAATGCATTAAAATATTTGGCACTAAATATTTGAATGATGAGCATGATTGCAATGTTGTTAGTATGAATTCCTTGAATATCCATGATTCTAATGATATGCAAAGCCACAAGCTTGGGGAAGCTATGTTTGATGAAGATGATATTTTTTGTCCCCCAAGATTTGATGAGCAAATTTACTATGATGAAAACATGCCTCCTATCTATGATGATTATTGTGATGACACGTATGCTTTAAAGAATAATGATAACCATGAAACTTGTCATCGTGATCTTAATGTTCAATCATATGATAGTTATTTTGTTGAGTTTGCTCCCACTACTACTCATGAGAAGAATTTTGCTTATATGAAGAGTAGTAAATTTTCTATGCTTGTAGGTCATGAAAAGAATGCCTTAGGTGTTGGTTATATTGTTGAATTCATTCATGATGCTACTGAAAATTTTTATGAGGGAGGAATATATGCTTGTAGCAATTGCAATAATATCAAGTTTCCTCTCTATGTGCTTAAAATCTTGAAGTTATGCTTGTTTTGCCTTCCTATGCTAGTTGATTATTGTTCCCATAAGTTGTTTGCTCACAAAATCCCTATGCATAGGAAGTGGGTTAGACTTAAATGTGCTATTCATATTCTTCATGATGCTCCCTTTATGTTTCAATTCCTATCTTTTATGTGAGCATCATTGAAATCATCATGCCTAGCTAGGGGCGTTAAACGATAGCGCTTGTTGGGAGGCAACCCAATTTTATTTTTGTTTCTTGCTTTTTGGTTATGTTTAGGAATAAATAATCCATCTAACTTTTTTTAGATGTGTTTTTGTGTTTTAGTTAGTGTTTGTGCCAAGTAGAACCTTTGGGAAGACTTGGGTGAAGTCTTTATGATCATGCTGTAAAAAAACAGAAACTTTAGCGCTCACGAGATTAGCTTCAACTTTTTACTGGAGAGTACTATTTAGTTGATTCTTTTTGCAGATGATTACTAGACAAATTCCTCAGGTCCACCAATTTATTTTAGAATTTTTGGAGTTCCAGAAGTTTGCGTTAGTTACAGATTACTACATACTGTTCTGTTTTTGACAGATTCTGTTTTTCGTGTGTTGTTTGCTTATTTTGATGAATCTATGGCTAGTAAAATAGTTTATAAACCATAGAGAAGTTGGAATACAGTAGGTTTAACACCAATATAAATAAAGAATGAGTTAATTACAGTACCTTGAAGTGGTGTTTTGTTTTCATTCGCTAACGGAGCTTACGAATTTTCTGTTGAGTTTTGTGTTGTGAAGTTTTCAAGTTTTGGGTAAAGATTCGATGGACTGTGGAATAAGGAGTGGCAAGAGCCTAAGCTTGGGGATGCCCCGGATGGCATCCCCTCTTTCGTCTACGTTCATCGGTAACTTTACTTGGAGCTATATTTTTATTCACCACATGATATGTGTTTTGCTTGGAGCGTCATTTTATTTTCTTTAGTTTTGCTTGTGGTTTGAATGAAATACCAAGATCTGGAACTATTAAATGGGAGAGTCTTCACATAGTTTCATAATTATCCGACTACTCATTGATCCTCACTTATATCTTTCGGAGTAGTTTATTGTTTGCTCTAGTGCTTCACTTATATCTTTTAGAGCATGGTGGTAATTTTATTTTGAAGAAATAGATGAACTCTCATGCTTCACTTATATTATTTTGAGAGTCTTAAATAGCATGGTAATGTGCTTAATCCTAATATGCTAGGTATTCAAGACTAGTAAAAACTTTCTTATGAGTGTGTTGAATACTAAGAAAAGTTTGATACTTGATAATTGTTTTGAGATATGGAGGTAGTGATATCAAAGTCGTGCTAGTTGATTAGTTGTGAATTTGAGAAATGCTTGTGTTGAAGTTTGCAAGTCCTGTTGCATGCACATATGGTAAACGTTATGTAACAAATTTGAAACATGAGGTGTTATTTGATTGTCCTCCTTATGAGTGGCGGTCGGGGACGAGCGATGGTCTTTTCCTACCAATCTATCCCCCTAGGAGCATGCGCGCAGTGCTTTGGTTTTTGATGGCTTGTAGATTTTTGCAATAAGTATTTGAGTTCTTTATGACTAATGTTGAGTCCATGGATTATACGCACTCTCACCCTTCCATCATTGCTAGCCTCTTCAGTACCGTGCATTGCCATTTCTCACATTGACAGTTGGTGCAAACTTCGCCGGTGCATCCAAACCCCGTGATATGATACGCTCTTTCACACATAAACCTCCTTATATCTCCCTCAAAACAACCACCATACCTACCTATTATGGCATTTCCATAGCCATTCCGAGATATATTGCCATGCAACTTTCCACCATCCCGTTTATCATGACACATCAGTCATTGTCATATTGCTTAGCATGATCATGTAGTTGACATAGTATTTGTGGCAAAGCCACCATTCATAATTATTTCATACATGTCACTCTTGGTTCATTGCATATCCCGGTACACCGCCGGAGGCATTCATATAGATTCATACTTTGTTCTAGTATCGAGTTGTAATCATTGAGTTGTAAATAAATAGAAGTGTGATGATCATCATTCAATAGAGCATTGTCCCAACAATAAAAAAAAGAAAGGCCAAAGAAAAAAAAGGAAGGCCCAAAAAAAGAAAGAAAAAGAAAATAAATAAAAAGGGGCAATGTTACTATCCTTTTTTCCACACTTGTGCTTCAAAGTAGCACCATAATCTTCATGATAGAGAGTCTCTTGTTTTCTCATTTTCATATACTAGTGGGAATTCATTATAGAACTTGGCTTGTATATTCCAACAATGGGCCTCCTCAAGTGCCCTAGGTCTTCGTGAGCAAGCAAGTTGGATGCACACCCACTTAGTTTCTTTTGTTGAGCTTTCATACATTTATAGCTCTAGTGCATCCGTTGCATGGCAATCCCTACTCCTTGCATTAACATCAATCGATGGGCATCTCCATAGCCCATTGATTAGCCTCGTTGATGTGAGATCTTCTTCTTTTTTTGTCTTCTCCACATAACCATCATCATCATATTCTATTCCACCCATAGTGCTATATCCATGGCTCACGCTCATGTATTGCGTGAAGGTTTATAAAGTTTGAGATTACTAAAGTATGAAACAATTGCTTGGCTTGTCATCGGGGTTGTGCATGATGAGAGCATTCTTGTGTGACGAAAATGGAGCATGACTAAACTATATGATTTTGTAGGGATGAACTTTCTTTGGCCATGTTATTTTGAGAGGACATAATTGCTTAGTTAGTATGCTTGAAGTATTATTATTTTTATGTCAATATAAACTTTTGTCTTGAATCTTTCGGATCTGAATATTCATATCACTATTAAGAAGAATTGCATTGAAATTATGCCAACTAGCATTCCACATCAAAAATTATCTTTTTTATCATTTACCTACTCAAGGACGAGCAGGAATTAAGCTTGGGGATGCTTGATACGTCTCCAACGTATCTATAATTTTTTATTGCTCCATGCTATATTATCTACTGTTTTGGGCAATATTGGGCTTTATTATCCACTTTTATATTACTTTTGGGACTAACCTATTAACCGGAGGCCCAGCCCAGAATTGCTGTTTTTTACCTATTTCACTGTTTCGAAGAAAAGGAATATCAAACGGAGTCGAGAACGGAACGAAATCAACTAGAGAAGTTATTTTTGGAAGGAAAGCTACCGGATGGACTTGGACCCCACGTCAGGAGAGAAGGGAGGTGCCCACGAGGGTGGGGGGCGCCCCCCAACTAGGGCGCCCCCCTAGGGCGCGCCCCCTGCCTCGTGGGGCCCCCGAAGCTCCACCAACGTACTTCCTGCACCCATATATACTCATGTACCCTAAAACTTCCAGAATAGAGAATAGATCGGGAGTTCCGCCGCCGCAAGCCTCTGTAGCCACCAAAAACCAATCAGGACACTGTTCCGGCACCCTGCCGGAGGGGGGGAACCCTCACCGGTGGCCATCTTCATCATCCCGGCGCTCTCCATGACGAGGAGGGAGTAGTTCACCCTCGGGGCTAAGGGTATGTACCAGTAGCTATGTGTTTGATCTCTCTCTCTCTCGTGTTCTTGATTTGGCACGATCTTGATGTATCGCGATCTTTGCTATTATAGTTGGATCTTATGTTTCTTCTCCCCCTCTACTCTCTTGTAATGGATTGAGTTTTCCCTTTGAAGTTATCTTATCGGATTGAGTCTTTAATGATTTGAGAACACTTGATGTATGTCTTGCCGTGCGTATCTGTGGTGACAATGGGATATCACGTGATTCACTTGATGTAAGTTTTGGTGATCAACTTGCGGGTTCCGTCCATGAACCTATGCATAGGGGTTGGCACACGTTTTCGTCGTGATTCTCCGGTAGAAACTTTGGGGCACTCTTTGAGGTTCTATGTGTTGGTTTGAATAGATGAATTGTGATTGTGTGATGCATATCGTATAATCATGCCCACGGATACTTGAGGTGACATTGGAGTATCTAGGTGACATTAGGGTTTTGGTTGATTTGTGTCTTAAGGTGTTATTCTAGTACAAACTCTAGGGCTGTTTGTGACACTTATAGGAATAGCCCAACGGATTGATTGGAAAGAATAACTTTGAGGTGGTTTCGTACCCTACCATAATCTCTTCGTTTGTTCCGCTATTAGTGACTTTGGAGTGACTCTTTGTTGCATGTTGAGGGATAGTTATATGATCCAATTATGTTATTATTGTTGAGAGAACTTGCACTAGTGAAAGTATGAACCCTAGGCCTTGTTTCCTATCATTGCAATACCATTTACGCTCACTTTTACCACATGTTACCTTGCTGTTTTTATATTTTCAGATTACAAAAACCTATATCTACCATCCATATTGCACTTGTATCACCATCTCTTCGCCGAACTAGTGCATCTATACAATTTACCATTGTATTGGGCGTGTTGGGGACACAAGAGACTCTTTGTTATTTGGTTGCAGGGTTGCTTGAGAGAGACCATCTTCATCCTACGCCTCCCACGGATTGATAAACCTTAGGTCATCCACTTGAGGGAAATTTGCTACTGTCCTACAAACCTCTGCACTTGGAGGCCCAACAACGTCTACAAGAAGAAGGTTGTGTAGTAGACATCACACCCTCCATAATTTCAGTCATCCTTGATTTTTGCCGCCATCTCGCTCTGTTCACTGCCGCAAAACCCAACAGTTTTGCCTTGAGCCTCGCTTGTAATTGTCTCTCCTCCGCCGAGAGCCCCCTCTCCTCTTGAGCCAGGTCCAGACTGAATATCACATCGTTAGCGAGCGCCGATATGAAAACAGTCCGGCGGGTCCGCTGCTTATTCCACACTTTAAGAGCCTTTGCAGTTCTACAGAGCTTGGTGTGTAGCACGCGGATGGGATCACCAACCTGACCTCCTTCGCCCATGTGCGTTGCACAATCTCCTGAAATTCTGGACACTTCAACCAATGATTCTCAAAACGAAAGGCTTTGAATCTTGTTCTCTCCATCCTTCTCAATACCAGCGGGCAGTGGTCAGAAATACTAGTCGATGCAGGTGACAGCTGAAAATGAGGAAAAGCAGCCTCCGAGTCACTCGTGACCAAGACCCTATCAATCTTGGTGAGCGTGACATTTTCGCGCTCGTTTGACCATGTAAACCTTCTCCCCAGAAGCGGAATATCAATCAACTCAAGATCATCAATCGCAGCCCTGAATCTTCCCATCATCCGCAAATTTATATTGTTGTTACTTTTGTCTCTCGCTCGGCAAATCATATTGAAATCTCCGAGCACCATCCATCGTGGTAACATGTGTTGCTTGATCATCTTCAGTTCCTCAATGAACAAGGCTTTATCCTCCTCTGATTGTGGTCCATAGACTCCAGTGATAGACCAACTCACTCCGTCAGTCCTGCTCCTAACTGTTCCTGACACGGAGTGCAGCCCAGCCGCCAGCGGCTCAACATCAATTTCATGGTCGTCGCAACAAGCAATTAGAATCCCTCCTCTGGATCCATTGGCTGGCAGGGATATGAAGTTATCAACAAAGCGCGGCCCCAAAACTTCAACCACCAGATTTCTAGTCATGTCACATATTTTTGTTTCTTGCAGGCAGACAATCTTGCAACTTTGCTCAGCAACAAACAACTGCACCGCCCGCCTCTTCGCACGGTTATTTAGTCCCCGCACATTCCAATTCAAGACGGCGAAATCCAAAAAGGAATGAAGGCACACTCAACTCTGAAGCTAGCAGACATACATTCAGGTCTGAGCATCACACAGACCGACTCCACATCACGAACTTGGGAGACAGAAACCTCTCGTGCCGCGCTTTCGCGCCTATGACAGATATCAACACAACACGCTAACATGGAGAAACAACTAGCCCACACAGCGGACCAACCCATGCGGATCAGACACAGATCGCCTGACCCATCCCGCTTGCTTCTTTGCCTTTGCTCTTCCCGGTGGCATCAATCAGCGATTCGGTCGCCACAATGAAGCCGTCCAGCAACGGCTTCTTGTACAACTCCCTATACTTCTGCAGACTGGCCGCGGACGCAACCACCTGAGGCGTGCCTTCATGCCATATGTCACTTTTCTTGAGCAGGACCATCTTCACTTTATCCATGGTAGACCAGCCCGCGGTAGGCTTGGCAGCCAGCCTGCCACTGCTTCTTCTGGAGAGCTGCTCCGCCTGGCCTTCCTTGCGGCGGCCGCCGCCCGCCGGCGTGGGAAGCAGAGCGGTAGGTGGGGGAGCAGAGCAGGAAATGAGGAAGCTCGTAAGTGGATCGGCCGCCGTCACAATTTCATCCTCGACCCCATCCGGCCCACACTCAGTCTCCTCAGCAACCGCCTCCGAGACGGGCCCCAGCCCATCTTGTGGCTTGGACCCATCAGGCTCCAGCTGGTGGCCCAGAAGCAGAAAGCCCCCAGGCAGGACCGCTCGAGGCGAGTGCGGCCCAAAGAGGTCCGCCCGCTCCACGTAGTCATCCCCGCCTCCAGACGCCGCCTCAATCATCAGGCGATCACCCACCTCTTCCTCTCCATCTGGTCCCACCGAGAGGGGCGCCTCTGCGCCACTTGCCGCTTTTGCATGGGAGCAGCCATGCACGTTTCCCATCGCATCCCACGACGCTGTCCCCCCTTCCTCTTCAGGCCTTCCTCCCTCTTTTCCTCCCAGCAGCGGTACAAAGAGCTGTTCCGGCTGATCCTTGCCTAGCTCCGGCAGATTTTCATGAAAGGGGGCAAGCAGCTCTTCCTCCTCAGTCCGCTGACCACCCTCGCCCATGCCATCTTGAGCTGTGGTCACCCCAATAGCCGCATGTGGCCCCTGCTGCAGTAAATCAGAGAGCTCCAGGGCGCCATCAGTGCTTGCGAACGGGTCCACACCCACCGGGACTCCATTCATCTCTGCCAAGTCAATCAGCGGCGGCACGGCCAGGTCCTCCTCCGGCCATCCGTTGCGTCTCCGGCCACCGCCTCTAGTTCCTCCGCCCGATCCAGTCCCCCCTTGGTGCAGTCTTCCACCTTCTTCAGCCTATTGCATCCCCACACTCGCCTGCCTGAACCCACTGCCGCTACCATAGGTTCGCCACCCTACGCCTCCACCGCTGCCACCGGCATCAGGGAAGCGCAGCCTGGAATGAATCGAGGCTTGCGGTGGCGGCGGTGGGAAGTCTCCATCTTCATAGTTGAGAAACCATCTGTAGCCCCACCTAGCGGGCCAAGCCAGCACCATTCCATCCTCAGACGGCATCCCGCTGATCCCACTGTCGCAGCTCATCCCGCTGTCCGGGCTCGGCGGGCAGGTGAAGTCGATGACATGATCAAGGTGAATGAGCACCGGGTGCCCGAGCATGGCCACCTGACCCCAACGCCGCGGCACCTCCTGAGTGATGTTGAGCTCAGGGAAGTGCATCCCGGGCGAGCCATCCTCCATCGGCTCTTCCAGCTGAAGCATACCGCGAATCTTGAGCTTCTCCACAGCGTCCATCCACACACAGAGCCGGAAGCACCCCGTCTCCTCCTCCCGCCGCACCTCGTGGTCGATTCCGTCGATGAGCATGGAGGGATCGAACAGCGAAGCCACGGACTCGACGTCCCAAGCATGCTCCGGCACCCCTTCCAGGCAGATCCGCACCTTGTATAGCATCTTGGCCAGCGACGCGCGCCGAAAGCGCGACCAAGGCGCCACCAGGAACGAAATCCTTCCCAGCACGAGCGATCCCCGGCCAGCGAGCACCCTGTCGCGGACTGCCGCGTCATTGAAGATGAGCAGCATCTCCCCCAGCGCCCGGAGGGACACCTTCACCGCCTCCTCGTCGATCTCGAACTGCCTTACCGATCCCACGACCACCGCCACCACCGCACATCTCGCCAGCCTCCGCTCCGCCTCGGCCTGCCCCGCCGACCTCCTTGTCGTGGCGATGACGAGCCCACGCCGCACCTCAGCATTAGCCGCTGGCGCTTCCATTGGCGCCCGGACCACGGAGCTTGGTGGGGGGCCTGGCGGAGGTGGCGGAAGAACGACCACCGGCTCAGCATGCTCCTTGCCTCTCTCCGGTCTTGTCGACTGCTTGCCGCCACACCACCTTGCCCTATGCCCTACCGCGCCGCAGAGGAGGCACCTAGCACAATTGGTGCAACCTGCGACCCGGTGACCAGGCTCGAGGCACCTGAAGCACTTCCCCCCGCCTTTGAGAACAACAGGTCTTTGAGATGAGAGAACTGTGGCTTGGGACGCGGCGGAGGCCGCTGGTAAAAAAGGGGTCGTCTCCCCCTTCCCACCATCTTCCACCCACCGCCATCAATGCGCTCTTGGCTGTCGGTGGCCCCTAAAGTCGACCGCTCAGGCACGACAACAGCGGATTGAAGCTGGCCACCATACCCCCCCCCACCGGCCGCTGCACGCGCATTGAAAGCCCTCCAGATCCCTCCGGCAGTGAATGCGCATCCGCACTGCCCGCCGGGGCAAGCAGCGCCTCCAAGTAGGAGACCGTTGATGGGGAGGCTGGACGCGGATCTGGGGCCATCGCGGGAGCCATAGGGGAGAGCAGCAGAGGAGGGAAAATCGCCGGGCGGCGCCACCGAGCGGGCGACGCAACGCGGGGGGAGAGGAAAGGCAGGGAGCTTTTTCTGTTGAGCAACTTCAACTACATTATTCAACAGAGTTTGACAAAGCAAAATCTGCTCGATACGTCAATCTCTCCTAAAAAATACTGATCTGCTCGATCAGAAACCGAAGGGCGATGTACAGTTTTGCTCGATCGATTGCATCCAGAATGCATGGGCGGGTGACACGGCGCATCCGCATCCTCCAGAACTCCAGATCCGGCGACGCCGCGACAGATGACACGGTGAACGGTACAGTCACAGGCAGGATGAGGAGACGTAGTACGCTAGTTTTGTCATCGCAAATACAATAGAAGTCCTCATTGGTTCACAACTTCGCATCCATCGATAAATCCTCTAGTGTTCTCAGGTTCTCAGAGGGTTTGATAGGAATATTGCTGGCTTCTACTCCTATTATTTTAATTTCTATTTTCTAATTAAATTTTTGCAGGGATCATTACGGAGATAGATTCTTGCATGATTGCCTCCTCGATTAAAGATCATAGTATAGCAGCTCAACCGGATAAGACGGGAGACTAGGTGAGTAAGACGGTCTGTCTAATTGCCAAACATTGACATATAATCTCTAATTGATATATGTTGCCGTATCACTTTTTTATTTTATTTTATTCATCTTTTGTAAATCGTGTTTTAGTACAACCGAATTTTTATGTCAGACAATATATCACATACTTTATAATTGCTCGATAGTTTATCTTCTAGTGAGATGGGGCCTCATTTTTCAGTTTCGCACAGGGCCCCGGATTTTGCCGGTCCGGCCCTGTTTGTAAGGTCTTGGTGAATGAATACTAAAATAGATGTATGCAACATGCTGATGCAGAGACCGGAAGTCGTCCTCCTTTTTGAAGAAGAAAAACCAGTCTTCAAAATAATAGACTTGTGAGGAGTGATGCCGACGAAACAGGCTTGAAGCTCGGCTTCGTTAACGCTGATACTTCAACCAATAAAATCCTACGAAGAGACGATGACTTATTCGTAAAGGCTAGTCATAGTGGGAGTAACTTAGGTAGTAACATAGCGCACCTCGAGAATTTTTTGCTTATGTGACAAGTAATAAATGAGAAGTAGTAACATAATATGTTACTGTAACATAGCGCTTTCCAAGACAACATGAGTCTACAAGCTATTAAATAGGACTACATATGACACTAGTACTATGTTACTTTGCACTATGAAACTAGTAACTTAGACTAGTGTCATGCATATGACACTAGTCTAAGTTACTCCCCACTATGACCAGTCTAAGCCTAGCCATAGTGGGGGTAACATAACCGGTAACATGCACTTGGGACTAGTGTCATAGTGGCACACAATTAAATAAGAGAGAGAGGGTTATATTAACATAGGAGATTCTGTATCATGTTAAATGCTATGCTACTTTGTGTCATGCATGGCAATAAATATGATAATCTACTACTTTATGATACTATGCACTATAAACGTAGTATTATATACTAGTACTAGTACTCCCTCCGGTCCTTTTTACTCTGCATATTAGGCTTGTCTGAAGTTAATCTCATCTAACTTTGACCAACTTTATATAAAAAATTATTGACATTTACATAACAACACCAGTATCATTAGATTCATCTCGGAATATATTTTCATATTATATTTATTAGATATTATAGATGCTAATAATTTCTAATATAAATTTGGTCAAACTTAGCTAAGTTTGATTTTCGGCAAATCCAATGTGCAGAGTAAAAAGGACCACTATGAGTAGCCTAAGAGCACACCTGATGTAGGTGCGGCTTACAAGAGATTTCGGATGTACGAACAGTATGGCCTGATTTCCTAAAAAAAGAAAACACAGTATGGCCTGATTTACCGATCAGCGTCAAAGGCCTACGAATGCTTGGACGGTGTCTGCTTGTCCCCGGGTGCCGCCACGCACCAACCGAGCCAGTCACTCACTCGGCCCTGGCGCGACGTCACACCCAGGGTCACACGGGACACGGACGTGGACGTCCGGTGGAAAGGAAAGGAAAAGCGTCGCGGCGCAGCGCAAGCCGACGAGGCGGGTGCGGTGCGGGCAAGCGGGGCGACGTGAGTTTCGAGAAGGCGCGACGCGACACACAGACAGGGACGCCCCGCACCGCCCGCACTCGCGCTGCCGTGCCGTACGTGGGCGGGTGGGCGTCGTGGGGCGCCCGGTTACGGAAACGTGGGGGTTGCCCCGTGCGGCCGCGCCGAATGCCCATACGCAAAGCCCACTGGAGCAGACCAGAGCGTCCGTCGGTCGATTCGATTGGTATTTTTCCATTTTTCCAAACTGATTCTACTTCTACATATAACGAAATTTGAGCCTACTGAAAAGTGTAATCTACATATATAATCCATAAGCACAGAAAAAACCTAAGTCTCGCAATAGAAATATGGGTTTTGCTCTTTTTTTTCTTCTATAACATGCACGAATGTGCATGTCATATATACGATAGAAGAAAGGCGTGAAGAGACATATCAGATATCGGTTTTGCTCTTGGTCTATTCAGTAACATGCTTGCGGAGAAACATAACAAAAGATTGCAATTCTAGTGAGCAACTAGGTTCTTCTTTGTTGCTTGTATTCTACTTATTTGGGTTGTTGCCTTTTTTATATCTAACCTAACCACTAATACTAAAACACAACAGCTCTTCAAAAAATACACACATACATACATACACATGTATACAAGAAGAGTGAAAATGTTGTATCTGAGATTAACCTGCTGCAATCACGTCACAAGAAAGCTATTGCGAGTTTGCTTTGATTTGCGTCTTCAAGCACACGACATAATCTAGATCTGTCAAATTATGGCAGGAAGGCATACACATCAGTTTGATGAGTTTAAATTAAAGGGAAGAATTCCACATAGGGCCATTCCCGGCGCGCCATGTATTGCCCCTATGTCATGTTACCTAGTACTTATGTCAGAGTTGCCCAAAGTCCTAGTATTTCAAAATGAGTAATAAGCTTAACGCTGAGCTACATAGACCAAATCATAAATAAAGCAATTGATGTGTTAGCTAAGACATGATATGTGTTTTTTGGTGGGATACGTGCCTAACTCTAAATGTAGCTATTTCTAGCCTATTAAGCCTAATGAAGATACCAAACATCATTTGTGAACTCCCTACCAACATTTATGGAAAACAAAACCATACGCCTAAAAGAGCACATGGAATGATGATGAATTTCTTTTGGACCATGGTGAACATTGTTCATGACATTTCTAAATGTATCTTTCCTGGACCACCCAAATCAATCGATCGATATTTTTTCGGTCTGACCTGATTATGTCGGAACCGTTAGATGTCAATCCAGTAGCCTCACTGTTCATCTTCTTCCTCGTGGTCCCAAACCACAACCCCCTCCCCCCTCCGATGCCGACTGAACCGGCATTTGCCCCCCCCCCCCTCCGATGCCAACTGAACCGGTATTTGCCCATCCCCCTCCAATGCCAACTGAACCGCCATCGCGTCGGCGAGCATCGTCGCCTACCATGGACCACCCCCCATACCGCCATGGCCCTCGTCGCCAGCGACCTCCCCGCATCCCTGATGGTCAAGTTTTCGACTTGTCTCCTCATGCGACACCATGTGCCGGCCACGGCGAGCAATCGACTACCGCGATAAATTTTCATGCAACTCAGAAATAGCCATGCAATTTTGCTAAACCAAACAACTACTATCACCTATGCACACTCAACACTAGCACAACCAAATTATCCATTTGATGCACGTCCACAGGGAGAGAGAGAGGGGAGGGTGAAGAGAGAGAGAGGGGTGTGTCGCGGCGAGAACTCCACTCCGATAGCCACACCCCCACTCCCTTTCTCTCCCCTCAACTTTCCCCTTTTTTACTGCCCTCTCTCTCTCCTCCCCCGCACACGCCCCATGCTTCCGCTTCTTCTTCCCCCCCATCAATCGCGAACCGGATAGGGGATAGTAGATAGATCGCCCCCAAATCTTTGCCCGGAACACCGCGGCGGCCGGCCGCTTCCACCCCACCACCACCCCACCCCACCACCACGCCCTCCCGCTCTCCCCAGATTCGGCTCTCCGTGGAGGTTTCCGGGATCTTTCCGCCGTCGCCGTCGCCCATGGCGTGCTACTGACATGGTCCGCCGCGCCGCAAGCTGCCGCCGTGCACAGGTCAGGCTCCGCTCCGCTCCCCCTCTCCTCTCCTCGCTCCGATCTGCCGGGTGGCGGCTCCGGCCGAGCGCCCGAGCTTTGACGAGCTCCCGTCCTGATCTAGCCAAAGATTGGTTTTTGCTTCCCCGGAGATCTTTTCGTGGATTCGGTCGCCGCGCTTCCGTTTTTGTAGCCTCGGTTTTTCCTCCCCTTTCCCGTTGTATTTCGCGTCCGATTCGGCAGGTTTCCAGTCAATCTCGCCGTGCTATTTCGGACCTCGCTTGACTGGTTTCTTGACTCGTGTTTTTGCCCCAGTTGCTTCGATCCGACGAGCCAAGAAGATGAACGGCGCGCCGATCCCCGCGCCCCTGGCTGCGGCCGGCGCCGACGTCGCGGCCGCCGTGACGACGCCCAAGAAGAATGCGGTCGCCGAGATGGCCAGGCACCTCACCGTCGACACGGACGACGCCTTCGCCGGCCTCCTCGAGCTCGCCGCCGACGACGACGCGGACGGCCTGCGCCGCGCGCTGGAGCGCGCGCCCCCCGCCGCCGCGGACGAGGCCGGCCTCTGGTACGGCCGCCGGAAGGCGCTCGAGCAGCGCACACCGCTCATGGTCGCCGCCACCTACGGCAGCCTCGCCGCGCTCCGCCTGCTGCTGTCCGTCCCCTCCGTCGACGTCAACCGCCGCTGCGGCCCCGACGGCACCACCGCCCTCCACTGCGCCGCCTCTGGTGGCTCGTCCTCGGCCGTCGAGGCCGTCAGGCTGCTCCTGGTGGCCGGGGCTGACGCGGATGCCACAGATGCGTCCGGGTGCCGTCCGGCCGATGTGATCTCTGTGCCGCCAAAGATGATTGACGCAAAGATCGCCCTCCAAGATCTGCTTGGGCTCCCAAAGTCCGGGCATGGCGTGCTCCGTGTGGTGACAAGGGCCACAAACCTGACCTCGTCGCCGGTGTCATCGCCCACCGCCGAGGACGCTCGGTCTCCATCAGCTGCTGTGATGATGATGTCAAAGTTCCCAGACCTGCCGAGGGTTGCGACCTCAGAGAAGAAGGAATACCCAGTGGATCCATCCCTGCCGGATATCAAGAACAGCATCTATGCCTCTGATGAGTTCCGCATGTACTCCTTCAAGATCAGGCCGTGCTCCCGGGCGTACTCGCATGACTGGACCGAGTGCCCCTTTGTGCACCCTGGGGAGAACGCTCGGCGCCGCGATCCACGCAAGTATCACTACAGTTGTGTTCCATGCCCTGATTTCAGAAAAGGCGTGTGCCGGCGCGGAGACATGTGTGAGTATGCTCATGGGGTGTTTGAGTGCTGGCTCCACCCAGCGCAATACCGCACTCGCCTTTGCAAGGATGGCACCGGCTGCAATCGCCGCGTCTGTTTCTTCGCGCACACCACAGATGAGCTCCGACCGCTGTATGTCTCCACTGGGTCTGCGGTGCCATCCCCTAGGGCCTCAGCAACAGCTGCAATGGAGATGGCAGCAGCAATGGGCTTGATGCCTGGTTCCCCATCATCGGTTTCGGCAGTCATGTCCCCGTTTACCCCACCAAGGTCTCCTTCTGGCAATGGGATGCCCCCTTCTTTGGGCTGGCAGCAACCAAATGTTCCGACGCTACACCTTCCGGGCAGCAGCCTTCAGTCGAGCAGACTCCGAAGCTCACTCAATGCAAGGGATATGCCTGTGGATGACTACTCCCTGTTGCAGGATATTGATTCCCAGCTTATAAACGATTTGTGCTACTCACGCCTTGGTTCAGCAACAGGAGGGAACCACAGTTCTCGGACCAAGAGTCTGAACCCTTCAAACCTGGATGATCTCTTTTCTGCTGAGATGGTCTCGTCCCCGAGGTACAACAATGCTGATCAAGGCGCTATGTTTTCACCTTCCCAGAAGGCTGCCATCCTTAATCAGTTCCAGCAACAGCAGCAGCTTCTTTCGCCAATCAACACAGGGTTCTCACCAAAGGCTGTGGACAACCAGCAGTTGCATTCACGCTCATCTCTACTGCAGGCATCACTTGGGATATCCTCTCCTGGCCGGATGTCCCCCCGCTGCGTCGAATCTGGGTCGCCAATGAACTCACACCTAGCTGCTGCCCTTGCCCAGCGTGAGAAACAACAGCAGCAGCAGCACCAACAGCACCAGCAGACAATGAGGAGCCTCAGTTCTCGCGATCTTGGGCCCAGTGCTGC
The DNA here is from genome assembly GCA_032464435.1 of Aegilops umbellulata. Classification (NCBI taxonomy): domain Eukaryota; kingdom Viridiplantae; phylum Streptophyta; class Magnoliopsida; order Poales; family Poaceae; genus Aegilops; species Aegilops umbellulata. The sequence goes on along the minus strand of CP136059.1, from coordinate 270,581,426 downwards.
AAGAGCATCGGCTGCTGTCGGCTCTCCTCTGAGCTCATCATGGTCCAAGTGGGGGTCTCCTTCAGGGGCACCGGACTGGGGCGTCAACGGTGAAGAATTGGGTAAGCTTCGCCGGTCATCTTCCTTTGAGCTGAGATCAGGCGGCGACGACCCAGATCTCTCCTGGGTGCACACACTGGTCAAGGAGTCTCCACCAGAGAAGCAAGTCACCGCAGCTGAATCCATCAACAACTCTGTCAGACCTTCACCTCAAATGCATCCCAGTGTAAGTAACGGTGAAGGCTCCAGTGTGAGCACGCAGCTGAACCGACATGACCAAGCCGCAGTTATCGGAGCGCTGCTCGAGCAGATGCAGCTTGACGAGCAGATTGGTAGTCTAGCAGCAACATAGACGAACAACCAGACGAGCCCGGGGGGAGGTGCGAGAAGAAGTTACCATTGTTAGCTAAAGAAGAATTGCAAGTATTTTTTTTGATTTTCTGTTCATTGAGGTGGTCAGTCAACAAGCAAGCAAGCGAGCGAAAAGGATGGATGGATTAGCTGAAGGCGGTGATTCAGGGATTGGTTTTCGTTAATTTTTGGGAGGTAAATCAATACACAACTATTGAGTTTCCATTTCCAGTAGGTTAAATTAAAGAGTGGAGGAGTCACCTCAGTTTGGGGCCGAACGGAGGTAGAGAGAATCGCACCCCGGCAGCTTCAGTTCATCAGCCAAAAAAGATTTATTAGTTGTCTATTCTGTTAATTAACCCTGTTATATTAAATTTTAAAAGAAGAAGGCTCATGTGCCATGCCAGAATTCTTTCCTTTTTTTCACCTTGGTGGTTGTTGTTTATTTTGTTTATTATTGTGATGACATGGATACTTGATGTACTGATGGGGTATAAATGGTTACCCGGGCATGCTATAGTTCCAAGTCCCCAAATATGTTTTAATTTTAATTTTTCCTTCAACATGTTTTGTGAGAGGGTCACACACCTTGGCCTTGTTTTCGGTCAGAAGATGTTGTTGATTCCTCTATTGTTCATGGATGATAATAATGTGAAATTGTTACTGAACCTCCGTCGCGGTTTATTTTTTCGGCGTCGAATATTGGTTCATCTGAGGTGCTCCTAAATTTCTTGTGACTGGTGGTAGATGCAACCAGGGGTTCTGTTTCTTGACCGGTAGATGGAAGGAATTTCAGGGCTAGTGGGTGCACGTGGTGGAGTCAGTTGTGGGTGCATTTTTATTGGCCAAGTGTGAGCGAGATAATGCGCCGACTAGTCAGTAGATCTTGATTCGAATTCGTGCCGGCATTCGGAGGACGCGTAGCCGCGATATGATTCTTATTATTGCACCAGTTTTTGACAGTAAGGTGGTTCTAGAGGTAGAATATTGATTGGAACCTACTTTTTCTTCAAGGGGGGTCACCAAAACGAACCTCATCAAATGTCCGGATGTGTTTGCGGACAGTGAGGGTGGCGCCAGCCATCCAACAAATATCCTTCCCTTGGGTTCAAGCCTGAGTTCGTGTGTCTGGACTCCCCCAAGCCTTCCGTAAGTTCGGGCGGTTTGTAGTTGGTCTGAGGCCCCCAAACCTTCTCCAAGTTTGGGGAACGTTTGCAGGATTTCATACGTCCAGGCTAGTTTACAGATATTTGATGAATGTCCGAACTTGTTGGTTCAGATATTTGACGATTTGATGAATCCTCTTTCCATCAATCCCTTTCCCCAAAACTAAGTACTGTGTCGATTTCCGCTCCTTGCTAGTCGGCAGCCTCATGGATTGAAGCATTGATTCCACATTGGCACTCCGGGGTCTCCATCATTCCATCACTAGACCAGTACAGGCATGACGTGCACAAGCCAGAAGCATGGTATAGGGTGATAACATGGTGACAAGATTATTTTTTTGAAACAGAGGTAAAAGTTTTGCCTCATTCATCAATTAAGAAGAAAAAAACTACCCAATTAATTTATGAAAAACCAGGCAAAAACCAATGATGAGCAGAAATGACTGCGTTTCAACCTTCGTTTTCAAGTTTCAGCACCTAGATGGCGCGACCCTTTTGCTTGTGTGAGCAAGTTCAATGAACAATTAGGAAAATAAAATTGCTCCAAGACTCACAGCCATGCTTCCACAATCAATTAACGGTAAAGAATCAACTGTTGCCACGAACTAGTTCAGGAACATTGAAGTGCACAAAGATCAAACGCCTTCAGGAACTACTCCCTCCGTAAATTAATACAAGAGTGTTTAGACCACTAAAGTAGTGATCTAAACGCTCTTATATTAGTTTACAGAGGAAGTAGTGCACAAATAGAATCGATTAACGGTAAAGAATCAACTGTTACCACGAACATGAATCTATCACCACTCCAGCAGTAAGTCAAACTAATACAATTCAATCCCATTTCAAGTCAAATTCAAAGAATAAAAATATTTAGTCCTATAAGTTCGCAAAGACAAACTGCTGCAGATTGAAAGTAAGAGACGGACACTCCAGCTAATCTCTGGTCGAAATTGAGTATGGTACAAAACAGGGCGTTAGTTAAAAGTTACCAAAATCAATTGAGACATCACTGACGACATTCATTTGTAGTCCGTAATCACTTGGAAGCCCATTTACAAAAAATGCCACCGCTTGTTTTTTTTGCGCGCTTGGTGGACATTAGATTTCTGGTCCTGGAGAACACTGCTGATCGACAAAACATCTTACTCCCTCTTTCTGGATTTCTGAATCTTGACATAAGGCAAAAATCCAAAGAGGTGGATAATGCGCGGCTCCCACCCACGCTGCTGAGCTCGGCAGAACATCAAGAATGTGTTTGCAAAGTATGAGTTGAAGCCCATAAGCACATGCCACCATGCGTGTCCCTGCGGGTTGATGACCCAGAGCGAGAGCTTCTTACAGAAGATGCGATCAACTAGCCAGCAAACTGTCGCCAGGAATATGGTAAGAACCCACAGCTTCGCAAGCCTCTTGGCAGCCAAGTCTTTCGTCTGAATGTAGTACTTGTACATCCGCGGGATGCAGAGAAGGCAGAGGCCAATGTAGTGCAACTTGAATACTACTTGGAATCGCACGAAGAAGTGAACTACAGCAAATGCAGCACCGTATAGGACTAGGAAAGTAGGCATGGTGCTCCTGTAATGCCAGTCTGGTGAATAAAGGACATACAGATATAGGAGGATTTCCCACACCATTGGAGTCTCATCACTCTGCTGCAAGCTGGGAAACAAAATATGGCCAACACAAATCAATATATTGCATACAGTAAAGCAAAACTGAAAGAAGTAACATGAAGAATTTTGCTGAATTAGACATGCTGAAATTGAGAATCACACCAAGAAATGCCTGTGATGATCCATGAGGCCTCAAATGCACAGCCTTTACTCAACAAATTAAGAGAGAGAATGATTTTTAACTTGCACATCATGGTCTTAATTACAGGAATGGATCCACTCTACATAGGACTTGAAACAACTCACTGATTGTGTTTGATGTAATGGATACGGTATTTATAATTCAGAGTACATGCAGCACAGACAGTTGTTAAGGAGGTAAGTGGTAACTAATGATGAGCATCACATTACCACCAAAACATGCAAGTTGCTTTATTCGGGAGACTTCTAATTTACTAATTTGCCAACCAAAGGCAGCTAGATTACCCTATGCATTTTTCAAGGACCAACAGGAGCGGCAAATAGTGAGCGCCTGTAACTACTGAAATTTTGTCATAAACGAAAACCATTTAACTCAGACACCATTTCAGCAATGAACAGCTGCACCGGTTGCTGATGGTCAGCCAGGGCATAAGTACAACGATGCCCAAATTTTAATTTAAAATATTCCAAATAAATCACTCGTTGTTGGGGTGCGCAAGTGCATATCCACTCATCAGTGCATCACAAATCAAATAAGCATAGAATTTTGAAAGCAAGACTCGATGGAGAAAACAATCTAATGTGGCTTGTAACTTATCAATGCAACCTTCTGTACCCAAGTTTTCAACCTATGAAGATGATCCTGTTTTGTTTTTAATTTGCCTGTATTTTTGTAACTTCTCAGAGTAGGGAAATTTTCAAATTATTAAAGGGAGCGTTCACCAAAAATCTACAAGGTGTTCTAACAGAATCACATAGAAGTAACAAAGAATGTATTGTTTATGGCTTTTGGCTTTGTGCAACGTATAATAACAACACTGTTGTAAGCAATAGTCAGCGGAAGTAAAATGCACTTCTTTGAATATCCACAGCAGCGAGATAAAAGAAAAATTCAGGTCAAGAACGGCAAGATAACAATCACAATAGCAGGGCGCAATATATTATAGTACTAATACAAACTTAACACAAATTCATGTTAACAAAATATCTTCTGCAAATGATTCAAATGGCAGTAAATATAGGTTCATAAAAGGTGCATTTATTTTCTGTAATCCGAAACTCTCAATCAAATGCAAGCTCGAGTCGCTAAATGTAAAAGGTGTGTCATGGGAGATAGTACCTAACAAACTCAGATCTACAAATAATGATATGTTCTCTGTATTTCAATAATTTATAGTCGCCAATACTACATCATGTTCACTTACTAAGCTGTAACAATCGTAGACAGAAAATCAGCCAAAAAGATAATAGAAATGGTCACGGTGAAGCAAGAAACCACCTCTGAGCAAATTAACAACTGGCGTTATAGAGCCTTTTTTTTCCTCAAAATGGTAGGGAGCATGAAATTTAACTTTGATGTTTTGAAGCAAAGCCATAACTAGTAAAAAAAGAAAGAGGAAATTACCTTAGTTCTACGACATGAGATAAAGTGCTGTAACCAAAAACCAAATACATCTCACCATCCAATCATTATGAGCACAATTGCAAGATGCACGTAATAGGAAAGAACAACATTCTACAAGCGATCGGGCTGCTCCGGGAATTGCATGATTACAAGTAGCATTTAATACCAGCAGAGAATACTAGTACAGTTAACTAAAAACTTACACATGTTGCAAGGTTGCATGGAAGATGATACTCCCAATAGAAAGTATCATATTGGATATGTGCAGGACGCTGAAGCGCTTCTCGAAACGCTGGCGGAGAGCATTCACGAGCCCAATAAGCGCCAAAAGAATGCATGGGGCATTAGAGAGAGTATTGTAGAACTCTGCGATGTATGACGAGCGCGCATAGTTCTCCTCGCACAGCTCAGTGGTTGATGTAACCGGTCCCCAGAAGCTCGCCACCATCGAATCCGCCATCGAATCAGCCATGATGATTACCTCTTGACTTGGTATGCTATCAAGAGGCTATGTCACAGCACAGTGTCGGAGGGCAGCAAACCAAAGACCTGCAGAAATGAAACGTAAATTTGTTAGGCCCATGCAGAGCTTGTGGTAGTTAATCATGCTCCTGCGTGTACAAAATGTCAAAAATGTCGGCATGTGGAGTGTACAGCAGGTAAAAAAGTCGTTAGAAGATAATTGACGTTTCCATCATATATCCTATTCATCCATAAAAGGCAAGGGTAATTTTCCCACTAATGCAGTAACATAATAACAGCGCAACACCTTTTGGCGCAAATAATCCAAGTCAACATCATCAAAACGGCTCGCAGCAAAGCACAACTACACTCTACACAACTCCTACTCGGCGAGGGTTCGAAGGAGACCTAACAATAACAATTAAACGCAACTGCAACCACCTTAAGGTGGGCGCTCTTACAACAGAATCCAGCAGCACCCGCAGATCCCGTCAGAGGCGTAGATTCGCCGCGGCGAAATCCGGCATCGACGATTCCGAATCCCCCGACCAACCCCCACCGCACGGGCAGAACCTCGATCGGGACCTCTAGACGGAACCCCACACGCACGCTTCCGAACAGATCTGCCCGCGGTGGAGGCCGAATCGGCAGGGAAACGCGGACCAGGCCCCCGCGGCGGCGATTGGCAGGCCAACGATCCCGACACCTCCGGCGCGACCGCGACCCCCGGACCGCTTGCCTCCGCCCGTCGAGAAATTCAGATCGCCGAGACGAAACGGAGCGGCCTGACCGGGGGCGGAGGGAGAACCCGCGGCTAGGCTAGGGTTTTGATCGGAGGGGCGGGAGGGGAGAGGGATCGGAGGGGGCGGTTGGTTACCTCGGGGCGGGCAGGGAGGAGAGGGGGGGAGCGGCGCGGCGCGGCGCGGCGCTCCTGCGGGTGGGCTGTGCCGTGCTGTGCGCGCTAGGGCATGGAGGACGGCGAGGTCCGTGGGGCGCTTTTGTTCGCTTCGCTCGCTCGCTCCCGATCGATCCGTCGCTGTCTTCCTTTTTTTTTTCCCTTTTCCCTTTTCCTTTTAGCTTTCCTCCACGCGTCTTTCTCTTCGGTGCGCGCTGGCTCCTTGGAGTGGCCCGTCCGTCGGCGTGGCCCGCGGGCCTAGCGCGTGGGGCCCGCTCGACGGAAGGGGGGCGAGAGTCGTCGGCCGGCCTTCCGCGGTGGCCGGCGGGCGTGCGCCGGGGCAGACGGGGACCCCGCGGCCCGTACGGCGGTACACGCGTCCGGCCGTGTATACACCCCCTAGCTAGCAAATTGTGTTTTAGTGGAGAAGAATATACAATGGACCATTTCCCCTGGTGATCCCGTCGTCTAGCCATTGCTCTCGACCGTGTGCCGCATTATTGCATCAGAATATCTTTTTTTTTTTGAGGATTGCATCAGAATATCTTGTAGAGTGTATCTAAATAACATGCGCATTCATAGTGGTCCGATCGAAAATGTGTGAACACATGAGCTGTAATTTTGCGTTAGTGTGTCCATGCAAACCATGCCGCCTTATCAAGCCATGCACACGCTTTTTTCAGAAAAATAAGCTCATGTATGTCGGTTTAAATTATTTGCGTCCGTTTTCGTGTAGTCATGGGTGGTAATATGTGTTCAACACTTGAAGCGGCACGCTTCATATTTTTGTGTTAAAGATGGCGTCAATGTTAAGTTCGATTTGAATGTCTTCTCTTTTCTATACATCATTTTGCCACATGCTTTGTAAGTTCACTGTTTTAAAATATAAACCGACGGCATACACATTTGTCTTTCATTAGTTTTTTATGTTTCCAAACACCAACTTGTACATTTGTTTTCACATGGTTCCTGCGGTAATTCATAGGGCATCATCTAGTTTCCCAAACAAGCGAGGGTTAAATTTGACCTTGTATCGAAAACATTGTAAAGGTGTGGTTCATATGCGCGTGAGGCACCTGTCATCTAGAAAAACCCAATTTTACAGGCATCGCATCGCCGACATGTGATTATTGTTGTTGATTACGACTTGCTAGAGGTGCCGGCCCATTTTTGCACCTAAACATTATCACAAATTCGTATTTGGCACAGAGGGATGTGGACCATTTTCCCAGTGATATGTCAGCCTCGCCATGTCACATTATTATTTGGATTATGTCGTAGTATTTTCCCAAAAGACAAGTGAGGTTACATCTTAGATCTTGTATATCAAAAACACTGTAAACATGTGGTCCATGTGCAGGACGCTTTTCGCCAAGGAACCAAATTTAGCTGGCCTCACCGGCATATAATTTTCCTTTTTGATAATGACTTGTTCCTTTCTTGATAACGACTCATTAGAGGAGCCAATTCATTATGTGGGCTTCACATTCTGGCACTACAACTACGTAATTTTTTTTTCTTGAAAACAACTCATAAGAGTAAGTTGCGATGATCGATGAGTGCATGGGTTCTCTACTCTTCGTGCTGAATCTACTACATCAAAATAAAAGCCCCCCATTACATGATTTTCCTGCCCTCACAATCAGCCACATCGCCACAAATTAGTTCATTCGAACGATTAATCATGGATGGCCACAAATTAGTTGTAAATTTGCTTTAGTGTATCCATGCATGCCTTTTTTGGGAAATCAGCTCATGCATGTCGATCGCAATTGTTTGCGTTCATTTTCGTATGGTCATGGGTGCTTCATATTTTTTTAAAGATGACGTCACGTTATGTTTGATTTAGATGCCTTCTCTTTTTTTAGTGTGCGATGGTTCGGATTAAAAATCATCATGGCCCTTCCGTTGGCGGGCCTGGCGTGTGGGGCCCGCTTGACAGGAGAGACAATGTGTGGAATCAGCCGCCCTTCCGCAGTGGCCGACGGGGACCAGTTACCCGGTGGTGGTACACGCGTCCAGCCATCGCGTGTCCCGAATTTGTATTTGGTAGAGACGAATGGTCACTATCAACAGTGTGCCACATTATCAAATCGGAATATTTCTCAAACAAGTGAAGATGAAATCTTGGAAATCTAATTTTCCAGACATCGTCGACAAGTGATTCTATTTCTTGATAATGACTTGCTACTTTGCTAGAGGCGTCGGCTCATTTTGTGAGCTTCAAATTATCACGGATTGTATTTGGCACAGGCAGACAGGGACCATTTTCCTAGTGATATATCGGTCTCACTATGTCGCATTATTACTTGGATTATGTCGGAGTATTTTCCCAAAAGGACAAGTGAGGTTACAGCGTGGATCTTGTGTCAAAGCACTGAAAACATGTGTTACATGGGCAAGACACTTGTCACCAAGAACATAATTCAGCATGCCTCGCCGACATATGATTTATTACCTTTGTTCAGAAATAACTGATGTGGTATTAGTTAAAATTCCCTCAAACAAACTGAACTAAAACCACATCAATTATGTTTGAATGGAGGGAGATAACGACTTGTTAGATGGGTCGATTCATTTTGTGGCCTCATGTAATACAAGAAACAATCACCCGCTTTGTCGCGCCGTTCTTCATCATGAGTTAAATTTTCCCCAGGATTGGTCTCTGGGTTGTGGGATTTAGTTTCACTAAGCTCGAAGTTTTTCCTTGAGGTGGTGTCATCCTGCGCGTTTGTTAGAGGTTGGGTTTAGACGTGAGGAAAAATACATAGTTTTTTTTATAGCAAATAGACTTTATTTTTCATATAATAGTCATATCGTTTACCAGTAAATGAGAAATAAAATCAGGGATAACATCATCCCAAGAACCAGGAGATCTAGTAGTAAAGGAGTGTCTTGCCAACTCGTCAGCCATCTGATTCGCTTCTTTGAAACAATGTTTGAAAGATAACTTTGAGAAACCGAGAGATAGCTGCTTACATTCAGCAACAACGGCGGCATCGGGTCCTAAATATTCATCCATCAAATCAATTGATTCAACTGCAAATGAGCTATCTGATTCCACCTCTGCCGAACTGCATCCCATACTTGCCAAAAGGAACATACCATCTTTGATTGCTAATAGTTCAGTAGCATCAACATCGCGGACATGCGGGATGAACCAGGATGCAGTAGCGATGAAATCGCCACGGTCATCATGTAGAACTGTACCACTAGCTCCGGACAGTGTGTCCGCATGAAAAGATGCGTCAACGTTCACCTTTACCACACCATGAGGTGGTTTTTTCCACATATGATTACCAGTCCTCGTATAACGCCCTCGATGCGGCTATATCTCCTACGTGTCGAAGCACGACTTAGAGGCATAACCGCATTGAAAGCAATGTCGCAAGTGAGGTAATCTTCACACAACCCATGTAATACATAAGGGAAAGAGATACATAGTTGGCTTACAATTGCCACTTCACACAAATATATGAATAAAACATTACATCATACAATTACAATCAGGGCCCGACTACGGAGCCAAAATAAAAGAAGAAACCCCAAGAGCGACAAAGGTCCACGATCGACCCCAACTGGGCTCCACTACTGATCGACTAGAACAAAACAACATAAAGGATAGAATCTTCATCGAACTCCTCCTTGAGCTCGGGTGCGTCACCTGCACGGTCTCGTCGGCACCTGCAAGCTAGTTTTGGAAGTATCTGGTGAGTCACGAGGACTCAGCAATCTCACACCCACGAGATCAAGACTATTTAAGCTTATAGGTAGGGTAAAAGGTATGAGGTGGAGCTGCAGCAAGCGACTAGCATATATGGTGGCTAACATACGCAAATGAGAGCGAGAAGAGAAGGCAAAAGCACGGTCGAACAACTATGATCAATAAGTGATCCTGAACTACTTACGTCAGACATAACTCCAACAACCGTGTTCACTTCCCGGACCCCGCCGAGAAGAGACCATCACGGTTACACACGCGGTTGGTGTATTTTAATTAAGATCAACTTCGGGTTTTCTACAACCGGACGTTAACAAATTCCCATCTGCCCATAACCGCGGGCACGGCTTTCGAAAGTTCAAAACCCTGCAGGGGTGTCCCAACTTAGCCCATGATAAGCTCTCGCGATCAACGAAGGATATTCCTTCTCCCCGGGAAGACCCGATCAGTCTCGGAATCCCGGCTACAAGACATTTCGATAGTAATAAAACAAGTCCAGCAAAGCCGCCCGATGCGCCGACATCCTGATAGGAGCTGCACATATCTCGTTCTCAGGGCAACACCGGATAAGCTAAGCGTACAGGTACCAACATAACCCAAGTTGCCAAGGGACGGTCCCGCACGGTGCTCTAGTTTGGACCAACACTTAGACAAGCATTGGCCCGGGGGGCTAAATAAAGATGACCCTCGGGTTGATCAGACCCAAGGGAAAAGGGTAGGTGGTAGTCAAATGGTAAAACCAAGGTTGGGCCTGCTGGAAAAGTCTTATTCAAAGCGAACTGTCAAGGGGGTCCCATAAATCACCCGACCGCGTTAGGGACGCAAAATCCGGGAACATAACACCGATATGACGGAAACTAGGGCGGCAAGAGTGGAACAAAACACCAGGCATAAGGCCGAGCCTTCCACCCTTTACCAAGTATATAGATGCGTTAATTAAATAAGATATATTGTGATATCCCAACAAGTAAACATGTTCCAACGAGGAACAACATCTCCATGTTCCAACAAGGAACAAACTTCATCTTCACCTGCAACTAACAACGCTATAATAGGGGCTGAGCAAAGCGGTAACATAGCCAAACAACGGTTTGCTAGGACAAGGTGGGTTAGAGGCTTGGTTTAACAATATGGGAGGCATGATAAGCAAGTGGTAGGTATCGCAGCATAGGCATAGCAAAAGAGCGAGCAATCTAGCAAGCAAAGATAGAAGTGATTTCGAGGGTATGGTCATCTTGCCTGAGATCCCGCTAGGAAGAAGAACGAGTCCAAGAAGAAGACAAGCGGACGAAGTCGAACGAATCCTCACAACTCCGGAGCTCAACCGAAGCTAACGAGAGAAGCAACCCGGAAAGAAGCAAGCAACAAAGTAAACAACCATCACATAAACATGGCATAATGCACAATCAAGTATGATGCATGTCCGGTTTAATGAGCAAGGCATGACAAAGAGCAACAAACAATACTACAAGTTAGGTGGAGCTCAATATGCAACGAGTTGCATATTGACGAAACTTCACAACATTTATTTAGTTCAATCTTGTTTATGTACCCAACAATATTAAATGTTGATTAACATGGCAAGGGGTGAAGCACAACAAAACTATCTATCTAGACAAGTTTAAATGAGGCCGGAACAACAAACAACAATTCCGGAAACTCCTCATATGCATATTTTAGATTAGGTACTGTTCTGCCTAAAACATATTTTAATATTGTTAAACAGGAAAATAAAGTGCAACATGTTAATCTATGCATTTTTCTACCCCATTTACATATAAAGTTTATTAAATTCCGAGTTACGGTTATTAAGTTATGAAATAAATCATTTTAACATGGCAATTAGCAAAATAAATGCAAACAACAATTTTAAGCATTTTAAATGTTGTTTTCATGATGCGGATGACGATTTCAAGTTTTATGCAATTTTATGAAAATGTTAACATGAGCATATTATGAAGCAGTTGGTCACCATGGCGGAACGAAAGGGATGCCACGGCAACGAATCCGAAAATGATGCCACGGCAACATATCGGTTCCGGTACTCGTTTGAGATACCGGTGCAAAAGGAAGCGTGCGGATGCGAGTTGGGCAAGATGGTGGGGTGATCCCGGATACCGGGTTCCCACGAGACGATGGCATGGCAACGAGGGACAATTCAGACACGGTGAAAACGGTGCATCTCATTCAACACATGCATTCGGTCCACGCGGTCGTTTCGGGGTTATACCTTCGAAGCGTGCATTTCGAGGCGGTTCAAAAATGTCGAGGGAAGTAGTCGTTCACGAATGTCGTGGGAAGTAGTCGTTCTCGCGACGGTCGTAGTGGAAGTATTCGTACACGGATCTTGTCGGATCCACGGCGACGGTAGACGTACACGGTTCGTAGATGTTCGGGTCGACGGTAGAGGAACTTGATGACTCCAACGTCTTTGGGGCGACGGTAGTGGTACACACGAGGGTAGTCGAACTTGACGGATCCGAGGGCTCCGGACGTCGTGGTACTTGCGGTCTCGGCGATGCAGAAAAATGTACATGTTGTCGGGGTACTTGTCGCATCACCGGGTGTAGTCGTACACGTTCGAAGCGGAACTTGGCGTATCCATGTACTTGGCAGTCCAGGACGTAGAGGTACTTGGCGAAAAATCCTGGAGACGATGCATCCGCGTACGGTTCTTGGCGGCGTTCTTGCTGGTCCAAAAGAAGCGTACAGGAGGCCGGCGGCAGGGACTTGGACAAAGTCAACGGGCGCGGTCCTCTGTCTGTCAGGAAGCAGAGCCACGGTTGCGAGGAACTTGCAGCTCGGCGCGCGACGGAGGAGGCCCGGACGGTGAGGTGGCCGGGGCCCTGGGCGGTGGAGACGGCCGAAGGAAGCGGACCCGGGCGGCGAGGAGGCGTCGGAGATGGCCGGATCGGGCTAGGTCGTGTCGGGGAGGCAAGGAGGCAGGGGCTCGTCCTTGTCCCCGAGAGCTCGCAGAAGCAGGGGAGGCGGAGACGGGATGCAGGGGAGCGACGGCGGCGAACTTGGCGCTCGGGGAGGTGAGGAGGAGGTGAGATGGCGCGGCAGCGGCCTGGTTCTGCGGTGGCTGGCGGCGGATGCAGGCGACGAGGAGGCAGAGGGGACGGGACGAAGGCGCGGCTGCTGATGGAAGGGGGCGCGAGAGTGGCGAGGAGGCCGACGGGGCTCCAGCCTGGATCTGCAGAGGGAGGCGCTTGACGACGAAGGGCGACAAGAGGCACTGGGATCGAGGGCGTGAGGTGGCAGCGGTTATCGAGCAGAGGGGATCGAGGGAGAGAAGGGATCGGGCGTGGGGCACTGCTCTCGTGCGAGCGTGTGTAGCGGCGGCGCAGGGAGGGACGAGAGGGAGAGAGTCTGTGAGGGGATCGGGCTAGGGTTAGATAGGTGGGGGCGGCTGGGCCTTGGCCAAATGGGCCGGCCTAGATGGACAGGCCCAAGAGGTCGGCTGGGCTAGCTCTCTGCTCTCTCCCTCTCTTATCTTTTCTTTAGCAGAAAACAATTAAAGAGAAGAAAAAGAAAGAGAGGGTTAGGGAAAGAATTTGGGCATGGGGATAATTTTCCCGAACTCACAAAAATACGCTTGTTCCGAGAAAATAGAGAAAGGCAAGATCGAAAGATGTAAATTCAAACTCATTTGAATTTCACTCAATTGGTTTGAATTAGGACTTGGAAAAGGAAGGTCCAAAAATGTTGGGATTTTTGGCGAGGCTCTGGAAAATGACGAAAGGATTAATGGGTAGAGTTGGAGACCAAGAATTGAGATAACAAAGGCATTGGGATTTATTTGCAAGTGTGTTATGATCAATTCCAAATAAATGGAATATTTATTATAGCTCTCCGAGAGGATAAGTTATAAAGAGAATTCACCATGTGAATACCCTCGGTTTAAATGGACCGAAGATCCATACGGTTTATACTTGAGTTTTAAAAAGGGGTGCAAGATGCCATGATGCAATGCACATGAAGCAAAGAGATGAGATGCAAGACAAGAACAAAAAATGCAAGACAAAAACAAATACCCAACCATGAAGGAAATATCAAAACGCAACCCCGGAAAAGGCAAGAGTTGGAGTTACGAATATGGAAAGTTGCATCCGGGGCGTTACAACACTCCACCACTACGAGAGGATCTCGTCCCGAGATCTAGAATGGCACCGGATAGAAAAGCGGAAGAGGAAGAGGAGAGGTTAAACTAGTTGCTTCTTTGACAAACGAGTGAAACCAAAGAACCTTGAGAGGTCGCAAAGCTTGAAGAAAAGACACGACGGAGGTGAACAAAAATAAACACTCCGTTCAACAAGGGGAACAAGGAACATGGAATACGGCGAGAAAGAAGAGCTTAAATGACATGATTGACATTGAAACCACTCCGGCCAAAACGAAATATAGAAGGAATCAGAATGATATAATTTGACAGCACTTTGGTAGAAAGGAGAAGAAAACTTGATAAGATGAGACGATATTGAAGAGATGATACAACACTCCGGTTGGAAATGGAGTAATAGAATATGAACTTGACAAAATGAAAGCACTTGGATGAGACTCCGGTTAAAGAGGAATGATAGACACAACACTCCGGTTAAATTGATAAGCAAGGAAAAGGACACGATCCTCACAATTTGAGATGATGTGCGAAGAAAGCAACATCACAATGCCTTCGGGACAAAAAGAAAGAGTGGAATCAAGAGAACAGAGAAGAGAACAACCACTTCTATCACAATTGAATTTGAAAGAGTCTCCTTAAAAGAAAGATTGAACGGAGTTGTTGGAAAACCAACAACGAAAAGAATAAGCTTGTAGTGGACTTATGGAAACATCTCAACATTATGAGGTGATAAACGCCACTAACGGAAACAACTGCTTGCTTGAGATCAATGAAGAGATGAAAACTTCTCTCGCCGAGAGGATAGGAGAAAACTTGGATCATTGATAAGCACCACAAATAGCAACAATCCTTAGGGAAGGCTTTAGGTGAAATATAACCCAAGATAACTCCAATGAAGAGATTGATGGATTTTAAATACCTCATTCTTGACAACATGTAGTATCTCCAAGGTGATGGCACCAGATCTATCTTCTGCCATTGCTTTCTTCATAGTTTTCAAGAGGCCTAAGCATTTCCAAACTTCCTTTACCTTACGACAGCCAAAGAGTGTGTGTTGCACATCTTCTGCATCGATTGAGCATCGAGGACACTGTGGCGATATGGGGATATGTCGGCCAGCAAGAACGCCATAACATGGGAGAACTCATGAAGCACTTTTCATGCAAAGTGTTTTACTTTGCCAGGCACCTTGAGTTTCCATGCATCTTTCCATACCTTATTTATATGGACATTACCTTGCCCGTCAGCTCTTATAAGACGAGGACCAAATTGGTGTTCCAACTCCCAATAATAAGCCGATCGTATTGAGAAGGTACCAGAACTTGTATAGTTCCAAGCGACAAAGTCCTTCGTCATATGTGTGTTAAGCGGAATTTGCGATATCCTTTGCACATCTACTGGTGAAAAACAGTCTCTCAAAAGCACATCATCCCAATTCCCAGTGTAAGGATCCATACCTCCACTTTTGACAACATTATTGTCCATCTAGGGGTAATTACCTTCCGAGTTGCACTGGTTGGGATCCAAGGGTCCCGCCAAATGTTAACGTGTGTTCTAGAACCAACCCTCCAAATACATCCTCGCTGGAAAGTTTGAATGCCTGCCACAATGCTTTACCAAGTGTGAGATGATCCCTTCTTAGGACCAGCTTTAAGTAAATTTCCATATGGGTAATATTTAGCACGAAGAACTTGCACACATAAAGAATCTGGGTTCTGGAGAAGTCGTCAACACCATTTTGCTAACATAGCAAGGTTAAAATTGTGAAGGTCCCTAAACCCCAATCCCCCTTTCTTCTTCGGGATACACAACTTTCACCATGCAAACCAATGCATTTTCTTCTGGCCATCATTGTCTCCTCACCAAAAACCAGAAATTTCATCTGTTATTGCCTTGCAAATTCCTTTTGGCAGCTTGAAGATAGACATAGCATATGAAGGAATAGTTTGGGCAATAAACTTAATTAGTATCTCTTTACCTTGCATGGACAGAAGGAAAAATACATCGTTTAGTTTTTTTTGAGGAAATGCCATCATGGCTAGCTTTATTTAATCTCAAATAACGACAAATCATCTAAAATAAGGCTACGGATAAAGGAGGGAGGATTGTCCGTCCACACACCCGGAGGATCAACCCTAGCCCTTCTAGCTAGCTCATGAGCCACGCGATTCGATTCACGCGCACAATGCTCAAAACTAACATGGCCAAAATTATTACAAATCTCAAAGCAGTCATTAAGAATAGGGGCCGCTACTGAATTAACTGCTCCTTGATTAATCTCCTTGACCAATTCTACACAATCAGGGTGAACGAGCAGTTTATGAATACCCAGAGAATCTGCAAGCTGCAGACCCTTCTTCATAGCCATAGCTTCTGATGTATATGCATCAATTGTTTTACCCATATAGAGGACCTCAGCTGCAATAAAATCGCCAGCTCCATCTCTCAAGATCGCGCCAATGGAAGCAGTACTCCCTTCATACTCAAATGATGCATCTATATTCAACTTGACTGTACCCTGCGGTGGTTTAGCCCACATTACCTCTCTTGCTGATAGAGGCAAAGGTGTCCCGATGTTTCGATGAGATGGTGGCTATCGTTTTCTGTGGGAGTCGACCTTGACGATCCGACTACGAACGTGCGAGACGTTGCGCCTTCGCTAAACCAACTTTCGAGGGTTATTGACCACGCCGGAGCACGATCAACCTGACCACAAGGGCCTGTTTCCTGCGAGCAAACAAAGAACAAGCAAGAAACTAAGATTGCAATCTGGATATTGCGAATATAAGAGGAAAGCTCTATTAATGAAGTTGGGGTTCTATGACGCCTTGGTCTGGTCGTTGAACACAAACGAAGTACGCGAATTTGCAACTATGGCGAATTTTTAATCTAAACAAAACCCCAAAGTCTAAAGGGTGCCCTAAGGGCTGTATATATGGAGGAAGAGGGGGGGGGGGGATTTCGTGGCCCTTGGGGAAGGGGTCCGAAACCAACCCTATCTCTTGTTTCCCCACACATACGGACTCTAAAAACAGCCTATACTTATGTATTTCGAAATTACATGGGCCTGGCCCAATAATAAGGTGACGCAGCACCTAGAATAGCCTCTGTTGGAAATATGCCCTAGAGGCGATAATAAAAGCATTATTATTATATTTCCTTGTTCATGATAATTGTCTTTATTCATGCTATAATTGTGTTATCCGGAAATCGTAATACATGTGTGAATAACAGACAACAACATGTCCCTAGTAAGCCTCTAGTTGACTAGCTCGTTGATCGATAGATAGTCATGGTTTCCTGATTATGGACATTGGATGTCATTGATAACGAGATCACATCATTAGGAGAATGATGTGATGGACGAGACCCAATCCTAAACATAGCATAAGATCGCATAGTTCGTTTGCTAGAGTTTTCCAATGTCAAGTATCCTTTCCTTAGACCATGAGATCGTGTAACTCCCGGATACCGTAGGAGTGCTTTGGGTATGCCAAACGTCACAACGTAACTGGGTGACTATAAAGGTATACTACGGGTATCTCCGAAAGTGTCTGTTGGGTTGACACGGATCGAGACTGGGATTTGTCACTCCGCTTGACGGAGAGGTATCACCGGGCCCTCTCGGTAATGCATCATCATAATGAGCTCAATGTGATCAAAGTGTTTGATCACGGGATCATGCATTACGGTACGAGAAAAGTGACTTGCCGGTAACGAGATTGAACGAGGTATTGGGATACCGACGATCGAATCTCGGGCAAGTAAAATACCGATTGACAAAGGGAATCGTATACGGGATTAATTGAATCCTCGACATCGTGGTTCATCCGATGAGATCATCGTGGAGCATGTGGGAGCCAACATGGGTATCCATATCCCGCTGTTGGTTATTGCCCGAGAGCCGTCTCGGTCATGTCTGCATGTCTCCCGAACCCGTAGGGTCTACACACTTAAGGTTCGGTGACGCTAGGGTTGTGAAGATATGTATATGCAGTAACACGAATGTTGTTCGGAGTCCCGGATGATATCCCGGACGTCACGAGGAGTTTCGGAATGGTCCGGAGGTAAAGAATTATATATAGGAAGTGTTGTTTTGGCCATCGGGACAAGTTTCGGGGTCACCGGTATTGTACCAGGACCACCAGAAGGGTCCCGGGGGTCCACCGGGTGGGACCACCTATCCCGGAGGGCCCCATGGGCCAAAGTGGGGAGGGGAACCAGCCCATAGTGGGCTGGTGCGCCCCCTTAGGCCCACCCCATGCGCCTAGGGTTGAAACCCTAGGGGTGGGGGGCGCCCCACCTTGGCTTGGGGGCTACTCCAGCCCTTGGCCGCCGCCCCCCTTGGGAGATCCAATCTCCCAGGGCCGGCGCCCCCCCAGGGGGCCTATATAAAGGGGGGAGGGGAGGGGGGCAGCCGCACCCTTGCTCCTGGCGCCTCCCTCTCCCTCTCCAACACCTCCTCCTCCTCCGTTGAGAACGGCGAAGCCCTGCCGCAGTACTGTAGTTCCACCATCACCACGCCGTCGTGCTGCTGCTGGAGCCATCTTCCCCAACCTCTCTTTTGCCTTGCTGGATCAAGAAGAGGGAGACGTTACGCTGACCGTACGTGTGTTGAACACGGAGGTGCCGTCCGTTCGGTGCTAGGATCTCCGGTGATTTGGATCACGTCGTGTACGACTACCTCATCCCCGTTCGTTGAACGCTTCCGCTCGCGATCTACAAAGTGGTATGTAGATGCAATATCTCTCCCATGACTCGTTGCTAGATGAACTCATAGATGGATCTTGGTGAAACCGTAGGAAAATTTTTGTTTTCTGCAACATTCCCCAACAGTGGCATCATGAGCTAGGTCTATGCGTAGTTCTTCTTGCGCGAGTAGAACACAATTTGTTGTGGGCGTAGATTTGTCAACTTTTCTTGCCACTACTAGTCTTATCTTGCTTCAGCGGTATTGTGGGATGAAGCGGCCCGGACCAACCTTACACGTACTCTTATGTGAGACCGGTTTCACCGACTAACATGCACTAGTTGCATAAGGTGGCTGGCGGGTGTCTGTCTCTCCCACTTTAGTTGGAGCGGATTCGATGAAAAGGGTCCTTATGAAGGGTAAATAGAAGTTGACAAATCACGTTGTGGCTTTCACGTAGGTAAGAAAACGTTCTTGCTAGAACCCTAATTCAGCCACGTAAAACTTGCAACAACAATTAGAGTTTTGTTTTTGCAGCAAGTGCTTTGTGATATGATATGGCCAAAGTTGTGATGAATGATGAATGATCTATATGTGATGTATGAGATGTTCATGCTATTGTAATAGGAATCACGACTTGCATGTCGATGAGTATGATAACCGGCAGGAGCCATAGGAGTTGTCTTTATTTTTGTATGACCTGCGTGTCATTGAGAAACGCCATGTAAATTACTTTACTTTATTGCTAAACGCGTTAGCCATAGTAGTAGAAGTAATAGTTGGCGAGCAACTTCATGGAGACACGATGATGGAGATCATGGTGTCAAGCCGGTGACAAGATGATCAAGGAGCCGCAAGATGGAGATCAAAGGAGCTATGTGATATTGGCCATATCATGTCACGTTTATTATTTGATTGCATGTGATGTTTATCATGTTTTGCATCTTGTTTACTTAGAACGACGGTAGTAAATAAGATGATCCCTCATAATAATTTCAAGAAGTGTTCCCCCTAACTGTGCACCGTTGCAATAGTTCGTTGTTTCGAAGCACCACGTGATGATCGGGTGTGATAGATTCTAACGTTCACATCCAACGGGTGTAAGACAGATTTACACAAGCAAACACTTAGGTTGACTTGACGAGCCTAGCATGTACAGACATGGCCTCGGAACACAGAAGACCAAAAGGTCGAGCATGAGTCGTATAGAAGATACGATCAACATGAAGATGTTCACCGATGTTGAATAGTTCGTCTCACGTGATGATCGGACACGGCCTAGTTGACTCGGATCATGTAATACTTAGATGACTAGAAGAGGGATGTCTATCTAAGTGGGAGTTCATTAAATAATTTGATTAGATGAACTTTATTATCATGAACTTAGTCTAAAATATTTACAATATGTCTTGTAGATCAAATGGCCAACGTAGTCCTCAATTTCAACGCGTTCCTAGAGAAAACCAAGCTGAAAGACGATGGCAGCAACTATACGGACTGGGTCCGGAACCTGAGGATCATCCTCACAGCTGCCAAGAAAGATTATGTCCTACGAGCACCGCTGGGTGACGCACCTATTCTCCCTGCAGAACAAGACGTTATGAACGCTTGGCAGTCACGTTCCGATGATTACTCCCTCGTTCAGTGCGGCATGCTTTACAGCTTAGAGCCGGGGCTCCAAAAGCGTTTTGAGAGACATGGAGCATATGAGATGTTCAAAGAGCTGAAAATGGTTTTCCAAGCTCATACCCGGGTCGAGAGATATGAAGTCTCCGACAAATTCTTTAGCTGTAAGATGGAGGAAAATAGCTCTGTCAGTGAACACATACTCAAAATGTCTGGGTTGCACAACCGCTTGACTCAACTGGAAGTTAATCTCCCGGATGAAGCGGTCATTGACAGAATCCTCCAGTCGCTTCCACCTAGCTACAAGAGCTTTGTGATGAACTACAATATGCAGGGGATGGTAAAGACCATTCCTGAGGTATATGCTATGCTGAAATCAGCAGAGGTAGAAATCAAGAAGGAGCATCAAGTGTTGATGGTGAATAAAACCACTAAGTTCAAGAAGGGCAAGGGTAAAAAGAACTTCAAGAAGGACGGCAAGGAAGTTGCCGCGCCCGGTAAGCAAGTTGCCGGGAAGAAGCCAAAGAATGGACCCAAGCCCGAGACTGAGTGTTTTTATTGCAAGGGAAGTGGTCACTGGAAGCGGAACTGCCCCAAGTACTTAGCGGACAAGAAGGTCGGCAAAACAAAAGGTATATGTGATATACATGTAATTGATGTGTACCTTACCAGTACTCGTAGTAGCTCTTGGGTATTTGATACCGGTGCAGTTGCTCACATTTGTAACTCAAAACAGGAGCTGCGGAATAAACGGAGACTGGCAAAGGACGAGGTGACGATGCGCGTCGGGAATGGTTCCAAGGTCGATGTGATCGCCGTCGGCACGCTACCTCTACATTTACCTACGGGATTAGTTTTAAACCTCAATAATTGTTATTTAGTGCCAAGTTTGAGCATGAACATTGTGTCTGGATCTTGTTTAATTCGAGATGGCTACTCATTTAAATCCGAGAATAATGGTTGTTCTATTTATATGAGAGATATGTTTTATGGTCATGCTCCGATGGTTAATGGTTTATTCTTAATGAATCTCGTACGTGATGATACACATATTCATAGTGTGAATACCAAAAGAGTTAAAATTGATAACAATAGTCCCACATATTTGTGGCATTGCCGCCTTGGTCACATAGGTGTCAAACGCATGAAGAAGCTCCATGCAGATGGACTTTTAGTGTCTCTTGATTATGAATCATTTGACACGTGCGTACCATGCCTCATGGGTAAAATGACCAAGACTCCGTTCTCAGGAACAATGGAGCGAGCAACCAACTTATTGGAAATCATACATACCGATGTGTGCGGTCCAATGAGTGTTGAGGCTCGCGGTGGCTATCGTTATGTTCTCACCCTCACTGATGACCTGAGTAGATATGGGTATATTTAATTAATGAAACACAAGTCTAAGACCTTTGAAAAGTTCAAGGAATTTCAGAGTGAGGTTGAAAATCAACGTGACAGAAAAATCAAGTTTTTACGATCTGATCGTGGAGGAGAATACTTGAGTCACGAATTTGGCACACACTTAAGAAAATGTGGAATAGTTTCACAATTCACGCCGCCTGGAACACCTCAGCGTAATGGTGTGTCCAAACGTCGTAATCGCACTCTATTAGATATGGTGCGATCTATGATGTCTTTTACCGATTTACCGCTATCTTTTTGGGGCTATGCTTTAGAGACTGCCGCATTCACTTTAAATAGGGCTCCGTTGAAATCCGTCGAGACGACACCGTATGAATTATGGTTTGGGAAGAAACCTAAGCTGTCGTTTCTAAAAGTTTGGGGATGCGATGCTTATGTCAAGAAACTTCAACCAGAAAAGCTCGAACCCAAATCGGAAAAATGCGTCTTCATAGGATACCCTAAAGAAACTATTGGGTATACCTTCTACCTCAGATCCGAAGGCAAGATCTTTGTTGCCAAGAATGGATCCTTTCTAGAGAAAGAGTTTCTCTCGAAAGAAGTAAGTGGGAGGAAAGTAAAACTTGATGAAGTGTTACCTCTTGAACCGGAAAATGGCGAAACTCATGAAAACGTTCCTGAGGTGCCTGCACCGACTAGAGAGGAAATTAATGATAATGATCAAGATACTTCTAATCAAGCTCCTACTGAAATTCGAAGGTCCACAAGGACACGTTCCGCACCAGAGTGGTACGGCAACCCTGTCTTGGAAATCATGTTGTTAGACAACGGTGAACCTTCGAACTATGAGGAAGCAATGGCGGGCCCGGACTCCGACAAATGGCTAGAAGCCATGAAATCCGAGATAGGATCCATGTATGAAAACAAAGTATGGACTTTGACTGACTTGCCCGTTGAACGGCGAGCCATAGAAAATAAATGGATCTTTAAGAAGAAGACAGACGCGGATGGTAATGTGACCATCTATAAAGCTCGGCTTGTCGCTAAGGGTTATCGACAAGTTCAAGGAATTGACTACGATGAGACTTTCTCACCGGTAGCGAAGCTGAAGTCCGTCCGAATCATGTTAGCAATTGCCGCATTCTACGATTATGAGATATGGCAAATGGACGTCAAAACGGCATTCCTTAATGGTTTCCTTAAGGAAGAATTGTATATGATGCAGCCAGAAGGTTTTGTCGATCCTAAGAATGCTGACAAGGTGTGCAAGCTCCAACGCTCGATTTATGGGCTGGTGCAAGCATCTCGGAGTTGGAACATTCGCTTTGATGAGATGATCAAAGCGTTTGGGTTTACGCAGACTTATGGAGAAGCCTGTGTTTACAAGAAAGTGAGTGGGAGCTCTGTAGCATTTCTCATACTATATGTAGATGACATACTTTTGATGGGAAATGATATAGAACTCTTGGACAGCATTAAGGCCTACTTGAATAAAAGTTTTTCAATGAAGGACCTTGGAGAAGCTGCTTATATATTAGGTATCAAGATCTATAGGGATAGATCGAGACGCCTCATAGGTCTTTCACAAAGCACATACCTTGATAAGATATTGAAGAAGTTCAATATGGATCAATCTAAGAAGGGGTTCTTACCTGTGTTACAAGGTGTGAAATTGAGCTCAGCTCAATGTCCGACCACGGCAGAAGATATAAAAGAGATGAGTGTCATCCCCTATGCCTCAGCCATAGGTTCTATTATGTATGCCATGCTGTGTACCAGACCTGATGTAAACCTTGCCGTAAGTTTGGTAGGTAGGTACCAAAGTAATCCCGGCAAGGAACACTGGACAGCGGTCAAGAATATCCTGAAGTACCTGAAAAGGACTAAGGAAATGTTTCTCGTTTATGGAGGTGACGAAGAGCTCGTCGTAAAGGGTTACATCGACGCTAGCTTCGACACAGATCTGGATGACTCTAAGTCACAAACCGGATACGTATATATTTTGAATGGTGGGGCAGTAAGCTGGTGCAGTTGCAAGCAGAGCGTTGTGGCGGGATCTACATGTGAAGCGGAGTACATGGCAGCCTCGGAGGCAGCACATGAAGCAATTTGGGTGAAGGAGTTCATCACCGACCTCGGAGTCATACCCAATGCGTCGGGGCCAATCAAACTCTTCTGTGACAACACTGGAGCTATTGCACTTGCAAAGGAGCCCAGGTTTCACAAGAAGACCAGGCACATCAAGCGTCGCTTCAACTCCATTCGTGAAAATGTTCAAGATGGAGACATAGAAATTTGTAAAGTGCACACGGATCTGAATGTCGCAGATCCGTTGACTAAACCTCTCCCTAAGGCAAAACATGATCAGCACCAGAACTCTATGGGTGTTCAATTCATCACAATGTAACTAGATTATTGACTCTAGTGCAAGTGGAAGACTGTTGGAAATATGCCCTAGAGGCAATAATAAAAGCATTATTATTATATTTCCTTGTTCATGATAATTTTCTCTATTCGTGCTATAATTGTGTTATCCGGAAATCGTAATACATGTGTGAATAACAGACAACAACATGTCCCTAGTAAGCCTCTAGTTGACTAGCTCGTTGATCGATAGATAGTCATGGTTTCCTGACTATGGACATTGGATGTCATTGATAACGAGATCACATCATTAGGAGAATGATGTGATGGACGAGACCCAATCCTAAACATAGATAAGATCGCATAGTTCGTTTGCGAGAGTTTTCCAATGTCAAGTATCCTTTCCTTAGACCATGAGATCGTATAACTCCCAGATACCGTAGGAGTGCTTTGGGTATGCCAAACGTCACAACGTAACTAGGTGACTATAAAGGTATACTACGGGTATCTCCGAAAGTGTCTGTTGGGTTGACACGGATCGAGACTGGGATTTGTCACTCCGCTTGACGGAGAGGTATCACCGGGCCCTCTCGGTAATGCATCATCATAATGAGCTAAATGTGATCAAAGTGTTTGATCATGGGATCATGCATTACGGTACGAGAAAAGTGACTTGCCGGTAACGAGATTGAACGAGGTATTGGGATACCGACGATCGAATCTCGGGCAAGTAAAATACCGATTGACAAAGGGAATCGTATACGGGATTAATTGAATCCTCGACATCGTGGTTCATCCGATGATATCATCGTGGAGCATGTGGGAGCCAACATGGGTATCCAGATCCCACTGTTGGTTATTGCCCGAGAGCCGTCTCGGTCATGTCTGCATGTCTCCCGAACCCGTAGGGTCTACACACTTAAGGTTCGGTGACGCTAGGGTTGTGAAGATATGTATATGCAGTAACCCGAATGTTGTTCGGAGTCCCGGATGAGATCCCGGACGTCACGAGGAGTTTCGGAAAGGTCCGGAGGTAAAGAATTATATATAGGAAGTGCTGTTTTGGCCATCGGGACAAGTTTCGGGGTCACCGGTATTGTACCGGGGACCACCAGAAGGGTCCCGGGGGTCCACCGGGTGGGGCCACCTATCCCGGAGGGCCCCATGGGCCAAAGTGGGGAGGGGAACCAGCCCATAGTGGGCTGGTGCGCCCCCTTAGGCCCATCCCATGCGCCTAGGGTTGAAACCCTAGGGGTGGGGGGGCGCCCCACCTTGGCTTAGGGGCTACTCCAGCCCTTGGCCGCCGCCCCCCTTGGGAGATCCAATCTCCCAGGGCCGGCGCCCCCCCAGGGGGCCTATATAAAGGGGGGAGGGGAGGGGGGCAGCCGCACCCTTGCTCCTGGCGCCTCCCTCTCCCTCTCCAACACCTCCTCCTCCTCCTCCGTTGAGCACGGCGAAGCCCTGCCGGAGTACTGTAGTTCCACCATCACCACGTCGTCGTGCTGCTGCTGGAGCCATCTTCCCCAACCTCTCCTTTGCCTTGCTGGATCAAGAAGAAGGAGACGTTACGCTGACCGTACGTGTGTTGAACGCGGAGGTGCCGTCCGTTCGGTGCTAGGATCTCCGGTGATTTGGATCACGTCGTGTACGACTACCTCATCCCCGTTCGTTGAACGCTTCCGCTCGCGATCTACAAAGTGGTATGTAGATGCAATCTCTCTCCCATGACTCGTTGCTAGATGAACTCATAGATGGATCTTGGTGAAACCGTAGGAAAAATTTTAATTTTCTGCAACGTTCCCCAACAGCCTCTGGACGAAATTTATGAAGTGGCATCTTGTATATTTCGTCCAAGGCTTCCTTCACTCCTTATGGTAGCTTCAAAGTCCTGAAATCATCACTTGTAACTCCGTTCTTGTTCCCCTTGCGCATGCCATCAACTCCATGCTTGTTCTTGCTCCAATGTTCATCCTTCTCCAAGCTAGCCCTTCATTTGTAAGCAAAACAAATGTATCCAATTTAGGCAGCATCATATTCTCATGAACATTAGAATCATTACCAAGAAACGAAAGTACCTAGTAACTATATTGGCATGCGCGAGCTCTAGTAATTGGTCCATTATATGTAACAGTAGGGGCTATGGGTGTAACAATGGTATTGATGTCCTCATCATCCTCCCCTTCTTGAAATGAAGTCGTCCTTGATGGAAGCTCATCTTCCTCACCCAAATAAGGCTTCAAATATGCAATGTTAAAAGTGGGACTAACCCCAAAATCTACATGTAGCTCAAGTTTATATGCATTATCATTTATTTTCTCTAACACCTTAAAAGGACCATCAGCACGTGGCATTAGCTTTGATTTGCGCAAATTAGGAAATCTATCCTTACGCAAATGTAACCAAACAAGATCTCCATGTAACACCCCAAGACCGGAGCTTCAGATGCCTTCCATGGATTCCGGGTTTCGTCATGTGTTTTGTGTTGTTCGTTGCTGTCATCATGCCATCATATCATTAATTTTTTATAACTCTCCTAAATAAACCGTATGGATCTTTGATCCATTTAAATCGAGGGAAATCACATGGTGATTTCTCTTTAAAACATATTCAAAGTCTCCTACTATTATTAGGGAGCTATAATAAATATTTCATTATTTGGAATTGATCATAACACACTTGCAAATAAATCCCAATGCCTTTGTTATCGCAATTCTTGGTCTCCAACTCTACCCATAAATCCTTTCGTCATTTTCCGGAGTTCCACCTAATGTTCAACATTTTTGGACCTTTCCAACCCTCACTTCCTATTCAAACCATTTGAATTAAATTCAAATGAATTTGAATTTAAATCTCGCAATCATGCTCACTTCTATTTTCTTGGATCAAGCTCATTTTTACGGGTCCGGGAAAATTATCCGTACGCTCAACTTCTTCCTCTAACCCCTCTTTATTTTCTTTCTTTATCTCTGTTTTTTTCTTTTCTTTATTAGAGAGAGTGAGAGGAGGAGCCCAGCAGCTCCCAACCTCCCGCGCAGGCCCACCTAGGCCCAGCCGCCGGCCTCTAGGCCCAGCCCAGCGCCCACCTAACCCTAGCTCGACCCACCCCCATCTCCCCTGATCTCTCCCTCATCTCCCGTTCGAGCGCCGCCAAGAGAGGAGAGCCCCAGCGCCCGATCCCCAACTCCTCCCGATCCCCTCATCCTCTCCCTCTCGTCTTCTCCCGAGCTGCCGCCCTGTTGCATCGCCGCCCCGCCACCCGCACAACTCCATCCGCACAGCCGCCACCCCCTCTCTTCCCGAGGCCCGAGCAGGAGCGTTCGGCCTCGTCTTCTCGCGCGGCCAGCCGCCTCGACGGCGACCTCCAGGTCCACCGCCGCGCCCTGCTTCTTCTTCCTGCTCGAGGAGCCCCACGACATCACCATGGATGGCTGCCGCCCGGTTCGGCCTCTTCTTCGAGCAGAGGAGGACGCCCGCAACCACTGCCTCCCGCGGCGCCCTTTGACCTTGCTGTCGGCCGAGCTCGAAGCTCCGCCACTGCTCCTCGTCGCCGGAGTCCCGCTCCTCTGCCTCCCTGCTTCGTCCGCCGTGCCGTCATGCTGCAGCGCCACCGGCCTCGACCTCCCCCCCTCGCCGCGGCTGCACCCTGCAGGAGCTCCGCCTCCTCTCCCGCGCCTTCTTGCCTCCTCCGTGCCCATCCCCTGTTGCATCTCCGTCGGCACCATCGCTGTGCTATGGAGCTCCTGCTTGAACCGTCCCTTTCGGCCAACTCTGCTGCTGCCGCCGCTTCTTTGACCTTCCCTGGTGTAGCTTGTTTCCAACAAACGGCAACCCGATGGTTACCTCCACGCCAAGTACCACGACGGCCCTTGAAGAGTTCGGATTCGACAAGTTCGATGATGCTCTTGTACTACTAGATTGCCGAGACCGAGACCGGCAAGACCGACTACACGGACTCGCCAAGTACCACGACGATACATGAACGACTACCGTCGCCACGAGAACGACTACTTCCCTTAACGACTCGTGAACATCTACTTCCTCTACTTTGCACCGAACGAGACCATCTTTTGCACGCTTCGAAGGTATAACCCCGAGATGACCGTCTGAGAACGAATGCTTGTATTGTATGAGATGCTCGTGTTTGCATCGTGTCCGAATTGTCACTCGTTTCCATGACACTAACCCGTGGGAACCCGGTAGTCGGGAGCACCCCACCATCTCTAGCATGTTTCGCACATCCGCACGCTTCCTTTTGCACCGGTATCTCCATGAGCTACCGGAACCGATATGTTGCCGTGGCATCATTTTCGGATTCGTTGCCGTGGCACCCCTTTCTTCCACCACGGTGACAAATGCTTCGTATCATGCTCTTGTCAACATTTTCATAAAATTGCTTAAAACTTGCATATGTCATCCGCATCATGATAACAACAATTAAAATATTTAAAATGTTGTTTGTTTAAATTTGCTTAAATGCCATGCCAAAATGATTTATTCCATAACTAAATAACCGTATCTCGGAATTTAATAAACTTTATATGTAAATGGGGTAGAAAAATGCCTAGTTTAACATGTTGCACTTTATTTTCCTGTTTAACAACTTTAAAATATGTTTTAGGCAGAACAGTACCAAATCTAAAATATGCATATGAGGAGTTTCCGGAATTGTTGTTTGTTGTTCCGGCCTCATTTAAACTTGTCTAGATAGGTAGTTTAGTTGTGCTTCACCCCTTGCCATGTTAATCAACATTTAATATTGTTGGGTACATAAACAAGATCGAACTAAATATTTGATGTGGTGTTTTGTCAATATGCAACTCGTTGCATATTGAGCTCCACTTAATTTGTAGTGTTGTTTGTTGCACTTTGCCATGCCATGCTTTTTTAAACCGGACATGCATCATACTTGGTTGTGCATCATGCCATGTTTGTGCTTGTTGGTTTACCATGTTGTTTGTTTGTTTCCGGGTTGCCTTCTCTCGTTAGCTTCGGTTTCGTTCCGGAGTTGTGTGGATTCGTTCGACTACGTCCGTTTGTCTTCTTCATGGACTCGTTCTTCTTCCTTGCGGGATTTCAGGCAAGATGACCATACCCTCGAAATCACTTCTATCTTTGCTTGCTAGATGCTCGCTCTTTTGCTATGCCTATGCTGCGATACCTACCACTTGCTTATCATGCCTCCCATATTGTTAAACCAAGCCTCTAACCCACCTTGTCCTAGCAAACCGTTGTTTGGCTATGTTACCGCTTTGCTCAGCCCCTCTTATAGCGTTGTTAGTTGCAGGTGAAGATGAAGGTTGTTCCTTGTTGGAACATGGAGATGTTGTTCCTTGTTTGGAACATGTTTACTTGTTGGGATATCACAATATATCTTATTTAATTAATGCATCTATATACTTGGTAAAGGGTGGAAGGCTCGGCCTTATGCCTGGTGTTTTGTTCCACTCTTGCCGCCCTAGTTTCCGTCATATCGGTGTTATGTTCCCGGATTTTGCGTCCCTAACGCGGTCGGGTGATTTATGGGACCCCCTTGACAGTTCGCTTTGAATAAGACTCTTCCAGCAAGGCCCAACCTTGGTTTTACCATTTTCCTCACCTAGCCCTTTTTCCCTTGGGAGTCGCGCTCTCGAGGGTCATCTTATTTTACCCCCCGGGCCAGTGCTCGTCGTGAGTGCTGGTCCAAACCGTCAGCCGCCGGTGGCCACCAGGGGCAACTCTGGGTTCGCCTACCGGAAGTTTGGACAATCCGGTGTGCCCTGAGACCGAGATATGTGCAGCTCCTATCAGGATTTGTCGGCACATCCGGGCGGCTTTGCTGGACTTGTTTTATTACTGTTGAAATGTCTTGTAGCCGGGATTCCGAGACTGATCGGGTCTTCCCGGGGAGAAGGAATATCCTTCGTTGATCGCGAGAGCTTATCATGGGCTAAGTTGGGACACCCCTGCAGGGTTTGAACTTTCGAAAGCCGTGCCCGCAGTTATGGGCAGATGGGAATTTGTTAATGTCCGGTTGTAGAAAACCCGAAGTTGATCTTAACTAAAATACACCAACCGCGTGTGTAACCGTGATGGTCTCTTCTCGGCGGGGTCCGGGAAGTGAACACGGTTGTTGGAGTTATGTCTGACGTAAGTAGTTCAGGATCACTTATTGATCATAGTTGTTCGACCGTGCTTTGCCTTCTCTTCTCGCTCTCATTTGCGTATGTTAGCCACCATATATGCTAGTCGCTTGCTGCAGCTCCACCTCATACCTTTTACCCTACCTATAAGCTTAAATAGTCTTGATCTCGCGGGTGTGAGATTGCTGAGTCCTCGTGACTCACCAGATACTTCCTAACCCAGTTTGCAGGTGCCGCTGAGACCGTGCAGGTGACGTACCCGAGCTCAAGGAGGGGTTCGATGAAGATCTTGCCCTTTATGTTGTTTCGTTCTAGTCGATCAGTAGTGGAGCCCAGTTGGGGTCGATCGGGGATCTGTGTAGCATTTGGGGTAGTCTTCTTTTATTTTGGTTCCGTAGTCGGACCTTGATTGTATCTGTTTGATGTAATGCTTTATTCATGTTTTGTGTGAAGTGGCAATTGTAAGCCAACTATGTATCTCTTTCCCTTATGTAATACATGGGTTGTGTGAAGATTACCTCACTTGCGACATTGCTTTCAATGCGGTTATGCCTCTAAGTCGTGCTTCGACACGTGGGAGATATAGCCGCATCGAGGGCGTTACACTCCAGGTGCAAACACATCATGTTTTCTACCCTTATCTCCAGCAAGTTTATATTTAGCATTCATACGCTCAATGTTTTCCTTAGTTAACTCATGCATTTTTAAAATCAATTCAGCACGTTCTTTAGCATCAAAATTAACCTTCTCCGAAGATGGAAGAGGCAATAAATCAATAGGTGCACGAGGTAGGAAACCATACACAATTTCAAAAGGGCACATCTTAGTAGTAGAATGCAATGAACGATTATAAGCAAATTCAATATGAGGCAAGCATTCTTCCCACATTTTCTTATTATTCTTCAAAACATCCCTAAACATAGTAGACAATGTTCTATTGACTACTTCAGTTTGTCCATCAGTTTGGAGGTGACAAGTTGTACTAAAAAGCAGTTTAGTCCCCAACTTAGCCCATAAACATCTCCAAAAGTGGCTAAGAAATTTAGTATCACTATATGAAACAATAGTATTTGGCACACCATGCAAGCGAATAATTTCACGAAAGAACAAATCAGCAACATTAACAACATCATCGCTTTTATGACATGGTATAAAGTGTGTCATTTTCGAGAATCTATCCACGACAACAAATATGCTATCCCTACCCTTCTTTGTTCGAGGTAAACCTAAAACAAAGTCCATAGATATATCCTCCCAAGGAACACTAGGTACATGCAAAGACATATATAAACCATGAGGATTGAGTCGTGACTTAGCTTTTTGACATGTAGTGCATCGAGCAACAAAACGCTCAACATCCCGCCTCATCTTTGGCCAAAAGAAATGTTAGCAAGTATATCCTCCGTCTTCTTCACGCCAAAGTGTCCCATTAGTCCTTCTCCATGCGCCTCCTGCAACAACAAAAGACGAACGTAGCTAGCTAGAATGCATAGCTTGTTAGCACGAAACACAAATCCATCGTTAACGACGAACTTGTTCCATGTTCTACCTTCTTTACAATTCTGCAATACATCTTTAAATTCAGCATCATGCACATATTGACCTTTGATGGTCTCCAAACCAAATATTTTAAAGTCAAGTTGTGAAAGCATAGTATAACGGCGAGACAATGCATCAGCAATAACATTTTCTTTACCCTTCTTGTGTTTAATGACATAAGGGAAAGTCTCAATGAATTCAACCCATTTAGCATGTCCACGGTTCAGTTTTGCTTGACTTTTAATGTGTTTCAAAGATTCATGATCAGAATGTATAAAAAATTCTTTGGGCCATAAATAATGTTGCCATGTTTGTAAAGTCCGAACAAGAGCATATAATTCTTTATCATAAGTAGAATAGTTCAGACTAGGCCCACTCAATTTTTCAGAAAAGTATGCAACAGGTTTGCCATCTTGTAATAACACACCTCCTAATCCAATTCCACTAGCATCACAATCAAACTCAAAAGTCTTATTAAAATCAGGAAGTTGGAGTAAAGGAGCATGTGTCAACTTATCTTTCAATACCGTGAAGACTTCTTCCTGTGCGGTACCCCAAAAAAAGGCACATCCTTCTTTGTAAGCTCGTTGAGAGGTGCAGCAATGGTGCTAAATCTCTCACAAAACGCCTATAGAAACCAGCGAGTCCAAGAAAACTCCGCACTTGTGTGACCGTTTTGGGCTGCGGCCAACTCTCAATAGCTTCAATCTTGGCTTTATCAACTTCAATTCCTTGTGGAGTAACAACATAGCCCAGAAAAGATACTCGGTCGGTGCAAAAGGTGCACTTCCCAAGGTTACCAAACAAACTTGCATCACGTAGAGCAATAAAAACAACACGTAAATGTTCCAAATATTCTTCCAAAGATTTGCTATAAATCAGTATATCATCAAAATAGACTACCACAAATCGTCCAATGAAAGCACGTAAAACTTCGTTCATTAGTCTAATGAAAGTACTAGGTGCATTAGTTAACCCAAAAGGCATGACTAACCACTCATATAAACCAAACTTAGTTTTAAATGTTGTTTTTCATTCATCTCCCAATTTCATACGAATTTGATGGTATCCACTATGCAAATCAACTTTGGAGAATATTGTAGAGCCACTCAATTTATCAAGCATACCATCTAGCCTAGGAATGGGATGACGATAACGAATAGTAATATTATTAATGCCTCTACAATCAACACACATACGCGACGTACCATCCTTTTTAGGCACTAGTATAATAGGAACAACACAAAGACTAAGAGATCCGTGTATATAACCTTTGTCGAGCAGCTCCTGTACTTGACGCATAATCTCCTTCGTCTTATCTGGATTGGTACGGTATGGTGCACGGTTGGGTATGCACCGGGAATTAAGTCAATTTGATGCTCAATCCTTCGAATAGGTGGTAATCCCGGTGGCACATCTTGTGGAAAGACGTCAGCGAACTCCTGCAAAATGTTAGTGACAGCAGGGGCAAAGAGGAAGGCACGTCCTCGAATGAAAATAATGCCTCTTTGCACACAAAAGCATAGCAAACAGATTTGCTAAAATCTAGCTCATCAATATCAGATTTGGTGGCAAGTAAACATGCACTTTTCAATTTAATTTCAGAAGCAACACTAGATGGTTTATTATTAGGCTTCATTTGTTGCTCAAATTCTTTTGCCACAATCTAACTCTTATTTTTCTCCTGTTTTGCTTTATTAGCTCTATTAATATCATCTTTCAAAATGGAATCAGGAGTCATAGGAAGCAAAGTAATATTTTTATCCTTATGAACAAGAGTATACTGATTGTTTCTACCATGGTGTACAGAATTTTTATCAAATTGCCATGGTCTACCAAGTAATAAGGAACATGCTTGCATAGGTACCACATCACAATCAACATAATCATCATATGTAGAGATACTAAAATGCACACGAACAATATGTGTTAGCTTAACCTTGCCGCTGTTGTTGAACCATTGGATGTAGTAAGGATGTGGATGTGGTCTTGTGGTAAGAGATAGCTTCTCCACCATCTCCATGCTAGCCAAGTTGTTGCAGCTCCCTCCATCTATGATGACGCGAATAGAACGTTCCTTCAAAACTCCCTTTGTATGGAACAAATTATGCCTCTGATTTTGCTCAGCTTGTGTAACCTGCACACTCAAAACACGTTGAGCAACTAAACATTCTTACCTGTCAGCATCTTCAGCAGCCATGTATTGCGTCTCATGATCAGAATCATCTCCACCGTGTTCTTCATGCGTAATAAGAGCCAAAGTCTCCTCATCATAGTCACTAGCGGACTCATATCCACCATCCTTGTACACGCTGAGATTTGCATTCTCTCGCAAAATGTCCTCTTCCCTTACAACGACGACAAATAATATCACTTGTGTGCCCTGTAGACGCCATGGAAGAAGAAGAGCTCTGTGCAGGCCCGGCAGGTGTGCTCTTGGCAGTGGTGGTTGTGCCTGCTTTCTTGTATCATGGTTGGAGGTGGCACCTGAAGGAGGTGATGGTGCAGTGGAAGTAGATGATGCACGTGGTGTCCATGATGAAGGCCGACCTGCAGAAAATGTAGTTCGCGCCAACGCTTGTCGATCCTGCACTTCACGTTCAGCTTTACAAGCAAGATGGAATAAATGAGTGATATTATTATAATCCTTATAGTCTAGAATGGTCTGAATCTCTCTATTTAATCCACCCAGAAAACGTGCAAGCATAGCTTCATTCTCATCAACGATACCACATCTAATCAAGCCAGTTTGTAATTCCTGATAATATTCTTCTACTGAATTTTTTCCTTGTCTTAAGCGATGCAATTTTTGAAGTAATTCACGTTGATAATATGGTGGAACCCAACGAGTACGCATAGCAGTTTTCAAAGCAGCCCAAGTAGCTGGAACAGGATATAATCAACAATGTTCAGACCACCAAACACATGCAAAGCTAGTGAAAATACAAACAGCAGCAGGAACACGTCTCTCCTCAGGATATTGTAAACATGTAAATCGTTGTTCAGTTTCTAACTCCCAAGTAAGATATATATCAGAAACATATCTACCCTCAAATGATGGAATATTTAATTTCAGTTTAGGGAGATGGTCATGATCTCGTACCTGAAGGGGAGCCCTAACATTGCCATTATTTGCATGTGGACGACCTGGTGGTTGTGGTGCTGCTGGTTGCACATAGTTCTGATTTTCATCAACTTCATCCCCGTAATCTCTCACATAATCCTCCTCCTCCGCATCAGCAGCAGGAGCCACAGAAGTATCAACAACAGCACCAACAGTTTGGCCAAGCGCAAGAGGGACACGGCTCACTCGGCGGAGGGCTGTTTCGCGACGTGGAGGTAGTCGTTGTTGTTGTTGTTGTTGTAGAGATGCGTTAGGTGCAGCCGGTGGTGGTGATGGAAGACGCGCGAGCAATTCATTAAACTTGTTATCGAGCTTTGTTTCGAACGTCTTCTCCATGTCATCTATCTTCTCCATGGCCTCTTCAAATCTGTTTAGCACATCTTGCACCTATCCACTCATCATTTGCTGAAATTTATCATGCAACTCCTTATTCGTCATGTTCTCCCAGTCATTCTCGTCGGCTTGTGATCCTGGCATGGTTAGCAGCAATAGAAACACACAAGAATATGATCCTACAGACTACTAACAAGTGGTGGTGGTGGTGGTGGTGGTGGGTGTCACAAATCCGTCAAGCAAATCTCAAATTCTTACCAGTTCTTACCCAGCAGCAGGCAGTGATCGGCAACCGATGTAGTCAAAACTCTCAAAGCTTGGATAAAGCGATTATCAGGGAGAGTCAAACGCACGACGTAGATGTATGTGGAGCTGGGAAGGCTTATAATATGGTAGCAAAAAGAGTCAGCAATAATCAATTCAGATATGCAAAGTTGAATAAACGCTCAACGACGGTACTGTGCTGGTCCTAGGCTAGACCGCGCTAGAGACGCGAGCCTAGAACACTAACAGAATCACGGCACTGCACGTAAACAAGGGAGGAGCACACTCTGAATTTTTTTCTTTTTTTTTCTTTTTTTTGCACTTTTTTTCCTCTTTTTTTTGCTCCGCAACAATTTTTTTCCGAAAAAGTCTACAAATGGTCTAAAAACTGCCTAGCCATAATTTTCCAGACTTAGTTTTTTTTTTGAGTTTGGAACTATTTTTCTACTGCGGGTAGCACGGAAGTTGGGGAGTCCTTCTCTGTCACGACTTGGAGTATGGCGTGATCTGGAAATCTAAAACAAGCAGCAATTACTGGATTCGGACTGGCGACGGAGAGGAATCTGGTGGAATCTTGGACTGGTGGCAGAGATGAATCTGGTGGAACTCGGACTGGTGGCGGATATATGTTGCAGGTGGACTCAGATTGGCGTGATGGCGGCGGATATGTGGTGGCGTATATGGACTCGGATTGGCGGTGAATATGTGGTGGTGGTATATGGCAGCGGTGATGAAGTTGGTGCGGTGGTGGTATATGGCAGCAGCGATGATGATGCGGTGGTGATATATGGCAGCGGCGACGTGACAACCTGTGAACAGAACTCGAAACTCTAAAGAATTAGACGCTAAGACCAGCAACTTGACACGACGATGCAACCACAAATTCAACAAAGCAAATACAAAAAAGATTATGCAAAGGCTCAGATTGGTTCGGATAGGATGAACTAACCATAATTTTTTTGGCTTTTTCGTGGACTGTAGGTATGAAAAACAGACTCGATCTAAACTATGAAAAACTGTAAAATCTCACCGAGCAACCTGAAAATCTGATACCACTTGATAGAGGCAAAGGTGTCCCGATGTTTCGATGAGATGGTGGTTATCGTTTTCTGTGGGAGTCGACCTTGACGATCCGACTACGAACGTGCGAGACGTCGCGCCTTAGCAATCGCTAAACCAACTTCCGAGGGTTATTGACCACGCCGGAGCATGATCAACCTGACAACGAGGGCCTGTTTCCTGCGAGCAAATGAAGAACAAGCAAGAAACTAAGATTGCAATCTGGATATTGCGAATATAAGAGAAAAGCTTTATTAATGAAGTTGGGTTCTGTGACGCCTTGGTCTGGTTGTTGAACACAAACGAAGTACGCGAAGTTGCAGCTACGGTGAATTTTTAATCTAAACAAAACCCCAAAGTCTTAACGGTGCCCTAAGGGCTGTATATATGGAGGAAGAGGGGGGAATTTCATGGCCCTTGGGGAAGGGGTCCGAAATCAACCCTATCTCTTGTTTCCCCACACATACGGACACTAAAAACAGCTTATACTCATGTATTTCGAAATTACATGGGCCTGGCCCAATAATAAGGTGACGAAGCACCTAGAATAGCCTCTGGACGAAATTTATGAAGTGGCATCTTGTATATTTCCTCCACGGCTTCATTCACTCCTTATGGTAGCTTCAAAGTCCTGAAATCATCACTTGTAACTCCGTTCTTGTTCCCCTTGCGCATGCCATCAACTCCATGCTTCTTCTTGCTCCAATGTTCATCCTTCTCCAAGCTAGCCCTTCATTTGTAAGCAAAACAAATGTATCCAATTTAGGCAGCATCATATTCTCATTAACATTAGAATCATTACCAAGAAACGAAAGTACCTAGTAACTTTATTGGCGTGCGTGAGCTCTAGTAATTGGTCCATTATATGTAACAGTAGGGGCTATGGGTGTAACAATGGTATTGATGTCCTCATCATCCTCCTCTTCTTGAAATGAAGTCGTCCTCGATGGAAGCTCATCTTCCTCACCCAAATAAGGCTTCAAATATGCAATGTTAAAAGTGGGACTAACCCCAAAATCTACAGGTAGCTCAAGTTTATATGCATTATCATTTATTTTCTCTAACACCTTAAAAGGACTATCAGCACGTGGCATTAGCTTTGATTTGCGCAAATTAGGAAATCTATCCTTACGCAAATGTAACCAAACAAGATCTCCAGGTGCAAACACATCATGTTTTCTACCCTTATCTCCAGCAAGTTTATATTTAGCATTCATACGCTCAATGTTTTCCTTAGTTAACTCATGCATTTTTAAAATCAATTCAGCACGTTCATCCTTCTCCAAGCTAGGCCCTTCATTTGTAACCAAAACAAATGTATCCAATTTAGGCAGCATCATATTCTCATGAACATTAGAATCATTACAAGAAACGAAAGTACCTGGTAACTTAATTGGTGTGCGCGAGCTCTACTAATTGGTCCATTATATGTAACAGTAAGGGTTATGGGTGTAACAATGATATTGATGTCCTCATCACTTGCCGGATGTTGAGTGCCCGCCCGATAAAAGTTAAGAGCAAGAGCTTGTATTGATAGGGCGGAACGTTCAGGTTCAGGTATCTTTTCTCCTTTTGCACACTGTCTCCTTTCCCACCAAAGGAACCAAGTAGCCACCGCAATCAAACATGATACAGGGATTTGAGCAAGATATAGTGGGTCATCAACCGAAGTACAGATCAGCTCCTCCAGTACAGCCGAACCGACCCTATCGACATTCAGAGATCTCTCAACTTTTTCCAATAAACCCAGATTTTCCCAAACCATCTGCGCTCGGCCACATTCAAATAAAGCATGCCGAATGTCTTCAGTATACGCCTGGCACACAGGACATGCAGTATGAATTTTCATATGCTTGTTAGCAATAATAGATTTACATGGAATAGCACCATGTAGTGTTCGCCACACATGAACCTTGACTTTCCCTGGGATTTTCAATTTCCATATTATTCTCCAAATTGGGTTAGCAGTCGAACCATCTTGTATGTTACTTCCTTCAAACTTCCTACCATACCTACGGTTCCACTCAATGTAGTAGGCTGATCGTACAGTAAAATTATGTGACTTTGTATATTGCCAATCAACGAAATCTTCCATATCTCCGCTTGACAATGGGATTTGAAGGATTCTGTCTGCATCCACTCCCCAAAAAATATCTCTAATTAATGTCTCGTCCCAATGTCTAGTAGCCGGATCAATAAGCTCATGTACCATTGTGAGGAGAGAGGAACCTCGCATGGTAACTATCTTCCTCGAGCTACTAGTAGGGATCCATGGATCATCCCAAATTCTCCAAATACATCCTTGATTAAAAGTTTTAATACCTGAGTATATGCTTTGCCAAACATAAGAAGATCCCTTCTTCAACTGAACTGATAAGATATTACCGTCCGGATAATATTTAGCCCTGAGAATTCTTGCGCATAAGGATTTAGTATTTTCAATCAATCGCCAAACTTGTTTAGCTAGGAGTGCTTTATTAAAGCTACACAAGTCTCTAAATCCCATTCACCTATATCCTTAGGAACACACATTTTCCACCATGCTAGCCAGTGCATTTTTCTCTGGTTCTCATCATCACCCCACCAATACTGCGCCATCGCGTCGGTGATTCCCTTGCAAATTTTATTTGGGAGCCTAAAGACGGACATTGCATATATTGGATTGCTTGAGCAACCGCTTTCAGAAGCACTTCCTTCCCCCCAAGGGACAATGTCTTCTCTTTCCAGCCATTCACCATTTGACAAACTCGATCAATAAGATGCATAAAACAATCCGACCTGTCGAGGCCCACCATCAAGGGTAAACCAAGATATATAATACGAGGCCTGTTTTAGAGAAAAGTCACTCACGCTGGCCATAGAGCCCCAGCAGCGCAAAACTTATCGCTGTCAGGCTGCGCGGCGCTTATAGCGTCCAATAGTATTGCACCGCCCGCAAACTTATATATTGGGACGGCCCATTAGCATAGGTTGGTCAGCCCCCTCAAAAAAAAAGCATAGGTTGGTCAGATGTTTTTTTTTTCTTTTTACTTGTGTTTATTTTTCTTCACTTTTATTTGCTTTCAAGAAATGACTACACATTTGAAAAATGTTCAGGTGGTTATAAACTGTGCTCATGTATTTATTTTTTTTGAATGTTCGCGCATTTAAATATTCACATATTTGAAAAAAATGATTTTTAAAACTTGATCGTGAGATTACAAAATGTTAATGCATGTTTTGATAAGAAATGTTCGTGTATTTCTCCAAAACAATTCTGTCTGTGTGCGCGCGCATGTGTTGTTTAACAATATTTCATAAAAGAAAAAAGAAAAAGCTGAAGCAAAAAAAATGTAGAATGAAGTTAAAAGAGAGGGAATGAATCAAGTGATTTTGTTGATACGAAGGGTATTCTAAATATACTAAACCTAGCTAGGTTTAATTTACCAGGTTTTTTTGACTTTTTCTTATCAGTAAAAATCAGACCAATGAGAGGTTGACACATCAATTAATGGGGGATCTGGCGTGGTAGGCTTGGGGGTGTGTGTAGCGATAATCCGTTAGATATGGGACATTCTTTGTGCCCCGGCATGTGCGCTACATGGCCGCTGCATGGCCGCTTTGTGCTTTGTCTGTTTCTGATCATGTGCATGCATGCATGTATGAGATCGGAAGCCAATTGAATTCGTTGTTCCAGCTTTTCTTTCGATGAGTGTTGTAGATGGTTGCAGATATTTTTGCTACGTGTTGCCCGATTAAAACATTGATATATGACGTGGCCTTTCCTACCTGCATGGACGGTGCCATCTCATCGTAAGTTCAGGACGCCGCTTCTTTCGGTGTTTCTGGTCACCGTTCGATGGTTCAGGTGGCTTGGGTTCCTATAAATAAGAGGCCGAGTCCTGCGTTCCTGCCCTATGCAGCGCCTCGACGTATAGATTCAAACTATTTGAGTGGCAATACGCAACGACCGTTTATGGCGAGGCAGACGACGTAGCCGTCGTTGAGCATGATCTCCCGATTGGAGCTGGTGGAGGCGAGCAGCTGGCTCTGGCGCCCCACGGCGCTCTCCGGTATGGTGTCCACGAGGAGGTGAGTCTGTCCTTCATTGTGTAATCATGCGGCCGCCGCGAGGTGTCGCTCCTGGAGGGCTTCTAACGGAACGCTTTTGGCTACTTCCGGCACAACCACGAAGCTCTGTGCGGGCGGGCTGGGAACACGCTGGAGCTGGCGAAGAAGGCCAACTCCGCCTTGATGTACGACCACCTGATGATGCTCCGGAGTCGGCCCCTATTCACGCCGTCGCGGACGTACATAGTTCGGACGTGAGCCATGCCGGGTTCGATATCATGGAGGAGGCCGTGTATGGCGGGCCGGCCAATGGCGGTAGAATTTCTCCGGGTCCAAGAACAGTAAGGGCGAGGAGGAGGGCATCGTGGTGTCTATCAGCCTGTCCACAACGTCATGAAGAACTTGCCCAACCCGTCGGCGTCTCAAGCTCATTTAACCTGGCGGCGACTCTAGCTCGCGCCCTTCGCATCAATCTCATGCCCACCAGGCCATCGGCGCCCCGTCGAAGACAACGCGATGACGCACTCCAGTTCCCTGCCGCTCGACCTCAATGTGAACTGCAGGAGGACAATTGCTCGGTGGTTGTCTCATCCTAGCTCTCTTCTTCAACTCGTGTCGATCGGCCTGGTGCAAGGGCACGGGGCTCACGGCAACCACGCCGACGTCATAGGTACACACCCAATCCCTTCCTGGAGGGTGGCGAGGAATTGATATGGCATGCGGTTGACGCCGTGGAGATCGCCACCACTGCAACTGCTGCCTGTGGCCATCGACCGCCTCTCCCCGCGGCCGCTGAGCTATGTTTCTCCTCGCAGCTGCGTATGTCCATGCATGTACTCCCTACTAAACCACGGCATCATCTGCTTTAATCCCACCCATACAGGACATGATTGTAGCATGAAAGGCCTATTCTGTTGGAGCCGTGCATGGACGACCTATGATTGCTCTCGCGTACCTTTGCGCAATGGCGGCCTGCTACAACGCAAGGAACTCACCGAGCCGCGGCAGGATTGAGCCGGAGAGCAGTGCCGTGTTGATAACCAGCGTGTCCAGGTTCTTGAGTCGATTAAGCTCGCCGTCGCCGGGAGGGGGCCAGAGATGTTGGTCTCCCCGAGGTCGAGCATGGTGAGGTTGGAACAATAACCGATCTTCTGCTTAGGTTTGGCCACTGGTGGAGGATACCGTCATGAACTGGGAATCACGTCGCGCCCCCAGAAGGTGGGGCTAGCCAACGGAGACGTCGTCGGGACCCAGAGCTTGTACGCGCGTAACCCGAGCTTGCGGTCGTAAACGAGGAGCAGCTATGAAATCAACAGCAGTGCGGCGGCCGCGTGCTGCACGCCGTGGAGTGGCTTCGCTTGAGTAGCCGCGGCGGCTGCGATCCCCTGCATGCGAGCTGATCAGCTGCATGCAAATTATTCCGATCTATGCATCCGATCATGCAAAATCAGCGGTAAATAAGCCCTAAATTAACAGGTCTGGCCTTTCCTCAAAATCAGTGGTAAATCAGTCCACCATGCATGCAAAGTTAAAAAAAAGGGGAGGCAGAAACTAGGGAACGTGGGAGCGTGTATGTGAATGAATTGACACAATTATTGATGCTAATAGAGAGGTTTTCTCGGAGCTCAACACATATCGGTGTAGAAAATTGGGCGTGTGAATTGGCTTCAACTGATTCTATCCAGTGTTTTAAATACCAGACTATGCTAATTAGCAGCGGATATCTAAATCAGCTATAGCGGGCTATTTTATACATGAGGCCATTTAGTGCCACCTAGTTAAAAAGGCTATAGCAAACGGGGTCATAGCCGGCTATTTAAAACTATGATTCTATCCCTTGCATACAGTTCACCGCTTATAGTTTCTCTATTTCTTCAAGGAAATATTTTTTCTCCATTTCTCAACAATTTTTTTGGATTCCTAGCTTTCTTTTTATTGACTGTCGTTTATAATTCTGAGTACACACGCTGGTGCATTTCTTGTGTGCACTTAGCACTTTCCTTTTTTATTTGTTTTCCTGGTCAAACTACAGTCTGTGGGTCTGTTGGGTGGCATATGGTTTGGTTGTTGCCGCCCGTGCATGCATTGGTGGAGTGTGGATTTGGGGATAATGATGTGATTGGGTATGCTCAAAAAAAAATGATGTGATTGGGTGCGTGAAAATGGGCTGGGATGTGACTACGTGCATGACAGTCAGTTGTGATATTTTTTTCGCTTTTTCCATGTGTACCCTGTGTATTGGCACGTGATGAATTACTGTTGATGTGTTGTATTTGACCTAATCAGATGTTATTTCCCATAGTGGTTAGCGGTGATCCTCCGGTTCCTATACTCTCTTTATATGACAAGGCGTAGTTCTTTTGCCGGCCGTCATCCAGGTCAGCTTTGTTCTGCTTGGCCGTAGTGTTGTGCTAGAGATCTTCTTGTTGGCCGGGATCGAACACCTCCTCTAAACACACACTAGAACAGAGAATGTGAAATCCA
Source organism: Aegilops umbellulata (assembly GCA_032464435.1). NCBI lineage: Eukaryota > Viridiplantae > Streptophyta > Magnoliopsida > Poales > Poaceae > Aegilops > Aegilops umbellulata. The sequence goes on along the minus strand of CP136059.1, from coordinate 270,538,433 downwards.
CGACCTAATTAAGAAGGAAGTCCTAAATGGAAGCAAATTTAAAAATAAGGGCAAGAGATCTGAATCAAGAGACTCGAGTCACGCAAAACAATTCGCCATGGCCATCGTCTGAAACTTCATACATTCATACGTTCATGTAGGTACGCAACAATAGTAATGTAATCCAGAAGACAGATAGCATTCTAGGATTACTGTGACGCGTTCTTCTTGAGGTTGTTAGCTTAACCGCCTGTAACTACACATTGACGGATACGGTCTCTAGACCGACCAGCGACAGCTAGGCGTATCTAAGGTTAGTACTGATACCGGTTTGAGGTTAGCTAAGTAAGATTAAATCCTAATCTAATGGCCGGCCGTTTGGCAGTGGCTCAAGCCATGCCGGCTAGCACGCATGACACAAAGGCCACGGCGGCCATGGCTAGCCAAGAGTGGCTGCGTGCAGGAGTGGCACTCTGGAGTGTGCGGCAACAGCAGCACTAGCAGCGTAGTAGGCAACGGCAGGGAGCGAGCGGCGACGGACAGCAGCGCGGGCAGTGGCAAGCAGAACAGCCCGGCGGCAAGCAGCAGAGCAAAATAGCGGCAGCTAGCGCATGAGAGTAGCAGCAATGTCACGCAGCAGTGAAGAGCAGCAGCAGTTCGCAAGGAGAAGAGGCAGAGCAGCGGCAGTACGCACACACGTATAGGTACGCAGAAGCTCAGGCACGACGGTGACGGCGGCCTACGGCGTACAAATCGAAGGGGAAAAGGGGGGATCCGAGGGAGGAGCTCACCTTGAGTCCGTTGGCGTGCTCGGGGAGGACCGGGGTGGACCGGAGCGACGGCATCGAGGGCGAGGCCGCGGTGGCCGTGATGGAGAAAACTGATGAGGGCGGCGTCGACGTGGTTCCCCGAGCTCGATCCGGTGAAGTAGTCGAAGGAGAAGAACGTGACGGAGCTCCTGGACAGCACAGGACGGAGGACGGTGGCCGGTGGACACGCCTGCGACGGGGCCATGGCGACGACGGCGTCCGGCCAGCGTAGGGGAGAAGGAAAGCGGCGCGGGGGAAAGGGGGAAATGGTGCTAGGGTTCCAGAGAGGTGCAGGGACGACCTTAACCACGCGGGGACTCGTCCAGCACGCCCCATGTGAACAGAGAGATAGGAGAAGGTTCTACCTCTTCTAACTTTTCTTTTTCTGTTTTGATTTCCCTCACAGTTTGCATTCCTTTTGGGCACTAAATGAATTTAGTAAAATGTATAAATTGCCAAAATAATTATTATGCAATATTCTGCACTGCCTCAAAAAGTTCAAAGATCAATTGATCTCATTTGAGTTTTGTTTAAATAGAAACGATTTATTTTGGGGCTGTTTGGACCAGTTTCAAATTTTAAGGGCATTTTAGTAACTCAAATAATGTTGGATTATACATAAGAATTAGTTAGTGAATTTTTGCAACCCAGCGAACATTTTTGTTCTACCGCTTGACGAAATAATAATTTGACTTTATTTTAATTTGAGTTTGAATTCGGTTTCGATCAAAGTGAGGTTTAGAAAATTAAATGCGATGGCATGGCACCATTAGGGTGTGTGGTTATTATAGGTTAACTACATGGGTGTTACAGGTGCACAAACATCCAAATGCACATGATCAGGTTAATGTTTCTATAACAACATTTAATGGCCGTTTTAGACCTGCTTTATTATTGAATGGGAGTTCGACATAAATAATATATTTGTTTCCAATAATGTTGATGTACGTAAAAAAGTTAAGGTTGCGGCTGGTTCTTTCACTGGTTATGATGTAGTTTGATGGAGTGAATATTGTCTGTTACACCCTAATGATATACCTTCTACTTGGGATGATTTGAAATTTGCCATGCGGCATACATTCGTTTCCGCTTATTATACTCGTGAAATGATTACAAAGTTGCAACATTTAAAACAAGGTAGTGACACCGTAACGAAATATTATGATACTTTACAAACCACCTTGCTGCATTCCTCTTTAGAAGAAAGTGAAGAAGATTTTATGGATAGATTTTGGGGAGGATTAAGTCGTGACATTCAGGAGATACTAATTCATAAAGAGTGTTATCCTATGGACCATTTGTTTCATCTTGCTTGCAAAGCTGAACAGGAAATAAAACGACGTGTTGCCCATAAGGAAAACAAGCGTGCCCCACCAAAAAAAAAGGAAAACAAGCGTGAGATGCACATTCCGAGAGTTGATATGGTTGTCCCTTCAACTATTAGGCATACTATGACAACCACATCCGTTGTTGTGAGGACTACATCACCTTCACCATGTGACACATCATCACCGAGAGTGCCTACATCATCTGAGTTGATCATAAGAGGTAATGACAAAGGTACTAATCTTTCACCTCCAAATGAGTATGATGAATGTCTTGTCAATTTAAGTGCACAATGTGGTGAGTTGATCACACCAGCTACTTTAGAGGACTACATTGATGATTTGACTTTGCCATGTGACAATTTTGAGCGAACCCATTGAATTAACTATCAATGCAAAAGAATCAAGTGAATCAGGGAATAAATCAGATTTGGATCAAATATGTTTGAAAATAATTGTGCCAATGTTTAATCATTTTGAAATGACCTCTAATCTTGGTGATGGTTCATCCATGTTGGGATGGTTTAATGATAAGCATTGTCAATCTTTTGATATGAATAAGAGCTTCACTTATATGTGCAAACTAAGTTGCAATATTTTCATGCCTTTGACTTCTTGTGATAATATATTGACTTTACATTTCATGACTTTTGAAGGGTGCTCTTGTATAACTGTGTCACATGTGCACCAAATGAGATCAGTAAAAACGGATGACATATACATATACAACATGTACACCTTGTCTCTTTTGTTAGCCAGATTTCAGTTGTATAACTGTGTCACATGTGCACCAAATGAGATCAGTAAAAACGGATGACATATACATATACAACATGTACACCTTGTCTCTTTTGTTAGCCAGATTTCAAATTAAGCAACGCCGAGGACGGCTTTGTTTTCAAGAAGGGGAGGATGATGAGGACATGACTACCTTGGATACGACCAAAAATATTGCATACATGCATATTTGTCAGGTGATTTCTAGTGCAAACTATTCAATAATCTATTTATGTTTTCCAGAATAAAAATACTTCACACACTTTTGTGTTTTGTCTAATTGCGGTGTATGGGACATTTGTACAATCCCCATATGAAGATAAGGCAACGGGAGAAGTTTAGGTTCTGTTCAAAAAATCCTCTCACGTCACTTTTGGCCAAGAGAAGATAGAGTCCAAGTCTCTCACGTTCTGGATTCAGATTCGGACTGCACAAACATACCTAACTCAAAACTCCAACAACTTTTTCATACGGACTCCGAATTGGGTGATTCTTTTTTTGTTGGAAAGTAGATTTCGTCCTCTTTCCAACCCAATTGGATTCACTTTTATATTCGTCCGGAGCATTGAGATATGGACAAAATAATCTGACTCTGCAGCAGAATCCGAGTCAAACAACAAGTCCAAAGATGTTGCATCACCTTCACTTGGGCCCATGAGCCTTGTACGACCTAGGGTTGGTTTTAGGCTGCCTTGGGACGTCCTCCCACCTCCTTGGGCGCCACCCCTTGCTCATATATAAGTAGATCCATCTAGTAGCTTTTTCCTTGGGATTTGTTTAGTTAAAAGTTAGCCATTGCAACTTCGTGTACTTCGTTTGTGTGTCCAACGACCAGACCAAGACCGCTTCCGGATACCCACCTTTATCAATACTTCATATATATTCGCAATATTCAGATTGCTTTATTATATTCTTACTTGTTCTTGTATTGCTTGCAGGAATAGGCCTTCGTGGTCAGGTTGATCGTGCTCTGGCGTGGTCAAGAACCTCTCGGAGTTGGTTTAGCGATTGCTAAGGCGCAACATCGTAGCACGTTTGTAGTCGGATCATCAAAGTTGTCTCCACCAAATCGATAGTTATCATCTCATCGAAAGATCGGACACCTCGCCTAATATGAGGTACTACTTCCGTTCTAACATAATTAAAGTTCTGCATTTGTCATAAGTAAAATTTATTTAAGTTTAACCAATTTTATAGAAAATTATATTAGCATCTGAAACACCAAATTAGTTTCATTAGATTATATATTACAAAATACATTTTTGTACTACATGTATTTGGTGTTGTAAATTTTACCATATTGTTATCTTAAACAAGTTTGACTTAGGACAAACATGGATCATAAGTTAATTACTTTATAATGGAGGAAGTATTAATTATACAGGCCAGCAAATTGGTTAATTGATGTAAGTTTTTTTAAATGAATATCAGTGAGCTAAATCCTGGCTACGCAGACATGGCGCTGGGTCATGCTAGAAATGTATTGTATTGTCCACACTTTTGTACAACGCGGTCTATATATAGTTCTACTGGACCGGGATCGAGTGACTTGCCTTCTGGCAGTCACGGCGTAACATGCACCCACCCATCTGCCATTCGTTTCTGATCGAAGGGACACCAGCGACTGAAGGCCAAAACTGCCCACTTGGCTACCCACTGGTTCACCATGGTGGAAAAACGATTCAGACTTGCCTTTTTTCAAGCATTCGACAGTAGCAACCGGCAAACAACAGCGGCCACAAATTAGCAGCTTCAGCTAGATGTAATTAGCTCATGAGGCTATAATCTTCTTGCTTGTAAAAGCAACTCCAACGTGCTGATCCATTTCGTTCGTGCGCGTCTGTTTGGATCGTGGGGACAGAAAAGTCGGCCCAGCGCGCCGACCTAAACAGACGCGCGTTCGTTTTTCGTCCGTCTGTCGATTCATTCGCTTGAGCCTCATTTGCGTCGGCGCGGACAAGAGACGAACGTGCGCGCCGCGCGCCAACTACTCCCCCTGGCATGTCACTTAGTGGCAAAGCGTTCACCATTGCCCTCCACTTTCTCAAAAACTCTGGCCAGCACGGGCTCGTATATCCATATTGAGGGGTTGCTTCAAGACATGGCAGTACATGTTAGGTGAGAAAGAATGCGACTGTTTGGGCTGAACACACCCCTTTACTAATGATGTTCGTTAATAATATGGTACTCATAAGCACAAGCTATTTATATCTAACATTTTTCTTTATTGCATCAGATTTGCCTGCCTCCGTTGTTTGGGCATTTTACTATTGGCTTTTTTTGCGCCCTTGTTGTTTATCGGCTGGACGTATCTTTTTGGCGTCCTTGTTGTTTATCGGCTAGACGTATCATTTCTTTTATTTTGGTGGAGTTACATAGCTGGATCTGATGTCAAGAGGTGGTGAAAGTGCTATACGTAGCTGGACTCCTGTCTTTGGGGAAGTGCTAGACGCAAGCCGACAGCATAGGCCCTGCCGCCTGCAAGACTCATGACCCACTAGATAACTTTATTTTAAGCGAGCTTATTATTTTTAGAGATGTTTCTTCTTGAAAGCACCTCATAAGAGTAATTGTGATCATCGATGAGTTTATGCATTCTCTACTCTTCATGGTGAATTTAGTAAAGTTCAACTTATATATAAACCACGCCTTCCGCTCTCCTTCACACACCAGTTCATCCCCCCGCCCCCGCGTCGTCTCCACCGAGGCGACTCGGGGGAAACCCTAAACCGCCGCCGCCGCACCCCTCCTTCCCCCCTCCCCTCCCCCTCCTCCGCCGCCAGAGGTGCGCGCCGGCGTGCGCTCGACACCGATGAAGGTGGCGGCAAGGGATCTGGCGGCTCCACATCGCGTGGGGGGCTCGGCATCCGGGGCGGCGGCCCCGGGCGGAGAGCGCCGGGTGGCCCGGGCGGCGGGCCACTCCGGCCGGAGCTGGTGAGGCGCCTTCCTCGGTCTCGCGGGGGACGAGGAGGCGTCGGTCCACGGTCGCTAGTGTGCGGCCTCCCTTGCGCGGTTGCCGTCGCCAGATGCATCTCACCCTCTCCGTCCAGATCTGCTCCTTCCATCTCCGGATCCGGGTCCTCCCGGGCGTCGGCAGCGCGGATCTCATCGAGGGGGGTTGGTTCCGGGGGAAACCCCTGGCCGGCGCAGCCACATCGCAGGCGACGCCCTGGGCGCCGTACTCCTCCCTGGAGACTGTGGTGAGGATCCTTCTCCCCCTCCTTCTGTTCCCTGCTAGGTGAAAGCCTAGGTCCCCTGATTCGGGCGGCGACGACACATCTGTGCCGTGTTCCTTCTTGGAGGCGCAGCCCGGGGATCGCAGGTGCGGCGAGAGAGTCGGGTTGCGGGTGTGATGGTGGCGGGTGGCAGCTTGGCTCGGCGCTTCACTGCCTTTTCTTCGGTGGCTCATCGCTGTTGCCCTTGTTGCTGCGTCTGTGGCCGACGGCTCTAGCCCTTCGGTGTGGCTTAACCGCAGACGACGATGGTGCTCGGAATGGTGTGCTCTGAGCTAGCAGGTCTGCTCCTAGTTCTTTCTTCATGCGCAGCTTGGACGTCTTCCTCTGGGTTCTAGGGTGAACCGAGTTGCCGCCTGCCGGTGCGGCATCCTTCGAGCCAGGATGAGAGGGCAGGGGCCCTTTGCAGCGGCAGCTCCAGAGGAGTGTCGGTGTTGTCTTCGAGTTTGGCTACGATCACGAAGCTTGCGCGGTGGCGCATCCTCTCAAGTCCGTAGCTTGTCCGGTTGGTGTAGGTCGTCCTGTAGGGTGTTGGCGGCAGCATGGCGTTATTGCTATCGCTACTACCTTTGAGTCTGTTTCGCTTTGCTCCTTGTATCAGCCGCTTGTTTCTTTTCTTGCTGTCCTTGTAAGTTGGTGTTCTTGTATTCCTGGCCGGTTGATGGCTTTGTTAATTCAAAGCCTGGCTCTTCTTGAGCCTTCATTCTAAAAAAAATATCTAGAGAAATGTGAAGTGTGAGGTATCTCTCTCAATAGTGGCCTGCCATGTACTTCCCGTGGGCAACACCCAAACGCCCAAACCTTAAACACTACTACATCGATCTCATGTACTCTCGTGGTAGTTGTGGGCAGGGATGAAGCTAGAAAAAAAAACTTAGCAGGATCATGTCTATGATAGTGGGGTCGTCATTTATAAATGAATAATGATTAGTACTAAATTAGTGAAGGATTTACAAATTTGATTGGGTCAATTGACCCCGTTGCTTACAAGGAAGCTCCGTCCATGGTTGTGGATTGTGGGATGCACGATAGACTCCAAAGGACACACATGCATCATTCCTAATTTGAAGGATTGGCCTTGAAAAGAGTTACAAGGTTTTGTTCACCATTGAATGAGTCAGTCGAAGGCAACACGCTAATATCATCTTCTTCGTGAAAAAATAATGAGATTAAAGTTCCAAAGAAATAAAAGCAAGAAATTTTAAAGAGCGTTGATGGAGGTTGGAAGCAATAGGAAGAAGAATGGACCGGGATCCATAGGTTCACTAGTGGTTTCTCTCCAAAAAAATAGCAAAGTGTGATGAACAAATATAGTCGTGCATCGATTAAATTGCAGTTTTTATGAGTATGGTTATGCATGGTATAGTTGCATATGACCATCACGTCCAAACATCTATAAACCATCATCCTACTACATCTATAGCGAATACTCCATCCCGAGACCATTATCCAACATGCATCTCAAAGTATTAAGTTGAAGAAACAGATTATTGCATTAAGTATGATGACACGAAGTGATACATTGTCTTCACCCTGCGTTCAAAAGGACAACTACGCAATCATATTTTTTATCCGTAATGGCAACAATAAAATACAATGCAAGCCTTTTCCACTTTCTATCACTGCGGTAGATTACTTACAAGATTGAACCCAACTAACACACACAACTTCCTTTTAGAGATCATCCATCAAACTTGGCCAAAGAAATATAAATAGATCGGTGAGCATATGTGAGTAAGAATTCTGCAACAAAGAAATGAAATTGATCTCAAAAGAATTAATGGATAGATCTGGTCATATGGTGACAAATCATCACATGGCAATAATGCATCAGCAAATTACATTGAATGGATCACAATCATGTACGGCAGCTCATGTGATATTTGTATTGAGAAGCAACCGGGAGAAAAACCAACTGGTTATTGATATGGATCCATAGTTCAAAGAAAACTACTCACGAGCGATCATGGTGGCCTTCAAGTTGATGTAGATGGACATTGAGATGATTTCCTTCTCCTACAGAGCACCGAAAAAGGTCTCTGGATTGGATCACTTCGAAACAGAGAGATGCGGTTGTGGAAACAGAAAGACTCAGAAAGACTCCTCAACATATAGGGGTTTTGGAGCAAACAAAAAAATATACGTTTTCATAGCCACAGGGGGACCACGTGGTTGTACCACGCGGCGACCTTGGCTATGTGGGGTCCTAGATGGGACCCAGGTCCTCCAAAAGCTTCTCATTGAAAGAATATTTTCTAGAGTTTTTTTTAAGGATGTTTGGAGATCTATAAAATTGATCTTCCTGAATGTCCAAAAATATGCAGAAAATAACAAGTGACACTCGGCACTGAGTTAATAGGTTAGTACAAAAAAAATAGAAGTTGATGCCAAATTATGCCAAAATGATATAAACCTAGCGTGAAACAATAAAAAAATGTACATATGTGTGACGTATTAGCATCACCAGGTTGAATCCATACTTGTCCTCGAGCAAATAGGTGATAACAACATAAATTTTGATTGTAGATGCTACGAACATGAATTATAATCAATATGATGTAATTTAGGTATGAATGTAAAGAACAAAAAATGCAATGCAATGTTTTGCAGTTGATAAAAAAGATAACATCAAAAAGTACAAGTAAAGTCACTCGCTTTTCATGGATCAATGCTTTCATATCAAATTCACCAATGCCTTTTAGGTTTAGATACAATGTTAGGTGTATCATGAAACCATAGTATTCAAGTCTTAATTGTATCATAAACAATTTTACCATAAAATTGGCCAGAGTGTTGGTCAAGCACATCAACTACACAATCTCTTGTTTCAATTAATCTAGAGTTATATATTTTCTAGGGCGAGCCTTAATCTTTACACTTAGACGAAAAAGGAATAATCATGGAGGTTAATAAGAAGTCAAAAAGAAAGAAATTATGGCATCAACACAACTGATCTTTAGGTTACGTAGAAGCCATATAAGCGATGTTGATGCACGGAGTAGCGATTGTCATGCAACAGATCCACTAAAGCTATGAATATATGAAAGCTGTCCAAATGAATTAGTGGAGATGTGCATCAAACTTTGCTTGTTTATAAACACCTAAAGCATTTGAGAAAGCTCACCCAACATCGCTGGTTCTACAGTGAAAAATTATCAACTAATATGTAAACATGAGGAATATGAAATGCAATGGTGCCAGTTTGAACAATATGCATGAAGCGTATGGAAATGCAATGATGGTAATTTAATACACCAAGGGCATCTCCAACGCCGACCCTCAAACCACCCGTAATCGTACGGATTGCGTGGTCCAGGCGTGTTGTGTCATCCAACGCGGGCCTGTATCATTCCACATGGCGGTTCGGACATGTTTTCTCCCGCAAAGTGGAGACAAAGTGAGGGGGGAGGGTTGCGGGAGTTCAGACAACAACCATGTAGGACTCCGGCACCCGAGGCCCACTAAACCCGCCCCTCCCGGACCCATTTCCTTCCACTCTACCCCTTCTCGCCCTTACTTTGCATCTGCGCCCTCCATCTCTGTCACCGCCCCTGTACCTCTTCGGTCATCACAGAGGCATTGTCGGACGTCCGCAACTCGCACTGACGCGCCCGCTTGCGTTTACGACGGTGTTGTCCACCCTAGAGCCGTTTGTACCCAGGCACACTCCGCCCCCCTGTCGACGACCTCCATGGTGGACACCATGCCCGGCAGGTGTTCGGTCAAATGCCATTTAGCTTAATTTCGGATGCCATGCCATTCTTTCGGAGTATGAAGGTTGGCAGGGGTACTCGACCGTGGAGAATGAGCTGTTGTGCGATGCATGGTTGGTCGTGTCCATCAATTCTGTAGGCAGGAGCAGAGGAGGACCTTCTGGCGGCAAGTGCATGAATCGTTTCACGCGCGAAAACACATTGCTCCCTACGACATGCACATCATTCAAGAACACAATGTGAGGTCGTTATCGTATCACTAGCACGCTATCCAGACCAGCGTGACCAAGTTTTGTCGCGTGGTTGGTCAGCTGGAGGCAAGGTGGCCATTGCACACGGTAGAGGATGAGATCGTGAGTTTTGCTTCTTCTTGCTCGACTTTTTTAAATCATTCATTCACTTAATGCTGGTCTACACGTTTGTGACGCCCTCGATTCAATCGTACACTAATCATACACGCAAATGTGTATGATCAAGATCAAGGACTCACGAGAAGATATCACAGCACAACTCGACACAAATTAAAATAATACAAGCTTTATATTACAAGATAGGGGCCTCGAGGGCTCGAATACATCAGCTTGAATACACAAGAGTCAGCGGAAGTAACATTATCTGAGCACAAACATGAGTTAAACAAGTTTGCCTTAAGAAGGCTAGCACAAAAGCAACATCGATCGAAAAGGCAAGGCCTCCTGCCTGGGAGCCTCCTAACTACTCCTGGTCGTCGGCGGTCTCCACGTAGTAGTAGGCATCGATGGTGGCATCTGGCTCCTGGGATCCGACATCTGGTTGCATCAACCGAAAAGAAGAAGAAAGGGGGAAAAGGGGGAGCAAAGCAACCGTGAGTACTCATCCAAAGTACTCGCAAGCAAGGATCTACACTACATATGCAACATTATCAAAGGAAGGTTGTATATGTGGACTGGGTTGCAGAAATGTCAGAATAGAGAGAAGGCCTAGTCCTATCGAAGACTAGCATCTTCTGGAAACCACCATCTTGCGGCAACAAGAGGGAGTAGAGTAGCATAAAGTAAAGTAGTAGCGTTATCAACCACGGCCAGAGATCCTTTCTCGACTCCCTACGAGAAAGCAATCCCAGAGCCATACTATCCATTTATCACCTGATATCCAAGTCTCATCTCAAGTATCCAGTTCTAGTTGTATCGATCGGGATACAACTCCAAGTGTCTGTTACCGTAGGACAGGCTATCGATAGATGTTAGGAATGGGGGAGGAGGAATGGGGGAGAGGCAGGGGCGTTAGGGTTAGCAGGGGGTGCGGGGTGGCCTTATCCGTCGTGGGGAACGACGAGGAGGCGTGGGATGGCCGCCCCGTGGCTGATCTGGCCATGGACGATGCTCGCTGCGTCCACCGGGGGGGGCGTGAACAGGAGGGATACGCCAGGTGAGTTGGGCTGGGCCGTGCACTGTGCACTTGTGGCCCAGTCCAATAGGTAAGTCTTACCTTATTCCTTTTTCCCTTTCTGTTTTATATTTTCTCTCTGCTTGTATTTTATTTTAATACTAGAAGAGTTTTGATAAATATGAGACTTGTCCCATAAATACTCTGCAATTTTATGAGGCTGTCCACAATGTTTGGGGTCGACTGGAAAATGTCTAGCCTTTTGTTAATTTTAAAAAGGCCATATTTAGGGTTGTTGGCCTTGTTTTAAATATGTTAGGAGCATCTAATTACTTCTATAGATTTTTGTTATAATATAAAAAAATACTTAGTGATTAATTGTAATACAAAGACCATTTTTCTTTTGTTGTTTGAATAACTATTATTTTACTTTAATTTAAAATTTTGAATTGAGCTCGGTTTTGATCAAAGTGAGGTTTGGCAAATTAAACATGATGACATGGCATCATTAGTGGGAGATTACTGTAGCTTAACTACCGGGGCGTTACAACGTTCCTTTACTCAATGCTGGTCTACCCATTATGTAGCCCGCTCACGTTGCCGTGATGTACCACAAGACAGAGGGACGTCCATTTAAGTATACATTGTTAGATAAAATTAAAGAGGCAGTATGTGTGGGACGACGTAGTCTGTTGATGAAGCTTATTGGACATCCGGTTAAGATATTGTTGTACTAGATTTATTTGGATGATTGATTTATGCTATTTTCTATCCGAACTGGATAAATGTCGGCCAATTTATGTAGGCAATGTTGGATGAAATTTTATCCGGCTGAAGTGTGTATGCAGACAACGTTGGATGAAATTTCATCCGGCTAAACAATCAGTCTATATTCTATACTACTTATAAAAGAGCAAACATTATCTTCTCTAAATGCACCCCACAAAAGGTACACGGATACATCACCACCGCATGATTAGTCCCACTAAACTCAATCTAACGGCTAGCCTTAACCTAATCTATTCTCTTTGTGCACTTAGCAATTTACATTGACTGACCGTACTCCACCGTGAAGGAAAATATGAAAGTCCACGCCTGGTCAATTAGGAAACTGTAATCACGGACACATCCTATTAAGAAACTAATCACGGGCGCATCTAATTATTAGGAAACTAATCACAAACGCATTCTATTATTAGAAAACTAATCACGGGTGCATTTTATTATTAGGAAAATAATCACGCGCATCCTATCAGGAAATTAATCATGAATGCATCTAATCATTAGGAAACTAATCACGGACTCATCCTATTAGATAACTAATCACGAATGCATCTAATTATTAGGAAACTAATTGCGAGCGCATCCTATCGTCTCCTATCAGGGAATCACGATCGCGAGTCGCATGCCGTCACCAGCCCACCACCCACGTGAGCCACAGTGGGAGACACGCAAAGAGGAGTTGCGGCTTCCTCCGAACACACACACGTGCCGTCGCCGCTTTCGTCTTCTGCCTTGAGGCCAGATCACTTTTCTACTGACTGCAACGACTTCGTCCACGTCCTGGCATGCTCTCCGGGAACCACCGGCATCCGCCTTGACTTCAGCTCCGTCCACAACTCCCACGCTGACAACCACCCACCGCCGACGCCCTTCAAGTAGGGACCACGCTAGCATTTTTTTGTCTTGTGTTTCACAGCTGATTCTATGCAGTCAAGACATCTCTACACTTCTCTATCTGACAATGGCTTCCTCTTTTCAACAAACCATAGAGGTCTCTTCCCACTATTGTGGTTGACACTCAATTGTAAAAATAATTCTTTACTGGAGTTTGTGTGATTATACTTGCATAAATCTATGCATATGGAGAATCATGATGAGTCTTTTAAATAATTTTGAGTTTTATACATTGGGAACACTGGGTGGTCTTTTAATACATGAGACATGTTGATTAAGGAGAAACGATATTTCAAATTATTTGTACGAGTTGAGAATAAGAGATTGTGTATTTTATAGGGAAATTTCAAATTTATGAATAAATTGTCTTGTATTAAGTTTAGTATAATGTGTTAATCCAAATAGACGCGTGTTGCACGTGTACACTTATTAGTTTAAATAGACGTGCGTTGCACGTGCACACTTACTAGTATCCGTATAAGAGCAAATTTACGGGCGTTGGATAACAATCAGTATCCGCATCCGCAGACTATGCTAGAGCAAATTTAAATTTACGGGCGTTGAATAACAATCAGTATCCGCATCCGCAGGCTATGCTAGAGCAAATTTTAAATTTATGGGTCAGTGGCGTTGGATTAAATTTCATCCGAAGACTATACCAGAGCAAATTTACGGGTCAGTAGCGTTGGATGAAAAGAAATTTCATTCGGCTAAACGATCACTATACGCAGACTATGCCGTGTGTATGCCCTAATGTATGAAATGCAAAAAAAATAAACTCATTAAGCTACGTGGGAATGGCGCAAACTGGTTGGCCGCGGTAAGAATTTTTTAGAATTTTTTAGATAAAGGTGTGGATTATCTTTTATATGTATATTCTCTGTTTAGATGAAGGTGAGGACCTCTTATGTTTTTCAAATGAAGGGTTGTGCAAAATAGCACTCGCTGGTAGGCTGTGATAGTAATTTTTTAGATGAAGGTGAGGATTTTTAGGACTTACTTATTTTTTAAATGAATTTTTTTTAAATGAGAACGTGCCCTTAACTTCCTCTTAAGCGGCGGAGGCCCCAACCATTAGTAACGTTGGAGATGCTGCAAAAAGTGTTGCCTCCTCTCTTTTCTCTCTGTGCCTCTTTCATTCGTCACAAAGATAGGAACAACACCGAACAATACACCTTAGGCATGTGTGGGTACACCGAACAATACACCTTAGGCATGTGTGGGTTTCTGCATTCTCCTGATCCAATTTGTATGCCCTAGAAGGCTAGTACATCATTGTGCAGTAAAGCTCTGCCACTCACTCAAAAAAAAAAAAACAAGGGTGAAGCGGCCAGCAAGCCATGATGATGTATATTGTTGCCTTGCCTTGGGAGGAGATTGTTTCGGTCCTGCATCCGGCGGTGTGCGTTTGCTTTCGCCTCCGGCACGTCTGTACTGGTGACGTGGCACCTCTATTTTCTAGCGGTGGGATAATCGTCTTACACGTTCAGCATTCAACGACGACAGAATCTGAAAGTATTCTCGTACGAAGGATGAACCAAATGGTGAATTATCCTCGTCAGAAACATCGCACACTGAAGCAGCACAGAAGCAAATGCATGGACAGACGAAGCGGCCCGGGCCTTTTCTTATTCACAACTCGGTACTAAACCGATCGATCCGACGAACACGAGCAGTAGTAAAACAGTAGAAACAACACACACACACACACTGACACGCACGAACACACACACTCGCTCGTGTAGACACGTACGAAGGCGCTAGCACACATAGAGCAGGTAGTAGCTAGACGACGCGCGCCCTGCTGCGCGGCGCGGCGGACTGACATCGGCCTGCTAGCTCCGGCTTACGACGACGCCCTGGTGCCGGCGCCGGCGCCCGCTCCGCCGGTGGCGCCGGTGTGGCCGCCGCCTCCGGCGCGCGCCTCCTCCGCGCGGCTCTGGATGGCGTGGCCGGCCTGCTGCGTCTTGTGCCCGGCGGCCGCGGCGGCGTCGGCCATGCGCTGGCGCGCCTCCTCCACGTAGTCCGGGGTGCGCTGGAACGCCTGGCGCGCCGTGTTGGCCAGCACCGTGAGCGAGGAGAGGCCGCCCAGCCCCAGCGCGCCGGAGGTGAGGAACCCGGTGACGGCCAGGCCGATGGTGAGCGCGGCCGGGACCAGCACGGGGCTGAAGAGCAGGAACACCGGCGTGGCCACGGCCAGCCCCACCACGGTGCCCGCCAGCGCCAGCCCGGACAGCACCAGCAGCAGCCCGCCCAGCGGGAACAGCGTCGCCACCGTCAGCGCCTGCGACGCCGACGGCGCCTTCTCCTGGAGCATGCCCTTCATCTGCTCCCCCATCTGGCGCCCGTGCTGCTGCCCCCCGCCGTGGTGCCCGCCGCCGTACTGCCCGTGCTGCACCTGCACGTAGCCCCCGCGGTCCGCCATTGCTCCTCCCTCTCTTCGCTGCGTCTGCCGCCGGTGAAGTGGACCGAGATCTATCGAACCGAAGAGCTGGATGGGAATGTGAATTGTGAAGTGAAGTGAGGTGGAGAGGGGATCTAGGCTAGGGTATATATAGGTGGGAGAAGCGGTGACACGTAGGGAGGGGGCGGGGTACGTGGTGGGGGTGGAGGCTCGCATGGGCTACACCCGGCGAGAGGGCTGACACGGCGCGGCGCCTGAGGCAGGCGCTGTGTCGGGAGGACGCGGTGCGCATGCGTGCGTGCGTGGCAGCTGAGATGGGTCGTGACATTGTGAGTTTGTGGCAGCGTGCGTGCGAGACGCAGAGCCTTTGTTTGCTTCCCGGAGTGCGTTCGTCGGCCGGTGAGCTCGTGTTTACCGGAGTTTGGTGGGGATCGGTGAAAAAACATGTAGTTGGCGTGACATTTCGCATGGTGTATGGCTGATCGCCGCTAGCCTGCTGTTCTCGTGGTCGCTCAACTTTTAGCATGGCGCGTTTTTTTTTTAACAATGCAAAAGATTTACCCTTTTTATTGGTTAGTAAGGGAGAAGGGTTAAGACATATGACCGCGGAGCGGGAGACAAATAACTACTCTGGCGACGTTGCAATATCAAGTGGGTGGCACCGACAATAGCCTAAAGAGGGGCCTCCACTTTTATCTTTGCGGCGAGCATCATCGTCGTAGCGGCGGTATTACGAAAAACCCTTGCATTACGCCTCTTTCCAAATCTTCTAGGACATAAGCATGAACATGGAGACGAGAGCCTTTCTTGATCTCCACGCTCAATCACTTTTTTAATCCACCATTTTTGAACCGGAGCCTCATTTCGCCAGCTCCTCACCACATCACCATGTAGACCAAGCCATGTTGCAACCTTGACCCAGACACGCTGGGAGAACCTGCATTGGAAGAGAAGGCGTGCCGCAGTTTTTTGGACTTGCTTGCAAAGCGGGCAGAGGTTGTAGTTCGGCCATCCACGACGGTGCAATCGATCGGCCGTCCGAACTTTGTTTTGAATTATCAACCAAGCAAAAAAAGCATTTCAGAGGGGCCTGACCCTTCCAAATAGCGGTAGGCACGATACTTGTCGTGTGTCCCGCAAACTGCGCCATATAGGCAGTCGACGCCGAGTATTCTCCATGAGAAGTGAACTTCCATAGGATAGTATCATGCACATCATTGTCGAGGGTAACTGAGGGTAGCTTCTCTCAAAGCAAGGCAAACTCCTGAATATGCTCCATGGTGAGCCCATGGTGGGTATCAAATCTAACTAACCCAATGATTGTTGAGGCGAGCTTTTTGGACCGACCAAGATTTCTTTCTTCAGAGGTCAAATATCATTGGAGCAATATCTTTAGGTCTCATGCCATTGAGCCAAGATGATTCCTAGAACTTCGCCTTGCATCCATCTCCAATACTAACCCTGGTGGCTGCTGCAAAAAGGTCTATATCTTCATCATTGCACAGAGTTCCCATCCCAACCGAAGTCTTGGGGGTCAGCCCATTCATATCAAGGCCATCGCAGCCGAAGGGCAGTGGCAAACTTCTCAAGGTTAAGGATGCCCAAACCACCAAAGATCTTCAGCTTGCAGACGAGTTCCCAATTGACCTTGTATTTTCCACTGGTCACCTTATCACAACCCTCCCAAACATAGGCATGACGCAAGTTGTCAATCTTCTTCCTCACTTCCACCGGTAGCGTTCTTCCTTTTTAGTATTTAGTTTACTTATCTACAAGCAAGCAACCTTTGTTCATCCAGGGACGCTTTCAAAACCTTTGTAAAAACATTTAAAACTGGACCCCCACTTACCACAGACATACTAGACCCCCACTTCCCACAAACATCATGCGGTCGGCCCGGACACTGGCTAAACCAAAATGGTAACCTAACCAGGGCCCTAAACCCAACTCATACGTCTGGGTTGTCCGGCACCCTCACATACCATCCCATATGTGGGGCAGATATGGAGACGCCGGGACGCATTCGTCACATCAGACTAATGGGCACGACCCACATGGAAACCCTTCGGCCGTCGGTTTGATGATCGCATTCATCGGTTTGACGAACCCTGGCCACCAAGTTTTCCTCCCTTTCATGTCACCACCAGATCCCCTGCCGCCTTCCTTCCGCTCCTACCTTCATGTATGCCATGGTAACTAGCTACAAAATGCTAATGCCCGAGCGTTGGGCGGATATCGTGTGGGAGATGAGCGCCATTGAGGAACGTCACGCAATGGGTGCACACGACACCGCTCGCCTTACGGATGAGGGTGAGGCAGAGACGGAGGTGTCAGAGCAGGAGGAGGAGAAGGAGGAAGAGGAAGCGGGGGAGGAGGCAGCGGGCACGGAGGTTGAGCGTAGCAAATTTGGGATGGAGGAGGCAGAGGAGCAGTTCCACCTTGCCAAGCCGAGGAGGCGGAGGCACGGTCGGAGCAGCAGGTGGGTGATACCACCTTCATGTCGAGGTAGCATTAAACGGCAACCCGATGCACATAGCTCTCGCTGGCGCGTGGTCCGGGGAAGGGTCCAACCACTTTGGGTCTTTTGTACATAGTTTTCCCTTGCATTTCTACAGCAGGTTGTTTCTAGGACTCGAACACATGACCTCATGGTCATATGGCAGCAGCTTTATTGTTGTGCCAAGGCTCTCCTTCCTGTTGAGATAGCATTCAAAATAAAAAAAATATTTTTATCATCTACCTACTCGATGACGAGTAAGATTAAGCTTGAGCATGTTGATACTCTCAAATGCATATATAGTTTTTTGTTATGTTCATGCTACTTTTATATCATTATTACATAGTTTTGACACTTCACATAATTTTATTGTACTAATCTATTAATCTACAGTCCATTGCCGGTTACACTTTTCTGCTTTTTTACTTTGCACAAAAATACTTTTTTGGAGACCAAAACAATAAAATAAAAATACGCCGTGAAGATTGAAGTTGGGAATACACTCAGTGGCGGACCCACCCTTGGGGCGAGCTAGGGCGGCCGCCCCGGGTCGCCGGTAGCGGAGTATCGAACCCCACCTACGTATCTTTCCTCCTGCAGGCATCAGAAGTTCAGAAAACAAAAAGGCAGCAACGGCGACGTTGTTTCTCTGTTTCTGTGGGTGTGTTTGGTTGCCTGCATGAGGCCCAACTAGGCCCGCGCGGGAAGAAATCGGCATGTTTGGTTGGTTGCATATACTGTTGGGCCTGCATGGCACGATGTTTAAAGCACTCCTGGGCCTGACTCCTTGAGAACGCTCAAATCGGCAGTTTCTCCAGGGCCAGACCCGAGCAATGCACGTGGGCGACGGCGGTTGCACGTGTGCGGCCACACTCGAGAAGCCGCGTTGCTTCCCGAAGCACCGGCAGTTATTAGCCTCACCTCCCCTCACCGCTCCCTCTCCCCACTCTCCCAACTCTCACCGGCGGCGGCGGATCGGAGGAGAGCAAGAAGACCACCAGACTCCATCACCGGCGAGCGGATCATCCCTTGGCCTGCGTGAATGGCGGTAAGCACTTCTCCCTGTTCGTCATGCACTACGTTTTCGCGTTCGATCCGGCGATAGATTCGATCCACGGTGGAGAGGGGAATGGGGAATAGAGGTAGATATTAGCAAGGCAGTTCATACGAGTTCATACTACTTCATACTAGTTCATGCAAGATCGAAATAGAGGTAGATGCAAATGGAGTAGAAGGGGGATTGGGGTACAGAACAGACACCGGCTAACCGCGGCGGCCGTCACCGGGGTGCGGAGCGGCGGGTCGAGTGGCTGGCCTTCATCTTCTTGTCCATCTCCGTGCGGGGCCACGGGTCGTCGTCACTGTTGGAGGAGTCGAGGTCGATCTGCCACGTACGACGACCTGGCTCCGGCGCCCTCACTGGCATCTGCACCGGTTCTTCCTCCTCCTTAGGATCCCCACCGATGACCGCCGGCGGCACGATAGCCGTCTCCCAGTACACTGCGGCACGGCGGTCATTAGGAGCCCAGTAGGTCTTGTACTTGGACCACTTCTTCCTCTGTTTTGCGTCGACGGAGACGGCCTGATTCATGGCCCAGCGAATGATGTCGATTGCCATCGCGCCTTCGCTGGGTCATGAATCAGCGTCTTTAGCTCTTGTGTAGTGGCCTTCATGAGCACTGCATCAGATTCCTTCTGCATGTCAGGCATGGAGCCAAAGTTCGAGCACACCTCCATGGTGTTCTCGAACTTGGTGCGGTCACCAGCCGACCACCCGAGGAAGAAGGCCCTCCAGCCAATACCCCAAAGGAAGGGGTTGGCGTTGGAGCTGGAGCTAGAGCTCATGGCGATGGAGAGGAGGAAAGTTGATAGTGAGAGAAGATAGGGGGTGGGTAAGTAGTGTTGGGCAGGGTGGGTAAATATAGGCGCGTTGGATAGGAGGAAGGGTGACAATCATGCCGTTTTAACTACATGCTCTTCAATAAGCCATGAACTCTGTGTTGTGCCTGACTCCATGAATTGTGTGCAGATCGAGGAGAGCAATGAGATGGGCACGGAGGTGCTCCCGGCCGTTGACAACAAGGGCAAGCAGCCCCTTCATCCAATGCCCGACGAGGTTGTGTTGCCGCCCACCGCCGAGGAAGACCAGAAGATGCCTGAGGTTGGCGACGACGAGGGCATGGAGGAGCCCCCAGCAACAAGCGCCGCAACTACAGCCACTACCATCAGGAGGATGGCCCAACTCACTTCTGCAAGGTCATCCTTGCACCGAAGCTTGAGTGCATCCCCATGCCCCTGGACTTCATCAAGCACTTCGTCGCAGTGCCGACGGAGTTCAAGCTCAGGAACAACACTAGCTGCTCCTGGAAGGTGACGGTGAAGCTGATGAAAGGCAGAGTGACCCTGGATTAGGGTTGGGCCACCTACGCAGCCGTTCATCAGATCAAGATCGGCTACATGGTGACCTTCAAGCTCCTCACTCCCGACACCCTCAAGGTCATCATCTTCGATGACGATGGCATTGAGGTCGTCAACAAGTGCGGGAAGCACGACGAACCCTTCGCCGCCAAGGACTAGGGCTGGGGCACCTCCTTCCTAAGTACTATCGAGACTGCTTTGAACTGTTTATAGTTTATGCGTTGAACTGTTATGAAGTGTGGTACTGCTTATCTGAATTATGTTGTTAAGTAGTTGATACTCTGTTTATACTCTGCTCTGCTTATGATGTGTGCTACATGGTTGTGCCGAAGTGTGATGGTAACCTCACCAACTAGCCAAAGAGGTTACCATACACCAGGCGTTGCATACAACCAAACACCATGCCTTGTGTTTGTCCACTAACATGCAGGCAACCAAACACCAGGCAGTGTTGTTCAGCCCATGCAGGCATGCGGGCCTGCAGACAACCAAACAACTTGTAGATGATGCATTTGAGGCTGCATTTGCATAGCCAGGCTGAGTTGAGAAGGTTATGCAATGCAACTACTATAGACTACGGCAACCAAACACGCCCTATGTGATTGCATCAAAGGGTTGAGGGAGAAAGAGATTTGAGCTGGTCCGCTAATGGATTGGGCTACATTTATTAGTTACTACAACCCACTGTATAGGCCCAAGTGCCCAATTGATCTGTACTGCAATCGAGACAGAGAAGGAAATTCCCAATCGATAGAGAAAAATCGCTTCCAGCCGTTCCTCTCGACCTATCCAGACGCAATCGTTCCCCAATCAATTTTGTAGCTCGTTTGGAAATTAAAATTGGATCATATTGTGGCATAAGTGAGCATTTCAAGCAACAAGAGTCCATATTAGTAGTTTACTAGTTTTTAAAATCTTTTTTATTCTTTTGTTGTTGAATGCCACTCCCTCCATTCCTAAATATAAGTCTTTTTAAAGATTTCAATACGAAATACATATGGATATATATACAGACATATTTTAGAACGTGGATTCACTCATTTTGCTTCGTATCCGCATAGGAATCTCTAAAAAGAGTTATATTTAGGAACAAAGAGAGTATGAGTTTTGGTTAAATAGAGTTGCATTTGCACCAAAAAAGTTAGATGTTAAATGTTCGCCCCAACTAACTTCAATTCCTGGATCCGCCACTGAATACACTACAGGGCAAAGAAGCCACTCGGGGAGCCCTATGGACCGCATGTGGTGGCTTGGCATAGTCTGGGCCTGGACCACGCTGAAGGGTCGCGCCGCTCCCTAGGGAACGCCTCTCGGCCCCTATGCCTTAATATACCCATAAAGATTTATTGAGAAATTTTTCTGGCGCCGCCACCACGCGTTTCAAGGTGATTCAATATGGGGGTATTTTTCCGACACTCTATCAGAGGGGGAATTTGTCGACGGAGCTATCTTCATCAACCTTGCTACCCTGATGACCACGTGTGAGTAGTACTCCTTGGATTATGGGTCCATAACATTAGCTATGTGTCATCATCTCACCCTTGTTCTTTGATAGAAAGATCACATGAGTTGTCCTACATGATTATGATTCATCTGATGTAATTATCAGTTGTTGGAAATATGCCCTAGAGGCAATAATAAATTGATTATTATTATATTTCCTTGTTCATGATAATCGTTTATTATCCATGCTAGAATTGTATTGATAGGAAACTCAGATACATGTGTGGATACATAGACAACACCATGTCCCTAGTAAGCCTCTAGTTGACTAGCTCGTTGATCAATAGATGGTTACGGTTTCCTGACCATGGACATTGGATGTCATTGATAACGGGATCACATCATTAGGAGAATGATGTGATGGACAAGACCCAATCCTAAGCCTAGCACAAGATCATGTAGTTCGTATGCTAAAGCTTTTATAATGTCAAGTATCATTTCCTTAGACCATGAGATTGTGCAACTCCCGGATACCGTAGGAATGCTTTGGGTGTGCCAAACGTCACAACGTAACTGGGTGGCTATAAAGGTACACTACGGGTATCTCCGAAAGTGTCTGTTGGGTGGCACGAATCGAGACTGGGATTTGTCACTCCGTGTAAACGGAGAGGTATCTCTGGGCCCACTCGGTAGGACATCATCATAATGTGCACAATGTGATCAAGGAGTTGATCACGGGATGATGTGTTGCGGAACGAGTAAAAGAGACTTGCCGGTAACGAGGTTGAACAAGGTATTGGGATACCGACGATCGAATCTCGGGCAAGTATCGTACCGATAGACAAAGGGAATTGTATACGGGATTGATTAAGTCCTTGACATCGTGGTTCATCCGATGAGATCATCGTGGAACATGTGGGAGCCAACATGGGTATCCAGATCCCGCTGTTGGTTATTGACCGGAGAACATCACGGTCATGTCTGCATGTCTCCCGAACCCGTAGGGTCTACACACTTAAGGTTCAATGACGCTAGGGTTATAAAGGAAGATTGTATGTGGTTACTGAATATTGTTCGGAGTCCCGGATGAGATCCCGGACGTCACGAGGAGTTCCGGAATAGTCCGGAGGTAAAGATTTATATATAGGAAGTCCTATTTCGGCCATCGGGACAAGTTTCGGGGTCATCGGTATTGTACCGGGACCACCGGAGGGGTCCCGGGGTCCCACCGGGTGGGGCCACCTATCCCGGAGGGTCCCATGGGATGAAGTGGGAAGGGATCCAGCCCAAAGTGGGCTGGGGCGCCACTTCCCCTAAGGCCCATGCGCCTAGGGTGAAGGAGAACCCTAAGGGAAGAGTCCCAAGGGGGTAAGGCACCTCCCAGGTGCCTTGGGGGGGAGGGAATCCTCCCCTGGCCGCCGCCTCCTAGGAGATTAGATCTCCTAGGGCTGGCGCACCCCCCCCCTTGGGATCCCTATATATAGTGGGGGTAGAGGGCCTCTTGAGACACACCTTTTGCCTTTGGTGCAGCCCCTCCCTCTCCCAAGTTCTTCTCCTCTCTTGCGGTGCTTGGCGAAGCCCTGCTGGATTGCCACGCTCCTCCATCATCACCACGCCGTTGTGCTGCTGCTGGATGGAGTCTTCCTCAACCTCTCCCTCTCTCCTTGCTGGATCAAGGCATGGGAGACGTCATCGGGCTGTACGTGTGTTGAACGCGGAGGTGCCGTCCGTTCGGCACTAGGATCATCGGTGATCTGAATCACGACGAGTACGACTCCATCAACCCCGTTCACTTGAACGCTTCCGCTTAGCGATCTACAAGGGTATGTAGATGCACTCTCCTTCCCCTCGTTGCTGGTTTCTCCATAGATAGATCTTGGTGACACGTAGGAAAATTTTGAATTTCTGCTACGTTCCCCAACAGTGGCATCATGAGCTAGGTCTATTGCGTAGATTCTTTGCACGAGTAGAACACAAAGTAGTTGTGGGCGTTGATTTTGTTCAATATGCTTACGGTTACTAGTCAATCTTGATTCGGCGGCATTGTGGGATGAAGCGGCCCGGACCGACCTTACACATACACTTACGTGAGACAGGTTCCACCGACTGACATGCACTAGTTGCATAAGGTGGCTAGCGGGTGCCAGTCTCTCCCACTTTAGTCGGATCGGATTCGATGAAAAGGGTCCTTATGAAGGGTAAATAGCAATTGGCATATCACGTTGTGGTTTTGCGTAGGTAAGAAACGTTCTTGCTAGAAACCCATAGCAGCCACGTAAAACATGCAAACAACAATTAGAGGACGTCTAACTTGTTTTTGCAGGGTATGCCATGTGATGTGATATGACCAAAGGATGTGATGTATGATATATGTGATGTATGAGATGATCATGTTCTTGTAATAGGATTCACGACTTGCATGTCGATGAGTATGACAACCGGCAGGAGCCATAGGAGTTGTCTTTATTTATTGTATGACCTGCGAGTCATTGAACAACGCCATGTAATTACTTTACTTTATTGCTAACCGGTAGCCATAGGAGTAGAAGTAATAGTTGGCGTGACAACTTCATAGAGACACGATGATGGAGATCATGATGATGGAGATCATGGTGTCATGCCGGTGACAATGATGATCATGGAGCCCCGAAGATGGAGATCAAAAGGAGCAAAAGAATATTGGCCATATCATGTCACCTTTTGATTGCATGTGATGTTTATCATGTTTATGCATCTTGTTTACTTAGAACGACGGTAGTAAATAAGATGATCCCTCATAAATAATTTCAAGAATGTGTTCTCCCCTAACTGTGCACCGTTGCTACAGTTCGTCGTTTCGAAGCACCACGTGATGATCGGGTGTGATAGATCCTTACGTTCACATACAACGGGTGTAAGACAGTTTTACACATGCAAAACACTTAGGGTTAACTTGACGAGCCTAGCATGTACAGACATGGCCTCGGAACACAGAAGACCGAAAGGTCGAGCATGAGTCGTATGGTAGATACGATCAACATGAAGATGTTCACCGACGTTGACTAGTCCGTCTCACGTGATGATCGGACACGGCCTAGTTGACTCGGATCATGTAATCACTTAGATGACTAGAGGGATGTCTATCTGAGTGGGAGTTCATAAGATGAACTTAATTATCCTGAACATAGTCAAAAAGATTTTGCAAATTATGTCGTAGCTCGCGCTTTAGTTCTACTGTTTTAGATGTGATCCTAGAGAAAATATAGTTGAAAGTTGATAATAGCAATTATGCGGACAGTACAAGGCTTATGTCCTTAATGTACTGCTCAGTGTGCTGGACCTCGAACGTGGTATGTGGATGTTGCGAACATTTGGCATACATGTTTTGATGACTACATGATAGTTCGGTAATGTTAAATGGTTTAGAATTGAGGCACCAAAGACATTTTGAAATGTCACGGAACATATGAGATGTTTCGAGGGCTGAAATTGGGATTTCAGGCTTGTGCCCACGTCAAGAGGTATAAGACCTCCGACGATTTTCTTGGCCTGCAAACTAAGGGAGAAAAGCTCAATCATTGAGCTTGTGCTCAGATTGTCTGAGTACAACAATCACTTGAATCGAGTGGGAGTTGATCTTCTAGATAAGATAGTGATGTTTCTCCAAAGTCATTGCCACCAAGCTGCTAGAGCTTCGTGATGAACTATAACATATCAGGGATAGATATGATGATCCTTGAAATATTCACGATGTTTGACACCGCGAAAGTAGAAATCTAGAAGGAGCATCAATTGTTGATGGTTAGTGAAACCACTAGTTTCAAGAAGGGCAAGGGCAAGAAGGGATACTTCATGAAACGGCAAATCAGCTGCTGCTCTAGTGGAGAAACCCAAGGTTGAACCCAAACCCAAGACTGAGTGCTTCTGTAATAAGGGGAACAGCCACTAGAGCAGAATTACCCTAGATACTTGGTAGATGAGAAGGTTGTCGATAGAAGTATATTGGATATACATTGTGAGAATGTGTACTTTACTAGTACTCCTAGTAGCATCAGGGTATTAGATACCGGTTCGGTTGCTAAGTGTTAGTAACTCGAAATAAAAGCTACGGAATAAACGGAGACTAGCTAAAGGTGAGCTGACGAGATGTGTTGGAAGTGTTTCCAAGGTTGATATGATCAAGCATCACACGCTACCTCTACCATCGAGATTGGTGTTAAACCTAAATAATTGTTATTTGGTGTTTGCGTTGAGCATAGACATGATTGGATTATGTCTATCGCAATACGGTTATTCATTTAAGAAGAATAATGGTTACTCTATTTATTTGAATAATACCTTCAATGGTCTTCCACCTAAAATGAATGGTTTATTGAATCTCGATCATAGTGATACACATGTTCATGCCAAAAGATATAAGATAGTAATGATAGTACCACCTGCTTGTGGCACTGCCATGTAAGTCATATTGGTATAAAACGCATGAAGAAGCTCCATGTTGATGGATCTTTGAACTCACTCATTTCTGAAAAGATTGAGACATGTGAACCATGTCTATTGGTATATACGCATGAAGAAACTCCATGCAGATGGACCGTTTGGACTCACTTGATTTTGAATCACTTGAGATATGCAAATCATACCACATGGGCAAGATGACTGAAAGCTTCGGTTTCAGTAAAATGGAACAAGAAAGCAACTTGTTGGAAGTAACACATTTTGATGTGTGCAGTCCAATGAGTGCTGAGGCACGCAGTGGATATCGTTATGCTCTTACTTCACAGATGATTTGAGTAGATACTGAGCATATTTACTTGATGAAACACAAGTCTGAATTATTGAATGGTTCAAGTAATTTTAGAATGAAGTTGAATATCGTCGTGACAAGAGGATAAAATACCTATGATATGATCATAGAGATGAATATCTGAGTTGCGAGTTTGGTACACAAATGAGACATTGTGGAAATTGTTTCACGACTAGTACCGCCTGGAACACCATAGTGTGATGGTGTGTCCGAACATCATAACTGCACCCTATTGGATATGATGCATACCATGATGTCTCTTATCGAATTACCACTATCGTTCATGGGTTAGGCATTAGAGACAACCGCACTCACTTTAAATAGGGCACCACGTAATTCCGATGAGATGACACCGTATGAACTATGGTTTAGAGAAACCTAAGCTGTCATTTCTTAAAAGTTTGGGGCTACGACGCTTATGTGAAAAAGTTTCAGGCTGATAAGCACGAACCCAAAGCGGATAAATGCATCTTCATAGACACCCAAAACAGTTGGGTATACCTCCTGTCTCAGATCCGAAAGCAATAGGGATTGTTTCTCAAATCGGGTCCTTTCTCGAGGAAAAAGTTTCTCTCGAAAGAATTGAGTGGGAGGATGGTGGAGACTTGATGAGGTTGTTGAACCGTCACTTCAACTAGTGTGTAGCAGGGCACAGGAGTTGTTCCTATGACACCTACACCAATTGAAGTGGAAGCTTATGATAGTGATCATGAGACTTCGGATCAAGTCACTCCCAAACCTCGTAGGACGACAAGGATGTGTACTACTTCAGAGTGGTACGTAATCCTGTCTTGGAAGTCATGTTGCTAGACAACAATGAACCTACGAGCTATGGAGAAGCGATGGTAGGCCCGGATTCCGATGAATGGCTCGAGGCCATAAATCCGAGAGAGGATCCATGTATGAAAACAAAGTGTAGACTTTGGCAGAACGGCTCGATGGTCGTGAGGCTGTTGAATACAGATGGATTTTAAAAGGAAGACGGACAATGATGGTAAATGTCACCATTAAGAAAGCTCGACTTGTCATTAAGATGTTTTCCGACAAGTTCAAGGAGTTGACTACGATGAGACTTTCTCACTCGTAGCGATGCTAAGAGTCTGTTGGAATTATGTTAGCGATTACTACATTATTTATGAAATTATGCAGATAGGATGTCAAAACATTATTTCCTCGTTTTCTTGAGGAAAGGTTGTATGTGATACAACCAGAAGATTTTTGTCAATCCTGAAAGATGCTAATAAGTATGCAAAGCTCCAGCAATCCTTCTAAGGACTGGAGTAAGCATCTCGGAGTTGAAATGTACACTTTGATGAGTTGATCAAAGATTTTAGGTTTATACAAAGTTTATGAGAAACTTGTAATTCCAAAGAAGTGAGTGGGAGCACTATAGAATTTCTGACAAGTATATGTTGTTGACATATTGTTGATCAGAAATGATGTAGAATTTCTGGAAAGCATATAGGGTTATTTGAAGAGTGTTTTCAATGGAAAACCTGGATTAAGCTACTTAAACATTGAGCATCAAGATCTATAAGGATAGATCAAGATCGCTTAATAGTACTTTCAAATGAATACATACCGTGACTAGATTTTGAAGGAATTCAAAATAGATCAGCAAAGAAGGAGTTCTCGGCTGTGTTACAAGGTGTGAGTATTGAGCAAGACTCAAGACATGACCACGGCAGAATAGAGAGAAAGGACGAAGGTCGCCCCTATGCTTCAGACATAGGCTCTAAAGTATGCTATGCTGTGTACCGCATCTAAAGTGTGCGAAACCATGAGTCAGTCAAGGGGTACAAGTGTGATCTGGAAAATGGATCACAGGACAACGGTCAAAGTTATCCTTAGTAACTAGTGGACTAAGGAATTTTCTCGATTATGGAGGTGGTAAAAGAGTTCGTCGTAAATGGTTACGTCGATGCAAACTTTGACACTGATCCAGATTATTCTAAGTAGTAAATTGGATTCGTATAGTAGAACAGTTATTTGGAATAGTTCCAAATAGAGCGTGGTAACTGCATCTAGGAGATGACATAGAGATTTGTAAAGCACACACGGATCTGAAAGGTTCAGACCCGTTGACTATAACATCTCTCACAAGCATAACATGATCAAACCAAAAACTCATTGAGTGTTAATCACATAGTAATGTGAACTAGATTATTGACTCTAGTAAACTCTTTGGGTGTTAGTCACATGGGGATGTGACCTTGGGTGTTGGAATCATTGCAATCACATATCGATGTGAACTGGATTATTGACTCTAGTGCAAGTGGGAGACTGTTGGAAATATGCCCTAGAGGCAATAATAAATTGATTATTATTATATTTCCTTGTTCATGATAATCGTTTATTATCCATGCTAGAATTGTATTGATAGGAAACTCAGATACATGTGTGGATACATAGACAACACCATGTCCCTAGTAAGCCTCTAGTTGACTAGCTCGTTGATCAATAGATGGTTACGGTTTCCTGACCATGGACATTGGATGTCATTGATAACGGGATCACATCATTAGGAGAATGATGTGATGGACAAGACCCAATCCTAAGCCTAGCACAAGATCATGTAGTTCGTATGCTAAAGCTTTTATAATGTCAAGTATCATTTCCTTAGACCATGAGATTGTGCAACTCCCGGATACCGTAGGAATGCTTTGGGTGTGCCAAACGTCACAACGTAACTGGGTGGCTATAAAGGTACACTACGGGTATCTCCGAAAGTGTCTGTTGGGTGGCACGAATCGAGACTGGGATTTGTCACTCCGTGTAAACGGAGAGGTATCTCTGGGCCCACTCGGTAGGACATCATCATAATGTGCACAATGTGATCAAGGAGTTGATCACGGGATGATGTGTTGCGGAACGAGTAAAAGAGACTTGCCGGTAACGAGGTTGAACAAGGTATTGGGATACCGACGATCGAATCTCGGGCAAGTATCGTACCGATAGACAAAGGGAATTGTATACGGGATTGATTAAGTCCTTGACATCGTGGTTCATCCGATGAGATCATCGTGGAACATGTGGGAGCCAACATGGGTATCCAGATCCCGCTGTTGGTGATTGACCGGAGAACATCACGGTCATGTCTGCATGTCTCCCGAACCCGTAGGGTCTACACACTTAAGGTTCAATGACGCTAGGTTTATAAAGGAAGATTGTATGTGGTTACCGAATGTTGTTCGGAGTCCCGGATGAGATCCCGGACGTCACGAGGAGTTCCGGAATAGTCCGGAGGTAAAGATTTATATATAGGAAGTCCTATTTCGGCCATCGGGACAAGTTTCGGGGTCATCGGTATTGTACCGGGACCACCGGAGGGGTCCCGGGGTCCCACCGGGTGGGGCCACCTATCCCGGAGGGTCCCATGGGATGAAGTGGGAAGGGATCCAGCCCAAAGTGGGCTGGGGCGCCACTTCCCCTAAGGCCCATGCGCCTAGGGTGAAGGGGAACCCTAAGGGAAGAGTCCCAAGGGGGTAAGGCACCTCCCAGGTGCCTTGGGGGGGGAGGGAATCCTCCCCTCGCCGCCGCCTCCTAGGAGATTAGATCTCCTAGGGCTGGCGCACCCCCCCCCCTTGGGATCCCTATATATAGTGGGGGTAGAGGGCCTCTTGAGACACACCTTTTGCCTTTGGTGCAGCCCCTCCCTCTCCCAAGTTCTTCTCCTCTCTTGCGGTGCTTGGCGAAGCCCTGCTGGATTGCCACGCTCCTCCATCATCACCACGCCGTTGTGCTGCTGCTGGATGGAGTCTTCCTCAACCTCTCCCTCTCTCCTTGCTGGATCAAGGCATGGGAGACGTCATCGGGCTGTACGTGTGTTGAACGCGGAGGTGCCGTCCGTTCGGCACTAGGATCATCGGTGATCTGAATCACGACGAGTACGACTCCATCAACCCCGTTCACTTGAACGCTTCCGCTTAGCGATCTACAAGGGTATGTAGATGCACTCTCCTTCCCCTCGTTGCTGGTTTCTCCATAGATAGATCTTGGTGACACGTAGGAAAATTTTGAATTTCTGCTACGTTCCCCAACATCAGTGTGTTTGTTTCGGTATGTTGAACTATCACTTAATGAACAGATTATATATGGATTTTATCTGGTTTTATTTTGGTTCTTCGTTGCATGATTTATGAACATACATAGTAGTTGGTCTATTAATATTCCTTTGGTCATGATTTCGATGAATGATCTTCAAGAGGGAACTGTGTATGTTAGTTGGGTTTATCCTTATAGGTGATCTATCTCAATGGCTAAGAAAGAAGGTTGTATTGTGTTTTTGCCACTAAGAATAAAAAGGTAACTTTCTAGCTGCCTCGATGATGAACGTGAGGTAAAGACAATACATTCTCCACATTATCTCACTTTGTTTAATGTAATCCTCTATTTTTACTTAATATTTAGATATGCATGTTGGATAGCATTATTAGGTAAAATATTAGCTATAGATGCAGTTGGATAACGTCTTAGATGGGCGTAATGCCTATATGCAATCATGACATGTATGATTAAACATAAACATTGTAATTTAATTGATATGCAACTGTAATTCGTTCACGACATCTATATGCTTTTCTGAAGGGATGCCAGTAGAGAAGGTAGGGATCTCGATTATTTATTCCTCATAATCACAGTCTCGGTCACTTTATTTTCTGTTCTTTTATATCCTGAAATTTTACTTTCATCGCTTACAAAATTATTTTCACCACACTGTACATTAATCCTTGTAGCTAGCAAAGCTAAGGAAAGTGACAATCCCATTTGTCTAAGTTGGAGACCAATAGAAGGTTTTTACTTGAGTGCATGTAGTGATCATTGGTTGTTGCAAAAAGTTCACGGATTGATACTTTGGTTCTTAACTAAGGGAAACTTGTCGTGTACTACAAAACCGGGCCCAATTGATATGCATCTAGCAAGCACCATACTAGCCGGAGACATCAGGAAGCAAGGCCATGAGATGGGGCGCATTCGGCTTGCTCCAGTAATTGTTGTCGTCGCTAGTTGGTTTATGTACCTGGTTGTATTTCGTTTTTAAGTTCATTTTACATATTATTAATAGACCGGAGATATTTTTTTCAAAAAAAGTGTGAGCTGTAAAAAATGAAAAAAAAATTGTTCTTTTATATTCTAAAATTTTACTTTCGGCGCTTTTTATGAAGAAATGTTTTGTTTGTTCTTTCCAAAACTATGTATTTTTTAAATCACATGTTAAATTATTTACAAATAAAATGTTACACATATATAGAATACATCTCCATAACCATGTGGGACGTTTTTCTCCAACAAAAAATTGCAACTTCTATTATGTATTTTGATTATTTTCCCCATAAAAACGGGATCTGTGAAGATTAAATAGGAGACATAGGACGACAACATAGTTTCTCATGAAACTTGCAAATTCTTGTTTAAACTCTAGACTGATGGGTTATTAGTTGGGAGTGTTCCCTCCCGCTTGACAAATTATGTAATGAATGATAGTATGATATTTTCTTAATTCATATCTGGGGTGTTTTTTTAAAGAAAAGGAAAAGGGCTCGGTGGAGCCTAAGGTCCAAAATGCATATTCGGGTATCTTAGATAAGTATTTACGGTGTGAAATTATAGGGTGTCTACAAATAGACATAGATGTTTCTTACATAAATCTAGTTGCATTGTGGAGCATGACCTACTTTTATGTTAGGAGAAGCAACGAGAAACGCATATTGATTAGTGGCTTGGACCAAAGAGAAGGCCGCCTAGAGAATCCCCTTCTTTTGATGAGATAAGTGCTCGACTACTAGTTCAAGTCAAAGATAAAGACACCTCGAAGCTCCATTTCTCTCGGCATTGTTCTAGCCTTTTGAGATCCCTCAAACTCACCCGAAACTTCAAGTTTGTAGGGCTCTATGGGATGTCTCTTCCCCCAATAATATTACAAGTGAGAGAATGGTTATATAAACACGAGCACAAGGCATCAAGCAAGCTACCAAGGAGCAATCAGGCTCACGATCCCCAACCTCCTACGTGTCGTTGTATACCCTCATTGTCTCCCTCGATTCCCTTCCAACCGGGGTCCAAAATTCAAAATCGCTATGCTAAATCTTGTTGCGATGCCGCCCTCATAGAAAACTTGTGTTACGCATGAAACAGCTTTTGATCCCTTTAGGGCGCAGCAGATTTCTTGCTGGTTTGCTTTCTTCTTTATTCAGCTTGGATTGTGTTGTAGTATTTTCCAGACTTCACCGTAATTAGGAGTGTCTTTAAAGTTTAAACAGCATAATGTATATGACATGCTCTTGCTAAAGGAATATAGCTAGAGGTTTCTTGCAACTATGTTTTCTAAACTAGATATGTTTACGTATAAATGAAGTATGAAAATTTGGTTATTAGGTAGTAATACGAGGGATGCATTTGTCTGGAAGCATGAACAAACTGTGTGTAGACCGAAAATGTAGTGACCATAGGTGCGGCATGGGCTAGGTCAAAGCATGACCAGGCATGGGTAGATGCATAACCAAATCAGGCCTATGTTCAAACAATATGATTGTGATCCATGAGAAAAATATGGGCATAAGCTAGTAGCTATTAGCAATGAAGTACTTCCTCTAATTTCTGAGATATTTCGAGCAAACCTTGTTGATGGTAAGGGCAGGTCAAAGTGTCCATATAGTTTCAACTATTGACCATAAGTCCAGATCGGTATGTTCTTTTGCAAGCTCCAGAGGCATTAAAAGATTGCAGGTTTCATGCATTTAATTCAAACAAGTACAAATATATTTCTTAATAATTCCGGCCATGCCAAAATAACCTCCATTATTGACCATGGCCCATGGATCATTTTATAAGCTAACCAACATTGATCAGCCTAAAGGCAAACAAGATATGCCATTGCTATGCACAGCACAGAACTCATGGAAGGCATTATAGCCAGGAACCAACCACAAGTCCAAATTCCTTTACTCTCATGTTCCAAGAGATAATTGTCAACATCATAAAGTTTTACTAGATCAATCTTTAATTACTAACAATGCACTAGGAAATCTCACAGAGATCTCTTTAATTTTGTTACTAATAACAAAATTTCCTCAAGTCACAACCTAACGAGCTCGATGAGGAAATAATACAAAGAGAAAAGGCGGATGATTTTAACAATATATATCATGTACAACAGCACTTCATCAGATCAATCATCAGCATATGACCAGATCAGCAAGACAGGGATTTTCCAAAAGTTGCAGGTCCCGTCACCTCTGAACAAGCTTGGCCTGCGTAGGAGAAAAATGAGAGAAATGAGTTAGCATGCCGAGCTGTCAATTATCAGCAGAGTAAGTTCTTGCAGAAAAACAAGATTCTCACCATAAGTTAAGAAAGCTCCTCAGGGCAGCTCAGAAGAATCCATGATACTGTCTTATTTGTCAGAAAGTTCTGACTTCAAGATGTGCTGCTGCCAAAGTAGTCCCGGATAGTTTTCCTTTTCAGCGAAGGCGGTGGGTTCAGGACTGAAGAGGGACTGCTCATTTGAGCTCCTGGGCTGTTCCTAGTATCCAAGGCCTCCTCCCGGAATACCGAAAAGGCTCTCTTTTTCACAGACTCAGGCGTGCCAAACTCCAGTACTCTGGGCCGGAGGGGTGAGTGTGAACCGGTTGGCAATTCACTGCCAGCACTGGTGCAGGCTGCTACATCTCTTGAACTAGTCGCTCGCTCATGGCTAGCCGATCTTGGGCAGTCGATGTTTGGAGCAGTTACCCTCTTACGGATGACTGTTGGGGAACTAATGTTGGTGCAGTCTATTTTCTTGGTGTTCCATACACGAACCTGATGTACAGAACAAAGTGTCAGCAGCAGTTTAAAGTTTCTAACTGAATTCTAGATGCCAACAGATATTATGGATGCTCCTAATCTTAGTGAGACGAGTCATGAGTGAGTCCATATTGTAGTTATTGAAAAGGCAACATTAAGATGAAACTTGTAAAGTTTTAACAAGACTCACCGTGGAATCATCAGATGATGATACTATCTTTCCAACCTCCAAAGAGCACCTGAAATTGTGAAATTCGCATTGCAACATGAGCACTATGGTAACAGTAAGACAATAAGAAGTAACCATTCTGGATAGATCATACCAGTCAACTGAAGTGACTTCACCCTCATGGCCTTTCAGAACTATAGGGCCAGTTTCAGGCTGATCCACCTACATAAGTGAAAAGGAATTAGCAATTTAACATGAATACAGTGTATGAAATGTAAAAGAAAAGGTAATAGGAATGCAACAAATACCTGCCACAAGTAAACATTGCCATTGCTCGAACCGCCTAAAATATGAGTCCCATCAGGACTAATAGCAGACTGCATGCAAGCACCAAAGCAGGTGTTCAATAAAACACACAAAAAACACTAAGAACATGCAGCTGCAAGAGAAAAGGCTAAACCAGTTGGCCACTCACCTTGACAAAGAAAGACTCAATTTTGCTGCCAGTGTAAGCCTTTATTGGACCCTTGTCCATATGGAGAGTACTATACAGATAGATCCTGGAAGTGGAAGGCTTATGAAGTCAGAAGCATTCCTCACTGGTGACATCAGTTTTTTGCAGTTATGTATAGTGGTGAAATATTATTCTCACCTGTTATCCATGCATGATGCAGCAATGTATGCACCATACGAGTCTTGAGACAAGCAAGAGATCCCATGAGTCACCCCCTCCTTCTGAATGAAAGGATTCCCTGTTAGCCTTGAAACTGAATTACAAATGCATTCTGTCGCAATTTGCAAGCTGCTTGCTTACCAAAGGTTGTGCTGTTGATTGAGAGGTTTTGTTGGAGATGGGCGCTTTAAGGTTCCGTGTATCCCAAAATTTCACGACACTGTAATACATTTTAAGAGTTAGATAAAATCAAACTACAACAGAGATGCATTGTGTTTAAAGTGGCACATTCATGATTGAAACATACCACTGGCATGCATAATTAGCCATGTAAAGTATATGAACTTAGGTAGTAAATGCAGAATAAATTGGATGGGCTGATGCCTTACTTGTCTGCAGCACCAGAAGTAGCAATGGAGATATCGTCTTTCAGATACAGAACTGATGTGATGCTCGTTGAAGCTCCCTAAAGATGACCGATATCAGCAAATGAACCCAAGGGAGTGTACAGTCACCAGCAAGAGAATTCTATGTAGATTCAATACCTTTGCTCGAGACCTTGTCCGATTCCTTCGTGTGGGACTGTGCGCTTCTTTGACAACAGCAGAAGACCTAACATGTAAAAGCAGCTGAATTCAGTGAAAGATGCTACATTGCTGCAGAAATTTGATGGTTGCAGTTAAAAAGGAGCATTCAGATATCAGTAGCCATTAGGTAACATACATGAGGCATGCTTCACCATGACCATTTGGGGTTTTGGGGTCACATCTTAGATCCCAAAGTGCAAAAGAACCATCTCTTGAACCGGAAACAACAAGATCTGCATAGACAATAACCGACTTGAATTCGAGTCACCAGCTAATGCAGGTATGCCCCAAGCTAAGTTAAACAGGTTCAAGATATACAACTGACCAGGATTTGAAGAATGGCATGACAGTGACTTGACACTTCCAGTGTGCCCTGACAGCACACCAAGGCACTTCTTATTCTCCACGCTCCATATCTTTACCTGATACAGTACAAGCAATTACAGTGAGATCATGCAAAATGAAATAACAGACCAATGATGGTTGGCGTTGTGAGAAATTAGATGAATTGATTGATCATGCTGTACTCACAGTTTGGTCGCCTGATGCAGTCAGTAATTGGGATCCCTC
The DNA here is from genome assembly GCA_032464435.1 of Aegilops umbellulata. Taxonomy (NCBI): domain Eukaryota; kingdom Viridiplantae; phylum Streptophyta; class Magnoliopsida; order Poales; family Poaceae; genus Aegilops; species Aegilops umbellulata. The sequence goes on along the minus strand of CP136059.1, from coordinate 270,502,223 downwards.
CTATATAAATGACACAATTCAGCGGTTAACTTTGCAGACACACAAAAATGCCTGCTGAGAAACAGAGAAAACAGATGTAGTAGCATATTGCAGGTAAATGTGGCTACCTTGATCCAGCACACGTCAAAGATGGCATTGTTGTGAGCAACCCAGTCGGACAGCCTCGTTTCAGCTACAAAGGAGCAAGATTTCAGATTGGGACCAATTTTAGCAGAAAACACCCAAAATGTCAGCCAGGGGCAGCTGGCAAGCTCCTACTCTAGATCACAAGGGGGCGCCGAAGCTAACCTGACTTCTCTATGGACGAGGATCTGGAGGGGAGGCGGCGGCGGGTGTCGTAGATGGCAACATACCCGTCCTCGTCGGCGACCGCCAGAAGGCGAGAGATCTGCGGGACCTGGAGGGAGGAAGGAGCGGACGGATCAGCGCGCCGTCGCCGCCGGCCTCGCCGAATCTAACTAGAACAAGAGAAGAAAGACGGACCTTGCAGAAGGAGACGGCGAAGGGGATGGCGGGGTCGCCGGAGTGCTCGACGGAGATGACGCCGCAGCCGCGGTCGCCGGGGTCGGACGAGAGGTCGGAGAGGTATGGCAGCCGCGCCGCGGAGGCGCGCGCGGAGCCCCTGCCGCCGCTGAGCTCCCGCGCCCGGAGGCCGCCGAAGAAGGACGGCGGCCGCGTCGCCATCGGGGAGAGGGGGGCGGGGGCGGAGGGAGCGAGAGGGGAGGCTTCGGGCGCGAATTGGGGTGGTGGGGAGGAGGATTGGCGGGTGGGCGACGAGGCGGACGAGGTTTATGGGAGGAGTTTTGCGCCGCGCGGGGGGAGGGGGCGCCGGCGGGAAGAGCTTTTTCGTAGTGGCGCCGCGGGAAAAAGACGAGGCCGCGAAAGATGGCGGCGGTGGTGAAATCCTCTCGGCTTACTTGGCGCGTGGGGGTTCCGTGTCTTTGACAGGTGGGACCGGGCGAATGTGTGAACGTGTGGCTGGTCAAGGTGGGCCGAGGGGCTGGGATGGGCTTGGAGGAACCAGCTCCTCTAACTTAGCTCCTGCGAAGTTAGGAGCCTAACTTAGCCATGTTTCAACCGTTGGATCTAGAATAAATGGCTGAGATCTAGCGCCACAGTTCTTGAACAGTGTCAATTGCTACAGGTAAACCAACAGTATTTTTAGCTATAGCGATCATCCAAACAGTGTGCTACAGACCCTGTGAACAGTACCAAATCCTGTCCATCTATTTTCCATCAAATGGTTCCCACAGACCAAGTTAGGTACTGTTTCCCTAACATAGCAGAAGCTAAGTTAGAGGAGCCGGTTCCGCGCTTGAGTCTCGGGCCAGCTACATAGGTGTGTCACTGTCAAAAATTTCGTCCAAATGTTGTCATGGGTGTTTCTGTTTTTAGGTCTCACTCTTCTATTCAATTTTAGCTTTTCTCCTGTTATAAATGTCGTGCGTTCTCGCGGAGTGGCGAACTGATAGATATTTAAGGTTTGGAGGCGGCGTGATGATTTGGATAGTAGCCTGGCCCCACTCTGCACCGGCTTCCTTGTGCAGGTTGACGACGAATTGCATAAACTCGTGGGGGGGAGCTCAGTGATAGGATGGGGGTGGAGGTGACCGCGGGGAAGATGACGGACAACGGAGTCCTCAACCGTCATTTGGTTACCATGTATCTCTATGATATATGGTTTTACGAAATATGGATACTTGGATTAACTTAGTAAACTGGAATGCATATGATTTATTGTGTTTGGTTGTTGTATAGTTATAGGGGAGTAATCTGCGCCGGCGCACCGGCCCAGAGTTTGGGCCGGTTGCACCCTAGCCGCAGGATGCCACTTGTTCTGGCCGTTCGATCTAGTGGGAAAAAAAACGATTCGTCCCCGATCTTCTTCCTCCTCGCGCATCTCACGCTCGCGCAGATCCCTGCGTCTCCGCCGTCTCGCGCAGCTCCCCTCCGGTGCCTCATCTCCCCTCCGGTGGCCTTCTTCGTCGTCGATCCGCACCCTCGCCGGTCGTCCTTGTCGTTGGTTCCCACCCTCGCCGGTCCTCCTCGTCGCTGCCTCGACCCATGCAACAACTGCCTCGACTCATCGGCTACGGTTGTAGCTCCGCCGCCGCCCCTCGCCCTGATGCTTGCTGAATGGAATTGCGTCGACGACTCCCCACCAGCCAATCACGCCATTGAACGAATGTAGCAAAAAACTTATCCGGTCATAGCAAAACCTGAGAACGGTTGCAGCAAAAACACAGTCGCCGCCGTCGCTAGGTCGCAGCTCCTTCTTGATGGATCTAGCAAAAAAGTCTGCCGGTAGTAGCAACAACCAAATACGGTTGCAGCAAAAACGCCCTCGCTGCCGTCGCGAGGTCGCATCTTCTGCTTGATGGATGTAGCAAAACACTGCGCCGGTAGTAGCAAAACAAGACTACGGTTGCAGCAGCATTTTTTGTTGGAAGCACAGGATTGCGCGAACGGCAGCCACCAGTAAACGACATTGAATGAATGTAGCAAAAAACATCGCCGTAGTAGCTAAAAACAACCACGTTGCAAAATTGAAGCTTTTTCCTTGCCGGTTGAAACTTTTTTCACGGTTCAAAGTTTTTCTTCCACACCCATTTAAAGCTTTTCCATGCTTGAAGCATACTCTTTGGCCGGTTGAAGCTTTTTTGCACAGCGTTTGAAGCTTTTTTGCATCTGCCGTCGCCGGTCACAAGTTCGTCATCGTTGGTTGCAGCGCATCGCTCTGACAGTAGTAGCTGTTTCTGTTGCCGGTCGTAGCTTTTCGCAGCGTGGGTTGCAACTTTCCTCATCTCCCGGTTGTGGTTGTTTGTTTTCATGGGCCACAAAACTACACGCCGAAGATTGTAGCAAATAGCGACACCGGTTGTAGCAAAAAAATGATCTAGTTGTAACAAAAATCAGCTGCGTTTCCAACTCGTTTATTGGTTGCAGCAAAAAACAGCAGTGGTTCCAGCTCTGGATTTGGCCGGTTGAAGCAAAACAAAATGCTAGTTCCAGCATCGTTATCCGCTCGCTGGCATCGCAACCTTCACCAATGGTCATCCATGGAGACTCGTCGGCACGGCTTGGCACGGCGCCCCTGGCACGTCCCAGCATCTCCGTCGCGGCGCCCCCGACACGATCCAAGCACCTCCGTTGCGGGAGAGTTTGTGCATCGTGGTGAGGAGATTGAAAAAAAAATCACGCGGTGGATCCACTTGCAGGAGCGCTTCTGGAGGTAGGAGACGATGCACTGTGGCAAATGAGTGGACCACGTTTGTTTCCGAAGGAGATAAGATAGGAGGGGTGGTGGGCCTAAAAAAATCCCTTGAATCGCGTCTCCCTGGTCGTTCGATCCAGCTGGATCGCGTGGCCCGCGCGCGACCGGCGGAAGACTCAGCCGATGCGCCGGGTGTAAACACTTCCCATAGTTATAACATTTTTTAAGCCCACCCATATATTAAAAGGTAAAGTAGTTGAATACAATCATTCCTTACAGCATTTTGCCATGCATGACGAAAAACTATTATAGAGAAAACCATCAGACCTATTACCAAGACTATCTTCACTATCTGGTGAGCCACCACATTAGCTTGTTTATTAATTTTCGCTAACTTACAATCCGGTAGAAGCTTGGTGATGGCTATCACTTTCTTCTTCAGATCCACGAGAGCAGGCCTATCAAGATTATCACGTGCAAGGAAGGAGACCACAAAAGCGCAATCGGTTTCCAAAACAACGGGCTTATGAAGAGTGATACCAATATGCAGACCTGCGAGACACGCCCGAAACTCCACTTCATCAACTCTGGTGCACAAAATCAATATAATCCCATGAGGAGACCATGACTTCGTCCGCCGAATCTCTAGCAACAACCCCACACTCACAATACAATTGTATCCACAAAACTGGCATCCGCGTTAATTTTAATATGATCAAAAGGTGGAGGCTGCCATACCTCACGACTACTCGGAGGAACATTAACAGGTTTTAAACCATCTTCAACTCCCTTTCCTTGACATCAGGGACAAACTCGACATTGAAATGGCAAGACGAGAACGTCTTCCAATAGTTATCCACAAGGTTAGCTGAGTTTGAAACAGACTCTTTCCCCTTAGCAAAAATTAAATCATTGCGTAGGTGACAAGCTCTCCATAACATGAATAATATTTGCTCATGTACCGGATGGGTTAACTAATCAAACAACAAAAGCAGCCAATCAGGCCCCAAGTACTTGAAACCCTCTTCCCTCGATATATTCCACAATCCTCTCAACTCCATACCGAGAGCTGTCGCCTTAGACAAGACACCAAAGCATGAAACATACAGTTATCCTCCAATCCACAAATAGAGCATCCGCCTGATGATCTTTTACTCTATTAACTTGTATTGCCAAGCTATTGGACGATGCACACCATGAAAAAATTCTAATTTTCCGAGGGACATTGGCCCTCCAAATGACATTCCATAACTCCTTCTCCCCATAGGTGCCCCCACTCTCCACCTCCCTCCTTCCTCCCCTTAAGCATAATCGCCAAAATTATACACGCTTTTTACGGAGAACAATCCATTCTTTTCATAGTGCCCAACAATAAAATCACCCTCGCCAAAGGACTGAATACTCGCCTTCAGAACCTCATCGACATAATGGGGGTAAAACAAGTGGTTGATTAAATTCAGGTCCCATCTCCTTGATCCGCTCACGAATAGTTCTAACACCCATTTGATCATGGTTTATTCATTTTCCCTGAAATTTTTACTCCAAAAATCCTAGGCAACCAATTATCTCTCCAAATATTTATACTAGAGCCATATAAAAACTCTCCAAGTAATCCTCTTTTTAAGGAGATCCAGACCATGCATGATACCTTGCCAAATCACCGAAGTTGACTGTGGAAAAATTGTGTCAAGGTGGCCTTGGGGGTAATATGTAGCCTAGCTTCATCAATTTTGCAGAAAGTGACTTCGAAAATATCAATAGCTGCCAAGCTTGTTTAGCTAGAAGAGCCTGATTAAATATCCTAAGTTCACGAAAACTCATACCTCCCTCACCTTTTGGTCTTGTCAGTTTGTCCCATGCGAGCCAATGTGTTTTTCTCCTATTCTTTTATCTTCGCACCAACAGTCCAAATAACATGGGATAATTCCTCACAAAGAGAGGTCGGAAATTTAAAAAGATACTCACAACGAAGACCGATAGAGCCTGAATAACTTATTTTATTTGGATTTCGTTTGCCCCCACTAGAAGCGTACTTTTCAATCCAATCAGAAAGCCCTTTTCAGGAGTGTTAACATATTTATTGAATATAAGCAATATGATGGACTAGAGGAAATAAATGCATGGTTGCGTTGAGGTGATAGAACTATCATGGGCGGGCATTAATTTAAAGTTCATCTACACCATAGCCTATCACTGGCGGGTTGGAATACATTACTAGCTATGATGAAACATATCACAATATGTTCTGCTTGCGACCCACCCACGAAAATCTTATCACCATCCCTTGTATATAGGCCCTTATGGGCCAACTACAAAGCCATTTTTAGTGCCACCTCCTATGTTTTTATGGGTTTATTTTAGGTGACTTTGTTTTATTTGTTATCCCATCAGGTTTAAAGTACATGAAGTTTTGCTGCTATCCCGCGTCAAACTTCTCCAAATCATAACAAGTCTACAGAAAATACATTGTAATGTACCACAACTAATTAGTTTTGTTTGATCATCATGCAATATATTTCTACAGACTACGTATTCGTATCCTTGATATTGTACATATTAACAAATTTCCTTGTATGTAGGCTTTGGTCAAACTCTTAAAAAGATAATGAAAGGACATCTATCCCTAATGTGGTTTTAAGTGTTAATGGCAATAGCAATTAGTTGACTAACTATGTTTCGAGGATGCTTTTAGTTTAGACTTTTATGGGAGTGAAACATTTCATCGGTCAGCGACCCCCTAAGCAAAAAGGATAAAGGAAGACGACTTGTCATTTTCTCAACGTCGATTCCTCGTTTTGAGTTGTAAGTATGTCATGTATTAAGAAGGGACGTGCTTTGGGCCTCGTGTGGAATATTTGTACAATGTAGCCAAATACCCCCCACAACTTATATGAGAAAGAGTACCTCAAAAATCCACCTATTTTTTCCATCTTGCAGGGTCAAGCATCGGGTCGGGATGTCCAACTTAGTATCCGACTAGTTGGAGGTATGGACACTCTAAGGTAATGCCCGACACATGTCCCGTAGCTACTGAATAGCCTCGGAGCATGCATCAGAACATCCGACATGTTAGAACATTTGACTTGGTCAGAACATTTGACTTATTGAGAAGGCCATAATGGGCGGATTTAAGGGATGGCTATATAACGCCTCTTCTCCCACCTTTCGAAGGTGACGAACTCACTACTGCTCACACCATTTTATCCAAAAGCTCACACCTTCGAATCCTCCATCTCCAGCCACCCAATCCATTCCATATTTTAGAGAGGGAGAGGAACACCTGATATATATTCTCCATCCAACCAAAATTGAGTTCATTGATTCCTCGCGAGATCATTGCAAGTTTTTTACTCTTGGATTTGTGGGGGAACCCTAGACGGCCTGGTCTCCCGAGAGCTTCCAAGTCGTGTGTTTGTGTCCCGGGATTGTTTGTGAGGGTCTGGAGCCCACCCTAACAGCTACCCCTAGGGGAAGGGAGACAAGGCATTTCTAGAGATCTTACGGGCATGTTTGGTTGCCTAGGTGGCTCTAGCCTGCATCGCATGGGGGATTCTGGGTGGCTGTGGCCTGGCTGAGCTGATGCAAAGATGAGCCGGGATGTGTGTTTGGTAGACTACATGATATGAGTGCATGATAGATGCTATGTAAAACACACATCGTTTGGTTGGCTGCATTTGACCTTAATTGTGTGAACTTTTCTCTTCCAATTGGATCAGAATGGTTCCATGGACAAAAACAACAAGTAAAACTCCAATTGGATCTGAAGAATTTCATGGACAAAAATAACAAGTAAAATTGCATGAACTGAAATCTGAACCAAATCTCAAGTTTCAATTATGTTTATCACAAAATTCTCAACTAAAATCTGAACAAACTAAAGTGCAAGCAGCGGAGACCAAGCAGGTGAGGAGGTGAACGGGACGAGGTGGCTGAGGAGAAGTTGGGCAGCCGGGAGGAGATGCGGTTGTGTAGTTTGAGGGGACAAACGCGACACCAACTGATGGTAGTTGTGGCTCGCGACGCACAGTTGGTCCCAACCCCCTGCTTCCTCCTCTTTGTCAGGAGCGGGTGGCGTGGAGAGCTCGGGCGAGCTCGTCCGCAGTGCCGGGTGTGCGTGGCTATGGCGGAGTTCGACAACGCTGAGGTAGTGGCGAAAACCGACGATGTCAAGGCAAGGAGGCGAGCCCTCGACATGGGCTTGGAGTAGTGCCAACGACAGATATTGGACTGGTTGTGGGCAAGGGAGCTCCGACCAGCTATGCATGCAGGGGCTTAGACGACGGCGATGGCAGAAGGTTGTGCTCGAGTCGATGCATGCGAAAGAGAAAGAGGAAAGGGAATGCGAGCTTGCTGTCGAGGCATGGATGCAGGCACGGACCTGGCTCCCGGATACGCGTGATTCATGCGTCCCCCTCAGCCTGGCTGAGAGGGCTTCTTTTGCATGGATCGGTCCAGGCCGAGGAGGATGCACAGGTAACCGACCACGCTGGATTTTGCATTACGGGTGCGAGCGAGATGCGAGTCAGTTATTGATGTCTACTACGCAGCCTTCTTCTTGTAGACGTTCTTGGGCCTCCAAGTGCAGAGGTTTATAGGACAGTAGCAAATTTCTCTCAAATGGATTACCTAAGGTTTATCAATCCGTGGGAGGCATAGGATAAAGATTGTCTCTCTCAAGCAACCCTGCAACCAAATAACAAAGAGTCTCTTGTGTCCCCAACACACCCAATACAATGGTAAATTGTATAGGTGCACTAGTTCGGCGAAGAGATGGTGATACAAGTGCAATATGGATGGTAGATATAGGTTTTTGTAATATGAAAATATAAAAACAACAAGGTAACTAATGATAAAAGTGAGCACAAACTGTATTGTAATGCTAAGAAACAAGGCCTAGGGTTCATACTTTCACTAGTGCAAGTTCTCTCAACGATAATAACATAATTGGATCATATAACTATCCCTCAACATGCAACAAAGAGTCACTCCAAAGTCACTAATAGTGGAGAACAAACGAAGAGATTATGGTAGGGTACGAAACCACCTCAAAGTTATCCTTTCTGATCGATCTATTCAAGAGTTTGTAGTAAAATAACACAAAGTTATTCTTTCTGTTCGATCTATCATAGAGTTCGTACTAGAATAACACCTTAAGACACAAATCAACCAAAACCCTAATGTCACCTAGATACTCCAACGTCACCTCAAGTATCCGTGGGTATGATTATACGATATGCATCACACAATCTCAGATTCATCTATTCAACCAACACAAAGTACTTCAAAGAGTGCCCCAAAGTTTCTATCGGAGAGTCAAGACGAAAACGTGTGCCAACCCCTATGCATAAGTTCACAATGTTATGGAACCCGCAAGTTGATCACCAAAACATACATCAAGTAGATCACATGAATATCCCATTGTCACCACAGATAAGCACATGAAAGACATACATCAAGTGTTCTCAAATCCTTAAAGACTCAATCTGATAAGATAACTTCAAAGGGAAAACTCAATCCATTACAAGAGAGTAGAGGGGGAGAAACATCATAAGATCAAACTATAATAGCAAAGCTCGCGATACATCAAGATCATACCACCTCAAGACACATGAGAGAGAGATCAAACACATAGTTACTGGTACATCCCTCAGCCCCGAGGGTGAACTACTCCCTCCTCATCATGGAGAGCACCGGGATGATGAAGATGGCCACCGGAGAGGGATTCCTCCCTCCGGCAGGGTGCCGGAACGGGTCTAGATTGGTTTTTGGTGGCTACAGAGGCTTGCAGCGGCGGAACTCCTGATCTAGGTTATGTTTTGGAGGTTTCAGAATTTATAGGAATTTTTGGCGTGGGAACAAGTCAGGGAGGTGCCCGAGTTGTCCACGAGGTAGGGCGGCGTGCCCGGAGGGGGTGGGTGGGCGCGCCCCCACCCTCGTGGGCAGCCTGGGACTCTTCTGGCCCAACTCTTTTACTTTGGGGTCTTCTTTTGATCCATAAAAAATCATCAAAAATTGGCACGTCCATTGGACTCCATTTGGTATTCCTTTTCTTCAAAACTCAAAAACAAGGAAAAAACAGAAATTGGCACTGGGCTCTAGGTTAATAGGTTAGTCCCAAAATCATATAAAATAGCATATAAATGCATATAAAGCATCCTAGATGGATAATATAATAGCATGGAACAATAAAAAAATATAGATACGTTGGAGACGTATCAGTCATCCAAACACGCCCTATGTTTCTGCACTTGACTATAGGCGTTGTCGACATCTTTGATCCTTTAGTTTGACTTGGTGAAAACTTAACCCATTTATGTGGGTGGACTTTGAATATTTTGAAACCAAGGGGTGTCCCTTCTCCGCTCCGAGACTTGTTGACTGATGACCCACAAGTGTAGGGGATCTATCGTAGTCCTTTCGATAAGTAAGAGTGTCGAACCCAACGAGGAGTAGAAGGAAATGACAAGCGGTTTCTAGTAAGGTATTCTCTGCAAGCACTGAAATTATCGATAATAGATAGTTTTGTGATAAGGTAATTTGTAACGGGTAACAAGTAATGAAAGTAAATAAGGTGCAACAAGATGACCCAATCCTTTTTGTAGCAAAGGACAAGCCTGGAAAAATTCTTATATAAAGGAAAACACCCCCGAGGACACATGGGAATTATCGTCAAGCTAGTTTTCATCATGCTCATATGATTCACGTTCGTTACTTTGATAATTTGATATGTGGGTGGACCGGTGCTTGGGTACTTCCCTTCCTTGGACAAGCATCCCACTTATGATTAACCCCTATTGCAAGCATCCGCAACTACAAAAGAAGTATTAAGGTAAACTTAACCATAGCATGAAACATATGGATCCAAATCAGCCCCTTACGAAGCAATGCATAAACTAGGGTTTAAGCTTCTGTCACTCTAGCAACCCATCATCTACTTATTACTTCCCAATGCCTTCCTCTGTGCCCAAATAATGGTGAAGTGTCATGTAGTCAACGTTCACATAACACCACTAGAGGAGATGGTGCTGGTGAAAATGTTGATGGAGATTGACCCCCTCCCGATGAGAGGATCGTTGGTGATGACGATGGTGATGATTTCCCCTTCCCGGAGGGATGTTTTCCCGGCAGAACAGCTCCGCCGGAGCCCTAGATTGGTTTCACCAGGTTCCGCCTCGTGGCAACAGTGCTTCGTCCCGAAAGCTTGCTTATAATTTTTTCTCTCACGAAAGACTTCATATAGCAGAAGATGGGCACCGGAGGCGTGCCAGGGGACCCACGAGACAGGGGGCGCGCCCAGGGGGGTAGGGCGCCCCCCACCCTCGTGGTCAGGGTGTGGGCCCCCTCTGGTTAATTATTTCGCCAGTATTTTTTATATATTCTAGAACATGCCTCCGTGAAGTTTCAGGACTTTTGGAGTTGTGCAGAATAGGTCTCTAATATTTGCTCCTTTTCCAGCCCAGAATTCCAGCTGCCGGCTGATACGTCCATTTTGCATCATGCTTTTATATTGATATTTATTGCATTATGGGCTGTTATTACACATTATGTCACAATACTTATGCCTATTCTCTCTTATTTGACAAGGTTTACATAAGGAGGGAGAATGCCGGCAGCTGGAATTATGGGCTGGAAAAGGAGCAAATATTAGAGACCTATTCTGCACAACTCCAAAAGTCCTGAAACTCCACAAAAGTTATTTTTGGAAATAATAAAAAATACCAGAAGAAGAATCCATGTCAGGGGGGCTCCACCTGGCCATGAGGGTGGGGGTGCGCCTGATACATCTCCATCGTATCTACTTTTCCAAACACTTTTGCCCTTGTTTTGGACTCTAACTTGCATGATTTGAATGGAACTATCCCGGACTGACGTTGTTTTCAGCAGAATTGCCATGGTGTTATTTATGTGGAGAAACAAAACTTCTCGGAATGACCTGAAACTTCACGGAACATCTTTTCGGAAATAATAAAAAATCCTTGCAAAATATGAAGGCCAGGGGGCCCACCACCTGTCCACGAGGGTGGGGGCGCGCGTGCCCCCCTAGGGCGCCCTACCTTGTGGGCCCCCTGAGGCTCCTCCGACGCCAACTCCAATTCTATATATTTGCTTTCGGGGAGGAAAAAAATAAAGGAGAAGAAATAATCGCGTTTTATGATACGGAGCCGCCGCCAAGCCCTAAAACCTCTCGGCAGGGCTGATCTGGAGTCCGTTCTGGGCTTTGGAGAGGGGGATTCGTTGCCGTCGTCATCATCAACCATCCTCCATCACCAATTTCATGATGCTCACCGCCGTGCGTGAGTAATTCCATCGTAGGCTTGCTGGACGGTGATGGGTTGGATGAGATCTATCATGTAATCGAGTTAGTTTTGTTAGGGTTTGATCCCTAGTATCCACTATGTTCTGAGATTGATGTTGCTATGACTTTGCTATGCTTAATGCTTGTCACTAGGGCCCGAGTGCCCTGATTTCAGATCTGAACCTATTATGTTTTCATGAATATATGTGCGTTCTTGATCCTATCTTGCAAGTCTATAGTCACCTACTATGTGTTATGATCCGGCAACCCCGAAGTGACAATAATCGGGGACCACTCCCGGTGATGACCATAGTTTGAGGAGTTCATGTATTCACTATGTGCTAATGCTTTGTTCCGGTTCTCTATTAAAAGGAGGCCTTAATATCCCTTAGTTTCCATTAGGACCCCGCTGCATGCAAGTTCTTTTCCATAAGCATGTATGACTATATTCAGAATACATGCCTACATTACATTGACGAATTGGAGCTAGTTCTGTGTCACCCTATGTTATGATTGTTACATGATGAACCGCATCCGGCATAATTTTCCATCACTGATCCAATGCCTACGAGCTTTTCCTATATTGGTTCTCGCTTATTTACTTTCCCGTTGCTACTGTTACAATCACTATAAAACACCAAAAATATTACTTTTGCGTCTTTACTTTTGTTACTGTTACCACTACTATCATATTACTTTGCTACTAAACACTTTGCTGCAGATACTAAGTTATCCAGGTGTGGTTGAATTGACAACTCAACTGCTAATAGTTGAGAATATTCTTTGGCTCCCCTTGTGTCGAATCAACAAATTTGGGTTGAATACTCTACCCTCGAAAACTATTGCGATCCCCTATACTTGTGAGTTATCAAGACTATTTTCTGGTGCCGTTGCCGGGGAGCATAGCTCTATTCTTTGAGTCACTTGGGATTTATATTTGTTGGACACTATGAAGAACTTGAAAGACGCTAAGACAACAATTTATCCCTCAACTACGAGGGGAGGTAAGGAACTTCCATCCAGCTCTGCACTTGATTCACCTTCTGTTTTGAGTAAGCTTGCGACACCTAAACCTGCTTCTGCTATCCGTTCTGATATGTCGCATGTTATTGATGATGCTACTTCTGCTATGCATGATACTTATGGTGAAACTACTTCTATGCTTGATACTACTGTGCCACTTGGTGAATTTCTTGATGAACAAATTGCTAGGGCTAGAGAGAATGAAATTATTGATAATATTGATGAAAGTGATGATGAAGATATGCCTGTTATTCCTAAGGGTTATGTTTTTGATATGGAAGCTTCTGCAACTATTTTAGCTTGCAAAGATAGATATGAACTAAAAGATTATTAGTTGAATGGAATAAGCAATCTCTTAAAGATAGAATGAAACCTAGCCCTGCTTTTGCTACTTCACCTATTTGTGTTGCCGATAAGGATTATGGTTATGAATCTGAAACTGTTGTGGCACATCTTACTAAATTAAATGATATAGCCACCCTGTTCACTATTGATGAGAGATGTCGCTACTCTTATATCCTTAAAATATTTCCGTTCTCATTAAAGAGTGATGCTAAGATATGGTTTAATTCTCTTGATCCTGGTTGTGTGCATAGTCCCCAAGATATGATTTATTACTTCTCTGCTAAATATTTCCCTGCTCATAAGAAACACGTTGCTTTGAGGGAAATATACAACTTTGTGCAAATTGAAGAAGAGAGTCTCCCACAAGCTTGGGGGAGGCTTCTCAAGTTACTTAATGCTTTGCTTGATCATCCTCTTAAGAAAAATGAAATACTTGATATCTTTTATAATGTACTAACCAATGCTTCCAGAGATTACCTGCATAGTTGTGCTGGTTCTCTTTTCAGGGAAAGAACACCGGATGAAGCTGAAATTCTATTGAATAATATGTTGATAAATGAATAATTGGGCACTTTCTGAGCCACCTCCTGCTCTAATTAATGAGCCTATTCCTAAACCAACTCCGAAGAAGAGAGGTGTTCTATTTCTCAGTCCTGAAGATATGCAAGAGGCAAAGAAATCTATGAAAGAAAAAAGTATTAAAGCTGAAGATGTTAAGAATTTACCTCCTATTGAAGAAATACATGGTCTTAATCTACCGCATGTTGAAGAAACATATGATCTTAATCCATTACCCATCGAAGAACCTCATGGTCTTGATAACCCGACACAGGTAGTAAAGGTAAGTTCTCTCTATAGATACGATAGAGCTAAAATCCCTCCTACTAAAATTGCTACCCAATGCTTGGCTGAGTTTGATAACTTTATGGTTAAGCAAGAGGATTTCAATGCTTATTTTGGTAGACAATTAAAACAAAATGCTTATATGATTAAACACTTGGGTGATTGTATGGCTAATATTAGAGGTGAACTGAAACTCGTTAGCAAACATGCTTCTATGGTTACCACTCAAGTAGAGCAAGTACTTAAAGCTCAAAATGATTTGCTCAATGAAATGAATAGTAAATTATGCTGTTAGAGTGGCTACTAGCACTGGTAGAATGACTCAGGAACCTTTGTATCCTGAAGGCCACCCTAAGATAATTGAGCAAGATTCTCGGAGAAATAATATTGATGTACCTGGTTCTTATAAAAAGAAAAAGAAAAATGATAGGACTTTGCAAACTTCTAGTGAACCTATTGCTGACCCACCTGATAATCCAAATGATATCTCTATGTCTGATGCTGAAACACAATCTGGCAATGAACATGAACCTAATGAAAATGCTAATGGTGATGTTCACGATGATGCTAAACTTAGTAATGATAATGATGTAGAAACTGAACTTGTTGTTGATCTTGATAACCCACAATCAAAGAATCAACGTTATGATAAAGAGAGACTTTATTGCTAGGAAACATGGTAAAGAAAGAGAACCATGGGTTCAGAAACCCATGCCTTTTCCTCCCAAACCATCCAAGAAAAGGATGATGAGGATTTTGAGCGCTTTGCTGAAATGATTAGACCTATCTTTTTGCGTATGCGATTGACTGATATGCTTAAAATGAATCCTTATGCTAAATATATGAAAGATATTGTCACTAATAAAAGAAAGATACCAGAAGGTGAAATTTCCACCATGCTTGCTAATTATACTTTTTAAGGTGGAATACCAAAGAAACTTGGAGATCCAGGAGTACCTACTATACCATGCTCCATTAGAAAAATTATGTTAAAACTGCTTTATGTGATCTTGGAGCCGGTGTTAGTGTTATGCCTCTCTCTTTATATCGTAGACTTTATTTGAATAAGTTGACACCTACTGAAATTTCTTTGCAAATGGCTGATAAATCAACTGCTATACCTTTCAGTATTTGTGAGGATGTGCCGGTTGTGGTTGCAAACGTTACTATTTTAACGGACTTTGTTATTCTTGATATTCCCGAGGACGATAGTATGTCTATTATTCTTGGAAGACCTTTTCTGAATACTACAGGTGTTGTTATTGATTGCAACAAAGGCAATGTCACTTTTCATGTTAATGGTAATGAGCATACGGTACACTTTCCGAGGAAACAACCTCAAGTTCATAGTATCAACTCTATTGGCAAAATTTCATCGATTATTATTGGAGGTTTTGAATTTCCTCTCCCTACTGTCAAAAAGAAATATGATATTCTTATTATTGGGGATGTGCATATCCCCGTTGAGGTAACATAGTGTTATTCGAAATTTCTCCGGTTCCATGTTATTCGGAATGAGTTTGTTAACAAGACTTGATCAACCTTGTTAGTGGATTCCTTTTGTTGAGCATGAGATGGATGAAACTAGAAGGCACAACCTTCTGTACCCTCTCTCTACTTTCTGTTATTTAGATGAAATAAAGTAAAATAGTATTTTTCTGTCGTTTTCTGAATTATCCGTGCAATATAAAAATACCCCGAAAATAAAAGTCCTCCAAATGCCCTGCCAATTTAATATGATTTTTTCTGGAATATTTGAGGAATTATGGAACTGAGAACACAACAGGGGGTCAACCACCTGGGCACGAGGGTGGAGGGCGCGCCCCCCTGCCTCGTGGGCCCATGGTGGCCCTCCTCCACTTATTCTTGCACTCATACAGTCCTTCTTCCTCCCACAAACACGAATATCTAGCACAAGCACGAGTTCTAGCTCACTTTGCTGTGATTTTCGATCTCCTTGCTCAAAGCACCTCTCACAAAACTGCTTGGGGAGATTGTTCCTTGGTATGTGACTCGTCCATTGATCCAATTAGTTTTTGTTCTAGTGCTCTATTCTTTGCAAATTTGTGCTGCCTAGGTGACCATGTTCTTGAGCTTGCATGTCAAATTTATATGGTTCCAAGTAGTTCTAATGCTTGATATAGTCTCTAGGCGCTTGTAGGAGTAGTTGCTATCAATTTTTATGAGCTTTGTCCACTTTTGTTTGAAGTTACTAAAAATTTCAGAAATTTTTCAGAGGAAGAAATATGTTTAGGAAAATGTTCCAAGGTGGTTCTTCAAGGAAGCAAGGACCTAGGCTTGCAATGTGAGATGCTGATGAGGAGCCACCAGGAGACGCTCCAGTACGGCCTTGTGAATGGCATTCAGAGGACTTCATGGATCAAGCAGGAATTAAGGAAGAACTTAACGCATATTTGCGTAACGCCGATCTTGCGAGCTTCGAGGCAGAAAAGTGCCGTCAGTACCACTATCTCACTAGTTCCTTTATGAGGAGGTTTGAATTTTCATCTTCATGTAATTCTCAAACTGTCCTGTTTGATCTTTATGAAAATTCATATACTATGGACTTAGAGGATTTTACCACTGCTTGCAAACTTCCACAATGGGGTAGTACTAGTGAACCTCGCAAATATGAATTTAGAGATTTTCTTGCTAGTATAAATGTGGGGGAATCTAGAGATATAGCACAAGCTACCATAGGGAGCATTCATTTTCCTGCTATACATTATTTTGCTCTCTTCATAAGTAGGTGCATAAATGGTAAGGATGAAGCATGTCACATGTGTGTCCCTGACCTTAGTATTCTCAGGAGTGCTGTGTTAGGAGATAAACATTATAATTTGGGAGCCATTGTTGCACGTAGGTTGCATCCTAATAGATTTAATGGAGATTTGTTTGGTGGAATTTATGCAACCCGTATAGCTAATTTTCTTGGAGTAACCATACAGAGGATGATATTGAGTTACCTCCTACTTATTTAGATTATGAGGCTATGGTTCGCCATCATTTTGTTAAGAGGAACGACCAGTTCCTCCAGTACCGACTAATCTTTGACAGACAACGCACATATCACGTCGCTCTCCCTGCTTCCACTTTCTTTGACTTCTAGGCAAAGGGGAGATATTTCATAACCAGCGAGGAGGCGGAAGAGTATAAGACGAGGGCTGAGATAGCTCGCCTCCAAGCTGCAGCCCATGATGCAATGACTGCTGCATCTCAGTACGACCCCAACTACAACTGTGGATATCCGCCAGGCCAACCGTGGCAATAGACCAACTTAGGCCAAAAGCCTAAGCTTGGGGGAGTACGTATTTCTCACCGGCATTACATTTATGTTCACACACTCATTGCTAGATGTCGGTGCTCATACTTTTTCATTGTAATATCCATGCTAGTTTATTTTCCTTTTTATGCTTTCTTCTTGTGTGTTTGAAAATCTTAAGAAAACCAAAAAAATAGTTGTAGCGTTTAGCTAGTTTACTTTTCTTGCTGTAGTAGTAATAATTAAAAAGAAAACCCAACAATATTTCTTGTTCTTCTTTTGCTTGTTGGGAGCTTTCCTGTGTAAATAGTTTTATTTCTTTTCTTTTCTTTAGGGGTCGATAGGATAAGACCATGATGAGATTGTTGAGGTGGCTCTTATATGCATTATTGTTAATTTAACCAAGAGCCCATATTGCCTTTTCTTCTCCTGTTTATTGAATGCTTGCATATCACAGTACGACCCCAGCTACACCTACGGATATCAGTCAGGCCATCCTTGGCAATGAACCAACTTAGGCCAAAAGCCTAAGCTTGGGGAGTACGTATTTCCCACTGATATTACATTTATGTTTACACACACTCATTGCTAGATGTCGGTGCTCATACTCTTTCACTGTAATATCCATGCTAGTTTATTTTCTTTTTCTTGCTTTCTTCTTGTGTGTTTGTTAAACCTTAAGAAAAAACCAAAAAAACAGTAATAACTTCTAGCTAGTTTACTTTCTTGTTGTAGTAGTAATAATTAAAAAGAAAACCCAAAAATATTTCCCGTTCTTCTTTTTCTTGTTGGGAGCTTTCCCGTGTAAATAGTTTTTATTTCTTTTCATTTCTTTGGGGGTCGATAGGAGAAGACCATAATTAAATTGTTGAAATGGCTCTTATATGCATTATTGTTAATTTAACCAAGAGCCCATATTGCATTGTCTTCTCCTGTTTATTGAATGCTCGCAGATTCCAGCTTAGTCCAATGCACGTGCACTCTTATTATTATTCACGTCGTTCGGTCGTGCAAGTGAAAGGCAATTATGATGATATACGATGGACTGACTGAGATGAGAAAAACTGGTATGAATTCGACCTCTCTTGTTTTTGTAAAATGATGAGTTCATCGTCCCTGATTCAGCTTATTATGAATAAACATGTTTGCAATAAAAATTAGAGATTATAGTTGCTCGTGCCATGCTTGATTAGCTATGAGTTATAATGGTTTACCTTGTGTGCCAACATGCTATTAAAATGGTTGTGATGTGGTATGATGGGGTGGTATCCTCCTTTGAATGATTTAAGTGACTTGACTTGGCACATGTTCACACATGTAGTTGAAACAAAATCAACATAGCCTTCACGATATTTATGTTCATGGTGGATTATATCGTACTCATGCTTGCATCCAATGTTTATTAATTTTAATGCATGTTCATGGCTGTTGTCGCTCTCTAGTTGGTCGCTTCCCGGTCTTTTGCTAGCCTTCACTTGTACTAAGCGGGAATACTCCTTGTGCATCCAATCCCTTAAGGGAAAACTTTGTTTTTGCCACTCTAGCTTTTGCCAATTTTGATTATGCCACTCTAGAATTTGACATCTCACTTTTGCCACTCTTTGCTTTTGACAATACATCACAAATGCCATTCCCTGGCAAAACCGATAATTATTCATTTCACTTTTGCCACTCTTAGCTTTGGACAATGTATCACAATTGCCACTCTGAAATTTTTTCTTTTGCCACTGAATGGCAAAAGTGATATATTATCAAAAGATAAGAGTGGCAAAAGTGAAATCTCGAATTCTAGGGTGGCATAAGCAAAGTGGGCAAAAACTAGAGTGGCAAAAACAAATTTTTCCCATCCCTTAAACCCCAAAGTTATTCCATATGAGTCCATCATACCTTCCTATATGCGGTATTTATATGCCGTTCCAAGAAAATTTGTATATGCCAAACTCTAAACCTTCAAATAAACATTTTGTTTTGTATGCTCGAATAGCTCATGTATCAACTAGGGCTGCCCTTATCCTCCATGTTAGGCGGGTTATTCTCAAGAGGAGTGGACACCGCTCCTCACTCACGAGAAAATGGTTGGTCACCGGGATGCCCAGTCCCATGCTTTATGCAAACTAAATCAAATTAATTGCAAACAAAACTCCCCCGGGACTCTTGTTAGTTGGAGGCACTCGTTGTTTCGAGCAAGCCATGGATTGATGCTTGTTGGTGGAGGGGGAGTATAAACTTTATCATTCTGTTTGGGAACCGCCTATAATATGTGTAGCATGGAAGATATCGCCATCTCTCGGTTGTTATGTTGACAATGAAAGTATGCCGCTCAAAATATTATTTATCCTTGTTTCAAAATCGAGCTCCGGCACCTCTAAAAATCCATGCTTCCCTATGCGAAGGGCCTATCTATTTACTTTTATGCTGAGTCATCACCCTCTTATTAAAAAGCACCAGCTGGTGAGCACCGCTGCCATTTGCATCTATTACTATTAATTTATATTGGGTATGACTATGATTGGATCTCTTTTACCATGAATTACAATGTCTAGTCAATCCTTGATCTTTAAAGGTTCTCTGCATTTATGTTTTGCGGTCTCAGATAGGGCTAGCGAGATACCATCTTGTTATATCATATTATGATTGTTTTGAGAAAGTGTGGTCATCCGAGATTTATTATTATTGCTCGCTAGTTGATTATGCCATTGACATGGGTAAACATGAGACCTAAGAGTTATTGTGAGTATGGTTAGTTCATAATCTTTGCTGAAAACTTGAATGCCGGCTTTACATATTTACAACAACAAGAGCAAACAGAGTTTGTAAAAGTTTTTCTTTATCACTTTCAGTTTATCAACTGAATTGCTTGAGGACAAGCAAAGGTTTAAGCTTGGGGGAGTTGATACGTCTCCGTCGTAACTTCCATGATCTGAATGGAACTAACCCGTACTGGCGCTGTTTTCAGCAGAATTGCCATGGTGTTATTTATGTGTAGAAACAAAACTTCTCGGAATGACCTGAAACTCCACGGAGATTATTTTTGGAAATAATAAAAAATACTGGCGAAAGAATCAAGGCCAGGGGGCTCACACCCTTGCCACGAGGGTGGGGGGCGCGCCCCCTGCCTCGTGGGCCCCCTGAAGCTCCACCGACCTCAACTCCAACTCCATATATTTGTGTTCGGGGAGAAAAAAATCAGAGAGAAAGATTCATCACATTTTACGATACGGAGCCACCGCCAAGCCCTAAACTCTCTCGGGAGGGCTGATCTGGAGTCCGTTCGGGGCTCCGGAGAGGGGAATCCGTCGTCGTCGTCATCATCAACCATCCTCCATCACCAATTTCATGATGCTCACCGCCGTGCGTGAGTAATTCCATCGTAGGCTTGCTGGAGGGTGATGGGTTGGATGGGATTTATCATGTAATCGAGTTAGTTTTGTTAGGGTTTGATCCCTAGTATCCACTATGTTCTGAGATTGATGTTGCTATGACTTTGCTATGCTTAATGCTTGTCACTAGGGCCCGAGTGCCATGATTTCAGATCTAAACCTATTATGTTGTCATGAATATATGTGAGTTCTTGATCCTATCTTGCAAGTCTATAGTCACCTACTATGTGTTATGATCCGGCAATCCCGAAGTGACAATAATCGGGACCACTCTCGGTGATGACCATAGTTTGAGGAGTTCATGTATTCACTATGTGTTAATGCTTTGGCCCGATACTCTATTAAAAGGAGGCCTTAATATCCCTTAGTTTCCGCTAGGACCCCGCTGCCACGGGAGGGTAGGATAAAAGATGTCATGCAAGTTCTTTTCCATAAGCACGTATGACTATATTCGAAATACATGCCTACATTACATTGATGAATTGGAGCTAGTTCTGTGTCACCCTATGTTATGATTGTTACATGATGAACCACATCCGACACAATTCTCCATCACCGATCCAATGCCTACGAGCTTTTCACATATTGTTCTTCGCTTATTTACTTTTCCGTTGCTACTGTTAGAATCACTACAAAACCCAAAAATATTACTTTTGCTATCGTTACCGTTACTTCCATATTACTTTGCTACTAAATACTTTGCTGCAGATACTAAGTTATCCAGGTGTGGTTGAATTGACAACTCAACTGCTAATACTTGAGAATATTCTTTGGTTCCCCTTGTGTCGAATCAATAAATTTGGGTTGAATACTCTACCCTCGAAAACTGTTGCGACCCCCTATACTTGTGGGTTATCAAGACTATTTTCTGGCGCCGTTGCCGGGGAGCATAGCTCTATTCTTTGAGTCACTTGGGATTTATATCTGCTGGTCACTATGAAGAACTTGAAAGACGCGAAAATGAAAATTTATCCCTCAACTACAAGGGGAGGTAAGGAACTGCCATCTAGCTCTGCACTTGATTCACCTTTAGTTTTGAGTAAGCTTGCGACACCTAAACCTGCTTCTGCTATTGATTCTGATATGTCGCATGTTATTGATGATTCCACTTATGCTATGCATGATACTTATGATGAAACTACTTCTATGCTTGATACTACTGTGCCACTTGGTGAATTTCTTGATGAACAACTTGCTAGGGCTAGAGAGAATGAAATTATTGAAACTGATAATATTTATGAAAGTGATGATGAAGACTCTCCCAATAAATATGAATTTCCTGTTGTGCCTGAGGGCTATGTTATGGATGAAGAAACTGCTAGAGACTCTCTTGCTTGCAATGATAGAAGTGATCTTAAGAAATTATTAGCTAAGCTGAAACAAAAAACTCTGAATGCTAGAATAAAATATGATCCTGCTTATGCTACTTCAGCTATCTTTGTTACTGATAAGGATTATGAATTCTCCGTTGATCCTGATATAATTACTTTGGTCGAATCTGATCCTTTCTATGGCTATGAATCTGAAACTGTTGTGGCACATCTTACTAAATTAAATGATATAGCCACCCTATTCACTGATGATGAGAGAACTCGCTACTTTTATATCCTTAAAATATTTCCGTTCTCATTAATGGGTGATGCTAAGATATGGTTTAATTCTCTTGATCCTGGTTGTGTGCGTAGTCCCCAGGATATGATTTGTTACTTCTCTGCTAAACATTTCCCTGCTCATAAGAAACAAGTTGCCTTAAGGGATATATATAATTTTGTGCAAATTGAAGAAGAGAGTCTCCCACAAGCTTGGGGGAGGCTTCTCCAATTACTTAATGCTTTGCCTGATCATCCTCTTAAGAAAAATTAAATACTTGATATCTTTTATAATGGACTAACCGATGCTTCCAGAGACCACCTGGATAGTTGTGCTGGTTCTGTAGGGAAAGAACACCAAGTGAAGCTGAAATTCTATTGAATAATATGTTGACAAATGAAAATAATTGGACACTTCCTGAACCAACTCCTAAGCCAACTCCGAAGAAAAGGGGTGTTCTATTTCTCAGTCCTGAAGATATGCAACAGGCAAAAAAATCTATGAAAGAAAAAGGTAAAAAAGCTGAAGATGTTAAGAATTTACCACCTATTGAAGAAATGCATGGTCTTAATTCACCGCCTGTTGAAGAAATACATGGTTTTAATTCATCACCTATTGAAGAAACACATGGTCTGGATAACCCGACACACGTAGTAAAGGTAAATTCTCTCTATAGATTTGATGAAGGTGGTATTCCTCACTATAAGTCTGCTAGACAATGCTTAGACGAGTTTGATAATTTTATTGTCAAACAAGAAAATTTCAACGCTTATGTTGGTAGACAATTGAAACACAATTCTTATATGCTTGAACACTTGGGTGATTATATGTCTAGAGTTAAAGGTGAACTTAAACTCATTAGTAAACATGCTTCTATGGTTACCACTCAAGTAGAACAAGTACTTAAGGCTCAGAATGATTTGCTCAATGAATTGAACAATAAGAATAATGACTATGCTGTTAGAGTGGCTACTATAACCGGTAAAATGACTCAGGAACCTTTGTATCCTGAAGGCCACCCTAAGAGAATTGAACAAGATTCTCAAAGAAATAATGTAGATGCACCTAGTCCTTCTAAAAAGAAGAAAAAGCAAAATGATAGGACTTTGCATGCTTCTAGTAAACCTATTGCGGAACCACCTGAGAATCCAAATGATATTTCTATCTCTGATGCTGAAACACAATGTGGTAATGAACATGAACCTAGTGATAATGTTAATGAAGATGTTCATGTTGATGCTCAATCTAGCAATGATAATGATGTAGAAATTGAACCTGCCGTTGATCTTGATAACCCACAATCAAAGAATCAACGTTATGATAAGAGAGACTTTGTTGTTAGGAAACACGGTAAAGAAAGAGAATCATGGGTTCAGAAACCCATGCCTTTTCCTCCTAAACCATCCAAGAAAAAGGATGATGAGGATTTTGAGCGCTTTGCTGAAATGATTAGACCTATCTTTTTGCGTATGCGATTAACTGATATGCTCAAAATGAATCCTTATGCTAAGTACATGAAAGAAATTGTTACTAATAAAAGAAAGATACCGGAAGCTGAAATTTCCACCATGCTTGCTAATTATACTTCTAAAGGTGGAATACCAAAGAAACTTGGAGATCCAGGAGTACCAACTATACCATGCTCCATTAGAAGAAATTATGTTAGAACTGCTTTATGTGATCTTGGAACCGGTCTTAGTGTTATGCCTCTCTCTTTATATCGTAGACTTGATTTGAATAAGTTGACACCTACTGAAATATCTTTGCAAATGGCCGATAAATCAACTGCTATACCTATCGTTATTTGTGAGGACGTGCCTGTTGTGGTTGCAAACGTTACTATTTTAACTGACTTTGTTATTCTTGATATTCCCGAGGACGATAGTATGTCTATTATTATTGGAAGACCCTTTTTGAATACTGCAGGGGCTGTTATTGATTGCAACAAAGGCAATGTCACTTTTCATGTTAATGGTAATGAGCATATGGTACACTTTGCGAGGAAACAACCTCAAGTTCATAGTATCAATTCTATTGGAAAAATTCCATCGATTATTATTGGAGGTTTTGAATTTCCTCTTCCTACTGTCAAAAAGAAATATGATATTCTTATTATTGGGGATGTGCATATCCCCGTTGAGGTAACATAGTGTTATTCGAAATTTCTCCAGTTCCATGTTATTCGGAATGAGTTTGTTAACAAGACTTAATCAACCTTGTTAGTGGATTCCTTTTGATGAGCATGAGATGGATGAAGTTAGAAGGCACAACCTTTCGTACCCTATCTCTACTTTCTGTTATTTAGTTGAAATAAAGTAAAAATAGTATTATTTTTTGTCTGTTTTCTGAATTATCCGTGCAATATAAAAATACCCCGAAAATAAAAGTTCTCCAAATGCCCCGAAATTTAAATATGATTTTTTCTGAAATATTTGAGAATATCTGGCACTGAGAACACATCAGGGGGAGCTGGCACCTGGCCACGAGGGTCAAGGGCGCGCCCACCCCCTAGGCTCGCCCCCTGCCTCATGGGCCCACGGTGGCTCCCCTCCACTTATTCCTGCACCCACACACTTCTTCTTCCTCCCAAAAAATCACCATCCAGCTCAAGACGAGTTCTAGCTCATTTTGCTGCGATTTTCGATCTCCTTGCTCAAAGCACCTCTCACAAAACTGTTTTGGGGGATTGTTCCTTGGTATGTGACTCCTCCATTGGTCTAATTAGTTTTTTTTCTAGTGCTTAATACATTGCAAATTTGTGCAGCCTAGGTGACCATGTTCTTGAGTTTGCATGTCAAATTTATATGGTTCCAAGTAGTCCCAATGCATGATATAGTCTCTAGGCACTTGTAGGAGTAGTTGCTATCAATTTTGTTGAGCTTGGTTCACTTTTATTTGAAGTTACTAAAAATTTCAGAAAATTTTCAAAGGAAGAAATATGTTTAGGAAAATGTACCAATGTGGTCCTTCAAGGAAGCAAGGACCCAAGCTTGCAATGTGTGATGCTGATGATGAACCACCA
The DNA here is from genome assembly GCA_032464435.1 of Aegilops umbellulata. Classification (NCBI taxonomy): domain Eukaryota; kingdom Viridiplantae; phylum Streptophyta; class Magnoliopsida; order Poales; family Poaceae; genus Aegilops; species Aegilops umbellulata. The sequence goes on along the minus strand of CP136059.1, from coordinate 270,477,248 downwards.
AGGGACGCTCCAGTACGGCCTTGTGAATGGCATTCAGAGGACTTCATGGATCAAGCAGAAATTAAGGAAGAACTTAACGCATATTTGCGTAACGCCGATCTTGCGAGCTTCGAGGCAGAAAAGTGCCGTCAGTACCACTATCTCACTAGTTCCTTTGTGAGGAGGTTTGAATTTTCATCTTCATGTAATTCTCAAACTGTCCTGTTTGATCTTTATGAAAATTCATATACTATGGACTTAGAGGATTTTACCACTGCTTGCAAACTTCCACAATGGGGTAGTTTTAGTGAACCTCGCAAATCTGAATTTAGATATTTTCTTGCTAGTATAAATGTGGGGGAATCTAGAGATATGGCACAAGCTACCATAGGGAGCATTCATTTTCATGCTATACATTATTTTGCTCTCTTCATAGGTAGGTGCATAAATGGTAAGGATGAAGCATGTCACATGTGTGTCCCTGACCTTAGTATTCTTAGGAGTGCTGTGTTAGGAGATAAACATTATAATTTGGGAGCCATTGTTGCACGTAGGTTGCATCCTAATAGATTTAATGGAGATTTGTTTGGTGGAATTTATGCAACCCGTATAGCTAATTTTCTTGGTGTAACCATACAGAGGATGATATTGAGTTACCTCCTACTTATTTAGATTATGAGGCTATGGTTCGCCATCATTTTGTTAAGAGGAACGACCAGTTCCTCCAGTACCGACTAATCTTTGACAGACGACGCACATATCACGTCGCTCTCCCTGCTTCCACTTTCTTTGACTTCCAGGCAAAGGGGAGATATTTCATAACCAGCGAGGAGGCGGAAGAGTATAAGACGAGGGCTGAGATAGCTCGCCTCCAAGCTGCAGCCCACGATGCAATGACTGCTGCATCTCAGTACGACCCCAACTATAACTATGGATATCCGCCAGGCCAACCGTGGCAATAGACCAACTTAGGCCAAAAGCCTAAGTTTGGGGGAGTACGTATTTCTCACCAGCATTACATTTATGTTCACGCACTCATTGCTAGATGTCGGTGCTCATACTTTTTCATTGTAATATCCATGCTAGTTTATTTTCCTTTTTATGCTTTCTTCTTGTGTGTTTGAAAATCTTAAGAAAACCAAAAAAATAGTTGTAGCGTTTAGCTAGTTTACTTTTCTTGCTGTAGTAGTACTAATTAAAAAGAAAACCCAAAAATATTTCTTGTTCTTCTTTTGCTTGTTGGGAGCTTTCCCGTGTAAATAGTTTTATTTCTTTTCTTTTCTTTAGGGGTCGATAGGAGAAGACCATGATGAGATTGTTGAGGTGGCTCTTATATGCATTATTGTTAATTTAACTAAGAGCCCATATTGCCTTCTCTTCTCCTGTTTATTGAATGCTTGCAGATCACAGTACGACCCCAGCTACACCTACGGATATCAGTCAGGCCATCCTTGGCAATGAACCAACTTAGGCCAAAAGCCTAAGCTTGGGGAGTACGTATTTCCCACTGATATTACATTTATGTTTACACACACTCATTGCTAGATGTCGGTGCTTATACTCTTTCACTGTAATATCCATGCTAGTTTATTTTCTTTTTCTTGCTTTCTTCTTGTGTGTTTGTTAAACCTTAAGAAAAAAAACCAAAAAAACAATAATAGCATCTAGCTAGTTTACTTTCTTGCTGTAGTAGTAATAATTAAAAAGAAAACCCAAAAATATTTCCCGTTCTTCTTTTTCTTGTTGGGAGCTTTCCCGTGTAAATAGTTTTTATTTCTTTTCTTTTCTTTGGGGGTCGATAGGAGAAGACCATAATTAAATTGTTGAAATGGCTCTTATATGCATTATTGTTGATTTAACCAAGAGCCCATATTGCATTGTCTTCTCCTGTTTATTGAATGCTCGCAGATTCCAGCTTAGTCCAATGCACGTGCACTCTTATTATTATTCACATCGTTCGGTCGTGCAAGTGAAAGGCAATTATGATGATATACGATGGACTGACTGAGATGAGAAAAGCTGGTATGAACTCGACCTCTCTTGTTTTTGTAAAATGATGAGTTCATCGTCCCTGATTCAGCTTATTATGAATAAACATGTTTGCAATAAAAATTAGAGATTATAGTTGCTCGTGCCATGCTTGATTAGCTATGAGTTATAATGGTTTACCTTGTGTGCCAACATGCTATTAAAATGGTTGTGATGTGGTATGATGGGGTGGTATCCTCCTTTGAATGATTTAAGTGACTTGACTTGGCACATGTTCACACATGTAGTTGAAACAAAATCAACATAGCCTTCACGATATTTGTGTTCATGGTGGATTATATCGTACTCATGCTTGCATCCAATGTTCATTAATTTTAATGCATGTTCATGACTATTGTTGCTCTCTAGTTGGTCGCTTCCCAATTTTTTGCTAGCCTTCACTTGTACTAAGCGGGAATACTCCTTGTGCATCCAATCCCTTAAACCCCAAAGTTATGCCATATGAGTCCACTATACCTTCCTATATGCGGTATCTACCTGCCGTTCCAAGTAAATTTGTATGCGCCAAACTCTAAACCTTCAAATGAAATTATGTTTTGTATGCTCGAATAGCTCATGTATCAACTAGGGTTGTCCGTATATTCCATGCTAGGTGGGTTATTCTTAAGAGGAGTGGACTCCGCTCCTCACTCACGAGAAAATGGCTGGTCATAGGGATGTCGAGTCCCATGCTTTATGCAAATCAGATCAAAATAATTGCAAACAAAACTCCCCCGGGACTCTTGTTAGTTGGAGGCACTCGTTGTTTCGAGCAAGCCATGGATTGATGCTTGTTGGTGGAGGGGGAGTATAAACTTTATCATTCTGTTTGGGAACCGCCTATAATATGTGTAGCATGGAAGATATCGCCATCTCTCGGTTGTTATGTTGACAATGAAAGTATGCCGCTCAAAATATTATTTATCCTTGTTTCAAAATCGAGCTCCGGCACCTCTAAAAATCCCTGCTTCCCTATGCGAAGGGCCTATCTATTTACTTTTATGCTGAGTCATCACCCTCTTATTAAAAAGCACCAGCTGGTGAGCACCGCTGCCATTTGCATCTATTACTATTAATTTATATTGGGTATGACTATGATTGGATCTCTTTTACCATGAATTACAATGTCTAGTCAATCCTTGATCTTTAAAGGTTCTCTGCATTTATGTTTTGCGGTCTCAGATAGGGCTAGCGAGATACCATCTTGTTATATCATATTATGATTGTTTTGAGAAAGTGTGGTCATCCGAGATTTATTATTATTGCTCGCTAGTTGATTATGCCATTGACATGGGTAAACATGAGACCTAAGAGTTATTGTGAGTATGGTTAGTTCATAATCTTTGCTGAAAACTTGAATGCCGGCTTTACATATTTACAACAACAAGAGCAAACAGAGTTTGTAAAAGTTTTTCTTTATCACTTTCAGTTTATCAACTGAATTGCTTGAGGACAAGCAAAGGTTTAAGCTTGGGGGAGTTGATACGTCTCCGTCGTATCTACTTTTCCAAACACTTTTGCCCTTGTTTTGGACTCTAACTTCCATGATCTGAATGGAACTAACCCGTACTGGCGCTGTTTTCAGCAGAATTGCCATGGTGTTATTTATGTGTAGAAACAAAACTTCTCGGAATGACCTGAAACTCCACGGAGATTATTTTTGGAAATAATAAAAAATACTGGCGAAAGAATCAAGGCCAGGGGGCTCACACCCTTGCCACGAGGGTGGGGGGCGCGCCCCCTGCCTCGTGGGCCCCCTGAAGCTCCACCGACCTCAACTCCAACTCCATATATTTGTGTTCGGGGAGAAAAAAATCAGAGAGAAAGATTCATCACATTTTACGATACGGAGCCACCGCCAAGCCCTAAACTCTCTCGGGAGGGCTGATCTGGAGTCCGTTCGGGGCTCCGGAGAGGGGAATCCGTCGTCGTCGTCATCATCAACCATCCTCCATCACCAATTTCATGATGCTCACCGTCGTGCGTGAGTAATTCCATCGTAGGCTTGCTGGAGGGTGATGGGTTGGATGGGATTTATCATGTAATCGAGTTAGTTTTGTTAGGGTTTGATCCCTAGTATCCACTATGTTCTGAGATTGATGTTGCTATGACTTTGCTATGCTTAATGCTTGTCACTAGGGCCCGAGTGCCATGATTTCAGATCTAAACCTATTATGTTGTCATGAATATATGTGAGTTCTTGATCCTATCTTGCAAGTCTATAGTCACCTACTATGTGTTATGATCCGGCAACCCCGAAGTGACAATAATCGGGATCACTCTCGGTCATGACCATAGTTTGAGGAGTTCCTGTATTCACTACGTGTTAATGCTTTGGTCCGGTACTCTATTAAAAGGAGGCCTTAATATCCCTTAGTTTTCGCTAGGACCCCGCTGCCACGGGAGGGTAGGACAAAAGATGTCATGCAAGTTCTTTTCTATAAGCACGTATGACTATATTCGAAATACATGCCTACATTACATTGATGAATTGGAGCTAGTTCTGTGTCACCCCGTGTTATGATTGTATGATGAACCACATCCGACATAATTCTCCATCACCGATCCAATGACTACGAGCTTTTCACATATTGTTCTTCGCTTATTTACTTTTTCGTTGCTACTGTTACAATCACTACAAAACCCAAAAATAACACTTTTGCTATTGTTACCGTTACTTCCATATTACTTTGCTACTAAATACTTTGCTGCAGATACTAAGTTATCCAGGTGTGGTTGAATTGACAACTCAACTGCTAATACTTGAGAATATTCTTTGGCTCCCCTTGTGTCGAATCAATAAATTTGGGTTGAATACTCTACCCTCGAAAACTATTGCGATCCCCTATACTTGTGGGTTATCTGGGGTGTAGGTGTTCTAGTACTACTCTAACGAACCACAGTTGAAGCTTTAGCATGATCCTTTATTCTAACAGGGAAAGGTGGTTTCTCAATATAAGCGGTAGGAACAATAGGATCAACATTATAAGTGATAGTCTTTTCTTCAACTTTAATAGGCTCAACTACTTTTACTTAAATGGGAGGATTACATTTAAACCACTTCTCCTTAGGGAGATCAACATGAGTAGCAAATGATTCACAGAAAGAAGCTACTATCTCAGAGTCAAGTCCATATTTATTGCTAAATTCACGGAAAACATCGGTATCCATAAAAGATTTAACAGAATCAAACTTAGGCGTTATACCTGACTCCTTACCTTGTCGAGGTCCCAATCTTTAGAGTTGCGTTTAATTCTTTCTAATTAATCCCATTTGAATTCAATAGTCTTCATCATAAAAGAACTAGTACAAGAAGTATCGAGCATGGAGTGATTATTGAGAGAAAGCCGAGCATAGAAAATTTGAATAATAAATTCTCTTGAGAGCTCATGATTGGGGCATGAGTATAACATTGACTTAATCCTCCCCCAAACTTGAGCGATGCTTTCTCCTTCGCGAGGCCAAAAATGATATATATAATTACGATCACGATGAACAAGATGCATAGGATAAAACTTCTGATGAAATTCCAGTCTCAGTCGGTTGTAGTTCCATGATCCCATATCATCACATAGCCTAAACCATGTCAATGCCTTTCCCTTCAAAGATAAAGGGAAGACCTTCTTCTTGATAACATCCTCGGGCATACCTGCAAGCTTAAATAATCCACAAACTTCATCCACATAGATTAGGTGCAAATCGGGATGCAATGTTCCATCTCCTGTAAAAGGGCTAGCTAGCAGTTTCTCTATCATACCCGAAGGAATTTCAAAGTAAACATTTTCATTAGGTTCAGTAGGTTGAGGAGCAACTCTTTACTATACTGGTCGGGGTGAAGATACCCCGAACAAGCCCCTCAAAGGATTATGTTCCATAGTAACAAGTGACAGTAAATTTCAGCACACTATATAAAATTTCTTTACCAAATTCCACCTACCAAAGGCGCTTCACTCCCTGGCAATGGCGCCGGAAAAGAGTCTTGATGACCCACAAGTGTAGGGGATCTATCGCAGTCCTTTCGATAAGTAATAGTGTCGAACCCAACAAGGAGCAGAAGGAAATGACAAGCGGTTTCTAGTAAGGTATTCTGTGCAAGCACTGAAATTATCGGTAACAGGTAGTTTTGTGATAAGGTAATTTATAACGGGTAACAAGTAATGAAAGTAAATAAGGTGCAGCAAGATGGCCCAATTCTTTCTTGTAGCAAAGGACAAGCCTGGACAAACTCTTATATAAAGGAAAACGCTCCCGAGGACACATGGGAATTATCGTCAAGCTAGTTTTCATCATTCTCATATGATTCACATTCGTTACTTTGATAATTTGATATGTGGGTGGACCGGTGCTTGGGTACTGCCCTTCCTTGGACAAACATCCCACTTATGATTAACCCCTATTGCAAGCATCCACAACTACAAAAGAAGTATTAAGGTAAACCTAACCATAGCATGAAACATATGGATCCAAATCAGCCCCTTACGAAGCAACGCATAAACTAGGGTTTAAGCTTCTATCACTCTAGCAACCCATCATCTACTTATTACTTCCCAATGCCTTCCTCTAGGCCCAAACAATGGTGAAGTGTCATGTAGTCGATGTTCACATAACACCACTAGAGGAAAGACAACATACATCTCATCAGAATATCGAACGAATACCAAATTCACATGACTACTTATAGCAAGACTTCTCCCATGTCCTCAGGAACAAACGTAACTACTCACAAATCATATTCATGTTCATAATCAGAGGGGTATTAATATGCATAAAGAATCTGAACATGTGATCTTACACCAAATAAACCAACTAACATCAACTACAAGGAGTAATCAACACTACTAGCAACCCACAGGTACCAATCTGAGGTTTTGGGACAAAGATTGGATACAAGAGATGAACTAGGGTTTTAGAGGAGATGGTGCTGGTGAAAATGTTGATGGAGATCGACCCCCTCCCAATGTGAGGATCGTTGGTGATGACGATGGTGATGATTTCCCCCTCCCGGAGGGATGTTTCCCCGGCAGAACAGCTCCGTCGGAGCCCTAGATTGGTTTCACCAGGTTCCGCCTTGTGGCGGCGGTGCTTCGTCCCGAAAGCTTGCTTATGATTTTTTCTCTGACGAAAGACTTCATATGGCAGAAGATGGGCACTGGAGGCCTGCCAGGGGGCCCACGAGACAGGGGGCGCGCCCCCACCCTCGTGGCTAGGGCGTGACCCCCCTCTGGTTAATTCTTTCGCCAGTATTTTTTATATATTTCAGAACGTGCCTCCGTGAAGTTTCAGGACTTTTGGAGTTGTGCAGAATATGTCTCTAATATTTGCTCCTTTTCCAGCCCAGAATTCCAGTTGCCGGCATTCTCCCTCTTCATGTAAACCTTGTAAAATAAGAGAGAATAGGCATAAGTATTGTGACATAATGTGTAATAACAGTCCATAATGCAATAAATATCGATATAAAAGCATGATGCAAAATGGACGTATCATTGACCATGACTAGTTTTTCAGACATTCGTTAGCTTCTCTTCCTAGCGGGTAGGACTATGTGAATCACGGGAGGGGGGCGCGGGGTGGGGGGGGTGAGATTTACCATCCTCCCGACGCAATAAAAGTGAGATATGTTCCTATGATTCATTTGCTTGAGTGACAAAGAAACATTCCACATGTTATAAGCGATCTGCTTCTTTTCATGTGTCGACACAAAGAAAGTTGCCTGCTCATGCGGTATAACAAGCCAACCATTTAAGTATTGCCTTGAAGCCTGCTTTCATTCATTAGCCACTAGAAAAATACAGTTCACATAAGAATTTAAAAGAGGTTTGTCACTCAAAACATCTCCAAGCTCCATTTTGGCCCAACACCATTAAGCTACTTTTACAATGCCTTTTGCACTTTAAGGTTGAAAGGAAAGAATCCATATGCATCATTTTCTCCAATCCGAAGAACCTTGAATGATATTCACACATAACGATAGCAACGAATCTGCTCAGTTTGAATGAGGCCTCTTAATAACCCAAAGGACAACTACATCGTGTCGATTGTTATCTTCATTATGTGTCCAAAACATGGTTTTGACATAAGTTAGCAGGGGCATTTTACCATGTGGCACACATGGTAAGCAATCCACTATTTGAAGAAATAGCGACGGCATTTTGGTTCACACGGCCAATAAACAGATGTGAAAAAAAGATGAAATTAGTGGGGTTTCATCTAAGAGGGTCAAGCCAAAGCAAGTTGCGGGAAGAAAATATCTGCGTTGGAGCAGACACAACCGAACCGACCGCACTCCGCTCCAGCGGTCCAGCCATATAACCCAAAACCCTAAAACCCATCCCCCCCTCTCTCGTTTTCCTCCACCCTTCCCCGAAGGCCGCCACCCGCCGCCGCCATGCCGAAGCACTACCGCCCCGCGGTAATCCCCTCCCCCGCCTCTCTCCTGACGCCCTTCTTCTCCGCGCCGCCGGCAGAGCCCCTTCTCACCCGCTGCTTCTTCTGCTGTGTTCCAGGGCAAGAAGAAGGAGGGGAACGCCGCCAAGTACATCACCAGGACCAAGGCGGTCAAGTACCTGCAGATCAGCCTCGCCGTCTTCAGGTCCCCCTCTCGCTCCCCGTTACCACCGCCCACCGCCGACGAGACGACCGCTCATCCACGAGCGGTCGTCGCGAGTAAATTTGGCCAAATCTTCGGCGGCGCCGATGTTAATCCAATTCATGGCCGGTTCTGTCCGGCTCGCGTGCTGCGAAATTTAGGATGGTAGATTTTACATGGGAGGGAAGTCACTGGGGATTTGGGTTAACTTTTTTTCTTCTTCACGAATTGCTGCAGGAAACTATGCATTCTCAAGGGGGTGTTTCCCCGGGAGCCCAAGAAGAAGGTGGAGGGGAACCACAAGACCTACTACCACATGAAGGACATCGCCTTCCTCGCCCATGACCCCTTGATTGAGAAGTTCAGGTACTTGGCTAGCTTCCTTACCAAAGCCTGCCACATGGTTGATGTAACTGTAAAAGGGATTTCTTGCTCTCTCTTTGCTGCTTAGCTGCACTTCGTTCTGTATCATCAGGGGATAATTTAGTGTCTCAGGAATTGAATTTGGTTGCAATTTTATGTTCCATTTTAAATAGATGTCATTTACCCTGTGTTTTGTCGATTCACATTCCTTAAATGCGACCATGGATGGTCTGATCTATACTGTCCTGCTGGTAGGGACTCTTGATTTGTTTGTACTGAGGTGACCAGGATGGAAGTATCTCAAAGCTTTCTGAATGAGTTATTTCTTAGTTGTGTGATTTATTTGCTCCTGGTAACTGTCAGCTCCTCGTTGAATGGAGCACGCGGCAGAGGAAATAGTGACCTTAAGTGGGAAGCTATAGTTTCGCTAGAGTGCTAGTGTCCATCAGCGAAAAAACAAGTCAAAACAAACTTAGTGTAGTCAATCAATGAGCCATTACCTATTCAATTTGCACCCTCTGTATTTAGTACGGCGTTAATGAAATTTTGATAACTGTAACACAGACTAGCAATCTGTGGTTACTTGGTCGCTGCTCATGAAAATCCTGGCTTATCTGTTTGTATGATTGGCAATATTGACTTATGGTATCTAACTGCACTGATTTTTTTGCTTGGAGTAAATACATCGTGAGTATATGACAATGAGTAATTGCTCATTGATAGTTTTGGATTTCCTAATCGGATTGTTATTTCATGTTATCAGAGAAATCAAGGTTCACAGAAAGAAAGTTAAAAAGGCTATGGCTAAGAAAAACAGGGATCTGGCTGACAGATTGTTGAATCGACCACCGACTTACAAGCTTGATAGACTTATCATTGAAAGGTAACGAGTGAGTTCAAGTTGATTCTTTTGGTCTATACCCAGACTGGTCTCTCACATGCGTGTTTCTGTTTCTGTTTTTGTACAGATATCCATCTTTTGTTGATGCTCTCAGAGACTTGGATGATTGCCTAACGATGGTGCATTTATTTGCGGCTTTACCTGCTATTGAGGGTGAACGTGTGCAAGTACAGCGAATCCATAACTGCCGCAGGTATGCCCTCTTCTGGATTAGTGAATCCTCTCTCAGAACCTCACACACATAACCCCCACACGGTGTTTAGGTTCCTGCTCCCAGAGATTCTGTTGGTTTGACCTTCCTCACCTTTCTAGCAACCACAATGCACCTCTGTGTCTGGCCTGTTTTGTTGGGACCTTAAGAATTTGAGGATGTGAAAGTTGTAACAGTTTTTCCAGCAGCCATGAAATACCTGGATTTTGCTAACATCCATATTCTCACCTTGTTAGTTCGTGCACCACCTGTGTTGAATGTCAGAATATTATCATGCAAATGCAAAGGCAAATTGGTGCTTGCTTCTTTCAGACATTTATTTTGCACTACTAATATACATCCTTGTACATTGTAGGTTAAGCCATGAATGGCAAGCATATATTTCTCGAACTAATTCCCTGCGGAAGACATTCATATCTGTCAAGGGCATATACTACCAGGTAGGTTTTGTGCAGTCGTGTATCCGCATATCTTTGCGCACATTTAGTCATTTATAGTCGATGTTTATAATTTTACTACGTTTTGAAGGCTGAAGTTCAAGGGCAAAAGATCACTTGGCTTACTCCGCATGCTCTTCAGCAAGTTTTAACTGATGATGTCGACTTCAATGTGATGCTTACCTTTTTGGAATTCTACGAGGTAGGCGAGATTGTGGATACTCTTCAGTTATCGTGCATTCCTGCTTACTTAGCAGTATCACATCCATTTAAATAAGTTTAGTGGATAGACATAACTGCAAGCTTTACCAAATCCTGTCCTGCCTGCAGACTCTTCTAGGATTTGTGAACTTCAAGCTTTACCATTCAATAAATGTGAACTATCCGCCTATTCTGGATCCTCGTCTAGAAGCTTTGGCTGCTGGTAAGTACTGGTGCTTGTTATAGTCATGCTAGCTAGCATGTTTGTTTCCTTTATGTGCTCGTGCTCATACTATGTACCATGTTTGTTTTAGGATTCTTTTGCTACGTTTCTCTTGACTCTTCTTTGTTTGACATTCTCACTGATGTTCGTACCAGAGCTCTATGCGTTGTCCCGGTATATGTCTTCTGGAAGACTGCCGGGAAATCCAGAGTCGAATGGGCTTATTGAAGACAAAGAGACTGAAAATAATAAAGAGAGCTCAAAAACTGACGAGTCTGAGCTCAGATTGGCACAGCTTCAACATCAGCTACCTGCTAATGAACCTGGTGCGTTAATGCATCTTGTAGAAGAATCAACTGCTGATGATACAGAAGAGGAAAGCGTTAAAGAATGCAGGACTTTATTCAAAGATCTTAAGTTCTACTTAAGTCGTGAGGTATTAAAGTGAATTTATTATTACTGCAAAGCTATTGTTTTTTAACTAATTGCCTTGGCTTCAATATCGTATATCCTTTTACTATCTTCCTCTTCGTTCTCAGGTTCCTAGGGAGTCTCTCTTGTTCATAATTCCGGCATTTGGAGGAACTGTTTCGTGGGAAGGAGAAGGAGCTCCATTTGATGAAACAGATCAAGATATCACCCATCAGGTAGATTTTGCTTGCCCATGAGCTTTTACCAGGGGTATCAAGATTGGTCTAGATTTCCTGTACACAAGATACCACCCCATTTCATTCCAGTGCGCACATGCCCTCTCATTGTAGTTTATCTGCTGGCTATTAAGTATCGTCATGTTGTTTTGCAGATTGTTGACAGGCCAACCCAGAGCCATGTTTTCCTCTCTAGGCATTATGTTCAACCACAATGGATTTTTGATTGTGTAAACATTCTCAAAGTAATTCCCACAGATGACTATATTGTTGGAAGGTATGTCTCCCAGGTTATGTATCATATGTATATGCTGATACACATGGCATCACTTAAGTATGCACATTCCTGTTGCTAAAGTAACGAATCAGGACTGTGTGTTAGTGTTTAAAGTCCCTTCTAAACTAGCTCAACTAATTGATGGTTGTGTGTAGCATCATTAAAATTGTGATTTGTGTAATGTAATATTGACACCGTACTTGTTAGCTTAGCTGAATGCTTGTTCCACATCAAATTCATCAAAATTGTGTTTAAACACCATTAAACAATGAGGATATTGTCTGCCCTCCTTCTTTAGTATTCCTTGCGCTTATAACTGAACTGATAGCTTTTGTCTACTGCCTATTAAGTGTGCTATGCAAAATATGTTTTCAAGTAGCTTAACTCATGCAGCAGTGGTGATGCTGATATTATTATTTTTTGATCTTAGGGTGCCTCCACCACATATATCTCCTTTTGTGGACAACGATAAAGAGGGTCATATACCTGACTATGCAGTGACCTTGGAGGGATATAAATCTGCTGGTCAAAACCAAGTTATGCCTCTGCCAGGTTTAGGTGATGAAGATCTGGGCAATTCGATAGTAGAGGCAAAATCTGAGCATAATGAATTTGCTAAAAAGAAGAAGGAGGTGAGCTCCTTCCCGTTTCAGTATACAAGTCTTTTGTACTTCTTCTGTCTTATTTTTGTTTGCACATTCATGCACTTTGTGTAATGTCGCCATCACCCTTCTATTTCAAAGTTGGAGATGCAAGAGAAGAAATACCACGAGGAGCTGAAGATGGAAATTGAGGGAACTACTTTCTCTAATTTGTCAAGTAAGAAGGCTGATAGCACACCTGATGTTGCTGACGAAGATGAGACCCTGGCAGCTATTGAACAAGAAGAGAAGGATGCTGACGACATTGCCAAGTCTGTCGTTTCCAGGAGGAAGAGAGGCCTTATGGAAGCAATGAAGGTACATCTCCTTCTACTATGGCACTATAGCTACTACTCTTTAATTGCAGTATTGTATTGTTCTGCTTGTTTATAATTTAGTCTTTTTGAATGAGATCTCATTTGTTCCCTTTGTCAAACTTTATTCAAAATTTTAATGCCTGGTTCTGTGGGTTTAAATGAGGAAGTTTCATACCGATACAGTGGATTATTAGTATTAGCCAGTGGATTGAAGCTGATGGCTGATACCACACCACTTAAGTTGTTTGGACAAAGATTAACACCAACACCTGTTTGTGCAGCAGCTTTATCCGCACCGTATTTTTTTACCCATAGGCTTATCTTTGCTATTTCTCTACCCGTGCATTACTGTAGGTTCATTGTTGGATAAGTATATATAAATACTTGGCCACACTTTATTTACATGATATTCGTCCTGTATTGCCACCTTGTCCTTTTCATCTTATAGAGTGGCTTTTTTTTACCATAGGCGTACGGTGACCCATCTCACCATGATGTAGGGAGTTATTTTGCACATTTTTTCTTTGGTGATTCTTGGTCACGTTTCTAGTGCCACAAAATCCTCGACGCATACAAATGCTCAGCTGGATCCTTACTTTTCTGATACAAATGCCGGATGACATTTTTGAGGCGTATAACTGATCCGGTACTGTTTGCGATCTTGCAGATTAGCAATGATAGGAAGAAGAGCAAAGTGGAGCTGCTCAAGCAAAGGAAGAAGGCGGCCGAGTCCAGTGCTTCTGCTAAAGCTAAACGTCGCTGATGCACCAAATTCATCAGGCGACGGCATATTATGTTGTAGTATCCGTTTTGATGATACGCTTTTACCAGTCCTGGTGGTATTTATGTTGTTTTGCATTGACTGGATGTACTGAGATACTTGAATGGAAAATTTTGATCTGTTTTAAGCTCTGCTCACCTAGTTGATCGTGACCAAATCTGAATTTGTTGACGGTGCCATCCTTCATCGAGGCATTTTGCTTTGTTATTCTGATGTTCCTAGGGTCCTTTGTTTCCCTCGCGTGAAAGCAATTTGCTCTGTTATTCTGCTAATTCCAAGTAGTGTAATATTTGACCTGGGGTTCAAATAAAACCCTCTTACAGTCTCGAACCTAAATTGCGTAAATATGGCTGCGTGTGGCGTCTTTCTTTTTTTGAGAAAGCTTGGATAATTCAGACTTTTTTTGAAACTCGAGACAATTCAGACTTTCTTTCAAAACCTTAGACAAGTAGACAATTCAGACTTTTTTTTTGAAAATTGTGACAATTGAGACATTTAGACAATTCAGTTCACACTGTTTTTGTTAAACTTGAGACAATTCATACCATTTTTTGAAACTCGAGACAATTAAACCTTTTTTTTCTAAATTCGAGGCAGTTCAGCCCCCCCCCCCCCCCCTTTTTTTTTGAAACCCGAGACAATTCAGACTTTTTCATGAAACTTGAGACAATTCAGATTTCCTTTTGGATTGAGCAGGGGAGGGGATAACGGCGCTTCCACAGCCATCGCATTCAACCTGATCGTCTTTTCCCTCCATCCGCGCGGCGCCATGCCCGTCTCCGCCTTCCTGTCCTTGGACCCGGCCGCCCACCACCTCCTCCCCGCCGCGCGGCCGCGCCCGCGCCCGCCGGCGCCGCGCTTACGCCGGTTGGTGGTGCTCAGGGCCGCCTCCGTCTCAGCCGTCGCGGAGGAGTCCTCTGCCGCCGCGGCCGCGCGGGGCCGGCTCGAGTCGCTCAGCCAGGTGGCCGGCGTGCTCGGCACCCAGTGGGGGGACGAGGGCAAGGGCAAGCTCGTCGACATCCTCGCCCAGCGCTTCGACGTCGTCGCCCGCTGCCAGGTCTCCCACTCTCTTTCTTTCTCTCGCGCTCTTTGCTGCTGAATAATGCCTTCGCTTGCTTGTCTAGCCCGGATGGTGTTCGGTCAATCGCCCCACAGTTCTCCAGCTAAGCGCAATCAGAAATAGCTCAATGCCTTCGTTTGTCCGGCGATCGTGCACCCAGAAATGGGTCCATACAGCTTCGACTTGTTAAAAATGCTGTAAATTCTCACAGTTCTCTAGCTAAGCACCATCAGTATCAATGGTCTTGTTTCTGTCATTGTAACTTGTTGAGTTCACTCAACTAACTGTTCTTTCTGCACGATCGTAGTCAGTTTGCTTAATTTGTGCAATAAGATTTGATCATGCTTGTTTTACCTTTTTAATAACGTGTAGGGTGTTTTGTATTACTTCTTAGGGTGGAGCCAATGCTGGGCATACCATATATAATTCCGAGGGGAAGAAGTTCTCGCTGCACCTCGTTCCATCGGGGATCCTCAACGAGAACACGCAGTGCGTGATTGGCAACGGAGCAGTGGTTCACCTCCCCGGGTTCTTCAAAGAAATCGACGGGCTGGAGTCCAATGGGGTTTCATGCAAAGGAAGAATTCTGGTATCCGATCGCGCCCATCTTCTGTTTGATTTTCATCAAGTTGTCGATGGACTCAGAGAGGTGGAGCTCGGGAATTCCTTCATAGGAACAACAAAGAGGGGGATCGGGCCGTGCTATTCGAACAAGGTCATCAGGAACGGGCTCAGGGTCAGTGATCTGCGGCATATGGACACCTTTGGTGCCAAGCTTAACACCCTGCTGAAAGATGCAGCCACCCGCTTCAAAGGATTTGAATATAGCAGCAAGACGCTCAAAGAGGAGGTCGAGAAGTATGAAGGGTTCGCCGAACGTCTGGGGCCTTACATTACCGATACCGTGCATTTCATGAATGAGTCGATCCTGCAGAAGAAGAAAATATTGGTTGAAGGTGGTCAGGCTACCATGTTAGACATTGACTTTGGTACATATCCATTTGTTACCTCCTCAAGCCCTTCAGCTGGGGGGATCTGTACTGGCCTCGGCATTGCTCCAAGAACCCTCGGCGATATCATCGGAGTGGTGGGCTCAGTTGCCTCTGAACCGCTTAAATATTCTCTTCATCGCCCACTTGTCTTCCGCTCCAAAACCTAACATATTTCTACCTGCAGGTAAAAGCTTACACAACCAGGGTTGGATCTGGCCCATTCCCAACGGAGCTGTTGGGTAAGACTGGCGATTTGCTCCGTGCATCGGGAATGGAGTTCGGGACCACAACAGGTCGGCCTAGGCGCTGTGGCTGGCTCGATATAGTCGCGCTCAGATACTGCTGCCAAATCAACGGCTTCTCATCCCTGAACCTGACGAAACTCGACGTGCTGACCGGGCTGAAGGAGATCAAGCTGGGCACTTCCTATTGCACCGAAGATGGCAAAGCGATCGAGTCGTTCCCGGCAGACCTCGATATCTTGGAGCAAACAAAGGTAACGAAGAACGAAGAACGAAGAACATCTTGCGATGCTCGTATTATGTTTGTATGATTTGCTTGGCATGACGGTGGTCTGTGCTGGTGTAGGTTAAGTATGAGGCTCTGCCTGGGTGGGAGGAGGACATCTCCTCGGTGCGGGACTACGATGATCTCCCGGAGACCGCTCGTCTGTACGTGGAGAGGATAGAGGAGTTGGTTGGTATCCCTGTCCATTACATCGGTGTCGGACCCGGGCGGGACGCCCTTATATACAAATAGGGGATTTTGTCAGACATGTCTCTTATTATTTATGCAAGTTCCGCATTTGGGCAATATGATTCAATCCAATTGCATTCTTTACCGCTTCTCATGAAGCCGTTTGCTGACTGGAGTTAGGATTCAGACATCCTCAATGAAAGCTCAGCTCCAACGTTGTACTACAATGGAGACACAACCCAATGTTGTACGCTGGGGCCACGAAGACTAAGGACCAGTCTGGGTTGCTGAACTGTGCCGTGCTGTGTTTGTTTTGTTATATCTGATCAAAATGGATGAATACCCTACCGGGAGCCAGATGCAGATTTGAGATTGAAAATCTCTTCATGGGGTTCTCGCATATGTCGAAGATGCTCGAATGCCCTCTTGGAAAGGGGGTAAATGAGCTTTGGGCTTTGGGTTATCAAATACGTCGAATGGTTTCAATTTCTTCTTTTCTACACTGAAATATGTGGAAAAAAAATACGAAGCTGTCTCTGCAGAGTTGGGGCTTCAACCAACTACAAGTACTGCAATTTGTATCAACCAACGCTACATATGTTTAAAAGAATGTCGTTGTGGGCATGGCCAAACGTATTTTTAACTTGCCAATTCCATTTTTATTTTGGAGAAGCCTGGATAAAAATAGCAAGCTAAAAAAAAGCACCCGACATTCGACTTGGGGACGAACCAGCTGGTTCATCACTCCGTTACAAACATGTTCGTGGCCAGCTTGAAAACTGCGTCAAATCTCAACAGGAATGTATAGATAGAAAATCACAACCACTCATTAAACGGCACTAGAGACAATATATTGTCGAAGTGCCGTAGAAGCCGTGCAGATCAACGGGGACGCAACTACGCAAGAGTGGTGGTTAGAAATTAGCATCGGTATTCAAGTTCGTCCGGTGTAATTGGCCTCTTGAGTGGTATGCTGACGATGATGAACTTTTTGTCAACATCTTGTGATAGTGTCTTTCTCATATCTAAGAAAATAAAAAGAGTGAGCAATAGCATCCGAGCAAATAATCTGAGTATGAGACGACAAAAGTATGGCACTCCAAGTTCTTACCAAGGTCATGTCTTCTACCCACAGTACTACCGAAGCACCCTTGGATTAACTACATATCCAAGCTATGGAAACGATGAGCATAGTTTTTTCTTTCCAAACGGAGGCATTTTTTTGCCTCATCCATTAATTAATCAGAAGAGGATTGCCTAGTTAATTAACTGAAAACCTGGCGAAAACCATCATAATTCGCTGAGTGGCACGCACCTTGCAGAGAGAGCTCATCGAGATAGCACATTGACGTCATCATCATCACCTCTCCTCAAATAGGCGTCATCGCCGTCCCTTCTCCCTGAGCGGGCAACTCCGACTTCGTTGAAGATGACCATCGACCTAGCCAACTCCAAAGATGCCGTGCGGAGCCACATGAAGATCCATTCGAAAGTCCAACCACCAGCGACGAGGACAAGACAACTTCAATTCCGAGGGAGAACAATGCAAGATTGGCGGCGTGAAAGACCACCGAACAAACCATCTGTTGCCCGTCATTGCCACCACCGGGTCCCCGTCGCCGCAGCTCCGACTTCACAACAACAAACAAACTAAGGCAATCCCACGTACATGCCGAAGAAGAACAAACTACCGCAACAATGGCCACGCCTCCTACAAGGCCGTTTGCTTTTTTCTTTTTCTCATATGAATCTCTTATCTCCAGCTATTGGAGATCCTATTTGCATACCAACCCAAGACATGCTTATCGGGCAAAGCTTGCTGGGTGAAATCCCTTTCTAGATCCCCGGTAAAACTACGTTTGGGAAAAACCGATGCTCTTAGATCTGTTCTCAAAAGCTTGTGATAAGGCAAGAAAGCTAGTAGATGCCCTGCCTTACATTAAAGCATTGATCCAGTCCTCTATCAGATATGAATGTCCTGCCATTCCATTTCGTTTCAAGTAACGAGAGGGATATATATTAATAATATAAAAAGAGAGGGAACTTGCTTAGGAGGCTGTCGAGCTCTAACATGTGGTTTCTTTAGATATCACCCCAAGTAAGGTTAAGGACATAGTTGCAGGGAAACAAAGCCTCTCGAGGGAGATTCTGCCTATCCCCCATGTCCTAATGAGGAGGATACAACCATTTCACACATTGCCTAGCAGAGACGTGGTTCTGACTCTTCTCCTATGTGTCCTTTATGCAAAGCGATCTATGGTCTCAACAAGCCCCAATCCTCCGATTTTCGATCGGGTACCTTCCTGGGTCTCGTGGTGTGTTGCATGAGAGGTCGTAACGTGCCTCAAGATGGCCATCTCCCGCCCCCTGCTTGTGGGGAATCCGCTCCTAGCAGACCACTCTTCTGCATCTGGACCGTCCTCTAGGACCTTAGCTACCTAATTTAATGGCATTTAGCACGCCCGATAGTAGATTAGAATGATGGCATCATTTTTCCGCATTGAAATGAGAGTGGCTATATCACTATCAATCAAGGTGGGGCAGATCAGCCATTAAGGCCATCCACAAGATATATTTTCGGATAACACCATACGGACAACATATCTTTGCTCAGTGGGTACAAAATGTCCATATGCTACTGCACCTGACATAACAACTCCTAGTGCAACAACAAGTACTAGCTTAACGTGGTGAGTGGTAGTCTCTGACTCTGTCCAACCCAATCAATATCAAGAACATGTCATGAGCTAAGCCGGGCTCGTCTTGAGCTTCTGACCTATTTTTTTAGCAAGCTAAAACATTGGCTTTCCACTTCAGGATGCACTAGGTGGTTCATCATTTCGTTCCACACACATTAGTGCCTAGCTTAAAAACCGAGTCAAATGTGAAAAATGGGGAAATCACAACCACTCATTAAAAACCAGTAAGAGACAATAGCTTGTTGAACTGTCATAGGAGCCGTGCAGATCGATAGGAACACAACTAGACAAGAGTGGTAGTTACAATTCATCAGCAGTCATATTCAAGATCGTACGTCTGGTGTAATTGGCCACTTGAGTGATATGATGGACTTCTTGTCAACATCTTGTGATAATGCCTTTCTCATATATAAGAAGAAAACAAATAAAAAAAGTGAGCAATAGCATCTGAGCAAATAATCCGAGTATGCGATGACATAAGTACGGCACTCCAAGTTGTACTTACCATATGGCCATCTTCTTTCCCTGAGTAGTACTGAAGCTCTCTTGAATAAACCACATAGCCAAGCTATGGAACAATGAGCATAACTAGATAAGTTCGCTCACGATATTTTCATGTTGCACTATGTTGCAAGCGTTTCTAGGTTTTGTCGCCAAACATTCTAAGAATTTCTGTTTAAGGGAAGCATAATAAATTGCTAGTTTGGAGAACTGGGGTTTAACTAATCACTAATAATTGAAATATACAGTAGCACCACACTAGTTTATGACAACCATGTAATTGTGCACATTCAGTCAGAAGGAAACTAGGCACTTGCACCACATCACTGATTTCCTCCTCCAGCAAGTTCACAAACGCTGCAAACTTTTCGGCCTAGACTAGAGGCAAAAACATGGGACCCGCACAGTGTTGCCTCTATACACTAGTGATGCTTTTAAAGGCGTATTTGCCTATTCGACATCACAAAAAGGATTGTATTCATCTATTCGGCACCACAAGAAGGCGGACAAGTCAGGAATGGAACAACATCATAATAAAGATTGTGTTCATTTATTCGACACCACAAAAAGGCTCATGGTGCGGAAAATGCCAATAGAGTCCGAGCTACAGGGAGCTCATTTTTTAAATTCAAATTTCCACAGCACGAAAAATTTCAAATTTATTTTTGGACACATATACACATGTATACTACGTATGTGAAAATTTTCATAGCATTAAACTTTCACACATGGTGTACAAGAAAAGGACAATACACATTTTTAAATGGGCCTTTTTTTGTTTTTTTGTATAGCCTACAAATCGGAACATTTTTAAATGAAGTTCAACACGTTTTGCGGAATACATATATGTTTCCATGGATTTTTTTTTCAGATTTTTTGAAACATTTAAATATGCTTTTTGATTTTTTTTTTCAAAATACCGAGCTCCCTAGAGCCTGACCTCCAGAACTTCACGCTCCTCATGATGTTCATTCTCTTCCCATTCAAGTTATACTGTGAATTGGCACCACTGCTGCACCCTTCAAATACCACACAACCCGAAGTTCCACCGTCACCACTGAGAGCAACAGAACAAGCTAGGCCAAGTTGAAGAACAATGCCGTACTGCACTCTTGCAAGACTCGCCTGGTTGAATTAATTTGCACCTCCAGGCTCGAGAAACCATTACTTTTGTGCACATCAGACAAACAGCTAAGCTAACCCTATGGCTAAAATTCCTCACGGTAGTGTGGGTAAATCATCAAACCATACCATAACACGTGAGAGTAGTCAAAACCCATGCGCTGAACTCGATCGTGTGGTTTATCGAAGAGGACTAGAGGAGCGTAGACGTCTGAAGCTCTCCCACTTCTCTCGTTCTCTCGTCGCCGATTCCCAGTTTCCCACCTACTACTTACGTGCTATTTAAACCCCCGGTCCAGATCGTGAGGTTTCCACTCCACTCTGTCCCTCGATCGCAATGGACCCCGCCCCCTGCCTCCTCCCAGCCGCAGGGCAGCGGCCGCCAGCGCCACCGCGCTTAGGCCGCGTGGTGCTGCCGTCTGCTTCCGCCGCGGAGGAGTCCTCTGCGGCCGCGGCCGCGCGCCGGCGGCTGGAGTCGCTTGGCCAGGTGGTGGGGGTGATTGGCACGCAGTGGGGGGACGAGGGGAAAGGCAAGCTTGTCGACATCCTCGCGCGGCGCTTCGACGTCGTCGCCCGCTGCCAGGTCCCTCTCGCGCGCTCACGCTCTTTGCTGGCTTAATGCATGCATTCGTTTGTTAGTCTGGATGGTGCTCGATTTATTTCCTGGCAAAAGCTTTCCATCATCACACTAAATAAGAAGAATTTCAAAATCTCTTCTTAATGCAAGAAACTTTAGAAAATCCAACTTTCAAAATTTCAACCTTTGGAATTCAAAATTTTGAACTTTTGAAACTTTAGACTTTCTCCGAGGAAAACTACGGCGGGCAAAGCCAGCCTGAACTCATGTTTTTTTTAGATTTTTTAAGAATAGTGGAAAGTTGATACATGAAAAAAACTGAAAAAATGCCCTCCCCTCCACAGCACGCACCGCCACATCCCCTATGCGTCTATGGTGCGCGTGAATCGTGAGAACCCGTTAGCCCCATGGTTCCCCACTCGCCGCGTACTCCACGGTCGCATGTATTGCAGAGTAGTTCCATTAATTGTTCTAGTACTTTTTTTTTTGCATGCATCCATTTAGGTAATTTTCATTTCTAATAAAAAGAATGCATGGGTAGTTGAATTGTTCGGTTAAGCACTATCAACAAGTTCCGTTTGTTTGCAACGGTCTTGTTTCCAGCACTACTTCTTTCAGAAACTTAGTTGTATTTGTATACACCATATAGTTCCCTTAACCGACTGTTCCTTTTGCACTACTGTAGTTAGTTAGTTTATTAATCTGGTTATATTGCATGGGCTTACTTTGCGCATTACAATTTGATAATACCAGTTTCACCTTCTTAACATGTGGATTGCTTTGTATTACTTCTTAGGGTGGAGCTAATGCTGGACATACCGTATATAATTCCGAGGGGAAGAAGTTTTCACTACATCTTGTTCCCTCTGGGATCCTAAATGAGAACACACAATGTGTGATTGGTAATGGAATAGTAGTTCACCTTCCTGGGCTCTTTAAAGAAATTGACGAATTAGAGTCTAATGGAGTTTCCTGCGAAGGAAGAATTCTGGTATCAGATCGTGCCCATCTTTTGTTTGATTTCCATCAAGTTCTTGATGGACTTAGGGAGGCAGAGCTCGGAAATTCCTTCATAGGAACAACAAAGAGGGGAATTGGGCCATGTTATTCAAACAAATTTATCAGGAATGGACTCAGAGTTTGTGATCTCCGACACATGGACACCTTTCGTGCCAAACTTAATACCCCAATGAAAGATGCAACTATGCGCTTCAAAGGATTTGAATACAATAGCAAGACCCTCAAAGAGGAGGTTGATAAGTACGAAAGGTTTGCCGAACGTCTGGGACCTTACATAACGGATACCGTGCATTTCATGAATGAGTCAATCTTGCTGAAGGAGAAAATATTGGTTGAAGGTGGTCAAGCCACTATGTTAGACATTGACTTTGGTACATATCCATTTGTTACTTCCTCAAGTCCTTCATCTGGAGGAATATGTACTGGCCTTTGTATTGCTCCAGGAAGCATCCGTGATCTCATTGGAGTGGTGTGATCGGTTGCCTCTAAACTTCTTAACATTTTCTTTATCAACCATTCATCTTTCACTCTAAAACTAACATATTTCTATGCCAAGGTAAAAGCTTATACAACCAGGGTTGGATCTGGTCCATTCCCAACAGAGTCGTTGGGCAAGACTGGTGATTTACTCCGTGCATCTGGAATGGAATTCGGGACTACGACAGGTCGACCCAGGCGTTGTGGCTGGCTCGATATAGTTGCGCTCAAATACTGCTGCCAAATCAATGGTTTTTCATCTCTAAACCTGACGAAACTTGACGTACTGACCGGATTGAAGGAAATTAAACTGGGAATTTCCTATTGTACCAAAGATGGCAAAGCGATCGAATCGTTCCCAGCGGACCTCGATCTTTTGGAGCAAACGAAGGTAATAAGGAAAACCATTTGTCATGTTTTCGCCGAGTCATACTTCGTCTGTGTAATATAATGCGGTCTTGCTTGGACCGATGATAAAACTCATGGATTCTGTTGCTCTAGGTCAAGTACGAGGCCATGCCTGGATGGGAGGAGGACATTTCCTCGATACAAGACTATAACGACCTCCCAAAAACCGCTCGTCTATATGTGGAGAGGATAGAGGAGTTGGTTAATATTCCAGTCCATTACATTGGTGTTGGACCGGGGCGTGATGCTCTAATATACAAATAGGGCATGAAACATGTTATCTATTTAAATAAGATCCTCATTTAGGATCCCAGTGTGCTCTTTACTCTACTTGTAAGGTACTACCTCTGTACCTAATATAAGACATTTTTACAGTCCATTTGAACTGTAAAAATGCCTTCTCTATATTTTGGTGCGGAGGGAGAACTATTTTAAAAGGAGTGATAGTATTACTTGTGTTGGTCCATGGGACCAGTCTAGAGCCCAGGAGTAGGGATGGCCATGGGAATTTCTTTGCGTACAATGTTTCACGTCCCACCTACGCACAACACTCTTGTCCTACCTCTCATTGTTTAAGTAGCAATTTGATCCATGGTGGTTAACTAGTCTCGAACAAACATCATATAGAAATTCGTCTGACATCTAGCAGTGGAGTTACTACTATGAGTTCAGGAGCATCTGGTGTGTTACACTGCTACTTCTAATAAAGCCATCCGCTGCATGAAGTTAGTAAAACTTGATAGTATGGTAGTAGATGACAAGGTTTTTGGCATCCTTAATGAAGTACAGCCCCAACAATCTGACAAGGATAAAAGTTAACATACCCAGGACCTGGTCGTAAAGTAAGATATATATATGATGTTCGGGGAAAAACATTAAATAACTCCCTGATTTTGTTAATGGTTTGTCAGGACAAAGTGTCGAGACCCGAGATCTGAGCTATACAATACTAGCTAAGAAGGTCATACAGGAAGCCAACATTCGCGCATGGGCATACAGTCATAACCGACTAGTCCATGGGCGCCATATACTCTTGGAGAGACCAGAACACTGAACTGGTGTTCCTAACTTAGGCACCAAACCATCTACTGGGTAGAAAATGTTCCCACACAAGTCTAGAGAGCATCCGATGAGTCGCTTCACCCTGTATTGATCAACCGCTAGCAATGTATATCAAAGAGTCCGACCGAAGATCTAGGTTATATGATTCGAGCGGGCAAGGTCATACTGAAGTCTAAATCAATGCCTTGAGCCGGAGCTCTATCGCCTAGCTCAGCGAGGTACACTCCCGATCTCTAAGTGCATGCATTTCTCAAGGCAACCGAGCTAAAACTCCAATGCTTGGCATAGCATGGTACACTCCCGACCTCTCAGCACCTGAGTCGTTGTATGTGGCACAACCGGAACTCCGATGCTTGGTGTAGCATGGTACATTCCTGAACTCTCAACACACAAGAGACACTCATCTGTATCAAAAGTCCTCTATCAAGTACACAACCTAGACTTTGAACCCCTACACAACATGTACTTTATAATCATACACGCATCATGAACGCTATGTGTTGGAAACAACATGTATCACAACACAAACTCGACTCAAAAGCCTTCAACAACTCTAAAGAGAAAACCGTAGCATAGTTATTACAGGCAAGGGACACATGACTCAACACTCAATTACAAGCATTAACATAAGCAAACTATATCGTATTAAAGACCAAGTTTAACAAACGGTCTAAGAAGTCATAAACTAAAGCAACGACCCTCCCAAGGCACCAGATTGCCATCTGAACCTCGAAGGTAATAGTCAAGATCAATTTCCACATATAAACCATCAATGGGGTCGATGATATCCTATGCAATAAACTAATAATCAAGGATGAGTACAAATGTGCTCAGCAAGACTCACATTAGAACAAACTGCACATGCTCAAGTGTCAAGGAAGAGGTATGTGGACTGCTTTGTAGATATGTCAGCCTTGACCTTTGCTACTCTAAGCTAAGACTACCAATAGTTCGTATCAAGGTGAGAAGGCGCACATGAATCCATCATCTAGCTAGTCACCCCATCAATACACTACCAGGGACTCTCCCTCGACTTCCATGTGTGGAAGCAATCCAAAGCACTCACGCTTATCTTGGCAGTTTTAAGGTAACTGTTAAAGTTCTCTATGAAAGAGTATAGATCACCAAGTTGTCACTTAACTGTGGACACGACTATTCGAATAGCTTTAACCCTGCAGGGGTATACAACATTACCCACACACATCGATTGACTCTTAGTGACAGCTAGTAGCACACCTCAGGTGGTGTATCGATAGAGTGATCGGCTAGTCTACTTACCTTACACACTCGACTCTAATCCAACGAGTCTCCTATATGAGTGGGAGTCGTAATCGGGAGTCCGGTTGAGTATCTCTGATATGGACTCAAACATTGTGTGCAGGGCCCCAAGCCTATCATGAAAGCTTAATTCTCTCACTTCACAGGTCGTGTCGCATCCTATCGTCATGCAATGCTACTTCTCATGCGTATGTCGTCAAAGCCCGAACTACTTGCGAAACGAGAGGGAGCAATTCAATACATTATAATTCTTATCCAAAAGGCATGCCATGACATATTAAAGGTGTTGAATAGATCTAATGCATGAAAGACCAATTTAATTGAGGTGAACTTGGTCACATATAGTGAGTCCAAACTCCAAAACTAATTTATAAATGCCATTTACATGGTTTTCTCTAAACAGAAGGCTTAAGTTACTTTAACATGCATGAACATGACATAAATAAGTAGAGTGCATTTTTCTAATAAAATTCATATATAACTTATTTCAGTTGGAGCTATGGTTTAAAAGTTATGCTTTTTTCTAAGTTTAAAGGTTCTTCTCAGAATTAGAAATGATTTCTAAATTCAAAATTGCCTGAAGACCTTTTGTTACTCAGGGTTACCCGTAGCACGAGTCTATGAGCAGTGGGGCCAGTCAACTGCGGACTAGGCCATGCCAACCAGCTGTGTGTGGCCCTTCCGGTTTTCCAAAACAGAAAATAGCAACTGGTTAATTGGTTTAGTGGGCCCCGACGGCAGTGACCGTGGGTGTGTGGCTAAGTTAATGATGCTACAGGAGGTTAGCCGCCGACAACTTCTAGACGTGGTTGAGGTCGCCGGAAACACTGTTCTGGTAACCATTTCGATGACAGAGGTCATCTGTGTGTCCTTGAGAGTCTTTCGCATCGAATAGTGTATGGGCTCGGAGCTGGGGTGGCTGGAGCTTGTAGGAAACGTAAGTCAAAGCTGCAGGTTCGACATGCGCGACGTTACGGTCTGATCTATGGCGAGCTAAGTGGCGTGTTACCTTTCTGGTGATGGCAGGAGCACGAAAAGGTGCTTGGGCTCGGCGAATTCGAGCTCGGGCCACGATAGCGACTAGCTCCCGGGTTCAGTGAGGGAGCTCCTGGAGGATGTAATCGAGCACAAGAAGAAAAGGAAAACAACTAGGTGCTCAGGACGAGTCTAGTGGCGGCATCGGCAAGGTCAGGAATGGGCTGCAGACGACGAATCGACAATGGCGATTGTCAGTCCAGGGGAGGAGGACGGCGGTGTAAACAAAGCTACAAGACATCCGGGTACGATTACTTGGCGGAGATGGCGAGGGCATCACACGAAGCGATTGGTCTCGTGCCTTCATAGGAGGGACGAGGCGACGATGGTGGGTGCGATGGTTTACGACAACGTGACGGCTAGGGTTCTCGGGCAAGCACAAAATCGAGAGAGAAGATAGGGTTCTTTGTGCATCCTTATCTCCCATGGTGAAGCATACAGGCAAGAGGTAGCCTAGTGGTACTAACACGTGGCAAGCACGCGCCTCCATCCTTCTGGCGCGAGGAAGATGAAGGTGCAGTGCTGGGTTGACAAGTAAGTGTGTTCTCCTCTTTTTATTTTCTAGTAATTTTAAATTATTTGTTGCACATTCGAATTTATTTGATAGTTCAAATGGGCACAAACCTTCTGGAATTTTATACGTAAATCCACTGGACCTTTCGAAGGTCGCATTATAATTTTCAAGAATCTTAGATTTATATTTATTTTATAGAATAATATAACCCAATTCAAATATAATATTGATTCAATTCAAAGCCCAAAACAATTCCTTTCTAATCCTTAATAATATGGGACGACTCCAAAAAATTAAAATGAGCTCTTGGCAAAACCCCTAGGGTTTAAAGGGCATTTTGAGTTCATTGTTTGTTTTTTTCGGATTTCTGCCATTTAATTAAAACAAGGCTTGAATTCAAACATGACGTTTTAGCTCTCGTGGGTGAACGGTAAAATAGTTTTAAATAGCAAAAAAAAAAAAAATCTGATTTTTTTTGTGTGTGTGATGCCCGTGCCAAATTCCGGGGAGTTTGAACATTTTAGTAGCTCTCAGCAAACAGACAAATTTCAGGCCTATGAGAAACTTTTGAAAACAACACTGTTCAGAGCTCATTTTGTCTTTTTGGCCACAAGCTCCTCGAATGTCATTTACCCATAAATTTTGCACTCACCTGACACACTCGAATATCTTGCATTAAAAAGTTCAGGTTTTTAAACTTTTCTGGTATTTTTGATTTCATTTGAGTTAAGCATGATGAAATGCCATGCTTAGCTACTCCAGTACATTATCAGAAGCTAGGCTGTGACGCAAAGTCACGATGGTCCGCAGGGTTGTGGCTTGGACCAAGTAGCACAACTGCAGCTAATACTCGACCACGCTGCAGATGTTAGAATTTCGCCATGGGCATGGTCAAACGAATTTTAACTTGCCAATTAAAAAAAAACATTGACATGCAAGGATAAAAATAGCAAGCTAGTAGAAATCACTGATGTTCTACTTCAGCATGCACCAGTTGGCTCATCAGTGCCCACCATGAAAACTGCGTCAAATCTTAACAGGAATGCGCGAATAGAAAAATTCAGGATCACTCATTCAACAACACTAGAGACAATAACTTGTTGAGCTGCCATAGAAGTCGAGCAGATCGACAGGGACACAACCACGCAAGAGTGGCAGTTAGAATTTAGCATCAGTCATATTCAAGTTCGTCCGGTGTAATTGGCCTCTTGAGTGGTATGATGGACTTCTTGTCAACATCTTGTGATAATGCCTTTCTCATATCTAAGAAAACACAAATAAAATAAAAATGTGAGCAATAGCACCGGAGCAAATAATCTGAGTATGAGACGACACAAGTATGGCACTCCAAGTACTTACCAAGGCCATCTTCTTCCCCTGAGTAGTACCGAAGCACCCTTCGATAAACCACATAGCCCAACTACAAGAACAATGAGCATAATTAGATACGTTTGCTCTGGATACTCTCATCTTGAACTTAAATTATACTCCCTCCGTCCGGAAATACTTGTCCTGGGATTGGATGTATCTAGATGTATTTTAGTTCTAGATACATCCATTTGTATCCATTTCTTCGACAAGTATTTCCGGACGGAGAGAGTACACGCTATGCTGCAAGCTTCGTATAGTGTTTCTTGGTTTCGTTGCCAAACATTCTAAGAATTTTTGTTCACAGGAAGCATAAGAAATTGCTGGTTTCAAGAACTGGGGCAGTTATCAGTATTATACAGCAGCAGTACGATATCAATCATGAAGTTTGCAGGTGTACCTTTTCATACATCCTTATTGCGGGCATGTTGGACGCCCTTACAAAGAGATCCACAAAATAGGCCTTATCCCTGAACAGAAGAATAGCCTTAGTGTAATATGGAGTAACGTCAGTGAGATAATATCTAGTACAAGGTTCAACAGATTACAGCAGTTATGGATTCCAAATGTTTAGTATTTTTAAATGGTACATTAGCAGAGAGAAGAGTGAACTGCAGTATGGCATCAATAGAGTTGATATGTTTAATTCAATCATCCAGTTCTACGATGTGTGAGAGGTTGTGGACTTGTGCTGCCTAGTAGGAGGAAATGTGCCTGAGAGAGACACTCTTGAGAATGCAACTGATGAGAAGCTGTAAATGGGAGCTAGCAAGCACAGAACTGTAATGCCACGACACAGTTACTACTCTACAAAATTCTGCCAAGACGTGTTTCTGATCATATTTTCTTGATAATTGTTACTGTCCAACTGGTCAGCCATCACGCCTCCCCCCACCCACCCATAGGACACACAGAAGGCCTTGCAAACTTGAACTAGGTTGGTTATATAGATCAAGTTACGAGATGCTGGAATCAGGAAGTACAAGCTTATTGGCTGCTAAAATTGTGGAGGGTGATGAAAGCTTTCAATGGGGGATACAGCAGAAAGCATTATAGGATATGACAACAATGTAATTGTTGTGATTCAGTCAGAAGGAAATTAGGTACTTACATCTTATCACTGATTTCCTCCAGCAAGTGCATAAGCGTCTTGGCTAACTTCTGTCTGCGAAATTCTGAGGCAACGGACACTGCCGTAACATGTCCATGCCAAGATTCACCTTGTCCTTCAACCTTTCCCATAACTGCAGCCAATGCCCAACTTAATAAGTAAGATCCTCCTAAACTATGAGAGAGTGGACAAGGCAGAGATGGAACAAATATAACATGAAAGGATTGTATTCGTCTATTTGACAACACAAAAAGGCATAGTCTCTCTAATATTGTGATGTTCATTCTCTTTCCATTCAAGCTCAAACCCATAGGCTAACTACAGTTATAGTGTCAATTGGCAACATTGGTAAATAAATACCCTTCAAATCTCACACAATCAGAAGTGCCACTTTTGCCACTGAGAGGCACAGAACAAGGCCAAATTGGAGAACAGTATCATCATACACTCTACAAAAATTCACCTGATTGAATTTGCACCTCCAGAACCATTACTTGTGTGCAGAATTAGACAAACAGAAAAAAACCTATCCCTAAAAATTCCCACCGTTCAACTCTCAAGAGCGAAATCGAGGGGCGTCACACACTACAGCTTCAGCTAATCTGAGAAACAAAGAAGCAGAATCACAAGCCCGTCGAAGCCGACCAAGGGCAGGAGAGGTGGAGACATACTGTATCCCATGACGCGGTCGCCGGGGTTGACGGCGGTGTGGAAGTAGTCGGGCCAGCGAGCCAGGTACGTCATGTAGAAGGACATGTTGAACTGCGGCGAGCGAATGGACGTGTCAGACCGGGAAGAGGAGAGGACGGCCGGACGGCGTCGTCGAGAAACAGTAACAGGAGGGCAAGATATAGATCTTTGGGGGATGGCTTACGGTCTCGGTGAGGTGGTCGAGGTTGACGGAGGCGAAGCGGAGCAGATCGTCGCAGCAGAACCTGCGAATGGTCGTCATGGTCTCCCTCACGTCCTCGGCTTCCGGCGGCGGCGGCGGCGGCGGCGGAACGGAATCTGGCGGGGCGGCGCTCTATCCGGATTTCCGATTCGTTTGTGCGGGTCGGGTTGGAAGAGGCTTCCTGCGATGTACGGCTAGGATGGTTCGGATCTGCGGCGAGGGCAAAGGGCACTTTTTTTTTTTTTTTTTGAGCGGTGGGCAAAGGGCACTTGGAAGGCTGCCGTGGCCCGTGGGCTTGGTGTACATTCAGTCCTCCGTCTCGTAACATACATAAGATTATTTCTGGCCCGCTGTCTCCACATGAATACAAAATTCTTCCATCTTCGGGCTAGTCTACGGAGGAAGAAAAATATGATCAGGGCTTTTGAGGATGCGCTGGGTGTGCTGGAAGATAACCCGGCTGAGTTGAGATCGATGGTGAATAATTTTTACCAGGACCTCTACATGTCCGAAGGGGTGCAAGGAGTTGAGCAGGTGTTGGAACACGTCCCATGTAAGGTAACAGCAGCGATGAATGAGGGGCTTTGTGCTCCATATACAAAAGAAGAGGTTAAACATGCACTCTTTCAGATGTTCCCAACTAAGGCCCCTGGCCCTGATGGTTTCCCTGCGCAGTTCTATCAGAAACATTGGGACACTTGCGGTGATGATGTGACTAATATTGTTTTGAGGATAGTGAGAGGGGAGGAAAGCCCCGAGTGCATTAACGAAACAGTCCTGGTACTTATCCCAAAGGTGAACAGCCCCACTCTTCTTTCACAGTTTAGACCAATAAGCTTATGTAATGTTCTGTATAAAATAGCATCGAAGGTTGTGGCCAACAGACTGAAGCAAGTTTTACCAGACATTATATCTCAAGAACAATAAGCGTTTGTGCCTGGGAGATTGATAACGGATAATATCATATGTGCCTATCAGTGCTTACACTTCATGAAGAGAAAGAAGTCTAAAAATAACAGCTTTTGTGCTTTAAAGTTGGATATGATGAAGGCTTATGACAGGCTAGAGTGGGACTACTTGAGAGCCATCATGGGCAAGTTGGGTTTTGCACAGGTTTGGATTAACACAGTTATGTCTATGATCTCTAGTGTCTCTTTTTCAGTTCTCTTTAATGGAGAGAAGCTTGAGAAGTTTAAACCATCCAGAGGGCTACGACAGGGAGATCCCATCTCCCCTTACCTTTTCTTGATAGCAGCAGAGGGCCTTTCGTGCCTCTTGAAATGTAGTTCTCAATCGTCATTGTTGGCAGGTATTAAGGTGGCACCCACGGCACCCGCCGTTAACCATCTTTTATTTGCAGATGACAGCCTGTTGCTTTTCAAGGCGAGTGTGGAGGGGGCAGAGAGGATATCAAACTTGTTGGAAACTTATTGTCGGGCTTCGGGTCAGAAGGTAAACAATGCAAAATCATCTATATTCTTCAGCAAGGGGTGCTCTCAAACAATCAGAGATGGGGTGAAGAATAAAATCCAGGTGCATAATGAGTCTCTCAGTGATCGTTACCTGGGCATGCCAACGGAAGTGCAAAAAATGGTACTTTCAAGTATTTGAGGGACAGAGTGTGGGAGAAGGTAAAAGGATGGATGGGAAAATTACTGTCTGCAGCAGGCAAGGAAGTGCTGATAAAATCAATAGCCCAGGCGATCCCAGTATATTCTATGTCTTGCTTTAGGCTCCCGAGAGGACTGTGTGAGAGTGTCACATCAATAATCCGACAGTTCTGGTGGGGTTGCAAGGACGGAAGAAGGAAACCAGCTTGGGTCTCATGGGATACAATGACAATGCCAAAATATATGGGAGGCATGGGATTTAGAGATATGGAGATTTTTAATTTGTCCCTTTTGGAAAGGCAAGCTTGGAGGGTATTGAATGATCCAGAGGCGTTGAGTGCTAGAATTTTGAAGGCTGTATATTTTCCTGATCGATCACTACTGGAGGCAGAATTGGGTTCCCGTCCTTAAATTTGGAGAGGCATTCTCGATGGAAGAGATGTAGTAGCGCAAGGTATCATCCGAAGGATAGGAGATGGAGAAAACACGGACATCTGGGCTAATAACTGGATACCAAGGGAAAGTTACAAAAGGCCCATTACTTCACTGGTTCCGGACCCCCCTCGACGTGTGGCAGAACTAATAGACTCATCGATGGCAGTGTGGAATGAGCAGCTGGTGCGTGCGGTGTTCACTCCTTTCGATGCAGAACCAATCCTTCAGATCCCGTTATGCACTAGACGGTTCTCAGATTTTTGGGCATGGAGCGAGGAACCAAGAGGTCATTTTTCGGTAAGCTCGGCGTACCGTATGCTAGTGCGAACCAAACGGAACAGAGAGGCTTGGCTCGAAGGCAGGGAGGGCACATCAAACTTAGAAGCAGAAGGAGCTGAATGGAAGTCTTTGTGGAAGTGGCAAGTTCCATCGAAGATCGGGGTTTTTCTGTGGCGTTTGGCAAGAAATTCTGTCCCGTCGGCTGCTGTGTTACACAGGCGAAATATGTCTACATCATCATCTTGCAAATTATGTGGAGTACATGACTCATGGAGGCATGCGTTACTGGATTGTCCTATGTCTCGGAGCACCTGGGCTCTCTCAACTGATATCATCTTGGATCAGCTACGTATCAATCATCAGGATAGTGCTAAGGAGTGGATCTTTGCCATGCAAAAAGCTCTTCCATCAAATGGTTCATCAGATGCGCAACAACGCTATGGGCGATATGGGGGGCGAGACGGAAGGCGATATATGAGGATATTTTCAAGAGCCCGTTTGCTATTCATGGATTTGTCAACACATATCTGGGTGAGATCCAGGACTCGACTCCGAAGAAGATGCATCGAGGGATCGCGGCCACTAGAGATACGGGATGGCTTGCTCCACCGGAGTACTATATGAAAATTAATGTGGATGCTGCAGAGGGCAGAGGGGGACGACATGGAGCAGTCGCGGCGATTTGCCGAAGCAATGATGGCTCTTTTTCAGGTGCATCAACGATGGGATTCACAAACCAAGGCGATCCGGCTACCCTCGAAGCTATGGCGATCAGGGAAGGTCTGGCGTTAGCACAAGATTTGAATGTGCACCGAATACATCTAGCGTCAGATTGCCAAGGCGTGGTGGCTGAAATCAAATCTGGGAGTGGATCGGCTTATGCTGCTATCATAGAGGAAATTAAGTTGTCTGCTACTTCTTTTATTTCATGTAACATAGTTCATGAGTTTAGGAGCTCCAATAAGGAGGCTCACAATATAGCGAAGCATGCTTTAAGTTTAGGGCCTGGGCGTCGTGTATGGCTAGGCCATCCGGAAGGTCTTTCTTTCGTCCCTGTAAACATTGTGACGGTTTAAATAAAGCTTCGTGAGATTGCCTAAAAAAAAACATAAGGTTATTTTTGACCTTTCTAAAATAAGATTATTTTTGACACTACACTACTGTAAAAAAAATGTTCTTACATTATAGAAAGGGTAAAACATCTCTTTTTTTTAATCATCAGTACATGCACAAGCGCTCATATACACGCGCATACACTCACTCCTATGAACGCACACACGCACACCCAACCCCTATGAGCACCTCCGAGAAACTGAGCCGACATATCATCTTGAGATTTACAAAGTCACCGTAGGCGTCTCGTCGTCGACGGGAACGTCTGCTCCCACTGGAAGCGCATCGCCGGAAATCCTGAAATAAATCTAGGAATAGTGCGAGCACCAGGATTTGACGTGAAACATCTCTCTTTTTTGCCACAACTCGGAATTCATCGCATGAGCAGTTCCTTATTTTAGAGGATCTGGGTCTGGTTAGTTTCGATCGTTTTCAAAACATATCTACTACGGTCACACGGTTGTTTTGGCATATATAAGCCAAGGACGACGGCTCGTGTAATCTGGATGTCATTGTTATTTTTTTTTTGTGAATTTTCTACTTGAAAGTTGCTTCTATCTGACATAGATTTTCAAGCCAAACTTCTTCCAGTTTGACACCAAACACAAATACCGGGGTTTTCAAAAGTCAAACATGTTACGTGTTTTATCAAGTTTTAATAAAAATGTATCATTTTATGCAATACCACATTTGTATCATTAGATCCATTACCAAAATTATTTCCATATTTTATTAATTTTATATTGTGGATATTGATATTTTACTCTAATAAACATATGTTTGCCTTGACCGAAAATTGATGCACCTCATATTCTGAAACGAAGGGTTCACTTATATAAGGGCAAAAAGATAACCGACCGCGCGGTCGCTTAGTAGTGACATATATGATGGAAAAATTAGTCGTTTATTAGTGCATTTTAGAGAAGGCAAGACGAGCCGGTGCAAGACTTGTCGCCGTAAGCTACGGCTTTGGAGTGCGGACTAATGCGAAAATAGGTAAGTTCATATGCATCCCATGTCGCCGATGCATTGTCGGCATCGGCGCGCGGGAGGGGGGAGCTTCATCGAGTGTGAGTGTTCTCCCTCATGTCATACATCACATGAGATGCCGCCACGACGGTTAAGCACCCGTCCAACCCCACGTTCTTGTCAAAAGACTAAGGCCGAAAGGGCGGGACGACGAAGTGGTCAGCGTTGCAGGCTTCCCAAACTTCCCAAACGGTGAGGGAGCGGTGTTGACGCGGCTGTGTCATAGCTTTGATGTGATGACGTGCATCATCCCTGGTGTCCGACTCCTGGGACTCCGTGAGCAAACATTGTCCTCCTCTGGGAACATGATGCCAACCATCTTGTCATTGATGACATGGCCCTCCTAAGAGGCATCTTGCTCATCGGTAGTGGCTTGCACCTCATGGGTGGTATCCTCCTCCTCCATTGATGCTGGTAGTTGCTGCTAGGGCTTTGATGGTGGTCATCTCCCGCTGCTCGTTCTCTGTTTGGGGCCGGTGGAGCCGTGTGGTGGCCCTCCTCCCGAGGGGGTAGCGAGGCGCATGATGTCCCCGAAAATAATGTGTGGGGATCGGTCTGGGAGTAGAAGAGGAGAGGCCGAGGGGGAGGAGTGGGGCATCAATAACCACCTTTTATAAGCGTGCAACAGGGAATTGGAGAATGAACGAGTGCGAGAAGGTGAAAATACGACAGCCCATGTCAATGGTACATGTGACATCATCATTAAGCGAGGAGGATAAAAGGGCTGAAATGTCATTCCTACCACATTAGTTGGGTTTATGACACACTCCAAAACAGACCCCTACCTCCAAATATGGAGGCTACGATCAAATTTTTGAAGTGCACTCCATTCATTTTCGGAGGTTCGGGTGCTTATGATAGATTTTTTTCCAACTCTAGCCTCCATAATGATAGTTATTATAGAGTCCCCCTCCCCCCTAGTCGAATCTGCTATTGTTGTTGCAACTGTGTCTTCTTCAACTATTGCAAGGGGTGCCACACATACCAAGTAATTTTATTGACGTGGAGAAAGGAGAGAAACATTTGTGTACGCGGTAGGATTTTCATAGATATCTTGTAGATGGTGATTTTGTTGTCTCGTGGATCTCACAATGAATTATGACCAAAATATATTATTTACATATGCATATAAATTGCACGATCATCCATATTACTGCTTGTAGGTTATATTTGTACATGTTTTAAGGGGGAAATGCAAAGATAGACTGATGTTGTGGCTTGTGTAGTTGTGATGATATGAGTCGTCTGCTTCCTCTGATCTAAGAAGATGCTGCCTCCCAAGTGCAAGGGTGTAGTAAGCAGCAATTTTCGTCAAGTGGGTGACCTTAATATTTATCGAACAACTAGGAATTTGCGATACTACCAATGATCAGTATATGCACACATCAATTACAAAATTGCTTGGATACTGGAGTCGATTCTACGGATCTCGATGGGAACAAGATATTGTGAAGAGGTCGAGTGGCGAGTATAGTGCCATCATTGATTGCTCTATTGGCCCCCAATGAAACTAGTCAGGTTGTTAGTCTCACTAGATTTGCCGGTTACAAGAATTAAATGCAAATGTGTATAAAAGATTTGATTGCAACGGAAAAGTAAAAGCAAGGAATTGTAAAAGAGAGTGTTTGATCAAGGTTGAAAGGAATAGGAAGAAGAATGGACTGAGATCCATAGGTTCACTACTGGTTTCTCACTACTGGTTTCTCTCTAAAAGATAGCATGGAGTGGTGAACAAATTAGAGGTGAGTATCGATGAAATTGCGATTTTTATGACTACGACTGTCCATGGCGTAATTGACATATGAGCACTCACAACCAAACATCTATAAACCATTATTCAACTACATGTATAGCTAATACTTCAACGAAGACCACTGACCACTACCCAGTGGTGCATTTAATTCTTAGAGAAATAGCAAAGCCGAGGTGATGATTATCTGAGCAGCTTTAGTGGGCGAATCATAGCATTGTCCTCATGATCCAAAATCTGCGAGTAAAAGCAGCAAAACGTCAATGGTGTACGTCTTGCCAAGCTTTGTTTTTCGAGTTGCACGTTGGCAAGTACTCCCCCCGATTTGAAAAGGCTTATCTTGATGCTACATACATCCGTTTAAGGGACAAACTTGAAACAAACATTTTCAGACGAAGATAATATAGTAAAATTTCGTTGTATGTGAGTAATACTCCCTCCTTTTTTTTTACTTCGTGTATAAAATTTGGTCAAAGTCAAACTACACGATGTTTGACCAAATTTATATGAAAAAATATGAACATATATAATATTAAAACTATATAGTACGAAAATATATTTCATGTTGCATCTGATAATATTTATTTCATATTGTGAATGATGATATTTTTTAATATAATGTTGGTTAAACTTTACAAAGCTTGATTTTGATCAAACCTTATATACAGACTAAAAAAACGGAGGGAGTACGTACATGGCAGTGATAGACGTCGACGTAGCCGGGCTCGGCCGTGGAGTCGAAGGGGTAGGCCTCGCCCGTGTCCACCATCAGGAACTTGACCAGGACTGTTGTCACGTGCCCCGGAGCCATATTCCCCACGTTCTTCCACGTCCTCTCGTGCTCCGGTATGGCCACCGCGTCCCCGGCGGCGTGCTGGCTCACGTTGCACCTGGCCACGTCGTTGAGCCTGGCCATGCAGTCCTTGAACTCGTCCAGCCCGACGAGCCCCCGAGCGCGCACCGTCTGGAACATGGCCAGGTGGAGGTGGAGTGGGTGGTCGTCCGGCGTCAGGTTGATCACCTCCCACACCTCCGTCGCGCTCACGCGCGGCGTCTCCGTCGCCGGGTCCTCCAGCCGCTTCCCGTTGATGTACAGGTGCGTCGGCCTGCCCGTCGCGCCGTCGTCGTCGTACTCGTACATCACGATGTACCGCTTCCTTGTCGCCTCTTCCTCGGCGACCTTCACGTGGTACTCCAGCAGCCTCTCCGGCACCCTGCTGGAGCCGTCCTTCGGCTTGGGCGGCTTGACCTCCACGACGAACTTCATCACCTTGCCGGAGAGCCGGCCCGGCGCCTTGCCGTTGGGGAACGGGTACGGCGCCGTGTTCACTAGCTCCACCTCCCCCTCGGGCGCGTTGGACTCGGAGAAGTCGACGACGACGTCAAACGACTCGGACACGCCGACGAGGACGTGGGTGGCGGCGACCGGCCGGGGCAAGTAGCTGGTGTCGGAGCCGACGACGTGGAAGGGGAGGCCGTTGTTGAGCGAGAGGTTGAAGTAGCGCGCGTTGCTGGCGTTGATGA
This sequence comes from Aegilops umbellulata, assembly GCA_032464435.1. Taxonomy (NCBI): domain Eukaryota; kingdom Viridiplantae; phylum Streptophyta; class Magnoliopsida; order Poales; family Poaceae; genus Aegilops; species Aegilops umbellulata. Next base: position 270,439,104 of record CP136059.1, on the reverse strand, counting down.
TGCGGAAGCGGTAGCGGCGGCGGGCGACGGGGAGGAACGGCCACGCCTTGCCGTTCAAGATGATGGCGTCGCCAAAGTACTCGGGCTGCCACAGTGGGTGGACGCGCGGGTTGTTGCCGGTGGAGTGCATGTACAGGGAGCCGTCGGCGTAGAAGCTGCGGTCGGCGAGCACGAGCACGAGATTGCGAAGTTTAGCTTTATAAGTAAATTTGATGGGATAGCGTCCCGTCCTGTGTGGCGAATTTTGTAATGAACAATTGTAATAACATTATTAATTAATTGATGTATGGGGTTTTCTTTTCGGAAAAAAAATATGTAGCGTGAGCTGTATATGGTTTTAATAAGTAGTTCTTATTAGAGGTGTGCCAATTTTTATCGTTCTGTTTGTGCCATTACTCTATTGCTTGGACCATAATCTACATAGTCGCGACTTGCCGACAGGCGCGGCGTGTCGCCGCGCGGGTTAAGCTAGTATAGTTATGGTGCTTTCCGCAAAAAAAAAAGAATAATATTTGCATGTGTATTGTGTATAACGCAAGCCAATATTATTACGAATAGTTATCCATTTTGAACATTAGAACTTTTTGGGTAAAGTGGCTAGCATGGATAGCAAGATGTCATGGGCCCGACCCACGGCATTGGATTTTTCGTGTTTATTTTATTTTCCCTTCATACTGTCCACCGGACCCACCGGTCGTAAAAACGCACAAGATCCCTTGTACTGTTCATGGGACCCACCAGCTATGGAGACGTGATTTTTAAATCAAATTTAGTATTAATTTAGGGGATTTTACGCAAAAATGTGATGCTCCAGTCATTGACAATGGGCCACGCGCCACGCTAGCATGCCACGTAGGCGTCGTAGACTGCTACAAACGTACAACTCGAAAAATAAATCACTCTTCCCAACAGACGCGCAACGCGCTAAAAAATCACTCTCCCCAAAAGATGTCAATATAATGCAATTTTTTGCCATCGGGGCAAGCCCACTTCTCGTGGTGGTGGCGGGGGGGGGGGGGGGGGGCATGGCCCCCCTAGTACGTAAATGAGGCAGCCTATAATAGGGTAGTTCTTGGACGGGAAGTATTTCCTAGCGCTCCCTCTTAGCGTCTCCCATTGGAGATGCCTTAAAATATACTTCACTGAAGGAGGAGGAAGAAGAAGCGACGGATCTGATCCTCCATCGGTAGGCAGCAGATTCTTATCCTTGCTGCTGAAGGAGGAGGAGGAGGAGGAGGAGGAGGAGGAAGAAGCGACGGATCTGATCCTCCATTGGTAGGCAGTAGATGCTTTCTTGCTGCTGAAGGAGGAGGAAGAAGAAGAAAGGGATTTGCCGCCTGCCTCCACTCGATCCACGGCCGAGGCTCTATTAATCACCTACAATTTTTTATTATTAATACTTGCCAACGTACAACTCGAAAAACAAAACTTGCTAAGACGAACACCATTGACGTTTTGTTGCTTTTACTCGCAGATTTTGGATCATGAGAACAATGTCATGATTCGCCCACTAAAGCTCATCAGATAATTATCGCCTCGGTTTTGCTATTTTTCTAAGACAAATGAGAAATAGCTATATTTCTAGATCTGGCCCATGTTGGTTATACCTGGTAATGGCGGTGTTGTTGCCTTGTTATCTTGTTGAAGGCATTACTTTGATATGCTCGTATTGATTCTTCAGGGTGAAAACCTAAAATCTCACTTTTGGTGGCTGGACCAATAATGATGGCACTCGAGCATCGCTCTCTTCCTGAAGTCGTCGTTGTTGAAGAACTTCGTTATCCGTGTAGTGTCATGAGATGGTTGGTGCGGATGGTCATCGTTGTATTTTGTCGGTCACAGACTTGATCGCTTTAAAGTATTTTCCTCGCTTAGGCATAACTTTGATATTATATGACTTTGCTATTTGCCAGTGGGTTTCTTGTGTGTTTGTTGGTCTTTTTTGTGTGCATCTTAACTATGCAAAGACCAAGTGTCCTCATTTGGTTGTATCAATTTGATGCTTCATTTGAGTAATAAAATCCCAATTATCGAAAAGCACAACTCCTTTCTAAAGATATTACATAAAAATCTTAATATTTTGGATTTCCAGATTGGTTTATTTTTGTCCACTGAAATCTTTGTACTCGACATTTCTTAGAGAGTTCTGAAATATTCCCACTGTAAACCAACATAAATCATTTACAGAGGGAGTACGTAGGAGAAAACAACAACTTGTACAAATATCTCAAGAAATAAGAGCAAATTGTACAAAAAACACACCTATTTTTTCCGAAGAGAGCCCTACTTTTTTTAAACCCAAATGATAACGCCCACGCGTGTGGTATGTTTGCACATCGCCCACACGCCTTGATCCACGTTAATTATATTTTACACGAATCTTAAAGGAACCTGTTAGAACCTGACTGTCACGTGGGCATCATCGTGTGTGTGGGCGTTGGACAGTTCGCCCACACGCCCCGCAGCACGCGGTTTGCCAGCTGCACTGTGTGAGCGAACTAGTTTCTGCCCACACAACCACCACTTAGTCCACGCGCGTGTGGGTGGACTGCTTTTCGCCTACACGACATCCGTACGTTGTTGGATGGCAACTGCAGTTGCGCGTACGTGGGAACTAGGTAAACACATATGTCAACTATGATTCGTTGCTAGACGGCAACTGCAGTTGCGCGTACGTGGCAACCAGATAAACACACATGACAACTATGATTAACCATACATGGCAACTATGGTTGGACCACACGTGACAAGTAGGTAAACACACGTGTGGCAACTATTGTTTGACCATATATGGCAAGTAGTTAATCACATACAACAACTATGGTTTGATTACACGCGACAACTACCATAAATTAGACATGACAACTATAGTTAATCAAAACAGAGAGAGTTGTCATGCTTTTACATCTACATTTGCCATCCCGGATAACTACATCTGCCATTCTGGATGGCAACTAAATTGTCATCCCGTGTGTACTAATGTAAGTAATTCTAATGTTCGCCCACACGTAGTCCGTGTAGGTTGCCTCCTGCTCACGCCATACATAGTATGTGGGCGGATGTCTAGTATGCCACACATGTGGGCGTTATCAGGACCCTTTTAAAAACCAGTTGTGTAGCCTGTGGCTTCTTCCTCACATACTCTCTTGATTTGTTTTGTAGCATTGCTTAGCTTAAAGGTGTGTTTCTTTTTTGCTTAATTGCATGGCAAGTATTTAGCGCGCTCACACGCCTGATTATAGTTGGGCCATGCCGGCTGTCTGGCCCAAGCTATCTCTCGCTTGCTTAATCACCTTGTCACGCCATCAACCTATCGACCTCGTGTTGCTTGGCTACTAGTTTTTGGCTTTTCCAGCGGCAAAAATATTGGTGTGCTTTCTGTCTATTTATCGGACCATGGATGAGAGCAAATGAAAACCGGCTTAAGTGCATTCTTTCTCCAACGACCATCTCATCTCGTCTGCTCTGCTCGATCACTGGTTTGTGCTGCATTTTTTCTAACTCAGTATCTTCGATTCCTCGTCTTCTACTTTCCTCATGCTGATGCATCTTCGACGATTCGTGTTGTCTGGAGCAGTAGGGCGTACACGATTAAGGTAGCATGCAACCTTTTGGTTCCACAAATAGTGCCCGTGTGTTGCAACGGAAGAAAAATTAGTATGTGTTTAAAGTTAGTGATAATTATAAGTGTAAGCAAAACCCTATGCGCACATGAAAAATGAACATTTAGCCTCTCGGTTTCGCCGGGTGTGAAGTAATCAATCCGTTATTTTTTCATTCATTGATTGAGTGCATTTAAGAGTTTTGTTACGTTCTCGTACGCCAGAGGAGGCCCATGAATTATCCAATTTACTTTTCTTTTCAATCGAGAAGATTTTAAGGTATGAAGTTTCTGAATATTGTAGGAAACATGAACCATTTTTCAATCCAGAACAATCTTTTGAAAATTATGTACACTTTTAAAAAAGTGTGAACAGACTTGAAATAGGAACATCTTTTAAAATGCTAAAACATTTTTTGAAAACACCATATTTTTTTATCAAAACATGATATATTACTGGAATTTATGAATATTTTTTAGAATGGGAACATGTGTTGAAAATTCATAACATTTTTCAAAAATATGTATCTTTAAACATTATTTCGAATTGTGAAAAATTCACTAAAACAAGAATATTTTTTGAATTTGGTGAATTTTTGAATTGCCATTTTATTTTTAGAAATCTCGATCTATTTTGAAAAACAAAAAAAGTTTTGAAAAAATGGAAAACTTTTTTCAAGTACCGAATATTTTTTTTAAATACCAACAAATTTTTGGAAGTCTGAACATTTTCTATAATTTGAGTTTTTAAAATCTAACTTTTTTGAGAATTTTGAATTTATGAAATAAATTATATACTAAAATTAAACTTGGAAGTGAAAAAAGAGATATGGTAAGGAGAAAAAAAATAGAAGTAAAACATAGAAACAAAGAAAATTTGGCAACCCATTATTGGTTGCCCTGTGCGAAACTCCGACTATTTGTTGCCGTGTGCGGAAAATAGAATTTTCCAAGCTGCGTGACAGAAAAATAAGTGGGCTGGCTTCGCTGTGCCACAACACTGGCCCTCGTACGATATTCTAGAAAAATCTTTTTTTTCTAGCAGACGAACGCATAAAAATTTAGTACCACCTTGGATAGAAAAAAAATTAACGATGAATGGATGAAAAATTGGCAAAATGCACCTTGCTTTATTAATAATTAGAATTAGAATTATATTAAATCAGATTAGAATTAGAATAAGAATAAGATTAGTGATCTTTTTGAAAGATTAGCGATTGTTTAGCAAATTTTGCTTGAACAGATGGCAGAACTATGACTTGCCTCGGTTCTGGCCCCTGCTGTAGTTTAGCAAATCAGGTAGTGCCAAAATCAAAATCTTGTCATGTGAACATGAAGAGTATGTTTGGGTCATGCCAGTACTAAAGTTTGCGAAGCATTGGCTATCCAAAATATAGAAGATGAGGCAATTTTGATTGGAATTCTCTACTTCACTTCACTTCTATGCTGATTGGATAACTTGGTGGTAAGATTTTTTAACAACCAAACTATCTCCCTATTTGTATCACAACAACGTCGGCCCTCCAACTGCATTCACACACGACCGGGCCGTCTTCCTCCTCCGACCGCAGCTCCAGCTTTTGTACCGTCGACCCGACCGCCTGCACCAGTCACCCATGCCGACGGCAATGCTGTGTGCGCCTCACACCCCGTCACAATTCCGTCATCCACAACTCGCACCCCAGGGGCGTTGCCAACAACAAAAAGCTATGGGTTCAAGTGCACTAATCTATCTAGAATGTCCTAATTTGTTTGCACAAATATAAATAAAACTAAGCTTGCAATCAAAAAAGTTGCGGGGTCAACTGACCCCACCGTTTACACTTGGAATCGCCACTGCCGCACCCCCTGCATGGTTGCATCCCTGCATCTAAAACCCGGCAAACATCTGACGCGCCTCCGCATGTGACGCCTCGGTCAGCCACGCAGTCGACGGCTCTGGCTCGCTCTCGATGTCACGACCTCGGGCACCAAAAGAAATCGACTGCTCTGAAATTTATTTTCAGGCAAGCGAGAAATACCAATGTGCCAAATTATTGGCTAGAGATTCCTTGAACATTTGTTGATAATAAAATGCAAGATTTTGTAAAGAGAAGGATTGCAATATTTTGTAAAGAGAAGGATTTTTCTGTAAAGAGAATGTGAGGAGAGCTTGCAAGATTCAATATGGAACCAAAATTTTAACAACCAAACCAAGTAAGGGCCAAAATATTCATAGGGCAAATTTGGGCACCAGCCAAACATAACTACAAAAGAAAAAGGGAAAAGGGTAGCTAGTGGAAGCTCCACACATCAGCATCCAAATAGATTATCACCAAAACTAGCTAGATAACATAGTGCACTCATCACATTATTTGTATCTTGCATCTTGACACTTATAGTCTTAGGTTTTCAATAATAAACTAAATTCAACCATGACAAATGTGCATACTGTTAGTTGTGGAAAATTCTATTGGTACCAAATTCTTAAAAGTTACTACCTTCGTAACATAATATAAGATGTTTTTTGACACTATCGTAGTGTCAAAAAAAAGTCTTATATTATGATACGGAGGGAGTACTACTAACATGTTATTACTACATTACTACAAGATTGCAGTATGATCCTAGAAATGTATTCTACAGTGTTAAACTACAATTATTGTAGTATTCGTTTCAGTTTTATGCCCATCTATGTAATTTTTTTTTAGAAAAGGAGGTCATCCCCCAGCCTATGCATCAGAATGATGCATACGACCATATTAACAAGCAAATAGTTCAACAAAATCTCCAAGTCTCACACAAAAAAATGCTCACAACGAGTTGGAAATAAAGAAAGCAGGATAGCCACAACCGGCAGTATAAAAGAAGATAGGAAACTAAACGCCTATCCTATTACATGTCCGCCATCCAAACCGGTTGAAGATGGTACGTGCTACCGTTTCCCAACGGATAGACCCTCTATGTATGACAAACATTACTGTCTCTACCATGAATCGATTGAAAAATTAGTTTGTTGTTGTTGAATTTGTTACCTCCTGAGCCATCCAGCATCTTCTTTACCAGATTGCTTAGTAACCACATCACTTTCGAGCGAATCTAAATCCTTCTTCGAGGATGTAATTCCCCTTAGGTCGTTTCTGCCTTGGGAAAATCGTTCTGTTCTTTATAAAATCGACTGATCTGAATTGCGTTTTCAGGCAACTGAGAAATAGCCAACACGCCAAAATATTTGCTAGAGATCCTTGAACCTTTGCTGACCCAAGAAATTGGCAAGATCCATGAACCAAAATTTGGACAACCAACCAACCAAGAGCCAAAACTGTCATGGGCTGCCAAAATTTTGGCACCAGCCAAACATACCGACAAAAGAAAAAGGAAAAAGCTAGGGTAGCTAGTGGACGCTCCACACATCAGCATACAAAAAGATGATCGCCAAAACTAGCTAGATAACATAGTGCACTCATCACATTATTTGTTTCTTGCATATTGACACGGACAGCACTTGACACTTCACATGACAGAATATGTTGCACGCATGCACTAGCTACCTATTTGCAGTTCTTACTTTGCTAGCTAGTGTGGTTGTGTACATGTTTCTGCCTTGAGAAAAATCGGCTTGTTGCAGAGGAAGCTACGCTCATGTCGGACGGAATGCTCGGCACGGCGGCGCTCGCCGCCCTTCTGCTGCTCGTTGGCCTCGCGGCCGGGACCAGGCTGTCGCTGCCGCCGGTGTCGGAGGACACGCTGGAAAAGGTCGCCGGCTCGCTGGAAATGTACGTCGACAGGCTCCCCCAGATGCCCAAGATACACGGCTACTCCATGGAACGCGGCCGCGCCACGCCGGTGCACCTCGCCGTCGGGATGTACCGCAAGAAATGGGTACGTTCTTCTTCCATTTGTGTATGTGTGTACGGTGTGAGCACTTGGCGCCGGCTCATGTCCTGTGCGTGGATGCATCATGCATGCTTGCAGAAATTCCACCGGGACCTGCCGGCGACCACCGTGTTCGTGTTCGGTACGTCGGCGGAGAGCGCCACCTTCCCCGGGCCCACCATCGAGGCCCTGCAAGGGGTCCCGCTGTCGGTGACGTGGGAGAACCACCTGCCGGACCGCCACATCCTCCCCTGGGACCCCACCGTGCCCGTCGCCATCCCCAGGCACGGCGGCGTCCCGACCGTCGTCCACCTTCACGGCGGCGTCCACCCGCCGCAGTCCGACGGCAGCGCCTTCGCCTGGTTCACCGCCGGCTTCCGCGAGACGGGCGCCAAGTGGACGACGCCGACGTACGTGTACCCGAACGTGCAGTCCCCCGGCGTCCTCTGGTACCACGACCACGCTCTCGGCCTCACGCGCGCCAACCTCCTCGCCGGCCTCCTCGGCGCCTACGTCATCCGCAACCCCGCGGTGGAGTGGCCGCTCGGCCTCCCCTGCGGCGACGAGTTCGACCGCGTGCTCGTGCTCGCCGACCGCAGCTTCTGCGCCGACGGCTCCCTCTACATGAACTCCACCGGCGACAACCCGCGCATCCACCCGCAGTGGCAGCCCGAGTACTTCGGCGACGCCATCACCGTCAACGGCAAGGCGTGGCCGTTCCTCCCCGTCGCCCGCCGCCGCTACCGCTTCCGCGTCATCAACGCCAGCAACGCACGCTACTTCAACCTCTCGCTGAGCAACGGCCTCCCCTTCCACGTCGTCGGCTCCGACACCAGCTACCTGCCCCGGCCGATCACCGCCACCCACGTCGTGCTCGGCGTGTCCGAGTCGTTCGACGTTGTCGTCGACTTCTCTGAGGACGAGTCCAACGCCCCCGAGGTGGAACTAGTGAACACGGCGCCGTACCCGTTCCCCGACGGCAACGCGCCGGGCCGCCTCTCCGGCAAGGTGATGAAGTTCGTCGTCGAGGTCGAGCCGGCGAAGACGACGGACGACTCCAGCAAGGTGCCGGCGAGGCTGCTGGAGTACCACGCGAAGGCCGCCGAGGAAGAGGCGACAAGAAAGCGGTACATCGTGATGTACGAGTACGACGACGGCGCGACCGGCGGCCCGACGCACCTGTACATCAACGGGAAGCGGCTGGAGGACCCGGCGACGGAGACGCCGCGCGTGGGCGCGACGGAGGTGTGGGAGGTGGTCAACCTGACGCCGGACGACCACCCGCTCCACCTCCACCTGGCCACGTTCCAGGCGGTGCGCGCCCGGGGGCTGGTCGGGCTGGACGAGCTCAAGAGCTGCATGGCCAGGCACAACGACGCGGCCAAGTGCAACGTGAGCCAGCACGCCGCCGGGGATGCGGTGGGCGTGCCGGAGCACGAGAGGACGTGGAAGAACGTGGCGAAGATGGCGCCGGGGTACGTGACGACGATCATGGTCAAGTTCTTGATGGTGGACTCCGGCGAGGCCTACCCCTTCGACGCCACGGCCGAGCCCGGCTACGTCTATCACTGTCACGTACGTACTCTATTAATCACGTACAACAACATTCTACTACTTGCCAACGTACAACTCAAAAAACAAATCCTGCCAAGACGTACACCATTGACGTTTTGTTGCTTTCACTCGCAGATTTTGGATCATGAGGACAATGCCATGATTCGCCCACTAAAGCTCATCAGATAATTATCGCTTCGGTTTTGCTATTTTTCTAAGACAAATGAGAAATAGCTACTTCTGCAGCAAAAGTATAGTACAGATCTGATTTTAAGACACATACAGTTGCAAATAATAAGAAAGAGGTCCGCTTCGGTACCCCCTAACGTATAAGGGCATTTTGGGCATACGGTGCTTAACGTATCCCGCGCCGTATGCGGCGTGCCCATACGGGTAGAGCCGAGCGCACGGCTCGAGCCGATACGGCCGGCTCGCATCTACCCTTTCCCCGCCGCGCGAAAAAAAGATACCCACGACCCGCGTTGATCACGCGGCCCATTCCAACGTCGCCCCGCCCCACCGATCGCCGCCTTTCCCCGCCGATCTAGCCGTGATCACGCTGCCAATTCCAACGTCTTCCCGTCCGGCCGATCGCCGCCTTTCCCCGCCGATCTAGCCGTGATCACGCTGCCAATTCCAACGTCTTCCCGTCCGGCCGATCGCCGCCTTTCCCCGCCGATCACCGACCATTCTCCCCGTCTTCACCCGGGATCTGGCCGGCGCGGACGTTGTTGGAGTCGCCCGCCGTACGTGATGTCGCCTCCGTGCAGGTCGTCGCGGTGACGTGGCCTACGTGGACGCCATCGCCGCCCGCAACTCCGTGATCAACCTCTCCGGGAACGTCCTCGCCGTCCGCAGCCACGCCAGGCCGGCCGAAGTGCACGTGCATGCCATGTAAGCCGTCTAGTTTGTCAAAAAAATATTGTATCTGTAAATAATTATGTGCAATCACTTGTTAGATAAGAAGTTCTCATCTGTATGATTGTAGTACATTTAATTTGATTTAAAATTGATAGATCATTTTTTAATATAATATTGCAGTGTTGGTTGTGAGATCATTCAATGGATAAAGAAACTGGATTTACGGATCTGTTTTTGGACACGAGTGAGTGGGATGGTAGCGATAGTGTTGATCGTACGAATGGTAATGATAGCAAAAATGATGATGATAGCAGCGGCAATGAATCCTGATCGTCGTATGATAATTTACCTGAGGAGGATTTTCAAAAGAAGGAGGGTGCTTGTAGTGAAAACGTAAGTGACGTGTACATTCTTTTCGTCGGATGAAGAACCATATGGTACTTACATGTGCATATGATTTTTTTTATGTGCAGGAGGATATTGACGTCCAGAACGAGGAAAATCATGATGTTGAATCTTTCTCGGATAACATAAGCCAGGTTCGGTCCAAAATTTAAGATGTCATTCAATAATAAAAACTTGTTAATGACAACTTACACTTGCTTATGTGGAATATTGTAGGCTAACTTTGATGGTTGGAGTGGTGATGATGGATATGAGCATGATGATGGAGCTAATATGGACACTGAGGAAGCTGAAAAATCAGCAACGTGCGCTGAAGACACAGTCAACACAACATACCCGACCAAGACAACCACTGCAACCTCAAGAACATGCCTGCAACTAGATGTGAACTCGCACCTAACCTTTTGAAAAATGAGATCAACCATTGGCCTCCACCAATGCACGAATTGCCTGGGTTAAGCGGTTGCTTGTACATCCGAAGATAAGAGCTCATCTTCTGTTGCACATCCTCCTCGGAGCCTTTCTTTAGCCATTCAGCTCTGTACATAACTGTGCTTGAGATAGTTTATATTGGTGACAGAAATGCCGAAGCATTTGAATTTGTCATGTCTGGGCTTTATGACTTGAAAACCAGATGGAAAGATGGGACGAGTATTGCTGAGAAGTCAAAGTGTTCTGGAAAGTCAAATTCAGCTTGTTCTCAGAATTCATCCAGGGGATCTAAACCTAAACAAACAAGCAGACTGGACAGAGACGTCGTCAGTTCTGGTGAGGCATCATCAAAAACTAAGCAAGCAATGAGACTGGACAAAGATTTTGTCACTTCAGGTGGAAGCAGTTCGACATTTGCGAACAATGCTTGCAATGCATCAAAGGAGATGCTTTTGGCACCTGAGCGACAACTGAAGAGTTTGATGGTTGTCCGACAACGGCAAACGCGCCACGCGAAAATTCTCGTAAACGGGCAAGGTTGTGCAGCGTTTGCCGGACATCGCAAGACGAGTTGTTCAAAAACCATTGAAGAGTTTGATGGAGGGCATGGAGAATGCATTTCCATGGATGGCCGGTTGATCATCAAATAGGTAAGAACCCTTTGTTTCGTCTCTTCTATCCTTTTTTACTTGATGATCTGTTGATCATGGATTCTCGTCAGTTAAGAATTGCTGAAACAGCTATTCAGGCGTCGACTGAACACTGACATTTCTGGAGATAACTAGTACTAGAAAGAAGGCACACACGACTGCTTATTCAAGCCTCCATCACTTGTCGTCCTCTCCCTATCTACATCATGGGTCTACGATCATCATTTCCCATCATCCACTAATCCCTCCCTGACAACAACTAATTACCGCAGCCACCCAAACACCCATATGAAAAGAAGGAACACAATGCACCCTGCACGCGAGACACGAACCAACCAATCTTCTACGTACTGAAGAAAGAAAGATGACGCTCGCTCAGCTCAGATGGAGACGCTGTTGGGGATGCCCATGGCGGTGAGCCCGAGCCCTTTCTCGCCGCCGGCGTCGGACGTGTTGGGGTAGAGCAGCATGTAGGGCATCTTCACCGGCCCGTTCCGGTTCTTGAGCGCCGGGTCCTTGTTCATGTCCAGGATCCGCTTCTCGATCTCCGTCAGCCGGGTGCCGAACCTCTTGAACGCCTCCAGGGCCTTGCCGTCGGACGTCCACTCCGGCGTGTCGCGCTGCCCGAGGTACACCTCGTCGGAGGAGTGCTTGGACAGGATCTCGATCAGCGTGATGCCCAGGATGGTCTGGAACTGGCTGGTGATGGTGTGGATGAACACCTTGTCCGCATGCTTCCCGCCCTTCTCCAGCTGCTTGTACTCCTCTTCGCCCTCCTCCGGCATCTTCCGACGGCTCACCGTCGGGCGGTTCGGGAGGTACCCAGCGTACGGGTACTGCCCGAAGTTGACCGCCGCGTGCAGCGCCGACGCCACCCAGATGATGGTGGTGCACGTCTTGGCCAGCTCTTGCACGGTCACCATCTTGGGCCACCAGTCGGCGTCCTTGAGGTCGCCGTGCCCGACCTCGCGCACCTCTTTCCACCACTCCTCCAGCTCCTTGTCCGCCCGGAGCACGCCATCGTTGGGGTAGTAGATGGCCAGGTACTCGTTCACCCACCGCTCGATCGCCCACCAGATCACCAGCCCGTCCACCGCGTACGGGTAGTCCTTGATCAGCAGCCGGACACCATATGGGCTCGACGCATCCGGCACAGCCATGCCCCTGCGTGCACAAACAAAGCAAAAAACCCTCTCTTTAGTCAACAAACCATTTCTTCAACACTAGCTGCGATCTTGCATCAACCTTCTCTTTTTATTACCTCTTGACGAGATCGTCGGGGAGGCCCTGCTCGGTGAGCTTCCAGTTCTTGTAGACGACGGAAGACATCTCAAGCGCATATTTCTCCGGGAAGACGGTCATCTCAAAGACGCCACCGGCGTTGATGAGAGTGGTCCGTGCCAGGGCATTGATGTTCAACGTGTCGCGGTAGTGCGGGCTCAGCAGCTTGTGCACGGGGTGCACCACACTGAGTTGCCGGTTCGTCGCGATCACGAACGGCTCGATCACTGCGTGTGTGTTCAGCCTAAGAAAACAAACAGAAAGCTCAGCTCAGCGCTTTGGTACAACGATGGCACTTGTTCACCGAGAACTGTATAACTTGAAGCAGGGGTATATATACTGATGTTGCGATGCATATTTACCAGTGGCTGATAAGCTGATGCCATGCGGAGTCGTCAACAGAGGCGTAAGCCTTGGCAAGCTGCCAGATCTGGCCATCAACACCAGACTCAATATCAGCCGGAAGGTACACCTTGCTCTCCGCGCCGTGCTGCATCCCCTGGGGGTGCGGCAGGCTCAGCTCGATGGCCAAGGGCTTCAGCGTGCCGTCGGCCTTCAGGAACAGCAGGGTCCTCGAAGCGTAGATGTAGTTGCCTTCCAGCTTGTTGATGCGGTCAAGGAATGGCATGAAGTTGTCGTGGTGATCTAGAATGAAGAGCCTGTTCTTCTCCATTGCCTGCACAATACATGGTTGTTAGGACAATCAATCTTACAGTACTAGATTATTCAGTACTGTACTTGTTCACTAGCAATTTGCACCTCAATGAGATTTCCCTTTTCACCACAAAATAGCTCAATGAATCAACATACCTGTTTCACTGTGAGGCCATCTTCCAGGTTCTGCTGAATTTGATCTTCGGTGATAGTGCTTGACTGGTCCCCGTACACACTGGGATCCAGGGTGCTTTTTACAGGGAACTCCTGTGGTCATCATCAAATAGAAAACAAATGATGATTAATTCTCAACCAATTATGAGGAGATGGTTTATTCTTTTCTTCTTCTTTAAATGGCATAGGTGCTAACCGTCAGACGTTTGATGCAAACCGGGTTCACGCCTGCAAGCATCTCCCGCGCAAACTCCTCATCTGACCTCCAAGCATAATCATCTGCCATTTAAGAAAATAAGTTATATAACGAAAATAAAAAGGGTAAAACAAGGGACGACCGTATTAAGCAAGCCATGCACACAGCTGATTACTTGATCTGATAACATGTGGAAGGGGCAGGTTCAGGAGGTCGTCGCCAGCAACCGGTAAAAGACTTTTAATAAACGGAAGGGGGATTTTTTTCTTGAGCTCCTTTAGGTGTTGGTTATCTGGCACTTTTAGAAGACCGTCGTAGAGATCATAGATGTCTTGAAACGAATCAAACTCCTTGGGTGTAGTGTCAACATAGGTCCTAATTATCGGAAGAATGGCCTCGGTGATGGCCTTGAGAGAGTAGCCAAGGAAGTCAGACAACTTGAGGTGCCCAAAGCGCTCATCACGCGGGACATAGATGTTCAGGGCCTCCTGTATCTTGTACTGGGGAATTCTGCTCTCTGAGCTAGGGTCTGGCGAAAAAGATCAAATCCCCGATATGAGTCCAATTGCAAGGTGACATGGTTGTGAACATGTGAAATTAAAAAAAAAAAAACATGTACAGTGCACTAGATTCACCTGTTTTTGTTGGGGGTCGGCCAGTTCTGCAACGACGGGGATAGGGGAGTTCTGGGGTGCCGCCGAGGACCGGGCGCGGATGGCCCTTGTCCGGCTCACCGAGGTCGTTGTAGTAGTCATAGCGGTACACACGGTCCCACTCCTCATACTTTCTGGTTGTGCCGTCACCTCGGAGATTGTTGAGTTCATCTTCCCTGTATTGCACCAAAAGTCCAGGCATTTTGCTGGGCAGATAGGTCTGAAAAAATAGCGAGAAAATGAGGCGACAGATAAGCAAAACAAAACCTGTGAGAAACAGGACTACTCAGTCCCCAAAAAACAGCACCAGTACCAATTAACCTGTGAGAAACAGATACTAATTCAGTTTGTCACTTGTGTGATCTTCTATTATTTCTGAAAACAAGTTGATATTTCTGTCTCCTAATCCTCTGATCATCAGGGGAACAGTTATAGGTGTAGAAAAGTCGTCAACTTGCTATATATACGATCTAACAATTGGTTGTGGATCTGAGAGATTCGGATATGCCCGGGGATGCGTGATTCTTGTCCAGAACAAAAGCCTATTAAAATAGAGTAGGTAGCAAACTGATGACACCTGCAACTTGTTGTCTCATAATCGTTATTATACCGGTAACTTGTACGACCAGTCCGTTATCTTTGTAAAAAAGAACCTCTTAAGATGAGTTTAGTCAGTAGGGATGCATGCATCTGCATGGGCGTGCAACTTGCTGTCAAACTATTCAGGTCGCATAAGATAGATTCGTTGGGTCGTTTTGAATGGATGACCAGAGCAATGCAAAATGCTGTGCCATCTGCAGGCCATCAAAGGACGCAAGCCCCCAGCCAAAATGGGGATTAGTAATCAGAGCTTATTTTTCATGCCAGGTGAAGCTAGGTGGGATATGATATGGATACTCTGAAGAAGACCAGTCACAGGATTCATACTACTGCAAAGACATTTTTATGTGGCGTTGGAAATTCCGACAATGATCCAGGCAGGTTCTCTCCGGGATTTAAAATAGGACTGTTACCAATTAGCCTGTGAGAAACAGATACTAATTCAGTTTGTCACTTGTGATGTAGTACTATTTCCAAAAACAAGTTCATATTTCTGTCTCCTAATCCTGATCATCAGGGAACGGTCAAAATTAGTTTTTCTTCTTCTTTCTTCTTGGTAATAAACAATTCTAGAAAAGTCGTCAAGTTGCTATAAGATCTAGCAATTGGTTGTGGATCGAGAGATTCAGATATGCCCGGGGATGGGTGATTCTTGTCCAGAACAAAAGTACTAGCAAACTGAGACACCTGCAACTTGTTATCTTACAATCGTCATTATACTGGTAACTTGTACGACCAGTCCATTATCTTTGTTAAAAAAAACTGTTAAGATGACTTCAGTCAGTAGGGAGTTGGTGCGCATGCATGCATGGGCGTGCAACTTGTCATACTATTCAGGGCACAACAAGTGCCTCGTAGTATAAGATTCGTTCAGTCGTTTTTGAATGTGGATGACCAAATCAAAATGTTTTGCCATCTGCAGGCAATCATAGGACGCAATCCCCCAAAGATCAAAGCCTATTTTCCAAGTCAGGTTTGAAGCTAGGTGGGATATGATATGCATACTCTGCAGATAGACCAGTCCCACGACTCATACTCGTATTATTTATACTAAATTTAACGACCCCTTGTCGAATTTAATTCGTTCACTGACCCCTTCCGAAACTTGTTTCCGGAACAAGTTTTGCAAGGGGTTAGTGATAGAACTAAGTTTGTGAAAGGATCATTTAGGGTAAATAAAATAGTAATACATTCATACAAGACATTATTGGGCTCCCTTACTTACTACCGGTTGTTCTATGAGCTGACAAGACATTATTTGACAGCAGGAAAGGGCATCCGTTGACTTGACTGAACGACCAGAAGACCTAGCAGCAGCAACATGGCAGCTAATCTCACCAAATGACAGCATGTACGGTAAATTGCTTGTCTGTACTCTGTACAGCTCAGCCAGTCTGACTTTTTTATTTTTGGCAGAAGGAAAGAAAAAAACTTGTCAATTTGGCATCTGTTCTGCTACTAGAACCCACCTCCAGTGCGTCATATGGCTGGATAACTGTGCTACGAAAGAGGATACAAGTTCTTCAGAATACATGAGACAACGCCTGTCTATCATTAGCATTTACTAGGCACAACTAACTTGATATGCTACCTAATCCATGCAGCAGATTTTCTTAATAATGCAAAAGAATCGGCAAAGATCCAATTCCAATCCAAAGTCCATGAGACCATACTCAGAAAAGGACACAACATTTAAAAAAAATACGGCGTTGGATACTCTGTAGAAGACCAGTCTCAGGATTCATACTACAGAGACATTTTTATGTGGCGTTGGGAATTCAGACAAGGCATTTGTATTTGACAGCAGCCAAGGGCAGCCGTTGACTTGACCGAACGACCAAGACCTAGCAACAGCAACTCGACAGCTAAGGCGATCTCACCGGATGACAGCATGGAGAGTAAATTCCTTGTCTGCGCCAGCTCATCTAGTACTAGTCGATTTGGCATCTCTTCTTTTTGATTGACTGTTCTTTTGTTCTGTTTTTGACAGCAATTTTGGCATTTGTTCTTGACAGCCCATCTATCATTAGCATCTTCTATAGTAGGTGGCACAAGTGATAACAAGTAGAGTAACATGATATGCCACCACCTAATCCATGAAGCAGATTTTCTTAATGCAAAAGAATCGGCTAAGATCCAATCCAATTCCAATCCAAGGTCCATGGCCATACTCAGAAAAGGACACAGCATTTTTAAAAGAAAATGAAATGCGTGCAGAACGAGAGTGAATAATTTTTCTCTGGTGGGTTAATTGATTGATTGATTGTGGTGTCGTCGTCGTCGGCGGCGGCGGGGGAGGGGAAGGAAGGAAGGAGGGAAGAGGAAGGAAGGAAGAAGGAGCTCACGTCGTTGGCGAAGAAGACGCGGTCGACGTTGGGGTAGATCCAGGAGTTGGCGACGAAGACGACGGTGCCCTTGCCGGGGACGCCGTGGAGGGTGAGCGTCTTGAGCAGGTACTCGGAGCGGTAGGTGTTGCGGACGAGGACGGCGCCGGGGATCCCCTGCGAGTCGTCCCACTCGAAGGTGACCTTGAACACCGACTCCCCGGCCGCCTTGGACTTCATCGTCACCACCATCTCCTCCAGGTGCGCCGGCTTCCCCACCTTGCCCCGCCTCGGATTCTCTGCAACCGCACGCACGCCGGAATCATCATCATCAGTCAGAGAATATCAAGAAACATCGATCAATTACTGTATTTTGGGGTCTCATTTGTCATTTCTCAAAGATGGAGGTGGCGATCTTGGATTTTGGGAGCGGGGGACGGCGGACACGTGGGTGGAGTCGCGTGGCGGACATTGACTAGTCTCCCCGCTGGCCGCTGTCCTCGGTCGGTCCCGGCCCCGGTCCCTCCGGAGGCCACAGCATTGATGCTAAACCCTGACGGCCACGCCAATCTAGGGGCATCGGTCCATGGGTCCGTCCACGACAAGATGAACATGATCAAAAGTTGGAAACTGCTTTTGTTTTCATTTTCCCTTTTTTTCTGAACTGAAACCAACGCAGATTGTTTCTGAAATTAATCGATACTTGCATGATTCGCAAGCAAAAAAGAGACTGAAATCGATGCAGATTGTTTCTGAAGTAAATCGACACGGGGTTAGCGGACAAAAAAAGGACTGAAATCAACAGAGATTGCTTCGAAAACGCCAAGAGGGGTACTGAAACGCACGAGAGCCAGCGGTTACGCGGCGGCGGGGCGCGACGGATGCAGGGCGAGGGAGGGGAAGCGAAGGGGAAGAAAGGTGCTTACGGGGGTCTGGGGCGGTGGCGCTGACGAGGTGGAAGACAACGCCGTCGTCCTTGCCGAGGATGTCGTGGACGCCGTCGAGGAGGGAGGCGTGGAAGTCGCCGAGGTTGAGGACGTCGCTCTTGACCAGCACGGCCGTGCCCCGGATCTTGCCCTCCTTCCACGCCTGCTTGTTCTTCCCCGTCAGCCGGTCCACCAGCCCGTGCAGCAGCATCTCCGACGCCCCTCTCCGGCAGACTCTCCTCCCCTCTCCTCTCCTCTCTGGTTCTGGGGGCAGAGCAGAGCAGGAGGAACGCAACTGGCTGGCAGAAGTAGAGTGGCCTGGCCTAGCCTGCGGCCGCTACGCTGGGATTTATAGGACCGGCGGGCCGAGCCTCGCCGATAATTTACCGCAGCCACCCACCAACCCAGCAGCAGCGATGTCAGACGGGAGTTGCCGCCGCGGTGGGAAAAGCGGAGAAGGGGGAGCCAACGAGATCGCCGGAGGGTGAGGTGCACCTTTATGGTAACAATTTTATTTACCGCGTGGTAAGTACTAGTAAGTATTTCTCGACGCGATCCCGGCGGTTTTAAAAACTTTTTTTTTGTTCCTCTGGAGCGCGGCGGTGTACTACTAGTCGTCGTCGTCGCGCCACGGCGGATAGGAGCCGCCAAAAACACCATGGACGCATCGCATGGCATGGCGTGGACTGGCTGCCAGAAACGCCATCGAAAAGAGAAAGGCCGAGGTCGTCTCCCTCCCCGTCGACACCACGCTTCCTCTTTCTGGACCGATGCATGGCCTGATTGGCGGGACACGGCGCCGATCATGCGGGCTACGCGCCGGGCGATGTTCCGGGCCTGTCGGCTCTGTGTATTCGCCATGTATGTAACCCAAAGTTTGTTGCTACGGCAATTTTGGCAAGCATTACTTTGCAGGGTTTTGCGGTGGAGTGTGTGTGTATGTAGCACCCCTCCGTTCGGAATTACTTGTCGTGAAAATGAATGTATCTAGACGTATTCTAGATACATCCATTTCCGAGACAAGTAATTCCGCATCTTGTTACCCATAATTTGGCACGCGTCGATGATCCGTACACGGTTCCGGTGGTGAACAGTGCGTGCAAATTGGTCTGTGGAAGCCAGGGTCGACACGATGGCACTGTTCGGCAGGGGTAACGTAGAAACTCGGAAAAAGGCCACATCGTCGCCCCGGGCTGAGAAGTAAAGAGTGCAGCACAGCTTGCTTGCCATTCGTTGGGCCATCGGCGTCTTAATTGAGCGTGGCGAACTCGATTTATTGGGCGGTGCCCCAACTAAGAAGCTGCACGTATGGGTTACGCTACTGCATTTTTTCACCTTGTTACGTGAGGGCATCTTCAACGCTCACCCGCAAATTTGCTCCGGCATTCGTCCGCGGGCATAGTTAGGGGAGCCAGCCAACCATCAAATGACACGCGCATATATTTCAACCACCGTTTAAACTAAATGAACGAAATTCATGCAAACACGGTGGATTTCATATAAACTGAACAAAATTCATGACATTTTTGGGCTTTTTTTTAAACAAAACCTAATCTAAATGATCGATGGTGTCCGTTCTTCATGTCCGGCCATGAGCCCCGAGAACTGAAACTCCGGCTCTTGCCTTCGCCTTCTCCAGTTCCGCATCGGCACTCTCCAGCTTCGCCTTCGAAGCCCCGGAAAGTGAAGTTGTCCGTCTCCACGTTGCCATCAAGCGGCTAATCGGCCGTGATGTTCGGCCCACCAAGTTTTGCTTCAATGACATCTCTTGGGACCTGAGCGGCGACGACCTACCATGCACTACTCTTCATCGCTGTCGGCGGCACCCACGAACGTGCCGGCTTCGTGGTCGTGGCGGCTGGGGCGGAGCTGGCGATGCCCTCCTCGTCATCACTCTTGCCCCATACCTCATCCACCGCCTCATCGAACTCCCTGTAGGCGGCTTCTAACTCCGTATGACGTTGGCAGTGCCACTAGCGGTTGCAGCGGATCTCGCGGGCGGAGAGGTAGGAGTCGACCAGCGCCTCCTGCTCTGCACGTCCACGTCCAACACGATGGTCGTGTTGGCGGTGATTTGCTCCTCCACACGCCGGTGCTCCTCGAGGGGGCTGAGGTTGTAGGTCTGGTTGGCCACACCTGTCGTAACTTGGCCTCCTGCTCCTCCCGCGGAATATCCGTCTAGTGCGCACGGGCCTCGCCGATGGTGAGGCCGACGTGCACCGACGACGAGGATGGCGCCGGTTCCTCCTCCATTGTGGTGTCGTCTGCCTCCGTCTACCAACCGGCAACAATTGCGGCCATATCCTTCTTCTTCTCTGAGGAGAGGGTGTCCCAGAGGGCTTTGGAGCGTGAGGAGGCCATGGCGGGCGTCGTGCGGAGAGGAGAAAGGGACTGGATGGGGATGTTGCAGCTATGGCCGAGGCTGAAGTTCATATAGCAGGTGGATAGCAATGGGCCGCGACAGTGTGGTTAATGGTGGGCGGCAGACGGACAGACAGGTGGCGCCGGAGTAGGTTCCTCGGCAACCGCATATCATTAATTTAGGGCGATGGACCGAGGGGGTGTCATTTGAACGCAGAGCAGTCGCCTGCACTAGGAAGCGACTCAGGGCGGTGCTCTCTCGGTAGGCGCGCCACTTCGATGGCAGCTGGCGCATGCTGTTGTCCTATATCTTCCATACTCAATGGACTGCTCCTGGGCTCAACCCGCAACAGGAGGACGTTGGGGGCTCTGGCCTTGGGTGTGGCGGTGGTGGCCACCTCCTTCGCCGGAGGTGGTTGGCCAGCTGGTTGTGGCATCACACATCTAGCATCGAGTGGGAAGATGATGCTGCCGGTGAAAACCGTGCTATCACTCCGGTCATGGCGGGTGATGGCGGCATTTTCGCGTCGTTATCTTGATGAAGACATCGCCACTGCAGCTACCGTCGACTCGCTTGCGTCGCTCCGGGTGAAAACCTAGACCCGGGGTTCCCGGATCGGACGACGATGGCACTTTAGACGTCGTTCTCCCTCGTGGGGGCATTGTCTTTGGAGCAGCGGCTGGATGGAGGAGACAAGTGGTGGAGTGGTTTTTCATTTACCGCATCAAAGATGGCGGATCTCGGCGGCGTGGTGCAGTGGAGATTCGGCGTCCGATGCACGAGGATGGACTCGTGCAGGAGGAGGACGCTGTCTGGTGTCATGATGGCGTTGATGGCAGAGAGGTCTGGTAAGGTTGGTGCATTAGTTTCTACTCTGAAGATGGATTGGTGGAAGATGGCGGCGACGCCACATGAGAGTGCGTCGGACCGGTTTGTGCTCCAAACCGAACATGTGGCTTGGTTGGGGCCTCTAGTTTTAGATGTTAGGCTTTTGTGCGATGTCTGTTTGATATTATTCTCGGACTATCGGCACACCTTCATCAAATGGATAGGAATAGCGGCAACTATTGGTAAGATGATGGTTTCAGAGTACCTGATGTAATACTTTTTAAGGTCTTGGTGAATAAACCGGAAGGGTGGTAGTATTGCTTTAAGTTAGTTGTTGCTCCACTATTAATTGCATGACGCTCACATCCTAGACAATTAAATTGATTAAAATTTGATAATATCCTATCCACCCTACGCAGTTGATAGAACTCGATCTTTTACAGCCATGAAAAGGGAAGGCAGGGAAAAATATTATATAAGCTCCATACATATTTAACTCGTTCTCAAGTGGCGAATCAACCTGTGGTTGAGTTAGTTAAGTGGACAGTGATATCTGCTCATGGGGTAGGATATGCGTGTGTGCGTTCATAGGGGTGAGTGTTTGCGCGTGTATATGAGCGCTTGTGTCTGTACTGATGCTAAAAAAAAACTCGTTCTCAAGTGTGGTTTTTAGTCAAACCAATTCCTCCAGTTTCAACTCATTCTCATTGGAAGGGGCATATCCAATCTGATGTCGTCAACATTAGTATTAATTATGAGCTAGGTAGGAAAAATATAGTAGTAGTATTAGAGTTTTCTATCTGTTCCTTAAAAGCTTAGATAAAAAAAATGAAGTGTTTAAGTTGTTCCTAAAAAACTCTAGATATAAAAAAGGTACTACTAACGTGTAAGTTGTTCCTTTAGAACTTTTAAAAGGAGAGCTCTTTAGATCACTAGTACCGGTGTAGCCAAAATCTTTGTTATGGAATAATACATCTTAGAGACCTTCGAAAAATCTCTCCTCTTCTCTTGTGTTACTCGGGTGTCAGGTGCGTGGAAATCTATTAGCCTTTTCGAAATGATTTTTTGGAGTGATCTTAACGTTTCGCCTTTTTAAATAAAGACATATGTAGTTTATCTGTCTTGGGAGTTATTCACTGGTTTGATTTATCCATGTTGAAAGGAGGGCATTGGTATCTTTTTCTCAGCCCACCAGAGATCGAATCTTAGGGTTCTTATCTTTTTGCGGGAATAATCTTAGGTCTCATGTTGTGGTGTCTCGTATAAGCGAAATATTTTTTCAGTAGGAGGTGGTGTTTCCGTCATGTTTTTTGAAAGATCCAGCATCGTTGGCATTTCATTAATAATAGCAGGAAGCAGCGGAAAACAACAAGGTGGTGAAGGTCCTAGGACCAGATCCGAAGATCAAAGAAAGAGAAAATAAAATAAAAGAAACAACAACCCTAATAGCTGCAGCACAACACTCCATACAACCCATACTGGGCAGCGCAGCTCCGACTCCGACGAAGAAACTACTAAGGAAACATGCAGGGGTGGCGTCACGGAGGATCACCGAACGAGCCATCTGTCACGCGTCATCGTATACCACCGGCCCCCTACCGCGGCTTCGACTTCACAACAACAGGCGGTCGAGGCACACCCACGGACACGCCGGAGAAGAAGAGCCGACTACCACGACCAAGGCCACGCCTCCGACATTGCTCACCGCCGTCATCGTTGCCACAAAAGCCACCATGCATGTCCAGCCACAGGAAGCACTAATGGGATCAAGATCTTCAAGACGGCGCCCCAAAAAGGGGAACGACGTTGAAGACGACGCCACCGCCCGACCCTACAACGGGATCTAGGCTTTCACCCAAAGAACTTGATCCGGGAGTAGAGGTTGTGAAGATTCCCGACGACGCCTCCAAGGAGGATAGCGACGCCCACGAGCGCCGTCGTCGCCGGCCGGCTAGCACCGGCCAGGCTACTCGCCCGGGGCAGCCACTCCCACGCAGCCGGCCGAGGCCGACCCGTACCTCCACTGGACCGTGCACCCCCCACACAACGAGCACGCCAACACTGTGCAGGGCCACCAGCAAGCCTCCTCGTCGACGTGCCTGCAGGAAACCAGATCCGGTCCTGCACCCCGCGTCCAAACCACGGGCGAAGCCTTCCTGCTCCAGCAATCGCCAACGGGCACCGCCAGCCGCCGGTAGAATCCCCGTCCGGGCCGCCAGCCCATCGCAGACCTGCCAGATCCAGGTTCTCCGCCGGACAGCACACGCAGCCGCCCAGCCGAGCAGCCACGTCGCGCACACCACGGCGACCACTGTCACCCAGCCGAGCCGTCGCGGTCACCACGCGCGCCCGCGAACCGGCCGCGACCACCACGCGCCGCGCCGCGCCAGATCCCCGCGCTCGCGAGCCGGCCGCGGCCCGCGCCGCCCCTCGCTAGATCCACGCGCCACGAGGCCCGTGCGCCTCCGTACGCGTCCTCGGCGGCCACAATTTTATTTACCACGTGGTACGTAGTGTTTCTCGACGAGATCCCGGCGGTTTCTAAAACGTTTTTTTCTTCTCTGGAGCGCGGCGCTGCACGCGGAGGCGCACGGGGGGTGTACTAGTCGTCGTCGTCGCGCCACGGAGGATAGGAGCCCAGCTGGCTGCCAGAAACGCCATGGACGCACGGGCTTGCATCCAAAAGAACGCCATTGAAAAGAGAAAGGTCACTCGCAAAAAAAAAAAAAGAGAAAGGTCGAGGTCGTCTCGCTCTCCTCTTTCTCTTTCTGGACCGATGCATGATCTGATTAGCGAGACACGGTGCTGATCGTGCGGGATACACGCCGCGCGATGTTTCCGCTCTGCCGGCTCTTGCATTCGCTCGCTATGTAGCCAAAGTTTGTTATCACTACAATTTCGGCAACACATTAGAGCGTCTACGGACGGGCGCACCAAACGCATCTCAAACAATCAATCATTAATTGGTCACAACATATCGATCCAGCGAGACGCCTCAAACCGGGCTCAAACGTTCGAGCTGTCCGGCGTCCCTCGTATCCAGCCCAAATTTAAGGCCGATATAAAGTGGTCCGGGCACGCCCAGGCGCATCCGCCTGACAGGCCCGGCCCACCACCGACCCCAACACAGTCCCACAAAGTTCCCAATTCGGCTTCCAGCTCCGAACCCTAGCTCACTCCACTCGCTCAGTCATGTCGGCTCTTGTATTCGCCATGTAACCAAAGTTTGTTACTGGTACAAATTTGGCAAACCGGGTTTTCTTGCGGCGGCAAACAGGTTTCTACCACACATTCAGGATGTTGAACCAGTAGAGCTTCAGGCCATCAAGGACGGACTGTATCTTGCAGCAAACATTGATTGCAATAGTGTTGAAATTGAGTCTGGCATGCTAGCGGTAGATGCAATGCAATGGGTGGATGAGCAGCTGATATGGCCGTGGTACTTGAGTGTACGCAGATTGCTATGGATTTATCGTTGGGCATGCCCGCCTGGTGGCCTTGCTCCCCAAGCGGACACGCAAGCAATGGCTTGTGCGCAACGGCCTGCATGGTCGCTCTTGGGTCACCGACGCCATGGGACCACAGGCGAAGCTGGAGTACATTGACATCTGGCGCCGTGTCCAACATTTCCCAACGAACGACGAGCCTGATAAACTCTCCTGGCGATGGACTACTAGCGTCATGCTACCAAGCACTTTTCATGGGATCCACCACGACACCCACTTGGCAACTGACTTGGAAGAATTGGGCATGTCTGAACACGGAATTCTTCTTGTGGCTGGCTTCGCTCGATCACTGCTGGACACCGCCTATTGCCTCGCGCGCCATGGACTCTAGAAGAATCCGATCTGTCCTCTTTGTTCCCAGGAGCCGGAGACCCTGCATGATCTCCTTGCGGGCTGCATATTCTCCCGAATCATGTGTCACGAAGTCCTATCATGGTGGCGAGCGACCACCACACCACTAGGTGGATCGACCGCCTTCTTCATTTGGTGATCCGAGTCCATGGACCCAAAGACATGCGTAAAGGAATTGGAATCATCATCATCCTAACCGCATGGCCACTCTGGAAGCATCGCAACACCTACATCTTCAATGGCACTATCAAACACGAGGCCCGACTTTGGGCACGTGCAAGGGCCACCGGCTTGGCCAACATTATACATGTAACTTGAACTTTTGTCCTGAGGTTGAGCATCCTCCCTCACTGCTCAATTTCCATCTTGACTGCGCCATCTTGAGTCCACAATCAAGGTAGGAAAACCCTTGTCTCGCAAAAAAAGGTAGGCAAACCCTTGTTCTCTCTTCTCTCTACCAATGAAATGATACGCATCAATGCGTATTCGCAAAAAAAAAGATGGCTATGGATTTCACAAAAAAATGCTATAAACATTGCTTCGAAACGAATCAAGTTGTTGATGGTTTAGCTAGATATTCATTCAATATCCGATCCTCCGGACTATGGGAGAATTCTACCCCAGATTTTATTTCTCTTCTTCTTGTAAATGATATGACCATTCTATAAGAAATAAAGTCTTTTACCCATCAAAATAATAATATGTATGTGGGATGGTGATAGTAGTGGTGCTGCCCATAATTTGGCACGCGTTGATGATCCGTACACGGAGCTGCTTCTGGTGGTGAACATGACATGCAAATTGGTCTGTGGAACCCAGGGTCGACACGATGGCAGTGTTCAACATGGTATGAATCAATCAAATTTCGATATCGTAGAAACTCAGAAAATGCCAGATCGTCGCTCCGAGCTGAGAAGTAATAGTACAGCACAGCTTGCTTGCCACTCATTTGGCCATCACCGTATTAATTAGGCATGGCTAATTCGATTAATTGGACGGTGGACCAACTAAGAAGCTGCACGTATGGGTTATGCTATCACATTTTTTAGATTGTTATAGTTACTCCCTTCGGTCCTTTTTACTCCGCATATTAGATTTATGTCAAGTCAAATTTTAAATTTATATTAAAAAATATTAACATCAACAATACCAAATATGTATACTACCAAACTACATTTCATAATGAATCTAAAAATATTAATTTGGCATTGTGAATGTTGATATTGTTTTTTTATAAATTTAGTAACAGGCGAAGGGGATGTTCATTCAGGACGGCGTCTACGCTGAGCAGGATGAAAGATGATGTTTGCTTTTCTTCTGACAAAAGGGCTTTCCCCAGACTTTGAGCACACGATGCACATTGCGAAGTGTGATGAAACAAACCATGTTCCTGCTTGGGCAACCTTTGCCTCTGTTGCAAGTACTATGGCATGCATTTTAACCTCTGCTTACTAACGAAGTCAGAAAGAGATAAAAGAAGCATCTCGCTCTCCCGTGTCGCTCCCCGTGGGCGGCTCGGGAGAAACCCTAGGCGCCGCCGCCCAACACCCCCCCTCCCCTCCCCCCCCTCGCCGTCGCCGGGCAAAGCCCGTGCGGCGTCGGCGGCGGCGGGGCCTGGTTCTCCCTCTCGCGAGGCGCTCGAGCGGCGCGGGGCTGCTCAGCTGAGCGGAGGCGTCGTCGGGCTAGCGGCGACAAGGGACGGCGTCGCCGGGCTAGCGGCGGCAAGGGGCGGCGTCGTCGGGCTAGCGGAGTCAAGGGGCGGCGTCGTCGCGCATGGCCGCGACGGAGACATGAGGGGGCGGTGCACGCAGATCTGGCGCGCGGTGACCAGCGGCCGGGCGGATCTAGAGCTGGCAAGGGAGCTGCAGTTCGCGGCGGCGCGGTGTGGAGCTGCTCTGGCGCTCCAACGAGGAGCCGCGCAGATGCGAGGGCGCGCGCGGGCAGCGGCTGGACGCGATCTTGGCCTGGTGGCTTGGGGCGGTCTCCCTCTGCTTCTTTGCATCAAGGCCAGGCGTGGTGGCGGCGCTGTGCATCGAGGCCTCTGTTCGTGATGGGATGTTGCTGCTGTGGGATCTGGCTCCGGGGTTGGATGCGTGGAGATGCAGGTGGGCTGGCCGGATTTGCTGTTGACCGGAGGTTTAGAGGGTTGGGTGAAAACCCGTTTCTGCCTATGGCTGGAACCTGTGACGGCGGCGTCTGTGGACACCGTAACCTTTTTGAAGGCGTCGACAGTATGCTCTCTCTTCCTCTGTGAGACACAGCTCCGGGGGAAACCCTAGACCTGGAGGGTCGGTCGTTGGCGGCGTGTAAGCGTCCTTTCCCTCTTGAGGGCATCGATTTTGGAGTTCAATCCGGTTAGAGGGACCGGTGGGTGTGCTAGGAGGTTGGTGGAAGGCGTTGGTGTGGCGCTGGGGGCTTCTGTGGCAACAACGTTGATGGGGGCGAGTGAAGTCGGAGGCATGACAGTGGTTGCGGTAGTCGGCTCTTCTCCGGCGTGTCCGCCAGATTACCTCAGTTTGTTTGTTGCGGTGAAGTCGGAGCTGCGGCGGCGGGGCCCCCATGGCAACGATGACAGGCAACGGGTGGTCTGTTCGGTGGTCTTCCGCGGCGCCAACCTTGTATGGCTTCTCCTTCGGATCTCTCCTTCAGAGGCGATGATGTGCTGCCCTCGATGCAGGTGGCTGAGTTCTGGCACGATCTTCATGTGTTTCTGCACGGCTTCTGCGGTGAGGGTTGAGTCGACGTTCGTCTACAGCGAAGTCGGAGTCGCTTGCTAAGGGATTAGGGGCATCGATGACGCGTGCTTGGGGAGAGGTGATGACGATGACGGCTGTGCGCTAGCTCGACGAGGTACTCTTCGTATAGGTGTGTGTGAGGTATCTTGTGTATGCGCCGTTCAGCGAATTGTGAAGGTTTTCGCCCGGTTTTCTGTTAATTAACCGGGCAATTCTCTTCTGCTTATTTAATGGATGAGGCAAATCTTTTGCCTCCGTTTCGGAAAAAAAAACCTCTGCTTACTGTTTGCTAGATCATCTTGTTGTTTGTCCTTCGAACCACTTGATGATTTCTTTTCTTTGAACAGGCTGGATGGCGTACTTTGTTCCATTGTTACTTGCAATAGTGGAATCCGCCGCAAGTTTTTGTGCATTTGAGAAAAATATACTGGTAAAAATTTGAGACTTTGACAACTAATATCTTCCACAAATGTTTGGATTGGATTTTAAAATCATGCTTGTGAGTTTGTCTATAACATTACTTGCAGAATGCATGATTTTTTTTTGTTCTGTAATATATTTGTGATATACTACTGTTATAAACGAGGTAAGTGCTCCAGCCTCCCAATAAAGACAAGTTTTTTTTCCAACAACTTGAATTTCGGGATAACAACGATGTTGCTTTCTACAGTGCTAGACAAGTTATTGCTTTAAGTCAGTTATTGCTTCACTATTAATTGCATGACGCTCACGTCCTAGATAATTAATTTGATTAAAGGAAAATTATTATATGGGTCCCCCATACATGATCGAACTCATTCTCAAGTCCGGTTTTTAGTCAAAACAATTCGTCCTGTTTCAACTCATTCTCATTGGAAGGCGCATATTCAATCCGATGTCATCAACATTAGTATTATGAGCTAGGTAGGAAAAAGATATCACTAGAGTTTTTCATTTGCTCCTTAAAAGCTTTAGATAAAAATTGATAATAGCAGAATTTATGTTGTCCCGTAGAAGCTTTAGATATAAAAAGAAACTACTAACGTGCAAGTTGTTCCTTCGGAATTTTTCAAAGGAGAGTTCTTTAGATCACAAGTGCCGGTGTAGCCAAAATATTGGTTATGGAATACATCTTAGAGACCTTCCATAAATCTCTCCTCTTCTAGTTGTGTTCTCGGATTGCAGGTGAGTGGAAATCTATTAACTTTTTTGAAATGTTTTTTTCGGGACGACCTTAATGTTTCACCTTTCAAATAAAGGCTCGTAGTTTACTTGTCCCGGGAGTTATTCGCTGGTTTGATTTTTTCCATGTTGGTCATTAGTGGATTGACTCGACTCACTTTGATGACGGAGGCGAATAATGTCGCGACAGCAAATACTAGCATCATATAGCAGGTTCAGAGGAGGGCATCGGCATCTCTTCTCCCGGCCCACCCGGGATCAAATCCTAGGTTTCAAGTTGTGGTGTCTCATATATATATAAGTGGAAAATTCTTTGAGTGGGAGGCGATGTTTCCGTCGACGGCGAGGTGCGCATGGTGACTTTGCCAATCTCTCAACACTCGCCAGCTAAGTCTCTTGGAGGAGCTCGTATGGAGAGGGTGAGCGTGTACATGATTATGAGAGTGCATGCCTATTTACTCACTGTAGTAGTATTTCTCAAAATAAAAGAAGAACAAGTTCATGGCAAAAGAATCAGCTCTTATTCCGTTCCAACCATCGACACAACCGAGTGGTGTTCAATCAAGACAGGATGGATGGAGTGGCATCGCAGGGCACGGAGCAGCAAATGACGAAGACACTAGATTAGATAGATAAAGAAGTTGAGCACGGCTTTTTCAGCTGAACGGATGGATAAGTTTGTCTGTCTGTTTGGTACCCGTATACCTCCATCATTAACTTAACTCTGTATAAGCCTATCACCACCATAGGCTAAATAGGCCGGAGATTCGTAATCGTAGATGGAAGCTCCGTTGCGAATTATTTGAAGCCGCGGCGTTTTGGCGCGACGCCGGCCGGAGGGGCCAGCGAAGGCAAAGCAGCCGCCATAAACTAGTCGTCGCGTGTTCCGCGACGAAGCCGTTTAACAATCCATGGTGCCGGCCGTGACCGTGGACCTGGCTGGTACGGCGACAGGTTGGTTGCCATGCAAATGCATTCCATGGCCGCATTGACTCGCGATGCAGGGTCGTACGATGAGTCGATGACTAGAGTCCCCACCTGACCTGGCCGGGATGATGGATTTATATACGATCGTAATCGTGGTTTGCGACGGAAAACCAAGATGGCGATCGCCGGATGCGACAAGGCCGCGTGCTAGTCGTGGCCGCCTATTATGTGCATGCGCCTCATGGAATATGGATGATGATCCACGGGCAGTGGTGGTGTTCCGCTTTCAAATCTCCTCGGATCCTCGTTGCGAATTCACACGCTGCCACGCAGCTGGAGGAGAGCCTACTATAACTCGTAAGATCGTACAATGGTTGGACTGTCTCCGTCTCGGTGATTTCATCATGGCGCCTCGGACCCAACTGTGAGTAGGTACACTAGTATATGTGCAATGCAAGCCAATAATGGATTATCACATTGGTAATTTAGTCCCCTTCCAACCGAGCACGTCGACGCCTCATTGGGTAAAGCGCTTGGACTTCGGAGCAGCAAGAGGTTAGCCAGCTGACCAGAGCTTGGGGATCAAAAGGCTAAACAAGAAGAACCGTCGGTAGATATTTATTTAAGATCGGGTGCATATATATTCGCAGCTAAGTACAGGGTGTCTGTCAGGCAAGTTCAAACAGTTTTATTATCATTACTGGATGTAAGAGATTAGAGACCCCTTCCTACTACAGTACTATGTTGTTTGCGAGTACAATTTGTGCTCTGCCTAAAAACACTTGGTTTGCAAGGCGCACACGACCATGATTAGCGACACACACGTTACAATGTATACCACGTGAAACGCTCACCGATCCACGCTGAATCATATGATCCCGGAAAGGCTGGCATGTGTGGAGCAGAAAACAGAAGCCGCACTACTACTGCATAGGATTGCGACGCGCATGGCTAATTGTCTCTCCATTGTTGATTCACACTCAAGCTGAGCATCTACTATCAATTAATAAAGACAGACAGACGATGACCCAGAAAGATAATGGTCGTCTCTTTCCGAAAACTGGCTATTCCTCCCCTTTTGGGCGGGCCATGGAGTTGGTTTCGTGCAAGCAGGGCCCGTCTTGATCTTGATTGAAATCCTCGACCAAGTGTCAAGTCACCATTCGTACGTAAGTAAAACCCATCTCATTTTTACACTGCTTTGTCAATGTTTAAGCTACTAGTCTACCACCTTGCAGCTCCCTCAAGAAAAAGAACAGGAAAAACTTGCCCACCGGAATTGTGGGGCTGATCGACAAGTTCAGAGGCTGGATCAGGATCGTCTCATCCATTAAACACGTGGGTGGGGACATGTAAAGGACTAACAATCATACAATCCTTAATCATTGCGGTTCATCTCCCATCAACGATCAAGCTCATCCATCCTCCCGAAAACGTTTCCCATGGCATCATCGTCACCATCATCCCGACGCATCATGAATTGCAATCATTTTAGTAGCAGAAACACAGGGATTTGGTGGATTACTGATCCTGCACCGTCAGCACAGGATCCGTTCGGCCGCCAAGAGAGTACAAACACCCACCTCCTTTTATTAATTCAAAATGGGCATGTTGGTTGGTCGAGTGCTTGAGATGTCGTGACCAAAGAGCTTCAGCTCCGGTACTACTCTCTCCGTTCGGAATTACTTGTCCAAAAGATGAATGTATCTAGATGTATTCTAGTTGTAGATACATTCATTTTTGTGACAAGTAATTTCGAACGGAGAGAGTAGTACGTGGTTGCTCGGTCTTGCCGGTAAACAGTGTTTGGCCGGCCACACTGCACTGCCTCCTGCTGAACTGGCCAACAACACCTTTGTACCATCCAGATCCTGATTCTTCCCATAATATTCGGATTTGATTTGATTTACCTGACATATATATGTTCCCCGGTTCCACATGGCAAGAAAGTGTATGTGTATGTTACACATCTCAGTCACACATGTGCAGTCCGTTAGCTCATGCAGCTTCTCCACTGATCAGTGAACAAACATGGGCAAGGCGATGGGAAAGATAATGGTCGTCTCTTTCCCAAAACTGGCTATTCCTCCTCTTTTGGAGTTCCTTTTCTGAAAGATAATGGAGTTCCTTTCGTGCAAGCAGGCAGGGCCCGTATAGACCTTGATTAAAAGCCT
The DNA here is from genome assembly GCA_032464435.1 of Aegilops umbellulata. Classification (NCBI taxonomy): domain Eukaryota; kingdom Viridiplantae; phylum Streptophyta; class Magnoliopsida; order Poales; family Poaceae; genus Aegilops; species Aegilops umbellulata. The sequence goes on along the minus strand of CP136059.1, from coordinate 270,406,894 downwards.
CGAGCAAGTGTCAAGTCATCATTTGTACTCCCAACGTCCGAAAAAATTTGTCCCTTAAAATGATGTATATAGCATCAAGTTAGTGCTAGATACATCCATTTGAGACACAAGATTAAGACAAGTCTTTTCAGACGGAGGGAGTACTACGTAAAACCCATCTCCTTTTACACTGCTTTCTCAATGTTTAAGCTAAGCTACTAGTAACTCTACTTTGCATGCTCCATTAAGTAAGGAAAAAAAAACAGTCTACTTTGCCCACCGGAAATGGGGGCTGATCGTTAATAAAGTTCATTGAACTCGTGGGGACATATAAAGGACTAATCATACAACCATTGCAGTACTTAATCACTGCGGTTCATCTCCCATCAACGATCACGCTCATCCGTCGGTCCATCCCCAGGCCGTCTCACTCATCCTGGCAGCTTCACCCGCCCTCCCGAAAACGTTTGCACATTATCTATCTCCTCGCGTCGGCATCATCATCATCATCAACCTGACGCATTATGGATTGATTTGGTGATTATTGATCCCACACTGTCAGCACAGGATCCGCTCGGCTGCCAAGAGGGGGATACTAATAAGGATTAAGGAGCGCAAGAGACAAACACGCACCTCCTTTTTTTTTTAAAATTCAACTTGGGCATGTTGGTCGATCGAGTGTTTGAGATGCGGTGACCAAGAGTTTCGGCTCTGGTACGTGGTTGCTGTTGCTGGCATGGTAATTTGGCCACACTGCGCTGCCTCTTGCTGAACTGGCCAACACACGACCATGATTAGCACCGCACACGGCACCACGTGAAAAGCGCTCGCTGATCTGCAGCGGGGCCACACTAAGGACCTCTAGGATTCGCGGGATTTTGAAAACGCAAGAATAGAAAAAGTATAGGATTAGAGTGTCATGCTCACTTGAATTCTATAGAATTAGCAAGGAGCGTTTGATTTCACGGAAAAAGCAAAGAAATTGTAAAAAAGGTTAGAGTGAATGTTAGATTTTCTATAAAATGTAGTACACAAGATTCCGTTGAAAAAATTCCTATGGGATTCAATACCATGAATCGAAGGACAAATGTAGAAAAAATTTCAAAGGATTTCAATCCTCCAAAAATCCTATAGAATTCCCTTGAAAAAGGAGCCCAAAGTATCAAGGTTGGCAGCTCAGCGACCGGAACAGAAAATAGAAGCCGCTACATATTCGATATGTTCGGATTGCGACGCGCAAGGCTAATTGTCTGTCTAATGTTTATTCACGCTCAACACGATGAGAAAGAAAGATAACGGTCACGTCTTGACGTGCATGGTTGCGTTGCGCCCATTTCATTATTGTTCCTCTGTCAAAATAAAATTATTTTTCCGCTGCAACTTTATATGAACACCATATCACGACCTCGGGCAAGCGTGAAGTCATCATTCGTACGCAAAACCCATCTCTTTTTACACTGCTTTGTCAATGTTTAAGAAAAAAAAGGTAAACTAGTCTACTTTGCTCACTCAAAAAAGAAAGCTAGTCTACTTTGCCCAGGATTTTTTCATTATAAACACGTGAGGGACATGAAGGTCAGATTACACAACTATTGCAGCGCTTAATCATCGCTGTTGATCTCCTATCAGCAGTCAAGCTCACTTTTCCGCCAAAAAACAACAACAACACAACACACAACAATCAAGCCCTCCTGAAAACGTGTGGGCATTAGTATGTAGTAAAATCAAATCAAATAAATAAAAATATCCTCCCATCGGCATCATCATCCTGACTCATTGTGAATCGCAATCATTTTAGCAAACACAGGGATTTGGCGAATTATTGCTAATACACTGTCAGCATGGCCCAAGAGGGCGATGATTAAGAGCACAAAAGATACAACACGCACCTCTTTTTTTTGAAACGGAGGCATAAGATTGGTCTCATCTATTAAATAAAAAGAGAATAGAGTTTAGAGTTTTACAACACATCCACTAGTACGGCATGACAATTACTCGCCCGCGAAAATATTCCCTAATTTCTTTGCACCCGCGGTCACCCAAAGCTTGGCCTCGTCGACGATGACGGCGAGTAGGATGGTCGGTGGCTCACTCTTATGACGGAACACCCCTGTGTTTCTTTCATTCCATATGGTCCATGAGACAAGCATGGTGAGAGAGGCCAAAACTTGCCGGTTAGGATTATCGCAATTGCAATGTACTGCCTTCCGTTCGAGCACATCGACACCTGATTGGGTAATGCGTTTGGACTTTGGAGCAACAAGTTAGCCAGCTGACCAGAGGTTAGGGATCCAAAAGCTAAACAAGAACAAAGAACCGACGGTATATATTTTTAGGTCTGCTGCACCGGCTATTGGTCCCGATACGTTATGTGGATGGATTGACGAAGACACCGGTTTTAGATATGAGAGTGAGATCACTCTACATTATCGAGTTTGTAGGTGTGAGCGGTGGTTTTGGCTGGACTGGCGTATGTTTTTGTCAGACCTTTGTGGAATAATTAATAAAAATGACTGGATGCATCGATTGATGCAGAGTCCGGGGTTTAACAACCTTTTTCAAAAAAAAAATTGAGATCGGGCGCATATTCGATCCCATCCCATGCTATGACAGCTAACAAGTACAGGGTGCCAGGTAAGCAAAGTGCAGCTGCAAGTTAAAACTGCAAACAAAGTTCTCCTCCCTCCATCTCTAAATATAAGGTTCTTTTACATATTTCATTACGGACTACATACGTGTGTTGATACACATATTTTAAAGTATAGATTCATTCATTTTGCTTCGTTTTATATTGAAATCTCTAAAAAGATCTTATATTTAAGAACGGGATAATACTATGTTTACAATCCGTGCTTTGCCTAAAATACTGGGTTTACAAGCGCACACGTTACAATACCACGTCAAACGCTCGCTGATCCACTGTAGTACTGAAGCAGCTCATCGCGGGTGGGACAGAAAACAGAAGCCGCACTGCAATGTTGGGATTGCGACGCGCATGGCTAATTGTCTGTCCTGTGTTGTTTCACGCCGAAGGTGAGCGTCTATCTTTTGTTCATTGTTTTTTAGATAGGTACCACTCATGTCAAGTGGTACATCAGTAAGAATTTTTTCTTTTGAAAAGGAGAAAAAACCCATCTCTGTGTCTGGACAATACATGCATCCATTTTATTAATTATTCACAAAGATCTTACAAAGTAGTACACCAATAAGTCTGAAGCTATCATCTTGACAACATTTGTCGCTACTTCTATCCATTTGATGAAGGGTGCCGATAGTCCGAGCCTAATATCAAACAGACCTCGCACCTAAGCTTAACATCTAAAACCGGAAGACCCAGCCAAGCCATATACCTGGTCTGGGGCACACACCAGTCTGACGCACTCTTAGAGGTCGTCGCCGTCGTCTTCCACCGACCCATCTTCAGAGCAGGTACTAGTAACTCTACTTTGTCAATGTTTAAACTAAGCTACTAGTAACTCTACTTTGCATGCTCCATTAAGTTAGAAAATGAAGAAAAAAAAGCTAGCCTACTTTGCCCACCGGAATTGGGGGCTGGTCGTTAATAAATTTAAAGGGTGTGGCTAGGGGTCTCAATCGACTTAGACTTAACTAAGTCTAAGTCAAGTGATATAACATGTAAGAAAAAAAAAGTTTGCACGAATCTTCACGTAAGATCTCGTGGATATAACATCGACTTGGCTAAATCTTAGTCGACTAAGATTTAGCAATCCTGAAATTTAAAAGGCTGGATCAGGATTGTTTCAATAAACACGTGGGGGCATAAAAGGACGAATCATACAACCATTGCAGTACTTAATCATTGCGGTTCATCTCCCATCAACGATCAGGCTCATCCATCAGTCCATCCCCAGGCCGTCTCACCCATCATCATCATCCTGACACATTATGCATTGCAATCCATTTAGCAAACACTAACAGGGATCGATTTGGTGATCATTGATCCTACACTGTCAGCACAGGATCCGTTCGCCCGCCAAGAGGGAGATACTCCCACCGTAATCTAATATAAGAGTGTTTAGTGATCTAAACGCTTTTATATTAGTTTACAGAGGGAGTACTAATTAGGATCGTGGAGGCGGTTGTCCCTCTCGAGGATCCGGCGAGGAACGGCTTGCGTCCCGGCGAGAAAATGGAGTTGCTCCGGCGTGTCGTACACCGGAGGACGGCGGCGTTTGCTCCTCGGCCATGGAAGGGCCCTCTTCCCAAGGTGAGTCTACCAAAGCTTACTGTACTCGATTTGGTTCGGCCGGAGGTGTGGACGGTTGTAGTTAGAAGGAAGAAGGGAGGCCGTGCGGCGGCCGACCAGCAGCAGGCGGCGCCGGCGCCGTCAATCGGGATCGCAGCCGCTAGGGCGGCGCGTTTGAAATCCTTGATTGGCGCTGATGAAGCTATGTGCCTAGGGTAGGGGCATGGCTCTGTCTTAAGTGCCCTACCCAAGGACATCCCTAGAAGAAGTCACCTTTCAATCGACTTGAAGGTATCCCACTCGACGGATTCAAGACACTCGACCATGGAGCTATCACTCGACCACGGAGCCAACCACTCGACTGCAAGGAGATCTAAAGTCACTCCGCACGCAAACGGTCGGTCATTAAGTAGCTTTTATGGTCATCATAGCACTTTATTAGGAACGATACCAGTAACTCCCAGTCTTAATCTACTTTAAACCCTGTATTACTGAGGGCTGGAGGGGCCTGGCGAAATCTATATAAGCCACCCCCCTCCTCAGTGTCAAGGGTTCGCACCCCTGTTATTCACACGCCTATAATCCAATCAACCGCCTCCGGGCACCGAGACGTAGAGTTGTTACTTCCTCCGAGAAGGGCCTGAACTCGTAAATCCTCGTGTGCTTACAACTCTTCCATAGCTAAGATCTAGCCTCCCCATTCATACCCCCCTACATCACTGTTAGAGTTAGAACCACGACAGTTGGCGCCCACCGTGGGGCTAGGAGTCTTAGCGCCTAGTTGGAGAAGTTGCGATTTTTCCGATCTCTTTGATCATGGTTTCGGGCGGAGCTTTGGTGGAGGGCCGCGAGATCCATCTTGGCGCGCTCACATTCATCGCCGACGACTCCGCTTGGCTTCAGGAGGCTCCACTCGACGTTGACGCGCTCCCCGTCCGCGGGGCGACGCACTTTCGCGCGTGCGTCTGTGGTGTCCTCCTGCGGCAGTCGTCGACCCAGTATCGGTTGGCTCCAGTGATGTCCTCCCGCCCAGTCTCTCGCCGGCGCAACTGCTCCGGTCGGTCGAGGCTTCAGAGGTGGGTGAGACATGCGGTGGCCCGCCAGTCGGCCACCCCACAAGTCGCGGCGATCGAGCCCGACGAATCCCTCTACGGCCTGTTCGACCTGTCGACTGGCTCCGCAGAGACTGCATCCGAATGCGACAGCAGTGAGGTTCTGGTGATCGACGGGACACGCAGTCCTCCCGGTTTTCCCCGCACCGATGGAGGCGCGGGTGGGGGCGACCCGTCGCATCCTCACGAGGAGTATCTCCCCGAGCCTCTTACTTCCGTGCAGCGAGAGGAGCTTCACCGCTGAAACATGGATGCACTCCACACTTCTATCATTGGAGAAACCCCCGAGGCCCGAGCCTTGGAGGATGCACGCTTGACTAACTTGGCCGAGCGCACTCGACTGGAGAATCTCCAGCGAGCACTCGACGAGCGAGCGCGTCAACGGGCTCCTGAATCCAGTCGGCGTCAGCTCTTCCCACCTACGCAGGTATATCGAACTCCGTTCAGAATTTAGCGGCTGCGGCCCGTATAGCAGAGTCGATTCAGCCCTCCCAGTCAGAGGCTGGTAGAGGCTTGTTGCAAATCAGAGCGTTGCTTCGGGCAGCGGGAAACCAGAATTCTGTTGTTTCTCAGTCGCGAAACAAGATCCATAGTCGATCCGTTGCAGCAGATACGACCCAGTCGGCTCACAGCCCAAGATCGCCCCCGAGGCGTGAGGGATGTGGGGACTGGCATGATCAGTACAGAAGGAATGAGCAGTATGATCACCGATTCGATCGTGATGATCGACGTCGAGTGCCAACCCCTCCCCCGAGGAGCGGATCATATGCGCCTCGACAGCAAGATGACAGGCGCCCTCATAGTGTTGGGCGGAGAATTCCAATCGACCCCAGAGATCCAGGCTTTGATGCGAGATCCATTCTCGTTCAAAGTTTGGTCGACGGGAATAGAGCTCACCGAGAAGGCCATGACAAAGATGCTCCTACTGGTAGGAGAGTACATGTTTCAGGACCAGTATGTTTCAGTCTAGCCATCAGGGCCGCTGTGATTCCTCCCAACTTCAGATTGACGACTGGAGTTAGTAAGTTCACAGGTGAGTCTAAGCCTGGCACTTGGCTCGAGGATTACCGAGTGGCTGTCCAGATTGGCGGTGGCAATGATGAGGTAGCTATGAAGCATTTGCCTCTCATGTTAGAAGGCTCAGCCAGAGCGTGGTTAAACCAGTTAGCACCCAGCAGCATCTACACTTGGGAGGACCTCTCCTGAGTGTTTGTCACAACCTTCGAAGGAACATGCAAGCGACCTACAGGTCTTACAGAATTGCGGTCCTGCGTGCAGAAGCCGAACGAAACTCTAAGAGATTACATCCAAAGATGGATCACTTTGCATCACACAGTTGAAAATGTGCCAGATCATCAAGCAGTTTGTGCATTTAAGGAAGGCGTTAAATATAGAGAATTGAATATGAAGTTCGGTCGAACCGGAGAGATGTCTCTCAATCGGATGATGGAGATCGCCACCAAATACGCTAATGGTGAAGATGAGGATCGACTCCGGAGTGGCAAGCAAAAGGCAGTTGCCCAGGAAACCGGAGGAAATTCCAGTCGGAAACAGAAGCGGAAGGCCGAGCCAGCCGCTCCTGGGGAGGCCCTGGCCGTAACCCAGGGAAAATTCAAGGGAAAACCCAAGGGGCCTTGGAACCCCAAGAAAGTTAAAGATCAAGAGGGAAATGATGTTTTGGATCTGCCGTGTCACATCCACACCAAGAAAGATGAAGAGGGTAAACTCATTTACCCAAAGCATACCACTCGACAGTGTCGGCTCCTGATCCAGCAGTTTCAGGGCAAACAGTCCAAAGATAAGGAAAAGGAGTCGGACAAAGTTGAAGACAAGGAAGATAGTGACGATGGATACCCCCAGGTCAATTCCACCTTGATGATTTTTGCTGATGTTGAAAGCAAAAGTCGACTGAAAGTCATTAACCGCGAGGTGAATATGGTTGCTCCGGCAACACCCAGTTATCTGAAGTGGTCTCAGACTGCCATCACCTTTGACCAGTCTGATCATCCTACGCACATTGCCACCCCTGGGAGGCAAGCTTTGGTGGTCGACCCAGTTGTCGAAGGCACTCGACTAACTAAAGTCCTGATGGATAGGGGTAGTGGTTTGAACATACTGTATGCAGAAACATTGAAAGGGATGGGCGTTCCTATGTCCAGGCTCAGTACCAGCAACATGAGCTTCCATGGAGCCATTCCTGGGAAGAAAGCCGAGTCACTCGGCCAAATTGCTCTCGATGTGGTTTTCGGTGATTCCAAGAATTACCGCAAGGAAAAGTTGACATTCGAGGTTGTAGATTTCCAAAGTGCTTATCACGCTATTTTGGGCAGGCCAGCTTATGCACGCTTCATGGCTCGACCATGTTATGTGTATCTCAAATTAAAGATGCCTGGACCTAGAGGTGTAATCACTGTTACGGGCAATCGGAAGAAAGCAGAAGAGTGTTTTCAGAAAGGCTCAAAGATTGCTAACGCTCAGATGGCAGTGGTCGAACTGCAAGAGTATCAGAAGACTGCAGATCCGAGTGAGTTGTTACGAGCCAAGAAGCCTGCTTCAGAGTCAGCTTTTCAGTCGTCCAGTGAAACGAAGCCAGTTCACATTCACCTGACCGACCCAAATGCTGCTCCGACTCACATCTCAACAATGCTCGACTCCAAATAGGAAGAAGCGCTCATCCAGTTCCTCCGTGAAAACTGGGACATCTTCGCATGGAAACCTTCTGACATGCCTGGAGTTTCCAGGGGGCTGGCTGAGCACCGTCTACGAGTCGACTCAAAGTTCAAGCCTGTGAAAGAACATCTTCGATGGTCCGCCGTTCAGAAGAGAAAGGCCATTGGCGAGGAGGTGGCTCGGCTCTTAGCAGCAGAGTTCATCCGAGAAATTTACCACTCCGAGTGGCTCGCCAATGTTGTCATGGTCCCCAAGAAGGACAAGTCACTTCGCATGTGCATTGACTTTAAGCATATCAATCGTGCCTGCCCGAAAGATCATTTTCCTCTCCCACGCATCGACCAAATAGTCGACTCGATTATCGATCTTCTCCGGCTCACGAAACTCTGGTCTAATGCCCGCCTTTAGCGCGGGGTGTGAGCGATTGTCTTTTCTAGACACCTACTCCAAGTACCACCAGATCCGTCTGTATGGACCCGACGAGATCAAAACAGCTTTCATCACTCCATTCGGGTGGTTCTGTTATGTCACCATGCCCTTCGGCCTCAAGAATGTCGGGGCCACGTTCATGAGGATGATTCAGAAGTGTTTGCTCACTCAAATCAGTCAGAATGTGGAGGCATACATGGATGACATTGTGGTTAAGTCACGGAAGGGTTCCGACCTGCTGACTGACCTTGCTGAAACCTTTGCCAACCTCAGGAGGTATGATATCAAGCTCAATCCATCAAAGTGCACATTCGGAGTTTCGGGTGGGAAGTTACTCAGTTTTCTCGTTTCCGAACGGGGAATCGACGCCAACCCTGAAAAGATTGGTACTATTCTCCGGATGAAACGTCCTGTGCGTGTGCATGACGTCCAGAAGCTCACAGGATGCTTGGCCGCTTTAAGTCGATTCATCTCTCGCCTCGGTGAAAAGGCATTGCCTCTTTACCGACTAATGAAGAAGTCCGACAAGTTCGAGTGGACTCCAGAAGCTGATGCAGCGTTTGCAGAGCTCAAAGCTCTGCTCTCCACCCAGCCGGTGCTTGCTGCCCCAATCAGCAAGGAGCCTTTGCTGCTTTACATTGCAGCTACAGGACAAGTTGTCAGTACAGTACTTACGGTCGAGCGGAAGGAAGAAGGAAAGACCTTCAAAGTTCAGCGCCCAGTATATTACGTTTCTGAAGTTTTGACTCCTTCAAAGCAAAGATACCCTCATTACCAGAAGCTTGTATATGGGATTCACATGACCATGAAGAAGGTTGCACATTACTTCTCTGATCATTCCATTACAGTCGTCAGCGATGCTCCACTGTCATAGATTTTGCACAACAGAGATGCAACTGGTCGAGTGGCCAAATGGGTGATTGAACTTCTTCCCTTGGATATCAAGTTTGAGGCAAAGAAAGCTATCAAGTCCCAAGCAATTGCAGATTTCGTCGCCGAGTGGATCGAACAGCAACTTCCGACTCAAGTTCACTCGGAGCATTGGACCATGTTCTTCGATGGATCTAAGATGTTGAATGGTTCCGGTGCTGGGGTAGTATTGGTTTCCCCCCGAGGAGATAAGCTCAGATATGTTCTCCAGATTCATTTTGATTCCTCCAATAACGAAGCAGAATATGAAGCACTTTTGTATGGGTTGCGCATGGCCATTTCCCTCGGCGTCCGTCGCCTCATGGTCTATGGCGACTCAGATTTGGTGGTGAATCAGGTGATGAAGGAGTGGGACGTCAGAAGTCCAGCTATGACTGGTTATTGCAATGTAGTGAGAAAGTTAGAGAAGAAATTCGAGGGGTTAGAACTTCATCACATCCCCCGACTGAAAAATCAAGCTACTGATGATTTGGCAAAGATAGGCTCCAAGAGAGAAGCCATCCCCAGCAATGTGTTCTTGGAACACATCCACTCGCCATCAGTCCAAGAAGATCCTTTTACAGATGAGGCCCCGCAGGCAAAGAGTGCCACAGATCCGACTGAAGTCGAGATTCCAGCGGTGGTCGACCTGATCATGGAAGTCTTGATAACCACCCCCGATTGGACGATACCGTACATCACGTATATCCTGAGAAAAGAACTCCCGGAGGACGAGGAAGAGGCTCGACAGATCGTCCGTCGATCCAAGGCCTTTACAGTCATAAAGGGACAGTTGTATAGAGAAAGCGCGACTGGAATCAGTCAGAAGTGTATAACACTTGAAGAAGGTCAGATAATCCTTGATGATATCCACTCAGGGACCTGTGGTCATCATGCGTCCTCTCAGACCATTGTGGCTAAAGCATACCGACCGGGATTTTACTGGCCAAGAGCTAATGAAATGGCAAAAGAGATAGTCGACAAGTGTGAAGGGTGTCAGTTCTACTCCAACATGTCACACAAACCTGCATCAGCCCTGAAGACCATTCCACTCGTCTGGCCCTTCGCTGTTTGGGGACTGGACATGGTTGGTCCATTGAGAACAGGAAGGAGCGGCTTCACACATGTGCTTGTGGCAGTCGACAAGTTTACCAAATGGATTGAAGCTAAACCTATCAAGAATCTAGATGCTTGCACTGCTATAAGTTTCATCAGGGAGTTAACATTCAGATATGGAGTCCCGCATAGCATCATCACTGACAATGGGTCAAACTTTGATTCAGACAAGTTCAGAGCTTTTTGCGCCTCTCAAGGCACACGAGTCGACTATGCATCGGTCGCCCACCCCCAGTCGAACGGACAAGCAGAAAGAGCAAATGGTCTGATTCTCAAAGGACTAAAGCCTCGGCTGATGCGTGATCTCAAGCACGCAGCAGGCACTTGGGTCGACGACCTTCCGTCAGTTCTGTGGGGATTGAGGACCACCACGAACCGGTCGACTGGGAGAACTCCGTTCTTTTTGGTTTACGGAGCCGAAGCAGTCCTGCCGAGTGATTTACTTCACAATGCACCCCGAGTCGAACTTTATACCGAAGATGAAGCAGAACAAGCCCGGCAAGACGCAGTCGACCTCCTAGAAGAAGAAAGAGAAATGGCTATGATCAGATCGACCATTTATCAGCAAGACTTGCGTCGATTCCATGCCAGAAATGTGAAGAGTCGAGCCTTCCAAGAAGGAGATCTGGTCCTCCGAGTGGATCAACAGAAACCACACAAGCTCGTTCCTACATGGGAAGGCCCCTTCATCGTCACCAGAGTCCTCCACAATGGAGCATATCACCTTTACAATGTTGATCGCCAGATCGATGAGCCACGAGCTTGGAATGCGGAACTACTCTGCCCCTTTTACACTTGAATTCTCACTCGGACGAGATGTAATAAGAAAAACTTATGTAGTTTATTTTTATCAAAGACAAGAGTGTTCCAATTTCTCCTATAATTGCCGTCACTTTTGTTTGCGTCTGAAATCCCCCAGTGGGTGACTTAGCTGCGAATCCGTTTCTCCTAAGTGTGTAAAAAAATCCTATCGAGTGGTGAGCCAGACTCCCACTCGGAGGCTTAGTTACAGCCCAGTGCTCGCCTAAGTGTTTAGAAATCCTACCGAGTGGTGAGCCAGACTCCCACTCGGGGGCTTAGCTGCAGCCCAGTGCTCGCCTAAGTATTTAAAAATCCTACCGAGTGGAGAGCAAAACCTCCCACTCGGAGGCTTAGCTGCAGCCTAGTGCTCGCCTAAGTGTTTAAAAAATCCTACCGAGTGGAGAGCAAACCTCCCACTCGGGGGCTTAGCTGCAGCTTAGTGCTCGCCTAAGTGTTTAAAAATCCTACCGAGTGGAGAGCAAACCTCCCACTCGGAGGCTTAGCTGCAGCCCAATGCTCGCCTAAGTGTTTAAAAAATCCTACTGAGTGGAGAGCGAACCTCCCACTCGGGGGCTTAGCTGCAGCCCAGTGCTCGCCTAAGTGTTTAAAAAATCCTACCGAGTGGAGAGCGAACCTCCCACTCGGGGGCTTAGCTGCAGCCCAGTGCTCGCCTAAGTGTTTAAAAAATCCTACCGAGTGGCGAGCCAGACTTCCACTCGGGGGCTTAGCTGCAGTCCAGTACTCGCCTAAGTTTAAAAAATCCTACCGAGTGGAGAGCAAACCTCCCACTCGGGGGCTTAGCTGCAGCCCAGTGCTCGCCTAAGTTTGAAAACAAAATCCTACCGAGTGGAGAGCAAACCTCCCACTCGGGGGCTTAGCTGCAGTCCAGTACTCGCATAAGTTTGAAAAATCCTACCGAGTGAGAGCAAACCTTCCACTCGGGAGGCTTAGCTGCAGCCCAGCGCTCGCCTAAGTACGGAACACATCCAAACCCGCAAGGATGACGAGGCGCGAATCGACTGCTACCTTCTCCTGCGGAGCTGCACCACAAATACGAAGTTATTACGAGTGAGGAACAAGTCCCACTCGACTGATAATTCATGAAGATATTCGACGATAAATCAAGTTTAGATAAGACCCAAAGGGCCCAGACCTCAGGTCAAAGTACTCGAGCCCTCAGCTCGACAGAGTTTAACGGTTACAAAATCCACTCGGCATTCCGAGGCAAATTTAAAGTGAAGCATAAAAAGTTTTATTCCTCTGGCAGAGGACTAGAAGGGGCGACGAAGTCGTCCAAGTCGATCCCGTCTGCAATACGAGTGGCCGCAGCAATGAAAGTCTCCATGAAGTCTTGAAAGTTGTGCTTCCTGGTATTAGCAACCTGGATAGCAGCCAACTTTTCCTCTCGCGCCTCCTTGCAGTGGACGCGGACCAGGGATAGAGCGACATCAACACCACACCTTGCGGAAGATTTCTTCCATTCCGTCACTCGACCAGGAACGTCATTCAGTTGAGTCATCAGAGACTCGAGGTCATTCGGAAGCGTCATCCTGGGCCAGAGCGACGTGTCAATTCGTGACACCGCAACCTTCAGTCGGGCCAGATAATCAACCACATTTGCAATACGAGACTCTAGTCGGAGCACGTTCATGGCAGCCTCATCCTTCACAAGAGAATTGGCGGGGTCCAAGCCTGGCTCCACTCGACTGGTCCCCTCTTCGAAGTTCCGGCAGAATTCTGTAAACACAAGTCAAAGATAAGACAGCGACCCCACCCTGCATGAGCTTAGTGGCGACAAGCCAGTCAGGTGAAAATTGTTACCCTCAAGCATGACGAACAGCTTCTTGGCGAGTCCCCCGAGATAAGCTTCAAGATCGTTCTTCTTCCCCACCAGTTCACTGGCCTTGTCACCCAGGGCTATCTTGTCATTTTTCAGACGGCTGACTTCTTGGTTAGCCGCATCAAGAGCGGTTTTCAGTCTGGAGTTCTCATTTTCAAGAGTTCCGACTGAAATCAGCTTTTCTTCAGCAAGCTTGGTTTTGTTCAAGGCCTCCTTTTGCGCTTCAGCAAGATCTTGATCCTTCTTCTTCAGAGCTTCCTCCATTTTATCTACGGGACGTCGAGTGAGATCAACACTAAGAATGGACAAGAAAGAAAAGTCACTCGTCGAGAATGGAGAACCTCACCAGCCATACCTTTTGCTTCTTCTTGCGCCTTCTGCAAGTTCTCCTGAGCAAGCTTCAGGTCAAGGTTGAGCTGGATCTGTTGCTTCTCCAACTCGGTAAAGCGAGCCACAAGTTCACAGGATTTCTGCGAAAAACCAGTCGACAAACGTCAAATATAGGTTGCTTCCGAGCAACTAAGAGACAATGGTGGCATTTCTAAGACTACAACCGAATCAAAACATTCGACAGTAGTCTCGGGGACTACACTCAATGGGTGCACTCAGCGTGCCCCCACTGGTTTAAAAAAAAAGTCGACTGCCCGCAGTTGACCAGAAATAGTTCCATTCGACATGGCCTGACCAGACCGAGTGAACAAGTACAACTACAGAAAGACAGTATAAAGACTACAGTCGACTGCTAGCAGTCCATCGTAGTCTCGGGGACTACACCCAGTGGGTGCACTTAGCGTGCCCCCACTCGTCCAAAAATTAACAGTCGCACCCAGTGGGTGTACAGAAATAAAGATCTTCGGAAAAGAGATTCTTCAGACAGCATATCCTAACAGAACAAGTGTCGAGTCGACTAACCTGGACGTTGCTCTGAAGAGCTGAACTCGCGTCATAAGCTGCTTGGCTGGTTTCCCGAACCACCTTCACTTGCTCCATCATGATCCCCGCCTGGCGTATAGCTTCTTTAGCAGCACCCACTTGGTCCTCAGGGACGTGGTGTGTGGCGAAAAGCGAAGGCGGATCTGCAGTCGACGTTGAAGGCTGGACACTCGTCAGAGGCTCAGCAAAGGTCACAGAAGCCCGAGTGGTATCGCCACCCTCACGAACTACGGCCTCAGACGCCGGAGTAGTTTGTGGAGTCTTGTCAGCCGGCGCCCTCCTGTTCCTTCTCACTCTCAGCGGCACTTCGTCGTCGTCATCAGGAAGGTCAATAACATGAGGAGGAGCTACAAGAAAAGTTCAATCGACCAGAGTTATAACAAATTGACAGTCGACTCCAGGCAGAGCATCAGTAATCATACCAGGGTTGGAGGTAAAAGCGTCTTCCATCTCTTGATCATCATCCTTGGCGGAGATCTCCGAGGTGGCAGCTCTGCAAAATTTCGAAAGTCAGCCAGCTTGATCAATGAGTCGACCAAGAGTCAGTCACGTTCAGCAAAGGAAAAAAAATTCTACTATTACCCAGAAATGGTGGGGACAGTCATCTTCATCTTGGGCAGGGCCTTGGGCGGCTTGGATGGTGTCGCACGTGGGTGCTTGGGAGATTTTTCAGTCGGCGCTGGAGAAGAGGTCCGCGGGCGCTTCGACGACTGCCCAACAGGAGCAGTCGCCTTACCACGCTCCCGCACAGGGACGTGTGTAAGCTTGGATCGCCTTTCCGAGCGGGGGAGCGGGGGTTCAACTTCCTCCTCCTCCTCTTCGCTGGAATCGACATCGTCGTCTCCCTCTCCTTCGCCGTCAGACTCCCACTCTCCGTGTTCGTCTCCACTTTCGCCTCCGCTCGCCTCTCCTTCCTCGGCCTGCTCCTGTGCTCCGTTGGGTGTCGAGTACATCTCAGTAATCGCCTGGAGGACAGCGTACAAGACAAAAATCAATCAACCGATTCAGAGAGAACAGATAAAGAAAGCAAGATCTCAGTCGGAAACACAAGGTCAGACCTGGTCCACTTCGTATGTGTTGTCGAGTGGAGGAATCCTCCTGGCTCCTCGGGGGTTGTCTTTGTTCCATGTGATGCTCGACAGCCACCCTTCCAGCATCTCGTCAGTGACCTCCTCCGGGTGAATCCGAGTGGTGTCTTCGAGACCCGAGTACAGCCACATCGGGTGGTCACAAGCCTGAAGCGGTTGGATGCGCCTCCGAAGGAAGACCTCCAACAAGTCCATGCCGGTAACGCCCTCGCGGACAAGTTGAACCACTCGACCAACCAACACCTTGACTTGCGCCCTTTCTTCCGGCGCCACTTTCAGGGAGGCAGGTTTCTGCGCTCGGTTCAGAGAGAAAGGGGGAAGCCCAGTCGACTATCCTGGGGTCGCCTGGTCTTTACAATAAAACCAGGTCGACTGCCAACCACGGACCGACTCGGGAAAAGTGATAGACGGAAAAGAACTTTTTTCCCTCACCTGGATCGCCAGGCCCCTGCACAGCTGGATCACTTGAGTCCGTTCGTCACTCGACTTGGCCTTCTTGACCGATTGGGAACGACAAGTGAAGATGTGCTTAAAGAGCCCCCAATGGGGGCGGCAGCCCAAGAAATTTTCACACAAGGAAACGAAAGCAGCAAGATACACGATAGAATTGGGAGTGAAGTGATGGAGCTGCGCTCCGAAGAAGTTCAAGAAACTTCGAAAAAAAGGATGAGGAGGCAGAGAGAATCCGCGATCGATATGGGTAGCGAGGAGGACGCACTCACCATCAAGAGGTTGGGGTTCAACTTCTTTCCCCGGGAGACGCGCAGCTTCGTGGAGAATGACTCCCCCCTCGACCATATCATCAAGGTCCTCCTGCCGAATCACCGATGGCATCCAGTCGCCCTGGATCCAATCCTTGGGCAGAGCAGTCCTCGAGGAAGATCCGCCCCGAGCAGACTTCTTCCCCTTCCCCTGCACCGCCGCCTTCTTCGCGCGCTCCAGAGCTGACGTCTTGTCCTTCACCATCGCCGCCGGCTAAGCTCGAACAAACCTACGGCACTAAGGTGAGAGCGGAGGTGGCGGAAGATCTCGCGAAGGGAGGAGGAAAAGTGAAGGCGCACTGTTCAGAAGTCCAGAGCCGGCGGCTTATAAGAGGTCGCTTCCGAGTGACTGACTAGTAGGCCCGGGCAATCCCGTCAAATCCCGCAACAGGCGCGCGCGCTGTACGTGGCGAAAAAGGTGGCGCGGGGATCGAGGAGCTTCCGTCTTATCCCATCTGATTACTGCGGCCGCCCCCGTCCCGCGCACTTCCCGAAATTCAAATCCCGCAAAATCCGCAGGCTGCAGAACAACTCGTCAGACATAAGATCATTTTGACACCATCACTCGGAACCTCACAAGTAAAGAAATTCACTCGACAAGAGTCCTAGAATGGATCAAGGCGACTGAAAGAAGTTGAAGACGTCATCCGTGACAATTGATCCGAAACAAGGCACTCATATAGCACAGAGAACCAGTCGGAAGGATTCCCAACTCCTTCCCCACGCAAACCTCGCTCCATTCGGGGGCTAGTGATGAAGCTATGTACCTAGGGTAGGGGCATGGCTCTGTCTTAAGTGCCCTACCCAAGGACATCCCTAGAAGAAGTCACCTTTCAATCGACTTGGAGGTATCCCACTCGACGGATTCAAGACACTCGACCATGGAGCTATCACTCGACCACGGAGCCAACCACTCGTCACTCCGCACGCAAACGGTCGGTCATTAAGTAGCTTTTATGGTCATCATAGCACTTTATTAGGGACGTTATCAGTAACTCCCAGTCTTAATGTACTTTAAACCCTGTATTACTGAGGGCTGGAGGGGCCTGGCGAACTCTATATAAGCCACCCCCTCCTCAGTATCAAGGGTTCGCACCCCTGTTATTCACACGCCTATAATCCAATCAACCGCCTCCGGGCACCGAGACGTAGGGTTGTTACTTCCTCCGAGAAGGGCCTGAACTCGTAAATCCTCGTGTGCTTACAGCTCTTCCATAGCTAAGATCTAGCCTCTCCATTCATACCCCCCTACATCACTGTCAGAGTTAGAACCACGACAGGCGCTGCTGGGCCATCGGTGGATACTGGGCCATCTTTGGCTGGGTATGAGGCCCAATACGAAGAGGCGGCAGTTGGGCCGGTCTCGGTTGGGCTGGAAGCTAGGGTTCTTTGGATGTTTCGGTCGACTACGTGCGAGGTGCATGCATCGATCAATCCGGTCCCTCGTGTTCCATCGAGCGCCGTAGGGTTTTCTGTCGTCGGCTTCCTCTTCGTCGCGTGAATCGTGGTGGCCGCGCCCGTCGAATCTCGCCGCTACAACCCATGGCGGGTCGTGGGGTGGCGGGGAAGAGCTCGGCTGAGCCGGCTGGGTCGGGCCGCGCCGGAGGTGTGCCGCCGCCTGTCTCTGGTGGTGGCCATGGAGCGGTGGTGCCGCCGTCGGCCGCGGGAACCGGCTATGGTGCCGTTGCCCCTGGGGCCAGCCGTGGAGTGCAGGCGGCGGGTCGGGGTGGGGTACCGGCCGGTGCAAACTCGTCGGCCATTGGCCGTGGTGCTGGAGCACCCGGACTCCGCCCGCCGGCTCTGGTCCTTGCTGCTGCCTCGGGTTGGGGTGGTGGCCTTTGTGCCCGGCCGACGCTTCAGGGACCGGGGAATGATGCTCGAGGAGTCTCGCATGGATCGCGTCCGGCGTTGCCGACCGGGGTGTTGCCGGCTGTCGGGCGTGGTGGACTGCGACCTCCTGCGCCGGTCTATGCGGCTGCGGGAAGCGGTGCCCCTCCCCCGAGACCTCCGGTGCCTGTGGCTGTGGGGCGGGGTGTTGCGCCGCCGCTGCCCCGTACCGCGCCGCCGCCTCACTACGTCGCGAGGCCGGCGCAAAAACGTTCGGGCCCAACGCAGACGCGGCTGAACGCGGGTGATGGAGTGACTGATGGGCCGCCCAGAGGACAGTGGGGGGACAATGGTTTTGATGCTTACGGGGATGGCCAGCACCATGGTTCGTCGTCTACGGGAGGTGGACGTGGCTATGCATGGCAGAGTGATGGTTCTGATGAGAGACCATTCCTTGGTCCAGCGGGTGGTTTTGTCGAGGGTGCTACTGGCCCGAACTACCGGCAGAGAGGTGGCTACCGTGGGCATCGTGGTGGCCGTGGCGGTGGACGTGGTCGATACCGCAGACCTCGTCCGCCACCGGTCGTGGTTGACCATCAGGCTTCGGATATGGCAGTCGATCCCGTGTGGTCGACCGAATTGCGTAGCCAGGCGATGGAGGTAGTGATGGCTTTGGCCAGCGTGGAGGTGCCTGCGACTGGAGTCGCTGCTGAGGCAGGGGACAGGGCTGAGTCTGAGAGGGTGTCCAAGTGGGCGCGTAAGAAGGAAAATATGCTTTGTTATCGTTGTGGAGAGAAGGGTCACTTTATTGCTGAGTGCACGACGGAACTTTGTGGCTCGTGTGGTAAGATAGCTCATGCTATGGGGGACTGCCCATTTTGCGTGATCGGGCTCCTGCTCTCAAGATGTATGGAGTATATTGTGCTGAGCTCACGTTCTTTGAGTCTCCGGCGGCGAGAGAGATTCCGGTTGAGACTCAGAGCTTGACTACTTGAATTGTGAAAGCTACCTGCGAAGTGGTGTCTGAGGCTCAAATTGTGCAGGAGACTTCAGGAACTGGCTCCAGGTGATTTTCAGTGGGAGCTTGTCCTGATTGAGGACAATGTGTTTAGGGTTGATTTCCCAACGGTGGACGATTTGCAGAAGCTGCTGAGTTTTGGGTTGTGCAAGGTCCCTGGTACTAAATGCATTCTGGAGTTTCACGAGTGGAAGAAGGTGGAGCCTAAGGGAAAACTGCTCACTCAGGTGTGGCTGCGGTTTTCAGGGGCCCCATCTCAGTCTTTGACTGATGCTCGAGTGGTGGCTAGTCTGGGTATGATGGTTGGAAAGACTGAGAAAGTAGATATGGCATTCACCCGCGCCCATGGGGTGGACTGGCTCTTAGTGGGTGTTTTGGACATCGAGTTCGTCCCGTATGTGGTCAATTGGTTTTATAGGGGAGAGGTGTTTCCGCTTGAGATTGAGTTTGAGGATTCTGAGCTGTTTGCCGACGCGGTTACTGGGACTGATATGGATATACACGAGGGGGATGGTGATGCCGGTGCTAGTGGGGACCCGACTGATGAGGCGGGACATGAGAGGACCAATGGTTCAGGTCCGATTGCTCAGTTGCCCGGGGATGGATCCGGAGTAGAGCCAGCCCCGGTTCCGTCGGTACCGATGAGTACGTTGCGGTTTGGCTCCTTCGAGCCAGCGTCGGCCCCTCCCAGGCTTTGGAGTGACAGGGTGGATTCTGATGATAGCTTTGAGTGTATGCTTCTGCCGTTGGAGCTTGTTGGGGGCGCTCTCGGTGACGACCTTGGGAGGGGTTAGGGAGGTGGAGCCTCAGGTGGTTCCGCTTTCTCCCACCACCCCAGTGGTCTCGAGCCGGGAAACGACGTTAGTCTCGGAGGTTCGGCCTGGGGAGGGGAGTCCGGGGCAGGTGGCCCCGGCCTCTCCTTCTGTTAGCCAGGCGCCGGAGACACTGATGACGCCGGCGATGGTCGGCCGTGGGGGAGACCGCATGGGTCAGGCGGACCCGGCCCTTTCTCCTACGGTGGCGGCTTCTGTGGCCGCCTCTCCGATGCGGCTGGGGACGGGTCTGGGGCAGGTGGCCTCCACTCCTCCTCCTCCTTCGCCAGTCAGGCCATCGACGACCTCAGGTCACACAGTCCGGGCAGGAGGAGAGTCTGGGCCGGCGGCGCCCGTGCTTCCCTCCTCCGGCGGCCTGTCCGTGGGGCATGTGAGCCCTCCATCGCCTCATCAGGTATGTTTGGCTGACTCTTCAGCGCGAGGCTTTTCGCGGGAGGAGGTGATTTCGTTTGGTGGGATCCCCGATCCGGTCTCGACGGGGCTTCGGATGAGTTCTCGGCTCTAGGACAACCCGGAGGTTGATGACATGCAGCTGAGGTGAGTTGTGAGAGCGGCCAAGCTTCGTGAAGCTGAGATTACTACTGGTATGTCTGTCAATATTTCCAATTCTTTATTGCATTTTTCCAATGAGGAAATTATAAATAATGCAAACCAAATAGGAGTTTCGCTAGGGACTAATGATAGTGAAATTTCCAAGTCAGTTAATGATCTTTTAGATTTGGAGGCGGAACGGGCATTAGAGACTATTCATAATCTGGCTGCGGTAAAACCCATGAATGATGATGAGATTGAGGCGTTGGGGGTCCGAGTGCTTGATAATATGTGTGCGGATCTAGCACCATCCGACCATGAGTGTGCGGAGGATGATGTTCCTCTTAACAATGCAGTAGATAGTGCCTCTGAGCCCGGTTATGAGGACTGGGTGGAAGAACCTAGTAAACCTAAGCGCAAGTGGAAACGGAAGATTTATCCGGATTCTGCGGTTCGTACGAGTGCTAGGATTCGGACTGCCAAATAATTTTATGATAAAGTATGAAAGGAATCTTTTGGAATAGCAGAGGTCTGAAATACTTGGCTAAAAGAAGGTTCCTTGCTGAGGCATCCTTAGAGCATCGGTTAGATTTTGTTGCTCTTTCGAAAACTGGTCGTGAAAACTTTCCGCCTCAGTTTCTTGCCTCTCTGGTGGGAGGTGTTGAGTTTGATTGGCATTGCCTTCCTCCGAGAGGAAGATCGGGTGGGATCTTGCTTGGTGTGAGATGCGATTCGTTAGAAGTCCGAAGTGTAGTGATGGGAGACTTCGCGGTTAAGTTTCGGGTCAGGTCTAAAGCCGATGGTTTCAACTAGGCTTTGGTGGCGGTATATGGTGCCGCACAGCCCGACTTAAACCGGAGTTTTTGGCGGACCTTGTTCGAATCTGTGGGTCTGAGCAGCTTCCAATTTTAGTTGGAGGTGACTTCAATATCATTAGGAGGAGAGAGGAGAAGAATAATGATAATTTTGACAGCAGGTGGTCGTTTATGTTCAATACTATTATTGAAAGCTTGGATCTGAGGGAGATCGAGCTTTCTGGTAGAAAGTTCACCTGGGCTAATGCTATGCCAAATCCGACATATGAAAAATTTGATCGAGTTCTCGCGAGCGTTGAGTGGGAACAGAAGTACCCTCTTGTAACGGTACAAGTCCTCTCGCGTGGAATTTCCGATCACACTCCTTTGTTCGTCGACTCAGGGGAGCCGAGCCACGTTGGAAACAAAAAAACCTTTTATTTCAAGATGGCCTGGTTTGAACGCGAAGGTTTCCTGGACCTGATTGCCAAGGAATGGGCTAAGGGTGCAGGAGGGAGGACTTCGGTCGAGCGTTGGCAGAAAAAGATTAGGTATTTGAGAAGTTTCTTACGGGGGTGGGCTAGGCATCTTAGTGGAGTGTATAAGATCGAAAAGGACATGCTCCTTTCTGTGATTCAGACCCTTAACTTAAAGGCTGAATCAACGGTGTTGCAGCCAGCAGAGCATCAGGTTAAAATTGAGGCGGAGAAGAGGTTGAAAGAACTTCTCCGCGAAGAAGAATTGAAGTGGGCATTGCGGTCTAAGGTCCGCAAAGTTGTCCAGGGGGACGTGAATACTCAATTCTTTCACCTGATTGCTAATGGTAAGCATAGAAAGAAGAGAATCTTTCAGCTTGAGCAAGATGAAGGAACTATTTTAGGACAGGACAACCTAAAAACTTATATAACCGAGTATTATAAGCAGTTATTTGGACCTTCGGAGGATAGTTGTGTGTCCCTCGATGAGTCTAGGATTGAGGATGTGCCTCAGCTTTCGGCTACTGATAATGATATTTTGGTTGCCCCGTTCTCTGAGAAGGAGGTGTTTGAGGCTATTGCACAGATGAAAAACAACAAGGCTCCCGGACCGGTTGGTTTCCCGGTTGAGTTCTACAAAAAGTGCTGGCACATTATTAAGGGGGATTTGTTACCTATGTTTCATGATCTGTTCTCTGGATAGCTTCATTTATTTCACTTGAGTTTTGGAACAATCACATTGCTTTCTAAGAAAACGGATGCTGTGAGAATTGAGCAGTTCAGGCCGATCTGCCTTCTTAATGTTAGTTTCAAAATTTTCACCAAGGTCGGGACTAATAGGCTCACACAGATTGCACATTCTATGGTGCAACAGTCCCAAACTGCTTTCATGCCGGACAGAAACATCCTTGAAGGGGTGGTTGTCCTTCATGAAACGCTCCATGAAATCCATTCAAAAAAATTAGATGGAGTTATTTTTAAGGTGGATTTCGAGAAAGCGTATGATAAAGTCAAATGGCCATTTCTCCGGCAGGCATTGCATATGAAAGGTTTCGATGAAGCCTGGCGCCGCCAGGTTCAATCATTTACGCACAAAGGAAGTGTTGGAATTAAGGTGAATGACGATATTGGTCACAATTTTCAGACACGTAAAGGCCCAAGACAAGGAGATCCGATGTCCCCTATCCTGTTTAACATTGTGGTTGACATGTTAGCAATTATGATAGGAAGGGCTAAGGAGAATGGTCAAGTAGGTGGCTTGGTACCTCATCTTGTCGATGGAGGTGTGTCCATCCTTCAGTACGCTGATGATACAATCATCTTTATGGAGCATGATTTGGCCAAGGCGAGAAATATGAAGCTGGTGTTATGCCTTTTCAAACAATTGACCGGCCTCAAGATTAACTTTCACAAGAGTGAGTTGTTTTGCTTTGGTAGATCCAAAGATGACCAAGAGGCTTATAGGCAATTGTTTGGGTGTGATTTGGGGGCGTTACCTTTTTCTTACCTAGGTATACCAATTCACCACCGTAAGCTCACGAACAGAGAATGGAAATGCATCGAAGACCGATTTGAAAAGAAACTGATTTGCTGGAAGGGCAAGCTCATGTCATACGGACGCCGATTGATTTTGATTAATTCGGTGCTCACGAGTATGCCTATGTTTCTTTTATCGTTCTTTGAAGTCCCAGTTGGAGTCAGGAAAAGACTGGACTTTTATCGCTCGCGTTTCTTTTGGCAGGGTCATGAGCTAAAAAGAAAATACCGGCTAGCTAAATGGGATGTCATCTGTAGACTAAAAGACCAAGGGGGTCTTGGTATCGAGAATCTCGAAGTTAAGAACAAATGCCTTCTTAGCAAGTGGCTGTGGAAGTTAGCCCATGAGACTGAGGCCACGTGGGCACAAATACTTCGTAGCAAGTACCTTCAGACCAAAACTTTGTCCCAGGTGACAGTTAGGCCGACCGATTCGCCTTTCTGGAGAGGACTGATGAAAGTCAAACAATACTTGTTTAATAGGACAAAGTTTATTTTTGGCAACGGTGCTAGTATACGTTTCTGGGAGGATACTTGGCTCGGAGAGACACCCCTGGCCATTCAATACCCATCTTTATATCGGATTGTTCAACGTCGTGAGGTGTTCGTTGCAACGATATTTCAATCTATCCCCCTTAATATTCAATTTAGACGGTCGCTAGCGGGCAATCGTTGGGAAGAATGGCTCCATCTAGTTAGGAGACTGATGGAGGTTCAGCTTTCCCAACAACCCGATGAATTACGCTGGAAGTTTACTAGGTCTGGAGTATTCACAGTTAAATCAATGTATATTGATGTCATCAACTCGAGCTTCATTCCTACCTCTAAGCACGTTTGGGCTGTCAAAGTACCTTTGAAGATAAAAATGCTTATGTGGTTTGTCCATAAACAAGTTATATTAACCAAGGACAACCTGACTAAGCGTAATTGGACAGGATCTACTAGGTGTAGCTTCTGTGATCGGGATGAGACGATTAAGCACCTTTTTCTTGATTGCCCGCTAGCCAAAGTTCTTTGGCGGACAGTCCATATTGCTTTCAATATTACGCCACCGCATACTGTTAACACGTTATTTGGGGTGTGGCTTAATGGGATTGAGCCCGACTTAGCGAGACATATTCGTGTGGGAGTATGCGTGTTGCTGTGGACTATATAGAATTGCAGAAATGATTTGGTTTTTAACAAAACATCATGCATTCTTTTTTGCAGGTTATCTTCCGGGCCACGATATTGATCCGTTCGTGGTCGCTACTCACTCCGATGGAGGCCAGGGAGCATTTGGTTACTGGATCTATCCGTTGGGAGATGGTAGCTCGGGATATCTTCAACCGGTTTGGATGACGGTCATGTAATAGGATAAGCAATTAGTTTACCTATCTGTCTTTAGCCAGCCGGTTGTGACGTTCCTTTTTCGGCTAGTTTGTCGTTCTAGCCTTTATGGCTCTATGTGAGCTTTTTTTTACAGTTCGAGACTTTTAAGACCTTGTTGGAACCTATTTATTTATTTTAATAAGAGGGCCGTATGCATCGTTCTGATGCAGAGGCCGGGGTGAACCCCCTTTTTGAAAAAAAAACCGGCCAGGACAGAAAAATGGAAGCCGCACTGCATATTCGATATATTCGGCTTGCGACGCGCATGGCTAATTATCTGTCTAGTGTTTATGCACGCTCAAGATGATGAGAGGGAAAGATAATGGTCGTCTCTTTCTGAAAACTGGTTATTCTTCTTCCTCTTTTGGGGTCCCGTCTTGACGTGCATGATTGCGTTGTGCCCATCTCATTATTCTTGACGAATTGAGGTAGGCCTTCTGCTGCCACTTTATACGAACAGCATATCACGGCCTTGATTAGAGCCTCCAGCAAGTGTGAAGTCATCATTCGTTCGTACGCAAAGCTCATCTCTCTTTTTACACTGCTTTGTCAGTGTTTAAGCTACGATGCTAGCTAATCTACTTTGCTCCTCAAAAATGAAAACTAGTCTACTTTGCACAGCGGAATCGGGGGGCGAGCTGATCGGTAAAAGGCCGGATCAGGATTGTTTCATTATAAACACGTGGGGGACATGAAGGACAAATCATACAACTACTGCAGTGCTTAATCATGGCGGTTGATCTGCCATCAACAATCAAGCTTACTTTTTCGAAAGAAAAGAAAAACAGTGTTGCTAAATCTCAGTCGACCGAGACTTAACCAAGTCTCAGTCGATGTTATATTCGTGAGATCTTATATTGAGATCCGTGCAAATTTTGTCGTTTAGTTTTTTCTTCTTGCATGTTATATCACTTGAGTGAGACCAAGTCTCAGTCGACTAAGACCCCCAAAAAAAAACCCTCCTCCCATCGGTATCATCATCCTGACGCATTACGAATTGCAATCATTTTAGCAAACAGGATTTTGTGAATTATTTATACTACACTGTCAGCATGGGGTCCGTTCGGCTGCTAAGAGGGAGATAATTAAAGAGCACAAGAGACAGCACGCGCCTCCTTATTAGTCCATGGGCACGTTCGCTGATCCAGTGTTTGTGGTGTGGCGACCAAGAGCTTCAGGTCTGGTACATGGTTGCTCAGTCTAGCTGCTAAACAGTGTTGACTACACTGCACTGCCTCTTGCTGAACTGCCCAACAACACCTTTGTACCATTCAGATCCAGATTCTCAAGTGGCCTTTCAACTACTCCCTTCGTTACTAAATATAAGTCTTTTTAGGGATTCTAATATGGACTATATACGGAGCAAAATAAGTGAATCTACAGTCTAAACTACGTCTATATACATCTGTATGTAATCTATATTGAAATCTCTAGAAAACCTTATATTTAGAAATGGAGGCAGTACTCGCTCTCTCCCCTTGCAAAAGTTACTCAAGGTTGTGCGTTGATCGATTTGGTTAACCTGGCAAATTCGCGTATGTTCCCTGTTTACATGGCAAGGAAATGTATGTTACACATGTCAGTTGCGCATGTGCATTCAGTTAGCTCATCCTGCTCCTCGGTAAAAATCTGCCTGCTCCTCCGCTGATCAGTGAACATGGCCAACCGATGCATTTAACTAAATTATTAGGAGTTCAAAAGTCTCGCCATCACAATAGCAATCATCTTCACGTGACTCCACGCAGCCTCTGTGGTGTGTTGACTTGATTGGACGACCGTCTACTCTAAAGCTAGAGTCGTTTCCTCGGGATTAGAGACTGCGACGAGACCTGTTTGGAGGAGGAGTCATGACGATGACACCTGTGTGCTATATCGATGACACTCTCTTGGAAGAGATGTGTGGGGGGTTCTCTATGTGCCGTTTAGCAATTGTGACAGTTTTCAATTAAATAGCTGGACAATTCTCTCCCGCTTAATTAATGGATCTAACAATTCTTGTGCCTCCATTTCAAATAGGAGCAATCATGCCTTGAGCTGACACAATATCAGCGGAAACAAATCTGCTTTATTTATTGGCAAAGAGTGGAGATTAACACCGGGATCATCCAGTTGCTGACACGAGATCACACACTGTCACATACACACACACTGCACCAGCCTCACGACACGTTCCCGTACGTGTGGCGAACGAGTCGCACGCTCTCTATTCGGACGCGCCCTCGCCGTGGTTATTGCTGGCTTATTACCACGACACACGAACCAATCCGTAGTTCAAAAGCCTTTGTGGTGTCCGCCATCACAATAGCAATCATCTTCACGTGACTCCGCGCAGCATTTGTGGTGTAGGTCGTTTCGACGATTGTCTATAGTAAAGCTAGAGTCGCTTGCTCGGGATTAGAGATGGCGATGAGGCCTGTTTGAAGAAGAGTGATGACGATGACGCCTGTGTGCTATATCGATGACGCTCTCATGAAAGAGGTGTCTGTGGGGTTCGCTGAGGTGTGTGGGGGGTTCCCTGTGTGCTGCTCGGCAATTTTGACGGTTTTTATTAAATTACTAGACAATTCTCTTCCGCTTAGTTAACGGATCTGACAATCCTTCTGCATCTGTTTCAAATAAGAGCAATCATGCCTTGAGCTGACACAATATTAGTGGAAACAAATCTGCTTTATCTATACTTCTATCGATACTACTATTAAAAGAGCAAACATGAATTCCCCTCCAGACACATCATAAAGTGTACACAGGACAACCAGCACCGTACGATCAACTTCATTTAACGAAATCTAACCGCACATATTGCTTCCGTGGTCTGCCATTCAATCGGATGACTCTGATTCAATGTTCTGCCTTCTCAATCAACGCGCACGTCTGCCCCTTGCGATAGATCGGACCACGGTCTCCCTCAGCCAAACACCGCCGCCGCCTCCATACTCCACCCAACCTTTGATCTGGTGGCCACGCCGCTCATGATTATGGCGACATGACGATGGTGATTTCTATTGGGACGTCGCGGATGGAATGGCGGAGCTAGAGGCCATCGAGTAGGCAAGAGCCATACCGCATCCGTCCGCCGCCGACCCCGCGGGCTGCGTCACCACCCGCGCCAGGATCACGCCCCATTCTTCTCCTCCTCGGCGGCGGCGGCGGGTCGGCAGGCGGGCAAGCGAGCCAGGAACCCTAACTGTTTCTGATGGGCAAGGTAGGTACCTGTAGCTCGATGCGTCGAACCCAGCCTGATTTCTCGAGAGTGTACGGCGGTGACTGGTTCATTCCCCCACCTTTGTTCTTTCCAGGCCAGCGACGATGGCGCGTCTCTCCGTGCGGCGGTGACGAGAATCCTGCGTCCGGCGGTGCTTCGTGGGGAGGAGCTTCACCGGTTTGTCCATACCGAGCATGTATCTTTGCCTCCATCCCATCTCTGGCTCGCTATTTTCCAAGATATGCGCAGCGTTGTTGCTTCGATTGGTTGCAGATTACCTGCAGAATTTAAGCAGAGATGTGTTGCCCCACAATGTACATTTTGTAGTGTCAGATTTCCGCCTCTTGTGGCGTGCCTCGAACTATTTCAGCTTTTCCATGTCTTTTTATTATCCTGAATGTGTTCGTCCATCCTAGAATTTTTGGATCAGCCTGCTCCTTTACTGTCGAATTTCATCATAAAGGACACTTGTTCAATCACAAGTTGCAAATTTTGAAAGCCATAATACTTTCTCTGTAATCGTTTCTTCTCTTGGCTCAATGGTCCTACGTCTGATCATCCGTTCGACTAATCTTTTTGTAGCTGTGCAAGTCCGGCTGTAGCTCGTGATGGAAGTCCGGGACAGCCTGGAGATGGCACATACTCTGAACTAACTCAACTTCCTTCGTCGCTACTTCAGGGCCATCTCAGCCATTCTGAGCACCTATGCCTCGCCACAGGCCACCGAAAACGCTGAGCATAAGTTGCATGATGTTGTGATTGAAATCCCCAACCAGCTTCCGCAGAGGTGCTGTGACCCTTTGTTTTGCTGATGAAATTTCATTCCTTTACATGTTGTCAAAACTTGACATATGAACAGTTTAATGTAGTTATGTTCACTTGCCGTCTAACTGAATATGTATTTCAGGTACAGAGATAACGGATTGGTATACTTGCAAAAAAAATTAATGGAATTATATTTCTTTGGCTGTGCATGTAGGAAATTTGCTATATATTTCACTTACAACCAATGGTACTAGATCGGCAACGCGCCTTGGCGCGAGGGTGCCTGGCTCAACGTAATATTCAAGCGCTTAAACAAAGCATTTAATGTCACCAAATGGGAATTAGAATTATTGTTTGGGATGGATCAACCCAATACAATTGGCAAATGAGAATTAGAATGATTGCTTATGATAGTTCAACCCACTAAGTTAAATCAATAGCCTGGAACATTTTCTCAAAGCAATACAAAGGGGCAGTAAAATTGGATATAACAAAAGCAAAGCAAGCAGGATGCAAAATAGACCAGTTGATGTGGAAGTTCATGCCAAAGTGGAAATATAAATATATAATTGGTTGCAGAATTAAGCCAAGATGATGGGTCCTCAGCAAGTACTATAGTTGGGTTATTAGATATCAAAAGCAAACCATATAGTTCCGCTAAAGCTCCAGAACCGAAAGTGCATCAGTGTAACTAATATGTAGTCAACATAAAGAATGTTACATAATCCTTAGAGCAGGGCACTCTTACAAAAGGCAAGGGCAATCAGACAGTAGTTTGCACAACATATCTCAATAGCTAGTGATGGCTTGAATCACAAACAACAAACACAGTAGTCCACAAGACCATCGCATGCACCAAAAGATGGCCAAACTTATTTACAAAGGAATGTAAGATGTCGGGGACGATGAGTCGTCGGCCATGGCGGTCGACAAGCACACACCAGCCACCTAATTAACTTGTTCGTCAGCGCACAGATGGAGCAGATAACAGACGGTAGTAGCTTCCGCAGCTCACTCAAAAAACACTAACTTCAGACTTGACAGTAAAGAACAATACACAAAAACGAACCTGAATCAGAGCAAAAGAAATGTTGTGAGTCTAAAGATCCAACTCTACTGCATAAGAAACTCAACAATGGATCCAGCTCTATTTTAAATCCATTTCTCACCATTAAGGGTAGAGTAACGGACAATCACTTAGCTGATGCACACTATGTGAAAAAGAAAGAGTTAAATACAACTAAGGTACATGAACTTGCATTGTGGGTACAAATTCATACAACAACCTGGAAAATGATACAAATTGGTCAAACAACTTGAGTTCCGGGTACATTTAGGTACATTTCCGTCTATTGCCGTTAAAGCTCCGTTAAGCCTGCCTACGTGGCAGTGGTCCCACGTGTCAGCTCCTAGGAGAAATTAATTATTTAAAAAATGCAGTGACCAGGATTCGAACCCATTCACAGTCACTTTGAATCAGGCGCTACTAACCACTAAGAACATGCTAATTCTTTATACATTTGGAGATAGTTCTGCTTGTATACCTTTCTTCTGGAATACATCACAAAGATTGGTACAAAACATTGCCATATCGCATATAGTGTGCCGTGACCAACCCAACTAAAACTTTACAATATGGCAAGGATATAATATTCGTAAACAGTATGTGGAAGATATATTAATTCATCCTTTGGACCATCTATGCAGGACCCATTTGTCAGCAAGTAAGAGATCATCAAACAAAATACAGTAGTAGGAATTATCATTTGGCCAACTGTAAATTTGCAAATTCCAACACATGGACTTAAGCATATCTAAAAAACTTATATTGGATGCAAATTTACAGTTTTTCACATGTCCTCGGTAACAAAATCAGTATCAGGTTACTCACAAACTTTGTTTGCATGCATTGATTCCAATTCTCAGTGATACAACGGCAGAACTTTGTAGAATTTGCTCAACAGAAAAATGAGAGGCGACCCAGTCCAGTTGCCGGTACAGCCATAAGTTGATTTTATGGGTTGTCCTGTTGTTGAGATAGTAAAATTTGTGCAGACAATTGGATAAAGAAGTAGTAGGTGCTCAGCGGTTAGCCCCGCTTGACTGATAGGACTGCTCCCAGGTTTGAATCCTGTTCACTGCATTTTTGAAAAATAATTAATTTCTTCCCTAGCTGACAGGTGGGACCTACACAATTAAGTGAGACAGAGCGTGGGTCCACTGCCATGTTTGATGTGCCACGTTATGCAGAGTTAACGGGGCGTTAAGGGTAATAGACCGAAATGTACCTAAAAGAACCTAAAACTCAAGTTTTGTGATCAATTTGCGTC
The DNA here is from genome assembly GCA_032464435.1 of Aegilops umbellulata. Classification (NCBI taxonomy): domain Eukaryota; kingdom Viridiplantae; phylum Streptophyta; class Magnoliopsida; order Poales; family Poaceae; genus Aegilops; species Aegilops umbellulata. The sequence goes on along the minus strand of CP136059.1, from coordinate 270,376,366 downwards.
ATTTTTCAAGTTGTTGTATGAACTTGTACCTACCGTGCAAGTTCATGTATCATACGTGTATTTAACTCAAAAAGAAACTACAGAGCAGGAGGCTCACCTTGTTGCTGTAGGCTAGTGTTGCTTGGCGAGGTAGTAGATGTAGGCTTGGAGGAGGATGTTGGTTATATGATTCTCCCTTCACAATCACCTGTGTAAGACTCGGCATGCCGGTCGGATCTCCTCTGCGATGGAGGGCTGCCCCCTGAATTCATCCGTGAAGAGATCTACAACGGTCTTCCCAGCCCATCTGTTCTTCGCCTGCAAACCAGCAAACCAAATTCAGAGTTTGGTCCAGACAATATCTGGCAAGACTACTTGTAGCAAACAAATTGTTAATGTTATCCTATCACTGGAACAAATTAGAAAATTAGGCTAAAGTTTCAGAGTTGTGAATGATTGTGCGTTTTCATCATTCTGAGTGGAGCAGCAAAATCAATAACTACTGCACGTACGCCCTAAGCAATTGAAACTGTAAGTACACCAGCGACGCGAGCGTCTCTGCTCGGCAAGCAGGAAGGAGAAGGGCGGGGCGGATGGGCGACGAGTCCGGGGCGTACCTCTAGGGCGAGCAACGCTGGCAGTACTGCAGCCACTTTGCGTGGGCCTCGTCACCGGGGACAGGCTCGCCGAGGAACTCAGGCTCCCTGTCGCCATGCGCCTCTTGGACGCCGCCGCCACCGCACAGTCGAGGGAGAGGAGAGGAACCGAACAGGCTCTAAGAATTTTCTTTTCGACACCCATCATGTCAATAAGGAGAGCATGATCTGAAATATAAATAGATGAGCGTTACCTGCTTGAAATGCTGACAACATATCTCCAGTCCAAAAAATAGGCGGTGTGGATCCAAAGGAAACTTCTGGTCGGCACAGCGGCCACATCAAAGTCAACACCTTTGGGTGCTGATCCACTCCTTGAGAGGCTCCGGTGAGGATCCTCCCCCGTCCATGAATGAGAAATTAAGCAACATGAGAATAAAAAGAAAGGTTTGTACATAGGTATGCCAAAAAGCATTGGACAAGTTATCTTACCCAAAGATCCAGAATGCTAGCTCACTATAAAATCAGCAAGGGGGCCTGCAAAACAAACCACAGTCAACACGCCAGTTTCATAGCTTCTCATATTTTTAATATTTGCCATCTCAATCTTTGATTTATGTTAAACAACATCTACATGTTATATCTGCTCCAGATTAATCGTCCAAAATGCACTCTATACAATGGGGCATATAAACCTGAAGCATTTGACAACACCTAGATCAATTAAGAAAAGTATGCCTTCCCCGGCCACCAGAGAGAAAGGGAAGAACCTGGGAACCCGTAGATACAGCAGATTCTGAGCACAGGCATCCACACCAATCTGAAGGAGCACCAGCGGCATGCCCAAACCCCGCCACCATGCAGCAGCCCATAGCAGTGTTCCCCATCAGCTACAGTAGCAAGGAGCCTGGCACTAAACCCTAACCAAAGGCTGTGGAATACAGGAGAATAAACATACATGAGCCACAGCCCGACACACAACGAGCAAAAAAGGGGAAAAGTGGAGAGGACGCTCACCACTTCCTTGTCGGCATCGGTGCCGATGCCTCCCTACTGCCGGAGGCGTCAGCGGCAGTGTCGAGGCTGACGGCAAGGGAGAAGGGCTGGTCGCCGGAGGGGAGGCCGGTGGATCCTACCACATCTTGTCACCTGCTCTCATGGGCAGCGGCACACCATATCAGCACCACGAAGGAGAGGCCCATGGAAGGACGCGAAAAGGATGAGGGGGCTCACCATGGCTCGATGCCAGTCTGGTGATGGCATCCTCCTAATGGAGGTTCCTAATGGAGGTCCTTCGGAGTTCACTGGAGGCTCATGACCACAACGACACATTTTTGCCAAACTACCGAACAAACACTGGCTAGTTTACATCAGGGGTTTGCATATGTTACAATTTACTATCTACAACAGTCTGACGTATACGGTAGCTACTACTTTTAAATAAAAACTAAACCTACAGCTATCTGCTTTCTGATTTTAGAGTAGCATAGTTCAATTCATGTAAGGCAAAACATATATCAGTTTGAGGCTATTAGGAACATGGGCTCAAGTGTAGTTTAAAATTGAAACAACTAAATGTACTTTCTCCCTCCATCTCCCTCCCTCTGTGAAAATTACAGAGCTAGAAGATATCATCATAGATGGTACGACATAAAGAGAAAACAAGGACTAAAGCGCACGCCACTTATGCATTTTATCTACAATTTGAATATACATAAGATCAAGAACAACTTATATGCAATAAAGATATAAGAGAGAAGAGATCTATACATAAGACGACTATAAACACCAGAGCATAAATAAGCAACACCTTTAAATCAAATAAAAAGGGTTCAGGGTCCAATGCATAGTGGGCTCAGATTCGCCTTTCCTCAATCATATTACCTACCCCGTTATCTCTTATCACCAGATCAATCTGTTTATACAGTTGAGCTGCCCTGGTTATCACTCAACAAGAATGACCATCCAAGGACAGAACAACAGGTATCATAAGATCAAAAAGGATTCTAGAGACACCAGGGAGGATCCAACTTGATACCCACAGGTGCCTCGATTGCTCAAAGGCACACTTATTTCAGCCACGGTTAATCATCATTGCCCTAAAAAGAATGGCTTCCGACCAGCCGGCTACAGCCCCTCGGCGGGGCACTGGAATTACACAAGAAGAAACCTAGCTAAATCTGAGAATCTCCTCCACAAGAAGAAAACAAAAATTGCTAATCCCTCTCCTCAAGTTAGACTGCAGCACACAAGATTACATCTCAGAGGGGTAGCATACCAACCTGAGGCTGGATGTCCCCCTGCCAAGCGGTCCCTTGAGAGCCTGCCACCGCATCCGGCGCCGACGACGCCGCGGCGGCTGCCTGAACACGGGCCTCCAAGCCAGCGGCATCGCGGCGCGGCGTGGCACTGAGGAAGGATCTGCCGCCGCCGCCGCACGGGGGCACGGGTCTGCGCCAAGGTCCAGGTCTCCTCATCGAGTGGCCGCGGTCCCTGGTGGCGCGGTCTGTTGGAAATATGCCCTAGAGGCAATAATAAAAGCATTATTAGTATATTTCCTTATTCATGATAATTGTCTTTATTCGTGCTATAATTGTGTTATCCGGAAATCGTAATACATGTGTGAATAACAGACAACAACATGTCCCTAGTAAGCCTCTAGTTGACTAGCTCGTTGATCGATAGATAGTCATGGTTTCCTGACTATGGACATTGGATGTCATTGATAACGAGATCACATCATTAGGAGAATGATGTGATGGACAAGACCCAATCCTAAACATAGCATAAGATCGCATAGTTCGTTTGCTAGAGTTTTCCAATGTCAAGTATCCTTTCCTTAGACCATGAGATCGTGTAACTCCCGGATACCGTAGGAGTGCTTTGGGTGTGCCAAACGTCACAACGTAACTGGGTGACTATAAAGGTATACTACGGGTATCTCTGAAAGTGTCTGTTGGGTTGACATGGATCGAGACTAGGATTTGTCACTCCGCTTGACGGAGAGGTATCACCGGGCCCTCTCGGTAATGCATCATCATAATGAGCTCAATGTGATCAAAGTGTTTGATCACGGGATCATGCATTACGGTACGAGAAAAGTGACTTGCCGGTAACGAGATTGAACGAGGTATTGGGATACCGACGATCGAATCTCGGGCAAGTAAAATACCGATTGACAAAGGGAATCGTATACGGGATTAATTGAATCCTCGACATCGTGGTTCATCCGATGAGATCATCGTGGAGCATGTGGGAGCCAACATGGGTATCCAGATCCCGCTGTTGGTTATTGCCCGAGAGCCGTCTCGGTCATGTCTGCATGTCTCCCGAACCCGTAGGGTCTACACACTTAAGGTTCGGTGATGCTAGGGTTGTGAAGATATGTATATGCAGTAACCCGAATGTTGTTCGGAGTCCCGGATGAGATCCCGGACATCACGAGGAGTTTCGGAATGGTCCGGAGGTAAAGATTTATATATGGGAAGTCGTCATACGGACACCGGGAAGTTTCGGGGGCATATCGGTATTGTACCGGGGCCACCGGAGGGGTTCTGGGGGTCCACCGGGAGGGGCCACCTCTCCCGGAGGGCCCCATGGGCTGTATGAGCAAGGGAACCAGCCCAAAGTGGGCTGGTGCGCCTCCCCCCCAAGGGCCCATGCGCCTAGGGTTGGGGGGGAACCCTAAAGGGGGCGCCCCCCTTGCTTGGGGGGCAAGTCCCCCCTCCCCGGCCGCCGCCCCCCTCTAGATCCCATCTAGAGGGGCCGGCCCCCCTTGCCCCTTCCCCTATAAATAGAGGGGTGAGGGGAGGGCAGCGCACCCTTGCTCCTGGCGCCTCCCTCTCCCTCTCCAACACCTCCTCCTCCTCCGTAGAGCTCGGCGAAGCCCTGTCGGAGTACTGCGGCTCCACCATCACCACGTCGTCGTGCTGCTACTGGAGTCTTCTTCCCCAACCTCTCCGTTGCCTTGCTGGATCAAGAAGAAGGAGACGTTACGCTGACCGTACGTGTGTTGAACGCGGAGGTGCCGTCCTTTCGGTGCTAGGATCTCCGGTGATTTGGATCACGTTGTGTACAACTACCTCATCCCCGTTCGTTGAACGCTTCCGCTCGCGATCTACAAAGTGGTATGTAGATGCAATCTCTCTCCCATGACTCGTTGCTTAGATGAACTCATAGATGGATCTTGGTGAAACCGTAGGAAATTTTTTAATTTTCTGCAACGTTCCCCAACATGGTCACCGGCCACGGCAAGCGGGACAGGCGGGGGGGGAGGGCGAGGCGGCGGGGCATCGGCCACGGTGAGCGGGGCGGGACGACGGGGCCGCGGTCATCGGCCACGGCGAGGGCGAGCGGGACAGGCAGGGCGGGGCGGGCAAGACGGCGGGGCGGGGCGGGGCGAGCGAGACAGCGGGGCGGGACGGGGAGTGACGGCTAGGTTTCTCTCCATAGAGCGGCCCCGTTTTATATCGGAGGATGCGAAATGACGAAGATGCCCTCGGCGGGGCAGCATAATTACGCGCAGTGGCACGAATGAGACGGTAACTATTCATTCCAGCAGTAACTTTTTTTGATCCAACGAGCGAGGTCGTTCCAGGGGTTGATCCAACGGTCCAAGATCCATCAAGCAACTAGATCCGACGGCCAGGAATCCCAAATCGCTGAGGAGCGGGCTGAGGAGCTTCTATTCTTATTTCTGGAAAATGCACACAACCTAGAAATGTAAAAACATAATGACCAAGAATTTATGCCTACTCATGATCTCAACAAATGCGACTTTGGTACATGTATTTCTTTGATCATTTTTCATTTGAATAATCACATTATTAAAATTATGACGGTGCAGTTTGATTATAATCAAATCAATCATACAACTATGCAAGTATGATTTCTATCAACAAAGAGCAACATCACGCCAGTCCTAAATTGCAGGATAGGTGCTTACCATATTTTCTATGATTCGCATGCATTTATTAGAATATATATGATGCATTTACTTTGGTTTTTCAGCCGTCGTGGTCGAAAGCTTTAAACTTGACTTGTATTCTACAAAGTCACCGCAAGAGGCGGAGCCGCTGGCAATGCCATGGCCACCACCAGTTTTACCTGCGGCATTGCGGGAGCCTATGTTTTTAAGGCGACGCCTTACTGCCTTAGGGAGGGGGGGCGCTTTGGCGCCTAGGCGACGCCTATGCGGGCGCTTTGGACGCCTAGGCGCCCAAAGCGGTCGATTTTCCAAAGCGGAGGGGGAGCGCTTCGACGCCTAGGCGTCGCCTTAAAAACATAGGCGGGAGCGCCCGCGAGCAACCGCGGATGAGGGGCGACCAACACATTGCCAAAAGGAAAATGGCAGTCGACTATGAATAAAGAATTTGTTTATTTTTATAGAAATGACGGCGGGGTAGACCTGAAAACAAGCGACCAAACTTCAACTTGAAGCAACAACACACAGAAGTAATTTTCACCGATTTGTTATAAAACTAACATGAATATGGGACTGATCCAAAGATCCCCTTCCTTCGAACCTAGCTGGACCATATAACATATCAAACTAACTATATAACGTTGCCCATGATCACCGGCCAACACAAAGGTCTCATCAGCGACACCTCACGTCCTTCACATATTTATCAAGACACATATAAGAAGTAAAGTAGTAGTAATGCATAAGAGTGTGGATTTTTCATACCCTCATGTATAATTAGAAGAACATGAACCGGAGTTATATATTGATAGTTACCATGGATGGAGAACTGAAAATTTCTAACACTGCAAATATAAAATTGTCAAGAATGATAATAAGCATGAAGAACTAAAATGTACTATCACTTCCATGTAGCTGAGAACCTAATATTGACAGAATCCACACCATGTCTCAGGGTACAAGTAAAAGCTTGTCGTGCTTACCGAGAGGGAGGCATAATGGATCTTCTGTAAAGGCACCAACACAGGTACACATCACATAGGCTCCTGGAAAAAAAAGAAATCATGCTTAACAATAACACAAGTGGGAATCAAGCAAATTGCAATATTCATGGCTTCTTTTGGGGCAAAATCAGTACGTCTTCAGCCAAAGCAAAGAAAACACACACATATATACATACAGATGTATCTTAGCTAGCACCTTTACGCATACACGGACATAGAGCAGAATACGGCCAACAAGCCAAGCAAGGCAACAGACATGTGCTCTGTAAATAATTAGCTAGATCCAAGGCCTTCGTTGGCAGCAAGGTACAAACAAATCAAGAAAGACAAAGAAAAATCTCTTCTTTGGAACCTAGCTAAATCTGAGAATCTCCTCCACAAGGAGAAAACAAAAATTGCTAATCCCTCTCCTCAAGTTAGACTGCAGCACACAAGATTACATCTCAGAGGGGTAGAATACCAACCTGAGGCTGGATGTCACACCCAGTTCTCCATTGTGACTGTGAATCCGTTCCCTAGCATACTGAGCTGCAAAAAAAGGGAAGTATTCATTCCACTGGGTGTGACATCATTTAGCCATACAAAGCATAGAGAGATTATGTGGCAAGTTGCCTTATGTATGATTCATGTAATGTATATGATACTTCTACAGTTTTACCTTAAAATCACTATGCATTACGTGTTGGAAATATGCCCTAGAGGCAATAATAAAAGCATTATTATTATATTTCCTTATTCATGATAATTGTCTTTATTCGTGCTATAATTGTGTTATTCGGAAATCGTAATACATGTGTGAGTAACAGACAACAAACATGTCCCTGGTGAGCCTCTAGTTGACTAGCTCGTTGATCGACAGATAGTCATGGTTTCCTGACTATGGACATTGGATGTCATCGATAACGGGATCACACCATTAGGAGAATGATGTGATGGACAAGACCCAATCCTAAACATAGCATAAGATCGCTTAGTTCGTTTGCTAGAGTTTTCCAATGTCAAGTATCCTTTCCTTAGACCATGAGATCGTGTAACTCCCGGATACCTAGGAGTGCTTTGGGTGTGCCAAACGTCACAAGGTAACTGGGTGACTATAAAGGTATGCTACGGGTATCTCTGAAAGTAACTGTTGGGTTGACATGGATCGAGACTGGGATTTGTCACTCCGCTTGACGGAGAGGTATCACCGGGCCCTCTCGGTAATGCATCATCATAATGAGCTCAATGTGATCAAAGTGTTTGATCACGGGATCATGCATTACGGTACGAGAAAAGTGACTTGCCGGTAACGAGATTGAACGAGGTATTGGGATACCGACGATCGAATCTCGGGCAAGTAAAATACCGATTGACAAAGGGAATCGTATACGGGATTAATTGAATCCTCGACATCGTGGTTCATCCGATGAGATCATCGTGGAGCATGTGGGAGCCAACATGGGTATCCAGATCCCGCTGTTGGTTATTGCCCGAGAGCCGTCTCGGTCATGTCTGCATGTCTCCCGAACCCGTAGGGTCTACACACTTAAGGTTCGGTGACGCTAGGGTTGTGAAGATATGTATATGCAGTAACCCGAATGTTGTTCAGAGTCCCGGATGAGATCCCGGACGTCACGAGGGGTTCCGGAATGGTCCGGAGGTAAAGAATTATATATAGGAAGTGCTGTTTCGGCCATCGGGACAAGTTTCGGGGTTATCGGTATTGTACCGGGACCACCGGAGGGGTCCCGGAGGTCCACCAGGTGGGGCCACCTGCCCTGGTGGGCCACATGGGCCTTAGGGGGTGCGCCTTGGCCTGCTTGGGCCAAGGGGAACCAGCCCCAAAGGGCCCATGCGCCTAGGGTTCCATCTAGGAGGAGTCCTAGTGGTGGAAGGCACCTCCTAGATAGCTTGGGGGGAGGGAAACCTCCCTGGCCGCCGCCCCCTTGGGAGATTAGATCTCCCAGGGCCGGCGCCCCCCCCCAAGAGGCCTATATAAAGGGGGGAGGGGAGGGGGGCAGCGCACCCTATGCCCTGGCGCCTCCCTCTCCTCCCTGCAACACCTCCTCCTCCTCCCGTAGTTGCTTAGCGAAGCCCTGCCGGAGTTCTGCTACATCCACCACCACGCCGTCATGCTGGATCTTCATCAACCTCTCCTTCCCCCTTGCTGGATCAAGAAGGAGGAGACGTCACGCTTTCCGTACGTGTGTTGAACACGGAGGTGCCGTCCGTTCGGCACTAGATCACGGCGAGTACGACTACCTCATCCACGTTCACTCGAACGCTTCCGTTGCGATCTACCAAGTGGTATGTAGATGCTATCTAATCTGAATACTCGTTGCTAGATGAACTCATAGATGGATCTTGGTAAAACCGTAGGAAAATTTTTAATTTTCTGCAACGTTCCCCAACAGTGGTATCAGAGCCAGGTTTATGTGTAGTTCTTCTTGCGCGAGTAGAACACAATTTGTTGTGGGCGTAGATATTGTCAACTCTTCTTGCCGCTACTAGTCTTATCTTGCTTCAGCGGTATTGTGGGATGAAGCGGCCCGGACCAACCTTACACGTACGCTTACGTGAGACCGGTTCCACCGACTAACATGCACTAGTTGCATAAGGTGGCTGGCGGGTGTCTGTCTCTCCTACTTTAGTTGGAGCGGATTCGATGAAAAGGGTCCTTATGAAGGGTAAATAGAAGTTGACAAATCACGTTGTGGTTTGAACGTAGGTAAGAAAACGTTCTTGCTAGAACCCTAATTCAGCCACGTAAAACTTGCAACAACAATTAGAGGACGTCTAACTTGTTTTTGCAGCAAGTGCTTTGTGATATGATATGGCCAAAGTTGTGATGAATGATGAATGATCTATATGTGATGTATGAGATGTTCATGCTATTGTAATAGGAATCACGACTTGCATGTCGATGAGTATGACAACCGGCAGGAGCCATAGGAGTTGTCTTTATTTTTTGTATGACCTGCGTGTCATTGAGAATCGCCATGTAAATTACTTTACTTTATTGCTAAACGCGTTAGCCATAGTAGTAGAAGTAATAGTTGGCGAGCAACTTCATGGAGACACGATGATGAAGATCATGATGATGAAGATCATGGTGTCAAGCCGGTGACAAGATGATCATGGAGCCCCAAGATGGAGATCGAAGGAGCTATGTGATATTGGCCATATCATGTCACGTTTATTATTTGATTGCATGTGATGTTTATCATGTTTTGCATCTTGTTTACTTAGAACGACGGTAGTAAATAAGATGATCCTTCGTAATAATTTCAATAAAGTGTTCACCCTAACTGTGCACCGTTGCGACAGTTCGTTGTTTCGAAGCACCACGTGATGATCGGGTGTGATAGATTCTAACGTTCACATATAACGGGTGTAAGACAGATTTACACACGCAAAACACTTAGGTTGACTTGACGAGCCTAGCATGTACAGACATGGCCTCGGAACACAGAAGACCGAAAGGTCGAGCATGAGTCGTATAGAAGATACGATCAACATGAAGATGTTCACCGATGTTGACTAGTCCGTCTCACGTGATGATCGGACACGGCCTAGTTGACTCGGATCATGTAATACTTAGATGACTAGAAGAGGGATGTCTATCTAAGTGGGAGTTCATTAAATAATTTGATTAAATGAACTTTATTATCATGAACTTAGTCTAAATATTTACAATATGTCTTGTAGATCAAATGGCCAACGTAGTCCTCAACTTCAACGCGTTCCTAGAGAAAACCAAGCTGAAAGACGATGGTAGCAACTATACGGACTGGGTCCGGAACCTTAGGATCATCCTCATAGCTGCCAAGAAAGATTATGTCCTACGAGCACCGCTGGGTGACGCACCTATTCTCCCTGCACAACAAGACGTTATGAACGCTTGGCAGTCGCGATGCGATGATTACTCCCTCGTTCAGTGCGGCATGCTTTACAGCTTAGAGCCGGGGCTCCAAAAGCGTTTTGAGAGACATGGAGCATATGAGATGTTCGAAGAGCTGAAAATGGTTTTCCAAGCTCATGCCCGGGTCGAGAGATATGAGATCTCCAATAAATTGTTTAGCTGTAAGATGGAGGAAAATAGTTCTGTCAGTGAGCACATACTCAGAATGTCTGGGTTGCACAACCGCTTGACTCAACTGGAAGTTAATCTCCCGGAAGAAGTGGTCATTGACAGAATCCTCCAGTCGCTTCCACCTAGCTACAAGAGCTTTGTGATGAACTACAATATGCAGGGGATGGTAAAGACCATTCCTGAGGTATATACTATGCTGAAATCAGCAGAGGTAGAAATCAAGAAGGAGCATCAAGTGTTGATGGTGAATAAAACCACTAAGTTCAAAAAGAGCAAGGGTAAAAAGAACTTCAAGAAGGACGGCAAGGAAGTTGCCGCGCCCGGTAAGCAAGTTGCCGGGAAGAAGCCAAAGAATGGACCCAAGCCCGAGACTGAGTGCTTTTATTGCAAGGGAAGTGGTCACTGGAAGCGGAACTGCCCCAAATACTTAGCGGACAAGAAGGCCGGGAAAACCAAAGGTATATGTGATATACATGTAATTGATGTGTACCTTACCAGTACTCGTAGTAGCTCTTGGGTATTTGATACCGGTGCAGTTGCTCACATTTGTAACTCAAAGCAGGAGCTGCGGAATAAACGGAGACTGGCGAAGGACGAGGTGACGATGCGCGTCGGGAATGGTTCCAAGGTCGATGTGATCGCCGTCGGCACGCTGCCTCTACATTTACCTACGGGATTAGTTTTAAACCTCAATAATTGTTATTTAGTGCCAAGTTTGAGCATGAACATTGTATCTGGATCTCGCTTAATTCGAGATGGCTACTCATTTGAATCCGAGAATAATGGTTGTTCTATTTATATGAGAGATATGTTTTATGGTCATGCTCCGATGGTTAATGGTTTATTCTTGATGAATCTCGTACGTGATGATACACATATTCATAGTGTGAGTACCAAAAGAGTTAAAATTGATAACAATAGTCCCACATATTTGTGGCACTGCCGCCTTGGTCACATAGGTGTCAAACGCATGAAGAAGCTCCATGCAGATGGACTTTTAGAGTCTCTTGATTATGAATCATTTGACACGTGCGAACCATGCCTCATGGGTAAAATGACCAAGACTCCGTTCTCAGGAACAATGGAGCGAGCAACCAACTTATTGGAAATTATACATACCGATGTGTGCGGTCCAATGAGTGTTGAGTCTCGCGGTGGCTATCGTTATGTTCTCACCCTCACTGATGACTTGAGTAGATATGGGTATGTCTACTTAATGAAACACAAGTCTGAGACCTTTGAAAAGTTCAAGGAATTTCAGAGTGAGGTTGAAAATCAACGTGAGAAAAAGATCAAGTTTCTACGATCAGATCGTGGAGGAGAATACTTGAGTCACGAATTTGGCACACACTTAAGAAAATGTGGAATAGTTTCACAACTCACGCCGCCTGGAACACCTCAGCGTAATGGTGTGTCCGAACGTCGTAATCGCACTCTATTAGATATGGTGCGATCTATGATGTCTCTTACCGACTTACCGCTATCTTTTTGGGGCTATGCTTTAGAGACTGCCGCATTCACTTTAAATAGGGCTCCGTTGAAATCCGTTGAGACGACACCGTATGAATTATGGTTTGGGAAGAAACCTAAGCTGTCGTTTCTAAAAGTTTGGGGATGCGATGCTTATGTCAAGAAACTTCAACCTGAAAAGCTCGAACCCAAATCGGAAAAATACGTCTTCATAGGATACCCTAAAGAAATTGTTGGGTATACCTTCTACCTCAGATCCGAAGGCAAGATCTTTGTTGCCAAGAATGGATCCTTTCTAGAGAAAGAGTTTCTCTCGAAAGAAGTAAGTGGGAGGAAAGTAGAACTTGATGAAGTGTTACCTCTTGAACCGGAAAATGGCGAAACTCAAGAAATCGTTCCTGAAGTGCCTGCACCGACTAGAGAGGAAATTAATGATTATGATCAAGATACTTCTAATCAAGCTCCTACTGAAATTCGAAGGTCCACAAGGACACGTTCCGCACCAGAGTGGTACGGCAACCCTGTCTTGGAAATCATGTTGTTAGACAACGGTGAACCTTCGAACTATGAGGAAGCAATGGCGGGCCCGGATTCCGACAAATGGCTGGAAGCCATGAAATCCGAGATAGGATCCATGTATGAAAACGAAGTATGGACTTTGACTGACTTGCCCGTTGAACGGCGAGCCATAGAAAATAAATGGATCTTTAAGAAGAAGACAGACGCGGATGGTAATGTGACCATCTATAAAGCTCGGCTTGTCGCATAGGGTTATCGACAAGTTCAAGGGGTTGACTACGATGAGACTTTCTCACCGGTAGCGAAGCTGAAGTCCGTCCGAATCATGTTAGCAATTGTCGCATACTATGATTATGAGATATGGCAAATGGACGTCAAAACGGCATTCCTTAATGGTTTCCTTAAGGAAGAATTGTATATGATGCAGCCGGAAGGTTTTGTCGATCCTAAGAATGCTGACAAGGTGTGCAAGCTCCAACGCTCGATTTATGGGCTGGTGCAAGCATCTCGGAGTTGGAACATTCGCTTTGATGAGATGATCAAAGCGTTTGGGTTTACACAGACTTATGGAGAAGCCTGTGTTTACAAGAAAGTGAGTGGGAGCTCTGTAGCATTTCTCATATTATATGTAGACGACATACTTTTGATGGGAAATGATATAGAACTCTTGGACAGTATTAAGGCCTACTTGAATAAGAGTTTTTCAATGAAGGACCTTGGAGAAGCTGCTTATATATTAGGCATCAAGATCTATAGAGATAGATCGAGACGCCTCATAGGTCTTTCACAAAGCACATACCTTGATAAAATATTGAAGAAGTTCAATATGGATCAATCTAAGGAAGGGTTCTTACCTGTGTTACAAGGTGTGAAATTGAGCTCAGCTCAATGTCCGACCACGGCAGAAGATATAGAAGAGATGAGCGTCATCCCCTATGCCTCAGCCATAGGTTCTATTATGTATGCCATGCTGTGTACCAGACCTGATGTAAACCTTGCCGTAAGTTTGGTAGGTAGGTACCAAAGTAATCCCAGCAAGGAACACTGGACAGCGGTCAAGAATATCCTGAAGTACCTGAAAAGGACTAAGGAAATGTTTCTCGTTTATGGAGGTGACGAAGAGCTCGTCGTAAAAGGTTACGTCGACGCTAGCTTCGACACAGATCTAGATGACTCTAAGTCACAAACCGGATACGTGTATATTTTGAATGGTGGGGCAGTAAGCTGGTGCAGTTGCAAGCAAAGCGTCGTGGCGGGATCTACATGTGAAGCGGAGTACATGGCAGCCTCGGAGGCAGCACATGAAGCAATTTGGGTGAAGGAGTTCATCACCGACCTCGGAGTCATACCCAATGCGTCGGGGCCAATCAAGCTCTTCTGTGACAACACTGGAGCTATTGCACTTGCAAAGGAGCCCAGGTTTCACAAGAAGACCAGGCACATCAAGCGGCGCTTCAACTCCATTCGTGAAAATGTTCAAGATGGAGACATAGAGATTTGTAAAGTGCACACGGATCTGAATGTCGCAGATCCGTTGACTAAACCTCTCCCTAAGGCAAAACATGATCAGCACCAGAACTCTATGGGTGTTCGATTCATCACAATGTAACTAGATTATTGACTCTAGTGCAAGTGGGAGACTGTTGGAAATATGCCCTAGAGGCAATAATAAAAGCATTATTATTATATTTCCTTATTCATGATAATTGTCTTTATTCGTGCTATAATTGTGTTATCCGGAAATCGTAATACATGTGTGAGTAACAGACAACAAACATGTCCCTGGTGAGCCTCTAGTTGACTAGCTCGTTGATCGACAGATAGTCATGGTTTCCTGACTATGGACATTGGATGTCATCGATAACGGGATCACATCATTAGGAGAATGATGTGATGGACAAGACCCAATCCTAAACATAGCATAAGATCGCTTAGTTCGTTTGCTAGAGTTTTCCAATGTCAAGTATCCTTTCCTTAGACCATGAGATCGTGTAACTCCCGGATACCGTAGGAGTGCTTTGGGTGTGCCAAACGTCACAACGTAACTGGGTGACTATAAAGGTATGCTACGGGTATCTCTGAAAGTGACTGTTGGGTTGACATGGATCGAGACTGGGATTTGTCACTCCGCTTGACGGAGAGGTATCATCGGGCCCTCTCAGTAATGCATCATCACAATGAGCTCAATGTGATCAAAGTGTTTGATCACGGGATCATGCATTACGGTACGAGAAAAGTGACTTGCCGGTAACGAGATTGAACGAGGTATTGGGATACCGACGATCGAATCTCGGGCAAGTAAAATACCGATTGACAAAGGGAATCGTATACGGGATTAATTGAATCCTCGACATCGTGGTTCATCCGATGAGATCATCATGGAGCATGTGGGAGCCAACTTGGGTATCCAGATCCCGCTGTTGGTTATTGCCCGAGAGCCGTCTCGGTCATGTCTGCATGTCTCCCGAACCCGTAGGGTCTACACACTTAAGGTTCGGTGACGCTAGGGTTGTGAAGATATGTATATGCAGTAACCCGAATGTTGTTCGGAGTCCCGGATGAGATCCCGGACGTCACGAGGAGTTCCGGAATGGTCCGGAGGTAAAGAATTATATATAGAAAGTGCTATTTCGGCCATCGGGACAAGTTTCGGGGTTATCGGTATTGTACCGGGACCACCGGAGGGGTCCCGGGGGTCCACCAGGTGGGGCCACCTGCCCTGGTGGGCCACATGGGCCTTAGGGGGTGCGCCTTGGCCTGCTTGGGCCAAGGGGAACCATCCCCAAAGGGCCCATGCGCCTAGGGTTCCATCTAGGAGGAGTCCTAGTGGTGGAAGGCACCTCCTAGATAGCTTGGGGGGAGGGAAACCTCCCTGGCCGCCGCCCCCTTGGGAGATTAGATCTCCCAGGGCCGGCGCCCCCCCCAAGAGGCCTATATAAAGGGGGGGAGGGGAGGGGGGCAGCGCACCCTATGCCCTGGCGCCTCCCTCTCCTCCCTGCAACACCTCCTCCTCCTCCCGTAGTTGCTTAGCGAAGCCCTGCCGAAGTTCTGCTGCATCCACCACCACGCTGTCGTGCTGGATCTTCATCAACCTCTCCTTCCCCCTTGCTGGATCAAGAAGGAGGAGACATCACGCTTTCCGTACGTGTGTTGAACACGGAGGTGCCGTCCGTTCGGCGCTAGATCATCGGTGAATTGGATCACGGCGAGTACGACTACCTCATCCACGTTCACTCGAACGCTTCCGTTGCGATCTACAAAGTGGTATGTAGATGCTATCTAATCTAAATACTCGTTGCTAGATGAACTCATAGATGGATCTTGGTGAAACCGTAGGAAAAATTTTAATTTTCTGCAACGTTCCCCAACATTACGGGCTTGACCAAAACATTGGGACCGGCACCCTCGCGCCAAGTTCCGATCCCGACTCATACGACATATGCAGACCACCTCCATCAGCCACTCCCTCGGCAGTGGCCGCTCCAGGTCCTCCTCCCCGTGCGTTTCCTGCCATGGAACAACCGTTAGAGCGACCCAGATCAAAAGCCCACACTGTACAAAAAGAGTCAGACAGGCAAGAGGCCCCGTCCGGCTGTGTGACGGTGGCAACCTACAAGCCAAGATGATGAGAGCAACAACAATCCAGGTAACGGCCTCTCCCTACTTGTGTCGCTGCTCCAATCCGAGACATAATCAAACTTGGCAAGATCCAAAACATGAAATGAGCTGACAACGATGCAACTACCTACCGAGCTCTCCAGCAAATCATGAATTACAAAATAAAAAAGATGGCTCACATATTTCTACTGGATAAATTCTAGTTTTTACCTCTTCAATAAAACATTGTAGCTTCTCTAACCAGCCAATTCTTATGACATAAACTGGGTGTTCACCATATTGTTTCCCATAAAGCAATAGTGTAGGCTGATTTTCTAAATCTTTCATGCCATTCATTAGAAGCAATAGTACAAATATTTTCTAAATATGTAGCTTTTATCACATCTTAAGGAATTTTCTGGGAACATACTTTTTCTATAGCAGCCAATCAAATGTTAATGCCTATTTGTATATGCTCAATGATAGCAAATTCAAAAATTGCAACTTTTAGCAAGAAGAAACAAAAGGAACATGAATCCACATATCAATTCAATTTACTAAGTTAGTTCATATAAATTACGCGAAGAATAGAAATATTTAGAACAACCCTGGATTTGGAACAACTTATGATGTAGCAATTGAAGGCCCTACTCGGACCAGACAAAGAAGAAAACACATAAATCTACATCCCACCAGAAACAGACAGACAACATTACTTGATCATTTATGTTTAGCACTACACTTGGATATCGTCTATTTTTAAGTACTACTAAAAAATCTACTCTGCAGTGACAGACAACATTAATTGTACACGACTGATACAGAAAGGCTTAAAAATAGCAAAAATCAAATCACACAGACTATGATAGACCTTTTGCTGGGGAGCATGTTTTGGAACAAACAGAGAAGGGGAACATGCACATTTCCTACCACTTGTAGAAGGAGAGATTTCAGATATGGCTTCTCTGCTCGACGGTGCCTATCAATCATAAGCCTGAGATATGTCTCAACCCAATGATCAACCTGTCCTTCGCAGTTATGAAAAGCACTTCAATGAGGTCAGGTGCTGGCACAATATCCGAATCTTCCATATTTTTGGTCTGTCATAACCTACAGAAATTTTGACATGCCACCGTAAGCTAAAATGAATCAAATCCACACTCACAGATGATAGTGCTTTTAATAAGCTTTGTTGATAATCAGGATTTTTGCAGGTAACAAAATGTTCAGTAACAATATCTGCACGGCAACAACAAAACTAACAATTATTTGCAAAAGATTATAAAAATAATAATGTGTGTCTAGCATAATTTATCCAATTGGTAGGAGATTGGCTAGCAGAGCAGTTTGCTATGAAGTGAAAGACTTTTTAACACCTAGCTAACAACCAGCATAGCAGATAGATGATTAGTTAGTGTGTAAGTAAACACTTTATAGTAACAGCCCACAGATGAGTCCAGACAAAGCAGGCACACAACAACGTAGTAAAAATGAGATACCTGCAGGCCGCTCATTACACAATGCAGGGTCGGATCAGAGCAGCGGCCTACAGAGCGAGCAGAAGCAGGCGTCCCTCGATTTAGAAGCGGTCGAGCAGGAGCAGACGTGGATTCCTCTCCCAGCGCTCGAGCATCTCTTGACGGGAGCACAACAGCGACAGCGCCGCGGATGGATGGACACCGCGGACAGCTCGGCAACCTCGCGTCTCTGTGGCCCGCGCTCAGTCCTGATCATTTTGTGGCAATAAAGAATATATGGTCGATCATTTTGTGGCATGGCATAGTACATTTTGGAATGACCCAGAGGCCGTCGAACAGTATATGCAACACTTACATACATGCCTCTTGACTCCTCCTCTTCATCTGCGAAGGATACCA
The DNA here is from genome assembly GCA_032464435.1 of Aegilops umbellulata. Classification (NCBI taxonomy): domain Eukaryota; kingdom Viridiplantae; phylum Streptophyta; class Magnoliopsida; order Poales; family Poaceae; genus Aegilops; species Aegilops umbellulata. Next base: position 270,358,328 of record CP136059.1, on the reverse strand, counting down.
TGTTGGATATGTCATCTTCATCGTACTGAAACTGATGAAAGCATGCTACAAGAATTAGGTAGAGGAATTAATGGAATCACAAAGTAAACTTGGGTCGGTGTCATCTAAACATGGGCATACTGTGATCTCATTACAAAATAGAACAGCATGGATTTACTAATTATGACATTGGATAATTCAACAATCCACTGGAAGTTGTTTTAGGCTTTGGCCCAGAAACAACTCTAATCCAACACGAGTACCTAATTTTTAGGTTCCAACGAAGTTTGTAGGGTTACCTAACAGTAATACCACACCGAGATCTCTGTATGTCGCTGTTTGGTACCTGCAGTCCGGCCGACTTGGCTTGGGTTGAGTCAACCATGCATTTGATTCCTCCTTTTTCTCCAGGGACTTCAGGCCACCAACTTGATCTTTCTCTGATTCACTCATCGATCTCTGCCCCGAGTCAAACTGCTTGTCAACCATCTCAAGGTTGCAGCCCAAAACATTGGTCATCTGAATCCTGAAGCATCTAGATGGTTTGCAGCCCAGATTTTGGGCATCTGAATCCTGAAATAAATGGTATGGTTTGCAATTGTAGAGATCAAATTAAGACTGTTGATCCCAGGAGGAGAAGATGATGATCAGAAAAAGGTGCAAACATAAAAGGAACAAATACTTTTTTTGCATGATGATAAGAGCTGACAAATTCTACAATCTTTGAATAGTTCTTCCTTTTTTGTGTTCTTTTGGGAGACAAATCCTTGACTCTATCTTTTCTTTTAATTTTTTCCCTCTTTCAACAGATAACACATTCTCTTCTCTCTGCTCTTGAGCATCAACAACAACACTAATCAATTGAAAAAAGTTAGTTTTTACAGCCAAGCCATACATCTAAATACACAAAATCACAGGCAATGATCCAAATCAAAGAATGGTAGAGTTGAGCGGAGAAAGATGGGATCCTTTTTTCAACCCAAGAAGAAGGCAGTCCTAATACAGCACCGTCCTCTGCTAAATTAAGAAAGGGAGAAGGAGAGTGGACGGAAGACGAGGAAAATCTTACCAGTGATTAGGCCGTTTTCAGAGAGGAAAGGATGCCGTGGATGGGTCGTTGCAGTGACCGCCGAGTTCACGTCGTCGCTGTAGTTCACCTCCGGGTTGCCGCTTGAGAGGGAAGGGATCTGGGGGCGGCTCCGTGGTGATCTGGATGCGCCGCCTGACCTGCTCGGCCACCGTGGCCCTCGTTCTCCTGGCTCGTGATGAGGAGAGGAGGAGAGGAGAGGGTGGGGGCGCTCCTCCTGCCTTGTGCACGCGAGGACGACGACGAAGACGCTAGGGAAGTGGACGGGGGAGATCCGGCAGGCTGGGTGGGAGGGCCGCGGCGTGGTGCGAGGGAGACGAGGAGAGAGGGCCGCGGCATCGAGGTCCGAGGGGCGGCGACGATGGCGATGTGGGTGGGTTGGCGAGGTCGCGAGCCCCCACTAACCCTAGAGGACGGGGATGCGGGAGGACGGGGGAATGGTGCGGCTGGCGGCGGCGGCTCTTGAGAGGAAGAGATGTGCGGGAGAGAGAACTGAGGGCCACGGTCCCTGGTGGCGCGGTCACCGGCCACGGCGAGCGGGACGGCCGGGGCGGGAGGGGGCGAGGCGGCGGGGCATCGGCCACGGCGAGCGGGGCGGGACGACGGGGCCGCGGTCAACGGCCACGGCGAGGGCGAGCGGGACAGGCGGGGCGGGGCGGGCGAGACGGCGGGTCGGGGCGGGGCGAGCGAGAATGCGGGGTGGGGCGGGGTGAGCGAGAATGCGGGGCGGGGCGGGGCGAGCGAGACGGCGGGGCGGGACGGGGAGTGACGGCTAGGGTTCTCTCCATAGGAACGGCCCGTTTTATACCCGAGGATGCGAAATGACAAAAATGCCCTCGGCGGGGCAGCGTAATTACGCGCGGTGGCACGAACGAGACGGTAACTATTCATTCCAGCAGTAACTTTTTTTGATCCGACGGACGAGGTCGCTCCAGGGCTCGATCCGACGGCCCAAGACCCATCAAGCCGCCAGATCCAACGGCCAGGAATCCAAATCGCTGAGGAGGCTCGGTGATCCCTCCGGTTCTTATTTCTGGATGTATATGTAGAGGATTAGAATTTCAGAAATGATTGAGTCGTAGCCATATACATACTGGCTCAGCTCCCATTTTGATATTTTCATATAAGCATGATTTTAAACACAGAAAATAAGTTGTATGTTGCAGCACTTTGACATAAAGTTCTATCAATATTTGTACAGTCCTTCCAAGTGTCAACTGATGAAGATTAGATTCATTGGATTTCGTTTGCTGATGTCTTCGGCTGCTTCTGCATATGGAGTTCAGCTCATTGGGAGAATTCTGACGCCAGGCCTTGAGAGAGTCTGGAAGCACAAAGTGCGGAACAAAATCTGGACTGCTGACCAGCTTGCGATCCGGGGAAGGCCCCACTCGCCGATGTGCAAGACGTGCAATCTGAGGCCTGAATCTGTGGCTCATTTAAGTTGTGCTTTTGCGAGTGAGAGATCTGGCAGTTGCTGTCCCTGGTGACCCCTTCCATTGCGCCTGCAGATTTAATTGAGAACTCAGTTATGTTGTAGTGGGCCAAGGTATTTGCAATGGCGCCGGTTGTCAATGAAAGTAGGCCGCTGGATTGAGGAGCTGTGCAGATAGAAATTGATGTGTCGTTGTGTTCTCTGAATTGTCCTCAACTTACATGATGATAGCGAACCATTTATGGTGGTTATGTTCATCTTCAAGCTCTTTAAGTATTTTTCTTTGTATCTTTGAATGCTTGTTTGTTATGGTTTACTTACGCGGGTGTCATTCATAGTAGGACTATTTGTTGAAATTAGCATTGGTTGAGACGTGCATTGCACGTGCAAACTTACTAGTGTATTGATAAAGAGTGGAGATTAACACCAGGATCGGACAGTTGCTGACACGCGATCACACACTGTCGGACACACACACATTGCACCAGTCTCACGACACGTTCCCGTACGTGGCGAACAAGTCGCACGCTCTCTCTTCCGACACGCCCGCGCCATGGTCGACGCTGGCTTATTATGACGACACGTCGACACGAACCAATTTGTAGTTCTGTACCACGCTCAGATGGAGATGCTGTTGGGGATGCCCTTGGCGGTGAGCCCGGCGGCGGCACCCTTGTGGTCGGAGGTGTTGGGGTAGAGCAGCATGTAGGGGAACTTGGCCGGGCCGTTGCGGTTCAACAGCTGCGGGTCGTGGTTCATGCCCACCACCTTGCTCTCGATCTCCACCAGCCGCTCGCTGAACCGCCTGAACACCTCCAGCGCCTTGGGGTCCGAGGTCCACTCCGGCGTGTCGCGCTGCCCCAGGTACACCTCATCCGACGAGTGCTTGGACAGCACCTCCAGCAGCGAGATGCCGATGATGGTCTGGATCTGGCTCGTGATGGTGTGGATGAAGGCCCGCTCCGGGTCGCGCTCCAGTTCCGCGTACTCCTCCGTCCCGGGCTCCGGCATCCGGCGCCGGCTCACCGTCGGCCGGTTCGGGAGGAACCCCGCGTACGGGTACTGCCCGAAGTTGACCGCCGCGTGCAGCGCCGACCCGATCCAGATGATGGTGGTGCACGCCTTGGCCAGCTCCCCCACGCCCTGCATCCTCGGCCACCATGGCGCGTCCTTGAGGTCGCCGTGCCCGACCTCGCGCGCCTCCTTCCACCACGCCTGCAGCTCCGCGTCGCCCTGCACCACGCCGTCGTCCGGGTAGTAGATGGCCAGGTACTCGCTCACGTACTGCTCGATGGCGTGCCAGATCGCCAGCCCGTCCGCCGCGTACGGGTAGTCCGACACCAGCAGCCGCACCTTGTACGGGCTCGACGCGTCCTCCACCGCCATGCCCCTCTTGATGAGATCGTCGGGCAAGCCCTGCTCGGTGAACTTCCAGTCCTTGTACACCACGGACGACATCCCCAGCGCAAACTTGCCCGGGAACACCGTCATCTCGAAGATGCCGCCGGCGTTGATGAGCGTCTGCCGGGCCAGCGCGTTAATGGTCATGGTGTCGCGGTAGTGCGGGCTCAGCAGCTTGTGCACCGGGTGCGTCACGCTGAGGTGCCGGTTCGTCGAGATCACAAACGGCTCCATCACCGCATGAGTGTTCAGCCTGCACGTTTCAATTGTACTACGTCAGTCGTGCATCTACCGACTGAATGACACCGGGTCAGTGTCGCCATTGTTTTGTAGTACGTACCAGTGGCTGACGAGCTGGTGCCACCCGGAGTCGTTGACGGCGACGTAGGCCTTGGCGAACTCCCACACCCAGCCTTCAACGCTGCCGCTCGGCACCGGCGTGTACACCTTGCTCTTGGCGGTGGTGAGGCCGCCCTGTATGACAGGCTCGCTCAGCTCGATGGCGAGCGGCGTGAGCCTGCCGTCGCCGCGCAGGAAGAAGAGGGTCCTGGTGGCGTAGATGAAGTTGCCGGGCAGGTTGTTGACGTCGATCAGGAACGGCATGAACCGGTCGTGGTGATCAAGGATGTAGAGCCTGTTGCTTTCCAGCGCCTGCATGCAACAAGTTGCAACATGCCAAAATTTATTTCACCTGCTCCAATCAAATCACAGTTGATCGCCATGGGTTGGCCAACTCGATCGTGTTTATTATTACCTGCTGCACGGTGAGGCCCTCGAGGTTCTTCTCGATGTGTGCCGCCGTGATGGTGCTGGTGTGGTCACCAAACTTGCTAGGGTCCAGACTACTTTTTGGCGGGAACTCCTGCATGCATGCCAGCCCAACACAAATTAAGATTTGCACGCTCTCAACATGGACAACATACATATTCAACACATACTTGTTAATTGACTCACCGTGAGACGCGTGATCATGACCGGGTTGACGCCGGCGAGCACCTCCCGGGCGAACTCCTCGTCGGTCCGCCACGCCTGCCGGTCCGCCTGGATGATGTGGGGGACGGGTAGCTTGAGCAGGGAGTCGCCGCCGACTGGAAGGAGGTCCTTGATGAGCTGCAGCGGGAACTGATTGCGCAGCTCCTCGAGGGCGGGCACCATGGGCAGCTTGATGCCGCCCTCGTATAGGTTGATGATGTCCCGGAAGGAGTCGAACTCGCCGGGGGTGGTGTCCACGTAGGTGCGCACCGCCGGCAGGATGCCCTGCGTGATGGCCTTGATGGAGTAGCCCAGGAAGTCGGACGTCTTGAGGTGGCCGAACTTCTCGTCCCGCGGCACGTAGATCTGCTCCAGCAGCGACAGCCGGCTCTCCAGGCTCGGGTCGTCGGCGTTGGGCTTGCGCCCGGTGCGGCCGCGGCGCGGGTAGGGGTGCTCGGCGCTGCCGCCGAGGACGGGGCGGCCCTCGCCGAGGTCGTTGTAGACGTCGTAGCGGTACACGCGGTCGTGCTCCTGGTACGGGCCCTGCCGGTCGTCGCCCCGCAGGTTCCGGAGCTCGTCGTCGCGGTACGGCTTCAGCGCCGCCGGCATCTGGCTCGGCAGGTACGTCTGTACGCGCGTAACATGGCAGAAAATTTGTCATTTTAGATGAGCACTGAACCTGCAGGCCGGAAGCCGATCGATGGCTTGCTCATGACAAAAGAACTACGTGAATTAGATGATTTTGCTTTCCCAACTAGAGCAGTATAATCGCTTTTTCTTTCACGTGTTTTATGCCACTGTTTCGGCAAAGTAAACCGGATTGAGTGCTACTACTGTATCATGCGACATCTTTTAAAAGTTCTGAGGCGGCCATGTAGCGACCGAGGTCGTCCCATGGTGGTGGAGCCATGCATGCGTTCATGTGAGCCCACGTACGTGTCTTGTCTCAAAGAAATAACCCGGCAGCAGCAGGTCGCACACTTGGTCAGTCAAGGGCAACAGTTTTCTTCACCTACCACGGTGCCACGGTGCCGGTGTCATTCAATCTTCTGCTGCACCTAGGCTAGCCATATCTTTTTTTTCTACCAACACGGAATAAATTCTGCACCTACTAATCTTATCTTATCACAAAGAAGACTTGACGACCATGAATGACGAATCCGGCCGGTGAAAATGAAAGGAGAGGAAATAAGGGAGGCTCACAACTCACATCGTTGGGGAAGAAGACGCGGCTGTAGGTGTAGGTGGCGACGGGGTAGATCCAGGAGTTGGCGACGAAGGAGAGGTCGCCGCGGCCGGGGACGTCGTGGAGGGTGACGGTCTTGAGCAGGAACTCGGAGCTGTGGTAGTTGTTGACGACGATGGCGCCCGGCACCCCGAGCTTCTCCACCTCCCAGTCGAAGGTGAGGCCGAACTTGGACTCCCCCGTCGTCAGCGACGGCAGGCTCGTCACCCACTGCTCCAGCTCCGCCTCCGCGCCCACCTTCCCGCGCCCGCCGTTGTCTGCACGTATTGCCAGGTTCTCACATGAGGCTTGATTAACTAGCAGTACGTGTCACTCTGCCGACTCCTTGATCAGTACACCATTAGTACGTGTCACGCAACGCAATGCTTTTTTCATCGCTACGTCTTTATGCTTTTAGTTTAGCTGTTGTGCTAGCTACTTTTGACATGTCCTTGCTTGTTGTATTGCTTTGTTTCGAGCATCCGATGCTCTGCAAGCTCTGGTGCACGCACCATGCTAGTAGTATTGTCTCTTCTTTCCATGGCACGCCCATGCTCAGCTAAAGACGACCGACCATGGCTATCTTTCTTATCTTTAGCCGATCGAGATACATCGATGCATCCATGCATGGCCGACAACACAAAAGACATACTCCAAGGAGAGGAGGAGGAGGAGGAGGAGGAAGAAGAAGAAGAGGAGAGGAGTGGCGTGCTGTGCTTACTTTGGTCGACGAGGGTGGAGCTGATAAGCTGGCAGGTGACGCCCTTGCCGATGAAGTCGCCGATGCCGTCCATGATGGTGGCGCCGAAGTCGGTGAGGTCCAGCACGTTCTTCCTCATGAGCACCACCGTGCCCTTGAGCCGCGCGCTCTTGTTCGCCCCCGTCAGGCTGTCGATGAGCCCGCCCAGTATCATCTTGCTGCTATTTCTTCAGTCTGTCACTACTTCAATCGCACTGCTAGTGCTGCTGTTCGGTGGAGAGCTCTCAGAGCTGTGCGGAGGGAGATGGCTGTGTGTTTGTGCGACTGTGTGAGGAGGTCGCAGCGCGGGCCGGCCAATTTATTGAAGTGGGTGGGGGGTGCGTAGCCAGCGCTGGGCACGGAGGGAGCTTCGTACAGGAGTTTATTTGGCCTGGCTGTTACGTGGGTCGTTGCGATGGATCCATCCATCGGGCAGTCATTTTCTGCTGCGCGCGGCGGCTGGCTCGATCGGATCGGACTACCCGCACCGCCAGACGGCGACGCGCCCGGCTCGTGTTCCGCATGGCTCTCTCTGGCTCCATGCCGTGCGTCGCTGCGACGAGGACATATTTTCTGCGTCCGGTGCATTTGGCGGTCAAACGTACGCGTCCGCGACCGGCGGGGCGTGCCATCCATGCGGACCGAGAGCGGCGAGCGGCGACGCGTCGGTCGTGTGAATAGTTGGCCCAGCGGTGAGCGCATGGGGCTGAAGCAATGCTTTGTACGGTTTCTAGCCGTCATATGCGGCCGGCCAATCTTTTCTTTTCTTGTGTGTGCATCGGACACGCTCGCATAAACGGGCATACTCATCACTACGAACGCGCGCATGTATACCCTATTTTTATGTGCGTGTGCGAGATGCTACAACGACACAACATCTTAAGATTGACGTATCCGAGGCATCTTGTAGTAGACAAAAATGTCTTTATGAGAATTGCTACTTCGTGGCAGCTGCCACCTGAATTCTTTGAGTCGAGGGAGGTGGGTGTGTGTGGTTGGATTTTTCAGAAGGGTGTTATTAGATCTCGGTCGAGTGATATTCAACCAAGTCTCAGTCAAGTGACGTAACATGCGAAAGAGAAACGGAAAAAACTGAAAAGGAAATTTATTGTGGAAAATATAGTCAATTGTTTTTATAGTTACAGTATATGCTTGTGCCAACGAAATCTAATAGGTAACGTATTTTAAACTGAGTTCAAATCAATCATGGTATGTGGTACTGTACTACATAGTCTCTTGGTACGAAGGTTTGCAAATGACTGGATGGTCCTTTTCACAAGTCACCAACAACAAATCTCCTATTCATCATCTAGTAGACGCTAATTAAAGTGCAATAAACAGCGATGCACGCATCTACGCCGTCGATCGGAACACCTTTTTGAGATGGTGACTCTATTGGCATATGTTATTTAGGACAGTAAAATATCTACTAAAACCACATTGGAATACAAACTAAAGAGTTCACAAAAAGGTTCTCAAAGAAACAAAAATACCATTTTTTGGGGGGAACAAAACTACAAAAATACCGTTGATTTAATGGAACCTTTTAATTATTTATTTTGAGTTGGATGGAACCTTTTAAATAAATAGATCTTCATATTTTATCTAAACATATGATAGGCTACAAACGATACCCCTGCATATGTATACTCACCTACACACCAATACCCCTGCATACACTTCCCAGACCTGCATGTAATGGCCTGCTTGTCGCTGCTCCCACCTAAGGCCCTCCGAGAACTAATATGCTTGTACTAACGAAATCTAATAGGTAACATATTTTAAACTGAGTTCAAATCAATCACGGTATGTGGTACTATACTAATCAATCGTGGTCTCTCGTACGAAGGTCTGTGAATGAATGAATGGTCCCTTTCACAAATCGCCAAAAAGAATCTCCTATTCATCATCTAGTAGGCTCGTCTTTGGCTCTTTGCCATCCGTCCCCAACTAATCGTACAATACGTACCTTGACGGTCTTCATAAGAACAAGACAAGTAGTACTCCTTCCGTTTCTTTTTACTCCGCATATAAGATTTGGTCAAAGTACTAAGAGCATCTCTAGCAGAACCCGTATAACGCCGACCCACAGAAGTCATTTACAGTTTGCGAAAAAACGTATTTGCAGGCCGGTGCGAGAGGCCGCAGAGCCAGACCCCGCAAACGGACCCGCATAAAAGGATATTCGCCGAAGATGCTCTTTTACGGGTCGGCTAGCCAGGGTCTGCTCAGGGACCCATATAAAAGAATTTCTGGAGTACTTTTACCCTGATTAAAGAAGAAACAAAAGTACATGACACTTCAGTACAGCCGTAAATGTGGTCAAGATTTGCAAAAAAAAAAAAAAGGAACAGTCAATTGAGGATTAGCAAATCCTAGATTTAAAATGATACGAAAGTGAGCCCGAATTCGGTGTATGGGCTACAATGAGTGCAAGAAAATAATGTAGGGGAGAAGATTTCACTTCTCCTACAACAACAAATGCTATACTTGACTGTTCTTGGAGTCCTGGCTTGTATGCCACCCAGTACTTGCTACAATTGTTACCTTTTAAGTTCAACTTACATGCATTTATAAGTTTCATCTTACAAAGGTCCACAGTTTCACACTATATTACACATAAGAGAGGGCAAACAAAAAATGGTTCTAGCAGAGAAGTAGGTGGAAATCATCAAATGATATGTATACTCACCTATACACCAATACCCTTGTATATACTTTCCGCTGGCCTGCATCTAATGCCCCCTTTGTCGTTGCTCCCACCTAAGGTCCTCCGAGAACTCCATCATAGCAGCTCTCGGATCGCCGTCTGTGACCGATAGGTAGTACTCGGCAGTTCCGTCATCGACATGCAAGCTCCGCCTCACCGACTCGAGAATCCGTTTGCTTCGCCTTTTTGCGGCTGCAGCGTTCGCCACGGATTCTGCATTTCCATTCGGGTGGCCCTCGGGGTAAAAGACCGCGACCTCTCTCTTTGAGTTGTGATCCATCTCAATGTAGCATGTGCTCCCCAGCAGGATTTCTGGATCACTGATTGGTATCAAAAGCCTCTCCCTCGAGTAGATACCGTGGTCGCTCATCATGTTGTTGAACCGTTTGATATCGGTCACCTGCTCAAAATTCACAGAATATCAAATAAGATTAGATGAAGAATAGAGAAGGTTTGCTCACACGAGCACAGTACAGCTGCACATCTTTCTGAAACAGTGCAAATATTTGCCTAGAATGGTACAAATTACCAGCATTCAGCCACTGACAAATGAAGTAGCTGAGGATACCAATTGTTTTCAAATTGAAGTTGCATAGACAGCTTTGTCAATAACAGTAGTCCAAAAAGTCTGAACATGTGTGTGGTCAATGTTTCAGATTAACTCTATATCAGCAACATTGAAGATAAAAAAGGGTTATTAGCTGAAGGTGCATGGGCATTCTACAGCCTTGCCTTGCTATCAATTGTGGCAACATTATGGAAACCAAACCTCGAGAGCTAGCTCAATTACTTTGAGACCTAACAAAGTAAGCCACTGCAGCCTTACTATCGATTGGAACATTCAACATTTTAATTGATACAACCGAGCAACGAGTATTGACAGAACTATGGAAGCAGTGTATCTATTCTATCATCAAACGTTGTATCATGAGCATTATCAGATAGCCAACGATTAAAACATGATGAGCTATGGTAACGACAACGGCCGTGAGTTCCGCGACAGTGAAAACGTTGACTGTTCTTCATGATCAGGAATTATTGTAGTGACTTGCAACTTTTGCTTATTTTACATTAGATAGACTATCTGTTAGACAATCACTCATGACTTCCATACTTGTATTTCAAGTCTCAGTAACTCTTATCTCGTGATAAGAACTAAAAAAGACATAGTCTCTCATCATATATACATCTTGCAGTATTCAATATTATGGCCTTGGATGCTACTCCCTCCGTCCGGAAATACTTGTCATCAAAATGGACAAAAAAGATGTATCTAGAACTAAAATACATCTAGATACATCTCCTTTTATCCATTTTGATGACAAGTATTTCCGGACGGAGGGAGTACTACGGAATCTGCCAAGTTCAGTATGGGTTGGTGTTGCCTCATCAGGCACCAGAGCAGAACAAAGTAGGATTCAGCGAACAACAATATCTGAAGAATAACCTTCAGACGGGGAGGATGGACAGACAGATAGGTGATACCTGGACGGAGTACTTGAGCGCTACGCCGGGGACGGTGTCGCCGCGCCGGACGGTGTGCGAGAGCGCGAAGCGGGCGAGGGAGGCGGCGCGCCAGAAGGCCCTGGTGGCCGGGTCGCCGAGGACGCGGCGCACGCCCCAGGGCGCGCGGAAGGCGGCCTCGAGCACGGCGCGGTCGGAGGCGACGGCGCGCCAGAGGCGGCAGACGCAGGCCGCCCGCGCGACGTCCGCGGGCGGGAGCCGGTGCAGGACCGCCCGCAGGAGGTCGCCCGGGAAGTCGCCGCCGCTCATCGGGGACGGCGCCTCCGGATCGGGTTCGGTGGGGGAGGAGGCGGGGAGGGCGCGGCTGCTCATGGCGATCGGGAGGAGGAGGATCGCGCGGGGGGACGGATGGGGGAAGGAGGCGAGGCGGCGTGTGCGGATGGGGAAGAAGGGGCAGCAGGGGACTGGAGATGTGGCGCTCAAGAGCGGTGCGTGCACAGCTCGCGGACCGCACCACAGCAGCGTCGCACCGCAGAATTCCTCCACGCCTTGTGTCATCTTTTTCTTTGCCAAGGATAAAGCGGATTCTATTTCTCTTCTCACCATCTTTTTTTTCAGAAAAACTTCCAATCTATTCATCTTCAACCATGGTAGTACAACGAACACCAGAAATAAAAATTACATCCAGATCCGTAGACCAACTAGCGACGACTACAAGCACCGAAGCGAGCCGAAAGCGCGCCGCCGTCATCGCCCCTCCATCACCGGAGCCGGGCACAACTTGTTGTAGTAGATAGTCGGGAAGTCGTCGTGCTAAAGCCCCATAGGACAAGCACCCCAGAACAGCAACCGCCGCCGATGAAAAATAATGTAGATCGGAAGGATCCAAACCGAAGACACATGAACGTGGACGAACAACGACGAGATCCGAGCAAATCCACCAAAGATAGATCTGCCGGAGACACACCTCCACACGCCCACCAACGATGCTAGACGCACTGCCGGAACGGGGACTAGGCGGGGAGACCTTTATTCCATCTTCAGGGAGCCGCCACCGTCTCGCCTCCCTGAGTGGGACACAAACCCTAACAAGATTGAAAAAAACGACTAAAAACGGAGCCCTCCCGCCGGCCCTTGCCAGGATCCACCGCGCCTCCATGGCCCTAGGGCCACCGGAGACGAGGCGGACATGCGTCGGCGCCGGCGAGAGGCATGACCCTAACTTTCTTTCTTGAAGGAGGAGGAGGAGGCAAAGCCCTGGCTCTGAATTGGGTCTAGCCCTACACCTCTTCTCACCATCTTGCAAATGATATGACAGTTATTTGAGAAATAAAGTCTGATTATGCTAAAAAAAGCGGATTTTATTTCTCAATCTCTATCTACTCTAGTGAAGCAGTTGGTACTCTCCCTTCCGGGTTTTTTCCCCAATCCCACCTCATACCTTCGTTTGTCGTCCCTCCACCCACCCCCCTCTCACGCTGGTTTCTCGATTCACCTCCCACATAACGAGAAGAAATCTAAATGGATCAAAACATTCTATGGAGATGCAATTTATTTAGTAGTCCCTCCGTCTGAAATTACTTGTCGCAAAAATGGATGTATCTATAACTAAAATATGTCTAGATACATTCATTTTTCCGACAAGTATTTCCGGACGGAGGGAGTAATATCTTTATGCGAAAGAATCAATCACGATTGATTTATTTAGCAATATCTTTAGTTACTTAAAAAACACATATGGTTTCATCGATTTTGATTTTTTTCCTATCCCTACTCGTACCCATTTTTTTGCAGGTATAAACTTCTCGTCGCCCATCTCCTAAATCAGCGCCTCCTCTGCTGAAATATCTGCCCACCGACTCCGCCAGCTTCCATATACTCCGCAGGCTCGTCTCCCCTGTCCCAAATCCCAACCCCATGCCACACGAAGACGGAGCAAGTCCTGCTGCCACGACGAAAGCACATGTGGTGGTCGGGAGCTCGTTGTCAGGAGAGCTGTGGCAGCAGCTCGAGAACGGCATCCTCTTCCTGTACGCCTTGTCCAAGCCCATCAGGGAGCGAATCGAGGAGCACTCTTGCGTCCTGTCTCCAGCTCATACCCCCCTTCACTAGGATTGCAAGAAAAGTTCGAGACTTGTGAGCCGCTCAACATCGACTCGTATTTTGGCGAGACTCGAGGTCGGCTCAAAAAGAAAGAGCTGATCTTAAGCCAATATTGGCTCGCTCGATTTTTCCTCAATAGCCCGAGATCATATAACTATATTATATAATTTTGATATATATTACAGATAAATGGGACAATTTGTTACAGTATAAATAGTCAAAGATAACTTATTACCATATACGTTGTGTACGATTTTTCTTCGTTTTATCTACTACCAAACATGAAAAACTAATTAACTGCAGAGGAAAGTTAGCCCCATGTGGTATATGATCGCCATGTGTTTAATATCATGTTATTTTGGCAGAAGTTTGAGAGTAGACGCACCTTCAATTTTTTTTCTTGCTACTAGTCCGTCAGTATTAAGTACTAGTCTTTAGTTTAGGGAGAATAAGTTGAGTTATATAAATGGTTTTTTATGTTGTGTCGTGGCCTATCTTGTTATAAAAAAGCATCTTACGTAGATCGAAACTAGCTCAAGATCGACTCGAGATTTTTACAAACTGAGCACGAGCCACTTTCTACAGCTCGACCCTGAGATTCGCTTGATTTGAGCTCACTCGAATTCTTGTATAATTTGAGCTGAGCCTAATTCAACTCGCTCAAACTCGACTCGTATGCAGCACTACCCTCCACAACAGGTGGCCATGGAAGATAGGTATGGTTGCATCTTCAACAAGGATTTCTTATGGTATGTATCTGACTCGATTTAATTCGAGATGCAAATTGTGTCCAATATGCGTTCACGTCTTAGGCTAACACTATTTTTCTCAAGCCCTCACTGTTTGTAGTATATCGAATTACCTCACGAAGTCACGGCGAGCAGTCACCCAGGAGCTTCACCTGCGCACCCAACGTTTTTGCATCTACGCCGGAGCAGTGTGCGTTGCAAGGACGATGGGGGGAGGGGGCAGCACTTACAAATGGCCGCCAAGAAGCACGAGATCGGCGGGGGCATTGTCGGGGTTACGATCCTGACAATGATTACTAGGGGTACGAATAGGGGGCAGAACCTAGCTACGGCGCAGGTGTAACACTCGGTGTTTAACAAGTTCAGACCCCTCTCGGAGGAGGTAACAGCCCTACGTCTCGTGCCCAGAGGCTTGTTTTGATTTGATGGGAATGGTTACAGAGGTTGCTCGTGCCCGATTATGGAGGGGGGTGTGGCTTATATAGGGTGCGCCGCGGCCCCATGTCCTCCGCATCGCCGGGGAATTAAATGACGCTGAATGCGTGAGTTACAAGTGTGATGAGCCTCTACTACGGCAGTTACAGGTAATGGTAGCCTTGACTCTGTTTAATGGATGACTTAGGATTCCTCGACCGTTGCAGCTCCCACGTTGCCCCTTCGCCTCCTTGGTCCGAATGGTGATTCGTTAGCCGAGTGGCGGGTGGTCGTCCGAGTGTTGTTGAGTTGTCGAGTGAACTTCCTGATATATGCATCCAATTTCTGCAATGTGTCTTCTCTTTAGTGTAGCCTCACCAGGAAGAATCCCTCGGAGGACATGCCACCAGAAAGCATGAACTTTTGGTACGACATTTTGGTACTTCCATTGATCCTTGCCACTATTCCCTCGGCCCCGCTCGCTATCGCTTGCGCTTGTGCTGCTCGATCAGCCGCCTCCGAGCAACACCGGTTACGTAACTGGTGAATCCCCGCTGGCTAACGCTATTAGAGCATCTACAACCGGGCGCCTCAAACCTGCTCATACGTCCGGCCGGGCCGCCGGATCACTGGCTGGTCATGACCGGATCTTGGTATGGTGGCGGCGATTTATCCGTGGAGGTTTGATTTTTCTGAGGGGTAGGAGAGGAGAGAAGAGTGTGCGTGTTGACCGACTTACGAGCGGGAACTTGTTCGGATCTGTCTTATTTTTTATGGGTCTCTGATTTGTCTTTTAATCGGTCTCTTTGTTCGATTTGCTTCGTTTTTTCTTTTTGATCAGCGATCTGTTTCGATTTTACTCATGCGGAGAATCAAATCAATATCTGAGTATTGCTCTAGCTGCTGCTGAATTAACCTGGATTCAATCGTGACTCTCTGAACTAGGCTATACTCGGAAAGATTTGGCAGTATTTTCTTATGATGACCTGGTCGAGAGAGTAAGAAACATCGGTCATGGGCGGTTTCAAGTTGTTTTGGTTGCGCAGCTTTCGATCACTGTGTCAGTCGAGCTCTAACGCTCACGGCTCTCAAACCCAACCTATGGTGGATCGCGGGGGACAAAGCAAAAGAAGAATTGGAAGAAGAAAAGTTTTCTCAACACGGGGAGGAAGTCCCTTCTAAATTGGATTTGTTATTGTAAGGGATTTTTTAAGTAGGTTCAGGTTGGGCCAGAGAGGCTCTTACATGTTTATTTATTAAACAATGGTTAGAGTAATATCTTCATAATTGTGTTTGTGCCTTAACTGTTGTTTGAGTGATGTTGCTCTGGCACAAAGTTCTTCTAAACTAAAAGTCGTCGTTTGCACATACACAACAAAAATATTTACCTGGTTTGCTACAATAGCACTTAAAATTTATGCTTGAAAGAAAATTATGGGAGACAAACTCTAAGATTCTGTATAAAGGTATTCTACAATGATTGCTCTTTCCATCTAAGAGATACATTATACTAATAGGTCAGAATTCATAATCTTGCATTTTTGCAACATGATTATTCCAAAAGTCGTGTTTTTTCTGGGTTAATTTGATAAATGCCACTTCAAATTTGACGATTTCGAGAAATGCCACTGTAATTTCTAAACTTTGAAAAATGTCATTTCATGCCATTTCTAGTGGAGTTTTTCAAAATCTGCAGCGGCGTTTTTCAAAGTTTACAAAAATTGCAATGGAATTTTTTAAAGTTTGAAAATTGCAATGGCATTTTTATGAATCGCCATAATTGGAATGGCATTTATCTAATTAACCCTTTTCTGTATGATAAACTAAGAAAACTTCGATTCATAACAAGTTCTCTTAATGACTAGTGCCTACACTTAGATTTTGCACTAAGGCATTGGACTCTCGAGTACGACTCCCGTAAGCCAGTCTTGCATCGCTTGCCATTGAGGTGCCAATACAAACAACGGAAGACCAACTGAGCCATATCGGGATGCGATGGTGCCGACAACAAAACGATGTTTATCTCCTGGATGCTGGATTCAAGCTAGACTACTTGAGTTGGTGCATGCGAAAAATGGTGCAAGCTACCAAACGCACTCTAAACACTCATGTCAATGAGCAAGCATGGCCTCTCGCTCTGCGGCTAAAATTCCCCATGCATCCCATTCCCATCCACTTTGAATCAAACGCACTTGTCACACACCTCTTCTCCACACTCATTCATACTCTTTTTTCTTACAATTCGCTTTGGTTGTTGTTTTTAGTTTTCGTTGCGTGGTCTAGCTAGGGAAAGAAACTAGTAGCTATTTTGTTTGCCGGGATGGAAAACCGGCCAAATATAGATTAGCATAGCATACGGATTGTATGTGCAATAGTTGTATACTTCACTACCACATCACCATTCACCAACCTGCAGCTCAGCTACTCCCGATTTAATTATTTACTGCTGCGAGGCCTGATGGGACATCTTCTCAATGAGATTTTTAGGCATATTTTACTGAATCAACGTGCAGTATTTTTTATCCAAAATTGATATTGTAAAGTAGTTTTGGTATTTCTTATTTGGATAATTAATTTGATGTCCTTAGTTGTGTCCCACTCGACGTAGTTTTTAAAAACACTCGGTCTTGCCCAATCTACTTTGCTTCTCTTATTTTTTTGCCCTTCCATCGCGATTTCATCTGGTCAAAGATGTTTGTCTGTTAGAGGGACAATTTTCTGGACCCCTTGCCCCTCCTTACAACTCTAGTTAAAAAATAAAGAAAAAAACAGTGTGTCTCTTACAGGTGGGACCCCTCGTGTCTCTTATCTCTTACTAAAGGATCTGGTCAAAATCGGTCAACGAGAAGGATAACCCAGAGCGTTGAGGGGAGGCTCAGGCAGCTCGGTCGTTGCCGGCGCTGACAAACGGTGGCGTGGCGAGGGCTACCGACCACTGGGAAGTGCTTGTGGATGTCTGTCAGGATCGATGGAGCTTGCGTCCGAGGCGGGCGATAGCTGTGGATGACACCATGGTCGTGCGGGAGCTCGGTCATGTGGAAGCCATGAGGGGAGGTCATCGGCGAGTTTCCTGTGCTGCGAATGGCGGCCTACCGGTGATAGGCGACTGCGGGGTCGAGGTCTAGGACGGCTGTCAGCCGGCGTGTCCTCCGCCATCCCCACGTCGTCCAACGCGTCACCCTATTGGCCCCTGTGGCCGCAACTGAGGGAGTCCTGAATTATGGGGTCCTCGGGTGCCCGGGCTATGTAACATGGGCCGTGAAGATACAAGATAGAAGGCCTTCCCCGTGTCCGGATGGGACTCTCCTTGACGTGGATGGCAAGTTTAGCGTCCGGTTGTATGATTTCCTTTCTCTGTAAACCGACTCTGTACAACCCTAGGCTCCTCCGATGTCTATATAAACCGGAGGGTTTAGTCCATAGAGGCTATCAGAATTCGCATAGGCTAGACAGTTAGGTTTACCCATTACGATCTCGAGGTAGATCGACTCTTGTAACCCCTATACTCATCAAAGTCAGTCAAGCAGGAAGTAGGGTATTACCTCCATTAAGAGGGCCCGAACCTGGGTAAACATCGTGTCCTCTTTGTCTCCTGTTACCCTCGATCCTCAGACACACAATTCGGGACCCCCTACCCGAGATCGGCCAGTTTTGACACCGACATTGGTGCTTTAATTGAGAGTTCCTCTGTGTCGTCGACGAAAGGATCGATGGATTGCCTTGTCATCAATGACAACATCACCTCTGGAAGGGCCCTAGCTCATGGACAGGTCCTCCAGCTTGGCGGCTTCACCATGGGCGCCCGCTTGGCCGTTAACACTACAAAAAAAGACACATCCGTGACATTTTGGGCCGAACGAAATTTTTTTCTGTCATACTTATGACACTTCTATGATGATAATTGTGACAAAACCCAGTATCATCATAGATGTGGTGTGCTCCTACTTCTATGACAAAAAATCATGACAGAAAATGGGCTTTTCGTCCTGGGCGGGCCGGAGACGCAGCTGCATGACATTCTTTGGGGCGTCCATGACGGAAAAAACCATGGTAGAAGCGAGGGCGAGGAAAATATCAGGGTGTTCCTAATTACGATGGGTGGTCGGGGCCGAGCGATGCGCGTTTCTCTCGTACACGCACGCGCGTGGGTGCGAGGCGTTGGGCTATAACTGAACCCGAGCGATTGCACTGCAGGCTACGCGTTACTGAACCCGAGCAATCGATCGATGGCTGTTAACTAAACCCGATCGAGCGATTCCTTCGCTACTGCTGCTAACTGAAATCGGTCGATGCTGCCTCTGGATGATCAGTGAGCGTTGCTAGGGGGGTTTGGATGAACAGTTCCCGGTGGGGGTGGATGAACAGGACCCCGTGGTGTTGCCTCTGGATGAACAGGACCCCGACCGATCGAGCCAATTGGGGCTGGATGAACAGGACCCCGTGGAGGGCTGGATGAACAGGACCACTCCATGGAGGGCTGGATGAACAGTAGACGGTGGAGGGCTGGATGAACAGTAGCCCGTGGAGTGGTGGTTGAATAGGAGTCCGTGGAGAGGGCTGGTTGAACAGTAGCCGGTGGAGTAGCGCGCAGTGAATGCTGGATGAACAGGAGCCCGTGGATGAACAGTCGCAGGTGGAGGCTGGAGGAGGTCGACGGTGGATGAACAGTAATCCGTGGAGGCTGGAAGGCGTTGACGGTGGAGATGAAAGAGTATCCCATGGAGTCCCGTTTTGCGATACGCCACACCCCTCCCGATGAACAGGACCCCCATTTCAACCGTAGCGCTCCAACACAAGTCCGTTTCCACCGTTTTGCGGTACGCCACACCCCTTCCGATCAACAGGACCCCCGTTTCGACCGTAGGAGGTCCGTTTCTTCCTTTTTGCGGTACGCCACACCCCTCTCGATGAACATGATCCCGTTTCGAACGTGGCCGGTCGAACACAAGGTTGCTTCCTCCGTTCTGTGGTATGCCATGCCTCGTTTTCATCGGCTGTTCCATCCAAGCCGGTTGGCTACCACGCGTTCCGTTGCCTTTCGATGGACACGACGCATTCCGCTGCCTCCCCATGAACACGACGACGACGCAATTTCTCCGTTTCGACCCAGCCATGTACACGAGCCCTGGCCGTACGTACGCGCGAGTAGGCGTTCGAGACTCCGCCCGTATGTACATACGTGGCCGTATTTACTTTCTTGTACCCTGGTCGTTGTATGTACATGTACATGCTACGTGCGCGCATCTACTATGACACGTGCACACCTCTACATCGATCAGTATGTACGTACACGTTCGCGACCAGAATGACAACGCTACGTACGCTTCGGACAGGTGGGTCCCGACTGTCAGGCACTTCCTTGCGTGCGAAGATGTAGCTGGTGGGTCCCAACAGTCAGGGGGGCGAATCGTTTTTTTTCGGATGCACTTCCTTGCGTGTGAAGATGTAGCTGGTAGGTCCCAGCAGTCAGGGGGAAACGTTTTTTCGCGAAATACGGTGGCCCGTCCGGTGGGTCCCCGCTGTCAGGTGCAGGAATGATTATTTTCCGCGTAATAAGGAGGCCCTTCCTTGCGGCTGTCGTGGACCCAGCTGTCAGCCTCTCCACGTTGACCACATTGACCACGCCACGCCGAGAGCACCAAGGCGGTGGACGATGACGAGGCCTAGGAAGGGGACGACGTGGAGCCAGGGAAGATGCGGCAGTGGATGCCCACGCGGAGAGGAGTACGAGGGTTCACTGGTTCAGCTGCGGTGTGAGGCTGCCGTCGCCGCAGAATAACAGGGGGTGTGGGTGAGTAGATGGATGGCCTGGCCAGCGGTGCGAGTAGTAGGGGGCGGTGAGGCCTCCGCGGCATCACAGCCGGCCACGGGAGGCAGGAGTATGCGGTCCGACCGGCGCTGCTTTGGGCGACTGGAGCAAGAAGACCAGAGGTTGAAGAAGCACTACGGTTGTTGGATAGACATCGTACGGTCACTGGAGCTAAAATCGTTCATATTGACTAAGTTGACAAAGCACTCCGTCCCTGTCAACTTAGTAGGCCCACAAGTAAGCCTCCCACCAAGGGGGTCCCAACTAGCAGGGGGTATTCATTTTTTTGTGCGTAATAAGGAGACACTTCTGGTGGGTCCGAGCTGACAGCGGGGGGAACATTTTTTCACGAAATACGGTGGCCCATTCGGTGGGTCCCAGCAGTCAGGGGGGAAAAGTTTTTTCGCCAAATACGGTGGCCCGTCCGATGGGTGCCTGTTGTCAGGTGGAGGAATAATTATTTTCCGCGTAATAAGGAGGCACTTCCTTGTGGCTGCCGTGGACCCAGCTGTCAGCCTCTCCACGACAGTACTCTTTCGATGGAAGTCGTTCCTTAACCACGTTGACCACGCCGCGCCGAGAGCACCAGGGCGGTGTACGACGGCGAGGCCTAGGAAGGGGACAACACGGAGCCGGGGAAGACGCGACAGTGGATGCCCATGCGGAGAGGAGTACGAGGGTTCACTGGTTCAGCTGCGGTTTGAGGCTGCCGTCGCCGCAGAATAACAGGGGGTGTGGGTGAGTAGAGGGATGCCCTGGCTAGCGGTGGGAGTAGTAGGGGGCGGTGAGGCATGCACGGGAGGCGGGAGCAGGCGGTCCCGCCACGCTGGATTTGGCGGCTGGAGCAAGAAGATCAGAGATTGAAGAAACACGACGGCCGTTGGATTGACATCCAATGGTTACATCTGCTAGAATCATTGTTGATGTATATAATAATTAAAAAAATCTTGCATACGCGTCAACTTAATAGGCTCATAAGTCAGACCATTCCCTCTTCTTTTAATAATTTATATATAGCTCATTGCGACTTCTTATGCAATTTATTGCAGTCCGTTTTTTTGGTTGGCCAGGACCAATTTCGCATATTTCTGTGGGTTCCAAACTATTTTTAATATCGAAATGTCGAGCCAGATTTAAAGTATTTTGAAGATATATTTAAATTAGGTTAATGCCTAGTGAAATAGGAATCTAAAAATGTGAAAAAAATTAAAAATTATAAAATAATTGCCAATTTGTCATTTGTTTTTATATTTACAACCCATTTCATATTACTTTCACTATTTGTAGGCGTCTTGAAAGAGTTGCAGCCGATCAGGGTGTAGAAAAATAAAAGGCCTGGATTGAGTATTCTTCAGAAAAAATAAACTGGGCTCATTTTCACAAAGAAAAAATAGCTGGGCTGGTCGCATGGTGAACATAAAATATAAGCCTCGGCTAGCCAGGCCACAGCCCAGTTCAAACCCTGCTCCGTCTCAACAATAATAAAAAATACTGCTCGAGCAGCTACGTCCCAGGTGTCAGCCGATATTGTGTTGTTCTCTTGTCTATTGACTATATACGCTCATAATGTCGTGGGTCCCAGATGTCAGAAAAACAGTAGGAGGAAGCATTTTATTTTTCCATACGCTGACATGGTGGGCCCGTACTGTCATCCTCTCCACGTACTTCTGCCGATTCCTGTTGTTTGTTGACCATGTTGACAACGCGAGAGGGCGGCGCCGCGGCGAGCGCACCAAAGCGCGCGGAGGACGACGGCGAGGCCTCGGACGACGGCGTTAACGATTTAGGAGACGGTGGGGCGGCGATGTGTGGCTGAGGCGCAGCCAGCCGTGGGTGGCGGAAGCAGGCGGCCCCGCTGACGCTGGTTTGGTTTTGACGGCTAGAGGAAGACATGACTGAAGAAACACGACAGACTGTAAAAGCAGCAGAAGTATTTAACAACCTTAACTGAAACCAGGAGGGACACTTAACAACCAAAGCTGAAATCAGTATGAGTATTTATACAAGTTCAACCGTACAAAGCACGCCTCAAACAGTGAGAAGTAGCTGGCCAGATGGAGTCGAAGGAGAAGGGGAAAAGCAGCTGGTGCCTTAGACGAGGATGGCCAGATGGAGTCGAAGGAGAAGGGAAGAAGCAGCTGGTGCTGGCGGACAGCGATGGTGCTGCCACCCCCGCCACTTCCACAGATCTGAGTCGTCGCTGCCGTGGGTGCCAAGAACGAGCGAAGGGCTTTTCCTGGAGCCAGCGTGAGCGCGTAAATTGTGTGTGTGTGTGTGGGGGGGGGGGGGGTTGCATGTGTCACATGGAAACGCACCGAGCGAACTCCTAGCGAAGCAGCATGATCAGTCAGTCGAAGCCGTCGCCTTGCCTACGCTCGCAGGTTCTAGCGACGACACTGTAGAAACGGCCCCACAGGCTTCGTCCCCATCCGCACGCAGAATACCGGAAACACCCCTCGCCGCCAAGCCTGCAGCCTCCGCCCTTATCCTCTTCCTCTGTTTTTCCCCACTTTGCCCCCACACCTCGCGGGGGCGGCGGCGAGGCCACTGATCACCGCATTGCCTACTTCTTCCCCGCCCGGCTACCCCGCTCGTCTCGTCTCGGCTCGGACTCCCACGCCACCCCACGCCGTCGCCCTCGAAGCCTCTCCGCGGAGCACGCCAGCTCGAAGGAGCTCCGAACGGAGAGCTTGCTCGACTGCTGCTTCAGAGCTGGTGACGACCACTAACCGCCTCGCATTGTCCTAGGAGTTCCTTCCGTTCTCGTCTTTGTTTTGATTGCCATGGTAAATCTAATCCAGATGTTTCTATATGGCAATAGATGCTCCCATCCTTCCAGCTCTCTGTGAATCTGTTTGCTGGCTTCATTTTTTCCAACCAAGTTGTTGGTTCAGTTCAAGGTGATGCCCGCCTCTGGTGCCGCTGCCTCGCAAGCTTTGTGCAGATAGTTTGACTGAACTGTTTGTACCACAAGGAGTTTTGTGTTCCCTGAATTCTGAGGGCGTGAATCGGATAAACAGCTGGGCGTGATTCTTGGTGATATTCCATGGAAGCCGTGCACGGCATACAGTCCCTGGCTTCAGGAGACGGCCATCATCACCTTTCCCGGACGCTTGGGCCGGCGCTGCTCATCTCCGTGGGCTATATTGATCTTGGCAAGTGGGTGGCGACGGTCGACGCCGGGACTCGGTTTGGGTACGACCTCGTGCTGCTGGTGCTGCTCTTCAACTTCTCCTCGGTTCTGTATCAGTACATGTCCACCTGCATCGGCATGGTCACCGAGAAGAATCTCGCACAGGTACCCGAAGATCCCTGAACTCTTTCCTGCTGCCGTTGTTGCTCAGACATCCACTATATAGTTCTAGTTCTTACTTGTGATGCGCTTATATGGATTTCAAGATCTCCGACCAGGAGTACAGTCGGTTTATATGTGTCGGCCTTGGTGTCCAGGCAGGATTGTCTTTGCTTACTTCAGAACTAACCATGGTATGTCACCATGTCTACAAACTTGAGGCAAATCTTCTTGTTTGTCAAAGCTTCATTCTAGGATATTCATTTGCCATGTTATGTGTATTGACTTGTAAGTAGTCATTACCTTGTGAGAATCTGAGTAACTCCTGACTTCTCTGAACATTTAGTATTTTGTCTGTTCCAGATTTCAGGCATAGCAGTTGGATTCAACCTTGTATTTGATCATGATGATCTCGTCACGGGCATTATTTTTGCATGTGTTGTAATCAATCTGCTGCCGTATCTTTTATCCCCTCGGGTAAGTTTATTATTGGCCCTGGAACAAGTAATTCTTGATGGGTTTATCTAACTCCTCTGTTCCCTATGTGCTTTTGATATATTATTGTTTCTGACCATTCTAGGACAAGAGGATGGCTGGAACGTTAAATGCCTGCATAGCGGGATTTACGATCCTTTGTTTTGTGCTTGGTTTGTTAATCAGTCAACCAGAGATACCTCTCCATGTGAATGTGATGTTCCCCAAGTTGAGTGGCGAAAGCGCTTACTCACTGATGGCACTTATGGGTGCAAACATAATATCACACAATTTTTATGTTCACTCATCAGTTGTTCAGGTATTTTCCAATGCCTCTTGCTCATGCGTAGTATAAATTGTCCACATATTTCGATTTACTTTCTTTTGACGCGTCAACGGCGGGCTTACGCCTGCCTGAAAATTTTGATTTACATTTGAAGGTGCACTAGCTGGTGTCAAACTATCTTCCATTACGGGCTGTGTGGTTATATGTTGCAACTTGTGTTGATATCTGGAGCAGTTGGCTTGCATGGTTTGTGTGTGATATTTCATAGTTTCAGATACAGGTTATGACATCCACGTGCTGAATACATAATAATAACTGTTCATCACAAAAAGGGGCAAGCACCCCCCCCCCCCCCCCAAAAAAAAAACTAAATAGTTGGGCGTTGGGCTTTATGCTTGTGTTTGGTGTCATGTCTCAAGTAGCTTCTGCATAGCATTTGATCTGTTTCATGTCATTCCACTCGTCAGAATTATCATTTATACCATAGGAAATAGTGCTTCAACTATGTTGCTATGATCATCGAATCACTCGTGGGGTATTTGGTTCAAGGAAGGGGTGAATGGAAGACCCATCATGCTTTCATCCCTCATAAGCACAAACTAACAAAATGAGGATGGAGTCATCCCCGAAAATTCATGGAATGATCGGTTGATCACATGATGGACCAACCCACCTTCGCATGAAGAGGCGGTCCTCCAATCCAACATTCAGTTGAAGTATTAATATTTCCAGGGTTCTCGGACAATGTACCTTTTTTTGCTAAATTTTCATTCTTATTATGCAAGTAAACATGGAGAAAATGGTATTGCATGTTTTCATTAAATGTCATGTGGATTGGTGGTTCCTAAGTGGATGATGCTAGCGAAACTAGCACTGTTACATTTTGTGTTTTTTATTACGTGGTTAATTCAACTATTAGAAAGTCTGGAAAACTATTAAAATTTGGTTATGATGGTTCAGAAATATTATAGAACACATCAGGTATTACGTGGCAATGCACTCTGTATTCCCTGATTCCACTATCATTTACAAACAAGTCCATTTTACTATTTGTTCCTGCTTATTTGAGTTCATTTTATCATATATGCAGGTTCAGAGGAGGTCTCATGTTCTTACACTTCGTACCCTGTTTCATGACCACCTTTTTTCTATATTATTCATTTCTACTGGAGTTTTTCTTGTGAACTATGTTCTGTTGAGCTCAGCGGCATTGGAATCTAGTCACAATGTGATCCACTCCTTTCACGATGCTGTAGATCTGATGAACCAGGTTTGTGAGTCCAGTTTCTACAGTATAAATCCAAATATTAAAAGTAAAATCATGCCTTTTGGGGTTCTAAGTATACGTTGAAATTTCTTCCTGAGTTTCTCTGGGTTCTTGTCTTCTGCAGATATTTACAAATCCCATGGCTCCACTTGTGTTACTAGCGGTTCTCCTCTTTTCGAGCCACATTATTTCGTTGACATGCGTTATCGCCAGTCATGCAGTCATGGAGAATTTCTTTGGTGCAAATCTGTCTCTTTCTGCGCATCATGTGCTACTCAAGGTTCTTTCCATGATTCCTACCATCTACTGTGCAAAAGTAGCAGGCTCCGAAGGGATATATCAGTTACTCATTCTATGTCCGGTAATCCAGGGTATGACCCTGCCCTCCTCTGCTATTCCTGTTTTCCGTATTGCCTCATCGAGGTCGATAATGGGCAACTACACGATATCTCTATATGTTGAGATACTAGCCTTCCTTGCGTTTCTTCTTATGTTGTTCACAAACATCATTTTCGCGGCGGAGATCATGTTCGGTGACAGCAGCTGGACAAACAACCTGAAAGGGAACACTGAAAGCCCTGTCATAATTCCGCATACTGTACTGATTCTAATGTCTTGTGCGTCTATTGCTTTTACCCTCTTCCTGGCTGTGACTCCGATAAAATCAGCCAGTAGTGAAGCTGATGAAACTCAGGAGTGGCATGTGCACTCTCCGAGAGAAGCATTCGACACCACTCACCACAGAGAAGATACTTCTCCGGAATATATTGCACACGAAGAAATTCAAAGGTATTCCATTGGTGCTGTTCCAAGGGATTCTTCATTGGAAAGTCATCAGAAACCAGCTTTGGAGCATACTGACAGTTCTGAAACCACTGCAGAATCCGATAACAACGGGACCCAACAATCAACTGCTCATATGGTGACCATTCCTGAGGCTGACCCCTTAACGTCCTGCAGTCTCGGGGAGTCAAAATCAGTTGGTAGGGCTGGCTTTACGGATTCAACGCCAAAGGTCTCTACTGCCACCGCAGTAGAACAGAGTTCAG
Source organism: Aegilops umbellulata (assembly GCA_032464435.1). Lineage (NCBI taxonomy): Eukaryota > Viridiplantae > Streptophyta > Magnoliopsida > Poales > Poaceae > Aegilops > Aegilops umbellulata. The sequence goes on along the minus strand of CP136059.1, from coordinate 270,331,873 downwards.
CAGAGAATATCAAAATGAAGAGCACAGCTGAGAAAGATGTTCAAGTAGAAGCAGATGTTTGCACAGACAAGGACAATGAGACTTCACATAATGTGAGCTCCAGTTATAAGTCCACTGAAGGCAAAGCACCCTCTTTATCTTCCGGTGATCCACCATCCCTTACTATGAGCAGATATAAAGACACTGATGCTGTTAGTGGCAGTGGTGGCCTCCCAAAGCTGCCTGGTTTGAGCCGTGCTGCAAGGAGGCAGTTAGCAGCAATCCTCGATGAGTTCTGGGGGCGTCTTTTTGATTATCACGGTAAGCTGACACAAGAAGCTGATGCTGAAAGGATCCACCTTTTGCTTGGACTGGACTTGACAATAGATGGTTCAGCTGGGAGAACGGATAACCAAAACACCCAAGCTTCCAAGAACCCCTTAATAAGAGATGCAGTGTCCTGTAATAAGAAAATCTCTAGTCCAGACTTGTCTTTTGGGCTTCAGATGGGTGCCATGGGGTCATCAACCTGGTCACAGAGCATGTATTTACCAAACAGAGACCCCCTGAGTTCAAGCAGCATGTTTCTTAACCAAAATGCAAAACAAATAACAAATTATGACGTGGCACCTTACTTTGATAACCAGTTCTATCAGCCTGCTACCATTCATGGTGGGTATCAGCTAGCAAACTATCTAGAAGGGGTAAATGCAGGTCGGAGTTCACGTCCCAGCATTCCGCTGGACGCACGGCGACCTCCTATATCTTCTGAATCTGCTGGCTCTGTTATTCGTGCTCGCAATAAGAAACTGCTTGGCTCATTTGGTTCTACCACTTTGCAGAACCCAACAATGAGCGGCTTAAGTACAATGATGGTAGGAAGATCCTATTACGATCCTACTACCGTTCTTGGGAGTGAAAGTGGTGGCTCATCTGCTTACCAAAAGAAGTACCACAGCTCACCCGATATATCTGTTGTAATTGCTGCAAGCAGGAATTCACTGTTGAACAAAGCCAATACGGGCAGCGCTGCTGGAAATCAGTCATATGTTAGTAGGCTGGCGTCTGAAAGATCACATGATGTGGACACAGCATCACTTTGGTACCGGCAACCATTTGAACAACTGTTTGGTGTGCCAAGCGCAGAGTTGAATAATAGGAGTGAGGTGAACACCGAGCGGAGATCAAATTTCACCAAGGACGATTACTCATGCACACAATGTGAAGCAAAGCTTCTCCAGTCTCTCAGATTTTGCATCATGAAACTCTTAAAGCTGGAAGGGTCTAGATGGCTTTTTAGGCAGAATGGTGGTTGTGATGAAGATCTGATTGACCAAGTTGCCGCAGCTGAGAGAGTTTCACAAGAAACTGCAGATGGCATGGACGCTAATTGCATGCACGGACGGCTCAATTGTGATGCTGATTGTGTTTGGCAGGCTTCCCTGGTTGTTAGTTTTGGTGTCTGGTGTATCCGTCGGGTGCTAGACCTGTCGCTTGCGGAAAGTAGGCCAGAACTTTGGGGCAAGTATACTTATGTTCTCAACCGTCTTCAGGTAATCCTTTTGTCTTGTTATTTTGCACCCTTACCGCTGAAAAAAAGATTACAACATGCACCCTTACCGCTGAAAAAGGCAACCTGAGAAGTGGATCCCAGCATTGTTTGCTAATCCATGTGGCAAAGATTAAAATGAAGTTCCAGTTTCCAGTAAACTATGCTAGAGTCCATTTAATTTGAGCATAAGAATTTGAGAATATATCAACTAATTAACCATGGAGGGTGGAACTGCTACATGACAACTGAACTTACCTTGGTGATTGGAATGTACTGTTGAGCATATATCAATGTCTTGTCATTCCCATCATATATTCCCCTGCAAATGTGAGTTTTCAGTCGATAAAGAATGGTTTTCCCATGTCATTCTCCAAAAAAAGAAAAATCAAGATTTTGGCATCTTTACAAGTGTTTCGACGATGAAATATACAGATGCCAAGCTCTTACTATACCTACTACTGTGCACATTTTGGCATCCAGATTTTCTGACATCTTGCTTGCTTCATTTGATGTAGGGGATACTTGATCCTGCATTTTGCAAGCCTCGGAAACCCGTCACCGGGTCCTGATGCCTCGAGAAAGCACGTCCGGTCGCCAAGCCCGTGTCCGCCACCTTCACCGCCGCAGCTGACATCTCGGGGCTGATCCAAGATGTGGAGCAAGCAGTTTCTGGCCGGAGGGGTCGAAGCGGCACGGTAGCAGGAGATGTTGCCTTCCCTAAAGGGAAGGAAAACCTTGCTTCTGTGCTCAAGCGATACAAGCGCAGGCTCTCGAGCAACAAGCCACCTGCCGGATCATAGCTGTCAGTCAGCCTCTCACCAAGCCTCTGTAGACTGTAGGGTTCTTGTTACCACTGCTTCTTCTCGTATATTGGGTTTTTCTGCTGCACGCCGTACGCCTGGAGGCTTTTCGATCTTGGTTCAGTAATGGCAATCGACTGTAACTGGTTTTGCCCATATAATGGCAATTCACTCTGGTTTTTCCCATATAATGGCAATTGCATAGTGTTCTACAAGGGCAAGGTGTGAACGGTCACTGTAGCTGCTTCGAGCGAGATGTACAAAAAATCGTTGGTAGTTTGTTGAAGTGGCTCTGTAAATTTGACTGTAACTCAAATTCCTCTTGTGGCTAAATCTTTGTATTTCAATGTTTCCGCGGTTTTTGCCGCCCTTTTCCACAAACAAGTACTGGAAACCCTAGGATCCAGGAAATGTCCTAACTGATGCACCGCGATCGTGACATTGACCACGGTCTCTTTTATTTTTCAGTAGTATTGGAAATACTCGCTGCTATTTGTGATATTCAGTTCTTAAAATGATAAAATATGATTTCCATACAAAGTTCTACAGGTGCGCATGAACAGGTGAGAGCCTATGTAGAACATTGTCTGTGGTGGTCTGCATCCTCTATGGACTTCACATTTTCAAGTCTACTAGATCATGATAGGCTCGCGTTGCCGCGCCCGTTTATTTTTTCGATAGAATGGTAGGAAATTCCATACATATATGATGGCATGAAACACATACTACCAGCTCCCCAAAAATATTATGGAGAATCTGTGAACTGCAAATAATCAAATGACACAGAAGATAGAACCATAATTTCCAAGTCATTAGCAACCAGGTTGAGCTACCCCCTATTCGATAAAATGAAACAATTTTAATTCTAACAAAGGGATGCGAAACCTCTTTTACCGGGAAGGATTCCCATAGGCCCGAGATGGTGGCCTAGATAGCTCACAAAATAAATGATATAACTTAACAGAAAAAATATTTCATTTAATTTGAAGTGAACTCATAATCTGGAAGCATCTTGGGTCATAGTAATAGTTTAAGCCGTATATTTAATCATCAACAATGACAGACTGGATGGAATGAGGATTTCAGTTATGAACACAATGTACATACATGAGAAAAAACATAGAACCGGTGATAACTTAGTGAGAAGCCAATCATGAAACCAGTGAATTAGTAATGTAGATATTGAATTTGCAACAATTTAGAAAGAAGTACACCAGCCAAGGAAAAACATCTTAAAAGCCAAAGTTGACCTTACATTGGAGAATACACATTTTGCATAGTGAAGAAAAATAGATCTACTTATCTCCACTGCCGTATTCTTTTTTGTCTTCAACATGTCCATTGCCATTTTTTTTTCTTATAATGCATGAAAGAAGTACAGCGAGATATACCATATATCGAAGATCAAAACGCTCGAGAGAGAAAAAGAAAAACAAATCTTCAATACATCCCCAGTATACTTTTCAATCAAAACACCCAGCTGTTAAATCAAAAATGATTTTTTTGACCAATCTGCAACTCTATAGTGAGTTGTAATAAATTATTTGGAGTACAGAAACATCATACTTTTTGCTTCAGAATACATGTATCGGAAATATATGTCATCACAAACGTCCTGATATCTGTTTGACATCGACCAAATCGAAAAGATACATCAGAAAGCCACGTCTGGTTGTGAGCAGTGCGGATTACAGGGCAGAATATCTGGATATTTAGGAGGATAAAATACCTGACGATAATGGTGAACACTGACATCATATGGGCAATTCATCAAACAATTCAAGTGCATAGGCTAAAGCGCCATCTCAACAGAAAGAAAATGGATATATGGTAGCTGTAGAGTGCCCCAGCAGGTTAGATTGGTCCACACCTCAGATCGCAGCGGCGGTGCACCTATAGGAGGGGTCGGGGCGTAGACATCGAGCTGCTGCTATTGTAGACACGATGACGCGCCGTGCCTCGATCAGCGCTCGATCGACGTTACCTGCATTTCGATCGCGCCCAGAGATCATATGACGTGCGATCGTACCTTGCTAGTCGAGTGCTCGAGCGAGATAGGATCCACCAACGGCGCGGCTGAGAAGTTCAAATCCGGCGTAAAAATAAGCTGAACCAGGCCTGAGGCGGGACTCGCCCACCATCGCCTTCTTGTTCTTGCAGTCTGCCGGATCCTCGTGCGTGTCAGACGTATACCTGCCGCCGGGGGTGCCTTCGTCGCTCGGGCAAGAGAGAGATGTCGTGGCTCGAGGTTGGAGTCGACAGTGGCGGCGGCGGCGGCGACGCGCTAGGGTACGGTCGCTAGAAAGAGGGGAGGTCGGGGGAGAGAGACACGTAAGAAGAAGCGACGTGCTCGCGGGCTTCATGGGTTTAAATGGGCTCCACGCGGTAAAGGCCCGGTTAACATCTTCCGTTTTCTCTACGGGAGTAGCAGCCCCATAGGACAGCGGCCCAGTTAGCGAGAAGTTGAAGATTAGACGGCCAAGATGATTCAGATTTTAGATCTAACGGTCAAAATCTTCAACTGCGTGAGAGGGCTGGTATTAGGCTCGGTTATACTGTCCTAAATAAATAAACAAGAACTTTACTATGCCCTGGACCTGATGCCGACCATCTAGGACCAATTGACAAAGTTACCACAAGTGTACCTACCACTAGAATAAAAAACTTTTAGCTCTATATGGATACTCATCAACTTTAAAGTACAAAAGCTAAACATGAAACTGCACTTTAAAGTACAAAAGCTAAACATGAAACTGCAAAGTTATAACCAATATAATCAGTCACATGCATTGGTTTTCCGTCTCTGGCACTGATTGCTATATACTCCCAACTTTGAATAAAATTCTTAGAGCAAGATTGATTGTTATATGCTCCCATCTCTGAAGAAAATTCTTGGAGCAACTCTAGCGAATCCCCTGTCTTAAAAATCCAAAATGGATCCCTTACCCTCTTTCTTTTTACAATTTTTAAAAGATCTAGCAAATCCCCCTCCCTAAAAATCCAAAACTTTTTTAACACAAACTAGCAAATCCCCTAAAGCCGTTTGAACACAAACTCATTTGAAATACAAATTGAAACTAGCTCATTTCATAATTTGATTTTATGTACCACATTAACATCGTGCACAGAATAATTGAACCATGCATTGCCTATTACTACATCGACATCGAACTAGGTTAAGCATAGACATAAAACATATAAAAACTAGAGTAAAATACACCACTACTCCTAAAACTATTCGAGGGTGTCTAAATGTGTCACCTATAGTCCTATCCGCGCTGCATCAAATTTGACTTCCACGGGTGGCAGATTGACTACTGCCATGTAGCAACTTTTTGCACAAAAACCCCATCAAAAAGTCATCTCTTCTAATCTTTTGTGCAAAGGAGAATGTGGAGCATATCTTCTTTAATTGCATCCTTGCCAAGTTCACGTGAAGTTGTGTGCGCGATTGGCTCAATGTTACTTGGGACCCTAAGGATTTGTTCCCCAACTTTGTGGTCTCCTCGCTCCACTCTCGGCTCATTCTAAGCGTATTTTTTGGGTTGCTTTTGCTGCTTTGGCTTGGTCTCTTTGGAGTATTAGAAATAAGTTTATCATTGAACATATCTTCCCTGCTAAGCCGTTTGATTGTTTGTTACATATCTTCCCTGCTAAAGCCGTCTGATTGTTTGTTTAAACCGATCTCTCTCTTACAGCAGTGGCGGTCGCTCGCTAAGGCGTCTGACGTGGACCACATGGAAACTTAATTTCAAAGATCTCGATCCTTGTCTTTGGGGCCTGATTAGAGCTCTTTTTGGGAAACTAGTGATTGCGCCCATGTTTGGTGCACCAGCGCACGCAATGAACTGTAAAACCTACAAAGTAGAGAGAGAAAATAAAAAAAACTTTGTGGCATTGATTATGAGCAAATGTTTTACAACCTTGCAAAGTTTGGTCGCCAAATAACATCGAATGATCCACGTTTGAAATGAAATACAAACTCTTGCTCTGCACCAATTTTCAGATTTTATATTTGAGCACAAACTTTGTTTTGCTTTTTCTACAGGGCTCCTGGGGTGTCATTTGGCCTTAAAATTTTGCAAGTACCTAAGACATTTGCTCATAGTCGGATCTGCAAAGTTTCAGATTTTTTTTATTTGTTTTGCTAGGTATTTTATCACGGGTGTTGCGAGGGTGCAATGTTCGTGGTTGTAGAACAACCACACTCGCTCTTTTTTGGTGTCCCCTAATATGGTTGAGGCTTGCGTATTGTTCTCGTCTTTGTTGGTTGTGCTGAACTTCATATTTTGCTCGCACTTGGTACTCTTGAATGACGCATATGGCTTTTTTCCCATGTTTAGCTTTATCTGTAAAGTCGGACTATCATCTTTTCTCTAAAAAAACTTAACAAGTTAAAGCTCGGCTTGTTAAACGATCTCATATTAAAGCTCGGCTCGACTCGACTCGTTAATCACCAAGTTTAAGTCAACTCGAGCCGAGTCACAAGCTACTCATTTAGCTACGAGTTCCGAGCTTTAATTCCAGCCCTACTCCCACGCTACACGAGCTTAAACGAAGAGGCAAATTAATAGAGCGGAGAAGGGAGATACCAGCACGCATGTGTGAGCAGATGAAGCAATGACTGATTGATCCGATCTGATATCCCTATACAAGCTGGGACGTGGGCACGTCGCGTCCAGTCCAGATGGAATCAATCAGTTGAAGGCAGCTAGGTGCCTGTTCATGGCCCGTTCCAAGTTGGGACCGACGCCGATGATCCTCCTGTTCACTCAATCAGCATCTGAATTGAATCGGGGCAGGGCCACCACCTCCGTCCTGCCATTACAGTTAGTTAGTTGATGGTGGCGGCCAGCGCGGGGTCGTTTTCGTGGCGGCCACGTACTACGTCGCTGCCGGCGCCGGACAGGCCAGCGCTGCTCGCCGTCCTTGCCACAGATAGGACCTGTTGCATTGCATGCCTGTGGTTCGTCACCGGTGGGGCGGAGGTCAGGCGCTGATCCTGTCGGGCGGATCGGTTGGCGGTGGTTGCCCCCGGCCCCGGCTGTTGGCCTGTTGGAACTTGGAACTGCTGTGCTGGTGGTACCGCCATCGCCATGGCCTTCAATTCTCCCTCTCCATCGCTTGGTCCGTGGATTGATGTCTACCGATGCAATGGCTCGCACCCCAGTACTCTTCGTTTATAGTAGCTCATATCTATGTAAAACGGCGGCGTACATGTTTACTGTAGTCTTCGGTGGCGGCATGGGTTAACGATCCGCCATTTCCAATTGTTCATCTGAAATTTGTTATCTAGACTAATCAACCAAGTCGCGCATGATGATACAACGAACTAGATACAGCGGCCCTTGCAGACATGCAGCTCTTCAACAGGTCCGGCGACCTCCTAACATGAAGTGATGAAGATGAGATGAAGTTGGTACCTGAGGTCGCCATGACTTTGTTAGCATCCCTCCGTTCATAAATACAAAGCCTTTTTATAGATTCCAATGCCGAGCAAATACGAAGCAAAATGAGTGAACCTACACTCTCGAGCAAGTTAAAACTGGGTTTTGGATGGCTCCTCCCCCCTCCCTCCCTCCCCCCGCCCCCGACCCCACCCATGATGGGTTCTCCGGCGACCTCGCCGTCGTGCCTGCGCCACCCCCACCCTCCCGCCCCTTGATCGACCACACCAAGATCCGTCTCCACCAGCCACGCCCCTCCTCCTTCCCACCAGTGCCCAGATATGTTCAAGCCGCCCAGGTCTCCCTTCGTTCGTTCCTTAGGGTTAGTTGCGCTGCCGGGCTCTACTTCGAGCAACAACTATTACGGCTTTTCGGCCAGCACACCTCAACGTCGCTTTCGGCTACGCCGGTCTTCATCTCCTTCTCACGGGTTCTAGGCCCGCTCGACGCGGATCTAGTGGCGGCCCTGGTGCAAGCTTGCTTCGGAGGCCTTGCCCATGAATTCGTCGCCTCCAAGATCGACAAGTTCGCATACAGGCTGTTGGTCGCCTCTCCGGCCATCATGCACGCCCTTTGTCAACTCTCTTCAATCCACCTCAGGGGGCTCTCCTTCTCCTTCCTCATGCTCCCACCTTCATTGGCACCTCGCTCCTCAGGCCGCTCCCCCCTCCGCACACCGTCGTGTTGCTCCCTTGCCAAAGTGCTTCAAGTAAGCGATGATCTTGGCGTACGCTTCGAACAATCCGTCAACCTCTCCATCGGTTCTTCGGTTACGCCTCCCATTCAGCCTGGCTGCCATGGATGCCGCTCCTCCGGCAGAGTGGTGCAGTTTCCCTTCCCCCTCGACGAATCCGTGCTGGCTCTTATCCTAGCTTGTCTCTTCGGCGGAGATTTTGCAGCTTTCAACGTCACCTTGATGATGACGCTCGTTTCTCCTTCACGGTGGTCGACACTGCTGTGGCCGCCCTCATCGCCGCCTCGGAGGATTTCGCTCGGCCCGGAATCCTCCTCAGGTTCCTGCTGCCTAATGCTGTTAGATGTCGCAAGGTTGCCTCGCCGATGATCCACCATGCGGCCGCCCTGGTGGCGGCTACACCTGGTGGCGCCCCTCTCCGTGCCCTCGTCACCTCCAACGACAGCTGCATGAATAACCCGCCTCCTCCTTCTCGCCAGGGGCCCAAGGTACGCCGCGTCCGACCTGGTGTTCGTTTCCGTAACCTTCTACTGCATGATTTTCACGTAGAAGCCACCTCTTGTCCCGGTTCACCCACCAGAATGCCAATTACACCCGTTTGGATAGCGGTTAACTACATTAAGCAAGTGGTTCCTAGTACTAAGTTAATCTTTGATGCCTTAGACCATCTTTTCTCCAGTTTTAATATGTTTAACTCGCAATACGTCAGCGAGCGCCTGTTCTGTACCATGGTCATCTCTAGAGACGTCCGCAATCCACCCCCTCTTGCATGCACCATCTCCTCGCAAACGGCACAATATCCTGCCCCGTTGCCATGTGATCTCTCGTACCGCACGCCCGTCGATACTGCTCTCGTTCCATCCCCCTGCCCGCGCATGCTTGCACCGGAAAAGCCTACTATTAGCCTTACTCTTAGGCCTCCTATTCCCCGCCTCAACTCATCGGTTCCCAAAGCAGCTAGCGACGAGTGGTCACTTTCTGTGACCTCGCCCCCCATGCATGACACCCTGGCCCTGCCATCAGTCCTGGCCCCACCACCTAATCTGTCACCCACGACCCGCCCCATGGACATCTCTTGCCCCCGCAGCTGCCCCCTACCCTCGACCGCTGACAGCGGGCCCTGCACCCTTGACCCCACCCCAACTGACCCTACCCCCCATGCGCTGCTGGGTCTGTGCGCACACAAGGACCAACTAGCCCTAGAGCCTTACAACCGGGCCACCCCACTCGACCCCGGCCCCGCTGGACACCCAACACACGTTTGCGACCCGGCCATGACCATGGGCGGCTCTGGTCAGCTCTTGGTCGCTCCGCCGGCCCGCAAACGTCCTCTCGCCTTCTACGCTGTCAACCTCGGTCTGTCCCTGTCATGGCAGTGCCCAGCATCCGTCGCCTCCGGCATCGGTAGATTCCCATGCCACCTGCGCTCGCCGCTTCACAACCCCCTAGACCACGTCGCCTCGATCACCCCACGTCGCCTCTCTTACCGGGAAGCGCTTCTCTCCCCTGCCGCCCATCCCCGCCAACGCCCGCCCTCCCTTTATATACAACCCTCCTCCACACCATCTAGATACACAATCACCACCACCATCCTCACAAGGAAGCAGCAGCGCAGGTGACGACGCTGCTTCCGGTGCCTCAGTCGCGACCACGTCATCTTCGACTGCCGTGACCCCGTCCGTTGCGCCCGCTGTTGGCGGTCCGGTCACCGGAGCTTCAGGTGCACAACCCCTCGCCTCCTCCCATTCTTCCCGCCCCTACCTCGCAACCCTAGGCCTGAACTTAAACCCCTCCTTCTGCCTCCCCAGCACCATGAACCCGGACGCCCCTGCTCACGCCAGCGATGCCGACGCCGCGCCGACGGAGTCTGGTGTGATGATCGGCTCCATGCGCCTCGACGTCAACTCTGCGGCCACTTCGCTCCCTCTCTGACTCGGCGCCCCCTCCACGCCCCGATGCATTGATACGTCTCCAACGTATCTATAATTTTCTATTGTTCCATGCTATTATATTATCAGTTTTGGAAGTTTATGGGCTTTATTAAACACTGTCCTATTATTTTTGGGACTAACCTATTAACCCATAGCCCAGTGCCAGTTTCTATTTTCCCCTTGTTTTAGTGTTTCGCAGAAATGGAATATCAAACGGAGTCCAAACGGAATGAAACCTTTGGGAGAGTTATTTTTGGAACGGAAGCAATCCAGGGGACTTGGAGTGCACGTCAGGGAAGCAACGAGGGAGGCACGAGGCAGGGGCGCGCCCACCCCCCTGGGCGCGCCCTCCACCCTCGTGGCTCCCCTGACCGACTTCTTTCGCCTATATATATATATATATATCAATATACCCTAAAACCATCGGGGAACATAATAGATCGGGAGTTCCGCCGCCGCAAGCCTCTGTAGCCACCAAAAACCAATCGGGACCCTGTTCCGGCACCCTGCCGAAGGAGGGAACCCTCACCGGTGGCCATCTTCATCATCACGGCGCTCTCCATGACGAGGAGGGAGTAGTTCACCCTCGGGGTTGAGGGTATGTACCAGTAGCTATGTGTTTGATCTCTCTCTCTCTCTCTCGTGTTCTTGAGGTGATACGATCTTGATGTATCGCGAGCTTTGCTATTATAGTTGGATCTTATGATGTTTCTCCCCCTCTACTCTCTTGTAATGGATTGAGTTTTCCCTTTGAAGTTATCTTATCGGATTGAGTCTTTAATGATTTGAGAACACTTGATGTATGTCTTGCCTTGCGTATTTGTGGTGACAATGGGATATCACGTGATTCACTTGATGTATGTTTTGGTGATCAACTTGCGGGTTCCGCCCATGAACCTATGCATAGGGGTTGGCACACGTTTTCGTCTTGACTCTCCGGTAGAAACTTTGGGGCACTCTTTGAAGTACTTTGTGTTGGTTTGAATAGATGAATCTGAGATTGTGTGATGCTTATCGTATAATCATACGCACGGATACTTGAAGTGACATTGGAGTATCTAGGTGACATTAGGGTTTTGGTTGATTTGTGTCTTAAGATGTTATTCTAGTATGAACTCTATGATAGATTGAACGGAACGAATAGCTTCATGTTATTTTACTACGGACTCTTGAATAGATAGATCAAAAGGGATAACTTTTTGGTGGTTTCATACCCTACCATAATCTCTTCGTTTATTCTCCGCTATTAGTGGCTTTGGAGTGACTCTTTGTTGCATGTTGAGGGATAGTTATATGATCCAATTATGTTATTATTGTTGAGAAAACTTGCACTAGTGAAAGTATGAACCCTAGGCCTTGTTTCTACACATTGCAATACCGTTTACGCTCACTTTTATCAGTAGTTACCTTGTTGTTTTTATATTTTCAGATTACAAAATCCTATATCTACCATCCATATTGCACTTTTATCACCATCTCTCGCCGAACTAATGCACCTATACAATTTACCATTGTATTCGGTGTGTTGGGGACACAAGAGACTCTTTGTTATTTGGTTGCAGGGTTGCTTGAGAGAGACCATCTTCATCCTATGCCTCCCGCGAATTGATAAACCTTAGGTCATCCACTTGAGGGAAATTTGCTACTGTCCTACAAACCTCTGCACTTGGAAGCCCAACAACGTCTACAAGAAGAAGGTTATGTAGTAGACATCAAGCTCTTTTCTGGCGCCGTTGCCGGGGAGGCTAGGTAAGCGGCACTCACACCCCGTCAACTAAGCTCTTTTCTGGCGCCGTTGCCGGGGAGGTGAGTACTTGAAGGTATATCTTTAGATCTTGCAATCAAATCTTTTTGTTTCTTGTTTTAGCACTAATTTAGTCTATAAAAGAAAACTAAAAATGGAATTGAGTTGCCTCATACGCTTCATCTTTTTAATATCTTTCGTGAGTATGATGGAAAGGAAAACTGTGCCAAAGTGCTAGAAGAAGAATGCATTAGAATGTTTGGCACTAAATATTTGAATGATGAGCATGATTGCAATGTTGTTAGTATGAATTCCTTGAATATCTAAGATGCTAATGATATGCAAAGCCACAAGCTTGGGGAAGCTATGTTTGATGAAGATGATATTTTTTGTCCCCCAAGTTTTGATGAGCAAATTTACTATGATGAAAGCATGCCTCCTATCTATGATGATTATTGTGATGACACGTATGCTATAAAGAATAATTATAACCATAAAACTTGTCATCTTGATCTTAATTTTCAATCACATGATAGTTATTTTGTTGAGTTTGCTCCCACCACTACTCATGAGAATAAATTTGCTTATGTGGAGAGTAATAAAAATTCTATGCTTGTAGATCATGAAAAGAATGCTTTATGTGATGGTTATATTGTTGAATTCATTCATGATGCTACTGAAAATTATTATGAGGGAGGAATATATGCTTGTAGGAATTGCAATAATATCAAGTTTCCTCTCTATGTGCTCAAAGTTTTGAAGTTATGCTTGCTTTGCCTTCCTATGCTAGTTGATTATTGTTCCCATAAGTTGTTTGCTCACAAAATTCTTATGCATAGGAAGTGGGTTAGACTTAAATATGCTAGTCATATTCTTGATGATGCTCTCTTTATGTTTCAATTCTTATCTTTTATGTGAGCATCATTGAAATCATCATGCCTAGCTAGGGGCGTTAAACGTTAGCGCTTGTTGGGAGGCAACCCAATTTTATTTTAGTTTCTTGCTTTTTGGTTCTGTTTAGGAATAAATAATCCATCTAGCTTCTGTTTAGATGTGGTTTTATGTTTTAGTTAGTGTTTGTGCCAAGTAAGACCTATAGGATCTTCTTGGATGATAGTTATTTGATCGTGCTGAAAATTCCAGAAACTTTCTGTTCACGAAAACAATTGTTAAAAATCACCAGAACGTGATAAAATACTTATTCCAATTGCAGCAGATCAATAAAAAAATTATCTAGGTAGTCCTATTTTGGTAGAATGTTTGGAGTACCAGAAGTATACGTTTGATACAGATCACTACAGACTGTTCTGTTTTTGACAGATTCTGTTTTCTTTATGTTCTTTGCTTATTTTGATGAATCTACGAGTAGTATCGGAGGGTATGAACCATAGAGAGATTGGAATACAGTAGATATTACACCAATATCAATTTAGAATGATTTCACAACAGTACCTAAGTGGTGGTTTTATTTTCTTATACTAACGGAGCTTACGAGTTTTCTGTTGAGTTTTGTGTTGTGAAGTTTTCAAGTTTTGGGTAAAGATTCGATGGACTATGGAATAAGGAGTATCTAGGTGACATTAGGGTTTTGGTTGATTTGTGTCTTAAGGTGTTATTATAGTACGAACTCTATGATAGATTGAACAGAAAGAATAGCTTCAAGTTATTTTACTACGGACTCTTGAATAGATAGATCAGAAGGGATAACTTTGAGGTGGTTTCGTACCCTACCATAATCTCTTCGTTTGTTCTACGTTATTAGTGGCTTTGGAGTGACTCTTTGTTGCATGTTGAGGGATAGTTATATGATCCAATTATGTTATTATTGTTGAGAGAACTTGCACTAGTGAAAGTATGAACCCTAGGCCTTGTTCCTATACATTGCAATACCGTTTACGCTCACTTTTATCATTGGTTACCTTGCTGTTTTTATATTTTCAGATTACAAAATCCTATATCTACCATCCATATTGCACTTGTATCACCATCTCTCGCCGAACTAGTGCACCTATATAGTTTACCATTGTATTGGGTGTGTTGGGGACACAAGAGACTCTTTGTTATTTGGTTGCAAGGTTGCTTGAGAGAGACCATCTTCATTCTATGCCTCCCACGAATGATAAACCTTAGGTCATCCACTTGAGGGAAATTTGCTACTGTCCTACAAACCTCTGCACTTGGAGGCCCAACAACGTCTACAAGAAGAAGGTTGTGTAGTAGACATCACGCATCACGGAGCCATATCTCATCTACCCGGAGCAGGCCGTCGACCTCAACTCCTCACCGCTGGAGCTGTCCGCTCCAGTAGATAGCACCGCGGTCAAGTTGCGGCTCCACCTGGTCAAGGCTATCCGCGACCTCGACGACGCTGCTGCGGCTATCGCAGCCCGCCTCTCCCTTCCTCCTCCAAACCCCACGCCTACTCTCCGCTCTCCGGCCCCCGGCTCCTGCTTCAACAGGGGCCCCCAACCTTTGCACCCATCCCAAGCCCCACTGCTCTCCCCCTCATCGTAGCTCCCCCCACCTTGTCCAAGAAGACATTGCTCGCTACGCCTTCGTCCACTTCCAGACTCCCGTGCACAACCCTTTCCCTGACATCCGTCGTGTCCTTCGGGAACGCTCCGGTGATCCACTCGTCCGCGTCGCCGCCTCCTTTCGTGGAGCCGCTCTGGTGTCCTTTCCCAACGCCGCTGCCCGTCAGGATGTCATTCGCTGCGCCCTCCTTGATCTCCATGGCAACTCCATCACCTTTGAGCCTGCCGAGGATCATGGCCGCTCCACCGCGCAGTTCGAGGACGACCTCACTGAGCTTGAGGCCATCGGCTTTCCTCTTGAGCTGTGGCATCCTGCTGGCGTCCATTTCATCCTTAACTTCCTTGGCCACATATACACCATAGATCAGTATTGCATCATGGATGATGAGCGCACTTCCATTCGTTCCACGGTTGCTCTTTTCAAGGGAAAAAATCTCCCTGATGCCCTCACTGTGCAGCTTCCGAACATTGACATCCTCGTGGTTGACTTGCATGAGCACGGCAAGATCACCCGCATCAGGCCCAGCGACCCTTCCCCTTTCTCCTCCGATGATGGCAGCTCTGATAGCGATCAGGAGGGAAATGACTTCGATGGCAGCGGCTCGAGCCTAGGGCTCCTTCGCGCCTCTGCTGCCATGGCTGCCATAGGCCCCATTGTTGTCTCTCCCGAGTTTCCTCAAGGCCCACCCTCCTCCCCCTCCCGCAACGCCGACCTTGCCGCAAACGCCTTCGTTCACCTCGCCCTCTCCTCCTCCGATGATGATGTGCCTGTCGCTAACCTAGACCTGGCCTCTCCTGCCGTCCTTGATGGCATCCTGCTCAACATGCCACCCCAGCCAGCAGATCTCTCTCACGCGCCCACCGCTATGCCACCATCACCACCCTCACCTCCCGTGCCTCAGATCACCCCTCCCTCCTCAACAACACCCCCATTCTGCCCACACCACCCGCAGCTCGCATCCCTACTCCACTCGCAGCCGCTACCATTTCTTCCTCTGGGCCCGGCGTGCTGCGTACTTACGTTCGCCGCATGCGCTCCGCTGCGCCTCCTGCCGCACCTACTGTGGCTCCGGAGGCTCCGGTGCACATTGCCGTGGCGAACAAGCGCCGCAACGCAAAGAAGAGGTACAAGTATGATGTCCACGTGCGCCGGAGCGCGCGCCTGGCTAAGCTTGAGCCATATGGTCGTCTTCACATGGAGGACAAGGCGTCCAAGGCCAAGGCAAAACGCCTGGACTTGCAGCACGACGCCCAGGACTTTGAGGCTGTCGTTCGCGATGCCAAGCTGGACGCTGACGACCTGGACCCGGCCTCCCCCTCCGCTCTGGCAGCTCTGGCCCAGGCTTGTGGCTCTTCCATGGAGGAGGCCAACCTCATCGCCTCTGCGGCGTCTGCTGCTCGCTAGTGATCTTGCCATCCAAGGCTAATCTCTCGCTCGATCTATGTGGGCTCTATCTATCTACCTGTATCGTCGTTTGGTGTCATGTTTGTTTCCTTAGATGAGTAATGCTACCTTATCAGTTTGTTCCTGGAACATTAGAGGTCTGGGTGATGTTGACAAATGTAAGTATGTGCTTTTGGAACTTTCCTCTATTAAACATCATTTGCTGCTTCTGCAAGAAACGAAACTTGTTGCCCCGTCTATGGTAAAAATTAGATCTTTTCTTCCCTGGTCCCTCGACGTGCAGGTCACGCTACCAGCCTCTGGCACTTCCGGTGGGCTGCTCACAACCACTAACTCCTCCTTCCTTACAATTCTCTCCCGCACGAATTATACTTACTACTCGACGGTTCAAGTGAAATCATTGACGAGTCCCTCAACGCTGACCATCACAAACGTGTATGCCCCCACAAATCATGCCCTTAAATCAGAGTTCCTCTCTGAGCTGGTTTCCATCGCACCGCCCGATCACTCCCCTTGGCTACTCGCCAAGGATTTTAACCTCATTCGCTTTCCTTATGAAAAAAACAACGACAACTTTCACTCCAATGAGGCCTCCGCTTTTAAGGAGACTTTAAACTCACTTGTCCTCCTAGAACTCCCCCTCTTAGATCGTCGCTTGATACATCTCCAACATATCTATAATTTTTTATTGTTCCATGCTATTATATTATCTGTTTTGGATGTTTATGGGCTTTATTAAACACTTTTATATTATTTTTGGGACTAACCTATTGACCCAGAGCCCAGTGCCAGTTCTTGTTTTTTTTCCTTGTTTTAGTGTTTCGAAGAAAAGGAATATCAAACGGAGTCGAAACGGAATGAAACCTTCTGGAGAAGTTATTTTTGGAAGGAAAGCAACCCGGGAGACTTGGAGTCCACGCCAAGGAAGCAACAAGGGAGGCACGAGGCAGGGGGGCGCGCCCACCCCCCCTGGGCGTGCCCTCCACCCTCGTGGCCCCTCGTGGCTCCCTGACATACTTCTTCCTCCTATATATACCCATATACCCTAAAACGATCGAAAAATAGAATAGATCGGGAGTTCCGCCGCCGAAAGCCTCTGTAGCCACCAAAAACCAATTGGGACCCCTATTCCGGCACCGTGCCGGAGGGGGGAACCCTCACCGGTGGCCATCTTCATCATCGTGGCGCTCTCCATGACGAGAAGTGAGTAGTTCACCCTCGGGGCTGAGGGTATGTACCAGTAGCTATGTGTTTGATCTCTCTCTCTCTCTCGTGTTCTTGATTTGGCACGGTCTTGATGTATCGCGAGCTTTGCTATTATATTTGGATCTTCTTCTCCCCCTCTACTCTCTTGTAATGGATTGAGTTTTCCCTTTGAAGTAATCTTATCGGACTGAGTCTTTAAGGACTTGAGAACACTTGATGTATGTCTTGCCGTGCGTATCTATGGTGACAATGGGATATCACGTGATTCACTTGATGTATGTTTTGGTGATCAACTTGCGGGTTCCACCCATGAACCTATGCATAGGGGTTGGCACACGTTTTCGTCTTGATTCTCCGGTAGAAACTTTGGGGCACTCTTTGAGGTTCTATGTGTTGGTTGAATAGATGAATCTGAGATTGTGTGATGCATATCGTATAATCATACCCACGGATACTTGAGGTGACATTGGAGTATCTAGGTGACATTAGGGTTTTGGTTGATTTGTGTCTTAAGGTGTTATTCTAGTATGAACTGTAGGGCTGTTTGTGACACTTATAGGAATAGCCCAACGGATTGATTGGAAAGAATAACTTTGAGGTGGTTTCGTACCCTACCGTAACCTCTTCATTTGTTCTCCGCTATTAGTGACTTTGGAGTGACTCTTTTTGCATGTTGAGGGATAGTTATATGATCCAATTATGTTATTATTGTTGAGAGAACTTGCACTAGTGAAAGTATGAACCCTAGGCCTTGTTTTCTAGCATTACAATACCGTTTACGCTCACTTTTACCACTTGTTACCTTGCTGTTTTTATATTTTCAGATTACAAAAACCTATATCTACCATCCATATTGCACTTGTATCACCATCTCTTCGCCGAACTAGTGCACCTATACAATTTACCATTGTATTTGGTGTGTTGGGGACACAAGAGACTCTTTGTTATTTGGTTGCAGGGGTTGCTTGAGAGAGACCATCTTCATCCTACGCCTCCCACGGATTGATAAACCTTAGGTCATCCACTTGAGGGAAATTTGCTACTGTCCTAGAAACCTCTGCACTTGGAGGCCCAACAACGTCTACAAGGAGAAGGTTGCGTAGTAGACATCAAGCTCTTTTCTGGCACCGTTGCCGGGGAGGCTAGGTAAGCGGCACTCACACCCCGTCAACTAAGTAGCTTCTGGCGACGTTGCCGGGGAGGTGAGTGCTTGAAGGTATATCTTTAGATCTTGCAATTGAATCTTTTTGTTTCTTGTTTTACACTAGTTTAGTTTATAAAATAAAACTACAAAAAAAGAGAATGTAATTGAGTTTGTCTCATACGCTTCATCTTTTTAATATCTTTCGTGAGAACGATGGAAAGGAAAACTATGCCAAAGTGTTAGAAGAAGAATGTATTAAAATGTTTGGCACTAAATCTTTGAATGATGAGCATGATTGCAATGTTGTTAGTATGAACTCCTTGAATATCCATGATACTAATGATGATTGCACTAGTTATGATGAAAATGTCTTCTATAAACATGTCAATTTTTGTGGAGTGCATTGGGTTTGCAAGTATACACCAAATAGGGAAGATAGATATTGCAAGAGGCATAAGTATTTAGAAACTAAATTGTTGCAAGAAAGTCTTGATGTTTGTGCTGAAAAATTCAACATTTTTCATGCCCCTTGTGAACTTTGCAATGAACATGGTCATTTAAATCTCCAATGCAAATTGTTTCATGACCGAATCATATCCAAAAATTGTGATAATTTGATTACCTTGAGCATCATAAAGAGCTTAGTCTTCTTTTGGGGTATGAGGAAATGAAACGTATAACTGAGGTATTCCAAAGTTTAATCTTGATAGATTTCTTGATTTTGATCTAGAGAAGATTTATATGTATTGTGCGGTGAATTGCATTGAAAATCCTTATATTGCCAATTACATAAAGAAAAGAAAACAAATAGTAGATGAAGAGAATGCTAATGAAAGGGAAGAGACTTCCCAATATTCTCCTATTATTTCTTATGATGAATCAGGTAACGAGGAGGAGCCTTCTATTCAACCAATCTCATTAATAAGGAAGAGGATTGAACCCACACATGAGGTGAAGAAGAAGAAAAGAAAAAGGAAGAGATGTAAAAAGATATCTCTCCCAAATAATGTTGCTCCTATTATTGTTGTGCCTCATGAAAATGAATCAAAAATAATTGTGGAAGATGATGCACTTGATGATGATCTCGTTATGCCTATTGCTTGTTGTGATGATTATGATTGGGAAGATAATGATACTCCTTATGATCTTGAAAATCTTTTTGGCACATGCTTGTAAGAATATGATAATTGCTATACTATTGGTGCTATCCATACTATTAATGATGAGAGTGATTATGCTTATGATATGAAAAGTCCCAAGCTTGGGGATGCTATGTTTGATGAAGATAATGTTTTTGAGAATATATTTGCTGCAATTAATGTTTGTCCCAAGCTTGGGGATGCTACGTTTAATGAATATGATATTTTTAGTCTCCCAAGTTTTGATATGCAAATTTATAGTGATGATAGCATGCCTCCTACTTATGATGATTATATTGATGAAAGTGGGTTTGGAAGAGTGTCAACTTTAGGAAGTAATGATCCCACTATTTTGGAGGATGTTGAATCTTATAATATTTATGAAAGTGGATTTGGAGAGGTCATGACTTTATTTAGTGATGTATCCACTATCTTGGAAGACGTTTCAACCAATTATGAGGAGAACAAAGTTGCTACTTATGACGATTATTGTGATGAAACTTATGCTATAAAGAGTAGTGATGATTATATTTATAAAACTTGTCATGATTATGAGTACCCTTTTTCTGAACATTACTCTTTTAATGTGGAAACAATTTATAGTATTCAAGTCTCTTATGATACTCCCACTATTCCGAATGAGAATAAATTTGCTTATGTGGAGAGTAATAAAACTTCTATGAAAGTAGATCATGAAAAGAATGCTTTATGTGCTGGTTATATGGTTGAATTTATTCATGATGCTACTGAAAATTATTATGAGGGAGGAGTATATGCTTGTAGGAATTGCAATAATATCAAGTTTCCTCTCTATGTGCTTAAAGTTTTGAAGTTATGTTTGTTTTGCCTTCCTATGCTAGTTGATTATTGTTCCCATAAGTTGTTTGCTCACAAAATACCTATGCATAGGAAGTGGGTTAGACTTAAATGTGCTAGTCATATTCTTCATGATTCTCTCTTTATGTTTCAATTCTTATCTTTTATGTGAGCATCATTGAAATCATCATGCCTAGCTAGGGGCGTTAAATGATAGCGCTTGTTGGGAGGCAACCCAATTTTATTTTAGTTTTTTGCTTTTTGGTTCTGTTTAGTAATAAATTATCCATCTAGCCTATTGTTATATGTGGTTTTATGTTTTAATTAGTGTTTCTGCCAAGTAGAACCTTTGGGAAGACATGGGTGAAGTCTTTATGATCATGCTGTAAAAATAGAAACTTTAGCGCTCACGGGATTAGCTTCAACTTTTTACTGGACAGTGCTATTTAGTTGATTATTTTTGCATATGATTACTAGACAAATTACTCAGGTCCACCAATTTATTCTAGAATTTTTGGAGTTCCAGAAGTTTGCGTTAGTTACATATTACTACAGACTGTTCTGTTTTTGACAGATTCTGTTTTTCGTGTGTTGTTTGCTTATTTTGATGAATCTATGGCTAGTAAAATAGTTTATAAACCATAGAGAAGTTGGAATACATTAGGTTTAACACCAATATAAATAAATAATGAGTTCATTACAGTACCATGAAGTGGTGTTTTGTTTTCTTTCGCTAACGGAGCTCACGAGTTTTCTGTTAAGTTTTGTGTTGTGAAGTTTTCAAGTTTTGGGTAAAGATTTGATGGACTATGGAATAAGGAGTGGCGAGAACCTAAGCTTGTGGATTCCCAAGGAACCCCAAGGTAATATTCAAGGATAACCAAGAGCCTAAGCTTGGGGATGCCCTGGAAGGCATCCCCTCTTTCGTCTTCGTTCGTCGGTAACTTTACTTGGAGCTATATTTTTATTCACCACATGATATGTGTTTTGCTTGGAGCGTCATTTTATTTTCTTTTGTTTTGCTTGTTGTTTGAATAAAATACCAAGATCTGGAATTCTTAAATGTTAGAGAGTCTTCACATAGTTGCATAATTACTCGACTACTCATCGATCTTCACTTATATCTTTCGGAGTAGTTTTGCTCTAGTCCTTCACTCTTATCTTTTTGGAGCACGGCGGTAGTTTTATTTTGTAGAAATAGATGAACTCTCATGCTTCACTTATATTATTTTGAGAGTCTTAAACAGCATGGTAATTTTCTTTGGTTACGAAACTATTCCTAGAAGTGATGAACATCCAAGATAGGTATAATAAAAACTTTCATATAAAGTGCATTGAATACTATGAGAAGTTTGATTCTTTATGATTGTTTTGAGATATGAAGATGGTGATATTAGAGTCATGCTAGTTGAGTAGTTGTGAATTTGAGAGATACTTGTGCTAAAGTTTGTGATTCCCGTAGCATGCACGTATGGTGAACCGTTATGTGATGAAGTCGGAGCATGATTTATTTATTGATTGTCTTCCTTATGAGTGGCGGTCGGGGACGAGCGATGGTCTTTTCCTAGCAATCTATCCCCTAGGAGCATGCACATAGTACTTCATTTCGATAACTAATAGATTTTTGCAATAAGTATGCGAGTTCTTTATGACTAATGTTTAGTCCATGGATTATACGCGCTCTCACCCTTCCACCATTGCTAGCCTCTCAAATACCGCGCACCTTTCGCCGGTATCATACACCCACCATATACCTTCCTCAAAACAGCCACCATACCTACCTATTATGGCATTTCCATAGCCATTCTGAGATATATTGCCATGCAACTTTCCACCGTTCTGTTTATTATGACACGCTCCATCATTGTCATATTGCTTCGCGTGATCATGTAGTTCATAATTCTTTCATACATGTCACTCATGAGTGATTGCACATCTCGGTACACCACCGGAGGCATTCATATAGAGTCATATTTTGTTCTAAGAATCGAGTTGTAATTCTTGAGTTGTAAGTAAATAAAAGTGTGATGATCATCATTATTAGAGCATTGTCCCAGTGAGGAAAGGATGATGGAGACTATGATTCCCCCACAAGTCGGGATGAGACTCCGGACTAAAAAAAAGAGGCCATAAAAAAAGAGAAAAGGCCCAAATAAAAAATAAAAATAGAAAAAATGAGAGAAAAAGAGAGAAGGGACAATGCTACTATCCTTTTACCACACTTGTACTTCAAAGTAGCACCATGATCTTCATGATAGAGAGTCTCCTATGTTGTCACTTTCATATACTAGTGGGAATTTTACATTATAGAACTTGGCTTGTATATTCCAATGATGGGCTTCCTCAAATTGCCCTAGGTCTTCATGAGCAAGCAAGTTGGATGCACA
Organism: Aegilops umbellulata; assembly: GCA_032464435.1. Lineage (NCBI taxonomy): Eukaryota > Viridiplantae > Streptophyta > Magnoliopsida > Poales > Poaceae > Aegilops > Aegilops umbellulata. The sequence continues at coordinate 270,309,095 of CP136059.1, read as the reverse complement.
CCCACTTAGTTTCTTTTTGAGCTTTCATGCACATATAGCTCTAGTGCATCCGTTGCATGGCAATCCCTACTCACTCACATTGATATCTATTGATGGGCATCTCCATAGCCCGTTGATACGCCTAGTTGATGTACGACTATCTTATCCTTTTTGTCTTCACAACCACCATTCTATTCCACCTATAGTGCTATGTCCATGGCTCACGCTCATGTATTGCGTGAAGATTGAAAAAGTTTGAGAACATTAAAAGTATGAAACAATTGCTTGGCTTGTCATTGGGGTTGTGCATGATTTAAATATTTTATGTGATGAAGATAGAGCATAGCCAGACTATATGATTTTGCAGGGATAGCTTTCTTTGGCCAAGTTATTTTGAGAAGACATGATTACTTCGTTAGTATGCTTGAAGTATTATTGTTTTTATGTCAATATTAAACTTTTGTTTTGAATCTTATGGATCTGAATATTCTTGCCACAATAAAGAAGATTACATTGATAAATATGTTAGGTAGCATTCCACATCAAAAATTCTGTTTTTATCATTTACCTATTCGAGGACGAGCAGGAATTAAGCTTGGGGATGCTGATACCTCTCCAACGTATCTATAATTTTTTATTGTTCCATGCTATTATATTATCTGTTTTGGATGTTTATGGGCTTTATTAAACACTTTTATATTATTTTTGGGACTAACCTATTGACCCAGAGCCCAGTGCCAGTTCCTGTTTTTTTCCTTATTTTAGTGTTTCGAAGAAAAGGAATATCAAACGGAGTCAAAACGGAATGAAACCTTCTAGAGAAGTTATTTTTGGAAGGAAAGCAACCCGGGAGACTTGGAGTCCACGTCAAGGAAGCAACGAGGGAGGCATGAGGCAGGGGAGCGCGCCCACCCCCCTGGGCGCGCCCTCCATCCTCGTGGGCCCCTCGTGGCTCCCCTGACGTACTTCTTCCTCCAATATATACCCATATACCCTAAAACGATCGAAAAACAGAATAGATCAGGAGTTCCGCTGTCGCAAGCCTCTGTAGCCACCAAAAACCAATCGGGACTGTGTTCCAGCACCTTGCCGGAGGGGGGAACCCTCACCGATGGCCATCTTCATCATCCCGGCGCTCTCCATAACAAGGAGGGAGTAGTTCACCCTCGGGGCTGAGGGTATGTACCGGTAGCTATGTGTTTGATCTCTCTCTCTCTCTCTCTCTCTCTCTCTCTCTCTCTCTCTCTCTCGTGATCTTGATTTGGCACGATCTTGATGTATCGCGAGCTTTGCTATTATAGTTGGATCTTATGTTTCTTCTCCCCCTCTACTCTCTTGTAAGGAATTGAGTTCTCCCTTTGAAGTAATCTTATCGGATTGAGTATTTAATGACTTGAGAACACTTGATGTATTGATACGTCTCCAACATATCTATAATTTTTGATTGCTCCATGCTATATTATCTACTGTTTTGGACCATATTGGGCTTTATTTTCCACTTTTATATTACTTTTGGGACTAACCTATTAACCGGAGGCCCAACCCAGAATTGCTGTTTTTTGCCTATTTCAGTGTTTCGAAGAAATGGAATATCAAACGGAGTCCAAATGGAATGAAACCTTCGGGAACGTGATTTTCTCACCGAATATGATCCGAGAGACTTGGACCCCACGTCAAGAAAGAAGGGAGGCGGTCACAAGGGTGGAGGGCGCCCCCTAGGGTGCGCCCCTGCCTCATGGGCCCCCTTTGCTCCAGCGATGTACTCCTTCCTCCTATATATACCTACGTACCCCCAAACCATCAGATATGGAGCCAAAAACCTAATTCCACCGCTGCAACCTTCTGTATCCACGAGATCCCATCTTGGGGCCTGTTCCGGAGCTTCGCCGGAGGGGGCATCCATCACGGAGGGCTTCTACATCATCACCATAGCCTCTCCAATGAAGTGTGAGTAGTTTACCTCAGACCTTCTGGTCCATGATGACCCACAAGTATAGGGGATCTATCTTAGTGCTTTCGATAAGTAAGAGTGTCGAACCCAACGAGGAGCAGAAGGAAATGATAAGCGGTTTTCAGCAAGGTGTTCTCTGCAAGTACTGAAATAAGTGGTAACAGATAGTTTTGTGATAAGATAATTTGTAACGAGCAACAAGTAACAAAAGTAAATAAGGTGCAGCAAGGTGGCCCAATCCTTTTTGTAGCAAAGGACAAGCCTGGACAAACTCTTATATAAGGAAAAGCGCTCCCGAGGACACATGGGAATATCGTCAAGCTAGTTTCCATCACGTTCATATGATTCATGTTCGGTACTTTGATAATTTGATATGTTGGTGGACCGGTGCTTGGGTGCTGCTCTTACTTGAACAAGCATCCCACTTATGATTAACCTCTATTGCAAGCATACGCAACTACAACAAAAGTATTAAGGTAAACCTAACCATAGCATGAAACATATGGATCCAAATCAGCCCCTTACGAAGCAACGCATAAACTAGGGTTTAAGCTTCTGTCACTCTAGCAACCCATCATCTACTTATTACTTCCCAATGCCTTCCTCTAGGCCCAAATAATGGTGAAGTGTTATGTAGTCGACGTTCACATAACACCACTGGAGGCTAGACAACATACATCTCATCAAAATATCGAACGAATACCAAATTCACATGACTACTAATAGCAAGACTTCTCCCGTGTCCTCAGGAACAAACGTAACTACTCACAAAGCATATTCATGTTCATAATCAGAGGGGTAATAATATGCATAAAGGATCTGAACATATGATCTTCCACCAAGTAAACCAACTAGCATCAAAGGAGTAATCAACACTACTAGCAACCTACTAGTACCAATCCCGGACTTGGAGACAAGAATTGGGTACAAGAGATGAACTAGGGTTTTGAGATGAGACGGTGCTGGTGAAGATGTTGATGGAGATTGCCCTCTCCCGATGAGAGGAGCGTTGGTGATGATGATGGCGATGATTTCCCCCTCTCGGAGGGAAGTTTCCCCGGCAGAACAGCTCTGCTGGAGCCCTAGATTGGTTCCGCCAAGGTTCCGCCTCGTGGCGGCGGAGTCTCGTCCCGAAAGGTTGCTTATCAATTTTCCTCGACGAAAGACCTCATATAGTAGAAGATGGGCATCGGAGGGCCAACAGAGGGCCCACAAGGTAGGGGGGCGCGCCCGGGGGGGGGGGGGTAGGGCGCGCCCCCACCCTCGTGGCCAGGTGGGGCCCCCTTTGGTGAACTTCTTCCGCTCAATATTTTTTATATATTCTGAAAATCACTTCCGTGGAGTTTCACGACTTTTGGAGTTGCGCATAATATGTCTCTAATATTTGCTCCTTTTCCAGTCCAGAATTCCAGCTGCCGGCATTCTCCCTCCTTATGTAAACCTTGTAAAATAAGAGAGAATATCCATAACTATTGTGACATAATGTGAAATAACATCCCATAATGCAATAAATATCGATATAAAAGCATGATGCAAAATGGACGTATCAACTCCCCCAAGCTTAGACCTTGCTTGTCCTCAAGCGGAAGCCGATAACGATAAATATGTCCCCATGTTTAGAGGTAGAGGTGTCAATAAAAATAAAATACGGACATGAGGGCATCATGATTATTCTCATAACAACAACATATATGGATATTTCCATATGATTACTTATGTTCAAGTGATGATCTATTCACAATGCAAAAATTATGAATCAGAAACTTTATTGAGAACCAACAAACTATAATCTCAGTCACTGAAGCAATTGCAATTTATCATAACATCAGAAAGAGTCTATGTCAGAGCTTAAAAGCAAGTCCACATACTCAACTATCATCTAGTCCTTCATAATTGCTAACACTCACGCAATACTTGTGGTTACGGAGTTTTAATCGGACACAGAGAAAGATAGGGGCTTATAGTTTCGCCCCACAACCTTTTACCTCAAGGGTAATGTCAACAATAATAACTCATGCTCCCCTACATCCAATTAGGTACATATATCAGGATCTTTCCAATATACTGTGCTTGCCAAAGGATAAAATGAAAAAGGAAAGGTGAAGATCACCATGACTCTTGCATAAGGTAGAAGATAATAGTAACAGATAGGCCCTTCGCAGAGGGAAGCAGAGGTTGCCATGCGCTTTTGGTTGGATGCACAAAATCTTAATGCGAAAGAATGTCACTTTATATTGCCCCTTGTGATATGAACCTTTATTATGCAGTCTGTCGCTTTTATTACTTCCAGATCACAAGATCGTATAAAGCTTATTTCTCCCACACCAATCAATCATACATATTTAGGGCAATTTTTATTGCTTTGCACCGATGACAACTTACTTGAAGGATCTTACTCAATCCATAGGTAGATATGGTGGACTCTCATGGCAAAACTGGTTTAAGGGTTTTGGAAGCACAAGTAGTATCTCTACTTAGTGCTGAGAATTTGGCTAGCGTGAGGGGGAAAGGCAAGCTCAACATGTTGGAGGATCCATGACAACATACTTTATCTCAGACATAAGAAAACATAACCCATTACGTTGTCTTCCTTGTCCAACATCAACTTTTTAGCATGTCATATTTTAATGAGTGCTCCCAATCATAAAGGATGTCAATAATAGTATATTTATATGTGAGACCTCTCTTTCCTTATTATTTCCTATTAATTGCAACGATGACCAAAGCTATGTCTGCCAACTCCCAACAACTTTTAATCATCATACTCTTTCTATGTGAAGTCATTACTCTCAATAAGATCAATATGAACTTTTGTTTCTTTTTATTCTTTTTCTCTTTTCTTTTATCCACTCAAGATCATAGCAAGAAAATCAAGCCCTTGACTCAACACTAATCTTTATTATATAGCTCACAGACTCGATTACATAGAGAGATCAAAAAGCAAAAACTCAAAACAAGATCATGCCACAAACTTTATTCTACTAGATCAAGATACTACTAATAGGGTCAAACTAAGAGAAACGGTAAAGATAGGAGTGTGATGGTGATACGATACCGGGGCACCTCCCCCAAGCTTGGCAGTTGCCGAGGGGAGTGCCCATACCCATGTGATTATGTCTCCTTGGTTGGTGAAGAAGGTGGAGGTGACGGATAGTCGCACATCGAGCGTAAGAGGTCCTCCAGCTTGCTTATAATGCCCTTGAGTGCAACAATATGCTCCTTCAACAAAATATTTTCACTTGTGAGATACTTGTTTTGAATACGAGCTAACTCAATCATCTTGAAAGCTTCGATCTCAGTTGGGGTAAGAAGATTGTGATCAAGTTGAAGGATGTCTTCTTTGTCGGAGCTTGGTTCTCCGTGGCCTTCTTGATCTCTTCATCCTTGTTGATCTCCATGGGTTCTTCCCTCTTCAGCTCTATCTTCATTAGCCAAGCATCTTTGACACCATTGTTGGAGGAGGGGGATGACATGATGCCTGGCCTTGACAACCCTGACAGAGAACAGCTCGAAACAAGAACATAGGATATTTGCATGTTACAGGAGTTAAAACCTTCGGGGGTATATATAATGAATTTTTACCGACCAAAATATGTATCGTGCAAGAAAACTGAGTCCGAAAGGCACACGAGGTGCTCACGAGGTAGGGGGCGCGCCCAGGGGGGTAGGGCAAGCCCTCCACCCTCGTGGGGCCCTCGTGTCCTTCCCGGACTGCTACTTATTTTTCTATTTTTCTAAATATTCCAAAACGGAGAAATATTGCCTTAAAAACTGTTTTGGAGTCGGTTTACTTACTGTACCACATACCTATTCCTTTTCGGAATCTGAAACGTTCTGGAAATTGTCCCTTATGTATTCCTCCGAGGTTACGGTTTCAATAACATTTGTTTCAACATTTATAGGATTACCTGAGATATAATGTTTGATTCTTTAACCGTTTACCACCTTCGGATTTGTACCTTTGAAGTTGTTGATCTTTATGGCACCGGAACGATAAACCTCCTCGATAACGTAGGGACCTTCCCATTTAGAGAGAAGTTTTCCTGCAAAAAATCTTAAACGAGAGTTATATAGCAATACATAGTCACCTACATTAAACTCACGCTTTTGTATTCTTTTGTCATGCCATCTTTTAACTTTTTCTTTAAACAACTTGGCATTTTCATAAGCTTGGGTTCTCCATTCATCAAGTGAGCTAATATCAAATAACCTCTTTTCACCGGCAAGTTTGAAATCATAGTTGAGCTCTTTAATACCCCAATATGCCTTATGTTCTAGTTAGAGAGGTAAGTGACATTCTTTTCCATAAACCATTTTATACGGAGACATACCCATAGGATTTTTATATGCAGTTCTATAGGCCCATAATGCATCATCAAGTTTCTTAGACCAATTCTTTCTAGACCTATTGACAGTATTTTGCAAAATTAATTTGAGCTCTCTGTTTCTCAATTCTACTTGACCACTAGACTGTGGGTGATAGGGAGATGCTATTATATGATTAATGTCATACTTAGCAAGCATTTTACGGAAAGCACCATGAATAAAGTGTGAACCACCATCAGTCATTAAATATTTAGGGACTCCAAACCTCGGAAAAATAACTTATTTAAGCATTTTAATAGAAGTGTTATGATCAGCACTACTAGTTGGAATAGCTTCTACCCACTTAGTAACGTAATCAACAGCAACTAAAATATGTGTATATCCATTAGAGGCAGGAAAGGGTCCCATATAATCAAAGCCCCAAACATCAAATGGTTCAATAACAAGTGAATAATTCATAGGAATTTCTTGACGTCTACTAATATTACCAATTCTTTGACATTCATCACAAGATAAGACAAACTTACGGGCATCCTTGAAGAGAGTAGGCCAATAGAAACCGGATTGCAATACCTTACGTGCAGTTCTATCTCCAGCGTGGTGTCCTCCATAAGCTTCGGAATGACACTTGCGTAGGATTTGTTCCTGTTCATGCTCATGTACACAACGTGTAATAACACCATCTACTCCTTCTTTATAAAGATGTAGGTCATCCCAAAAGTAATGCCTCAAATCATAGAAAAACTTTTTCTTTTGTTGGTATGTGAAACTAGGTTGTATAAATTTAGCAACAATGTAATTAGCATAATCAGCATACCACGTAGTACTACAAGAGGTACGTATGACATTTAAATGTTCATCAGGAAAGCTATCATCAATAGGTAGTGGGTCATCAAGAACATTTTCTAACATAGACAAGTTGTGTGCAACGGGGTTCTCAGCTCCCTTTCTATCAACAATATGCAAATCAAATTCTTGTAACAGGAGAACCCATCTAATAAGTCTAGGTTTAGCATCTTTCTTTTCCATCAGATATTTAATAGCAGCATGATCAGTGTGAATAGTTACTTTAGAATCAACAATATAAGGTCTGAATTTATCACAAGCAAATACAACTGCTAAGAGTTCTTTTTCAGTAGTGGCATAATTTCTTTGGGCATTGTCTAGAGTCTTACTAGCATAATGAATAACATTTAATTTCTTATCAACTCTTTGCCCTAGAGCGGCACCTACATCATAATCACTAGCATCACACATAATTTCAAAGGGTAAATTCCAATCAGGTGGCTGAACAATAGGTGCAGAGATCAATGCTTTCTTAAGTATTTCAAATGCTTCTACACAATCATCGTCAAAGACAAATGGTATATCTTTTTGTAATAAATTAGTCAGAGGCCGGGAATTTTTTGAGAAGTCCTTAATGAACCTCCTATAAAATCCGGCGTGACCAAGGAAACTTCTTATACCTTTGATGTCCTTGGGACATGGCATCTTTTCAATAGCATCAACCTTGGCTTTATCAACTTCAATACCTCTTTCAGAAACTTTATGCCCCAAGACAATACCTTCATTAACCATAAAGTGGCACTTTTCCCAATTCAAGACAAGATTAGTTTCTTCACATCTCAGCAAAACTCGATCAAGATTGCCCAAGCAATCATCAAAAGAGGATCCATAGACGGAAAAGTCGTCCATGAAAACCTCACAAATCTTTTCACAAAAGTCAGAGAATATAGCCATCATGCATCTTTGAAAGGTCGTAGCAGGTGCATTACATAAACCAAAAGGCATATGTCTATAAGCCAAAGTACCAAAAGGGCATGTAAAAGTAGTCTTTGATTGATCTTTAGGTGACACAGGTTTTTGATAGAAACCAGAATAACCATCTAGAAAGCAATAATGTGTATGTTTGCATAATCTTTCTAGCATTTGATCAATAAAAGGTAAGGGGTAATGATCTTTCTTAGTAGACTTATTTAATTTGCGGAAATCAGTTACCATCCTATAACCTGTAATAATTCTATGCGGGATCAATTCATCTTTATCATTAGGAACAACAGTAATACCTCCCTTCTTAGGGACACAATGGACAGGGCTTACCCACCGACTATCAGCAACGGGATAAATTATACCTGCCTCCAGAAGCTTTAGTATTTCTTTTCTTACCACTTCTTTCATTTTAGGATTCAGACATCGTTGAGGGTCACGAACTGGTTTGGCATCTGCTTCCAAATTTATTTTATGTTGACATAGAGTGGGACTAATGCCCTTAAGATCATCAAGAGTATATCCAATAGCAGCACGGTGCTTCTTCAGAGTTTTCAGTAATAATCTTTCTTCTTCATGCTCTGAAAGGTTAGCACTAATAATAACAGGATATATCTTCTTTTCATCAAGATAAGCATATTTAAGGTTATCAGGCAATGGTTTAAGCTCAAACACGGGATCACCCTTAGGTGGAGGAGGATCCCCTAGGATTTCAACAGGCAAATTATGTTTCAGAATAGGTTCCTGTTTAAAGAATACTTCATCTATTTCCCTTCTTTCATTCATAAACATATCATTTTCATGGTCTAGCAAATATTGTTCTAAAGGATCACTAGGAGGTACGGCAATAGAAGCAAGACCAATAATTTCATCCTTACTAGGCAATTCTTCTTCACGGTGTTGTTTACTAAATTTAGAGAAATTAAACTCATGAATCATATCATCCAAGTCGATAGTAACAACATTCTTTTCGCAGTCTATCTTAGCGTTGACAGTGTTCAAGAAGGGTCTACCAAATATAATGGGACAAAAGCTATCTTGTGGGGAACCAAGAACAAGAAAATCAGCAGGATATTTAGTTTTCCCACACAAGACTTCAACATCTCTAACAATTCCCACTGCTGATATAGTATCTCTATTGGCAAGTTTAATTGTAACATCAATATCTTCTAACTCAACAGGTGCAATTTCATGCTTGATTTCTTCATATAAGGTAATAGGTATAACACTAGCACTAGCACCCATATCACATAAGCCATGATAACAATGATCTCCTATTTTAACAGAAATAACAGGTACGCCTACCACAGGTCTATGTTTATCTTTAGCACAAGGTTTAGCAATTCTAGCAGTTTCACCGCAGAACTGAATAACACGCCCATTAATATTATCAGCCAAGAGATCTTTAACAATAGCAACATTAGGTTCAACTTTAACTTGCTCAGGAGGTGTATAAGTTCTAATATTGCTTTTACGAACCACAGTTGAAGCTTTAGCATGATCCTTTATTCTAACAGGGAAAGGTGGTTTCTCAACATAAGAAGTAGGAACAATAGGATCATTATAGGTGACAGTCTTTTCTTCAACTTTAATTGGTGTAACTACTTTTACTTCTATGGGAGGGGGGTATTTAAAGCACTTCTCCTTAGGGAGATCAACATAAGTAGCAAAAGATTCACAGAAAGAAGCTACTATCTCAGAGTCAAGTCCATATTTAGTGCTAAACTTACGGAAAATATCGGTATCCATAAAAGATTTAACACAATCAAACTTAGGTGTCATACCTGACTCCTTACCTTCGTCAATATTCCAATCTTCAGAGTTGCGTTTAATTCCTAGTCTTCATCATAAAAGAGCCAGCACAAGAAGTATCGAGCATGGTGCGATTGTTTTCAGAAAGCCGAGCATAAAAGTTTTGAATAATTGTTTCTCTTGGGAGCTCATGATTGGGGCATAAATATAACATTGATTTAAGCCTCCCCCCAAGCTTGAGCGATGCTTTCTCCTTCGCGAGGCCAATATATATATATATATATATATATATATATATATATATATATATATATATATATATATATATATATATATATATATATATATATATATAATTGCGATCACGATGAACAAGATGCATAGGATAATACTTTTGATGAAATTCCAATTTCAATCTTCTATAGTTCCATGATCTCGTATCATCACATAGCCTATACCATGTCAACGCATGTCCCTTCAAAGATAAAGGGAAAACCTTCTTCTTCGCAACATCATCGGGTATACCTGCAAGCTTAAATAATCCACAAACTTCATCCACATATATTAGGTGCTCATCAGGATGCTTTGTTCCATCTCCTAAAAAAGGATTAGCTAGCACTTTTTCTATCATACCCGAAGGAAATTCAAAGGGAACATTTTCATATTCAATAGGTTCAGTAGGTTGAGGAGCAACTCTTTGATCTACTGGTCGGGGTGAAGATACCCCGAACAAGCCCCTCAAAGGATTACTTTCCATAGTAACAAGTGACAGTAAATTTCAGCACACTATATAAATTTTTCCTTACCAAATTCTACCTACCAAAGGCGCTTCACTCCCCGGCAACGGCGCCAGAAAAGAGTCTTGATGATGCACAAGTATAGGGGATCTATCGTAGTCCTTTCGATAAGTAAGAGTGTTGAACCCAACAAGGAGCAGAAGGAAATGATAAGCGGTTTTCAGCAAGGTATTCTCTGCAAGTACTGAAATAAGTGGTAACAGATAGTTTTGTGATAAGATAATTTGTAACGAGCAACAAGTAACAAAAGTAAATAAGGTGCAGCAAGGTGGCCCAATCCTTTTTGTAGCAAAGGACAAGCCTGGACAAACTCTTATATAAGGAAAAGCGCTCCCGAGGACACATGGGAATATCGTCAAGCTAGTTTCCATCACGTTCATATGATTCGTGTTCGGTACTTTGATAATTTGATATGTTGGTGGACCGGTGCTTGGGTGTTGCTCTTACTTGAACAAGCATCCCACTTATGATTAACCTCTATTGCAAGCATACGCAACTACAACAAAAGTATTAAGGTAAACCTAACCATAGCATGAAACATATGGATCCAAATCAGCCCCTTACGAAGCAACGCATAAACTAGGATTTAAGCTTCTGTCACTCTAGCAACCCATCATCTACTTATTACTTCCCAATGCCTTCCTCTAGGCCCAAATAATGGTGAAGTGTTATGTAGTCGACGTTCACATAACACCACTGGAGGCTAGACAACATACATCTCATCAAAATATCGAACGAATACCAAATTCACATGACTACTAATAGCAAGACTTCTCCCGTGTCCTCAGGAACAAACGTAACTACTCACAAAGCATATTCATGTTCATAATCAGAGGGGTAATAATATGCATAAAGGATCTGAACATATGATCTTCCACCAAGTAAACCAACTAGCATCAAAGGAGTAATCAACACTACTAGCAACCTACTAGTACCAATCCCGGACTTGGAGACAAGAATTGGGTACAAGAGATGAACTAGGGTTTTGATATGAGACGGTGCTGGTGAAGATGTTGATGGAGATTTCCCTCTCCCGATGAGAGGAGCATTGGTGATGACGATGGCGATGATTTCCCCCTCCCGGAGGGAAGTTTCCCCGGCAGAACAGCTCTGCTAGAGCCCTAGATTGGTTTCGCCATGGTTCCGCCTCGTGGCGGCGGAGTCTCGTCCCGAAAGGTTGCTTACCAATTTTTCCTCGACGAAAGACCTCATATAGTAGAAGATGGGCATCGGAGGGCCAACAGAGGGCCCACGAGGTAGGGGGCGCGCCCAGGGGGGTAGGGCGCGCCCCCACCCTCGTGGCCAGGTGGGGCCCCTCTGGTGAACTTCTTCCGCTCAATATTTTTTATATATTCTGAAAATCACTTCCGTGGAGTTTCAGGACTTTTGGAGTTGCGCAGAATAGGTCTCTAATATTTGCTCCTTTTCCAGCCCAGAATTCCAGCTGCCGGCATTCTCCCTCCTTATGTAAACCTTGTAAAATAAGAGAGAATAGCCATAACTATTGTGACATAATGTGAAATAACAGCCCATAATGCAATAAATATCGATATAAAAGCATGATGCAAAATGGACGTATCAGTCCATAGTTAGTAGCTAGATGGCTTCTTCTCTCTTTGGATCTCAATACAATGTTCTCCCCCTCTCTCGTGGAGATCTATTCGATGTAATCTTCTTTTTGCGGTGTGTTTGTTGAGACCGATGAATTGTGGGTTTATGATCAAGATTATCTATGAACAATATTTCAATCTTCTCTGAATTCTTTTATGTATGATTGGTTATCTTTGCAAGTCTCTTTGAATTATCAGTTTGGTTTGTCCTACTAGATTGGTTTTTCTTGCGATGGGAGAAGTGCTTAGCTTTGGGTTCAATCTTGCGGTGTCCTTTCCCAGTGACAGTAGGGGCAGCAAGGCACATATTGTATTGTTGCCATCGAGGATAACAAGATGGTTTTGTTATCATATTGCATGAATTTATCCCTCTACATCATGTCATCTTGCTTAAGGCTCTACTCTGTTTTCTTGAACTTAATGCTCTAGATGCATGCTGGATAGCGGTCGATGAGTGGAGTAATAGTAGTAGATGCAGGCAGGAGTCGGTCTACTTGTCTCGGACGTGATGCCTATATACATGATCATACCTAGATATTCTCATAACTATGCTCAATTCTGTCAATTGCTCAACAGTAATTTGTTCACCCACCGTAGAATACTTATGCTCTTGAGAGAAGCCACTAGTGAAATCTATGGCCCCCAGGTCTATTCTCATCATATCAATCTTCCATCACTTTATTATTGCTTTGCTTTTTTACTTTGCCCTTTTATTTTACTTTGCATCTTTATACCAAAAATACCAAAAATATTATCTATCATCTATATCAGATCTCACTCCCGTAAGTGACCGTGAAGGGATTGACAACCCCTAATCGCGTTGGTTGCATTGAGCTATTTGTTTTGTGTAGGTACGAGGGACTCGCGCGTAGCCTCCTACTGGATTGATACCTTGGTTCTCAAAAACTGAGGGAAATACTTACTCTACTCTGCTGCATCACCCTTTCTCTTCAAGGAAATCCAACGCAGTGCTCAAGAGGTAGCATGAAGATTTCTGGCGCCGTTGCCGGGGAGTCTACTCAAAGGCCAGCGTACCAAGTACCCATCAAAATCCCTTATCTCTCGCATTACATTATTTGCCATTTGCCTCTCGTTTTCCTCTCCCCCACTTCACCCTTGCCGTTTTATTTGCCCTCTCTTTTCCGTTTGCCTTTTCCCGCTTGCCTGTTGTCATGACCAGTCCTCTATCTTCTCCGTTATATCCCGAGAATGAAGTTCTAAATTTTAAGCAAAGGGAGGGAGAAAATCTGAAGGATGCTTGGTATAGAATTTGCAATTCTCAAAATAGATCTACCAGGAAGCAATCTACTTCAGTTTTTCTTCGCAATTTTTATGTAGGTGCCAATCCTTGGTATAGATATATCCTTAATACCATTACTGGAGGGAATTTCTTGGGTAGCCATACTTTTGATTCTTATAATACTTTGATAGATTTATTTGGCTCTCACCACCCCTTTTGGTCAATGGAACTATGTTAACTTTGGAGCATGTAATGCAAAGACTTGAAATTGTTGAAAATAAAGTTGCTACCATTGTGTTAATTGAAAATCTAGATAAAAAGATCCACAATCGAATTACCCAATATGGATGTAAGGTAGGAGTAACTTTGAAAAATATTAAGGAGAAGGAACCTATAGTTAATGAGAGAATAAATCACGATTCCACTAGAATCGATAAACTTGAGGGTATCATTACTATAGTGGGAACCAACTATTAAAGTTAAGATTAAGGATCATGAATTTTGTGCTTTATGTGATTTGGGTGCTAGTGTCTCCACTATTCACAAAACTTTGTGTGATTTGCTAGATTTCCGCGATTTTGATGATTGCTCTCTAAACTTGCACCTTGCGGATTCCACTATTAAGAAACCTAAGGGAAGAATTAATGGCGTTCTTATTGTTGCAAATAGGAATTATGTGCCCGTAGATTTTAACGTTCTTGATATATATTGCAATCCTTCTTGCCCTATTATTCTTGGTAGACCTTTCCTTAGAACGATTGGTGCAATTTTTGATATGAAGGAAGGGAATATTAGATTCCAATTTCCATTAAAAAAAGGGCATGGAACACTTCCCTAGGAAGAAAATAAAACTACCATATGAATCTATTATGAGAGCCACTTATGGATTGCCTACCAAAGATGGCAATACCTAGATCTATCCTCGCTTTTATGCCTAGCTAGGGGCGTTAAACGATAGCGCTTGTTGGGAGGCAACCCAATTTTATTTTTAGTTTTTTTGTTTTTTCTTCTGTTTAGGAATAAATAATCCATCTACCTTATGTTTAGATTTGGTTTTATGTTTTAATTAGTGTTTGTGCCAAGTTAAACCTATAGGATCTTCTTGGATGATAGTTATTTGATCTTGCTGTAATTTCCAGAAACTTTCTGTTCACGAAAACAATTGTTAAAAATCATCATAACGTGATAAAATAGTGATTCCGATTGCTGCTGATCAATAAACAAATTGCCTAGGTCGTCCTATTTTTTCTGATTTTTTGGAGTTCCAGAAGTTTGCGTTAGTTCCAGATTACTACAGATTGTTCTCTTTTTGACAGATTCTGTTTTTCTTGTGTTGTTTGCTTATTTTGATGAGTCTATGGCTAGTAAAATAGTTTATAAACCATAGAGAAGTTGGAATATAGTAGGTTTAACACCAATATAGATAAATAATGAGTTCATTACAGTACCTTGAAGTGGTCTTATGTTTTCTTTCGCTAACGGAGCTCACGAGATTTCTGTTGAGTTTTGTGTTGTGAAGTTTTCAAGTTTTGGGTGAAGTCTTTTGATGGATTATGGAACAAGGAGTGGCAAGAGCCTAAGCTTGGGGATGCCCATGGCACCCCCAAGATAATCTAAGGACACCAAAAAGTCAAAGCTTGGGGATGCCCCCGGAAGGCATCCCCTCTTTCGTCTACTTCCATCGGTAATTTTACTTGGAGCTATATTTTTATTCACCACATGATATGTGTTTTGCTTGGAGCATCTTGTATGATTTGAGTCTTTGTTTTCTAGTTTACCACAATCATTCTTGATGTACACACCTTTTGAGAGAGCCATACATGAATTTGAATTTGATAGAATACTCTATGTGCTTCACTTATATCTTTTGAGCTATATAGTGTTGCTCTAGTGCTTCACTTATATCTTTTAGAGCATGGTGGTGGATTTTTTTATAGAAACTATTGATCTGTCATGCTTCACTTAGATTATTTTGAGAGTCTTAAATAGCATGGTAATTTGCTTAAAAATAATAATATGCTTGGTATTCAAGATTTGTAAAACTTTCTTTTGAGTGCGTTCAATACTAAGAAAAGTTTGATGCTTGATAACTGTTTTGAGATATGAAGATGGTGATATTCGAGTCATGGTAGTTGAGTAGTTGTGAATTTGAGAAATACTTGTGTTAAAGTTTGTGAATCCCGTAGCATGCACGTATGGTGAACCATTATGTGATGAAGTCGGAGCATGATTTATTTATTGATTGTCTTCCTTATGAGTGGCGGTCGGGGATGAGAGATGATCTTTTCCTACCAATCTATCCCCCTAGGAGCATGCGCGTAATACTTTGCTTTGATAACTTGTAGATTTTTGCAATAAGTATATGAGTTCTTTATGACTAATGTTGAGTCCATGGATTATACGCACTTTTCTTCCTTCCACCATTGCTAGCCTCTCTAATACTGCACACTTTTCGCCGGTATCATACACCCACCATATACCTTCCTCAAAACAGCCACCATACCTACCTATCATAGCATTTCCATAGCCATTCCGAGATATATTGCCATGCAACTTTCCACCGTTCCGTTTATTATCATACGCTCCATCATTGTTATATTGCTAGCATGATCATGTAGTTGACATAGTATTTGTGGCAAAGCCACCATTCATAATTCTTTCATACATGTCACTCTTGATTCATTGCATATCCGGGTACACCGCCGGAGGCATTCACATAGAGTCATATTTTGTTCTAAGTATTGAGTTGTAATTGTTGAGTTGTAAGGAAAATAAAAGTGTGATGATCATCATTTTTAGAGCATTGTCCCAAGTGAGGAAAGGATGATGGAGACTATGATTCCCCCACAAGTCGGGATGAGACTCCGGACGAAAAAAATAAAAAAGAGAAAAGAGGCCATAGAAAAGGAGAAAAGACCCAAATAAAAAAATGAGAGAAAAAGAGAGAAGGGACAATGTTACTATCTTTTTACCACACTTGTGCTTCAAAGTAGCACCATGATCTTCATGATAGAGAGTCTCTCATTTTGTCACTTTCATATACTAGTGGGAATTTTTTCATTATAGAACTTGGCTTGTATATTCCAATGATGGGCTTCCTCAAAATGCCCTAGGTCTTCGTGAGAAAGCGAGATGGATGCACACCCACTTAGTTTCTTTTGTTGAGCTTTCATATACTTATAGCTCTAGTGCATTCGTTGCATGGCAATCCCTACTCACTCACATTGATATCTATTGATGGGCATCTCCATAGCCTGTTGATACGCCTAGTTGATGTGAGACTATCTTCCGCTCTTTTTGTCTTCTCCACAACCACCCTTCTATTTCACATATAGTGCTATATCCATGGCTCACGCTCATGTATTGCGTGAAGATCGAAAAAGTTTTGAAAATGTCAAAAGTATGAAACAATTTCTTGGCTTGTCATCGGGGTTGTGAATGATTTAAATACTTTGTGTGGTGAATATAGACCATAGCCAGACTATATGATTTTGTAGGGATAACTTTCTTTGGCCATGTTATTTTGAGAAAACATAATTGCTTAGTTAGTATGCTTGAAGTGTTATTATTTTTATGTCAATATGAACTTTTGTCTTGAATCTTTCGGATCTGAATATTCATACCAAAATTAAGAGGAATTACATTGAAATTATGCCAATTAGCACTCCGCATCAAAAATTCTTTTTTATCATTTACCAACTCGACGACGAGCAGGAATTAAGCTTGGGGATGCCTGATACGTCTCCAACGTATCTATAATTTTTTGTTGCTCCATGCTATATTATCTACTGTTTTGGACCATATTGGGCTTTATTTTCCACTTTTATATTACTTTTGGGACTAACCCATTAACCGGAGGCCCAACCCAAAATTGCTGTTTTTTGCCTATTTCAGTGTTTCGAAGAAACGGAATATCAAGCGGAGTCCAAACGGAATGAAACCTTCGGGAACGTGATTTTCTCACCGAATATGATCCAGGAGACTTGGACCCCACGTCAAGAAAGAAGGGAGGCGGCCACGAGGGTGGAGGGCACCCCCCCTAGGGCATGCCCCCTGCCTCGTGGGCCCCCCTTTGCTCCACCAACGTACTCCTTCCTCCTATATATACCTATGTACCCCTAACGATCAGATACGGAGCCAAAAACCTAATTCCACCGCCGCAACCTTCTGTATCCACGAGATCCCATCTTGGGGCCTGTTCCGGAGCTCCGCCGGAGGGGGCATCCATCACGGAGGGCTTCTACATCATCACCATAGCCTCTCCGATGAAGTGTGAGTAGTTTACATCAGACCTTCGGGTCCATAGTTAGTAGCTAGATGGCTTCTTCTCTCATTTTGGATCTCAATACAATGTTCTCCCCCTCTCTCGTGGAGATCTATTCGATGTAATCTTCTTGTTGCGGTGTATTTGCTGAGACCGATGAATTGTGGGTTTATGATCAAGATTATCTATGAACAATATTTGAACCCTCTCTGAATTCTTTTATGTATGATTGGTTATCTTTGCAAGTCTCTTCGAATTATCAGTTTGGTTTGGCCTACTAGATTGGTTTCTCTTGCAATGGGAGAAGTGCTTAGCTTTGGGTTCAATCTTGCGGTGTCCTTTCCCAGTGACAGTAGGGGCAGCAAGGCACGTATTGTATTGTTGCCATCAAGGATAACAAGATGGGGTTTTAATCATATTGCATGAATTTATCCCTCTACATCATGTCATCTTGCTTAAAGCGTTACTCTGGTTTCTTGAACCTAATACTCTAGATGCATGTTGGATAGCGGTCGATGAGTGGAGTAATAGTAGTAGATGCAGACAGGAGTCGGTCTACTTGTCTCGGACGTGATGCCTATATACATGATCATACCTAGATATTCTCATAACTATGCTCAATTATGTCAATTGCTCAACAGTAATTCGTTCACCCACCGTAGAATACTTATGCTCTTGAGAGAAGCCACTAGTGAAATCAATGGCCTCGGGTCTATTCTCATCATATCAATCTTCCATCACTTTATTATTGCTTTGGTTTTTACTTTGCCCTTTTATTTTACTTTGCATCTTTATACCAAAAATACCAAAAATATTATCTACCATCTCTATCAGATCTCACTTCCGTAAGTGACGTGAAGGGATTGACAACCCCTAATCGCATTGGTTGCGTTGAGCTATTTGTTTTGTGTAGGTACGAGGGACTCGCGCGTAGCCTCCTACTGGATTGATACCTTGATTCTCAAAAACTGAGGGAAATACTTACTCTACTCTGTTGCATCACCCTTTCCTCTTCAAGGAAATCCAACGCAGTGCTCAAGAGGTAGCATGTATGTCTTGCCGTGCGTATCTGTGGTGACAATGGGATATCACGTGATTCACTTGATGCATGTTTTGGTGATTAACTTGCGGGTTCCTCCCATGAACCTATGCATAGGGGTTGGCACATGTTTTCGTCTTTATTCTCCGGTAGAAACTTTGTGGCACTCTTTGAGGTTCTATGTGTTGGTTGAATAGATGAATCTGAGATTGTGTGATGCATATCGTATAATCATACCCACGGATACTTGAGGTGACATTGGAGTATCTAGGTGACATTAGGGTTTTGGTTGATTTGTGTCTTAAGGTGTTATTCTAGTACGAACTCTAGGGTTGTTTGTGACACTTCTAGGAATAGCCCAACGGATTGATTGGAAAGAACAACTTTGAGGTGGTTTTGTACCCTACCATAATCTCTTCGTTTGTTCTCCGCTATTAGTGACTTTGGAGTGACTCTTTGTTGCATGTTGAGGGATAGTTATATGATCCAACTATGTTATTATTGTTGAGAGAACTTGCACTAGTGAAAGTATGAACCCTAGGCCTTGTTTCCTAGCATTGCAATACTATTTACGCTCACTTTTACCACTTGTTACCTTGCTGTTTTTATATTTTCAGACTACAAAAACCTATATTTACCATCCATTGCACTTGTATCACCATCTCTTCGCCGAACTAGTGCACCTATACAATTTACCATTGTATTGGGTGTGTTGGGGACACAAGAGACTCTTTGTTATTTGGTTGCAGGGTGCTTTACAGAGACCATCTTCATCTTACGCCTCCCACAAATTGATAAACCTTAGGTCATCCACTTGAGGGAAATTTGCTACTGTCCTACAAACCTCTGCACTTGGAGGCCCAACAACGTCTACAAGGAGAAGGTTGCGTAGTAGACATCATCGCTTCACGTGGACTAACAACAGAGAATCCCCGGTGTTAGAACGCCTGGATCGGGCATTCTTTAACTTAGCTTGGAACAATGCCTTCCCCAACTCCAATCTCACGTCCCTCACCCGCACCACCTCCGATCACGTTCCACTACTAATCTCACTTTCCACCTCTGTACCCCGCTCCCGCCTTTTCAGATTTGAATGTTTTTGGGCCTCAAGACTAGCCTGTAGGGAAATTGTGGCCCAGGCCTGCGGCCCGCCCCAGCTCCCTACCTTTTCTGCTCGGCCCACCTAGCCCATACTCTTCAAACTTGCCGCTCCCGCCTAAAATGTTGGGCCAAAACCCTCTCCCCCGCCCATGTCAGGGAAGCCAGATGCAAACGTGTAATCGATCTTTTAGACCGAAAGGAAGAGCACCGGACCCTAATCCAAGATGAATTCTGTCTTCGTAACATTCTAAAACGTACTCTCCAAAGAGCGACTCGCGACCAATCCAGTCTCCTGCGCCAACATGCCAAGTTTAAAAGTGCGATCCTTGGCGATGAAAACAACAAATTCTTCCATGTCTCGGCTTCCCAACGCTTCCGAAAGAACAAAATTCTTGTCCTTATCGACCAGGGAACAGAGTTTCACTCACATGCGGAAAAAGCCCACATTCTCAAATCTTTTTACCATAATTTGCTTGGTATCGCAGTAGATAGTAGCTGGAGCTTCAGGCTTGCACACCTCTACCCTGCCCAAATTCCTCAACTTCGACACCTTGATTCAAACTTCTCTGAGGAAGAGATCAAGCAGGCTTTCCTCCAGATGAACTTCAACCCCAGCCCTGGTCCTGATGGCTTTGGTCCCAGTTTCTACAAAACATTTTGGAACAACATCAAAACTCCCCTCCTTGCCTTCTTCAAGGACTTCAAGAACCAAACCGGGGAAACCGAACATTTCAACCGATCCACTATGGTCCTACTGCCCAAGTCTACCAACGCCCAATCTGCAGACGTGTTTCGCCCTATCGCCCTGCAGAACTGCCCCATCAAAGGCATAGCCAAAGTTCTTACCAACCGACTGAAAACTTACATCCCTCTGCTCGTCCATGGGGACTAAACTGGTTTCATCTCAGGATGTTGCATCGCTGAAAACTTCATGTACGCAGCAAACCTCATAAACACTTGTCATAAACGGAAAGCCACTACGATGGACTGAAACTTGATTTCAGAAAAGCTTTCGACTCTGTGTCATGGCACGCCCTTCTTCTCACCCTGCAGCATCGGGGTTTCCCCACCCGTTTTTTCTCCTGGATGCTTACCTCTGGTAAAACGGCTGTCATGCTTAACGGTATTCAGGGTGATTAGATTAACTGCAAGAATGGACTGCGCCAAGGCGACCCCGTGTCCCCCTACCTTTT
Source organism: Aegilops umbellulata (assembly GCA_032464435.1). Taxonomy (NCBI): domain Eukaryota; kingdom Viridiplantae; phylum Streptophyta; class Magnoliopsida; order Poales; family Poaceae; genus Aegilops; species Aegilops umbellulata. Next base: position 270,288,076 of record CP136059.1, on the reverse strand, counting down.
CTTAATAGTTGCAGATGTTCTCCAGCAGCTTATACTAACCTCAGCCGCGTCTTGCCCCGACCTTCGCCACCCAGTTTACCCTGATGTCCCACCGTCCATTCTACAATACGCTGACGACACACTCATTATCGCTCACGCTTCACCCAACGCCGCCGTTCTTCTACGATCGCTCCTGGACCAGTTTGCCCAGGCCACGGGTCTGCGAATTAATTATTCCAAAACCACGTTCTTCCCTATATATGAACCTCGACGATGCGACCACCCTTGCAATAGCTCAAACTCTGGATTGCTCTATTTCCTACTTCCTGCAAACTTACCTCGGCCTGCCGCTGTCCCCCGTTAAGCTTATTGTTGCGGCCTTTCAGCCAATCATTACGAACTGCGTTAGTTACCTTCCTGGCTGGTGTGCTAGGCTCCTCTCTCGCCCCGGTCGACTGGTACTCATATCATCTGTGCTAGACTCATTGGCTACCTACTTCATGTCTGTGTTCAAACTGCCCAAAAAGATGATTAAAAAGCTTGATGCCATTAGACACGCGTTTTTCTAGGCTGCCGATGAGTCCTGTTCAGGTGCCCAATGCCTTATTTCTTGTTCTAACATATGTAAACCAAAAGAGTTCGGTGGTCTAGGCATCAAAAGATTTATCTATACAAAATGACTTCTTGCTTATGAAGTTTGCCTACAAATTCCTTTCCACCTCCTCCCACCACGAGTTGCCTTGGGTTGCATTGTTAAACAGAGTCCACCTATACAGCATCCCACAAATAGCATCATGCAAAAAAAACCTCCTACCTAACCAAGGTTGTGCAAGCCCAACTTCAGACTCTCTCCTCCATCACCTTCGTCCTCGCAAATAACGGCCTAAGAACTTTCTTCTGGCATGACACTTGGCTTGCACATGCCCCACTAGCTACTCTTTTTCCAGGACTTTACTCTCACTCCATCAACAAACACATCCTAGTCTTACATGTCATGCAGTATGGGCTACTTACGAACCTAACGGACCAGCTAACCACGGCCGCCTCGCGCGAGCTGGATGAGGTGATGTTGTTATTGTAGGACTTTTCTCTGTCACCGAGCCCTGACGAGAGGCATCTGATCCACGGCACCGCCTTCTCCTCCAAAGCTGCTCACTCATGAGAATCAAGAACATGATCACGTTGTCCTAATCTGGCGCTCCAAGGTGCATCCCAAGCTGAAGCTCTTCGCTTGGCTGCTCTTCCATGGGCGTCTGAACACCAAAGCAAATCTGTTCCATAAGCACATTGGCACAGATGCTAGGTGTCCAAGGTGCTCGGCTACCTCTGAGGACACAACTCACCTTTTCATCTGATGCCCTAAAGCAAATCTGGTCTGGCTGCAGCTCGGCCTCACCCCGACTGACAGATTCCAAGATCTCTGGCTTGCTGAGCTCCCCCAGGTCTCGACTCCTCTACATGGCCCGAGGTGCTCCTTGCAATTATGTGGAAAATTTGGGATTCTCGGAATGTTGTTGTATTTAGGAACGAAGATCACACTGCTATCTTCACAATCACCAACATTTGTAACGACTTTGATCTCTGGACCAACCGGTTCCATGTACCGGTAGATAAGGTGTCAGCCAGATCCTGGCTGACGTACCTCTCCTTGCGGCTTGCCGTCACCCTGTAAAAACCTCTCCTCGGCTTTGGCTGAGCTTTGAGTAATATAATTCAGGTGGGGATCCTTTCCCCCCGGTGATTCCTCAAAAAAACCTACACTCTAAAGTACGTCTATATACATCCGTATGTAGCCCGTATTAAAATCTCTAAAAGGTGTTATATTTAGAAACAGAGGGAGTAGAAGAGAAAATTTCATATCACAATCATGGACTTGCCACACAATGTACGGTTTTGAATGGTAAGGGTTGCCACGTCAGCTTGACAACTTAATAAAAAATGACTGGTAAAGTGTTATTTTAGATTGACTTACTTGGGTTGAATAAATATGGGGCTTGTAGGGAATTAACCAGACTTGTGTTGATAGCGGAGGTGGTCGACTGTGCGGCAGGAGAGCGACTTAGGGAGAGATGGAAGCAGGGGAGAGGCATGGAAGAACCGTTGGCTCACCTTGAGCACGCCATGGCTGCCCAGGTTGGCATACGAGTTTGGAAACGAATGCATGGGAGGTGGAGGTGGCTGCTGGAGCGGGGTGTCGTTGTGAGGGCAACTCGGAGATAAGATGCTTCAAAGTTCAAACGGACGAAATGGAGACCCTTAGTAGAGTATGTCCAAGCTTTAGGAGGAGGTCATCATCAGAGGGGCTCGCTAGAGCCAGAGATCGAGCCGTAGTGGTCATCGGAGGGGAGGAAGAAGATGAAGGGCACCTAGGTTTGATCCCTTCCTCCGGAAGGCTCTAAACTTCATTGTGGAGCTACCAAGCATGGTCTTCTGATTCAACGAGGTCGTTGGCCGCGTGAGTGGTGAAGGCATTGTCAGGGACGTGCTCTAGGCTCCACCCGTGCACTCACTGCAGAGGATGAGAGAGAGAAACTCTGGGTTAGATGGAGGGAACTGAGGGGTGAATCTAACACACCCAAAGAATGAATATGGAAGCACAATGGCGAGCGAATTTTGTGACGAGGCGCACAGATGGGCTAAGGATTGAGGAAGAAAACATGACTGTGTGGGCATTGGTTTTCTTCAATGAGGATATGGATGTATCAGTAATGTCTTGGCGACCACGGTTGTGGAAGATTGGTTGGAGCGGTGGTTGCATTCAAAGGCAGCTACCTAGAAGTGGTTTATTTTCCGGACTCGAATCACCTATCGGCGTCGCTATGCTCGCATCTGTCACAGGTTTGGGAAGCGATGGTGGATGGTATTGGGGTGCTACATAATGGCGCGATCTCACAAGTCAGTACACTTGAAAAACAAATCTTTGGAGGGATCGTTGGATGTCATGAGATGGCATGCTACGGCCTACTCCCTTCGTTCCATAATATAAGGTGTATTAGTTTTTTTAAAAAGTTAAACATGTGCATGTTTGACCAAGTTTTGAGAAAGAAAAAAAAATCTATCTACCATACCAAATTTGTATCGCTAGATCCATCACGGAAGATATTTTCATATTTTTTTGTACCGTGGTGATGATATTTTATCCTATAATTAATCTTGGTCAAGCATAAATAGTTTTGGCTTGCACGAAAATTGATGAACCTTATATTTTTGAGTGGAAGGACTATTTCTCAGGCCATGACAGATGCACCCCCGTGTATACATTGACATAACACTGGATGTGGGACGTTGAAAAACTCAATGCTTATTTAGTCAACTAAATGTCGAGGCAATTCAGAATATCTCGATAAGCACTAGAAGTCAAGAAGATTTCTAGGCCTGACAAATGTCATGCCAAGTCTACGTGTGTCGGAAGTATGCTTAGGATGTTGGGGAACGTAGGAATTTTAAAAAAAAATCATACGCACACGCAAGATCATGGTGATGCATAGCAACGAGAAGGGGGAGTGTTGTCCACGTACCCTCGTAGACCAAAAGCGGAAGCGTTATGACAATGCGGTTGATGTAGTCGTACGTCTTCACGATCGACCGATCCTAGTACCGAACGTACGACACCTCCATGATCTGTACATGTTCAGCTTGGTGACGTCCCGCGAACTCACAATCCAGTAGAGTGTCGAGGGAGAGCTTCGTCAGCACGATGGCGTGATGACGGTGATGATGAAGCTACCGGCACAGGTCTTCGCCTAAGCACTACGGCGATATGACCGAGGTGGATTATGGTGAAGGGGGGCACCGCACATGGCTAAGAGATCAATGATCAACTTTATGTGTTCTAGGGTGCCCCCTGCCCTCGTATATAAAGGAGCAAGGGGGAGGCCGGCCGACCTTGGGGCGCGCCAAGGAGAGGGGGGAGTCCTCCTCCTAGTAGGAGTAGGACTCCCCCTTTCCTAGTCCAACTAGGAAGGGGGAAGGGGGAAGGAAGGAGAGGGAGAGAGGGAGGAAAGAGGGGTCGCCCCCTTCCTTGTCAAATTCGGACTCCCAAAGGGGGGGGGGCGCGACCAGCCCATGGCTCCCTCCTCTCTCTCACACACAAGGCCCATGTTGGCCCATTAGTTCCTTCGGTACATCAAAACACATAAACTCATAATACCGAACGTTAAGCGTGCGGACCCTACCGGTTCAAGAACTATATAGACATGACCGAGACACGTCTTTGGTCAATAACCAATAGCAGAACCTGGATGCTCATATTGGCTCCTACATATTCTACGAAAACCTTTATCGGTCAACCCACATAACAACATACGTTGTTCCCTTTGTCATCGGTATGTTACTTGCCCGAGATTCGATCGTCCGTATCTCAATACCTAGTTCAATCTCGTTACCGGCAAGTCTCTTTACTCGTTCCGTAATGCATCATCCCGCAACTAACTCATTAGTCACATTGCTTGCAAGGCTTATAGTGATGTGCATTACCGAGAGGGCCCAGAGATACCTCTCCGACAATCGGAGTGACAAATCCTAATCTCGATCTATGCCAACTCAACAAGTACCATCAGAGACACCTGTAGAGCACCTTTATAATCACCCAATTATGTTGTGACGTCTGGTAGCACACAAAGTGTTCCTCCGGTATTCGGGAGTTGCATAATCTCATAGTCATATGAACATGTATAAGTCATGAAGAAAGCAATAGTAATATACTAAACGATCAAATGCTAAGCTAACGGAATGGGTCATGTCAATCACATCATTCTCTAATGATGTGATCCCGTTAATCAAATGACAACTCATGTCTATGGCTAGGAAACTTAACCATCTTTGATTCAACGAGCTAGTCAAGTAGAGGCATACTAGTGACACTCTATTTGTCTATGGATTCACACATGTACTAACTTTCCGGTTAATACAATTCTAGCATGAATAATAAACATTTATCATGATATAAGGAAATATAAATAACAACTTTATTATTGCCTCTAGGGCATATTTCCTTCAGCCTCCCACTTGCACTAGAGTCAATAATCTAGATTACACAGTAATGATTCTAACACCCATGGAGTCTTGGTGCTGATCATGTTTTGCTCATGAGAAAGGCTTGGTCAACGGGTCTGCAACATTCAGATCAGTATGTGATGACCCACAAGTATGGGGGATCTATCGTAGTCCTTTCGATAAGTAAGAGTGTCGAACCCAACAAGGAGCAAAAGGAAATGATAAGCGGTTTTCAGCAAGGTATTCTCTGCAAGCACTGAAATTATCGGTAACAAATAGTTTTGTGATAAGGTAATTTGTAACGGGTAACAAGTAACAAGTATAAATAAAGTGCAGCAAAATGGCTCAATCCTTTTTGTAGCAAAGGACAAGCCTGGACAAACTCTTATATAGAGAAAAGCGCTCCCGAGGACACATGGGAATTATCGTTAAGCTAGTTTTCATCACGCTCATATGATTCGCGTTCATTACTTTGATAATTTGGTATGTGGGTGGACCAGTGCTTGGGTGCTGCCCTTTCTTGGACAAGCATCCCACTTATGATTAACCCCTATTGCAAGCTTCCGCAACTACAAAAGAAGTATTAAGGTAAACCTAACCATACAATGAAACATATGGATCCAAATCAGCCCCTTATGAAGCAACTCATAAAATAGGTATTAAGCTTATGTCACTCTAGCAACCCATCATCTACTTATTACTTCCCAATGCCTTCCTCTAGGCCCAAATAATGGTGAAGTGTCATGTAGTCGACGTTCACATAACACCACTAGAGGAGAGACAACATACATCTCATCAAAATATCGAACGAATACCAAATTCACATGACTACTTATAGCAAGACCTCTCTCATGTCCTCAAGAACAAATGTAACTACTCACAAATCATATTCATGTTCATAATTAGAGGGGTACTAATATGCATAATGGATCTGAACATATGATCTTCCACCAAATAAACCAACTAGCATCAACTACAAGGAGTAATCAACACTACTAGCAACCCACACGTACCAATCTGAGGCTTTGCGACAAAGATTTTTTTTTGAGGGGGTTAGACAGTAGGAAAGGCTCCTACTGCATATATATTACCAACTCACAGCCAGCAAAGGTTACAAGTGTTATGTTACATATGCACAAGTGGGAAAAGGGGGGTGCCAAGAATGGTACAAGGGGAAACAGGTAGAAGATCAAAGTGTTTAATTACAACTAGGTTACAGAGCTAAGTAAGTCAGCCACTAGTTGCTTTTTGTGGTGGGGGGGCATCCTGTAGGCAATGTCAGCAAAGTCTCTCCTCTCGATGAACTAGGGTTTGAGAGGAGATGGTGCTGGCGAAGATGTTGATGGAGATTTACCCCCTCCCGATGAGAGGATCATTGGTGATGACGATGGCGATGATTTCCCCCTCCCGGAGGGAAGTTTCCCCGGCAGAACAACTCTGTCGGAGCCCTAGATTGGTTCCGCCAAGGTTCCGCCTCGTGGCGGCGGAGTTTCTTCCTGAAAGCTTGCTTATGGTTTTTTTCAGGGTAAATGACTTCATATAGCAGAAGATGGGCACCGGAGGCCTGCCAGGGGGGCCGCGAAGCAGGGGGCGCGCCCAGGGGGGTAGGGCGCGCCTCACACCCTCGTGGCCAGGGTGTGGCCCCCCTCCGGTATTTTCTCCGCTCAGTATTTTTTATTAATTCCAAAAATGACTTCCATGAAGTTTCAGGACTTTTAGAGCTGTGCAGAATAGGTCTCCAATATTTTCTCCTTTTCCAGCCTAGAATCCCAGCTGCCGGCATTCTCCCTCTTCATGTAAACCTTGTAAAGTAAGAGAGAATAGGCATAAGTATTGTGACATAACGTGTAATAACAACCCATAATGCAATAAATATCGATATAAAAGCATGATGCAAAATGGACGTATCAACTCCCCCAAGCTTAGACCTCGCTTGTCCTCAAGCGGAAGCCGATAACGATAAATATGTCCACGTGTTTAGAGACAGAGGTGTCGATAAAATAAAATACGGACATGAGGGCATCATGATCATTCTTATAACAGCACATATATGGATATTGTCATATGATTTCTTATGCTCAGGTAATAATCTATTCACAATGTTAAGTATGAATCAGAAACTTCAATTGAGAACCAACAAACTATAATCTCAGTCATTCAAGCAATTGCAATTTATCATAACATCGGAAAGAGTCAACATAAGAGATTTTCAGCAAGTACACATACTCAACTATCATTTAGTCTTTCACAATTGCTAACACTCACGCAATACTTATGGTTATGGAGTTTTAACCGGACACAGAGAAAGATAGGGGCTTATAGTGTCGCCCCCAACCTTTTACCTCAAGGGTAATGTCAACAATAATAATTCATGCTAACTTACATCCAATTGGATATAAATATATATCAGGATCTTTCCAACACAATGTGCTTGCCAAAGGATAAAATGTAAAAAGGGAAGGTGAAGATCACCATGACTCTTGCATAAGGTAAGACAAAAGTAAAAGACAGGCCCTTCGTAGAGGGAAGCAGAGGTTGTCATGTGTTTTTGTGGTTGGATGCACAAAATCTTAATGCAAAAGAACGTCACTTTATGTTGCCACTTGTGATATGGACCTTTATTATGCAGTCCGTCGCTTTTATTGCTTCCATATCACAAGATCGTATAAAGCTTATTTTCTACACACTAATAAGTCATACATAATTAGAAAGCAATTTTAATTACAAGCAACATGACAACCTACTTGAAGGATCTTACTCAATCCATAGGTAGATATGGTGGACTCTCATGGCAAAACTAGGTTTAAGGGTATTCGGAAGCACAAGTAGTATCTCTACTTAGTGCAAAGAATTTGGCTAGCATGAGAGGGAAAGGCAAGCTCAGCATGTTGGATGATCCATGACAATATACTTTATTTCAGATATAATAAAACATAACCCATTACGTTGTCTTCCTTGTCCAACATCAACTCTTTAGCATGTCATATTTTAATGAGTGCTCATAATCATAAAAGATGTCCAAGACAGTATATTTATATGTGAAACCTCTCTTTCTTTATTACTTCCTATTAATTGCAACGATGACCAAAACTAAGTTTGTTAACTCTCAACAATTTTTATTCATCATACTCTTTATATGTGAAGTCATTACTCTCCATAAGATCAATATGATCTCTTTACTTCTTTTTATTCTTTACTCTTTTCTTTTATTTCCTCAAGATCATAGCAAAATAATCAAGCCCTTGACTCAACACTAATCTTTATTATATATAGCTCGCGGACTCGATTACATAGAAGGATCATAAAGCAAAACTCAAAACTAGATCATACTAAAACTTTATTCTACTAGATCAAGATATTACCAAAAGGATCAAACTAAGAAAAACGGTAAAAATAGGAGTGTGATGGTGATACGATACCGGGGCACCTCCCCCAAGCTTGGCAGTTGCCAAGGGGAGTGCCCATACCCATGTAATTATGTCTCTTTTGCCAGTGAAGGGGATGGAGTTGTTGATGATGTAGGCTTGTCGTCCGTCTTCCAAGGCATAGGCTCACCATCATAGAAGGATGATCGAGTCTCCGGGATCCTTAAATCTGCAGCCAAACTCATCTGAATCTATATTCATACTCATAGTTTTGGTTTTGCAGGTCATAGATCTGGGCTTGGAGGTGCTTGATTTTCTCATGAAGCTTGAAGATGGCCTCCCCAATGTCCTTTGTGTCCAGCTTGTCGTTGTTGGTGAACTCCGTGATCATTATGTAATTGGAGTCTAGTCCACGCTCCACCATCTCCTGACACTTGAAAACTTGCTGCTCCATTGCCTCGAGCCTTGTCTCCACGCTTCCGGTCCGCCTTGGTCCCTCAACATCGCGGATGTGCAGCACCCCCTCATGCATCTCAATGGTTTGAGGGTGTTGCACCACTTCCGCAAGGTAGGGGTTGACCACCTTCTCGAAGAACTTGTCCTTGGGGGCACTTGGAGACGTCATGGTGATCTAGATCTGTCAGAAAAACAGCTCGAAACAAGAATAGAGGATAATTGCATGATACGATGGTCAAAACCTTCGGGAGATTATATAATGATTTTTTACTGACCAAAAGAAGTATCGTGCAAGAAAACAGAGTCCAAAGAGCACACGAGGTGCCCACAAGGCAGGGGGCATGCCCAGGGGGGTAGGCCGCGCCTCCCACCCTCGTGGAAGCCTCGTGTTCTTCCCGGACTGCTTCTTAATTTCCTATTTTCTTAAATATTCCAAAATGGAGAAAAATTGCCATTAGAACTATTTTGGAGTCGGTTTACTTACCGTACCACATACCTATTCCTTTTCGGAGTCTGAAACGTGCTAGAAAGTGTCCCTTATGTATTCCTCCGGTGTTACGGTTTCAATAACATTAGTTTCAACATTTACAAGATTACCTGAGATATAATGTTTGATTCTTTGACCGTTCACCACCTTCGGATTTGTGCCTTCGAAGTTGTTGATTTTTATGGCACCGTAATGATAGACCTCCTCGATAACGTAAGGACCTTCCCATTTAGAGAGAAGTTTTCCTGCAAAAAAATCTTAAACGAGAGTTGAATAGCAACACATAATCACCTATATTAAACTCACGCTTTTGTATCCTTTTGTCATGCCATCTTTTGACTTTTTGTTTAAACAGTTTGGCATTCTCATAAGCCTGGGTTCTCCATTCATCAAGCGAGCTAATGTCAAATAACCTCTTTTCACCGGCAAGTTTGAAATCGTAGTTGATCTCATTAATGGCCTAATATGCCTTATGTTCTAGTTCGAGAGGTAAGTGACATGCTTTTCCATAAACCATTTTATACGGAGACATACCCATAGGATTTGTATATGCAGTTCTATAGGCCCATAATGCACCATCTAGTTTCTTGGACCAATTCTTTCTAGATCTGTTAACAGTCTTTTGCAAAATTAATTTGAGCTCTCTATTACTCAATTCTACTTGACCACTAGACTGTGGGTGATATGGAGATGCAATTCTATTATTAACATCATACTTAGCAAGCATTTTACGAAAGGCACCATGAATAAAATGTGAACCACCATCAGTCATTGGATATCTAGGGACTCCAAACCTCGGAAAAATAACTTCTTTAAGCATCTTAATAGAGGTGTTATGATCAGCACTACTAGTTGGAATAGCTTCTACCCACTTAGTAACGTAATCAACAGCAACTAAAATATGTGTATACCCATTAGAGGAAGGAAACGGTCCCATATAATCAAAGCCCCAAACATCAAATGGTTCAATAACAAGTGAATAATTCATAGGCATTTCTTGACGTCTACTAATATTACCAATTCTTTGACATTCATCACAAGATAGGACAAACTTACGGGCATCTTTGAAGAGAGTAGGCCAATAAAAACCGGATTGCAATACCTTATGTTCAGTTCTATCTCCAGCGTGGTGGCCTCCATAAGCTTTGGAGTGACACTTGCGTAGGATCTGTTCCTGTTCATGCTCAGGTATACAACGTCTAATAACACCATCTACTCCTTCTTTATAAAGGTGTGGGTCATCCCAAAAGTAATGTCTTAAATCATAGAAAAAACTTTTTCTTTTGCTGGTATGTGAAACTAGGTGACATAAATTTAGCAAAAATGTAATTAGCATAATCAGCATACCATGGAGCAGTACGAGAAGCATTAATGACATTTAATTGTTCATCAGGAAAGCTATCATCAATAGGTAGTGGGTCATCAAGAACATTCTCTAACCTAGACAAGTTGTCTGCAATGGGTTCTTAGCTCCCTTTCTATCAATAATATGCAAATCAAATTCTTGAAGTAGGAGAACCCATCTAATAAGTCTTGGTTTAGCATCTTTCTTTTCCATAAGATATTTAATAGCAGCATGATCAATGTGAATAGTTACTTTAGAATCAACAATATAAGGTCTGAACTTATCACAAGCAAAAACAACCGCTAAAAATTCTTTTTCAGTAGTAGCATAGTTTCTCTGGGCGTCGTCTAGAGTTTTACTAGCATATTGAATAACATTTAATTTCTTATCAACTCTTTGTCCTAGAACAGCACCTACAGCATAGTCACTAGCATCGCACATAATTTCAAAGGGTAAATTCCAATCAGGTGGCTGAACAATAGGTGCAGAAATTAATGCTTTCTTAAGTATTTCAAATGCTTCCACACAATCATCATCATCAAAGACAAAAGGGATATCTTTTTGTAATAGATTAGTCACATGCCGAGAAATTTTTGAGAAGTCCTTAATGAACCTCCTACAAAAACCGGCATGACCAAGCAAACTTCTTATACCTTTGATGTCCTTGGGACACGACATCTTTTCAATAGCATCAACTTTAGCTTTATCAACTTCAATACATCTTTCAGAAATTTTATGCCCCAAGACAATTCCTTCATTAACCATAAAGTGGCATTTCTCCCAGTTCAAGACAAGGTTAGTTTCTTCACATCTCTGCAAAACTCGATCAAGGTTGCTCAAGCAATCATCAAAAAAGGACCCATAAACAGAGAAATCATCCATGAAAACCTCACAAATCTTTTCGCAAAAATCACATAATATAGCCATCATGCATCTTTGAAAAGTAGCAGGTGCATTACATAAACCAAAATGCATACGTCTATAAGCAAAGGTACCGAAAGGGCAAGTAAAAGTGGTCTTCTCTTGATCATCAGCTGACACGGGTATTTGAGAGAAACCAGAGTAACCATCTAGAAAGCAAACATGTGTGTGTTTGGATAATCTTTCTAGCATTTGGTCAATGAATGGCAAAGGGTAATGATCTTTTTTAGTGGCTTTATTTGATTTGCGGAAATCAATTACCATCCTATAACCTATAATAATTCTTTGTGGAATCAATTCATCTTTATCATTAGGAACGACAGTAATACCTCCCTTCTTAGGGACACAATGGACAGGACTTACCCACTGACTATCAGCAACCAGATAAATTATACCTGCTTCAAGGAGCTTTAATATCTCCTTTCTTACCACTTCTTTCATCTTAGGATTTAGCCGTCGTTGGTGATCAATAACTGGTTTGGTGACTTTCTACAAATTTATTTTGTGTTGACATAGAGTGGGACTAATGCCCTTAAGATCATCAAGAGTATATCCAATAGCAGCATGGTGCTTCTTCAGAGTTTTCAATAATTTCTTTTCTTCATGCTCTGAAAGGTTAGCACTAATAATAACAGGATATATCTTCTTTTCATCAAGATAAGCATATTTGTGAGTATCAGGCAATGGTTTAAACTCAAACACGGGGTCACCCTTGGGTGGAGGAGGATCCCCTAGGATTTCAACAGGTAAGTTGTGTTTCAGAATAGGTCCCTGTTTAAAGAATACTTCATCTATTTCCCTTCTTTCAATCATATACATGTCATTTTCATGGTCTAGCAAATATTGTTCTAAAGGATCATTAGGAGACACGGAAATAGAAGCAAGACCAATAATTTCATCTTTACTAGGCAATTCCTCATCACGGGGTTATCTACGAAATTTAGCAAAATTAAACTCATGAGAGATGTCACCCAAACCAATAGTAACGACATCCTTTTCGCAATCTATCCTAGCATTAACCGTGTTCAAGAAGGGTCTACCAAATATGATGGGACAAAAGCTATCTTGTGGAGAAACAAGAACAAGAAAATCAACAGGATATTTAACTTTCCCACACAAGACTTCAACATCTCTAACAATCCCAGCGGTGAAATAGTATGTCTATTGGCAAGCTTAATGGTAACATCGATATCTTTTATCTCAGCGGGTGCAATAGCAATATCATGCATACTTTCTTCGTATAAAGAATGATGTATTGCACTAGAACTAGCACCCATATCACATAAGCCATGATAACAATGATCTCCTATTTTAACAGAAATAACATGCATGCCTACAACAGGTCTATGTTTATTTTTAGCATCAGGTCTAGCAATTCTAGCAGCCTCATCACAGAAGTAAATAACATGCCCATCAATATTATCATCCAAGAGATCTTTAACCATAGCAATATTAGGTTCAACTTTAACTTGCTCAGGAGTTTTATGTGTCCTAATGTTACTTTTGTTGACTACAGTTGAAGCTTTAGCATGATCCTTCATTCTAACAGGGAAGGGTGGTTTCTCAACATAAGAAGTAGGAACAATAGGATTGAGGGAGTCCTGGATTAGGGGGTGTCCGGATAGTCGGATTATAACCTTTAGCCGGACTCCTGGACTATGAAGATACAAGATTGAAGACTTCGTCCCGTGTCCAGATGGGACTTTCCTTGGCGTGGAAGGCAAGCTTGGCGATACGGATATTTAGATCTCCTTACGTTGTAACCGACTCTGTGTAACCCTAGCCCTCTCCGGTGTCTATATAAAAACCGGAGAGTTTTAGTCCATAGGACAGAAAAAGAACAACAATCATACCGTAGGCTAGCTTCTAGGGTTTAGCCTCTCTGATCTCGTGGTAGATCTACTCTTGTACTACCCATATCATCAATATTAATCAAGCAGGAGTAGGGTTTTACCTCCATCGAGAGGGCCCAAACCTGGGTAAAAACATCGCGTCCCTTGTCTCATGTTACCATCCGCCTAGACGCACAGTTCGGGACCCCCTACCTGAGATCCGCCGGTTTTGACACCGACATTGGTGCTTTCATTGAGAGTTCCTCTGTGTCGTCATCTTTAGGCCCGATGGCTCCTCCGATCATCAACAACGACACGGTCCAGGGTGAGACTTTTCTCCCCGGACAGATCTTCGTCTTTGGCGGCTTTGCACTGCGGGCCAATTCGCTTGGCCATCTGGAGCAGATTGAAAGCTACACCCCTGGCCATCAGGTCAGATTTGAAAGCTTGAACTACACGGCTGACATCCGCTGAGACTTGATCTTCGACGGATTCGAGCTGCAGCCGGGCGCGCCGCACTGTCACGATGGGCATGACCTAACTCTGCCACCGAACAGTGCCCTGGAGGCCGCACCCGTGTCCGCTCCGACCCTTAGCTCGGAGCCGACTGTGCCAATCGAGGACGGGTGGCTGGACCCCGCCTCGGGGGCTGCAATCTCTACGGCGATCGAGCCGAACACCAGCCTTATCCTTTGCGAAACTTGTGACTCCAAGGTGTCGGACTCTCCTTCAGACTCCAAGCCATCCGCGCCCGTGCCAATCGAATCCGATTGGGCGCCGATCATGGAATTCACCGCCGCAGATATCTTTCAACACTCGCCCTTCGGCGACATTCTGAATTCACTAAGGTCTCTCTCTTTGTGAGGAGAGTCCTGGCCGGATTATGACCAGCAGGATTGGGAAGCGGACGACGAAGAAATTCGACGCCCACGCACCACCCACTTCGTAGCCATTGTCGATGATTTAACCGACATGCTGGACTTTGACTCCGAAGACATCGACAGTATGGACTACGATGTAGGAAACGAACAAGAACCAGCGCCTATAGGGCACTGGACAACCACCTCATCTCACGATGTATACATGGTGGACACACCTAAAGGAAGCGACAACGAGGAACAAAGGGACGCAACGAGGGATGGTTCCCTCGAAAAGCAGTCAAAGCGGCGACGTAAGCGCCGCTCCAAGCCCCGCCTCGACAGAGACAACAGCCATACGGACCCAGCCATAGACCAGGACGAACCGGCGGTCGACGAACATGCCATCGAGCAACCGTCCGAACAAGAGAACTTGGATAAACAAACCGCACTACCCGTCCTCGGCGAAGATAACAGTCCGGACGACCTCACGCCGGACAAACTCCTAGAACAGGAAAACCTCCACAAAAGGCTAGCCTCGACGGCGCGTAGCCTGAAAAAGCAGAAGTGGAAGCTCAAAACCACGGAAGACGCACTCCGAATCAGATGGAGCAAAGTATTCAACAACACAGACAAATACGGCGATAGTCGCCACACAAAGAGCTACCCAAAGCGAAAGCTACTGCCCGAATTTGATGAAGAGGCCCTAGAGCCCCCAAAATCAAAAAATAAGGAAGCCACCCGGTTGGATAGACGACCCCATGGCCAACACAGAACGACATATGGCGCCGCACACAAACCAACACGTGATCCACCCAAGGATTCGCATCAAAAGGATGGCCCAACCAGGTCTCTCTATGGGCCAAGAAAGCAAGCTCTAGTAAACAATGTGACGCAACAAATATCCGAACAACACGGCACACCCAAATACAGGGGTGCCGCACACCCCCTCTGTTTCACCGATGAGGTGCTGGACCATGAATTTCCAGCGGGATTTAAGCCCGTAAACATAGAGGCGTACAACAGAACTATTGGGGAACGTAGTAATTTCAAAAAAAAATCCTACGCACACGCAAGATCATGGTGATGCATAGCAACGAGAGGGGAGAGTGTTGTCTACGTACCCTCGTAGACCGAAAGCGGAAGCATTATATCAACGCGGTTGATGTAGTCGTACGTCTTCACGATCAGACCGATCCAAGCACCGTTACTCCGGCACCTCCGAGTTCTTGGCACACGTTCATCTCGATGACGTTCCTCGGGCTTCGATCCAGCAAAGCTTCGGGGAAGAGTTCCGTCAGCACGACGGCGTGGTGACGATCTTGATGTTCTACTGTCGCAGGGCTTCGCCTAAGCACCGCTACAATATGACCGAGGTGGAATATGGTGGAGGGGGGCACCGCACACGGCTAGGGAACGATCTCAAGGATCAACTTGTGTGTCTTGGGGTGCCCCCCTGCCCCCGTATATAAAGGAGCAAGGGGGGAGGGCCGGCCAGCCCTAGGGGCACGCCAAGGGAGGGGGAGTCCTCCTCCTAGTGGGAGTAGGACTCCCCTTTCCTAGTCCAACTAGGAGGGAGAAGGGGGGAAGGAAGGAGAGGGAGAGGGAGAGGGAAAGGGGGGCCGCGCCCCCCTCCTTGTCCAATTCGGACTCCTCATGGGGGGGAGTGCGCCACCTCCTGGCGCGGCCCTCTCTCTCCCCTTGCGGCCCAATAAGGCCCATACTTCCCCCGGGGGGTTCCGGTAACCCCTCCGGCACTCCGGTAATATCCGAAACCTCTCGGAACCATTCCGATGTCCGAACATAGCCGTCCAATATATCAATCTTTATGTCTCGACCATTCCGAGACTCCTCGTCATGTCCGTGATCACATTCGGGACTCCGAACTCCTTCGGTACATCAAAATGCATAAACTCATAATAACTGTCATCGTAACCTTAAGCGTGCGGACCCGGTTCGAGAACAATGTAGACATGACCGAGACACATCTCCGGTCAATAACCAATAGCGGGACCTGGATGCCCATATTGGCTCCTACATATTCTACGAAGATCTTTATCGGTCAGACCGCATAACAACATACGTTGTTCCCTTTGTCCATCGGTATGTTACTTGCCTGAGATTCGATCGTCGGTATCCAATACCTAGTTCAATCTCGTTACCGGCAAGTCTCTTTACTCGTTCCGTAATACATCATCCCGCAACTAACTCATTAGTTGCAATGCTTGCAAGGCTTAAGTGATGTGCATTACCGAGAGGGCCCAGAGATACCTCTCCCACAATTGGAGTGACAAATCCTAATCTCGAAATACGCCAACCCAACATCTACCTTTGGTGGCACCTGCAGTACTCCTTTATAATCACCCAGTTACGTTGTGACGTTTGGTAGCACCCAAAGTGTTCCTCCGGCAAACGGGAGTTGCATAATCTCATAGTCAAAGGAACATGTATAAGTCATGGATAAAAGCAACATCAACATACTAAACGATCGGGTGCTATGCTAATGGAATGGGTCATGTCAATCAGATCATTCAACTAATGATGTGACCTTGTTAATCAAATGACAACTCCTTTTGTCTATGGTTAGGAAACTTAACCATCTTTGATTAACAAGCTAGTCAAGTAGAGGCATACTAGTGACACTCTGTTTGTCTATGTATCCACACATGTATTATGTTTCCGGTTAATACAATTCTAGCATGAATAATAAACATTTATCATGATATGTAAGGAAATAAATAATAACTTTATTATTGCCTCTAGGGCATATTTCCTTCAGTCTCCCACTTGCACTAGAGTCAATAATCTAGATTATACAGTAATGATTCTAACACCCATGGAGTCTTGGTGCTGATCATGTTTTGCCCGTGGAAGAGGCTTAGTCAATGGGTCTGCCACATTCAGATCCGTATGTATCTTGCAAATCTCTATGTCTCCTACCTGGACCAAGTCCCGGATGGAATTGAAGAGTCTCTTGATGTGCTTTGTTCTCTTGTGAAATCTGGATTCCTTCGCCAAGGCAATTGCTCCAGTATTGTCACAAAAGATTTTCATTGGACCCGATGCACTAGGTATGACACCTAGATCGGATATGAACTCCTTCATCCAGACTCCTTCATTTGCTGCTTCCGAAGCAGCTATGTACTCCGCTTCACATGTAGATCCCGCCACGATGCTTTGTTTAGAACTGCACCAACTGACAGCTCCACCGTTTAATGTAAATACGTATCCGGTTTGCGATTTCGAATCTTCCGGATCAGTGTCAAAGCTTGCATCAACGTAACCCTTTACGATGAGCTCTTTGTCACCTCCATACATGAGAAACATTTCCTTAGTCCTTTTCAGGTACTTCAGGATACTCTTGACCGCTGTCCAGTGATCCACTCCTGGATTACTTTGGTACCTCCCTGCTAAACTTATAGCAAGGCACACATCAGGTCTGGTACACAGCATTGCATACATGATAGAGCCTATGGCTGAAGCATAGGGAACATCTTTCATCTTCTCTCTATCTTCTGTAGTGGTCGGGCATTGAGTCTGACTCAACTTCACACCTTGCAATACAGGCAAGAACCCTTTCTTCGCTTGATCCATTTTGAACTTCTTCAAAATCTTGTCAAGGTATGTGCTTTGTGAAAGTCCAATTAAGCGTCTTGATCTATCTCTATAGATCTTAATGCCCAATATGTAAGCAGCTTCACCGAGGTCTTTCATTGAAAAGCTCTTATTCAAATATCCCTTTATGCTATCCAGAAATTCTATATCATTTCCAATCAGTAATATGTCATCTACATATAATATCAGAAATGCTATAGAGCTCCCACTCACTTTCTTGTAAATACAGGCTTCTCCAAAAGTCTGTACAAACCCAAATGCTTTGATCACACTATCAAAACGTTTATTCCAACTCCGAGATGCTTGCACCAGTCCATAAATGGATCGCTGGAGCTTGCATACTTGGTTAGCTCCCTTTGGATCAATAAAACCTTCTGGTTGCATCATATACAACTCTTCTTCCAGAAACCCATTCAGGAATGCAGTCTTTACATCCATTTGCCAAATTTCATAATCATAAAATGCGGCAATTGCTAACATGATTCGGACAGACTTAAGCATCGCTACGGGTGAGAAGGTCTCATCGTAGTCAATCCCTTGAACTTGTCGAAACCCCTTTGCGACAAGTCGAGCTTTGTAGACAGTAACATTACCGTCGGCGTCAGTCTTCTTCTTAAAGATCCACTTGTTCTCTATTGCTTGCCGACCCTCGGGCAAGTCAACCAAAGTCCACACTTTGTTTTCATACATGGATCCCATCTCAGATTTCATGGCTTCCAGCCATTTTGCAGAATCTGGGCTCACCATCGCTTCTTCATAGTTCGTAGGTTCGTCATGATCTAGTAGCATGATTTCCAGAATAGGACTGCCGTACCACTCTGGTGCGGATCTCACTCTGGTTGATCTACGAGGTTCAGCGGTTACTTGATCTGAAGTTTCATGATCATTATCACTAACTTCTTCTCTGATTGGTGTAGATGTCATAGAAACTAGTTCCTGTGATGAACTACTTTCCAATAAGGGAGCAGGTACAGTTACCTCATCAAGTTCTACTTTCCTCCCACTCACTTCTTTCGAGAGAAACTCCTTCTCTAGAAAGGATCCATTTTTAGCAACAAATGTCTTGCCTTCGGATCTGTGATAGAAGGTGTACCCAACTGTTTCCTTTGGGTATCCTATGAAGACACATTTCTCCGATTTGGGTTCGAGCTTATCAGGTTGAAGCTTTTTCACATAAGCATCGCAGCCCCAAACTTTAAGAAACGACAACTTTGGTTTCTTGCTAAACCATAGTTCATAAGGTGTCGTCTCAACGGATTTTGACGGTGTCCTATTTAACGTGAATGCGGCCGTCTCTAGAGCATAACCCCAAAACAATAGCGGTAAATCTGTAAGAGACATCATAGATCGCACCATATCTAGTAAAGTGCGATTACGACGTTCGGACACACCATTGCGCTGTGGTGTTCCGGGTGGCGTGAGTTGCGAAACTATTCCGCATTGTTTCAAATGTAGACCAAACTCGTAACTCAAATATTCTCCTCCACGATCAGATCGTAGAAACTTTATTTTCTTGTTACGATGATTTTCAACTTCACTCTGAAATTCTTTGAACTTTTCAAATGTTTCAGACTTGTGTTTCATTAAGTAGATATACCCATATCTGCTTAAATCATCTGTGAAGGTGAGAAAATAACGATATCCGCCACGAGCTTCAATATTCATCGGACCACATACATCTGTATGTATGATTTCCAATAAATCTGTTGCTCTTTCCATAATACCGGAGAACGGTGTTTTAGTCATCTTGCCCATGAGGCACGGTTCGCAAGTACCAAGTGATTCATAATCAAGTGGTTCCAAAAGTCCATCAGTATGGAGTTTCTTCATGCGCTTTACACCGATTTGACCTAAACGGCAGTGCCACAAATAAGTTGCACTATCATTATCAACTCTGCATCTTTTGGCTTCAACATTATGAATATGTGTATCACTACTATCGAGATTCATCAAAAATAGACCACTCTTCAAGGGTGCATGACCATAAAAGATATTATTCATATAAATAGAACAACCATTATTCTCTGATTTAAATGAATAACTGTCTCGCATCAAACAAGATCCAGATATAATGTTCATGCTCAACGCTGGCACCAAATAACAATTATTTAGGTCTAATACTAATCCCGAAGGTAGATGTAGAGGTAGCGTGCCGACCGCGATCACATCGACTTTGGAACCATTTCCCACGCGCATCGTCTCCTCGTCCTTTGCCAGTGTTCGCTTAATCCGTAGTCCCTGCTTCGAGTTGCAAATATTAGCAACAGAACCAGTATCAAATACCCAGGTGCTACTGCGAGCTCTAGTAAGGTACACATCAATAACATGTATATCACATATACCTTTGTTCACCTTGCCATCCTTCTTGTCCGCCAGATACTTGGGGCAGTTCCGCTTCCAGTGACCAGTCTGCTTGCAGTAGAAGCACTCAGTTTCAGGCTTAGGTCCAGACTTGGGTTTCTTCGCTTGAGCAGCAACTTGTTTGCTGTTCTTCTTGAAGTTCCCCTTCTTCTTCCCTTTGCCCTTCTTCTTGAAACTGGTGGTCTTATTGACCATCAACACTTGATGCTCCTTCTTGATTTCTACCTCCGCAGCCTTTAGCATTGCGAAGAGCTCGGGCATAGTCTTATCTATCCCTTGCATATTATAGTTCATCACGAAGCCTTTGTAGCTTGGTGGCAGTGATTGAAGAATTCTGTCAATGACACAATCATCCGGAAGATTAACTCCCAGTTGACTCAAGTGATTGTAATACCCAGACATTCTGAGTATGTGCTCACTGACAGACCCATTCTCTTCCATCTTGCAGCTATAGAACTTATTGGAGACCTCATATCTCTCAATCTGGGCATTCTGTTTGAATATCAACTTCAACTCCTGGAACATCTCATATGCTCCATTGTTCTCAAACCGTCGTTGAAGTCCCGGTTCTAAGCCGTAAAGCATGGCACACTGAACTATCGAGTAGTCATCAGCTTTGCTCTGCCAGACGTTCATAACATCTGGTGTTGCTCCAGCAGCAGTCCTGGCACCTAGCGGTGCATCCAGGACGTAATTCTTCTGTGCAGCAATGAGGATAATCCTCAAGTTACGGACCCAGTCCGTGTAATTGCTACCATCATCTTTCAACTTTGCTTTCTCAAGGAACGCATTAAAATTCAACGGAACAACAGCACGAGCCATCTATCTACAATTAACACAAACAAGCAAGATACTATCAGGGACTAAGTTCATGATAAATTTCAGTTCAATTAATCATATTAGTTAAGAACTCCCACTTAGATAGACATCCCTCTAATCTTCTAAGTGATCACGTGATCCAAATCAAACTAAACCATAACCGATCATCACGTGAAATGGATTAGTTCTCAATGGTGAACATCATCATGTTGATCATATCTACTATATGATTCACGCTCGACCTTTCGGTCTCCGTGTTCCGAGTCCATATCCGCATATGCTAGGCTCGTCAAGTATAACCCGAGTATTCCGCGTGTGCAAAACTGGCTAGCACCCGTTGTAGATGGACGTAGAGCTTATCACACCCGAGCATCACGTGGTGTCTGGGCACGACGAACTTTGGCAACGGTGCATACTCGGGGAGAACACTTCTTGATAATTTAGTGAGAGATCATCTTATAATGCTACCGTCAATCAAAGCAAGATAAGATGCATAAAAGATAAACATCACATGCAAATCAATATAAGTGATATGATATGGTCATCATCATCTTGTGCTTCGTGATCTCCATCTCTGCAGCACCATCATGATCACCATCGTCACCGGCGCGACACCTTGATCTCCATCGTAGCATCGTTGTTGTCTCGCCAATCTTATGCTTCTACGACTATCGCTACCGCTTAGTGATAAAGTAAAGCATTACAGGGCGATTGCATTGCATACAATAAAGCGACAACCATACGGCTCCTGCCGGTTGCCGATAACTCGGTTACAAAACATGATCATCTCATACAATAAAATATAGCATCATGTCTTGACCATATCACATCACAACATGCCCTGCAAAAACAAGTTAGACGTCCTCTACTTTGTTTGTTGCAAGTTTTACGTGGCTGCTACGGGCTTAAGCAAGAACTCATCTTACCTACGCATCAAAACCACAACGATAGTTTGTCAAATATACTCCGTTTTAACCTTCTCAAGGACCGGGCGTAGCCACACTTGGTTCAACTAAAGTTGGTGAGACAGTCTCCCGCAAGCCATCTGTGTGCAAAGCACGTCGAGGGAACCGGTCTCGCGTAAGCGTACGCGTAAGGTTGGTCCGGGTCGACTCATCCAACAATACCGCTGAACCAAAGTATGACATGCTGGTAGGCAGTATGACTTGTATCGTCCACAACTCACTTGTGTTCTACTCGTGCAAATAACATCAAACCATAAAAACCTAGGCTCGGATGCCACTGTTGGGGAACGTAGTAATTTCAAAAAAATTCCTACGCACACGCAAGATCATGGTGATGCATAGCAATGAGAGGGGAGAGTGTTGTCTACGTACCCTCGTAGACCGAAAGCGGAAGCGTTATATCAACGCGGTTGATGTAGTCGTACGTCTTCACGATCCGATCGATCCAAGCACCGTTACTCCGGCACCTCCGAGTTCTTGGCACACGTTCAGCTCGATGACGTTCCTCGGGCTTCGATCCAGCAAAGCTTCGGGGAAGAGTTCCGTCAGCACGACGGCGTGGTGACGATCTTGATGTTCTACTGTCGCAGGGCTTCGCCTAAGCACCGCTACAATATGACCGAGGTGGAATATGGTGGAGGGGGGCACCGCACACGGCTAGGGAACGATCTCAAGGATCAACTTGTGTGTCCTGGGGTGCCCCCCTGCCCCCGTATATAAAGGAGCAAGGGGGGAGGGCCGGCCGGCCCTAGGGGCGCGCCAAGGGAGGGGGAGTCCTCCTCCTAGTGGGAGTAGGACTCCCCTTTCCTAGTCCAACTAGGAGGGAGAAGGGGGGAAGGAAGGAGAGGGAGAGGGAGAGGGAAAGGGGGGCCGCGCCCCCCCTCCTTGTCCAATTTGGACTCCTCATGGGGGGGCGTGCGCCACCTCCTGGCGTGGCCCTCTCTCTTCCCTCGCGGCCCAATAAGGCCCATACTTTCCCCAGGGGGTTCCGGTAACCCCTCCGGCACTCCGGTAATATCCGAAACCTCTCGGAACCATTCCGATGTCCGAACATAGTCGTCCAATATATCAATCTTTATGTCTCGACCATTCCGAGACTCCTCGTCATGTCCGTGATCACAGCCGGGACTCCGAACTCCTTCGGTACATCAAAATGCATAAACTCATAATAACTGTCACCGTAACCTTAAGCGTGCAGACCCTACGGTTCGAGAACAATGTAGACATGACCGAGACACATCTCCGGTCAATAACCAATAGCAGGACCTGGATGCCCATATTGGCTCCTACATATTCTACGAAGATCTTTATCGGTCAGACCGCATAACAACATACGTTGTTCCCTTTGTCCATCGGTATGTTACTTGCCCGAGATTCGATCGTCGGTATCCAATACCTAGTTCAATCTCGTTACCGGCAAGTCTCTTTACTCGTTCCGTAATACATCATCCCGCAACTAACTCATTAGTTGCAATGCTTGCAAGGCTTAAGTGATGTGCATTACCGAGAGGGCCCAGAGATACCTCTCCCACAATTGGAGTGACAAATCCTAATCTCGAAATACGCCAACCCAACATCTACCTTTGGTGGCACCTGTAGTACTCCTTTATAATCACCCAGTTACGTTGTGACGTTTGGTAGCACCCAAAGTGTTCCTCCGGCAAACGGGAGTTGCATAATCTCATAGTCAAAGGAACATGTATAAGTCATGGATAAAAGCAACAGCAACATACTAAACGATCGGGTGATATGCTAATGGAATGGGTCATGTCAATCAGATCATTCAACTAATGATGTGACCTTGTTAATCAAATGACAACTCCTTTTGTCTATGGTTAGGAAACTTAACCATCTTTGATTAACAAGCTAGTCAAGTAGAGGCATACTAGTGACACTCTGTTTGTCTATGTATCCACACATGTATTATGTTTCCGGTTAATACAATTCTAGCATGAATAATAAACATTTATCATGATATGTAAGGAAATAAATAATAACTTTATTATTGCCTCTAGGGCATATTTCCTTCAAGAACAACAGACCCTGGAGTCTGGATTGAGGATTATATCCTCCACATACACATGGCCAGAGGAGATGACCTCCACGCCATAAAATACTTACCCCTCAAGCTCAAAGGGCTAGCCCGGCATTGGCTTAAAGGCCTTCTCGAAAACACCATTGGAAGTTAGGAAGAGCTCGAGGAGGCTTTTCGGGCAAATTTTCAAGGAACCTATGCCCGACCTTCGGATGCAGACAATTTAAGCCATATAACTCAACAGCCCGGAGAGTCAGCCCGGAAACTCTGGAACAGATTTCTTACTAAAAAGAACCAGATAGTCGACTGTCCGGACGCCGAAGCCTTAGCAGCTTTCAAACACAGCGTCCGAGACGAATGGCTCGCCAGACACCTCGGCTAAGAAAAGCCAAGGACAATGGCCGCATTAACAAGCCTCATGACCCGCTTTTGCGCGGGAGAGGAGAGCTGGTTGGCAAGATGCAGCACCAGCGACCCAAGTACATCCGAAGTCAGGGATGGAAACGGGAAACCACGACGTAGTAAGGAACAGCGCCGGAATAAGGAAAGCAGCTCGAAGAGCACGGCAGTCAACGCCAGATTCAAAAGCTCTCGGCAGAATCAGAAAAACATGCCCCTCAAGGATAACAGGGATGAGCTATCTAACCTAAACAAAATCTTGGATAAGATATGTCAAATCCACAGCACCCCCGGGAAGCCTGCAAACCATACCCACAGAGAATGTTGGGTCTTCAAGCAATCTGGCCAACTCAACGCCGAACACAAGGGGATCGACACACCAAGTGAGGACGATGACGAACCCCACAAGCAGAGCACCGGGAAACAAAAGAATTTCCCACTCGATGTCAAAACAGTAAACTTACTTCACGTGACAAAACGGAAAAATAGAGTGGCGCCTATACGGCCTACCCCAAAGGAGTCCCGCCACTGGTTGTTAAAACCGATTACCTTCGACCATCAGGATTACTCTAGAAGTATCTGGAACGAAGGTTGGACTGCCTTAGTGTTATCCAATAATCGAAGGACTCCACTTTACACAAGTCCTGATGGACGGCGGCGGTGGTCTAAACCTGCTATATCAGGACACAGTCCGCAAAATGGGGTTGGACCCAACAAAAATTCGCCATAGCAACACTTCCTTTCAAGGAGTAACGCCAGGCCCGGATACCCATTGCACGGGTTCTATCCCGCTAGAAGTTATGTTTGGCTCTACTGATAACTTCCGCCGCGAAAAGCTAACCTTCCACATCGCCCCATTTTCAGGTAGCTATCAAGCACTATTGGGGCGCGAGGCTTTCGCCCGCTTTAACGCGATACCGCATTATGCATCTCTTACGCTTAAGATGCCCGGTCCATGAGGCATCATCTCACTAAAGGGAAATATCGAGTGTTCCTCGTGCGCGGAAGAATATGCGGCTGCCATGACAGTCACACACTAAAACAACTTCAACAACAAAAGCATCTAACAGGTCATTAAGACCACGGACACGGCTAGGCGAGTCCGGAGCAAACATATAATTGCTAAAGGTTCAGTAGCCGTACACCCCTATACAAGGGGCTCCGCATATGTAAAATAAGCGTCTATAAGGCTCAGTATTACCCGTCTTGAATTATACTTTGTTTATTTAGTACAGCGTACATTCCGCACGACTTTTCCTTTTCCTTTTTTCTTTTCATGCTAAGTTCCTCTCTTTTACAGATGAACACCACGCTACGCCCGTCCAGGACACGGCGCAACGGAGACACAGGCGCAGACGTGCAGCAGGGACCCGCCCCAGGATTCTTTTCAGATTAAGACCATGCGTAAACCTTTTTCACTGACTCTTGTTGACACACATCCCCCGGATTCTCAGTTTAACCGAGGAGGAGGCTGGCGTCTTGGCATGTGGCCACGTCAGATTTTTGCACGTACCTGGACACCAGGGGCTTATTATCAAGGGTACTGCTCAGCCTGTTTTTCTTAAAGACCGAATACCTTAGGGAGTGTTTGGCGTCGCAAGTTTGGCCTTATATGCATCAGCTCCGAATCATGTCTTTGGTCAAATGTTGGGTTTGCCTGGCTCCTGTGTTTTGCTACCTTACGTTCCGCACTATCGGCTAAGGTGGCACCAGGAGAACTACTACGATTGTGCCCTAGTTCAGCCAGGCGAGCACCTCAGTAGAGAAAGCCGAAAACTGACTGTCATGATATAGCGTGAGACTGGTCAACCACTTGATGACCCATCGGAATCTTTGAGATTCCTCCGCATTAATGAAGGTCCGTTTCCCGGCCAGGCACACACGTGCCCCGAATTCCGGCAAGCGCAGCGCCACTAGGGGCTATATAGTAGCTCCACGGTCAAACTCCTATGGCTAAGTGAAAGTGATAAAGCATTATAGTCCGGTTGCCTAGTTCGCTGCGCTACCACCTCCTTAATGGACCAAGACGTTGGATCAAGTGTGATGATGCGCCTTTTGCGAACACCCCCGCATTATATGCGTGGGGGCTGAAGCCAACGACTGCAATCTTTCAGGTTATATATACATATACGTAAACGGCCGCACAGGAGGCATTATAATTCTTGTAAGCACAAGTATAAAAAGCTTCTACATTTCAGCAAAATATTGTTTTCAATAAAAATACATGTTATTCGGACATAATGTCCTTCGAGCATTGCGTCTCTATTAAACGAGCGCCCTCCAGGACTTCTTGAAAGTAGTGCTCGGCAGGTACTCCTCTTTCGACCGAATCTTGGGCTGCAACAGCGGTGGCCTCCATCTCCGCCCAGTATGTCTTGACACGGGCAAGGGCCATCCACGCACCCTCCACACACACTGACCTCTTCATCGCGTTGATATACGGCACCGCACCAAGGAACTGCTGCACCAAGCTAAAATAACTGTTCGGCTTTGGCCTTTTCGGCCACAGATGATCCACGACATACTTCATGGCGAGTCCGGATAACCTATTCAGCTCGGCCCATTCGGCCGAACGATTGGGTAATGGAAGCAGACGCTCTGGATTGTGGACCTGTGACCAAAAAAGCTTTTCCACTTCGTGACCCTCCTGATCTCGAAAGTGTTCGACCGCATCAGCGGCACTCGCCGCTAAATCCATATGTGCATCCGCCGAACTCCACATCCGGTCCAACGGAGCATATTTAGGATCCCCGAACTTCATCCGCAGCATAAAGGGCTTTCCAGCTGCGATATCTCCGGCCTGACGCAGCTCCTCCTTCATCGCTCTCATCGCAAAACGAGCATCCTTAGCCGCCATAATGGCCTTTTCCAGGTCTGTCCGCTCCGCCCGATCTTCTTTCTCAAAAAGCGTGCAGCGGTCAGCAGCGGTCTTCAACTTCGCAGCCATCTCGGCCATTTCCTTTTTGCTTCGGCAATGAGCAGCCTGTTTGGCTTTCAACTCCTCAACCGCCTTTAAGGCAGCCGCATCGCTTTCCCTGGCTTGCTCCTTGGCTCGGGCAAGCTCTGCCCGAAGGTCCTCCACAGCGGCAGCCCCATCTGCATCAAGTACAGACACTGTAAGATACTGGCGTCAAGCTCCTCTTACCAGATGTCTCCGGAAAAAATTACATACCTTGTGCCTCGTCAAGCCGCTTGTTGACAAGCGCGATGTCGGCATCTGCCACGTCGAGTTGCCGCCTTAGTTCGGCAAATTCATCAGTCCGGCTAGCCGCCGGACACTTCGCCACCTACGCAGGAAAGGAGACATATTATACCTGGGATTATGATCCTCTGCGCGCCGTCACTTTTGACAACGCACAGAGTCTCAGGGGCTACTATCTGTTGGGGAACGTTGCAGAAAATTAAAATTTTTCCTACGGTTTCACCAAGATCCATCTATGAGTTCATCTAGCAATGAGTCATGGGAGAGAGAGATTGCATCTACATACCACTTCTTAGATCGCGAGCAGAAGCGTTCAACGAACGGGGATGAAGTAGTCGTACACACAGTGATCCAAATCACCCGAGATCCTAGCACCGAAAGCATGGCACCTCCGCGTTCAACACACGTACGGTCAGCGTAACGTCTCCTTCTTCTTGATCCAGCAAGGCAAAGGAGAGGTTGGGGAAGAAGACTCCAGCAGCAGCACGACGGCGTGGTGATGGTGGAGCCGTAGTACTCCGACAGGGCTTCGCCGAGCTCTTACGGAGGAGGAGGAGGTGTTGGAGAGGGAGAGGGAGGCGCCAGGGCATAGGGTGCGCAGCCCCCCCTCCCCTCCCCCCTTTATATAGGCCTTTGGGGGGGCGCCGGCCCTGGGAGATCTGATCTCCCAAGGGGGGCGGCGGCCAGGGAGGTTTCCCTCCCCCCAAGCCATTTAGGAGGTGCCTTCCACCACTAGGACTCCTCCCTTTTGGAACCCTAGGCGCATGGGCCCCTTTGGGGCTGGTTCCCCTTGGCCCATGCAGGCCAAGGCGCACCCCCTAAGGCCCATGTGGCCCACCGGGGCAGGTGGCCCCACCTGGTGGACCCCCGGGACCCCTCCGGTGGTCCCGGTACAATACCGATAACACCGAAACTTGTCCCGATGGCCGAAATAGCACTTCCTATATATAATTCTTTACCTCCGGACCATTCCGGAACTCCTCGTGACGTCCGGGATCTCATTCGGGACTCCGAACAACATTCAGGTTACTGCATATACATATCTTCACAACCCTAGCGTCACCGAACCTTAAGTGTGTAGACCCTACGGGTTCGGGAGACATGCAGACATGACCGAGACGGCTCTCGGGCAATAACCAACAGCGGGATCTGGATACCCATGTTGGCTCCCACATGCTCCACAATGATCTCATCGGATGAACCACGATGTCGAGGATTCAATTAATCCCGTATACGATTCCCTTTGTCAATCGGTATTTTACTTGCCCGAGATTCGATCGTCGGTATCCCAATACCTCGTTCAATCTCGTTACCGGCAAGTCACTTTTCTCGTACCGTAAAGCATGATCCTGTGATCAAACACTTTGATCACATTGAGCTCATTATGATGATGCATTACCGAGAGGGCCCGGTGATACCTCTCCGTCAAGCGGAGTGACAAATCCCAGTCTCGATCCATGTCAACCCAACAGACACTTTCAGAGATACCCGTAGTATACCTTTATAGTCACCCAGTTACGTTGTGACGTTTGGCACACCCAAAGCACTCCTACGGTATCCGGGAGTTACATGATCTCATGGTCTAAGGAAAGGATACTTGACATTGGAAAACTCTAGCAAACGAACTATGCGATCTTAAGCTATGTTTAGGATTGGGTCTCGTCCATCACATCATTCTCCTAATGATGTGATCCCATTATCGATGACATCCAATGTCCATAGTCAGGAAACCATGACTATCTGTCGATCAACGAGCTAGTCAACTAGAGGCTCACTAGGGACATATTGTTGTCTGTTATTCACACATGTATTACGATTTCCGGATAACACAATTATAGCACGAATAAAGACAATTATCATGAATAAGGAAATATAATAATAATGCTTTTATTATTGCCTCTAGGGCATATTTCCAACACTATCTACACGGGCGCATCTTAAATATGCGGCACTTTCCAAAAAGGTGCATCATTTCACGTACCTCAAAGCCCGTCAGTAGACTCATGACAGCTTCATGCAACCCGCTTTCCGCGGATGAAATCTTTTCAATCACCGTACCCATCAAAGTACAATGCTCCTCCGAGATAAACCCTCGCCCTAGCAGATCCTTCAGTACCTCCGACCATGCGCCAGACGGTGCCGGGCTCGTCCGATCGCCTTTTTCGAAAGCCGGACTCGGAGGGCTTCGGGTGGCCGTATTACCACCTTCCGGCCCTGCCGGATTCGGAGAAACCCTCCGTGACGACACCTCGGGATCGCCCACCTCGTGAGATGGTACGGCAAGGGGAGGCGTTCCGCTCTCCATCATCTCCAGAAGAAGATCCCCCGAAGATGAGCTCTGCTGAAAAGGGCTGAGATCCGAACTGCAAGGTAAATTTTCGGTTATTCTTCTCAGAATTAAAAGCAAAGATTTCTCTCACCATTTAAACATCCTCTCTACTTACGGCTCGGTGGAGGGCTGATCCCCTTGGGGGCACAGTACGGCCGAGGTATCCCTTAGCGTAGGACCCTCTGGCGAAGATTTCTTCCCCCGCTTTGAGACCATGGTCTCCGGGTCATCAGAGGCGGTCCTCTTCTTCCCCTGGGTAGAGGAATTTTTGATTCCTCCTTTCCCAACAGACTCCGTCGAGGAGGCGGTAGCTCCCTTGTCCCCCTCCTCGTTCTCTTCCAAAGGCATGATCTCCAGCATCCTGGTCAACACGGGATTCGGCGAGGTCTTAGGAAGGGGGGCCGGACACCTGATTAACTTCGCCTTCGCTACCCACTCCTGTTTCAAAGACAACTCTTTTAAGGGCGATGTTGTGATGAATAAACGGATGGTGTGTCCGAAAACAGGGCTACTTATTTGAGTATCCGGATGATTGCAGCTTAGTCCTCCGTCCTCCGTAGAATCCGGACACGTTACTTGTGATCCGAAGAACAATTTGTACATCTCCACGGGCGTCATGCCAAGAAAGTGTTGGAGAGCTCGCGGTCCCTGCGGGTTGAACTCCCATAGACGGAGAGGGCGACGTTTGCAAGGCAGGACTCGGCGAATTAACATAACCTGCGTCACCACGACCAGACTAATGTCTCTTTCTAAAAGATCTCGAATGCGGCCCTGCAATAGGGGCACGTCTTTTGCCGGCCCCTAGTCCAGCCCCTTATTGACCCACAACGCTAGTCGGGGCGGGGGACCCGAGTGGAAAACAGGCGGCGTCACCCACTTGGTGCCCCTAGGAGTGGTGATATAGAACCACTCTTGTTGCCATAAGCTGAACCCCTCCTGAAAAGAGCCCTCGGGCCATGGAGCGTCAGCATTCTTGCTTATAACAGCACCTCCGCACTCCGCGTGCTGTCCCTCGATCATCTTCGACTCTACTTTAAAGGTCTTAAGCCACAGTCCGAAGTGAGGAGTAATGCGGAGGAAGGCTTCGCACACGACGATAAACGATGAGATGTGGAGGATGGACTCCGGAGCTAAATCGTGAAATTCCAGCCGATAATAAAACATGAGCCCCCTCACAAAGGGATCTGTCACGAAGCCGAGCCCTCGGAGGAAGTGAGACACGAATACCACACTCTCACCAGGCTCGGGAGTAGGAACAACCTGCCCTTGAGCAGGCAGCCTATGCGAAATTTCGCCGGTCAAGAACCTGGCTTCTCTCAGCTTTAGCACGTCCTCCTCCATGACGGAGGAAGGCGTCCATCGGCCTCGAAGGTCGGATCCGGACATCGTCGAAGGTCCGAAGCGCCTGAAATCTAGGGCCTTGGGTGTTGGAACTCGAGGCAAAGGGCAAAATCGATTAAGATCAAAAGAAAGGAGTAAGGCCTTGGTCTCTTTATAAGAGGTTGCCTACCAAGAGCCCTCCCCGTGACCGTTCGGGACTCGCCTTTGATCGAGGAAACATACCAACGGGCACGGTTGGGTTACCCACATCTGTATTGATGAGAATCCCGTAAATTAAGGGAACACGATCTCTGCTTCGACAAGACGTGCCAAGGAAACCGCCTCGCAAAACGTGCTGAGGTGGGACAGTAAAACGATTCGAATAAAGGCTTGGCCGTGGTGTGATGTCATGCTACGGAATACGTCAGCAGATTAGATTTGTGTAAATATTATTCTCTCTATGGCAATATGTGGAACTTATTTTGCAGAGACGGACACTATCCTTGTGTTCAAAATCTTCTACGAAGTATTCGGAGGAGGAACCCTCCTTGCAATGCCGAAGACAATTTGCGCGCCGGACTCGTCGTCATTGAAGCCTGGTTCAGGGGCTACTGAGAGAGTCCTGGATTAGGGGGTGTCCGGATAGCTGGATTATAACCTTTAGCCGGACTCCTGGACTATGAAGATACAAGATTGAAGACTTCGTCCCGTGTCCGGATGGTACTTCCCTTGGCGTGGAAGGCAAGCTTGGCGATACGGATATGTAGATCTCCTTCCGTTGTAACCGACTCTGTGTAACCCTAGCCCTCTCCGGTGTCTATATAAACCGGAGAGTTTTAGTCCATAGGACAGAAAAAGAACAACAATCATACCGTAGGCTAGCTTCTAGGGTTTAGCCTCTCTGATCTCGTGGTAGATCTACTCTTGTACTACCCATAACATCAATATTAATCAAGCAGGAGTAGGGTTTTACCTCCATCAAGAGGGCCCGAACCTGGGTAAAAACATCGTGTCCCTTGTCTCCTGTTACCATCCGCCTAGACACACAATTCGGGACCCCCTACCCGAGATCCGCCGGTTTTGACACCGACTGGAGATCCATAGGCTAGCAATATTAGGTTCAACTTTAACTTGCTCAGGAGTTTTGTGTGTCCTAATATTACTTTTGTTGACTACAGTTGAAGCTTTAGCATGATCCTTCATTCTAACAGGGAAGGGTGGTTCCTCAACATAAGAAGTAGGAACAATAGGATCATTATAAGTGACAGTCTTTTCTTCAGCTTTAATAGGTGCAACTACTTTCACTTCAATGGGAGGATTATATTTAAACCACTTATCCTTAGGGAGATCAACATGAGTAGCAAAAGATTCACAGAAAGAAGCTACTATCTCAGAGTCAAGTCCTTATTTAGTGCTAAATTCATGGAAAACATCGGTATCCATAAAAGATTTAACACAATCAAACTTAGGTGTTATACCTGACTCCTTACCTTCATCGAGGTCCCAATCTTCGGAGTTGCATTTAATTCGTTCCAATAAATCCCTTTTGAATTCAATAGTCTTCATCATAAAAGAGCCAGTACAAGAAGTATCGAGCATGGAGCGATTATTGAGAGAAAGCCGACCATAAAAATTTTGAATTATCATTTCTCTTGAGAGCTCATGATTGGGGCATGAATATAACATTGACTTAAGCCTCCCCCAAGCATGAGCGATGCTTTCTCCTTCGCGAGGCCTGGATGCTCATATTGGCTCCTACATATTCTACGAAGATCTTTATCAGTCAAACCGCATAACAACATACGTTGTTCCCTTTGTCATCGGTATGTTACTTGCCCGAGATTTGATCGTCGATATCTCAATACCTAGTTCAATCTCGTTACCAGCAAGTCTCTTTACTCGTTCTGTAATGCATCATCCCGCAACTAACTCATTAGTCACATTGCTTGCAAGGCTTATAGTGATGTGCATTACCGAGAGGGCTCAGAGATACCTCTCCAACAATCGGAGTGACAAATCCTAATCTCGATCTATGCCAACTCAACAAGTACCATCGGAGACACCTTTAGAGCACCTTTATAATCACCTTGTTACGTTGTGATGTTTGGTAGCACACAAAGTGTTCCTCCGGTATTCGGGAGTTGCATAATCTCATAGTCATAGGAACATGTATAAGTCATGAAGAAAGCAATAGCAATATACTAAATGATCAAATGCTAAGCTAACGGAATGGATCAAGTCAATCACATCATTCTCTAATGATGTGATCCCCTTAATCAAATGACAACTCATGTCTATGGCTAGGAAACTTAACCATCTTTGATTCAACGAGCTAGTCAAGTAGAGGCATACTAGTGACACTCTGTTTGTATATGTATTCACACATGTACTAAGTTTTCGGTTAATACAATTCTAGCATGAATAATAAACATTTATCATGATATAAGGAAATATAAATAACAACTTTATTATTGCCTCTAGGGCATATTTCCTTCAGTCTCCCACTTGCACTAGAGTCAATAATCTAGATTACACAGTAATGATTCTAACACCCATGGAGTCTTGGTGTTGATCATGTTTTGCTCATGAGAAAGGCTTAGTCAACGGGTCTGCAACATTCAGATCAGTATGTGATGACCCACAAGTATAGGGGATCTATCGTAGTCCTTTAGATAAGTAAGAGTGTCGAACCCAACGAGGAGCAGAAGGAAATGATAAGCGGTTTTCAGCAAGGTATTCTCTGCAAGCACTGAAATTATCGGTAACAGATAGTTTTGTGATAAGGTAATTTGTAACGGGTAACAAGTAACAAGTGTAAATAAAGTGCAGCAAGATGGCCCAATCCTTTTTGTAGCAAAGGACAAGCCTGGACAAACTCTTATATAGAGAAAAGCGCTCCCGAGGACACATGGGAATTATCGTCAAGCTAGTTTTCATCACGCTCATATGATTCACGTTCATTACTTTGTTAATTTTGTATGTGGGTGGACCAGTGCTTGGGTGCTACCCTTTCTTGGTCAATCATCCCACTTATGATTAACCCCTATTGCAAGCATCCGCAACTACAAAAGAAGTATTAAGGTAAACCTAACCATAGAATGAAACATATGGATCCAAATCGGCCCCTTACGAAGCAACTCATAAACTAGGGTTTAAGCTTCTGTCACTCTAGCAACCCATCATCTAATTATTACTTCCCAATGCCTTCCTCTAGGCCCAAATAATGGTGAAGTGTCATATAGTCGATGTTCACATAACACCACTAGAGAGAGACAACATACATCTCATCAAAATATCGAACGAATACCAAATTCACATGACTACTTATAGCAAGACTTCTCCCATGTCCTCAGGAACAAGCGTAACTACTCACAAATCATATTCATGTTCATAATCAGAGGGGTATTAATATGCATAATGGATCTGAACATATGATCTTCCACCAAATAAACCAACTAGCATCAACTACAAGGAGTAATCAACACTACTAGCAACCCACAGGTACCAATCTGAGGCTTTGGGACAAAGATTGGATACAAGAGATGAAGTAGGGTTTGAGAGGAGATGGTGCTGGTGAAGATGTTGGTGGAGATTGACCCCTCCCGATGAGAGGATAGTTGGTGATGACAATGGAGATGATTCCCCCCTCCCGGAGGGAAGTTTCCCCGGCAGAACAACTCTGCCGGAGCCCTACATTGGTTCCGCCATGGTTCCGCCTCATGGCGGCGGAGTTTCTTCCTAAAAGCTTGCTTATGATTTTTTCCAGGGTAAATGACTTCATATAGCAGAAGATGGGCACCGGAGGCCTGCCAGGGGGCCCACGAGGCAGGGGGGTGTGCCCAGGGGGGTAGGGCGTGCCTCCCACCCTTGTGGCCAGGGTGTGGGCCCCCTCTGGTATTTTCTTCGCTCAGTATTTTTTATTAATTCCAAAAATGACATCTGTGAAGTTTTGGGACTTTTGGAGCTGTGCAGAATAGGTCTCTAATATTTGCTCCTTTTCCAGCCCAGAATCCCAGCTGCCGGCATTCTCCCTCTTCATGTAAACCTTGTGAAATAAGAGAGAATATGCATAAGTATTGTGACATAACGTGTAATAACAACCCATAATGCAATAAATATCAATATAAAAGCATGATGCAAAATGGACGTATCAGTATGTATCTTGCATATCCCTATGTCTTCCTCCTTGACTTGACCGCTGATGGAATTGAAGTGTCTCTTGATGTGCTTGGTTCTCTTGTGAAATCCGGATTCCTTTGCCAAGGCAATTGCACCAGTGTTGTCACAAAATATTTTCATTGGACCCGATGCACTAGGTATGACACCTAGATCGGATATGAATTCCTTCACCCAGACTCCTTCATTTGCTGCTTCCGAAGCAGCTATGTACTCCGCTTCACACGTAGATCCCGCCACAATGCTTTGCTGAGAACTGCACCAACTGACAGCTCCACCGTTCATATAAATATGTATCCGGATTGTGACTTAGAGTCATCCGGATCAGTGTCAAAGCTTGCATCGACGTAACCATTTACGGCGAGCTCTTTGTTACCTCCATAAACGAGAAACATATCCTTAGTCCTTTTTAGGTATTTCAGGATGTTCTTGATCGCTGTCCAGTGATCCACTCCTGAATTACTTTGGTACCTCCCTGCTAAACTGATAGTAAGGCACACATGAGGTCTGGTACACAGCATCGCATACATGATAGAGCCTATGGCTAAAGCATAGGGAACACCTTTCATTTTCTCTCTATCTTCTGTAGTGGACGGGCATTGAGTCTGACTCAACATCACACCTTGTAACACAGGCAAGAACCCTTTCTTTGCTTGATTCATTTTGAACTTCTTCAAAACTTTGTCAAGGTATGTGCTTTGTGAAAGTCCAATTAAGCGTCTTGATCTATCTCTATAGATATTGATGCCTAATATATTAGCAGCTTCACCAAGGTCTTTCATTGAAAAATTCTTATTCAAGTATCCTTTTATGCTATTTAGAAATTCAGTATCATTTCCGATGAACAATATGTCATCCACATATAATATCAGAAATGCTACAGAGCTCCCACTCACTTTCTTGTAAATAAAGACTTCTCCAAAAGTTTGTATAAATCCATATGCTTTGATCACACTATCAAAGCATATATTCCAACTCCGAGAGTCTTGCACCGGTCCATAAATGGATCGCTGGAGCTTGCACACTTTGTTAGCACCTTTTGGATCGACAAAACCTTCTGTTTGCATCATATACAACTCTTCTTTAAGATATCCATTAAGGAATGCAGTTTTGACATCCATTTGCCAAACTTCATAATCATAAAATGCTGCAATTGCTAACATGATTCGGACAGACTTAAGCATCGCTATGGGAGCATCGCTACGGGTGAGAAGGTCTCATCGTAGTCAACTCCTTGAACTTGTCGAAAACCTTTTGTAACAAGTCGAGCTTTGGTAGAGGGTGCCCCCCGCGTCGCCCCTCTCATGACCCCACCCCTGCATCGCCCCTCTCGGACGACACGGGGGGAACTCCACCGGCGCCGGCACCTCCCACCCTCGTCCTCCCCCTCACCTCTCCGCCGCCTGAGGAGCACGCCGGCGAAGCCCGGATAGGTTCCAGGGAGGGTGGCGGCGGGGCATCTCCTTGCGAGGCGAGCGCTCACATCTGGCGGGATGGCGTCTCGCCGGCTTCGTGGCGGCTGCGGCGGGCCGACTTGAACTGGCCAGGCGAGATGATGTGGTGGTGCACGGTGGCTGCCGCTGAGGCTGGGCTCCGTCGGCAGCGTCCTGTCATGGGGCTTCTCCTACGACGGATCTGGTGTGCGCGGATGCTGGGGCAGCTACCCTAGGGGATCTTGGCGGGGTTGCGCCACTACAGCTACGAGGGCAGCGTGGGGGCCAGCCGTGGACACCGGTGGTGGTGGATCTGGGTTTCTCCCTGCCCAGATCCGTTTGCTGCGGTCGGTGGCGGCTCGGACGCCGGTGGCTCGCTTCACCGGCGTAACTGAGGCAGGCGGTAGGTCACGGTGGATGTGGTGGTGTCCTGTGGGCGGTGGAGGTGGTGTGGTGGTGGCAGGATCGATCCGGGCAGGGCTGTGGTGCCCTGTTCTTGATTTGATTCGTGGTGGCGGTGGATGTGGTGCTACGAGATGTGCGCTCTCCTACCGTTGCAGTGGTCGACCCGTTCGAGAAACTCCAGTGGACATAGGGATTCGTGGTCTGGGGTTGGGAGAAATCTCTGCTTCACATTGTCCGAGGTTGACAACAGCGACGCCCGTAGGCGCCGTCCCCTCCTTGGAGGCGTTGTCTTGACCCCGACCTGACTCCCTTCCTCATGCTCGGGGGAAACCCTTGGTCCGACCTTCAGACCAGGCGATGGCGGCGTCATGGCGGCGTTCCCTTCTTGGAAGCATCGTTTTGTTGCTCGAGGAGTCCCGTTGGTGCGGCTCGAGTCAGTGTCGGCAACTGCTCTGGGCGTGAGCATCAAGGCGCAATGTACATCAACGCTGATGATCTCTCGATGACGCCTTCTCTAGGTCTACCCGGGCCCTGCCTTCCACCTGCCGACTTCTTCTTGGCACAAATGGGTGGGGGTACGTTGGTTTGTGTTGCCCTCCGGTCTCGGTCATGTTGTAGAGGTCTTCGGCGTTGGTTGTGACGCGGCTTGGTAGCTCTGTGATTTGCCTCATGGCCATCGGCTTGGGCTTGATCTAGGGGATGCATGTTTCATAGTTCGCGTGGGGTGTGTGTGGCTGCTAATCCTCGTGATTGGCTTTGTACCCAGCTTCTTTGCCGCTTCTTCTCTAATGCGATGATACGCATGCTTATGCGTATTCGAGAAGAAAAAAGTCGAGCTTTGTAGACAGTAACATTACCGTCAGCGTCAGTCTTCTTCTTGAAGATCCATTTATTCTCAATGGCTTGCCGATCATCGGGCAAGTCAACAAAAGTCCACACTTTGTTCTCATACATGGATCCCATCTCAGATTTCATGGTCTCAAGCCATTTTGCAGAATCTGGGTTCATCATCGCTTCCTCATAGTTTGTAGGTTCGCATGGTCAAGTAACATGACTTCCAGAATAGGATTACCGTACCACTCTGGTGCGGATCTTACTCTGGTTGACCTAAGAGGTTCAGCAGTAACTTGATCAGAAGTTTTATGATCATCATCATTAGCTTCCTCACTTACTGGTGTAGTTATCACTGGAACTGATTTCTGTGATGAACTACTTTCCAATAAGGGAGCATGTATTGTTACCTCATCAAGTTCTACTTTCTTCCCACTCACTTCTTTCGAGAGAAACTCCTTCTCTAGAAAGGGTCCATTCTTAGCAACGAATATCTTGCCTTCGGATCTATGATAGAAGGTGTACCCAACAGTTTCCTTTGGGTATCCTATGAAGACACATACATTTCTCCGATTTGGGTTCGAGCTTATCAGGTTGAAGCTTTTTCACATAAGCATCGCAACCCTAAACTTTAAGAAACGACAACTTGGGTTTCTTGCCAAACCACAGTTCATAAGGTGTCATCTCAATGGATTTAGATGGTGCCCTATTTAATGTGAATGCAGCCGTATCTAAAGCATTACCCCAAAACGATAGCGGTAAATCAATAAGAGACATCATAGATCAGATCATATCCAGTAAAGTACGATTACGACGTTCGGACACACCATTACGCTGTTGTGTTCCGAGTGGCGTGAGTTGCAAAACTATTCCGCATTGTTTCAAATGAAGACCAAACTCGTAACTCAAATATTCTCCTCCACGATCAGATCGTAGAAACTTTATTTTCTTGTTACGATGATTTTCCACTTCACTCTGAAATTCTTTGAACTTTTCAAATGTTTCAGACTTATGTTTCATCAAGTAGATATACCCATATCTGCTCAAATCATCTGTGAAGGTGAGAAAATAATGATACCCGCTGCGAGCTTCAACATTCATTGGACCACATACATCAGTATGTATGATTTCCAACAAATCTATTGCTTGCTCCATTGTTCCGGAGAACGGAGTTTTAGTCATCTTGCCCATGAAGCATGGTTCGCAAGTACCAAGTGATTCATAATAAAGTGATTCCAAAAGTCCATCAGAATGGAGTTTCTTCACGCCCTTTACACTAATATGACCTAAACGGCAGTGCCATAAATAAGTTGCACTATCATTATCAACTATGCATCTTTTAGCTTCAATATTATGAATATGTGTATCACTACTATCGAGATTCAACAAAAATAGACCACTCTTCAAGGGTGCATGACCATAAAACATATTACTCATATAAATAGAACAACCATTATTCTCTGATTTAAATGAATAACCGTCTCGCATCAAACAAGATCCAAACAGAATGTTCATGCTCAACACTGGCACCAAATAACAATTATTCGGTCTAAAACTAATCCCGAAGGTAGATGTAGAGGTAGCGTGCCGACCGTGATCACATCAACTTTGGAACAATTTCCCACGCGCATCGCCACCTCGTCCTTAGCCAATCTACGCTTAATCCGTAGTCCCTGTTTTGAGTTGCAAATATTAGCAACAGAAACAGTATCAAATACCCAGGTGCTACTGCGAGCATTAGTAAGGTACACATCGATAACATGTATATCTGCTACCTCTTGAGCATGCGTTGGTTTTCCCTTTAGAACAAGTATTTCTCAACCATACGTGCATGCTACGGGAATCATAAACTTTATAACAAGTATTTCTCAAATTCACAACTACTCAACTAGCATGACTCTAATATCACCATCTTCATATCTCAAAACAATTATCAAGTATCACACTTATCATAGTATTCGATGCACTTTATATGATAGTTTTTATTATACCCATCTTGGATATTCATCATATTAGGACTAATTTTATAGCCAAAGCAAATTACCATGTTGTTCTATAAGACTCTCAAAATAATATAAGTGAAGCATGAGAGATCCATAATTTCAATAAAATAAAACCACCACCATGCTCTAAAAAGATATAGGTGAAGCACTAGAGCAAAATTATCTAGCTCAAAAGATATAAGTGAAGCACATAGAGTATTCTAATAAATTCCGATTCATGTGTGTCTCTCCAAAAGGTGTGCATAGCAAGGATGATTGTGGTAAACTAAAAAGCAAATACTCAAATCATACAAGACTCTCCAAGCAAAACACATATCATCTGGTGAATAAAAATATAGCCTCAAGTAAAGTTACCGATAGACAAAGACGAAAGAGGGGATGCCTTCCGGGGCACCCCCAAGCTTAGGCTTTTGGTTGTCCTTGAATTTTTCCTTGGGGTGCCTTGGGCATCCCCAAGCTTAGGCTCTTGCCACTCCTTATTCCAAAATCCATCAAATCTTTACCCAAAACTTGAAAACTTCACAACACAAAACTCAACAGAAAATCTAATGAGCTCCGTTAGTATAAGAAAACAAATCACCACTTTAAGGTACTGTAATGAACTCATTCTTTATTTATATTGGTGTTAAACCTACTGTATTCCAACTTCTCTATGGTTCATACACCCCGATACTAGTCATAGATTCATCAAAATAAGCAAACAACACACGAAAAACAGAATCTGTCAAAAACAGAACAGTTTGTAGTAATCTGTATTAAACGTATACTTGTGTAACTCCGAAAATTCTGAAATAAATTGGTGGACGTGAGGAATGTGTCTATTAATCATCTGCAAAAAGAATCAAACTAAAAACACTCTCCAGTAAAAAATTGTAGCTAATCTCGTGAGCACTAAAGTTTCTATTTTTTACAGCAAGATCATAAAGACTTCACCCGAGTCTTCCCAAAGGTTCTACTTGGCACAAAAACTAATTAAAAACATAAAAACACATCTTAACAGAATCTAGATGAATTATTTATTGCTAAACATAACCAAAAAGCAAGAAACAAAAATAAAATTTGGTTCCTCCCAACAAGCGCTATCGTTTAACGCCCCTATCTAGGTATAAAAGCAAGAATAGAACTAGGTATTATCATCTTTGGTATGCAATCCATAAGTTGTTCTCATAATAGATTCATAAGATAATTTAATTTTCTTCCTAGGAAAGTGTTCCATGCCTTTCCTTAACGGAAATTGGAATCTAATGTTTCCTTCTTCCATATCAATAATTGCACCAATCGTTCTAAGGAAAGGTCTACCAAGAATAATAGGACATGTAGGATTGCAATCTATATCAAGAACAATGAAATCTACGGGCACATAATTCCTATTTTCAACAATAAGAACATTATTAATTCATCCCATAGGTTTCTTAATGGTGGAATCCGCAAGATGCAAATTTAAAGAACAATCATCAAATTCACGAAAACCTAACACATCACACAAAGTTTTTGGAATCGTGGAAACACTAGCACCCAAATCACACAAAGCATAGAATTCATGATCTTTAATCTTAATTTTAATAGTAGGTTCCCACTCATCATAAAGTTTTCTAGGGATAGAAACTTCTAATTCTAGTTTTTCTTCATAGGATTGCATTAAAGCATCAACGATATGTTTAGTAAAAGCTTTATTTTGGGCATAAGCATGAGGAGAATTCAACACGGATTGCAACAAGGAAATACAATTTATCAAAGAGCAATTATCATAATTAAATTCCTTGAAGTTAAAAATAGTGGGTTCATTGCTACCTAAAGTTTTGACCTCTTCAATCCAACTTTTACCAATTTTTGCATCAAGATCAAAAACTCCGAATCATTGGGTCGCCTTTTAACTAAAGTTGACTCATCTCCAGTCCCATTATTATCAAGATTCATATTGCAAAACAAAGATTTAATAGGAGACACATCAATCACTTTTAGATCTTCATCCTTATTCTCATGAAAACTAGAAAAACACGCTTTTATAAAGCAATCTTTTTTAGCGTGCATCCTAGCGGTTCTTTCTTTGCACTCGTCAATGGAGGTTCTCATAGATTTGAGAGACTCATTGTTATCATGCTTAGGTGGAATAGATCTAAGTTTCAAAGAATCAACATCAAGAGAAATTATATCCACGTTCCTAGCCAACTCATCAATCTTAGGTAATTTTTCTTCAAGCGAAGCATTGAAATTCTTTTGCGAAATCATAAATTCTTTAACACTAGTCCCAAAATCAGAGGGCATCTTATTAAAATTTCCATAAGAGTTGTTGTAGGAATTACCATAATTATTAGAGGGATTACTAGGAAACGGCCTAGGATTAAAGTTTCCTCTATACGCGTTGTTACCAAGATTATTCTTACCAACAAAATTCACATCCATAGATTCATTATTATTCTCAATCAAAGTAGACAAAGGCATATCATCAGGATCAGAAGAAACACTCTTATTAGCAAACAATTTCATAAGTTCATCCATCCTTCCACTCAAAAAGTTAATTTCTTCTATAGCATGAACCTATTTACTAGTAGATCTTTCGGTGTGCCATTGAGAATAATTAACCATAATATTATCTAGGAGTTTAGTAGCTTCTCCTAAAGTGATTTCCATAAAAGTGCCTCCCGTGGCCGAATCTGAAAGATTTCTAGAAGCAAAATTCAATCCGGCATAAAAAAAATTTGTATAATCATCCATAAGTTCAAACCATGTGTAGGGCAATTACGTATCATTAATTTCATCCTCTCCCAAGCTTGTGCAACATGCTCATGATCAAGTTGCTTAAAATTCACAATATCATTTCTAAGAGAGATGATCTTAGCAGGAGGAAAATACTTAGAGATAAAATCATCTTTGCACTTATTCCATGAATCGATACTATTTTTAGGCAAAGACGAAAACCAAGTTTTAGCGTGATCTCTAAGTGAAAACAGAAATAGCTACAATATAACAATATCATTATCCACATCTTTCTTCTTTTGCATATCACACAAATCAACAAAGTTGTTTACATGTGTAGCGACATCTTCACTAGGAAGGTCGGAGAATTGATCTTTCATGAAAAGATTCAGCAAAGCAGCATTAATTTCACAAGATTCAGCATCGGTAATAGGAGCAATCTGAGTGCTAAGAAAAACATTGTTGTTGGTATTGGAAAAATCACACAATTTAGTATTGTCTTGAGCAATCGTGACAAACAATCCAACACACAAGCACACAAGAAGCAAGAAAAAGGGAGAACGAAAAAGAGGGCGAATAAAACGGCAAAGGTGAAGTGGGGGAGAGGAAAACGAGAAGCGAATGGCAAATAAAGTAATGCGAGGGATAAGAGTTTGTGATGGGTACTTGGTATGTCTTGACTTGAGCGTAGATCTCCCCGGCAACGGCGCCGGAAATTGGCTAGTTGATGGGAGATCAAATCTTGACTTGACTTTGCGTAAGCCTCCCCAGCAACGGCGCCAGAAATTCTTCTTGCTACCTCTTGAGCATGTGTTGGTTTTCCCTTGAAGAGGAAAGGGTGATGCAGCAAAGTAGCATAAGTATTTCCCTCAGTTTTTGAGAACCAAGGTATCAATCCAGTAGGAGGCTACAAGTCCCTCGTACCTGCACAAACAAATAAGAACCTTGCAACCAACGCGATAAAGGGGTTGTCAATCCCTTCACGGCCACTCGCAAAAGTGAGATCTGATAAAGATAATAAGATAAATATTTTTGGTATTTTTATGATATAGATTGGAAAGTAAAGATTGCAAAATAAAAGGCAACAGAAATAGCAAGTTGATAGGAAAATAATATGATGGAAGATAGACCCGGGGGCCATATGTTTCACTGGTGGCTTCTCTCAAGATAGCATAAGTACTACGGTGGGTGAACAAATTACTGTCGATCAATTGATAGAAAAGCGCATAGTTATGAGAATATCTAGGCATGATCATGTATATAGGTGAGGGAGTCCTGGATTAGGGGGTGTCCGGATGGCCGGAATATAACCTTTGGCCGGACTCTTGTGTAAGTGCATCTAGTGCCCCTTAGTGATTTTGGTGTATTGAAGACTTATAGGTTAAGTATCTAATGCGTTTATGAGTGTACACAGGTCTATAAGTCTATGAGGAGTTTGATATTTACAGAGAAAGTCGACCCCTAAAAATGAAGTTCTTCGGCTGAAGACTTTGATATTTTGAAGACTTTCTGAAGACTTTGAAAGTGAAGAAATTGGTGTGACCTTGAAGACTTGGTATTCATTCGAGGAACATGAAGCGTGAAGACTTTTGTTTTCGTAGTTTCATTTTCTCTTTATTGAGTCATAGGAAACACCGTACTGTTAAAGGGGGTCGAGGAAATACTAAGGAGAAAAATTCCATGTGATGCTCAACTCAAATCCTACACCTACCAATCCCTTCGAGTGAAGCCATTGGAAATCTCATACAGTTCGGTCAATTTCTTCAGTGACAGAGACGCAGTTCTTCTGTTCACTGAGGACTTTGTTCTGACTGAGGAGTTAGGAATTCGCCAGTGCGGATTGCCTACACAGTGAGGAACATGATAGCCCTGA
This sequence comes from Aegilops umbellulata, assembly GCA_032464435.1. Classification (NCBI taxonomy): domain Eukaryota; kingdom Viridiplantae; phylum Streptophyta; class Magnoliopsida; order Poales; family Poaceae; genus Aegilops; species Aegilops umbellulata. The sequence continues at coordinate 270,243,376 of CP136059.1, read as the reverse complement.
GGAATTTGTACCTCAAATTTCCGACCGTTGATGTGCTACGCGCTAGCTGTCCCAAAATATCTTGTCCACCTAACGGTCATATCATTGAAGGGCATTTATGTCTTATCATGTCGGGTTGCTCCCTAGGCTATAAATAGCCGCCCCCTACAACCACTAGTTGGTTGGCTGCTCCGCGTGAACTTGACACTTGTCATTTGAGAGCAACCCATCCTCCGAGGACTTTGAGCGAAAATCATCAAGTGAGGAAAATCCAAACCCAAACCCAAACACCTACAAACCCAAAGTGATTGAGCATCACTGAAGAGATTGATCCTGCGTGGATCTGACGCTTGTTACCTTTGAAGATTGTGCTTCTTCCAGACGGTTAGGCATCAAGGTCTAGAGCATCCAAGAGGAATTGTGGATCGCCGAGTGACCGAGTTTGTGAAGGTTCGGAAGTCACCTGAAGAATTACCACGAGTGATTGGGCGAGGACTATGTGTCCTTAGCTCAAGGAGAATACGGTGAGGACTGTGTGTCCGGGACTAGGTGTCCTCGAGTTTAAATACTCAGCCGCTCCAACCAGATGTACAACTGAGACAACAGTTGGAACTGGTCTACCAAATCATTATCTTCACCAAGCTTACTGGTTCTATTTCCTCAACACTTTCATTTCCTCATTACTGTGTTGTGTGTTTGTTCATATCTGTGTTTGAAGACTTTGACTGAAGACTTTCTCAATTTCCTCAGTTCAATTTCTTCAGTCTGTTTTGTCTTCTTCTAGTGTTATCCTGTGTTTACGCTTTCAGTACTCTGTGTTTGTCTTCATTTCATCATGATGACTATGCTAGGATTCTGTTATGTTTTCATCTGAGTACTTATTCCGCTGCTAGTAGTTCTTCGCTAAGGAATTTCCTCACCAGCAAATTCCTCAGTGAAGAATTTCATAAAAATCGCCTATTCACCCCCCCTCTAGTCGATATAACGCACTTTCAATTGGTATCAGAGCAAGGTACTCCCTTGTTCTGTGTGATTTTGGTTTAACCGCCTGGAGTTTTAGTTATGTCGACCGCAGATATGAAGAAAGTGACATGCCCCATCTTTGACGGTCATGAGTATCCCAAATGGAAGGCCATGATGAAGAAGCGTCTCATGGCGATGAACAACGAGCTGTGGACCGTCACTGAGATTGGTCTTACCGATCTATGCAAGACGGCGGGAGCTGATGACATTCGCAAGTACACTCATCTCAACCTCACAGCGAAGGCCGTCATCTGCTCCAGTCTTTCTCGAAATCAGTTCAGGAACGTCATGCATCTCGATCAGGCGAAGCTTATCTGGGACCGTATCTCTGATGTCTATGAAGGTCATCGAACTCGTCATGATCCTTGGTTTGAGGACTTCAAGGAATCTCTCAAGTCAATGACAATTGAACCAGAATCATCATCTTCCTCATCATGTCTTATGGCAGATGGTGAAAAGGTAACTGAATGCTATCTGTCTGAATCCAGTGATGATGAATCTGGTGATGAATTTGGCCCCAGTTATGTCAAACTTGCCTCACTTGTTGCTAAACAACAAAGAGCTTTGGAAAAGGCTAATGACATGCTTAGTAAGAGCAATGATATGTTGGGTGAAGAAATGGATCAGTCACAAGCTTTGGCTGAAAGTCTTCAGAGACTTCATTCCAAGTATGACTCTCTTCAAGATCAGCATAACTCTCTCTTGTCCGATCTTGAGAAGATAAGAGTGAGTTATGAAGATCTTCATATGGAGCGCGATTCATTACTTGCTCAACAAATCAGCGCTGCTCAGGAAGAATTTATTCCTCCATGTTTGAAATGCATTGAACGAGAATCTGCTAATTCCTCAGCTGAATGTTCAAATGCTTCGAATGTTACAAATTCTTCACATGTCTCTGCTATCACTAATTCCTCGTCTGAGGACATTGCTAGTATCACTGACGATGCAGGGTTGAAGGAATTGTACATGACAGGCATGTACAAAAGCCTCAAAGGGCATCAGACTCTTTGTGATGTGCTTAAAAAGCAGATCCTCAACAGGAACCCTAGGAAAGAGGGTATTGCCTTTGAGAGGAAACTCAATGCTAATGGTACATATTGGAAGCCTGAGTAGTACCCCAAAACCTCATGGGTTGCTGCAAAGGGACCTCCAGTTGATCCATCTACTTTATCTGGCTATACATGTGAATCTTCTCATTCTTCTGATGAGTCATTTGACTCCAACTATAAACTGTTCAAAAATCAGAATGGTGAAGTATTTGCTAGATATGTTGGCACTAACTGCAGGAATGGTTCTCCTATGAAGAAAATATGGGTTCCCAAAAGGTGCCTTAAAAGTCTTCAGGTAAATGTCCTCATGACACCACCTGTGAAGAAAAGGAACCCCAGATCAAATTACTCATATGGACCAAATTCTTCATATGGATCCAAGTCCTCATACGGACCAAATTCCTCAAGAGGATCAAATTCCTCACATGGATCAAAGTCCTCATATGAACATCATCGTGCTAACAACTCTGTTTCACAGGGAAGAGCCAAGGGCTATGAATATGAGCATTATTCTTCAAATTATTATGTTCATAAGTCCTCGAAGAATTTCTTTGCTTATTCATATGCTTACCCTAACCGCTCTTATGTGAAACGAAATGGTATGACCGCTATGCCACCATTCTCATATGGAGCTTGCAGAGTGATGAACTCTTTGCCACACCTTTAGATGTGGGTGGTGAAGAAAAAGAACTAATCTCTTATGCAGGGTCAGGTCTCCAGACGTACTGTAACGTCTGAAGAATTTGCTGGGGACCTGACAAATTGCCTGAAATGACGCAGGCTAACCATGATGAAATGAACTTCATTTCACACGTCCTCCCTCTATTTTATCTGTCCTACTGCTTGATGAAATTGATCTGATGAATTGTGATATCATATTCTTCACTGCTGAAGTATATGAGGTCGTAAGTTGCACTAATTCATCTGCAGGATGATCAACCCAAAGCCACTGAGTGGGTACTTGACAGTGGATGTACAAATCACATGACTGGTGACAAGAATCTTTTGATGGATGCTCCCTTATCATCATCACATATGAAGCATATCATCTTCGCCAATAAAAGCAAAAGTCAGGTATTGGGTCTAGGTAAAGTTGCTATCACAAAGGATCGACACATGGACAAAGTCATGCTTGTTGAGTCCTTAGGATACAACCTTATGTATGTCTCAATGCTTTGTGATCTTGATATGGTTGTTGTCTTTGGCAAGTATCGTTGTGTTGTGATTATGGAAGCTGACAATTGCAAAGTCTTCGAAGGCTTTAGGAGAGGAGACTTGTATATTGTTGATTTCTCTGCAGATTCACAACCAGCCGTGTGCCTACTTGCAAAAGCTTCAGAAGGATGGCTATGGCATCGACGACTTGGTCATGAAGGCATGAGGAATTTGCACACGCTTGCTAAGAAGAAGCAAGTCATTGGCATTGAGAATGTCAAATTCCTCAAGGATCACTTATGCGGTGCCTGTGAAACTGGAAAGATGACCAAGGCCAAGCATCCAGCAAAGACCATCATGACCACTACTCAACCATTCGAATTGCTTCACATGGATCTCTTCGGTCCTAATCACTACTCCTCTGTTTCAAATGAAACATCTCAATATGGCTTTGATATTGTTGATGATTACTCTCGTTACACATGGGTACACCTTGTCTCTTACAAACATGAAGTGCAAGTGAAAGAACATGCGGTGCCCCCATGTTTGGTTTTGGTATTTGATGACAATCTCTATGGACTATTGGTTGCCTTGAGTTATATTTGAAGGTTTTGTCCATAGGCTTTTCTTGGAGTACATGTGTTGGTTTCAAGGAGAGTTTGTGTTGACCAAGGTGCTATTAAGGAATTATCCAAAGATTGGTCATGTGAGAGTTGAGCTTATTGCAAGCATGTCTTGAAGAAGAAGATTGTGTGATCATTAATGTTTACCTTCAAGACATCATCCAAATGAAGAGAGTTGGAAAGATTCAAGGTTGATCAATACTAAGTCAAGAGTGAATCAAGTTGATCAACTCACAAAGCGTAGAAGATGTACCGAGAGGGATCAAGTGATCCCATGGTATGGTAAGCATTGTCCATTGTGCTTTGTGTACTAACCCATGGTCTATGTGAGAGTTCTACGTGGGGTTAGCTACGTGTTCATGGGCTTGCGTCAAGAGGAAGATATCACTCAACCCATGGAGAGGATGACATTATGTGGGGATCGTCATCAAGATTGCCGTGTGCAAGTTCAAGTGGAGCATCGCGAAGAGATCAAGTGCTTGAAGCTTGTCGTCCATTGTGGTGACAATGGACTTGTGAAGATGTGCCGAAGAGTGGCTCAAACATAGTGGAGTATGGGGGAGCAATAATCTAGTCTCCATCGACCCAACGCACTCAAGAAAGGTGGTCCATCTTGAGGAGGACAAGATCGTCATCATCTAGCTCAAGTGGATCATGTGCAAGGCAAAGGTTTGCCCTTGATAGGTTTTCTATTTTACCGGTCTCATGGTGGTAGTTGGGAGACCGAGTTATAGGATCGATAGACGTAATATCAAGGGGGGCTCTCAAGTGAGTAGCTTGATCGTATCGTTCGTCGAGAGCTCAAACCATTGCATCCTTGCATCATGTTTCTTGGTTCTTGTTTGGTTCTCTTTGTGAGTCTTAGAGCTTATGGTCATCTTGATGACAAGCTTGAGTTCATCGAAAACGGAGTTTGCATGCGTCTTCTATGATGTTTTCGGTGTTGGAGGTTTTACCGGTCTTATCCAAGGAAGGGTTCTCACCATTTTCTTTTAGTCCTTTTCTCATTTGCTTCTTATTGGTATTTCTATCAAGATTGTGTTAGCCCTTGTCGCTAGCTTTCCAACAAACTTGGTTTCATCGAATTCGGAGTCCGTTTGCAGAAGTTGTGTCAGTTTTCGTGTCCTTATAAGGGGCTGCTGCGGATGTAATTTTTTAGTACCGCCCTTGGGAGCGGTACTACCGCTCGAAGCAGTACTACCGCGGCTCTTGAGCGGTAGTACCGCTCCAGAGCTATACTACCGCGGCTCCTGAGCAGTAGTACCGCTCCGGACCAAAATCTCGTGTTTTGCTCAGCGGAAGTAGGCACGGATGTAATTTTTTTGTACCGCTAGCAAGCAGTAGTACCGCAACCATTAGCAGTAGTACCGCTACCCCTAGCGGTAGTACCGTGAGGTCAAGCGGTACTACCGCTCCGACGGTTCTTCTGGCCCTTTTGCCTCCTCGCTGTTGTGTTTCAAAGGGCTACTACCGCCCTAGCGGTAGTACCGCTCCTTGGAGCGGTAGTACCGCTCGGTGCGGGCTGTGAGCATAACGGTTGGATTTTTCCCCACCTATAAAAGGGGGTCTTCTTCCCCATTGAACCTTATCTCTTGAGCTCGTATTCTTCCCCCATTGTTGACCTTCTTCGAGCTTGCTAACTCTCAATCCCTCCATGGATTCTTGCTAGTTTTTGAGGGAAAAGAGAGAGGAGATCTAGATCCACATTTCCACCAATCACTTTCTCCTCTGGGTGAGGGGAACCCCTTGGATCTAGATCTTGGAGTTCTTGGTGTTCTTCTTATTGTTCTTCCTCTCATTTTCCTCCCTAGCATTAGTTGCTTCGGTGGGATTTGAGAGAGAAGGACTTGGGCACTCTATGTGCCCTTGCCATTGCATTTGGTGCATCGGTTTGAGTTCTCCACGGTGATACGTGCAAGTTACAAGTTGAGAAGCTTATTACTCTTGGGTGCTTGGTGCCCTTGAGCTTGTTCCTCTTGGGTGCTTGGGCGCCCTAAACGGTTGGTGGTGTTCAGAGCTCAATCATTGTGGTGTAAAGCTTCGGGCAAGCGTCGGGGTCTCCAATTAGGTTGTGGAGATTACTCTGAGCAATTTGACGGGTTCCGGTGACCGCCCCCAAGGGTTGCCAAAGTGTACGGGTTCGGTGACCGCCCCCAAGGGTTGCCATTTGTACGGGTTCGGTGACCGCCCTCAAGGGTCCCTTAGTGGAATCACGGCATCTTGCATTGTGCGAGGGCGTGAGGAGATTACGGTGGCCCTAGTGGCTTCTTGGGGAGCATTGTGCCTCCACACCGCTCCAAACGGAGATTAGCATCCGCAAGGGTGTGAACTTCGGGATACATCGTCGTCTCCGCGTGCCTCGGTTATCTCTTACCCGAGCCCTTTACTTATGCACTTTACTTTGTGATAGCCATATTGTTTCTTGTCATATATCTTGCTATCACATAGTTGTTTATCTTGCTTAGCATAAGTTGTTGGTGCACATAGGTGAGCCTAGCCGTTTTAGGTTTTGTGCTTGACAAATTAACCGTTAGGTTTATTCCGCATTTGTTCAAGCCTAAACCGTAATTATTTTAAAACGCCTATTCACCCCCCCCCCCTCTAGGCGACTTCCACGATCTTTCAATTGGTATCAGAGCCTCGTCTCTCTTTGTTAGGCTTAACCGCCTAGAGAATAAAGATGTCGACTAGGGGATTAGGTTTCTCTGACACTCTTAGTTTCGATGGCACAAATTTTGATGTTTGGGTAATTCGCATGCTTAATCTCTTTAGGGTCATGGACCCAAATTTAGAGCGAATTGTAGATATGGGGTTTTCTCCTCCAAAGGATCCCCAAAGATTATCTTTAGAGGATGAGAAAAACTCTTATCTCAATGCTCAAGCTTCTAATGTGCTTTTCGATGCTTTGAGCAATGTAGTTATATTTCAACTCATGCCGTTCCGGGATGCTCATGAGTTGTGGACAAAGCTTCAAGATAAATATAGTGTGTCCAAGTTTTGTGGGGATGATTGTTCTCCCTCCACCTCCGGCCGTGTTGTGTTCTCAACTTCTTCTACATCACCTACGTGTGGTTTGCCACAAGGTAATGACATGGTGAGTAGTGGTGTTCATTGCAATGATGATAGTGGGCTTATTGTTGATAATCCTTCATCACTTTCTTATTGCAATGCTTCATCTTTGGACTTTAGCACTTCGAGCACTCCAAATGTTTAACATGCTTGTGCTGATAGTCCTTGCATATCATGTAGAAATTGCTTGACTAAATCTCATTATGATATGCTTGATATATCTTGTTGCCATGATAAAAATGCATGTATTTCCTCGAGTTGTTGTGCTAACAATGTAGAGGAAACCCAACACTCCATGGAACAAGATGTGGTCTTGAATGGTGCTTCAAGGGATCCTACACCATCATCTATTGCTTTTTGCCTAATGGCTAAGGCTTCAAATGTACCTTCTACTTTGAACCCCAATATGTCTCTTGATGATGATGTTGATGCTAATGATGATGAGGATAATGATGAAGAGAATGATAATGTTGCTTCCTTAAAAATTAAGAGAGAAATGATTTTTAAAGCTCTTCATAAGAATAAAATTGCTCGCTCCAACTTCATGGAAATCATGTCTATTGCTATCGAGGGCAAGAAATTTATTGATGAGTTGGAATCTCGTCTTGAGGATCATGAGGTCACCATTGAGAAAATGGAAGTTCATGAGCATGATTACGCTAATGAGATTGCGGACCTCTCTCAAGCTCTTGAACTTGAACAAACCACCAAGGAATCTCTTGAGGAGACTTTTGCTCTAGAATTATCTAGAGTGAGGGAATCTCGTGACAGAGCTCTTGAGGTGGCCAATAATTTTGAAACTAAAAATGAGGAGCTTGAAGTTGCTCATGCTAAACTCCTTGAGGACTTTGAGCACCTCGAAAATGGCTCAAGGGTCATTAAGAGTGAGCTCATCAAACTCACCGAGTCTCATGCTCAACTTAAAGCTTCATATTCAAAAGAGCTTGCCAAGTTGTCTTCTCCTCTTGTTGCTAATGATGATGCTTGTGCTACTAACTCTATCTCTTGTGAAGCATCCACATTGAAGGAGAATGTTGAGCTAAGGGCTCAACTTGAGTTGCTATCTAGCAAGTATGGGATGTTGGAAGAAAATCATGTAAAGCTCACAAGCTCTCATGATGATCTTCTAGTATCCCATAATGTGCTAAAGTTAGCTCATGAGGCCATGCTTGCTAAGGTAACATCTAGTGAGCCTCATGTGGATACTAGCACTACTTTTATTCAAAATGCTATATTGCCTTGTGCTAGCCCTCGCGATTCATCCATGCATAACATTGGTACATCTTGTGATGAATTGCTTTCCTTGCCTTGTTGCTCTAACGATGAAGCTTATACTTCCTTTACTACTTGTATTGAGACTAACCATGTAGAGGAAATCAAAGAGCTCAAGTCCCAAGTCACTTCTTTGAAGAAAGACTTGGAAAAGAGTCATGAAGGGAAATCCACACTCAACAATATCTTGAGTGTGCAAAAATCTCCCAATGACAAAGGTGGACTTGGATTCAACTCCATTAAGAAGAAGAAGTCCAAGATAAACAAGAAGAAGGGCCAAGAACAAGTCAAAAATTCGGCCAAGATTGTTTGCTTCAAGTGCAAAATTGAAGGGCATCATGTGAGATCTTGCCCATTGAAGAAGAAGACCATTAGTGACAGGCAACAAGGGAAGCGGCCACAAGTTCAATCTCATGCTCAACCACAAGTTGAAGAAATGCCTCTTCCCAAGAAAACTTGAGCTAATGCTTCTCAAGTTGAGAAATCAAGTGAGAAGAAAGTGAAGAGTAGACGTTGCTACCTATGTCGTGAGAAAGGTCACCTCGCTTCTTCATGCACTAGTGATAACTTAGCCAACCCAATTATTATTGATGATGTCTATTCTCTTGGGAAGGATAAGGTTGGCAATGTGGTTGCCAAGTTTGTTGGTACTCAAAGTGGTTTGAAGCAAAGAACCATTTGGGTAGCCAAGCCTATTGTGACTAACCTCTTAGGACCCAACTTGGTTGGGGACCAACTAGCTCAAACTTGATCAATAGGTGATGTTGGAAGGCATTGGAAACTTGGCTACTTTATGAAGAATTAAGGGGACTTCATCATTCTAATTGTCTCAAGCCAAGTCATTCGGATTATCAAGTTTCTATCTTATATCAAATGTTCCTCCATGCGGTAACTCGTGCTTAAAGTGTTTACATTGATAGTTACTTACCCCTTTGCATGTTTGGTTTTGTTCCTTGCATGTGTTTGTATATGTTGTGCTTCCAACTTGATTATCTTGAGCAATCAAGTATGTGTGTGTTGGTTTGCACATCATGTACGTGTGTGTCATGCATTGAGCCTTTTGCATCTTGTTCTTTTCTTAGTTGGCTCTTGTGAGAGATTAATGGAATATCCCATTATGGGGGAGTGATGTGCTTTGTGCACCTCACAATCCTATATATGTGTGTACATGAGTAATACCATCTAGTATTGATATTTCAAGATTATCTAGTCGCTATGTGGTATGTCTTCTCATGAGAAATTCAAATTCTAAATTGTCCATTAATTATCTCTTGTTGGGTCGTTATTTTGCCTCTTGTATATCTTTAATTGGTATCACATTATGGGGGAGTAATATGCTGTGTGTATATTACTAGCCTAGAAAATGTATACATTTGAGATATTGTCACCTAGAATTGATATTGTAAATTATCTTGTTCCTAGGTGGCATGTTAGCTCTACAAGTGCAATTTGCTTTTTGTTTGGTGTGAAGATGATGTCGGATATCCTTGCTATCTACCACCGGGAATTATTTCCAAACACTTCTTGTCTTTTGACAATTGGTACTCACTTATGTGTGGTAGAAAATATTGATCATCTTTACATTGGCCTTTGCTTTTATTTGCTTTATCTCTTGCCTAGTATTGTGTCAGCTCTCATTGTATTCCATACCACTTGTGGATCTTGTTAATTTCTTGACCTTGTCTAGTTTTTCGAGATATAGTGAAAGTGGTGATCCCACCTTGTGCATTTTGTATTCAAATGCACATTCTCTATAATGCACTAGTCTTGGGGGAGCTATCCTATTCTCTACAAAACACTCATCTTGTGATCCTTATCAAGTGTGTGTTTGTGGAAGGCAAGTCGTTTCTTTTTGGTACTTTGTGCCATCATGAAACTTTGTAGAGGGCTTGGTTTGTTTGGAACCATTCTTTTGGGAGTTTGACATCTTTCTTTTGAGTGTATCAATGGATATATCATTCCTTGACGTATCTTTTATGGATATCCTCCAAGTGATGATTTATTCATTTGGTATCTTTTCTTCGCTTGGTATTTCTTTGTCTTTTGGTATCGGTTCTTGAAAGTCTTGAGCATGCATATTTACTTCTTGTAGTCTCTTTGGCATGCTTTCTTTCCTTGACCCAATATATAGGGGGAACTCCACCAAGTCTCAAATTGGATGAGATGTGCATGAAATTCATTTTCATATCTATATGCACATATTTATGTGGAGTTTGTCCTATGTGTTGTTGGTTCTCTAACTCTTTGGTCCCAATGAGTTTGGGTACCATTTTGTTTGTGTTGTTGTTCTAGGAACAAGTGGAGATGCATTGAATGCTCGGCTCACTCACAAGGAAGGTGTTGTCACCATGTGCTTATTGGAGTCAAGCTAGGATGATCAATGAACTACTTTGTACCTTCAATTGGTATCTACTACATCCTTCCAATCTTATCTTGGTAACAAGTATCTTCATATACTTCACGCACACATTTCTTGCATCAACCATGTGTAGGTTGTATCATGGCATGTTATCCATTCTTTCTTGTGATACTTGTTTCCTTTCTCAAAGCATCCCAACAATGATGTCTTGTTGCTAGTTGTGATGTCTTTGATGTTCGTGTGGTTGGAATTCATTTATATACAATAAGATCATATCTAGTCATGTGCTATGCTCTCAAGCAAATATCTTATTGGTATATGTATGACTTCCTTTTGGATATCTTGTTCCTTCATGTTGTAACTATTTCGGGTGTACATCCTTCTTTGTAGATATATATCATCATGATTTCATCTACCTAGAACCTTATACACTTGAGAGAAACTACATCTCTAGATGATATCCTTTCTTTCACGTCCACCTTGTCTCTCTTTTGTTATTTCTTTGGTGGCTCCGTGAAATCTTTTGCCTTGAGTGTGTGTCGTATCTCGTTGCATCTTGATGCACTCTTGTGTGGTGAAGTTTTTTTTTCCTCATGCTTATCTTTACGAGGCTTTTGCCATCTTAATTGGTATCCCTCATCTTGATGAGGCTTTCTTCTTCTATCATCACCACGGGTTGTCACAAGCATAGGCTCTCTATGTGCTTAGTAGTAAGCTTGTGAACCCATTTGCTAGTTGTGTGTGGGAATGATAGGCCTTGCATCATGTGCCTCATTCTTCCAAGACTATGTTGATGCTTAATGCTCATCTGTACATTAGTCTTCTCAAGTGCTTTGCCATGACTCACACACATCATTTTGGTTGAGCCTACTCTTAAGTTGCCTCTTTTATATGTTGCTCAACTATTTGCTCGTTGCAAGTGCTAGGCTTTGTTTCCTACATGCTCACTTGCACTTGTTGTGAGTTTCTATTGATCTTGGGGGAGTGACGATCCTATTTTGTGCTCATTGTATCCAATTACAAAACTAAATTGTGCACAAATCATGGGGAGCTTCTCTAGTTTCTCTAGAACACTCCTTTTCTCATATCATAATTTATTTCATTCATATGGCACGTAGGATCATTGGTCTAGTTGGCTCAATTGATATCTGTTGATTGCTTGCTTCAATTGGTATCTTTTGATTGCTTGATTGCTTGTTTCTCTCTTTGTTATGCCTTTGTGGCATATCATTCTTCTGCAATCTTTGGGCCTCAATATAGTTTATCTTCCTCCAAGTATTTACCGTTGGACATGTGTATTGCATTCCACTCTCTTATACACAATTTATGGAGGAACACTTTTTATATTGGCCTTCTAAGCTTTTCACCCATTTTGGCAATCGATGCCAATGGGGGAGAAGTTTCAGAGAGTTTAGTGGAGAAGTTTAGAGAATTCTCTCCTCTTGCTTTGGTTTTGTTCCTAAGCATTTGCATCTCTTACTCATGCATCATTGGTTGTTGCATTGCATGGTGATGCATAATTCCTTATATAAACTCTCTTGAAAGTGATTGTCATCAATTACCAAAATGGGGGAGATTGAAAGAACATGCGGTGCCCCCATGTTTGGTTTTGGTAATTGATGACAATCTCTATGGACTAATGGTTGCCTTGAGTTATATTTGAAGGTTTTGTCCATAGGCTTTTCTTGGAGTACATGTGTTGGTTTCAAGGAGAGTTTGTGTTGACCAAGGTGCTATTAAGGAATTATCCAAAGATTGGTCATGTGAGAGTTGAGCTTATTGCAAGCATGTCTTGAAGAAGAAGATTGTGTGATCATTAATGTTTACCTTCTAGACATCATCCAAATGAAGAGAGTTGGAAAGATTCAAGGTTGATCAAGACTAAGTCAAGAGTGAATCAAGTTGATCAACTCACAAAGCGTAGAAGATGTACCGAGAGGGATCAAGTGATCCCATGGTATGGTAAGCATTGTCCATTGTGCTTTGTGTACTAACCCATGGTCTATGTGAGAGTTCTACGTGGGGTTAGCTACGTGTTCATGGGCTTGCGTCAAGAGGAAGATATCACTCAACCCATGGAGAGGATGACATTATGTGGGGATCGTCATCAAGATTGCCGTGTGCAAGTTCAAGTGGAGCATCGCTAAGAGATCAAGTGCTTGAAGCTTGCCGTCCATTGTGGTGACAATGGACTTGTGAAGATGTGCCGAAGAGTGGCTCACACATAGTGGAGTATGGGGGAGCAATCATCTAGTCTCCATCGACCCAACGCACTCAAGAAAGGTGGTCCATCTTGAGGAGGACAAGATCGTCATCATCTAGCTCAAGTGGATCATGTGCAAGGCAAAGGTTTGCCCTTGATAGGTTTTCTATTTTACCGGTCTCATGGTGGTAGTTGGGAGACCGAGTTATAGGATCGATAGACGTACTATCAAGGGGGGCTCTCAAGTGAGTAGCTTGATCGTATCGTTCGTCGAGAGCTCAAACCATTGCATCCTTGCATCATGTTTCTTGGTTCTTGTTTGGTTCTCTTTGTGAGTCTTAGAGCTTATGGTCATCTCGATGACAAGCTTGAGTTCATCGAAAACGGAGTTAGCATGCGTCTTCTATGATGTTTTCGGTGTTGGAGGTTTTACCGGTCTTATCCAAGGAAGGGTTCTCACCATTTTCTTTTAGGCCTTTTCTCATTTGCTTATTATTGGTATTTCTATCAAGATTGTGTTAGCCCTTGTCGCTAGCTTTCCAACAAACTTGGTTTCATCGAATTCGGAGTCCGTTTGCAGAAGTTGTGTCAGTTTTCGTGTCCTTATAAGGGGCTGCTGCGGATGTAATTTTTTAGTACCGCCCTTGGGAGCGGTACTACCGCTCGGAGCAGTACTACCGCGGCTCTTGAGCGGTAGTACCGCTCCAGAGCTATACTACCGTGGCTCCTGAGCAGTAGTACCGCTCCGGACCAAAATCTCGTGTTTTGCTCAGCGGAAGTAGGCACGGATGTAATTTTTTTGTACCGCTAGCAAGCAGTAGTACCGCTACCCTTAGCAGTAGTACCGCTACCCCTAGCGGTAGTACCGTGAGGTCAAGCGGTACTACCGCTCCGATGGTTCTTCTAGCCCTTTTGTGGGCACTTTGCTTTTGTCTCTATCACAGAGCCCGCTAAGGTAGATGAAGCATTTCTGGAGCCTGAGTGGATTCAGGCCATGCAAGAAGAATTACATCAGTTCAAGCTCAACAATGTATGGGAACTAGTCAATCGTCCCGATCCTCGCAAGCATAACATCATTGGCACAAAGTGGATCTACCGCAACAAGCAAGATGAAAATGGTGTTGTGGTGAGGAATAAGGCACGACTAGTAGCTCAAGGCTACACACAGGTTGAAGGAATTGATTTCGATGAAACTTTTGCACATGTTGCTAGACTTGAGGCTATTCGCATATTACTTGCTTATGCTAACCATCATTATCATCTTATATCAAATGGATGTAAAAAGTGCATTCCTCAATGGTAAGCTTGAGGAAGAAGTATATGTTTCTCAACCCCCAGGTTTTGAAGATCCAAAACATCCTGACAAAGTCTTCAGACTTAACAAGGCCCTCTATGGCCTCAAGCAGGTCCCACGGGCGTGGTATGATACATTGAAGGAATTCTTCATGAAGAAAGGCTTCACACCCGGTTCACTCGATCCTACTCTCTTTACTAAATCTTATGATGGTGAACTGTTTGTGTGCCAAATATATGTTGATGATATCATCTTTGGTTGTACTGACCAACGTTATAGTGATGAATTTGCCTATATGATGAGTGAAGAATATCAAATGTCTATGATGGGAGAGTTGAAATTCTTTTTAGGTCTACAAATTCGTCAACAGCGCAATGGCATATTCATATCTCAAGAGAAATACCTCAAGGATGTCCTGAAGAAATTCGGCATGCAAGATTGCAAAGGCATCAAAATTCCTATGCCCACAAATGGTCATCTATGCACTGATGAAAATGGTATTGACTTCGATCATAAGGTATACCGCTCCATGATTGGCTCTTTATTGTACTTATGTGCATCTAGGCCAGATATAATGCTTAGTGTTTGCATGTGTGCCCGATTTGAAGCTGCACCGAAGGAATCACACCATAAGGCTGTGAAGCATATTCTTCGATATCTAGCTCACACACCAACACTAGGATTATGGTATCCCAAGGGCTCGGATTTTGATCTCATTGGATATTCTGACTCTGACTATGCTGGTGACCGTGTGGACCGCAAGTCAACATCTGGTAGTTGTCATTTCCTCGGACGATCCTTGGTCTGTTGGTCCTCGAAGAAACAGAACTGCGTATCACTGTCTACTGCTGAAGCTGAGTACATTGCTGCTGGTTCTTGCTGTGCTCAACTGCTATGGATGAAGCAAACACTCAAGGACTATGGCATCAACGTGAAGAATGTGCCTCTCCTCTATGACAATGAGAGTGCCATCAAGATTGCTCACAACCCAGTTCAGCACTCGAAGACAAAGCACATTCAGATTCGTCATCATTTTCTTCGTGATCATGTGTTGAAGGGCGACATTTCTATTGAGCATGTGAAGACTGAAGAACAGCTAGCCGATATCTTCACTAAGCCCTTGGATGAGAAGAGATTTAGCAAGTTGCGGTGTGCGCTAAATATCTTAGAGTCTTCAAATGTACATTGAAAAAACACTCATCCTAACACTTATGCAAAATTGATGACTTAGATGTGCAACACATGAAGAAACGTTTTTCTTCAATCAATGAAGAATAACACTCTAAGTGTGAAGAAATTAATGAAGAATTTGATTCACAGAACCCTACGACAATTGTACGCGGTGTCTGAAATCATCATTCTTATACGGTGGGTCACGCCACCACAAAAGTTGAAAATCTTCAATTTGAGTTTTTCCTCAGTTTTGAAATTCCTGAGTTGTTCAAATTCTTCAACTTGCAAAATCTTCACCGGTGCCGTCGTTTTTCTTCATTGGCTATATATTTATATATGAGTTTATGTCCTCTACAGCATTCACTTATAGCTATTTCTTCAAGTTGGTTTTTCTGCTAAGTGAATGTGATCGGACCCTTCCCCTCTATGCTATACTCAATCCAATCTATTCACAAATTCTTCATGTGTGTTCTATTTGAAACTCGTTCAAATTCTTCACTGTGTCCTTGTCAGCTGAAGAAATTGCGAACGGAACGTTAAAACTAATCATATCCAAATTTTCGGTTTTGCCGCTCAAACCGTTCCGCATCCCATGATGCATTATTTTACTCACCCACGATCTTACACGATCTCCACTACACAGTACGTGGGTGACACATGTCGTGAGAAGGAGAATGGCCAGGGGCACGTTCGTCCTAAATCTTCGAGAAAACAGTTCTTCACCGTGGCTATAAATACCCCTGTCCCCTTCCTCACTTCTTTTACTCCGCTCGATCTCACTCTCCCACTCGAGCTTCCCGAACCCTAGCGCCGCCGCTACTCCATCGTCGCCGGTGAGGAAGAGCTTCACTGCCTCGACCTCGTCGCCGTCGTACTCGCGCCGGCCGTGGAAATCTTCACCTCCGCTGCCGCCGTAGACGTCTTCCTCCGCCAAGTTAGGTCGTGGAAGATCTGCATCGACGAACTTCACTGTTTCTACTCACAGTTCGTCGTGTTCTTCGTTCAGGGTAATTAAAAGTTACTTTTACTGCCCTCTTTGATTTGAAACTTTTCAACAAAATCTTCAAAGTTGTTTTATTCTTCAAATCCTCACACATAAAACACCTCATAAGTTATCTGTTCTTGACTCATTTCCCTAAGCATCATTTTCTTCAAGATTCCTCAATTGTGTGGATCCTCGATCTATACAACTCTGGAACCTAAGATAAAGCGCGCTTAGTGAAATTCTTCAAGACGCATCTGGTCAAATTCCTCAAACTTGTTCTTTATGAAAAAACCTCTGAGAACGCATATGACCTCTTCAAATTCCTCGCAACTATACTCTGTTCACAGGTACACATGTCCGCTCCTGAATCATTAGGTTCTCATCAACTTAACTCATTTGCAGCATTCCTCGAAGAAAAGTTGCATACTTCTTCAGAGAATTCGATTGTTCAAATTCCTCAACTAAAGAAAATGGCTGAAGGTAAAAGGCCACAAAAAGGAGGAAAGAAGCCTGAGGTCATGACTGCCTTTGAAATCCCTGAGGATTTATATAAAGATAACTGCATGCCTGATGAAGCCAAATTTGGCAAAGAAGATAAAAATCAGCGCAAGGTGCGCATTCAGAGGATTGAACGGAGATGGGCACGCGAATGGAGGGAGTACAGATACGTCACTCCAAAGTACATGAAGAAATTCGCACTGAATCCTCCATGCCCAAGAGCCCCATTGGCACCTGGCCAAGTGGCTGATCCCACTAGCATCAAACGCGGTGAGGATTTTCCTGAGGAATGGGCCAAGCACCAAGCAAAGTTGGCAAGACAAGCCAGAGAAGCAGTGAGGAAATTTAATGAAGACTCTGATGCTGTTGCTGCCACTGAGGCCTCTGTCAAGCCGAGGAAATCAATGCTTAAGAAGCCCGCTCGAAAGCCAAGTGCTTCACCAACAATGCCCTCACGACCAAGTTCCTCAGCTGCGCCCTCACGGCCAGAAACTTCAAAATCTTCAAGGCAAATTCCTCAAGCTGCCCCTGCTCCTCCAAAATCCTCAGCACCTCCTCCAAAGTCCTCAGCTGTTCCGCCAAAGTCCTCAGCACCTGCGCATCTTGCCACGTGTCAAAGGATTGTAGGCATCTCTATTGCCTCTGGTGTCTCAGCAAGTTCCTCAGCTGCACCAAGTTCCTCAGCTGGACCCTCTCTGCTGAAGAAAAAGGCTACTGCTGGAAGAGGTACTTGCCCAAGTCCTAAGAAGAAGCAGGTAGTCTTCAATGTACCATCTGACGAAGATGAAGCTGATGAAGAAGAACTTGCAGAAATCATTAGGGACCGACAAGAAAGGGCTGCTAAAGCCAAAGGCACACCTATGCCACTGCTGCTAGATCCAAAAGCAATCCTCGATTACATCAATATCTGGCATAAGGATCCCAACACACCTATGCCTGACTTCAAGCTGACACCTGGCCAAAGTCACATGCTGACTCACTTCATCCAAGAGGAGAAGTGGAAATATGATAGGGCCAGGCAGATCAAGAAATCGCGGTACAGGAAAGAGAAACTCCTGAGGAAAAATGTTCTCACAATGAAACCTCAAGAACTCATCAAGATGCAGGCTGACATCAAAGCCCTCAGCGATGACTTTGATGCATACTATGCTGATTGGAAAGGAGCAAAAGTCAGGTTTGTGCAACTGACTGAGAAATTCACCAATGTTGCAGCCCAATCGCAACAAGAAGTTCCTCAAGCTGAAGCATCTGCTCAGCCCACTGAAGAACATGCCAGCACCGCTGATGACTTTCAGGCTGCTGAAGAAAATGCTAGTTCCAGGGCTGATGACTCCATTCCAGCCACTGAAGAAATTGCCAGGGCATCCACTAGTGGTGCGCCTGAAGAAACTAAAGAAGAAAGGACAACTGCATCAGTTGCTCCTGAGGAAAATCAACCAGATTCCTCAGCTCCACCTGCGCCTACACCAACTCCTATCCTTCCATCTGCATTGGATGTGAAGAAGACCAAGGCTGCAGAGCGAGCTGCAGTGAAGAAAAGGAAAGCATCAAGTGCTTCAGAATCTTCAGCTCCAAAGAAGATGAAGCCGATGACCAGCTCGTTTGAGAATCCAATTGATGTTGTTCCAATCTCAACCATGCCATCGAAGGACCTTGTTCCTTTTGATGAAGAATATGTGATCCCAAGCGGATCTGATGAAGAAACTCCATCTGCTGCTTCGTCAGAGAAGATTGATGAAGAAATTGAAGTGGATGCAATTCCTTCAACCCTAGTGGTCTCATCACCAATGCCTCAGTTTACTGCTGAAGAGGCTAGTGTTGAAGAATTGGAAGATGAAGATGTGGACATTGGAAGCACAACTCCAGTGATGAATGATGACTTTTGGGAAAGTCAGCATCCCAATGCTCCACTCTTCACCCCACTGCAGCAAATCCCTCACTCTCCTGCACCAACAGTTCAATTGGGCTCTGAAGAAACTCATCCCAGTGCATCTGTGAATGAAGAAATTCCAACCACTAGCGCTGAAGAAACTGCTACTGATACTGAAAAGGTGACTGCACCTGAGGAAGAACCTGAAATTCCTCAGCCTGAAGAACCTGAGATTGTGATTCCTGAGGTAGTGATGCAACTCACTGACACTCCTCTGCCCAAGCCAAAGGATCCGTTCTCAAGGAAACAAAAGTTCAAGGCTGAAGACTTCTTTGGCGAGCACGTGTTATTCACTGAATACAACCCTTATGACTCTGCTCGCATAAGGAAGAGGCATTTCTGGACTGCCATTCAGGCTAATTTCTATTCCTCAGTGCTTTTCAACAAGGACAAGGTCTTCGACCATGCACATATTCCTCACGTGGATATGGAGTCTATGTCGTGCTTCACGCTAGTCCTCGGTGTTCTTCACGACGCTGGGCCGCTTAATTTCTACACTGACATTTGCGATTGGAATGAAGAACTCATTCTTCAGTTCTATGCAACGCTGTGAATTCGTGGGTTCTGGACTAGATGACTGAGAACACCCATTATAAGGCCCCAGCATCTGAATTGCTTCGTGCCCTTCCTCTGAGTCCACCCATTGAAGATGCACGTTGTGTTCACAACGAACCTGAGCTTTCAAATCACTATATGCAAGTGCTGATGAAGCCTGTGAAGCCAGGACAAGCCCCTCGAACCACATTCCTCGTCAAGGAATTGTTGTATGTGCCTAGGACTGTCTACCGCATTCTGACGAAGACAATGAGTCCCATCAAAGGCCACGACTCAAGTGATGAAGAAGTAGTTGGCATCATGAAGAACATGCTTTTCAACATCTGTCATGGCGTTCCCGTCAACTTCCATGATTTCTTCATGAGGACTCTGGCCAACATTGCTATGTCACCATTTGAGCTGAAGCCTTATGCACCATGGATTATGAGATTCATCAGGACAAGGTCTTCACTCAATTACAAAGCTGAAACTCTCAACCACTGCAGCTACTTGCCTCCTATTGAAGTCCTCAAAAGGACATTTTCCTCAGCTGAAGAAAAGGGCAAGGCTGCTGCTGTGATAGATGAAGGCATTCGTCCATTGGATGGACAATTTTGCAAGGCTGCTTCTTATTCCTCCAATGATGACTCAGCCACACATGACACTGCCTCCAACACTGCCAAGCCAAATCCTCAAGACACAGCACCCAGGGTGATGACTGATCGTTACTCCTCAGTCTTCATCAAAAGGTTGATCGCAATCACAAATGGGTCAAGCGTCAGTTTGGTTCAATTCTTCACAACATGACTGCAACACATATTGCAGTGAAGAAAAACCACTGCTACCTTCATGAAACCCTCAACCGCACCTGGGTTGTTCTGTCTCAAGTTTACAGAGCTAATGATGTGAAGCAAATGGGTCTCAACGAAGAATTTGCCTGGTCTGCACCTCCTTCGAAGAAATACAAGAAGGTCCCAGTTCCTTCCTTGGTGGCCAGTTCATATTCTTCATCGCGTGAGACTGATGAACATGAAGACGTGGACGACACTGCGGCAGGCCCTACCTCAACGAACGACCCCAACAACGCTGGCGCTCCTTCATCAACTTGATTATCTTCAGGAGCGTTAGTCCTCAGTTTCGATCCTTTTGGTCACTCGATGACAAAGGGGGAGAAATTTGAGTTAGTCTTCAAGCGGGTCTAGTTTAACACCCTTATACATCGTTTTTTTGCTAAGTTACAACTCTCGTTCTTCCGAAACTTTTATTGGATCGAGTTGTAATCTTAAACCCGATGGTGCTCTGATACTTTTGTTGCACTATGCTCTGATACTTTTGATGCACTATTCGGCATGCTTATTCCTTATTAATATCATTGCATGCATGCTGAATTACATCAGGTACCATATTTCATCATGCATTTCAAATTCTTCATATTATATATCAAATGCGTGTATGAATTACAAGATATAGGGGGAGATCTCCATGATTCATCTCTTCAAGTGTGCATTGCTTCAAAAGCAAATTCCTCACTATGCACAACTTCAGGGGGAGTTCTTCTATATCTTGCAATCAAATTCCTCAATATCAGTATTTACACTTCAAATATTTATCCCCGTTGAAAACTTAACCTATGTTGTCATCAATCACCAAAAAGGGGGAGATTGTAAGTGCATCTAGTGCCCCTTAGTGATTTTGGTGTATTGAAGACTTCTAGGTTAAGTATCTAATGCGTTTATGAGTGTACACGGGTCTATAAGTCTATGAGGAGTTTGATATTTACAGAGAAAGTCGACCCCTAAAAATGAAGTTCTTCGACTGAAGACTTTGATATTTTGAAGACTTTCTGAAGACTTTGAAAGTGAAGAAATTGGTGTGACCTTGAAGACTTGGTATTCATTCGAGGAACATGAAGCGTGAAGACTTTTGTTTTCGTAGTTTCATTTTCTCTTTCTTGAGTCATAGGAAACACCATACTGTTAAAGGGGGTTGAGGAAATACTAAGGAGAAAAATTTCCAGTTGATGCTCGACTCAAATCCTACACCTACCAATCCCTTCGAGTGAAGCCATTGGAAATCTCATACAGTTCAGTCAATTTCTTCAGTGACAGAGACGCAGTTCTTCTGTTCACTGAGGACTTTGTTCTGACTGAGGAGTTAGGAATTCACCAGTGCGGATTGCCTACACAGTGAGGAACATGATAGCCCTGAGGAATTTGTACCTCAAATTTCCGACCGTTGCTGTGCTACGCGCCAGCTGTCCCAAAATATCTTGTCCACCTAACGGTCATATCATTGAAGGGCATTTATGTCTTATCATGTCGGGCTGCTCCCTAGGCTATAAATAGCCGCCGCCTACAACCACTAGTTGGTTGGCTACTCCGCGTGAACTTGACACTTGTCATTTGAGAGCAACCCATCCTCCGAGGACTTTGAGCGAAAATCATCAAGTGAGGAAAATCCAAACCCAAACCCAAACACCTACAAACCCAAAGTGATTGAGCATCACTGAAGATATTGATCCTGCGTGGATCCGACGCTTGTCACCTTTGAAGATTGTGCTTCTTCCAGACGGTTAGGCGTCAAGGTCTAGAGCATCCAAGAGGAATTGTGGATCGCCGAGTGACCGAGTTTGTGAAGGTTCGGAAGTCACCTGAAGACTTACCACGAGTGATTGGGCGAGGACTGTGTGTCCTTAGCTCAAGGAGAATACGATAAGGACTGTGTGTCCGGGACTAGGTGTCCTCGAGTTTAAATACTCAGCCGCTCCAACCAGATGTACAACTGAGACAACAGTTGGAACTGGTCTACCAAATCATTGTCTTCACCAAGCTTACTGGTTCTATTTCCTCAACACTTTCATTTCCTCATTACTGTGTTGTGTGTTTGTTCATATCTGTGTTTGAAGACTTTGACTGAAGACTTTCTCAATTTCCTCAGTTCAATTTCTTCAGTCTGTTTTGTCTTCTTCTAGTGTTATCCTGTGTTTACGCTTTCAGTACTCTGTGTTTGTCTTCATTTCATCATGATGACTATGCTAGGATTCTGTTATGTTTTCACCTGAGTACTTATTCCGCTGCTAGTAGTTCTTCGCTAAGGAATTTCCTCACCAGCAAATTCCTCAGTGAAGAATTTCATAAAAATCGCCTATTCACCCCCCCCCCCCCTCTAGTCGATATAACGCACTTTCATCTTGGACCATGAAGATACAAGATTGAAGACTTCGTCCCGTGTCCGGATGGGACTTTCCTTGGCGTGGAAGGCAAGCTTGGCGATACGGATATGTAGATCTCCTTCCGTTTTAACCGACTCTGTGTAACCCTAGCCCCTCCGGTGTCTATATAAACCGGAGGGTTTTTAGTCCGTAGGACGAACAACAATCATACCATAGGCTAGCTTCTAGGGTTTAGCCTCCCTGATCTCGTGGTAGATCTACTCTTGTACTACCCATATCATCAATATTAATCAAGCAGGAGTAGGGTTTTACCTCCATCGAGAGGGCCCGAACCTGGGTAAAAACATCGTGTCCCTTGTCTCCTGTTACCATCCGCCTAGACGCACAGTTTGGGACCCCCTACCCGAGATCGCCGGTTTTGACACCGACATTGGTGCTTTCATTGAGAGTTCCACTGTGCCGTCGCCATCAGGAAGGATGCCTCATCCCGTCTTTAAAGACGGCGCTGTTGCTAAAGGAGCTTTGGCTATCGGCCAAACTCTCCGGCTAGGTGGTTTTCTTATGACTGCATGTTCGGCCGCCGCGCCGACGATGACTTCTCCGGTCATCGAAAGCAATCTTCACGTCAACTCGGAACTCACCGAGCAGTTAGATCCAATGGAGCTCTCTTCCCTAAACGAGCTTTTGGATCGCATCGCCGCCCTGGGAGTCGCTACGGACTACGATCAGATTGGGCTTAAACCCGATCTGAGAAAGATTAACTCTCCCAGGTCACCCATCACGTCGCAGCGGTGGAGGAACCATGTATGTCCGGATTCCCGATCCCTCCAAGCCGGATACCCACGGAGGGGAGGACGTCACTCAAGCCCTGAATCTAAAGTCAGGCAGCGGGCTAGATTCATTGGACAACATCCAAAAACCCAAGCTTCCAACTTCGGAAACTCCTTGGCCCCTGAATCTCATATCGGGTGAGGTTCCGGATTTAACTCCACCCACACACCCAAACATAAGCGATCTATCCCAAATTCGGCAAGAGCCCGAAGAAACAGTACACCATTACTGGGCCAGATTCCTCCTGGTCATGAACAAGATAAAGGACTGCCGCGAGGAGGATGCAATTTCATTCTTCTACAATAATTGCACGAACAAGGGAATCCTCAAAGCCATAAGTCGTCGTGAAATTACACGCTTCGCTGACTTGGCGTCCATAGTACGAAAGTACTATGCGATGGAAAGCGCCTGGAAAACCGAAATAAAATTTTAGGACAATCCGGCCCTGAATACAAACCCAGTCCGAAATAAAAGGGTGCATTGTCGCCAGACACCCGGGTTAAACACCAAAAAGCAAAAACCCTCTACAGGGCATGGAACCGTGTTGGAGGGGTGGCTCAATGGACCCTGTAAAATTCACAGTACAGAGGGCGCCACACCAACCCATAGCCTTAGAGCATGTTGGATACTCCAGCAGGTGGCCAAAAGTGGCGAAGATCTTATAATCCCAGAAGCCACAGAGCACCAGCCAAAGGATACCAGTATGGTTTTAACAGTCTCCGAGACTTTTGCATCAAACAATATGCGAAAACGAACACTCCGCAGCCTTGCCGAAGTCTACCATGTGGCAACAATAAACCCATGGAGTGACACGGCTATTACTTTTAATGTCAGTGATGAACCTAAATTCCGAAAAGCCCGAGCACCAGCCGCATTGGTCCTCAGTCCAATAGTGGACGGCTCTCGACTCACGAAGGTACTCATGGACGGCGGTAGCGGATTGAACCTCATTTATGAGGAAACCCTTCAAAAAATGGAAATAGACTGGAACCACATTGAGCGAAGCAGCACAACCTTTAGAGGAATAATCCCCAGTCGGGAAGCGCGCTGTATAGGAAAAACCACACTAGATGTGGTGTTCGGCACGCCGGACAATTATAGGTCCGAAGAGGTCACATTCCAAGTGGCCCCGTTCAGTAGCGGATACCACGCTCTATTAGGGCGGGAGGCGTTTACAATCTTCCAAGCCATACCCCATTACGGGTACATGAAGCTCAAAATGCCCGGGCCCAACGGAATCATCACTCTTGCTAGTGATCCGGACACAGCACTCCGCGTCGAAAATAAGACAGCCGCACTAGCCCTCGAGGCACTATCCGAAGCCCTAGCGGCTGAGGAACGGACTGCGCTGCGCTCCACGATGAACAGGGACGACGTGATACTCGACAAAAGATCCAAGTCCACCTCCTTTAAACCAGCGGACGAAATAGTCAAATTCCAAGTCCATCCAACGGACCCTACAAAAACAGCTTCCATCGGGGCACATTTAAATCCTGATGTAGACGCCGCACTACGAGAGTTCCTACGCGAGAACTGGGACATTTTTGCCTGGCACCCTTCAGACATGCCAGGAATCCCACGCAGGCTGGCCGAGCACAGCCTAAATATCTTAAAAGGATTCAAGCCAGTCAAGCAGGCTCTTCGGCGTTTCTCCGAACCTAAGAGACAAGCCATGGGAGAGGAACTAGCCAAGCTATTGGAAGCCGGATTCATCAGAGACATAAAACATCCGGACTGGCTAGCAAACCTGGTGATGGTACCAAAGAAGGACAAATCCTGGCGCTTGTGCGTCGATTTTAAGGACCTCAACAAGGCTTGCCCAAAGGACCCCTTCCCCCTCCCCCGCATCGATCAAATTATCGATGCTACCGCAGGACACGACTCATTGTGTTTCCTCGACGTATACTCCGGCTACCATAAAATTAAGATGGCAGAGTCAGATCAAGCCGCAACGGCATTCATCACACCATACGGCCCATTCTGCTTCAACACAATGCCCTTCGGGCTCAAAAACGCCGGCGCAACATATCAGCGCATGATTCAGACATGTCTGGCAAACCAGATCGGCAAAACAGTGGAGGCATACGTAGATGACGTGGTCGTCAAAACCAAGCATGTCGAATCTCTAGTAGACGACATGAGGCTCACATTCGATAACCTCCAAATATACGACATCAAGCTCAACCCGGAAAAATGCGTTTTCGGTGTACCGGCCGGAAAGCTCTTGGGCTTCATTGTATCCGGTAGAGGAATTGAAGCAAATCCAGCCAAAATCCAAGCTCTGTCACAATTGGATATCCCAAAGGACCTCAAACAAATACAAAAATTGACCGGATGCGTAGCGGCTCTAAGCCGCTTTATCTCCCGCTTGGGAGAAAAGGCATTACCCCTTTATCGCCTCCTCCAGCGCATCGAACACTTCGAGTGGACGGATGCCGCCACGGCCGGACTCGATGAAATTAAAGCAATATTGGCAACAAACCCAGTCCTGGCCGCGCCAAACATTGGCGAACCAATGCTATTGTACATTGCGGCAACTCATCAAGTTGTGAGCGCAGTACTCGTCGTCGAACGAGAAACGGACGGACACAAATTCCCCCTTCAAAAGCTGGTTTACTATGTGTCCACGGTCCTCACTCCATGCAAGTCACGGTACCCGCATTATCAAAAGATAGCATACGCGGTATTCATGGCGTCCCGGAAGCTGCGACACTACTTTCAAGAGTGTTCGATAACGGTAGCCTCAGAAGTGCCACTTAACGATATTATAAACAACCGCGACGCGATGGGCCGGATTGCCAAATGGGCCATTGAGCTCCTCCCGTTCGACATAACCTACAAGCCACGACGAGCTATTAAGTCGCAAGTTTTGGCCGACTTCGTCGCCGAATGGACGGAAGCCGAACTCCCTAAAGAGTACGACACATATTCCAACTAGATCATGCACTTCGACGGCTCCAAAATGTTGGCTGGTCTGGGGGCTGGCGTCGTTTTGACGTCCCCAACTAGAGATGTCGTTCAATACGTACTACAGATAATGTATACGGACTCCAACAACGCAGCCGAATACGAGGCCCTTCTACATGGTCTCTGGATGGCAGTATCCATGGGCATTCAACGCCTAGAGGTCCGCGGGGATTCGAACCTCGCGATATCCCAAATAAATGGAGACTTTGATGCCAAGGATCCGAAAATGGCAGCTTATCGCAACACCGTCCTAAAAATGTCAGCTCGGTTCGAGGGGCTCGAATTTCACCATATAGCCCGGGAAAACAATCAGGCGGCAGATGTCCTGGCACGCATCGGCGCAAAACGCGATGCCGTCCCTCCCAACATCTTCTTGGAAAGGCTGTTTAAGCCATCCGTAGTATGGGAAGGGGAACCCGGAAATAACAGCCCGGACCTAACCGCACTGCTCGACACCGAACACTCTGACACAATTGGAGGCTCTGCCAACGAAGTAACATCCTCAGCCCACGTAATAATGGCAGTCATTGCCCCGTGGACAGAACCATTCCTAGCCTACCTAACCAGGCAGGAACTTCCCGAGGACCAAAATAAGGCACGCTGCATAGTGCGGCGATCTAAAGCCTATAAAGTCCATGAGGGAGAGCTTTATAAGAAAAGCACTACCGGAGTCCTTCAAAGGTGTATCTCCGAAGAGGAAGGGTGGAATCTTCTGGCTGAAATTCATGCCGTATTTGGCGGGCACCACGCTGCAGCCCGGGCCCTTGTAAGCAAGGCCTTCCGTACAGGATTTTATTGGCCGACGGCCCGGGCAGATGCTCAGGTCTTAGTCCAACGATGCGTTGGTTGCCAGCTCTTTGCTAACCAAAGCCATATGCCTCCCACCGCCCTCCAAACTATACCCATCACCTGGCCCTTCGCGGTCTGGGGGCTTGACATGGTTGGACCCCTTAAAGGAGGAACCCACAAGCAAAAATACTTATTGGTCATGGTGGATAAGTTCACCAAATGGATAGAGGCCAGACCTGTTAAGACGGCCGAATCCGGACCGGTGATAGACTTCATTTCCGGGGTCATACACCGTTACGGCGTCCCCCACAACATCATCACTGATAACGACATGAACTTCATGGCCGACGAGGTCAAACTCTGGTGCAAAAACATGGGCATCAAGCTCGACTATGCTTCAGTCTATCACCCACAAACTAACGGTCAAGTCGAGCGAGCAAATGGTCTAATCATGAGCGGCATCAAACCCAGATTAGTGCGATCCCTCAAGGAATCTAACACGCACTGGTAGAGGAGCTCGACTTCGTACTCTGGGGGCTGCGGACCATGCTGAATCGCACCACCGGATACACACCATTCTTTATGGTATACGGCGCACAGGCGGTTCTGCCCTGCGACATAATTCATGACTCACCTCGCGTGCGCATGTACAAAGAAAGAGAAGCCGAACTCGATCGGCAGGACAGTTTGGACGCCTTGGAGGAGGAGCGTGATGTGGCAAAAGCCCGTTCCGCATTCTATCAACAGCAGGCTCGAAGATACCAAAGCAGAGAAGTACGGGCCAAAACTTACAATGTTGGCGAGTTAGTTCTACGCCTGCCAGACAAGAAAAAGGACAAACTCAAGCCCAAATGGGAAGGTCCCTTTATTATTGACCAGGTCCCGACTGGTGGAGCATACCGTCTATGAGATGCATCGGACAACCGACTCGAGCCGAACCCATGGAATGCAGCCCGTCTCCGAAGATTCTACGCCTAGCGCCGGACTCTGTGTTCGTCTCCTTCCTCTGTCTATTTTTTATACACTAGTTGTCTTATATTTCTCTCCTTCTTCCCTCCCTTTCTCTTATAGCCTTTAAGGGCTCATTCGCGCCTTGTTCGCACATAACTGACGCGCTATCCGCTCTCATTATACCTGGGGGCTTCTTCAACAGAAGCTTATTTATACGGGCTTCATGCCCAACACATGTGTCACACTTCCGCATGTACCTTTTATCCACCATTATATGCATCGATATGACTTCAGTTTTGGCCAAGCTGGGTTGCCTGGCTCTTGTGCTTACCCCTACGTTCCCGATTATTCGTCTAGGTGGTAAAGGGAGCACCTCTGCGATTGTTACTGCCGGGTCAGCCGGATGTGTACCTCAGACTGGGTGAAGCCGAAAGCTAGCGTTCTTAAGGGAATACTCGGTCGGTGAACTAAAAGATGATTTCTCACTTACTTACCTATGCGCCCCCAGATGTTTTTCCTGCGTCTCTTTTCGCAGTCCGGACACGCACTTTAGGGCATGCCTCCCAGGGAAAGGAACCCCTAACGGAACTATTCTCCCTGGAAGATGTTTCTTACTACCCATGTAATATAACATAACTAGTTGGGCACTTGTCTGTTCAAGCACTAATGACCCCTACGCCTGGTCTCCATGCATGCCCCGGTTCTTACATAACCAAAAGGGTATTCGGACACACTCCGGACCATCGGGTCCTGAGGTTGAAGCGAAAAGGTCTGCCATGACAAACGATCTACAATCCGGCTAGAAGGCATTATACATGTCATCATAAATTACATAGTCAATTTGACTGGTTATATTCCTCTTCAATGCCATCCAACAGGCTGTCCAGATTACAGTCCTGTTGGGAATATTTTGCGGCCAATTCTACTTGGCCGTATACTAAGCTCACAGGGATCTCCTTCCCATCGGGCGCTACAGGTCCGACCTCGGCCATGTGGTTTGGGTCAGCCTTCGTGTACCGCGTCTTCACCATGGCCCAGGCCTCCCGGGCACCTTGATGGCAGGCCGATATCTTCCATAATCGGAAGCGCCGCCGTGCTCCCTTCAGCTTCTCTGCAAGCTCTCCAAGGCCTTCGGGCATGGAGACGGATGGCCACAAGGCCTGGCAACGCCTTGCATCGTCTGTCGAACTCGTTCGTGCAGTTGTGAGAGCTCGGGAAGAAGGTCACCCGTAGAACCGGGCATTTCCTCTGCAGGACGACCCGTTAGCATACCTATAGACATAACTCTGTTAGTCGACTTCCTCGCCGAACTCTTTTTCAAAGTTCGTTCAAGCACTTACTAAACATGTCGCGTCGAAGCCGCCGATTCTCCTTAACGGAGTCCGACAGTTGGGCACGAACATCCTTTAGTTCCACGCCCAGCTGGGTGTTGGCATCTTGGAGATCATTCTTCTCCTGCCTCACCTTTGTAAGCACGCTCTCACCAGCCTTAAGCTGGCGTAGGAGTTGCTGCTTCTCCGGATCTAATCCGGCACCATCTGCAATTCCATTGTCAGATTTACATACACGCCGCACTTTACATAATACTCATCAAGTGAGGCATATAGTACCAGAGGGGGTCTTCTTGGGCTCCTCTGCTGCGGCTAGTGCAGCCTGAAGTTGGGCTTTGCACTCTTCCAGCTCCCGGGACAGTTGGGTATTCTTTTCTGTAAGAACCTGCATAACAAATGATCCTTAAATCAGTTGTTCTAACTGTTTCAAGTCTCGGGGGCTACTGATGTATATATAATCATCAAATTTTCTCACCCGTATGTCTTTTACATACTGCTCCGTGGCCCTGGTTAGACCATTTTGAGCGGCACGGAGGTAAGCATCTCCCGAGTTGAAGGCATCCAATGCCTCTTGGGAGAAACAAGCGTCGCGAAGAATTGTCCGGCGGCGCCTGTGGTTTATGGCACTCTCCACCTCGGAATTGGTGGCGGACATTCTGTCCGCGTCCTCTGTCGGAGGAGCGTCCGACGTGCGCCTCGTGTTCGCCTCTGCTTCTGGAGACTGGCTTGTGGAGGCGCGATTGGCAACCTCTCCGGATATAGTCCGGCGAGCCCTCTTTTTCCTAAAAAGAGTACGGGCATTAGTATGCATCGTAAGAATAATACCTTGGAATAAAACGGCGCGCCTTACTGCTGCGCCGGTGTCTCGATCCGGACTGCGGGTCTTTTCAGCCTGCCCGTCCTCGCGGTCCCTTGTTGGCTGGTCGCCGAAGGCTCAGCATTCTGCCTCGAGATCCTCCCCTGCGAAACACCGTATACTATGATCAGAAATAAGCACAGACGGATCATTTTCGAGGTATTGGGACTTTGGTCTCAGTTACCTGTGAGGCGGGGAGCAGTCCAGGATAATTGGCCGTAATGGCCACCAAGACGTTGTCGTCACTCAATTGGTAAAATACCCCATCGATCAGCTCCACAGATATGTCCGAATCCTCTTGGGAGGCCGGGTCGAGGGACCGTTCTGGATCCTCGGGTTGTGGAGGAGGGTTGTTTATCTCCTTTATGGCTTGACACAGTTCCTGCGTCGAAGTCACAAGATAAGATACTTAACTATGGGAATATGGAACGGATGGGCAAAAAGAAGTGTCCGCTTACCAAGTTTGGAGGATTGTACATAGAAAATCCGCCCTGCGGATTGACGCGAAGAAATTCCTCCTCTTCTCCCTTGTATAATGCGGACAAGATCTTCGTCAGAGCGGCAACCGATTCCGACCCCTTACGGCCGCAGCGGGTGGCATCATCCTCCCTGTTGAAATCCCACATGGGGTGGCCTCTGTACTGAAGCGGCTGCACCCCCTGCATAATGCATACGGCCATGACCTCGATCATGGTCAGTCCGGAATGAGCTAGTAACCTTATCCGGCTCATCAGGTAAAGGACGTCCTTGTCATTTTCCTTCTGAGGGCTCCGTGGACGCCAGCTTAGGCGCTTCTTCAAGGGAGCATTATCGAACTCAGGGAGGCCGATCTGAATAGGGCCCGGCAGAGGGACATCTTCTATATAAAACCATTCTGAAGGCCAGTCTTCGGACGCCTTCTTTGGGGTTCCGAATAGATATCCGGTCCCGGGGATGCGCCATACTTCGGCTCCGCCCACTTGATATACTGACCCCTTCTCAGAACGGGGCACGAGGCAGAACAGCTTCTTCTACAGCGCAAAATGAGCCTTACAACCCAAAAACAGCTCACAAAGGGCTACGAAGCCCGCGATATGCAATATGGAGGCAGGCGTAAGGTTGTGCAACTGGAGGCCGTAGAACTCCAGGAGCCCCCGGAGAAACGGATGAATCGGAAATCCGAGCCCTCTTACCAAATAGGGGACAAGGCATACCCGCTCTCCTTTGGAGGGATTAGGGACGCTCTCCGCTTGCTCTCCGCCATTATAGGTGGCAAGCCCGGCTCGAACCGGGACCATGTAGGCTAGGGGAAGAAATCCTTTGGTTTGGAGCGTCACTAGCTTGCTGTGTGGGATGGAACATCTCTCCCAATCTCCAGGCCGAGGGCTGGGAAGGCGAGAGGAGGAGCTGCGACGACCAGCCATGATGGAATGGATCTCTGTCGAATGCGCTCCGATGAAAGCTCGCGGAGGGAAGATGATGTGATTTGGATCTAAATCCTCATCTCTTTAATAGGCAGCTCATTTACGCAGCTAGGGGGGAATGTAAAAACTGTTGGAAATATGCCCTAGAGGCAATAATAAAAGCATTATTATTATATTTCCTTATTCATGATAATTGTCTTTATTCGTGCTATAATTGTGTTATCCGGAAATCGTAATACATGTGTGAATAACAGACAACAACATGTCCCTAGTGAGCCTCTAGTTGACTAGCTCGTTGATCGACAGATAGTCATGGTTTCCTGACTATGGACATTGGATGTCATCGATAACGGGATCACATCATTAGGAGAATGATGTGATGGACAAGACCCAATCCTAAACATAGCATAAGATCGCATAGTTCGTTTGCTAGAGTTATCCAATGTCAAGTATCCTTTCCTTAGACCATGAGATCGTGTAACTCCCGGATACCGTAGGAGTGCTTTGGGTATGCCAAACGTCACAATGTAACTGGGTGACTATAAAGGTATGCTACGGGTATCTCTGAAAGTGTCTGTTGGGTTGACATGGATCGAGACTGGGATTTGTCACTCCGCTTGACGGAGAGGTATCACCGGGCCCTCTCGGTAATGCATCATCACAATGAGCTCAATGTGATCAAAGTGTTTGATCACGGGATCATGCATTACGGAACGAGAAAAGTGACTTGCCGATAACGAGATTGAACGAGGTATTGGTATACCGACGATCGAATCTCGGGCAAGTAAAATACCGATTGACAAAGGGAATCGTATACGGGATTAATTGAATCCTTGACATCGTGGTTCATCCGATGAGATCATCGTGGAGCATGTGGGAGCCAACATGGGTATCCAGATCCCGCTGTTGGTTATTGCCCGAGAGCCGTCTCGGTCATGTCTGCATGTCTCCCGAACCCGTAGGGTCTACACACTTAAGGTTCGGTGACGCTAGGGTTGTTAAGATATGTATATGCAGTAACCCGAATGTTGTTCGGAGTCCCGGATGAGATCCCGGACGTCACGAGGAGTTCCGGAATGGTCTGGAGGTAAAGAATTATATATAGGAAGTGCTGTTTTGGCCATCGGGACAAGTTTCGGTGTTATCGGTATTGTACCGGGACCACCGGAGGGGTCCCTGGGGTCCACCAGGTGGGGCCACCTGCCCTGGTGGGCCACATGGGCCTTAGGGGGTGCGCCCTGGCCTATATGGGCCAAGGGTACCATCCCCAAGGGCCCATGCGCCAAGAAGACTTGGAGAGGGAAGAGTCCAAAGAGGGGAAGGCACCTCCGAGGTGCCTTGGGGAGGATGGACTCCTCCCCCCCTTTGGCCGCACCCCTTCCTTGGAGGAAGGGGCAAGGCTGCGCCCTCCCCCCTCTCATGCGCCTATATAAAGGGAGGGGAGGGAGGGGTGGCCGCACCCATAAGCCCTGGCGCCCCCCTCCTCCCTGCAACACCTCCTCCTCCTCTCGTAGTTGCTTAGCGAAGCCCTGCCGGAGTTCTGCTACATCCACCACCACGCCGTCGTGCTGCTGGATCTTCATCAACCTCTCCTTCCCCCTTGCTGGATCAAGAAGAAGGAGACGTCACGCTTTCCGTACATGTGTTGAACGCGGAGGTGCCGTCCGTTCGGCACTAGATCATTGGTGAATTGGATCACGGCAAGTACGACTACCTCATCCACGTTCACTCGAACGCTTCCGTTGCGATCTACAAAGTGGTATGTAGATGCTATCTAATCTGAATACTCGTTGCTAGATGAAATCATAGATGGATCTTGGTGAAACCGTAGGAAATTTTTTAATTTTCTGCAACGTTCCCCAACAGTGGCATCATGAGCTAGGTCTATGCGTAGTTCTTCTTGCGCGAGTAGAACACAATTTGTTGTGGGCGTAGATGTTGTCAACTTTTCTTGCCGCTACTAGTCTTATCTTGCTTCAGTGGTATTGTGGGATGAAGCGGCCCGGACCAACCTTACACGTACGCTTACGTGAGACCGGTTCCACCGACTAACATGCACTAGTTGCATAAGGTGGCTGGCGGGTGTCTGTCTCTCCTACTTTAGTTGGAGCGGATTCGATGAAAAGGGTCCTTATGAAGGGTAAATAGAAGTTGAAAAATCACGTTGTGGTTTTACGTAGGTAAGAAAACGTTCTTGCTAGAACCCTAATTCAGCCACGTAAAACTTGCAACAACAATTAGAGGACGTCTAACTTGTTTTTGCAGCAAGTGCTTTGTGATATGATATGGCCAAAGTTGTGATGTATGATGAATGATCTATATGTGATGTATGAGATGTTCATGCTATTGTAATAGGAATCACAACTTGCATGTCGATGAGTATGACAACCGGCAGGAGCCATAGGAGTTGTCTTTATTTTTTGTATGACCTGCGTGTCATTGAGAATCGCCATGTAAATTACTTTACTTTATTGCTAAACGCGTTAGCCATAGTAGTAGAAGTAATAGTTGGCGAGCAACTTCATGGAGACACGATGATGAAGATCATGGTGTCAAGCCGGTGACAAGATGATCATGGAGCCCCAAGATGAAGATCAAAGGAGCTATGTGATATTGGCCATATCATGTCACGTTTATTATTTGATTGCATGTGATGTTTATCATGTTTTGCATCTTGTTTACTTAGAACGACGGTAGTAAATAAGATGATCCCTCATAATAATTTCAAGAAAGTGTTCACCCTAACTGTGCACCGTTGCTAAGGTTTGTCGTTCCGAAGCACCACGTGATGATCGGGTGTGATAGGTCCTTACGTTCGCATACAACGGGTGTAAGCCAGATTTACACACGCAAAACACTTAGGTTGACTTGACGAGCCTAGCATGTACAGACATGGCCTCGGAACACAGAAGACCGAAAGGTCGAGCATGAGTCGTATAGAAGATACGATCAACATGAAGATGTTCACCGATGTTGACTAGTCCGTCTCACGTGATGATCGGACACGGCCTAGTTGACTCGGATCATGTAATACTTAGATGACTAGAAGAGGGATGTTTATCTAAGTGGGAGTTCATTAAATAATTTGATTAAATGAACTTTATTATCATGAACTTAGTCTAAATATTTACAATATGTCTTGTAGATCAAATGGCCAACGTAGTCCTCAACTTCAACGTGTTCCTAGAGAAAACCAAGCTGAAAGACGATGGTAGCAACTATACGGACTGGGTCCGGAACCTGAGGATCATCCTCATAGCTGCCAAGAAAGATTATGTCCTAAGAGCACCGCTGGGTGACGCACCTATTCTCCCTGCAGAACAAGACGTTATGAACGCTTGGCAGTCACGCTGCGATGATTACTCCCTCGTTCAGTGCGGCATGCTTTACAGCTTAGAGCCGGGGCTCCAAAAACGTTTTGAGAGACATGGAGCATATGAGATGTTCGAAGAGCTGAAAATGGTTTTCCAAGCTCATGCCCGGGTCGAGAGATATGAAGTCTCCGATAAATTCTTTAGCTGTAAGATGGAGGAAAATGGCTCTGTCAGTGAGCACATACTCAAAATGTCTGGGTTCCACAACCGCTTGACTCAACTGGAAGTTAATCTCCCGGATGAAGTGGTCATTGACAGAATCCTCCAGACGCTTCCACCTAGCTACAAGAGCTTTGTGATGAACTACAATATGCAGGGGATGGTAAAGACCATTCCTGAGGTATATGCTATGCTGAAATCAGCAGAGGTAGAAATCAAGAAGGAGCATCAAGTGTTGATGGTGAATAAAACCACTAAGTTCAAGAAGGGCAAGGGTAAAAAGAACTTCAAGAAGGACGGCAAGGAAGTTGCCGCACCCGGTAAACAAGTTGCCGGGAAGAAGCCAAAGAATGGACCCAAGCCCGAAACTGAGTGCTTTTATTGCAAGGGAAGTGGTCACTGGAAGCGGAACTGCCCCAAATACTTAGCGGACAAGAAGGCCGGCAAAACCAAAGGTATATGTGATATACATGTAATTGATGTGTACCTTACCAGTACTCGTAGTAGCTCTTGGGTATTTGATACCGGTGCAGTTGCTCACATTTGTAACTCAAAACAGGAGCTGCGGAATAAACGGAGACTGGCGAAGGACGAGGTGACGATGCGCGTCGGGAATGGTTCCAAGGTCGATGTGATCGCCGTCGGCACGCTGCCTCTACATTTACCTACGGGATTAGTTTTAAACCTCAATAATTGTTATTTAGTGCCAAGTTTGAGCATGAACATTGTATCTGGATCTCGCTTAATTCGAGATGGCTACTCATTTAAATCCGAGAATAATGGTTGTTCTATTTATATGAGAGATATGTTTTATGGTCATGCTCCGATGGTTAATGGTTTGTTCTTGATGAATCTCGTACGTGATGATACACATATTCATAGTGTGAGTACCAAAAGAGTTAAAGTTGATAACAATAGTCCCACATATTTGTGGCACTGCCGCCTTGGTCACATAGGTGTCAAACGCATGAAGAAGCTCCATGCAGATGGACTTTTAGAGTCTCTTGATTATGAATCATTTGACACGTGCGAACCATGCCTCATGGGTAAAATGACCAAGACTCCGTTCTCAGGAACAATGGAGCGAGCAACCAACTTATTGGAAATCATACATACCGATGTATGCGGTCCAATGAGTGTTGAGGCTCGCGGTGGCTATCGTTATGTTCTCACCCTCACTGATGACTTGAGTAGATATGGGTATATCTACTTGATGAAACACAAGTCTGAGACCTTTGAAAAGTTCAAGGAATTTTAGAGTGAGGTTGAAAATCAACATGATAGAAAGATCAAGTTTCTACGATCAGATCGTGGAGGAGAATACTTGAGTCACGAATTTGGCACACACTTAAGACAATGTGGAATAGTTTCACAACTCACGCCGCCTAGAACACCTCAGCGTAATGGTGTGTCCGAACGTCGTAATCGCACTCTATTAGATATGGTGCGATCTATGATGTCTCTTACCGACTTACCGCTATCTTTTTGGGGCTATGCTTTAGAGACTACCGCATTCACTTTAAATAGGGCTCCGTTGAAATCCGTTGAGACGACACCGTATGAATTATGGTTTGGGAAGAAACCTAAGCTGTCGTTTCTAAAAGTTTGGGGATGCGATGCTTATGTCAAGAAACTTCAACCTGAAAAGCTCGAACCCAAATCGAAAAAATGCGTCTTCATAGGATACCCTAAAGAAACTGTTGGGTATACCTTCTACCTCAGATCCGAAGGCAAGATCTTTGTTGCCAAGAATGGATCCTTTCTGGAGAAAGAGTTTCTCTCGAAAGAAGTAAGTGGGAGGAAAGTAGAACTTGATGAAGTGTTACCTCTTGAACCGGAAAATGGCGAAACTCAAGAAATCGTTCCTGAGGTGCCTGCACCGACTAGAGAGGAAATTAATGATGATGATCAAGATGCTTCTGATCAAGCTCCTACTGAAATTCGAAGGTCCACGAGGACACGTTCCGCACCAGAGTGGTACGGCAACCCTGTCTTGGAAATCATGTTGTTAGACAACGGTGAACCTTCGAACTATGAGGAAGCAATGGCGGGCCCGGATTCCGACAAATGGCTGGAAGCCATGAAATCCGAGATAGGATCCATGTATGAAAACGAAGTATGGACTTTGACTGACTTGCCCGTTGAACGGCGAGCCATAGAAAATAAATGGATCTTTAAGAAGAAGACAGACGCAGATGGTAATGTGACCATCTATAAAGCTCGGCTTGTCGCTGAGGGTTATCGACAAGTTCAAGGGGTTGACTACGATGAGACTTTCTCACCGGTAGCAAAGCTGAAGTCCGTCCGAATCATGTTAGCAATTGCCGCATACTATGATTATGAGATATGGCAAATGGACGTCAAAACGGCATTCCTTAATGGTTTCCTTAAGGAAGAATTGTATATGATGCAGCCGGAAGGCTTTGTCGATCCTAAGAATGCTGACAAGGTATGCAAGCTCCAACGCTCGATTTATGGGCTGGTGCAAGCATCTCGGAGTTGGAACATTCGCTTTGATGAGATGATCAAAGCGTTTGGGTTTACACAGACTTATGGAGAAGCCTGTGTTTACAAGAAAGTGAGTGGGAGCTCTGTAGCATTTCTCATATTATATGTAGACGACATACTTTTGATGGGAAATGATATAGAACTCTTGGACAGCATTAAGGCCTACTTGAATAAAAGTTTTTCAATGAAGGACCTTGGAGAAGCTGCTTATATATTAGGCATCAAGATCTATAGAGATAGATCGAGACGCCTCATAGGTCTTTCACAAAGCACATACCTTGATAAAATATTGAAGAAGTTCAATATGGATATATCTAAGAAAGGGTTCTTACCTGTGTTACAAGGTGTGAAATTGAGCTCAGCTCAATGTCCGACCACGGCAGAAGATATAGAAGAGATGAGTGTCATCCCCTATGCCTCAGCCATAGGTTCTATTATGTATGCCATGCTGTGTACCAGACCTGATGTAAACCTTGCCGTAAGTTTGGTAGGAAGGTACCAAAGTAATCCCGGCAAGGAACACCGGACAGCGGTCAAGAATATCCTGAAGTACCTGAAAAGGACAAAGGAAATGTTTCTCGTTTATGGAGGTGACGAAGAGCTCGTCGTAAAAGGTTACGTCGATGCTAGCTTCAACACAGATCTGGATGACTCTAAGTCACAAACCGGATACGTGTATATTTTGAATGGTGGGGCGGTAAGCTGGTGCAGTTGCAAGCAAAGCGTCGTGGCGGGATCTACATGTGAAGCGGAGTACATGGCAGCCTCGGAGGCAGCACATGAAGCAATTTGGGTGAAGGAGTTCATCACCGACCTCGGAGTCATACCCAATGCGTCGGGGCCAATCAAGCTCTTTTGTGACAACACTGGAGCTATTGCACTTGCAAAGGAGCCCAGGTTTCACAAGAAGACCAGGCACATCAAGCGTCGCTTCAACTCCATTCGTGAAAATGTTCAAGATGGAGACATAGAGATTTGTAAAGTACACACGGATCTGAATGTCGCAGATCCGTTGACTAAACCTCTCCCTAAGGCAAAACATGATCAGCACCAGAACTCTATGGGTGTTCGATTCATCACAATGTAACTAGATTATTGACTCTAGTGCAAGTGGGAGACTGTTGGAAATATGCCCTAGAGGCAATAATAAAAGCATTATTATTATATTTCCTTATTCATGATAATTGTCTTTATTCGTGCTATAATTGTGTTATCCGGAAATCGTAATACATGTGTGAATAACAGACAACAACATGTCCCTAGTGAGCCTCTAGTTGACTAGCTCGTTGATCGACAGATAGTCATGGTTTCCTGACTATGGACATTGGATGTCATCGATAACGGGATCACATCATTAGGAGAATGATGTGATGGACAAGACCCAATCCTAAACATAGCATAAGATCGCATAGTTCGTTTGCTAGAGTTATCCAATGTCAAGTATCCTTTCCTTAGACCATGAGATCGTGTAACTCCCGGATACCGTAGGAGTGCTTTGGGTATGCCAAATGTCACAACGTAACTGGGTGACTATAAAGGTATGCTACGGGTATCTCTGAAAGTGTCTGTTGGGTTGACATGGATCGAGACTGGGATTTGTCACTCCGCTTGACGGAGAGGTATCACCGGGCCCTCTCGGTAATGCATCATCACAATGAGCTCAATGTGATCAAAGTGTTTGATCACGGGATCATGCATTACGGAACGAGAAAAGTGACTTGCCGATAACGAGATTGAACGAGGTATTGGTATACCGACGATCGAATCTCGGGCAAGTAAAATACCGATTGACAAAGGGAATCGTATACGGGATTAATTGAATCCTTGACATCGTGGAGCATGTGGGAGCCAACATGGGTATCCAGATCCCGCTGTTGGTTATTGCCCGAGAGCCGTCTCGGTCATGTCTGCAAGTCTCCCGAACCCGTAGGGTCTACACACTTAAGGTTCGGTGACGCTAGGGTTGTTAAGATATGTATATGCAGTAACCCGAATGTTGTTCGGAGTCCCGGATGAGATCCCGGACGTCACGAGGAGTTCCGGAATGGTCCGGAGGTAAAGAATTATATATAGGAAGTGTTGTTTTGGCCATCGGGACAAGTTTCGGTGTTATCGGTATTGTACCGGGACCACCGGAGGGGTCCCGGGGGTCCACCAGGTGGGGCCACCTGCCCTGGTGGGCCACATGGGCCTTAGGGGGTGCGCCCTGGCCTATATGGGCCAAGGGCACCAGCCCCAAGGGCCCATGCGCCAAGAAGACTTGGAGAGGGAAGAGTCCAAAGAGGGGAAGGCACCTCCGAGGTGCCTTGGGGAGGATGGACTCCTCCCCCCCTTTGGCCGCACCCCTTCCTTGGAGGAAGGGGCAAGGCTGCGCCCTCCCCCCTCTCATGCGCCTATATAAAGGGAGGGGAGGGAGGGGTGGCCGCACCCATAAGCCCTGGCGCCCCCCTCCTCCCTGCAACACCTCCTCCTCCTCCCGTAGTTGCTTAGCGAAGCCCTGCCGGAGTTCTGCTGCATCCACCACCACGCCGTCGTGCTGCTGGATCTTCATCAACCTCTCCTTCCCCCTTGCTGGATCAAGAAGAAGGAGACGTCACGCTTTCCGTACGTGTGTTGAACGCGGAGGTGCCGTCCGTTCGGCACTAGATCATTGGTGAATTGGATCACGGCAAGTACGACTACCTCATCCACGTTCACTCGAACGCTTCCGTTGCGATCTACAAAGTGGTATGTAGATGCTATCTAATCTGAATACTCGTTGCTAGATGAACTCATAGATGGATCTTGGTGAAACCGTAGGAAAAATTTTAATTTTCTGCAACGTTCCCCAACAAAAACACCATGGCTTTTTGCATTCATTTGACACGTGGAAGGAGGCCATTATTGGGCGTGGAGGCCAAGAAGCGGAATATTCACAAGAAGTCGGACACTATTCAGCAGGAACACGGAATTTGGAGAAGAACCTGCCTTGCAATGCCGAAGATAATCTACGCGTTGGACTCGTCGTCATTGAAGCCTGGTTCGAGGGCTGCTGAGGGAGTCCTGGATTAGGGGGTGTCCGGATAGCCGGACTATAACCTTTGGCCGGACTCTTGGACCATGAAGATACAAGATTGAAGACTTCGTCCCGTGTCCGGATGGGACTTTCCTTGGCGTGGAAGGCAAGCTTGGCGATGCAGATATGTAGATCTCCTTCCGTTGTAACCGACTCTGTGTAACCCTAGCCCCTCCGGTGTCTATATAAACCGGAGGGTTTTTAGTCCGTAGGACGAACAACAATCATACCATAGGCTAGCTTCTAGGGTTTAGCCTCTCTGATCTCGTGGTAGATCTA
Source organism: Aegilops umbellulata (assembly GCA_032464435.1). Lineage (NCBI taxonomy): Eukaryota > Viridiplantae > Streptophyta > Magnoliopsida > Poales > Poaceae > Aegilops > Aegilops umbellulata. Next base: position 270,202,555 of record CP136059.1, on the reverse strand, counting down.
CTCTTGTACTACCCATATCATCAATATTAATCAAGCAGGAGTAGGGTTTTACCTCCATCGAGAGGGCCCGAACCTAGGTAAAAACATCGTGTCCCTTGTCTCCTGTTACCATCCGCCTAGACGCACAGTTCGGGACCCCCTACCCGAGATCCGCCGGTTTTGACACCGACAATAGGCATCACGTCCGTGACCAGTAGACCAAAACGATTCTACATCTACTACTATTACTCCACACATCGACCGCTATCCAGCATGCATCTAGAGTATTAAATTCATAAGAACAAAGTAACGCATTAGGCAAGATGACATGATGTAGAGGGATAAACTCAAGCAATATGATATAAACCCCATCCTTTTATCCTCGATGGCAACAATACAATATGTGCCTTGCTGCCCCTACTGTCACTAGGAAAGGACACCGCAAGATTGAACCCAAAACTAAGCACTTCTCCCATTGCAAGAAAGATCAATCTAGTAGGCCAAACCAAACTGATAATTCTAAGAGACTTGCAAAGATAACCAATCATACATAAAAGAATTTAGAGAAGAATCAAATATTGTTCATAGATAATCTTGATCATAAACCCACAATTCATCGGATCTCGACAAACACACCGCAAAAAGAATTACATCGAATAGATCTCCAAGAGAATCAAGGAGAACTTTGTATTGAGATCCAAAGAGAGAGAAGAAGCCATCTAGCTAATAACTATGGACCCGAAGGTCTGTAGTAAACTACTCACACATCATCGGAGAGGCTATGGTGTTGATGTAGAATCCCTCCATGATCGATTCCCCCTCCGGCGGAGCGCCGGAAAAGGCCCCGAGATGGGATCTCACGGGTACAAAAGGTTGCGGCGGTGGAAATAGGGTTTCGTGGTGCTCCTGGATGTTTTTTGGGTATGTGAGTATATATAGGCGAAAGGAGTAGGTCGGTGGAGCCACGAGGGTGGGGGCGCGCCTACCCCCGCCCCCCCCCCCCCCGGGCGCGCCCTCCTGCCTCGTGGCTGCCTCGTTTCTTCCTTGACGTCCACTCCAAGTCTCCTGGATTGCGTTTGTTCCAAAAGTAACTCTCCCGAAGGTTTCATTCCGTTTGGACTCCGTTTGATATTCCTTTTCTGTGAAACACTAAAATAGGCAAAATAACAGCAATTTACACTGGGCCTCTGGTTAGTAGGTTAGTCCCAAAAATAATATAAAAGTGCATAACAAAGCCCATTAAACATCCAAAACAGATAATATAATAGCATCAAACAATCAAAAATTATAGATACGTTGGAGACATATCAATATCACATATACTTTGTTCACCTTGCCATCCTTCTTATCCGCCAAATACTTGGGCAGTTCCTCTTCCAGTGACCATTCCCTTTGCAGTAGAAGCACTCAGTCTCAGGCTTAGGTCCAGACTTCGGCTTCTTCACTTGAGCAGCAACTTGCTTGTCGTTCTTCTTGAAGTTCCCCTTTTCCCTTTACCCTTTTTCTTGAAACTGGTGGTCTTGTTGACCATCAACACTTGATGCTCCTTCTTGATTTCCACCTCCGCAGCCTTTAGCATTGCGAAGAGCTCGGGAATTGTCTTATCCATCCCTTGCATGTTATAGTTCATCACGAAGCTCTTGTAGCTTGGTGGCCGTGATTGAAGAATTCTGTCAATGACACTATCATCAGGAAGATTAACTCCCAGTTGAATCAAGTGATTGTTATACCCAGACATTTTGAGTATATGCTCAGTGACAGAACTATTCTCCTCCATCTTGCAGCTGTAGAACTTATTGGAGACTTCATATCTCTCAATCCGGGCATTTGCTTGAAATATTAACTTCAACTCCTGGAACATCTCATATGCTCCATGACGTTCAAAACGTCGTTGAAGTCCCGGTTCTAAGCCATAAAGCATGGCACACTGAACTATCGAGTAGTCATCAGCTTTGCTCTGCCAGACGTTCATAACATCTGGCGTTGCTCCTGCAGCAGGTTTGGCACCTAGCGGTGCTTCCAGGACGTAATTCTTCTGTGCAGCAATGAGGATAATCCTCAAGTTACGGACCCAATCCGTGTAATTGGTACCATCATCTTTCAACTTAGCTTTCTCTAGGAATGCATTAAAATTCAATGGAACAACTACACGGGCCATCTATCTACAACAACATAGACATGCAAAATACTATTAGGTACTAAGTTCATGATAAATTAAAATTAAATTAATCAAAATACTAAAGAACTCCCACTTAGATAGACATCCCTCTAATCATCTAAGTGATCACGTGATCCATATCGACTAAACCATGTCTGATCATCACGTGAGATGGAGTAGTTTTCAATGGTGAACATCACTATGTTGATCATATCTACTATATGATTCACGCTTGACCTTTCGGTCTCAGTGTTTCGAGGTCATATCTGCATATGCTAGGCTCATCAAGTTTAACCCGAGTATTCTGCGTGTGCAAAACTGGCTTGCACCCGTTGTATGTGAATGTAGAGCTTATTATACCCGATCATCACGTGGTGTCTCGGCACGACGAACTTTCGCAACGGTGCAAACTCAATGAGAACACTTGTACCTTGAAATTTAGTGAGAGATCATCTTATAATGCTACCGTCAAACTAAGCAAAATAATATGCATAAAGGATAAACATCACATGCAATCAATATAAGTGATATGATATGGCCATCATCATCTTGTGCCTTTGATCTCCATCTCCAAAGCACCGTCATGATCACCATCGTCACCGTCGCGACACCTTGATCTCCAACGTAGCATCGTTGTCGTCTCGCCAACTATTGCTTATACGACTATCGCTACCGCTTAGTGATAAAGTAAAGCAATTACATGGCGATTGCATTTAATACAATAAAGCGACAACCATATGGCTCCTGCCAGTTGTCGATAACTCCGTTACAGAACATGATCATCTCATACAATAAAATTAGCATCATGTCTTGACCATATGACATCACAACATGCCCCGCAAAAACAAGTTAGACGTCCTCTACTTTGTTGTTGCAAGTTTTACGTGGCTGCTATGGGCTGAGCAAGAACCGTTCTTACCTACGCATCAAAACCACAACGATTTCTCGTCAAGTATGTGATGTTTTAACCTTCAACAAGGACCGAGCATAGCCACACTCGATTCAACTAAAGTTGGAGAAACTGACACCCGCCAGCCACCTGTGTGCGAAGCACGTCGGTAGAACCAGTCTCGCGTAAGCGTACGCATAATGTCGGTCCGGGCCACTTCATCCAACAATACCTCCGAATCAAAGTATGACATGCTGGTAAGCAGTATGACTATTATCGCCCACAACTCACTTGTGTTCTACTCGTGCATATAACATCTACGCATAAACCTGCCTCGGATGCCATTGTTGGGGAATGTAGGAATTTCAAAAAAGAAATTCCTACGCACACACAAGATCATGGTGATGCATAGCAACGAGAGGGGAGAGTGTTGTCCACGTACCCTCGTAGACCGAAAGCGGAAGCGTTATGACAACGCGGTTAATGTAGTCGTACGTCTTCACGATCGACCGACCTAGTACCGAATGTACGGCACCTCCGCGATCTGCACATGTTCAGCTCGATGACGTCCCGCGAACTCAAGATCCAGTAGAGTGTCGAGGGAGAGCTTCGTTAGCATGACGGCATGATGACGGTGATGATGAAGCTACCGGCGCAGGGCTTCGCCTAAGCACTACGACGATATGACCGAGGTAGATTATGATGGAGGGGGGCACCGCACACAGCTAAGAGATCAGTGATCAACTTGTGTGTTCTAGGGTGCCCCCTGCCCTCGTATATAAAGGAGCAAGGGGGAGGCCGGCCAGCCTTGGGGCGCCAAGGAGATGGGGGAGTCCTCCTCCTAGTAGTAGTAGGACCCCCCCCTTTCCTAGTCCAACTAGGAAGGGGGAAGGGGGGAGGAAGGAAAGGGAGAGAGGGAGCAAAGAGGGGGCACCGCCCCCCTCCTTGTCCAATTCGAACTCCCAAAGGGGGGGGGTGATACGTCTCCGACGTATCTATAATTTTTTATTGCTCCATGCTATATTATCTACTGTTTTGGACAATATTGGGCTTTATTACCCACTTTTATATTATTTTTGGGACTAACCTATTAACCGGAGGCCCAGCCCAGAATTGTTGTTTTTTGACTATTTCAGAGTTTCACGGAAAAGGAATATCAAACGGAGTCCAAACGGAATGAAACCTTCGGGAACGTGATTTTTGGAACGAACAAGATCCAGGAGACTTGGACCCTACGTCAAGAAACCAAAAGGGAAGCCACGAGGTAGGGGGCACGCCTACCCCCCTAGGCGCGCCCTCCACCCTCGTGGCCCCCCTGTTGCTCCACCGACGTACTCCTTCCTCCTATATATACCTGCGTACCCCCAAACGATCAGATACGGAGCCAAAAACCTAATTCCACCGCCGCGACCTTCTGTACCCACGAGATCCCATCTTGGGGCCTGTTCCGGAGCTCCGCAGGAGGGGGCATCCATCACGGAGGGCTTCTACATCAACACCATAGCCTCTCCGATGAAGTGTGAGTAGTTTACCTCAGACCTTCGGGTCCATAGTTAGTAGCTAGATGGCTTCTTCTCTCTTTTTGGAGATCTATTCGATGTAATCTTCTTTTTGCGATGTGTTTGTTGAGACCGATGAATTGTGGGTTTATGATCAAGATTATCTATGAACAATATTTAAATCGTCTCTGAATTCTTTTATATATGATTGGTTATCTTTGCAAGTCTCTTCGAATTATTAGTTTGGTTTGGCCTACTAGATTGATCTTTCTTGCAATGGAGAAGTGCTTAGCTTTGGGTTCAATCTTGCGGTGTCCTTTCCCAGTAAAGTAGGGGCAGCAAGGCATGTATTGTGTTGTTGCCATCGAGGATAACAAGATGGTTTTTTATCATATTGCATGAATTTATCCCTCTATATCATGTCATCTTGCTTAAAGTGTTACTCTGTTTTCTTGAACTTAATACTCTAGATGCATGTTGGATAGCGGTCAATGAGTGGAGTAATAGTAGTAGATGCAGGCAGGAGTCGGTCTACTTGTCTCAGACGTGATGCCTATATACATGATCATACCTAGATATTCTCATAACTATGCTCAATTCTGTCAATTGCTCAACAGTAATTCGTTCACCCACCGTAAAATACTTATGCTCTTGAGAGAAGCCACTAGTGAAATCTATGGCCCCCAGGTCTATCTTCATCATATCAATCTTCCAATACTTAGTTATTTCCTTTGCTTTTTTACTTTGCTTTTATTTTACTTTGCATCTTTATCACAAAAATACCAAAAATATTATCCTATCATATCTATCAGATCTCACTCTCGTAAGTGACCGTGAAGGGATTGGCAACCCCTTATCGCGTTGGTTGCGAGGAGTTATTTGCTTTGTGTAGGTATGAGGGACTCGCGCGTAGCCTCCTACTGGATTGATACCTTGGTTCTCAAAAAATGAGGGAAATACTTACGCTACTTTGCTGCATCATCCTTTCCTCTTCAAGGAAATCCAACGCAATGCTCAAGAGGTAGCAAGAAGAATTTCTGGCGCCGTTGCCAGAGAGTCTACGCAAAAGTCAACATACCAAGTACCCATCACAATCCCTTATCTCCCGCATTACATTATTTGCCATTTGCCTCTCGTTTTCCTCTCCCCCACTTCACCCTTGCCGTTTTATTCGCCCTGTCTTTTCCGTTCGCCTTCTTTTTCGCTTGCCTTTTGTTTGCTTGTGTGTTGGATTGCTTGCCTGTCACGATGGCTCAAGATAATACCAAATTATGTGACTTTACCAATACCAACAAAAATGATTTCCTTAGCACTCCGATTGCTCCTCTTACCAATACTGAATCTTGTGAAATCAAGGATGCTTTGTTGAATCTTGTCATGAAAGATCAATTTGCCGGCCTTCCTAGTGAAGATGTCGCTACTCATCTAAATAGCTTCGTTGATTTGTGTGATATGCAAAAGAAGAAAGATGTTGATAATCATATTGTTAAATTGAAGCTATTTCCTTTTTCGCTTAGAGATCGTGCTAAAGCTTGGTTTTCATCTTTGCCTAAAAATAGTATTGATTCTTGGAACAAGTGCAAAGATGCTTTTATCTCTAAGTATTTTCCTCCCGCTAAGATCATCTCTCTTAGAAACGATATTATGAATTTTAAGCAACTTGATCATGAACATGTTGCACAAGCTTGGGAGAGGATGAAATTAATGATACGTAATTTCCCAACTCATGGTTTGAACTTTGGATGATTATACAAAAAATTTATGCCGGATTGAATTTTGCTTCTAGATAATATTATGGTTAATTATTCTCGATAGCACACTGAAAGATCTACTAATAAAAAAGTGCATGCGATAGAAGAAATTAATGTTTTCAGTGGAAAGATGGATGAACTTATGAAATTATTTGCTAATAAAAGTGTTTCTTCTGATCCTAATGATATGCCTTTGTCTACCTTGATTGAGAATAATAATGAATCTATGGATGTGAATTTTGTTGGTAGGAATAATTTTGGTAACAACGCGTATAGAGGAAACTTTAATCCTAGGCCTTATCCTAGTAATCCCTCTAATAATTATGGTTATTCATACAACAACTCTTATGGAAATTTTAATAAGATACCTTCTGAATTTGAGACTAGTGTTAAAGAATTTATGAATTCGCAAAAGAATTTCAATGTTTTGCTTGAAGAGAAATTGCTTAAAGTTGATGATTTGGCTAGGAACGTTGATAGAATTTCTCTTGAGGTTGATTCTTTAAAGCTTAGATCTATCCCTCCTAAGCATGGTATCAATGAGTCTCTCAAAGCCATGAGAATTTCCATTGATGAGTGCAAAGAAAGAACCACTAGGATGCGTGCTACGAAAGATGCCTTTATAAGAGCGTGTTCTTCTATTTCCTACGAAAACAAAGATGAAGATCTAAAAGTTATTGATGTGTCCCCTATTAAATCTTTGTTTTGCAATATGAATCTTGTAAATGATGGGATTGAATATGATTCACCTTTACCTAGAAGGCGTTCCAAAAATTCAGAGTCTTTAGATCTTGATGCTAAAATTGATAAAAGTGGGATTGAAGAAATCAAAACCCTAGATGTTGCTAAACCCACTATTTTGGATTTCAAGGAATTTAATTATGAAAATTGCTCTTTGATTGATTGTATTTCCTTGTTGCAATCCGTGCTAAATTCTCCTCATGCTTATAGCCAAAATAAAGCCTTCACTGAACATATCGTTGATGCTTCGATGCAATCTTATGAAGAAAAGCTTGAGTTGGAAGTTTCTATCCCTAGAAAACTTTATGATGAGTAGAAACCTACTATTAAAATTAAAATTAAAGATCATGAGTTTTATGCTTTGTGTGATTTGGGTGCTAGTGTTTCCACTATTCCCAAAACTTTGTGCGATTTTGCTAGATTACCATGATTTTGATGATTGCTCTCTAAACTTGCACCTTGCGGATTCCACTATTAAGAAACCTATGGGAAGAATTAATGATGTTATTATTGTTTCAAATAGGAATTATGTGCCCATAGATTTTATCGTTCTTGATATAGATTGCAATCCTTCATGTCCTATTATTCTTGGTAGACCTTTCTTAGAACGGTTGGTGCAATTATTGATATGAAGGAAGGAATATTAGATTCCAATTTCCATTAAAGAAAGGCATGGAACACTTCCCTAGGAAGAAAATAAAATTACCATATGAATCTATCATGATAGCCACTTATGGATTGCCTACCAAAGATGACAATACCTAGATCTATCCTTGCTATTATGTCTAGCTAGGGGTGTTAAACGATAGCGCTTGTTGGGAGGCAACCCAATTATATTTTTAGTTTTTTGCTTTTTGCTTATGTTTAGGAATAAATATTTGTTCTAGCCTCTGGTTAGATGTGTTTTTATGTTTTAATTAGTGTTTGTGCCAAGTTAAACCTATAGGATCTTCTTGGATGATAGTTATTTGATCTTGCTGTAATTTCCAGAAACTTTCTGTTCACGAAAACAATTGTTAAAAATCACCAGAACATGATAAAATACTTATTCCAATTGATGATGATCAATAAACAAATTGCCTAGGTCTTCCTATTTTGGTAGATTATTTGGAGTTCCAGAAGTTTGCGTTAGTTACAGATTGCTATAGACTGTTCTGTTTTTGACAGATTCTGTTTTCGTGTGTTGTTTGCTTATTTTGATGACTCTATGGCTAGTAAAATAGTTTATAAACCATATAGAAGTTGGAATACATTAGGGTTAACACCAATATAAATAAATAATGAGTTCATTACAGTACCTTGAAGTGGTCTTTTTGTTTTCTTTCGCTAACGGAGCTCACGAGATTTCTGTTAAGTTTTGTGTTGTGAAGTTTTCAAGTTTTGGGTGAAAGATTTTGATGGATTATGGAACAAGGAGTGGCAAGAGACTAAGCTTCGGTATGACCATGGCACCCCAAGATAATCTAAGTACACCAAAAGGCCAAAGCTTGGGGATGCCCCGGAAGGCATCCCCTCTTTCGTCTACTTCCATCGATAACTTTACTTGGAGCTATATTTTTATTCACCACATGATATGTGTTTTGCTTGGAGTGTCTTGTATTATTTGAGTCTTTATTTGTTAGTTTGCCACAATCATCCTTGCTGTACACACCTTTTTAGAGAGCCATACATGATTTGGAAATTGTTAGAACACTCTATTTGCTTCACTTATATCTTTTGAGTTATATAGTTTTTCTCTAGTGCTTCACTTATATCTTTTAGAGCACGATGGTCGATTTGTTTTATAGAAACTATTGATCTCTCATGCTTCACTTAGATTATTTTGAGAGTCTTAAATAGCATGGTAATTTGCTTAAATAATCCTAATATGCTTGGTATTCAAGATTTGTAAAACTTCCTTATGAGTGAGTTGAATACTAAGAAAAGTTTGATGCTTGATAATTGTTTTGATATATAAAGATGGTGATATTAGAGTTATGCTAGTTGAGTAGTTGTGAATTTGAGAAATACTTGTGTTAAAGTTTGTGATTCCCGTAGCATGCATGTATGGCGAACCGTTATGTGATGAAGTCGGAGCATGATTTATCTATTGATTGTCTTCCTTATGAGTGGCGGTCGGGGACGAGCGATGGTCTTTTCCTACCAATATATCCCCCTAGGAGCATGCGCGTAATACTTTGCTTTGATAATTTGTAGATTTTTGCAATAAGTATATGAGTTCTTTATGACTAATGTTGAGTCCTTGGATTATACGCACTTCCTTCCTTCCACCATTGCTAGCCTCTCTAATACCGCGCACTTTTCGCCGGTATCATACACCGACCATATACCTTCCTCAAAACAGCCACCATACCTACCTATCATGGCATTTCCATAGCCATTCTGAGATATATTGCCATGCAACTTTTCACCGTTCCGTTTATTATGACACACTCCATCATTATCATATTGCTTAGCATGATCATGTAGTTGACATTGTATTTATGGCAAAGCCACCGTTCATAATTCTTTCATACATGTCACTCTTGATTCATTGCATATCCCGGTACACCGCCAGAGGCATTCATATAGAGTCATATTTTGTTCTAAGTATCGAGTTGTAATTGTTGAGTTGTAAGTAAATAAAAGTGTGATGATCATCATTATTAGAGCATTGTCCCAAGTGAGGAAAGGATGATGGAGACTATGATTCCCCCACAAGTCGGGATGAGGCTCCGGACTAAATAAAAAATGAGAGAGAAAGGCCATAAAAAAGGGAAAAGGCCAAAGAAAAAAAAAGAGAAAAAGAGAGAAGGGACAATGTTACTATCCTTTTACCACACTTGTGCTTCAAATTAGCACCATGATCTTCATGATAGAGAGTCTCTCATTTTGTCACTTTCATATACTAGTGGGAATTTTTCATTATATAACTTGGCTTGTATATTCCAATGTTGGGCTTCCTCAAAATGCCCTAGGTCTTTGTGAGCAAGCAAGTTGGATGCACACCCACTTAGTTTCTTTTGTTGAGCTTTCATATACTTATAGCTCTAAGTGCATCCGTTGCATGGCAATCCCTACTCACTCGCATTGATATCTATTAATGGGCATCTCCATAGCCCGTTGATACGCCTAGTTGATGTGAGACTATCTTCCCCTTTTTTGTCTTCTCCACAACCACCATTCTATTCCACTTATAGTGCTATATCCATGGCTCACGCTCATGTATTGCGTGAAGATTGAAAAAGTTTGAGAATGTCATAAGTATGAAACAATTGCTTGGCTTGTCATCGGGGTTGTGCATGATTTAAATACTTTGTGTGGTGAAGATAGAGCATAGCCAGACTATATGATTTTGTAGGGATAAATTTCTTTGGCCATGTTATTTTGAGAAGACATGATTGCTTTGTTAGTACGCTTGAAGTATTATTATATTTTATGTCAATATTAAACTTTTGTCTTGAATCTTTCGGATCTGAATATTCATATCACAATTAAGAAGAATTACATTGAAATTATGCCAAGTAGCACTCCGCATCAAAAATTCTGTTTTTATCATTTACCTACTTGAGGACGAGCATGAATTAAGCTTGGAGATGCCTGATACGTCTCCAATGTATCTATAATTTTTTATTACTCCATGTTATATTATCTACTGTTTTGGACAATATTGGGCTTAATTATCCACTTTTATATTATTTCTGGGACTAACCTATTAACCGGAGGCCCAGCCCTGAATTGCTGTTTTTTGCCTATTTCAGAGTTTCGCAGAAAAGGAATATCAAACGGAGTCCAAACGGAATGAAACCTTCGGGAACGTGATTTTTGGAACGAACAAGATCCACGAGACTTGGACCCTATGTCAAGCAACCAACAGGGAAGCCACGAGGTAGGGGGCGCGCCTACCCCCCCCCCCCAGGCGTGCTCTCGACCCTCGTGGGCCCCTTGTTGCTCCACCGACGTACTCCTTCCTCCTATATATACCTACGTACCCCCAAACGATCAGATACGGAGCCAAAAACCTAATTTCACCGCCACAACCTTCTGTACCCACGAGATCCCATCTTGGGGCCTGTTTCGGAGCTCCGCCGGAGAGGGCATCCATCACAGAGGGCTTCTACGTCAACACCATAGCCTCTCCAATGAAGTGTGAGTAGTTTACCTCAGACCTTCGGGTCCATAGTTAGTAGCTAGATGTAAGTGCATCTAGTGCCCCTTAGTGATTTTGGTGTATTGAAGATGTATAGGTTAAGTATCTAATGTGTTTATGAGTGTACACAGGTCTATAAGTCTATGAGGAGTTTGATATTTACAGAGAAAGTCGACCCCTAAAAATGAAGTTCTTCGACTGAAGACTTTGATATTTTGAAGACTTTCTGAAGACTTTGAAAGTGAAGAAATTGGTGTGACCTTGAAGACTTTGTATTCATTCGAGGAACATGAAGCGTGAAGACTTTTGTTTTCGTAGTTTCATTTTCTCTTTCTTGAGTCATAGGAAATACCGTACTGTTAAAGGGGGTCGAGGAAATACCAAGGAGAAAATTTCCATGTGATGCTCAACTCAAATCCTACACCTACCAATCCCTTCAAGTGAAGCCATTGGAAATCTCATACAGATCAGTCAATTTCTTCAGTGACAGAGATGCAGTTCTTCTGGTCACTGAGGACTTTGCTCTAACTGAGGAGTTAGGAATTTGCCAGTGCAAATTGCCTACATAGTGAGGAACATGATAGCCCTGAGGAATTTGTACCTCAAAATTTCCGACCGTTCTTGTGCTACGCGCCAGCTGTCCCAAATATCTTGTCCACCTAACGGTCATATCATTGAAGGGCATTTATGTCTTATCATGTCGGGCTGCTCCCTAGGCTATAAATAGCCGTCTCCTACAACCACTAGTTGGTTGGCTTCTCCGCGAGAACTTGACACTTGTCATTTGAGAGCAACCCATCCTCCGAGGACTTTGAGTGAAAATCATCAAGTGAGGAAAATCCAAACCCAAACCCAAAACACCTACAAACCCAAAGTGATTGAGCATCACTGAAGAGATTGATCCTGTGTGGATCTGACGCTTGTTACCTTTGAAGACTGTGCTTCTTCCAGACGGTTAGGCGTCAAGGTCTAGAGCATCCAAGAGGAATTGTGGATCGCTGAGTGACCAAGTCTGTGAAGGTTTGGAAGTCACCTGAAGACTTACCACGAGTGATTGGGCGAGGACTGTGTGTCCTTAGCTCAAGGAGAATACGGTGAGGACTGTGTGTCCGGGACTAGGTGTCCTCGAGTTTAAATACTCAGCCGCTCCAACCAGATGTACAACTGAGACATCAGTTGGAACTGGTCTACCAAATCATTGTCTTCACCAAGCTTACCGGTTCTATTTCCTCAACACTTTCATTTCCTCATTACTGTGTTGTGTGTTTGTTCATATCTGTGTTTGAAGACTTTGACTGAAGACTTTCTCAATTTCCTCATTTCAAATTCTTCAGTCTGTTTGTCTTCATCTTGTGTTATCCTGTGTTTACGCTTTCTGTACTCTGTGTTTGTCTTCATTTCTTCATGATGACCATGCATGTAATCTGCTATGTTTGCTTCTGAGTACTTCTTCCACTGCTATTAGTTCTTCGCTAAGGAATTTCCTCACGAGCAAATTCCTCAGTGAAGAATTTCATAAAAATCGCCTATTCACCCCCCCTCTAGTCGATATAACGCACTTTCAATTGGTATCAGAGCAAGGTACTCCCTTGTTCTGTGTGATTTTGGTTTAACCGCCTGGAGTTTTAGTTATGTCGACCGCAGGTATGATCAAGGTCTTTGCTGGGTGTCCTACCTTTGATGGGACGGACTACCCCTACTGGAAGAACAAGATGCGCATGCATCTTGACGCAATTGATAACGATCTCTGGTACGTTGTGGAAAATGGTGTTCCCTCCGTCTCACCCTCACTGAACGCTACCGATGTGAAGAGATTCAAGCAACTTGATTCACAAGCGAAGAATATCATATGTAGCCATCTGAGTAAAGGACGGTATGGTAGAGTGAGTGCTTTGAAAACTGCAAAGCTTATCTGGGATAGGCTATCCAAGGTCAATGAAGGAGTTTCAACTCAGCGTGACTCTCGAGTTGATGTTCTTCGCAATCTCTTCAACCGCTTCAAAAGACTCGACAATGAAAATGTTCAGCAAACCTTCGATCGCCTCACTGACATCTCAAATGAGCTTCAAGCATTTGGTGCCACTGACATCACCGACCATGAGGTGGTGAAGAAACTGCTGAGATCGCTTGATTCCTCATTTGATACTCTGACACTGATGATACAAGAGCGTGTTGATTACAAGTCACTTGATCCCACTGATATCCTCGAGAGGCTAAACACTCATGAGTTCCAGCTTGCTGAGAAGAGAGATCTCTATGGTTCGAGCTATGGCAGATCACGTGCACTGAAGGCCAAGGTAGTATCTGAGTCCGAAGATGAAGACTCTGGTAGCAGCCTTGGTGATCCTGAAGAACTGAGTCATGATCTAGCACTGCTTGTGAAGAAATTCCAGAAGTTCTCAAGATGTGGTCTCTTTGGAAAACCTTCAAGGAGCAATGATCCCTCATCCAGTGACTACAAGAAGAGGCTTTGTCACAAGTGCAAGAAACCAGGACATTACATTCAAGATTGTCCTCAGTGGGAAAAGGAATCAAAGAAGAAGAAATACAAGGATTACAGTTCTGATGATGCGAAGAAAAAGAAGAAATCCTCAAAATCTTCATCATCAAAATCCTCGAAGTCTTCGTCTCACAAGAAGAGCAGCTCCAAGAAGGCTCAGGCATTCATTGGCAAGGAAATGGACTCTGAGGCTGAATCTGAAGAAAATGAGGAAGAGGAACAATCTGAAGACTCTGAGTCTGGTGTGGCGAGCCTAGCCCTCGCTACTGCGTTCGTCAGCAAGCCTGTCTTCACCTCTGAAGAAAATGATCTCACCAACAAGGCTGATGAAGGCAGTGATGACTACGCTCCCACCTATTGCTTCATGGCAAAAGGTGCCAAGGTACTCAAATACGCCTCATCTGAATCTAGTGAGGATGAATCTGATGAAAATCTTAAGCCTAGCTACTCTAAACTTGCTAAGATTGTTGTGCAACAACAAAAGGCTTTTGAAAAGGTTCAAAACATGCTAGACAAAAGTGATGATATGTTGGGTGAAGAATTGGATCGCACTAAGGCCTCAACTGAAAATCTTCAGAGACTTCAGACCAGGTTTGACAACCTTCAAAGTCATCATAACACTCTCTTATCTAATCATGAGAAGCTTTCTTATGAATATCTTCAAAAGAAGCAAGATCTTGAGAAGCTAAGAGTGAGTTATGAAGATCTTCAGAAGGAGCGCGATTCATTACTTGCTCAACAAATCAGCGCTGCTCAGGAAGAATTTATTCCTCCATGTTTAAAATGCATTGAACGAGAATCTACTAATTCCTCACCTGAATGTTCAAATGCTTCAAATGTTACAAATTCTTCACCTGCCTCTGCTATCACTAATTCCTCATCTAAGGACATTGCTAGTATCACTGACGATGCAGGGCTGAAGGAATTGTACATGACAGGCATGTACAAAAGCCTCAAAGGGCATCAGACTCTTTGTGATGTGCTTAAAAAGCAGATCCTCAACAGGAACCCTAGGAAAGAGGGTATTGCCTTTGAGAGGAAACTCAATGCTGATGGTACATATTGGAAGCCTGAGCAGTACCCCAAAACCTCATGGGTTGCTGCAAAGGGACCTCCAGTTGATCCATCTAATTTATCTGGCTATACATGTGAATCTTCTCATTCTTCTGATGAGTCATTTGACTCCAACTATAAACTGTTCAAAAATCAGAATGGTGAAGTATTTGCTAGATATGTTGGCACTAACTGCAGGAACGATTCCTCTATGAAGAAAATCTGGGTTCCCAAAAGATGCCTTGAAAGTCTTCAGGTGAATGTCCTCATGACACCACCTGTGAGGAAAAGGAACCCCAGATCGAATTCTTCATATGGACCAAATTCTTCATATGGATCCAAGTCCTCATACGGACCAAATTCCTCAAGAGGATCAAATTCCTCACATGGATCAAAGTCCTCATATGAACATCATCGTGCTAACAACTCTGTTTCGCAGGGAAGAGCCAAGGGCTATGAATATGAGCATTATTCTTCAAATTATTATGTTTATAAGTCCTCGAAGAATTTCTCTGCTTATTCATATGCTTACCCTAACCACTCTTATGTGAAACGAAATGGTGTGGCTGCTTTGCCACCATTCTCATATGGAGCTCGCAGAGTGATGAACTCTTTGCCACCCCTTCAGATGTGGGTGGTGAAGAAAAAGAACTAATCTCTTCTGCAGGGTCAGGTCTCCAGACGTATTGTCACGTCTGAAGAATTTGCCGGGGACCTGACAAATTGCCTGAATGGACGCAGGCTAACCATGATGAAATGAACTTTCATTTCACACGTTCTCCCTCTGTTTTATCTGTCTTACTGCTTGATGAAATTGATCTGATGAATTGTGATATCATATTCTTCACTGCTGAAGTATATGAGATCGTAAGTTGCACTAATTCATCTGCAGGATGATCAACCCAAAGCCACTGAATGGGTACTTGATAGTGGATGTACAAATCACATGACCGGTGACAGGAATCTATTGATGGATGCTCCCTTATCAGCGTCACACATGAAGCATATCATCTTCGCTGATAAAAGCAAAAGTCAGGTATTGGGTCTAGGTAAGGTTGCTATCACAAAGGATCGACACATGGACAAAGTCATGCTTGTTGAGTCCTTAGGATACAATCTTATGTCTGTCTCAATGCTTTGTGATCTTGATATGGTTGTTGTCTTTGGCAAGTATCGTTGTGTTGTGATTATGGAAGCTGACAATTCCAAAGTCTTCGAAGGCTTTAGGAGAGGAGACTTGTATATTGTTGATTTCTCTGCAGATTCACAACCAGCCGTGTGCCTACTTGCAAAAGCTTCAGAAGGATGGCTATGGCATCGACGACTTGGTCATGCAGGCATGAGGAATTTGAACACGCTTGCGAAGAAGAAGCATGTCATTGGCATTGAGAATGTCAAATTCCTCGAGGATCACCTATGCGGTGTCTGTGAAGCTGGAAAGATGACAAAGGCCAAGCATCCATCGAAGACTATCATGACCACTACTCGTCCATTCGAATTGCTTCACATGGATCTCTTTGGTCCCAATCATTATTCCTCTGTTTCGAATGAAGCATCTCAATATGGCTTTGTTATTGTTGATGGTTACTCTCGTTACACATGGGTACATCTTGTCTCTTACAAAACTGAAGTGCAGGAAGTCTTCAAACGATTTTCCTCGAGGGCTTCAACTAACTTTGGTGTGAAGATCAAGCACATCAGAAGTGACAATGGCACTGAGTTCAAGAATTCGGGTCTCGATGACTATCTTGATGAACTTGGTATTACTCATGAGTTATCTGCTCCTTATACTCCTCAACAGAATGGCGTCGTGGAGCGCAAGAACAGGACTCTTGCTGAGATGGCTCGCACTATGCTCGATGAGTACAAAACCCCTCGTCGTTTCTGGGTTGATGCAATTGATACTGCGTGCCACGTCATCAACAGAGTATATCTTCACAAATTCTTCAAGAAGACTGCTTATGAACTCCTCACTGACAAGAAACCAAATGTGAGTTATTTCAAAGTCTTCGGTGCTAAATGCTGGATTAGAGATCCTCATCACAACTCTAAATTTGCACCGAAAGCACATGAAGGTTTTATGCTTGGTTACGGAAAGGACTCGCACACCTACAGAGTCTTCAACAATGTTTTTCACAAGATTGTTGAAACTGTAGATGTGCGGTTCGATGAAACTAATGGCTCGCAAAGACAACACCTACCTTCTGTGTTAGATGAACCTGCACCTGAGGATTCTATCAAGCACAAGGCTACTGAAGATGTCATTCCTACTGAAGAATCTGCTGAAGAATTCATTCCAGAACGTGAAGAACGTCGAGCTGATGCACCTGAAGAAAATGCTGAGGAAATTGATGGTGAAGAAAATGCTGATCAAATTCCTCAACGACAACCAGCTCACCCTCGCGTTGCAAAAGAAGTGCAAGTGGAGAAGATCATCGATGACATTAGAGCACCAGGTCCTCTCACACGCTCAAAAGCTTCACATCTATCTAACTTTTGTGGGCACTTTGCTTTTGTCTCTATCACAGAGCCCACTAAGGTAGATGAAGCATTTCTGAAGCCTGAGTGTATTTAGGTCATGCAAGAAGAATTACATCAGTTCAAGCTCAACAAAGTATGGGAACTAGTCAATCGTCCCGATCCTCGCAAGCATAACATCATTGGCACAAAGTGGATCTACCGCAACAAGCAAGATGAAAATGGTGTTGTGGTGAGGAATAAGGTTGTGACGCCCGGATAATTAAGCTACAGTAAACCTCTGCTACTGATGCCACGTCACCTTGGTTACTGTAGATAACTCGCGTTAGTTCAAAACGATTCAAATTCAAATTTTAAAATATAGGCAAATAGTAAAGGTTTTCAAATATTAAAACTAAAATGTTCGGGTTGTGCCAAATAATGCATAGATAATTATGGTGGAGAAACAATACTTTTATAAAATGTTTAAATACTCTAAAATGAATATAACAGTATCAAAACATTTATTTAAATGCTTTTAAAATAACAAAGGATTACAAACTATTTATTTTAGGTGCCAAATTAATTGTGGCAGTGACATAATTTGTAACACTAAAATTGGGTGCTATTTTTATAACTTTAGAAACTAAACACTACTAGAAATAAAAGTAAACAGATTAGATAAAACAAAGAAAAAAAACAGCAAAATACAATAAAACCCCCTTCCCCTAGGCCAGTGACCCATCTAGCTAGCCAGGCTGGCCCAAGTGGCCACGCAGCCCCTGCCTCCCTCTGTCTCCCCTACTCCCACCCCGCGTTGTCCCCTGTCGATGCTCGCCACGGCAACGGGCATCACAGTGGCGGCCATCCGGCGGTCCTCTGGCGCTTGCTCGAGGCTACTTAAGCCGACGCCCCTCTCCCGTCGCCGAACCCTAGCACCCTGTTCCCTTCGCTCGCCCCTCTCCCTCTCACGTTCGTTCGCACCCGAGATGCAATCGTCGCTGCCTCATCATTGCCATAGCCACCGTGCTTCCCCGCCACCGGAGGACCTCCAAGAGACCCGGAGGGTTCTTCTTCGTCGACCACACCACCGGATCAGAGCTGGGAGGCCGCCGCCACGTCGCCAGCGCCGTCTTCCCCGACTCGGCCGCCACTGCCTCGCCATCACCACCGTCGATCTACACCACCACGACTCCCCGGCCTCCCCAACCACACCGTCGCGCTCACAGTGAGGGCCCCCATCGATTCCCCCTTTTTACCTGCATCAATTCGTCGTCGTGTAGTTGCCCCGCGAGCTCGGCCACCATGGCTGAACCTCAGTGTCCGCGTACGCGCACCTGCGGCTCCATGTGTTGCACTGCTCACTGCCTCTGCCCTACTGCTGCTGCCGCCTATTGCCGCTCCGTTGCCCCGCTTGCCGCTCGTTTCAGCCCGCGCCCCTACTCCGGCTACTGCCGCTGCATGCTGCGGCGCTGCCTACTGCAGTCGCGCCCTTGCGCCCGCACACCACCTTGCCCCGCTGCGCCCGACCGCCGTGGCCTCCCTTGCCCGTCTGCGCGCGCGCGCTCGGCCGCGCGTGCCCGCGCCCGCAGCTGCCCGCCCGCGCTTGCGGCCGCTCCTGCCGCTGCAATTCGCTGCTCTGCTGCCGCTGCTACAGTAACTGAATACTACTGTAGCACTGGCTAGCTTCTATTATTTCTACTCTGTTAGCCCTCTGCCTGGCAACAAAAGTGTGGTAAAACAAAGTCTAATTTAGCTGAAATTAATTTGTATAGGTAGTACACTTGACAAGGCTCAAATGTTTCCATTGGACCAAATCCGTTAGATGCCTGGATTAAATCATACGAAAATCACAAAGTTCAATGTTCTGTTAATAGAAAAGCCGAAAGCGGCTTTAATTTCATAGCTACTTTAGAGATGTTGATGATCAAGCAAATGCACTCTAACAGAGGTGCAAGTGCTACTATCTTGTAGATCACAGAAAAATGCTCAAAATTGGTATAAAGCACAAAAACACAGGATGTACAGAACAATAGTTGTAGTGTTTTGAAAACAGCAAAGTGATGTTTAAAACTGACGAAATCTCAGACTTAGTAGAATTTCAGGGATTTTTAGGATATTGCTTAAAGCTTTGAAAATTAATAGAAAATAATCCGTAGCTCGAATGAAAAAGTTTTATACATGAAAGTTGCTCAGAGCGGCGAGACAAATCCGGTTACACCCTCTGTTCATCCGCCACACACTCCTAGCATAGCGAACATGGAACTTTTCCCCTCCGGTTCGCCTGTCCGAAAATGCTAAACCTGGGGAAACATTCCCGGATGTTATCCCCCTTCGCCGGTAACGTGTAGCACCGCGTTAGAACACGTCTAGCTATGCCTGTTGTCCTGTTATGCACTTGCTGCTATGTATTTACTGTTTCTTTCCCCCTCTTCTCTCCGGTAGACCCCGAGACTGCCGCTGGTGCCGCTGTGATCAACTACGTCATCGACGACCCTCCTTCTTGTCTGAGCAACCAGGCAAGCCCCCCCCCCCCCTTGATCACCAGATATCGCCTACTCTATTCTATACTGCTTGCATTAGAGTAGTGTAGCATGTTACTGCTTTCGTTATTCCTATCCTGATGCATAGCCTGTCTTTGATACTGTTGTTGATACCTTTACCTGCAATCCTACTGCTTAGTATAGGATGCTAGTGTTCCATCAGTGGCCCTACACTCTTGTCCGTCTGCCATGCTATATTACTGGGCCGTGATCACTTCAGGAAGTGATCGCGGGCATATACTATATACTTTACACTGTTACATTACCTGTGATACTGTTCGGAGATGGGGGCTGAAGGGGCAGGTGGCTCCATCCCGGTAGAGGTGGGCCTGGGTTCCCGACGGCCCCCGACTGTTACTTTGTGGTGGAGCGACAGGGCAGGTTTGAGACCACCTAGGAGAGAGGTGGGCCTGGCCCTGTTGGCGTTCGCGGATACTTAACACGCTTAACGAGATCTGGGTATTTGATCTGAGTCTGGCCATTTGGTCTATACGCACTAACCAACTACGCGGGAAAGATATGGGCACTCGGCGTCGTGGTATCAGCCGAAGCACTTCTTGATGTCAGCGACTGAGTGGCGCGCGCCGGGTTGGACCGCGTAACGTGACTTCCGTTGTACTGGAGGTTGCTAGGTCTGCTCACCGGCCGCGTTCGCAACGTGCAGGTGTGCTCAGGGCGATGGGCCCATACCCCTGCGCGCTTAGGTTTAGACCGGCGTGCTGACCGCTCTGTTGTGCCTAGGTGGGGCTGCGACGTGTTGATCTTCCGAGGCCGGGCATGACCCAGGAAAGTGTGTCCGGCCAAATGGGATCAAGCGTGTTGGGTTATGTGGTGCACCCCTGCAGGGAAGTTTATCTATTTGAATAGCCGTGTCCCTTGGTAAAAGGACGACCCGGAGTTGTACCTTGACCTTATGACAACTAGAACCGGATACTTAATAAAACACACCCTTCCAAGTGCCAGATACAACCCGGTGATCGCTCTCTAACAGGGCATCGAGGAGGGGATCGCCGGGTAGGATTATGCTATACGATGCTACTTGGAGGACTTCAGTCTACTCTCTTCTATATGCTGCAAGATGGAGGCGACCAGAGGCGTAGTCTTCGATAAGACTAGCTATCCCCCTCTTATTCTGGCATTCTGCAGTTCAGTCCACTGATATGGCCCTTTACACATATACTCATGCATATGTAGTGTAGTTCCTTGCTTGCGAGTACTTTGGATGAGTACTCACGGTTGCTTTCTCCTTCTTTTCCCCCTATCCCTTCTACCTGGTTGTCGCAACCAGATGTTGGAGCTCAGGATCCACACGCCACCGTCGACGACGACTCCTACTACACTGGAGGTGCCTACTACTACGTGCAGCCCGCTGACGACGACCAGGAGTAGTTAGGAGGATCCCAGGCAGGAGGCATGCGCCTCTTTCGATCTGTATCCCAGTTTGTGCTAGCCTTCTTAAGGCAACTTGTTTAACTTATGTCTGTACTCAGATATTGTTGCTTCCGCTGACTCGTCTATGATCGAGCACTTGTATTCGAGCCCTCGAGGCCCCTGGCTTGTATTATGATGCTTGTATGACTTATTTTATTTGTAGAGTTGTGTTGTGATATCTTCCCGTGAGTCCCTGATCTTGATCGTACACATTTGCGTGCATGATTAGTGTACGATTGAATCGGGGGCGTCACAAAGGCACAACTAGTAGCTCAAGGCTACACACAGGTTGAAGGAATTGATTTTGATGAAACTTTTGCACCTGTTGCTAGACTTGAGGCTATTCACATATTGCTTGCTTATGCTAACCATCATGATATCATCTTATACCAAATGGATGTAAAAAGTGCATTCCTCAATGGTAAGCTTGAGGAAGAAGTATATGTTGCTCAACCCCCAGGTTTTGAAGATCCAAAACATCCTGACAAAGTCTTCAGACTTAACAAGGCCCTTTATGGCCTCAAGCAGGCCCCACGGGCGTGGTATGATACATTGAAGGAATTCTTCATGAAGAAAGGCTTCACACCCGGTTCACTCGATCCCACTCTCTTTACTAAATCTTATGATGGTGAACTGTTTGTGTGCCAAATATATGTTGATGATATCATATTTGGCTGTACTGACCAACGTTATAGTGATGAATTTGCCTATATGATGAGTGAAGAATATCAAATGTCTATGATGGGAGAGTTGAAATTCTTCTTAGGTCTTCAAATTCGTCAACAGCGCAATGGCATATTCATATCTCAGAAGAAATACCTCAAGGATGTCCTGAAGAAATTCGGCATGCAAGACTGCAAAGGCATCAAAATTCCTATTCCCACAAATGGTCATCTATGCACTGATGAAAACGGTACTGACTTCGATCATAAGGTATACCGCTCCATGATTGGCTCTTTATTGTACTTATGTGCATCTAGGCCAGATATAATGCTTAGTGTTTGCATGTGTGCCCGTTTTCAAGCTGCACCGAAGGAATCACACCATAAGGCTGTGAAGCATATTCTTCGATATCTAGCTCACACACCAACACTAGGATTATGGTATCCCAAGGGCTCGGATTTTGATCTCATTGGATATTCTGACTCTGACTATGCTGGTGACCGTGTGGACCGCAAGTCAACATCTGGTACTTGTCATTTCCTCGGACGATCCTTGGTCTGTTGGTCCTCGAAGAAACAGAACTGCGTATCACTATCTACTGCTGAAGCTGAGTACATTGCTGCTGGTTCTTGCTGTGCTCAACTACTATGGATGAAGCAAACACTCAAGGACTATGGCATCAACGTGAAGAATGTGCCTCTCCTCTGTGACAATGAGAGTGCCATCAAGATTGCTCACAACCCAGTTCAGCACTCGAAGACAAAGCACATTCAGATTCGTCATCATTTTCTTCGTGATCATGTGTTGAAGGGCGACATTTCTATTGAGCATGTGAAGACTGAAGAACAGCTAGCCGATATCTTCACTAAGCCCTTGGATGAGAAGAGATTTAGCAAGTTGCGGTGTGAGCTAAATATCTTAGAATCTTCGAATGTACTTTGAAAAGGCACTCATCCTAACACTTATGCAAAATTGATGACTTAGATGTGCAACACATGAAGAAACGTCTTTCTTCAATCAATGAAGAATAACACTCTAAGTGTGAAGAAATTAATGAAGAATTTGATTCTCAGAACCCTACGACAATTGTACGCGGTGTCTGAAATCATCATTCTTATACGGTGGGTCACGCCACCACAAAAGTTGAAAATCTTCAGTTTGAGTTTTTCCTCAACTTTTGAAATTCTTCAGTTTTTCAAATTCTTCAAACTTTACAAAGTCTTCACTTGAGCCGTCGTTTTTCTTCATTGGCTATATATATATATATATATATATATATATATATATATATATATATATATATATATATATATATATATATATATATATATATATATGAGTTTATGTCCTCTACAACATTCACTTATAGCTATTTCTTCAAGTTGGATCTTTTCTGCTAAGTGAATGTGATCGGACCCTTCCCCTCTATGCTATACTCAATCCAATCTATTCACAAATTCTTCATGTGCCTCCTATTTGAAACTCGTTCAAATTCTTCACTGTGTCCTTGTCAGCTGAAGAAATTGCGAACGGAACGTTAAAACTAATCTTATCCAAACTTTCGGTTTTGCCGCTCAAACCGTTCCGCATCCCATGATGCATTATTTTATCCACCCACGATCCTACACGATCTCCACTACACAATACGTGGGTGACACATGTCGCGAGAAGGAGAATGGTCAGGGGCACGTTCGTCCTAAATCTTCGGACAAGCAGTTTTTCACCGCGGCTATAAATACCCCTGTCGCCGTCCTCACTTCCTTTACCCCGCTCGATCTCACTCTCCTGCTCGAGCTTCCAAACCCTAGCACCGTCGCTACTCCATCGTCGCCGGTGAGGAAGAGCTTCACTGCCTCGACCTCGTCGCCGTCGTACTCGCGCCGACCGCGGAAATCTTCACCTCTGCCGCCGCCGTAGACGTCTTCCTTCGCCAAGTTAGGGCGTGGAAGATCTGCATCGACGAACTTCACTATTCCAACTCCCAGTTCGTCGTGTTCTTCGTTCAGGGTAATTAAAAGCTAATTTTACTGCCCTCTTTGATTCAAAACTTTTCTACAAAATCTTCAAAGGTGTTTTTATACTTCAAATCCTCAAAACACCACACATATTATCTGTTCTTGATTCATTTCCCTAAGCCTCATATTCTTCAAGATTCCTCAATTGTATGGATCCTCGATCTATACAACTCTGGAACCTAAGATATAAAGCGCTTAGTGAAATTCCTCAAGACGAATCTGGTCAAATTCCTCAAACTTGTTCTTTATGAAAAACCCTCTGAGAACGCATATGACCTCTTCAAATTCCTCGCAACTATACTCTGTTCATAGGTACACATGTCCGCTGCTGAATCATTAGGTTCTCATCAACTTAACTCATTTGCAGTGTTCCTCGAAGAAAAGTTGCATACTTCTTCAGAGAATTCAATTGTTCAAATTCCTCATCTGAAGAAAATGGCTAAAGGTAAAAGGCCACAGAAAGGAGGAAAGAAGCCTGAGGTCATGACTGCTTTTGAAATCCCAGAGGATATTTACAAAGAGTACTGCACGCCTGATGAAGCCAAGTTTGGCAAAGAAGACAAAAATCAGCGCAAGATGCGAATCCAGAGGATTGAACGGAGATGGGCACATGAATGGAGGGAGTACAGATATGTTACTCCAAAGTACATGAAGAAATTCGCACTTAATCCTCCATGCCCAAGAGCCCCATTGGCACCTGGCCAAGTGGCTGATCCCACCAGCATCAAGCGTGGTGAGGATTTTCCTGAAGAATGGGCCAAGCACCAAGCTAAACTGGCAAGGCAAGCCAGAGAAGCAGTGAGGAAATTCAATGAAGACTTTGCTGCTGCTGCTGCTGCTGCTGCTGCCACTGAGGCTTCTGTCAAGCCGAAGAAAGCGATGCTCAAGAAGCCCGCTCGCAAGCCAAGTGCTTCAACATCAATGCCCTCATGGCCAAGTTCCTCAGTTGCGCCCTCACGGCCAGAATCTTCAAAATCTTCAAAGCAAATTCCTCATGCTGCTCCTACTCCACCAAAGTCCTCAGCTCCTCCTCCACAGTCCTCAGCTGTCCCGAGTAAGTCCTCAGCACCTGTGCATCTGGCCTCGTGCCAAAGGACTACTGGCACCTCAAATGCCTCTGGTGTCTCAGCTAGTTCCTCAGCTGCACCAAACTCCTCAGCTGGACCCTCTTTGCTGAAGAAAAAGGCTACTGCTGGACGCGGCACTCGCACAAGTCCTCAGAAGAAGCAGGTAGTCTTCACTGTGCCATCTGATGATAATGAAGCTGATGAATAAGAACTTACTGAAATTATCAGGGACCGCCAAGAAAGGGCGGCTAAAGCTAAAGGCACACCTGTGCCCCTGCTATTGGATCCGAGGGCGATCCTAGATTATATTGATCTCTGGCATAAGGACCCTAACACACCTATGCCTGATTTTAAGCTGACACCTGGCCAAAGTCACATGTTGACTCACTTCATCCAAGAGGAGAAGTGGAAATATGATAGGGCCAGAGAGATCAAGAAATCGCAGTACAGAAAAGAGAAGCTGCTGAAGAAAAATGTTGTCAAGATGATGCCTGATGAACTTGCCAAAATGCAGGCTGAGATCAAAGCCCTCAGCGACAACTTTGACTCGTACTATGCTGATTGGCAAGGAGCCAAGGTCAGATTTTTTAGGCTGACTGATACCTTCACTAAGGGTGCAGCCTCAACACAACAAATTCCTCAAGCTAAAGCATCTGTTCAGCAAACTGAAGAACATGCCAGCACCGCTGATGAAGTTCAGGCTGCTGAAGAAAATGCTAGTTCCAGGGCTGATGACTCTACTCCAGCCACTGAAGAAATTGCCAGGGCATCCACCAGTGGTGCGCCTGAAGAAAATGAAGAAACCAGGGTAACTGCATCAGTTGCGCCTGAGGAAAATCAACCAGATTCTTTAGCTCCACCTACACCTACGCCAACTCCTATTCTTCCTTTCTGCACTAGATGTGAAGAAAATCAAGGCTGCAGAGCGAGCTGCTGTGAAGAAAAGGAAAGCATCACAAGCTTCAGAATCTTCAGCTCCCAAGAAGATGAAGCCCATGACCAGCTTGTTTGCTAATCCAATTGATGCCGTTCCTATCTCCTCCATGCCATCAAAGGACCTTGTTCCTTTCGGTGAAGATTATGAGATCCCAAGTGGATCAGATGAAGAAACTCAATCTGCTGCTTCCTCAGAGCGGATTGGTGAAGAAATTGAAGTGGATTCAATCTCTTCAACCCCAAAAGTCTCATCACCAATGCCTCAGTTTGATGCTGAAGAGGCTGGTGTTGAAGAAATTGATGATGAAGTTGTGGATATTGGCAGCACAACTCCATTGATGAATGATGACTTTTGGGAAAATCAGCACCCCAATTCCCCACTCTTCACCCCACTGCAGCAAATTCCTCACTCCCCTGCACAAACTGTTCCGATGGGCTCTAAAGAAACTCATCCCACTGCATCTGTGAATGAAGAAATTCCAGCCACTAGTGCTGAAGAAACTGCTGCTGAAGCTGAAAAGGTGACTGCACCTGAGGAAAATCCTGAAATTCCTCAGCCTGAAGAACCTGAGATTGTGATTCCTGAGGTCGTGATGCAACTCACTGACACTCCTCTGCCAAGGCCAAAGGATCCGTTCTCACGAAAACAGAAATTCAAGGCTGAAGACTTCTATGGCGAGCACGTGTTCTTCACTGAATACAACCCATATGACTCTGCTCGCATAAGGAAGAGGCGTTTCTGGACACCCAGCCAAGCCAATTTCCATTCCTCAGTGCTTTACAACAAAGACAAAGTCTTCGACCATGCACATATTCCTCACGTGAATATGGAGTCTTTGCCGTGCTTCACGCCAGTCCTCAGTGTTCTTCACGACGCTGAGCTGCTCAATTTCTGCACAGACATATGCGATTGGAACGAAGAACTCATTCTTCAGTTCTATGCAACGTTGCACATCACCGGCAACCCTGAAGATGTGAATTCATGGGTTCTGGACTGGATGACTGAGAACACACATCATAAGGCCCCAGCATCTGAATTGCTTCGTGTCCTTCCTCTGAGTCCACCCACTAAAGATGCACGTTGTGTTTACAACGAACTTGAGCTTTCAAATCACTATATGCAAGTGCTGATGAAGCCTCTGAAGCCAGGGCAAGCACCTCGAACCAAATTCCTCGTCAAGGAATTGTTATATGTGCCAAGGACTGTCTATCGCATTCTGACGAAGACAATGAGTCCCATCAAAGGCCACGACTCAACTGATGAAGAAGTCGTTGGCATCATGAAGAATATGCTTTTCAACATCATTCATGGCGTTCCTGTCAACTTCCATGATTTCTTCATGAGGACTCTGGCCAACATTGCTATGTCACCATTTGAGCTGAAGCCTTATGCCCCTTGGATAACGAGATTCATCAGGACAAGGTCTTCACTCAACTACAAAGCTGAAACTCTCAACCACTGCAGCTACTTGCCTCCTATTGAAGTCCTCAAAAGGACATTTTCCTCAGCTGAAGAAAAGGGCAAGGCCACTGCTGTGATAGATGAAGGCATTCGTCCATTGGATGGTCAATTTCGCAAGGCTGCTTCTTATTCCACCAATGATGACTCTGCCACACATGACTCTGCTGCCAACACTGCCAAGCCAAATCCTCAAGCCACAGCACCCAGGGTGATGACTGACCGTGAGTTACTCCTCAGTCTTCATCAAAAGGTTGATCGCAATCACAAATGGGTCAAGCGTCAGTTTGGTTCAATTCTTCACAACATGACTTCCACACACAATGTAGTGAAGAAAAACCACTACTACCTTCATGAAACCCTCAACCGCTGATGATTTGAAGCAAATGGGTCTCAACGAAGAATTTGCCTGGTCTGCACCTCCTCCGAAGAAATACAAGAAGGTCCCAGTTCCTTCTTTGGTGGCCAGTTCATATTCTTCATCGCGTGAGACTGATGAAAGTGAAGACTTGGATGACACTGCGGCAGGCCCTACATCAACGACCGACCCCAACAACACTGGCGCTCCTTCATCAACTTGAATATCTTCAGGGGCGTTAGTCCTCAGTTTCGATCATTTTGGTCATTTGATGACAAAGGGGGAGAAATCTGAGTTAGTCTTCAAGCGGGTCTAGTTTAACGCCCTTATACATCGTTTTTTTGATAATTTACAACTCTCGTTCTTCCGAAACTTTTATTGGATCGAGTTGTAATCTTAAACCCGATGGTGCGCTGATACTTTTGTTGCACTATGATTTGATACTTTTGATGCGCTATTCTGCATGCTTATTCCTCATTAATATTAATGCACGCATGCTGAATTACATCAGGCACCATATTTCATCATGCATTTCAAATTCTTCATATTATATATCAAATGCGTGTATGAATTACAAGATATAGGGGGAGATCTCCATGATTCAACTCTTCAAGTGTGCATTGCTTCAAAACTAAATTCCTCACTATGCACATCTTCAGGGGGAGTTCTTCTATATCTTGCAATCAAATTCCTCAATATCAGTTTTTACACTTCATATATTTATCCCCGTTGAAAACTTAACCTATGTTGTCATCAATCACCAACAAGGGGGAGATTGTAAGTGCATCTAGTGCCCCTTAGTGATTTTGGTGTATTGAAGACGTATAGGTTAAGTATCTAATGTGTTTATGAGTGTACACAGGTCTATAAGTCTATGAGGAGTATGATATTTATAGAGAAAGTCGACCCCTAAAAATGAAGTTCTTCGACTGAAGACTTTGATATTTTGAAGACTTTTTGAAGACTTTGAAAGTGAAGAAATTGGTGTGACCTTGAAGACTTTGTATTCATTCGAGGAACATGAAGCATGAAGACTTTTGTTTTCGTAGTTTCATTTTCTCTTTCTTGAGTCATAGGAAACACCGTACTGTTAAAGGGGGTCGAGGAAATACTAAGGAGAAAATTTCCATGTGATGCTCAACTCAAATCCTACACCTACCAATCCCTTCGAGTGAAGCCATTGGAAATCTCATACAGATCAGTCAATTTCTTCAGTGACAGAGACGTAGTTCTTCTGGTCACTGAGGACTTTGCTCTATCTGAGGAGTTAGGAATTTGCCAGTGCAAATTGCCTACATAGTGAGGAACATGGTAGCCCTGAGGAATTTGTACGTCAAAATTTCCGACCGTTGCTGTGCTACGCGCCAGCTGTCCCAAAATATCTTGTCCACCTAACGGTCATATCATTGAAGGGCATTTATGTCTTATCATGTCGGGCTGCTCCCTAGGCTATACATAGCCGCCCCCTACAACCACTAGCTGGTTGGCTGCTCCGCGAGAACTTGACACTTGTCATTTGAGAGCAACCCATCCTCCGAGGACTTTGAGTGAAAATCATCAAGTGAGGAAAATCCAAACCCAAACCCAAAACACCTACAAACCCAAAGTGATTGAGCATCACTAAAGAGATTGATCCTGTGTGGATCCGACGCTTGTTACCTTTGAAGACTGTGCTTCTTCCAGACGATTAGGCGTCAAGGTCTAGAGCATCCAAGAGGAATTGTGGATCGCTGAGTGACCAAGTCTGTGAAGGTTTGGAAGTCACCTGAAGACTTACCACGAGTGATTGGGCGAGGACTGTGTGTCCTTAGCTCAAGGAGAATACGGTGAGGACTGTGTGTCCGGGACTAGGTGTCCTCGAGTTTAAATACTCAGCCGCTCCAACCAGATGTACAACTGAGACAACAGTTGGAACTGGTCTACCAAATCATTGTCTTCACCAAGCTTACCGGTTCTATTTCCTCAACACTTTCATTTCCTCATTACTGTGTTGTGTGTTTGTTCATATCTGTGTTTGAAGACTTTGACTGAAGACTTGCTCAATTTCCTCAGTTCAAATTCTTCAGTCTGTTTGTCTTCATCTTGTGTTATCCTGTGTTTACGCTTTCTGTACTCTGTGTTTGTCTTCATTTCTTCATGATGACCATGCATGTAATCTGCTATGTTTACTTTTGAGTACTTATTCCGCTGCTAATAGTTCTTCGCTAAGGAATTTACTCACGAGCAAATTCCCCAGTGAAGAATTTCATAAAAATCGCCTATTCACCCCCCTCTAGTCGATATAACGCACTTTCACTAGATGGCTTCTTCTCTCTTTTTGGATCTCAATACAATGTTCTCCCCCTCTCTCGTGGAGATCTATTCGATGTAATCTTCTTTTTGCGGTGTGTTTGTTGAGACCGATGAATTGTGGGTTTATGATCAAGATTATCTATGAACAATATTTGAATCTTCTCTGAATTCTTTTATGTATGATTGGTTATCTTTGCAAGTCTCTTCGAATTATCAGTTTGGTTTGGCCTACTAGATTGATCTTTCTTGCAATGGGAGAAGTGCTTAGCTTTGGGTTCAATCTTGCGGTGTCCTTTCCCAGTGACAGTAGGGGCAACAAGGCACGTATTGTATTGTTGCCATCGAGGATAACAAGATGGATTTTTTATCATATTGCATGAATCTATCCCTCTACATCATGTTATCTTGCTTAAAGCGTTACTCTATTTTCTTGAACTTAATACTCTAGATGCATGCTGGATAGCGGTCGATGAGTAGAGTAGTAGTAGTAGATGCAGGCAGGAGTCGGTCTACTTGTCTCGGACGTGATGCCTATATACATGATCATACCTAGATATTCTCATAACTATGCTCAATTCTGTCA
This sequence comes from Aegilops umbellulata, assembly GCA_032464435.1. NCBI lineage: Eukaryota > Viridiplantae > Streptophyta > Magnoliopsida > Poales > Poaceae > Aegilops > Aegilops umbellulata. The sequence continues at coordinate 270,172,052 of CP136059.1, read as the reverse complement.
ATTGCTCAACAGTAATTCGTTCACCCACCGTAAAATACTTATGCTCTTGAGAGAAGCCACTAGTGAAATCTATGGCCCACGGGTCTATCTTCATCATATCAATCTTCCAATACTTAGTTATTTCCTTTGCTTTTTTACTTTGTTTTTATTTTACTTTGCATCTTTATCACAAAAACACCAAAAATATTATCCTATCATATCTACCAGATCTCACTCTCGTAAGTGACTGTGGAGTGATTGACAACCCCTTATCGTGTTGGTTGCGAGGAGTTATTTGCTTTGTGCAGGTACGAGGGACTCGCGCATAGCCTCCTACTGGATTGATACCTTGGTTCTAAAAAACTGAGGGAAATACTTACGCTACTTTGCTGCATCATCCTTTCCTCTTTAAGGAAATCCAACGCAGTGCTCAAGAGGTAGCAGGGGGCGCGGCCAGCCCATGGCTCCCTCCTCTCTCTCTCATAAGGCCCATGTTGGCCCATTAGTTCCCCTGGGTTTCCGATACCCCCCCGGCACTCCGATAAATATCCGGTGACCCCCGGAACTCATCCGGTGTCCGAATATAGTCGTCCAATATATCAATCTTTATGTCTCGACCATTTCGAGACTCCTCGTCATGTCCGTGATCACATCCGGGACTCCGAACTATCTTTGGTACATCAAAACACATAAACTCATAATACCGATAGTCACCGAACGTTAAGCGTGCGGACCCTACGGGTTCAAGAACTATGTAGACATGACTGAGACACGTCTCTGGTCAATAACTAATAGCGGAACCTGGATGCTCATATTGGCTCCTACATATTCTAGGAATATCTTTATCGGTCAAACCGCATAATTAACAACATACGTTGTTCCCTTTGTCATCAGTATGTTACTTGCCCGAGATTCGATCGTCGGTATCTCAATGCCTAGTTCAATCTCGTTACCGGCAAGTCTCTTTACTCGTTTCGTAATGCATCATCCCGCAACTAACTCGTTAGTCACATTGCTTGCAAGGCTTATAGTGATGTGCATTACCGAGAGGGCCCAGAGATACCTCTCCGACAATCGGAGTGACAAATCCTAATCTCGATCTATGCCAACTCAATAAGTACCATCGGAGACACCTGTAGAGAACCTTTATAATCACCCAGTTACGTTGTGACGCTTGGTAGCACACAAAGTGTTCCTCTGGTATTCGAGAGTTGCATAATCTCATAGTCATAGGAACATGTATAAGTCATGAAAAAAGCAATAGCAATATACTAAACGATCAAATGCTAAGCTAACGGAATGGGTCAAGTCAATCACATCATTCTCTAATGATGTGATCCCGTTAATCAAATGACAACTCATGTCTATGGCTAGGAAACTTAACCATCTTTGATTCAACGAGCTAGTCAAGTAGAGGCATACTAGTGACACTCTATTTTTCTATGTATTCACACATGTACTAAGTTTCCGGTTAATACAATTCTAGCATGAATAATAAACATTTATCATGATATAAGGAACTATAAATAACAACTTTATTATTGCCTCTAGGGCATATTTCCTTCATAGGATGCCTTACGATCTACTCTTCGTCAATTTCATTCGGGGCAAAGCTTTCAGTTTGGCTCTATGTACTTCATTGCTCATGTGGCAAGGCATCTGGCCTTTATCACCGCTCTTTCTCCTTGGTTTGTTTCTCTATTCTTAGTTTAACACTAGCTTGTTTGTCTTGTTTAGTCCTGCTAGCTAGGTAATATCACCTTGTCATATAGGTTGATTTCATATAGCTTCATTTAGGGAAATTACACCCAAAGAAGTAAGTTCAAAGTTGCAGTCGCCTATTCACCCGGTCTAATCGACATTTTGATACCTCACCAAACTTATATCAATGTCCCATCTCAGCGTAGTTGAAGCAATATCCGGTCTCATTTTCTCCTATCAACATGAATGAAGGAGAGACATAGTTACTGTATTTCTCGCCATCACCTTTAGTTTGACCTCTTGCACAGTTGTTGCTATTTGTTCCTTCAAAGTAGTGAGAACATGTTGCTGGGGCATAGTAGCAAACGAGCCCCGAAAATCAGTGGCGTGGCCCTTAAGGAACCATATCACACACACATTTTCAGTCGTTTTTTCCACATTGGATATGCATCCAACAAAAAATAGATGGAGAAGAGCATAATGATGTAGATCAGCTCACAAAAGATCACGTCTCAGTAACACACTTTATCACCCCCTGTTTCAGACCATCAACACCCTCATGGGTTTCAACATCACAATACACTTCTCATGGCTACAATTTCGATAAGGTTTCCCACACTTCAGCTTAACTTGAGATGACCTCGACAGTTGCAGCAAATGGTAAGTGATGAAGAATTCAACAACCATGGCGCCATTGATGAGTCAACAATACTCTATGTCCCTCGCTCCGCACTTGTCTTATCCAACGGCTCTATCAGTTACTGCTCGACAAAGTTCTCAAGTGTTTTTTCTCTCCAAAATCAGCAATGCCCTCCTTCACCAGCTTAAGTAATTATTGCCAGCCTCCAACTTGATATCATTGGACATCAACTATATTACCTATACGAGCTTGATACAAAGGTCCTTGAAGATGGTGCATCATCTGAATTTGTAGCAGAGAAGTTAATCCATTTTTTTCTAGAGCTTGTTGAATCATCAACCCTCCCCTCCCCCCCATGGTTAGCATACCAGTAATGCACTTCTCAAGCAAGAGACAAGCAAAGTTGCTCCCTACTGCACTCAACAACATATGTTTTTCTTCCAATGAAAACAACGAACTGTGCACGGATACCTCTGCCCATGCATATTCTCGAGCAGCAACACTCACGAACGAACTCTGCTCGTTGTTGGAACAACGAGTTGTGGTCCTCTTCACCGACTGACGTGGACACCTTTCCTCTACCTACACACACGAGCAACAAATCACCTCTTTCCTTCTCGCACACAACAAGCGGACCCCCCACGTTTTTTCTTTGGAAGCCACAAACAACCACACCCTCATCCAGATGTCTCCTTCACTGCCACGACCCACAACACATGTTGTTGTGCCCGCCATCTCCTCGCCCCATTCACAACACATCACGACAACATCTCCAACTAGGCTCGCCACCCCCTTCTCGCTTGTTCCCCATCCGCACTCACGCCTCCGGACACGAGCGCCCGACAACCCACACCGATCTACCGCCGATGACATCCAGAACCCTACGCTGCCTGAAATGATTTATTTTTTTGGAAATAAACAACAAAAAGAGAGGAATCTCATAGATTTTTAGGAAACGTGGACGAGGAACCGAAAGCGACCAGAAAGAGAGAAAGAAAGCAGGGTGTACACTACACCAAAACGGAGAGATGATGATGGCATAATTAGCAACAAACGATGGTGAGCTGTGGCGTGCGCTGCCCCGGTTTTGATAACCATGCCGCGGGCCACCCTCCTCATAACCCCCCCGGGCCCGCGTGCAGTGTCTGTCCACGGCCCGCACGACTCCACTTCCCCCGATCCCCCATAGCCTACCGAATACCGTACGCCCTGCCCCCCCTCCCCCCTCTCCCCGCGACTCCGCCCGCCCCCGCCCTCGCCGCGCCGTTCCCCCCAAAACCCAAAAATATCCCGCCGAATTCCACCGCCAGCGCCCACCACTTTCCCCTCCCCCATCCCCTCTCCCCGCGCCCCGCACCGCCGGAGCCGATGGATCCGCAGGCGGCGGAGGGGCAGGACGCGGCGGCGGTGCTGGGGGCCGACCCGGCGCCGCTGACGGCGCTGCTGGGGGACCTGGCGTCGCCGGCCAACGAGGCGCGGTCGCGGGCGGAGCGGACGTTCCACGCGCTCCGGGCCTCCCACCCGGACGCGCTCGCGCTGCGCCTCGCGCACCTGCTGCTCTCCCCGGCGCACCCCGCGGCGCCCATGGCCGCCGTGCTGCTCCGCCGCCTCATCTCCCCGGGCTCCCAGGCCTTCGTCTACCCGGCGCTCGCCCCCGCCACGCAGTCCTCGCTCCGCGCGCTGCTCCTCTCGGCCGCCTCCGCGCCCGGCCTCTCCAGGTCCATCTCGAAGAAGCTCTCCGACGCCGTCGCCGAGCTCGCCACCTACCTGCTGCCCTCCGGCTCCTGGCCCGATCTCCTCACCTTCCTCTACAAGTCCGTCGCCTCCGCCTCCTCGCCCCCCGCGCTGCAGGAGTCGGCGCTCAACACCCTCGCCAGGCTCGCCTCCCACCTCGCCGCCGGCTTCCCCGACCTCCACGCGCTCCTCCTCGCCGCGCTCTCGCACCCCTCCTCCACCGACGTCCGCGTCGCCGGCCTCAACGCCGCCATCAGCGTCATCCAGTCCCTCCCCTCCGCCGCCGACCGCGACCGGTTCCAGGACCTCCTCCCCGCCATGATGCGCGCCCTGGCCGAGTCGCTCAACTGCGGCAACGAGGGCTCCGCGCAGGAGGCGCTCGAGATGATGATTGAGCTCGCTGGCCTCGAGCCGCGGTTCCTCCGCCGCCAGCTGCCCGACGTCGTCGCCTCGATGCTGCAGATTGCCGAGGCCCCCGGATTGGAGGATGGCACACGCCACCTTGCTGTCGAGTTCGTTGTTACCCTTGCCGAGGCGAGGGAGCGTGCGCCTGGGATGATGAGGAGGCTGCCCCGGTACGTTGGCAGGCTCTTTGCGGTGGTCATGACCATGCTGCTTGATGTCCAGGATGAGCCGGCATGGTACGCCGCAGTGTCCGAGGAGGAGGACGCTGGGGAAACCGGAAGCTTTGTGTTTGCACAGGAGTGTCTTGACCGGCTTGCAATTGCTGTTGGTGGCAACACCATCTTGCCCGTGGCTGCTGAGTTGCTCCCATCGTATATCGGTGCTGAAGAGTGGAAGAGACGGCATGCGGCACTCATGACGATATCACAGATTGCAGAAGGCTGTGCTAAGGTGATGACTAAGAATCTTGACCAGGTAGTTGGGATGGTGCTCAATTCTTTCAATGATCCTCACCCTCGGGTGAGGTGGGCAGCAATCAATGCAGTAGGGCAGCTTTCGACGGACTTGGGGCCTGAGTTGCAGAACAAGTTGCACCATGTTGTACTCCCTGCGTTGGCTTCAGCCATGGATGATTCCGAGAACCCACGCGTACAGGCAAGTGATTGCTCACCATTTGCATTCCAAGTCATCTGCATCATTCCCCTTTCAGTATTCTTTGTTCTATCCTAATTTCTTAAAGCAGTGTTTATCATCATATCATGTAACCCACATGCTTGCTATATTACCATACAATCCATTTAAATGATAAATATTGTCAACCTAGTGTGTGGTATTCCAAGTCTACTACCAGGGCACTGTTGACAGTTATGTAACCGGTCATGTTTTGCTGATGCACACCTGATGCTTTGTGGCGTCTGACTTTGGATATGCTGATGTGCATTACTGTACAGGTTGGGCATCGTCATCATAGATAGTATTTGTATTGAAGATTTTATCATATCTTTTTACTAGTTTGTGGTGTTACACTTTGGAGTTTTAGGCCTACTTTTGGACAGCACATGGTGTTTTAGGTCAAAACATAAAGTGGACTCTTAGCCTGTGTGTGAAGCCAAGACTTGGTATTTGCTAGGGCATTGTTCAAATTATTTGTAGGGTATTGCAGTTTATTGCCAAGATTTTTCTACATACTGGTCGATGGATGCTTGCACTTGTCATGCCTTTGGAGGCAATTCAGACTGGCTGAGTTTATCCGTATCACATGATGCATTCTTAATTCCTGAGATGTTGGCTTGTATTTTGATTCCTTGCTGCTGCTTATAGAAGACATGAATTATGTAGACAATCTTTCAGTTAAAAATTGTTCTGCACCAAAACGATGATGACCTAAGAGTGGTTGCAGGTCGTAATGTTTTTTAGTACATCAACTGTTTTAAAAGTAAACCCAAATGAAATTCAAGAGCATCTCCAAACCGCCCATATGCGTAATATCTCCTACAGAGATGAATTTGGAAGCGGAGACCAGAGAGATTCAACATTCAAAACATTTCGCTTGGAGAACTTTAGTTAAATAAAACTGTTTGGCACAAAATAGATATAGGATAGTGCAAGATCCCTGTACACCATAGATAGACTGCCTGCAGAACATCCAAGGGTGCTACTTGTACCAGTCTTGGAAGGTCGGTGTCTGGATTGTTTGTTTGTTGGTCTTAGGTGTTTACGTTTCTGCAAGATATGCTTCAAGGGGTATATGGACATCTTCCAATGTACCCCATTTACGCTGGAGTTGATGCTAGTTCAGTGACCATATACGTGTACAAGCTATTCATGACATTGGCATGACAGCATCTCACAGAGAAAGCTTATACTGTTTATTTTTTATAGTGTTTGCAACTTGTGCTTTCTTGGATGTGTACTTGAGTGATTAACTTGTCATGATTGTTTCCTCCATCAAGTGATCAACAAGGCATGTTCTAACCTTTGTTTTGTATTTTATATTCCCGATGAGTTCAGGCACATGCAGCTTCTGCAATTCTGAACTTCAGCGAAAATTGCAGACCCGAAATTTTAACTCCATACTTGGACGTGATAGTCGGCAAACTTCTCCTGTTGCTTCAGGTAAATCTTTGCTTCCAACCTTAAACTTCTAGAGGCTACGGTAAATACATGAGCATATTTGATACATATTTGGAAATTTGTTTCTTTTCCTTATAGTCTGGAAGCCAAATGGTGCAAGAAGGTGCTTTGACCGCTTTAGCGTCAGCTGCAGATTCTTCGCAGGTACAAGAGAAAATACCGTTGAACGTTGAAGGTTTTCTGGTCAATACTATTGCTAATTCATGCCAAACATATTGATTCAGGAACACTTCCAAAAGTATTATGATGCAGTCATGCCATATCTCAAGGCTATACTCATGAATGCAACTGATAAATCAAGCAGAATGTTGCGTGCCAAATCCATGGAATGCATAAGTTTAGTTGGTATGGCTGTTGGGAAACAGAAATTTAGGGATGACGCTAAGCAGGTAATGATATTTTTGTTGCTCTGGTTCATATATATTTCATGTTGTAAAAACTTTCCATGTCAAGTATCAGGTTAGATTGTAGATATGTTATCTGCAATTTATTCTGCAAAATTCAATATTCATTGGTTGACCCTTTGAGCATGAATGCATTTTGCTTAGGTTATGGAAGTTTTGATGTCACTGCAAGGATCTCACATGGAGGCTGATGACCCAATAACGAGTTACATGCTGCAAGTACGTCGGAAATCAGAATACGATTGGCAGTTATACGGTTACTTGTGTGTTCACCTTGACTTAATCTAATTGTGATAACTAAAACTTATGCTTATTCTAAATGCATTTGTAGGCATGGGCAAGACTTTGTAAGTGCCTTGGTCAGGAGTTCCTCCCGTACATGAGTGTTGTTATGCCCCCTCTACTTCAGTCTGCTCAGCTTAAACCAGATGTGAGCATCACTTCTGCAGGCGAGGATGGTGAATCTGATGATGATGGGTATGTTTTAGGACTCCCCTCCATGTTTACATTGACATTTTGTCATATCTTGTTTTCTTATAGGGGGTGTAGGTGGGGCGGAGCAGTTCGGTTCTTTTTGCTGTGCAGCATGACCTTTTCAAAGTATTTAGGGACAATTTTTGGTCTGATCCTCTTATATAGGGTAATGTGCTGAAGTGTTAGGTTCCTAGGGTCGTCCTTATGTGGCTGCCAACACGATAATGAGTGGAGGCATTGCCACTGTCACCCGGCAACACTGTGGTGGTTGAGAGCATTAGTGTTTTGTGGGTGAGGACGGGGAACGCGCCACTGGTGGGCAGTGGAGAGGAAGGGACGGGATGATTGCTTCAGCCATTCAGGTTGCTTGATGCCTTCGCTTTCCTCCCTAGGAGGAAGGGGGTGCTCTACATGAGGTCCAGGTTCCGATTGATCTAGGTTTGATCGGATCATGGCTGCTGTCACCCTCGTTTTATATGAGTCTGCCGAGTACACTGGTGCCACAATTTTAGTGTTGGTTCAGCGGGCCAACGGCCTGAACCATCCCCATCTCTATTTACCTGTATTGAATTTTCATCCGCTGGTCACAGTCACATGATAGAAACGGTGAATCTGACCATGCAGGCATGTTTTCAGTAGTTGAATTTATGTGTTAGTCCATAGTTGGTGAATCTGACCAACTAGTCCTGCATGATTTGGCATTATGATGTTGGTGATACCTTGGCTTGTTTTTTTGAATTTATGTGTTAGTTCATACAGGACGAACTAAGAATTAACTTGTATTCTATTTAGCTCAACCCACCTTTCATTGTAGCAGTGCCGAGACTATTAACAGAGAGGTTTGTGCTTGCCACCTATATAGGCTAAATGTTCCTTACGGCCTGTACTAAATAAATGCAGTGTTGAGACGATTACCCTGGGAGATAAGAGGATTGGCATCAGGACCAGTCTTCTGGAGGAGAAAGCAACAGCATGTAGTATGCTGTGTTGCTATGCTGATGAGCTCAAGGAAGGTTTTTTTCCATGGATTGATCAGGTCATGTTATCATTTCTTCTTCTTTCAAAATTTATCCTCCCTGTTTGTCCGACTGTCTTGCTGTGTGTGCGCACAAGGAATTGCAACTGAATCTGGATTTGTACAGGTTGCAACTACTCTGGTACCTCTGCTCAAATTCTATTTTCATGACGAAGTTAGGAAGGCAGCTGTTTCAGGTTAGGGATCTTCAATTTTGTTATATTTCTTTCTTGTATTTTACATGTTCTCAAGTTGTATGCATAATGCAATCTTCCCAGCGATGCCTGAGCTTCTGCGTTCAGCAAAGTTGGCAGTAGAAAAAGGCCAAGCTCAAGGCCGGGATAATTCTTATCTTAAGCAACTATCTGATTACATAGTTCCAGCTCTTGTAGAGGCTATGCATAAAGTAAGTGCAGCTTCTAAGATGTTTCTTCATTCCACTTAGTGCTCATTCAGTTAGTTATTGTTCTTTGGTCTAAGCCTGTTACTGTAACTCTGTAGGAACCTGAGACACAAATTTGTGCAAGCATACTGGAGTCACTGAACGAGTCAATTCAGGTACTGTATATTGTTTTATAGTGCCATGGTTATAGTTATTTGTGGCATAAAAAGTTATGTTCTCTTCAGAAGCCTCAGTATTTTGACTTTGTGCACAGCTATCTCCTTATTTTGTCATAACTTTACTAGACTAGTTGGTCTTACTATGCTAAAGTATATGCGGGACTAGTGTTCTACCGTGTGGACCTCAATGGATCGACATTGGTTTAAACTGTGATGTATTGGGTGGTGTTGTAAGGTGTGTGGTTAGTATTTCCACCTGGGTTTGGGCGATTTTTAAGAACCACCTACTCTAGTCTGTGCTGTATAATTTTGGCTATAAAATTAACAGGATTATGTCCCTAGTGCTGTGTTGATTAGCTCTTCTGCCTAAATATTTAGTGAAAATACTCTCTACCATTCAACTTATCCTACCTATTAATAAAGTGTGACAGTCTTCATCTGCTAGTACATGTCATCAACTCACAATCATCTGCGCCTTTTCAGTTGTGTGCTTATTCCTGCACTTGGCTTGGTGACGATCATTGATAGATAGTAATAATCTGTTTTCTTAAGATAAAAAGTAGTAGTAATCTGTAATTCATCACCTTTGTTCAGATGTCAGGAACACTTCTCGATGAAGGCCAGGTTAGATATATAGTGGAGGGAATCAAAGAAGTAATAACAGCAAGCTCTAATAGGAGGACAGAACGAACAGAGAGGGCGAACGCTGAGGACTTTGATTCAGAAGAAGACGAGCTACTGAGGGAAGAAAACGAACAGGAGGATGAAATCTTTGATCAAGTAAGCTAACGAAATGCTAGACTGCAACTTTTGGACAAAGCAGCATACCAGTACTTATATTTTTGATACATGTGGTAATATAGACAAGTGGCCAGTATGGGTACTGAAATTGACTTAGATACCTAATTAATCCTCCTTATTCATGTAATTAAGCAATAAAAGTTGCTTGCATGATTGTTTTGTACTTTTCGCTAATGTAAACAGTGGCTAATGCTAATGCTAATTGCTAAGCTCCATTACCAGTAATTTAGACAAGCTTACCATTTGTGATTTTGCAGGTTGGCGATTGTTTGGGCACTCTGGTCAAAACTTTCAAGACTTACTTCCTTCCATTCTTTGATGAACTCTCTGTCTACTTGACACCTATGTTGGTACGTGAAATGATTAACCATGAGATTTTGAGGCTATGTTTCACTAACCTATTCCTTTTGTTCTTTGATGAACTCTGTCTATTCGACACCTATGCTGGTAGTTCTGAAAAATCTTTACACAACAAATTATTCTTTGACTTTGCTGATGCCAAATCTTAAACCATGCTTTGTTACCCCTTAGGTCATTTTCAGATAGTGTATGTTCATAGAACGAACTGCTTGCGTAGTTGAATGTTTCTCATTTGCAATCCTTTCTTTAGATGTTTCCAAAAAGAAGCTTCGATGTGAATGTATATATGTTCTGTTTTTTGGTGATCCGATGATCTGTGATAACTGCTAAACATCTCATTGCAAACATTATACTCTTGTAACACAATGCATTATTTAGATGGACTTCATAAGTTTATCATGTTTGATTTGATCAATTATTAGGGCAAGGATAAGACATCAGAAGAAAGAAGAGTCACCATTTGCATTTTTGATGATGTTGCAGAACACTGTCGAGAAGCAGCAGTTAGGTAACAGCTTTATGATCCTCCTACTTTTTTCTCCAAGATATTGTTCGTAAAACCTTTTCTCATGAAGCAAAGTTTTTTTGTTATCTGGTTCCCACTTCTCAGGTATTATGACACATATCTTCCTTCCCTGTTAGAAGCCTGCGCAAGTGAAAACCCAGATGTTAGACAGGTCTGAATCTTTCTTCAATCACAAAGTTTGATGTGTGATCATATTGCATATTTTCTCAAGAAGTTTCTTTAGAAGTCCATGGGTTCATTTTTAACCTGTTGTTTTCAGGCTGCAGTTTACGGTATTGGCATCTGTGCTGAGTTTGGTGGTTCTGCATTTAGGCCTCATACTGGGGGTATGTGTTTTGCTCGTTGTGAATCAGGCTATTTTATTGTTGCAGTTGTTGTTGACGTTGATTTTTTTTTATGCAGAGGCACTGTCCAGATTATACAATGTAATCAAACATCCTAATGCATTGGACTTGGATAATGCGATGGCATATGACAATTCTGTTTCCGCTCTTGGAAAGATATGTCAATTTCATCGTGATAGCATTGATGCATCTCAGGTATCTTGTGAGCCATATGCCTTTGTATTCTTACTCTTGTATTGCACACAACCTAGCATGCATGCTTTGAATATGTGGTGATTAAATGTAGGAAGTATTTACTTTAAACTCCTGCATTTGTGTCTTTGAATATGTGGCTTGGGAATGGGTATTCATGTTTGACATTAATTCGATAATAAACGTTGTCAAGGTACAACATCATTTTCCTTCAGATAAAAAATAGCTGTACTTGTTACTCAAAGCAGATAACATCACCTCAAGGCTCAGAGGGTTTACTGTGCTGAAACCTTCAAGTTATGTGTGAACATTAAATTGCTTTAACTAACAAGACATGTCTAATTGTAAGATGAAATCAGACTATGCAATCATACCTAATATTGAACTTGTACTCCTTTTGGCCTTACAAGTATTCAACCAGTTAATGTACACCACTGTTCAACCAGTTTCCCAGGCAGGTTATACATGGATATTTCCCCCTTTTTCTTTGAATTAGTGTGAGAATTCGTAATTCTCAATAGTGAACACATTGCCTACAACACCACCATTTGTGTTGTAAGCTAAAAATCTACTTTGTTGTAATATTGCTCTCTTTACTGCCACTGAAGGGGATTTGAACTAAGATATGCTACCTCTGTCTCAAAATATTTTGAGACAGAGGGAGTACATCTGAACCTGACAGGCCAACAATACTAAGATTACATTATGTAGTTTAAAAAGGAAGAAAGGAAGATAGTAGTTCTTTCATCAATTGCTAATTGGATCTTTAGGAATTCAGTGACACTTCACTATGTCCTCTTGCCCCAAGTATCAAATGATGGTGCATTACCTGTCAAATGATGAGTACTTTTGAGACAGAGGTAGTACCTTTTTTACTAAATCAATTCCTTAACCAGTGCTGACATGCAACACCTTTTTTGTTTTAACAGGTCATTCCTGCTTGGTTAAGTTGTTTGCCATTGAAAAACGACCTAGTTGAGGCCAAGATTGTCCATGAACAGATGTGTGCAATGCTTGAGAAGTAAGCAATAGCCAAAAATGATTTCCACTGGGATTTTGCAGTTTTGCCAAGTCATGATGTGGAATAGAAATGCCAACCTACATTTAGTTAGTAGCATGATGATTATGTTTTCTCTCTTACTAACTTTGTTGGCACGACTAGCAGGTCTGACAGTGAGCTTTTGGGCCATAATAATCAACATCTTCCAAAGATTGTATCTACTTTTGCAGAGGTATTCATTTTTGTTTATTCTTGATTCTCAATGTAACTCTTCCATTTTGTTTGATTTGCTGGTAAAGATGTTACTACCTGCATTTTTGGAGCCATAAAGGAATTCTTCTATATTTGTATACTATGCATCTTATGTCTTGAGTTCTGAAAATCGATTTGAAATCAGCACTTCGAAACTGCATATCCGTGTTAATCCTAATAGGCATATAAATACACCTCAGAGTATCGACAAATGTGGTACCAACTAGTGTGTCTGGTTAACCCTGTCAACCTCTAGGTTGAACCCTGAAACTGGGAGTACCTACTGTGGTACATTGACAATTTTTGGTCACAATGCTGTCATCACTAGTATGTTCTTTTGCAACCATTTGTTACTCATCTCAACTGCCAAATCATCCGTTACCTTAGATGCAATTAGCTTTTCTTTTTTGTTATCTTATTTTAGAATCAATCGGTCCTTCTATAGTTGCACTAAATTATTCTTCATTCCCCGAGACTAATTTGTGTTTGTCTAGTCTATAATTGATGCAGTCAATTTGACAGAAACATTGCAATTTGAAATGTACTTTCAATATAATGTGAGCTCACCATGGAATATATCTATAATGCAATCACAGGGCTATATGGCTAACAATATCTTCAGAACGTTCAACACTATCTGTTTAACACCATATTTTTTTTTGCTGAGTGCAGATCCTGTGTGCCGGCAAGGATCTGGCAACCGAACAAACTGCTAGCAAGATAGTTAATCTGCTAAGGCAGCTCCAAACCACTCTGCCTCCTTCAGTACTAGCCTCGACATGGTCTACTCTTCAGCCACAGCAACAGCTCGCGTTACAATCTGTATTGACATCATAGCTAACCAGAATGACCTCAATCGTGTTACACATGGAATTCAAAGCTTACCTTTTTTCTTCTTCTTGTGTTCCATTCACATATTTTTTGTGCTTGGGTTGCTGGGGTTTGTGCAGCATACAAATGCCCTGGGCTTTTGTACCAAGGGCAAGGTTTGCATCAGGTGTGTATATTTTATTGCGGAGTGATGTGTGCGAGGCTGGGATGTCTCCACATCGCCGTGGCAAGGTTGTAAAGTGACATATTTGGCTAGTGATGTTAGTTGGGTAGAAAGAGTTGTAAATTAACAGCAATTTTGATCGTTGATGGTTGATGTCGTATTCATTCTGTGAACATTTGTTTGAGGGTTGTCCATTCTGGATGTTACCAGAGTGTTGAAGTGATTTCATGTCGTTTAATTTCTTAACTGAAACAGATGAAACTAGGTCAAGATGTACTTAAAACTGCTTTGTACTCCCTCCATTCCTAAATATAAGCTGTTTTGGTAGTTCAAATTATAAACTACCTCGTTTAGAAACTATAGGATTGCATATATTATAGGAATTTAAAACGTATAGAAGATCTGTCTGGACTGAATTATATCTATCGTTGTCTGTGTTAAAGTTGTGTGTCTGCCAGTGTATGTTCTGTGACTACATGGATTTTTATTATTATTTCAGATTTAGATGTATACTTAATACTCCCTCTGATATAAGACGTTTTACATCCAATATGTGAGCATATTGTATGTAATAACGTCTTATATTATGGAACGGAGAGAGTATATAATTAAGTGTCTTGGTATGATATGGACTCATGTGCAGAATAATCCGGGGGTAAAACGTGTTTGGTTCTGCTTGTAGAATCTGAAACATAAATTACCATACTATATTGTCAAGTATATATCATAAATTACAAAGTAGGGCATTTTGGAGGCCGAGCTCCATGGAGGCCTTTATTTTGAAAAGTTCAAAAGTTCAAAATTTCAGTTTCAAGAAAATCTGAAAAACGAATAGACCATAAATTTCAGTTTCTCCATCAGACGTATTGCGTAAGCCAAAAGGAAGAGGAAGGAGTGCACAAGAACGGTAAGAATGGGAGCCATGAGGAAAGGATTCATGCCAAATATTTGCACCCCAACACTAGAGGTGCAAACAAACAAGGAGGACCTTCCTCCATATTCCCATTCCTATTGCTCTCGAGCTCTCTCTTTTGTTTTCTTCCTGGCTTACTCTTAGTGCTTACAAATCTAGTGACACAAAACTCTTGAAGAACAAGCTTGAAACTGGATAAAGTGTTTCATTTTTGAGGTATAAATAATGGGTGGTGCACCATATGCAGAACCTTTGAGGAGTAAGCAATGAAGACAACCAGTGCATGTGGCACCATTATATAGCCAACAGGCCTGCCATTCAATGATAATGGGAACACGTAATCACCTGCACTGTCCTATTGTCCTCTACTCTTAATTAAGGGCATGTGGCTAAAGATCCCTTTTGCTTACCTTTATTACCCATATCCAAAACTAGTACTCCCTCCGTTCCATAATATAAGAACGTTTTTGACACTAGTTTAGTGTTAAAAACGTTCTTATATTTTGAGACAGAGGGAGTACATAATATGAGTATCAGCCTTTTTTAGAACAAGATATGTATCAGCATGAGCATTTATACTGTAAAAAATATGTACCAATAATAATTTATGAGCTGAAAATAATATGAGATTGAAAAATTAAATCCTATAAGTGAACTTGGAAAAATTTCAAAACAATGGGCAAAGTACCACCATGGTGACAATTAATTGGAACACAAGGTACTTCGGACATAAGATGCGTCATACAGATGACAATATATGATTAAACCATGATTAGAGAGGTCTCATATCAGCAAAACCAAAATTTCTATAGAACTATTTATCAACATATTTTTTGTATAGTCCTATTGTTCTGGAAGTAATTTTGTATCTAAATTTTGAAGGTTGTACACAACTATGTACATGGAAGGAAATACATATAGAAAAACATATATCGTAGGAAACCACCAGCCACAACCCCTATGAGAAGAATACATGAAGGTATAATGATTACATATTCAATTTAAACTCACTATACACATCAGTTCAACATGGATCACCTAGCAATACTTTGATCAACGTATTTTTAGAACTAGGTTCAAACACGAATGAAGAACAAGACCCCAGAGAGTGTATGGTACTTCTCCCATGCCAAAGTACTTCGTAACTCAACCTTGTAGCTCGGCCACCATTCCTACAAGGATTACATCACCCATGTTGAGATGCAAAAAAACAACATGTTCATGATGGGGGAAATAAGCCTTATCTCGCACGTGTATACATAAAACAACACCATTTTATGATCAAGTGTACAGATTCCATTGGAGATACCATTTTTGAGGTCGCAGATATATCTTATTGCAACCAAGGTTGTTTCTTGATAGCCTGTGTATCTATCCATTAGTTTGATATCCCATGTGTGATGTCTTTCAGAATCGATGATAATGCACATATTATTACATGTTTTGTGTGCCAATTACCATCTTTCTCTCTGATTTCTGCTCGTAATCTCAGCTACAGTGGTCAGCAGTGGTGTGCCATGATGTGGTTCAGTCTCCAACACAAGTTCAACATAAAGAACCATTCTATGTGTTAAAGTTGTGTGTGTCATCTTGTCAAGTCTGAAAATGTGCTTGTTTGTGTTCTACGGAGTCCCTTTTTCAGATAATAGATATGTATAGTCCATAATACCTGATAAGTAAATTAAATGTCTTCACATGATAAGGACTCATGTGCAGAATAATGTGGAGCTAAACATGTGTGTCATTATGGAGTAAGGGATGCTAAAGAAACGAACAAACACAAAGATAACAATCCAACTTTGTAGGGTGAATGAACTTGAATTAAATAATATTATACTATGAATCATGTTTCATGTCGTGCGAGCCAAAAGGAACAGGAAAGGGCACCAAAAAATAGGCATGGGAGGCTTAGGAAAACTAAAGCCTCTTCCGGTGTTACATGAGGAACTGAGAGGTGAGAGATTAAGCCTTCCATCTTGTTCCCATGCCCACTGTTCTTAGGCCTCTGCATATGTATGTTTCATTTTCCCCTAAAGCGATTTAGCAAACAAAAAGGAAGAGGAAGGAGTGCCTAAGAACGATAGGAATGAGAGGCATCGGGAAATACCAAACTGAATCGTCACCTCAGGACAAGAGGTGAAGAACCAGTTAGGCTTTCCTCTATGTTCTCATTCCGATTGCTCTTACACCCTCTCTTTCTTCCTCTTCCTAGTTCGCTTTTGAGATACCACATCAAATATGTGCACGCACACATATTTGGTTTCTAAGCTAAAGCAACCAAACAAGCCCAAAAGGAAGAGGAAGGAGTGCTTGAGAACAATAGGAATGGGAGGCATTGGAAAACACCAAAGCAAGTCCCACCTCCAACACAAGAGGTGAAAGAAAAGCAAGTTAGGTTTTCCTCCATGTTCCCACTCCCACTGCTCTCATGCCCTCTTTTCTTCCACTTCCCGGCTGGCCTTCAAGTCTCAAGTTATCTAAATATGTTGACGCATGTCTATTGTTTCTCCATCGAATCTATTGTATAATAAAAAAGGAGAGGAAGGAGTGTGCAAGAATGATAGGAATGGGGGTTATCAGGAAAAGATCCATGCCAAATATTTGCACCTCCAACACTAGAGGTGCAAACAAACAAGCAAGGTTTTCCCTCATGTTCCCACTCCGAGTGCTCTCAAGCTCTCTCTTTCTTCCTCTGCACTGCTTTCTCACGGTGCCTACATAACTAGCGAAACAAATGCTCTCAAATAACAAGCCTGAATTGTTGTACAAAGTGTTTCAGCTTTGAGGTATAAATAACGGGCGATGCACCATATGGTGAACCTTACGAGAATAAGTAATGAAGGCACCCAATGCAAGGGACACCATTGTACAATCAATGATAGTGGGGTCTCATAATGATGGAGCCATGTCCTATTTTTCTCTACTCATAAATTAGAGCAAGTGAATGAAGATCTCTTCTGCTTATCTGTTACCCATATCTGAAACAGGTATATTATATTTGTATTAGCCTGTGTGTTTATAGAGTAAAAATGTGTATCAATAGGAAATCATGAGATAAAAACAGTATGAACTTGGAAAAATTAAACTCTCTAAGTAAACTTTGATAGATTGCGGAACAATAGGGAAATAACACTAAAGTGACAACAAATTGGTACACAAGGTACTTACGAGACGGGCTGCACTATTAGCTGACAAAATATGATTAGCCTTTGATTCTAGAGAACTCATATCAGCAAAATCCAATGTACATATGCCATTTTCTCAAGATAAAATGTGTATAGGGCTAAGGTTATGTTCTGTAAGTAGTTTCATACCAAATTCCGAAGACTGCTCACAACTATGTACAGAGAAGGAGATACAAACATATCGCCAAGGAAATCATTAGCCACAACCCCTGTGAGGAAAATACATGGATGTATAATGATCATATATTTTGTTTGAACTCACTGTATAAATCGGTTCGGCATGCATCGCCTAAACACCACGATGAACAACCTAATATTTTTGGGACAAAGTTCAAACACAAAGATTGAGATCCTGAAGAGATTTGAGTACTTCCACCCATCATAATCTTAGAAATCACAACCTTGTAGCTCGGCCGCCATCACTAGAAGGATCAAATCACCTAGCTTGCAATGCAAAGACCCACCAAGGTTCAAGAGTGGAGGAAATAAGTCTTATCTCGCACGTCTTAACAATATATGATAAAACACCTTTTTACGATCATGTACAAATCCCATTGGAGTTTAGAGTTTTTGAAGTAGTTGTCTCTTGCTAGCATGCTTTTATATACGAAAAGGTGTGATGGCACCCGGGTGCCCCGACACCCTCTTATCCAAGCCGTTCCTCAATCTGAAGATTCGCGCACCAGCAGCAGACCACATGCGGTGTCAGGTTAATTAAGCACTGAGTAGAGGGCAGGCCCTAGTCTTTAGCAGGGAATAGTATGCCTGCATGATTTCATAGGCGTCACCGCGGTAGGCCTGGCAGGAGGCCGGGCGGGCCATCATAGGGTGGTGCAGTGACGCAGCTGGCAGAGTGGGCTCCCCATGCTCAGAATTTCTCTCTCAGTCCAACTGGATATTCTGTGGAGTGATCTTTATATTGGTACGTACAGCCCGGTCCATTGATATAACATGCACAGAACATGTCTATATATCTAAGCATAGAAGATCCTTGGATTCCCAAGGAAGCATGGAGCAGCAGAAACTTTTTGACTTTGGTATCTCTGCAAACGAGCAAGGCCACAGTGCCACTCTTCACAGAATCCTCTTCACACGAGCAGACGAGCTAGCCTCTTGCCCTTTTCTTCTAAATTTAATTCATACAGATAGTTATACATGAATCATACTCCCAAGCTTATCATACCCAACACGTACATGTGATATAACAATTAAAAGACGTTTTGCCTTGACCACTGTGTACAAATAACCTGGCTACTTATTTTAGCAGATTCTAAAAAAACTTATTTTAGCATACAACACCCAAAATTAGTGGAAGAGTGCACCTACCTCCTAACGGACCCGCGCTCGTCCGCGTCGGGGCCGCGTGGCAGGCGGCCACCTACCTCCCACCCATCAAGATAAATGCGCGCGGGCGGATGGCCTCACCTGTCATCCACAGAGCGAGGGGTTGTCGTCCTTCTTAAATGGGAAGCCGTGGACCGGTCGTCGTTCACACTTCCCACTTCGGCCCCTCTCTGCTCCCTCGAAACCCGACACCCTCGAAACCCTAGCCGCTTCCCATCGTCGACCTTGCCGGCCGCCCGTAGCCATGGGGCTTTGGAACTACGGCCGCAAGGGGAAGCACGACCGCGAGGCCGGCTCCTCGTCGGGACGCCGCCGCGGCTCGGTGAAGAAGGAGGAGACGCCGTCGCCATCGCCACCACGCCGGGCCCCCGCGCCGGCCGCGTTCGCCATCGCGCCCACGTCCGCCGGCGAGCGCGACCGGCATTACGTCCGGGTGTCGGTCTGCCGCCGTTATTGGAATACGAGGATGCCGCTCCCCTGGAGCGACGCCCATCTCCCCAATGACTGGCACCTCTCCCCCGACCGGGTCCCCATCCCGCCGGTCCCAAAGAGCGGCCGTGCACGCGCCGAAGAGATCGAGCGCCGCCGCCGCCTCCTCCCCGACGACCTTTTCTATGACGCCAGGTACGCCCCCGACTCTCCGCTGTGGGACACCTGGTTTCGTGACGAGCACGACACCAGGCGTGCCTCCTTCTTCGCCGGCACCTCGGCGGGGCCGCAGCGGCCACGGGAGAGCGCCCAGGAGCGCGGGCGTAGGCGGGTCCGCGGCCTCACGCCCACGCCGTCGCCGTCTTCGTCGCCCCCTCCACCTCCTCGCATGTCAGACGAGGAGGAGGCCCGTCTCTCCTGCAGCGTGTCATGGACGACTCCATGCACACGCACGACGAGCGGCAGTGGGCCGACCTGGAGGAGACCATTGCCCTCTCTGCCGCCGGGGACGCCGCCTTCCCCGAGCTGCAGATGGTGGCCGTCGAGGAGGAGAGGAGGGAGGACCCGCCGGCCGTGTTCCAGCAGCTGCTGGGCCAGGGGTGGGGCTGGTTCTGCACTGCTCCGGAGATGGCCGCCGGCGTGGGCGTGAACTGGTGCCCCACTCCGCCGCGGTCACCGGAGCGGGAGGCCTCGCCACGGGAGGAGGTGGTGCAGGCACCTCCGGCCGTCCAGCCCGCCCCCGTCCACCACGCACCTCCGGTCCACCTCTGGACGCCGCCGGACTACGTCAATCTCGTCAGCGACGAGGACGACACCGGCGGCCAGTGAAGACGGCGACGGCCACGGCACCGACGGGCGCGGCAGGAGCGCGCGGGAGTAGTTTTTTTAATTTCTTATTATGTTAATTATGAATCTGGACCTTTTAAGTGGCCGTTCAAACTGGGCCGTTTTGTGGCCAACCCATATATATGTTTAGCCGGACACGGGCGTACCCATCGACGCCTCAAAGAAACGGATTCGCGCCAATTCGGACGTTCGTTTGGGATCGCGCGGTGGAGTTGGCCTGAGCCATTGTTAGTGCATCGTAACTCGCAATTTTAGCTTCTGTCCTTGTGAACGCTGCAGCCGCATGGAAAGCAGCGAGATTCTTATTCCCCATATACGTACATCTAGGAGCTATAAGACTACGCCTATGGTGTAGCATACAGCCCACTCGAGGGGACGTCTCGTAGGGTCTACCACCAGTGTTTAGCGGTCACGTGGACGGTGGGTCGGTCTGCTGTGTTTGTTCCAGACGAGGAGATAAGCCATAGTGGGTTTTCTCCTTTTGACATGAGCCAGAGTGAGTTACTAGTACTAATTGTTATGCTAAAAGGTGGTTGTACAAGTTTCAAATGTGTTATTTTTATGGTAAGGTTCAAATGTGCTTGACATGGTACTACTTGGTTTGCGCCAAGTATAATACCAAACCAGTCCATCGTCATACCGTACAGTCTTGTGGGGGTATTAATTTAAGGGATAATGAATAACGGGCACATACTCATCGACTGTTACTGTCGGTATATAATATAAAAATATTGCCCATCGATGTGCTGTTGCTTAAGTCTTTCATCATGGCTGGGATAGAGATTTTTTATTTGTGTGATATGAAATTGCTATCTACCGGGTACACGTCAACAGTACCTCTGTTTCCATATTGGATACTGTAGAATGTTGGAGTTGCGAATAAAAAGTTGAATGTTGGAGTATTTGCCAACCGGAGAATGTACCTGGAACAACATCAACCTTGTTCCAGTTGTCGTCATCATATTTTAACTCGTGTCCCTGGGTCTCTCACTTTGTCGCCGAGTGCGACGATGGTCTTGTGCGTAGAACACCCACTGTGAAGGCATCTACCTTGCCCGAAGACCGAAGGACCACGTGACCCTACGGCGTGCAATGCACTGTACGTGCAGTAGCGGAAGGAGGTTTTCGGCAGTGCCGAACTATGGTCAGGGTACACATCCGACGCTCATGTTCGAGGTAAGTGCTATAAAAAAGGTCAAATGCCCGGAACAGGACAAAGGTAGATTTTGTTCCAAATACAGGAATCTCGATGTACCTAGAACAATTTCAAAGTAGATTCTGTTCCTAGAACAGGCATCTTGATGTACCTAGAACAGGTTCTAGGTAAAAATTGCTCCAACACAGGGATCTCAATGTACCTACAATAGGTGCAAGGTCAAATTGTTCCTAGAACAAGAATATCATGCACCATTGACGTCATCCACGTTATAGAAGTATTGTGGCCTCCAAACCCAATCGAAGCAGCCATCTACCGCTTCTCTTCATTGAAACCAGATATGACTTTTCACAAAGAAAAAACCAGATATGACTTTTCACAACAACAAAAAAACAGATATGACAAGATGGAACAAACTCAATTTGGGAAACTCCAACCTGGATCATCAAAATCGATGTCACCACATATAAACCCGTTTGTAACCTGTACGTGAACGGCGATAGGGGGCAAGGCCATCCAACCAAAGACATCAAGTGTTCATCTTTTTTTAAAATGGCTCTTTCAGAAAATGGAAATTTATGCTAAACCGGACGACAATTGTTGAATTTCAATATAGTATAATCAAAATGATTTTTTTAACAAAAAATAAACTCAAGTGAACAAAATTTAAACTAAATCTAGACTAAACTAAGCAATGTACCGCCCATGTATCTGGACGTGTTCGTAGATAGTGATAAGAGCAGAGGCCATTTAACCACATACACCAAATTTCTGTAACATTACAAACGATCATAAAAATAAACGGGCAAAATTCATGCTAAAACCGAACAATATTTTTATATTACAACCAAAACGAATGAAAATTAACAATTTTTAAAGTAAAATGAACGAAAATTAACTAAATCTAAAATAAACTAAGCGAGGTACCGGACAATGACCTCCAAGGCTACCGCACCTCTGTCGTCTTCGTCGTCGTCTGAGTCACCACCATCGTCGTCATTTGGCGGAAGGTTTGCCATGCGTCGTGAGAGCCCTGATCGGCTGTTCATGGCACCTCCTTGTGGAGTCACGCCCGTTATGGATGCGCGTTAGCCCGCTTAATAACACGACGACCATTTTGCAAAGAGTGTTTTTTTGTTTGGAAGGGTTTTGGGGTCTGACCAGGAGGTCAGACACATGTGTGTCTGTGGTTCGCTTTGCTGACAAGTCCACACTTGGTTTGGGTCCAATTTATGGGACCACGGACAGCCGGACAGATCCAAATGGTTGCATGTGTTTTAGGGGTCTACATTGAAAATGCCGCTTAGCGACAAAATTACCCTTCTAACCTCCAGCTCAAATGAGCTCGGATCAGCAATAAATCCAACGAACACTTACTTGGCATGGTGACTATCGTATGTGCAAATGGTACTTTTGTGGTGGATGGCGGGGTGGTTGGAACCGACGGATGATGAGAAAGCATCGTGGATCCCGTGTGTAGCGGTGTAGGTGACGCAGTAGCGGAGTTCAAGTAAGGGCGGGGCGGCAGAGGTGCTGGAACGGCGGAACCGACAAAAGAGAAAACATATGCAGATAATGTTTTTATTAATGGACGTGCGGGTCCGGGGTGTACGGTTTTAAGCATGGGCCTTAGGTGCGGGATCATCGATGCTCGAGTCCTACAAAATTATCATAACATGATGAATAACAACTCTGGTGACTGTGATGATTGTTCATTATTGTATAATCTAGTTGCATTGTTGTTTTGTGGTACTTATTAGTTCAGCTCTATCTGATTGTGGTGTTTTCCCATAAAAATATTATTGTTTGTATTCTAAAACATAGTTGTCGATTGTTTTAAAGTAGAACCATTGCAACTGAAATAAATAAATAAAATATTTTTTTGTTTTGTGTTAGTTGTGGTTGATTTCGAGGTGGAAACTTCCCCATTCACATCACTCATCGCCCCCTAGCCGACTGGGAGGGAGCTTCCTCCCCTGCCAACGGTTTGGTCCTCCCCCTCCCTTCTTCCTCGTCATCGTCAGAATGTACCAGGTACAAGTATGCCTAAATTTATCAGGTACAAGTATGTCCTAATGTACCATGTACAAGTATATGGTTGTCCACTTAATGTACCAGGTACAAGTATGCCTGATTGTACCAAGTACAAGTATACGGTTGTCCACTCAATGTATAAGGTACATGTATGACATAATGTACCAAGTATAAATATACGGTTGTCCACTCAATATACCAGGTACATATATGACTAAATGTACCACATATAAGTATATGGTTGTCCACTTAATGTACCAGATATAAGTATGCTTGAATGTACTAGGTACAAGTATGCATTGTCCACTTAATGTACCAGGTACAAGAATATCCTTATGGCGGTCGAATGTACCAAGTCCAATTACTATGCGTTAACCAGGTACATGTATGTTTGTGATGTGTTAATGTAACAAGTACTAGAATATTCTTATGGCGGTCGAATGTACCAAGTACAACTACTGTGCGTTAACCAGATATATGTATGTTTGTGATGTGTTAATGTACCAGGTACAAGGTATGTGTGACAACCAATATTACTGTACAACATAGTGCATCTCATCCGAGTAGTCCTCCTCGTCGGAAGAGTCGTCGGACGACTCGGCATCGTGGATCCCGGGCGTATCGGTGTACGCGACGGAGTCGCAGAGTTCAACTAAAGGTAGGGTAGTCAGGATGTTGGAAAAGCGGCACCGGCAAAAGAGAAAACAAATGCAGATAAAGTTGTATCAATGGACGTGCAGGGTCCGTGGGGTGCAATTTTAAGCACGGGGGCCAAAGGAGAAGCAGTTAGGGGTGCCGAGTCCTATGCGGTTTTCGTACGTATGATGAATAACCGTTCTGACCACTGCGATGATACTCACACGCTGCAAAACATCAATATCATGGCACCATTACAAGTTGGGTGCTCATCCCAATCTCAAGGAAGGAGACGTGATTGTGTTCATGACATATGGGCGAGCACAATGGTAGTTGCCCATGTTTATCTATCGGATTCAATGGTTGACACATGCCTTCATTTCTGGTAAATATGCAATGATTTTTTTCTCGAACCAGTCGCCTTGAATATACCAAGTCCAATTATTATGAGTTTATTGTACCAGGTACATGTATTAAAAAATATTGATTTCTTTTAAATGTCTGAATTTTTTAGTGACAAACATTGAAAAAAGTTTTCAACGCTTGCAACATTTCATCATGAAATGACATTTGTAGAAGCTGTGGCCAAAAAAAATCGTCAATCTAAAGTTCTATTGGAAATGAAAATTTTGGAGCAGCAATTTTGTTTCTTTAGCCACGGCTTCTACAAATTATTTCATGATGAATTTGTAAGCGTTGAAATTTGTTGTCAACGTTTATCACTAAAAATTTCAAAAAAAATGAATAGTTTATAAATATTTTTTTTATTTTTACTGTTCACCCCAGCTAATATGAGCTCGTGCTAGGAAACTCCATGTCTAATAACGGGGTCTCTCTATTGGAGGCGTAGCTTAGCCGAAAGTAATCTGTATCCTATATCCTAAAAAAGGTAATATGTATTTGTACCCGGCACATTACCATACATGTACCGAGCATATGCACGTCTCAGCTATCCGGATAGGCGTAATCTTTATACTGTACCTGGCACGTTACCAAATACAGTATGTGTTGGGCACATGCATGAACCCTTGCATGCACACGATTGCAAGGCACAAACCTGCTCGGTCTGTAGAAAAAAGATTCTTGCTCACTAATTGTTACAACGGCCACGACCATACACGCCACGCGCTGAAGAATTTACTGTCCCAATGAGCAAAGGACGTGTAGTCACATCGATGCATGTGACATGCTGAACGGCTTAGTGGCGCTCTAGATTTATCACCAAGCAGCCGATGGGTGCATCTCTTTTCTTGATAGTAGCCTGACATGTCAACCCGGATGTATACAGGCGCGATAGATTCTGCCCTATGATGAACAGTGCGAGCAGCTAGGCCCTGTTTCCTTTGTCTCCCGCGCTATACGAATCCTAGACCTGCTAATACAAGTAGTCGGACAGAGCCTGGCCCAGATCTCGAGCAGTTGTTTTGTGGACGGACGCTTGTGATAACCGGGTGCCTAGACACCCGGGTGTCGAAAGTCCACTCTCTTTTATATATGTTAGTTTGCTATGTGATGTGTGAAGTCTTTAGGTAATAGAGTGGATACTAAAGACTTCCTGCAATCTTAGTATGTGCACACATATTTATGGGTTATACATTAATCTTTTGCTCAAGCAAAAGAGGAGAGGAAGCAGTGCTCAAGAACCATAGGAATGGAAGGCATCAGGAAAGCACAAAACTAAATACTCCAACATGAGAATTGAAAACAAGAAAGTTAAGCTTCCCTCCATGTCTCCATTCTTAGTGCTCTTGTGCTCTTTCTTCCTCTTCCCTACTTACTCTCGGAGCCTACAAAATCTGAAGAAAAAAGTACCAGACAACAAGCTTGAATTGCTGGGCGATGTGTTATAACTTTGATGTATAAATAGACGTGTTGTGCACTATGTCAAGAACCACATCGGAATCAAGTAATGAAGACACTCAACGCGTCTAGTATCACTAGAGTTAATGATAATGGGGCCCATTATCATGTACTGTACAAAGCATGTGCATGGAGATCTCTCTCTTTCAGGTTACTTTCTTCACCGTTAATCTCTCTCTTGCGAAGATGGTTGGGTCGGGAAACAACAACATGCGAAAGTATCACTTGGAGATGTCGCCCTCCAGTCAGCAATTTCTTACACGACACCTCCGTCGTATGAATGTTGCTCATTCACAAGAACATCAATAGCATAGCTCACAATTGTGCTCATCACGTTCTCAATTTAAGAATAGAACCTGTCTTCACCCATTCTTCTCAAGTCAATTGTTCCTGCCCTTCTATGTTCTCTTCATAACTTTGAGGTGGAGGGATTTGTAATACACCTTGTACTTTGCTTTTGAGATGAATGAAAATTTGGGCTCAATGGCACCTTCCTTCTGTTAAAAAAGGTGGAAGCTTTGAAGCATTTGTGAATATAGTGACCCAAAGCTCATCCTTCATGTACGCATTTTCCCCGTGCTTTTCAAAAGCAGCTCACCGAGATGCTGAAATTCAAGTGTGAGCCCCCTATGAATCGTAAATCCGAAAAAAAAAGGTAAGGAAGCAAAAAAAAGCTTCTTTTTTACAATTAGCACATTTCTTTTAAATTTTAGCGGAGAAAAGATATGTGGTGGTACGGACAAAAAGGGGGGAAAATGGTGCTAAAAAAACCTTTAAGAGCACTCGTTTTTGCCTTTCTTTGCACAGATTGCGACATGACTATTCTCGACGAAAATTTAATTGCAGTTAGAATTTGCTCAATTTACTCGGTTTCATCTTAAAATGAATTCTCGGACGAACTTAAAACGAATTTGCCGCTTCATTCTTTGAGGGACAGTCCATGTGGTTTTCAGAACAAGGAACAGAGTGCTGCTGCGTTCAACAGCACACTAGTAATCATCATCACACTCCCAACTTTTTTATCACGTCTAGAACAAAATAATGAACATACACACGGTCATCAGGGTGGCTTTAGGCCTTGATCACCAACAAGGAAGCAAGAGAACAATTTTCAGCAATCAGTTTCTCAAATGGCACTGAAGTTGTTGAGCTTCTAAAATGCAGAGATTGGCGACGGTGATTCCCTGTCTGTCAGGAGGCAGCCACCAGCCGGAGCGTGTCCTCCGGGTGGTTCTTCTCGGCGGCGAGGAGGAGGGAGTGCAGGTCGCTGCCGTTGGCGAGGCTGTTGAACTCGACGGACCTGGAGGGGTCCGTGGGGTACCTCCGCTGGCAGAAGGTCATGAGCCGCTTCACCGACTGCAGGTACTTCCGCGTCGTCTCGTCGTTCATCACGTGGGCGACGCCGTTGGCGTGGATCTTCTCCCGGGCCGACCGCTCGTGGATGCCCACCATGGTCACCCCGATCGGCCACGGCGAGTTGCCGATCGCCAGCCTGATGTAGGCGTCCGTCGCCGCCAGGTAGTCCCGCCGCGCGCAGCACCGCACCACGTCCAGCAGCGCGCGCCGGACGTCGCCGGGGAGGGCCTTCCTCCTGCACAGCCTGAAGAGCGGCTCGAGGTAGCGCGCGCACTGCTTGCAGGTGGCCGCCGCCGCCTTGCCCCTGGCCGTGCGCCGCTCCGCCTCGGGCGTCTCGTCCAGCTCCTGCCCCCACTCGCGCAGCAGCCGCTTGAAGAAGGCCACGATCTTGTCCTCGTCGCACAGCTCGTCGAACGGCGCCTCCTCCTTCTCTTTCTCGCCGTCGCTCCTCTCGGCCGCGCCGGGCTTGGGCTTGGACGCCACGGCCGCGGCCCTGGCGCGCGGGGCCTGGATGTCGCGGAGGAAGTCGTTGGTCTGCCCCTCCCCGATCTCGGCGGCGTCGACGCCCGCGACCGCGGCGGGGTCCTCGAGCGCGTCGTGGAGGCGGCGGACGCGCGCGGCGTCGTCCTCGCCGAAGAGCGTGGCCGGCTGGCGCAGCAGGCGCAGGCGCCGGATCACCTCCTCCCTCGGGAGCGGGTCCTGAGGACCGTCCGCTGGGTATGCCTTGGCCACGTCGGCGACGGCGGCTGGAGGCAACGTGGGCATCGACGAGGAGGAGGAAGACGCGGGGGATGAGGCGGCGGCAGGGAGGGACCGGAGCTGCTCCTCCTTCTTCTTCTTCTGCATGAGGCGCTCCTGCTCGGCGACGCGGAGGCGCTGGATCTCGCGCGCCTCGATCTCGGCGCGGCGGAGCACCTTGCGGCCGCCGAAGTCGGCGTCCAGCTGCTGGCGCTTGCGCTGCAGCTCGCGCTTCAGGACGTCCATGGCAATGGCTCGATCGATCTGGATGGTTCTCGCGGAGGCTGCGACTGCGATGGATCGGAGCGTGGCGCCGTCGGCTTTTGAGATTTCCGGGAGCGGGGTCTGGAAGGTTCGTGATTGAGCTCGCGTTCTGGACTGGTGGTGGTGCCGGAGAAGGAATCGGAGGAGCGAGCGAACCCGCGCGAACCTTCCCGAGCCTTTGAACCTACGACGCGGAAGGCCGACGCAACTCTCGGCCCGCTACAACAAGCCCAGAAAGCACAAGGCGGGAGGCCCAGCTAGCAGCAGCCCTGCGAGGTGACGCGAAGCCCAGGGGGCAAGCGACAGACAGAAGTGCTGCTATAGCGAAAATACATAACATGGTTGTCTAAAAAAAAAGGAAATACATAACATGGTTGAAAAAGTTCCATTGGCGCCAATGTGAATAGCAAAAGTAAATAAAAACTTCAATTTTGGGTATCAAATATGGTCGATCGTTCTACTCACATGTGAAGTTTCGTGAAAGAATGATACACACGGTATTATTTAGGCCGATCTTAATTATTAAATAGATAAATTACATTAGATCGAAAAAATTGAACCATACACGGAGGAAACAGGTACCTAATACAAAAGGAATTGCTTAAAATCTCTTTGAACTCGTTGACAATAGCTACATATTTTTACATTTTTTACTTTTGCTCGAGGATCCAAAAAAAAAGTCGCGACAAAACTAAGCCTGTACAAACTTAACTAAGCTCCCGCCATATGAGACGTGTGAGCTTTATTGCGTATGATATCACCTCCATCGTCAAGACAATGCCACCATGAACGCTAAAAACTATTATCAAGAACATGTTTAGACCACTATCCAACATTAATACATGGTTGCCCCCTTCCCGTGCCAAAGTGGCCATCAGATAGACGAGAAACCGGCGGGAACACAAATGAAAATACGTTGCTAATGTCCCTCTCGTGGCTAGGGGCTAGGCTCTGTCTCACAATATTCCCTCTAGATACAACTCATCAAAATTCCCCATATCAACTTAGTTGATATGGAAGCTGCATGCCCCCTCATAGTTTTTTATTTTTTTCAGGCAAATGCCCCCTCGTAGTTGATTGCACACAAAAATTTCCTATAGACACACGGGCTTTCTCTTCTTCCTTCGCCTCTCTCCCTCACTAAGCTTATGATTTTCTACCCCTATGTGCTAATTCCTCGAATAACATCCATTGATTCCTTAAAATTGACTATGAGCCCCCATTACCCCTATCTCGTTTCATAAGTTCAAGCAGACAACTCAAACAGTGCTTGGATGGGACAGAGAAAGAAAAATGGCCAGCGTCAATGTGGAGCGACCGCACTAGAGCGGCATGAATACGGGGCAACCGCATCGGGCGGTAAGGGCATGGGCAAGGGAGAGGGTTCATGCAAAGCCCCCCTCCCCCAGCTTGCTTCCAGTTTGCGGGAGAAAGGACGTCTGGACTGGCCAGTGGACAAATCCAGGACTGCAATGGATTTGAAAACACATTCGGACCGCACGGGTCGGACGACTGCGGGCGGTTTGAGGGTCCGCGTTCGATAGTACCGTGTTAAAAAGAGAACATTTAGATCCGGCCGACCGGCCAAAACTTCGACCGGCCCTGTGCCTCGTTACGCATAACGCACACGCACAGAGAGCCACGTCTCCCCATATGGGCCCCGTGCAACCGCATCCAACCTTATCCACCCATTGCCGGTTCGTTCTCATCTCCTCCTTCTCCTTCCACCTCCATGCGCCCCCCGCCGTTTCCCCGCTACCACGCGATCCCTCCCTCCTGTTGTTCTATTCCCACTGCTCAGGGCATCGGCGACGACTACATCCGTTACGAGCGATGGAACCGGGGGTGGCCGAGCTGCAACCGAGTTGTTACTACCTCGACTGGCAGGTGCGGCGACAGAGCACACGGATGCTTCAACCGTTGGGGAGGGAGCTGCAAGCGTGTACTGATTCTGCTGGAACATGTGACCGCGGTGAGCTGCGGGGTCATCACGGCAAGTTGGACTGGAAGGGTGGGGGGTGCTGCAAGCACGGACCTGGTTTGCCGGGACCGACAAGGCATTTTGCTGAAACCAGTACCAATGCTCTGCCCGAAGTTCGTTGTTGCTGGACTAGCGAATTTTTGCCACAACCATATCCTTTTTTTGCCGATGAGCATTAGCGGCGAGAGTTGATAGCGAGAACGGTGGCGACTGTCGACGACAAGGGCAAACTGGGGAGGGTGGACGCGCGCTGCATGACGCGGCAGCAGGGGCAACCGCCATGAACCTCCAGCGTGTTTTTCTCAGATCTGATGCGCTGGCAGGGGAGAAGCGATGGGAAGGGCGCATCCGACAGCTGGCCGACTTGCGCCTAGTACCGGCCTAATAAAAATACAAAGCGACACGCAAAGCACTGCGCCAAGACCTGTGAACCAACCTGTGGTTGGATGGTCAGGTGAACAGTGGTATCCCAGTCCACCAGGGTTCAAGTACCGATACTCGCATTTATTCCGGCGATGCGTGTTCAATGGAAGGAGACGTTTCCGTCGTCTTCGTCAGTCTCAAAATGACACGCCGACTTGATCTCTCAACGATGCTCATAGAAATAGCGTGTGCGTGTGTATTCGTAAAGATGAGTGTATGCGTGTACATATGAGCTCCTGCATTTGTAGTGTCGTGAAAGAAAGAGCTCTGCGCCAAGAGCGACCGACCGCCGTCCGAAGCCCATCCCGGGCGCGGAGACGCGTGGGAGCTCCGCGACGCGTCCACCTAATAAACTTGCACCGCGCGGACGCGAGGAACACGAGCCGCTTCACGGAACCGAGTTGATCGGTGAGAAAGGCCGCCACCTCACGCACATGTATGCGCGTGTGCGCACCCAAATTCCCTGTCATCCACTCCCCACCTGCTCGCGCTCGCTCTATTTAAAACTCCCCGGCCCTCCCCCCATCTTCCCTCGCTCGCTCCTCTCTGCCTCTGCAAATCAATCACCCCGACTCCTCTGCTCCATCGTCCAAGTTCGATCGTCCTCGCGGCTAGCTCTCCGGCCATGGCCTTCCAGTCCCCCGTCAGCTCCCCCTTCGACTGCCTCCTCATAGGTACGTAAACCAAACCAATCGATCAAGCCGACCACATGTTCCTTTCTTCTTCTTGGCTGTACTATATGTGTAATCCGTCTGAGCCCACGATCAAATCATCATCATCATCTGACAAATTCCTCTGCCCCGTGTGTGAACTGAGCAGACCTCGACGACACGCTGTACCCGGGCAACACCGGCATTGGCCCCGCCCTGAGGCGCAACATCGACGAGTTCCTCGTCGCCAGGTTCGGCCTCGCCGCCGACAAGGCCGCCGCGCTCCGCGCCGACCTCTTCCGCTCCCACGGCAGCACCCTCGCCGGCCTCGTCGTACGTTTTGTTTCTTCAAACTCAAACGCACACTCCAACTTTGCCTTTGCTTCTCTTTTTCTTACGTGTTTGTATCTGTCTTCCGTCCGTCGTCAACTTGCGCAGGCGCTCGGCCACGACGTGCACCCGGACGAGTACCACAGGTCGGTCACCACGCTACAGCAACACCCACCATAACTTGTCAAACTAGCTAATCGTTCGACGATTAATCGTTCTAAAGTCTAAAGACACCGAGATTATTTACTTTGCAGCTACGTGCACGGGAGGCTGCCCTACGACATGATCGCCGCCGACCCGCAGCTCGCCGCCGCGCTCCAGAGCATGCCCCAGCGCAAGATCGTAAGCACATTACTATTTCTCTCCCACGCATCATCAATTGGCTGTAGCCAGCGGATGATCCTCTGACTGAACAAGTGCCACATATATGCAGCTGTTCACCAACTCGGACCGTGCGCACATGAAGCGGTCGCTGGAGCGGCTGGGCGTGGACGAGGCCTGCTTCGACGGCGTCGTGTGCTTCGAGACCATGAACCCGCACCTCTTCGCGGAGGAGGCGGCGGAGGACGAGGGCGAGGCCGCCGACGACGTCGACCGCCCCGCCGTCGTCCTGAAACCGTCCGTCCACGCCTTCGTCACCGCGCTGCGCGTCGCCGGCACAAACCCACGCCGAACGGTAACCGTCTACTGTTTTTTTTAAGATGTATTTGCAGTAGAAATCGACGTGCATAGCATCTGCTTATGCTTATAATACTGTAATGAACTGAGCCCGATGGACGGAAAGTGACACCGGGGGTAACACAAGCCACCAGCTTAAAAAACCATTAGCAGCTAATACAATCAGAGAGCCCTTATCAGCACTTGCTTTCGATGACAGCAAAGCTTATGCTATATATTACTCCATTGTCATCTTCGCGTGTTTCGTTTGTGCTCTTGCCTGATCATCACAAAACTAATACGTGGATCTCTGTCAGCTCTTCCTCGACGACAGCGAGAGGAACATCGCCGCCGGGAAAGCCCTCGGCCTCCGCACAGCCCTGGTAAACTATCCTACATCCAACCATCATCTCAACCTACCTCATTTCATATTTTGTTCATCTATCCTCAACAGTTTATTAGACCTGCGTGTGAACGGTCCGTGCTCAATAATTCACAAGTCACAATAATAATCTACTCCCTTCGTTTCAAATTACTCGTCGTGGTTGAGTAGAACAGAGGAAACGTGGCGCAATTCGCAGCTAACTGACGCCGAAAGCTTGGTGGCGCCGGGTCGGTTCTCGGTGGCGTCGCCGTCCGTCGTTGTTGGGCGGGTAATTAGGTCGACCGATCAGTGAGTCGATCAGGTGGCCGGTGCGTGCTGATTAGATTAGACAGATGGAGACGCCATTATTCCATGTATGTATGTATGAGCTTGCTTTCCAATTAGGTTCACATTATTGGCTGGTATTATGAGGAGCGATTAGCCCGATTTCGCACATGCGATGTCCGTGGCTGGCATTGGCATGGCAACGAATGCGGTGGAGGACACGGGACAAGAAGAAGAAGAAAAGATCTCCCAACCGAATGTACCATCTTCTATTCCGTCAGCTGTCGCTGGCCCGTCGCATCAATCAGATAGTGTTCCCCTTGTCGCCGTCGATAACGTGTCGGTCCAGCAGCATCAGAGGAGCTTCGTCTAATCTAGTCTAGTTAAAGACATGTGAAAGGACCTACAATTCTACTAGTTCACATTGATGAATTTGGTGAACCGACGTGCGTGCAGGTTGGCAAGAGGGCGAGGAGCAAGGAGGCGGACTACGCGCTGGAGGCCATCGGCGGCCTCCGGCGAGCCATCCCGGAGATCTGGGGCGCCGACGGCGAGCTCCAGCCCGACCACAACGTGGAGAAGAACAAGAGCATGAGGGCCGAGCTGGACGCCGTCATCCAGCCAACGTCCATCCAGGCCTGATCGATCGTCCTGATCTCCAACAACTCAAATCCAGACGAGCAACAACATGTCCATAATGTCAATGTGATCATTCTGATTCCTGATGCTTAATTAATTATGCGCGTGTACAGTTCATATGCATGTACAGTAAGTACCTACTACTAAGCTGACAGACGGAGACACACAGATAACAAGCATGTATGATTCTGATCAGCACCGTGTTGTAAAGCAAATCAAAGCAGTTTAATTGCAGGACGAGTCATGTGTCACATGTGCTACGTAATGAACAGTGCTCCAGAATAAATGCGCGTAGAAGTTCTGATCACATCCACGCCATTCGGTTGGGAAAAAACAGTGCTCCAGAATAATAAATTTAAAAGAAGGGGACGCCAATACAAAGTTTTTCCACCTAAGGGTGAATGCGCGTAGAAGGAAAAATCACATTCACCGTCTCAAGCACAACAATGGTTGAATCACTGGGCATTCTGAGAAAGAGGAGATAATATTTGAGCACTTCTCTAGTGCTTTGGGCAGGGATGGTAGGCAAGAGAAGGACTTCAACTGGGATAACATCAACTTCCCCGACGTGGATTTGCACGAGCTTGGGAACCCTTTCTCGGAGGAGGAGGTGTATGCGGCCATGTGCCAAATGCCCAAAGATAAGGCCCCCGGTCCCGATGGGTTCACTGGGTTGTTCTTCAAGAGCTGTTGGGATATAGTAAAAGACGATATCATGCGTGTTATACACTCTTTTGGGACTCTGCGGACTTCCAACATGCATTGGCTAAACTCAGCAAACATTGTGCTTCTGCCGAAGAAGGATGGCGCGGAAGGAGTTGCTGATTACAGGCCCATTAGCCTCATCCACGCCATTGCCAAAATTATAGCCAAGATGCTGGCGCTTCGTCTGGGGCCCCACATGGACAACTTGGTCTCCAATGCCCAGAGCGCGTTTATTAAAAAGCGAAGTATTCATGACAACTACATGTACGTCCGCAACCTCGCTCGACGACTCAACAAAAGCAAGACACCTTCCTTAATCTTCAAACTGGATATCCGCAAGGCTTTTGATTCCGTTCGATGGGACTACATTCTGCAACTCCTACAGCGGAGAGGTTTCCCGAGCATCTTCAGGGATTGGATTGCAGCGCTCCTGAGCACGTCCTCGTCTCGTGTCCTTCTGAACGGTGTGGCGGGTCCCCCATTTTTGCATGGTCAGGGCTTTCGTCAAGGCGACCCGCTCTCACCCCTTTTGTTCGTCATTGCCATCGACCCGTTCCAACAGGTTCTCGACTTGGCCACCGGGCACGGGCTGCTTCACAAGATAAGGGGACGTGGTTCTACCTTTCGGACCTCGCTCTACACCGATGATGCAGCAGTTTTCATCAAGCCTATCAAGGAGGATGTGGACAACCTTGCTTTCATTCTGAAAGGTTTTGGGGAGGTCACGGGCCTCTGTACAAATGTCTCCAAAAGCTCTGTCGTCCCCATTCATTGCCAAAACCTTAACCTTGACACCATTCTTCATGGGCTCCCAGCAAAGAGAGCCTCCTTCCCGCTAAAATACCTGGGGCTGCCCTTGTCGGCGTGGCAGCTCAAACGTGCCGACTTTCAGTACCTGGAGGACCAGGTCGCAGGAAGGCTTGTACCTTGGGAAGGGAGATACATTACAGCTCCAGGCCGAGTAGTTTTGGTCAAATCGGTCCTGACCTCACAGGTTGTCTTCACTGCTACTGCTCTTCCCATCCCTAGGGGCACCCTGAACAAGATTGAGCGAGCGTTCCTTTGGTCGGCCTCGCACAAGACGACCGGGGCCAAGTGTAAAGTCAATTGGGAGCGCGTATGTAGACCCAAGGACCTTGGGGGCCTTGGGGTCCTACACCTGGAGAAGTTCTGTCGAGCGCTTCGTTTACGTTGGCTCTGGCTTGAATGGACTGCGCCAACGAGATTGTGGGTTGGCCTGGATAACATATGCGATGAGGAGGATAAGCTCTTTTTCTATGCATGCACGACTATCACCATTGGCAACGGCGCCCGTGCGCCCTTCTGGGAGTCCCCTTGGCTAAACGGTTGCAAGCCCAAGGACATCGCCCCCCTGATCTTTGAGGCATCGTCTCGAAAGCAATGGAAGGTCAGGGAAGCTTTGCACAATGAAGCATGGATTAGCAAAATCAAATCTACGGCTGCGTTCTCTTTTGACCACCTGAGACAATTCCTGGAGTTGTGGACTTCCATCCACGGTATTAGTCAGGATGACCATGCCGAAGACTCCATCATTTGGAAGCATACGGTCTCAGGAGAATACACTGCTTCCTCTGCGTACAATGCGCAATTTCTTTCCATCACTCGCACAAACATGTGCAAAGTTGTTTGGAAGACCTGGGCGCCCCCGAACGTCAAATTCCTCGCGTGGCTTGCTCTACAAAACAGGATTTGGACAGCTGACCGGTTGGCCAAGAGGGGGTGGCCAAACTGTGGCCCTTGTCCTCTTTGCCGCAGGGGCCTAGAAACTGTCGAGCACCTCTTCTTTCGCTGCCGCTACACGCTGAGGCTCTGGGGCTTGGTGAAGGACTGGCTTCAGCTTGTTAGCTTGGACGTTGCTGTTTGGGCGAACTATTGGAGTATCAAGGACTGGTGGTTCGACATGGTTGCCACACAGAGGTTCCATGGAAGGGCGATGTCTTCCCTCACTATGCTAGTATGCAAGTCGATCTGGGACGAAAGGAACGCAAGGGTTTTTCGACACAACTTTGCTCCTCCAACCATCCTTCTTCGCACCATCCAGAAAGCGGCGATTCTTTGGGCGACCGCAGGGGCGAAACATTTGGGCCACATTCTACCGGGAGAGTAGTGCGGATGTGTTGTGCACCCCACGCTTGGGGCTTTCTCTTATTTTCTTGTCCTCTGTAACTTGAAAGACCTTTTCCCTCTCCTGATTAATGAAAAGGGGCAAATCTTTTGCCCCACGTTTTCAAAAAAAAAACATGTGCTACTTGTGCTCTTAGCTTATTTATATGATCTATCTATGTAATAATCTAATCTATCTATCTGTTTGATGTTGCTTGTCGCTCTCGATCAAAGTATTTAATCCCCTTCAATCCCTTCCAATCCTCTTTGATCCACACCAAACCGAACAAGGCCTAAGGAATAGAATACCTCAAGCATAAGAAAATAGGTATTCGCATAACAGAAGCAACCATACACTTGTGAGCAGATGAAGTGGACAGCAGTTACAAGCACTCACATAGTGGGAATTTTCAATGTCACCGTTGTTTAGAGCCAAAATTTGATCGATAACCCCGCGACGAGGAAAGGAAGGGGATTCTTTTTCTCATATGTAATTGTCGTGCTCTCGGACGTACCATCGCGCGTTGTCCTACTAGCCATAGCGGCTTAATTTTACAACGGGGTTGACATGGACAGATTGGTATGATTCTTCTTGAATTGTGTCCTCCGCCTCATTTTTCACTTTGTTGTACCAAATGACATATTTTGTCTGTTCCATCGTCAGACTCATCGTCGCCGCGGTCCCCTCAAGCCGTCACTTGGTCACGTTAGCTGCTTGGAGCTTCAACTAAGCCACTCAACATCCAGTACATATTTATCTTCTATTTTTGAAATTTTCAATAAATGACATTTCAACACGAAAAATATGTAGTATAAATCACTGTATACGTCAAGAAAAATAAATATTGCCACCGCGAAAAATGAAAAAGAACCATTTTGTCGGACATTTTGGCAATGAGTGGATTTTGTTTTGTAAAAACGGAATTTAAATAGTACACGCAAAAATCTGCCGAGAAAAAAACATACATTTTGGTTTGTAAAATCAACAACGATTAGTGCTCTATTATGGGACGAGTCATGTGTCACATGTGCTACGTGCACTATTATGTTACTAGCTTCTTGATATGATTTATCTGGTGTGTTAGATATTGCTTGTCGCTTTCGATCAAAGTATTTAATCCCACTTCAATCCATACCAAACCAAACAAGGCCTAACGAATAGAATACCTCAGGCATAAGAAAATAGGTATTCGCATAACAAAAGCAACCATACATAGTGGGAGTACCTCAAGCATAAGAACAAATGAAGTGGATAGCAGTTACAAGCACTCACATAGTGGGAATTTTCCATGTCATTGTTTAGAGCCAAGATTTGATCGATAACCCACGACGAAGAAATGAAGGGGATTCTTTTTCTCAGCTCATATGTAATTGTCGTGCTCTCGGACGTACCATTGCGTGCTCTCCTACTAGCCATAGCGGTTTAATTTTACACTGGGGTGGTGTGGACAGATTCGTATGATTCTTCTTGAATTATGTCCTCCATCTCATTTTTTACATTGTTGTTCCAAATGACATCTTTTGTCTATTCCTTTGTCGGTCATCGTCGTCGCGGTCCCCTCAGGCCGTCTCTTGGTTGTCGTAACTGCTTGCACCAATGTTCCTAAGCTTCAACTAAGCCACTCGGAATCCAATTGCTAAATGTTTACCTTCTATTTTTGAAATTTTAAATAAATAAATGAGAAAGACATTTCAACGTGAAAAAGGTGTAGTATAAATCACTTTATACGTCAAGAAAAATAAACATTGCCACCGCGAAAAAAACCATTTTGTGGGACATTTTGGCAATGAGTGCATTTTGGTTTGTAAAATGAAATATGAATAGTACAAGCAAAATTCCGCCGAGAAAAAAACATACATTTTGGTTTGTGAAAACAACAACAATTAGTGCTCTAAAAGGTCTTTATTTGATCACCTGATTTTATCTTGTTGTCTAGATCACCACACCCCCCCCCCCTTTAATTCATCGTAAAAAAATGTTTTATTTTCTTACTTTTAATTTTTACAGCTCATGAGGGAGTACACGAGCTGAAAGTCACATTTGAATTGCCTCTTAGTTTTTTTCTTCTAAAAAAATGCATCTATGTTGATGCCGAATCGTTTGACACTTTGATATGACAAATAGGGCTGGAAATACATGTTATAAAGAAAAGGTAAAAATGTGCCTTAGTTTCAAACCTAAAGACTGAAATGTGGCGATTTTTTCTGAGCTAATAGTTCCAGAAAGGTATAACAAAAGAGTAGTAAAAAGTGAAAGAACTCGAAGTGTAGAGCTTATAAATATGTAAGATTCTATCATTTTCTCTCCTCCTTCGTCCAACCTTGTGCACGTACTCGGACAGGGACCTTTCCTTTTTTTTTTTGCGGGGAGCCCCGGACGGAGACTGATCGACCGGCGCATGCTTTCCTACCAATTATACCGACCTTTTTTGCGTGTAGAAATATACTAGTAATGCTCCCTCCGGTTCTGTCCACTCCGCATATAAGACTTTTCTGAAATCAACATTCACAATACACAACTGATGTCATTAGATGCATCATGAATTTAATTATCATATTATATAACTTTTGTGCTGTTGATGTTTATATATATATTTTTTCATATAAACACGGTCAAACTTTACAAGATTTGAGTTTAGAAAAATCTTGTAAAAAGGACAGGAGGGAATACGTACTATCTATACCGAGTTGGTAAATGGACGGTGGATTGGACTGGTGGTGCCGATGCGTGGGCGATGACGCGGATGGATCGGTACGTTTCCAGAAGAAGAAGTTGTGATCACGTTTGTAGGACTAGCGGCCGGATCACACTGTCGGGCTGTTCCTTCCTTTGCCATGCCGCGCTGTCGTCGCTATCCGAAGCGGCTTCCCACCCAGCGATCGATCGGTCGATCGATCACATTCCCTCTTAGGCGTGGAGACGTACGTACGTGGCGGCCGGACGGAGCGCTCTTATCGGAAAGCTGATAGACTGTCGGGGATTTTTCTCGGGGCGAGAGATACTAGTAGTATCGATCTTGTCGTGGCATCCATGCAGCAGCATGTGGCGCCTCCACTGGTCCCGAGACCTGAATGGAGTTCTGGTCCGCGAGACGGCGAGGGTTGCCGCGTCCGGATGGATAGAGTTTCGACTACGCATCGGATAAGTGGTGTTGTAGATCACTACTCCTAGTGGGGATGGGCGCTGACTGGACAGCTGATCACTACGGCGTCCAGCAACGTGCGTGCATCAGTGCATGCATGCAGATTATTACTCCTACTAGTACGTACTTGCCAGAGATGCAGATCGATGCATGAGTTGTACTGCTGTATAGACTAAGTGGTGGGCCATCGTGAGATAAGATAGACAATCCTCAATCCAGCATGAGTTGCAATGATTCCTCGTGTTCATGTGGTGCTCCATTGGTTATCCTACACTCCATCTCCGAGCTGGATTGAGGATCGAGGATCCTGCTGTGGGACACGGAGATATTTTAGTTATCGGCTCGGTCCGATCCTATCTACCCACACACAGTTGCACCATCTATTAGTACAAACAATCATGCTTTGGGCGGAATTGTAAACGAATTCCCCTTTTTCGAGACGATATAAAGAATATCCTCGTCATCTTGTATCGGTTCGGGTTTATATATAAAGCGGGTTGATTTTTTTTACTACCATTTCAATCATGCTGCAGTCACACCGCTAGCGCGCATGCGCACACACACTATTCTCACCAACTCGACTAGAAAACCTATTTGACTCATTTTGCGTCAAATAGTCGTCCTTTCGCAGAGACACGCGAGGCGTGCGCTCTGGGTGGGTAGGCCCATTTAGCTAGCGCAGTGTAAGGATTTCGGTCTTCTCCCATATCGTTTCTTCGGGTTTTGGGAATACTATATAAGGTTCTCGAACCGATTTCCTTTCTTCTATTGTTCTATTTATTACTTTTCCGGTTTTCTTTTTGGTTTTTCATTTTTCTCAATAAATCATTTTTTATCTATTTAAAATTGTTCGCATTTTTCCTAAATTGTTCCAAAAAATTGTTCACACTTTTCTAAAAAGAATTCCGGTGTCGAAAATTGACTATTTTCAAAAAATAGGCATCTAAGAAATTGTTCACAGTTTCAAAAAAATTTCAGACTTTCAATTTTTTTGCTAAAACTTTTGATTTTTTTAAGATTTAAAAAATTTCCGATGTTTATAAAAAAATCTTCTTGAAATTTTAGAAAGGCTTAGCTATGGTGTTCTGAATCACGGCATGGAAACCATGTCCCTACAACGTTCTGAGTTGCTACAAAAACCAAGTCGATACAGGAAAACCGTATCGCTACGGTGTTTCGAGCTGCTACTGTACGCTTGCTGCAATGCCTGCCAATGGGCCAACCCAGTTGGGCTCATGTGTTTGCCTTACGAGCTCTATTTGACGCCGAACGGGTCAAATAGGAGCTCCCCGACCCTCCCTACATCGATTGTTTTTCATGTTCATCTCTCTTCCGTCGCATATTTGATGGTTGTAAGTGCATCTAGTGCCCCTTAGTGATTTTGGTGTATTGAAGACTTATAGGTTAAGTATCTAATGCGTTTATGAGTGTACACAGGTCTATAAGTCTATGAGGAGTTTGATATTTACAGAGAAAGTCGACCCCTAAAAATGAAGTTCTTCGACTGAAGACTTTGATATACTGAAGACTTTATGAAGACTTTAAAAGTGAAGAAATTGGTGTGACCTTGAAGACTTGGTATTCATTCGAGGAACATGAAGCGTGAAGATTTTTGTTTTCGTAGTTTCATTTTCTCTTTCTTGAGTCATAGGAAACACCGTACTGTTAAAGGGGGTCGAGGAAATACTAAGGAGAAAATTTCCATGTGATGCTCATCTCAAATCCTACACCTACCAATCCATTCGAGTGAAGCCATTGGAAATCTCATACAGTTCAGTCAATTTCTTCAGTGACAGAGACGCAGTTCTTCTGGTCACTGAGGACTTTGCTCTGACTGAGGAGTTAGGAATTCGCCAGTGCGAATTGCCTACACAGTGAGGAACATGATAGCCCTGAGGAATTTGTACCTCAAATTTCCGACCGTTGCTGTGCTGCGCGCCAGCTGCCCCAAAATATCTTGTCCACCTAACGGTCATATCATTGAAGGGCATTTATGTCTTATCATGTCGGGCTGCTCCCTAGGCTATAAATAGCCGCCCCCTACAACCACTAGTTGGTTGGCTGCTCCGTGAGAACTTGATACTTGTCATTTGAGAGCAACCCATCCTCCGAGGACTTTGAGCGAAAATCATCAAGGGAGGAAAATCCAAACCCAAACCCAAAACACCTACAAACACAAAGTGATTGAGCATCACTGAAGAGATTGATCCTGCGTGGATCCGACGCTTGTTACCTTTGAAGACTGTGCTTCTTCCAGACGGTTAGGCGTCAAGGTCTAGAGCATCCAAGAGGAATTGTGGATCGCCGAGTGACCAAGTCTGTGAAGGTTTGGAAGTCACCTGAAGACTTACCACGAGTGATTGGGCGAGGACTGTGTGTCCTTAGCTCAAGGAGAATACGGTGAGGACTGTGTGTCCGGGACTAAGTGTCCTCGAGTTTAAATACTCAGCCGCTCCAACCATATGTACAACTGAGACAGCAGTTGGAACTGGTCTACCAAATCATTGTCTTCACCAAGCTTACTGGTTCTATTTCCTCAACACTTTCATTTCCTCATTACTGTGTTGTGTGTTTGTTCATATCTGTGCTTGAAGACTTTGACTGAAGACTTTCTCAATTTCCTCAGTTCAATTTCTTCAGTCTGTTTTGTCTTCATCTAGAGTTATCCTGTGTTTACGCTTTCTATACTCTGTGTTTGTCT
Source organism: Aegilops umbellulata (assembly GCA_032464435.1). NCBI lineage: Eukaryota > Viridiplantae > Streptophyta > Magnoliopsida > Poales > Poaceae > Aegilops > Aegilops umbellulata. The sequence goes on along the minus strand of CP136059.1, from coordinate 270,129,774 downwards.
TCATTTCATCACGATGACCATGCATGTATTCTACTATGTTTACTTCTGAGTACTTATTCCGCTGCTAGTAGTTCTTCGCTAAGGAATTTCCTCACGAGCAAATTCCTCAGTGAAGAATTTTATAAAAATCGCCTATTCACCCCCCTCTAGTCGATATAACGCACTTTCAATTGGTATCAGAGCCAGGTACTCCCTTGTTCTGTGTAATTTTGGTTTAACCGCCTGGAGTTTTAGTTATGTCGACCACAGGTATGATCAAGGTCTCTACTGGGTGTCCTACCTTCGATGGGACGGACTACCCCTACTGGAAGAACAAGATGCGCATGCATCTTGAGGCAATTGATAACGATCTATGGTACGTTGTGGAAAATGGTGTTCCCTCCGTCTCACCCTCACTGAACGTTACCGATGTGAAGAGATTCAAGCAACTTGATTCACAAGCAAAGAATATCATATGTGGTCATCTGAGCAAAGGACAGTATGGTAGAGTGAGTGCTTTGGAAACTGCAAAGCTTATCTGGGATAGGCTATCCAAGGTCAATGAAGGAGTTTCAACTCAGCGTGACTCTCGAGTTGATGTTCTTCGGAATCTCTTCAACCGCTTCAAAAGACTCGACAATGAAAATGTGCAGCAAACCTTCGATCGCCTCACTGACATCTCAAATGAGCTTCAAGCACTTGGTGCCACTGACATCACCGACCATGAGGTGGTGAAGAAATTGCTGAGATCGCTTGATTCCTCATTTGACACTCTGGCACTAATGATACAAGAGCGTGGTGATTACAAGTCACTTGACCCCGCTGATATCCTCGAGAGGCTAAACACTCATGAGTTCCAGCTTGCTGAGAAGAGAGATCTCTACGGTACAAGCTATAGCAGATCACGTGCACTAAAGGCCAAGGTAGTATCTGAGTCCGAAGATGAAGACTCTGGTAGCAGCCTTGGTGATCCTGAAGAACTGAGTCATGATCTAGCACTGCTTGTGAAGAAATTCCAGAAGTTCTCAAGACGTGGTCACTTTGGAAAACCTTCAAGGAGCAATGATTCCTCATCTAGTGACTACAAGAAGAGGCTTTGTCACAAATGCAAGAAACCAGGACACTACATTCAAGATTGTCCTCAGTGGGAAAAGGAATCAAAGAAGAAGAAATACAAGGATTACAATTCTGATGATGCGAAGAAAAAGAAGAAATCCTCAAAATCCTCATCATCAAAATCCTCGAAGTCTTCGTCTCACAAGAAGAGCAGCTCCAAGAAGGCTCGGGCATTCATTGGCAAGGAAATGAACTCTGAGGCTGAATCTGAAGAAAATGAAGCAGAAGAGGAATCTGAGGATTCTGAGTCTGGTGTGGCGAGCCTAGCCCTCGCTACTGCATTCGTCAGCAAATCCATCTTCAACGCTGAAGAAAGTGATCTCACCAATAAGGCTGATGAAGGCAGTGATGACTACGCTCCCACCTATTGCTTCATGGCAAAAGGTGCCAAGGTACATAAATACGCCTCCTCTGAATCTAGTGATGATGAATCTAATGAAAATCTTAAGCCTAGCTACTCTAAACTTGCTAAGATTGCTGTGCAACAATAAAAGGCTTTTGAAAAGGTTCAAAACATGCTAGACAAAAGTGATGATATGTTGGGTGAAGAATTGGATCGCACTAAAGCCTTAACTGAAAATCTTTAGAGACTCCAGACCAGGTTTGACAACCTTCAAAGTCATCATAACACTCTCTTATCTGATCATGAGAAGCAAGATCTTGAGAAGGTAAGAGTGAGTTATGAAGATCTTCAGAAGGAGCGCGATTCATTACTTGCTCAACAAATCAGCGCTGCTCAGGAAGAATTTAATCCTCCATGTTTAAAATGCATTGAACGAGAATCTGCTAATTCCTCACCTGAATGTTCAAATGCTTCAAATGTTACAATTTTTTCACCTGCCTCTGCTATCACTAATTCCTCATCTGAGGACATTGCTAGTATCACTGACGATGCAGGATTGAAGGAATTGTATGTGACAGGCATGTACAACAGCCTCAAAGGGCATCAGACTCTTTGTGATGTGCTTAAAAAGCAGATCCTCAATAGGAACCCTAGGAAAGAGGGTATTGCCTTTGAGAGGAAACTCAATGCTGATGGTACATATTGGAAGCCTGAGCAGTACCCCAAAACCTCATGGGTTGCTGCAAAGGGACCTCCAGTTGATCCATCTAATTTATCTGGCTATACATGTGAATCTTCTCATTCTTCTGATGAGTCATTTGACTCCAACTATAAACTGTTCAAAAATCAGAATGGCGAAGTATTTGCTAAATATGTTGGCACTAACTGCAGGGACGGTTCCCCTGTGAAGAAAATCTGGGTTCCCAAAAGGTGCCTTGAAAGTCTTCAGGTGAATGTCCTCATGACACCACCTGTGAAGAAAAGGAACCTCAGATCAAATTCTTCATACGGACCAAATTCTTCATATGGATCCAAGTCCTCATACGGACCAAATTCCTCAAGGGGATCAAATTCCTCACATGGATCAAAGTCCTCATATGAACATCATCGTGCTAACAACTCTGTTTCGCAGGGAAGAGCCAAGGGCTGTGAATATGAGCATTATTCTTCAAATTATTATGTTCATAAGTCCTCGAAGAATTTCTCTGCTTATGCATATGCTTACCCTAACCCCTCTTATGTGAAACGAAATGGTTTGGCTGCTTTGCCACCATTCTCATATGGAGCTCGCAGAGTGATGAACTCTTTGCCACCCCTTCAGATGTGGGTGGTGAAGAAAAAGAACTAATCTCTTCTGCAGGGTCAGGTCTCCAGACGTACAATAACGTCTGAAGAATTTGCTGGGGACCTGACAAAAATGCCTGAAAGGACGCAGGCTAACCATGATGAAATGAGCTCTCATTTCATATGTCCTCCCTCTGTTTTATCTGTCTTACTGCTTGATGAAATCGATCTGATGAATTGTGATATCATATTCTTCACTGCTGAAGTATATGAGGTCGTAAGTTGCACTAATTCATCTGCAGGATGATCAACCCAAAGCCACTGAATGGGTACTTGATGGTGGATGTACAAAACACATGACCGGTGACAGTAATCTGTTGATGGATGCTCCCTTATCAGCATCACACATGAAGCATATCATCTTCGCTGATAAAAGCAAAAGTCAGGTATTGGGTCTAGGTAAGGTTTCTATCACAAAGGATCGACACATGGACAAAGTCATGCTTGTTGAGTCCTTAGGATGTAATCTTATGTCTGTCTCAATGCTTTGTGATCTTGATATGGTTGTTGTCTTTGGCAAGTACCATTGCGTTGTGATTATGGAAGCTGACAATTCCAAAGTCTTCGAAGGCTTTAGGAGAGGAGACTTGTATATTGTTGATTTCTCTGCAGATTCACAACCAGCCGTGTGCCTACTTGCAAAAGCTTCAGAAGGATGGCTATGGCATCGACGACTTGGTCATGCAGGCATGAGGAATTTGAACACGCTTGCAAAGAAGAAGCATGTCATTGGCATTGAGAATGTCAAATTCCTCAAGGATCACTTGTGCGGTGCCTGTGAAGCTGGAAAGATGACAAAGGCCAAGCATCCAGCGAAGACTATCATGACCACTACTCGTCCATTTGAATTGCTTCACATGGATCTCTTCGGTCCTAATCATTATTCCTCTGTTTCGAATGAAGCATCTCAATATGGCTTTGTTATTGTTGATGATTACTCTCGTTACACATGGGTACACCTTGTCTCTTACAAAACTGAAGTGTAGGAAGTCTTCAAACGATTTTCCTCGAGGGCTTCAACCAACTTTGGTGTGAAGATTAAGCACATCAGAAGTGACAATGGCACTGAGTTCAAGAATTCGGGTCTCGATGACTATCTTGATGAACTTGGTATTACTCATGAGTTATCTGCTCCTTATACTCCTCAACAGAATGGCGTCGTGGAGCGCAAGAACATGACTCTTGCTGAGATGGCTCGCACTATGCTCGATGAGTACAAAACCCCTCGTCGTTTCTGGGTTGATGCAATTGATATTGCGTGCCACATCATCAATAGAGTATATCTTCACAAATTCTTCAAGAAGACTGCTTATGAACTCCTCACTGACAAGAAACCAAATGTGAGTTATTTCAAAGTCTTCGGTGCTAAATGCTGGATTAGAGATCCTCATCACAACTCTAAATTTGCACCAAAAGCACATGAAGGTTTTATGCTTGGTTACGGAAAGGACTCGCACACCTACAGAGTCTTCAACAATGTTCTTCACAAGATTGTTGAAACTGTAGATGTGCGGTTCGATGAAACTAATGGCTCGCAAAGACAACACCTACCTTCTGTGTTAGATGAACCTGCACCTGAGGATTCTATCAAGCACAAGGCTACTGAAGATGTCATTCCTACTGAAGAATCTGCTGAAGAATTCATTCCAGAACGTGAAGAACGTCGAGCTGATGCACCTGAAGAAAATGCTGAGGAAATTGATGGTGAAGAAAATGCTGATCAAATTCCTCAACGACAACCAGCTCACCCTCGCGTTGCAAAAGAAGTGCAAGTGGAGAAGATCATCGATGACATTAGAGCACTAGGTCCTCTCACACGCTCAAAAGCTTCACATCTATCTAACTTTTGTGGGCACTTTGCTTTTGTCTCTATCACAGAGCCCACTAAGGTAGATGAAGCATTTCTGGAGCCTGAGTGGATTCAGGCCATGCAAGAAGAATTACATCAGTTCAAGCTCAACAAAGTATGGGAACTAGTCAATCGTCCCGATCCTCGCAAGCATAACATCATTGGCACAAAGTGGATCTACCGCAACAAGCAAGATGAAAATGGTGTTGTGGTGAGGAATAAGGCACGACTAGTAGCTCAAGGCTACACATAGGTTGAAGGAATTGATTTCGATGAAACTTTTGCATCTGTTGCTAGACTTGAGGGTATTCACATATTGCTTGCTTATGCTAACCATCATGATATCATCTTATATCAAATGGATGTGAAAAGTGCATTCCTCAATGGTAAGCTTGAGGAAGAAGTATATGTTGCTCAACCACCAGGTTTTGAAGATCCAAAGCATCCTGACAAAGTCTTTAGACTTAACAAGGCCCTCTATGGCCTCAAGTAGGCCCCACGGGCGTGATATGATACATTGAAGGAATTCTTCATGAAGAAAGGCTTCACACCCGGTTCACTCGATCCCACTCTCTTTACTAAATCTTATGATGGTGAACTGTTTGTGTGCCAAATATATGTTGATGATATCATCTTTGGCTGTACTGACCAACGTTATAGTGATGAATTTGCCTATATGATGAGTGAAGAATATCAAATGTCTATGATGGGAGAGTTGAAATTCTTCTTAGGTCTTCAAATTCGTCAACAACGAAATGGTATATTCATATCTCAGGAGAAATACCTCAAGGATGTCCTGAAGAAATTCGGCATGCAAGACTGCAAAGGCATCAAAATTCATATGCCCACAAATGGTCATCTATGCACTGATGAAAATGGTACTGACTTCGATCATAAGGTATACCGCTCCATGATTGGTTCTTTATTGTACTTATGTGCATCTAGGCCAGATATAATGCTTAGTGTTTGCATGTGTGCACGATTTCAAGCTGCACCGAAGGAATCACACCATAAGGCTGTGAAGCATATTCTTCGATATCTAGCTCACACACCAACACTAGGATTATGGTATCCCAAGGGCTCGGATTTTGATCTAATTCGATATTCAGACTCTGACTATGCCGGTGACCGCGTGGACCGCAAGTCAACATCTGGTACTTGTCATTTCCTCGGACGATCCTTGGTCTGTTGGTCCTCGAAGAAACAGAACTGCGTATCACTATCTACTGCTGAAGCGGAGTACATTGCTGCTGGTTCTTGTTGTGCTCAACTGCTATGGATGAAGCAAACGCTCAAGGACTATGGCATCAACGTGAAGAATGTGCCTCTCCTCTGTGACAATGAGAGTGCCATCAAGATTGCTCACAACCCAGTTCAGCACTCGAAGACAAAGCACATTCAAATTCGTCATCATTTTCTTCGTGATCATGTGTTGAAGGGCGACATTTCTATTGAGCATGTGAAGACTGAAGAACAACTAGCCGATATCTTCACTAAGCCCTTGGATGAGAAGAGATTTAGCAAGTTGCGATGTGAGCTAAATATCTTAGAATCTTCGAATGTACTCTGAAAAGGCACTCATCCTAACACTTATGCAAAATTGATGACTTAGATGTGCAACACATGAAGAAACGTTTTTCTTCAATCAATGAAGAATAACACTCTAAGTGTGAAGAAATTAATGAAGAATTTGATTCTCAGAACCCTACGACAATTGTACGCGGTGTCTGCAATCATCATTCTTATACGGTGGGTCACGCCACCACAAAAGTTGAAAATCTTCGGTTTGAGTTTTTTCTCAACTTTTGAAATTCTTCAGTTTTTCAAATTCTTCAAACTTTACAAAGTCTTCACTTGTGCCGTCGTTTTTCTTCATTGGCTATATATATATATATATGAGTTTATGTCCTCTACAACATTCACTTATAGCTAATTCTTCAAGTTGGATCTTTTCTGCTAAGTGGATGTGATCGGACCCTTCCCCTCTATGCTATACTCAATCCAATCTGTTCATAAATTCTTCATGTGCGTTCTATTTGAAACTCGTTCAAATTCTTCACTGTGTCCTTGTCAGCTGAAGAAATTGCGAACGGAACGTTAAAACCAATCTTATCCAAACTTTTGGTTTTGCCGCTCAAACCGTTCCGCATCCCATGATGCATTATTTTATCCACCCACGATCTTACACGATCTCCACTACACAGTACGTGGGTGACACATGTCGCAAGAAGGAGAACGGCCAGGGGCACGTTCGTCCTAAATCATCGGACGAGCAGTTTTTCACCGCGGCTATAAATACCCCTATCGCCATCCTCACTTCTTTTACCCCGCTCGATCTCACTCCCTCGCTCGAGCTTCCAAACCCTAGCGCCGTCGCTACTTCATCGTCGCCGGTGAGGAAGAGCTTCACTGCCTCGACCTCGTCGCCGTCGTACTCGCGCCGACTGCGGAAATCTTCACCTCCGCCGCCGCCGTAGACGTCTTCCTCCGCCAAGTTAGGGCGTGGAAGATCTGCATCGACGAACTTCACTGTTCCAACTCCCAGTTCGTCGTGTTCTTCGTTCAGGGTAATTAAAAGCTAATTTTACTGCCCTCTTTGATTCGAAATTTTTTCTACTAAATCTTCAAAGGTGTTTTATTCTTCAAATCCTCACACACAAAACACCTCACATGTTATCTGTTCTTGATTCATTTCCCTAAGCCTCATTTTCTTCAAGATTCCTCAATTGTGTGGATCCTCGATCTATACAACTCTGGAACCTAAGATATAAAGCGCTTAGTGAAATTCCTCAAGACGAATCTGGTCAAATTCCTCAAACTTGTTCTTTATGAAAACCCTCTGAGAACGCATATGACCTCTTCAAATTCCTCGCAACTATACTCTGTTCAGAGGTACACATGTCCGCTGCTGAATCATTAGGTTCTCATCAACTTAACTCATTTGCAGCGTTCCTTAAATAAAAGTTGCATACTTCTTCAGAGAATTCAATTGTTTAAATTCCTCATCTGAAGAAAATGGCTGAAGGTAAAAGGCCACAGAAAGGAGGAAAGAAGCCTGAGGTTATGACAGCTTTTGAAATACCTGAGGACATCTATGCTGAGTACTGCACGCCTGATGAAGCCAAGTTTGGAAAAGAAGATAAAAATCAGCGCAAGGTGCGAATCCAGAGGATTGAACGGAGATGGGCACGAGAATGGAGGGAGTACAGATACGTCACTCCCAAGTATATGAAGAAATTCGCAGTAAACCATCCATGCCAAAGACCTCCATTGGCACCTGGCCAAGTGGCTGATCCCACTAGCATCAAACGCGGCGAGGAATTTCCTAAAGAATGGGCCAAGTGCCAAGCTAAACTGGCAAGGCAAGCCAGAGATGCAGTGAGGAAATTCAATGAAGACTCTGCTGCTCCTGCTACTGCCACTGAGGCCTCGGTCAAGCCGAAGAAAGCAATGCTCAAGAAGCCCGCTCGCAAGCCAAGTGCTTCAACATCAATGCCCTCACGACCAGAAGCTTCAAAATCTTCAAAGCAAATTCCTCATGCTGCTCCTGCTCCACCAAAGTCCTCAGCACCTCCTCCAAAGTCCTTAGCTGTCCCTACAAAGTCCTCAGCACCTGTGCATCTGGCCTCATGCCAAAGGACTACTGGCATCTCTATTGCCTCTGGTGTCTCAGCTAGTTCCTCATCTGCACCAAATTCCTCAGGTGGACCCTCTCTGCTGAAGAAAAAGGCTACTGCTGGACGCGGAAATCGCCCAAGTCCCAACAAGAAGCAGGTAGTCTTCACTGTGCCATCTGATGATGATGAAGAAGAACTTACTGAAATCATCAGGGACCGACAAGAACGGGCTGCTAAAGCCAAAGGCACACCTGTGCCCCTGCTATTGGATCCAAGGGCGATCCTAGATTATATTGATCTCTGGCCTAACACACCTATGCCTGATTTCAAACTGACACCTGGTCAAAGTCACATGTTGACTCACTTCATCCAAGAGGAGAAGTGGAAATATGATAAGGCCAGAGAGATCAAGAAATCGCAGTACCGCAAAGAGAAGCTACTGAAGAAAAATGTTCTCACAATGAAGCCTGAAGAACTCGTCAAGATGCAGGCTGAGATCAAAGCCCTCAGTGACAACTTTGACTCGTACTATGCTGATTGGCAAGGAGCCAAGGTTAGATTTGTGAGGCTGACTGATACCTTCATCAAGGGTGTAGCCTCAACACAAAAAATTCCTTAAGCTGAATCATCTGTTCAGCAAACTGAAAAACATGCTAGCACCGCTGATGAAGTTCAGGCTGCTGAAGAAAATGCTAGTTCCAGGGCTGATGACTCTGCTCCAGCTCCTGAAGAAATTGCCAGGGCATCCACTAGTGGTGCGCCTGAAGAAAATGAAGAAACCAGGGCAACTGCATTAGTTGCGCCTGAGGAAAATCAACCAGATTCCTCAGCTCCACCGGCGCCTACACCAACTCCGATCCTTCCATCCGCATTGGATGTAAAGAAAACCAAGGCTGCAGAGCGAGCTGCTGTGAAGAAAAGGAAGGCATCCAATGCTTCAGAATCTTCAGCTCTCAAGAAGATGAAGCCGATGACAAGCTCGTTTGCAAATCCCATTGATGCCATTCCAATCTCCTCCATGCCATCAAAGGACCTTGTTCCTTTTGGTGAAGATTATGAGATCCCTAGTGGATCTGATGAAGAAACTCAATCTGTTGCTTCGTCAGAGCAGATTGATGAAGAAATTGAAGCGGATGCAATCCCTTCAACCCCAATGGTCTCATCACCAATGTCTCAGTTTGATGCTGAAGAGGCTGGTGTTGAAGAAATTGATGAAGATGTGGATATTGGAAGCACAACCCCGTTGATGAATGACGACTTTTGGGAAAGTCAGCACCCCAATTCCCCACTCTTCACCCCACTGCAACAAATTCCTCACTCCCCTGCACAAACTGTTCAATTGGGCTCTGACGCAACTCATCCCACTGCATCTGTGAATGAAGAAATTCCAGCCACTAGTGCTGAAGAAACTGCTGCTGAAACAGACAAGGTGACTGCACCTGAGGAAAATCCTGAAATTCCTCAGCCTGAAGAGCCTGAGATCGTGATTCCTGAGATCGTGATGCAACTCACTGACACTCCTCTGCCAAGACCAAAGGATCTGTTCTCACGCAAACAGAAATTCAAGGCTGAAGACTTCTATGGCGAGCATGTGTTCTTCACCGAATACAATCCCTATGACTCTACTCGCATAAGGAAGAGGCGTTTCTGGACAGTCAGCCAAGCAAATTTCTATTTCTCTGTGCTTTACAACAAAGACAAAGTCTTCGACCATGCTCATATTCCTCACGTGGATATGGAGTCTTTGTCGTGCTTCACGCCAGTCCTCAGTGTTCTTCACGACGCTGGGCTGCTCAACTTCTGCACAGATATATGCGATTGGAATGAAGAACTTATTCTTCAATTCTATGCAACGTTGCACATCACCGGCAACTCTGAAGATGTCAATTCATGGGTTTTGGACTGGATGACTGAGAACACACATCATAAGGCCCCAACATCTGAATTGCTTCGTGTCCTTTCTCTGAGTCCACCCACTGAAGATGCGCGTTGTGTGTACAACGAACCTGAGCTTTCAAATCACTATATGCAAGTGCTGATGAAGCCTTTGAAGCCAGGGCAAGCTCCTAGAACCAAATTCCTCGTCAAGGAATTGTTGTATGTGCCAAGGACTGTCCATCGCATTTTGACGAAGACAATGAGTCCCATCAAAGGCCACGACTCGACTGATGAAGAAGTCGTTGGCATCATGAAGAATCTGCTTTTCAACATCATTCATGGCGTTCCCGTCAACTTCCATGATTTCTTCATGAGGACTCTGGCCAACATTGCTATGTCACCATTTGAGCTGAAGCCTTATGCACCTTGGATAATGAAATTCATCAGGACAAGGTCTTCACTCAACTACAAGGCTGGAACTCTCAACCATTGCAGCTACTTGCCTCCCATTGAAGTCCTCAAACGGGCATTTTCCTCAGCTGAAAGGGCAAGACTACTGTTGTGATAGATGAAGGCATTCGTCCATTGGATGGTCAATTTCGCAAGGCTGCTTCTTATTCCACCAATGATGACTCTGCCACACATGACTCTGCTGCCAACACTGCCAAGCCAAATCTTCAAGCCACAACACCCAGGGTGATGACTGACCATGAGTTACTCCTCAGTCTTCATCAAAAGGTTGATCGCAATCACAAATGGGTCAAGCGTCAGTTTGGTTCAATTCTTCACAACATGACTTCCACACACAATGTAGTGAAGAAAAACCACTACTACCTTCATGAAACCCTCAACCGCACCTGGGCTGTTCTATCTCAAGTGTACAGTGCTGAAGACTTGGAGAAAATGGGTCTCAAAGAAGATTTTAACTGGTTTGCACCTCCCCCAAAGAAATACAAGAAGGTCAAGGTTCCTTCTTTGGTGGCCAATTCATATTCTTCATCGCGTGCGACTGATGAAAATGAAGATTTGGACGACATTGCAGCAGGCCCTACTTCAACGACCGACCCCAACAACGCTGGCGCTCCTTCATCAATTTGAAAATCTTCAGGGACGTTAGTCCTCAGTTTTCGATCCTTTTAGTCATTTGATGACAAAGGGGGAGAAATCTGAGTTAGCCTTCAAGCGGGTCTATAATAAGGGCATATTCGTTTTTTAAAAGTTACAACTCTCGTTCTTCCGAAACTTTTATTGGATCGAGTTGTAATCTTAAGTCCGATGGTGCGCTGATACTTTTGTTTCACTATGCTTTGATACTTTGATGCGCTATTCTGCATGCTTATTCCCCGTTAATATTATTGCACGCATGCTGAATTACATCAGGCACCATATTTCATCATGCATTTCAAATTCTTCATATTATATGTCAAATGCGTGTATGAATTACAAGATATAGGGGGAGATCTCCATGATTCAACTCTTCAAGTGTGCATTGCTTCAAAAGCAAATTCCTCACTATGCACATCTTCAGGGGGAGTTCTTCTATATCTTGCAATCAAATTCCTCAATATCAGTTTTTACACTTCATATATTTATCCCCGTTGAAAACTTAACCTATGTTGTCATCAATCACCAAAAAAGGGGAGATTGTAAGTGCATCTAGTGCCCCTTAGTGATTTTGGTGTATTGAAGACTTATAGGTTAAGTATCTAATGCGTTTATGAGTGTACACAGGTCTATAAGTCTATGAGGAGTTTGATATTTACAGAGAAAGTCGACCCCTAAAAATGAAGTTCTTCGACTGAAGACTTTGATATACTGAAGACTTTATGAAGACTTTGAAAGTGAAGAAATTGGTGTGACCTTGAAGACTTGGTATTCATTCGAGGAACATGAAGCGTGAAGATTTTTGTTTTCGTAGTTTCATTTTCTCTTTCTTGAGTCATAGGAAACACCGTACTGTTAAAGGGGGTCGAGGAAATACTAAGGAGAAAATTTCCATGTGATGCTCATCTCAAATCCTACACCTACCAATCCATTCGAGTGAAGCCATTGAAAATCTCATACAGTTCAGTCAATTTCTTCAGTAACAGAGACGCAGTTCTTCTGGTCACTGAGGACTTTGCTCTGACTGAGGAGTTAGGAATTCGCCAGTGCGAATTGCCTAGACAGTGAGGAACATGATAGCCCTGAGGAATTTGTACCTCAAATTTCCGACCGTTGCTGTGCTGCGCGCCAGCTGTCCCAAAATATCTTGTCCACCTAACGGTCATATCATTGAAGGGCATTTATGTCTTATCATGTCGGGCTGCTCCCTAGGCTATAAATAGCCGCCCCCTACAACCACTAGCTGGTTGGCTGCTCCACGAGAACTTGATACTTGTCATTTGAGAGCAACCCATCCTCCGAGGACTTTGAGCGAAAATCATCAAGGGAGGAAAATCCAAACCCAAACCCAAAACACCTACAAACCCAAAGTGATTGAGCATCACTGAAGAGATTGATCCTGCGTGGATCCGACGCTTGTTACCTTTGAAGACTGTGCTCCTTCCAGACGGTTAGGCGTCAAGGTCTAGAGCATCCAAGAGGAATTGTGGATCGCCGAGTGACCAAGTCTGCGAAGGTTTGGAAGTCACCTGAAGACTTACCACGAGTGATTGGTCGAGGACCGTGTGTCCTTAGCTCAAGGAGAATACGGTGAGGACTGTGTGTCCGGGACTAAGTGTCCTCGAGTTTGAATACTCAGCCGCTCCAACCATATGTACAACTGAGACAGCAGTTGGAACTGGTCTACCAAATCATTGTCTTCACCAAGCTTACTGGTTCTATCTCCTCAACACTTTCATTTCCTCATTACTGTGTTGTGTGTTTGTTCATATCTGTGCTTGAAGACTTTGACTGAAGACTTTCTCAATTTCCTCAGTTCAATTTCTTCAGTCTGTTTTGTCTTCATCTAGAGTTATCATGTGTTTACGCTTTCTGTACTCTGTGTTTGTCTTCATTTCATCATGATGAGCAAATTCCTCAGTGAAGAATTTCATAAAAATCGCCTATTCACCCCCCCTCTAGTCGATATAACGCACTTTCAATGGTCGAGTTTAGGGATTTGGACAAGGGCGACGATCCTGGCTTTGACGCAAGGGAAGACTTCCTTGGTGGAAGAAGAGAATTTGAAACCATGAGACCAAATAACACAGTGTGACAACTACTCCCTCTGAGAAATACAAGAGCATTTAGTACATGCTCTTATATTTCTTTACAGAGGGTGTACAAGTTAAAATCAGAATTTTTCAGATGAGGCATGACTTGTCACAAACAAAACAAGAGCAAAAAGAAAGAAAAAAAATCAGGATCCCATGTATTTTCGAAGAGGTTATTGGGCCGTACTGGGCTTGAAACGGGGCTGTACAAACAAGCACTTTAAGTTTTGATCTGCGAAGCCCACCTCAAAAAACATTTTTTTATTGCGAAGGAAGCGAAACGATAGCCGGAGTACGAGGACGCAGCCGCACCGTACGTGAGCGGAAGCCAAGAAATGGGCGCGCTCTGCCTGCTCCCGTCCACGCCGCCGTCCTGCTCGGGCCGCGGCCTGGCCCGCTCGCCGCGCCCGCGCAGACCCGCGGCCGCGCTTCCCCTGCCCCCCTCCGCTTCTCCCTGGCCGCGGCCCCAGCTCGCCACGGGCGGGGGTCGGCGGCGGCTCACTGGCGTGGCGCGCGGCAGCGGGGAGAAGGGGGGCAAGAACGGCGGGGCGGAGTTCTTCCGGGAGGACGGCGTGGTGGACGACATGAACGGGTACCTCAACTACCTGTCCCTCGAGTATGACTCCGTCTGGGACACCAAGCCTGCTTGGTACGGCTTCAGATAGCTCCTTCCTCCTTTCTTTCCGTTCAGAAACTGAAATTTATGAAGGCCGTGGCGCAAAAGTTCGATTTGTTGCTACCTGTATTCATTCAGGCGAATACCTCTGGTTTCTTGTTAGTATTAATATTGTGTATTGTGAACGAACTACGCTCTAACCTTGAATGATCTGACTACTGTCAAATTGTATTTGTCTGTTCGCTGTAACCAAGTTATGACTTCTCTTGAGCGATGTGTGCCGATTTAGGCTGAGTTTGCGGTGTCTGAACTGTATTAAACCTGACTGCACTGAACTTATTTAGTAAGATGATGTGCAGAAGTAGTGCAAAAATAGGGGTCATGTTTGTGAAATCAGATTAGAATCTAACAAACTCCTACAATGCCAAATGAAAAACACCACTTACCACAAGAGTCGATAGATCTCTTCTGTACTTTGCTAGCCAAGCACAATTCTAAACTCATTGCAAACCATCTAAATGCGGTTTAACCAAACGGGGTTTTCACGGTTCACCACAATGCCTAACGTAGCCTTAATATATCTGTGCTTGACGCTTACCAATTCAGCCATATCTGTGTTTGATGCTTACCAATTTAGCCCTCACTTCTCTCACCTGGTAAACAAGTAACTCCTTTCAAGTTTCAGCATCTAAAAGTTGTAACATGTACTGCTTGCTGCAGTTCTTCAGCCTGATTTTTACTTCTTTTTTTCCGACCTGCAACATTTTTTTGCAATAAATAAGGCTGCTTCCATCTCCCGATGCAGAGGCCGGAGGCAATCCCTCCTTTTCGATTTCTGTTTTTCTAAAAGTTAATGCTATGTGGCAATGGAGTTAGGCAATTATATAATATAATTTACTTTTCAGGAATTATATAAGATAGTTAAGAAGGCACATATTATATTTCAACCAGTTCTTGTTTTGTTGTCCTTTTTGAAAATCTATGGTCTCAACCTCTGTGAGACTGTGACTAGTGACTACAACCATATCTTTTTTACTGGTTTTGTATGCTTCAGTCTTCTCATTTTGACCAATATTGACCTCTGAATTTTGTCTGTTGTAGGTGTCAGCCTTGGACAATATTACTAACAGGAACCGTTGCAGTTGCGTGTAGTTGGGTGCTGATCCACTCTGCTGTGATTACCGGAGGAGTTTCTTTTGTAATATGTGCATGGTGGTACATATTTCTTTACTCCTATCCTAAGGTTTCTGCACCATTTTTCTAACCCTTTCTTTATGTTATTTCTTTTTGTTGAAATTATTGTTCAGAGGTTTGGTTTTCTAAAAGGTTCTAGTGTGCTGCACTCTTAAATTTACTTTGTTTCATAATTATGGAAATTTTACACACTGCTAATTCCGAAAGATGGTAATAACCTATTATTTGACATTAACATGACTCTTACATATAAACTAATGTTGCTAAGTTATAAGTTATAACTGATAATCTGCTAGATAGTCCTGTCTGTTTCGACGCATAAACTAGCTTATTACTATTAAACAACATAAAAAGAAAGAGATTTACAAATAAAAACACAAAAGAAAACTGATAAACTACAATATACAATCAAACTGATTGTGGTAAGTGCTAACATCAGACATTTTCTTCTTTCAAGTAGAATTCTTTGATCGGAAGGTATTCTGAACATCAGTCCACAGTATTATTATTTTTTACTATGCAATTACAAACTTCATATGCAGAACTAAGTTAGAACTAACCCTATGGTTTTGTCAGGCATACACCGATATGATATCTGAGAGGAGGAAAAAGGTGTCCAGCGGTGCTGAAGATACCTACGGGATGGAGAAAATGTAACCTTGTTCGTAGTATTATTTCCGGGGATAGATAGAAAATGGTTCTGCAGGTTGCACTACTGATATGTAGAATTTATTCCTCACAAAATCGCTACATGGAAATACGGAATCATGCTTCTCTTCTGCTTCCTCATTTTCCCCTTCTTCATTGGAGTGTGCCTCACTACCTTGGAAAAAGATCAGCACTGTAAATGTGCTCACTTCTTTCTGATATATAGGTGAATGTGTGAGAGTGGATTTCGTGCTCCCAAATGCGATTTCGCTCATTAGTTTATAATATTTTTTTCTAAATCACATTTTAAATTCCACAAGTATAGTTACTGTCTTTGATGTGCTTGTATCATAAGTTTGGCGCTGACTCGCATTCTCGGTTCCCTTCTTACACTTGGTGTGAGACGCTCGCTCCGTTGGGTTATAGCCCTTTCAATCTTATCGAAAATTTGGGATTCGAAACGTCAAACATTTCGGCACATCCAGCCTTGTACTGAACTACACCCCCCCCCCCCCCCTTTTTATTTTAGGGATTTCATTTTTTAGATGAATTTAGGGATTTCATTCAACCTTTAGTGTTCAGCGTGTAATTTGGGCCACCCGTGAGCTAGTTCGGTATATCCGGCCCAGATAGCTCTGCAAGCAGCCCACTTTTGTGTCAGTGGGCTCACCATTAACAACTGAAACGATTTCCTTCCTAGTTCGAACCATGGGAGGAGAATGAGAGCGGCGGTTCGCACGAAGCGGCCGCGGCGGCCACCGCCGGCGGCGGCGACGGCGCAGCTGGCCTCCAGTTCCAGGCCGAAGCTGGAGAAGGCGCAGGTCCCTCTAACCCTCCCGCTGAAATCCTTCAAGCTCCGCCTGGCCAACGGCCCGCCGCTCGCGCCCACGCCCAAGGCATTCAAGTCCTACGCCGAGACCTGCGCCACCCTCCTCCGCCTCTGCCGTGCCACCGCCACCGCCACCGGCCATGCCGCGCCTGCCTCCTCCAACCGCCTGCCGCTCGCCCTCTCGCTGCACGCGCACGCCGTGCGCTCCGGCGTCGCAGCCGACCGCTCCGTGGCCTCGCACCTCCTCACCACCTACGCCGCCTTCGCTCGCGCCGCGGAGCGCGACCGTGCCTTCGGGGACTGCGTTGCTGCGGACGCCGGCTCCCCCTTCACGTACGACTTCATGGTGTCCGAGCACGTCAAGGCCGGGGACATCGCCTCCGCCCGCAGGCTGTTCGACGGAATGCCCGAGAGGACCGTCGTGTCGTACACTACTATGGTGGATGCGTTGATGAAGCGCGGGCGTGTGGCAGAGGCCGTCGAGCTGTATGAGCAGTGCCCGTCCGGCTCCGTGGCCTTCTTCACGGCAACGATTTCTGGTTTTGTGCGCAATGAGCTCCACCACAATGCTCTTGGCGTCTTTCGTAAAATGGTCAGCTGCAGCGTGAGGCCTAATGGTATCACCTTTGTGTGCATGATCAAGGCATGCGTTGGTGCAGGTGAATTTGGTCTAGCCTTGTCCATCGTGGGGTTGGCGATGAAATCAAACTTCTTTGAGAGCAGCATCGAGGTACAAAATTCTTTGATCACGCTGTATCTGAGAATGGGAGACGCGGCAGCAGCCCGTAAGGTGTTTGATGAGATGGATGTGAAGGATGTGGTCTCGTGGACTGCACTGCTTGATGTGTACTCTGAGTCGGGTGATCTTGATGGAGCTCGACGGGTTCTTGATGCAATGCCTGAGAGGAATGAGGTCTCCTGGGGTACTTTGATTGCTAGGCATGAGCAGAGAGGCAATGCGGCAGAAGCGGTGAAGCTGTACAGTCAAATGCTGGCTGATGGTTGTACGCCAAACATTTCATGCTTCTCTAGTGTGCTCAGTGCTTGTGCTAGTCTCGAGGACTTGCGAGGAGGAGCAAGGATCCATGCCCGTAGCCTAAAGATGGGCTCTAGCACCAATGTTTTCGTATCCAGCTCTCTGATTGACATGTACTGCAAATGCAACAAGTGTAGAGATGCGCAAATGATTTTTGACACCCTCCCACAAAAGAACATAGTGTGCTGGAACTCTCTCGTTTCAGGTTATAGCTACAACGGGAAAATGGCAGAAGCTATGTATCTCTTCAAGAAGATGCCTGCAAGGAATTTAGCTTCATGGAATACGGTTATCTCTGGTTACGCGCAAAATCGACAATTTGTTGACGCGCTAAAATCTTTCAATGCAATGTTGGCTTCGGGGCAGGTTCCAGGGGAAATTACATTCTCGAGTGTTCTTCTTGCTTGTGCAAACTTGTGCTCGTTAGTGACGGGTAAGATGGCTCATGCTAAGACAATCAAGCTAGGAATCGAGGAAAGCATTTTTATCGGCACTGCACTTAGTGACATGTATGCCAAGTCAGGGGATTTACAGAGCTCCAAGAGGATGTTTTATCAAATGCCTGAAAGAAATGATGTCACTTGGACTGCCATGATTCAAGGACTTGCTGAAAATGGTTTTGCAGAGGAATCTATTCTTTTATTTGAGGATATGATGGCAACTGGAATGGCACCAAACGAGCATACATTTTTAGCTCTTCTATTTGCTTGTTCCCACGGTGGTTTGGTGGATCAAGCCATACATTATTTTGGAAAAATGCAGGCATGGGGTATTTCACCTAAAGAGAAGCACTATACATGCATGGTTGATGTCCTAGCTCGAGCTGGTCGTTTGGCAGAGGCAGAAGCTCTGCTGATGAAAACCCCAAGTAAATCAGAAGCAAATTCATGGGCTGCCCTTCTGAGCGCTTGCAATACTTACAGGAATGAGGAGATTGCTGAGAGGGCTGCAAAGCGGCTTCATGAGTTGGCGAAGGATAATACAGCAGGCTATGTGCTACTCTCGAATATGTATGCATCATGTGGAAGGTGGAAAGATGCTGCCAGGATAAGGGTACTGATGAAAGGGACCACACTCAAGAAAGATGGAGGGTGTAGCTGGGTTCAAGTAAGAGGTCAATATCACGCCTTCTTTTCTTGGGAAGCAAAGCATCCACTGTCAATGGAAATCAACGAGATCTTGGATTTACTAATGTGGGAATCGTCTCTTGACTTTGTTTTGTCAGTAGATTACCAGTGAGGACAGCCTTTGACAAAATAGCTTCTACCACCGATCATTTATTCAGTTCATCATACAGATAAAGGTAGCAAGATGGAGTTATTTCCGGAGAATGATCTTGAGGAATTTGAGTTTCGCTCCCTTTATGTTGGTTGTCTTGATGTACTGAAGTACGAAGAAGGATATGTGCTCCCAGACATCGAGCTGCAAATTCTATAGCAGGTTTGTGATTGCACTCACTGAGGAGTATACTTGGGAAATCTGGCTGATTTAGCTGGCCAACGATTTTGAGCAGTATTATCACCATGCTATGCTTCACCCTGCTCCTGGAGCATTATCGCTTTGCATGGTCTTGATAACCTGGAGTGTAGACTTTTCTGCTGTACTCCATATGATTTGATTTGACGTGAATCAGTTTCAGATGAACAGCAGACAAAACGGGACTCAGCATTCTCGGTGTCGTATTTGCTTGCTAGCACATCTTTTCTGGGCTCCACTGCTATGCATTGACTTGTCTGACCAATTGGAATGGTTTGGACTTTGGAGGATGTAAATATACCACAGAAGGCGTGTCATGTGACAAGCCTGCCCAAGCATAGAGTACGACGAGCTAGTGTGTTGGAACCTGCTGTTGGAATGGGTAAACCCTGTCAGCTTTTTTTCAGTTGGACAAGGAGGAAAAGCTCTTTCTCAAGTTGAGAAAGATCTCCAGGTGTGATCGTAATGCTTCTTGTCCATTTGGTAATCTGCTCGTTAACTGACCTATCCACATTTGGCTTACCGAATTGCTCTCCGTATTTCGTTTTGACTTTTGAGTGAGAACTGTACGGTTGGTGAGGTCATAACCCATACTACGCTTCCAAACTACTAGGTGTCACAATTTTGCTGAAGATCAAACATTGGCTGTGACATGATTGTTATTGCGCACCGTCGGTGCTTGTGTTTCTTGTCTCCGCTCTGGTTTCGCTGTTTTCAGATGTCAAAACAGCTACTGTCAATTCCAGTTAGTACGCTTCTCCCTAAGTTTATCAGGTTATCCCTGAAAAAATGGTTTGTCTGGTTAACATGTGGATCGTGCTTTTTGAAAGAAATTTGCATATTCGAGGACGAGGACGAGGTCCTCGCTCTCTAAAGCGAGAAGGAAAAGAAACGACTCATCATACTTCGAGATTCACACTGCCCAGTGCCCACGCGGTATGGTATCGGTTGGACGTGGTGCCATAGAATAATGCTCCGGTCGTATGCCCTTTCCGTTACACTATAAGAGTATACTTTTGGTAGTGGCTCTGTCTTTTTAACTAGAAAAAAATAGGAACCTCTAATTATTTCCCGTGGTATGCGTAAGGGAAAAATAATGTCAGGGGCTACACTTCCCACTAAAAAGTGGAGTACTTTGGCAGTCTCCCCAAGAATGACACGTAGGCGGTGGTTACAGCAAACAGGGAACAAATATAATTGAAGTTCCATTCTTCTTCCATGGAATATACAGTAACACGTACTGCATGTATCCCTCACTTCTGAAAATACGTACTACTACTACATGATTTGACAGTGTGATTTTCTAAGACTGTTTTGTAAAAATAGATTTCGTTACGAATCAGATTTTTTTTTAGCATGGTAAATTATGTTTGTCACCAGGATGGCGATTTTTTTTAGCAAGCCTGGCAAAAAATCGTAGTTCTGCCATGAACAACGTAATTTACCATAAAAAAACGTTCTGCCATGGTTAAAAAACTGACGTTGCCGCTACAGATTTGGTACACATCACGGGTCTACGGGAAAGTGTGCAGATCCTTCGATTCCAGCCAGCTGACTGGACCGCGGGAATTGGCCGGACGGTGGCGAAGCTGACAGCTGACATGGAAGGGGATCCTTCGGCCGCGTCCGTCCCCTGTGCGTACGCGTACCTGCTTTTATTATAACCTTCCGTGTCGGCCGTCCGAAGATTCAGCGGGGACACCTCGGCAGCTGCCGCGCAGGTTCACACTCCCAACCTTTCCTTCCTTCCTCCCCCCGACGCGCGATCGGGGTCGGCGAGAGCGAAATCCCCGCACCGTAAACCCGTCGCCGTCGGCCGCAGGTCAGTAGGTCACAGGTTTGCATCTTCCAGCCCCTTCTCTTCCGGCGCCCCCACTCGGCCACTCACTGACACCTTTACCTCCAATCGCTCCGCCTTTTCAGCCACCGGTCTGGTCGGTCTCGCCGGGGCGGCGTCGGTTGGGACCGGAGGGAGGCACGCGAAGGGCGGCGGATGGAGCCCCTGGAGGCGGCGATAGCGATCGTGTTCAACGCGCTGCTGCTGGTGTTCATGGTGAAGCTCTTCTTCGCCATGTTCCAGATGAAGCTCGTCGTCATCCTCTTCTACCTCGTCGTCGTCCTCTTCGCCCTCGCCTTCTCCGGCCGCGGACCCGCCGGCTTCTAGCAGGCCTCTCGTAGCACCAAGGTTAGGTCCTCCGTTTCTGGTTTTGGTTCTTGCGGACCGGATCGATCGTTCAAGCTGTACCTCGGTGTGCATCTTTGGTTGGTTTAACAAACAGGGGAAATTTAGTCCGTGATGGTGATGACTCCGAGCTGCAGATTGTGTGAACTCGGCCAATTAAGTACTAGTACAGCTTTATAAGAGCCCTAGTTGCAGATTATGTGGACTTGCTCGAAACTTTCTTCGGTTGCTCTGTACAATTTTCCTTGTGGATTCGTGATGTAGCCTCTGCCAGGCGTGCTCTTCTTTCTGAAAAGCCTGAGGCAGAGAGTTCTTTTCTTTCTCCTAGTTCGTGATCGACAAGCATTAATTTAGTGTTCTTTCCCAAGGGAAAGAAAATTATAAACTGGGATGACAGTTTTGTTTCTTATCTGAACAAAAATGTCAATCATGATTTTGGGATTAAATTATGAAACTATCTGTTTGTTTGTTGGAAGCAACCATATTCACCACAAGCCCCCTAAGGCTAGCTATAGTGTTAGTAACATAACGCACCCCAAGACAACTATGCTTATGTGGCAAGGAGTTAATGAGGAGAGAGGTGTTTGTGGTACTACCTCCGTTTCAGTTTACAAGTCCTGCGCGTATACCTAGGTTGTCAATTTTATCACCCTAATATAAACTATATAACACAAAAGTTATACCTTTTGAAAGTAGAAACTTCAAAGTTTATGTTGGTATATTTTTTGTAATATATGATTTGTATTAGGTTGGTCAAATTGACGACCCAGGGGTACACGCACGCCCTGTAAACTGAGAGAGAGGTAGTAACATAATATGTTACCGTAACATAACGCACCCTAATGTAAAATGAGTCTACAACCTAATAAATGAAGTTTTACATGCCACTACACTTATGTTACTACCCATATTACTAGTTTAAGTTACTTTCCACTATGACTAGCCTGATAATGCTGCTAACAATAACTTCTGGGAATGGCTTTATTGAGCTGCTAGAAGATGGATTTCCAACGGTATGAAAGCAAACTGACACACCAGTAACTTCGTTCGATGCCCATAGAGATAAGGCTGGTCATAGTGGGAGTAACTTATAGTAGTATTATGCATATGATACTAGTCTAAGTTACTATCTTCGTAGTGCAAAGTAACATAATAGTAGTGTCATAGAGGACTTCATTAATTAGCTTGTAGACTTACTTTATCTTGAAAAACGCTATGTTACAGTAATATAGTATTATGTTACCACTTCTCATTAACTACATGTCACATAAGTAAAAATAAAATAAAATCGAAGTGCACTATGTTACTTGCAAATTACTCCCACTATGACTAGCCTAAGGGGTGAATTACATTTTGTTTCATTCTAGTTATGAAAATTCTAATTTCGCCGGGAACCGGCCACCTCGTCATGTGGCTTCAATAATTGGAGAAGCTTCTGGGAATGCAAAAATGATTAGATAATCTATTCCCCTCATGGGCACTGAGTTGTTCAAGACTTTCCAATAGAAAAAAGGAAAAGAAGAGAACACGTTATCAACTCGGCTATCATCCATCACTTCACTTGTAACGACGCGAATCAGCGTCATGTCCATACAAATTTCTCTTTCGGTCTTACATACTTTTTTTGAATTCTTGTAGGAGTATACGCATTCTTAAAATTTTCTCGTGTTTGGATTTTTTATGTGCATATCTTGTTCCCAGGTTTGCTCTCAAAATAAAATACCATCATCTCATTATGTTTTGATAAACAATCAACTCAGATGCAAATAACATTTGAAAAGTAATGGTCAGTGGAGCCCATGATCAAAAGGCCAAGTAAAATGTATAGAATTGCGATAATCATCTTCTGAGCCCAGGCTCATCTGCACCCGCCCTAACGAAAAAAAAATCAAAACAAATACTAGAAAAAAATAAAAAGTCCAATTTTTTTACATAGATAATTTGATGCGTGAGGTTCGCTTCAATTTTCAAATCATTTGAACATATGAGCAGCTCTCGGCAAAAAAGAAAAAAAATTCGGGGTCTATAAAAAAGTTTACTGTTCACGCACTGTTCTGATTCGATTTGTCTTTTTTGCCGAGAGTTGCTCAGATGTCCAAATGATTTGAAATTTGGAGCAAACCTCACACATCAAATTTTCTACCATGATTTTTTTTAGAATTTTTTATGATTTTTTTCTGACCGGGTACACATGAGTCTGGGCACCGAATCGCTGCATTCATAAAATTAACTCTCTTTAAGAAAATGATCAACGGAATCAGATGGTTAAGGTTTGTTCCATCATGTTAAAAGTACATCCACCCTACCAATTGCTCTGAGATTTAACAATAGAATGTTACAAACGCTAACAAGAGCAACTCTAATGCGTTAAAATAGTATCAATCTAAGGATGAGAATGTGTCCTAATGGTAGAAGCGAGATTGCTCCTTCATACTCAACAGTCCATGGCACTGGACGTTCCAAAAACGGGTACTATTGGATTGGGGGAATTAGAGAATAGGCAGAGGTCTGTTGGCATTTCAGCCCTTCTTCCTCTTTCAGGGACAATCCGAAAAAGAATCCAGTATCTCTTGGTCCTGAATATCAGAATAGGACAAACGAACCGTCCTTTGTGGACATCGTTGCTTCGGAACAAAACCCAGTAATCAAATAGATTGTCCCAAAGGACCTAAGGATTAACTCGGTGTGATATATTGAGTCGAAACAAGTGTGTTTTGTCATATAATGAATGTGTTGTATTTAGATTGCTTCAGAATTGGTCAGATTCAAATAGATGCCACCTAATCATTAACAAGTGCCAACATGTTTTCTGTATGGATATACGCATGTCAATACTTATATTTGCATGTTTCCTCGGTTAGGTTTCCAGATTAAGTTTTTTAGTATTGATGCTTTAACATTTCAAACAATGTGATACGAAATGCTCAATCTAGAGCTTACTGCTTGTTGTGATCCTAGACTTATTAATACTGTGCTCCCATTATCTTGATTTTCTTCTTCTTCGAAAAGGAGGTATCGACTGGGGCTTTGCATCCCATTATTTAGATTAAGGGGAATATTAGACGAAGGCGTCATACGAGATTATGCAAACACAAACCCAAGAGTACAAATTACAAACATCCATGAATAGAAAAACTCTAATAGCACTCCTTAAAAGGACTTTCGTTTGCCCCGCGAAGAAAAAAAATACCTTCGGTTTGCCGGAGAATACGAATTATATATTGTCGTTGGTAAACGGAAGGTCTGTCTTGCCAAGGTGCTTGGCAGGCTTAGAGTCACGGATGGGAGGCCCCTTAGGCTATAAAAATGCATCTTTTGGCATGACAACTGGCAAGGTCGGGGTGCTTCGCCACCACTGCCCTCGACTCTTTGGCATTGCAACCTGAAATATCGGACGGTACATTGCGAGCTATGTGACGACAAATAGACTCACTCGGTGACAAGATTAAACATACCTAAGTAGACCTGGTACTTCATTGCCTTGGCCACCATCATCGGCTCTGTGGCTCTTGACCCTAGTTGGTGGAACACCGCCACCTGGATTTGGAACTCTAGTGGACAATACTCCTCTTGCTCTGCCTATGTGGCACAATTCATCGGGTGTCACCGAAAACTCTCATCAGAGAAGATTTGGAGAGCCCATGTGGAACGGAAATGCAGACTCTTCTATTGGCTTGTCCTCCATGGTAAGATTCTCACCATGGACTGGTTGGCGCAACTGGGTTGACTACTTGACCCCATCTGCCACCTTTACCTTAGGGACCTGAGACTGGGCTCCACCTATGTTAGGAATGCCTCTTCACGATCACCGTCCACCATCTCGTGCTTACTTGGGTGGATAACGATGTCCCTCCCGAGCCACCCTTCACCTACAAACAATATATGCTTGGTGGGATGGCATTTTGCATCATATAGATAGTAACCATAAGCGGAGGCGCATGAGACACCTTATATACATCATGTGGAAAATGCCTGTAAAGAGAGAAACCGGCGAATCTTCAATGGCACAAGTTTAATATACGTACATTGAGGTGGCGCACCTGACTTTTGTGGATATCATACTTGCTATGGTGGTTCTTGTGCTTAAATTGATTTAGTTCTCAGCCTAATGTGGCAAAGCTAACTTTACATACTATACTAATCTTACCGTAAAAAAAATGAAAATATACATTTCCAAATAAAAAAAGGAAGATCAAAATGGTACAAAGCAGAGGAATCAACCAGGGTGCAACCGTCACTCGCCTGCTGCAATTCTCACGTGAAGACTGCAACACGAACATCCGGATCATCTGGAAAACTTGAGCCATAATTGCTAAAATCGCACTAGTTGCATTTCAAAAATTAAGGAACACAAGCGTGGTACTCTGCTATTGCTGGCCACAAGTTAGGGCCCCTGAGCCTCGCGTTTAAAGCTTGGTTGTCTCAATGTGATCAAACGTTTCTTCTTTCTTTTCTTTCCCTCAAGGAAGAGAGGATTTCGTTGCTGATTACTCGAGATTTCTAGAACCTCGAGCACTCAAGTGGTTGACATAACATGGAAACAAAATGAGGCCAAATAACAGTACCTAAAAGAGATCCATAGAGAAAGAAAAGCTACTACATAGCTCATAGACATTCACGTTAGGAACATGGGAATCAATCTTAGAGGTTATTGTCATTCGGTAGCTGTAGTTTTCACGTTAAGACTTCAGACCGTAACATGAATAGCTCAGTTATTTGGAACGAGTTAACCAGAATTGTTAAAGTTGAAAGCTACTAACAAATTAAACAACCTTAAACTTAGAGCTCACTCCTTCGCCTCCTCTGTTGGTCTTCCTTGATTCCCTCTGATACGTCTCCAACGTATCTATAATTTTTTGATTGCTCCATGCTATATTATCTACTATTTTAGGCAATATTGGGCTTTATTATCCACTTTTATATTATTTTTGGGACTAACCTATTAACCGGAGGCCCAGCCCAGATTTGTTGTTTTATGCCTATTTCAGTGTTTCGAGGAAAAGGAATATCACACGGAGTCAAAACAGAAGGAAGTCAACTGGACAAGTTATTTTTGGAAGGAAACCTACCTGATAGACTTGGGCTCTACGTCAGAAGATACGGGAGCTGGCCACGAGGGTAGGAGGCGCGCCCACCCCGCTGGGGCACGCCCCCTGCCTCGTGGGGCCCCCGCAGCTCCACCGATGTACCCCTTGCACCCATATATACCTATGTATCGTAAAACTTCCAGAACAGAGAATAGATCGGGAGTTCCGCAGCCGCAAGCCTCTGTAGCCACCAAAAACCTCTAGGGACCCTGTTCCGGCACCCTGCCGGAGGGGGGAACCCTCACCGGTGGCCATCTTCATCATCCCGGCGCTCTCCATGACGAGGAGGGAGTAGTTCACCCTCGGGGCTGAGGGTATGTACCAGTAGCTATGTGTTTGATCTCTCTCTCTCTCGTGTTCTTGATTTGGCACGATCTTGATGTATCGCGAGCTTTGCTATTATAGTTGGATCTTATGTTTCTTCTCCCCCTCTTCTCTCTTGTAATGGATTGAGTTTCCCCTTTGAAGTTATTTTATCGGATTGAGTCTTTAAAGATTTGAGAACACTTGATGTATGTCTTGCCGTGTGTATCTGTGGTGACAATGGGATATCACGTGCCACTTGATGTATATTTTGGTGACCAACTTGCGGGTTCCACCCATGAACCTATGCATAGGGGTTGGCACACATTTTCGTCGTGATTCTCCGGTAGAAACTTTGGGCACTCTTTGAGGTTCTATGTGTTGGTTTGAGTAGATGAATTGAGATTGTGTGATGCATATCGTATAATCATACCCACGGATACTTGAGGTGACATTGGAGTATCTAGGTGACATTAGGCTTTTGGTTGGTTTGTGTCTTAAGGTGTTATTCTAGTACAAACTCTAGGGCTGTATTGGGTGTGTTGGGGACACAAGAGACTCTTTGTTATTTGGTTGCAGGGTTGCTTGAGAGAGACCATCTTCATCCTACGCCTCTCACAGATTGATAAACCTTAGGTCATCCACTTGAGGGAAATTTGCTACTGTCCTACAAACCTCTGCACTTGGAGGCCCAACAACGTCTACAAGAAGAAGGTTGTGTAGTAGACATCAAGCTCTTTTCTGGCGCCGTTGCCGGGAAGGCTAGGTAAGTGAAGGTATATCTTTAGATCTTGCAATTGAATCTTTTTGTTTCTTGTTTTAGCACTAGTCTAGTTTATAAAAGAAAACTACCCAAAAAAATGGAATTGAGTTTGTCTCATACGCTTCACCTTTTTAATATCTTTCGTGAGTATGATGGAAAGGAAAATTGTGCCAAAGTGTTAGAAGAAGAATGCATTAAATTGTTTGGCACTAAATATTCGAATGATGAGCATGATTGCAATGTTGTTAGTATGAATTCCTTGAATATCTATGATGCTAATGATATGCAAAGCCACAAGCTTGGGGAAGCTATGTTTGACGAAGATGATATTTTTTGTCCCCCAAGCTTTGATGAGCAAATTCACTATGATGAAAGCATGCCTCCTACCTATGATGATTATTGTGATGACACGTATGCTATAAAGAATAATGATAACCATGAAACTTGTCATCTTGATCTTAATTTTCAATCACATGATAGTTATTTTGTTGAGTGTGCTCCCACTACTATTGATGAGAATAGATTTGCTTATGTGGAGAGTAGTAAAAATTCTATACTTGTAGATCATGAAAAGAATGCTTTAGGTGCTGGTTATATTGTTGAATTCATTCATGATGCTACTGAAAACTATTATGAGGTAGGAACAATTGCTTGTAGGAATTGCAATAATATCAAGTTTCCTCTCTATGTGCTTAAAATCTTGAAGTTATGCTTGTTTTACCTTCCTATGCAAGTTGATTCTTGTTCCCATAGTTGTTTGCTCACAAAATCCCTATGCATAGGAAGTGGGTTAGACTTAAATGTGCTAGTCATATTCTTCATGATGCTCTCTTTATGTTTCAATTCTTATCTTTTTGTGAGCATCATTGAAATCATCATGCCTGGCTAGGGGCATTAAACGATAGCGCTTGTTGGGAGGCAACCCAATTTTATTTTAGTTTCTTGCTTTTTGGTTCTGTTTAGGAATAAATAATCCATCTAGCTTATGTTTAGATGTGGTTTTATGTTTTAATTAGTGTTTGTGCCAAGTAGAACCTTTGGGAAGACTTGGGTGAAGTCTTTATGATCATGCTGTAAAAACAGAAACTTTAGCGCTCACGAGATTAGCTTCAACTTTTTACTGGAGAGTGCTGTTTAGTTGATTATTTTTGCAGATGATTACTAGACAAATTCCTCAGGTCCACCAATTTATTTTAGAATTTTTGGAGTTCCATAAGTTTGCGTTAGTTACAGATTACTACAGACTGTTCTGTTTTTGACAGATTCTGTTTTCTATGTGTTGTTTCCTTATTTTGATGACTCTATGGCTAGTAAAAGAGTTTATAAACCATAGATAAGTTGGAATACAGTAGGTTTAACACCAATATAAATAAATAATGAGTTCATTACAGTACCTTGAAGTGGTGTTTTGTTTTCTTTCGCTAACGGAGCTTACGAGTTTTCTGTTAAGTTTTGTGTTGTGAACTTTTCAAGTTTTGGGTAAAGATTCGATGGACTATGGAATAAGGAGTGGCAAGAGCCTAAGATTGGGGATGCCCAAGGCACCCCAAGGTAATATTCAAGGATAACCAAACATCTAATCTTGGGGATGCCCCGGAAGGCATCCCCTTTTTCGTCTTCGTTCATCGGTAACTTTACTTGGAGCTATATTTTTATTCACCACATGATATGTGTTTTGCTTGGAGCGTCATTTTATTTTCTTTAGCTTTGATTTCTGTTTGAATAAAGTACCAAGATATGAAATTATTAAATGAGAGAGTCTTCACATGGTTTCATAATTATTCGGCTACTCATTGATCTTCACTTATATCTTTCAGAGTAGTTTGTTGTTTGCTCTAGTGCTTCACTTATATCTTTTAGAGCATGGTGGTAGTTTTATTTTGAACAAATATATGAACTCTCATGCTTCACTTATATTATTTTGAGAGTCTTAAATAGCATGGTAATGTGCTTAATTCTAATATGCTAGGCATACAAGACTAATAAAAGAAAAAATCTTATTAGTGTGTTGAATACTAAGAAAAGATTGAAGCACGATAATCGTTTTGAGATATTGAGGTGATAATATTAAAGTCATGCTAGTTGAGTAGTTGTGAATTTAAAGAATACTTGCGTTGAAGTTTGTGAATCCCGTAGCATGCACGCATGGTGAACCGTTATGTAACGAAGTCGGAGCATGAGGTGTTTATTGATTGTCTTCCTTATGATTGGCGGTCGGGGACGAGCGATAGTCTTTTCCTACCAATCTATCCCCCTAGGAGCATGCGCGTAATACTTTGCTTTGATAACTTCTAGATTTTTGCAATAAGTATATGAGTTCTTTATGACTAATGTTGAGTCCATGGATTATACGCATTTTCCCCATCCTTCCACCATTGCTAGCCTCTCTAATACCGCGCCGGTATCATACACCCACCATATATCTTCCTCAAAACAGCCACCATACCTACCTATCATGGCATTTCCATAGCCATTCCGAGATATATTGCCATGCAACTTTCCACCATTCCTTTATTATGACACGCTCCATCATTGTCATATTGCTTAACATGATCATGTAGTTGACATCGTATTTGTGGCAAAGCCACCATTCATAATTCTTTCATACATGTCACTCTTGATTCATTGCATATCCCGGTACACCGCCGGAGGCATTCATATAGAGTCTTATCTTGTTCTAAGTATCGAGTTGTAATTATTGAGTTGTAAGAAAAATAAAAGTGTGATGATCATCATTTTTAGAGCATTGTCCCAAGTGAGGAAAGGATGATGGAGACTATGATTCCCCCACAAGTCGGGATGAGACTTCGGACGAAAAAAAATAAAAAAAGAGAAAAAAAAGAGAAAGGCCATAAAAAAAGGAAAGGCCCCAAAAAATGAGAGAAAAAGAGAGAAGGGACAATGTTACTATCCTTTTACCACACTTGTGCTTCAAAGTAGCACCAAGATCTTCATGATAGAGAGTCTCCTATGATATCACTTTCATATACTAGTGGGAATTTTTTTATTATAGAACTTGGCTTGTATATTCCAATGATGGGCTTCCTCAAAATGCCCTAGGTCTTCGTGAGCAAGCGAGTTGGATGCACACCCATTTAGTTTCTTTTGTTGAGCTTTCATATACTTATAGCTCTAGTGCATCCATTGCATGGCAATCCCTACTCACTCACATTGATATCTATTGATGGGCATCTCCATAGCCCGTTGATACGCCTAGTTGATGTGAGACTATCTTCCCCTCTTTTTGTCTTCTCCACAACCATTATTCTATTCCACATATAATGCTATGTCCATGGCTCACGCTCATGTATTGCGTGAAGATTGAAAAAGTTTTGAGAATGTCAAAAGTATGAAACAATTGCTTGGCTTGTCATCGGGGTTGTGCATGATTTAAATACTTTGTGTGGTGAAGATGGAGCATAGCCAGACTATATGATTTTGTAGGGATAACTTTCTTTGGCCATGTTATTTTGAGAAGACACAATTGCTTTATTAGTATGCTTGAAGTATTATTATTTTTATGTCAATATGAACTTTTGTCTTGAATCTTTCGGATCTGAATATTCATATCACAATTGAGAAGAATTACAATGAAATTATGCCAACTAGCATTCCACATCAAAAATTATCTTTTTTATCATTTACCTACTCGAGGACGAGCATGAATTAAGCTTGGGGATGCTTGATACGTCTCCAACGTATCTATAATTTTTGATTGCTCCATGCTATATTATCTACTGTTTTAGGCAATATTGGGCTTTATTATCCACTTTTATATTATTTTTGGGACTAACCTATTAACCGGAGGCCCAGCCCAGATTTGCTGTTTTATGCCTACTTCAGTGTTTTGAGGAAAAGGAATATCATACGGAGTCAAAACAGAACGAAATCAACTGGAGAAGTTATTTTTGGAAGGAAACCAACCTGATAGACTTGGGCTCTACGTCAGAAGATACGGGAGCTGGCCACGAGGGCAGGGGGCGCGCCCACCCCCTGGGGCGCCCCCTGCCTCGTGGGGCCCCCGCAGCTCCACCGATGTACCCCTTGCACCCATATATACCTACGTATTGTAAAACTTCCAGAACAGAGAATAGATCGGGAGTTCCGCTGCCGCAAGCCTCTGTAGCCACCAAAAACCTCTCGGGAGCCTGTTTTGGCACCCTGCCGGAGGGGGGAACCCTTACCGGTGGCCATCTTCATCATCCCGGCGCTCTCCATGACGAGGAGAGAGTAGTTCACCCTCGGGGCTGAGGGTACGTACCAGTAGCTATGTGTTTGATCTCTCTCTCTCTCTCATGTTCTTGATTTGGCACGATCTTGATGTATCGCGAGCTTTGCTATTATAGTTGGATCTTATGTTTCTTCTCCCCCTCTTCTCTCTTGTAATGGATTGAGTTTCCCCTTTGAAGTTACTTTATCGGATTGAGTCTTTAAAGATTTGAGAACACTTGATGTATGTCTTGCCGTGCGTATCTGTGGTGACAATGGGATATCACGTGCCACTTGATGTATATTTTGGTGACCAACTTGCGGGTTCCGCCCATGAACCTATGCATAGGGGTTGGCACATGTTTTCGTCGTGATTCTCCGGTAGAAACTTTGGGCACTCTTTGAGGTTCTATGTGTTTGTTTGTGTAGATGAATTGAGATTGTGTGATGCATATCATATAATCATACCCACGGATACTTGAGGTGACATTGGGTGTGTTGGGGACACAAGAGACTCTTTGTTATTTGGTTGCAGGGTTGCTTGAGAGAGACCATCTTCATCCTACGCCTCCCATGGATTGATAAACCTTAGGTCATCCATTTGAGGGAAATTTGCTACTGTCCTACAAACCTCTGCACTTGGAGGCCCAACAACGTCTACAAGAAGAAGGTTGTCTACTAGACATCACCCTCCCATTGTTGTTTGGTTGCAGGGTTGCTTGAGAGAGACCATCTTCAACCTCATCACTTTACCTCTTCTCGCTCTTGTCAACGCCAGGAACTGAGGAGGAGTGCAAGCAGAGAAAAAACCTACGGTGTCAAACTCCCACCGGTCGTCATATATTACATCCCTGTATGTCGTATTATCGACATGTCTGGAAGATCCCATCATATCATCTCACACTACATACCTTGCAAGCTTGACTACACGCTTTACATCATATCATTTCTAAAAATGTGTAGTACTTTCTTATGCCTTAGTTTGTTTGGGCCATGAAAGCTATCGATCTAGTTTCGAGTTTCTCGTGTTCCATGTCAGCCGTCTCAACATGGCCAAACATTATTTTTCTTCAACAAAGAGAGAACTCCACTGGTTAATCAAAGTTTTTAGAGTCTCAAGCTCTACAGTGAGTAATACAAAAAGGAAAATAAGAGCACCAAACAACAATATATTGATCCCGCATTGCCTGTCGTGGGAACTGGGGTGGTTCATCATTTTGTTCTCTCCTTATGACATTAATCCTCCAACTAGGCAGGGCCGTATATGAGAAAACATTGGCCCGGTGCGAAATCAAAAAATAGGCCCTCGATATCACCATAGGTAGTGTCATTCACATGAACCTCATGTCACGCCCAAGATGCGACCCTACCCTAAAGGAACTCGAAGGTCCCACCAATGATAGAAGCGCATCTTGAAGACGCTTTTGCAAGGTGGATATCATTACATCAACATTACATAATAGATGGGGATACATACACAAGGCACAAATGCCGCAAGAATACAACAATACAACATACAAGATCAACATCCCACTACGAATGAAACATAAACAGAAACTCAAACAATATCCACCCTGCTAGCCCAGGCTGCCGACCTGGAACCTATCCCCTGATCGACGACGACGAAGAAGAACTCCAACACAAGTAAACATCGCTCTCGCGTCATGATCGTCGCATAACCTGTACCTGCAACTGGTGTTGTAGTAATCTGTGAGCCACGAGGACTCAGCAATCCCATTACCATGGGTATCAAGACTAGCAAAGCTTAATGGGTAAGGAAGGGGTAAAGTGGTGAGGTTGCAACAGCGACTAAGCATGTATGGTGGCTAACTTACGCAAATAAGAGCAAGAAGAGGAGCTTAGCAAGCGGTCGTCAACTAGTAATGATCAAGAAGTGATCCTAAACCCCTAATTACGTCAAACATAACCCAAAAACCGTGTTCTCCTCTCGAACAACCCCGAAAAGAGACACTCACGGTTACACACACGGTTGGTGTATTTTAGAAGAGTTTACTTCAAGTTTACTACAACCGGATATTAACAAATTCCCATCTGCCACATAACCGCGGGCACGGCTTTTGAAAGTTCAAACCCTGCAGGGGTGTCCCAACTTAGCCCATGATAAGCTCTTGCGATCAACGAAGGATATTCCTTCTCCCGGGAAGACCCGATCAGTCTCGGAATCCCGGTTACAAGACATTTCGACAATGGTAAAACAAGACCAGCAAAGCCGCCCGGATGTGCCGACAAATGCCGATAGGAGTTGCACATATCTCGTTCTCAGGGCACACCAGATGAGCAAGACGTCGGGTTGGCATAGACCCTGATCGCCCAGGGGGCGCCGGACATCGCTCGGTTTGGACCAGCACTCAGAGGAGCACTGGCCCGGGGGGCTAAAATAAAGATGATCCTCGGGCTCCGGAAACCCAAGGGAAAAAAGGGCATAGGTGAGGCAAATGGTAAAACCAATGTTGGGCCTTGCTGGAAGAGTTTTATTCAAAGCGAACTATCAAGGGGGTCCCATAAATCACCCAACCGCGTTAGGGACGTAAAATCCGGGAACATAATACTGATATATGACGGAAACTAGGGCGGCAAGAGTGGAACAAAACACCAGGCACAAGGCCGAGCCTTCCACCCTTTACCAAGTATATAGATGCATTAATAATATAAGAGATATTGTGATATCCCAACATAAACATAATCCAACATGGAGCAATCTTCATCTTCACCTGCAACTAGAAACGCTATAAGAGGGGCCGAGCAAAGCGGTAACATAGCCAAACAACGGTTTGCTAGGAAGGGTGACAAAGGTTAGAGGTTCATGGCAATTTGGGAGGCTTGATAAGCAAGTGGTAGGTAACGCAGCAAAGCGATAGAACGAAGCAACTAGCATAGCAATGATAGTAGTGAGATCCAAGGTGATGGTCATCTTGCCTGAAATACCGCTAGGAACAAGAACGAATCCATGAAGAAGATGAAGCCACGAAGACGAACCAAGCGTAGTCGAACGAATCATCACGATCACAACGAAACAGGAACTATCGAGAGAGGCACACAACATGGTAAACACACCACGCATGAACAAGGCATGATGCTCAACCAAGTATGATATATGACAAGGCTACATGAGGCTACGCATGGCAAGAGATGATGCATACAAGCGCAACACATCAAAGCAAGTTTAAATGAGGCCGGAAACAACATATAACAATTCCATTAAGTCCCCATATGCAAATTTCGAAATTGGTCCAGATCTGAATAAACTTTATGTTCAATTTGTTAAACAGCAAGTTAAGATGCACCATGATGATCTACACGAAATTCTAGTCAAGTTACATATAAAGTTCATTAGGTTCGGAGCTACGGCCTAGAAGATATGAGCAAAACAAGGTAAGCATGTCATTGGTGGAAAATGCACTCAAACATCAAGCAAACACCTCAAAACATGGATGCAACAAGGTAACATGAAACTACAAGCAAAACTAAGCAAGTTTCATATAGAGCACACTCAAAACGGAGCAACGGTTTAACACATACACTCCATACAAGTTTAAAGGACAAGCTGTCCAAAACAGTAACTAGGCATATTGAAAGCATCAAAACAACATGCTAGAAAACCACAACATGAAAAACAAAGGCATGAAAATGATTTACAGATAAAACATAATAAAACATGAACACTGAGCTATCTCCAAAAACTACTAGAACATACTCAAAAGGACATGACAAGATTGCAAATAATAACAGGTTCACAGACTTAGCAGAATTCACAGGACATGGCGGAAATAACATCAGGTTACAATGTTTAGAGCTATCAAACAACATGCCACGGGAACTTATCATGGCAAAAAAAGGCATGGCATGAATCTACTAATTACATATAACAAAAGTCCCTTACTGACAAGGAGCGAAAAAGGCACAGAAGATAGGCCAGTGCTACAAATCAACCAGATGATAATACGCTAACATAAGCCACCTCATCAGCCGTTAGATTGCCCGACGCGTCACCGTTAGATCGGATCAACACAAAAGTCGCACGCAACCGCTCGTCCTCAATCCAACCACGCCTCCTCTACAGTGATGCTGCTGGCCGTCAATCCCACCTCACCGTGGCGCCTGCACCGGCGACATGATAGCACTGGAGCCACCGCCGGAGCTCCAACGCAGTAGCACCGGAGCCGCCCGCAGATCTCCAACGCGGCAGCACCGAAGCCGATGGAAAAACAAGTTTCAACTCGACACCGACGACGCCCGTGGAAACTCCATTGTAGCTCCATGGCAGCACCGCGGCGCGAAGAAAAGCTCCATGCAGCACCGTCGGCGTCCCGACGAATCTCCGTGCAGCCTCGGGCACTCTCCATTGTAGCCGCGACGGAGCTCCATTGCAGCCTGGCTGCTCTCCATTGCAGCAGTGGCGGAGCTCCATTGCAGCCTCAGCCGCGCGGCGTTCCGGCGAACCTCCATTGCAGCTCGAGCCGCACTCCATTGCAGCCGTGACCGGGCTCCAATGCAGCCACGGCGGGGCTCCATTGCAGCCGGAAGCGACCATTGTAGCAACCGGCGCATTCCATTGCAGCCGCAGCGGGCTCCATTGCAGCCGCGGCGAGGCTCCATTGCAGCCGGATGCGCTCGTTGCAGCCACCAGTGCGCTCCATTGCAATGCAGCCGACGATGGCGGATCAGCGACGCAGCATGTGGTAGCCATGGTGGGACGCGGCATGTGGCAGCCACGGCGGGAGGCAACGGTGGTTCCTATCCTCTAGAGCGCAAGAAAAGGGGAAAAGAAAGGAACTGGCAGAGGGAGACGATAAGGTGGGAGCGGCGAGATGGCCCCGCTGGAGATAAGGAAAGGGAACGAGAGGCGGTGGGTGGGCCACCACGGGACGCGTGGCGCACGTACGAGGAGGTTTACGCGAGAGGAGAATCATCCGGCTTAAAACAAGCATTTCCCCAGAAGATATGATGGCACCCATGTAAACATAGCAAGTTCCCTAAACAGATTCAGACTTAGCAGAAAAACTGAGCATGGCATAAACAGTATTATGAAGGCATCTTTGCGAGCTCAAATCACTCATCACAAAGCATTTCATGACAAGACAATCATACCTACATCAATATGACATGTTCATTAAGCTAATAATGGCAATATCAAGTTCATAGCATGTTCATGAAGCTAAGATTAACCATGGCAAAATTGATTAACATGTAAACAATCTGCCAGGAACATTTTATAGCAAAAGTAGAGCAAGATTAGGACATGCTAGAGCACTCCATAAATGCAAAAAGGAGAATGCATGGATAGATCACATCCATATGTCCAAAACATCCTTACTGAACATACTCAAAAGAGGCATGGATCTCACTGTAGCAACATGAATACATGGCATGAAAATAACAACAGAACAAGGACTTGGTGAAATCCTAAGTCACTGAAATTAGCAACATCACGGGGGCTACTTTGCAAGCTTGAAACAATCAATACATGGCATATCATGAAGAGTGTATTGCACCACAGAAAAGATGACATGTTGTATCTCATAACACATGTAGACTTCATGCTCAAAAGAAAATCATACAAAAAGATGCAAAAAATGACAAATGAGCAAGTTCTGATAAACTACAGCAGACAACATTACATAGCACTCTTGCAACGATGCTTAGGACATTAAGATGGACTCGAATGAACATGGCACAATGGAATGAAATGTAGATCATAATACAATGAACATTTCAATATATCGTATACATGAAACGGAGCTACGGATGAGGAGATATGGCATGATGAATAGTGCATCAGAATGTAAATATTCAAAAGACTTGGGATATTTTCGAGGTCAACCTTGGTGGATCCCGATTTGGATCTAGGCTGTGCGCGAACCGAGGTCCGCCGGAGCAGGGGAGCTTGCCGGAGGGGCGGAAGGAGAGGGCCGGCGCGGGGGCCGGAGCAGAGCGGGCGCGGGCGTCGCCGGCGGGAGGCGCGGGTCGGGCGGCGACACGGCGCGAGGGCGGCCGGCGGCGCTGCGGCGGACGAGGCGCGGGCCGGGCGGCGGCGCGGGGGCGGAGGCGCGCGGGGCGCGATGGGCTCGGAGGGCCCGATCCGGGCCTGCGGGCCAGCGGCGGCTGGCGGCGAAGGAGCCCACGTGGCGCGACAGGAGTGGCTGGGAGCGGCGGCGGGGTTTCGTCCGGTCCGGGACGGACATGTCAGGCGGGCGAGAGGGGAAAAACTAGGGTTTAGACCCGGATTTGGACGGGGGAAGGCATATATATATATATATATATATATATATATATATATATATATATATATATATATATATATATATATATATATATATAGCTAGAGGGAGCTAGGAGAGTCCAAATGAGGAGCGGTTTTCGCCCACACGATCGTGATCGAATGACCGAGAGCATGGAGGGGGTTTGGATGGGCTCATGGGCTGTTTTGGAGGGGTGTTGGGCTGCACATAAAAGAGGCTTTTGCGGCTACCCGGTTAACCGTTGGAGTATCAAACAGACTCCAAATGGCACGAAACTTGACAGGCGGTCTACCGGTAGTATACCAAGGCTGCTTGGCGAACCTCGATCCATTCCGAGAATGTTTAACACCCGCTCACAAGAAGAGACAAAAGGGGGCGCCGGAGGACATGGGAGTGTCGGATCGCAAGACGGACAACGGGGAAAATGCTCGGATGCATGAGACGAACACGTATGCAATGCAATGCACATGATGACATGACAAAATGCAACACGTAAGCAAATGACATGGCAACGACGACGAATGACTGGCGGACACCTGGCGCATCGGATCCGGGGCGTTACACCTCAATAGTACTAGTATTTGCACTTCCATTTTCATAAGAAATATTTGGTTATTTTGCTTAAACTCACCAAAGGTGCTATTTATTAAGAAATATTTGAACTTCATTAGTCCTTCAATCCTTCTTTTTTGTATATTTATCATATCAAGAGTTCATGACTGTGCTAGAAAAACATTAAATAAAAACAACTAAGGAACCAATATCATGTAGCAAAAACATACCATTATGAGCCAATATCATGTAGCAAAGAACTAAGGAACCGAAAAACATACCATTACCAAATATTTGCATAGTAGAACTACACTCTGAGTTTCTTGCGCGCAATCTTGCCCTCGTGATGTTGGTCTTCTCGTAAATGAAGTGTTGCCCTGGTTGTACACGTACATGATGAGGGCAACATATGTCCACTTGTTTTTATTTATGAGGTATATGAGATGTATTGCTATGTTCGGTATGGGTTTCATCAGATATGTACATATGGACCCCATGGTTAGACTACTATTTAATGGTATTAAAGCAAACAAATTATGTGGCATTTAATATATTTTTGGAGGGAATATGACATTTTATATACTAGGTGGGATTTATCAATCACTCTACTACTGATAATTTAAAAATTGGACTATGTTGTTAAAAATATCCAAATTACATTTTGTATTCAATCAATTAACTTCAAATATGACTATTAAAAATGTGTACACCATGAAAACCTTTGGTTGTTGTGTATGGTTTTTAATTCCATGTACAATGTATCATTTTTAGAACATGTGAAATTATAAACATTTGTTGCATGATTAAATAATTTATTTTATTTAAATTTCTCTAAAATAATCAGCCATAATGTTAAATATCCAAATAACAAGAATGTTTTAACTTTGAAAAATATACTAAAGAATTAAACTATACTTGTGAACATTTTGAAATACTATAACCATTCAAAAAAAATTAAATGTAAAATTTTGGATTTGTGAAGTCTCTGCAATAGCATAGACATGAATTTCGAACAGCCCTAAAAATGACAAATTTGGTTGATGACCATAATCTTGTTAACAGATTCCACAATTTTCCTCCGATGAACATATACTCTTACTTTCTTTTAAAAACATAGTCTCGCTTAGTGTGCACTAATGATTGATCCGCCAGAGAAGAAGTACAGTTAGTGCTTCATATTCCCCACTATTGCAACCTTGAAGTTAACTATACTAAGATCCACACCTTTTGTATTGGTCCCATATTTCCACCATATATAAAATTCGTTCATTATGCATAGAGTCCTAACAAGTACTAACTTTTAGTCTAGATTTAGTGCATCCTCACTTCTATGCATGTGCACCAAAACCGCCCTCACTTCTTCTCATCATAGTGCGTGAACCTTATATATAAGTGTGCAAATGTGTAGAGAAAGTAATACAATGAGCGTTAGGAAGCCATGCTGACCATGATGGAGGGAGATAAAATAATGTTCATCATATATAATTATGTTGATCTTGAGCTTTCATTGTCGTTTATATTAGATTAGAGTAATGAAAAACTGTGAAGACACAATATGTCGTGCATAAGGGTGAGAAAATATAAGAAGAAAATATATGGGCTTGGAGGCATTTGGAATGAAAAATAGAAAAGGAGGATAGACAACGGACGAGTGCACATGAACTAGTAGCAGCGCGTTCTCATTAGTCATCCAGGACGATCAAATGTCGTAAACCGAGCTATCAGTTTATTAAGCTTCTTGTGGCGGAACGTGACCACCCAGGTGTAAGTCCTAGACTGAACATGAGTGCTTGCACTTTCCTGGATTTATTTCAGGATTTAACGGCTCTATTCTGAAACGACGCGTCGATTGACAATAAGGCACCCGTGGTGACTTCTTAATACCAAAACCTGCCGACCCAGTCTCTCAGAGGTGCTCATAGGCGTAGGGTGTGTGTGTGCGTAAGCTTTTGTGTTTATACTATGTTTTGTAGAAAAAAGGACAATCAAATGTCAGAAAAAGGCCTCATTGGTTCGGGCTTTTGAAGCAGGTTTCTATGTAAAGCCTGAAACCCCACAAACAAAATTCTTGGGCCCATTGCTAAACCACGGCTGGTGCGGCCTTTAGTTATACAAGTCATAACACCCACTTGAAGGTATTTTGAAGTCTTCTTCCTTGTCCACGCCCACACTACTCTTG
Source organism: Aegilops umbellulata (assembly GCA_032464435.1). Classification (NCBI taxonomy): domain Eukaryota; kingdom Viridiplantae; phylum Streptophyta; class Magnoliopsida; order Poales; family Poaceae; genus Aegilops; species Aegilops umbellulata. The sequence continues at coordinate 270,089,117 of CP136059.1, read as the reverse complement.
TGAATTCGATAAAATTGTAGATATAGTGGCATTTCCAAGCCTTGTAAATCTAAGGCATGTATCTAACTTTTTTTGAACACTTAAAGAAAGTAGGAGAGTCTCCTAATAACGTATGTTAATCAACATGGTGGAACAGTACATAGTTACAGATTGTCACCCCCATACAGTTAACTAAATTCCCACCCAGGTGTGAGAAATGCCCTAACCTTTCAGTAAAAGCGGTGCACAAAAAATACAATGCCCTGTTCCTACAAGACATGAAAATTTTAGGTTCTATACAATGGAGTTGGCAAAATCAGAGATGAAGGGCCCTAGGCTCCCGGACATGGCTGGTTTTCTAATGGGTACTCATATTACGTGAGTCCGACCTGAGATGAAGTCAGCTAACTTTCTCGTTTTAGACATGAAACATGTGAAATTGTAGTCACGAATATGTACTGGCACTAAATATATAAGGTGAGGCTTGAACACATAAACATACCTACAACTCTCTACAAAACAAGAAAACAAACATACCTAAAACAGAGAGTCCACTTACCGCTAGGGAAGTGACATTAGCATTGGTATGATAAGTGGGGAGTTGCAGTACTAGCTGCTCATAAGAAAACATCACATAGATGTGTGCCTTACTATGTTAATCCATGCATGGAATCCAATGTGGGTAGTGTGTGCATTTATCGTTGTACATGATTTTTTAGGCAAATATGAAAACAAGCCATTCAAATGACCATCCATTTTGAGCCAATATTTTAGAAAATGCCTCAAAAGTACCACCAATTCAAAGTGAATTTAAACAAATGCCTCAATACCCACTTCATATCGAGGCATTTTTGTAAAAGTTGCCTTTATATATGATATTGAGGCGTCTTTAATGCCTCACTCATAATATTACAAAACCTGGTATAATGTAGAAACATTTCGTAACAATGTGTATATTTTTCCTTCTAAAAATTATGATGCTAAACAATAGTCGACTCTAGCGAATCTGCACTTTGTTTTGGTGTTGGTTATAGCATAAACCAAGTCACAAGTAGTGCGTAATAGATAGATATGGCAGTAATTTGACAAAACTGATTTATATGGCTGCATTTGAGATCGATAACAAGACGTGCCCGGGCATTATTAGGTGTCTTTCTACTATACTATTGTTTTGCACCCCGATAAAGTCACCTTGACATGGTTTTGACACTAAGTTCATAATATTATACAAAACATATTTGATATATCTAATGTATACTTCAAGACCAATTACTATGATTTTAATCGTGTCCACGAAGATACTAACATGGTCCCTAAGATACAGCGCAACTATGACTCTATGTTCCCCTTAGTGAAATATTAATCCTTGAATTATTAGTAAATAAAAAAATCTCCAAATGAAGTCTATAATGAACAAAAATGAAAATGATCATTATTTTGTATGAATAACCATAAAAACAAATAAAAACATTATGATATGTTTCATGAGTGACCTATTAATACTATTCCATTTCACAAATCTCAGCAATCTTTCATATATTAATATTCAAATGTAGAGAAGTCGACTATACACTTTATAAGATTTTAGCTATTAGGATGGAGGTTGTCATCTTGTAAGCAACATGGAATACATGCTTACCATGACTCTCCTACTATCTTCCTTTAGCACACACACCTACCCTTTATTATGCATTAGTATACTTTATAAAGAGAGGTAGTTGTGTATACCACATGAAGCCCGAGAATGATGCAAGCAGCAAATGTGCTATTAATACCACCCAATATGCAAACCTACTATTGCTACTTGCAGTATAACAATTCACCAATAGTAGTCCATGCCAAAATATAAATGAAAATTCACCTTCTCCTCGACACTTATCGGTATATTAGACCTTTGTCCAAAAGGATACCATTTGTGAATAACATGGAAGTAAGCATTGCTCACTCGGGTCTTTGACTTATGTCCATGTAGCTCTCACCTAGCACTCGTTATCAATTAGTACATTTGGAAGAGGTAAGGGGAGATATTGAAAATTTTGATAATGTAGACCACATGGGGGCGAGAAGGATAATGTATAGAACATGTAAGATAGAAATGATATTTAATATGTTGATTGACCTATGTTACACCAATGGTATTTCGACGCTCCTTATAAATTATTCTAGTGTCTTCTCTCTCTTTGTATACCAAGCTTCTTCCTTTTGGGAGTATAGAGTCCTATCACATGTCCTCCATGATACGTCATCCGCCCCAGAGAGCACAAAAGGAAAATAAAATTGAGAAGGATTGAGATGCACAGGGGAACACGATCTAAGTGTCATATGCCATTTCTAGTTTTCTACACACGGTTGCCCTACACAATTCTACATACACACATAAGTTCAATATGGTTTGTTGTCCTGGTAACAAAAGATATCGAGGTGGTCAAGTCTCACACCCTCCATTAAGGAGTGTTCTACATCTCAAGATTTGTTGGGACCATCCATCACATTAGAATATGCAACAAGGTTACAAGCGGCGACTGGCTGCAAAGTATGTCAAACAATTGTGTAGAAAGGATAGATCATAGCCTTGCCAAGAGATTCACGTGACATTCCTAAGAACTGAAGTCCATGAGATTTTCATTGTCAAGTGTTCTCCTAGAAAGTAAAGTGTTGGTGCTCCTACTTAGGTTCATGACCCCACGGGGATGTGCAGAGAATGTCTTGACACAACTAGCAACACGCGAGTTAACAACTACGATGATTACCGATGAACAATTTGGACATGGCCAACTTTCCTTTATTAATTTAAGACTTCAGGTAGGATTTTTACAGGTTGAGATGGGCCAGTGGCCTATTTGTGGGATCGAATTGTCTGTTCATTCTCATTCAGTTTAATCCCTATGATTAAGTCTGATGTTTGTATTTAATTGAACTACATATTCAAGCTTATTAGGTGGGACATCATGTGCTCACTTAAGTTAAATCAATTGAGCCTCCAACATTGCTTTAACTTGTGTAGAAGACATACAGTAGGGTGTGTGCATTTGGTCATATGGATGTGTTGAATTAATGTGGAATGTATGCGTGTGCCTTGTATTTTGGAGAAAAACGTTTCAGTATGAAAGTGATACCATCTTAATGATATTGGCAAGAGGCAACATATCTTTTCTCCTCTACACACCAAGAATTTCGATATCCGGTCATTTTAAAACTTACATGGACAGATTTCTATGCTTAGATTTTATGATTAAAAATTTGGAGTTCTAACAAAAAAGTGGTGTGTCTATCGGAAAGAACTCATCTCCAAAACACTCTCATGCTGGCTTTTGTGGTAAAGTTTCTTCAGTTCTCTCTTCACTTGCCCAAACCCTGACATCACATGGCTAAATCTAATATAAGGTGCTACCTTACTGTTGTTTGAGATTTGTTCATGCATTATGCATTGTCCAATTAATCTTGCTCCAAAGAAAGAAAGTTGCATACAAAAAAGAAGGTACAAGTAGTCATGACAGAAGTGAGTACTATCACTGAATCTACGCTGCATTTAGACTAAAGTGAAAGATAAAAAACTCATAGAACTGCACATTAGAAAAGCAAAGGAATAAATCAAGATGTTATTGTCACTCGCCTGTTGCATGAACATCTTGATGATTTGGAAAATTTGAACTAGAAGTTTCAGAATAGAAGGCCATTGCATTTCACAAATCAAACAAGCATGGATTCAGTTAGAAATATGTAGTCTAATTTTTTCCTTCTTCATGGGTGCCATCACTGATTTTTCCCTCTTAAAAGCAAAGTGGAACTAGAGCATGACTACGGAGGCTACAAAACTAAAGAGGACCAGCATGATCTGTGCTCTCATACTCCATGCCTAAGTTTATTGTCACTTGCGTGGTTATGATGTATAATGATTTCAAAACCACACTATCTTAGTCTATGCATTGCCCATATGAAGTATCACTAATTCTATATACCAAAATAATTGATCCCCACCAACACTAATTCTCTCAAATGCAGCTATGCCACCTTGCATTGGAAAACCAACCTCGACATGCACCATGCATGCAATTTGTATTCAATAAATATTCTACAACCACACAATAACCAAATACATATACATATACATATACATATATGAGTTTTATTATCATATTATTAATTTAAATAATAATGTTCCATACAACCAAATATCATTGAAATAATTGCAAAAAATTCCCACAACAATGTGTAAGGTATCATATCTAGTTAGTATAGCATAGTAGACCAAAATATAAGTGATATTCACCTTTTCCTAAATACTTATCCATATATTAGACCAATGTACTAAGGCATACTGTTTATAATTTATGAACCACATGGAGTATGTAGTGCTCACTTATGTCCACCTGCTCACACCTAGCACTCATTATTGAGTAGTACATTTTGTAAAGAGCAGGCAAAGATGCTGAAGACTTAGACAATGTAGACTATATGGGAACGAGGAGGATAATGCAAATAACATGTGAGCTATAGATGATATTTAATATGTAGATCAACATATGCATACGAGAATGGGATTCTTCTTATAGTCGGGCTTTCGTTTCATGTGCCCTCTCCCTTTTCATATCACCCTTCTTCATTTTGGGAGTCCTATTATATGTCTTCATGGACAGGGATACTTTATCCACCATAAAGAACAATGAGGCAAAAAAAATGATGGGGATGCATAGGGATGCATAGGGAGGCTTGCTATCTGTTGTTAATCCACTTAATCGTAGATGTCATCATAAGTTTTGTATGGTTTGTTGTACGGGTAATAAAAGATATCTGGGCGGTTGACCCTCCTACCTTCTATAAAGAAGTATTCTGCATCTTAGGGGTTCCGCGGATCTACGGATACATTAGAAGATACAACAAAGTCAGAGAGGACATACTCATCTACTTTATAATCCTGCCTCAAAAAATGTACTTTATAATCCCTTGATTAAACATAGTTTTTGTATTTAATTGAACTACAAAATCATGTCTATTGAGTGGGATGACACATGCTGACAAAGTAGTCGTATGGCTCCTCGCAAGAAAATACCTAGCCATCATTCCTTGCAAGACCTAGCCACTACAACACTCCATTCCCCTTCCTTCCCTCACCACTACCGGAGGATGCCGCCGGGTAAAGCCCGTGCAACCAACGACAATGGTTGGGTGCCCGCACGCGACGGAGGGGCACTTGTGGGCATCAGACATTGGTGGTTCAGGCGTTGCGAAGGGATCTGGGGCGGGATCGATTGTGGCTGGTGCGGCCTTAGAGGGGAGGCCTCTACATGCATTAGCGATGGCTGGATGAGATCCCGGTCCTGTCCCGTCTAGATCAACACGACCATCGCATGTGCGGGTGCGACATGCGCTCCATAGTCGGTGTTGGGATGGGGGCCTCCACTGCATGGATCAGGCCTGTAGCATCACCGTCCACGTGGTCGTCGTCATCTGGTTGTGGTTTCTTTGGACCTAACCATAACGGCATCAACCGACCTCTCGAGCTATGGATTGTGGTGTTCGTCGGAGTCTTCGTGAGTGTTCCTCTATAGAAATCCAATGCTTGTTGTTGGTGTCTTATACTGGTGTGGTGTCAGGATGCATCCAAAAGGCCCCTTTGTGTAGTGGCAGAACCAATGGGGGTGTCGTGGGTCAGGCTTGAGTCGTGGGTGTCGTGGCACCCCCTCCAAAAATGCAAAAAAAATAGCTGGTGGTATTTAGTCTAATCCTATGTGTATTATAGGGTTAGAAAGATAAACTCATAATTTATTATGGTTTTCGATGGCCTTTCTTTTGTGAGTTATAAGGTTTGCACCCCTTTGGTCAAGCTCTAGGTCCGCCACTACCTTTGTGGGGTTTAGCAGCTCTTACTCTGGCCACTTTGCCTTAGGTGGTGAGATGCAATCTACTGATGGCGGCTTAACGTAGAGGGTATAGTTGTACAATACCGATGGTTGGATTCCTAGCCCAACGCATGTAGCTGATGGCATCACAGACAAGTGGTAGCAGCAACACATGTAGACGATTTGGTGGTGTTTATTGAGTACCTAGACTCGAGCTCCAAGGTGAAAACCCTAGGTCTGACCAAAGTTGGTTATACCTGTTGGAAATATGCCCTAGAGGCAATAATAAAAGCATTATTATTATATTTCCTTATTCATGATAATTGTCTTTATTCGTGCTATAATTGTGTTATCCGGAAATCGTAATACATGTGTGAATAACAGACAACAAACATGTCCCTAGTGAGCCTCTAGTTGACTAGCTTGTTGATCGACAGATAGTCATGGTTTCCTGACTATGGACATTGGATGTCATCGATAACGGGATCACATCATTAGGAGAATGATGTGATGGACAAGACCCAATCCTAAACATAGCATAAGATCACTTAATTCGTTTGCTAGAGTTTTCCAATGTCAAGTATCCTTTCCTTAGACCATGAGATCGTGTAACTCCCGGATACCGTAGGAGTGCTTTGGGTATGCCAAACGTCACAACGTAACTGGGTGACTATAAAGGTATGCTACGGGTATTTCTGAAAGTGTCTGTTGGGTTGACATGGATCGAGACTGGGATTTGTCACTCCGCTTGACGGAGAGGTATCACCGGGCCCTCTCGGTAATGCATCATCATATGAGCTCAAGGTGATCAAAGTGTTTGATCACAAGGAACATGCATTACGGTACGAGAAAAGTGACTTGCCGATAACGAGATTGAACGAGGTACTGGGATACCGACGATCGAATCTCGGGCAAGTAAAATACCGATTGACAAAGGGAATCGTATACGGGATTAATTGAATCCTTGACATCGTGGTTCATCCGATGAGATCATCGTGGAGCATGTGGGAGCCAACATGGGTATCCAGATCCCGCTGTTGGTTATTGCCCGAGAGCCGTCTCGGTCATGTCTGCATGTCTCCCGAACCCGTAGGGTCTACACACTTAAGGTTCGGTGACGCTAGGGTTGTGAAGATATGTATTGCAGTAACCCGAATGTTGTTCGGAGTCCCGGATGAGATCCCGGACGTCACGAGGAGTTCCGGAATGGTCCGGAGGTAAAGAATTATATATAGGAAGTGCTATTTTGGCCATCGGGACAAGTTTCGGTGTTATCGGTATTGTACCGGGACCACCGGAGGGGTCCCGGGGTCCACCAGGTGGGGCCACCTGCCTTGGTGGGCCACATGGGCCTTAGGGGGTGCTCTTTGGCCTGCTTGGGCCAAGGGGAACCAGCCCCAAGGGCCCATGCGCCAAGGAAACTTGGAGGAGGGAGAGTCCAAAAGGGGGAAGGCACCTCCGAGGTGCCTTGGGGAGGATGGACTCCTCCCCCCCTCTTGGCCGCACCCCTTCCTTGGAGGAAGGGGCAAGGCTGCGCCCTCCCCCCCTCTAATGCATCTATATAAAGGGAGGGGAGGGAGGGGTGGCCGCACCCTTATGCCCTGGCGCCCCCTCCTCCCTGCAACACCTCCTCCTCCTCCCGTAGTTGCTTAGCGAAGCCCTGCCGGAGTTCTGCTGCATCCACCACCACACCGTCGTGCTGGATCTTCCTCAACCTCTCCTTCCCCCTTGCTGGATCAAGAAGGAGGATACGTCTCCCGTCCCGTACGTGTGTTGAACGCGGAGGTGCCGTCCGTTCGGTACTAGATCATCGGTGAATTGGATCACGGCAAGTACGACTACCTCATCCACGTTCACTCGAACGCTTCCGTTGCGATCTACAAAGTGGTATGTAGATGCTATCTAATCTGAATACTCGTTGCTAGATGAACTCATAGATGGATCTTGGTGAAACCGTAGGAAAAATTTTAATTTTCTGCAACGTTCCCCAACAGTGGTATCAGAGCTAGGTCTATGCGTAGTTCTTCTTGCGCGAGTAGAACACAATTTGTTGTGGGCGTAGATGTTGTCAACTCTTCTTGCCGCTACTAGTCTTATCTTGCTTCAGCGGTATTGTGGGATGAAGCGGCCCGGACCAACCTTACACGTACGCTTACGTGAGACCGGTTCCACCGACTAACATGCACTAGTTGCATAAGGTGGCTGGCGGGTGTCTGTCTCTCCTACTTTAGTTGGAGCGGATTCGATGAAAAGGGTCCTTATGAAGGGTAAATAGAAGTTGACAAATCACGTTGTGGTTTTAACGTAGGTAAGAAAACGTTCTTGCTAGAACCCTAATTCAGCCACGTAAAACTTGCAACAACAATTAGAGGACGTCTAACTTGTTTTTGCAGCAAGTGCTTTGTGATATGATATGGCCAAAGTTGTGATGTATGATGAATGATCTATATGTGATGTATGAGATGTTCATGCTATTGTAATAGGAATCACGACTTGCATGTCGATGAGTATGACAACCGGCAGGAGCCATAGGAGTTGTCTTTATTTTTTGTATGACCTGCGTGTCATTGAGAATCGCCATGTAAATTACTTTACTTTATTGCTAAACGCATTAGCCATAGTAGTAGAAGTAATAGTTGGCGAGCAACTTCATGGAGACACGATGATGAAGATCATGATGATGAAGATCATGGTGTCAAGCCGGTGACAAGATGATCATGGAGCCCCAAGATGGAGATCGAAGGAGCTATGTGATATTGGCCATATCATGTCACGTTTATTATTTGATTGCATGTGATGTTTATCATGTTTTGCATCTTGTTTACTTAGAATGACGGTAGTAAATAAGATGATCCCTCATAATAATTTCAAGAAAGTGTTCTCCCTAACTGTGCACCGTTGCTAAGGTTCGTCGTTCCGAAGCACCACGTGATGATCGGGTGTGATAGGTCCTTACGTTCGCATACAACGGGTGTAAGACAGATTTACACACGCAAAACACTTAGGTTGGCTTGACGAGCCTAGCATGTACAGACATGGCCTCGGAACACAGAAGACCGAAAGGTCGAGCATGAGTCATATAGAAGATACGGTCAACATGAAGATGTTCACCGATGTTGACTAGTCCGTCTCACGTGATGATCAGACACGGCCTAGTTGACTTGGATCATGTAATACTTAGATGACTAGTAGAGGGATGTCTATCTAAGTGGGAGTTCATTAAATAATTTGATTAAATGAACTTTATTATCATGAACTTAGTCTAAATATTTACAATATGTCTTGTAGATCAAATGGCCAACGTAGTCCTCAACTTCAACGCGTTCCTAGAGAAAACCAAGCTGAAAGACGATGGTAGCAACTATACGGACTGGGTCCGGAACCTGAGGATCATCCTCATAGCTGCCAAGAAAGATTATGTCTTAAGAGCACCGCTGGGTGACGCACCTATTCTCCCTGCAGAACAAGACGTTATGAACGCTTGGCAGTCACGCTGCGATGATTACTCCCTCGTTCAGTGCGGCATGCTTTACAGCTTAGAGCCGGGGCTCCAAAAGCGTTTTGAGAGACATGGAGCATATGAGATGTTCGAAGAGCTGAAAATGGTTTTCCAAGCTCATGCCCGGGTCGAGAGATATGAAGTCTCCGACAAATTCTTTAGCTGTAAGATGGAGGAAAATGGCTCTGTCAGTGAACACATACTCAAAATGTCTGGGTTGCACAACCGCTTGACTCAACTGGAAGTTAATCTCCCGGATGAAGCGGTCATTGACAGAATCCTCCAGTCGCTTCCACCTAGCTACAAGAGCTTTGTGATGAACTACAATATGCAGGGGATGGTAAAGACCATTCCTGAGGTATATGCTATGCTGAAATCAGCAGAGGTAGAAATCAAGAAGGAGCATCAAGTGTTGATGGTGAATAAAACCACTAAGTTCAAGAAGGGCAAGGGTAAAAAGAACTTCAAGAAAGACGGCAAGGAAGTTGCCGCGCCCGGTAAGCAAGTTGCCGGCAAGAAGCCAAAGAATGGACCCAAGCCCGAAACTGAGTGCTTTTATTGCAAGGGAAGTGGTCACTGGAAGCGGAACTGCCCCAAATACTTAGCGGACAAGAAGGCCGGCAAAACCAAAGGTATATGTGATATACATGTAATTGATGTGTACCTTACCAGTACTCGTAGTTGCTCTTGGGTATTTGATACCGGTGCAGTTGCTCACATTTGTAACTCAAAGCAGGAGCTGCGGAATAAACGGAGACTGGCGAAGGAGGAGGTGACGATGCGCGTCGGGAATGGTTCCAAGGTCGATGTGATCGCCGTCAGCACGCTGCCTCTACATTTACCTACGGGATTAGTTTTAAACCTCAATAATTGTTATTTAGTGCCAAGTTTGAGCATGAACATTGTATCTGGATCTCGCTTAATTCAAGATGGCTACTCATTTAAATCCGAGAATAATGGTTGTTCTATTTATATGAGAGATATGTTTTATGGTCATGCTCCGATGGTTAATGGTTTATTCTTAATGAATCTCGTACGTGATGATACACATATTCATAGTGTGAATACCAAAAGAGTTAAAGTTGATAAAAATAGTCCCACATATTTGTGGCACTGCCGCCTTGGTCACATAGGTGTCAAACGCATGAAGAAGCTCCATGCAGATGGACTTTTAGAGTCTCTTGATTATGAATCATTTGACACGTGCGAACCATGCCTCATGGGTAAAATGACCAAGACTCCGTTCTCAGGAACAATGGAGCGAGCAACCAACTTATTGGAAATCATACATATCGATGTGTGCGGTCCAATGAGTGTTGAGGCTCGCGGTGGCTATCGTTATGTTCTCACCCTCATTGATGACTTGAGTAGATATGGGTATATCTACTTGATGAAACACAAGTCTGAGACCTTTGAAAAGTTCAAGGAATTTCAGAGTGAGGTTGAAAATCAACGTGATAGAAAGATCAAGTTTCTACGATCAGATCGTGGAGGAGAATACTTGAGTCACGAATTTGGCACACACTTAAGAAAATGTGGAATAGTTTCACAACTCACGCCGCCTGGAACACCTCAGCGTAATGGTGTGTCCGAACGTCGTAATCGCACTCTATTAGATATGGTGCGATCTATGATGTCTCTTACCGACTTACCGCTATCTTTTTGGGGCTATGCTTTAGAGACTGCCGCATTCACTTTAAATAGGGCTCCGTCGAAATCCGTTGAGATGACACCGTATGAATTATGGTTTGGGAAGAAACCTAAGCTGTCATTTCTAAAAGTTTGGGGATGCGATGCTTATGTGAAGAAACTTCAACCTGAAAAGCTCGAACCCAAGTCGGAAAAATGCGTCTTCATAGGATACCCTAAAGAAACTGTTGGGTATACCTTCTACCTCAGATCCGAAGGCAAGATCTTTGTTGCCAAGAATGGATCCTTTCTAGAGAAAGAGTTTCTCTCGAAAGAAGTAAGTGGGAGGAAAGTAGAACTTGATGAAGTGTTACCTCTTGAACCGGAAAATGGCAAAACTCAAGAAAACGTTTCTGAGGAGCCTGCACCGACTAGAGAGGAAATTAATGATGATGATCAAGATGCTTCTGATCAAGCTCCTACTGAAATTCGAAGGTCCACAAGGACACGTTCCGCACCAGAGTGGTACGGCAACCCTATCTTGGAAATCATGTTGTTAGACAACGGTGAACCTTCGAACTATGAGGAAGCAATGGCGGGCCCGGATTCCGACAAATGGCTGGAAGCCATGAAATCCGAGATAGGATCCATGTATGAAAACGAAGTATGGACTTTGACTGACTTGCCCGTTGAACGGCGAGCCATAGAAAATAAATGGATCTTTAAGAAGAAGACAGACGTGGATGGTAATGTGACCATCTATAAAGCTCGGCTTGTCACTAAGGGTTATCGACAAGTTCAAGGGGTTGACTACGATGAGACTTTCTCACCGGTAGCGAAGCTGAAGTCCGTCAGAATCATGTTAGCAATTGCCGCATACTATGATTATGAAATATGGCAAATGGACGTCAAAACGGCATTCCTTAATGGTTTCCTTAAGGAAGAATTGTATATGATGCAGCCGGAAGGTTTTGTCGATCCTAAGAATGCTGACAAGGTGTGCAAGCTCCAACGCTCGATTTATGGGCTGGTGCAAGCATCTCGGAGTTGGAACATTCGCTTTGATGAGATGATCAAAGCGTTTGGGTTTACACAGACTTATGGAGAAGCCTGTGTTTACAAGAAAGTGAGTGGGAGCGCTGTAGCATTTCTCATATTATATGTAGACGACATACTTTTGATGGGAAATGATATAGAACTCTTGGACAGCATTAAGGCCTACTTGAATAAAAGTTTTTCAATGAAGGACCTTGGAGAAGCTGCTTATATATTAGGCATCAAGATCTATAGAGATAGATCGAGACGCCTCATAGGTCTTTCACAGAGCACATACCTTGATAAAATATTGAAGAAGTTCAATATGGATCAATCTAAGAAAGGGTTCTTACCTGTGTTACAAGGTGTGAAATTGAGCTCAGCTCAATGTCCGACCACGGCGGAAGAAATAGAAGAGATGAGCGTCATCCCCTATGCCTCAGCCATAGGTTCTATTATGTATGCCATGCTGTGTACCAGACCTGATGTAAACCTTGCCGTAAGTTTGGTAGGAAGATACCAAAGTAATCCCGGCAAGGAACACTGGACAGCGGTCAAGAATATCCTGAAGTACCTGAAAAGGACCAAGGAAATGTTTCTCGTTTATGGAGGTGACGAAGAGCTCGTCGTAAGAGGTTACGTCGACGCTAGCTTCGACACAGATCTGGATGACTCTAAGTCACAAACCGGATACGTGTATATTTTGAATGGTGGGGCAGTAAGCTGGTGCAGTTGCAAGCAAAGCGTCGTGGCGGGATCTACATGTGAAGCGGAGTACATGGCAGCCTCGAAGGCAGCACATGAAGCAATATGGGTGAAGGAGTTCATCACCGACCTCGGAGTCATACCCAATGCGTCGGGGCCAATCAAGCTCTTCTGTGACAACACTGGAGCTATTGCACTTGCAAAGGAGCCCAGGTTTCACAAGAAGACCAGGCACATCAAGCGTCGCTTCAACTCCATTCGTGAAAATGTTCAAGATGGAGACATAGAAATTTGTAAAGTGCACACGGATCTGAATGTCGCAGATCCGTTGACTAAACCTCTCCCTAAGGCAAAACATGATCAGCACCAGAACTCTATGGGTGTTCGATTCATCACAATGTAACTAGATTATTGACTCTAGTGCAAGTGGGAGACTGTTGGAAATATGCCCTAGAGGCAATAATAAAATCATTATTATTATATTTCCTTATTCATGATAATTGTCTTTATCCGTGCTATAATTGTGTTATCCGGAAATCGTAATACATGTGTGAATAACAGACAACAAACATGTCCCTAGTGAGCCTCTAGTTGACTAGCTTGTTGATCGACAGATAGTCATGGTTTCCTGACTATGGACATTGGATGTCATCGATAACGGGATCACATCATTAGGAGAATGATGTGATGGACAAGACCCAATCCTAAACATAGCATAAGATCACTTAATTCGTTTGCTAGAGTTTTCCAATGTCAAGTATCCTTTCCTTAGACCATGAGATCGTGTAACTCCCGGATACCGTAGGAGTGCTTTGGGTATGCCAAACGTCACAACGTAACTGGGTGACTATAAAGGTATGCTACGGGTATTTCTGAAAGTGTCTGTTGGGTTGACATGGATCGAGACTGGGATTTGTCACTCCGCTTGACGGAGAGGTATCACCGGGCCCTCTCGGTAATGCATCATCATATGAGCTCAAGGTGATCAAAGTGTTTGATCACAAGGATCATGCATTACGGTACGAGAAAAGTGACTTGCCGATAACGAGATTGAACGAGGTACTGGGATACCGACGATCGAATCTCGGGCAAGTAAAATACCGATTGACAAAGGGAATCGTATACGGGATTAATTGAATCCTTGACATCGTGGTTCATCCGATGAGATCATCGTGGAGCATGTGGGAGCCAACATGGGTATCCAGATCCCGCTGTTGGTTATTGCCCGAGAGCCGTCTCGGTCATGTCTGCATGTCTCCCGAACCCGTAGGGTCTACACACTTAAGGTTCGGTGACGCTAGGGTTGTGAAGATATGTATGTGCAGTAACCCAAATGTTGTTCGGAGTCCCGGATGAGATCCCGGACGTCACGAGGAGTTCCGGAATGGTCCGGAGGTAAAGAATTATATATAGGAAGTGCTATTTTGGCCATCGGGACAAGTTTCGGTGTTATCGGTATTGTACCGGGACCACCGGAGGGGTCCCGGGGTCCACCAGGTGGGGCCACCTGCCTTGGTGGGCCACATGGGCCTTAGGGGGTGCGCCTTGGCCTGCTTGGGCCAAGGGGAACCAGCCCCAAGGGCCCATGCGCCAAGGAAACTTGGAGGAGGGAGAGTCCAAAAGGGGGAAGGCACCTCCGAGGTGCCTTGGGGAGGATGGACTCCTCCCCCCCTCTTGGCCGCACCCCTTCCTTGGAGGAAGGGGCAAGGCTGCGCCCTTCCCCCCCTCTAATGCATCTATATAAAGGGAGGGGTGGGAGGGGTGGCCGCACCCTTATGCCCTGGCGCCCCCTCCTCCCTGCAACACCTCCTCCTCCTCCCGTAGTTGCTTAGCGAAGCCCTGCCGGAGTTCTGCTGCATCCACCACCACACCGTCGTGCTGGATCTTCCTCAACCTCTCCTTCCCCCTTGCTGGATCAAGAAGGAGGAGACGTCTCCCGTCCCGTACGTGTGTTGAACGCGGAGGTGCCGTCCGTTCGGTACTAGATCATCGGTGAATTGGATCACGGCAAGTACGACTACCTCATCCACGTTCACTCGAACGCTTCCGTTGCGATCTACAAAGTGGTATGTAGATGCTATCTAATCTGAATACTCGTTGCTAGATGAACTCATAGATGGATCTTGGTGAAACCGTAGGAAAAATTTTAATTTTCTGCAACGTTCCCCAACAATACCTGGCAATGACGATGTTTTTATGTCGTTACCTTGTAGAAGATATTGCTCGAATATGTTTGAACTTGTTTTTCATGTAAAAACATAGAATCTGGCCTCTGTGGTTGGATCTAGTGACGCCAGCATTTGAGTGCCGTTTCCTTTCTGAAGTTTTATTATTGAAGAACCTCATTGTCCTTGAGGTGTCAAGAGATTGTTCATGTGGATATGGTCATTGTTGTACTTTGTTGATCGTTGTTTTGATCGTTTTTTTCTTTTTCTTCGCTTAGGCATAGCTTTGGTATTGTACGGCTTTGTTCTTTGTCACTTTTTTAATTTTGTGTTTGCATTCATGTTGGTTGTGTGCAACCTAACTATATAGAAGGCAGTTGTGTCCTTATTGTGTTTGTATCCACTTGATGTTTCATTTCGAGCCAATAAAATCCACCCTTTATAAAAAAACATTTGTTTAGCTTGTGCAGAAGAACGTTGTACGAATGCGGGCAGTTGGTCATATGGAGGTGTTGGTTGTAGAATGTATGCATGTGTATCTCAATAAAAATGTTTTAGGATCTAAGTGATATCATCTAATCATCTACCCTCTATGTCGCCAGTCTCCGGGGACGGGTTCTTCGCCAAGATTGTCACTCCAACTCTATAGATCATGCCCGAGCTGCATAGGCTTTGTGTGGGGAACCAATTTCTCCTCTGTTGATGGAGCCACCAAAGGTGGGCTTGCTTCAGGCTTCGGGGTCGCTTGGGGCCTTGGTGATGGCCACAACACCTGCTCCACCACCATTGGAGTCCAGCCAACAACTTGCCTTTATGGATTGTGGTGTTCATGCCCTACACTTACTTGTGGTCTTGTGGACATCGGGATGGTTGTGTCCATGGGTGACGAGGCTGATAAGGGAGGTGCGCTGGCATCTAATTCCGAGGCTCTGTTCGCAAAGCTACTTTGCGACTTTCTCGTTGGTTTGGAGGTGGCTAGCCCTGGATCTAGCAAGGTGATTGCTTAACTCCTGACAATGAAGGCTTCTAGAGGAAAAGCAAGAAGGTGGAGAAGTCTCTCAGGAGAAAGGCAAGAAGAGTGGCGTCACATGAAAGGCATCTACGATAGCTTATTGGATAGTCTTCAATCTCTTGGATCGTCTTCAACTCTTCATGGTTTGTCTTGTCTCTGTTGGTTTGGTGGTGTGTGTTGTCTTGAGTCGATGTGTTCTTGGTGAGGGTCCCTTTGTGATGCCGAAGTGTGGGGTTTTATAATTGTTGTGTGTCGGGTATGCTTGTAGGGTGGACAACGTGATCATGTGGATTCATCATTTGTGAGTAATCCACATGTGGTCTATTTGTATTGGTTTTCGCTCAGTGTCCATTAATTAGCTGTTCTTATGCTTAATTAATTGATAAGGCAAAACTACTACCTCTGTTTTGGAGAAAAGAAATCATTGACACGCATCGACATATATTTTCTCTATGTATTAAGCGAATTTCTCCCTCTGGACACCAAGAATTGAGATATTCACACATCTTAAAAACTTATATTGACAGAAGTTTACTGGTCAGATAAAAACCTTAGTGTTCATACATCAAAATTTTAAACAGTAGGATGTCGCTACTAGCGAGTAGTCGTGGTACTTCAGGTATAGGGATCCGTCGTTGCTTGGTCATTCAGGGAGTGCAGAGAATATATTTTTCCTTTGTCCTTGTAAATATCTGTAAATTTTGGTCTTTCGCCCTACCCTCAATGTTTTATTCTTAATTAAAAAGACACACTTCCAAGTGTGTTCAAGAAAAACAAATCAGACAATTTGTTATAAAATGGTCAGCTTGGACACGCCAGAAGAGTTCTCCAAAATACTTCTATGCTGGTCGAGTCTCTTGATAAAAGAAAAATTAGTTCTCTCTTCACCCGCCCAAAACATGATATCCCAAAGCTAAGCTAAATCTAACATCCAACATTACTGTTTGAATTGTAATCATGTACCCTGTGTTGTCCAACTAGTCTTGCACCAAAGAAACAAACGAACATTTTCCAAACAAAAAACAAAATAAAAAAATAGTCTTGATAGTAGCTACTGCTATCAATGTATATGATTTTTTTCAATATGCATAAATCTCTTTTTTTTTGCGGGGATTATGCATAGATCTTTAACAGCTACTACTAATTCTTTAATGCACCCTCACTACCAGGTGCACCAAATCCGCCATCAATTCTTCTCATCCTACTGTATGACCGTTGTATATAAGCATCTGAATAGGCAAGCAATAGGAAGGCATACTGATCATGATGAAGGAGCTATAATATGATGTTCATACATACTTCTTGTAGAGTCTGTTGAGCTTTCCTTGTCATTTGGTTTAGTTTAGAGAAAGTGAAAAAAGAATTATGAAGACATCACGTGTCCTACATAAATGTGTGCATATATAAGAAGATGTATGAGGTTGGGAGGCATCTGGAATGGTAAGTAGAAAGAGAAGATGAACTACCATCAAAGTGCACACTAATTAGAAGCAGGAAATTGTTGTTTTGCATGCATTAAGACCCAAAGCAGGGCTAGGCGGCTAGCAGAAGCGACTTGTTTCGGAAATCACTTCCAAAATAACCACTTTGCAGCCCTTTCCCAACTTCCCGAGATGGATCAGCAGACAACTGGTCGTGATCGAGCGAACTTCTCTGTAAATGATTTTTACAGTTTTTTTTCTACTGCTTGTGGCTTTGATGTGAGGGTTCACAACTCACAAGATTGCTCCCCACGATGTATGCGCGCGCTTGTTTCTCCCACGAAGGCCTCAAGTTATTATGCTAACGAGAACTTGCTACGGCTGCTAGTGGGCCTTTCTAGATCCAGCGGGGCCTCGGCGGGAGGAAGAGGTAATCTATAGAAATTAGGAAATTATGCATTATTGAGGATGCTCGCAACAGTTTAGTGGTGAGTAATAGATGTTGGATGCTGGTCCGAATTCAGTAAGCTAGTTGGAGTCCGCGCGCACGCACCTACTCGTTCATATAACTTTGGGTCCGAATCAGCCAAATCGACGAGGTAGATCATTCAGTTAGGGTGTGATGATGGATCAAAGTGAAATTGGACTCATAGTGTTGTTGTTATGTGCGCCTACGAGTGATGGAGTTGGCTGGAGGGATGATACAGATGTTCGTCGTTGAGCCTAAAAGAACAAAGTATCTAGACTTCCTGTTAAGAGTGGGATGTTGTCTAATATCGAGTGTGCGGACTATATATTCCTGGATTTTCTCACAGAAATTGTTGATTCTATGCTACGCACAACCGAGGCACGTTGATTCCTGTTAAGAGAGCACTCTAGCGCGTGAATGAATTCGACCCATGACGGTGGCCCTGACTGTTTGGACGGTCCACCCGTCATGGATCGCCCAGATAGGTCCTTGGCGCAGGCGCCGACTATAGCAATCAGACTACACGCCGGGGGCGAAGATGCGGCCATATGGGTCCGCCAGGCCCTCACGAGTGGGAGGGGCTCGCAAGAAACCGGCCAATGACTGGTGGACCGGACGCGATGAGTGGTCCACCCGTCATGGACCCTCCGGCCTGGTAGCCGGGCGCGAGCCGTCCGGGCAGGTCGTTGAGCCACCCGGACATGGGTGGCCAACAGGTGCTCTCGGCTACAAGGAGCCCAGAGAGGCGAGTACTCCAGCATCGAGTGATGTCCAAAAGCGACATTATTTTCTGGACCACATGGAACTAAGAAATGCTCACTCGGACGTATGCCCATGTAGCTCACACCTATCACTCATTATTGATTAGTATGTTCTGTAAAGAGGGAAAGAAAGACACTAAAGAACTCGACAATGTAGACCACATGAGGATGAGGAGGATAATGTAGACAACACTTGGGATATCAGTGATATTTAATATGTTGATCGACCTATGATACACCAATGGTATTTGGACACTCCTAATAAGTTCATTTCCATGTGTCATCTCTCTTCTCATGCATGCTTCTTCCTTTTGGGAGTCTATAGTCCCATCACATGTCTTCGTTGATACTTCATCCATCCCAGAGAGCATAAAAGAAAAATAAAATTGACGAGAAGGATTGGGATGCATAAGGAAACACGATTGAACTGTCAAATGCCACATCTGGTATCTTACGAGTGGTTGCTCTACATAGTCCTAGGTACCAACATAAGTTTAATGTGGTTAGTTGTCCTGGTAACAAAGATATCAGGGTGGTGGAGTCTAAAACCCTCCACTCAGGAGTGTTCTGCATCTCAAGATTACTAGTTGTATAATGTTTGTATAATTGCTCTCTCATAGCCACTAATTACTATAGTACATTAGGCCAAAATATAAATTATAATTCACCTTTTCCTCAATATTTACCATAGACCAATGCCCAAAAGTATACTGTTTACAATTTATGAACCGCATGGACTATTTAGGGTTCACTTACGTGTATGCAGGTCACACCTAGCACACGTTATTTATTAGTACATTTTATAAAGAGGGAAACGAAGATATTGAAGAATTAGACAATGTAGGCCACATGGGAACGAGGAGGATAATGCAAACACCATGTGAGCTATCAATGATATTTAATGTATCGATCCACCTATCCATGCAAGAATGGTGTTTGGTGCTTCTTATAGTTGTGTTACTTCCAATGTGATGTTCTCTTCTTGTACCATCCATCTTCCTTTTGGGAGTCCTGTCACATGTGCTCACGAGCTATGATACTTTCTATCCACCCCAAAGAGCACAAGGAAAATAAATGGTTCTAAAAGGATTGGGATGCTTCTGGAAACATGATCTAAGCGTCCGATGCCACCTCGGGTTTGCTGCATCTGGTTGCTCCACGTAGGAATGTGTAGCATCATAAGTTTAATGTGGTTTGTTGTCCGGGTGACAAGAAATATCGGGGCATTCGACTCTCACTCCCTCTTTCTTGTAGAGTCACGCACCTTAAGGTTTGTTGGGGATCGTTCGTTACGCTAGAACATACAACAATACGAGAGGTAGGCACTGGCTGTAAATTATGTCAAGCACGTGGAGATAGGAGAGATCACATACTCTCTAAATAAGCTTTCGAGCAAAGTGCATTTTTCGCCCTCAACTTATCACGAAGTGTGGCTTTCGTCCTTGATTTTTTTGGTTGCAACCTTCGTCCCTCAACTCTTAATACGGGCTATAGTCGGTCCCTGCCAGCGGTATTCCTCAGTCAAACCCAATTTTGGTCTTGTGTGACATGGTTTTGGCCAAAACATCAATGTAAGGTGGCATTTTTCGCCCCTCAACTTATCGTGAAGTCTCTCTCTCTCTCTCTCTCTCTCTCTCTCTCTCTCTCTCTCTCTCTCTCTCTCTCTCTCTCTCTCTCTCTTTCTCTCTCCCTCTCTCTCTCTCTCCGCTTTAATTGTGCAAGATAGTTGATGGGAGCAGCTCCTCCCACTTTAGATGGTCACCGGGAAGGTTGACAGGGAGGATACAGTGGCGGTGGTAGCTAGCTCGCTGGAGAGGAAGAGCGAGGCAAGAGACAAAGAGAGGGGAAGGGGATCATTTGGGAATAACAACAGAGAGGGGGGGAGATGGCATATAGTCCTATTCCACCTTACAGTGATGATGTAATCAAAAATAGTGCCATCAAAAATCAAAGCTGGATTTGACCGAGGAATACTTCTATTAGGGACTAGTTCTACCTGATATTATAAGAGTTGTGGGACAAATGTTGCATCAAGATGTAGTCAAAACCGTACGTGGCACATCAGGGTTTAACGTAGGAATACCTTCTAGATATATTAGCACTTCTTTATTAATTTAATCCATGAAAAAATCATGATGCTAGCAAAATAGTATGAAGCTCATACTGATATCTAAACATGTGCGAACGCATCGAACTTAGAACCAAAATATCTATGAACACAGTAAATACGGCTAGCACATGAATGAGTAAATAGGGGCCTCCAATAGGCCGCGGCTTCCTCCGCAGCCTTCTTCTTGGCAGCGGAGTTGTCAACCATGGAGTCGGTGTATCGAAAGTTGTCGAAGCAGAGGACGAGGACGAAGACGAACATGACAAGTCGCGCCGAGATGCTCCCCAAAACCTTATCATCCTTCTCCCTGTGCAGGATCGCGAAGGGAGAGGTTTCGGAAGCCAACTCTTCTGAATGGTCGTGCACGCGATCGCCGGAAGCAACAGTAGATGACGGCTGGGTTATGCGTGAGTCTTGGCTGGAGTTGCCAATGCCTTCGATATATAGGTCGTCGGGTAGGGAGTCGTGGGCCTGGGCTTAGGATCACGATTGAGTTGGCAAACAGACCACGGTCCAATGTTTCGGATAATGACACTTTCATTAATGACTCATAATTATTTTCTAATTAATTAATCGTTTCTGGCCGGCAAAAATTAATCGTTTCATAGTTAGTCCCTGTTGGAAATATGCCCTAGAGGCAATAATAAATTAGTTATTATTATATTTCCTTGTTCATGATAATCGTTTATTATCCATGCTAGAATTGTATTGATAGGAAACTCAGATACATGTGTGGATACATAAACAACACCATGTCCCTAGTAAGCCTCTAGTTGACTAGCTCGTTGATCAATAGATGGTTACGGTTTCCTGACCATGGACATTGGATGTCATTGATAACGGGATCACATCATTAGAAGAATGATGTGATGGACAAGACCCAATCATAAGCATAGCACAGATCGTGTAGTTCATATGCTAAAGCTTTTCTAATGTCAAGTATCATTTCCTTAGACCATGAGATTGTGCAACTCCTGGATACTGTAGGAATACTTTGGGTGTGCCAAACGTCACAACGTAACTGGGTGGCTATAAAGGTGCACTACGGGTATCTCCGAAAGTGTCTGTTGTGTTGGCACGAATCGAGACTAGGATTTGTCACTCCGTGTGACAAAGAGGTATCTCTGGGCCCACTCGGTAGGACATCATCATAATGTGCACAATGTGATCAAGGAGTTGATTACGGGATGATGTGTTACGGAACGAGTAAAGAGACTTGCCGGTAACGAGATTGAACAATGTATCGGGATACCGACGATCGAATCTCGGGCAAGTACAATACCGCTAGACAAAGGGAATTGTATACGGGATTGATTGAATCCTCGACATCGTGGTTCATCCGATGAGATCATCGTGGAACATGTGGGAACCAACATGGGTATCCAGATCCCGCTGTTGGTTATTTACTGGAGAACGTCTCGGTCATGTCTGCATGGTTTCCGAACCCGTAGGGTCTACACACTTAAGGTTCGATGACGCTAGGGTTATAAAGGAAGTTTGTATGTGGTTACCGAATGTTGTTCGGAGTCCCGGATGAGATCCCGGACGTCACGAGGAGTTCCGGAATGGTCCGGAGGTAAAGATTTATATATGGGAAGTCATCATACGGTCACCGGAATAATTCGGGGGGTTGCCGGTATTGTACCGGGTCCACCAAAGGGGTTCCGGGGGTCCACCGGGAGGGTCCACCTGCCCCGGAGGGCCCTATGGGCTGTATGTGGAGAGGGAGCAGCCCCTTAGTGGGCTGGGCGCCTCCCCCCAGGGCCCATGCGCCTAAGGGTTTGGGGAACCCTAAAGGGGGGGCGCCCCCTTGCCTTGGGGGGCAAGGCACCCCCTCCTGGCCGCCGCCCCCTCCTCAGATGGGATCTGAGGGGGCCGGGCCCCCTCTCCCTTGCCCCTATATATATGTGGGGGGTGGGAGGGCAGCCGCACCAACGTTCTGGCGCAGCCCTCCCCCTCTCCCAAGTCCTTCTCCTCTCCCGTGGTGCTTGGCGAAGCCCTGCAGGATTGCCACGCTCCTCCACCACCACCACGCCGTTGTGCTGCTCCTGGATGGAGTCTTCCTCAACCTCTCCCTCTCTCCTTGCTAGATCAAGGCATGGGAGACGTCACCGGGCTGTACGTGTGTTGAGCGCGGAGGTGTCGTCCGTTCGGCACTTGGTCATCGGTGATTTGGATCACGACGAGTACGACTCCATCAACCCCGTTCACTTGAATGCTTCCGCTTAGCGATCTACAAGGGTATGTAGATGCACTCTTCTTCCCCTCGTTGCTGGTTTCTCCATAGATAGATCTTGGTGACACGTAGGAAAATTTTGAATTTCTACTACGTTCCCCAACAGTGGTATCAGAGCTAGGTCTATTGCGTAGATTCTTTGCACGAGTAGAACACAAAGTAGTTGTGGGCTTTGATTTTTTTCAATATGCTTACCGTTACTAGTCCAATCTTGATTCGGCGGCATTGTGGGATGAAGCGGCCCGGACCGACCTTACACGTACACTTACGTGAGACAGGTTCCACCGACTGACATGCACTAGTTGCATAAGGTGGCTAGCGGGTGCCAGTCTCTCCCATTTTAGTCGGATCGGATTCGATGAAAAGGGTCCTTATGAAGGGTAAATAGAAATTGACATATCACGTTGTGGTTTTGCGTAGGTAAGAAACGTTCTTGCTAGAAACCCATAGCAGCCACGTAAAACATGCAAACAACAATTAGAGGACGTCTAACTTGTTTTTGCAGGGTATGCCATGTGATGTGATATGGCCAAAAGGATGTGATGAATAATATATGTGATGTATGGATTGATCATGTTCTTATAATAGGAATCACGACTTGCATGTCGATGAGTATGACAACCGGCAGGAGCCATAGGAGTTGTCTTAATTTATTTATGACCTGCGTGTCAACATGAACGTCATGTAATTACTTTACTTTATTGCTAACCGTTAGCTATAGTAGTAGAAGTAATAGTTGGCGAGACAACTTCATGAAGACACGATGATGGAGATCATGATGATGGACATCATGGTGTTATGCCGGTGACGATGATGATCATGGAGCCCCGAAGATGGAGATCAAAAGGAGCAAAGTGATGATGGCCATATCATGTCACCATTTGATTGCATGTGATGTTTATCATGTTTTTGCATCTTATTTGCTTAGAACGACGGTAGTAAATAAGATGATCCCTCATTAAAATTTCAAGAAAGTGTTCTCCCTAACTATGCACCGTTGCGAAGGTTCGTCGTTTCGAAGCACCACGTGATGATCGGGTGTGATAGATTCTTTCGTTCGAATACAACGGGTGTTGACGAGCCTAGCATGTATAGACATGGCCTCGGAACACATGCGAAACACTTAGGTTAACTTGACGAGCCTAGCATGCACAGACATGGCCTCGGAACACGGAGGACCGAAAGGTCGAACATGAGTCGTATAGAAGATGAGATCAACATGAGATGTTCACCGATGATGACTAGTCCGTCTCACGTGATGATCGGACACGGCCTAGTTGACTCGGATCATGTAATCACTTAGATGACGAGAGGGATGTCTATCTGAGTGGGAGTTCATAAGATGAACTTAATTATCCTGAACATAGTCAAAAGATCTTTGCAAATTATGTCGTAAGCTCGCGCTTTAGTTCCACTGTTTTAGATATGTTCCTAGAGAAAATATAGTTGAAAGTTGATAGTAGCAATTATGCGGACAATAGAAGGCTTATGTCCTTAATGCAACGCTCAGTGTGCTGGACTTCGAACGTGGTCTGTGGATGTTGCGAACATCTGACATACACGTTTTGATGACTACATGATAGTTCGGTAATGTTAAATGGTTTAGAATTGAGGCACCGAAGACATTTTGAAATGTCGCGGAACATATGAGATGTTTCGAGGGCTGAAATTGGGATTTCAGGCTCGTGCCCACGTCAAGAGGTATAAGACCTCCGACGAATTTTCTTAGCCTGCAAACTAAGGGAGAAAAGCTCAATCGTCGAGCTTGTGCTCAGATTGTCTGGGTACAACAATCACTTGAATCGAGTGGGAGTTGATCTTACAGATAAGATAGTGATGTTTTTCCAAAGTTATTGCCACCAAGCTGCTAGAGCTTCGTGATGAACTATAACATATCAGGGATAGATATGATGATCCTTGAAATATTCGCGATGTTTGACACCGCGAAAGTAGAAATCAAGAAGGATCATCAATTGTTGATGGTTAGTGAAACCACTAGTTTCAAGAAGGGCAAGGGCAAGAAGGGATATTTCATGAAACGGAAAATCAGCTGCTGCTCTAGTGGAGAAACCCAAGGTCGAACCCAAACCCGAGACTGAGTGCTTCTGTAATAAGGGGAACAGCCACTGGAGCAGAATTACCCCAGATACTTGGTAGATGAGAAGGCTGTCGATAGAAGTATATTGGATATACATTATGTGAATGTGTACTTTACTAGTACTCCTAGTAGCATCAGGGTATTAGATACTGGTTCGGTTGCTAAGTGTTAGTAACTCGAAATAAAAGCTACGGAATAAACGGATACTAGCTAAAGGTGAGCTGACGAGATGTGTTGGAAGTGTTTCCAAGGTTGATATGATCAAGCATCGCACGCTCCCTCTACCATCGAGATTGGTGTTAAACCTAAATAATTGTTATTTGGTGTTTGCGTTGAGCATAGACATGATTGGATTATGTCTATCGCAATACGGTTATTCATTTAAGGAGAATAATGGTTACTCTATTTATTTGAATAATACCTTCAATGGTCTTGCACCTAAAATGAATGGTTTATTGAATCTCGATCATAGTGATACACATGTTCATGCCAAAAGATATAAGATAGTAATGATAGTACCACCTACTTGTGGCACTGCCATGTAAGTCATATTGGTATAAAACGCATGAAGAAGCTCCATGTTGATGGATCTTTGGACTCACTCATTTTTGAAAAGGATTGAGACATGTGAACCATGTCTATTGGTATATACGCATGAAGAAACTCCATGCAGATGGATCGTTTGGACTAACTTGATTTTGAATAGCTTGAGACATGCAAATCATACCACATAGGCAAGATGACTGAAAGCTTCGGTTTCAGTAAAATGGAACAAGAAAGCAACTTGTTGGAAGTAACACATCCTGATGTGTGCAGTCCAATGAGTGCTGAGGCAAGCAGTGGATATCGTTATGCTCTTACTTCACAGATGATTTGAGTAGATACTGAGCATATTTACTTGATGAAACACAAGTCTGAATTATTGAATGGTTCAAGTAATTTCAGAATGAAGCTGAAGATCGTTGTGACAAGAGGATAAAATATCTATTATATGATCATAGAGATGAATATCTGAGTTGCGAGTTTGGTACACAATTGAGACATTGTGGAAATTATTTCACGACTAGTACCGCCTGGAACACCATAGTGTGATGGTGTGTCCGAACATCATAACTGCACCCTATTGGATATGATGCATACCATGATGTCTCTTATCGAATTACCACTATCGTTCATGGGTTAGGCATTAGAGACAACCGCACTCACTTTAAATAGGGCACCACGTAATTTCGATGAGATGACACTGCATGAACTATGGTTTAGAGAAACCTAAGCTGTCATTTCTTAAAAGTTTGGGGCTGCGACGCTTATGTGAAAAAGTTTCAGGCTGATAAGCTCGAACCCAAAGCGGATAAATGCATCTTCATAGGACACCCAAAACAGTTGGGTATACCTCCTGTCTCAGATCCGAAAGCAATAGGGATTGTTTCTCGAATCGGGTCCTTTCTCGAGGAAAAGTTTCTCTCGAAAGAATTGAGTGGGAGGATGGTGGAGACTTGATGAGGTTATTGAACCGTCACTTCAACTAGTGTGTAACAGGGCACAGGAGGTGTTCCTATGGCACCTACACCAATTGAAGTGGAAGCTTATGATAGTGATCATGAGACTTCGGATCAAGTCACTCCCAAACCTCGTAGGACGACAAGGATGCGTACTACTTCAGAGTGGTACGTAATCCTGTCTTGGAAGTCATGTTGCTAGACAACAATGAACCTACGAACTATGGAGAAGCGATGGTGGTCCCGGATTCCGATGAATGGCTCGAGGCCATAAAATCCGAGAGAGGATCCATGTATGAAAACAAAGTATAGACTTTGGCAGAACGGCTCGATGGTCGTGAGGCCGTTGAGTACAGATGGATTTTAAAAGGAAGACGGACAATGATGGTAAATGTCACCATTAAGAAAGCTCAACTTGTCGTTAAGATGTTTCCCGACAAGTTCAAGGAGTTGACTACGATGAGACTTTCTCACTCGTAGCGATGCTAAGAGTCTGTTGGAATTAGCAGGTACTGCATTATTTATGAAATCTTGCAGATAGGATGTCAAAATATTGTTTCCTTGTTCTTGAGGAAAGGTTGTATGTGATACAACCAGAAGATTTTGTCGATCCTGAAAGATGCTAACAAGTATGCAAAGCTCCAGCAATCCTTCTAAGGACTGGAGTAAGCATCTCGGAGTTGGAATGTACACTTTGATGAGATGATCAAAGATTTTGGGTGTATACAAAGTTTATGAGAAACTTGTATTTCCAAAGAAGTGAGTGGGAGCACTATAGAATTTCTGATGAGTATATGTTGTTGACATATTGTTGATCAGAAATGATGTAGAATTTCTGGAAAGCATATAGGGTTATTTGAAAAGTGTTTTTCAATGGAAAACCTGGATTAAGCTACTTAAACATTGAGCATCAAGATCTATAAGGATAGATCAAAACGCTTAATGGTACTTTTCAAATGAGCACATACCTTAACATGGTCTTGAAGGTGTTCAAGATGGATCAGTCAAAGAAGGAGTTCTTGCCTGAGTTGTAAGGTATGAAGTTAAGACTTAAAGCTCGACCACGGTAGAAGAAAGAGGAAGGATGAAGGTTGTCCCGTATGCTTTTGTCATAGGCTCTATACAGTATGCCATGCTGAGTACCGCACCTGATGTGTGCCTTGCTACATGTCTGGCAAGAGGGTACAAAGGTGATCTAGGAGTAGGTCACTAGATAGCGGTCAAAATTATCCTTAGAGGAATAAGGATATGTTTCTCGGTTATGGAGGTG
Organism: Aegilops umbellulata; assembly: GCA_032464435.1. Lineage (NCBI taxonomy): Eukaryota > Viridiplantae > Streptophyta > Magnoliopsida > Poales > Poaceae > Aegilops > Aegilops umbellulata. Next base: position 270,061,389 of record CP136059.1, on the reverse strand, counting down.
ATAAAGAGTTCGACGTAAAGAGTTACATTGATGCAAGCTTAACACCTGTCCGGATAGCTCTTAGTAGAGTAAACCGGATTCGTATAGTAGAACAGTTGTTTGAAATATAGCGTAGTAGCGACATCTACAAGATGACATAGAGATTTGCAAAGTACATACGGATCTGAATGTTGCAGACCCATTGACTAAAACCTCTCTCACAGACATAACATGATCAAACCAAGAACTCGTTGAGTGTTAATCACATAGTGATGTGAACTAGATTATTGACTCTAGTAAACTCTTTGGATGTTGGTCACATGGCGATGTGACCTGTGAATGTTAATCACATGGCGATGTGAACTAGATTATTGACTCTAGTGCAAGTGGGAGACTGTTGGAAATATGCCCTAGAGGCAATAATAAATAGGTTATTATTATATTTCCTTGTTCATGATAATCGTTTATTATCCATGCTAGAATTGTATTGATAGGAAACTCAGATACATGTGTGGATACATAGACAACACCATGTCCCTAGTAAGCCTCTAGTTGACTAGCTCGTTGATCAATAGATGGTTACGGTTTCCTGACCATGGACATTGGATGTCATTGATAACGGGATCACATCATTAGAAGAGTGATGTGATGGACAAGACCCAATCCTAAGCATAGCACAAGATCGTGTAGTTCGTATGCTAAAGCTTTTCTAAATGTCAAGTATCATTTCCTTAGACCATGAGATTGTGCAACTCCCAGATACCGTAGGAATACTTTGGGTGTGCCAAATGTCACAACGTAACTGGGTGGCTATAAAGGTACACTACAGGTATCTCCGAAAGTGTCTGTTGGGTTGGCACGAATCGAGACTGGGATTTGTCACTCCGTGTGACAAAGAGGTATCTCTGGGCCCACTCGGTAGGACATCATCATAATGTGCACAATGTGATCAAGGAGTTGATTACGGGATGATGTGTTACGGAACGAGTAAAGAGACTTGCCGGTAACGAGATTGAACAATGTATCGGGATACCGACGATCGAATCTCGGGCAAGTACAATACCGCTAGACAAAGGGAATTGTATACGGGATTGATCGAATCCTCGACATCGTGGTTCATCCAATGAGATCATCGTGGAACATGTGGGAACCAACATGGGTATCCAGATCCCGTTGTTGGTTATTTACTGGAGAACGTCTCGGTCATGTCTGCATGGTTCCCAAACCCGTAGGGTCTACACACTTAAGGTTCGATGATGCTAGGGTTATAAAGGAAGTTTGTATGTGGTTACCGAATGTTGTTCGGAGTCCCGGATGAGATCCCGGACGTCACGAGGAGTTCCGAAATGGTCCGGAGGTAAAGATTTATATATGGGAAGTCATCATACGATCACCGGAATAATTCGGGGGGTTGCCGGTATTGTACCGGGTCCACCAAAGGGATTCCGGGGGTCCACTGGGAGGGTCCACCTGCCCCGGAGGGCCCTATGGGCTGTATGTGGAGAGGGACCAGCCCCTTAGTGGGCTGGGCGCCTCCCCCCCAGGGCCCATGCGCCTAAGGGTTTGGGGAACCCTAAAGGGGGGGCGCCCCCTTGCCTTGGGGGGCAAGGCACCCCCTCCTGGCCGCCGCCCCCTCCTCAGATGGGATCTGAGGGGGCCGGCCCCCCTCTCCCTTGCCCCTATATATATGTGGGGGGGTGGGAGGGTAGCCGCACCAACGTTCTGGCGCAGCCCTCCCCTTCTCCCAAGTCCTTCTCCTCTCCCGTGGTGCTTGGCGAAGCCCTGCAGGATTGCCACGCTCCTCCACCACCACCACGCCGCCGTGCTGCTGCTGGATGGAGTCTTCCTCAACCTCTCCCTCTCTCCTTGCTGGATCAAGGCATGGGAGACGTCACCGGGCTGTACGTGTGTTGAACGCGGAGGTGCCGTCCGTTCGGCACTTGGTCATCGGTGATTTGGATCACGACGAGTACGACTCCATCAACTCCGTTCACTTGAACGCTTCCGCTTAGCGATCTACAAGGGTATGTAGATGCACTCTTCTTCCCTTCGTTGCTGGTTTCTCCATAGATAGATCTTGGTGACACGTAGGAAAATTTTGAATTTCTGCTACGTTCCCCAACAATATCATGTCAATATTTGATTGCATGTGATGTTTATCATGTTTTTGCATCTTATTTGCTTAGAACGACGGTAGTAAATAAGATGATCCCTCACTAAAATTTCAAGAAAGTGTTCTCCCTAATTGTGCACCGTTGCGAAAGTTCGTCGTTTTGAAGCACCACGTGATGCTCGGGTGTGATAGATTCTAACGTTCACATACAACGGGTGTAAGACAGATTTACACACACGAAACACTTAGGTTGACTTGACGAGCCTAGCATGTACTGACATGGCCTCGGAACACAAGAGACCGATACGATCAACATGAAGATGTTCACCGATGATGACTAGTCCGTCTCACGTGATGATCGGACATGGCCTAGTTGATTCGGATCATGTATCACTTAGATGACTAGAGGGATGTCTATTTGAGTGGGAGTTCATGAAATAATAAGATGAACTCAATTATCATGAACATAGTCGAAAGGACTTTGCAAATTATGTCGTAGCTTACGCTTTAGTTCTACTGTTTTAGATATGTTCCTTGAGAAAATTTAGTTGAAAGTTGATGGTAGCAATTATGCGGACTGGGTCCGTATACTGAGGATTGTCCTCATTGCTGTGCAGAAAGATTATGTCCTTAATGCACCGCTCAGTGAGCTGAACCTCGAACGTCGGTTATGGATGTTGCGAACATCTGACATACACGTTTTGATGACTACATGATGGTTCAGTGCGTAATGCTAAATGGTTTAGAATTGAGGCACCTAAGACGTTTTTGAAACATCGCAGAGCATATGAGATGTTCCAAGGACTGAAATTGGGATTTCAGGCAAGTGCCCGCGTCAAGAGGTATGAGACCTCTGACAAGTTTCCTAAGCCTGTAAACTAAGGAGAAAAGCTCAATTGTTGAGCATGTGCTCAGATTGTATGAGTACTACAATCGCTTGAATCGAGTGGGAGTTAATCTTCCAGATAAGATAGTGATGGTTCTCCAAAGTCACTGTCACCAAGCTACTAGAGCTTCGTGATGAACTATAACATATCAGGGATAGATATGATCCTTGAGCTATTCGCGACACCGCGAAAGTAGAAATAAAATAGGAGCATCAATTGTTGATGGTTAGTAAAACCACTAGTTTCAAGAAGGGCAAGGGCAAGAAAGGGATACTTCATGAAACGACAAACCAGTTGCTGCTCTAGTGAAGACCCAAAGTTGAACCCAAGCCCGAGACTAAGTGCTTCTGTATAAGGGGATCGGTCACTGAAGCGGAACCACCCTAGATACTTGGTAGATGAGAAGGCTGACAAGGTTGACAGAAGTATGTATTGGACATACATTATATGTGTACTTTACTAGTACTCCTAGTAGCACCAGGGTATTAGATACTGGTTCGGTTGCTAAGTGTTAGTAACTCGAAATAAAAGGCTACGGAATAAATGGAGACTAGCCAAAGGTGAGACGACGATATGTGTTGGAAGTGTTTCCAAGGTTGATGTGATCAAACATCGCACGCTCCGTCTACCATCGGGATTGGTGTTAAACCTAAATAATTATTATTTGGTGTTTGCGTTGAGCATAGACATGATTGGATTATGTTTATCACAATACGGTTATTCATTTAAGGAGAATAAGAGTTACTCTGTTTATTTGAATAATACCTTCAATGGTCTTGCACCTAAAATGAATGGTTTATTGAATCCCGATCGTAGTGATACACATGTTCATGCCAAAAGATATAAGATAGTAATGATATTACCACATACTTGTGGCACTGCAATTTGAGTCATATTGGTATAAAACGCATGAAAAAGCTCCATGTTGATGGATCTTTGGACTCACTTGATTTTGAATCACTTGAGACATGCGAACCATGCCTATTGGTATATATGCATGAAGAAACTCCATACAGATGGATCGTTTGGGCTCACTTGATTTTGAATCACTTGACACATGCAAATCATACCACATGGGCAAGATGACTGAAAGGCCTCGTTTTCAGTAAAACAGAACAAGAAAGCAACTTGTTGGAAGTAATACATCTTGATGTGTGCAGTCCAATGAGTGCGGAGGCATGTAGTGGATATCGTTATATTCTTACTTCACACATGATTTAAGTAGATGCTGAGTATATTTACTAGATGAAACACAAGTCTGAATTATTGAATGGTTCAAGTAATTTCAGAGTGAAGTTGAAGATCTTCGTGACAAGAGGATAAAATGTCTATGATATGATCATAGAAGTGAATATCTGAGTTATGAGTTTGGCACACAATTAAGACACTGTGGAAATTGTTTCACAACTAATACCGCCTGGAACACCATAGTGCGATGGTGTGTCCGAACATCATAACTACACCCTATTGGATATGGTGCATACCATGATGTCTCTTATCGAGTTACCACTATAATTTATGGGTTAGGCATTAGAGACAAGCACATTCACTTTAAATAGGGCACCACACAATTCCGTTTGAGTCGACACCGTATGAACTATGGTTCAGAGAAACCTAAGCTGTCGTTTCTTAAAGGTTTGGGGCTGCGACGCTTATGTGAAAAAGTTTCAGGCTGATAAGCTCGAACCCAAAGCGGATAAATGCATCTTCATAGGACACCCAAGGCAGTTGGGTATACCTCTCGTCTCAGATCCGAAAGCAATAGGGATTGTTTCTAGAATCGGGTCCTTTCTCGAGGAAAAGTTTCTCTCAAAAGAATTGAGTGGGAGGATGGTGGAGACTTGATGAGGTTATTGAACTGTCATTTCAACTAGTGTGTAGCAGGGGCACAGGGAGTTGTTCCTATGGCACCTACACCAATTGAAGTGGAAGCTTATGATAGTGATCATGAAACTTCGGATCAAGTCACTACCGAACCTCGTGGGACGACAAGGATGCGTGCTGCTTAAGAGTAGTACGTAATCTTGTCTTGGAAGTCATGTTGCTAGACAACAATGAACCTACGAACTATGGAGAAGCGATGGTGGGCCCGGATTCCAAGAATGGCTCGAGGCCATAAAATCCGAGAGAGGATCCATATATGAAAACAAAGTGTAGACTTTGGAAAAACTACTTGATGGTCGTAAGGCTGTTAGGTACTTGTGGATTTTAAGAAGAAGACGGACGTGGATGGTAATGTCACCGTCTATGAAGCTTGACTTGTGGCGAAGAGTTTTTCACAAGTTCAAGCAGTTGACTACGATGAGATTTTCTCACCCGTAGCGATGCTTAAGTCCGTCGGAATCATGTTAGCATAAGCTGCATTTATGAAATCTGGCAGATGGATGTCCAAACAAGTTTCCTTACCAGTTTTTGTAAGGAAAGGTTGTATGTGATACAATCAGAAAGGTTTTGTCGATCCTAAGGATGCTAAAAGGTATGCAAGCTCCAGCGATCCTTCCATGGACTAGAGCTAGCATCTCGGAGCCGGAATATACACTTTGATGGAGTAATCAAAGTTTATGGGTTTATACAAAGTTTGTTAGAAACTTGTATCTATAATAAAGTGAGTGGGAGCACTACAACATTTCTGATAAGTATATGTGGATGACATATTGTTGATCCGAAATGATGAAGAACTTCTGGAACACATATAGGGTTATTTGAAAAGTGTTTTTCCATGGAAAACCTGGATTAAGCTACTTGAACATTGAGCATCAAGATCTATAAGGATAGATCAAAACACTTAATGGTACTTTCAAATAAGCGCATACCTTGACATGATCTTGAAGGTGTTCGAGATGGATCAGTCAAGGAAGGAGTTATTGCCTGAGTTGTAAGGTATGAAGTTAAGACTTAAGGCTCGACCATGGCAGGAGAAAGAGGAAGGACGAAGGTCGTCCCCTATGCTTTTGTCATAGGCTCTATACGGTATGCCATGCTGAGTACTGCACCTGATGTGTGCCTTGCCAGATGTCTGGCAAGAGGGTACAAAGGTGATCTAGGAGTAGATCACCAGATAGCGGTCAAAATTATCCTTAGAGGAATAAGGATATGTTTCTCAGTTACGGAGGTGATAAAGAGTTCGACGTAAAGAGTTACGTCGATGCAAGCTTAACACCTATCCGGATAGCTCTGAGTAGAGATACCGGATACGTATAATGGAGCAACAATTTAGAATAGCTCCAAGTAGAATAGTTATTTGAAATGGCTCCAAATATAGCGTAGAGATTTGCAAAGTACATACGGATCTGAATGTTGCAGACCCGTTGACTAAATCCTCTCTCACAGGCATAACATGATAATTAAAACCCAGAACTCATTGAGTGTTAATCACATAGTGATGTGAACTAGATTATTGACTCTAGTAAACTCTTTGGGTGTTGGTCACATGGCGATGTGACCTGTGAATGTTAATCACATGATCATGTAAACTGGATTATTGACTCTAGTGCAAGTGGGAGACTGTTGGAAATATGCCCTAGAGGCAATAATAAATTAGTTATTATTATATTTCCTTGTTCATGATAATCGTTTATTATTCATGCTAGAATTGTATTGATAGGAAACTCAGATACATATGTGGATACATAAACAACACCATGTCCCTAGTAAGTCTCTAGTTGACTAGCTCGTTGATCAATAGATGGTTACAGTTTCCTGACCATGGACATTGGATGTCATTGATAACGGGATCACATCATTAGAAGAATGATGTGATGGACAAGACCCAATCCTAAGCATAGCACATATCGTGTAGTTCGTATGCTAAAGCTTTTCTAATGTCAAGTATCATTTCCTTAGACCATGAGATTGCGCAACTCCCGGATACCGTAGGAATACTTTGGGTGTGCCAAACGTCACAACGTAACTGGGTGGCTATAAAGGTGCACTACGGGTATCTCCGAAAGTGTCTGTTGGGTTGGCACGAATCGAGACTGGGATTTGTCACTCCGTGTGACGGAGAGGTATCTCTGGGCCCACACGGTAGGGCATCATCATAATGTGCACAATGTGATCAAGGAGTTGATCACGGGATGATGTGTTACGGAACGAGTAAAGAGACTTGCCGGTAACGAGATTGAACAAGGTATCGGGATACCGACGATCGAATCTCGGGCAAGTACAATACCGCTAGACAAAGGGAATTGTATACGGGATTGATCGAATCCTCGACATCGTGGTTCATCCGATGAGATCATCGTGGAACATGTGGGAACCAACATGGGTATCCAGATCCCGCTGTTGGTTATTGACTGGAGAATGTCTCGGTCATGTCTGCATAGTTCCCGAACCCGTAGGTTTTACACACTTAAGGTTCGATGACGCTAGGGTTATAAAGGAAGTTTGTATGTGGTTACCGAATATTGTTTGGAGTCCCGGATGAGATCCCGGACGTCACGAGGAGTTCCGGAATGGTCCGGAGGTAAAGATTTATATCTGGGAAGTCATCATACGGTCACCGGAATAATTCGAGGGGTTGCCGGTATTGTACCGGGACCATCGAAGGGGTTCCGGGGTCCATCGGGAGGGTCCACCTGCCCCGGAGGGCCCTATGGGTTGTATGTGGAGAGGGACCAGCCCCTTAGTGGGCTGGGCGCCTCCCCCTAGGGCCCATGCGCCTAGGGTTTGGGGGAACCCTAAAGGGGGGCGCCCCCCTTGCCTTGGGGGGCAAGGCAACCCTCCTTGGCCGCCGCCCCTCCTCAGATGGGATCTGAGGGGGCCGACCCCCCTCTCCCTTGCCCCTATATATATGTGGGGGGTTGGAGGGCAGCCGTACCAATGTTCTGGCGCAGCCCTCCCCCTCTCCCAAGTCCTTCTCCTCTCCCGCGGTGCTTGGCGAAGCCCTGCAGGATTGCCACGCTCCTCCACCACCACCATGCCGTTGTGCTGCTGCTGGATGGAGTCTTCCCCAACCTCTCCCTCTCTCCTTACTGGATCAAGGCATGGGAGACGTCACCGGGCTGTACGTGTGTTGAACGCGGAGGTGCCGTCCGTTCGGCACTTGGTCATCGGTGATTTGGATCACGGCGAGTACGACTCCATCAACCCCGTTCACTTGAACGCTTCCGCTTAGCGATCTACAAGGGTATGTAGATGCACTCTCCTTCCCCTCGTTGCTGGTTTCACCATAGATAGATCTTGGTGATACGTAGGAAAATTTTGAATTTCTGCTACGTTCCCCAACAGTCCCTCACAGACAAATTGTCTAGTTTGTATTTAATTGACTAAATATTCAAGCGTAGCAGGTGAGACGGCACGTGCTTAGGGTAGGTGAAACTAATTGAGTCTTCAACATTTTTTTAGCTTGTCCAGAAGCCATGCAGTACGGTGCGTGCATTTGGTAATGTGGATGTGTTGAATTAGTGTAGAATGTACGTGTCTCCCTCATATTTGGGAGAAAATATTTTAGGATCAAAGTATGGCATCTAATCGTTAACAAGGGCCAACATATGCTTTCTCTATGTATTGATCAGATTTCTCCCTCTACACACCAAGAATTGATGTGCTCGAACACCACTTGACAGAGGTAAAGATGTCCCGATGTTTTGAAAAGAGGTAGCTATCATTTTCGATGGAAGTCGACTTTCATGATCCGACTACGAACGTGCGAAGACGCCACGCCTTAACAATTGCTAAAAAAACTCCGAGAGGTTATTGACCACGAGGGTCTATTTTCTGCACACAAACGAAGAACAACCAAGAAACTGAGATTGCAATCTGGATATTGTGAATATAAGAGAAAAGCTTTATCGACAAAAAGTGGGGTTATGTGACGTCTTGGTCTGGTCCTTGAACACAAACGAACAATGTGGGTTACAGCTATGGCAAACTATAATCTAAACAAAACCCAAGTCCAAAACGAAGCCCTAAGGGCTATATTTATACGGAGACAGAGGGGAATTTCCTCCACCCTTTGCAAGATGTGACTAAATTCTGCCATAAGTCGTTGTCCCTATTAATACGGGCTGTAAAAACATGAGTCTGGCCCAAAAATAAGGTTCGCAACACCTATATTAAGCTATGGGCGAAATTTATGAAATGCCATTTTGTATATTTCGTTTGTGTCCTTTGTATGTTATCATGGTGTCTCCAAAGTGCTGAAAACTCCACCAGAAACACTGTTCTTGTTCCCCTTGCGCTCGCCATCATCTCCATGATTGATCATGCTTCAATGTTCATCCTTCTTGTCCATGCTGGCTCCTTCATTTGTAAGCAAAACACCCCCCACGTCACCCCCACGTCGCTCCCACACCGGGCGACTCGGGCGGGCCGCTACCCGAGCCGCCGCTAAGCCTCGATCTACTCCTCCTCTCCTCCCGTCGCCGCTGCGTGACGCCGCCGGGCTAAGCCCGAGGGCATATGGCGGTGACCGAGGTCTTTCCTTCTCTGTCGCGGCTTCGGGTGGGGGGGACCCCCAGCGTGTCAAGGCGCGGCTGGTCAGGTCCTGCCGCACGGCGGCCGGCCCTGCCTCGCGGTGGCGGGCGGCTCAGCGGCCGGCCAGATCGCAAATTGGCGGCAGCGGCATGGAGGTCCTGGTGGATGGATCGGCTGTACGTGTGGTCTGGCCTCTGATCAGATCCGGTCTGGCCGATGCAGCCTACTCCATGCGCGGCGGCGGTGATCGGCGGCGGTGCTGTGCACACGAGGCTGGATGGAGGTTCCCCAAGCGGATCCGAGTGAAAAACCTACTCTTGGCTTGTTGCCAAGGCCGGCGATGGCGGCGTTTTCTGCGTAGTCCCCTTCTAGAAGGCATCGTCGTGGAGAAGCTCTAGATTTCTATTCACCACCTCCGGGGAAAACCCTAGATCGATTGATCGGATGACGGCGGCACCTTGTGATGTATCCCACTTGGAGGTGTTATTCTTGGAGGTATGCATAGGCTCGAGGGCCTAGTGGACGGCATCTGCAGTGGAGCGGCGTTCCATGTGACGCATCAACGATGTGGAGTCTCGGCGGCATGGCGCGGCAGGGCCTCGGTGACGAATGTGTGATGATGGACGCGCGTAGGGAGGATGTGTTGTCTGGCGCCGAGATGGCGTCGACAACAGGCCTGGCAAGGTTGGCGTGTCAGTATCTGCTCTGAAGATGGATCGATGGAAGATGGCGGTGACGACCTACGAGAGTGTGTCGGACCGGTTTGTGCCCCAGACCTGGTATGTGGCTTGGTTGGGGCCTCTGGCTTTAGATGTTATATTAGGTTTAGGTGAGAGGTCTGGGAATTCGTCTCACACTTTCTGCACCCCTTCGTCAATGGATAGGAGTAGCGACAGTTGTCGCCAAGATGGTGGCTTCAGACATATTGATGTATTACTTTATAAGATCTTTGTGAATAATTAATAAAGTGGTTGCATGCATCTCCCAGATGCAGAGGCAGGGGGTCATCCTTATTTTCAGAAGAAAAAACACAAGAATTTGATATTGAAACTTATAGCGATAGAATTTTTATGTTCAAATTTGAAGATTAAAATTCTTAGTTTTCATGGTTTGGAATTTCAAACGATGCAGTGTGGCTGGTAGTGTGAACTCATCTTCAAAATACTCCTATGTTGGTTCTTGTGGTAAAATTATTCACTTCTCACTTCGGTCGCCCAAAACCTGCTATCACAAGGCTAAACCTAACATCAGAGGTGCTACCCTAGTGATGTTTGAATTTTGTTTATGTACTACTACTATGCATTGTCCCATTAATCTTGCTCCGAAAACAGAAATTTCCATGTAAAAAAATGAATAAAACTAGTCCCCACAAAAGCGATTATTATTGCTGAATCACGAGGGATTCGGGCTGAGGCAAAAGCTGAAGAAATCGCATAAGTTCACGTTAGAAAAGTAAAGGAATGAATGAATCAAGATGTTATTATCATTCGCCTGCTGCATGAACATCTTGATGATTTGGAAAATTTGAACTAGAATTTCACAAATCAAACAAGCCTGGAATCAATCGAAAATATGTAATCTATTTTTTTCCCTCTTCACGCACGCACGTTGTCACTATGATTATCCCCCATTATTGTTGTTGTTGCTCCTCTTCTTGCCCTTGGCGACGGCGTAGGCAGCGTCATGGAAGTCGAGGAAGAGCGCGAGCAGGGGCGCGTTGAAGACGGTGTTGAAGGCCCACCCAGCCATCCTCTTGCAGCCGCCGCGGGCGAAGTGGAACCAGATGTCTTCAATACCATTGGGGGATGAATTCTGAAAACCATGACAAAGCACATTTGGTTAATGACCATATAACAGTTTTAACAAAATTTATCTGATGAACATGTAATCCTACTTTCTTAAAAAATAATCTCATTTAGTGTGCCATAATTATTATGGATCTGCAACGAAGAAGTACAGTTAGTGCTTTGGACCCCATATGCCCCACTATTGCAACCTTCTGGAATTAACTATACTTAGATCCACACTTTTTGTATTCCTCCCATATTTTCACTGTATATGTGGCTTGGTTGTATGATTACAAGTGCTGGTTTTTAGTCATTGTTCTACTTCTCATAAATGAAGCGATGGTTGTATGAGTACGAGCTGTTTTTTTTTTTTTTTGCATGGTGAGTACGAGCTGTTAGAGAGCAACATACGCCCTATGTGTTTTTATTTGAGGTACATGAAATGTATTTCCTACTTTTTATATGAATTGCAAACTTACAATACATAGGTACATATGGACCCCACGGTTAGACTAATACGCAATGGCAGTGAAGCACACAAAACCATGTGGCACTTAATATACTTTTGTAGGGAAAATAACATTTTATATTAATGTTAAGATTTATCAATCAATGTACTACTGATACTTTAAAATTAGGACTATGGTATTAAAAATGCGTAAATTATAATTTTTTCCAACCTTTTAGCTTTGAATTAGAATATTTTAACCCGCAAAAAATGCATATTTAATAAGTGGATGCCAAAATTAACTTTTGGTTCTTCCATATATTTTTTATTGCATGGTTTTTTATTGCATATTTAACAATGTATCATCTTTCGAACATGTAAAATTAGAGACATTTGTTGCATGGTTAAAAACTTAATTTTATTTTGGAATCTATAAAAATGAACCATAATGCCGAATATCCAAAATAACAAGAATTCTGCTTTGAGTTTGAAAATATATGAAAACGGGTAATCTAGCATTGTGGTTGTGAACATTTTGAAATATTGTAACCATTTGACCATGTAAAATCTTGGATTTGAGAATCGTCAGCAATACCATAGGGATGAATTCCGAAAACCATAACAAAGAGGCATTTGGTTGATGACCCGCCCTGCCTAGCTGAAACACTGCCCACCTAGCCTGCCAAGTGGCCTGGCCCATCTGTTTTCTATGCTTTCTTCTCAAAGCTGGCCCGCCAGTGATTATCATGTTAACAATTTTCACAATCTTTCTCCGATGAACATATACTCCTACTTTCTCAAAAAAATAGTCTAGCTTAGTGTGCACTAATAATGATGAACATATAATCTGACTTTTTTTAGGTAGCAACCTTCTGAAATTAACTATACTAAGATCCACACTTTTTGTATTCCTCCCATATTTTCATCATATATGAAATCTGTTCATTATGCATACATCTCATGTACTAACTTTTAGGCTAGATTTAATCTTTAATGCATCATCGATGTACGCCATGTGCACCAAACCCGCCTTTGCTTCTTCTCATCCTGCCGCGTGAACCTTATATATAAGTGTGCAAATGGGTAGATAAAGTAGTACAAGGAGCCATAGGAAAGCATACCGACCAAGATGAAGGGAGCTAAGACAATGGCGTTCATATATACTTTTTGTCAAGTCTTGAGCTTGCATTTCCATTTGGATTAGTTTAGAGTAATGGAACTACTAAGGAGACCCAATATGCCGTATATAAAGGTGCGCATATATAAGAATATGAGCTTGGAAGGCATCTGGAATGAAAAATAGAAAGAGGGGAGGAACAAGCGGGCAAGTGCAGGCCAACTAGTAGCAGGACTGTCTCACGAGTCATCAACGATGATCAAGTATCGAACGGTGGCCTCATCCGTTTGCTCTCTCGAAGCCGCTTTCTGTAGAAAAAAGCACGATGTCCTCACAAACAAGGTCTTTTGGCTTGTTGCCAAACCATAGCCGGAGCGGCCTTTAGTTATACAGGTCGTAGCACCACTTGGAGGAATTACAAAATCTTCTTGCTGGTCGACGTCCACATTGCTCTTTTGACTTCTCTAATATTATAGAGACAGCGGCACTTCTGGATCTCGTAACATTAAGGCCCATATCTAACTTGGTTCAGGGAGAAGCTCATTAAGTTTTTAAAGTGTTTTTCTAATCCCGAGCTCATGTAAGCTCGAGTGAATAGTAAAATCACAAAAAATAAGAAAAAATTCTGAATTTTTTCTATGAAAGATTGACAAAATTTTCCATAGCTTGCAAAATTTCATCGTGAAATGACATTCATGGAAAATGTGGCAAAAAAATGATGCTCCAAAATGCTTTTGAAAATAACATTTTGGAGAATCGATTTTGTTTTTTCCCATAATTTCCACGAATGTCGTATAGTGATGATATTTAATAAGCTAAGGAACATTTTATCAATGTTTCACAAAAAATAATTATTTAAATTATTTTTGCATTTTGTTGATTTTACTGTTCACCCGAGCTCACATGAGCTCGGAATTAAAACAACTGCTTCATCAAGTTTCGGTGTCTTATGGATCTCGTTGTTGAGCACTCTGATACCATAAATAAAAAATAAAGTTAACCAATAGTAAAAAATACTGCAAATAATCAATAGTAAAAATACTGAAAATAAGAGAAATAAAAAAGAAATGTATTTTTATGGGGAAGAAATATATTTTATATGAAAAAAAGGGTGTGTCTAGGGCACAACTAGATGTGAACTGCACATCTAAATGACTTCATCAAGCCTAAAAAGAAAATGAAGAACAGGAAAAAATACCCATACGAATCTCCGCGTAAGGTCAATGATATAGGCCTTAAATGCGCAAAACTTATGGCACGTCTAGATGTGCTTTAGAAAAATTAAAAAAAAAGATAGTACTATCTCTACTCCTAATGTCTCAGTTGGTAGGTCGCGTTTTGGGTTTTATTTTCGTCCCACCTTACCCGGTCTTTTTTTGTACTTCTTTGATACTTTCTCCCACCATCCCTTCAGCCGTGAAATACCAAGAAAAACTCCGCGATCGAGTCCCGCACACGCCCAAACTCCCGTCGTTATTAACTGAATCGAACGACAAGATACCTATGAAGAAAAACCAACGAAAAAAAACCCCTCGAGCTCCGACGGGAACGAGGCTCCCCTCGATCTGAAACAGCGCTAGGATTTGCCCAGCCGCCACGCTCCGCGCTGCCGCCCAAGGCCCGTTCCGCCCCCACCGCTTCCCGCAACGCCGCTGTCGGAGGGCCGGCCGGCGAAGCCGTGCCGCGCCTAGGGACGGCAGCGGCGGGGCGGTTCCGTCTCCCTACATCCTGCCAAAGCCACCACCCCACCATACGTAGATCTGGCCGGGAGCCCTGCCGCCGATGAGGGCCACACCGGCGATCTCGCGCAACCTACCTGCCTCCTGTTTCCTCTCCGTTCTCCTACTTCTCTCTCCGACCCTTGTTCATCCGCGGCCGCCCGAGCTCGCCCCGATTCATGGCCCTCTCTTTCCGCCAACTCTGGTCCGTCGCCAGTCGTCTGTAGCGCGAGCGTCGCGCCTCCTCCTCAACCTCCTCGATCCGCGATGCCCTGACTGCACTGCGCACGTGCGCCTCGCGAGCCATGGCCGCCTTTTGCCGAGCTGCGGGATCGATGTCTGACAGCCACCATGACCAGCCTCTTGCGAAGGTCCCGGTCGCAGTCTCTTGTGCCTTTGGACCTTGGGAGCGACTGGGTGATTATATGCCAGGTAATCTATTTTGCTGAATTTGTTCAGAAGGAAAATCCTTGAGGTACAACACTGACCCGCTTCCTTGCTGTCTCATCTCGGCTGTTTTGGTTGAGCTAGACGCCAAAAGCAATGTTGCAACTCCATGCATGAGGAACATGATTCTGCCAGTATTTAAGCATTATACTTGCTAACACTGAGAGCTTAATTATCTTTGATGCAACCAGTCCGTCCAAGCATCCAAATGTACGATTCATGTGCCTAGAATCAGTACTTTTGCATGTCTGATGCATGCAGAAATATCCAAATTCGGCCATTAATTTCCCTTTTAGTACTTACTAATGTTTGTTTTTATTGTTTTGGTTGATCCAGAGTTGATTTGGAATGTAGAGATTAAAGAACAGTAGGGCGTCAGGTTCAGAATTGCCTTGGCATCTTCCAGTGTGGGACGATGTTGATTGTCGGGATTTGAAGATAAGTATGCCCCATACCGTGGCTGAGCCTGTCGGTTTCGCACAGTGGCTGCACGACACCTCATGGACCCGATGTGAAGGTAGCATATGCTATTCTACAGTGCTTGCCCTCTGAAATCTTAATTGTTGGTTGTACAGTTAGTGCTAAACTGCAGTAATCTACTGCACTTGCATCTGAATTTGACATTTAATAAGTTAATACTTGAGAGTTAAGATAGATGAGTAATCTGGTTGGGGCTCTATCGTTGTGGCAATTTGGCAACCGTTGCTAGAGGTGATAAATCTGCAAGTATAAAGTCAATGTCCTGCTATGCCGCATAATTACAGTGCTTTCACATTATGGTAAATTTGTTTCCTAAAAGTAAAATCTTTGTCGTGCCCAATTCATGGTGCAGGACAAGGGTGTGGGGCGTCGGGAGGAGCATCTGGGTTGAAGGTTCTGGCCCTCGCCATTGAGACTACCGTGTTCGTCGCCGAGTACATCTGGTATGTACGCAACGAACCTCCCTAATGCAATGTCGCTGCTGTTTATTTCATCTTTTGATTGCCGCAGACTATATTCCACTAAGGCACATTAGGGATTAGCTTTGGGATAGGAGCCAAACCTGCATATTTTGATCAATTATTTTTATTAGATTAGCAATGGGAGCTTACTGTTCAGTGAGGATTTTCCCCCTTAAAGTCATATTGTTAATATCCAAAAAAATTATGGGTGGGTGGTGATGTCCCACTGCTTTGCCCATTTAATTCCAGCACTTAAATAAGAATTGGAGGGCAGACGTTGCACAAATGGATCATGTGGCATTTACTACTGGTGTATTATCATATCTAGCATCTCTCAATAAAAAATAAATCTAGCATTAGTTTTGAACTTCTGATGATGTAAGGTAAACACAGAGGCATATCTTCGTCATAGTTGCATCATTTATAGCAGAGATTTTGTTATGAAAAAATTATTTTGTTGATGGAAGCCTTTGTGCTTCTATCACTTAGGACGTGAAGTTTTTGTAGACAATCTTAGGACATGAAGTGGGATGCAACATCTATAGATCTACTGACACTGAAAGCTGGTTGTTAGTTAGGTTCTGATTGTGCCAATCAATAATACACAATTGTTACTAGGGTTCGGCTACGGATGCCATCCATCAACTCATGTTTTAAAGTGTGCTTGTGAGATGCAATCCGATCTCTCTATCTTTCCCGCTGAGATGCAGAGGAGCTCGGTGTTTTAGGGTCTGGCTGTTGCTGCAGGGGAAGGTGGAGCTGCGAGGAAACAAGACAGGTGGACAATGCGACAGGAAGCAAGAATGAATTTCTAATCAATCTATTGTCTCCCTTGAGTCGGGGGGAACGTACCACGCACCACGTTGTGTTTATTGATCTGGAATCCTAGAGGATCACCCACCCTCGTAATTTAGTATTGAGATGATCTCCTTAATTTCTCAAATGTGTTTTATTAAATTGGATTCTTGTAATTATCCTTGCTCTAATTTGATAGTTTTACCCTCTAGAGCATGTTGTGCTTCCATAAAAACATGAATATTTCTCAGCCATTTTATTGAAAATGTAGTCGTATGTTTTCACATTGACTCTGGATATTCTCCTAAACGAAGGTCAAGAACAATTGATTTTATCGGCAACAGGAGGCGCTTATCAGTCGCCATCAAGTGCTTCAACCAGTGCGGCGTCCAGGTACACACATTGCTTCATCTCCTGTGCTATCTCATCGTCTAGACAATATATCCATGGGTGACCCCTGTACTCACCTCATCTCCAGATTAGAACATAAGTGTCCATAGGAGGGTAGGATCTAGGCAACTGCAGTACTGATTGTCCAGCTAGGCAACAAAGTCGATGGGGCAAATAACATAATCTTCAGATTAAGTTATATTCGAAAGTCAGTAGGCTTTTCATGATTGCCAGTGGTAAAACAAGCATATATTTCTTTTGATTATTAACATAGCACAGCTTAGTAGAGTGGACCAACCAACATTGGGTTTGGGAGGTCATTTAATAGGAAACACTTCGCTGCAAGTTTCTTCACCATTGAACACAATTCATCACAAGACTTTATATATGTTGGTTGTCATGCATGTACGTCTGCAACTAAATAATTACATGATGTTGTGTGCTTGTTCTATGTCCAGCAGTAAAGATGTTTGAAGATTTGTACCAGTTTCCAATAGATCATTTCCTACAACAATATTTGTTTTGCAATCCAAACAAGTAAATGTCTTGTAAAGAAGTAGATGTTTCTGCATATCAACACACCATTCAAGTTATTTACAGAATGATTTTCTTGGAGCGTTCATAATTTCACGTATGTTTACATCATTATTCATGTGTGGGTTGTATTGTGTTTTCTTTCGTGGGGTGCCGGACGCGCTACTGACGGTACTAGCATGTTTGGGCTGGGGAGACAGAGATGGTATGCGGAGTAAGAAGAGTGATTTAAGGGGAGAGAAATCATAACAGGGGTTGGTGGAGCAGAAGAGGGCGAAGGAAGACTTGTGGGGAGCTGTGAGGAATAGATTTTGGGGTATGTTACTGTTTTATGTGTGATATCAGTTCATAATTTACTGCAGCGGTCAGTTCTCTACTTTCTATGTACTAGGTTAATACTATTTGCTAGCCTTAAGTGTTTTTTCTATACCAACTAAATATTGTGAAAGTAACCCTGAAACATACACACATCTACTAAATGCAAAATTGTTTCTCTGTTGGTACGAACAATCATGTAGATTACTGCATGTAGTTTCGTTTTGCACACAACATACTCTCCAGTAGTGCCGAAATTAGAATCTCAATCCCTGTCCATTATACAAGATGCAAAAGAGTTCAGAATAAGATATTCATCATCATATTCACGCATTTTCCGTTGTAATATATATTTTGTATTTGTGTACAGTTGGACACATTACACATACATACAGTATGTCTGACTTATGCAGAAGAAAAGGGACCCTTCATATAAATTATTTGCATGCTCATAGTTATGAACTTAATACACTTTGCCTGGCATTCATAACCATTATACTTCCTCCTGCCCAAATTTGTTGTCCTACGTAATAGTGTTCCACTTTGCGCCTACCACTGGTAGCTGGAAATTAGATATAATAATAATCAGTTTCCTTGCTAGATTTGTTTCCTTATAGGATATTGTAGAATCAGGGGAGAGAGGGGTGGCGGCTGGGATAGAAAGATGGTCTGGTATTCTATTCTATTGGAGTTAGGGTTTCCTGTACAAGGGGGCAGCACCTATATAGGCTGCAGGGTTACATGGGCCACATGGGACACATGGGCCACATGGGCCATAAGCGCACACACACACTGAAATACAGATAAGACACAGCCCAACACTCCCCCTCAAGAGGGATGATAGATATCTATCATGCCCATCTTGTCACAAGCAAGATTGCTCTCCCTGGTTCCCAAACCTTTTGTCAGACAATCGGCGACTTGTTGTCCAGAGCTCACATGAGTTATCTTGATGATTCCTGCATCCAGTTGATAAAGAATCTGTCTATCTCCACATGTTTTGTTCTGTCATGTTGCACTGGATTATTAGCAATGCTGATTGCAGATTTGTTGTCACACCACACATTCAGAGGATCTTGTCTGAGCACTTTCAGCTCAAGCAGAAGGCCTCTTACCCATAACATCTCACTCAGCCCTTGAGACATTGCCCTATACTCAGCTTCTGCAGTTGATTTTGACACCACCGGTTGTTTTTTGCTTCTCCATGATACCAAATTTCCACCAACAAACACACAATAGCCAGAGGTTGATCGTCTATCATCAAGGCAGCTAGCCCAATCAGCATCGCTATAACCGTCAACATTCAAATGGCCATTACTCTTGAACCAGAGTCCCATACCAGGGCTGCCCTTTAGATACCTCATGATTCTATAGACTGCATCAAGGTGTCCACTTCTGGGGTCATGCATATATCTACTTACTACACTTACTGCATATGTAATATCTTGTCTAGTGTGACACAAGTATAGAAGTTTGCCAACCAATTGTTGATATTTTGCTTTGTTAACTTGTTCACCCATCTGTGCTGTCAATTTGTGATTTTTTTCAATGGGAGTTGGGGCTGCTCTACATCCAAGCATTCCCATATCACTTAGGAGCTCTAAGGTATACTTCCGCTGAGACAGGGCTATTCCCCTCTTTGATCTTGCAACTTCGATACCCAGGAAATATTTTAGCTGACCAAGATCCTTAACTTCAAATGCTTTTCCTAGGCATTTCTTTAGTCTTCCAATCTCCTCTTCATTGTCTCCTGTTATTATGATGTCATCCACATGTACTGCAAGAATAGTAATCTGTTGCTTGGAATGTTTATAGAAAACAGTGTGATCTCCATTGCATTGTTTATACTTCATACTGCAAACTGCTTGCCTAAAGCGGTCAAACCAAGCCCTTGGCGATTGCTTCAAACCGTAGAGAGATTTTCTCAATCTACAAACCTTCCCAACAGTCCCAGGTGTAGAAAGTCCAGGAGGAATTTCCATGTAGACTTCCTCTTGTAGATCTCCATGTAAAAAGGCATTTTTTACATCAAGTTGGTGTAGTGGCCATCCAAAGTTAGCTGCACATGAGATTAGAATCCTCACTGTATTCATCTTTGCAACTGGGGCGAATGTTTCGTCATAATCAATACCATACGTTTGGCTGTACCCTCTGGCTACTAGTCTTGCCTTGTAACGCTCAACCTTACCCTCAGGATTCTGCTTCACTGTGAAGATCCACTTACAACTGACTGCCTTCTTCCCATATGGAAGATTCGCTAGCTCCCATGTTTTGTTCTTTCTCAGGGTCTCCAACTCTTCCCTCATGGCTTCACACCACTTTGGATCTTGTCTTGCTTCTTTCCAGTCTTTAGGAACAATCACGGCTTGAAGTGATGCGACAAATGCTCTAAATGAAGGTGATAGGGCTTCATAGGTGACATAATTACTGATGTCATGCTCAAGATTGCCCTTGCTCAAAGTTTTCCTTGCTACTTCCTTCTTGAGAGCAATTGGCAGGTTAGGTGATGCTTCTTCAGTACTTGAATTCTCATATGACTCCACTTCAGATGAGCTTCCTGTCGCTTGAGTTTCTTCTGACTGCTCCCCCTGTTCCATAGTTTCTTTTGACTGCTCCTCATGCACTTGTTCCTCCACAACTCTCTTCCTTCTTGTATACACCTGAGGATTCCTTTCCTCATTTGGTCTCTGCCACCTCTGCTGTTCAGCCCCATCAACTACAACTGGAATGAAGGATCCCACTATTTTCGGGGTTGGTATTGGCTGCTCCTTGTCGCCATTGGTGCTGCACTCACCACTCAAGTTGCACTCCCCCTCTTGACCACCCTGCATAGATTGTGAGTGGTCAAGTTCTTCGAATAAAGTGCTGAGATCTGTCTTCTCACCATAGAAAGGCTCAGCTTCTCGAAAGGTGACATCCATACTTACAAATGTGCGCCTTTCAGCAGGACTCCAACACTTATAGCCTCGCTGCCCTGCAGGATATCCAACAAATATGCATTTTACAGCTCGTGGATCCAGCTTTCCCACTGCTGGTCTGTGATCTCTAACGAAGCAGGTGCACCCAAATAACTTTGGAGGAACTGAGAATTTGTTCTCCCCAAATAGCATCTCACATGGGGACTTCATACCAAGCATTTTTGAAGGCATCCGGTTGATCAGGAACGTTGCAGTCATGACAGCTTCACTCCACAAGAATTTTGGCACATTCATGGTGAACATAAGTGATCGAGCCACTTCTAAAATGTGTCGGTTTTTCCTTTCTGCAACTCCATTCTGAGCAGGGGTATCTGGACATGATGTTTGGTGCATTATGCCTTGTGCTGACAGGAAACCTCCAAATTGCTTGTTTACATATTCAGTTCCATTGTCAGATCTGATCACCTGCACCTGCACATTAAATTGGTTTCGCACATAGGCATAAAACTCCTGAAAACATTGGAATACCTCATCTTTATGTCGCATGAGGTACACCCAAGTCATGCGAGTGTGGCAGTCTATAAATGTCACAAAATATTTCATTCCACTAACAGAAACAACAGGACATGTCCACACATCAGAGTGAATCAGCATAAACGGGGATATACTCCTTAGCCCCTTACTCAAATATGAGATTCTTGTGTGCTTTGCATATTCACATGCATCACACACAAGCTTACTCTTGTCTACTCCACGCATTACATCAGGAAACATCTTACTCATCTTATCAAAAGCCATATGCCCCATGCGACAGTGATGGATCATCGCCATTGTCTCACTTACTCCAACTAGTACAGCCAAAATAGGACTAGCACCAGACCTAGACACATCACGATCCATATACCACAATCCACTACGCCTGGTTCCTGTCCCAAGTTTCCTTCCAGTCATCCTCTCCTGAATCAAACATATTTTCTTATCAAGAGTTATTCGGCAATCTATCTGATCAATCAAAGCACTTAGAGAAAGCAAGTTCACAGGAAAAGCTGGAACATGTAATACATCAGATAATTTAATAGTGGGTGTACATTGAACTGATCCAACTCCTTTAATCGGTTGTGAGGTGCCATCAGCAGTTTGTATTGTTTCACAATGTGTAATTGGGTACTGAGTATATGATTCAAACTCAGTTGAGGTACCCGCAACATGCTTGGATGCTCCAGAATCTAATATCCAATCTGGAAGGAAATCATGTGTGGATATAGATGCATTTGCAAAGTTACCTTCCCCTGTGTAGACAAAGTGGGCAAAGTTCCCAAAGGTGTTGTCCTCCTGGCTTCTACTCTTCGACTCCCCTTGAGAGGTTGTTGACGTCCCTTCTTCTTGCATTACCAAGTTACCCAAGTTTGCTTTGAAGCCACTGGAATAATTCGAACCCCTCGAGTTACCTCTGCCTCTAACTCCCCGGTATCCACCTCGGCTGTAACCTCTTCCCCTACCACGTATTTCTCTGCGTTGTGATGTGCAATTGATGCTTATGTGACCTTTCTCTCCACAGTTGAAGCACTCTCTTGTCTCCTTCCATTCAGACACAGTAAATGCTGAGCGAGATGCATTCGCTTCTCCAGTCCTGGTCAACTTCAACCTGACCTCCTCCTGTGCCATTGCTGCAACTGCCTCCTCAAGCGAGGGGAGCTTTGGCTGATGAAACAACCCAGCACGCCTTCCTTCAAATTCTGAGCTAAGTCCCTTCAAGAATTTCATCACTCTCCTACGCTCTACCCACTTCTTAGTAGCAACTATACATTCTGAATGTGGTAACTCCAGTGGATCATAGTGGTCTAAGTCAGCCCACAAATGCTGCAATTCTGCTACATACTCCATCACCGACTTATCCCCTTGTTTTAGCTCATTTACTCTATCCTCAATCTGCGCCATAAGCATTATGTTCCCTTTCCCGGAGTACAATGTTTCCTGGGTTTTCCATACCTCTGCTGCATGGGGAAGAGTCTCCACGGCTGCTGCAATGGATGGGGTCAAGGAGTTCAGCAGCCATGCCACCACCAGAGAGTCAATGACACTCCACTTCTTCCACTCTTCACTTGCCCTGTTCGCCGGTTCATCTACTTCCCCTCTGACATAGCCTTCCAGCCCCTTTGTCCTCAATATTAGCAATGCCCTTCTGGACCAGCTTAGGTAGTTTGTGACCCCTTCCATCTTGATTTCATTTGGCATCAGTTCTATTTTCTGTATCACCTCAGGCTGAGGAACAAGCGCACCTAGGGAAGCCACACCCTCTGCCTTGACAGTGATGAGCTCAGCTAGCTTCTCCAACGCCTTTACCAACCCCTGGTTGTCCCCCATCTTTCCAATCTTGAATCACACCACTAGCAACCTCCAGCAACCACTGCTCCCCACTTTCACCTCTCTACTACCTCCTCCCCTCAGATCTGGGATTCCACCTCTCCTTCTTCCACACAAGCCTTCTCCTCTCAGACAATCGCCAGCAAGCACAACCAGCCAACCACCATCACCACTGCTGGGATTGGGAACCCAAGCTCTGACACCATGTAGAATCAGGGGAGAGAGGGGTGGCGGCTGGGATAGAAAGATGGTCTGGTATTGTATTCTATTGGAGTTAGGGTTTCCTGTACAAGGGGGCAGCACATATATAGGCTGCAGGGTTACATGGGCCACATGGGACACATGGGACACATGGGCCACATGGGCCATAAGCGCGCACGCACACACTGAAATACAGATAAGACACAGCCCAACAGATATCCTGCCGATTTGATCTATTTTTGGCTAGAGCACATGGGATCAAACCAGAGGTAATCAATTTTCTATGTTCACCTGATTAGTTATAAGGAATTTATTACCTCTGTTTTATTTCCAGGATACCCAAACCAGTGGTAACGTTTTTTATGGCTTTGAAATTCTGTACAAGGTATTCTCATGTCTAAATACTAGAATTGTTTGTCCATTGCTAAATTGTTAATGAGGGGTCCATGTAGTGCTTTCAATGGAGACACTAGACCATCTGATGTTCATTTAGACATTTCTATTCAAACTTTCAAAGTGATTGTTTTCTTTTTGTGTGTCCACACAGTTGTTTGTGTGCATCCAATATAAAACTTGCTGTGAATTTGCACCACCTACACCCTTTTTCCATGTCTTAGTCTATATGAATTACCCACTTTATATACCGCAAAAAGAAATTACCCACTTTATAATAACTCACATGTTAATTAAAAGGAAAAAGAGCTGAACCATCGACACTCTATAAGTTAAGTTGTTCAGCTAAAATTTAACAAAGAGATATTTGATTACATGGATCTCTAATTTTTCTGCAGTGTTGTAATGATATTGTCTCGGGTGTTGTTGTACGTTCCTTGTATCATGTTGACTTACTCCTTGATCAATAGGGATGTGGATACAAAATTCCGTTTTCCACTACTTATATTATCCTCATTGGACCTTAAGCTATAATCATCGGCTGTTGTTGTGTGTCTGCCTGCCTGGCAATGTTTCACCTCTATTTTTGACCTACTATTGACTTATTTGGAACCTGAGAAAGAATTATTTTACATGTTAGAGTACTCTCATATGTTCGAAGTCATAAAACCAGCTGAGATAATGAAATAATGCCAGGTAATTACTCGTGGTTTAAAGGTTGCGCAAAGGAGAGGAGGCATGGTTCAAGGTCGTCTTCTGGCACTGGTTTGCCAGCTAGGTCCTCGACAACATCTGCGCCTCATAGGTCAGCCATGATTCTCGGATTTTTTGTTCTGCTGTTATTCCCAAAGAAACATCGTAGTTCTTTTGGACGGTCAAAGATTATTCAGTTACTGAAATACTTCTTATCCAAAGAGCTGGGAATATTTAAAACATCTAAATTGCTTATCTCAACACTATAATAGAATGTACTATCTCGGAAATAATAACAAAACACCGTGATAAACTGGGCACGAGAGCCATATTGACACAAACCCATGATCAATGATATGTGAGCCAAGTCTTGATACCCGTGAACTTACAGCCACCCATTGAGTACATGATTTCTTCCATCTCCTCTTGTTTTGTTTTCCAGGGCAGATATTCCACCGTGCATTGTATTTGACCATACTTAACCAAGTTGATTCATATCAATAAGTATCTTTTGGTTTTCTTCCAGTTTATTAGGCATGGACCCTGACACAAATTCTGAAGCTTCAATAATTTGGGTGGTCTAATAGTTCCTGTATAGCTTGATGTCGTATCAGGTGTAATATTTTGTTGTTGCTTGATGTTGCATCAAGACAAGCTAGGGTCAACAAGGAACAAAGGGGTTGACACATGGAGAAACGGGAGCATAAAATTCAAAAGGTACTGAACATGTGTATGGATTACACCGGTGAGTGAATGGTGTGGCACATTGAGTCAGAGAGGAGTAGTTGCTTGTCTGGTATGAAAAACAGTTGTTTCTCGATTAGATTAAGGCCAAACTTATCGTCAACATGTGTGGTCTTTCATCACCATTTTAAAAGAGGTTCAATGCAAAATCCTCAGACTGCCAATTTTTACTTCATTGGAAGTACTTTATCGATACGTTTGGAACAATTCTCAGATTCCATGAAACATATTCGTGGCACCAATTTTAACTAAAGAATAAATCAATCTCAATTTTGTTCTGTAAAAAATTAAAGCACTCTCCTTTCCTATGAGAAAAGAAAACATATACTCCAATTGAAGGAAGGAGTACAAAGTTGAGTCATTTTTGAGTCACTTATTGCGGGACGGAGGGAGTACTACATTGAAGCGATTGCCCATTCAAGGAATTATGGTCAGTCCAAACAAACAAAATTTAACCATATGGAAACAATATTTAGTTGCCATAGAAGTAATTTGACCCGAAACAGTTACCATCCAAAAAAAGGAAGTGAAAAAACCATATGAAGGAAACTAAAGTTCCAAAAGCAAGGAGTATCAACATTTGAAACAAAATATATTTTCATACAGAAGTAATTTACATCTATGGAAGCAATTTTTTGTTCATCACTAATCTGTATCAATATGTGTTGCGTTCTCTTTTAGAGAAGTGAACTCTAAAATCCCTCCTCATTCCAAACAATGAAATTTTGAGGCTGAAAGTACAAATTTGTTACGACATGACTGACTTAGAGAAAAAATTGGCGTATTTGGAGCCGGATGGAAACATGGGCAGATTTGGAGCAGTGTGAAGACGGCGCACGTTGGTGTTGCAATGACCAAAAGAGCCGAAGTGAAAGAAGAGATGGAATGACAATGATGCAACCTTGTCGTGTGATTCTTGTATGTATATTTGAGGTCCGTAGGAAAATATGTATTAGCGAGATAAAGTGATGGAGATGCATCTTAGGTGGAAATGGAAGCAGAGCCCAAAGATAAATAGAGAATTATTAGTTTGTGAATGAACATGTGGTGGAAAGATTGTTTTCTTGTTCATATGCCACATTTTCTTACTATTTCTACTAAGGTGAGGTGCCTTGTACATGCCATATTTTTAACATAGGTAGTAGTGCGAGACAACAAAACAATGACATAGAAACCACATGCATAATCAAGTTACCGCATATTGAGAGGATGGTTTATATATGAACAAAAAGGGCTAGGGAGAAGTTCAACAAAAAACAGAGGCTAGATGGGTGCATGGTGTTTGTTGGAATAGAGAGAAGATACTTGCGTGCAATGTTTTTGTTTCAGGCGGGTAACTTGAGCATTGTTTATAAAAAATTTCCTGACCCGTGGCAACGCACGGGCAGTATACTAGTACTACGTAGTAGTCAAGGCGGCCATCTTGTTGACGTCTGCCGATCTATATGCACGCGTAGAGAAGCCCATTTTCAGCCCTGCGGTTGGTGGGAATTTCTTATCATTTTGCCCTACGTGTCACCCCACAGCGCCACACGAGGAAGGTCAATTCGCCGGCGCCGTCGGTTGGAGCGAGCTCACCCCAATGGCGGCCGCGCTGCTGCGCCACGTCCGGTGGCTCCTGGTCGAGCACCCCGCCGTCGCCTCCTTCCACTGGCGCCCGGGCACCACGCTCGCGGCGTCGCCGTCCTTCCCCGCCGCCGTCATCTGCGCCTACCTCGCCACGGTGCTCCTCCTCCACCGACGCATCCTGCCCCTCCCGCCCCTCCCGCCGCGCGCCCTCCGCGCCGTCTCCGCGCTGCACAACTGCGTCCTCCTCGCCCTCTCCGCCGCGATGGCCGCCGGCTGCGTGCTCTCCGCCGCGGCCACGGCGCCCTCGCCGCGCTGGGCCTTCTGCTTCCCGCCGGGCGGTGCCACGGAGCCGTCGGGCCCGGTCTTCTTCTGGGCGCACGTCTTCTACCTCTCCAAGATGTACGAGCTGGGCGACACGCTGCTCATCCTCCTCGCCCGCCGCCGGCTGACGCTGCTCCACGTCTACCACCACGCCGTCGTCATCGCCATGTGCTACCTCTGGCTCGCCACGCGCCAGTCGCTCATGCCCGTCGCCCTCGTCACCAACGCCGCCGTCCACGTCGTCATGTACGCATACTACCTCTGCTGCACCCTCGGCCTCCGCTGGCCGCCGCGCTGGAAGCGCAAAGTCACCGAGCTGCAGATCGCGCAGTTCCTCTTCAGCTTCGCCGCCTCCGGCGTCATGCTCTGGTTCCACTTCGCCGGCGGCGGATGCGAGGGGATGGCAGGGTGGGCCTTCAACGCCGTCTTCAACGCCTCCCTGCTCGCCCTCTTCCTCGACTTCCACGGCGCCGCCTACGCCGCCAAGGCCAAGGCCAACAAGAAGAGCAGCAACATCAACAATGGCAATGGCAATGGCAATGGGGGGAAATCAGAGTGACGGCCTGTGAAGAGGGAAACCAAGTTTAGATTACATTTCTGATTGATTCCAGGCCTGTTTGATTTGTGATGAAGTGCCATGGCCTTCCATTTTTGACAATTCTAGTTTTTCAAATTCTCCAAATCATCTTGATTGATTCATGCAGCAGGCGAATGACAATAGCATCTTGATTGATTCATTCATTCCTCTGCTTTTCTGATATGAACTTCTGCTACTTCTTCAGCTTTTGCTTCATTAGTCTGAATCCAGACGTAGATTCAGTCAGTGATGGCAGTCGGCAGTCGCTTCTGTCAGGACAAATGGGGGGAAATCAGAGTGAATGATTCCAGGCTTGTTTGATTCGTGGTGAAATGCATTGGCCTTTCATTTTTGACAATTCTAGTTCAAATTTTCCAAATCATCAAGATTTTCATGCAGCAGGTGAATGACAATAGCAGCTTTGTTTGGTTCCTCTGCTTTTCTTACGTGAACTTCTGCAAGTTCTTAAGCTGTTGCTTCAGTCTGAATGCGAACGTAGATTCAGCGATTACAGTAGCTTCTGTCACGACTTATTTTTATCTTCTTCTTTTGTATCGAATTTTCTTTCTTCAGAGCAAGATTAATTGGACAATTCATATTACTACATATTCATGTGTACTAAGTGGAACCAACCGAGCCTACATAGTACATATTCATGAACTGTATTTTCTTTCGTTGCCGATTCAATTGTCAATGCTGGTATGGAATTGCATCATAACATTAAAATTACTAGTAATCACGGTGATTGCTTACAGATATAGTGCCCCGTCTGCAATGCACATATAATTATCTAGTCAATCAATAACAATCTCATCTGAATTTTATAAGTTAATAAAGGAAAGTCGGTCATGTCCAAATGGTTTCGCCGACAATCAACCCAATTGTTAAGTCGAGTGTTCCTAGCTGTGTCAACTGTTTCAAGATGTTCTCTATACATTCTCATGGGGGGGAGGGGGGGGGGTCAGGAATCTAAGCAGGAGCGCCAACACTTTATTATCTAGGAGAACCACTCGGCGATGAAACTTTGTAGCTGGTCAGCGCTTCCCACATGGTTGTATGTCCTAGCGTGTCACATGATCCCCATAAATCTTGAGATGCAAAACACTGGTGAGTGGAGCATGTGAGACTCAGCCGCCCTGCTATCTTTTGTTACCGGGACGACTAACCGCATTAAACTTGTGTTGATACTTTTGGATGTGTAGAGCAATCGTGTGTAGGAAACCAGAGGTGGTATCGAACACTTCGATCGTGTTTCCCTATGCATCCCAATCGTTCTCGGTCAATCTTGTTTTCCTTTTATGCTCTCTAGGATGGATGAAGTATTGTTGAAGACATGTGATAGGACTCTGGACTCCCAAAGGAAGAAGCATAGAAGCATGCTACGAGAAGAGAGAGGACGCAAGGAAAGAAACTTATAAGGAGTGTCCAAATACCATTGGTATAGCATAGGTCAATCAATATACTAAATATCACTGACATCTCACACATTGTCAACATTATCCTCCTCGGCCCCATGTGGTCTACATTGTCGAATTCTTCAATGGCTTCCCTTCCCTCTTTACAAAACACACTAATCAATAATGAATGTTATGTGTGAGCTACATGGGCATAACCGCATAAGTTAGAGACCCGAGTGAGCATTGCTTACTTCCATGTGGTTCATAAATAGTATTGGACACTGCTAAGCATCAGAGACGCATCCATCAGACTAGTCGTACATCGTCGGATTAGGATAAAGATTGGCGTCTAATGTGTTGGCTAAGCCCCACGCAAGACTCTTCCTCGACTTCCACGGCGCCGCCTATGCTGCCGCCAAGGCCAACAAGAGGAGCAACAACAACAACAATGGGGGAAAAATCAGAGTGACCACCTGCACACGTGAAGAGGGAAAAAGTTTAGATTACATAGTATTTCTGATTAATTCCAGGCCTTTTGATCTGTGGAATGCATTGGCCTTCCATTTTTTGACAATTCTAGTTCAAATTTTGCAAATCATTGTTCTGCTTTTCTTACGTGAACTTTTGCGAGTTCTTAAGCTTTTGCTTCAACCTGAATGCGAACATATATTCAACAATGGCAGTTGCTTCTGTCAGGACTATTTTTACCTTCTTCTTTTGTATCGAATTTTCTTTCTTCGGAGCAAGATTAATTGGACAATGCATGTTACATATTCATGTGTACTGAGTGGAACCAAACGAGCCTACATAGTACATATTCATGAAGTGTATTTTCTTTCGTTGTCGATTCAATTGTCAATGTTGGTATGGAATTGCATTATAACATTAAAATTACTGATAATCACGGTGATTGCTTACAAATATAGGTGACCCCCATTTGCAATGCACAGATAATTATCTAGTCAATCAATAACAATCCCATCTGAATTTTATAAGTTAATAAAGGAAAGTTGGTCATGTCCAAATGGTTTCCCCGACAATCATCACAATTGCTAAGTGAGTGTTGCTAGTTGTGTAATTCGTTCTTTGCACGTCCTCATGGGGGCCAGGAACCTAAGCAGGAGCACCAACACTTTATTATCTAAGAGAACGACCAAACTCTCACGGACTCTAGTTCCTACTATGAGCGTCGCGAGATTCTCTTCGACGGGATGCGATCATCTGCTCCATGGTTGTTTGACATACTGAGTAGACAGTCAGCGGTTCCCACATGGTTGTATGCCCTAGTGTGTCACACGATCCCCATAACTCTTGAGATGCAAAACACTGGTGAGTGGAGCATGTGAGACTCGGCCGCCTTGATATCTTTTGTTACCAAGACAACTAACCACGTTAAACTTATGTTGATAAGTAGGAATGTGTAGAGCAACCGCGTGTAGGAAACCAGAGGTAGTATCAAACACTTATATCGTGCTTCCCTATGCATCCCAATCCTTCTTGGTCAATCTTGTTTTCCTTTTGTGCTCTCTAGGATGGATGAAGTATTATTGAAGACATGTGATAGACTATGGACTCCCACAGGAAGAAGCATGCTACGAAAAGAGAGAGGACACATGGAAAGGAACTTATAAGGAGTGTCCAAATACCATTGGTATAGCATAGGTCGATCAACATATTAAATATCACTTACATCTCACCTATTCTCAACATTATCCTCCTCGCCCCCATGCGGTCTACATTGTCGAATTCTTCAGTGTCTCCCCTTCTGTCTTTACAAAACGTACTACTAATTAATAATGAATGTTAAGTGTGAGCTACATTGGCATAAGTTGGAGACCCGGGTGAGCATTGCTTGCTTCCATGTGGTTCACAAATAGTATCGGACACCGCTAGGCATTTGATAGGGTTCACAATGGTTGCGCCGAACGACGCCGAGGGACGAGATGAGGCGTTAGGGCTCGGGGTGGCCCGGGGCAGAATTCAGCTGGCGTGAAGGTGGGATGGGGCGGCGCGTTCACATGGTGGTGATTAAGCTTGGCGCTACCGCTTTTGGTTTTTTGTTAGCGTGTTAAGGAGGATCTAAATATTGTTCTCGGTAGCCAAAAAAAATGTCATTCCCGTGCAATTTTTTTTGTCGATTTCCCATGCAATTTTAGATGTAAAAAAAGGTTTTACATAGGTTTTGGAAGTCTGCTATTGGAGATTTTACATAGGTTTTGGAGGTCTGCTATTGGGGATGCTCCGGAGGCACGATGGAGTCAACGAGTTTATCGGATAATTATTATCAATGGGGCCCACATGAGCGTGACTTCAATCCCTCAATTTTGTTCTACTCCTGGTTCGGAGCACGGCACCACCCAAACCCCCAATCGAGCACGCCGTCCACTTCCGAGGTGGCGTGCGTGGATAGGGTTTGCTTCGCCGCCGTCCCGCCGATTGCGCTAGCGACTAGACAAGGACTACGACGAGAGATTTAGCGATGGCAGACGCTTCTGTCGGGACTATTTTTATCTTCTTCTTTTGTATGGAATTTTCTTTCTTCGGAGCAAAATTAATTGGACAATTCATATTACTACATATTCATGTCTACTAAGTGGAACCAACCGAGCCTACATATTCTTGAACTGTATTTTCTTTCGTATGTCAATAAGTACCGACTCAATTGTCAATTCTTGTATGGAATTGCATTATAACATTAAAATTACTGGTAATCACGGTGATTGCTTACAAAATACAGGTGCCCCGTGTGCAAATGCAATCCACAAACAATTATCTAGTGAACCTATAATAATCCCATCTCGTTCTTACCAGTTAATAAAGGAAAGTTGGATGTCCAAATGGTTTCGTCAACAATCGTCGCAATGTTACGCTAGTGTTTCTGGTTGTGTCAAGACGTTCTCTGCACATCCTCATGTGGGTCAAAAACCTAAGCAGGAGCAGCAACACTTTACTATCCAGAAGAACTACTCAGCACAAAACTCTCATGGACTCCAGATCCTTGGAGCACTGCATGAATCTCTTTGCAAGGATGCGACCATCTTTGCTCCACGATTGTTTCACATACTTCATAGCCAGTCTGCTTTTTCCACATGGTTGTATGTCCTAGTGTGTCACACGGTGCCCATAAATCTTGAGATGCAAAAGGATGGTGAGTGGAGCGTGTGCGACTCGGCCGCCCTGATAGCTTTCGTTACCAGGACAACTAACCGCATTAAACTTATGTCTATAAGTAGGAATGTGTAGAGCAACCGCGTGTAGGAAATTGTAGGTGGTATCGCACACTTAGATCATACTTCCCTATGCATCCCAATCCTTCTCGGTCAATCTTGTGGTATCATTTGTGCTCTCTAGGATGGATGAAGTATTACTGTAGACATGTGATAGGACTCTGGACTCCCAAAGAAAGAAGCATAGAAGCATGCTACGAGAAGAGACAGGACACATGGAACGGGACTTATAAGGAGTGTCCAAATACCATTGGTATAGCATAGGTCGATCAACATATTAAATAGCACTAACATCTCACACATTGTCAACATTATCCTCCTCATCCCATGTTGCATGCATTGTCAAATTCTTCAATGTATTCCTTTCCCTCTTTACAAAACGTACTAATCAATAATTTAGGACAGTATAACTGCACCTAAACGGAGCTCTCTCAGGCCATTACGATTTGTGGCCGTTCATTTTGCTGATTTAATCATTCCTGGCCGTCGGATTTGCTTGATCTAGCATACTGTAGCGGCCTAGCCCAACTTCTGTAGCATCCTGGCCCAACTGTCCTAAGGGGCTCCTACTCCGGAAGAAAAAACTGAGGCCTCTGGTTAATTGGGCCGCTTGAGCAAGCCCATTTAACCACTTTGATCTGTCCCTGGAGTATTTCTTACAAAAAAAGAGCTGTGCGGTCAACAGGATGCGGCGGACTCGAACAGAGGAGGCGCTCGAGGGAGCTAGGCGAGCCGCGAGCGAGGGGAGCCGGGCGGGCGAGTCGATCCAGTGACACGCGGTTCGGTCGATGCGCGCGAGGGAGGCGATCCATCCGACGAGGGTATCCAGCGGGCGCGCAGGATGCGGATGAATCAGGGGCTGGCCGATCCAGCCAGGGCGGTCAATCTGCCTGCGAAGTGGAAAGGGGGACGCGAGTGATGATGGCTGGCGCCTAATTTGCTGGAAACTGCTCGCAATCAAACTTCAGTTTCTAAGCGCGCATTCATGGCGATTGATGTGCCAATCCTTCCGCTGCCGAGTGGTACATCTATATATTCATCCTCCCCTCACACTATTCGCTCATCCTCTGTGGGCAGCGCAACATCTTTGAGCATCATACTCGGGTAGGATTCCCTGTATTTCTTTTTAGTTCATGTCTGATTCATATTTGCACAAAGCAATTAGATATCCTCTCATACCAAAAAATTATGCGTACAGGTGATGTTCATGCCAGCTATTCTCGATTGAAATTTCATTTTGGAGTTTGGCACTGGATTTATTTTTTATTACCGGTTGCGTGCGCCGCCATAACATTCCCGGTCGGCATCAAGCCGCCGTGTAATTCCTTGCCTCTAGACCGCTGTTGCTCCGGACCAGTTCCGCTTCCCAAGTGCGAGACCTTCCTCAATGCCTCTTTGCTCCAATTGCTGATAAATTTGAAGTTGCCCCAGGGACAAATTGGAACATACAAGGAGGTTCTATGCTCTCAGGTAGACAGCCACACATATACATTACTGCTCG
Source organism: Aegilops umbellulata (assembly GCA_032464435.1). NCBI lineage: Eukaryota > Viridiplantae > Streptophyta > Magnoliopsida > Poales > Poaceae > Aegilops > Aegilops umbellulata. The sequence goes on along the minus strand of CP136059.1, from coordinate 270,027,596 downwards.
TGCATCCTCTGTTTAGCATAAACACAATTTTTATCCTGATTTTGGTGAATTTCATCTAGAAATTCTTGAAGGCTGTGGTTCTAATATACTTTTTCAGGAAATCTTTACCTTATAATTTGGCATGACTAATGCTTAGATATTACGGTGCAGAATGTATTGTATCATTCACGCCATGGTATTGTTAATTATTGTTGTTGCGAATGGGGGGCAATAATCTGGAGGACTGAAGATGCATGAGGCATCATGAGGAAGCATTGACACAGTAAGAGATAAGACCTCAGCTAGGATCATGTAATAAGGCAGCAGAGATCAACATCGAATCTGTTCATAAGATAGTTCCCTCTGGAAACAAATTTAAGATGTTTTAGATCACTTTTGGTTTTAAACTTCAGATTGATTTTGGAAAAGGCTTCCTGGTTGTCCAAGATCAATGTTAAGAAGTGGTACAAAATCAAAACAAAAGATCATTACTTCCATTATTAAGAATAAGCAAGTTGAAGAAGGGACAAACTATTTACTTCAGATCATCCCCTTTTCAGCCTGCAAATCAATGAGTTCTTTAAATGATTTTGTCTCCTTGCATAGTAGGTTCCATGCATTACCAAATGCAGTGTAAAATTGTCTGCAGTGGAGTTGAGGAAGAGGCGAGGGGAATGCAGGTAGTGGTGGGTTGGGACAGTATCAACTGATGTTTTGCCAGCTTGAGGCCATCTCCCGGCTACGTCCTCCATACTAGGATCCACTCGTTGGCAGCATCTACCTCTGCTGCGTACAGTGATATTTATAATCACTTTTTTGGATCTATTCAGTTTACTGCATGATTTTAATTTGATTACTAAAACATGGAGTATTTGGTTGCATTTTCTGTATATATTTTTTGGTTGGAAAGCTTTTTTCTGGTAGATGTGGTCCATTCTGCACTTGACATCATACAAACGATTCTATTATTTTATCCTATAATGTTTAACCAACTATTGAGCAGTTCAGCATGGTTTGTTACCTAATAGATTTTCTGAAAAGCGTGCCAGATGACTAGCTTTGAGAGTATGAAACACAATCTGTTCGCTAAGCTAGCTCCAAGTGTAGTGTGTTATGTCATCTCATGCCATGGCATCCATTCTTTGTTAAATTAGGCGACGTTATTGTCCAGAATGGTGCAACATGTATCGTCGTCCAGTATGTTATTTAGTTCGTAAACAGAGCAGGCAGTTCACCCAACAACATCATATGGGACGATTACCCCTTCTTAGAATTGATGCATGGCCATGATCATCTATTTGTATTTTGTACTTCAATTTACTACTTTCATTCTCATCTTAATATTTAGTACTTCTTTGTGCAATTAAATTGTTTTGGGTCTGGGATAGATTAAATAACTTGGTGCTGATGAGGTCGTCGCAGAAAGGATGTCAATAGCTTTGCACCTTGTCATTCATCAACACCTTTAGACTATCTTCATGTTTGGATTGAACAAACTGGTATGTGCAAAATGCATAATATCTCTACCAATCAAGTGCACGCTGTAAAGATATTAGTCCTGGATCTAGCAAAAGCACTCAGATCCTGGTAGACATAACTAAGAGGATGGCTAATATGACTGAAAATTATAGAGGATGACAGTTACGTAAAATTAAAAATATTTGGTTTGCCTAATGATGGTTCAGAAGGCCTTTCACTGGAAATTGAAATTCAGCTCTTACATGTATATATATTTGTACAAATCAGTATCATTTCTACTGGAAAAATAGACGGGCGCAGCAACGCGCGCCAATCATGATCTAGTGAATGTTAAGTGTGAGCTACATGGGCATAAGTTGAAGACCCGAGTGAGCATTTCTTACTTCCATGTGGTTCACAAATAGTATCGGACACCGCTAGGCATCCGACTACTGATAGGATGTGCTACCTCTTGAGCACTGCGTTGGTTTTCCCTTTAAGAGGAAAGGGTGATGCAGTAAAGTAGCGTAAGTATTTCCCTCAGTTTTTAAGAACCAAAGTATCAATCCAGTAGGAGACCACGCACAAGTCCCTCGCACCTACACAAACAAATAAGAACCTCACAACCAACACAATAAAGGGGTTGTCAATCCCTTCACGGTCACTTACAAGAGTGAGATCTGATAGATATGATAAGATAATATTTTTGGTATTTTTATGATAAAGATGCAAAGTAAAATAAACGACAATAGAAATAGCTAAGTGATGAAAGATTAATATGATGAAAAATAGACCCGGGGGTCATAGGTTTCACTAGTGGCTTCTCTCAAGATAGCATAAGTATTACGATGGGTGAACAAATTACTGTCGAGCAATTGATAGAATTGAGCATAGTTATGAGAATATCTAGGTATGATCATGTATATAGGCATCACGTCCGCGACAAGAAGACCGGAACGATTCTGCATCTACTACTATTACTCCACACATCGACCGCTATCCATCATGCATCTAGAGTATTAAGTTCATAAGAACAGAGTAATGTTTTAAGTAAGATGACATGATGTAGAGGGATAAACTCATGCAATATGATATAAACCCCATCTTTTTATCCTCGATGGCAACAATACAATACGTGCCTTGCTGCCCCTGCTGTCACTGGGAAAGGACACCGCAAGATTGAACCCAAAGCTAAACACTTCTCCCATTGCAAGAAAGATCAATCTAGTAGGCCAAACCAAACTGATAATTCGAAGAGACTTGCAAAGATAACCAATCATACATAAAAGAATTCAGAGAAGATTCAAATATTGTTCATAGATAATCTTGATCATAAACCTACAATTCATCGGTCTCGACAAACACACCGCAAAAGAAGAGTTACATCAAATAGATCTCCAAGAGAATCAAGGAGAACTTTGTATTGAGATCCAAAGAGAGAGAAGAAGCCATCTAGCTAATAACTACGGACCCGAAGGTCTGAGGTAAACTACTCACACATCATCGGAGAGGCTATATGGTGTTGATGTAGAAGCCCTCCGTGATCAATGCCCCCTCCGGCAGGACGCCGGAAAAGGCCCCAATACGGGATCTCACGGGTACAGAAGGTTGCGGCGGTGGAATTAGGTTTTCGTGGATGCCTCTGATGGTTTGGGGGTACGTAGGTATATATAGGAGGAAGAAGTAGGAAATGTGCAGAGCAACCGCGTGTAGGAAATGAGAGGTGGTATTGAACACTTAGATTGTGTTTCCCTATGCATCCCAATCCTTCTCGGTCAATCTTGTTTTCCTTTTGTGCTCTCTAGGATGGGTAAAGTATTATTATTGAAGACATGTGATAGGACTCTGGACTCCCAAAGGAAGAAGCATGGAAGCATGCTACAAGAAGAGAGAGGACACATGGAAAGGAACTTATAAGGAGTGTCCATATATCATTGGTATAGTATAGGTTGATCAACATATTAAATATCACTGACATCTCACACATTGTCAACATTATCCTTCTTGCCCCCATATGGTCTACATTGTCGAATTCTTTAGGGCATCTCCAGCCGTTGTGCCCCCCATGAGGCGTTTTTTCGGCCTCCTGGGGAGGCACCGGCAGATTTTTTGAGCCTGGGTGGCAAATTTTTCCAGCCGTCTCCACCCCAAGCATCTCTGCACCTCGACGAGCAGGACGCGTGGCGGCAGCTCGAAGGTTCACGAGCGCGTGGCGCGCAGCGAGGAAGAGCACCGACGCCCAGTGCCCCACCGCTGCCAGCGATGCCAGGAGGAGCTCGCGCACCGCCGCGGCCTCCGAGCTCGACCATCGACGCTCTGTTCTCATGCCCCGCGTGCCCGGTGTTCCAGTGCCACCCCGTCCTGCGCCCACGCCGCGCCGTCTCGAGCAGGAGGAGGCCACCTCGGCGGTCCCAGCCCGCGCCGTCCTAGTTGCGCCCGCAGGCTCGCATGCTCGCCCAGGCCGCGGAACCGGAGGTTGCTGACGCGGTAGCATCGTCGTGGGCGGAGGGGAGGATGTCGGACACGGCCGCGACGGCGCGCGCGTCCATCAGCGAGGCCCCGCCCTCCGAGTAGGCGCCCCACGCGCGTCGCAGATCACCACGAGAGCCAGCCTGCGGATGGGCGTTGGCTCGGCCCCGCCGGAGGAGGAGGACGTGGCCGCGACGCGGGGCTCGGCCTACGCCGCGTCGTGGCCGCGCGACCCCTTGCGCGCCCCGCGCTTGAATCGCCGGAGGTAGAGGCAGAGGTCGTGGTCGACAAGCTCCTTCGAGAGGGGACGCTGGTGCTTCTCGCCGGCGCACTGCGGGGCCGCGTGGATGGCCCCGCCACCGTCTCCGCGTGGATGGCCTCGCCGCGTCCTTGGGCTCTCGCCCGGCTGTTGCGAGGGCTGGAGGCGCGCGCGGGTGGAGCCAGACGGGGCGGCGAGCGGACCCGGCCATGCTTCCCAACGGCGGCCTCGGCGCCCCCTGGACTGGAGCCGGCCCTGGTCCTGGCCATGCGCGGAGACGGCGGAGACGGCCACTGCAAGGCAAAGAAGACGAGCCCCTCCTCGCCCTGGGCATGCGCGCTCCGCTCCGGCCGCGCGAGCTCGAGCCCCCGCGCCCGGCCATGCGTGCGCCGCCACGGCCGCGCGAGCCCCGCTCCGGCTGTGTGTGTCGTAGGTGGTGCTGGGGAGAGAGAAGGTGGGGGGCGTGCTGAAAGCGACGGGGGAGGGGGAGATGTGGCTGCATGTGGGCCTTTGCATGCATAAACAAACCGCCGGCGCTCTCAGATGCCTCCCTGGGGGCTGGGTTTCGGGTGATACTGCCGGCGCTAAAATTGCACGAAACCGGTGAAAAAAGCCGCGGAAAAAGCTATCCTGGGGGCGTGAGTGGAGGCTTTTTTCATTGCCGGCGCTCTCAAAGTTAGAAAAAAGGGCCTCTTGGGGAGCCTAGTGGAGATGCCCTTAATGTCTTGCCTTCCCTCTTTACAAAACGTACTAATCAAGATGGGCGTAAGTTGGAGACCTGAGTGAGCATTGCTTTACTTCCATGTGGTTCACAAATAGTATTGGACACCGTTAGGCATCCGACTACTGATAGGACGCATCCATTAGACTAGTCGTACACCGTCGGATTAGGATAAAGATGGGCGTATGATGTGTTGGCTAAGCCCCGCGTGAGAGGATTTTCCGTTTGCTAATTGCCTGCTTCCAGGCTTGTTTCCGATGTGATATACATATTTTTCTGGTTGATTCCAGGCTTGTTTGATGTGTGAAATGCAATGTTCTTCCAATTTTGACAATTCTAGTCCAAATTTTCCAAATCTCATCAAGATGTTCATGCAGCACGCGAATGACAATAACTTCTTGATTGATTCTCTACTTTTTCTGATGTGAACTTCTGCGAGTTCTTCAGTTTTTTGCTTCAGTCTGAATACGACGTAAATTCGGCGATTGCAGTCGCTTCTGTCAGGACTATTTTTTTTATCTTTGTTTGGCTTTAACAATTCTGGTTCATTTTTCCAAATAACTAAGCCATTCATGTGGCTATCTTCACCTGAGAATTGCGCAAGCAAATGACAATAACATCTTGATAGATTCCTTTGTTTTTTAATGCGAACTTGTGTGAGTTCTACAGCTTTTGATTCAGTCTGAATGCAAGGTAGATTCCGTGATACCAGTCGCTACTGTCGAGACTATGTTGTTCTCTTTCTTTTTATGGAATGTTTCTTTCCTTCTTTAGGGCAATATTAGTTGAACACTGCTCATGGTAGATTTAGCTTTGCGGTACCAAGTTTTGGGCGAGTGAAGAGATGACCGAAGTTTTTTTTACCACAAGAGCCATCGTAGGAATAGTATTCTGCGTGAGTGAAGAGAGAATTCAAAACTTTTTACCACAAGAACCAATATAGGAATGGTTTTCTGAAAAACTCACTCTGAAGTGCTCGAAGCTTGCAATTTTTTGTTCGCTAATTGCCTGCTTCCATACTGGTTTCTGATGTGATATACATATTTCTGGTTGACTCTAGCCAGTCAACGTTTCCCGCATGGTTGTATGTCCAAGCGTAGCTCAAAAGACCACAATTTACATATATTTACAAGAAGGAAAAAAGACACTGCTCTGAGCAATTTGGAGGATTGGATGAAAGATGGTTTGTTTGGATGGTAGTAATTCTTTCTATTTTTTAAATAGAAAAGAAAGTAATGTAGAAATGTGAGTAAAACAGAGTTTCATGCTTGAAAACACAAGGCCTGTGGTTCATAATTTCACTAGTGCCAACTATCAACATGATTAACTCCCATCACTAAACACGTTAGGTGTGTTGGGCTCACTTATGGCCAAATGGAGTTCAACAACGGTGGGGAGGTTGGAAGGCGAGGGATGGCGATGGGAGGGATGTCAGAGGCCAGGGGAAGCCAATGCAAATAGCCAATTCCGGAAGCGTGGCATCTGCCTGTGTGCCGTGAGCTCGACCCGGGCCGCAACGGTGCGCCGGTCATTGCCAGGCACGCATGTCGCCTAGCTCATACTCGAACTCGGCGAGTGCCGATGACCATCTTGGGGCGGCGCGGAGGCGGTGTCAACTGGGGAACGGTTGGAAGTTTAAGGATGGGGCGGCGGTGCGGCGAGCTTAGTAGGGTTCACAACGGTTGCGCCGAACAACGCCGAGGGACGAGATGAGGCGTGGGGGCTCGGGGTGGCCAGGGGCAGAATCAACCGACGAAGGGTGGGATAGGGCGGCGCGTTCATAATGGCGGTGATTAAGCTTGGGGCCGCCGCTTTTCGGGTTTTAGATAGTGTGTCTAGGAGTACCTAAATATTTTTCAATTTTTTTGAGTTGTAAAAACCAGGAGTATTGGAGATGTTCCGAACTCCGAAGGCACGACAGAGTCAATGATTTATCGGGTGATTATCAGTGGGGCCCACCTGAACGTGACTTCAATTCCTCAATTTCGTTCTTCTCCTGGTTCGGAGCACGGCACCAACCAAACCCCCAATCGAGCACGCCGTCCACTTCCGAGGTCGCGTGCGTGGATAGGGTTTGCTTCGCCGCCGTCCCACCGACTGCGCCTCCCCCCTCACCGTCGCGCCACCGCAGGGGAGACCAGGCCGCCACCAGCCGAGCCACCGATCGACCGAGGCGGTGATGGCGCACCAGATCCCCAAGGTCGCCCACACCCTCGTCGAGATCGCCGAGGTCGCGCGCTACGCCTACGAGCACCGCTCAGGCCACGCCCCGGACCACGACGGCGCCACGGCGCTGGCCGCAGACGGGGCGGAGGCCGCGCGGCTGCGGGCGGAGAACGCCGTCCTCCGCGCCCGCCTCGCGGACGACCTCGCCCTCCTTCGCGAGCTTCAGGGCGCGCCCTTTGTTTCCCAGGAGTGCCCTCCCGACGTGAGCCCATCGCACCACCGCTTCCACGTCCTCGAAGATTGTTTTTACCTATTTTCGCCATAATACTGCATGATTAATTGTTACAAACACTTGTTTGTCTGATTACAATGGGAATTTAGCTTCACTAGATTCATCACAACATATATTTTTCATACTACATATTTGATGTCGTAGATATTAGCGAAACTTTCTCTAAAGTTGATCAAACTTGTATAAGTTTGACTTAGGACAAACCTAGAAGAACTTCAAACATTTGGGAACGGAGGTAGTTGCACCCTAGTTTTGTTGTTGGAAACAACACATACATGTCTGCGATTCGGCGTGTTTCAGCATCACAATGAGGTACAACATCGTAGTTGTTGGCGGCTTTGAGCCATATCCGTGCAGTGAAGTTACTTCTAAGCATTCTGCTCCATGTTATTAAAGATGGTGTTGGGATAGATTAAGCTTACAGTGTGACAAGAGCTAATGTTTAATATCTCCACGATATGAACTCAAGATCAATAGTATAAGCTTATGGATTCATTATGCTGCAATGACACGTTATTCAGCTTTATTATAATTAAACGATTCTTCTTCATGCCGACTGACATCTTTTGGCGATGTGATCTTGTGGTGCAGTTGCATAATCGTCTTGTAGCATCAGTCAACAATGCTGGCTTCCTTGCTCATCTTGAGAAAGTACGAGATGAGCCGCTGCATCAACATAGCAAACTATCTATTGGCGGTGTGACAGGTTCATCCTTGCTAAAACCTTCTGAAGTTTGTTGCTGAACTATGCTTTCATAGCATTATAGCAACTGTTTATTTTACTAAATTCTTTTATATTATGCAATTATTATGAATTTAACATCTTTCTGTTTTCTATTCGAATCAAACCAGAGGTGGACATTGGAGATATTCCTTACACTAAAGATGAGGGGAAGACTGGGTCATGGCTCTTGGTTTCCTGTGACACTGCTGGGGGCAATTTGGAGGAAATTAGTGGAATTGATGACGAAAATTATGTGATGGTTAATGAAGATGACATCGTCGATGCTATTGCTACCTTTGTTGCTAGGTGCATTCTTGAAGATCCGAAGTCCAAGGTATTTTATTTCCAAGAGTTAATACATCCTCTTCAGCACTGCTTCATCATCTAACTGTTTGTTGTTTTTTCTCCAGTCATTATCATCGAAAGAGCTGCAAAAAGGTATGACTATCCTCCATGCTTCTCCCCTTATAAGTTAAAATTTATAATTTTCTAAATGGCGTTCTGTTTCTGAAATCATTGCTTTCAAACAGTGAGACAAGCACATGGGTTGGTTAATTAGGTTTATCTAGTTAGCGCTATTATGAGAAAGTTCACCACAATGGAAACATGCAAGCTGACCAAAAAAAGCCAGAATTTATAAGATAGGCTGTTTACAGTTGAGAAAGTTCACCACAATGGAGGCCCAGTGCGTCCAACTCTCAATAGTCCTTTTTGTTTATGATTTCACATGTAGTTTGCGACATTGTGGAGATTAACAACTCACTGCTATGTCATTTTCTATTCTACTACAATTGTTGCATGTATTATCTTCTTCTTAATTACCCGAGGATCTCTTGGGTCAGTGCATCATAGAGATGACCAACTATCACATCTGGTCCTATCTTAGAGACTCGGACTAGTTAGCCATTATTTGAAGTATCCTTTACTTCGATTGAGGTTAAATGATACTCCCCCCGATCCATAATAAGTGTCGTAGTTTTGAACTAAGGTTGAACTAACCTTAGTTCAAAATTGCGACACTTATTTTGGATCGGAGGGAGTAGTTTATCTGCCCTTGTTCTCTGGCATTCTTTATTTCAGAGTAGAACAAATGTTTCTCTGACATTAGCTTAATTATATATTACTACACATTTGAGGTACATTTTTGTTTGATTTGATATAGATTCTAACTTCTAATGTTTAAGCAGCTGTTGCAACGGCATTGAGCAGCATGACAGACCGGAAGAAATGGATAAGTTTCTGGGAGGCAGGAAAGGTGATTTACATACTGGCAACTTGGGGGATCACAATAGCAGGGTAAAGTTCTCACCTTGCGAAATTTGTATGTCGGCGTTACTACTTACTTACAAGTGAAAACAGAGTCATTCTGATTGTTATTTTGTGGTTGGATGCAGGCTGTACAGGAGTCGTGCTGTCCTGAAAATGGCAGCCAAAGGAGCTGTCGTCTCCACCAAATTTATCATGAAGGCATTGTGAGGTGCCAAGTGCAAATGAATGGTTGCATCATGATCACACGCAATGGTCCGCAAATTGTAAATACAAACTCATCGTGTCAACTGTACATATGCGTTGGTCAGATGTGCTGTAACTTCTGAAACGATAATGATTTCTCTCATCGTGTATGGTATGAATAATAGTGGCTACTGTCTGCTTGACATGTCTCAAGTCTCCCGAGTGATATAGGGGGGCTCTGCTCCGCATGTTTGTTGTATGCCGGAGTCTCTCCGGACTGATTTGGCTTTCCTGGGAACTGCCTTCTCTTAGCTGTTCATTGTATGGCCACCTGACATGAAATTTCAAATACTCCATCCGTAAAGAAATATAAGTGTTTAGATCACTAAACACTCCTATATTTCTTTACAGAGGAAGTACTTCAGATGATTCATGTGAATTGTACTAGTAGTTTCACACTTCTTATGAATCTTTGCCGAATTTTACACTGAATTGAATGTGAAACCTGCCTTAGTTCCTGCATGAATGGTGATGATGTGTGTGGCATGTTTGCAAAAAGGTCTCAGCCACTCCTATATGCAAAAAATATCCTGTCTCTCTGGACCAGACACATCCCTTTTCACCCCCATCTTAACACACTTCCGATATCCTTTTTGATATATAAGTACCAAACTTCTTTTCAAGTTTGTGAATATGTATTAGTCCATTTTGAATTGGTTGCAAGAGACGGACACTTTTGCCTTGCTTTTGGGGAGGAAGCACAGGCATTTTGAGCTATGCTCACGGCGCGCCAAAGAACATGACTTTGGCACCTTCAAATATTTTAATGTAATTTTATCTTTTTGTATGAATGTGTTTTTAAGTACATACTCGAGTTCAAAAAAAAAAGTACCTACTCCCTCTGTCTCATAATATAATAGTGTCTTATATTATGAGACAGAGGGAGTATGATATTTAATATATAAGTTTCAGCCATTTTGTAGAAAAAGAAGAGGCAGGGGTGTTTTTTTTTTTTGAGAAAGAGCACGGGCACTTATTTTTGAGAAAGAGCACGGGCACTTTGCTTTTTTTAGGGGGGCACGGGCACTTTGCTAACGGAAGTGGATCCTCTAATATGAAGGAGGAAAGTCACCTAAGCTACAGTGTAAACTAGTATAAAACAGAGAAGCAAAGTCACGGGTACTCTAGCGAACACCGTATTATCTATTTAAGTAGGTACTGTACACAGTTACTGTTGAGATGAATAAATTTAAAATTAATTTTGTTGCACCATAATTTTGTCTCTTTGTAAATTTTGTAAATGTATAAAGTAGATATGTAATTTGCAAATTAATTCAAGTCATTTTAGCTTTAATCATATGAAAGTGGAGGGAAGTCAGGGAATTATAGCTTAGGTGACTTCCCTCCTTCGGACGAGACTTGCCTGCTCCCCGCGCGTGCGCCCATCCGTGCTAACAGGAGAAAATTAATCTGGCTTCCCTTTTTTAGGGGTCATTAATCTCGCTTCCAAACGGGCCTTATTAGGGCGATGTGTGAACAACGTTCCTGGGTTGGGCCGATCAGGCCAACCCAACCCAAAGCCCGAGGTCTTGCTCGACCCACCTTCTTCCCCTGTCTCTCCTGTATCCGCTCGCCGTTTACCCAAACCCTTGTCCCCGCGCCGCCACCCCCAAGAACCTCATCGGCTCCGGTCCTCCTCCGGCCGGCAGAGGCATCGAATCCCCCACGCCACATCCTCCAATGGCCACCAAGTCCCAAAAGAAGAAGAAGCTCTCCGCCCCCAACCCCTCCATCGACGCCAAGTCCCCCTCCCCAAAACAAAAGCCCACCCCTCAGAAACCCGCGGAGGAGCCAGAGACGGCGGCGGCCAAGAAGCCGAAGAAGCAGAAGGTGAGCAAGCAGGCCTCTGCCAAGAAGCCGAAGGAGGGCAAGGAGGTCTCTGCCAAGAAGCAGAAGGAGAGCAAGGAGGTCTCTGCCAAGAAGCCGAAGGAGAGCAACGAGATCGACGAGATCTTCGAGGCCACCAAGAAGCGCAAGCTGCAGGAGGAGGAGGAGGATTCTGAGGGGGACAAGAAGCCCAAGAAGGGGAAGGCCGAGGGGGCTGGTAAGAAGAAGAGCAAGAAGGAGACTGGGGGCAAAGGCTGGGAGCCCGGCCACGATGATGAGGTCGAGGAGAAGCGGCCGCGGCGGCGCACCAATGACGGGCTCACCATATACTCCGCCGATGAGCTTGGGTTCGGCAAGGCCGACGCCGGCGGCACCGCCCTCTGCCCCTTCGACTGCGACTGCTGCTTCTGACCCCTTCAGGGGTCCTCCGTGCCTGAGGTGATGTAATCGGGTTAGGTTACACTGGTGTTTGTTGTAATGCTCGGTTGATTCGATAACTATGTGCTTAGACGTGTGATCGGATGAAATGGAATTTTGGTTCTCTGATATTGTCAGCTCTGCAAGAGCACCAGATTATTATATCTTTCTAGATCAACCAGTTGGTTGTTTCAACATTTTGTTTAAAAAAATCTTAGTGTTTCAAGTAAAATTCTGTCTGATGGGGGGAAATTGATCTTGTTGAGGTATTGCATGAGCATTGGGGCTTTTTATATGATGTCAATGTTCTAGTTGCTTAAAGGGCCTTGTAAGAGAGTACACATTTTTAGGAAGAGATTGTTATGGCATGATGATCAGGGGAGACAGAAACACCATTTAGTTGACTGGCCAGCCTTTGGATCAAGCGGGTTTCGAGCAGTGGATCTTGTGGTTAAGAATGTTGTTTTGTTAAGTAAATGGGCATGGAAGTTGGAAAATGGGAAGGAACTGTCACAGAGTTTAATTCTTAGAAAATATGTTAGGCAGGCTAATCTAGCACAAGTTCAGTTTAAGGATGTGGGTCTGTCGAAGGAGGAGGATAGGTGTAGATGGATGCTCAGCAGATCTGCTAAGTATTTAGCCCTGAAATTAGCCAAGGTAAGATGTCCATATAAAAAACTATGGCTTCTTGAAGTGCTTTTAAAAATCGGAGTTTTTATTTGGCTTGTTCTTATATAGCATTTCAAGTTTTCAACTGAGGACAGTCTATTAAGAAAGGTAGGATGTGTATGGTCTGTAGTGAAGAGGGGACCCTAGATCACCTTTTTCTGACGTTGTACTAGTACGGTTAGATATATTGTTTAATTATATGCTTTGAAGATTGACACAACTAGATCCACAGTTCTTTAGCTGCGTAGGTGGGTAATGTGTTTCGATGGTAAGATGTGGAACTTAGTGGCAGGTAGGGATCATGGCGCTGCTTTGGTCCTTATGGAAAAAACAGGAATGCCACTTGTTTTAGAAATATCTTTCTGTATGATCCAAGTAGTCTGATTGTGCAGATGGCTCACCGGTTGTCGTGCTGGGTTGGACTTCAGAGAGCAGGTTTGCTGCGACAGGGAGCGCCAAGGGCCAAAGCAGCTGCTGCACTGGTACTTTCGGAACTCCATGTTTCAGTTTCATTGAGAAATTAAACTGGGAGCTCTGCTCCTGTAGTCAAACAAAAATCTGCTCCCTCCGTCCCATATTAAGTGTCGCTCAAATGGATGTATCTACGCATTTCAGTGCTAGATACATCCGTTTGAGCGACACTTAATATGGGAGTATTTGTTTTGTCAGGCTGCCTAGTTGCTGTCATAACTGTTGTGAATTGGTACACTCCTCACTGCCTACGCCTACTGAGCCCTAGCTAAAATACATATGTTCTGTTAACCAATATTTTACCATCAAGAGTGTTTCAACACATTATCCAAATCCCTGACTGAAATAATAATGCCCCTTTTTAATGCTGCATGTTTGTGGACAGACCCAACCCTTTTCTCAAGAGGGGTCAGTGTTTTTTTCTGACTTTAATTACCAGAAGAACTTGTTGTCCTTATGAATGTGCAAATTAAAGGTACCTCCAGTGTTTTGCCACTTATTCTGAACCCTGCCATATTACATCCCAATAGGCTAGATTACAGTATGAGATTGATTAACAAGTGCCATACATGGATCAAGGGAGAGGGCATCTGTGGCAGCATGTGTCAAAAACGAAGGAGAACCACTGATAGTGAACGTTCCACCACTGAAACTGGTCATCGGCAAGCGCTATTGTGATGAGCATGCCTTCCTAAGCTATACATACGCCAATGCGTTGTCTCGGACTTGGAGTTGGGCAAGACCATCGGGTCATCCAAGTGCCCGACGATATGCTCGCAAGGGACCATGATGTAGAAGATGTCCCTGTGCATCCCAGCCCTATTGGTTCATACTATGCTCGTGAGGAAAACGGATACCGGAAGAGGGGGTTGAGGGAGAATACATGGACAGTAAACAGAAATATAAAGCATGCAGGCACTATTCTCGCTAGCAATCACATGTTTGCGTATTGAATGTTATTAATAGACATTTGTTGTTTACATCTGCTCCCAGTGCTACACAATCTAATGCCTGAATGCTTCAACAAAATGTACAGATGGCACTAGGTGTGCATAAGTGTCATCTTCAATGTTAGGGACCTCAGGTTACTCCTTTACCCTTCATTTTTGAAAATAAGAATACTCATAGGCAATGAAAATATATTTAAAAAATGGGGAAATTGATGCCCTAATAGATATAAGTACGCCGATTAAAACAGTTATGGAATAATATGATGATACGATGAGAATTGGTACAAGAAATAAATATATTATTTTGACGTGAACAGATTACATTCACCATGCTTAATACATCAACTAATATCTAAAAATTACATTTCTAACTTCTTTTGCAGCTTATATCTTCACATCACCGGGCTGATGGTTTTGTTTGGAAACCATACAGACCTGCAGAAGATCAGTGTGTGTATCTGTAGTGATGGTTCCTGTATGGCTGTTTCCGTTCCCAAAGTAGCTATATCAGTTGTTTTTGTTAAGGTTGTTGTGGTTGCTGGTACTTATAGAATTTGATCTGGTATATTTGCCAGAGCATCAAGAACTTGCTTACATTATATACTTATACTGGAGTTGGTTGATCTCGTCTTGATACGCCTATTGGGCCCTATAAAATACTTATGATCTGGTATATCAATATTATTACCATCAACAGTGTTTCATAGCGTTGCGTTGGCAAAATGTCAATGAAACAAGAATCCCGTTTTAGGTACTACATGCTTGTGGACAAACCCAAGCCTTTTGTCAGGAGCAACCAATGTTTTTTCGAAAATCCGTTTCTGAGCTCGAGCTCAGCTGAACCCGATATCCACACCGACAGTGTGCGCCAAGATGTGTGCGTCTTCATGTATTTTCTGGTCGTATATGCTTTTATGGCCTCGCGTGACAGCGACGCACTTATGGAGACAGCATGCGCAACGCCGTCGCGGGACAGATAGAGAACCGATGGCTCGGCACTGCATCTGAGCCATCATGTGCAGACGCCGTCCTGCACCAAACCGCCATTAAATGCCCAACAGCCCAACCCATCTCATTCACTCTAGCCACCAGCTCAACCATCTCATTCACTCTCCCGAGCTCACGCCTGCTCAGCCGTCTCCATCTTCATCCTCATCTGCGCCGCCATGTCCGCATCGTCTTCAACCTCTCTCCCCGTCCCATCTGATTGGCTGCTCCCCCTGATTTCTGTTTCCTGTTAAGGACAGCAAGTAGGGATGGTCACCTCTCCATTAGCGGCGTCGACCTCAGCTTGGGGATGCGTCGTGCTCCACGCGCTAGAGGAGGAGTCCACGCCGGTCGGAGGTGGAGACTGCAGCAGGGAGATTTGTTTTTGATTCAGAACCCGTGCGACCCTGAATCATATGCAGAGATCAATTCGAAATTCAGAAAAAGTTAAGTAGAACTCACAGGGAGATTCAAGGCAGCGTACGCATCATGCCCCGCCCCTCTGGTTGTCCCACTACTTTCCTATTCAGCGGTAGAACCTCCCATCGGATGCAGGCGCCTGGTTCAAAAGATATTCGAATCAGTGGGGCAATGGTGTGTCTGAAGTGAAGCAGCTCATCCATATACCGTGACTGTGCCACGCCCAGGGGCGCCCTTTCCTGCACCCAATGACTAGTTTGAAATCTGAATCGCGTCGGAACTGAGGGGGAGACACGTGCACAAGTGTTTACATGTCACAAGCAATTATCATCATTCTAACATGCGGGAGCCAGGTCAACCAAAGTGCTATTATCCGGCCACAGACGCCAAACCACTTAGTTTTTCAGAACCAGTGCACATAATTCGTTCTATCAGTTACAGCCAATGTGAAAATTAGTCTAATTCTCAGATAACTCGTACAACAGTAAACAGTTTTTCTCATCGACTATGAATACAAATACAAGACTCCGCAGAACGAGCTAGGAGCCATGCAGCACTGCTCATGTGCTACAGAATCAACCCTAGTTTTAAAAATACAGACATCAAACGAACACCTTTCTCAGCTCTGGCCAAATCCAACTTGTCTCTGCATGTAGTACGACGATGTCCTTCTATCCCGCGGTTTTTTTTGCATTTTGCCTGGTTTTCGCGGGTTTTTCGGTGCATCCCCTCTTTCTGGGTATGTGGTTCTTTTGTGGCCTTCGCGCAGACAGATGCTGCAGAACCTTGTTCTCTTACTCAACCCTTCGTATGGCACCTTCTCCCTGCTGTTTGTCGGCCTGCCGGGACCTCTACGCTTGTCAGGTGCTGCGAGGCACTTGAGGGCATTCGTGCTGATAGAATTCCCAGTACTGGGGCATGGGTCAGCTTGATGATCAACAAATGCGTGGTCACCGTTGGCAGACAGCCTGGCATCTGGATTTGCAATGGGACGATCCTCGAAAGCCAGACCATCCCTTTTCTCTGCCAGAGGTGCTCCACTCTGAAGTAGGGAATCAAGGCCGTCATTCACGTGCTCATAGCATGCAGCACTTGCGTCCCCCATCCGGACAACTTCCATGGCTTTGAGGTACAGTGTGGAATGCCTGCATGTGAACGACAAATTCTGTGATTGATCTCTTTGGTATTGTACCAGGTGATCTGGGAGTATATCCCTCACGTCTCTTGTCCATCATTTTAGTATGTGATGTTTAGGGATCTCTTCCAAATGAAGAATTTCCATAACCTGCACGCACAACACCAGTGTCAGCCACAGATGGTTCAGTTCTTGAATTAACTTCTATTTTTACAATGTATATGGTTTTATGGTAATTTACCCTCAATGCATGGCTGCAAAGCATCCCCGTGTGCTCAAACTGGCCACATTCACAAGTAAATATTGTTTTGTCTTCGTTAATAGTCACCACATACTCAACCCTGCTCCACTTCTCTCTTTTCGCTGCATTATTGTGAATTGTGATGTACTTCTTCATCCTTTCCACTTCAGTAACATTGTAAGCGGTTCCTTCGATAAGTAGACGACCAAATTCCTCAAACATGTTCCTCGTATATACCTTGCTAGCATGTCTCTCTATTGCAAGGTTAGTTCGCCTAACCCCACCACCCTACAAACACGAAAACATAAACGTAAATATTAAAGAAAATAACATAACTTGTTCTAAACAGGTCCATGAAACACAATGCAGTGCAAAACCTTTTCTTTTTAGAAACCTCTATTAGAACGGGAAGATTGTACTTTGCTGCCGTTAGCCCACATTAGGTTTTTGACTTTGCTGTCTTTCTCGGCGAACACAACATAGGAGAAACCAGGGTCGTTGGCTCGGATGTCAGCAAACGCCTGAAGTGTCTTCTCGACATCGTCTTCAGCCTGTTCACGGCTAATCTTCCCACAAATATTTCAAAGCTGAGCCCTAGCTCGGGTCTAACAACGCTCTTGTCAGGCTGCTCTGCATATTTGCGGATTGAAATCTCGAGAGCGCTCATCCTCGACGGGCAGGGCACTCAGTCTGGCGGCACACTTCCGAGCCGGAGCCTGCATGTCATAATCAAAATGGGAAATTCAGCTAAAAATTCCATTTTTCCTATCCGACACATGGGATTCTTCTAATAGCAGTATTTTTTATTCCATTCTCTGTTCTTCTCATCTACGTATCACATTTTTTTTCTATATCGAAAACATATACATAAGGTTACAGTGTTTATCTAAAAAAATACACAACAGTGCGTTCAACGTTTTTAGTCTTGACCCCGGAAATCCTGTTCTTTTTCCCTGATTTTGGTAATGATAATAGCAGTACTTTTTCTTCTGCGCCCCTCTTCCTTTTTTTTTTGATATCGTGTTTCCTTTTTCTATATCATAAACACAGATGGAAATTGTAGTTGCAATTGCAGTACCATAACAGGAAACCTGGCATTTCTTGGACTCGGGTCTCATATCTATCTACTAAACAAATACATATGGTGCTCACATTAAATTAATTTTCAGGGTAATTGCCAAATACAACAACAGGGGCACTGACCTTTTCGTCCACCCGGGGGCTTGCGGATTCACTCTGTCAGTCGATTGAGCAGACCTCGCCGGAGATTCAGGACTGAAACGTTGGCCACCGTCTGGTTTGTCTGCAGCTGCTCCTTCGTCTTCCATTTGAGCCAGCTCAGAGACGCCATTGACCTCTCCAACACCCTGAGCTGCACTCCCCTTCTCCAAGAGATAAAGGAGTGGAACTGGATCTGGGTGGTCAAGGCTGTCAGCAAATTCCTCCCGTATGGGGAATCTGCCAGAGGAACGGCGAATCGCCGGCAACCGGATCAGATTTATAGGCATTGCAGTTCAGGCGCAACTCAAAAGCTGGTCGCAGCCCTGTAATCTAATTAAAAAAATTACAGAGATCTGCCCGGAACAAACCTGTCAACCGCATCAAGTAGAAACTCCATACCCTCGGCGTCCATCCATAGCTACAACACCGTGGAAACGCCGGCGCCGCCGCAATCCGGTAGGTCGTCCTCCGCGGAACCCTGCCTGTTTTGTCTCCCACAGCCTAGATCACCGCAGCGGCGAGGGCCCTCTAGAATGAACCAGGGAAAGGGGAGGACAAATCTATCACTTTTCTTTTTTCTGTTCGCGCACGAGGGGTGCCCTGCCGACCGACAGGCGGCACAGACACGCGTATTGTCATGGACCCGTTATCTGATCCTTGGCCCAGACTAAAAAAGTAAATGTCCCGGTCCACGGCCTAGTCCGAGAGCCAACGTCCTGGTCCACGGCCCAGGCCGAACCGCCGCGACGTCCGTCGGGCCGCGACGCGCTGTCCCCACGTCTTTCTCACTGTTTCCTACGGTATTCGTGGGTTTAGTCGGTTTACTGGAGCTCGAATCTGAAAAGCCAGCTGGCTTTGTTCGCATCCCAAGAATGGAACGAACGGGACAGATTATGGGTGCAGCTGAGCCCGAGCTCCAAAACGCCCCTTCCATGTTTTTTTTCTCTTCATTGCCAAAAAGAACTTGTCCTCATGAATGTGCAAATTAAAGGTGCCTCTCGGCCCCGGTTCAAGAGATTTTCTACATTGCAAGTTACATCTCAAACTGGAAGCATGGTTACGTAGTGTGTAAGCTGGAAGCATGGTTTCGCAGTCGCTGGAAGGAGAAGCGGCGGCGGCGGCGCACGAATGATGGACTCACCATAGGGGTGGGCATAAAAACCGACAAACCGAACACCGGACCGAAGCCGAAACCGAAAAAACCGAATTTTCGGTTTTTGCCAATAATACAAAAAATTTCGGTTTCTGGTTGTACTAACCGAACTAGGTTCGGTTGGTTCGGTTTCTGGTTGTACTAACCGAACTAGGTTCGGTTGGTTTGGTTTCTAATTCGGTTAGCCGAAACAAAAACCGAACACCCACAAGCAGACTTTCTTTGAGCATGGGCCGACCACGTGCATGCATGCTAGCCCGCATGTGAACGGACAACCAGATTCACCTTTATTTCTTTAGTCCCACCTCGCCTGGCTGAGGGCGTGAGGCAAAGATTTTTTGCTATATAATAGTAGTGTGCCGCTAGCATAATTCCTCAAAGCAAAGGTTTATTCGGTGTAAACCGAAAACCGTACAGAAATGTTGGTTAACCGAATTCTCGGTTAGTTATTTTGAGCTACCATTTTTTGGTTTTTGAATTTGCTAACCGAATTTAAAAATAAACCGAATGGTAGAAACCGAAATTTTGGTTTATACCGGACGCCCAACCCTAGCTCACCATATACTCCTGAGCTCGGATTTGGCAAGGCCGACGCCAGCGGCACTGCTCTCTGCTCCTTCGACTGTGGCTGCTGCTTCTGAGCCTTTCAGGGCTCCTCAGTTCCTGAGGCGATGTGCTTGAGGTGATGTAATCAGGTTACATCCTAGTGGTGTTTGTTGCAATGCTCGGTTGATTCGATAACTATGTGCTTAGACGTGTGACCAGGTGAAATGGAATTTTGGTTCTCTGATATTGTCAGTTTTGCAAGAGCTGCAGATTATATATCTTTCTAGATCAACCAGTTGGTTGTTTCAAGTGAAATTCTTTCTTATGGGGAAACATTGATCTTTTTGAGGATTCGCATGAGCAATGGGTCTTTTTATACGATGTAAATGTTTGAGTTGCCTAAAGGGCCTTGTAAGAGAATACATTTTTTTTAGGAAGAGATTGCTGTGGCATGATGATCATGGGAGACAAAAACAAAACTTAGTCAATTGGCCAGCCTTTGGATCAAGTTGGTTTGGAGTAGTAGATCTCCAAGGTTAAGAATGCTGTTTTGTTTAGTAAATGGACATGGAAGTTGGAAAATGACAAGGAACTATTGCAGAGTTTAATTCTTAGTAAATGGACAAGGTTAAGAATGCTGTTTTGTTTAGTAAATGGACATGGAAGTTGGAAAATGACAAGGAACTATTGCAGAGTTTAATTCTTAGTAAATATGTTAGGCAGGCCAATCTAGCACAAGTTCAGTTTAAGGCTGCTCAATCTCATTTCTTTCATGGAGACTTGAAAGTGAGAGATAACGTTATAGGTTTGTAGCAAAAATAGTGGGGTATTGGCTCAAAACTAGGTTTTGGAAGGATATTTGCATAGGGCATCATGTGTGATAGTGTGGGTCTATCGAAGGAGGATAGGTGTAGATGGATGTTCAGCAGATCCGGCCAAGTATTTAGCTCTGAAATTAGCACATGTAGGATGTCCATATAAAAATTTGTGGCTTGTTGAAGTGCCTTTAAAAACCAGAGTATTTATTTGGCTGGTTCTTTGATATAACATTTCAACCAAGGACAGTCTATTAAGAAAGGTTGGGTAGGAAGTATGGTCTGTAGTGAAGAGGAGACACTAGATCACTTTTTTCTGACATTGTACTAGTATAGTTAGATATGTTGTTTAATTATGCTTTGAAGATTGACACAACTAGATCCGCAGTTCTTAAGCTCCGTAGGTGGGTAATGTGTTTTAATACTAAGATGTGTAACTTAGTGGCGGGTAGGGATCATGACGCTGCTTTGGTCCTTGTGGAAAAACAAGAATGCCACTTGTTTTAGAAATATCTTTCTGTATGATCCAAGTACTGCGACAGGGAGCGCAAAGGGGCAAAGCAGCAGCTGCATTGGTACCTTTGGAACTCCATGTTTCAGTTTCATTGAAAAATTAAACCGGGAGCTCTGCTACTGTAGTCGAACAAAAATCTACTCCCTCCGTCCCATATTAACTGTCGCTCAAACGGATGTATCTAGCGATCTTGCTAGATCTTGCTAGATACATCCGTTTGAGCGACACTTAATATGGAAGTATTTGTTTTAGCAGGGTAATACAAGAGTGGATCTACCACGAGATCAGAGAGGCTAAACCCTAGAAGCTAGCCTATGGTATGATTGTTGTTGTGTCCTACGGACTAAACCCTCCGGTTTATATAGACATCGGAGGGTGCTAGAGTTACACAGAGTCGGTTACCAAGAAGGAGATCTATATATCCGTATTGCCAAGCTTGCCTTCCACGCCAAGGAGAGTTCCATCCGGACATGGGACGAAGTCTTCAATCTTGTATCTTCATAGTCCAACAGTCCGACCAAAGGTTATAGTCCGGCTGTCCGGATACCCCCTAATCCAGGACTCCCTCAGTAGCCCCTGAACCAGGCTTCAATGATGATGAGTCCGGCGCGCAGATTGTCTTCGGCATTGCAAGGCGGGTTCCTCCTCCGAATACTTCATAGAAGGTTTTGAACACGAGGATCGTGTCCGGCTCTGCAAAACAAGTTCCACATACCACCGTAGAGACAATAATACTTTCACAAATCTAATCTGCTGACGTATCCCGTAATGCGACATCACACCACAACCAAGCCTTCATTCGAATTGTTTTTTACAGCCAACCTCGGCACATTTTGCGAGGTGGTTTCCTTGGCATGTCTTGTCAAAGCAGAGATCGTGTCCCCTTATTGCGGGATTCTCATCAATACGGACGTGGGTAACCCAACCGCGCCATCAATTGCGGCGCTTGGGGGACGAGCGAGTTTTACCAGGCTGGTGGGGACGCATAGTCTCGTCCGCCCATATAAAGGGATAAGGATTCACCTTTTTCCATCCACGCCTTCTTCCTCCTTTGCTCATCCATTCTCGCACACTCGAGCTCCAGCGCCCAAGTCCACATTTTCTTCCTCAACCTTCTCCAACCATGTCCGGAGCGGGAGGCAAGTGGATGGTTTCCTCCGTCACGGAGGGACACATCAAGAAGCTGAGGGGAGCCGGATACCTGCCCGACGATATCGCACACCGGCTCCCAGATGCGGGGCAGCTCATCCCCACCCCCAGGCAGAGGCGGAACCAGAATTTCTCAAAGCCTAGGGCTAAAATTAAATGGCTATAAATGATGCCAAATACCGCTACTTTAAAAGAATACCTCCAAAAAATGCCAAATGCCGCTACTTTAAAAAATACCTCCAAAAAGGCAAATGCCACACATCTTGGATTTCTATTTCTTTCTATTAAAAAAATGAAACAAATTTGACTAATCCTAATCTCATTAATTTCGGATGAAAGAAAGGAACTAGCGAAAAAATAGCTGATATAAGTATAATGAGTAGGAGATTACTTGATTTACCCTTCCAATTGATTGTAAGATGAACCAGAACCCGAGCAGAAATAGGATGGCTGGAGGGGCTCATTTGACGACGTTGATCGGAAGAGAAACAACTTCGTACACCTGGTACGTCTGAGGGAAACACATGGGGTGGCGCAGCGAGGAAACTAAGGACTATTTTAACGACGATCGGGCATCAGACGAGAGATGAAAATGGTAGCGATTTACCCTAAAAACGGTAGCGATTGAAGAAGCATGGGTTCATGGAACTCAGTTGGGCTGCAGAGCTACGTGGGCTGAGGCATGGGGCTGTGGTTGGGTTAGGACGCCTAGGGCTGGGCCTCTTTAAGGCTAGAAACTAGACAAAATATTCTATTGGGTGCATAACACTATTTGGGCCACGCCTGGGGCTATACCCCAGCTGCCCCAGGCCCAGTTTCGCCCCTGCCCCCAGGCCCCATGAGAGGGTAGTGTTCCTTACCCATTTCCTCCGCGGACTGGGATTCCCTTTCCACTCATTCATCCGGGGACTCATGTTCTACCACGGCCTAGCTTTCCAAGATCTGGCCCCGAACTTCATCCTCAACATCTCGGCGTTTATCGTCGTGTGCGAGGCCTTCCTCCGCATCAAGCCCCACTTCGGCCTATGGCTGAAGACCTTCAATGTTAAGCCGAAGGTGGTGGGCGGCCAGCAGGCAGAGTGCGGAGGCGCCATGGTGGGAAAGATGCCCAATGTCACACGGCTCGAGGGCTCCTACGTGGATACCATAAAGGGGTGGCAATCGGGGTGGTTCTACATCACCGAGCCGCGTGACCCCAAATGGGCAGCGGCCCCCGAGTTCCGATCCGGAATCCCCACGCGGCTCACCTCCTGGAAAGAGAAGGGCCTGGCCTGGGGTAGTCCGGGAGAGTTGACCGGACTTCAAACCTGTATCCAAAACATGGTGAGCAAGAAGCTCAAGCCTATCAACATAGTCCAGGTCATGCTCATCCTCCGGATCCCCCCATGTCAACAACGGGTGTTCA
The DNA here is from genome assembly GCA_032464435.1 of Aegilops umbellulata. Classification (NCBI taxonomy): domain Eukaryota; kingdom Viridiplantae; phylum Streptophyta; class Magnoliopsida; order Poales; family Poaceae; genus Aegilops; species Aegilops umbellulata. The sequence goes on along the minus strand of CP136059.1, from coordinate 270,004,096 downwards.
ACTTGTGTGAGTTCGACCCGGCCCAACACCAAACTCTGAGCGAGCTTTTCGACACAACACACGAGGATGCTTGGAAGGTCCTATTTAAGGGCGTCGAGGTTCCCCCTCCCCTTACCGAGGATCGCGGATTCAGCGCGAAGCGCCAAGCCAACGCAGTAAGAGATTTCTTTATAGGGTATTTATTTTCATAGCTTAACTATGTGCGGGATCTGAGCTTCCATGCCTTCAACAGGAATGGGTGGAGACATCGGGGCAGATTGATTGTCCAGCCCCCCTGCCCGAAGACCCTGCGGACGCTCTCCTGATGAAGATGCTTACTCCGGCTCCTTATGAGGTGTCGGAGAAAAACGTCAAGAAGAAGGCTACGGGAACCCGAAAGAGTTCCCGGCGCCAGGTGTTGTCGGACTCATCATCTGATGACTCCGAGACGCACTCCTCCCATGGAAACGAGGAGGAGGCAGACAAAGGTTCTTCCCCTCCAGCCGGGGAAGATAAGAGAGGAAGGCCACCCCAACTGGGGAGGCCGAAGGGTCCAAGAGGGGAAGGACTCTCCCTCCGGACTACTCCGCCATCGCCGCCGACAGCGAAGACGAGTGGCCACCCAGGTCCAAGCCCCTGGCGAGATCGTAAGTATTCGGACACCAGAGTAACTCGTGGCACCGTTTAATTGCACAGCTTCTTCTAACACCAGACACAGTTATGCAGTCCGTCCCGGACCCGTATCGACGTATCCTCGTCAAGCGGTTCTTTGGACCCGTCGGCCTTGAGCAGCGGAGGATCACTTTCCACCGCTTCCACCCCTCGCCCTACGGACAACGCCGAGGTGTTGTATCAAAGGGTACCAAGCCGAGAGGAGGTAGTCCTGGAGGCGCCACAAGGCAACCTTCCGGGCTACAGGCGCAAAGGGAGCAAGGCTCCCAAGGGCTCCAAGTTCGGCCCTGGGCTGAATACCGCACCAGAACCTCCAGTGGTTCCGGACTCCGGCAGGCGACCCCCACTAAGAGGGGCAAGCCTACCGTGCCGGTGACCTCCGCCCAACCGGAGGCACCAGATAATTTGCTGGAGGTGCTTAACGGCGCCTCCATCGACGAGGAGCACCGCACTATTATGAGTGCGGTGATCCAGAAGGTTCAGTCCGCTAAGAGCGTACTGACTGTAGCCTGCGCCAACTTTCTAACAGGCTTTGAGGTACGTGTTTAAAATATATGAAAATATTACCGCACAGATAGTAGCCCCTGATGCTCTGTTTGGCGTTCGTAAAGAAAAGCCGAATAGAGGATCAAAATAATATTCGCCGGAGTCTAATACCAGTATGTCGATATGCGTATGCAGGCTTCGCTGCTGACCTCTGCCGCACTAACTGCGGAGATTGATGTGCTGAAGCAGAACCTCGAGCGGTCCGAGCAAGAGCTCGGCCTTGCCAAGAAGCAGCTCGAGGAGAAGGTATGTAATGCCTTGTCTATATGTGTATATATAAAAAAGATGCAGTTGCGAAAATGATAGGATCGTTATTAATGTGCTAGGGTCCACGACCGAGGTGGCGACCCTGAAGCAAGCACTGTCCGAGGCCGAAAATAAAGTGGCCACGGAGCGCACCGAGCGGGAGAAGCAAGAGGCACGGGTTGCTGAGGTGCAGCAAGAGCTCCAGGCTCTCGTGAAAAAGCATGAGAGTTTGGAGCTTGACTCGAAGACGCGAGAGTCCGAGCTTGCCTCGGCCCTTGAGAGTGCCAAGCATGCTAAGGCCGAAGCCCAGAAGGCCCTCCAGGAAATTGAGGCGATGAAGAAGATAGTGGCGGGTAAGGCATTCATTATGCAAAGCAAGCATGTGAAAGTAAATTACTTGTTACTTACCCGAGTCCGGAGCTCTCCAGAAGCATTCGCAGATTTGCCCCGCAGTGTGTCGGATGCTGCAAAGCACTACCGAGCCGAGGAGGGGAGCTCGACGGAGAAGATGTTCTGGTCTCAGTATACTGAGGCCTAACACCCGGTGCCCTTAAGCGACCAGCTGAAGCAATTGGTCGAGCTCCATAAGGCCGCCGAACAGGGCATGAAGGGCCTTATAGTCTGGCTGTGGCCTGGAGAGGCCATGCCAGGGAGATACTTCGGGCTGGTGAGGCGGCTTGTGGATGCCTGTCCTTGGCTTGAGGTCATCAAGTGCTCCGTCTGCATCGAGGGCGCCTGTAGGGCGCTTGCCCGTGTTAAAGTACACTGGGGCAAGATGGATGCTGAGAAGCTGGTGAAGGATGTGCCACCACAGGGCAAGGAGCATCGCCACCCTGAAATGTACTATGAGGGCGTCCTAAAGGGTGCCCGCCTTATGGCGGATGAATGTTCCAAAGATGTAATATTTGAGTAAACTCGCTCGTGTGATCCTGTACGGTGAAAACTTGTTCATATGCGCTATGCAACGCTTGTGTGAATTTAAAATATTACCTTCCGTGCGGCTGTTTATTAAATGTGAGAGATGGCCAGTCGTCGGCTTCTGCCCCCATGCCACGAGTGCTGGGGTGTTCGGGGTAAATCTGAGCACTCTTTTTCCCATTCTTGGGTCCTTCGAGGGAGGTGCTCAGTGCAACGAACAAGGCAATCGGACTATAATGCTTTACCACTCTCACTTAGCCAGTGAATTCTATAATTTTAAATTTTGGCGAAGCCCCTAGTATTCGGAAGACCGAGTTCGGGGCGCTATACACGCCTAAGCCGGACGAAGTCGACTCCTCGCCCTAAGCGGCATAAGTATTTAGGGACTCGAAAACCTCTCGAACAACGACCAACTCTCACCTTATCATGACAGTCAGTTTTAGCTTTCTCTACTGAGGTGCTTAGCCCAGCTGAACCGGGGCACAATCACATTAGTTCTCCCAGTGCTACCTTAGCCGATATAGCGGAACGTAAGGTACCAAAACATGGGAGCCGGGCAAACCCAACTATTGACCCAAGACATGATTCAGAGCTGATGCATATAATGCTATAAGTTCGGGGTGCCGCACTTGTGAAAGTGTTCGGACTTCTCACGCTGTATTATGGGGTGCTTAAGCCCTTGGCGTATTGGTCGTACCAAAGTGTACAGGTGCTAAATGTCATGAATGAACATATATACATAAAAAGGGAAAGAATAGAGAATGCAATAATAGGCTGAAGCTATGCATTGTTTATTCGAAAAGGTGCATGAAAGCAGAACGATACAAGTGGTGCGATAAGCAAAAAATCGGACTATTTGACATGTCCCATCCAGGGGCAAGCTGCGGAATGGTATTTAAAGCAGGTATTTTGCTCGTTATAGAGACCACCTGGGAGTTCCATGATGCGACGTAGCTTCCCGCCCCCTGGTTCTTGTATCGTGTGTCCGGAAATTATACTGCCGGACAGGGCTTCCAGAGAGTAGAGTCCTGAAAGTGAGAAAAAATAACAAAGTAGGAAGCCCCTAGTGCGGTTGAGCCGCGTTTTGGGGCGTGCCGTTGTCGTGCCCCTCCCCCTGTGCCCATGGTATTTTTAATGCGTAATTATGTACACGTGGCACGTATTTCGCCGTTTGGCTGGGGCTGAGGTAGGGGCCGCATTGCTAAGCTTGCTCGGAACGTGCCAGGCGGTCTTGTTGCAGATTACTCCGAGCGCGCTTGACGGCGTCCGGATGTTTGATCGCCGGACTGGATAATTGCCTTGAGAGGCTGCTTTGTACTTCTGCTGCGAGGGCCGCAGTGTGCTCCTCCGTTCGGAGAGAGCGCTCTGTGTTTCCATTGACTGTGATGACCCCTTGAGGTCGTGGCATCTTGAGATTGAGGTATGCATAGTGCGACACCGCATTGAATCTTGCGAATGCGGTTCGTCCGAGCAGTGCGTGATAGCCGCTGCGGAATGGGACTATATCGAAGATTAACTCCTCGCTTCGGAAGTTATCCGGGGATCCGAAGACCACTTCTAGTGTGACTGAGCCTGTGCAACGGGCTTCTACACCTGGTATGACGCCTTTAAAGGTCGTTTTTGTGGGTTTAATCCTTGAGGGATCCATACCCATTTTACGCACTGTGTCCTGATAAAGCAGGTTCAGGCTACTGCCGCCGTCCATAAGGACTCGAGTGAGGTGAAATCCGTCAATGATTGGGTCTAAGACCAATGCGACAAATCCGCCATGACGAATGCTAGTGGGATGGTCCCTGCGATTGAAAGTGATCGGACAGGAGGACCATGGGTTGAACTTTGGGGCGACTGGCTCCAACGCGTACACGTCCCTTAGCGCACGCTTCCGCTCCCTCTTGGGGATGTGGGTTGCGTATATCATGTTCACCGTCCGCACTTGTGGGGGAACCCCTCCTGTCCTCCGTTGTTTGGCGGTCGGGGCTCCTCCTCGTCGTCGCTATGTAGCCCCTTGTCTTTGTTTTCGGCATTTAACTTGCCGGCCTGCTTGAACACCCAACAATCCCTGTTGGTGTGGTTGGCTGGCTTGTCGGGGGTGCCATGTATTTGGCACGAGCGATCGAGTATACGATCCAAACTGGATGGGCCTGGAGTGCTTCTTTTGAATGGCTTTTTCTGCTGACCGGGCTTAGAGCCTCTGAATCCGGCATTGACTGCCGTATCCTCTGTACTGTCGCTGTTAATGCGGCGCTTGTGTTTGTTGCGACGTGACCTGCCATTGCTGTCCTTGGCATCCGAAGTACCAGGGTTCTTTGATATGTTATTGCTGCGAGACAGCCAGCTGTCCTCTCCCGCGCAAAATCGGGTCATGAGTGTCGTGAGGGCTGCCATAGATTTCAGCTTTTCCTGGCCAAGGTGCCGGGCAAGCCACTCGTCGCGGATGTTATGCTTGAAAGCTGCTAGGGCCTCTGCATCCGGACAGTCGACGATTTGATTTTTCTTGGTTAGGAACCGTGTCCAGAATTGCCTGGCCGATTCCTCTGGCTGTTGAATTATGTGGCTCAAGTCATCGACATCTGGTGGTTGCACATAAGTGCCCTGGAAGTTGTCGAGGAATGCGGCTTCCATATCTTCCCAACAACCAATGTATTATGCTGGCAAGCTGTTGAGCCAATGCCGAGCAGGTCCTTTAAGCTTGAGTGGGAGGTATTTGATGGCGTGTAGATCGTCGCCATGGGCCATGCGGATATGAAGGAGATAGTCCTTAATCCATACCGCGGGATCAGTCGTACCATTGTATGATTCGATATTCACGGGTTTGAAACCCTTTGGGATTTGATGATCCATTACTTCATCTGTGAAGCATAGCGGGTGTGCGGCACCTCTATACTGGGCTATATCATGACGCAGCTCAAATGAGCTTTGTGTGCTGTGTTCGGCCCGACCGGATTTACTTTTACTGTATCCGGCGTGACGGTTATCGTCTCGTGTGTTGGGGCGCCCTCGCGATCCGTAGATCGATCTTTCTTGCTTTGCTTTATCCTCCAATATGTCTCGTAGGTCTAGCGCATTTCCCCATGCCTTGATATTTTTTGAGTGATGCTGGGGTGCGGCTTGAGCTGTGGGCCGAGAAGCCTCTCTGTCGTGCCCACGAGGTGGCCGATCAGCCGCGTTATACGCTGGAGATGTAGGTTTTAATGCTTCCTCCTCTAATCGGGGTAGCAGTCTGCGCTTTGGGTAGCTCTTGGAGGGGCGTTTGAGTTCATATTCCTCGGCCGCAAGGACTTCAGTCCATCTGTCAGCTAGCAGGTCTTGATCAGCTCTAAGCTGCTGCTGCTTTTTCTTAAGGCTATTCGCCGTGGCTATAAGCCGGCGCTTGAAGCGCTCTTGCTCGACGGGATCCTCAGGCACGACAAATTCATCGTCATCGAGGCTTGCCTCGTCTTCGGAGGGAGGCATGTAATTATCATCCTCTACCTCTCTATCAGCCGCTCTCTCAGGAGGGCTGGCTTCTCCATCCTCCTGCGCTGAATCTTGCTGGAGGGAGTTGTCTTCGGCACTGTCCGGGGTGTTATTATCTCCTGTGCCGGTATCACCGTTTTTTCTTTGGCGAGACTTAGAGCGGCGCCGCTGACGCCGGCGCTTAGGTTGCTTCTTGGAGGGGTCATCCCCCGCTGTTCCATCGCCATTGCCCTCTTTGGGTGTGTCCACCATATATATATATATCATATGATGAGGTGGCTGTCCAGTGCCCTGTAGGCGGTGGTTCCTGTTCGTCTCCTACATCATCGTCCATACCGTCGATGTCTTCGGAGTCGAAGTTGAGCATGTCGGTCAAATCATCGACAGTGGCTACGAAGTGGGTGGTGGGTGGGCGTCGAATTTCTTCGTCATCCACATCCCAACCCTGCCGGTCATAATCCAGCCAGGACTCTCCTGACAAGGAGAGAGACCTTAGTGAATTCAGTATGTCGCCGAAGGGCGAGTGCTGAAAGATATCCGCGGCGGTGAACTCCATGATTGGCGCCCAATCGGATTCGATTGGCAGGGGCGCGAGCGGTTTGGAGTCCGGAGGAGAATCCGGCAATGTGGAGTCACGTGCCTCGCGAAGGGTAAGGCTGGTGTTCGGCTCGATCGCCGTTGAGGCTGCGGCCTCCGTATCAGGGTCTAACCACCCGCCTACGGATGGCACAATTGGCTCCGAATTGAAGGTCAGAGCGGTTGCAGGTGCGATCTCCTGAACATTGTCTGGCGGCAGAGCTAAATCATGCCCATTGTGACGGTGCGACGCACTTGGCCGGGGCTCGAATCCGTCGAAGATCAAGTCTCCGCGGATATCGGCCGTGTAGTTTAAGCTTCCAACCTGACCTGATGGCCATGAGCGTAACTTTCAATCTGCTCCAGATGGCCAAGCAAATTGGCCCGCAGTGCAAAGCCACCGAATACAAAGATCTGCTCGGGGAGAAAAGTCTCACCCTGGACTGCATCGCTATCGATGATCGAAGGAGCCATCGAGCCTAATGATGACGACATAGAGTAACTCTCAATGAAAGCACCAATGTCGGTGTCAAAACCAGCGGATCTCGGGTAGGGGGTCCCGAACTGTGCGTCTAGGCGGATGGTAATAGGAGACAGGGGGCGCGATGTTTTTACCCAGGTTCGGGCCCTCTCGATGGAGGTAAAACCCTACTCCTGCTTGATTAGTATTGATGATATGGGTAGTACAAGAGTGGATCTACCACGAGATCAGAGAGGCTAAACCCCAGAAGCTAGCTTATGGTATGATTGTTGTTCTGTCCTACGGACTAAACTCTTTGGTTTATATAGACACCGGAGGGGGCTAGGGTTACACAGAGTCGGTTACAAGGAAGGAGATCTACATATCCGTATTGCCAAGCTTGCCTTCCACGCCAAGGAGAGTTCCATCCGGACACGGGACGAAGTCTTCAATCTTGTATCTTCATAGTCCAACAGTCCGACCAAAGGTTATAGCCCGGCTGTCCGGATATCCCCTAATCCAGGACTCCCTCAATGTCCCTATGCATCCCAGCCCTATTGGTTCATTTCTGCTTGTCTCACTATGCTCGTGAGGAAAGTGGATATCGGAAGAGGGGCTTGAGGGATAATACATGGACAGTAAACCAAAATATAAAGCATGCAGGCACTATTCTCACTAGCAATCACATGTTTGCGTATTTGATGTTATTAATAGACATTTGTTGTTTACAACTGCTCCCAACGCTACACAATCTAATGCTTCAACAAATTATACAGATGGCACTAGGTGTGCATAAGTGTCATCTTCAATGTTAGGGACCTCAGGTTACTCCTTTACCCTTCATTTTCGAAAATAAGAATACTGATAATGAAAATATATTTAAAAATGGTTTTTAGGGTCATCTCTGGAAATTGATGCCCTAATAGATATAAGTACGCTGATTGAAACAGTTTTGGAAAATACGATGATACGATGAGATTTGGTACAAGAAATAAATAGATCATTTTGGCGTGAACAGATTACATTCACCATGCCTTAATACATCAATAAATATCTAAACATTACATTTCTAACTTCGTTTGCAGCTTATATCTTCACATTACCGGCTGATGGTCTTGTTTGGAAACCATACAGAGCTGCAGAATATCAGTTTGTGTGTCTGTAGTGATGGTTACTGTATGGTTGTTTCCGTTTCCTAAAGTAGCTATGGCAGTTGTTTTTGTTAAGGTTGTTGTGGTCGCTGGCACTTTTAGAATTTGACAGAACTCCGTGTTTCAGTTTCATTGAGAAAGGTAATTGGGAGCTCTGCTCCAATTGCCTGAAAAAGGCTACTTTTTCACGATGCTGCCTAGTTTCTGTGATAAGCGTCGAGAATTGGTAGCTCACTCGTCATTTGCCGGAGCATCAAGAACCTGCTTACATTATATACTGACTGGAGTTCGATTGATCTTGTCCTGATATGCCAATTGAGCCCTATATAAAATACTTATGATCTGGTATACCAATATTATTAGTTTATTATGATCAAGAGTGTTTCATAGCATTATGTTAGCTTCATTGCCAAACCGAAGCTCAATGAAATAAGAACCCCCTTTTAGGTACTACATGTTTGTGGACAAACCCCATGGCTCCGTAATGTGGCTGGAAGCATGGTTCTGCAGTCGCTGGAAGGAGAAGCGGCTGCGGCGGCACACGAATGACAAGCTCACCATATACTCCGCTGATGAGCTTTTATTCATCAAGGCCTACGCCGGCGGCACCGCTCTCTGCCCCTTCGACTGCGACTGCTGCTTCTGAGCCTTTCAGGGGTCCTCCGTTGCTGAGGCGATGTGCCTAAGGTGTATGTTGTAATGCTCGGTTGATTCGATAACTATGTGCTTGGACGTGTGATCAGGTGAAATGGAATTTTGGTTCTATGATATAATCAGTTTTACAGGAGCTCCAGATTATATATCTTTCTAGACCAACCAGATGGTTGTTTCAACATCTTGTTTTTAAAAAAACTTAGCCGTTTCAAGTAAAATTCTGTCTGACGGGGGGAAATATATCTTGTTGAGGTATTGCATGAGCAATTTGGATTTTTATTTGAGGTCAATGTTCGAGTTGCCTAAAGGGCCTTGTAAGGAAATATATATTTTTAGTAAGAGATTATTGAGGGGTGGTGATCAGGGGAGATAGAAACACCACTTAGTCAACTCACCAGCCTTTTTGGATCAAGTAGGTTTGGAGTAGTGGATCTCGAGGTTAAGAATGTTGTTTTTGTTAAGTAAATGGACATGGAAGTTAGAAAATGAGAAGGGAGTTGCAGAGTTTAATTCTTAGAAATAATATGTTAGGCTGGCTAATCTAGCACAAGTTCAGTTTAAGGCTGCTCAATCTCATTTCCTTCATGGAGACCTGAAAGTGGGAGATGTCGTTATAGGTTTGTAGAAAAATAGTGTGGTCTTGGCTCAAAACTAGGTTTGGAAGGATGTGGGTATGTCGAAGGAGGAGGATAGGTGTAGATGGATGTTCAGCCGATCTGCTACGTATTTAGCCCTGAAATTAGCCAAGGTAAGATGTCCATATAAAAAACTATGGCTTGTTGAAGTGCTTCTAAAAATCGGAGTTTTTATTTGGCTTGTTCTTATATAGCATTTCAAGTTTTCAACTGAGGACAGTCTATTAAGAAAGGTAAGATGCGTATGGTCTGTAGTGAAGAGGAGACCCTAGATCACCTTTTTCTGGCATTGTACTAGTACGGTTAGATATATTGTTTAATTATGCTTTGAAGATTGACACAACTCGATCCACAGTTCTTTAGCTCCATAGGTGGGTAATGTGTTTCGATGGTAAGATGTGGAACTTAGTGGCAGGTAGGGATCATGGCGCTGCTTTGGTCCTTATGGAAAAATAGGAATGCCACTTGTTTTAGAAATATCTTTCTGTACGATCCAAATAGTCTGATTGCGTAGATGGCTCACCGGTTGTCGTGCTGGGTTGGACTTCAGAGAGCAGGTTTGCTGCGACAGGGAGCGCCAAGGGGCAAAGCAGCTGCTGCACTGGTGCTTTCGGAACTCCATGTTTCAGTTTCATTGAGAAATTAAACTGGGAGCTCTGCTCCTGTAGTCGAACAAAAATCTATTCCCTCTGTCCCATATTAAGTGTCGCTCAAACGGATGTATCTAGCACTGAAATGTGTAGATACATCCATTTGAGCGACACTTAATATGGGAGTATTTGTTTTGTCAGGCTGCCTAGTTGCTGTCATAACTGTTGTGAATTGGTAACTCACTCCTCACTGCCTATGCCTACTGAGCCCTAGCTAAAATACATATGTTCTGTTAACCAATATTTTACCATCAAGAGTGTTTCAACACATTATCCAAATCCCTGACTGAAACAATAATGCCCCTCTTTAATCCTGCATGTTTGTGGACACACCCAACCCTTTTCTCAAGAGGGGCCAGTGTTTTTTCTGACTTTAATTACCAAAAGAACTTGTAGCCCTTATGAATGTGCAAATTAAAGGTACCTCCAGTGTTTTTCTACTTATTTTGAACCCCATCATATTACTCCCTTCGTCCAAAAATACCTGTCATCAAAATGGATAAAAAAAGATGTATCTAGAACTAAAATACGTCTAGATACATCCCCTTCTATCCATTTTGATGACAAGTATTTCCGAATGGAGGGAGTACATCCCAATAGGCCAAATTACATTATGCCACTGATTGACAAGTGTTATACATGGATCAAGGGACGGGGCATCTGTGGCAGCATGTGTCAAAAACGAACCAAGGAGAACCACTGATAGTGAACGTTCCACCACTGAAACTGGTCATCGGCGAGCGTTGTTGTGATGAGCATGCGTCCCTAAGCTAGACATACGCCAATGCGTTGTCTCGGACTTGGAGTTGGGCAAGACCATCGAGCCATTCAAGTGCTTGATGATATGCTCGCAAGGGAGCATGATGTAGAAGATGTCCCTATGCATCCCATCCCTATTGGTTCATTTCTGCTTGTCTCACTATGCTCTTGAGGAAAGTGGATATCGGAAGAGGGGGTTGAGGGAGAATACGTGGACAGTAAACTGAAATATAAAGCATGCACGCACTATTCTCTCTAGCAATCACATGTTTGTGTATTCGATGGTATTGATATCCATTTGTTGTTTATATCTGCTCCCAGCGCTACACAATCTAATGCGTCAATGCCTTCAACAAAATGTACAGATGGCACCAGGTGTGCATAAGTGTCATCTTCAATGTTAGGGAACTTAGATTACTCCTTTACCCTTCATTCTTTAAAATAAGAATACTCATAGGCAATGAAAATATATTTAAAAAATTGTTTTTAGTGTCATCTCTGGAAATTGATGCCCTAATAGATATATAAGTACGCCGATTAAAATAGTTATGGAATAATATGATGATACGATGAGAATTGGTACAAGAAATCAATATATTATTTTGACGTGAACAGATTACATTCACCAATTTAATACATCAACTAATATCTAAAAATTACATTTCTAACTTCTTTTGCAACTTATATCTTCACATCACCGGGCTGATGGTTTTGTTTGGAAACCATATAGAGCTGTAGAAGACCAGTGTGTGTATCTGTAGTGATGGTTCCTGTATGGCTGTTTCCATTCCCAAAGTAGCTATATAAGTTGTTTTTGTTAAGGTTGTTGTGGTTGCTGGTACTTATAGAATTTGATCTGGTATATTTGCCAGAGCATCAAGAACTTGCTTACATTATATACTTATACTGGAGTTGGTTGATCTCGTCTTGATACGCCTATTGGGCCCTATAAAATACTTATGATCTGGTATATCAATATTATTACCGTCAACAGTGTTTCATTGCGTTGGGTTGGCAAAATGTCAATGAAACAAGAATCCCCTTTTAGGTACTACATGCTTGTGGACAAACCCAAGCCTTTTGTCAGGAGCAACCAATGTTTTTTTCTCTTCATTGCCAAAAAGAACTTGTCCTCATGAATGTGCAAATTAAAGGTGCCTCTCGGCCCCGGTTCAAGAGATTTTCTACATTGCAAGTTACATCTCAAACTGGAAGCGTAGTTACATAGTGTGTAAGCTGGAAGCATGGTTTCGCAGTCGCTGGAAGGAGAAGCGGCAGCGGCGGCGCACAAATGATGGGCTCACCATATACTCCGCCGATGAGCTCGGATTTGGCAAGGCCGACGCCAGCGGCACTGCTCTCTGCTCCTTCGACTGTGGCTGCTGCTTCTGAGCCTTTCAGGGGTCCTAGGTTCCTGAGGCGATGTGCTTGAGGTGATGTAATCAGGTTACATCCTAGTGGTGATTGTTGCAATGCTCGGTTGATTCGATAACTATGTGCTTAGACGTGTGATCAGGTGAAATGGAATTTTGGTTCTCTGATATTGTCAGTTTTGCAAGAGCTGCAGTTATATATCTTTCTAGATCAACCAGTTGGTTGTTTCAAGTGAAATTCTTCCTTATAGGGAAACATTGATCTTATTGAGGATTCACATGAGCAATGGGTCTTTTTATACGATGTAAATGTTTGAGTTGCCTAAAGGCCCTTGTAAGAGAATACATTTTTTTTAGGAAGAGATTGCTGTGGCATGATGATCATGGGAGACAAAAACAAAACTTAGTCAATTGGCCAGCCTTTGGATCAAGTTGGTTTGGAGTAGTAGATCTCCAAGGTTAAGAATGTTGTTTTGTTTAGTAAATGGACATGGAAGCTGGAAAATGACAAGGAACTATTGCAGAGTTTAATTCTTAGTAAATGGACAAGGTTAAGAATGCTGTTTTGTTTAGTAAATGGACATGGAAGTTGGAAAATGACAAGGAACTATTGCAGAGTTTAATTCTTAGTAAATATGTTAGGCAGGCCAATCTAGCACAAGTTCAGTTTAAGGCTGCTCAATCTCATTTCTTTCATGGAGACTTGAAAGTGAGAGATAACGTTATAGGTTTGTAGCAAAAATAGTGGGGTATTGGCTCAAAACTAGGTTTTGGAAGGATATTTGCATAGGGCATCATGTGTGATAGTGTGGGTCTACCGAAGGAGGATAGGTGTAGATGGATGTTCAACAGATCTGGCCAAGTATTTAGCCCTGAAATTAGCACATGTAAGATGTCCATATAAAAATCTGTGGCTTGTAGAAGTGCCTTTAAAAAGGAGAGTATTTATTTGGCTGGTTCTTTGACATAACATTTCAACCAAGGACAGTCTATTAAGAAAGGTTATGTAGGAAGTATGGTCTGTAGTGAAGAGGAGACACTAGATCACTTTTTTCTGACATTGTACTAGCATGGTTAGATATGTTTTTTAATTATGCTTTGAAGATTGACACAACTAGATCCATGGTTTTTAAGCTCTGTAGGTGGGTAATGTGTTTCGATAGTAAGATGTGTAACTTAGTGGCGGGTAGGGATCATGACGCTGCTTTGGTCCTTATGGAAAAACATGAATGCCACTTGTTTTTGAAATATCTTTCTGTATGATCCAAGTACTGCGACAGGGAGCGCCAAGGGGCAAAGCAGCAGCTGCACTGGTACCTTTGGAACTCCATGTTTCAGTTTCATTGAAAAATTAAACCGGGAGCTCTGCTACTGTAGTTGAACAAAAATATACTCCCTTCGTCCCATATTAACTGTCGCTCAAATGGATGTATCTAGCGATCTTGCTAGATACATCCGTTTGAGCGAAACTTACTATGGGAGTATTTGTTTTAGTAGGCTTCCTAGTTGCTGTGATAACTGTTGTGAATTGATAACTCACTCCTCACTGCCTACGCCTACTGAGCCCTAGCTAAAATACATATGTTCTGTTAACCAATATTTTATCATCAAGAGTGTTTCAACACATTATCCAAATCCCTGAATGAAACAATAATGGCCCTTTTTAATACTGCATGTTTGTGGACAGATCCAACCCTTTTCTCAAGAGGGGCCAGTGTTTTTTTCTTCCTTTCATTACCAGTAGAACTTGTTGTCCTTATGAATGAGCAAATTAAAGGTGCCTCTAGTGTTTTGCCACTTACTTTGAACCCCGCCATATTACACTGTGCCACTGGTTGACAAGTGCCATACATGGATCAAGAGAAGGGGCATCTGCGGTAGCATGTGTCAAAAACGAAGGAGAACCGTTGATAGTGAATGTTCCACCGCTGAAACTGGTCATCGACAAGCGCTGTTGTGATGGGCATGCCTCCCTAAGCTAGACATATGCCAATGCGTTGTCTCGGACTTGGAGTTGGGCAAGACCATCGGGTCATCCAAGTGCCCGACGATATGCTCGCAAAGGACCATGATGTAGAAGATGTCCCTATGCATCCCAGCCCTATTGGTTCATTTCTGCTTGTCTCACTATGCTCGTGAGGAAAGTGGATATCAGAAGAGGGGGTTGAGAGAGAATACATGGGCAGTAAACAGAAATATAAAGCATGCAGGCACTATTCTCGATAGCAATCACATTTTTGCGTATTCGATGTTATTAATAAATATTTGTTGTTTACATCTGCTCCCAGCGCTACACAATCTAATGCCTCAATGCCTTCAACAAATTGTACAAATGGCACCAGGTGTGCATAAGTGTCATCTTCAATGCTAGGGACCTCAGGTTACTCCTTTACTCTTCTTTTTTTAAATAAGAATACTCATAGATAATGAAAATATATTAAAAAAAATGGTTTTTAGTGCCATCTCTGGAAATTGATGCCCTAATAGATGTAAGTTCGCCGATTAAAACAGTTATGGAAAATATGATGATACATTGATACGACGAGAATTGGTACTAGAAATAAATATATTATTTGACGTGAACAGATTACATTCACCATGCCTTAATGCATAAACAAATATCTAAAAATTACATTTCTAACTTTGTTTGCAGCTTATATCTTCACATTACCGACTGATGGTTTTGTTTGGAAACCATACAGAGCTGCAGAATATCAGTTTGTGTATCTGTACTTCTATAGTGATGCTGTATGGCTGTTTCCGTCCCCAAAGCAGCTATAGCAGTTGTTGTGGTTGCTGGTACTTTCAGAATTTGACAGAACTCCGTGTTTCAGTTTCATTGACAAAGGAAATTGGGAGCTCTGCTCCTATTGTCTGAAAAGGCTACTTTTTCATGATGCTGCCTAGTTTCGGTGATAAGCATCGAGAATTGGTAGCCCACTCGTCATTTGCCAGAGCATCAAGAACTTTCTTACATTATATACTTATACTGGAGTTGGGTTGATCTTGTCTTGATACACCTATTGAGCTCTATAAAATGCTTACGATCTGGTATATCAATATTATTACCATCAAGAGTGTTTCATAGCGTTACGTTTGCTAAATGTCTCAATGAAACAAGAATCCCCTTTAAGGTACTACATGTTTGTGGACAAACCCAAGCTTTTTGTCAAGAGCAACCAATGGATTTTTCTCTTAATTACCAAAAAGAACATGTCCTTGTGAATGTGTAAATTAAAGGCCCCTCAGTTCAAGAGATTTTCTACATTGCAAGTTACATCTCAAGATGGAAGCAAGGTTACGGTGTGTGTAAGCTGGAAGCATGGTTCCGCAGTCGCTGGAAGGAGAAGAAGCAGCTGCGGCAGTGCACGAAGGATGGGCTCACCATATGCTCCCCTGATGAGCTTGGATTTGGCAAGGCCGATGCTGGCGGCACCGCTCTCTGCCCTTCGACTACGACTGCTGCTTCTGAGCCTTTCAGGAGTCCTCCATTCCCGAGGCGATGTGCCTGAGGTGATGCAATCAGGTTACATCCTAATGGTGTTTGTTGTAATGCTCGGTTGATTCGATAACCATGTGCTTAGACGTGTGATTAGGTGAAATGGAATTTTGGTTCTTTGATATCGTCGTCAGCTTTACAAGAGCTCTAGATTATATATCTTTCTAGTTCAACCAGTTGTTTCAACAATTTTTTTTCAAAAAAAGCTTAGTTGTTTCAAGTAAAATTCTTTCTTATGGGGCAAAATTGATCTTGTTGAGGTATTGCATGAGCACTGTGGCTTTTTATATGATGTCAACGTTCGAGTTGCCTAACGGGCCTTGTAAGAGAAGTTATATTTTTAGGAAGATATTGTTATGGCATGATGATCAGGGAGCCGGAAACACCGCTTAGTCAACTGTCCAACCTTTGGATCAAGCGAGTTTGGGGTAGTGGATCTCGAGGTTAAGAATGCTGTTTTGTTAAGTAAATGGACATGGAAGTTGGAAAATGATGAGGAACTGTTGCAGAATTTAATTATTAGGAAATATGTTAGGCAAGCTAATCTAGCACAAGTTTAGTTTAAGGCTGCTCAATCTCATTTCCTTCATGGAGACCTGAAAGTGAGAGATGACGTTATAGATTTGTAGCAAAAATAGTGGTGTATTGGCTCAAAACTAGGTTTTGGAAGGATATTTGGATAGGGCATCATGTGTGATAGTGTGGGTCTATCGAAGGAGGAGGATAGGTGCAGATGGATGCTCAGCAGATCTGGCTAAGTATTTGCCCCTGAAATTAGCCAAGCTAAGATGTCCATATCAAAAACTGTGGCTTGTTGAAGTGCCTTTGAAAACCAGAGTTTTTATTTGGCTAGTTCTTTGATATAGCATTTCAATAGGACAGTGATGTGTATGGTCTGTAGCGAAGAGGAGACCCTAGATCACCTTTTTCTTATACCGTATACTAGTATGGCTAGATATGTTTGGAATGTGATTAATTATGCTTTGAAGAAAGATGCAACTAGACCCACAGTTCTTTAGCTCCATAGGTGGGTAGCGTGTTTTAATGGTAAGATGTGTAACTTAGTGGCAGGTAGGGATCATGGTCCTGCTTTGGTCCTTGTGGAAAAATAGGAACGCTTGTTTTAGAAATTTCTTTCTTTCTGATCCAATTGTGCAGATGGCTCACTGGTTATCATGCTGGGTTGGACTTTGGAGAGAAGGTTTTGCGCGACAGGCAGCGCCAAGGGGCAAAGAGGCTTATATCTTCGCATTGACAGCTGATGGTCTTGTTTGGAAACCATCTGAAGCTGCAAAATATCGAGGTTTATTTCTGGTTTCTATAATTTCGTAGTGAGGTTACTGTATGATTGTTTCCAAAAGTAGCTAGTATTATTGTGTTGGGGAACGTAGTAATTTCAAAAAATCTCCTACACACACGCAAGATCATGGTGATGCGTAGCAACGAGAGGGGAGAGTGTTGTCTACGCATCCTCGTAGACCGACAACGGAAGTGTTATGACAACGCGGTTGATGTAGTCATACATCTTCACGGCCCGACCGATCAAGCACCAAAACTACGGCACCTCCGAGTTCTAGCACACGTTCAGCTCGATGACGATCCCCGGACTCCGATCCAGCAAAGTGTCGGGGAAGAGTTCCGTCAGCACGACGGTGTGGTGACGATCTTGATGTTCTACCGTCGCGGGGCATTACCTAAGCACTACTACAATACTATCGAGGATTATGGTGGAGGGGGGCACCGCACACGGCTAAGAGAACAATCACGAAGATCAACTTGTGTGTCTAGAGGTGCCCCCTGCCCCCGTATATAAAAGAGCAAGGGGGGAGGGAGGCCGGCCCTTGCAGGGCGCGCCAGGAGGAGGAGTCCTCCTCCTAGTAGGAGTAGGACTCCCCTCAGGGGGAAAGGAAGGGGGAGAGGGAGAAGGAAAGGGGGGCGCCGCCCCCCTCTCCTAGTCCAATTCGGACCAGAGGGGGAGGGGGCGCGCGGCCCACCCTGGCCACCCCTCTCTCTCTCCACTAAGGCCCATAAGGCCCATTACTTGTCCCGGGGGGTTCCGGTAACCCTCCGGCACTCCGGTTTTCTCCAAAATCACCCAGAACACTTCTGGTGTCGGAATATAGTCGTCCAATATATCAATATTTATGTCTCGACCATTTCGAGACTCCTCGTCATGTCCGGGATCACATCCGGGACTCTGAACAACCTTCGGTACATCAAAACATATAAACTCATCATGAAACTGTCATCGTAACGTTAAGCGTGCGGACCCTACAGGTTCGAGAACAATGTAGACATGACCGAGACACGTCTCCGGTCAATAACCAATAGCGGAACCTGGATGCTCATATTGGCTCCTATACATTCTACGAAGATCTTTATCGGCCAGATCGCATAACAACATACGTTGTTCCCTTTGTCATCGGTATGTTACTTGCCCGAGATTCGATTGTCGGTATCTCAATACCTAGTTCAATCTCATTACCGGCAAGTCTCTTTACTCGTTCTGTAATACATCATCTCGCAACTAACTCATTAGTTGCATTGCTTGCAAGGCTCAAGTGATGTGCATTACCGAGAGGGCCCAGAGATACCTCTCCGACAATCGGAGTGACAAATCCTAATCTCGAAATACGCCAACCCAACATGTACCTTTGGAGACACCTGTAGAGCACCTTTATAATCACCCAGTTACGTTGTGACATTTGGTAGCACACAAAGTCTTCCTCCGGCAAACGGGAGTTGCATAATCTCATAGTCACAGGAACATGTATAAGTCATGAAGAAAGCGATAGCAGAATACTAAACGATCGTGTGCTAAGCTAACGGAATGAGTCAAGTCAATCACATCATTCTCCTAATGATGTGATCTCGTTAATCAAATGACAACTCATGTCAATGGCTAGGAAACATAACCATCTTTGATCAACGAGCTAGTCAAGTAGAGGCATACTAGTGACACTCTGTTTGTCTATGTATTCACACAAGTATTATGTTTCCGGTTAATACAATTCTAGCATGAATAATAAACATTTATCATGATATAAGGAAATAAATAATAACTTTATTATTGCCTCTAGGGCATATTTCCTTCAGTCTCCCACTTGCACTAGAGTCAATAATCTAGATTACACAGTAATGATTCTAAAACCCATGGAGCCTTGGTGCTGATCATGTTTTGCTCGTGGAAGGGGCTTACTCAACGGGTCTGCTACATTCAGATCCGTATGTATCTTGCAAATCTCTATGTCTCCCACCTGGACTAAATCCCGGATGGAATTGAAGCGTCTCTTGATGTGCTTGGTTCTCTTGTGAAATCTGGATTCCTTTGCCAAGGCAATTGCACCAGTATTGTCACAAAAGATTTTCATTGGACTCGATGCACTAGGTATGACACCTAGATCGGATATGAACTCCTTCATCCAGACTCCTTCGTTTGCTGCTTCCGAAGTAGCTATGTACTCCGCTTCACATGTAGATCCCGCCACGACGCTTTGTTTAGAACTGCACCAACTGACAGCTCCACCGTTTAATGTAAATACGTATCCGGTTTGCGATTTAGAATCGTCCGGATCAGTGTCAAAGCTTGCATGAACGTAACCATTTATGATGAGCTCTTTGTCATCTCCATATACGAGAAACATATCCTTAGTCCTTTTTAGGTATTTCAGGATGTTCTTGACCGCTGTCCAGTGATCCACTCCTGGATTACTTTGGTACCTCCCTGCTAGACTTATAGCAAGACACACATCAGGTCTGGTACACAGCATTGCATACATGATAGAGCCTATGGCTGAAGCATAGGGAACATCTTTCATTTTCTCTCTATCTTCTGCAGTGGTCGGGCATTGAGTCTTACTCAACTTCACACCTTGTAACACAGGCAAGAATCCTTTCTTTGCTAGATCCATTTTGAACTTCTTCAAAACTTTGTCAAGGTATGTGCTTTGTGAATGTCCAATTAAGCATCTTGATCTATCTCTATAGATCTTAATACCCAATATGTAAGCAGCTTCACCGAGGTCTTTCATTGAAAAACTCTTATTCAAGTATCCCTTTATGCTATCCAGAAATTCTATATCATTTCCGATTAGCCGTGTCCCCGGTTATGGACGTCTTGAGTAACTAGTACTTGAATATCATGTGAATCTCATCATGTTACTTCTAATTAATATTGTTGGGTTTTAATTGTTCACTTAATTGGGATCGGAATGATGTCAACCATTCTCGATGTTTCGACCACCATGATAGTTAAATAAAATCTATTCCTTTGCAGTAGGGAAAAATTGGCTTTACGCAAAACTGTAACCATAGAGCTTTTTCCACCAGCCATATATGCATGTAGTATAGGCTTATCATTCATTACTCTCTATGTGTTATATTGCCAGCATATTCCATGTGCTGACCCGTTTTCGGGCTGCAACTTTCATGTTGCAGGCTTTTCAGACGACGAGTAAGGTGCTTTAGGTCGTGGTTCTATACTCAGTAATGCCGTTGGAGTTGATGGACTCACTTATCTTCCAAGTCTTCCGCTGTTATCGTTATTAGATGGCCTTAAGCCATATTATTTGTAATAAGTTCTCTTTGAGACACCGATGTAATAAGTGTGTGATTGCTACTCTATTATAAATCCTTCGAAGTACTGTGTGGTGTCAGCATTACTGATCCAGGGATGACACCGGAGCACAGAGACTTGACCATCTGAGGTCGGGTCGCTACACTCCTACATATTCTACGAAGATCTTTATCGGCCAGACCACATAACAACATACGTTGTTCCCTTTGTCATCGGTATGTTACTTGCCCGAGATTCGATCGTCGGTATCTCAATACCTAGTTCAATCTCGTTATCGGCAAGTCTCTTTACTCGTTCTGTAATACATCATCCCGCAACTAACTCATTAATTGCAATGCTTGCAAGGCTTAAGTGATGTGCATTACCGAGAGGGCCCAGAGATACCTCTTCGACAATCGGAGTGACAAATCCTAATCTCGAAATACGCCAACCCAACAAGTACCTTCGGAGACACCTGTAGAGCACCTTTATAATCACCTAGTTACGTTGTGACGTTTGGTAGCACACAAAGTGTTCCTCCGGTAAACGGGAGTTGCATAATCTCATAGTCATAGGAACATGTATAAGTTATGAAGAAAGCAATAGCAACATACTAAACGATCATGTGCTAAGCTAACGGAATGGGTCATGTCAATCACATCATTCTCCTAATGATGTGATCCCGTTAATCAAATGACAACTCATGTCAATGGCTAGGAAACATAACCATCTTTGATCAACGAGCTAGTCAAGTAGAGGCATACTAGTGACACTCTGTTTGTCTATGTATTCACACATGTATTATGTTTCCGGTTAATACAATTCTAGCATGAATAATAAACATTTATCATGATATAAGGAAATAAATAATAACTTTATTATTGCCTCTAGGGCATATTTCCTTTAGTCTCCCACTTGCACTAGAGTCTGTAATCTAGATTACACAGTAATGATTCTAACACCCATGGAGTCTTGGTGCTGATCATGTTTTGCTCGTGGAAGAGGCTTAGTCAACGAGTCCGCAAGATTCAGATCCGTATGTATCTTGCAAATTTCTATGTGTCCCACCTGGACTAGATCCCGGAACGTCTCTTGATGTGCTTGGTCCTTTTGTGAAATCTGGATTCCTTCGCCAAGGCAATTGCACCAGTATTGTCACAAAAGATTTTCATTGGACCCGATGCACTAGGTATGACACCTAGGTCGGATATGAACTCCTTCATCCAGACTCCTTCATTCACTTCTTCCAAAGCAGCTATGTACTCCGCGTCACATGTAGATCCCGCCACGACGCTTTGTTTAGAACTGCACCAGCTGACAGCTCCACCGTTCAATATAAACACGTATCCGATTTGCGATTTAGAATCGTCCGGATCAGTGTCAAAGCTTGCATCAATGTAACCATTTACGATGAGCTCTTTGTCACCTCCATAAACAAGAAACATATCCTTAGTCCTTTTCAGGTACTTCAGGATGTTCTTGACCGCTGTCCAGTGATCCACTCCTGGATTACTTTGGTACCTCCCTGCTAAACTTATAGCAAGGCACACATCAGGTCTGGTACACAACTTTGCATACATGATAGATCCTATGGCTGAAGCATAGGGAACATCTTTCATTTTCTCTCTATCTTCTGCAGTGGTCGGGCATTGAGTCTTACTCAACTTCACACCTTGTAACACAGGCAAGAACCCTTTCTTTGCTTGATCCATTTTGAACTTCTTCAAAACTTTGTCAAGGTATGTGCTTTGTGAAAGTCCAATTAAGCGTCTTGATCTATCTCTATAGATCTTGATGCCCAATATGTAAGCAGCTTCACCGAGGTCTTTCACTGAACAACTCTTATTCAAGTATCCCTTTATGCTATCCAGAAATTCTATATCATTTCCGATCAGTAATATGTCATCCACATATAATATCAGAAATGCTACAGAGCTCCCACTCACTTTCTTGTAAATACAGGCTTCTCCAAAAGTCTGTACAAAACCAAATGCTTTGATCACACTATCAAAGCGTTTATTCCAACCCTGAGAGGCTTGCACCAGTCCATAAATGGATCGCTGGAGCTTGCACACTTTGTTAGCTCCCTTTGGATCGACAAAACCTTCCGGCTGCATCATATACAACTCTTCTTCCAGAAATCCATTCAGGAATGCAGTTTTGAGATCCATCTGCCAAATTTCATAATCATAAAATGCGGCAATCGCTAACATGATTCGGACAGACTTAAGCATCGCTACGAGTGAGAAGGTCTCATCGTAGTCAATCCCTTGAACTTGTTGAAAACCTTTTGCGACAAGTCGAGCTTTGTAGACAGTAACATTACCGTCAGCGTCAGTCTTCTTCTTGAAGATCCATTTATTCTCAATTGCTTGCCGATCATTGGGCAATTCAACCAAAGTCCATACTTTGTTCTCATACATGGACCCCATCTCAGATTTCATGGCTTCAAGCCATTTTGCGGAATCTGGGCTCACCATCGCTTCTTCATAGTTCGTAGGTTCATCATGATCTAGCAGCATGACTTCTAGAACAGGATTACCGTACCACTCTGGTGCGGATCTTACTCTGGTTGATCTACGAGGTTCAATAGTAACTTGTTCTGAAGTTTCATGATCATTATCATTAGCTTCCTCCCTAATTGGTGTAGGTGTCACAGAAACCGGTTTCTGCGATGTACTACTTTCCAATAAGGGAGCAGGTACAGTTACCTCATCAAGTTCTACTTTCCTCCCACTCACTTATTTCGAGAGAAACTCCTTCTCTAGAAAGGATCCATTCTTAGCAACAAATGTCTTGCCTTCGGATCTGTGATAGAAGGTGTACCCAACAGTCTCCTTTGGGTATCCTATGAAGACACGTTTCTCCGATTTGGGTTCGAGCTTATCAGGTTGAAGTTTTTTCACATAAGCATCGCAGCCCCAAACTTTCAGAAACGACAACTTTGGTTTCTTGCCAAACCACAGTTCATAAGGCGTCGTCTCAACGGATTTTGATGGTGCCCTATTTAACGTGAATGCGGCCGTCTCTAAAGCATAACCCCAAAACGATAGCGGTAAATCTGTAAGAGACATCATAGATCGCACCATATCAAGTAAAGTATGATTACGACGTTCGGACACACCATTACGCTGTGGTGTTCCGGGTGGCGTGAGTTGCGAAACTATTCCGCATTGTTTCAAATGTAGACCAAACTCGTAACTCAAATATTCTCCTCCACGATCAGATCGTAGAAACTTTATTTTCTTGTTACGATGATTTTCAACTTCACTCTGAAATTCTTTGAACTTTTCAAATGTTTCAGACTTATGTTTCATTAAGTAGACATACCCATATCTGCTTAAATCATCTGTGAAGGTGAGAAAATAACGATATCCGCCACGAGCTTCAACATTCATTGGACCACATACATTTGTATGTATAATTTCCAACAAATCTGGTTCTCTCTCCATAGTACCAGAGAACGGCGGTTTAGTCATCTTGCCCATGAGGCGCGGTTCGCAAGTACCAAGTGATTCATAATCAAGTGGTTCCAGAAATCCATCAGTATGGAGTTTCTTCATGTGCTTTACACCGATATGACCTAAACGGAAATGCCACAAATAAGTTGCACTATCATTATCAACTCTGCATCTTTTGGCTTCAACATTATGAATATGTGTATCACTACTATCGAGATTATCAAAAATAGACCACTCTTCAAGGGTGCATGACCATAAAAGATATTACTCATATAAATAGAACAACCATTATTCTCCGATTTAAATGAATAACCGTCTCGCATCAAACAAGATCCAGATATAATGTTCATGCTCAACGCTGGCACCAAATAACAATTATTTAGGTCTAATACTAATCCCGATTGTATATGTAGAGATAGCGTGCCGACCGCGATCACATCGACTTTGGAACCATTTCCCACGCGCATCGTCACCTCGTCCTTCGCTAGTGTTCGCTTAATCCGTAGTCCCTGTTTCGAGTTGCAAATATTAGCAACAGAACCAGTATCAAATACCCAGGTGCTACGGCGAGCTCTAGTAAGGTACACATCAATAACATGTATATCACATATACCTTTGTTCACCTTGCCATACTTCTTATCCGCCAAATACTTGGGGCAGTTCTGCTTCCAGTGACCAGTCTGCTTGCAGTAGAAGCACTCAGTTTCAGGCTTAGGTCCAGACTTGGGTTTCTTCTCTTGAGCAGCAACTTGCTTGTTGTTCTTCTTGAAGTTTCCCTTCTTTTTCCCTTTGCCCTTTTTCTTGAAACTAGTGGTCTTGTTGACCATCAACACTTTATGCTCCTTCTTGATTTCTACCTCCGCAACTTTCGGCATTGCGAAGAGCTCGGGAATTGTCTTATCCATCCCTTGCATATTATAGTTCATCACGAAGCTCTTGTAGTTAGGTGGAAGTGATTGGAGAATTCTGTCAATGACGCAATCATCCAGAAGATTAACTCCCAGTTGAATCTAGTGATTATTATACCCAGACATTTGGAGTATATGCTCACTGATAGAACTGTTCTCCTCCATCTTGCAGCTATAGAACTTATTGGAGACTTCATATCTCTCAATCCGGGCATTTGCTTGAAATATTAACTTCAACTCCTGGAACTTCTCATATGCTCCATGACGTTCAAAACATCGTTGAAGACCCAGTTCTAAGCCGTAAAGCATGGCACATTGAACTATCGAGTAGTCATCAGCTTTGCTCTGCCAGACGTTTTTAAAGTCGTCAGTTGCATCAGTAGCAGGCCTGGCACCCAGCGGTGCTTCCAGGACGTAATTCTTCTGTGCAGCAATGAGGATAATCCTGAACTTACGGACCCAGTCCGTGTGATTGCTACCATCATCTTTCAACTTTGCTTTCTCAAGGAACGCATTAAAATTCAACGGAACAACAGCACGAGCCATCTATCTACAATCAAACATAAACAAGCAAGATACTATCAAGTACTAAGTTCATGATAAATTTAAGTTCAATTAATCATATTACTTAAGAACTCCCACTTAGAAAGACATCCCTCTAATCTTCTAAGTGATCACGTGATCCAAATCAACTAAACCATAACCGATCATCACATAAAATGGAGTAGTCTTCAATGGTGAACATCACTATGTTGATCATATCTACTATATGATTCACACTCGACCTTTCGGTCTCAGTGTTCCGAGGCCATATCTGCATATGCTAGGCTCGTCAAGTTTAACCTGAGTATTCTGCGTGTGCAAAAACTGGTTTGCACCCGTTGTAGATGGATGTAGAGCTAATCACACCCGATCATCACATGGTGTCTGGGCACGGCGAACTTTGGCAACGGTGCATACTCAGGGAGAACACTTTTATCTTGAAATTTAGTGAGAGATCATCTTATAATGCTACCGTCAATCAAAGCAAGATAAGATGCATAGAAGATAAACATCACATGCAATCAATATAAGTGTATGATATGGCCATCATCATCTTGTACTTGTGTTCTCCATCTTCGAAGCATTGTCATGATCACCATCGTCACCGGCGCGACACCTTGATCTCCATCGTAGCATCGTTGTTGTCTTGCCAATCTTATGCTTCTACGACTATCGCTACCGCTTAGTGATAAAGTAAAGCATTACAGGGCGATTGCATTGCATACAATAAAGCGACAACCATATGGCTCCTGCCAGTTGCCGATAACTCGGTTACAAAACATGATCATCTCATACAATAAAATTTAGCATCATGCCTTGACCATATCACATCACAACATGCCCTGCAAAAACAAGTTAGACGTCCTCTACTTTGTTTGTTGCAAGTTTTACGTGGCTGCTACGGGCTAAAGCAAGAACCAGTCTTACCTACACATCAAAACCACAATGATAGTTTGTCAAGTTGGTGTTGTTTTAACTTTCGCAAGGACCGGGCGTAGCCACACTCGGTTCAACTAAAGTTGGAGAAACTGACACCCGCCAGCCACCTGTGTGCAAAGCACGTCGGTAGAACCAGTCTCGCGTAAGCGTACGCGTAATGACGGTCCGGGCCACTTCATCCAACAATACCGCCGAACCAAAGTATGACATGCTGGTAAGCAGTATGACTTATATCGCCCACAACTCACTTGTGTTCTACTCGTGCATATAACATCAACACATAAAACCTAGGCTCGGATGCCACTGTTGGGGAACGTAGTAATTTCAAAAAAATTCCTACGCACACGCAAGATCATGGTGATGCATAGCAACGAGAGGGTAGAGTGTTGTCTACATACCCTCGTAGACCGACAGCGGAAGCGTTATGACAACGCGGTTGATGTAGTCATACATCTTCACGGCCCGACCGATCAAGCACCAAAACTACGGCACCTCCGAGTTCTAGCACACGTTCAGCTCGATGACGATCCCCGGACTCCGATCCAGCAAAGTGTCGGGGAAGAGTTCAGTCAGCACGACGGTGTGGTGACGATCTTGATGTTCTACCGTCGCAGGGCTTCGCCTAAGCACTGCTACAATATTATCGAGGATTATGGTGGAAGGGGGCACCGCACACGGCTAAGAGAACGATCACGAAGATCAACCTGTGTGTCTAGAGGTGCCCCCTGCCCCCGTATATAAAGGAGCAAGGGGGGAGGCCGGCCGGCCCTTGCAGGGCGCGCCAGTAGGAGGAGTCCTCCTCCTAGTAGGAGTAGGACTCCCCTCTTTCCTACTCCTACTAGGAGGGGGAAGGGAAGGGGAGAGGGAGAAGGAAAGGGGGGCGCCGCCCCCCCTCTCCTAGTCCAATTCGGACCAGAGGGGGAGGGGCGTGCGGCCCACCCTGGCCGCACCTCTCTCTCTCCACTAAGGCCCATAAGGCCCATTACTTCTCCCGGGGGGTTCCGGTAACCCTCTGGCACTCTGGTTTTCTCCGAAATCACCCAGAACACTTCCGGTGTACGAATATAGTCGTCCAATATATCAATCTTTATGTCTCGACCATTTCGAGACTCCTCGTCATGTCCGTGATCACATCCGGGACTCCGAACAACCTTCAGTACATCAAAACATATAAAGTCATAATGAAACTGTCATCGTAACGTTAAGTGTGCAGACCCTACGGGTTCGAGAACAATGTAGACATGACCGAGACACGTCTCCGGTCAATAACCAATAGCGGAACCTGGATGCTCATATTGGCTCCTACATATTCTATGAAGATCTTTATCGGTCAGACCGCATAACAACATACGTTGTTCCCTTTGTCATCGGTATGTTACTTGCCCGAGATTCGATCGTCGGTATCTCAATACCTAGTTCAATCTCGTTATGGGCAAGTCTCTTTACTCGTTCCGTAATACATCATCTCGCAACTAACTCATTAGTTGCATTGCTTGCAAGGCTTAAGTGATGTGCATTACCGAGAGGGCCCAGAGATACCTCTCCGACAATCGGAGTGACAAATCCTAATCTCGAAATACGCCAACCCAACATGTACCTTTGGAGACACTTGTAGAGCACCTTTATAATCACCTAGTTACGTTGTGACATTTGGTAGCACACAAAGTGTTCCTCCGGCAAACGGGAGTTGCATAATCTCATAGTCATAGGAACATGTATAAGTCATGAAGAAAGCAATAACAACATACTAAACGATCGGGTGCTAAGCTAATGGAATGGGTCATGTCAATCACATCATTCTCCTAATGATGTGATCCCATTGATCAAATGACAACACATGTCTATGGTTAGGAAACATAACCATCTTCGATTAACGAGCTAGTCAAGTAGAGGCATACTAGTGACGTTTAGTTTGTCTATGTATTCACACAAGTATTATGTTTCCGGTTAATACAATTCTAGCATGAATAATAAACATTTATCATGATATAAGGAAATAAATAATAACTTTATTATTGCCTCTAGGGCATATTTCCTTCATATTGTGGCCGATGTTACTTTCGCAATCCCATGCTTCAGTTCCATTAAGAAATTAAACTGGGAGCTCTGCTCCTATAGTCGAACAAAAAAACTACTCCTAGTTGTATGGCAGCTGGGAGTACTTGTTTTGTAACGTTGCCTAGTTGTGATAACTGTTGTGAATTGGTAACTCACACCTCACTGCCTACGCCTCCTGAGCCCTAGCTAAAATACTTATGTTCTGTATACCAATATTTTGCCATCAAGAGTGTTTCATACCTAGACATCATCTAAATGCCTGAATGGAATAGTAATCTCCCCTTTAATACTGCATATTTGTGGACAAACCCAATACTTTTCAGCCAGTGTTTTTCCCCCTTCATTACCAGAAGAACTTGTCCTTATGAATGTGCAAATTAAAGGTGCCTCCAGTGTTTTGCCACTTGTTTTGAAACCTGCCTGTTGGGGATATAACTATTCGAGTAAGCCGGCCAGGAGGGGCCGGGTTACGCAAAGAGTATTCATCGTGAAGGAAGCCCAAGACCCAGCATGAGAATGGCGATTCATAGGGTTTAAAGCCCACGGGCGACTTAAGGCCCATAGTGATAAACCGCCATAATGGCATGACTTGTAACATAAGGTAGAGGTAACCAGTCACCGAGCTGGACACTGTTTATGAGCCGGCCGGGACTCTGTAGGCCGCAGGGCGTCAACCCGTGTATATAAGGGGACGACCCGCCAGCGGCTTAGGGCAAGAAACAACTCCTCGAGAGCCAGGCATAGCGTATTTCACTCCCTGGTCATCGAAACCTCAAGCAATACCAACCCAACTAGACGTAGGCCTTCCTTCACCGCAAGGGGCTGAACTAGTATAAACCTCACGTGTCCTTTGTCCCGATTAACCCCTTTAAGCTTCTTAGTTGCGATGGCTCCACGACTAAGTCCTTCCAAGAGGACATCTGCCGTGACAATTCCACGACAGTTGGCGCCCACCGTGGGGCCCGCGCATGGTGGATTTGAGTTCTTGAAGGGCAGCTTCGAAGGGCTCAAGGGATATGCAGTGGGCCGGATGACCAAGAGTCGTCGCGGCAAGATCTACATCGACGATGAAGGCTGGGGCCTCGACGCCGGATCAATTGAGTATGGGTACCGGGTCCCCTTCGGCGGAATTCACGTCTTCATCGGCCGAATTGGTGAGCCGGGCCCTGAGCCGGACAACTGCACCGACCTCGTCGAGACGGCTCAGCGTGCGAGACCCGCCCGAGCTCAACCTGTCGAGAAACATGCCTTTGTGGGTTGCATCCACGGAGGTGAACTTTTGGAAGGATCTGAAGAAGCTGGCGAGCCGGCCGTCCTCTCGGATGGTGATTCGTCCGCCGGTTCAACGGATTCGCTGTATCAAGTCCAAGATGGTATACTTGGGGGCTGTTCCGATGGCAGCACTATTCCGGACCCCTCTGAGTCACTAAATTGGACAGGTGTCTTCATGGCTGGTACTCAACCCGATCAAAATTCTACGGCCTCAGCAGCAATAACGTCCGGGTTAGGAGCAGCCGGGGCAGGAGGCCCTGTGCGCTCATCGGCTCAGGTGTTGATGGATCTTATGGATAGGCTTACAGCCTTGTTGACTATTACGGTCATCCCTGCGACTCAAGATGAGCATAACACAGAGGTGGCACGGGTTCGTGAAGAGATCGCTCAGGCCAAGGAAACCTTATCAGCCGAAGATACTAGATTGGCCACAGAGCGGGCGGCTTTGGACGCATAGGCGCAGCAGCTTCAGGCAGAGGCTTTTCAGCTCACGTTGAGCCTGAACACGTCTAATGAGGTGATGAGGAGGAGACATCAGAAGACTCAGTCCCGCTTACCTCAGATCTACGATCCGCGGAATCTCTTTGCTACACCCGGAGCTAGCCCAAGTAACCCGCCGGGTGTAGATCAGTTTATGACATCCGGAGCAGGAGGACCGGTTCAACCTCAGGTGATGGCGCCTCATCACGGCAATATGGCACTGCCCCGTTACATACCAATACCACCGGGTCACTTCTCCAACCCCATGGAGAACTTAATTGCAGCATCAGCATGTTTGGCGGCTCTTCCAGCAGATGGTGATGATCCGACAGCGGTGGAAACCCGGAGGATCAGGGAACTTGTCCAAACGGTGCTGGCTCAGCAAGAGACCTACTCCTACAGCCGGGATAGGATTCACTCAACTCCTCCGCCCTGGTAAGCTCCGCCTCGCCAAAACCGGAGCCCGAGTTACAGCAGACGCATGGAGTCGGAGGCCCTGTCAAGCAACGCTCAGTGAAGGAACCAACCCGGCGGATATAACCCGGTGCAGGATCGAATACGTCAGGAGGATGAACGGGCGGCTCAGCTAGCAGACCGGCAGGACGTACCGGCTTATCCGACGACTTCTGTGGAGGCGGGAGTTGCTACTAGAACCGGAGGAGTTCCTTGTATGGTACCGGCTCTACGTAATGTACGTCTGCCCAAGGATTCCAAGGGACCTCGAAAGGTGCCGAATTATACGGCCGACTTACAGCCTGGGGCGTGGATTGAAAGTTACGAGATGGCCATGGAGCTGCTGGAGGTTAGTGATGAAGCAATGGCTAAATACTTCACCATGATGTTGGACGGAACGGCCCGTTCTTGGCTAAAGGGTTTGCCACCCAACTCAACTAGTTCATGGGCAGAGCTCAAGGCCCGCTTCATTCAGAACTTCAAAGATACTTGCAAGCAGTCTATGTCGATTCTGGACTTGACAAATTGTAAGCAGGAGGAAGGTGAATCCACAACTCATTGGGTGCGCCTGTTGGGGAACGTAGCAGAAATTTAAAATTTTCCTACGTGTCACCAAGATCTATCTATGGAGAAACCAGCAACGAGGGGAAAGAGAGTGCATCTACATACCCTTGTAGATCGCTAAGCGAAAACGTTCAAGTGAACGGGGTTGATGGATTCGTACTCGTCGTGATCCAAATCACCGATGACCAAGTGCCGAACGGACGGCACCTCCGCGTTCAACACACGTACAGCCCGGTGACGTCTCCCATGCCTTGATCCAGCAAGGAGAGAGGGAGAGGTTGAGGAAGACTCCGTCTAGCAGCAGCACAACGGCGTGGTGGTGGTGGAGGAGCGTGGCAATCCTGCAGGGCTTTGCCAAGCAACGCGGGAGAGGAGGAGGGAGAGATGCAGGGCTGCGCCATCGAGAGGTGAAAAGCTCATGTGTTGGCAGCCCCAAATACGTCAACTATATATAGGGGAGAGGGAGGGGGCTGCGCCCCCTCTAGGGTTCCCACCCAAGGGGTGCGGCAGCCCCCAGATCCCATCTGGGTGGCGGCCAGGTGGAGGGGAGAGGGAGGCGCACCAGGCATGGGCCCTAAGGCCCATCTGCCCTTAGGGTTTGCCCCCCTCCTCCCCTTAGGCGCCTTGGGCCCTTGTGGGGGGCGCACCAGCCCACCTGGGGATGGTTCCCTCCCACACTTGGCCCATGCAGCCCTCCGGGGCTGGTGGCCCCACTTGGTGGACCCCTGGACACCTCCGGTGGTCTCGGTACACTACCGGTGATGCCCAGAACACTTCCGGTGGCCAAAACCATACTTCCTATATATAAATCTTTACCTCCGGACCATTCCGGAACTCCTCGTGACGTCCGGGATCTCATCCGGGACTCCGAACAACATTCAGTAACCACATACGAACTTCCTTTATAACCCTAGCGTCATCGAACCTTAAGTGTGTAGACCCTACGGGTTCGGGAGACACGCAGACATGACCGAGACGTTCTCCGGTCAATAACCAACAGCGGGATCTGGATAACCATGTTGGCTCCCACATGTTCCACGATGATCTCATCGGTTGAACCACGATGTCGAGGATTCAATCAATCCCGTATTCAATTCCCTTTGTCTAGCGGTATTGTACTTGCCCGAGATTCGATCGTCGGTATCCCGATACCTTGTTCAATCTCGTTACCGGCAAGTCTCTTTACTCGTTCCGTAACACATCATCCCGTGATCAACTCCTTGATCACATTGTGCACATTATGATGATGTCCTACTGAGTGGGCCCAGAGATACCTCTCCGTCACACGGAGTGACAAATCCCAGTCTCGATTCGTGTCAACCCAACAGACACTTTCGGAGATACCCGTAGTGCACCTTTATAGCCACCCAGTTACCTTGTGACGTTTGGCACACCCAAAGTATTCCTACGGTATCCGGGAGTTGCACAATCTCATGGTCTAAGGAAATGATACTTGACATTAGAAAAGCTTTAGCATACGAACTACACGATATTGTGCTAGGCTTAGGATTGGGTCTTGTCCATCACATCATTCTTCTAATGATGTGATCCCGTTATCAATGACATCCAATGTCCATGGTCAGGAAACCGTAACCATCTATTGATCAACGAGCTAGTCAACTAGAGGCTTACTAGGGACATGGTGTTGCCTATGTATCCACACATGTATCTGAGTTTCCTATCAATACAATTCTAGCATGGATAATAAACGATTATCATGAACAAGGAAATATAATAATAACCTATTTATTATTGCCTCTAGGGCATATTTCCAACAGCGCCGGGTCAAAGAGATAATACATTTGTCTGACAAGATGGATGCCGGCTCAGCAGTTCTTATGCTAGAGAAGAATTGCCGCTTTGAACCTCTGAGACAGAAGCTGGGGCGTCTTAAGCGCGATTGCAATGATATGGGGACGCTGATGGCGGCCTTAGTCAAGTATGCTGATTCTGATAGTACCAAGGATCCCGCGTCTGATGAGGAAAAGACAGGGAAGGGAAGGAAGAACGGTAATGGAAAGGGTCAGCAGCATAACCCGGCAAATCAAGGAGGCAATAAGCGTAAGGCGGACGGTAACCCGGAATTTGTGGCTAATGCGCAAGGTAACAATCAGAAACGCAAGGGGAAACCGCCCCCTCGGTCCGGCGGGTCAGGTCCATCTCTTGAACAACTACTCAATGAGCCTTGTCCGAGGCATGGCACCCGGGAACATCCAGCGACTCACTTATGGAAGGATTGTGCAATCATGAAGGCTTTCAAGAATTCCAACATGTTTGATGGTAATCAAGGCCCGGGCGGCGGTTCAGGAGCTGGCGGTTTTCATGGCCCGAGCAGCGGTTCAGGTCATGATTTGCAGGGAAACCAGGGTGGTTATCATCAACAGCAGTCTGGTCAAGGAGGTCAGCAGCAGCAGCAGTAGTCGGGTTATCAAAGCCATCCAAAACAATTAAACAGTGGACATTATCACGTATTCACCACAAGTTTGTGTAAACGTGATCAGAAGGTTCATAAGAGGGCTGTGAATTCTGTTGAACCGGCAGTCCCTCGTTACTTACAGTGGTCAGAGCAGTCCATTGTCTGGAGCAGGGAGGATCACCCTCCCCGGGTTGATAACCCGGGTCAACTGGCCCTGGTAGTGGCACCGCAGGTTGGTGGTTACAAATTCACTAAGGTGCTCATGGATGGAGGCAGCAACATCAACATCCTCTATTACGAGACCTTTCGGCGCATGGGCTTAACTGACAAGAACTTAAAGACTTCCAACACCATCTTCCATGGAGTGATGCCTAGTAAGTCGGCATATCCTGTGGGTAAGATTGAGCTGGAGGTAGCTTTTGGGGACGAGCATGATTCTAGGGCTGAGAAGTTAACCTTTGAGGTGGTCAAAATCAAGAGTCCGTATCACGCTTTGTTCGGGCGGCCGGCTTATGCCAAGTTCATGGCGCGGCCGTGTTATGTTTATTTACAGCTCAAGATGCCGGGTTATAAGGGCATCATCACTGTGCATGGAAGTCGAAAGGTGGCCCTGGAATGTGAAGAAGGCGATGCGGCTTACGCCGAGTCTGTCTGTGCAACAGAGGAG
Organism: Aegilops umbellulata; assembly: GCA_032464435.1. Lineage (NCBI taxonomy): Eukaryota > Viridiplantae > Streptophyta > Magnoliopsida > Poales > Poaceae > Aegilops > Aegilops umbellulata. The sequence continues at coordinate 269,970,206 of CP136059.1, read as the reverse complement.
CTCAAATTTTATCAAGATAACATTGACCCGGCGGATAGGACCTCCCTCAAGAAGCCGACGACGGAACATGACCCGGCCATGAAGTTTAAGTCGGCTGCAGAGACTAAGCTTGTTGATTTTACTCCGGGCGATTCGTCTAAGCAGTTCAGCATCAGTGCCAACTTGTATCCTAAATAGGAAAGCGCGCTCATCGAGTTCATCCGTGAGAATCGGGACATCTTTGTATGGAAACCTTCTGACATGCCGGGTGTACCGAGAAGACTCGCTGAGCACACTCTTAATATTGATCCAAAGTATAAGCCGGTCAGGCAGTTTCTGCGGCGATTCAATGAGGAACGACGAAAAGCTATTAGGAGGAGGTCGCCCAGCTCTTGGCGGCTGGGTTTATTATTGAAGTCTTTCACCCAGAGTGGTTGGCTAACCTGGTGCTCGTGCTCAAGAAAAACGGCACCTGGCGGATGTGTGTGGATTATACGTACTTGAATAAGGCTTGTCCGCTGATCCTTTCGCTCTTCCCCGTATTGATCAAATCATTGATGCTACGGCGGGTTGCGCGCGTTTGAGTTTTCTGGATGCTTACTCTGGTTATCATCAGATCAAAATGGCAGTTAAGGACCAGGAGAAGATGGCTTTCATCACTCCATTTGGAGCCTTCTGCTATGTGTCTATGCCCTTTGGGCTCAAGAGTGCCCAGGCGACTTATCAGCGGTGTGTGTAGAATTGCCTCCATAATCAGATTGGGCGCAATGTTCATGCTTATGTGGATGACATAGTGGTGAAGTCCATAGAGACGGAAACCTTGATATCTGATCTCAGAGAAACCTTTGATAACCTCCGGGTTTACAAGATGATGCTTAACCCGGAGAAGTGTGTATTTGGTGTACCTGCAGGCAAGCTTTTGGGATTCTTGGTCTCAAACAGGGGCATTGAAGCTAACCCGGAGAAGATCAAGGCAATCACCTCTTTGGATAAGCCGGCGTGCATCAACGATGTTCAGTGACTAGCGGGTCATGTTGCTGCTTTAAGCCGGTTCACAAGCCGGCTAGGTGAGAAGGCCCTGCCGTTGTATCAGATGAAGAAGAAGGCAGACACCTTTGTCTGGAGTGATGCTGCTAACACCGCTTTTGAGGATTTGAAGAGGCAATTATCTAAGCCGCCGGTTCTTGTAGCTCCTATTGACAAAGAGCCTTTGCTGTTATATGTGGCTGCTAATTCACGAGGCGTCAGCGTTGCAATTGTGGTGGAGAGCAAGGAGGCCGGTAAGGAGCATCTGGTTCAACGGCCGGTTTATTATGTCAGTGAGGTGCTCATCGAGTCAAAGCAAAAGTACCCTCATTGGCAGAAGCTCGTTTACGGAGTGTTCATGGCAAGCCGGAAGTTGAAACAGTATTTCCAAGGTCACCCCATTACAGTGGTGAGTTCTGCCCCCTTGGGAGACATCATCCAGAACAGAGAGGCCACAGGACGAGTCGCCAAGTGGGCCATTGAGCTTGGGCCTCATGGTTTGAAGTATGTGCCACGTACTGCCATTAAGTCTCAAGCCTTGGTGGATTTTATCAATGACTGGACAGAGCTACAGGCACCTGAGGAGAAGCCCGATAACACATATTGGACGATTCACTTTGATGGGTCCAGGCAGCTGGAAGGCTCGGGGGCTGGAGTCGTGTTAACTTCCCCTCAAGGTGACAAATTCTGTTATGTGCTCCGGCTTATGTTTCCTTGTACTAACAATGCAGCTGAATATGAGGCCTTACTCCATGGTCTCCGGATGGCTAAAGAGATGAAGTTGATCCGAGTAAGGTGCTTAGGAGACTCAGACCTTGTGGCCCAATAGGTGTCAGGCAAGTGGGATTCCAAAGATCCCCTTATGGCGGCTTATCATCGTGAAGTTGACGCGGTGGCTGGGCACTTCAAGGGTTATGTGGTGGAGCACATTAATCGAAGGAAGAATGAGGCGGCTGATGCCTTAAGCCGGCTGGGATCTCAGCGTAAGCCGGTGCCGCCTAACAACTTTCTTGATGTTTTGCATAATCCTTCGGTTAAGTTACCTACAGAGGAAGATCTGGTGATACCAGACCCGGAGGCACAGCTGGTGGCGGCTCTCCACGTTATCCCGGATTGGACAGTGCCTTATTTGGCTTACATGAACCGGGGGGAATTGCCTGAAAATGAGACCTTGGCAAGACAAATCGTCCGGCGGTCCAAGTCTATGACAATTATCAATGGCGAGTTACATCACTGCAGCGTCACTGGAGCGTTTCAATGTTGTATGTCGCCTACAGAGGGTCAGGAGATCCTTCTGAGATTCATGAAGGTGATTGTGGTCATCACGCTGGTTCAAAATCTCTTGTGGCCAAAGCTTTCCGTCATGGGTTTTATTGGCTGACGGCTCATGTTGATGCGGAGGATCTGGTCAGTTAATGCGATGGATGTCAGAAGTTCTCACGACGAGCTCATGTGCGGGCTCAAGAATTGAGGATGATTCCAATTACTTGGCCGTTTGCAGTCTGGGGGCTTGACATGGTTGGACCTTTCAAAAGGTCTAAAGATAAAAAGACACACCTCTTGGTGGCAGTTGACAAGTTTACAAAGTGGGTTGAGGCGGAGCCAGTCAGTAAGTGTGATGCAGCCACGGCGGTCCAGTTCATGAAAAAGGTGATTTTCCGTTTCAGCTTTCCACATAGTATCATAACCGATAATGGCACTAACCTCTCCAAAGGAGCCATGGAAGAGTTCTGTCAACGAGAGCATATCCGGCTTGACGTTTCGGCTGTGGCTCATCCTCAGTCCAATGGTCAAGCGGAAAGAGCCAATCAAGAGATCTTGAAAGGTATCAAGCCCCGGCTCTTGGTCCCCTTACAGCGGACGCCGGGTTGTTGGGTGGAAGAGTTACCCTATGTACTTTGGAGCATCAACACTACGCCTAACAGATCCACGGGTTACACACCTTTCTTCATGGTGTACGGAGCAGAGGCGGTTCTGCCAAGTGACATCCGGCATGACGCACCTCGCGTGGCGGCTTACGTTGAGGCTGACAACGAAAAAGCTCGTCAAGATGCACTTGACCTGTTGGACGAAGAGTGATACTTGGCAATAGCCCGCTCGGTGATTTACCAGCAAGACCTGTGCCGCTACCACAACCGTCGGGTTAGGTCCAGAACCTTTCAGGAAGGCAACTTAGTGCTCCGGCTCATCTAGGATCAATCTGACATGCACAAGCTATCCCCTCCTTGGGAAGGACCCTTTGTGGTCAGCAAGAATCTGAACAACGGATCATACTACCTTATTGACGTTCGAGAGCACAGAGACTCACGTAAGTCGGAGAAGGAGACCCGTCGGCCGTGGAATATCGCTCATCTTCGGCCTTACTATACTTGAGCCACCGGCTCTAATGTGTATATATTTCTACTATGTATATATTACACAAAGCAATAAAGCAGGACCTCTGTCCTTTTATCCACTTCCAAAAAAAAGGTTTATGTGTCTTCTTTGTCAGGTGGTGGAGATAACCAAGAGGAAGCGGGTCATATCTGAATCCGGCTTTTCCTTTGGTTTGGTTATGATCATATTTGAATCTAGCCATGGTCACTTGGGGGCTTCCTGTTCAAACATAGGTCGTATTCGGACCAAAGAGAACATAGCTGTCGATACCCACTTGATCGACATACTGCCAAACCCACTTGGGGGCTTCTTGATCATATTTGAATCATAGCTTAACCCCTTTGGGTCTGACGTGGATCGTATTCGAATCAGCGTCATTAAACAACTCTTATGGTCACTTGGGGGCTTCCTGTTCAAACATAGGTCATATTCGAACCAAAGAGAACATAGCTGTCGATACCCACTTGATCGGCATCGCCACAGCCACTGGGGGCTATATGATCGTATCCGAATCTTAGCCTAACCCCTTTGGAATGGTTCACTGATCGTATTCGAATCAGAAGCCTTGTAAATTTTACTCATTATATTTGATTGTCTTGAGAATCTCTTGAAAATACAATGGAGTGTACTGCCATCCTCCGGCTTAACATTGGTTACATCAGGTTGATAAGTACCAGGTGAACTTTATGTGCCTATTTTCAGGAGTTAAACTCAATCTCAAGGGTCGGGCTACATAAGCCGGAAAAATAACCATAAGCATCACAGGTATATCATTATGATTATGACTACTAAGTTTAATCATAAGTTGGTTTTCCTGTAATTATTCTGTATGGGCTCCGGGTTATCAAGACTTACGTGATCCTCATTGCGATAAGTCGCCAAGGGATTTTTTGTTTTGTCTTATGTGCAGGGCAATACAAGATATTTCTGCAAGGACATAACAGATTCATATAAACTGCAAGTGCATAGTAACGGCGGCTTATGCAAGTGTTAAGTGCCATAAGCATGCACGAAGGCATGATAAAAGTCAAAGTATTTTCTACTCTATTACAAGACCCCCCGGGTCTAAATAATGGGGCATTGTTTTTTCTACCAAGACATAAGCAGGTGGCGCCTGGCGATTTACTCTTGGGGTTGACTTGAAGCTTCCGGGTTATCCTTCTCCGCCAGTTGCCTTGTGCTGGAAGGATGATGATGCCCAGTCAATGCCACTCAAGGCTTCAAACTCAGCTTCATCATCTATTAAACCGGTTGGGTCTACTTCAGGGGCAAAGGTATGCTTACGAATTGGAGGGATCAGGATGACATCATCATAATGCAGTGTGGGAATTCTCAGATTCTCTTTATCATAACCCGGCTGATACTTGGAGAGGTCAGTGCCATTCCCAATTAGAGTGGCCACAGGGCGTATGTCCCTCACGCAGCTGGTGAAGTCTTTTTGATCAAACGCTGTGCCATCCTCCTTCAAACTTGGATACCCAAGAGCGATGTCGGCCGGGTCCAGCTCTGGTAACCAGGCCTTGGCCCGGCTCAAGGCAGCTATTGCTTCGGCTCTTGCTTGGGCCCGTCTCAACTCTTGAATCCACTGGGGGAGCACAGCAAGCCGACGTAACACATCTTGCAAGAGGTGGGGCACGTCATTTGATAAGGCCACAACAGCCAAATCACGTTGTGACCCGGTGTATAATTGTTCCACCAGTGTATAGACGGCTTTCAGCTTGACTACCATGTCCTGCTGGAGGGTTTTACTTCTGGGGCCTGTGTTGTTAAACAAAGAGTAAGCCGGAAGTGATAAGTAGCTTGGTCGTCAAAGGAAGGGTAACAGTATTTGAGGTTCATACAAGGAAACGTACCGAAGATCGCTGGGACCATTCGAGATATCTGACGCTTCAAGCCGGACAGCTCGGTGTTTACCTTTGCAAGGGATGCTTCAGCTGCCTCGGCCCGGGTCACCAGAGAGGCCTTCTCATCAGCCCAGGATTTCTTTTCCGACTCAAAGTTCTTCTTCAACTTCTCTTGTTCAGAGACACTGAGTTCAAACTTGGAGTTGGCATTTTGAGTTTCAAGTTCCTGGGCTGACAGGCGGCTTTTAAGGTCAGCAATCTTCGATTCAAATTGACTTATGGTGGCCTGCGTTATCCCGGGTTACAGTTAGCATCATGATAAATAATTTCAAAAGTCTCAAGCACTTTGCAAGCAAAAATACTTGACACTTTGGGGCTAATGTGTACCGAAGCTTTCTACATTATTAAGCCGGTCCTGAATATTAAAGTCACAAGCACTTTACAAGCAAAGATGCTTGGCACTTGGGGGCTAATGTGTATCGCAAGTTAATGGTATTGTGTTACATCTAGTTTAAGTATATTTTCTTTAAGCCGGACAAGCAGTTCTCACAGTTTTTTCTAAGTCTACAACATATTTCCTAATAAGCAGTAGACTTGGGGGCTGGTACAGTAAGTATGAAGGAAAGTAAGGGAGCATAAGTCGTACCTCAGATTTTTGTTCTATCTGCTTCACCATGTCAATTTCTAGGTCACGGATGCTATGCACCTGGTTAATGTAACCCGAGACAAGCTCTCCAATAATTAAATGAGTATAGTCAGTGATGGCTGACTTGGCTTTACGATGTCCCAATAACTCCTCCTTAGAAGAACATCTGGCAAGAACCGTGGGTCGGCCCGGCTCGACAAACTATGTCTTGAGTATTTCTACTTCTGGATCAATTGTCTTGGCCGGGCTAGGTGCTTCCGGATTAACAGAACCAGCCAAAATATCTTCAGCGGGCGGATCAGAGGTTGGTACTATAGTATCCTGAGCCGGCTCAAGTGGCGATTGGTGTGTGGGAGAGCCGGGGGCAGCTGTGCTCAGTTCCTGTTCAATCACCACAGGTTCTTCCGCCGGTTTATCCTTCTTCGTTTTCTTCCTGGGCTTAACTTGCATACTAGGAACAAAGCAGAAGAATGAGTATAGAAACATGAGGAAGAACAAACATAAGGTAAATAAATTGATATTACCCAGGAGCAGTCTTAAAAGCCTGCATGTCTGACTGCATGGACTCGCCGGATGAAGGAGAGGTATCCTGGTAATTGGAGTCAGAGGAATTGAGAGGTTGACGGATTTGACCCGCCAAAGGTAAAAAAGGGTATAAGTCGGAGATAACCTTAGACCGACGCTTCCGGGTTGCATCAGGTAAGCCGGAGGAGAGCTCTGCATCCTTGCTGGTCCGGGTCTGCCTCCGGTTTTCAAATTGCTGTTGCTTCAAAAGAAAGTCAGGATCTTGATAAGCCAAAGGATGTGAAAATCTTACTTTTTGGGTTACTCTTCGAATTTTCTGACGCGGCCGAGGCTCGGAGTCGGAGGAGATGATAGTTACCTCTTCCTCGACGGGTTGGTTGTTCCCCGTGTCTTCCTGAAAAAGGAGAATAGTGTTAGTAAGGTAATGATAACAGAGTGAGGGAAGTTGAAAGGTTACCTCTTCCTCGTTATCATCAGAATCATCGAGCTGGAACATCTCTGAAGCACTTGGTTTTCTCTTTTTTGAGGTAGAAGGTCTGGTGGTTCTCTTTTCGGCCCTCTTTGCCGCCTGGTCCTGTTTGGCCGCTTCATGGTCATACGGGACTTTCCAGAACTTGTCGTTTGCCTGTAAAGAGTTGTGAAAGGGTATGAGTAAGCCGGGGGGTAATATAATAAAAGATGATCATTGAGACTGATGACTTACTGCGGGGGGCGGGTTATTCTTGCAGAAGGGGAGTAAGCTGAAGGTATTGTTTACCAAGTTCCCTCTTTCAACAGTGACTGGATCATAGCCTCGACCGTGTCATCTGGTAAATCATCAGAGCTGTGACGCAGCGGGTCATCCTTTTCCCCCGAGTAAGTACACATTAAGACGGGTCGACGGTTAACGGAATCACCCGCCAGGTAATCCAGGTTCGGACCAAATCAATGCCGTCCAAACCATTGCCCAACAGAGCCTTAATCTTCTTTATGGTGGGGGCAAGTGGAATGCGTTCAGCCGGAGACAATTTGTCGGCCAATGGGTGAGTGGACTCCAAGCGCAGGGCACGGAAGCCGGGTAGTGAATTCTCACCAGCTGGAGAGGTATCTTGGCAATAGAACCTTGTCTGGTTCCACTCTTTTGGATGACTTGGTAGCTCTGCGTAAGGAAATAGGCAGTCTCTTCGCCGTTGGATTGAGATGCCACCGAGTTCCAGACTGGGCCCATTGGCCCGTTCGTTTTGCCGGTTCAAATAAAACAGCTCTCTAAACAAATTTAAATTTGGCTCTTCTCCAAGATACACCTCGCAAAACACTTGGAAGTTGCAGAGGTTCGACACGGAGTTGGGCCCGATGTCTTGAGGTCTGAGGTCAAAGAAATGTAGAACATCTCTGAAGAATTTTGACCCGGGTGGGGCAAAGCCCCGGGTCATGTGATCTGTAAACACAATTACCTCCCCTTCCTTGGGTTGAGGTTTCTCCTCTGATGGGTTAGGAGCACGATAGGACATAACTTCCTTTCGGGGCAGATGGCCAGATTTCACAAACCCAGCTAGAGAACTCTCTGTAACAGTGGATTTGACCCAGTTGCAAGTCACCGGAGGTTTGACAGCTTTGGGTGCCATTGCGTAAACTGATGCCTACAACAAGATAAAGGAATTTTTCCGGTTTAATTATAACACGGAGGAAAACGCTATGGGTTTACTCAAAGATGGCGGCTTAAGAAGGGGCCTAATGACGTACAGGTAACTATGTGATAATGTTTAACAGCTTGCTGTAAATTAAGGATGATTAAGGTTTTCTTAAGTCACTAGAGGCAAGCGGTGACGACAGCCGGTGTTGTCTTAAAACGGTCACATGGACTACTGTGGCTAGAACAGATTCAACAGACCCGATTTTTCCGCTAAGTGTGGAACAAACAAGTTTCACAAGTTGCAGTTATTATTTTGGATCAAACGGTCGCTCTGAAAAGAAAAATTTCTAGACCTAAAATAGTACGGAGAAGCTCATATAGTCGAAGAGGGCTTTCAAAAAAGGGAGATGAGATCTGTTTCTATGCAAAATAAGTACAAAGCAATCACCGCAGCAGTTCTACGGCATTTTTATGATCTAAACAGGGCATTCGAGGCAAAAACTATCAAGGGTTTGCAGCGGGTGGCAATGAACACCGACGAACTCGACGGAGCCTTAATGCAGATCCAAGAAGGAGAAGAGAGGAACTCACGGAAGCGGACAAGCTGCATAGATTCGCCGTCGATTTCTGGTCAGAGTCAGGTCGATGCAGCGGCCTGAGTTGGTGAAGACGAAGGGCTCGACGGCGGCGGCGGCGGAGCTTGAGGGGAAGAAGACGACTGAAAGAGGGAAGAATGGAAGACCTAGGTCGCTCTATTTATAAGGAAAGACTGACCGAGATGGCGCGAGAAACGAGGAGATTAAACATTGTTATCCAGCGGCCCCGACGCCACGATTCTCGGGATGGTCAGTAAAGGCAGAGATCCGTTGAAGATGTGGCGGATTAAAATATGAATTTATTGAAGATGACGTCATGGTGATTTAACCCGGATCCAGATGATGACATCATGGCGGGTTACAATTTTCACACAAGACAGAAGACTAAAGGCCAATCCATAAGGTTTTAAAAGATTGACATGAACCTGTTCAAATCAATCTAGGGCCTAATGTTGGGGATATAACTATTCGAGTAAGCCGGCCAGGAGGGGCCGGGTTACACAAAGAGTATTCATCGTGAAGGAAGCCCAAGACCCAGCATGAGAATGGCGGTTCATAGGGTTTAAAGCCCACAGGCGACTTAAGGCCCATAGTGATAAACCGCCATAATGGCATGACTTGTAACATAAGGTAGAGGTAACCAGTCACCAAGCCGGACACTGTTTATGAGCCGGTCGGGACTCTGTAGGCCGCAGAGCGTCAACCCGTGTATATAAGGGAACGACCCGCCAGCGGCTTAGGGCAAGAAACAACTCCTCGAGAGCCAAGCATAGCATATTTCGCTCCCTGGTCATCGAAACCTCAAGCAATACCAACCCAACTAGACGTAGGCCTTCCTTCACCGCAAGGGGCTGAACTAGTATAAACCTCGCGTGTCCTTTGTCCCGATTAACCCCTTTAAGCTTCTTAGTTGCGATGGCTCCACGACTAAGTCCTTCCAAGAGGACATATGCCGTGACAATTCCACGACACTGCCATATTACATCCCAAAAGGCAAAATTACAATATCCTATTGTTGAACAAGTGCCATACAACCACGAACTGAGGGAGCATCTATGATAGCATGTGTCAACAACAAAGGAGAAGCACCGACAACGAACGTTCCACCACTTAATATGGTCATGGGCAAGCGCTGCTGCGATGATCATGCCTCCCTAAGCTAGACATACGCATTCACAGCGTCTTGGACTTGGAGTTGGGCAAGAACATTGGTGATCCAAATGCCCGACAATGTGCTCACAAGGGAGCATGATGTAGAAGATGTCCCTATGCATCCCAGCCCTATTGGTTCATTTCTGCTTGTCTCACTATGTTTCTAGGTTGAGGTAAAGGATTAGCTCGTGAGGAAAGTGGATATTGGAAGAGGGGTTGAGGGAGAATACATGGACAGTAAACTGAAATATAAAGCATGCAGACACTATTCTCGCTAGCAATCACATGTTTGTGTATTCGATGTTATTGAATATTGATAGCCATTTGTTGTTTACATATGCTCCCAGCGCTACACAATCTAATGCCTCAATGCCTTCAGAAAAATGTACAGATGGCACTAGCTAGGTGTGTCATCTTCAATATTAGGTACCTCAGTTTACTCCTTTACCCTTTATTTTTGAAAATAAGAATACACATAGATGATGAAAATTTATTCTAAAAATGGTTTTTAGTGTTATCTCTGTAAATTGATTTCCTAATAGATATAAGTGTGCCGATTAGAACAATTTTGAAAAAAAATGATGATACAATAAGATTCGGTACAAGAAATAAATATTTCATACTGACGTCAACATATTACGTTCACCATGCCTAAACACATCAACAAACATCTAAAGATCACATTTCTAACTTCGTTTGCATCTTATATCTTCGCATTACTGGTTGATGGTCTTGTTTGGAAACCATACAACTAAGGGCAGACCAAGACTAAGAACATGGACCCTAAAAAAAAGACCAAGGACATGGTGAATGTAAGCTGCAAATGATATAGCATTTCAACTAAGGACAGTCTATTAAGAAAGGTTGGGTAGGAAGTAAGATGTGTATGGTCTGTAGTGAAGGGCAGACCCTAAATCACCTATTTCTTACATTGTACTAGTATGGTTAGATATGTTTGGAATAAGATTAATTATGCTTTGAAGATTGATGCAACTAGATCCACAGTTAAGTTAGTTTCCGGTTTCTATATTTTCTTAGTGAGGTTACTGTATGGTTGTTTGTTTTCAAAAGTAGCTAGTAGTATTGTTGTGCCTGCTGGGACTTTTGGAACTCCATGTTTGTTTCATTTTCATTGAGAAATTAAACTTGGAGCTCTGCTCCTATATTCAAAGAAAAAGTTACTTGTTCTGTAACGCTGCCTAGTTGTTGTGATAACTGTTGTGAATTGGTAATTCACTCCTCACTGACTACGCGCACTGATCCCTAGTTAAAATACATATGTTCTGTATGCTAATATTTTGTCATCAAGAGTGTTCATAGCCACTATTATCTAAATGCTTGGATGAAACAATAATGCCCATTTTAATACTGCATATTTATGGACAGACCCATCTCAAGAGGGCCAGTGTTTTTTCCTTTATTGCCAGAAGAACTTGTTCCTTTTGAATGTGCAAATTAAAGGTTTCTCCAGTGTATTACCACTTACTTTGAACCCTGCCACATTACATCCAAATAGGCCAAACTACACCATCCCATGGGTGAACAAGTGGCATACAGTGACGAAGGGAGATGTCATTTGTACAACACGCGTCAACAACAGAGGAGAACCACTGACAAAGAATGATGTTCCACCACTGAACCTGGTCATGGCAAGCGCTGCTATGATGAACATGCCTCTCTAAGTGTGGGACTTGGAGCTGGGCGGGCAAGGCCATTGGGTCATCCAAACGCCCGTTGATTTGCTTGCAAGCAAGCATGGTGTAGAAGGTGTCCCTATGCATCCCAGCCCTATTGGTTCATTTCTGTTTGTCTCACTATGCTTCTAGGTTGAGGTTAAGGATGTCAGAAGAGGGAATGACGGAGAATGCATGGACAGTGAACTATGAAATATAAAGCATGAAGACACTATTCTCGCTAGAAATCACACGTTCGTGCACTCGGTGTTATTGATAGCCATTTGTTGCTTACATTTACTCCTGGCGCTACACAATCTAATGCTTCAATGCCTTCAACAAAATGTACAGAAGCACTATTCATGCTAGGTGTGCATAAGTGTCATCTTCGATGACACGGACCCCATCCTACTCCTTTATCCTTCATTTTTTAAAATAAGAATGTTGTTTTGTTAAGTAAATGGACATGGACGTTGGAAAATGAGAAGGAACTGTTGAAGAGTTTAATTCTTAGAAATGTGTTATGCAGGCTAATCTAGCACAAGTTCAATTGAAGGCTGCTCAATCCCATTTCCTTCATGGAGACCTGAAAGTGAGAGATGTTGTTATAGGTTAGTAGAAATATAGTGGGGTATTGGCTCGAAACTAGGTTTTAGAAGGATATTTGGATATGGGACGATGATGTGTATAGTCTGGGTCTGTCTGAAGAGGATAGGTGTAGATGGATGCTCATCATGCTAAGTATTTAACCCTGAAATTAGCCCAAGTAAGATGTCCTTGTAAAAAAACTGTGGCTCTTTGAAGTGCCTTTAGAAATCAGAGTTCTCATTTAGCTGGTTCTTCGATATAGCATTTCAACTATGGACAGTCTATTAAGAAAGGTTGGGTAGGAAGTAAGATGTGTATGGTCTGTAGTGAAGAGGAGACCCTAGATCACCTTTTCTTACATTGTACTATGGTTAGATATGTTTGGAATGTGATTAATTATGGTTTGAAGATTGATGCAACTAGATCCATAGTTATTTAGTTACTTAGGTGGGTAATGTGCTTTAATGGTACGATGTGTAACTCAGTGGCAGGTAGGGATCATGGTGCTGCTCTGGTCCTTGTGAAAAAACAGGAACGCCGCTTGTTTTGGAAATATCTATCTATATGATCCAAGTAGTCTGATTGTGCAGATGGCTCATTGGTTATCGTGCTGGGTTGGACTTTGGAGAGCAGGTTTGCACGACATGCGGCGCCAAGGGGCAATGCAGCCGCTGCAAGTTACGGGTTATATCTTCGCAATGACGGCCGATGGTGTTGTTTGGAAATCATCTGAAGCTGCAGAATATCGAGGTTTATCTCTGGTTTCTATAATGTCCTAATGAGGTTATTTCATGTTTCAGTTTCATTTAGAAATTAACCTGAACGCTATGCTCCTATATAGTCGAACAAAAGCGCTACTTGTTTTGTATCGCTGCCTAATGTTGGGGAACGTAGTAATTTCAAAAAAAATCCTACGCACACGCAAGATCATAGTGATGCATAGCAACGAGAGGGGAGAGTGTGTCCACGTACCCTCGTAGACCGAAAGCGAAAGAGTTAGCACAACGCGGTTGATGTAGTCGTACGTCTTCATGATCCGACCGATCAAGTACTGAACGCACGGCACCACCGAGTTCAGCACACGTTCAGCCCGATGACGTCCCTCGAACTCTGATCCAACCGAGTGTTGAGGGAGAGTTTTGTCAGCAAGACGGCATGGTGACGATGATGATGTTCTACTGACGCAGGGCTTCGCCAAAGCACCACTACGATATTATCGAGGTGGACTATGGTGGAGGGGGCACCGCAAACGGCTAAAAGATCAATGATCAATTGTTGTCTTCGGGGTGCCCCCCTGCCCTCGTATATAAAGGAGCAAGGGGGGGAGAGGCGGCCGACCAGGAGAGGGGCGCGCCAGGAGGAGTCCTACTCCCACCGAGAGTAGTACTCCCTCCCTTCCTTGTTGGATTAGGAGAAGGGGGAAAGAGGAGGAGGAGAAGAAGGAAAGGGGGGCGCCTCCCCCTCCTTGTCCAATTCAGACTAGAGGGGGAGGGGGCGCGCGGCCTGCCCCGGCCGCCCCTCCTCTTCTCCACTAAGGCCCATATAGGCCCATTAATCCCCCGGGGGGTCCGGTAACCCCCGGTACTCCGGTATATATCCGATAACCCCCGGAACCATTCCAGTGTCCGAATATAGTCGTCCAATATATCAATTTTCATGTCTCGACCATTTCGAGACTCCTCGTTATGTCTGTGATCACATCCGGGACTCCGAACAACCGTCGGTACATCAAAACATATAAACTCATAATATAACTGTCATCGAAACTTTAAGCGTGCGGACCCTACGGGTTCGAGAACTATGTAGACATGACTGAGACACATCTCCGGTCAATAACCAATAGCGGAACCTGGATGCTCATATTGGCTCCCACATATTCTAAGAAGATCTTTATCGGTCAGACCGCATAACAACATACGTTGTTCCCTTTGTCATCGGTATGTTACTTGCCCGAGATTCTATCGTCGGTATCTCAATACCTAGTTCAATCTCGTTACCGGCAAGTCTCTTTACTCGTTTGTAATACATCATCCCGCAACTAACTCATTAGTTGCAATGCTTGCAAGGCTTAAGTGATGTGCATTACCGAGTGGGCCCAAAGATACCTCTTCGACAATCGGAGTGACAAATCCTGATCTCGAAATACGCCAACCCAACAAGTACCTTCGGAGACACCTGTAGAGCACCTTTATAATCACCCAGTTACGTTGTGACGTTTGGTAGCACACAAAGTGTTCCTCTGGTAAACGGGAGTTGCATAATCTCATAGTCATAGGAACATGTATAAGTCATGAAGAAAGCAATAGCAGAATATTAAACGATCGTGTGCTAAGCTAACGGAATGAGTCAAGTCAATCACATCATTCTCCTAATGATGTGATCCCGTTAATCAAATGACAACTCATGTCAATGGCTAGGAAACATAACCATCTTTGATCAACGAGCTAGTCAAGTAGAGGCATACTAGTGACACTCTATTTGTCTATGTATTCACACATGTATTATGTTTCCGGTTAATACAATTCTAGCATGAATAATAAACATTTATCATGATATAAGGAAATAAATAATAACTTTATTATTGCCTCTAGGGCATATTTCCTTCAGTCTCCCACTTGCACTAGAGTCAGTAAGCTAGATTATACAGTAATGATTCTAACACCCATGGAGCCTTGGTGCTGATCATGTTTTGCTCGTGGAAGAGGCTTAATCAACGGGTCTGCAACATTCAGATCCGTATGTATCTTGCAAATTTTTATGTCTCCCACCTGGACTAGATCCCGGATGGAATTGAAGTGTCTCTTGATGTGCTTGGTTCTTTTGTGAAATCTGGATTCCTTCGCCAAGGCAATTGCACTAGTATTGTCATAAAAGATTTTCATTGGACCCGATGCACTAGGTATGACACCTAGATCGGATATGAACTCTTTCATCCAGACTCATCCATTTGCTGCTTCTGAAGCAGCGATCTACCCCGCTTCACACGTAGATCCTACCACGACGCTTTGTTTAGAACTGCACCTACTCACAGCTCCACCGTTCAATGTAAACACGTATTCGGTTTGCGATTTAGAATCATCCAGAACAATGTCAAAGCTTGCATCAACATAACCATTTACGATGAGCTCTTTGTCACCTCCATAAACGCGAAACATATCCTTAGTCCTTTTCAGGTATTTTAGGATGTTCTTAACCGCTGTCTGATGTCTACTACGCAACCTTCTTCTTGTAGACGTTGTTGGCCTCCAAGTGCAGAGGTTTGTAGGACAGTAGCAAATTTCCCTCAAGTGGATGACCTAAGGTTTATCAATCCGCGGGAGGTGTAGGATGAAGATGGTCTCTCTCAAACAACCCTGAAACCAAGTAACAAAGAGTCTCTTGTGTCCCCAACACACCCAATACAATGGTAAATTGTATAGGTGCACTAGTTCGGCGAAGAGATGGTGATACAAGTGCAATATGGATGGTAGATATAGGTTTTTGTAAACTGAAAATATAAAAACAGTGAGGTAACAAGCGGTAAAAGTGAGCGTAAACGGTATTGCAATGATAGGAAACAAGGCCTAGGGTTCATACTTTCACTAGTGTAAGTCCTCTCAACAATAATAACATAGTTGGATCATATAACTATCCCTCAACATGCAACAAAGAGTCACTCCAAAGTCACTAATAACGGAGAACAAACGAAGAGATTATGGTAGGGTACGAAACCACCTCAAAGTTATTCTTTCCAACCAATCCATTGGGCTATTCCTATAAGTGTCACAAACAGCCCTAGAGTTCGTACTAGAATAACACCTTAAGATACAAATCAAACAAAACCCTAATGTCACCTAGATACTCCAATGTCACCTCAAGTATCCGTGGGTATGATTATACGATATGCATCACACAATCTCAGATTCATCTATTCAATCTAACACAAAGTACTTCAAAGAGTGCCCAAAGTTTCTACCGGAGAATCACGACGAAAACGTGTGCCAACCCCTATGCATAGGTTCATGGGCGGAACCCGCAAGTTGATCACCAAGACATACATCAAGTGAATCACGTGATATCCCATTGTCACCACAGATACACATGACAAGACATATGTCAAGTGTTCTCAAGTCATTCAAGACTGAATCCGATAAGATTACTTCAAAGGGAAAACTCAATCCATTACAAGAGAGAAGAGGGGAAGAAGAAACATAAGATCCAACTATAATAGCAAATCTCGCGATACGTCAAGATCGTGCCAAATCAAGAACGCGCGCGAGAGAGATCAAACACATAGCTACTGGTACATACCCTCATCCCCGAGGGTGAACTGCTCCCTCCTCGTCATGGAGAGCGCCGGGATGATGAAGATGGCCATCGGTGAAGGTTCCCCCCTCCGGTAGGGTGCAAAAACAGGGTCCCGATTGACTTTTGGTGGCTATAGAGGCTTGCGGCTGCGGAACTCCCGATCTAATCTCTGTTCTGGAAGTTTTAGGGTACGTGAGTATATATGGGTGCAGGAGGTACGTCGGTGGAGCTTCGGGGGCCCCACGAGGCAGGGGGTGCGCCCTGGGGGGTGGGCGCGTCCCCACCCTCGTGAGCACCTCCCTTAGCTCCTGACGTGGGGTCCAAGTCCATCCGATAGCTTTCCTTCCAAAAATAACTTCTCCAGTTGATTTCATTCCGTTTCGACTCCGTATGATATTCCTTTTGTTCGAAACACTGAAATAGGCAAAAAACAACAAATCTGGGCTGGGCCTCTGGTTAAAAGGTTAGTCTCAAAAATAATATAAAATTGGATAATAAAGCCCAATATTGCCCGAAATAGTAGATAATATAGCATGGAGCAATCAAAACATAGATACGTTGGAGACGTATCAAGCATCCCCAAGCTTAATTCCTGCTCGTCCTCGAGTAGGTAAATGATAAAAAAGATAATTTTTGATGTGGAATGCTAGTTGGCATAATTTCATTGTAATTCTTCTTAATTGTGATATGAATATTCAGATCCGAAAGATTCAAGGCAACAATTTATATTGACATAAAAATAATAATACTTCAAGCATACTAACAAAGCAATCATGTCTTCTCAAAATAACATGGCCAAAGAAAGTTCATCCCTACAAAATCATATAGTTTAGTCATGCTCCATTTTCGTCACACAAGAATACTCTCATCATGCACAACCCCGATGACAAGCCAAGCAATTTTTTCATACTCTAGTAATCTCAAACTTATAAACCTTCATGCAATACATGAGCGCGAGCCATGGATATAACACTATGGGTGGAATAGAATATGATGATGGGGGTTATGTGGAGAAGACCAAAAAGGAGAAAGTCTCACATCAACGAGGCTAATCAATAGGCTATGGAGATGCCCATCAATTGATGTTAATACAAGGAGTAGGGATTGCCATGCAACGGATGCACTAGAGCTATAAATGTATGAAAGCTCAATAAAAGAAACTAAGTGGGTGTGCATCCAACTCGCTTGCTCACGAAGACCTAGGGCATTTTGAGGAAGCCCATCATTGGAATATACAAGCCAAGTTCTATAATGAAAAATTCCCACTAGTATATGAAAGTGATATCATAGGAGACTCTCTATTATGAAGATCATGGTGCTACTTTGAAGCACAAGTGTGGTAAAAGGATAGCAGCATTGTCCCTTCTCTCTTTTTCTCTCATTTTTTTATTTTTTATTTGGGCCCTTTTTATGGCCTCTTTTTTTCTCCTTTTTTTATTTTTCGTCCGGAGTCTCATCCCAACTTGTGGGGGAATCATAGTCTCCATCATCCATTCCTCACTGGGACAATGCTCTAATAATGATGATCATCACACTTTTATTTACTTACAACTCAAGAATTACAACTCAATACTTAGAACAAGATATGACTCTATATGAATGCCTCCGGCGGTGTACCGGGATGTGCAATGAATCAAGAGTGATATGTACGAAAGAATTATGAACGGTGGCTTTGCCACAAATACGATGTCAACTACATGATCATGCAAAGCAATATGACAATGATGAAGCGTGTCATAATAAATGGAACGGTGGTAAGTTGCATGGCAATATATCTCGGAATGGCTATGGAAATGCCATGATAGGTAGGTATGGTGGCTGTTTTGGGGAAGGTATATGGTGGGTGTATGATACCGGCGAAAAGTGTGCGGTATTAGAGAGGCTAGCAATGGTGGAAGGATGGGAAAAGTGCGTATAATCCATGGACTCAACATTAGTCATGAAGAACTCATATACTTATTGCAAAAATCTAGAAGTTATCAAAGCAAAGTATTACGCGCATGCTCATAGGGGGATAGATTGGTAGGAAAAGACCATCGCTCGTCCCCGACCGCCACTCATAAGGAAGACAATCAATAAATAAATCATGCTCCGACTTCATCATATAACGGTTCACCATACGTGCATGCTACAGGAATCACAAACTTTAACACAAGTATTTCTCAAATTCACAACTACTCAACTAGCATGACTCTAATATCACCATCTTCATATCTCAAAACAATTATCAAGCATCAAACTTTTCTTAGTATTCAACACACTGATAAGAATTCTTACAAATCTTGTATGCTTAGCATATTAGGATTATTTAAGCAAATTACCATGCTATTTAAGACTCTGAAAATAATATAAGTGAAGCATGAGAGTTCAACTATTTATTCAAAATAAAACTACCACCATGCTCTAAAAGATATAAGTGAAGCACTAGAGCAAACAACAAACTACTCCGAAAGATATAAGTGAAGATCAATGAGTAGTCGGATAATTATGCAACTATTTGTAGACTCTCCCATTTAAGAATTTCAGATCTTGTGATATTATTCAAATAGCAAGAAAAGCTAAAGAAAATAAAATTGATGCTCCAAGCAAAACACATATCATGTGGTGAATAAAAATATAGCTCCAAGTAAAGTTACCGATGAACGAAGACGAAAGAGGGGATGCCTTACGGGGCATCCCCAAGCTTAGATGCTTGGTTATCCTTGAATATTACCTTGGGGTGCCTTGGGCATCCCCAAGCTTAGGCTCTTGCCACTCCTTATTCCATAGTCCATCGAATCTTTACCCAAAACTTCAAACCTTCACAACACAAAACTCAACAGAAAACTCGTAAGCTCCGTTAGCGAAAGAAAACAAAACACCACTTCAAGGTACTGTAAGGAACTCATTATTTATTTATATTGGTGTTAAACCTACTTTATTCCAACTTCTCTATGGTTTATAAACTATTTTACTAGCCATAGAGTCATCAAAATAAGCAAACAACACACGAAAAACAGAATCTGTCACAAACAGAATAGTCTGTAGTAATCTGTATCAAACGTATACTAATGGAACTCAAAAAATTCTAAAATAAACTGGTGGACCTGAGGAATTTGTCTAGTAATCATCTGCAAAAAGAATCAACTAAATAGCACTCTCTAGTAAATTTTTTAGCTAATCTCGTGAGCGCTAAAGTTTCTGTTTTTTACAGCATGATCATAAAGACTTCACCCAAGTCTTCCCAAAGGTTCTACTTGGCACAAACACTAATTAAAACGTAAAACCACATCTAAACAGAAGCTACATGGATTATTTATTACTAAACAGAACCAAAAGGCAAATAACAAAATAATATTGGGTTGCCTCCCAACAAGCGCTATCGTTTAACGCCCCTAGCTAGGCATGATGATTTCAATGATGCTCACATAAAAGATACGAATTGAAACATAAAGAGAGCATCATGAAGAATATTACTAGCACATTTAAGTCTAACCCACTTCCTATGCATAGGGATTTTGTGAGCAAACAACTTATGGGAACAATAATCAACTAGCATAGGAAGGCAAAACAAGCATAACCTTAAAATTTTAAGCACACAGAGAGGAAAATCGATATTATTGCAATTCCTACAAGCATATATTCCTCCCTCATAATAATTTGCAGTAGCATCATGAATGAATTCAACAATATAACCAGCACCTAAAGCATTCTTATCATGATCTACAAGCATAGAATTTTTATTACTCTCCACATAAGCAAAATTCTTCTCATTCCGAATAGTGGGAGTATCATAAGGGACTTGAATACTATAAATTGTTTCCACATTAAAATAGTAATGTTCAGAGAAAGGGTACTCACAATCATGAGAAGTTTTATAAATATAATCATCACTACTCTTTATAGCATAAGTTTTATCACAATAATCATCATAAGTAGCAACTTTGTTCTCATCATAATCGATTGACACCTCTTCAAAAATAGTGGATACATCACTAAATAAAGTCATGACCTCTCCAAATCCACTTTCATAAATATTATAATATTCAACATCCTCCAATATTGTGGGATCACTACTTCCTAAAGTTGACACTCTTCCAAACCCACTTTCATCAATATAATCATTATAGGTAGAAGGCATGCTATCATCATAACAACTTTGCATATCAAAACTTGGGAGGCTAAAAATATTAAACATAGCATCCCCAAGCTTGGGACAAACATTAATTACAGCAAATATATTCTCAAATATGTCATCCTCATCAAACATAGCTTCCCCAAGCTTGGGCCTTTTCATATCATAAGCATAATCACTCTCATCATTAATAGTATAGATAGCACCGATAGTATAGCAATTATTATGTTCTTCCAAGCAAGTGCCAAAAAGATTTTCAAGATCATAAGAAGTATCATTATCTTCACAATCATAATCATCACAACAAGCAATAGGCATAACGAGGTCATCATCAAGTGTATCATCTTCATTTTCATGAGGCACAACAATAATAGGAGCAACTTTATTTGGGAGAGATACCTTTTTACCTCTCTTCCTTTTTCTTTTCTTCTTCTTCACCTCATGTGTGGGTTCAATCCTATTTTTGGAGCTCCTTATTAATGATATTTGTTGATTAGAAGGCTCCTCCTCGTTACCTGAATCATCGTAAGAAATAATAGGAGGATATTGGGAAGTCTCTTCCCTTTCATTAGTATTATCTTCATCCTATATTTGTTTTATTTTCTTTATGTAATTGGCAATATAAGGATTTTCAATGCAATTCACCGCACAATACATATAAATTTCTTCTAGATCAAAATCAAGAAATCTATCAAGATTAAATTTTGGAATATCCTCAGTTATACGTTTCATTTCTTCATAACCCAAAAGAAGGCTAAGCTCTTTATGATGCTCAAGGGTAATCAAATTATCACAATGTTTGGACACGACTTGATCATGAAACAAATAGCATTGGAGCTTTAAATGACCATGTTCATTGCAAAGTTCACAAGGAGCACAAAAAATATTGAATCTTTCAGCGCAATCATCAAGACTTTCTTGCAACAATTTAGTTTCTAAGTACTTATGCCTCTTGCAATATCTATCTTACCTATTTGGTGTGTATTTGCAAACCCAATTTACTCCACAAAAATTGACATGTTTATAGGAGGCATTTTCATCATAACTAGTGCAACCATCATTAGTACTATAGATATTCAAGGAGTTCATACTAACAACATTGCAATCATGCTCATCATTCAAAGATTTAGTGCCAAACAATTTAATGCATTCTTCTTCTAACACTTTGGCACAATTTTCCTTTCCATCATACTCACAAAAGATATTAAAAAGATGAAGCGTATGAGGTAAACTCAATTCCATTTTTTTGTAGTTTTATTTTATAAACTAAACTAGTGCTAAAACAAGAAACAAAAAGATTCGATTGCAAGATCTAAAGATATACCTTCAAGCACTCACCTCCCCGGCAACGGTGCCAGAAAAGAGCTTAGTTGACGGGGTGTGAGTGCCGCTTACCTAGCCTCCCCGGCAACAGCGCCAGAAAAGAGCTTGATGTCTACGACGCAACCTTCTTCTTGTAGACGTTGTTGGGCCTCCAAGTGCAGAGGTTTGTAGGACAGTAGCAAATTTCCCTCAAGTGGATGACCTAAGGTTTATCAATCCGCGGGAGGCGTAGGATGAAGATGGTCTCTCTCAAACAACCCTGCAACCAAATAACAAAGAGTCTCTTGTTGGGGAACGTAGTAATTTCAAAAAAATTCCTACGCACATGCAAGATCATGGTGATGCATAGCAACGAGAGGGGAGAGTGTTGTCTACGTACCCTCGTAGACCGTAAGCGGAAGCGTTAGCACAACGCGGTTGATGTAGTCGTACGTCTTCATGATCTGACCGATCAAGTACCAAACGCACGACACCTCCGAGTTCAGCACACGTTTAGCCCGATGACGTCCCTCGAACTCCGATCCAGCGGAGTGTTGAGGGAGAGTTTCGTCAGCACGACGGCGTGGTGACGATGATGATGTTCTACCGACGCAGGGCTTCGCCTAAGCACCGCTACAGTATTATCGAGGTGGACTATGGTGGAGGGGGGCACCGCACACGGCTAAAAGATCAAACAGATCAATTGTTGTGTCTCTAGGGTGCCCCCTGCCCCCGTATATAAAGGAGCAGGGGGTGCGGCCGGCCATAGGAGGAGGCGCGCCGGAGGAGTCCTACTCCCACTCGGAGTAGGACTCCCTCCTTTTTCCTAGTTGGATTAGGACTTGTGGGGGGGGGGCGAGGGGCGCGCGGCTGCCCCTTGGCCCGCCTCTCCTCTTCCTCCACTTGGGCCGATAAGGCCCAATAGCCTCCGGGGGGTTCCGGTAACCTCTCCGGTACTCCGATAAAATCACTATTTTACTCGGAGCACTTCCGATATCCAAACATAGGCTTCCAATATATCAATCTTCATGTCTCGACCATATCGAGACTCCTCGTCATATCCGTGATCACATCCGGGACTCCGAACAACCTTCGGTACATCAAAACATATAAACTCATAATATAACTGTCATTGTAACGTTAAGCGTGCGGACCCTACGGGTTTGAGAACTATGTAGACATGACCGAGACACATCTCCGGTCAATAACCAATAGCGAAACCTGGATGCTCATATTGGCTCCTTGTAACATCCCAAATTTTCAATTTGGAATGTTATACATTAGATCATCATGCATATCATATTTTCTTGCATTTTGGTCGATCCTAGAAATTTCACGCAACTCAAGGACCCTCGGAGAGAGTTGGAGATTTCGTTACTTTCTTATTTGAGTTTTCTCAAATTTTGAAAAGAGGATCATTTGATTTTATTTATTTTATCTTCAATTATTTTTCCAATACCAAAAATATGAGAGGGAATAATATGACTTTCCCAAATGTTAGGAAAAAATAAAGATTTAATAAATAAATCAAATTTTGGATTTTTCCGGAGTTTATTTGCATTTTATTGGATTAGGAAAAAATGCGTGTTTTCAAAAATTGCATTTTGGCACCGAATAAAAGTTCATCTTGTTCGACTCATTTTTAGGAGTCGGGGAAAATTTACTTAGTAAATTTTGGAGTTCATTTAGATTTTATTCTCTTCGTTTTTCTGCACGCGAATTTATTAAAAAAAATTGCGAGCGCCCGACTAGGCCAAAGGCCCAGCCGAGCCGGCCCAGCGCCGCCGCCCACCCGCGCTCGCGCGCCTGCGCGCAGCCGCGCCACCGCCCGCCGCCGAATCCGAGGAGGATTCCTCCTCCTCCTCCTCCTCCTTGCCTTGCCCCCTCCCCCAAGCCACCCCTTCCCCCCTTTAAATACCCCCGCACCCCCTCTCCTCCACCCCAAACCGCCGCCGCCCCAAGCAGCAGCAGCAGCAGCCGCGCGCCACCGCAGCCAACGCCACCCGCGCCGCCGCCAGCGCCGCGCCGCCGCCGCAAGCCGCCGCCGCCGCCGCGTCGCCGTCGCCCCGCGCCAAGATGCCACCCCGCCGGAGCCCCGCCTCGTCGAGGTAGCCGCGCCCCGCCACCCGCCCCCTCGCCCGGTTCGGTTTTTTTACAGAACCGTTCCGGATTTTTTTTGGTATTTCGGTTTTTTTATCGAAACCCTAGATCGGTTTTCGTTTTTTTTCGGTTTCGTTGTTTAGCGAGCGTTCGCCGGACCGTTCGTTTTAACGAACGTGATCACCGGTTAGTCTCGGTTAACGAACGTCTGTTCGTTTAATCGTTCGTCATTTTTTCTTTTTCGTCGGATTTATTCTGCGATTTTTCTGATCGCGATTTCAGATCCGATCTTCGTTCTAGTTTATCTTCTCGCTCGTTTATCGGAATCAGGTGATTCAAGCACCTGGAGTTTCGTTTCGAAACCGCCGTTCCAATTAATCAACTTAAACAAGATTTTTCTACTGTAAAATTTGACCTAGTTTCAAATTGCTAGAATCGAGTTGTTTTCTTCCGCCGTTTGTTTTCCGTTGCTTTATTCGGTTCGTTTCTTTTTGCAACCGGAGTTCTTAAATTGAACTTTCTGGTTCGATTTTCCGTTCGAATTTTACCTGTGCATTAGATGAGTACTTATTGTATGCTTGTTGTTTGTCTGCGATAGATCACCCGGAGTGCGCCGCCTGTTATTTCGAAGCTCTAGGTTTCGCGGATCCTCAGCAAGGCAAGTAACACTTTGATCATACCTTCTCATTGCCCAGTTTTTATTGCATTAGATCAATCCTCAAACGTTGCATGATTAGGATCTAATTAAACTTTGCAATGGGAAGTAGTTGAGGTAGTACCTATTACCTGTTTACTTATGAAACCTTTGGGAGTTATATTCTACATTTTCTTATTATGCCATGCTATGCTAGTAGACGTGGATTGGGTGAGTGATATCCATGACAGATGTGAGTATTGTTAATTAATGGTTTTATCTAAGGTGGCAACTTAAATACACATCTGGGTGGATTGAGGCACCTGGTTTCTATCAGGACTTGCCTGTTTTTCTTTAGACCGCCACCCAGGCTCAAAGGGATCATAAGATCATTCATGCTAGTAACTTTCGTGTGCAGCCACAAGCCATTATGGGCTCTGGAATAGTTGACTAAGTCGTGCGAACTCTTACAGGGTAGACTAGCAGATGTAGGGGAAAGTAGGTGTACCGGTCTATCCAAACGTAAGGTGCTAGCGCTTCTGAAAGACTATGTCTCGGTCATCCGTTTCTCAAACATCATGTAGTGCGAGAAATCAACGGAGGCGATCGAGTCTTGTGGGGAAAAGTGCGCAAACCTCTGCAGAGTGTACAAACTAATCATGATTAGCCGTGTCCCCGGTTATGGACGTCTTGAGTAACTAGTACTTGAATATCATGTGAATCTCATCATGTTACTTCTAATTAATATTGTTGGGTTTTAATTGTTCACTTAATTGGGATCGGAATGCTGTCAACCATTCTCGATGTTTCAACCACCATGATAGTTAAATAAAATCTATTCCTTTGCAGTAGGGAAAAATTGGCTTTACGCAAAACTGTAACCATAGAGCTTTTTCCACCAGCCATATATGCATGTAGAATAGGCTTATCATTCATTACTCTCTATATGTTACATTGCCAGCATATTCCATGTGCTGACCCGTTTTTGGGCTGCAACTTTCATGTTGCAGACTTTTCAGATGACGAGTAAGGTGCTTTAGGTCGTGGTTCTATACTCAGTAATGCCGTTGGAGTTGATGGACTCACTTATCTTCCAAGTCTTCCGCTGCTATCGTTATTAGATGGCCTTAAGCCATATTATTTGTAATAAGTTCTCTTTGAGACACCGATGTAATAAGTGTGTGATTGCTACTCTGTTATAAATCCTTCGAAGTACTGTGTGGTGTCAGCATTACTGATCCAGGGATGACACCGGAGCACAGAGACTTGACCATCTGAGGTCGGGTCGCTACAGAGATGGTATCAGAGCACACGCTGACTGTAGGACACGACCACTAAGTTAAAGCCATAGATCACTATTCTCCTCTCATTTTCTAACTCCTCATCTTTTCTACTCTTTTAGGATGACGGACGCGAAGATCAAGTACGCTCAACCGGATGAAGGCACACCTTTTGGATTCCACTTGAAGGAAGTCACCAAGTACCTGAACATTGGACTACCAAGCTTCACCGGGACCTTCAACGCCACTCTGCCTGAAGAGGAGCGCTGGAAGATTCAAGCTCACGTTCCGGGAAGGACATTCGCGCCAATCATGAAGCCCATAGATAGTGTTTTCAGTGCACCAACCTGGAGTCTAGGAAAGAGCATGGCAGCTCATATCACCATGGGACGCATTGGAGAAGTTTATCAAGAAGACCTCAAGGACACTATCTACCAGATTTGCGGATGCCGAGATGAAGAATGGGAGATAGTCAGCATCAAGAAGGATAGATCCATTGCAGCTTTCATCCAGGAGTTAAACCAGCACATTCGACGCCAAGAGAACCAGATGTGCAATGATATGATAGAGTTGAAGAATGCGAAGGCAAGGATCATCGAGCTAGAAGGAGAACTGAAGGGTACACACAAGGACTACATGGACGAGATCGTAGCTCTAGCAAGGCACAATCGCGATCTCAAGCAGGAGATTGAAGAACTCAAGGAGAGATTAGCATCCAAGAAGGAAGACAAGTACGTCGCATGTCCAGATAACTACATCATCATCGACGACACCAATTCGGATCCAAGTGAACCAGACTTTGAAGACGAAGCTGGAGCAGACATCATGGAGTCTTCCACCGATTCAAATTTCTAGATGACCACCAAACATTAGTAGTATTCCCCCATGTATACATTATAGTTCGAGCACTTTTGCGATAGTTCTAGGCCGTTTGTATGCCCTTGTTTGAATTGAATGAAGTGATTTTGTGTGAATTTGTCTCATGTGCATTTGGGTAGTGTTTTCCCTTAGACCTCACTCTATTCTTAACTCTCATCTTTTCTAAAACCCTCAGATGCCTCCGAGACGTGACAATGGATTCCCGCCGGAGCTCACCCAGTTGATCCAGCAGCAGAACCAATTGATGCAGTTGTTAGTCCAGAATTAGCAGAACAACAACAACAACAACAACAACCCTCCACCGCCGCCACCTGTTGATCACCTAGCCCGTTTCCTTAGGCTAAATCCGCCGGTGTTTTCCAGTAGCACCGAGCCGATAGTAGCAGACGATTGGCTCCGCAAGATAGGAAGGGAGTTGACCACTGCAGGATGCACAGATGTTGAGAAAGTGAAGTTTGCCGCACATCATCTTGACAGACCCGCGGCAGCATGGTGGGAAAATTTCACAGCCACTTACCCAGTTGACACTGTCACATGGGATCAATTTCAGCAAGCCTTCCGCACTGCCCATGTTTCAGTAGGAGCTATGGCCATGAAGAAGCGTGAGTTTCGCAACTTACGCCAAGGAGGAAGGACAGTTGGCCAGTACGTTGACGACTTCAGCAAGTTAGCACGTTATGCCCCAGATGACGTTGCTACGGATGCAGCCAAGCAGGAGAAGTTTCTGGAAGGACTGAATGATGAGCTAAGCATGCAGTTGATGGTAGTAAGTTTCAACAACTACCAGGAGTTGGTAGATCGTGCCATCATGATTGATGGGAAGCAACAGCAGATTGAGAACCGCAAGAGGAAGTATGGACAAGGGAAGTATAACTCTGGAGCCCAGCAGAAGCCCCGTTTTACCCCTAAACCGGGAGTTTAGTTTCAGCATACCCATGGAGGAGGTAGTTCGCACAACCATAATGGCCACAAGAATGGTAATGGGAATGGAGGAAGCAACGACCAGAACCGCACCACCCCATCAACCCCAGCCAAGAGAGATCTGAGTCAAGTCACCTGTTTCAAGTGTTCCAAGACCGGACATTATGCCAATGAATGTCCCGAAGGCTAGAATGGCAATGGAAGCTCTGGGAAGAAGCCAAACCCTTTCAACAGGGGACAGGTGAACCACGTTAGCGTGGAGGAGGTTGAAGCTCAGCCTGATGCATTAATCGGTAAGTTTTTGGTTAAGTCATTTACTGCACTTGTTCTTTTCGATACTGGTGCATCGCCTTCATACATATCAAGGGGTTTTGTGGAAAAGTATAACCTGTCCACTAAGATTCTTAAGACACCTATGCTAGTAAGCTCGCCAGGAGCAGAGTACATGGCCAGACAAGGATGTTTTCAAGTGCCATTAAGTATAGGGAGGCATGTTTTCCCAACGGATTTAATCATTCTGGTCTCTCAAGGTTTGGATGTAATTCTCAGTATGGATTGGTTGTCGATGTATGGAGGAAACATCGATTGCGCCAGTAAGACAATTTTGCTTACAACGCCCGAAGGAAGAAGGATCAAGTATGTATCCCGACATACACCAAACAGGACACAAGTAAATTCTTTATCAGGAGTCGTACAGGAGGAAGTACCAGTGGTGAAGGATTTTCCTGATGTTTTTCCTGAGGAATTGCCAGGCATGCCACCGGATAGAGACATTGAGTTTTTGATTGAGCTTTTGCCAGGCACTGGGCCAATATCGAAGAGACCGTACAGGATGCCCGCACAAGATTTGGTGGAAATTAAGAAGCAGATCAAGGAGTTACTGGAAAAAGGTTATATTCGCCCAAGTTCTTTGCCTTGGGGATCACCAGTACTTCTAGTGGAGAAGAAGGATGGATCATTAAGGATGGTTGTTGATTACCGTGGATTGAATGAAGTAACCATCAAGAACAAGTACCCACTGCCAATGATTAATGATCTGTTTGATCGTTTGCAAGGAGCTAAAGTGTTTTCCAAGATTGATTTGCGATCAGGGTACCATCAGTTGAAGATTCGAGAGCAGGACATACCCAAGACAGCTTTTACCACGAGATACGGATTGTATGAGTATACCGTTATGTCATTTGGACTGACTAACGCACCTGCCTATTTCATGAACCTGATGAACAAAGTATTTATGGAATTTTTGGATAAGTTCGTCGTAGTGTTCATTGATGACATTCTGATTTTCTCGAAGAATGAAGAAGAGCATAAGGAACATTTGCGTTTGGTTTTGGAGAAACTAAGGGAACATCAGTTATATGCCAAATTCAGCAAATGTGAGTTTTGGTTAAAGGAAGTTGGATTTCTTGGACATGTTATATCCGGAGAAGGTATAGCAGTTGACCCCATCAAGGTTGAGACCGTAACCAAATGGGAAGCACCAACGACAGTTGGAGAGACTCGGAGTTTCTTGGACTCGCAGGATACTACCGGAGATTCATTGAGAATTTCTCAAAGATTGCAAAGCCTATGACTGAATTGTTGAAGAAGGACACCAAGTTCAATTGGACTGAGGAATGTGAGGCCAGTTTTTAGGAGTTGAAGAAGCGATTAGTTTCCTCACCAGTGTTGATTTTGCCAGATCAGACCAAGGATTATGAGGTGTATTGCGACGCTTCACGTCGAGGACTTGGAGCGGTGCTTATGCAGGAAGGAAGAGTTGTTTCGTATGCTTCACGACAACTGAAACCTCATGAATTAAATTATGCAACGCATGATTTGGAGTTAGCAGCCGTAGTGCATGCATTGAAGACATGGAGACATTTCCTCATCGGAAATCATTGTGAAGTATATACGAATCACAAGAGTTTGAAGTATATTTTCACGCAGAAGGAGTTGAACCTCAGACAAAGGAGATGGTTGGAGCTCATCAAGGATTATGATATGAGATTGCATTACCATCCAGGAAAAGCTAATGTAGTAGCTGACGCACTGAGCCGTAAGAGCCATGTCAATACATTGATGACGGGAGAAATACCAAAGGAGTTAGCCGAGGATCTTCATGAGCTATGTTTGGAAATAGTTCCGAGAGGCTATGTAGCAGCGTTGGAGATTGAATCTACCTTGATGGATAAAATCAGAGAGGCTTAGAAATCTGACAAGGAGATTGCTTCTATAAAGGAGAAAATGAGCGAAGGAAAAGCAAAGGGATTTCGTGAGGATGAGCACGACACCCTATGGTTTGAAGACCGTGTTTATGTGCCCAATGACCCGGAGATCAGGAAGTAGATTCTGCAAGAGGCACATGATTCACCCTATTCGATTCACCCAGGAAATACCAAGATGTATTTGGATTTGAAGGAAATATTCTGGTGGACCGGAATGAAAAAGGATATTGCAGCGTATGTAGCGGTTTGTGATGTGTGTCAGAGAGTGAAGGCAGAACATCAGAAGCCAGCCGGATTGTTACAACCATTGCCGATACCCGAATGGAAGTGGGATAAGATAGGCATGGATTTTATCACAGGACTACCCACGACGAAGGCAGGCTATGACTCGATATGGGTAGTAGTTGATCGTTTGACGAAGGTAGCCCATTTCATCCCAGTTAAGACCACTTACACCCGTGCTAAGTTGGCAAAGATATACATGACCAGGATCATTTGTTTGCATGGAGTTCCGAGGAGTATCGTATCAGATAGAGGAACCCAATTTACCTCAAAGTTTTGGAATCAGTTGCATGAAACTTTAGGAACCAGACTAGAATTCAGCACAGCTTTTCACCCACAGACAGATGGACAGACTGAGAGAGTCAATCAGATTTTGGAGGATATGCTGAGAGCTTGTGCACTAGATTATGGATCTAGTTGGGACGATAACTTGCCGTATGCGGAGTTTTCTTATAACAACAGTTACCAAACCAGTCTGAAGATGGCACCTTTCGAAGCCTTATACGGAAGGACATGCAGGACACCGCTGTCATGGGACGAAGTTGGAGACCGTCAGTTCTTTGGACCAGATCTGATTAAGGAGTCTGAACAAAAGGTTAAGTTGATTCGCGATAGGCTCAAGGTAGCCCAATCAAGGCAGAAGAGCTACGCAGATTCTAAACGCAAGGAGACAGTTTACGAAATTGGAGACAGAGTGTATCTTCGAGTATCCCCTCTTCGAGGAGTTAAGCGCTTTGGAGTTAAGGGAAAGTTAGCACCGCGTTTCGTTGGACCGTATAAGATTTTGCAACGTATGGGAGAAGTCGCTTATAAGTTGGAATTGCCAGAGGGACTGTCAGGAGTTCATGATGTATTCCACGTTTCTCAGTTGAAGAAATGTCACGCCGAGATGGAGGAGGTACCGCTAAGAGATACAGTGCCGCTTGAAGCGATTCAGTTGAAGGATGACCTAACGTATGAAGAGAAACCAGTCAGGATTCTCGATTATGCCAGCAGAGTTACCCGCAGTAAGGTTATCAAGTTTTGCAAAGTTCAATGGAACCACCACTCAGAGGATGAAGCCACCTGGGAGAGAGAAGAAGATTTGCTCAAGGACCACCCTCACCTATTTTCTAGCCAACCCGAATCTCGAGGACGAGATTCATCTTAAGGGGGGTAGGTTCGTAACATCCCAAATTTTCAATTTGGAATGTTATACATTAGATCATCATGCATATCATATTTTCTTGCATTTTGGTCGATCCTAGAAATTTCACGCAACTCAAGGACCCTCGGAGAGAGTTGGAGATTTCGTTACTTTCTTATTTGAGTTTTGTCAAATTTTGAAAAGAGGATCATTTGATTTTATTTATTTTATCTTCAATTATTTTTCCAATACCAAAAATATGAGAGGGAATAATATGACTTTCCCAAATGTTAGGAAAAATAAAGATTTAATAAATAAATCAATTTTTGGATTTTTCCGGAGTTTATTTGCATTTTATTGGATTAGGGAAAAATGCGTGTTTTCAAAAATTGCATTTTGGCCCCGAATAAAAGTTCATCTTGTTCGACTCATTTTTAGGAGTCGGGGAAAATTTACGTCGTAAATTTTGGAGTTCATTTAGATTTTATTCTCTTCGTTTTTCTGCGCACGAATTTATTAAAAAAAATTACGAGCGCCCGACTGGGCCAAAGGCCCAGCCGAGCCGGCCCAGCGCCGCCCGCCACCGAATCCGAGGAGGATTCCTCCTCCTCCTCCTCCTCCTTGCCTTGCCCCCTCCCCCAAGACACCCCTCCCCCCTTTAAATACCCCCGCACCCCCCTCTCCTCCAGCCCAAGCCGCCGCCGCCCCAAGCAGCAGTAGCAGCAGCCGCAGCCGCCGCCGCCCGCGCCGCCGCCACGTCACCGTCGCCCCGCGCCAAGCCGCCACCCCGCCGGAGCCCCGCCTCGTCGAGGTAGCCGCGCCGCACCACCCGCCCCCTCGCCCGGTTCGGTTTTTTTTAAAGAACCGTTCCAGTTTATTTATTTTGGTATTTCGGTTTTTTTTCGAAACCCTAGATCGGTTTTCGTTTTTTTCGGTTTCGTTGTTTAGCGAGCATTCGCCAGACCGTTCGTTTTAACGAACGCGATCACCGGTTAGTATCGGTTAACGAACGTCCGTTCGTTTAACCGTTCGTCGTTTTTTCTTTTTCGTCGGATTTATTCTGCGATTTTTCTGATCGTGATTTCTGATCCGATCTTCGTTCTAGTTTATCTTCTCGCTCGTTTATCGGAATTAGGTGATTCAAGCGCCTGGAGTTTCGTTTCGAAACCGCCGTTCCGATTAATCAACTTAAACAAGATTTTTCTACTGTAAAATTTGACCTAGTTTCAAATTGCTAGAATCGAGTTGTTTTCTTCCGCTGTTTGTTTCCCGTTGCTTTATTCGGTTCGTTTCTTTTCGCAACCGGAGTTCTTAAATTGAACTTTCTGGTTCGATTTTCCATTCGAGTTTTACCTGTGCATTAGATGAGTACTTATTGTATGCTTGTTGTTTGTCTGCGATAGATCACCCGGAGTGCGCCGCCTGTTATTTCGAAGCTCTAGGTTTCGCGGATCCTCAGCAAGGCAAGTAACACTTTGATCATACCTTCTCATTGCCCAGTTTTTATTGCATTAGATCAATCCTCAAACATTGCATGATTAGGATCTAATTAAACTGTGGGATGGGAAGTAGTTGAGGTAGTACCTATTACCTGTTTACTTATGAAACCTTTGGGAGTTATATTCTACGTTTGCTTATTATGCCATGCTATGCTAGTAGACGTGGATTGGGTGAGTGATATCCATGACAGATGTGAGTATTGTTAATTAATGGTTTTATCTAAGGTGGCAACTTAAATACACATCTGGGTGGATTGAGGCACCTGGTTTCTATCAGGACTTGCCTGTTTTTCTTTGGACCGCCACCCAGGCTCAAAGGGATCATAAGATCATTCATGCTAGTAACTTTCGTGTGCAGCCACAAGCCATTATGGGCTCCGGCATAGTTGACTAAGTCGTGCGAACTCTTACAGGGTAAACTAGCAGATGTAGGGGAAAGTAGGTGTACCGGTCTATCCAAACGTAAGGTGCTAGCGCTTCTGAAAGACTACGTCTCGGTCATCCGTTTCTCAAACATCATGTAGTGCGAGAAATCAACGGAGGCGATCGAGTCTTGTGGGGAAAAGTGCGCAAACCTCTGCAGAGTGTACAAACTAATCATGATTAGCCGTGTCCCCGATTATGGACGTCTTGAGTAACTAGTACTTGAATATCATGTGAATCTCATCATGTTACTTCTAATTAATATTGTTGGGTTTTAATTGTTCACTTAATTGGGATCGGAATGATGTCAACCATTCTCGATGTTTCAACCACCATGATAGTTAAATAAAATCTATTCCTTTGCAGTAGGGAAAAATTGGCTTTACGCAAAACTGTAACCATAGAGCTTTTTCCACCAGCCATATATGCATGTAGCATAGGCTTATCATTCATTACTCTCTATGTGTTATATTGTCAGCATATTCCATGTGCTGACCCGTTTTCGGGCTGCAACTTTCATGTTGCAGACTTTTCAGACGACGAGTAAGGTGCTTTAGGTCGTGGTTCTATACTCAGTAATGCCGTTGGAGTTGATGGACTCACTTATCTTCCAAGTCTTTCGCTGTTATCGTTATTAGATGGCCTTAAGCCATATTATTTGTAATAAGTTCTCTTTGAGACACCGATGTAATAAGTGTGTGATTGCTACTCTGTTATAAATCCTTCGAAGTACTGTGTGGTGTCAGCATTACTGATCCAGGGATGACACCGGAGCACAGAGACTTGACCATCTGAGGTCGGGTCGCTACACTCCTACATATTCTACGAAGATCTTTATCGGTCAGACCACATAACAACATACGTTGTTCCCTTTGTCATCGGTATGTTACTTGCCCGAGATTCGATCGTCGGTATCTCAATACCTATTTCAATCTCGTCATTGGCAAGTCTCTTTACTCGTTCTGTAATACATCATCCCGCAACTAACTCATTAATTGCAATGCTTGCAAGGTTTAAGTGATGTGCATTACCGAGAGGGCCCAGAGATACCTCTTCGACAATCGGAGTGACAAATCCTAATCTCGAAATACGCCAACCCAACAAGTACCTTCGGAGACACCTGTAGAGCACATTTATAATCACCTAGTTACGTTGTGACGTTTGGTAGCACACAAAGTGTTCCTCCGATAAACGGGAGTTGCATAATCTCATAGTCATCGGAACATGTATAAGTCATGAAGAAAGCAATAGCAACATACTAAACGATCGTGTGCTAAGCTAACGGAATGGGTCATGTCAATCACATCATTCTCCTAATGATGTGATCCCGTTAATCAAATGACAACTCATGTCAATGGCTAGGAAACATAACCATCTTTGATCAACGAGCTAGTCAAGTAGAGGCATACTAGTGACACTCTGTTTGTCTATGTATTCACACATGTATTATGTTTCCGGTTAATACAATTCTAGCATGAATAATAAACATTTATCATGATATAAGGAAATAAATAATAACTTTATTATTGCCTCTAGGGCATATTTCCTTCAGTCTCCCACTTGCACTAGAGTCTGTAATCTAGATTACACAGTAATGATTCTAACACCCATGGAGTCTTGGTGCTGATCATGTTTTGCTCGTGGAAGAGGCTTAGTCAACGAGTCCGCAACATTCAGGTCCGTATGTATCTTGCAAATTTCTATGTGTCCCACCTGGACTAGATCCCGGAACGTCTCTTGATGTGCTTGGTCCTTTTGTGAAATCTGGATTCCTTCACCAAGGCAATTGCACCAGTATTGTCACAAAAGATTTTCATTGGACCCGATGCACTAGGTATGACACCTAGGTCGGATATGAACTCCTTCATCCAGACTCCTTCATTCGTTGCTTCCGAAGCAGCTATGTACTCCGCGTCACATGTAGATCCCGCCACGACGCTTTGTTTAGAACTGCACCAGCTGACAGCTCCACCGTTCAATATAAACACGTATCCGATTTGCGATTTAGAATCGTCCGGATCAGTGTCAAAGCTTGCATCAACGTAACCATTTACGATGAGCTCTTTGTCACCTCCATAAACGAGAAACATATCCTTAGTCCTTTTCAGGTACTTCAGGATGTTCTTGACCGCTGTCGAGTGATCCACTCCTGGATTACTTTGGTACCTCCCTGCTAAACTTATAGCAAGGCACACATCAGGTCTGGTACACAACATTGCATACATGATAGATCCTATGGCTGAAGCATAGGGAACATCTTTCATTTTCTCTCTATCTTCTGCAGTGGTCGGGCATTGAGTCTTACTCAACTTCACACCTTGTAACACAGGCAAGAACCCTTTCTTTGCTTGATCCATTTTGAACTTCTTCAAAACTTTGTCAAGGTATGTGCTTTGTGAAAGTCCAATTAAGCGTCTTGATCTATCTCTATAGATCTTGATGCCCAATATGTAAGCAGCTTCACCGAGGTCTTTCACTGAACAACTCTTATTCAAGTATCCCTTTATGCTATCCAGAAATTCTATATCATTTCCGATCAGTAATATGTCATCCACATATAATATCAGAAATGCTACAGAGCTCCCACTCACTTTCTTGTAAATACAGGCTCCTCCAAAAGTCTGTACAAAACCAAATGCTTTGATCACACTATCAAAGCGTTTATTCCAACTCCGAGAGGCTTGCACCAGTCCATAAATGGATCGCTGGAGCTTGCACACTTTGTTAGCTCCCTTTGGATCGACAAAACCTTCCGGTTGCATCATATACAACTCTTCTTCCAGAAATCCATTCAGGAATGCAGTTTTAACATCCATCTGCCAAATTTCATAATCATAAAATGCGGCAATCGCTAACATGATTCGGACAGACTTAAGCATCGCTACAGGTGAGAAGGTCTCATCATAGTCAATTCCTTGAACTTGTCGAAAACCTTTTGCAACAAGTCGAGCTTTGTAGACAGTAACATTACCGTCAGCATCAGTCTTTTTCTTGAAGATCCATTAATTCTCACTTGCCGATCATCAGGCAAGTCAACCGAAGTCCACACTTTGTTCTCATACATGGATCCCATCTCAGATTTCATGGCTTCTAGCCATTTTGCAGAATCTGGGCTCACCATCGCTTCTTCATAGTTCGTAGGTTCATCATGACCTAGTAGCATGACTTCCAGAACAGGATTACCGTACCACTCTGGTGCGGATCTTACTCTGGTTGATCTACGAAGTTCAGTAGCAACTTGATCTAAAGTTTCATGATCATCATCATTAACTTCCTCACTAATTGGTGTAGGTGTCGCAGAAACCGATTTTTGTGATAAACTACTTTCCAATAGAGGAGCAGGTACAGTTACCTCATCAAGTTCTACTTTCCTCCCACTCACTTCTTTCGAGAGAAACTCCTTCTCCAGAAAGATTCCGAATTTAGCAACAAAATTCTTGCCTTCGGATATGTGATAGAAGGTGTACCCAACAGTCTCCTTTGGGTATCCTATGAAGACACATTTCTCCGATTTGGGTTCGAGCTTATCAGGTCGAAGCTTTTTCACATAAGCATCGCAGCCCCAAACTTTCAGAAGCGGCAACTTTGGTTTCTTGCCAAACCACAGTTCATAAGGCGTCGTCTCAACGGATTTTGATGGTGCCCTATTTAACGTGAATGTGGCCGTCTCTAAATCATAACCCCAAAATGATAGCGGTAAATCAGTAAGAGACATCATAGATCGCACCATATCTAGTAAAGTATGATTATGACGTTCGGACACACTGTTACGTTGTGGTGTTCCGGGTGGCGTGAGTTGTGAAACTATTCCGCATTGTTTCAAATGTATACCAAACTCGTAACTCAAATATTCTCCTCCACGATCAGATCGTAGAAACTTTATTTTCTTGTTACGATGATTTTCAACATCCCTCTGAAATTCTTTGAACTTTTCAAATGTTTCAGACTTATGCTTCATGAAGTAGATATACCCATATCTGCTTAGATCATTTGTGAAGGTGAGAAAATAACGATATCCGCCACGAGCCTCAACATTCATCGGACCACATACATATGTATCTATGATTTCCAACAAATCTGTTGCTCTCTCCATAGTACCGGAGAACGGTGTTTTAGTCATCTTGCCCATTAGGCACGGTTCACAAGTACCAAGTGATTCATAATCAAGTGGCTCCAAAAGTCCATCAGAGTGGAGTTTCTTCATGCGCTTTACACCGATATGACCTAAACGGCAGTGCCACAAATAAGTTGCACTATCATTATCAACTCTGCATCTTTTGGCTTCAATATTATGAATATGTGTATCACTACTATCGAGATTCAATAAGAATAGACCACTCTTCAAGGGTGCATGACCATAAAAGATATTACTCATATAAATAGAACAACCATTATTCTCTGATTAAATGAATAACCGTCTCGCATCAAACAAGATCCAGATATAATGTTCATGCTCAACGCTGGCACCAAATAACAATTATTCAGGTCTAAAACTAATCCCGAAGGTAGATGTAGAGGTAGCGTGCCGACCGCGATCACATCGACTTTGGAACCATTTACCACGCGCATCATCACCTTGTCCTTAGCCAATCTTCGCTTAATCCGTAGTCCCTGTTTTGAGTTACAAATATTAGCAACAGAACCAGTATCAAATACCCAGGTGCTACTGCGAGCATTAGTAAGGTACACATCAATAACATGTATATCACATATACCTTTGTTCACCTTGCCATCCTTCTTATCCGCCAAATACTTGGGGCAGTTCCGCTTCCAGTGACCAGTCTGCTTGCAGTAAAAGCACTCAGTCTCAGGCCTAGGTCCAGACTTGGGTTTCTTCTCCTGAGCAGCAACTTGCTTGCTGTTCTTCTTGAAGTTCCCCTTCTTCTTCCCTTTGCCCTTTTTCTTGAAACTAGTGGTGTTGTTGACCATCAACACTTGATGCTCCTTTTTGATTTCTACCTCCGCAGCCTTTAGCATTGCGAACAGCTCGGGAATCGTCTTATCCATCCCTTGCATGTTATAGTTCATCACGAAGCTCTTGTAGCTTGGTGGCAGTGATTGGAGAATTCTGTCAATGACGCTATCATCCGGAAGATTAACTCCCAGTTGAATCAAGTGATTATTATACCAAGACATCTTGAGTATATGCTCACTGACAGAACTATTCTCCTCCATCTTGCAGCTATAGAACTTATTGGAGACTTCATATCTCTCAATCAGGGCATTTGCTTGAAATATTAACTTCAACTCCTGGAACATCTCATATGCTCCATGATGTTCAAACCGTCGTTGAAGTCCCGGTTCTAAGCCGTAAAGCATGGCACACTGAACTATTGAGTAGTCATCAGCTTTGATTTGCCAGACGTTCATAACATCTGGTGTTGCTCCTGCACCAGGCCTGGCACCCAGCGGTGCTTCCAAGACGTAATTCTTCTCTGCAGCAATGAGGATAATCCTCAAGTTACGGACCCAGTCCGTGTAATTGCTGCCATCATCTTTCAACTTTGCTTTCTCAAGGAATGCATTAAAATTCAACGGAACAACAGCACGGGCCATCTATCTACAATCAATATAGACAAGCAAGATACCATCAGGTACTAAGTTCATGATAAATTTAAGTTCAATTAATCATATTAATTAAGAACTCCCACTTAGATAGACATCCCTCTAATCCTCTAAGTGATCACGTGATCCAAATCAACTAAACCATGTCCGATCATCACGTGAGATGGAGTAGTTTCAATGGTGAACATCACTATGTTGATCATATCTACTGTATGATTCACGCTCGACCTTTCGGTCTCCGTGTTCTGAGGCCATATCTGTTATATGCTAGGCTCGTCAAGTTTAACCTGAGTATTCTGTGTGTGCAACTGTTTTGCACCCGCTGTATTTGAATGTAGAGCCTATCTCACCTGATCATCACGTGGTGTCTCAGCACGAAGAACTTTTGCAACGGTGCATACTCAGGGAGAACACTTATACTTTGATAATTTAGTGAGGGATCATCTTATAATGCAAGCGTCAATCAAAGCAAGATAAGATGCATAAAAGATAAACATCACATGTAATCAATATAAGTGATATGATATGGCCATCATCATCTTGTGCTTGTGATCTCCGTCTCCGAAGCACCGTCATGATCACCATCGTCACCAACGCGACACCTTGATCTCCATCGTAGCATCGTTGTCGTCTCGCCAATCTTATGCTTTTACGACTATCGCTACCGCTTAGTGATAAAGTAAAGCACTACAGGGCGATTGCATTGCATACAATAAAGCGACAACCATATGGCTCCTGCCAGTTGCCGATAACTCGGTTACAAAACATGATCATCTCATACAATAAACTTTAGCATCATGTCTTGACCATATCACATCACAACATGCCCTGCAAAAACAAGTTAGACGTCCTCTACTTTGTTGTTGCAAGTTTTACGCGGCTCCTACGGGCTTAGCAAGAACCGCTCTTACCTACGCATCAAAACCACAACAATAGTTTGTCAAGTTGGTGCTGTTTTAACCTTCGCAAGGACCGGGCGTAGCCACACTCGGTTCAACTAAAGTTGGAGAAACTGACACCCGCCAACCACCTATGTGCAAAGCACGTCGGTAGAACTAGTATCGCGTAAGCGTATGCGTAATGTCGGTCCGGGCCGCTTCATCCAACAATACCGCCGAACCAAAGTATGACTTATATCGCCCACAACTCACTTGTAATCTACTCGTGCATATGACATCTACGCATAAAACCTGGCTCTGATACCATTGTTGGGGAACGTAGCAATTTAAAAAAAATCCTACGCACACGCAAGATCATGGTGATGCAAAGCAACGAGAGGGGAGAGTGTTGTCTACGTACCCTCGTAGACCGAAAGTGGAAGCGTTAGCACAACGCGTTTGATGTAGTCGTACGTCTTCACGATCCGACCGATCAAGTACCGAATGCACGGCACCTCCGAGTTCAGCACACGTTCAGCCCGATGACGTCCCTCGAACTCCG
Source organism: Aegilops umbellulata (assembly GCA_032464435.1). Lineage (NCBI taxonomy): Eukaryota > Viridiplantae > Streptophyta > Magnoliopsida > Poales > Poaceae > Aegilops > Aegilops umbellulata. Next base: position 269,930,130 of record CP136059.1, on the reverse strand, counting down.
ATCCAGCCGAGTGTTGAGGGAGAGTTTCGTCAGCACAACGGCGTTGTGACGATGATGATGTTCTACCGATGCAGGGCTTCGCCTAAGCACCGCTACAGTATTATCGAGGTGGACTATGGTGGAGGGGGGCACCGCACACGGCTAAAAGATCAAACAGATCAATTGTTGTGTCTCTAGGGTGTCCCCTGCCCACGTATATAAAGGAGCAAGGGGGTGCGGCCGGCCATAGGAGGAGGCGCGCCGGAGGAGTCCTACTCCCACCGGGAGTAGGACTCCCCTCCTTTTTCCTAGTTGGATTAGGACTTGGGGGGCAAGGAGGAGAGAGAGGGAAGGAAAGGGGGGGCGCCACCCCCTCCTTGTCCAATTCGGACTGGGGGGAGGGGCGCGCGGCTGCCCCTTGGCCCGCCTCTCCTCTTCCTCCACTTGGGCCCATAACGCCCAATAGCCTCCGGGGGGTTCTGGTAACCCCTCCGGTACTCCGATAAAATCACTATTTCACTCGGAACACTTCCGATATCCAAACATAGGCTTCCAATATATCAATCTACGTGTCTCGACCATTTCGAGACTCCTCGTCATGTCCGTGATCACATCCGGGACTCCGAACAACCTTCGGTACATCAAAGCATATAAACTCATAATATAATTGTCATCATAACGTTAAGCGTGTGGACCCTACGGGTTTGAGAACTATGTAGACATGACCGAGACACGTCTCCGGTCAATAACCAATAGCGAAACCTGGATGCTCATATTGGCTCCTACATATTCTACGAAGGTCTTTATCGATCAGACCGCATAACAACATATGTTGTTCCCTTTGTCATCGGTATGTTACTTGCCCGAGATTCGATCGTCGGTATCTCAATACCTAGTTCAATCTTGTTATCGTCAAGTCTCTTTACTCGTTCTGTAATACATCATCCCGCAACTAACTCATTAGTTGCAACGCTTGCAAGGCTTAAGTGATGTGCATTACCGAGAGGGCCCAGAGATACCTCTCCGACAATCGGAGTGACAAATCCTAATCTCGAAATACACCAACCCAACAAGTACCTTCGGAGACACCTGTAGAGCACCTTTATAATCACCCAGTTACGTTGTGACGTTTGGTAGCACACAAAGTGTTCCTCCGGTAAACGGGAGTTGCATAATCTCATAGTCATATGAACATGTATAAGTCATGAAGAAAGCAATAGCAACATACTAAACGATCGTGTGCTAAGCTAACGGAATGGGTCATGTCAATCACATCATTCTCCTAATGATGTGATCCCGTTAATCAAATGACAACTCATGTCAATGGCTAGGAAGCATAACCATCTTTGATCAACGAGCTAGTCAAGTAGAGGCATACTAGTGACACTCTGTTTGTCTATGTATTCACACATGTATTATGTTTACGGTTAATACAATTCTAGCATGAATAATAAACATTTATCATGATATAAGGAAATAAATAATAACTTTATTATTGCCTCTAGGGCATATTTCCTTCATCTCTTGTGTCCCCAACACACCCAATACAATGGTAAATTGTATAGGTGCACTAGTTCGGCGAAGAGATGGTGATACAAGTGCGATATGGATGGTAGATATAGGTTTTTGTAAACTGAAAATATAAAAATAGCAAGGTAACAAGCGGTAAAAGTGAGCGTAAACGGTATTGCAATGATAGGAAACAAGGCGTAGGGTTCAAACTTTCACTAGTGTAAGTCCTCTCAACAATAATAACATAGTTGGATCATATAAATATCCCTCAACATGCAACAAAGAGTCACTCCAAAGTCACTAATAGAGGAGAACAAACGAAGAGATTATGGTAGGGTACGAAACCACCTCAAAGTTATTCTTTCCAATCAATCCATTGGGCTATTCCTATAAGTGTCAGAAACAGCCCTAGAGTTCATACTAGAATAACACCTTAAGATACAAATCAAACAAAACCCTAATGTCACCTAGATACTCCAATGTCACCTCAAGTATCCGTGGGTATGATTATACGATATGCATCACACAATCTCAGATTCATCTATTCAATCCAACACAAAGTACTTCAAAGAGTGCTAAAAGTTTCTACCAGAGAATCACGACGAAAACGTGTGCCAACCCCTATGCATAGGTTCATGGGCGGAACCCGCAAGTTGATCACCAAGACATACATCAAGTGAATCGCGTGATATCCCATTGTCACCATAGATACACACGGCAAGACATACATCAAGTGTTCTCAAGCCATTAAAGACTCAATCCGATAAGATTACTTCAAAGGGAATACTCAATCCATTACAAGAGAGAAGAGGGGAAGAAGAAACATAAGATCCAACTATAATAGCAAAGCTCGCGATACATTAAGATCGCGCCAAATTAAGAACGCGCGAGAGAGAGATCAAACACATAGCTACTGGTACATACCCTCAGCCCCGAGGGTGAACTACTCCCTCCTCGTCATGGAGAGCACCGGGATGATGAAGATGGCCACCGGTGAAGGTTCCCCCCTCCGGCAGGGTGCCGGAACAGGGTCCCGATTGACTTTTGGTGGCTACAGAGGCTTGCGGCAGCGGAACTCCCGATCTAATCTTTGTTCTACAAGTTTTAGGGTACGTGAGTATATATGGGTGCAGGAGGTACTTCGGTGGAGCTTTGGGGGCCCCACGAGGCAGGGGGCGCGCCCTGGGGGGTGGGCGCGTCCCCACCCTCGTGAGCACCTCCCTTAGCTCCTGACGTGGGGTCCAAGTCCATCCGATAGCTTTCCTTCCAAAAATAACTTCTCCAGTTGATTTCGTTCCGTTTCGACTCCGTTTGATATTCCTTTTCTTCGAAACACTGAAATAGGCAAAAACAGCAAATCTGGGCTGGGCCTCCGGTTAATAGGTTATTCCCAAAAATAATATAAAAGTGGATAATAAAGCCCAATATTGCCCGAAACAGTAGATAATATAGCATGGAGCAATAAAAAATTATAGATATGTTGGAGACGTATCACTGTCCAGTGATCCACTCTTGGATTACTTTGGTACCTCCCTGCTAAACTTATAGCAAGGCTCACATCAGGTCTGGTACACAGCATTGCATACATGATAGAGCCTGTGGCTGAAGCATAGGGAACATCTTTCATCTTCTCTCTATCTTCTGTAGTGGTTGGGCATTGAGTCTTACTCAACTTCACACCTTGTAACACGGGCAAGAACCCTTTCTTTGCTTGATCCATTTTGAACTTCTTCAAAACTTTGTCAAGGTATGTGCTTTGTGAAAGTCCAATTAAGCATCTTGATCTATCTCTATAGATCTTGATGCCCAATATGTAAACAGCTTCACCGAGGTCTTTCATCGAAAAACTCTTATTCAAGTATCCCTTTATGCTACCCAGAAATTCTATATCATTTCCAATCAGCAATATGTCATCCACATATAATATTAGAAATGCTACAGAGCTCCCTGATACGTCCATTTTTCATCATGCTTTTATATCGATATTTATTGCATTATGGGATGTTATTACGCGTTATGTCACAATACTTATGCCTATTCTCTCTTATTTTACAAGGTTTACATAAGGAGGGAGAATGCCGGCAGCTGAAATTCTGGGCTGGAAAAGGAGCAAATATTAAAGACCTATTCTGCACAACTCCAAAAGTCCTGAAACTCCAGAAATTCATTTTTGGAAACGATAAAAAATATTGAGCGGAAGAAGTTCACCAGAGGAGGACCCACCTGGCCACGAGGGTGGGGGCGCGCCCTACCCCCCAGGGCGCACCCCCTACCTCGTGGGCCCCTTGTTGGCTCTCTGATGGCCATCTTCTGCTATATGAGGTCTTTCGTCAAGGAAAAATCATAAGCAACCTTTCAGGACGAAACTCCGCCGCCACGAGGCGGAACCAATCTAGGGCTCCGGCAGAGCTATTCTGCCGGGGACACTTCCCTCCGGGAGGGAGAAATCATCGCCATCGTCATCACCAACGCTCCTCTCATCGGGAGAGGGCAATCTCCATCAACATCTTCACCAGCACCATCTACTCTCAAAACCCTAGTTCATCTCTTGTATCCAATTCTTGTCTCCAAGTCCAGGATTGGTACTAGTAGGTTGCTAGTAGTGTTGATTACTCCTTGTAGTTGATGCTAGTTGGTTTATTTGGTGGAAGATCATATGTTCAGATCCTTTATGCATATTAATACACCTCTGATTATGAACATGAATATGCTTTGTGAGTAGTTACGTTTGTTCCTGAGGACATAGGAGAAGTCTTCTATTAGTAGTCATGTGAATTTGGTACTCGTTCGATATTTTGATGAGATGTATGTTGTCTAGCCTCTAGTGGTGTTATGTGAACGTCGACTACATAACACTTCACCATTATTTGGGCCTAGAGGAAGGCATTGGGAAGTAATAAGTATATAATGGGTTGCTAGAGTGACAGAAGCTTAAACCCTAGTTTATGCGTTGCTTCGTAAGGGGCTGATTTGGATACATATGTTTCATGCTATGGTTAGGTTTACCTTAATACTTTTGTTGTAGTTGCGGATGCTTGCAATAGAGTTTAATCATAAGTGGGATGCTTGTTCAAGTAAGAACAACACCCAAGCACCAGTCCACCCACATATCAAATTATCAAAGTACCGAACGCGAATCATATGAACGTGATGAAAACTAGCTTGACGATATTCCCATGTGTCCTCGGGAGCGCTTTTCCTATTATAAGAGTTTGTCCAGGCTTGTCCTTTGCTACAAAAAGGATTGGGCCACCTTGCTGCACTTTATTTACTTTTGTTACTTGTTGCTCGTTACAATTTACCTTCACAAAACTATCTGTTATCACTTATTTCAGTACTTGCAGAGAATACCTTGCTGAAAACCGCTTATCATTTCCTTCTGCTCCTCGTTGGGTTCGACACTCTTACTTATCGAAAGGACTATGATTGATCCCCTATACTTGTGGGTCATCAAGACTCTTTTCTGGCGCCATTGCCGGGGAGTGAAGCGCCTTTGGTAGGTGGAATTTGGTAAGGAAAATGTATATAGTGTGCTGAAATTTACTGTCACTTGTTACTATGGAAAGTAATCCTCTGAGGTGCTTGTTCGGGGTATCTTCACCCAGACCAGTAGAGCAAAGAGTTGCTCCTCAACCTACTGAACCTACTGAAAATGAAAATGTTCCCTTTGAAGTTCCTTCAGGTATGTTAGAAAAACTGCTAGATAATCCTTTTACACGAGATGGAACAAAGCATCCTGATGAGCACCTAATGTTTGTGGATGAAGTTTTGGATTATTTAAGCTTGCAGGTATACGCGATGATGTTGTTAAGACGAAGGTCTTTCCTTTATCTTTGAAGGGAGATGCATCGACATGGTATAGGCTATGTGATGATACGGGATCATGGAACTATAAACGAATGAATTTGGAATTTCATCAGAAGTATTATCCTATGCATCTTGTGCATCGTGATCGCAATTATATATATAATTTTTTGCCTCATGAAGGAGAAAGCATTGCTCAAGCTTGGGGGAGGCTTAAATCAATGTTATATTCATGCCCCAATCATGAGCTCTCAAGAGAAATAATTCTTTAAAAAATTTATGCTCGGCTTTCTCATAATAATCAATCCATGCTCGATACTTCTTGTGCTGGCTCTTTTATGATGAAGACTATTGAATTCAAATAGAATTTATTGCATAGAATTAAACACAACTCTGAAGATTGGGATCTCTACGATGGTAAGGAGTCAGGTATAACACCTAAGTTCGATTGTGTTAAATCTTTTATGGATACCGATGTTTTCCGTAAATTTAGCACTAAATATGGACTTGACTCTGAGATAGTAGCTTATTTTTATGAATCTTTTGCTACTTATGTTGATCTCCCCAAGGAGAAGTGGTATAAATATCATCCTCCCATAGAAGTAAAAGTAGCTGCACCTACTAAAGTTGAAGAAAAGACTATCACTTATAATGATCCTGTTGTTCCTGCTTCTTATGTTGAGAAACCACCTTTCCCTGTTAGAATAAAGGATCATGCTAAAGCTTCAACTGTGGTTCGTAAAAGAAATATTAGAACTTATACACCTCCTGAGCAAGTCAAAGTTGATCCTAATACTGCTATTGTTAAAGATCTCTTGGCTGATAATATTGATGGGCATGTTATTTATTTCTGCGGTGAAACTTCTAGAATTGCTAAACCTTGTGCTAAAGATAAACATAGACCTGTGGTAGGCGTGCCTGTTATTTCTGTTAAAATAGGAGATCATTATTATCATGGCTTATGTGATATGGGTGCTAGTGTTAGTGCAATACCTTATGACTTATACCAAGAAATTATGCATGATATTGCACCCGCTGAGATAGAAGATATTGATGTCACAATTAAACTTGCCAATAGAGATACTATTTCACCAATGGGAATTGTTAGAGATGTTGAAGTCTTGTGTGGGAAAACTAAATACCCTGCTGATTTTCTTGTTCTTGGTTCCCCACAAGATAGCTTTTGTCCCATTATATTTGGTAGATCCTTCTTGAACACTGTCAATGCTAGAATAGACTGCGTAAAGAATGTTGTTAATATTGGTTTGGGTGATATGTCTCATGAGTTTAATTTCTCTAAATTTAGTAGACAACACCGTGAAGAAGAATTGCCTAGTAAGGATGAAATTATTGGTCTTGCTTCTATTGCTGTACCTCCTAGTGATCCTTTAGAACAATATTTGCTAGACCATGAAAATGATATGTTTATGAATGAAAGAAGGGAAATAGATGAGGTATTCTTTAAACAGGAACCTATTCTGAAACACAATTTGCATGTTGAAATCCTAGGGGATCCCCCTCCACCCAAGGGTGATCCCGTGTTTGAGCTTAAACCGTTGCCTGATACTCTTAAATATGCCTATCTTGATGAAAAGAAGATATATCCTGTTATTATTAGTGCTAACCTTTCAGAGCATGAAGAAGAGAGATTATTGAAAACTCTGAAGAAGCACCATGCTGCTATTGGATATACTCTTGATGATCTTAAGGGCATTAGTCCCACTCTATGTCAACATAAATTTTTTTTGGAGAAAGATGCCAAACCAGTTATTGATCATCAACGACGGCTGAATCCTAAAATGAAAGAAGTGGTAAGAAAGGAAATACTAAAGCTCCTTGAGGCAGGTATAATTTATCCCGTTGCCGATAGTCAGTGGGTAAGTCCTGTCCATTGTGTCCCTAAGAAGGGAGGTATCACTGTTGTCCCTAATGATAAAGATGAATTGATTCCACAAAGAATAATTACAGGTTATAGGATGGTAATTGATTTCCGCAAATTAAATAAGGCTACTAAAAAAGATCATTACCCCTTACCTTTTATCGATCAAATGCTAGAAAGATTATCCAAACATACACATATTTGCTTTCTAGATGGTTATTCTGGTTTCTCTCAAATACCTGTGTTAGCTAATGATCAATCAAAGACCACTTTTACATGCCCTTTTGGTACTTTTGCTTATAGACGTATGCCTTTTGGTTTATGTAATGCACCTGCTACCTTTCAAAGATGCATGATGGCTATATTCTCTGACTTTTGTGAAAAGATTTGTGAGGTTTTCATGGACGAGTTTTCCGTCTATGGATCCTCTTTTGATGATTGCTTGATAAACCTTGGTCGAGTTTTGCAGAGATGTGAAGAAACTAATCTTGTTTTGAATTGGGAAAAGTGCCACTTTATGGTTAATGAAGGTATTGTCTTGGGGCATAAAGTTTTTGAAAGAGGTATTGAAGTTGATAAAGCCAAGGTTGATTCTATTGAAAAGATGCCATGTCCCAAGGACATCAGAGGTATAAGAAGTTTCCTTGGTCATGCCAGATTTTATAGGAGGTTCATTAAGGACTTCTCAAAAATTTCTCGGCCTCTGACCAATTTATTACAAAAGGATATACCATTTATCTTTGATGATGATTGTGTAGAAGCATTTGAAATACTTACGAAAGCATTGATCTCTGCACCTGTTGTTCAGCCACCTGATTGGAATTTACCCTTTGAAATTATGTGTGATGCTAGTGATTATGCTGTAGGTGCTGTTCTAGGCCAAAGAGTTGATAAGAAATTAAATGTTATCCATTATGCTAGTAAGATTCTAGACAATGCTCAAAGAAATTATGCTACTACTGAAAAAGAATTCTTAGCAGTTGTATTTGCTTGTGATAAGTTTAGACATTATATTGTTGATTCTAAAGTAACTATTCACACGGATCATGCTGCTATTAAATATCTTATGGAAAAGAAAGATGCTAAACCTAGACTTATTAGATGGGTTCTCTTGCTACAAGAATTTGATTTGCATATTGTTGATAGAAAGGGAGCTGAGAACCCCGTTGCAGATAACTTATCTAGGTTAGAAAATGTTCTTGATGACCCACTACCTATTGATGATAGCTTTCCTGATGATCAATTAAATGTCATAAATACTTCTCGTAGTACTCCATGGTATGATGATTATGCTAATTACATTGTTGCTAAATTTATACCACCTAGTTTCACATACCAACAAAAGAAAAAGTTTTTCTATGATTTGAGACATTACTTTTAGGATAACCCACATCTTTATAAAGAAGGAGTAGATGGTGTTATTAGACGTTGTGTACCTGAGCATGAACAGGAACAGATCCTACGCAAGTGTCACTCCGAGGCTTATGGAGGACACCATGCTGGAGATAGAACTGCACATAAGGTATTGCAATTTGGGTTTTATTGGCCCACTCCCTTCAACGATGCCCGTAAGTTTGTATTATCTTGTGATGAATGTCAAAGAATTGGTAATATTAGTATACATCAAGAAATGCCTATGAATTATTCACTTGTTATTGAACTATTTGATGTTTGGGGCTTTGGTTATATGGGACCTTTTCCTGCCTCTAATGGATATACACATATTTTAGTTGATGTTGATTACGTTACTAAGTGGGTAGAAGCTATTCCAACAAGTAGTGCTGATCATAACACTTCTATTAAAATGCTTAAAGAAGTTATTTTCCCAAGGTTTGGAGTCCCTAGGTATTTAATGACTGATGGTGGTTCACATTTTATTCATGGTGCTTTCCGTAAAATGCTTGCTAAGTATGATGTTAATCATAGAATTGCATCTCCTTATCACCCACACTCTAGTGGTCAAGTAGAATTGAGTAATAGAGAACTCAAATTAATTTTGCAAAAGACTGTCAATAGATCTAGAAAGAATTGGTCCAAGAAACTTGATGATGCATTGTGGGCTTATAGAACTGCATATAAAAATCCTATGGGTATGTCTCCGTATAAAATGGTTTATGGAAAAGCATGTCACTTACCTCTCGAACTAGAACATAAGGCATATTGGGCTATTAAAGAGCTCAACTATGATTTCAAACTTGCCGGTGAGAAGAGGTTATTTGATATTAGCTCACTTGATGAATGGAGAACCCAAGCTTACGAAAATGCCAAGTTGTTTAAAGAAAAAGTTAAAAGATGGCATGACAAAAGGATACAAAAGCGTGAGTTTAACGTAGGTGATTATGTATTGCTATATGATGACCCACAAGTATAGGGGATCTATCATAGTCCTTTCGATAAGTAAGAGTGTCGAACCCAACGAGGAGCAGAAGGACATGATAAGCGGTTTCAACAAGGTATTCTCTGCAAGTACTGAAATAAGTGATAACAAATAGTTCTGTGATAAGGTAAATTGTAACGAGCAACAAGTAACAAAAGTAAATAAAGTGCAGCAAGGTGGCCCAATCCTTTTTGTAGCAAAGTACAATCCGGAACAAACTCTTATAATAGGAAAAGCGCTCCCGAGGACACATGGGAATATCGTCAAGCTAGTTTTCATCACGTTCATATGATTCGCGTTCGGTACTTTGATAATTTGATATGTGGGTGGACCGGTGCTTGGGTGTTGTTCTTACTTGAACAAGCATCCCACTTATGATTAACCTCTATTGCAAGCATCCGCAACTACAACAAAAGTATTAAGGTAAACCTAACCATAGCATGAAACATATGGATCCAAATCAGCCCCTTACGAAGCAACGCATAAACTAGGGTTTAAGCTTCTGTCACTCTAGCAACCCATCATCTACTTATTACTTCCCAATGCCTTCCTCTAGGCCCAAATAATGGTGAAGTGTTATGTAGTCGATGTTCACATAACACAACTAGAGGCTAGACAACATACATCTTATCAAAATATCAAACGAATACCAAATTCACATGACTACTAATAGCAAGACTTCTCCCTTGTCCTCAGGAACAAACGTAACTACACAGAAAGTATATTCATGTTCATAATCAAAGGGATAATAATATGCATATAGGATCTGAACATATGATCTTCCACCAAATAAACCAACTAGCATCAACTACAAGGAGTAATCAACACTACTAGCAACCTACTAGCACCAATCCCAAACTTTGAGACAAGAATTGGATACAAGAGATGAACTAGGGTTTGGAAATGAGATGGTGCTGCTGAAGATGTTGATGGAGATTGCTCTCTCCCAATGAGAGGAGCGTTGGTGATGACGATGGTGATGATTTCCCCCTCCCGGAGGGAAGTATCCCCGGCAGAACAGCTCTGCCGGAGCTCTAGATTGGTTCCGCCTCATGGCGGTGGAGTCTCGTCCCGAAAGGTTGCTTCCTATTTTTTCTCATCGAAAGACTTCATATAGCATAAGATGGACGTCGGAGACCCACCAGGGGCCCACAAGGTAGGGGGCGCGCCCTAGTAGGGGGGCGCGCCCCCCACTCTCATGAGCAGGGTGTGGGCCCCCTGGACTTCATCTTTGGCGAGGATTTTTCTTTATTTATTTTAAGATATTCCGTGGAGTTTCAGGACTTTTGGAGTTGCGCAGAATAGGTCTCTAATCTTTGCTCCTTTTCCGGCCCAGAATTCCAGCTGCCGGCATTCTCCCTCCTTATGTAAACCTTGTAAAATAAGAGAGAGTAGCCATAAGTATTGTGACAAAATGTGAAATAACAGCCCATAATGCAATAAATATCGATATAAAAGCATGATGCAAAATGGACGTATCAACTCCCCCAAACTTAGACCTCGCTTGTCCTCAAGCGAAAAGCCGATAACAATAAATATGTCCTCATGTTTAGAGGTAGAGGCGTCGATAAAAATAAAATACGGACATGAAGGCATCATGATTATTCTCATAACAGCAACATATATAGATTTTGTCATATGATTACTTATGTTCAAGCGATGATCTATTCACAATGCAAAAGTATAAATCATAAACCTTATTGGGCTCCAACAAACTATAATCTCAGTCATTGAAACAATTGCAATTTATCATAACATCAGAAAGAGTCTATGTCAGAGCTCAAGAGCAAGCCCACATACTCAACTATCATCTAGTCCTTCATAATTTTTAACACTCACACGATACTTGTGGTTACGGAGTTTTAATCGGACACAGAGAAAGATAGGGGCTTATAGTTTTACCCCACAACCTTTTACCTCAAGGGTAATGTCAACAATAATGGTTCATGCTCCCCTACATCCAATTATATATATATATATCATGTTCTTTCCAACATGCTGAGCTTGCCAAAGGATAAAGTAAAAAGGAAAAGGTGAAGATCACCATGACTCTTGCATAAGGTAGAAGATAATAATAAAGGATAGGCCCTTCGCAGAGGGAAGCAGAGGTTGCCATGCGCTTTTATGGTTGGATGCATAAAATCTCAATGCGAAAGAACGTCACTTTATATTGCCCCTTGTGATGTGAACCTTTATTATGCAGTCCGTCGCTTTTATTACTTCCACATCACAAGATCGTATAAAGCTTATTCCTCCCACGCCAATCAATCATACATATTTAGAGCAATTTTTATTGCTTTGCACCGATTACAACTTACTTGAAGGATCTTACTCAATCCATAGGTAGATATGGTGGACTCTCATGGCAAAACTGGTTTAAGAGTGTTTGGAAGCACAAATAGTATCTCTACTTAGTGCTGAGAATTTGGCTAGCATGAGGGGGAAAGGCAAGCTCAACAAGTTAGAGGATCCATGGCAACATACTTTATCTTAGATATAAGAAAGACATAACTCATTACGTTGTCTTCCTTGTCCAACATCAACTCTTTAGCATGTCATATTTTAATGAGTGCTTCCAATCATAAAAGATGTCAATGATAATATATCTATATGTGAAACCTCTCTTTCCTTATTACTTCCTATTAATTGCAACGATGACCAAAGCTATGTCTGCCAATTCCCAACAACTTTTAATCATCATACTCTTTCTATGTGAAGTCATTACTCTCAATAAGATCAATATGAACTCTTTGTTCTCCCTTTTTTGTTATTCTTTTTCTTCTTTTCTTTTATTCACCTGTAACATCCCAAATTTCCTATTTGGAATGTTTTACAATTATAGCTAAGCATCCATGCATTTTGTTTTAATTGAGTGGCATTTGGAAATTTCAGAGGCATTGAGTTTTATTTGAATTTGAATTTGATTTTTGGCAATTGAAAATTATTTCAGAAGTACCTGACAAATACTTGAGAAAAGTATGAGAGGAGTAAACATGACACTCCAAAGAAAAAAAATGTCAGAAGAAAATATTGCCAAAAAGTTTGAATTCAAATTTGGTTTTTATTTGGAATTTACAAAAAAAAAATTATTTTTGCTTTGCTAGAATTGTCTTAGGCATAATATGAGTTCTATAATAGCTTTTAATATGATTCCTTTTGCTCCTAGTTTGTTTAAAGTTTTCCTTGCTGTTAGTTAGCAAGATCCATGCTTAGGTTCTGTTAAGAAAATTTTTAGTTGTGTAAATCTATTTCTTAGTTGTTGCTTGATGTGGTGAAAATCCTCGATTTGCTTTCTTCGAGTTTTTCTTGGGTTTTGGTTTGAGTGCTTGGGTGTTTTACTTCAACTTGCTGTTATGTTATTTTGTGCTATACTTATTTGTGTTATTGTTTGACTCGGTAGAATTCCCGGAGTGCGAAGCCTGCTATTACGAGTCGCTAGCTTTTGAAGACCGTCAGCCAGGCAAGTCATTTGATCATGTTTTTCAATACCTATGATTTTGTTGCATTAGAATTATGCCTCCCCACCATGCATGCAGTAGGAGAATTTTAAGTTATGTTCTTGAGTAGTATCATGAGGTAGGATGAACCCAAATCCCCTTACCATTGCCCGGGACGATGTAGTTTATTTTGCTATGCTCGTAGACGGGGTGGGTTGAGAGACTCATAAATGAGATATGAGAGTCAAGTTGATGACAACCCCATGATTTCAAGCTCAAGATGGACTTCAAAATTCACTAATGGGTGGAGGACGGTTGACGGGCACCCTGGAGAAACCAGCGGATGGCCGGGATGCATGGAGAAGCGCCATGACATCTTGCGGAAAGCTTCACCCAGCCACGAAGGGACGGATGGATACACCTTGACCGGATGCTTACCTGTGCAGCCGCAAGCCATTATGGGCTCTGGCTGGGTTGACCCTAGGCGTAACTCTGGACGGACGGTGCCAGCAGATGTAGAAGAACGGTAGGACATGGATGGGCACCGGCAGTGACCAGAGAAACTCTACGGAAGACCCTGTTTCGTTCGTCCCGTCTTCAAACACCAGGCAGTGCGAGGACATAAAGGAGGGAACGATTCTTGCGGGTAAAGTGCACAAGACTCTGCAGAGTAACAACCTAATCGATTAGCCGTGTCCCCGGTTACGGACAAATGAGCCTCTGGAAATTGGAGTATTTCGGTAATCTCAACACCGAACTTAATAAATTAATTTGAGGGGTATTTAATAATTGGGAATGAGACATTGGTTGGCGGAACCATCTCAATAACAACCAACATTTTGTAGTAATTGCAAGCAAGTCCTTTGTCATAGGGAAAAATTGGCTTTTTCGCAAAAAACATAAACCTCAGAGCCCACAGCCAAATTGCATATAGTGTTAGTATTATTATTGTTGTGCTCTCTATGATTTGCCGGCATATTCAAAATGCTGACCTACACGGCTGCAACGTCTTATGTTGCAGAGGAGTTTTCCGACCAGGAGTGAGGCTACGATCCACGCTTGGCGATTGCCCTATGGAGTCGGATGGACTCGCTATTCGTCTACGCTTCCGCAGCTTTATTTTAGTTTATTTCTCATGAGTTGGCCTTCGGCCGAATTTATTATGATGTAATAAAGACTCGATATGAGAACCGTGAAATAAATTCAGGTGTGATTGAACTTTGAATCTTTGCATCAATGTACTGTGTGTGCCAGCATTCTTGGGATGGTACAGCTACACAGAGACTTGACCGATTTCAGGTCGGGTCGCTACAGAGATGGTATCAGAGCACACGCTGACCGTAGGACGTAACCTCTAGGATCAGAAAGCCATAGGAAGAGACTATATTATGTCCTTATCATTCCGTAATTCTCCCCTGTTCATTTCTGACTTCTCTCCGATTTTCAACTTTCTAGATGGCCGTCAAGTTCATCCCAGTTCTGCTCCCGGAGTTTTGCCAGCCAGATGAGACAATGCTTTTCGGCAGGAGGCTGGTCCAGATCACCAAGGAATTGAAGATTGCTCTGCCGTCGATCACCGGGACACCTATCATGGCATTTCCAGAAGACCGTCGCTATAGGATTAAGGTGCACATACCAGGGAGGACCTTCGGAAGTCTCTCGGCGCCCGTTGACTTCAGGTTCACTGCTCCCACTTGGATCCTCGGGAGAAACATAGCAGTTCATACTGCACTTGGACGCATCCAGGAGGAATACAGGGCCGAGCTCGTTGGACCAGACCATGCCATGATTTCTCGCAGGACTGCAGATGGAGAGATTATCCGCACCATAGATGACGACTCCGTTCACTCATATGTCCAAGACTTGGAGGCTCACATCAGGGCTCTAGAGATCCAGATGCGCAGGAGCTTGAAGACGGACCAAAAGATGCATCTTCGTGAAATTGATCTGGAGGATGCAGCACGTGAAGCCCACTATGAGCATGAGGAAGAAATCAAGGATTTTATGGATAGAATGAAGGAACGAGATAATTATATTGCCACACTGCAGGGAAAGATGGACTTGGGAGAAGAACTTTTTCCGAGTGGAGATGATGGACCTCTCGTGAGCAATGACCAGGACTATGAAGAGAGCTCCACCGAAGGAAGTCGCAAGAGGAGGCGCCGCACCAGAGGACACAGCACCGGAGGACACCGCACCAGAGGACGCAAGGATAATTGATGAAGACATTTAGTGGACCACCATGTTATTTTACTTTTTCATCGATCAGTTAGGCCGTTATATTTTGCGATTAGTCATGAGATTTTGTAATCCGAGATTGAACGTTTGAGATGAATGAATAAATGATTGGTGTGTTTATGATTGTGCATTCATATGGGTAGTGCTATTTTCTCATTAGACCCTTGTTCTATTCTAATTTCTCATCCACTCCAAAACACCAGATGCCTCCGAGACGTGACCCCGGTTCCAACTTTCCGCCGGAGCTCACCCAGCTGATCCAGCAGCAGAATGCCCTAATGCAGATGCTCATCCAGAACCAGAACAACAACAACAACAACAATCCACCGCCACCACCCCCTGTTGACAACTTGACCCGCTTCCTAAGGCTGAATCCGCCGGTGTTCTCTAGCAGCACTGAGCCGATTGTGGCCGATGATTGGCTCCGCAAGGTCGGAAGGGAGTTAGTAACTGCTGGATGCACAGATGCAGAGAAGGTGCGCTTTGCCGCACATCAGCTTGATGGACCTGCAGCCTCTTGGTGGGAGAACTACACCACCACTTATCCCATCGCCACCATCACGTGGGATCAGTTCCAGCAGGCTTTTCGCACCGCCCATGTCTCAGCTGGAGCCATGAGTCTGAAGAAGCGTGAGTTCCGCAACTTACGCCAGGGGAATCGTACTGTGGGGCAGTATGTGGATGAGTTTAGCCAGCTAGCTCGTTATGCCCCGGATGATGTGGCCACAGATGCCGCAAAACAGGAGAAGTTCCTCGAAGGCCTTAATGATGAGCTGGGAATGCAACTGATGGTGGCCACATTCAATAACTATCAGGAGCTGGTAGATAAGGCCATCATCCTTGAAGGCAAACAACAGCAGATTGATAGCCGCAAGCGAAAGTATAGTCAGGGGAAGTATAACTCAGGAGCTCAGCAGAAGACTCGCTACACCCCATACCAGGGAGGCCACAACCATCACACTCATGGAGGACATAACCATGGAGGACATAACCATGGAGGGAATGGGAACAATCGCAACAACAACACCAACTTCAAGTCTGGCAGTGGAGGCAGTGGCAACCAGCACCGTCCTGCTCCGGCTCAGAAGGATCTGAGTCACATCACCTGTTTCAAGTGCCAGAAGACAGGACACTATGCCACCGACTGCCCGGAGGCCAAGCAGAGGAATGGAAACGGCAACGGCAATGGAAGCTCAGCAAAGAAGCCCAACCCTTTTCCTCGTGCTCAGGTGAATCACATTGACGTGGAGGACGTCTATGAACAGCCAGAAACTGTGGTTGGTAAGTTTTTATTAAATTCACGTCCAGTATTGGTACTCTTTGATTCTGGTGCAACCCATTCATTCATATCAAGGGTAGTTGTGGAAAAGTACGGGTTGCCCACTAGAACCCTTAGAACCCCACTTCAGGTCAGTTCCCCAGGAGGAGAAATGACGGCAGGCTTAGGCTGTCGTTCAACCCTCAGCATCGGAAATCATGATTTTCCCGCAGAACTCATAGTATTGGAATCCCAGAGTTTGGATGTAATCCTAGGCATGGATTGGTTGACCAAGTTTGAAGGAAACATCGACTGTGCCCGCAAGACGATTTTGCTCACCACCCCGGAGCAGAAGAGGATCAAGTATGTATCCAGACGCACTCCGACGAAACATCAGGTGAATTCCCTCACGGGAGTTGTTCAAGAGGAAGTGCCCGTAGTGCAAGATTTCCCCGATGTATTTCCAGAGGAATTACCGGGAATGCCACCGGACAGAGACATTGAATTTCTGATTGAGTTATTGCCCGGCACAGCCCCAATATCCAAGAGACCTTATCGGATGCCCCCGAACGATTTGGAAGAGATCAAGAAGCAAATCAATGAGCTATTGGAGAAAGGATATATTCGCCCAAGTTCGTCACCTTGGGGAGCCCCAGTTCTTTTGGTAGAGAAGAAGGATGGAACTCTGAGAATGGTTGTGGATTATCGTTCATTGAACGACGTGACCATCAAGAACAAGTACCCTCTGCCGATGATTAACGATCTATTTGATCAGCTAGTTGGAGCCAAGGTATTCTCCAAGATCGATCTTCGATCAGGGTATCATCAGTTGAAGATCCGTGAAAAGGATATACCCAAAACAGCTTTTACCACCAGGTATGGTTTATATGAGTATACCGTCATGTCATTTGGATTGACTAATGCCCCTGCATACTTCATGAATTTGATGAACAAGGTATTTATGGAATATCTGGACAAGTTTGTCGTGGTTTTCATCGATGACATACTGATTTTCTCCAAGAGCGAGGAAGAGCATAAGGAACATTTGCGTCTAGTTCTGGAGAAACTCCGAGAACATCAGTTATATGCCAAGTTCAGCAAATGTGAATTTTGGCTGAAGGAAGTCGGATTCCTCGGACATGTTATTTCAGGAGAAGGAATAGCAGTCGACCCCACCAAGGTTGAATCGGTCACCAACTGGCAGTCCCCCACCTCAGTCAAAGAGATCCGCAGTTTTCTCGGACTCGCAGGATATTACCGGAGATTTATTGAGAACTTCTCGAAGATTGCAAAGCCCATGACTCAGCTGTTAAAGAAGGAAGCCAAGTACATTTGGACCGAGGATTGTGAAGCCAGTTTTCAGGAGCTGAAGAAACGTCTGGTTACAGCCCCAGTGCTCATTTTGCCGGACATACACAAGGATTACCAGGTATATTGTGATGCTTCTCGTCAAGGACTCGGAGGAGTGCTCATGCAGGAAGGAAAAGTTGTAGCTTATACCTCCAGACAGCTACGACCTCACGAGATGAATTATGCCACACACGATTTGGAGTTAGCCGCCGTAGTGCATGCACTCAAGACCTGGAGACATTTCCTTGTCGGAAACAGTTGTGATGTTTACACGGATCATAAGAGCCTGAAGTATATTTTCACGCAGAAGGAATTGAACCTCAGGCAGAGGAGATGGCTTGAATTGATCAAGGACTATGACATGAGATTGCATTATCACCCAGGGAAGGCAAATGTTGTAGCAGATGCCTTGAGCCGTAAAAGCTATGTGAACACTCTCATAGCTGGAGGATTACCTCAGGAATTAACCGATGATCTCAGAGAGCTCCGACTTGAGATAGTACCGAGAGGATATGTCGCCACCTTGGATATTCAGTCCACTTTGACCGAAAGAATCCGTGACGCCCAGAAGACGGACAAGGAAATTGCTGAGATAAAGGAAAAGATGAGTAACGGAAAGGCTAAAGGTTTTCGTGAAGATGAGCACGGAACTTTATGGTTTGAGGATCGCATCTATGTGCCCAATGACCCAGAGGTCAGGAAGTTAATTCTTCAGGAGGCCCATGATTCACCGTACTCGATTCACCCAGGCAACACCAAGATGTATCTGGATTTGAAGGAAAGTTTCTGGTGGACAGGTATGAAGAAGGATATTGCCGAGTACGTAGCAGTATGCGATGTTTGCCAGCGAGTAAAAGCGGAACATCAGAAGCCGGCAGGGTTACTTCAACCTCTGCCGATACCCGAGTGGAAATGGGAAAAACTTGGAATGGATTTTATCACAGGATTACCGAGGACCCGTTCAGGGTATGATTCCATCTGGGTAGTGGTTGATCGCTTGACCAAGGTAGCTCATTTCATTCCCGTGAAGACTACCTATACCAGTGCTAAGTTAGCCAAGATATACATGACCAGGATCGTATGTCTGCATGGAGTTCCGAGGAGTATCGTGTCAGATAGAGGAACGCAATTTACCTCAAAGTTTTGGAATCAGTTGCATGAAACTTTGGGTACGAGGCTAGAGTTTAGCACAGCCTTCCATCCGCAGACAGATGGACAGACCGAGAGAGTCAATCAGATTCTGGAGGACATGTTGAGAGCTTGTGCGCTAGACTATGGGTCTAGCTGGGATGATAATTTGCCATACGCAGAGTTCTCGTACAATAACAGTTATCAGACCAGTCTGAAGATGGCCCCTTTCGAAGCTCTATACGGAAGGAGGTGTAGAACACCATTGCTGTGGGATGGTGTTGGAGACCGAAAGCTTTTTGGTCCCGATCTTATCAGAGACTCCGAAGAGAAGGTCAAGCTGATTCGAGATAGACTCAAGATAGCTCAATCGAGACAGAAGAGTTATGCCGACAGTAAACGCAAGGAGGTAACATATGAAATTGGAGACCGAGCATATCTTCGTGTGTCCCCACTTCGTGGAATCAAGAGGTTCGGTGTTAAAGGAAAGTTAGCACCACGATTCATTGGCCCCTACAAAATCCTCGAACGCAGAGGAGAATTTGCATACAAGTTGGAATTGCCGGAAGGATTGTCCGGAGTTCATGATGTCTTCCATGTTTCTCAGCTGAAGAAATGTCATGCCGAGATGGCCGATATTCCGTTGAGAGACACAGTGCCCCTAGAGGCCATACATCTCGACAGTGATCTAACTTATGAGGAGAAACCCGTCAAAATTCTCGAGACTGCGACCAGAGTCACCCGCAGCAAGATCATCAAGTTTTGCAAGGTTCTGTGGAGTAATCATTCCGAAGAGGAAGCCACCTGGGAGCGAGAAGAAGATCTCCGCCGAGACCACGCGCACCTATTTGCTAGCCAACCCGAATCTCGAGGGCGAGATTCATCTTAAGGTGGGTAGGTTTGTAACATCCCAAATTTCCTATTTGGAATGTTTTACAATTATAGCTAAGCATCCATGCATTTTGTTTTAATTGAGTGGCATTTGGAAATTTCAGAGGCATTGAGTTTTATTTGAATTTGAATTTGATTTTTGGCAATTGAAAATTATTTCAGAAGTACCTGACAAATACTTGAGAAAAGTATGAGAGGAGTAAACATGACACTCCAAAGAAAAAAAATGTCAGAAGAAAATATTGCCAAAAAGTTTGAATTCAAATTTGGTTTTTATTTGGAATTTACAAAAAAAAAAATTATTTTTGCTTTGCTAGAATTGTCTTAGGCATAATATGAGTTCTATAATAGCTTTTAATATGATTCCTTTTGCTCCTAGTTTGTTTAAAGTTTTCCTTGCTGTTAGTTAGCAAGATCCATGCTTAGGTTCTGTTAAGAAAATTTTTAGTTGTGTAAAACTATTTCTTAGTTGTTGCTTGATGTGGTGAAAATCCTCGATTTGCTTTCTTCGAGTTTTTCTTGGGTTTTGGTTTGAGTGCTTGGGTGTTTTACTTCAACTTGCTGTTATGTTATTTTGTGCTATACTTATTTGTGTTATTGTTTGACTCGGTAGAATTCCCGGAGTGCGAAGCCTGCTATTACGAGTCGCTAGCTTTTGAAGACCGTCAGCCAGGCAAGTCATTTGATCATGTTTTTCAATACCTATGATTTTGTTGCATTAGAATTATGCCTCCCCACCATGCATGCAGTAGGAGAATTTTAAGTTATGTTCTTGAGTAGTATCATGAGGTAGGATGAACCCAAATCCCCTTACCATTGCCCGGGACGATGTAGTTTATTTTGCTATGCTCGTAGACGGGGTGGGTTGAGAGACTCATAAATGAGATATGAGAGTCAAGTTGATGACAACCCCATGATTTCAAGCTCAAGATGGACTTCAAAATTCACTAATGGGTGGAGGACGGTTGACGGGCACCCTGGAGAAACCAGCGGATGGCCGGGATGCATGGAGAAGCGCCATGACATCTTGCGGAAAGCTTCACCCAGCCACGAAGGGACGGATGGATACACCTTGACCGGATGCTTACCTGTGCAGCCGCAAGCCATTATGGGCTCTGGCTGGGTTGACCCTAGGCGTAACTCTGGACGGACGGTGCCAGCAGATGTAGAAGAACGGTAGGACATGGATGGGCACCGGCAGTGACCAGAGAAACTCTACGGAAGACCCTGTTTCGTTCGTCCCGTCTTCAAACACCAGGCAGTGCGAGGACATAAAGGAGGGAACGATTCTTGCGGGTAAAGTGCACAAGACTCTGCAGAGTAACAACCTAATCGATTAGCCGTGTCCCCGGTTACGGACAAATGAGCCTCTGGAAATTGGAGTATTTCGGTAATCTCAACACCGAACTTAATAAATTAATTTGAGGGGTATTTAATAATTGGGAATGAGACATTGGTTGGCGGAACCATCTCAATAACAACCAACATTTTGTAGTAATTGCAAGCAAGTCCTTTGTCATAGGGAAAAATTGGCTTTTTCGCAAAAAACATAAACCTCAGAGCCCACAGCCAAATTGCATATAGTGTTAGTATTATTATTGTTGTGCTCTCTATGATTTGCCGGCATATTCAAAATGCTGACCTACACGGCTGCAACGTCTTATGTTGCAGAGGAGTTTTCCGACCAGGAGTGAGGCTACGATCCACGCTTGGCGATTGCCCTATGGAGTCGGATGGACTCGCTATTCGTCTACGCTTCCGCAGCTTTATTTTAGTTTATTTCTCATGAGTTGGCCTTCGGCCGAATTTATTATGATGTAATAAAGACTCGATATGAGAACCGTGAAATAAATTCAGGTGTGATTGAACTTTGAATCTTTGCATCAATGTACTGTGTGTGCCAGCATTCTTGGGATGGTACAGCTACACAGAGACTTGACCGATTTCGGGTCGGGTCGCTACATCACCCAAGATCATGGCAAAATAATCAGGCCCTTGACTCAACACTAATCTTTATTATATATATAGCTCACGGACTCGATTACAAAGAGAGATCATAAAGCAAAACTCAAAACTAGATCATGCCATAAACTTTATTCTACTAGATCAAGATACTACTAATAGGATCGAATCTAAGAAAAGGGTAAAGATAAGAGTTGTGATTGTGATACGATACCGGGGCACCTCCCCCAAGCTTGGCAGTTGCCAAGGGGAGTGCCCATACCCAAGTGATTATGTCTCCTTTGTCGGTGAAGAAGGTGGAGGTGACGGATAACCGTAGATTGAGCGTAAGAGGTCCTCCAGCTTGCAAATAATGCCCTTGAGTGCGACAATATGTTCCTTCAACAGAATATTTTCTTGTGTGAGATACTTGTTTTGTATACGATCTAACTCAATCATCTTGAAAGCTTCGATCTCAGTTGGGTTAAGAAGGCTATGATCAAGTTGAAGGATGTCCTTTGCTGCCGGAGCTTGATCTTCCGTGGCCTTCTTGATCCTTTCTTCCTTGTTGACCCTCGTGGGTTGTTCCCTCTTCAGATCTATCTTCATTAGCCAAGCATCATTGTCACCATTGTTGGAGAAGGGAGATGACATGATGCCTAGCCTGGAAAACCCTGACAGAAAACAACCTGAAACAAGAACAGAGGATATTTGCGTGATACGGGAGTCAAAACCTTCGGGAGAATATATAATGAATTTTTACCGACCAAAATACGTATCGTGCAAGAAAACGGAGTCCGGAGGGCACACGAGGTGCTCACGAGGTAGGGGCGCGCCCACCACCCTCATGGGGCCCTCGTGTCCTTCCCGGACTGGTACATATTTTTCTATTTTTCTAAATATTCCAAAACGAAGAGATATTGCCTTAAAAATTGTTTTGGAGTCGGTTTACTTACCGTACCACATACCTATTCCTTTTCGGAGTCTGAAACGTTCCGGAAAGTGTCTCTTATGTATTCCTCCGGGGTTACGGTTTCAATAATATTGGTTTCAACATTTATGGGATTACCTGAGATATAATGTTTGATTCTTTGACCGTTTACCACCTTCGGATTTGTGCCTTCGAAGTTGTTGATTTTTATCGCACCGGAATGATAGACCTCCTCGATAACATAGGGGCCTTCCCATTTAGAGAGAAGTTTTCCTGCAAAAAATCTTAAACGAGAGTTGTATAGCAATACATAATCACCTACATTAAACTCACGCTTTTGTATCCTTTTGTCATGCCATCTTTTAACTTTTTCTTTAAACAACTTGGCATTTTCATATGCTTGGGTTCTCCATTCATCAAGTGAGCTAATATCAAATAACCTCTTCTCACCGGCAAGTATGAAATCATAGTTGAGCTCTTTAATAGCCCAATATGCCTAATGTTGTAATTCGAGAGGTAGGTGACATGCTTTTCCATAAACCATTTTATACGGAGACATACCCATAGGATTTTTATATGCAGTTCTATATGCCCACAATGCATCATCGAGTTTCTTGGACCAATTCTTTCTAGACCTATTAACAGTCTTCTGCAAAATTAATTTGAGCTCTCTATTACTCAATTCTACTTGACCACTAGACTGCGGGTGATAAGGAGATGCAATCCTGTGATTAACGTCATATTTAGCAAGCATTTTACAGAAAGCACCATGAATAAAGTGTGAACCACCATCAGTCATTAAATATCTAGGGACTCCAAACCTCGGAAAAATAACTTCCTTAAGCATTTTAATAGAGGTGTTATGATCAGCACTACTAGTTGGAATAGCTTCTACCCACTTAGTAACGTAATCAACAGTAACCAAAATATGAGTGTATCCATTAGAGGCAGGAAAAGGTCCCATATAATCAAAGCCCCAAACATCAAACGGTTCAATAACAAGTGAATAATTCATAGGCATTTCTTGACATCTACTAATATTACCAATTCTTTGGCATTCATCGCAAGACAAAACAAACTTCCGGGCATCTTTGAAGAGAGTAGGCCAATAAAAACCGGATTGCAATACCTTATGTGCAGTTCTATCCCCAGCGTGGTGTCCTCCATAAGCTTCGGAGTGACACTTGCGTAGGATCTGTTCCTGTTCATGCTCAGGTACACAACGTCTAATAACACCATCAACTCCTTCTTTATAAAGATATGGGTCATCCCAAAAGTAGTGTCTCAAATCATAGAAAAACTTTTTCTTTTGTTGGTATGTGAAGCTAGGTAGTATAAACTTAGCAACAATATAATTAGCATAATCAGCATACCATGGAGTACTACGAGAAGTACTTATAACATTTAATTGTTCATTAGGAAAGCTATCATTAATAGGTAGTGGGTCATCAAGAACATTTTCTAACCTAGATAAGTTATCTGCAACGGGGTTCTCAGCTCCCTTTCTATCAACAATATGCAAATCAAATTCTTGTAGCAAGAGAACCCATCTAATAAGTCTAGGTTTAGCATCTTTCTTTTCCATAAGATATTTAATAGCAGCATGATCAGTGTGAATAGTTACTTTAGAATCAACAATATAAGGCCTGAACTTATCACAAGCAAATACAACTGCTAAAAGTTCTTTTTCAATAGTAGCATAATTTCTTTGAGCATTGTCTTGGGTCTTACTAGCATAATGGATAACGTTTAATTTCTTATCAACTCTTTGCCCTAAAACAGCACCTACAACATAATCACTAGCATCACACATAATTTCAAAGGGTAAATTCCAATCAGGTGGCTGAACAACAGGTGCAGAGACTAATGCTTTCTTAAGTGTTTCAAATGCTTCTACACAATCATCATCAAAGACAAATGGTATATCTTTTTGCAATAAATTAGTCAGAGGCCGACAAATTTTTGAGAAGTCCTTAATGAACCTCCTATAAAATCCAGCATGACCAAGGAAACTTCTTATACCTTTGACATCCTTGGGACATGGCATCTTTTCAATAGCATCAACTTTGGCTTTATCAACTTCAACACCTCTTTCAGAAACTTAGTGCCCCAAAACAATACCTTCATTAACCATAAAGTGGCACTTTTCCCAATTCAAGACAAGATTAGTTTCTTCACATCTCTGCAAAACTCGATCAAGATTGCTCAAGCAATCATCAAAAGAGGAACCATAGACGGAAAAGTCATCCACGAAAACCTCACAAATCTTTTCACAAAAGTCAGAGAATATAGCCATCATGCATCTTGGAAAGGTAGCAGGTGCATTACATAAACCAAAAGGCATACGTCTATAAGCAAAAGTACCAAAAGGGCATGTAAAAGTAGTCTTTGATTGATGACACGGGTATTTGAGAGAAACCAGAATAACCATCTAGGAAGCAGTAATGTCTGTGTTTGCATAATCTTTCTAGCATTTGATCAATAAAAGGTAAGGGGTAATGATCTTTCTTAGTAGCCTTATTTAATTTGCGGAAATCAATTACCATCCTATAGCCTGTAATAATTCTTTGTGGAATCAATTCATCTTTATCATTAGGAACAACAGTAATACCTCCCTTCTTAGGGACACAATGGACAGGACTTACCCACTGACTATCAGCAACGGGATAAATTATACCTGCCTCCAGAAGCTTGAGTATTTCTTTTCTTACTACTTCCTTCATTTTAGGATTCAGACGTTGTTGAGGATCACGAACGGGTTTAGCATCTGCTTCCATGTTTATTTTATGTTGACATAGTGGGACTAAAACCCTTAAGATCATCAAGAGTATATCCAATAGCAGCACGGCGCTTCTTCAGAGTTTTCAATAATCTTTCTTCTTCATGCTCTGAAAGGTTAGCACTAATAATAATAGGATATATCTTCTTTTCATCAAGAAAAGCATATTTAAGATTATCAGGCAACGATTTAAGCTCAAACACGGGATCACCCTTGGGTGTAGGGGGATCCCCTAAAATTTCAACAGGCAAATTGTGTTGCAGAATAGGTTCCTGTTTAAAGAATACTTCATCTATTTCCCTTCTTTCATTCATAAACATATCATTTTAATGGTCTAGCAAATAGTGTTCTAAAGGATCACTAGGAGGTACGGCAATAGAAGCAAGACCAATAATTTCATCCTTACTAGGTAATTCTTCCTCACGATGTTGTTTACTAAATTTAGAGAAATTAAACTCATGAACCATATCATCCAAGCCAATAGTAACAACATTCTTTTCGCAATCTATCCTAGCATTAACAGTGTTCAGGAAGGGTCTACCAAATATAATGGGGCAAAAGCTATCTTGCGGAGAAGTAAGAAAAAGAAAATCAGCAGGATATTTAGTTTTCCCACACAATATTTCAACATCTCTAACAATCCCAATTGGTGAAATAGTATCTCTATTGGCAAGTTTAATTGTGACATCAATTCCTTCTAACTCAGCAGGTGCAATTTCATTCTTACTTTCTTCGTATAAAGTATGTGGTATAACACTTGCACTAGCACCCATATCACATAAGCCATGATAACAATGATCTCCTATTTTAACAGAAATAACAGGCATGCCTACCACAAAACTATGTTTATCTTTAGCACAAGGTTTAGCAATTCTATCAGTTTCACCTTCGAACTGAATAACATGCCCATCAATATCATCAGACAAGAGATCTTTAACAATAGCAATATTAGGTTCTACTTTAACTTGCTCAGGAGGTGTATAAGTTCTAATATTGCTTTTATGAACAACAGTTGAAGCTTTAGCATGATCCTTTACTCTAACAGGGAATGGTGGTTTCTCAACATAAGCAGTAGGAACAATAGGACCATTATAAGTGACAGTCTTTTCTTCAACTTTAATAGGTGCAACTACTTTTACTTCTATAGGAGGATGATATTTAGACCACTTCTGCTTAGGGAGATCAACATAAGTAGCAAAAGATTCGCAGAAAGAAGCTACTATCTTAGAGTCAAGTCCATATTTAGTGCTAAACTTACGGAAAATATCAGTATCCATAAAAGATTTAACACAATCAAACTTAGGTGTCATACCTGACTCCTTACCTTCATCGAGGTCCCAATCTTTAGAGTTGCGTTTAACTCTATCCAATAAGTTCCATCTAAATTCAATAGTCTTCATCATAAAAGAGCCAGCACAAGAAGTATCGAGCATGGTGCGATTGTTTTCAGAAAGCTGAGCATAAAAACTTTGCATAATTATTTCTCTCGGGAGTTCATGATTGGGGCATGGATATAACATTGATTTAAGCCTCCCCCAAGCTTGAGCGATGCTTTCTCCTTCGCGAGGCCAGAAATTATATATATAATTGCGATCACGATGAACAAGATGCATAGGGTAATACTTTTGGTGAAATTCCAATTTCAATCTTTTATAGTCCCATGATGTCGTATCACATAGCCTGTACCATATCAATGTGTCTTCCTTCAAAGATAAAGGGAAGACCTTCTTCTTAGCAACATCATCGGGTACAGCTGCAAGCATAAATAATCCACAAACTTCATCCACATATAATAAGTGCTCATCAGGATGCTTTGTTCCATCTCCTGTAAAAGAGTTAGCTAGCAGTCTTTCCATCATACCCGAACGAAATTCAAAAGGAGTTTCATTTTCAATAGGTTCAGTAGGTTGAGGAGCAACTCTTTGCTCTATTGGACGGGGCAAAGATACCCCGAACAAGCCCCTCAGAGAATTAATTTCCATAGTAACAAGTGACAGTAAATTTCAGCACACTATATTTAATTTTTCCTTACCAAATTCCACCTACCAAAGGCGCTAAACTCCCCGGCAACGGCGCCAGAAAAGAGTCTTGATGACCCACAAGTATAGGGGATCTATCGTAGTCCTTTCGATAAGTAAGAGTGTCGAACCCAACGAGGAGCAGAAGGAAATGATAAGCGGTTTTCAGCAAGGTATTCTCTGCCAGTACTGAAATAAGTGATAACAGATAGTTTTGTGATAAGGTAAATTGTAAGGAGCAACAAGTAACAAAAGTAAATAAAGTGCAGCAAGGTGGCCCAATCCTTTTTGTATCAAAGGACAAGCCGGAACAAACTCTTATAATAGGAAAAGCGCTCCCGAGGACACATGGGAATATCGTCAAGCTAGTTTTCATCACGTTCATATGATTTGCATTCGGTACTTTGATAATTTGATATGTGGGTGGACCGGTGCTTGGGTGTTGTTCTTACTTGAACAAGCATCCCACTTATGATTAACCTCTATTGCAAGCATCCGCAACTACAACAAAAGTATTAAGGTAAACCTAACCATAGCATGAAACATATGGATCCAAATCAGCCCCTTACGAAGCAACGCATAAACTAGGGTTTAAGCTTCTGTCACTCTAGCAACCCATCATCTACTTATTACTTCCCAATGCCTTCCTATAGGCCCAAATAATGGTGAAGTGTTATGTAGTCGACGTTCACATAACACCACTAGAGGCTAGACAACATACATCTTATCAAAATATCAAACGAATACCAAATTCACATGACTACTATTAGCAAGACTTCTCCCTTGTCCTCAGGAACAAACGTAACTACTCATAAAGCATATTCATGTTCATAATCAGAGGGGTAATAATATGCATATAGTATCTGAAAATATGATCTTCCACCAAATAAACCAACTAGCATCAACCACAAGGAGTAATCAACACTACTAGCAACCTACTAGCACCAATCCCGGACTTTGAGACAAGAATTGGATACAAGAGATGAACTAGGGTTTGGAGATGAGATGGTGCTGGTGAAGCAATTGATGGAGATTTCTCTCTCCCAATGAGAGGAGCGTTGGTGATGACGATGGTGATGATTTCCCCCTCCCGGAGGGAAGTATCCCCGGCAGAACAGCTCTACCAGAGCTCTAGATTGGTTCCGCCTCGGTTCCGCCTCATGGTGGCGGAGTCTCGTCCCGAAAGGTTGCTTCCTATTTTTCTCATCGAAAGACTTCATATAGCAGAAGATGGACGTCGGAGACCCACCAGGGGGCCCACGAGGTAGGGGGCGCGCCCTAGTAGGGGGGCGCACCCCCCACCCTCGTGAGCAGGGTGTGGGCCCCCTGGACTTCATCTTTGGCGAGGATTTTTCTTTATTTATTTTATGATATTCCGTGGAGTTTCAGGACTTTTGGAGTTGCGCAGAATAGGTCTCTATTATTTGCTCCTTTTCTAGCCCAGAATTCCAGCTGCCGGCATTCTCCCTCCTTATGTAAACCTTGTAAAATAAGAGAGAGTAGCCATAAGTATTGTGACATAATGTGAAATAACAACCCATAATGCAATAAATACGGATATAAAAGCATGATGCAAAATGGACGTATCACTATACAACTCTCATTTAAGATTTTTTGCATGAAAACTTCTCTCTAAATGGGAAGGCCCTTACGTTATCGAGGAGGTCTATCGTTCCGGTGCCATAAAAACCAACAACTTCGAAGGCACAAATCCGAAGGTGGTTAACGGTCAAAGAATCAAACATTATATCTCAGGTAATCCTATAAATGTTGAAACCAATGTTATTGAAACTGTAACCCCGGAGGAATACATAAGGGACACTTTCCAAAACGTTTCAGACTCCGAAAAGGAATAGGTATGTGGTACGGTAAGTAAACCGACTCCAAAACAGTTTTTAAGGCAATATTTCTCCGTTTTGGAATATTTAGAAAAATAGAAAAATAAGAAGCAGTCCGGGAAGGACACGAGGGCCCCACGAGGGTGGAGGGCGCACGCCCCTACCTCGTGGGCACCTCGTGTGCCCTCCGGACTCCGTTTTCTTGCACGATACGTATTTTGGTCGGTAAAAATTCATTATATATTCTCCCGAAGGTTTTGGCTCCCGTATCACGCAAATATCTTCTGTTTTTGTTTCGAACTGTTGCTGCTGCAGATTAGAGCAAGATGTCTTCTCAAGAGTCAGTCGGGGAGAACTGGTGTCTCATCCGGCATCGGAACCAAGGGTAAACAGTGACGCTGACCACTTTGGGCCAGCAACGGAGGAAGAGATGGAGGCTATCTTGATGAGGGTAGATTCCATGGGGGATCAAGAATTCACTTCTCGCTTCCGAGCTGGGTTCACGATGGGGGAACTACAGAACTTAGCTATTCCAAACTCGGTTATCCTTTCCAATGTTAGATTTCTTTCTTATGAAAATATGAAGAGGAGTGTCACTTGTTCTCCCGCAGCTATGCAACACCCTTGGGTGCAAGGAGCCTTATCAGTTACAGGAAAGCTTTGTAAGGAAATAATGGACCTCAAGCAGCAAGTCAATAAGCTCGAGGAGGAGAATCGTATCCTGAGGGGCATCATCGCCAAGAATATTTCACCAACAACAAAGAAGGAGATATAATCACATGGGTATGGGCACCCCCCTTGGCAACTGCCAAGCTTGGGGGAGGTGCCCCGGTATTGTATCACCATCACACTCCTATCTTTACCGTTTTCCTTAGTTCGATCCTATTAGTAGTATCTTGATCTAGTAGAATAAAGTTTATGGCATGATCTAGTTTTGAGTTTTTTGCTTTATGATCTCTCTATGTAATCAAGTCCGTGAGCTGTATAATAAAGATTAGTGTTGTGTCACGGGCTTGATTATTTTACCATGATCTTGAGTGAATAAAAGAAAGAGAAAAAGAATAAAAAGAAACAAAGAGTTCATATTGATATTATTGAGAGTAATGACTTCACATAGAAAGAGTATGATGATTAAAAGTTGTTGAGAGTTGGCAGACATAGCTTTGGTCATCGTTGCAATTAATAGGAAGTAATAAGGAAAGAGAGGTTTCACATATAAATATATTATCATGGTCATCTTTTATGATTGGGAGCACTCATTAAAATATGACATGCTAAAGAGTTGACGTTGGACAAGGAAGACAACGTAATGGGTTATGTTTTTTATATCTGAGATAAAGTATGTTGTCATGGATCATCCAACATGTTGAGCTTGCCTTTCCCCCTCATGCTAGCCAAATTCTCAGCACCAAGTAGAGATACTACTTGTGCTTCCAAAAACCATTAAACCAGTTTTGCCATGAGAGTCCACCATATCTACCTATGGATTGAGTAAGATCCTTCAAGTAAGTTGTCATCGGTGCAAGCAATAAAAATTGCTCTCTAAATATGTATGACTTATTAGTGTGGGAGAAAATAAGCTTTATACGATCTTGTGATGTGGAAGAAATAAAAGTGACGAATTGCATAATAAAGGTTCATATCACAAGGGGCAATACAAAGTGACGTTCTTTCACATTAATATTTTGTGCATCCAACCATAAAAGCGCATGGCAACCTCTGCTTCCCTCTGCGAAAGGCCTATCTTTTATTAATATCTTCTACCTTATGCAAGAGTCATGGTGATCTTCACCTTTCCTTTTTACACTTTATCCTTTGGCAAGCACAGTATGTTGGAAAGATCCTGATAGATATATCTAATTGGATGTAGGGGAGCATGAGCTATTATTGTTGACATTACACCTGAGGTAAAAGGTTGGGAGGCGAAACTATAAGCCCCTATCTTTCTTTGTGTCCGATTGAAACTCCCTAACCACAAGTATTGCGTGAGTGTTAGCAATTATGAAAGACTAAATGATAGTTGAGTATGTGGACTTGCTAGAAAGCTCTGACATTGACTCTTTCTGATGTTATGATAAATTGCAATTGCTTCAATGACTGATATTATAGTTTGTTGGTTCTCAATAAAGTTTATGATTCGTACTTTGCATTGTGAATAGATTATTACTTGAGTATAAGCAATCATATGGCAATATCTCTATATGTTGCTGTTATGAGAATAATCATGACGCCTTCATGTCCGTATTTTATTTTATCGAAACCTCTACCTCTAAATATGGGGACATATTTATCGTTATCGGCTTCTGCTTGAGGACAAGCGAGGTCTAAGCTTGGGGGAGTTGATACGTCCATTTTGCATCATGCTTTTATATCAATATTTATTGCATTATGGGCTGTTATTACGCGTTATGTCAATACTTATGCCTATTCTCTCTTATTTTACAAGGTTTACATAAGGAGGGAGAATGCCGGCAGTTGGAATTCTGGGCTGGAAAAGGAGCAAATATTAGAGACCTATTCTGCACAACTCCAAAAGTCCTGAAACTCCACGAAAGTCATTTTTGGAAATAATAAAAAATATTGAGCGGAAGAAGTTCACGAGAGGGGGACCCACCTGGCCACGAGGGTGGGGGCGCGCCCTACCCCCAGGGCGCGCCCCCCTGCCTCGTGGGCCCCCTGTTGGCTCTCCGATGGCCATCTTCTGCTATACGAGGTCTTTCGTTGAGGAAAAAATCATAAGAAACCTTTCGGGACGAAACTCCGCCGCCACGAGGCGGAACCTTGGCGGAACCAATCTAGGGCTCCGGCAGAGCTGTTCTGCCGGGGACACTTCCCTCCGGGAGGGAGAAATCATCGCCATCGTCATCACCAACGCTCCTCTCATCGGGAGAGGGCAATCTCCATCAACATCTTCACCAGCACCATCTCCTCTCAAAACCCTAGTTCATCTCTTGTATCCAATTCTTGTCTCCAAGTCCGGGATTGGTACTAGTAGGTTGCTACTAGTGTTGATTACTCCTTGTTGTTGATGCTAGTTGGTTTATTTGGTGGAAGATCATATGTTCAGATCCTTTATGCATATCAATACCCCTCTGATTATGAACATGAATATGCTTTGTGAGTAGTTACGTTTGTTCCTGAGGACATGGGAGAAGTCTTGCTATTAGTAGTCATGTGAATTTGGTATTCATTCGATATTTTGATGAGATGTATGTTGTCTAGCCTCTAGTGGTGTTATGTGAATGTCTACTACATAACACTTCACCATTATTTGGGCCTAGAGGAAGGCATTGGGAAGTAATAAGTAGATGATGGGTTGCTAGAGTGACAGAAGCTTAAACCCTAGTTTATGCGTTGCTTCGTAAGGGGCTGATTTGGATCCATATGTTTCACGCTATGGTTAGGTTTACCTTAATACTTTTGTTGTAGTTGCGGATGCTTGCAATAGAGGTTAATCATAAGTGGGATGCTTGTTTAAGTAAGAACAGCACCCAAGCACCGGTCCACCCACATATCAAATTATCAAAGTACCGAACACGAATCATATGAACGTGATGAAAACTAGCTTGACAATATTCCCGTGTGCCTCGGGAACGCTTGTTTCCATATAAGAGTTTTTTTAGGCTTGTCCTTTGCTACAAAAAGGATTGGGCCACCTTGCTGCACTTTATTTACTTTTGTTACTTGTTGCTCGTTACAAATTATCTTATCACAAAACTATCTATTACCACTTATTTCAGTACTTGCAGAGAATACCTTACTGAAAACCGCTTATCATTTCCTTCTGCTCATCGTTGGGTTCGACACTCTTACTTATCGAAAGGACTACGATTGATCCCCTATACTTGTGATTCATCACTCCCACTCACTTTCTTGTAAATACAGGCTTCTCCAAAAGTCTGTGTAAAACCAAATGCTTTGATCACACTATCAAAGCGTTTATTCCAACTCCGAGATGCTTGCACCAGTCCATAAATGGATCGCTGGAGCTTGCACACTTTGTTAGCTCCCTTTGGATCGACAAAACCTTCCGGTTGCATCATATACAACTCTTCTTCCATAAATCCATTCTGGAATGCAGTTTTTACATCCATTTGTCAAATTTCATAATCATAAAATGCGGCAATTGCTAACATGATTCGAACAGACTTAAGCATCCCTACGGGTGAGAAGGTCTCATCGTAGTCAACCCCTTGAACTTGTCGAAAACCTTTCGCAACAAGTCGAGCTTTATAGACAGTAACATTACCATCAGCGTCGGTCTTCTTCTTGAAGATCCATTTATTCACAATGGCTTGCCGATCATCGGGCAAGTCAACCAAAGTCTACACTTTGTTCTCATACATGGATCCCATCTCAGATTTCATGGCCTCAAGCCATTTTGCGGAATCTGGGCTCACCATCGCTTCTTCATAGTTCGTAGGTTCGTCATGGTCTAGCAACATAACTTCTAGAATATGACTACCGTATCACTCTGGTGCGAATCTTACTCTGGTTGACCTACGAGGTTCAGTAACAACTTGATTTTGAAGTTTCATGATCATCATCATTAACTTCCTCACTAATTGGTGTAGGTGTCGCAGAAACCATTTTCTGTGATGAACTACTTTCCAATAAGGGAGCAGGTACGGTTACCTCATCAAGTTCTACTTTCCTCCCACTCACTTCTTTCGAGAGAATCTCCTTCTCTAGAAAGATTCCAAATTTAGCAACAAAAGTCTTGCCTTCGTGTAACGCCCTCGATGCGGCTATATCTCCCACGTGTCGAGGCACGACTTAGAGGCATAACCGCATTGAAAGCAATGTCGCAAGTGAGGTAATCTTCACACAACCCATGTAATACATAAAGGGAAAGAGATACATAGTTGGCTTATAGTCGCCACTTCACACAATACATAAATAAACATGCATCATCCAGATTACACTCAAGGTCCGACTACGGTACCAAAATGAAAGAAGACTACCCCAAATGCTACATAGATCCCCGGATCACCCCAACTGGGCTCCACTACTGATCATCTGGAAAAGAAACATAGTAACGGCCACGTTCCTCGTCGAACTCCCA
Organism: Aegilops umbellulata; assembly: GCA_032464435.1. Classification (NCBI taxonomy): domain Eukaryota; kingdom Viridiplantae; phylum Streptophyta; class Magnoliopsida; order Poales; family Poaceae; genus Aegilops; species Aegilops umbellulata. The sequence goes on along the minus strand of CP136059.1, from coordinate 269,895,705 downwards.
AGTGAGCTCGGTCGCGTCATCTGCACTGGCATCGTTGGTACCTGCAACTGTTTTGGTAGAATCTGTGAGTCACGGGGACTCAGCAATCTCACACCCGCGAGATCAAGACTATTTAAGCTTATAGGTATGAAAGGGTTGTGAGGTGGAGCTGCAGCAAGCGACTAGCATATATGGTGGCTACAACGCAAAAGAGAGCGAGAAGAGAAGCAAAGCACGGTCGTGAAGCTAGAAATGATCAAGAAGTGATCCTAGAACAACCTACGTCAAACATAACTCCAACACCGTGTTCACTTCCCGGACCCCGCCGAGAAGAGACCATAACGGTTACACACGCGGTTGATGTGTTTTAGTTAAGGTCGACTTCGGGTTTTCTACAACCGGACATCAACAAATTCCCATCTGCCTCATAACCGCGGGCACGGCTTTCGAAAAATAATACCCTGCAGGGGTGTCCCAACTTAGCCCATTATAAGCTCTCACGGTCAACGAAGGATATTCCTTCTACCGGGAAGACCCGATCAGTCTCGGAATCCCGGACTACAAGACATCTCGGCAGTAATAAAACCAGTCCAGCAAAGCCGCCCGATTGTGCCGACAAATCCTGATAGGAGCTGCACATACCTCGGTCTCAGGGCACATCCGGATAAGTCAAGCTACGAGTAAAACAAGGCCTCGAGTTTCCCCGCGGTGGCCCCGCAGGCTGCTCGGTTCGGGCCAGCACCCAGAGGAGCACTGGTCCGGGGGGCTAAAATAAAGATGACCCTTGGGCTCGCGAAAACCCAAGGGAAAAAGGTGGTAGGTGGTCAAATGGTAAAACCAATGTTGGGCCTTGCTAGAGTAGTCTTATTCAAAGTGAACTGTCAAGGGGGTCCCATAAATCACCCAACCGTGTAAGGAACGCAAAATCAAGGAACATAACACCGGTATGACGGAAACTAGGGTGGCAAGAGTGGAACAAAACACCAGGCATAAGGCCGAGCCTTCCACCCTTTACCAAGTATATAGATGCTTTAATTAAATAAGAGATATTGTGATATCCCAACAAGTAATCATGTTCCAACAAGGAACAACAAGTCCATGTTCCAATAAGGAACAAACTTCATCTTCACCTGCAACTAGCAACACTATAAGAGGGGCTGAGCAAAGCGGTAACACAGCCAATCAACGGTTTGCTAGGACATGGATGGTTAGGGGCTGACATGGCAATATGGGTGGCATGATATAGCAAGTGGTAGGTATCGCAGCATAGGCATAGCAAAAGAGCGAGCATCTAGCAAGCAAAGATAGAAGTGATTTCGAGGGTATGGTCATCTTGCCTGCAAGGTTCTCAGAGTTGTCGAAAGCTTGGTCCTCGAAAGCGTTCTCAACAGGTTCCTCGTTCACGTACTCTTCTCCCGGCTCTACCCAAAGCAAGAACACAAGCAAAGGGGACAACATCAATCACGATGCAATGCGCAAGCAACATGATGCAAAACATGGCATGATATGCGAGATGGAATATGCAATGCATGTGCGTGCTTCGGAAGGAAAAAGATGAACAAGGCATAATCTTGGCAAAAACAAGTATGCCACTGGATAGGTGAGGTGATTTCGGTTGAAATCGATATAAAGATCACCGGAATCGGATGCACGGTTTGCAAATGACAAGCAAAACAAGAATGACAATAATCTGCCATTAACAGCATGATGCTACTTAGCAAACAAGTAATTAAGCTACTGCACCCAAACATATCAACAAAGCATATGACAGTAATCTACACAAGATGCTTGACAAAAGATGAACACTGAGCTACAGCTAAATCACACCACAACAGGTTCAAACAAGCATGGCAAAAGTGCAAAAGATAACAGGTTCACAGACTTAGTGAAAATAACAACATGCCAGAAATTAACATCAGGATGACATGTTCAGAGCAATGAAACAACATGCTACAAGAACAGGACATAGCAAAATAAGGCACGGCATGAATCTACTCAAGGCACTTAACAAAAGTCCCTTAATGACAAAAAGCCAGAAAGGATCAGAAAATAAAATAACTCCCATGTCAATTAAGCAAGTTTCGTTACAGGTTTCAGACTTAGCAGAAAAACTGGACATGTCAAAAACAGATAACAAGTAGGCATCTTCGTGAGCTCGATGCACTCACTACAGAGCATTTCATGATAAAATAAGCATACATACATCAAGAAGACATGTCATAGAAGCTATACATGGCAATAATAACACCATAGCATGCAAGGATCAACTACAACAATCTTGGCAAAATCGAATATGTTGTAAACAATCTGCCATCAACATTTTATAGCAAACGTAGAGCTCGATTGACTCAAGCTATGACACTCCATAAATACAAACAAAGGCATGGATGGATAGAGAAAATTCATATGTTCAAAACACTCTTACTGATCATGCTCAAAAGAGGCATAGATCTCTCTGAAACAACATGAACACATGGCATAAAAATAATAGCAGTCAGGGACTGAAATTACTAAGTCTCTGAAATCAGCAACAATAAGTAACCTAGTTTGCATGCTTGTTCTAGTCACCAAAAAGACCACAAAAATACATGTCATAATTCTCTGGAAAGGTAACATGGCATATTGCAAAACTCATGTAGGACTCAACCTCATAGGAGGTACACATCAATCATGGCAAAAATGACAAAAGTGCATGTTCTGATAAGAATCAGAAACTAACATCACATAGCCCTCTCCTAACAGCATTTCGGGCATCAAGATGACCTCAAATTAAAATGATGCAATGGAATGAAATGATGTACTCTTCGAGGCGAACAATTTGACATATTATACGCACGAAACGGAACAACATACATCAAGTTATGATGCGATGAACATGCGACATTTATGCAAAAATCAAAAGACTTAGAAGAAAAACGGGGAGGGGAAAAGTCAACCCTAGGCGCTGGGCAGATCTGGATCGGGGCTCGAGGGCGCTCGCCGGAGTCGCCCGGGAGGAGGACGGCGAGGGGAGGCCGCGGGCGAGGAGGAGCAGCCGCGGGCGGCGGCGGCGCGGTCGCCGGCGGGGGCGGCGCGGGCGCGGCGCGGCGACGCCGGGAGGAGGCGCGGCGGCGGCGTGCGGCGTCGGCTGGCGGCCACGGCGGCCAGCGCGCGGGGTCCGGCGCGGATCCGGCGGAGCGCGGGGCGAGCGGGCGGCGGGCGGGGCGCGGGCGCGGCCCAGTCGGCGCGCGGGAGGGCGCGCGACGGGCTTCGCGGGCCGGCGGCGCGCCACGTGGCGAGCTGTGGTTGGCCGGGGCGGCGGGGCGGACGTGTCCGGCCCGATCCGGACGCGTCCGGCGGCGCGGAGAGGAGCGGGACTAGGGTTAGGGTGGTTTTGACCCGGGATTTCGGAGGGGTTAGGTAGAGGGGGCTAGGAAGCTCCAAATGGAGTGCGGTTTTCGGCCACGCGATCGTGATTGAACGACGGTGGACATGGGAGAGACTTAGTTGGGTTATTGGGCTGTTCTGGAGGGGTTTTGGGCTGCAACACACACGAGGCCTTTACGGTTACCCGGTTAACCGTTGGAGTATCAAACGACCTCCGATTGACCCGAAACTTGACATGCGGTCTACCGGTGCTATACCAAGGCCGCCTGACAAACCTCGGTCCATTCCGAGAAGGTTTAATACCCGCTCACGACAAAAGGTAAAAGGGGACGCCGGGGGACATAGGAGCGCCGGATTGCAAAAGGGACAACGGGGAAAATGCTCGGATTTATGAGACGAACACGTATGCGAATGCGATGCACATGATGACATGATATGAAATGCATGACATGAACAAAATGCAAACGAAGGGAAACCCAACCACGGAGGGAATATCATATCACATAGCCGAAAATGGCAAGAGTTGTGTTTACGACTAAGGCAAGTTACATCCGGGGTGTTACAACACTCCACCACTACGAGAGGATCTCGTCCCGAGATCTAGGACTGAAAGAACTCCGGATACTCGGAACGTAGGTGATCCTCACGCTCCCAGGTGGCTTCTCGGTCTGAATGGTGTGACCATTTCACTTTCAGGAATTTGATTGACTTGTTGCGAGTCTTGCGCTTAGTTTCTTCAAGAATAGCAACGGGGTGCTCATGATAGGACAAATCTTCTTGAAGATCAATCTCTTCGAAGTTGATGGTGCGCTCAGGCGTCTTGAAGCACTTGCGAAGCTATGACACGTGGAAGACATCGTGCACATTTGCGAAGTTGGAGGGAAGCTCAAGTTGATAGGCGAGATCGCCTCGTTTGCCGATGATCTTGAAAGGGCCCACGTATCTAGGGGCAAGTTTCCCCTTGATACCGAAGCGACGAGTTCCTTTCATTGGAGAGACGCGGAGGTAGACATGGTCTCCGATCTCGAATGCCAAATCACGATGTTTGCTATCGTAATAGCTCTTCTGGCGCGACTGCGCGGCTTTGAGGTTCTCACGAATGACCTTGCACATAGCATCAGCTTCTGAGATCAAATCGTTGCCAAGCAATTGGTGTTCGCCCGTCTCAGACCAGTTGAGAGGAGTACGGCACTTTCTGCCATAGAGAATCTCGAATGGGGCTTTGCCCGAGCTGGCTTGAAAACTGTTGTTGTAAGAGAACTCAGCATAAGGAAGACAATCCTCCCACTTCATGCCGAAAGAGATAACACAAGCTCTGAGCATATCTTCAAGAATTTGGTTGACACGCTCGACTTGTCCACTAGTTTGAGGGTGGAAAGCTGTGCTGAAGCGAATATTTGTGCCCATGGCCTTCTGAAAAGAATCCCAAAACTTGGAGGTAAAAATGCTGCCACGGTCTGAAGAGATCAATTGTGGAATGCCGTGCAAGGAGACAATTATGGATGTGTAGAGCTCTGCCAGCTGCGCTGCTGTGATAGACTCTTTGATAGGGAGAAAATGAGCCACTTTGGTGAGCTTGTCGATGACGACGAAGATAGCATCATTTCCACGCTTGGACTTAGGAAAACCAGTCACGAAGTCCATTTCAATATGATCAAACTTCCATTCTGGAATAGCAAGAGGTTGGAGAAGACCAGTTGGTCGTTGGTGTTCTGCTTTCACCCTTCTGCAGACATCACATTCATTCACGAATTGAGCAATCTCTCGCTTCATTCGAGTCCACCAATACGACTGCTTGAGGTCATGGTACATCTTTGTACTTCCAGGATGAATTGACAGAAGAGAGTTGTGCGCTTCGTTCATAATGACTTTACGAAGATCACCCTTTGGAACCACGATCCGGTCCTCGAAGAAAAGATTATCTCTGTCATCAACTCAATAGCACTTGTATTTGGACAAGCCCTTGTCAATACCACGTTTTACCTTCTTCACCATGGTATCCAACAGTTGTGCCTCACGAATTTGATCTTCCAAAGTAGGAGAGACGATGAGGTTTGCAAGAAAACCTTGAGGGACAACTTGGAGATTCAACTTGCGGAAAGCTTCACAGAGATCCGGTTGAAAGGGCTTGAGGATTAAGCTGTTGCAGTAAGCCTTCCTGCTCAAAGCGTCTGCAATCACATTAGCCTTGCCTGGAGTATATTCAATACTCGGATTATACTCTTGAATCATATCGACCCATCGAGTTTGCCTGAGGTTGAGGTGAGGCTGAGTGAAGATGTACTTGAGACTCTTGTGATCGGTGAAAATGTCCACTTTCCTTCCCAACAGGAGATGTCTCCATGTTATTAGTGCGTGGACAACTGCCGCCAACTCAAGATCGTGAGTGGGGTAGTTCTTTTCGTTTGGCTTCAACTGACGAGAGGTATAGGCCACAACCTTCTTCTCTTGCATTAATACGGCACCGAGGCCCTGAAGAGAAGCATCACAGAAAACTTCATAAGGCTTGTCTTCGTCAGGAGGAGTCAAAACTGGAGCAGTGACGAGTTTCTCTTTGATAGTGTTGAAAGCCACATCACACTCAGGAGACCAGACATACTTCACATGCTTCTGGAGGAGGTTGGGAAGAGGCTTTGCAATCTTTGAGAAATTCTCAACGAATCTTCGGCAATAGCTTGCAAGTCCAAGAAAACTGCGAAGCTGCTTGACATTCTGAGGAGGTTCCCAATTCAAAACTGCAGACACCCTCTCTGGATAAATAGCAATGCCCTTGGCAGAGATGATATGACCAAGATAAAGAACTTCATCAAGCCAGAATTCACATTTGGAGAACTTCGCATATAATTTATACTCCCTGAGCTTGTCGAGCACCAATCGCAAATGTTTGGCATGATCCTTCTTATTCTTGGAGAAGACCAAAATATCATCAAGATAGACCAAGACAAATTCGTTGATGTAGGGGTTGAAGATGAAATTCATCAAACGAGTGAATGCTGGAGGAGCATTGACAAGGCCGAAAGACATGACAGTATATTCATAAGAACCAAAGCTTGTTCTGAATTCTGTCTTGGGAATATCTTCTTCACGAATGCGAATTTGATGATAACCCATACGAAGGTCAAGCTTGGAGAACACTTTAGCACCTTTAAGTTGCTCGAATAGCTCATTGATGTTGGGAAGTGGGTACTTGTTCTTGATAGTCTTCTTGTTCAATGGACGGTAATCGACGCAAAGTCGGTCCGTGCCATCCTTCTTCTTGACAAAAAGAACACCACAACCCCAAGGAGAAGAACTCGGTCTGATCAGACCCAGACGCTCTTGTTCATCGAGTTGTTTCTTCAATTCCTTCAACTCATCTGGTCCAAGCTTGTAAGGACGCTTGCAAACGGGTTCCGTGCCAGGCTCAAGATCGATAACGAATTCAACTGGCCAGCGGGGAGGCATACCCGGAAGCTCTTCTGGAAAGACATCTTGGTACTCACAAACGACTGGAATCTGAGAGATAGCATCCAATTCACCATTCTCGTTGAGAGAAAACAACCGAATGGTATCATCACGAGAGGCATAGATGATCACATCGTTAGAAGAGTGAGTCAATTGAATTTCCCTGGCAGCACAATCAAGCTGAGCCTTGTGCTTAGAAAGCCAGTCCATCCCGAGAATAAGATCAATATCAGAGTCACCAAGCACCATTGGTTTAGCCAGGAATCTATAGTCGCCCATCTTGATACCGACATTCGGAACCACCAAACTAGAGCTCAAACGCTTGCCCGGAGAAACGATATCCATGGGTTTACCCAAATTTGAAGAAGTGAACTCATGCTTGGCAAAGAATGGTCTTGACATGAAACAATGCGATGAACCAGTATCAAATAAGACTTTTGCAGGAATATCATTAACAAGAAGGTTACCCATGATCACTTCGAAAGAATCCTCCGCTTGAGCTGCATTCATCATGTTCACCTTGGCATGCTTAGGATTATGCTTGACCACTGCATTGCTGGAAGATCTCACAGGAGGAGGAGGCAGAAGGCGCCTTTGGTTGAAGCACTTGTTCGCATAGTGACCCTTCTGCTGACATTTGTTACAAGTCACCTCTGAGAGCGGACGATGATAAGGAGCACTTGGCCTTGGAGCTTGGTTCTGAAACTTGTTCTCATAGCCAGGGTTGGGTGGGTGGGAAGATCCACGACCACCTGAGTTCTTCTGCTGATAAGGCTGACGAAAGGGAGGAGGAGGAGGCAACCAGAACTTCTGTTGCTTAGCTGCCACAAGTGAGGAAGAAGAAGACTGAACTGCGTCTCTGACTCTCTTCTTAGATGCCTCACACTTGAGCTGAGCAGCTTCTTGTTTCAGCGCCATGTTGTAGAATTCATCATACTTTAATGGCTCGAAAAGCACGAGAGCGAGTTGCAGATCTTCTCTGAGACCACGCCTGAATTGGTAGATCATACTCTTCTCATCAGGGATGTCTTGCCTCGCAAAACGAGAGAGCTTCTGGAACTAAGTGTTGTATTGATACACAGACATGGTGCCTTGCTTGAGATTGCGGAATTCCTCACGCTTACTCTCAACAACACTTTCTGGAATGTGGTGAGCTTTGAAGTCACGGCGGAAATCATCCCAGGTAATCACACGACCTCCTCTGGAATCTTTGTATTGCTGGAACCATTCAGCAGCTTGATCCTTGAGTTGAAAAGAGGCAAACTTGACGAAGTCCTCAGGTCTGACATTGCTGCACTCGAAATGCTTGCTGATGTCCACGAGCCAATCATCGGCGTCTGTGGCCTCGACATAGTAGCTGAAGGTCTTTGGCTGATTAGCAAGGAACTGGTTGAGTGAAGCGAAGTGCGGCTGATTGTTGCCTTGGCATTGACTCCCTTGATTATCTTGCCCTTGGTTGCGATCTTGCAAGAGCTGAATCAGAATCTGAGCGTTGGCATTTGTGGCAGTCATCAGGGCTTGCCATGCCTCCGGAGGCGGAGGTGGTGGCGGAGGGTTAGCCTGACTTCCTTCATTGCGTTCCGGATTCTGACGCGTTGGCGGAGCCATCCTAAAGAGGCTGACATCCATTAGCATCTTGAAAAAGATATATTCAAGCTGAATCAAAGGAACGAAATTGCAACATATAGTCTTCACAATAAACATCCGAACGAGAATGAACGAATGAATTCCAAAGTAAAGCATCACACTTCCATAAGTTGAGAAGCCACTTAGAACAAGGTATGGAATAAAATCAACAAGGTACGGATGTGAACAAATACTTGGTAAGGATTACCCAATCACGAACTAAATATCTGCGGAAGAAGTACTAGAGCTACATGAATTCCCACTTATAAACTCCCGAAACTTTCTGGTTATGCAATCAGGTGTTGGGGAAACAGGGGACACAAAATATATCACCCAAACTAACAATACCTAGATCCAGCTGTATCCATCCTTCAACACATAACCAAGAAATTCTCGGAAATCATCTACCTCAACCTTCGAAAAGCATCCGTTATACGAGTCATGGCAATACTCCCGCACTCGCCTCATTACTGGGCTATCAGGGTTATCTCACCAACAACTATACAAAAGAGATTTTCGATGTCGGCGTACTAAACTCAGGTATTCCAGAACTGCAACGATAAAATTATGACGACAACACCTCGGAGCTCAACTCCCCGGGACACCTCCTCTAAAACCCCTGCTGACGGGAGGCAACCAAGACAATGTTGTCATCATAAAACCATCGGAACGATTCTAAGATACCCGCGTGATCCTAAAAAAAATTTTAGTGAAATTTGAGAAGAGAAGAGTCAAAACTCTACGTCAGGATGCCTTACCAGAGCGATGAGGAGACTGGGAAGTAAAAAAGAATTCCTAAACTCTCCGATATATAATTCCTAAATGACTCAAAACATTTTTCTAGACACAACTCGGCCGCTAAAAACGATCAATCAGTGGGGGCTCCTAAGGTCGGGGAAGGCTCTGATACCAACTTGTCACGCCCTCGATGCGGCTATATCTCCCACGTGTCGAGGCACGACTTAGAGGCATAACCGCATTGAAAGCAATGTCGCAAGTGAGGTAATCTTCACACAACCCATGTAATACATAAAGGGAAAGAGATACATAGTTGGCTTATAGTCGCCACTTCACACAATACATAAATAAACATGCATCATCCAGATTACACTCAAGGTCCGACTACGGTACCAAAATGAAAGAAGACTACCCCAAATGCTACATAGATCCCCGGATCACCCCAACTGGGCTCCACTACTGATCATCTGGAAAAGAAACATAGTAACGGCCACGTTCCTCGTCGAACTCCCAAGTGAGCTCGGTCGCGTCATCTGCACTGGCATCGTTGGTACCTGCAACTGTTTTGGTAGAATCTGTGAGTCACGGGGACTCAGCAATCTCACACCCGCGAGATCAAGACTATTTAAGCTTATAGGTATGAAAGGGTTGTGAGGTGGAGCTGCAGCAAGCGACTAGCATATATGGTGGCTACAACGCAAAAGAGAGCGAGAAGAGAAGCAAAGCACGGTCGTGAAGCTAGAAATGATCAAGAAGTGATCCTAGAACAACCTACGTCAAACATAACTCCAACACCGTGTTCACTTCCCGGACCCCGCCGAGAAGAGACCATAACGGTTACACACGCGGTTGATGTGTTTTAGTTAAGGTCGACTTCGGGTTTTCTACAACCGGACATCAACAAATTCCCATCTGCCTCATAACCGCGGGCACGGCTTTCGAAAAATAATACCCTGCAGGGGTGTCCCAACTTAGCCCATTATAAGCTCTCACGGTCAACGAAGGATATTCCTTCTACCGGGAAGACCCGATCAGTCTCGGAATCCCGGACTACAAGACATCTCGGCAGTAATAAAACCAGTCCAGCAAAGCCGCCCGATTGTGCCGACAAATCCTGATAGGAGCTGCACATACCTCGGTCTCAGGGCACATCCGGATAAGTCAAGCTACGAGTAAAACAAGGCCTCGAGTTTCCCCGCGGTGGCCCCGCAGGCTGCTCGGTTCGGGCCAGCACCCAGAGGAGCACTGGTCCGGGGGGGCTAAAATAAAGATGACCCTTGGGCTCGCGAAAACCCAAGGGAAAAAGGTGGTAGGTGGTCAAATGGTAAAACCAATGTTGGGCCTTGCTAGAGGAGTCTTATTCAAAGTGAACTGTCAAGGGGGTCCCATAAATCACCCAACCGTGTAAGGAACGCAAAATCAAGGAACATAACACCGGTATGACGGAAACTAGGGTGGCAAGAGTGGAACAAAACACCAGGCATAAGGCCGAGCCTTCCACCCTTTACCAAGTATATAGATGCTTTAATTAAATAAGAGATATTGTGATATCCCAACAAGTAATCATGTTCCAACAAGGAACAACAAGTCTATGTTCCAATAAGGAACAAACTTCATCTTCACCTGCAACTAGCAACGCTATAAGAGGGGCTGAGCAAAGCGGTAACATAGCCAATCAACTGTTTGCTAGGACATGGATGGTTAGGGGCTGACATGGCAATATGGGTGGCATGATATAGCAAGTGGTAGGTATCGCAGCATAGGCATAGCAAAAGAGCGAGCATCTAGCAAGCAAAGATAGAAGTGATTTCGAGGGTATGGTCATCTTCCCTGCAAGGTTCTCAGAGTTGTCGAAAGCTTGGTCCTCGAAAGCGTTCTCAATAGGTTCCTTGTTCACGTACTCTTCTCCCGGATCTACCCAAAGCAAGAACACAAGCAAAGGGGACAACATCAATCACGATGCAATGCGCAAGCAACATGATGCAAAACATGGCATGATATGCGAGATGGAATATGCAATGCATGTGCGTGCTTCGGAAGGAAAAAAGATGAACAAGGCATAATATTGGCAAACCAAGTATGCCACTGGATAAGTGAGGTGATTTCGGTTGAAATCGATATAAAGATCACCGGAATCGGATGCACGGTTTGCAAATGACAAGCAAAACAAGAATGACAATAATCTGCCATTAACAGCATGATGCTACTTAGCAAACAACAAGTAATTAAGCTACTGCACCCAAACATATCAACAAAGCATATGACAGTAATCTACACAAGATGCTTGACAAAAGATGAACACTGAGCTACGGCTAAATCACACCACAACAGGTTCAAACAAGCATGGCAAAAGTGCAAAAGATAACAGGTTCACACACTGTGAAAATAACATGCCATAAATTAACATCAGGATGACATGTTCAGAGCAATGAAACAACAAGCTACATGAACAGGAAATAGCAAAATAAGGCATGGCATGAATCTAATCAAGGCACTTAACAAAAGTCTCTTACTGACCAAAAGCCAGAAAGGATCAGCAAATACAATAACGCCCATGTCAATTAAGCAAGTTTCGTTACAGGTTTCAGACTTAGCAGAAAAACTGGACATGTCAAAAACAGATAACAAGTAGGCATGTTCGTGAGCTCGATGCACTCACTACAGAGCATTGCATTATAAAATAAGAATACATACATCAAGAAGACATGGCATAGAAGCTATACATGGCAATAATAACACCATAGCATGCAAGGATCAACTACAACAATCTTGGCAAAATCGAATAACATGTAAACAATCTGCCAGCAACATTTTATAGCAAACGTAGAGCTCGATTGACTCAAGCTATGGCACTCCATAAATACAAAAAAGGCATGGATAGATAGAGCAAATCCATATGTTCAAAACACTCTTACTGATCATGCTCAAAAGAGGCATATATCTCTCTGAAACAACATGAACACATGGCATAAAAATAATAGCAGTCAGGGACTTAGTGAAATTACTAAGTCTCTGAAATCAGCAACAATAAGTACCCTAGTTTGCATGCTTGTGCTAGTCACCAAAAAGACCACAAAAATAAATGGCATAATTTTCTGGAAAGGTAACATGGCATATTGCAAAACTCATGTAGGACTCAACCTCATAGGAGGTACACATCAATCATGGCAAAAATGACAAAAGTGCATGTTCTGATAAGAATCAGAAACTAACATCACATAGCCCTCTCCTAACAGCATTTCGGGCATCAAGATGACCTCAAATGAAAATAATGCAATGGAATGAAATGATGTACTCTTCGAGGCGAATAATTTGACATATTATACGCACAAAACGGAGCAACATACAGCAAGTTATGATGCGATGAACATGCGACATTTATGCAAAAATCAAAAGACTTGGAAGAAAAACGGGGAGGGGAAAAGTCAACCCTAGGCGCTGGGCAGATCTGGATCGGGGCTCGAGGGCGCTCGCCGGAGTCGCCCGGGAGGAGGACGGCGAGGAGGAGCAGCCGCGGGAGAGGAGGAGCAGCCGCGGGCGGCGGCGGCGCGGTGGCCGGCGGGCGGCGGCGCGGGCGCGGCGCGGCGACGCCGGGAGGAGGCGCGGCGGCGGCGGGCAGCCGCGGCGGCCGGCGCGCGGGGTCCGGCGCGGATCCGGCGGAGCGCGGGGCGAGCGGGCGGTGGGCGGGGCGCGGGCGCGGCCCGGTCAGCGCGCGGGAGGGCCCGCGACGGGCTTCGCGGGCCGGCGGCGGGGACGGCGGCGGCGCGCCACGTGGCGGGCTGTGGTTGGCCGGGGCGGCGGGGCGGACGTGTCCGGCCCAATCCGGACGCTTCCGGCGGCGCGGAGAGGAGCGGGACTAGGGTTAGGGTGGTTTTGACCCGGGATTTCGGAGGGGGAGGTATATTTATAGGTAGAGGGGGCTAGGAAGCTCCAAATGGAGTGCGGTTTTTGGCCACGCGATCGTGATCGAACGACGGTGGACATGGGAGAGACTTAGTTGGGTTATTGGGCTGTTTTGGAGGGGTTTTGGGCTGCAACACACACGAGGCCTTTACGGTTACCCGGTTAACCGTTGGAGTCTCAAACGACCTCCGATTGACCCGAAACTTGACAGGCGGTCTACCGGTGCTATACCAAGGCCGCCTGACAAACCTCGGTCCATTCCGAGAAGGTTTAATACCCGCTCACGACAAAAGGTAAAAGGGGACGCCGGGGGACATAGGAGCGCCGGATTGCAAAACGGACAACGGGGAAAATGCTCGGATTTATGAGACGAACACGTATGCGAATGCGATGCACATGATGACATGATATGAAATGCATGACATGAACAAAATGCAAACGAAGGGAAACCCAACCACGGAGGGAATATCATATCACATAGCCGAAAATGGCAAGAGTTGTGTTTACAACTATGGCAAGTTACATCCGGGGTGTTACACGGTCGGCCAGGAGAGGGGTGCGCCAGGAGGAGTCCTACTCCCACCGGGAGTAGGACTCCCTCCCTTCCTTGTTGGATTAGGAGAAGGGGGAAAAGAGGAGGAGGAGAAGAAGGAAAGGGGGGCGCCGCCCCCATCCTTGTCCAATTCGGACTAGAGGGGGAGGGGGCGTGCGGCCTGCGCTGGCCGCCCCTCCTCTTCTCCACTAAGGCCCATATAGGCCCACTAATCCCCCGGGGGGTTCCGGTAACCCCCAGTACTCTGGTATATATCTGATAACCCCCGGAACCATTCCGGCCGAATATAGTCGTCCAATATATCAATCTTCATGTGTCGACCATTTCGAGACTCCTCGTTATGTCCGTGATCACATTCGGGACTCCGAACAACCTTCGGTACATCAAAACATATAAACTCATAATATAACTGTCATCGAAACTTTAAGCATGCGGACCCTATGGGTTCGAGAACTATGTAGACATGACCGAGACATGTCTCCGGTCAATAATCAATAGCGGAACCTGGATGCTCATATTGGCTCCCACATATTCTACGAAGATCTTTATCGGTCAGACCGCATAACAACATACGGTGTTCCCTTTGTTATCGGTATGTTACTTGCCTGAGATTCGATCATCGGTATCTCAATACCTAGTTCAATCTCGTCACCGGCAAGTCTCTTTACTCATTCTGTAATACATCATCCCGCAACTAACTCATTAGTTGCAATGCTTGCAAGGCTTAAGTGATGTGCATTACCGAGTGGGCCCAGAGATACCTCTCCGACAATCGGAGTGACAAATCCTAATCTCGAAATACGCCAACCCAACAAGTACCTTCGGAGACACCTATAGAGCACCTTTATAATCACCCAGTTACGTTGTGATGTTTGGTAGCACACAAAGTGTTCCTCCGGTAAACGGGAGTTGCATAATCTCATAGTCATAGGAACATGTATAAGTCATGAAGAAAGCAATAGCAGAATACTAAACGATCGTGTGCTAAGCTAACGGAATGGGTCAAGTCAATCACATCATTCTCCTAATGATGTGATCCCGTTAATCAAATGACAACTCATGTCAATGGCTAGGAAACATAACCATCTTTGATTAACGAGCTAGTCAAGTAGAGGCATACTAGTGACACTTTGTTTGTCTATGTATTCACACAAGTATTATGTTTCCGGTTAATACAATTCTAGCATGAATAATAAACATTTATCATGATATAAAGAAATAAATAATAACTTTATTATTGCCTCTAGGGTATATTTCCTTCACCTACTTGTTATGATAACTGTTGTGAATTGGTAATTCACTCCTACTGAGCCCTTGCTTAAATACATAAGTTCTGTATACCAATATTTTACCATCAGGAGTGTTTCATAGCTACACATTATCCAAATGCCTGAATGAAACAATAACACCCCTTTTTAACAATGCATGTTTGTGGACAGACCTAGCCCTTTTCTCAAGAGGGCCAGTGTTTTTCCTTTATCACCAGAAGAACTTGTCCTTATGAATGTGTAAATTAAAGGTTCCTCCAGCGTTTTTCCACTTATTTTGGACACTACCATATTGCATTATCCCACCGCTGAACAAGTGAAAAACGACAACAAAGGGAGGGGGCATCTGTGACAGCATGTGTCAATAACAAAGGAGAAGCACCGACGACGAACGTTCCACCACTGAATCTGCTCATGGGCAAGCGCTGCTGCAATGATCATGCCTCCCTAAGCTAGAGATATGCAGGCATGTTGTCTCCAACTTAGAGTTAGGCAAGACCACTGGGTCATCCAAACGCCCGATGATGTGCTCGCAAGGGAGCATGAGGTAGAAGATGTCCCTATGCATCCCAACCCTATTGGTTCGTTTATGCTTGTCTCACTATGCTTCTAGGTTGAGGTTAAGAATTAGCTCATGAGGAAAGTGGATATCCGAGGAGGGATAAAGGGAGAATACATGTACAATAAACTGAAATATAAAGCATGCAGACACTTTTCTCCCCGGCAATCACATGTTTGTGGCGTATCTGATGTTATTGATAGCCATTTGTTGTTTACATCTGCTCCTAGTACTACACAAATCTAATGTTTTAATGCCTTCAACAAAATGCATGGATGCACTATTCATGCTGGTTGTGCATAAGTACCATCTTCAATGGTAGGGACCTTAGCCTACTCCTTTACCCTTCAATTTTGAAAATAAGAATACACATGATAATGAACATATATTTGCAATGAGGGTTACTGTATGGTTGTTTTTGTTCCGAAAGTAGCTAGTATGGTAGCAGTTGTTCTGATGTAAGGTTGTTGTGGTTGCTGGTAGTACTTTCAGAACTTGATAGAACTCCGTGTTTCATTTTCATTGAGAGACATTAAGGTTACTTGTTTCATGGTACTGCCTAGTTGCTGAGATAGATGATAACAATTCATAGCTCACCCGTCATTTGACGTAGAATCAAGAACTTGGTTACACTATATACTTACTGGAGTTGGGTTGATCTCATCCTGATACGCCTATTGAGCACTATGAAATACTTATCATCTGTCTGGTATATCAATGTTATTGCCATCAATGTTAGCTAAATGCCTCAATGAAACAAGAATTCCCTTTTAGGTACTACATGTTTGTGGACAAACCCAAGTCTTTTGTTAAGAGAAACCAATGTTTTTTCTTCATTGCCAAAAGAACTTTTCCTTATGAATGTGCAAATTAAAGGTGCCGCTGGGCCTCGATTCAAGAGATCTTCTACATTGCAAGTTACATTTCAAGCTGGAAGCACGATTTCACAATGTGTTGAGCTAAGTTGGACAAACATTTATAGCTTGGGTTGATGCTTTCCTATAGTCATATGATGCTTTAGATCAACCAATTAATTTGACATTCATAATTAAAGGCAACAGGTTAGTTTGCAAGTTTAGATGACACACCTTAAGTTCATCAACTGAATATTGTGATAATGTGTAGCAAGGTAATTTAAAAGTTGCTAACATCCACATTCCCAATTGTCTGATTAGTACAATGCATAACTATCATAAATGATTCTTGTAGTTGCTCATTTTAATGGGAAAATGAAGTTCATAATTTGGATGAACAGTTAGCAGCACATCCCAGTGCAATATCTATCTCATGGTTCACAAAAACGTTTCGTCTCTCAAGTGGGCAAGGGACCTACCATAGATATTTGAATAGAATGTTTATACACAGTACCTTCTGATGGCAAGCCAATGCTATGCAACATGAAGTGACACTAGAGCTTCAGAACATGTTCCAATACAAAGCTGAAAAGTTATAGGTGAAAAGGCCTCCTTTTCTGGCTTTGCATCCATGAAATCAAACAATGGTTGTTTTGTGAACTACTTGTTACGGTACGCCAAATTTGGATGTCACATTGAGCACCCACTCTTGTCTATTGTTGCTTTGGTGTGGGAATGCATGAAACTAGAGGATTTTTCAGCGATTTTCAAAGGGTCGCACTGGTGTATGCATTCGCAATGCTTGTTCATATTTGGGCAGTGAAGTCTCCACTACAATGCCTATGTATGATACAAAGTGTTGTTGTGACGATCATGCCTTCCTAAGCTAGAGATAAGCAAACATGTTGTCTGGGACTTGGAGTTGGGCTAGACCAATGGGTCATCCAAACACCCCATGATGTGCTCACAAGGTAGCATGATGTAGAAGATGTCCCTATGCATCCGAATACTATTGGTTCATTTCTGCTTGTCTCACTGTGCTGCCGGTTCTGGGTTCAGGTTAAGGATTAGCTCACTAGGAAAGTGGATATCGGAAGATGGGTTGAGGGAGAATACATATACAATAAACTGAAATATAAAGCATGCAGACGCTATTCTTGCTAGCTATCACATGTTCACGAATTCATGTGATTTATAGCCATTTGTTGTTACGTCATCTCCCAGCGCTACATAATCTAATGCTTCAATGCCCTCAACAAAATGCACCACTGCACTATTCATGCTAGGTGTGCATAAGTGTCATCTTCAACGATCGAGTTTTACCCTTCAGTTTTGAAAATAAGAATAAGCATAATGAAAATATATTCTAAAAATGGTTTTTAGTGTCACCTATGGAAATTAATGCCCAAATAAATATAAGTATGCCAATTAAAACCGTTTTGAAAAAAATATGATGATACGATGGGATTTGGTACAAGAAATAAATATATCATTTTGATGCAAAAAGATTGCATTCACCATGTCTAAATACATAAACAGGAATAAAGAAAATACATTTCTAACTTCGTTGCAGCTTATATCTTCACATTACTGGCTGATGGTCTTGTTTGGAAACCATATGGAGCTGAGTTAATTCTGTATTAGTAGTGATGTCAACATTAAACACCCAATCCCGTAAAAAAACAGTAAACACCCAATCTTTGTTTATTGTTGCTTACGTTGGGCATTTGAGCTACTTTTCATTGACAACTGCATCTAGCAACCTTAAACTCATTTTGCCACTTAGTCCATCTATACACAAATGTAAGACGTGTTTGCAATTTAATTTAAACTGCAAAAGTGTCCTACATTTGTTTACGAGAGAATTTCTTATTTGGCCCATCTTAAACTTTGCTTCCCTTTTTGACCCCTTAAATTATTTTCTTCCCGTTTTGACACTTAAACTTTATTTTGTGCCCTATGTGACCTTTCATCCATTTTTTCATCCAATGAAGTTAACTGGCACATGCGATGACAATTTTGCCCTTGATGATAGTATGTCACCAGAAAAAAGGGGAGGGGAGAGGGATCTGTGTTGGGAGTTTTCTTAATTTTTTTAGGGAAAATCTGTGTTGAGAGTTTCCTTATTTTGTTTAGGGAAAATCTGTGTTGGGAGTTAAAACACAACATAACCTTCTGTACGTGTGTGTATAGGTTTCTTGCTCTTCCAGGGCCGAGGGCGAGGTTCCTCATGCGGCAGTGCCCGACAAGCGGCCGGCTGTATCCTCCTCCCATGTGTGGGTGCGCCGAGGCCGCTGGCACCTCTCATGCACGGCGGCTCCGAGGCTGTCAGCCGTGTTTGTACATCGTATTATGACTGTAGCTCGTGTCCTACAGAAACAATATGTACGTGGAAGCCGCTTGATTAATTTTCAAGCAGCAGCAGTGTACGTGGAAGCTAGCTAGCAGGCTGGCAGCTTAATTGATTCTGGCCTAACTCTTGCGTAGACGTACGTACGCGACTAGCTTCTGCTCGTCTCTCGAAACGTAGCGACTTCTCTCATTGGAACGAACGCGAAATAAATAAATTGATTGCAACAGGCTATCTGGTGCAACTCGCCGGCTGGCCAGTACATGCGACGTGCACGCCTATAGTGCACGTACTGCTAGCTAGGTACTATAGATCAATTAAGCTGCCTACTTGGCTGCTTTCACTAGTAGAAAAGGGGTAAAGGTTCAGGCTGGGTAAACCCATTAGTCCCGGTTCAGTCTAGAATCGGAACCAATGGATGCATTGGATCCGGTTCGTGAGTCCGGGGGGCCGGCCGGGCCACGTGGGCCATTGGTCCCGGTTTGTCTGGATCTTTTGGTCCCGGTTTGTGGGACGAACCGGGACCAATGGTCCTGGCTCCTGGCCCATCACCATTGGCCCCGGTTGGAGGCATGAACCGGGATCAAAGGGTGGCCTTTGGTCCCGGTTCATGCCACCAACCGAGACCAATGGTGGTGCCTATATATACCCCCTCGTGCAAGAGCAGAGCACACTGCTCTGTTTTTTTTGGCCGAGGGGGAGAGGGCTTGGTGGTGCTCTAGCTCACCTCCTATGTACACAAGGTGTTCGATGAAATGCCCGAGCCACACTACTTAAACTTTCTCCTCTTCAAGCTCCATTTTTCTCAATATTTGTCTAGGTTTAGCGGTCCGTCACGCCCCGCCCCCGTCTTCACCGCCGTCGATCACCCGCGCCGATCTCATCACCGGCACCACCGCGGTGAGCCTAAAAAATATTCTTACTTGTATGTTTAGATAGATACTTGTATCATTTTCTTACTTTTATTATTGCATCTTATATAGTGCGATGGTTTTGGTATCCGGCCCCGCCGGCCCTCGTCCTGTCTATGATTCGGATGTGGTATATATTATCTTTATAACTATTGGTTCATTTATTGTTTATGAAAATTATGCCGACCAACGTGACATAGATTTTATTTATCTAGGAGGTATGTGAACCGAAAATTCCAACGACCCTATTGTTGAGAGGTTAAATTTAGTTGAAGAAGAAAACAATTTCTTGACGAAAAAAATAAAAAAAATTGAGGAGGAGAAGATGATATTGGAGTTGCATGTTGCGGATGTCGTCGATGATCACAAGATCAAGATGGATGCAATGCGCTTGAAGATTAGAAAGATTAGAAAATATGCCGTTCATACCGAGGCTTGATATCATTATGTCATTGGATCAATTGTTACCTTGGTTGCGATTATGATCGCGTTTGTTTTCGCATTGAAATGTTTTACATAGTTTCAATGTATGGTTAATTAATTAGATACTCTGGAGAGCTATATGTTGTTAGATGAGAACTATGTATGTACTTTGGTTTTAATGTGATGATGAACTTATATTAATTTGGTCACTTAATTATCTATTCATGATGTTCTGTAATGGTTTTTGACACACTTAATTATATATAACGCACGCAGATGAACCGGCAATGGATGTACGGTGACAGACACACCTCCGAGTATATTAAGGGCGTGCATGAATTTCTCGAAGCGGCTGAGGCAAACAAGCAGAATGGTTTTATGTGTTGTCCATGCCCTAATTGTGGGAATACGAAGTCTTACTCTGACCGGAAAATCCTTCACACCCACCTGCTTTACAAGGGTTTCATGCCACACTATAATGTTTGGACAAGGCATGGAGAAATAGGGGTTATGATGGAAGACGGCGAAGAAGAAGAGTACGATGACAACTATGTGCCCCCTGAATACGGTGATGCTGCAACGGGGGGAGCTGGTGAAGATCAAGAGGAATCAGACAATGTGCCCAATGATGCTGCAACGGGTGAAGCTGCTGAAGATCAAGAGGAACCATACGATGTGCCCGATGATGATGATCTCCGCCGGGTCATTGTCGATGCAAGGACGCGATGCGAAAGTCAAAAGGAAAAGCTGAAGTTCGATCGCATGTTAGAGGATCACAAAAAAGGGTTGTACCCCAATTGCAAAGATGGCAACACAAAGCTCGGTACCGTACTGGAATTGCTGCATTGGAAGGCAGAGAATGTTGTGCCTGACAAAGGATTTGAGAAGCTACTGAAAATATTGATGAAAAAGCTTCCAAAGGATAATGAATTGCCCGAGAGTACATACGCAGCAAAGAAGGTCGTATGCCCTCTAGGATTGGAGCTGCAGAAGATACATGCATGCCCTAATGACTGCATCCTCTACCGCGGTGCATACAAGGATCTGACCGCATGCCCGGTATGCGGTGCATTGCGGTATAAGATCAGACGAGATGACCCTGGTGATGTTGACAGCGAGCCCCCCAGGAAGAGGGTTCCTGTGAAGGTGATGTGGTATGCTCCTATAATACAACGGTTGAAACGTCTGTTTAGAAACGGAGAGCATGCCAAGTTGATGCGATGGCACAGTGAGGACTGTAAGAAAGACGGGAAGTTGAGAGCACCCGCTGACGGGTCGTAGTGGAGAAAAATCGAGAGAAAGTACTGGGATGAGTTTGCAAAGGACCCAAGGAACGTATGGTTTGCTTTAAGCGCGGATGGCATTAATCCTTTCGGGGAGCAGAGCAGCAATCACAGCACCTGGCCCATGACTCTATGTATGTATAACCTTCCTCCTTGGATGTGCATGAAGCGGAAGTTCACTATGATCCCAGTTCTCATCCAAGGCCCTAAGCAACCCCGCAACGACATTGATGTGTACCTAAGGCCATTAGTTGAAGAACTTTTACAACTGTGGAATGGAAACGGTGTACATACGTGGGATGAGCACAAACAACAGGAATTTGACCTAAAGGTGTTGCTGTTCGTATAAACGATTGGCCCGCTCTCAGTAACCTTTCAGGACAGACAAACAAGGGATACCACGCATGCACGCACTGTTTGGATGACACCAAAAGTATATACCTGGACAGATGCAGGAAGAATGTGTACGTGGGCCATCGTCGATTTCTCCCGACCAACCATCAATGTCGAAAGAAAGGCAAGCATTTCAAAGGCGAGCCAGATCACCGGAAGAAGCCCGCCATGCGTACCGGTGATCACGTACTTGCTATGGTCAATGATTTACACGTAATCTTTGAAAAGGGTCCCGACGGACTAGCTGTTCCGAATGACGCTAAGGGACGCGCACCCATGTGGAAGAAGAAATCTATATTCTTTGACCTACCCTACTGGAAAGAGCTAGAGGTCCGCTCTTCAATCGACGTGATGCACGTGACGAAGAACCTTTGTGTGAACCTGTTAGGCTTCTTGGGCGTGTATGGGAAGACAAAAGATACACCTGAGGCACGGGAGGACCTGCAACGTTTGCACGAAAAAGACGGCATGCCTCCGAAGCAGTATGAAGGTCCTGCCAGCTACGCTCTTACAAAAGAAGAGAAATAAATTTTCTTTGAATGCCTGCTCAGTATGAAGATCCCGACTGGCTTCTCGTCGAATATAAAGGGAATAATAAATATGCCAGAGAAAAAGTTCCAGAACCTAAAGTCTCATGACTGTCACGTGATTATGACGCAACTGTTTCTGGTTGCATCGAGGGGGCTTCTACCGGAAAACGTCCGATTAGCCATTGTGAAGCTATGTGCATTCCTCAATGCAATCTCTCAGAAGGTGATCGATCCAGAAATCATACCAAGGCTAAGGAGTGATGTGGCGCAATGTCTTGTCAGTTTCAAGCTGGTGTTCCCACCATCCTTCTTCAATATCATGATGCACGTCCTAGTTCATCTAGTCGACGAGATTTTCATTCTGGGGCCCGTATTTCTACACAATATGTTCCCCTTTGAGAGGTTCATGGGAGTCCTAAAGAAATGTGTCCGTAACCGCGCTAGGCTAGAAGGAAGCATCTCCATGGGCCATCAAACAGAGGATGTCATTGGGTTTTGTGTTGACTCCATTCCTGGCCTTAAGAAGATAGGTCTCCCTAAATCGCAGTATGAGGGGAGACTGGCTGGAAAAGGCACGCTAGGAGAGGACTCAATAATATGTAGGGACGGGCATTCTTGGTCTAAAGCACACTACACAGTTTTACAGAACTCTACCTTGGTGACCCCGTATGTCGATGAACACAAGAATAGTCTGCGCTCCAAACACCCGGAGTAGTGTGACGACTGGATTACATGTGAACACATCAGGATTTTCAGCAGTTGGTTGGAAACACGTCTCAGAGGTGACAACACTGTTTGTGATGAGCTGTACTTGTTGTCCAGGGGACCATCTTTGATTGTATTGATTTACAAAGGATACGAGATAAATGGGAATACATTTTACACGATTTAACAAGATCAAAAGAGCACCAACGAAAACAGCGGTGTCCGCTTTGATGCAACAACCGAGAAGGGAAAGGACACATATTATGGTTACATAGTGGACATATGGGAACTTGACTTCGGACATGATTTTAAGGTCCCTTTGTTTAAGTGCAAATGGGTCAATCAGTCAGGAGGCGGGGTACAGGTAGACCCACAGTACGGAATGACAACAGTGGATCTGAAAAATCCTGGGTACACTGACGAACCGTTCGTCCTAGCCAATGATGTGGCACAGGTTATCTATGTGAAGGACATGTCTACCAGACCGAGAAAAAGAAAAGATAAGGAAGCGAATACATCATACGATGAGCCAAAGTGCCACATAGTTATTTCAGGAAAAAGGGACATCGTGGGAGTGGATGGCAAGACAGACATGTCTGAAGATTATGAAAAGTTTCATGAAATTCCTCCCTTCAAAGTCAAGGCTGACCCAAGCATCCTGATAAACGATGAAGATTATCCATGGTTACAGCGCAATAAGCAAATGACACAAGCAAAGAAAAAGTGAAGACTTTCTCCCGCAACTATTACGATGATACCATGCCAACTTTGTAACAGACGAGTATGATACCATTCTTCGTTTTGTACATGCACATGCTATGCCAACTTTTTCAGAGTTAATTTCAAATTCTTTAATGTCTTATGGTTTGGCCCTCGTAATACCATTAATCCCGGTTCACTCCTTGTCAACAATGTTCTCACCAAGAACACTCTCAAGAGGGCAACAAACTTGTGATTCACACAAATTTCAAAGAATTCAAATTTTAACTATTCTAATTTGAAAACTAATGGCACTAACAGAAAGTTTATAATTTTTCTAAAACTAAAAGCAAAAAAAGAATTAAAAAATAAAGCAAAAAACAAAAGAAAATAAATAATCCAGAAAACAAAACAAAAAAACTGAAATAAAAATAAAAATAGCAACAATAAGTATTTTGTTGTAAGTAGAAACAAAAT
Source organism: Aegilops umbellulata (assembly GCA_032464435.1). Lineage (NCBI taxonomy): Eukaryota > Viridiplantae > Streptophyta > Magnoliopsida > Poales > Poaceae > Aegilops > Aegilops umbellulata. Next base: position 269,871,644 of record CP136059.1, on the reverse strand, counting down.
AAGATAAATAAAGCAACAAAGAAAACAAAAAACAAAAAAAGTGTTTTCAAATTTGAAAACTAATGGCATTAACAAAAAGTTTATAATTTTTCTAAAACAAAAGGCATAAGGAATTAAAAAATAAAGCAAAAAACAAAATAAAATAAAATAAATAAAGCAACAAAAAAACAAAAAAATGCCACCTACTGGGCCCCCACAGCCTGAATACGACTAGAAACCCATCCATGGGCCAGGATTCAGGCCCGCGGGAGGCCCAATAGGCCCACAGGCATAGCAGTGACAATTAGGCCCGTAAGCCTGCAATGGAGACAAGCTCGAGAGGGGTGCGGCAGTGGGGCTTATAAACCACTGCGCACCCCTCTCAACTAGCGAGGTGGGACTAAACTTTCGACGCGGGCGCAGCAGCACAAGGCCTTTGGTCCCGGTTGCTGCCACGAAACGGTACCAATGCCCCCCTTTAGTCCCGGTTGGTGCCACCAACCGGTACCAAAGGCCGCGGGCTGCTGAAAAGTGGCCTTTGGTCCCGGTTGGTGGCACCAACCGGGACTAATGCCCACCTTTAGTCCCGGTTGCTGCCACGAACCGGGACTAAAGGCTCTGCTATATAAGTCCACACTTAGGAAATTTTCACTCTCATCTTGCAGTTGCCGCCCCCGCCGACGCCGACGCCGCTAGGCTGCCCCGACGCCGCCCGCCCCGGCCCGCCCCCGTCGTCGCTGTCGCCCGCGCACCTGCCCCGACGTGCGCCGCTCCGGCCCGCCCCCGTCGCCGTCTCCCGCGCCCCTGCCCCGACGCGTGCTACCCCAGCCCGCCCTCGCTGTCGCCCGCGCCGGACCCTTCCCCGACGCGCGCTGCCCCGCCCCCCCCCCCCTCGCCGTCGCCCGCGCCCCCTACCCCGAGCGCGCGCCCACTGCCCCGTCGCCATCCTCGCCGCCGACCCCGCGGTCCTCCTGGTCCGGCCGGCGCCCTTCCTAGCTAGCATTTTTTTCATTTATATGTTTTTTTCATATATATATATATATGCTTGTTTTATATATATATATATATGTACATATGTTATCTGTGTATATATATATGTTCATGTATATATGCAAAAGATAGTTTTTTAGAAAAATTAGGATTTTTTCTGTTCATAGATTTTTTTTGGTGATATTAATTATTGTAAATATGCAAATGTTTGTATATTCATATGAACAATGAATTAGGCAATACTACTTCATGTATTTTTAAGAAGGAAGAAGAAGAAAAAGAATGAGAGGAAAAATGAAATAAGAAGAGGAAGAAAGGAGAAGAAGAGGGGAGAGGAAGAAGAGGAGAAATAAATAAGAAGAAGAAAAAAGAAGAAAAAGAAGAGGAGAAGAAGAAAGGAATAGAGGAGAAGAAGATAAAATAGAATATATTCTATTTTCTCTTCTTTTCCTCTATTCCTTTCTTCTTCTCCTCTTTTTTTTTTCTTTTTTTCTTCGATCTTCTCCTCTAGCTATTCCTTTCTTCTTCTTCTTTTCTTATTTCTTCTTTGTTTTCTTATGTTTTATCGGGTCTGTCGTCGTCGATATACCCCCCCCCCCCCCGATAACTTCAACACGTGGGGGGTCGATATACCCCCTCCCCGATATTATTATTTTCCCATGTACGTATGTCGTCGTTGTCGATATAAACCTCGATAACTTCAACACGTGGGGGGTCGATATACCCGCTCTCCCCGATAACATTATTTTCCCGTGTATGTATCTCATCGTTGTCGATATTACCCCCTCCCGGTAACTTCAACACGAGGGGGTCGATATACCCCCTCCCGATAACTTCAACACGTGGGGGGGTCGATATACCCCCTCCCCGATAATATTATTTTCCCATGTACGTATGTCGTCGTTGTCGATATAAACCCCTCCCGATAACTTCAACACGGGGGGGGGGGGTGCGATATACCCGCTCCCCGATAACATTATTTTCCCGTGTATGTATCTCATGGTTGTCGATATTACCCCCTCCCGGTAACTTCAACAAGAGGGGGGTCGATATACCCCCTCCCGATAACTTCAACACGTGGGGGAGTCGATATACCCCCTCTCCGATAATATTATTTTCCCCCATGTACGTATGTCGTCGTTGTCGATATAAACCCCTCCCGATAACTTCAACACGTGGGGGGTCGATATACCCGCTCCCCGATAACATTATTTTCCCCTGTATGTATCTCATCATTGTCGATATTACCCCCTCCCGGATAACTTCGACAGTGAAAACTCTCGAGGAGTACACCCAAACTAATATACCACGTGCTATCATGCTTGTGTAATAATTGCCATGTTGTAATATATATTTGCAGAAACAATGGAGCACGGACGAGACGAGCAAGCAGAAGAGACGTTGTGGGACATAATCTTAGACGGAGGTGATGTCATGTCGTGTTATCTTAACGACAATGATGGTCTGGAAGAACAGCAGGGTGAAGAAGCAGGTCCGGAAGAATAGCAGGGTGAAGAAGGTCCGGAAGAACAACAGGGTGAAGAAGGTCCGGAAGAACAGGGTGACGGCTCCGGTGACCGAACAGAGTTCGGCCAGGTAAATATATTAGTTAAGCCTGTGCCGAGACTAGCTAATTGATGCATTCATTGTTTTGGTATGTACACATATTAATTAACTCTCGTCTTTCTTATTTTTTCTAGCCCTCCGGATTGAGCACAACTTCGGTAAAGAGACGAGGCCTGAAGAAAAAGTTGCGCGAGGATGAAAGGTTTGAGATCACAGCAATCGCGCGCGACGGCCTACCGATTGAACCCATCCGGACAAAGGATGCATTTACTGCTCAGTGCGGGGTTCTTGTTAGGGACAAGATCCCGATCAGCATCCACCAATGGTTTAAGCCGGCTAAAGAAGACCCTGAGGTGTCTTATGTCAATGATATGCAGAAAGATGATCTTTGGAATGAGCTGAAGGCAAATTTCACCCTACCGCCAGAGGAGGATCCGGAGAAGCCGGTTATAGAGCAATTAATTAAGTCTGCCGCTCTTAAGAAGATGGCAGAGCTATTCAGGAGGTGGAAGAATGAGCTGAAAAGGTTTGTCGACAAAGAAGAGACACCACAATTCATCGGCAAATATGAGAAGATCAGAGATCAATGGCCCGCATTTGTGGCCCACAAGACATCGGATAAGAGTAAGAAGATGTCGGAGACAAACAAGAAAAATGTTGCGAAGAAGAAGCTTCACCATCGCACGGGGTCAGGTGGCTACCTCAAAGGCCGGCCTAAGTGGGCAAAGGCTGAGACTGATCTGCTTGATAAAGGGATCGAACCAGAGACAATGAACTGGCCAGACCGTTGCCGGACTTGGTTCTTCAGGGCTGGCGGATCCTTGGACCCTGTAACAGGGATGTGCGTTTGGACGGACGAGCAACTTGACATACCCTTCAAGAACCTTCGGTACTATATCGATGCAGCACATAAAGGGACGTTCCTTCCAGACAGAGAGGACGACAAGCTCACAAAGGCCCTCGGAAATCCTGAGCACCCTAGACGGACACGAGGCACGCCAGGCTCCATTCCGTGGAAGGCTGGGTTTCCGGACGCAGGCGGTTACAAATGCCACGAGAGGAGGAAGAAAGTGCAGCAGACCAAAATGCAGGCGCTTAAAGCAAGGGTACAAGGGATAGAGGAACGAGAAGCAAATCGCAGCAAACGACTTGCCGAAGCTTCCCCTGAAGCTACCCCGCCATCTCAGCGGAGAAGCAGCATGGCTTCCACCGAGCTGCTTCAGCCGGAGCATGTCTTGACGGCTCCTGCCAGCTATCCCGTGGATGCTATCACGGAGTCTCAAAATTGCCACCTTATGACGCAATGGATTAATATGAAGGTCAAGGCGGCTGTTGGCTCTGTTTTTCCTACTGAACCCGGCGCAACTTTTCACTGCCGGCCGATTCCAGAAGGATATGCTAAGGTGATGGTGGATGAAATAACGAAGGGATTTGAGGACCTCCCGCTTGACCACCCTACCGGAGAAGGGGAGACTCGGCTGGGTTCTTCTCTGAAGACTCCATGCCTATGGCGGAAGGAGCTCATCAACCTTCCGAACTGGACGCCTCCGCCTCCTCCTCCTCCTCCGGCGAGTCAGGGCACTCCGCCTCCTCCACCGCCTCCTCCACCGGCGAGTGACGATCAGGGCACTCCGCCTCCTTCTCCGCCTGCGCCGGCGCGCCCGAGCAGCCAGCCTCCTCCTTCTCCGCCTCGTCAGCAAGGGCGGAAGAGACCCGCCGCCGCTTCGGCAGCTGCTCCGGCGCGTCGTAGTCCTTCTCCTCCGCCTTGTAAGCAAGTAAAGAAGACAGCCGCTCCGTCTGCTCGGCCGGCATCTAGCAGTACAGCCAGAGGCGGGGCGAAATACAGATTCGGTCCTTATCTAAAGACTCCAGAGAAGTTACCATACGAGATGAGCCCGGAGGAGAACGCGAAGATCGCGCGAACCGAATTGAAGGACTGGTTTGAAGGGTTGAAAGCACAGAGACATCCACCTCCGGAGGAGAAGGTAGATCTGGTGAGAGCGAAGCGCACTCTGGCTGCCCTAGCAAAACCACCGAAGTCTTCGCCGAAAGGCAACTATGAGCGAATTATTGGAAAGACATGGGCCAAAGCGGAGCGGTCGGGAAGTACAGTCAGTGATCAAAGGATGAAAGAACGACGAGCAGCTGGGAAACAAATTGCCCAGCTCGGCGAACAAGGGAATCAATCGTGCCCCCCGCTCAAGGTGCCTAGCGACATCGTCGATCCAAGGATGGTGCCCGGTTATAGCAATCTTGGAGATTACCTGCCCGACGATGTACATTATGATTTCATGGATGTGCAGATACACAGATACGAGTACGGGAAGCCTCTCGTCAAAGATGAAAGATCTCTATCAACGATGATGCGAAGATTGCATGATTGATACTTGAAAATCTGCAGAGAGTCTGGGGGGAGGAGTACTTTGTATGTGAGAGTTAAACCGGAGCATGACCTCATTGGAATTGATCTGTTGCCTATTCCATTTGAGGAGTTCTATCAGTTTTTCAATCAATTGGCCCTCGATAAAGCAATGGTCACCTGCTACTGTCTGTAAGTACTACTACTTCTGTCATTAAGTCTCTCTATATAGCTCAGCTCTTTCATTGCATGTATTTATAATTATCCTCACTATATTATGCAGATTGAAGATCGCTGAATTGAAGAAAAGACAAATCGGTGATATTGGGTTCATTAACACATATCTCATAGATGCAACTGAGGTTGAACATCGTGCCGCAAATACCGAGGCCAACTTGCTCGATCATTCAAAATAAATGAAAACAAAGATATAATACTCTTTCCTTACAACTTCAAGTGAGTGTTACTGTCTTGTGCATATTCGGTTTCCCTTATATATTAGTCCAGGTTATAGTAATGTAATTGATGAGTTATGCATGTGTGCGCAGGTACCACTATATTCTCCTAGAGATTAGGCTTGAGCAGGGAGAAGTAACTGTCTTAGACTCTAAACGAAAAGATCCCCAGGAGTATGCGGACATGACTGAAATCCTCGAGAAGTAAGTTAAATCGATCATTATCCACCATATCAGCAACTTTGTTCATTTCCTGATATCAGGTAAATTTTTTTCTTTTGTCTGGCAGGGTTTGGAGAAAATTCACCAAAAAATCTCCGGGACTGCCGAATATGCTGCAATTTAGATACCCGAAAGTAAGTACTATAGTAGCATGTTCCGCGCGTCTCCTAGCTATCGATTCAAGCGCTAGTTTCATCAATACCATTTGGTATTCTTGCTTATCTGTTTGATTGACCTCTATTTCTTGTAAAGTGGTTGTGGTAGGACCAAGGGAATGATTTCTGTGGATACTACGTTTGCGAGTCCATCCGCCACACGACCTGTGAGCGGGGCGGGTACTCTGACGAACAATATGAAGTGCGTAAGAAATAATATTCACAATTTTAGTTTATTACCATCATTTGTGTTGAGTTTCATTCATATATATATATATATATATATATATATATATATATATATATATATATATATTGACCCCCTTCTTCAAATTAGATGTTTCGGCAGTGGGATGAACTCCTAGCACCAGAACGCATGCGAGCAATTCAAGAGGAATTGGCGGCATTCTTTCTTGACCACGTGATCGCTGAAGACGGAGAATACTATGTGGACCATGCGTCCGTAATTTAGGATATTATATTTGTAAGAGATAATTATTGTATATATGTAGCCGGTAGTGTCGGATAGATATACGAGAACTTGTTGTTCGACCAATCTCTCGGAGAAGGAGAGGTGGTCGATATCACTTCTCTCTGTATGCATATATGTTCATGACGATCTTCTGTTTCCTTCGTTAGCTTACTAGCTAGCTAGCGTGTCTAGTCCTCTCTATACGTATGTATAGTACGTAGCGTCGACCAAGCACGGACATAAAAGAGGACACTTCTCTCTATTAATTAGCTATCTAACACAATATATGAAATACCTAAATTAACCCCCCAAAACCCCCCAAAACCCCCCCTCTTCAAAAAAACAAAAACCCCAGCCACAGAAATGCTGACGCGTTGAGGTCTATTGGTCCCGGTTGGTGCCACCAACCGGGACCAAACGCCCTCCTGCCTGGGCTCACCACGCAGGCCACGTGGAGGCCCATCTGTCCCGGTTCTGGTTAGAACCGGGACTAGAGGGTCAGGGCATTAGTAACGACCCTTTAGTCCCGGTTCAGGAACCGGAACAAAAGGCCCTTACGAACCGGGACAATAGGCCCGTTTTCTACTAGTGTTTGTTGAGGCTAGCTTGCAGATACGTGTTCAACTCCAACACATCGATGTGATCAGATTCATGTGTGCATGTAAATAATTTGTTCACATACAACACTAGGAGTAAAAAAGTCTTTTTGGGTTAAACTTAACACCGTTACATGTTAAAACTGACGGAAGTGTCATATGGGGAACAAAATGAAATTTGAGTTTCCAAAAAGGAAAAATACAAAAAAATGGGTCAAACAAGGAAACGGATTTTAAGAAAGGGCCAAATAAGGAATTCTCTCTTTGTTTACAGAGGTAGTATTTTGAACCCTCCATATTACATCCCAATCGGCCAACTAACATTATCCCTTTGATGAACAGGTGCTATACATCAACGAAGGGAGGGGGCATCTATGGCATCATGCGTCAACAACGAAGGAGAGCCGTTGATAATGAACGTTCCACCAGTGAACCTGGTCATGTGCAAGCACTGCTGTGATGGCTGATGGGCATGCCTCCCAAAGCTAGAGATACCTCTGGGACTTGGAGTTGAGAAAGACCATTGGGCCATCCAAACGCCCGAGGATGTGCTCGCAAGGGAGCATGATGTACAAGATGCCTCTATGCATCCCAACCCTATTAGTTCATCTCTGTTTGCCTCACTATGCTTCTAAGTTGAGGTTGAGGTTAAGGATTAGCCCATGAGAAAAGTGGATATCGAAAGAGAGATTGAGGAAGAATACATGGACAATAAACTGAAATATAAATTATGCAGACACTATTCTTGCTAGCAAGCACATGTTCGTGGCGTATCAGATGTTATTGAATTTGTTGTTTACATATGCTCCTAGTACTATACAAATCTAATGCTTCGATGCCTTCAACAAAATGTACGGATGTAGTATTCATGCTAGGTGTGCATAAATGTCGTCTTCAATGATAGGGACCTCAACCTACTCCTTTACCCTTCAATTTTTAAATAAGGATATGCATAGACAATAAAAGTATATTCAAAAATGTTTCTAGTGTCATCTCTGGAAATTGATGCGCGAATAAATATAAGTATGCTGAGTAATTCCGGAAATTTGCTTTTGGAGGCCGAGCTCGATGGAGGCCTCCAAATGCAAAATTCAAAATTCATACTTATGCACTTCAAAAAATTCTGAAAAAAAAATATAAAGATAGACGAAGGCATAGTGCACAAGTGTGTAAATTTTCAGGACGAAATGCGTTGAAATGAGGGTTGTGCAAAAAAAATAAATCTGGGGTTTTTTAACACATGACACTATTCGTGCTCGCAGACCATGAATTTGTTTGTTGTTTTTTTTGTACAGGTCACATTTCAATGTGTTTCATCCTGAAATTTTGCACACATACGCCTCACATCCTTGTTTACTTGTACAATAAAAATTCATATTTTTAAATCATTTTTTAATTTTGGATTTTTCAAAAAAGCGGCCTCCAAAACGCCATTCTCGAGTAATACCTTTTTTAAAAGTATATGATGATACGATGAGATGTGGTACAAGAAACAAATATATCATTTTGACATGCAAAGATTATGAAAGAAATTTAGGGTTTGTGGTCTACCCCCTATTCCTCTGCGCTTATCCATGGTGCCGCTCACAACTCGCATCTTTGAGGCTAGGGGTAGGGACCTTCTTATACTGTCTTTCCAAAGAGTCCACCCCTTATACAGATAAGATTCCTAGTCGTTACAACTAGTTTCCGGGATAGAGTCCAGATCAAATTACCAACCACGATCATATTTGTCTGTTAACGGATTCGACCCGTTATGTCCCGGGAGCACGCGCCTGTGAGCAACGCGCCATAATAGAGTGTAAATTCCTCTAATTACGTAGATCAACATTAGGGCTGTAATCTAACTATACGATCTAGCTCCTTCCAATTATCAGTGTACCCAGGCAGTCTTTCCAATATAAATAGTATATTGTATTCCACTGATAATTGACCAGCTTCCTTAAGCATATATTACTTAAGTACATTCCAACAAGTAACAATTCCATGCTAAACATGTAAAGCAATTCCATGTAGAAATACATGTATAATTCCATAATGAGGTATTCCGAATATTGACAATTCCAAGTAATTTGAATATAGTTGCAGGACACATAATTCCAACAGATTACATTCACCGTGTCTAAATACATAAACAAATATATAAAAAGTTACATCTCGAACTTTGTTGCAGCTTATATCTTCACATTATCGGCTGATTATCTTGTTTGTAAACCATATGGAGCTGCATAGTATCGGTTTTGTGTATTTGTAGTGATGTCAACATTAAGCACCCAATCCCATAAAAAACACTAAACACCCAATTTTTGTTTATAGTCGCGTTGATATGCGCATGCGTGAAATTAGAGGATCCTGCTGCGATTTTCTGAGGGCCGCACTGGTGTATGCATTCTCCATGCTTGTTCATATTTGGACAGTGAAATGTCCACTACGATGTCCATGTACGATACGAAGTGGCAGTGAAATGTTTCATTAGGAGTGGCCGTGTTTTCAACATTGTTATGATGTTTCTTGCCTCGTTGCCGTGGTGAGCCTCTCATACGAGGGTGTTAAAGTGATGTTTCTTTTTCACTGAAGTGAGCTCCTTTGGTTTGATGGTAGTGTTGGCGAACTCCTGTAGAGCTTCTTTATAATCACCCAGTTACGTTGTGACGTTTGGTAGCACACAAAGTGTTCCTCCGGCAAACGGGAGTTGCATAATCTCATAGTCATAGGAACATGTATAAGTCATGAAGAAAGCAATAGCAACATACTAAACGATCGGGTGCTAAGCTAATGGAATGGGTCATGTCAATCACATCATTCTTCTAATGATCTGATCCCGTTAATCAAATGACAACTCTTTTGTTCATGGTTAGGAAACATAACCATCTTCGATTAACGAGCTAGTCAAGTAGAGGCATACTAGTGACACTTTATTTGTCTATGTATTCACACATGTATTATGTTTCCGGTTAATACAATTCTAGCATGAATAATAAACATTTATCATGATATAAGGAAATAAATAATAACTTTATTATTGCCTCTAGGGCATATTTCCTTCAGGTAGCATTTCATATAATCGGTTCATGCGCCAACAGTTATGGTCGTTTTTATTTGATTTATGTGCCAAGATAGATGGTGATTGCACTATCTTTATGTGGTTGTTACTTCAATACAATTACACAAGTACAAGATACTATTTTTTATGACAAATCTAAGGACGCTATTTCTACCTAATTAACCCATTCTCTTACTAATTACCCGTCAAGAACCACGTTGTTTTTTTTTAACGAGCCAGCCATGGCTGGGGTTCCATTGATTAAGCAGGGAGCAGATGACAAAGTGACAAAGGCGACGATCCTGGGATCAAGGAAGTAAACAAAAGAAAGAAAAGGGCTTGGTGCCAGAGGCACCCGGATCTAAAACTACTATCTCATGGAGGATCCCCGAAGGGGCTCTGAATGGATTTGAAACCGCCCTGTTGCCAAAGACAGAGCTCTCTCCTGATGTCGTTGATCACATCTTGCACCATAGCCTCTTTCTTTCTGAAAACGCGGCTGTTGCGCTTGTGCCAGACTTTCCAAAGCACCAGCATGATCAGCGACTTGATTCCTTTCGCATGTGTTGGCCCTGTCGCTGAAACCATGGCTTCCACCTTTTCCAGAGAGTTGCTTTCATTGGATAGACACGCCTTGTTGAGCCCCTGGCAGTGCTGCCAAGAGGACAAGATAGTCCATACTGTCTTTGTGAACAGGCAGCTCTAGAACAGATGATCCGAGGTCTCAAGGTTCCTGAGGCAGAGCTGGCAAAAGTAGGAGTTTGGTCAGCCCCTACGTTGGAGGCCGTCATTGCACCACAGTCGGTTCTGGTGGAGGAGCCTCGCAAACATCTTAAGCTTCCCCAGAGCCCAGGCAGCCCAGATCATGGCCTGAAACATACCCATCGTCGAGCCCAAGAACTGGAGGGCGTAGGCCGAGCGGGAGCTGTACTGGCCTGATCCCTCCAAGTTCCAGCGGATTTGGTCCTGATCTTGTCGTCAGCCTACAATGAGCTTACGTTGGACAGCTGAACTACTATTCGTAGCAACCTTGAACTTTTTTTTGCTAATCATTTTGATCCCTGACGTATTACATCTCAATGGCCAAACCACATCATCCCACCGTTGCACGAATTCCATACATGGACGAAGGCAGGGGCATCAGTGACAGCATGTTGTCAACAACGAAGGAGAAGCACACCAACAACGAACGGTGTTCCATCAACGAACGTCATCAGGGGCCAGCGCTGCTGTGATGAGCATGCCTCCCTAAGCTAAGGATATGAATGTGACTTGGAGTTGGGCAAGACCATTGGGTCATCCAGACGCCTGACAATGTGCCAGGAAGCGAGCATGTTGTGGAAGATGTCCCTATGCATCCCATCCCTATTGGTTCATCTCTGTTTATCTCACTATGCTTCTAGGTTGAGGTCAAGGATTAGCTCGTGAGGAAAGTGGATATCGGAAGAGGGTTGATGGAGAATACACGGACAGTAAACTGAAATATAAAGCATGCAGACACTTTTCTCACTAGCAATCGTATCTTCGCGACGTATCCGATGTTATTGATAGCTATTTGTTATTTACATCTACTCCTAGTACTACACAAATCTTATGCTTCAATGCCTTTAACAAAATGCACGGATGAGCTATCCTTTTTTTAGGTGAAACTAGGGCTTTATTCATCAACCAAAACAGGCGGAATACAAATGATGTCTGGTAAGTTCCCTAGCCACACATGTCGACCAACAGGGAGTGTCGAGGCTGCCTTTGCCAAGGCATGTGCCTCGCCATTTTCCTCCCTATTCTCAAAACGAAAAACAACTTTAACAAAATCTAAAGTTCTAGCTCTCATTTCTTCCAGAACAAAAGCATAAGAACAAGATGGCGCAGAGCCATTAATATCTGAGACAACTTGCGCGCAGTCCGAAGCTATTATCACATGTGGTTGTAGTAGATCTTGAGCAAGAGCAAGGGCCTCATTGCATGCTTGCGCTTCCAAACATGTTGCATCCACCAGGCCTTCAAACACCACCGCTGATGAGCCAATATAGCAGCCATTTTTATCCCTGCAAATTTCTGCGCTTGCCCCCGTCCTTCCTGAGCGGGAAACGGCTCCATCCATATTGATCTTTACCGCATCTTCGCCGGGTGGTATCCATCGCCGTGCTCTTGGTTTTGATGCGCCTGCATGTGTTGTTGGTTCTCGCTTTGTGGCAATCTGAAGATCCTCAAGATACCTGTTAATAAAACACATAGTAGATAAAGGACTCTGGAATTCATCATCATGGATCGCCCTTCTCTGCACCCACCATATGGCCCACATGGTGATTAGAACCCTAGCAAGATCCTGCTGGTTTACTGATTCAAAAAGCCAGAAGAGCCATAGCCGTGCATCTTCGCTTCTGTTTGATATTATATGCTCAACAATTTCCTCATCACAGAGCGCCCATACACAGCGTGCCATTCTGCATTCAAACAGAGAGTGGCGCCACGAGTCATACTCCTCCTGACAAAGGCCGCACTCAGGGGACATAGCCATATTGCGCTGATGACGGAGTGTTCCAGTAGGTAGTGACATTTGGGCTAGTCTCCAAACAAAGACCTTTACCTTTGAAGGGATTTTCACTTTCCATAGTTGCGACCAGGACTTGCTTTCAGCTTCAGTATTCGAGTGGGCCGGCCTGTGCTCTAGCCAGTCCTCTCGCTGGTGTTTGATTCCGTTGATCATTCTATAAGCAGATTTAACCGTAAAGATTCCTCTTCTATCGTAGTGCCAGGCCCAGAAGTTGGGTTGCACCCTGAAACTCAGAGGAATATTCTGAATAACCATCACGTCCGGGGCAATAAAATGCTCATTTAGCTTCTGTGTGTTCCATGACCTGGATGTCTCGTCAATGAGCTCTGACACAAGCTGCGGGGGGTCAGCAGATATAGAACATATCGGTTTCAGCTTGTAGTCCCGCGGAAGACAATTGTCTTCCCATATGCGCGTGTTCGAACCAGAGCCAATTCTCTTGATCAGTCCCAACACCAAGATTTCTTTTCCTTCCATTAGCGAGCGCCACACCTGTGAAGGATGTGCACCAATAGTAGCCTCCAGAACGCTACCATGTGGGTAATATCGAGCTCGCAAGACTCGTGCACTAAGTGACTCCGGGTCTTGAAGCAAGCGCCAAACTTAACGTGCTAGCAAAGCCAGGTTGAATAACTCGATGTCCCGAAAACCAATCCCCCCCCCATATTCTTTGGTTCGCACATGGTTTTCCAAGAGACCCAAGCCGGTTTTCTCTGACCTTGCTTACTCCCCCACCAAAACTTCCTCAGCATGCTATTTATGTGTTCAGTTAGTCCTCGGCCAAGCTTAAAACATGACATTGAATATGTCGGAATCGATTGTGCAACTGACTTGATCAAGACCTCTTTCCCCCCCCTGCTGACAAGCATTTTTCCATCCACCCTTGAATGTGTTTCCATATTCTGTCCTTCAGGTATCTGAAACTCCCTTCCTTCTTCTTGCCTACATCTGTAGGTAGTCCCAAGTATTTTTCTGACAATGATTCAGTGTGTACATCCAAAGCATTTTTTATTTCATCACGCATTGAATCCGGTACTCCCTTGCTGAAATAGATCGAGGATTTTTCTGTATTGACACGTTGGCCCGACGCATCACAATACCTTCTCAGAATGTCCCGCACCTGAATGGCACTCTCACTGTTGGCTTCAAAAAATAGAAGGCTATCGTCTGCAAAGAGTAAATGATTAACTATCGGAGCTGAATCTGCAACCGACATACCTCGGATACCACCATCCTGAGCCTCTAAAAGGCATGAAAGACCTTCAGCTGCAAGTAAGAATAAATACGGGGAGATGGGGTCCCCCTGTCTCATTCCCCTCGTTGGCCTGGACTCTTGCAGACTGCCCCCATTAAACAGAACTAAGAAAGTGACTGATGAAACACATCTCATTACCGTCTCCGTAAAGCGCTGACTAATTCCCAATTTTAGCATCACCGCCTTTAAGTAAGGCCACTCCAAATGGTCATAGGCCTTCATCATGTCTAGTTTTAGGGCAACAAACCGGTTCCTTTTAACTCTCCTCGACTTCAAGCATTCATACGCTGTTATAAAATTGTCAGTGATAAGGCGACCAGGCACAAAGGCCGACTGCTCCTCGGAAATTACCTCTGGGAGAATGATCTTCAACCTATTCGCTAAGACCTTTGACGCTATCTTGTAGACCACGTTGCAAAGACTTATAGGCCGAAATTGTCCGAGGATTTTTGGACTAGCTATCTTGGGGATCAAAACGATGAACGTGCGATTGATATCCTCCGGTGAGTCATCTCCATTGAGCAATCTTATCATCATACCCGTAATCTCTTCACCACACAGATCCCAATGTCGCTGGAAAAAATGCGCGGGAAACCCATCAGGCCCCGGTGCTTTTGTTGGGAACATTTGAAATAGAGCTTGCTTAACCTCCTCATTAGTGTATGGTACATTCAACTTGCAGTTCATATTTCCATCCACCCTGACCGGGATATGAGACAACACCTCTTCCATCCCTATGCATCCCTCCGATCGGTACAGGTTTTCATAAAACTGACTTGTCATCTCTGCCATCTCGGCGGCATCCGATGTGAATGTCCCATCCGCCTTCTCCAGTTGAGAGATATTGTTTCAAGCTCTCCTAGCACTAGCCTTCTTCTAGAAATATTGGGTATTGCTATCACCTGCATGAAGCCAGTCTATACGAGACCTCTGTCTCATCATTATTTCCTCCCTATAAGAGATCTCCACGATCCGGTCTTGGATCTTCTGTTAGAAATATGCCCTAGAGGCAATAATAAATAAGTTATTATTATATTTCCTTGTTCACGATAATCGTTTATTATCCATGCTATAATTGTATTGATAGGAAACTCAGATACATGTGTGGATACATAGACAACACCATGTCCCTAGTAAGCCTCTAGTTGACTAGCTCGTTGATCAATAGATGGTTACGGTTTCCTAACCATGGACATTGGATGTCGTTGATAACAGGATCACATCATTAGGAGAATCATGTGATGGACAAGACCCAATCCTAAGCCTAGCACAAAGATCGTGTAGTTTGTATGCTAAAGCTTTTATAATGTCAAGTATCATTTCCTTAGACCATGAGATTGTGCAACTCCCGGATACCGTAGGAATGCTTTGGGTGTGCCAAACGTCACAACGTAACTGGGTGGCTATAAAGGTACACTACAGGTATCTCCGAAAGTGTCTGTTGGGTTGGCACGAATCGAGACTGGGATTTGTCACTCCGTGTGACGGAGAGGTATCTCTGGGCCCACTCGGTAGGACATCATCATAATGTGCACAATGTGATCAAGGAGTTGATCGCGGGATGATGTGTTACGGAACGAGTAAAGAGACTTGCCGGTAACGAGATTGAACAAGGTATAGGGATACCAACGATCGAATCTCGGGCAAGTACAATACCGCTAGACAAAGGGAATTGAATACGGGATTGATTGAATCCTCGACATCGTGGTTCATCCGATGAGATCATCGTGGAACATGTGGGAGCCAACATGGGTATCCAGATCCCGCTGTTGGTTATTGGCCGGAGAGTTGTCTCGGTCATGTCTGCATGGTTCCCGAACCCGTAGGGTCTACACACTTAAGGTTCGGTGACGCTAGAGTTGTTATGGGAAATAGTATGTGGTTACCGAAGGTTGTTCGGAGTCCCGGATGAGATCCCGGACATGACGAGGAGCTCCGAAATGGTCCGGAGGTGAAGATCGGTATATTGGACGAAGGGTATTGGAGTCCGGAATTGTTCTGGGGGTACCAGGTGATGACCAGTGTGTCCGAAAGGGGTTTCGGAGGCCCCGGCAAGCGTTGGGGGGCCTTATGGGCCAAGGGGAGAGGGCACATCAGCCCACTAAGGGGTTGCGCGCCCCTCCTAACCCCATCTCACGTAACCAGAGAGGTGGGGGCGCCACCCCTAGGGCAGCCGCCCCTCCCGGCTTGGGGGGCAAGTTTCCTAGGGGGTGGGGGCGCCCAAACCCATCTAGGGTTTCCCCTGTGGCCGCCGCCCCTACCCTAGGGAACCCTAGGGCGCCTCCCCCTCCTCCCTTACCCCTATATATAGTGAGGAAGAGAGAGGGCAGGCGAACCCTTCCCCTGGCGCAGCCCTCTCCCTCCTCAGACACCTCGTCTTCCTCCGTAGTGCTTGGCGAAGCCCTGCCGGAGAACCACGAGCTCCATCACCACCATGCCGTCGTGCTGTCGGAGTTTTTCCCTCAACTTCTCCTCTCCCCTTGCTGGATCAAGAAGGAGGAGACGTCCCCGGGCTGTACGTGTGTTGAACGCGGAGGTGCCGTCCGTTCGGCACTAGGATCATCGGTGATTTGGATCACGGCGAGTACGACTCCATCAACCCCGTTCACTTGAACGCTTCCGCTTAGCGATCTACAAGGGTATGTTGATGCACTCTTCTTCCCCTCGTTGCTAGTTTCTCCATAGATAGATCTTGGTGACACGTAGGAAAATTTTGAATTTCTGCTACGTTCCCCTACAGTGGCATCATGAGCTAGGTCTATTGCGTAGATTCTATGCACGAGTAGAACACAAAGTAGTTGTGGGCGTCGAATTGTTAATTCTTCTTGCCGTTACTAGTCCTATCTTGATTCAGCGGTATTGTGGGATGAAGCGGCCCGGACCAACCTTACACGTACGCTTACGTGAGACCGGTTCCACCGACTAACATGCACTAGTTGCATAAGGTGGCTGACGGGTGTCTGTCTCTCCCACTTTAGTTGGATCGGATTCGATGAACAGGGTCCTTATGAAGGGTAAATAGAGATTGACAATTCACGTTGTGGTTTTAACGTAGGTAAGAAACGTTCTTGCTAGCAACCTATAGCAGCCACGTAAAAACTTGCAACAACAATTAGAGGACGTCTAACTTGTTTTTGCAGCAAGTGCTTTGTGATGTGATATGGCCAAGAAGAATGTGATGAATGATATGGGATGTATGAGATTGATCATGTTCTTGTAATAGGAATCACGACTTGCATGTCGATGAGTATGACAACCGGCAGGAGCCATAGGAGTTGTCTTTAATTTATTTATGACCTGCGTGTCAACATAAACGTCATGTAATTACTTTACTTTATTGCTAACCGTTAGCCATAGTAGTAGAAGTAATAGTTGGCGAGACAACTTCACGAAGACACGATGATGGAGATCATGATGATGGAGATCATGGTGTCATGCCGGTGACGATGATGATCATGGAGCCCCGAAGATGGAGATCGAAAGGAGCAAAGTGATGATGGCCATATCATGTCACTATTTGATTGCATGTGATGTTTATCATGTTATTACATCTTATTTGCTTAGAACAACGGTAGTAAATAAGATGATCCCTCATTAAAATTTCAAGAAGTGTTCTCCCCTAACTGCGCACCGTTGCTAAAGTTCGTCGTTTCGAAGCACCACGTGATGATCGGGTGTGATAGATCCTTACGTTCACATACAACGGGTGTAAGACAGTTTTACACATGCAAAACACTTAGGGTTAACTTGACGAGCCTAGCATGTACAGACATGGCCTCGGAACACAGAGACCGAAAGGTCGAGCATGAGTCGTATGGTAGACATGATCAACATGAAGATGTTCACCGATGATGACTAGTCTGTCTCACGTGATGATCGGACACGGCCTAGTTGACTCGGATCATGTAATCACTTAGATGACTAGAGGGATGTCTATCTGAGTGGGAGTTCATAAGATGAACTTAATTATCCTGAACATAGTCAAAAGATCTTTGCAAATTATGTCGTAGCTCGCGCTTCAGTTCTACTGTTTAGATATGTTCCTAGAGAAAATTTAGTTGAAAGTTGATAGTAGCAATTATGCGGACAAGGTCCGTAAACTGAGGATTGTCCTCATTGCTTCATAGAAAGCTTATGTCCTTAATGCACCGCTCAATGTGCAGAACCTCAAACATCATTTGTGGATGTTGCGAACATCGGACATACACGTTTAGATAACTACGTGATAGTTCAGTTAAACGGTTTAGAGTTGAGGCACCAAAGACGTTTTTTGAAATGTCGCGGAACATGTGAGATGTTTTGAGGGCTGAAATTGGGATTTCAGGCTCGTGCCCACGTCAAGAGGTATAAGACCTCCGACGATTTTCTTAGCCTGCATACTAAGGGAGAAAAGCTCAATCGTTGAGCTTCTACTCAGATTGTCTGGGTACGACGATCACTTGAATCGAGTGGGAATTATCTTCCAGATGAGATAGTGATAGTTCTCCAAAGTCACTGCCACCAAGCCACTAGAGCTTCGTGATGAACTATAACATATCAGGGATAGACATGATGATCCTTGAGAAATTCGTGATGTTTGACACCGCAAAAGTAGAAATCAAGAAGGAGCATCAATTGTTGATGGTTAGTGAAACCACTAGTTTCAAGAAGGGCAAGGGCAAGAAGGGATACTTCATGAAACGGCAAATCAGCTGCTGCTCTAGTGGAGAAACCCAAGGTTAAACCCAAACCCGAGACTGAGTGCTTCTGTAATGAGGGGAACAGCTACTGGAGCAGAATTACCCTAGATACTTGGTAGATGAGAAGGCTGTCGATAGAAGTATATTGGATATACATTATGTTAATGTGTACTTTACTAGTACTCCTAGTAGCACCAGGGTATTAGATACCGGTTCCGTTGCTAAGTGTTAGTAACTTGAAATAAAAGCTATGGAATAAACGGATACTAGCTAAAGGTGAGCTGACGATATGTGTTGGAAGTGTTTCCAAGGTTGATATGATCAAGCATCGCACGCTCCCTCTACCATCGAGATTGGTGTTAAACCTAAATAATTGGTATTTGGTGTTTGCGTTGAGCATAGACATGATTGGATTATGTCTATCGCAATACGGTTGTTCATTTAAAGAGAATAATAGTTACTATGTTTATTTGGATAATACCTTTAATGGTCTTGCACCTAAAGGAATGGTTTATTGAATCTTGATCGTAGTGATACACATTTTCATGCCAAAAGGTATAAGATAATAATGATAGTACCACTTACTTGTGGCACTGCTATGTAAGTCATATTGGTATAAAACGCATGAAGAAGCTCCATGTTGATGGATCTTTGGACTCACTCATTTTTGAAAAGAATTGAGTAATGTGAACCATGTCTATTGGTATATACGCATGAAGAAACTCCATGCAGATGGACCGTTTGGACTCACTTGGTTTTGAATCACTTGAGATATGCAAATCTTACCACATGGGCAAGATGACTGAAAAAGCCTCGTTTTCAGTAAGATGGAACAAGATAGCAACTTGTTGGAAGTAACACATTTTGATGTGTGCAGTCCAATGAGTGCTGAGGCATGCAGTGAATATCGTTATGTTCTTACTTCACAGATGATTCGAGTAGATGTTGAGTATATCTACTTGATGAAACACAAGTCTGAATTATTGAATGGTTCAAGTAATTTCAGAGTGAAGTTGAAGATTATCGTGACAAGAGGATAAAATGTCTATGATACGATCATAGAGCCGAATATCTGAGTTATGAGTTTGGCACACAATTAAGACATTGTGGAAATTGTTTCACAACTAATACCGCCTGGAACACCATAGTGTGATGGTGTGTCCGAACATCATAGTTGCACCCTATTGGATATGGTGCGTACCATGATGTCTCTTATCGAATTACCACTATCGTTCATGGGTTAGGCATTAGAGACAACCGCACTCACTTTAATAGGGCACCACGTAATTCCGTTGAGACGGAACCGTTTGAACTATGGTTTGGAGAAACCTGATTTGTCGTTTCTTAAAAGTTTGGGGCTGCGACGCTTATGTGAAAAAGTTTCAGGTTGATAAGCTCGAACCCAAAGCGGATAAAATGCATCTTCATAGGACACCCAAAACAGTTGGGTATACCTCCTAATTCAGATCCAAAAGCAATAGGGATTGTTTCTAGAATCGGGTCCTTTCTCGAGGAAAAGTTTCTCTCGAAAGAATTGAGTGGGAGGAAGATAGAACTTGATAAGGTTGTTGAACCTTTACTTCAGGCAGAGAGTAGCGCAAGCACAGGAAAAATGTTTCTGTGGCCCCTGCCTCAGTTGAAGAGAAAGCTAATGATGATGATCATGGAGCTTCAGATCAAGTTACTATCGAACCTCATAGGTTGACAAGGGTGTGTACAACTTCTAAGTGGTAACCCTGTCTTAAAGGTCACGTTGTTGGACAACGATGAACCTATGAGCTATGGAGAAGCGATGGTGGGCCCGGATTCCGAAAAATGGCTCGAGGCCATAAAATCCGAGAGAGGATCCATGTATGAAAACAAAGTGTAGACTTTGAAAGAACTACTTGATGGTCGTAAGGTTGTTGGGTACATATGGATTTTAAAAGGAAGACAGACAATGATGGTAAGTATCACCATTGAGAAAGCTCGACTTGTCGTTAAGGTGTTTCCCGACAAGTTCAAGGAGTTGACTACGGTGAGACTTTCTCACTCGTAGCGATGCTAAGAGTCTGTTGGAATTATATTAGCGGGTACTGCATTATTTATGAAATCTTGCAGATAGGATGTCAAAATATTGTTTCCTTGATGATTTTCTTGAGGAAAGGTTGTATGTGATACAACCAGAAGATTTTGTCGATCCTGAAAGATGCTAACAAGTATGCAAAGCTCCAGCAATCCTTCTAAGGACTGGAGTAAGCATCTCGGAGTCGGAATATACACTTTGATGGAGTAATCAAATTTTATGGGTTTATACAAAGTTTGTTAGAAACTTGTATTTACAATAAAGTGAGTGGGAGCACTACGACATTTCTGATAAGTATATGTGGATGACATATTGTTGATCCGAAATGATGTAGAATTTCTGGAAAGCATATAGGGTTATTTGAAAGGTGTTTTTCAATGGAGAACCGGGATTAAGCTACGTGAACATTAAGCATCAAGACCTATAAGAATAGATCGAAACGCTTAATGGTACTTTCAAATGAGCACATACCTTGACATGATCTTGAAGGTGTTCAAGATGGATCAGTCAAAGAAGGAGTTCTTGCCTGAGTTGTAAGGTATGAAGTTAAGAGTTAAAGCTCGACCACGGCAGGAGAAAGAGGAAGGACGAAGATCGTCCCATATGCTTTTGTCATAGGCTCTATACGGTATGCCATGCTGAGTGTCGCACCTGATGTGTGCCTTGCCACATGTCTGGCAAGAGGGTACAAAGGTGATCTAGGAGTAGATCACCAGATAGCGGTCAAAATTATCCTTAGAGGAATAAGGATATGTTTCTCGGTTATGGAGGTGATAAAGAGTTCGACATAAAGAGTTACGTCGATGCAAGCTTAACACCTATCCGGATAGCTCTGAGTAGAGATACCGGATACGTATAATGGAGCAACAATTTAGAATAGCTCCAAGTAGAACAGTTATTTGAAACTGCTCCAAATATAGCGTAGAGATTTGCGAAGTACATACGGATCTGAATGTGACAGGCCCGTAGACTACAACCTCTCTCACAAGCAACATGATCAAACCCAGAACTCATTGAGTGTTAATCACATAGTGATGTGAACTAGATTATGAACTCTAGTAAACTCTTTGGATGTTGGTCACATGGCGATGTGACCTGTGAATGTTAATCACATGGCGATGTGAACTAGATTATTGACTCTAGTGCAAGTGGGAGACTGTTGGAAATATGCCCTAGAG
This sequence comes from Aegilops umbellulata, assembly GCA_032464435.1. Taxonomy (NCBI): domain Eukaryota; kingdom Viridiplantae; phylum Streptophyta; class Magnoliopsida; order Poales; family Poaceae; genus Aegilops; species Aegilops umbellulata. The sequence goes on along the minus strand of CP136059.1, from coordinate 269,850,073 downwards.
GCAATAATAAATAAGTTATTATTATATTTCCTTGGTCACGATAATCGTTTATTATCCATGCTATAATTGTATTGATAGGAAACTCAGATACATGTGTGGATACATAGACAACACCATGTCCCTAGTAAGCCTCTAGTTGACTAGCTCGTTGATCAATAGATGGTTACGGTTTCCTAACCATGGACATTGGATGTCGTTGATAACAGGATCACATCATTAGGAGAATCATGTGATGGACAAGACCCAATCCTAAGCCTAGCACAAAGATCGTGTAGTTTGTATGCTAAAGCTTTTATAATGTCAAGTATCATTTCCTTAGACCATGAGATTGTGCAACTCCCGGATACCGTAGGAATGCTTTGGGTGTGCCAAACGTCACAACGTAACTGGGTGGCTATAAAGGTACACTACAGGTATCTCCGAAAGTGTCTGTTGGGTTGGCACGAATCGAGACTGGGATTTGTCACTCCGTGTGACGGAGAGGTATCTCTGGGCCCACTCGGTAGGACATCATCATAATGTGCACAATGTGATCAAGGAGTTGATCGCGGGATGATGTGTTACGGAACGAGTAAAGAGACTTGCCGGTAACGAGATTGAACAAGGTATAGGGATACCAACGATCGAATCTCGGGCAAGTACAATACCGCTAGACAAAGGGAATTGAATACGGGATTGATTGAATCCTCGACATCGTGGTTCATCCGATGAGATCATCGTGGAACATGTGGGAGCCAACATGGGTATCCAGATCCCGCTGTTGGTTATTGGCCGGAGAGTTGTCTCGGTCATGTCTGCATGGTTCCCGAACCCGTAGGGTCTACACACTTAAGGTTCGGTGACGCTAGAGTTGTTATGGGAAATAGTATGTGGTTACCGAAGGTTGTTCGGAGTCCCGGATGAGATCCCGGACATGACGAGGAGCTCCGAAATGGTCCGGAGGTGAAGATCGGTATATTGGACGAAGGGTATTGGAGTCCGGAATTGTTCTGGGGGTACCAGGTGATGACCAGTGTGTCCGAAAGGGGTTTCGGAGGCCCCGGCAAGCGTTGGGGGGCCTTATGGGCCAAGGGGAGAGGGCACATCAGCCCACTAAGGGGCTGCGCGCCCCTCCCAACCCCATCTCACGTAACCAGAGAGGTGGGGGCGCCACCCCTAGGGCAGCCGCCCCTCCCGGCTTGGGGGGCAAGTTTCCTAGGGGGTGGGGGCGCCCAAACCCATCTAGGGTTTCCCCTGTGGCCGCCGCCCCTCCCCTAGGGAACCCTAGGGCGCCTCCCCCTCCTCCCTTACCCCTATATATAGTGAGGAAGAGATAGGGCAGGCGAACCCTTCCCCTGGCGCAGCCCTCTCCCTCCTCCAACACCTCGTCTTCCTCCGTAGTGCTTGGCGAAGCCCTGCCGGAGAACCACGAGCTCCATCACCACCATGCTGTCGTGCTGTCGGAGTTTTTCCCTCAACTTCTCCTCTCCCCTTGCTGGATCAAGAAGGAGGAGACGTCCCCGGGCTGTACGTGTGTTGAACGCGGAGGTGCCGTCCGTTCGGCACTAGGATCATCGGTGATTTGGATCACGGCGAGTACGACTCCATCAACCTCGTTCACTTGAACGCTTCCGCTTAGCGATCTACAAGGGTATGTAGATGCACTCTTCTTCCCCTCGTTGCTAGTTTCTCCATAGATAGATCTTGGTGACACGTAGGAAAATTATGAATTTCTGCTACGTTCCCCTACATCTTCTTCTCCTCTTCTACCGGTCCGGTACACAAAGGATCAACTCGCAGCTCTGCTAGCTGTTGGCGCAGCCGCCGAAGCTCTTGTCTAACCGACCCAAAACTCGCTCGGGCCCAATGCTTTAGTGAAGACCCAACCGAGGTCAATTTTGCTGCCAGTTCTGCCAGATTGGTTGCAGGCAGGTCCTGCTCCCACGCATGTTTCAGAGTTGCAGCAAATCTGTCGTCCGTTTCCCAACAGCACTCATATCGGAATGGTTTTTTAAGTGCAATCCTCAAATTGCTAGCCTCGAGCTCGTTCATCAACAGTATGGGACTGTGATCAGATTTTGCCGCCGTGAGATGTTCAACTGAGGCGAACGGAAACATGGATGACCAGCTGGCGGTAGCCAGCGCTCGATCAAGCCGAACCCTGCAGAACTCTCCACCAGCTACTCTCTTCTCGAAAGTCCAATCCAGGCCTTTGTACCCTAGATCAGCTAGTTCACAAACATCTACTGCTTCCCTGAAGCCTTCGATCTGTGCACTAACTCTTTCGTTTGGTCCCATTTGCTCCTCTGGCCGCAATATCTCATTAAAGTCACCGATGCAAAGCCACGGTAGTGTGCTCTCGCCCTGAAAGAATTTCATCGTGTCCCATGTCCTGAATCTCAGACTCCTGTTAGCTGCTCCATAAAAACACGACAGACGCCATGGGTTTTTACCCGGTTCCTTCACAACCGAGTCAATATGATATTGAGAAAAGGTTTTTATTTCAAGATCAACATCACTCTTCCAAAACAAGCACAAACCACCACTCCTACCCGCACTATCTACTCCAAAACGACCCGAGAACCCTAATCTACCTGCCAATCCTTCCACCCTATACTTCGCAATCTGTGTCTCCACAATGCAAAACACCATCGGCGCACATGCCTCCACTAAATAGCGGAGCTCTTTGACCGTCGCGGGGTCGCCAATCCCGCGGCAGTTCCAGCATAGTGTCCTCATTGGGACCGGCGGTCCTCCCCTTTGGAGGCCGCCTGATCATCTGTTACCATGTCATCTCCCCACACAGCTCCATCTTGCCTTCTTCTCCTGACTATCGGGACTTTCCCAGGGGTATTGGGATTCCCCTGAGTTAATTCTGTTGGGGAACGAAGCAGAAATTCAAAATTTTCCTACGTATCACCAAGATCTATCTATGGAGAAACCAGCAACGAGGGGAAGGAGAGTGCATCTACATACCCTTGTAGATCGCTAAGCGGAAGCGTTCAAGTGAACGGGGTTGATGGAGTCGTACTCGTCGTGATCCAAATCACCGATGATCCTAGTGCCGAACGGACGGCACCTCCGCGTTCAACACACGTGCAGCCCGGTGACGTCTCCCATGCCTTGATCTAGCAAGGAGAGAGGGAGAGGTTGAGGAATACTCCGTCCAGCAGCAGCACAACGGCGTGGTAGTGGTGGAGGAGCGCGGAATTCTAGCAGGGCTTCGCCAAGCACTACGAGAGACGAGGAGGGAGAGAGGTAGGGCTGCGCCTTGGGAGAGTTCATCTCGTGTCTTGGGCAGCCCCAAAACCTCCACTATATATAGGGGCAAGGGGAGGGGGAGGCGCCCTAGGGTTTCCCCTAGGGGGGGCGGCGGCCAGGGCAGATTGGATCTCCCCCTTGGGTGACTTGGCCCCCAAGCCAGGAGGTGGGAACCCTATATGGGGCGGCCCAAACCCCCTGGTCACGTGGGAATAGGTGAGGGGGGCACACAGCCCCTTAGTGTGCTGGTTTTCCCCCTTCCCTTGGCCCATGAAGCCCCCCAACACTTGCCGGGGCTTCCGAAACACCTTTCGGTCATGCTGGTCATCACCCGGTACCTCCTCAACACTCCCGGACTCCAAAACCCTTCGTCCAATATATCAATCTTTACCTCCGGACCATTCCGGAACTCCTCGTAACATCCGGGATCTCATCCGGGACTCCGAACAACATTCGGTAACCGCGTACATACTTTCCCTATAACCCTAGCGTCATCGAACCATAAGTGTGTAGACCCTACGAGTTCGGGAATCATGCAGACATGACCGATACACCTCTCCGGCCAATAACCAACAGCGGGATCTGGATACCCATGTTGGCTCCCACATGTTCCATGATGATCTCATCGGATGAACCACGATGTCAAGGATTCAGTCAATCACGTATACAATTCCCTTTGTCTAGCGGTATTGTACTTGCCCGAGATTCGATTGTCGGTATCCCGATACCTTGTTCAATCTCGTTACCGGCAAGTCTCTTTACTCGTTCCGTAACACATCATCCCGTAATCAACTCCTTGATCACATTGTGCACATTATGATGATGTCCTACCGAGTGGGCCCAGAGATACCTCTCTGTCACACGGAGTGACAAATCCCAGTCTCGATTCGTGCCAACCCAACAGACACTTTCGGAGATGCCTGTAGTGTACCTTTATAGCCACCCAGTTACGTTGTGACGTTTCGCACACCCAAAGCATTCCTACGGTATCCGGGAGTTGCACAACCTCATGGTCTAAGGAAATGATACTTGACATTAGAAAAGCTTTAGCATACGAACTACACGATCTTTGTGCTAGGCTTAGGATTGGGTCTTGTCCATCACATCATTCTTCTAATGATGTGATCCCGTTATCAATGACATCCAATGTCCACGGTCAGGAAACCGTAACCATCTATTGATCAACGAGCTAGTTAACTAGAGGCTTACTAGGGACATGGTGTTGTCTATGTATCCACACATGTATCTGAGTTTCCTATCAATACAGTTCTAGCATGGATAATAAACGATTTATCATGAACAAGGAAATATAATAATAACCTATTTATTATTGCCTCTAGGGCATATTTCCAACAGTCTCCCACTTGCACTAGAGTCAATAATCTAGTTCGCATCGCCATGTGATTAACATTCACCGGTCACATCGCCATGTGACCAACATCCAAAGAGTTTACTAGAGTTCATAATCTAGTTCACATCACTATGTGATTAACACTCAATGAGTTCTAGGTTTGATCATGTTGCTTGTGAGAGAGGTTTTAGTCAACGGGTCTGCAACATTCAAATCCGTATGTACTTCGCAAATCTCAACGCTATATTTGGAGCCATTTCAAATAATTGTTCTACTTGGAGCTATTCTAAATTGTTGCTCCATTATACGTATCCGGCATCTGTACTCAAAGCTATCCGGATAGGTGTTAAGCTTGCATCAACGTAACTCTTTACGTCGAACTCTTTATCACCTCCATAACCGAGAAACATATCCTTATCCCTCTAAGGATAATCTTGACCGCTATCTGGTGATCTACTCCTAGATCACCTTTGTACCCTCTAGCCAGACATGTGGCAAGGCACATGTCAGGTGCGGTACACAGCATAGCATACTATGGAGACTATGTCTAAACATAGGGGACGACCTTCGTCCTTTCTCTCTGTTCTGCCGTGGTCGAGCTTTAAGTCTTAACTTCGTACCTTACAACTCAGGCAAGAACTTCCTTCTTTGACTGATCCATCTTGAACACCTTCAAGATCATGTCAAGGTAAGTGCTCATTTGAAAGTACCATTAAGCGTTTTGATCTATCCCTATAGATCTTGATGCTCAATGTTTAAGCAGCCTAATCCAGGTTTTCCATTGAAAAACACTTTTCAAATAACCCTATATGCTTTCCAGAAATTCTACATTATTTCTCATCATCAATATGTCAACAACATATACTCATCAGAAATTCTATAGTGCTCCCACTCACTTCTTTGGAAATACAAGTTTCTCATAAACTTTGTATAAACCCAAAAACTTTGATCATCTCATCAAAGTGTACATTCCAACTCCGAGATGCTTACTCCAGTCCTTAGAAGGATAGCTGGAGCTTTGCATACTTGTTAGCATCTTTCAGGATCGACAAAATCTTCTGGTTGTATCACATACAACTTCCTCAAGAACAAGCAAACAATATTTTGACATCCCATCTGCAAGATTTCATAAATAATGCAGTACCTGCTAATTCCAACAGACTCTTAGCATCTCTACGAGTGACAAAGTCTCATCGTAGTCAACTCCTTGAACTTGTCGGGAAACACCTTAACGACAAGTCGAGCTTTCTCAATGGTGATACTCACCATCATTGTTTGTCTTCCTTTTAAAATCCGTATGTACCCAACAGCCTTACGACCATCAAGTAGTTCTTTCAAAGTCTACACTTTGTTTTCATACATGGATCCTCTCTCGGATTTTATGGCCTCGAGCCATTTTCGGAATCCGGGCCCACCATCGCTTCTCCATAGCTCATAGGTTCATCGTTGTCCAACAACGTGACCTTTTAAGACAGGGTTACCACTTAGAAGTTGTACACACCCTTGTCAACCTATGAGGTTCGATAGTAACTTGATCTGAAGCTCCATGATCATCATCATTAGCTTTCTCTTCAACTGAGGCAGGGGCCACAGAAACATTTTTCCTGTGCTTGTGCTACTCTCTGCCTGAAGTGAAGGTTCAACAACCTTATCAAGTTCTATCTTCCTCCCACTCAATTCTTTCGAGAGAAACTTTTCCTCGAGAAAGTACCCGATTCTTGAAACAATCCCTATTGCTTTCGGATCTGAATTAGGAGGTATACCCAACTGTTTTGGGTGTCCTATGAAGATGCATTTTATCCGCTTTGGGTTCGAGCTTATCAACCTGAAACTTTTTCACATAAGCGTCGCAGCCCCAAACTTTTAAGAAACGACAACTCAGGTTTCTCCAAACCATAGTTCAAACGGTTTCGTCTCAACGGAATTACGTGGTGCCCTATTAAAGTGAGTGCGGTTGTCTCTAATGCCTGACCCATGAACGATAGTGGTAATTCGATAAGAGACATCATGGTACGCACCATATCCAATAGGGTGCAACTATGATGTTCGGACACACCATCACACTATGGTGTTCCAGGCGGTACTAGTCGTGAAACAATTTCCACAATGTCTCAATTGTGTACCAAACTCGCAACTCAGATATTCATCTTTATGATCATATCATAGATATTTTATCCTCTTGTCACGACGATCTTCAACTTCATTCTGAAATTACTTGAACCATTCAATAATTCAGACTTGTGTTTCATCAAGTAAATATGCTCAGTATCTACTCAAATCATATGTGAAGTAAGAGCATAACGATATCCACTGCGTGCCTCAGCACTCATTGGACTGCACACATCAAAATGTGTTACTTCCAACAAGTTGTTTTCTTGTTCCATTTTACTGAAACCGAAGCTTTCAGTCATCTTGCCCATGTGGTATGATTTGCATGTCTCAAGTGATTCAAAATCAAGTGAGTCCAAATGGTCCATCTGCATGGAGTTTCTTCATGCGTATATACCAATAGACATGGTTCACATGTCTCAATCCTTTAAAAATGAGTGAGTCCAAAGATCCATCAACATGGAGCTTCTTCATGCGTTTTATACCAATATGAATTACATGGCAGTGCCACAAGTAGGTGGTACTATCATTACTATCTTATATCTTTTGGCATGAACATGTGTATCACTATGATCGAGATTCAATAAACCATTCATTTTAGGTGCAAGACCATTGAAGGTATTATTCAAATAAATAGAGTAACCATTATTCTCCTTAAATGAATAACCGTATTGCGATAGACATAATCCAATCATGTCTATGCTCAACGCAAACACCAAATAACAATTATTTAGGTTTAACACCAATCTCGATGGTAGAGGGAGCGTGCGATGCTTGATCATATCAACCTTGGAAACACTTCCAACACATATCGTCAGCTCACCTTTAGCTAGTCTCCGTTTATTCCGTAGCTTTTATTTCGAGTTACTAACACTTAGCAACCGAACCGGCATCTAATACCCTGATGCTACTAGGAGTACTAGTAAAGTACACATTCACATAATGTATATCCAATATACTTCTATCGACAGCCTTCTCATCTACCAAGTATCTTGGGTAATTCTGCTCCAGTGGCTGTTCCCCTTATTACATAAGCACTCAGTCTCGGGTTTGGGTTCAACCTTGGGTTTCTCCACTAGAGCAGCAGCTGATTTGCCGTTTCATGAAGTATCCCTTCTTTCCCTTGCCCTTCTTGAAACTAGTGGTTTCACTGACCATCAACAATTGATGCTCCTTCTTGATTTCTACTTTCGCGGTGTCGAACATCGCGAATATTTCAAGGATCATCATATCTATCCCTGATATGTTATAGTTCATTACGAAGCTCTAGCAGCTTGGTGGCAATGACTTTGGAGAATCATCACTATCTTATCTAGAAGATCAACTCCCACTTGATTCAAGTGATTGTTGTACTCAGACAATCTGAGCACAAGCTCAACGATTGAGTTTTCTCTCCCTTAGTTTGCAGGCCAAGAAAATCGTCGGAGGTCTTATACCTCTTGAAGTGGGCACGAGCCTGAAATCCCAATTTCAGCACTCGAAACATCTCATATGTTCCGTGACATTTCAAAAATGTCTTCGGTGCCTTAATTCTAAACCATTTAACATTACCGAACTATCACGTAGTTATCTAAACGTGTATGTCCGATGTTCGCAACATCCACAAACGACGTTTGGGGTTCAGCACACTGAGCGGTGCATTAAGGACATAAGCCTTCTACTGTCCGCATAATTGCTACTGTCAACTTTCAACTATATTTTCTCTAGGAACGTATCTAACACAGTAGAACTTAAGCGTAAGCTATGACATAATTTGCAAAGTTCTTTTGACTATGTTCAGGATAAACAAGTTCATCTTATGAACTCCCACTCAGATAGACATCCCTCTAGTCATCTAAGTGATTACATGATCCGAGTCAACTAGGCCGTGTCCGATCATCACGTGAGACGGACTAGTCATCATCGGTGAACATCTTCATGTTGATCGTATCTACCATACGACTCATGCTCGACCTTTCGGTCTCTTGTGTTCCGAGGCCATGCTGTACATGCTAGGCTCGTCAAGTCAACCTAAGTGTTTCGCGTGTGTAAATCTATCTTACACCCGTTGTATGTGAACGTAAGAATCTATCACACCCGATCATCACGTGGTGCTTCGAAACGACGAAGTTTTGCAACGGTGCATAGTTAGGGGAACACTTTCTTGAAATTTTAATGAGGGATCATCTTATTTACTACCGTCGTTCTAAGCAAATAAGATGCAAAAACATGATAAACATCACATGCAATCAAATAGTGACATGATATGGCCATCATTACTTTGCTCCTTTCGATCTCCATCTTCGGGGCTCCATGATCATCATCGTCACCGGCATGACACCATGATCTCCATCATCATGATCTCCATCATCGTGTCTTCATGAAGTTGTCTCGCCAACTATTACTTCCACTACTACAGCTAACGGTTAGCAATAAAGTAAAGTAATTACATGACGTTTATGTTGACACGCAGGTCATAAATAAATTAAGACAACTCCTATGGCTCCTGCCGGTTGTCATACTCATCGACATGCAAGTCGTGATTCCTATTACAAGAACATGATCAATCTCATACATCACATATATTATACATCACGTCCTTTTGGCCATATCACATCACATGGCATACCCTGCAAAAACAAGTTAGACGTCCTCTAATTGTTGTTTGCATGTTTTACGTGGCTGCTATGGGTTTCTAGCAAGAACGTTTCTTACCTACGCAAAACCACAACGTGATATGTCAATTGCTATTTACCCTTCATATGGACCCTTTTCATCGAATCCGATCCGACTAAAGTGGGAGAGACTGGCACCCGCTAGCCACCTTATGCAACATGTGCATGTCAGTCGGTGGAACCTGTCTCACATAAGTGTACGTGTAAGGTCGGTCCGGGCCGCTTCATCCCACAATGCCGCCGAATCAAGATTGGACTAGTAACGGTAAGCATATTGAACAAAATCAACGCCCACAACTACTTTGTGTTCTACTCGTGCAAAGAATCTACGCAATAGACCTAGCTCGTGATGCCACTGTTGGGAAACGTAGCAGAAATTCAAAATTTTCCTACGTATCACCAAGATATATCTATGGAGAAACTAGCAACGAGGGGAAGGAGAGTGCATCTACATACCCTTGTAGATCGCTAAGCGGAAGCGTTCAAGTGAACGGGGTTGATGGAGTCGTACTCGTCGTGATCCAAATCACCGATGATCCTAGTGCCGAACGGACGGCACCTCCGCGTTCAACACACGTGCAGCCCGGTGACGTCTCCCATGCCTTGATCTAGCAAGGAGAGAGGGAGAGGTTGAGGAAGACTCCGTCCAGCAGCAGCACAACGGCGTGGTGGTGGTGGAGGAGCGCGGAATTCTAGCAAGGCTTCGCCAAGCACTACGAGAGACGAGGAGGGAGAGAGGTAGGGCTGCGCCTTGGGAGAGTTCATCTCGTGTCTTGGGCAGCCCCAAAACCTCCACTATATATAGGGGCAAGGGGGAGGGGGAGGCGCCCTAGGGTTTCCCCTAGGGGGGGCGGCGGCCAGGGCAGATTGGATCTCACCCTTGGGTGACTTGGCCCCCAAGCCAGGAGGTGGGAACCCTATATGGGGCGCCCCAAACCCCCTGGTCACGTGGGAATAGGTGAGGGGGGCGCACAGCCCCTTAGTGGGCTGGTTTGCCCCCTTCCCTTGGCCCATGAAGCCCCCCAACACTTGCCGGGGCTTCCGAAACACCTTTCGGTCATGCTGGTCATCACCCGGTACCTCCTGAACACTCCCGGACTCCAAAACCCTTCGTCCAATATATCAATCTTTACCTCCGGACCATTCCGGAACTCCTCGTAACATCCGGGATCTCATCCGGGACTCCGAACAACATTCAGTAACCGCGTACATACTTTCCCTATAACCCTAGCGTCATCGAACCTTAAGTGTGTAGACCCTACGGGTTCGGGAATCATGCAGACATGACCGAGACACCTCTCCGGCCAATAACCAACAGCGGGATCTGGATACCCATGTTGGCTCCCACATGTTCCACGATGATCACATCGGATGAACCACGATGTCAAGGATTCAGTCAATCCCGTATACAATTCCCTTTGTCTAGCAGTATTGTACTTGCCCGAAATTCGATCGTCGGTATCCCGATACCTTGTTCAATCTCGTTACCGGCAAGTCTCTTTACTCGTTCCGTAACACATCATCCCGTAATCAACTCCTTGATCACATTGTGCACATTATGATGATGTCCTACCGAGTGGGCCCAGAGATACCTCTCCGTCACACGGAGTGACAAATCCCAGTCTCGATTCGTGCCAACCCAACAGACACTTTCGGAGATGCCTGTAGTGTACCTTTATAGCCACCCAGTTACGTTGTGACGTTTGGCACACCCGAAGCATTCCTATGGTATCCGGGAGTTGCACAACCTCATGGTCTAAGGAAATGATACTTGACATTAGAAAAGCTTTAGCATACAAACTACACGATCTTTGTGCTAGGCTTAGGATTGGGTCTTGTCCATCACATCATTCTTCTAATGATGTGATCCCGTTATCAATGACATCCAATGTCCATGGTCAGGAAACCGTAACCATCTATTGATCAACGAGCTAGTTAACTAGAGGCTTACTAGGGACATGGTGTTGTCTATGTATCCACACATGTATCTGAGTTTCCTATCAATACAATTCTAGCATGGATAATAAACGATTTATCATGAACAAGGAAATATAATAATAACCTATTTATTATTGCCTCTATGGCATATTTCCAACAAATTCTTCGCCATTTTTTCCAAAAGAAGAACAGTATCAGCGACTTTGCCCGCCAAGTTTGGGAGCGCTTGTCCCCTTATATTCACCGTCCCATCTGATAAAACAAGTCTTTTGCGCGCATTGGGATTCTCAGTGCCAGGCTCTTGTTGAGTATAGTCCATGCTGGTAGCCTGTATATCGTCCTCCCTTCTCATACCATCACGACCTCCCCTACCTTGCCTTCCTCCTCTTCCTCCTCTTCCTCCTGATCTACCTCCTCCACCTCGTCCATCCATGTTTCCTCTTCCTCCTGGCCCAAAGGTCGCTTGTTCTGAACCCCAAAGGAGCCACTCGCCCCACTCACAGGTGCGAGGATCATGTATGCCATCTCCACATTCCTCCATAGTATGTCCCATCAAGCCGCAAAAGAAGCAAAAATCCGGCAGCCTGTCATAAAAGACAGGATATCTTCTTAACTCCTTAAGGGTAATTGATACAAACCTCACCAGAGGCATGCTTACATCCACAAAAACTCTAACTCTCAGGGCACCTGCTGGATTGATCTTTCCTTCATTGACTATCACAGTGAAGGGCGGTTCACCAACCTTGGCCGCAATCTTCTCCGCTAGTTCCTTCTTAGCTGTCAAACCATCTGGCAACCCCTTGATTCTAGCCCACAAAGGGACCTTGTTCAACTTGTACTCCGAAACATCAGTGAAACCATCATACTCTTGGATGATAACAGGAGCATAACGAAGAATCCACGATCCCCCATCCATGATCCGTTTCCAGTCTCCGAGGCAATGACACTGGAACAAGAATAAATTTGGGCCCTTCACGTTGAAAGTTACTCCTTGTGCAGCCGCCCACGCGTTCCTCATCTGCTTCAACAAAGCTGCGTGGCTGAAGGGCTTCGTGGTATACACGCGGAACAGCCCTAACCAACGCACGCCCCTTATCAGATCATCAACTTCACCAGACAGATCTAGATCATCTTCCTCCTCTCCATGCAATTTCATCCCTGCAAATCTGTCTTCCAGATCCGGTGCCGGTCCATAATAGTCCCACTCCTCCTCTTCGTCCACTTCCACCTCTGCTTCCCTGCTTCCACTCCCTGATCCTCCCTCCATGATCCTAGGTTCTTCTCCCTCCAAACTTCCCTCCCCCACCTGCTGTTACGCCGCCAGATCAGGGTCTACCCTCACCTCTTCCTTCTCACTCCCTTCGCCGCCCAACGCCATCGTTTGAGTTATATTTGCCATGCAAGCGGTTCCCAAAGGCGCCGCCGCTGTGATGACTCCCCGCCGCCGAAGAAACCCCGCCGGCGTGGAGGATTTACGTGGACTCCGACGTCGCCGCCGGAGGATAGGTGGAACCCTAGATCGCCTCTAGGGGATTACTTCTCACTTCACGTAGAGTGCACCGCACGGATGAGCTATCCGTGCTAGGTGTGCATAAGCATGGGCAGATTCAGGCCCCGGGCAGAAGGGGCGGTGGCCTGGGGCGTAAGGCCCATCTCCTTTGTATATTTTAACATTGTAGCTACAATAAAACGTTACAGTCAACTAAGCTGCCTAGGCCTTGGCCCAGTTCTCCTGCGGCCTGGCCCATTCCTAGGTCCGCCACTGTGCATAAGTACCAATGTACCATCTTCAATGATAGGCACCTCAGCCTACTCCTTTACCCTTCATTTTTTTACATAAGAATATGGACAGATAATGAAAATATATTCTAAAATGGTTTCTTAGTGTCACCTCTGGAAATTGATGCCCGAATAAATATAATTATGCCAACAAAAACAATTTTGAAAAAAAATGATGATCGGATGAGATGTGGTACAAGAAATAAATGTCATTTTGACGTGCAAAGATTACATTCACCATGTCTAAATACATAAACAAATAAAAATAAATTACATTTCTAACTTTGTTGCAGCTTATATCTTCACATTACCGGTTGATGATCTTGTTTGGAAAACATACGGAGCCACAGAATATCTGTTTGTGTACTTGTAGTGAGTGTTACTGGGAAAATTCGAATCTGAGCCCGGGCTCATCTGCACCTGCGCTCACGAAAAAAAATCAAAATAAATACTAAAAAAATTCAAAAAATTCCAAAACAAAATTGGGTGGTAGACAATTTGATGCGTGAGGTACGCTCCAATTTTCAAAACATTTGGACTTCTGTGCAGCTCTCAGCAAAAAAGACAAATCGGAGGTATGTAAAAATGTGAACTTTTCATATACTGTTCTGCTATGATTTGTCTTTTTTTCTGAGAGCTGCACAGAAGTCCAAATGTTTTGAAAATTGGAGCCTACCTCACGCATCAAATTGTCTACCACCCAAATATTTTTTTTGGAATTTTTTGAATTTTTCTGAATTTTTTACGAAATTTTTTTTACCGGGTGCAGATGCACCCGGGCACCGAAACGCCACTCTCGTGTTACTGTACAGTGTTTCCTTGTGCATTTCCGAGCATGTTTCTATCTTTCTCAGAAAAGAGCACCACCTATTTCACCTCCGATCTTTATTCCCGGCATTTTCAAGTACTGTTTCTGGAACAAGATATACCTATATTATTATTTTTCTCTATATATCTTCCAAACAAGATGAGTTTGATCTAGAACATTTTTACAGATCAACAGATGATCACCTCCACTGTATACATACTACAGAATTCGTCGAAACTTTTACACATGGTTTCCATGGAGAGTAGCTTCGATCTGATATAAACCGGGCTCACGCACACCCGAAATATGCAAATTGGCTGACCGCATATGCTACTGAACGCAGCGAGTTGGTGCTGTACCCAGGAACTTAACTGCAATCCGAAGTCCCATTTGCTATACACATTATTTGTACAATATATATGCCAGCTACAGCAAGACTAGGCACAAAATTAGAGGGGGAACAAAACTAGCTACGACTCCCTACTTGATGCGGCGCCGTCGATAGTTTACACTAGCTCATACACTTCTCTGGTAACGAGGCTTCAGGGAAGATGGCGGCCACGTCTCCTCGTGAAGCGCCTTCGGACCGGCAGATTCGACATTTGCGCTGCCTGGCCACGCGAGAGGGGCCAGCTGCTGCTGATATGCATCGGTGTTGTCGGATACGCCGAGCCTGATGATGAATGTAGCCGTGCAACCTCTTCCCGCCCCTTCACTGTCCAGCCAGATGTGCCCTCCCATCAGAGTAACAAACCTGCATAGGATTTTCAGAACGGTTTCCCGAGTTTTAGAACGAGTGGTTCACTAGTTAGTTAAGAACCCCTCCATGACATAAATATATATACTCCCTCTTTAACTCAATATAAGACGTTTTTTTGACACTGTCATAGACTCTAAAACGACTCATAAAAAGTTAGACGGTAGTACATCTTTGTGTGCTATTTCAAGAGAAGCAGAATTACCAAGCACAATTTCATACACTCTAGAAGGTCTACAAGTAAGGAGATCGAGACGTGATAGTGATCTACCTCCTGCAAATGGCAAGGCCAAGGCCACTACCACTGTATCCTCGGTTACCTCCAGGCTGAGTTTGAGCGAATTTTGTGAATACATGGGGTAGATCCTGAGGACTAATGCCACAGCCTGTATCCTTTAGCTGTAATAGAAAAATAACAGAGGCTTTCATAACCAAGAAAACTGCTACATAATTAAAAATGATGATTACACATCAATTTTACAGTTGGATAATGTTTTTGGTCAACCAGTTTTCTTCAAATCCATCATGTTTTTGTGGCATGTTCATGAACATAAATAAAACCTTTTCTTTTATTTTAGTTTTATTCCCAGGAACACTAGTAACAGCTAAACCAGAGTTTTTAGTCATGTCAGTATGTCAGCTTTTCTGATGAAATATTCTTTTAACTGAATCTGATGGAAATTTTTGCTGTTATATCTTAACATCGCTCTTGCGTAGTTGAGAACACGATGGGTTAGTTTGGGTTTCACATCTCATGTATCACTGCTTCATGTTTCCATTAATGCTGTGTGGGTTTTGGGCTAATTCAATCTCAGTCTCTCTTGGCTCTCTGTTGTGGAAAGAAAGATGAGATAAAAGATGGCCCCCATGGACCATGCTATAGCTACATAGGGAGAGCTGGAAAAACATCTGGACCTAGACAGTCATATGGACAACTTGAAGATGACTTGACGAAAAAGTTCAGCCGAGATTTCGGAGGTGCCTCATGCCCATAGCCCAATAGTGATAAGTAATGGTCAGAAGTCTCTAATTTCATACATGCACATGTTGAGCAAAGGTCCAATGACTGAAGATGCACAGTGCCTTTAAGTTGTCTTGTATTTAGATCTTGATTTCTGAATCCTATGGCGAGAATATGAGCTCATAGCCTTGACAAGAAAAATCGTTCACATAAATCTCTATAATAGTTACCTGAACTTTCAAATAGAAATGGTCATCACTTGCAGCTGGATGGAAATCTGGGGTTCTGAACTCTCTTAAAGAATCAGGCTTGAGAACTGAAGCTAGAAGTGTAATGTGGCCCTCCTTGGTGAACTTAACAGCATTACCGGAGATATTTAGGATAGTTTGCATTAGCCTCTTTTCGTCGCCAATAGCACATAATGGTAAATCTGGCGCTAACATAACCGACATAGACAGCCTCTTGATAGCTGCAATTGGTCTGATGAAACCCATCACCTGTAACACCAACGAAAAATTTCAGGCAAGTGAACTATGCATATAGACTTTATTTATAGAAAAGCAGAGGATAATATTGCGACCTCTTTGAAAACAGCATGAAGATTGAATGCTCTGATCTCTAATTCAAGGCTGCGATCCTCAAGTTTGGAAAGATCCAACACATCATTGATAAGTGTTGCTAGAAGATTGCTGCTTTTCAATACTGTTTCCACCATTAAACGCTGCTCAGGGGTGAGTTCAGTTTCCAAGAGCAAGGATGAAAGAGCTATGATTGCATTCATTGGTGTTCGCATTTCATGATTCATAACAGCTAGGAAATCATTCCGAGCACGGATGGCCATTTCAGCCTCTCGTCGAGCTAAATCCAGAGCAACATTTTGCTCCATTAGTAAATCACGTGCACGCATGGACTCTTCAAGAATAGCTGCATGAGAGAGTGCAACTGCTACCTGAAAAAAATAGGGAGAAAATCTGCCTCAATATCATTTCATGATAATGTATTCATGTTAGACCACATCTATATCTTCGTATCTTCTGTTTTCAAGGAAGCATAGATTTTTTAGAATGATCTGATGTTATTTGCAGAAGCCCTTGAACAATTCATAGTTGTGAATAAATAAAACATTTCCCAGTTGTCTCTATCGGTCGAAACATCACATGCATATTCATTTGACAACACCTTAAACACCATTCACCCCTACAAATATCTATATTACAAATAACCAAGGGGGAAAAAGCGGTATTGTGTTCGAGAAAAAGGAGGCGGCATTAACCTGATCGGCGACGACCTCAACAAGCTCCAACTCATGCACATGCCAGTTCCTTGCACTATCAGATGGAAGCATGAGAACCATAATAGCATAGCTTTTTGCTGAAAGCTCTGGCCAGTCATTTATTTGGAAGTTTGAAAGATTCAGGAGAGGTACTCGCACTGCAGCCACTTCTGGTGGGACATATCGTCCCGCAAGAGGCCGAATCCGTGCCAAAGGGGATGTGTGCGGTATTATAATTGCTCGATTGCTACTGAAAACTTGGTTGACAACAGGAAGATTAATTGGTATAGATGACCCAACAGTAATTTGGTGGCGCAGGGTATGTGAAAGCTGGAGACTAGAACCACTTCTTGACGGCATCCACAGGGCACACTCTTCCAGACCCAGGGTCCTTCCTAGCTCAACAATAGTAGTCTTCAAAATCGTATGTCTATCGAGTGTGCTTCTGATTTCATGAGTCAGCATCCTAACATGCCTCCCGGTCTCTTCCTGCGTCCTTATCAAGCCCATCTCCCAATCAAGCTCCTCAGCTTTATTCTTCAGAAACAGCTCCCTCGTTTTGACACTCAGCAAATCAGGGATGATGTGAACAAGCATCAAAGCCGTCGCGCAGGAAACGACGGCCGTCGAAACCTTGGCCACCGTCATGACCATGGCCACGGTCTTTGTGTGGGTGGTGAAAGTCCACAGGTTTATGAGGTGGGTCGCTCCACAGAGGACTATGAAGGCACCAAACTGGATGAGGACCCATCTGTACGGGAAGAAGGACGACTTCTTCACGAAGTAGATGAGCTCCAACGGGATGGAGAAGTATGCGAGCGCTATGAAGAAGTCGGAGATGTACTGGTACTTGATGAGGAGCTCGTCAGTCGGCCACAGCGGCTCGATGCAGTCGCATCGTTCCATCGCCGAAGGTTCAGCACTGAATCAGTTGTCACAACATTCCCTACGGAAGAGCAAATGCAGAAATTAGTCACCATGCTCAACCTACTCATGCACATTCCTGGAACTGCAACAGCAGGTCCGTATCATTTCCTAATAATAGGAACTACGTATATATGTAATAGGAATGAAATAGCAGTGAAAGCTCGTGAGCACATATAGCATACGAATAGAGAGCTCAGACACACAGCAAGAGGAGTAGAGCGCTCAAACACACAATATGGGCCAATCACCCATCTGCAAGTGGTTCTTAGCTCATGATCACGCTTGCCTTCCACTGGCATCACTGAATTTTGAGGAAAAAACTTCTGAATTTCAGCACACCAGTCGCATTTCAGCACCGCGCGTCACTTCAAACCACTACTTGCCCTTTCCCCACTCACCATCAACACGCAGCACGGAACAGTACCCGCCGGAAACCGGCAAGCGATCGGAGCCGAGAACGCTCCGCGACGGCGACAGGAAGGTGCCGCCTCTAGCAGGGACGCCTCCCCGCGCGCCTGCCCCAAGAATCAATCCCTGCACCTCTTGACCACGGCAAGCCCCCGCGACTCAGCCAAAGAAAAGAAAACCCAGATCTGCGCAGCTTGGCGGAGCGGGGAGGAGAGCAGGGGCGGGCGGGTACCTCGGTCGACGCCGGGAGCTGCCGGAGGGTTGCACGGCGGGGGAAGGCGGGTGGGCAGGGCGAGGAGGAAGCGGCGCTGAAAAGGGAAGGAAGGGAGGGAGCCAGATGCGCGGACAGACGGACGGACGGAGGGAGGGGCAGTGAAGTCGTCACCGTCTACCACCACGGACGGCACCACCCCCACCCCACCCCACCCCACACGGGTGCAAGAAAGCAGCAGAAAAAGAAAGGAAATGCGGAGTCCAACCGCGGCCGTTGCACGCGCCCGTGCCCGTGCCGTGGTCTTTCTTTTCGCCCCCGCTTTTGTCCCCACGCTGCGGCGGCTGCCAGGCGTCGGCGGCCGCGGGACGCAGCAGGTCGGCAGCGAGCGAGACGGCTTGCTGGCTGGCTGGCGCGGGTGCTCACGCGGGGCGGGATGACAGGCTGACAGCGGCGGACGGTGGCGGTGGTGTTGCCGTGTTCGCTATCGTGCACGCGCGGGTGAGGGTGTACGGTGTGCTACGGGCGCGGTCGCCGTTGCCGTTGCTGTTGCTGCCGGCGGGGAATGGCCCGATCGGAGCATGGAAGAAGGAATGCCTGGGAAAAGGATTTCGGATACGAGGACACTTCCAACGTGGATCATCTGAGTGCGAGAAAAACGAGTTTGGTTGCAAACGGGGTGCGCGAGTCTGGCTCGCATTGGCACGAATCTTAAAGCAGTCAGGCTGAGTGCGGTGCAAAAGGGATGCAGCACGCACGCGAGGGAGCAACGCGAAACTGAGTGAGGATGGCAGGAGATGGAAATCTCGCGCTCGCTCGTGCGAGCGCTCTGCACTGACACATAGACCGTTCAGTTCTCATCGACGACTTCTAGGTTCAGAAGGGCACCGTCGCGACTGTGACATATGTGCGCCCCGCCGCTAGTTGCATCCCTGTCGCGCGGTGCTCCTACAGTACTGCGAGGCAGAACTGCTCCTCTGCTACGACATGGAGAAGAGGCCGTCTGCCTCATCGACTACGGCGTCAACGGCCATCGCCTCATCGTCCTCCACGGACTGCACATCCTCCTTCGTAGGTTGCTCCTCCTCCTAGACCTTCGCTAGTGCCATGGTTTGTCGTCCTCCTCCTCCATGCTTGGCTCCAAAGAGAACGGAAGTTGGCCGGCGACAATGTGGGTAACTGGCGCCGATCGTCCACTGGTGGACCTCTGCCCTATTGGAAGTCTAAAAAATGTCCAGACCGTTGGTCCTAAGGGCATCTCCAACACTGACCCCCACCCGTCCGTGGACACGGATACGGGAGCTGACCATCCAACCATGTCCCTAAGATGTCCGTCGTTATTTTTTTAAAGTCCGCAACACTCAAAATAATTATAAAAATAGCATAATTCAATCATAAATAACATGTAAATATTCCTAGTACAACAATAATTCAAATGTAAACATTACATTCGAAATAACCATATGAGTTTTGCGAAATCATCGATTCCAAATTCAACGATACTCAAGATAGAATTGTCATATGTCGTCCCATGCACTATGCCCCTTGAGCTTCATCCAACATGGGCTACCTCGGTCCTGTGGTACAACATGACAGCCCGTTCGGGCTATACACGTGATGATGATCAAGTTGAAACATTGAGTGAATTAATAAATTGACCAACATGTAGAGCAACAAAAAGCAAAACTTACGACTTCCATGGTTGACGAACCCGATGGCCACATTGTCTCCACTCATGCAATCTAACTATACTCCATGAGGGTGTTGGAGATAATGTACCACCGATGCGCTAGCGACTTCACAATGCGGTTATGGAATACGTGCAAGTCGCAGGACACGAAGTTCTTCTGCTCATGAAAGGGAGCATGCATGTTTTGCCAAATGATCAACCCCCCGCCTCATTCCTACAAAGTAGATACGACCTTCCATACATCGCACGACAACTCATCCTCCATCACCGAGTACCCCGCCATCGTTTTACTCTAGAAAACAACAAGAAGGCAAAAAAAACCTCAATGACGTTTGACCAAACACCAGCCGATCATGGTGACCGCCGTGGATGGCAGTGGCAGGCAGCGGAGGGTAACTAGGTGTGGCCAGATCATGGGTGGACGGCGGCATCCAAGGTAAGCAGGAGCGTGGATGGGGCTGCGGTCGGGGGGGGGGGTACATCGGCAGCGGAGGACGAGAAGGGTGCAGATGCAAAATAAGAGATGAGCAAGGGCGGAGTGGAAGAAAAGTGGAACAAGAGGGTGACTTGAGTGTCCTAGAGGGGTGACGGAGTCCTTCATGGCGGCGACTCCGAACTCCCGCAAAGCCTCCTCCCAGTTTGCTTTCGATTTGTGAGAATTCGAACAACCCGACGCGCCTGCGAACCAACAAGATAACCTTGTTGAATGATGTCCGGACGATTACGTGTGTTTCGAGGGTCGACGGAGATGCCGTGACACATACTGTAGAAAAGGTTTGGGCGTCCGCCCGCCTGATATTTTCGTTCTTTTTTTAGCTCTTGTCACGGCAGCGAGGGGGAGAGGAGGGTTTGCACATGCAGCGCGGCAGATAGCTCCGGGAGAGCAGGTGACTAGCGTTCCCTTTTCAGGGCAGTAGGCTAGGCACATCAAGTTTGACCTGGAAAGTCAGGACCTTGACGCGTAATCACTACGGCAGTACTCCTAATAGTAGCGATCACTAGCCAAGCCAACGCAGGCAGACGCATGACACTGATGACAGCAACCGGCTACTGTTATCTTTGTCTCCTTTTCCCCCGTGATAATCATGGTGTTTTCTCCGTTCCAAGGCACGCGAACGCGACAGTCGGCAAACCAAATCCTTTTTGTAATGGCAAGCGCTCCACTTAGTTCTTAAGTATTTATTTATTTATTATTTACGTCCGCGTCAAAGGCTTAACTGATGCGAAGGTGGTAGAAGCCACTTGGGAGTAAATTTTTCTTTTAAGGGAACATGCCACTTGTAAGTTAAGAAGAGTACTTGATTATGAGTCCGCTAAAAAGGATACCTGATCATGGTAACTTTAATGCTAATGACTGATGACAATCAGTTCTTTTCTACTCAACCTTGTAACACCAAGCACTTCGCATATAACCACACCATAGTTGCTATCCCCAACTCACCCAATAAAACACCAGAATTTTGGTCCATGCCGGAAGTGAACTTGGATATTCGCCCCACTAAAGCTTCACGAATTCGGTCTATGCCACTGCTGCTTGCGAAATTATTAGCTACATGCCCCTGTGCACCGTCTTTGTTAGGTCATGACTCGTTTCCGTTTGCTTTGACTCATTTTCCTCTCTACGGAGCCCACCACTTGTCATGGCGACTGCAACGAGGGGGAGACTCGTTTGAGAATAGCTTCCACTATGGGGGCCACCAACGACAGGACATGACGAACAACCATAAATTTTGGTTCCCTTGTTCGCCCGCCACGCTGATGCATGCATGCTCACGCATTGAATTCCAATGACCGTCGCCTCTCCCACAACGCACCACTGGACATACCAGCTGGCTATAACTATTGCACCCACCCTTGCATTAGCTACAACACTCACCTTCAGCATGTCCTCTCCTCACGCGCCCTCAAAAGCTCGTCCACCGCTTGCTCTAGCCCTCACGACAACCGTCCTGGCGCCGCCCGTCCCTGCCCCTCGCATCCGCGCGGTTATGATCTTCCGCCTCACCTATGCGGAGGGGCTGAAAGCCCGACTTTTAAGGAATTACGCGATCGTACGTGATCATACCGTGTTTGTCCCCTAGCCATGGGCACATAGGGGCGATGGTGGCTGGCCTTTGCATCGTCTATTACACCTTGCACAAAAGAGGACATGGTGCCGGCCCCTGCGGCCCTGCCACCAAGGAGCTCCAAAGCGACGAAACCGTTATGGCGATGGAGGAGGTGCCTTGGGAGGAGCTCATGAGCGACGATAATGATGCCATCAGAACAAAGGATGAGGCGGAGCGCACCCGCGTCAACGGGTTATCATAGGACTAAGGCGTTCTCAGGGAATCTGGATTCATCACTAGTATGTGTTTCACTTAATTATGCGGTGTATAATTCTAGGTTCAGATCACGTATCCACTTTATATGTTTCTGTTTCTGGGTCAAGCAGAGTACAATTATGTGCATATTGCCACAACTCTGTATCACACATGCCACCACTGTTCCTTTCATGTCGGGTTGGGGCAACAATGATTAAGGGTCCTCCATGGACACAAGTAAGGTAGTGTCCGTTGTTCCCGTATCTAAGTTATTTAAGGAGGAGATAGCTTCTATTACCACAATACCTTCGCTTCCCTACATCACTAAGACAATAATATCCTTCATGTCCACATATAGGTAGATGCTATGTGGCCGACTTCATATAGCATCACGAAGATAGTGAACACGTACATATGACGAGCATCATATATCTTAACGGAGTTCAACTCGTGCACATACTAGGGTTTCTTCATACCCCCGATGCTTAGGGGGTTTACGCAGACATGGAGAGAACAAGCATCACAAAGGTGTTCATGAAAATATCCGATGAATGATTAATTTAACACACATATGAATCCACACTAGGGATCGATGTGAGAGATTCCCCCCCCCCCCCCGCCCAGGCGAGCATTCATGGTTTTGGAATGTGGTTCTAGTCTCTCTGTTCGTCCTCTCTAAGATCCGATCATATGGGATTGAAATAGTTGACCAGGGGGAGGAGATGTCGTGTGGTACGAGCGCATATAGTCGTACTGTTGGGGATATTACTACTTGGCGTAAACCGGCTAGGACAGGCCGGGTTAACTTCATCAGTAGTTGAGTATGTTAAAGCCCATGAAGGCAGATGAGGATGGTATGTAACGGTTCAAAGCCCACAATCGGTTTAAAGCCCATAGCCGTAAACCGGCGTTGGTATGTAACTTGTATTGTAAGTTAGGAATGTTGGAGACCAAACCGGACACACCTATGAGCCGGTATCGGGACTCTGTAAACCGACGGGTGTCACCCATGTATATAAGGGGACGACCCGGCGGCGGTTCAGAACAAGAGACAACAACTCGAGACCTAGGCGAAGCTTGCTTGCTCCCTAGTCATCGAAACCCCATCAATTCCATCACAACTAGACGTAGACTTTTACCTTCATCAAAGGGGCCGAACTAGTATAAACTCTCTTGCATCCCTGTGTCCGCTTTAACCCCTTCAAGCTAACCCGTAGCGATGGCTCCACGACTAAGTCCTTTCATGAGGACATCTGTCGTGACAAAACCACGACAGTTGGCGCCCACCATGGGGCTATCGCATGATGGTTTCGAGTTCTTGGAGGGCAACTTCGAAGGACTCAAGGGTTACGCCGTGAGTCGGATGACCAAGAGTCGTCTTGGCAAGCTCTACATCGATGATGCAGGATGGGGCCCCGAGGCCGGCTCAATTGAGTACGGGTACCGGGTCCCCTTTGGTGACATACACGTCTTCATTGGCAAGATCGATGAACCGGGCCCTGAGCCGGACATCTGCACCGACCTCGTCGAAACGGCTCAGCGTGCATGATCCGCCCAGGTTAAACCGGCCGTGAAGCGCGCCTTCGTGGGAGTCATCCATGGAGGGGAATACGAGGATAGATCGGAATCTGGTGGTGAGACCGTCATTTATTCCGGCGACGAGTCCTCGAGAGGAGAAACTGAGTCGTTATATCAGTTACAAGATGGCCGGATTGAGGGCTGTTCCGATGGCGACAGTATTCCGGACCCCTCTAATCTGCCAAACCGGGTTGGAATATTCATGGCTGGTACACAAGCAGCGATCCACTCTTCGACCGCAGCAGCAATGATCTCCGGGTCAGTGACGGCGACGGCAGCCGGGGCAGGAGGCCATGTGCGCCCGCCGGCTCAAGTTTTATCTGATCTGTTTGATGCGTTGGCTACGCTCATGGCAGAGGCTAACCCGGCGGATCAGGACGCCCACAACACGGAAATCGCAAAGGTGAAGGATCAGATTACTCAGGCCAAAGCCAATTTAGCAGCTGAGAACGCCAGGATGACCGCAGAACGGGCCGCTTTGGACGCGCAGGCTTATCGGCTCATGTTGGATCAGAACGCATCACATGAGGTTCTGAAGAGGAAGCACCGGTCTCGCTTACCTCCGGTTTACGAGGCCAGAGACCTCTTTAATGCTAAAAAGGATACCTGATCATGGTAACTTTAATGCTAATGACTGATGACAATCAGTTCTTTTCTAGCACTCAACATTGTAACACCAAGCACTTCGCATATAACCACACAACAGTTGCTATCCCCAACTCACCCAATAAAACACGGGAAATTTTGGTCCATGTTGGTGGTGAACTCGGACTTCGCATATAACCACACAATAGTTGCTATCCCCAACTCACCCAATAAAACACGGGAAATTTTGGTCCATGTTGGTGGTGAACTCGGATATTCGATGACTGCCACTAAAGCTTCACGAATTCGGTATATGCCACTGCTGCTTGCGAAATTATTAGCTACATGCCCCCGTGCACCGTCTTTGTTAGGTCATGACTCGTTTTCGTTTGCTTTGACTCATTTTCCTCACTACGGAGCCCACCACTTGTCATGACGACTGCAACGAGGGGGAGACTCGTTTGACAATAGCTTCCACTATTCGGGCCACCAACTACAGGACATGACGAACAACCATAATTTTCGCTTCCCTTGTTCGCCCGCCACGCTGGCGCATGCAGGCTCACGCATTGAATTCCGGTGACCGTCACACCTCCCACGACGCATCGCTGGACATACCACCTGGCTATAACTATTGCACCCACCCTTGCATTAGCCACAACACTCACCTTCAGCGTGTTCTCTCCTCACGCGCCCTCAAAGCTCGTCCACCGCTTGCTCTAGCCCTCGCAACAACCGCCCTGACGCCGCCCGTCGATGCCCCTCGCATCCGCGCGGCTGTGATCTTCCGCCTCACCTATGCGGAGGGGCTGAAAGCCTGACTATTAAGGAAGTACGTGATCATGCGTGATCATACCGTGTTTGTCCCCTAGCCATGGGCACATAAGGGCGATGGTGGCTGGCCTTCACGCCATCTATTACACCTTGCATCAAAGAGGACATGGTGCCGACCCCTGCGGCCCTGCCACCAAGGAGCTCCGAAGCGACGAAAACGTTATGGCGGTGGAGGAGGTGCCTCGGGAGGAGCTCATGAGCGACGATAATGACGCCAGCAGAACAAAGGATGAGGCGGAGCGCACCCGCGCCAACGGGTTATCATAGGACTAAGGCATTCTCAGGGAGTCTGGATTCATCACTAGTATGTGT
The DNA here is from genome assembly GCA_032464435.1 of Aegilops umbellulata. Lineage (NCBI taxonomy): Eukaryota > Viridiplantae > Streptophyta > Magnoliopsida > Poales > Poaceae > Aegilops > Aegilops umbellulata. The sequence continues at coordinate 269,824,355 of CP136059.1, read as the reverse complement.
GTCACTTAATTATGCGGTGTATAATTCTAGGTTCAGATCACGTATCCACTTTATATGTTTCTGTTTCTGGGTCAAACCGAGTACAATTATGTGTATATTGCCACAACTCTGTATCACACATGCCACCACTGTTCCTTTCCTGTCGGGTTGGGGCAACAATGATTAAGGGTCCTCCGTGGACACAAGTAAGGCAGTGTCCGTTGTTCCTGTATCTAAGTTATGTAAGGAGGGAGATATCTTCTATTACCACAATACCTTCGTTTCCCTACATCGGTAAGACAATAATATCCTTCATCTCCACATATAGGTAGATGCTATGTGGCCGACTTCATATAGCATCACAAAGATAGTGAACACGTACATATAAGGAGCATCATATATCTTAACGGAGTTCAACTCATGCACATACTAGGGTTTCTTCATATCCCCGATGCCTAGGGGGTTTACTCAGACATGGAGAGAACAAGCATCACAAAGGTGTTCATGAAAATATCCGATGAATGATTAATTTAACACACATATGAATCCACACTAGGGTATTACAAAGGGATCAATGAAGATATTGATGATAAGGATGTGGATGACGATGAAGATCGATGTGAGAGATTCCCCCTCCCCCCAGGTGAGGATTCATGGTTTTGGAATGTGGTTCTGGTCTTTTTGTTCGTCCTCTCTAAGATCCGATCACATGGGGTTGAAATAGTTGACCAGGGGGAGGAGATGTCGTGTGGTACGAGCGCATATAGTCGTACCACACGTCGTCTTCTTCTTTAAAACGTTTGCTGCGACTGGTTTTCTTCCTGGTTGGTCGTAACTTCATATGGTTGGCTATTTTGACGTCAATTAGCACAATTTCCACCCATAAACTGAGATATTCTAATAAATGCTCAAAAAATTCTTCTCTTTTGGGAACCCGGCAAAATTAGACAAAAGGGGTGCGCGAACGCGGTAGAATTCCAAAAATTCTACGAGTATCATGCAAGGTAAAAAAGTGATGGAAAAACATACTCGCTATAGAACTTCATAGATTGATACCTTGGCTCTTAACTAACGCAAATGTACTCCTTGCTACAAACCCTTGCACTTCAGGGCCCAACAAATATTCATCTAATAGGCACTTCATAAATATCCAACGATTTTATGAAGCAGAAGCCCGCTCGATGGCCTTTTTGGTCTAAACAGTCCGATCCGAACCCCCTCCCCCCCCCCCAAGCTTGGCTAATGAAATTGATGTCCCCATCGCCCCCTCTACCTTTCTATGCCGTCGTGTCGTTGGTAGTATTAGGAATTCATGGTTTTCATGTGGTGTTGGATGAGAATTTACACTCTTTTTATTTGGATGAGTTTTTTAAAATTCATGAACATTTTAGAATAATTTTTTAATTCTATAAAAATAATTTGAATTGCATGAACGTTTTTTTTGAAAATTATGAAGAATTTAGAATATAATGAACATAACTGGAATTGGATTTTTTTTTGATTTGATGAAAATTATTTGAATTTGTGAATATATTTTGAATTTTATGAACATTATTTGAATTCGATGAATATTTTTTATTTGATGAACAAAAATATTTGCGTTTTTTTTTTCGAAAATAGAAAAACAACAAAGAAAAATAAAAAATAAAAATCCAAAAGAAAAGAAAAAGCAGAGAAGGGAAGCCTGCGCTACTTGAGCCAGCACAAATTCACATAGCAATGGCCAGGAGATGCGTGTGTGGCGCTATCGAGCAACCAACATACCAAATAGGATCCACTATCATTTTACCCCTCCAAATTTCAAATTCCATGTTAAAAAGGTCAAAACGCCCCTAAAATTAAAAAGCTTATTTTTTTTACTACAACTTGGATCGTGGGCCTCGTACCGTGTGTGGCCTTAAGGATGTTGCCGTCCCCGGCCTTATCAACTTGTTCCACTCCTGGCAAGTGGTCCCATAATATAAGAAACTTTTTGACACTACACTAGTGTTAAAAACGTTCTTATATTACGAGACAGATGATGTACTATCAAACGAACGCTCACTTGTACCATGTCGTTTGCTCAAAAGAAGAAGAAGAAAAAAACTTATAACATGGCGCGCACGCAAACGGCCAACGAACCAGTAGTAAATATCCCGGCACAAGCACGAAAAAACCGAGTTCCAAACATGGGCGTCGGTCGAGGATGACGACCACGACGGGGTTGGGTCCAGATTCCCCGTCCCCATCGGCCGCCCGCCCCCGGCCGTAAGCCCGCCCGCCCACGCCGCCGTCCACAGGTCATCAATCAGGATAAACCCCGGCCATGCCGCGGCGCCCGAGCAGCGCGCCGCCGCGGGGACACGCGCCCGCTCCCCCCGGTCTCCTCGCGCGCCCGGCAGCCCAGTCACGCCCGAACGGCGAGAAAAATATTGTCGCCGCCGAAAGACCCCGAATTATTAATGGCGGAATACGATGCTCATTTTCGGTCCAGTCCTATCGCGGGGGCCAGGGGGGAACACGGAGGAAAAAATCTGGGCGAGGTGGGGCGCGCTGGGATTGGTCGGCGCCAGCTCCCCCGCGCACCCGCAACGTGGGGTGCTGATCCCGGGCCCCACCCCTGTCCCCTTCTCCTTTCTGCCCTCTGGTACCGGTACCTGTACCCCTCCCTTTCCCCCTGCCTGCCTGCCCCTCGCCCCGTTCTCGCTGCGATCGTGATCCCGTTGGCTGGCTCTCGAGGAGAGGAGGCGGATCGGAATCGGATGGGCGCGCGGTCTCCCCGGCCGGCGGCGTGCTGCGGGTGGGCTTCATGAGCTCCTCCTCCTCCTCCTTCTCCTTTCGGCTGCTTCCGGCGAGCTGAGGTACGGGCTCGGTTCCTGCTTGCTCTGGTTCCCGGGCCTGTTGTTGTTGGTTCGCTCGCCCCGTGGCTCGCTTGCGATTGCGGGAGCTTCAGGTTCGGGCTCGCGGCTCGGCGGGAAGCGATGCTACGAGGGCGTGTGTGCGTGCCCGATTTCTTCTACTAGCTTGAATTCAGCTGGTTCCGACTTCCGAGCCCTCCTGCTTTAGCTTGGCCCGTCTTTGGATGATGCTCCAGCACTCACTTTGCGGCGGCTTTCTCAGTTTTGCTGCGAATCTGAGTGGCTGCCTGGTTTAAGGTGCCTTTTGTGATCCGAGGCTCCTTTCTCGTCCACGGATAACTGTAATAACTTTTTTATACCCCTATCATAGGAAGTAGTACTATAGCATAACCGTTGTCAAACATGTTTGACGCTATGGTTCACTATTTTACTGATGATAGATGCCCAAGTGATGTGACGGATCTGCCGCACGCTTATTAGAATGTTTGCGCCGGGGCACCAGTAGTACAATTCTTCTTCTGTGTTACTCCTACTACTGTATTGGTTTGACTAGTACTAGTATCCATGCCTCTCCCATCAAAGACAAAGTGGCCATTTCTTGACAGCTTCCTCTGCTTTGTTTCAGTCCATATAGAACGAGGAGGTATTTGTGTGGCTTCTGAGCTATTCCTGTGGACCTTGACATGGCCGGCGCAGAGACAAGCAACGGGAGCGCCCAGAGGTGTGCGAATTCACATTTCTAATATTGGTCTGCCTTACTTTTTTTGGGTACAAATGTCAAGTGCTTCTTCAGTGCTTTCCATGGATACTGGACAGCAAATTAAATGATTAAACGAGAGCCTGATTTGCAGCTGCACATTAATGTTCGATTTGTGCAATTCATTTTTGGGAACTACTACTCTACATGTAATGGATTCTTGTACTATCAATATTCTTTCCTTCTGAATATTTGTCGGTGGCTATTCTTTTCTTTGTGATTAGGGGGGACACCCTTCCGAATGGAGACGTCTATGTGGGCAACTTCGATGGGCTAGTGCCTCATGGAATGGGGAAGTATATGTGGACGGATGGGTCCCTTTACGACGGCGAATGGGATAAAAGCAAAATGACCGGGAGAGGAATGATCCAGTGGCCTTCAGGCGCATCCTATGAAGGTGACTTCCGCGGAGGTTTCATTGACGGAACAGGCACTTTCAAGGGGGTCGACGGCTCGGTTTACAAAGGTTCTTGGAGGATGAACAAAAAGCAGGGAATGGGGACAATGGTTTACTCCAACTCTGACAGTTATGAAGGCTTGTGGAACGAGGGTTTGCCGGATGGATATGGTAAATATACATGGGCTGCTGGCAACATCTACATTGGAAGCTGGAAGTCAGGTAGCATGAACGGCCGAGGCGTAATGCAGTGGATAAATGGTGATACTCTTGACTGTAATTGGCTCAGTGGGCTGGCTCATGGGAAAGGCTACTGCAAATACGCATCAGGAGCATGTTACATTGGTACGTGGGATAGGGGGGTCAAGGATGGCCATGGCATATTTTATCAACCAGGAAGTAAAATACCTTGTAACCTTGAAGTTTCTGAGTGTGCAACAAACAATGATGGTACAAGTGCTTCAGGTTCTAGTAATGAAAAGGTCAAAGTTGGACTGTTGTTTCTATTGCAAAATCTGTGCAACAAATGGGGGCTGCGTAGGTTTTTTCATCGTCCCAGGCGCATTTCAAATGGCACAACACCAATTTTTGTCGATGATTCTGGAAATCACTTACCACAAGATCCACCCAACAAATCCTTGTCAAGTAACGAGCGTTTACAGAACAGTGATGTTCATAAGGATTTGGTGTACGAACGGGAATATATACAAGGAGTGCTTATCTCCGAACAGCCAAAAGGCAAACATTCGGGAATGCTGGACAGCGGTGAAACACAGGAAAATACCTGGCAAAAACAAGAAAGAGGGCCAATGGAGACTATTTACAAGGGCCACAGGAGCTATTTTCTAATGCTTAATTTGCAACTCGGCATCAGGTGAGTGCTGAATAGCATCAATGTGTCGCTGCAATTTTCTGTGTCATCTGAACTTAGCCACAGGAATCTACCTTATGTTTTTCTTTTTTGCATAGTGTGTATATATGTTTAAGGCTGGCGAACCCTGTTTAAATGAAGTAAGCTATGTAAGTAGGAATGAGTACTTTAGATCTCAGGCATCAGAGTAACAAAACTTAATAATTCAAGCGCAGTATTACTGCCTGAAAGATCAGCATTCAGTAGTCAGTTCAGTGGCAAAAGATTAACAAGTAGTCATATTTTTTCTTATTTGAGTGCAAAAAAAGTAGATTCTTCTTTTGAGGAAAGAGGTCAATACTGGCTCCAGATAATCAATATGGTCCATGTTGTATAAAGGAATATTTTATCTTTGAGGAAGATGTATACTACACTAATGTAACGTATATTATTCCATACATGAGTATTTTCCATTTCCGTAATAAAACAATCATTCACAGATGCTTGTCACTGTCACATTTTCTTGGCATGTTTTCCAACACCACACCTATTATGTATATGCCTATACCCATCAAACCATCTCCTTAAATTTCACTGCTTTGTTGTTTGTTCAAGTTATTTTAGCTATCAGATGTTCCATTATTCAAATCATCATTTTTTTTAGTGCTATTCTGTTAGCTACTGATTGACCAGACAACAATGATTTTCAGGTATACCGTGGGTAAAATCACCCCTGTACCTTTGCGTGAGGTTCGTTCAAATGATTTTGGACCTAGGGCCCGGATAATAATGTACTTCCCTTGTGAAGGCTCACAGTATACCCCTCCACACTGCTCTGTCAATTTCTTTTGGAAAGACTATTGTCCTATGGTCTTCCGGTACGTCTCTTTCCAATTTGCAAAGTGTTCAATAGCTTATAAGTACTACTGTACTCTTCTTATTTCGTCTGATTGGATTTTAAAACTGTGGCTCACTCATCCATAGTTGAATATTAGCGTGTGCTTCTCCGTGATTCACCATTCCCTAACTGACGTAGAAAATGATGAAGGAGTTAATTTGGATGTATAATGCATCATCTGAACGAAGAAGAAGCAGAATGGTTAGACACCCTGTTTCTCTAAGCACAAAAAATAGTACTAATCTCAAACAAATAAGTTGCCGCCATTCCAGAAACAAGCGAGAAACTCATGGTCACAACATTCATGAAGTTTTCTTATAAAATGTTCATGAAGTACTGTGACTGGTCAGAAGGAGACATATCATAAGAGCACCGCTCATGCTGAAGTGTGTGCCACGAATAATAGTTTGCACATTTCTAACTGTTTCATAATTCGACTATTAGTATTTATTTAGAGTATAAACTGTAATGGCGCATGTATAATATTTGTGGAAACAGTGATGGATGACACAGACTGAAGAAAAAATTCCATTAACCCTTAACCTTGATAGTGTCTTCTGCTTTCTTTGATTTTCTCCAAAGATAACCATTTTCTAAGTAACAAACCTATGTTTGCTAGGAATCTTCGGGAAATGTTCCATATTGATGCCGCAGATTACATGATGTCCATATGTGGGGGTGATAGTCTAAAGGAGCTTTCTTCACCTGGGAAAAGTGGCAGTATTTTCTATCTTTCCCAGGACGAACGATTTGTTATAAAAACATTGAGAAAAAGTGAACTGAAGGTATGGTCCGCAAGATCGTTTATGAGTATGTTTTCCCTGTTTACATTCGCAACCAGGAATTCTGTTCCTTGCACAGAAGACAATGCTATTAGAGTAATTAAAATATGATTAAACTGTAAAAGTGAGCTTTACCCCCCCCCCCCCCCCCCAAAAAAAAAAAAACTGGCTCCCTTGTTGAGTGATAAGATATGCCTACTGCAGATTGGTTTGATGTAATACGTCCTGCAGATACTGTTGAAGATGCTTCCAAAATATTACAATCATGTCAAAGCTTATGATAATACTCTCATTACGAAATTTTTTGGCGTGCACAGGATTACGCTAAAAGCTGGAAAAAAGGTACATGGTCATATTTTTGGTGCACTATTGTAGTTCAGCTCATATGCGTTTGCCATAGTTATTGTCATCTGTGGTGCTATTGCAGGTCCGTTTTGTTGTGATGGGTAATATGTTCTGCACTGAGCTGCGAATTCACCGTAAGTACGACTTGAAGGGATCTACACAGGGCCGGTCAACAAAAAAGCAAAAAATTAATGAGAACACAACATTGAAGGATCTTGACCTAGCACATGCATTTCATGTTGATAAATCATGGAGGGAAGCACTTTTCAGGTAGGCTGTTCCTTTGTTGATCTGTATATTTTCCATCTTTCTATAGTTTATTTTCTTGTTTTATCTGTGGTGGTAGCTTTAAGAGTTCACAACCCTTTTTTTTATGACTGTACTTTTTATTTGTTCCAATGGATCCTTGTACAAACTGAAGAAAGTAAATGATATGTACTAAATTGCTACATCAGCCCCTGAATCTCTTCCTATCTATCGATTGTTTACTACTCCCTCCATCCGGAATTACTTGTCACAAAAATGGATGTATCTAGAACTAAACTATGTCTTGATACATTCATTTTTATGACAAGCAATTCTGGACAGAGGAAATACTATTTTATGAAAAATGTTTTTTCTCAATATAAAATACATGCACTTGATAGGTCTTTAATCCTTTTTTTATGGATGAGGGATATTAAAAGAGAAAAAATTATGTGTGCAAGTACTAGCAAGGAACCCGTGTGTCGTTGCGGATTAAAAGAATCATACTACATGTTTCTAAGAGTAATTCTTTATTTAATTGAGGTGCTGCTCGGCACATCTGTAAAATTCATGGTAGATTAGGTGTTTTTGCAAAATAGATTTAAGTGTATGGCGAGCAATCCCATCCCAGTTTTAGCCGTTTGTAGCGAATGTGATAGTTCAAGGTAAAAGGACCATCACAAGCAACTTGTTTTCTTGTAGAGGTCAAGATATGATGAAATGGCATCTCTCTAGTTGAGCTTGACATATTTCTGCACTATTTCTGCTGTATTGTTTTTTCTGGAACCAGTTTGGAACATAGGAATCCATGGAATCACTGATTATGAACTTTCCTCAAAAAAAAATTCATTGATTATGAAACCTTGAAATCTCCTTTTAGAACATGAAGCGTTGAACATTAATAAACATATGATTCAACAATTGAGAATTTGATGATCAGTGCAAATTGCTAACTACTTTTGTCAACTGATTTTCAGGCAGATAGCTCTTGATAGTATGTTCCTGGAATCCCAATCGATTATTGACTATAGCATGCTATTGGGAATCCATTTCAGAGCTCCCAATCACTTGAAGACTGCCACATCACACCAGAATACACTTGAAAGCAGTGGAATTACATCTGCAACGGATAGTATGTACCCAGTACCCTACCTCAAGTACAAATGACTAGTACTTATTCTGTTATGCTCCTCTAAAATGGTGAACCTTTCTTAAATCGGAAGTTGGAAAAAATACCTCAGACTGCACACTTGTAAACTCTGTTTTGTTTCTTAGTTTCATCGAATTGGTATCAATTGCCTACCTTCAGGTTTTGACTTCCATCTATTGTCTTTTTCACCTTAATCAGGCAGCGTGCCACTGCATTGTGAGGATGCGAACTCCTCAAAGGGATTTCTTCTAGTTGCTCACGAGCCAGGTACAACAGTAGGCGGCTCCCACATCAGAGGAAGCATGGTTAGAGCATCAGAAGGTGGTTACGAAGAAGTCGATCTTGTTCTGCCAGGCACCGGAAGGTAGATTTTCTTAACTTCGTCAAAATATTTGACAATTCTGTCCAATACTGGGATATATGTTGCTGAACTGTATGAATTCAAGTGTGCTGAGCAAAAAGTTATACTTCCATTTTATTATTTTTCTGAAAGTTAAAAGTCCTACATGATTATTATTAACCTTATAATAACCAAGATAAGTTCTGTTTCTGATTCCTGTGCCGTCTATATTCAGGTTCCGTGTGCAGCTAGGGGTGAACATGCCGGCCCGAGCTCGGAAATTGCTGGAAAGCACGGACGCGGTCGAGGAGTACGACGTCGTGCTCTACCTCGGCATCATAGACATACTGCAGGAGTACAACACGTCCAAGAGAGTGGAGCATGCGGTCAAATCACTCAAGTTCGACCCGCTTTCGATATCATCTGTTGATCCGAATTTGTATTCAAAACGATTCGTTAGTTTCCTGGAGAGGGTTTTCCCTGAGCAAGACTAAAATAGAGAGGCCATGAACAGTACATAGCAGTAATGGGTATTTTTGTTTTGTTGTTATTGTTTTTATTGTAAAGAATGAACATATTCTTCATTGGAAATACTCAATAGGCAAACATATAGTTCTTGTGCAGCTCCAAAAAAACTTATTATACTGGTGATTATTTCCCCTTCTGTATGTCATGTGGCATAAAGTGGCTATGAAATGCGCCACCGCGGAGCCGTTCCCGTGAGCTGTGTTCGTCTCTCCGGCAATCTCCATTGCTTCTTTGAACTAACTGTTACTCGTGGGTGAGGGCATGGTCAAAAAAGGCCAAATGGTTTCCTTGCTTTATTTGTTTCTTTATTGTTATTATCGTCGTGCATCTTTGAACTAACTAAGTACTACCGGAGAATAATTTTATGGACTTTCAGGTCAAATTAAGTTAACTACTCCCTAATTTAATATAATTTTGTACTAAATCAGCGACAATTAATATAGACCAGAGGGAGCACCAGAGAATAATTTTATTGACTTCAAGATCAGCCAAATTCCTCCGCTCTGTCTGAACTGTTCTAAAATATATACTTTTGTAGCTGCAATACTGCCCTGCCCTGCCCGGCAGTTTATTTTTCTCATTCTTTATTATTCATCAGACACGAACTAGGGCTGTTCTTCACAAGATTGTTTATTCCATCTGTTAATTAACTTCACCGCTACGTTGTTATCCATCTTCACACTATCATCCGCCGTGTCTTCTACGTACATGTGCACCACTACAACTATATAAACACATTCCATTCCACATATTGTGGACAGACCAAACCACCAGTAATCAAGCACCAATCGAGCAAATCATGGCCATTCCCAAGACTTTGCTTCTTGCCATCGTAGGCTGCATCTGCATATGCAGTAGTGTTGTTCTGTCAGCTCGCGAGCTCGGCGACGCGGCCATGGTGGATAGGCATGAGCAGTGGATGGTGAAGTTCAACCGCGTTTACAAGGACGGCACCGAGAAGGCACATCGGTTTGAGGTGTTCAAGGCCAACGTTGCCTTCATCGAGTCATTCAACGCCGGAAACCACAAGTTCTGGCTCGGTGTCAACCAGTTTACCGACCTCACCAATGATGAGTTCAAGGCAACCAAGACCAACAAGGGCCTCAAGAGGAGCGGTAGCCGGGCTCCAACCGGGTTCAAGTACAACAATGTCAGCACTGATGCACTTTCAGCTGCTGTTGATTGGAGAACCAAGGGTGCTGTCACACCTATCAAAGACCAAGGCCAATGTGGTAAGCAGATTTCGGTAGTACCCTCGTTTATTTTTGGTTTGCATATTAGGTTTGTCTTAAGTCAAACTTTCCGAAGTTGGACCAAGTTTATATATCATGTTCCCATGATAACTGAAATCACACTAAGGACAACACTATTATTGCAGGCTGTTGCTGGGCCTTTTCAGCTGTGGCCGCAACCGAAGGCATTGTGAAATTGAGCACCGGGAAGCTAGTCTCTCTATCGGAACAAGAGCTAGTTGACTGTGACGTTCATGGTGTTGATCAGGGTTGTGAGGGTGGCGAGATGGACGATGCCTTCAAGTTCATCATCAAGAATGGCGGCCTCACCACCGAGGCCAACTACCCCTACATGGCACAAGACGGACAATGCAAGACAAGCATTGCAAGCAATAGTGTTGCAACCATCAAGGGCTATGAGGATGTGCCCGCCAACGACGAATCTTCTCTTATGAAAGCCGTGGCTAACCAGCCCGTGTCAGTAGCTGTTGACGGAGGGGATGTCATATTTCAACATTACTCCGGCGGGGTAATGACCGGCTCATGTGGGACTGATTTGGACCATGGCATAGCAGCTATTGGATATGGCATGACAAGTGACGGAACTAAGTATTGGCTACTGAAAAACTTATGGGGCACGACATGGGGTGAAAGCGGGTACCTCAGAATGGAGAAGGATATTTCTGACAAGAGTGGTATGTGTGGCTTGGCCATGCAACCTTCCTACCCCACCGAGTAGGGGAAGTACATTGCCACATATAGCTACAAATACTGCAGAAATATACATACTTTTGTCTATATGTATGCACCTTCCATTACACTACCTTGTTTCATGTTTGTAAAGTCGTGAATGTTCTGTCAATATATATAAAGAAGACAGATGACTTCATGCTTAATGCTCTATGAGGATGTTTACGCAGAAACACATCTTGTTTGGAACATTTTTTTCTTCAGAATGAGAGAACGTCCCTGATCTTTGGATCGATGGATGTGCACAACCATCTTACAACAGAATGTTAATATAGAGTATTTCACTACACTAAGAAGGTACAACAATACACAACAATTCGTACCACTCAATATTCCACTACTAGGCCGTCACTCATATCGGCTAAATAAAGCTTGAACTACCATCTTCAAGCGGTTCCATCCAAAATCTAGAATACCTTGTGCTTTTCACACGCTGCAGTAAAGCACATATAATAACCAAAAGAAATTCGAAAAATCTCACTTTTGAGGGTGTCTATTTCTTTTTCTTTCTTTCTTTTTGATCTTGAAACCATAGGAGAGGCTCCTTTTTTTAGAAAAGGAGGATGACCCCCGGCCTCTGCATCTGGGAGATGCATACGGCCACTTTATTGATTATTCTCGAGGACCTTACAAAGTATTACAACAATATGTCTGAATCCACCATCTTGGCAACATATGCCGCTACTCATATCCATACGATGAAGGGGTGCTAGCTGGGCCACTCAAATCACTCACCTAAGCCTAACATCAAAAGCCGGAAGCCCCATCCGAGCCACATACCGGGTCTGGGGCACAATCCGGTCAGACGCACTCGCGTGTCATCGCTGTCATCTTCCACAGGTCCGTCTTCATATCATATTGAGGCATCTACCTTGTCTGGCCACTCAGCCATCGACGTCACCATGACGCCAGACAGCTACCTCCTCCTGCGCGAGTCCATCCCGTGCATCGGATGCCGAGCCTCCACAGCGCCATGCCACCGATAACCGCCGCCATCAATGTGTGAGATGAAGCACCGCTCCACCATCCCCCATCCATCACTTGCTCCAAAACGATGCCCCCAGGAGGGAAAGCAATAAAACGCCATCATCATCCGATCCAGAAGACCCAGATCTAGGGTTTCCCCCGGAGCATCCCAAGCCTAATGACGCAGACTGCAACGACGATGCCTCGACAAGGGAACGGCATCTAAGACACCGCCATCGTCCGCCATGACCGTAGTCGGCGCGATTTTCATCGGCAGTTGCTCCACCAGACGTGCGCCGCCGACGTCGATGGTCCTTTCAACCGGAGTAAACAACAAAACGATGCCCTAAAGAGGGACTACGACGCAAAAGCGCCGCCATCGCTCGATCCCAAGGAGATCTAGGGTTTCCCCCGAAGTTGCCCGCGCTGTCAAGGACTAGACAAGGGTAGAATCCCGGCGGATCTGCCCAGCTGCCGACGAATCGCACCCGCCACCATGCCGACGGCAATCCAGTGATCAAGGCCCACGGTTGGGCATAGATCCGGCCGCGCCGCCGTGAACCGATCCGGCCACACCGCCGTCGTCCCTGGCGACCGCTACGCACCAGATCGCGAGGCCGCCACGCTCTGGCCCGGGGGCGCCGGCCCGCGCCAGCCCCACCCGAGCGAGAGGGCCCGAGTCCCCGCTGCCGCCGGCGACGGCAGACTTCGCCTGGCCGCGCCCTTGGGCGGCGGCGAGGGAGGAGGAGGAGGAAAGGGGGAGGACCGGCCGACGGGATCTGGGGGCCTCCCGGCCGCCCACGCGGGGGAGGGGGGGGGGCGACTCGGGAGGGAGAGGCTCCTACTGTGCTATATTAAATATAGGGTGACTTTACATGATAGTACAAGGCATTGATGGGAGTCCTCAAGGAAGGAAGAAGCTAAAAGTACTAGCAGAAATAAAAAAACTAAGTGTTTAAGATTTGTAAGGAGATCAAGGAGGGATTATATAATTATAAGGAACGAGCTAACAGAGTAATGTAGTCCCAAAAAGCTTTGTCCAAACTATATTTTAGCCAGAGAAGATCTGACTTGGTCCTCTCTCTCCAAGCTGCCAAAGAAGGATTGATGTGCCTGGAAATGAAGTTGTTTCACTCTTTCCAAATATTCCAGGCAACAATACCCACAATCTCAAAAAATAAGTCTCCCGAGAAGAATTGTTTAACAGCTTGGATGGCCTCAATCCGCGTTTGATTCGGACTCCATGAAATCCCAACTTTCAGCCAACAAGCCACACTAAGCGGACACGCGAGGATCAAATGGTCAATTATCTCTTTGGTTCCAGGGTGTCTATTTCTTACAAAATATGGCCGAGGTAGCATTAATCAACACGCTAGGTAGGTCAAACCTGGGTTGGACCTGTGCATTTTCAGACTTACTACAGGCTGACGCTCGCTTTGTCGTCCTGTTCTTCGGTCAAGAGTTTAGGTTTTTTATGCGCGTTATTACGAGCGGTTGCTTCATTGTGTGTTTAACATGAGTTAGACCGGTTTTTAATTATGTTGTTGTTAGTTTTTTTGTTGTCTACGCTCTTATACAGTAGAGGTACGTAGTACCTGTTGTATCAGGTGGACTGAGTTGTTCTGTGTATGGCTGTGCGATTCTTACATGCAACATACAGCGGTCCAAGAAGGTCGAATGGTTTCTTTGCTTCGTTGTTTCTTTATTGTTGTTATCGTCGTGCATCTTTGAACTAACTAAGTACTACTAGAGAATAATTTCATGGACTTTCAGATCAAACTAAGTTAAGTACTCCTTAATTTAATATAATTATGTACTAAATCAGCGACAATTAATATAAATCGAAGGGAGTACTAGAGAATAATTTATTGACTTTCAGATCAGCCAAACTCCTCCGCTCGGTCTGAAATGTTCTAAAATATATACTTTCGTAGCTACAACACTGCCCTGCCCCGCACGACAGTTTATTTTTCTCATTGTTTATTATTCACCAGACACGAACTAGGGGGTAGTATAATACTCGACGCTACCACTGACTCTAGGGGCCAGAGCTGAATTAAGCTAAAAGTTCTACGCTGTTCTTCACAAGATTGTTTATTCCATCTGTTAATTAACTTCACCGCTACGCTGTTATTCATCTTCACACTATCATTCGATGGCACGCCGTGTCTTCTACGTACATGTGCACCACTACAGCTATATAAACACATCCCATTCCACACATTGTGGACAGACCAAACCACCAGTAATCAAGCACCGATCGAGCACATCATGGCCATTCCCAAGACTTTGCTTCTTGCCATCATAGGTTGCATCTGCTTATGCAGTAGTGTTGTTCTGTCATCTCGCGAGCTCGGCGACGCGGCCATGGTGGAGAGGCATGAGCAGTGGATGGCGAAGTTCAACCGTGTTTACAAGGACGGCACCGAGAAGGCACAGCGGTTCGAGGTGTTCAAGGCCAACGTTGCCTTCATCGAGTCATTCAACGCCGGAAACTACAAGTTCTGGCTCGGTGTCAACCAGTTTACCGACCTCACCAATGATGAGTTCAAGGCAACCAAGACCAACAAGGGCCTCAAGAGGAGCGGTAGCCAGGCTCCAACCGGGTTCAAGTACAACAATGTCAGCACCGATGCACTTCCAGCCACTGTTGATTGGAGAACCAAGGGTGCCGTCACTCCTATCAAAGACCAAGGCCAATGTGGTAAGCAAATTTTTGTAGTACTCCCTTTGTTTATTTTTGGTTCGCATATTAGGTTTGTATTAAGTCAAACTTTCTGAAGTTTGACCAAGTTTATATATCATGTTCCCATGATAAGTTAAATCACACTAAGGACCACACTATTATTGCAGGTTGCTGTTGGGCCTTTTCAGCTGTGGCCGCGACCGAAGGCATTGTGAAGTTGAGCACTGGAAAGCTTGTCTCTCTGTCGGAACAAGAGCTAGTTGACTGTGACATTCATGGTGTTGATCAGGGTTGTGAGGGTGGCGAGATGGACGACGCCTTCAAGTTCATCATCAAGAATGGCGGCCTCACCACTGAGGCCAACTACCCCTACACGGCACAAGATGGACAATGCAAGACCAGCATTGCAAGCAACAGTGTTGCAACCATCAATGGCTACGAGGATGTGCCTGCCAACGATGAATCTTCTCTTATGAAAGCCGTGGCTAACCAGCCTGTGTCGGTAGCTGTGGATGGAGGGGATGTCATATTTCAACATTACTCCGGTGGGGTAATGACTGGCTCCTGCGACACTGATTTGGACCATGGGATAGCAGCGATTGGATATGGCATGACAAGTGACGGAACTAAATATTGGCTGCTGAAAAACTCATGGGGCACGACATGGGGTGAAAGCGGGTACCTCAGAATGGAGAAGGATATTTCTGACAAGAGTGGTATGTGTGGCTTGGCAATGCAACCTTCCTACCCCACCGAATAGAGGAAATACATTGCCACAAATATCTAGAAATACTGCAAAAATACACATAGTTTATCTATATGTACGCACCTTCCATTACACTACATTGTTCCTTGTTTGTAAAATCGCGAGTGTTCCGTCAAAATATATATATATATATATATATATATATATATATATATATATATATATATATATATATATATATATATATATATATATATATATATAAAGAAGGCAGGTGATTTCAAGCTGAATGCTCTATGGTGCTGTTTACGCTGAAACCCATCTTGTTTGAATCCAATCATTTATTGGAACAAATATATTTTTCAAAAATAAGAGAGCGTCCCTGATCTTTGGATCGATCAGTGCGCATAACCATCTTTGAATCGATCAATGCTTTACTTTAGTGCTAGATACATCCATTTGAGTGACACGTAATTCGGGACGGACGAAGTATTTCACTACACTTAAAAAAGGTACGACAATAGGCAACAACTTGTACCTCTCAAGATTCTACTACTAGTCCGTCACTCATATTGGCAAAATAAAGCTCGATCTACCATCTTCAAACGGTTCCACCCGGAATCTAGAATACCTTGTGCTTTTAACACGCTGTAGTAAAGCACATATGATAACCAAAAGAAATTAGAAAATCTCACTTTTGAGGGTGTCTGTTTCTTGCAAAATATGGGCGAGGTAGCATTAGCCAACATGCCACGTGGGTAGGTCAAAACCTGGGTTCGACATGTGCATTTTCATACCTACTAGAGGGTGACACACGCTTTGTCGTCCTGTTCTTCAATCAAGAGTTAAGGTTCTTTTATGTGGGTTATCACTATTTGATGCTTCATTGTGTGTTTCACATGAGTTATGCCAATTTTTAATTACGTTGGAGTTATGTTTTTGGTTGTCTTCGATCTTATCCAGTAGAGACAGTATCTGTTGTGCTAGGCATGGACCGAGTTGTTTTGTGTGTGGCTATGCAATTCTTATATGTAAGACATAAATCAACATACGGTGTTCCCTGAAGGTAGACGCAAATGCAGCACACACCATCAATTCGCTCCCTTATAGGTGGGCCCACCAACGACCCCAAAGCCTCGACGCATCAAAAGCACATTCCTAGGGAGTTTAGTGTCTTAGAAGTTATTATACTGGTGATTATTTCCCGAGTGGGGCGTTTTGGTGGACGAGCTGCATGGAGGCCGGTATCTGCGTCAGTCGTTTTGGCGTCGCGATGCGTGGCCTGTGCGCTTTTTTCTATTTACCGTTTTTGTCTGGTATAAATACAGCGGTGCTGCCTTCTCCTGTTCCCCCATTGTACATGGGCCTACGATTGTTGTACTGCTGCCTTCTCCTGCGCACGCACAAGATGTTCTGTCCGTGCGGTTCGAATTTGGCCCACCACACGGGTCGGTGAGGCTGGTGGGTGAGGAAAATAAATGTGTGGTTGCTGGGCCCGCTCGGCGACGGTGTCAACCATTAAGCGGTGCCTGTTCGTGTTTGGCCACTCGACCAGAAAGTGGACGGCACCGGGCAAAGGGGGCAGCACCGCTTCTCGCCATGGACGGCATGGAGTTCTTCTTCGAGGAATCTGCATCGGGGTAATATTCCTTGAAAATCTCACTCAAGTTGTCGCATGGAGTTCTTCTTTTAGCTAGAAAATCTATCGATTGGAGTTTCCCTTGACCTGTTCCTCAAACAATCAGATCTGGATGGCTCTCGTTTGCCTGTGCAGGTTCGTGCCACGGTTGGACGGCGGAGTTTTCTTAAGGGGTCTAGTTGCCGGCGAGCAACTTACTGAAGGCGACACAAGTGGAAGAGAGGATGCGGAGGAGGATTTGATTTCTTCTCTTCCCATGGGGCGAACTGGAGGCGGCATGGATTGTGAAGGGGGCGAAGGTGAAGGGGGCGAAGGTGCTGGTACAGGGGGCTCGCATCGTATGATCTTGGCGGCGAAGGCATGAGCGATTCCTGCGAGACAGGCGGTGCAAATACAGTCCCAAATGACATGGACCAGGATGCAGATGAAGATGGAGTGGGAGTGTCAAATGCAAACCAGTCTTCTTACACCAGGAGGTGAATTTCTGTTATCCATAGCCTTGAACTGTTTTAGATAATGACTATTAATTTTCTTCTCAGTTATATGCATCGTCAACTTTTACTCGTAGTTTTGTTGCACAAACGCTGTCCGTCTGGTTGATTTTTATTTTTCTGGTCGGCTCAGCATGTTGAAAATTAGAAAAAGAAAACATGGGCATTAGGAAAACGTTTCTGGGAGGGTTACCTGTTTTAGTGCCACACGAGCGAGCAGTCACGTCACAACAGGGGCGAAAATCATGTTCATAAAAAGAAAAAGAAAAAGAAAAAGAAAATGAACATGGGCATGATCGTCTGTGAGTGATGCTGGCACTGCAGGGCCATGATGGGGGAGTGGTCGCACGTCTAGCCAGCCTGTGAGCGAGCAGTGGACGACATGGGATGCTACTGTAGAAAAATACAGAATACAGGATTGGGGTTAAAGCTGCTGGCTCGAATACATGACATAAATGCGCTGCTGCAGCGTCTCGATGGGATCACTGACGACCGAGATAGCGAGCTGCACGGAGCTCGGCCTCCAAACGGCATTTTCGTTATTTCCCCTTCTATATGTCATGTATCAGAAAGTGGCTATGAAATGCGCCACCGTGGAGCCGTTCCCGTGAGCTGTGTTCGTCTCTCCGGCAATCTCCATTGCTTCTTTGAAGTTTGAACTAACTGTGACGCGTGGGTGAGGGCATGGTCAGAAAAGGCCACACTACAACAAAACCCCACCTATCCCAACACATATCTACCAACGAAATGATAATATGCGTTGTTTGTTTTACGCTCCCACCTCCCCAACTTATCCCACCCACCCTTGCTTAGCGCTAACCTCCTCTCTCCTCTCCTTGGGAAAAATCCTCCATACACGGTCGTACCCACACCGAGCCATTTTTTCCTATCCGCCATTCCCCCTCCCCACGATCCCCCTTTCACCGGAGCTCCATGACCACGATGCTGCCCGCCACCACCAATTTCTGCTAGCTCACGCGCTCTCCCACGATGTTGCTCACCAGCCCGGCTGCCCCGCACTCCTCTCCTCTGGTCCTCCACTGCCGTGACTTCCTCCGCGCTGATCCAGATGCCCCTGCAGCAACCCTAGCCGCCACGGGCCGCCGGTGCGACTCCCGCGTTGGCCCTCTACCCCGCATCTCCGTATGCGCCGGTGCTAGATCGGGCTCGACGGTGCTGCTTGCATCGGCTACCTTGCCTCCAACACCGACGATTTAGTAAGGCACTTCTCTCCTCTGCTCGTACCCTCTCTGGATCTTTGTGGTGACATAACATCGTTCCATGGTTGATTCTTTGCCAGAAATCGCAAATGTGATCTACGCTACCTAGTGTCAGCTGTCGTGGTATCGTAAATCACGGCTGGATGACACCCCATCAAGGTCAGTGACCTTGCTTGAGGATCAAAATTCACTTCACTGTTCTAGCTAGGTATTTTAGTTTCGTGCTTGCATCTTCCAATGTGCACTGCAGACTGCTATCTAGTTCTGGACATGCAAGCCAGTTGTTTCTAGTTTGTTTCTGTTTGGATGTATGGTTAAGTCCATATGTGTTATTTCTGAAAGAATGCTTGCGTCCTTTTTATTTACCTCAATAGTTCGTTCATGTTGCTGTGTGTGTGGATGAATCCTTTCCGGTTTCATTGTCATATGTTGTGTAATACTGTAGGAATAAGTCTCACATGTGTCCATCTCTCCTAATATTCCTCTTTATTGTATATATAATCCTTAATTTCATCTTTACTTACAGGTTCTGAAACTGACTGTGCATCCGTGAACATGTGTGTGTTTGTTGGATTGCATTCTCATCCTAGTAGTAGTTCGATCTGCTGTGTCGATGAAAATCCACAGGAGGCTGCAAAATGGTCGTGAGTTACCAAAGTTTTGTCTCCCTTAATTAGCTAATTGCTGACTCAGTTTCAATTGTTGACACGCCCGCTGAGTTCAGCATGGATTTTTGGTTTGACGTTTTCATTGCGGCGCTTGCAGAATGATGTCGTGACAGTACCACACAATTAATTAATGACAGCGAACAACATCACCGCGCTTTTCGTCCTGCCCAACATCATGTTGTTTCAGTGAGAACTTCAGTGCTTGTGTCAGAACCCTGTAAGATTTTACCTTGCTCCAATTAATCAATCAGAGAACTCGTGGTTCTACATGTCACAACCCTACTTTGTGTGTACAGATTACAAAGAGATTCCCCAATCTGTAAAACAAAAGGTGGATGCCAAGCTGAATAGTCGTGAGATGTCTGGAGCTGGGATGCTGAAGAGTATGTGTAAGTTCGTCTGGCTTGCTCTCAAATATTAACTTCTTTGTACGCGCGCGCTTATGTATAAACAACAAATGTCTCAGATATCTAGTAAAAGATCATGTGTTGATGATATTTGAGCAAAGAAGTTTGTAATTCCCCAATCTACGTTACTACTAATCCTATTTTGATGCAATGAATATCTTCTAGGATCCCTGTAGATTTTATGTTGATCTAAATATTGTATTAACTTATCTGTACAGTTGAATATGGATTTGCTAAGGGTCCTGTAGCCATGGTTTTCGAGTCGCGACTCATGCGAGTCGCTCTGGGGCGGCGACTCGGAAGAAGTTGAGCCTGCGTTGTGACTAGTCGCGACTCAGAGTTGCGAGTCGACACTAAGCTGAGTCGACCATATTTTTGTGACTCATAGACTAGTCGTCAACTAGTCGAGCGACTCGAAATCCATGCCTGTAGCTTAGAGGCTAATATACCATTTTGCCAAGATAGTTAGACTTCTTGTGGTAGAGTTTACTATATCAATTTTGTACAAAAATGTACCCTGTTTTACTAAATTATCTTGTTACTAACTTTTGCATTGCTGCACTAAAATTTGCCTTGCTACTGTTGTACTAAAGTTTAACCATTGAGTAGGTAGGAAGATTTCAATGGAGCAAAAATAATGAGATAGGAGAGCTCACGAGAAGTTAACTCAAAATCCACTTAAGATGTGACCTTCACATAACTCACAAATCATAACCAGTACATGATTCACGATAGAATTGCACTAGACACATGACATCCAGTTGTACAACTGTATGTAGTAGAGTGTACCTGTTTAACTTGTTCGCAGAATTGGCATGGTTTGAATTATATATGATGAAATTTAGTTATGTACCTTTATTGGATAAAGGGCACTTTATCAAAATCCAGTCATTTGTTTTCATATTAGTTGCTAGGATTTAGGAGGTGGATATAGTGGTGAATAAGAATGATTTTGTGGTAGAAAAATGTTGTCTGTGTTTCATTAAAATATGCCATCCGATGTACATGTCAGTCCCCAAAAGGATTTTTCTTTGACATACTTAATGTTGACCCACTAGAATAATTATGCCCCCATTGCAACACAAGGGAAATTTCCTAGTATATAAATATATGTCTTGTTAAATCCCATTTGTGAGCATGTATGACGATACCTAATTTAGGAACATCCAAATTTAGCCTGGTGTGAATCATTTTCTTTGAACATAATATTTTTGTATTGTTGAAACCTTGCGTCCATTTGTATTTTCTGGAGAACTACAGTTCTTTCTTTGAAACCAAAGGATGTGTTGTATGTTAGCACATGATTTTTTAAAGGAAGTACCTCATTTCTTAAATAGTATGTTATCTATAAAGGTTTATGTTAACTCAATTGGCATATAGTAGATTTTTCATAAGAAAACAAGGGTCAAAAGTGTTTGTCAGATGTAGGCTATTACTATAATTTTCTGCATACAAAGCTACTAATATGATGACCTTCAACCTTTGTATGTTGCTCCTCCTTTACATTTTGCTACTCTATTAACGTGATTTTTTCTACACTAAGTTACTCTTCTTATTTCTTTGTTTTTGTAGATTGCCAAGATAAAATGGATGATGCATGGCTCGGATGCTGATTGCAAGGATAAGAACGGGGCTACTACTAGATAATTAGAATTCATTTTGAGGACAATGTTTGAAACATTAAAGTTTATTGCAAGGTCGAGAATTTGGCTACTACTAGATAGTTTCACATCTTGTAATCTTTGGATCGTGTTCTTTGTAATGCAACATGGTTGTTTTAATATATGAGACCTTGTTTATTATATTGTGGCTCCTATACTGTATGTATCGATCTAATAATTTTGGATGGCAATCTATAAATATTATCAATTATTCATGCTATGTAGGCAAGCCTCTAGTCGCGTTATCATTGTGTTGGGTGCCAACAACGCATATGATGTGTTGTTAGTCTCTAACTCTATATGTTGCTACCTTACAACACTTCTACATGTCGTTTACCAACGCATGTATATATGTTGTTGTAGACCGTAGCAACGCCACCTACGACAACGCATAATAATCCGTTGTTGTAGACCATAGCAACGCATATACAGACATACGACAACGCATCGATGTGTTGCTATAGGGGGGTTCCTGTTGTAGTGCCAAATGGTTTCCTTGCTTTATTTGTTTCTTTATTGTTGTTATCGTCATGCATCTTTGAACTAACTAAGTACTACCGAAGAATAATTTTATGGACTTTCAGGTCAAATTAAGTTAAGTACTCCCTAATTTAATATAACTTTGTACTAAATCAGCGACAATTAATATAGACCGGAGGGAGTACTAGAGAATAATTTTATTGACTTCAAGATCAGCCAAATTCCTCCGCTTTGTCTGAACTATTCTAAAATATATACTTTCGTAGCTGCAATACTGCCCTGCCCTGCCCGACAGTTTATTTTTCTCATTCTTTATTATTCACCAGACACGAACTAGGGTTGTTCTTCACACGTTTGTTTATTCCAGCTATTAATTAACTTCACCGCTACGCTGTTATCCATCTTCACACTATCATCCGCCGTGTCTTCTACGTACATGTGCACCACTACAGCTATATAAACACATTCGATTCCACACATTGTGGACAGACCAAAGCACCAGTAATCAAGCACCAATCGAGCAGATCATGGACATTCCCAAGACTTTGCTTCTTGCCATCGTAGGCTGCATCTGCTTATGCAGTAGTGTTGTTCTGTCAGCTCGCGAGCTCGGCAACGCGGCCATGGTGGAGAGGCATGAGCACTGGATGGCGAAGTTCGACCGCGTTTACAAGGACGACACCGAGAAGGCACAACGGTTCGAGGTGTTCAAGGCCAACGTTGCCTTCATCGAGTTGTTCAACGCCGGAAACCACAAGTTCTGGCTCGGTGTCAACCAGTTTACTGACCTCACCAATGATGAGTTCAAGGCAACCAAGACAAACAAGGGCCTCAAGAGGAGCAGTAGCCAGGCTCCAACCGGGTTCAAGTACAACAATGTCAGCACCAATGCACTTCCAGCCGATGTTGATTGGAGAACCAAGGGTGTCGTCACTGCTATCAAAAACCAAGGCCAATGTGGTAAGTAAATTTTTGTAGTACTCCCTTTGTTTATTTTTGGTTCGCATATTAGGTTTGTATTAAGTCAAACTTTCTAAAGTTTGACCAAAGTATATATATCATTCTATCATGATAACTGAAATCACACCAAGGATAACACTATCATTGCAGGCTGTTGTTGGGCCTTTTCAGCCGTAGCCGCAACCGAAGGCATTGTGATGTTGAGCACCGGGAAGTTTGTCTCTCTGTCGGAACAAGAGCTAGTTGACTGTGACATTCATGGTGTTGATCAGGGTTGTGACGGTGGTGAGATGGACGATGCCTTCAAGTTCATCATCAAGAATGGCGGCCTCACCACTGAGAACAACTACCCCTACATGGCACAAGATGGACAATGCAAGACCAACATTGCAAGCAACAGTGTTGCAACCATCAAGGGCTACGAGGATGTGCCCGCCAACGATGAATCTTCTCTTATGAAAGCTGTGGCTAACCAGCCTGTGTCAGTAGCTGTGGACGGAGGGGATGTCATATTTCAACATTACTCCGGCGGGGTAATGACTGGCTCGTGCGGTACTAATTTGGACCATGGGATAGCAGCGATTGGATATGGGATGACGAGTGATGGAACTAAGTATTGGCTGTTGAAGAACTCATGGGGCACGACATGGGGCGAGAGTGGATACCTCAGAATGGAGAAGGATATTTTTGACAAGAGTGGTATGTGTGGCTTGGCCATGCAACCTTCCTACCCCACTGAGTAGAGGAAATACATTGCCCCGTATATCTACAAATACTGTAGAAATACACATATTTTTATCGATATGTCCGCACACTCCATTACACTGCATTACACATATATATATAAACACTATTCTGATCACGGGATCAGAATAATATTCTGATCACAACCTGAGCTGCCCCGCTAGTAGTACGTTGAACTTCCCTCTGAACTAGGTTGAACTTCCGCCAACATTGCCCAAATGGGACTTGCCATATACCGTTGGAAAGCTATGGACACCAGTATCATGACCCAAGTTAAATTTTTGACAAAATGTAAGCGGTTAAGAGCAGTTTTGAAAACCGTTTTCTCTTCGCACAAAAAACGTGATTCGTATTTTCGATCGCATTTCTAAACCGTTTATCGGAATGAGGCATATAATATGGCGTTGGAAATCTGCTGCAAAACCGCTCCTTCCACATGTTGAAAGTTTTCTCTAATTCCATATGGTTAAAGAGTAATTTCAAAAAATGTAAAATTTCGTAAACCGAACAGCTGAGTTCGTTTTTTCGATGTCATTTCTAAACGGCTAATCCATTGGAGGCATATGATACGGCGTTGGAAAGCTTATGAAAATGCGCTACTTTTTCATCTTGAAAGTTTTTTTCTAATTTTGAATGGTTTAAGAGTAATTTAGAAAATGGTCCAAGTCATACCGAGTTCGTATTTTCGAGCTAATTTTTTAACCGTTCGTCCGAATGCAGCAAATGATATTGCGTTGGAAAGCTTGAGAAAATGCAAAACTTTTTGGTATGTATTGTTTCTCCCAATTCTTGACGGTTTTAAGTCAGTTTCGAAAATGGTGAAAAACGTATTTTCACCGTAATTTCTACAAACTTTATCGGAATGTGGCAAATAATATACCGCCGAAAAGCTACGGAAAACGCGAAACTTTTTCATGTTGATGGTTTTCTCTGATTCCTAGCTGTTTCCAAGTAATTTCGAAAATGGCGGGATCATGCGTTCTGCCTATATCGCGAAACAGATTCTTCGAAAATGCGCCCCGTGAAGAACCTGAACTTCTCGGCGCGTGTACCTGAACTTCACTCTGTTTTTCACGTGATTTTTTTGCTCGTAGGTCTCCATCCACTGCTCGTAACTCTCCATCCACTCACCGGAATTGAGCAAGTGATATACCGATGGAAAGCTGCTATAAACACGCAACTTTCCCGTGTTGATCATTTTTTCATACTCGCGACGATTTTGAAAGTTTTTCATCTCAAATTCATTCACTATAGTAGTCGAACTTCCTGCTGTTTTCACGTTGAACTTCTGTGGCGTATTTTCGTTTGTAATTTTTCATTCATTCGTCAGTGTTACATAAATGATATTATTTTTATACAAACCTCTATCATGATAATTTTTTAAAATTTCTCCAACGAGGACTTGAACTTACACAAATGATATTCCTGCTGTTTTGAAGTAAATTATAAAATGACGAGATCATAATTTCTGCCTTCATCGCGAATGGAAATGCACTGAGTGAAGTAGTTGAACTTCCCGGGCACGTCTGTTTGACGTCACTCTGTTTATGACGTGATGTTTTTTCCTGTAACTCCCAAACCACTTACCGGAATTGAGCAAATGATATGCCGCTGGAAAGTTGTTGCAAACAAGCAAACTTTTCGTGCTGTTCAGTTTTTCATACTCGCGGCGGTTCAAAATATTTTCTTAATGCGTAAAAATGTGTTTTTAACGGTATACATAAAACTTTGAAACCATTCATCGGAATATAGCATATAATATACCATTGGAAAGCTTATGAATAGGAGCATCTTTTTCATGTAGACACACGTTACAAAATTTTATCGTTTAAGAGCGGTTTTATAAATGGAAAAAACAATGTTGTTTTTTGCCTGTTTTTTATATATAATTGAAGGTCGGACGTCTCGCACTAGAGATCTTGAACTTCACCGGGGGAGCACGTGAACTTCTTGCAACAAACCTTTTAACCTTTTTGTTTTCTACTCTTATATTACTATCTGAAATGCATTCCTTGCAGTATTGAACTTCTCGTTGTTTCACCTTGAACTTCTGTCACATTTTTTTGTTCAACCTCTCTCACATGAATTTTTGAGTTTTCTCGGGCTGAGCACTTGAACTTGTAGCAACAAAACTTTCAGCGTTTGCTTTTTTCATTCTTTTTTTAATACAAAATGCACATCGTGTAGTACGTGAACTTCTCGCAGTTATGTGAAAATATCTGAATTTTTATGAATTTTAATCTGAATTTCTTAATCCTTTTTTATGAATTTTGAAGCGCTCTATTTTTAAAAGTTGAACTTCTTTGTTTGTTATTTTTTAACTTCTCGTGTCCATTCTTTAATAACGAGGAAAATCTAAGTTTTCCAACAATCATCGAACTTCTCCATCTTTTTAATATGGACATCCTGGTTTTTTCTTAATATTTTTTATGAAATTTTGAAGCGCTCTATTTTTAAAAGTTGAACTTCTTGTTATTTAATTTTTGAACTTCTTGTTTCCATTTTTTATATAACGAGGAAATTTGAGTTTCCTATAATCATCGAACTTTTCCATCTTTTTAATTTGGACTTCCTGGTTTTATTTTATTTTGGTAACGGAAAAAAATCTGACTTTTTGATAGACATCGAACCGTTCCTTTTTTTAATTTGAACTTCTAGGTTTATTTTAAGAGGGAAAAATGTTTTTATACAATTGTTTGAGATGCTTTTTTTACCTTCACAAAAGAATTGAAGTAATTTTTTGCACAGTAGTACAAGCACATATAGACATGCCACTACGCATGGTGATTCACAAGCAAAGCATTCTAGAAAAGGCCACTATTGAACTTCTTATTTTGTACTTTTTTAAAAGCAGAAAAACTTCTTGGTTTATTCTTTAGTAATGTGGGAGAATCCTAGATTTTGTTAAATATGGAACCCCTCCGTTATTTAAATTTGAACTTCTATAGTTTTTGTAGAAATGGGGAAAATCCATTTTTATAAAAAATTTAAACTACTCTATTTTTTATTTTTTATTTTTTATTCTTGGGTTTGTAATAGACGTTGAACTTCTTCGTTCTTTAAATTTGAACCTCTAGGTTTTTTCCAGAAACGGTGGAAATCCATTTTTTAATATAATTTGAACTCCTCTATCTTTTTAATTTGAACTTCTTGGTTTATTATTTAGCAACGGAGAAAATCCATGTGTTGTAATAAACATCGAATCACAGAAGGAAGAAAACCACTCCACGCGAAAGATGAGAGATCTTAGAAACTAGCCATCAAAGTGAAAAATGTAAGGCGAGAAAAAAAGAGAGCATGTTTGCCTATCATCAGCCTCAATGGTGGGAACAAGCAAACACAACCTGTCATTTTTCATTGGAATCAAGCGGAGCAGCTGAAGGGCATTTCCGTTGTTTGTTGGTGAGGTCATCGGGCGACGGAAGAAGGTGGATATGGAGGGGTAGTGAGCATATTTCCATCAGGGCCTTGTGCCAAACGGCTCAATGTCCTTGTTGTCGGGTGGCGGGGAGTCACAGATGTAGTGGCCGATTCAGTCAAGCACCATGGGATTTATGCAAGAAGGACTTTCTGAACCATCAACACACAGCGACCTGAATTTCTGTTTGTTGGGAAATCATTTTCTGAACTTTTTAGTAATCAATAGCACAAATCCATGGTATTTTGGACGAAGCAACACAAGGGTTCAGTTAGTTTATCTGTACTTTTCTGAATACAACGAGCCAAGAGCAGGCCATTGGATGAGCGGCCGCTCACTGCTATCACAACGGGGAGGACAGTAGCCACGCTGCCGCCAGTGGCTAAGGGAAGCTTGGCACTCAAAGGGTAGTTCGAGGATGTGTGCTGGGATCTTCACGCGCTGGCAGTCTACTGGTGACACAGGGCGGAGGGGTGTGGTGAGCCAGGCACGACGCGGCCGCTCCATGGATGAACCTTCCTCCGAGAATGTCAAGGTGGCCCTCGTGAGAAGGTCGATGTGGCCGGCCAGCATGTCACGAGGTGGGGGATCCCAGCCGACGGGGTGAGGCACTGGGGCAGGGGAGCTCCACCGTGGCGCAGGATTGGGAGGGTCCTCTCCAGGGCAGCAGCGAGAGGAGGAACGGGGGGCTTTCCTGGGGCTAGCTTCGCCGGTGGGATCTGGTAGGAGGTGGAGGTGCCTGGTGTTTCCGGTGGGGGGCCGCGGAAGAGGTTTCGGGTGGCGGCGGCGCCCGGGATTTCCGGTGGCCGGCGGCGGCGGATGGAGGTGCACTGGAGCCGGGGGCGGCGGAGGCGCTTCGTGGCAGGGATGGTCGGCGGCGGAGATGCTTCGTGGCCGGCGTAGGTGGCGGCGGTCAGCGTGCCGGGGACGAGGGGCCGGCGGCGGGAGGCTCGCCGGAGCCAGGGAAACGGCGACGGAAGGCTGGTCGGGGAGGATCAGTGAGCGTCGGGAGTGGATTTGGGCGCAGAGGCGGACATAGTTTTTTTTCTTTTTGGGGAAGTTCGGGTGGGCTGCCTTTGGAGATCCACGAACACCTCATCGGGCCCTATATACTATTCTGATCAAGGATCAGAATAATATTCTGATCACAACCTGAATGCCTGAGTAACGCGCCTGAACTTTCATGTGTACTAACCTGATCTTCGGGCTATCTTCGCAACCGTGGCTTCTACCGCGATTTTTTCTGATCATTCGTGTTGTTTGTGATGCAAGTGTAATGTGGACATGGTTTTTAGAGTCTAAATGATTGTTTTGATTCGGATTCTAGCACTTGGGCGGATTTGCTCTCGGGGTCGTGATGAACTTGTTTCTGTTACAAGTTTAATGCATGTTTTGGATGTTGTCGAAGTTCTGGAACGATGAGGATTAGGATTTAGTACGAGTTTGGAGCACAAATTCTTAGTTATTTCAAACAAATTTGAAATCGCCCGTGTTCTTCATCCGCCCGAGATGCAACCCGCGCTTTTGTTGATTTCTCGTTTTTCTTTAAAGTTTGCTGCCTGATTTGCGTACTTTAGTGAAATTCGAGGCTTACTAATCCGTAAATTTTAATCGGGAGGGTCCTTATGGTTTGATTTCTAGCGATTTGATGTTGGCACTCCTGCGGGTTTCTGCACATGAAAAAACGGTTTTGAAATTTGCCCTCTGGTCCTTTCAGTTGTCGAAAGGTAATTGCCAGATCATTTTCCAAGGGGGTGCGGACGTGCTGCAATCTTGTGAAGATGATTTTATGCTTCGAACGAATTCGTTTGTTCATTATTTCTAGATCTTCTAATGGTCGTTGTACAAGCTGGACTTCTGCGTTTTCATACCTGAACTTCTTCTTTTCCTTCGTTGTATCCTGTCGGGGCTGGGGCGGCTCGGGATCGGGATCGGGGGGAGGATCAGGTGGATCCTGTTGGATCTGTCCGGGTTTCTGTGCTAGACTTCTGCGTTGTCATACCTGAACTTCTTCTTTTTTCTTTCGCTGTAAGATAATGCAACCAGTGCTTTGTATCAGGAACCCTTACTAGAGTTTCTTCTGCAAATTTTGTTGTAGCTAGTGTGTAAGCGTGGAGCTGGACCACAGGAACATGCATCCTCTTTTTCCCTTAGTCTATGTTTTGGTATAGTTTTTTGATCATCCACTTATCTTTGGTAAGATCTGGACTTCTCTTTTTTTATTAATGGTTGAACTTCTGGTTTTCCAGATCACGTTCCACATTTGCAAGGCGAAGGCGCATGGTGCTCTGTATTTTATTTGTTAGGTTTCCTTCCTTTTTATACTTTTGTCTCGTGAGCAATCATGGGATTAGCCCAAGTATGCATGCACTTTTTCCAGATCATGTAAGTGTCGTTTGTAGAAGCTGGACTTCCATGTTCTTTATACGTGAACTTCTGCTTTTTCCTTCTTTGCAAAGTAATAAAGCAATCGCTCTGTATTTCCTTCTTTTTTATGTTACTTTTCATTCTTTGCATTGGGTTGTATTTTTTTTGACTTAGTCCCATGAACAGCCATGTAATTGGGCGATGGATATGCGTATTTTTTTTATTTTTTCTAGTATGTTATTTGTACTTACAATAGTTGTTGTTCTTCACTGAACAACTAACCTGAACTTCAGTGTGATTATCATTTTTAACATGTTAAATTTGAGGTTGTTATTTTTTGGATTTAAATATTTTATAGATATTGAAATCGGCATTGCGCGTATTGACCAATGCGGTAGCGCGAGGCCGAGCAGGGGGGAGGGGGGTCGGGACCTCCCCTACCCTCCCCCTGCGAGGCCGAGACAGGAACGAGCCGGAGCAAGCGACGGCGCGGCGTGCCGCGTCATCGCGTGCGGAGGCGAGTCCGTCACATCCGTGACCCCACTATCTATCTTAGGGTTTTTAGGGTTTAGGGTGCGTGCGGTGGGGGTGGAAACAGAATAACCGCATTGCGTCCTGTCAAATCATAGCGCGCAGCAATGCGGTAGCGCGAGGCCGAGCAGGGGAGGAGGGGGGGTCGGGACCCGCCTCCCCTCCCCCTGCGAGGCCGAGACAGGAACGAGCCGGAGCAGGCGACGGCGCGGCGTGCCGCGTCGTCGCATGCGGAGGCGAGTCCGTCACATCCGTGACCCCACTATCTATCTCAGGGTTTTTAGGGTTTAGGGTGCGTGCGGTGGGGGTGGAAACAGAATAACCGCATTGCGTCCTGTCAAATCGTAGCGCGCACCAATGCGGTAGCGCGAGGCCGAGCAGGGGGGAGGGGGGGTCGGGACCCCCCTCCCCTCCCCCTGCGAGGCTGAGACAGGAACGAGCCGGAGCAGGCGACGGCGCGGCGTGTCGCGTCGTCGCATGCGGAGGCGAGTCCGTCACATCCGTGACCCCACTATCTATCTTAGGGTTTTTAGGGTTTAGGGTGTGTGCGGTGGGGGTGGAAACAGAATAACCGCATTGCGTCCTGTCAAATCGTAGCGCGCAGCAATGCGGTAGCGCGAGGCCGAGCAGGGGGGAGGGGGGTCGGGACCCCCCTCCCCTCCCCCTGCGAGGCCGAGACAGGAACGAGCCGGAGCAGGCGACGGCGCGGCGTGCCGCGTCGTCGCATGCGGAGGCGAGTCCGTCACATCCGTGACCCCACTATCTATCTTAGGGTTTTTAGGGTTTAGGGTTATTATGTTTTAGGGTTATATATGAACTTCATCTGTTTTTGTACTTGAACTTCTACTTTTTGTTTCTTAGGGTTTATTTATTCTTATGCCGTTACTTCTTTTATTAGAGTACTTGAACTTCTGTTCTTTATTTTTTGAACTTCTTTGTGTTGTTTTTTTAAGTGCATATTTATGTATGTATTTTTCTTCCTTTAGTAGTGCATTTGCCATATATTTTTGGTTTTAAGGATATCAGCATTGCTGTTGTGTGAATTTATCTCATTATATTAGATGCATTCAAATGGTGCATTCATTCATTTATCTATAATGAGCAGGGGGTAAAACTGTAAATTCAATGGCGCTGCAATTCCCACGACAGATAGGCATTAAGTGAGCATCTCCCTGGTCACCACCTGTCAGAAAACCCCTCTCACCCTGTCGCTCGCTCTCTTCCCCCTCTCCGTCGCTCCGCTGCCTTCCTCGCCTCCAACTCCCCCCGATTTCTCCGCCCCTTTCCCCTGCCCTCGTGCTGGAGTAACCGGCGTAGGCCCCTGCTTCTATTTCTCCCCCACACCCCGCTCCCCCTCGCCCTGCCCGCTCTATTCTTCTCTGAAGCGAGGGCGGCAATTGCCTGCGCGGCTGCAAGGTGCGCGTGGCGTCGTGGGGAGTGGAAGAACCGCCGCGGATTCGTGTGTGCGGGGGTTGTTTCGAGAGGTACAAATGTTGCCCCCCCTAATGCTTGCTTTTAGTTTCACCAGATCTGTCGAGTCCGCCTCCTGTGTGCTCTCGCGTCCGCGTCCTACCCCCTTCTTCTGATGGTTTGTTGGGAGATTAGGTAGGGTTCTTGTGCGTGTGGTGGGTGGATTCCATTCCCCTGTGGTCAGATTTGTCTATGAGATGCTTGTGTGTGCTATTTATCCATTCAGAGTTGATTGGATTTCATTTCCCCTTTGGTGATTTCAGCATTCTTATGCATGTGACAGAGGGTGTGGTGTGATGGTTCACGCTGAATCTGATGTATCTAATTGTATTTGTATTGTTGATTTCGAAGTCTAGATTGTGTCTGTCACATGCTAGTTAGTTTCTGAATTCTTTTTTTGTTTGTGCTTGCCTATATGTGCTACTGTTCATGTTTTCATACTTGTTGATATTATCTAGTTGTTTCATCCTAGGGTTTCATTTAGTTGTTTTTTGTATTTGTTGTATGATTTTCTACCTGCTAACTATATGCATTCTATCCCCTGTTTTTAGTAGGTTGTTCTAGGCTTTGGAGTTTCATTCGTCAAGGGGGTTGTGTTGTCATGGCTTCCAAACCTTCTCCAGGTATCTTAATGTAGTTGGATCTTGTATTTTAAAGCAGTATTCTTATATATGTCTTCACTTAGCTTGAGTATGTGTATGCTTTTTACTTAGTTTTCTTGTTGGATTGCCATTCTTATTAGTGTGAACTTCTAAGAAAGGTTATGTGTAAGCTTTTTACCCTTAGCTTGAGTTAGTAGAGTGTTGCTTACTTTTGAGTTGATGATTTGCAGGTGAAACTATGTCACCAAGTGTTGTTGGACTTCCCAAATGATTCGTATTTATTGATATTTAGTTTGGCTATGGAATACTATTTGTGGTCATGCTACATATTTTTTATGTGCTATTTGCTTGGGTCACATAGTTGAACTTCTGGTTTTAATTAGTGTTTGTTCATAATGAAATTTGGTTGAACTTCTGTTATGCACATTTTGTGTTTACTACTTTGTTATATATCGTTGAACTTCTGGACATTCATGTTTTATGTAGTAGCCCCTCTGAGTGTAGATTGTTTTTATAGTTAGTGTGTAGATTTTAGTTTGATTGTTGTGTTTATTGCTTTGTTAGGTATTGTTGAACTTCTTGTTATTGGACATTGTTGTCAAAGTAGAAGTCCCTTTGGTGTAGGATTGTGCATTAGAACTCAGCTGCCTTTTTACTTGCATTTTTTGTAGTTGGTGATGAGTTGAATAGTTCTGAAAAAAATGCCTGCGATCAAGATGGAGCTTTAGAGGTTAATACTGATGCTCCAATATCTGATGCGGCTAAATCACCCATTATCCCTTTGACTTTGATTGCTGAGGTTGCTTCGAGCCTTGAGAATGTTTCAACCCTCGAGGATCTTGCTTCTGCAGCTCTTGCTTCACCTAGTATGTGAATCCCCTTTTCTTTTCATTTTAAAGTTTTCAGCCATGTTTTTTTAGCTTGTTTATGTCGTTTGTTTTTGTTTTTGTTCATGACTTTTTTTATTTTTTGCTTCGATTTTTTGTGTTCTTTGCAGATGTGTCCACAGAGGAGGAAGCTGTGAACACCATCAACGATGTTTTATCTGAGTTGGGTTTATCAGAAAACCCTGCTGCAGCTGAGGAGGTGGCTCCCTCAGTCAAAGGTCGTGATTTCGTTCCGGATCCTTTGTGCTCTCTTCAGATGTCAGAGACGCAGTCGCAGTCTGTTGATGGCACTGAACCTGTGACGCAACCCGAGGATGTGCCTTTTCAGCTTCTCTTGGAGGACCAACGTAAGAGGAAGAAGCGAGAAGATTTTGACAAGAAGAGGGCGGCCTGCCTTGAGAAAGGTTTTGATGTTCCTGGATTTGTTCATGCGGCTGAGCTCATTGTTGAGGAATACGTGCCGTGTCGCAGTGATGGCACGGTTGTCCCTGTTAAGAAGAAAATTAAGAAGACTGCTTCGAGGAAGCTAGTAGTTGGTGAAGTTACTCCTCGGAGGAGCCCACGTGTTTCAAGGCCTGCAGAAGTTGTTGAAGATGAAGGGCTAGGCGTTGGTGGTACGCCACGCCGTAGTCCTCGTGTGCTTGCCACTGCCGCGCCTACACCTTCTCCGCTTGGTGCTGGTGCATCTGGTAAGGGGAAGAAATGCGGCGTGAAGCGCAAGGTTCCACCTGCAAAGGTCAACAAGGGTGTGAAGAAGCGTTCTCGTGTTAATCCAGAGGACAAGGATGATGCTGATTTCAATGCTGATGATGAGGACGACGACGATGATGCTGCTGCCGCTAATCAGGTATGAATGTCTCATGTTTACTGTTTTTTAAGCATTTGTCGCTATTTCTGTAGTTTTATTGTTTTTAGCACTGCCTTGGCGTACATAGGTGACCTTCTGCTCCATCTCAATATAGACGAATAAATTAGCCGACGTGCTTTGCTTTTATGGTATTTCTGCCTTTGAGTACATAGTTGGACTTCTGGGTATATACATGAAGAAATAAGCTTAACTTGTTGGTATACATGTTTTTGATTACTGCCTTTGAGTACATAGTTGGACTTCTGCTTTTTAAATTTCCAACATTTTTGAAAGCATGTTAACTTGTGGTCATACATGGTTGTACTGCCTATGTAGACATGGTTGGACTTCTGAGATGTAGTGCGTATATGTAGGCATTAGTTGAATTTTGGTGAAGGTTGTGTGTCTCATTGTTCTGCCTTTTTTCCTTGTCAATGTATTTTTTTTCAGTATCAGCTTGTGCAGCGGCCTGAGAGGAGGAAGAGAGGAGGCAAAGCGCCCGAAGAAGGTGGACAAGGAGGAGGTGAGGCGAAATGTTTTAACAAGACGGTTCGCTGCTCACTAGGAGAGGTCAAGACGTGTGCGAAAATGCTACAAGATAGGCACAAGACGAGGGTTATCAAGGCTGGTTTTGGTTGTGTGTTTGACTTGAAGGTTGATTCCAACATTTCTCGTCCTTTGATGGGCAACATCTACACGAGGATTGACCCTTCAACCATGATTTCGGACATGGGTGAGGTGAACAAGGTTATACGTATTACAAGTGATGTTATTCACCATCTCTTTGGGTTCCCTCAAGGTAATCGTACCCCCCCTAGGCCCTCGAATGATGGTTTCGATGATGTTGTTATGAGGTTGAAGGGCAAGCTTGGGTATGCTAGGAGTGATGACATCAAGACAAAGGATTTGCAGAATATCCTTGCTGAACTTGTGAAGGATGAGACGAAGGACGATCTTGCTCTTCAGGTGTTTTACCTTATTGTTTTCATGAAGGTGGTTATCCCTGGAACGTCTACACGAGTGTCCAGGGAGGCAGCAATGGCCGAAAACCTTGTGTTTGAGGATATGGCAGACATGGACTACTGCCAGTTGGTTGTTGACGATATTCGGAGTGCTGTTGTTAGGTATCAGCAAGGTACTAGCAGAGGAAAAGCTGTCACAGGCTGTGCGATCGCGCCGCTTCTTATGTATCTGGACTGCCTTATCATTGGCAAGACGCCTAATATTGATTTGAGGACCCCTTGCATCAATTTCATGGATCAGGCCAAGCTTCTTGAGCTTGCTGCGGCTGACTTGGTCAAGAAAGGTGATGATGACCCAGCCAACTGGGTGTTTGGGAGACTGCCTGTGAGTGTTTGTATGCATTATTCTTTCCTGTGTAGTTTACCTTGAACTTCTGGTATTGTCTTGTCTAGTTTTTGTTCCCATGTTTATTCATTTGTTTTCTGACACGTTGACTTTTGTTTTTGTATGCAGTGGAAGACACAGGCTGAGGTTGTGTTCTTTAGGGTTATCGAATGTCCTGTTCTAACTATGCCTCGTTCTGCCGGCCTAGGGAGTGGAAGTTCACCAAGATTTTAATTCTCCCGGGATGTTAATATCGGTGCCCCCCTGTAGATCCAGGAGGTTCTTCTGCCCGTGTGAGTGCTGCAGGTGGCGTTTCTTGCGAGGATTTGTTTGAAGCTGCCAATGTTTCTCTGGTTAGGATTGACAATCTTCTTGAAACTGTTTGTGGGGAGTTGGCTCGTGTTCCTTCGACTGCTGAGCGTCTTAGTCGTGTTGATGGGATTCTTCCTCCCTGGCACGGGTTTGATGCTGAGTCTTCGAAGGAGGTCTTATGTATTGAAGCTAAACTTCTTGAAGAGCTTCGTCAGAGCACTTCCCACCTCCGGACTAGCGTTGTGCTGTTCAAGGAAATGCAGGATGCTCGTTGCAAGCCTTTTGAAGATGAGGCAAGTGTTGTTGTGAGACAGATTCAGAGGCAGGATTCTGTTCGTTCGGGTCGTGAAGGAGGCCACGTGGAGCATACCAAAGAGGTTTGCACTAATGTTCAATGTTAAATGTTAGCTTTCAGTTATTACTGTTTGTGGTCATAGGCAAGCGTTGTTGATTTGATGTGTCGTAAACTGTTTCTTTTTAGCACTAGTGTTCCTAGGTGACCTTATCTGTTTATTGAACCTGAACTTCAGCTGCTACAGCACCTGAACTTCCATGACTTCGATGACTGATCCTTTTTTGTTCCCTCTTGTATCTTAGAGTAGTTTGATATCTGACCTGCTATTTTTACTGTATCAGGACTTCCGTTATGTGTCAGTTGTGATAGCTAACCTTCTGTGATTGTGCAATCTGAACTTCTGCTGATTAGCTATTTGTTTTCTAAATGATTTATTTTTTATTTTTTTAGGCTGTTGATGATGATGCTAGGGTTGAGGAGGATGTTTTACCTGCGCATGAAGCTGCTCCTGTGCATGAGGCTGCCCCTGTGCATGAACCTGCTCCGGCTAGTGGCGTAATAGTTGATGAGGTTCATGGTAGTGAAAATGAGGTACCATTTTACTTGTCCATTTGTCTTGTTGCCGCTGAGACGGACTTTCTGCTCCTGTGCATGAGGTTCAGTCAGCCCTTTGTAATGACTTTCTGTTTCTTTTTGCAGCAGCAGAATGATGATGTTAGTGTTCCTCCAGAGAAGGTTGCGGACATGTCCGTCTCAGGCACCGGCTGCTCCGACGGGGTGGTCCTGACTGAACCTCAGTCGTCCATTGTCGCCGAGGTTTCAAATGCTGATCAGGGCAAGACAACTGGAGACATCATTTTGGAGAAAGATGTTGTTGAGTCTGCTGTTGAAACTGGTGGTAGTGCTGCTACAAGCCCGAAGAAGTCTCCTGCAGCAGAGCCATCAGTTGATGTTAATGCTGTACAGGCACAACCAAAAGTTTTTCTTGTTTCAGATTCTCCAGCTGCTCCAGCTGCTGCTGGTGTCCTTCCTGACGACGCTGCAACGTCTTCTGGAGACGACGATGAAGATACGGAAAGCGATAGCTATGGAGAGGAGGTTGATCATTCCAGTGCTGCCACTGGTCTAGGCAAGGATCCATGAAGAGAGGAGCATGCTTCTCTCTTCTTTCTCCATTCCCTTCCCTCTTTGTTGTTTGGTTTAGTCCATGATATCCCATGTGAACTGCCTGTGTGGTCTAAGTTGAACTTCTGGTTTTGTTGTTTTGTCGTGTGGGTTGTAAAGAATGTTAAGTGGACCTGTTTTCTATGTGGGTGGAGGTTTGTAATGCATGGGTTGTGATGTCTATGATGCTGTGTTTTATCTTTTCTGATGTAGCAGCTGGGATGTGCTTATGTTTTGAATGTTTGTGCTTGAATGTTGGTCTTAATTGAAACTGTCGTGAATCTATGTGCTTTGAGTGTTGCTGTTAATTGCCATTTTCTTTTTGGTGAGCAGATAGCGACCTTGCTGTCGTGCGAAAGAAGGTTGATGACTTTTATTACAGTGTAACTAGGCTTAGGAACGACCGTTCCAAGAGGTGAGTGCAGCTGCTCAACATTTACATCATCCATGTACCCCCTGTGAACTGCCCGTTGTTTCATACCTGAACTTCTCAACTCTATGTACCTGAACTTCTTGTTTTTTTGCTTCTCTAGCGCTGAACTTCTGGCCTCTTTTGCACTGTACTGCCTGTTGTGATATAGCTGAACTTCTGTGCTAACATGTGTTATGAACTTCCCGAGTTCCTGATGCTGAACTTGTTTTACTTTCTATTTGCTTGTTTTAGAGAAATGAGTATGTTCCGAAACAAGGAGTGTGAATCTTCTGTTCAAGAAGTCGCAATATCTTTTGATCCTCGCGGAATGCTTACATCTGATGTGGCTGAGTGTGCACTCTATTGTCTACGTGCGAAGTACCAGGGATCGGATAAACTCATCCTGCCGTATTGGGTTTGTGTAAGTCAACCATCCCTGGTAGCAAATATGTCTTTGTTCCTTACCATTTTAGTTAAAACTTGTTCGTCTCATTTTTGTATTTTTTCATATGTTGGTGTTGTCTGCATTATTTTAGGACAAGATTTTTAGAGGTCAATTTGATTCCCGTGTGAGGAAGTACTTCATGGCGAGTGGTCCAGATAGCATGGATGCACATGATTCGGTATGCAATATCTTGTTCTTTGCCTTTGTATTAGTTTTGCAGTGCGATCCACTGTGTTAATATTTGTTTTATTTTTCTTTTGTACCGTTCTGATATTAATTCTCATTTTTTAATGATTCGTGTGTTTATGATGCTTCAGGTAGTTTTCCCTACTTTGACCCGCCTGAGCTTCCTGCTTCCATGGGTGGTGTCGGTCATTGGGTGTCGGTATTCCTTGACCTAAAGAATTCAAGGTTCTAGCTTCTCGATTCCTACTATGGACCAAAAGATGAATGTGTGGTACGCCTGTTTCGACGGATGACCGACAACATCAAGAGGCTTTGGAAGGATGCCAGCAACGACAGGGAGACACCCTTCAATCCTATTAGCATTGACAATTTCGCTCTGGATTGGATTGATGTCCCCCAGCAGCAAAACAAGTATGAGTTCGACTTTTTCTCTTTATCACATTTGTTTAACTGTAGTTGTACTTAAGCTGCGACGTGTTTAATTTGTTGGCTTTCTTTTTCTGTCCTAACACTATTCCTTTTACTTCGTTTGATGGCAGTATCGACTGCGGATTCTTCATGCTTACGAATGTTAATTCGTATCATGACGGGGTTCTTGCAAATTATTCCCATGAGAATATCGGGGATATCAGGAAGACGTGGCTGTACTCAATCGCTTCTTCTGACCTGTTTGAGACAGACTTCCAAGCTCTGTTTGGCAACTACACATGTAAGTATTTTGGAACTTGTACTGCTTACCTGCACTGCATCTTTTATTCTACCTGAACTTCATATTTTTCTCCGAGCTTTGACTTCTTCTTGAGGTCTGGCTGGGCCACTGGTTTCGGAAGGAGGGGAGCATTTTCTTTATACATGAACTTCATTTCTATCTTTTTTAATTTTGCTTGTGTGTTTTGTTTTGCTTAAATGCACATGAGCATTTTCTTTTATAATTGATCTTCAGAGATGATGCCTCTATATGGTTTTGTTAGCTATAGTTGAATGATTTACAGTTCATCGTTTTATCTTGAACTGTGCCTCTGGTTGTGCCTGAACTTCATTTAGTTTTTTACTGCAACTAATTTTTTTAGGTCAGCTTGCGCAGTAACCATGTCAAGTTTATTAGTTGGACTGCACATTGTGATGTTCCTGAACTTCAGTTGTATTTAATTGTGATGTTTTCCCTTCCTTTTTTCTTTGACAGTGGAACCGTTGGAGCTGACCGATTACCACTACTCATTCCTCGGGTCACAGGAATACCAGCCTAGGGAGGAACCGGTGAGTACAGCTCCGATAGAAGATGATAGACCTCGGACCCTTATTCCTTCCAAGTTGGGGAAGCAGGCTGGTGGTATTCGTGGTACTCCAAAAACCCCTTGCTACAGGAAGGCTGATGCAGTTGAAGCAGCCGAAGCAGAAGTGATTTCGTCCGATGATGATTTTGAGAAGATTGCTTACCCGAAGAATGCTAAATGTGCTGCTGGTACTGTTGCTGATAGAGGTGGGAAGAATGTTGTGATCACCAGGAGGAAACCGGCAGTTGAGTCAGGGAACATAACTTCCTCCAAGAGAGCAGCAAGATTGCCTTTGAAGTGGCGTTCTCCTGTTGCTCCCCTGAAAAAATACAGTTACCCTCATCTATCCGAGGCCCGGAAGGTGAAACAATATGTGTTGAGTAAAGACGGTCTGGAGAAGCATTCTGAGTGAGTTACTCTCATCTATCGTTCCCTTGCTGTAGTTGTAGTGTCTGAACTTTTGTAGTTGTATTGTCTGAACTGCCGTTGTTGTAGTATCTGAACTTCTATTTTATGTCTCCTCTTGCCTTTTGAGTTATAGTGTCTGAACTTTTGTTTGTTGTTGTATCTGAACTTCTAATATTATTTTTTTACCATCCTTTTGTATTCTACAAGACAAGCTACTGCATGTTTACCATCCCTGGGAATGTGATTGACCTCACAGGACGTGTACTTTATACGCTTTTCGGTGAAGGGCAGCAGATGGAAGGAGACATAATGGATTATCTCATAAATTTGTGGAAGGATAAGACGGAGACCTCTGAGATACTCACTAGTGCTGACAGGGTTGTACTTAGTCCCTACTTCATACAGGTTTTAGTTCTTTGCACCCCTATCTCCTTCTTTTTGCCTTAGTTTTGTTGTAGTAGCATTTGGGAGGTGTTTTAATTGTGTTTTTGTGAATGCACAGTACTGCCTGGAGTATGATTTCTTCGGCGCAACAGTTCCAAAGTTTGATGCAAAAAAATCTGCTAGTCTCCTCCCAATGTTTGTTCGCAAGGAAGAAGACCTTCTTAACGCAAAGCTGGTTAGGTTTTCATAACCCTTACTTTTTTTTTAATTTCATGTTCATGCCTGTTCTTCAGAACATATGCTTGTATAGTTTGTGTTCACCGGTCCTTTCATTCTTGGCAGGTTTTCTTGATTCTATTCAAGCCAATTAGCACAATGGCACACTACAGTGTGTACGTGGTGAATAGATATCGTGGGAGCATTGACATCCTTGATTCACTTTCTTACGATAATATGGAAACGCCGCGATCGTGTTTCCACGGGGACTGCCAAAATATCGTGAGTGTTTCTTAGCCTGAACCTCCTTTCACATTCTCTTGTTTGACACGAAGTTTATTATGCCTTGTGTTGACAAAATATGTTGATGTCTCTGTTTTGGTAATACTGCTTGAACTGACTGTCATTTAGAAGTTGAACTTCTGCTATTTTGTTTTAGGTGGATCTTTTGCAAGTGTCGCTTTTTTATGTACCTGAACTTAACTATTTTGGTTAACATGTTTTTGACTTCATCTAATTTTGTTATTTTCGGCAGATGAAGAGATTTGTTGGGTTGCTCGAGGAGGTGTACGGCAAGGCAGCATACAAGGCGAGCAAGCAGCCTAACTAGGTGACTATTGCAAAGAGGCCAACTTTCATCGACGTTCCGAAGCAGAAGAGTAATGATTGTGGTTTCTTTGCCGTGAAGTTCAGCTCTTCGTATGATGGCGATGAGGTTGTTGAAGATTTTGGTGATGTGGAAGTATGTTCTGTCTTTGTTCTCGTCTCATCATCATTTGATTATTCTTGTGTGTTTTTGCTGAGACGCTCCTGCTTTGGTTTTAGATATCCGTTACTAAACCATCGTTTTCACCTTTCTTTGTTTGCAGGCTGCTGCAGATGACTGGAAGGCTGAGTTCATGCACACTCTGATTTTTAGTGAGAAGAATGAAGTCGTGCGTTCAGAGATCCCTAAAGAGATCCAGTCCTTTGGCCCGTGAATTCGAAGCATTAGTTTCATTGTAGATTTGATTTTGTACAGATTTTTAGGTTTGATAATGATTGGAACAATTCCGTAAAGATTTGGTTGTAAGAATGTTTTTAGTGATTTGTGTATCTATAGGTGCAACACTATTACTTATGATATTTGTGGACAAATGCATTTGGTGTGAAGAATGATTTGGCTTTGTGAATTTCAATGCACTGCATCGTTTTTCAGTATCAATGTGTTGAATGTTTTTGCTCCGACAGATGTACCTGAACTTCTGCCTCGGTTTTGGTTGAACTGCTTGATTTTTTTGTGTTGTTTATCTTCGGGCTCCCAACATATGATCGTAGACTTGAACTTCTGCTTTGAGATGTGGCTGGGCTGCTGCTTTCAGATGGAGAGTATATTTTGTGTTGTGTAATGTATTGGTAATGTTCAACCCAACCAAAATGTATGCTTTTGCGTAGAATCTACATTTGTTTTTGTGTGTTTTTTTCAAGTGCGAACGTATTTCATATGTAAATCCGTGCAGAAATATTGTTGACGTTTCTTTATCTTTTGTCGGCATTGTACATGAACTTCTGCACGTATCCAAGCAGAACTTCACATTTGAACGCGTTGTCTTAGGCTTGCTAACCTTAGTTTGAGTAGTGGAGTCGTTTACTTCACATCTTCCCGTGGCAGGCAGCTTGCTCTGTTATGCTGTTGTCCTGCCTAATTTTGGAAATGGATTAAAAGGTGAAGGCATGTCTGAGGTGTTGTTTGCCATTTTTTTTGGTTTGGCACGGTTCTTGTTTTATTGACTTTTGTGTTATCAACCCTTGCCTTGAGGACGGATCAACAAAATGCATTTTTAGTTTATGAGTACTACAGAAGTTCAGTGTGAGAGTTTGCTGATCACACATAACATGGATTATTACAAATATCAGAAAGGTTTGTAGGCTCTGTTGAACTTCAGATGGATGATTATAGACTGGTAATACCTGCCTGGAAGATTGTT
This sequence comes from Aegilops umbellulata, assembly GCA_032464435.1. Taxonomy (NCBI): domain Eukaryota; kingdom Viridiplantae; phylum Streptophyta; class Magnoliopsida; order Poales; family Poaceae; genus Aegilops; species Aegilops umbellulata. The sequence continues at coordinate 269,782,104 of CP136059.1, read as the reverse complement.
GTATGCTTATTTAATCAACCAAGTATTGAAGATAATCACACAGTATATTAATCTAGGAATGTTTTATCTTTTGAGTATCATGTAGAGATGTGTAGTGATTGAGATGTTCTTATAGCGTTTAGTGTATGGTGCTGAACTGTTGATGTAGTTGTTGCAACATGCTCAGCTATATTTGCAAAAGCTTAAAGTCAGTCAATCTTTAAAATCCTATGGAATTATGAGGCTCATATAATGATTCGTTAGTAACCTCTCATGAAGATTATTAACACAATAACATAAAAAAACTAGACCAGTAAGGGGAGAAGCCCATACCTGATTTTTAATAAAGAAGGATATGTGAGACCCATGTAAAAACCGAGATTCAAACCTGCGCCAGTTAGGAGGCAGCACTGCACTCTAACCACTGAGCTGAGAGCTCATCCACTTATAACACAATAACATGAGTTGTGGTCTTCAGAAGAGAGGTGATTTAAGACCACATGTTGGAAACAAATATATCCTATAGAATCACATTCATTTCTTCACGCTGAATGAATCTGCACCTGCTGTTTCAGGAAATTGTATGTATAAGCGCAATAACATTTCAATCACAAGTTTTTTTTCTTCTTTTGATCATTTCTGTGAATTTGCTTTGTTGTAGTGTAGACAGCCTTGAATTTTAAAAATATCGTGGGAGCATTGACATCCTTGATTCACTACAGGTTTTCTTGCTGTGCGGTGAAACTTTATTTTCTTAAGCATAATTTTTTCCAACATCGATTTTGTATACCAGAACTTCTTCTATAAGCTGACCTGAACTTCAATACTATATAATTATTTGCTGGTTGCACTTTTATGGAATACAACACGAGCACCTCCTGCCATAATATACCAGGAGTTCTGCAGTAAGCTTACTTGAACTTCACAGTATATGTTTTTCATGTTTGTTCTTGCTTGCACTTTCATGCAAACCAGCACATCACTTCATCCCATAACATACCAGGACTTCTGCAGTAATATTACTTGAACTTCACAGTGTATGTTTTTCATTTTATTACTTCTTGCTCTTTCATGCAGTACATCATCAGCACAACACTTCATATCATAACATACCGGGACTTCTGCAGTAGTACTACGTGAACTTCACATTGTATGTTACCAGGACTTCTTCAAAAGTTCAACAGTAAAAGGAGATGACATAATATTTCTGGACATTGACATGACATAAGTTTGCATTGTGTTAATTGACCTATTCTAACTGTTCATCAGCCTTGCGCTCCTCCTAGGCTTTGGTTGTATAGGCTTTTGCTTGACATGTACCTCTTCCTCTTCATCGTCCTCTTCCTCTTCCTCCTCATCATCCTCTTCCTCTTTCTCTTCATCGTTCTCTTCCTCTTCGTCTTCCTCTTGTTCGACGGTGTCTTCGTCTTCGTCTTCCTCTTCCTCTTCCACCTCTTTCTTATTGCTGGCTCTGCGTTTTGCTTTCTGTTTCTTCTCTGACTTTTTGCTTGTCTTTTCAGCATCTGCTCTCTTCGGGCATGTTCTTGCATTATTTGGTTCATACTCCTTGCATATGCTACAAAGTCTGGTGCTTGCTTTCTGTGGGTGTGGTCCATTCTTTTGTTCCATAACTTTGGGTTGCTGTTTTTGAGATTTGGGTTGCTTGACCTCCTCGGCATTGTTTCTTTCCAAGAGTGTTGGACAGGTCAACTTGTTGTGTCCCGCAACCTGGTTGCACACACTACATTTCCTGTGTCCAAGTGGCACTCCATTCTCATCGAGCACCACGACTCTTCCTGCAGGTGGTGCCTTTATTTGCGCTCTCTTGTCACTTTTCTTTGCTGCTGTAATTTTCTTCCTACCCTTTGTTTCAGAATAGAGCGGCAGTTTCATCGTCTCTTGCTGTCGCTGCTCCATTGATTGTCCATCACCCTGCTTGCATTGGTTGGCTTCAGCGACGACGTTGAGCATTTCAGCTGCATAATAGTGAAGGTCATCTTCAATTTTAGCGTCCTCCTCAGCCATCCTTTTGTCAGCATCCGCTCAATTTGCTGAATGTATTGCATCAAGTTCTTCCACGAGCCTCTTGAGAACATAGTAGGCTCTGTCATACTGCTGGTCACATCTCATCGCTTTCTTGTTAACCATCAAATTCAGCTGCAGCAAGATGTCTTGCTTCGATAGCCTTGAGCTGCCATCCGATGCGGTTGTGTTGTAGTCCCTTGTATCAAAGGTTGGCTGTGATTTTGCAGTCTTTGTGTACCGTTTGAGGATATACTTGTTTGTAAATTTTTCAGGCTTCAGGTAGTCCAGTATGTTCATGATGTGAAGGCAGAACATGCCTGCATTTTGTGATGAATGCAGAATACATAGTTTGTGAGCCAGCAATGAGTTTCATAAATTTTGATATGATACTACTAGTCTAGCTATTTTAATGAGTTTGTTTTCCCGCTCACCCTGTATGTGTCCAGAGCTTGCATTCACACTCGTATATTTCATTGTCTGGGTCAGCTACAACCTGGAATTCATGCTTTGACCAGGAAAATCTTTCTTCATCATCATGGCCAGGCTTGTTCTGGTAGTACACAAGGTACTTAGTGGGCTCTGCTGTACGCTTTGCGTGAAATAGCGTGGCCTTTCTCATCCTATTCCTCATCTTAGTGTACACGGCTCTCGTGTACTTGATAGACATGTCTTCCTTGTAGCCGTAAGTTGTCTTTGTCATAGGATTGGTCTGCACATGTCAAAAAGTAAGATATTAGTCGAAGCAGAATCATGGGTTTCATTTTTTAAAATTGAAAGTGCACATGTTGAAGGTAAACAGAACATGATGATGGTGTTTTTGTACTTGTCATCATACCATGCTGGTCATTGTTTGCTCGTTCTCCTTCTGCATCCGAGTTTGTATGCAAGCATTGACCCGCCTAGCAAACTTGTGTAGGTTCTGGGTCCCCTTGACAAACCCTTTCTTTAGCACGTGGTTCATGCTCTCGCTTCGTTGTGTGGAAGTCATTCTAGCACAGAAAATGTTCTTGTAATATGCTGAAATCCACATCTTCCTATCACTCCAGACATGCATCATCATCTGGTCGTTCTCTAGGTGGTACTTGTGCACGAGTTCAGCCCAGGCATCTTCAAACTCCGTTGGCATCAGCGGCCAGTTCAATATAGCTGTGAACTCCTCTTTGAATGTTTCATACTTTTTGTACAACAACGCGAGGTATTCCCTGTACTTCTTCAATATGTGCCAACGGCATAGCTTGGGGACGGTGTTTGGAAATGATTGTGGTATAGCTTTCGCCATCGATGGGCACTGGTCTGATCGAATTAAAAAAAATGAAACTTGATTCTTTTTTGTACTGATGGTGAACTTATGTTGCACAAGTAATTGAACTTCACATCTAGTAGTATGGCTATCTAAGAATGTCAGTGCTTGAACTTCTGTGGTACCAGTGCTTGAACTTCACAGTTAGTAGTAGGACAAACTGGTAGTGTCACACTCAAAAATTTTCTTACAGCAGTGTTGTTGAACTTCTGTGGTAGCAGTGATTGAATGTCACATAAATAACTATGTTTTCCTGAACATGCTACATATTTTTATCTAACAGCTTCATCCTTGAACTTCTATGATTCATGTACTTGAACTTCACATTCATAACTAATTTTTTTCTAAACATGTGACAGATAATTTTGCTTTCTTGTATTGCTAGTTGGACTTCTGTGCTAACAGTGGTTGAACTGCATTCTGTACATATTTTTCAGAAAAAACAAATGTACCCAACCAAGAGAGACCCATACATAGACTGAAAAGATGATGAAACTTGAGGAGTTTTTTTTAACTCACCTATGAGAATGCAAGTTGGGTGCTTGTTGTTCATGCACCGTAGAAATGTATCGAACAGCCACTTGAATGACTTTGCATCTTCGTCTCTTATCAGGGCAACGACAAATATCGTTGACTGCAAGTGATGGTTTGTTCCAACAAACACTCCCAGGGGCATATGAAATCTGTTGGTCTTGTAAGTCGTGTCGAATGTTACGCAATCGCCGAAGTCTTGATAGGCTCCTCGGCAGCTTGCATTGGACCAGAAAATGTTTTTAATTGACTTGTCCTTGTCCACTTGGATGTCATAGAAGAACTCATCATTTATTGCCTTCATGTCTTTGAAGAATGAAACAAGTTTTAATACATCATCCAGATCTTCTTTCCTTGCATTCATGGCTTTCCTGCAAATCACACGCCAACATGCATTTGTTATTTTTGCTATCAAATTGGTTGTGAGCTAGGATGCTTTTTTACATTGCAGCATGTGGGTGTTTGAAAACTTACTGGTTTAGTAGGTCTCTTCCGGTCATGCTTAGGAAGTAGCTTCCATCTTCATTTTCAGATAGCATGGACATGATTGTTGTGTGCTTGACATCATGGTACTGCAGGAGCTTTACATACTCCAGAATAGTGGGGTCATAATTCTTGTGTGAGTGCAAGAATACCAGCATGTCATCAGTTTGCATGAGCTGGTGATTATGATTGTACTCAATGTCCATTGCCACGCATGTGTCATCCTCCTGCACCTTCACCCTCATTCTTGCATTGCAGCCCATCCTCTGCGATGTTTTGTTTCGCTTCCTGTTGGCCTCTGAAACAGAAGATGTGTGTATCCCTTGGAAGGCGCAAACAAAATACTTGTGGTTGTCATTTCCACCCGTCTTCCTGATTCCAAAACCAGCGTGCCTGGCGTATCTGTTATAAAATTGCCTTGCTTTCTCTACATCTTTGAATCGCATCTTTAGTCTTGGTATTAGATAATCCGGTAGATCCGGCGTCTACAGAAAAAAAAAATTAATCCAAACAACACGTTAAAATGCAGTTTATGAACTTGTTATTCTAGAGGGAGCAGAAAATGTGCAGATAATACAAGATGCGTATATAAATATTTTTTGTTTCACTTACGTGCGTGTATGATCGCAACTCCGCCGGTGTCGGCTGCTGTCCCTCTGGGATGGGGCATGGCGGAGTAATCATAACAGGATGTAGCAGTGGATCACGAGGAGGAAGGAGGGCTGAAGATGGCCTCTCTCTTGTTTGCGTCCTTTTTGCTTGAGGTGGTTGTGGAGGTATTGCGATGCTTGTCTTGGTTTGCTCTTTTTTTTTGTGAAGCAATACATCTACCTTATGCCCCGTAGAATTCTGACTTGTAGCAGCAGCAGCAGGATCAAACGGTGGTAGTGTGCAGATCACTCTCCTCCGTGTGTGTGTTGCTGTTGGATTTGTCCTGGGATCCGGTTTAGTTGCTTCGCTTTGGCGTTGATGAGGCACACTAGGATAACCTTCAGAGTTACACGCAGGACTTGAGCTAACCCCCTCCTCCATCGGCGTGCTTGGGAGCCTGCTTGTGGATACAAAGAATCCGCGGGGGATTTCCGGCGTCACCCAATTAGGTGGAGGCGCAAACCTGTGCGGATAGGGCTGTGACCCAGCATCTTGGAAGTATCCGTGCGTTTCGGGTGTCATCCATTTTTGGTCTGGAGCAGGTTGGTAATGCTGTTGGTGCGTTTGAGGCGTGACCCATTGAGTGGGTGGTGCAACGCGTACAGGCTTTGGATTGTGTACTTGCTGCTGGGAACTTCTAAGCTTCTTCATGCGTCTATCGTCTTCCTGACATAAAAGAAAAAATGTGTATTAGCACACAAGTTATATCTGCATATACATTTGTAACTGAACTTAGCATTATTCACAGCCTGAACTTCTCATATAAAAGTGGTGAGAGCTATCACACTGTGCTGAGCATCTGCCGATGCCTTTGTACCTGAACTGAGCACCCTTCACAGAATTAACTTCACATCTTGTTTTTTAATTCTACAATATTTTTATTACTTATATGCACCTGAACTGAGCACTGTCCACAACCTGAACTTCCTGTTTTGCAAAGGGGAAATACTGTCTACAGTTTAAAAAACCTGAACCTTCACGCATTTGAATGGATGGACTGCTAGTGCATACCAACCTGACCTTCATGTCATATCACGTGCATGTTTTATTTTCCTTTTATTTTTTTTGCACAGAACCAGAGACATACCAACCTGAACTCTAGCACACTTACTAGTTGAACTTCACATGTGAATGTGAATGCAGGCAGATTTTATAGTGTTTGTAGCCTGGACTGAGGCTCACACACCGCCTGAACTTCACATGCCTGTAAGCAGGCAGATTTTTACAATGCTGTTTTTTGTAGCCTGGACTGAGGCTCACACACTACCAGAACTTCACATGGTTGTAAGCAGGCGGAATTTTAAAAAGCTTTTGTAGCCTGGACTGAGGCTCACACACCACCTGAACTTCACATGGTTGTAAGCAGGCAGAATTTTAAAAAGCTTTTGTAGCCTGGACTGAGGCTCACACACCACCTAAACTTCACATGGTTGTAGGCAAATAACAAACCGAAGGAAGGAAGAAGTTCAACCATACCCTGGCTAGAAGTCCAGCCAATCTTTTTCCAGCAGCTGATAGGCCACCTTGAGAAAAAATCGTCGTGGAGGTAGTAGAGGAAATCCATGGCAATACATGTCTTGCAGGGGGCGCGAAGTTCATCTGCACACAACGCAAGAAGGTCAGAGAAGGCAAGATTGAAGAAGAAGGCAAAATTCGGAGGAAGTTCATGTACTTCTGCCGCTGAATTTGAGGGCGCAGCCGATTCCGCCTCCGCGGAGGAGTTGCTCCGTTGGTCGCGCCGCTCGTCGTTGCTTGCGTCGGGGCCGTCATCTGGTCTGCCAAGGCTTCGGGCGGTGACGATGGGACGAGGATGCGGCTTCCTGAAGTTCATGGCGGCTTCGCCGCGTCCAGGCGACGCGGGCTCCTCGCGCCGGCGTCCGCCGTCGCTCGCTCGCCCGCGCCGGTGGCCGGCCAGGAGCTGGTGAAGGAAGGGAGGCGGCGGATCCGGCCGGCCAGGAGGTGGGGAAGGAAGGGAGGCGGCGGATCCGGCGAAGATCGGCGGCGATGAGGGGGAGGTCGGGGGATCGAGGGGAGGAGGGGGGCTGGGGCGGCTCGGGATCCGATCGTGATCAGGTGGATCCTGTCGGGGGCCTCGGGATCCAGTGGATCTTGTCGGGCCGGGGGCAGTTCAGAAGTTCGGGAGGGCCCTATATAGGGCTGTTGTGATCCAAATAGTTATTCTAATCCCATGATCATAATAGTGCCTCTCTCTCTCTCTCTATATATATATATATATATATATATATATAAAGAAGGCAGATGACTTCAAGCTTAATGCTCTATGGTGATGTTTACGCTGAAACCCATCTTGTTTGAACCAAATCATTGATTGGAACAAAAGAAAAATCAGAAATAAGAGAACGTCCCTGATCTTTGGATCGATCAATGCGCACAACCTATTACAAAAAGTTATTACTCCCTCCGTCCCAAAATTCTTGTCTTAGATTTGTCTAAAGATGGATGTATCAAGTCACATTTTAGTATTAGATACATCCATATCTAGACAAATCTAAGACAAGAATTTTGGAACGGAGTGAGTACATAGTATTTCACTACACTTAAAAAAGGGACAACAATAGGCAACAATTCGTACCACTCATGATTCTACTACTAGGCCGTCACTCACATCGGCTAAATAAAGATGGATCGGCCATCTTGAAGCGGTTCCACCCGGAATCTAGAATACCTTGTGCTTTTCACACACAAGCACATATGATAACCAAAAGAGATTAGAAAATCTCACTATTGAGGGTATCTATTTCTTGCAAAATATGGCCGAGGTAGCATTAGTCAACATGCCACGTGGGTAGGTCAAACCTGGGTTGGACCTGTGCATTTTCATACTTACTAGAGGGTGACACGTGCTTTATCGTTCTGTTCTTCGGTCAAGAGTTAAGTTTTTTATGCGGGTTATTATGAGCTATTGCTTCATTGTGTGTTTCACTTGAGTTAGGCTGATTTTTAATTACGTTGGTATTAGGTTTTTTTCCAAAACGAACTTGTGTTAGTCTTTTTTTGTCTTTGCTCTTATCCAGTAGAGGTAGTATTGATTGTGCTAGGTGGGCTGAGTTGGTCTATGTGTGGCTGTGCAATTCTTACATGTAACACATAAATCAACATACGGCGTTCCCTGAAGGTAGACCCAAATATTAGATTAATTACTGAGATTATTCAACTGCTAATCGGATCGTATCTAATATACATGAACACAATTTGATCTAATGCGGAAATTAGGAACAATAGATTGATTATACCTCCGTTTGGTGATGCCATCTTGGGTCTAGAGAGGACGAAGAACTCGACAACGTCTCTAGCACCTCGCCGGAGTAATGGAAAGTCTTCACGTCAAAGAGCCGTGCTCTCCTGATTGGAAAAGGAGTGATTTTCGGAGTAGACGATGGCTAATGCGATGGACTTATTCGTACGTGCAAATCTGCTCCTTATATATAATGCATTGGCTTTGACCGTGGGACCTGAACCATATTAGCGTTAATTCAGCCCCCCAATCACGGGCATGATTTGTTAATTGCCATTTAATTGATATTAATCCTGAAATTAATTAATGGGTCAACAGTAATTTATGGTAATTAACCTTTTTGATCATTTGATCACATAATAATTCCAACATTCTCCCACTTGATCGAATGGTTAACATCATGAGTCCATACTTCGACAAAAGCATCATACCAAGGTAATGTATTCACAATAATCGAAGAGTTATTACTGGAACCCCGTTATCTATAGCATAATACTCCGTCTCAACACGGATAATTATTCATGGTTGGGAGTTTGTATGTGCATGCAGGCATACTCCCTACTTATGGTCCTAGTAGTTTGTTTCTTTATTAATCATCATGTGCACTTATTTAGCGAGACAAACTTTCTTATTGTCCAAATAAAATTTGAGATCTCATTTATACAATTATCCCAACAATTAGAGGCCTTGACTTATACTTATGCTAGCAAAATTAATGGTAAGCCTTTAGTTAGGGGATCAGCTATCATGCACTTAATTAGTACATATATGCTGAATTTAATATTTGGTCTTGGACAGTACATTTCACAACATGATACTCACTTAATTGTTGTTACTTGTGAACTAATGTGCGGATTTCTTATCGCACAAAAATATTAGTTATGTAGTGTACCAATCTAAGTCCGGGCAAAATTGTTAAGCCACAAGGCTTGCCCGTCTATATCACAACATAGCTAAAATTAAAAATTGCATTGTTGTCACCTTAGACAATAGGCTTAGTAGTGGAAAACTAATTTTGCATGTATCGTACCATAAAGTACAAACATGATATACTAGCTCCCACTCATCTTAGCGTACATGCAATTTCCCTTCTTATTTCCTATACGAACCCATCAACTTTAATTTTTTATTGTCCTTTTGTCTATAGCTCCCACTAGTGCAAATATTCTATAAAGAATTAGAGTGTTTAACACCGGTGAATATTGGGCAACAATAACACACACAAAAAATGTTCTTCTGGAAAATGGGCCAATGCGAATAATTATGGGTGAAGGTAATGAAAGTGTAAAACACTTATAAGTGCTAGGAACTGGACCGCATTTTTCTATGCGTATTAATTCCATATCCCGAGTACTATGGAAAACTCATTTATCGGTTTTCTTTACTTATTTCCCTCAATATAACTAATAGTTTGACCCAAATCAGATAAGCCAAGTAGATGAAATGAAGGTGTCTCTTAGTTAATGAGAGTGTTCATTTCTCCCCTTCGAAATATGTCTTAAATGGTAGTGTCATCATTTCGATGAGCACTCATAATACACATTCAAGGATTCACAAGAGACATCGCAATAAAAAATGTCATGACAACTCTTAATAACACAATATTTGTCTGAAATCCATCATCTAATAGAAAAATAAGGTCCCTCTTTATGCTAGGAAACAGTATATTATTAAGATGGAGGATGAACAAATCTTCAACGCTTAAGCATAAATCCAAATGCTTGAACATCAGCCCAACTGGAAAAATCTAAGACTTGGATCCATCCTTTTGGAGTGTCCTCACAGAATGGAATCCCCTTATTAGCAAGCCTTTGAGCCAAATCTTTCATAACATGCCCATGAGATGTTCTTCTTCTTGAACACACATATGTATGAGCTCACTCATGGTCCACTTCTCCTTCCGTGTGTTATAATTGATCCTAAATGGACCATACTCCACAGGAAGGGAATTCATAATGAAGTCTACCAAAAGGCCCTCAGAAATCTCAATGCACATGCCCTCTAATTTCGCGGCCATATCGTTCATAGTTATGATATGCCTTCTAATGCCGCTTACACCATCATACTTAGTGGTGAGAATTTCCATGATCAGCGTGCTAGCATGTTCTTTTGAGGAGTTTTTGAATTGCTCCTCCACTAATGCCAGGTAAGTTTCAACACACACAAAGTCAGGAATTGCTCCCCTGATCTCATGATTTATTGTGCTTTTCATGAGCTTGATAGCCATGCGGTTGGAGCGCTCCCATTTCTCCATATTAGCCTCATAAACCTTACTTTTCTCAAGAAGGCTTTCATCATCAGAAGGCGGAGGAATAGGAGCCTTTTCTCTAAGTGCACAGTCAAGGTCCATGATCACAAGGGCATTTAGAATATGCTCCTTCCAGGAAGGAAAATTAGTTTCATTGAGATGTTCAATTCCACTGATGTGCCCGGAAATAACTGATGGGTCCAAAGCTGAATAAAACATAAATAACATGGATATTAAACATTATGAAAATATCCATATATAAGGAAACTTAATGCATGATATTAATCCTACGTTGGTCTGATTAATAACATGGCAAATTTAATTAAATCCTTATCGCAACACCGTTGGGCAGTAACGAAAAGGAACAAAATGTAATATCTTTATTGGAAAATTAATTATAGTAATCATGATAATAATCAACTTTGGTCAGAATATAATCATGCGTCATAAAAATTAATCATTGTAATTATCCCAAGATATATAGTAGCCTTAGATAAAAGGTCCCAAAAAAATCATAATAATCATGATCACATACAACGTTGGTCAGTATGTAACCATGCAGTACTAAAAGTAATCATCACAATTATTATGAGAATACATAGCAGTGTTAAACCAAAATTTCTCGTTGGTTCCATTCTAATTCAACACTTAATGCTCGTGAATAACGACTTAAATGCACGTAATAATAATAAATCAACCGTGCAATTTAATTAGCAGAATTAAATAATAATGCACATTGTGTGATTAACTTGTGCACACGAGACGGCAGTGCAAGAATCATGCGCTGCTGCCTAACTAAAACACCAGCAGCTAATTAATGACCGGCAGCAATCAAAACTAATGCACGTGTAACCTATGAAATGTACAACAGGTGCATAAGGTAAGGCTCTAATTTGTATGATGCAACACCCGGAAGAGAGAAAAAAATGCTCATGGAATATATTGATCATACAAATGTTTAACCAGCCATCTAATGTTTTTTTTCCAACAATAATGTACAGAATTCAAAGTCTCTGCATGTACTCATCCTGAAAGTACTGAGGTACCTGAGGAGTTAAAACTAAATAAGCTGCACGTGCTAGTACAATAGTGGTACTCGGCTACTAGCCAACTCTGTCATTATGCTGCCTGGTGCCATCGCTAAGCCTAAGTCGTTCGTTAATAGAAAAGTGCCCGTGCGGCCCATTTATATGCAAGGCCCATTTGATGCCCAGTCAAATTAGTTAGTGGCAGACTACTCACTTACGAGGACCGCAAAACCAAAGCCCTAATCGAGCGCAGCCAGCTCCCTGCTCCGCCGCCGCTACCATCGGGGAAAAACGGATCGAGCGGCGCGGCTGTTACGGAAATGAGCCGGCTGTCCGAGGAAACTGCTGATGCGCCACATCCCTCGCTATTGCGTCCAACGCGCACGGCAGCCGGAGCACCGCCCTGTTGCGTGCGGCGTCCAGAGGCGGCATGATGCGCATGGCAACAGATGCCGACGGCGGCGGCGGCGACGTGCGGCACTCGCGTGGCTCCTGATGCGCGAGGTGGCGGCAGCACGGCGCGATGCGCTCACCTGACGCCTGATGTGCGCAGCGGAAGAAGCACCAACATGAGGCGAGTTGCGTGAGCGAGAACGCGAAGAGCCGAAGACGGCGGCGCTCGGACCTAATGAGCGGCGGTCGGCGCTAAGACATCGTGCACGGCGATGGAGGGAGCGCCATCCTGAGGCGCGGTGCAGTGGGAAGAAACACGGGTCTGTGGCGCGCAGCACCGGGAGTACAGCCCGAGGCTGCAGCGGCTCCTGATGCACACGGCGGCGCGAGCACGACCTGCGGCACTCGGGGACACGTCTGCAGGAACAGCACGCTCATGTGCGCGGGCGGATGGCTAAATGCGTGATTTTCAGGCAAGCTCTACCAGATTTGCAATTTCTTGCTCAGTATGATGCTATGATTAATCTACTGCAGATTATCAAATCGATTCATGTAAATCAGATCCAACCATGCTACTGATACCAAATGTTAGATTAATTACTGAGATTATTCAACTGCTAATCGGATCGTATCTAATATACATGAACACAATTGGATCTAATGCGGAAATTAGGAGCCGTAGATTGATTATACCTCTGTTTGGTGATGCCATCTTGGGTCTAGAGAGGACGAAGAACTCGACAACGTCTCCAGCACCTCGCCGTAGTAATGGAAAGTCTTCACGTCAAAGAGCCGTGCTCTCCTGATTGGAAAAGGAGTGATTTTCGGAGTAGACGATGGCTAATGCGATGGACTTATTCGTACGTGCAAATCTGCTCCTTATATATAATGCATTGGCTTTGACCGTGGGACCTGAACCATATTAGCGTTAATTCAGCCCCCCAATCACGGGCATGATTTGTTAATTGCCATTTAATTGATATTAATCCTGAAATTAATTAATGGGTCAACAGTAATTTATGGTAATTAACCTTTTTGACCATTTGATCACATAATAATTCCAACATTCTCCCACTTGATCGAATGGTTAACATCATGAGTCCATACTTCGACAAAAGCATCATACCAAGGTAATGTATTCACAATAATCGAAGAGTTATTACTGGAACCCCATTATCTATAGCATAATACTCCGTCTCAACACGGATATTTATTCATGGTTGGGAGTTTGTATGTGCATGCAGGCATACTCCCTACTTATGGTCCTAGTAGTTTGTTTCTTTATTAATCATCATGGGCACTTATTTAGCGACACTAACTTTCTTATTGTCCAAATAAAATTTGAGATCTCATTTATACAATTATCCCAACAATTAGAGGCCTTGACTTATACTTATGCTAGCAAAATTAATGGTAAGCCTTTAGTTAGGGGATCAGCTATCATGCACTTAATTAGTACATATATGCTGAATTTAATATTTGGTCTTGGACAGTACATTTCACAACATGATACTCACTTAATTGTTGTTACTTGTGAACTAATGTGCGGATTTCTTATCGCACAAAAATATTAGTTATGTAGTGTACCAATCTAAGTCCGGGCAAAATTGTTAAGCCACAAGGCTTGCCCGTCTGTATCACAACATAGCTAAAATTAAAAATTGCATTGTTGTCACCTTAGACAATAGGCTTAGTAGTGGAAAACTAATTTTGCATGTATCGTACCATAAAGTACAAACATGATATACTAGCTCCCACTCATCTTAGCGTACATGCAATTTCCCTTCTTATTTCCTATACGAACCCATCAACTTTAATTTTTTATTGTCCTTTTGTCTATAGCTCCCACTAGTGCAAATATTCTACAAAGAATTAGAGTGTTTAACACCGGTGAATATTGGGCAACAATAACACACACAAAAAATGTTCTTCTGGAAAATGGGCCAATGCGAATAATTATGGGTGAAGGTAATGAAAGTGTAAAACACTTATAAGTGCTAGGAACTGGACCGCATTTTTCTATGCGTATTAATTCCATATCCCGAGTACTATGGAAAACTCATTTATCGGTTTTCTTTACTTATTTCCCTCAATATAACTAATAGTTTGACCCAAATCAGATAAGCCAAGTAGATGAAATGAAGGTGTCTCTTAGTTAATGAGAGTGTTCATTTCTCCCCTTCGAAATATGTCTTAAATGGTAGTGTCATCATTTCGATGAGCACTCATAATACACATTCAAGGATTCACAAGAGACATCGCAATAAAAAATGTCATGACAACTCTTAATAACACAATATTTGTCTGAAATCCATCATCTAATAGAAAAATAAGGTCCCTCTTTATGCTAGGAAACAGTATATTATTAAGATGGAGGATGAACAAATCTTCAACGCTTAAGCATAAATCCAAATGCTTGAACATCAGCCCAACTGGAAAAATCTAAGACTTGGATCCATCCTTTTGGAGTGTCCTCACAGAATGGAATCCCCTTATTAGCAAGCCTTTGAGCCAAATCTTTCATAACATGCCCATGAGATGTTCTTCTTCTTGAACACACATATGTATGAGCTCACTCATGGTCCACTTCTCCTTCCGTGTGTTATAATTGATCCTAAATGGACCATACTCCACAGGAAGGGAATTCATAATGAAGTCTACCAAAAGGCCCTCAGAAATCTCAATGCACATGCCCTCTAATTTCGCGGCCATATCGTTCATAGTTATGACATGCCTTCTAATGCCGCTTACACCATCATACTTAGTGGTGAGAATTTCCATGATCAGCGTGCTAGCATGTTCTTTTGAGGAGTTTTTGAATTGCTCCTCCACTAATGCCAGGTAAGTTTCAACACACACAAAGTCAGGAATTGCTCCCCTGATCTCATGATTTATTGTGCTTTTCATGAGCTTGATAGCCATGCGGTTGGAGCGCTCCCATTTCTCCATATTAGCCTCATAAACCTTACTTTTCTCAAGAAGGCTTTCATCATCAGAAGGCGGAGGAATAGGAGCCTTTTCTCTAAGTGCACAGTCAAGGTCCATGATCACAAGGGCATTTAGAATATGCTCCTTCCAGGAAGGAAAATTAGTTTCATTGAGATGTTCAATTCCACTGATGTGCCCGGAAATAACTGATGGGTCCAAAGCTGAATAAAACATAAATAACATGGATATTAAACATTATGAAAATATCCATATATAAGGAAACTTAATGCATGATATTAATCCTACGTTGGTCTGATTAATAACATGGCAAATTTAATTAAATCCTTATCGCAACACCGTTGGGCAGTAACGAAAAGGAACAAAATGTAATATCTTTATTGGAAAATTAATTATAGTAATCATGATAATAATCAACTTTGGTCAGAATATAATCATGCGTCATAAAAATTAATCATTGTAATTATCCCAAGATATATAGTAGCCTTAGATAAAAGGTCCCAAAAAAATCATAATAATCATGATCACATACAACGTTGGTCAGTATGTAACCATGCAGTACTAAAAGTAATCATCACAATTATTATGAGAATACATAGCAGTGTTAAACCAAAATTTCTCGTTGGTTCCATTCTAATTCAACACTTAATGCTCGTGAATAACGACTTAAATGCACGTAATAATAATAAATCAACCGTGCAATTTAATTAGCAGAATTAAATAATAATGCACATTGTGTGATTAACTTGTGCACACGAGACGGCAGTGCAAGAATCATGCGCTGCTGCCTAACTAAAACACCAGCAGCTAATTAATGACCGACAGCAATCAAAACTAATGCACGTGTAACCTATGAAATGTACAACAGGTGCATAAGGTAAGGCTCTAATTTGTATGATGCAACACCCGGAAGAGAGAAAAAAATGCTCATGGAATATATTGATCATACAAATGTTTAACCAGCCATCTAATGTTTTTTTCCAACAATAATGTACAGAATTCAAAGTCTCTGCATGTACTCATCCTGAAAGTACTGAGGTACCTGAGGAGTTAAAACTAAATAAGCTGCACGTGCTAGTACAATAGTGGTACTCGGCTACTAGCCAACTCTGTCATTATGCTGCCTGGTGCCATCGCTAAGCCTAAGTCGTTCGTTAATAGAAAAGTGCCCGTGCGGCCCATTTATATGCAAGGCCCATTTGATGCCCAGTCAAATTAGTTAGTGGCAGACTACTCACTTACGAGGACCGCAAAACCAAAGCCCTAATCGAGCGCAGCCAGCTCCCTGCTCCGCCGCCGCTACCATCGGGGAAAAACGGATCGAGCGGCGCGGCTGTTACGGAAATGAGCCGGCTGTCCGAGGAAACTGCTGATGCGCCACATCCCTCGCTATTGCGTCCAACGCGCACGGCAGCCGGAGCACCGCCCTGTTGCGTGCGGCGTCCAGAGGCGGCATGATGCGCATGGCAACAGATGCCGACGGCGGCGGCGGCGACGTGCGGCACTCGCGTGGCTCCTGATGCGCGAGGTGGCGGCAGCACGGCGCGATGCGCTCACCTGACGCCTGATGTGCGCAGCGGAAGAAGCACCAACATGAGGCGAGTTGCGTGAGCGAGAACGCGAAGAGCCGAAGACGGCGGCGCTCGGACCTAATGAGCGGCGGTCGGCGCTAAGACATCGTGCACGGCGATGGAGGGAGCGCCATCCTGAGGCGCGGTGCAGTGGGAAGAAACACGGGTCTGTGGCGCGCAGCACCGGGAGTACAGCCCGAGGCTGCAGCGGCTCCTGATGCACACGGCGGCGCGAGCACGACCTGCGGCACTCGGGGACACGTCTGCAGGAACAGCACGCTCATGTGCGCGGGCGGATGGCTAAATGCGTGATTTTCAGGCAAGCTCTACCAGATTTGCAATTTCTTGCTCAGTATGATGCTATGATTAATCTACTGCAGATTATCAAATCGATTCATGTAAATCAGATCCAACCATGCTACTGATACCAAATGTTAGATTAATTACTGAGATTATTCAACTGCTAATCGGATCGTATCTAATATACATGAACACAATTGGATCTAATGCGGAAATTAGGAGCCGTAGATTGATTATACCTCCGTTTGGTGATGCCATCTTGGGTCTAGAGAGGACGAAGAACTCGACAACGTCTCCAGCACCTCGCCGTAGTAATGGAAAGTCTTCACGTCAAAGAGCCGTGCTCTCCTGATTGGAAAAGGAGTGATTTTCGGAGTAGACGATGGCTAATGCGATGGACTTATTCGTACGTGCAAATCTGCTCCTTATATATAATGCATTGGCTTTGACCGTGGGACCTGAACCATATTAGCGTTAATTCAGCCCCCCAATCACGGGCATGATTTGTTAATTGCCATTTAATTGATATTAATCCTGAAATTAATTAATGGGTCAACAGTAATTTATGGTAATTAACCTTTTTGACCATTTGATCACATAATAATTCCAACATTCTCCCACTTGATCGAATGGTTAACATCATGAGTCCATACTTCGACAAAAGCATCATACCAAGGTAATGTATTCACAATAATCGAAGAGTTATTACTGGAACCCCATTATCTATAGCATAATACTCCGTCTCAACACGGATATTTATTCATGGTTGGGAGTTTGTATGTGCATGCAGGCATACTCCCTACTTATGGTCCTAGTAGTTTGTTTCTTTATTAATCATCATGGGCACTTATTTAGCGACACTAACTTTCTTATTGTCCAAATAAAATTTGAGATCTCATTTATACAATTATCCCAACAATTAGAGGCCTTGACTTATACTTATGCTAGCAAAATTAATGGTAAGCCTTTAGTTAGGGGATCAGCTATCATGCACTTAATTAGTACATATATGCTGAATTTAATATTTGGTCTTGGACAGTACATTTCACAACATGATACTCACTTAATTGTTGTTACTTGTGAACTAATGTGCGGATTTCTTATCGCACAAAAATATTAGTTATGTAGTGTACCAATCTAAGTCCGGGCAAAATTGTTAAGCCACAAGGCTTGCCCGTCTGTATCACAACATAGCTAAAATTAAAAATTGCATTGTTGTCACCTTAGACGATAGGCTTAGTAGTGGAAAACTAATTTTGCATGTATCGTACCATAAAGTACAAACATGATATACTAGCTCCCACTCATCTTAGCGTACATGCAATTTCCCTTCTTATTTCCTATACGAACCCATCAACTTTAATTTTTTATTGTCCTTTTGTCTATAGCTCCCACTAGTGCAAATATTCTACAAAGAATTCGAGTGTTTAACACCGGTGAATATTGGGCAACAATAACACACACAAAAAATGTTCTTCTGGAAAATGGGCCAATGCGAATAATTATGGGTGAAGGTAATGAAAGTGTAAAACACTTATAAGTGCTAGGAACTGGACCGCATTTTTCTATGCGTATTAATTCCATATCCCGAGTACTATGGAAAACTCATTTATCGGTTTTCTTTACTTATTTCCCTCAATATAACTAATAGTTTGACCCAAATCAGATAAGCCAAGTAGATGAAATGAAGGTGTCTCTTAGTTAATGAGAGTGTTCATTTCTCCCCTTCGAAATATGTCTTAAATGGTAGTGTCATCATTTCGATGAGCACTCATAATACACATTCAAGGATTCACAAGAGACATCGCAATAAAAAATGTCATGACAACTCTTAATAACACAATATTTGTCTGAAATCCATCATCTAATAGAAAAATAAGGTCCCTCTTTATGCTAGGAAACAGTATATTATTAAGATGGAGGATGAACAAATCTTCAACGCTTAAGCATAAATCCAAATGCTTGAACATCAGCCCAACTGGAAAAATCTAAGACTTGGATCCATCCTTTTGGAGTGTCCTCACAGAATGGAATCCCCTTATTAGCAAGCCTTTGAGCCAAATCTTTCATAACATGCCCATGAGATGTTCTTCTTCTTGAACACACATATGTATGAGCTCACTCATGGTCCACTTCTCCTTCCGTGTGTTATAATTGATCCTAAATGGACCATACTCCACAGGAAGGGAATTCATAATGAAGTCTACCAAAAGGCCCTCAGAAATCTCAATGCACATGCCCTCTAATTTCGCGGCCATATCGTTCATAGTTATGACATGCCTTCTAATGCCGCTTACACCATCATACTTAGTGGTGAGAATTTCCATGATCAGCGTGCTAGCATGTTCTTTTGAGGAGTTTTTGAATTGCTCCTCCACTAATGCCAGGTAAGTTTCAACACACACAAAGTCAGGAATTGCTCCCCTGATCTCATGATTTATTGTGCTTTTCATGAGCTTGATAGCCATGCGGTTGGAGCGCTCCCATTTCTCCATATTAGCCTCATAAACCTTACTTTTCTCAAGAAGGCTTTCATCATCAGAAGGCGGAGGAATAGGAGCCTTTTCTCTAAGTGCACAGTCAAGGTCCATGATCACAAGGGCATTTAGAATATGCTCCTTCCAGGAAGGAAAATTAGTTTCATTGAGATGTTCAATTCCACTGATGTGCCCGGAAATAACTGATGGGTCCAAAGCTGAATAAAACATAAATAACATGGATATTAAACATTATGAAAATATCCATATATAAGGAAACTTAATGCATGATATTAATCCTACGTTGGTCTGATTAATAACATGGCAAATTTAATTAAATCCTTATCGCAACACCGTTGGGCAGTAACGAAAAGGAACAAAATGTAATATCTTTATTGGAAAATTAATTATAGTAATCATGATAATAATCAACTTTGGTCAGAATATAATCATGCGTCATAAAAATTAATCATTGTAATTATCCCAAGATATATAGTAGCCTTAGATAAAAGGTCCCAAAAAAATCATAATAATCATGATCACATACAACGTTGGTCAGTATGTAACCATGCAGTACTAAAAGTAATCATCACAATTATTATGAGAATACATAGCAGTGTTAAACCAAAATTTCTCGTTGGTTCCATTCTAATTCAACACTTAATGCTCGTGAATAACGACTTAAATGCACGTAATAATAATAAATCAACCGTGCAATTTAATTAGCAGAATTAAATAATAATGCACATTGTGTGATTAACTTGTGCACACGAGACGGCAGTGCAAGAATCATGCGCTGCTGCCTAACTAAAACACCAGCAGCTAATTAATGACCGACAGCAATCAAAACTAATGCACGTGTAACCTATGAAATGTACAACAGGTGCATAAGGTAAGGCTCTAATTTGTATGATGCAACACCCGGAAGAGAGAAAAAAATGCTCATGGAATATATTGATCATACAAATGTTTAACCAGCCATCTAATGTTTTTTTCCAACAATAATGTACAGAATTCAAAGTCTCTGCATGTACTCATCCTGAAAGTACTGAGGTACCTGAGGAGTTAAAACTAAATAAGCTGCACGTGCTAGTACAATAGTGGTACTCGGCTACTAGCCAACTCTGTCATTATGCTGCCTGGTGCCATCGCTAAGCCTAAGTCGTTCGTTAATAGAAAAGTGCCCGTGCGGCCCATTTATATGCAAGGCCCATTTGATGCCCAGTCAAATTAGTTAGTGGCAGACTACTCACTTACGAGGACCGCAAAACCAAAGCCCTAATCGAGCGCAGCCAGCTCCCTGCTCCGCCGCCGCTACCATCGGGGAAAAACGGATCGAGCGGCGCGGCTGTTACGGAAATGAGCCGGCTGTCCGAGGAAACTGCTGATGCGCCACATCCCTCGCTATTGCGTCCAACGCGCACGGCAGCCGGAGCACCGCCCTGTTGCGTGCGGCGTCCAGAGGCGGCATGATGCGCATGGCAACTGATGCCGACGGCGGCGGCGGCGACGTGCGGCACTCGCGTGGCTCCTGATGCGCGAGGTGGCGGCAGCACGGCGCGATGCGCTCACCTGACGCCTGATGTGCGCAGCGGAAGAAGCACCAACATGAGGCGAGTTGCGTGAGCGAGAACGCGAAGAGCCGAAGACGGCGGCGCTCGGACCTAATGAGCGGCGGTCGGCGCTAAGACATCGTGCACGGCGATGGAGGGAGCGCCATCCTGAGGCGCGGTGCAGTGGGAAGAAACACGGGTCTGTGGCGCGCAGCACCGGGAGTACAGCCCGAGGCTGCAGCGGCTCCTGATGCACACGGCGGCGCGAGCACGACCTGCGGCACTCGGGGACACGTCTGCAGGAACAGCACGCTCATGTGCGCGGGCGGATGGCTAAATGCGTGATTTTCAGGCAAGCTCTACCAGATTTGCAATTTCTTGCTCAGTATGATGCTATGATTAATCTACTGCAGATTATCAAATCGATTCATGTAAATCAGATCCAACCATGCTACTGATACCAAATGTTAGATTAATTACTGAGATTATTCAACTGCTAATCGGATCGTATCTAATATACATGAACACAATTGGATCTAATGCGGAAATTAGGAGCCGTAGATTGATTATACCTCCGTTTGGTGATGCCATCTTGGGTCTAGAGAGGACGAAGAACTCGACAACGTCTCCAGCACCTCGCCGTAGTAATGGAAAGTCTTCACGTCAAAGAGCCGTGCTCTCCTGATTGGAAAAGGAGTGATTTTCGGAGTAGACGATGGCTAATGCGATGGACTTATTCGTACGTGCAAATCTGCTCCTTATATATAATGCATTGGCTTTGACCGTGGGACCTGAACCATATTAGCGTTAATTCAGCCCCCCAATCACGGGCATGATTTGTTAATTGCCATTTAATTGATATTAATCCTGAAATTAATTAATGGGTCAACAGTAATTTATGGTAATTAACCTTTTTGACCATTTGATCACATAATAATTCCAACATTCTCCCACTTGATCGAATGGTTAACATCATGAGTCCATACTTCGACAAAAGCATCATACCAAGGTAATGTATTCACAATAATCGAAGAGTTATTACTGGAACCCCATTATCTATAGCATAATACTCCGTCTCAACACGGATATTTATTCATGGTTGGGAGTTTGTATGTGCATGCAGGCATACTCCCTACTTATGGTCCTAGTAGTTTGTTTCTTTATTAATCATCATGGGCACTTATTTAGCGACACTAACTTTCTTATTGTCCAAATAAAATTTGAGATCTCATTTATACAATTATCCCAACAATTAGAGGCCTTGACTTATACTTATGCTAGCAAAATTAATGGTAAGCCTTTAGTTAGGGGATCAGCTATCATGCACTTAATTAGTACATATATGCTGAATTTAATATTTGGTCTTGGACAGTACATTTCACAACATGATACTCACTTAATTGTTGTTACTTGTGAACTAATGTGCGGATTTCTTATCGCACAAAAATATTAGTTATGTAGTGTACCAATCTAAGTCCGGGCAAAATTGTTAAGCCACAAGGCTTGCCCGTCTGTATCACAACATAGCTAAAATTAAAAATTGCATTGTTGTCACCTTAGACGATAGGCTTAGTAGTGGAAAACTAATTTTGCATGTATCGTACCATAAAGTACAAACATGATATACTAGCTCCCACTCATCTTAGCGTACATGCAATTTCCCTTCTTATTTCCTATACGAACCCATCAACTTTAATTTTTTATTGTCCTTTTGTCTATAGCTCCCACTAGTGCAAATATTCTACAAAGAATTAGAGTGTTTAACACCGGTGAATATTGGGCAACAATAACACACACAAAAAATGTTCTTCTGGAAAATGGGCCAATGCGAATAATTATGGGTGAAGGTAATGAAAGTGTAAAACACTTATAAGTGCTAGGAACTGGACCGCATTTTTCTATGCGTATTAATTCCATATCCCGAGTACTATGGAAAACTCATTTATCGGTTTTCTTTACTTATTTCCCTCAATATAACTAATAGTTTGACCCAAATCAGATAAGCCAAGTAGATGAAATGAAGGTGTCTCTTAGTTAATGAGAGTGTTCATTTCTCCCCTTCGAAATATGTCTTAAATGGTAGTGTCATCATTTCGATGAGCACTCATAATACACATTCAAGGATTCACAAGAGACATCGCAATAAAAAATGTCATGACAACTCTTAATAACACAATATTTGTCTGAAATCCATCATCTAATAGAAAAATAAGGTCCCTCTTTATGCTAGGAAACAATATATTATTAAGATGGAGGATGAACAAATCTTCAACGCTTAAGCATAAATCCAAATGCTTGAACATCAGCCCAACTGGAAAAATCTAAGACTTGGATCCATCCTTTTGGAGTGTCCTCACAGAATGGAATCCCCTTATTAGCAAGCCTTTGAGCCAAATCTTTCATAACATGCCCATGAGATGTTCTTCTTCTTGAACACACATATGTATGAGCTCACTCATGGTCCACTTCTCCTTCCGTGTGTTATAATTGATCCTAAATGGACCATACTCCACAGGAAGGGAATTCATAATGAAGTCTACCAAAAGGCCCTCAGAAATCTCAATGCACATGCCCTCTAATTTCGCGGCCATATCGTTCATAGTTATGATATGCCTTCTAATGCCGCTTACACCATCATACTTAGTGGTGAGAATTTCCATGATCAGCGTGCTAGCATGTTCTTTTGAGGAGTTTTTGAATTGCTCCTCCACTAATGCCAGGTAAGTTTCAACACACACAAAGTCAGGAATTGCTCCCCTGATCTCATGATTTATTGTGCTTTTCATGAGCTTGATAGCCATGCGGTTGGAGCGCTCCCATTTCTCCATATTAGCCTCATAAACCTTACTTTTCTCAAGAAGGCTTTCATCATCAGAAGGCGGAGGAATAGGAGCCTTTTCTCTAAGTGCACAGTCAAGGTCCATGATCACAAGGGCATTTAGAATATGCTCCTTCCAGGAAGGAAAATTAGTTTCATTGAGATGTTCAATTCCACTGATGTGCCCGGAAATAACTGATGGGTCCAAAGCTGAATAAAACATAAATAACATGGATATTAAACATTATGAAAATATCCATATATAAGGAAACTTAATGCATGATATTAATCCTACGTTGGTCTGATTAATAACATGGCAAATTTAATTAAATCCTTATCGCAACACCGTTGGTCAGTAACGAAAAGGAACAAAATGTAATATCTTTATTGGAAAATTAATTATAGTAATCATGATAATAATCAACTTTGGTCAGAATATAATCATGCGTCATAAAAATTAATCATTGTAATTATCCCAAGATATATAGTAGCCTTAGATAAAAGGTCCCAAAAAAATCATAATAATCATGATCACATACAACGTTGGTCAGTATGTAACCATGCAGTACTAAAAGTAATCATCACAATTATTATGAGAATACATAGCAGTGTTAAACCAAAATTTCTCGTTGGTTCCATTCTAACTCAACACTTAATGCTCGTGAATAACGACTTAAATGCACGTAATAATAATAAATCAACCGTGCAATTTAATTAGCAGAATAAAATAATAATGCACATTGTGTGATTAACTTGTGCACACGAGACGGCAGTGCAAGAATCATGCGCTGCTGCCTAACTAAAACACCAGCAGCTAATTAATGACCGGCAGCAATCAAAACTAATGCACGTGTAACCTATGAAATGTACAACAGGTGCATAAGGTAAGGCTCTAATTTGTATGATGCAACACCCGGAAGAGAGAAAAAAATGCTCATGGAATATATTGATCATACAAATGTTTAACCAGCCATCTAATGTTTTTTTCCAACAATAATGTACAGAATTCAAAGTCTCTGCATGTACTCATCCTGAAAGTACTGAGGTACCTGAGGAGTTAAAACTAAATAAGCTGCACGTGCTAGTACAATAGTGGTACTCGGCTACTAGCCAACTCTGTCATTATGCTGTCTGGTGCCATCGCTAAGCCTAAGTCGTTCGTTAATAGAAAAGTGCCCGTGCGGCCCATTTATATGCAAGGCCCATTTGATGCCCAGTCAAATTAGTTAGTGGCAGACTACTCACTTACGAGGACCGCAAAACCAAAGCCCTAATCGAGCGCAGCCAGCTCCCTGCTCCGCCGCCGCTACCATCGGGGAAAAACGGATCGAGCGGCGCGGCTGTTACGGAAATGAGCCGGCTGTCCGAGGAAACTGCTGATGCGCCACATCCCTCGCTATTGCGTCCAACGCGCACGGCAGTCGGAGCACCGCCCTGTTGCGTGCGGCGTCCAGAGGCGGCATGATGCGCATGGCAACTGATGCCGACGGCGGCGGCGGCGACGTGCGGCACTCGCGTGGCTCCTGATGCGCGAGGTGGCGGCAGCACGGCGCGATGCGCACACCTGACGCCTGATGTGCGCAGCGGAAGAAGCACCAACATGAGGCGAGTTGTGTGAGCGAGAACGCGAAGAGCCGAAGACGGCGGCGCTCGGACCTAATGAGCGGCGGTCGGCGCTAAGACATCGTGCACGGCGATGGAGGGAGCGCCATCCTGAGGCGCGGTGAAGTGGGAAGAAATACGGGTCTGTGGCGCGCAGCACCGGGAGTACAACCCGAGGCTGCAGCGGCTCCTGATGCGCACGGCGGCGCGAGCACGACCTGCGGCACTCGGGGACACGTCTGCAGGAACAGCACGCTCATGTGCGCGGGCGGATGGCTAAATGCGTGATTTTCAGGCAAGCTCTACCAGATTTGCAATTTCTTGCTCAGTATGATGCTATGATTAATCTACTGCAGATTATCAAATCGATTCATGTAAATCAGATCCAACCATGCTACTGATACCAAATGTTAGATTAATTACTGAGATTATTCAACTGCTAATCGGATCGTATCTAATATACATGAACACAATTTGATCTAATGCGGAAATTAGGAGTAGTAGATTGATTATACCTCCGTTTGGTGATGCCATCTTGGGTCTAGAGAGGACGAAGAACTCGACAATTTCTCCAGCACCTCGCCGGAGTAATGGAAAGTCTTCACGTCAAAGAGCCGTGCTCTCCTGATTGGAAAAGGAGTGATTTTCGGAGTAGACGATGGCTAATGCGATGGACTTATTCGTACGTGCAAATCTGCTCCTTATATATAATGCATTGGCTTTAACCGTGGGACCTGAACCATATTAGCGTTAATTCAGCCCCCCAATCACGGGCATGATTTGTTAATTGCCATTTAATTGATATTAATCCTGAAATTAATTAATGGGTCAGCAGTAATTTATGGTAATTAACCTTTTTGACCATTTGATCACATAATAATTCCAACATTCTCCCACTTGATCGAACGGTTAACATCATCAGTCCATACTTCGACAAAAGCATCATACCAAGGTAATGTATTCACAATAATCGAAGAGTTATTACTGGAACCCCATTATCTATAGCATAATACTCCGTCTCAACACGGATAATTATTCATGGTTGGGAGTTTGTATGTGCATGCAGGCATACTCCCTACTTATGGTCCTAGTAGTTTGTTTCTTTATTAATCATCATGTGCACTTATTTAGCGAAACAAACTTTCTTATTGTCCAAATAAAATTTGAGATCTCATTTATACAATTATCCCAACAATTAGAGGCCTTGACTTATACTTATGCTAGCAAAATTAATGGTAAGCCTTTAATTAGGGGATCAGCTATCATGCACTTAATTAGTACATATATGCTGAATTTAATATTTGGTCTTGGACAGTACATTTCACAACATGATACTCACTTAATTGTTGTTACTTGTGAACTAATGTGCGGATTTCTTATCGCACAAAAATATTAGTTATGTAGTGTACCAATCTAAGTCGGGGGAAAATTGTTAAGCCACAAGGCTTGCCCGTCTGTATCACAACATAGCTAAAATTAAAAATTGCATTGTTGTCACCTTAGACAATAGGCTTAGTAGTGGAAAACTAATTTTGCATGTATCGTACCATAAAGTACAAACATGATATACTAGCTCCCACTCATCTTAGCGTACATGCAATTTCCCTTCTTATTTCCTATACGAACCCATCAACTTTAATTTTTTATTGTCCTTTTGTCTATAGCTCCCACTAGTGCAAATATTCTACAAAGAATTAGAGTGTTTAACACCGGTGAATATTGGGCAACAATAACACACACAAAAAATGTTCTTCTGGAACCAAATGTTAGATTAATTACTGAGATTATTCAACTGCTAATCGTATCGTATCTAATATACATGAACACAATTTGATCAAATGCGGAAATTAGGAGTAGTAGGTTGATTATACCTCCGTTTGGTGATGCCATCTTGGGTCTAGAGAGGACGAAGAACTCGACAATTTCTCCAGCACCTCGCCGGAGTAATGGAAAGTCTTCACGTCAAAGAGCCGTGCTCTCCTGATTGGAAAAGGAGTGATTTTCGGAGTAGACGATGGCTAATGCGATGGACTTATTCGTACGTGCAAATCTGCTCCTTATATATAATGCATTGGCTTTGACCGTGGGACCTGAACCATATTAGCGTTAATTCAGCCCCCCAATCACGGGCATGATTTGTTAATTGCCATTTAATTGATATTAATCCTGAAATTAATTAATGGGTCAACAGTAATTTATGCTAATTAACCTTTTTGACCATTTGATCACATAATAATTCCAACATTCTCCCACTTGATCGAATGGTTAACATCATCAGTCCATACTTCGACAAAAGCATCATACCAAGGTAATGTATTCACAATAATCGAAGAGTTATTACTGGAACCCCATTATCTATAGCATAATACTCCGTCTCAACACGGATAATTATTCATGGTTGGGAGTTTGTATGTGCATGCAGGCATACTCCCTACTTATGGTCCTAGTAGTTTGTTTCTTTATTAATCCTCATGCGCACTTATTTAGCGAAACAAACTTTCTTATTGTCCAAATAAAATTTGAGATCTCATTTATACAATTATCCCAACAATTAGAGGCCTTGACTTATACTTATGCTAGCAAAATTAATGGTAAGCCTTTAGTTAGGGGATCAGCTATCATGCACTTAATTAGTACATATATGCTGAATTTAATATTTGGTCTTGGACAGTACATTTCACAACATGATACTCACTTAATTGTTGTTACTTGTGAACTAATGTGCGGATTTCTTATCGCACAAAAAATATTAGTTATGTAGTGTACCAATCTAAGTCCGGGCAGAATTGTTAAGCCACAAGGCTTGCCCGTCTGTATCACAACATAGCTAAAATTGAAAATTGCATTGTTGTCACCTTAGACAATAGGCTTAGTAGTGGAAAACTAATTTTGCATGTATCGTACCATAAAGTACAAACATGATATACTAGCTCCCACTCATCTTAGCGTACATGCAATTTCCCTTCTTATTTCCTATACGAACCCATCAACTTTAATTTTTTATTGTCCTTTTGTCTATAGCTACCACTAGTGCAAATATTCTACAAAGAATTAGAGTGTTTAACACCGGTGAATATTGGGCAACAATAACACACACAAAAAATGTTCTTCTGGAAAATGGGCCAATGCGAATAATTATGGGTGAAGGTAATGAAAGTGTAAAACACTTATAAGTGCTAGGAACTGGACCGCATTTTTCTATGCGTATTAATTCCATATCCCGAGTACTATGGAAAACTCATTTATCGGTTTTCTTTACTTATTTCCCTCAATATAACTAATAGTTTGACCCAAATCAGATAAGCCAAGTAGATGAAATGAAGGTGTCTCTTAGTTAATGAGAGTGTTCATTTCTCCCCTTCGAAATATGTCTTAAATGGTAGTGTCATCATTTCGATGAGCACTCATAATACACATTCAAGGATTCACAAGAGACATCGCAATAAAAAATGTCATGACAACTCTTAATAACACAATATTTGTCTGAAATCCATCATCTAATAGAAAAATAAGGTCCCTCTTTATGCTAGGAAACAGTATATTATTAAGACGGAGGATGAACAAATCTTCAACGCTTAAGCATAAATCCAAATGCTTGAACATCAGCCCAACTGGAAAAATCTAAGACTTGGATCCATCCTTTTGGAGTGTCCTCACAGAATGGAATCCCCTTATTAGCAAGCCTTTGAGCCAAATCTTTCATAACATGCCCATGAGATGTTCTTCTTCTTGAACACACATATGTATGAGCTCACTCATGGTCCACTTCTCCTTCCGTGTGTTATAATTGATCCTAAATGGACCATACTCCACAGGAAGGGAGTTCATAATGAAGTCTACCAAAAGGCCCTCAGAAATCTCAATGCACATGCCCTCTAATTTCGCGGCCATATCGTTCATAGTTATGATATGCCTTCTAATGCCTCTTACACCATCATACTTAGTGGTGAGAATTTCCATGATCAGCGTGCTAGCATGTTCTTTTGAGGAGTTTTTGAATTGCTCCTCCACTAATGCCAGGTAAGTTTCAGCACACACAAAGCCAGGAATTGCTCCCCTGATCTCATGATTTATTGTGCTTTCCATGAGCTTGATAGCCATGCGGTTGGAGCGCTCCCATTTCTCCATATTAGCCTCATAAACCTTACTTTTCTCAAGAAGGCTTTCATCATCAGAAGGCGGAGGAATAGGAGCCTTTTCTCTAAGTGCACAGTCAAGGTCCATGATCACAAGGGCATTTAGAATATGCTCCTTCCAGGAAGGAAAATTAGTTTCATTGAGATGTTCAATTCCACTGATGTGCCCGGAAATAACTGATGGGTCCAAAGCTGAATAAAACATAAATAACATGGATATTAAACATTATGAAAATATCCATATATAAGGAAACTTAATGCATGATATTAATCCTACGTTGGTCTGATTAATAACATGGCAAATTTAATTAAATCCTTATCGCAACACCGTTGGGCAGTAACGAAAAGGAACAAAAAGTAATATCTTTATTGGAAAATTAATTATAGTAATCATGATAATAATCAACTTTGGTCAGAATATAATCATGCGTCATAAAAATTAATCATTGTAATTATCCCAAGATATATAGTAGCCTTAGATAAAAGGTCCCAAAAAAATCATAATAATCATGATCACATACAACGTTGGTCAGTATGTAACCATGCAATACTAAAAGTAATCATCACAATTATTATGAGAATACATAGCAGTGTTAAACCAAAATTTCTCGTTGGTTCCATTCTAATTCAACACTTAATGCTCGTGAATAACGACTTAAATGCACGTAATAATAATAAATCAACCGTGCAATTTAATTAACAGAATTAAATAATAATGCACATTGTGTGATTAACTTGTGCACACGAGACGACAGTGCAAGAATCATGCGCTGTTGCCTAACTAAAACAACAGCAGCTAATTAATGACCGGCAGCAATCAAAACTAATGCACGTGTAACCTATGAAATGTACAATAGGTGCATAAGGTAAGGCTCTAATTTGTATGATGCAACACCCGGAAGAGAGAAAAAAAATGCTCATGGAATATATTGATCATACAAATGTTTAACCAGCCATCTAATGTTTTTTTCCAACAATAATGTACAGAATTCAAAGTCTCTGCATGTACTCATCCTGAAAGTACTGAGGTACCTGAGGAGTTAAAACTAAATAAGCTGCACGTGCTAGTACAGTAGTGGTACTCGGCTACTAGCCAACTCTGTCATTATGCTGCCTGGTGCCATCGCTAAGCCTAAGTCGTTCGTTAATAGAAAAGTGCCCGTGCGGCCCATTTATATGCAAGGCCCATTTGATGCCCAGTCAAATTAGTTAGTGGCAGACTACTCACTTACGAGGACCGCAAAACCAAAGCCCTAATCGAGCGCAGCCAGCTCCCTGCTCCGCCGCCGCTACCATTGGGGAAAAACGGATCGAGCGGCGCGGCTGTTAAGGAAATGAGCCGGCTGTCCGAGGAAACTGCTGATGCGCCACATCCCTCGCTATTGCGTCCAACGCGCACGGCAGCCGGAGCACCGCCCTGTTGCGTGCGGCGTCTAGAGGCGGCATGATGCGCATGGCAACTAATGCCGACGGCGGCGGCGGCGACGTGCGGCACTCGCGTGGCTCCTGATGCGCGAGGTGGCGGCAGCACGGCGCGATGCGCTCACCTGACGCCTGATGTGCGCAGCGGAAGAAGCACCAACATGAGGCGAGTTGCGTGAGCGAGAACGCGAAGAGCCGAAGACGGCGGCGCTCGGACCTAATGAGCGGCGGTCGGCGCTAAGACATCGTGCACGGCGATGGAGGGAGCGCCATCCTGAGGCGCGGTGCAGTGGGAAGAAACACGGGTCTGTGGCGCGCAGCACCGGGAGTACTGCCCGAGGCTGCAGCGGCTCCTGATGCGCACGGCGGCGCGAGCACGACCTGCGGCACTCGGGGACACGTCTGTAGGAACAGCACGCTCATGTGCGCGGGCGGATGGCTAAATGCGTGATTTTCACGCAAGCTCTACCAGATTTGCCATTTCTTGCTCAGTATGATGCTATGATTAATCTACTGCAGATTATCAAATCGATTCATGTAAATCAGATCCAACCATGCTACTGATACCAAATGTTAGATTAATTACTGAGATTATTCAACTGCTAATCGGATCGTATCTAATATACATGAACACAATTTGATCTAATGCGGAAATTAGGAGCAGTAGATTGATTATACCTCCATTTGGTGATGCCATCTTGGGTCTAGAGAGAACTCGACAACGTCTCCAGCACCTCGCCGGAGTAATGGAAAGTCTTCACGTCAAAGAGCCGTGCTCTCCTGATTGGAAAAGGAGTAATTTTCGGAGTAGACGATGGCTAATGCGATGGACTTATTCGTACGTGCAAATCTGCTCCTTATATATAATGCATTGGCTTTGACCGTGGGACCTGAACCATATTAGCGTTAATTCAGCCCCCCAATCACGGGCATGATTTGTTAATTGCCATTTAATTGATATTAATCCTGAAATTAATTAATGGGTCAACAGTAATTTATGGTAATTAACCTTTTTGACCATTTGATCACATAATAATTCCAACATTCTCCCACTTGATCGAATGGTTAACATCATGAGTCCATACTTCGACAAAAGCATCATACCAAGGTAATGTATTCACAATAATCGAAGAGTTATTACTGGAACCCCATTATCTATAGCATAATACTCCGTCTCAACACGGATAATTATTCATGGTTGGGAGTTTGTATGTGCATGCAGGCATACTCCCTACTTATGGTCCTAGTAGTTTGTTTCTTTATTAATCATCATGTGCACTTATTTAGCGAGACAAACTTTCTTATTGTCCAAATAAAATTTGAGATCTCATTTATACAATTATCCCAACAATTAGAGGCCTTGACTTATACTTATGCTAGCAAAATTAATGGTAAGCCTTTAGTTAGGGGATCAGCTATCATGCACTTAATTAGTACATATATGCTGAACTTAATATTTGGTCTTGGACAGTACATTTCACAACATGATACTCACTTAATTGTTGTTACTTGTGAACTAATGTGCGGATTTCTTATCGCACAAAAATATTAGTTATGTAGTGTACCAATCTAAGTCCGGGCAAAATTGTTAAGCCACAAGGCTTGCCCGTCTGTATCACAACATAGCTAAAATTAAAAATTGCATTGTTGTCACCTTAGACAATAGGCTTAGTAGTGGAAAACTAATTTTGCATGTATCGTACCATAAAGTACAAACATGATATACTAGCTCCCACTCATCTTAGCGTACATGCAATTTCCCTTCTTATTTCCTATACGAACCCATCAACTTTAATTTTTTATTGTCCTTTTGTCTATAGCTCCCACTAGTGCAAATATTCTACAAAGAATTAGAGTGTTTAACACCGGTGAATATTGGGCAACAATAACACACACAAAAAATGTTCTTCTGGAAAATGGGCCAATGCGAATAATTATGGGTGAAGGTAATGAAAGTGTAAAACACTTATAAGTGCTAGGAACTGGACCGCATTTTTCTATGCGTATTAATTCCATATCCCGAGTACTATGGAAAACTCATTTATCGGTTTTCTTTACTTATTTCCCTCAATATAACTAATAGTTTGACCCAAATCAGATAAGCCAAGTAGATGAAATGAAGGTGTCTCTTAGTTAATGAGAGTGTTCATTTCTCCCCTTCGAAATATGTCTTAAATGGTAGTGTCATCATTTCGATGAGCACTCATAATACACATTCAAGGATTCACAAGAGACATCGCAATAAAAAATGTCATGACAACTCTTAATAACACAATATTTGTCTGAAATCCATCATCTAATAGAAAAATAAGGTCCCTCTTTATGCTAGGAAACAGTATATTATTAAGATGGAGGATGAACAAATCTTCAACGCTTAAGCATAAATCCAAATGCTTGAACATCAGCCCAACTGGAAAAATCTAAGACTTGGATCCATCCTTTTGGAGTGTCCTCACAGAATGGAATCCCCTTATTAGCAAGCCTTTGAGCCAAATCTTTCATAACATGCCCATGAGATGTTCTTCTTCTTGAACACACATATGTATGAGCTCACTCATGGTCCACTTCTCCTTCCGTGTGTTATAATTGATCCTAAATGGACCATACTCCACAGGAAGGGAATTCATAATGAAGTCTACCAAAAGGCCCTCAGAAATCTCAATGCACATGCCCTCTAATTTCGCGGCCATATCGTTCATAGTTATGATATGCCTTCTAATGCCGCTTACACCATCATACTTAGTGGTGAGAATTTCCATGATCAGCGTGCTAGCATGTTCTTTTGAGGAGTTTTTGAATTGCTCCTCCACTAATGCCAGGTAAGTTTCAGCACACACAAAGTCAGGAATTGCTCCCCTGATCTCATGATTTATTGTGCTTTTCATGAGCTTGATAGCCATGCGGTTGGAGCGCTCCCATTTCTCCATATTAGCCTCATAAACCTTACTTTTCTCAAGAAGGCTTTCATCATCAGAAGGCGGAGGAAGAGGAGCCTTTTCTCTAAGTGCACAGTCAAGGTCCATGATCACAAGGGCATTTAGAATATGCTCATTCCAGGAAGGAAAATTAGTTTCATTGAGATGTTCAATTCCACTGATGTGCCCGGAAATAACTGATGGGTCCAAAGCTGAATAAAACATAAATAACATGGATATTAAACATTATGAAAATATCCATATATAAGGAAACTTAATGCATGATATTAATCCTACGTTGGTCTGATTAATAACATGGCAAATTTAATTAAATCCTTATCGCAACACCGTTGGGCAGTAACAAAAAGGAACAAAATGTAATATCTTTATTGGAAAATTAATTATAGTAATCATGATAATAATCAACTTTGGTCAGAATATAATCATGCGTCATAAAAATTAATCATTGTAATTATCCCACGATATATAGTAGCCTTAGATAAAAGGTCCCAAAAAAATCGTAATAATCATGATCACATACAACGTTGGTCAGTATGTAACCATGCAGTACTAAAAGTAATCATCACAATTATTATGAGAATACATAGCAGTGTTAAACCAAAATTTCTCGTTGGTTCCATTCTAATTCAACACTTAATGCTCGTGAATAACGACTTAAATGCACGTAATAATAATAAATCAACCGTGCAATTTAATTAGCAGAATTAAATAATAATGCACATTGTGTGATTAACTTGTGCACACGAGACGGCAGTGCAACAATCATGCGCTGATGCCTAACTAAAACACCAGCAGCTAATTAATGACCGGCAGCAATCAAAACTAATGCACGTGTAACCTATGAAATGTACAACAGGTGCATAAGGTAAGGCTCTAATTTGTATGATGCAACACCCGGAAGAGAGAAAAAAAATGCTCATGGAATATATTGATCATACAAATGTTTAACCAGCCATCTAATGTTTTTTTCCAACAATAATGTACAGAATTCAAAGTCTCTGCATGTACTCATCCTGAAAGTACTGAGGTACCTGAGGAGTTAAAACTAAATAAGCTGCACGTGCTAGTACAGTAGTGGTACTCGGCTACTAGCCAACTCTGTCATTATGCTGCCTGGTGCCATCGCTAAGCCTAAGTCGTTCGTTAATAGAAAAGTGCCCGTGCGGCCCATTTATATGCAAGGCCCATTTGATGCCCAGTCAAATTAGTTAGTGGCAGACTACTCACTTACGAGGACCGCAAAACCAAAGCCCTAATCGAGCGCAGCCAGCTCCCTGCTCCGCCGCCGCTACCATCGGGGAAAAACGGATCGAGCGGCGCGGCTGTTACGGAAATGAGCCGGCTGTCCGAGGAAACTGCTGATGCGCCACATCCCTCGCTATTGCGTCCAACGCGCACGGCAGCCGGAGCACCGCCCTGTTGCGTGCGGCGTCTAGAGGCGGCATGATGCGCATGGCAACTGATGCCGACGGCGGCGGCGGCGACGTGCGGCACTCGCGTGGCTCCTGATGCGCGAGGTGGCGGCAGCACGGCGCGATGCGCTCACCTGACGCCTGATGTGCGCAGCGGAAGAAGCACCAACATGAGGCGAGTTGCGTGAGCGAGAACGCGAAGAGCCGAAGACGGCGGCGCTCGGACCTAATGAGCGGCGGTCGGCGCTAAGACATCGTGCACGGCGATGGAGGGAGCGCCATCCTGAGGCGCGGTGCAGTGGGAAGAAACACGGGTCTGTGGCGCGCAGCACCGGGAGTACAGCCCGAGACTGCAGTGGCTCCTGATGCGCACGGCGGCGCGAGCACGACCTGCGGCACTCGGGGACACGTCTGTAGGAACAGCACGCTCATGTGCGCGGGCGGATGGCTAAATGCGTGATTTTCAGGCAAGCTCTACCAGATTTGCAATTTCTTGCTCAGTATGATGCTATGATTAATCTACTGCAGATTATCAAATCGATTCATGTAAATCAGATCCAACCATGCTACTGATACCAAATGTTAGATTAATTACTGAGATTATTCAACTGCTAATCGGATCGTATCTAATATACATGAACACAATTTGATCTAATGCGGAAATTAGGAGCAGTAGATTGATTATACCTCCGTTTGGTGATGCCATCTTGGGTCTAGAGAGGACGAAGAACTCGACAACGTCTCCAGCACCTCGCCGGAGTAATGGAAAGTCTTCACGTCAAAGAGCCGTGCTCTCCTGATTGGAAAAGGAGTGATTTTCGGAGTAGACGATGGCTAATGCGATGGACTTATTCGTACGTGCAAATCTGCTCCTTATATATAATGCATTGGCTTTGACCATGGGACCTGAACCATATTAGCGTTAATTCAGCCCCCCAATCACAGGCATGATTTGTTAATTGCCATTTAATTGATATTAATCCTGAAATTAATTAATGGGTCAACAGTAATTTATGGTAATTAACCTTTTTGACCATTTGATCACATAATAATTCCAACATTCTCCCACTTGATCGAATGGTTAACATCATGAGTCCATACTTCGACAAAAGCATCATACCAAGGTAATGTATTCACAATAATCGAAGAGTTATTACTGGAACCCCATTATCTATAGCATAATACTCCGTCTCAACACGGATAATTATTCATGGTTGGGAGTTTGTATGTGCATGCAGGCATACTCCCTACTTATGGTCCTAGTAGTTTGTTTCTTTATTAATCATCATGTGCACTTATTTAGCGAGACAAACTTTCTTATTGTCCAAATAAAATTTGAGATCTCATTTATACAATTATCCCAACAATTAGAGGCCTTGACTTATACTTATGCTAGCAAAATTAATGGTAAGCCTTTAGTTAGGGGATCAGCTATCATGCACTTAATTAGTACATATATGCTGAACTTAATATTTGGTCTTGGACAGTACATTTCACAACATGATACTCACTTAATTGTTGTTACTTGTGAACTAATGTGCGGATTTCTTATCGCACAAAAATATTAGTTATGTAGTGTACCAATCTAAGTCCGGGCAAAATTGTTAAGCCACAAGGCTTGCCCGTCTGTATCACAACATAGCTAAAATTAAAAATTGCATTGTTGTCACCTTAGACAATAGGCTTAGTAGTGGAAAACTAATTTTGCATGTATCGTACCATAAAGTACAAACATGATATACTAGCTCCCACTCATCTTAGCGTACATGCAATTTCCCTTCTTATTTCCTATACGAACCCATCAACTTTAATTTTTTATTGTCCTTTTGTCTATAGCTCCCACTAGTGCAAATATTCTACAAAGAATTAGAGTGTTTAACACCGGTGAATATTGGGCAACAATAACACACACAAAAAATGTTCTTCTGGAAAATGGGCCAATGCGAATAATTATGGGTGAAGGTAATGAAAGTGTAAAACACTTATAAGTGCTAGGAACTGGACCGCATTTTTCTATGCGTATTAATTCCATATCCCGAGTACTATGGAAAACTCATTTATCGGTTTTCTTTACTTATTTCCCTCAATATAACTAATAGTTTGACCCAAATCAGATAAGCCAAGTAGATGAAATGAAGGTGTCTCTTAGTTAATGAGAGTGTTCATTTCTCCCCTTCGAAATATGTCTTAAATGGTAGTGTCATCATTTCGATGAGCACTCATAATACACATTCAAGGATTCACAAGAGACATCGCAATAAAAAATGTCATGACAACTCTTAATAACACAATATTTGTCTGAAATCCATCATCTAATAGAAAAATAAGGTCCCTCTTTATGCTAGGAAACAGTATATTATTAAGATGGAGGATGAACAAATCTTCAACGCTTAAGCATAAATCCAAATGCTTGAACATCAGCCCAACTGGAAAAATCTAAGACTTGGATCCATCCTTTTGGAGTGTCCTCACAGAATGGAATCCCCTTATTAGCAAGCCTTTGAGCCAAATCTTTCATAACATGCCCATGAGATGTTCTTCTTCTTGAACACACATATGTATGAGCTCACTCATGGTCCACTTCTCCTTCCGTGTGTTATAATTGATCCTAAATGGACCATACTCCACAGGAAGGGAATTCATAATGAAGTCTACCAAAAGGCCCTCAGAAATCTCAATGCACATGCCCTCTAATTTAGCGGCCATATCGGTCATAGTTATGATATGCCTTCTAATGCCGCTTACACCATCATACTTAGTGGTGAGAATTTCCATGATCAGCGTGCTAGCATGTTCTTTTGAGGAGTTTTTGAATTGCTCCTCCACTAATGCCAGGTAAGTTTCAGCACACACAAAGTCAGGAATTGCTCCCCTGATCTCATGATTTATTGTGCTTTTCATGAGCTTGATAGCCATGCGGTTGGAGCGCTCCCATTTCTCCATATTAGCCTCATAAACCTTACTTTTCTCAAGAAGGCTTTCATCATCAGAAGGCGGAGGAAGAGGAGCCTTTTCTCTAAGTGCACAGTCAAGGTCCATGATCACAAGGGCATTTAGAATATGCTCCTTCCAGGAAGGAAAATTAGTTTCATTGAGATGTTCAATTCCACTGATGTGCCCGGAAATAACTGATGGGTCCAAAGCTGAATAAAACATAAATAACATGGATATTAAACATTATGAAAATATCCATATATAAGGAAACTTAATGCATGATATTAATCCTACGTTGGTCTGATTAATAACATGGCAAATTTAATTAAATCCTTATCGCAACACCGTTGGGCAGTAACAAAAAGGAACAAAATGTAATATCTTTATTGGAAAATTAATTATAGTAATCATGATAATAATCAACTTTGGTCAGAATATAATCATGCGTCATAAAAATTAATCATTGTAATTATCCCAAGATATATAGTAGCCTTAGATAAAAGGTCCCAAAAAAATCGTAATAATCATGATCACATACAACGTTGGTCAGTATGTAACCATGCAGTACTAAAAGTAATCATCACAATTATTATGAGAATACATAGCAGTGTTAAACCAAAATTTCTCGTTGGTTCCATTCTAATTCAACACTTAATGCTCGTGAATAACGACTTAAATGCACGTAATAATAATAAATCAACCGTGCAATTTAATTAGCAGAATTAAATAATAATGCACATTGTGTGATTAACTTGTGCACACGAGACGGCAGTGCAAGAATCATGCGCTGCTGCCTAACTAAAACACCAGCAGCTAATTAATGACCGGCAGCAATCAAAACTAATGCACGTGTAACCTATGAAATGTACAACAGGTGCATAAGGTAAGGCTCTAATTTGTATGATGCAACACCCGGAAGAGAGAAAAAAAATGCTCATGGAATATATTGATCATACAAATGTTTAACCAGTCATCTAATGTTTTTTTCCAACAATAATGTACAGAATTCAAAGTCTCTGCATGTACTCATCCTGAAAGTACTGAGGTACCTGAGGAGTTAAAACTAAATAAGCTGCACGTGCTAGTACAGTAGTGGTACTCGGCTACTAGCCAACTCTGTCATTATGCTGCCTGGTGCCATCGCTAAGCCTAAGTCGTTCGTTAATAGAAAAGTGCCCGTGCGGCCCATTTATATGCAAGGCCCATTTGATGCCCAGTCAAATTAGTTAGTGGCAGACTACTCACTTACGAGGACCGCAAAACCAAAGCCCTAATCGAGCGCAGCCAGCTCCCTGCTCCGCCGCCGCTACCATCGGGGAAAAACGGATCGAGCGGCGCGGCTGTTACGGAAATGAGCCGGCTGTCCGAGGAAACTGCTGATGCGCCACATCCCTCGCTATTGCGTCCAACGCGCACGGCAGCCGGAGCACCGCCCTGTTGCGTGCGGCGTCTAGAGGCGGCATGATGCGCATGGCAACTGATGCCGACGGCGGCGGCGGCGACGTGCGGCACTCGCGTGGCTCCTGATGCGCGAGGTGGCGGCAGCACGGCGCGATGCGCTCACCTGACGCCTGATGTGCGCAGCGGAAGAAGCACCAACATGAGGCGAGTTGCGTGAGCGAGAACGCGAAGAGCCGAAGACGGCGGCGCTCGGACCTAATGAGCGGCGGTCGGCGCTAAGACATCGTGCACGGCGATGGAGGGAGCGCCATCCTGAGGCGCGGTGCAGTGGGAAGAAACACGGGTCTGTGGCGCGCAGCACCGGGAGTACAGCCCGAGACTGCAGTGGCTCCTGATGCGCACGGCGGCGCGAGCACGACCTGCGGCACTCGGGGACACGTCTGTAGGAACAGCACGCTCATGTGCGCGGGCGGATGGCTAAATGCGTGATTTTCAGGCAAGCTCTACCAGATTTGCAATTTCTTGCTCAGTATGATGCTATGATTAATCTACTGCAGATTATCAAATCGATTCATGTAAATCAGATCCAACCATGCTACTGATACCAAATGTTAGATTAATTACTGAGATTATTCAACTGCTAATCGGATCGTATCTAATATACATGAACACAATTTGATCTAATGCGGAAATTAGGAGCAGTAGATTGATTATACCTCCGTTTGGTGATGCCATCTTGGGTCTAGAGAGGACGAAGAACTCGACAACGTCTCCAGCACCTCGCCGGAGTAATGGAAAGTCTTCACGTCAAAGAGCTGTGCTCTCCTGATTGGAAAAGGAGTGATTTTCGGAGTAGACGATGGCTAATGCGATGGACTTATTCGTACGTGCAAATCTGCTCCTTATATGTAATGCATTGGCTTTGACCGTGGGACCTGAACCATATTAGCGTTAATTCAGCCCCCCAATCACGGGCATGATTTGTTAATTGCCATTTAATTGATATTAATCCTGAAATTAATTAATGGGTCAACAGTAATTTATGGTAATTAACCTCTTTGACCATTTGATCACATAATAATTCCAACATTCTCCCACTTGATCGAATGGTTAACATCATCAGTCCATACTTCGACAAAAGCATCATACCAAGGTAATGTATTCACAATAATCGAAGAGTTATTACTGGAACCCCATTATCTATAGCATAATACTCCGTCTCAACACGGATAATTATTCATGGTTGGGAGTTTGTAGGTGCATGCAGGCATACTCCCTACTTATGGTCCTAGTAGTTTGTTTCTTTATTAATCATCATGTGCACTTATTTAGCGAAACAAACTTTCTTATTGTCCAAATAAAATTTGAGATCTCATTTATACAATTATCCCAACAATTAGAGGCCTTGACTTATACTTATGCTAGCAAAATTAATGGTAAGCCTTTAGTTAGGGGATCAGCTATCATGCACTTAATTAGTACATATATGCTGAACTTAATATTTGGTCTTGGACAGTACATTTCACAACATGATACTCACTTAATTGTTGTTACTTGTGAACTAATGTGCGGATTTCTTATCGCACAAAAATATTAGTTATGTAGTGTACCAATCTAAGTCCGGGCAAAATTGTTAAGCCACAAGGCTTGCCCGTCTGTATCACAACATAGCTAAAATTAAAAATTGCATTGTTGTCACCTTAGACAATAGGCTTAGTAGTGGAAAACTAATTTTGCATGTATCGTACCATAAAGTACAAACATGATATACTAGCTCCCACTCATCTTAGCGTACATGCAATTTCCCTTCTTATT
This sequence comes from Aegilops umbellulata, assembly GCA_032464435.1. Lineage (NCBI taxonomy): Eukaryota > Viridiplantae > Streptophyta > Magnoliopsida > Poales > Poaceae > Aegilops > Aegilops umbellulata. The sequence continues at coordinate 269,740,887 of CP136059.1, read as the reverse complement.
TCCTATACGAACCCATCAACTTTAATTTTTTATTGTCCTTTTGTCTATAGCTCCCACTAGTGCAAATATTCTACAAAGAATTAGAGTGTTTAACACCGGTGAATATTGGGCAACAATAACACACACAAAAAATGTTCTTCTGGAAAATGGGCCAATGCGAATAATTATGGGTGAAGGTAATGAAAGTGTAAAACACTTATAAGTGCTAGGAACTGGACCGCATTTTTCTATGCGTATTAATTCCATATCCCGAGTACTATGGAAAACTCATTTATCGGTTTTCTTTACTTATTTCCCTCAATATAACTAATAGTTTGACCCAAATCAGATAAGCCAAGTAGATGAAATGAAGGTGTCTCTTAGTTAATGAGAGTGTTCATTTCTCCCCTTCGAAATATGTCTTAAATGGTAGTGTCATCATTTCGATGAGCACTCATAATACACATTCAAGGATTCACAAGAGACATCGCAATAAAAAATGTCATGACAACTCTTAATAACACAATATTTGTCTGAAATCCATCATCTAATAGAAAAATAAGGTCCCTCTTTATGCTAGGAAACAGTATATTATTAAGATGGAGGATGAACAAATCTTCAACGCTTAAGCATAAATCCAAATGCTTGAACATCAGCCCAACTGGAAAAATCTAAGACTTGGATCCATCCTTTTGGAGTGTCCTCACAGAATGGAATCCCCTTATTAGCAAGCCTTTGAGCCAAATCTTTCATAACATGCCCATGAGATGTTCTTCTTCTTGAACACACATATGTATGAGCTCACTCATGGTCCACTTCTCCTTCCGTGTGTTATAATTGATCCTAAATGGACCATACTCCACAGGAAGGGAATTCATAATGAAGTCTACCAAAAGGCCCTCAGAAATCTCAATGCACATGCCCTCTAATTTAGCGGCCATATCGGTCATAGTTATGATATGCCTTCTAATGCCGCTTACACCATCATACTTAGTGGTGAGAATTTCCATGATCAGCGTGCTAGCATGTTCTTTTGAGGAGTTTTTGAATTGCTCCTCCACTAATGCCAGGTAAGTTTCAGCACACACAAAGTCAGGAATTGCTCCCCTGATCTCATGATTTATTGTGCTTTTCATGAGCTTGATAGCCATGCGGTTGGAGCGCTCCCATTTCTCCATATTAGCCTCATAAACCTTACTTTTCTCAAGAAGGCTTTCATCATCAGAAGGCGGAGGAAGAGGAGCCTTTTCTCTAAGTGCACAGTCAAGGTCCATGATCACAAGGGCATTTAGAATATGCTCCTTCCAGGAAGGAAAATTAGTTTCATTGAGATGTTCAATTCCACTGATGTGCCCGGAAATAACTGATGGGTCCAAAGCTGAATAAAACATAAATAACATGGATATTAAACATTATGAAAATATCCATATATAAGGAAACTTAATGCATGATATTAATCCTACGTTGGTCTGATTAATAACATGGCAAATTTAATTAAATCCTTATCGCAACACCGTTGGGTAGTAACAAAAAGGAACAAAATGTAATATCTTTATTGGAAAATTAATTATAGTAATCATGATAATAATCAACTTTGGTCAGAATATAATCATGCGTCATTAAAATTAATCATTGTAATTATCCCAAGATATATAGTAGCCTTAGATAAAAGGTCCCAAAAAAATCGTAATAATCATGATCACATACAACGTTGGTCAGTATGTAACCATGCAGTACTAAAAGTAATCATCACAATTATTATGAGAATACATAGCAGTGTTAAACCAAAATTTCTCGTTGGTTCCATTCTAATTCAACACTTAATGCTCGTGAATAACGACTTAAATGCACGTAATAATAATAAATCAACCGTGCAATTTAATTAGCAGAATTAAATAATAATGCACATTGTGTGATTAACTTGTGCACACGAGACGGCAGTGCAAGAATCATGCGCTGCTGCCTAACTAAAACACCAGCAGCTAATTAATGACCGGCAGCAATCAAAACTAATGCACGTGTAACCTATGAAATGTACAACAAGTGCATAAGGTAAGGCTCTAATTTGTATGATGCAACACCCGGAAGAGAGAAAAAAAATGCTCATGGAATATATTGATCATACAAATGTTTAACCAGCCATCTAATGTTTTTTTCCAACAATAATGTACAGAATTCAAAGTCTCTGCATGTACTCATCCTGAAAGTACTGAGGTACCTGAGGAGTTAAAACTAAATAAGCTGCACGTGCTAGTACAGTAGTGGTACTCGGCTACTAGCCAACTCTGTCATTATGCTGCCTGGTGCCATCGCTAAGCCTAAGTCGTTCGTTAATAGAAAAGTGCCCGTGCGGCCCATTTATATGCAAGGCCCATTTGATGCCCAGTCAAATTAGTTAGTGGCAGACTACTCACTTACGAGGACCGCAAAACCAAAGCCCTAATCGAGCGCAGCCAGCTCCCTGCTCCGCCGCCGCTACCATCGGGGAAAAACGGATCGAGCGGCGCGGCTGTTACGGAAATGAGCCGGCTGTCCGAGGAAACTGCTGATGCGCCACATCCCTCGCTATTGCGTCCAACGCGCACGGCAGCCGGAGCACCGCCCTGTTGCGTGCGGCGTCTAGAGGCGGCATGATGCGCATGGCAACTGATGCCGACGGCGGCGGCGGCGACGTGCGGCACTCGCGTGGCTCCTGATGCGCGAGGTGGCGGCAGCACGGCGCGATGCGCTCACCTGACGCCTGATGTGCGCAGCGGAAGAAGCACCAACATGAGGCGAGTTGCGTGAGCGAGAACGCGAAGAGCCGAAGACGGCGGCGCTCGGACCTAATGAGCGGCGGTCGGCGCTAAGACATCGTGCACGGCGATGGAGGGAGCGCCATCCTGAGGCGCGGTGCAGTGGGAAGAAACACGGGTCTGTGGCGCGCAGCACCGGGAGTACAGCCCGAGACTGCAGTGGCTCCTGATGCGCACGGCGGCGCGAGCACGACCTGCGGCACTCGGGGACACGTCTGTAGGAACAGCACGCTCATGTGCGCGGGCGGATGGCTAAATGCGTGATTTTCAGGCAAGCTCTACCAGATTTGCAATTTCTTGCTCAGTATGATGCTATGATTAATCTACTGCAGATTATCAAATCGATTCATGTAAATCAGATCCAACCATGCTACTGATACCAAATGTTAGATTAATTACTGAGATTATTCAACTGCTAATCGGATCGTATCTAATATACATGAACACAATTTGATCTAATGCGGAAATTAGGAGCAGTAGATTGATTATACCTCCGTTTGGTGATGCCATCTTGGGTCTAGAGAGGACGAAGAACTCGACAACGTCTCCAGCACCTCGCCGGAGTAATGGAAAGTCTTCACGTCAAAGAGCCGTGCTCTCCTGATTGGAAAAGGAGTGATTTTCGGAGTAGACGATGGCTAATGCGATGGACTTATTCGTACGTGCAAATCTGCTCCTTATATATAATGCATTGGCTTTGACCGTGGGACCTGAACCATATTAGCGTTAATTCAGCCCCCCAATCACAGGCATGATTTGTTAATTGCCATTTAATTGATATTAATCCTGAAATTAATTAATGGGTCAACAGTAATTTATGGTAATTAACCTTTTTGACCATTTGATCACATAATAATTCCAACATTCTCCCACTTGATCGAATGGTTAACATCATCAGTCCATACTTCGACAAAAGCATCATACCAAGGTAATGTATTCACAATAATCGAAGAGTTATTACTGGAACCCCATTATCTATAGCATAATACTCCGTCTCAACACGGATAATTATTCATGGTTGGGAGTTTGTATGTGCATGCAGGCATACTCCCTACTTATGGTCCTAGTAGTTTGTTTCTTTATTAATCATCATGTGCACTTATTTAGCGAGACAAACTTTCTTATTGTCCAAATAAAATTTGAGATCTCATTTATACAATTATCCCAACAATTAGAGGCCTTGACTTATACTTCTGCTAGCAAAATTAATGGTAAGCCTTTAGTTAGGGGATCAGCTATCATGCACTTAATTAGTACATATATGCTGAATTTAATATTTGGTCTTGGACAGTACATTTCACAACATGATACTCACTTAATTGTTGTTACTTGTGAACTAATGTGCGGATTTCTTATCGCACAAAAATATTAGTTATGTAGTGTACCAATCTAAGTCCGGGCAAAATTGTTAAGCCACAAGGCTTGCCCGTCTGTATCACAACATAGCTAAAATTAAAAATTGCATTGTTGTCACCTTAGACAATAGGCTTAGTAGTGGAAAACTAATTTTGCATGTATCGTACCATAAAGTACAAACATGATATACTAGCTCCCACTCATCTTAGCGTACATGCAATTTCCCTTCTTATTTCCTATACGAACCCATCAACTTTAATTTTTTATTGTCCTTTTGTCTATAGCTCCCACTAGTGCAAATATTCTACAAAGAATTAGAGTGTTTAACACCGGTGAATATTGGGCAACAATAACACACACAAAAAATGTTCTTCTGGAAAATGGGCCAATGCGAATAATTATGGGTGAAGGTAATGAAAGTGTAAAACACTTATAAGTGCTAGGAACTGGACCGCATTTTTCTATGCGTATTAATTCCATATCCCGAGTACTATGGAAAACTCATTTATCGGTTTTCTTTACTTATTTCCCTCAATATAACTAATAGTTTGACCCAAATCAGATAAGCCAAGTAGATGAAATGAAGGTGTCTCTTAGTTAATGAGAGTGTTCATTTCTCCCCTTCGAAATATGTCTTAAATGGTAGTGTCATCATTTCGATGAGCACTCATAATACACATTCAAGGATTCACAAGAGACATCGCAATAAAAAATGTCATGACAACTCTTAATAACACAATATTTGTCTGAAATCCATCATCTAATAGAAAAATAAGGTCCCTCTTTATGCTAGGAAACAGTATATTATTAAGATGGAGGATGAACAAATCTTCAACGCTTAAGCATAAATCCAAATGCTTGAACATCAGCCCAACTGGAAAAATCTAAGACTTGGATCCATCCTTTTGGAGTGTCCTCACAGAATGGAATCCCCTTATTAGCAAGCCTTTGAGCCAAATCTTTCATAACATGCTCATGAGATGTTCTTCTTCTTGAACACACATATGTATGAGCTCACTCATGGTCCACTTCTCCTTCCGTGTGTTATAATTGATCCTAAATGGACCATACTCGACAGGAAGGGAATTCATAATGAAGTCTACCAAAAGGCCCTCAGAAATCTCAATGCACATGCCCTCTAATTTAGCGGCCATATCGGTCATAGTTATGATATGCCTTCTAATGCCGCTTACACCATCATACTTAGTGGTGAGAATTTCCATGATCAGCGTGCTAGCATGTTCTTTTGAGGAGTTTTTGAATTGCTCCTCCACTAATGCCAGGTAAGTTTCAGCACACACAAAGTCAGGAATTGCTCCCCTGATCTCATGATTTATTGTGCTTTTCATGAGCTTGATAGCCATGCGGTTGGAGCGCTCCCATTTCTCCATATTAGCCTCATAAACCTTACTTTTCTCAAGAAGGCTTTCATCATCAGAAGGCGGAGGAATAGGAGCCTTTTCTCTAAGTGCACAGTCAAGGTCCATGATCACAAGGGCATTTAGAATATGCTCCTTCCAGGAAGGAAAATTAGTTTCATTGAGATGTTCAATTCCACTGATGTGCCCGGAAATAACTGATGGGTCCAAAGCTGAATAAAACATAAATAACATGGATATTAAACATTATGAAAATATCCATATATAAGGAAACTTAATGCATGATATTAATCCTACGTTGGTCTGATTAATAACATGGCAAATTTAATTAAATCCTTATCGCAACACCGTTGGGCAGTAACGAAAAGGAACAAAATGTAATATGTTTATTGGAAAATTAATTATAGTAATCATGATAATAATCAACTTTGGTCAGAATATAATCATGCGTCATAAAAGTTAATCATTGTAATTATCCCAAGATATATAGTAGCCTTAGATAAAAGGTCCCAAAAAAATCATAATAATCATGATCACATACAACGTTGGTCAGTATGTAACCATGCAGTACTAAAAGTAATCATCACAATTATTATGAGAATACATAGCAGTGTTAAACCAAAATTTCTCGTTGGTTCCATTCTAATTCAACACTTAATGCTCGTGAATAACGACTTAAATGCATGTAATAATAATAAATCAACCGTGCAATTTAATTAGCAGAATTAAATAATAATGCACATTGTGTGATTAACTTGTGCACACGAGACGGCAGTGCAAGAATCATGCGCTGCTGCCTAACTAAAACACCAGCAGCTAATTAATGACCGGCAGCAATCAAAACTAATGCACGTGTAACCTATGAAATGTACAACATGTGCATAAGGTAAGGCTCTAATTTGTATGATGCAACACCCGGAAGAGAGAAAAAAAAATGCTCATGGAATATATTGATCATTCAAATGTTTAACCAGCCATCTAATGTTTTTTTCCAACAATAATGTACAGAATTCAAAGTCTCTGCATGTACTCATCCTGAAAGTGCTGAGGTACCTGAGGAGTTAAAACTAAATAAGTTGCACGTGCTAGTACAGTAGTGGTACTCGGCTACTAGCCAACTCTGTCATTATGCTGCCTGGTGCCATCGCTAAGCCTAAGTCGTTCGTTAATAGAAAAGTGCCCGTGCGGCCCATTTATATGCAAGGCCCATTTGATGCCCAGTCAAATTAGTTAGTGGCAGACTACTCACTTACGAGGACCGCAAAACCAAAGCCCTAATCGAGCGCAGCCAGCTCCCTGCTCCGCCACCGCTACCATCGGGGAAAAACGGATCGAGCGGCGCGGCTGTTACGGAAATGAGCCGGCTGTCCGAGGAAACTGCTGATGCGCCACATCCCTCGCTATTGCGTCCAACGGGCACGGCAGCCGGAGCACCGCCCTGTTGCGTGCGGCGTCCAGAGGCGGCATGATGCGCATGGCAACTGATGCCGACGGCGGCGGCGGCGACGTGCGGCACTCGCGTGGCTCCTGATGCGCGAGGTGGCGGCAGCACGGCGCGATGCGCTCACCTGACGCCTGATGTGCGCAGCGGAAGAAGCACCAACATGAGGCGAGTTGCGTGAGCGAGAACCCGAAGAGCCGAAGACGGCGGCGCTCGGACCTAATGAGCGGCGGTCGGCGCTAAGACATCGTGCACGGCGATGGAGGGAGCGCCATCCTGAGGCGCGGTGCAGTGGGAAGAAACACGGGTCTGTGGCGCGCAGCACCGGGAGTACAGCCCGAGGCTGCAGCGGCTCGTGATGCACACGGCGGCGCGAGCACGACCTGCGGCACTCGGGGACACGTCTGCAGGAACAGCACGCTCATGTGCGCGGGCGGATGGCTAAATGCGTGATTTTCAGGCAAGCTCTACCAGATTTGCAATTTCTTGCTCAGTATGATGCTATGATTAATCTACTGCAGATTATCAAATCGATTCATGTAAATCAGATCCAACCATGCTACTGATACCAAATGTTAGATTAATTACTGAGATTATTCAACTGCTAATCGGATCGTATCTAATATACATGAACACAATTTGATCTAATGAGGAAATTAGGAGCAGTAGATTGATTATACCTCCGTTTGGTGATGCCATCTTGGGTCTAGAGAGGACGAAGAACTCGACAACGTCTCCAGCACCTCGCCGGAGTAATGGAAAGTCTTCACGTCAAAGAGCCGTGCTCTCCTGATTGGAAAAGGAGTGATTTTCATAGTAGACGATGGCTAATGCGATGGACTTATTCGTACGTGCAAATCTGCTCCTTATATATAATGCATTGGCTTTGACCGTGGGACCTGAACCATATTAGCGTTAATTCAGCCCCCCAATCACGGGCATGATTTGTTAATTGCCATTTAATTGATATTAATCCTGAAATTAATTAATGGGTCAACAGTAATTTATGGTAATTAACCTTTTTGACCATTTGATCACATAATAATTCCAACATTCTCCCACTTGATCGAATGGTTAACATCATCAGTCCATACTTCGACAAAAGCATCATACCAAGGTAATGTATTCACAATAATCGAAGAGTTATTACTGGAACCCCATTATCTATAGCATAATACTCCGTCTCAACACGGATAATTATTCATGGTTGGGAGTTTGTATGTGCATGCAGGCATACTCCCTACTTATGGTCCTAGTAGTTTGTTTCTTTATTAATCATCATGTGCACTTATTTAGCGAGACAAACTTTCTTATTGTCCAAATAAAATTTGAGATCTCATTTATACAATTATCCCAACAATTAGAGGCCTTGACTTATACTTATGCTAGCAAAATTAATGGTAAGCCTTTAGTTAGGGGATCAGCTATCATGCACTTAATTAGTACATATATGCTGAATTTAATATTTGGTCTTGGACAGTACATTTCACAACATGATACTCACTTAATTGTTGTTACTTGTGAACTAATGTGCGGATTTCTTATCGCACAAAAATATTAGTTATGTAGTGTACCAATCTAAGTCCGGGCAAAATTGTTAAGCCACAAGGCTTGCCCGTCTGTATCACAACATAGCTAAAATTAAAAATTGCATTGTTGTCACCTTAGACAATAGGCTTAGTAGTGGAAAACTAATTTTGCATGTATCGTACCATAAAGTACAAACATGATATACTAGCTCCCACTCATCTTAGCGTACATGCTATTTCCCTTCTTATTTCCTATACGAACCCATCAACTTTAATTTTTTATTGTCCTTTTGTCTATAGCTCCCACTAGTGCAAATATTCTACAAAGAATTAGAGTGTTTAACACCGGTGAATATTGGGCAACAATAACACACACAAAAAATGTTCTTCTGGAAAATGGGCCAATGCGAATAATTATGGGTGAAGGTAATGAAAGTGTAAAACACTTATAAGTGCTAGGAACTGGACCGCATTTTTCTATGCGTATTAATTCCATATCCCGAGTACTATGGAAAACTCATTTATCGGTTTTCTTTACTTATTTGCCTCAATATAACTAATAGTTTGACCCAACTCAGATAAGCCAAGTAGATGAAATGAAGGTGTCTCTTAGTTAATGAGAGTGTTCATTTCTCCCCTTCGAAATATGTCCTAAATGGTAGTGTCATCATTTCGATGAGCACTCATAATACACATTCAAGGATTTACAAGAGACATCGCAATAAAAAATGTCATGACAACTCTTAATAACACAATATTTGTCTGAAATCCATCATCTAATAGAAAAATAAGGTCCCTCTTTATGCTAGGAAACAGTATATTATTAAGATGGAGGATGAACAAATCTTCAACGCTTAAGCATAAATCCAAATGCTTGAACATCAGCCCAACTGGAAAAATCTAAGACTTGGATCCATCCTTTTGGAGTGTCCTCACAGAATGGAATCCCCTTATTAGCAAGCCTTTGAGCCAAATCTTTCATAACATGCCCATGAGATGTTCTTCTTCTTGAACACACATATGTATGAGCTCACTCATGGTCCACTTCTCCTTCCGTGTGTTATAATTGATCCTAAATGGACCATACTCCACAGGAAGGGAATTCATAATGAAGTCTACCAAAAGGCCCTCAGAAATCTCAATGCACATGCCCTCTAATTTCGCGGCCATATCGTTCATAGTTATGATATGCCTTCTAATGCCGCTTACACCATCATACTTAGTGGTGAGAATTTCCATGATCAGCGTGCTAGCATGTTCTTTTGAGGAGTTTTTGAATTGCTCCTCCACTAATGCCAGGTAAGTTTCAGCACACACAAAGTCAGGAATTGCTCCCCTGATCTCATGATCTATTGTGCTTTTCATGAGCTTGATAGCCATGCGGTTGGAGCGCTCCCATTTCTCCATATTAGCCTCATAAACCTTACTTTTCTCAAGAAGGCTTTCATCATCAGAAGGCGGAGGAATAGGAGCCTTTTCTCTAAGTGCACAGTCAAGGTCCATGATCACAAGGGCATTTAGAATATGCTCCTTCCAGGAAGGAAAATTAGTTTCATTGAGATGTTCAATTCCATTGATGTGCCCGGAAATAACTGATGGGTCCAAAGCTGAATAAAACATAAATAGCATGGATATTAAACATTATGAAAATATCCATATATAAGGAAACTTAATGCATGATATTAATCCTACGTTGGTCTGATTAATAACATGGCAAATTTAATTAAATCCTTATCGCAACACCGTTGGGCAGTAACGAAAAGGAACAAAATGTAATATCTTTATTGGAAAATTAATTATAGTAATCATGATAATAATCAACTTTGGTCAGAATATAATCATGCGTCATAAAAATTAATCATTGTAATTATCCCAAGATATATAGTAGCCTTAGATAAAAGGTCCCAAAAAATCATAATAATCATGATCACATACAACGTTGGTCAGTATGTAACCATGCAGTACTAAAAGTAATCATCACAATTATTATGAGAATACATAGCAGTGTTAAACCAAAATTTCTCGTTGGTTCCATTCTAATTCAACACTTAATGCTCGTGAATAACGACTTAAATGCACGTAATAATAATAAATCAACCGTGCAATTTAATTAGCAGAATTAAATAATAATGCACATTGTGTGATTAACTTGTGCACACGAGACGGCAGTGCAAGAATCATGCGCTGCTGCCTAACTAAAACACCAGCAGCTAATTAATGACCGGCAGCAATCAAAACTAATGCACGTGTAACCTATGAAATGTACAACAGGTGCATAAGGTAAGGCTCTAATTTGTATGATGCAACACCTGGAAGAGAGAAAAAAATGCTCATGGAATATATTGATCATACAAATGTTTAACCAGCCATCTAATGTTTTTTTCCAACAACAATGTACAGAATTCAAAGTCTCTGCATGTACTCATCCTGAAAGTACTGAGGTACCTGAGGAGTTAAAACTAAATAAGCTGCACATGGTAGTACAGTAGTGGTACTCGGCTACTAGCCAACTCTGTCATTATGCTGCCTGGTGCCATCGCTAAGCCTAAGTCGTTCGTTAATAGAAAAGTGCCCGTGCGGCCCATTTATATGCAAGGCCCATTTGATGCCCAGTCAAATTAGTTAGTGGCAGACTACTCACTTACGAGGACCGCAAAACCAAAGCCCTAATCGAGCGCAGCCAGCTCCCTGCTCCGCCGCCGCTACCATCGGGGAAAAACGGATCGAGCGGCGCGGCTGTTACGGAAATGAGTCGGCTGTCCGAGGAAACTGCTGATGCGCCACATCCCTCGCTATTGCGTTCAACGCGCACGGCAGCCGGAGCACCGCCCTGTTGCGTGCGGCGTCCAGAGGCGGCATGATGCGCATGGCAACTGATGCCGACGGCGGCGGCGACGACGTGCGGCACTCGCGTGGCTCCTGATGCGCGAGGTGGCGGCAGCACGGCGCGATGCGCTCACCTGACGCCTGATGTGCGCAGCGGAAGAAGCACCAACATGAGGCGAGTTGCGTGAGCGAGAACGCGAAGAGCCGAAGACGGCGGCGCTCGGACCTAATGAGCGGCGGTCGGCGCTAAGACATCGTGCACGGCGATGGAGGGAGCGCCATCCTGAGGCGCGGTGCAGTGGGAAGAAACACGGGTCTGTGGCGCGCAGCACCGGGAGTACAGCCCGAGGCTGCAGCGGCTCCTGATGCGCATGGCGGCGCGAGCACGACCTGCGGCACTCGGGGACACGTCTGCAGGAACAGCACGCTCATGTGCGCGGGCGGATGGCTAAATGCGTGATTTTCAGGCAAGCTCTACCAGATTTGCAATTTCTTGCTCAGTATGATGCTATGATTAATCTACTGCAGATTATCAAATCGATTCATGTAAATCAGATCCAACCATGCTACTGATACCAAATGTTAGATTAATTACTGAGATTATTCAACTGCTAATCGGATCGTATCTAATATACATGAACACAATTTGATCTAATGCGGAAATTAGGAGCAGTAGATTGATTATACCTCCGTTTGGTGATGCCATCTTGGGTCTAGAGAGGACGAAGAACTCGACAACGTCTCCAGCACCTCGCCGGAGTAATGGAAAGTCTTCACGTCAAAGAGCCGTGCTCTCCTGATTGGAAAAGGAGTGATTTTCGGAGTAGACGATGGCTAATGCGATGGACTTATTCGTACGTGCAAATCTGCTCCTTATATATAATGCATTGGCTTTGACCGTGGGACCTGAACCATATTAGCGTTAATTCAGCCCCCCGATCACGGGCATGATTTGTTAATTGCCATTTAATTGATATTAATCCTGAAATTAATTAATGGGTCAACAGGAATTTGTGGTAATTAACCTTTTTGACCATTTGATCACATAATAATTCCAACAGACCCTATTATTGCAGGTTGTTGTTGGGCATTTTCCGCTGTGGTGGCAACTGAAGGCATTGTGAAGTTGAGCACGAGGAAGCTTATCTCGTTGTCTGAGCAAGAGCTGGTTGATTGTGATGTCCATGGTGTGGATCAGGGTTGTGAGGGTGGTGAGATGGACGATGCCTTCAAGTTCATCATCAAGAACTGTGGCCTCACCATCGAGGCCAACTACCCATACACGGCACATGACAGACAGTGCAAGACCAGCATTGCAAGCAACAGTGTTGCAACCATCAAGGGGCTACGAGGATGTGCCCGCCAACGATGAATCTTCTCTTATGAAAGCCGTTGCTAACCAGCCTGTATCAGTAGTTGTGGACGGAGGTGATGTCATATTTCAACACTACTCTGGCAGGGTAATGACCGGCTCTTGCGGAACTGATTTGGACCATGGGATAGCAGCTATTGGATATGGTATGACGAGTGACGGAACTAAGTATTGGTTGTTAAAAAACTCATGGGGCACGACATGGGGCGAGCGTGGGTACCTCAGAATGGAGAAGGATATTTCCGACAAGAGTGGTATGTGTGGCTTGGCCATGCAACCTTCCTACCCTACCGAGTAGGGAAATACATTGGCACGTATATTTACAAATATTACATAAATACATGTATTTTTATCTGTATGTATGTACCTTTGATTACACTACATTGTTTCGTGTTTGGACAGTCACGAAATGTTCCGTTAATATATATAAAGAAGATAGATGACTTCAAGCTTAAATGCTAAATGCTCTATGGCGATGTTTATGCTGAAATCCATTTTGTTTAAATCCACAAATTGATTCGAACAATATTTTTTTGTCAAAAATGGGTGGACGCCCCTGATCTTTGCATCGATCAATGCACACATCCATCGCGTTGAAGAAATTTATTACATAGTGTTTCGCTACACATGAATAAAAGGCACAAGAATAAGAAACAATGTACAACTCAGGACATTATTACTAGGCCGTCACTCATATTGGCTAAATAAAGCTTGAACTACCACCTTCAAGTGGTTGCACCCGAAGTCTAGAATATTCTACGCTTTTCACACGCTGCAGTAAAGCACATATGTTAACCTAAATAAATTAGAAGATATAAATTTTGTGGGCGTATTTTTCTTCAAAATATGGCCAAAGTGGCAATAGTCAACACGCCACGTGGGTAGGTCATACCTGGGTTGCACCGATGCATTTCCATACTTACTAGATCGGGAGCACGCCTTGGCGCGGGGTGCCGGTCCCAACGTTAGTTCCTTGCTTAGTGGTAGCCCAGAGGCATATGCATTCAAGTACTAAATTTAATAGATGCTCAAGGAAAGCAAGGTACACACAGGTCTATTACTGATGGTATCGGCATATGTCCGAAGACAGAACAGAGCACACAACATATACATGAAATAAAACGTATGATACGACACAGTAAACGGATTAGAAAACCAACATTAGAGCCACAGCTTAACTGGTTCATAACTTACATCAACCACGGAGTAGTTAATCCATCAGAAGCATCATCTCATGGCACTGACCATACATCGTTAGCAACCAAGAGCTAAACAAACACCACACAAAATAGAAGGCCAATGCTGATCATAGTACCAACAGCGGCTGGTCTTTCACAAGCACCACATTAAAGTTTTCTAGGTCGGTGTAACGGAACATCGCATCGCAAGCAATACGGCACGACAAAAGGGACGATGGACCTAGGAAGAAGCTTCACCATCTAACACACGTCGAGACGTCCATTCGCTAGACCATCAATGGGAGAGCACATCTAACCAACACACCATGGTCCTGCAATAACACAAGTTTAAGTAAGAGCCAAATCGTGTACAACATAGGAGGCGACCGACGATATAAAAGGTACCTAGCTGACACACCAAAATAATGATCCACCTAGGGCCGTTTGGACTACAGCTTGGCCCTTTTAGTCGCGGACGTCTCGTCTTCATCCGCCGCCAGGCTTTTAGTTGATTTGCTTCAAGAACAAATAACAATTATGTACAAGAAGTAGAAAAATGATGCATATATTGTTAAACACTCGTATCAACCCACACCCAGATACCTCAACGTAGCATCAAGCTCACCACCGAGACCAGCAGAGCGTCATCCAGTTTTTCGAGCCCCTGGCAGGCATAAACGAATATTCCTTGTCAACTGACCATCAAACAACCATGTGAATAGGTTTGGATGTATTTTCACCAAGCAAACGAAAGGAAATACCTAAGCACGGCCATCGGAAAACAAGGGTTTACACAACACAGACTTAGGTAGACCACTTGCTGGCACTCTCTTTATACCGACACTGCAGGTCACAGACCCAACAAATTCACATCACATATCTAGAATCGTTTGTTTACGCCATCTTGGATCATTTTTGTTGGAACAACTCATACCTTTTGTTGACTGAGGTCAGGGAAGAATTAGTCTTCTTTCCTTCAGGGGTGGTAAGTTCATAGAAAAAAATACATGCGGCAGTAGATCAATACGGTCAAGGCAAATGCATAGCTGTTGTCTGTCCCTGGAGGACAATCTTTTCTACAGGAGAGAACTTGCCCTGGAGCCTTTAGCAATAAGATCAAGAACATAAGCATATGACCAAATCAGGCAAAGGACAGCACATGATTAGCGCGGAGATAAACAGATAGCATGTACCTCTTATGGAAGTCTATCATCTCAGAAGTGTCATCATTTATGTACCACCGACACGCTGCACTTCCGCTCACACCCCTTCGACCTACAGACCGCAAGCAAAGACATAGCACGTCACATAAACAGACATGGGCAAAAGAGTAGCCATCTAGTCAACCTAACAAGAGTTCTTACCTTCATAGGCCTTCACCAGAGTTCCAACAAATAGTGCAACCACTGGTTCAGTCGAGCCCAACTCGATAATGTAGTCTCCCTGATAGGTTGTAGCACGTTCGCCCCAGAGCACAACAGTTATCTGGCACCCATTGCACAAAATATAAACAAAATATACTGAAAGCAATGGAAGGCTAATAGAGACAACAACACAAACAACAAGCACCTGACAGGGCAACATGGCATACCTTAGGTCCATGATACTGATAGAACGCTTTGTGGAAGGCTCGCTCCTGCTCGAGCTATGATGCTGAACAACATCGGATACACCAGTGATAACGCCGAGCACATCTAGACAACCAGAGAAAAGGAAAACATCTTACAGGCACACACAACAAACAAACGAAGACAATGATCGTGTAGGCAACACACCTGTGAAGAATTCAGGTGTCTCGAGAGGTGCGGGGAGGCGTGACAGTTTAGTGAGTCAGTAGGTGCAGAAGGGAAACTGAGCTTCTGGATCAATATTAGGATTAGCCGTACTGAACCTATTGAACCTGAAACTGAGCTTCTAGATCAGTATTAGGATCGGCCGTACTGAACCTATTGAACCTGATCATGTGTATCGCATAGACAGGCTTGAAACAAGGTTTGTTCAGGAACACCAAGAACTGTGAAATGTCATATGCACATCCTGCCTTCAGTTTGCCCATAAACTTAGGCACAAGCTTCTCACCAATCTCAGCATAGATGTGGTTGCCCTGCCAAGAAACAACATGCATCAATTACCAAGCATAGAAGGCTGAAGAAAATTACAACCAATGCAGGCGTTGAGGCTGGAGAAATCGTATACCTGGACATCCAAAAGGACCAGGTCAGTGTGTTTGATAGGACTGTCATCAGCGTCTCCACGGTGCTGCCACAAACACGAAACATACACATGGATGGTCAAGTTCCTGTCCCCGAGAACAAGAGACTGCAGACCAGCCATCGCCATCTACAACAAAAGGGTCATCACCAAAATACACGACCACCGTTAAACTAAATAAACCAGTATGACATAAGCCACGCCAATACATGCAAACACTCAAAATATCAACCCCACCATACGGAACACACTTATTCAGCCATCGCCAATGCCATGTAACAAGATATCATCCAACTCACAAAAGCATGCCACTGACTAACAAAATGAAGACGGGCGTCGTATACAAACCTAGGCCATCCCTGCGGCCCGAAAGACCTCAGGAAAAACAATGTTTTTGGTCTCAGAACCACAATTGCCATTAGCATCTAATATAAGGATTTTCAAAGAAGCTCTTGAAGTAACACGAGACACTGCCACATACAGCTGCCCGTGCGTAAAAACAGGACCCTTAAGATATATGCCAACAGCGGACAGGGTCTGTCCCTGGCTCTTATTGATTGTCATGGCATAGCACAAACGAACAGGAAACTGGCGTCGCCTAAGCACAAAGGGTGCGTTTCCTTTCTTCGCCAATAACTCAATCCTGGGGATATAAACGGTATCACCCACATTGGAGCCAGTCATAATAACAGCCTTGATAAGCCGGTCGCCCAATTCTTTTACGATCAGCCGGGTACCGTTACACAAACCATTTGCCTGGCTAAGGTTTCTAAGAAGCATAATTGGAACACCAACCTTAAGAGTCAGCCTATGGTTTGGGAAGTTTATAATTTTAGTTGCATTCAGGTACTCAGCTGGATAATAAACTTCTTTGTCTCTAACAGAATCTGCAGAGTCGTCAATAGAATCAGCACTTAAATAGTCCTTGCTATCAGTAGGAACCAATTTAATAATATAGTCATTAATATCCTCAGCATGGTCGTTGGTAGGAGCTAAAATGGCTCTCTCTTGCAAGTAGCCAGAGTTTAGGTAGTTGAGTAAAAAATCACCATAGACAGAAGAAACAATAGCAGCTATTGGGTCACCGGTCGTACGAACCAAGAGGTCGTCCGGTATCTGTATCCAAGAAGCCTCGACATCATCACCTCTCTTTGTAACAGGCAGCTTCCCCTCCCCCGGATCTAGAACCCATCTGCTAAACAAGGCAACATCCTGCCGCGCCTGAATATCCGCCCCAGGGACAAATAAGCGCATGTTAATAGAAAGAGACAATTTCCGAACAGAGCGCCACAGCGGGGAATTTGTGATCGCTGCATCAATAATCTGAGGCCTAGTACCTCCCTCGACGACCGGTAAGATTTGTCTAAGGTCACCACCCAAGACCATTACTATTCCACCGAACGGAACATCTGCAAGATCTGGATTACCCACAGAGAGGACATCACGCAACGTTCTATCTACCGCCTCAAAGCATTTCCTGTGTCATAAGCGCCTCGTCCCAAATAACAAGCGAAGATACCATCATCAACTTACAAAGCCTAGAACCTCTTTTAATATCACATTGTGTATTATCCTCAAGAAGAATAGGTATTTTAAAGCGAGAATGAGCAGTCCTCCCACCAGGCAACAACAACGATGCAATGCCGGACGATGCAACAGTAAGCACTATCTTCCTCTCACCCCTAAGGAAAGCACATATTGCACTCCACAGGTAAGTCTTCCCAGTACCGCCGTACCCAGAGACAAAAAAAAGCCTGGTTCCCCCGCCTGTACGCACCCCACAATCGTCTTATAAGCAAACAACTGGTCCTCATTTAAACTATCGAACATAACTAAGGACTGTTCTGCTAAAGCACATGCATCATAAGACAATTCCTCACGGATTAGACGATTATCATCAGATTGTTCACTTTCGCAAGAGCGGGGCGGTAAATTAAAGTTTCTTATATCAGAACCGTGTTTCAAAAAAATGTCGGCCAGCTCATCAAGAAGCATATCTCTTAGTCTCTCAGGAGGAACAACATAATTTCGATTACCCAGGGCGTGACGCAACCTATACTGGATATCATCGTACATGCTAACACAATAACGTTCAAAGAAACCCAGTTCATCCCTGATAGAACAATGCATGAGCATGGTCACAAACAGCTGCCTAAGCCGATGCCCAAACCCCAGACAACCGCTTCATCAAACGCTGTGTACCACTCACTATCATCTCCTAATAAACCACGCGCAGCGCAAGCCTCTTTAAAGGTGTGATAAAGACGACCAGCATACGTTCGGAGATCTTCGAAAGACCTAGCCCCCTTAACAATCATCAAAAGCATGCGTAAATAATATAATTCACCACTCAAAGGATGCACATAATATACGCGGCCAATCTTTTCACCCCTACCCCTTGGATGCCATGACCTACTTTTAACATCCCATGTCCAAGCAATTGGAAAATCACAGTACGTCAATGACCGAGCTTCTTCGAACATCTCATTCGCAACAAACCATTCGGTAAGCATAGTCTTTTGCAAGAAGTCAGAACCAACAATTTTCGTGAGGTCAGCACCAGCACGATAGTAGATAGTATTCATGCAAGGCATATGAACAGTGAGCCTTTGAACCGACGGCATTTTAAAGTGTATCTCAAACCCAAATATGCGCCATAATGCATCATACTCACATATATAACGACATATCAAATACTCCTGAACCTCGTCCACTGTACGACAACCAGATTTAGTCAAATTTTTTAACCTTTCTAACATGACCTTAGAGTAATCAGCACCCTTGGTGACGTACTTGAAGAGGTATTTCATCACTTGTGTCTTATTACACCACTCTACATTTATATGACCCTGGAATTTCTTGAGCATCGCCATATTATAAGGAACAACATGTCTATTGTCAAGAAAGTGACCATTTTTATAAACCCTTCGACCGTCGTCGCGACGTTGATATAAAACAAACCCGTTATCATAAATGACAGTAGCATCTCTAAAATCCTTTGGAAAATATTTAGAACAAACACCTTTTTTCATGCAGACACATTTATCGTTCATTTCACCACACGGACCGTGCATCATAAATTCGGAAACTAAAGCATACCCTAGAGGATCAAGCAACGCATCAAGTATCTCAGCAGATATTAATGAATTAATATTTTCAACACCAATCTCACCGTTGCCCCCTATCCGCCAGACAAGTATATGTGCGTGTGGCAGCCCACGCTTCTGGAACTCAACAGTATATAGGACTGAAAAGGAAATAAAAAAGATAAGTCAGCCAGACCAGCAAGAAAAATAAATAAAAGGCCGGTCAGAAACACCGACCACACACAAAGCACAACAGCACATAGTACCAGCTTTAATGGGGCCAAAAGCCCGGCCTGACTTGATCTCATCCAAGTACTCGGCAAGCTTCATGTGATAGACCCTAACAACAACATCTGCCCTATCAGAAGGCGCCTGCCCTGGCTCTAATGCAGCGGTGATCTCGGGCCACTTGGGATTACAAGTGAAAGTGGTAAATACGTCTGGTGCACCATGCACCCGACAAATGGCAATGCCATCATGGAAGTTCTCATTGAAATAACGACGACCACCCATGTGACTGGAGGGCACAATGGTCCTCTTTCCAACAGCGTCGCCATCTACACACCCATCACCTACTGCATCGGTAATACCCTGCATATGCTCTGATCTGAACATGTCCTGATTTCTTATGATATACCACGGTCTACTCTCATCGATGCACGCGCGTGCATCAACAACGGACTGGGAGGAGAGGAGACCATAGCATATATATGGATTGGGCTGATCACCTTTGTAATGGCACATAAAACGTTAGTAATCTTGCATGGTCATCCTATTCCGACTATTCGTGTCCGAGTCACCACCCCCAGAAGGATACGAAGAGGATGCCTCAACAGACGGACTTCCAGGTGCAGGATCAGGATCTACAGCCCCATCATCATCGCCTTCTTCAGGAACAATCAGGTGAGGAACATCAATCTGGAACCCCCTCTCACCATAAGGAAAAAGCAACGGGTATTGCAGAGGCATGAACGCAGTGTGTTGGGGAACGTTGCAGAAAACAAAAAATTTCCTACGGTTTCACCAAGATCCATCTATGAGTTCATCTAGGCAACGAGTCATGGGAGAGAGATTGCATCTACATACCACTTGGTAGATCGCGAGCGGAAGCGTTCAAGGAACGGGGATGAGGTAGTCGTACACGACGTGATCCAAATCACCAGAGATCCTAGCACCGAACGGACGGCACCTCCGCGTTCAACACACGTACGGTCAGCGTAACGTCTCCTTCTTCTTGATCCAGCAAGGCAAAGGAGAGGTTGGGGAAGATGGCTCCAGCAGCAGCACGACGGCGTGGTGATGGTGGAGCTACAGTACTCCGGCAGGGCTTCGCCGAGCTCTACGGAGGAGGAGGAGGTGGTGGAGAGGGAGAGGGAGGCGCCAAGGACCAGGGGTGCGGCTGCCCCCTCCCCCCCCCCCTTTATATAGGAGGGCCAAGGGGGGCGCCGGCCCTAGGAGATCCAATCTCCTTGGGGCGGCGGCCAAGGGGAGGTTTCCCTCCCCCCCAAGGCACCTAGGAGGTGCCTTCCCCTTGTGGGACTCCTTCCCTTTGAAACCCTAGGCGCATGGGCCTCTTGGGGCTGGTTCCCCTTGGCCCATGTAGGCCAAGGCGCACCCCCTAGAGCCCATGTGCCCCCCCGAGGCAGGTGGCCCCACCCGGTGGACCCCCCGGGACCCTCCGGTGGTCCCGGTACAATACCGATAACCCCGAAACTTGTCCCGATGGCCAAAACAGCACTTCCTATATATAATTCTTTACCTCCGGACCATTCCGAAACTCCTCGTGACGTCCGGGATCTCATCCGGGACTCCGAACAACACTCGGGTTACTGCATATACATATCTTCACAACCCTAGCGTCACCGAACCATAAGTGTGTAGACCCTACGGGTTCGGGAGACATGCAGACATGACCGAGACGGCTCTCGGGCAATAACCAACAGCGGGATCTGGATACCCATGTTGGCTCCCACATGCTCCACGATGATCTCATCGGATGAACCACGATGTCGAGGATTCAATTAATCCCGTATACGATTCCCTTTGTCAATCGGTATTTTACTTGCCCGAGATTCGATCGTCGGTATCGCAATACCTCGTTCAATCTCGTTACCGGCAAGTCACTTTACTCGTACCGTAATGCATGATCCCGTGATCAAACACTTTGATCACATTGAGCTCATTATGATGATGCATTACCGAGAGGGCCCGGTGATACCTCTCCGTCAAGCGGAGTGACAAATCCCAGTCTCGATCTGTGTCAACCCAACAGACACTTTCGGAGATACCCGTAGTATACCTTTATAGTCACCCAGTTACGTTGTGACGTTTGGTACACCCAAAGCACTCCTACGGTGTCCGGGAGTTACACGATCTCATGATCTAAGGAAAGGATGCTTGACATTGGAAAACTCTAGCAAACAAACTATGCGATCTTATGCTATGTTTAGGATTGGGTCTCGTCCATCACATCATTCTCCTAATGATGTGATCTCGTTATCAATGACATCCAATGTCCATAGTCAGGAAACCATGACTATCTATCGATCAACGAGCTAGTCAACTAGAGGCTTACTAGGGACATGTTGTTGTCTGTTATTCACACATGTATTACGATTTCCGGATAACACAATTATAGCACGAATAAAGACAATTATCATGAATAAGGAAATATAATAATAATGCTTTTATTATTGCCTCTAGGGCATATTTCCAACACAGTGTTCATAGAAGATATCTGCTGCAAACCATCAGAACGACTGCGGACAACAATATCCCGGGAAGACGCCTCTAACGTGAACCCACCACCGACAACCAAAGCAGCAAGCCCAGTAGTTGTAGGCAAGCTAAATTGTGGACTATCACCCTCTGAAGGCCCTATAATACGAATCGAGATATCCTCTATAGGTTCATCACCGCGATCCTCTATCATCTTACTTGCCTCCCTAAAGGTCTGTACCAATGGGTTAGACTCATTAAGCATATCTCTAAGGCCAACCACAATACTCTCATCGACCCCCCAGTAGGTTTATCATCCGGATTTAAAGCATTCATTCTATGTCTAATCTCATTAGTGGGGTCATGTATGTACAACTCAGCAAACTTAGGAGCATCATCACCGCTGGGCACCAGCGAACCAATACGATGAGACACTTGACCACTGATCTTGAAGATCTTAGGCCCACGGCTGACACCAAAAGAGCGTTCAACAGTAGCACCCATCGAAGTAAATGAGAACATACAATTGTACTCACGTATAGCCCGGATGAATTTTTTAGCACGAGAAGTACCATCGAATCAAAGGAGCTCCCGGAGATAGGCCGGGGGATCCTTAAAGGGAGGAATATAGACCTTAGCGCCTTTACAACAGCGATTGTAAACCATCTTACGTTGTGTCCAGGATGACCCAGACTTGGAACACTCAGCAAACCAGAAGGAGGCACCACAATACCGGCATAAGAAATCTGGAGGGCCACAGTATGACCTATCTGCATAGCAAGCTAACAACCACCAAAGCACAAGACTATCAGGCACAAACCATGCGTAAAGGAAAAACAATGACACGACCAGGGAAATAATGATTTTATAGTAGGTACCTTTAAGAGACTCAGCAAATCCAACCGAGAAACCTTGCCAATCCTTCGGCAAAGGCCCTTTGACAATAACATCTAACCAGACACGTACGACCAAATAAGAAGTGGAAACAACCAAAAGCAAGAAGAAATCAAGGAATTCCATGCACCTTCGTGTCCAGGACGACGCAGTCTAATCGACACTTTACGCTTTTTCCGTTTGTTGCGATCCACCCCGGTAACCTCCGAGCTCACATAAACCGAGAAACCATGCCAATCCTTCGGCAAGGTGCCGTCGGCGACACGTTCTAACAGAACATGCAGAAACAGGTAAAGCACCACACACCCAAACGACAACAACTAACAACAAACTAAGAACTCGCAGGCACCTTCGTAGTGAGCACGCCGAAACTCAACGCACCCTTTCCGTTTTCTGCAATTTGCAGCCGCCACGGCCAAGCTCAGATAAGGAAACCAACCATCACCTACCACGTCATAAACAACACGGAAATGAAGTAATTGGTAGAGCACCCTAAGAGACAAAACAAGGAAGAAAAACTATGGACAGAGACTTACATGTACGCCTGCGAGGAGGAAACCCAATAGGCTGACGCGGCACGTAATGCCTAGCAATCCCAGCGCCAGGCACCCGTCGAGCGGGGACAGCAGCCCCAAGTCCAACAGCACGGCCGGTGCCAGTCACCGGTCGAGCAGCACCCCCGCGCCCGGCAACAGGCTGGTCTACAGCGGCAGGCACCCACCGAGCAGCACACCCACGCCCGGCGACAGGCTGGACCCCAACGTCAGGCACCGGCCAGGCAGCATCCCGGCGCCCGGCAACATGCTGGGCTCCAGCGGCAGGCACCCGCCGAGCAGGACCCCGACGCCTGGCGACAGGCTGGGCTCCAGCAACAGGCACCTGATGATTAGCATCCACACGGCCAGCAACACAATCAGAAACAGGGGCACACCCAGTATTAGAACCTCCACGGCCGATGGCACGTCCACGACCAGCAGCAGCCCGCCCACGGCCACGCCCACGACCACCTACCAACCCAGCGACAGCTTCAAACGCGCCTTGACCACGAGCCGCAACCGGGGCACGTGCCATGTCAATGACCAGACAACGTCATACCGGAATGCTGGGTAAATAAGAAGCAAGACACATAACATTAGAAGAAGGACCGATATAACCCTACATAGCATAACATCAGGCATTCAAGTGCATAAACCATCTTACATTATACCCATGTACCAGTAACATGGTCAGGCAAAGGATAAGATACACATTGAATAAAAGAACAATGAATATCCGCGAGTTACTACAATCAGCCACTAATCATAGTATACTTGCACAACAACCTGAATGCATATCAACCCGACTCAGGAGAAGACGACCATCAGATAACCACCCCGAAGAGAAGACACCCTATACAGAAAGTACATCTAAAAGCTACAGGCGATGGAGATCAACCCAGCATATAGCATCTGCCGCCATAAAGCAGATATTTAAATACAACCAGATGAAGATGTTTTATATTTTCTAAGTTTCTGATTCAGGATTGATAACCAAAACCAACCAATATTGTAACATTATTTTTAAAAGATGCTGGATATCTCCATCATCATAACGGAATATGAGAACTCTTATCCGTGTGCAATAACCTAGACATGACATCTCCAGAGCACCGATTCAACTTCACTGAATAGGTAAACCAAACACAATTAGATCCTGATGCTCATCCTTGCCTTAACTAAAGTCAAACTCGATTTTTAAGACACCTAATAAAACCAAAGTCAAGCCTATATTCATTTTCTGCATCTTGATGTTCATCCGTGCCTGAACTAAAGAAACCACGGACGATAAAATCTGCACAAGATCGCCTAACCTACGAGAGCCACGCCCTTTGCACACTTTCTCTGTGATATGCTATAAGAGCTACACCCTCTGAACATTTTCTTCGTGAACCCAACAACCTCAAAAGACATAGAGGAGGCTAGGCGAGAGTAAAGAATCACCTTCAAAGGGACGAGTGAAGCAACCTCGAGCACCAGCAATGGCATGACATACCAGCCCAGCAGCCAAGAGCAGAAACAGACCCTGACCAAGATGGACCAGCAAGCAAACCCTAAATAGACCCCTGAAAAACAGCACAACCCTGGATGAGTACCTGGACATCAGAAACGGCAAAAACTGCTCTGCTGTATTCATTTTCAGAAGTATTGAGCAGGCATCTTTTGAAGTTCATAGTAACAAAAATACTCATGGGAATCAAGTAAATGGAATTGATCTATGAACTATAAGATACCAGGTAGCCATACCATTGTATAACACCAATTTATGAACCCTCAAATATCATGAAACACTATGGACAAAAGCTATGAGAAAATTATTGCTTTACAGAAACAGCCAGCAACTTGTTTTTATCATCACGGCCACTCAACACAATCGTGGGAACAACACCTACAAAACATTCCACATGCTCCTCCTCTCATTTTGCCATGTAGGAACTCGAAATCGCTGATTTCTGAATCTGAATACCTAAGAACAGCAGCAACAATGTGTAATGCCTGGATTGCGAGAATCGAATAGATCGGAAGATTTGTGGCTTGATTTCACTTGAATTTCATAGAAACAGGGGATACAAGGGGCGGATCGCCAAGGGCGGATACCCCGTCTTACGTACGAACTAGGGTTCGAAGCTACCAAACTAGTTTTATCGAATTACAATCTGCCCGATCTCGCCTCGGCGCCCAGCATATAAAGACTTGTCCAGCTCACCGCAGTAACAACAGTGATTAACGACTAAGTTACAGTGTTCGGTTTAAACTCATTGGTTAAAACAGCAAGGGCGCATCCGAGCCGTTGATCTGGTCCGAAACGGTATCTTCGCGTCTGCACCATTGGATAACTAAACTTGTCTTGCGTCGTCTTCCTTCTTCAGCAACAGCGAGGATCAGGCCCTGACAATGCCGCCGCCATGACGATCGCCTTGTCCTCGAGGCGAAAAAGTTTGTGCCCTGGAAATGTCTTGTTGAGAAAAGCTGCATCCTCCCAAGTTGCATCGTCAGGAGCTAGACTTTCCCATTGCACCAAACACTGTCCCACCGGTGTCTTGTTCCTCTGAATAACCCTGCGATCCAAAACTGCTATTGGAATGGTTTTCACATAACCTTCTGGTGTGACCAAAGGAACATGAGGTAGTGGCACTGCGCGATGACCAATGTGCTTCTTGAGTTGGCTGATGTGGAAGACAGGATGGATATTTGTTCCTTCTGGAAGTTGTAGTTTGTAAGCCACAGCACCTACTTTCTCCAAAATTTTGTAAGGTCCATAGAATTTTGACCTCAGTTTGAGTGACCCACGAAGACCAAAAGCATTCTGTCGATATGGTTGTATTTTGAGATACACTAGATCACCCACTTCCAGTTGTCTGTCTGTGCGTTTCTGGTCTGCAAAATGTTTGATCCTGCTTTGGGCATGTTCTAGATTTGCTTTTAACCTCTGTATCATGTGTTCTCTTTGTGAGACTGTCAGAGCTGCTTCGGGCGACAGAGGTTTATCTGCAGCGAATTCTCCAATCTGAGGTGGCTTGTAACCATATAAGGCTTGGAAAGGAGTGCATTTCAATGAGGAATGATAGCTGGTGTTATACCATAATTCTGCCAAGGGTAACCATTTCAGCCACTTCTTTGGTTCTTGAAATACCATGCCCCTCAGATAGGCTTCCAGGCACTGGTTTACCCTTTCTGATTGCCCATCTGTTTGAGGGTGAGAAGCAGTACTAAACCTGATGTGCACTCCAAAAGCCTTAAACAATTCCTGGTATAAAGCACTTGTGAAAATAGGGTCTCTGTCAGATACAATACATACTGACATGCCATGTAACTTGATCACATTATCCATAAGTGCATCAAACACTGATTGAACTGAATATGGATGAGATAAGGGCAGAAAATGGGAGTATTTAGTAAATCTGTCTACCACCACCAGAATAACCTCCTTTCCTTGTGAGTTTGGCAGTGCTGTGATGAAATCCATAGTAATATGAGCCCAAGCCATATCAGGTACAGGAAGGGGTTGTAGTAAGCCAGTAGGATATATGTGCTCCACCTTATTGAGCTGACAAATTGGACACTGACTGACAAAAGTTTCAATATCTTTCTTCATGTTAGGCCAATAGAAAACCTTTTTTATTCTGAAATAGGTAGCTTTAATACCAGAATGACCTCCTATTGCAGAAGAGTGAAAGGTTTGCAACAGTTGCTGCCTAAAATCAGATGAAGCTCCCACATAAATTCTGTTTTTGTACTTCAACAGGCCTTGATGTGTGGAGAACTTGGGTGTTTCTTCATTATCTGCAGCAACCCTCTTAAGCAGTTTGTCAGTATCCGGATCTCCTTGATAACTTTTCATGACATTCTCAGTCCAAGCTGGAATTACTACAGTCACATTGTTGCATTGCATATTTTGTACAGTATCCCTTCTGGACAGTGCATCTGCTACTGTATTTTCTCTTCCTTTCTTGTACTCAATAGTGTAGTCATACTCCAGAAGCTTGAGAAGTAGTTTGTGCTGTATGCCTTCAGTCAATCTTTGAGTAGTCATATACTTCAAAGATTGTTGATCTGTTTTAATGATCAGCTTGTTTCCCCACACATAGTGTCTCCACTTCTTGAGTGCTTCCAGGATGGCCATTGCTTCTTTTTCATAAATGGATTGTGCAGCAGATTTTGGTCCTAAACCTTTGCTGAGAAAAGCTATAGGTTTTCTCTGTTGCATAAGAACAGCTCCAATTCCTTTTGCACATGCATCAGCTTCTATAGTGAAGGGAAGAGCAAAGTTTGGCATTGTGAGAACAAGACAACTGGTCATGGTATTTTTCAGACTCTGAAAAGCTTTGTCCTGTTCAGGACCCCACTGAAAGGCATCTTTCTTTAACATATCATGGAGAGGTCTGCAAATTTGCCCATACTGTTTTACAAACCTTCTGTAATAGCCAGTCAACCCTAGAAATCCTCTTAGTTGTTTCACATTCACAGGTGTAGGCCAGTCTCTTACTGCCTGAATTTTACTTGGGTCAGTTGCTACACCTTTCTCTGAAATGATGTGACCTAGATAAGACACCTGATTTGTTGCAAAAGTACACTTGGGGAGTTTCACATACAGTTCATGTTTTTGCAGAGTAGCAAAAGTTCTTTCTAGATGTATGTAGTGTTGTTCCATGGACTTGCTAAACACTAGCATATCATCAAAAAATACTAGAATGAACTTTTCTTTCTCTGGTTCATTGATTTCTTCACACACACTGTTCATCATCACCAAATGGCACTACTTTATATTCATAGTGGCCCATGTATGTCCTGAAGGCTGTTTTTGGAATGTCCTCTGGGGCCATCCTAATTTGGTGATATCCAGACCTCAGGTCTAGTTTTGAGAACACTGTTGCTCCATTTAACTCATCCAACAAATCTTCAATGATGGGCATTGGGAACTTGTTCTTGATAGTTATTGCATTTAGTTCTCTGTAATCCACACACAATCTCCATCCTCCATCTTTCTTTCTGACCATGATTGCAGGAGAGGAAAAAGGACTGAAACTTTCCTGTATTTCCCCCTTTTTAATTAATTGTTTGATTATTTCTTCCATTGCTGCTTTCTGGTAGTGTGGCACTCTGTATGGTCTGAGATTTGGAGGTTTTGCTCCTTCCTGTAAGACAATCTTGAGATCACAAGCTCTTTTGGGAGGTAACTTGTCAGACTCCTGAAATATTGCTGCATATTTCTGTAACAGAGGATGTAACACTGCTGGGTGTTCTGACTGTTCCTTGTTGTGTTCAGATTCCATTTCTTGTATCTGTAATATATATCCCATCACTCCTTTTGAAAGGAGCTTTTCCATTTTAGCTGCAGATAAAATGCATTTCTTCTTTGGAATTGTATGATCATAGAGAGTTACTGGTTGTCCCTTCTTTGTTACTATAAGATCCTCTCTACCAGATCCAGGCATATAGGGCTATATTGATATATCCAGTCAGCTCCTAATATAATATCATAAGCCTGTATATCTAAAACTTTAAAACTACTGCAGAAGGTGTGACCTTGAATTTTGAAATCCATTGGAGCAACCTTTGCTGTGGATATTAACTTGCCTCCCCCAGCTACTTTAACTTTCCTTGGTGTCATTGGCTGCTGATTGCAATTGCATTTAATAGCAAATTCAGTGCTAATGAAGGTGTCTGATGATCCACTGTCAAACAAGGCTGTAGCTTTTTTCCCTGCAACTTCTACTATCAGAGAAAAGGTGTTTGCTCCTGGAGTTCCCTCTACTGCATGTACTGAAATATGCATGGCCTGTGTAGGTTTTTCAACAGTGTCCTTGCCTTTCTCTTTATCAGGAGTATTAGGAGCTGTATGGTATGTTTGCTCTTGTCCCAGTGAGTCTTCTGTACTATCACTGTCATCCTCCTCATCTACTTCTTGCAGAATGTGAATTGTTTTGCCAATTTTGCACTTATGATGTCTTGACCATGGTTCTCTGCAATACCAGCAAGCCCTAGCCTCTTTAGGAAAAGGAACTGTGTACTTTTCCTGTTGTGGGACTTGTACTTGCAGAGGTGTTGTAGAGTTTCTGTATGCAGGTTGATAGTTTTTGGGTTTGTACATAGAAGTGTTCTGGACTTTTCTGGCAGCTGCAGCTTTTTCATAGACTTTAGCATACCAGTATGCCTCTATGATGCCTGTGGGTTTCTGTCCACAAACTTCATGTTTAATGTCACTTCTAAGTCCTCCAATGAAACAGCTCAGGAGAAAATTCTCTTGGAGACATGGATGATCTCTTTTCACCAGGGCAACACATTGCTCAAAATTGTCAATGTATTGTGCTACAGTGTTAGTTTGCTGAATATTTTTCAATAACTCCACAGCCTCATGTACACTTGCTTCTGAAAACCTGTCAGCCAGCATCTGACAAAACTGTTGCCAAGTAACCATTTGCCATGGCACACATATATTTTTCAACCAGTTGGAAGCTCTGCCTTGTAAATGGCCAGTGGCTAGGTTCACCCACTGGTCATATGGAGTTCCTGACATGTCAAAAAACTTTTCACATGCTATGAGCCATCCAATAGGATCCTCTCCACTAAACAGAGGAATTTCTAGCCTTGGTCCTTTAAGTACTGCTTCTGCAAAATAGGATGGACCTCCTAACTGAGTAGCATATTGATTTCTCTGCATGTCATACAGATTTCCTACTGCTTGATACACAGGAGAGACTCCCTGAGTTGTTGTTGTGGTGTTGATATACTGACCAGTGATGGGATTATAAGTGTGAGGTGGGGAAAACAGTGGAGCACTTACAGGCGCAAAGTATCCACTATTTCCTGAAAATCCCTGTGTGTGAGCCTGAACTGTTGCATTTGTATTTGCAGGAGTTACTCTGAACTGTCCCACTGTTTGCGCTTCTGGCTGCTGACCAGTATACACTCTTGTACTCTCAGTCACAAGCTGTGACACTGGCATTTTAGACGAAAGTCCAGTTATATTTGTGACCGACACTTTGTCCTGCCCTTTGAATTCCTGTTCTAAATGTCTCCCTGTTGGTTCTGCTTCACTGTGCAGACTGCTCTTCTTTGCATCTGTTATGTTACCACTTGCACTTGTCTGACCCTCTTTGCCTGTCTGATCTGGAGATACCAGCTCTGTCTTTTGACTTGCCATGTTCATTTTTGCCAAAATTAACTGCAGGGTTTGCTGAATTCCTTCATTCATCTCTGACAATTTTGCTTCCACCTTCGGCATAGTGACCATTTCTGACCTTAATTTTGTCACTTCCTGTTTGAGCTCTTGTAACCCTTCTACCTCTGCTCTCAGATCTGCTACTTCCTTCTCCACCCGGTCCACTGTTATCTGAACCTTGGCTCTTGTGTCCGCCATCTGCGACTGAGTTGGATCTCGCAAGCCTAGCTCACGAAATCCTTCTCTGGTACACGGATCCTGACAGATCCCGGAATTTTACCACCGAGAGAGTGTCTCCCAGCAACCAGATCGGACGCAGAGATCTGTACCCGAATGTTCGCCGCCGCCGTGTCGCCGCAACCCGACGTCGCCGCCGCGAACTGGGAGGGACGGGAGGGATTTTACGAGAGAACCCAACCTCCTGCTCTCCACAGTCCGATTCGCCGTCGATGACTCGCCGCCGAGGACTGAACCTGGCTGCTCTGATACCTTTGTAATGCCTGGATTGCGAGAATCGAATAGATCGAAAGATTTGTGGCTTGATTTCACTTGAATTTCATAGAAACAGGGGATACAAGGGGCGGATCGCCAAGGGCGGATACCCCGTCTTACGTACGAACTAGGGTTCAAAGCTACCAAACTAGTTTTATCGAATTACAATCTGCCCGATCTCGCCTCGGCGCCCAGCATATAAAGACTTGTCCAGCTCACCGCAGTAACAACAGTGATTAACGACTAAGTTACAGTGTTCGGTTTAAACTCATTGGTTAAAACAGCAAGGGCGCATCCGAGCCGTTGATCTGGTCCGAAACGGTATCTTCGCGTCTGCACCGTTGGATAACTGAACTTGTCTTGCGTCGTCTTCCTTCTTCAGTAACAGCGAGGATCAGGCCGTGACACAATGATTCCAGCAACTTGTTTTTATCGCCACGGCTAAACGGCTGAACCAAATTGAGTGAATGACCACTCAAAACGATCGTGGGAACAACACCTACAAAACATTCCACATGCTCCTCCTCTCATTTTGCCATCTAGGAACTCGAAATTGCTGATTTCTGAAGCTGAATACCTAAGAACAGCAGCAACAATGACCCCCCCCCCCCCCTAGTTCCCTCACCTAGGGCTCCTAATCCTAGCCCTATTCTCCAAGAATCATCACTTACAGAGGATAAGAGCTCATAGATG
This sequence comes from Aegilops umbellulata, assembly GCA_032464435.1. Lineage (NCBI taxonomy): Eukaryota > Viridiplantae > Streptophyta > Magnoliopsida > Poales > Poaceae > Aegilops > Aegilops umbellulata. The sequence goes on along the minus strand of CP136059.1, from coordinate 269,709,240 downwards.
ATGGGGAATCTCACCTTTATGATCAAATCACAAATATTTGGTGAAGGGGGAAGTTGGGGAAGCTTTCTTGTTCTCCTAATCCTAGTCCAGGCTGCCTTTGAAGGTGGGGGAGGGCGTGGTGCAGCAACGAGGGACATGGGGAGGAGTGGGGAGGGAAGGGAGGAGGGAGTAGGCTGGCTGGAGAGGTGTGGGAGGTGGCGTGGAGGAGGAGAGAACGCGACGGCGAGCCGAGGCGGCAGCGGCGGCGCACCAAGGGGGCGTGGTGGAGGAGAGGACGCGACGGCGAGCCAAGGCGGCGGCGGCGGCGGCGTGGCAGGGGCCGTGCCAGCGCGGGGTCAGGGTTCGAGAGAGGGAGAGGAGGAGATGCGACGCGAGAGTGCGGAAGGGAGCGACGGGTAGGCTCTCAGCCCTTGCTATTGGATATTTTCCTAACCACGTGAAATGTCTAAAATACCCTCGGTGGCCACCCAATTTTACAGGCGGTGGCGCGACCTGGAGGGCGCCGACGAACCGCACTAGCCACACTCGCAGCCATAGACGCTGACCGACGCGGCCCACCAGCCAGGGTCCCCACATGTCAGCGAGGTAGTAAAGTAATTGCGGAGTAAGAAAAGTCAGTAAGAAAAATCGAATGGAGGCTACTATTCATCACTATTCATTGTAGCAGTGATCCGGGCTTGATCCGACGGCCGAGGTCATCCGAAGGCGAGATCCTACGGTCCAGAACGCATCAAAAAACTGATCCGACGGCCAGGAATCCCGAGCGGGGAGGAGCCTGGGTGGGCACTGCTATGCTTGTTTCTGGATAGAACCAAGATGACACACCTAGAATATCTTTGGGACTTCCGATGCATTCTACTTTCTAGGAAACTATTACACTTGTTGAGTCCACCCGGCAAGGTGACTAGGGAAAGCCTTCCTCCCCTTGATCTCCATCGGTGAGCTCGTGGATTCGCCTCCCCTCCGCTTGCCGCTACGGCTGCCGGTGGCAGGGATGGGTTTTCTGTTGTCTCGTTTCCGGCTAGTAGATTGGTAGGGTTTTAGCGGCGTTTGGGTGGATGGCGGCGCTTCTTCGAGTCAGTCTTTCAGGCTTTGATTCTCCTTAAGTTCGTTCATTGAAACGGATTAGACGGAGCTCCGGCGTAGATTCCTGCCAGCTCCACGGGGCGGCAAGGTTAGGGTTTCTCGTCGTGCGTACGGAATGCCGATAATTGGTGTCAGGTTCTTCAAATCGGTTCAACAATTCAACGGCGATGACTGCGGTTCCGGGGCGCTGGTCCTCGGGGGCACGTGAACGAAGACTTCTCGGCTACCGTCAACAAGGTTAGTCCGGCTCTGGTATGAGAGCGGCGGCAGCGGCGACTCGTCTGGGAGCGGCAATTGTCGTTCGGTGGTCTATGGACCAAAATATAATTTCTATTATGTTTGAGGTGTTTTGTACTTTCGGTGAATCTTTATAATAGATCTGATTTTTTTGCAAGAAAAAATTGTGTCCACCCCATCCATTTTGGACATGTGAGAGCTCATGAAATAGCCTTTCCTCTTGCTTTATAGATAAACTCATTTGACAGAATGATACAAAATGTTGTGGTAACCCTCTTACAAAGCCGATCAAAGAAAACTAGGCTATAACAAAATGATTGCGCTAACACTACACAAGGGATGCTATACTGGGCGTTGGCGGCTTGCCGCCGAGCAGAAGCACGGGAGTAGCAGGACAACAAGAAGCGCCTACAAGCCTACAAAAAGCAACCCCATGCCTCTTGGATAAAATCACCGAACTTTGTGGCAAAACATCCACCAAAAATGCCGCTAGAGAGGGCCCTCTGTTGAGTGCTAACCCTGTAGGCGAGCAGTTTGGATCAAGGTAGCTGAAGACATAGTCACGTGTAGAAAAGGACACAAATGAGACCGCCAAATGATAGAGCCGAAGATGCATCATCTCAATATCAAGCCTACGATGACGCACCAAAATAGTGAAGACGCAACGCGCCATCATCAAGTCTAGCAATGGACATGGTTTTCCCCCAAGCATGGACAAGGGGTGGAGCTAAAACCATGACATCACCACTAGAAGGGACGCAAAACCCGCAGGCGACGGCGGTGGCATCGCCGAGAGGCATTGGGCTTTCGCTCGGTACCTCCCTCACTCCTTGCATATGAACCTTGGCACATGGCCCTTATGCCCGGATGGCATCAGTAGAAAATGGATGGCCTAAATGCAAGGGTTTTACGCTCATAGCATCAACTTACAGTGGGAGGACACTGAGCTCCCACTGAGTGAACCTAGTTTTCGGGATAATCAAACAACTTGACTAGGATCGTCGGAACACGGAGGAGAATAGACATGATTATATGTTTTTTTGAACGGTCACCGGGTGGGAGGTCCCCACGTGAATATATTGCTCAAAAAGCTGCCCAAGCCAAGAGTCACCTCTTAACTTTGGCTGATCTAGTTTATAAGGGAAACAGAATCGAAAACCTAAATAAATTGACCCCGCTGACATGATTATATGTCAGCGTACAAGTGTGGTGTACATGTAGTATAGCTCCCCATTGCCATCTCATGTATACGGACTATGGGAGTTCCCCTTATACAATCTTTGTCCATTGACAATGTGCGACTAAACTACCACGAGTTGTACCGTCATTGACTTCTCTCCATTACAAGCTATCCTCGCTATCTCTAAATCTCTTGGCATACAACTAAGTCAACTCAACATGCCACTATGCATCAGAAAGACCAACCTTTCACCATTCATGCTACTTATATTTAAATATACTACTCCCTCCGTCCGAAAATACTTGTCCAAAAAATGGATGTATCTAAATGTATTTTAGTCTAGATATATCTATTTGTATCCATTTTTACGACAAGTATTTCCGAACGGAGGGAGTACAACTATACAATAATCGGGTACAATAAATTTATACGCACTTTAGTTTCAACTATTATATTATTAATTCAAATACTAATGTTTCATACAACCCGATATCATTGAAATAATTGGAACCAATCCCGCAGTGACGCACCACGCACGCTGGGTATCATTTCTATTTCCTGAAATTTTGATGGACCAAGGCACACTATAATTCTCACACATACATATGTGGGTAGGGATTGCTCAAAAAAACTGTGGGTAGGGTGACCATCCTAAGAAAAATCCGAATGGTTTTGATGCTTTGTTGTTTCTTTATTGTCTGTCATCATCGTGCATCTTTGAACTCGGTTTTATATTTACTTTTGTTGGACCATTTTAATACAAGTACTTCCGTAGCTGCAAATACTTGCACGGCCGGCTGCTCGTTCTCTCATTGTTTTGTATTCACCTGCTCACCTAGGACGAACTAGGTCCCTAGCTGCAACATACTTCTTTTTTAACAAGAGTTGAACACACTTCCGCTCGAACTTTTACTGAACACAACCATTGACTCCAGCGACCAGAGTTGGATTAAGCTAACATACTATCTACAACCACAAGGTTGTTTATTCTATCTGGTAATTAACTTCACGGCCACGTTGTTGTCCATCGATATTCACACATCATCCTAGAGCACAGCGTGCGTTCTACGTACATGTGCAAGACTACAGCTATATAAGCACATCCCTTCCACGCATAGTTGACAGACCAAAGCACCACCAAGCTAATTGTAGTATCAGCAAGCACTAGTCGAGCAGATCATGGCCATCCCAAAGGCATTGCTTCTTGCCATCCTAGGCAGCATCTGCTTATGCAGTAGCACCGTTCTATCAGCTCGCGAGCTTGGTGACGCGGCCATGGTGGAGAAGCATGAGCAGTGGATGGCGAAGTTTAACCGTGTTTACAAGGACAGCACCGAGAAGGCGCGGCGGTTCGAGGTGTTCAAGGCCAACGTTGCCTTCATCGAGTCGTTCAACACCGGAAATCACAAGTTCTGGCTCGGTGTCAACCAGTTTACCGACCTCACCAACGACGAGTTCAGAGCAATCAAGACCAACAAGGGCCTCAGAAGGAATGATGCTAGGGCTCCAACCGGGTTCAAGTACAACAATGTCAGCAATGATGCACTTCCAGCGGCAGTTGATTGGAGGACCAAGGGCGTCGTCACTCCTATCAAAGACCAAGGCCAGTGTGGTAAGTAAATTTAGGTAGTATGTATATATCGTATTCTCATGATAACTGAAATTACACTAAGTACGTCAATATTTTTAGGTTGTTGTTGGGCTTTTTCGGCCGTGGCTGCAACCGAGGGCATTGTGAAGTTGAGCACAGGGAAGCTCGTCTCCTTGTCTGAGCAAGAGCTAGTTGACTGTGATGTCCATGGTGTGGATCAGGGGTGCGAGGGTGGCGAGATGGACGATGCTTTCAAGTTCATCATAAAGAACGGTGGCCTCACCACTGAGGCCAACTACCCATACATTGCACAAGACGGACAGTGCAAGACTAGCACTGCAAGCAACAGTGTTGCAACCATCAAGGGCTACGAGGATGTGCCCGCCAACGATGAATCTTCTCTTATGAAAGCCGTGGCCAACCAGCCTGTATCAGTAGCTGTGGACGGAGGGGATGCCATATTTCAACACTACTCGGGCGGGGTGATGACCGGCTCCTGTGGAACTGATTTGGACCATGGGATAGTAGCGATTGGATATGGCATGACGAGTGACGGAACTAAATTTTGGTTGCTGAAGAACTCATGGGGCACGACATGGGGCGAGAGCGGGTACCTCAGAATGGAGAAGGATATTTCCGACAAGGGTGGTATGTGTGGCTTGGCCATGCAACCTTCCTACCCCACCGAGTAGGGAAATGATTGCCACATATATCTACAAATATTACATAAATACACCGATTTTTATCTATATGTATGTACCTTCCATTGCACTACATTATTTCTCGCTTGTAAAGTCGTAAATGTTTGGTAAAAATATATTTAAAAGATAAATGACTTTGAGCTTAAGTTCTCTATGGTTTTGTTTACACAGAAATCCCTCTTGGCAGAATCCACTCACTGATTGGACCCAGATTTGTTATTTCAAAAATGAGAGAGCATCCCTGATCTTTGCATCTATCAATGCACACATCCCGCATATTAAAGATATTTATTATATCGTATTCCCCTAAACATAAAAAGGTACAACAATAGGCAACAAGTCCTACAACTTATGGGCGAAGTGGTACTAGTCAACGCGACATGTGGGCAGGTCAAACCTAGGTTGGACCTGAGCATTTTCATACTTACAGGACCAAGCTGACACACCTACACCTAGAATACTTTTGGGACTTCCGATGCATTTAATCTCTAGGAAAACATTACACTAATTGGGTACACTCCATCCATTTTGGACATATGAGAGTTCATTAAATAATTTTGCGTCCCACTTTATAGATTCCTTACAAAATGGATCAAAGAAATCTAGGCTAAAACAAGACGGACAGCGCTAACACTGCACAAAGAATGCACTAGGACGTCGTCGGCTCGGCGTCGAGCAGAAGTGCAAGAGTAGCAGGACCACAACTAGAAGCTCCAGAAAGTCTACGAAAACCAAATCCCTGACTCTAGGATGAAATCACCGGACTTTGTCGCAATGCCTCCACGAAAAAAGTCGCTGGGGAGGGCCCTCTTCCGAGTGCTAACCCTGCTGGCGAGCCATTTGGACCAAGGTGGCTGATGAACAGGGGCGTAGCTATGTAGAGCTAGCCGGTGTCACTGGCACCGGGTCCAAGTTGCACTTGCTTAATGTAATCTGTTGATTCAGCATGTAGACCATTAAATTGTTTGACATGTAGGCATGTGTTCTTCCATGTGGACACCGGGTAATTTTCTATCTGGGTCCGCCCCTGCTGATGACATAGTCATGTGTATGAGAGGAGGCAAACGAGACGGCAAAACGCTGGAGCCGAGAATGCTTCGTCTCAGTCTCGGGATCCAATCCTGCCTAAACACGTCTCCGTGTCGTGAGATCTAAGCTCTCTATTGACGCCCCTAATAGGGTAACGATGCAACGCGGTGTCACCGAGTCTAGCAATGGACATGTTTCGCCCGAGCACGGATAAGGGCAGTGGCGGAGCTTGGGACACATCTTAGGAGGGGCAAATGGGCTGGGGGGCAACCAACATCAGGTTTAGGCTAGATTTCTATGAATCTGTGGGCAATTTACTCATGATAATATGAACAAATCTCCTGGGCAGGTGGGGCAATGGCCCAGGTTGATCTCCACTAAGCTCCGCCACTGGATAAGGGGATGGAGGTAGAACCATGAAAGCACCCCTCAGACTAATGTGAATCCCGCGGGCATGATCGGTAGTGCCGCCGAGAAGCGCCTGTGAGGGAGTCATGGATTAGGGGGTGTTCGGATAGCCGGACTATACCTTCGCCGGACTCCTGGACTATGAAGATACAAGATTAAAGACTTCGTCCCGTGTCCGGAAGGGACTTTCCTTGGCGTGGAAGGCAAGCTAGGCGATGCGGATACTCAAGATCTCCTACCATTGTAACCGACTCCGTGTAACCCTAACCCTATCCGGTGTCTATATAAACCGGAGGGTTGTAGTCCGTAGGACAACCATCATCATACACAATCATACCATAGGCTAGCTTCTAGGGTTTAGCCTCCTTGATCTCGTGGTAGATCTACTCTTGTACTACCCATATCATCAATATTAATCAAGCAGGAGTAGGGTTTTACCTCCATCGAGAGGGCCCGAACCTGGGTCAACATCGTGTCCCTTGTCTCCTGTTACCATCCGACCTTGACGCACAGTTCGGGATCCCCTACCCGAGATCCGCCGGTTTTGACACCGACATTGGTGCTTTCATTGAGAGTTTCTCTGTGTCGTCGTGATCAGGAAGGATGCCTCTTCCCGTCTTTAAAGACGACGCCATTACTAAGGGAGCCTTGGCTGTCGGCCAAACCCTCCGGCTAGGTGGTTTTCTCATGACCGCCTGTTCGGCCGTTGCGCCGACGGTGACCTCTCGGGTCATTGAAAGAAACCTTCATGTCAGCTCAGAACTCGCCGAGCAGTTTGATCCGATGGAGCTCTCTTCCGTAAACGAGCCCTTGGATCGCATCGCCGCACTGGGGGTCGCTACAAATTACGACCAGGTTGGGTTTAAACCCGATCTAAGAGAAATTAACTCCCCCCAAGTTACCCACCACGTTGCCGTGGTAGAGGCGCAGTGCGGAGACCCTTCATCTATCCTAAGGACTAGCTACGTCCGAATTCCCGAACCCTCCAAGCCGGATACCCGCGGAGGGGAGGATACAATCCAAGACCTGAGCTTAGAATCAGGCAACGGGCTAGACTCATCGGACAACATCCAAGACTCCGGACTTCAGAGTTCGGAAGCTCTTCGGCCTCCGAATCGTAAATTGGGTGAGGTCTCAGATTCAACGACACCCGCCCGCCCGAACATAAGCGATCTTTCCCAAATCAGGCAAAAGCCCGAAGAAACAGTACATCACTACTGGGCCAGATTCCTCCTGGTTATGAACAGGACAAAGGACTGCTGCAAGGGAGACGCAATTTTAATCTTTTGCAGTAACTGCACGGACGAGGGAATACTTAACGCCATAAGTCGTCGTGATATTACACGCTTCGCTGACTTGGCGTCCATAGTACAAAAGTACTGTGCGATGGAAAGCGCTTGGAAAACCGAAATATATTTTTTGGATAACCCGGCCTTGAATAGCAATCCCGTCCGAACTAAGAGGGTGCACCACAGTAAGGCACCCGGACTAAATATCAAAAAGCCAAAAACCTCTAGAGGTCATGGAACCGTACTGGAAAGGTGGCTTGATGGACCCTGTAGAATTCACAGTACAGAGGACGCCACACCAACACACAGCCTTAGAGCATGTTGGATACTCCGGCAGGTGGCCAAAATTGGCGAGGACCTCCTAATTTCAGAGGCCGAAGAAAGCCAGCCCGAGGACACCAGTACCGTTCTCACAGTTTTCGAGACTTTCGCATCAAATAATATGCGAAAAAGAACACTCCGCAGCCTTACCGAAGTCTATCAAGTAGCAACAATAAACTCATGGAGTAACACTGCTATCACCTTCAACGCGAGTAACGAACCTAAATTCCGAACAGCCCAAGCACCAGCCGCATTGGTCCTCAGTCCCATAGTGGACGGCTGTCGCCTCGCAAAGGTACTCATGGATGGAGGCAGCGGATTGAACCTCATTTACGAGGAAACCCTCCAAAAGATGGAAATAGACTGGAACCGCATTGAGCGAAGCAGCACAACCTTTAGAGGAATAATCCCCAGTCAGGAAGCGCGCTGCACTGGAAAGATCACACTAGATGTGGTGTTCGGCACGCCAGATAATTACAGGTCTAAAGAAGTCACGTTCCAGGTGGCCCCGTTCAAAAGCGGATACCACGCTATATTAGGACGGGAGGCATTCACAGTTTTCCAAGCCATACCCCATTACAGGTACATGAAGCTCAAGATGCCTGGGCCAAACGGAATTATCACTCTCGCTAGTGATCCGGACATAGCACTCCGCGCCGAAAACAAGACAGCCGCATTGGCCCTTGAGGCACTATCCGAAACCTTAGCGGTCGAAGAACTGACCGCGCTGCGCTCCACGGTTAATAGGGATGATGTGATACTCGATAAGAGATCCAAATCCACATCCTTCAAACCAGCGGACGAAATAGTCAAATTCCAGGTCCATCCAACGGACCCCAATAAAATAGCCTCCATCGGGGCACGACTGAACCCTGATGTAGACGCCGCACTGCGAGAGTTCCTACGAGAGAACTGGGACATTTTTGCTTGGCATCCTTCAGACATGCCAGGAATCCCACGCAGGCTGGCCGAACACAGCTTAAATATCCAGAAAGGATTCAAACCTGTCAAACAAGCCCTTCGGCGCTTTTCCGAACCGAAGAGACAGGCTATGGGAGAGGAGCTAGCCAAGTTATTGGAGGCCGGATTCATTAGAGATATAAAACATCTGGACTGGCTAGCAAACCTGGTGATGGTACCAAAGAAGGACAAATCCTGGCGCCTGTGCGTCAATTTTAAAGACCTTAATAAGTCCTGCCCAAAGGATCCCTTCCCCCTCCCTCGCATAGATCAAATTATCGATGCCACTGCAGGACACGATTCGTTGTGTTTCCTTGACGCATACTCCGGTTACCATCAAATCAAGATGACAGAATCAGACCAAGCCGCAACAGCATTCATCACACCATACGGCCCATTCTGCTTCAACACAATGCCCTTCGGGCTAAAAAACGCCGGCGCAACATATCAGCGCATGATCCAAACATGTCTGGCAAACCAGATCGGCAAAACAGTGGAGGCGTACGTGGATGATGTGGTCGTCAAATCAAGACATGTCGAATCTCTAGTAGACGACTTGAGGCTTACATTCGATAACCTCCGAAAATACGACATCAAGCTCAATCCGGAAAAATGCGTTTTCGGCGTTCCAGCCGGAAAGCTCTTGGGCTTCATTGTATCCGGTAGAGGAATCGAAGCCAATCCAGCCAAGATCCGAGCTTTGTCACAACTGGATGTCCCAAAAGACCTCAAACAAATACAAAAATTAACCGGATGCGTGGCGGATCTAAGCCGCTTCATCTCCCGCCTGGGAGAAAAGGCGTTGCCCCTTTACCGCCTCCTACGGCGCACCGAACACTTCGAGTGGACGGATGCCGCCACGGCCGGACTCGATGAAATAAAATCCATATTGGCAACAAACCCAGTCCTGGCCGCGCCAAACACTAGCGAGCCAATGCTATTGTACATCGCGGCAACCCATCAAGTTGTCAGCGCAGTGCTCGTCGTCGAGCGGGAAACGGACGGACACAAATTCCCCCTTCAAAGGCCGGTCTACTACGTGTCCACTGTCCTCACTCCATGCAAATCATGGTACCCACACTATCAGAAAATTGCATACGCAGTATTCATGGCATCCCGGAAGCTACGACACTACTTTCAAGAGTGTTTGATTATAGTAGCCTCGGAAGTACCACTCAATGACATTATCAATAACCGCGATGCAACGGGCCGGATCGCAAAATGGGCCATCGAGCTCCTCCCGTTCAACATAACCTATAAGCCACGGCGAGCTATAAAATCGCAAGTATTGGCCGACTTCATCGCAGAATGGACGGAGGCCGAACTCCCTAAAGAGTACGGCACATACTCAAACTAGATCATGCATTTCGACGGCTCCAAAATGTTGCCCGAACTGGGGGCTGGCGTCATTTTGACGTCCCCCACTGGAGACGCAGTCCAATATGTACTCCAAATTATATACACGGACTCCAACAATGCAGCCGAATATGAGGCCCTCCTACATGGTCTCCGGATGGCAGTATCCATGGGCATTCAACGCCTAGAGGTACGCGGGGATTCGAACCTCGTGATCTTCCAAATAAATGGCGACTTCGACGCCAAGGATCCAAAAATGGCAGCTTACCGCAACGCCGTCCTAAAAATGTCAGCTCGGTTCGAAGGGCTGGAGTTTCACCATATAGCCCGCGAAAATAATCAAGCAGCGGACGTCCTGGCACGCATCGGAGCAAAACACGATGCAGTCCCCCCCCCCCCAACATCTTTTTGGAAAGATTGTTCAAGCCATCCGTAACATGGGAGGGGGAACCCGCAATTAACAGCCCGGACGCAGCCGAACCACTCGACGCCGAACAACCTGACATAATTGGAGGTCCTGCCAATGAAATTACACCTTTAGCCCACGTAATAATGGCGGTTATCGCCCCGTGGACAGAACCATTCCTAGCCTACCTTACTAGTCAGGAACTCCCAGAGGACCAAAATGAGGCCCGCTGCATAGTGCGGCGATCTAAAGCCTACAAAGTCCACGAGGGGGAGCTTCGTAAGAAAAGCACTACCGGAGTCCTTCAAAGGTGCATGTCCGAAGAGGAAGGGCGGAATCTTCTGGCCGAAATTCACGCCGGACTCGGTGGCCATCACACTGCTGCTCGGTCCCTTGTTAGCAAGGCTTTCCGCACAGGCTTCTATTGGCCGACGGCCCGGGCAGACGCTCAGGACCTAGTCCAACGATGCGTTGGTTGCCAACTTTTTGCCAACCAAAGCCATATGCCACCCACCGCACTCCAGACTATACCCATCACCTGGCCCTTTGCGGTCTGGGGGCTTGACATGGTCGGACCCCTTAAAGGTGGAACCCATAAGAAAAAATACTTACTGGTCATGGTGGATAAGTTCACCAAATGGATAGAAGCCAAGCCTGTCAAAACGGCTGAATCCGGACCCGTGATAGACTTCATATCCGGGGTTGTACACCGTTACGGCGTCCCCCACAGCATCATAACCGATAACGGTACAAATTTTATAGCCGACGAGGTAAAACTGTGGTGCAAAAACATGGGCATCAAGCTCGACTATGCTTCAGGCTATCACACACAAACCAATGGCCAGGTCGAACGGGCAAACGGTCTTATCATGAGCGGCATCAAACCCAGACTAGTGCGGTCCCTCAAGGAATCTAACACGCACTGGGTAGAGGAGCTCGACTCCGTACTCTGGGGGCTGCGGACCATGCCAAATCGCACCACCGGATACACACCATTCTTTATGGTGTACGGCACAGAGGCAGTTCTGCCCTGCGACATAATTCATGACTCACCTAGAGTGCGCATGTACGAAGAAAGAGAAGCCGAGCTCGATCAGCAGGACAGCCTGGACGCCTTGGAGGAGGAGCGTGACGTGGCAAAAGCCCGTTCCGCATTTTATCAACAACAAGCCCGAAGATACCAAAGTAGACAAGTACGGGCCAAAAGTTACAATGTTGGCGAAGTAGTTCTACGCCTGCCGGATAAGAAAAAGGACAAACTCAAGCCCAAATGGGAAGGTCCATTTATAATCGACCAAGTCCTGACTGGTGGAGCGTACCGCCTGTGAGATGCGTCGGATAAACGACTCGAGCCGAACCCGTGGAACGCCACACGTCTCCGAAGATTCTATGCCTAGCGCCGGACTCCGTGTTCGTCTCCTTCCCCTGTCCATTTTTTATATTTTTCTGTCTTATATTTCTCTCCTTCCCCTCTTTTTCCTTTATAGCCCTTAAAAGGCTCACTACATGACGCGCACTCGCGCTCATTTAACTTGGGGGCTTCTTTAACAGAAGCTTATTTATACGGGCTTCATGCCCCACACATGTGTCAAACTTCCGCATGTACCTTTTTTTCACCATTATATGCATCGATATGACTTAAGTTTTGGCCAAGCTGGGTTGCCTGGCTCCTGTGCTTACCCCTACGTTCCCGATTGTTCGGCTAGGTGGTAAAGGGAGCACCTCTGCAATTGTTACTGTCAGGTCAGCCGGATGTGTACCTCGGACTGGGTGAAGCCGAAAGCTAGCGTTCTTAAGGGAATATTCGGTCGGTGGATTAATTTTCATGCGCCCCCAGATGATTTTTCTGCGTTTTTTTACGCAGTCCGGACATGCACTTTAGGGCATGCCTCCCCAGCGAAAGGAACCCTTAACGGAACTATTCTCTCTGGAAGATGTTTCTTACTAACCATGTAATATAACATAACTAGTTGGGCACTCGTCTGATAAAGCACTAATGACCCATACGCCTGGTCTCCAGGCATACCACGGTTCTTGTATAACCGCTATGGTATTCGGACACACTCCGGACCGTCAGGTCCCGAGGTTGAAGCGAAAAGGTCGGCAACGACAAACGATAAACAATCCGGCTAGAAGGCATTACATATGTCAATTCAAAATTACACAGTCATTTCGACTAGTTGTACTCCTCCTCTATACCATCTAACAGGCTGTCTAATTTACAGTCCTGCTGGGAATAGTTTGCGGCCAATTCCACTTGGTCGTACACTAAGCTTACAGGGATCTCCTTCCCGTCAGGACCCACCGGTCCGACCTCGGCCATATGGTTTGGGTCAGACTTCGTAAAACGGGTCTTCACCATAGCCCAGGCCTCTCTAGCGCCTTGTCGGCAGGCCAATACCTTCCACAACCGGAAGCGCCGCCGAGCTCCCTTCAGCTTCTCCGCAAGCTCTCCAAGGCCATCGGGCATGGAGTGGGCAGGCCATAAGGCTTGGGCAACGCCTTGCATTACCTGCCGAATTCGCTCATGCAGTTGCAGGAGTTCGGGAAGAAGGTCACCCGTAGAACCGGGCATCTCCTCTGCAGGACGACCTGTGAGCATACCTACAGACAATACTCTGTTATTCGACTTCCTCGCCGAACTCATTTTTCAAAGTTCGTTCAAGCACTTACTAAATATGCCGCGTCGAAGCCGCTGATTCTCCTTCGTGGAGTCCGACAGCTAGCCACGAACGTCCTTAAGTTCAACATCCAGCTTGGTGTTGGCATCCTGGAGATCATTCTTCTCTCGCCTCACCTTTGTCAACGTACTCTCACCGGCCTCTAACCAGCGCAAGAGTTGTTGCTTCTCTGGATCAAGTCCGGCGCCATCTGCAACATCAATTGTCAGATTTGCACCCAAACAGCACAATACCAATCTTTCGAAGTGTATCTTACCAGAGGGGTCCCTTTAGGCTCCCCTGCTGCGGCTAGTGCGGCCTCTAGTTGGGTGTAACGCCCTCGATGCGGCTATATCTCATACGTGTCGAAGCACGACTTAGAGGCATAACCGCATTGAAAGCAATGTCGCAAGTGAGGTAATCTTCACACAACCCATGTAATACATAAGGAAAAGAGATACATAGTTGGCTTACAATCGCCACTTCACACAATACATGAGTAAAGCATTACATCATACAGATACAATCAAGGTCCGACTACGGAACCAAAATAAAAGAAGACTACCCCAAATGCTACACAGATCCCCGATCGTCCCAACTGGGCTCCACTACTGATCAACTGAAAAGAAACAACACAATGAACAAGATCTTCATCGAACTCCTCCTTGAGCTCGGGTGCGTCACCTGCACGGTTTCATCGGCACCTGCAAACTGGTTTTGGAAGTATCTGTGAGTCACAGGGACTCAGCAATCTCACACACGCGAGATCAAGTCTATTTAAGCTTAAAGGTAGGACAGGATAGTGAGGTGGAGCTGCAGCAAGCGACTAGCATATCTGGTGTCTAACATACGCAAATGAGAGCGAGAAGAGAAGGCAAAAGCATGGTCGAAACAACTATGATCAAGAAGTGATCCTGAAACTACTTACGTCAAGCATAACTCCAACACCGTGTTCACTTCCCGGACTCCGCCGAGAAGAGACCATCACGGTTACACACGCGGTTGATGTATTTTAATTAAGATCAACTTCGGGTTTTCTACAACCGTACATTAACAAATTCCCATCTGCCACATAACCGCGGGCACGGCTTTCAAAAGTTCAAACCCTGCAGGGGTGTCCCAACTTAGCCCATGATAAGCTCTCGCGATCAACGAAGGATATTCCTTCTCCCCGGGAAGACCCGATCAGTCTCGGAATCCCGGCTACAAGACATTTCGACAGTAATAAAACAAGACCAACAAAGCCGCCCGATGCGCCGACATCCTGATAGGATCTGCACATATCTCGTTCTCAGGGCAACACCGGATAAGTCAAGCTACGAGTAAAACCAGACTTCGAGTTTCCCCGAGGTGGCCCCGCAGGCTGCTCGGTTCGGACCAACACTTAGACAAGCATTGGCCCGGGGGGCTAAATAAAGATGACCCTTGGGTTAATTACTCCCAAGGGAAAGTAGGTGGTGGTGAGGCAAATGGTAAAACCAAGGTTGGGCCTTGCTGGAGGAGTCTTATTCAAAGCGAACTGTCAAGGGGGTCCCATAAATCACCCAACCGCGTTAGGGACGCAAAATCCGGGAACATAATACCGATATGACGGAAACTAGGGCGGCAAGAGTGGAACAAAACACCAGGCATAAGGCCGAGCCTTCCACCCTTTACCAAGTATATAGATGCATTAATTAAATAAGATATATTGTGATATCCCAACAAGTAAACATGTTCCAACAAGGAACAACATCTTCATGTTCCAATAAGGAACAAACTTCATCTTCACCTGCAACTAACAACGCTATAAGAGGGGCTGAGCAAAGCGGTAACATAGCCAAACAACGGTTTGCTAGGACAAGGTGTGTTAGAGGCTTGGTTTAACAATATGGGAGGCATGATAAGCAAGTGGTAGGTATCGCAGCATAGGCATAGCAAAAGAGCGAGCAACTAGCAAGCAAAGATAGAAGTGATTTCGAGGGTATGGTCATCTTGCCTGCAAGGTTCTCAGAGTTGTCGAAGGCTTGATCCTCGTAAGTGTTCTCAATAGGTTCCTCGTTCACGTACTCGTCTCCCGGCTCTACCCAAGGCAAGAACACAAGCAAAGGAACAACTATCAACCACGATGCAATGCGCAATCAACATGATGCAAAACATGGCATGATATGCGAGATGTGGTATGCAATGCATATGCGTGCTCCGGAAGGGAAAAGATGAACAAGGCATAATCTTGGCAAACCAAGTATGCCACTGGAAAGGTGAGGTGATTTCGGTTGAAATCGATATAAAGATCACCGGAATCGGATGCACGGTTTGCAAATGACAAGCAAAACAAGAATGGCATAATTCTGCGTTTAACAGCATGATGCCACTTAGCATGCAACAAGAAGTTAAGCTACTGCACCCAAACGTACCAGCAAAGCATATGACAGTGATCTACTCAAGATGCTTGACAAAAGATGAACACTGAGCTACGACTAAATCACACAATAACAGGTTCAAACAAGCATGGAAAAAGTGCAAAAGATAACAGGTTCACAGACTTGGTGAAAATATTAACATGCCAGAAATTAACATCAGGATGACATGTTCAGAGCAAGGAAACAACCTGCTACAGGAACAGGACATAGCAAAGTATGGCATGGCATGACTCTACTCAAAGCAATGAACAAAAGTCCCTTACTGACCATGAGCCAAAAAGAACCATAAAATATAACAACACCCATGTCAATTAAGCAAGTTCCGTTACAGTTTTCAGACTTAGCAGAAAACTGGACATGTCAAAAACAGATAACAAGTAGGCATGTTTACGAGCTCGATGCACTCACTACAGAGCATTGCATGATAAACTAATCATACATCCATCAAGAATACATGGCATAGAAGCTACACATGGCAAGAACAACATCATAGCATGCAAGGATCAACTACTACAAGCTTGGCAAAATCGAATAACATGTAAACAATCTGCCAGTAACATTTTATAGCAAAAGTAGAGCTCGATTGACTCAAGCTATGGCACTCCATAATTACAAACAAAGGCATGAATAGATAGAGAAAATCCATATGCCCAAAACACCCTTACTGATCATGCTCAAAAGAGGCATAGATCTCTCTGAATCAACATGAACACATGGTATAAAAATAACAGCAGGAATAACTTAGTAAAATTACTAAGTCCCTGAAATCAGCAACATTATGATCCCTAGTTTGCATGCTTGTGCTAGTCACAACAAAGATCACAAAAAATACATGGCATACACCCCTGGAAAGATAGCATGGCATATTACGAAACACATGTAGGACTCCAGTTCATAGGATGCACACATAAATCATGGCAAAAATGACAAAAGTGCATCTACTGAAACAGATCTGAAACTAACATCACATATCCCTCTTCCAACAGCATTTCGGGCACCAACCTGAGCTCAAATGAAAATGATGCAATGAGATGAAATGATATACTCATCGAGACGAACAAACTGACATATAACACGCATGAAATGGAGCAGTATGCAGCAAGTTATGGCATGTTGAACAGGGGCACAAAATGATACAGAGAAAGGGACTTAGGCAAAATTACCACTCCGGATCTAGGGTTTGACCCAGCGCGGATTCCGAGGTTCGACGGAGAGTTCGCCGGAGTTGACGGGGAAGACGGCCGGAGCAGCGGGGAGAGGCGGAGGAGGCGGATCCGGGCCGGGGAGAGTCGGGGCCGGCCGGATCCGGGCGGCGGCTCGCCGGATCCGTGGCCGGGCGGCGCGGGGGCGGTGTGCTCCGGCGAGCTCGAGGCCGGAGCTGGAGGCGCGGCGGCGGAGCCCGACGAGCGCGGGAGCTCGGGCGCCCGCGGGGCGGCGGCGACGGCGACCTCGGCAGAGGAACGAGGCGGCGAGGGGAGCCGGAGGCGGGGCGGTGAGGAAGATCCGGCGGGCGGCGGGGAATCCGGCGACGCGGCGGCGGCGGCCGCGGAACACGCCGGTGGGGAGCCGGGCGGCGCGCGGGGCATCGGGCGCGCGGAGGCGCGGGCGGGAGCTCGGGCCCGGCGCGGCTCGGGCGGGCCGGCCTCGGGCCTCGGGCCTCGCGGGCCCGCGGCGGCGCTTGCCATGTGGCTGCCCGGGAGAGGCTGGGAGCTGCGGCGCGCGGTGGCCGGACATGTCCGGTGCGGGAGAAAGAAACGTCCGGCGGCGCGAGGGAAGGGATCTAGGGTTTGGGGTGGAATTGGACTGCGAAAATTTCGGGGAAGAGGGCATATTTATAGGTAGGAGGAGGTAGGAGGCTCCAAATTGGGTGTGGTTTTTGTCCACGCGATCGTGATTGAACGACCGAGATGATGAAAGGGGTTTAGATGGGTTTTGGGCCAGTTTGGTGGGGTGTTAGGCTGCAAAGAGAAGGAGGCTTTCACGGTTACCCGGTTAACCATTGGAGTATCAAACGACCTCCGAATGACCCGAAACTTGACAGGCGGTCTACCGGTGCTATACCAAGGCCGCTTGACAAACCTCGGTCCATTCCGAGACAGTTAAATACCCGCTCACGGGAAAAGGTAAAAGGAGACGCCGGGAAACATAGGAGCGCCGGATTGCAAAACGGACAACGGGGAAAATGCTCGGATTCATGAGACGAACACGTATGCAACATGAGATGCACATGATGACATGATATGAAATGCAGATGATGGCATGGCAAAGTGCAACACGCAAGCACATGACATGGCAAGGACGGCGAATAACTGGCGGACACCTGGCGCATCGAATCCGGGGCGTTACATTGGGCCTTGCACTTTTCCATCTCCTGGGACAGCACGGTGTTCTTCTCGGTAAGAACCTGCATGTTATATGATCCTTAAATCAGTTACTTTAACTGTTTCAAGTCTCGGGGGCTACTGGTATATATATATATATTTAACCAAAATTTTCTTACCCGTATGTCTTTCACATACTGCTCCGTGGCTCTGGCTAAACCATCTTGAGCGGCACGGAGATACACATCTCCCGAATTAAAGGCATCTAAAGCCTCTTGGGAGAAACAAGCGTCACGTAAAATTGTCCGGCGACGCCTGTGGTTCATGGCACTCTCCACCTCAGAATTTGTGGCAGACAGTCTGTCCGCATCCTCTGTCGGAGGAGCGCCCGGTGCACACCTTGTGCTTGCCTCCGTTTCCTGGCCAGTCACTGGAACCTGGCTGGTGGAAACGCGATTGGCATCCTCTCTGGATATAGTCCGGTGAGGTCTCTTCATCCTGAAAAAGGCACAAACGTTAATATGCCCTGGCAGAATAATACCGCGGAAACGGAGAATGCGTTACTTTTGCGCCGGCATCTCGGTCCGGACTGCATCTCTTTTTTCCCCACGAGGCCATGCGGCCCCTCGTGGGCTAGCCGCCGCAGGTTCGCCTTCCCGCCTCGGGAATCTCCCCTGTGAAATACGGTTGTTGTTAGAAACGCCGGAATATGGGAAAATGGAATCCCCTTCAAGGGAATAAAGACTCCGGTTTCTGTCACCTGGGAGGCCGGGATTAACCCGGGGTAATCTGCCACAAAAGCGACCAAGGTGTTGTCCTTGCTTAGCTGATGAAACACCCCGTCGATAAGTGTTGGGGAACGTTGCAGAAAACAAAAAATTTCCTACGGTTTCACCAAGATCCATCTATGAGTTCATCTAGCAACGAGTGATCGGATGCATCTACATACCTTTGTAGATCGCGAGCGGAAGCGTTCAGAGAACGGGGATGAGGTAGTCATACACGACGTGATCCAAATCACCGGAGATCCTAGCACCGAACGGACGGCACCTCCGCGTTCAACACACGTACGGTCCTCCTTCTTCTTGATCCAGCAAGGGGGAAGGAGAGGTTGATGAAGATCCAGCAGCACGACGGCGTGGTGGTGGATGCAGGGCGTCACAGCAGCAGGGCTTCGCCGTGTACTACGAGAGGAAGAGGTGTAGCAGGGAGAGAGGGAGGCGCCAGGACTCAGGTGTTCTTGCCCCTCCCCCCCTCATATATATAGCCCCCTAGGGGGGGCGCCGGCCCTAGGAGATTGGATCTCCTAGGGGGGCGGCGGCCAAGGGCTGGAGTGGCCCCCAAGCCAAGGTGGGGCGCCCCCCACACCTAGGGTTTCAACCCTAGGCGCATGGGGTGGGCCTAGGGGGCGACCAGCCCACTATGGGCTGGTTCCCCTCCCCACTTTGGCCCATGGGGCCCTCCGGGATGGGTGTCCCCACCCGGTGGACCCCCGGGACTCTTTTGGTGGTCCCGGTACAATACCGATGACCCCGAAACTTGTCCCGATGGCCGAAACAGCACTTCCTATATATAATTCTTCACCTCCGGACTATTCCGAAACTCCTCGTGACGTCCGGGATCTCATCCGGGACTCCGAACAACATTCGTGTGACTGCATATACATATCTACACAACCCTAGCGTCACCGAACCTTAAGTGTGTAGACCCTACGGGTTTGGGAGACAGGCAGACATGACCGAGACGGCTCTCGGGCAATAACCAACAGCGGGATCTGGATACCCATGTTGGCTCCCACATGCTCCATGATGATCTCATCGGATGAACCACGATGTCGAGGATTCAATTAATCCCGTATACAATTCTTTTTGTCAATCGGTATTTTACTTGCCCGAGATTCGATCGTCGGTATCCCAATACCTTGTTCAATCTCGTTACCGGCAAGTCACTTTACTCGTACCGTAATGCATGATCCCGTGATCAAAAACTTTGATCACATTGAGCTCATTATGATGATGCATTACCGAGTGGGCCCGGTGATACCTCTCCGTCATGCGGAGTGACAAATCCCAGTCTCGATCCGTGTCAACCCAACAGACACTTTCGGAGATACCCGCAGTATACCTTTATAGTCACCCACTTACGTTGTGACGTTTGGCACACCCAAAGCACTCCTACGGTATCCGGGAGTTACACGATCTCATGGTCTAAGGAAAGGATACTTGACATTGGAAAATCTCTAGCAAACGAACTATACGATCTTATGATGTGTTAGGATTGGGTCTTGTCCATCACATCATTCTCCTAATGATGTGATCTCGTTATCAATGACATCCAATGCCCATAGTCAGGAAATCATGACTATCTATTGATCAATGAGCTAGTCAACTAGAGGCTTACTAGGGACATGTTGGTGTCTATGCATTCACACATGTATTACGATTTCCGGATAACACAATTATAGCATGAATAAAGACAATTACCATGAACAAGGAAATATAATAATAATGCTTTTATTATTGCCTCTAGGGCATATTTCCAACAGTCTCCCACTTGCACTAGAGTCAATAATCTAGTTACATTGCGATGAATCGAACACCCATGGAATTCTGGTGTTGATCATGTTTTGCTCTAGGGAGAGGTTTAGTCAATGGATCTGCTACATTCAGGTCCGTATGTACTTTACAAATATCTATGTCTCCATCTTGAACATTTTCACGAATGGAGTTGAAGCGATGCTTGATGTGCCTGGTCTTCTTGTGAAACCTGGGCTCCTTGGCAAGTGCAATAGCTCCAGTGTTGTCACAGAAGAGTTTGATTGGCCCCGACACATTGGGTATGACTCCGAGGTCGGTGATGAACTCCTTCACCCAAATTGCTTCATGTGCTGCCTCCGAGGCTGCCATGTACTCCGCTTCACATGTAGATCCCGCCACGACGCTCTGCTTGCAACTGCACCAGCTTACTGCCCCACCATTCAATATATACACGTATCCGGTTTGTGACTTAGAGTCATCCAGATCTGTGTCAAAGCTAGTGTCGACGTAACCCTTTACGACGAGCTCTTCGTCACCTCCATAAACGAGAAACATTTCCTTAGTCCTTTTCAGGTACTTCAGGATATTCTTGACCGTTGTCCAGTGTTCCTTACCGGGATTACTTTGGTACCTTCCTACCAAACTTACGACAAGGTTTACATCAGGTCTGGTACACAGCATGGCATACATAATAGAACCTATGGCTGAGGCATAGGGGATGACCCTCATCTCTTCTATATCTTCTGTCGTGGTCGGACATTGAGCTGAGCTCAATTTCACACCTTGTAATACTGGTAAGAACACCTTCTTAGATTGATCCATATTGAACTTCTTCAATATCTTATCAAGGTATGTGCTTTGTGAAATACCTATGAGGCGTCTCGATCTATTTCTATAGATCTTGATGCCTAATATATAAGCAGCTTCTCCAAGGTCCTTCATTGAAAAACTCTTATTCAAGTAGGCCTTAATGTTGTCCAAGAGTTCTATATCATTTCCCATCAAAAGTATGGCATCTACATATAGTATGAGAAATGCTACAGAGCTCCCACTCACTTTCTTGTAAACGCAGGCTTCTCCATAAGTCTGCGTAAATCCAAACGCTTTGATCATCTTATCAAAGCGAATGTTCCAACTCCGAGATGCTTGCACCAGCCCATAAATCGAGCGTTGGAGCTTGCACACCTTGTCAGCATTCTTAGGATCGACAAAACCTTCCGGCTGCATCATATACAATTCTTCCTTAAGGAAACCATTAAGGAATGCCGTTTTGACGTCCATTTGCCATATTTCATAATCGTAGAATGCGGCAATTGCTAACATGATTCGGACGGACTTCAGCTTCGCTACCGGTGAGAAAGTCTCATCGTAGTCAATCCCTTGAACTTGTCGATAACCCTTAGTGACAAGCCGAGCTTTATAGATGGTCACATTACCATCCGCGTCTGTCTTTTTCTTAAAGATCCATTTATTTTCTATGGCTCGCCGCTCAACGGGCAAATCAGTCAAAGTCCATACTTCGTTTTCATACATGGATCCTATCTTGGATTTCATGGCTTCCAGCCATTTGTCAGAATCCGGGCCCGCCATTGCTTCTTCATAGTTCGAAGGTTCACCGTTGTCTAACAACATGATTTCCAAGACAGGGTTGTCGTACCACTCTGGTGCGGAACGTGTCCTTGTGGACCTACGAATTTCAGTAGGAGCTTGATCAGAAGTATCTTGATCATCATCATTAATTTCCTCTCTAGTCGGTGCAGGCACCTCAGGAACGTTTTCTTGAGTTGCGTCATTTTCCGGTTCAAGAGGTAACACTTCATCAAGTTCTACTTTCCTCCCACTTACTTCTTTCGAGAGAAACTCCTTCTCTAGAAAGGATCCATTCTTGGCGACAAAGATCTTGCATTCGGATCTGAGGTAGAAGGTATACCCAATAGTTTCTTTAGGGTATCCTATGAAGACGCATTTTTCCGACTTGGGTTCGAGCTTTTCAGGTTGAAGTTTCTTGACATAAGCATCGCATCCCCAAACTTTTAGAAACGACAGCTTAGGTTTCTTCCCAAACCATAATTCATACGGTGTCGTCTCAACGGATTTCGACGGAGCCCTATTTAAAGTGAATGCGGCAGTCTCTAAAGCATAGCCCCAAAAAGATAGCGGTAAATCGGTAAGAGACATCATGGATCGCACCATATCTAATAGAGTGCGATTACGACGTTCGGGCACACCATTACGCTGAGGTGTTCTAGGCGGCGTGAGTTGTGAAACTATTCCACATTTTCTTAAGTGTGTGCCAAATTCGTGACTCAAGTATTCTCCTCCACGATCTGATCGTAGAAACTTGATTTTTCTCTCACGTTGATTTTCAACCTCACTCTGAAATTCCTTGAACTTTTCAAAGGTCTCGGACTTGTGTTTCATTAAGTAGATATACCCATATCTACTCAAGTCATCAGTGAGGGTGAGAACATAACGATAGCCACCGCGAGCCTCAACACTCATTGGACCGCACATATCAGTATGTATGATTTCCAATAAGTTGGTTGCTCGCTCCATTGTTCCTGAGAACGGAGTCTTGGTCATTTTACCCATGAGGCATGGTTCGCACGTGTCAAATGATTCATAATCAAGAGACTCTAAAAGTCCATCTGCATGGAGCTTCTTCATGCGTTTGACACCTATGTGACCAAGGCGGCAGTGCCACAAGTATGTGGGACTATTGTTATCAACTTTAACTCTTTTGGTATTCACACTATGAATATGTGTATCATCACGTACGAGATTCATTAAGAATAAACCATTAACCATCGGAGCATGACCATAAAACATATCACTCATATAAATAGAACAACCATTATTCTCGGATTTAAATGAGTAGCCATCTCGAATTAAACGAGATCCAGATACAATGTTCATGCTCAAACTTGGCACTAAATAACAATTATTGAGGTTTAAAACTAATCCCGTAGGTAAATGTAGAGGTAGCGTGCCGACGGCGATCACATCGACCTTGGAACCATTCCCGACACGCATCGTCACCTCGTCCTTCGCCAGTCTCCGTTTATTCCGCAGCTCCTGCTTTGAGTTACAAATGTGAGCAACTGCACCGGTATCAAATACCCAAGAGCTACTACGAGTACTGGTAAGGTACACATCAATTACATGTATATCACATATACCTTTTGTTTTGCCGGACTTCTTGTCCGCTAAGTATTTGGGGCAGTTTCGCTTCCAATGACCACTTCCCTTGCAATAAAAGCACTCGGTCTCAGGCTTGGGTCCATTCTTTGGCTTCTTCCCGACAGCTTGCTTGCCGGGCGCGGCAACTTCCTTGCCGTCCTTCTTGAAGTTCTTTTTACCCTTGCCCTTCTTGAACTTAGTGGTTTTATTCACCATCAACACTTGATGTTCCTTCTTGACTTCTACCTCTGCTGATTTCAGCATAGCAAATACTTCAGGAATGGTCTTTTCCATCCCCTGCATATTGAAGTTCATCACAAAGCTCTTGTAGCTTGGTGGAAGCGACTGGAGGATTCTGTCAATGACCGCGTCGTCCGGGAGATTAACTCCCAGCTGAGTCAAGCGGTTATGTAACCCAGACATAGTGAGTATGTGCTCACTGACAGAACTATTTTCCTCCATCTTATAGCTGAAGAATTTGTCGGAGACTTCATATCTCTCGACCCGGGCATGAGCTTGGAAAACCATTTTCAGCTCTTCGAACATCTCATATGCTCCGTGTCTCTCAAAACACTTTTGGAGCCCCGGCTCTAAGCTGTAAAGCATGCCGCACTGAACGAGGGAGTAGTCATCGGTACGTGCCTGCCAAGCGTTCATAACGTCTTGTTCTGCAGGGAGAACAGGTGCGTCACCCAGCGGTGCTTGTAGGACATAATCTTTCTTGGCAGCTATGAGGATGATCCTCAGGTTCCGGACCCAGTCCGTGTAGTTGTTGCCATCGTCTTTCAGCTTGGTTTTCTCTAGGAACGCGTTGAAGTTGAGGACTACGTTGGCCATTTGATCTACAAGACATATTGTAAATATTTTAGACTAAGTTCATGATAATTAAGTTCATCTAATCAAATTATTAATGAACTCCCATTTAGATAGACATCCCTCTTCTAGTCATCTAAGTATAACATGATCCGAGTCAACTAGGCCGTGTCCGATCATCACATGAGACGGACTAGTCAACATCGGTGAACATCTTCATGTTGATCGTATCTTCTATATGACTCATGCTCGACCTTTCGGTCTTCTGTGTTCCGAGGCCATGTCTGTACATGCTAGGCTCGTCAAGTCAACCTAAGTGTTTGCATGTGTAAATCTGTCTTACACCCGTTGTATGTGAACGTTAGAATCTATCTCACCCGATCATCACGTGGTGCTTCAAAACAACGAACTGTCGCAACGGTGCACAGTTAGGGGGAACACTTCTTGAAATTATTATGAGGGATCATCTTATTTACTACCGTCGTTCTAAGTAAACAAGATGCAAAACATGATAAACATCACATGCAATCAAATAATAAACGTGACATGATATGGCCAATATCACATAGCTCCTTTGATCTCCATCTTGGGGCTCCATGATCATCTTTGTCACCGGCTTGACACCATGATCTCCATCATCATGATCTCCATCATCGTGTCTCCATGAAGTTGCTCGCCAACTATTACTTCTACTACTATGGCTAACGCGTTTAGCAATAAAGTAAAGTAATTTACATGGCGTTTCTCAATGACACGCAGGTCATACAAAATTAAAGACAACTCCTATGGCTCCTGCCGGTTGTCATACTCATCGACATGCAAGTCGTGATTCCTATTACAATAGCAAGAACATCTCATACATCACATATAGATCATTCATCATTCATCACAACTTTGGCCATATCATATCACAAATCACTTGCTGCAAAAACAAGTTAGACGTCCTCTAATTGTTGTTGCAAGTTTTACGTGGCTGAATTAGGGTTCTAGCAAGAACGTTTTCTTACCTACGTGAAAGCCACAACGTGATTTGTCAACTTCTATTTACCCTTCATAATTTCATCGAATCCGCACCAACTAAAGTGGGAGAGAAAGACACCCGCCAGCCACCTTATGCAACTAGTGCATGTTAGTCGGTGGAACCGGTCTCACGTAAGCGTACGTGTAAGGTTGGTTCGGGTCGCTTCATCCCACAATACCGCTGAAGCAAGATAAGACTAGTAGCGGCAAGAAAAGTTGACAACATCTACGCCCACAATAAATTGTGTTCTACTCGCGCAAGAAGAACTACGCATAGACCTAGCTCATGATGCCACTGTTGGGGAACGTTGCAGAAAACAAAAAAAATCCTACGGTTTCACCAAGATCCATCTATGAGTTCATCTAGCAACGAGTGATCGGATGCATCTACATACCTTTGTAGATCGCGAGCGGAAGCGTTCAAAGAACGGGGATGAGGTAGTCGTACACGACGTGATCCAAATCATAGGAGATCCTAGCACCGAACGGACGGCACCTCCGCGTTCAACACACGTACGGTCAGCCTGACGTCTCCTCCTTCTTCATCCAGCAAGGGGGGAGGAGAGGTTGATGAAGATCCAGCAGCACGACGGCGTGGTGGTGGATGCAGGGCGTCACAACAGCAGGGCTTCGCCGTGTACTACGAGAGGAAGAGGTGTAGCAGGGAGAGAAGGAGGCGCCAGGACTCAGGTGTTCTTGCCCCCTCCCCCCCCCCTCATATATATAGCCCCCTAGGGGGGGCGCCGGCCCTAGGAGATTGGATCTCCTAGGGGGGCGGCGGCAAAGGGCTGGAGTGGCCCCCAAGCCAAGGTGGGGCGCCCCCACCCCTAGGGTTTCAACCCTAGGCGCATGGGGTGGGCCTAGGGGGGCGCACCAGCCCACTATGGGCTGGTTCCCCTCCCCACTTTGGCCCATGGGGCCCTCCGGGATGGGTGGCCCCACCCGGTGGACCCCCGGGACTCTTCTGGTGGTCCCGGTACAATACCGATGACCCCGAAACTTGTCCCGATGGCCGAAACAGCACTTCCTATATATAATTCTTTACCTCCGGACTATTCCGAAACTCCTCGTGACGTCCGGGATCTCATCCGGGACTCCGAACAACATTTGGGTTACTGCATATACATATCTTCACAACCCTAGCGTCACCGAACCTTAAGTGTGTAGACCCTACGGGTTCGGGAGACAGGCAGACATGACCGAGACGGCTCTCGGGCAATAACCAACAGCGGGATCTGGATACCCATGTTGGCTCCCACATGCTCCACGATGATCTCATCGGATGAACCACGATGTCGAGGATTCAATTAATCCCGTATACAATTCCTTTTGTCAATCGGTATTTTACTTGCCCGAGATTCGATCGTCGGTATCCCAATACCTTGTTCAATCTCGTTACCGGCAAGTCACTTTACTCGTACCGTAATGCATGATCCCGTGATCAAACACTTTGATCACATTGAGCTCATTATGATGATGCATTACCGAGTGGGCCCGGTGATACCTCTCCGTCATGCGGAGTGACAAATCCCAGTCTCGATCCGTGTCAACCCAACAGACACTTTCGGAGATACCCGCAGTATACCTTTATAGTCACCCGGTTACGTTGTGACATTTGGCACACCCAAAGCACTCCTACGGTATACGGGAGTTACACGATCTCATGGTCTAAGGAAAGGATACTTGACATTGAAAAAACTCTAGCAAACGAACTATACGATCTTATGATGTGTTAGGATTGGGTCTTGTCCATCACATCATTCTCCTAATGATGTGATCTCGTTATCAATGACATCCAATGCCCATAGTCAGAAAATCATGACTATCTATTGATCAACGAGCTAGTCAACTAGAGGCTTACTAGGGACATGTTGGTGTCTATGCATTCACACATGTATTACGATTTCCGGATAACACAATTATAGCATGAATAAAGACAATTATCATGAACAAGGAAATATAATAATAATGCTTTTATTATTGCCTCTAGGGCATATTTCTGACAATAAGCTCCACCGATATGTCCGGATCCTCTTCAGAGTCCGGATCGAGGGACCGTTCTGGGTCCTCGGGTTGTGGAGGACGGCTGCTTATATCTTTCACTTCCTATCGCAGTTCCTGCATTGAAGTCGTCGGACTACGTATCTGACCATGGAAGTATCAAATAAATGGGCAAGCGCAGTTGTTCGCTTACCCAACTTGGAGGTTCATACATAGTGAATCCAGCCCGCGGGTTAACGCGGAGGAACTCCTCCTTCTCTCCCTTGTACAAGGAGGACAGAACCTTTATTAGGGAGGCAGCCGAGTCCGGCCCTTTACGGCCGTAACGCGTGGCGTCATCCTCCCCATTGAAATCCCACATAGGGCGGCCTCTGTATTGAAGCGGTTGCACCCCTCGCGTAATGCATGCGGCCATGACTCCAATCATGGTTAGTCCGGAATGAGCCAACAGTCTTATCCGGCCCATCAGGTAAAGGACGTCCCTGTCGTTTTCTCTCTCAGAGCTCCGTGGGCGCCAGCTCAAGCGTTTCTTCATGGGAGCACTGTTGAACTCAGGGAGACCGGCCCGGATAGGGTCCGGCAGTGGGACGTCGTCTATGTAAAACCATTCCGAAGGCCAGTCCTTGGACGCCTTCTTCGGGGTTCCGGATAGATATCCGGTCCCGGCGATGCGCCATACTTCGGCTCCGCCCACTTGGTATATAGACCCCTCTTGAGAACGGGGCACCAGGCAGAATATCTTCTTCCACAGTGTGAAATGAGCCTCGACACCTAAAAATAGCTCGCAAAGGGCAACGAAGCCCGCAATGTGTAACACAGAGCCGGGCGTGAGATGATGCAGCTGGAGGCCATAGAACTCCAGAAGCCCGCGGAGAAATGGGTGGATTGGAAATCCCAGTCCCCTTATTAGATAGGGAACAAGGCACACCCGTTCTCCTTTAGAAGGATTGGGGGTGTTCTCCGCTTGTTTTCCGCCACGGTAGGTGGCGAGACCGGCTCGGACCGGGACCATGTATGCCTGAGGGAGGAATCCCTTGGCCTGAAGCGACACTAACTCGCTATGCGGAATGGTGCAACTCTCCCAATCCCCAGGCTTAGGACCGGAGGGGCGAGGGGAGGAGTTGCGACGGCTGGCCATGTTGGAATGGACCTTAGCTAGGAAAGCTCTGATGATAACTCGCGGAGAGGAGAAGATGCGGTTCGGATCTAAATCCCCATCCCGTTAAATAGGCGGCTCATTTGTATGGCTAGGGGTGTGGATGTAAGAACACCCCGGGCTTTTCGCATTCGTTCAACACGTGGAAGACAGCCATTATTGGGCGCAGAAGCCGAGGAGCGCTATAAAAATCGAACATTATTCGTACAGGTACATAGAATTCACGAAAGAACCCGCCTTGCAATGCCGAAGACAATTTGCGCGCCGGACTCGTCGTCATTGAAGCCTGGTTCGGGGGCTACTGAGGGAGTCCTGGATTAGGGGGTGTTCGGATAGCCGGACTATACCTTCGCCGGACTCCTGGACTATGAAGATACAAGATTAAAGACTTCGTCCCGTGTCCGGAAGGGAGTTTCCTTGGCGTGGAAGGCAAGCTAGGCGATGCGGATACTCAAGATCTCCTACCATTGTAACCGACTCCGTGTAACCCTAACCCTATCCGGTGTCTATATAAACCGGAGGGTTGTAGTCCGTAGGACAACCATCATCATACACAATCATACCATAGGCAAGCTTCTAGGGTTTAGCCTCCTTGATCTCGTGGTAGATCTACTCTTGTACTGCCCATATCATCAATATTAATCAAGCAGGAGTAGGGTTTTACCTCCATCGAGAGGGCCCGAACCTGGGTAAACATCGTGTCCCTTGTCTCCTGTTACCATCCGACCTTGACGCACAGTTCGGGACCCCCTACCCGAGATCCGCCGGTTTTGACACCGACAGCCTGGCTTTCACTCGGTACCTCTCTTACTTCTTGCCTAGGAACCCTAGACCTGACCCTTATGCATGGACAGTAGGAAATGGATGGCGTAAATGCAAGTTGTTGGTGCCCAAAGCATCAACTTATGGGGAAAATATACGGAGCTTCCATGCCTAAAAAGTTAACTTTAAATATTTCAAAAAGATTTGAATTTTTCTGTGAATGTTCACAAGACATGTGGCTACGACCTCTAAACAAACAGACCCAAACCCGAAATACACACTGAGAAACAAAAAGGAGAAAAATTGATGTGAATATTGTCATTTTTGCTATTGTCTTTTTGTGACACTATTCATGCTGAATTTGTCCTTTTTGTTCTCAGTGTGCATTTCGAGTTTGCATATGAACTTTTCAGAGTTCATGGACTCGTGTCTTGGGAACATTTAAAAAATCAGAAACTTTTAAACGTTTGAATTGACTTTTAGACATGGGAGCACCTTAGTGTTGGGAGCACCGGATATCCTCCTCAACTTATGGTGGGAGGACACCAGGCGAACCTAGTTTTCAGGGTAACCAAACAGAAGGAGCACGGAGGATAATAAGCACGATTAGATGTGCACGTAAGTGTGTGTTGCACATGCAGTATAGCCCCCCATTGCCATCTTGTGTAAATGTAATATGAGAAGTTTCCGTATATATTTGTCCAAATATTTGCCCATTGACAACATGTGACTAAACTACGGCATGTTATTCCATTACTGACTTCTCTCCATATCATATATAGCTAAATAGTTGACCATTACTGTCGCTAAATCTCTCAACATTCAACTATGCCAACTCAACAATCCACTATGCATGAGAAAAGACCAACCATAACATGCATCGTTCCTGCTACTTATATTCGGCAAATATCCTACAACTATACAACAAAACGAATACAGTACATTTATGTACATTTTAGTTTTACTTCTTAAACTATTAATCCAAAAATACTAATGTTTCATACAATAAAACATCCTTGAAATAATTGAACCGATCCCCATAGCACCGCACAGGGCGTTATTTCTTTTTTCGAAACGGAGGCAAAAGCTTTGCCTCATCTCATTAATTAAGAAGAGTTTTGAAATACATGACCGACCGTCCATGGACGGTCTCAATTCGAAAGTCTACTCTCGTGGCATAAGAGAACTCAAATGCTTGGCCCCCGCCAACCCCCAAAACCTGGCTTCGGTCTTAAAACTAGATGTGATTACATATGGCATGGAGGACACATTCCTAAACACTCTCGCGTTCCGCTCGTTTCAAATTTCCCATGAAACCAACATGACGACAGATGCGAGGCTCTTTCTCACATTGGCATTGACGCCCACCATGTGGTGCCACCAGTCCTTGACGTTGTCGAAGCTGCTACAGTCGGCGATGTCCACATTGGTCAAGCACATCCAAGTCTTGATCTCTGCCCAAATGCGCTTCGTGTATCGACACCGGAAGATGATGTGCGCCGCCGTCTCTGGCTCCCTCTTGCATAATTGGCATAGGTTACAGTTTGGCCATCCTCTTCGTTGAAGCCTGTCCGCGGTCCAAACCCGGTCCTGAATGATAAGCCAAGCAAAGAATTTGTGCTTTGGCGGCGCCCAATTGTTCCACACAGCCGACTTCATTTGTGATGTAGTGGAGTCCCCAAGTTGAGCGTTGTAAGCTGAGGATGCCGAGTATTCACCGGAAGGCGAAGACTTCCAAACTATCTCATCGTCCACATCCTCATCGAGAAAGACCTCCTGTAATCCGACCCAAAGCTCATAATATTCAAGGAAGTGTTGAACTGTGAGCCCAGAATTCATGTTGATATTGACAATCCATCTGTTGAGATCCAAAGCCTTATGCACAGTGTCCTTCTTGTATTTGGAAATTGCAAAAATGGAGGGAGCGATGTCCTTTGGCTTGCGACCCCCAAGCCAAGGGGAATGCCAGAAAGAGGCCTTTTGCCCATTACCAACGGTGATGGCAGTGCAGTCATAAAAAAGTGTCATGTCCTCTTCATCGCACGGATGCCCCAATTTAACCCAAGCTCTATCCGGGTCCTTTCAAACCAACCAAGGCCATCTGAGCCGCACCCAAGGATATGGGAGGCCTTGGCATCCTGGACATGGGCGTTATTTCTATTTCTTGAAATTTTGATGGACAATGACCTGCTGGAATTCTTACGCATCAATCGGCGAGTAAGGTGGCCACCCTAAGGAAAGCCTGAATGGTTTTGTTTCTTTATTATTGCCGTTATCGTCATGCATCTTTGAACTTTTTTTTCGTTGCACTTGTTGGACTGTTCTAATATAGTATGTACTTCCGTGCCTACAATACTTGCCCGCCCGGCAGTTCCCCTTTATCACTGTTTTGTGTTCACCTAGCACGAACTGGGGGTCAGTTCCTTTTTCTCACTATTTTAAAATATATTTTCTCCGTAACATCTTATATTTTAGTACAGGGTTAGTACTTCCGTAGCTGCAACATACTTCCGCTCGTATTTTTACTGAACGCAACCATTGATTCCAGGACCAGAGTTGGACTAAGCTAACGTACTATCTACAACCACAAGATTATTAATTCTAACTGGTAATTAACTTCACCGCCACGCTGTTGTCAGTCGCTCTCCAAGCCGCATCTGCTACGTACATGTGTATGGCTACAGCTATATAAACACATCCCTTACACCCATTTTGACAGATCAAAGCACCACCAAAGCTACTTACAGTACTAGCACTAGTAATTAAGCACTGATCGAGCAGATCATGGCCATCCCCAAGGCTTTGCTTCTTGCCATCCTAGGCTGCATCTGCTTATGCAGCGAGCTGGCGACGCGTCCATGATGGAGAGGCACGAGCAGTGGATGGTGAAGTACAACCGTGTTTACAGGGACAGTGCCGAGAAGGCCCGGGGATTCGAGGTGTTCACGGCCAATGTTGCCTTCATCGAGTCGTTCAACGCTGGAAACCACAAGTTCTGGCTCGGTGTCAACCAGTTTACCGACCTCACCAACGACGAGTTCAGGGCAACCAAGACCAACAAGGGCTTGAAAAGGAGTGACGGTAGGGCTCCAACCGGGTTCAGGTACAGTAATGTCAGCACCGATGCACTTCCAACAGCTGTTGATTGGAGGACCAAGGGCGCTGTCACTCCTATCAAAGACCAAGGCCAATGTGGTAAGTGGGTTTAGGTAGCATATATCATGTTTCCACAATAACTGAAATTACACTAAGCATAACATATTGCAGGCTGTTGTTGGGCCTTTTCGGCTGTGGCGGCAACCGAAGGCATTGTGAAGTTGAGCACCGGGAAGCTCATCTCGTTGTCGGAGCAAGAGCTGGTTGATTGTGATGTCCATGGTGTGGATCAGGGTTGTGAGGGTGGCGAGATGGACGATGCCTTCAAGTTCATCATCAAGAACGGCGGCCTCACCACCGAGGCCAACTACCCATACACAGCACAGGATGGAGAGTGCAAGACTAGCATTGCAAGCAATAGTGTCGCAACCATCAAGAGCTACGAAGATGTGCCGGCCAACGATGAATCCTCTCTTATGAAAGCGGTCGCTAACCAGCCTGTCTCAGTAGCTGTGGACGGAGGGGATGTCATATTTCAACACTACTCGGGTGGGGTGATGACCGGCTCCTGTGGAACTGATTTGGACCATGGGATAGCAGCGATTGGGTATGGCATGACGAGTGATGGAACTAAGTATTGGCTATTGAAGAACTCATGGGGCACCACATGGGGCGAGAATGGTTACCTCAGAATGGAGAAGGACATCTCTTACAAGAGTGGTATGTGTGGCTTGGCCATGCAACCTTCCTACCCCGCCGAGTAGGAGATATACATTGCCACATATATATCTACAAATATTGCGTAAATATGTGTATTTTGTATACACGTATGTATCTTCCATTACACTACCTTATTTCTTGTTTGTAAAGTCATGAATGCTCCGTGAATCTAGCATATAAAGCCTCCTAGAGTGGTAGTCACAACGAAGGCCTCGAGCGCACGGTACCACGCGAGGGGTAAAAACGCACCGCACCGCGCCGCGCGTGGGGGTGCAGCGCACCACGCGAGCGAAAAAACCACGGCACCGCGCTTGACGTGCAGGCCCCGCACCCGTCCGCTTTCTCCTCCAGCGAATCGAGCGGGCAGCGAGCGAGCGCACGAACCCTAGCCGCCGCTCTCCTCTCCCGCGACCCCCAACCACCACCGCGCCTCTCTCCTCTGCCTCGACTCCCAACCATCCAACCCAAACTCCGACGGCCTCCTCTTCCTCCAGCACCGCCGCTCCACCCTCACCTTCCTTCCTCTCCAAAGGAAGGGAAGGGAAGTGAAGGGGAGGGGAGGCCCCAGATCGAGCAGAGGGACGCCCAGATCCGCAGCGGAACCGGCACCAGCGCGCCGTCGTCTACCTGGTCCTCGAGGAAGGCCATGGATGGGGGCAGAACCCTAGCCCCACACCCATCCATCACGGCGGTGGCCTTCTCTCGGTGGGGTG
Source organism: Aegilops umbellulata (assembly GCA_032464435.1). Taxonomy (NCBI): domain Eukaryota; kingdom Viridiplantae; phylum Streptophyta; class Magnoliopsida; order Poales; family Poaceae; genus Aegilops; species Aegilops umbellulata. The sequence goes on along the minus strand of CP136059.1, from coordinate 269,675,295 downwards.
GGAGGCGAAGTTTTCTGATGCGGTGGCCCTCGACGCCTGCGACGGGCTGCAGCGCCTTGGCTTCAAAGGTACACACGCCCTCCATCCTCCTCCCCTCCCCTCCCCTCTTCTTCTTCTGGATGACCCATGCGGTTGGGTGGTTTTTGCAGGTAGGCCATCACAATGAAAATAGAAGGATGAGCACCATGGCGGGCGTGCAGGTGCAGGCCATCGTCCGAACCCAAAGCGCAGTTTGCAGGTAGTACGAGGGCAGTTAATGAATATACTTGCGCGCTTTTACTCTTAGGCAAATCACTAATCATTCAAAAGGCTTATTAGTGTTGATTTTGAAAAGTTATTGGGATACACAAGAACTAGCAATACCACATAAAAAAGAGTCTGGAATTGGACACTCTTTAATCTGGATAGTTGTTGTAGTGCCTGATTATGCCAACAAGAAGAAAAAAATAGCAGAATAATTGTTTGCAGGGATACTTAGATCTTTCTGCTATCATGGTTATCAAGATAGGATTTTTTTAATGTACACTATATAGTACAAAAGGTTGTTTATCATATACTGCAAATCATTAGTTTTACGGCAGTCTGTTACATCAGAGTCTTATCTTGATTGATAGGAATTCCACATATTGAACCTTCAAGATGGCTTGAAATGGACCTGGACAATGTGAATTGGGGCAAGTATCTAAACACTCTGTTTTGGAACCTCAACTATTGGGATTGAATCAGTACGCTGGCTGGAGAGGTTGAGAATCCGAAGATAACCCCTTCCTACATGTTTTTGGTGACAGTTTGCTTGATACAATAGATGGATGTTATGTCTAGATATGTTGTGCTCGATGGATCGTCTTCTTGCTTTGTTTATTCATGCTTTTTAGGAGAATATTTAGCCATGTTGATATGTTTGTCCCCTGTATGTTTAGATATGTTGCCTCGATGGACCTGGTTATAATAATATTATTGATTTTCTATAATTGTTGTTGTGAGTTCGTCAATCATTAATTGGGTGGATGGGAGCAGCAGCGGCGGCGTTGCGTTCTCTTTCATGAAACTGACCCCGCTTTCTCGTTCTTATTACCTTGTGCGATTTGATTCCTCACTTTTCCTTTCTTCTGTTTCCTTTCCTCTTGCAGGATTGACGGGGCCGCTCTCATTTTCGGTTTGCTACTGCTCCTTGCATTCTACCGCTGCTCATTGTTGTCATAAGAAGGTGAGGTGTTCTTCGGTACGATGCTCCTGGCATGTTTGATGAAATGTCTATAAGCTGATATGTTACTAATTCTCTCTTTCCTTCTCGGTTGGTTCTAGGGTCCTCCATGCCGTTAGCCATCAAGGTTGGGTTCCTTCCCGCTCCCTTGCTCAATTTTTGCCTACTGAAAGCGATGTGTGTTGATGTGTCGGTTTTGACAACATCCCCGTGTGATCTTTGTTGGCATATCAAACGAGGATATTTGTTGTCATACCCGCTGGATTTGGATGATTGGTGTGATCTCCGTTCAGTTTGTCATGCTCCTTTGTATGCAGTCTGCAGAAGTAGGCACACCATTTTTTACCCTCAGATTTGATCATGCCGTGATGTTGCCAGCATCTGATTACTGAGTACTGTTCATGCTTTTTGCTCAATTATTTGGGTAGAATATTTCTTAGAACTTTTATGTGGCTTCAACTCTGCATCTCTAACACATACTGTCTTTTTAAGATCTGAATCTCGGTTGCTTCTGTTTACTCTGAGTCTGAGATGTGCAGTAAGAGCAGTGGATGCCCTATTTTTCAATCCTCTCAACACAATTACTTTGTTGTGATCACAGGTTGTAGGCAGCCAAGACGGTGAAGATCTGCTGCATATGAGCTGGCTACGTCCGCGGCCCAACAATGGCTGTCATTGCCATCAAGTGCCCAACAATTGAGGTGATGGTTGTCGACATCTCCAAGCCCCGCATTGACGCCTGTAACAACGACACCCTCTCGATCTACGAGCCTAGCCTCGATGATATTGTCAAGGCGTGCAGGGGCAAGAACCTCTTCTTCAGCACCGACGTCGAGAAGCACATCGCCGAAGCCAACATCATCTTCGTCTCGGTGAACACCCCCACCAAGACCCGCAGTCTGGGAGCCGGCAAGGCTGCCGACCTCACCTACTGGGAGAGTGCTACCCGGATGATTGCCGACGTGTCCAACTCCGACAAGATCGATGTTGATGAGTCCACTGTCCCTGTCAAGACCGCAGAGGCCATTGAGAAGATCCTGACCCACAACAGCAAGGGCATCAACTACCAGATCCTGTCCAACCCGGTGTTTCCTTGCCGAGGGCACGGCGACCGACGACCTGTTCAAGCCCGACAGAGTGCTCATCGGTGGCCGGGAGACCCCCGAGGGCAGAAAGGATGTCCAGGCCCTCAAGGAGGTGTACGCCTACTGGGTGTCCGAGGAGAACATCATCACCACCAACCTGTGGTCTGATGAGCTCTCCAAGCTCGCTGCCAACGCCTTCCTGGCATAGAGGATCTGCTCCGTGAACGCCATGTCGGCGCTCTGCGAGGCCACGTGCATGCTCGTGCTCATGGTGGTTTCCCATATATCAGCAGCGCGGAGGAGCCGGCATCCTCAGCCAGAGTTGGGTGTACTTGCGGGCGACCTCACCGTCACCAGTGCATCTGCAAGTATGCTAGCTCCATCTCTTCTCTTTTTGTTGTGAATGCAAAAAGGAGAGGCTCGGATCTGGAGAGTAGCCAATGAGATACAAATTAATTTAGTTTTGTTTTGACGATGCCAATGAATTTCCGTAGATTTTCCTATACTCAGTAGAAAACTTACATCCCTTGTTCACCGGGATTCTTCTTCCTTCTTTGTATCTTTTTCCTTCGCCATAGCACCACATTTGCCGCAGCACACCAGAGTCAATTTAGTTGACTAGCAACAGAGCAAAGCTGAGGTAATTCCCAATATGACAATTAACTGCATACAGTTTTCTATCTTCAGGGGGCTGCTCTTTGATTCAGAGTAAAATCAAGTTCTTCACCTATGGAGGAGGTAGATACTGATGGAGTGGATGACAAGGTGTTCTCCAGGTCCTGCATCATCTCCATATTCTGCATCATTAGTGAGCAACTTACCTAGGGAGGAGGTAGATACTGACAGAGTGTATGAGCAGGTAGTTCTCCAGGTTTCTTTATACTACCAGCCCACTCTATATTTGACTATGCTCTAATATGTCAAATCATGAAATGATATGAATAATTAAATATTAGCAGATGGACAAAACGTGTATTGATGGTCTGATGTAAAGTGTTTTTATCCACAGTGAATAAAATAGAGGAGTGGCCTGTTCACCGGAGCAAGCGAGGAAGATAGCTCAGCCCGACCACCAACGTCCACTCACCGGTTTCTTCGATGCCTCGACCTCGAGCTGCATCAGCTCGTTGATATGTGATGGACATCTCCCATCAGTCCCTCGACTGCCAGGCCACCGCGTCCGACCTCGAGAAGGCGTTCGGATGGTTGTCGAGGCAGGCGCTGCTGTACCAGCGGTGCTGCTATGTTGCTCTGTCCTCAACCATCCAAATCGTTTCTACCAGGCCCAATCTTCCACTGCCATCTCATACATATGCAGGCACTATCCAGTATCTATGCACGAGCTATCGAGCGTGAGTGTGGCCGTCACCCAGGAGCAGGTTCAGCTTCTGTACATCCACTTTTTGCCTACTTTGCATCTTTCAGATCTGCAATTTCATACTATGATGTTAGTTCCCTTCTGCCATACAATGGACTACTACATCTTCTCAGCTGTGTTGGTTTCTATAGCTCCATTGGTTGCTTACTTTTCAGTGATATGGTAGTTTAGGGCATGCTCACCAATTGTTCCATCAAAATGTCAAACAACCTTAAATTTATCTCTTATAGATGTGTTATTGAATACTAGAGGTGATTATTTTCTTTCTAGGGATTACAGTTTTATAAGAATTAGGCTTCTTGAAACTTTGAGGTCCAAACTAATTAGTCTTTGAGATTTATGCACCAGGGCATACAACCTAGGTAATCCTCAGTACATCTTTTTAATTTCTAACTGAAGGTAGATACATACTGGAAATAAGGTTGCTGCATGCGCATCATCAATTACTCTTTTGCATATCACTTTTTAGAATAAGATATATTTTGGTTGTTCATTGCTTCCAGGAAGAAGATGGTTTAACATATTGGTGTCAGAGCGCTTGTTGCAATAACCGTCAAATCTTGATTGTATTATATTGATCGGACCAAGCACTTTTTGGATAAATTAGCATGAAGTGATCAGGAGCAGAGAAATAGATATGTCTTGAAGAAATGGATATATATGGTTTTAAGGTTACATGAAGATATATATGTCTGGATCAAGTTGTAAGTTCTCTTCCAGAATTACTTAAGATTAGTGATTCCGTTAGCTACATAGACGTCCTTTATTTATGGGGATCACATGTCCTTGACGATCATATTATGATTTGGACACACATTAATTCATAAAACCATTTGTTACTTTCAAGACATGTCTATTTCATAGGTGCATATCCATACAATTCATAAAACCATTTGTTACATTCAAGACATGTTTATTTCGTAGGTGCATAGCCATAGACGATGCCCTCTTGCTGGAAACAATAGCAACAACACTCACCTCACGTAATCGCTCATCCTCAAAAGATTCATAATTATATCTATTTTTTGATGAATTTTGGGGTCAACATATTACAGACTTGGTAGTCAAGACCTAATCGCTATGTACAGTATTTTGAACCCATGGTGTGTCAACTTTTTTAATTTAAGATAGCAACATTATCCATCACATCTTTTATATTTCTCTCCATGATGCTCAATGGTCTTGATTGCTTGATAAAGGATTTATGGCATGAATTGGTCGATGAAAAGTGGAACATTCTAATTTATTCTAACCTCTGTTGTGTAAACATAGTGCTGATCTGCTGAACTAAAATTATGGCCCTGCTTACCTGTGGTGTTGCACTTTACAACAATTATACTTGTTCTTTCATAGCCCACCTTTTGTGTGCCATCTTCTACTCCTCCCTCCGTCTCAAAATAAGTGACTCAAGTTTATACTAACTTTAGTACGAAGTTAGTAGAAACTTGAGTCACTTATTATTGTTCCAGTTTTTTTTAGTTATTGATCATACCATTTTTCTTTCTGCCTTTGTAGCTGAAAGATTAGTGAGACTGACTAAATTCTGAACATGTTCCATGTGAGAGAAATAGCATGTTGATTTCATCTTGAAATAATCATAGCTGAGGGATGAGGTCCGAGGGTCATGTGCAGAGCTGCAGGAAGAAGTTGCGAGGCTTGGAACTCTTACAGCAGTGAGGACAATGCCTCTTTAGTTGTAATTGTGATACTCCTGATGTGCAAGTAAACACTCCTATGACACTCCTTATGCTAAAATGTTGGTTGTTAATACAGAGGTGGTAACATTATTTGGTTCTCTTGTATTGATTTCATAATACATGATGTAATACAATCCACATTGCATTATATTTCAAGTTATATCTCATACTTACTCACTACTAGCATTCTTTCTAATTCGCTTCTTGCGCCATTGGCGCAACCGGGTCATCTAGTATACATAACAGAAGATAGATAGATGACTTCGAGTTTAAGTGCTATATGGTGATGTCTACACTAAAATCCATCTTGTTTGAATCCACCTTCAATGGAACACCGCGCGAAAATGAGGGAGTTCTTCCGGCCTTTGTATCGATCAATGCATACAACCATCTTTATAAAAGTAACTTTTACATAGTATCAAAAAAAAGAACAACGGTTGTTACAACTCAGACATCACATATTCTATTACTAAACCGTCACATATCAGCTGAACAAAGTTTGAGCTGTCAACTTCAATCGGTTGCACCTAGAGTCTAGAGTACCAACGTGCTGCAGTAAGCGAAGTACGTATCCGGTAAAAAGACCAGAAACTCATTGTTAAAAACAATATCCATATAGGCCAACATAAAGCACAAATTGGCCTAAGTTGTCTATAGCCCCGAAAGCTATTTCCCAAACATATTAGAAATACTACGAGGTGGTGGAAGATTGAAAGGCACATAAACTACTCACCACACATGGGGGCAAAAGGGCATGAGAGAAAACAAGATCTTTATTGTTTCTTCTGCGTCGCAATGGCAACACTTTTAGCTGATTTTCCGATTCCTCTTTGCGAGATTTTCTTTTGTAAGGATCGTCCCCATCATAGGTACCATATAAATATCTTAATCTTAAATGTCACCTTTGAGTTTCTAGATATGTTTCACGCCAATTGACTGTTCGTATTCATCATATCGGCATACAAGAATTGACTGAGGAAGACCCAAACAGGTGGAGGCTCCACCTAAACACATCGGGTTCTTGGTTTAGATGATGCGCAAACATTCCACTAATTGAGTCCACCTAAAGCTAGCATTTAGCGGTGCAATGATCACAACATTGGCCACTGTTGCGTGTTGTGTTTGGGTGCCGCTATTAACTCTCATCACAGCTTTCCTAAAGGGAGAGTCATTAAGTATCATCCCAACTCAAACAGTGCAAGGTTTCCAAATTGTTCTCTCGGTTCTTGTCAATGTGTTCATGTGTTTGTATTCAATTAGTGTTCATTCTGAATGTCAACACTCCGTCAAAACCTACACCAAGTTTATTCTTTGAGGTCGTCTGCCTCCCTGCTTTCTGTGCTCTCAAGTTCTCATTCACCATTCTTGTGCCCTCACTGGTCACAAACTCACGGCAGTGGAAAGTGCAAGGATCATGCCTTCTCGTGGATGCCATCGAAGAGATCAGCGAGCAGCCATTGCCACTCATTAGAATTTCCAAATGAATTAGCAAGGAAAATACAGTGCTCGAAGGGAATAGAACAATTGGCACAATTGAAGTGGTTTACCAAGCATACGACTTGAATGTACAGTAACCCGCAAAAAAAAGGCTTGAATGTAAAGTAGCTCAACCCCTGCATGCTGATGGCGCAGGTGATGAACAAGTTGATCGCATGATGATTGTTTTCGCGGGTTGACACTTGATCTTAAAAGAGCTGACGCGGAGTACGTACAAATGACAATAACAATAATGAAAAGTATGTATATGGCCTCAACAGCAAACACAACTCACAGCATTCCCAAAGACAAAAACCCAACAACAATACAGTCACAGCATAAGAGGGCAACTACAACGATATAGAATCATAATGCCTAAGTGCCTACCTCGCAAATAACCTTGCCTATTGTGCCTCCTCGGGTACAGGAGCAACATCAGTGGCCTCCTCAGACGGCTTGCCTGGGTCCTCATTGATCGCCTCGTTAACGCCGAGCACTTCATCCATCAGGTCGTCTTCCGCGGCCATGTCGTCCACGTCCACATCATCATCCTCGTCATTGCCACCGTCGGGGATCGGCCGAGCCTTTGGGCCGTGCTCCGCCCTGTGCGTGTCCAACTCCTTGTCCATTTCCTGCATGTTAGCAGGCACGTTCCCCCTCCGAGCATTCCGGGCATTCTGAATTCTTTCCAGCTGCCTCTCAACATTAGACAGATACTGCTCCTCAATTTGCTTTTGAAACTGGGTCAGCTCAGTTCTGCGTACAGATTTCCATTCTTCAAATACCTGCAATGATTGATGGGAGTTAGGTTCGTCTGGATTGAAGGATTCAGAAGACAACTGGTGATTTAAAAGAATATACATAATTTTGTCACGTAATATTAAAGGTGGCCCCAGGAAAACATGCTGGAAATAGGACTATTATAATTTTATGTGATGTCCTCAATACATAATTGCATTTGGCAAAAAAATGCAAGTACTAGGTAAAGACTAAGGTCACCATGAGCCACCATGTTCCTTCGCCTTGGATGTGCATTGATCAAAAGAAATCACAAAGCAGATCCAAAACAAAGTGAATTCTCACATGTGCAAATGATGAACTGAAACTTAAACACACCAGAAAGTTCCCCGCTAAATTTTGGAATTCATGGCATGATGATGCACTACAGCATAATTTGCAGCGGTGCCGTTATAGGTAAAATCACACTCAATATTTTTGTGCAATGTACATTATCAAGAAAATATAATATGAAACTAAATACCACAAGATCGTGTCTGTACTATGAAGACCAGCCACAAACAAGTGTTATCATAGTTCCCAGGAGTTGCCAGGTTTCTCAAGTGATCAGGGAACTCTCACCAATCCAGAGTGGTGTTCGTACTTTTCTCTCCTCCCATCAATATTTCACAACAGATAAACTTTCACAACTCATTGATCTGCTTAGTATTCCCCACAAAGGATACAGAGGCTGCACTCTAGTAGTTGACTGGTACATAATCTAAAAGGTAGACATGAACAGCACAGCAGCAAAAGACTACATTGAATCTATTGCTGACATTTTCATTCCATGCATAGCTAAGTGTTTCAACTTCCAAATATGTTGAACAGATATAGAGTAACTATAAAGGGAAATCATCCTTCAAACATGTGCAGATCATGCAGGTTTTATTATTATGTTTTGATTCAATAGATCATAAAAAAAAATTGACTCATAAGAAAATACCTTTTCCTTGTTTTGCTCAGCAATAACCGGATCATCAACTATTGGTTTAGCCGGCATGTAATAAATAGCTGGTTCAGCTTTTGTCCTGCAAATACAGATGGAATCAAACAAGAAACAAATATATATAGTATAATGAGTGGATATGGAAACCCCTATAGACATCAAACATCAAGATTTGCGTACAATCAGAAACGCATCTTCCCTCAATTTAATTGTCAATATGGATACTTTTGGACCAGGAATAAAAATAACCTGCAGCATGCACAAAATAACAAGACTCATCAAAAAGCAAGTAGAATCCAACTACGCAAATAAGCAGCACAATGGAAGGAAAAGGGATACTGATCATTTATCAAAGCCAAAGTGAAAAATGAAAAATGACGTAACGCAGTGAAGTTACCTTAAGAAACTGGACAGCTTTTTGTGATGCTCAGACCACTGAATGTACAATAGCTCCAACCTCTTTTCTTCTGCCTTAGCAGCTACTCGAGCACGAAGCGTCTGAATAAGAGCATCTCAAGGTTAAATCATTTGGTATACAAACACAACCAAGTTAAAATGAGTGAAATTAAAACAGATACATGTCACAGAAAAGTGAGCTGGAGATTACCATATCACGCCTACGCTTCTCAGCTGCTTGCTCCCGCTCTTGCTGCCGCAATCTTTCACTGTCCTCACGAGCCTTTTGATCAGCCTACATTCAACCGATCATTTCAGTATTTCCCGACATGTCAGAGCTAATATTGAGAATACAAAAAAAAACAATATGATCATCAGCGAGGAATGTTCCCACAGAAAAAGAATACTGAACTCCTCAAAGTTGGAAAAGATCATTGATCTCCCTCAGCTCTTAAGTTCAGTTAAGAATAGTTCAAGAATTGCTAGAGTGGCAACTGACACCCATGCTACATATTTTAGATCTATTCAGATCTTCTACCCACAGGTCCTTCCCCATGTTTGACAAATAAATGATGCAACCACACATGTAAGATAACCAAATAAGCAAACAGTACACAGGGAAAAACATCTGGACACAAGACAAGTAACAATTAACATTTAAGTAAAAAAAACTTTGAAGTGATTAAGGGTTAATGTCAAGACCTCAAAAACCAACTGCAAGCCACCTGAGTTAATTTCCATTACTGTAATACCAGCCTAGAGGCTTCCATATAGGGCCTGGCCCATAGGTATACCAGGCAATTTTCAATATGAGAATCATATATGAGAATAACAATCTATTCAGCTCATAGCACACTGTGTATTATTTGAATGGCTAATGATGAACACAAGTGCAAAATATATATATATATATATAGATAAGTACCTTCTGCTGAGCCTCTGATCTACGCATAAAAGCCTCTGAGTTGGAAAGCTTTTTGTTCTCTTGCTGAAATTTCTGCATTGTCAAGCATGAGGAAGAATCAGATAAACTGAAATATTCACAAAGGTGAACACAACGGATTGTGAAATCAGTTGTGTTCCTCCAAATGGACTTAACCACATTCAACATAATGAGGCCTGCATAATACATGTCAAACTCCCTCGGCGCCAAGTTACTCACAGTCTACACCTCTCTCGGTATCTGATGTGACTTGAAGAGTGTTCATTCCTAATAGTTAATTACGAAATTGTGTTTCCATTAAATGTATGATAGCTATGCTTGTTAACTTTAGCCAGCAGACAAACTAGTGCTTATTGACCATATAGCTTGCAAACAAAGCATTTGCTATTATTAGTGCAATAGTGACATGTCATTAACACTGTATTTGCAGAAATCAGGTAACATAGCTTCACATCAGGCCTCTAAAAACTTCGCTACACCTATAGGTAAGACATCAAATCCTCAATGACTGCCCTGAAACCTCATCCACAAGTGATCTAAAGGTTTATTCAGCAGATTTCTTTTCTTTATTCAGTAGGTCACTCGTGATTTTTGTGTATCTGGGAGTAGGTGCAACAAACCTATTGGTAAAGTTGAAAACTGGGGGTACAATACAAAAGTTCCTGCAGAGCAAATTGCATATGGCGACTTTCAACAAACACAAAAGTGACAAGCTTACAATACAGTTTCATTGAAATTGAAGCTGTAGAGTGTGCTAGTAAAGCAATGAAGAAAAATTGTAGCAGTAGCTCCTTTTGGAAAACAATGAACAAATTTCATATGATTAAGGAAAAGCTGTAAGCAGGCAATGTTATTGAAAGTAATGGAAATTCCAGAATACTTTAGAGCAATGAAGTTCAGCATTCTGGAAATATAAACCAGAGTACCAGACAAACCAAGTATGGGAAATCGATTATAAGGGTCTTGAAGATTTAATGGTGTTCAGTAACTTCAATACTTTGGATGAATCAAACAGAATTTAGTTATAACTGCACCACCTGTAACACAACACCTATCTGAGGAATAAGAAATTTAATGTTCTCCAAGAGATTTGAATATGAAGTGTATGGAAATTGGTTATAAACAACAGTCAAATAGAGCCATGCCTAACCTAGTAAACAAAACTAGGCATGATCTGTTTACCAAACCAGTTAATAAATTGCCAGTGGTTATGGGATAAAAGAAATGAGGATTTGATGTTGGAAGACCACAAACTGATTGAGAAAACTGCTAAGTTGATGAAAGAAGCAAGAACCCGTCTGTGGCCAAATTGGCAGAATGTTTTCTGCTGGATGCCAAAAGTTGCAGGACAAAAATAAAACCTTGAGGATTCGAAAATTCACTTGCCGTTTGTACTTCGACCAAACTAGTATATTCTTGCCGAACGGCGGGTTAATTTGCCATGTTCAATTACACAATATGCAATCCAAGGCAATCAAGAAATACTGAAACAAGAAAGAATTATCACGATTTCTAAGCACATGGACCATCTCATTATACATCACATGAATCTGTTACCTCTAGCGTGCCAACAAGAAGCTTCCCCAGCATTCTCTTGTTCCTCCTCACCAGGCTCTGGTCCTCTTCCTTTGGAGCCGGCCTCGGGAGAGGCTCTGGCAGCTGATTATCAAGCTCCTGCAACCAAGTAATACCCATATAAGCGATCTCCTCAAAAAAGTATGTGGAACCCATGCACACACACACACACAATCTCCTCCGAAATCTCATTCCCCTTACTCACCCTTCTCGACACCCACTGGCTCCCATCCCTCCTGAACCCACCACCATTACTGGCTCCCCTCCTCTCACCACCTTGAGCAGCAGTATGTCCATCCTCACGCCCCTCCGCCCCCGCATCATCCCCATTAGTTCCAGGGCCATCCACCTCCGTGCATCACGCCAAACACAGAGAAGATGTTAGGATATTTGACAAAGTAACTAAACACAACAGGATCGACGAAGAATATGAAAACGAGGGCTCATACTTTAACCACGGCAGAGAGAAGCCGGCGCTTGGGCTCCGGCTGGTACACCGGCTCCGGAGCCTGCCTCGCGAAGCCGCGGAGCGGGCGAGGGCCTCCGGGGCCGGGGCCTGGGCCGGTGGCGGGGGCGCCGCGTCGGAGGCCTCGGGGGTCGCGCAGGCGCTCGCTGATCTGCGTGAGGGGAGGAGAACACGAAGACAAGTAAATAGGTCAGGGGAGACGCCTCGATGGGCACGGAGGGGAAGTGAGAGGGTAGGGGCGGGGGAGAGGGACCTCGCGGTGCTGGCGCTGGAGCTCTTGGAGCTCGCGGCGGATCTCCTCGGCCGTCTTCTCCGCCGCGGCGGCCATCGTCGTCGTCGGCGAAGGGGAGGGAGGGAGGGTTTGGCTGCTGCGCGAGGGAGGATGGGGCGGGCGGATGCGTTGTCGTCCGGGGGGTTTGGATGCCCTAGGATGCGGTGCGTGGATGCGAGTGGTCTCGGCCGTTGGATCTTGGCGTGCCGTCTCCGTCGCGGTTGGGCCGTGGTCGCCTCGCCAGGTCGGTTGTTGCGGTCGGGTCAGATCAATGTGCCAGTGCGACCAGTGACCTCTCAGAAAGAAAGAAAAAAAGTGTTCTTTGGTTTCTTTTTTTTTTCTGGATGTATATACATTTGATGCGAATAAAATCATAATAATTCTGAAAAATGAAAAGGTTTGAAGTCTTTTTGAATAAACGTGACTTTCTTTCCCACTGGTATATAAATATTGTTGTACACAAGACACTATTCACACCATTTTGTCCTAAAAAATATGCTCTGAAGTCAACGGGGTTTTTCTTTTCGTGGAATTTTTTTCAAAGTATAATGGAAGGTTAAGTTTATTTTAAAAAATTATTGTTTATTTAATTACTATTTTTTTCATATAGGGTGTATATACATCCATAGACCAAACGTCTGCGACCAATCTTTCAATTATTTTTGTGCGGCGGCTTAGTCAAATGCTATGAAAAGCTATAGCAAAGCAACAAATTTTATTAGCTTTTTCTTAATCCTGCGAAATAAAGAAAAATAAAGATACAATCACGCAATAATCAGGTAGCAGTAGCACAGCCAAAATCAAAACAAACAGAAGCGAGCTTCCCCCACCCCCCGCGTCGCCTCTCTCTGGCGACACGGGGGGAACCCCTCCGGCGCCGCCACCTCCCCTCCTCCCTCCACCCCTCCCCCCACCTCGCCGCCGCCTGAGGAGACCGCCGGCGAAGCCTGGTCTGGCTCCAGGGAGGGTGGCGGCGGGGCATCTCTCTGCGAGGCGCGAGGGCGCATCTTGGGCGCGGGCGCGGCAAGCTAAGTCAGGCCCGCGGGCGCGGCTCCAAAGCGGGCGGGTGTGGCTTGATACGTCTCCAACGTATCTATAATTTTTGATTGCTCCATGCTATATTATCTACTGTTTTAGGCAATGTTGGGCTTTATTATCCACTTTTATATTATTTTTGGGACTAACCTATTAACCGGAGGCCCAGCCCAGATTTGCTGTTTTATGCCTATTTCAGTGTTTCGAAGAAAAGGAATATCAGACGGAGTCGAAACGGAACGAAATCAACTGGAGAAGTTATTTTTGGAAGGAAACCTACCGGATAGACTTGGACCCTACGTCAGAAGATGAAGGAGGTGCTCACGAGGGTAGGGGGCGCGCCCCCCTGCCTCGTGGCCCCCCCTTTGGTCCACCGACGTACTCCTTTCACCCATATATACCTACGTATCGTAAAACTTCCAGAACAGAGATTAGATCGGGAGTTCCGCCGCCGCAAGCCTCTGTAGCCACCAAAAACCTAATCGGGACCCTGTTCCGGCACCCTGCCGGAGGGGGGAACCCTCACCGGAGGCCATCTTCATCATCCTGGCGCTCTCCATGACGAGGAGGGAGTAGTACCCTCGGGCTGAGGGTATGTACCAGTAGCTATCTGTTTGATCTCTCTCTCTCTCGTGTTCTTGATTTGGCACGATCTTGATGTATCGCGAGCTTTGCTATTATAGTTGGACTTATGTTTATTCTCCCCCTCTTCTCTCTTGTAATGGATTGAGTTTTCCCTTTGAAGTAATCTTATCGGATTGAGTCTTTAAAGATTTGAGAACACTTGATGTATGTCTTGTCGTGCGTATCTGTGATGACAATGGGATACCACGTGCCACTTGATGTATGTTTTGGTGATCAACTTGCGGGTTCCGCCCATGAACCTATGCATAGGGGTTGGCACACGTTTTCGTTGTGATTCTCTGGTAGAAACTTTGGGCACTCTTTGAAGTACTTTGTGTTGGTTTGAATAGATGAATATGAGATTGTGTGATGCATACAGGGCCGGCCCTGGGGCATGGGCAGGGGGGCGACGGCCCAGGGCCCAGCCTAGGGAGGGGCCCATGATGTAGTGCACATATATAATATAGCCAAGCAAAAATAGGTGAGAAAAAAAATTATGAGAGAAGAAAAACGAGATGAGGTAGGCCCATCAGATAGCAGGTAGCGATTAGCGAAGCGTCACGCACGCCGCACGGCAGGGCCGCTCGTTTCGATTGTGAAACAAATCAATCGAAGATCTCGCGGACGCCTCGCTCGTCTGTTCGTCCTCTCGTCGCTGTGGTCGCCTCGGTCACCGCTGTGTGCGTCGCCCGCCGTGTGGCAATCCAGCAGTTGCAGCCCGCAGCAGTACGTATACGTATGTATGTGAGCAGTGAGCGCAGCCCGCAGCAGTACGTATACGTATCCATGCATAACTCTCTGTACCATGTTCCTGATCCATCCCTGCAAACCCCAATTTCAGTAATTTCTTTTTTTAGAACGTATTCAACTATTCATCCATGATCCATCCTCTAATTTCAGTGTTCACGAAGTTCCAAATTTTAATGTATAGTTTTCGAATTCAATCTTTCATAGTAATGTATTCAACCATCCTTTTTTGTCATTCTATGCACATGTCTAGGGCTCCAATCATTCAAATCATCCGATGTATAATTTTCTAATTCCTTGAATAAATTTTCCTTCATAATATTAGGACATTAGCCCACCATATTGCCTAAGAAGCATTTGCCAGTTGCTCAAACAAGGAGAAAAAAGATAGAAAGGGATCTGAAGATTCAACAACTCAAGGGTACTTAAGTATTATTGTTGTCGATGGAGTCAATTGAATTTGGTTCTTATTTGAGGTAATCATATCATGTTACTTTCAATTTTCTATCTTTTTAGTATTTCTGTCATAATATGGCATTGTCCAACAATTATTATGTTTAGGTTTATGTACCACGCACGCGCATACATATATATGATCTTAGGACATAAGGGCACATGGCATCGAGTTCGCCTAGGGCCTCCCGAAACACAGGGCCGGCCCTGGATGCATATCGTATAATCATACCCACGGATACTTGAGGTGACATTGGAGTATCTAGGTGACATTAGGGTTTTGGTTGATTTGTGTCTTAAGGTGTTATTCTAGTACGAACTCTAGGGCTGTTTGTGACACTTATAGGAATAGCCCAACAGATTGATTGGAAAGAATAACTTTGAGATGGTTTCGTACCCTACCATAATCTCTTCGTTTGTTCTCCGCTATTGGTGTCTTTGGAGTGACTCTTTGTTGCATGTTGAGGGATAGTTATATTATCCAATTATGTTATTATTGTTGAGAGGACTTACACTAGTGAAAGTATGAACCCTAGGCCTTGTTTCTACACATTGCAATACCGTTTACGCTCACTTTTACCGCTTGCTACCTTGCTGTTTTTATATTTTCAGTTCACAAAAATCTATATCTACTATCCATATTGCACTTGTATCACCATCTCTTCGCCGAACTAGTGCACATATACAATTTACCATTGTATTGGGTGTGTTGGGGACACAAGAGACTCTTTGTTATTTGGTTGCAGGGTTGCTTGAGAGAGACCATCTTCATCCTACGCCTCCCACGGATTGATAAACCTTAGGTCAACCACTTAAGAGAAATTTGCTACTGTCCTACAAACCTGTGCACTTGCAGGCCCAACAACGTCTACAAGGAGAAGGTTACGTAGTAGACATGAAGCTCTTTTCTGGCGCCGTTGCCGGGGAGGCTAGGTAAGTGAAGGTATATCTTTAGATCTTGCAATCGAGTCTTTTTGTTTCTTGTTTTAGCACTAGTTTAGTTTATAAAAGAAAACTACAAAAAAATGAAATTGAGTTTGTCTCATACGCTTCATCTTTTTAATATCTTTCATGAGTATGATGGAAAGGAAAATTGTGCCAAAGTGTTAGAAGAAGAAATATATAAAATGTTTGACACTAAATATTTGAATGATGAGCATGATTGCAATGATGCTAATAATGATTGCTCTAGTTATGATGAAAATGCCTCCTATAAACATGTCAATTTTTGTGAAGTGCATTGGGTTTGTAAGGACACACCAAATAGAGAAGATAGATATTGCAAGAGGCATAAGCATTTAGAAACTAAATGGTTGCAAGAAAGGCTAGAAGTTAGTGCTGAAAATTTAAGATATCTTAGCCGTACTTGTGAACTTTGCAACGAACATGGTCATTTAAATACCAAATGCAAATTGTTTCATGATCGAATCGTGTCCAAAAATTGTGATGACTTCATCTCCCTTGCACATTATAATGAACTTAGTTTGCTTTTGGGTTATGAAGAAATGAAACGTCAAACTAGGCATATTTCAGAATATAACCTTGAGAAATTCCTCGATATTGATCTAGAAGAAATTTATATATATTATGCGGTGAATTGCATTGAAAATCCTTATATTGCCAATTACATAAAGAAAAGAAAAAATAGAGGATGAAGAGAATACTAATGAAAAGGAAGAGACTTCTCAATATCCTCCTATTATTTCTTATGATGAATCATGTAACGAGGAGGAGCCTTCTATTCAACCAATCTCATTAATAAGGAGCTCCAAAAAGAGGATTGAACCCACACATGATGTGGTGAAGAAGAAGAAAAGAAAAAGAAAGAGAGGTAAAATGGTATCTCTCCCAAATAAAGTTGCTCCTATTATTGTTGTGCCTCATGAAAATGATACACTTGATGATGATCTAGTTATGCCTATTACTTGTTGTGATGATTATGATTGGGAAGATAATGATACTCCTTATGATTTTTAAAATCTTTTTAGCACTTGCTTGGAAGAATATAATAATTGCTATACTATTTGTGCTATCCATACTATTAATGATGAGAGTGATTATGCTTATGATATGAAAAGGCCCAAGCTTGGGGAAGCTATGTTTGATGAGGATGACATATTTGAGAATATATTTGCTGTAATTAATGTTTGTCCCAAGCTTGGGGATGCTATGTTTAATGAAGATGATATTTTTAGCCTCCCAAGTTTTGATATGCAAAGGTGTTATGATGATAGCATGCCTTGTACCTATGATGATTATATTGATGAAAGTGGGTTTGGAAGAGTGTCAACTTTAGGAAGTAGCGATCCCACAATATTGAAGGATGTTGAATCTTATAATATTATGAAAGTGGATTTGGAGAGGTCATGACTTTATTTAATGATGTATCCACTATTTCGGAAGAGGTTTCAATTAATTATGATGAGAACAAAGTTGCTACTTATGATGATTATTGTGATAAAACTTATGCTATAAAGAGTAGTGATGATTATATTTATAAAACTTGTCATGATTATGAGTACCCTTTCTTTGAACATTAATTTTTTAATGTGGAAACAATTTTTGTATTCAAGTCTCTTATGATACTCCCACTATTCGAAATGAGAAGAATTTTGCTTATGTGGGGAGTAATAAAATTTCTATGCTAGTAGATCATGAAAAGAATGCTTTAGGTGCTGGTTATATTGTTGAATTCATTCATGATGCTACTGAAAATTATTATGAGGGAGGAGTATATGCTTGTAGGAATTGCAATAATATCAAGTTTCCTCTCTATGTGCTTAAAATCTTGAAGTGATGCTTGTTTTGCCTTCCTATGCTAGTTGATAATTGTTCCCGTAAGTTGTTTGCTCATAAAATCCCAGTGCATAGGAAGTGGGTTAGACTTAAATGTGCTAGTCATATTCTTCATGATGCTCTCTTTATGTTTCAATTCCTATCTTTTATGTGAGCATCATTGAAATCATCATGCCTAGCTAGGGGCATTAAACGATAGCGCTTGTTGGGAGGCAACCCAATTTTATTTTAGTTTCTTATTTTTTGGTTCTGTTTAGGAATAAATAATCCATCTAGCTTCTGTTTAGATGTGGTTTTGTGTTTTAGTTAGTGATTGTGCCAAGTAGAACCTTTGGGAAGACTTGGCTGAAGTCTTTATGATCATGCTGTAAAAAATAGAAACTTTAGCGCTCACGAGATTAGCTAGAACTTTTTACTGGAGAGTAATATTTAGTTTATTCTTTTTGAAGATGATTAATAGACAAATTCCTCAGGTCCACCAATTTATTTCAGAATTTTTGGAGTTCCATAAGTTTGCGTTAGTTACAGATTACTACAGACTATTCTGTTTTTGACAGATTCTGTTTTTCGTGTGTTGTTTGCTTATTTTGATGACTCTATGGCTAGTAAAATAGTTTATAAACCATAGATAAGTTGGAATACATTAGGTTTAACACCAATATAAATAAAGAATGAGTTCATTACAGTACATTGAAGTGGTGTTTTGTTTTCTTTCGCTAACGGAGCTCACGAGTTTTCTGTTAAGTTTTGTGTTGTGAAGTTTTCAAGTTTTGGGTAAAGATTCGATGGACTACGGAATAAGGAGTGGCAAGAGCCTAAGCTTGGGGATGCCCAAGGCACCCCAAGGTAATATTCAAGGATAATCAAGCGTCTAGGCTTGGGGATGCCCCGGAAGGCATCCCCTCTTTCGTCTTCGTTCATCGGTAACTTTACGTGGAGCTATATTTTTATTCACCACATGATATGTGTTTTGCTTGGAGCGTCATTTTATTTTCTTTAGCTTTGCTTGCTGTTTGAATAAAATATCAAGATCTGAAATTCTTAGATGTTAGAGAGTCTTCACATATTTGCATAATTATTCGACTACTCATTGATCTTCACTTATATCTTTCGGAGTAGTTTGTTTGTTTGCTCTAGTGCTTCACTTATATCTTTTAGAGCATGGTGGTAGCTTTATTTTGAAGAAATAGATGAACCCTCATGCTTCACTTATATTATTCTGAGAGTCTTAAAGAGCATGGTAATTTGCTTAAAATCCTAATATGCTAAGCATACAAGATTTGTAAGAATTCTTATGAGCGTGTTGAATACTAAGAAAAGTTTGATGCTTGATAATTGTTTTGAGATATGGAGATGGTGATATTAGAGTCATGCTAGTTGAGTAGTTGTGAATTTGAGAAATACTTGTGTTAAAGTTTATGATTCCCGTAGCATGCATGTATGGTGAACCGTTATGTGATGAAGTTGGAGCATGATTTATTTATTGATTGTCTTCCTTATGAGTGGCGGTCGGGGACGAGCGATGGTCTTTTCCTACCAATCGATCCCCCTAGGAGCATGCGCGTAATACTTTGCTTTGATAACTTCTAGATTTTTGCAATAAGTATATGAGTTCTTTATGACTAATGTTGAGTCCATGGATTATACGCATTTTTCCCATCCTTCCACCATTGCTAGCCTCTCTAATACCGCGCACCTTTCGCCGGTATCATACACCCACCATATACCTTCCTCAAAACAGCCACCATACCTACCTATCATGGCATTTACATAGCCATTCTGAGATATATTGCCATGCAACTTTCCACCGTTCCATTTATTATGACACGCTCCATCATTGTCATATTGCTAGCATGATCATGTGGTTGACATCGTATTCGTGGCAAAGCCACCGTTCATAATTCTTTCATACATGTCACTCTTGAATCATTGCATATCCCGGTACACCGCCGGAGGCATTCATATTGAGTCATATCTTGTTCTAAGTATCGAGTTGTAAATGTTGAGTTGTAATTGTTGAGTTGTAAGAAAATAAAAGTGTGATGATCATCATTATTAGAGCATTGTCCCAGTGAGGAAAGGATGATGGAGACTATGATTCCCCCACAAGTCGGGATGAGGCTCCGGACGAAAAATAAAAAAAAGGGAAAAAAGAGGCCATAAAAAAAGAGAAAGGCCCAAATAAAAAATAAAAAAATAAAAAAATGAGAGAAAAAGAGAGAAGGGGCAATGCTACTATCCTTTTACCACACTTGAGCTCCAAAGTAGCAGCATGATCTTCATGATAGAGAGTCTCATATGTTGTCACTTTCATATACTAGTGGGAATTTTACATTACAGAATTTGGCTTGTATATTCCAATGATGGGCTTCCTCAAAATGCCCTAGGTCTTCGTGAGCAAGCGATTTGGATGCACACTCACTTAGTTTCTTTTGTTGAGCTTTCATATACTTATAGCTCTAGTGCATCCATTGCATGGCAATCCCTACTCACTCACATTGATATCTATTGATGGGCATCTCTATAGCCCGTTGATACGCCTAGTTGATGTGAGACTATCTTCCCCTCTTTTTGTCTTCTCCACAACCACCATTCTATTCCACATATAGTGCTATATCCATGGCTCATGCTCATGTATTGCGTGAAGATTGAAAAGGTTTTGAAAATGTTAAAGTATGAAACAATTGCTTGGCTTGTCATCGGGGTTGTGCATGATGTAAATACTTTGTGTGGTGAAGATAGAGTATAGCCAGACTATGTGATTTTGTAGGGATAACTTTCTTTGGCCATGTTATTTTGAGAAGACATGATTGCTTCGTTAGTATGCTTCAAGTATTATTGTTTTTATGTCAATATAAACTTTTGTCTTGAATCTTTCGAATCTGAATATTCATATCACAATTGAGAAGAATTACAATGAAATTATGCCAACTAGCATTCCACAACAAAAATTATCTTTTTTATCATTTACCTACTCGAGGACCAGCAGGAATTAAGCTTGGGGATGCTTGATACGTCTCCAACGTATCTATAATTTTTTATTGCTCCATGCTGTATTATCTACTGTTTTAGGCAATGTTGGGCTTTATTATATACTTTTATATTATTTTTGGGACTAACCTATTAACCGGAGGCCCAGCCCAGATTTGCTGTTTTATGCCTATTTCAGTGTTTCGAAGAAAAGGAATATCAGACGAAGTCGAAACGGAACGAAATCAACTGGAGAAGTTATTTTTGGAAGGAAACCTACCGGATAGACTTGGATCCTACGTCAGAAGATGAAGGAGGTGCTCACGAGGGTAGGGGCGCGCCCACCCCCCTAGGGCGCGCCCCCCTGCCTCGTGGCCCCCCCTTCGGTCCACTGACGTACTCCTTTCACCCATATATACCTACGTATCGTAAAACTTCCAGAACAGAGATTAGATCGGGAGTTCCACCGTCGCAAGCCTCTGTAGCCACCAAAAACCTAATCGGGACCCTGTTCCGGCACCCTGCCGGAGGGGGGAACCCTCGCCGGAGGCCATATTCATCATCCCGGCGCTCTCCATGACGAGGAGGGAGTAGTACCCTCGGGGCTGAGGGTATGTACCAGTAGCTATGTGTTTGATCTCTCTCTCTCTCTCTCGTGTTCTTGATTTGGCACGATCTTGATGTATCGCGATCTTTGCTATTATAGTTGGATCTTATGTTTCTTCTCCCCCTCTTCTCTCTTGTAATGGATTGAGTTTTCCCTTTGAAGTAATCTTATCGGATTGAGTCTTTAAAGATTTGAGAACACTTGATGTATGTCTTGCCGTGCGTATCTGTGGTGACAATGAGATATCACGTGCCACTTGATGTATGTTTTGGTGATCAACTTGCGGGTTCCGCCCATGAACCTATGCATAGGGGTTGGCACACGTTTTCGTCGTGATTCTCCGGTAGAAACTTTGGGCACTCTTTGAAGTACTTTGTGTTGGTTTGAATAGATGAATCTGAGATTGTGTGATGCATATCGTATAATCATACCCACGGATACTTGAGGTGACATTAGAGTATCTAGGTGACATTAGGGTTTTGGTTGATTTGTGTCTTAAGGTGTTATTCTAGTACGAACTCTAGGGCTGTTTGTGACACTTATAGGAATAGCCCAACAGATTGATTGGAAAGAATAACTTTGAGATGGTTTCGTACCCTACCATAATCTCTTCGTTTGTTCTTTGCTATTTGTGTCTTTGGAGTGACTCTTTGTTGCATGTTGAGGGATAGTTATATTATCCAATTATGTTATTATTGTTGAGAGGACTTACACTAGTGAAAGTATGAACCCTAGGCCTTGTTTCTACACATTGCAATACCGTTTACGCTCACTTTTACTGCTTGCTACCTTACTGTTTTTATATTTTCAGTTCACAAAAATCTATATCTACCATCCATATTGCACTTGTATCACCATCTCTTCGCCGAACTAGTGCACCTATACAATTTACCATTGTATTGGGTGTGTTGGGGACACAAGAGACTCTTTGTTATTTGGTTGCGGGGTTGCTTGAGAGAGACCATCTTCATCCTACGCCTCCCACAGATTGATAAATCTTAGGTCATCCACTTGAGGGAAATTTTCTACTGTCCTACAAACCTGTGCACTTGCAGGCCCAACAACGTCTATAAGGAGAAGGTTGCGTAGTAGACATCATGGCTCCGGCGGTCTGTGGGGTGACGCGGCGCGGTGGTGGTCTCGCTCCGGCGCGGGCTGGCGCGGCTCCGGCGGTGGGTGGGCGCGGCCAAGCGCGGATCTGGCGTGGCGATGTGCGGCGCCGCGGTCCCCGTGGGATGGTGGTGCTCAGCCCGGCGGCGTCTTGGTGGTGCTCCGGCAGCTCCTGGCGCTGTGGATCCGGCGGATGGCGGGGGCGGCAGCTCCGGGCGTGCGTGGCTGGCTCTGGCCGGCCCTGGGTTCTTCGGATCCGGTTGCTTCGTTGCGGCGAGAGCCTGTTTGGTGGTCCGGCCGGGCTTCGGCTCGGCAGACAGTGTGGCAGCGTCGGGCGAAAGCTCTGCCTCGGGCTTCTGGTCGGGCCGGCGACGACGACGCCCTCAGGTGCCGCGCTCTTGAAGACGTTGTCGAGGTGTGCTGTCTGCCCTGCTCGTGTCTCCGGTCGGTGAGACCAGTTGTGTGGTGGTGGCTTGTGCTTGGTCATGGCGCGATGGCTTCGTGGGAGGTGTGCGGATCAGCGGAGGTGCAGTGCGTGAGGGTGTGGTGTTGGGCGGTGCTCCGGGCGAAGGCTTGCCGGGTTTCTACCGGCCGACGGCGTCGGCGTCCGCGGATGTCGTGTCACCCCCTTGGAGGCGCCACCGTGGAGTCCACCCCCTGCACATCCTCGGTTCCAGCTCTTCGGGTGAAAGCCTAAGGCCCAGTCGGGTCGGGCGCCGACGTCGGCATCGTCGCTTTCTCCTTTGGGGCGTCGCCTTGAAGAGCATTGGATCCCGTTTGCACTTTCCTTGGGTTGGACGCTCGCGGCATTGCGGGTGGCGGTTGTCTGTCCGGCAATGTGGATGTTGCGCGACTTCTAGTGTGGCAACGATGGCGGCTTCGAGCGAAGTTGGGCGGCTGCTGAGCGTTGGTAGTCGGTCTCATCCGGCGTGTTCGAGGGGTTGCCGGGCCTCATTTGTCTTCCTGAAGTCGGAGCTGCAGAGGAGGTGCTTCCGCGGCGACAATGACACGAGACAGGTGGTCGGCTCCGGTGCCGGCTCGACGCAGGCCCAGCGCTTTCCCCCTACAATGCTCGTCGACAGAGTCGGAGCTGACTGGTCGTCGGCGTGTGCGGTGGACTGTTTGGCATCGACCGACGCAGGCCTCGACGCTTGTTCGTGGTTTCTCTTCGATGGCGTGTGTGCGTTCTTGTGTGGGTTGCCAGGTCGCCCTGTGTGCCTTGTTTTTGCGGGCATGTTGTGACGGTTTTCGTCCGGTTTTCCATTAATTAACTGGGCACCTCTCTTCGATCTTTTTTAATGAATCGGGCCCTAAGGACCGCATTTAAAAAAGAAGATGCAATCAGGCATCGTCAATATCATATACGGAGTAGTAGTATATACTTGGCATACACTCACAACAAAGCAAAGCCTGGCATCCAGCCAACACATAGCAGCAAGGCATCCAGCTATAACAAAGGCATAGCATTGAAGCATCTTAGCCATAACAAAGCAAAGCTAAATTAGTGCTAAATCACTCTATAGATCGTCATTAGTGACAAAACCATTTCTAGCGAAACACGCATAGCTTTAGGGTGATGCCCCTCCAAACGATACAACCAACTATTCGAAACCTTGACTGTAAATGATTTGAGATGCACAATTTGTTTTTTATTTTCTTCACGAATGACCCAAATCTTTATTGACTCAAACAGGGTTACATCTGCATGAATGAGAAAAATATGTGGCAATACACTGTGGAACCTAGGGTAGTAAGAAAGAAGTGTTCTTTTATCTGGCTTATATGTTAGATAAAGAGAACATCGGGTACATAAATGTAAGATTCCATACTAGGAAAAAGCAAGGACCACCTTGACCTTATTCACATCGTGTTTACAACGAATGATCTAGACCCCTCCAAGCTTTGAGGCCAGCTTTTAGATCAAAAGTTCGGACATTGGATCAACCCAAAACTAACGAGAATCAGCTGATGTGAGCTCGATAGCATTGAGCAAGACCAAAACTGATCCGGGAGACATCTCAATTTATGTAGGGTTAAGCAGGGGTGCACGCAAGGGGTCCATCCTTTATTTCTTTTTTTGGTTGTATGCATCTCCCGAGCGAGTTGCTGCCCGTTCGGGGCTATTAAGGGGAGCCCTTAGAATTCCTACCCGCCCTTGGTGTTGTTGATGACAATTTAGGGTTCCCTTGCACTAAGGTGTGGATGTGAAACTGCCCTTGGGCCTTCCGATCTATATAAAGGTAAAGGATTGTGTTAGGATGTATAAAAGGAAACAAGTTGATGATACCTGAATCTAACAAAAGAATAAAAGTTTGATCTAGCAATCGATGATATGGAGGAAAAAGATGAGTATCTAAAAATCCTGGCAATATGCTCCACATTCAGGCTATAAGTTTGCGTGAAGGTCAGCCTAGAAGCACATGAGAGGATTGTCATTTTGATCAAGTGGTGAGAATATGTTGTAGAAGGTTTTGAAGCTCAACAAGATGTTTAGAGGGTGATGAAAGGGGTGCCATGGACAGTGGGGAGTCTAGCATCATTTTTTTTTCTTTCCTGTTGCATCTTTCCCATTTGGAGAAGCCATGGTAAATTATTATTGCGCCCTATTATTTCTTCTATGATTTTTCTTACACTTATATTTTCATGGTACATGATGTGGATATTTGGTTGATGCAATGTACATAAAATATGTGTGGTATTAGATTCAAGGGGGGTATTGATTCATGAAGAACGCTATTTCAGATTATGTATGAGACAAGAATTAGGTACTATATACTTCGTGTGAAATTTCAAATTTCAAAAAGGTTACCCTATATCTTTCTTTTAGGGAAAGTGATGCTATCTACGTTTATCTCTACTCCTAATGTCTCAGTTGGTAGTCTCGCCTCACATCCCACCACATCCCACCACTCCTATCTTTCGCCCACCTTTCACATTACGTCACAACATTGTACTTGGGCCGGCTCAATCAATTCGTCTGACCTTTCTTTTTTATTCATGATTGCTTTGGCAGGTGTTGATTCAACATAATCACATAAATAAATAGGTCATTAACAATTCAGAAATCATACCATATGTATGTGATCACCTTCCTAAATCTCAACATCATAGAAGGCAATTAAGATCGCCTTCCTAAATCTCAACATCATAGAAGGTAATTAAGATCACCTTCCTTGGCTTTCATGCCCGCACATCTCCCAATCCTCTTCCTATTCCTCACTGTGTTGCCCCGACACCGCTGCACGCCTGCACCCATGCCACGCACTGCACCCATGCCACGCCACCACACCCATGGATGCCTTGCCTGCCACGGCCTTGCTGATCCTTCTCTCCATGCGCTACTGCCTCCCTAGCATCGCCGCCGTCCATGATCTCCACGAGTGCAACAACGTACGCGGACTTCCCACACGTCACCGACTCACCTCAGATCCGGCCTTCATCGACGCCCTCTACATCGGTCAAGGACTGGTGCTAACACAGTGGCGCCGTTCATGAAGGAGGAGGAGGACGATGAGCGCCGCCACCTGCCACCGCGAGCTCACCTTGGTCCCCGTCTCCTCGACGCTCGACAGGAATGTGGGTCGCCGCCACACCGTAGGGCAGGGTTGCAACCCATTCCTTCGCCTTCTCCTTCCAGGCGGGGCAGCAACCCACCTCATCCTCAGCCCCACCATGACCGTTCAGTTCCATTCTCCACACCACCATCGACCTTTTTTTGGAAAAGGAGGAAGACCCCCGACCTCTGCATCTGCCTTTGGGTCGTTGTTCTTTGCAAACTCATCTGGTTCACACACATACATCGTCGCGCACACACGTGTCAGTGCTTACGGCAGCCTTCGCCACTGGCGGTGGATGCCGCTGCATTTCTGATTTGAGGAAGACTGCCCGCACCACACCTTCGCCTCAGGTGAGGGGAGCAAAAGCCACGTCGCCGCGCTTCCGACCATGGGCCACAGCCTGTCGGTCTTCGTCCATCAGGGGCACTTCCACATCTGCTACTCCACTTCCCTGTGCGAACACATCGACACAGATTAGCGCTCGACCGTGCCACCAAACTCAAAACAGGGGCTGCAAGATTCCATCCCGAGTCTTGGTGGGGTGGGGTGGTCTTGGTCTTGATTGTAAAGCCCGGTTTAAGATTTAGCTACAACTGCTGATTCAGTGAGGATTCTGATGGGAGACAATCAGAAGGAAAAAGAACTTTTCCCAAGTAACTGCAGCTGGGTATATTGACACGCCATATCAAAGTAACACCATACAGAGGCATGTATGATGTGTGGCAGATGTAAGGTTATATTAGTGTTCTCCTGATCTTTAGCCTCGTAGAGTGTACCTCTCCAAGAATGAAACTGATTCATGTCTTCTTATATTCTTCTGTAAAGAACTTACATAAAACAATGTAGTGTCCCTTGCAAAATACTGTATTATATAGTACAGTGAACAAGAAGCTCTTGATGATTAGTTCAATGGCGTTGCCCCTATTAGGCTTAGGCTAAATCGAAGCACTAGCAGGAATGATGAACATCAGGTAACCTTTTATAGGGTCTCTAATTTTTTTTTGTTTGTAATTTTCAGTATGGTATATATTGAATTGTTGTTGGGTACAAGAAAGAAGTGGCAGAGGAACTGTAATTGTACCCCATGGTAAAATATACTGATGTTGGTGTTTCTTTCCAAGATCATACAATTGTTTATCCATTTGGTCCATTGCAGTATGGTATAATAACATTTACTTCTAAAAAATCATCTTAGAACCTCATGGTCTCATGTCCTAGGAAATTTAATTTCGACGGCAATGTTATCTACCAGCAGCAAGATTTCTACATGCTTAGAAAAGCAGTACATTTATGTATATGGAAATACTTTTCCGCAAAAAAGCACATGGAAGAGAAAATCGTTTTTCTGACCTCAACCTCGACAAGCACAACTGCATCAAGATGCCTGTTGTTGACACAATATCTCCAACGCCCTTGCTCCCAATTACGGCCTCTTTGTGTACAATAAAAGCAAGAACATAGCAATAGGACTGCTTGGCTGCTATTGCTCCACTTGACTTATAGATTGCTTCCTCCGATGAATTTTTAATTACCTAAACTAAAGCAACTAACGAGGCAACTGTGAGTTGTTAATGAGTATCATTTCCAGTTTGATGATGATTGATGTCATGCTTGAGATTTAACGGCTTGTGCCTTTTAGGAAATCTTCCTCCGAAATGTCGCCAATTATTCTCATGCTTCTTTGGTGAATGTGTAAAAAAAACATTAATATTATCATGATAATAATCAATTTTATCTTAATTCTTGGGCTCGTCCATTTTTGCTGAACATTGTCTGCTTATTGCTATTTGTGGCTTTTGTGCTTACATTCCGATTCATTTTGTTTTTCACTAACATATATGTCAGACCTGAAGCATGTAATTATGATATTTGCTAAAGCGTATGCTAATTTGAACTAATAACATCCTTTAATTATGATATGTGAGAAGAACAAGGAGGCTTTGGTAAGTATATATACATTTTTTTGTAGGGAATCACATGATGTTAAAATTTGTGAGAAGAACAAGGAGGCTTTGGTAAGTATTGTGCCACTGCTTTAGGACATACTCCCTCCGTTCCGAATTACTTGTTATAGGTATGGATGTATCTAGACGTATTTTAGTTCTAGATACATCCATTTCTGTGACGAGTAATTTGGAATGGAGGGAGTACATGTTAACAGAACACTTTGGATCGTGGTTCTCACAAGTTGAGATTTTTGTTTTCGTGTTGGGACAATCCAGGTCTTATTTATTTTTTGTAACCGATCATGATCTTACGGTTTGAGCCTGGAGCGACATGATTGTTCTTTGAGAATGACGATGTGCAACTCATTTTATGAAAGCATGAGTACTCGATATTGTTCTAGGCTCAGTGGAAGGAGCAGAGCTTTAGAATGAGTTCCAGGTACATATATACATGTAAAAATATACAGCCAGGTTTAAGATGAGAGCCCAAGCGTAATAACGAAAGCATACCTCAGCCTCCCAAAAAAAAGTGCTTCGTCATACTCACATAGCTATCTTATTGATTCATCGGACAAAAGAACCTTATGCATAGAATTTTCCTCAAGAAAACAACTTCATTTAACGGAACAGATGAGTTAAGTCGTAAATTCTCTGCAAATAAACTAAAACCTAAAAAAGTATAATAGAGAAGCCAATGGATTATTTTGCACGTAAGAAAGGGTGAATATAATGACCATGGTAATCAGTGTTGTAGGAGAGCCCGTAGTCTTGTTCCTTTTAAGAAGAGTAACGCTCCTCAGAACAAAGAAATACGGGAGTGGACATCAATTGAAGCAACAAATAGGCATCCCTCAGACTATCATCTATGTATTTCTTGCCCGGAGGGGCTAAAATATTCTTGCTTTATTACGTACACACAAAAAAGGGGCAAGCAAAACTTATCAAGTTTTACACGGCAGGAGGTTCATACAAATAGTTATTTCACTCCATGCATGTTGCATGCAATAATAAAAAATTGCTGTCTTTTGCAGATCATGAATAGGATGGAGATGGATTCTATTGACGTTTAGAAAGAACTCACCAACAAGGGTCGCGAGGAGATGTTGTTGGAAGGGGCCGAAGATCCATTGATTTTTATACAACAAAATGATGTGCCAAATAGCCACGACATCGAGTGTCGCAAAGAAGTGACATTCATGGTCTTGGTTTTTTTAATAAAATAAAATAAGAGATATTCTTCAAAAATACTTTTTATAGCACCAAATTTATCTCTTTTGCTCAAAATACCATATATCTTATTTCTTCTGGTGGACGCCACACTCGGATAAGGTGGTGGCGCTATACAGTGACTAGCAGGTCGTGTCGTCGTAACGTTCGCCCTCGACGTGACAATGTGTATTGCTTGCCACCGGGAATCAGCTGGGATGGCCTCATCATGGAGATCAATGGTGCGACAGCGCGACCACACTTGGTGCAACTCGGCTAGGGTAGACCACCGAGGGTGCAACGATGAGGGCGTCGTCCCTCCTCCTCGCCATGGCAAACTATTGTGCCTGAGGTTGTCCAACCTACATACGAATGGTTTAGCTCTGTGGCTGGCACTAACGGAGAGTTGTGAGCCCTTCTGCACCTCCTGGCCGGATTCGGCTGCCCAGGATGCCAGTCTGGCGGGCTCGCTGGCTCATTGCCGAGGCGGCAATTAAGAGGTTCTCAGGGAGAGGAGGTGGAAGACATTGTGATGGGGAGAGGAGCAGGCGTACGACACCATGGAAGGGAGGGGGCAGTGGGGAAAGAAGGGGGTGGACTTCACCATGGCGTGGAGGGGAGGTGCCAAGGACAGATGGACGATGTTCGTGGCCGGGATATGAGATGCGGTGACACCTGGTAGGTGGCTAGCTATGGAGAGAGCAGGAGGCAGTTGTGCAGTGAGTGAGTGAGAGAAGCGACTGCCTTTTTTTCCTTCGAGAAAAGGAGAAAGGAGCAGCTGCTATGCGGTGACATAAATGTCAGATAACCTAGCAAGTAAAAAATACCAACCAAGGTGATACATATGTACCCTATAATTTATAGTTCACTAAAACCGGGATGCGACTCACATTGTATCATGCAAATGAAGTTGAAACAACATCCCTCACACTATATGAAAATATCTTAGACGCATCAGATCTTAGTATGTAAGAGATGATTATTTGGACCATTGCTCTCTATGTACACATCATTCAATTAGATTTTTTTTATCAACTTACATCATAAGTGAAGTGGATTTCAATTATTTCTCCATTGTTATCGGGTATCATTTCTATACATGCTTTTGACATGCATCATATCTACGCCCTCCGGGACTATATATTCAACCAGAAAACATATATCCATGGCCCGTGGCAACGCACGGGCATTCTACTAGTATGTGTTAGCAGCTGACTAGTAGAGGGAAAAATCGGCGAAAAGTGACATATGAGCACGGGGGTACTGGAGCACGTTTTTGGGAAGCTAAAAAAAGGAATTTTCACGGCTTGTAAATTTCTAATTTTTTTGCACATGCACGTATAGAAGTGCAGTATAACGGGCCAAAATTTGACCGTGCTTGCATGTGAGAGATTAAAAAAGACAAATACATGCAAATTGGGACTTGGTTTTAATTGCTTTTGGGCCGAAAAATTTTCTTTTGTGTGCAGTGTACAACACACCATATTATTGACCGAAATTTCAAAGGTGCTTAGACCACATGCATGCATATTTATGTAAAAAAATCAAAACAAAATCAAAACTTTTAAGCACTTGTTTGGTGGTCAAAAAAGGTGCTCCAATGCCCCCATGTTCCAAAAGTCCGCTTTAGAAAAACCGGCTGCTTATTACGATACAGTAACCTTAGGTTGTCCATCGCTTGCAAAAAAAGACCTTAGGTTATTCATGATCTCGCATGAACCAGTCAGCTGAAAAGTTACCACTAGACCAAATTTCACACGAATAAAATCACATAAATCATGTGAAGAAAAACTAACTAAAAATGCTTCCATGCCTTGTAGGATCTGAGCTGCTGAATAAACCCGTCGATGCACCTCTCGTGGCATGCGCCGTCGGCCACGATCTCCTGCATTTTCTTGGCGTTGGCCGTGAAGGCCCTCCCGCCATCTTCCTCCACGGCGACGGCCCGCACCGTCGCCGCGACGTCTTCTCGGGTAAATGATCCGTC
Source organism: Aegilops umbellulata (assembly GCA_032464435.1). Lineage (NCBI taxonomy): Eukaryota > Viridiplantae > Streptophyta > Magnoliopsida > Poales > Poaceae > Aegilops > Aegilops umbellulata. The sequence goes on along the minus strand of CP136059.1, from coordinate 269,644,040 downwards.
GCCTCCGTTTCTCGGCACATGCATCCCGACCTTTCTCCCCTCCATGAGCCGCGCGTTGGGCCCCTGGTCGCTAGAGATGGGCATCATGATCAGCGGATGCCCGAATAGCAGCCCCTCGATGGTTGAGTTGACTCAAACAGGGTTACATCTGCATGAATGAGAAAGATGTGGCAATACACTGCGAACCTAGTGTAGTAAGAAAGAAGTTTTCTTTTATTTGGCTTATATATTAGATAAAGAGAACATCGGTTACACACATGTAAGAGCCCACACTCGGCAAAAGCAAGGACCACCTTGACCTTATTCACATCATGTTTACAATGAATGATCTAGACCCCTCTGTGCTTTGAGGCCAACTCTCAAATCAAAAGTTCGGACATTGGATCAACCTAAAACTGTCGAGAATCGGGTCATGTGAGCCCGATAGCATTGAGCAAGACCAACACTGATTCGGAGACATCTCAATTTATGTAGGATAGATCAGGGTGCACGCAAGGATTTTGAAGACAGAGTTTAGCTCGAGGTTTGTTTCCTTTTTTTTTGGTTGTTCTCATCTCCCGAGCAAGTTGTTGGGCATTCGAGGCGATTACGGGGAGCCCTTAGCATTCCTACCCGCCCTTGGGGGTTGTTGGTGACAATTTAGGGTTCCCTTGCACTAAGGTGTGGAGATGAAACCGGTCTTGAGCCTTCCGATCTATAAAGGTAAAGGATTGTGTTTGGATTTATAGAAGGAAACAAGTTGATGATACCTGAATCTAACAAAAGAATAAATTTTGGATCTAGCAATCAATGATATGGAGGAAAAAGATGAGCATCTAAAAATTCTAGCAATATGCTCCACATTCAGGCTATAAGTTTGCCTGAAGGTCAGCCTAGAAGGACATGATAGGATTGTCATTTTGATCAAATGGTGAGAATATGTTGTAGAAGGTTTTGAGGCTCAGCAAGATGTTTAGAGGGTGATGATGTTGGAAATATGCCCTAGAGGCAATAATAAAAGCATTATTATTATATTTCCTTATTCATGATAATTGTCTTTATTCGTGCTATAATTGTGTTAACCGGAAATCGTAATACATGTGTGAATAACAGACAACAACATGTCCCTAGTGAGCCTCTAGTTGACTAGCTCGTTGATCGACAGATAGTCATGGTTTCCTGACTATGGACATTGGATGTCATCGATAACAGGATCACATCATTAGGAGAATGATGTGATGGACAAGACCCAATCTTAACATAGCATAAGATCGCATAGTTCGCTTGCTAGAGTTTTCCAATGTCAAGTATCCTTTCCTTAGACCATGAGATCGTGTAACTCCCGGATGCCGTAGGAGTGCTTTGGGTATGCCAAACGTCACAACGTAACTGGGTGACTATAAAGGTATACTACGGGTATCTCTGAAAGTGTCTGTTGGGTTGACATGGATCGAGACTGGGATTTGTCACTCCGCTTGACGGAGAGGTATCACCGGGCCCTCTCGGTAATGCATCATCACAATGAGCTCAATGTGATCAAAGTGTTTGATCACGGGATCATGCATTACGGTAACGAGAAAAGTGACTTGCCGATAACGAGATTGAACGAGGTATTGGGATACCGACGATCGAATCTCGGGCAAGTAAAATACCGATTGACAAAGGGAATCGTATACGGGATTAATTGAATCCTTGACATCGTGGTTCATCCGATGAGATCATCGTGGAGCATTTGGGAGCCAACATGGGTATCCAGATCCCGCTGTTGGTTATTGCCCGAGAGCCGTCTCGGTCATGTCTGCATGTCTCCCGAACCCGTAGGGTCTACACACTTAAGGTTCGGTGACGCTAGGGTTGTGAAGATATGTATGTGCAGTAACCCGAATGTTGTTCGGAGTCCCGGATGAGATCCCGGACGTCACGAGGGTTTCCGGAATGGTCCGGAGGTAAAGAATTATATATAGGAAGTGCTATTTCGGCCATCGGGACAAGTTTCGGTGTTATCGGTATTGTACCGGGACCACCGGAGGGGTCCCGGGGGTCCACCAGGTGGGGCCACCTGCCTCGGGGGGCCACATGGGCCTTAGGGGGTGCGCCTTGGCCCACTTGGGCCAAGGGGAACCAGCCCCAAGGGGCCCATGCGCCTAGGGTTTCAATGGGAAGGAGTCCCACAAGGGGAAGGCACCTCCTAGGTGCCTTGGGGGGGAGGGAAACCTCCCCTTGGCCGCCGCCCCAAGGAGATTAGATCTCCTAGGGCTGGCGCCCCCCCCCCCCTTGGCACTCTTATATAAAGGGGAGAGGGGAGGGGGCAGCGGCACCCCTGGTCATTGGCGCCTCCCTCTCCCTCTCCAACACATCCTCCTCCTCCGTAAGTGCACGGCGAAGCCCTGTCGGAATACTGCAGTTCCACCATCACCACGCCGTCGTGCTGCTGCTGGAGCCTTCTTCCCCAACCTCTCCTTTGCCTTGCTGGATCAAGAAGGAGGAGACGTCTCCCGTCCCGTACGTGTGTTGAACGCGGAGGTGCCGTCCGTTCGGCACTAGATCATCGGTGAATTGGATCACGGCGAGTACGACTACCTCATCCACGTTCACTCGAACGCTTCCGTTGCGATCTACAAAGTGGTATGTAGATGCTATCTAATCTGAATACTCGTTGCTAGATGAACTCATAGATGGATCTTGGTGAAACCGTAGGAAAAATTTTAATTTTCTGCAACGTTCTCCAACAGTGGCATCATGAGCTAGGTCTATGCATAGTTCTTCTTGTGCGAGTAGAACACAATTTGTTGTGGGCGTAGATGTTGTCAATTCTTCTTGCCGTTACTAGTCAATCTTGATTCAGCGGTATTGTGGGATGAAGCGGCCCGGACCAACCTTACACGTACGCTTACGTGAGACCGGTTCCACCGACTAACATGCACTAGTTGCATAAGGTGGCTGGCGGGTGTCTGTCTCTCCTACTTTAGTTGGATCGGATTCGATGAACAGGGTCCTTATGAAGGGTAAATAGAGATTGACAAATCACGTTGTGGTTTGAACGTAGGTAAGAAAACGTTCTTGCTAGAACCCTAATTCAGCCACGTAAAACTTGCAACAACAATTAGAGGACGTCTAACTTGTTTTTGCAGCAAGTGCTTTGTGATATGATATGGCCAAAGTTGTGATGTATGATGAATGATCTATATGTGATGTATGAGATGTTCATGCTATTGTAATAGGAATCACGACTTGCATGTCGATGAGTATGACAACCGGCAGGAGCCATAGGAGTTGTCTTTATTTTTGTATGACCTGCGTGTCATTGAGAATCGCCATGTAAATTACTTTACTTTATTGCTAAACGCGTTAGCCATAGTAGTAGAAGTAAAAGTTGGCGAGCAACTTCATGGAGACACGATGATGAAGATCATGATGATGAAGATCATGGTGTCAAGCCGGTGACAAGATGATCATGTAGCCCCAAGATGGAGATCGAAGGAGCTATGTGATATTGGCCATATCATGTCACGTTTATTATTTGATTGCATGTGATGTTTATCATGTTTTGCATCTTGTTTACTTAGAACGACGGTAGTAAATAAGATGATCCCTCATAATAATTTCAAGAAAGTGTTCACCCTAACTGTGCACCGTTGCTAAGGTTCGTCGTTCCGAAGCACCACGTGATGATCGGGTGTGATAGGTCCTTACGTTCACATACAACGGGTGTAAGACAGATTTACACACGCAAAACACTTAGGTTGACTTGACGAGCCTAGCATGTACAGACATGGCCTCGGAACACAGAAGACCGAAAGGTCGAGCATGAGTCGTATAGAAGATACGATCAACATGAAGATGTTCACCGATGTTGGCTAGTCCGTCTCACGTGATGATCGGACACGACCAAGTTGACTCGGATCATGTAATACTTAGATGACTAGTAGAGGGATGTCTATCTAAGTGGGAGTTCATTAAATTTGATTAAATGAACTTTATTATCATGAACTTAGTCTAAATATTTACAATATGTCTTGTAGATCAAATGGCCAACGTAGTCCTCAACTTCAACGCGTTCCTAGAGAAAACCAAGCTGAAAGACGATGGTAGCAACTATACGGACTGGGTCCGGAACCTGAGGATCATCCTCATAGCTGCCAAGAAAGATTATGTCCTAAGAGCACCGCTGGGTGACGCACCTATTCTCCCTGCAGAACAAGACGTTATGAACGCTTGGCAGTCACGCTGCGATGATTACTCCCTCGTTCAGTGCGGCATGCTTTACAGCTTAGAGCCGGGACTCCAAAAGCGTTTTGAGAGACATGGAGCATATGAGATGTTCGAAGAGCTGAAAATGGTTTTCCAAGCTCATGCCCGGGTTGAGAGATATGAAGTCTCCGACAAATTCTTTAGCTGTAAGATGGAGGAAAATAGTTCTGTCAGTGAACACATACTCAAAATGTCTGGGTTGCACAACCGCATGACTCAACTGGAAGTTAATCTCCCGGAAGAAGCGGTCATTGACAGAATCCTCCAGTCGCTTCCACCTAGCTACAAGAGCTTTGTGATGAACTACAATATGCAGGGGATGGTAAAGACCATTCCTGAGGTATATGCTATGCTGAAATCAGCAGAGGTAGAAATCAAGAAGGAGCATCAAGTGTTGATGGTGAATAAAACCACTAAGTTCAAGAAGGGCAAGGGTAAAAAGAACTTCAAGAAGGACGACAAGGAAGTTGCCGCGCCCGGTAAGCAAGTTGCCGGGAAGAAGCCAAAGAATGGACCCAAGCCCGAAACTGAGTGCTTTTATTGCAAGGGAAGTGGTCACTGGAAGCGGAACTGCCCCAAATACTTAGCGGACAAGAAGGCCGGCAAAACCAAAGGTATATGTGATATACATGTAATTGATGTGTACCTTACCAGTACTCGTAGTAGCTCTTGGGTATTTGATACCGGTGCAGTTGCTCACATTTATAACTCAAAGCAGGAGCTGCGGAATAAACGGAGACTGGCGAAGGACGAGGTGACGATGCGCGTCGGGAATGGTTCCAAGGTCGATGTGATCGCCGACGGCACGCTGCCTCTACATTTACCTACGGGATTAGTTTTAAACCTCAATAATTATTATTTAGTGCCAAGTTTGAGCATGAACATTGTGTCTGGATCTCGTTTAATTCGAGATGGCTACTCATTTAAATCCGAGAATAATGGTTGTTCTATTTATATGAGAGATATGTTTTATGGTCATGCTCCGATGGTTAATGGTTTATTCTTGATGAATCTCGTACGTGATGATACACATATTCATAGTGTGAATACCAAAAGAGTGAAAGTTGATAACAATAGTCTCACATATTTGTGGCACTGCCGCCTTGGTCACATAGGTGTCAAACGCATGAAGAAGCTCCATGCAGATGGACTTTTAGAGTCTCTTGATTATGAATCATTTGACACGTGCGAACCATGCCTCATGGGTAAAATGACCAAGACTCCGTTCTCAGGAACAATGGAGCGAGCAACCAACTTATTGGAAATCATACATACCGATGTGTGCGGTCCAATGAGTGTTGAGGCTCGCGGTGGCTATCGTTATGTTCTCACCCTCACTGATGACTTGAGTAGATATGGGTATGTCTACTTAATGAAACACAAGTCTGAGACCTTTGAAAAGTTCAAGGAATTTCAGAGTGAGGTTGAAAATCAACGTGAAAGAAAGATCAAGTTTCTACGATCAGATCGTGGAGGAGAATACTTGAGTCACGAATTTGGCACACACTTAAGAAAATGTGGAATAGTTTCACAACTCACGCCGCCTGGAACACCTCAGCGTAATGGTGTGTCCGAACGTCGTAATCGCACTCTATTAGATATGGTGCGATCTATGATGTCTCTTACCGACTTACCGCTATCTTTTTGGGGCTATGCTTTAGAGACTGCCGCATTCACTTTAAATAGGGCTCCGTCGAAATCCGTTGAGACGACACCGTATGAATTATGGTTTGGGAAGAAACCTAAGCTGTCGTTTCTAAAAGTTTGGGGATGCGATGCTTATGTCAAGAAACTTCAACCTGAAAAGCTCGAACCCAAATCGGAAAAATGCGTCTTCATAGGATACCCAAAAGAAACTGTTGGGTATACCTTCTACCTCAGATCCGAAGGCAAGATCTTTGTTGCCAAGAATGGATCCTTTCTGGAGAAAGAGTTTCTCTCGAAAGAAGTAAGTGGGAGGAAAGTAGAACTTGATGAAGTGTTACCTCTTGAACCGTAAAATGGCGAAACTCAAGAAAACGTTTCTGAGGTGCCTGCACCGACTAGAGAGGAAATTAATGATGATGATCAAGATGCTTCTGATCAAGCTCCTACTGAAATTCGAAGGTCCACAAGGACACGTTCCGCACCAGAGTGGTACGGCAACCCTGTCTTGGAAATCATGTTGTTAGACAACGGTGAACCTTCGAACTATGAGGAAGCAATGGCGGGCCCGGATTCCGACAAATGGCTGGAAGCCATGAAATCCGAGATAGGATCCATGTATGAAAACGAAGTATGGACTTTGACTGACTTGCCCGTTGAACGGCGAGCCATAGAAAATAAATGGATCTTTAAGAAGAAGACAGACGCGGATGGTAATGTGACCATCTATAAAGCTCGGCTTGTCGCTAAGGGTTATCGACAAGTTCAAGGGGTTGACTACGATGAGACTTTCTCACCGGTAGCGAAGCTGAAGTCCGTCCGAATCATGTTAGCAATTGCCGCATACTATGATTATGAGATATGGCAAATGGACGTCAAAACGGCATTCCTTAATGGTTTCCTTAAGGAAGAATTGTATATGATGCATCCGGAAGGTTTTGTCGATCCTAAGAATGCTGACAAGGTGTGCAAGCTCCAATGCTCGATTTATGGGCTGGTGCAAGCATCTCGGAGTTGGAACATTCGCTTTGATGAGATGATCAAAGCGTTTGGGTTTACACAGACTTATGGAGAAGCCTGTGTTTACAAGAAAGTGAGTGGGAGCTCTGTAGCATTTCTCATATTATATGTAGACGACATACTTTTGATGGGAAATGATATAGAACTCTTGGACAGCATTAAGGCCTACTTGAATAAGAGTTTTTCAATGAAGGACCTTGGAGAAGCTGCTTATATATTAGGCATCAAGATCTATAGAGATAGATCGAGACGCCTCATAGGTCTTTCACAAAGCACATACCTTGATAAGATATTGAAGAAATTCAATATGGATCAATCCAAGAAAGGGTACTTACCTGTGTTACAAGGTGTGAAATTGAGCTCAGCTCAATGTCCGACCACGGCAGAAGATATAGAAGAGATGAGCGTCATCCCCTATGCCTCAGGCAAAGGTTCTATTATGTATGCCATGCTGTGTACCAGGCCTGATGTAAACCTTGCCGTAAGTTTGGCAGGTAGGTACCAAAGTAATCCCGGCAAGGAACACTGGACAGCGGTCAAGAATATCCTGAAGTACCTGAAAAGGACTAAGGAAATGTTTCTCGTTTATGGAGGTGACGAAGAGCTCGTCGTAAAAGGTTACGTCGACGCTAGCTTCGACACAGATCTGGATGACTCTAAGTCACAAACCGGATACGTGTATATTTTGAATGGTGGGGCAGTAAGCTGGTGCAGTTGCAAGCAAAGCGTCGTGGCGGGATCTACATGTGAAGCGGAGTACATGGCAGCCTCGGAGGCAGCACATGAAGCAATTTGGGTGAAGGAGTTCATCACCGACCTCGGAGTCATACCCAATGCGTCGGGGCCAATCAAGCTCTTCTGTGACAACACTGGAGCTATTGCACTTGCAAAGGAGCCCAGGTTTCACAAGAAGACTAGGCACATCAAGCGTCGCTTCAACTCCATTCGTGAAAATGTTCAAGATGGAGACATAGAAATTTGTAAAGTGCACACGGATCTGAATGTCGCAGATCCGTTGACTAAACCTCTCCCTAAGGCAAAACATGATCAGCACCAGAACTCTATGGATGTTCGATTCATCACAATATAACTAGATTATTGACTCTAGTGCAAGTGGGAGACTGTTGGAAATATGCCCTAGAGGCAATAATAAAAGCATTATTATTATATTTCCTTATTCATGATAATTGTCTTTATTCGTGCTATAATTGTGTTATCCGGAAATCGTAATACATGTGTGAATAACAGACAACAACATGTCCCTAGTGAGCCTCTAGTTGACTAGCTCGTTGATCGACAGATAGTCATGGTTTCCTGACTATGGACATTGGATGTCATCGATAACGGGATCACATCATTAGGAGAATGATGTGATGGACAAGACCCAATCTTAACATAGCATAAGATCGCATAGTTCGCTTGCTAGAGTTTTCCAATGTCAAGTATCCTTTCCTTAGACCATGAGATCGTGTAACTCCCGGATGCCGTAGGAGTGCTTTGGGTATGCCAAACGTCACAACGTAACTGGGTGACTATAAAGGTATACTACGGGTATCTCTGAAAGTGTCTGTTGGGTTGACATGGATCGAGACTGGGATTTGTCACTCCGCTTGACGGAGAGGTATCACCGGGCCCTCTCGGTAATGCATCATCACAATGAGCTCAATGTGATCAAAGTGTTTGATCACGGGATCATGCATTACGGTAACGAGAAAAGTGACTTGCCGATAACGAGATTGAACGAGGTATTGGGATACCGACGATCGAATCTCGGGCAAGTAAAATACCGATTGACAAAGGGAATCGTATACGGGATTAATTGAATCCTTGACATCGTGGTTCATCCGATGAGATCATCGTGGAGCATTTGGGAGCCAACATGGGTATCCAGATCCCGCTGTTGGTTATTGCCCGAGAGCCGTCTCGGTCATGTCTGCATGTCTCCCGAACCCGTAGGGTCTACACACTTAAGGTTCGGTGACGCTAGGGTTGTGAAGATATGTATGTGCAGTAACCCGAATGTTGTTCGGAGTCCTGGATGAGATCCCGGACGTCACGAGGGTTTCCGGAATGGTCCGGAGGTAAAGAATTATATATAGGAAGTGCTATTTCGGCCATCGGGACAAGTTTCGGTGTTATCGGTATTGTACCGGGACCACCAGAGGGGTCCCGGGGGTCCACCAGGTGGGGCCACCTGCCTCGGGGGGCCACATGGGCCTTAGGGGGTGCGCCTTGGCCCACTTGGGCCAAGGGGAACCAGCCCCAAGGGGCCCATGCGCCTAGGGTTTCAATGGGAAGGAGTCCCACAAGGGGAAGGCACCTCCTAGGTGCCTTGGGGGGGAGGGAAACCTCCCCTTGGCCGCCGCCCCAAGGAGATTAGATCTCCTAGGGCTGGCGCCCCCCCCCCCTTGGCACTCTTATATAAAGGGGAGAGGGGAGGGGGCAGCGGCACCCCTGGTCATTGGCGCCTCCCTCTCCCTCTCCAACACATCCTCCTCCTCCGTAAGTGCACGGCGAAGCCCTGCCGGAATACTGCAGTTCCACCATCACCACGCCGTCGTGCTGCTGCTGGAGCCTTCTTCCCCAACCTCTCCTTTGCCTTGCTGGATCAAGAAGGAGGAGACGTCTCCCGTCCCGTACGTGTGTTGAACGCGGAGGTGTCGTCCGTTCGGCACTAGATCATCGGTGAATTGGATCACGGCGAGTACGACTACCTCATCCACGTTCACTCGAACGCTTCCGTTGCGATCTACAAAGTGGTATGTAGATGCTATCTAATCTGAATACTCGTTGCTAGATGAACTCATAGATGGATCTTGGTGAAACCGTAGGAAAAATTTTAATTTTCTGCAACGTTCTCCAACAGATGAAAGGGGCACCATGGGCAGTGGGGACTCTAGCATCATTTTTTTTCTTTCCTGTTGCATCTTTCCCATTTGGAGAAGCCATGGTAAATTATTATTGCACCCTATTATTTCTTCCGTGATTTTTCTTACACATTTATTCATGGTACACAATGTGGATATTTGGTTGATGCAATGTACATAAAATATGTGTGATATTAGATTCATGGGGAATATTGATCCATGAAGAACGCTATTCCAGATTATGTATGAGACAAGAATTAGGTACTATATACTTCGTGTGAAATTTCAAATTTCAAAAAGGTTATCCTATATCTTTCTTTTAGGGAAAGTGATCCTATCTATGGTTATATGTGTTAGTAGCTGACGAGTAGAGGGGAAAACCGGCAAAAGTGACATATGAGCACGGGTGTACTGGAGCATGTGTTTTGGAAGCTACAAAAAAGGGATTTTTATGGCTTGAATTTTTTTAATTTTTGTGTACATGCATGTATAGAAGTGCGGTATAACGGGCCAAAATTTCACCAATATACATGCTTGCATGTGAGAGATTAAAAAGGACAAATATATGCAAATTGGGGCTTGTTTTTAATTGCTTTTTGGCCAAAATATTTTCTTTTGTGTGCGGCGTACAATACAACATATAATTGACCAAAATTTCAAAGGTACTTAGACCACATGCATGCGTATTTATGTAAAAAAAATCAAAGCTTGTAAGTACTCCCTCAGTTTCAAAATAAATGTCTTAAGCTTAGTATAATTTTATACTAAAGTTAGTATAAAGTTGAGACACTTATTTTAAAACGAAGGGAGTACTTGTTTTGGGTGGTAAAAAAAAGTGCTCCAAAGCCCCACGTTCAAAAAATCCGCTTTAGAAAAAACGGCTGCTTATTACGATATACTAGTAACCTTAGGTTGTCCATCATTTGCCAAAAAAAAGACCTTAGGTTGTCCATTATCTGGCATGAATAGTCAGCTAAAAAGTTGCCGCTAGACCAAATTTCACATGAATCAAATTGGCGTAACACGAAACCTATTAGTGCAAAAGCCCCGTAGAGAGCTAGAAAAGTTCATAAATGTATCATGGGGAAAAACTAAAAAATACTTTCAGGCCTTGTAAGACCTGAGCTGCTGAATAAGCTCGTCGATGCACCTCTCATGGCATGCGCCGTCGGCCACGATCTCCTGCATCTTCTTGGCGTTGGCCGTGAAGACCCTCCGGCCGTCTTCCTCCACTGCGACGGCCCGCACCGTCGCCGCGACGTCTTCTCGGGTGAATGATCCGTTGCTCTCGTTTCTCGGCACCTGCATCCCAACTTTCCTCCCCTCCATGAGCCTCGCGTTGGGCCCCTGGTCGCTAGAGATGGGTAGCATGATCAGCGGGTGGCTGAACAGGAGCCCTTCGATGGTCGAGTTCCACCCGCAGTGCGTCAGGAACGCGGCCACGGCGCCGTGCGCCAGCACGCTGATTTGAGGAACCCACCCGGTCACCACGAGCCTGCGGCCGCGCGTGCGCTCCTCAAACCCCGGAGGGAGGATGTCGGCGTCCGGCACGCCGCTTGGCTTTCGCAGAGCCCAGAGGAAGGGTGCCCCGGAGAGCTCCAGCCCCAGGGCCAGCTCGTGCACCTGCTCCGCGCGGAGCGGCACCTCGCTCCCCAGCGCGACGTAGACCACCGACTTGTCCGGCTGCGCGTCGAGCCAGCGCACGGCGGCGTCCTCGTTGCTGACGCCGCGGCCTCCCTCGGGCGAGGGTGGGAGCAGGCCGAGAGTGACGACCGGCTTGCCCGCGAGTGTGGTGAGGGCGGCGACGCTCTCGGGCTCCCACTCGGCGCAACTCCGGATGGCCACGAGATCGCTCCGCATGAGCGTCAGGAAGTAGCGCTCGGCAACCGTCATCCCCGACGCATTCTGGGTGATCATCAGCCTTCTCCTCTCCGTCTCGAAGCTCGGCGCTTCTGCGGCCGATCGCTCTTTTCCGACGGCGGCGGCGGCGTGGTCCGACACCCCTGTGGCCCAGGCGGCGATCACGGTAGCGGCTCCCAGTAGAAGCATCACACATGGAACCTATATATAGCAAATCACAATAGTACACATTGATATTACTCCCTCCGTCCGGAAATACTTGTCACATAAATGGATTAGAATGGATGTATGTAGAATTAAAATACATCTAGATACATTCATTTCGCTGACAAGTATTTCCGAACGAAGGGAGTATTTTTTTTTATCAAAAGAGGAGGTTTCCTCCGATTTCATTAAAGTGAACCAGTACACCTTCATATATATCGTCGGCATGGATCGATTAAGTTGCATATGGAATTGAAGCAAGCTTTTTCGAACCTTATATTCGACGGCGGACGCGGCGGCCCAGTGATGGAAGGTGTCGACGATGAGCCAGTCGGGCCTCTTGCCGGCTCCCTCGGCGCACGCGGCGCCCAGGAACTCGGCGAAGGGCGCGGCGAGACCGTCGAAGGCCTTCCGGAGGAGCTCGAACTGGTCGTGCGGGACGTCGTTCGTCGACTCGGCGCCCTCGGGTAGGCCGTCCACGCGCGGGAGCGGCAGCGCCACGAAGTCGACGAGCGGCGCCACGGCCGGCCGGACGGGCGGCAGGCGCGCGATGTTGCGCGGCGTGGAGACGAAGGTCACGCGGTGGCCACGCGACGCCAGGCGCTCGGCGATGTCGAGGCACGGCAGCAGGTGGCCGAAGGCGAGCCAGGGGCAGATCACCACGCGCAGCGGCGAGGAGTTGCCGTCGTCCATGGCGAGTATAACAAGAAAACAAGTTTCAAGGCTGGCGTGCTCGCATAAGTTACGACGTACGTGCCCCAGGTTGAAAGGGTTCCTTCCCATATGTAGACGAAGAAAGCAGTTGGTAAGGGCATCTCCAGCCGCGCCCCCAGAAAGGCCTTCCCAGTCAATTTTTTCACGCCGACATCGAAAAAACGGCCCAGTCATGCCCTCAGAAGCCCGATTTTCGCCGGCTTGGGCCGAAAACAGCGCCGGCGGACCCAGGCCGAACCCGGTGCGCAGTGAGCTGTTTTGGCGCAAAAAAGACGCGGGCCAGCCGCGTCAGCGACTCGGCGCCTCGTCTTCCCCCAACAGTCTCGGTTCCCGCGGGGAATCAATGGCAAGGCTGCCGCCGGTCAGCCTTGCCATTGATTCCTCTTACGGGCGGCGCGTTCACGGGACGGCGCGCCGACGCATCCACTCCCTCCCACGCGTACACACGGGCGCGGCCCGACTATAAAAGCCGGGGGCCCGCTCACCTGCGCCCACACCAGCCCGCCCTCTACCTCTTCCGCGCCGCCACCCAGCCCCTCCCTCCACCTCTTCCGAACCCGCCCAGCCCCGCCTTCGCCATGGCAGAGCGCTTCCACGAAGATACGGCGGCGGCCAACGGCTTCGGCCGCCGTTCGCTGCGCAAACAGGAGTCGTGGCTCCTGTTCCAGGCGAACATCCCGGCGCCGCCAGACATGCGCGCAGGGCCGACGGGGTGGAGGCTCAGCGTCGGGGGAGTGCCCATTCCCCCGGTGCCCGACGCCGCGGCGGACTCGTGGTACTTCGCCGAGGAGGTCGACATCGTGCGCGCGTCCCTCACCGACGCCGAGCTCTCCCTCCCCCAGTACGCCGCCGACAACCACGCGTCCTGGGCGGCGTATTTCGAGCGCCGCCAACAGCAGCGCTTGGCGTCCACCAACGGCGCGCCGGTGGTCGGCGGCCGGCAGAACAGCGAGGGACGCTACCTCTGGTGGGGCGTCCCCGGCCGCACACTCGAGGGCGTGCTCGCGCACCTCGAGGGCGGCAACAACCCGCCCTTGGCGTACCCCCGGCGAGGGCGGCTGCCCCGGCACAGCACCGCCGCGCCGGGCCATGGGCTCCCAGAAGGTTCGGCGCCTCCTCTTCTTCCTCCTCATCATCCCGTTCTTCTTCGCACTCCTCCGGCTCTCCGGCGCTGCTCGGCGTCAAGGTCGAGCCCGCGGCAGAGACGCCGCTCGGCCGGCGCACTCGCAGCGCCGGCATCGTCATCAACGAGGGCGGCCGGCGCGCCCCCTCGTCGGCTCCTCCGCGCTTCGTCAAGCCAAAGACGGAGCCGGGGCTGGCGCCGGTGAAGACGGAGCCGCTTGCGCCGATGAAGGCCGAGCTCGCCGACGACGACGACGCCGCCCTCGAATGGGCGCGCCAGGACTCCATTGCGATGGAGAAGGCGCGCCTCGAGAAGGAGAAGGAGTGCCAGTGCGCCGCCCTACGCCGCTTCGAGGAGCGCCGACGCGGCCGCGAGGAAGGCGGGGTCGTCGTCCTATGCGACAGCAGCGACGACGACGACGCGCCGCCGCCTGTTCGCCATGGCGACGCCGGGCAGGGGTCCAGCAGGGGCGCCCGCGTCAAGGAGGAGAAGGCCGACGACGACGATGGCGGCGACGACTTCCCCCTTTCTTTTTTTAATTAGGTTAATGTAATGTTTGGACGAATTTTGCCGAAATTTATAATGTTTGGCCGAAATTTAAACTAGTTTTTATCATAACTTCGCCGAACGTTTTTTTTTAATACGCGCCTGGGGGCCGACGGCTGGGGACCGACTCGCCCCAGGGCCATTTTTTACGCCGGCTCACCCCAGGCGGCGCTTTTAGACGCCTCCTGGGGGGCCAACGGCTGAAGATGCCCTAAGGAGCTGGAGTTGGCGCTTCCTATGCTGCCAACACAACTGGCGTCACTAGTGGATTAAGTATACAGGGCAACGTCATCGACGGAAACTTGTATTTTTTCTAGCGAAAGCGGCACATGCATCTGGCACAGATAGTCAGACGATGAGATCCCGTTTTCCATTCTCAGAAAAAAATATTGGGCAACTGTCAAACTGTCAATTCGCATTGCTGCCGGGGCGCGCCGGACGCCGGATCCGGCGACGCTAACGGAGTTGGAGCCGCCGGCCAGCCGGGCATGGCCTACGCGGTCCACCTTCAAGTATAGGGTAGTTTAGCATTTTTTTTCTAAAGGTTTTTAGTTCATCGGACGAAATATCGTCCTGCTCTATACATTCAAGTATAAGGTAGTTTTCACGAATTTCGTCCAGTTTATTGGAAAAGTGTTTAAAATGTATGCGGCCAGCATTAAATGACAGCCTCCCGCATCCGTGTCCGCGAACAGATGCGAGAGAAAGCTTGCCGGTTGACGTTGGAGATGCACTAAGGTGGTTAAAAATACTATTATCGATCTAAAGAGTTGTATCAATCACCAATATTAAAGCGCCCAAATTGATCAGCATGTGGACGACTCAATGGAGAGACAACATTGCATCGTATTTCACTTAGAATCAAATATGCCGAGCCTCCATGCATTATGGCATGCGGCAAGGCATCAAACTGCATGCAGGTGGTGTCGACGTTCCGCGGGCAAAAGAAGGTGTGAAAGACAAGGCATGCAGGAGCAAGATCAATTTGTAATACTTGGATCTGATCTTTGACGCTCCATTCGCAATTCGTCCATGCTTTGGAGCGCTTCTCGTGTTCTCTCTTCCCTCTGAGATTTGAAATGAGCGTTAGGGTTTGATGCATGAGCACAAGCGAGGAAATGGCCTTATATGCATGCCCTCTATGTGCCTAGACGTAGGTGCATGCATGCACACGTAGTACGTCGTCTCCTCTCGAAGCAAGGACCGGGAGATGGAACCCTAAAAAGCTAAAATAGTATACAAAGGAACATTCCGTCGAACACTCTGGGTGCAAGAGCACACACATGCTCGGCGGCCAAGTTCTGCGCTCCTCTCTCCATTCTTCTTGTACTTACCACCAAGAGAAACAATCAACTTACGCCAAACAAACCAATCTTTTCCCTGTCATGTCCCAATATATAGCTCAAAAAGATTTCCTACCCAGCTGCCTAGTTCCTGCAAGATCGCACAAGTGCTGAATGAACAAGTCGATGCACCTCTCGTTGCACTCCATGCTAGTTGTTGCTACGTGGCCCTTCTTGTTCTTGTTCTTGTTCATCCACTTGTTCTTCTTCATCTACCAAGGGAGGGGCATCAACCAAATTAATCTGTTCTGGAACATCAGTTCTTCTTTTCTTCTCAAAAAAAGAATGCATTGTTGCAAGCTTTCTTTTATTTTTGGCCATGGAGACAACTGATTACCCTAGAAAAATTGAACACAGACCACTATAAGACTATCCAATTTAGAGAATTGAAAAGCCAAACAAAAATTATAGAACAAATTTCAGATCTGAGAGACACAGAAAGAGAGATCTCAAATCAAATCAAGAATATATACCTCTTCTTGTGTGCTTGCAGCGGTTTGAACAAAGATGAGCCGTTGGCCGTCCAGCCGGCCGGAGGCGCCGCAGCAGCTACAGGAGAGAGCAACATGAAAGATTTAGGAGATTTGGGGGCTAGTGGTTTGTCTCCATGGATGAGCAGAGCAAAGGGCTGGACCACAGGGGATCAAGGAAAGGGAAAGGTGGGAGGAGGAAACACGTGTGGCTGGGAGCCGGGGGTGGCTTTGCCTCTTTGTGTTTGGGATTAGCTTTTGGGATAGAATAACCCTAGAGAAAAGTCAAGCCCTGTACAGGATTCATTGTGCCAATTTTGCTGTTGCTCATCGGTTAGGGAGGGCCACAAGGCCAGATCAGCATAACACACAACTTCTGAAACAAAAAATCACTGCTATAATTTTTTTTTTTGACATGTTGGCCCGGGCCTTGGCCTTTGCTGGTCCCCTGCTGTCTCCGCCGTTGTCTTTGTGTATATATACATACAATAGTTGGATCGATCGCGGGAAATTGTACGTCATGGATGACACTTTGTCATTGTCCTTGGGAGCTGGCGGGCTCGCAACAGTTGGTATGGAGCTGGAGTTTGACATGTCCTAGGGAGCCAAATGGCGACAATTGGGCTCAACTGAGAGAAGGAAAGACTGGATTATACCATAGATGACGACATCTCATTTACCATTATTCTTCAGAGAAAAGATTGGGTAACTGTCAAACTGTCGATTCGCTCCATCGATCAGAGCATATCGCCATTGTTTTCTGCTCCTTCACGGCGATAAGGTTCACCTTGCTCCCGGCCCCCGATTCCTCGTTACTCCCGGCCGTGGCCGTAGACCTCTCCCGTTGTTCACCATGGGCGCCTCCGAGTCCGAGCCCTCGCCTCTGCACGTCGTCATCTTCCCGTGGCTCGCCATGGGCCACCTGCTGCCCTGCCTCCAGCTCGCCGAGCGCCTGGCCGCGCGGGGCCACCGCGTGTCTTTCATCTTCACCCCGCGCAACCTCGCCCGCCTCCCGCCGGTCCGTCCCGCGCTGGCGCTCGCGCCCGTCGCCGGCCTCTCGGACGTTGCCGAGTCCACCGGCGACCTCCCGCCCGACAAGTCCGACCTCCACAGAGCGGCGTTCGACGGCCTTGGCGCGCCGTTCGCGGCCTTTCTCGACGCCGCCTGCGCCGGCGGCAGGAGGCCCGACTGGGTCGTTGCCGACTTCGAGCACCACCGGATCGCCACTGCCGCCCAGGACCGCGAGGTGCCGTGCACCATGCTTCTCCCGTGCGCAGCGGGCGTCGCGGCCTTGGCTGGCTCGCCGTCGGAGTCCATGGACGCGGCGCCAAGGTTCGAGGCTGAGCTGACCATGAAGGAGTTCACCGTGGAAGACGCCTCCGGGGTGTTCGTCATGGGCCGCTTCTTCATGACGTTGATGAGGTCCAAGCTCATCGTTCTGCCGAGCAGCCCCGAGCTGGATCCCGACGCGTTCCCGCTCCTGACGAGGCTCTACGGCAAGCCGGCCGTCCCGCGCAGCCTGTTTCCACCGCGGCCCGACCGTGCCCGCAGCGCCAGCAAGAACGCCGATGACGACACGAGCATCACGTGGCTTTGTGGAGCGCACGGGCGGGCACCGGCTCGTGGCGGCGCGATGCGTTCCTCAGGCGAGCGTTCTGGCGCACGGCGCCGTGGGCGCGTTCTTGGCGCAATGGGGGTGGGGATCGGTCCTCGAAGGGTTCAAGTCCGGGCACCGCCTGATCATGCTGTCAATCGCCGGTGACCAGGGCCCTAAAGCGCGGCTCATGGAGGAGAGAAAAATTTGAGATTATCTTAAAATAACGGGACGTGTTTCTCTTGGCCCCGACTAGGGATCAGTCAAGTGAATGAAATTTATAAGTTGGTTGAAGTTGATTTTGGCACAAGAAGAAGAAAGAGAGGAGCATGGCTTGTCTTGCGGTTTTTCCCCCTTCGATTCGCATGGCCTGCTCGTTAAGCGCTAGTCGTGTCGTGTCATAGTTTAAAAACCTAACGAAAAACAAATCGAAAAGGTTGTCGGTACAGGTTTTTACCTGTCGGACCGCCGGTTCGCCGGTTTGATTGTTGGTTTTTAAGAAATAAAATAATAAACTAATTATTCACCCGCAAAAAAAAATTCACAGCATGTCCGTTTTTTTTTTTGACTGCAACACAGCATGTCCGTTAACAGTCAGTGGCGGAGCCAGTACCCGGCGACCCGGGGCAGCTGCCCGGGCTCACCGGCGAACTGGCGTATAATCGCAGCTATGAGTCACGCGATTATTAGCTTTTTTTGAGCGAAGAACGTAAGTATGAGCTGGATTAAACACGGTTTGCCCGGGCAAATAATTGATGGGTCTTTGCCTGATGCTTCTAGGCCCAAGTACGCAAGTCCTACACGGCTGTTCCTAAGCGGCTAAGCCTATGTTTGCATGCCTGTACGTATGTACATAGGGCAAGTTGTCTAAAAAAAAATACGTACATATATAGGGCAAATCACGAGCCAAACCAAGTCGCCTCATCTCGTGCTCCTCTCCTCCTCTCCCGGTGGATCGCGACGGTTCGAGTCGCAGATGGCAGAATAGACCGGTGATTCGCCGGGCACGGGCGCAATTCCTCTCAAATTGGGGATTCTATTAATACCGGTTTTGTAACTAGTGATAGAAAGAGGATTCTGTCGCTGATCACCGAGCAGGTTTGTTGAAGAAAAATCGATCTCTCCTATTACGTATTGTCTCTATCTCGACTCCTATAACCTTACCATTGTTTGTTAGCTTTGTTTTTGTTGGTGTCAACTACATCGTTTAGAGAGCTTTCTCTACAATGAAAATTATAAAGTTTAAATTACGCTGCATCCTGGATGTGTTTAAATATCTTGTTGGTGTAGAGGCTATGTGTAGTTGATATCTTTGTGATATTAATATATTCTTTTTTTCAAAAAAATTATGCTGCAAGATCAATGATGACCGGTTAAATCACTTGCTGATTTGCTATGCTGAACATGAAATATTCAAATCGCTCAATGGTTTCAAGCAATGAAGACTCGAAAAGGGATTTTACAGAGGCTATATTAGCTGTCATATTTCATTCGGAAATATTAAAATTTTGCGTATTGACAAATACAATATGGGTTGAAACTATTACAAATTAAAGATTCTTTAGTTTATTTCTTATAGTTGCATAATATTTATTCAAATACTACCCGGTTGAGATTCTTAGCCTTTTTGGGTAGCTTGGAGCCCGCCCCGGCTCCTAATTTTCCCTGGCTCCGCCAGTGTTAACAATCTACTGACCCAAAATGGCGTAAGTCGATTCCAAGAGAAATTGACTTGTCCAAATTATATTTTGAGGCGACTTGCGCGTAGCCGGTCCAAAATGGCGTATATCGTGATGCAGAGGCAGGAGGCTTCAACCTCCTTTTCAAAAAGGAAGAAGAAAGAAAGCACAGGACGATTTGATTGATTTCGTAGAGACCATGCATGGTGAAGCTCACAAACATTCTGTGTAAATCATGTCACATGCAAACAGGTTGGGGGTCAAGATTTCTTGTACGAAGTCATCCCTATACGTATACACAATTACACATACAAATAGATAGTAAGAAGTCTACTCTGATCTGATACTTAACGTAGTGAGGACTTTGCTTGGCTCTAGCCGACGCGACGCGACGGCAACTCAACTCTGCTCTACCAGGAAGGATCCTACGCTAGCTGGAGACCCTCCAGGACCTTTGCACCGCCGCGCCGCCGCTCCCAAAGGCTGGGGGCGTTCTCTTCCACGGCGGGTCGTCTCACCACCGGCGCCGGCACCGGCAGCGGTGGGTCAAGCTCAAGCGGGCGCGGCGCACGGGCACCCCGTGCGCTCCCCGACGACGACGAGTCACTTGCCACGTCCCGTACCTTGGAGTACGCACGCGACTTCCTCCCCGTCGACCGCCGCCCGAACAGCCCCATCAGTAGCCCCGCCAGGCTGCCGCACGGGAGGCCCGACGACGCCGGTCCCTTCGAGGAGGCCGGGCCGCGCGCCCTCGGGCATCTCCGTGCGCCCTTGACCTGCCCCATGCAGCCGATCCTCGGCGACGCCGGCGCGACCCCCGTGTCGCCACGGTCACCGACGGCCATGCCCTTCTTGTCGAGCTGCGCCTTCTGCCACACCGACGGCGACAGCAGGATCGGCGAGCGGGCGGGCGCGGCGAGCTTCTTGGCAGCGTCGCCCCTCGCCGGCGCTGGTGGAGCAGCCTTGATCGTGGCGAGCCATGCTGGCTTCGGTGCCTCGACGCGGTGGCGCCGGTGACGCGCGGCCATGGAGCTAGACCAAACGGCGCCTGCAGCTCGCTCTCGTGCTCTCCGGTCGCCGGTGCGCGCAAGTGGAACTCGCGTCTGAAGTGTGCGAGGGGTTAACGGATTGAAAGCTGGTTTATATGCAACGGGGCGGGCGTGTGAGACACGGTCCACAAAACGTTTGTAGTACTGGTGAGTATTGTGATGATGACACGAATTGCCGAGTCAATTAGTCAAGTCGTTGTTGGCTCTAGGACGAACCATTGTAGCATGACAAGTAAAGTAGCTAGCCAAGCGGCCAGTATCGGTGCAATTTCATGATGGCCGTCAGCACGTAAAATAGCTAGCCAGAAAAAAGTTACTGAAAATTAGAAGAAGAAAAAAGTCATGCAACTGTAGCATATGTGGCCCCGGTTCTCTTTTCCGTACGAACCACCGTTTGACTGTACTGCCTAAATTTTTGGCAAAGCATTGACTAAGCCTGCCAGTCCAGATTGATTCGCTTAGTCCAGATATTTTAACCTAGCTATAGAAAGAGGAGTCCAGGATGATACACGACTTTTAAGTACAGACGTGTAGAATATCTATCAGTGTTGTGCTCCTAGTGGTTGCTGTCCGGGAGAGGGGACTGACCAAATCCAAGCCGTGGGGATGTTGTCAGGTTGACGGCAGTGGAGACTTGAAAATGTGGGCGTGTGGTTGACGCAGCAGTGCGGTCCTCCTCCCCGGCCCGACCGCCACGCCGACGCATGATTTTTGTGATCGTCGAGACTGGACTGTGCATTGTGGTCGTGAACGCACGGCCACGAGAGAATAGAGAGAGTACTACTCTCTTCTGTCTCTTTTTCTCTGCATATTAGATTTGTGTCAAGTCAAACTTTACATAATTTGACCAAATTTATATTAAAAAATATTAACATCTACAATACCAAATATATATATTATGAAACTAACAATGTTGGTTTGACATTGTGAATGTTAATATTTTTTCTGTAAGTTTGGTCAAGGTGAAGATATTTTCACTTTGGACAAAATTTATATGGGGACTAAAAAGGACTGCAGGGAGTACTTCTGCAACGCATCTCCAACATCATAACCATTTTTCAACTTGTTTTAAAATTCATCATAATCGTGTTAAAAAAATCATCGTAACCATACATTGATAGAATATACAATAACCGAATATACAGCTTTCTTTTGACCCAAAACACAACTCGAGCAGCATACCTATAAGTGCATCATGTATGGGTACCCATATTTTGCGAGCAAATAACCAAAAAAGGGGGTATTCCCACTCGAGAGACCCATTCGATCAAGATTGGTGACGGCGAACCAAGTGGGAAATTTCAGCTTGAGCCGCGCCGTTCCTTCACCTCCTGTCGCCACTGTTGGCCTCCTCCAAGCTCCCACCGTTGTCCCTTCTGTGCTTCTCGCCACCGCCGGGCCAAAGCCAACTGAACTACACCACATGGTGAAACACTGGCATGAGAAAGAAACGCTACAAGGGCCACTCCTTTGCCTACGATAAATGAGCCCGAAACTAGCGACATGCTAGCATAGTGCATGTTGTCTCAAGAAGGATTTATTCACTAATAACAAGATCAGATCGACTCACACAGGTAGTATATCTGCTAGTAGACCGGGATGACATCTTCTATTGTAACATTCCAGAAGGATGACGACCGTGCCACATAATAACATAGCACTCTGATTGAAATTGGTGCTTGCATCTTCCGAGTGGCTTTCTAGGCGTCGTCTATCTGACGATCCTCAAACTCTTCCCAATCGCTGCTAAGTTTGTCCTTGAAGAGCACAGTTAGCATGTCGCATTTGCATATGAAACATACAACATGATTACTATGAAGTGGTTTGATGTCCTGCGCGAATCATGCCACATGGGAGGAGCAATGGCTGAGCTAGTGAAAAGTATCAAGTGGGCGGTAAGTGAACATACACACATTTTTTGGGAGGGGGGGGGGGGGGATGACAAATCTTTCATTAATCTGAGGCTCTGTTTTTTCCTTTCAATAATTACAACACGCCCCCCCCCCCCCGAGTTAGTGTATAAATGCACATAAATTTCAAAAAGGGGTGCCCAGTGGACTTATCGTGTATAAATACACATAAATCTCGCACAGACCCCCAGCTAGGCCATGGATGAGAATGTGTGCCACTCAACAAAAGGATGTTGTGGTTCTCGTCGCACGGGCCTTCGTGGCAGGTATCCACGAACATCGCCGTCATGTCATCTTTGTTGCACGGAAGGGGTTTGCACCTGATTCTAAGGCATGTGCCCCAACTAGGGTGGAATCGCGAGTCTTGGCTGGCCGAAAACACGAGTAATGAAAAGGGGAGTCTTGCGACAACGATTCCGTAGCCGTAGTAGCCGGCTGAAATAAAGCAAGCTAGGAAGATCAAGAAAACAGACAAATAAAAAAGAACAAACACAAGAAACTCGGAAAAGAAGTACTCTAGGAATCGTAGAGGTTGCTTGTGCGCAGGGCCGAGCTGGCGACACACTTAATGACCCACCACTCTTGCTAATACCTTTGTGCTCTTTGCAATTGAAACCCGCGGTTGTTGAACTGTTGCGAAACCACCCTGTACAGATTAGGCCACTGGCTGGCCCCCTCAGACATTTATGGACTTAAGTAAGAAAAAGAATTGAGTATGCGCTTGACCCCGTGATCTTGAGGTTTCACTTGTACGCCACACACCAGTGGGTTTCATCAGCGATTGATGCTTGTAGGTAACTACTATCTTAGTTTAAGACTCATGAGATTGCAAAAATCATAATTGATCCTGAATCTTACTTATGAGATTGCAAAAATCATAATTGATCATAAATCTTAGTTATTGTCGTTTTCTTTTTTCTTTTCCCTTTTTCTTATTTTAGAAAATTCAAAAGATGTTTGCAAACTTTTAAAAAAATGTTCATGTTTTCAATAAACATATTCACAAATTTGGGTATTTTTTGTGTTTTCAAAAAGCATTTAGAAATTGAATAAAATTTCACATTTGTAAAAAATGTTTGGGAATTTTAAAAAAGACCATGTTAAAAAAAACTGAGTAACATCCTATATGGCATGAGTACGTTTTTTTTTTAGTGGCACGAACGTTTTCTTTTGAGGAACAGAAAATGCCTGGTTAGCTACTGCGTGCTAGTGGGCCGGCCCAGTCAGCGCGTCGTCCCGATATTTTTCTACCTCAATCTGTATGGGCCAAGAAGACTTCCATTTTGATGAAGCAAAGCCCAACTTGTAAGCGCTCCCTTTCAGCAGCTTCGGCCCATACGACAGATTCCGGTTGGTCGAGCTGCTCCGCTGCCGGCCGGCGCCCCTCGCCGCCTCCCTCCAGTCCGGTGGCCACAGCGCCCTCTCGCCGTTCAAGCTATCGAACGCACATCCAGAGCGCACAAAGGAGAGAGCGCCCGCGCGCGCGCGATATCATTTCTCGCGTTCATCTCCCGCCCCGCGCGACACGGCGGTTGCGCAAGCCCTAGCGAATCTCCGCCCCCCGCCCGGTGGAATCGAAAATAAAGCTCGGGATGCTGGCTCGCCGGCGGAGCGTGGATGATCTGGTGGTATGCCCTCTGGAGGTATTTTGTCTGTGTTCTTTCTTACAGATTTTTGGTGGATGTACTGGTCGCCGGTATTTTGTCGGTATAGCTTAGCTACGCGCAATTGGTAACTGATGTGTCGTTCGTTGCAGATTTGTATAGTGTAATTACTTGCTATTGTTAAGAGTAGCTTACTGCCACTGGCTTGCTCTGCGATCCCTAGATTGAGCTCTGGATGAATTGTAGGGTGATCTGACGTGTTATTATCAGTTATTCATCTGATTGTTGTCTGACATGAACTTATCTGGCATGATACTCCCTCCTTCCAAAATATAGCGCGCCCACGCTTTTCGAGGTTCAACTTTGACCATAAATTTAACCCACGAGACCGACTGCGGCGGGATAAAAAATTATATAATTGAAAACTTCTTTTGAATACGAATTCATTGGTATAATTTTTTCGCCCGCCGCAGTCGGTCTCGTTGGTTAAATTAATGGTCAAACTTGAAGCACGGAAACCGAGGACGCGCTATATTTTGGAACGGAGGGAGTATAATATATTTGACAACTTACATAAGATATTTTCAGCTCTGCTAAAGATGAGAGTTGCTTGTAATAGCCCCCTGGATTTGCAGGCTCTATGATCTGGGAATAATTAGTTTGAACTCTTCCCCCCTTTGCTCCTCTGTTTTTGAGCGAAGTTTGGGATTTTAGCTCTGCGGTGATCAGCTGCTCTCCCAGTTTTCTACTTTTGCATGGCGCACTCCGCGGAGGGCTCCGTTTTCTTCTTGTGGAACTTGTTTGATGGTTTCATATATAAATGTGGAACCGGGAGGGCTTTGACCCCTCCTGATGCTCTAATAAACGTAAGATATTTTGGCTTTTCAATATAGTTTCTCTGAATATGTTTTCGCAATAGGTTGTTAATAACATACTTACATGAAGTAGTGTTGCAAAAAAGATAAGAAAAAAATACTTACATGAGGTTGTTCCATTTGTGAACCAAATATGTGTAACGTCCTATGAAGTTTTAGCTGTATGGTCAACTAATAACTAGTTTTATACGCTAGGTCCAACCCTGATTGAAAGAAAATTACATTACCCTGGATGTTTCCCACTTGAATTCTGCATAACCGCGACGTCCAATCTGAAAGTCACTGAATTACTACTACGTCTCATCAAGGCTGCTAGTTAGAAAAAGAATACATTAAGAAAGCGCACAACATAGACTTTAGCAGGCTCAACCAATATATAAGACTCCCCTGTAACTTAATATAAGACATCTTTTGGTTTCGTTTCTTGTGTGAAAAACGTCTTACATTAAGTTACAGAGGTTGTAAGATCCAACTACAGGCGGATTCAAACATGCAAAAATTCAAAATTTATGGATATTTATTGCTTGATTTACCTCTATCCATTGAACATTTTAGAACAAATTACAATTGAAATGGGCTTAGCCAAAATACCTATACAACACTAGTTGGTCATATAGCATGCCTACTCCAAAGAATAAACCAAAGGCAATAAAAAAGATGACCTTGACGCTTGGCTGTTTTGCAGAGATAATGTTTACAGGATATACTCCGGCTGAACTACACTGGTGAATATGCATAGTGCCACACAGCTTTGGGTTCCCGTCAAAACTGGAATCTGGAAAAGTGCTCAACTGGCCTCCTGTTGGTACATGCCCTTCTAGGTCATTGTTGGAAATGTTGAATGCAGAAAGGAAGTGAAGTCTCTCCAGTGCTGCGGGGATTACACCCCTCAGATGGTTGTTAGACAAGTCTAGCACCTCCAGCTTCGTGAGATCGCAGACCGACAGAGGAATCACTCCATATAATTTGTTAGAGCTGAAAACGAGTTCAGAAAGCACTTTCAGTTGACCAATCTCCGGTGGAATCACACCTGTGAAATTGTTGATGCTCAGATTCAAGAGTGTGGGGAAAGCTGTAAGAAAATGGTATTGGCGCGATATATTCCTCCAAAAAAGAGGTAGTTCAACGTGGCCAGGATCCAAATAAGCTGCTGTATTATCTTTGAGCATTGGGATCTCCATCAGGGTGATTGGGATTTGGCCAGTAAAACTGTTGTTTGATACATCCAGATAGAAGAGGCTATGTAGGGAGTTGATCCAGCCTGGCATTGGTCCGGTGAGTCGATTGTTGGATAACTTTAGTACCTTCAAATTTCTGAGCTTTGATAACCAAACTGGCAGGTGTCCGGTTAACGCGCTGTCAGCCATGTGGATATATTGAAGATTCCGAAAACCATCCAGGGTCTCATCTTGTGGCATCATCTCATTCACAAAGTTCTCGGCAATAATCAGAGTGGTGATGTTCCTGAAGCCATTGAAGACATGAAAAGCTTTTGTGATATTTGTAAAAGGGTTTCTAGCAAGCGATAGGAAGGATAGGTGCAGATTCCCTATTCTTGGTGAGATCTCACCATGGAAATGGTTCAACGACACCCGCAGCGCAATCAAATTGCTGCATGAGTATATGCTTTCTGGAACTATGCCACTGAAGTTGTTTCTCAGAATATCTAAATGTGTTAGGTTCCGTAGGGTGGAGAAGTTGACCCTGCCTAGTTCTCCACTGAAGTTATTGATCTTCAGATCAATGATCGTGAGATGTGTGCAGTTACTCAGAGTTGATGGCACCTCCCCAGACATGTTATTGTTACCCAAATAGAGCTCCTCTAGCCTCTTCAACTGACCTATGGAGCGTGGGATCTTCCCACTGAATCTGTTCTCCCTGAGGTCGAGAGTTACCAGATTACTGAGTTTTACCATGTTTGCTCCATCGAGTTCTCCTTGTAATCCGTTGTTGGGCAAGGAGAGGTGCTCCAGGGAAGTGGCATGGAAGAGTTCAACAGGGAGAGTGCCACTTAGGTTGTTGTGCCCAACCTTGAACACTTTGAGTGTGGAGCAATCGCCAAGTGCAGCAGGAATACCGCCACTCAATTGGTTGTAACAAAGGTCAAGCATGGCCAATGATGGCGAGAGGCAGAGAGAAGGTGGTATATGCCCAGTGAAGCTGTTGTTGCTTGCGTTGAGGACGACCAAATGCCGCATCACCTTCCATGTGTGTGATGGAAATTCTGCACCGAATTGGTTGCTCGAGATGTTCAGTACCTGCAGAGGCCTGGCAGTGGTAACCGAAGATGGCGGCTCGTGCAGCACCCCACTAAGCCTGCTGAAGCTGATGTCGAGGACGACGATGCTTCTGGAATACATGAGCTCTGTCGGAAGGCCACCAGAGAATGAGTTGTGTGAAAGGTTGACACGCAGCAGGCCGGTGAGACCGGCAAGGTGCTTCGAGATGCGCCCTTCAAGTCCTTTAGATGCCAGGGAGACCGCACTGACGCCCCCCTCCCTGTTGCAGGTTATGCCTTCCCATTCGCAGCAGTCCGTGCCGTTTCTCCACGACACGGCGAGGTCGGCATCTTCAGATAGCCCGGTGAGGAACTGGAGGAGGGGGTGCTCCTCCTGCTCGGTGCATGAGCTGGCAGGAGAGGCCAAGGAGAGCAGCAGCAGAAACAGCTGCAGCCCGACCAGAGCTGTAGAATGCATGGCTGGTAAGCTTAAAGCCTTCTCATCTTAACCTGTTTGTGCAATGGTTATCTGGTAGCCGGTAGATGGTGGTTTCCAATGTTGCAGTGGTATCGTTATAACTAGAAGATAGTGCTACTGTAGTTGCATCAGAGTACGTCTTCTGTCACTGAGGTACGATGGTGCTATGAAGATGGTAGGTACCAACCTTAGGCTTTGTTGGCTCTTGAAGTCCACTAACACCTTTTAGTCCTACATTTACACATGGTCATCTGGTTCTTTCTGAGCATGCCTATTAAGGCTCAAGATGGCAATGGGTAATTACCCGACCGGGTAAAGCCTTTTTTTTTCATGCCCGTGAAAGCACATGCTTGCCCATTACCCCATACCCACCGCGGGGAAGAATTTCGCCCATACTCGTCGCCCTACACATAATTCTTCCCCGCAGGTATACCCGCCCTTTCTGATGCCAACCTCCAGGAGCAATTCACACATATCAAATCAGCAACTTATTATCCAAAATCATAACATCCTGCAGTTCAATAGCATAGTTGCATAGCACAATTGCATACCATCACATCATAACACTAATGACCATTAATTCGATAGAATAATTGCACAGTACAAGTGCATACCATCACATCATAACACTATTATCCATTAATTCAATAGAATAATTGCACAACAAGTGCGTGCCATCACATCATAACACTAAACATCCATCAATTTAATACTAGCATAATTTATGCATCACACCATTATCATAACAAGTAGCAAGGTTAAAACGATCAAGTATCAAAACTTTCTCACATCTCACAAAGTCACAAGTCATAACTCTCAAGAGTGATTCTAGATGGCATAGTTCATCGCGCAAGACAAATGACAATGATATAGCTCAAAACTGAGTAACAAAAGACAGGGTCCACATGTCAGGCCTTCACTACTGGTACCAGTGGGTAACAAGTATGGGTAATCACTAATGGACGAACATACATGTACTTGTGTTACCCAGTGGGTAAGGGCTTTTTGCCGTTTACTTACCCGTGGGCACTAAATGTGGCCCAAACTCGTTCCTTAATTGAGTAATTACCCGTCGGGGATCGGGTAACAGGTACCCGTTGCCATCTTGTTAGGCTTTATTGGTTCATAGGGTCCACTAACACATTTTAGTCATACATTTAGGGCTTGCTCACCTCTTTGATAAATAATCTTAGAAGTAAAGCTCCAAATCATATGTTTTGTGTTCGTTTTCTATGTTTGTTTATGTTGGTTCTCATGCGTCTGCAACTTCATACTACATGGGTAAGCTTGTTACACAACCCATACCACGGATAAACAACATTGGCCATCATATTTTCATTCCAGGTGATGCCTACCCAGGGAGCCAAAGCTGGTGCTGGGAGAGACACCATGCATAGACAAGGATTATTTCGAGATGGAAATCGGACGAGGGGATCAATCTAATTTATCCAGAGCAGCAGTCCTCTGTAATGAGCCTCCAATGCCGAAAACTGCCTTTGGTGACCGAGCTCACTGGAGGCCTCCAGGTTCAAAATTAAAATTCCATTGAAATTCATATTTTTATATTTCGAAAAAATCTGAAAAAAGTACAGATATACATGAAGGCATAACACACATGTGTGTAAATTTGCAGGGCGAAATACGTTGAAACGAGGGCTGTGCAAAAAAGACAAATCTGGGGCTATTTAACACATGATACTATTCATCCTCTCAGGCCATGAATTTGTCTTTTTTGCACAGGTCGCATTTCAACATATTTTATCATGAAATTTTACACACGTGGGTTACATCCTTACATACTTGCATATTTTTTTCAGAATTTTTTGAAACATAAAAGTTTGAATTTGAATTTTTCAAAAATAAAGGCCTCCGTGAAGCTCAGCCTCCAAAACACCATTCTCCTCCAATGCAAGCTAAGCTTGGCCTCGCCTTAAAAGATGGAGTTAAGTTAGGTTCAGTTGCCTCCAATATAAATTGTACTGAGTTGGTACCCAGATTCTCTTAAAGTATAATATTTTGCCTCGTAGCAGCTTTGTCCTCGTCGTGGACCATCTCAAATATCTGCTTGTTTGTGTCGTTGTACGCCGGCTCGCCCGGTTGAGACATACCGTCAAACAGATAGCAGGCACCGAGCTGCTCCACGCGCGGTGCCTGCATCCGGACAAGTTGTGGCGCTGTAGACCCTACACGCGAGAGGAGGCGTATCAGACGGCCAACAACAATCAAGCCACAAAATCTGATGTCAAGAAGTATGGATGCTGTGAGAGGGCGTGG
Organism: Aegilops umbellulata; assembly: GCA_032464435.1. NCBI lineage: Eukaryota > Viridiplantae > Streptophyta > Magnoliopsida > Poales > Poaceae > Aegilops > Aegilops umbellulata. The sequence goes on along the minus strand of CP136059.1, from coordinate 269,614,338 downwards.
ATTAGACTCAGCTCTACTGTCCTAAATAAACACCTTTGTTTGAATAAAGACCTCTCAATTGCAAGCCAAGTACTACCCTACAGGAGATATTCTGAATTGTCAACTGAAGAAGGGGTCGTCCTATGTGTGGCAAAGCATTTGGTCTGGAATTCAAACATTCAAGAAGGGTTACATTTGGGGAGTAGGCAATGGAGAAAAGATTAATATATGGGATGATTGTTGGATACCGAATAGTGCCTCCAAAAAAGTTTTAACAGTAAGGGAGAACCAAGTACTTACTAAAGTGAATGAGTTAATTGACCCAATCACGGGAGAATGGGATGAGATGTTAATCCAGGAGAATTTCTGGCACATTGATGCTGAACACATACTACAAATCTCATTATTCCATGTGGAGACAGAGGACTATATTGCATGACATCTCACGAGGAGCGGCGTTTTTTCAGTACGTTCTGCCTATCATAAGCAATGTGCGCAAGCAGTTTGGGAAGCTTTGGAAATCGCAACAGATATTAATTTTGCTTCATTGACTGATCGAGCAGGTTCAACGGTCTTGGAGTTCATTTTATGTGATGATTATTATCGACGACAATATTCTGAATTGGTCGAGCTACTAGAGCTCATATCAACAATTTGTTGGTTCTTATGATGGCAAAGAAGACAGTTCGTGCGAGGGGAAGAAATATTGACTTCAGAACGATCAATGCCGGCGGTGGTTGCCCTAGCGATTAATTATGTGCGCGGAGCACAAGCTAAATCTACACCCAAGATTAACAGGTGGCCGACGTTTCTAGCAGGACAACTTGTCCTTAATGTTGATGCTTCATTCACAGAAGGCGATTATGCAGGGTCTTGTGGTGCTATCATCCGTGATCACTGAGGATCTTTCATGTCGCCGTCCACGGCGAGATTAGAACATGTAGCTGATGTGTGCACGACAGAAGCGGCAACTCTGCTTGAAGGACTGAATCTAGCAAGAGATACGGGATACAATAACTTGGTGGTGAGATCGGATAATATCACGGCGGTGGATGCACTTAGATTCAATGAAGGTTATTCTATGGTGGCAGCGCCGGTTCTTGATGAATGTCATAGTTATCTAGTAGATTTCGGGAGGTTTACTATTGAGCATTGTATTAGAGAGTCAAATTATGTAGCTCATAAGCTGGCTAGATGGGACGTGCTAATAATCCATCTCGTTGGATTGATGTCCCGCCTGATTTCATTGTGAGTCTGCTGGCAGACAGTCTGCTGGCAGACAGTCTGCTGGCAGACGATATATCCATCCTTTGATTAATAAAGTACGGAAATGTTAACGCCCACACGTGTGGGCGTTGACCAACTCACCCACACGCCTCTATCCCCGTCCAGTAACTTTTGCACGAATCTTGACACGAATTAGCTGATTTTGTATGCCACGTAGGACAATTCGTGTGTGTGGTGTGTGAGAGAGATCGCCCACACATCCGCTTTATCACACGGAGGGACCGGTGTGTGGGCGTTTAGCAGTTCGCTCACACACCAGTTTTCAGTCACGCACAGGGTTGGTGTGTGGGCGTTTGCCATCTCGCCCACACGCCCGCCTCCTATCCCACACCCAACTGTCAGTTGCCATGAGTTTTGCAGTGTATATGGCAACTGCCCTAGTGCGATTGCAAGCAGATGGCAACTCTCTCTTTTTTTACCCGAACATGTCAGTTGCCATATGTTTTGCATGGTACATGGCAAACTGCCCTAGCGTGCACGTAAGCAGATGGCAACTCTTTCTTTTTGAATGGCAACTGCCCTAGCGTGCTTGTGAGCACATGGCAACTCTCTCTTTGACCCGAACATGTTTGTTGTCATGCCTTCTTTGTAGCGCTACATGGCAACTGCCTAGTGTTAGTAGGTGGCAAATCCTAAAGTTTTGAAATCATAGCAACTGCAGTAGACCAGACCACACATGGCAACAGCTGTAGTTGTCCAAAAAATGGCAATCTGGAATTTTTTTACCTGAGATGGCAACTGCAGTTGAGCAAACATGGCAACTGTAGTTGTCCGGCATGGCAACCGTAGTTCAGCGACATGGCAACTGCACTTAAACGAACATGGACGAGGGTCCGGCCCATGGCAACTGCGGGATGCGTGGTAAAGTGTCACGTGGAGCGTGCAGGACCACGAGGTACGAGGACTGGCATACCGGGCGTGTGGGCGTTATCTATTTCGCCCACACGCACGCGTGTAAGAGGGACCGGAAGAAAAAAAAGAAGCGTGTGTGCGCTAGTTGTTTTGCCCACACACAGACGTGTGGGCTGGTCCTCTTAGGCACCACACAAAACGTGTGGGCAGATTGCTTAACGCCCACACGTGTGGCAGTTAGCACGACCCATATAGTAAGCTTTTCTTGTAAAAAAACCTCTCAATTGCCCGAAAAATAGAAAAAGGTAAAAAAGAAAACCTCTCGTTTTGGTTGAAAAATAAAATAAAAGACAAAATCTCTCGTCTTGGTTGGCGGCACGGTGGGAGTTGAACAACCAGGGCAATAATCACGGGAGTTTTCAAGGGAATTAATCACGGATTAATTACACGCCTTGGTCCCTGCGCACCGGCCGGCTCTCCCGGCTGGCATGCCTCTAGACTGCAGTCCTGTGCGGGCTCGAGATGGGTTGCTGTCATGCCTACCGATGCGTTGACCAGGGCTCTTGATGTTCACAACTCGTTTTTTTTTTGCGGGTAATGTTCACAACTCGTTGACCTTTCCGGGAAGTATGCATGCGTACCGCGGTGCCCAAAACAGTAAATCGTGATAGAGGTCTAGTATGAGCATCTCCTAATTGCAGAAAATTAATCTAGAATATGTTCGTGGTACAAAAATAGAGAATCGAATTTGTGTCAGTAGGGCAAAACACAGTCGAATCTTTTTCACGTCGTTCACTCCTCGTATCCGGGATCAAGCTTCGTTCAAGTTCTTTTATTATTTTCTTCAACATATCAGAAATTAGTCGTTCGTAAAAAGCTTATTCTACGAGACATGCAAAACAGAAATGCCGCGAGTCTATTTTTTTTTAACACAATACAGTCAAAGTCGCTCGTATACACTAGCATATACTCACTCTTATGAACGCATATCCGCACATTCTATCCCTATGAGACCTGCATAGTTTGGCATCTGAAAATCACAGAAAATTCCTTGTCTTATCCAATGTGCTCTGTGATCTTCTTTTATGGTTGATAATAGCCAAAATATCTCAAAGTAAAATACGGGATCATATTCTTTTCACCTCCTGATGATAGAGGAGGTGTGAGCAAAATGACTTTGTTAGAGCATGGTTAATAATACTTCCTATTTTCCTGATTACAGGGCTCAACTCAAAATCTCCCGATTTTCGTTATACATGGCTCGTTTTGTTGTCCGCTCGGTTGAAAGGTGGGAGTACAAGAGTACTATTATCGCTCGCCTTACACTCTCGCAAAGTTTCTAAAAGTACGTGTAAAACATATTATTTAAATTCTTATAGCCCGCTTATGTCACATTATACTCGCTCTTATGAGAATGTATCTTGCTCATTGCAGTAGTGTGAGACTATTTGTCAATTCTGTCGAGGTGATGAACAAATGTGCCATAGTTTGGAGACAACATGCACATGCTTGAAGTAAGACCGCTATTTTATAGCCTACGGTGTTAACATGTGATAGAGGTTAGTATGAGCATCTCCTAATTGCAGCAAATTAATCTAGAATATGTTCGTGGTACAAAAATAGAGAATCGAATTTGTGTCAGTAGGGCAAAACACAGTCGAATCTTTTTCACGTCGTTCACTCCTCGTATCCGGGATCAAGCTTTGTTCAAGTTCTTTTATTATTTTCTTCAACATATCAGAAATTAGACGTTCGTAAAAAGCTTATTCCACGAGACATGCAAAACAGAAGTGCTCACGAGACTACTTTTTTTTAACACAATACAGTCAAAGTCGCTCACATACACTAGCATATACTCACTCTTATGAACGCATATCCGCACATCCTATCTCTATGAGACTTGCATAGTTTGGTATTTGAAAATCATGAGAAAATTCCCTGCCTTATCCAATGTGCTATGTGCTCTTCTTTTATGGTTGATAATAGCCAAAATATCTAAAAGTAAAATATGGGATCATATTCTTTTCACCTCTTGATGATAGAGGAGGTGTGAGCATAATGACTTTGTTAGAGCATGGTTAATAATACTTCCTATTTTCCTGATTACAGGGCTCAACTCAAAATCTCCAGATTTTCGTTATACATGGCTCGTTTTGTGGTCCGCTCGGTTGAAAGGTGGGAGTACAAGAGTACTATTATCGCTCGCCTTACACTCTCGCAAAGTTTCTAAAAGTACGTGTAAAACATATTATTAAAATTCTTATAGCCCGCTTATGTCACATTATACTCGCTCTTATGAGAATGTATCTTGCTCATTGCAGTAGTCTGAGACTATTTGTCAATTCTGTCGAGGTGATGAACAAATGTGCCATAGTTTGGAGACAGCATGCACATGCTTGAAGTAAGACCGCTATTTTATAGCCTACGGTGTTAACATGTGGTAGGTTTTATTAGGACATGTAGGTCTTGTGGCTGTTTTTTAGGGGGTGAAAACTTTATTCAAACTAAGATAGTGTTTGGGATACAAGCAATCTCAGGAGTGCCTACAAGCTACACATAACGACGGTGTACTAAAGAAGCTGCAACTTTGGCAAGACCATGCGCCTCAAAGTTTGCCTCTCTCATTTCATGTACAAAACATGTATGTGAACAAACAGCCTCCCTTGCTTTAATTAACATCTTGTGTGATCATGCTGCTAGCGGCCCGGTACTCCTTTAGATGTTTCATCATCACGAGACAATCGGTCGTCACTTGCACTGTTTGAAGATACAAATTCAATGGTAAGTTTAGTCGAGTTGTTTGGATGGTAGCCCTTACCAATATTTTTGGCGTTGACCAAAAGCATGGGCCTGTGTTTGGTTTGAAGCCCAGCTTTTCACTCCACACCAAATTTTTGGTATGCCAGTTGAGACACTGCACCATTCGCGGACGAAACAGCGGCGGCGAATCCTCTTGCCAACATTTTGGTACGCCCTTATTTGGTAGGGTTGTCTCGGGCGTCAATCAAACCATCCCCTAGTAACCGTCACTTGATCTTTGGCTCATGCTTTACGGTTCCCACCATACACATATCTTCGTAAAAGGTGCCGACCGATGTGTGGTGTTGAGCATGTGCGGATGCCCCAGGGATCCACACAACATTTCTCATCCCTGCCCCTTCTGATGCCAACCTCCAAGAGCAATTCTCACATATGAAATCAACAACTTGTATCTGAAACCATATGATCCTATAGTTCAACAGCATGGTTTGCATAGCCAATTGCATAGCATCACATCATAACACTAACCACCATCAATTCGATATAATAGTTGCACAATGCAAGTGCATACCATCACATCATAACATTATTATCCATCAATGCAATAGAATAATTACACAACAAGTGCATGCCATCACTACATAACACTAACATCCATCAATTTAATAGCATAATTTAAGCATCACATCATATCATAAAAAGTTGAAAGGTTCAAACGACCAAGCATCAAACCTTTCTCATAGCTCACAAGTCACAACTCTCAAGAGTAGTTCTAGATGGCATAGTTCATGCAAGACAACTGACAAAGATAACGCTCAAAATTGAGCAATGAAAGACGGGTCCACATGTTAGGCCTCCACTATTGGGTACCCGTGGGTAAGGGCTATGGTTAGTGGAGGAACATACTTGTACATGTGCTACCCGATGGGGTAGGTTTTTTGCCATTTACTAGCCCATGGACACCAAATGTGACCTAAACTTGTAACCTAATATAGTAGAGTAATTACCCGTCGGGGATCATATTGCAGGTACCTGTTGCCATCTTGAAAGGCTTTTATTATTTCGTGAGATCAACTGACACACTTTAGTCATACATTTAGGGCTTGCTCACCTCTTTTTTTATAAATAATCTTAGAAGTAAAGTCAAATCATATGTTTTGTTTCGGTGTTCTATGGTCGTGTATGTTGTTGCTAATGCGTCGACAACTTGATAGTACATTGGCAAGCTTATTACACAACCCACACCACGGGTAAAACTCATTGATCATCACATCTCCATTCCAGGTGATGCCTTCCCAAGGAGCCTGAGTTGGTGGAAGAGGCACCATGCATGGACAATGACTTTGTTGAGATGAAAATCAAACAAGGTGTTAAATCTAATTTACCAGAGCAAAAATTGTCCTCTATAATGAGTCCCCAATATAAGCTAAGCTAGGTCCCGCCTTGAGAAAATGGAGTTAAGTTAGGTCTAGTTAGCCTCCAATATACAACTCTACTGAGTTGATAGGATACCCAAATGCTCTTTAAACTGCGATGATCTTTTGCAAGAGAAGATTCCTATAAGAAAGATCACAAGCATGGAGAAGGTGTGGGATTCCTGCTCATAATTCTTTGTGTTCCAAGCAAATGGAAGGTGCGAGATCTTTTGTGATAATATAAATCAAACATTTTATTTTGAAACATAGGGTAGTTTAGGTTGCATGTGAGACTATCTGCGTGAGTCTCAACCCAGTCCGCTTAGTTCCAACATAGTTAGAGCATCTAACCATCCACTCAAAATACTTTGACTTTCAAATTTCTTTTTGAGGAAGTTACTCCCCACCTAGCTCTCCTTTGAAAACATATAGAGTTGAATGCACGAGCGGTCTTATTTTTCTCTCGAATGTCAAAGTATGTCCTAATTCTATGAAGATGCACATCCCAGTCCTAATTCTTCTATAAGTAGTTCGTCGCAAGTCATATTGACTCGAACCCGCAGTGCCTGGCTCACATGGCACATTGACTACTGGCATGTAGTAAATATTTCGCACAAGAACCACAATGTCATGTACAATAAGAGATGTAATGAAATCAATCATGTTATTTTCCGAGACAAATAGGCTCTTTGACATAAAAGCTTCTTTAGCTAAGGCATATGTCACCTAGTTTGCCTCTCGATTAAATACAGAGAAGTGAAACGTTCAAACTCTTGAACTAGTTGAGAACATCCACAGTAGTTGTAGCCTGAGCACCAAAGTACCACCATTGATTTTTTACAACATCAATAACCATCAAGCTATTCGATTTAGCTTAAGCCTTTGAGCACCCAATATGTGCGACCAAATTCAGTCCATTCCAAAGTGCAATGGCTTCTGCGGTAACAACATTAGAGGCACGCAGGATGAACCAAAGTTGCGGTAGCTATAAACTGGCCCATGCATCTTTGAGTTACACTCCACTAGCCCCAGCAAATTCCTCCTCATGGAACGAAGCATCGACATTGACTTTCAGGAACCCCTGCATAGGCTTTCTCCATTGTTGATCCTACTTCTTTCCTCTCAATCTTAGTGCTTGTTGCTCGCATGAAGTTTGTGTCTAAAGCTCGGACAGAAGTTGTTGTTCTCCCGCCGGTCGAACGGTCTCGCTCTTTGTCAACTAACAATGTTGCCCCAAACATACCAAGAAGCAACACCTATAAGCTCAGAGATAACCACGTCCTTAGTGAGTTTTACGCATTGTCAGACTACCCACAGTGGGAATAACATAGGTAGTAACATCACACATATCTAGATAAAGTAGATGATGTGGCAATCAATAAATGAAGAAAGAGAGGAAAGTATTAACATAACTAGTTACTAGTAGTATGAGTAACATCACACATATCAAGGCAAGATGTGTCTATAGCCTAATAAATGAAGTGTTGCATGTTACCACACATATGTTACTCCCCACTACAGAGGTAGTAACATAGACTAGTAACATGGGCATGTTACTAATATATGTTACTACCCATTGTGGCTAGACTCAGCAAGCAGTTGACTCATAGTAGTAAATGAGCCTGATTGGTCATAGTAGCCGCCCTACGGTGACTTGTTACCGAAGGCAAGGCGACTTAGAGTTAGGATCGGTGACGAATCGTAACCCGACCCAGACTCTTGTAAGCCGGCGGCCTTGACCTGTATATAAAGGCGAGTAGTTTGTTCAAGATGCAAGATGGATGTCAAACTTACAACTGCAGTATTGCCATGGCATTTTCAGATCAAAAACAAGTTTTTACTCAGGCTATGGATGGCTAAGAAAGGGATGAACACTGACGAACACCATGAACTCGAGTAACCTAATATAGATCTAAGGAGAAAGAAAAGGGGTGCCTGGCGGTGGTAATGAGAAGCGGTGGAGCACCGTTGAGTTCCAGTGAAGGCGGGACGGCGCGGTGGACTCGAAACGAGATGGCTGGCGTAGGTCGACGGCGCGGTGTGGCTCCAGTTGCGAAGGATCTCGTGAGGAAGAAGAAGGAGTGGATCAGACAAGGTAAAAGGTAAAAAGAAGGACCTCACGGCTATTTATAAGGAAAAAGAGGAACAATGCAAGGCTGGTATGAAAATCGAGGAGGCACAATAAATTTTACAGCTAAGGGACGCCTCGATTCTCGGAATGATGGATTTATATAAAGATTCGATATGATGTCATGAAGGGTTTCCCGAAATCACGGAGGTGACATCATCTTTTTATTATGGCCGGTTATGAAGATTTTTCAAGGCCGCGACTAAGAGAAATGAAGAGAAGACTCACCAAACGAAAGGGTTTAAGATTGACATTAACAAGTTCAAATTAATCTGGAGCCTAATGTTGGGGATATGACCTCGCGATATAACCCGCCTAGTAAGGGCTGGGTTAGACCATTGGCGACTTACAAAGTTAAAACCTCAGACACACCCAAGTGACCTAGGCACAGGGCCGGAGGGGCGGCTCACAAGGTGGGCTTGTTGGGGAACCTAGTAATTTCAAAATTTTCCTACGCACACACAAGATCATGGTGATGCATAGCAACTAGAGGGGAGAGTGTGTCCACGTACCCTCGTAGACCGAAATGGGAAGCGTTAGCACAACGCAGTTGATGTAGTCGTACGTCTTCACGATCCGACCGATCAAGTACCGAACGCACGACACCTCCGAGTTCAGCACACGTTTAGCCCGATGATGTCCCTCGAACTCCGATCCAGCCGAGTGTTGAGGGAGAGTTTCGTCAGCACGACGGCGTGGTCACGATGATGATGTTCTACTAACGCAGGGCTTCGCCTAAGCACCACTACAGTATTATCGAGGTGGACTATGGTGGAGGGGGCACCGCACACGACTAAAAGATCAAACGATCAATTGTTGTGTCTCTAGGGTGCCCCCTGCCCTCGTATATAAAGGAGCAAGGGGGAGGTGCGTGTTGGGGAACGAAATAATTTCAAAAAAATTCCTACGCACACGCAAGATCATGGTGATGCATAGCAACGAGAGGGGAGAGTGTTGTCCACGTACCTTCGTAGACCGAAAGCGGAAGCGTTAGCGCAACGCGGTTGATGTAGTCATACGTCTTCACGATCCGACCGATCAAGTACCGAACGCACGGCACCTCCGAGTTCAGCACACGTTCAGCCCGATGACGTCCCTCGAACTCCAATCCAGCCGAGTGTTGAGGGAGAGTTTCGTCAGCACGACGGCGTGGTGACGATGATGATGTTCTACCGACGTAGGGCTTCGCCTAAGCACCGTTACAGTATTATCGAGGTGGACTATGGTGGAGGGGGGCACCGCACACGGCTGAAAGATCAAACGATCAATTGTTGTGTCTATGGGGTGCCCTCTGCCCCCGTATATAAAGAAGTGGAGGAGGGGGAGGGCCGGCCCTCTCTATGGCGCGCCCTTGGGGAGTCCTACTCCCATCTGGAGTAGGATTCCCCTTTTCCTAGTAGAACTAGGAGCCCTTCCAAGTAGTAGGAGTAGGAGGGAAGGAAAGGGAAGGGAAAAGGAGAAGGAAGTAAGGGGACGCCCCCCTCCCTAATCCAATTCGGACCAGCCCATGGGGAGGGGTGCGGCCATCCTTTGAGGCCTTTCTCTTCTTTCCCATATGGCCCATTAAGGCCCAATACGAATTCCCGTAACTCCCCGGTACTCCTGAAAATACCTGAATCACTCGGAACCCTTCCGATGTCCGAATATAGTCGTCCAATATATCTATCTTTACATCTCGACCATTTCGAGACTCCTCGTCATGTCCCTGATCTCATCCGGGACTCCGAACTCCTTTGGTACATCAAAACTCATAAACTCATAATATAACCGTCATCGAAACTTTAAGCGTGCGGATCCTACGGGTTCGAGAACTATGTAGACATGACCGAGACACGTCTCCGGCCAATAACCAATAGCGGAACCTGGATGCTCATATTGGCTCCCACATATTCTATGAAGATCTTTATCGGTCAGACCGCATAACAACATACGTTGTGCCCTTTGTCATCGGTATGTTACTTGCCCGAGATTCGATCATCGGTATCTCAATACCTAGTTCAATCTCGTTACCGGCAAGTCTCTTTACTCGTTCTTTAATACATCATCCCGCAACTAACTCATTAGTTGCAATGCTTGCAAGGCTTATAGTGATGTGCATTACCGAGTGGGCCCAGGGATACCTCTCCGACAATCGGAGTGACAAATCCTAATCTCGAAATACGCCAACCCAACAAGTACCTTCGGAGACACCTGTAGAGCACCTTTATAATCACCCAGTTACGTTGTGACGTTTCGTAGCACACAAAGTGTTCCTGTGGTAAACGTGAGTTGCATAATCTCATGGTCATAGGAACATGTATAAGTCATGAAGAAAGCAATAGCAACATACTAAACGATCGTGTGCTATGCTAACGGAATGGGTCATGTCAATCACATCATTCTCCTAATGATGTGATCCCGTTAATCAAATGACAACCCATGTCAATGGCTAGGAAACTTAACCATCTTTGATCAACGAGCTAGTCAAGTAGAGGCATACTAGTGACACTCTGTTTGTCTATGTATTCACACATGTATTATGTTTCCGGTTAATAGAATTCTAGCTTGAATAATAAACATTTATCACGATATAAGGAAATAAATAATAATTTTATTATTGCCTCTAGGGCATATTTCCTTCAGTCTCCCACTTGCACTAGAGTCAATAATCTAGTTCACATCACCATGTGATTTAACATGAATAGTTCACATCACATCTGATTAACACCCATAGTTCACATCGTCATGGACCAACACCCAAAGGGTTTACTAGAGTCAATAATCTAGTTCACATTGCTATGTGATTAACACCCAAAGAGTACTAAGGTGTGATCATGTTTTGCCTGTGAGAGAAGTTTAGTCAACAGGTCTGCCATATTCAGATCCGTATGTATTTTGCAAATTTCTATGTCAACAATGCTCTGCACAGAGCTACTCTAGCTAATTGCTCCCACTTTCAATATGTATCCAGATTGAGACTTAGAGTCATGTGGATCAGTGTCAAAATTTGCATCGACGTAACCTTTACGACGAACCCTTTTTGTCATGTCCATAATCGAGAAACATATCCTTATTCCACTAAGGATAATTTTGACCGCTGTCCAGTGATCTACTCCTAGATCACTATTGTACTCCCTTGCCAAACTCAGCGGTAGGGTATGCAATAGATCTGGTACACAGCATGGCATACTTTATAGAACCTAAGGCTGAGGCATAGGGAATGACTTTCATTCTCTTTCTATCTTCTGCCGTGGTCGGGCTTTGAGTCTTACTCAATTTCACACCTTGTAACACAGGCAAGAACTCTTTCTTTGACTGTCCCATTTTGAACTACTTCAAAATCTTGTCAAGTTATGTACTCACTGAAAAAACTTATCAAGCGTCTTGATCTATCTCTACAGATCTTGATGCTCAATATGTAAGCAGCTTCACCGAGGTCTTTCTTAAAATAAACCTCATTTCAAACACTCCTTATGCTTTACAGAATAATTCTACATTATTTCCGATCAACAATATGCCATTCACATATACTTATCAGAAATGCTACAGAGCTCCCACTCGCTTTCTTGTAAATATAGGATTCTCCGAAAGTCTGTATAAAACCAAATGCTTTGATCACACTATCAAAGCGTTTATTCCAACTCCGAGAAGCTTGCACCAGTCCATAAATGGATCGCTGGAGCTTGCACACTTTGTTAGCTCCCTTTGGATCGACAAAACCTTCCAGTTGTATCATATACAACTCTTCTTCCAGAAATCCATTCAGGAATGCAGTTTTGACATCCATCTGCCAAATTTCATAATCGTAAAATGCGGCAATTGCTAACATGATTCGAACAGACTTAAGCATCGCTACGGGTGAGAAGGTCTCATCGTAGTCAATCCCTTGAACTTGTCAAAAACCTTTCGCAACAAGTCAAGCTTTGTAGACAGTAACATTACCGTCAGTGTCAGTCTTCTTCTTGAAGATCCATTTATTCTCAATTGCTTGCCGATCATCGGGCAAGTCAACCAAAGTCCACACTTTGTTCTCATACATGAATCCCATCTCAGATTTCATGGCTTCTAGCCATTTTGCGGAATCTGGGCTCATCATCGCTTCCTCATAGTTTGCAGGTTCGTCATGGTCAAGTAACATGACCTCCAGAACAGGATTACCGTACCACTCAGGTGCGGATCTCACTCTGGTTGACCTACGAAGTTCGGTAGTAACTTGATCTGAAGTTACATGATCATCATCATTAGCTTCCTCACTAATTGGTGTAGGAGTCACAGGAACAGATTTTTGTGATGAACTACTTTCCAATAAGGGAGCAGGTATAGTTGCCTCATCAAGTTCTACTTTCCTCCCACTCACTTTTTTCGAGAGAAACTCCTTCTCTAGAAAAGATCCATTTTTAGCAACGAATGTCTTGCCTTCGGATCTGTGATAGAAGGTGTACCCAACTGACTCTTTGGGTATCCTATGAAGACACATTTCTCCGATTTGGGTTTGAGCTTATCATGTTGAAACTTTTTCACATAAGCATTGCAGTCCCAAACTTTAAGAAACGACAACTTTGGTTTCTTGCCAAACCATAGTTCATACGGTCTCGTCTCAACAGATTTAGATGGTGCCCTTTAAACGTGAATGCAGCTGTCTCTAATGCATAACCCCAAAACGATAGTGGTAAATCGGTAAGAAACATCATAGATTGCACTATATCCAATAAAGTACGGTTATGACGTTCGGACACACCATTATGCTGTGGTGTTCCAAGTGACATGAGTTTGTGAAACTATTCTACATTGTTTTAATTGAAGACCAAACTCGTAACTCAAATATTTGTCTCCGCGATCTGATCGTAGAAACTTTATTTTCTTGTCACGATGATTATCCACTTCACTCTGAAATTCTTCGAACTTTTCAAATGTTTCAGACTTATGTTTCATCAAGTAGATATACCCATATCTGCTCAAATCATCTGTGAAGGTCAGAAAATAACGATACCCGCCGCGAGCCTTAACACTCATCGGATCGCATACATCAGTATGTATTATTTCCAATAAGTCAGTTGCTCGCTCCATTGTTCCGGAGAACGGAGTCTTAGTCATCTTGCCCATGAGGCATGGTTCGCAAGCATCAAGTGATTCATAATCAAGTGATTCCAAAAGCCCATCAGCATGGAGTTTCTTCATGCGCTTTACACCAATATGACCTAAATGGCAGTGCCACAAATAAGTTGCACTATCATTATTAACTTTGCATCTTTTGGTTTCAATATTATGAATATGTGTATCACTACGATCGAGATCCAACGAACCATTTTCATTGGGTATGTAACCATATAAGGTTTTATTCATGTAAACAGAACAACAATTTATTCTCTTACTTAAATGAATAACCGTATTGCAATAAACATGATCAAATCATATTCATGCTCAACGCAAACACCAAATAACACTTATTTAGGTTCAACACTAATCCCGAAAGTGTAGGGAGTGTGCGATGATGGTCATATCAATCTTGGAACCACTTCCAACACATCATCACTTCACCCTTAACTAGTCTCTGTTCATTCTGCAACTCCCGTTTCGAGTTACTACTCTTAGCAACTGAACCAGTATCAAATACCGAGGGGTTGCTACGAACACTAGTAAAATACACATCAATAATCTGTATATCAAATATACCTTTGTTCACTTTGCCATCCTTCTTATCCGCCAATTACTTGGGGTAGTTCCGCTTCCAGTGACAAGTCCCTTTTCAGTAGAAGCACTCAGTTTCAGGCTTAGGTCTAGACTTGGGTTTTTTTCACTTGAGCAGCAACTTGCTTGCCGTTCTTCTTGAAGTTCCCCTTTCTTCCCTTTGCCCTTTTCCTTGAAACTAGTGGTCTTGCTAACCATCAACACTTGATGTTTTTCTTGATTTCTACCTTCGTCGATTTCAGCATCATGAAGAGCTTGGGAATTATTTTCGTCATCCCTTGCATATTATAGTTCATCACGAAGTTCTACTAACTTGGTGATGGTGACTAGAGAATTCTGTCAATCACTATTTTATCTGGAAGATTAACTCCCACTTGATTCAAACGATTGTAGTACCCAGACAATCTGAGCACATGCTCACTGCTTGAGCTATTCTCCTCCATCTTTTAGCTATAGAACTTGTTGGAGACTTCATATCTCTCAACTCGGGTATTTGCTTTGAAATATTAACTTCAACTCCTGGAACATCTCATATGGTCCATGACGTTCAAAACGTCTTTGAAGTCCCGATTCTAAGCCATTAAGCATGGTGCACTAAACTATCAAGTAGTCATCATATTGAGCTAGCCAAACGTTCATAATGTCTGCATCTGCTCGTGCAATAGGTCTGTCACCTAGCGGTGCATCAAGGACATAATTCTTCTGTGCAGCAATGAGGATAGTCCTCAGATCACGGATCCAATCCGCATCATTGCTACTAACATCTTTCAACTCAGTTTTCTCTAGGAACATATCAAAAATAAAACAGGGGAGCTAAACGTGAGCTATTGATCTACAACATAGATATGCTAATACTATTAGGACTAAGTTCATGATAAATTAAAGTTCAATTAATCATATTACTTAAGAACTCCCACTTAGATAGACATCCCTCTAATCCTCTAAGTGATCACGTGATCCAAATCAACTAAACCATAACCGATCATCACGTGAAATGGAGTAGCTTTCAATGGTGAACATCACTATGTTGATCATATCTACTATATGATTCACGCTCGACCTTTCGGTCTTAGTGTTCCGAGTCCATATCTGCATATGCTAGGCTCGTCAAGTTTAACCTAAGTATTCTGCATGTGCAAAACTGGCTTGCACCCGTTGTAGATGGACGTAGAGCTTTTCACACCTGATCATCACGTGGTGTCTGGGCACGACGAACTTTGGCAACGGTGCATACTCAGGGAGAACACTTTTATCTTGAAATTTAGTGAGAGATCATCTTATAATGCTACCATCAAACAAAGCAAGATAAGATGCATAAAAGATAAACATCACATGCAATCAATATAAGTGATATGATATGGCCATCATCTTGTGATTGTGGTCTCCATCTCCGAAGCAACGTCATGATCACCATCGTCACCGGCGCGACACCTTGATCTTCATCGTAGCATCGTTGTCGTCTCGCCAATCTTATGCTTCTACGACTATCGCTACCGCTTAGTGATAAAGTAAAGCATTACAGGGCGTTTGCATTGCATACAATAAAGCGACAACCATATGGCTCCTGCCAGTTGCCGATAACTCGGTTACAAAACATGATCATCTCATACAATAAAATTTAGCATCATGTCTTGACCATATCACATCACAACATGCCCTGCAAAAACAAGTTAGACGTCCTCTACTTTGTTGTTGCAAATTTTACGTGGCTGCTACTGGGCTTAGTAAGAACCATTCTTACCTACGCATCAAAACCACAACGATAGTTTGTCAATTTGGTGCTGTTTTAACCTTCGCAAGGACCGGGCGTAGCCACACTCGGTTCAACTAAAGTTGGAGAAACTGACACCTGCCACCCACCTGTGTGCAAAGCACGTCGGTAGAACCAGTCTCGCGTAAGCGTACGCGTAATGTCGGTCCGGGCCGCTTCATCCAACAATACCGCCGAACCAAAGTATGACATGCTGGTAAGCAGTATGACTTATATTGCCCACAACTCACTTGTGTTCTACTCATGCATATGACATCTACGCATAAAAACCAGGCTCGGATGCCACTGTTGGGGAACGTATTAATTTCAAAAAAATTCCTACGCACACGTAAGATCATGGTGATGCATAGCAACGAGAGGGGAGAGTGTTGTCCACGTACCCTCATAGACCGAAAGCGAAAGCGTTAGCACAACGCAGTTGAT
Organism: Aegilops umbellulata; assembly: GCA_032464435.1. Lineage (NCBI taxonomy): Eukaryota > Viridiplantae > Streptophyta > Magnoliopsida > Poales > Poaceae > Aegilops > Aegilops umbellulata. Next base: position 269,598,056 of record CP136059.1, on the reverse strand, counting down.
GTAGTCGTATATCTTCACGATCCGACCGATCAAGTACCGAACGCACGGCACCTCCGAGTTCAGCACACGTTCAGCCCGATGACGTCCCTCGAACTCCGATCCAGCCGAGTGTTGAGGGAGAGTTTCGTCAACACGACGGCGTGGTGACGATGATGATGTTCTACCGACGCATGGCTTCGCCTAAGCACCGCTATAGTATTATCGAGGTGGACTATGGTGGAGGGGGCACCGCACACGGCTAAAAGATCAAACGGTCAATTGTTGTGTCTATGGGGTGCCCTCTGCCCCCGTATATAAAGGAGTGGAGGAGGGGGAGGGCCGGCCCTCTCTATGGCGCGTCCTAGGGGAGTCCTACTCCCACCAGGAGTAGGATTCCCCCTTTCCTAGTAGAACTAGGAGCCCTTCCAAGTAGTAGGAGTAGGAGGGAAGGAAAGGGAAGGGAAAAGGAGAAGGGAGGAAGGGGGCGCCCCCCTCCCTAGTCCAATTCGGACCAGCCCATGGGGAGGGGTGTGGCCATCCTTTGAGGCCTTTCTCTCCTTTCCCGTATGACCCATTAAGGCCCAATACGAATTCCCGTAACTCCCCGATACTCCCGAAAGTACCCGAATCACTCGGAACCCTTCCGATTTCCGAATATAGTCGTCCAATATATCGATTTTTATGTCTTGACCATTTCGAGACTCCTCGTCATGTCCCCGATCTCATCCGGGACTCCGAACTCCTTCGGTACATGAAAACTCATAAACTCATAATATAACGGTCATCGAAACTTTAAGCGTGCGGACCCTACAGGTTTGAGAACTATGTAGACATGACCGAGACACGTCTCCGGCCAATAACCAATAGCGGAACCTGGATGCTCATATTGGCTCCCACATATTCTACGAAGATCTTTATCGGTCAGACCGCATAACAACATACGTTGTTCCCTTTTTCATTGGTATGTTACTTGCCCGAGATTCGATCGTAGGTATCTCAATACCTAGTTCAATCTCATTACCGGCAAGTCTCTTTACTCGTTCTGTAATACATCATCCCGCAACTAACTCATTAGTTGCAATGCTTGCAAGGCTTATAGTGATCTGCATTACCGAGTGGGCCCAGAGATACCTCTCCGACAATCGGAGTGAAAAATCCTAATCTCGAAATGCGCCAACCCAACAAGTACCTTCGAAGACACCTGTAGAGCACCTTTATAATCACCCAGTTACGTTGTGACGTTTGGTAGCACACAAAGTGTTCCTCCGGTAAACGGGAGTTGCATAATCTCATAGTCATAGGAACATGTATAAGTCATGAAGAAAGCAATAGCAACATACTAAACGATCGTGTGCTATGCTAACGGAATGGGTCATGTCAATCACATCATTCTCCTAATGATGTGATCCTGTTAATCAAATGACAACCCATGTCAATGGCTAGGAAACTTAACCATCTTTGATCAACGAGCTAGTCAAGTAGAGGCATACTAGTGACACTCTGTTTGTCTATGTATTCACACATGTATTATGTTTCCGGTTAATACAAATCTAGCATGAATAATAAACATTTATCATGATATAAGGAAATAAATGATAACTTTATTATTGCCTCTAGGGCATATTTCCTTCAGTGCGGCCAGCCTAGATGGGCGCGCCAGGAGGAGTCCTACTCCCACTGGGAGTAGGACTCCCCCCCTTTCCTAGTTGGATTAGGACTTGGGGGGAAAGAGGATGGGGAGAGGAAGGAAGGGGGCGCCGCCCCCCTCTCCTTGTCCTATTCGGACTAGGGGGAGGGGCGCGCGGCCCAGCCCTGGCCGCCTCTCCTCTTCTCCGCAAAGGCCCACTAAGGCCCATTAACCCCCGGGGGGTTCCGGTAACCCCTCCGGTACTTCGGTAAAATACCGATTTCACCTGGAACACTTCCGATATCCAAACATTGGCTTCCAATATATCAATCTTCATGTCTCGACCATTTCGAGACTCCTCGTCATGTCCGTGATCACATCCGGGACTCTGAACAACCTTCGGTACATTAAAACATATAAACTCATAATATAACTGTCATCGAAACGTTAAGCGTGCGGACCCTACGGGTTCGAGAACTATGCAGACATGACCGAGACACGCCTCCGGTCAATAACCAATAGCGGAACCTGGATGCTCATATTGGCTCCCACATATTCTATGAAGATCTTTATCGGTCAGACCGCATAACAACATACGTTGTTCCCTTTGTCATCGGTATGTTACTTGCCCGAGATTCGATCGTCGGTATCTCAATACCTAGTTCAATCTCGTTACCGGAAAGTCTCTTTACTCGTTCCGTAATACATCATCCCGCAACTAACTCATTAGTTGCAATGCTTGCAAGGCTTAAGTGATGTGCATCACCGAGAGGGCCCAGAGATACCTCTCCGACAATCGGGGTGACAAATCCTAATCTCAAAATACGCCAAACCAACAAGTACCTTCGGAGACACCTGTAGAGCACCTTTATAATCACCCAATTACGTTGTGACGTTTGGTAGCACACAAAGTGTTCCTCCGGTAAACGGTATTTGCATAATCTCATAGTCATAGGAACATGTATAAGTCATGAAGAAAGCAATAGCATCATACTAAATGATCGAGTGCTAAGCTAACGGAATGGGTCAAGTCAATCACATCATTCTCCTAATGATGTGATCCCGTTAATCAAATGACAACTCATGTCAATGGCTAGGAAACAGAACCATCTTCGATCAACGAGCTAATCAAGTAGAGGCATACTAGTGACACTCTGTTTGTCTATGTATTCACACAAGTATTATGTTTCCGGTTAATACAATTCTAGCATGTATAATAAACATTTATCATGATGTAATAAATAATAACTTTATTATTGCCTCTAGGGCATATTTTCTTCAGTCTCCCACTTGCACTAGAGTCAATAATCTAGATTACACAGTAATGATTCTAACACCCATGGAGCCTTGGTGCTGATCATGTTTTGCTCGTGGAAGAGGCTTACTCAACGGGTCTGCAACATTCAGATCCGTATGTATCTTGTAAATTTCTATGTCTCCCACCTGGACTAAATCCCGGATGGAATTGAAGCGTCTCTTGATGTGCTTGGTCCTCTTGTGAAATCTGGATTCCTTCGCCAAGGCAATTGCACCAGTATTGTCACAAAAGATTTTCATTGGACCCGATGCACTAGGTATGACACCTAGATCGGATATGAACTCCTTCATCTAGACTCCTTCATTTGTTGCTTCCGAAGCAGCTATGTACTCCGCTTCACACGTAGATCCCGCCACAACGCTTTGTTTAGAACTACACCAACTGACAGCTCCACCGTTCAATGTAAACATGTATCCGGTTTGCGATTTAGAATCGTCTGGATCAGTGTCAAAGCTTGCATCAATGTAAACGTTTATGATGAGCTCTTTGTCACCTCCATAAACGAGAAACATATCCTTAGTCCTTTTTAGGTACTTCAGGATGTTCTTGACCGCTGTCCAGTGATCCACTCCTGGATTACTTTGGTACCTCCCTGCTAAACTTATAGCAAGGCACACATCAGGTATGGTACACATCATTGCATACATGATAGAGCCTATGGCTGAAGCATAGGGAACATCTTTCATCTTCTCTCTATCTTTTGCAGTGGTCGGGCATTGAGTCTTACTCAACTTCACACCTTGTAACACAGGCAATGCTTGATCCATTTTGAACTTCTTCAAAACTTTTTCAAGGTATGTGCTTTGTGAAAGTCCAATTAGGCGTCTTGATCTATCTCTATAGATCTTGATGCCCAATATATAAGCAGCTTCACCGAGGTCTTTCATTGAAAAAGTCTTATTCAAGTATCCCTTTATGCTATCCAGAAATTCTATATCATTTCCAATCAGCAATATGTCATCCACATATAATATCAGAAATGCTACAGAGCTCCCACCCACTTTCTTGTAAATACAGGCTTCTCCAAAAGTCTGTACAAAACCAAATGATTTGATCACACTATCAAAGCGTTTATTCCAACTCCGAGAGGCTTGCACCAGTGCATAAATGGATCGCTGGAGCTTGCACACTTTGTTAGCTCCCTTTGGATCGATAAAACCTTCCGGTTGCATCATATACAACTCTTCTTCCAGAAATCCATTCAAGAATGCAGTTTTGACATCCATCTGCCAAATTTCATAATCGTAAAATGCGGCAATTGCTAACATGATTCGAACAGACTTAAGCATCGCTACGGGTGAGAAGGTCTCATCGTAGTCAATGCCTTGAACTTGTCAAAAACCTTTTGCAACAAGTCGAGCTTTGTAGACAGTAACATTACCGTCAGTGTCAGTCTTCTTCTTGAAGATCCATTTATTCTCAATTGCTTGCCGATCATCGGGCAAGTCAACCAAAGTCCACACTTTGTTCTCATACATGGATCCCATCTCAGATTTCATGGCTTCTAGCCATTTTGCGGAATCTAGGCTCATCATCGCTTCCTCATAGTTCGCAGGTTCGTCATGGTCAAGTAACATGACCTCCAGAACAGGATTACCGTACCACTCAGGTGCGGATCTCACTCTGGTTGACCTACGAAGTTCTGTAGTAACTTGATCTGAAGTTACATGATCATCATCATTAGCTTCCTCACTAATTGGTGTAGGAGTCACAGGAACAGATTTCTGTGATGAACTACTTTCCAATAATGGAGCAGGTACAGTTACCTCATCAAGTTCTACTTTCCTCCCACTCACTTTTTTCAAGAGAAACTCCTTCTCTAGAAAGGATCCATTTTTAGCAATAAATGCATTGCCTTCGGATCTGTGATAGAAGGTGTACCCAACAGTCTCCTTTGGGTATCCTATGAAGACACATTTTTCCGATTTGGGTTCGAGCTTATCAGGTTGAAGCTTTTTCACATAAGCATCATAGCCCCAAACTTTAAGAAACGACAACTTTGGTTTCTTGCCAAACCACAGTTCATAAGGCGTCGTCTCAACGGATTTTGATGGTGCCCTATTTAACGTGAATGCGGCCGTCTCGAAAGCATAACCCCAAAATGATAGCGGTAAATCAGTAAGAGACATCATAGATCGCACCATATCCAGTAAAGTACGATTACGACGTTCGGACACACCATTACGCTGTGGTGTTCCGGGTGGCGTGAGTTGCGAAACTATTCCGCATTGTTTCAAATGTAGACCAAACTCGTAACTCAAAATTCTCCTCCACGATCAGATCGTAGAAACTTTATTTTCTTGTTATGATGATTTTCAACTTCACTCTGAAATTCTTTGAACTTTTCAAATGTTTTAGACTTATGTTTCATTAAGTAGATATACCCATATCTGCTTAAATCATCTGTGAAGGTGAGAAAATAACGATATCCACTGCGATCCTCAACATTCATCGGACCACATACATCTGTATGTATGATTTCCAAAAAATCTGTTGCTCTCTCCATAGTTCTGGAGAACGGCGTTTTAGTCATCTTGCCCATGAGGCACGGTTCGCAAGTACCAAGTGATTCATAATCAAGAGGTTCCAAAAGTCCATCAGTATGGAGTTTCTTCATGTGCTTTACACTAATATGACCTAAACGGCAGTGCCACAAATAAGTTGCACTATCATTATCAACTCTGCATCTTTTGGCTTCAACATTATGAATATGTGTATCACTACTATCGAGATTCATCAAAAATAGAACCAGTATTCGCTTAATCAACATTATGAATATGTGTATCTCCGGAGAACCATTTCCCACGCGCATCGTCACCTCGTCCTTGGCCAGTGTTCGCTTAATCCGTAGTCCCTGTTTCGAGTTGCAAATATTAGCAATAGGACCAGTATCAAATACCCAGGTGCTACTGTGAGCTCTAGTAAGGTACACATCAATAACATGTATATCACATATACCTTTGTTCACCTTGGCATCCTTCTTATCCGCCAAATACTTGGGGCAGTTCCGCTTCCAGTGACCAGTCTGCTTGCAGTAGAAGCACTCAGTTTCAGGCTTAGGTCCAGACTTGGGTTTCTTCTCCTGAGCAGCAACTTGCTTGTTGTTCTTCTTGAAGTTCCCCTTCTTCTTTCCTTTGCCCTTTTTCTTGAAACTAGTGGTCTTATTGACCATCAACATTTGATGCTCCTTTTTGATTTCTACCTTCGCAGCCTTTAGCATTGCGAAGAGCTCGGGAATCGTCTTATCCATCCCTTGCATGTTATAGTTCATCACGAAGCTCTTGTAGCTTGGTGGCAGTGATTGGAGAATTATGTCAATGACGCTATCATCCAGAAGATTAACTCCTAGTTGAATCAAGTGATTATTATACCCAGACATTATGAGTATATGCTCACTGACAGAACTATTCTCCTCCATCTTGCAGCTGTAGAACTTATTGGAGACTTCATATCTCTCAATCCCGGCATTTGCTTGAAATATTAACTTCAACTCCTAGAACATCTCATATGCTCCATGACGTTCAAAACATTGTTGAAGTCCCGGTTCTAAGTCGTAAAGCATGGCCCACTGAACTATCGAGTAGTCATCAGCTTTGCTTTGCCAGACGTTCTTAACGTCGTCAGTTGCATCTGAAGCAGGCCTGGCACCCAGCGGTGCTTCCAGGACGTAATTCTTCTGTGCAGCAATGAGGATAATCCTCAAGTTACGGACCCAGTCTGTGTAATTGCTACCATCATCTTTCAACTTTGCTTTCTCAAGGAACGCATTAAAATTCAACGGAACAACAGCACGGGCCATCTATCTACAATCAACATAGACAAGCAAGATACTATTAGGTACTAAGTTCATGATAAATTTAAGTTCAACTAATCATATTACTTAAGAACTCCCACTTAGATAGACATCCCTCTAATCCTCTAAGTGATCACGTGATCCAAATCAACTAAACCATAACTGATCATTACGTGAAATGGAGTAGTTTTCAATGGTGAACATCACTATGTTGATCATATCTACTATATGATTCACGCTCGACCTTTCGGTCTCAGTGTTCCGAGGCCATATCTGCATATGCTAGGCTCGTCAAGTTTAACCTGAGTATTTTGCGTGTGTAAAACTGGCTTGCACCCGTTGTAGATGGACGTAGAGCTTATCACACCCGATCATCACGTGGTGTCTGGGCACGACGAACTTTGGCAACGGTGCATACTCAGGGAGAACACTTTTATCTTGAAATTTAGTGAGAGATCATCTTATAATGCTACCGTCAATCAAAGCAAGATAAGATGCATAAAAGATAAACATCACATGCAATCAATATAAGTGATATGATATGGCCATCATCATCTTGTGCTTGTGATCTCCATCTCCGAAGCACCGTCATGATCACCATCGTCACTAGCGCGACACCTTGATCTCCATCGTAGCATCGTTGTCGTCTCGCCAATCTTATGCTTCTACGACTATCGCTACCGCTTAGTGATAAAGTAAAGCATTACAGGGCGATTGCATTGCATACAATAAAGCGACAACCATATGGCTCCTGCTCGTTGCCGATAACTCGGTTACAAAACATGATCATCGCATACAATAAAATTTAGCATCATGTCTTGACCATATCACATCACAACATGCCCTGCTAAAACAAGTTAGACGTCCTCTACTTTGTTGTTGCAAGTTATACGTGGCTGCTACGGGTTGATAGTTCTTACCTACGCATCAAAACCACAACGATAGTTCGTCAAGTTGATGTTGTTTTAACCTTCGCAAGGACCGGGCGTAGCCATACACGGTTCAACTAAAGTTGGAAAAACTGACACCCGCCAGCCACCTGTGTGCAAAGCACGTCGGTAGAACCAGTCTCGCGTAAGCGTGCGCGTAATGTCGGTCCAGGCCGCTTCATCCAACAATACCGCCGAACCAAAGTATGACATGCTGGTAAGCAGTATGACTTATATCGCCCACAACTCACTTGTGTTCTACTCGTGCATATGACATCTACGCATAAAACCTGGCTCGGGTGCCACTGTTGGGGAACGTAGTAATTTCAAAAATTTCCTACGCACACGCAAGATCACGTATCCTCGTAGACCGAAAGCGGAAGTGTTAGCACAAAGCGGTTGATGTAGTCGTACGTCTTCATGATCCGAACGATCAAGTACCGAACGCACGGCACCTCCGAGATCAGCACACGTTCAGCCCGATGACGTCCCTCGAACTCCGATCCAGCCGAGTGTTGAGGGAGAGTTTCGTCAGCACGACGGCGTGGTGACAATGATGATGTTCTACCGACGCAGGGCTTCGCCTAAGTACCACTACAGTATTATCGAGGTGGACTATGGTGGAGGAGGGCACCGCACACGGCTAAAAGATCAAACGATCAATTGTTGTGTCTCTAGGGTGCCCCCTGCCCCCGTATATAAAGGAGCAAGGGGGAGGTGCGTGATGACCCACAAGTATAGGGGATCTATCGTAGTCCTCTCGATAAGTAAGAGTGTCGAACCCAACGAGGAGCGGAAGGAAATGATAAGCGGTTTTCAGCAAGGTATTCTCTGCAAGTACTGAAATAAGAGGTAACAGATAGTTTTGTGACAAGATAAATTGTAACGAGCAACAAGTAACAAAAGTAAATAAAGTGCAGCAAAGTGGCCCAATGCTTTTTGTAGCAAAGGACAAGCCTGGACAAACTCTTATATAGAGAAAAGCGCTCCCGAGGACACATGGGAATATCGTCAAGCTAGTTTTCATCACGTTCATATGATTCGCGTTCGGTACTTTGATAATTTGATATGTGGGTGGACCGGTGCTTGGGTGCTGTTCTTACTTGAACAAGCATCCCACTTATGATTAACCTCTATTGCAAGCATCCGCAACTACAACAAAGGTATTAAGGTAAACCTAACCATAGCATGAAACATATGGATCCAAATCAGCCCCTTACGAAGCAACGCATAAACTAGGGTTTAAGCTTCTGTCACTCTAGCAACCCATCATCTACTTATTACTTCCCAATGCCTTCCTCTAGGCCCAAATAATGGTGAAGTGTTATGTAGTCGACGTTCACATAACACCACTAGAGGCTAGACAACATACATCTCATCAAAATATCGAACGAATACCAAATTCACATGACTACTAATAGCAAGACTTCTCCCTTATCCTCAGGAACAAACGAACTACTCACAAAGCATATTCATGTTCATAATCAGAGGGGTAATAATATGCATAAATGATCTGAACATATGATCTTCCACCAAATAAACCAACTAGCATCAACTACAAGGAGTAATCAACACTACTAGCAACCTACTAGCACCAATCCCGGACTTGGAGACAAGAATTGGATACAAGAGATAAACTAGGGTTTGGAGATGAGATGGTGCTGGTGAAGATGTTGATGGAGATTGCCCTCTCCCTATGAGAGGAGCGTTGGTGATGACGATGGCGATGATTTCCCCCTCCCGGAGGGAAGTATCCCCGGCAGAACAGCTCTGCCGGAGCTCTAGATTGGTTCCGCCTCGTGGCGGCGGAGTCTCGTCCCGAAAGGTTGCTTCTGGTTTTTTTCTTGATGAATGACTTCATATAGGAGAAGATGGGTGTCGGAGAGCCACCAGGGGGCCCACGAGGTAAGGGGCGCGCCCTAGGAGGGGGGCCCCACCCTCGTGAGCAGGGTGTGGGCCCCCTGGCCTTCATCTTTGGCGAGGATTTTCCTTTATCTATTTTAAGATATTCTGTGGAGTTTCAGGACTTTTGGAGTTGCGCAGAATAGGTCTCTAATATTTGCTCCTTTTCCAGCCCAGAATTCCAACTGCCGGCATTCTCCCTCTTCATGTAAACCTTGTAAAATAAGAGAGAATAGCCATAAGTATTGTGACATAACGTGAAATAACAGCCCATAATGCAATAAATATCGATATAAAAGCATGATGCAAAATGGACGTATCAACTCCCCCAAGATTAGACCTCGCTTGTCCTCAAGCGAAAAGCCGATAACAATAAATATGTCCCCATGTTTAGAGGTAGAGGCGTCGATAAAAATAAAATACGGACATGAAGGCATCATGATTATTCTCATAACAGCAACATATATAGATTTTGTCATATGATTACTTATGTTCAAGTGATGATCTTTTCACAATGCAAAAGTATGAATCAGAAACCTTATTGAGAACCAACAAACTATAACCTCAGTCATTGAAGCAATTGCAATTTATGATAACATCGGAAAGAGTCTATGTCAGAGCTAAAAAGCAAGTCCACATACTCAACTATCATCTAGTCCTTCATAATTGCTAACACTCACGCAATACTTGTGGTTACGAAGTTTTAATCGGAAACAGAGAAAGATAGGGGCTTATAGTTTTGCCCCATAACCTTTTACCTCAAGGGTAATGTCAACAATAATAACTCATGCTCCCCTACATCCAATTTTATATATATATATATATATATATATATATATATATATATATATATATCATGTTCTTTCCAACATGGTGTGCTTGCCAAAGGATAAAATGAAAAAGGAAAGGTGAAGATCACCATGACTCTTGCGTAAGGTAGAAGATAATGATAAAAGATAGGCCCTTCGCAGAGGGAAGCAGAGGTTGTCATGCTCTTTTATGGTTGGATGCACAAAATCTCAATGCAAAAGAACATCACTTTATATTGCCCCTTGTGATATGAACCTTTATTATGCAGTCCGTCGCTTTTATTACTTTCACATCACAAGATCGTATAAAGCTTATTTCTCCCACACCAATCAATCATACATATTTAGAGCAATTTTTATTGCTTGCACCGATGACAACTTACTTGAAGGATCTTACTCAATCCATAGGTAGATATGGTGGACTCTCATGGCAAAACTGGTTTAAGGGTTTTTGGAAGCACAAGTAGTATCTCTACTTGGTGCTGAGAATTTGGCTAGCATGAGGGGGAAAGGCAAGCTCAACATGTTAGAGGATCCATGACAACATACTTTATCTCAGATATAAGAAAGCATAACTCATTATGTTGTCTTCCTTGTCCAACATCAACTCTTTAGCATGTCATATTTTAATGAGCGCTCCCAATCATAAAAGATGTCAATGATAATATATCTATATGTGAAGCCTCTCTTTCCTTATTACTTCCTATTAATTGCAACAATGACCAAAGCTATGTCTGCCAACTCCCAACAACTTTTAATCATCATACTCTTTCTACGTGAAGTCATTACTCTCAATAAGATCAATATGAGCTCTTTGTTTCTTCTTTCTTTTATTCACCCAAGATCATGGCAAAATAATCAAGCCCTCAACTCAACACTAATCTTTATTATATATAGCTCACGGACTCGATTACAAAGAGAGAGATCATAAGGCAAAACTCAAAACTAGATCATGCCATAAACTTTATTCTACTAGATCAAGATACTACTAATAGGATCGAACTAAGAAAAACGGTAAAGATAGGAGTTGTGATTGTGATACGATACCGGGGCACCTCCCCCAAGCTTGGCAGTTGCCAAGGGGAGTGCCCATACCCATGTGATTATATCTCCTTTATCGGTGAAGAAGGTGATGGTGTTGTTGACTTAGTTGGTGGCGTAGACTTCTCCCTTAATTTACGCTTGAGGACGGCATTTTGATCCCTCAGGTCATCAATCTCCCACTCCAGGGTTAATATCTTTTTGCATAGGCCTTGCTTATTTTTCTGCAAGAGACGAAAAGGGATAAACTCGAACTTTGGTTTCTTTACCCGATCAGGGAGACTCGACTTTTTGAACTCCACGTGCATGTCCCCAGGTTAAGGTAATGGAGCTTCATCCTCATCCGAGCTCGTCTCTTCCTTCCCTTTGGGTTCATAGTCCTCTTCTTCCTCCGTAGTCCAACCATCGTGCTCCACATCTCCATGGACCTTAGGATTGGCTAAGTAATCATCCACATAGCTTTCTCCTTCCGAATCCTGGGAAGACATGTTGATCTAATCTGCAGCAGCACAGCTCGAAACAAGAAAAGAGGAGATTTGCGTGATACGGGAGTCAAAACCTTCGGGAGAATATATAATGAATTTTTACCGACCAAAATACGTATCGTGCAAGAAAACAGAGTCCAGAGGGCACACGAGGTGCTCACGAGGTAGGGGGCGCGCCCAGGGAAGGGGGGCGCGCCCACCACCCTCGTGGGGCCCTCGTGTCCTTCCCGGGCTGCCACTTATTTTTCTATTTTTCTAAATATTCCAAAACGGAGAAATATTGCCTTAGAAATTGTTTTGGAGTCGGTTTACTTACCGTACCACATACCTATTCCTTTTCGGAGTCTGAAACAGTCTGGAAAGTGTCTCTTATGTATTCCTCCGGGGTTACAGTTTTAATAATATTGGTTTCAACATTTACGGGATTACCTGAGATATAATGTTTAATTCTTTGACCGTTTACCACCTTCGGATTTGTGCCTTCGAAGTTGTTGATTTTTATGGCACCAGAATGATAGACCTCCTCGATAACGTAGGGGCCTTCCCATTTAGAGAGAAGTTTTCCTACAAAAAATGTTAAACGAGAGTTGTATAGCAATACATAATCACCTACGTTAAACTCACGCTTTTGTATCCTTTTGTCATGCCATCTTTTAACTTTTTCTTTAAATAGCTTGGCATCTTCATAAGCTTGGGTTCTCCATTGATCAAGTGAGCTAATATCAAATAACCTCTTCTCACCGGCAAGTTTGAAATCATAGTTGAGCTCTTTGATAGCCCAATATGCCTTATGTTCTAGTTCGAGAGGTAAGTGACATGCTTTTCCATAAACCATTTTATACGGAGACATACCCATAGGATTTTTATATGCAGTTATATATGCTCATAATGCATCATCAAGTTTCTTGGACCAATTCTTTCTAGACCTATTGACAGTCTTTTGCAAAATTAATTTGAGCTCTCTGTTGCTCAATTCTACTTGACCACTAGACTGTGGGTGATAAGGAGATGCAATTCTATGATTAACATCATACTTAGCAAGCATTTTATGGAAAGCACCATGAATAAAGTGTGAACCACCATCAGTCATTAAATATCTAGGGACTCCAAACCTCAGAAAAATAACTTCCTTAAGCATTTTAATAGAGGTGTTATGATCATCACTACTAGTTGGAATAGCTTCTACCCACTTAGTAATGTAATCAACAACAACTAAAATATGTGTGTATCCATTAGAGGCAGGAAAAGGTCCCATATAATCAAAGCCCCAAACATCAAATGGTTCAATAACAAGTGAATAATTCATAGGCATTTCTTGACGTCTACTAAATATTACCAATTCTTTGACATTCATCACAAGACAAGACAAACTTACGGGCATCCTTGAAGAGAGTAGGCCAATAAAAACCGGATTGTAATACCTTATGTGCAGTTCTATCTCCAGCGTGGTGTCCTCCATAAGTTTCAGAGTGGCACTTGCGTAGGATCTGTTCCTGTTCATGCTCAGGTACAAAACGTCTAATAACACCATCTACTCCTTCTTTATAAAGATGTGGGTCATCCCAAAAGTAATGTCTCAAATCATAGAAGAACTTTTTCTTTTGTTGGTATGTGAAGCTAGGTGGTAAGAATTTAGCAACTATGTAATTAGAATAATGAACATACCATTGAGTAGTACGAGAGGTACTTATGACATTTAATTGTTCATCGGGAAAGCTATCATCAATAGTTACACTACTAGAAAAAGGACTATAGATAGGATTGACACTAATTGCGCACCAGATAAGAGGTGCGCCATTAGTATATACTAATGGCGCACCACCTACTGATACGCCATTAGTGTTGAAACTACTAATGGCGCACCAGGCCTAGGGTGCGCCATTAGTACCAAATTTTTTTTTGAACTAGTGCGCCTGTCCAAACATACTAATGGCGCATCCGGACACAATGCGCCATTACTAGTTGTAACTAGTAATGGCGCACCAGTCCCGGAGTGCGCCACTAATGTTGTTTTTTTAATTATATTTTTTATTCCTTTTGTTGCAAAACTACTAATGGCGCACCAGCCATCAATGCGCCATTAGTAACGTTGGTTACTAATGGCGCATTGATGACTGGTGCGCCATTAGTAAAGTAGGACAGCTAGATATTTTGGACAGCCACACCTGCCCACTCACTTTCCCTTCATTCTCTCCACCTCGATCCTCCTCCAAGCTTGTGTCGGCTGCAAACTGGGTGAGTACGCTGTGCCCGCTCTCCACCTCGATTCTCCGGAGGTGATGTTCCAGTTGTGCCCGCTGGCTCGTGCCCACTGTGCCCGCTGTGCCGCCAAATCACCGATGGTCCAGTTTGAAGCCGACTAGATCGGAGCTCATGGAGTGCTAAGATCCGCGCTGCAGTGTGTTCGTCACGGCCTCCCATCTCAGGCTCTGGCAGCGGCTGGTTCGTCACCGCCTCTCCAGCATCACCTCGCGTCCTCCTCGACCTCGTCGGCTGCAAGTCGTTGGTGAGCTCCATCTCAGTTTTATTAGCTAGTACATGTATGATGCATATAGTTTTATTTTCTTGTGCTTGTTCATGTCAAATCTGCTCGTGCCTGAATGATGCACTTTTGCAACTTCGATTTGATGCTCATACTTGTTCAAGCCTTGGTGGTTTAGCAGTCTAATTTGGACATTATGTTTAACTGTTAAGTACTCTGTAGAACCAAGTTAGTAGGTTAAGGACTGGTAGATAATCCTCGTTTTGAAATTTAGGACATTGCACTGAAAATAATAATATCTACGGTTGTACTTAAGAGTCTGCCGGCATCTAGACAGTTGATATACTTCAGATACATACTAGGAAAATTAAACATATGGATGCCGGAGACATACTAGATGGGGTTTAATTAAGTCTGCCATAGTACTTAAGAACCTGCCATTCTACTTAACAGTTCACAAACACTTCACAGTTCACAACCTGTTGGAAATATGCCCTAGAGGCAATAATAAATGGATTATTATATTTCCTTGTTCATGATAATTGTCTATTGTTCATGCTATAATTGTATTGTTCGGAAATCATAATACATGTGTGAATACATAGACCACAATGTGTCCCTAGTAAGCCTCTAGTTGACTAGCTCGTTGATCAATAGATAGTCATGGTTTCCTGACTATGGACATGGGGATGTCATTGATAACGGGATCACATCATTAGGAGAATGATGTGATGGACAAGACCCAAACCTAAGCATAGCACAAAAGATCGTGTAGTTCGTTTGCTAGAGCTTTTCTGAATGTCAAGAATCATTCCTTAGACCATGAGATTATGCAACTCCCGGATACCGTAGGAGTGCTTTGGGTGTATCAAACATCACAACATAACTGGGTGACTATAAAGGTGCACTACAGGTATCTCCGAAAGTATCTGTTGGGTTGGCATGAATCGAGACTGGGATTTGTCACTCCGTGTGACGGAGAGGTATCTCTGGGCCCACTCGGTAAGACATCATCATAATGAGCTCAAAGTGATCAAGGTGTTGTTCACGGGATGATGTATTACGGGAACGAGTAAAGAGACTTGCCGGTAACGAGATTGAACAAGGTATCGGTATACCGACGATCGAATCTCGGGCAAGTATCGTACCGATGGACAAAGGGAATTGAGTACGGGATTGATTAAGTCCTCGACATCGTGGTTCATCCGATGAGATCATCGAGGAGCATGTGGGAGCCAACATGGGTATCCAGATCCCGCTGTTGGTTATTGACCGGAGATCATCTCGGTCATGTCTGCATGTCTCCCGAACCCGTAGGGTCTACACACTTAAGGTTCGGTGACGCTAGGGTTGTTAAAGATATTAGTATGCAGCAAACCGAAGGTTGTTCGGAGTCCCGGATGAGATCCCGGACGTCACGAGAGGTTCCAGAATGGTTCGGAGGTAAAGATTTATATATGGGAAGGTGTTGTACGGACACCGGAAAGTCTCGGGGGCATATCGGTATTGTACCGGGGCCACCGGAGAGGCATCGGGGGTCCACCTTGAGGGGCCAGCCCTCTCGGAGGGCCTCATGGGCCACAAGGGGCAGGGAACCAGCCCCTGGAGGGCTTGGCACACCCCCTTCCCTTGGGCCCATGCGCCTAGGGTTGGGGGGAAACCCTAGTGGGGGCGCCCCCCTTGCTTGGGGGGCAAGCCCCCCACCCTTGGCCGCCGCCCCCCTGGAGATCCATCTCCAGGGATGCGCCCCCCCCCTAGGGGGCCTATATAAAGGGGGGAGAGGGAGGGCAGCCGCACCCCTGCTGCATTGGCGCCTCCATCTCCCCGTTACACCTCTCCCTCTCTCCACAGAAGCTTGGCGAAGCCCTGCTAGAACTCTGCTGCATCCACCACCACGGCGTCGTGCTGCTGGATCTTCATCAACCTCTCCTTCCCCTTGCTGGATCAAGAAGGATGAGACGTCATCCCGACCGTACGTGTGTTGAACGCGGAGGTGCTGTCCGTTCGGCACTAGGTCATCGGTGATTCGGATCACGGCGAGTACGACTCCATCATCCACGTTCTCCTTGAACACTTCCGTTGCGATCTACAAGTGGTATGTAGATGCTCTCCTATCCCCTCGTTGCTAGAATACTCCATGGATAGATCTTGGTGATGCGTAGGAAAATTTTAATTTCTGCTACGATCACCAACAGTGGCATCATGAGCCAGATTTATGTGTAGTTTCTATGCACGAGTAGAACACAAAGTAGTTGTGGGCGTCGAGTTGTCAATTCTTCTTGCCGTTACTAGTCCTATCTTGATTCAGCGGTATTGTGGGATGAAGCGGCCCGGACCAACCTTACACGTACGTTTACGTGAGACCGGTTCCACCGACTGACATGCACTAGTTGCATAAGGTGGCTGGCGGGTGTCTGTCTCTCCCACTTTAGTTGGATCGGATTCGATGAACAGGGTCCTTATGAAGGGTAAATAGAGATTGACAATTCACATTGTGGTTTTAACGTAGGTAAGAAACGTTCTTGCTAGCAACCTATAACAGCCACGTAAAAACTTGCAACAACAATTAGAGGACGTCTAACTTGTTTTTGCAGCAAGTGCTTTGTGATGTGATATGGCCAGAAGTTGTGATGAATCATGTATGTGATGTATGAGATGATCTTGTTATTGTAATAGGAATCACGACTTGCATGTCGATGAGTATGACAACCGGCAGGAGCCATAGGAGTTGTCTTTATTTATTTATGACTTGCGTGTCAGCTTAAATCGTCATGTAATTACTTTACTTTATTGATAAAGCGTTAGCCATAGTAGTAGAAGTAATAGTTGACGTGACAACTTCACGAAGACACGATGATGGAGATCATGATGATGGAGATCATGGTGTCATGCCGGTGACGACGATGAACATGGCGCCCCAAAGATGGAGATCAAAGGAGCGAAATGATGTTGGCCATATCATGTCACTATTTGATTGCATGTGATGTTTATCATGTTTTACATCTTATTTGCTTAGAACGACGGTAGCATAAATAAGATGATCCCTCATTAAAATATCAAAAATGTGTTCTCCCTAACTGTGCACCGTTGCTAAGGTTCGTCGTTCCGAAGCACCACGTGATGATCGGGTGTGATAGGTCCTTACGTTCGCATACAACGGGTGTAAGCCAGATTTACACACGCAATACACTTAGGTTGGATTGACGAGCCTAGCATGTACAGACATGGCCTCGGAACACGGAGGACCTAAAGGTTGAACATGAGTCGTATAGAAGATACGATCAACATGGAGATGTTCACCGATGATGACTAGTCCGTCTCACGTGATGATCGGACACGGCCTAGTTGAATCGGATCATGTATCACTTAGATGACTAGAGGGATGTCAAATCTGAGTGGGAATTCATTCATTAATTTGATTAGATGAACTTAACTATCATGAACTTAGTCTAAATCTTTACAATATGTCATGTAGATCAAATGGCCCACGCTAATGTCACCCTCAACTTCAACGCGTTCCTAGAGAAAACCAAGCTGAAAGATGATGGCAGCAACTATGCGGACTGGGTCCGGAACCTGAGGATCATCCTCATAGCTGCCAAGAAAGATTATGTCCTAGAAGCACCGCTAGGTGATGCACCATTCCCAGCAAACCAGGACGTTATGAACGCCCATCAGTCTCGTGCTGATGATTACTCCCTCGTTCAGTGCGGCATGCTTTACAGCTTAGAACCGGGGCTCCAAAAGCGTTTTGAGCAACACGGAGCATATGAGATGTTCGAGGAGCTGAAATTGATTTTCCAAGCTCATGCCCAGGTCGAGAGATATGATGTCTCCGACAAGTTCTTTAGCTGTAAGATGGAGGAAAATAGCTCTGTCAGTGAACACATACTCAAGATGTCTGGGTTGCACAACCGCTTGACTCAGCTGGAAGTTAATATCCCGGATGAGGCGGTCATTGACAGAATCCTTCAGTCGCTCCCACCTAGCTACAAGAGCTTCGTGATGAACTACAATATGCAGGGGATGGAAAAGACCATTCCCGAGTTGTATTCAATGCTGAAATCTGCAGAGGTGGAGATCAAAAAGGAACATCAAGTGTTGATGGTGAATAAAACCACTAAGTTCAAGAAAGGCAAGGGTAAGAAGAACTTCAAGAAGGACGGCAAGGAGGTTGCCGCGCCTAGTAAATCAGTTGCCAGGAAGAAGTCAAAGAATGGACCCAAACCTGAAACTGAGTGCTTTTATTGCAAGGGAACCGGTCACTGGAAGCGGAATTGCCCCAAGTACTTAGCGGATAAGAAGGCCGGCAACACTAAAGGTATATGTGGTATACATGTAATTGATGTGTACCTTACCAGTGCTCGTAGTAGCTCCTGAATATTTGATACCGGTGCCGTTGCTCATATTTGTAACTCAAAACAGGAGCTGCAGAATAAACGGAGACTGGCGAAGGACGAGGTGACGATGCGCGTCGGGAATGGTTCCAGGGTCGATGTGATCGCCGTCGGCACGCTACCTCTACATTTACCTATGGGATTAGTTTTAAACCTCAATAATTGTTATTTAGTGCCAAGTTTGAGCATGAACATTGTATCTGGATCTCGTTTAATACGAGATGGCTACTCATTTAAATCCGAGAATAATGGTTGTTCTATTTATATGAGTGATATGTTTTATGGTCATGCTCCGATGGTTAATGGTTTATTCTTAATGAATCTCGTACGTGATGTTACACATATTCATAGTGTGAATACCAAAAGATGTAAAGTTAATAACGATAGTCACACATACTTGTGGCACTGCCGCCTTGGTCACATTGGTGTCAAGCGCATGAAGAAGCTCCATGCTGATGGACTTTTAGAGTCTCTCGATTATGAATCATTTGACACGTGCGAACCATGCCTCATGGGCAAAATGACCAAGACTCCATTCTCAGGGACAATGGAGCGAGCAACCAACTTGTTGGAAATCATACATACAGATGTGTGTGGTCCAATGAGCGTTGAGGCTCGCGGAGGCTATCGTTATGTTCTCACTCTCACTGATGATTTGAGTAGATATGGGTATGTCTACTTAATGAAACACAAGTCTAAGACCTTTGAAAAGTTCAAGGAGTTTCAGAGTGAGGTTGAGAATCAACGTGACAGGAAAATAAAGTTCTTACGATCAGATCGTGGGGGAGAATATTTAAGTCACGAATTTGGCACACACTTAAGAAAATGTGGAATCGTTTCACAACTCACGCCGCCTGGAACACCTCAGCGTAACGGTGTGTCCGAACGTCGTAATCGCACTCTATTGGATATGGTGCGGTCTATGATGTCTCTCACAGATCTACCGCTATCATTTTGGGGATACGCTCTAGAGACAACCGCATTCACTTTAAATAGGGCACCGTCTAAATCCGTTGAGACGACACCGTATGAATTATGGTTTGGAAAGAAACCTAAGCTGTCGTTTCTGAAAGTTTGGGGTTGCGATGCTTATGTCAAGAAACTTCAACCTGAAAAGCTCGAACCCAAATCGGAAAAATGCGTCTTCATAGGATATCCCAAAGAAACAGTTGGGTATACCTTCTACCTCAGATCCGAAGGCAAGATCTTTGTTGCCAAGAACGGGTCCTTTCTAGAGAAAGAGTTTCTCTCGAAAGAAGTAAGTGGGAGGAAAGTAGAACTTGATGAAGTACTACCTCTTGAAAATCAGAGTAGCGTAGCTCAGGAAAATGTTCCCGTGGTACCTGCACCGATTCAAGAGGAGGTTAATGATGATGATCAAGATACTTCTGATCAAGCTCCTACTGAACTTCGTAGGTCCACAAGGACGCGTTCCGCACCAGAGTGGTACGGAAACCCTGTCCTGGAAATCATGTTGTTGGACAACGGTGAACCTTCGAACTATGAAGAAGCGATGGCGGGCCCAGATTCCGACAAATGGCTAGAAGCCATGAAATCCGAGATAGAATCCATGTATGAAAACAAAGTATGGACTTTGAATGACTTGCCCGATGATCGGCGAGCCATAGAAAATAAATGGATCTTTAAGAAGAAGACAGACGCGGATGGTAATGTGACCATCTATAAAGCTCGACTTGTCGCTAAGGGTTATCGGCAAGTTCAAGGGGTTGACTACGATGAGACTTTCTCTCCTGTAGCGAAGCTGAAGTCCGTCCGAATCATGTTAGCAATTGCCGCATACTATGATTATGAGATATGGCAAATGGACGTCAAAACGGCATTCCTTAACGGCTTCCTTAAGGAAGAATTGTATATGATGCAGCCGGAAGGTTTTGTCGATCCTAAGAATGCTAACAAAGTATGCAAGCTCCAGCCCTCTATCTATGGGCTGGTGCAAGCATCTCGGAGTTGGAACATTCGCTTTGATGACATGATCAAAGCGTTTGGATTTATGCAGACTTATGGAGAAGCCTGCGTTTACAAGAAAGTGAGTGGGAGCTCCGTAGCATTTCTCATATTATATGTGGATGACATACTATTGATGGGAAATGATATAGAATTCTTGGAAAGCATAAAGGCCTATTTGAACAAGTGTTTTTCAATGAAGGACCTTGGAGAAGCTGCTTATATATTAGGCATCAAGATCTATAGGGATAGATCGAGACGCCTCATCGGTCTTTCACAAAGTACGTACCTTGACAAGATTTTGAAGAAGTTCAAAATGGATCAGTCCAAGAAGGGGTTCTTGCCTGTATTGCAAGGTGTGCGATTGAGCACGGCTCAATGCCCGACCATGGCAAAAGATATAGAAGAGATGAGTGTCATCCCCTATGCCTCAGCTATAGGGTCTATTATGTATGCCATGCTGTGTACCAGACCCGATGTAAACCTTGCCGTAAGTTTGGTAGGTAGGTACCAAAGTAATCCCGGCAAGGAACACTGGACAGCGTTCAAAAACATCCTGAAGTACCTGAAAAGGACTAAGGATATGTTTCTCGTCTATGGAGGTGCCGAAGAGCTCTTTGTAAAGGGTTACGTCGACGCTAGCTTCGACACAGATCTGGATGACTCCAAGTCACAAACCGGATACGTGTATATTTTGAATGGAGGGGCAGTAAGCTGGTGCAGTTGCAAGCAAAGCGTTGTGGCGGGATCTACATGTGAAGCGGAGTATATGGCAGCCTCGGAGGCAGCACAAGAAGCAGTCTGGGTGAAGGAGTTCATTACCGACCTAGGAGTCATACCCAATGCGTCGGACCCAATGACTCTCTTCTGTGACAACACTGGAGCAATTGCCCTTGCGAAGGAGCCCAGGTTTCACAGGAAGACCAGGCATATCAAGCGTCGCTTCAACTCCATTCGTCAAAGTGTTCAAAATGGAGACATAGAGATTTGTAAAGTACATACGGACCTGAATGTAGTAGATCCGTTGACTAAACCTCTCCCTAGAGCAAAACATGATCAACACCAAAATTCCATGGGTGTGCGATTCATCACAATGTAACTAGACTATTGTCTCTAGTGCAAGTGGGAGACTGTTGGAAATATGCCCTAGAGACAATAATAAATGGATTATTATATTTCCTTGTTCATGATAATTGTCTATTGTTCATGCTATAATTGTATTGTTCGGAAATCATAATACATGTGTGAATACATAGACCACAATGTGTCCCTAGTAAGCCTCTAGTTGACTAGCTCGTTGATCAATAGATTGTCATGGTTTCCTGACTATGGACATGGGGATGTCATTGATAACGGGATCACATCATTAGGAGAATGATGTGATGGACAAGACCCAAACCTAAGCATAGCACAAAAGATCGTGTAGTTCGTTTGCTAGAGCTTTTCTGAATGTCAAGTATCATTCCTTAGACCATGAGATTATGCAACTCCCGGATACCGTAGGAGTGCTTTGGGTGTATCAAACGTCACAACGTAACTGGGTGACTATAAAGGTGCACTACAGGTATCTCCGAAAGTATCTGTTGGGTTGGCATGAATCGAGACTGGGATTTGTCACTCCGTGTGACGGAGAGGTATCTCTGGGCCCACTCGGTAAGACATCATCATAATGAGCTCAAAGTGATCAAGGTGTTGTTCACGGGATGATGTATTACGGGAACGAGTAAAGAGACTTGCCGGTAACGAGATTGAACAAGGTATCGGTATACCGACGATCGAATCTCGGGCAAGTATCGTACCGATGGACAAAGGGAATTGAGTACGGGATTGATTAAGTCCTCGACATCGTGGTTCATCCGATGAGATCATCAAGGAGCATGTGGGAGCCAACATGGGTATCCAGATCCCGCTGTTGGTTATTGACCGGAGATCGTCTCGGTCATGTCTGCATGTCTCCCGAATCCGTAGGGTCTACACACTTAAGGTTCGATGACGCTAGGGTTGTTAAAGATATTAGTATGCAGCAAACTGAAGGTTGTTCGGAGTCCCGGATGAGATCCCGGACGTCACGAGAGGTTCCAGAATGGTTCGGAGGTAAAGATTTATATATGGGAAGGTGTTGTACGGACACCGGAAAGTCTCGGGGGCATATCGGTATTGTACCGGGGCCACCGGAGAGGCACCGGGGGTCCACCTTGAGGGGCCAGCCCTCTCGGAGGGCCTCATGGGCCACAAGGGGCAGGGAACCAGCCCCTGGAGGGCTTGGCGCACCCCCTTCCCTTGGGCCCATGCGCCTAGGGTTGGGGGGAAACCCTAGTGGGGGCGCCCCCCTTGCTTGGGGGGCAAGCCCCCCACCCTTGGCCGCCGCCCCCCTGGAGATCCATCTCCAGGGCTGCGCCCCCCCCCCTAGGGGGCCTATATAAAGGGGGGAGAGGGAGGGCAGCCGCACCCCTGCTGCATTGGCGCCTCCATCTCCCCGTTACACCTCTCCCTCTCTCCACAGAAGCTTGGCGAAGCCCTGCTAGAACTCTGCTGCATCCACCACCACGGCGTCGTGCTGCTGGATCTTCATCAACCTCTCCTTCCCCTTGCTGGATCAAGAAGGATGAGACGTCATCCCGACCGTACGTGTGTTGAACGCGGAGGTGCTGTCCGTTCGGCACTAGGTCATCGGTGATTCGGATCACGGCGAGTACGACTCCATCATCCACGTTCTCCTTGAACACTTCCGTTGCGATCTACAAGTGGTATGTAGATGCTCTCCTATCCCCTCGTTGCTAGAATACTCCATGGATAGATCTTGGTGATGCGTAGGAAAATTTTAATTTCTGCTACGATCACCAACACAACCATACTAGCTAGCGCAAAAGTTAAATATCATCAACTTCACAGAGGGTGACTACATGGGACTATAGCCTTCAGGAGGGCTGCATGCTCTGCCCTGATCTTCAGGTACCTCCCACTCGTCTGTAAACCGCGTGCATGCGACATAAGGTGCTCATACATCCCATCCTTGGGAATTGGCTTAGTGGTGCAGTATGGGCACCTAAACTTGCCCCACTTGTAGTACGCCGCCTTCCCCTTCTCCCTAATCTTGTTGGCTTCCTTCTCAATGAAGGACTTGTGGTTCCACTCTTCCACCTCATCTCCAGAGTTGTACTACACATACAAATGATTTGCATAAATACATACTTCCCATTTAGAGTAATGTAATTAACAAACATCAGATAATTGCCATTTACTGGAATTTAATGAACAAACAAACATCAGATAACTGCCATCTACTGTAATTTTAATTAACAAACATCAAATAGCTAGCCACGAACATCCAGGAATTAATTAAACAGAAATAGACCACAGGTAAATCTAACCAAACTGAACTCAAATCACAGGTCTCAATTTTGACATGCGCTAAAACTGCAATTTGATTTGATCATTTGTCCCACACGTAAGATGCATATCAGCATTACTCAATCCAGATAACTATCCTATGATCGAAGCAGATGCCATCCCAGCAAATGATTAACACATACTAGTAGGGCCAAAAAACAGCTTGGGGTTACCTCCTCGTCGTCGTCAGAATCAGACGGGTCGTTGAACCCAGCAATGTCCAGCTTCCTCTTGTTGCCAACAGCTTCCTCATTCTGCAATATAAGTAATTAATTCAATTATACTACTAACTACATATAACACAGCACATAACATAATCTAACAATTAAGGCCCTGTTTGATAGCAAAGTATTATAAAAACCAAAGTATTGAAAACTACAGTAATTTAGTCAGTAGGCACACAATACCACAGTATTGATCTAACAAAGTATTTTGGAGTATTCGTGATACAGAGGACCTGTTTGGTACAATAACGTGATACAGAGGACCTGTTTGGTACAATAACGTAAAATTAGCTGACTAGCTGTTAGTATTGCAAACTAGCCTATTTTCTAGCAGTTAGCTTGCTAGCCATTGCATCCAGCAATGGATTGCCCCAAAAACAGCGTTGGAGCAATGTGTTTTTTTACCTACCTGGCTGGCCGTATCATGCACATGCATAAGAACACAAGAGATCCATGCATCCAGCCAGGTAGCAGCGCCAAGCCATGCAGACGCCTCGTACAAATTTGCCGCCGAGGGAGACAACACCAAAAAAGATAGGGCAGTGGCATGGACAGGGGAATTGTTGCAAATAGTGGGGAAGAAGACAACTATGCGTCCCCAAGTTTTTTTCGCTTGCTCTGTTTTAAAAAAAGAGGTTTGGAGGTCTTTTTTTTATGCAGAGAAAAAACCATGGTTTGGTAAATACTGCAGTATTAAATTCACAGTTTTTAGTGGCAACCAAACAACTCATTGTAGATAAAACTTTGGTAATCTAAAAAACTGTAGTATTCTCATAATACTTAGAAAATACTTTGCTATCAAACAGGGCCTAATTGAGGGAATATGCACAACAAATCTAACAACATATACAACACATAACATAATCTGAGCACATGCGGCAATCCAGATTCTAATATAAATAACCTAACTAAACATCTAATTAGAAAACCCTAACCACTACATCCACTGGATGATTCAATACCAAAAACCCCCAACTAATTGAATCATAGATTCCACATATCAGTGGCTATAATTGAATCCAATACCAAAAACCCCCAACTAAACATCTAACTCAAAAACCCTAACTAGTAGATCAATCACACCAAACTTAACCTTTCACTATAAATCAATCAATCAAACATCTAGATCTACTGCTTAATGGGGGTAACTAGAAACGGAGGGGACTGCTGGCAAGGATTACCTACAGGTCCACGTGCTCGCCGGCGGCCTCCGTAGGTCCATGAGATGGGCCGCTGGACGCCGTCACGCCAAGCTCCGGCACGGCGGAGGCCGCCACGGCCACCTTCTTCTCCTCCACACCCGCTGCCACGGCCACCTTCTTCTCCTCCACGGCGCGTGGGGATGTAGCACCTCCTTCTATCATGGCAGCTTCGCCACGGCCTTGCTCCATCCGAGCCAGAAGCAAGCAGGAGGAGAGAGGGAGCAGGTGGGGTGGCCGGTGAGGGAGACGACGAGGCAGAGGAGAGAGGAGGGGGAGGGAGGCGATTTGGGGGAAATGGGGTGGGCGATGCGGCCGGTGCCCGTTCCCCTCCTCTTATACTAGGGGCATTTTTTTGGAAAATATCCACACACACGTGCACGCGCACGACCACGGGGAAACGGAACCGCCAGCAATGGTTGTGGTTAGCGCGCGTCGTTAGGCAGCGACTCTTGGGAATAGACCGGGAATCATGCCTATGTGGCAGAGTATTTTTGCAGTTTTTTTGGAATACTGTGGTTTTCAGAAAAAACTTTGGTATTACATACTTTGGGATGTTTGGATGAAACAAATATTGCGGTTTAAGATACCATGGTATCTCTCATACTGTGGTTTCGGATGGTGGCGATGCGCGTGTGCAGGGTGTGTCGGCGTGGTTGCGGGCGTCTGGCGGCGGAATCGCGGACGCGTGGCCTTGCGTGGTGGTGATGCCTGTCGCGGTTGCGGGGCCGTCAAGGGGTGCGAAAGGCGGTGCCTTTTCGCTAGTCTCCTCGGTTGGGGTAGCGGCGGATCTTGGGTCAGATGGTGTCTAGGTCTTGAATGCCGGGGCGGCGCCCCTGGTGGTGGTAGCCCGGTGCTCATGGGCAGAGCACGCGGCTCGGTGCTGCTCGATGGCCATGGCCGTGTGGGCGACGTGGTAGCCGGGGTGTGGCGTTCGGTGACGGTGAGTGTCGGCCGGGGTGAAAACATGTTCTGTTTTCAGACAGACCGGCGGCGGCAAAGCTTTTTTCTTTCTTGAAGGCGTCATCGCGGCTCTCATCGCCCGTCGTGTTGCTCTAGGAAAAACTCTGATCCTCGTATGGGGCGGTGGTGGCGCTCCGGTGTTGTATCCTTCCTCAAGGCGCCGCCTTGGAGTCCACGGATTGTCGTATCCGGCTTCATCTCTTCGTAGATAGGGGTGGTGTTGCTGTGCTCAGCGCCTGTGTATCTTGCCTTGCGTGTGTACGTGTGTTGTGATGACGTGTTTGTATTAGGCGGTGATCGTTGCTTTATATATAAAGGGAGACGAAAGTCTTTTTCATTAGACTACAGTATAATACTCTCGGTAATGGCCACCTTTTCCGAGAGGAGCTCTCGGTAAAGCATCTAACCTAGATCTCTTTCCTTCTTGTGCATTCTCGATAATATGTATTATACTTTTGTTGTTGTTTTCTTCCATGCTTGGCAAACAACCTTAGCACATCATAATTACCGTCTTGTGTTTTCTTCTTTGGCTAGTGCATAGCGATGCCGTCGTATGTCGTGTACAAGGGTAAGGTTCCCGGAGTCTACGACGACTGGGAGGAGTGTCGGAGACAGGTTCACCGATTCAGCGGTAACAGTTACAAAGGGTACACCACTAGGGCCGAGGCGGAATCTAGATAGGCCCGCTATCTAGCGGGAGAAGGGAAGGAGCGTTGGAGGAACCGGATGAAGACGAGTTTCATCGTGATGATGCTCATCGTGATGACCGCAGCTCTCTTCTATGTGATGGTAGTTTAGATGATCGATATCGACTTGTAATATGAAGACAAACTCGCTACTCGCGGTCTCGAGACTTGTAATATAATGTTCTATCTTTGTTCGGTCTTTTCAATTCGGAGACTAATATGATGAATTGTATTCGGAGACTAATATGATGAATTGTATTCAGAGACTAATCTTCTATTGTATTCGATGAATCTGTTGTTGATGTGTGCTGTCTATATTTTGTCCAATTATACATTTTGTAACCTGTGCAAAAAACAGAAAATTAAAAAATTAAAAAAAACTAATATTCATACTAATGGCGCATCACATCATAGTGCGCCATTAGTATGCCAGAGGATACTAATGGCGCATCATTAAGCAGTGCGCCATTAGTATGCCAAAGCACCTGGGTATACATGGCCCCTGGGAGGCATACTAATGGCGCACTGTGGCCTATACTAATGGCGCACCAGTGGTGCGCCATGAGTATACCAGATACTAATGGCGCATCAGTGGTGCGCCATTAGTAAAAATTACTAATGGCGTGCTAGTAATGGCGCACCACTAATGCGCCATTAATGGCCAAATTAGGTGCGCCATTAGTAGCCCTTTTTCTAGTAGTGTTAGTGGGTCATCAAGAACATTCTCTAACCTAGATAAGTTGTCTGCAACGGGGTTCTCAGCTCCTTTTCTATCAACAATATGCAAATCAAATTCTTGTAGCAAGAGAACCCATCTAATAAGTCTAGGTTTAACATCTTTCTTTTTCATAAGATATTTAATAGCAGCATGATCAATGTGAATAGTTACTTTAGAATCAACAATAT
Organism: Aegilops umbellulata; assembly: GCA_032464435.1. Taxonomy (NCBI): domain Eukaryota; kingdom Viridiplantae; phylum Streptophyta; class Magnoliopsida; order Poales; family Poaceae; genus Aegilops; species Aegilops umbellulata. Next base: position 269,569,961 of record CP136059.1, on the reverse strand, counting down.
AGGGTCTGAACTTATCGCAAGCAAATACAAGTGCTAAAAGTTCTTTTTCAGTAGTAGCATAATTTCTTTGAGCATTGTCTAGAGTCTTACTAGCATAATGAATAACATTTAATTTCTTATCAACTCTTTGCCCTAGAACAGCTCCTACAACATAATCACTAGCATCACACATAATTTCAAAGGGTAAATTCCAATCAGGTGGCTGAACAACAGGTGCAGAGACTAATGCTTTCTTAAGTATTTCAAATGCTTCCACACAATCATCATCAAAGACAAATGGTATATCCTTTTGCAATAAATTAGTCAGAGGCCGAGAAATTTTTGAGAAGTCCTTAATGAACCTCCTATAAAATCCGGCGTGACCAAGGAAACTTCTTATACCTTTGATGTCCTTAGGACATGGCATCTTTTCAATAGCATCAACCTTGGCTTTATCAACTTCAATACCTCTTTCAGAAACTTTATGCCCCAAGACAATACCTTCATTAACCATAAAGTGGCACTTTTCCCAATTCAAGACAAGATTAGTTTCTTCACATCTCTGCAAAACTCGATCAAGATTGCTCAAGCAATCATCAAAAGAGGAACCATGGACGGAAAAGTCATCCATGAAAACCTCACAAATCTTTTCACAAAAGTCAGAGAATATAGCCATCATGCATCTTTGAAAGGTAGCAGGTGCATTACATAAAACAAAAGGCATACGTCTATAAGCAAAAGTACCAAAAGGGCATGTAAAAGTAGTCTTAGATTGATCTTTAGCCGACGCAGGTATTTGAGAGAAACCAGAATAACCATCTAGAAAGCAATAATGTGTATGTTTGCATAATATTTCTAGCATTTGATCAATAAAAGGTAAGGGGTAATGATCTTTCTTAGTAGCCTTATTTAATTTGCGGAAATCAATTACCATCCTATAACCTGTAATAATTCTTTGCGGGATCAATTCATCTTTATCATTAGGGACAACAGTAATACCTCCCTTCTTAGGGACACAATGGATAGGACTTACCCACTGACTATCAGCAACGGGATAAATTATACCTGCCTCCAGAAGCTTGAGTATTTCTTTTCTTACCACTTCTTTCATTTTAGGATTCAGATGTCGTTGAGGGTCACGAACTGGTTTGTCATCTGCTTCCAAATTTATTTTATGTTGACATAGAGTGGGACTAATGCCCTTAAGATCATCAAGAGTATATCCAATAGCGGCACGGTGCTTCTTCAGAGTTTTTAATAATCTTTCTTCTTCATGCTCTAAAAGGTTAGCACTAATAATAACAGGATATATCTTCTTTTCAAGCATATTTAAGATTATCAGGCAACGGTTTAAGCTCAAACACGGGGTCACCCAGGATCCCCTAGGATTTTAACAGGCAAATTGTGTTTCAGAATAGGTTCCTGTTTAAAGAATACTTCATCTATTTCCCTTCTTTCATTCATGAACATATCATTTTCATGGTCTAGCAAATAGTGTTCTAAAGGATCACTAGGAGGTACGGCAATAGAATCAAGACCAATAATTTCATCCTTACTAGGCAATTCTTCCTCACTATGTTGTTTACTAAATTTAGAGAAATTAAACTCATGAACCATATCATCCAAGCCAATAGTAACAACATTCTTTTCGCAATCTATCTTAGCATTAATAGTGTTCAAGAAGGGTCTACCAAATATGATGGGACAAAAGTTATCTTGTGAGGAACCAAGAACAAGAAAATCAGCAGGATATTTAGTTTTCCCACACATGACTTCAACATCTCTAACAATTCCCATTGTTGATATAGTATCTCTATTGGCAAGTTTAATTACGACATCAATTCCTTCTAACTTAGCAGGTGCAATTTCATGCTTAATTTCTTCGTACAAAGTATGCGGTATAACACTAGAACTAGCACCCATATCACATAAGCCATGATAACAATGATCTCCTATTTTAACAGAAGGCACGCCTACCACAGGTCTATGTTTATCTTTAGCACACGGTTTAGCAATTCTAGCAGTTTCACCGTTAAACTAAATAACATGCCCATCAATATTATCAGACAAGAGATCTTCAACAATAACAATATTGGGTTCTACTTTAACTTGTTCAGGAGGTGTATAAGTTCTAATATTGCTTTTACAAACAACAGTTGAAGCTTTAGCATGATCCTTTATTCTAATAGGGAAAGGTGGTTTCTCAACATAAGAAGTAGGAACAATAGGATCATTAAAAGTGACAGTCTTTTCTTCAACTTTAATAGGTGCAGCTACTTTTACTTCTATGGGAGGATTATATTTAAACCACTTCTCCTTGGGGAGATCAACATAAGTAGCAAAAGATTCACAGAAAGAAGCTACTATCTCAGAGTCAAGTCCATATTTAGTGCTAAACTTACGGAAAATATCGGTATCCATAAAAGATTTAACACAATCAAACTTAGGTGTCATACCTGACTCCTTACCTTCGTCGAGATCCCAATCTTCAGAGTTGCATTTAATTCTATCCAATAAATCCCATCTAAATTCAATAGTCTTCATCATAAAAGAGCCAGCACAAGAAGTATCGAGCATGGTTTGATTATTATGAGAAAGCCGAGCATAAAAACTTTGAATAATTATTTCTCTCGGGAGCTCATGATTGGGGCATGAATATAACATTGATTTAAGCCTCCCCCAAGCTTGAGCGATACTTTCTCCTTCGCGAGGCCAAAAATTATATATATAATTGCGATCAGGATGAACAAGATGCATAGGGTAATACTTTTGATGAAATTCCAATTTCAATCTTTTATAGTTCCATGATCTCGTATCATCACATAGCCTATACCATGTCAATGCGTCTCCCTTCAAAGATAAAGGGAAGACCTTCTTCTTAGCAACTTCATCGGGTATACCTGCAAGCTTAAATAATCCACAAACTTAATCCACATATATTAAGTGCTCATCAGGATGCTTTGTTCCATCTCCTGTAAAAGGATTAGCTAGCAGTTTTTCCATCATACCCGAAGGAAATTCAAAAGGAGTTTCATTTTCAATAGGTTCAGTATGTTGAGGAGCAACTCTTTGCTCTACTGGACGGGGTGAAGATACCCCGAACAAGCCCCTCAGAGGATTACTTTCCATAGTAACAAGTGACAGAAAATTTCAGCACACTATATAAAATTTTCCTTACCAAATTCCACCTACCAAAGGTGCTTCACTCCCTGGCAACGGCACTAGAAAAGAGTCTTGATGACCCACAAGTATAGGGGATCTATCGTAGTCCTTTCGATAAGTAAGAGTGTCGAACCCATCGAGGAGCAGAAGGAAATGATAAGCGGTTTTCAGCAAGGTATTCTCTGCAAGTACTGAAATAAGAGGTAACAGATAGTTTTTTGACAAGATAAATTGTAACGAGCAACAAGTAACAAAAGTAAATAAAGTGCAGCAAAGTGGCCCAATCCTTTTTGTAGCAAAGGACAAGCCTGGACAAACTCTTATATAGAGAAAAGCGCTCCCGAGGACACATGGGAATATCGTCAAGCTAGTTTTCATCACGTTCATATGATTTGCGTTCGGTACTTTGATAATTTGATATGTGGGTGGATCGGTGCTTGGGTGCTGTTCTTACTTGAACAAGCATCCCACTTATTATTAACCTCTATTGCAAGCATCCGCAACTGCAACAAAAGTATTAAGGTAAACCTAACCATAGCATGAAACATATGGATCCAAATCAGCCCCTTACGAAGCAACGCATAAACTAGGGTTTAAGCTTCTGTCACTCTAGCAACCCATTATCTACTTATTACTTCCCAATGCCTTCCTCTAGGCCCAAATAATGGTGAAGTGTTATGTAGTCGACGTTCACATAACACCACTAGAGGCTAGACAACATACATCTCATCAAAATATCGAACGAATACCGAATTCACATGACTACTAATAGCAAGACTTCTCCCTTGTCCTCAGGAACAAACATAACTACTCACAAAGCATATTCATGTTCATAATCAGAGGGGTAATAATATGCATAAAGGATATGAACATATGATCTTCCACCAAATAAACCAACTAGCATCAACTACATGGAGTAATCAACACTACTACCAACCTACTGGCACCAATCCCGGACTTGGAGACAAGAATTGGATACAAGAGATGAACTAGGGTTTGAGATGAGATGGTGTTGGTGAAGATGTTGATGGAGATTGCCCTGTCCCGATGAGAGGAGCATTGGTGATGACGATGGCGATGATTTCCCCCTCCCGGAGGGAAGTATCCCCGGCAGAACAGCTCTGCCGGAGCTCTAGATTGGTTCCGCCTCGGTTCCGCCTCGTGGCGGCGGAGTCTCGTCCCGAAAGGTTGCTTCTGGTTTTTTTCTTGATGAAAGACTTCATATAGGAGAAGATGGGCGTCGGAGAGCCACTAGGAGGCCCACGAGGTAGGGGGCGCGCCCTAGGAGGGGGGGGGCGCCCCCACCCTCGTGAGCAGGGTGTGGGCCCCCTGGCCTTCATCTTTGGCGAGGATTTTTCTTTATTTATTTTTAAGATATTCCGTGGAGTTTCAGGACTTTTGGAGTTGCGCGGAATAGGTCTCTAATATTTGCTCCTTTTCCAGCTCAGAATTCCAGCTGCCGGCATTCTCCCTCTTCATGTAAACCTTGTAAAATAAGAGAGAATAGCCATAAGTATTGTGACATAACGTGAAATAACAACCCATAATGCAATAAATATTGATATAAAAGCATGATAGAAAATGGACGTATCAGTGCGAATGGCCTAGATGGGCGCGCCAGGAGGAGTCCTACTCCCACCGGGAGTAGGACTCCCCCCCTTTAATTTCCTAGTTGGATTAGGACTTGGGGGGAGAGAGGAAGGAAGGGGGGGCGTCGCCCCCCTCTCCTTCTCCTATTCGGACTAGGGGGGAGGGGCGCGCGACCCAGCCCTGGCCGCCTCTCCTCTTCTCTGCAAAGGTCCACTAAGGCCCATTAACCCTCGGGGGGTTCCGGTAACCCCTTCGGTACTCCGGTAAAATCTCGATTTCACCTGGAACACTTCCGATATCCAAACATAGGCTTCCAATATATCAATCTTCATGTCTCGACCATTTCGAGACTCCTCGTCATGTCCGTGACCACATCCGGGACTCCGAACAACCTTCGGTACATCAAAACATATAAACTCATAATATAACTGTCATCGAAACGTTAAGCGTGCGGACCCTACGGGTTCGAGAACTATGTAGACATGACCGAGACATGTCTCCGGTCAATAACCAATAGCGGAACCTGGATGCTCATATTGGCTCCCACATATTCTATGAAGATCTTTATCGGTCAGACCGCATAACAACATACGGTGTTCCCTTTGTCATCGGTATGTTACTTGCCCGAGATTCGATCGTCGGTATCTCAATACCTAGTTCAATATCGTTACTGGCAAGTCTCTTTACTCGTTATGTAATACATCATCTCGCAACTAACTCATTAGTTGCAATGCTTGCAAGGCTTAAGTGATGTGCATTACCGAGAGGGCCCAGAGATACCTCTCCAACAATCGGAGTGACAGATCCTATTCTCGAAATACGCCAACCCAACAAGTACCTTCGGAGACACCTGTAGAGCACCTTTATAATCACCCAGTTACGTTGTGACGTTTGGTAGCACACAAAGTGTTCCTCCGGTAAACGGGAGTTGCATAATCTCATAGTCATAGGAACATGTATAAGTCATGAAGAAAGCAATAGCATCATACTAAATGATCGAGTACTAAGCTAACGGAATGGGTCAAGTCAATCACATCATTCTCCTAATGATGTGATCCCGTTAATCAAATGGCAACTCATGTCAATGGCTAGGAAACATAACCATCTTCGATCAATGAGCTAGTCAAGTAGAGGCATACTAGTGACCCTCTGTTTGTCTATGTATTCACACAAGTATTATGTTTCCGGCTAATACAAAATCTAGCATGAATAATAAACATTTATCATGATGTAAGGAAATAAATAATAACTTTATTATTGCCTCTAGGGCATATTTCCTTCAGGGCCGACTTAAAGCCCAAGACCAGAAGACGACACGTGGCCTAGAGGTGTAAGCCGCCCTATGGTGACTTGTTACCGAAGGTTAGGCGACTTAGAGTTAGGATCGGTCACGAATCGTAACCCGACCCAGACTCTTGTAAGCCGCAGCCTCGACCTGTATATAAATGCGAGTCCCCGGCATAGAATAGACAAGTTACAATCAATCGATAGCTAGGTCAAGCGAATTCGCTCCCTTGTAATCGATACTCAAGCAATAAGCAACAAGAGCAGGAGTAGGCTTTTACCTCCACCGTGAGGGGGGCGAACCTGGGTAAACTGAGTCTCTCGTCCCGCTCAACCCCGACAAGCTAATCACCGTTGTGATGGCTTCACACTTAAGTCCTTTCACTAGGACATCTGCCGTGACAAAACCACGACACTCGTTTTAATAAAACAATCCAAAATCATCCCATAAAAATGCAGTGAGCCCCCGCTCCACTGTTGGCATTCCGGCCATGCACCTTCTCCAACACATTCGGTTCACGCACCTTGTTACATAGCCCTGTGCACTTGCAGGACATCAGCCGTCAAATTCAGTCCACTCCGAAGTGCATTGGCTTCCGCTGCAACAACATCAGAGACATGGGGGATGAACCAAGTTGCAGCAGCCATAAACTACCCCCATTCATCTACGAGTATTGCTCCAGTAGCCCCGTCAATTCCTCCTCATGGAACGAAGTATCGACATTGACTTTCAAGGACCCGTGCATAGGCTTTATCCAACAACAAAAAATTGATGAGATCTTTCTCCATTTTTGATCTTTCTTCTTCCTCTCAATCTTAGCGCTCGTCGCTCGCATGAAGTTTGTGGCTAAAGCCTGACAGAGTTGTTGTTCTTCCCGCCTGTTGAACGGTCTCGCCCGTTTGTCAATTGACGACGCCGCCCCCAAACATACCAAGAAGCAACAACTATAAGCTCATGATAAGCACATCATACGTGAGGCCTCATTTGACTCATAGGACAGGAATATCATGAGAATAGAAAAATCATAGAAAGTGAGGTGAAAAGTATCTCAATCCCTACCCAAAAGAGATATGATTTGGTTCATAGGATAGGAATTTATTTCATTGAGTACATGCCAATATATTCCTTTTTCATGAGAAGAACTGATTTTCACCCTACATAGAAACAAGAATCCATTTCTACAAATCAAATGACTTAAAACGTTTTTCTCCCTACAAAATTCCTATGATCCTATCCTTTGAAATCCCTACAAAAATCTCGTGAACCAAAAAAAGGCCCGAGTTTCTTCTCCACATTGTCAGCAAGCAGTTGACTCCGCATTGTTTTTGACCCATGTGATCTTGATCCTAATCGGTCATACCAGGCTTGCTTTGTTATAATGAACTTCAAGAGACCCGGCTGGTTCAGACTTCACCGACACGCTCGCGCCCCAAAGATTCCGCCTCGTTTTGTTAATCAACTTGGGGATGAACCAAGTTGCAGCAACTATAAACCACCGCATTCAAATCCGAGCATTCTTCGAGTTGGCTGAGTGGTCTCGCCCTTTGTCAATTGACGACGTAGCCCCTAAACATACCAAAGAAGCACCCTAAGCTCAGGGATAGCAGTTGACTCGTGTTAACTGGGCCTGATCGGTCATAGCAGGCTGCTTTGTTAATGAGCTCCAAGAGACCCAGTTGTTTCCAGACTTCGCTGGCACGCTTGCACCCAAAGATTCCGCCTCGTTTTAATAAATTATATTATATTAAGAGAAATGTCTTATTTCTGCGTTCCCTCGTTTCAATCAATAAAATAAGCGAAAACCACCCCATAAAAAAGCAGCGAGGCCCCGCTCCGCCGCTGGCATTCCGCTCACTCACCTTTTGCAGAAAACCCACCGAGCTCTCCGAAGCATCCCATTTCCGCCCCGCTCGCTGCCCCCCTTCCCAATCCCCACACCGCACCGCGAGCGGCGGTACGCGCGCGCCAGATCGCCCGCCCCCTCGCCGCCGCGGCCCCGGCTGCCGCCATTGCGCGCGGGCGAGCGACCCCACTCACCGCCCCACCCCCCTGAAGGACGCGAGGCGCCGCACCCACCGCGCGTGCGGGGGAGCACGCCGCCGCGGCGCGTACGGCGATGGTGATGATCAGCAGGCAGCTCCTGCTCACCTACCTCTACCTGCTCATCTACATCTGCCTCTCGTCGGGGGTCATCCTCTTCAACAAAGTACGGCCCCTCCTCCCCCTCCCAGTGCTGGCTTTGCCACTCGGAAATCCTTGTGCCCAGTCCCACTCATGCGGTGGAGTGGTGACGTCATGATGAACTAGGATTCGTCCTGTTCACGGTTTCATTTACAGAGTATTTTATTTCCCGTCGACGGTTTCAGGTGTAGTGTGGATTAAGTTTAGTACTAGCTCTAGTGTGAATGCCTGCTTCCTTGATTGCCCGTACTTGCTGATTTGGTGCACGGTCTATTACAATGCCATGCTCTGTAGGGTGTGTGACTTGTTTGGTGAATCAAGGTTTTGCTACATCACACTTTCAGTAATCTGTAGTATAACGTAGCTCTAAGCCTCTAAGGGTTGACCAAATTGAGGAATCTTCTATTCGCATGCTAATAGCGCAGATCCAAACTCCAAAGCATTGTGTTCTTTAAACCCTTTTGTTTTTGGTATTATGTGCTTTCTTATGTATGTGACTTTGATTATGATGTATGTATGTTTTTCTAAAAAATATCTTGTTTATTTTTACAGTGGGTGCTATCTCCCAAGTACTTCAAGTTCCCCTTTCCTATCACCCTCACAATGATTCACATGTCATTTTCTGGAGTCGTGGCATTCTTCCTAGTCCGTGTTTTCAAGGTATGCTTCTCCATGCCACTTCCCTGTTAGAGCCTTCGATTCTCCTTGTATAATACTCCCTCCGTCCCATAATATAAGACGTTTTTCGACACTACACTAGTGCCAAAAAACGTCTTACATTACGGGACGGAGTAGTACTATCTTGTCTCTTATTTAATGAATAATGGTGGGCCTGCTTCAACAGAACGACCGGCGAATCAATAATATTCTCATGCACCAATTGTTCTTGCAAGAAAATATGCAAAGCTTGGGCTACTAGCTTTAATTGAATTGTTAATTTTTCTAGTGATGTCATTTGGTTTTTCCTAGATGAGCTAACGGAGTCACTTGTATTTTGGTTATCCAGGTTGTTGCACCTGTCAAGATGACTTTCCAAATGTAAGAGCATTCATTTTTGTTCCTTCATTGTACATAGCTGAGCATCCATTTTTCTTCCTTCATTGATAAAGCTGAGCAATCAATTTTTGTTCCTTCATCATATAAAGCTGATCATTCTTTTTTGTTCCTTCATTGTATAAAGCTGAATATTAGTAATTTGTGTCCTCCCTGATGCAGATATGCCACATCTGTAATTCCCATTAGTGCCTTCTTTGCGTCAAGTCTTTGGTAAGCTGATTGGAGACAATATGAAATTCTATTCCATCTCTTCTTATTTTTCTAGGCTTCTTTACAATATCCCTACATGCAAAGGCAAGCCTATGCAGGCATGTAGTATGTGAATGTATATATGCCTAAAATGGTGAAGCATCTTAAACTAATTTCGAGTATTAATATTGCACAATTGCATACTTGCAACATTGGTGTTTGTATCAACCGAATTGTTTGCCTTGAAATGATTATGTTTTTGTGTTGAAGTTGTTTGCAGACCTAGCAGGTGCTACGATGTTCTTTGTGTTGGACTGTCTTATTGCTCTATTTGCCTGACATACCCGTTGCTTGGAATTGGATGATGCAACTTCCTTATTATGTGAAATTGCGTAATGCAATAGCAATCTTAGTTGACATGGGTTGCTGCATGAACAAAGGGGTGCTTTCTACACAGGCGTTAAGCCTTTGATTTAATCTGGTTATGTTTACAAATTGAATATTCTATACCAATTATAACTTAGTTAATTTTCTGTTTTCCATTCTCAAGCTCCCTAAGTACTTATTATCCACTGACTGGTAGTTTGTTACTTTTCTTTAGAGTTGTCTTAATTCAGGTGTTCGCAGCATGTCTCTCCCTCACATAATATTCATGCAAAACTTTATTGTTTTTTGTTTTATATTTTACAGGTTTGGAAATACAGCATACTTATACATTTCAGTGGCCTTCATTCAAATGCTCAAGGCTTTGAGTGAGTTTACTGCACACCTTCCTTATATTGCCGTTATGATATGGTACTGATTTGAATTAATTCGAATTGCAGTGCCTGTGGCTACATTTATAATGGCCGTTCTATGTGGTACTGACAAATTAAGACGGGACCTTTTTTTGAACATGGTGCTGGTCAGTGTTGGTGTTGTAGTTTCATCATATGGGGAGATTCATTTTAATGTAATAGGAACATTATACCAAGTAACTGGCATTGTTGCGGAAGCCCTCAGGCTGGTCCTGACACAGGTCCTCCTCCAAAAAAAGGGATTAACCCTGAATCCTATTACAAGCCTGTATTACATAGCGCCTTGCAGGTACCAGATACTTCATCTAAAATTCTGAATAGTTGCTTGCTTATTATATTCTCTCTTGCAGAGTCCTTGTACAAAAATATGTGAATTATCATTTCTATCTAACAGCAAACTTGGAAAAATGACAACTCACATTTTCTTAAATTCTCTTAAGTGCTACTAATGAGCCAGTGACCTAAAATGCTCTTAATGCTTAATAGATGATTGGATAGGGATGCCGACTTAAGGAATAGAGATGACAACTTGACATGAGATTGAGGCCACACAACTACATTTGTAATATATGTTTGTAAAAATAAACTAGAACACGCTATTTTTATCGGTTTTAGTATGTATATTCTGAACCGAATCAGTAGTTCCCAAAAGGCATATCAAAATACATATATAATCCTATTAGGCATATGTTCAAACTCTGTAATTATGTAATGTTTCTGGTAGACATACACATGCATTATGCAACAAGCCCATTTGGTAGGTTCATATGTTCATGGCAACTTTCACTGGGACTTCTTTATATGATGCTAGCACTCTTATATGAGGTTGTTACTAGCAAACATCTGTTGCCTACTTTTTTCCTGGACTCAGTTCAAATGAGTTGTCAAAATTAATTAACTTGCTATATTTGACTGGTCATATTACTGAAGTCTTCATGTTCATTGGTGAATTTAGGTTCATGACATATGTTGCCTATATGTTAACCAAAGAATCATATGCATATATTGATGGACTTAAGTTATATTAGATGACTATTTTACTCATTATAAAGTACTCTACTTACAATGTTTTGGTACTAGATTAATATCCGTGAAGTTATTGTCAAATGTACTTTACAAGGAATATTGTTTTTTAAGCATGAACCATAAATTCTGTTTAGCCATCTACAACCCATTGGCCGTTGCTTAGCATTGCCATTTCAGTCAAGAAGTTTAGTTTAGTCGAGTGTCGAGTCAAGTTTGTCGTAAGTCTAGTTAGCTGAAATCCTATACTTTGTGAAGTACATATGCATCTAGAAACATTTGACTTTCACGATTGTTATGACTTACGAGTGTCATACCTTTTCATGCTTTAGAATACCATTTGCTCATAATGATTTAATTAAGTATGATCACTCTCAGTTTATTCCAGAAGAGCTTCTTTGTATTACTAGAAACCAAACCATATGCACTATTCTATAAGTAAAACAAGCAGAGTTTGGCAATACTAATGACTAGCTCAATGCTGTTTCTTTTTAAAACATGCTGTGGGCATATCTTTCGTTGACATTCCTTTGCAGCCTTTATCATCTCCATTTGAGGTTATTATAACTAAGCATTGCATGTTCTGTATGTCTCTAAAATGCTTTAGTCTTCCACATTTATTCTAGATGCAATTTATCTAATGTATTATTCTTCCATGCAGTTTCATCTTCCTATTTGGTCCATGGTATTTACTGGAAAAGCCAGAAATGGACATCTCTCCAATTCAGTTCAATTATTGGATATTTTTCTCGAATGCACTTTCTGCATTTGCATTAAACATATCCATATTCCTAGTTATTGGAAGAACAGGAGCAGTCACTGTGAGAGTTGCAGGAGTTCTAAAGGACTGGATACTTATTGCCCTCTCGACCGTTATCTTTCCTGAATCTACCATTACAAGCCTCAACATAATTGGATATGCTGTTGGTAATTATTATGCATTCAGTTTCCGTCGAGATATAATTTGCAAATGGATCTTGTAATAATAAGTTGATATGCCTTTTTTGAATATATATATTTTGCGAACAAGCTCTTAACTTGTAGTAATTTAATGTGTAGCGCTCTCTGGCGTTGTCATGTACAATTATTTGAAGATGAAAGATGTGGCAGCAATTCAACTTCCAGTTGATAACACTGCTGATAGAGCTACCAAGGTTAGTGTACAGATCACACTGTAGTTTCGATATTTATTTTTCTTTAGCTTTTTTAGGTCTTCCATTGTACAATGTCATCAAGAGAAGCCTTTGATGTATCACTACCTCAGAGAGCATTATTGTTTCATTTTTCATATACATTTTTCCATATTCTTTCCTTCTCCCTACTTTTATTGTATGCCACCTCTAGTACAAAAATTCAAGGCATATGAGGTTGTGGACCAGAGATGACTATTCTTATTCCTTAGTTCTCTCACCATTCCGTGCATGCCTTTTTTATCTTCTATTCTTCAGCTTATTCTTGTTCTAGCATCTAACAAACTTTTGCAATCATCTGAGTACCTGACAGCGACCATCTTAGTGTCAGACACGCCTGGCGTGCTGTTTCTTGCTTAGCTTCCACTAAAGTTGATAGAACATATGGTTCCAGTTTGTAGCGTATGTCACTCCGGTCACGAAATGGCTGCTTTCAGTTTCTGATACATTCCTTTTCCTCTTTCAGGAAAAGAAGGTTGTCAACATATACAAACCCGACAGTTCCATTGACAGTATTGATGAAACTGTTGTTGGAGGTGTGGCAGTTGGAAGTCTGGCAACAGAAGCTGCAGCTGTTGACGAGGAAGCCCCATTGATCCCTTCATCACGCATCTCCCATGTAACCCGGACACAAACAGGCGGTCTCAGTAGCAGATGACCACGGTTTTCTAAAGTTTTGAGTCGGGTTGAGGTAGCAAACTTCATCCTATATCTTCCTCCTGGATAGTCCGAGAACTACGAGAAGACCCTCTTTGGAAGCTCCGCCGATCGATTGGTCTTGCACGTTCCTTTTCTCCACGACACGTTTGCCTGGATGTCTTGCTAGTTGGCGCTGAAAGCTGTTTCAGGGGACACCTGGAGGTGAATTAGAGAAAGTAGCGGTGATAGAATGATTCATTACTTGTTATATGTACCTGCATATTTTGAGAATTTTTTGCCGGTAGTCCATGTTAGATATACGACATTTCTTAACCCAGCGTATGGAAATGCTGTCGGATGATAGATGGTGTAAGGCATCTTTGTAGATGCTAAATCTAATAGCAGAGTTTCTGTTCCGTCAGTCGATGTGTGATGTTGTTCTTATTCTCTTCAGTATGAGTACCAAATGTGGATTTCGCTGGATAATATGATCTGATATTCTACATGGTAGTGGCATAAAGCTTTTCCAGTGAGCTGGTACGTAAACACCAAATGCATGGGCCCTTTCTGTTGGATAGTGTACGTGCAAGCGCGTTTGGGATGTTTTTCTCAGGTTTTGTCAAAGTCTGAGCATGTAAAAATGTAGGGAAAACTATAATGCATTTAAGAAAATCAAATCTATTATAAAGATTCATCGGAAGTACAAAACACCTCAAATATAATAAAAAATACATTGAGATCCATGAACCACGGAGCGATCATTGCAGCTCCAATACATTGAGATACATTGAGTTGACCTGCCTGACCTTGTCGATGATCGATGGGAAGTCTTCATGCTTCTAAGGACCGATGCTTCGTAGCCATAGCCATCCGTTGAATCCTCAAATCGATTTGAAGAACTTAACACCAAATCTCATCGTCGTGTACGCACGACGAGGAAGTCTAACCTCGCTGCCCTGAAAAGCTTCTAAGGACCAACACTTTGAAGCCATAGTCATCGCCGCTGAATCCATAAATCGATTCGAAGAACCTGACACCAAATCTCACTGTTGCGTACGCACGAGAAACCTTGACCTCGCTGCCCCGAAAAGCTGGCAAGAACTTACGATGGAGCCTCGCCTCAGATGAACTTGGGGAGGGCCAGACCACAAAAGGTCGACTCGAAGAAGAAGCGCCCTCATGTGTTGTTGACCCACAGTTTGCGGTCAGGGTCACTTTCAACGGTAGGGTGGTTTTGACGTGTTCAAGTAATCTATCTTTCCCAAATCATATCTTAATTATATTCTCAAGGCCATAATTTATGCAAAGTGGATAATACTTGGATACAAATACGACTACACTACCAACATTTTTCTTACTCCATCCATGCAGAGAAGATTCTTTTTTTCTACTCAATATAGATAAACTAACGAGTAAGCAACATTGAGCAACTCGAGCCATAGCCCCAAAAGTTCTCCCCTCCACCCTAAACACTATTTTTTGGTGGCACGGGGGGGGGGGGGGGGTGTGCTCCGAGAATAGGCTCTACTTTTCTTAGTGGCATTACAATGATATCCTCCAAAACCTCCCCTCTTTCCAAATTTATTCTTCTTCTATTTCCCCATGAAAAGGCAGAATAATAACTCATTGATGGTGAACCATGACAAGTGATGGTGGGAGGTGGCAGACTGCGACAAGAAATGACGGTTGTCGGTGGACAACGATCGGTAACGACATATACCGGCCGACAGGATTCAAGAAGGAACGAAGAGCCCTTATAGTTGCCCCTTCGCATTTGGGAGAAAAATAGTATGGATGGAGGGACCCCAAGATGAAAGAGGAGTTGGAGTAGGGTTTTAGCTTATAAATCCCTAAACGGGAGAGATGAAAGGAAGAATGGCTTCGAAGAAATGAAAACGAAAGCCGCAACCTCCTCCTTCACAAAAAAGCTAGGGTTTCTGTCTCCCGCCGGCGCCGCCGCAAGTCCGCCTCCTCTCCGGTGGCCCTAAAGCCATGGGGGCGCGGTGGATCTCGGTAAGGGTCGGCGGGAGGGCTCTGTTTCTAGTCGTTTCTTTCAGTTTTGCTAGGGTTTGTGTCTTGCTTAGGCGGCTGCTCCTTGAAGATGGAATGAAGGTCTCCCCGCTTAGCCCCCGTTCCGGCGGTGCGTCCAGTACTGTTGGTGGACGTGTGGAGGTGTGTCTCAGGCGGATCTATCTTTGGTGGATTGGCTCGGATCTCATCATTGTTCGTCTACATTCGTGTGTCTTCGGATTGGATCATTTTGATCTATGTTATTCTTCATCTACGACGGTTGTTGTTCTGGTGCACTGGTCCTACGGGGCCTTAGCACGATGACTTTCCGATTGTCTACTACAACAAGTTGTGTCCGACTCCGGCGATGGAGGGGCGATGACGGCGGCGCACCTTCGGCTCGCTTCAGTGCTTGTAGTCGCCGCTAGGTGGTCTACGAATCTGGATGTAATTTCTATTATTTCTGGTATTGCTTGTACTGCCATGATTGAAGATGAATAGATCAGAAATTTTCTCGAAAAGAAAAAAGAAAAAGAAAGGAAGAATGGCGACATACTTCGAAGTTGCTCTCACCGGTGTCGCCTGACCCGACCCCCTTTCCCCGAGCCCGGCCCGGCCCGCTACTGTGTTCCTGGCCCTACCCAAAGCTCCATTCCGACCCGACCCAGCGCTCTAAAATCCGTCCTGGAGTCCATCGCCGCTGTACTGTGCCGTGGCTTTAGCGTCAACGCCGACGCCTCCCTTCCCACACACACAGCCCCCCTCCGCCGCCGTCGCCGTTCCACCTCGTCGCCTCCACCCCGTCCGCAACCCCCGTCATCGGCTCCTGAGGTATGCCGTCCAGTCATCCACGGTCGGATTACTTGAACCCCAAAACCTGGACTTAGATTTGGGGCGCGGCGGGCGCCACGCCGCCTAGAACCCTAGATCCGCCCCCCTGCGGCCGGGTCCGGGCTTAGATTCGGCCAGGCTTCCGTTTCGCTGCGGCGCTGTTCTTAGCTCGACCGCGCTTAGAGATCTGGCCGGATTAGTTGCTTATTAGGGTTTTTGTTCTTCGCGTTTCCGCCGCTGCGGATTGGCGGCGGCCGTCATCTTGTGCCTCGTCTCCCTTTGCATACGCATATGCTCATCGGTTTGTGCCTCATCGGTCCTGTTTTAGATTGCTTAAGTATTATCTTGCCCGGATGCCGGCTAGATTTGAGGCTATGTTCGATGAGAAGCACCACTCCTAGATTAGAATTGACTCACAGTGGTACAGTTCTATGTCTATGTTGCTATATTTACATTGCTTAAGTATTATTTTGCCTGGATGCTTGCTAGATTTGAGGCTATATATCTTCGATGAGAAGCACCACTTCTAGATTAGAATTGACTCACAGTGTTATAGTTCTATGTCTATGTTGGTGGAGGTTTGGTCTATCGTATTTCCTGTTGTTGAGCACACGCTATTCGTTAGCGCTGCGTAGTACGTAGTAAGAAGTAGCCTGCAGTTCTAGATCTTCTGGATCTTGAGCTGTTTGGAGGTTTGTCGAAGCCGAACGTTGCATGGCGGTGTGCATGTGATTGCCACGTAGCGTATATTTAGAATCGATTTTGAGGACCTTGAAGGCCACACGCTTCCTGCTTTTTGTAAGGGCGTAACGTTTCTCACTTGATATGATACGCAGAGCTTGTTTTTTTTTTTACTTGTTTGAAAAGAGTATCACGTGATTCCTGGGTTATTTCCGAATCGGTCGACTCATATATGGTATTTTTACCATTGCTGGCATTGGCGATTAATAAATTGTAGAGCTTATGTGGTTATCCACTTCGCTACCTGCCATTTATTTCAGGTAACGTAGATCGCATGTTGGATTTAATTCTTTCAGTGTATTAAGTAAAGTGACTGTGCAGCTACTGGAATAGGTTGACATACGTTGTCGTATTGCATTGAATGCCTCGCTTTCACGCGATTCCTGGGTTATTTCCGAATCGGTTGACTCATATATGGTATTTTTACCGTTGCTGGCATTTTCGATTAAATTGTAGAGCTTATGTGGTTATCCACTTCGCTACCTGCCATTTTTTTTCAGTTAACGTAGATCGCATGTTTTCTTTCAGTGTTTAAGTAAAGTGACTCTGCAGCTACTGGAATAGCTTGACATACGTTGTCGTATTCCATTGAATGCCTTGCTTTTTTTTCCATGCAAAATCTGAAGTCAAAACTCAATCACTTACATCACTCTGCTCGTTTCTTACACTTGGTAACTTCTGTATTCTGCAGGTGAACTGAGCACCCAACTTTTGTCAAGATGTCTGATAGTCATGAAACCGACAAGAATATTGAGATGTGGAAGATCAAGAAGCTGATCAAGGGACTTGAGTCTGCTAGAGGCAATGGCACAAGCATGATCTCTTTGATTATGCCTCCACGTGATCAAGTCTCGCGTGTGACCAAGATGTTGGGTGATGAATATGGTACTGCTTCAAACATAAAGAGTAGAGTCAATCGTCAATCTGTTTTGGGTGCCATCACCTCAGCTCAGCAGAGGCTGAAGCTGTATAACAGGGTTCCTCCAAATGGATTAGTTCTTTACACTGGAACAATTGTTACTGACGATGGCAAGGAAAAGAAGGTTACAATTGATTTTGAGCCATTCAAGCCCATCAATGCGTCCTTGTACCTTTGTGACAACAAATTCCACACTGAAGCCTTGAGTGAGCTCTTGGAATCCGATGACAAGTTTGGCTTCATCATTATGGATGGTAATGGAACTCTTTTTGGCACACTTAGTGGCAATACTCGTGAAGTGCTTCACAAATTCAGTGTGGATCTCCCCAAGAAGCATGGAAGAGGAGGGCAATCTGCTCTGCGTTTTGCTCGCCTTCGGATGGAGAAGCGTCACAATTATGTTCGGAAAACAGCTGAACTTGCTACTCAGTTCTTCATCAACCCAGCTACCAGCCAGCCTAATGTTGCGGGACTGATATTGGCTGGTTCTGCTGATTTTAAAACAGAACTGAGCCAATCTGACATGTTTGATCAGCGCCTTCAGTGCAAAATACTTAATGTGGTTGATGTTTCATATGGTGGTGAGAGCGGTTTCAACCAGGCCATTGAGTTATCAGCTGAAATTCTAGCAAATGTGAAGTTCATACAAGAGAAGAAGTTGATCGGGAAGTACTTTGAAGAGATTAGTCAAGATACTGGGAAGTATGTCTTTGGTGTTGATGACACCCTGAAGGCTCTTGAAATGGGTGCTGTTGAAACCTTGATGGTGTGGGAAAACCTTGATGTCAATCGGTTTGTGCTTAAGCACAGTGCAACTGGAGAAATTATCATAAAGCATCTGAACAAAGAAGGTGAAGCCGACCAGAGCAACTTCCGTGATCCATCTACCAATGCTGAGTTAGAAGTCCAGGAGAAGACCTCACTTCTGGAATGGTTTGCTAATGAATACAAAAAGTTTGGGTGCACCCTTGAATTTGTTACCAATAAGTCTCAAGAGGGCTCACAGTTCTGTAGAGGATTTGGTGGCATCGGCGGTATCCTCCGCTATCAGCTGGACATTCGCTCCTTTGATGATCTTGATGACGACGAGGGTGTCTATGAAGACTCTGATTAGCAACCAATCAATGACATGCCTGAGGCAGTCGCGGTTAAATCTGAATTTGGCGCGACTATTTGCTCCGGAGCACCTCAAAGAAGCTGTGAGTTTCGTATCATATGCAATTAGCCTGTAATTCCATTGTCTCCCCATGATTTCTGAAGCTCTCCTGTTCTATTTTCAGATCCATTGAATGATGGGCGCGGGTCAGCTACATATTATTATGCTTTAGAAGTCTGAGACGATACAACTGCAATTCCTCTATCAAACGACGTCGAGATGTTATCCTAAATCGCATGATGACTTGTGTACTGAACCTTAGTTGTTACCTCCTGTTTTGCCCATCTTTTTTCCCAGGAACTCCTGCTTGGCTGTTGTCTGAACTGACTCTGTGTTTAGCAACTTGTCTGCCCTGAATTTGAGTTGTTGTAAGCTACCTATTGTTGTTGTCTTGCGGGAAAGGTTGAATTGGGATTCATTCAAGTGTGTCTTTTAACTTCCGATCTATTACCTCGGTCCCAAATTATTTGTCTTAAATTTATCTAGATACGGATGTATATGTGTCTGGACAAATCTAAGACAACTAATTCAAGACGGAGATAGTATTTATCATCTGCATCCCCAGTATAAAGATCACCAAAAGCTTCATCTGCATCTGCTTTGCTAAAGAGCATCGTTTCCTACCTTTGGAAGCGCTACTGCAAGACGAGTCTTGCTTTTTTTTTTTCTTGCTTTTTTTTTCTTTTTCCTTTCGATCTTCACACCGTGGTGCACAGATGCTCCTGCAACGGAGGTGCTGGGACTGTTCCGAACGCCGTGCCGACGAGTCTCCATGGATGACCAAGGTGAAGGTTGCAACACCGGCGAGTGGACTTGCTGCAACCGGCCGAAGTCAGAGCTAGAACCATAGTTGGTTTTTGGCGAGTGGACTTGCTGCAACCGGCCGAAGTCAGAGCTGGAACCATAGTTGGTTTTTGCTGCAAATAAGCAAGTTGAAACCACAGTTGGTTTTTGCTACAACTGCATCACCTTCTCTCCATGGATGACCAGGGTGAAGGTTGCAACACCGGCGAGTGGACTTGCTGCAACCGGCCGAAGTCAGAGCTGGAACCACAGTTGGTTTTTGCTCCAAATAAGCAAGTCGAAACCACAGTTGGTTTTTGCTACGACCGCATCACCTTTTTTTGCTACAACCGGCGTCGCTATTTGCTACAATCTTCGGCGGTGTAGTTTGGTGGACTGCAACGACAAACGAATGTAACTTGAGAGACCAGAAAGCTGCAAACCACACTATGAAAAAACTATGACTGACAACAACAAACGAACTTGTGGCCAGCGACGGCAGACGGCTGCAACTGGCGTCTAATTTTGCTACAACTTTTTGTCGTGCCGTGCTACCACCGGTGTTGAGTTTTGCTACAACCGGTGTCGAAGGTTGGAAAAAAGCTTCAACCGGTTTGTGCAGAAGTTTCAACCGGCGTGAGAAAAAGCTTCAACCTGGTGTGGAGCGGTGAAGCTGAGAGCTGCGGCCAGTGGCACAGTGGTGTTGCGACGGACGACCTACGACGGTGGCGGCTAGGTGTTGCATCGACAGAGACGTCGGGCGTGCTACAAGACGCGCCGTTTTGCTACAAGGGGGGGGGGGCGTCCTGCTGGAACCGGCGAGGACGTGTGCTGCGAGGGCGACCACTGACGACAAGGCAGCGAGGCAAGCGAGCGAGGACGGCCGCCGAGCTGGCTGGCGTCTTGGAGGATCACGGCATGGACGCGGTGGACATGCGCCATAGCTTTCCTTTCTGTTTTTGAACGAAGCAGTTGGAAGAGAGAGAATATCGTGCGGCTATAACTAGTAACTAGGCAGATCGTACAAGTGCGGTGCGACTGCCCGAAATTTCGACCGACGCCTATCATTGGCCTAACAAAAATCACATGGAGGTCGCTAGACCAACTAGTGATGACTACAAGCATTGCGTAAAAATGAAGACCAGATTCAAGCAGATTCATTGAAGATCAACATGAATCGAGATCTAGTAGAGACACCTCTTCTCACGTCTTCCAATGACGCTAGACCTTATTCAACCTCACCAAAAAAGACTTTCACCTCACTTTATATATAAAGTGACAACCACTTGCAACGAGCGATACAAAACCACACGCACCCAAGGCAAGATAGAAAGATGCTAATAAGCAGCTAACACTCACAACAAGTCCAAGTAAATAACAGATACACACTAAGCCTCACTAGGAAATCGAGGGAGCACTCAACTGGGAACAAGCCACTGAGAAGAGACCAAGGCGCACGTCGTCAATCTATGAGCCCCAAGGCGATGCCTTCAAGAAGGATACGCCACCGGAGTGCCGCCACCACCCGATCCAGAGAATCACAATTTTCATTTGGGGCACCTGGGAGGATATGGAGTAACCACAACGGAGCCTTCAAGAAGATGACGACGTCCACGGACGCCGACTCCGTCTGCCCGGGAAAGCCAGGCAGGGTATTCACCCAGGTAAACATACTCCAACTTCGAACAGATTGCGGCCAGTCCTGGGGACATATGCCACATCACAGCCACCGATCGACAAGCATCAACTGCCATGCCGCCCACACGGCCATAGAGACTAGCCCGCACCTGAACCGCGAGCTCCGCCCATGAGCACGCCGCTCCCGCCACCAGATCTTGATTTGGGCACCCGCAACCGCCAGGCCCACGCCGCCTCCGCCACCGCAAGCACATCCCTGCCGGCCACACCATGCAACCCTCCACGTCGGGGCAGCAGCCACCAGCGCCGCCGCGCCCCGAAACGACGAGGTCGTCCAACACCATCCACCACCGCTCGGAGAGGAGAGGAGGCCCCGCCGCCGCCACTGCCATCCGAGCTTTGCCGCCATCGAGCTCCGGCCGCGGCGAGGAGAGTGAAGGAAGGGAGGGAGCTAGGAGCGACGGCGGCTAGGGTTCCCCCGTCGCTCCTTCACGGAGCTACCGCCGCCGCCTCGCCTCATGAAACAAAAAAAAAACACCTAAAACACAAAGCAGGATCCCTCCGGCCGGCAAGGGCCGGGGTCCACCGCATGGCCCCACGGCCAACAAAGACGAGGCAGACCAACGGCAGCGCCGACGGGGGCAGAGGAGCCATAAGCTATTTTCATGTCAAATTCAAGTGTGTCTGTTCTCCTATTAATCAGCGTCTCATTTGCATAGTCTACATCATACTGGAATCAGCTGGTACTCTACATCATCAACATCATACATACATGAAAAAAAAGACCAGGAAGGTATTCTACAATGGAGGATCATCAGGTCAGGACGACGTCTTTGGGTTTGCCTTCTCCCACCCGCCGCAGGAGTCGTCGCAGCAGCTCTCCTCGCCGATGACCCTGTTGACGGTCCTGCCGACGCAGCTGGACGAGGCGCAGCCGCCGTCCCTGGCGTTGTCGAAGTCCGGCGCGAAGCCGAGGAACATCGGCGGCTGCGTCTCCATCCCGTGGCTGCTGCCCAGCGTCCCGTACTGCTTCTCCACGCCGCCGTCCTCCCGGAACCGGACCTTGCACCCGCCGCCGTCCTCCCTGCAGAGGAGCACGTCGTGGCCGGGGTTCCAGAAGATGCGCACGCCGTGCGCCCAGCACAGGTTGGCGCCGCGGTAGGAGCAGAGCACCTCGAACACCTCGTCGCCGCGCACCGCCGGGATCGACATGCGCGCCTCCTCCGCGCTGGGGATCTCCGCCCGCTCCGACCAGACCGGCGCGCTCAGGTTGTGCTCGCTGTAGCCGTGGCACAGCAGCTGCACGTTGCCGTCCGCCATGTCCAGCTCCTCGCCCACCTGCTGCTCGTTGGTCACCACGATCAGCAGCTTCGGCGCGGCGCCGCCGGGCAGGAACGGCGACGGCAGGCTGGGGCACCGGTACCGGAGGAAGTAGCTGGTCGCCACCACCGCGGCAATCAAGACGGCGAGGACCACGATCTTGACCGGCCCCGCGGCCATGACGGCGACGACAACGACGATGATGCTGCGACGGCGGTGGCGCGCCGGCGGAACTTAGGACCGTGGAGATGGAACTGCGCGTACGTGTGTGGTCGAGGCTGGCATGCAAAGCCTCGCTCATGCATGTTTCGCCGTGATCCTTCCTTGGGCTGAGGGAGGCCACAGCGGAGGAAGACAAACTTAGACAGCGGACAGAGGCGAATGAGCTCGTTTTTTCCTCTAGGAGGCCATGGGCCGCACCCCCTAATTTTGGGGTGTCTGTTCACCTGGCTAAATTTGCTGCCCAGCTCCGGCGAGGGAGGGGCAATGACGGCGGCGCGCCTTCTGCTCGCTTCAGTGCTCGTAGTCGTCGCTAGGTGATCTACGGATCTGAATGTAATTTTTATTATTTCTAGTGTTTGTTGTGCTGCCATGGTTGAAGATGAATAGATCGGAAGTTTTCTCGCAAAAACACACACATGAAATGCAACACTCAAATATCATGCCAACTTTTATTCTCATTTGGTAGAGCAAAACATGCTCTGAAGTCTGAATTATGGTTCCATTCGAACAACAGTAGGCAGAAACTCAGCAAGATGATGATGATGACAACAACATCAGGTCTCTGAAGGCACTCCATATATATCAGTGCTGCAGAAGGTCTCTGAACCAGTAGGCCGACGCCTTGGGGTGCCGATCCAGGGTGGGGCTGTTGAAGTCGACGTACACGATGCCGAACTTGGATGAGTAGCCGGAGATCCACTCGAAGTTGTCGAGGAGAGACCACGCGAAGTAGCCGAGGACGTTGGCGCCGCCGTCGATGGCCTTCTTCAGCTCGCCGAGGTAGCTCCGGTAGAACCGGACCCTTGTGGCGTCCCGCAAGTACTGGTCCCGGGTGAGCCCCCCCGGCTGATCCATTCCTGGCAACACGATGATAACAAGGTTATGATATGTGCATGACAAGATGATCGAGAGGCGGCATGAAACCTAGCAAAGATGATATGGAGCTTCAAAAAAGGATGAAGTATTTATCCAGTACCGTTTTCAGTTATGACAATAGGTGGGTTTCCATACTTCTGGCTGAGGTAGTGCACGCATCCGTACATCCCCGACGGGACGATGTAAAGCCACTGAGAATTCGCCTGTAACAAATTCACGCATCGACGAGGATTTTTCATGTTAATTTTGAACTCAACGGTGCAAATATGGTCTGAGAAAATAGGGCTTAAAAAGGTTGCAGCTAAGAGCTACACACATACCTTAGGTCCAATCGGTTTGCCATTTCTCTCAACTGCAAAGATTTCGGCGATGATTAAAAGGGTGAACCGACAATATTCATCGGAATGCAATGATGTAAAACCTAGAGCTTGAGACAAGAAACTCACAGGCATAGGTAACCTGCCAATCGGCCGAGTAGCTGGTCGGCGTCTGCTGCAGCAATTTCTGCCCCTTCATCAGGCTAGCCGTGTACTGGTTGATCCCAATGTAGTCTGCTGAGCCCTTGACCAATTTAGCTTCACTGGGAGTGAACCTGGGCAGCCTCTCTTTCACAAGGTCTTGCATTATCTGTGGGTAATGCCCGTTTATTAGCGGGTCGACAAACCTGCATCCAATGCAACGTTGATGGTGTAAGCATCGGTATATGTTTTGTTTATCTATCTGAAATGCTTTGTCAGAGGATGCTAGTATGGCTTACCAGCCAACATGGAAGTCCCTGGCTCTTTGAGCTGCTGCTTGGTCTTCAGTTGAGTTGGTAAGAGCCTCGTACCAGTTGAAGTCCAGAACTATTCCAACCTTCCCCTTCTGAGCTGCCTACATTTTTAAAAACAAATATTCAGATACTATTCTATCATCAGTCTAGACAGAATGATGTTCACCACAAATCATACATATCTGATATCTCAAGATTTCTTGTCACTTACGGGTTAAGAAAATAATACATGTAGTAAGAAAAAATAATTCAAACTACACTCCTGAAAGCTGAGTCTAGTATGATTTACTCTTGTAATTCAAGTAGAAAAATACCTGATACTTAGTCCGGTATCTTGCAACTGCATAACCATGTGCTAAGAGAAAATTGTGAGCAACGATGTAAGGTTCTGTTGCCGAGTTCCCACCGGCAGCGCATTTGCTGCACCTCTGAGGAGGGTTCGACCCTACATCGTAACCAAGAAGCGCAACTATCCTTGGTTCATTGAATGTAAACCAATGCTTCACACGATCGCCAAAGGTCTTAAAACAAAAGTCAGCGTAGTCCGCAAATAGTCCCCTGCAAAACAAATATTATGAAGATAGTCATGCATTGCTCACTGTTCAACCTTTCATATCAGAGGTACATACTAAATAGAATGCTGTATTTACCTAGAAAAAACATAGTGCCTGTATGTTGTGCATTTTACTTTTGGGTTAACATAAAAAAACTTCCACATGCATAATGTTCATTCTTCAATATGCAATGCTTTTAATAGATAATTTACTGTACACAAAGTAACTGGTAATTTGTCTAAAACATTTATCTTTCACATCCAAATTACTACAAGTCTACAATAACTCCGGAGTGAGAAGGTAAATGTAACACATAAGTAGATAGAAAGATAGAATATTAGTTTGACTTACACCGTCTTTGCATTTAACCAGCCTCCATACTTCTTCTCAAGTGCAAGAGGGAGATCGTAGTGGTAAAGATTGATATAAGGAGTAATGCCTGCTCAGTTTTCATGGAAACATTCAGATAGCATTCAGGTCCCCATGGAAGTTTCACAGGTTGAAATGCATGCTTCGTTGCACGCAAAAAGGGAAATAGATGATTAGTTATATGCTATACCTTTCTGAAGAAGGTAGTTTATCAGATTATTGTAATACGCGACACCTTCTTGGTTAACTTTTCCATCACCATCTGCACAAGTCAAAGTGAATAAGGATGGTAACTCTTGTGTTTCATTCAGAATAATATTGGAGTTATGCATTAGCATGCTACGGTTCCAGCCAAATTCGGAATTACCTGGGAAGATTCTGGACCATGAGATAGAAAACCGGTAGGCATCGAAATTTAATCCTTTCATGAGGTTAACATCTTCCTGTGGTCACATAAAAGAACACATCGTAAGGCCCTGGGAGTTCTTTCTCTGACAGTCGTAGTGTGACCGTTAACAATTAGTACTGCACTGGGATATGTCAACCAGCTCAACTTTTGTGAACTGTGATATCTGAAGTTGTAATTCTGTAGCGTTTACAGTTAGTACTGCGCCGGGAGATGTCAATCAGCTCAATTTTGTGTGAACTGTGATCTATGAAGTGTAATTTTGAAATGGGTACAGATATTTCACTTATATAGAAAGCTTGGTCAGCCATCACTTGACTGACCAAAAGAAGATGGACATTGCCAGCCATTAGCTTCTATTGACAAACAAAATACGGTATCTACGTTTTTGCACGGTGCTATGAAGATCCCAGAGGAGCAGTAAAAGTAGTAGAGATTTCAACTAATTTCTGACATGGAAGTTATTATGATTTCTGATGCGCCTCTGCTTGCTTTGGATGTGGTGGTAGTACCTTGTAGCGATGATACTGATCCGTAGTAACGTCTGCATTTTGATTGCCCGCAATGTTTCCTGCTCATTGCAACATAAACAAGAAAAATGTCAGTGTGGATGGATGAGGTCGAAGAAGAAGAAGAATACACTGTGGATCTCAGTTCAAAATTCTAAGTGGAGTGTTCAGTTCCGCGGCAGCCACCTTCAGTTCAGTTCACACCAGCTCACTGGCCACCGGTAACTCGCTGGTGCTAAGCAAGAGACAGGCAGACGAGAGGAAGGAAGGAATCACCTGGGACGTGGGCGAATGCGTCCCAGATGGAAGGCCCGCGGCCGCCGCCGGCGGCCATGCCCTCCACCTGGTACGCCGACGTGGCCGTCCCGAAGACGAAGCCCTTGGGGAAGGACGCCCGGCTCAGCCCGCCCAGCCAGTTGGGCCGGCGCGGCGACGCCCCCGCGGCCGCGGCTCCCACGCCATGGCACGCCGCCACCAGCGCGAGCAGCATCAGCAGCAGCCCCGACCTCGCGGCCATCTCTCTCGCCGCCGATCGACCAACCCGCTCAGCGCGGTGGCACACTCTTGCTCACTGTTCACACCCACCCACTGGCCACTGGCAGCTCGCCACTACTCGCTAGCTAATGCCAGAGCAGCGGCACGCTCTTCAAGCAGTATTTGTGGGCGCGTCCTGCCTAATAATTGCCGGCGCGGTGGGGCGGGGCGGGGGGCATCTTTTCTGGCGGGGCGCGCGCGTGGTCGAGGCTGGCGGCACGGACGTAGTGCTCCAGTGGCTGGCTGACACGGGCGGGCGCCGGTGATAACGCCGCGTGGGTCACGGTGTCCCACGGGGGAGAAGGAAGGATGCAAGGGGTGACGGGGCGTGGCCGGCGGGAATGATTAATGGTGGCCAGTTCACGCCTGTCGGGGCGCGTCACGTGGCGGGGTCTTCCTCCGGGGATCGGCCATGTGACGCGGCATGTGGTGGCGTGGAGGGTGGGATGGCGCGGATAGCGGAGGTACGGGCCTCGAGCCTGGCACCGGCGAACATGTCGCGGTCCGTGCGCGCGTTCGTTCGGTGCCGACCGCCATGCACGGGAAAGGAAACTGCGGGTATCGAAGTTTGCCTCGGAGGTCTGGACTGGGGCTCGGAGCTGCACGCCTGCACCGGCACCGGTCGGTGCTGCGTACGCTGGGCGGGTTGGTACAGATCGAACACACGCTGCCGTTGGAACCTTGCACATGGTCAGTGGTCAGTGTGCAAAGTAACACAACATATCACCAGCCACCACGAAGTCCCTGATTTCCACATCACTGCAACTCCACGAACAATACCCAACGAGTTTGGAGCACTCCGAGCGCCCTCTCCACATTCTTTCTAGTTGCTTCTTGCATTGTTGCCACGGGGATCAAATATGATCTTCACAAACGCCGCCCACTAAGGATATGTGCCATCGGCAAGGTAATACCCCCCATGTTGTAGTTGTGTCCGTTGCCGATGTAGTTGCACGGTGCGCTTCCCATTACAAAGTCTCCTGAGTAGCGGAGATCGCTGGGGCACATTGATGTCGTCGTGAGAACCAGACATGCCAAAAAAGCACGCCAAACAAAAAAAGTATCCTGAGTGGTGTTTTAACTTTTGTCTTTTTTTGACAATATTCATGCTGAATTTGTCTTTCTTGTTTCTCAATGTATATTTTAAATTTGGACCTGAATTTTTTAGGGATTGTACATTCATTTGACGTGAGCATCCACAATTTTTTTAGAATTTTCAGAAACATTTAAATTTGATTTTCTTTTTGAAATGGTATAATGCTATCACCTAAGGGGTGGTATCATATGATATTCTCCCGCTTTGGCTGCTGATGTCACACACTATGTACTTCAAGAGATTTATAGGGAACAATACCCTTCTGTTAAGGGTGATCCTACAAAGCAAACTCGTGCAATGACTTGAAATGAATTGGATGCTCTGTTCTTCGAGCCCCATGCATGCATACTCGAACAGGAAAAATACCTGTATTCGTCCTCCAAACAGGACACGGCCGGCACGGTCTCCTCCAATCAGGGCAACGCGACCATGCCCGGCCCTGTTCGGCGTCATCGTCCGTGGGGATACGCGGCGGTGGTGACTCCCCACAAGCACGACCTGCCTGGAATCCTGACTTGCCCTGGGGTTCCGCGATGGCGACAGCGGAGGTGGGGAGCCCTAGACCAAAGATCGAGTGAGGAGTGGCGGCACGGTTTTTTGTTTCCTTTTGTAATTATTTGTAAAGAGATAAAACCAGTGGGACGGGGTGGTGGAAGTTGAGACGAAAAAATCGGTGTGGCTACCAACTCCCGCTTTAGGAGTAGAGATAAATCTTACTAGTGTATAGGCAAAGCAAACAGATTTCCACATGTAAATAGTACAATTACTTAGCAAATATAACAATTTTTGTGGTAAAATTTCCTCATCCCATAGTTCAGAAGTACGGGCTACCTTCACGTTTTTTCCGCCAAA
Source organism: Aegilops umbellulata (assembly GCA_032464435.1). Classification (NCBI taxonomy): domain Eukaryota; kingdom Viridiplantae; phylum Streptophyta; class Magnoliopsida; order Poales; family Poaceae; genus Aegilops; species Aegilops umbellulata. The sequence continues at coordinate 269,541,282 of CP136059.1, read as the reverse complement.
AAGAAAAAGCTACCTTTACGTTTGAGTGAACTTAGCATCTGCGAGCTCAAGTTTTCGCTAAAGTAGATGAGGATAAGGGAGTACAGAACGTTACAAAATCAGAACTAAACATTGCAACTATCAGAATGGGGAAGTATTTGATATGGAATCGTGAAATCAAATCAAAACACACACCCGCAGACTGTGGCCGCTTGATAAAGGGGTATCTGGAGCTTATGCTACCAACGAACTTCAGAATAAAAATTCAGTTCCAAAGGGGGGAAAAATAGACACAAATACAACAGTGAAACATAGCTCTGGGCCGTGACGCCGAATTTGTCAGGCGACTCTGTCCGGTGGCTCAAGCAGTTTTCAGCCTTCGAATAGCTCTCCCAGCATCTCCTCCAAAACCTCGGGGCTGTTGCTTCCACCCCTAACTTGTTTCTCGAGCTCCGGATGCTCCTTCAGGTAGTCGCGGTAACCCGAAATGACTCTCTTGGTAATAGTTTCTCGCAGCAAGGATCGGAGCTGAGGGTCCGGAACTTTCCAGAACTTTTGAGTCTGGTATGTTTGGTGAAACGCTGACTGAAATTTGGCCAGCAGCGAGTTTTTCTTCCGACTTTTTGGTTGTCTAAGAGAATTCGATTGTACTAGTATAAAGGACACCACATATCCCCAAGAAGAATCTAGATAGCTGTCCATGTACCTCTCACATTCAGGTGTGAGTTTAAGTGTCGGGTGGTGTAGAGACGACGGCCGCTCAACATCTGACGGTATCGATGGCTCGGACATCTGTGCTACGAAATAGGAATTGTTGAGCAAGAACAAGTAGGTGAGGCTTGGGTCCAAGCACAGTTCCGATTTCTGAAGAAGCAGATTGTTGAGATAATCGGTCATGTCCTGTATCAGGCCGCAAAGCTTTCTGCTGTTTTGGCTCTGCGAGGAGCTCTGCGTAGAAGCGTGTGTTTTCCTCATGAACACTATGCAGTCTACCATGAACCGGGTCTTCCTATGAATCTCGCCTCCTCCCCTTAGAATCTCGACAGCCCACGAGGCGTCCTCCTCCTCGTCGTTGAGTATCGTCCCCACCTTCTTCATCACGGTGGATATGGCCTCGATTAGATTGTCGGCCTGTGTTTCCAGCGAGGAGCCCATCTCGGTGAAGATGCTCCGGGCTTTGGAGGAGATCAGACTGTGCACCAACGAGTCACTTACGTCGGTGAAAATGACCTGGACTTGGGAAGTGATCTGGCTGTCCATGGTAAGCATGTCGTGTGACGCACCGGAGACGCAGATGTACATGCGAAGCATGGACTGAAGATTCTCCACCTTGAAAACGTCGAGGATGGGGTCGATAAAGACGAGCATCTTTGAGATGCTCGCCTTGCCAAACTGCGCCACCAACGGCCTCTCGTGGAGGACGGCGGACACCAGCTCTTTCTTGATACTGACGACGATTACGGTGAGAGCTCGGATCCACCTCTCGACCAATCCTTGGAGCCACGACGCAGGCGTGGCTTGGAGCTCGAGCTGCCGCTGTAAGTCGTACCCATCGCCCATCTGGAGAACCCAGTCGACGTCGAGCTCCACGAACCAGTTCTCCAGGGCGCGGTCCTCGCCGCCGTCGTCTCCGAACGCTTGGACCATGCGCTGGGTGTAGCCATCGCTGACCATTCTGTGAGCAATCTTGGTGAGCTCATCGGCACCGGCCGAACCCAAACCGGAGGAGCAGTAGCCGGAGTTGTTGGAAAGGTAAGAGCTCAAGGCGCTGGAGCCGCTGGAGTAGTTGGATCCGCTGTGGCCGGGCAGGAAGGGGAGAGTCGATCTGATGCTCCATTCGGGCCAGGCCACGCCCCGGATCGAGTCGCGGTAGGAGTCGCACGGCGGGTAGGCGGCAGTGAAGCCGGTGGCGCTCTCCTCAGGCACGGCAGCAAGATGCTCCATCATGCTGCTGGCTGCTACTTTGTGCATGGATGGATTGATGGATCACGCCCTTGGTGGAGTGGAGCTCGGTGAGATTGGCTGGGGAGAGAAAACAGTGCTTTTCCAAGAACCGCGTGATGACTGGCAACAAGGGCAGCAAAGACCTGTGGGTGTCGCGTCAACACCAAATGATGATGATGGAACAGCGAGATCGACGACGGCCACGCGAGCAGATGTTAGACGCGTCGACGCAGTTTCCTGGAGCTTCGTCAGACCAAGGACCGTGCTAATTGTTACGAAAGCAACTTGTGTTACTAAAAGACCAAAACCAATGTATATATATCATGTCTCAACTGGCCGAGCAGTCAGTTTGATGCGTTCACGAGGGGCAAGCAAAATGTAGCAAATGCAACTAAACAAACAAAGTGCCGAATAATCTGGAGAACGACCAGAAGCACGCTCAAGAGGAATACCACCTTGTAGAGCAATAGATGGCTGAATGTTTATGAGATAGGTGAAAGTGGTAACAATCTCAGCCCAGAAGTAAGGCCGAAGAGAGGCAGTGATCATTATCGCACGCGCCGTCCAGGGGCGGCGCTAGGGGTATTCTTGGGTCTTCATGTGAATACCCATGATTTTTACAAAACAATGTTGATTTTGGCAAAACAGTGACAATTTTCGAAAAACAACAATGGTTTTGGCAAAATGAATACACATGAATACTCGGTTGCAAATTCTTGAAGCCGCCATTGGCGCCGTCTCAACAGGGTGATGATGCTTGCGCTTAGCCACACCATTCTGAGCATGAGCATCAGGACAAAAGAACTGACTAAGAGTACCCTGCTCAGTAAGGAATCTTCGCAACGCATGGGAGATATACTCACCGGCTGAATCTGCGTGAAATATATGAATAGGAGTGGAAAACTAGGTATGAACCATGGCAGCAATTTTTTTGTATATACATAAGACTTCACTACAAGAAACCTTGCACAACTCTAACATATATCCCAGTTCCCAAGAAAGCTATATCTGAGAAGAAAATAGTTGCGCAGCGCTGCGCGTCGATCGGGTGATAATACAATAAGATCGACCCCCTCCATGGCCATTGGACAACTATCCGATCTCTTAGGGCGTGTTTGGTTGCCTGCATGAGGGCCGGCCTGGCTCGTGCGGGACGAAAATGGGCCGATTGGTTGCCTGCTTTTACTGTTCGGCCCGAATGGCACGAACCTTAAAGCACTCCTGGGCCCGGCTCCCTGGGAACGCTCGAATCGGCAGTTTCTCCACGGCCAGGCCAGAGCGGTGCACGTGGGCGGCGGCGGCTGCACGCGCGCGGCCACGCTCGAGAAGCCGCGTTGCTTCCCGAAGCGCCGGCAGTTATTAGCCTCACCGCCCCTCACCGCTCCCTCTCCCCACTCTCCCCCACTCTCCCAACTCTCACCGACGGCAGCGGATCGGAGCAGAGCAAGAAGACCACCAGACTCCATCACCAGCAAGCGGATCATCACTTGGCCCGCGGCAATGGCGGTAAGCACTTCTCTCTGTTCGTCATGCAGTACTTTTTCCCGTTCGATCCGGCGATAGATTCGATCCACGACGGAGGGGAATGGGGAATAGAGGTAGATAAGCATGTAGAGGTAGTTCATACGAGTTCATAGTACTTCAAACTAGTTCATGCAAGATCGGAACAGAGGTAGATGCGGATGCAGAAGGGGGATTGGGGGTACACAACGGACACCAGCTCACCGCGGCGACCGTCACGGGCATGCGGAGCGGCGAGTCAAGCCACTGTCCTTCATCTTCTTGTTCATCGCAGTGCAAGGCGGCGGGTCGTCGTTGTCGTCCTCGGCGGAGTTGAGGTCGATCTGCCAGGTACGATGGCCTGGCTCCGGCGCCCTCGCTGGCATCTGCACTGGTTCTTCCTCCTCCTTAGGCTCCCCACCGATGACCCCCGACGGCATGATTACCGTCTCCCAGTACACCGCGGCACAACGATCATTAGGAGCCCAGTAGTTCTTGTACTTGGACCACTTCTTCCTCTGTTTAGCATCGTTGGAGACGGCCTGATTCATGGCCCAACGAATGATGTCGACTGCCATCGCGCTCTTCGCTGGGTCAGGAATCAGCGTCTTCAGCTCTTATGCAGCGGCCCTCTTGAGCACTGCATCAGATTCCTTCTGCATGTCAGGCATGGAGCCGAAGTTCGAGCACACCTCCATGGTGTTCTCGAACTTGGTGCAGTCACCAGCCGACCACCCGAGGAAGAAGGCCCTCCAGCCAATACTCCAAGGGAAGGGGTTGGCGTTGGAGCTGGAGCTAGAGCTCATGGCGATGGAGAGGAGGAAGGTTGACAGTGAGAGAAGAGAGGGGGTGGGTAAGTAGTGGTGGGCAGGGTGAGTAAATATAGGGGCGGTGGAGAGGAGGAGAAGAGTGATAGTCATGCTGTTTTAACTACATGCTGTTCAATAAGCCATGAACTATGTGATGTGCCTGACTCCGTGAATTGTGTGCAGATCGAGGAGAGCAATGGGCACGGAGGTGCTCCCAGCCGTTGAAAACAAGGGCAAGCAGCCCCTTCATCCAATGCCCGACGAGGTTGTGCTGCCGCCCACCGCCGACGAAGAACCAAAGACGCCTGAGGCTGGCGACGACGAGCGCATGGAGGATCCCCCCAGCAACAAGCGCCGCAACTACGACCACTACCATGAGGAGGATGGCCCAACTCACTTCTGCAAGGTCATCCTTGCACCGAAGCTTGGGTCCATCCCCATGCCCCTGGACTTCACCAAGCACTTTGTCGCGGTGCCGACGGAGTTCAAGCTCAGGAACAACACCTGCTGCTCCTGGAAGGTGACAGTGAAGCTGATGAACGACAGGGTGACCCTGGATCAGGGTTGGGCTACCTACGTAGCCGTTCGCCAGATCAAGATCTACTACATGGTGGCTCCTCACTCCCGACACCCTCAAGGTCATCATCTTCGACGATGATGGCATTGAGGTGGTCAACAAGTGCGGGAAGCACGACAAAGCCTTTGCCGCCAAGGACTAGGGCCGTGGCACCTCCTTCCTAAGTACTATCGAGTCTGCTTTGAACTGTTTATGTTTATTGTTTATGCGTTGAACTGTTATGAAGTGTTGTACTGCTTATTTGAAATATGCTCTTAAGAAGTTGATCCTTTGTTTATACTCTGCTCTGCTTATGATGTGTGCTACATGGTTGTGCCGAAGTATGCTGGTAACCTCACCAACTAGCCAAAGAGGTTATCACACACCATGTGTTGCATACAACCATACACCATGCCTTGGGATTATCTAGTAACATGCAGGCAACCAAACACCAGGCAGTGCGGTTCAGCCCATGCAGGCAAGAGGGCATTCAGGCAACCAAACAACTTGCATATGGTGTATTTGAGGCTGCATTTGCAGGGTCAGCCCTGTGTTTCGGGAGGCCCTAGGCGAACTCAACGACATGGGCCCCTATGTCCTAAGTCCTAAGACAATGTATATGTATGCATGTGTTATATATATAACTTATTAAAAGTAACTTTCAATCACACATCTTTAGTTTAAAATATGAGTACGATAATTCAAATGACTCCATCGAGAACAATAATAACCAAATTCGAACCGACTCCATAAAAAAACAATGGTACTAAAAAGATCGCAAAATGAAACTAACATGACATGATTACCTCAAATAGAATTTTCAGATCACTTTCTTTCTTCTTCCTCCTTTTTTCAGCACCCGGCAATTGCTTCTTCTTAGGTAACATGGCAGGCTAATGTCCTAAAATCATGAAGAAAAGATCAAAAGAGCATACAAAGAATTAGGATTTATAGATCGGATGATTGGAACCCTAGACATGTTACATAGAATGACAAAAAATTGATAGATTGGATTACAATACGTACATACTAAATAAAGAACAAATAAACTACTGAGATTGTCAAATTGAGGTTTGGGGATGGACAGGAACATGGATGCATACTTCTTGACTTCCAGTCGGATGCGTACTTGTATAGGTATTGCCGTATTGCCGCGGTGCCGGATGCCCGGGTTGCCGCCTGCCTGCCGGACTGTTGTGTGGCGGCGACGGCGAGCCGGCGAGGCGAGGGCGACACGGCAAGGGTCGAGGGGCAAGGAGCCGAGCGAGCGAGAAGGCCGACGGGCGGGCGAGGGCGACGAACCTACAAAGGAAACGTCGAAACGAGCGTGAGTCACGGCGCCGCTTTGCCTTCGCGTATCCATCAGCGATCGCTAGCTAGCTATATCTGGGCCGCCTAGCCCATCCTATTTCTTTTCTTTAATTCTTTTGTAATTTTTTACTTGCTTTTTGCTGGGCTATAGTATATGCATATACTCCATCATGTGCCCCCCACTCGCCTGGGCCCTTGGCCGTCGCCCCGTTGCCCATGCCCCAGGGCCGGCTCTGTGCATTTGCATAGCCAGGCTGAGTTGAGAAGGCTATGCAATGCAGCCACTATAGACTACGACAACCAAACACGCCCTTAAGGTTTTGCAACAAGACTTGTGTTGTGATTGACGCTTTGCAATATACTCTCTCTGTTTCTAGATGTAAGCCCTCCGTTTCTAAATATATAGATGTATTTTAGAGTACAGAACTGTAGATTCATTTATTTTGCTTTGTATTGGGCCCATATTAAAATCTCTAAAAGGTCTTATATTTAGGAATGAAGGGAGTACGTGCCTTGTTGCGGTTCGTCGAACCGTTTTCCCTTCTCCTTTTTCTATGAAACAAAGACCTCTGCTGCAGTCACAACAAAACGACCTTCTACTTAGCTAGCATGTCTAGACAACGTCGCAAAATTTGGCCGCCGACACCGTCACAACATTGCAGTGTTGCGATCGCAATAAAAATCTGGCCACCTTGTGCGATCACAATAAAAATCGCAGTAAAAAGATCTGGATGAATTATAAAATTTTAGGGTTAATTATCGTTTTGCCCCCACTTGTGTCCATGTACTCAGTTTTAGCCCCAGTTACGAATCGTGCTCATTTTTGGCCCTAGTTGTGCGCACCAACTCGTTCCGTGAGTATTGTCGTCTCTATCAGTTCAACATATTTGACTCGGCCCTTACAGGTGGGACCAGGCGGTAGGTGGAGACACGGTACATGATCAGACCGTTGCGGGCCGTTGCTCTCGTGGCTTGTGGGACCCAGCAGAGAGCCGTTGCTCTTATGGCTTATGGGACCCAGCAGAGACCCGTTGTTGGCCGCCGGTGTGCAATAAAAGCGGCGGCGGAACGCGCCCCCGGAGCTCGCAGCGGTGAGCAGCAATCAGCCTAACGGGGGACGGGGTTGGAGACGGACATGCACAGAGGTGGGTGGCAACCACTGTTGGTAGCTAGGAGCCGGGTGATGTCTACTACACAACCTTCTTCTTGTAGACGTTGTTGGGCCTCCAAGTGCAGAGGTTTGTAGGACAGTAGCAAATTTCCCTCAAGTGGATGACCTAAGGTTTATCAATCCGTGGGAGACGTAGGATGAAAATGGTCTCTCTCAAACAACCCTGTAGCCAAATAACAAAGAGTCTCTTGTGTCCCCAACACACCCAATACAATGGTAAATTGTATAGGTGCACTAGTTCGGCAAAGAGATGGTGATACAAGTGCAATATGGATGGTAGATATAGGTTTTTGTAATATGAAAATATAAAAACAGCAAGGTAACTAATGATAAAAGTGAGCGTAGATGGTATTGCAATGCTAGGAAACAAGGCCTAGGGTTCATACTTTCACTAGTGCAAGTTCTCTCAACAATAATAACACAATTGGATCATATAACTATCCCTCAACATGCAACAAAGAGTCACTCCAAAGTCACTAATAGCGGAGAACAAACGAAGAAATAATGGTAGGGTATGAAACCACCTCAAAGTTATTCTTTCCAATCAATCAATTGGTCTATTCCTATAAGTGTCACAAACAGCCCTAGAGTTCGTACTAGAATAACACCTTAAGACACAAATCAACCAAAACCCTAATGTCACCTAGATACTCCAATGTCACTGATACGTCCATTTTACATCATGCTTTTATATCGATATTTATTGCATTTTGGGCTGTTATTTCACGTTATGTCACAATACTTATGGCTATTCTCTCTTATTTTACAAGGTTCACATGAAGAGGGAGAATGCCGACAACTGGAATTCTGGGCTGGAAAAGGAGCAAATATTAGAGACCTATTCTGCGCAACTCCAAAAGTCCTGAAACTCCACGAAATATCTTAAAATAAATAAAGAAAAATCCTCGCCAAAGATGAAGGCCAGGGGGCCCACACCCTGCTCACGAGGGTGGGGGGCGCGCCCCCCTCCTAGGGCGCGCCCCTACCTCGTGGGCCCCCTGGTGGCTCTTCGACGCCCATCTTCTCCTATATGAAGTCTTTCGTCAATAAAAAAATAGGAAGCAACCTTTCGGGACGAAACTTCGCCGCCATGAGGCGGGACCTTGCCGGAACCAATCTAGGGTTCTGGCAGAGCTGTTCTGCCGGGGACACTTCCCTCCGGGAGGGGGAAATCATCGCCATCGTCATCACCAACGCTCCTCTCATCGGGAGAGGGCAATCTCCATCACATCTTCACCAGCACCATCTCATCTCCAAACCCTAGTTCATCTCTTGTATCCAATTCTTGTCTCCAAGTCCGGGATTGGTGCTAGTATGTTGCTAGTAGTGTTGATTACTCATTGTAGTTGATGCTAGTTGGTTTATTTGGTGGAAGATCATATGTTCAGATCCTTTATGCATATTATTACCCCTCTGATTATGAACATGAATATGCTTCGTGAGTAGTTACGTTTGTTCCTGAGGACAAGGGAGAAGTCTTGCTATTAGTAGTCATGTGAATTTGGTATTCCTTCGATATTTTGATGAGATGTATGTTGTCTAGCCTCTAGTGGTGTTATGTGAACGTCGACTACATAACACTTCACCATTATTTGGGCCTAGAGGAAGGCATTGGGAAGTAATAAGTAGATGATGGGTTGCTAGAGTGACATTAGCTTAAACCCTAGTTTATGCGTTGCTTCGTAAGGGGCTGATTTGGAATCATATGTTTCATGCTATGGTTAGGTTTACCTTAATACTTTTGTTGTAGTTGCGGATGCTTGCAATAGAGGTTAATCATAAGTGGGATGCTTGTTCAAGTAAGAACAACACCCAAGCACCGGTCCACCCACATATCAAATTATCAAAGTACCGAACGTGAATCATATGAATGTGATGAAAACTAGCTTGACGATATTCCCATGTGTCCTCGGGAGCGCTTTTCCTTATATAAGAGTTTGTTTCGGCTTGTCCTTTGCTACAAAAAGGATTGGGCCACCTTGCTGCACTTTATTTACTTTTGTTACTTGTTGCTCTTTACAATTTACCTTGTCACAAAACTATCTGTTACCACTTATTTCAGTACTTGCAGAGAATACCTTGCTGAAAACCGCTTATCATTTCCTTCTGCTCCTCGTTGGGTTCGACACTCTTACTTATCGAAAGGACTATGATAGATCCCCTATACTTGTGGGTCAGCAAGACACTTTTCTGGCGCCGTTGCCGGGGAGTGTAGCGCCTTTGGTAGGTGGAATTTGGTAAGGAAAAATTTATATAGTGTGCTGAAATTTATTGTCACTTGTTACTATGGAAAGTAATTCTCTGAGGGGCTTGTTCGGGGTATCTTCACCCTGTCCAGTAGAGCAAAGAGTTGCTCCTCAACCTACTGAACTTATTGAAAATGAAGTTCCTTTTGAATTTCCTTCGGGTATGATGGAAAAACTGCTAGCTAATCCTTTTACAGGAGATGGAACAAAGCATCCTGATGAGCACTTAATATATGTGGATGAAGTTTATGGATTATTTAAGCTTGAAGGTATACCCGATGATGTTGCTAAGAAGAAGGTACTCCCTTTATCTTTGAAGGGAGACGCATTGACATGGTATAGGATATGTGATGATACGAGATCATGGAACTATAAAAGATTGAAGTTGGAATTTTACCAAAAGTATTACCCTATGCATCTTGTTCATCGTGATCGTAATTATATATAAAATTTCTGGCCTCGCGAAGGAGAAAGCATCGTTGAAGCTCGGGGGAGGCTTAAATCAATGTTATATTCATGCCCCAATCATGGGTTTCCAAGGGAAACAATTATTCAAAATTTGTATGCTCGGCTTTCTGAAAACAATCGCACCATGCTCGATACTTCTTGTACTGGCTCTTTTATGATGAAGACTATTGAATTCAAATGGGACTTATTGGATAGAATGAAATGCAACTCTGAAGATTGGGACCTCTACGAAGGTAAGGAGTCAGGTATGACACCTAAGTTTGATTGTGTTAAATCTTTTATGGATACCGATATTTTCCATAAGTTTAGCACTAAATATGGACTTGACTCTGAGATAGTAGCTTCTTTCTGTGAATCTTTTGCTACTTATGTTGATCTCCCCAAGGAGAAGTGGTTTAAATATCATCCTCCCATAGAAGTAAAAGTAGCCGCACCTATTAAAGTTGAAGAAAAGTTTGTCACTTATAATGATCCTATTGTTCCTACGTCTTATGTTGAGAAACCACCTTTCCCTGTTAGAATAAAGGATCATGCTAAAGCTTCAACTGTGGTTCGTAAAAGCAATATTAGAACTTATGCACCTCCTGAGCAAATTAAAGTAGAACCTAATATTGCTATTGTTAAAGATATCTTGTTTGATAATATTGATGGACATGTTATTCAATTCAACGGTGAAACTGCTAGAATTGCTAAACCTTGTGCTAAAGATAAACATAGACCTGTGGTAGGCGTGCCTGTTATTTCTGTCAAAATAGAAGATCATTGTTATCATGGCTTATGTGATATGTGTGCTAGTGCTAGTGTTATACCGCATACTTTGTATGAAGAAATTAAGCATGAAATTGCACCTGCTGAGTTAGAAGGTATTGATGTCACAATTGAACATGCCAATAGAGATACTATTTCACCAATTGGGATTGTTAGAGATGTTGAGGTCTTGTGCGGGAAAACCAAATATCCTGCTGATTTTCTTGTTCTCACTTCTCCACAAGATAGCTTTTGTCCCATTATATTTGGTAGGCCCTTCTTGAACACTGTTAATGCTAAGGTAGACTGCAAAAAGAATGTTGTTACTATTGGCTTGGATGATATGGTTCATGAGTTTAATTTCTCTAAATTCAGTAAACAACATTGTGAGGAAGAATTGCCTAGTAAGGATGAAATTATTGGTCTTGCTTCTATTGCTGTACCTCCTAGTGATCCTTTAGAACACTATTTGCTAGACCATGAAAATGATATGTTCATGAATGAAAGAAGGGAAATAGATGAAGTATTCTTTAAACAGGAACCTATTCTGCAACACAATTTGCCTGTTGAAATCCTAGGGGATCCTCCTCCACCTAAGGGTGATCCCGTGTTTGAGCTTAAACCGTTGCCTGATAATCTTAAATATGCTTATCTTGATGAAAAGAAGATATATCCTTTTATTATTAGTGCTAACCTTTCAGAGCATGAAGAAGAAAGTTTATTGAAAACTCTGAAGAAGCACTGTGCTGCTATTGGATATACTCTTGATGATCTTAAGGGCATTAGTCCCACTCTATGTCAACACAAAATAAATTTGGAAGCAGATGCCAAACCAGTTCGTGACCCTCAACGACGTTTGAATCCTAAAATGAAAGAAGTGGTAAGAAAAGAAATACTCAAGCTTTTAGAGGCAGGTATAATTTATCCCATTGCTAATAGTCAATGGGTAAGTCATGTTCATTGTGTCCCTAAGAAGGGAGGTATTACTGTTGTCCCTAATGATAAAGATGAATTGATTCCACAGAGAATTATCACAGGTTATAGGATGGTAATTGATTTCCGCAAATTAAACAAGGCTACTAAGAAATATCATTACCCCTTACCTTTTATTGATCAAATGCTAGAAAGATTATGCAAACATACACATTACTGCTTTCTAGATGGTTATTCTGGTTTCTCTCAAATACCTGTGTCGGCTAGAGATCAATCAAAGACTACTTTTACATGCCCTTTTGGTACTTTTGCTTATAGACGTATGCCTTTTGGTTTATGTAATGCACCTGCTACCTTTCAAAGATGCATGATGGCTATATTCTCTGACTTTTGTGAAACGATTTGTGAGGTTTTCATGGACGAATTTTCCGTCTATGGTTCCTCTTTTGATGATTGCTTGAGCAATCTTGATCGAGTTTTGCAGAGATGTGAAGAAACTAATCTTGTCTTGAAGTGGGAAAAGTGTCACTTTATGGTAAATGAGGGTATTGTCTTGGGGCATAAAGTTTCCGAAAGAGGTATTGAAGTTGATAAAACCAAGGTTGATGCTATTGAAAAGATGCCATGTCCCAAGGACATCAAAGGTATAAGAAGTTTCCTTGGTCACGCCGGATTTTATAGGAGGTTCATTAAGGACTTCTCAAAAATTTCTCGGCCTCTGACTAATTTATTACAAAAGGATGTACCATTTGTCTTTGATGATGATTGTGTAGAATCATTTGAAATACTTAAGAAACATTAGTCTCTGCACCTGTTGTTCAACCACCTGATTGGAATTTACCCTTTGAAATTATGTGTGATGCTAGTGATTATGCTGTAGGTGCTGTTCTAGGGCAAAGAGTTGATAAGAAATTAAATGTTATCCATTATGCTAGTAAGACTCTCGACAATGCTCAAAGAAATTTTGCTACTACTGAAAAAGAACTTCTAGCAGTTGTATTTGCTTGTGATAAGTTCAGACCCTATATTGTTGATTCTAAAGTAACTATTCACACTGATCATGCTGCTATTAAATATCTTATGGAAAAGAAAGATGCTAAACCTAGACTTATTAGATGGGTTCTCTTGCTACAAGAATTTGACTTTCATATTGTTGATAGAAAAGGAGCTGAGAACCCCGTTGTAGACAACTTATCTAGGTTAGAGAATGATCTTGATGACCCACTACCTATTGATGATAGCTTTCCTGATGAACAATTAAATGTCATAAGTACCTCTCGTAGTACTGCTTGGTATGCTGATTATGCTAATTACATAGTTGCCAAATTCATACCACCTAGCTTCACATACCAACAAAAGAAAAATTTCTTCTATGATTTGAGACATTACTTCTGGGATGACCCACATCTTTATAAAGGAGTAGATGGTGTTATTAGACGTTGTGTACCTGAGCATGAACAGGAACAGATCCTACGCAAGTGCCACTCTGAAGCTTATGGAGGACACCACGCTGGAGATAGAACTGCACATAAGGTATTGCAATCCGGTTTTAATTGGCCTAATCTCTTCAAGGATGCCCGTAAGTTTGTCTTGTCTTGTGATGAATGCCAAAGAATCGGTAATATTAGTAGACGTCAAGAAATGCCTATGAATTATTCACTTGTTATTGAACCATTTGATGTTTGGGGCTTTGATTATATGGGACATTTTCCTGCCTCTAATGGATATACACATATTTTAGTTGCTGTTGATTACGTTACTAAGTGGGTAGAAGCTATTCCAACTAGTAGTGCTAATCATAACACTTTTATTAAAATGATTAAGGAAGTTATTTTTTCGAGGTTTGGAGTCCCTAGATATTTAATGACTGATGGTGGTTCACACTTTATTCATGGTGCTTTCCGTAAAATTCTTGCTAAGTATGACGTTAATCATAGAGTTGCATCTCCTTATCACCCACAGTCTAGTGGTCAAGTAGAATTGAGCAACAGAGAGCTCAAATTAATTTTGCAAAAGACTGTCAATAGGTCTAGAAAGAATTGGTCCAAGAGACTTGATGATGCATTATGGGCATATAGAACTGCATATAAAAATCCTATGGGTATGTCTCCGTATAAAATGGTTTATGGAAAAGCATGTCACTTACCTCTCGAACTAGAACATAAGGCTTATTGGGCTATTAAAGAGCTCAACTATGATTTCAAACTTGCCGGTGAGAAGAGGATATTTGATATTAGCTCACTTGATGAATGGAGAACCCAAGCTTATGAAAATGCCAAGGTATTTAATGAAAAAGTTAAAAGATGGCATGACAAAAGGATAAAAAGCGTGAGTTTAACGTAGGTGATTATGTATTGCTATACAACTCTCGTTTAAGATTTTTTTTTGCAGGAAAACTTCTCTCTAAATGGGAAGGCCCCTATGTTATCGAGGAGGTCTATCGTTCCGGTTCCATAAAAATCAACAACTTTGAAGGCACAAATCCGAAGGTGGTAAACGGTCAAAGAATTAAACATTATATCTCAGGTAATCCCATAAATGTTGAAACCAATATTATTGAAACCGTAACCCCGAAGGAATACATAAGAGACACTTTCCAGAACGTTTCAGACTCCGAAAAGGAATAGGTACGTGGTACGGTAAGTAAACCGACTCCAAAACAATTTTTAAGGCAATATTTCTCCGTTTTGGAATATTTAGAAAAATAGAAAAATAAGTGGCAGCCCTGGAAGGGCACGAGGGTGGTGGGCGCGCCCCCTACCTCGTGAGCACCTCGTGTGCCTTCCGGCCTCCGTTTTCTTGCACGATACGTACTTTGGTCGGTAAAAATTCACTATATATTCTCCCGAAGGTTTTGACTCCCGTATCACGCAAATCTCCTCTATTCTTGTTTCGAGCTGTTTTTCTGACAGATCTAGACCATCATGCCGACCCCAAGCGCTTCCAAGGACAAGTTCTTCGAGAAGGTAATCAACCCTTACCTCGCGGAGGTGCTGCGACACCCTCAAACCATTGAGATGCGTGATGGGTTGCTGCACATCCGCGATGCTGAGGGACCAAAGGGAACCGGAAGCGTGGAGGCAAGGCTCGAAGCAATGGAGGAATAAGTTTTCAAGTTCCAAGGGATGTTGGAGCGTGGAATCAACGCTAGCCACGCGATGCTCGCGGAGTTCATCAACAACTACGAGCCGGATGCCAAGAACACTGAGGAGGCCATCTTCAAGCTACATGAGAAGATCGAGCACCTCCAAGCCCAAGTCTATGACCTGCAAAATCAAAACTGTGAGTATGAATACAAATTTAAAAGGATGAGTTTGGCTGCAGATTTGAGGATTCCGGAGACTCGATCATCCTTCTATGATGGTGAGCCTATGCCATGAAAGGTGGACGACAAGCCCGCATCATCAACAACACCTCTCCTTCTTCACCGACAAAGGATACATAATCACATGGGTATGGGCACTCCCCCTGGCAACTGCCAAGCTTGGGGGAGGCGCCCCGATATCGTATCACAATCACATCTCCTATCTTTACCGTTTTTCTTAGTTTGATCCTATTAGTAGTATCGTGATCTAGTGGAATAAATTTGATGGCATGATCTAGTTTTGAGTTTTGCTTTGTGATCTCTCTATGTAAGCGAGTCCGTGAGCTATATATAATAAATATTAGTGTTGAGTTAAGGGCTTGATTATTTTGCCATGATCCTGGGTAAAATAAAAGAAGAAAAAGAATAAAAAGAAACAAAAGTTCATATTGATCTTATTGAGAGTAATGACTTCACATAGAAAGAGTATGATGATTAAAAGTTGTTGGGAGTTGGCAGACATAGCTTTGGTCATCGTTGTAATTAATAGGAAGTAATAAGGAAGGAGAGGTTTCACATATAGATATATTATCATTGACATCTTTTATGATTGAGAGCACTCATTAAAATATGACATTCTAAAGAGTTGATGTTGGACAAGGAAGACAGCATAGTGAGTTATGTTTTCTTATATCTGAGATAAAGTATGTTGCCATGGATCCTCTAACATGTTGAGCTTGCCTTTCCCCCTCTTGCTAGCCAAATTCTCAGCACCAAGTAGAGAAACTACTTGTGCTTCCAAAAAACCCTTAAAACCAGTCTTGCCATGAGAGTCCACCATATATACCTATGGATTGAGTAAGATCCTTCAAGTAAGTTGTCATCGGTGCAAAGAAATAAAAATTGCTCTAAATATGTATGATTGATTGGTGTGGGAGAAATAAGCTTTATACGGTCTTGTGATGTGAAAGTAATAAAAGCAACGGACTGCATAATAAAGGTTCATATCACAAGGGGCAATATAAAGTGACGTTTTTTCGCATTGAGATTTTGTGCATCCAACCATAAAAGTGCATGGCAACCTCTGCTTCCCTCTGTGAAGGGCCTATCTTTTATCATTATCTTCTACCTTATGCAAGAGTCATGGTGATCTTCACCCTTCCTTTTTCATTTTATCCTTTGGCAAGCCCAGCATGTTGGAAAGAACATGATATAAATATATATATATATATATATATATATATATATATATATATATATATATATATATATATATATCTAATTGGATGTAGGGGAGCATGAATTATTATTGTTGACATTACCTTTGAGGTAAAAGGTTGTGGGGCAAAACTATAAGCCCCTGTCTTTCTCTATGTCCGATTAAAACTTCATAACCACAAGTATTGCGTGAGTGTTAGCAATTATGAAGGACTAGATGATAATTGAGTATGTGGACTTGCTTTTTAGCTCTGACATAGTATCTTTCCGATGTTATGATAAATTGCAATTGCTTCAATGACTAAGGTTATAGTTTGTTGGTTCTCAATAAGGTTTCTGATTCATACTTTTGCATTGTGAAAAGATCATCACTTGAACATAAGTAATCATATAACAATATCTATATATGTTGCTGTTATGAGAATAATCATGATGCCTTCATGTCCGTATTTTATTTTTTATCGACGCCTCTACCTCTAAACATGAGGACATATTTATTGTTATCGCCTTTTCGCTTGAGGACAAGCGAGGTCTAAGCTTGGGGGAGTTGATACGTCCATTTTGCATCATGCTTTTATATCGATATTTATTGTATTTTGGGTTGTTATTTCACGTTATGTCACAATACTTATGGATATTCTCTCTTATTTTACAAGGTTCACATGAAGAGGGAGAACAGCTGGAATTCTGGGCTGGAAAAGGCGCAAATATTAGAGACCTATTCTGCGCAATTCCAAAAGTCCTGAAACTCCACGGAATATCTTAAAATAAATAAATAAAAATCCTCGCCAAAGATGAAGGCCAGGGGGCCCACACCCTGCTCACGAGGGTGGGGGGCGCGCCCCTACCTCGTGGGCCCCCTGGTGGCTCTCCGACGCCCATCTTCTCCTATATGAAGTCTTTCGTCAAGAAAAAAAGAGGAAGCAACCTTTCGGGACGAAACTCCGCCGCCATGAGGCGGAACCTTGGCGGAACAAATCTAGGGCTCCGACACAGCTGTTCTGCCGGGTTCACTTCCCTCCGGGAGGGGGAAATCATCGCCATCGTCATCACCAACACTCCTCTATTCGGGAGAGGGCAATCTCCATCAACATCTTCACCAGCACCATCTCATCTCCAAACCCTAGTTCATCTCTTGTATCCAATTCTCGTCTCCAAGTCTGGGATTGGTGCTAGTAGGCTGCTAGTAGTGTTGATTACTCCTTGTAGTTGATGCTAGTTGGTTTATTTGGTGGAAGATCATATGTTCAGATCCTTTATGCATATTATTACCCCTCTGATTATTAACATGAATATGCTTCGTGAGTAGTTACGTTTGTTCCTGAGGACAAGGGAGAAGTCTTGCTATTAGTAGTCATGTGAATTTGGTATTCGTTCGATATTTTGATGAGATGTATGTTGTCTAGCCTCTAGTGGTGTTTGATACGTCTCCAACGTATCTATAATTTTTGATTGCTCTATGCTATATTATCTACTGTTTTGGACTATATTGGGCTTTAATTTCCACTTTTATATTATTTTTGGGACTAACCTATTAACCGGAGGCCCAGCCCAGAATTGCTGTTTTTTTTGCCTATTTCAGTGTTTCGAAGAAACAGAATATCAAACGGAGTCCAAACAGAATATTCCTTTCTGGAACGTGATTTTCTTCCCGAATATGACCCAGAAGACTTGGACCCTACGCCAAGGAAGCTTCCAGATGGGCACGAGGTAGGGGGGTGCGCCCTACACCCCCAGGCGCGCCCCACCCTTGTTGGCCCACCGAGGCTCCACCGACGTACTTCTTCCTCCTATATATCCACGTACCCCTAAACGATCAACACAGGAGCCAAAAACCTAATTCCACCGCCGCAACTTTCTGTATCCACGAGATCCCATCTTGGGGCCTGTTCCGGAGCTCCGCCGGAGAGGGCCATCATCACGGAGGGCTTCTACATCATCCTAGCCCTTCTGATGAAGTGTGAGTAGCTTACCTCAGACCTTCGGGTCCATAGTTATTAGCTATATGGCTTCTTCTCTCTTTTTGGATCTCAATACAATGTTCTCCCCCTCTCTTGTGGAGATCTATTCGATGTAATCTTCTTCTTTTTGCGGTGTGTTTGTTGAGACCGATGAATTGTGGTTTTATGATCAAATCTATCTATGAACAATATTTGAATCTTCTCTGAATTCTTTTATGTATGATTGGTTATCTTTGCAAGTCTCTTCGAATTATCCGTTTGGTTTGGCCAACTAGATTGGTAGTTCTTGCCATAGGAGAAGTGCTTAGCTTTGGGTTCGATCTTGCGGTGTCCTTTCCCAGTGACAGAAGGGGCAGCAAGGCACGTATTGTATCGTTGCCATCGAGGATAACAAGATGGTGTTTATTTCATATTGCATGAATTTATCTCTCTACATCATGTCATCTTGCTTAAAGCGTTACTCTGTTTTTAACTTAATACTCTAGATGCATGCTGGATAGCGGTCGATGAGTGGAGTAATAGTAGTAGATGCAGAATCGTTTCGATCTACTTGTCACGGACGTGATGCCTATATACATGATCATGCCTAGATATTCTCATAACTATGCTCAATTCTGTCAATTGCTCAACAGTAATTTGTTCACCCACCGTAGAAAACTTATGCTCTTGAGAGAAGCCACTAGTGAAACCTATGGCCCCCGGGTCTATTCTCATCATATCAATCTCCATCACTTTAATCTTGTTTTGCTTTTTTACTTTGCCTTTTACTTTTCACTTTGCATCTTTATACCAAAAATACCAAAAATATTAGCTCTATCAGATCTCACTCTCGTAAGTGACCGTGAAGGGATTGACAACCCCTAATCGCGTTGGTTGCGAGTTCTATCGATTTGTGCAGGTACGAGGGACTTGAGCGTGGCCTCCTACTGGATTGATACCTTGGTTCTCAAAAACTGAGGGAAATACTTACGCTACTCTGCTGCATCATCCTCTCCTCTTCGGGGAAAACCAACGCAAGTTCAAGAGGTAGCAAGAAGAATTTCTGGCGCCGTTGCCGGGGAGTCTACGCAAAAAGCCAACATACCAAGTACCCATCACAATCCCTATCTCTCGCATTACATTAGTTGCCATTTGCCTCTCGTTTTCCTCTCCCCCACTTCTCCCTTGCCGTTTTATTCGCCCTCTCTTTCTCCTTCCCCTTCTCCTTCTCCGTTTGCCTTTTTCTTGCATGCCTTTTGTTTGCTCGTGTGTTGGATTGCTTGTTTGTCGCGATGGCTCAAGATACTACCAAATTGTGTGACTTCACCAATACCAACAATAATGATTTCCTTAGCACTCCGATTGCTCCTCTTGCCAATACCGAATCTTGTGAAATCAATACTGCTTTGTTGAATCTTGTTATGAAAGATCAATTCGCCGGCCTTCCTAGTGAAGATGCCGCTACTCATCTGAATAGCTTCGTTGATTTATGTGATATGCAAAAGAAAAAAGATGTCGATAATGATGTCGTTAAATTGAAGCTATTTCCTTTTTCGCTTAGAGATCGTGCTAATGCTTGGTTTTCGTATTTGCCTAACAATAGTATTGATTCTTGGAACAAGTGCAAAGATGCTTTTATCTCTAAGTATTTTCCTCCTGCTAAGATCATCTCTCTTAGAAACAATATTATGAATTTTAAGCAACTTGATCACGAACATGTTGCACAAGCTTGGGAGAGAATGAAATTAATGATACGTAATTGCCCTACTCATGGTTTAAATTTGTGGATGATTATACAAAAAATTTATGCCGGATTGAATTTTGCTTCTAGAAATCTTTTAGATTCGGCTGCAGGAGGCACTTTTATGGAAATCACTTTAGGAGATGCTAATAAACTCCTAGATAATATTATGGTTAATTATTCTCAATGGCATACTGAAAGATCTTCTAATAAAAAAGTGCATGCGATAGAAGAAATCAATGTTTTGAGTGGAAAGATGGATGAACTTATGAAATTATTTGCTACTAAGAGTGTTTCTTCTGATCCTAATGATATGCCTTTGTCTACTTTGATTGATAATAACAATGAATCTATCGATGTGAATTTTGTTGGTAGGAATAATTTTGGTAACAACACGTATAGAGGGAATTTTAATCCTAGGCCATATCCTAGTAATCCTTCTAATAATTATGGAAATTCCTATAACAACTCTTATGGAAATTATAATAAGATGCCCTCTGAATTTGAGAATAGTGTTAAAGAGTTTATGAATTCACAAAATAATTTTAATGCTTTGCTTGAAGAGAAATTGCTTAAAGTTGATGATTTGGCTAGGAATGTTGATAGAATTTCTCTTGAGGTTGATTCTTTAAAGCTGAGATATATTCCTCCCAAGCATGATATCAATGAGTCTCTCAAAGCCATGAGAATTTCCATTGATGAGTGCAAGGAAAGAACCGCTAGGATGCGTGCTTCCAAAGATGCCTTTATTAAAGCGTGTTCTTCCAATTCCTATGAAAATCAAGATGAAGATCTAAAAATTATTGATGTGCCCCTATCAAATCTTTGTTTTGCAATATGAATCTTGATGAAACTGAATATGATCTTCCTTTACCTAGAAGGCGTTCCAAAAATTCGGGGTATTTAGATCTTTATGATGAAATTGATGAAAGTGGGATTGAAAGAAATAAAAACTTAGATGTTGCTAAACCCACTATATTGGATTTCAAGGAATTTAATTATGAAAGTTGCTCTTTGATTGATTGTATTTCCTTGTTGCAATCCGTGCTAAATTCTCCTCATGCTTACAGTCAAAAGAAAGCCTTCACCGAGCATATTGTTGATGCCTTGATGCAATCTTATGAAGAAAAACTTGAGTTGAAAATCTCTATCCCTAGAAAACTCTATGATGAGTGGGAACCAACTATTAAAATTAAAATTAAAGATAATGAGTTTTATGCTTTGTGTGATTTGGGTGCTAGTGTCTCCACTATCCCCAAAACTTTGTGTGATTTGCTAGATTTCCGCGATCTTGATGATTGCTCTTTAAACTTACATCTCGCGGATTCTACTATTAAGAAACCTATGGGAAGGATTAATGATGTTCTTATTGTTGAAAATAGGATGCGACGCCTGGATAATTAAGCTACAGTAATTCTCTGCTAATGATGTCACGTCACTTTGATTACTATCGCTAATCTCGTGTTAGTTCGAAACCGATTCAAACTCAAATTCAATTAAAGGCAAACAATAAAAGTTTTCAAATATTAAAACTAAAAATGTTCGGAGTGAGCCAAATAATGCATAATTAGTAATGGTGGAGAAACCACATTGTTAGAAAAGGTTTAAATGCAATTAGGTAATTAAAATAGTAGTCAAAACAATTAAATAATTACATATTGGATTTTATTAAATATTAAACTATTTTGTTTTGGGTAAATAATTGTTGTGGCAGTAGTATAATTATAAATGCAGGTTTAGGTTCTAGTGGCAATTTTTTATAAAGCAGAAACTTAGAGGAAACTAAATAAAAAAAAGAAAAGAAGCACCCCCACGCTGGGCCAACCGGCCCAGCTAGCCAGCCGGCCAGCCCAGCCGACCACTTTGCCCCTGGCCTATTAGGCCACTTCCCTCTACCAAACCCTAACCGCACCTACTCCCTCCCCCACGAACCCCACTCACTCCTCCCTCTGCCCCCGATCTGGATCGGGAAAATGGCGCCCCGACCCCCATCGCCTCGACGTGCATCGCCGCCCCGCGCCCGGAGAACGCCGCCTCACCGGAGTCCCTCCCCCGCTGGCCTGCTTCCTCCTCTCCGACGGCCTGCTTCCCCGCCGCACGTCGTCCCCGACATCCACCCCGAGCCCCGCTACCCCCGTCCCTACTTCCCACTGTGAGAATGAGCCCCTCCCTCCCCTCTCTCCCTCCCGCGTTGTGCCTGCGCCCATCTGCGCTCGCGCGCCCGCGCACACACGCGCCGCGACCCTTGCTGGCTGCGCCCGGGCCGCGCTTGGCCATCGCTGCTGGCGCATCGCCCCCCCCCCCCCCGCGACAGCGCTCCCACCCTAAAGCTCGCCACGAACCGCTACTGCCGCTCGCCGAGGCCGCCGCCCGCTCGCGTGCTCATACCGCTCCCCCTCTGCGTGCGCACTGCCGCGCGGCGACTGTGCCACCGCAACCCCGCGCGCCCCGCTCCGCTCCACACTGCAGCGCCCCGCTTGCCGCTGCCCTGCTGTGCACGCCGCCCGTTCCGCCCACTCCCCGCCGTGCGCCCTTCCCCTCCTGCTGCCTCGCACCGCGCCGCAACGCACCGGCCTCTGTTGCCGCGCGCCAACGCCCCCACGAGGTCGTGCCTCGACTAGTGCCCCCCCCGGCTCCGCTTCCGGCCGTCGTCATCGGTCGTCGGCCGCCCGCACATCGGTGCCCCGCCGCGCCCCTGTATTCGGGCGACGCCCGTGCTCTATGGCCAGCGCCCGCTCGGGCCTCGTTAGCGCCCGATCCACTATGGCCTCAAGGGCCACAGACAGATGGGGCCCATGTCCTTAAAACGTTTTAATAAAAAAAACAAAAATAAATAACAATAATAATAATAATAATATTGTTTAATTAATTAACTAA
Organism: Aegilops umbellulata; assembly: GCA_032464435.1. Taxonomy (NCBI): domain Eukaryota; kingdom Viridiplantae; phylum Streptophyta; class Magnoliopsida; order Poales; family Poaceae; genus Aegilops; species Aegilops umbellulata. Next base: position 269,518,538 of record CP136059.1, on the reverse strand, counting down.
ATTAATTAAGTTAATTAATCCTACTTAATTAATCTAATTAACCTGTTAGTTTAGTTGAACCCTAATTAGATTAATCAGTCAATGACATGCGGGACCCACATGTTAGTTTGACCCAGTCAACCTCTATTGACTGCTGACGTCATGCTGACGTCAGCAAACACTGTTGTGGATAATGTTAGATTAAAATAATTAAATAAATCCTAAAAATGATTTAAATCTTTTAAAATTAATATAAAATAAACCGTAGCTCGGATGGGAAAACTTTGTACATGAAAGTTGCTCAGAACGACGAGACGAATCCGAATACGCAGCCCATTCGTCCGCTACACATCCCTAGCATAGTAAACTCACAACTTTCCCCCTCCGGTTCCTCTGTCCGAAAACGCGAAACACCGGGGATACTTTCCCGAATGTTTTCCCCCCTTCACCGGTATCACCTCCTACTGCGTTAGGTCACCTATAGCACCGCGTATTACCATGTTACACTTTGTGATGCTTTGATTGCTCTGTTATTTATTGTGTTCCCCCTCCGTTACTTCTTGCCGGTAGACACCGAGACCGACGCCGCTGCTGGTGCCCCGATCGACTACGTTGTTGACAACCCCTCTCTCTTGCCAGAGCAACCAGGCAAGCCCCCCCCCTTGATCACCAGATATCGCCTATTCTTCTCTATACTGCTTGCATTAGAGTAGTGTAGCATGTTACTGCTTTCCGGTATTCCTATCCTGTTGCATAGCCTGTCCTTGTAACTACTGTTGATACCTTTACCTGCAATTCTACCTGCTTAGTTTAGGATGCTAGTTTACCATCAGTGGCCCTACATTCTTGTCCGTCTGCTGTGCTATACTATCGGGTCGTGATCACTCGGGAGTTGATCACGGGTATATACTATAAATTAAACATGATACATGTGGTGACCAAAGTCGGGTTGGCTCGAGGAGTACACGCGAGTGATTCACGGATTGGGGGCTGAAAGGACCTTTGTCCCGACGGCCCTCTGTGTGGATCTTTGTGGCAGAGCGGCAGGGCAGTTCGAGGCTACCTAGGAGAGAGGTGGGCCTGGCCCTGTCGGCGTTCGCGGATACTTAACACGCTTAACGAGATCTGGGTATTTGATCTGAGTCTGGCTACTGGCCTATACGCACTAACCAACTACGCGGGAAAGATATGGGCACTCGGCGTCGTGGTATCAGCCGAAGCCTTCGTGACGTCAGCGACTGAGCGGCGCGCGCCGGATTGGAACGTAAGCCTTCTCTTGTATTAAGGGGGCTAGTTCTGCTTCCGGCCGCCCACGCAACGTGCAGGTGTGCTCAAGACGATGGGCCCAGACCCCTGCGCGCTTAGGTTTAGACCGGCGTGCTGACCTCTCTGTTGTGCCTAGGTAGGGCTGCGACGTGTTGATCTTCCGAAGCCGGTCATGACCCAGGAAAGTGTGTCCGGCCAAATGAGATCAAGCGTGTTGGGTTATGTGGTGCACCCCTGCAGGGAAGTTAATCTGTTCGAATAGCCGTGTCCCTCGGTAAAAGGATGACCCAGAGTTGTACCTTGACCTTATGACAACTAGAACCGGATACTTAATAAAACACACCCTTCCAAGTGCCAGATACAACCCGGTGGTCGCTCTCTAACAGGGCATCAAGGAGGGGATCGCCGGGTAGGATTATGCTATGCGATGCTACTTGGAGGACTTCAGTCTACTCTCTTCTACCTGCTGCAAGACGGAGGCGACCAGAAGCGTAGTCTTTGATAAGACTAGCTATCCCCCTCTCATTCTGGCATTCTGCAGTTCAGTCCACTGATATGGCCCTTTACACATATACCCATGCATATGTAGTGTAGTTCCTTGCTTGCGAGTACTTTGGATGAGTACTCACGGTTGCTTTTCTCCCTCTTTTCCCCCTTTTCCTTCTACCTGGTTGTCGCAACCAGATGCCGGAGCCTAGGAGCCAGACGCCACCGTCGACGACGACTCCTACTACACTGGAGGTGCCTACTACTACGTGTAGCCCGCTGACGACGACCAGGAGTGGTTAGGAGGATCCCAGGCAGGAGGCCTGCGCCTCGTTCGATCTGTATCCCTGTTTGTGCTAGCCATCTTATGGCAACCTTGTTTAACTTATGTCTGTACTCAGATATTGTTGCTTCCGCTGACTCATCTATGATCCAGCACTTGTATTTGAGCCCTCGAGGCCCCTGGCTTGTATTATGATGCTTGTATGACTTATTTTATTTGTAGAGTTGTGTTGTGATATCTTCCCGTGAGTCCCTGATCTTGATCGTACATATTTGCGAGCATGATTAGTGTACGATTGAATCGGGGGCGTCACATAGGAATTATGTGCCAGTAGATTTCATTGTTCTTGATATAGATTGCAATCCTTCTTGCCCTATTATTTTTGGTAGACCTTTCCTTAGAACGGTTGGTGCGATTATTGATATGAAGGAAGGGAATATTAGATTCCAATTTCCATTAAAAAAGGGCATGGGACACTTTCCAAGAAAGAAAATAAAATTTCCATATGAAACCATCATGAGAGCCACTTATGGATTGCCTTCCAAAGATGGCAATACTTAGATGTATCCTCGCTTTTATGCCTAGCTAGGGGCGTTAAACGATAGCGCTTGTTGTGAGGCAACCCAATTTTATTTTTAGTTTTTTGTGTTTTTCTTATGTTAGGGAATAAATAACCCATAAAACTTCTGTTTGGATGTGGTTTTGTGTTTTAATTAGTGTTTGTGCCAAGCTAGACCTATTGGATCTTCTTAGATGATAGTTATTTGATCTTGCTGTAATTTTCAGAAACTTTGCGTTCAGTGCCCGAATTATTAAAAATCATCAGAACGTGATAAAATACTGATTCCAATTGCTGCTGATCAATAAAAAAATTGTCTAGATCTTATAATTTGCGTAGATTTTTTGGAGTTCCAGAAGTTTGCGTTAGATACAGATTACTACAGACTGTTCTGTTTTTGACAGATTCTGTTTTTCGTGTGTTGTTTGCTTATTTTGATGAATCTATGGCTAGTATTGGAGGGTATGATCCATAGAGAAGTTGGAATACAGTAGCTTTAACACCAATATAAATAAAGAATGAGTTCATTACAGTATCTTGAAGTGGTTTTATGTTTTCTTTCTCTAACGGAGCTCACGAGATTTCTATTGAATCTTGTGTTGTGAAGTTTTCAAGTTTTGGGTGAATTCTTTTGATGGATTATGGAACAAGGAGTGGCAAGAGCCTAAGCTTGGGGATGCCCGTGGCACCCCCAAGATAATCCAAGGACACCAAAAAGTCAAAGCTTGGGGATGCCCCGGAAGGCATCCCCTCTTTCGTCCACTTCCATCGGTAATTTACTTGGAGCTATATTTTTATTCATCAACATGATATGTGTTTTGCTTGGAGCGTCTTCTATTATTTGTGTCTTTGTTTGTTAGTGTTCCACAATCATCCTTGCTGTAAACACCTTTGAGAAAGCCATCTATGAATTAAAATTTGATAGAATACTCTATGTGCTTCACTTATATCTTTTGAGCTATGTAGTTTTGCTCTATATGCTTCACTTATATCTTTTGAGCGTTATAATTTTGCTCTATGTGCTTCACTTAGATCTTTTAGAGCATGGTGGTGGTTTGTTTTAAAGAAACTATTGATCTCTCATGCTTCACTTAAATTATTTTGAGAGTCTTAATAGCATGGTAAATTGCCTAAAATAATATGCTTGGTATTCATGATTTGTGAAATTTTCTTTTGAGTGCGTTGAATACTAAGAAAAGATTGAAGCATGATAATTGTTTTGAGATATGGAGGTGATAATATTAGAGTCATGCTAGTGGAAGTAGTTGTGAATTTAAAGAATACTTGCATTGAAGTTTGTGATTCCCGTAGCATGCACATATGGTGAACCGTTATGTAACGAAGTCGGAGCATGAATTTTTTATTGATTGTACTCCTTATGAGTGGCGGTCGGGGACGAGCGATGGTATTTTCCTACCAATCTATCCCCCTAAGAGCATGCACGTAATACTTTGCTTTGATAACTTCTAAATTTTTGCAATAAGTATATGAGTTCTTTATGACTAATGTTGAGTCCATGGATTATATGCACCTTTTTCCCATCCTTCCACCATTGCTAGCATCTCTAATACCGCGCACTTTTCACCGGTATCATACACCCACCATATATCTTCCTCAAAACAGCCACCATACCTACCTATCATGGCATTTCCATAGCCATTCCGAGATATATTGCCATGCAACTTTCCACCGTTCCGTTTATTATGACACGCTCCATCATTGCCATATTGCTAGCATGATCATGTAGTTGACATCGTATTTGTGGCAAAGCCACCATTCATAATTCTTTCATACATGTCACTCTTGATTCATTGCATATCCCGGTACACCGCCGGAGGCATTCATATAGAGTCATATCTTGTTCTAAGTATCGAGTTGTAATTGTTGAGTTGTAAGAAAAATAAAAGTGTGATGATCATCATTTTTTAGAGCATTGTCCCAGGTGAGGAAAGAATGATGGAAACTATGATTCCCCCACAAGTCGGGATGAGACTCCGGACGAAAAAAAAGAGGCCATAAAAAAAGAAAAGGCCCAAATAAAAAAATGAGAGAAAAAGAGAGAAGGGACAATGTTACTATCCTTTCACCACACTTGTGCTTCAAAGTAGCACCAAGATCTTCATGATAGAGAGTCTCCTATGTTGTCACTTTCATATACTAGTGGGAATTTTTCATTATAGAACTTGGCTTGTATATTCCAATGATGGGCTTCCTCAAAATGCCCTAGGTCTTCGTGAGCAAGCGAGTTGGATGCACACCCACTTAGTTTCTTTTGTTGAGCTTTCATATACTTATAGCTCTAGTGAATCCGTTGCTTGGCAATCCCTACTCACTCACATTGATATCTATTAATGGGCATCTCCATAGCCCGTTGATACGCCTAGTTGATGTGAGACTATCTTCCCCTCTTTTTATCTTCTCCACAACCACCGTTCTATTCCACATATAGTGCTATATCCATGGATCACGCTCATGTATTGCGTGAAGGTTGAAAAAGTTTTGAAAATGTTAAAGTATGAAACAATTGCTTGGCTTGTCATTGGGGTTGTGCATGATTTAAATACTTTGTGTGGTGAAGATGGAGCATAGCCAGACTATATGAATTTGTAGGGTTAACTTTCTTTGGCCATGTTATTTTGAGAAGACATAATTGCTTTATTAGTATGCTTGAAGTATTATTATTTTTATGTCAATATGAACTTTTGTCTTGAATCTTTCGAATCTGAATATTCATAGCACAATTAAGAAGTTTTGCATTGAAATCATGCCAAGTAGCACTCCGCATCAAAAATTCTCTTTTTATCATTTACCTACTCGAGGACGAGCAGGAATTAAACTTGGGGATGCCTGATACATCTCCAACGTATCTATAATTTTTGATTGCTCCATCCTATATTATCTACTGTTTTGGACTATATTGGGCTTTATTTTCCACTTTTATATTATTTTTGGGACTAACCTATTAACCGGAGGCCTAGCCCAGAATTGCTGTTTTTTTTGCCTATTTCAGTGTTTCGAAGAAACAGAATATCAAACGGAGTCCAAACAGAATATTCCTTTCTGGAACATGATTTTCTTCCCGAATATGACCCAGGAGACTTGGACCCTACGCCAAGGAAGCTTCTAGATGGGCACGAGGTAGGGGGCGCGCCCTACACCCCCAGGCGCGCCCCCACCCTCGTGGGCCCACCGAGGCTCCACCGACGTACTTCTTCCTCCTATATATATCCACGTACCCCCAAACGATCAGAACAGGAGCCAAAAACCTAATTCCACCGCCGCAAATTTCTATATCCATGAGATCCCATCTTGGGGCCTGTTCCGGAGCTCCGCCGGAGCGGACCATCATCATCATCACGGAGGGCTTCTACATCATCCTAGCCCTTCCGATGAAGTGTGAGTAGCTTACCTCAGACCTTCGGGTCCATAGTTATTAGCTAGATGGCTTCTTCTCTCTTTTTGGATCTCAATACAATGTTCTCCCCCTCTCTTGTGGAGATCTATTCGATGTAATCTTCTTCTTTTTGCGGTGTGTTTGTTGAGACCGATGAATTGTGGATTTATGATCAAATCTATCTATGAACAATATTTGAATCTTCTCTGAATTCTTTTATGTATGATTGGTTATCTTTGCAAGTCTCTTCGAATTATCCGTTTGGTTTGGCCAACTAGATTGGTAGTTCTTGCCATGGGAGAAGTGCTTAGCTTTGGGTTCGATCTTGCGGTGTCCTTTCCCAGTGACAGAAGGGGTAGCAAGGCACGTATTGTATCATTGCCATCGAGGATAACAAGATGGTGTTTATTTCATATTGCATGAATTTATCTCTCTACATCATGTCATCTTGCTTAAAGCGTTACTCTGTTTTTAACTTAATACTCTAGATGCATGCTGGATAGCGGTCGATGAGTGGAGTAATAGTAGTAGATGCAGAATCGTTTCGATCTACTTGTGACGGACGTGATGCCTATATACATGATCATGCCTAGATATTCTCATAACTATGCTCAATTCTGTCAATTGCTCAACAGTAATTTGTTCACCCACCGTAGAAAACTTATGCTCTTGAGAGAAGCCACTAGTGAAACCTATGGCCCCCGGGTCTATTCTCATCATATCAATCTCCATCACTTTAATCTTGTTTTGCTTTTTTACTTTGCCTTTTACTTTTCACTTTGCATCTTTATACCAAAAATACCAAAAATATTAGCTCTATCAGATCTCACTCTCGTAAGTGACCGTGAAGGGATTGATAACCCCTAATCGCGTTGGTTGCGAGTTGCTATCGATTTGTGCAGGTACGAGGGACTTGAGCGTGGCCTCCTACTGGATTGATACCTTGGTTCTCAAAAACTGAGGGAAATACTTACACTACTTTGCTGCATCATCCTCTCCTCTTCGGGGAAAACCAACACAAGCTCAAGAGGTAGCAAGAAGAATTTCTGGCGCCGTTGCCGGGGAGTCTATGCAAAAAGTCAACATACCAAGTACCCATCACAATCCCTATCTCTCGCATTACATTAGTTGCCATTTGCCCCTCGTTTTCCTCTCCCCCACTTCACCCATGCCGTTTTATTCGCCCTCTCTTTCTCCTTCCCCTTCTCCTTCTCCGTTTGCCTTTTTCTTGCATGCCTTTTGTTTGCTCGTGTGTTGGATTGCTTGTTTGTCGCGATGGCTCAAGATACTACCAAATTGTGTGACTTCACCAATACCAACAATAATGATTTCCTTAGCACTCCGATTGCTCCTCTTGCCAATACCGAATCTTGTGAAATCAATACTGCTTTGTTGAATCTTGTTATGAAAGATCAATTCGCCGGCCTTCCTAGTGAAGATGCCGCTACTCATCTGAATAGCTTCGTTGATTTATGTGATATGCAAAAGAAAAAAGATGTCGATAATGATGTCGTTAAATTGAAGCTATTTCCTTTTTCGCTTAGAGATCGTGCTAATGCTTGGTTTTCGTATTTGCCTAACAATAGTATTGATTCTTGGAACAAGTGCAAAGATGCTTTTATCTCTAAGTATTTTCCTCCTGCTAAGATCATCTCTCTTAGAAACAATATTATGAATTTTAAGCAACTTGATCACGAACATGTTGCACAAGCTTGGGAGAGAATGAAATTAATGATACGTAATTGCCCTACTCATGGTTTAAATTTGTGGATGATTATACAAAAAATTTATGCCGGATTGAATTTTGCTTCTAGAAATCTTTTAGATTCGGCTGCAGGAGGCACTTTTATGGAAATCACTTTAGGAGATGCTAATAAACTCCTAGATAATATTATGGTTAATTATTCTCAATGGCATACTGAAAGATCTTCTAATAAAAAAGTGCATGCGATAGAAGAAATCAATGTTTTGAGTGGAAAGATGGATGAACTTATGAAATTATTTGCTACTAAGAGTGTTTCTTCTGATCCTAATGATATGCCTTTGTCTACTTTGATTGATAATAACAATGAATCTATCGATGTGAATTTTGTTGGTAGGAATAATTTTGGTAACAACGCGTATAGAGGGAATTTTAATCCTAGGCCATATCCTAGTAATCCTTCTAATAATTATGGAAATTCCTATAACAACTCTTATGGAAATTATAATAAGATGCCCTCTGAATTTGAGAATAGTGTTAAAGAGTTTATGAATTCACAAAATAATTTTAATGCTTTGCTTGAAGAGAAATTGCTTAAAGTTGATGATTTGGCTAGGAATGTTGATAGAATTTCTCTTGAGGTTGATTCTTTAAAGCTTAGATATATTCCTCCCAAGCATGATATCAATGAGTCTCTCAAAGCCATGAGAATTTCCATTGATGAGTGCAAGGAAAGAACCGCTAGGATGCGTGCTTCCAAAGATGCCTTTATTAAAGCGTGTTCTTCCAATTCCTATGAAAATCAAGATGAAGATCTAAAAGTTATTGATGTGTCCCCTATCAAATCTTTGTTTTGCAATATGAATCTTGATGAAACTGAATATGATCTTCCTTTACCTAGAAGGCGTTCCAAAAATTCGGGGTATTTAGATCTTTATGATGAAATTGATGAAAGTGGGATTGAAAGAAATAAAAACTTAGATGTTGCTAAACCCATTATATTGGATTTCAAGGAATTTAATTATGAAAGTTGCTCTTTGATTGATTGTATTTCCTTGTTGCAATCCGTGCTAAATTCTCCTCATGCTTATAGTCAAAATAAAGCCTTCACCGAACATATTGTTGATGCCTTGATGCAATCTTATGAAGAAAAACTTGAGTTGAAAATCTTTATCCCTAGAAAACTCTATGATTAGTGGGAACCAACTATGAAAATTAAAATTAAAGATAAAGAGTTTTATGCTTTGTGTGATTTGGGTGCTAGTGTCTCCACTATCCCCAAAACTTTGTGTGATTTGCTAGATTTCCGCGATCTTGATGATTGCTCTTTAAACTTACATCTCGCGGATTCTACTATTAAGAAACCTATGGGAAGGATTAATGATGTTCTTATTGTTGCAAATAGGAATTATGTGCCAGTAGATTTCATTGTTCTTGATATAGATTGCAATCCTTCTTGCCCTATTATTCTTGGTAGACCTTTCCTTAGAACGGTTGGTGCGATTATTGATATGAAGGAAGGGAATATTAGATTCCAATTTCCATTAAAAAAGGGCATGGGACACTTTCCAAGAAATAAAATAAAATTTCCATATAAAACCATCATGAGAGCCACTTATGGATTGCCTTCCAAAGATGGCAATACTTAGATGTATCCTCGCTTTTATGCCTAGCTAGGGGCGTTAAATGATAGCGCTTGTTGTGAGGCAACCCAATTTTATTTTTAGTTTTTTGTGTTTTTCTTATGTTAGGGAATAAATAACCCATAAAACTTCTGTTTGGATGTGGTTTTGTGTTTTAATTAGTGTTTGTGCCAAGCTAGACCTATTGGATCTTCTTAGATGATAGTTATTTGATCTTGCTGCAATTTTCAGAAACTTTGCGTTCAGTGCCCGAATTATTAAAAATCATCAGAACGTGATAAAATACTGATTCCAATTGCTTCTGATCAATAAAAAATTGTTTAGGTCTTCTAATTTGCGTAGATGTTTTGGAGTTCCAGAAGTTTGCGTTAGATACAGATTACTACAGACTGTTCTGCTTTTGACAGATTCTGTTTTTCATGTGTTGTTTGCTTATTTTGATGAATCTATGGCTAGTATTGGAGGGTATGATCCATAGAGAAGTTGGAATACAGTAGCTTTAACACCAATATAAATAAAGAATGATTTCATTATAGTATCTTGAAGTGGTTTTATGTTTTCTTTCTCTAACGGAGCTCACGAGATTTCTATTGAGTTTTGTGTTGTGAAGTTTTCAAGTTTTGGGTGAATTCTTTTGATGGATTATGGAACAAGGAGTGGCAAGAGTCTAAGCTTGGGGATGCCCGTGGCACCCCCAATATAATCCAAGGACACCAAAAAGTCAAAGCTTGGGGATGCCCCGGAAGGCATCCCCTCTTTCGTCCACTTCCATCGGTAATTTACTTGGAGCTATATTTTTATTCATCAACATGATATGTGTTTTGCTTGGAGCGTCTTCTATTATTTGTGTCTTTGTTTGTTAGTGTGCCACAATCATCCTTGCTGTAAACACCTTTGATAAAGCCATCTATGAATTAAAATTTGATAGAATACTCTATGTGCTTCACTTATATCTTTTGAGCTATGTAGTTTTGCTTTATGTGCTTCACTTATATCTTTTGAGCGTTATAATTTTGCTCTATGTGCTTCACTTAGATCTTTTAGAGCACTGTGGTGGTTTGTTTTAAAGAAACAATTGATCTCTCAGGCTTCACTTAAATTATTTTGAGAGTCTTAATAGCATGGTAAATTGCCTAAAATAATATGCTTGGTATTCATGATTTGTGAAATTTTCTTTTGAGTGCGTTGAATACTAAGAAAAGATTGAAGCATGATAATTGTTTTGAGATATGGAGGTGATAATATTAGAGTCATGCTAGTGGAAGTAGTTGTGAATTTAAAGAATACTTGCGTTGAAGTTTGTGATTCCCGTAGCATGCACGTATGGTGAACCGTTATGTAACGAAGTCGGAGCATGAATTTTTTATTGATTGTACTCCTTATGAGTGGCGGTCGGGGAAAAGCGATGGTATTTTCCTACCAATCTATCCCCCTAAGAGCATGCACGTAATACTTTGCTTTGATAACTTCTAAATTTTTGCAATAAGTATATGAGTTCTTTATGACTAATGTTGAGTCCATGGATTATATGCACTTTTTTTCCCATCCTTCCACCATTGCTAGCATCTCTAATACCGCACACTTTTCACCGGTATCATACACCCACGATATATCTTCCTCAAAACAGCCACCATACCTACCTATCATGGCATTTCCATAGTCATTCCGAGATATATTGCCATGCAACTTTCCACCGTTCCGTTTATTATGACACGCTCCATCATTGCCATATTGCTAGCATGATCATGTAGTTGACATCGTATTTGTGGCAAAGCCACCATTCATAATTCTTTCATACATGTCACTCTTGATTCATTGCATATCCTGGTACACCGCCGGAGGCATTCATATAGAGTCATATCTTGTTCTAAGTATCGAGTTGTAATTGTTGAGTTGTAAGAAAAATAAAAGTGTGATGATCATCATTTTTTAGAGCATTGTCCCAGGTGAGGAAAGAATGATGGAAACTATGATTCCCCCACAAATCAGGATGAGACTCCGGACGAAAAAAAGAGGCCATAAACAAAAGAAAAGGCCCAAATAAAACAATGAGAGAAAAAGAGAGAAGGGACAATGTTACTATCCTTTTACCACACTTGTGCTTCAAAGTAGCACCAAGATCTTTATGATAGAGAGTCTCCTATGTTGTCACTTTCATATACTAGTGGGAATTTTTCATTATAGAACTTGGCTTGTATATTCCAATGATGGGCTTCCTCAAAATGCCCTAGGTCTTCGTGAGCAAGCGAGTTGGATGCACACCCACTTAGTTTCTTTTGTTGAGCTTTCATATACTTATAGCTCATAACTATGAATTGTGGATTTATGATCAAATCTATCTATGAACAATATTTGAATCTTCTCTGAATTCTTTTATGTATGATTGGTTATCTTTGCAAGTCTCTTCGAATTATCCGTTTGGTTTGGCCAACTAGATTGGTAGTTCTTGCCATGGGAGAAGTGCTTAGCTTTGGGTTCGATCTTGCGGTGTCCTTTCCCAGTGACAGAAGGGGCAGCAAGGCACGTATTGTATCGTTGCCATCGAGGATAACAAGATGGTGTTTATTTCATATTGCATGAATTTATCTCTCTACATCATGTCATCTTGCTTAAAGCGTTACTCTGTTTTTAACTTAATACTCTAGATGCATGCTGGATAGCGGTCGATGAGTGGAGTAATAGTAGTAGATGCAGAATCATTTCGATCTACTTGTCACGGACGTGATGCCTATATACATGATCATGCCTAGATATTCTCATAACTATGCTCAATTCTGTCAATTGCTCAACAGTAATTTGTTCACCCACCGTAGAAAACTTATGCTCTTAAGAGAAGCCACTAGTGAAACCTATGGCCCCCGGGTCTATTCTCATCATATCAATCTCCATCACTTTAATCTTGTTTTGCTTTTTACTTTGCCTTTTACTTTTCAATTTGCATCTTTATAACAAAAATACCAAAAATATTAGCTCTATCAGATCTCACTCTCGTAAGTGACCGTGAAGGGATTGACAACCCCTAATCGCGTTGGTTGCGAGTTGCTATCGATTTGTGCAGGTACGAGGGACTTGAGCGTGGCCTCCTAGTGTATTGATACCTTGGTTCTCAAAAACTGAGGGAAATACTTACGCTACTCTGCTGCATCATCTTCTCCTCTTCGGGGAAAACCAACGCAAGCTCAAGAGGTAGCAGTGTTATGTGAACGTTGACTACATAGCACTTCACCATTATTTGGGCCTAGAGGAAGGCATTGGGAAGTAATAAGTAGATGATGGGTTGCTAGAGTGATAGAAGCTTTAACCCTAGTTTATGCGTTGCTTCGTAAGGGGCTGATTTGGATCCATATGTTTCATGTTATGGTTAGGTTTACCTTAATACTTTTGTTGTAGTTACGGATGCTTGCAATAGAGGTTAATCATAAGTGGGATGCTTGTTCAAGTAAGAACAACACCCAAGCACCGTTCCACCCACATATCAAATTATCAAAGTACCAAACGTGAATCGTATGAACGTGATGAAAACTAGCTTGACGATATTCCCATGTGTCCTCGGGAGCGCTTTTCCTTATATAAGAGTTTGTTCCGACTTGTCCTTTGCTACAAAAAGGATTGGGCCACCTTGCTGCACTTTATTTACTTTTGTTACTTGTTGCTCGTTACAATTTACCTTGTCACAAAACTATCTGTTACCACTTATTTCAGTACTTGCAGAGAATACCTTGCTGAAAACCGCTTATCATTTCCTTCTGCTCCTCGTTGGGTTCGACACTCTCACTTATCGAAAGGACTACGATAGATCCCCTATACTTGTGGGTCATCAGTCACCTCAAGTATTTGTGGGTATGATTATACGATATGCATCACACAATCTCAGATTCAACTATTCAACCAACACAAAGGACCTCAAAGAGTGCCCCAAAGTTTCTACCGGAGAATCAAGACGAAAACGTGTGCCAACCCCTATGCATAGGTTCATGGGCGGAACCCGCAAGTTGATCACCAAAACATACATCAAGTGAATCACGTGATATCCCATTGTCACCACAGATACGCACGGCAAGACATACATCAAGTGTTCTCAAGTCATTAAAGACTCGATCCGATAAGATTACTTCAAAGGGAAAACTCAATCCATTACAGAGAGTAGAGGGGGAGAAGCAACATAAGATCCAACTATAATAGCAAAGCTCGCGATACATGAAGATCGTGCCAAATCAAGAACACGAGAGAGAGAGAGAGAGATCAAACACATAGCTACTGGTACATACCCTCAGCCCCGAGGGTGAACTACTCCCTCCTCATCATGGAGAGCGCCGGGATGATGAAGATGGCCACCGGTGAGGGATCCCCCATCCGGCAGGGTGCCGGAACAGGGTCCCGATTGGTTTTTGGTGGCTACAGAGGCTTGCGACGGCGGAACTCCTGATCTATTATGTTCCCCGAAGTTTTTAGGGTATATGGGTATATATAGGAGGAAGAGGTTCGTCGGTGGACCTCCGGGCTGTTCACGAGGCAGGGGGGCGCGCCCTATGGGGTGGGCACGCCCCCCACCCTCGTGGGCAGCCCGGGACTCCCCTGGTGCAACTCCGGTACTCCGTGGGCTTCTTCTGGTCCAAAAATAGGTTCCGTGGAGTTTCAGGTCAATTGGACTCCGTTTGATATTCCTTTTCTTCGAAACACTGAAATAGGCAAAAAATAGCAATTCTGGGATGGGCCTCCGGTTAATAGGTTAGTCCCAAAAATAATATAAAAGTGGATAATAAAGCCCAATATTGTCCAAAACAGTATATAATATAGCATGGAGCAATAAAAAAATTATAGATACCTTGGAGACGTATCACGCATCCCCAAGCTTAATTCCTGCTCGTCCTCGAGTAGGTAAATGATAAAAACAGAATTTTTGATGCGGAGTGCTACTTGGCATAATTTCAATGTAATTCTTCTTAATTGTGGTATGAATATTGAGATCCGAAAGATTCAAGACAAAAATTTATATTGACATAAAAATAATAATACTTCAAGCATACTAACTAAGCAATTATCTCTTCTCAAAATAACATGGCCAAAGAAAGTTCATCCCTACAAAATCATATAGTTTAGTCATGCTCCATTTTCGTCACACAAGAATGCTCTCATCATGCACAACCCTGATGACAAGCCAAGCAATTGTTTCATACTTTAGTAATCTCAAACTTATAAACCTTCATGCAATACATGAGCGTGAGCCATGGATATAGCACTATGGGTGGAATAGAATATGATGATGGGGGTTATGTGGAGAAGACAAAAAGGAGAAGATCTCACATCAACGAGGCTAATCAATGGGCTATGGAGATGCCCATCGATTGATGTTAATGCAAGGAGTAGGGATTGCCATGCAACGGATGCACTAGACCTATAAATGTATGAAAGCTCAACAAAAGAAACTAAGTGGGTGTGCATCCAACTTGCTTGCTCACGAAGACCTAGGGCACTTGAGGAGGCCCATTGTTGGAATATACAAGCCAAGTTCTATAATGAAAAGTTCCCACTAGTATATGAAAGTGACAAAACAAGAGACTCTCTATCATGAAGATCACGGTGCTACTGAAGCACAAGTGTGGAAAAAGGATAGTAGCATTGCCCCTTTTTATTTCCTTTTTTTGTTTTTTTGGGTCTTCTTTTTTTGGCCTTTCTCCCCTTTTTTTTATTGGGACAAAGCTCTATTAAATGATGATCATCACACTTCTATTTATTTACAACTCAATGATTACAACTCGATACTAGAACAAAGTATGACTCTATATGAATGCCTCCGGCGGTGTATCAGGATATGCAATGAATCAAGAATGACATGTATGAAAGAATTATGAACGGTGGCTTTGCCACAAATACTATGTCAACTACATGATCATGCTAAGCAATATGACAATGATGAATGTGTCATGATAAACGGAATGGTGGAAAGTTGCATGGCAATATATCTCGGAATGGCTATGGAAATGCCATAATAGGTAGGTATGGTGGTTGTTTGAGGAAGATATAAGGAGGTTTATGTGTGAAAGAGCGTATCATATCACGGGGTTTGGATGCACCAGCGAAGTTTGCACTAACTCTCAATGTGAGAAAGGGCAATGCACGGTACCGAAGAGGCTAGCAATGATGGAAGGGTGAGAGTGCGTATAATCCATGGACTCAACATTAGTCATAAAGAACTCACATACTTATTGCAAAAATCTACAAGTCATCAAAAACCAAGCACTACGCGCATGCTCCTAGGGGGATAGATTGGTAGGAAAAGACCATCGCTCGTCCCCGACCGCCACTCATAAGGAGGACAATCAAAGGACACCGCATGTTTCAAATTTGTTACATAACGTTTACCATACGTGCATGCTACGGGACTTGCAAACTTCAACACAAGCATTTCTCAAATTCACAACTACTCAACTAGCACAACTTTAATATCACTACCTCCATGTCTCAAAACAATCATCAAGCATCAAACTTTTCTTAGTATTCAACACACTCATAAGAAAGCTTTTACTATTTTTGTATACCTAGCATATTAAGATTATTTAAGCAAATTACCATGCTATTTAAGACTCTCAAAATAATCTAAGTGAAGCATGAGAGATCAATAGTTTCTATAAAACAAATCCACCACCGTGCTCTAAAAGATATAAGTGAAGCACTAGAGCAAAACTATATAACTCAAAAGATATAAGCGAAGCACATAGAGTATTCTATCAAATTCCAAATCATGTAAGGCTCTCTCTCATTTAAGAATTTCAGATCTTGGTATTTTATTCAAACAGCAAGCAAAGCTAAAGAAAATGGCATGACGCTCCAAGCAAAACACATATCATGTGGTGAATAAAAATATAGCGCCAAGTAAAGTTACCGATGAACGAAGACGAAAGAGGGGATGCCTTCCGGGGCATCCCCAAGCTTAGATGCTTGGTTATCCTTGAATATTACCTTGGGGTGCCTTGGGCATCCCCAAGCTTAGGCTCTTGTTGCTACTCCTTATTCCATAGTCCATCGAATCTTTACCCAAAACTTGAAAACTTCACAACACAAAACTTAATAGAAAACTCGCAAGCTCCGTTAGCGAAAGAAAGCAAAAAACCACTTCAAGGTACTATAATGAACTCATTCTTTATTTATATTGGTTTCAAACCTACTATATTCCAACTTCTCTATGGTTTATAAACTATTTTACTAGCCATAGAGTCATCAAAATAAGCAAACAACACACGAAAAACAGAATCTGCCAAAAACAGAACAGTCTATAGTAATATGTAACTAAATCAAACTTCTGGAACTCTCCAGTAAAAAGTTCTAGCTAATCTCGTGAGCGCTAAAGTTTCTGTTTTTTACAGCATGATCATAAAGACTTCACCCAAGTCTTCCCAAATGTTCTACTTGGCACAAACACTAATTAAAACACAAAACCTCATCTAAACAGAAGCTAGATGGATTATTTATTCCTAAACAGAACCAAAAAGCAAGAAACTAAAATAAAATTGGGTTGCCTCCCAACAAGCGCTATCGTTTAACGCCCCTAGCTAGGCATGATGATTTCAATGATGCTTACATAAAATATAAGAATTGAAACATAAAGAGAGCATCATGAAGAATATGACTAGCACGTTTAAGTCTAACCCACTTCCTATTCATAGGGATTTTGTGAGCAAACAACTTATGAGAACAATAATCAACTAGCATAGGGAGGCAAAACAAGCATAACTTCAAAACCTTAAGCACATAGAGAGGAAACTTGACATTATTGCAATTCCTACAAGCATATATTCCTCCCTCATAATAATTTTCAATAGCATCATGAATGAATTCAACAATATAACCATCACATAATGCATTCTTTTCATGACCTATAAGCATAGAATTTTTATTACTCTCCACATAAGCAAATTTCTTCTCATGAACAATAGTGGGAGCAAACTCAACAAAATAACTATCATGTGATTCTGAATTAAGATCAAGATGACAAGTTTCATGGTGATCATTATTCTTTAAAGCATACGTGTCATCACAATAATCATCATAGATAGGAGGCATGCTTTCATCATAGTAAATTTGCTCACCAAAGCTTGGGGGACAAAAAATATCATCTTCATCAAACATAGCTTCCCCAAGCTTGTGGCTTTGCATATCATTAGCATCATGGATATTCAAGGAATTCGTACTAACAACATTGCAATCATGCTCATCATTCAAATATTTAGTGCCAAATATTCTAATGCATTCTTCCTCTAGCAACTGAGCACAATTTTCCTTTCCATCATTCTTACGAAATATATTAAAAAATGAAGCATATGAGACAAACTCAATTCCATTTTTTTGTACTTTTCTTTTATAAATTAAATTAGTGCTAAAACAATAAACAAAAAGATTCGATTGAAAGATCTAAAGATATACCTTCAAGCACTCACCTCCCCGGCAACGGTGCCAAAAAAGAGCTTGATGTCTACTACACAACCTTCTTCTTGTAGACGTTGTTGGGCCTCCAAGTGCAGAGGTTTGTAGGACAGTAGCAAATTTTCCTCAAGTGGATGACCTAAGGTTTATCAATCCGTGGGAGGCGTAGGATGAAGATGGTCTCTCTCAAACAACCCTGCAACCAAATAACAAAGAGTCTCTTGTGTCCCCAACACACCCAATACAATGGTCAATTGTATAGGTGCACTAGTTCGGCGAAGAGGTGGTGATACAAGTGCAATATGGATGGTAGATATAGGTTTTTGTAATCTGAAAATATAAAAACAGCAAGGTAACTAATGATAAAACTGAGCATAGACAGTATTGCAATGCTAGGAAACAAGGCCTAGGGTTCATACTTTCACTAGTGCAAGTTCTCTCAATAATAATAACATAATTGGATAATATAACTATCCCTCAACATGCAACAAAGAGTCACTCCAAAGTCACTGATAGCGGAGAACAAATGAAGAGATTATGGTAGGGTACGAAACCACCTCAAAGTTATTCTTTCCAATCAATCCATTGGGCTATTCCTATAAGTGTCACAAACAACCCTAGAGTTCGTACTAGAATAACACCTTAAGACACAAATCAACCAAAACCCTAATGTCACTTAGATACTCCAATGTCACCTCAAGTATCCGTGGGTATGATTATACGATATGCATCACACAGTCTTAGATTCATCTATTCAACCAACACAAAGGACCTCAAAGAGTGCCCCAAAGTTTCTACCGGAGAATCAAGACGAAAACGTGTGCCAACCCCTATGCATAGGTTCATGGGCGGAACCCGCAAGTTGATCACCAAAACATACATCAAGTGAATCACGTGATATCCCATTGTCACCACAGATACGCACGACAAGACATACATCAAGTGTTCTCAAGTCATTAAAGACTTAATCCGATAAGATTACTTCAAAGGGAAAACTCAATCCATTACAAGAGAGTAGAGGGGGAGAAGCAACATCAGATCCAACTATAATAGCAAAGCTCGCGATACATCAAGATCGTGCCAAATCAAGAACACGAGAGAGAGAGAGAGAGATCAAACACATAGCTACTGGTACATACCCTCAGCCCTGAGGGTGAACTACTCCCTCCTCGTCATGGAGAGCGCCGGGATGATGAAGATGGCCACCGGTGAGGGATCCCCCCTCCGGCAGGGTGCCGGAACAGGGTCCCGATTGGTTTTTGGTGGCTATAGAGGCTTGCGGCGGCAGAACTCCCGATCTATTCTGTTCCCCGAAGTTTTTAGGGTATATGGGTATATATAGGAGGAAGAGGTACGTCGGTGGACCTCCGGGCTGTCCACGAGGCAGGGGCGCACCCTAGGGGGGTGGGCGCGCCCGCCACCCTCGTGGGCAGCCCAGGACTCCTCTGGTGGAACTCCGGTACTCCGTGGGCTTCTTCTGGTCCAAAAATAGGTTCCGTGGAGTTTCGGGTCAATTGGACTCCGTTTGATATTCCTTTTGTTCGAAACACTGAAATAGGCAAAAAACAACAATTCTGGGCTGGGCCTCCGGTTAGTAGGTTAGTCCCAAAAAAATATAAAAGTGGATAATAAAGCCCAATATTGTCCAAAGCAGTAGATAATATAGCATGGAACAATCAAAAATTATAGATACGTTGGAGACGTATCACCGGGCGTGGGTGACCAAGAGGGCGGCGTCGAGATCCCCCTCATATTCGGGAGGTGGAAATATATATGTGGAGGGCGCGGCCATCTGCTACAACTATAGGGGTTGTGCGCGGAGGCGTTGAGATCCCCTTCGGCTCCGAGCTCAATATCTTCTTCTAGCTCCGGCGTGCGTGGAGATGCCGATCTTCCGCTGTCCGCGGTGCCGGGCGGATGTTGATCGGAGGGTTTCATGCACACCGAAGAACCATAATCATCTATTCTACGTGTGCAGCGAGAATGGGGTAAGAATCGGGGCAATTACATCATCGTGGTCAGGATCCTTGAGCAATACGGTTGCATCTGTTTGGCGTTCATGTAGGTGAAATGTTTCTTCCTTTGGGTCGATGCTCTGGCAAGACGCTGATGAATGAACTACTAGAAGAGCACAAAGAATGGTTGTCCATCCTGCCACGAACGGCAGCGGCCGCAACACGAGCTCCGGAAGAAGAGACGGAGGGCGGAGCACGCAATGACAAAGAGGTAGTTGTTGAGCTTAGGAGGTCGAACCAAAAGATTAGGAAGCTCGAAGATCAAGCACAAATACCCATTTGCAATTACATTTGGGCATTTGTAGGTATGATAATCGCACTGGGTGTAATGTTGAAATTGTATGGAAGAGCATGAATTTGGGAGGAATTTGTAAACTTGAAAGTGTATGAAAAAAGGTTGAAAAAAGGGAGAAGAAATGAGAAATTCAGAAATTTTGATCAATAAAATGCAGCTCTCTACTCTACCTTTCTGTAAAAAAAAGGTTTCACTGTGGGCCAAATTCAGAGCCGAGAGCCGAGTCGGCTAGACTAATGGGCCAACTCCATACAATTAGGCCCATTCGGGGTGGGCAAATGAGAAGGGTGGATTCTCTCTAAAAAATGAGAAGGGTGAAAATGAACAAAAAAGCAATATCGTGTGTGAGTGGTGTTGTATGGGTTGTTGTCCCTTTTTTTTCTTAATATAACGATACTTAGATCTCTTGCATGTTTGAAAAAAATCTGTCTAAAAAAATGAGAAGGGTGGAAAATGAACAAAAAAGGTGCGGCCGGGACTTGAACCTAAGACCGCGTGGGTTTGTGGCATTTAGGGCTACGCTGGTAACCGCTAGGGCAGATGGAAAGACTTTGACATGGAAAGGGAAGGAATCTATACATAGTGAGCCCGTGACTTGGTTTAGGGTTTAAAAACGCATGTTTGTACTGAATGTTTGCACACACGTGAGAGTGGTTTTCCTTTGCTTTATACTGAATTTTTGGAAACGCATGTTTGCACTGTCACATGATTCCGGTTAGAGTGGCACTTGGTTTAGGGTTTAAAGGGAAGAAATGTGCATGTTAGTTCCTGACTTGGTTTAGGGTTCAAAGGAAAGAAATCTGCATGCTTCCATGGTCACAAAATCCGTTATAAGCTTAACCACTTGTTGATCTTTGGGAACGAACATTTATGGGCATGAACATTTTTCAACACACACAAATGATCTCTTTGGGCACGAACATTTTTGAACACACATAATAACTTAAATAAATAAGATGCAAACCACCATACCCTTACATAAATGGGTACCCTACATAGATAAGTCCAGGGACACAACACAGCACGTACGACATAGAAAAGCAACAAAATAAAAACGATAAAACTAAAACATGACAAGCTTGACGAACAACTTCACTCCGGGCTCACACCCCTTCTTGAACATCTTTATCTTGACCTTTCTTCCACCTTGGTTGTGCCCCTTCACCACCGTCTTCAATTTCACTCCTCGCAGTAGGGAAGGGAGTGCATCTGGTTTTCGGTAGGGGAGATGCTATCAATATTGGTGAAGATGTTGTATAACATGAAGAAGATGGACCCGCAGCCGGACCAAAACACTTCGCCGAGGAGCTCGTGCGCGTCAAATGGGTTGGCGAAGGTGACCGTGAGCAGTTTGAGGTTGCCGGCGCGGTCACGAACCTCGTTGAGGGTAAACATCCTAGGCGAGCCCCGTGGGAGGTGGGCAAAGCCGGCGGTGAGGAAGTCGCGGGCGAGCTCGACAGACCCCCTCAACCTAGATTGCGCCCACACACGGAGCGTGCTCTCCACGAGGACGCCCGGCGGGTAGCGCAGCTCCTGCACGGTAGGCAGACGAAGGAAGGTCACCCTGTTGTACTGCATCTTTAGTTGGTGCTTGGGTTTCTCGGAGAGGATGGAGGGCTGGATCGCTTGGGTGTTTGAAGTGGATACAATGGATCTGGCTTGGGTGGTGAGTGGGAGAGGAAGAGAGGCATATAAATAGGCGTGTGAGTGGAAGAGGAAGAGAGAAGGGTTGCGAATGAATGAACGGTGCGTGTGTGAATCTGGGCGCATGCGTGTATATCTGTTATGTTTTCCACTGAAACTATGGGGCATGTGTATCTGGGTGTGTGTGCCTCTGAGTGACTGCGGTGCATCTGAATCACTGCATACATCTGAATCAAGCGGTGCATGGCCACGTCGCTCGCCTCTCGCGCATGCATGCCCACGTCGCGTCGCTTCCCATGCATGAAGGCCTGGAAAGGTTGAGACGGGGCATTAACAACGCTCAGAAGCCCGGACCGCGAGACGGCCCAACGGTCCATCCAGCGTGCCCACTATACGTGTTGAGAAAAAAAAAGCAGACAACTGATCAGATTGCATCTCGCAGATCGCCCCCCCCCCCCCCGCCTCCCCGCAGATTCCTTCTAGAAGGGTTAGATCGACGGTCCTTGTTCATCGCTAGGGTTAGATGGACGGTCACTGTTCGGCGAGGTTTTGGAGGGGTTTGGAGTCAGTCAAAGATAGGTTTGGCTAGATTTCAAATGAGCATAATAAATTTAAAAAAACCAGAAAAATGAAAAACTTGCGCACATAGTCTTCTTATGTCATATACTGACGATTTAAGTTGATAAAGAAGGTCTCCATACATTCGAACGAAAAATTCATGTATCTCATGTTATATTTTAAGGGTATCTCAAACTCTCTTATATGAAGTGAAGAGAAGTGGTTTGGGGTTTGGAACATGAAATTTTAAAGACCTCACCAAAGCTTCATTTTGGAGTTACTAAGAAGGATCCAGGCTTAGTTTTTCATTTTTCATGTTTTAAACTTGTTCAAATGTTGGTCAAAGTTAGGTTTGACCAGAATTCAAATGAGCATAATAAATTAAAAAAAATCAGAAAAACGAAAAACCTGGGCACATAGTCTTCTTATGTCATATACTAACAATTTAAGTTGATAAACAAGTCTACATACATTCGGACAAAATATTCATGGTTTCATGTATCTCATGTGATATCTCAAACTCTCATGTATGAAGTGAAGAGAAGTGGTTTGGGGTTTGGAACATGAAATTTTCAAAAACCTCACCAAAGCTTCATTTTGGATTGACTAAGAGGAATCCAGGCTTAGTTTTTCATTTTCATGTTTTAGACTTGTTTAAATGTTGGTCAAAGTTAGGTTTGACTAGAATTCAAATGGGCATAACAAATAAAAAAATCTAAAAAAATGAAAAACCTGCGCACATAGTCTGTATATATAGAATAGCTGTGTAGGAAAGTTATTTGGCCGATTTAGACAAGGTCAAAAAAACCTTGCTTAAAAATGAGGTCGTTTACCCTACATTTGGAGCTCTTTTTTAGCACATTTTTCATGAATGTGAGTTTACTTCGCAAAAGGGCTTAGATTGATGACCAAGTTAGAACAAACAAGTTCATCATAGTTTTGAAAGAATTGCAACATCCAAATAGCATGTCAAATTTGAAGTTTGGTTCAAATTTGATTTTTGATACAAATTTGATTTTTGGTACAAATTTTTGACATGACTTGCTCAAAACATGTACTATCATCGTTCCAACATCATTCAACCATAGTTCTAACATAGGTCCAACATCATTCAACAGAAATACAACATTATTCATAATGTTTCATAAATTTTCATAAATAGCGTTGGGGCTTCTGTTTGATCCTTGAGCTTCTTGCCATCACTTTGCTCCTTGTGCTCCTTGTGCTCATTGCTTCTTCTCTTATCCTCTTGGTTGTCGGTACCTTAAGCGTCTTCTTCGAACCTACCGCGTAGATGTACAAAACATAAAGGGTAATGAGATCATGTCAAGTGATAAATGTACAGTAGTATTGGCAAGATTTACATACCTAGCGGAACTCACAACGACAGAAGTTTGGTCACCATTTGGAGCCTCACTTGGATCATCATTTGGAGCCTCACTTGGATCACCATTTGGATCCTCACTTGGATCATCATTTGGAGCCTCACTTGAATCATCATTTGGAGGATATTTTGGATCATCATAAAAATCATGCGGCTGTTGACCATTATCATTTGAAACCTCGTCAAAATCCTCATTTGTTGCAACCGGCTGTTGACCATCATTTTCATCATCTGTTGCAACCGGCTGCTGACCAACGTTTTCATCGAAACACTCTCTGAACCCTGGATCTACTGTGTTATCACAATACTTACCGAAATGACCAGACCCACCACACCTTGTGCACTTACGCATACTCGCTCCAAGTCCAGCTCCTTCGCTGCGAGGTCTGATTCGACTCTTCCTTGGTCTAACTGCTGCTCTCTTCAGAACTGGAGCGCAAAGCTTGAATCCAGGGTCCACTATGTCCCATTGTTGTTTTCCCTCCAAAGCAGGTAAGGCATATGCATATGTGGCTTTGAACCTTGCAACAGAGTAGTAATCATGCACATACTGATGTATGTTCCCTGCTCGACCTGAGAGAGAAGTGATGAAAAACAAGGCATGAATGCATGGAAACCCAGTTATCTGCCTTTGTCTACAACTGCAAGTTCTAGCTTATAAATCCACTGGATATCTCCATTCCCTTTTCTCTTTATCCAAAAATGATATCTCTACTTTGTTTTCCGAGCAAAGAGTCATGTTCATTTCAAAGCCTGTTGTTTTCTGCTTCACTTCATTCATCACGGAAGGGATGATAATGTGGCCCATGAATTTTGCCGCAGCTATTCCTGCACGATAATAAAACTTCTGCATGTATTCTATCCTTATCATGTCAAGCAAATCCACCACATAAATACCCTTTAGTTTTCGGACCATTCAGTTGAAAGACTCTGCAAGATTATTATGTACATAGTCAACTTTGCTCAGTTCACTGAATTGGCTTCTGGCCCATAACTTGTAGTGGTGTGTTTTCAAGTATTCCTTCACTTTGGGATTCGTGTATAACTGCTTCAAGTGATAGTTGTGCTTCCTCACACTACAAGTCAATATACACCTTTCCTTTGTTTTTCTTCATAAAATTTGCAGCAAGGTGACGCGCATTTCCTATGCTCTACTCCAGGGAACACATTGTCCACGGCCACTTCTAAACCTTTGTAGGCATCTGTATGAATTACCAGCCCATTGGGATTTGCAATAGCCCGACGCAGATTATGCAAAAACTAAGTCCAACTCTCCTCAAACTCTGTCTCCAGCACACCATATGCAACTAGAAATACGAAATTGTGTGCATCAATTGCACAAGATGCTACTAACTGTCCTTTAAACCTCCATGTGAGAAAAGTAGCATCAATAGCCAAATACGGCATGCGGCCTGCCAAAAAACCCGGCGACAAGCCTCAAAGCAGACAAAAACCCTCCTAAAGCATTCCTTGGTCTTTGTCACTCCCCTGAATGTGTACTCGACGGTGTGGTGGTCAATATCTACAATACTACCTGGGCTGGTCCTCTCCACTTCACCTTTGAATGAATACAACAATTGAAAACTTTCCTGCCAGTTACCTTAAATAGAATCCATAGCATGTTGTTTACCATTGAACACCCTCTTGTATGGTAACTCTATCTTGAACTTGTCTTTGATGTTCTTCTGCAATTCCTTTGCACCCACTTGCTGGTTTTCTTTCACCCACTTCTTTACTTCTTCCGCCACCCATCTTGACTTGGCTCTACTGATTGTATCCTTCCTAAGGGTTGATTCCTGGCATGTGTGCCTAAAAAGGTTCACTTTGACCTGAACATTCATGCTATTTTGCATTTTAGATGCAAGAATCCTCCATGGACAACCCTCAGTCGGACAATGCACTCTGTAACGTACTTGATCGCTCTGGTCAACTTTGAAAGTACGTTCTGCCTTGATGCAGTACGTCACAACTGCATTTCTACACTCACTCATGGATGCAAAAATGGAACCTTCTTCCATATGAGGGTTCAAAGGGTCCCATTCAACAGCTGCAAGGTTTTCGTCCTCACCCACCACGTCATCCTCCACACGGACATCATTGTCAGCCTCATCTTGGTTTTCAACCCGAAGTGCCCGTCGTAAATTCTGAATAACATCAGAATATAGCTTCTCTTCATCAACCCCAGAATTGTAGGCATCAGGCTCCACTTCAAGGGGGCCCTTCTGTCGATGCCCACGCTTGTCGAGCCACCACGTCGTCATGCACTAACTGAACTGTTCTGGCTAGAGCTGCCATTACGACGACATGGTTCTGCCCGAGAAGGTGCACCCGCCATCCTAGGTCCAAATGCCTGCTCAAGCACATCAATTTGCAGCCTCACATGAAAATTCTCTTTCTCCTTATGCTTAGCAAACATGGTAGCGAACTCTTCATCATTACTAACTGTCACCCATTTATTTTCCCCATCGTAGTATTTGTATTCCACTTCATCAAGCAAACCCCAAGGATATTGGCTGCAAATTACCTCCCCAAATTGTCCGGAACTCCAATTACAAGCCATTGGTAACAGATAGTCGAAACCTCCTTGGAATTTCTTCTTATTCTTTGCATTCAGGATGTACCGTCCTTTCTAATGTGCACCAAGAAAGAAAACCGCAACTCCATCATAACCCAGGAAAAACAGAGACGCAATCAGCACACCAATAGCAAAATCAACCGCAAACCAACTCGAATCGATTGCTGAAATGCACAAGGAAGCTCAATCTAAACAGGAGGCGTGACTTACCCCTCGGGAACCCAGTTGTGGACGCCGCGGATCTCCGGCCTGATGCCTGCCTCGCCAAATACTCCGGGGTCACCGCCGCTCGCCATTTCGCCCTGGGGTTCACCCTCCTACTTCCTCTTTGTGCACCAGCCCCCACCTATCAGCGCTCCGGCCGGGCGCACGGAAGGAGGCCCCGCCGCGAGTCGAGTAGGTGGCGGGCGCAGTGGCGGACGAGCGCCCCACCCGTGGCGTTGCAGGAAGGTGGCGAGCGGAGCAAGTAGCGGTGGAGCAGGACGGCCGCGGCAGCACGGGTGGTGGCGGCACCGTAGGACGGCCGGGCGGCGCACGGGACAGATGGGCGTCGGGTGTGCCCGGTTCGAACCCTAGGATTTGTCGTCGTTGCGCAGTCTCGTGTAAGCTCCGGACCCACTACCACTAACGCCAACAGACGGAATGGACTTAAATTTGGCCTTTTGGCTTCGTCATAGTAGCTGCGCACAAACTAGGGGTAAAACTGGGCACGATTCGCAACTGAGGGCAAAACTAAGCACATGGACATCGCTGAGGGCAAAAGGATAATTAACCCAAAAGTTTAAAAGATTTGAATCTCCGTTTGCACTCCACATACATAGGGCTGGTTCTCTTCCATTAAAGATTGCAATCGATTGCCAGTGCTGCCAATGCTACCAACTCTAAAAGAAGGGCACATTTTGGTATTTGCTCCAAGGAGGATGGGCATGCACATGTGCTTGAGTTAACGCGGACGACTTTACATACCAAGGAAAATCTGGTGGTGGTGAGCTGTCTAATCTCTCAACTGGAACAGGCGAGTAACCATGATGAGGTTGTTGGTGCGGTGAGCTTTTACAGTAGTGGCAGATCATCACCAAGTGGCATCCACGGCTCAATCTCAATCTGTGTAAACCCACAGATCTGGGTGCACACAAACAATAGTGTGAAACTGCGCAAGGTTGTTCCAATACACTCTACGCTGCAGCACATTTTCACAGACAATATGCTGCTGGCGTCCACTGCTTATCAAGTACAGCTACTTGCCACAGCAAGAGAAAATAAACTCACCACTAGAAGGAGAGCATGAAGATGGAGGGAAGAACCAGATACAAGCAAACCAGCAGGGAGAGCAGAACCCGGGGGCTGCTCGAGGTGGCCGAACCACCAGCTGCCATGTTGCTGCCTGAGACGCCGGAGCCAGCCTGAGTGCCGCCAGAAGTAACCGTGCCGTCTTTCGAGCCGGGCCCCGACGCCTGCAGCATGTTCTTGAACCAGAAGGCCGAGTCCTTGGGGTACCGCTTGAGGGTGGTGAAGTCGACGTACACGATGCCGAACTTGGAGGTGTAGCCCGACAGCCACTCGAAGTTGTCGAGGAGGGACCACGCAAAGTAGCCCACCACGTTCGCGCCGTCGTCGATCGCCTTCTTCAGCTCGGAGAGGTAGGTCTTGTAGAACTCGACCCTTGATGCGTCGTGCAGGAACTCCTCGCGGGTCAGGTTCGCGGGTTGGTCCATTCCTGGCACCATATCACATCACCGTGGTGATTCGTATTATATACATGTGTGTATATTTGCTCTGATGGGCTTTGTTGCATGTGGAGTTTGTTTTTTCAAGTTGTTAAAAGGAGGATAATAAGGCCTTTTCAAATACCGTTTTCGGATATAATGATCGTCGGGTTGTTGTACTTCTCCCTTATGTAGTTCACGCATCCGTACATGCCCGTCGGGACGATGTAAAGCCAATTGGAATTCGCCTGCACACAAATTGATACACCACCAGATACTAGCTAGTTAGTTTCACATTCGTCAAATCTTGCAACTATGGCTGAAGAAACCGCAATGTGATGTTGCAGGAGGAAACGACTATACATACCTTCTGTCCAATTGGTATGCCATTTCGCTGAACTGCATGTGTAAAGGAGAGGGTGAGAAGTGATGTATATATCTTGAGTAACTGCATTGGTTTATAGTATTTATAAAACCTGAATCATACATATAAGTTGACAACTCACATATATATTGAACATGCCAGTCAGATGAGTAGCTCGTTGGTGGTTGCTGGGGCGTTGGTTGGTCCGCCATGTAGGTCGCTGTATACTGATTTATCCCAATGTAATCTACAGAGCCCTTGACTAACTTAGATTGCTCAGGTGTGAAACTAGGTAACCTCTCTTTCACGATATCTTGCATGGTCTTCGGGTATTGGCCATTTAGTAGTGGATCAAGAAACCTGAATTTCCGGAACAAAATTTGTCAATAAAGGACGATAATTGTGTCAAATGAAAACCTGAAGTTTTGTGATGAATTACTGCCATGGTCTTACCAACCAACATGGAAGTCCCTAGCCCTTTGAGCTGCTGCTTGGTCGGCGGGTGAGTTGGTAGCAGCTTCATACCAGTTGAAGTCCAGAACTATCCCAACTTTGCCTTTCTGGCTTGCCTAAATTTTGCTTAGAGTCAGATGAGAGGATCGTACATAGAAATACAGATACATATGTGACATAGTTGCCTCAATACTTGTTTTTGCGCTACGAATGCACATGATATATGATATTCCGTTGTTCCCAAGTGCAAGTGAGTTCTCACACAATTTGTTATATTCACATATTAGAAGCAAACTATTTTAGTAGACAAATATGCTTTGGCTAATTCGCTACCATATACAAACCATATGGCAAAGCAAAAGAATTTCAAACTTGCAGCCGAATATCCTTCTTAGAAAAACAAATGTTAATAAGAAACTTTAGCCACTTGGTATCGCATGGATTGTTTTTTGCAAGATACTAAATTCAATTCCATTAAGAAACTAATTCAAGAAAACAACCAAAACTTTACGCCAGCAAATTAGGCTAATTACTGTGTACCTACAAGCTACCATGTTACTAACCTGATACTTATTGCGGTATCTCGCAACTGCAGTAGCATGAGACAAGAGAATGTTATGAACAACAGTGTAAGGCTCTGTTGCTGAGTTCCCACCGGCAGCGCATTTGGTGCACCTGTTAGGGGGGTTCGTTCCGGTATCAAAGCCCAGTGCTGCTACAATTCTTGGCTCATTGAATGTGAACCAGTTCTTAATTCGATCGCCATAAGTCTTGAAACAAAATTCAGCATAGTCCGCAAATATGTTCCTACAGAAAAAGATGGAGAAACTTTTTAATGCTCCCTGACCCTTGTAAAAACTATCATAAGCATAGAAGTTGTGTTCTTACATGTATCAACAATTATACACAGAAATTACAGACAGCATATATGTAGATGGTCCATTTATCTTATGTTGATATGTATATGTTCACAATGGAAAGTGAAAAGTCAGTCATGGTCAAGAATTGTTGTTATTAAGTTGTTTCTGCTCTTATAGAATCTTTGAAGAAAACACCTTTCATCTTCTTAATATACTGTGTTAGAAACAATGATGTCTAGACTAAATATTTAAAATGTTGGAAAGGTCCATATGTATTTTACCAATATGTAATTACTCCAAAATGGCAAGGTAATACCAATAGATGAGTATGTGTGTGTGTGTGTGTGAAAAGGGAAAAGTAATATTTGGTGTGACTTACGCAATCTTTGGGCTCAAGAAGCCATCATACTTCTTCTGAAGCGCAAGAGGGATATCATAGTGGTTGAGATTGACATAAGGAGTGAGCCCTGCTCAGTTTTGACAGAAACATTAAGAAACGAATGTACTTTGTTCACGTAAACACTTGAAGAATTGAATTACTCGTTTGATAGTTTGATGTCCTACCTTGCTTAAGGACGTAGTCTATCAGATTGTTGTAATACGTTACACCTTCTTTATTGACTTTCCCCTCCCCATCTGAAGCAGCCAAAATGCATCAGAAAAACAAACATAGAAACAGCTCTAGTTGATGATACAGCTAGAGTCAGCGTTTATGTACATGGGAAGATCCTGGACCATGAGATTGAAAACCGATATGCATCGAAATTCAGGCTTTTCAGGAGATCAACATCTTCCTGCAGTGGCATAAGGGCAACGAATATCAGTCTGGCACAATCATTTTCACTCGGGAGATTTATTTTTTACAACAGATTGCTGTGGCTCCCAAAATGATAGTAATCTCAAATTAAAAGTTAAAAAATGGACTTAGTGCACATCAACACAACCATCTGTTTTTCAGATTACAGTTCACTTGGAAAGTTACAGTTTTCTAAAGAAAAATCCCATGCTTGTTTATGCTTCAAAAGTATTATAGTGGTGGCAACTAGAAACTGAAAGATTAAACACCGAATTTTGTCCACATGTAGGTAGGCACAAGTAGATGGGATTTTCTTTTTGAACCGATAAATAAATTACTCAGAGGAGTGGCCATTTCTTAGTCCTACCTTGTAGCGATGGTACTCATCCGTGGCGACATCTGCATTCGCGTTCTCCGCGATGTTCCCTGTCGGCGGCAGGCGGCACAGAGCAAGACGATGTTAGATTCCTCGAAGAAGCCAATCAGTAACGCGGGATCTAGCTAGCATAGCAGACAGCGTAGCAGAGGAGGAGGTCGTGGGGTGGCGTACCGGGCGTGTGGACGAAGGGGTCCCAGATGGAGGGCCCGCGGCCGCCGGCGGTGGCCGCGCCCTCGACCTGGAACGCTGACGTGGCCGTCCCGAAGACGAAGCCCTTGGGGAACGCCGCCCGGCTCAGCCCGCCCGTGTCCACCGCGGCGCGCGCGCACCCGAGCAGCGCGGCGGCGGCCAGCAGCAGCACCGGCAGCGGCAGCAGCCGCGGCGGCGCCATCATCTGAGCTACTAGGCCGCTGGTACCGAGCGAGCAGCTCCCAGTCTCACTCTCGCCGGTGGGAGTGGGCAGTGGGCGGTGAGTGAAAGTGAGCAGCGCTTTCTGTCCTGGCCGTGGTGGCGCATGTGACGCCGCGACCCTATTTTTTGGCCGGAGTCGGTAGGTGGTGCTACAGTCCAAACGTACCGAGCGAGCAGCTCAGTCTCACTCACTCAGTCTCGTACTACTAGGTGGAAGTGACAGTGGTGTGATCCAAATTTTTCGCCGGTGGTCGGGCCAGCTGATCTGGTATTCGATCTGAGGCCTCGCCGGGCGTGGGTCGGGTTGGATGGGGCTGGATTGGAACGGGGACGTGTGCGCGCGCACGCCGATGGCCTCTGGGTCGGCGGTCCCGCCCATCGGCACGCCAGCTGCGCAGCAGGCAGGCAGGCAATCAGCGGTAGAATAGAAATGCTTCCCCAATCGCGACGACTCGAGCGCGCTGCCATCATGCGTGCGTTACATTATCCGAAGATGGATGTGAACGGGCCAGAGCAAAGCAAGATGCGTGGATGGGGTAGTTGATGGCCAAATTTCCTATTTTGATTGCGTGCTCTAAAAAAAAACCTTTTCGAAAAGTTAAGCAGGATCGTAAAAAAATTGGGATTTGACCATTTTTTCTACCGCCGGGCCGGTGGACGGTAGGGTTGCATATCTACCACCAAGGCCACTGGCGGGACGCAACTCATCCACGTCAGCAGCAACAAACGGCAGTCGTCCCCTCCGCCTGACCCTACCGCCGCAGGGCCAGGCGATAGGTTGTCTTACCCTACCGCCACGGTCTGAGCAACTATAAGCCGCGGGGGGCGGTTCACCCACCCCATCTCTTCTCCCAGCCGCGTCGCAAGAACAGAGAAGAACTTCTCTTCCCCTCCCTCATCCACTCCACTCCTCCCCCCTCGGATCTTCTTCGTTTCTTGATGGTTTTTGTGGATGGAGATGGCACAGAAATGAGAAAAGTAAGCTCTCTCAATCCCTTCAATTTGTTTTATCAAAAAGCTTTCGATTCAATGCATTATTTGGTACAAATGAACCCAATTTTCCTACTAGATTTTAATTTTGTTTGATCCTAGGTTTGTTTAGCTTGATTCTTTATGATGTATATAAGGTTGAATATGAACTCTAATAACTAGTTGGAGAGATTCTATGTAGTTTCAGGATGAACCCTAGTTCATGTAAAAAAAATTGAATGAATGGTCATATGATGGATGTTGGAGGGATTGTAACTAGTTAACTACTCCCTCCGTTCCTAAATGTAAGGTGTATTAGTTTTTCAAAAAGTCAAACTTCTCTAACTTTGACCAAGTTTTTAGACAAAAATATCAATGTCTAGAATACCAAATCATTATCACTAGATTCACCATGAAATATATTTCTATATTTTAAATATTCAATATTGTAAATCTTTATAGATTTTGCTATAAAGTTGGTCAAACATAGACAATGGTTGACTTTTTGAAAAACTAATACACCTTACATTAAGGAACGGAGGGAGTATATATGATGGATGCAGTTGAATGAACGAATCATATGCATATAGTTTAAGGTTTGAATATGATGAATTTTGGTGAATTATGCATAGGCGTATATCATTTTTTTACAAATGTTGAATAAATGAATGATGTTAAAAAAAATCTTGGATGGTTGAATGTTGTTGAATGAATGATGTTGGTTGAATATGATTCATTTGCATTGATCATTTATATTGGTTGAATATGATCTGAATGTTGGTTCAATATGATTCCAAACATCGGCATCAAGTACACCATATGCTTGACCCTCGCTCGACAATGGTCATCTCGCCCGTTTTATGAAGAATGGAGTGGTAATAATATGATCAAGTTGTTGCATCAAAAAATTTGCTTTGCGAAAGTAAGTTACTATAGGGCCGTCTACATTTTGACTGATGTTACCGTCATTGCGGGTGAGGGGCCACACGAAGGCCGTTCAGATGCAGTATGACGAGCACTACACGTCATACTTCAGCGAGCAAGGTTGTTGGGTTTCATGCTGCAGTTCAAGCGAAAGCCGCCGATGCTCGTGCACTTAGCTCTCACAACTTTGGTTGACCGGTGGCGCCCCGAGATGCACAGTTTTCATCTCCCATGTGGTGAGATGACTGTGACCCTCGAGGACTTTCGGCATGATCAAAACCCTATCAATCGAGGGGCAGGCTCTCACTTAGCATGTGGAAAGGACCAACTGGCGGGAGAGGGTTGTCACCCTCTTCGGCGACTGCCCTCCCATGAAGGAGAACCGAACATCCGGTGTGCCACTCATCTGGATCCAGAACAACCGGTGCATATGCCCTGAAGATGCTGATGCGCGAACCGTGGAGCAGTACGCGAGGGCCTACTTGTGGTACCTTCAGACAGATGTCGTGTTTCCAGACCGCTCGGGGGATACTGCCCTACGGATGTATCTCGACTTTCTGGCCGACTGGGAGGCAGGATACACATGGGAGTCCGCCGACCTCGCGTACCTATACCGTTCGGTAAGCAAATATCTCAGTATTAATTTATTGTATGTATGTTTTCTGAATTTGCGTCGTCTAATATTGATTGGTGTTTGTAGCTGGATGTTGCAATGCAGAGGACGGAGGAAAGGTCCCGTATGTGTGGATTTTTCTGGGCCCTCTGTATCTGAATGTGGGAGCGGTTGCCGGTGGGTCGTCCAGAGAAAGATAGCCGGCGTCCATGGACGGAGTATGGCGAAGAAGGCGTCAATGCTCAATACATGACCGCCGCGTACGCTTGGACAAGGTCAAGGTCTACACGGGCAAGGCCAGTGCGTTATACAAGGTCTTCACGAACGACCTCGACAACCTGACAACTAACCAAGTATACCAACGAGCTTACCAATCGTTTTGTAGCCACTTTCACGCTTACCAATCTTTTTATAGCACTAGTAGAAAAAAGGCCTTTAGTCCCGATTTATAAGGGCCAAGAAGCGGGACTAAAGAGTCATTACTAATGCCCTGACCCTTTAGTCCCGGTTCAAACCAGAACCGGCACTAAAGGCCCTCCACGTGGCCGCTGCCTGGAGGTCCACCTTTAGTCCCGGTTGGTAACACCAACCGGTACTAAAGGAAATTTTCTGATTTTTTTTGAATTTTTTTTATTTTCAAATTTCCGAATTACTTTAACCTCTAATCTCTAATCACCCCCATAGTTTAAAAAACCGAACCGGAAATCAAACCGGAAAGGCTGTCGGTTCAGGTTTTTACCGGTCGGACCGCCGGTTCACTGGTTCGATTGTCGGTTTTTTAAGCAATAAAATAATATATATTGAGTAATATATGTGCTAATATAGTGTAAAACAATGATCAAATAAAATTATTTATATGTAGTGGACCACAAAATAGCATAGCCGAGCTGGTTATTGGGCCATGGGCAAGCCCCACGTACTGCTCAAACATCCTGGGATCGAATTTCACTTCTCCAAATTTCTATTAAAAAAAATCCTGGTTTTAACCGGTTCAATGGCCCGGTTTTTTCACCGGTTTTCCAAAAAACCGACCGGTTCGACCGGTTTTCTCTGGTCTGATTGCAGAACGGTCTTATTAGCTTAAAAAACCGCTCAGGTCGCCGGTTCCGGTTTTTTCCGATTCGACCGCCGGTCCGGTCCGGTTTTTTAAACTATGATCACCCCTCATCACTGCTCAATTTAATCTCTAATCACCCCTCATCATTCCAAATCATCTAACTTCCCGAACGGTCACCCATCCTCCCACTCCCCCAGCCTGAGCACGCTTAACTTCCAGGTTCTATTCTCCCTCGTTACCAAGTCTGCACTCGTTGTTTTTCTAACAATAGTAAGATGTTAATCCTATTAACCCTCAGGAGTTTAGGTTGAGCATGAAGTCACACATTTCACTGTTTGAGTTTGAAACTATTGTTCTAAAAAACAATAATTATTTAGTAACACTAATATTTCTTGATTAAGTAGTTTGACCATTGTTTGACCATAGTTTGACCAAATTTGACCAAAATTCAAAAAAACTGAAATAATTATTTAATAACACTAATATTCTTGAATAATTATTTAGTAAGACTAATACTTCTTGAATAAGTAGTTTGACCATAGTTTGACCAGATTTAATGAATTTTTTTAAAAAACTGAAATTTGAGCATAACTTTTTTTCCTTTTGGAATATGAGGATTCTACAAATTTGCAAACAAGTCGTAGGCGGTCTCCATCGGATGTAACTTTTCGAGTAGATGATTTTTCATATAAAAAACTTTTTAATCAGAGTGCGTATGCAAAAGTTATGCTCATTTTACAAATTCTAGAGAGATTTTGCAAATAAAGTCGAAATTCATATTTGTAAATTTTCCCAACAACTAGACCACATATCACATGGGAAACTTATTTTTTTTATTTTTTTGACATTTCCATCATTTTCTTTTGTTTTTTTTAAACTGAAAAGGCGGTCCACAGGGGGGGTTGAAAATGGGACCTTTAGTACCGGTTCGTGCCATGAACCGGTACTAATGCCTCAAAGCCCATTAGTACCGGTTGGTGGCACCAACCGGGACTAAAGGTATAACCTTTAGTCCCGGTTGGTGCCACCAACCGGGACTAATGGGCATCGCACCCTTTAGTCCCGGTTCGTGGCACGAACCGGGACTAAAGGGCCGCACGAACCGGGAAAATGCCTTAGCCGCACGAACCGGGATAAATGCTCACATTAGTCCCGGTTCGTGACTGAACCGGGACTAATGTGAAAACTGCCCCGTGACCAAAGCCCTGTTTTCTACTAGTGTAGGTCAACTGGTGGTTGTACCACGACCCACAATGGGGGTTCGAGCTCAATGTGATGTGCTACGAGGGCAGGCTTGCACGGCGGTGCATTGTGCCAATGATATATGTGTACGCCGTCGAGTGGCAATTTACCACAGTGTGTGGCCACACAACTTGGTATGTTCCCAAATACCCCACCAACACTTCCCAACAACATCGGTGGCTTCGACATACACTGGTGAGGGCATTTGTTCTCTACTACCGTGTTGTTGTCTGTTTGAATTCTTTATGATCTTTTTTATTGTTTCTTATGTTTCTTATGCCTCGCAGGAAGAGTAGGCAACATTGTCAGTCGATCTCAGGCTGGGGACACGAGCACATGGAACACGTGAAAGCGTGGAATGAGGGGATTGCTACCTCTTGAGCTTGCGTTGGTTTTTCCCTTGAAGAGGAAAGGGTGATGCAGCAAAGGAGAGTAAGTATTTCCCTCAGTTTTTGAGAACCAGGGTATCAATCAGTAGGAGAAAACATGCAAGTCACCGAATACCTGCACAAACAAACACCAACTTGCACCCAATGCGACAAAGGGGTTGTCAATCCCTTTATAGTTATTTGCAAAGTGAGATCTGATAGAGATGGATAAAAGGTAAAGTAATGTTTTGGTATTTTTGGTTTATGGAACGGAAAGTAAAAGATTGCAATGGAAGTAAATAGGAAACTAAGATTATAGATCATAAACTTGTATGATGGGCCGGGCGGCGGCTCAGGTGGCGGCGGTTTTCACGGCCCGGGCAGCGGTTCATGATACGTCTCCAACGTATCTATAATTTTTTATTGCTCCATGCTATATTATCTACTGTTTTGGACATTATTGGGCTTTATTATTCACTTTTATATTATTTTTGGGACTAACCTATTAACCGGAGGCCCAGCCCAGAATTGCTGTTTTTTGCCTATTTCAGAGTTACGCAGAAAAGGAATATCAAACGGAGTCCAAACGGAATGAAACCTTCGGGAACGTGATTTTTAGGAAGAATATGATCCAGGAGACTTGGACCCTACGTCAAGAAACAAAAGAGGAGGCCACGAGGTAGGGGGGCGCGCCCACCCCCCAGGGTGCGCCCTCCACCCTCGTGGGACCCCTGTTGCTCCATCGACATACTCCTTCCTCCTATATATACCTACGTACCCCCAAACAATCAGATACAGAGCCAAAAACCTAATTCCACCGCCGCAACCTTCTGTACCCACGAGATCCCATCTTGGGGCCTGTTCCGGAGCTCCGCCGGAGGGGGCATCCACCACGGAGGGCTTCTACATCAACACCATAGCCTCTCCGATGAAGTGTGCGTAGTTTACCTCACACCTTCGGGTCCATAGTTAGTAGCTAGATGGCTTCTTCTCTCTTTTTGGATCTCAATACAATGTTCTCCCCCTCTCTCGTGGTGATCTATTCGATGTAATCGTCTTTTTGCGGTGTGTTTGTTGAGACCGATGAATTGTGGGTTTATGATCAAGATTATCTATGAACAATATTTGAATCTTCTCTGAACTTTTATGTATGATTGGTTATCTTTGCAAGTCTCTTCGAATTATCAGTTTGGTTTGGCCTACTAGATTGATCTTTCTTGCAACGGGAGAAGTGCTTAGCTTTGGGTTCAATCTTGCGGTGTCCTTTCCCAGTGACAGTAGGGGCAGCAAGGCACGTATTGTATTGTTGCCATCGAGTATAACAAGATGGGGTTTTATCATATTGCATGAATTTATCCCTCTACATCATGTCATCTTGCTTAAGGCGTTACTCTGTTTTCATGAACTTAATACTCTAGATGCATGCTGGATAGCGCTCGATGAGTGGAGTAATAGTAGTAGATGCAGGCAAGAATCGGTCTACTTGTCTCGGACGTGATGCCTATATACATGATAATACCTAGATATTCTCATAACTATGCTCAATTCTGTCAATTGCTCAACAGTAATTCGTTTACCCACCGTAAAATACTTATGCTCTTGAGAGAAGCCACTAGTGAAACCTATGGCCCCCGGGCCTATCTTCATCATATTAATTTTCCAACACTTAGTTATTTCCTTTGCTTTTTTACTTTGCTTTAATTTTGCTTTGCATCTTTATCACAAAAATACCAAAAATATCATCCAATCATATCTATCAGATCTCACTCTCGTAAGTGACCGTGAAGGGATTGACAACCCCTTATCACGTTGGTTGTGAGGATTTATTTGTTTTGTGTAGGTACGAGGGACTTGCGCATAGCTTCCTACTGGATTGATACCTTGGTTCTCAAAAACTGAGGGAAATACTTACGCTACTTTGCTGCATCACCGTTTCCTCTTCAAGGGAAAACCAATGCAGTGCTCAAGAGGTAGCAAGAAGGATTTCTGGCGCCGTTGCCGGGGAGGTCTACGCAAAAGTCAACATACCAAGTACCCATCACAATCCCTTATCTCCCACATTACATTATCTGCCATTTGCCTCTCGTTTTCCTCTCCCCCACTTCACCTTTGTCGTTTTATTTGCCCCTCTTCCGTTCGTCCTTTTATTTGCTCGTGTTACCATGTGCCTTCTATATGCTTGCATCTTCGCTTGCTGAAAAATATATTGATATGGATCCACTTAAAGTGTTCTACTTGGATCATCTTCGATCCTTATGCGCTCGTGCTGAAACCCCAGCTAGCCTAGTTGATGGGAAATCTTTAGATGAGCATGCTCATTTTGTATGTCATCGTTTGTCTAAAAAAGGTAAGCTCTTATGGTATCATATAAACTGTTTGCTATGCTATGCTTGGAATCTTTGTGAAATTTGTGATTTTACTTGTTGCTCTAAGAACCCTAAAAAACACCTTCCCTACCTATGTGAGTTCAATGATAATGAAATCTTATCTTCTTATGCAAAGGGTGTTTATAGTTACTATAATATCGAACAAATTGAAGAATTTGTCGTTTTTAAGGGTGCTCATGAAGTTGCTTCTTTGATTGAAAAGTATGATTTTACTCTCAACAAATCTGAAAATTCCGTCATACTTAAATATTGCAATGAAAACCTTGCTCATAATGTCTATGCCCAAGAATTTATTGAAAGAATGACCGTTGCTTTGGAAGAAAGTAATGATATGCATGAATCTATAGATAATGATGATTTCGATGATTTGGCTGAAATATCTCTTGATGAACATGATGCTTGCTATTCTTGCGTCCATGATGCCAATATTTATGAAGATGAATTTGCTATAGTTCCGTATGTTAAACATGAGATCGTTGCTATTGCACCCATACTTGATAGTTCCTTCGATAAAAAGCATGATTGCAATGATTTTACTATAAATTCTCTTGATGTCAATTGTGCTAAAAATATGCAAAACCCTAAGCTTGGGGATGCTAGTTTTGCTATGTCTACTACTTGTTGCAATGATCATGATTGGGATGATTCTCCTTATGATCTTGAAAATTTATTTAAGCCCCATGATGAACATGAGATTGGTAAGAGTGTTTGCAATAATATTGAAAGTGGGTTTGGAAGAGTCTCAATTTTAGATCCCACATATTTTTGATAAAAGTGGGTTTGGAGAGGTCATGACTTTAGCCAATGTTAATCCCACTATTTTGGAAGAGTGTCAACTTTGCATACCTGTGGATCGTGTTAAGCATATGCTTTGTGATAGCTATATTGTTGAACTTGCTTATGATCCTACATGTAATTATTATGAGAGAGGAAAATATGGTTGTAGAAATTTTCATGTTACTAAATTACCACTCGTTATGTTGAGATTGTTATTGTTTCTTTCCGCTTCCTTGCATATGCTAGTTTTTGCTTGCATTGATAATTTGTTTGCCTATAAGATGCCTATGCATAGGAAGTATGTTAGAATTAGATGTGTTTGTCACATGTTTTATGATGCTCTCTTTGTGCTTCAATTCTTGTCTTTCTTGTGAGTATCATTGAAATCTCAATGCCTAGCTTGGGGCGTTAAACGATAGCGCTTGTTGGGAGGCAACCCAATTTTATTTTTAGTTTTTTTGCTTCTTGCTTCTGTTTAGGAATAAATCTTTGATCTAGCCTATGGTTAGAAGTGTTTTTATGTTTTAATTAGTGTTTGTGCCAAGTTAAACCTATAGGATCTTCTTGGATGATAGTTATTTGATCTTTCTGTAATTTCCAGAAAAACTTTCTGTTCACGAAAATAATCGTTAAAAATCACCAGAACGTGATAAAATAGTGATTCCAATTGATGCTGATCAATAAACAAATTACCTAGGTCTTCCTATTTTGGATGATTTTTTGGAGTTCCAGAAGTTTGCGTTAGTTACAGATTACTATAGACTGTTCTGTTTTTGACAGATTCTGTTTTTCGTGTGTTGTTTGCTTATTTTGATGAATCTATGGCTAGTAAAATAGTTTATAAACCATAGAGAAGTTGGAATACAGTAGGTTTAACATCAATATAAAAAATAATGAGTTCATTACAGTACCTTGAAGTGGTCTTTTGTTTTCTTTCGCTAACGGAGCTCACGAGATTTTCTGTTGAGTTTTGTGTTGTGAAGTTTTCAAGTTTTGGGTGAAAGATTTTGATGGATTATGGAACAAGGAGTGGCAAGAGCCTAAACTTGGGGATGCCCATGGCACCACCAAGATAATATAAGGACACCATAAAGCCAAAGCTTGGGGATGTCCCGGAAGGCATCCCCTCTATCGTCTACTTCCATCGGTAACTTTACTTGGAGCTATATTTTTATTCACCACATGATATGTGTTTTGCTTGGAGTGTTTTGTATGATTTGAGTGTTTGCATTTTACTTTACTACAATCATCCTTGCTATACACACCTTTTTCGAGAGCCATACATGATTCAGAATTTGTTAGAATACTCTATGTGCTTTGCTTATATCTTTTGAGTTATATAGTTTTGCTCTGGTACTTCACTTATATCTTTTAGAGCACGGTGGTGGATTTGTTTTATAGAAACTATTGATATCTCATGCTTCACTTATATTATTTTGAGATTCTTAAATAGCATGGTAATTTGCTTAAATAATCCTAATATGCTTGGTATTCAAGATTAGTAACAACTTTCTTATGAGTGTGTTGAATACTAAGAAAAGTTTGATGCTTGATAATTGTTTTGAGATATAAAGATGGTGATATTAGAGTCATGCTAGTTGAGTAGCTGTGAATTTGAGAAATACTTGTGTTAAAGTTTGTGATTCCCGTAGCATGCACGTAAGGTG
Source organism: Aegilops umbellulata (assembly GCA_032464435.1). Taxonomy (NCBI): domain Eukaryota; kingdom Viridiplantae; phylum Streptophyta; class Magnoliopsida; order Poales; family Poaceae; genus Aegilops; species Aegilops umbellulata. Next base: position 269,477,361 of record CP136059.1, on the reverse strand, counting down.
AACCGTTATGTGATGAAGTCAGAGCATGATTTATTTATTGATTGTCTTCCTTATGAGTGGCGGTCGGGGACGAGCGATGGTCTTTTCCTACCAATCTATCCCCCTAGGAGCATGCGCGTAATACTTTGCTTTGATAACTTGTAGATTTTTGCAATAAGTATATGAGTTCTTTATGACTAATGTTGAGTCCATGGATTATACGCACTTTCTTCCTTCCACCATTGCTAGCCTCTCTAATACCGCACACTTTTCACCAGTATCATACACCCACCATATACCTTCCTCAAAACAGCCACCATACCTACCTATCATGGCATTTCCATAGCCATTCCAAGATATATTGCCATGCAGCTTTCCACCGTTCCATTTATTATGACACGCTCCATCATTGTCATATTGCTTTGCATGATCATGTAGTTGACATCGTATTTGTGGAAAAGTCACCGTTCATAATTCTTTCATACATGTCACTCTTGATTCATTGCATATCCCGGTATACCGCCGGAGGCATTCAGATAGAGTCATATTTTGTTCTAAGTATCGAGTTGTAATTGTTGAGTTGTAAGAAAATAAAAGTGTGATGATCTTCATTTTTAGAGCATTGTCCCAAGTGAGGAAAAGGATGATGGAGACTATGATTCCCCCACAAGTCGGGATGAGACTCCGGACGAAAAATAAAAAAAGAGAGAAGAGGCCATAAAAAAAGAAAAGGCCCAAATAAAAAAATGAGAGAAAAAGAGAGAAGGGACAATGTTACTATCCTTTTACCACACTTGCTTCAAAGTAGCACCATGATCTTCATGATAGAGAGTCTCTCATTTTGTCACTTTCATATACTAGTGGGAAATTTTCATTATAGAACTTGGCTTGTATATTCCAATGATGGGCTTCCTCAAAATGCCCTAGGTCTTCGTGAGCAAGCGACTTGGATGCACACCCACTTAGTTTCTTTTGTTGAGCTTTCATATACTTATAGCTCTAGTGCATCCGTTGCATGGCAGTCCCTACTCACTCAGATTGATATCTATTGATGGGCATCTCCATAGCCCGTTGATACGCCTAGTTGATGTGAGACTATATTCCCCCCTTTTGTCTTCTCCACAACCACCATTCTATTCCACATATAGTGCTATATCCATGGCTCACGCTCATGTATTGCGTGAAGATTGAAAAAGTTTGAGAATGTCAAAAGTATGAAACAATTGCTTGGCTTGTCATCGGGGTTGTGCATGATTTAAATACTTTATGTGGTGAAGATAGAGCATAGCCAGAATATATGATTTTGTAGGGATAACTTTCTTTGGCCATGTTATTTTGAGAAGACGTGATTGCTTTGTTAGTATGCTTGAAGTATTATTATTTTTAGGTCAATATTAAACTTTTGTCTTGAATCTTTCGGATCTGAATATTCATACCACAATTAAGAAGAATTACATTGAAATTATGCCAAGTAGCACTCCACATCAAAAATTCTGTTTTTATCATTAACCTACTCGAGGACGAGCAAGAATTAAGCTTGGGATGCTTGACACGTCTCCAACGTATCTATAATTTTTGATTGCTCCATGCTATATTATCTATTGTTTTGGACATTATTCTGCTTTATTATTCACTTTTATATTATTTTTAGCACTAACCTATTAACCGGAGGCCCAGCCCAGAATTGCTGTTTTTTTGCCTATTTCAGAGTTTCGCAGAAAAGGAATATCAAACGGAGTCCAAACGGAATGAAACCTTCGGGAACGTGATTTTTAGGAAGAATATGATCCGGGAGACTTGGACCCTATGTCAAGAAACAAAAGAGGAGGCCACGAGGTAGGGGCGCGCCCACCCCCCAGGGTGCGCCCTCCACCCTCATGGGCCCCCTGTTGCTCCACCAACGTACTCCTTCCTCCTATATATACCTACGTACCCCAAATGATCAGATACGGAGCCAAAAACCTAATTGCACCGCCGCAACCTTTTGTACCCACAAGATCCCATCTTGGAGCCTATTCCGGAGCTCCGCCGGTGGGGGCATCCATCACGGAGGGCTTCTACATCAACACCATAGCCTCTCCGATGAAGTGTGAGTAGTTTACCTCAGACCTTTGGGTCCATAGTTAGTAGCTAGATGGCTTCTTCTCTCTTTTTGGATCTCAATACAATGTTCTTCCCCTCTCTCGTGGAGATCTATTCGATGTAATCTTCTTTTTCCGGTGTGTTTGTTGAGACTGATGAATTGTGGTTTTATGATCAAGATTATCTATGAACAATATTTGAATCTTCTTTGAATTCTTTTATGTATGATTGGTTATCTTTGCAAGTCTCTTCGAATTATCAGTTTGGTTTGGCCTACTAGATTGATCTTTCTTGCAATGGGAGAAGTGCTTAGCTTTGGGTTCAATCTTGCGGTGTCCTTTCCCAGTGATAGTAGGGGCAGCAAGGCACGTATTGTATTGTTGCCATCGAGGATAACAAGATGGGGTTTTTATCATATTGCATGAATTTATCCCTCTACATCATGTCATCTTGCTTAAGGCATTACTCTATTTTCATGAACTTAATACTCTAGATGCATGCTGGATAGCGCTCGATGAGTGGAGTAATAGTAGTAGATGCAGGCAGGAATTAGTCTACTTGTCTCGGTCGTGATGCCTATATACATGATCGTACCTAGATATTCTCATAACTATGCTCAATTCTGTTAATTGCTCAACAGTAATTCGTTCACCCACCATAAAATACTTATGCTCTTGAGAGAAGCCACTAGTGAAACCTATGGCCCCCGGGTCTATCTTCATCATATTAATCTTCGAACACTTAGTTATTTCCTTTGCTTTTTACTTTGCTTTTATTTTACTTTGCATCTTTATCACAAAAATACCAAAAATATTATCCTATCATATCTATCAGATCTCACTCTCGTAAGTGACCGTGAAGGGATTGACAACCCCTTATCGTGTTGGTTGCGAGGATTTATTTGTTTTGTGTAGGTACGAGGGACTTGCGCATAGCCTCCTACTGGATTGATACCTTGGTTCTCAAAAACAGAGGGAAATACTTACGCTACTTTGCTGCATCACCCTTTCCTCTTCAAGGGAAAACCAACGCAGTGCTCAAGAGGTAGCAGTTCAATTCATGAAAAAGGTGATCTATCGTTTTGGCTTTCCACACAGCACTATAACTGACAATGGTACTAATCTGTCCAGGGGGGCCATGGAGGAGTTCTGTCAACGTGAGCCTATCCGGCTTGATGTTTCGTCAGTAGCCCACCCCCAATCCAATGGTTAAGCTGAAAGAGCCAATCAGGAAATCTTGAAAGGCATTAAGCCCCGGCTAATGGTTCCTTTACAACGGACGCCGGCTTGTTGAGTGGAGGAATTACCCTCTGTGATATGGAGCCTCAATACCACCCCTAACAGGTCTGCGGGTTACACGCCTTTCTTCATAGTTTATGGAGCCGAAGCGGTCCTCCCTAGTGACATCCGTCATGACTCTCCCTGCGTGGCAGCTTATGTTGAGGCTGATAATGAACAAGCACGTCAGGATGCACTTGACCCGTTAGATGAGAAGCGTGACTTACCAGCAGCCCGCTCGGCGATTTACCAGCAGGACTTGCACCGTTATCACAACCGTCGGGTTAAGTCCAGAACCTTTCAAGAAGGTGATTTGGTGCTCCGGCTCATCCAGGATCAAACTGATGCACACAAGTTATCCCCACCTTGGGAAGGGCCCTTTGTGACCAGCAAGAACTTGCACAACGGTGTTGGGGAACGTAGTAATTTCAAAAAAATTCCTACGCACACGGAAGATCATGGTGATGCATAGCAACGACAGGGGAGAGTGTTGTCCATGTACCCTCGTAGACCGAAAGCGGAAGCGTTAGCACAACGCGGTTGATGTAGTCGTACGTCTTCGCGATCCGACCGATCAAGTACCGAACACACGGCACCTCTGAGTTCTGCACATGTTCAACTCAATGACGTCCCTCAAACTCTGATCCAACCGAGTGTTGAGGGAGAGTTTTGTCAGCACGATAGCGTGGTGACGATGATGATATTGTACCGACGCAGGACTTCGCCTAAGCACCGTTACGATATTATCAAGGTGGATTATTGTGGAGGGGGCACCGCACACGGCTAAGATATCAAGAGATCAATTGTTGTGTCTCCAAGGGGTTCCCCCCTCCCCGTATATAAAGGAGTGGAGGAGGGGGAGGGCCGACCCTCTCTATGGCGCGCCCTAGGAGGAGTCCTACTCCCACCGGGAGTAGGATTCCCCCCTTCCAAGTAGTAGGAGTAGGAGTCAAGGAAAGGGGAGAGAGAAGAGAAGGAAGGAGGGGGCGCAGCCCCTCCCCCTAGTCCAATTCGGACTAGGCCTTGGGGGGCGCGCAACCTCTCCTCTCTCTTTCTCCTAAAGCCCAATAAGGCCCATATACTCCCCCACGAATTCCCGTAACTCTCCGGTACCTCGAAAAATACCCGAATCATTCAGAACCTTTCTGATGTCCGAATATAGTCGTCCAATATATCGATCTTTACGTCTCGACCATTTTGAGACTCCTCGTCATGTCCCCGATCTCATCCGGGACTCCGAACTACCTTCGGCACATCAAAAAACATAAACTCATAATATAACCGTCATCGAACTTTAAGCGTGCGGACCCTACGGGTTCGAGAACTATGTAGACATGACCGAGACATGTCTCCGGTCAATAACCAATAGCGGAACCTGGATACTCATATTGGCTCCCACATATTCTACGAAGATCTTTATCGGTCAAACCGCATAACAACATACGTTGTTCCCTTTGTCATCAGTATGTTACTTGCCCGAGATTCGATCGTCGATATCTCAATACCTAGTTCAACCTCGTTACCGGCAAGTCTCTTTACTCGTTCTGTAACACATCATCCCGCAACTAACTCATTAGTTGCAATGCTTGCAAGGCTTATATTGATGTGCATTACCGAGTGGGCCTAGAGATACCTCTCCGACAATCAGAGTAACAAATCCTAATCTCGAAATATGCCAACCCAACAAGTACCTTTGGAGACACCTGTAGAGCACCTTTATAATCACCCAGTTACGTTGTGAGGTTTGGTAGCACAGAAAGTGTTCCTCCGGTAAATGGGAGTTGCATAATCTCATAGTCATAGGAACATGTATAAGTCATGAAGAAAGCAATAGCAACATACTAAATGATCAAGTGCTAAGCTAACGGAATGGGTCAAGTCAATCACATCATTCTCCTAATGATGTGATCCCGTTAATCAAATGACAACTCATGTCTATGGCTAGGAAACATAACCATCTTTGATCAACGAGCTAGCCAAGTAGAGGCATACTAGTGACACTCTATTTGTCTATGTGTTCACACATGTATCATGTTTCCGGTAAATACAATTCTAGCATGAATAATAAACATTTATCATAATATAAGGAAATAAATAATAACTTTATTATTACCTCTAGGGCATATTTCCTTCAGTCTCCCACTTGCAGTAGAGTCAATAATCTAGTTCACATCACCATGTGATTTAACACCAATAGTTCACATCGCCATGTGATTAACACCCATAGTTCACATCGTCATGTGACCAACACCCAAAGGGTTTACTAGACTCAATAATCTAGTTCACATCGCTATGTGATTAACACCCAAAGAGTATTAAGGTGTGATCATGTTTTGCTTGTGAGAGAAGTTTAGTCAACGGGTCTGCCATATTCAGATCCGTATGTATTTTGCAAATTTCTATGTCAACAATGCTCTGCACGGAGCTACTTTAGCTAATTGCTCCCACTTTCAATATGTATCTAGATTGAGATTTAGAGTCAGCTGGATCAGTGTCAAAACTTGCATCGAGGTAACCCTTTACGACGAACCTTTTTGTCACCTCCATAATCGAGAAACATATCCTTATTCCACTAAGGATAATTTTGACCGCTGTCTAGTGATCTACTCCTAGATCACTATTGTACTCCCTTGCCTAAATCAGTGTAGGCTATACAATAGATCTGGTACACAGCATGGCATACTTTATAGAACCTATGGCTGAGGCATAGGGAATGACTTTCAATCTCTTTCTATCTTCTGCCGTGGTTGGGCTTTGAGTCTTACTCAATTTCACACCTTGTAACACAGGCAAGAACTCTTTCTTTGACTGTTCCATTTTGAACTACTTCAAAATCTTGTCAAGGTATGTACTCATTGAAAAACCTAATCAAGCGTCTTGATCTATCTCTGTAGATCTTGATGCTCAATATGTAAGCAGCTTCACCGAGGTCTTTCTTTGAAAAACTCCTTTCAAACACTCCTTTATGCTTTGCAGAATAATTCTACATTATTTCCGATCAACAATATGTCATTCACATATACTTATAAGAAATGTTGTAGTGCTCCCACTCACTTTTTTGTACATACAGGCTTAACCGCAAGTCTGTATAAAACTATATGCTTTGATCAACTTATCAAAGCGTATATTCCAACTCCGAGATGCTTGCACCAGTCCATAGATGGATCGCTGGAGCTTGCATATATTTTTAGCACCTTTAGGATTGACAAAACCTTCTGGTTGCATCATATACAACTCTTCTTTAATAAATCCATTAAGGAATGCAGTTTTGTTTATTCATTTGCCAGATTTCATAAAATGCGGCAATTTCTAACATGATTCGGACATACTTAAGCATAGATACGAGTGAGAAACTCTCATCGTAGTCAACACCTTGAACTTGTCGAAAACCTTTTGCGACAATTCTAGCTTTGTAGATAGTAACACTACTATCAGCGTCTATCTTCCTCTTGCAGATCCATTTATTTTCTATGGCTTGCCGATCATCGGGCAAGTCAACCAAAGTCCACACTTTGTTCTCATACATGGATCCCATCTCAGATTTCATGGCCTCAAACCATTTCGCGGAATCTAGGCTCATCATCGCTTCCTCATAGTTCGTAGGTTCGTCATGGTCAAGTAACATGACCTCCAGAACAGGATTATCGTACCACTCTGGTGCGGATCTTACTTTGGTTGACCTGCGAGGTTTGGTAGTAACTTGATCTGAAGTTACATGATCATCATCATTAGCTTCCTCACTAATTGGTGTAGGAGTCACAGGAACAGATTTCTGTGATGAACTACTTTCCAATAAGGGAGCAGGTACAGTTACCTCATCAAGTTCTACTTTCCTCCCACTCACTTCTTTCGAGAGAAACTCCTTCTCTAGAAAAGATCCATTCTTAGCAACGAATGTCTTGCCTTCGGATCTGTGATAGAAGGTGTACCCAACTATCTCCTTTAGGTATCCTATGGAGACACATTTCTCCGGTTTGAGTTTGAACTTATCAGGATGAAACCTTTTCATATAAGCATCGCAATCCCAAACTTTAAGAAATGACAACTTTGGTTTCTTGCCAAACCACAGTTCATACGGTGTCATCTCAACAGATTTAGATGGTGCCCTTTTGAACGTGAATGCAGCTCTCTCTAATGCATAATCCCAAAACGATAGTGGTAAATCGGTAAGAAACATCATAGATTGCACTATATCCAATAAAGTACGGTTATGACGTTCGGACACACCGTTATGCTGTGGTGTTCCAGGTGGCATGAGTTTGTGAAACTATTCCACATTGTTTTAATTGAAGGCCAAACTCGTAACTCAAATATTTATCTTCCACGATCAGATCGTAGAAACTTTATTTTCTTGTTACGATGATTTTCCACTTCACTCTGAAATTATATGAACTTTTCAAATGTTTCAGACTTATGTTTCATCAAGTAGATATACCCATATCTGCTCAAATTATCTGTGAAGTTCAGAAAATAACGATACTCGCCGTGAGCCTCAGCACTCATCGGATCGCATACATCAGTATGTATTATTTCCAATAAGTCAGTTGCTCGCTCCATTGTTCCGGAGAACGGAGTCTTAGTCATCTTGACCATAAGGCATGGTTCGCAAGCATCAAGTGATTCATAATCAAGTGATTCCAAAATCCCATCAGCATGGAGTTTCTTCATGCGCTTTACACCAATATGACCTAAACGGCAGTGCCACAAATAAGTTGCACTATCATTATTAACTTTGCATCTTTTGGCTTCAATATTATGAAAATGTGTATCACCACGATCGAGATCCAACAAACCTTTTTCATCGGGTGTATGACCATAGAAGGTTTTATTCATGCAAACAGAACAACAATTATTCTCTAGCTTACATGAATAATCGTATTGCAATAAACATGATCAAATCATATTCATGCTCAACGCAAACACCAAATAACACTTATTTAGGTTCAACACTAATCCCGAAAGTATAGGGAGTGTGCGATGATTATCATATCAATCTTGGAACTACTTCCAACACACATCGTCACTTCACCCTTAACTAGTTTCTGTTCATTCTGGAACTCCCGTTTCAGATTACCACTCTTAGCAACTGAACTAGTATCAAATACTGAGGGGTTGCTATAAACACTAGTAAAGTACACATCAATAACATGTATATCAAATATACCTATGTTCACTTTGCCATCCTTCTTATCCGCCAATTACTTGGGGTAGTTCTGCTTCGAGTGACCAGTCCCTTTGCAGTAGAAGCACTTAGTCTCAGGCTTAGGTCCAGACTTGGGCTTCTTCACTCGAGCAGCAACTTGCTTGTCGTTCTTCTTGAAGTTCCCCTTCTTCCCTTTGCCCCTTTTCTTGAAACTAGTGGTCTTGTCAACCATCAACACTTGATGTTTTTCTTGATTTCTACCTTCGTCGATTTCAACATCACGAAGAGCTTGGGAATCGTTTCCGTTATCCCTTGCATATTATAGTTCATCACGAAGTTCTAGTAACTTGGTGATAGTGACTAGAGAACTCTGTCAATCACTATCTTATCTAGAAGATTAACTCCCACTCGATTCAAGTGATTGTTGTACTCAGACATTCTGAGCACATGCTCACTAGCTGAGCAATTCTCCTCCATCTTGTAGGCAAAGTACTTGTCAAAGGTCTCATACCTTTTGACATAGGCATGAGTCTGAAATACTAATTTCAACTCTTGGAACATCTCATATGCTCCATGGCGTTCAAAACGTCTTTAAAGCCCCGATTCTTAGCTGTAAAGCATGGTGGACTAAACTATCAAGTAGTCATGATACCGAGCTTTGCCAAACATTCATAATGTCTGCATATGCTCCTGCAATAGGTCCGTCACCTAGTGGTGCATCAAGGACATAATACTTCTGTGCAGCAATGAGGATAATGCTCAGATCACGGACCAAGTCCGCATCATTGCTACTAACATCTTTCAACTTAGTTTTCTCTAGGAACATATCAAAATAAACAGGGGAGCTAAACGTGAGCTATTGATCTACAACATAGATATGCTAATACTATTAGGACTAAGTTCATGATAAATTTAAGTTCAATTAATCATATTACTTAAGAACTCCCACTTAGACAGACATCCCTCTAATCCTCTAAGTGATCACGTGATCCATATCAACTAAACCATAACCGATCATCACGTGAAATGTGGAGTAGCTTTCAATGGTGAACATCACTATGTTGATCATATCTACTATATGATTCACACTCGACCTTTGGTCTCAGTGTTCCGAGGCCATATCTGCATATGCTAGGCTCGTCAAGTTTAACCTGAGTATTCTGCGTGTGCAAAACTGGCTTGCACCCGTTGTAGATGGACGTAGAGCCTATCACACCCGATCATCATGTGGTGTCTGGGCACGATGAACTTTGGCAACGGTGCATACTCAGGGAGAACACTTTTTATCTTGAAATTTAGTGAGAGATCATATTATAATGCTACCGTTAATCAAAGCAAGATAAGATGCATAAAAGATAAACATCACATGCAATCAATATAAGTGATATGATATGGCCATCATCATCTTGTGCTTGTGATCTCCATCTCCAAAGCACCGTCATGATCACCATCTTCATTGGCGCGACACCTTGATCTCCATCGTAGCATCGTTGCCGTCTTGCCAATCTTATGCTTCTACGACTATCGCTACCGCTTAGTGATAAAGTAAAGCATTACAGGGCGATTGCATTGCGTACAATAAAGCGACAACCATATGGCTCCTGCCAGTTGCCGATAACTTGGTTACAAAACATGTCATCTCATACAAAAAAATTTAGTATCATGCTTTGACCATATCAATCACAACATGCCCTGCAAAAATAAGTTAGACGTCCTCTACTTTGTTGTTGCAAGTTTTACGTGGCTGCTACGGGCTGAACAAGAACCGTTCTTACCTACTCATCAAAACCACAACGATAGTTTTTCAAGTTGGTGCTGTTTTAACCTTCGCAAGGACCGGGCGTAGCCACACTCGGTTCAACTAAAGTTGGAGAAACTGACACCCGCCAGCCACCTTTGTGCAAAGCACATCGGTAGAACCAGTCTCGCGTAAGCGTACGCGTAATGTCAGTCCGGGCCGCTTCATCCAACAATATCGCCGAACCAAAATATGACATGCTGGTAAGCAGTATGACTTATATCGCCCACAACTCACTTGTTTTCTACTCGTGCATATAACATCTACGCATAAAACCAGGCTCGGATGCCACTGTTGGGGAACGTAGTAATTTCAAAAAAATTCTACGCACACGCAAGATCATGGTGATGCATAGCAATGAGAGGGGAGAGTGTTGTCCATGTACCCTCGTAGACCGAAAGCGGAAGCGTTAGCACAACGCGGTTGATGTAGTCGTACATCTTCACGATCCGACCGATCAAGTACCGAACACACAGCACCTCCGAGTTCTGCACACGTTCAACCCGATGACGTCCCTCGAACTCCGATCCAGCCGAGTGTTGAGGGAGAGTTTCATCAGCACGACGGCATGGTGACGATGATGATGTTGTACCGACGCAGGGCTTCTCCTAAGCACAGTTACGATATTATCAAGGTGGATTATGATGGAGGGGGCACCGCACACGGCTAAGAGATCAAGAGATCAATTGTTGTGTCTCCAAGGGGTGCCCCCCTCCCCGTATATAAAGCAGTGGAGGAGGGGGAGGGCCGGCCCTCTCTATGGCGCGCCCTAGGAGGAGTTCTACTCCCACCGGGAGTAGGATTCCCCCCTTCCAAGTAGTAGGAGTAGGAGTCAAGGAAAGGGTAGAGAGAAGAGAAGGAAGGAGGGGGCGCAGCCCCTCCCCCTAGTCCAATTCGGACTAGGCCTTGGGGGGGCGCGCAACCTCTCCTCTCTCTTTCCCCTAAAGCCCAATAAGGCCCATATACTCCCTGGCGAATTCCCGTAACTCTCCGGTACTCCGAAAAATACCCGAACCACTCAGAACCTTTCCGATGTCCGAATATAGTCGTCCAATATATCGATCTTTACGTCTCGACCATTTTGAGACTCCTCGTCATGTCCCCGATCTCATCCGGGACTCCGAACTACCTTCAGTACATCAAAACACATAAACTCATAATATATCCGTCATCGAACTTTAAGTGTGCGGACCCTACGGGTTCGAGAACTATGTAGACATGACCGAGACACGTCTCCGGTCAATAACCAATAGCGGAACCTAGATGCTCATATTGGCTCCCACATATTCTACAAAGATCTTTATCGGTCAAACCGCATAACAACATACGTTGTTCCCTTTGTCATCGGTATGTTACTTGCCCGAGATTCGATCGTCGGTATCTCAATACCTATTTCAATCTCGTTACCGGCAAGTCTATTTACTCATTCTATAATACATCATCCCGCAACTAACTCATTATTTGCAATGCTTGCAAGGCTTATATTGATGTGCATTACCGAGTGGGCCTAGAGATACCTCTCCGACAATCAGAGTGACAAATCCTAATCTCGAAATACGCCAACCCAACAAGTACCTTTGGAGACACCTGTAGAGCACCTTTATAATCACCCAGTTACGTTGCGACGTTTGGTAGCACACAAAGTGTTCCTCCGGTAAACGGGAGTTGCATAATCTCATAGTCATAGGAACATGTATAAGTCATGAAGAAAGCAATAGCAACATACTAAACGATCAAGTGCTAAGCTAACGGAATGGGTCAAGTCAATCACATCATTCTCCTAAGGATGTGATCCCATTAATCAAATGACAATTCATGTCTATGGCTAGGAAACATAACCATCTTTGATCAACGAGCTAGTCAAGTAGAGGCATACTAGTGACACTCTATTTGTCTATGTATTCACACATGTATCATGTTTCTGGTAAATAGAATTCTAGCATGAATAATAAACATTTATCATGATATAAGCAAATATATAATAACTTTATTATTGCCTCTAGAGCATATTTCCTTCAAACGGGTCATACTACCTCATCGATGTTCGAGAGCACAAAGACTCACGTAGGTCGGAGGAAGAGACCCGCCGGCCGTGGACTATCGCTCATCTTCGGCCTTACTATATTTGAGCCATCGGCTCTCATGATGTACATATTTTTAACGATGTATATATTAAGATAAAGTGATAAAGCAGGACCTCTGTCCTTTTCATCCTCAATGATCATATGTTTTCATCATCATAATTTCAGATGACCAATTGGGGGCTGATCGTGTTCGAATCCAGCTTGACCCTTTGGTCCGGCTCATGATCGTATTCGAATCTAGCCGATAAACCTCATGATCACTAGGGGGCTTCCTGTTCAAACATAGGTCGTATTCGAACCAAAGAGAACATAGCTGTCAGTACCCTCTTGATTGGCACAATGCCAAACTCACTAGGGGGCTTCTTGATCATATTCGAATCATAGCTTAACCCCTTTTGGGTCTGATCGTATTTGAATCAGAGTCATTAAAAAACCCTCAAGGACATTTGGGGGCTTCCTGTTCAAACATAGGTCGTATTCGAACCAAAGAGAACATAGCTATCGGTACCCTCTTGATCGGCACAACGCCAAAGCCACTGGGGGCTACATCATCATATTCGAATCCTAGCTTAACCCCTTTGGTCTGGTTTACTGACCGTATTCGAAGCAGAAGCCTCAAATTTTTCTTTCTACTTGATTTAAGTTTTTTGAAAACAATCTTTGTTTTTGTCTTGAGGCTTTTTGTCCAGATCTAAGTATAAGTATGGTTTAAATTTAACCTAGCTTGGTTTTGGACGATCAGTCGCCGCGTATGACCGTCATCATACATGTGGAAGTGTTGGCTTCTAAAGGATTGGGTTATCACCCTTACTGTTCAGGTCATATGAGCCGGCAGTGCAAATTCAAATATCACAGGTATGACATATTTTGTTGTATTTAAGCCAAATCCTGATTATAGGAGTGTGTTGGGCATTATGACCCGTCCTACGGTAAGCCGTGGGACACTTGTGATCTATTTTTTCATACAGGAACATATTCAAAAGCTGCTCTAATAAGCATCAGTAGCACATATTCAATTGGCAGTCTTCTGCAAATGCAGAACGTGCGCGATGGCACTACAGATTCAAAGTTTCACTATCCTATTACATAGCCTCCATGTGCTAAATAAGACCAAAGTGTTTTTTCAAAAGCTCAAGTTTAGAGCCGCCTGGCGGTTCAGTCTTCTTGGCCTTGCCGCTCGGAGTCTTCTGCATCATCCTTTGCCGGCTCTTCGTCTTCTTCCGCTGGCTGAAAAGTTGGTGATGACCAATCAATGCCAGATAAAGCTTCAAATTCAGCTTCATCATCTATAAGCTCAGACGGATCGACTTCAGGAGCAAAGGTGTGCTTATGGATTGGTGGGATTAAGTCCATCACTTTGTAAGCCGGAGTTGGCAGCTTCTTATTCTCCTGGTCATAAGTCGGATGATACTTGGAGAGGTCTGAGTCATTGGCAATAAGAGTGGCCATTGGACGGATTTCCTTTACGCAGGCTGGGAAGTTGTCGGTGTACTAAAGTAGGGGTACCTTAGTACCCCGAACTTGTGCACGGGCAGTAGTAGCGTCCCGCGGCAAGGCTTGCCAGGGGAGCGACAAGAGTCTCCACGGCCCTTTCTGGGCCGGACGAAGGCCAAGGGATCGAGCCTAGAAGACCAGGCCCCGGCAAGAGGAGCTTGCCGGGCCAAGGAGGCGAGGTCCGGCAAGAGGAGCTTGCTGGGCCAAGGCGACAAGGCCCCGGCAAGAGGAGCTTGCCGGGACGACTAAGCCGAAGCACCAAGGCCCCGGCGGGAGGAGCTCGCCGGGACGGCCAAGCCAAGGCACCCCAAGAAAAGCCCGCCGCGGCGCGCCGCGCGCCCCGGCAATGCCTGACGAGCGGCAAGCTTTCAGGTGCGGCAAGACAACCACCGCGGCAAGCCACTTGCCGCGGCAAACCACCACCTCAGGCCTGCGCTCCAGCTCACCTGACCACGCATCACTCTGGAGCTTCCCCAGAGGCACGTGGCGGGGCGCCGCGCAACCTGAGGCGCGCGGTGGCATGCGACGTTGGCAGAGTCGCCCCCGTGGCAAGCGGAGGCGCCCCCAACGGTCCGCCTCGGTACTGTTTGGGCGATCCAGACGGGCATTTAATGCCTTTGTCCCCCGCCGTCAGAGTTAGGTGCGATAGCACTGTGCGGCCACTGTTTGCACAGTTCCTTGCCATTTTTACCCTCACCTGCGTCGCTACCTGTGGGAAACCCCTTAGCATATAAAAGGAGGCCCATGCGCACGTAGGGGGGGACCCCGAAGGAAAAACCCGGTAGACCCTCGTCTACGTCCAGCTCCGACTTACTGTAGCTTCTTGCGCTCCAGAGCAAGAACTCGAATCAACCAGACAAGCAGCAGTAGGGTTTTACGCATCCGTGCGGCCCGAAGCTGGGTAAAATCGTTGTGTGTGTGTCGCCTCGATCTGCTCTTTGTGCAACCTCCGCCCCCCCCCCCCCCCCCGCCGAACCGAAAAGGGGCTCCGTCCCCATAGGTGCTCGTGGAGGCCGATTTCCCCCGACATCTTTGGCGCGCCAGGTAGGGGCGTGCGTCGAGGTTGTGTGAACCAGATCCGGCGTCCGCGCGAGCCAGACTCTCATTGTTTGCGCCGGCATGGCGCCGAAGAAGAAAGCTCCGGAGGTGACCGGTCCGTCAGCGTCGAACCCACTGCCCATGGAGCAGACGGGTGGTGGGGAGGACGCCGACGGAGGAACGGGCGCCGTCGAACCAGTTCTTGGTCCCGCGACGTCCGAGCTCGCCCCGCGCCCCTCTCAGGAGGCACGAAACCAGCAACGTCATGGTACCCATGGTAGCATACGCTCGCTGGACCCAGACCGTGCTGGTGGGTCCCAAGGCGCTCAGGACCAGCATGCGATCCAGCATGCCGGAACGAGCGTCGCACGGCTGCCTGGACCGGGTGCTGCTCCTTCTAACATAGTTAGGAGTTCGAGCACATCCCGCTCCTCGCGCCGTTCGCCGCCTCTGCCCGCCACCCCAGCGGAAGCTCTCGCGCGAGCTCAGCTACTCCTAGACTACCCTCCGACGGCGGACAAGCTCGACGACTGGAGGGCAACCATCCAGAGCCTCATCGGTTTCGCCAACGGCGACACTCCGCGGCAGCACAGCGCGTCGCAGCCGCGGCCAGTCACCCAGGCGAGAACCGATGGCGCCAAGAATGGCGGGGGTGCGACCACCGTGCACTCCCCGCCCCAGAAGCCGCGGTCGCCGACTCGCCGGGCTCACCTCGACAACGACTCCACCGCGTCGTCGAACCCGCGAACTCGCCGCGACCAACGCCAAGTCCTTCACGAACGAAGGGAAGAAGACGCTCGAACCCGCATCGAGCGCAGAAGAGAGGCGCGGCGTCAATCAGACCAGCGCGTTGAGCCCTCTGGAAACATGCACGCATCGGGGGAACCAGGCGAACTGCCGTATTCGGTGGGCTGCCCCGCGTTCACCCGCGAGCTGCGGCAAGTCCAGTGGCCCAGCGCGAAGAACTTCAAGCCCGACGTGCCCGAGAAGTACGACGGCAAGTCGCACCCGTCGGAGTTCCTCAGCATCTACACCATTGTGGTGCAGGCTGCCGGGGGACGGGACGACAAGATCCTTGCCAACTACTTCCCGCTGGTACTCAAGCCCAACGTCAGATCCTGGCTCATGCACTTGCCGGACGGCTCCATCTCCTCCTGGCCAGATCTATGCCATCAGTTCGTTGGAGCCTTCACGGGCGGCCACAAACCCCATGGCCTGGCAAGCGACCTTCATCTGCTTGTTCAGAAGGAGGGGGAGCCTTTGCGCAAGTTCATCCAGAGGTTCAGCCGTGTGCACTACAACATCCCAGACATCCACCCCGCCGCGGTGATCAGCGCGTTCCACCAGAACATGCGCAACCGCAGGATGCGGGAGGAGATGGCGATGTGCAAAATCAAGGAGGTCAGCGAGCTTTACGCCCTG
The DNA here is from genome assembly GCA_032464435.1 of Aegilops umbellulata. NCBI lineage: Eukaryota > Viridiplantae > Streptophyta > Magnoliopsida > Poales > Poaceae > Aegilops > Aegilops umbellulata. The sequence goes on along the minus strand of CP136059.1, from coordinate 269,461,044 downwards.
GCCGACAAGTGTGCACGCGCTAAGGAGGGGAGGAAGCTCCCCGGAGAAAGTGTTGGAGAAGGAGAATCCGACAGTGAAGGTACCGCCCCGGCAAGGAGAGGCCGGCGGTGGAACGGCAAAAAGAAGAAAAACCCAGAGGTGCTGGTTGTCGAGAAGTCCGTCAGCGAGGGCTCCGCCAAGAAAGCCCAGGCGGGAGGCCCCGGCAAGGAGGTTGTCGAGTGCGCCAACTGCCGGGCGGTGGCTGCTGCCGATAAGCGGGACGGTACCGACAAGAAGTACTGCAAGATCCACCATACCAGGGGCCACGACCTCCAGAGTTGCAAGCAAGTCGAGCGACTCGTCGAGCTGCAGAAGGCCGAGTACGCACGACGCGACATGGAGAGAGCCCAAGCAGGCGGCGGGGGATCCGGCACGAAGCGTCCCGGCCCGGGGAGCGCCGCGGCAAGGACAAGCAGCGGCAAGCAGACAGACCTCCCCGGGGACGCGACAAGGACGAAGACGATGACGACGACGAAGACATGGAAGACCCCGAGACCAGCGAGCAGGAGTTTCAGAAAGCCACTGAGGTCTTGTGTGTGGACGGCGGTGCCTCCCTGCACGCTTCCCACCACCAGCTTAAACGGTGGGTGCGGGAGGTCAATGCAGCGGAGCCACCCGTCGAGTCACGCAGACCCCTGAGATGGTCCAGCACGCCTATCATCTTTGTCATTGAGGACCACCCTGATCGCACAACCGCGGTCGGGTGCTTGCCGATGTTGGTTTCCCCAATGGTCCGCAACCTCAAGGTCACTAAGATGCTAGTTGACGGCGGGGCCGGCTTGAATCTGATCTCCTCTGCTGTTCTCCGGAGACTCCAAGTTCCCGACAGCGAGCTCGAAGAAACCGGCACATTCCAAGGAATCAACCCGGGAAGGAGCAAGCCGAAGGGAAAGATCACGCTGCCGGTAACATTTGGCAGCGAGCTGAATTTCAGGACTGAGAAGGTCACCTTTGACGTCGCCGACTTTCCGTTGCCTTACAACGGGATCCTCGGCCGACCAGCGCTCGCCAAGTTCATGGCGGCCTCTCACTACGCGTATAACATGCTCAAGATGCCTGGCCCGATAAGCGTCATTTCTGTCCCCGGCGACAAGAAGGATGCCCTTATCTGCGCTGACCAAATATACCGGGACGCAACAGCAGCAACGGCCCGCGGCCCACTTGCCGCTGGAGCTTCCGGGGGAAAGAAGAAGTCCGGCAAGTGCTCTGGCGCCCACTCCGGCAAGCGCGTCTCTTCGGAGTGCTGCGCTGCCGTCGAGGACGTGCCATCGAGCCCCGCCGGCAAGAAGACCAAGCCCGGCAAGTGCTCTGGCGCCCACTCCGGCAAGCGCGCCTCTTCGGAGTGCTGCGCTGCCGTCGAGGACGTGCCATCGAGCCCCGCCGGCAACAAGACCAAGCCCGGCAAGTGCTCTGGCGCCCACTCCGGCAAGCGCGCCTCTTCGGAGTGTTGCGCTGCCGTCGAGGACGTGCCATCGAGCCCCGCCGGCAAGAAGACCAAGCCCGGCAAGTGCTCTGGCGCCCACTCCGGCAAGCGCGCCTCCTCGGAGTGCTGCGCTGCCGTCGAGGACGTGCCATCGAGCTCTCCCGGCAAGAAGGCCAAGCCCGGCGAATGCTCTGGCGCCCACTCCGGCAAGCGCGCCTCTTCGGAGCGCTGCGCTGCCGTTGAGGACGCACCATCGAGCCCCGCCGGTAAACACAAGAAGACGACGGCTGCTCCACCAGCGACCAAGAAGGTGCCCGCCAAGGAGGACGGCACTGGTGGTACCTTCACCATCAGTGCCACTCTCGACCCCAAATAGGAAAGCGCGCTCGTTGCTTTCCTGCGGGCGAATGTCGATGTGTTTGCCTGGCAACCATCTGACATCCCCGGCGTTCCCAGGGAAGTGATTGAGCACCACCTTGCCGTCTGTCCTCATGCGCGGCCCGTCAAGCAAAAAGTCAGGAAACAAGCGGTGGAGCGCCAAGAGTTTATCGCGGAGGAGATCAGGAAGTTGGAAGCGGCAGGCCTCGTCAGAGGCGTGCTCCATCCGACGTGGTTGGCCAATCCTGTTGTCGTGCGCAAAGCAAACGGGAAGTGGAGGCTTTGCATCGATTTCACCAATGTCAACAGAGCTTGCCCTAAAGATCCATTTCCCTTGCCGCGCATCGACCAGATTGTTGACTCCATGGCCGGATGTGGCCTGCTTTCATTCCTCGACGCCTACTCCGGGTACCACCAGATTTTCATGACCAAAGAAGATGAAGAGAAGACTGCGTTCATCACTCCATGCGGCACGTACTGTTTTGTGCGGATGCCTTTTGGACTGAAGAACGCAGGCTCGACGTTTGCGAGGGTTGTCCACACTGCTTTCGAGCCACAGATCCACAGAAATGTGGAGGCCTACATGGACGACATTGTGGTCAAGAGCAGAGACAAGGCAACCTTGGTTCAAGACTTGGAAGAGACCTTTGCGAACTTGCGCAAGATCAGCCTCAAGCTCAACCCCGAGAAGTGCGTGTTCGGAGTTCCCTCCGGCAAGCTTCTCGGGTTCTTCGTGTCTCAGCGTGGGATCGAAGCCAACCCCGACAAGATCAAGGCCATCGAGCAGATTGAAGCACCAACGCGTGTCAAGGACGTGCGAAGACTTGCCGGCTGCGTGGCGGCTCTCAGCAGGTTTATTTCCAGGTCTACGGAACGCGCCCTGCCGTTTTTCAAAATCTTGAAAAAGGCAGGTCCAGTAAAATGGACTCCGGAAGCGGAGGCTGCGCTGCAAGACTTGAAGAAATACCTGTCCTCCGCCCCTATACTTGTCGCGCCTAGACCGCAAGAGAAGTTGCTGCTCTACCTAGCGGCAACCAATCAAGTGGTTAGTGCTGCGTTAGTAGCAGAGAGGGAAGCTGATGACGAGCCAGCAACCACGGCAAGCGCGTCCGATGACAAGCAGGGGGCTTCCCCGACAAGCTTTGGCCCCGGCAAAGGCGAATCCGCGCAAGCGCAAGGGGAAGTGCAGAAGAAGAGGATGGTGCAGCGCCCAGTTTACTTTGTCAGTTCCCTCCTGCAGGGGGCTAGGTCGAGGTACTCTAGTGTGCAGAAATTGCTCTTAGGCCTCCTCATGGCCTCGAGGAAGTTGCGCCATTACTTCCAAGCACACGAGATCACAGTGGTCACTCGCTTTCCGCTTAAGAGGATACTGCAGAATCCTGAAGCAACAGGCAGGATTGTCGAGTGGGCACTAGAACTGTCAAGCTTTGGCCTCAAGTTCGAGAGCACATCGACCATCCAGAGCAGAGCATTGGCAGAGTTCATAGCAGAGTGGACGCCGACACCGGACGAAGAAATTCCAGAGACGAGCATCCCCGACAAGGAAGCAACCAAAGAGTGGCTGATGTACTTTGATGGTGCCTTTTCGCTGGAAGGCGCCGGTGCCGGCGTGCTGCTCATCGCGCCCACCGGAGAGCACCTCAAGTACATCGTCCAGATGCACTTTCCCAAGGATCAAGCAACCAACAATACGGCAGAGTATGAAGGTTTGCTCGCCGGTCTCAGGATCGCGGCGGAACTTGGGATCAAGAAGCTCATTGTCAGGGGTGACTCGCAGCTCGTCGTCCGCCAAGTGAACAAGGACTACCAGTGCCCGTTGATGGAGGCTTACGTTGATGGAGTGAGGAAGCTGGAAGAGCGCTTTGACGGCCTGCAAATGGAATACGTTCCAAGAGCAGAGAATGACATCGCCGACGGCCTATCAAAATGCGCCGCACTAAAGCTACCTGTGGAACCAGGGACTTTTGTGCTCAAGCTGACTCAGCCATCCGTGACACCATCGACTGGGCCAAGCAAGAAGAGAAAATCGGTCTCCGGTGACTATCTCCCGGCAGAGCTTCCCGAAGCCGCCGCCAAGAGAGTCCCCAAGATCGACGCCAAGAGTGCTGAGGAGCTGCCCGCTCCGGCAAGCCCCAGGGTTTGTCCCGACGAAGCAGGCGCTCCCGGCAAGCCATGCCCCGGCAAGCTTGCCGGGGAACGTCAAGCTCCGGCTGAGCCCCAAGTCCTCGCCGTAGAAGCTGATGTTCCCGCAGCCGCCGACATGCCTTTAGTCCTCGTCGTCGAGCCACAGGCTCCGACGTGGGCACAGCAGATCGTCCGTTTCCTCCAGACAGGAGAACTTCCCGAAGAACAAGAAGAAGCGGAAAGAGTAGCCCGGCAGTCCAGTATGTACCAGTTTGTTGATGACGCACTGTACAGAAGAGGACGCAATGGGGTGAAATTGAAGTGCATTCACCGGGAAGACGGACAGGAGCTGTTGGCGGAGATACACGGAGGTATATGTGGACACCACATTGGCGCCAGAGCACTTGCCGGCAAAGCGTTCCGGCAAGGTTTCTTCTGGCCAACAGCCCTCCAGGATGCAACTGCACAAGTAACCAAGTGTGAAGCGTGCCAGTTCCATTCCAAGAAGATACACCAGCCAGCTCAAGCTCTCCAGACGATCCCTTTGTCCTGGCCCTTCTCGGTCTGGGGGCTCGACATCCTTGGCCCCTTCCCCCGAGCCGTCGGGGGCTTTGAGTACTTGTTCGATGCCATCGACAAGTTCACAAAGTGGCCAGAAGTGGAACCGGTGAGGAAGGTGACAGCCCAGTCCGCGATCAAATTCTTCAGGTCGATTGTTTGCCGCTTCGGGGTCCCCAACAGGATCATCACCGACAATGGTACGCAGTTCACAAGCCACGCTTTCACGCAGTACACCCAAGACCTCGGCACCAAGGTCTGCTTCGCTTCTATTGCTCATCCCCGGAGCAACGGTCAAGCGGAAAGGGCCAACGCTGAGGTACTGCGCGGGCTCAAGACCAGAAGTTTTGACAGGCTGCTCAAGCGCGGACGGAACTCGATCGAGGAGCTGCCGGCGGTTCTTTGGTCGGTCAGAACGACGCCAAATCGAGCCACCGGCCAGACACCATTTGCTCTAGTCTATGGAGCATAAGCAGTTACCCCCACGGAACTCGTATACGGGTCACCTCGAGTGCTCGCTTATGATGAGCTTGAGCAAGAGCGGTCGCGTGAAGATGACGCACTGCTCCTCGAGGAGGATCGTCTCCAGGCTGCTGTGCGATCCGCTCGCTACCAGCAAGCTCTGCGTCGCTATCATAGCCGCAAAGTTAAAGCCAGGAGCCTCGAGGAAGGCGACCTTGTTCTTCGGCGCGTTCAGTCGGCCAAGATACACAACAAGTTGACGCCGAAGTGGGAAGGCCCTTACCGGGTGAAACGAGTCACGAGGCCCGGCGCCGTCCGCCTCAAGACCGAATATGGTACTCCGGTGAGCAATTCCTGGAACATTGAACATCTTCGCAAGTTTTACCCGTAAGGCGCGGTTGTCGGACCCCGTCCGGCAACCAACTCTTTGTACAAAGTCTTGCCGCAGTTGCATGTAATCCTTTGTACAAAGCCAGGCGCAGACCCTGGCAGCAGATAATGAAGCGCTGGCGCCCCCAAGTTTTAGCATGCATGCTGAGTCGAGTCTCGTCCTTGGTTAGGGTTGGTAGTGCCTAACAGTCGCTAACCCCTAACTTAGAGGTCGAGTCCGCGTCTTTTTCCCGTCATTCCCCTTTGGCTCGCAGGAATTGCATACCCTTGCCGAGCCGCTCAAGGACGAAGAAGGGGAGAAGGGCGAGCCAGCACCCGCGCCCCGGCAAGCCAGAGTTGCCGGGGGTTGCAACCTCAGATAAGTCTTTACATCCCTTATCATGCATTCTCTCGTGAGCTGCGGAATGCGAAAACCTTGCTTCCTCCTAAAAGCTGCCGTGCTCTCTTAAGCGACAAACCCCGGAGCGTGTTCCCGGGGCCCGCTTCTGATAGTAGCCGCGGCGGCAAGAGGAGGAAGCGAAGGGCCAGAACCCGCCTTCTCCCTGCCTTCGCCAAGAGCGTGAGGAGGGCCAAGGGGCGCGGGGAGACGGCAGGATGTAAAGGGTTCGCTCCTTGCCGCGGGATGTACCCGCGAGACAAATGGTCCGGCAAACACTCCCTTTTCATTAAAAACATTCCACTCAGGTACAGCTCAGAGAGAATGAGAAACATGGAAGATGGGATTACAAGATTTAAACACAATTAAAGCCCGAGGGCTTACAAGATAAAAAGAGATAAGGTGCCCGTGATCCCTTTCTTGTCTCTCTCCTCAGGAGGTAGGGCAAGGAGGCGAGAAGGGAAAAAGGGGCGCCTAGACGAGCTACGGGTGGCAGAAGACGCCAAGAGAGCATCCGGGGCTCCGCCCGGGGGCTCCGGAGGCCGGATGGAGACGGCGACGCCGGAAGCGGAGCTCGAAAAGGAGGCTGCGGGACGTCAACACGCTGTCGAGGGCATCTAGCCCTCGTACTCCGAGTTGACGGCCTTACCGCCGGCCTCTTCCGCAGCCTCGCCACTCCGGCCGCCCGAGAAGACGAAGCCCCGGCAAGAGGAGCTTGCCGGGCTGGAGAGAAGACCCCGATGGTCGTCGCCGCGAGCAGGGGTGGTGACGGCGTCTGGGGAGAAGCTGGAAGACGAGGCAGCGGCCTTGCCGCCCGCCCTCTTCCTCTTCCGCAGCCTCCCTACGCCAGCCGCCCAAGGAGACGACCCCGGGGAGTTCACGGCGCCAGCGACGCGGACGATGGGGGTCACCGGTGCCACGCGGAGCTGCGACCGGCACCTAGTCGGACCCATCATCCCGGCGACCGCTCCCCTCGTCGTCGCTGTCGCTCCCCTCCTCGTCACTCTCGCTCGAGGAGGAGCCTTCGTTGTCGGAGGAGCTATCCACGCAGCACCGGGCCCGGGTGCCGAGGTCCCCGAAGACCTTGACGGAGAGGAGATCACCCTCCATCAGCTTAAAATGGAGGGTGAACCCCTCCATCAAGCTGTGGATCCGGGCGAACGACTTCCACCCTCGGCCAAGATACATCACGCCGGGGGCTCGGGATTCGACGTGGACTCGCGTACCACTGATCCCGCAGCCCCTCATGCGCAGTCTCAGCGTCTCGTGTTGCTCCGCTTCCAGGACGTCCACGAATGGAGCCGGGAGGCGGAGGCGACGGCGAGGCGCCCGGCGCAGCCTGATGACGAACTCGCAGGGGTCGTCCCCGAGATGAACCACCGGAAGAAACGGAGCCGCCGGCGGAGGCGAGGCCGGCGCGCCGCCCCGCCCGCCTCGAGCGCCTCGGCCCCGTCCACGGCCTCGTCCACGACCTCGCCCCCTCCCCCTTCCCCTTACGGTTGGCTCCGTCACCACGGGTGCAAGGGGAGGAGGGGCGCGCTGCCTGGCGGCAACCCTTGCCGCCACCGAAGAAGGACCAGGGTTCCCTTTATCCATGACAGTTGGGGAGAGGGGACCAGGGATCTAAGAGAAGAAAGAAGGAAGGATTGCGGACCCTCATCACCCCTTCCGCTCCTTATAAAGGGGCGGAGTGGGGCTCGGCCGCCCCGCCCAACCAATCAAAGCAGAGGAAGGGCAGGCGACGGGGCCGACCCTCTACTTCGACCCGCGTCGGCCCGGTTTCCTGCCTCCACCACCGCAACCCCAAGCGCATGGAGGACGCGTGGCGGGCGAGCAGGGCCGAGGCGACAGATGAGGTGACCTCTCCCCACCCCGTGATCGTGGGGGCGGGCGCCCCGAAAGCCGCGCCTCGACCCCGTTCGTTCACCAAGCCGCGCCTCCACATCTCCCCCCACTTGAAAGTGGGGGCGGACATTTCGCCTTTCCAAATAAAGGAATCGTGCCCGACGTGACGCATGCCTGCGGGCCTCAAGCCCCGCGCACGCCACCCACGTCACGCACGCCTCGCCCCCCACGACGCCGCGATAAGCGCGCGCCACTTGGGGAGGGCGCGACGGGCACAGAATTAAGGAGCAGCGCAACCCAGGCCACGCGTGCCCGTGCACTGTTAGGGCCTGGCCCAACAACGCTCGGCACCGTGTATGGCCCAGACCCGGGGGCTCCTGTCGGTGTACTAAAGTAGGGGTACCTTAGTACCCCGAACTTGTGCACGGGCAGTAGTAGCGTCCCGCGGCAAGGCTTGCCAGGGGAGCGACAAGAGTCTCCACGGCCCTTTCTGGGCCGGACGAAGGCCAAGGGATCGAGCCTAGAAGACCAGGCCCCGGCAAGAGGAGCTTGCCGGGCCAAGGAGGCGAGGTCCGGCAAGAGGAGCTTACCGGGCCAAGGCGACAAGGCCCCGGCAAGAGGAGCTTGCCGGGACGACTAAGCCGAAGCACCAAGGCCCCGGCGGGAGGAGCTCGCCGGGACGGCCAAGCCAAGGCACCCCAAGAAAAGCCCGCTGCGGCGCGCCGCGCGCCCCGGCAAGGCCTGACGAGCGGCAAGCTTTCAGGTGCGGCAAGACAACCACCGCGGCAAGCCACTTGCCGCGGCAAACCACCACCTCAGGCCTGCGCTCCAGCTCACCTGACCACGCATCACTCTGGAGCTTCCCCAGAGGCACGTGGCGGGGCGCCGCGCAACCTGAGGCGCGCGGTGGCATGCGACGTTGGCAGAGTCGCCCCCGTGGCAAGCGGAGGCGCCCCCAACGGTCCGCCTCGGTACTGTTCGGGCGATCCAGACGGGCATTTAATGCCTTTGTCCCCCGCCGTCAGAGTTAGGTGCGATAGGACTGTGCGGCCACTGTTCGCACAGTTCCTTGCCATTTTTACCCTCACCTGCGTCGCTACCTGTGGGAAACCCCTTAGCATATAAAAGGAGGCCCATGCGCACGTAGGGGGGGGGACCCCGAAGGAAAAACCCAGTAGACCCTCGTCTACGTCCAGCTCCAACTTACTGTAGCTTCTTGCGCTCCAGAGCAAGAACTCGAATCAACCAGACAAGCACCAGTAGGGTTTTACGCATCCGTGCGGCCCGAAGCTGGGTAAAATCGTTGTGTGTGTGTCGCCTCAATCTGCTCTTTGTGCAACCTCCGCCCCCCCGCCGAACCGAAAAGGGGCTCCGTCCCCATAGGTGCTCGTGGAGGCCGATTTCCCCCGACAGAAGTCTTTCTGATCGGAAGGCGTACCATCTTCTTTCAGGCTTGGGTAACCAGTAGCTACCACAGACGGGTCAAGCTCTGGTACCCACGCCTTGGACCGGCTTAAAGCCGTCACAGCGCCGTCTCTGGTAGCTGGTCGTTTTATCTCTTCAAATCTTACAGGCAGCACATAGAGTTTCTTCAAAACATCTATCAACAAAGTTGGTACTTGACCTGCTGGTGAAATAGCGGCTAATGTGCGTTGAGTCCCGGTGTACAGCTGCTCAACAAGTGTGTAGACAGCTTTCAGCTTCATCAGCATGTCTTTATTGAGATTGCTGCTCCTGGGACCTGAAGATATTGCAGAATGCTTAAATTGGCGGGTTATATGATCAAAATAATGATTCACTTCAGATGTTTGATAAAGGCGACTTACCAAAGATAGTTGAAACCATCTGATTCACACGGTTTTTTAAACCGAAAAGCTCAATGGTTACTTCTTGAAGCGCTGCTTCGGCCTTCTCAGCACGTTGGGTCAAAGCCATCTTTTCATCCGCCCAAGTCTTTTTCTCTGCTTCATAGCCGGTCTTCAGTTTTTCCGACTCAGCCACGCTAAATTGGAATTTCGACTCAGCCTTCCGGGTCTCAGTTTCCTGAGTTGCCAGCCGGGTCTTGGCATCATTTAATTGGGATTCTAGTTCAGCAGTGGCAGCCTGCATAAGGAGCAGAGTTGCCAAATGTCAAGTTTATCAGATTACAAGTCCCAAGTTTTTGTCAGCAAAAACACTTGACACTTGGGGGCTAATGTCTATTTGAAGCAAATATTTCAAATTAATGGCTCTAATGAATTAAAGTCCCAAGTACTTTGCAAGTAAGACTACTTGGCACTTGGGGGCTAATGCATATCATTTGTTTTTTCTTCATCATGAGCCGGAAGTGATATCACCGTCCCAACCGATTCATGGGGGCTATGCAATCTCAATTTTTCTTCATATACAAAGACAACTTAGGACCGGCTCATTCCCATGGATTAAGCCGGCCCTTGGGGGCTACGGACGGAAAGCTCAACTTACACAAACATCCGGTTTATATTTAAACTGGCCAAGGAGGGATTCTAGGACAGAAGCTATGGATTTTTCTGAAAGTCTACAATCTATTCAATCTTATCATAGCTAGTCGACTTGGGGGCTAGTAGGATATGTATACAAATTACTTACTAGCTGAAAGTCATACCTCATATTTTTGGTGCATCTGCTTCACCATATCAATTTCGAGGTCACGGCTAGTGTGGACCTGGCAGAGATAGCCGGAGAGGATCTCATCGCTGCTCAGGTGCGAGTAGTAAGAAATATCAAACTTCTGCTTCCGCCTCTCAATAACTTCTTGTTTGGCTGTATGCTTGGCCAGAGCTATTGGGTTTCCCGGCTCTACAAAGCCGGTGCCAGTAATCAACACATCATCATTTTCAGGCTCTGACGGCTTAGGTGAACTTGAAGGGGCAGAAGTTGAAGGATTAATGGCAGTATCACCAACGCTAAGATCCGGAATCTCACGAGGGGTGACAGTGATAGTTTCCTCCGGCTGTTTATCGGAAGCCTCAGGGACAGAGATTTGTTGTTCCGGCTCAGGGATTTCAGGTGCTTCTGTTGGCTTGATCACTTTAGCCTTCTTGTTTGGCTTTGCTTGACCACTACATAGGTTATGACAAGTCAGTATTAATATAAGAACATATGAAGGTATAGAGTAAAGCTAATTGTTATTACCCCGGGGTAGTCTTCAAAGCCGGCATTTCAGTTTGTGATGAGCCGTCAGAAGAAGAACGAGCAAGTTCCACGTCAATGATCATTAAAAGAGTTAAGTGACAAATAAGCAAGACCCATTGACAAATGAGAAGAATTTTTTAAGTTTAAGCACCTCATTTCGGCGTTTCCGAGGAGCAGGGGTGTTCGTTAAGCCGGAGGATAATTCATCACCGCCATTGGTTTGGGTCTGGCGACGGCTTTCATGCTGCTGTCGTTTCAAAACAAAGTGAGGATCTAAATAAGCCAAGGGGTGTGAAAACCTTACTTTCCGGGTTACTTGTCGAAGTTTCTGTCTTGGCAAAGATTCTGAGCCGGAGGAAATAATGGTTACCTCTTCTTTAGTTGCTTGGCTGGTTCCCGTCTCAGCCTGATAATAATCAGTGTCAATAAGATGGTTGAAAAATAAGCCAAGAGAGTCAAGGGCTACCTCCGACTCAGAGGTATCATCCAGTTTAAGCATGTCAGAGGCACTTGGTTTCTTCTTCTTCTTCTGGTCTTCTTGGCGGTTTTCCTAGCGGCCTTCTTGGCAGCCCTGGCCTTCTTAGCAGCCTCGTGGTCATATTCTGCTTTCCAGAATTCTGATTTAGCCTGTAGAGGTGGTCAAAAGTTGAGTTAACCAGATATTCAAATAATGAGGTGAAGATATAGTAAGGTTTAGAGGCTTACATCTGGTGGCGGGTTAAGCTTGCTGAAAGGAGCCAAGCCCACTTTGACACAGTCCTCCGGGTCTTCATTTAGAAGAGACTTCACCATTTCTTTGATTGCTTCTTCAAACAATGGTTCGGAGCTGTGGCGCAGTGAATCTGTTGCATCACCACTGTAGGTACCCATTAAGCCGGTGCGACGGCCCAATGGGATGATCCGCGAAGAAACCCAGCACCTGACTAAATCAATACCAGCCAGCCCGTTTCCTAGCAGAGCTTTGATTTTCACTATGGTACGTGCAATCTTCTTCCGTTCAGCGGCAGAGAACTTTTCTGGAAGATTATGTTTGGGGTCCAGGCACTCAACACGATAACCCGGTAGAGGATTCTCATCAACCGGAGAAGTGTCTTTGCAGTAAAACCACGTCTGATTCCAGTCTTTAGGGTGACTCGTCAGCATGGCATAAGGAAAGATGGCGTCTCTGCGACGTTGAATCGAGATTCTGCCTAGTTCCAAGCTAGGACCATCGGTGAATTCAGTCTGGCGGTTTAAGTAAAAATACTATCGAAAGAGCTCAACACTGGGCTCCTCTTGGAGATACACCTCACAGAAGACTTGAAAATTGCAAATATTTGACACGAAATTGGGTCTGATGTCTGGAGGGTGGAGCTGGAAGAAGTGCAACACGTCTCGAAAGAACTTAGAGCCGGGTGGTGAGAAACCCCGGTTCATGTGGTCAGTAAAAACAATTACTTCGCCGTCTTTCGGTTGAGGTTTTTCTTTGCCCGGGTTAGGAGCACAATAGTGCATCACGCTCTTGGCGGGTAAATATCCGGTTTTGAAAAAATCCTTGAGAGTGTTCTCGGTGACAATGGAAGGAACTCAATTGCATGTGTACACTGTTTTAGGCGGCATTATGACGACGGAAGCCTAACAAAGAGTGAAATTACCGGTTCAAACTTAAGCCGGAGAGGAAAAATATTACAGTGCATATTCAAGATGGCGGCTTACAAAGGGGCCTAATGGTATATGACTAAATTATGTCAGGTTACGTAAACCGCCATGAGCAATGCAAGTTATTTAAGCCGCCATGATAAGTTGGATAATGTCTGTTGAGCATTTCAATTTAAGTCGGCAATTTGAGCCGCCATGGCTAGATGGATCTAACAAATGCAATTTTGCCTAAGTGTTACATAAACAAGTTTCACAGGCTACAGCTATAATTTTGGATCAACGACTGTTCAGAAAAGAAAAATAAATCTAGACCCTATAACCAGTACAGATGAGCCCATGAGCTTTCACAAGATCTTTTCTTCCAGGAAAGGGGATCTACTGATATCAAAAGTGGAAATAAAACAACTACCGCATTGGTTGAACACTGTTTTCAGATCAAAGAAGCTCGCGGTACAGCCTGGATGATGAACTACGAAGAACACAGAGAAACTCTCAAACCCTAATGCGGATTTGAGGCATGGGAAGGCAGAAACTTACAGCTGCAGATCTACGGCGGAGGGTCGCTGCCGTTCTCTCGATCGACTCAGGTTGATGCAGCGGCCGAGGTTGAGGAAGACGAGGTACTCTGTGGCGGCGGCGGCAGAGCTCAAGCGGCAGAAGGGTTGCGAGAGGAAGAAGACGCTGGAAAGGGGGAGAATGAGGAAAGACCGGTCGTGCCTATTTATAAGGGAAGACTCTTAAGTGGGCGCGAAAAACGAGGAGTCCAAAAATATGGTTATCCAGCTACCAAGACGCCTCGATTCTCGGAATGGTCATTAAGATAAGGATCCGTTGAGATACATAGGATAAAGTGTGAAGTAATGGCAGTTGACGTCATGGCGGGTTATCACAAATCTAGAAGATGACGTCATGGCGGGTTACAAATTCTCGCACAATGAAGAGCAGAAGATTTTCTATAAGTGTTGAAGATTGACATGAACTAGTTCAAATCAATCTGGGGCCTAATGTTGGGGATATAACTGTTGGGGAACGTAGTAATTTCAAAAAAATTCCTATGCACACGCAGGATCATGGTGATGCATAGCAACGAGAGGGGAGAGTGTTGTCCACGTACCCTCGTAGACCGAAAGCGGAAGCATTAGCACAACGCGGTTGATGTAGTCGTACGTCTTCACGATCCGACCGATCCAAGTACCGAACGTACGACACCTCCGAGCTCAGCACACGTTCAGCTCGTTGACGTCCCGCGAACTCCGATCCAGCAGAGCTTCACGAGAGAGTTCCGTCAGTACGACAACGTGATGATGGTGATGATGTTGCTACCGATGCAGAGCTTTGCCTAAACACCGCTACGATATAACCGAGGTGGAATATGGTGGAGGGGGGCACCGTACACGGCTGTAATAGATCAACAGATCAACTTGTGTGTCTAGGGGTGCCCCTGCCCCCGTATATAAAGGAGGAAGGGGGGAGGCGGCCGACCAGGAGGAGGGCGCGCGAAGGGGGGAGTCCTACTCCCACCGGGAGTAGGACTCCTCCTTTTCCTTGTTGGGGTAGGAGAGGGAAGGAAGGGAGAAAGGAGGAGAAGGAAAAAGGGGGGCGCCGCCCCCCTCCTTGTCCAATTCGGACTAGAGGGGGAGGGGCACGCGGCTGCCCTGGCCGCCCTTCCTCTTCTCCCACTAAGGCCCATAAGGCCCAATTAACTCCCCGGGGGGTTTCGGTAACCCCCCAGTACTCTGTTTTTTATCCGAAACCACTCGGAACACTTCCGGTGTCCGAATATAGTCGTCCAATATATCGATCTTTACGTCTCGACCATTTCGAGACTCCTCGTCGTGTCCGTGATCATATCTGGGACTCCGAACTACTTTCGGTACATCAAAACACAAAAGCTCATAATACCGATCGTCACCAAACTTTAAGCGTGCGGACCCTACGGGTTCGAGAACTATGTAGACATGACCGAGACATGTCTCCGGTCAATAACCAATAGCGGAACCTGGATGCTCATATTGGCTCCTACATATTCTACGAAGATCTTTATCGGTCAAACTGCATAACAACATATGTTGTTCCCTTTGTCATCGGTATGTTACTTGCCCGAGATTCGATCGTCGGTATCTCAATACCTAGTTCGATCTCGTTACCGGCAAGTCTCTTTACTCATTCCGTAATGCATCATCCCGCAACTAACTCATTAGTCACATTGCTTGCAAGGCTTATAGTGATGTGCATTACCGAGAGGGCCCAGAGATACCTCTCCGACAATCGGAGTGACAAATCCTAATCTCGAAATACGCCAACTCAACAAGTACCTTCGGAGACACCTATAGAGCACCTTTATAATCACCCAGTTATGTTGTGACATTTGGTAGCACACAAAGTGTTCCTCCGGTAAACGGGAGTTGCATAATCTCATAGTCATAGGAACATGTATAAGTCATGAAGAAAGCAATAGCAACATACTAAACGATCAAGTGCTAAGCTAACTGAATGGGTCAAGTCAATCACATCATTCTCCTAATGATGTGATCCCGTTAATCAAATGACAATTCATGTCCATGGCTAGGAAACTCAACCATCTTCGATTAACGAGCTAGTCAAGTAGAGGCATACTAGTGACACTATGTTTGTCTATGTATTCACACATGTATTATGTTTCCGGTTAATACAATTCTAGCATGAATAATAAACATTTATCATGATATGAGGAAATAAATAATAACTTTATTATTGCCTCTAGGGCATATTTCCTTCAGTCTCCCACTTGCACTAGAGTCAATAATTTAGATTACACAGCAATGATTCTAACGCCCATGGAGTTTTGGTGCCGATCGTGTTTTGCTCATGGAAGAGGCTTAGTCAAGGGGTATGCAACATTCAGATCCGTATGTATCTTGCAAATCTCTATGTCTCCCGCCTGGACTTGGTCCTGGATGGAATTGAAGCGTCTCTTGATGTGCTTGGTCCTCTTGTGAAATCTGGATTCCTTTGCCAAGACAATTGCACCAGTATTGTCACAAAAGATTTTCATTGGACCCGATGCACTACGTATGACACCTAGATCGGATATGAACTCCTTCATCCAGACTCCTTCATTTGCTGCTTCCGAAGCAGCTATGTACTCCGCTTCACACGTAGATCCCGCCACAACGCTTTGTTTAGAACTGCGCCAACTGACAGCTCCACCGTTCAATGTAAATACGTATCCGGTTTGTGATTTAGAATCATCCAGATCAGTGTCAAAGCTTGCATCGACGTAACCATTTACGACTAGCTCTTTGTCAGCTTCATAAACGAGAAACATATCCTTAGTCCTTTTCAGGTATTTCGGGATGTTCTTGACCGCTGTCCAGTGATCCACTCCTGGATTACTTTGGTACCTCCCTGCTAGGCTAATAGCAAGACACACAACAGGTCCGGTACACAGCATTGCATACATGATAGAGCCAATGGCTGAAGCATAGGGAACATCTTTCATTTTCTCTCTATCTTGTGAAGTGGTCGGGCATTGAGTCTGACTCAACTTCACACCTTGTAACACAG
The DNA here is from genome assembly GCA_032464435.1 of Aegilops umbellulata. NCBI lineage: Eukaryota > Viridiplantae > Streptophyta > Magnoliopsida > Poales > Poaceae > Aegilops > Aegilops umbellulata. The sequence goes on along the minus strand of CP136059.1, from coordinate 269,445,112 downwards.
GCAAGAATCCTTTCTTTGCTTGATCCATTTTGAACATCATCAAAACTTTGTCAAGGTATGTGCTTTGTGAAAGTCCTACCAAGTGTCTTGATCTATCTCTATAGATCTTGATGCCTAATATGTAAGCAGCTTCACCGAGGTCTTCCATTGAAAATCTCTTATTCAAGTATCCTTTTATGCTATCCAGAAATTCTATATCATTTCCAATCAGCAATATGTCATCCACATATAATATCAGAAATGCTACAGAGCTCCCACTAACTTTCTTGTAAATACAGGCTTCTCAAAAAGTCTGTATAAAACCATATGCTTTGATCACACTATCAAAACGTTTATTCCAACTCCGAGAGGCTTGCACCAGTCCATAAATGGATCGCTGGAGCTTGCACACTTTGTTAGCTCCCTTTGGATCGACAAAACCTTCTGGTTGCATCATATACAACTCTTCTTCTAGAAATCCATTCAGGAATGCAGTTTTTACATCCATTTGCCAAATGTCATAATCATAAAATGCGACAATTGCTAACATGATTCGGACAGACTTAAGCATCGCTACGGGTGAGAAAGTCTCATCATAGTCAATCCCTTGAACTTGTCGAAAACCTTTTACAACAAGTCGAGCTTTATAGAGAGTGACATTACCATCAGCATCAGTCTTCTTCTTGAAGATCCATTTATTCTCAATGGTTGCCGATCATCGGGTAAGTCAACCAAAGTCCACACTTTGTTCTCATACACGGATCCCATCTAAGATTTCATGGCCTCAAGCCATTTTGCGGAATCTGGGCTCACCATCGCTTCTTCATAGTTCGTAGGTTCGCCTTGGTCAAGTAACATGACCTCCAGAATAGGATTACTGTACCACTCTAGTGCGGATCTTACTCTGGTTGACCTACGAGGTTCAGTATTAACTTGATCTGAAGTTTCATGATCAATATCATTAGCTTCCTCACTAATTGGTGTAGGTGTCACAGGAACCGGTTTCTGTGATGAACAACTTTCCAATAAGGGAGCAGGTACAGTTACCTCATCGAGTTCTACTTTCCTCCCACTCACTTCTTTCGAGAGAAACTCCTTCTCTAGAAAGGATCCATTCTTAGCAACGAATGTCTTGCCTTCGGATCTATGATAGAAGGTGTACCCAACAGTTTCCTTTGGGTATCCTATGAAGACACATTTCTCCGATTTGGATTCGAGCTTATCAGGTTGAAGCTTTTTCACATAAGCATCGCAACCCCAAACTTTAAGAAACGACAACTTTGGTTTCTTGCCAAACCACAGTTCATAAGGCGTCGTCTCAATGGATTTTGATGGTGTCCTATTTAACGTGAATGCAGCCGTCCCTAAAACATAACCCCAAAATGATAGCGGTAAATCAGTAAGAGACATCTTAGATCACACCATATCTAGTAAAGTACGATTACGATGTTCCGACACACCATTACGCTATGGTGTTCCGGGTGGCGTGAGTTGTGAAACTATTCCGCATTGTTTCAAATATAGACCAAACTCGTAACTCAAATATTCTCCTCCACGATCAGATCGTAGAAACTTTATTTTATTGTTACAATGATTTTCCACTTCACTCTGAAATTCTTTGAACTTTTCAAATGTTTCAGACTTATGTTTCATTAAGTAGATATACCCATATCTGCTCAACTCATCTGTGAAGGTGAGAAAATAACGATACCCGCCGCGAGCCTCCACATTCATCGGACCACATACATTAGTATGTATGATCTCCAACAAATCTGTTGCTCGCTCCAATGTTCTGGAGAACGGTGTTTTAGTCATCTTGCCCATAAGGCATGGTTCGCAAGTACCAAGTGATTCATAATCAAGTGATTCCAAAAGTCCATTGATAACCCACAAGTATAGGGGATCGCAACAGTTTTCGTGGGTAGAGTATTCAACCCAAATTTATTGATTCGACACAATGGGAGCCAAAGAATATTCTCAAGTATTAGCAGTTGAGTTGTCAATTCAACCACACCTGGATAACTTAGTATCTGCAACAAAGTGTTTAGTAGCAAACTAATATGGAAGTAACGCTAACACTAGCAAAATTAATATTTTTGGGTTTTGTAGTGATTGTAACAATAGCAACGAAAAAGTAAATAAGCAAAGAACAATATGTGAAAAGCTCGTAGGCATTGGATCGCTGATGGAGAATTATGCCGGATGCGGTTCATCATGTAACAGTCATAACATAGGGTGACACAGAACTAGCTCCAATTCATCAATGTAATGTAGGCATGTATTCCGAATATAGTCATACGTGCTTATGGAAAAGAACTTGCATGACATCTTTTGTCCTACCCTCCCGTGGCAGCGGGGTCCTAATGGAAACTAAGGGATATTAAGGCCTCCTTTTAATAGAGTGCGGGACCAAAGCATTAACACATAGTGAATACATGAACTCCTCAAACTATGGTCATCATCGGGAGTGGTCTCGATTATTGTCACTTCGGGGTTGTCGGATCATAACACATAGTAGGTGACTATAGACTTGCAAGATAGGATCAAGAACTCACATATATTCATGGAAACATAATAGGTTCATATCTGAAATCATGGCACTCGGGCCCTAGTGACAAGCATTAAGCATAGCAAAGTCATAGCAACATCAATCTCAGAACATAGTGGATACTAGGGATCAAACCCTAACAAAACTAACTCGATTACATGATAAATCTCATCCAACCCATCACTGTCCAGCAAGCCTACGATGGAATTACTCATGCACGACGGTGAGCATCATGAAATTGGTGATGGAGGATGGTTGATGATGACGACTGATACGTCTCCAACGTATCTATAATTTTTGATTGCTCCATGCTATATTATCTACTGTTTTGGACTATATTGGGCTTTAGTTTCCACTTTTATATTATTTTTGGGACTAACCTATTAACCGGAGGCCCAGCCCAGAATTGCTGTTTTTTGCCTATTTCAGTGTTTCGGAGAAACAAAATATCAAACGGAGTCCAAACGGAATGAAACCTTTGGGAACGTGATTTTCTCACCAAACGTGATCCGGGAGACTTGGACCCTACTCCAAGGAACAAAAGAGGCGGTCACGAGGGTGGGGGCGCCCCCTAGGGCGCGCCCCTGCCTCGTGGGCCCCTCGAAGCTCCACCGACGCACTTCTTCCTCCTATATATACCTACATACCCCCAAACGATTAGATACGGAGCCAAAAACCTAATTCCACCACCGTAACTTTCTGTATCCACGAGATCCCATCTTGGGGCCTGTTCCGGAGCTCCGCCGGAGAGGGCCGTCATCACGGAGGGCTTCTACATCATCATAGCCTCTCCGATGAAGTGTGAGTAGTTTACCTCAGACCTTCGGGTCCATAGTTAGTAGCTAGATGGCTTCTTCTCTCTTTTTGGATCTCAATACAATGTTCTCCCCCTCTCTCGTGGAGATCTATTCGATGTAATCTTCTTTTTGCGGTGTGTTTGTTGAGACCGATGAATTGTGGGTTTATGATCAAGTCTATCTATGAACAATATTTGAATCTTCTCTGAATTCTTTTATGTATGATTGGTTATCTTTGCAAGTCTCTTCGAATTATCAGTTTGGTTTGGCCTACTAGATTGGTTTTTCCTGCCATGGGAGAAGTGCTTAGCTTTGGGTTCAATCTTGTGGTGTCATTTCCCAGTGACAGAAGGGGCAGCAAGGCACGTATTGTATTGTTGCCATCAAGGATAACAAGATGGGGTATTTATCATATTGCATGAATTTATTCCTCTACATCATGTCGTCTTGCTTCAGGTGTTACTCTGTTTTTAACTTAATACTCTAGATGCATGGTGGATAGCGGTCGATGAGTGGAGTAATAGTAGTAGATGTAGGCAGGAGTCGGTCTACTTGTCTCGGACGTGATGCCTATATACATGATCATACCAAGATATTCTCATAACTATGCTCAGTTCTGTCAATTGCTCAACAGTAATTTGTTCACCCACCGTAGAATACTTATACTCTTGAGAGAAGCCACTAGTGAAACCTATGGCCCCCGGGTCTATTCTCATCATATCAATCTCCATCACTTTATTATTGCTTTGCTTTTTTACTTTGCCATTTACTTTTCACTTTGCATCTCTATACCAAAAATACCAAAAATATTATCTATCATCTCTATCAGATCTCACTCCCGTAAGTGACCGTGAAGGGATTGACAACCCCTAATCGCGTTGGTTCCATTGAGCTATTGTTTTTGTGTAGGTACGAGGGACTTGCGTGTAGCCTCCTACTGGATTGATACCTTGGTTCTCAAAAACCGAGGGAAATACTTACACTACTTTGTTGCATCATCCTCTCCTCTTCGGGGAAAACCAACGCAGTGCTCAAGAGATAGCAAGAAGAATTTCTGGCGCCGTTGCCGGGGAATCTGCGCAAAAGTCAACATACCAAGTACCCATCACAATCCCTATCTATCGCATTACATTAGTTGCCATTTGCCTCTCGTTTTCCTCTCCCCCACTTCACCCTTGCCGTTTTATTCGCCCTTTTTCGTTCGCCTTCTTCCCGTATGTATCTTTGTTTGTGTTTCCTTGTGCCTTCTATATGCTTGCATCTTCACTTGCTGAAAATCTATTGATATGAATCCACTTAAAGTGTTCTACTTGGATCATCTTCGATCCCTTTGCGCTCGTGCTGAAACCCCAACTAGTCTAGTTGATGGGAAATCTTTAGATGAGCATGCTCATTTTGTGCGTCATCGTTTGTCTGAAAAAGGGAAGCTCTTATGGTATCATATAAATAGTTTGCTATGCTATGCTTGGAATCTTTGTGAAATGTGTGATTTTACTTGTTGCTCTAAGAACCCTAAAAAACACCTTCCCTACCTATGTGAGTCCAATGATAATGAAATCTTATCTTCTTATGCAAAGGGTGCTTATAGCTACTATAATATCGAACAAACTGAAGAATTTGTCGTTTTTAAGGGTGCTCATGAAGTTGCTTCTTTGATTGAAAAGTATGATTTTACTCTCAACAAATCTGAAAATTCCGTCATACTTAAATATTGCAATGAAAACCTTGCTCATAATGTCTATGTCCAAGAATTTATTGAAAGAATGACCGTTGCTTTGGAAGAAAATATTGATATGCATGAATCTATAGATAATGATGATTCCGATGATTTGGTTGAAATATCCCTTGATGAACAAGATGCTTGCTATTCTTGTGGCCATGATGCCAATATTTATGAAGATGAATTTGCTATAGTTCCTTATGTCAAACATGGGATCGTTGCTATTGCACCCATACTTGATAGTTCCTTCAATGAAAAGCATGATCGCAATGATTTTACTATAAATTCTCTTGATGTCAATTGCACTAATAATATGCAAAACCCTAAGCTTGGGGATGCTAATTTTGCTATGTCTACTACTTGTTGCAATGATCATGATTGGGGTGATTCTTCTTATGATCCTAAAAATTTATTTAATCCCCATGATGAATATGAGATTGATAATATTGTTTGCAATAATATTGAAAGTGGGCTTGGAAGAGTGTCAACTTTAGATCCCACATATTTGGAGAATGTTCAATCTCATGAAATTTTTGATAAAAGTGGTTTTGGAGTGGTCATGACTTTAGTTAATGTTAATCATACTATTTTGGAAGAGTGTCAACTTTGCATGCATGTGGATCGTGTTGAAAATATTTTATGTGATAGCTATTTTGTTGAATTTTCTTATGATCCTACATGTAATTACTATGAGAGAGGAAAATATGGTCATAGAAATTTTCATGTTACTAAATTACCTCTCGTTATGTTGAGATTGCTATTGTTCCTTTCCGCTTCCTTGCATATGCTAGTTTTTGCTTGCTATGATAATTTGTTTTCCTATAAGATGCCTATGCATACGAAGTATGTTAGACTTATATGTGTTTGTCACGTGTTTCATGATGATATCTTTGTGCTTCAATTCTTGTCTTTCTTGCGAGCTTCATTAAATGCCTAGCTAGGGGCGTTAAACGATAGCGCTTGTTGGGAGGCAACCCAATTTTATTTTAGTTTTTTGTTTTTTGTCTGTTTAGGAATAAATAATCCATCTACCTTCTTTTTATATGTGGTTTTATCTTTTAATTAGTGTTTGTGCCGAGTTAGACCTATAGGATCTTCTTGGATGATAGTTATTTGATCTTGCTGTAATTTCCAGAAACTTTCTGTTCGCGAAAACAATTGTTAAAAATCACCAGAACGTGATAAAATACTGATTCCAATTGCTGATGATCAATAAACAAATTTTCTAGGCCTTCCTATTTTGGTATATTTTTTTGGAGTTCCAGAAGTTTGCGTTAGTTACAGATTACTACAGACTATTCTGTTTTTGACAGATTCTGTTTTTCGTGTGTTGTTTGCTTATTTTGATGAATCTATGGCTAGTAAAATAGTTTATATTCCATATAGAAGTTGGAATACAGTAGGTTTAACAACAATATAAATAAAGAATGAGTTCATTACAGTACCTTGAAGTGGTCTTTTGTTTTCTTTCGCTAACGGAGCTCACGAGATTTCTGTTGAGTTTTGTGTTGTGAAGTTTTCAAGTTTTGGGTGAAATCTTTTGATGGATTATGGAACAAGGAGAGGCAAGAGCCTAAGCTTGGGGATGCCCATGGCACCCCAAAGATAATCCAAGGACACCAAAAAGGCAAAGCTTGGGGATGCCCCGGAAGGCATCCCCTCTTTCGTCCACTTCCATCGGTAATTTTACTTGGAGCTATATTTTTATTCACCACATGATATGTGTTTTGCTTGGAGCGTCTTGTATTATTTGTGTCCTTGTTTGTTAGTGTGCCATAATCATCCTTGGTGTACACACCTTTTGAGAGAGCCATACATGAATTGTAATTTGATAGAATACTCTATGTGCTTCACTTATATCTTTTGAGCCTTATAGTTTTGCTCTATGTGTTTCACTTATATCTCTTTGAGCTTTGTAGTTTTGCTCTTGTGCTTCACTTAGATATTTTAGAGCATGGTGGTGGATTTGTTTTATAGAAACTATTGATCTCTCATGCTTTGCTTAGATTATTTTGAGAGTCTTAAATAGCATAGTAACTCGCTTAATAATAATAATATGCTTGGTATTCAAGATTTGTAAAACTTTCTTTTGAGTGCGTTGAATACTAAGAAAAGGTTGATGCTTGATAATTTTTTTGAGATATGGAGGTGATAATATCAAAGTCGTGCTAGTAGAGTAATTGTGAATTTGAGAAGTGCTTGTGTTGAAGTTTGCAAGTCCCGTAGCATGCACGTATGGTAAACGTTATGTAACAAATTTGAAACATGAGGTGTTATTTGATTGTCCTCCTTATGAGTGGCGGTTGGGGACGAGCGATGGTCTTTTCCTACCAATCTATCCCCCTAGGAGCATGCGCGTAGTACTTTGGTTTTTGATGGCTTGTAGATTTTTGCAATAAGTATATGATTTCTTTATGACTAATGTTGAGTCCATGGATTATACGCACTCTCACCCTTCCATCATTGCTAGCCTCTTCGGTACCGTGCATTGACCTTTCTCACATTGAGAGTTGGTGCAAACTTCGCCGGTGCATCCAAACCCGGTGATACGATACGCTCTTTCACACATAAACTATTGGAAATATGCCCTAGAGGCAATAATAAAAGCATTATTATTATATTTCCTTGTTCATGATAATTGTCTTTATTCGTGCTATAATTGTGTTATCCGGAAATCGTAATACATGTGTGAATAACAGACAACAATATGTCCCTAGTAAGCCTCTAGTTGACTAGCTCGTTGATCGACAGATAGTCATGGTTTCCTGACTATGGACATTGGATGTCATTGATAACGAGATCACATCATTAGGAGAATGATGTGATGGACGAGACCCAATCCTAAACATAGCATAAGATCGCATAGTTCGTTTGCTAGAGTTTTCCAATGTCAAGTATCTTTTCCTTAGACCATGAGATCGTGTAACTCCCGGATACCGTAGGAGTGCTTTGGGTGTGCCAAACGTCACAACGTAACTGGGTGACTATAAAGGTATACTACGGGTATCTCCGAAAGTATCTGTTGGGTTGACACGGATCGAGACTGGGATTTGTCACTCCGCTTGACGGAGAGGTATCACCGGGCCCTCTCGGTAATGCATCATCATAATGAGCTCACTGTGATCAAAGTGTTTGATCACGGGATCATGCATTACGGTACGAGTAAAGTGACTTGCCGGTAACGAGATTGAACGAGGTATTGGGATACCGACGATCGAATCTCGGGCAAGTAAAATACCGATTGACAAAGGGAATCGTATACGGGATTAATTGAATCCTTGACATCGTGGTTCATCCGATAAGATCATCGTGGAGCATGTGGGAGCCAACATGGGTATCCAGATCCCGCTGTTGGTTATTGCCCGAGAGCCGTCTCGGTCATGTCTGCATGTCTCCCGAACCCGTAGGGTCTACACACTTAAGGTTCGGTGACGCTAGGGTTGTGAAGATATGTATATGCAGTAATCCGAATGTTGTTCGGAGTCCCGGATGAGATCCCGGACGTCACGAGGAGTTTCGGAATGGTCCGGAGGTAAAGAATTATATATAGGAAGTGTTGTTTTGGCCATCGGGACAAGTTTCGGGGTTATCGGTACTGTACCGGGACCACCGGAGGGTCCCGGGGGGTCCACCGGGTGGGGCCACCTGCCTCGGGGGGCCACATGGGCTCTAGGGGGTGCGCCTTGGCCTACATGGGCCAAGGGGAACCAGCCCCAAGAGGCCCATGCGCCTAGGGTGGGGAAACCCTAAAGGGGGGCGCCCCCTTGCTTGGGGGGCAAGCCCCCCACCCCTTGGCCGCTGCCCCCCCTAGGAGATTGCATCTCCTAAGGCCGGCGCCCCCCCTAGGGGGCTATATATATGAGGGGAGGGGAGGGGGCAGCCTCACCCTTGTCCTTGGCGCCTCCCTCTCTCCCTCTCCAACACCTCCTCCTCCTCCGCAGATCTCGGCGAAGCCCTGCCGGAGTACTGTAGCTCCACCATCACCACGCCGTCGTGCTGCTGCTGGAACCATCTTCCCCAACCTATCCTTTGCCTTGCTGGATCAAGAAGAAGGAGACGTTTCGCTGACCGTACGTGTGTTGAACGCGGAGGTGCCGTCCGTTCGGTGCTAGGATCTCCGGTGATTTGGATCACGTCGTGTACGACTACCTCATCCCCGTTCGTTGAACGCTTCCGCTCGCGATCTACAAAGTGGTATGTAGATGCAATCTCTCTCCCATGACTCGTTTCTTAGATGAACTCATAGATGGATCTTGGTGAAACCGTAGGAAAATTTTTAATTTTCTGCAACGTTCCCCAACATAAACCTCCTTATATCTTCCTCAAAACAGCCACCATACCTACCTATTATGGCATTTCCATAGCCATTCGGAGATATATTGCCATGCAACTTTCCACCATACCGTTCATCATGACACATTCATCATTGTCATATTGCTTAGCATGATCATGTAGTTGACATAGTATTTGTGGCAAAGCCACCATTCACAATTCTTTCATACATGTCACTCTTGATTCATTGCATATCCCGGTACACCGCCGGAGGCATTCATATAGAGTCATACTTTTTTCTAGTATCGAGTTGTAATCATTGAGTTGTAATAAATAAAAGTGTGATGATCATCATTCTAGAGCATTGTCCCAAATGAGGAATAAAAAAAAAGAGAAAGGCCATAAAAAAGGAAGGCCCAAAAAAATGAAAAAAATGAGAGAAAAAGAGAGAAGGGACAATGTTACTATCCTTTTCCACACTTGTGCTTCAAAGTAGCATCATAATCTTCATGATAGAGAGTCTCTTGTTTTGTCATTTTCATATAATAGTGGGAATTTTTCATTATAGAACTTGGCTTGTATATTCCAACAATGGGCCTCCTCAAGTGCCCTAGGTCTTCGTCAGCAAGCAAGTTGGATGCACACCCACTTAGTTTCTTTTGTTGAGCTTTCATGCATTTATAGCTCTAGTGCATCCGTTGCATGGCAATCCCTACTCCTTGCATTAACATCAATTGATGGGCATCTCCATAGCCCATTGATTAGCCTCGCTGATGTGAGAAATTCTCCTTTTTTGTCTTCTCCACATAACCCCCATCATCATATTCTATTCCACCCATAGTGCTATATCCATGGCTCACGCTCATGTATTGCGTGAAGGTTTATGAGTTTGAGATTATTAAAGTATGAAACAATTGCTTGGCTTGTCATCGGGGTTGTGCATGATGAGAGCATTCTTGTGTGACGAAAATGGAGCATGACTAAACTATATGATTTTGTAGGGATAGACTTTCTTTGGCCATGTTACTTTGAGAAGACATAATTGCTTAGTATGCTTGAAGTATTATTACTTTTATGTCAATATGAACTTTTGTCTTGAATCTTTCGGATCTGAATATTCATACCAAAATTGAGAAGATTTACATTGAAATTATGCCAAATAGCACTCCGCATCAAAAATTCTCTTTTTATCATTTACCTACTCGAGGACGAGCAGGAATTAAGCATGGGGATGCCTGATATGTCTCCAACGTATCTATAATTTTTGATTGCCCCATGCTATATTACCTACTGTTTTGGACTATATTGGGCTTTATTTTCCACTTTCATATTATTTTTTAGACTAACCTATTAACCGGAGGCCCAACCCAGAATTGATGTTTTTGCCTATTTCGGTGTTTCGGAGAAACAGAATATCAAACGGAGTCCAAACGGAAAGAAACCTTCGGGAACGTGATTTTCTCACCAAACGTGATCCAGGAGACTTGGAACCTACTCCAAGGAACAAAAGAGGTGGTCACGAGGGTGGGAGGCGCCCCCCCTAGGGTGCGCCCCCTGCCTCGTGGGCCCCTCGAAGCTCCACCGACGTACTTCTTCCTCCTACATATACCTACGTACCCCCAAACGATCAGATACGGAGCCAAAAACCTAATTCCACCGCCGCAACTTTCTGTATCCACGAGATCCCATCTTGGGGCCTGTTCTGGAGCTCCTCCAGAGAGGGTCGTCATCACGGAGGGCTTCTACATCATCATAGCCTCTCCGATGAAGTGTGAGTAGTTTACCTCAGACCTTCGGGTCCATAGTTAGTAGCTAGATGGCTTCTTCTCTCTTTTTGGATCTCAATACAATGTTCTCCCCCTCTCTGATGGAGATCTATTCGATGTAATCTTCTTTTTGCGGTGTGTTTGTTGAGATCGATGAATTGTGGGTTTATGATCAAGTCTATCTATGAACAATATTTAAATCTTCTCTGAATTCTTTTATGTATGATTGGTTATCTTTGCAAGTCTCTTCGAATTATCAGTTTGGTTTGGCCTACCAGATTGGTTTTTCTTGCCAAGAGAGAAGTGCTTAGCTTTGGGTTCAATCTTGCGGTGTCCTTTCCCAGCGACAGAAGGGGCAGCAATGCACATATTGTATTGTTTTCATCGAGGATAACAAGATGCGGTATTTATCATATTGCATGAATTTATTCCTCTACATCATGTCGTCTTGCTTAAGGCGTTACTTTGTTTTTAAATTAATACTCTAGATGCATGATGTATAGCGGTCGATGAGTGGAGTAATAGTAGTAAATGCAGGCAGGAGTTGGTATACTTGTCTCGGACGTGATGCCTATATACATGATCATACCTAGATATTCTCATAACTATGCTCAATTCTGTCAATTGCTCAACAGTAATTTTTTCACCCACCGTAGAATACTTATGCTCTTGAGAGAAGCCACTAGTGAAACCTATGGCCCCCGGGTCTATTCTCACCATATCAATCTCCATCACTTTATTATTGCTTTGCCTTTTTACTTTGCCTTTTACTTTTCACTTTGCATCTCTATACCAAAAATACCAAAAATATTATCTATCATCTCTATTAGATCTCACTCCCGTAAGTGACCGTGAAGGGATTGACAACCCCTAATCGCGTTGGTTGCGTTGAGCTATTGTTTTTGTGTAGGTACGAGGGACTTGCGTGTAGCCTCCTACTGGATTGATACCTTGGTTCTCAAAAACTGAGGGAAATACTTACGCTACTTTGCTGCATCATCCTCTCCTCTTCGGGGAAAACCAGCGCAGTGCTCAAGAGGTAGCAACGACGGCGACGGATTCCCCTCTCCGGAGCCCCGAACGGACTCCAGATCAGCCCTCTCAAAAGGTTTTAGGGCTTGGCGGCGGCTTCGTATCGTAAAACGCGATGAATCCTTCTCCTTGATTTTTTTCCTCCCCGAACACGAATATATGGATTTGGAGTTGAGGTCGGTGGAGCGTCAGGGGGCCCACGAGGAAGGGGGGCACGCCCCCACCCTCGTGGACACGTGGAGGCCCCCCTGACGTGGATTCTTCTTCCAGTATTTTGAATATTTTCCAAAAATAAGTTCCGTGGAGTTTCAGGTCATTTCGAGAACTTTTGTTTCTGCACATAAATAACACCATGGCAATTCTGCTGAAAACAACGTCGGTCCAGGTTAGTTCCATTCAAATCATGCAAGTTAGAGTCCAAAACAAGGGCAAAAATGTTGGGAAAAGTAGATACGACAAAGACGTATCATCCATCAGTATGGAGTTTCTTCATGCGCTTTAGACCAATATGACCCAAACGGCAGTGCCACAAATAAGTTGCACTATCATTATCAACTCTGCATCTTTTGGCTTCAACATTATGAATATGTGTATCACTACTATCGAGATTCAATAAAAATAGACCACTCTTCAAGGGTGCATGACCATAAAAGATATTAATCATATAAATAGAACAACCATTATTCTCAGATTTAAATGAATAACCGTCTCGCATCAAACAAGATCCAGATATAATGTTCACCCTTAACGCTGGCACCAAATAACAATTATTTAGGTCTAAAACTAACCCCGAAGGTAGATGTAGAGGTAGCGTGCCAACGGCGATCACATCGACTTTGGAACCATTTCCCACGCGCATCGTCACCTCGTCCTTAGCCAGTCTTCGCTTAATCCATAGTCCCTGTTTCGAGTTGGAAATATTAGCAACAGAACCTAGCAACAGAACCAGTATCAAATACCCAGGTGCTACTGCGAGCTCTAGTAAGTTACACATCAATAACATGTATATCACATACACCTTTGTTCACCTTGCCATCCTTTTTATCCGCCAAATACTTGGGGCAGTTCCGCTTCCAGTGTCCAGTCTTCTTGCAGTAGAAGCACTCAGTCTCAGGCTTAGGTCCAGACTTGGGTTTCTTCTCTTGAGCAGCAACTTCTTTGCTGTTCTTCTTGAAGTTACCCTTCTTCTTCCCTTTGCCCTTTTTCTTAAAACTGGTGGTCTTGTTGACCATCAACACTTGATGCTCCTTCTTGATTTCTACCTCTGCAGCCTTTAGCATTGCAAAGAGCTCGAGAATTGTCTTATCCATCCCTTGCATATTTAGTTCATCACGAAGCTCTTGTAGCTTGGTGGCGGTGATTGAAGAATTCTGTCAATGACACTATCATCCGGAAGATTAACTCCCAGTTGAATCAAGTGATTGTTATACCCAGACATTTTGAGTATATGTTCACTGACAGAACTATTCTCCTCCATCTTGCAGTTGTAGAACTTAATGGAGACTTCATATCTCTCAATCCGGGCATTTGCTTGAAATATTAACTTCAACTCCTGGAACATCTCATTTGCTCCATGACGTTCAAAACGTCATTGAAGCCCCAGTTCTAAGCCGTAAAGCATGGCACACTGAACTATCGAGTAGTCATCAGCTTTGCTCTGCCAGACGTTCTTAACGTCCTTAGTTGCATCTGCAGCAGGCCTGGCACCCAGCGGTGCTTCCAGGACGTAATTCTTCTGTGCAGCAATGAGGATAATCCTCAAGTTACGAACCCAGTCCTTGTAATTGCTACCATCATCTTTCAACTTTGCTTTCTCAAGGAACGCATTAAAGTTCAACGGAACAACAGCATGGGCCATCTATCTACAATCAACATAGACAAGCAAAATACTATCAGGTACTAAGTTCATGATAAATTTAAGTTCAATTAATCATATTACTTAAGAACTCCCACTTAGATAGACACCCCTCTAATCATCTAAGTGATCACATGATCCAAATCAACTAAACCATGTCCGATCATCACGTGAGATGGAGTAGTTTTCAATGGTGAACATCACTATGTTGATCATATCTACTATATGATTCATGCTCGACCTTTCGGTCTCAGTGTTCCAAGGCCATATCTGCTTATGCTAGGCTCGTCAAGTTTAACCCGAGTATTCTACGTATGCAAAACTGGCTTGCACCCGTTGTAGATGAACGTAGAGCTTATCACACCCAATCATTGATACGTCTCCAACGTATCTATAATTTTTTATTGATCCATGCTACTATATTATCTGTTTTGGATGTTTATGGGCTTTATTAAACACTTTTATATTATTTTTGGGACTAACCTATTGACCCAGAGCCCAGTGCCAGTTCCTGTTTTTTCCCCTTGTTTTCAGTGTTTCGAAGAAAAGGAATATCAAACGGAGTCGAAACGGAATGAAACCTTCTGGAGAAGTTATTTTTGGGAGGAAAGCAACCCGGGAGACTTGGAGTCCACGTCAAGGAAGCAACGAGGGAGGCACGAGCCAGGGGGCGCGCCCTCCACCCTCGTGGCTCCCCTGACGTATTTCTTCCTCCTATATATACCAATATACCCTAAAACCATCGGGGAACAGAATAGATCGGGAGTTCCGCCTCCGCAAGCCTCTGTAGCCACCAAAACCCAATAGGGACCCTGTTCCGGCACCCTGCCGGACGGGGGAACCCTCACCGGTGGCCATCTTCATCATCCCGGCGCTCTCCATGACGAGGAGGGAGTAGTTCACCCTCGAGGCTGAGGGTATGTACCAGTAGCTATGTGTTTGATCTCTCTCTCTCTCGTGTTCTTGATTTGGCACGATCTTGATGTATCGCGAGCTTTGCTATTATAGTTGGATCTTATGTTTCTTCTCCCCCTCTACTCTCTTGTAATGGATTGAGTTTTCCCTTTGAAGTAATCTTATCGGATTGAGTCTTTAATGATTTGAGAACACTTGATGTATGTCTTGCTGTGCGTATCTGTGGTGACAATGGGATATCACGTGATTCACTTTATGTATGTTTTGGTGATCAACTTGCGGGTTCCGCCCATGAACCTATGCATAGGGGTTGGCACACGTTTTCGTCTTGATTCTCCGGTAGAAACTTTGGGGCACTCTTTGAGGTTCTATGTCTTGGTTGAATAGATGAATAATCATACCCACGGATACTTGAGGTGACATTGGAGTATCTAGGTGACATTAGGGTTTTGGTTGATTTGTGTCTTAAGGTGTTATTCTAGTACGAACTCTAGGGTTGTTTGTGACACTTATAGGAATAGCCCAACGGATTGATTGGAAAGAATAACTTTGAGGTGGTTTCGTACCCTACCATAATCTCTTCATTTGTTCTCCGCTATTAGTGACTTTGGAGTGACTCTTTGTTGCATGTTGAGGGATAGTTATATGATCCAATTATGTTATTATTGTTGAGAGAACTTCGTAGGATCGAAAGTATGTCTAGAGGGGGGTGATTAGACTACTTGACCAATTAAAAATCTATCCTTTTCCCAATTTTAGTCTTTGGAAGATTTTAGATATCTTAGCACAAGTCAAGCAATCTTAACACAATTCAAGCAAGCATGCAAAGAGTATATGAGCAGCGGAAAGTAAAGCATGCCACTTGCAAGAATGTAAAGGGAAGGGTTTGCAGAATTCAAACGCAATTGGAGACACGGATGTTTTTGTCGTGGTTCCGATAGGTGGTGCTATCGTACATCTACGTTGATGGAGACTTCAGCCCACTGAGGGTAACGGTTGCGTGATTCCATGGAGGGCTCCACCCAAGAAGGGTCCACGAAGAAGCAACCTTGTCTATTCCATCATGGCCATCACCCACGAAGGACTTGCCTCACTAGCGCTAAATCTTCACGAAGTAGGCGATCTCCTTTCCCTTACAAACTCCTTGGTTCAACTCCACAATCTTGTCGGAGGCTCCCAAGTGACACCTAGCCAATCTAGGAGACACCACTCTCCAAGAAGTAACAAATGGTGTGTTGACGATGAACTCCTTGCTCTTGTGCTTCAAATGATAGTCTCCCCAACACTCAACTCTCTCTCACAGGATTTGGATTTGGGGGAAACAAGGTTTGAGTGGAAAGCAACTTGGGGAAGGCTAGAGATCAAGATTCATATGGTGGGAATGGAATATCTTGGCCTCAGGTGGTTCTCTCTCAGAAAATGTGTATTGGAAGTTTAGATATGTTCTGATGGCTCTCTCCACGAATGAAGAGTGGGTGAAGGGGTATATATAGCCTCCACACAAAATCTAACAGTTACACACAATTTACCAATCTCGACGAGACCGAATTGAGAAACTCGGTCGGACCGATTTAGTAAACCTAGTGAACGTTAGGATTTTCGGTGGGACTGAGATGCAACTCGGTAGGACCGATATGGTTAGGGTTAGGGCATAACGTAATCCCGGTGAGACCGATTACACAAACTCGGTGGGACCGATTTTGGTAATAAGCTAACCAGAGGGTTGGTCAGGTAAACTCGGTGGGACCGATTTGCTCATATCGGTGAGACCGAAATGTTACAAAAGGGAAACAGAGAGTTTACATTGCAATCTCGGTGGGACCGATCGCTCATCTCGGTAGGACTGAAACGTTGCAAAGGGAAACAGAGAGATTACAATCCCATCTCGGTGAGACCGAGATCCCTATCGGTGAAACCGATTTTCCTAGGGTTTGTGGAAGTGGCTATGACATCTGAACTCGGTGGCGCTGGGTAGAAAGAATCGGTGGGGCCGAGTTTGACTTTTGGTTTAGGTCATATGTGGATGTGGAAGATAGTTGAGGGTTTTGGAGCATATCACTAAGCACTTAGAAGCAAGAACCTCATTAAGCAACACCTCATCCCTCCTTGATAGTATTGACTTTTCCTATAGACTCAATGTGATCTTGGATCACTAAAATATAAAATGTAGAGTCTTGAGCTTTAAGCTTGAGCCAAACTTTTTGTCCTTAGTATTTTGAGGGGTCCACTTTCCTCATCCATGCCATGCCATTCATTGAGCTTTTCCTGAAATATTAATCTTGGAATAATGTTAGCTCAATGAGCTATATGTTGTTAGGAATTACCAAAACCACCCAGGGATAGTTGCACTTTCAATCTCCCCCTTTTTGGTAATTGATGACAACATATAGATCAAAGCTTCGACAAATGATAATAAGAGTGAAAAATATTGTCGCTTTGAGAAGTATGTGAAAAGCAAGAGCTCCCCCTAAATTTGTGCATATATTAAGATTTGCTTTGGACTGCAAATCCACAATGAGTTAGGATCATGGGTTACTCTTCCATCTCACATACATCTTGGTGGAGCGCCCAAAATTATAATAATTAAATACATGCACTCATCACCAAGTAAAGTGAATGATCATATAGGGATAAAATGATAGTGTCATCCAACAAGCATTAATGTAGCATATGATCAAACACACATGATCATCCAAGTTTCACACAAGCATAAAGTATCTCAATCAAGCAAATAAAGTTCAACCACCAAAGCAAGAGAGAATAAAAGGCAACACTCTCTCTCTCGAAGCCTATGATCTATACATTTTTCTCCACCTTTGGCAACAAGTTACCAAAAAGTTCATAGAAAATGCATAGCACTAAATCGTCTCTCAAGCTTGGTCTTCAGGTGGTGGTGTCCGGAGAACTCCAAGAACGAAGGCTTCAGTTGAAGTAGATGGAGCTGTTGGAGTAGATGCTGGAGCTGGTGGCACTGAAGCTGTAGCAGGTGCAGATGAAGTGGCTCTGGTGTCTGTTACTGGCACTGCAGTTGACCTCTAAGCTCTAGGCACTCTGGCAAATGCCTCAGTTGTTGTCTTGCCCTTCCTCTCCTGCATGTCATCCTGAAGTTGCTCCACAACAGACTGGATCTCAGTTACCTTCACATCCATGTCATAGAACTTCTGCTCCATGATTCTTTCCAAGCTCTCCTGGTTTCGAGTCAGGGTGGCCAGTCCTTTCTCAATCCTTAGAGTGGATGCAATCAAGTAGCCAAGCTGATCTTGCTTGCTTTTTAGAAGATACTGAGATGCCTCCTCCTGGGTTGGCATCTTTGCAGCTTTCTCTGCCTTTGCCTTCTCCCTCTTGGTTTGTGCTTGTACTGAGGATGGTTCATCTTCATCCATAACCACTTGGTTGTCCTCAAAATCTGGATAGATGGCCAAGTGTTCCTTGTCCAACAAGTATGTGCCAGTCCCCATCTTTGAGTTAATCAACTCCTGGATCTGTGGGGCATACCCACAGCTTCTCTTTTGGTCTGCAGCAATCCTCTTGATAGTTTCAACAATGAGACTCATGACCTTGAACTTTTGTGGCACATCAAATATATGTAGCAGATTTATGGAGTGGCCTCTGATCATCCTGTGATCTCCAGATTTGGGCAGAAGAGTGTGCCTTAGTATCCAATTGATAGTAGGCAGTCCTAATAGCAGATGTTTCACTGACCCAAACTGGTGAGTCTCAAGGTCTGCATCTGGAATTTCCTTGTACATGCTAGCCATGGAGTTGTGATCCTTCTTCTTCTTGGCATAGACATCCAAGTCATCTTCTTGCTCTTCTAGGGCATTGATCAACAGAGCCCATTCTGCAACTGTAGACTGGTATCTAGTGCCTTCAGACATCCAGACAATTCTTCCATCTGGATAGAAGTGAGCTGTGGAGTAGAATTGCATGATAAGCTCATCATTCCACTTAGTGAGCTTTTGAGCCACAAACTCATCCACTCCACAAGCCTTGAAACTGTCATACACACCAGGATAGTGTTCCTCATTTTCCTTCATGTAGGTCCAGTCGACCCACCTAATGTCACACACTATAGGTTTCTTGTCAAGCAGCACTGTCTCATAAAAATCCTGTTGTTCCTTGGTGTGGAACCTGTAATCCACAGCAGTTCTCCTTCTGGTAGCATATGGATCAGTCTCTCTTCATTTCCTCAGTCTTGAGTCTCTCCTAATCTTCATGTTCTCAGCCACATGATGAGCATCATTGTGGTCTGGAATTTTTGGCTTCAATTTTCTCAAAACATGCTCTTCATCTTCTTCTTCAGCTACAGTCTCAGGCACTGGGGCCTTGTTCTTCTCAGCAGCAGATATATTTCTAGTATTCCTCTTTGGTGCAATCTTGGGCTTGGAGGCAGCTTTGGGTGCTTCTTTGGGCTTGGATGATGTAGCCCCTGTCCTGGTAGCATCACCCATAAGCTTCTGGGCTTTAGGTGCTGGTGCAGCAACCTCTTCCCCTTCTTCTTCTTCCTCTGAATCTCTCCTCATAGAGGGTTTTCCAAGAACTCTGGCAGTAGTGGTTCTGACTCTCTTTTTCTTCTTATCTTGGCCACTAGCTTCCTCTTCTGACTCAATGGTAAACTTTATGGTTTCTCCAGTGGCAACCTTCCTAGGTTTGGAGGTGGGAACTCTCCTTGCAGGTGCCTTCTTCTGCATACCTGGCTTAGTGGCTGCAGCTGAGCCATACTCCTTTTTCAGCACTTTCTTCTTTGATGTGGCATCATCCTCAACTGCCACATAGTCTTCATCCTCAGACTCTGAAGTTTTCTTCTTTCTGCCCCTGGTGGCAGCTTTGGGCAAGTTGCTGGGAGTGCTCCTGCTTCCTTCATCTGAGCTGCTAGAGGGACTAGTGCCCTCACTCATGTGAACCTGCTCCTCTGACTTGTTTTGACTGTCACTCTGATTAGACATGATGCAAACACTGACAACTGACCCTGTGAATAGATTGCAGATGAGGTAGAGTAGATAAGCATCACAAAATGCAGAGGTTTTTGCAAAAGAATGAACCAAAAACTTAGTTTTAGTTTTCCTCAGAAAGCATTTCGGATCAACCGATTTGTAAACTCGGTGATACCGAAGCAGCTGTTGGAACCTAAACTAGTGAACTCAGTCAGACCGAGTCATAGTTCGGTGGCACCAAGACTGCTAGGGTTTCACAAAGTCCTGAACTCGGTCACACCGATTTTCAATTCTCGGTCAGACCGAGAATCTCATGTGCAATGGCCTGAGCCGTATCGGTGGTACCGAGTTCCACAACTCGGATGGTCCGAGATGGTTTCGGCGAAAAACTAACCCTAAATTTTCAATTCAACTCTAATCTATGGAGTGTTTTGACTGGATAAGATCGTTTCAATCGTGGCAAGATTCATCGCGAACACAATGTGCTAGGAATCGGATAGGATAGCACAGTGATCAAGTTCATACCCTAGTTCGGTGATGAACTCGCTACGGTGGCAACGGCGGGGTTGATTTCCGTTGGCGGCGGCGGAGACCAGCGGTAGGAGGCAACTGGCAACGAGGAGGATGATCCGGAGACCCTGGAGGCAGAGCGGGCTAAGCGCGGGCGAAAGAGTTCGGAGAAAATTTTCCAAAATTTTGCCCGTGGGTATATATAGCCCGACCCTGTCGGTGTGACCGAGTGGAACAACTCGGTGGCACCGAGATGCATAACTACAAGCAGTTGCCGCAACTCGGTGTGACCGAAAAGTTCAAATCGGTTGCACCGAGATTGAAAACCTAGATCGACTTAATGATCTCGGTATGACCGACATGGGTGAATCGGTCAGACCAAAACGCACAAAGAAGTTTTGGAAGTTTAAGTCTATGACGAATCGGGGACTCCAAGTGCTCCTCACACAAAGTGGTTCGAATCTGACTTGATCAAATTTTGTGATGTAGCATGAATAGAGTTTGAGACGAGAAAAGCATAGATAGCTAGAGAAGGTTCTTAGTCATTCTTGTCCATCCACTTGGCAAAAGAGAAGAAACCAATCAATCAAAACAACAAGTGGATGTCCTCGAATGAGTAAAATATGCAATCAACATGCTCACACAGTAAAATGGCAATTGAAATATGTGGCAAAGAATGCACAACCAATTCTAGCATCTATCAAGCAATTGGCGATGACTAGGTCATCTATATATGAGTATATTGACTTAGGAGTCAAGTGAGAACACTTGATCATAGGTCATACTCATCGTTTAAGCACAAGTGGGGTTGCCACTTTTACATAAAGCATTGTTGTGTTCACACCACTAGAGTTGCTTTAGCCCAATTCTTAGAGTAAAGCTCCCCCTAGATGTGAGATCCCCCCTAAGAGGGATGAACTAACCTTGGGTTTTGTCGATGATGACTTCATGTAGATGTTGAAGATGTGGATGCTCAATGTTGATGTAGATCATTTGGAGCTATCCTTTGGAGTGAGTTGCACTTTCAATACCTACACGGGTTAGTCCCACAAGGAACAAACAAGAATATCCATAGACATAGAGTGATGCACACACAAGATGATATCTATGGAAGCTTTAGGTTACCTTGTCCCTTGTCTTACCAACAAGAGGGTTTGTGACTCCTTGAACTAGTGCAAGATGTGGAAGTTGATTACACTTGTTCTTGCCAAAATGATAAGAGTGAGGTATGTTGGCGGAGTCACCCTCAAGAACCCTCTAGTTCTTCTTCTTTGGGATCCACAACATCTTGATGGGAATCCTCGGAGTTGTAGTTGTACTTGATGAAGTGGAACTTGAAATAGTCTTGGGAACCCACTTGACCAAGGCCTTGTGAGCTTCTTCAAATGCATAAATTTCCTCTTGAAGCTTGTCCTTGCCTTTTTGCTTGTGGTCTTGTGGTGGAAGATCATCTTGAGCTTGTGTCCCTATGAAAGAAGTAGGATCATACTTCTCTTGTTGAGGAACAAACTTCGTCTTGGGGTATTGATCTTCTTCCCATTCAACTCCATTGGCATTGAACTTTCGTTCAAAACCAACACCTTGGTTCTTCTGATGCCTTCCTTGCTTGCGTACAATTTCCTCGAATTGCTTACTCTCGGCAAGGCTCTTGTAGACACCTTTCTCTATAATTCCCTTCAGTAAGCTATTTTGTTTCTCAAGTGTAACTTGGCTAAGAGAATCATTAGTGAAATTAAGAGAACTACTAGAAGCAACAACATTGGATTTAGCATGATTATTGTTACTACTAGAGGAAGAATCTTTCTTGTTCTTGTTACTAGACTTGACTTGAGGCATGTAAGTGGATAAGAGTAAACGCTTGGCAATGTAAGAAGAACTTTTCTTACGAAGATCATCATTGATTGCTTTTAAGAACTCATGCTCTTGCTCAAGGTTGAGCTTTTCAAAGCATAATTTCTCATGGGTCCTTCAAAGTTCTCGATGATCTCCTAAGATAGTTTCATGAGCTAACTTAAGAGTGTTTAGTTCTTTAGTTAGAGACTCAATCTTCTTCTTATCATTGTCATTTGTTTCATCTTGATTAGCATGATTAATTGACGTTTCATCATAGTATTCATCATTAGAGTTGTCAACAAGTAAATCATCATCGCCTAACAAGTCATCTTCATCACTATTGAAATCAACATACTCGGGGTGTGATACCTTTGGACCTTTGGCCATGAAACATCTCCCAATTCCTTCATTTGGTGAATCAAATGTGTCGTAGGAGTTGGTTGACACAAGTGCTAGATCGGCAACACCTTCATCTTGAGTATATTCGGAGTCGGAGTGATAGCTTCTCTCGAAGTGGTTGTCGGAGTCAGAGCCGGATACCCATTCACCTACATGAGCTTGATGTCTTCGTTTTGTGTAGCTCCTTGATGACTTGTCCTTTCTTTCCGAATCCTTGCTTCTCCGTGAGAGTCTTCGTTCATAACGATCATCTCTACTCCTTCTTTCTCTAGGTGGTGATTCTTCTCTTCTACTTCTTCTCTTGGGAGAATCCTCTCTTTTCTTGTAGGGGGGCGTACACTCATTTGAATAGTGTCCGGGCCTTCCACAATTGTAGCAGTTTCGCTCTCGACTAGAGGATCTTTTGTCATTGTAGGACCTTGACTTGGATCTTCTCTCTTTGCTTCTACTCTTGTAGAACTTGTTGAAGTTCTTCACCATTAAGTTCAATTCTTCATTGAAGGTTTGTTTCTCATTTGATGATGTGGGGGCTTCACATGAGGCTTTGTAAGCACCACTTGATTTGTTGTGAAGTTCCTCTTTATCCTTGAGTGACATCTCATGAGCAACAATTCTTCCAATGACTTCCGTTGGCTTGAGATCTTTGTAATTTGGCATCATTTGAATCAATGTGCACATGGTATCATATTTTCCATCCAAGGCTCTTAGGATTTTCTTGATGATGAATTTGTCGGTCATCTCTTCACTTCCTAAGCCGGCAATCTCGTTTGTGATAAGAGCAAGCCTAGAGTACATTTCAGCGACACCTTCACCATCCTTCATTTTGAACTTGTCAAGTTGACTTTGAAGCACATCCAACTTGGATTCCTTGACGGAGTCGGTACCTTCATGCATGTCAATCAAAGTATCCCAAATTTCCTTTGCATTCTCAAGACGGTTGATTTTGTTGAATTCTTCGGGGCACAATCCGTTGAAGAGGATATCACAAGCTTGAGCGTTGTATTGCAGCATTTTCAACTCTTCCGCGGTGGCTTCACGGTTCGGTTCTTTCCCATCAAAGAATTCACCTTGCAAGCCAATACACACAATAGCCCAAACGGCGGGATTATGTCCAAGAATATACATTTTCATCTTATGCTTCCAACTAGCAAAATTAGTACCATCAAAGTAAGGACCTCTACGGTGATAATTTCCCTCGCTAGACGCCATACTCTCCTAGGTTGTGAAACCAAGGCTATGACCACCAAAAGCTATGGAAATCAAAGCGAATGGAGACCAAAGCTCTGATACCACTTGTAGGATCGAAAGTATGTCTAGAGGGGGGGTGATTAGACTACTTGACCAATTAAAAATCTATCCTTTTCCCAATTTTAGTCTTTGGCAGATTTTAGATATCTTAGCACAAGTCAAGCAATCTTAACACAATTCAAGCAAGCATGCAAAGAGTATATGAGCAGAGGAAAGTAAAGCATGCCACTTGCAAGAATGTAAAGGGAAGGGTTTGGAGAATTCAAACGCAATTGGAGACACAGATGTTTTTGTCGTGGTTCCGATAGGTGGTGCTATCGTACATCCACGTTGATGGAGACTTCCACCCACGGAGGGTAACAGTTGCGCGAGTCCACGGAGGGCTCCACCCATGAAGGGTCCACGAAGAAGCAACCTTGTCTATTCCATCATGGCCATCGCCCACGAAGGACTTGCCTCACTAGCGGTAGATCTTCACGAAGTAGGCGGTCTCCTTGCCCTTACAAACTCCTTGGTTCAACTCCACAATCTTGTCGGAGGCTCCCAAGTGGCACCTAGCCAATCTAGGAGACACCACTCTCCAAGAAGTAACAAATGGTGTGTTGATGATGAACTCCTTGCTCTTGTGCTTCAAATGATAGTCCCCCCAACACTCAACTCTCTCTCACAGGATTTGGATTTGGTGGAAAGAATGTTTGAGTGGAAAGCAACTTGGGGAAGGCTAGAGATCAAGATTCATATGGTGGGAATGGAATATCTTGGCCTCAACACATGAGTAGGTGGTTTCTCTCAGTAAATGTGTATTGGAAGTGTAGATATGTTATGATGGCTCTCTCCACGAATGAAGAGTGGGTTAAGGGGGTATATATAGGCTCCACACAAAATCTAACCGTTACACACAATTTACCAATCTCGGTGAGACCGAATTGAGAAACTCGGTCGGACCGATTTAGTAAACCTAGTGAACGTTAGGATTTTCGGTGGGACTGAGATGCAACTCGGTAGGACCGATATGGTTAGGGTTAGGGCATAACATAATCTCGGAGAGACCGATTACACAAACTCGGTGGGACCGATTTTGGTAATAATCTAACCAGAGGGTTGGTCAGGTAAACTCGGTGGGACCGATTTTCTCATCTCGGTGAGACCGAAATGATACAAAAGGGAAACATAGAGTTTACATTGAAATCTCGGTGGGACCGATTGCTCATCTCTGTAGGACCGAAACGTTACGAAGGGAAACAGAGAGATTACAATCCCATCTCGGTGAGACCGAGATCCCTATCGGTTACCGATTTGCCTAGGGTTTGTGGCAGTGGCTATGACATCTGAACTCGGTGGCGCCGGGTAGAAAGAATCGATGGGGCCGAGTTTGACTTTTGGTTTAGGTCATATGTGGATGTGGAAGATAGTTGAGGGTTTTGGAGCATACCACTAAGCACTTAGAAGCAAGAACCTCATTAAGCAACACCTCATCTCTCCTTGATAGTATTGACTTTTCCTATAGACTCAATGTGATCTTGGATCACTAAAATATAAAATGTAGAGTCTTGAGCTTTAAGCTTGAGCCAAACTTTTTGTCCTTAGTATTTTGAGGGGTCCACTTTCCTCATCCATGCCATGCCATTCATTGAGCTTTTCCTGAAATATTAATCTTGGAATAATGTTAGCTCAATGAGCTATATGTTGTTAGGAATTACCAAAACCACCCAGGGATAGTTGCACTTTCAAACTTGCACTAGTGAAAGTATGCACCCTAGGCCTTGTTTCCTAGCATTGCAATACCGTTTACGCTCACTTTTACCACTTGTTACCTTGCTGTTTTTATATTTTCAAATTACAAAAATCTATATCTACCATCCATATTGCACTTGTATCACCATCTCTTCGCTGAACTAGTGCGCCTATACAATTTACCATTGTATTTGGTGTGTCGGGGACACAAGAGACTCTTTGTTATTTGGTTGCAGGGTTGCTTGAGAGAGACCATCTTCATCCTACGCCTCCCACGGATTGATAAACCTTAGGTCATCCACTTGAGGGAAAGTTGCTACTGTCCTACAAACCTCAGCACTTGGAGGCCCAACAACGTCTACAAGAAGAAGGTTGTGTAGTAGATATCAATCATCACATGGTGTCTCGGCACAAGGAACTTTGCCAACGGTGCATACTCAGGGAGAACACTTTTATCTTGAAATTTAGTGAGAGATCATCTTATAATGCTACCGTCAATCAAAGCAAAAAAGATGCATAAAGGATAAACATCACATGCAATCAATATAAGTGATATGATATGGCCATCATCATCTTGTGCTTGTGATCTCCATCTTCGAAGCACCGTCATGATCACTATTGTCACCGGCGCGACACCTTGATCTCCATCGTAGCATCGTTGTCGTCTCGCCAACTTTTTGCTTCTACGACTATCGCTACCGCTTAGTGATAAAGTAAAGCATTACAAGGAGATTGCATCGCATACAATAAAGCGAAAACCATATGGCTCTTGCCAGTTGCCGATAACTCGGTTACAAAACATGATCATCTCATACAATAAAATATATCATCATGCCTTGACCATATACATCACAACATGCCCTGCAAAAACAAGTTAGACGTCCTCTACTTTGTTGTTGCAAGTTTTACGTGGCTGCTACGGGCTGAGCAAGAACCGTTCTTACCTACGCATCAAAACCACAACGATAGTTTGTCAAGTTAGTGTTGTTTTAACCTTCTCAAGGACCGGGCGTAGCCATACTCGGTTCAACTAAAGTTGGAGAAACTGACACCCGCCAGCCACCTGTGTGCAAAGCACGTCGGTAGAACCAGTCTCGCGTAAGCGTACGCGTAATGTCGGTTCGGGCCGCTTCATCCAACAGTACCGCCGAACCAAAGTATGACATGCTGGTAAGTAGTATGACTTGTATCGCCCACAACTCACTTGTGTTCTACTCGTGTATATAACATCTACGCATAAAACCAGGCTAGGATGCCACTGTTGGGGAACGTATTAATTTCAAAAAAAATCCTACGCACACGCAGGATCATGGTGATGCATAGCAACGAGAGGGGACAGTGTTGTCCATGTACCCTCGTAGACCGAAAGCGGAAGCGTTAGCACAACGCGGTTGATGTATCATACGTCTTCACGATCCGACCGATCCAAGTACCGAGCGTACGGCACCTCCGAGTTCAGCACACGTTCAGCTCGATGACGTCCCGCGAACTCCGACCCAGCAGAGCTTCACGGGAGAGTTCCGTTAGCACGACGGCATGATGACAGTTATGATGTTGCTACCGACGCAGAGCTTTGCCTAAGCATCGCTACGATATGACCGAGGTGGAATATGGTGGAGGGGGCACCACACACGGCTGGAATAGATCAACAGATCAACTTGTGTGTCTAGGGGTGCCCCCTGCCCCTGTATATAAATGAGCAAGGGGGGGAGGAGGCCGGCCAGGAGGAGGGCGCGCCAAGGGGGGAGTCCTACTCCCACCGGGAGTAGGACTCCTCCTTTTCCTTGTTGGAGTAGGAGAGGGAAGGAAGGGAGAAAGGAGGAGAAGGAAAAAGGGGGGCGCCGCCCCCTCATTGTCCAATTCGGACTAGAGGGGGAGGGGCACGCGGCTGCCCTGGACGCCCTTGCTCTTCTCCCACTAAGGCCCATAAGGCCCAATTAACTCCCCGGGGGGTTTCGGTAACCCCCCAGTACTCTGTTTTTTATCTGAAACCACTCGGAACACTTCCGGTGTCCGAATATAGTCGTCCAATATATCGATCTTTACGTCTCGACCATTTCGAGACTCCTCATCGTGTCCGTGATCATATCTGGGACTCCGAACTACCTCCGGTACATCAAAACACAAAAACTCATAATACCGATCGTCACCAAACTTTAAGCGTGCGGACCCTACGGGTTCGAGAACTATGTAGACATGACCGAGACATGTCTTCGATCAATAACCAATAGAAGAACCTGGATGCTCATATTGGCTACTACATATTCTATGAAGATCTTTATCGGTCAAACCGCATAACAACATACGTTGTTCCCTTTGTCATCCGTATGTTACTTGCCCGAGATTCGATTGTCGGTATCTCAATACCTAGTTCAATCTTGTTACCGACAAGTCTCTTTACTCATTCCGTAATGCATCATCCCGCAACTAACTCATTAGTCACATTGCTTGCAAGGCTTATAGTCATGCGCATTACCGAGAGGGCCCAGAGATACCTCTCTGACAATCGGAGTGACAAATCCTAATCTCAAAATACGACAACTCAACAAGTACCTTCGGAGACACCTGTAGAGCACCTTTATAATCACCCAGTTACATTGTGACGTTTGGTAGCACACAAAGTGTTCCTCTGGTAAACGGGAGTTGCATAATCTCATAGTCATAGGAACATGTATAAGTCATGAAGAAAGCAATACCAACATACTAAACGATCAAGTGCTAAGCTAACGGAATGGGTCAAGTCAATCACATCATTCTCCTAATGATGTGATCCCGTTAATCAAATGACAACTCATGTCCATGGCTAGGAAACTCAACCATTTTCGATTAACGAGCTACTCAAATAGAGGCATACTAGTGACACTATGTTTGTCTATGTATTCACACATGTATTATGTTTCCAGTTAATATAATTCTAGCATGAATAATAAACATTTATCATGATATGAGGAAATAAATAATAACTTTATTAGTGCCTCTAGGGCATATTTCCTTCAATAACTATTAGGTATGACTCCGAGGATGAAGCCTACCGTGAATGAAGGAAATATGCCCTAGAGGCAATAATAAAGTTTTTATTTTATATTTCTTTATACATGATAAAGGTTTGTTATTCATGCTATAATTATATTGATGGAAACTTAAATACATGTGTGAATACATAAACAAATATCGTGTCCCTAGTAAGCCCCTACTAGTCTAGCTCGTTTATCAAAGATGGTTAAGGTTTCCAAACCATGGACATGTGTTGTCATTTGATAATGGAATCACAACATTAGGAGAATGATGTGATGGACAAGACCCACCCGTTATCTTAGCATAATGATCTTTCAGTTTTATTGCTATTGATTTCTTCATGTCAAATACATATTACTTCGATTATGAGATTATGCAACTCCCGGATACCGGAGGAATACCTTGTGTTGGGGATATACCCCGTGGTGTGACCCGGCGGGAGATATAACCCGGCTGGGACTTGATGTTTCATTGGTGACCCGACAGACTATAAGCCGGCGGGAACAGTTAAGCAGGTTAAGCCGGCGGGAACAGTTAAGCAGGTTAAGCCGGCGGACACAGTTAAGCATTGTAAGCCGGCACACACAGTCATGTAAGCTGGCAGACACGGTCATGTAAGCCGGCAGACACAGTCAAGCATTGTAAGCCGGCAGACACAGTCATGTAAGCCGGACAGTTAAGCCAGACATTTAAGCCAGATTGTAAGCCGGATTGTAAACCGGCTTACGCTAAGAAACCCAAGACGTTAAGAAGCCCAAGACGTTAAGAAACCCATGGTGAAAAGCCCATGGTAAGACGTCAAAATAGGTTAAGTCCTAATCCAAGTTTGACTCTACATGTAACCCGCCCCTTCAATTTATATAAGGAGGGGAGGGGCACCCAAAGAGGGGAGAAAAAGAATCATTAAGGCTAGACACAAAGAGAGGAGAGCCGGATTTACGGCGTCTCCCTCATGAGCATAATGAGACCTAGCCACAAACAGCATGTAGGGATATTACCGAATGATGTTTCCCGGGGCCCGAAGCTATCTAAATCCTTGTCTTATGTGTTGCGTCTCTCGTCCCGATCAACCCCTCTCAAGCTACCACATAGATGCGTTGGCCTCACGACTAAGTCCTCACATTAGGACATCTGCCGTGACAAATCCACGATAGTTGGCGTCCACCGTGGGGCCTGCTCACGGTGGTGTTGAGTTCTTGGAGGGATTTTTTTTTGGATTGAGAAGTTCGCGATTGGACAGATGAAGAAGAGCCGACATGGATCGAGAGGTCCGTAATCAGCCAAATTTAAGATTTTAATTGGTCTGATATTCATGCCCGAAGGCGTGTTATCTTACGCGAGTTAAAGGAAAAAGTATCCCCATGATAAGAAAGACCCAGATTCGAGGCTTATAAATCTTTTTGAGGATACGACAACAAGTGCCACGAGGAGACACGGTTTCAGATTCGTCAAAAACGGCCACGACCCGGACGAGCCTCACTCCGCCTCTGTTTTCAACTCGGCGCTGCCACTACAAAGCCGTCGGCGCGCCGCCTTTGCTGGCGAGTTGCTCTCGCCCGTTCTCTGGTCCGGCTGGTCACTGCTACTATGAGCCGCCGCCCGCAGGAATTTGCCGCAAGCCGGCACTGCTGCGGTCAAAGCCGCACTTAACTTAGAGCCGACACTTCTTTGACCCACCGTGACTCTGGAGTCATCGAGAGTCGCCTCCGCCGAGCGTCCTCCTCTACAAATCGCTAGCGGGCCGCCCCGCAGCCGCCGTTGAACCGCCCGCCGGTCTTTACTGCAAGCTCGCCCTCGCGACCATCACGGAGCCGCCGCGCCTCGCGACGAGAGCCGTCTCCGTTGTTGCTGTGGGCCGCCTTATCCAGTCACCGTCGCGCCCCGCGACCTGAAGTCCCCATCACCGTAAGCTGTTGCTGGAGAGTGTTGAGGCGCCGCCGGAGAGCCGTTGGCCAGCCGCCGCCCCGGTCTGCCTTCAAAATCAAACTGTGCCACAACGTCCTCATCTCCGCCTCTAGTGAGCTGCCTGCGCTGCTATCGTGCTCACCTCCACCTTGTGGGACGCCTCTACTCTAAGCCGCCGTCATGCTCCTACCTCGACCCGCTCAACTTGCCACTGCCACGCCTCCCGCCATTGCGGCCTTGAGACGTCGCCTCCTGCCTGCGAGCCGGAGTCGCTGCCTCGCCGCTTCGAGTCGGCCCTGTCCTCGGGCGGCTGTCATCCTACTGTGCCGTGGCCTCGCCCGTCGTCGCTGCGAGGCGCCTGAACCTTTGCTTGATGTGGCTCTCTTTCAGACAAAACACTGACATGGCAGGTGCAACCTTCATATGCAACACCAGCGCAAAGGACCAGTTCTTTGGATCGGACGATTTCAGACTTGCTGTTTTTTGTTGACAATGTCAAACAAGGGATGCCCCTTTTTCTCTTCGACTACAACGAGCACAAGTTGTACGGGGTGTTTAAGACTGCCTCCGATGATGGATGGGATATCACTGACATGATTTTAAACGGGATGTTTCAGAAGCGACCACAGCCTCACCTCCGCATCCACGGCTCGCCACGACGGCTTGTCTCTGCGGCCAGGGCTCCGCTTTGTAAACTCGCCGCGATGGCTCGCCTCTGCACCGGCTTACCTACGCAAACCACCCTGGCCTCACGGCACCAGCGAGCTGCCGTTCTGAGCCCGGGTCACATCCTTTTCTGCCATGACCGCACTCGAGCCGCCCCGAGCAGGCTTCAAGTTGCTGAGTCACCGCGGGCCGCTGTGACCTGCCTCGCTGCTTCAGTTATCGTGATCCGCCGAGAGCTTTTACGACGCGCCTCGGCTGTCGGCCTTGCTCGCCTCCACTGTCATGCCGTGCTCTGAGCCACTGACCGCACCTCGGGTCTCCTCGCCCTCGCGCACTCTGCCTTGTCAGATTGCCCGCGCGCCCAACTTCACCAACCGGCCCGCCGGGTCTGCCCCGCCGGCTTGCTGTTTATCCTGTTGTTGCCGACCGAACGGATCAGAGAGAGAGGTCGCTTGAGAGGAAGAGCACTCGAGGTTTTTTTGCTGCCAAACTTGCGCAGCTTTTCTTTTCTGTATTCCACGTCTTAAGCAAATTACAAAGACTAGTCTAACTACCTCCTGGCCTGGCTGCTGTGATCCGCTTCTGTCGCTCCATCCAGCGACAGGATCAGTTAGAGGCCACGACCAGTAGGATAACAAACTATGGAGAGGCGCAACTCTCCACTACCTGCATGTCCATGCATGTGTTTATTACAAAACAGAAAAGAACTAAATACGCTGCATGCAATGAGATTATCTAGGCTAACATTTCGCCCCCTTAATCTCACTGCTCCACGCCGATCACCCCCAACCTCTGCCGCATCTCGATGAAGCGAACACGCCCGAGCACCTTGGTCAGTGCATCGGCGAGCTGGTCTTGAGTTCCCACATGATCTATCTCCAACTGCTTCTTCTCCATGCAATCTCGCACGAAGTGAAACTTGACGTCTATGTGCTTGCTTCGATCATGGTGAACTGGATTCTTGCTCAGGGCTATGGCTGACTTGTTATCGACCAAGAGCTTGAAGTGTGCTGGCGAGGTTCCTGTGATATCCTCTAGCAGCGGGCTCAGCCAAAGTCTCCAGCAGGTAGCAGCTGCGATTGCAACATGTTCTGCTTCACAGGAGGAGAGGGCAACGATCCTTTGCTTCTGAGAGCTCCAAGTCACCAGATTCTTTCCAAGGAAGAAGACGTGCCCAGAAGTGCTTTTCCGATCGCCAGCGTCTCTAGCATGGTCGCTGGCGCTGAATCCCAGTAGTTCAGCAGTTCCATGGCCACTCTTGTAGCTGCACCCATAGTGCATTGTACCCTTGATGTACCGTAGAATCTGCTTGACTGCTGCCCAGTGGTGTATGCTTGGCTTTTCCATAAATATGCTCACAATCCCCACTGAGTGTGCTATATCTGGCCTCGTGTTTACCAGGTAGCGCAGGCTCCCAATTACTCTGCAATACAGTGTGGCGTCAAACAGATCGCCTTCGTCTTCTTTCTTCAGTTTAAGGCGACAGTCCATCGGCGTGTGACAACTGTTGCAGTTACTCATGTCTGCAATTTCCAGGATCTTGCTTGCATAACTCCTCTGACTCAGGATGATTCCGTTGCTGCTTTGCTTAACTTCTATGCCCAGATAGTAACTCAGCTGCCCAAGATCACTCATCTTAAAGAGTTGCTTCATCTGTTCCTTGAAGGAGATTATATCTGTTGCATTTGTTCCTGTGATGATCAAGTCATCCACATAGACTCCCACCAGCAGAAACGATTTTGTGTCGCCTCGTCTGTACACTGCATGCTCGAGACCACTCCTTGTGAAGCCAAGGGAGGAGAGGGTCTCATCCAGCTTTGCATACCATGCCCGTGGCGCCTGATGCAGCCCATACAAAGCTTTGTGGAGGCGCAGCACACTTTCCTCCTTGCCGGCAACCACGTACCCCGGCGACTGAGCAACATATACCTCCTCCGTGAGATCTCCGTTGAGAAAAGCTGATTTTACGTCCATGTGATGGACTTCCCATCCTGAATGTGCAGCAAGAGCTAGCAGCAGTCGCACCGTCTCCATGCGGGCTACGGGGGCGAACACTTTCTCAAAATCCACCCCCTGACGCTGAACATATCCCTTGGCGACGAGACGAGCCTTGTGCTTAACCACGTTGCCAGCCGAATCACGTTTGACGCGATACACCCACTTCAGCCCAATCGCTTTGTGCCCATCCGGGAGCTGAGCAAGTTCCCATGTCCTGTTGTCGACGATGGATTCCATCTCAACGTCCATGGCATTCTTCCATGGTTTACTGGTGAGCGCCTCGTCCACGTCGCGCGGCTCCTCGGCGCTGAGCAGACAGCACACGAGCAAACAGCGCTCGAACTGCTCGCGCACCGCCTCATCTTCAGTTTCCTCCAGTACGCTCGTGAAACTCCGATAACGAACTGGCTGCCCCGTAGGTACATCGTGGCGCGAGTTGTGTGACGGAGGCATGCTCTCGCAGTCTCGCTGCCTGACGAGTCCGTGGGCGTCGCCGGCTCGGACTGTAATGGGTCAGGCGTGCTCACCACTGGCGTGGCGACTGCAGTGGATCGCGACGTCCCCAAGGTTGGTGTAGAGGGTGTTGCCGCTCCCTGAGGAGTGACCGGCGAGGTTGCTGACCCACTATCGACCTCCTGGACTCCGTTCTCCATGGTGTAGACCACGGTGAAAGTCGCCGGCGCGGTGGTAACCGCGCTCATGCTCTGAGTGTTCCACCCCCATGGCATGTTCTCCTCAAAAATGATGTCGCGCGTTACCTGGACCTTCTTGGTGGTTGGATCATATGCACGATACGCCTTAGAGCCTTCCTCATAACCGACGAACACCATTGGTGTCGATCGATCGCTGAGCTTGGTGATGCCGGTGCCGACGCGCTTCACGTGAACCGTGCACCCAAACGTGCGCAGGTGCTGCACATTGGGTTTACGGCCGTGCCACGCCTCATAGGGCGTGACACCCTCCAAGCTCCTAGTTGGCGCGCGGTTTAGCAGATACACTGTCGTTCTCACCGCCTCTGCCCAGAAGAACGCTGGCATGACCATGCTTTTCATCATGCACCAGGCCATCTCCACCACCGTCTGATTGCGGCGTTCAACAACGCCGTTCTGTTGTGGCGTGTACGGCGCGGTGGTGAAGTGCTTGATGTCGCTCTGCTCGCAGTACTCCTTGAACTCTATTGAGTTGAACTCACCGCCGCGATCTGACCTGAACGCACGCAGCCTGCAGTTGCCGTCGGCCTCGGCCATCACTCTGATTTTCTTGAAGCGGGAGTACGCCTCATCCTTGGATCTTAGAAGTTCTAACCACATGTAGCGGCTGTAATCATCTACAACAAGCAGAAATACTTGGTACCTCCCGGTGTTGTTGGAGTGATCGGCCCGCACAAGTCCTTGTGCACGAGCTCTAGACCGCGCTCGGCTCGGTACGCCGTGGCCTGCGGGAAGGGTGCTCGGTGTTGCTTTCCCAGAGCGCAGCCGTCACAGTATTCGGCTACTCGATCAATCTCCGGCATGCCGCGCACGAGTTGCTTCGTGGTCATGGCCCGGAGCGCGCGGAAGTGGAGATGCCCCATGCGGGCGTGCCACCTCCAGGTAGCGTCGTCGCCTTGCGCCATCAGACATGCCAGTGAGTCGATGGTG
Organism: Aegilops umbellulata; assembly: GCA_032464435.1. Classification (NCBI taxonomy): domain Eukaryota; kingdom Viridiplantae; phylum Streptophyta; class Magnoliopsida; order Poales; family Poaceae; genus Aegilops; species Aegilops umbellulata. The sequence goes on along the minus strand of CP136059.1, from coordinate 269,410,346 downwards.
AGCACACCGGTGTACAGGCGGTTGCCGGAGCGCTTGATGCGCGCCAGGACGTGCCGCGCCGGATCCAGGACGGCCATGACGCCGCTCGCGATGTTGACGATGCAGCCTGCCTCACCCAACTGCCCCACGGATACAATGTTTGTCCGCAGGCCAGGGATGTAGAAGACACCGGTAAGAGCGCGCTGATCGCCGCCCTGGCAGCGGAACACAACGCTGCCTCGCCCACGGATGGCCACGACCGAGCCATCGCCGAATTTCACCGACCCGTGCACCGTTTCGTCGAGCGATGAAAAAACGTGTCGATCACCTGTCATATGGCTGCTCACCCTGTCCGGCGAGGGGATGGGCATGACCTTCTCCTCGTTGAGGTACACATGTTGGGGCGCCACGAGTTGGGAGGTGTCCACAGTGGTGACCACGGCCATGTATAGGCCCTGATCATGCTTAGCGCCAGCTTGGGCAAGATGTGCCTGCTCCTGCTTGCCCTTCTACTCCTCATCCCTTAGCCTGGCGCGGCACTCCTTCTTCCAGTGGCCTGGTTTGTTGCAATAGTGGCACTTGCCTTTCTTCTTTCCGGCGGAGCCGCCGGATCCGCTCGCGCCCGCGCTCGATGGCGCGGCCTTGCCACCGCCCTGGAATTAGTTCTTCCCGGGCGACTTGCTCTTGTTGTTTCCGCCCGATGACGATCCGCCGGAGTTGAGCTGTCGCTCGTGCACATCCCACTCTGCAGAGGTGTACATGAGGCGCACGCCAGACTGCGCCGTGTCGTCCAGATCGTAATGATCTTCACACGCTGACAGGCGCCCGGTGAGCTCTTCGATTGTCATGGTCTTGAGGTCGATGAGAGACTCGATCGCCATTGCCATCTGCCGGTACTTCCTCGGCACAACTCGAAGAAACTTCTGGACTGCCTTGTGCTCCGAGACCGGGTCGCCGTACAGCTTGAGATCGGCGACAAAGTCCGGAGAGCCGCAGCGCGAAATCCTCGACGGACTCGCCGTCTTTGAAGCGGAGATCCTCGAATTCTCGGCGACGTACTTCGGCCTTGGCTTCGTGCGCGCGCGCGCTGCCCATCCGGAGAGTTTTGATCGTCTCCCAGGCCTTCTTGGCCGTGTCCTTGGCCGCCAGGACACGGTTCATCTTCGGCGGCACACCGGTGAGAATGATCTGCATCGTGCGCCGATCATCGTGCTCGTCAGCGACGTTGTCAGTCACCGCAGACCAAGCACGGGCCACCTGCAGCTTGACCTGCATGACGAGGGACCACTCCAAGTAGTTTGTGCGGGTGAGGACCATGGATGACGAAGAGGTCACGCTCTCCCGCACAACCCGCTCGACGACGCAGAGCTCGTCGCTGCCGCTGCCCGTTAGGCGCGCCACCGGCGCTGTAGACAGCGGCGTCTTCGGCGGCGACTTCGTCCCGCCCTTACTCTTCTTCTCTGAGTCGCTGTCGGACATGGCCGCCACGGATCAGACACTGCCGGCCACCGGAGCAGGGACCGGACACCACAGCTCTGATACCAAATGTTGTTGCCGACCGAACGGATCAGAGAGAGAGAGGTCGCTTGAGAGGAAGAACACTCGAGGTTTTTTGCTGCCAAACTTGCGCAGCTTTTCTGTTCTGTATTCCACGTCTTAAGCAAATTACAAAGACTGGTCTAACTACCTCCTGACCTGGCTGTTGTGAACCGCTTCTGTCGCTCCATCCAGCGACGGGATTAGTCAAAGGTCACAACTAGGAGGATAACAAACTACGGAGAGGCGCAGCTCTCCACTACCTGCATGCCCATGCATGCGTTTATTACAAAACAGAAAAGAACTAAATACGCTGCATGCAATGAGATTATCTAGCCTAACATATCCAACATGGCCTCACCTCGGGCAGACCCCGATCAGTCGGCTCGTGCTACTACGCGCCCCGTCCGCGCGCAAGTCATCCGAGGCTACAGCCTAATCCGCCGGCTTATCGGGGCGTGCCGGTATCGATCGAAGTGGCGACCTGATCCGGGCGTATGAGCGGACATATAACGGCGGACTGGCGCCGGGTTACGCCTCTGCTTCTGCTGGCCTCAAAACTGAGTCAAATTCAAAGTACGTGATGAAGGGAATACTACTCCGTTGCTACTGTTTGCATAAAAGATCCATCTAGTACTTGAATACCGCCCGTGTTAAAGCTCAAACTTTGAGGAGGCAATCTATACAAAGAAGAAATAATGCTTGTTGAACTGCTTCACGTGAGCATGCATGTTTGGGCAAAAGACTACCGCGCCGGATCGGACTGGCGGATCAACAGGCCTAATCTCCAGCGCACAGCCATCCGGCTCGTTTCTACTGCTACCTGCTTTAAACTGCCTCGTCAAGATTACTATTCGCTCCAGTTGCGACCGGCCGGAGCTTGCGGAGCAACTAGCGACCGAGATGGCAATACGAGAACTCCATGGGACCAGAATACTACCAGTTGCTGACAATGGCAAAAGTAAACTTGGCCGAAACCATTTGATCAGAAGAAATACAAAGAAGAAAAGAGCAGCTGGATTGGTTAAAACAACTACGATCCGGAGAAGAACGAGGACTCGACTCTGCCGCAACCGCGGCTGTACCACGCCAGCGTATCTCCGCTGCCGGGCCTCGCCTCGTCGAATTGTCGGTGCGCCTCGCACTCGCCTGCGCCTCTTCGGTTTGGCCGCGCCCGGATTCTCTCCGGCGCCCATGCACCTGTGACGCCCGCACCGGTGGCTTCGCCGCCTGTTTTTGCGCAATTACGTGTAGATCAAGTGCACGCTAATGGCCGCACCCACATACGTGCGAAAAATACCAGATGCTATTTATCCTATTTATTTTTAAATATGTATTAATTCATTCAAGCAAAACTACTTTGGCCTGCTATATTTTATATGTAGAAGAATTATTCATTATAGCGTGGCATTATACCGCGGAGATGGAGACGCGCCAACATCATTCGGCACGGGTGGTTGTCTTTACTCAACGGACTCCCGCACTGGCTTACAATGCCGTGACCCTCTCTCGCGACCGCACCGGCTTACAACGCCACAGAAGACTCGCCCGTCCACTCTCGCGGCCGGTTCACGCGTACACGCTGGTTTACAACAAGGAGGACAATTTGCTCGTCCGCGCGGCTTACAACGCCGCGGCCGACTCACACATCCACTCCATCTTTAGCCACCTCGATCGGCACATTCTGAGGATTATCTATCGCCAGGACAAATCAGGTGAATCCTGACCAGTCAATTTTTATTTAAACAACAAATACTCGGGCTTGTGATATTTTTTGATGCAGGACAATTGTTCACTTCAAAAGATGACTGTCATGTCACGGAGTTTATTGAATGACTCATACCAGGAGTATACAATGAGTGTTGCGAAGATCATCAACTCGCCACCTTGCCTACACCGGACGGGTCAATGGACAGGAGCATATGGTCACTTGGAGGCTTCCTGCTCATCGAGCATAACTGTCGGTACCCTCTTGATCGGCGCAATGCCGAAACTTATATGGTCACTTGGGGGCTTCCTGTTCAAACATAGGTCGTATTTGAACCAAAGAGAACATAGCTGTCGGTACCCTCTTGATCGGCGCAATGCCAAACCCACTAGGGGGCTTCTTGATCGTATTCGAACCATAGCTTAACCCCTTTTGGGTCCGACTTTGATCGTATTTCGAATCAGAGTCGTTAAAAAACTCTCAAGGTCATTTGGGGGCTTCCTGTTCAAACATAGGTCGTATTCGAACCAAAGAGAACATAGCTGTCGGTACCCTCTTGATCGGCGCAACGCCAAAACCACTAGGGGGCTTTATGATCGTATTCGAATCCTAGCTTAACCCCTTTTGGTCCGGTTTACTGATTGTATTCGAATCAGAAGCCTCATTTTTTCTCTGTTTGGCTTAAGTGTTTTGAAAACAATTGGTTTTGTCTTGAGACCTTTTTGTTCATATCTGAAGCATATATGTGGTTTCGATTAACCCGGCTTGACTTTGGATGATAAGTCACCATATATGACAATCATAAACATTTGGAAGTTTTTGGCTTCTAAATATTGGGTTATCGCCCTTACTGCACAGGTATCCCAAACCGACAGTACGATTCAATATCACAGGAACTGGTTTTCCAAACCGGATTATATTATTCAAATCTTTAATAGCCAACATGGCTGGATTTTTATTATGGTTATCAATAGACAATATTATGATGGAGGTCTTCAAAGTCGCTTCAGCGCAATGGTTATTATTTTAATAATGGACATGATTTATTTTTACACTGGAGGGAATAGTCCCGAGTCGCTGTAGGCTTATGACTCGGCACTTGGGGGCTACATTATTCAAATTGAGATTACATCAAATATGCAAGTCCCATGTCACTGTCAGCATGCACCATGGCACTTGGGGGCTAATGTAAAGTCATTTTTTGATCAACTTATTGAAGACCCAACTCATCCCATTATAATGAGCCGGCCCTTGGGGGCTACCAATTGCTCATGTCAAAAATTCAAGGTACACAAGTCTTAATCCATTATATTGAAGGGTCCATTTCTCAGTTGGTAAAGCACAAAGCTCTTAATCTTGTGGACGTGAGTTCAAGCCCCATGATGAAAGTTACATCATATGATGCTCTTTTCCAAGAAGTATATATAAAGTCCCAGCTCAATATTATCTTACTGAGCCGACCCTTGGGGGCTACACGTTGTTGTTCAAATCTACATGATCATATTTATAAAGTCCCTGCTCATTATTGCATAATGACCCGGCCCTTGGGGGCTACACTGTCTGAAGTTTTTATGAGCATAAAGCAATTTTAAGTCCCAGGTTACTGCAAGCATGATAACCCGACACTTGGGGGCTACATATGTGGAATACTCAGTTTTGACTAGTGATTGAGATAATCAACATGGATTTCTTCAAAGTGATAATATTTATGTTGAAGCAAGTCTTAAATCATTACTTTTTTCTGCTCAAGACTTGGGGGCTACAAGTAATGTGGATATGAGGGAGAGAAATCTTCAAAATTCTCAGTTTTGACCCGGCATCGACAACAATTATTACTTGGCATCATCTATTTATAACCCGGCAAGTTTTTTCATCTTTAAGCCGATTGAAGGTCACATGAGTATTTCAAGACCAATATTTTTAAGCATTGGGAGCTGAGTCAGATGAGTTATTCTTCACAGTCTTTCTCTGTGAGAAACCAACGTAAGCAAATTGATCATGAAGTTGGCTTATTGACCCGGATTTTCAAAGAAGGAAATAACAAGGAGTTAAGGATGATCAGGTGCTGGCTTACAAAGATGTTTAACCCGGAGCATAACCTGTTAAAATTGTTCTTGTGTTTTGTTTACATGATCAGTTTAACATGGATAAATATAAATTAAACTGGGGGCTAATGTTGGGGATATACCCCGCGGTGCGACCCGACCGGAGATATAACCCGACTGGGACTTGATGTTTCATTGGTGACCCGACAGACTATAAGCCGGCGGGAACAGTTAAGCAGGTTAAGCCGGCGGGAACAGTTAAGCAGGTTAAGCCGGCGGACACAGTTAAGCATTGTAAGCTGGCACACACAGTCATGTAAGCCGGCAGACATAGTCATGTAAGCCGGCAGACACAGTCATGTAAGCCGGCAGACACAGTCAAGCATTGTAAGCCGGCAGACACAGTCATGTAAGCCGGACAGTTAAGCCAGATTGTAAGCCGGATTGTAAACCGGCTTACGCTAAGAAGCCCAAGACATTAAGAAGCCCAAGACGTTAAGAAGCCCATGATGAGAAGCCCATGGTAAGATGTCAAAATAGGTTAAGTCCTAATCCGGGTTTGACTCTACATGTAACCCGCCCCTTCAACTTATATAAGGAGGGGAGGGGCACCCAAAGAGGGGAGAAAAAGAATCATTAAGGCTAGACACAAAGAGAGGAGAGCCGGATTTACGGCGTCTCCCTCATGAGCATAATGAGACCTAGCCACAAACAACATGTAGGGCTATTACCAGATGATGTTTCCCGGGGCCCGAAGCTGTCTAAATCTTGTCTTATGTGTTGCGTCTCTCGTCCCGATCAACCCCTCTCAAGCTACCACATAGATGCGTTGGCCTCACGACTAAGTCCTCACACTAGGACATCTGCCGTGACAAATCCACGACACATTGTGTGCTATCAAATGTCACAACGTAATTGGGTGATCATAAAGACGCTCTACATGTATCTCTGAAGGTGTTTGTTGAGTTGGCATAGATCGAGATTAGGATTTGTCACTCTGAGTATCGGAGAGGTATCTCTGGGCCCTCTCAATAATACACATCATAAGCTTGCAAGAAAATGACTAAGGAGTTAGTTACGAGGTGATGTATTACTGACTGAGTAAAGAGACTTGCCGGTAACAAGATTGAACTAGGTATAGAGATACCGACGATCGAATCTCGGGCAAGTAACATACTGATGGACAAAGGGAATTACATATATTGTCATAATGGTTCGACCGATAAAGATCTTCGTAGAATATGTAGGAGCCAATATGGGCATCCAGGTTCCGCTATTGGTTATTTACCGGAGAGGTGTCTCGGTCATGTCTACATAGTTCTTGAACGCATAGGGTCCGCACGCTTAACGTTCGATGACGATATAATATTATATGTTATGTGGTTTGGTGACCAAATGTTGTTCGGAGTCCTAGATGAGATGACGGACATGACGAGGAGTCTCTAACTGGTCGAGAGGTAAAGATTGATATATAGGACGATGGTATTCGGACACCGAAAGTGTTTTGGAGGGTACCAGGTACTTATCGGGTCACCGAAAAGGAGTTTCGGGCACCCCTGGCAAAGATATGGGCCGAATGGGCCAAAGGGGGAACAGACCAACCCCTGGTGCGCCCCTTCTTTGGACAGCAGGCCCTAAGGGGAGGAAAGGGAGAAGGGCTTGCCCCTCCTGCCTCTCCCTCTCATGGGAGAAAGGAAAGGGGGGCACCACCCTCCCCTGCCTTTCCCCCGCACCTATATAAGGCAGGGGGGAGCGCGGCTTGGGAGGGACTCCAAGTAGGATTCCTCCTACTTGGGCGCCTCCTTTGGCTGCTCCTCCCTCCCTCCCACCTATATATATGTGGGAGGGAGCGCCTAGCACATGACAGACAATTGTCTGGCCGTGTGCGGCGTCCCCCTCCACCGTTTACACCAACGGTCAAGATTTTCGCGGTGCTTAGGCGAAGCCCTGCGGAGATCACTTCACGATCACCGTCACCACGTCATTGTGCTGCCCGAACTCATCTGCTACCAGAGCCCCACATGATATACACAAAAAAAGTGTGGCAAGCCTAAGGGAATCTTGCCAACTTGTACGGTAGCCCCACATGACCACACCTTAGACAAGCCACACCAGAGCCCCACATGACATACACAAAAAAGTGTGGCAAGATTCCCTTAGGCTTGCCAACTTGTACGGTAGCTCATGGTGACTAATAAACCCATACGGTGGTTGTAGGATTAACTGAGAACTAGGACGGCTTTCTCCTAGTTCTAGGATAGGGTTTTCAAATGGAAATGGACAGGAGGGTTCAAACTTGCAGGTTGCGGGTACAGATGTGTAGGTTCCTTTCAATTGGAGGGAGCAGGTCGAGCCGGCCGGCGTCGGTCACCGCCATGGAAAGGCTCGACTGAAGGATGGTATAATTAGTTATACATAGCATGCTCCAATTGAGTTAGATGTAGCATGTTCTAATGGTGGATCCCAGTTGTCAAAAAAGAAAGGAAACTTATTCTTTACATGCGCCCTTACTATTCTTTCTTTCTTCCTTGTCTCCCTCGCACGCCACCTTCACAACCACATCATGTTCCTCCAGCTTCTTCCCTCTATCTCTTTCCCCACCGCCCCTCGATTCCCTCATTGCCAAGTCGCTCATCTACCACCAAGAGGGACTCGACAGCATGCTGGCTACGTGAGTGGCGACACTTTTGCTTTCACAATTTGTCCGGTTGGGGGGGGGGGGGGGGCTCGAGGTGAGGATATAGGGGATTGAGCTTCGGTGCCTTAAAGGCAGGTGCCTTTGGTGAATGACACGTGGGCCCAATAGGTGTCTGGCCCACATGTCAAACACAAAAGGCAGGTAACGTTACGGCACTGAAGCAGCCTCCCAGCACTCCGGATATAGGAGATGGGGGCGCATGGAGCTGTGTTGGCGCTCGAGAACTAAGGAATGGGGTCACGGTAGGGAGATGAACAGAGACCACATGCTTCGGCGGAAGATAGAGCATTCACTTCGGGGAAGATTTAGTAACTTTTATTCCACTACCTTGGATTGGGGGCAGTGTAGTGATAGAAATGCACTTCGTTGTGAAATGGCTAGCTGAATTTTGCGTGCTTCTCATTGAAATGCAAATATGTTAAAAGTACTACCTCAATTTTTCTTATCGGTAGCTGAAGTGTACCAGTTTTTTTTTCTAGAAGACAAGTATACATGCGTGAAATTGCAAGCCGAATTTTGCTAGTTTCTATTGCGTAAATGGAACCAGATGATTGTAGTTGAAATACAATTTATATGATATTTATTAAGTATAGAAAGTGAGACTATAGAGGATGTGACTTGGATTATCTGCTAGAGCCTAGAGATTGAGCAAATATAGAGGATGCCATCTTTTTAGATAATAGTCTGTATGGAGATAAGATGATGGAATTTAGACCATCTGCTGAGATGCTCGTAGTAACTAGTACCGCCCATTAATTCACACTACACTTTGTAGAGATCGATGGAATGTACTCCCTCTGTAAACTAATATAAGTAATGCTTCTGTACTCCATTTTTTTACAATCACACATGCATATCCAGGTGGGCTGCTTAATCAAAATTGGGACAGAGATGGTGTGTTGGAATGAGCTCACTTGTTCTTCACGCTGCTAGACCCTTGTGGGACGCCACTAGCAGGACTGCTTTTGGTGGTGAACAATGGAAGGGGAACGGTAGAAGACACCATAGGATGGTTTTGGGAGACGGGACATGGTCTAGCAAGGGAGGAGACACCATAGGACGAAACAAACTCGTCCTAAGCAAACGGTATTACAATATGCAGTGGCGAAGCTACATGCATTGTTGAGGGGGCGATTGCCCCCCCCCCCCTCCCCACACACACACACACACAAAAGCTCTAGCATATTTAGTGAAGGGAAAAATAGAGCCTTAAATTTTTAAAAGTGCAGTCATTTACCTCCTCCCTTGATTCTATGCTAGCTCCACCACTGAAAATAGGGACATCTACAAATTCATTGTTTCTGAGTTCCTTTTAGCGATGGAGTTCCGTCTTGCTTCATTGTTCATGTACTCCTACTCCAAGTACTACTTTTGTTAATCGACTACTGCTTTTTCTTGATTGTGTTTTAAGCAACAATGCTATGGCAGTAATGCAGTTATCTATGTTGATCTTTCGTGTTTGCTTTTATTTCTAGCCCCGAGTTGCTATATACGAGCTGCATCGGACGTGCTAACGTCATATTATTCAAGATTTAAGGCACTACATCTATAGGGTAAACATTTTCTCTTTGTCCCTAGAAATTAGTAAACTGAGCACCGCTATGTAAAGAAAAACAAATTTGATTCCACCGTGTTTGGCTAGAAATGAGTTTAACAACATTACTATGGCTCTTAATTTAATTCAAAATACCGGTGAATAAGTATGGATGTATAGTCAACGTTGAATCTACTCTCCTCTTTCAGGGATAGTTTCCAGGAGGAAATCAAGCAAACCCATAGATGGTGCAACCTTTGGCGCCAATTTATCCAGGTATTCATAAATCATGATTGGTATTTACGTTGGATTGGTCAACAACTATTTATTGGAATAATGATATCCGATCTAGTTAGATAGATACCCATTCATGCAATATGAAAAAAGGGGTAGTTTGATCTGTGACGAGTCGAGGTTTAGATTCTTGTATTATTATTACTATTATCAGGAAAAAAAAGGTTTGTGCATTGCAACGAGGAATACACTGTAAACATGTTGTTATGGGAAAAATTATTTAACAAATAATGATTCACAAGAAAAGAAGATTTAAAGGGCGATGGATAATGTAACGGAGGAAGAAATTCACTCATTTTAATATTGAAAAAATAGTCAACAAACCTATGTATTTGCACATGCCAAATACTTGAATTCTATACTGTATTCCACATGCTAGTTAATTAGGGAAACATAAAATATTAAAGAATTTTATGGATTAAAATTATTAGAAAGTTAAGAATCCATCTATCAAATACATTAGTATAAAAACATGCATTTTTTGTTTTATCTTTGATAAGAAACACACATCATTTATTCGCAGTAAAGCAAAAGAAACACACATTGTTTGCTTCAGAGAAAAAGAAATACACATTGGATGCTTAGTGATTATAGCGGAGATTTTTACACGGATACCTGATACCTTGTGAAAATATATAAATAAATGAGGTATCAAGAAAATAGTGTAATCACCACGTGGCACATGTGGTAAGCAATCTGAACAATTCAAAAATAGAAAGAAAACAATCCAGTCGACGACACGATCAACGTCGAAGCAACGCTGAGTTAAACACACTCCTTGCTGATGCAGCCTCGTTGAGGTTGTCTTGCGGCGAGACGCACTGCACACGAAGACGTCGCGAACCTTCACCAGTAGCTAGCTCCATCTAGCCTGAATCCTGATCGACAAGCTACATATACGTGCATGTACGTACATAGCAACAGTGGCTTTGGCTTGATCGATTCATCCACCGGCCGGACCGCAACGTAGGCACACACACGTGACATCTCTAGTTCTTTCGTTTTTTTTTAACCATTCTTATGATTCGATTGTTTACTACAGTATAAAGTAAGCTTATATAGCACCTAGCTAGGTGGTGATCTAAACACTCTTATATTTCTTTACGGAGGGAGTACAAGCTAACAAATATTATGAGAACGGGTGTGTATAGCAGTAGTATATATAGATATAGATTTCTGATATGAAATTTAATGTTTGAAGACAATATAAATAATCTTCGCAGTTGTTATTTAGCTACTATACATATTCGTTCTGCATAATATTTGTTATAAACATAATAAGTCCATTAAAAGCAGAAACCTAGATAGTTGAGACATCTATTATCTAAGTGAAATTGTTTGTAGTAGTAACAAGTTGCAGAATGAGTGTCCTTGTTTAAGGATGCAGGGTCATGGAGATCCAAAACAAAATGAGCATAAATAACATGGTGAAAATACAGCTGTAATGGCACCGCCCTGCCAAAACAATGGACCTATGAAATGGAGTGGCACTGCCTGCTGCCAGGGCAATGACCTACACGCATATATTGATAACCCAAGAAATCTCTACAGAAAAGGAGCCTACTACAATTTGTACTTGTCTGCTGACAGCACACAGAAATTAACCTAACCGATAAAGGGCCCACAAATAGTATGTATTCCAGCTGATGAGAATACCACTATGGAGTTCCAATTCATAGTGCATAATCTGCTGCTAAATCATTGATATTTTGTCCCAGACGCAGATAGGTGACTCGTTCTCCATTTAGATATAAAAGCTGGCAAGCATGAGGCAGACACAGAAATATATAATCCTAACCTCTTCGACCGAAGCGACTATTTGCAAGTCACAAACCAAGCAAAGTTGGTACAGATGTATAGCAACAGCAATAAAAACATCAAACATCGATCACAACGTTCAGGAAGACATGAGCTTCAAGCCGTTGTCCGGCATTCCCATTCCACCAGCGAGATCGGCATCTATTTGCGTGTGTGGGGCTGGTCCAGACAACTGCTTGACCCTACATGAATCAAAAGGTAGTGATTAGATATGACACTGGATAGTGCCCACTTACACACATCAAGATCTTTCTACAGCTTCATATGTTTCTTTCAAGCTCAAGTTATTCATGGAGAACCGGAGATATGTTTCAGCTATGCTTATGTCTACGAATCAAATCCAACAGACTTGAAGGTCTTTCATCAGGCTAAAATTCTTAATAAACACTGGCCAATGTTCTTACATCTGCAACTGCATTACGTTAACACAATAAATTAGCTCTTGAACATCCAAAACTCACATGCGATTCAAATGAACAGTTACTTCATCAACACTGTGCGAGAGAATTTAGAGCAGAGTCTCTGTTCAGTATAGCATCATGCAACATAGTGCATGTATTAGGTTTCTCTTGATTGACGGGCAATCACCAACACAGTGCATGTCATGAGAGAGGAAAGGCACGTCATATGCAAGTGTGCTGCACAGGAGGCACGGCTGTGAGATGTGCTAGGTTTAGTCACACTTGGCCAATGTATTGGTACTTGATCACCGACATATTAATATTATCTCCAAATCTGATTCTCAGATTGGTACTGGATACGGATACGGGTATCTACGCAAGTGCACCAGCTGAGGGAGTTCTGGTGCATCATATAACTCTGAACGTAAGCTTTAATAAGTTGACTCAGAACAAGGGGAATCACCTTTTCTTGTGGCGCTTTGAGCGGTAGTGATCCTCCTTCACACTCTCATCCGCGAAGTACCGACTGCAGCCACCAGCAGAACAAGTACTAAATAATCAGAAGGAAATAGAGTCGCGTTGCTGTATGAGAAACTGAGAAATGAAGTTCCTCACAGGCATAAAACAAGTAATAGTGTGATACAATGATTCACGAGTACAGCTGCCTACCTACCCATCTTGATTCAATCAAGGCACCGTCAAAACAACCCATAGATCCCCAAGTATTCAGACACAGATATTACAGATTCCCATAGCATGTGTGCAGCAACATACTACTTCACAATATATGCAACTAATCGCATCCTAATTGACCCAAAAACGCCGTACTATCTTTGCAACAGCATGTAAATAGGACCATCAAATTTGTGCTTCAAACTGACGGAGGAAATCGAAGGAGAAAACTGGTAGAGTTGAGAGGCATACTCGCAGTGGAGGCAGTAGAACTGGCCCATGCCGGGGAGGTCCTCGTCGACGGGGAGCGCCTTCCCTTCGGAGTCCTTGCCCTGGTCGGCCAGCTTGACGAGCTCGTCGTAGACGGCGTCGTCGGCTTTGACGAGGAACTTGCCGCGGCGCACCTGCTTGCAGTTGAGACGGCGCTTCTTGACCTTGCGGTGTGGGCACTTGCCTCCCATCTGAGCCTGCTCGCGGTCGGCGGCGGCGGCGGCGGCGGCGGCTAGGGTTTCGGCTCCGAGGGAAAACGAACCCTGGAGAGCGGAAGTATGGAGAGAGGAGGAGGACGGGAAGAGAGAGGGGGTTTGGTATAGGCAGGCTTCATTGGGCCGAGCGTGAATCCGGTTATCGTCACAAATGAAAAGCTGCGCGCAGTTGCTTTTCTTAACCGTCCGATCGGGCCCAACTTTATTCTCCGTGTGACGCGCGGAAGAAACGCGAGAGCTGTCCTGCTATATGGGCCAGCCCATTCCGTCCCATCGGTTGAACCTTCTCTGAACCATTTTTCCTTTGTTTTCTCTGTTTCTTTCTTTATTTATTTTTTGGTTTTCGTTCTTCTTCTTCTTCATTTCATTTTTCTTACTTTTTTCGTATTAAATTTCGTGAATATTTTTAAAAACAATCAAAATTTATTTTGAAATGCGGAAACAATTTTAAAATTTTGTATCAATTTTTAAGTCCTATTTTTAAAATTTAGGAACAATTTTAAAATTCAGAACATATTTTCAAATATGATTAATATGATTCAAATTCATGAAAAAAATAAAACTGGGAACTGTTTTCAAAATTTGGATTTTTTTTAAATCCCAAACACTTTTTCGAGGGGATATATTTTTGAAATTAAAAATTCATAAAAATAAACAAAAAAACAAGGGCACCCCAACTCGGACATGGGCTGACGGAGTAGAATCCGGCCTACCCCTCGATGATGGAGTGTTGAGACTAGCCAGAAGGAGCAAAGGGGAAATATCAAACCATCTTACCTAGGTACATGCCCTCACAAGAAACATGTAAAAACTTTTGAAGTCTTTATGCAATGCCAAGAGTTAGCCTTTTGCCGGTTTCATTATTTTGTTATCCCTTTGCGTTTTGCCTTTTGCTTTGAATTTGGTTCAGTGCTGGCTAGCCTTAGCTTTGGCTCCCGTCAGACGGACAACAAGGTTGTGGTTGCATCACTTTTGATAGAATTCGGCAGGAATTCCATCTTCTCCATGAGTCCAATTATTAACCATCTTATAAAAAGCAAACCTAATATGTTGCTTAGCAAAAGGCTCGCCAACTCAGCATCGTCCAACTCGTTTAATCTCTAATCCATTTCCCCACTCTTCATCATGTAGTCTCACATTATTGGTTTCACTAGGACCATAGAGACTTGTAAAATATCAGTAGCATGAGCAAGAATCTGCTCAGTCCCCTGCAACACGTCTTTTACAACTCTTTCTATCATTTGCACCAACGCTAGCATCTCCATGCAGTAGCCATCTTTCACTGGATCTATTCTGCTAGTATTTTTCTTCTTCGTCGTATATGTGCAACAAGGTACCCTCCACAAAACCTTTTCTTGTGTATTATTCCCCCGACAAAGGTTGAATTTTCTCTAACATTTCTGGATTTTCCAATTCTGCCAATCAGTCTTTTTTCCGTTTGAGCATATTATCTCTAACATTAATCCCCCAACCTTTTCAGTTTCAGCAACACTATGTGGTGTTGGTTGGTTGTGGAGCTGCCACCTTTCCAACGGTGACTAGCTCCCCTTGAAGGTAGTGCCATTGGGATACGTCTTCACCGTTTTTGGTTATCGCTAATCCTAGCTCATTTACTTGTGTTATTACTTTGGTCCCTTGCCCCACAAGCATCATGTGGGTTATTTATCTTGCATTAGTATTGTTAGGCTCACATTTTATAAGATTAACTTGCTAATAATTCAAGTAAAATTTGTAGATTACCTATTAACACCCCCACTATGTCCATCTTGATCATTTCAATAGGACGCAAATGATAGCGAGAATAAATGAGTAGATTCACTAATCACTAATGGTAGTTCTAATCATGATCACAGCGTTTTGGTTTGTAACAAGGTGCATATTCCCTATGTGGGCAGGCCCCAATGCAAGATCCAATGTCCCAAATCGGTAAACAGTGCCGAACTCTGAATTTATTTTATAGGATATGTCAACTAAATTTGTTGTACATTTAAGTCGATGATATTAATCACCTAATCTACTCACAAATCTCTCTACCCTTTAATAACCATCCAATTCACGCATTCAAAAACAAATTATTCTTTCGTCCTCGCTCATGTGACGTAGGAGCACGCAATGTCTTATGTTCCCTGACTCCCCGAGAGGCACATGCACCCCCCCCTCCATTTTGTCGTTCCGGTGATGGGAGGGGGAGAGGACCCCAGGGCTTTGGTCTGATGGTGGTAAGATTAGAAATAAATTTAGATTTGTCTCCGGTTGGCGGTGGCAAGACGATACGTCGTCGTCGACGTGGAATAAGGTCTCCCCGCCTCGTCCTTGTTCCAGTGGTGCTTCCTTGCATCATCGGAAGGCATGTGAGGATCATGCACTCTCATATCTGGTTCTCGGGATCTGTTTTTCTTCTTCTATAGATTTGTCTCGATGGCACTGCTCTGCGAAGTAGACAACGTGGCCATGTGTTTTGTTTCTCCGACTCTACTATGAAGGTTGGCCAACCTAGGTCTGATCGGGGCCCGTGTGAGATTTGTGTTCCCTGACTCCACTTGGCCGAACCGTTGGATCGCCAAGCAGATCAGGTGCAATAAGTTTTTACTCGCCCTCGAATAATAAGGTGTTGGATAGTAGTGTTAGGAATGAGCAACTATCTTCTCAGGAGGGCCAAAGGCCAATACATATACAAGTGTGTGGTAAAGTGCAAGAGATCCCTTATACAATGGGGATAAACCGAAAAGGGCTATACACATCTAACACCCCCCTCAAACTCATGGTGGGTCGACAACATTGAGTTTGGAGAGAAGAAAACTATGTTGTGCTCGAGTCTGTGCCTTCGTGAAGAAGTCTGCCAACTGTAACTCAGAGGGCACATAGTGAAGAGCAAGAGTCTGATCCTGCACAACAGCACGCACAAAGTGGGCATCCACACCGATGTGCTTGGTGAGCTCATGCTTCACCGGGTCACGCGCAATGCTGATAGCACCAGTACTGTCGGACAATAAAGGAGTCGATGTAGTAGCATACACACCAAAATCCTCAAGTAGCCATCGTAACCAGATCACCTCAGCCGTCAGCATAGCCATGGCTCGCAACTCAGCCTCTGTACTCGAGCGAGAAACTGCAGTCTGTTTCTTTGTCTTCCAGGCAATAAGAGAGCCACCAAGAAAGACACAATAAGCAGATAGTTAGCGTCGATCAGAGGGATCACTAGCCCAGGTAGCATCAAAGTAGCCCTGGAGCTCAAGAGAGCTGGAGCGGGGAAAGAAAAGGCGCTGAGAGATCGTGCCACGAAGATATCCTAGAACACGAGGGAGATGACTATAGTGGACAGAGGTGGGGGCTGAAACGAACTGACTCAGAATATGGACAGGATAGGAGATGTCAGGACGCGTAACAGCAAGATAGACAAGACTGCCAACAAGGTGACGATAGCGAGTGGGATTAGGGAGAGGGTCACCATCAGAGGCACGAAGCTGAACGTTGAGCTCCATGGGAGTGACAACAATGCACTCATCACCGAGAGCAGCACGAGCAAGGAGGTCCTGAATATATTTTTCTTGGGAGATGTAGAAGCCATCAGAGGTCGAAGAGATCTCAATCCCAAGAAAATAGCAAAGTGGACCAAGATCAATCATGAGAAACTAGTCGCGAAGACGAGCCTTAACAAAAGCAATGTAATCAGAGTCGTCACCAGTGATGATCATGTCATCAACATAGAGAAGGAGAAGAGTCCGACCACGAGGAGACGTGTGAACAAACAACGCTGGATCATGATGACTGGGCAAGAAACCAGCGGCAGTCACCACAGAGGCAAAGCACTCAAACCAGACGCGAGGGGCCTGTTTAAGACCATATAGGGAGCGGCGCAGTCGACAGACCAAACCATCAGGAGCATAGTACCCTGGTGGTGGCTGCATGTAAACCTCCTCACGCAACTCACCATTGAGAAACGCGTTCTGAACATCAAGTTGAGAGATGAACCACTGACGAACAGAAGCCACAGCAAGAAGAGTGCGAACAGTGGTCATGTGGGCCACAGGAGCGAATGTCTCATCATAATCGCGCCCCTGCCCCTGCTGAAAACCACGGGCCACAAGACGAGCTTTGTAGCGCTCAAGAGAACCATCGGGGCGAGTCTTAATCTTGTAGACCCACTTGCAGGTGATGGGACGAACATTGGAAGGAAGGGGAACTAGATCCCATGTGCCAGAGCGCTCAAGAGCAGCAAGCTCTTCGGCCATCGCAAATTGCCATTGAGGCTGAGTCATGGCAGTCTGATAGGAAGTGGGCTCAGCAATAATAGAGAGACCGTACCGATCAGGAGAGTAGCGATCAGGCGGGGGGCGAGGCCGAGCACGAAGGTTGTGAACCGGGGGAGGCGTGAGAGGTGCAGCAGAGGTGGAAGGCTCGTCAGAGGAGACATCCTCAGTACAAGATCGACGAGTATAGTGGAGTGGAAATGGGAAGAGAGGACGGCGGACTGGAGATGATGGTGGAGGGGTGGAGGAGGAGGAGGGAGAAGACAGGGTCGGTGGTGAATGGGAAGGAATAAGAGGTGCCGGAGGAGGAGATGACATAGGAGGCACGTAACGGGGCGTATCGGGAAGAAGAAGGAAGGAAAGGTCGTCGACAGAGAAACTTAAGGAAGAAGAACGTGGGTAGTAAGAAAGAGATGTTGGGGAACGTAGTAATTTCAAAAAAATTCCTACGCACACGCAAGATCATGATGATGCATAGCAACGAGAGGGGAGAGTGTTGTCTACGTACCCTCGTAGACCGAAAGCGGAAGCGTTATATCAACGCGGTTGATGTAGTCGTACGTCTTCATGATCCGACCGATCCAAGCACCGAAACTACGGCACCTCCGAGTTCTTGGCACATGTTCAGCTCGATGACGATCCCCGGGCTCCGATCCAGCAAAGCGTCGGGGAAGAGTTCCGTCAGCACGACGGCGTGGTGACGATCTTGATGTTCTACCGTCACAGGGCTTCACCTAAGCACCGCTACAATATTATCAAGGATTATGGTGGAGGGGGGCACCGCACACGGCTAAGAGAACGATCACGAAGATCAACTTGTGTGTCTAGAGGTGCCCCCCTGCCCCCGTATATAAAGGAGCAAGGGGGAGGGGCGGCCGGCCAGGAGGGGCGCGCCAGGGAGGAGTCCTACTCCTACCGGGAGTAGGACTCCCTCCTTTTCCTTGTCCAAGTAGGAGAGGGGGAAGGAAAGGAGAGGGGAGAGGAAGGAAAGGGGGGCGCCGCCCCCCTCCATGTCCAATTCGGACTAGAGGGGGAGGGGGCGCGCGGCCTGGCCTGGCCGCCCCTCCTCTTCTCCACTTTAGGCCCATAAGGCCCATTAACCCCCGGGGGGGTTCCGGTAACCCCCCGTACTCTGGTTTTATCTGAAACTTCTCCGGAACACTTATGGTGTCCGAATATAGTCGTCCAATATATCAATCTTTATGTCTCGACCATTTCGAGACTCCTCGTCATGTCCGTGATCACATCCGGGACTCTGAACAAACTTTGGTACATCAAAATATATAAACTCATAATGAAACTGTCATCGTAACGTTAAGCGTGCGGACCCTACGGTTCGATAACAATGTAGACATGACCGAGACATGTCTCCGGTCAATAACCAATAGCGAAACCTGGATGCTCATATTGGCTCCTACATATTCTACGAAGATCTTTATCGGTCAGACCGCATAACAACATACGTTGTTCCCTTTGTCATCGGTACGTTACTTGCCCGAAATTCGATCGTCGGTATCTCAATACCTAGTTCAATCTCGTTACCGGCAAGTCTCTTTACTCGTTCTGTAATACATCATATCGCAACTAACTCATTAGTTGCAATGCTTGCAAGGCTTATGTGATGTGCAATACCGAGAGGGCCCAGAGATACCTCTCCGACAATCGGAGTGACAAATCCTAATCTCGAAATACGCCAACCCAACATGTACCTTTGGAGACACTTGTAGAGCACCTTTATAATCACCCAATTACGTTGTGACGTTTGGTAGCACACAAAGTGTTCCTCCAGTAAACGGGAGTTGCATAATCTCATGGTCATAGGAACATGTATAAGTCATGAAGAAAGCAATAGCAACATACTAAACGATCGGGTGCTAAGCTAGTGGAATGGGTCATGTCAATCACATCATTCTCCTAATGATGTGATCCCGTTAATCAAATGACAACACATGTCTATGGTTAGGAAACATAACCATCTTCGATTAACGAGTTAGTCAAGTAGAGGCATACTAGTGACGTTTAGTTTGTCTATGTATTCACACAAGTGTTATGTTTCCGATTAATACAATTCTAGCATGAATAATAAACATTTATCATGATTTAAGGAAATAAAATAATAACTTTATTATTGCCTCTAGGGCATATTTCCTTCACGAGACTCGTCAGAAGTCACATCACGCGAGATGCGCAAGCGATGACCCACAGGATCCCAACATCGATAGCCCTTGTGCTCATCACTGTAGCCAAGGAAAACACACTCAACCGACTGAGCAGTCAGTTTGGTGCGTTCTCGGGGGGCAAGAAGAACATAGCACACACATCCAAACATACGAAGAGCTGAGTAGTCAGGAGAGCGACCAGAGAGACACTCCATAGGAATACCACCCTGAAGAGCAGACGATGGCTGAATGTTGACGAGATAGGTGGATGCGGAAACAGCCTCAGCCCAAAAGTGGGGTGGAAGGGAAGCAGCAATCATGAGCGCACGAGCCGTCTCAAGAAAATGATGATGCTTGCGTTCGGCAACGCCATTCTGAGCATGAGCCCCAGGACATGAGAACTGGGCAAGAGTACCCTGTTCCGCTAGAAAATCGTGCAACAACTGAGAGATATACTCCCCAGCGGAGTCAGCACGAAAAGTACGAATGGTCGTGGCAAACTGAGTGTGAACCATGGCAGCAAAACGTTTGTATATAGAGAGAACCTCGCTACGAGATTTCATGAAGTAGAGCCAAGTGTAGCGAGAGAAATCATCATTAAACAAAACATAGTAGCGATGACCACCTTTCGAATCAAACGAAGCAGGACCCCAGACATCAGAATGAACTAAGTCAAATGGATGCTGAGATACTGACTCACTAGTAGGATAAGGTAACTGAGTCTGTTTGCCAAGTCTGCAACCATTACAATGCAAGGAGACATCTCTAGATACAAACCCTAAGAGGCCCTGACGAATTAAAGAAGACAAGCGAGAGCCACAGATGTGACCAAGGCGATGATGCCACTGTTGGAAGGACGCAGACGAAGAGGCAGCAAGAGCATGGGAGCTGGCAGAAGTCGTGGCAGCGGAAGGAACACAAAGCCAGTCAACCTCCCAAAGGCCCTCTGACTCACGGCGCCGAGGGCCAGCACCAACCAAAGCCTTGGTGCGACATGTTGGGGAACGTAGTAATTTCAAAAAAATTCCTATGCACACGCAAGATCATGGTGATGCATAGCAATGAGAGGGGGGGGGTGTTGTCTACGTACCCTCGTAGACGGAAGCGTAAGCGTTGACGCAACGTAGAGGAAGTAGTCGTACGTCTTCCCGGTCCAACCGATCCAAGCACCGTTACTCCGGCACCTCTGAGTTCTTGACACACGTACAGCTCGATGACGCACCCCGGGCTCCGATCCAGCAAAGCTTCGGGGAGGAGTTCTGTCAGCACGATGGCGTGGTGACGATCTTGATGTTCAACCGTCGCAGGGCTTCGCCTAAGCACCGCTACAATATGACCGAGGTGTAATATCGTGGAAGGGGGCACCGCACACGGCTAAGGAACGATCACGAAGATCAACTTGTGTGTCCTAGGGTGCCCCCCTGCCCCCGTATATAAAGGAGCCAAGGGACGGGGGCGGCCGGCCAAGGAGGGGCGCGCCAGGGGGGAGTCCTACTCCCACCGGGAGTAGGACTCCCTTCTTTCCTAGTTGGAGAAGGAGAAGGGGGGAAAGAGGAGGAAGAGGGGAAGGAAAGGGGGGGCGCCGCCCCCCTTCCCTTGTCCTATTCAGACTAGGAAGGGAGGGGCGCGCGGCCACCTCCTGCCTCCTTCTCTCTTCTCCCTCAAGGCCCATGTAGGCCCAATAACCCCCCGAGGGGCTCCGGTAAAATGCCGATTTCACCCGGAACCATTCCGATGTCCAAATATAGGCTTCCAATATATCGATCTTTATGTCTCGACCATTTCGAGACTCCTCGTCATGTCCGTGATCACATCCGGGACTCCGAACAGCATTCGGTACATCAAAATACATAAACTCATAATGAAACTGTCATCGTAACTTTAAGCGTGCGGACCCTACGGTTCGAGAACAATGTATACATGACCGAGACATGTCTCCAGTCAATAACCAATAGCGGGACCTGGATGCCCATATTGGCTCCTACATATTCTACGAAGATCTTTATCGGTCAGACCGCATAACAACATACGTTGTTCCCTTTGTCATGGGTATGTTACTTGCCCGAGATTTGATCGTCGGTATCCAATACCTAGTTCAATATCGTTACCGGCAAGTCTCTTTACTCGTTCCATAATACATCATCTCACAACTAACACATTAGTTGCAATGCTTGCAAGGCTTATGTGATGTGCATTACCGAGAGGGCCCAGAGATACCTCTCCGTCAATCGGAGTGACAAATCCTAATCTCGAAATACGCCAACCCAACATGTACCTTTGGAGACACCTGTAGAGCTCCTTTATAATCACCCAGTTACGTTGTGACGTTTGGTAGCACACAAAGTGTTCCTCCGGTAAACGGGAGTTGCATAATCTCATAGTCATAGGAACATGTATAAGTCATGAAGAAAGCAATAGCAACATACTAAACGATCAGGTGCTAAGCTAATGAAATGGGTCATGTCAATCAGATCATTCAACTAATGATGTGATCCCGTTAATCAAATAACAACTCTTTGTCTATGGTCAGGAAACATAACCATCTTTGATTAACGATCTAGTCAAGTAGAGGCATACTAGTGACACTCTGTTTGTCTATGTATTCACACATGTATTATGTTTCCGGTTTAATACAATTCTAGCATGAATAATAAACATTTATCATGATATAAGGAAATAAATAATAAGTTTATTATTGCCTCTAGGGCATATTTCCTTCAGTCTCCCACTTGCACTAGAGTCAATAATCTAGATTACACAGTAATGATTCTAACACCCATGGAGTCTTGGTGCTGATCATGTTTTGCTCGTGGAAGAGGCTTAGTCAACGGGTCTGCTACATTCAGATCCGTATGTATCTTGCAAATCTCTATGTCTCCCACCTGGACTAGATCCCGGATGGAATTGAAGCGTCTCTTGATGTGCTTGGTTCTCTTGTGAAATCTGGATTCCTTTGCCAAGGCAATTGCACCA
This sequence comes from Aegilops umbellulata, assembly GCA_032464435.1. Taxonomy (NCBI): domain Eukaryota; kingdom Viridiplantae; phylum Streptophyta; class Magnoliopsida; order Poales; family Poaceae; genus Aegilops; species Aegilops umbellulata. Next base: position 269,387,794 of record CP136059.1, on the reverse strand, counting down.
GTATTGTCACAAAAGATTTTCATTGGACCCGATGCACTAGGTATGACACCTAGATCGGATATGAACTCCTTCATACAGACTCCTTCGTTTGCTGCTTCTGAAGCAGCTATGTACTCCGCTTCACATGTAGATCCCGCCACGACGCTTTGTTTAGAACTGCACCAACTGACGGCTCCACCGCTTAATGTAAACACGTATCCGGTTTGCGATTTAGAATCGTCCGGATCAGTGTCAAAGCTTGCATCAACGTAACCGTTTACGATGAGCTATTTGTCACCTCCATATACGAGAAACATATCCTTAGTCCTTTTCAGGTACTTCAGGATGTTCTTGACCGTTGTCCAGTGATCCACTCCTGGATTACTTTGGTACCTCCCTGCTAAACTTATAGCAAGGCATACATCAGGTTTGGTACACAGCATTGCATACATGATAGAGCCTATGGCTGAAGCATAGGGAACATCTTTCATTTTCTCTCTATCTTCTGCAGTGGTCGGGCATTGAGTCTTACTCAACTTCACACCTTGTAACACAGGCAAGAACCCTTTCTTTGCTTGATCCATTTTGAACTTCTTCAAAACTTTGTCAAGGTATGTGCTTTGTGAAAGTCCTATCAAGTGTCTTGATCTATCTCTATAGATCTTAATACCCAATATGTAAGCAGCTTCACCGAGGTCTTTCATTGAAAAACTCTTATTCAAGTATCCCTTTATGCTATCCAGAAATTCTATATCATTTCCGATTAGTAATATGTCATCCACATATAATATCAGAAATGCTACAGAGCTCCCACTCACTTTCTTGTAAATACAGGCTTCTCCAAAAGTCTGTATAAACCCAAATGCTTTGATCACACTATCAAAGTGTTTATTCCAACTCCGAGAGGCTTGCACCAGTCCATATATGGATCGCTGGAGCTTGCACACTTTGTTAGCTCCCTTTGGATCGATAAAACCTTCTGGTTGCATCATATACAACTCTTCTTCCAGAAATCCATTCAGGAATGCAGTTTTTACATCCATCTGCCAAATTTCATAATCATAAAATGTGGCAATCGCTAACATGATTCGGACAGACTTAAGCATCGCTACGGGTGAGAAGGTCTCATCGTAGTCAATCCCTTGAACTTGTCGAAAACCTTTTGCGACAAGTCGAGCTTTGTAGACGGTAACATTACCGTCATCGTCAGTCTTCTTCTTGAAGATCCACTTATTCTCAATTGCTTGTCGATCATTGGGCAACTCAACCAAAGTCCACACTTTGTTCTCATACATGGATCCCATCTCGGATTTCATGGCTTCAAGCCATTTTGCGGAATCTGGGCTCACCATCGCTTCTTCATAGTTCGTAGGTTCATCATGATCTAGTAGCATGACTTCCAGAACAGGATTGCCGTACCACTCTGGTGCGGATCTTACTCTGGTTGATCTACGAGGTTCTGTAGTATCTTGATCTGAAGTTCTATGATCATCATCATTAACTTCCTCATTAATTGATTCAGATGTCACAGAAACCGGTTCCTATGATGTGCTACTTCTCAATAAGGGAGCAGGTATAGTTACCTCATCAAGTTCTACTTTCCTCCCACTTACTTCTTTCGAGAGAAACTCCTTCTCTAGAAAGTTTCCGAATTTAGCAACAAAAAGTCTTGCCTTCGGATTTGTGATAGAAGGTGTATCCAATAGTTTCCTTTGGATATCCTATGAAGACACATTTCTCCGATTTGGGTTCGAGCTTATCAGGTTGAAGCTTTTTCACATAAGCATCGCAGCCCCAAACTTTAAGAAACGACAACTTTGGTTTCTTGCCAAACCATAGTTCATAAGGTGTCGTCTCAACGGATTTTGATGGTGTCCTATTTAACATGAATGCGGACGTCTTTAAAGCATAACCCCAAAACGATAGCGGTAAATCTGTAAGAGACATCATAGATCGTACCATATCAAGTAAAGTACGATTACGACGTTCGGACACACCATTACGCTGTGGTGTTCCGGGTGGCATGAGCTGCGGAACTATTCTGCATTGTTTCAAATATACACCAAACTCGTAACTCAAATATTCTCCTCCACGATCAGATCGTAGAAACTTTATTTTCTTGTTACGATGATTTTCAACTTCACTCTGAAATTCTTTGAACTTTTCAAATGTTTTTGAATTTATGTTTCATTAAGTAGATATACCCATATCTGCTTAAATCATCTGTGAAGGTGAGAAAATAACGATATCCGCCACGAGCCTCAACATTCATCGGACCACATACATCTGTATGTATGATTTCCAACAAATCTGTTGCTCTCTCCATAGTACCAGAGAACGGTGTTTTAGTCATCTTGCCCATGAGGCACGGTTCGCAAGTACCAAGTGATTCATAATCAAGTGGTTCCAAAAGTCCATCAGTATGGAGTTTCTTCATGCATTTTACACCGATATGACCTAAACGGCAGTGCCACAAATAAGTTGCACTATCATTATCAACTCTGCATCTTTTGGTTTCAACATTATGAATATGTGTATCACTACTATCGAGATTCATCAAAAATAGACCATTCTTCAAGGGTGCATGACCATAAAAGATATTACTCATATAAATAGAACAACCATTATTCTCTGATTTAAATGAATAACCGTCTCACATCAAACAAGATCCAGATATAATGTTCATGCTCAACGCAGGCACCAAATAACAATTATTTAGGTCTAATATTAATCCCGAAGGTAGATGTAGAGGTAGCGTGCCGACCGCGATCACATCGACTTTGGAACCATTTCCCACGCGCATCGTCACCTCGTCCTTTGCCAGTGTTCGCTTAATCCGTAGTCCCTGTTTCGAGTTGCAAATATTAGCAACAGAACCAGTATCAAATACCCAGGTGCTACTGCGAGCTCTAGTAAGGTACACATCAATAACATATATATCACATATACCTTTGTTCACCTTGCCATCCTTCTTATCCGCCAAATACTTGGGGCAGTTCCGCTTCCAGTGACCAGTCTGCTTGCAGTAGAAGCACTCAGTTTCAGGCTTAGGTCCAGACTTGGGTTTCTTCTCCTGAGCAGCAACTTGCTTGCTGTTCTTCTTGAAGTCCCCCTTCTTCTTCCCTTTGCCCTTTTTCTTGAAACTAGTGGTCTTGTTGACCATCAACACTTGATGCTCCTTCTTGATTTCTACCTCCGCAACATTTAGCATTGCGAAGAGCTCGGGAATTGTCTTATCCATCCCTTGCATATTATAGTTCATCACGAAGCTCTTGTAGCTAGGTGGAAGTGATTGGAGAATTCTGTCAATGACGCAATCATCCGGGAGATTAACTCCCAGTTGAATCAAGTGATTATTATACCCAGACATTTTGAGTATATGCTCACTGAGAGAACTGTTCTCCTCCATCTTGCAGCTATAGAACTTATTGGAGACTTCATATCTCTCAATTCGGGCATTTTCTTGAAATATTAACTTCAACTCCTAGAACATCTCATATGCTCCATGACGTTCAAAACATCATTGAAGACCCGATTCTAAGCCGTAAAGCATGGCACATTGAACTATCGAGTAGTCATCAGCTTTGCTCTGCCAGACGTTCTTAACGTCGTCAGTTGCATCAGCAGTAGGCCTGGCACCCAGCGGTGCTTCCAGGACGTAACTCTTCTGTGCAGCAATGAGGATAATCCTCAAGTTATGGACCCAGTCCGTGTAATTGCTACCATCATCTTTCAACTTTGCTTTCTCAAGGAACGCATTAAAATTCAACGGAACAAAGGCACGGGTCATCTATCTACAATCAACATAAACAAGCAAGATACTATCAGGGACTAAGTTCATGATAAATTTAAGTTCAATTAATCATATTATTAAAGAACTCCCACTTAGACAGACATCCCTCTAATCATCTAAGTGATCACGTGATCCAAATCAACTAAACCATAACCGATCATCACGTGAAATGGATTAGTTTTCAATGGTGAACATCTTTATGTTGATCATATCTACTATATGATTCACGCTCGACCTTTCGGTCTCCGTGTTCCGAGGCCATATCTGTATATGCTTGGCTCGTCAAGTATAACCTGAGTATTCCGCGTGTGCAACTGTTTTGCACCCGTTGTAGATGGACGTAGAGCTTATCACACCCGATCATCACGTGGTGTGTGGGCACGACGAACTTTGGCAACGGTGCATACTCAGGGAGAACACTTCTTGATAATTTAGTGAGAGATCATCTTATAATGCTACCGTCAATCAAAGCAAGATAAGATGCATAAAAGATAAACATCACATGCAATCAATATAAGTGATATGATATGGCCATCATCATCTTGTGCTTGTGATCTTCATCTCCGAAGCACCATCATGATCACCATCGTCACCGACGCGACACCTTGATCTCCATCGTAGCATCGTTGTCGTCTCGCCAATCTTATGCTTCTACGACTATCGCTACCGCTTAGTGATAAAGTAAAGCATTACAGGGCGATTGCATTGCATACAATAAAGCGACAACCATATGGCTCCTGCCAATTGCCGATAACTCAGTTACAAAACATGATCATCTCATACAATAAAATTTAGCATCATGTCTTGACCATATCACATCACAACATGCCCTGCAAAAACAAGTTAGACGTCCTCTACTTTGTTTATTGCAAGTTTTACGTGGCTGCTACGGGCTTAAGCAAGAAACAATCTTACCTACGCATCAAAACCACAACGATAGTTTGTCAAGTTGATGCCGTTTTAACCTTCGCAAGGACCGGGCGTAGCCACACTCGGTTCAACTAAAGTTGGAGAAACTGACACCCGTCAGCCACCTGTGTGCAAAGCACGGCGGTAGAACCAGTCTCGCGTAAGCGTACGCGTAATGTCCGTCCGGGCCGCTTCATCCAACAATACCGCCGAACCAAAGTATGACATGCTGGTAGGCAGTATTACTTATATCACCCACAACTCACTTGTGTTCTACTCGTGCATATAACATCAAACCATAAAACCTAGGCTCGGATACCACTGTTGGGGAACGTAGTAATTTCAAAAAAATTCCTACGCACACGCAAGATCATGGTGATGCATAGCAATGAGAGGGGAGAGTGTTGTCTACGTACCCTCGTAGACCGAAGCGGAAGCGTTGACGCAACGTAGAGGAAGTAGTCGTACGTCTTCCCGGTCCAACCGATCAAAGCACCGTTACTCCGGCACCCCCGAGTTCTTGACACACGTACAGCTCGATGACGCACCCCGGGCTCCGATCTAGCAAAGCTTCGGGGAGGAGTTCTGTCAGCACGACGGCGTGGTGACGATCTTGATGTTCAAACATCGCAAGGCTTCGCCTAAGCACCGCTACAATATGACCGAGGTGTAATATCGTGGAGGGGGGCACCGCACATGGCTAAGGAACGATCACGAAGATCAATTTGTGTGTCCTAGGGTGCCCCCCTGCCCCCGTATATAAAGGAGCCAAGGGGAGGGGGCGGCCGGCCAAGGAGGGGCGCGCCAGGGGGGAGTCCTACTCCCACCGGGAGTAGGACTCCCTTCTTTCCTAGTTGGAGAAGGAGAAGGGGGGAAAGAGGAGGAAGCGGGGAAGGAAAGGGGGGGGGGCGCCCCCCTTCCCTTGTCCTATTCGGACTAGGAAGGGGAGGGGCGCGCGGCCACCTCCTGCCTCCTTCTCTCTTCTCCCTCAAGGCCCATGTAGGCCCAATAACCCCCCGAGGGGTTCCGGTAACCCCTCGGTACTCCGGTAAAATGCCGATTTCACCCGGAACTATTCCGATGTCCAAATATAGGCTTCCAATATATCGATCTTTATGTCTCGACCATTTCGAGACTCCTCGTCATGTCCCTGGTCACATCCGGGACTCCGAACAACATTCGGTACATCAAAATACATAAACTCATAATGAAACTGTCATCGTAACTTTAAGCGTGCGGACCCTACGGTTCGAGAACAATGTATACATGACCGAGACATGTCTCCGGTCAATAACCAATAGCGGGACCTGGATGCCCATATTGGCTCCTACATATTCTACGAAGATCTTTATCGGTCAGACCGCATAACAACATACGTTGTTCCCTTTGTCATGGGTATGTTACTTGCCCGAGATTTGATCGTCGGTATCCAATACCTAGTTCAATCTCGTTACCGGCAAGTCTCTTTACTCGTTCCATAATACATCATCTCACAACTAACACATTAGTTGCAATGCTTGCAAGGCTTATGTGATGTGCATTACCGAGAGGGCCCAGAGATACCTCTCCGTCAATCGGAGTGACAAATCCTAATCTCGAAATACGCCAACCCAACATGTACCTTTGGAGACACCTGTAGAGCTCCTTTATAATCACCTAGTTACGTTGTGACGTTTGGTAGCACACAAAGTGTTCCTCCGGTAAACGGGAGTTGCATAATCTCATAGTCATAGGAACATGTATAAGTCATGAAGAAAGCAATAGCAACATACTAAACGATCAGGTGCTAAGCTAATGAAATGGGTCATGTCAATCAGATCATTCAACTAATGATGTGATCCCGTTAATCAAATAACAACTCTTTGTCTATGGTCAGGAAACATAACCATCTTTGATTAACGATCTAGTCAAGTAGAGGCATACTAGTGACACTCTGTTTGTCTATGTATTCACACATGTATTATGTTTCCGGTTTAATACAATTCTAGCATGAATAATAAACATTTATCATGATATAAGGAAATAAATAATAACTTTATTATTGCCTCTAGGGCATATTTCCTTCACGACGATTCTGAATGGAGCAAGAGTCGATATCTAGGATGACATGACAACCAGAATCAGTAAGGTGGGCAGCGGAAAAAAGATTCATGGTAAGACGAGGAACATGTGAAACACTCGGAACAGAAAAGGATGGAGTGGAAAGAATACCACGACTAGCAACAAGAAGAGATGTGCCATCGGCAGTAAGAACATTAATAGGCGAATCAAGAGGTCGGAGAGAAGACAACGCGGAAGAATCAGAAGACATATGAAAGGAAGCTCCAGAATCTAGCACCCACGAGGATGTACCTGGCTGTGTAGATGCCGGTGATGGTGAGGAAGGGGATGCAGTCACAGCAGCAGCGGAACCAGTCGATGAGGAGCCCGAGGAAGCAAGAAGACGCTTGAGGCGAACAATGTCCTGGTCAGTGAGTGACGGAGTCGAGGAAGACACAGGAGTCCCACTGAAGGAGGAGCACCTCTGGTCTCGCTTCTTCTGGCGACAATCAGACTCTGGGTGGCCTGACCGGGAGTAGTAACCACAGACGGTGTCACGGCGCGACGTGCCCTTCTCAGCATAAGGAGGACGGGCCACTGGCGCAACAGGGCATGGCGGGCAGGGTACCTCGCCAGAAATAACACCCCACAGAAGAAGTCCACGCATATGGATGCGCATGAAACCCACAAACTCAGCATAGTTGGTGCCGTCGAAGATCACTAAGCACCGAGGAACCGCGACATAGCCCGAAGAGGACATGAGGAAGTCACTCTGCTGCTATCGTCTTCTTCTTTTTTCAACGCAGGGGATCGAACAGGGCACGCTCGAAGCAAAGGCGGATCGAACGTAGCCGACGAAGCCAAGGGAGCGGGAGGAGCTCCCTTCTTGGACCAAATCCACCTGCCCGACCAGATCGACGGGATCTGGCAGAGGAGGCAGGGGATCCCGCCCGGAACCCGCGCGCGGCAGCAACGTGGGACGAGGGAGGCACTCGCAGTAGGGGATCCCGCCCGGATCCCGCTCGCGGCAGCAACGAGGAACGGGGGAAGCGCTCGCGGCAGGGGATCCCACCCGGATTCCGCTCGTGGCAGCAACGAGGGACGGGGGAGACGCTCGCGGTAGGGGATCCCGCTCGCTCGCCCACGCGCTCAAGCGGAGGTCAGCAGCTGCAAAGCGGGGACAGATGCGGCCGCGGTGGTCGGCACGGCGGCAGACGGCAACGGCGACCGGAAGAGCAGCTGCCGGAAAGGTTGGCCGGAATGGAATCAAGGCAGAATAGGAAGAGGAAGCACGGAGTTGCGAGCGTGCGGGAGCGTGAGAGGAACCTAAGCATCTGATACCATGTTAGGAATGAGCAACTATCTTCTCAGGAGGGCCAAAGGCCAATACATATACAAGTGTGTGGTAAAGTGCAAGAGACCCCTTATACAATGAGGATAAACCGAAAAGGTCTATACACAAGACGTCTTACATGCACTTTCCGATGTTCTCTTTTTTGAGGCAGGAATTTGCTACATAGATCGTGGCTGCCGCCGTCTTCTGGTATACATTGACGACTTACCGGTTACTGCTTCTACAAGCTTTTGGGTTTCAACAAGTTTGCTCTGTTGAGACTAAAACCAAGAGCCGGCAATAGGCTTTGCTCACAGAGTACTAGCGGTGGATGTAGGAGGAAGAAGATTTCGGCACCCCTAAAAATTAGGAGGTATTTTTTAATTTCTATGAAGGTGTTTTCTTAAGGCCATGTGCTACCGGTGCGGATTTTTGGAACATTGGTGTAGGCACACTCGATTAGGCAAATAAAATTTAAAAAATAGAATAAATGTGAAACTTTGTCGGAACAAGCGTTTTCTAGTGTATCACTCACGTGTAAAGTTTCACGACAAAGTGACTTCTGTGGTATTGTTGGCAAAAAAGACAAAGTTGCAACTACAAAAGGTGTGAATAGTAAGCTTAATATATTGTCGGTTTTGTTTTTATTTGTTCCGAATACCACGGAAGTTCTTTTGTCACGGAACTTTACACGTGGGTGATACACTAAACAATGCTTGTTTCGACAAAGTTTCACTTTTTTTTACTATTTTTGACTATTATTTTTGAAATTCAGGTGCGCTTAGACCCATGTTCCGTTGTGTGTTGAGTCACTTATTTTGGGACGGAGGGAGTAATACATGGCTGTTGCCCTTTTCCCAAAAAGAAAATCTCTATACCCTCTATACAAATCAACACCGACAGATCACACAGCTCAAGACGTCAACATAGACATAGTAAAAACTCAGACGACTTGGAGATACTGGTGGAGCAACCAGGATAAATGGGATCGGTGTCACTGGATCGGATGGGATAAACTGACCAAGTCGAAGAAAGAAGGTGGACTTGGGTTCAGGGACCTGCATACCTTTAATCTAGCGATGTTGGCCCGGCAAGGGTGGCGGCTACTACAGGAGCCGGATACTTTGTGTGCTCGAGTCCTAAAGGCACGCTACTTTCCAAATTGCTCGGTGTTAGAGGCAAGTAGCAAAGGAGAGATGTCCTATACTTGGAGAAGTATTTTGAAAGGAATTGCCTTGCTTAACCAAGGCATCGTTTGGAGAATCGGCACAGGGGACAAGGTGCGCATTTGGGACGATCCGTGGCTGCCTCGAGGGATCACAAGGAGGCCCCGTACAAATCGCGCTGGGGTGCTGTTGGACAGAGTTGCGGATTTGATGAACCCAGCTACTGAGAGCTGGGATGAGGAACTAGTTTCAGACTTGTTTTGCGCTGAAGATGAGAAGGAAATCCTTGCGATCCCAGTCCGGAGTGGAATGGAGGATCAGCCCGCTTGGCACTTTGATCCAAGGGGAATCTTTTCGGTGAAGTCAGCATACCACCTAGGAATCAGCTTGAGAGATGCAGCCCTCAACAGGGATGCTAGTTCGTCGGCGATGGCCGCGCCGGGGGATGCACAGAAATGGACTAAAATCTGGAAACTGGAACTCCCACCAAAGGTTCGTCTGTTTGTGTGGCGTTTCGCACATAACTCTTTGCCGACGCGTATGAACATTAAGAGGAAACATGTTGAGTTGGATACCCGGTGTCCAGTATGCATGAGAATGGACGAGGACGGTGGCCACTTGTTTCTGAAGTGCAAAAAGGTCAAGCAAATTTGGAGAGAATTACAGCTTGAGGACGTGCGCATTTCTCTGCTGGAGTGTGCGAACCCCATGCTAGTTCTGCAGTGACGAGCATACGTACCTAGGGTAGGGTAACTTATCATACCTGCGGTACCCAATCAAGGACATGACTCCTACAATGAAGACATTCTAAGAAGTATCAACATTTCAGTCGACCTGGTCAGCCCAGTCGACGGACACGAGCGTACTCGACCAGAAACACAAGCAGTCGACCATGAAGACAGCCACTCGACTATAAGAAGACCTAAAGGCACTGCCTACAAACGGTCATCTCATAAGTAGCTTTTATGGCCTTCATGGTCCTTTATTACAGGCGTTACCAGTAACCCCCTCTCTTTATGTACATTAAACTCCTTGTAACGTGGGCTGGCTGGGGTCCTGCCGAACTCTATATAAGCCACCCCCCTCCACTAGGACAGGGGTTCGCAACTTTGTAACACACACACATAATCCAGTCGACTGCCTCCGGGCTCCGAGACGTAGGGCTGTTACTTCCTCAGAGAAGGGCCCGAACTCGTAAAACTCCTTGCGCATACAACTACTCCATAGCTAGGATCTTGCCTCTCCATACTTACCCCCCATTCTTACTGTCAGACTTAGAACCACGACAGTTGGCGCCCACCGTGGGGCAGGTGTTCTAGCGATTTGTTGGAGGAGTTGGGATTCTTTCACCCCACATCATGTTTTCGAGCGGAGTCATGGTCGAGAGCCGCGAGATCCGTCTCGGCGCTCTCTCCTTCATCGTTGACAACTCTGCTTCGCTGCAGGAGGCTCCACTCGACGTGGACGCGCTTCCCGCCCGCGGAGCCACGCATTTTCGCGCATGCGCCCGCGGCGTCCTCCTGCGGCAACCGTCGACCCAGTACGGGTCGGCATTCGTTTCGTCATCAGTTTCCCACCGGCGCAAGCGCACCGGTCGGTCGAGACTCCAGCGGTGGGTGAAGCACGCACTGGCCCGCCAGTCGGCCATCCCCCAAGTCGCGGCAATCGAGCCCGACGAGTCACTCTACGGCCTGTTCGACCTGTCGACTGGCTCCGTAGAGACTGCGTCCGAGTGCGACAGCAGTGATCCAGCGGCGAAAGTACTAATGGTCGACGGACCACGTAGTCCCCCCGGATTCCCCCACACCGAAGAGGTTGCCGCAGGGGGGATTCCGGTGCGGGGCCACGAAGAGTACAGGCCCGAGCCCCTTACCTCAGTGCAGAGGGAGGAACTCCGTCGCCGGAACATGGACGCCCTTCACACTCCTATCGTTGGAGAAACCCCTGAGGCACGAGCCCTGGAGGAGGTGCGCTTGGCCAACTTGGCTGAACGTACTCGACTGGAGAATCTCCAGAGAGCACTCGACGAGCGCGCACGACCGCCCGTTCCCGAGTCCAGTCGTCGTCGCCTCTTCCAGCCGCCGACCCAGGTATACCGTACCCCGATTCAGAATTTGGCAGCTGCGGCTCGCATAGCGGAGTCGATCCAGCCTTCACAGTCAGAGGCAGGGAGAGGTCTGTTGCAGATCAGAGATTTGCTCCGTGCAGCGGGTGACCAGAATTCAGCCGTATCTCAGTCGCGCAACAGGATTCACAGTCGATCCATCGCTGCGAATTCCGTTCAGTCGGCTCATAGTCCAAGGTCGCTCCCGAGGCGTGAAGGACACAGAGGCCGGCACGAGGATCAATACCAAGGGCACGAGCGATATGAGCACCTATTCGATCGCAACGATCAACGTCGAGTACCTTCTCCTGCCCCAAGAGCGGGGTCGTACGTTCCTCGATGGCAAGAGGACAGACGCCAGTTCAGTACTGGGCGAAGGGTCCCAGTCGACCCCAGGGAACCAGGCTTTGATGCGAGATCCATCATCGTTCAAGGTCTGGTCGACCGAAATAGAGCTCACCGAGAAGACCGTGACAGAGGCGCGCCGTCCAGCAGCAGAGTTCACGTCTCAGGTCCCGAGTGTTTCAGCAGAGCAATCAGAGCTGCAGTGATTCCTCCCAACTTCAGGTTGGCGACTGGAGTCAGCAAGTTCACCGGAGAGTCCAAGCCGGACACATGGCTCGAGGATTACCGAGTGGCTGTTCAGATCGGAGGCGGCAATGACGAGGTGGCCATAAAGCATTTGCCCCTCATGTTGGAAGGATCAGCCAGAGCGTGGTTGAATCAGTTGGCTCCCAGCAGTATTTATACTTGGGAAGATCTGGCCCAGGTGTTTGTCAGGACATTCGAAGGGACTTGCAAGCGACCGGCAGGGTTGACAGAATTGCAGTCATGTGTTCAGAAGTCGAGTGAAACCCTGAGGGATTATATCCAAAGGTGGATCACTCTGAATCACACGGTCGAGAATGTGTCCGATCATCAGGCAGTTTGCGCCTTCAAGGAAGGCGTCAGAAACAGGGAGTTAAGTTTGAAGTTCGGTCGAACCGGGGATATGACCCTGAGTCGAATGATGGAAATCGCCACCAAGTACGCGAACGGAGAAGAGGAAGATAGACTCCGGAGTGGCAAGTATAAGGCAGCCGCTAATGAGGCCGGCGGAGGACACTCCAGTCGGAAGCAGAAGCGCAAGGCCGAGCCAGTCGCCCCCGGGGAAGCCTTAGCTGTGACCCCAGGGAAGTTTAAGGGGAAACCCAAGGGTCCTTGGAACCCCAAGAAAGTGAAAGACCAGGACGGGAATGATGTGATGGACTTACCATGCCACATTCACACGAAGAAAGATGAAGAGGGAAATCTCATTTACCCTAAGCATACCACTCGACAATGTCGACTCCTGATGCAACAGTTCCAAGGGAAGTAGGCCAAGGACAAAGAGAAAGAGTCAGACAAAGTTGAAGACAGGGAAGACAACGGTGAAGAATACCCCCAAGTCAATTCCACTCTGATGATTTTCGCTGATGTCGAAAGTAAGAGTCGACTGAAGGTCATCAATCGCGAAGTAAACATGGTCGCTCCGGTGACACCCCATTACCTGAAGTGGTCCCAGACCGCCATCACCTTCGACCATTCCGATCATCCGACTCATATTGCCACCCCAGGGAGGCAAGCGTTGGTGGTCGACCCAATTATTGAAGGCACTCGACTGACCAAGGTTCTGATGGACGGCGGCAGTGGGCTAAACTTGTTGTATGCAGAGACGTTGAAGGGGATGGGCATTCCGATGTCCCGACTCAGCCCCAGCAACATGATCTTCCACGGAGTCATTCCTGGGAAGAAAGCTGAGTCACTCGGTCAAATCACTCTCGACGTCGTCTTTGGTGACTCGAAGAATTTCCGGAAAGAAAAGTTAACCTTTGAGGTCGTGGATTTTCAGAGTGCGTACCACGCCATTCTTGGGAGGCCAGCCTATGCTCGTTTCATGGCTCGACCATGCTACGTATACCTCAAGCTGAAGATGCCTAGCCCCAAAGGTGTAATCACCATCGTTGGCAATCGGAAGAAGGCAGAGGAGTGCTTCCAGAAAGGCGCCAAAATTGCTGATGCTCAGATGGCCAAGATAGAGATACAAGAGTACCAGAAGACTGCGGATCCGAGTGAGTTGTTACGAGCCAAGAAGCCCGCCACGGAGTCAGCATTTCAGTCGACTGGTGAGACCAAGCAAGTCCACATCCACCCGACCGATCCAAATGCGGCTCCAACCAACATCTCCACTACACTCGACTCCAAATAGGAAGAAGCGCTCGTTCAGTTCCTCCGTGAGAACTGGGACATCTTTGCATGGAAGCCTGCTGACATGCCAGGTGTGCCCAGGGGACTGGCTGAGCACCGCCTTCGAGTCGACCCAAAGGTCAAACCAGTCAAGGAGCATCTCCGACGGTCCGCCGTTCAGAAGAGAAAGGCCATTGGCGAAGAAGTGGCCCGACTCCTAGCAGCAGAATTCATTCGCGAGATCTACCACTCCGAGTGGCTCGCCAATGTTGTAATGGTCCCTAAGAAGGACAAATCGTTGCGCATGTGCATCGATTTTAAGCATATCAATCGGGCCTGCCCGAAAGATCATTTTCCTCTTCCTCGCATCGACCAAATAGTCGACTCGACTGCAGGATGCGAGAGGTTATCTTTTTTAGATGCTTACTCTGGATACCATCAGATCCGTCTGTATGGACCCGATGAAATAAAAACAGCCTTCATCACCCCATTTGGGTGTTTCTGCTATGTTACCATGCCTTTCGGTCTCAAGAACGCCGGAGCTACATTCATGAGAATGATTCAGAAGTGCCTAATCACTCAAATCAGTCGGAATGTAGAAGCATACATGGATGACATAGTGGTCAAGTCACGAAAAGGTTCCGACCTTCTGACTGACCTAGCTGAAACTTTTGCCAATCTCAGGAATTATGATATCAAGCTCAATCCGTCGAAGTGCACATTTGGAGTCCCTGGAGGAAAGTTACTCGGTTTTCTTGTTTCCGAACAAGGAATCGACGCTAACCCCGAAAAAGTTGGCACCATACTCCGGATGAAACGCCCCGTGCGTGTGCACGATGTCCAGAAACTTGCTGGATGCTTGGCCGCTTTAAGTCGATTCATCTCCAGGCTCGGTGAAAAGGCGCTGCCTCTTTACCGACTGATGAAGAAGTCAGACACGTTCGAATGGACTCCAGAAGCTGATGCAGCATTTGCAGAGCTAAAAGCTTTGCTCTCCACCCAGCCGGTGCTTGCTACTCCTGTCAGCAAAGAGCCATTGTTGCTTTACATAGCAGCCACGGGACAAGTCGTTAGTACCGTTCTTACGGTCGAGCGGGAAGAGGAAGGAAAGACCTTCAAAGTTCAACGCCCAGTTTATTATCTCTCTGAAGTTCTGACCCCGTCGAAGCAAAGATATCCCCACTATCAGAAGCTTGTTTACGGGATTTACATGACCACGAAGAAGGTTGCTCATTATTTCTCTGATCACTCTATCACAGTCGTCAGCGACGCTCCATTATCAGAGATTCTTCATAACAGAGATGCAACCGGTCGAGTGGCGAAATGGGCAATTGAACTTCTTCCTCTTGATATCAAGTTCGAGGCAAAGAAAGCTATTAAGTCCCAGGCAATAGCTGATTTCCTCGCCGAGTGGACCGAGCAGGAGCTTCCGACTCAAGTTCACTCGGAGCACTGGACTATGTTTTTCGATGGCTCCAAGATGCTGAACGGATCCGGTGCGGGGGTTGTACTGGTTTCCCCCCGAGGAGATAAGCTCAAGTATGTCCTCCAGATTCACTTTGATTCCTTCAACAATGAGGCAGAGTATGAAGCGCTTCTATACGGATTACGTATGGCCATTTCACTCGGCGTCCGTCGCCTCATGGTCTACGGCGACTCAGATCTGGTTGTTAATCAAGTGATGAAGGAGTGGGACGTCCGAAGCTCATCCATGACGGGATATTGCAGCGCAGTGAGGAAGCTGGAGAAACGATTCGAGGGGTTGGAGCTCCATCATATACCCCGACTGAAAAATCAAGCTGCAGATGATCTGGCGAAGATAGGGTCCAAAAGGGAGGCCATCCCTAAAGATGTGTGTTTGGAGCACATTCACACACCATCAGTGCAAGAAGATCCTTTCACAGAAGAGCCTCCACAACCAAAAAGCGCCTCTGACTCGACCGAAGTGGAGGTTCCAGCTGTGGTCGACCTGATTATGGAAGTTATGATCACCACTCCCAATTGGACAGTGCCGTACATTGCGTATATCATGAGAAAAGAGCTCCCAGAAGATGAAGAAGAGGCTCGACAGGTCGTCCGTCGATCCAAAGCCTTTACAGTAATCAAAGGGCAGCTATACAGAGAAAGCGCGACTGGAGTTGGTCAGAAGTGCATCACACCTGAAGAAGGACAGATAATTCTCGAGGACATCCACTCGGGGACCTGTGGCCATCATGCGTCCTCTCGGACCATCGTGGCCAAAGCATACCGAGCGGGTTTTTACTGGCCAAAGGCGAACGAAATGGCAAAGGATATAGTCGACAAGTGCGAGGGGTGCCAGTTTTATTCCAACATGTCTCACAAGCCCGCCTCCGCCTTGAAGACCATTCCACTCGTCTGGCCTTTCGCTGTCTGGGGTCTAGACATGATCGGACCACTGAGAACTGGTAGGAGTGGCTTCACCCACTTGTTGGTTGCAGTCGACAAGTTCACGAAGTGGATAGAAGCCAAACCCATAAAGGACCTCGACACAAGCACTGCCATCAGTTTTATCAGGGGATTGATATTCAGATATGGAGTTCCGCACAGCATCATCACGGATAACGGATCAAACATTGATAATGACAGATTCAAAGCCTTCTGTGCCTCTCAGGGCACTCGAGTCGACTACGCTTCAGTTGCTCATCCTCAGTCGAATGGACAGGCCGAACGCGCGAATGGCCTCATCCTCAAAGGACTAAAACCCCGACTGATGCGTGATCTCAAACACACAGCAGGCGCCTGGGTCGACGAACTTCCGTCAGTTCTATGGGGGTTGAGGACCACCCCTAACCGGTCGACTGGAAGAACACCATTCTTTCTGGTCTATGGAGCCGAAGCGGTTTTGCCGAGCGACCTGCTCCACAACGCGCCTCGAGTCGAGTTATATTCCGAAGCAGAAGCAGAACAGGCCCGGCAAGATGCAGTCGACCTCTTAGAGGAGGAAAGAGAGATGGCTCTAATCCGCTCGACCATCTACCAGCAAGAGTTGCGTCGGTTCTACGCCAGAAATGTGAAGGGTCGAGCCTTTCAGGAAGGAGATTTGGTCCTCCGCGTGGATCAGCAAAAACCTCACAAACTTGCCCCGACCTGGGAAGGCCCCTTCATCATCACCAAAGTCCTGCACAACGGAGCGTATCACCTCTACAACATCGATCGACGGATCGACGAGCCTCGAGCATGGAACGCGGACCTGCTCCGTCCTTTTTACACTTAAAAACTCACTCGACTGAGATGTAATAAAAGTACCTCTGTAGTTCTTTTGTTTCAAGCAAAAGACTGCTATTTCTTTTTCTGTTTGTTTAAATTTCCCCCAGTGGGTGACTTAGCTGCGAATCCGCTTCGCCTAAGTTTTCAGGAAATCCTACCGAGTGGAGAGCAAGTCTCCCACTCGGGGGCTTAGCTGCGAATCCGTTTCGCCTAAGAAATTAAAATCCTACCGAGTGGAGAGCCAGCCTCCCACTCGGGGGCTTAGCTGCAGTCCAAGGACTCGCCTAAGTAATTGAAATCCTACCGAGTGGAGAGCAAACCTCCCACTCGGGGGCTTAGCTGCAGTCCAAGTACTCGCCTAAGTTTGAAAAAATCCTACCGAGTGGAGAGCAAACCTCCCACTCGGGGGCTTAGCTGCAGTCCAAGCACTCGCCTAAGTTTGAAAAAATCCTACCGAGTGGAGAGCAAACCTCCCACTCGGGGGCTTAGCTGCAGTCCAAGCACTCGCCTAAGTAATTGAAATCCTACCGAGTGGAGAGCAAACCTCCCACTCGGGGGCTTAGCTGCAGTCCAAGCGCTCGCCTAAGTAATTGAAATCCTACCGAGTGGAGAGCAAACCTCCCACTCGGGGGCTTAGCTGCAGTCCAAGCACTCGCCTAAGTAATTGAAATCCTACCGAGTGGAGAGCAAACCTCCCACTCGGGGGCTTAGCTGCAGTCCAAGCGCTCGCCTAAGTAATTGAAATCCTACCGAGTGGAGAGCAAACCTCCCACTCGGGGGCTTAGCTGCAGTCCAAGCACTCGCCTAAGTAATTGAAATCCTACCGAGTGGAGAGCAAACCTCCCACTCGGGGGCTTAGCTGCAGTCCAAGCGCTCGCCTAAGTAATTGAAATCCTACCGAGTGGAGAGCAAACCTCCCACTCGGGGGCTTAGCTGCAGTCCAAGCACTCGCCTAAGTAATTGAAATCCTACCGAGTGGAGAGCAAACCTCCCACTCGGGGGCTTAGCTGCAGTCCAAGCACTCGCCTAAGTAATTGAAATCCTACCGAGTGGAGAGCAAACCTCCCACTCGGGGGCTTAGCTGCAGTCCAAGCACTCGCCTAAGTTTGAAAAAATCCTACCGAGTGGAGAGCAAACCTCCCACTCGGGGGATTAGCTGCAGTCCAAGCACTCACCTAAGTAATTGAAATCCTACCGAGTGGAGAGCAAACCTCCCACTCCGGGGCTTAGCTGCAGTCCAAGCGCTCGCCTAAGTAATTGAAATCCTACCGAGTGGAGAGCAAACCTCCCACTCGGGGGCTTAGCTGCAGTCCAAGCACTCGCCTAAGTAATTGAAATCCTACCGAGTGGAGAGCAAACCTCCCACTCGGGGGCTTAGCTGCAGTCCAAGCGCTCGCCTAAGTAATTGAAATCCTACCGAGTGGAGAGCAAACCTCCCACTCGGGGGCTTAGCTGCAGTCCAAGCACTCGCCTAAGTAATTGAAATCCTACCGAGTGGAGAGCAAACCTCCCACTCGGGGGCTTAGCTGCAGTCCAAGCGCTCGCCTAAGTAATTGAAATCCTACCGAGTGGAGAGCAAACCTCCCACTCGGGGGCTTAGCTGCAGTCCAAGCACTCGCCTAAGTAATTGAAATCCTACCGAGTGGAGAGCAAACCTCCCACTCGGGGGCTTAGCTGCAGTCCAAGCACTCGCCTAAGTAATTGAAATCCTACCGAGTGGAGAGCAAACCTCCCACTCGGGGGCTTAGCTGCAGTCCAAGCACTCGCCTAAGTAATTGAAATCCTACCGAGTGGAGAGCAAACCTCCCACTCGGGGGCTTAGCTGCAGTCCAAGCACTCGCCTAAGTAATTGAAATCCTACCGAGTGGAGAGCGAACCTCCCACTCGGGGGCTTAGCTGCAGTCCAAGCACTCGCCTAAGTAATTGAAATCCTACCGAGTGGAGAGCGAACCTCCCACTCGGGGGCTTAGCTGCAGTCCAAGCACTCGCCTAAGTAATTGAAATCCTACCGAGTGGAGAGCAAACCTCCCACCCGGGGGCTTAGCTGCAGTCCAAGCACTCGCCTAAGTAATTGGAATCCTACCGAGTGGAGAGCAAACCTCCCACTCGGGGACTTAGCTGCAGCCCAGTGCTCGCCTAAGCCATTTTGACAGACACCATCGCGGCGATGAGCATCGTGCAAACCAGGCAGCCTCTGAGGGAACAACGAATAGCAGCCTCTGAGGGAACAACGAATAGTAGATCGGCGGATCAAGTCACGAAGACATTCAACGTCGAGCCATGTTCGGATAAAATCAAAAGATCCTAGATCGCAAATAAAAGTACTCGAGCTGAGAGCCCGACGGAGTTTATCAAATACATAAACCACTCGGCATCCCGAGGCAAATTTAAGGTAAAGCACAGCAGTTTTTTACTCTTCTGGCGGAGGGCTTGATGGCGCAACGAATTCGTCCAAGTCGATCCCGTCTGAGATTCGAGTGGCAGCAGCGATGAAGGTCTCCATGAAATCCTGAAAATTATGCTTCCTGGTATTGGCAACCTGGAGAGCGGCCAGCTTCTCCTCTCGCGCCTCCTTGCAGTGGACACGAACCAGTGACAGAGCCACATCAGCACCGCACCTAGCAGAAGACTTTTTCCATTCTCGCACTCGACCTGGAACATCACTTAGTCGAGTGACCAAGGATTCAAGGTCGTTCTGAAGGGTCTCTTTGGGCCAGAGTGCGGAGTCGATCCGCGACACAGCAGCTTTCAGTCGAGCCAGGTAGTCCACCACACCAGCGATACGGGATTCCAACCGGAGGACATTCATGGCCACTTCATCCTTCACAGGAGAATTGATAGGGTCCAGGCGGGTCTCCACTCGACTGGTCTCTTCCTCAAAATTCCGGCAGAATTCTGAAAGAAGTTTTGACAGAGCAAAACTGTAACCAAATGGTGAGTCGACAACAACAAGATTAATCGCACAAAGGGGGTTACCTTCAAGCACGAGGTATAGCTTCTTGGCAAGACCCCCAAGATAATCCTCCAAGTCCTTGTGCTTCCCCGCCAGCTGGCCGATCTTGTCGTTCAGAGTACTCTTGTCAGTCTTCAGTCGACTCGCTTCCCCATTGGCCGCGTCAAGAGCAGACTTCAGCCTAGCGTTCTCGTTCTCAAGATGGCTGACTGAAGCAAGTTTCTCTTCAGCGAGCTTTAACTTCTCCGCAGCTGCCTTTTGCGCCTCCGCAAGGTCAAGATCTTTCTTCTTCAGGGCCTTCTCTAGTTCGTCTGCAAAGCAACAACATACACAGAGTTCAGAACGGGCAGAGGAACAGAGATAGACGTCGAGTCCTCACCAGCCATACCTTTTGCTTCATCCTTCGCCTTCTGCACGTTTTCCTGAGCAAACTGTAAATCAAGATTAAGCTGGATCTGCTTATCCTTCAGATCAGCGAGCTGAGCAACAAGCTCACAAGACTTCTGCAAAGAGTCAATCGACAAAGGGTATCAAAGACAAGTTACTCCCGAGTGACTGAAAGAAAGAGCACAACACTTCTAAGACTACAGCCGAATCAAAACATTCGACAGTAGCCTCGGGGACTACACCCAGTGGGTGCACTCAGCGTGCCCCCACCGGTTTTCCTTGATTTCCACTCGACCCAATCCGATCAGTCGAGTGAGGAAGTTTGAAAGCATAAAGACCGCAGTCGACTGCCAGCAGTCGACCGTGGCCTTGGGGACTACACCCAGTGGGTGCACTCAGCGTGCCCCCACCGGTTTTCCTTGATTTCCACTCGACCCAATCAGATCAGTCGAGTGAGGAAGTTTGAAAGCATAAAGACCGCAGTCGACTGCCAGCAGTCGACCGTGGCCTTGGGGACTACACCCAGTGGGTGCACTCAGCGTGCCCCCACCAATGAAAAATTTCAGATCAACAACACCCAGTGGGTGTACAACGCAAGTGAAGACCAACTAACCTGGACGTTCTGCTGCAACGCCGAGCTGATGTCATAGGCCGCTTGACTGGCATCCCGAGCCGCTTTGGTCTGCTCCATCGCGAGCCCCGCCTGACGTATAGCCTCCTTAGCAGCACTCACTTGATCCTCCGGGGTCTGGTAGGCGGCGAAGAACGAGGGCGGGTCGACCAGTGGGGGAGCAGTCGACGACGAAGGCCGGGCAGTCGTCAGTGGTTCAGCAAAAGTCACAGTAGTCCGGGCGGTGTTGTCATCCCCTTGGACCACCGCCTCAGCAGTCGACGCGGTCTGAGGAGCCTTGTCGACCGGGGCCCTCCAGCCTCTCCTCCTAAAAGGCCTGAGCGGCACTTCCGCCTCCTCCTCATCATCCGGAAGGTCAATAATGTTGGTCGGAGCTACAAAAGTTCAGAAATGAATATCCAATCGACTCAGCAGTTAAACAGTCGGATCGTGTCAAAGATTATACCTAAGTTGGAAGTGACGGCGTCCTCCATCATCTCATCGACATTCTGGATGGAAGTCTCGGAAGTAGCGGCGCTGCACGATTCCAAGCAAATAATTTGAAAGTGAATCGACTAAGAATCCGTTCTAGTCGACTCAAGAAAGATAAAAACAGTCACTTACCCAGAGATGACAGGGATGGCGACCCTGATCTTGGGCAAGGCCTTGGGTGGCTTGGTCGGGATGGCTCTGGGCTGCTTGGGTGCCTTCTCAGTTGGGGCCGGCGACGCGGTCCGAGGGCGCTTGGATGACTGGCCCACCGGAGCACTCGACTGACTGCGCTCCACGGCGGGATCCTGAGCGTTCTTGGAGCGTCTCTCGCGTCGAGGAAGGTCGACCTCCACCTCTTCATCTTCATCACCCGAGTCGTCGCTGGCCTCCTCCTCTACGTCACCATCAGATTCCCACTCCTCGACTCCACCTCCATCCTCACTTCCTTCGCCTCCACTCCCTCCTCCTTCAGATACTTGCTCCTGGTTCCCATTCGGCATCGAATACATGTCGTTGATCTCCTGCAAGACAACGGGCAGAGCAAGGATCAGTCGACTTATCGCAAGCCAGTTACTAGACGGAGTGAAAATTTCAGTCGGAAGAAGTAAAACGTACCTTGTCTGTCTCCATCATCCCATCAAGCGGAGCAATCCTCCTAGAACCCCTGGGGTTGTCCTTATTCCCGGTCATGCTGGTCAGCCAGCTCTCCAGTACAGAAGCCTCGACCGCCTCCGGGTGGATCCGAGTGGAGTCGTCGGACCCGGAATACAACCACATCGAGTGATCCCGAGCCTGGAGAGGTTGGATTCGTCGCTGGAGGAAGACTTCGAGCAAGTCCATGCCGGTCACGCCTTCCCGAACCAACTCAACCACTCGACTTACTAATACCTTCACCTGAGCCTTCTCCTCTGGAACCACTTTCAAAGAAGCGGGTTTCTGCACTCGGTCCAAGGTAAAAGGAGGAAGGCCGGTCGAGTGGCCAGGGGTCGGCTGGTCCTTGCAGTAGAACCAAGTCGACTGCCACCCGCGCACGGAATCGGGAAGCGTCATGGGAGGAAAACAACTCTTACCCCTCGTCTGGATCCCGAGGCCCCCGCACATCTGGATCACCTGCGCCCTTTCCCCGTCCGGGTTGAGCCTTTTAACCGACTGGGATCGGCAAGTGAAGATATGCTTGAAGAGGCCCCAGTGAGGTCGACAGCCTAAGAAACACTCACACAGAGACACGAACGCAGCAAGATAGACTATGGAGTTGGGCGTGAAATGGTGGAGCTGCGCTCCGAAGAAGTTCAGAAAGGCCCTAAAAAAAGGACTCGGGGGTAGGGAAAACCCCCGGTCGACATGGGTGGCTATCAGGACGCACTCACCCTCGCGAGGTTCCGGCTCCGTCTCCTTCCCAGGGAGGCGAGCAGCCTTGTAGGGAATGAGTCCCCCCTCCACCATGTCGTCGATATCCGCTTGAGTAAGGATGGAGGGCATCCAATCCCCCTGTAACCAGCCGGACGGCAGAGCGGCCCGCGAGGACGACCCGCCTCGGCCAGATTTCTTCCCCTTACCCTTTGCCGCGGCCTTCTTCGCGCGTTCCGCCGCCGCCGTCTTGTCCTTCCCCATTGTCTCGAACGAGGTCTTGGCCGAGCGGCGGTGTCAAGATTGCAGCGAAGAGCGAGGCGGAGGCTTACGGAGGAAGGGAGAAGAAAAACAAGGGCGCACAGTGAAAAAAAAATCGGAATCATTACCTTATATAAGGCCACACCCGAGTGGCTGATCAGTGGGCCTGCGCCCCCCTGTCAAATCCCGCAGCAGGCGCGCGCGCAGTACGTGGCGAAAAAGGTGGCGCGGAGATCGAGGCGCCCTTGCCTTATCCAGCCGATTCGCGCGATTTTCTCCGTCCGGTGCGCTTCCCAATTTTCAAATCCCGCAAGATTCGCGATCGACAGGACGGTTTGTCAGACGAAAAGATCCGTTTCCTTAAGTCTCCCAAGGGACTCGTCACGTAAACACACTCGACGGTAATATGAAACCACTCGACGCACATCTGAATGGATCAAGGCAACTGAAGAATGGGTTCCCACCGTAACTTCCATTTATCCAAAGACAGATGCAACCGAAGCATGGAGGTTGAGTCGGAAGCATAGGCTCGGCCCCATTCTCACTTAACTCCTGACCCATTCGGGGGCTAATGACGAGGATACGTACCTAGGGTAGGGTAACTTATCATACCTGCGGTACCCAATCAAGGACATGACTCCTACAATGAAAGACATTCTAAGAAGTATCAACATTTCAGTCGACCTGGTCAGCCCAGTCGACGGACACGAGCGTACTCGACCAGAAGCACAAGCAGTCGACCATGAAGACAGCCACTCGACTATAAGAAGACCTAAAGGCACTGCCTACAAACGGTCATCTCATAAGTAGCTTTTATGGCCTTCATGGTCCTTTATTACAGGCGTTACCAGTAACCCCCTCTCTTTATGTACATTAAACTCCTTGTAACGTGGGCTGGCTGGGGTCCTGGCGAACTCTATATAAGCCACCCCCCTCCACTAGGACAGGGGTTCGCAACTTTGTAACACACACACATAATCCAGTCGACTGCCTCCGGGCTCCGAGACGTAGGGCTGTTACTTCCTCAGAGAAGG
Source organism: Aegilops umbellulata (assembly GCA_032464435.1). Taxonomy (NCBI): domain Eukaryota; kingdom Viridiplantae; phylum Streptophyta; class Magnoliopsida; order Poales; family Poaceae; genus Aegilops; species Aegilops umbellulata. The sequence continues at coordinate 269,363,953 of CP136059.1, read as the reverse complement.
GCCCGAACTCGTAAAACTCCTTGCGCATACAACTACTCCATAGCTAGGATCTTGCCTCTCCATACTTACCCCCCATTCTTACTGTCAGACTTAGAACCACGACATGCAGCGTGTGTGGGCCTTGACACCATCACGACGTGATCTTGTGCTGATACTGCTCTGGGAATGGTGGAATATTAGGAACAAGGCAAATCAAGGAGAGAAGACTAAGGCATGTGAGGCAATTGCTTATACTGTCAGAAGGTTGTGGGATGATTTTAGGGGGGTTGCGAGCACAACGGCGGCATCTGGAGTGCAGCCCACGCCAGTTGCATGGACAAAACCAAGTGAAGGACATGTGAAAGTTAATTTTGATGCTGCTTTCTATGCTGAACAGGGGAGGGGCGCCTGGGGATGTGTTGCTAGATCGAGCCAAGGGGACTTCATCGGTGCATGCGCGGGCAAACTTGAACACCTTGCCTCGCCACTCCATGCTGAAGCAATGGCGGGTGTGCAAGCAATTGAAGCTGCGGCGGAGATGGGCATTCACCGAGTGGTTCTTGAGTCGGACTCCTTGCAGCTGATTAACGCCATCAATTCTGGTGATCATGACCTCTCGTCGATTGGAGTTCTGCTGCGTGATGCGCGTAGTCTTTGTTATGCATCTTTTGATGCTTTTCAGTTTAAGCACTGTAAGCGTTTATGTAATAAGGTTGCTCATACCCTAGCTGACTGGGGCTTTCGAGCAAATGTGGCGTGTACTTGGTGGAAGGACCAAGCCCCAAGTTGCGTGTATGACCTGGTAGCCAGCGAATCTGCTGAGCTTGGTTGAAGTAATGGAATGTATGTTCCAGTTAAAAAAAAAACTCAGACGACTCAGAATTGACAAAACAGTATTAATCTGCTGTGAAAAATAGCCACTAAAACAAAAAAAATTGGTTAACCAAACAAGAAAGTAGGTAAAAGCTAGTTCAAAAGGTTGGACATATTTCACCTCCATGACAACGCAGCCTGAAGCTAGTAGAAAGTTGCTCTGAATTATGAACAGTGATAAATCACCTATACAATTATTCACACGGAAAGAACGGCAATATATATCCCATTTAACTTTAGGTCACTTGACACAGCTCTATAACCAAATTAGGATACTGCTGGTATATATCGCTCCTTAAGTACAGTAGATATATGAATTTACATCAGACATAACCTTTCAAATTGCGCCCGATTATTCGGCATTTCGGTCCTGTCAAACCTTGAGCCATCCGCCTGGATACACCTCGGTTGTCTTTCTGTTGTCCACATTCTTCGCCCTTGAGTCGCTCTGAATTGATTTTTCAGAAAGTGAAGGCAGAATTGTTGTGAAGCTTATCCCCTTGCTCCTCCTGCAGCATTGATAGACGGTTTCAGAAGATCTAGCAATGTCCTGCACGTCAGCTTACTGCCTAATGCTCACAATGATCCCATACCTGAGATGAGTTACAAAGAACACGACGCCGATGAGCGTGATCCCTCCAGCAACTGACTTTAGCACTCCTTTCCCTGATTTGGGAGCATTGTTCCCGGTCCCCTGAGCATTGCTGTTGTTTTCAGTTTTATCCAGTTCGTCGGATTTGCAAGCATCCTGGATTAGTGAAGGCAAGATAAATGTTATTGTTATATTGTGGTAGTCCAGACAAAAAGAAATAACAATAAGAGTAGCATCCAAAATGCTTAGCATATCAGGAAGTACCATGTGATCCTTAGTCCTTGCGCTATCATCTTTTTCTGGATGATCAGTGAATATTTTCCCATTTCCCTGAATAGAATCATGTGAAGGTTCGACGTGTCCATCATGAATCCTTTCAGACCCTTTGGCAGGAGGACCGTCCAAATCATTCTTGCAACTGTCGGAAGCTAAATAACTGTTTATGGAGTCTGATTCTTCTGAACTTAGTGAACATTTGTTTGTTCTAGTTGTTGAACACCGATCTGTTGGTGAGAGTAGGTTCTCATGAAAAGGAGTTGAATTCGTAGTATCAGCATCCATAACACCAGCGTCCAGTGATCCCGCTGATTCGGCGAGAGACTTCTCTTCGGGCATTTCATGCCCACTGTCTCCATAGCCTTCTCTTTCTTCCTTGGGGGCATCACCCAACTGCAAAAGCTCGGAAAGTTTGTCGTCATCAAGAGAATCCTGAGGCCCTAGCACAAAGAGACTGCTCTCTGCTTCATCAGAGTCATAATGTCGGTCACTTTGTTCATCACTCTGTCCTTCAAATATGCTCTGTGGAAAATAGGGATTGAAAGGATTGATATTGATCAGTCAGTAAGAACATGCAGAGCAAACTGAAGCAATCGTTAGAAAGAGTTTGCCAGCTAATGTAGTACTTTAGAAATGGCACACGGACTGTGCCCACTCGAACAAGATGAACTGCATTGTGGCTGCTCCAGACTTCTGCGGATGCCTCCAACAATATAGTTGGGCATGGCTATTGTGTGGGTTACAACATCAAAATCAGGAACCTGTCACCAGAGAGCACAAACACTTGTTTTAGAACTACAGTGTTTATTGGTCAATGAAAATTTGACCGAAAGGTTTTTATTTTGCAGAAAGAAAGGCATTGTTGAAATAGGTTGGATTCAAATCTAGGACTTACGTTCAGCTGCATCATCCCGGCCTTTTTAGATAGTGAACGTATGCACATACACACTTTCCGAACATTTCTTTTCTCGACCACATCAGAAGGGGTAAACAAATCAATTCCAGCTAATCCAAGGGTTTGGCATACCTGGAAAATAAAATAAAATGATAAACCTGCCCTTTCAAAAGAAAATAAATATCAAGCCAGTAAAGTGAAAATTAATGCACTTAAAAATTGAAAATAAAGATGACGACTTGACTGAACTGCTACGAGTAACATTAAATTATCAATACCTTTAGAAACGAGTCTACTTTTGGATATGGAGTATATTTCCCGTTAGTTTTACCAAAAGATGGCCTCTCATAAATATATACTTTTGATTGCTTGAGTTGTTCTTTGTTCTTTCTGAGTAGCCTCTTCCATATCACTTTGGAAACTTGAAATCTGTCGGCATAACAAACAGAATATATCAAAGAAAAATTATGAAAAGCTAAGGAAATAAAAAAATGTGTCAGAACATGTGACTACTTTGACAATATTGCCCATATAAATTAAGGTAAAGGATTGGGCAGTGTTAAGCATGATGTTCTGAATAGGCATAATGTAGACATAAGCCCACACTTGTAAAGAACCAAAGTTGCCTATTAGGCATTATCAGCTAAAGTATATTATTCACTGCAATCCAAGATCTCTTAGTTGCACATAACATCACTGGAAATTCGTGCAAAAACCTACAAAGTAATACCAAGTAGTAGGATTGCATGCTAAAAAAGTAGAGGATGAATCGATCTTACAGCAATTCCCCGTCACCTAGAAGGTCTGCTACCAAAATGTCTTCATCAAACCTAACATGTAGAACTTCGCCAAGCCAGATTTTTGTTTGTTTCTGAAACGAACACATAAATAAAAAGGGAAGCCACAAAATAAATAAAAAACATCAGCACAAAGGTAAAATAATAATAAATATAAAAAAGCATAACAGAAGATATTCCAATGTACAGAAGCAGGATAGCGATAGAGAAAAAAGTAGTTAGCGCAGAAGTATATGTATAACCAACAAGAAAAGCATTCTCGGTACAGGAAGTCTAACAGAAAAAAAGATGTGTTGGTAAGCATCTGCACGCAAGCCCATAAGGATATATAAAAGAACATAATGAAAGAACTTATTTTATTTTTTGCGAAAGCAGGATGAAAGAAGTACACTACAGTCTATACCACTACCTCCATTCCTAAATATAAGACGTTGGGGCAGTTTCATAGTATTTCTTGTATCCTATACAGCCTAAGTATTGGTAGTTACTAAAACTGTCTGCGGTTGAGTTTAGGATGCATACTTAGGAGCACAGCATAGGTGTACATTTTAAATACATCCGGCGCGATACGATTGACATTCATGGCAGAATAAGTTAACTGGTACTACAATTTTATCCAATGTTGACACGGAAAAAAAATTAGAAAGTTCTACAGAATGCACATCTCAACCTCGTGTTTACTGCTCACAAATTTGCTGTGCAAAACAAAATTTACACATCAACACTTCGAGAAATGTGAATAAATCCACATCCGACGTCCCATTGCAGTGGTTGGCAAGCACCGCATCCATCCCTCTCTTTCAAGTGCGCGGATGCCATTTACAACTGCAATAGGACGTCGGGTGTGGATACTGGGCGTTGAGGAGCGAGATAGCGAATCAGCGTCAGTTTTTCTTCGCAAAACGGCTCGAGCATGCGCATCGTCTCCGAGACGTCGAATCAGAGTATCCTATCCTGAATGTCTGGCGCGGGCGCGCGGCAGATCGCCAGGCCAGACCGTACGCGCACATAGAACGCGCGCAGGACCATCGGCGGCAACAAATTAAGGAACAGAGCTGGCCAGGAACCCAGCGCGCGACGCCGGCCGTCCGGCCGTCACGCGCTCCGGCTGCGCTACGCCGGGAACCTGCCGCTGCGGGTGCGCCGAGAGAGCGGGGCAGGCCTTGTCGGAAGATGAAGGTGAAGATGAAGGTGGTTTCGACTGGCTGACTGACCTGCAGGAAGGCGTCGTCGAGCTGGCGGAAGCTGGACGCGGGCGACGCCTTGTCCACGCGCACCACCCCCGTCCCTGTCCCCGTCCCCGTCCCCGGCGCCGGCGCCGGCGCCGTCCCCTGCTGCCGCTGCGCCCTCCTCATGGCGATGGCGACGGCGCGGCGCGTCCCTCGAGAAGAGATCCTCTCGGTCTGGCTGCCGCCGCTGCTACTTGCTTGCTTCAGCGGCGGTGGAGTGCGCGGCGATGCGGGCGGGTGCGGGGGGCGGCCACGCGGTGACCGCGTGTCGCGCGCTGCGCCGGAATAAGCGCGGCCGCTACGGTACGAGACCCCCGCGCGCTAATACTACTGCCACTGGCACTACTGCTGGCCTTTTCTATTGCCATCCCGCGCGCGTGATGCGCGCGCCCATCGCTGGGATTTCGCTCCGTTTGCCGTGCGTGCGGCGGCCAGCCAGAGCCAGAGCCAAAGCCAAGTGCGTGTGTGTGCAACGTGCCGACGCCGAGGGAGGGGCGCGTGCGCCAGGTTTTGATTTCCGGGCCAGGGCCAGGGCCGGGTCTGGGGTTTAGCGGTGCGAGCGGTGCTGCGCGCCGTGTCGCCGTCTGGCTCGTCACGACTTACACGAGCAGGCGGGACAAAACCGCGAGACGGAGGAGACGGCGACCGGGCTCGCGCCGTGGGCGCCCAGTCCGCCATCCGTATCGTATGGCCACGGACCGTGGCTACTACGAGCAGTACACTCCAGAGTACAGACTGGTAGACTGCATACAGACACGGTGCTCGCTCGTGTCCTGTGGTGCAGGAGACGAGTCCTCTGGGAGAAGAGGTTGCTTTATCCATCTCGACGACGTACGGCCAGAACAGGACGCAGCAGATAATCTGGCTGTCAAAGGTCTCGAGTACGCGCGGAAACAGCTGAAATCCAGTGGTGGCGTGAGCTTCATTGGGATCAGTAGGAGTATTTCTTATCCCGTGTTACCACTACTTCCTCCGTCTGAAAAAAATTTGTCCCAAACTTGTCCGTCAAATGGATGTATCGCTTTTTCGGACGGAGGGAGTACTTCGTATCGTACGGAGAAATGCAATTAGCATTTCAATCAAACTTTACTCCATGCAATATTCAACGGATAGGGTAAAGCACACTCTACTTACGGAAGGATTTAACCGATATACTAGTACTGTCTGCTGTTTAGTCAAACCGCAATTATTTAGCGGCCGACCACCACGTGCAAGTTGATCATAGTAAATCACACGGAACCTTAATCACATTCCAGTTTTCAGGGCAGGTAATCCAGGTAGCATCTCATTTGATGATCCGGTCAGCAAACAGAATGCGACCTGAAGGAACCTAATAAGATACACAGCAGTTGCTCCTGTTGATTGCGGGCAAGTGATAAAGACCACAAAAATGCAAATTTCCCACTCGCTATAAGAGAAAAGAATGCTGCTATACCATGCGATATAATGCTCCGGTTGATTTAGGAGCAACAAGCAGCCATGTGGTAAAGAATAATAACCAGTGGTCAAACATTTACAAAGCAGCAGAGCAGGTCACCCTAGCAGCACTGCAGTTCCAACTCTCCTCCACTAACTTGTACAACAAAATCTATTGAAACCTTTGCCTATGAAGAAAATGCACAAACAATCCAACAAACATGGTCAGTGCTCAACCTCACCCATCATCCTATTTGACTGCACATGCTCAACTACGTCCTCCTACAGTATGGTCCCCCAAGGTGGAGATCATGAAGATCTGCAAAACGATAGGCTATGTGATCAAATGGAACAATGGTGTGCAAAACTGGCATTGACTAAATAAACGGGAAAGCTAACATCTAGGATGCTTGTACATAATACGTTTGGCATAAACAGACAGCTTACCAAATCAGGAGATGAGCCGTGGACCGTGGTTGCACAAACAGAGAAACCACACTATCAATACTACTGCCTATTGATCGGAGGAGACAAAGAATCAAAAGAAGCTCGAAGTGGCCTGTTAACAAATGGGTGCGCCAAAAGTTGTGATGCGGAAGGTCGCTCGTCTGGATCGACTCGTACACACTGGCGTATGAAATCTTGAGCTTCTGGTGACAAGTAGCTGGGGATGGGAGGTTGTTCTCCTTTGCCAATCATAAAGAAAGCATTTGTCTACACAAGTAGCAAAGAAGCATTAGTTGAGAGCCGACAATCAACACCAAGTAGGTTAAATTTCAATGAGTTATCCAGATTATCATTCGGAGAGAAGTACACTCCATAGAAATAATCACACGCACGTTTTTTAGAACCCCATCAGACACAAATAACGTGCTATTTTCACCGTAATAAAAATATAGTTAAAAAAAACACAAAATTTTGAAGGCACAGGGTTATCATTGTTATATGTACCAAATGCAAAAATTAGAATAGCTATATCTGATAAATGTTTCAGGCTTGGAAGGAAATTAGAATAGCTATATCTGATAAATGTTTCAGGCTTGGAAGTGGGGAAGGTGATGATTTCCCCATGTTCTGCCTCAGCAAGTGCATGGACAGTTCCCAAATCCCAAAATATCGATTAACTTAAAGAAAAAGGACAAGATCTGCTGGCATCCTACCGCATCTTTATTACAAAGTCAAATAGCGAATCAGAGTTTTTCTGCAACTTAATTATAACATTTTTCACACCCAAAAGTTCAATGCCCTAGACAACAAAGGTCTAACGATGCAACATACTTAATTTTCTGTGTGGCAAGTCAATACCAGAGAACTAAAACATGTGAAGTTGAAAATATGACATACCCACTCGACATTAGGATATGGTATTTGGCGGGTTAGCATTTCCAACACAGTGCAGCCCAAGCTCCACATATCAGCTGCAGGCCCATATGTTTTTCTAGGATTAACAACCTGCAAGTGGGAAGGTGCATTTAGAACTTGGGCGCTTATTAAAAGATACCACAAAATTGTTCCTGAAATATCGCCAAATAACATCAAAGTTGAATAGTTTGAATCTGATCAGCATGGGCTAAAGTATGACTATTACCTCAGGTGCCATCCAATAAACACTTCCTTTGCATGATCTCAGCATATTAATTTTAGACATCTGAAATTAAGAGAAAGTACCACATAAGACAATTTGCCATTTGAAGACGTGCAAATAATATAACTTCGTAGAAGAAACAAGGCTCACCTCCTTTGCCAACCCAAAATCTGCAAGTTTTACTGATCCATTTGCATGAACCAATATATTGGCGCATTTGATATCTCTGAGTATAAAGAACTGTCTCAATTAATCAAAAGTATTTGTATGAACTGGCATCAATTTTATGGTAATTTAGGATTAGACCCTCTAAACACAGGTAATTCTATGATTTGACATTTCACCCTCTTTATTATTTTCCGTTGATGTTTTGCTTCTTTTCCACCCATTTGATATTTCAACTATGGTAATTTAGGATTAGACCCTCTAAACACAGGTAATTCTATGATTTGACATTTCACCCTCTTTATTATTTTCCGTTGATGTTTTGCTTCTTTTCCACCCATTTGATATATCAACTTTGCCCTCTATAGCTATTCAGCAAAAAAAAACAGGTGTTGTAGGTGTGGTCGCTGTGGTGCAGGTTAGGCTTGGCCAATGGCCGGAGCAATGCTTTGTCGAGGCTGACAATCAAGTTCATATTGTAGCCTGGGGGGGGGGGGGGGGATGTGCTTGCCATTACTACCAAGTGCAAAACCAAAGCATGTGGCAGGTGAGCAGGCTGTATCACCACTCCGCCATGGTACTCGCCTTGTAGTTCTCAACGAGCACATGAGGGGGTCCATTAATTTGCTAGTAGTATGAAGGTCCAGAGAAAGCTCATTTATTGATCTAATCTTTGCTGAATAGGGTTAGGCAATTGTAGTGCACATGTGCGTGCGTATGCGCCTGCAGGCTTCAGGTGCTTAGGTATACATGGTGAAAGGCACTTGTGGCAGACTAAGGCATAGCCTAGTGGTGGGAAGGGGCTGATGACTTCCCACCCACCCAGGTTCAAGGCATGGTACTTGCAATTTGGGTTTGTTGCACCAATTATACTGTAGGGGGCTCCCTTAGAGTCTTTCAATAAAAAAAAGGCACTTGTGTTTTTTTCAAAAACAATAAAGAATTTCATTTACGTACAGGGCAAAATTGGCATTTCAAGTGAGTTAAAGATGCATGAAATGAAGGGAAAAGAAATAAAGTGATCAAAATGCCAGATCATAGAATTACGGGTGCTTAAAATGGCAAATTCTCCGAAATGTTAAAGTGGTGTATTCTCAGTATAGCCTTGTAGTAAATGGAAGCATAAAAAATGACATATCCAATGCAAAACAAAAAGAGACAAAATGGGATGAAAAACAGACATCAAGCAGTTCCTGTATTTGACCAAGCCAGCAATGGCGCCTTTTCCAGGGTACTAGTCAGAGGGGCAAGTGTTTACTTGCTCTGATGTAGAGAATACGAAATGATGATGGTCAGCGAATTAGTTGCTCTGTTTCCAACAGGCTGTACCTCATCGATCATTGTTGTGTTCTTTGTTGGCTTCACAATCCCAAACTACAGTACCGAGGGTACTCATACAAACCATGTAATGCACTGATTTTTAATTTTTTTTTATTCAACTAACATCTCACCCTCCCACTTGACCCAAAATGAACAAAAAGAAGGTAGAGCAAAAGGGCTTTATTTGCTTATGAACCAAAAGAACCTACTTAACCTCCAGTAGTCTATGGTGGATGCCACCTTAAGAAGGTGGAGCAGGTACTAGCTTTTGGAGCGAACTTGCTCCCTATGTGCTATTCAAATTATAAGTGCATGACACATGATATCAAAAACTCATTATTCGATACTAGAAGAAGAGGTTCAAAGGACAAAATTTATCGGCTCATAAGCACTAATTATTTTCAAGATAAATCCTAAGAGTAGCAGCATTATACCTGTGGACTACATTCCTCTCGTGGAGATAAACCAATCCATTGAGAATCTGCCTTGTGTACGCAGAGACTTGTGAGTCTCGCAGTTTATACTTTTGATAGAGGGATGAAAGAGAACCTTGTGTAACAAGCTCAATAAAAATGTAGAGTTTTGATTCTTCCTGCATTTACATTTTGAACATCATTATACACAAATAAATCAAATTTTGTATGTGACATAAGGATTGCTTAAAGAAAAAAAATCGAGAATCATAATGCATATAACCTAGTAACATCAAAAGGAGTGTGGAATACCTTGTCAGTTCCATAATACTGGACTATATTTTCATGTTCAAACTGACTAAGGAGAGCGATTTCCTAAGAAACAAACAAAAAAATCAGGCAATGAAAAATATAGCTTTAGGAGATGTCAGAGCATGTGAAATATGCATAGACAATAGTTGATATCACAAAACTAATACTCTGAGACAAATAAGGAGCAATAGTTAACCTGTTCAAGTGAAAGAATAGATTGCTGTGCATTGCTTCCTTGGTCAAGCAAAGATACTTCCTTAACAGCAAAGAACGCACCTTCACTGCAGAAATATTCAATAACAGACAGCATTGAAATATATTAAATGCTTATCAAATGGTACAGCTGAAACAAGTACACTTGCTCACTCCTAAGAATAGGTACCAGACATTAACTCCTTCCAATATTTTCACAAATAGAGAAATGTCTACTGTGCAGGGATAATCAGAAGACATGTTTTGTAATGCTCAGCTGGTTGATTATGTTGTTTTGCATTTTAGTAGCTGAACAAAAATCAAGAGTTGGGTATCAATCAATCTCAGTCAGTAAAGGGTCAAATCACCGCATCCTTTGCTTTTGTATATACAATATGCCGTATTTTTTTCCTTCCAAAACCAAACTAATTCCCTCGAGCCCATCTTAGTTCTTCCTAGATCAGCCAAACAGTAGAAGATAAGGCAATCAGCAATCACTCTACTAGATCCCAGTCTGTGCAGATTATTGTGAGCTTTATGACATATGAATAATCATGGCCAGAACATGTACAGAAGTATGCCATCAGCAAATCAACATTTGTTGTACCAGACATGTTACTACGGCAGACGGCAGTGATCTGCTGCCTCGTCTGGTCGCCCTAAATTACAGAAACGGGCTTGGTTGTACAACTCACTATTCGTACCACCAGAATATAGCAAGATGTGAATAGAACATAATAAGGTTTGAAGGGCCAAAGTTAAATGTATTCCGTATTATATTCTCAATACACCGTGTTCATGTGTGTGAGATTCCTTTTTTACGAAATTGAGCGATCAGTGCGTATCAGATCTGTTCTGAGCACCTCCACACCAAACCAAGTAACACACATACTTACCCGAATAGATGTTTAATAATCTACATGTAGAATGATATAGAGCAATGTGCTTCTAAAGTCTAGCACATACTAAATGATGTGGTGCTGCCCTGTTGTAGTGACGGTACAACGGGCTGTTTGGACTAAGTAAGCTTATCTGTAGACAAACTAACCATAACACAAGGCGAATAAACAGGTTTACTTTCAGGTTATGCCTAAATTAGACAGAAGAGCCCAGTACCTCCTTGGACCGTTTAGAATTTAAAACATATGAGGTGCATGAACAATAAAATGCCAATAATAACATTGCTACTTACTCACTGATCCCCTCGTACACCATCCCGAATGAGCCACTTCCCAGAAGTGCACCACGCATCCATGACTTGATGTTCCGCTTGAACTTGCCATTCGGCGAGATGACGAACACGGCCTCTGTATTTGTGCTAGATGCATCATCGTCATTGGTTGTCGACAATGAGGATGTCCCGGTGAACCCTTCAAAGGTCTCCCCTACCCTCCAGCCTTTAAGTTCCCCCTCAAGCCCCGTCAATCCTTCATCGTTCTCCTCAGGATTATCCTCCTCTGCGTCTGACATCGGAGATGTTTCAACATGTCCATAGGCCATTCTCAGTTCACTATTCTCCTCCGTGGGAGCGAACGAGTTCACAATGTCCCAGGCCGATCCGCTCATGATCTCAGCCACAGACGACTGCCTCGCCGGTGGCAGCGCGAGTCCCGTGATCGGTGGGGGCGGGGAGAGCACTGGCGGCCGTACGCCCCGGATCCCGACCTCACCGCCGCCCCTTCTCGGCGAGGGAAGCGACAAGGCCGCGACGGGCGCCGCAACAGCAACCGCACGGGTAGCTTTGGGGGATTCCTCCGGCGCCACGACGATGGGTTCGTCCACCGAGTCAGTGGCAGTGGCGGTGGAAGCAGAGGAGGAGTGGATGGACTCCTCGGGAATGGGGTCGGGGAAGGAGTGAGGCGCGGGCCACGGGACCTCGGGGGCGGAGACAGTGCGGACGACGGGGGCGGGCTCCTCCGCGGGAGGAGCCGACGAGTCCGGGTCCGGGCGGGGGCGGGCGAGGAGGTCGGAGCTGGAGCGCGCCTTGCGGGCCTCCCAGGCGGCGACGGGGATGGCGAAGTCCTCCGGCCCCGACAGCCCCAGGCTGCGGCAGAGCTCGTCCACCTCCCCCTCCGCGCTGCCGTTGATGCGGAAGTCGGCGCCGCCGCCCCTGGCCGCGAGGTCGAGCGAGCGCGTCGGCCGCGTCCCCGGCGAGCGCTCCGACGACGAGGTCGACCACGAGGCCGACACGGACGTCGTCGCCGCCGCCCCCGCCTCGTAGTCGATGTGCTTCGCCGCGTTGCGCCGCTCCAGCCGCGGGCTGCGTCCGCGGCTCCCGCTCCCGCTCCCGCTCCCGCTGCCGTGCCCACTCCCGCTGCCGCTACCGTGCCCGCTCCCCCGGCGGCTGCTGCCGGAGTCCATGGCGGCGGCGGCGGGGTCCCCGCCGCGGCGGCCGGAGGAGGAGGCGGGCGAGGACTGCTTGCTACGGGCCCACGAGAACATCTGGATCCATACGCCGGGCCGAGGGTGCTGCGCGGCGCCGAATTTGAGGCCCCGCGCCGCAGGATTTGGGGATTGGGGGGCTCCCGTCGCCGTCGGCCTCGGCGGCTTGCGGCTGCTTGCGGGGGAGGGGGAGAGGAGAGGTGGCGTGCGCGCTCGCTGGCGCGGTGGGTAAATGATTTCCCCGCGGTTCAATGCCAGGTGGGCCTGCGCCGTCGCGGGGCCCGCGGGCAGTCGCGTCGGGGCGTCGGGGCTTGCGTGGTCTCGTCGGGGAAGGGGACGTCGGCGTGGCTGGACGCGGGTTGACTGCGACGACCGGCGGTGGATTGGCCCGCGGTTACAAGGACGGGCGGACGGGGTCGATGCGGCTACGCGTGGGTCCCACCAGTCAGCGGGAGACGCGAGCGGTGAAAACGTTGGCGTGGACGTGAGGCCAGTGGTAATAAAGCGTGTGAAAGCGCGCCGTCGCCGGTCCGTCCACCGGCTGTCAACGGCAGCGGCGCAGCCGCGCAGGCAGGCAACAGGATTCGGTGGCGTCCGGGTCGGGTATCTGGGGACTATTAGCACATGGTGCAGTAATAACAGTAAGCAAGTGGTGGCCAGTGTAGTACAAGTTGCCGCCACTTTGCTTGCCACTGGAGCCTAGAGAAAAAACCGTGCTGCTTTTTACAGTCTCAGTCTTGACGACTACTGCTTGACGAGTACTCCTCGATCGGAAGTGTCGATTGCTGGACGGAGAAGCGGTGCGAGATTATGTGTGTCTGGAACAAGAATGTTGCGCCGTTCGGGTGGATTGGTTTGATTAGCAGCTTTAGCGCTGGCCTCCCGCGTGGGACAGATCGGCCGAGGTTTGTTAACTTCTCCGGCGGTGTCTGTCTGTCCGGCCGTGTCTACGTGTGCGTGTGGCTCATGTGCTTCCAGCTCGACGGCGACGTGGGCGGGCGCGCGCGCGCGTGTTCACACCCGTGGAAGTGGAAGTGGGAGGGGCGAGTGTGGATGACGCGGCTGGATGGCGGGGTGCCGCGAGGGTCACGGGCGTGCTGCGTGCATACGTATAGCTCGGTGTTGTTTTTTTTATTTTTTTATTTCTTTGTTTTCGAACGGTCGGCTTCTTCTGGTCCTGGCGGCTAAGCAGCATCGCGCCACCACGTGGCGAGTTATTCGTTCTTGCGTTGAAGTATGCAAGTCGTCCTGCTTGGTGTACCATAGGAGATTGCGGCGAAAGCAAACCATAGGGGATCGGAAAAGAATATGTGTGTTCCATTCTCATCCACTTCCTCACTTTAGTACTCCAAGGCAAACTACCAAAAAAGAGTCGTCAAAGAAATATCCTAACATTTAGAGGAATGTGATGGTTGTGTGCATCACAATGATGCAAAAGCCGGAGCTTTCAACCTTCTTTTCAAAAAAAAATAGGGGGCTCGGGGTTTTAAGGCTTCCTCCATCCACGGAGGCCCAGATTGACGGCCAACCTTTGGTGCAACAACCAGAGAATATTCCTAGTGTTGCGAGCGATCAAGATATATACTTCAGGATACATGGAGAGATGGATCCGGGAACTAATGCCAAGAGGGCACGTCACGTGTTTATCTCATCCATCCTGAATGACACATGCAATGGAATATTCCATAGGATTTTTTAGGATGTTCATGACAGTCACATTCGGAGCGCTGCATATGGCGAAGAGAGCCGGGGATTCCTCTGTAAGGGCTCTCGAGCTAGACTAAACGTCCAACCAAAACAGGTGGACTCTCCATCCCTCGCCTCATGTCAGGCTTCCTCCTAGATGATGTGATTGGATCATCTTGCATACTTGGGTTATGTTTGTGTCGGCTTTAGGAAGCATATTCAACTTTGAAAAATCTGAAGCAAACGACTATTTCGAACCAGCTTCGGTGGCAAAGTTCGAATTCGATTCATTTCATTTTCGGGATTTTATTTTCTAAAGCACATCCTAGCATACTTCAACGACAAAATTGCGAATCAGCTTTGTAAGAGAAGTAAATCCACAACAACGCGTTTAAACTGAAACAAACAGGGCCTTGGGATCCCTCCCTCCTGGAGCACTAGAAGGGCGAGTGCCCTTGGAGGTGTTTGTTCTTAATAAGATGAAGCCACATGCCACCCTCGTTACAAAGGATCTTCCAAACCTATTTCGTAATGAGCACATTCATTTTGCGGGAAGCCAAGATCTCACTCAACGTTGGTCTCTAGGCTTACGTGTTAGGAGGAATTAGTATAGGAGGGTGATGATCCGCAATAAAAGCTTTTCTCCTCTTGTCGGCGCCGCTGCAAGTCCGTCCCATCTCTGATGGCCTCTAGGCCATGGAGGTGTGGGGGATTTTGGCCCCCTGCCGGCGGGAGGGACCCCATTGTCGTTATTGTTAGCGTATTGGTTGGGGCTGTGTGGCGGCGGTGAAGTCCTTAGTAGGAATAGTGTCTCCCACGTTCTATCCTCGTCCCGATTATGTGTCTAGCGTCGTCGGAGAACGTGTGGAGTGTCTCAGTCGAATCTCACGGGATTCAGTCGGTGATGGTCTTCGGTGGATCTGTTTGGATCCGGTCTTTTTTTTTTAACGCAAAGGCAAAAGATTTGCCTCATTCATTAATTAAGGGGGAAGACAAGGTTTAAGTCGGAGCCACATGAGGCCCATTGAATACAAAGTCATTACTCTCGCGGTATCAAATTACTCAGGCGTTTCGCACCCACTAGCACCCAGAGCCTAGCTTCCCCCTTCAAGTTTCGCAAGATGATTTGGGGGGGCGTCGATTTCTTCTGGAAGACCCTTGCATTTCTCTCATTCCAAATGGTCCAGGTGGTGAGCAAGGTGAGAGTCGCCATCGCCTTGCTGCGCCTGGCCATATGAGTCCACCAACTACTGAGAGAGTGATGAGCTGCCCACTGGTTGGTGTTGATATCGCCAATTTGCAACCAATCTCTAATCAGCCTCCACAACCGCATAGTGTACCGACATCTGTAGAAAAGGTGAGCGGCGGACTCGAACTCCCTCTTGCATAACGGGCAGAGACCACAATTTTGCATCCCGCGCCGCTCTAGGCGGTCAGCCGTCCACACCCTATTTTGGATGGCTAGCCATGCGAAGAATTTGACCTTGGGGGGTGCCCAGACTTTCCAAATGACCTTGTTCATGGGCGTGAGGATAGCTCCCATGAATTGCGCCTTATATGCTGATTTGGCCGAGTATTCCCCATTAGGGGAGAGCTTCCAAATGATGGTGTCATGGACGTCTTGGGAGATGTTTATATGAGAGAGCAGAGACCACAGTTCGACGAATTGAGTCACATGATTCCAAGTCAGCTCATAATGCATGTCGATGGCCTTGATCCACGCATCATCGTGCAAGGCCCTACTAACCTTTCAACTTTTGCGCTTCGAGATCTTGTATATGAGGGGTGCAACATCAATTGGCTTCTTGCCGCCGAGCCACGGCGCGTCCCAAAATGGCGTCCTTTCCCCATTGCCAACTGTGATGGTGGTGAGAGCATAAAAAAGATCCATGTCCTCTTTGTCGCACGGGTTTCCTGAACCAACCCAAATCTTCGTTGGGTCATGCCACTCATACCATGGCCAACGCAACCGGAGAGCTCTGGCAAATTTGTCAAGATGTAAGACACCTAATCCTCCTAGGTGAGTAGGCCTACAGACAGTTTCCCAATTAACCTTGCACTTCCCTCCGGAGACCTATTTCGTGCCCGCCCAAAGGTAAGCACGCTCAATCTTGTTGATGCTCTGGAGAACGGATGGTGGCACAATGAGTGGGGTGAGGTGGTGGATGGCCTGGGAGGTGAGGACTGACTTCACAAGAGCCCCACGTCCAATGGAGGTGATATGCATGCCCTCCCAAGGCACAAGCTTGTTCGCAATTTTGTCCTCCAGGTGTTGATAGTCCACTCGCTTAAGTTGCCAAACAGAAAGCGGCAATCCGAGATATCTCATGGGGAAAGAAGCTCGAGTGGCTGGCATGTCCTCAAGTATGGCGTCCAAATCCAAGTGTCGACACCGAATAGGCACCACAGAGCTCTTGTGAAAGTTTGTGTGCATCCCTGTGACCTCACCAAACCCCTCCAGGATGTCGGCTAGGTTTATAATATCCTCCCGAATTGGCGCCACAAAGACAGCCGCGTCGTCAGCATAGAGTGATGTCCGAATGATGGTGCCACGCCCTCTAATCTTGTGCAGAATCCCAATCCGCGTGGCTGAGTTGAGCAGTTGTTGTAGCGGGTCAATCGCAATAACAAAAAGAAGCGGTGACATCGAGTCTCTTTGCCGTAGGCCCTTCCCGTGGCTAATCGGAGAACCGGGAACCCCATTGAGGAGCACCCGTGATGATGAGGTGCTAAGAAGGGCAGCAATCCAATCACGAAATCTGCTAGGGAAGCCGCGCCGCTGAAGAATATCAAGGACATATTCCCACCGAACCGAGTCAAAAGCTTTTCGGATGTCCAGTTTGAAAAGGAGTGATGGAGTCTTATTCTTGTGGAGGCGGCGTGCAAGGTGTCTAACGTACATGAAGTTGTCATGAATGCTTCTCTTCTTTATGAAAGCACTTTGGGCGTTGGATATGAGGTTGTTCATGTGTGGGCTAAGCCTCGCTGCAAGCATCTTGGAGACAATCTTGGCAATGGCATGGATGAGGCTAATGGGCCGGAAATCGGTGATGTCTTCTGCCCCATCCTTCTTGGGTAGAAGCACAATATTAGCGGAGTTGAGCCACTGGAAGTTGTCTACATGTAGGTTGCCAAAGTTATGAATCACAGCCATGACCTCCACCTTAATGATATCCCAACAAGACTTAAAGAATGCATCGGTAAAGCCATCCGGGCCGGGTGCCTTGTCGCACGGCATATGATCAATGGTGCACTTGACCTCCTCCTCAGTGAAAGGTGAATCAAGACCTTCCAAATCAACCTGGCCCATTTCAATATTTGCCCAATTAAAATCCCGACTCCTTGGCGTGCCTCTTCCAATGGCGCTAGAGAAATGATTATGCACAATAGTTTCCTTCTCCAAGTGGTCGGTGACCCACCCATTGTTATGCTTTAACCGGTGTATGTGGTTCTTGCGCCGTCTACCGTTGACCCTCAGATGGCAAAACTTGGTGTTGGCGTCGCCCTCTCTGATGTTGGAAATGCGAGCACACTGCTTCTTACGCGCCCTCTCTAACACAGCCAGGCTCATGACCCACCTCTTCAGCCTAATCCGGAGGTCCTGCTCATCATGGGAGAGAGGGCGAGATTCTTGAGCAATGTCAAGTTGAAGGATGATCAACAAGGCCGCATGAAGATGAAGCTTGGCCTTGGAGAAGAGTCCCTTACTCCATCTAGACAGATGCAAGCTTGTATTCTTTAGCTTATGGAATAAAACATGACAGGGCTCCGAGTGAGAGATTGGTTCTTGCCAAGCCTGCTGCACAACACCCATAAATCCTGGGATCTTTGTCCAGAAATTTTCAAACTTGAACATGCGAGGTCGCCGAGGGCCACTGTCATCGGCAAGTAGGAGGGGGCAGTGATCAGGCAGGGAGCTTGACAGGGCATGCAAGATGTGTGAGTCAAAATGTATGTCCCATTCAGAATTGCAAAAGAAGGAGTCGAGTTTGCACAAGGTGGGGTTCTCCCTTTCATTGCTCCAAGTGAACCGACGATTCTGCAAGTGGATTTCCTTGAGCTCACACAGATTCAGCGCTGCTCTAAATCGGTTTATCCAGCTAATGTTGATGTTTCTCTTATTTTTGTCTCGCGCCCGGTAAATTTGGTTAAAGTCACCGAGAGCAAGACACTTGACTCCGGCATTTGGCTTCTGGGCCACCAGCTCTCCGAAAAAATCATTCTTCCGGCCGGAATCCGTTGGGCCATAGACGGATGTGATCAAAAACTGCGAATCAGAGTTGCGAATGTTTACGTTGGCAGAGAGACAAAATTCAGATGTCCTCACATTTGAAACCTCAACAACGGAGTCATCCCAGAGCATGACTAAGCCACCTCGAGTGCCATTGGCGGGCCTTTGAGCAAAGCTACGGAGCCGGTTGCCGCCAAGATAGCAAGCAAGGAATTGATCAATACATGTCATTTTCGTTTCCTGAAGACAAACAATGTGGCAAGAAGAAGCAAAAATTGTTTCATGGACCGTCGCACGTCTGTCAGGGCAGTTTAACCCCTGACATTCCAACTCATGATGTTAATCTTTTGTTCTACCATTGGGAAACAGAGCAGTCTTCATAAAGTAGCCTCCCACGCCAGGTTCACATAGCAGCCACAAAAGGCACAACAGAACCAGCATGCTGGACAGCAGCTGATGCCAACAGGGTAGAATCATAACACAAACATGAGCCCCACAACATAACAGAGATACAGATAGTTTTGCTAACATGATGAACTAAAAAGCTACAGTAGGTGAGCCTTTGAAATGCTTCAGGCTCCAGTGTCGACCTCCGAGCCGACGACGCCGTCATGGTCCAGTGCAGCAGCTCCGCCATGCTCCAGCAGTGCGTCCTCCACTTCAGCAGCCCGACCTAAGTCAAGTTGGAACAACGCTCTGAGTGCAGAGATCACCGTTCCTGGGACTTGATCCTTGAACTGGTCGGCGAGCTCTTTCATCGCGCGCTCAGTAACATCCTCTCCATCTTTGACGATTCCCAGACCACGGCACACAAAAGTCTGGGCCTCCTTGGCAGCAGGGGCGGCCCGGCGGCGCGCTTTTATTCTTGCACTGGACCGCCGAAGAGAGAACCCACCGTTGCGGTCGATGTCCATCCCGGCCAGAGTCTTGCGCCTGTTGGTGAGTGCCCTTGACTGCTGGACAGGAGGCGAAAGCAGCAGCGGTGCTGTGGCCTGCACAAAGAGAGGAGCCAAGATGTCCGAGCTATCTTCTTCAGTGGCAGTCAGGGCGGACACAACCGCACTCTCCACGGGAGCCTCGAAACCAGGTGGATGAGGCGGCGTAACCACAGACAGAGGCTGGACGAGACGGCACGGTGAACATAGTTGTAGGGCCGCCTATACCCCGGTGGAGAGCGCGTCCATTGGCGGGACACGGCCGCCCTCCGAGCTTGGCCTCGCCGGAAGCACCGAAGAGGGAGATCCGGGTGGCGTGAGGTTGCTGCGAGACCGTTGCCTGGCCGCGTGTGGTGAGACCTGACGATGGGGGCTGCGTCCCCGCTCCTGCGTTTGGGAAGAACGCAGCGTGACCAGGCTAGCTTCCGCAGCCCCAGGCTGCTGGATGCGACGCCACACCAGGGCACCAGCAGCATCACGATGCAGCCTGGCCAACGGCGTGCTCTCCCCTTGGACAACTGTCGCCGGCGTAGGTGCGGCACCCCGGCGACGATCACGACGGTACTCAGCATGCCTTCCTTCATCCCGTCGTCCCTCCCTGTCGCGCCTCCCCTCCGCAGCGCGCGAGCGACTACGAAAGAAGCGGTCGGACCATGACCCTTGGCGCTCGCCAGGGCGCCCACGCCGATCTGCGTCGTCTCTGTCTCGGCGACGTCTGTCGTCGTCATCATCGCGGCGACGGCGGTCGTTGTCGTTGTTACGCCGTCCACCTTGGTTGCTCTCCCTGATGGCAACCTCTCCATCAATGATCCCATATTGCCAGTCGAACTGGTGCTGGTAGCGCGGTGTTGAAGCGTCCTGGCCAAAGTCTTCATGCAGGTCGAGATGCACGATCACCCGGTACGTGAGCCCAAGCCTCCCCTGTTGTTGTGTTGAGGAAGAGCTGGCCGCAGCAGAGTTGAAGCCAGGGAGTGGCTCAGAGCTGGAGACGATGATGTTGCTGCCGGTCGCATTGCCGCCGATGAGAGTCAACCACATGACCTTGGGAATCGCTGATGGATTGGTCGTCCAAGCCCAGAGGTTGAGCAACGACGCGTCTTCTTTCTGGGTCGTGGCCGCATCGAAGTAGTGCGTGACGGCCGCGCCGCCGATGAGCTTGCCCACGACGTCCTCGTTCCACGCGTTGAGTGGAACATTCTCCAGGCAGAGATGCACATGGTGGCGCAGCTTGACCGCGTCGGCATGAGCACGCGGTGACCAGTTGGAGAAGCGGATGTCCAGCTCTCCCTCCAATATCCTTCCTGGTGCGGCGGTGACGGCGTTGCGGTGGTGCTGATGCTTGAAGGTGATGAAGAAATCTTCTGGATAGTGCGGGATGACGGCGAAGAACTCCTTGCTGATGTGGGTGCGCGACTGGATGACGTTGGCGATGTCAGCGGCAGCCACGCGAGGACGCCTCCCACCGAGCCACACGATTGCTGCATTGTTTTGCAGGAAGGCCGCCTGCTGCTCCAAAGCGGGTGTGGTCGCCATGACCACGGCGCCCTCAGTTGGGCGTGTCGCAGGGTCCCCAGGCCGGGGCATGGCTGTCTCAGACGAGGGGAGCTGCCGGTCCGGATGGGGACTCGTTGGTGAAGCGGGAGGGGGTGGGGTGGGACGGGGGGGACCGAAGCGCAGCTCACAGTTCTTGGCCTTGTGCCCACTTCTTAAGCAGAGGTTGCAACGGATGGGGTCCCTGCAATTGATGGCAATATGCCCTCTTGAATGACAGTGGAAGCAGCGCCTTCTCTCCCTCTTCTGCCTTGAATTTGAGTGAGACTGAACACCATGGAAACCAGCTGGCTGGTAGCTGCGATTTGAATGCTTGTAGCCGGTAGAAGAGTTCCTCCACCAGTACCTTGGCTTAACCAGCTCCCAGCGAACATTAAGAGCAGGATTTGCCCCCTCTGGCAAGATCTGAAGAGCAGGCGCAGCAGGGCGCGGGGCGCCGCGCACGGCATCTGCAAAGGAGGGGGCGCCGCACTCATAATGGCCCACCGGCGCTACCGTCGCATCGCCACCAGCGGCAGTAACACGCCCTTCTTGAATGCGGCCGGTGAGAGCTTGACTTGAGCTGGCGTTGGCTTGGAGCGGAGTTTCCGGGACAAAGGACGAACCTGACGGCGTCGGGCGGCGAGCGTTGGGGGACGGGATCTGGATCCGGTAGGGTGGTGGCGGTGGGGTAGGGAAGCCAGGGGGTCTGGACGAGGTGGCTGTTGCTGTGGAAGCAGGGGAAGCAGGGGATGCGCGGGATGCAGGCACCATGGCTTGTGGCTGCGACCGCCGGAGCGGCGGGGCGCAGAGGTGCGGGGGCGGCGCGGTCGCCTTATCCGTCGCGGGCGGTGAACCTGACATTCGCATTGGATCCGGTCTTTATTCGTCTTCGTTTGGGTGTTTACATGTTTGATCTTTTTAATCTACGACTTTCTTCATGGACGATGGTTGCTACTCTGATGCACTGTTCCTACTGGGACTTAGCACGACGATTTTCCGACTGTCTACTACAATAGGGTTTTTGCCTGACTTCTGTGGGGGGAGAGTGATGACGGCGGCGCGTTTTCGGCTCGCTCCTCGTCGCTAGATGATCCACGGGCATAATTATAAATTTTATTACCTATGTCGTTCTTTGTACTGTCAAAATGAATAAATTGAAAGTTTCTAAAAGAAACATGCGAGACCAGAGAGGCAAGATTTGATGAGCAAGTCTAACAGGCAGCAGCCGGTATTTTGTGATGTCTGACTTTGGCTAGTAGTTATGGCTGTCCTTTCTGAGATGTTAGACAAGGAAGGAATTAAACTGCCTGTCAAAAATAAGGGAAGAAATTAAACTGAGTAGGGCCCACCCACCAAAGACCGTTGACGAGATACTATATAGACCACGCTTTCTTCCACAGTACTACTACTAGTACATGCATCCCATGAAACAGTAGTCAATGCGTCCCATAAAATCTTGCCCTGCATGTCCCTGTCATATTAGCCATCCACGTTAATTGAAAAAAAAAACCCAGCTAGCTGCCTCTTGGCTGTGACGAGAGAAACTGAGAGCGACCGAGCCGAACCGCTCCGGCAAGCGTGGCCTCGCCGCGCCGGCCACCACTCCCAGCCACAAACTGCGTGCCTGCGGTCTCGCGTGATCGCCCCCCTATATTTACCCTCCTCCCACGCACGACCATACGCGACAGCGACACGGTCCAGTCTTCGGACGCATGCCGATGCCGACGCAGACGTCCATGGGTGCCGCCAGGACGGTCGTCGTGACCGCCTACGAGGAGCTACCGCGCCGCCGTTCCGGCAGCTACAGCGCTTCGTCGTCAAGGACGCGCGCGGCCGCGGGCGGCTACAACCGCCGGGCGATGCTGCTCGCGTACGCGCAGCACCTGCGGCGGCGCGCTGGGCAGAGGTCGTCGTCGGGGCCGCCGCGCGCGCTGGAGTGGGGCGAATGGAAGCGGGCAGACGATCCCGGCGCCGGCAGCGACGACAAGGTACGGATCGGCAAAACATTTCTTATTTCATTGGATCATGCATGCACGACGTGCACATAACGTCCTCGATCGAGCAGCAGGTGGTGGCGGGGCGGAGGAGGGGCTGCTGCTCCAGGCTCCGGCTGTGGGTGCGGCTTTGGATCAGGACGTTTTTCCGTCGCGTCAGGAGGATCAGGGAGAACGCGTCATGCAGGAAAGCAGACTGAACGGGTTGGCCATGCACGACAGTTAGACGATACGAGGAGGATCAGGTGGTTTGTCATCGGCGAATTAGCGCCTGCATCTGCATGTGTCCCGGAATTTTCTTTCTGTTGTGCTGAACTCGTACGTGCATCTCCACATGAACGACATGTATATACTACCATAACAAAAAATGCAGATGGGCAGGGCAGGGTAGCCACTATAGCCAGTGCTTGCGTAACATTCTACTCCCTCCATTCCCAAATATTTGTCTTTTTGGGATTTCAACAAGTGACTACGTACGAAGTAAAATAAGTGTATCTATACTCTAAAATATGTCTACATACATTCATTCGTATGTTGTAGTCCATTTAAAATGTCTAGAAAGACAAATATTTGGGAACGGAGGCAGTAAAATTTAGACATGAGTTGAAGGTGCTTGCTCACAAATTGCTACGATACTTCTGTCTCTCTTGAAAGAGCCGTACGGCAGGATCTGGAAGACTCTTGAGTCAAAACCTTCCGAATTAAGGAGGTTAGAGACGCCTCATCTCCGGTGCTTTGCCGGCAAGGCCAGTGGATCTCCATTGTCTCTGGTGGCTACGGAGTGACGATGGGGACCATTGATCTTGGTGTCGGACGCGAGGTTAGTTTTTGGTGGTGTAGCAACAGCCGTGGGCAATAGGCTCTGATGCTAGCCATTGGATCCACGACCCAACGACCCAGAATCCCCCGTACCATGGGGTCATGGGAGGTGTGGGAGCACATGCTATTACCCCTTGGTTGATGGTGTAAGGTATGTTTTTTGACGTCACTGTGATGCAGGCAGTGATGCCTCACGTATCCACATGTGGCTAGCCATAGCTCGCCTATGGTGGAGCTGAGCATCGAAGGGGAAGACAACCCCCTAAGGGCATCTCTAGCCCTCCCCTTCAAATTTAACCCCCTTCCCCCAAACCCCTCCGACCCTTAACTTCTTAAATTTGAGAAGTTAAAAAAAGTGTGCACCTATCCCTTCCCTTGCCTTTTGCCTTCTTTTTTCCTTTCCTTGAAACTTAACTTCCTAAATAAATGTTTGGTAGTTCTTCATTCATTTGCATAGATACTCCATTTCAACTTGATATTTTCACACCAAATTAATTTGAAGCTTGATAATTCCAATGAATACATTTCAAGGACACTTCAAATTCAAAGACACTATAGGTGAAAATGAAGTAATGATCCAAATAAAACATGATAAAAGTACAAGAATCAAGTGTTATGAAGTTGCCACAAGTGCTCAATATGATCATCTTGGAGTTGGTGATGAGCTTCTTGATCTCGCGATGCAATGCCAGGAATCTTTGGATCATGTTTGCTTGATGTTGTGGTTGGACATGTTCCCCATTGTAGAGGCACCAAAAGTTTCATGCGCAAAAAAAAGAGGCACCAAAAGTTTAGCGGTTGTCCTCTCTCATTCTCATTGATCATGTGGTGCATGACAATACATGTTATCATGATCGACCATAGTACCAATGGGCTCCAATAGTTAATAGGGCCACAGACAATCGCAAATCATTTTGAAGCACACGTTTTCTATCCACATTATCTCGCTCCATATCATATATGGACTTTGCTATGAGTCCATCCTATGTATGCACCTTTGTAAGATACCCATAGTGAGAGGTATATGTAGGTAGTACCGAAGTGTGGGTGCTTGATATCCCATTTGTATCGTAAGGAAATGACATGTGTGCACCCCAATGTAGTTTCTGACCAAGGCAATGGATATATTAATCATCATGATCAGTTGGGGACGGGAGGTATCGGGAGGCACCTAAGTGCTTTGGCATCTGTTCAGCCAAAATGTACTCGTGGTTTCCGGAGTCATCTATTTTAGTTTTGTAAGTTTACCTATGTTGATGTTGTCAGTCTCTAAGGTGCCCAAATTGGTATAAAATAGGGTGCACCAGAGCTGAAGTGAAAACTATGTGAAAGCATGTTGACAGATGTAACAGCATAATTCCACTTGAACGAATTAGAAAAGATCCTTTAACTGGCATATTCGCCAAATAACAATATTGAGCTTAGCAGGTGATACCTCATCATGGTCAGCATATGGTCATCTAGCAATGAAATTAAGTTCTTAATGGAAGGACGGGAGTTTATTTCCCAAAAGTTCACTAGATTTTAGAATACGATAGCGGATTGTCTGGCTAATTATAGGTGTACTGAGATGTGTACTACTGTTTTTCTTCAAAGAGGTTCACCTTGTATTAAGGAACTCTTGACGGTTGATTGTAACCCTATTAATTACCTAGGGAGTAAATTCCCTACTTCCCCGCAAAAAAATAAGAGCTGCCCCTTGTTTGATGTTCTCGCAGAAACTTTTCTTCATGACTTTAATCTCTCCTTTTCCCATAAATTTGTTGTTTTACTTTTGCCATCGGGAAAATAAAAGTTGAGGATAGTTGCCAAAACGCTTGGGGATTCCTATGAAAAGGGATTCTTTTTTTGGTTGTCCGGGAAAACACTTGTATTACTCATAACTTAGGGTTACAATCATGTTTACACACAGATAGAAATTTTTTTGGACGTCCCTAGCCAAACAGCAATATGGCCCTGAGTCCCACCAAAACATTAGTATGGCCTTGAGTACAATATTTTAACATCATACTGATTTGAATAATGCTACTTCCTCGCTCACGAAAATTCCAAAGCCTGTATGGAGGCACACTAGTCTGTGAAAGAACCTAAGCGCTCAATTCAGCCACCAAGTGAAGAACCATGTGCACGTCATTTGCATGGATTGGTAGCACTGGCCACTATGCGCGAAGTTGAACTCATCAATCATGAGTAGAAATAGAAGTGGCCATAACCAACAATTTGTATCAAACTGCCTGACATTTTCCCGATGCCGCTCGTTCCAAATGCAACGGAGTGGGGTGTGTGCCTTGCCGCCTCATCAAGGAAAGGAATTGAAGGGAGAAAACACAAGGGGTATGTCGCGAGGCGAGTTAGTCATGGCGTGGAAAAGCTCGTTTCATCGCTTCGCTACTTGCTGAAGGAAATATGCCTTAGAGGCAATAATAAAGTTATTATTTATTTCCTTACATGTCATGATAAATGTTTATTATTCATGCTAGAATTGTATTAACTGGAAACATAATACATGTGTGGATACATAGACAAACAGAGTGTCACTAGTATGCCTCTACTTGACTAGCTTGTTAATCAAAGATGGTTAAGTTTCCTAACCATGGACAAAGGAGTTGTCATTTGATTAACAAGGTCACATCATTAGTTGAATGATCTGATTGACATGACCCATTCCATTAGCATAGCACCCGATCGTTTAGTATGTTGCTATTGCTTTCTTCATGACTTATACATGTTCCTTTGACTATGAGATTATGCAACTCCCGTTTGCCGGAGGAACACTTTGGGTGCTACCAAACGTCACAACGTAACTGGGTGATTATAAAGGAGTACTACAGGTGTCACCAAAGGTAGATGTTGGGTTGGCGTATTTCGAGATTAGGATTTGTCACTCCGATTGTCGGAGAGGTATCTCTGGGCCCTCTCGGTAATGCACATCACTCAAGCCTTGCAAGCATTGCAACTAATGAGTTAGTTGCGAGATGATGTATTATGGAACGAGTAAAGAGACTTGCCGGTAACGAGATTGAACTAGGTATTGGATACCGACGATCGAATCTTGGGCAAGTAACATACCGATGACAAAGGGAACAACGTATGTTGTTATGCGGTCTGACCGATAAAGATCTTCGTAGAATATGTAGGAGCCAATATGGGCATCCAGGTCCCGCTATTGGTTATTGACCGGAGACGTGTCTCGGTCATGTCTACATTGTTCTCGAACCGTAGGGTCCGCACGCTTAAGGTTTCGATGACAGTTATATAATGAGTTTATGAGTTTTGATGTACCGAAGGAGTTCGGAGTCCCGGATGAGATCGGGGACATGACGAGGAGTCTCGAAATGGTCGTAAAGATCGATATATTGGACGACTATATTCGGACATCGGAAAGGTTCTGAGTGGTTCGGGTATTTTCGGAGGTACCGGGGAGTTACGGGAATACGGGGAAGAGTATTGGGCCTTATTGGGCCTTAGTGGGAAGGAGCCAGGAGGTGGCGCGCGCCCCTCCCAAGCCCAGTCCGAATTGGACAAGGGGTTTGGGGCGCGGCCCCTCTCTCCCTTCCTTCCCCTCTTCCCCTCTTTCCCCCCTTGACCTAGTTGGACTAGGAAAGGTGGAATCCTACTCCCGGTGGGAGTAGGACTCCCCTGGCGCGCCCAAACCTAGGGCCGGCCTCCTCCCTCCCTTGCTCCTTTATATACGGGCAGGGGGCACCCCATGGACACACAAGTTGATCTTCGTGATCGTTCCTTAGCCGTGTGCGGTGCCCCCCTCCACCATATTCCACCTCGGTCATATTGTAGCGGTGCTTAGGCGAAGCCCTGCGACAGTAGAACATCAAGATCGTCACCACGCCGTCGTGCTGATGGAACTTCTCCCCGACGCTTTGCTGGATCGGAGCCCGGGGATCGTCATCGAGCTGAACGTGTGCCAAGAACTCGGAGGTGCCGGAGTAACGGTGCTTGGATCGGTCGGATCGTGAAGACGTACGACTACATCAACCGCGTTGTTATAACGCTTCCGCTTTCGGTCTACGAGGGTACGTAGACAACACTCTCCCCTCTCGTTGCTATGCATCACCATGATCTTGCGTGTGCGTAGGAAATTTTTGAAATTACTACGTTCCCCTACACTTGCTAGTGCTTGCTGCTCGGCAACCTACTTCAATTCCCTGCCCAGGCTGACCCAACAAAGAAGAACACGGAGCAAGTGAAAATAGAGGTGGGACGCGGAGATACATGTATTTATGATAATAGACTAGATACAAACTTGATTCAAGGTTTTAAGTCTAAAGATTCTCTCACCTACTGACCTACATCGGTGCTCCTTGTTTTAGAGGATATAAAGGCAACAACCTTGGATCCATCTTGCATTTACCAAAACGAAACCACATCAACCTTACATAGCATGCGGAGAACAACAGATTGTTATCTCAGTAGAAAAAAAACAAACCAGAGACATCAGTACAAACTTTAGTACTCCCTCCGTCCCACAATATAAGAACGTTTTTAACACTAGTGTAGTGTTAAAAACCTTCTTGTATTGTGGGACGGAGGGAGTAGATTGTTTTCCTACAGAAAGATAAAAACTACTAACATCAAACATCCTCATATGCTTCATACCCAGAGCACTAGATTTTTTTTCCTTCTTTCTATTTGCATCATCCTGTTGATGTACGAAAACACTCAAACATCCTTGGAGTGTACCGCTATTGGAAGGGCCTCTATCTCAGTCATCTTTTCCTCTCCCTGTGATGTATGCAATTCTGAGGGAAGCCCAACATAAGAGCAACTCTAATTGATCCCCTATAATTTAGAGGAGGATACGACCGAGTACCATTTAGAGGTTTCTAACCCAATATTGAACTCCTTAAACATTTTTGCGTAATCTTTCGAGTATTAGTGTACAAACTACGTTTCAACTACATATTTGCACACATATTAAATCCAAACATAAGAATTAACGTTCACACAATTCACGAATATTACAAATTCAAAGTTTTCAAACCAGATTATTCAAATTCAAACACACATAATGGTTCAAATGAAGTAAAGAGCATGATAAAAGTACAACTATGAAGTGCTATGGAGATGCCACTGATGCTCAACAAGATCATCTTGGAGTTGTGTATGAACTTCTCGGTTCTCAGTGCCTCGATGCGTCACGAGAAATCTCTGTATCCTATTTGCGTCATGCTCTTGCTCAACCGGATCCTCATTGGAGATGTACCAAAATTTCTCAGGCATGCCACTCTCATCTTCAATGATCATGTTATGCAAGATGATGCAACATGTCATGATTTGTCATAGGACCGCTTGCGGTTCCAATACTCGGCAAGGCCATGAATGATGCCAAAGCGCTTTTGAAGCACACCGAAAGCTCTCTTCACATCATTCCTTGTCGACTCTTGACGCATTGCAAAATGAGATCTCTTGTTACCTTTCGGACGCGTGATTGTCTTGACAAATTTGACCCATGTAGGATAGATGTCATCTGCAAGGTAGTAACCCACAGTGTACTCATGGGAATTGATAACATAGTTTCACGGAGGAGCATCTGCAACAAATAGCCCAGCGAATAGTGGTGATCTTGATAGCACATTCATTTCATTATGAGAGCCAGGTAATGCAAAGAATGAACATCAAATCCATAGATCCTCTGATGCAACAACCTAAAAATTGGCCGTTGAATCTTTGTAGTGGCCTTTGTGCTATCATTTTCATCCTGCGGGACAATTCTTCCATGTCCAGTTATGCAGTCAATTGATCCAAGCATCTCAAGCCATCCTCGTTCTTCACTCAAACCAACAACTTCTCAGTGTATTCATCGGTGGGTGCTCTCAAGTACTCCGACCCAAAGATCAAAATCACGGCTTTTGTGTACCTTTGAACAACCTCCAAGATTGTATATTCTCTAATATGAACATAATCGTCGACAACATCAACCGAACACCCATAGGCGAGCACTCAAACCACCGTGATACGCTTCATCAAAGGTCTCACACTTATCTCTCTAGATGGATTCCTCCTGAGTTTGAGCCAATCATCATGCTTCTCTATGACTTATGCAGTGGTGAGAAAGAGACTTGTGTGCATCCGAATTCGCCGGCAAAAATACTTCTCAGGATAGGTTAGATTGGGGTCAAAATAATCTCTCATAATGTTGGCATGGCCCTCCTCTCTATTTCGGTTGAGGTGTATACGACCAAATTGTGATCCTCTCCACGTCCACCGAAAATCCTCATTGAAGATCATGCTTATGGCCATTTCGAAGTCGTGATCATCTTGTTCCTCCTGCAACGATGAAGACTCCTCAAAAATCATCTCTCACAACCTCTTCGTCTTGACTAGAAATGACTCGTTTCAATTCAATTGACAAAAGAAAAAAGAGATGAAATAAGCACACAAAAAACCCACCTAGGCAAAACGTCGAACACTTGAAGGGCAGTGGAGGTGTCAAGGACGGCTGGCGACATTGGGCAGCTGTTAGTGGTCGACGGGGCTTCGAGATGGCCGGTGGTGGATGGAGAGGCTCAGAGGAAGAAGATCCAGTTCGTCCTTCCATTGACAGGATCGATGCGGCATCGATGGCGATGTATCTTGATTCGGGCAACGGCCGACGACCGGCTCGAAGTGGGTAAAGAGGGCGGCTAGGGCGGTGGGGGTCGGCGGAGGTGCTCTGTAGTCACCGAAAGAAACATCAACGACGACACGACGGGGGGAGGGGCTGGCGACAGTGCGAGCGCGGTGGGAGAGGCCAAAAAATTTTACCCATGGGTGAGCGGCCGAGTATATTTAGGAGTTGGAGAAGCCGAGGAGGATAAATTTTCCTCCTCTCGCGGCGATATGGGTTCGGTTAGGAGCCGACTATAGGGCGAAAACAAAAGTTGTTGTTCAAAAGAACTCAACTTTAGCACATTTTCACTTAAACTGTTCTACCGCCATCAGGTGTATACAAGATAAGACCGCAAAGTACTCAAAGGTTTGCTTCAGGAGCCTTTTGCAAGAGAGCATACATGCCTACATGCATACTTCATATTTCACTTTGAGAGTGAACTTCCTAAACCCAACACAAGTGCACTCCTCTATCTATGTCGTCCAGTTTCACACAAAGATATGTACCATCTCAATTTCTCACTTCACAAAAAACATTGC
This sequence comes from Aegilops umbellulata, assembly GCA_032464435.1. NCBI lineage: Eukaryota > Viridiplantae > Streptophyta > Magnoliopsida > Poales > Poaceae > Aegilops > Aegilops umbellulata. The sequence continues at coordinate 269,333,183 of CP136059.1, read as the reverse complement.
ATATCCCTTCTTCAAGTCAGTGAATGGAGAGGATGTGGGCGAGAGCACACGAGGCAGGAATAGCAAACTGTTCCATGGGTGTTGTGTTGCATTGTAGCCAACTGGCGAGAGGTCCTACTTGCAGGGTCAAGAGGGACGTCATTCAAAGTTGTGCATGCATGAGATTTGACATCGACGGAGTGAAATCTCTGAAATAGTCTCACCTCCCTTCTTTAAATCTCACCTAACACTAGTCTTTCTTACCGCCATTATTCTCTCATCAGGAGCTCTTTCGCTTGATGTGCGTCTCTCTAGCGAGGGTTAGTGTGCAGAATAAGGGTCTTCCGGCTCCACTGCATTCGAGTGACACTATCTCACCATCAATAAACCATCATGTTTTGCTTCGGTATCAAGACAACCTGAGTTTCTCCGTGTCATAGGTCGTTTGATATTGGAAGCATTTCTAAGGTGAGACAGGAGACACCCCCATGAGCAACGATGACTTTGTTACGTCCACTCAACAAGCCATCTATTATAGATAACACTTTGTTTGTTTGTTCTTATTGACATCCACATATATTTGTATCATTCCCGCCAAAATCTGCATCCAAAATGAGGGATACATTTAAACCAAAAATTGAGTAGTCGAACAATGTGTAAGTTCGACGTAGAACAACATTCTAGTGCATATCTTAGTGGAAAGAGTAGTCGAGTACTCCATCCGTGCTTGAAAAGAAGGCGTATAAATTTTGTCTGAAGTCAAATGGTGCAAAATTTGTCCATTATAAAAAATAATATCAATAACTATGGTACCAAATTATTATCACTGAAAACATAATAAAATATATTTTCATACTATATCAATTTAGTATTAAAGTTATTGTTGTTTTTGTGTAAACCTATTGATCAAACTTTACAACTTTTGACTTCAGATAGAATTTATACTTCATCTTTTCAAGGATGCATGGAGAGAGTACCATTGTATTGTAGAGAGGTACATAATATCCCGGATTTGGCTCTATCACAATCAAAACATTAATGTACTATGGTTAACATTCACCTGGCTGTTACTTTTGCCACGGGGAAAATCACACGATTGCCAAAATGCTTGCGGATTCTTGTGAAACGCTTGTATTACTCATAACTCAGACTTACAACCATGTTTACATAGAGATTCAAAATTTTCTGGACGACCCAATCCAAACAACAGTATGCCTCTGGGTTCATTTCTACATGAACAGAATTGACTAATGCGACTTCTTAGTTCACAGAAATTCGAAAGCCTGCATAGAGGCGCACTAGCCTGTAATGAAATTTGAGCACTTAATTCAGCCACCAAGCGAAGAACCATGTGCACGTCATGTGCATCCGGGATGGGATTAGTAGCAGTGGCCACTATGCGCGAAGACCAACTTATTAACCATGAGTAGAAAGAGAAGGGGCCGGAACCAGCGATTTGTGTCACACTGACATGCATTTTTCCGACGCCGCTCATTCCAAATGCAGTGGAGTGGGTGCATGCCTTGCCGCCTCGGCCTCACCGAAGAAAGTTTAGCGATAAGGAAGAAAGAAAACACGAGGGGTACGTTGTGAGGTGAGTTAATCATTTCATGGAAAAGCTCGCTTCATCGCTTTGCTAGTGCTTTATGCTCAGCATCCTATTTCAATTCCTCTATCAGACAATGAACTCTGGGACAAGGGGTTCGAAACAAAGAGAGTATATATTGACATGAGTTCGAGTTGGCACGTGAAAAGAAGTAATTGTACAAGCAGTAGTGACCCACGTTGTATACAAGTGTCAGACTCTGTGTATCACTCTCGGCAAAAATGAAAAGGACTTTGTCAAGTGAATGTTTTCAATGTGTCCGTACATGTATTTATGATAATTGACTTGATACTAACTTGAGCCAAGTTTTAAGTCTATGAAGATTCTCCCACCTACTGGCGTTCTGTTGTTAGGATCACTTCAGCTCCATAAAAGAAAGAGAGCTGCTACATACACGATAAATTTTGGACGATTTTCGAACGATGCAGCACATGAGCCATTCAAGTGTAGAGCAAAACTTGATATAGCACCGTCCCATCGTTCCATCGTCCAAAATTTGTGCGGGGAGCGCTGCTACATACATGATAAATTTTGGACGATTTTCGAATGTCTGATCCAGCTGCTATTTATTGCTAGGGGTGGCATTGTTGCCGCCTCGAAACATATTTTTTGGGATCACTTCATGAGAGTACACATGTCTGTCATAGTCCCTAATTGTGGTCTTGTCACAACTTTTTTTGAACGCAATTTCCATTTATATAAACAGTACTCCCTCTGACCCTAATTAATTGAAGCTAGTTTAGTACAAAATTAGTAGGGAGTATGTTACAAAGGAGGGAGAAAAAGAATGCAAAATAAAGGCGTAAAATAAAGGAAATAATGCATCCAATGCCAACTCTAGGTATCACAACAACGTATGATAGATTAGCAGCTATCCAATCTTGAAGACAAGCAGCATGCTTGCCCTTAATTTTGTGTCTGAGTAAGGTGAGGTCCTCCTTGAGACAGTGTCCCCAAGACCGAATAGTATGATTGACAGAAAATTCTTCCATTTCTCTACTTCTTGATGTGCCAACAGCCCAGGATGGTTATTTTCATATGAATCCCCCGAGGAAGCTCGGTGAGAGCTAGCATAATTTCTTAATAAACACAAGTTCCCCTTTTTTTTCTGGCAGGAATGATTGTATCCCTACAACTCAATATAAAATTATAGTCCTAAAGCAAATGCGTGAGTGGTTCTTCAGTGTTCCAAATGTCTTGTCACAACTATTGCCCCATTATTTCCCCCCAAAAAAAGCTATTGCCCCATTCCGAAAAAGGGTTTCCCCCGCTTTAGATTATAAAGCAACCAACATCCACAACCAAGCCATCGATACAAACGCACACCACACACACCCAAGACGAGATACAAGGATGCCGGGCACCGACACACACCCTCAACGACTACCACGCACCCACAGGATGCCCGATGAACCGGGAAGAAGTGTGACGGACCACGCCGGACCGAGGGCTCCAAGACGATGCCTCCAAAAAGGGGTACGACCACGGAATGTCGCCACCGTCCGATCCGAAGATCAAGCTTTCACCCGGAGCTAGAAGGAAGGAGAAGGAGCACCACGACGAAGCCTACAGGGAGGAACACGACGTCCGCGGACGCCATCATCGTCGGCCAGAGCGCGTACTGGGCAAGTGATGTACTCCGGTGCTTCAACTCTTCCGTCGCCTCCCCGGTCCGACAGCCACCAGCAGCTATGCCACCCGAGCGGCCATAGATGCTCGCCCGCATCCGAGCCACGCAGTCCGTCCACGACCGCCGCGTCTCCCACCTCCAAGGCCGTCGCCCTGCCACCAGACCACCGCGAGAACTCCCAAAGGACACGACTTTGACCAAATCCACGCCCCAACCGCCTCCTGGAGTCAACGGCGGGCGCTGCCTCGAGACGAACTGCGACATGGCGCTGCCCGGGGGAAGGGGGAGGTGGGGGAACGGCCAATGGCCAAAGACGAACTCATCCCCCAACCAGCCTCCCCCCCGAAACCACCTGTTTCGCCCCCGAAGCCGAAGGTCCGGACCCGCCCGAGAGCAGCCACCGCCACCCGAAGTCGAGGAAGACGGATGAGATGGCAGATCTGCCGCCGCCGCAGCCATGGGAGGCCATCAGGGAGGTCTTCCCGCGCCGAGCTCCGCCGTCCAGCCGCAAGGGCCCGACTGGACGGGGGCGCCCACCACCACCGCTGCCGCGCCGCCCCTCCACCAGAGAGCCGCGGCGAGAGGAGCCGCCCGCGACCCGGTCGCACACGACCCGCAGCGCCAGGGGAGGCTCGCCGGAGCTGCCGAGAAGCAACCGCCGCCTAAACCCGCCCGCCGGCCTGCACCACCATGCGCCTTGCCGCCCATCACGCAGCCGCCACGCCACCATCGTCGGCCCCCGCCGGAGCGCCGCTGCGCCGCCGCGCTCGACAACCAGCGCCGCGTCCCGGCACGCGAGATCCGGCCCGCGCCGAGATCCCCGAGCGAGGAGAGGAGGGGGGGCCCCGCCGCCGCCGGCGACGACCGGGCTTCGCCCGCTCGCGCCCCTCGGCTGCGGCGAGGGGGGGGGGGGGAGAGGAGGAGGGGAGGAGAGGCGGCGGCGCTTGGGTTTCCTCCCGGACGCTCGCGGGGGCGTCGCCCGGGAGGAGGGGAGGGTTCTTCGTGCTATTGCCCCATTTTACTCTTGCCAGGAATTTTACCCTTTTTTAAGTGCTATAATTTTTATGCTTAGTCGTGAATGTGTGATGGATTTAACACTTTTTTTATTTTCTACAAACTTACAAGCCGGAACCACATGCCAGAATGACGTGTCAGTTATTTTATTAGACGTGGCAACTGAGTTGATGGACTGCTCAAACCCGTATTTGGTAGGGGTACACCAGACTGGTCCAGGAGTAGTGTAGTGTGATTAGCCACGTATATTTGACATATTTTGAACATTTTCATGGAATTCCACAATTTGATGCATTTTGAGGAATTTCCTAAGTTATGTACTCCACCTCACTAGAAAATTTATGTACTCGAGTTATTTGCTCAATTATGTATCTAACTATCTATTATTATCGATAAAACCAAGGCATAGTTGGAACAAAAGACAGTTGCCAAAATGCTTGGGGATTCCTGTAAAAAGGGATTCTTTTTTTGTTTGCGCAGGAAAACGCTTGTATTACTCATAACTCAGGGTTACACTAATGTTTACACAATGATTCGAAATTGTCTGGTCCAGACCCGATCCAAACAGCAGGACGACCCTGAGTTCTATTAAAATTCACTTTGTAGTGACCTGCAACATTTTACATCAAACAGATTTGAGTAATGCAGCTTCTTCGTTTACGAAAATTTCAAAACCTGTATACAGGCGCGCTAGCGTCACATAATTCAGCCTCCACGCGAAGAACCATGCACATGTCATGTGCATGCCGGAGGAAACTAGCTAGTGGCACCGGCCACTATGCGTGAAGACAAACTTACTAGCCATGAGTAGAAATAGAAGTGACCGTAACAAGCGATATGTATCAGACTGACAGGCATTTTTCTGACGCCTCTCATTCCAAATGCAATGGAGTGGGTTCATGCCTTGCCGCCTCATCGAAAAAAGTTTAGCGATAGGAAGGAAGTAAGTAGGAGGGTTGCGTCATGACGTGAGTTAATAATGGCATGGACCAGCTCGCTTCATCACTTTACTAGCACTTGATGCTCGGCATCCTACTTGAATTATGCACCCAGTCTGACCCAACAAAGAAGAACAGGGAGCAAGTGAAAACAGAGGTGGGACACCGAGACAATGAACACTGGGACAAGGGGTACACTAAAACACTTTATATTTCGAAACGGAGAGAGTATATATGGACATGAGTTTGAGTTGGTACGTCCCTAGAAAGAAAAACAAAGGGGTTCGAGTTGGCACGTGAAAACAAGTAATTTGTACAAGCAGTGACCCACGTTGTAAATAAGTGCTAGACTCTGTGTGTCACTCTCAGCAAAGAAGGGAAGGACTTCGTACCACTAGAGCGTAGTGAATGTTTTCATGTGTCCATACATGTTTTGAGAAACCGGCAGGAGCACTGCCTTTTTTTTATAAAAGGGATGGCGAAAAGACGCAATTTACAAAGGGGCAAGCGTTTTTAGGGAACATAGTAGAAATCGCAGACGACCGATCTAGAAGCTAGTTTAGCCAATGCCCGCGATTGGCAGGCTTCCAGCAAACGCCAGGTCACGTTGATTAATTGCGTCTAGGGCAAGTGCCGCCACCTCAGGGTGCGTCAGCCGATGTCCAGTGAACACACGCCTATTCTGCTCCTTCCAGATCGACCATAGCGTATATATGATTCTCTCACTGCGCCTCTTGCGCACCTGTTTGGACTGTGATTTCAGTGTCTTGTCTCACCAGTCGGACACGCTTCTTGGCTCTGGGAGGAAGCCCGAGATTGGAACACCTTCATTTGTCCATGTATTCTCCTGGTTCCAGACCGCGGCCGTGAAGGGACAGTCCTTGTAGAGGCGAGTTGCTGTTTCTGGCTGCTGAAGACATAGCAGGCACCTGGGGTTGTGAGGCGATCCCCTCACAGCCAGCATATCCGCAGTGAGGATTCTTCCATGTAGAGCTAGCCAGGCAAAGACCTTGCATTTGGGCTCAGCGTTTGCGGACGAGACCTTGGCCGTGTCGAAATGTGAGTAGGAGCCAAAGAATTGTGCGCCGTAGGCAGAGGTAGTAGAGTATGCCCCACATGTGGTTAAGTTCCAGTGAATGCTGTCCTCCTGGGCAGGAAGGACGGTGATCTGACTGATCTGATTCCAGAGACACACGAATTCTCCCAGTTGCTGAATGGTCTGAAGTCTGGCCACCGCCCTGATCCAGTTCTCGTTCATTAGTTCGTTGTGCATCGATCTGTTCTTTCTGGAGGTAATCTTGTAAAGCTATGGAGCTAGAAGCTTGGGTGGGCCATCTCCGGTCTAGTTGTCATGCCAGAAGAGGGTCTTTTGCCCATTGCTGAGCGTAATTGAGGTGCACGCGCGAAAGAGGTTCATGTCTGCTTGGTCACACAGTAACTCCGATCCCACGCACGGCCTCTCTGGATCAGTTCGTTGCAACCACAGCCACCGGAGGCACAGGGCACAGCTAAATCTCTCCAGGTCCATGATCCCAAGACCGCCCAAATGCCTCGGGCGGCAGACGGTCTTCCAGTTTACAAGGGAGTGTCTGCCCGAGGTCTCAGATTGGTCCTCTTTTTGCCAGATGAAGGCCTGAATGATTTTTTCAATCTTTCTCAGAGTCCCCTTTGACAGGTTGAGAGCGGTGATATGGAAGGTAGCCATGGCCGTGAGGACAGACTGTGCGAGTGCCACCCTGCCAGACTTGTTGAGCAGTTTTCCTTTCCATCCTGGAAGTCTGCCTGCGAACCTATCGATGAAGGGTTGCAGATCAATCCCTCTAAGACGATGATAATGTAGGGGGAGACCCAAGTAGCGTCCCGAGAAGGTGGCGATCTTGGCGGGGAAGATTGATAGCACATCCTGGAGGTCAACGCCGGCACATCTGATCGGGAAGACTTCAGTCTTGCTCAAGTTTGTGATCAGGCTGCTTGCCTTCCCAAAGGTCTTTGGAATTGCTGAAATCGCATGAAGCTCATCCTTGCCTGGGTTCGCAAAAATGCCCGCATCATCGGCGTAAAGGGAAATCCTGCATCTAGCCGTCCTTGCACGAATGGGCTTGAGGATGCCTTGTCGGGAGGTGAGCTGAAGGATTTGCTGAAGAGGTTCAGTGGCCATGATGAAAAGCATCGGAGATACTGGGTCGCCCTGACGGAGGCCATTTGCATGTCTAAATTCCTTCCGGGGTTTCCGTTAAGCAGTACTCTTGATGAAGAAGAGGACAGGGAGAGACAGATCCAGTCCCGCCACCGTTGCCCAAAATCGAGGCGTTGCATGACCTCAAGCAGGAAGGCCCAATTAACAAAGTCAAAAGCTTTCGAAATGTCAAGCTTGAGGAAGAGGCCCGGGACGTTCCGACGATGCAGGTCCTTTATGAGATTCTGGACATGCAAGAAGTTGTCGTGGATGGAGCGCTTCTGCACGAAGGCGCTTTGGCATTTGGAGACCAGTGTGGGCAGGGTCGGAGCCAGTCTGTCGGCAAGGAGCTTGGAGAAGATCTTGGATAGGCTATGAATGAGGCTGATTGGTCTGTAGTCCCCGAACACACGAGCGTCAGCTTTCTTTGGGAGCAAAATGATGTTCCCTGAGTTGATGAGAGAAGCACCGTCTCCGTGGAGGTTAGCAAGCTGTAGGATTGCTTGAACAACGTCACTTCGAATGATCTCTCGACATGCTTTGAAGAAGGCTCCAATAAACCCATCCGGGCCAGGCGTTTTGACAGAGGCCAGCAAAAAACCCGCATCTTTTATCTCGTCCTCATCGAAAGGTGCATCGAGCTCCAAGAGATCATGGAAGTTATCTCCATGTTTTCCCAAATTAAACTCGATTTCCGGGGTGTGGGGGTACCCAAATGGTCCTGGAAGTGGGAAAGGAACACTCGTTCCTTATCTTCTGCCATGATGGCAACCCCGTGGTCCGAGTGTAGTGTCTGAATGTAGTTTTTCCGTCAGCGCCCATTCACCTTGGCATGGAAAATTTTGAGTCGACGTCTCCAAGCCTGATACCCATGAGGCATGCACGCTGGCGCAGCTTGACCTTCTGGAAGGATAGGAGTCCAAGGTATGAAAGCTTAAGCCTGCGCCTGAGCCCTAGCTCTGCTAGGGAGAGAGACCTCCCCTCCTCGGCTAGGTCAAGCCTCCAGATTACCTCCTTTGCGATGTCAATCTGAGTTTTGAGGACTCCAACTGTATCTCCTTTGCAGTCTATGCCAATTTGATGTGAACCTTGATAATAAACCTGATACGAACTTGAGCCAAGTATTAAGATTCTCTCACCTACTGACCTACTACACCATAGTGTATTGGCATTCATTTGTTAGAATCACTTCAGCTCCATAAAAGAAAATGGTAAAGTGTGATCCAACTGTTATTTACTGCTAGGGTGGCATTGTTGCCGGCTAGAAACATATTTTCGAATCACTTCATGAGAGTAGATAATTTCATAGTTCCTAATTGTGGGGTTGTCATATTTTCTGAGTATTTAACAAAAAACTATAACAATTGGGGTTTCAGTCCCACCGAATTACCACTTCAAAACTCCAAAAAAAAACTATCAGTTGAACCTTTATTTTTTTGGTAAAAACTACCACTTTCGGATAGTGTCCAGTTTAGACGATTTAAACACGTTTATGATAGGCGGGACCCACTTGTCGGGGCTGATGTGGTGGGAAAGTTAACTCTGTTTATTTTGACTATTATATTTACCGTCATTACACGGTGGACCCACACGTCAGTGTTACCGTTCTTCTTTCTCCTCCTTTTTTGAGCCTTGATCTGTAGAACAATTGTTCAACGGTAATTTCCATTTATATAAATAATATGTTACAAAGGAGGGAGAAAAATAATGCAAAATAAAACTATAAAACAAAGGAAAAAAACTCATCTAATGCCAACTCTAGGTATCATAACAACGTATGATAGATTGGCAGCTATCCAATCTTGGAGACAAGTAGCATGCTTGTCCTTAATTTCATGTCTGAGTACGGTGAGGTCCTGCTTAAGAGTTGAGACAGTGTCTCCAAGACCGAATAGTATGATTGGCATGTTTGAAAATTCTTACATTTCTAGCAAGAATGATTGTTCCCAACAGCTTAATGCAAAATTACATTCCCAATGCAAGTGCATGAGTGTTTCATATGAATGTCTTGTCACAGCTATTGCCCTATTTTTCATGGGTGTTGTGTTGCACTGTAGCTAGATGGCGAGAGAGCACACTTGCAGGGTCAAGAGGGACATCTTTATAAGCCGTGTATCCATAAGACTTGACATCAATGAAGTGAAATCTGAAACGGTCTCGCCTTCCTTCTTTGAAACACACCTAAAGTTCATCTTTCTTACTTTCATTCTTCTCTCATCACAAGATCCATCTCTTGATGTGCGTCCCTCCAATGAGGGTTAAATGGTGTGCAAAATAAGGGTCTACCGGCTTCACTGTATTCGAGTCACACTATCTCACCATCGACAAGCTGTTGTGCTTTTCTTTGATATCACAACAACTTGAGTTTCTTAGTATCACAAGTCGTTTTATTTTGGATGAATTTCTAAGGTGAGACAGGAGACACCTCTATGAGCAATGATGTCGTTGTTATGTTCATTCCACAAGCCATCTATGCTAGACAACACTTTCCATGTTTGTTCTTATCAAGATTCACATATATCCATATCAACCCCGGAACCCGTCAAAATTCGTATCCAACATGAGAGATAAATTTAAGCCAAAAGTTGAGTAGCCGAAAAATGTGTAACTTCCACCTAGAATGACATTCTAGTGCATATTTTCGTGGAAATAGTAGTCGAGTACTCCCTCTATGCTTGAAAAGAAAGCGTATAAATTTTGTGTTAAGCCAAACAATGCAAAGTTTGACCAAGTTTATATTTAAAAATTAACAACTATGGTACTGAATTAATCATGCTTTAAACCGTTTGACTTCGAATAAAATTTACGCTTAATCTTTTAAGGACGGAAAGAGTACCATTGTAGAGAAGCCACAAAATTTTCCGAGTTTGACTCTTTCACAATCAAAACATTAGTGTACTCTGGCTAACATTCACCTGAGTGTGACTTCTTTTAATCACAGGTCGGCCGTGACTTATAAAAGCACAAGTTTATTTCTATTTTTGATGCACTTACTTATAGAAGCATCTCGTTCTCAAAAAGCTGTATGGAAGCGTCTATAGAGAAGTAACATCATAATTCTACTCAAATTAGCAAAGATTCTTGGAGCGCCATATTCGCCAAGCAACAATATTAAGCTGCCACATGTTGGTGTTCTCAGAGAAAGTTTTCTTAGTGACTTTAATCTCTGACTTTTTCCATAATTTTGCTATTTTACTTTTACCATAGGGAAAATCACATGTGAGGACAGTTGCCAAAACGCTTGGGATTCTTGTGAAAAGAGATTCTTCTTTTGTGTGAGGAAACATTTGTATTACTCATAACTCAAGGTTACAATCATGTTTACACAGAGATTCTTTACTTTTTTCCTAGACCCGATCAGAACAGTAGTACAACCCTAGGTTCTACTTCTACAAACATTCACCAAGTGACTTACATCACTTCTTTTTCGACAAATGGTGGATTTTATTAGCTCAAAATGAAGCATCAAGTGAATAAACATAATGAGCACATATTCGGCCTCTGCATAGCTAAGATGCACATAACCAAGACACACTAAACACGCCGGCAAATAGCAAAGTCATACAAGACAAAAGCTATGCCTTAGCATGGAAAAAGAAGAAGAAGAAAAAAGCCGAAGCAGTCAACATAGAGATCGACAAACTACAGTAACGACCTTATCCGCACCAACATTCTCTTGACACCACAAGAACGACGAAGTTCTTCAACAGCAACGCCTTCAGGAAGGGAACAACGCTCAAACGCCGCCTTCACTGGATCCAACCATCAAAGATTAGATTCTAGGTTTTCACCCTGAAGAACAAGTCTAAGCATATCCGAGCAATGCCTTCAACAAGGTAATGGCGAAAAAACATTGTCATTGCTAGGTATAACCAACTTGGGTCAGACCTAGGATTTTCACCTCGGAGCTCGAAACCAGGTAGTCCAGAAGCACCATAGATTTGAAGTCAATCATGTGTTGTCGCCACCACTTTTCTGCGATCCCAACAGCTGCATACACTGCCGCTGCACAACCTTACCCTCTACGTTAAATCGTCGTCCATAGATTGTGTCTCAACGCTGAAGGCAAGCTGGACAAAAGTGAGAGCCACCAAAACTCACAAAGGAGCATTTTGGCTGCATCCCGCAAATTCGTCGGTAGGAGCCACTGACAATAGCCACTAAATCTGAAAAGAGAAACCCTCACAAAAGATCCTTGTGCGGCCATCGCAATCTGTAGCTCGAGAAGGCGGCCGATGCCGCCACAGTAAGGTCCGATGAATACCACTACCGGATGGCGCCGGCCAATGGAGGACGCCTGCCGCATGCCGAATCCAGATGTATCAGTGAGAGGACGAGCCCTCGCCTGCTCCCCCATCATGAACCAATCAGATCTGATCTGTTGTGCAGGGGAAAACACTAGGCTTCGTGGGTGGCCGATGGGCTGGAGCAAGACTGCCGCAGCCCTCCTGGCTAGCCCTCCACGTCCAGACCTCCATGTCCAGATCGGAGCTCCTTCAATACAAGACGGAGAATGTCCAGCCGGTGTTGACTCGCTTGGGGGAGAGGGTGACGACCTCAGGCGTTGCAACTTCGGAGAGAGTCCCGCCGCCGCCGTACGCCGCGCGGGGCTATATGCCCGCCGGCTCCGACGACGGCGGCGAGGGGTTAGGGACGAGGCGGAGCCCTATTGTGGCCAAGATGGATCGCCTCCCATGTTGACGCGGGGGCCAAGCGATATTTTTTTGGGGAAAAGCTTCTAAACAGCCGGCTGATTTTCTTGAGGAAATCAACCGCCTGCTCAGGCGCCACGCGTCATATGGTCCCACGTGTACACTCTTCCTGGACCATCGATGTGGAGCGCCATCAACCTCACAACCATCCTGGCACCACCGGTGCAAGAAGCAATCATATAACCACGCAGTACGTCCATGTCCATTCCAAATTTCTGCAACAACAACGTTGTTGCGGAACGACGACAACATAGAACGATTGTGTTAGTGTGCGATGCGGACAGAGATGTTGTTGCAATTTTTGCAACAAAGGTCTTGTTACAGAAAATTAGACGCGGCGGAAGATGTGTTTGAAATTTTTGCAACAAGAGTCTTGTTGCAGAAAATTAGAAAAGAAGAGATCTCGCAAGATGACACATGTTAGAGGAAATTAGTGAACGGGAGGTCTTGCAACAAAAGTCTTGTTGCAGAAAATTAGAGAAGAGAAGGTTCCGCAATAAAGCTCTTGTTGCAGAAAATTAGATAAGAGAAGTTTCCGCAACAAATGTCTTGTTGCAGAAAATTAGAGAAGAGAAGGTTTCGCAACAAGATTATTATTGCAGGAAATTAGAGAGGAGAAACTAATGACTCGCATCACTCAATCAAACAGCCCGCGAGCCGGTGGAAATGCCATTTGAAACGACCGGAGATCTGGGGCAGCATACAACCCCGCGAAGCGATCCAACGGATTAATCCTACGGCAGCCAAGCCGGCTGATCTATATGTCAGATCAGCCGGCTGACGCGTAGTGCTGCCCTTTATTTTTTGGGTGTAACACACGTTTTTCGTTCACAAAAACGTCAAGGGGGAATTTGAAGAGCATAGCAGCACTTTCCATTCACAACATTGTAGAGACACACTAGCATGTGAAGATACCTCGGCACTTACGGCCACCAAGCGAAGAACATGTGCATGTCATGTTCATGCTGGAGCGAAGTAGCAGCGCCGGTCACTATACGCCAAGAACAAATTGCCTAGCACGTGTAGCAAAAGATGTGTCCGTAACCAGCGGCGTCTATTGAACTGGCTGGCATTTCTCTGATGCCGCTCATTCCAAATGAAGTGGAGTGGGTGCTTGCCTTGCCGCCTTATCGAAGAAAGCTTAGTGGTACACCGTGATTTAAGTTAATCATGGAGTGGACAAGCTCGCTTTGCTAGTGTTTGTTGCTCGGCATCCTACTCCAATTCCGTACCTAGGCTGGCCCAACAAAAAGCCAGAACCTATTTGAATGACTGATCATATAGAACGAGCCAATTTACATTGAAAAAACAAGTGTTTTATTGTTTCGTCGTGGTAACAAAACACACATTGCGAACTTCTACGCCAATTCCTAATAATAAGGCCATCTTTGATAAGAATGACTTCTTGACAGAGATACCACACAAAGATTTTATTTTTAACTGGTATCTTCATCTTTCAAATCTTCTTGTTATTTTCAACTGGCACATCTGGCTGGATCAGAGCGCTATACATGGAGTCCACCGTGAATTTACCATTCACATGTAGGCTCCAACGAAATTCATTGGCCCCTTATGACAGTTGTATCGTGGATAGTGTCAGTAAAAGAGTGTTCCATGATATAACTCTGGGACCAATTAAATCTCTCCTGGATCTCACATTTGGCAGAAAGGATTCTAGAACAGGTAGAATCACCTTTCTAAGATACAATATTGTATAAAGCTGAATATTGTTCTCGGAGTGTAGTATTGCATAGCCATTTATCCTGTTAAAATCTAATTTCGATCCGTTTTTAATAGTGAAGGACCCATAGCGATCAAACTTTACACTGTTTGACTTCAGATAAAATAAATGCATCATCTTTTCAAGGACGGGGAGAGTACCATTGTAGAGAGGTGCCATGTTTTCCCGGAATAAGCTCTTTCACAATCAAAATATTTACATACTATGGCTAACATTTACCCGGTCGTGACTTCTTTTATTCATCGGCCGGCCGCCACTTTTGAAAGCACAAGTTCATTTCTATTTTCAATGCACCTACTTATGGAAGCATCTCATTCTCAAAATTCTATATGGAGGCATCTTTAGAGAAGTTAGAGCAACTCCAACGTGTTGACCCAAACTGTACGCGTGTGCCCATTTGGGTCGAAACACACATAAAAATCAGCCCAACGCGGCGACCCAAATGGACGCGCGTCTGTTTTTTGTCCGCCGTGCGACCCATTTTCGGCCTAAATTTGGGCCACGTTTGCGTCGGCGGGGACACTGAACGGACGCGCGCGATGCCCGCCATTGTCCTCCCCTGCCCTGACAGTCGGTGGCACATTGTTCATTCCATCTTCTTCCCATCGACAGTTAGCACACCCGGGCGCCCCCACCCGTTGTCACCGCCGCGTAGTTCCGGTGCCCAGGCCAGCCTTCCGTACCCACATACCTCCTCCTTGCAGCACGCCACCTTCCAACATCACTGCCACGACCGCCTCGCCCCACCACCGTCGCAACACCTCGATGTCGCCGCCACCACCCCCTCACCCCCTGCCTGCAGCACCCAAGCGCGGCGAGCTCGCTTGCCGAACGCCGCCACGCTAGCCGGACGCCGGCATGCCTGCTATCAGGTCCAGGGTAGGCGCACGACTCTTCACCGGACAACTTCTTCCATGACGCTCGCAAGTTGTTTGAGGGTTTGCCCGCAAGGTACAAATGGACTCCATCGACGAGTTCATTTTCCACAATTTTATTTGCGACTCGGATGATTCTTCATTAGCTGATGAGGAGCTTGTGGCTACTGCGTTGGTCGTCCATGACCACCTTAGTAAGCAGCAACTGATGTTCAGGGGTTCGATCCTGGGGCACACTCCGGCGTTGAATGACAACCAAGAGAGCAGCCATTTCCTACTCTGGAAGGACTACTTAGAGTCCCCTTACCCTCTCTTCAAACACCACCTATTCCGGAGCCGTCTTCGTATGGTTAGACATGTGTTCAACCGTATCTGGGAGGGGGTGATGGCGTATGATAAGTATTTTGAGTACAAGGAGGATGCCCTGGGAAAGATTGGCTTCTCCTCTTATCAGAAATGCACTACAACTATTTGGATGCTTGCATACGGAGTTCCCGGTGATCTATTTATGAGTATTTCTGAATGAGCGAGTCCACGTGCCTAGAGTCCATGTATAAGTTCTGCAAGGTTGTGATAGCAGTGTTTGGCCCGGAGTACTTAAGAGAGCCAAATATTGCAGATACAGCCCAGTTGTTGGCGATGAATGCCTACAAGGACATCCCAGAGATGTTCGGTAGCATAGATTGTATGCACTGGGAGTGGAAGAACTTCCCTTCTGCTTATAGGGGTGTAGCGATCCGACCTCAGATGGTCAAATCTCTGTGCATAAGTGTCATCCCTGGATCGGTAATGCTGACACACACAGTACTTGAAGGATTTATAACAGAGTGCAATCACATACTTATTACATCGAATTTCTCAAGAGAGAACTTATTACAATAATATGGCTTAAGGCCATCTAAATAAGATAACAGCGGAGGGCTTGGAAGATAAATGGGTCCATCAACTCCAACGACATAGCTGAGTGCACGACAACGACTTAGCGCACCTTACTCTTCGTCTGAAAAATCTGCAACATAATACGTTGCAGCCCAAAACGGGTCAGCACATGGAATATGCTGGCAAAATAACACAATAGAGCAATGAACAAAGTAAATGCTATCACTACATGCATATATGGCTGGTGGGGGCTCTACGGTTAACATGTTTTTGCGAAAAGCCAATTTTTTCCTACAACAAAGATTATATTTTATTTAACTATCATGGTAGTTGTTAAACATTGAGAGTGGTAACCCCATCTCAATCCCAATTAAACAGTAATTAACAACCCAACAAATTAATTTAGAGTGTTGTGATCACATCAATGCTTCAATAACCAGATAGTCAAGATGTCCATAACCGGGGACACGGCTAACCATGATTAGATTGTACACTCTTCAGAGGTTACTTTTCCCCACAAGACTCGATCTCCTCCGTTGGATTTGTCGCACTACATGGTGTTTGAGAAACGGATGACCGAGACACAGTCTTTCAGAAGCATTAACTCTTTCGACGGGTAAACCGTACCACCTTCATCCCCAACATCTGCTAGTTTACCATTGAAAGAGGTCACACAACATACTCAACTATGCCAGAGCCCATAATGGCTTGTGGCTGCACATAGAAGTTTCCAGCATGAATAATCTTATGATCCCTTCGAGCCTGGGTGGCGAACCTATTGGGGACCGTAGTAATTTCAAAAAATTTCCTACGCACACGCAAGATCATGGTGATGCATAGCAACAAGAGGAGAGAGTGTGTCCACATACCCTCGTAGACCGAAAGCGGAAGCGTTAGCACAAAGCGGTTGATGTAGTCGTACGTCTTCACAATCCGACCGATCAAGTAACGAACGCACGACACCTCCGAGTTCTGCATACGTTCAACTTGATGACGTCCCTCGAACTCCGATCCAGCCGAGTTTTGAGGGAGAGTTTCGTCAGCATGGCGGCGTGGTGACGATGATGATGTTCTACCGAAGCAGGGATTCGCCTAAGCACCGCTACGATATTATCGAGGTGGATTATGATGGAGGGGGGCACCGCACACGGCTAAGAGATCAAGAGATCAATTGTTGTCTCTATGGGGTGCCCCCTCCTCCGTATATAAAGAGGGGGGAAGAGGAGAGGGCCGGCCAAGGGGGTGGCGTGCCCTAGGAGGGGGAAACCTACTCCAAGTAGGTTTGCCCCTCCCTTTCCTAGTCCAAGAAGGAGGGGGAAGGAAGGAGTGGGAGAGGGGAAAGGCAAGGGGGGCGCCGTCCCCCCCTTCCTTGTCCTATTCGGACTTAAGGGGAGGGGGCGCGCCTCTTGCCCTGGCCGGCCCCTCTCTCTCTCCACTAGGGCCCAACAAGGCCCATTAGTTCCCGGGGGGGGGGGGGGGGTCCGGTAACCCCCGGTACTCCGATAAATGTTCGAAACCTTCCAGAACCTTTCCGGTGTCCAAACATAGTTGTCCAATATATCGATCTTTACGTCTCGACCACATCGAGACTCCTCGTCATCTCCGTGATCACATCCAGGACTCCGAACAACCTTCGGTACATCAAAACACATAAACTCATAATATAACTGTCATCGAACTTTAAGCGTGCGGACCCTACGGGTTCGAGAACTATGTAGACATGACCGAGACATGTCTCCGGTCAATAACCAATAGCGGAACCTGGATGCTCATATTGGTTCCCACATATTCTACGAAGATCTTTATCGGTCAAACCGCATAACAACATACGTTGTTCCCTTTGTCATCGGTATGTTACTTGCCCGAGATTCGATCGTCGGTATCTCAATACCTAGTTCAATCTTGTTACCGGCAAGTCTCTTTACTCGTTCCGTAATACATCATCCCGCAACTAACTCATTAGTTGCAATGCTTGCAAGGCTTATAATGATGTGCATTACCGAGTGGGCCCAGAGATACCTCTCCGACAATTGGAGTGACAAATCCTAATCTCGAAATACCCCAACCCAACAAGTACCTTTGGAGACACCTGTAGAGCACCTTTATAATCACCCAGTTACGTTGTGACGTTTGGTAGCACACAAAGTGTTCCTCCGGTAAACGGGAGTTGCATAATCTCATAGTCATAGGAACATGTATAAGTCATGAAGAAAGCAATAGTAGAATACTAAATGATCGTGTGGTAAGCTAACGGAATGGGTCAAGTCAATCACATCATTCTCCTAATGATGTGATCCCGTTAATCAAATGACAACTCATGTCAATGGCTAGGAAACATAACCATCTTTGATCAACGAGCTAGTCAAGTAAAGGCATACTAGTGACACTCTGTTTGTCTATGTATTCACACAAGTATTATGTTTCCGGTTAATACAATTCTAGCATGAATAATAAACATTTATCATGATATAAGGAAATACATAATAACTTTATTATTGCCTCTAGGGCATATTTACTTCAGTCTCCCACTTGCACTAGAGTCAATAATCTAGATTACACAGTAATGATTCTAACACCCATGGAGCCTTGGTGCTGATCATGTTTTGCTCGTGGAAGAGGCTTACTAAACGGGTCTGCAACATTCAGATCCGTATGTATCTTGCAAATTTCTATGTCTCCCACCTAGACTAGATCCCGGATGGAGTTGAAGCGTCTCTTGATGCGCTTGGTTCTCTTGTGAAATCTGGATTCCTTTGCCAATGCAATTGCACAAGTATTGTCACAAAAGATTTTCATTGGACCCGATGCACTAGGTATGACACCGAGATCGGATATGAACTCCTTCATCCAGACTCCTTCATTTCCTGCTTCCGAAGCAGCTATGTACTCCGCTTCACACGTAGATCCAGCCACGACGCTTTGTTTAGAGCTGCACCAACTGACAGCTCCACCGTTCAATGTAAACACGTATCCGGTTTGTGATTTAGAATCGTCTGGATCAGTGTTAAAGCTTGCATCAACGTAACCATTTACGACAAGCTCTTTGTCACCTCCATAAATGAGAAACATATCCTTAGTCCTTTTCAGGTATTTCATGATGTTCTTGACCGCTGTCCAGTGACCAACTCCTGGATTACTTTGGTACCTCCCTGCTAAACTTATAGCAAGGCACACATCAGGTCTGGTACATAGCATTGCATTCATGATAGAGCCTATGGCTGAAGCATAGGGAACATCTTTCATCTTCTCTCTATCTTCTGCAGTGGTCGAGCATTGGGTCTGACTCAACTTCACACCTTGTAACACAGGCAAGAACCCTTTCTTTGCTTGATCCATTTTGAACTTCTTCAAAACTTTGTCAAGGTATGTGCTATGTGAAAGTCGAATTAAGCGTCTTGATCTATCTCTATAGATCTTGATGCCCAATATATAAGCAGCTTCACCGAGGTCCTTCATTGAAAAACTCTTATTCAAGTATCCCTTTATGCTATCCAGAAATTCTATATCATTTCCAATCAGCAATATGTCATCCACATATAATATCAGAAATACTGCAGAGCTCCCACTCACTTTCTTGTAGATACAGGCATCTCCAAAAGTCTGTATAAAACCAAATTCTTTTATCACACTATCAAAGCGTTTATTCCAACTCCGAGAGGCTTGCACCAGTCCATAAATGGATCGCTAGAGCTTGATCATGTAATTTGGAGCTGCACCTTGTTTGATGTTCTCGTAGAAACTTTCCTTTGTGACTTTAATCTCTCTTTTTACATAAATTTGTTGTTTTACTTTTGCCACGGGGAAAATCATAGTCGAGGATAGTTGCCAAAATGCTTGGGGATTCCTATGAAAAGGGATTCTTTTTTGTTTGGGCGGGAAAACACTTGCATTACTCATAACTCAAGGTTACAACCATGTTTACACATAGATTCAAAAATTTGGACGTCCCTGTCCAAACATCAGTATGTCTCTGAGTTCTACCAAAACAGCGGTATGACCCTGAGTACAACATTTTAACATCAGACAAACTTGAATAATGCAACTTCATTGCAAATTCCAAAGCCTGTATAAAGGCGCACTAGCCTGTGAAGAAACCTAAGCGCTTAACTCAGCCTCGACGCAAAGAACCATGTGCACGTCGTGTGCATGCACAAGAGAAGTTGTAGCACCGGTCACTATGCGTGAAGACTGAATTGCTAACCTTGAGTAGGTAAAGAAATGGACGTAACCAGCGATATGTACAAACTAACTGACATTTTTCCGACGCCGCTCATTTTAATGCAGCAGAGTGTGTGCGTCCCTTGCCGTTGTCGCCTCATCGAAGAAAGTTTAGCGATAAAAAAGGAAGATGAGTTGATCACGGCATGGACAAGCTCGCTTCAACGCATTGCTAGCGCAGTAGCGCTTGATGCTCGTCATCCTACTTCAGTTTTGTACCCAGGCTGACCCAACAAAGAAGAACAAGGAGTAAGTGAAAACAAATGTGGGACGCGGAGGCAATGAACTCTGGGACAAAGGGTATACTAATACACCTTATATTTCAAAACGGCAAGAGTATATATGGACATGTGTTTGAGTTGGTGCATCCCCATAAAGAAAAACAAAGGAGTTCGAGTTGGCACGTGAAAAGAAGTAATTATACAAGCAGTAGTGACCCACGTTGTAAACAAGTGCCAGACTCTATGTACCACTCTCAACAAAAATCTCAACAAAAATGAAAAGGGCTTTGTACCACTAGAGAGTAGTGAATGATTTCAATGTGTCCATAAATGTATTTATGATAATAGACCTGATACGAACTTGAGCCAAGTATTAAGATTCTCCCACCTACTGACCTACTACACCATAGTGTATTGGCGTTCATTTGTTAGGATCAATTGAGCTCCATAAAAGAAAATGGTAAAGTGTGATCAATCGATTATTTATTTCTAGTGGTGGCATTGTTGCCGGCAAGAAACATATTTTCTAGGATCACATCGTGAGATTACATAATTTCATAGTCCCTAATTGTGGGGTTGTCATATTTTTTTGAGCATTTAACAAAAAACTGCCACAATTGGGGTTTCGACCCCACAGAACTACCACTTCAAAATGCAAACAAAAAATTATCAATTGAACCTTTATTTACACACATTTATGATAGGTGGGACCCACTTGTCAGGGTTGATGTGGTGGGAAAGTCAACTCCGTTTATTTTGACTATTTTATTTACCGTTATTATAGGTTGGACCCATGCGTCAGCATCAACCTTCATCTTCCTCCTTTTTTAAGCCTTGATCTGTATAACAATCGTTCAATGGTAATTTCAATTTATATAAATAATATGTTGCAAAGGAGGGAGAAAAATAATGCAAAATAAAGCTGTAAAGCAAAGGAAAAAACTCATCCAAGGCCAGCTCTAGTATCATAGCAACGTATGGTAGATGAGGGAAATTGCAAGGGAGCACACGGCGACCACCTTCACCGGAATCTGCCCCACTCATTTGCATTGGGATTCCAACCACTATATTAGTCAGGATGTATTCCATGATTCACACATCATGTATGTCCCTCTAAATATTTTCGTATAAATCTCAATAGCTATAATGACCTGACAAGTGGCAGAGAAGCAGACCCATCATCTCCAACGGCCACTCCCCAACCACCCGCCAAAACTTAAATGCGACCCGTTGTTCCTATTTGTAAAAATGGGAAAATATATCATTTCAAGCTAAAACTTGCCTTAAAGTAAACGCTGGGTTTCATGATTGTTACTATTTTCAATTAATAAATTTATATTTTCAAGGTGGTACTAATTCCTCAAAGTTTCATGTTACAAATTCCATAGTATTATTTATTTCTAGGAAAACCAAGATTTTATGATACTTAGTTATAAAACAGAGATAATTATAATGATATTATATGTTGTTTTTCATCTCTGATGAAAAACCAAGAACTTCATGATCAGTATTATATTAATCTCCAAATTATCCTCTTCTAAAATAACTGAGAATTTGATGATACTAACTTTGGAGACGAAAGACATAAAAGTATAATTAATCATCATAGTTTTATCAATATAGTAAATGCCTGACACGTAGGGGAGACAATTCAACCTGTTTGGCAATCAATGCTTGACATGGGACCACACGGTTATATCACTGCATGCATGGTCATAATGAGTATGCATTCATAGTACATATTATGTCGTAATTTTGTTACTGAAAAAATAGTGCTTATTGCTAGAGATATGGTATTCTGGACATATTTAAGGTTTGTATTAGTTAATTTGTATTATCAACCACTCAACCTTGATCATGTAATTTTATATGTACACTTAATCAGACGTTATTTGTACTAAGTCTTTGTAGCTACATCTTTTATTTTACCTTTTACCATTTTACCTTTCCACTCTAAGTTGCCTGGCAAGTTCACATTCCTTCATTTTCAATCAACTCTCGGTTGAAAACTTGCACCACTTTATCAGTCACTGCAGCAATTAAATGCACCGTCCAGTAAATTTAATGACTATGGACAACTTTTTACTGTTGGCATATACGCAAAGCGTTGTATTGTGAAATTGATGTCAATTTATCGAAAAGTTGCACTGATCCCCAAACAAAGGACGAGTGGCTTCGATTCTGGTGGGTGTCGTCTCCGTGTGCTCTTCGTCCGCATCCGGTAGATGAGCAGCTATCCAATCTTGAAGACAAGTAGCATACGTGTCCTTAATTCCGTGTCTTGAGTATGGTGAGGTCCTACTTGAGAGTTGAGACAGTGTCTCCAAGACTGAATAGTATGATTGACTAGTTTGAAAATTCTTTCGTTTCTGGCAGGAATGATTGTTCCGAATAGCTTAATGCAAAATTACAATCCCAATGCAAGTGCCTGAGTGTTTCTTCAGTGTTCCATATGAATGTCTTGTCATAGCTATTGCCCTATTTTTCTTGGGTGTTGTGTTGCACTGTAGCTAGCTGGTGAGAGAGCCCACTTGCAGGGTCAAGAGGGCCGGGGCATCTTCATAAGCCGTGTATCCATAAGACTTGACACCAATGAAGTGAAATCTGAAATTGCCTCGCCTTCCTTCTTTGAAACACATCTAAAGTTCATCTTTCTTACTGTCGTCATTCTTCTCTCATCACAAGATCCATCTCTGGATGTGCATCCGTCCAACGAGGGTTAAATGGTGTGCAGAATAAGGGTCTTTCGGCTCCATTGTATTCGAGTGACACTATCTCACCATCGACAAGCCGTTATGTTTTTCTTCAATATCACGACAACTTTATTTTCTTAGTATCATAGGTCATTTTATTTTGGATGAATTTCCAAGGTGAGACAGGAGACACCTCCATGAGCAATGATGTCGTTGTTATGTTCACTCACCAAGGCATCTATTCTAGATAACACTTTCCTTGTTTGTTCTTATCAAGGTTCACATTTATCCATAACAACCCCGTCAAAATTCATATCCAACATGAGAGAAAAATTTAAGCCAAAACTTGAGTAGCCGAAAAATGTGTAACTTCCACCTAAAACGACATTCTAGTGCATGTTTTCATGGAAATAGTAGCCGAGTACTCCCTCTGTGCTTGAAAAGAAAGCGTATAAATTTTGGGTTAAGCCAAACAATGCAAAGTTTGACTAAGTTTATAAAAAAATATTAACTATGTACCGAATTAATCATGCTTTAAACCTTTTGACTTTAGATAAAAATTTATGCTTCATCTTTTAAGGACGGAGAAAGTACCATTGTAGAGAAGCCACAAAATTTGCCCGGTTTGGTTCTTTCACAATCAAAACATTAGTGTACTAAGGCTAACATTCACCCAAGTGTAACTTCTTTTAATCACAGGTCGGCCGTGACTTATAAAAGCACAAGTTTATTTCTATGTTTGATGCACTTATAGAAGCATCTCGTTCTCAAAAAGTTGTATGGAAGTATCTTTAGAGAAGTAACAACATAATTCTACTCGAATTAGCAAATATTCTTGGACCGCCATATTCGCCAAGCAACAATATTAAGCTGCCCCTTGTTTCTTGTTCTCAGAGAAACTTTTCTTAATGACTTCAATCTCCTGTTTTTCCCATAATTTTGCTGTTTTACTTTTACGATGGGGAAAATCACATGCGAGGACAGTTGCCAAAATGCTTGGGGATTCTTGTAAAGGGGATTCTTATTTTGTGCGAGGAAACATTGGTACTACTCATAACTCAGGGTTACAATCATGTTTACACAGAGATTCAAAATTTTCTGGTCCAGACCCGATCCAGACAGCAGTACAGCTTCGAGTTCAACCAACATTCACCATAAAGTGACTTACACAACTTTTTACATGGACGGATTGGAGTAACGCAAGTTCTTCGTTCACAAAAACATCAAACGTATGTGAAAAGGGGCATTTGAAGAGCGTAGAAGAACTTCTCATTCACAACATTGTAGAGACACACTAGCATGTGAAGATACCTCGGCACTTAATTCAGCCATCAAGAGAAGAACCATGCGCACGTCATGTGCATGAAGGAGAGAATCAGTAGCTCTTGTCACTATGCGCAAAGAGAAAACTGCCGAGCACGAGTAGCAAAAGACGTGACCATATCCAACGGTGCCTATTAAACTGGCTGGCATTTTTCCGATGCCGCTCATTCCAAACACAGTGGAGTGGGTGCTTACCTTGCCGCCTCATCGAAGAAAGCTTAGCAATTAGGAAGGAAGAAAACACGAGGGGTACATCGTGAGGTGAGTTAATCATGTTATGGACAAGCTCGCTTTGCTAGCGCTTGTTGCTCGACATCCTACTCCAGTTCTGCACCTAGACTGGCCCAACAAAAAGGGACATGGAGCAAGTGAAAACAGAGGTGAGACACGGAGACAATGAACTCCGACTAGGGGTATACTAATATATCTTATAGTATTTCGGAATGGAGAGAGTATATATGGACATGAATTTGAGTTGGTACGTCCCAAGAAAGAAAAACAAAGGAGTTCAAGTTGCTGAAAAGATGTAATTGTACAAGCAGTGGTGACTCATGTTGTAAACAAGTGTGAGACTATGTATCACTCTGAGTAAAACAGAGAAGGACTTGGCCCCTAGCTAGTATTGAATATTTCCAATGTATCCATACATGTATTTATAAGAGTAGACCAGATATGAACTCATTTCCAACTCTAAAGATTCCCCCACCTGCTGACCTACATCATAGTGTATTGGCGTTCATTTGTTAGGACCACTTCAGCTCCATAAGAGAAAGAGTGCTGCTATACACACGACGTTGTTCAGCCGATTTGTGCACGATCGCACTCATCCAACCGTGCATGCGTTGGACAAAGTGGAAGACAGCGGTTAGATTAAGCAAAGTGTGATTCAGCCGCTATTTACTGCTAGGGGTAGCTTTGTTGCTGGCTCAAAACATAACTTTCTGGACCACTTCGTGAGAGTACATATTTCAGTCAAAGTCCCTAATTGTGGTATTGTTACGACAATAATTTCTGACTAACAAAAAAACTCGTGCGTTGCAACGGCAGAAAAAATTACCAGACACCCCTATCCCAATAATCATGACTCAAGACCGCAATAGGTCCATGTTAGAAATATGACGGGCAAATCAACAGAACAAAAACGAAAACAAGCAGGAAACACGAGATTTAACAAGGCTTAGAACACACATGCTTTGCTGCATATCTACAACCCTTTCTACTTGCACATGCAAACTGGGGGCAAAAGTTTGATGTAACAACTAATTTGGCACAAAAAAAAATACATTTGCAGGTGAAATGGTATCGTTGCATTCTGTCACCGTTCTTTCACATGTGTATGCTGCGGCGTTGGTAAGAACGCCGAGGTAGAGTGTCTCGCCAGCAGCAGTCAAGTGCGTGCCGATCATTATCGCATTGACGAGGTCATCCACCCATACCAGGCACTGGCTCACGTCCCCTTTGGCGCTGCTACTGCGCAGGTTCAAGTACGCGTACGCCACACACGAGAAGTTTGGGCGCCTTTGGTTGCCCGCACCTATTTTGGCGTATTTGTATAGACTTCTCAGATGGGCCTGGCTGGGAAAAAATAGCTTATAAACCACCAACTGCATATTGTTTGGTTGCCCGCATATAGATTAGCTGCATGAGGGAACTAATTTTAACCCGCTGTTTGGTTGACCGTGTAGCAGTAGGCGCACATAGAACATGTTGTTTGGTTATAACATGCATCAGATGTCACCACTTCTCACTAGTGGTGGCCTTACCACACACGATCTTAATAGTTTCACTCATAGATACGAAACAAATTACGGTTCATCCTAACCACTATCAAATGCCAGTACACATTATTAAGAGCCAAATGGCTGAATGGAGAAAGTTCATCATCCCTCCTCTTTCTCTTCCTCTTACCTCTTCTACTGATGCTGCTGCTGTTCCTCTTCTGCTGCTGCTCTTGCTCTTCTTCTTCTTCAGATCCTTATCTAACCTCTGTTATCCCACATTGCTTGTGCCCACTCCAGCCTTTTGTTCTTTCAGGCTTCGTTGTCAAATGCCTCAACACCATGGTCACCGAGGTCAATATCGTCAGGCGTCACATCTTCATTCTCAGGCACCAGTTCATCACAACTCCATTGCAGGATCTAGTTATGCAGAATGCAACATGCAAGAACAAGCTTAACCTGGGTAGGGTAAGGGTGGAATGGCTTTTGATCCTGGATCTTGAACATGTTCTTCAGAGCTTCAAATGCCCTCTCAACCGTTACTATAAGGCTGAAGTGTCTCGGATTGAATAGCTCATGTGGAGTCCTAGGGTAGTTCCTACCAGAGAACTCGTTCAGATGATACCGGGTCTTCCTGAAGGGTGGAAGTACACCTGGCCGACATGCATAGACATCATCTCCTAGGTAGAACTTGCCATCAGTGATGTTGATGCCATCAGGACAACTTGTGTTGTCACTGAGTATGTTAGCATCATGTGCTAACCCTTCCCAGCCACCAAGCACATAGGTGAACTTCAAATCGAAGTCAACAGCAGCAAGCACATTCCGGCTTGTGTAGTGCTTCCTCCCCCTGTATGCTGCAGCTTGTGACCTCGACACTCTGGCAGTGACATGAGTACCATCTATTGCCCTAATGCGACCCTGAAATGGCAAGAAAAGATTGTGTTAGTGCTCACCTTGAACAATCCAAGCATATCAAACAATGAACTACGTACTACAGTGCTCACCTTGAAGTATGGATACCATCTTGGGCTAGTGCGAATCTTGGTACGAGTCTGGCCAGTTGGTGGCTTGATCATGCACTCCTTTGTGCTCCTCTGCGCTCCCGTTCGGCGTTGAGCGAGAACTTGTTCGACACCTTCATGCTCCACACCGCTAGGAATCCCTCATCGCAGCCCCCGAAGGCGGCAGCGCCTGCTTTGGACGGCATGTAATGTCGAAACTACCAGCGCTCAACTCCGCTGCGCTCACCTACCGTCGCGACATCACAGCACCCGTACGCATCATAGCACGCACATCTGATGCACATGATCGACGACCACAACTGAAGTGTGGCACACGCTGATGCAATGTCATTTTAGTTTGAGCAGCTGGAACCTGCTATGGTTGGTCAGTTGGTCACCATGTACCCCATGGGTGCCATGCTGCCAGAGACAGTGAAGGCCATGGAGATCTCCCCGTCGCCGTTGAGGATCCCCTGGTAGATGGACGATGTCGGCACAGAGGATCCAAAGAGCGAGAAACCTCCATCAAGGTATTGCACGATATGTGGATATCTATGGCAAGGTCAAGGTAGTGATTAGAGATCGCCGTGTAGATGACGGCTGCCATCGCGACGGAGCCGAAGAGAGAGAAAGCTCGAACGAGGTACAAAACAACATCGATGGCATCGAGGTAGGGATTAGAGATCGCCATGTAAATGGCCATGTTGGCGCGGCGGAGGCGAAGAGCGAGAGACTTCCGCCAAGGTATTTGTACCACATCGATGATGAGGAAGGGATTTTAGATCCATGTAGCATCACGATTGGGAGAGGTGGCTCGTCTCCTGGTTTCGTGGGCGCTGGATACATGCATCGGTGCATGCATGAGTTTGTATAGGAAACAGTGTTTGGTCGAATAGCGGTGTGAGAAACGTGCCACCAAAATGGACGTACGAAAGTTTGAGGCCTGCGAGTTGTGACCGAGGAGCGATGTAGGAAGAACCCACCGTGAGCTCGGCGACGTACGAAAAGCTGGGAAGACGAAAACATACGAAGATTTGAATTGAATTCAAGGAAGATAAAAAAAGGAATCG
Source organism: Aegilops umbellulata (assembly GCA_032464435.1). Lineage (NCBI taxonomy): Eukaryota > Viridiplantae > Streptophyta > Magnoliopsida > Poales > Poaceae > Aegilops > Aegilops umbellulata. The sequence goes on along the minus strand of CP136059.1, from coordinate 269,305,386 downwards.
TTCTCCCACTTACAGTGGCATTGGAGGGTAATTCATGCCAACTTCAGGGGTATTTACATGATGAATGAGCAGAAACAATCCTCTCTTAATAAAAAAAATAGTAATAGATATAATTATTCGGCATGAATTAACGTTGACGTATATATAGCACCTAATAATCTTTAAAATTAATTGGCATATATCTCCTACTTAATTAAGAATTTAACCCTCCATAAGATCCCTTCATCGCAGCCATGGTCATCGCTCGTTCGTCTCACGTAACCCGCCCCATTGCAGGAGAGAGTTGACTCCATCGACTAAGCAAGAAGTAAAGGGTAAACCAAAATGAGAGGGATTCATGCCATGGCCCGGTTGTTCCTAGGATGGCTCGCGGTCATCGCACTAGTACTACTGCTTCTCCCCTTGTTTTGTTTTCTTCAGCTTTTACATGCATGGAATACTAGTAAACTTGCTACTGGAAATGTACTACACCTTACATACCGATCATGACTCTAGGAGACCAAGCCATAAAAATGAGTAAAAGATGACACTCTAGCTTTGTTGGGATCAAGGAACTTCGAGAATCCAAGGATAGGAAATGCTAGTTTGTGTGTTAACAGACCCCGTCGAACTGGTCTTCCGGATGCCACTCATTTCCAAGTTGTGAAGTGTAGTATTGCATCATTATACTAGACTATATAACTCGTGCTGCAGGAAGAATCATGGAAACAAAATAATGAAACAAATTGTGACGTGAATTTATGAGAGAAGTAGTCTGGGTGAAGGACCAAAAACTAGACGGAGCTGCACTTCCTTAAGTATGCATAGCTAGAGCATTGAGGTGAATGAGAGAATGATGGTGTTGGTAGAAAGTGGAAACATAGATTTTCTTCGGTAGAACCCCCCTCACAAACCGTACAAGGGCAGTATAGTCATTTGACCATAATGTATAGCTACCTTTATATACAAACTGTATGTATACGTAGACAAACCCATCAGCCTCACACAAACCAGCGCACAGCCTATGTATAGGTTCATTTTTTTCAACCTTCAAAAAATAGTTGCTTGCAATAGGATTCGAACTCCAAACCTTTTGATTTCATTACACACAGTGTAACCAACTAGGACAACTACCTTGTCATGCAAAGTTACTTCTCTTACCCTTCTTGCCATCTTCTCAGTCGTTTTTCTTTGTTTGGCCATTTTATTTCTTCGGTTTTATTTATTTTTTATTTTCCTTTGTAAAACACGTTCTTGTCCCCGTGTTAACAAAACGAGTCACGAGCGTGACGTTAAACACACACAGTTAACGCAAACATAAAAAATATATAATACAAAAGGTGAACGTGTTTCAGTAAATCAATGAAGGAAAAGTCCGCATGCATGAGATGGATGGATGATCCATTCCACGTTGTCTGTATGCATGACGACATGTTCTTGTCGCATCAGTCGCCATGTCAGTCCTCAGAAAAAAAATTAATTAAACGCAAAACAAATAATGAGCCGTGTTTTAAGGAACGAACGAAAACGTACACCGACTAGTCAGTGTGTGGTTTCAATGTAGATTTTACTAATTTAAATGCTTCGGTCATTTGCAATTTTCATCATTATCAATCAACATTAACATTTTCTTATATCCTAACCTTTCTTGAAATGTGTCAACAATTTTAGAATTTTAAATTGTGTATGAAAACTTTATAAACTTGAACACTTATTCTAGATTTGTTAACAAATTCACAACAATTGATGTTGAAACAAATTAGATGCTCGCAAAATTTGGTGTCATTTTGTGCATGGCAACAAATACGCCATGTTCAACCAGGACCTTTGGGGTCTGCCGGTAGGGCAAGTCTCGAAGCATTTTTTTTTCACCTCCACCAAACATACCCAATTTTTTTTCCACCACAAAGGCAACAACATGGAAAGCATGCATCCCAAGTTTCGTTGTTTTCCGACATTTCACGCATTCCCTAGGGTTTTCCAGGAGAAAAAAACCCTTAACAGGGGCCGGACGTGACACAACGTGTGTTCGATATCTGAATTCATTCAATTTTTGTGTGGAGGGCTACCATGGGCATGCCCACCCCCTGGCAAAATTTTATGTCAGTTTATGCATGGCACCAAACACACTATGTACAACTTGGACCTTTCGAGTATCCCGTATGGCAAATCTCGAAGCGCTTTTTTTTACGTCCAACAAACGGACCTAGATTTTTTTCACACAATGGAAACATAATGGGAAGCACGCATGCCAAGTTTCGTTGGTTTCCGACAATTCATGCATTTTCTAAGGTTTTTAAGGTGAAAAAACCCTAAAACACAGGTCAGATGTGACGCGTGTTGTCGGTGTACGAATTCGTTCAAATTTTGCGTGTGGAACTGCCAAGGGCATGCCCACATGCTGGCAAAGTTTGATGTCATTTCGTGCATGTCAACAAATACACCATGTTCCACTAGTAGAAAAAGGGTCAAAGGTGAAGCACATTAGTGCCGGTTTGTAAAAAACCCGGCACTAATGTGATCAATAGTACCGGTTCGTGGCGGCGATCAATAGTACCGGTTCGTGGCGAACCTTTAGTAATGGTTCATAACCAAATTTTTTTCCACACATTTGCATCACCATGGCCAGCGGGCATGCCAACTTTCGTTCATTTCTAGCATTGTATGCATTTTCTACGGGTTTTCCCGATGAAAACCACTAAAAGACAGGGTGGACGTGACGCAGCGTGCGTTCGTTGTCCGGATTCATTCACTTTTTGCGTGGGGGTGGGGGGGCTGCCATGGGCATGCCCACATCCTGGCAAATTTTGGTGTCATTTTGTGCATGGCAACAAATACACCATGTTCAACCGGGACAATTGGGGTCTGTCGGTAGGCCAAGTCTCGAAGCATGTTTTTTCACCTTCACCAAACGTACCCAAATTGTTTCCACACAATGCATCACCATGGGCATCATGCATGCCAAGTTTCGCTCATTTATGACATTCTATGCATTTTTTACGGGTTCCTCAGTGAAAAAACCCTAAAAAGAGGCCACACATGTTGCAACGTGCTCGGCATTAGAATTCGTTCATTTTTGCGTGGGAGTGGAGCTGATCCGGTGTTGCGTCGGGCCCCAACATCACGTATCCGTCGGTGGTGATGTGCCAATCCTTCGGCAACCGCGCCGACGATGGAGCGAGCAACCGAAGTGGCTCAACTCCGCCTGCGGCAATGACAAAGTCGACGGCCAAGATCAGTTGTCGCCACTATCAGATCCGGAGCAAAGCCATCGAGAAGAGAAGGGGCGATGGTGGAAAACCGAGGCGATGGGGGACTGAGGAGGAGGAGGAGGGGGCGACGCTTGACGGCTAGCCGGCCCCGGCTTTTTATAGACAGGGGCTGCGACGGCAAGAGGTTGGAAGGCGCCGCATCGGTGGAAATGCGGGGCCAGGATGCAGTCGTGATTGTCGTCCGATCGCGTTGAACCATCATGAGTGCCACACAGCACAAATATTGCGGCCACGGTACAGACGGAAATTAAAAAAAAATCACGGCTGCCCGCAATGAAAGACAAAACACCTACAATGTGTTGTAATGTGCATGCCGGCCATAATGGCTATCTCACATTTGCTAATGCGCACCTGAGGAAGAGGTCGCTAGTTCGATTATTCATGGGCCGGTTTTTTTTGACTTTGTCAAAAAACAAATCGAGGCTGGCGCTCACGTAAGAGAACAAGTCGCACCTTCCACCGCGGATGAAAAAAAAAACGCCTCGCGGCATGGACGTAAGAATATGTATACGTAGGTGCGTGCAGGTTACTTTTACTAATACGACCATCATACCCTTACTAACGAAGAGGTATCAGATAATCTGAGCCGTCCATGTGTTTAGGGGGGTCTACCGAAGCAGAAGTGAAACATGAGTGGTAGGCGTGAGAATTAAATAACCAAGTACAGGTGCCATTGGCAATGGATTCCTTCACGAGTAAAATATACGACATTTTTTTAGAAAAGAAGGATAGCCCCCGGCCTATGCATCTGGGAAATGCATACGGCCACTTTATTGATTATTTTCGAAGACCTTACAAAGTATTACAACAATATGCCTGAATCCGCCATCTTGGCAACATATGCCACTACTCCTATCCATATGATGAAGGGGTGCTACCTGGGCCAAATACCCGGTCTACTCACCTAAGCCTATCATCAAAAGCCAGAAGCCCTAGCCGAGCCACATACCGGGTATGGGGCATAAACTGGTCTGACGCACTCACATGTGTCGTCGCCGCCATCTTCCACAGGTCCGTCTTCAGAGCAGATATTGAGGCTTCTACCTTGTCAGGCCACTCTGCCATCGATGCCACCTTGACGCCAGACAACTACCTCCACCTGCGCGAGTCCATCATACCCTTACTAACGAAGGTGCGTGCAGGTTACTTTTACTAATACGACCATCATACCCTTACTAACGAAGAGGTATCAGATAATCTGAGCCGTCCATGTGTTTAGGGGGGTCTACCGAAGCAGAAGTGAAACATGAGTGGTAGGCGTGAGAATTAAATAACCAAGTACAGGTGCCATTGGCAATGGATTCCTTCACGAGTAAAATATACGACATTTTTTTAGAAAAGAAGGATAGCCCCCGGCCTATGCATCTGGGAAATGCATACGGCCACTTTATTGATTATTTTCGAAGACCTTACAAAGTATTACAACAATATGCCTGAATCCGCCATCTTGGCAACATATGCCACTACTCCTATCCATATGATGAAGGGGTGCTACCTGGGCCAAATACCCGGTCTACTCACCTAAGCCTATCATCAAAAGCCAGAAGCCCTAGCCGAGCCACATACCGGGTATGGGGCATAAACTGGTCTGACGCACTCACATGTGTCGTCGCCGCCATCTTCCACAGGTCCGTCTTCAGAGCAGATATTGAGGCTTCTACCTTGTCAGGCCACTCTGCCATCGATGCCACCTTGACGCCAGACAACTACCTCCACCTGCGCGAGTCCATCACCGCGCATCACGCGCCGAGTCTCCACTGCACCACGCCGCCGAGATCCGTCGTCATCAATGTGAAGGATGAAGTACCGCTCCACCAAAAAAGGTGCCCGCTGGTCCCTCGATCCCGTGTACGCCTCCAAGAATGACGCCCCCAAGGAGGAAACGACACCAACACGCCGCCGTCATCCGATCAACTGATCTAGGGTTTCCCCCGGAGGTAGCGGATAGAGGTCTAGAGCTTCTCCACGGCAATGCCTTCAAGAAGGTAATGACACCACAGGGTGCCACCAATGCCGGTCTTGGCATCAAGCCGAGCACAAGGTTTTCACCCGGATCCGCTCGAAGAACCTCCATCACGTATTGTGTGCACGGGTCGCCGCCGATCTGAGCCGCCGCACATGGAGCAGGCCGCACCGGCCAGATCAGATCTGTCCGGAAGGCACAACCCGCATGGTCCCGACCTAACCACCAGGCCCTCCATGCCGCCACCGCCGATCCAAGGTCAGACGGTGTGTCGCCGCAGACCCGGCCGCCGCCGCCGAACGCCGCCATGCAGCTCGAGGCAGGGCCGGCTGCCGCACCCCACCATCGCTGCCCTTGGCCGAGGCAGCCGTCGCGCCGCCGCCAGAAGGCAGGCCCGCCGCGCCGCCAGGCCAGATCGGCCGTGCCACCGACGCCGCGGGGCTCCGCACCGCCCGCACGGCGCAGGCAAGAGGGAAGACCCCCGCCACCGCCATCAGCCCCGGGCTATAGCCCACCGTGTTCATTATTTAGTTTTGAGATACGATCCCGACCAAGGCCCACCGTGTGCGGCCCGCTCATTCTTATCTCTTCTTTCTCTCTCCTCCTTCTCCACCCCTCCGCTTGAGAGCTTCACAGGGCACCCCGGCCCGATCCCATGCCTCGTCTGACGGCGCTGCCGGTCAGCGATGGCTAGGGGGAGGAGCGCGGGTTCCTGTACATAGTAGTTTCAGCCTAGTAGTATTTCGACTTGCGTTGTTGTGGACTGGCGTTATGCCGTTCTGGAGCTTTACCCCGGCGACCTCGGGCGACGCCGGTTGGAGACCCTCTTCCTCCCCTTGTTCTCCTCCATGGCGGAGGCTAGCAGTGGAGGCTAGCAGGAGCTCGAGCTCCCTTTCAATAAGCTCGTGGGAAAGCCAGATCTGGCTCGATCAGGTGCTGTTTGTTCTTCTTCTTTGTGCTGCCATGGAGGTAGGGACGGGGAGGAACTCAGTTCTTGGTGAAACTGTTGATCTGGTGATCCAGGGGATTATCAAGCTGGCTTTCAGTGCAGTCAACGTTAATCTTCTTGCTATGCTCCGACCCCTGCTTCTGGAGTTGCAGATCAAATCATTACGATGTATCCTCTCTGAGAGTTCTTGGAGCCAAAATTTTGCAGCATATGGTTGGGGAGCTCGGTGCAGAGAGCACCATGAGATTCTCGCCACTGCGCCGCTGCATCTTCTCGTCGAAGGGCGACCACTCGGAGTTCCGGCGACGACGTCCGGCTCTTGTAATTCCTCCTGGCCGCCGAGCCATATGGGAGGCAGTTTATCTAGTTCTTCGGCTTGGTATTCACACGTTCTACCTCCTGTTCACCGGTGGTGCTATAGCCATTCCTCCACCCCAAGTGGTTTCGTTCCCGGCGGTGGTGGAATCGTGCCAGGATCGAAGACGGCGAAGAGGACTCGATTGCTTTTCATTTTTGTTGTCTGGGGTCCAATCTGCAAAATATCCGGCCTGGGTTGTAATTTTATCTTTCTGTTGGGTCTTTACGTAATACGTTGCATGCTTATCTAATATAAGTCTGGGTCCTTCGGGACCCTTCTTGTGTTCAAAAAAAAAAGGCCCACCGTGTTTTTTTTCTTCTAGTTTTATCAGCTCAACGCTAAAACACAATATTTTACATTGGATGCATCTTGACGTGGGCTAGCTTACGTGCCAAAATGTAGAGATATTGTCTAATTATCAATTGTCTAAAACTTTCTTATGTCTTGGTCAGATTTAAGTCTTTGGATCAATGTCGTGTTCAGAAGAAAGTCTTTTTTTTGCGAGAAAACTTCTAGTCTATTCATCTTCAATCATGACAATACAACGAACATCAGAAATAAAAATTACATCCAGATCCGTAGACCACCTAGCGACGACTATAAGCATCGAAGCGAGCCGAAGGCGCGCCGCCGTCATCGCCCCTCCATCGCCGGAGCCGGGCACAACTTATTGTAGTAGACAGTCGGAAAGTCGTCTGCTAAGGCCCCATAGGACCAGCACCCCAGAACAGCAACCGCCGCCGATGAAAAATAACGTAGATCGGAAGGATCCAAACCGAAGCACGAACGTAGACGAACAACGACGAGATCCGAGCAAATCCACCAAAGATAGATCTGCCGGAGACACACCTCCACACGCCCACCAACGATGCTAGATGCATCACAGGAACGGGGGCTAGGCAGGGAGACCTTTATTCCATCTTCAGGAAGCCCCGCCGTCTCGCCTTCCTGAGTAGGACACAAACCCTAGCAAGATTGAAAAAAAAAGACTAAAAACGGAGCCCTCCCGCCGGCCCTTGCCAGGATCCACCGCGCCTCCATGGCCCTAGGGCCACCGGAGACGAGGCAGACCTGCGCCGGCCGGCGAGAGGCACGAACCCTAACTTTCTTTCTTGAACGAGGAGGAGGAGGCAGAGCCATGGCGACTTTCTTGATGGGGCCTTCTTCTCTTGTTCAGAAGAAAGTCTTTGAATCAGCGTACAACTATCCATATCTACGATCACGTAAAAATAACATACAAACCAAAATTTGCACCAATATCTATTATTATAATTATTAAATGTGCATGACAGGCCAGCTAACCAGAAGAAATATAGGAATACCAGAAAATACCGTAAAAACATCTATCCATCAGTTAAGTGAGTCTTAATAACAAGTCACAACTAACGACAAAGATTCATTTGACCTCCTTTGTTATGTGGCCCTCTGAACAACTTTCTTGCTTAATGACCTATTAATTCAGAGAAAATAAACTCTGCACCCCAACACTTGCCTGCATCCAGTTGTGTTTTTTTTTTTGAGCTCTCATCCTGTTGTGTTGCCCCATGAAGCTATTGTCGTTGGTTATTAACCACTTTCTTCCACACCCGGGGTGCCACCTATCTTATTGATTTTGACTTCCCCTAAGATTAGATGTTCATAGCAGAACCATATTACTGCCACTACACGCAGACTGTCCATCTTATTAAGTCATTATCGACACACATACCTCACATGTGCATGTTGCATAGTCATCAAAAGTCGATATGAAAACAACACAAGCCACAGGAAACATGAGTAATCCACACATAATACCTCACATAGTCTTCACACACATTCACATTTCGTGCAGTCTACCACATGACGTTGTCAACTACATGCACCAAAGCCATGACCTACTTTGTGTTATGATATCTGCCTTTTCACTAATAATGTTGCCCACCAAGAATAAGATGAGTTGTCTTTGAATGCCTTGAAGGGCAACTAGATGAGGATCAATTGCACTGCAAATAGAGAGAGTCAAACAAAAAAGTACTTTCTAATTGCTTATGCCATAGAAGTGCTTTCTATATTAGGCAAGAAGTAGTTAGTTTCTTTTTTCTTTTCTTTATTTCTTTGTGAACCTGCGAGTGTATATACTTGTGTGGATGATAAAAGGGAATTCAACCCAAATACAGTTTAGAGGCACGGTACACTCAAGCATGACAACCATATACATGTACAACGTTGCATTATCCTCTACGACAAGTTCTATCTTAGCTAGCTAATGGGCGAAAGAAGTAACTCAATCCACAATCCCCTTGTTAGAGTCCGAAGCAAAATGAAGCTCTCCCGTTCGTTTGGATTTTCAGCCGTCGGATCGGAATCTCCTCGCGACACAGGCCGTCGGATCTCGATCCAAATCGCTGTGGGTCGTTGGATATTTACCCGATCAACCTCGGCCGTCGGATAAAATTCCAATTGCAACAAATTGTAATATCTATGCCCCCACCGGGGTATTTTGGTCATTTCGCGTGTGGGGGGGGGGGGGGGTATAAAAAGGGACCGCTGCCGTGGGATGACCTAGCCGCATCCTCCCTCCCGCACTCGCGCCTCCCCCGCGCCCGGCTCCTCCCGCCTCGCCCGAGCCGCTGCCGCTGCATCTTCTCCTCCTCAAGCGCACCATCCCAATCTCCCGTGCTCCGCCCTCCGCCCCTCTCCCCTTCCTGGCGGCGCTCCCGACCGCCGCCATCGCGACGTCTTCTTCTCCCCCACCGTCGAACTCAGGCCGCCGCTCCGTCCCCCGTCCCCGTCGCACCTCCCCTCGAGCCACCGGCTGGTGCTCTCCCTTCAAGGGAGGAGCAACTCTCCCTCACGGAGGGGGTGGGGTGATGCTCAGGGATGGGGCAGCCGCGGGCTCCGGCACAGGCGCGTGGGTACCGCCGCCGTGGCTCACCCCACCCACGAGGTCCTGGTTCCCCTCAGATGCGGCCTAGGAGGACGCTCTCTCGCGTAGTGTGGCTGCTGCCCATGTTGCCTCTGCCGCGAGCACCGTGGAGGAGGAGCGGTCGCTAGGGAAGAGAAAGGGGAGGCTGGTGCGAGCTCGTGCCGGTCGGCGACGGCGTGGCCGGTGCTAGATTTGGATGGGACAACTGCTACCCGCTCCACCGCTCTAGGTTCACCGCCTCTCTCTCTCTCTCTCTCTCTCTCTCTCTCTCTGATCGCCGTTCCTCTTATCTTTTTGGATTGCAGGTCAGAGCCGGACGAGGTCTCCCACAGTGTAGCTTGGATGGAATCTCCAGCAGATCAGTGCTCTGGTAATTAACAACTCCATGATGGTTATGAGCACACCCATATTTAGTTTAGTGTTGTGGTGGTGCATACAATGTGGTGCCTGGGAAGCCCCAGAGTTTGAAATGGTACTGAATTGTGTCTGCTTGAGATCTCTCTGCATTTGTTGCTTATGGTTCTGGGGTTTCGTAATGTAATCATGCTTCATTCAGGCCATTAAGTTTTTGGATAAGAGGTCAAACACACCTGCCACCTTCACATTTGTTTTCATTTGAATTCAGTATATGCCAGCACTTCTGCTTATAACTGAACTGAACTATTTGTAACATTTTTATTGTATGTACATATTGAGAGTTGTCAAGAAACTTTTTTATATAAAGCTTATTGTATTAGCTTTGCCACTGCTTTTAACCAGTAGTCTGGAGTGACAAATATGTGAGAGGTTGTGAATTGGCAGTGCAGACTGATAACTATTTATTGACTGCCTTTCTTCTTACAACCGTATCCCTTTTCCTCTTTCAGAATGACATGCTGCAAATAGTTCAGGTTTGAACAAGGAATGCAAAATTCAAGGATTGAGCCAGTGCTGGTCTATATTTCATATTGGTTTTTGCACCCTGCAGCCAGTGGTAAGACACACAATAACTGGATTAAGTTATCCTGCTGTGTGAAGGGGGGGCTCCTCTTTTTGCCAGACTAACATATTATTGGGATATTTGACTTCTTGTTGACAGAGACAGTTAACAAAAGGGATTGCACTCTTTGTGATGAGGGTCTCCCTTTTTAGTTCAGCTCTGTTATTCACAAACTAGGCATCAAAAATATTATTGCAACATCTAAAGAATGTTGCCATACCTGTGCTCACCTATATAATTCCTTGGTCACTAAATAATTGTAAATGCCCTTTTAATTAGTACTGATATTTCTAGGATACATTGTTCACCTCAGAAGGCCCTGTTTCACTTTCTCCTTTTTCTTCTTTTGTCCTTCATTATCTTTTAGCTAATAATGTGATCCTTGTATTTGCGTATTTTAGAGTATATATCATGTGAAGATACTGAAGCTTAACTTCATGAGAGAAAGGAAAACGCTTGGGAATTTAAAGGTTTAGATGAGCTTTCCATGGTTATTCTGCCATTGCCGATGTAAGCTTCGCCGGCTCTTTACATTTTTATGAGCACGATGTATGTGCTTTCTGTGAGAGTAAGGTAGTAATACAACACAAGATGATGTTGCCTGCCGCTGTGTATCCGTTGTTTGGGAGTGAGGTGGTATAAACTCCATATTTCCGACATTAGAAGGAAATCATAAAAAGAGTATAGATGCACTTGCTCGACTAACAAAGCTTGTACCTAAGAGCAGGTCTGGTTCATGCTTTAGGGAGGTTAAATAAATTTCAGTCAGACGCAAAGTAATTTCTAGCATAGTTGCATTTGACCATCAGTAGATCATCATATATAACAGGACTATAGAACAAAGTACAGAAAATCATAATTTTTAGAACTGATTGTATTTCAGATTCAGTGGCTTCGCTACCGTTTTAGCTTAATGACATCTTCCAGTTCCCAGCTATGCAAGTCTAATATATATGGTTGCAGGGCGTTAACACATCTGGTTGCAGGGCGTTGGAGGATGAGAATGGAAGCTGGCGAGCGGTGTCCACAGATTGTACAGTGACCAAGCGGTGGTGAAGAATCAATGTGTGGATCTATCATTACCATATGTACTAGGTATGCAAAGTTATTCCTCTGGTATGCTTTATTGTGGCCATACGGCCTTTTATGTTTCATTCCTTTTGTATTTCTGTCAACAAAAAATATAGAGCCACACCTTAATTGTCATGGTGATGTTGGACGGCATGGCAGTTGTCCAGTTCTATTATTTAAGAAGTCAATGTGTGTATATCCGGCAAAGTGATAATCACAGTAGACTAAAGAGCTTAGAAGTAGAGTTTAAAAGAAAATTCAGAAGCATTGGAGGCTCATGCTTCTACTGTCATGTTTTATGCTCCAGTTAGGAGTGGTGTTTCTAAAAAAGAGATTATTGATTTTCACGTATATAACCTGTGTTCATAGCAGCATTCCTGTCTCATTCTTTCTTTTCCGTTTTCTTCTCCCTCTAAATTGTAGAGCTCCTATTCAAATTAGTAATCTTTTCAACTGTTTTTATAACTTCGCAAAAAATGTCCTGATAAAGAAGAGCCGCAGGCTTCAGAAATAAAATGTTTGCTTTATTGAACTAAGCTGTTCTCTTTCTGAGGGAGTATTGTGCTAAGATGTTTTATATCCTTATTATAGGGATACAAGGTCCGTGAAAGAGGTCTGGTGTTAGCCACCAAATTACGATGTTGAGCAGTGCCCAAGCGGAAGATAGCAAGGCGGTTGACGTAAGGATACGGAGTAAGCAGAGCTAGCGCCAGTAGACACAGCTACCACGTCAGTGGGTGCACCAGAGGCACAACACATGATGTAGTGCACATCAAAGCAGTCGCCGCTCCGCGGTAAATTAGATAGAGAAAATATATGACATGTTAGGCTGTTACTTGCTAGCAGCAGGAATATTCAGCTTATTCATGAGGTAACAACAGGGTCTATTGCGCTGAATTTTTTAGATGAAACCAAACCAAACTAATATATACCTAGCATCCGTCCAGAAGTCTTGATTACGGAATATATATGGTCCCATTTTAAGTTTCATAGGATATGCTTGGATATCTGTTCTTTTATAGGGATTTGAGAAAAAAGAAAAGAAAAAACACTTATAATAAGGCAATGGCTTCGTGAGAAAGCACAAGTAATATCGTTGCATGGCAGCAAGGCATACCTTAATTTGCTTCATGGTGAACTGGAAATGTGCTTCTATGTCAAACTGAAAAAAGATATATGTTGCCTGCTAGCACGGTAATATGTCCATCCATTAACCACTATTTTGTTGAAATACAGGGATATCTGGTGCGTTTCCATATGCAGAAAATCTTCTTGCCACTGCACCTGTAGGCCTAATGGTCCGCTTCTCTTGTTTCAGGTCAGTCTACCCTGACTTGCTCTGCTTTTAGACTATCTGTTTGAGTTATATAGCTGAAAAACATGTACGATTTCTGCACCTCCTCCTTTTGGTGATATTTATCAGTTAGTGAGATTTCTGCACCTACGCTCTATGACGCAGATTGTGTATGCCTCTTATTTATTTGGTTTGATTTAGGAATAGAATCATTGGGATGTGTATTTTAGATTTAGACTTACAGAAGGGGTATGTGACGTGACAGTGCAAAGCCTTTTAGGGCTATCCTCTTTCTCCTATTTCTTCTTTGAACTTTGGAACAAACCCTCAATTTGCTCACTGTAGTAGTGTGTTACTCATCGTGATCTATGAAGCCGATCTTATTGAATTTATAGTTGGCATACTTCACATTGCATTGGTTAGAGTGGCCCATGTGAGTAGGTATGGATAACCTGAGCTTCTGTTGAGGGCACTTCTTCATATGGCACAAATCACCACAAGTTTGTGCTTCACCTATTCACAACCACCCGGCCAGAACTTGAAAATGGAACCAGAGAGTAGTACTTGCTTAGGGAGCTAGCCCAGTGCTATGTAAAATGGAACCAGAGAGTAGTACTTGAAAATGGAGTTTAATGTAGGTGAGTGTGCGAATAAAGGAAAAGGGTAAATACATTTGTTTCATTTTGTGATCCCATTGATCATGTTATGCTATGTACCTACAACGACTACTGTATGTGATCGGTTTTTCTAAGCCGTGTTCCATTTGTTAGGCTTGATACGCATCCTGCCGTGCCGCCGCCACCGCTCGCCCTCGCGCCGTCTCCTACTCCATGCCCCCTTGGTGCTCATCAGGAGGAGCGCGGCCCGCCGCCGGCCCTTGCGAGAGAGGTCACCGCCCCCGGTCAACTTTGGCCGCCTCCACCACCACCCACTCGCAGGAGCCCCGCCACTCCTCCTGATCCTCCATTGCGTGTTGATTACCGGGACGAGTAGCGGCTCTGCCTGGAGGTGCTGACATTTGCTGGAGGCGCGCCAGACCGTTGTCCCCGGCGCTCAACAAGATATGTAGCTGTAATGCTCTCCTCTAGGCTGCTTGCCTTGCCTCAGGTGCTCTTTCCTGCGTTTCCTTTCGTCCCCTCCATGCTCCTTCTCAGGCTGGTGATGTGTTGCCTGACCGTGTTTGTCCTGCTGCAGCGCGCCCGGGATCTGACGGCACTCCTTCAGTCAGCCGTTGGTCGTTGCTTTGGTTGGTCGCTTCTTGTACCTTTTCTACTGTTTATTTAACAGCTAATGCATTGTTATCGATATGCGTTCATGTTTATTGTTATCTTGCAGCCATTCTGGTACAAAATTTTGTATTGATATGCGTTCACGATTATAAAGTTTTTTATTATTCTGGTACAGTTTCATGAGAGCGTTTGTTCTTGCTGATGCCAAACCCTCAGTGTGATATTTTGTCATGTGAACACATAATATTTGTATGTGGTTATGTGCACCTTCATAGGAAGGCTCACTGATCCCCATCTGTGATTGCCGCAAGGATTGAGAAGACAATTGGTCGGATTGCTTTTGAAGAGGCGGCAGAAAGAGTAGAAACCATGATGCCTATGTTGATTCAAAGTATAGTTATTAAGCAAACCATTACTGTTATTAGTGCTTAATTCCTCATGTATGTTTGAGAAATTGAAATGATGGAATCAATGGTTTATATTTCCTTCAAATTGTGGAATATATATTGTGTAACCAATAGTGGAGTGGGTGGGTGCTGCCATCATGCTTTGCTTTTCGTGTAACAGTCTGAATCGAATATGAATCGTGTTCTACCAACTTGGATATAATGTCGCTGCATAACCTGCGCATTTTTCCTTCATCATGTCAACCTATCGAATTTGGAGTGTGACCTACCGTGTTCGATGGTCACCATGTAGAATATGACCGCACCCGGCAAGGATGCGGGGCGCGGCAAGCCGCACTTTCCATCTAGTACAAGGAAAATGGGAAATAAAGGCAACATGTAGTGAAGAAAATCATGAATTCTTCTGCAATTTTCCCGACGCCACCGATTCCAAGTAAATGGGCCCATTGCACCTAGTGTGCAATGGCTTTTCATTATATTCAAATTTGCCCCATACGATACCAGAGCTCGAATGAATATTTGGGGGAGCGAATATCTTGTAGCATGCCAATGTGTAGCTTAGATAGACAAGTTGGAAGGGAACTCACGGGAGGTATATGGTTTTATATATGACTATCGTGAATAGGCAGATAGTGTATAAATTAAGTTCACGTGCTCGCCACAGACTTAAAAGAAGCCACATGGCTTGGTCCCCAAGAGGACAAGTTCATAAAGTAGCTGGGAATGAATTGCTTTTCTTCAGATGTCCATATACAACGATACATAAAACCGGATGTTGGATTGATAGATTGGTTGTGTTAGTGTGGTAGAGAAGTTCATCACTCATGTATCGTTGATGTTAGAACACATTCTCATATATTGAGATGGACACAAGATGAAAACCTAAAAAGAGGGCAGGACGACAGTACAAATTAGAAAAGGACACTACTTGGTAGAAAAAGTAAATCAGAGTTGTGACTAACCATGAAACTCGGATGTTTTATATCAAATTAGCAAACACTGGTTATCAACTCGTGGTTTTGCACATGCTATAGCAATACATGATACTGCTAAATTTCAATACCAATATGTTGGAAATATGCCCTAGAGGCAATAATAAAAGCATTATTATTATATTTCCTTGTTCATGATAATTGTCTTTATTCGTGCTATAATTGTGTTATCCGGAAATCGTAATACATGTGTGAATAACAGACAACAACATGTCCCTAGTAAGCCTCTAGTTGACTAGCTCGTTGATCAATAGATAGTCATGGTTTCCTGACTATGGGCATTGGATGTCAATGATAACGAGATCACATCATTAGGAGAATGATGTGATGGACAAGACCCAATCCTAAACATAGCACAAGATCGTATAGTTCGTTTGCTAGAGTTTTCCAATGTCAAGTATCCTTTCCTTAGACCATGAGATCGTGTAACTCCCGGATACCGTAGGAGTGCTTTGGGTGTGCCAAACGTCACAATGTAACTGGGTGACTATAAAGGTATACTACGGGTATCTCAGAAAGTGTCTGTTGGGTTGACACGGATCGAGACTGGGATTTGTCACTCCGCTTGACGAAGAGGTATCACCGGGCCCACTCAGTAATGCATCATCATAATGAGCTCAATGTGATCAAAGTGTTTGACCACGGGATCATGCATTACGGTACGAGTAAAGTGACTTGCCGGTAACGAGATTGAACAAGGTATTGGGATACCGACGATCGAATCTCGGGCAAGTAAAATACCGATTGACAAAGGGAATCGTATACGGGATTAATTGAATCCTCGACATCGTGGTTCATCCGATGAGATCATCGTGGAGCATGTGGGAGCCAACATGGGTATACAGATCCCGCTGTTGGTTATTGCCCGAGAGCCGTCTCGGTCATGTCTGCCTGTCTCCCGAACCCGTAGGGTCCACACACTTAGGTTCGGTGACGCTAGGGTTGTGAAGATATGTATATGCAGTAACCCGAATGTTTTTCGGAGTCCCGGATGAGATCCCGGACGTCACGAGGAGTTCCGGATTGGTCCGGAGGTAAAGAATTATATATAGAAAGTACAGTTTCGGCCATCGGGAGTGATCTGGGGGTCACCGGTATTGTACCGGGACCACCAGATGGGTCCCGGGGGTCCACCGGGTGGGGCCACCCATCCCGGAGGGCCCCATGGGCTGAAATGGGAGGGGGACCAGCCCTTAGTGGGCTGGTGCGCCCCCCAAGGCCCACCCCCTGCGCCTAGGGTTGGAACCCTAGGGTGGGGGGGCGCCCACTTGCCTTGGGGGGCACTCCACCCCCCTTGGCCGCCGCCCCCTCTGGAGATGGGATCTCCAGGGGCCGGCGCCCCCCCAGGGGGCCTATAGAAAGGGGGGAGGGAGGGGCAGCAGCACCTTTGCCCCTGGCGCCTCCCTCTCTCCCTGCTACACCTCTTCCTCTCGCAGTACTCGGCGAAGCCCTGCTGCTGTGACGCCCTGCATCCACCACCACGCCGTCGTGCTGCTGGATCTTCATCAACCTCTCCTTCCCCCTTGCTGGATCAAGAAGGAGGAGACGTCACGCTGACCGTACGTGTGTTGAACGCGGAGGTGCCGTCCGTTCGGTGCTAGGATCTCCGGTGATTTGGATCACGTCGTGTACGACTACCTCATCCCCGTTCTTTTGAACGCTTCCGCTCGCGATCTGCAAAGGTATGTAGATGCATCCGATCACTCGTTGCTAGATGAACTCATAGATGGATCTTGGTGAAACCGTAGGAAAATTTTTGTTTTCTGCAACGTTCCCCAACAGTGGCATCATGAGCTAGGTCTATGCGTAGTTCTTCTTGCGCGAGTAGAACACAATTTGTTGTGGGCGTAGATTTGTCAACTTTCTTGCCGCTACTAGTCTTATCTTGCTTCAGCGGTATTGTGGGATGAAGCGGCCCGGACCAACCTTACACGTACGCTTACGTGAGACCGGTTCCACCGACTAACATGCACTAGTTGCATAAGGTGGCTGGCGGGTGTCTGTCTCTCCCACTTTAGTTGGAGCGGATTCAATGAAAAGGGTCCTTATGAAGGGTAAATAGAAGTTGACAAATCACGTTGTGGCTTTCACGTAGGTAAGAAAACGTTCTTGCTAGAACCCTAATTCAGCCACGTAAAACTTGCAACAACAATTAGAGGACGTCTAACTTGTTTTTGCAGCAAGTGCTTTCTGATATGATATGGCCAAAGTTGTGATGAATGATGAATGATCTCTATGTGATGTATGAGATGTTCATGCTATTGTAATAGGAATCACAACTTGCATGTCGATGAGTATGACAACCGGCAGGAGCCATAGGAGTTGTCTTTATTTTTGTATGACCTGCGTGTCATTGAGAAACGCCATGTAAATTACTTTACTTTATTGCTAAACGCGTTAGCCATAGTAGTAGAAGTAATAGTTGGCGAGCAACTTCATGGAGACACGATGATGGAGATCATGATGATGGAGATCATGGTGTCAAGCCGGTGACAAGATGATCATGGAGCCCCAAGATGGAGATCAAAAGGAGCTATGTGATATTGGCCATATCATGTCACGTTTATTATTTGATTGCATGTGATGTTTATCATGTTTTGCATCTTGTTTACTTAGAACGACGGTAGTAAATAAGATGATCCCTCATAATAATTTCAAGAAGTGTTCCCCCTAACTGTGCACCGTTGCGACAGTTCGTTGTTTCGAAGCACCACGTGATGACCGGGTGTGATAGATTCTAACGTTCACATACAACGGGTGTAAGACAGATTTACACATGCAGACACTTAGGTTGACTTGACGAGCCTAGCATGTACAGACATGGCCTCGGAACACAGAAGACCGAAAGGTCGAGCATGAGTCGTATAGAAGATACGATCAACATGAAGATGTTCACCGATGTTGACTAGTCCGTCTCACGTGATGATCGGACACGGCCTAGTTGACTCGGATCATGTTATACTTAGATGACTAGAAGAGGGATGTCTATCTAAGTGGGAGTTCATTAAATAATTTGATTAGATGAACTTTATTATCATGAACTTAGTCCAAAATATTTACAATATGTCTTGTAGATCAAATGTCCAACGTAGTCCTCAACTTCAACGCGTTCCTAGAGAAAACCAAGCTGAAAGACGATGGCAGCAACTATACGGACTGGGTCCGGAACCCGAGGATCATCCTCATAGCTGCCAAGAAAGATTATGTCCTACGAGCACCGCTGGGTGACGCACCTGTTCTCCCTGCAGAACAAGACGTTATGAATGCTTGGCAGTCACGTTCCGATGATTACTCCCTCGTTCAGTGCGGCATGCTTTACAGCTTAGAGCCGGGGCTCCAAAAGCGTTTTGAGAGACATGGAGCATATGAGATGTTCGAAGAGCTGAAAATGGTTTTCCAAGCTCATGCCCGGGTCGAGAGATATGAAGTCTCCGACAAATTCTTTAGCTGTAAGATGGAGGAAAATAGCTCTGTCAGTGAACACATACTCAAGATGTCTGGGTTGCACAACCGCTTGACTCAACTGGAAGTTAATCTCCCGGATGAAGCGGTCATTGACAGAATCCTCCAGTCGCTTCCACCTAGCTACAAGAGCTTTGTGATGAACTACAACATGCAGGGGATGGTAAAGACCATTCCTGAGGTATATGCTATGCTGAAATCAGCAGAGGTAGAAATCAAGAAGGAACATCAAGTGTTGATGGTGAATAAAACCACTAAGTTCAAGAAGGGCAAGGGTAAAAAGAACTTCAAGAAGGACGGCAAGGAAGTTGCCGCGCCCGGTAAGCAAGTTGCCGGGAAGAAGCCAAAGAATGGACCCAAGCCCGAGACTGAGTGTTTTTATTGCAAGGGAAGTGGTCACTGGAAGCGGAACTGCCCCAAATACTTAGCGGACAAGAAGGCCGGCAAAACCAAAGGTATATGTGATATACATGTAATTGATGTGTACCTTACCAGTACTCGTAGTAGCTCTTGGGTATTTGATACCGGTGCAGTTGCTCACATTTGTAACTCAAAGCAGGAGCTGCGGAATAAACGGAGACTGGCGAAGGACGAGGTGACGATGCGCATCGGGAATGGTTCCAAGGTCGATGTGATCGCCGTCGGCACGCTACCTCTACATTTACCTACGGGATTAGTTTTAAACCTCAATAATTGTTATTTAGTGCCAAGTTTGAGCATGAACATTGTGTCTGGATCTCGTTTAATTCGAGATGGCTACTCATTTAAATCCGAGAATAATGGTTGTTCTATTTATATGAGAGATATGTTTTATGGTCATGCTCCGATGGTTAATGGTTTATTCTTAATGAATCTCGTACGTGATGATACACATATTCATAGTGTGAATACCAAAAGAGTTAAAAGTTGATAACAATAGTCCCACATATTTGTGGCACTGCCGCCTTGGTCACATAGGTGTCAAACGCATGAAGAAGCTCCATGCAGATGGACTTTTAGAGTCTCTTGATTATGAATCATTTGACACGTGCGAACCATGCCTCATGGGTAAAATGACCAAGACTCCGTTCTCAGGAACAATGGAGCGAGCAACCAACTTATTGGAAATCATACATACCGATGTGTGCGGTCCAATGAGTGTTGAGGCTCGCGGTGGCTATCGTTATGTTCTCACCCTCACTGATGACTTGAGTAGATATGGGTATATCTACTTAATGAAACACAAGTCTGAGACCTTTGAAAAGTTCAAGGAATTTCAGTGTGAGGTTGAAAATCAACGTGACAGAAAAATCAAGTTTCTACGATCAGATCGTGGAGGAGAATACTTGAGTCACGAATTTGGCACACACTTAAGAAAATGTGGAATAGTTTCACAACTCACACCGCCTGGAACACCTCAGCGTAATGGTGTGTCCGAACGTCGTAATCGCACTTTATTAGATATGGTACGATCTATGATGTCTCTTACCGATTTACCGCTATCTTTTTGGGGCTATGCTTTAGAGACTGCCGCATTCACTTTAAATAGGGCTCCGTCGAAATCCGTTGAGACGACATCGTATGAATTATGGTTTGGGAAGAAACCTAAGCTGTCGTTTCTAAAAGTTTGGGGATGCGATGCTTATGTCAAGAAACTTCAACCTGAAAAGCTCGAACCCAAGTCGGAAAAATGCGTCTTCATAGGATACCCTAAAGAAACTATTGGGTATACCTTCTACCTCAGATCCGAAGGCAAGATGTTTGTTGCCAAGAATGGATCCTTTCTAGAGAAAGAGTTTCTCTCGAAAGAAGTAAGTGGGAGGAAAGTAGAACTTGATGAAGTGTTACCTCTTGAACCGGAAAATGGCGAAACTCAAGAAAACGTTCCTGAGGTGCCTGCACCGACTAGAGAGGAAATTAATGATGATGATCAAGATACTTCTAATCAAGCTCCTACTGAAATTCGAAGGTCCACAAGGACACGTTCCGCACCAGAGTGGTACGGCAACCCTGTCCTGGAAATCATGTTGTTAGACAACGGAGAGCCTTCGAACTATGAGGAAGCAATGGCGGGCCCGGATTCCGACAAATGGCTGGAAGCCATGAAATCCGAGATAGGATCCATGTATGAAAACAAAGTATGGACTTTGACTGACTTGCCGTTGAGCGGCGAGCCATAGAAAATAAATGGATCTTTAAGAAGAAGACAGACGCGGATGGTAATGTGACCATCTATAAAGCTCGGCTTGTCGCTAAGGGTTATCGACAAGTTCAAGGGGTTGACTACGATGAGACTTTCTCACCGGTAGCGAAGCTGAAGTCCGTCCGAATCATGTTAGCAATTGCCGCATTCTACGATTATGAAATATGGCAAATGGACGTCAAAATGGCATTCCTTAATGGTTTCCTTAAGGAAGAATTGTATATGATGCAGCCGGAAGGTTTTGTCGATCCTAAGAATGCTAACAAGGTGTGCAAGCTCCAACGCTCGATTTATGGGATGGTGCTAGCATCTCGGAGTTGGAACATTCGCTTTGATGAGATGATCAAAGCGTTTGGGTTTACACAGACTTATGGAGAAGCCTGCGTTTACAAGAAAGTGAGTGGGAGCTCTGTAGCATTTCTCATATTATATGTAGACGACATACTTTTGATGGGAAATGATATAGAACTCTTGGACAGCATTAAGGCCTACTTGAATAAAAGTTTTTCAATGAAGGACCTTGGAGAAGCTGCTTATATATTAGGCATCAAGATCTATGGAGACAGATCAAGACGCCTCATAGGTCTTTCACAAAGCACATACCTTGATAAGATATTGAAGAAGTTCAATATGGATAAATCTAAGAAGGGGTTCTTACCTGTGTTACAAGGTGTGAAATTGAGCTCAGCTCAATGTCCGACCACGGCAGAAGATATAGAAGAGATGAGTGTCATCCCCTATGCCTCAGCCATAGGTTCTATTATGTATGCCATGCTGTGTACCAGACCTGATGTAAACCTTGCCGTAAGTTTGGTAGGAAGGTACCAAAGTAATCCCGGCAAGGAACACTGGACAGCGGTCAAGAATATCCTAAAGTACCTGAAAAGGACTAAGGAAATGTTTCTCGTTTATGGAGGTGACGAAGAGCTCGTCGTAAAGGGTTACGTCGACGCTAGCTTCGACACAGATCTGGATGACTCTAAGTCACAAACCGGATACGTGTATATTTTGAATGGTGGGGCAGTAAGCTGGTGCAGTTGCAAGCAGAGCGTTGTGGCGGGATCTACATGTGAAGCGGAGTACATGGTAGCCTCGGAGGCAGCACATGAAGCAATTTGGGTGAAGGAGTTCATCATCGACCTCGGAGTCATACCCAATGCGTCGGGGCCAATCAAACTCTTCTGTGACAACACTGGAGCTATTGCACTTGCCAAGGAGCCCAGGTTTCACAAGAAGACCAGGCACATCAAGCGTCGCTTCAACTCCATTCGTGAAAATGTTCAAGATGGAGACATAGAAATTTGTAAAGTGCACACGGATCTGAATGTCGCAGATCCGTTGACTAAACCTCTCCCTAAGGCAAAACATGATCAGCACCAGAACTCTATGGGTGTTCGATTCATCACAATGTAACTAGATTATTGACTCTAGTGCAAGTGGGAGACTGTTGGAAATATGCCCTAGAGGCAATAATGAAAGCATTATTATTATATTTCCTTATTCATGATAATTGTCTTTATTCGTGCTATAACTGTGTTATCCGGAAATCGTAATACATGTGTGAATAACAGACAACAACATGTCCCTAGTAAGCCTCTAGTTGACTAGCTCGTTGATCAATAGATAGTCATGGTTTCCTGACTATGGGCATTGGATGTCAATGATAACGAGATCACATCATTAGGAGAATGATGTGATGGACGAGACCCAATCCTAAACATAGCATAAGATCGCATAGTTCGTTTGCTAGAGTTTTCCAATGTCAAGTATCCTTTCCTTAGACCATGAGATCGTGTAACTCCCGGATACCATAGGAGTGCTTTGGGTGTGCCAAACGTCACAACGTAACTGGGTGACTATAAAGGTATACTATGGGTATCTCTGAAAGTGTCTGTTGGGTTGACACGGATCAAGACTGGGATTTGTCACTCCGCTTGACGGAGAGGTAACACCGGGCCCTCTCGGTAATACATCATCATAATGAGCTCAATGTGATCAAAGTGTTTGATCACGGGATCATGCATTACAGTACGAGTAAAGTGATTTGCCGGTAACGAGATTGAACGAGGTATTGGGATACCGATGATCGAATCTCGGGCAAGTAAAATACCGATTGACAAAGGGAATCGTATACGGGATTAATTGAATCCTCGACATCGTGGTTCATCCGATGAGATCATCGTGGAGCATGTGGGAGCCAACATGGGTATCCAGATCCCGCTGTTGGTTATTGCCCGAGAGCCGTCTCGGTCATGTCTGCATGTCTCCCGAACCCGTAGGGTCTACACACTTAAGGTTCGGTGATGCTAGGGTTGTGAAGATATGTATATGCAGTAACCCGAATGTTGTTCGGAGTCCCGGATGAGATCCCGGACGTCACGAGGAGTTTCGGAATGGTCCGGAGGTAAAGAATTATATATAGGAAGTGCTGTTTTGGCCATCGGGACAAGTTTCGGGGTTATCGGTATTGTACCGGGACCACCGGAGGGTCCCGGGGGTCCACCGGGTGGGGCCACCTATCCCGGAGGGCCCCATGGGCTGAAGTGGGAAAGGATCCAGCCCAAAGTGGGCTGGGGCGCCACTTCCCCAGGGCCCATGCGCGCCTAGGGTGGGGGAAACCCTAAAGGGGGGGCGCCCCCTTGCTTGGGGGGCAAGCCCCACCCCTTGGCCGCCGCCCCCCTAGGAGATTGCATCTCCTAGGGCCGGCGCCCCCCCTAGGGGGCTATATAAGGGGGGTGGGGAGGGGGCAGCGGCACCCCCTGGCTCTTGGTGCCTCCCTCTCCCTCTCCAACACCTCCTCCTCCTCCGTAGAGCTCGGCGAAGCCCTGCTGGAGTACTGTAGCTCCACCATCACCACGCCGTCGTGCTGCTGCTGGATCCATCTTCCCCAACCTCTCCTTTGCCTTGCTGGATCAAGAAGAAGGAGACGTTACGCTGACCGTACGTGTGTTGAACGCGGAGGTGCCGTCCGTTCGGTGCTAGGATCTCCGGTGATTTGGATCACGTCGTGTACGACTACTCATCCCCGTTCGTTGAACGCTTCCGCTCGCGATCTACAAAGTGGTATGTAGATGCAATCTCTCTCCCATGACTCGTTGCTTAGATGAACTCATAGATGGATCTTGGTGAAACCGTAGGAAAAATTTTAATTTTCTCCAACGTTCCCCAACAGCATCTACTCCAACAGCTCCATCTACTTCAACTGAAGCCTTCGTTCTTGGAGTTCTCCGGACACCACCACCTGAAGACCAAGCTTGAGAGACGATTTAGTGCTATGCATTTTCTATGAACTTTTTGGTAACTTGTTGCCAAAGGTGGAGAAAAATGTATAGATCATAGGCTTCGAGAGAGAGTGTTGCCTTTTATTCTCTCTTGCTTTGGTGGTTGAACTTTATTTGCTTGATTGAGATACTTTATGCTTGTGTGAAACTTGGATGATCATGTGTGTTTGATCATATGCTACATTAATGCTTGTTGGATGACACTATCATTTTATCCCTATATGATCATTCACTTTACTTGGTGATGAGTGCATGTATTTAATTATTATAATTTTGAGCGCTCCACCAAGATGTATGTGAGATGGAAGAGTAACCCATGATCCTAACTCATTGTGCATTTGCAGTCCAAAGCAAATCTTAATATATGCACAAATTTAGGGGGAGCTCTTGCTTTTCACATACTTCTCAAAGCGACAATATTTTTCACTCTTATTATCATTTGTCGAAGCTTTGATCTATATGTTGTCATCAATTACCAAAAAGGGGGAGATTGAAAGTGCAACTATCCCTGGGTGGTTTTGGTAATTCCTAACAACATATAGCTCATTGAGCTAACATTATTCCAAGATTAATATTTCAGGAAAAGCTCAATGAATGGCATGGCATGGATGAGGAAAGTGGACCCCTCAAAATACTAAGGACAAAAAGTTTGGCTCAAGCTTAAAGCTCAAGACTCTAAATTTTATATTTTAGTGATCCAAGATCACATTGAGTCTATAGGAAAAGTCAATACTATCAAGGAGGGATGAGGTGTTGCTTAATGAGGTTCTTGCTTCTAAGTGCTTAGCCATATGCTCCAAAACCCTCAACTATCTTCCACATCCACATATGACCTAAACCAAAAGTCAAACTCGGCCCCACCGATTCTTTCTACCCAGCGCCACCGAGTTCAGATGTCATAGCCACTTCCACAAACCCTAGGAAAATCGGTTTCACCGATAGGGATCTCGGTCTCACCGAGATGGGATTGTAATCTCTCTGTTTCCCTTCGCAACGTTTCGGTCCTACCGAGATGAGCGATCGGTCCCATCGAGATTGCAATGTAAACTCTCTGTTTCCCTTTTGTAACATTTCGGTCTCACCGAGATGAGCAAATCGGTCCCACCGAGTTTACCTGACCAACCCTCTGGTTAGCTTATTACCAAAATCGGTCCCACCGAGTTTGTGTAATCGGTCTCACCGAGATTACGTTATGCCCTAACCCTAACCATATCGGTCCTACCGAGTTGCATCTCAGTCCCACCGAAAATCCTAACGGTCACTAGGTTTACTAAATCGGTCCGACCGAGTTTCTCAATTCGGTCTCACAGAGATTGGTAAATTGTGTGTAACGGTTAGATTTTGTGTGGAGGCTATATATACCCCTTCACCCACTCTTCATTCGTGGAGAGAGCCATCAGAACATATATACACTTCCAATACACATTTTCTGAGAGAGAACCACCTGAGGCCAAGATATTCCATTCCCACCATATGAATCTTGATCTCTAGCCTTCCCCAAGTTGCTTCCCACTCAAACCTTGTTTCCCCCAAATCCAAATCCTGTGAGAGAGAGTTGAGTGTTGGGGAGACTATCATTTGAAGCACAAGAGCAAGGAGTTCATCATCAACACACCATTTGTTACTTCTTGGAGAGTGGTGTCTCCTAGATTGGCTAGGTGTCACTTGGGAGCCTCCGACAAGATTGTGGAGTTGAACCAAGGAGTTTGTAAGGGAAAGGAGATCGCCTACTTCGTGAAGATCTACCGCTAGTGAGGCAAGTCCTTCGTGGGTGATGGCCATGATGGAATAGACAAGGTTGCTTCTTCGTGGACCCTTCGTGGGTGGAGCCCTCCATGGACTCGCGCAACCGTTACCCTCAGTGGGCTGAAGTCTCCATCAACGTGGATGTACGATAGCACCACCTATCGGAACCACGATAAAAACATCCGTGTCTCCAATTGCGTTTGAATTCTCCAAACCCTTCCCTTTACATTCTTGCAAGTGGCATGCTTTACTTTCCGCTGCTCATATACTCTTTGCATGCTTGCTTGAATTGTGTTAAGATTGCTTGACTTGTGCTAAGATATCTAAAATCTGCCAAAGACTAAAATTGGGAAAAGGATAGATTTTTATTTGGTCAAGTAGTCTAATCACCCCCCTCTAGACATACTTTCGATCCTACAAAGTTCTCTCAACAATAATAACATAATTGGATCATATAACTATCCCTCAACATGCAACAAAGAGTCACTCCAAAGTCTCTAATAGCGGAGAACAAACGAAGAGATTATGGTAGGGTACGAAACCACCTCAAAGTTATTCTTTCCAATCAATCTGTTGGGCTATTCCTATAAGTGTCACAAACAACCCTAGAGTTCGTACTAGAATAACACCTTAAGACACAAATCAACCAAAACCCTAATGTCACCTAGATACTCCAATGTCACCTCAAGTATCCGTGGGTATGATTATTCATCTATTCAACCAAGACATAGAACCTCAAAGAGTGCCCCAAAGTTTCTACCGGAGAATCAAGACGAAAACGTGTGCCAACCCCTATGCATAGGTTCATGGGCGGAACCCGCAAGTTGATCACCGAAACATACATCAAGTGAATCACATGATATCCCATTGTCACCACAGATACGCACGGCAAGACATACATCAAGTGTTCTCAAATCATTAAAGACTCAATCCGATAAGATTACTTCAAAGGGAAAACTCAATCCATTATAAAAGAGTAGAGGGGGAGAAGAAACATAAGATCCAACTATAATAGCAAAGCTCGCGATACATCAAGATCGTGCCAAATCAAGAACATGAGAGAGAGAGATCAAACACATAGCTACTGGTACATACCCTCAGCCCCGAGGGTGAACTACTCCCTCCTCGTCATGGAGAGCGCCGGGATGATGAAGATGGCCACCGGTGAGGGTTCCCCCGTCCGGCAGGGTGCCGGAACAGGGTCCCTATTGGGTTTTGGTGGCTACAGAGGCTTGCGGAGGCGGAACTCCCGATCTATTCTGTTCCCCGATGATTTTAGGGTATATTGGTATATATAGGAGGAAGAAATACGTCAGGGGAGCCACGAGGGTGGAGGGCGCGCCCGGGGGGGTGGGCGCGCCTCCTGGCTCGTGCCTCCCTCGTTGCTTCCTTGACGTGGACTCCAAGTCTCCCGGGTTGCTTTCCTCCCAAAAATAACTTCTCCAGAAGGTTTCATTCCGTTTCGACTCCGTTTGATATTCCTTTTCTTCGAAACACTGAAAACAAGGGGAAAAAACAGGAACTGGCACTGGGCTCTGGGTCAATAGGTTAGTCCCAAAAATAATATAAAAGTGTTTAATAAAGCCCATAAACATCCAAAACAGATAATATAGTAGCATGGATCAATCAAAAATTATAGATACGTTGGAGACGTATCAATGATTGGGTGTGATAAGCTCTACGTTCATCTACAACGGGTGCAAGCCAGTTTTGCATACGCAGAATACTCGGGTTAAACTTGACGAGCCTAGCATATGCAGATATGGCCTTGGAACACTGAGACCGAAAGGTCGAGCATGAATCATATAGTAGATATGATCAACATAGTGATATTCACCATTGAAAACTACTCCATCTCACGTGATGATCGGACATGGTTTAGTTGATTTGGATCACGTGATCACTTAGATGATTAGAGGGATGTCTATCTAAGTGGGAGTTCTTAAGTAATATGATTAATTGAACTTAAATTTATCATGAACTTAGTACCAGATAGTATTTTGCTGGTCTATGTTGATTGTAGATAGATGGCCCATGTTGTTGTTCCGTTGAACTTTAATGCGTTCCTTGAGAAAGCAAAGTTGAAAGATGATGGTAGCAATTACAAGGACTAGGTCCGTAACTTGAGGATTATCCTCATTGCTGCACATAAGAATTACGTCCTGGAAGCACCGCTGGGTGCCAGGCCTGCTGCAGATGCAACTAACGACGTTAAGAACGTCTGGCAGAGCAAAGCTGATGACTACTCGATAGTTCAGTGTGCCATGCTTTACGGCTTAGAACCGGGGCTTCAATGACGTTTTGAACGTCATGGAGCAAATGAGATGTTCCAGGAGTTGAAGTTAATATTTCAAGCAAATGCCCGGATTGAGAGATATGAAGTCTCCATTAAGTTCTACAACTGCAAGATGGAGGAGAATAGTTCTGTCAGTGAACATATACTTTAAATGTCTGGGTATAACAATCACTTGATTCAACTGGGAGTTAATCTTCCGGATGATAGTGTCATTGACAGAATTCTTCAATCACCACCACCAAGCTACAAGAGCTTCATGATGAACTAAATATGCAAGGGATGGATAAGACAATTCTCGAG
This sequence comes from Aegilops umbellulata, assembly GCA_032464435.1. Lineage (NCBI taxonomy): Eukaryota > Viridiplantae > Streptophyta > Magnoliopsida > Poales > Poaceae > Aegilops > Aegilops umbellulata. Next base: position 269,276,721 of record CP136059.1, on the reverse strand, counting down.
CTCTTTGCAATGCTAAAGGCTGCGGAGGTAGAAATCAAGAAGGAGCATCAAGTGTTGATGGTCAACAAGACCACCAATTTTAAGAAAAAGGGCAAAGGGAAGAAGAAGGGGAACTTCAAGAAGAACAACAAAGAAGTTGCTGCTCAAGAGAAGAAACCCAAGTCTGGACCTAAGCCTGAGACTGAGTGCTTCTACTGCAAGAAGACTTGACACTGGAAGCGGAACTGCCCCAAGTATTTGGCGGATAAGAAGGATGGCAAGGTGAACAAAGGTATATGTGATATACATGTTATTGATGTGTAACTTACTAGAGCTCGCAGTAGCACCTGGGTATTTGATACTGGTTCTGTTGCTAATATTTCCAACTCGAAACAGGGACTATGGATTAAGCGAAGACTGGCTAAGGACGAGGTGACGATGCGCGTGGGAAATGGTTCCAAAGTCGATGTGATCGCCGTTGGCACGCCACCTCTACATCTACCTTCGGGGTTAGTTTTAGACCTAAATAATTGTTATTTGGTGCCAGCGTTAAGCGTGAACATTATATCTGGATCTTGTTTGATGCGAGATGGTTATTCATTTAAATCAGAGAATAATGGTTGTTCTATTTATATGATTAATATCTTTTATGGTCATGCACCCTTGAAGAGTGGTCTATTTTTATTGGATCTCGATAGTAGTGATACACATATTCATAATGTTGAAGCCAAAAGATGCAGAGTTGATAATGATAGTGCAACTTATTTGTGGCACTGCCGTTTGGGTCATATTGGTCTAAAGCGCATGAAGAAACTCCATACTGATGGATGATACGTCTCTGTCGTATCTACTTTTCCAAACACTTTTGCCCTTGTTTTGGACTCTAACTTGCATGATTTGAATGGAACTAACCTGGACCGACGTTGTTTTCAACAGAATTGCCATGGTGTTATTTATGTGCAGAAACAAAAGTTCTCGGAATGACCTGAAACTCCACGGAACTTATTTTTGGAAAATATTCAAAATACTGGAAGAAGAATCCACGTCAGAGGGCCTCCACCTGTCCACGAGGGTGGGGGGTGTGCCCCCCTTCCTCGTGGGCCCCCTGACGCTCCACCGACCTCAACTCCAAATCCATATATTCATGTTCGGGGAGGAAAAAATCAGGGAGAAGGATTCATCGCGTTTTACGATACGGAGCCGCCGCCAAGCCCTAAAACCTTTCGAGAGGGCTGATCTGGAGTCCGTTCGGGGCTCCGGAGAGGGGAATCCGTCGCCGTTGTTGCTACCTCTTGAGCGCTGCGTTGGTTTTCCCCGAAGAGGAGAGGATGATGCAGCAAAGTAGCGTAAGTATTTCCCTCAGTTTTTGAGAACCAAGGTATCAATCCAGTAGGAGGCTACACGCAAGTCCCTCGTACCTACACAAAAACAATAGCTCAACGCAACCAACGCGATTAGGGGTTGTCAATCCCATCATGGTCACTTACGGGAGTGAGATCTAATAGAGATGATAGATAATATTTTTGGTATTTTTGGTATAGAGATGCAAAGTGAAAAGTAAAAGGCAAAGTAAAAAGCAAAGCAATAATAAAGTGATGGAGATTGATATGGTGAGAATAGACCCGGGGGCCATAGGTTTCACTAGTGGCTTCTCTCAAGAGCATAAGTATTCTACGGTGGGTGAAAAAATTACTGTTGAGCAATTGACAGAATTGAGCATAGTTATGAGAATATCTAGGTATGATCATGTATATAGGCATCACGTCCGAGACAAGTAGACCGACTCCTGCCTGCATCTACTATTATTACTCCACTCATCGACCGCTATCCATCATGCATCTAGAGTATTAAATTAAAAAACAAAGTAACGCCTTAAGCAAGACGACATGATGTAGAGGAATAAATTCATGCAATATGATAAATACCGCATCCCGTTATCCTCGATGGCAACAATACAATATGTGCCTTGCTGCCCCTTCTATCACTAGGAAAGGACACCGCAAGATTGAACCCAAAGCTAAGCACTTCTCCCATGGCAAGAAAAACCAATCTAGTAGGCCAAACCAAACTGATAATTCGAAGAGACTTGCAAAGATAACCAATCATACATAAAAGAATTCAGAGAAGATTTAAATATTGTTCATAGATAGACTTGATCATAAACCCACAATTCATCGATCTCAACAAACACACCGCAAAAAGAAGATTACATCGAATAGATCTCCACGAGAGAGGGGGAGAACATTGTATTGAGATCCAAAAAGAGAGAAGAAGCCATCTAGCTACTAACTATGGACCCGAAGGTCTGAGGTAAACTACTCACACGTCATCGGAGAGGCTATGATGATGTAGAAGCCCTCCGTGATGACGACCCTCTTCGGAGGAGCTCCAGAACAGGCCCCAAGATGGGATCTCGTGGATACAGAAAGTTGCGGCGGTGGAATTAGGTTTTTGGCTCCGTATCTGATCGTTTGGTGGTACGTAGGTATATGTAGGAGGAAGAAGTACGTCGGTGGAGCTTCGAGGGCCCCACATGGCAGGGGGGCGCGCCCAAGGGGGGGCGCCTCCCACCCTCGTGACCGCCTCTTTTCTTCCTTGGAGTAGGGTCCAAGTCTCCTGGATCACGTTTGGTGAGAAAATCACGTTCCCGAAGGTTTCTTTCCGTTTGGACTCCGTTTGATATTCTGTTTCTCCGAAACACCAAAATAGGCAAAAACAACAATTTTGGGTTCGGCCTCCGGTTAATAGGTTAGTCCCAAAATAATATAAAAGTGGAAAATAAAGCCCAATATAGTCCAAAACAGTAGATAATATAGCATGGAGCAATCAAAAATTATAGTTACGTTGGGATGGTAAAGACCATTCCTGAGGTATATGCTATGCTGAAATCAGCAGAGGTAGAAATCAAGAAGGAACATCAAGTGTTGATGGTGAATAAAACCACTAAGTTCAAGAAGGGCAAGGGTAAAAAGAACTTCAAGAAGGACAGCAAGGAAGTTGCCGCGCCCGGCAAGCAAGCTGCCGGGAAGAAGCCAAAGAATGGACCCAAGCCCGAGACTGAGTGCTTTTATTGCAAGGGAAGTGGTCACTGGAAGCGGAACTGCCCCAAATACTTAGCGGACAAGAAGGCCGGCAAAACAAAAGGTATATGTGATATACATGTAATTGATGTGTACCTTACCAGTACTCGTAGTAGCTCTTGGGTATTTGATACCGGTGCAGTTGCTCACGTTTGTAACTCAAAGCAGGAGCTGCGGAATAAACGAAGACTGGCGAAGGACGAGGTGACGATGCGCGTCGGGAATGGTTCCAAGGTCGATGTGATCGCCGTCGGCATGCTACCTCTACATTTACCTACGGGATTAGTTTTAAACCTCAATAATTGTTATTTAGTGCCAAGTTTGAGCATGAACATTGTGTTTGGATCTCGTTTAATTCGAGATGGCTGCTCATTTAAATCCGAGAATAATGGTTGTTCTATTTATATGAGAGATATGTTTTATGGTCATGCTCCGATGGTTAATGGTTTATTCTTAATGAATCTCGTGCGTGATGATACACATATTCATAGTGTGAATACCAAAGGAGTTAAAGTTGATAACAATAGTCCCACATATTTGTGGCACTGCCGCCTTGGTCACATAGGTGTCAAACGCATGAAGAAGCTCCATGCAGATGGACTTTTAGAGTCTCTTGAATCATTTGACACGTGCGAACCATGCCTCATGGGTAAAATGACCAAGACTCCGTTCTCAGGAACAATGGAGCGAGCAACCAACTTATTGGAAATCATACATACCGATGTGTGCGGTCCAATGAGTGTTGAGGCTCGCGGTGGCTATCGTTATGTTCTCACCCTCACTGATGACCTGAGTAGATATGGGTATATCTACTTAATGAAACACAAGTCTGAGACCTTTGAAAAGTTCAAGGAATTTCAGAGTGAGGTTGAAAATCAACGTGACAGAAAAATCAAGTTTCTACGATCAGATTGTGGAGGAGAATACTTGAGTCACGAATTTGGCACACACTTAAGAAAATGTGGAATAGTTTTACAGCTCACGCCGCCTGGAACACCTCAGCGTAATGGTGTGTCCGAATGTCGTAATCGCACTCTATTAGATATGGTGCGATCTATGATGTCTCTTACCGATTTACCGCTATCTTTTTGGGGCTATGCTTTAGAGACTGCCGCATTCACTTTAAATAGGGCTCCGTCGAAATCCGTTGAGACGACACCGTATGAATTATGGTTTGGGAAGAAACCTAAGCTGTCATTTCTAAAAGTTTGGGGATGCGATGCTTATGTCAAGAAACTTCAACCTGAAAAGCTCGAACCCAAGTCGGAAAAATGCGTCTTCATAGGATACCCTAAAGAAACTATTGGGTATACCTTCTACTTCAGATCCGAAGGCAAGATCTTTGTTGCCAAGAATGGATCCTTTCTAGAGAAGGAGTTTCTCTCGAAAGAAGTAAGTGGGAGGAAAGTAGAACTTGATGAAGTGTTACCTCTTGAACCGGAAAATGGCGAAACTCAAGAAAACGTTCCTGTGGTGCCTGCACCGACTAGAGAGGAAATTAATGATGATGATCAAGATACTTCTAATCAAGCTCCTACTGAAATTCGAAGGTCCACAAGGACACGTTCCGCACCAGAGTGGTACGGCAACCCTGTCTTGGAAATCATGTTGTTAGACAACGGTGAGCCTTCGAACTATGAGGAAGCAATGGCGGGCCCGGATTCCGACAAATGGCTAGAAGCCATGAAATCCGAGATAGGATCCATGTATGAAAACGAAGTATGGACTTTGACTGACTTGCCCGTTGAACGGCGAGCCATAGAAAATAAATGGATCTTTAAGAAGAAGACAGACGCAGATGGTAATGTGACCATCTATAAAGCTCGACTTGTCGCTAAGGGTTATCGACAAGTTCAAGGGGTTGACTACGATGAGACTTTCTCACCGGTAGCGAAGCTAAAGTCCGTCCGAATCATGTTAGCAATTGCCGCATTCTACGATTATAAAATATTGCAAATGGACGTCAAAATGGCATTCCTTAATGGTTTCCTTAAGGAAGAATTGTATATGATGCAGCCGGAAGGTTTTGTCGATCCTAAGAATGCTGACAAGGTGTGCAAGCTCCAACGCTCGATTTATGGGCTGGTGCAAGCATCTCGGAGTTGGAACATTCGCTTTGATGAGATGATCAAAGCGTTTGGGTTTACACAGACTTATGGAGAAGCCTGCGTTTACAAGAAAGTGAGTGGGAGCTCTGTAGCATTTCTCATACTATATGTAGATGACATACTTTTGATGGGAAATGATATAGAACTCTTGGACAGCATTAAGGCCTACTTGAATAAGAGTTTTTCAATGAAGGACCTTGGAGAAGCTGCTTATATATTAGGCATCAAGATCTATAGAGATAGATCAAGACGCCTCATAGGTCTTTCACAAAGCACATACCTTGATAAGATATTGAAGAAGTTCAATATGGATCAATCTAAGAAGGGGTTCTTACCTGTGTTACAAGGTGTGAAATTGAGCTCAGCTCAATGTCCGACCACGGCAGAAGATATAGAAGAGATGAGTGTCATCCCCTATGCCTCAGCCATAGGTTCTATTATGTATGCCATGCTGTGTACCAGACCTGATGTAAACCTTGCCGTAAGTTTGGTAGGAAGGTACCAAAGTAATCCCGGCAAGGAACACTGGACAGCGGTCAAGAATATCCTGAAGTACCTGAAAAGGACTAAGGAAATGTTTCTCGTTTATGGAGGTGACGAAGAGCTCGTCGTAAAGGGTTACGTCGACGCTAGTTTCGACACAGATCTGGATGACTCTAAGTCACAAACCGGATACGTGTATATTTTGAATGGTGGGGCAGTAAGTTGGTGCAGTTGCAAGCAGAGCGTTGTGGCGGGATCTACATGTGAAGCGTAGTACATGGCAGCCTCGGAGGCAGCACATGAAGCAATTTGGGTGAAGGAGTTCATCACCGACCTTGGAGTCATACCCAATGCGTCGGGGCCAATCAAACTCTTCTGTGACAACACTGGAGCTATTGCACTTGCCAAGGAGCCCAGGTTTCACAAGAAGACTAGGCACATCAACCGTCGCTTCAACTCCATTCGTGAAAATGTTCAAGATGGAGACATAGAAATTTGTAAAGTGCACACGGATCTGAATGTCGCAGATCCGTTGACTAAACCTCTCCCTAAGGCAAAACATGATCAGCACCAGAACTCTATGGGTGTTCGATTCATCACAATGTAACTAGATTATTGACTCTAGTGCAAGTGGGAGACTGTTGGAAATATGCCCTAGAGACAATAATAAAAGCATTATTATTATATTTCCTTGTTCATGATAATTGTCTTTATTCGTGCTATAATTGTGTTATCCGGAAATCGTAATACATGTGTGAATAACAGACAACAACATGTCCCTAGTAAGCCTCTAGTTGACTAGCTCGTTGATCAATAGATAGTCATGGTTTCCTGACTATGGGCATTGGATGTCAATGATAACGAGATCACATCATTAGGAGAATGATGTGATGGACAAGACCCAATCCTAAACATAGCACAAGATCGTATAGTTCGTTTGCTAGAGTTTTCAATGTCAAGTATCCTTTCCTTAGACCATGAGATCGTGTAACTCCCGGATACCGTAGGAGTGCTTTGGGTGTGCCAAACGTCACAACATAACTGGGTGACTATAAAGGTATACTACGGGTATCTCCGAAAGTGTTTGTTGTGTTGACACGGATCGAGACTGGGATTTGTCACTCCGCTTGACGGAGAGGTATCACCGGGCCCACTCAGTAATGCATCATCATAATGAGCTCAATGTGATCAAAGTGTTTGACCATGGGATCATGCATTACGTTACGAGTAAAGTGACTTGCCGGTAACGAGATTGAACAAGGTATTGGGATACCGACGATCGAATCTCGGGCAAGTAAAATACCGATTGACAAAGGGAATCGTATACGGGATTAATTGAATCCTCGACATCGTGGTTCATCCGATGAGATCATCGTGGAGCATGTGGGAGCCACATGGGTATCCAGATCCCGCTATTGGTTATTGCCCGAGAGCCGTCTCGGTCATGTCTGCCTGTCTCCCGAACCCGTAGGGTCTACACACTTAAGGTTCGGTGACGCTAGGGTTGTGAAGATATGTATATGCAGTAACCCGAATGTTGTTCGGAGTCCCGGATGAGATCCCGGACGTCACGAGGAGTTCCGGATTGGTCCGGAGGTAAAGAATTATATATAGGAAGTACAGTTTCGGCCATCGGGAGTGATCTGGGGGTCACCGGTATTGTGCCGGGACCACCAGATGGGTCCCGGGGATCCACCGGGTGGGGCCACCCATCCCGGAGGGCCCCATGGGCTGAAGTGGGAGGGGGGACCATCCCTTAGTGGGCTGGTGCACCCCCCAAGGCCCACCCCCTGCGCCTAGGGTTGGAACCCTAGGGTGGGGGGGCGCCCACTTGCCTTGGGGGGCACTCCAACCCCCTTGGCCGCCGCCCCCTCTGGAGATGGGATCTCCAGGGGCCGGCGCCCCCCTAGGGGGCCTATAGAAAGGGGGGGAGGGAGGGGCAGCAGCACCTTTGCCCCTGGCGCCTCCCTCTCTCCCTGCTACACCTCTTCCTCTCGCAGTACTCGGCGAAGCCCTGCTGCTGTGACGCCCTGCATCCACCACCACGCCGTCGTGCTGCTGGATCTTCATCAACCTCTCCTTCCCCCTTGCTGGATCAAGAAGGAGGAGACGTCACGCTGACCGTACGTGTGTTGAACGCGGAGGTGCCGTCTGTTCGGTGCTAGGATCTCCGGTGATTTGGATCACGTCGTGTACGACTACCTCATCCCCGTTCTTTTGAACGCTTCCGCTCGCGATCTGCAAAGGTATGTAGATGCATCCGATCACTCGTTGCTAGATGAACTCATAGATGGATCTTGGTGAAACCGTAGAAATTTTTTTGTTTTCTGCAACGTTCCCCAACACAATATACTATAGAAATGTTGGACTCTTTTGATCAAATCCATTTGGGACACATTTTATTCAAATTGTTTCATTGCAAGAACAATATTGGTGGTGACTTTGTGAGTGCATGCCCTCTTTAGTTCCATGTTTGGGTACCGTTGGGCACTAATCTAAATACATGAAAAAACTAATCTCGGTCCGTTCTTAAATAGTGTCATCACAGGGAAAAAATATATCATATACGCCTTTTAACCAAGTGCATTATCGCTCCTAGTTCTGCAAATACGTGTCTAAGGTAAAGTTCTCGTATCAGACAGTTTTCACTGCAAAACAATCTTAGATTCGTCTAAGCTAAGTTTTGTTGACAATTTGACCTCACAGACCACATGCTCTAGCCTCCTAGCAATGGTGGTTCATATTTAAGCAATATAGTAGTGTTAGTTGTGCATGTTTTCCAGAGCAATTCATATCGGTGAATATTGTGGAATCAAAGGTCATTGTGCAGTTTTCAGATGAGCCAATTAACGATAGCAATTGTGTGTAAACATATTGCCCCTTCGTCTCCATTGACACCCGCATATATCATAGTCCAACTTTGATCATCATTTTGATCAACAAACGTGGGTTATACATACATACATACATACATACATACATACATACATATATATATAATGTATATCATTCAATTCATATTTCAAAATAGTTTGGTGGTATAATTTGTTATGGCACTAATGTATCACGTGTCGGATTGATGGTCAAATTTTTCCATGTCATCATTAGTACACCATCTAGCCATAGATACATAATCTGAGGAGACTGGTTACCCTAGAGTATTAGAAATCTCCCTACACACTTATTCGTCGCCATCACAATCATAGACAAGGTGATGAATAGCACCGGCTTGATAGCAGTAACACACGAGATGTGCCCTGTGAACAGTTCTATCTATGGACGGTCTTGATGTGTGAAGCTAGCGGTAAGGACATTCCAGCACCTTTCGGAAGTACCGGTAATTTCCACATGACAAGTATGCAAACGATGAACCATGATGCGTAATATACTATACTCCATTCAGCAGGGGGAAAATGTAGTAAATGGTAAGAACACCCCTAGAATTAATACGACATAAGAAGATTGTGCACTATTTTTTCTTTTTCGAAGCAGAAGATTATATCATGATAGTGCAATAGTGTGAAGGAAAGTGCTAAAATTTTGAGTAGGAAATGAGCACCATGCTCTACTCACGGCTTGCCTTTGCGGTAACCCAACCCTACGCGAGTGATATCTCACCCCAGGCAGACACGATCGGTGCCTTGGTGGCAATAGTATATCCTACCGCGGACACCGACTGTCCTGCGCCGGCGCGACCTGGCCCTGGTAAATTGTGGGTTACCCGAGTCAAACCCAAACCACAAGGACGACGAAAAACCAAGGGGGAAGGGCACAGAACACAACGCACGACACTATCATAATTCAAAAATCAGTTAATTAAAACTAAATTCAGAAACTTGGAGTAATTAAAACTAAATTCAAGGATGCATCAAGGAGTTACACATACTCCAACAAGGAGTTACACATACACATACTCCAACAAGGGAGTTACACATACACATACTCCAAGACGGAAATACACACACTCCAACAAAGCAAATCCCACAAACATCACAAACATACCCACCTTCTCAGCAAATTCAAGGATACTCCAACAAGGAGTTACACATACTCCAACAAGGAGTTACTCATACACATACTCCAACAAGGAGTTACACATACACATACTCCAACAAGGAATTACTCATACACATACTCCATTAGACCTAGGTTGTTTAGGGTGTTTGCATACACTTCTTAAGGGCATGAAAGTCTAGGAGGTATCAACCCAAGATTCTCAAGCCCAAGCTGTTCTATCTTATCTAGATAATGGGTGAAATAAGCAACTCAGCCCACAATACAAGGAAGATGGAGAATCAAGGCAACCAGCAGTGAAGAAAAACATGAATACTTATAGTACAATTTTCTCGATGCCACCAATTCCAAGTAAATGTGCCCATTGCACCTAATGTGCAATGGTTTTTCATTCTATTCAAGTTTGCCCGTACAATACTATAGCTCAAATGTATATTTGGGCGAGCGAATATCTTGTAGCATGCCAATGTGCAATCTAGATATAAAAGTTGGAAGGGAACTCACCAGAGGTATATGGTGTTATATATGAGGACTATCCCGAGTAGGCGGATAGTGTATAAATTAAGTTCATGTGCTCGCCACATACTTGAAAGAAGCAAACATGGGTTGGTCCCTGTCAGTGTCAAAACCGGCCAATCTCGGGTAAGGGGTCCCGAACTATGCGTCTGAGGATCGAAGGTAACAGGAGACGGGGGACACGCTGTTTACCCAGGTTCATGCCCTCTTAATGGAGGTAATACCCTACTTCCTGCTTGATTGACTTTGATAAGTATAGGGGTTACAAGAGTTGATCTACCTCGAGATCGTAATGGCTAACCCCTAGATGTCTAGCCTATATGATTTGTGATGATCTCTAAGGACTAACCCCTCCGGTTTATATAGACACCGGAGGGGCCCAGGGTTGTACAAAGTTGGTTTACAGAGAAAGGAAACTACACGACTAGCCGCCAAGCTTGCTATCCACGCCAAGGAGAGTCCCATCTGGGCACGGGGGAAGGCCTTCTATCTTGTATCTTCACGGCCCATTAATCCGGCCTACTTCACATAGCTCGACCATCCAAGGACCCCCTAATCCAGGACTCCCTCGGTCCCCATGAGGACAACTGGACAAGTTCACAAAGTAGGTGTAAATGAATTCACTTTTCTTAAGTTGTCCATGTACAATGATACATAAAACCAAATGTTGGATTGATAGATTGGATGTGTTAGTGTATCAGATAAGTTCCTCACTCATGTATAGTTGATGTTGGAATACATTCTCATATGTTGAGATGGATGCAAGGTGAAAACCCAAACAAAGAGCAGAATGATAGTACAAATTAAAAAAGAATACTAGTTGGTAGAAAAAGTATATCAGAGTTGTGATTAACCATGACACTCAGATGTCTTATATGAAATTAGCAAAACACTGGTTATCAACTCGTGCTTCTACACATGCTATAGCAATACATGTTCTTGCTAATTTCAGTACTAATATACTATAGTAATGTTGAACTCTTTTGATCGAATCCATTTAGGACACATTTGATTCGGATGATTTCACTTCGACTTGTGAGTGCATACCCTCTCCAGTTCCACGTTTGGGAACCATTAGACACTTTCTAAAATACATGAAAACCTAATCTCAGTCGGTTCTTAAATAGTGCTAAAGGAGAAAACATATCATATACACCTTTTAACCAAGTACATTATCACTGACAGTTTTGAAGAATGATGTCTAAGATAAAGTTCCCTCGTCATACAATTTTCACTGCAAAAAATCTTAGATTTGTCTATGGCCTCATGGATCCAAGCAATGGTGGTTTCGCTTTAAGCAATAGTGATGTTAGTTGTGCATGTTTTTTTCAGACAAATTTAGACCAATGAATATTGTGGAATCAAAGTTCATTGTATAGATTTCAGATGACCCAATTAACAATAATGATTGTCCGCAATGTATTACCCCCCATCTCCATTGACACCCACATATAACTTTGATCACCGTTTTGACCAACAAACATGTTGGGGAGCGCAATAATTTCAAAAATTTCCTACGCACACGCAAGATCATGGTGATGCATAGCAACAAGAGGGGAGAGTGTAGTCCACGTACCCTCATAGACCGTAAGCGGAAGCGTTATGACAACGTGGTTGATGTAGTCGTACGTCTTCACGATTCGACCGATCCTAGTACCGAAAGTACAGCACCTCCGCGATCTGCACACGTTCGGCTCGGTGACGTTCCACGAACTCTTGATCCAGATGAGTGTCGAGGGAGAGCTTCGTCAGCATGACGACGTGATGACGGTGACGATGAAGCTACCGGCGCAGGGCTTCGCCTAAGCGCTGCAACGATATGACCGAGGTGGATTATGGTGCAGGGGGGCACCGCACACGGCTAAGACAATGTCTGTTGTGTCTTCAAGGGTGCCCCCTGCCCCGTATATAAAGGAGCAAGGGGGAAGGTCAGCCGGCCCTTGGGGTGCGCCAGGAGAGGAGGAGTCCTCCTCCTAGTAGGAGTAGGACTCCCCTTTCCTAGTCCTACTAGGAGGGGGAAATGAAGGAGGAGAAGGAAAGGGGGGCACCCCCCCTTCACTAGTCCAATTCGGACCAGAGGGGGAGGGGGCGTGATACGTCTCCGTCGTATCTATAATTTTTTATTGTTCCATGCCAATATTCTACAACTTCCATATACTTTTCGGTAACTTTTTATACTATTTTTGGGACTAACATATTGATCCAGTGCCCAGTGTCAGTTCCTGTCTGTTGCATGTTTTTGGATTCGCAGAATATCCATATCAAATAGAGTCCAAACGGGATAAAACTTGACGGAGATTTTTTTGGAATATTTATGATTTTTGGGAAGAAGAATCAACGCGATACGATGCCCGAGGGGGGCACGAGGTAGGGGCGCGCCCCAGGGTGTCAGGCGCGCCCCTGACCCTCATGGACACCCCGTAAGGCGGTTGGTGCCCTTCTTTCGCCGCAAGAAAGCTAATTTTCGGATAGAGACCGTGTCCAAAATTCAGCCCAATCGGAGTTATGGATCTCCGGGAATTTAAGAAACGGTGAAGGGCCAGAAAACAGAACGCAGAAACAGAGAGAGACAGAGAGACAGATCCAATCTCGGAGGGGCTCTCGCCCCTCCCACGCCATGGAGACCATGGACCAGAGGGGAAACCCTTCTCCCATCTAGGGAGAAGGTCAAGGAATAAGAAGAAGGAGGGGGGCTCTCTCCCCCTCGCTTCCGGTGGCGCCGGAACGCCGCCGGGGGCCATCATCATCACCGCGATCTACACCAACACCTCCGCCATCTTCATCAACATCTCCATCACCTTCCCCCCTCTATCTACAGCGGTCCACTCTCCCACAACCCGCTGTACCCTCTACTTGAACATGGTGCTTTATGCTTCATATTATTATCCAATGATGTGTTGCCATCCTATGATGTCTGAGTAGATTTTCGTTGTCCTATCGGTGGTTGATGAATTGCTATGATTGATTTAATTTGCTTGTGGTTATGCTACTGTCCTTTGGTGCCCATCATATGAGCGCGCGCGTGGATCACACCATAGGGTTAGTTGTATGTTGATAGGACTATGTATTGGAGGGCAAGAGTGACAGAAGCTTCAACCTAGCATAGAAATTGATGCATACGGGATCGAAGGGGGACCAATATGTCTTAATGCTATGGTTGGGTTTTACCTTAATGAATGTTAGTAGTTGCGGATGCTTGCTAATAATTCCAATCATAAGTGCATAGAATTCCAAGTCAGGGATGACATGCTAGCAGTGGCCTCTCCCACGTCATACTTGCTATCGGTCTAGTAAAGTAGTCAATTGCTTAAGGGACAATGTCGCAACTCCTACCACCACTTTTCCACACTCGCTATATTTACTTTATTGCTTCTTTACCTTAACAGCCCCTAGCTTTTATTTTCTTGTTCTTTACTTTCTTGCAAGCCTATCCGAAAACACCTACAAAGTACTTCTAGTTTCATACTTGTTCTAGGTAAAGCGAACGTCAAGCGTGCGTAGAGTTGTATCGGTGGTCGATAGAACTTGAGGGAATATTTATTCTACCTTTAGATCCTCGTTGGGTTCGACACTCTTACTTATCGAAAACTTTTGCGATCCCCTATACTTCTGGGTTATCAAGACCTTTTTCTGGCGCCGTTGCTAGGGAGCAATAGCGTGGGGTGAATATTCTCGTGTGTGCTTGTTTGCTTTATCACTAAGTGATTTTTATTTGCTGTTCTTAGTTGTTTTCTATCTTTAGTTATGGGTAGGAAACGCAAAATACCAAAAAAATTAGTTGTACCTACTGAACCAATGGTTGAAGAACCACTCAAAATCTATCACACTGCTGAAGCTTATTACTTGGATCATCTTCGATCCCTATGTGCTCGTGCTGAAACCCCAACTAGCTTAGTTGAGGGCAAATCTCTAGATGAGCATGCTTGTTATGTGCGACACCGTATATCTGAAAAAGGGAAACGTTTACTGGATCAAATTCATCGTTTGCAATGCTAAGCTTGGAATTTATGTGAAATTTATGATTTTACTTGTTGTTCTGAAAACCCTAAGAAACACCTTCCCTACCAATGTGAGTTTAGTGATAATGGAATCGTATCTTCGTATGCTAAAGGTGTTTATAGTTACTATGATGTTCAACAAATTGAAGAATTTATTGCTTTTAAGGGTGCTTATGAATTTCTTCTTTGATTGAAAAGTATGGTGCTACTCTTTACAAATCTGAAAATTTTGCCATACTTAAATATTGCTATGATAATTATGCTTCTAATGCCTATGTTAAACCATATATTGAGGAATACTCCGCTGTCCAAGAAGAGACTAATATTTTGCAGGAGTCTATGGAAGAAGAATTTGATGAAACTGTGAGCTCATTGGATGAAAAAGATGGTGAGGACAGCGAAGAACAAAAGGAGGAAGAGCAGATTAGCTACCCATGCCCACCTTCTAATTGGAGTAACTCTTCAACTCATACATTGTTTAATTTCCCTTCGTGCTTACCGAAGGATGATTGCTATGATGATTGTTATGATCCCGTTGATTCTCTTGAAATATCCCTTTTTGATGATGCTTGCTATGCTTGTGGCCAAGATGCCAATATGAATTATGCTTATGGAGATGAACTGGCTATAGTTCCTTATGTTAAACATGAAATTGTTGCTATTGCACCCACGCATGATAGTCCTATTATCTTTTTGAATTCTCCCAACTACACTATATCGGAGAAGTTTGCTTTTATTAAGGATTATATTGATGGGTTGCCTTTTACCGTTGCACATGATGATTTTGATGAATATAATATGCATGTGCTTGCTGCTCCTACTTCCAATTATTATGAGAGAGGAACTATATTTCCACCTCTCTATGTTTCCAACACGATAAAATTGCAAGAAATTGTTTATACTATCCATTGGCCTTTACTTTGTGTGCATGAATTGTTCTTTTATGACATGACGATGCATAGGAAAAGAGTTAGACTTCATAATTACATGATATATGTTGCTTTGTGCTCACTACTAAATTACAAATCATTTGCTAATTAAAATTGGCTTTGATATACCTTGGGATCCGGGTGGATTCACTACTTGAGCACTAGATGCCTAGCTTAATGGCTTTAAAGAAAGCGCTGCCAGGGAGACAACCCGAAAGTTTTAGAGAGTCATTTATTTCTGTTGAGTGCTTTCATATAGTTTAAAAACAACAAAAACAAAGAGGGGAACCCAAAACTTTTCAAAAAGGAAAGTGAAAGTGAGAAAGACAATCATTGTTGAAGTGGGAGAGCTCCTTGAACTTTGTTCATGCTCACGGCAACTTTGTGAATCTTGATTATAGAAACTTCTCAACAAAAATAATTATCCCCTTGTACAATTCCATTGTATTATAAAAATAATGTGCCAAGGTTTTCCTTTAGGATGTTTACAATATTTGTTGGTTTGTGCGGTGCAGGACAGAAATTTTGGCTGTAGTGTGCGATTTTTAGTTTTTTGTTGGAATGTCAAATGCTTCTGATTCTTTTTTCACTGTCTTTCTGTACAAATTGTTTATTTTTCCTAATTTTGGTAGAATCTTTAAAGTATCAGAAGTATCGTGAATGTTCAGATTGCTACAGACTGTTCTGTTTTTGACAGATTCCGTTTTTGATGCATAGTTTGCTTGTTTTGATGAAACTATCAATTTATATCACTGGATTAAGCCATGAAAAAGTTATATTACAGTAGACATAATGCAAAAACAAAATATGAATTGGTTTGCAACAGTACTTAGAGTGATGATTTGCTTTATTATACTAACGGATCTTACCGAGTTTTTTGTTGAAGTTTTGTGTGGATGAAGTGTTCGATGATCGAGAAGGTCTCGATGTGAGAAGAAGGAAGAGAGGCAAGAGCTCAAGATTGGGGATGCCCGAGGCACCCCAAGTAAATATTCAAGGAGACTCAAGCGTCTAAGCTTGGGGATGCCCCGGAAGGCATCCCCTCTTTCTTCAACAAGTATCGGTATGTTTTTGGCTTCGTTTCGTTCATGTGATATGTGCAATCTTGGAGCGTCTCTTGCATTTAGTTTTCATTTTCTTTTATGCACCATGCTGGTATGAGATGGTTCTTGGTTGATTTATAGAATGCTCTTTGCACTTCACTTATATCTTTTGAGTGTGGCTTTATAGAATGCTTCATGTGCTTCACTTATATCATTTGAAGTTTGGATTGCCTGTTTTTTTTACATAGACAACCGCCATTTGTAGAATCCTCTTTTGCTTCACTTATATTTGTTAGAGCGTGGGCACATCTTTTGTAGAAAGAATTAAACTCTCTTGCTTCACTTATATCTATTTAGAGAGATGACAAGAACTGGTCATTCACATGGTTAGTCATAAAACCCTACATAAAACGTGTAGGTCGCTGAATATGATATGTTTGATTCCTTGCAATAGTTTTGTGATATAAAGATGGTGATATTAGAGTCATGCTAGTGGGTAGTTGTGGATTTTAGAAATACTTGTGGTGAAGTTTGTGATTCCCGTAGCATGCACGTATGGTGAACCGTTATGTGAGGAAGTCGGAGCATGATTTATTTATTGATTATCTTCCTTATGAGTGATGGTCAGGGACGAGCGATGGTCTTTTCCTACCAATATATCCCCCTAGGAGCATGCGCGTAGTACTTTGTTTCGATGACTAATAGATTTCTGCAATAAGTATGTGAGTTCTTTATGACTAATGTTGAGTCCATAGATTATACGCACTCTCACCCTTCCATCATTGCTAGCCTCTTTGGTACCGTGCATTGCCCTTTCTCACCTCGAGAGTTGGTGCAAATTTCGCTGGTGCATCCAAACCCTATGATACGAGACGCTCTATCACATATAAACCTCCTTATATCTTCCTCAAAATAGCCACCATACCTACCTATCATGGCATTTCTATAGCCATTCCGAGATATATTGCCATGCAACTTCCATCATCATTATATACATGACTTGAGCATTTATTGTCATATTGCCTTGCATGATCGTAAGATAGCTAGCATGATGTTTTCATGGCTTGTCCGTTTTTTTATGTCATTGCTACGCTAGATCATTGCACATCTCGGCACACTGCCAGAGGCATTCATATAGAGTCATATCTTTGTTCTAGATATCGAGTTATAATATTGAGTTGTAAAGTAAATAAAAGTGTGATGATCATCATTATTAGAGCATTGCCCCGGTGAGGAAAGGATGATGGAGACTATGATTCCCCCACAAGTCGGGATGAGACTCCGGACTTTATGAAAAATAAAAGAGGCCAAAGAAGCCCAAATAAAAAAAGAGGCCAAAGAAGCCCACAAAAAAAATAAAAAAATATTTAAAAATAAAAAAATAAAAAAATGAGATAAAAAGAGAGAAGGGGCAATGTTACTATCCTTTTACCACACTTGTGCTTCAGAGTAGCACCATGATCCTTCATATAAAGAGTCTCTTGAGTTATCACTTTCATATACTAGTGGGAATTTTCATTTTAGAACTTGGCTTGTATATTTCGATGATGGGCTTCCTCAAATGCCCGAGGTCTTCATGAGCGAGCAAGTTGGATGCACACCCGCTTAGTTTCCAGTTTGAGCTTTCATACACTTATAGCTCTTAGTGCATCCGTTGCATGGCAATCCCTGTTGGGAAACGTAGTAATTTCAAAAAAAATCCTATGCACACACAAGATCATGGTGATGCATAGCAACGAGAGGGGAGAGTGTTGTCTACGTACCCTCGTAGACCGAAGCGGAAGCGTTGACGCAACGTAGAGGAAGTAGTCGTACGTCTTCCCGGTCCAACCGATCCAAGCACCATTACTCCGGCACCTCCGACACTAGTAGAAAACCGGCCTATTGTCCCGGTTCGTAAGGGCCTTTAGTCCCGGTTCCTGAACCAGGACTAAAGGGTCGTTACTAATACCCTCACCCTTTAGTCCCGGTTCAAACCAGAACCAGGACAGATGGGCCTCCACGTGGCCTGTGCGCCGAGCCCAGGCAGGAGGGCCTTTGGTCCCGGTTGTAGCACCAACCGGGACCAATAGGCATCCACGCGTCAGCATTTCTGTGGCTGGGGTTTTTGGTTTTTTTTGAAAGGGGGGGAGGGGGTTTGGGGGTTTTGGGGCGTTAATTTAGGTATTTCGTATATTGTGTTAGCTAGATAGCTAATTAATAGAGAGAAGTGTCCTCTCTTATGTCCGTGCTTGGTCGACGTTACGTACTAAACATACGTATAGAGAAGACTAGGCATATGCTAGCTAGTAAGCAAACGAAGGAAACAGAAGATCGTCATGAACATATATGCATACAGAGAGAAGTGATATCGACCACATCTCCTTCTCCGAGAGATTGGTCGAACAACAAGTTCTCGTATATCTATCGTCCGACACTACCGGCTACATATATACAATAATTATCTTTTACAAATATAATCTCTTAAATTACGGACGCATGGTCCACATAGTATTCTCCGTCTTCAGCGATCACGTGGTCAATAAAGAATGCCGCCAATTCCTCTTGAATTGCTCGCATGCGATCTGGTCCTAGGAGTTCATTCCGCTGCCAAAACATCTAATTTGAAGAAGGGGGTCAATACATATATATATATATATATATATATATATATATATATATATATATATATATATATATATATATATATATGAATGAATGAAACTCAACACAAATGATGGTAATAAACAAAAATTGTGAATATTATTTCTTACGCACTTCATATTGTTTCTCAGAGTACCCGCCCCGCTCACAGGTCGTGTGGCGGATGGACTCGCAGACGTAGTATCCACAGAAATCATTCCCTTATTCCTGCCACAACCACTTTACAAGAAATAAAGGTCAATCAAACAGATAAGCAAGAATGCCAAATGGTATTGATGAAACTAGCGCTTGAATCAATAGCTAGGAGACGCGCGGAACATGGTACTATAGTACTTACTTTCGGGTATATAAATTCCAGCTCCTTCGGGAGTCCCGGGGAATTTGTGCTGAATTTTCTCCAAACCCTGCTAGACAAAAGAAAACAACTACTTGATATCAGGAAATGAACAAATTTGCTGATATGGTGGATAATGATCGATTTAACTTACTTCTTGAGGATTTCAGTCATGTCCGCATACTCCTGGGGATCTTTTCGTCTCGAGTCCAAGACAGTTACTACTCCCTTCTCAAGCCTAATCTCCAGGAGAATATAGTGAAAACTGCGCACGCATGCATAACTCATCAATTACATTACTATAACCTGGACTAATATATAAGGGAAACCGAATATGCACAAGACAGTAACACTCACTTGAAGTTGTAAGGAAAGAGTATTATATTTTTTGTGTTCATTTCTTTTGAATGATCGTAGCAAGTTGACCTCGGTATCTTCGGGCCTTTTTTCAACCTCAGTTGCATCTATGAGATATGTGTTAACGAACCCAATATCACCGATTTGTCTTTTCTTCAATTCGGCGATCTTCAATCTGCATAATATAGTGAGGATAATTATAAATACATGCAATGAAAGAGCTGAGCTATATAGAGAGACTTAATGACAGAAGTAGTAGTACTTACAGACAGTAGCAGGTGACCGTTGCTTTATCGAGGGCCAATTGATTGAAAAACTGATAGAACTCCTCAAATGGAACATGCAACAGTTCAATTCCAACGAGGTCATGCTCCGGTTTAACTTTCACATACAAAGTATTCCTCCCCCCAGACTCTCTGCAGGTTTTCATGTACCAATCATGCAATCTTCGCATCATCGTTGTTAGAGATCTTTCATCTTTGACGAGAGGCTTCCCATACTCGTATCTGTGTATCTGCACGTCCAGGAAACCATAATCTACATCGTCGGGCAGGTAATCGTCAAGATTGGTATAACCGGGCGCCATCCTCGGATTGACGCTAGGCACCTTGAGCGGGGGGCACGATTGCTTTGCTTGTTCGCTGAGCTGGGCAATTTGTTTCCCAGCTACTCGTCGTTCTTTCAGCCTTTGATCACTGACTGTACTTCCCGACCGCGATGCTTTGACCCATGTCTTTGCAATAATGCGCTCATAGTTGCCTTTCGGCGGAGACTTGGGTGGTTTTGCCAGGATAGACAGAGTGCGCTTCACTTTCACCGAATCTACCTTCTCCTTCGGAGGTGGATGTCTCTGTGCTTTCAACCCTTGAAACCAGTAATCCTTCTCGGTTCGCGCGATCCTCGCGTTCTCCTCCGGGCTCATCTCGTATGGTAACTTCTCTGGAGATTTCAGAGAAGGACCGAATTTGTATTTTCTCCCGCCTCTGGCTGTACTGCTAGACGCCGGCAGAGCAGACGGAGCGGCAGTCTTCTTTACTGCTTGCTTT
The DNA here is from genome assembly GCA_032464435.1 of Aegilops umbellulata. NCBI lineage: Eukaryota > Viridiplantae > Streptophyta > Magnoliopsida > Poales > Poaceae > Aegilops > Aegilops umbellulata. The sequence goes on along the minus strand of CP136059.1, from coordinate 269,256,191 downwards.
TTGCGAGGCGAAGGAGAAGGACTACGACGCGCCGGAGCAGCTGCCAGAGCGGCGGCGGGTCTCTTCCGCCCTTGCTGACGAGGCGGAGAATGAGTAGGCTGGCTGCTCGGGCGCGCCGGCGCAGGCGGAGAAGGAGGCGGAGTGCCGCCACGCGTCGGAGAAGGAGCCGGCCGAGGGCCCTGATCGTCACTCGCCGGAGGAGGAGGCGGTGGAGGAGGCGGAGTCCCCTGACTCGCCGGAGGAGGAGGAGGCGGCGGAGGCGTCCAATTTGGAAGGTTGATGAGCTCCTTCCGCCATAGGCATGGAGTCTTCAGAGCAGAACCCAGCCGTGTCTCCCCTTCTCCGGTAGGGTGGTGAAGCAGGAGGTCCTCAAATCCCTCCGTTATTTCATCCACCATCACCTTAGCATATCCTTCTGGAATCGGCCGGCAGTGAAAAGTTGCGCCGGGTTCATTAGGATAAACAGAGCCAACAGCCGCATTGACCTTCATATTCATCCACTGCGTCATAAGGTGGCAATTTTGAGCCTCCGTGATAGCATCCACGGGATAGCTGGCAGGAGCCGTCAAGACAAGCTCTGGCTGAAGCAGCTCGGTGGAAGCCACGCTGCTTCTCCGCTGAGATGGCGGGGTAGCTTCAGGGGAAGCTTCGGCAGTTCGTTTCTCCCGGTCTGCTTCTTGTTCCTCTATCCCGAGTACCCTTTCTTTAAGCGCCTGCAGTTCAGACTACTGCACTTTCTTCCTCCTCTCCTGGCTTTTGTAACCGCCTGCGTCCGGAAACCCAGCCTTCCACGGAATGGAGCCTGGTGTGCCTCGTGTCCGTCCAGGGTGCTCAGGATTCCCGAGGGCCTTTGTGAGCTCGTCGTTCTCTCTGTCTGGAAGGAACGTCCCTTCCTGCGCTGCAGCGATATAGTACCGAAGCTTTTTCAAGGGTATGTCAGCCTGCTCATCCGTCCAAATGCACTTCCCTATTACAGGGTCCAAGGTTCCGCCAACCCCGAAGAACCAAGTCCGGCAACGGTCTGGCTAGCTCATTGTCTCTGGTTCGATCCCTTTTTCAACCAGATCATTCTCAGCCTTGGCCCACTTAGGCCGGGCTACCAGGTAGCCACCTGACCCCATGCGATGGTGAAGCTTCTTCTTCGCAGCATTTTTCTTGTTTGTCTCCGACATCTTCTTACTCTTTTCTGATGTCTTGTGGGCCACAAATGCAGGCCAGTCATCTCTGATCTTCTCATATATGCCCTTGAATTCTGGTGTCTCTTTTTTCTCGACAAACCTATTCAGGTCTTTCTTCCACCTCCTGAATAGGTCTGCCATCCTCTTAAGAGCAAAAGACTTGATTAATTGCTCTTTAACTGGCTTCTCCGGATCATCCTCTGGCGGTAGGGTGAAATTTGACTTCAGCTCAGTCCAAAGATCATTTTTCTACAGATCATTGACATCAGACCTCAGGGTCTTCATTCTTAGGCTTATTCCATTGCTGGATGCTGATCGGGATCTTGTCCCTAACCAGAACCCCGCACTGAGCAACAAATGCCTTCTTTGTTCGGATGGGTTCAATAGGTTGGCTGTCGGGCGCGATTTCTGTGATCTCAAACCTTTCATCCGAGCTCAACTTTCTCTTCGGGCCTCGTCTCTTTACCTCAGTTGTGCTCGATCCGGAGGGCTAGAAAAAAGAACAAAGACTTAATTAATATGTGTACATACCAAAACAACGAATGCATTAATTAGCTAGTCAGCACAGGCTTAACTAATATATATACCTGGCCGGACTCGGCTCGGTCGCCGGACTCGTTTCGGTCACCGGACCCGTCGTCACGTTCTTCTTCTTGCACCGGCATTAGGTCACCAGAGCCAGCTTCTTCACCCTCTCCTTCCAGAGTACCATCGGTGTCGTTGAGATACAACGAGACGGCATCACTTCCTTCTGCGATTATGTCCCTCAACAACGCTTCTCTTGCTTCGTCTCGGGCGATAGTGTCCATAGTTTCTACAAATATTTACAACATGGCAATTATTATTCAAACATGACAAATGGATATATTAGTGGCAAACGTAGAACCCTCGGCGATCCTCGACCCCTGGAACCCTCGACGACCCTGGAACCCTCGACCCCTAGACGACCCTGCTGGAACCCTCGACCCTAGAACCCTCGAACCCTCGACCCTGAAACCCTCGACCCTTGACCCCTTAACGACCCTCGACCCTCTACCCTAGTTCCCGACCCTTGACCCCTCGGCGATCCTCGACACCCTCGTTCCCGATAAAAATTAAGAAGAAGAAGAAGAAGAAAAAGAAGAGGAGAAGAAGAAAGGAATAGCTAGCGGAGAAGATCGAAGAAAAAAAATAAGAAAAAAAAGAGGAGAAGAAGAAAGGAATAGTGGAGAAGAAGAGAAAGTAGAATATTCTACTTTCTCTTCCTCTCCACTATTCCTTTCTTCTTCTCCTCTTCTTTTTCTTCTTTTTTCTTCTTCTTATTTATTTCTCCTCTTCTTTTCCTCTCCTCTTCTTCTTTCTTTCCTCTTCTTATTTTCTTCTTTCTTATCCTTCTTTTTCTAAAATTGTAACTTTTGCATATATAAAACTTTTCTAAAATTGTAACTTTCTATATATAAAACATTTTTAACATATATATTTAGCAAATTCTAGCCACATACATCACATACACATATACATTATAGCCACATACACATATACATCACATATGAACAAAAAAATAAACTAATAAAAATAAAAAAACATATTGCAACATATGAACAGAAACATATAGCCACATACATACACATACATTATATATATATATGAAAAAAATTAAACTAATAAAAAAATTGTTGGCGCCGGCGGGGCAGAGGGGCATGGCGGCAGCGGTGGCGCCGGCAGGGCAGGGCAGGGCGGCTGGGTGGCGCGCGGCGCCAGCGCAGGGCAGGGGGCGGCGCACGGCAGCCGCACAGGGCAGGGGCGGCAGCGCGGCGGCCGCGCAGGAGAGGGGCGCGGGACGGGAGGGGGCTGTTCTCACAGGGGGCGGCGACGACGGCGAAGGTGATCAGCCTGACGGCGTCAGTGGCGGCAGCGACGGCGAAGGCGAGCAGCCTGACGGCGTGGGGCGGCGACGGCGACGAGGAGGAGCAGGGGCGTCGGGCGGCGACGGCGACGAGGAGGAGCAGGGGGCATCGGGGGAGAAGTGCGTGATTTGGTCGAAAACTGTAAGTGTTTGCTTATATAGAAAAGGCTTTAGTTCCGGTTGATGGCTTAAACCGGGACTAATGCCACCCTTTAGTCCCGGTTTGTGCCACCAACCGGGACCAAAGGCCTTTTTCAGCAGCCCAAAGGGCGGGAAGCGGCGGCCTTTGGTCCCGGGTAGTGGCACCAACCGGGACTAAAGGGGGTGCATTGGTCCCGGTTGGTGGGACGAACTGGGACCAACACACCCCTTTGGTCCCGGTTCGTCCCACCAACCGGGACCAATGGCCTTGTGCTGGAACTGGCGCGGTGCGGTGGGATGTTTAGTCCCACCTCGCTAGCCGAGAGGCTTCAGCAGTGGTTTATAAGCGCTGCTGCGCTGACCACTTCGAGCTCCTCTCAAATGCAGGCTTACGGGCCTAAAGTCACTTTATCTGCCTGTGGGCCTACTGGGCCTCCTGCGGGCCTGAATCCTGGCCCATGGTAGGGTTTCTAGTCGTATTCAGGCCGTGGGGGCCCAGTAGGTGGCACTTTTTTGTTTTTTTGTTTTCTTTGTTGCTTTATTTATTTTATTTTGTTTCTACTTACAACAAAATACTTATTGTTGCTATTTTTATTTTATTTTCAGTTTTTTTGTTTTGTTTTCTGCATTATTTATTTTCTTTTTTTTTGCTTTATTTTTTTAATTCATTTTGCTTTTAGTTTTAGAAAAATTATAAGCTTTCTGTTAGTGCCATTAGTTTTCAAATTTGAAAACACTTTTTTTCTTTGTTGCTTTATTTATTTTATTTTGTTTCTACTTACAACAAAATACTTATTGTTGCTATTTTTATTTTTTTTCCAGTTTTTTTGTTTTGTTTTCTGCATTATTTATTTTCTTTTTTTTACTTTATTTTTTATTCTTTTTGCTTTTAGTTTTAGAAAAATTATAAGCTTTCTGTTAGTGCCATTAGTTTTCAAATTTGAAAACACTTTTTTTCTTTGTTGCTTTATTTATTTTATTTTGTTTCTACTTACAACAAAATACTTATTGTTGCTATTTTTATTTTTTTCCAGTTTTTTGTTTTGTTTTCTGCATTATTTATTTTCTTTTGTTTTTTTACTTTATTTTTTAATTCTTTTTGCTTTTAGAAAAATTATAAACTTTCTGTTGTGCCATTAGTTTTCAAATTTGAAAACACTTTTTTAGTTTTTTTGTTTTCTTTGTTGCTTTATTTTGTTTTTGCTATATTTTTTAATTCTTTTCGCTTTTAGGTCAGCAAAATTATAACTTTCTGTTAGTGTCATTAGTTTTCAAATTTGAATAGTTAAAATTTGAATTCTTTGAAATTTGTGTGAATCACAAGTTTGTGATTAACTTTAGTAAAAAAATTAACATAGATGCACCTACTCGTCTGTTTTCAAATGAACTCTAAAATACTTGGCATAACATACTCGTCTGTTACAAATTTGGCATGGTATCATCATAATAGTTGCGGGAGAAAGTCTTCACTTTTTCTTCGCTTGTGTCATTTGCTTATTGCGCCGTAACCATGGATAATCTTCATCGTTTATCATGATGCTTGGGTCAGCCTTGACATTGAAGGGAGGAATTTCATGAAACCTTTCATAATCTTCAGACATGTCTGTCTTGCCCTCCACTCCCAGGATGTCCCTTTTTCCTGAAAGAACTATGTGGCGCTTTGGCTCATCGTATGATGTATTCGTTTCCTTATCTTTTCTTTTTCTCGATCTGGTAGACATGTCCTTCACATAGATAACCTGTGCCACATCATTGGCTAGGACGAACGGTTCATTAGTGTACCCAAGATTTTTCAGATCGACTGTTGTCATTCCGTAGTGTGGGTCTACATGTACCCCGCCTCCTGACAGATTGACCCATTTGCACTTAAACAAAGGGACCTTAAAATCTTGTCCGTAGTCAAGTTCCCATATGTCCACTATGTAACCATAATATGTGTCCTTTCCCTTATCGGTTGTTGCATCAAAGCGTACACCGCTGTTTTGGTTGGTGCTCTTCTGATCTTGGTCAATCGTGTAAAATGTATTCCCATTTATCTCGTATCCTTTCCAAATCAATACAGTCAAAGATGGTCCCCTGGACAACAAGTACAACTCATCACAAACAGTGTTGTCACCTCTGATACGTGCTTCCAACCAACTGCTGAAAGTCCTGATGTGTTCACATGTAATCCAGTCGTCACACTGCTCCGGGTGTTTGGAGCGCAGACTGTTCTTGTGTTCATCGACATACGGGGTCACCAAGGTAGAGTTCTGTAGAACTGTGTAGTGTGCTTAAGACCAAGAATGCCCGTCCCTGCATATTATTGAGTCCGCTCCTAGCGTGCCTTTTCCAGTCAGTCTCCCCTCATACCGCGATTTAGGGAGACCTATCTTCTTAAGGCCAGGAATGAAGTCAACACAAAACCCGATGACATCCTCTGTTTGATGGCCCATGGAGATGCTTCCTTCTGGCCTTCGCGGTTACGGACACATTTCTTTAGGACTCCCATGAACCTCTCAAAGGGGAACATATTGTGTAAAAATACGGGCCCCAGAATGACAATCTCGTCGACTAGATGAACTAGGACATGCGTCATGATATTGAAGAAGGATGGTGGGAACACCAGCTCGAAACTGACAAGACATTGCGCCACATCACTCCTTAGCCTTGGTACGATTTCTGGATCGATCACCTTCTGAGAGATTGCATTGAGGAATGGACATAGCTTCACAATGGCTAATCGAACGTCTTCCGGTAGAAGCCCCCTCAATGCAACCGGAAGCAGTTGCGTCATAATCACGTGGCAGTCATGAGACTTTAGGTTCTGGAACTTTTTCTCTGGGATATTTATTATTCCCTTTATATTCGACGAGAAGCCAGTCGGGACCTTCATACTGAGCAGGCATTCAAAAAAGATTTCTTTCTCTTCTTTCGTAAGAGCGTAGCTGGCAGGACCTTCATACTGCTTCGGAGGCATGCCGTCTTTTTCGTGCAAACGTTGCAGGTCCTCCCGTGCCTCGGGTGTATCTTTTGTCTTTCCATACACGCCCAAGAAGTCTAGCAGGTTCACGCAAAGGTTCTTCGTCACGTGCATCACGTCGATTGAAGAGCGGACCTCTAGGTCTTTCCAGTAGGGTAGGTCCCAAAATATAGATTTCTTCTTCCACATGGGTGCGTGTCCCTCAGCGTCATTCGGAACAGCTAGTGCGCCGGGACCCTTTCCAAAGATTACGTGTAAATCATTGACCATAGCAAGTACGTGATCACCGGTACGCATGGCGGGCTTCCTCCGGAGATCTGCCTCGCCTTTAAAATGCTTGCCTTTCTTTCGACATTGATGGTTGGTCGGAAGAAATCGACGATGGCCCAGGTACACATTCTTCCTGCATTTGTCCAGGTATATACTTTCAGTGTCATCTAAACAGTGTGTGCATGCGTGGTATCCTTTGTTTGTCTGTCCTGAAAGGTTACTGAGAGCGGGCCAATCGTTGATGGTCACGAACAGCAACGCCTTTAGGTTAAATTCCTCTTTATTGTGCTCATCCCACGTACGTACACCATTTCCATTCCACAGCTGTAAAAGTTCTTCAACTAATGGCCTTAGGTACACATCAATGTCGTTGCCGGGTTGCTTAGGGCCTTGGATGAGAACTGGCATCATAATGAACTTCCGCTTCATGCACATCCAAGGAGGAAGGTTATACATACATAGAGTGACCGGCCAGGTGCTGTGATTGCTGCTCTGCTCCCCGAAAGGATTAATGCCATCCGCGCTTAAAGCAAACCATACGTTCCTTGGGTCCTTTGCAAACTCATTCTAGTACTTTCTCACGATTTTTCTCCACTGCGACCCATCAGCGGGTGCTCTCAACTTCCCGTCTTTCTTACGGTCCTCACTGTGCCATCGCATCGACTTGGCATGCTCTCCGTTTCTGAACAGATGTTTCAACCGTGGTATTATAGGAGCATACCACATCACCTTTGCAGGAACCCTCTTCCTGCGGGGTTCGCCGTGAACATCACCAGGGTCATCTCATTTGATCTTATACCGCAATGCATCGCATACCGGGCATGCGTTCAGATCCTTGTATGCACCGCGGTATAGGATGCAGTCATTAGGGCATGCATGTATCTTGTCCACCTCCAATCCTAGAGGGCATACGACCTTCTTTGTTGTGTATGTACTATCGGGCAATTCGTTATCCTTTGGAATCTTTTTCTTCAATATTTTTAGTAGTTTCTCAAATCCTTTGTCAGGCACAGCATTCTCTGCCTTCCACTGCAGCAATTCCAGTACGGTACCGAGCTTTGTGTTGCCATCATCGCAATTGGGGTACAACCCTTTTTTGTGATCCTCTAACATGCGATCGAACTTCAGCTTCTCCTTTTGACTTTCGCATTGCGTCCTTGCATCGACAATTACCCGGCGGAGATCATCATCATCGGGCACATCGTCTGGTTCCTCTTCATCTTCAGCAGCTTCACCCGTTGCAGCATCATTGGGCACATCGTCTCGTTCCTCTTGATCTTCACCAGCTCCCCCCGTTGCAACATAAATGTATTCAGGGGGAACGTAGTTGTCATCGTACTCTTCTTCTTCGTCGTCTTCCATCATAACCCCTATTTCTCCGTGCCTCGTCCAAACATTATAGTGTGGCATGCAACCCTTGTAAAGCAGGTGGGTGTGAAGGATTTTCCGGTTAGAGTAAGACATCGTATTCCCACATTTAGTGCATGGACAACACATAAAACCATTCTGCTTGTTTGCCTCAGCCGCATCGAGAAACTCATGCACGCCCTTAATGTACTCGGAGGTGTGCCTGTCACCGTACATCCATTGCCGGTTCATCTGCATACATTATATATAATTAAGTGTCCAAATTAATAGAAGTTCATCATCACATTAAAACCAAAGTACATACATAGTTCTCATCTAACAACATATAGCTCTCCAGAGCATCTAATTAATTAAACCACACATTAATTAAAACAAAGGCGATCATAATCGCAACCAAGGTAACAATTGATCTAACGGCATAATGATACCAAGCCTCGGTATGAATGGCATATTTTCTAATCTTTCTAATCTTCAAGCGCATTGCATCCATCTTGATCTTGTGATCATTGACGACATCCGCAACATGCAACTCCAATATCATCTTCTCCTCCTCATTTTTTTTATTTTTTCCTTCAAGAAATTGTTTTCTTCTTCAACTAAATTTAACCTCTCGACAATAGGGTCGGTTGGAATTTCCGGTTCACATACATCCTAGATAAATAAAATCTATGTCACGTTGGTCCGCATAATTATCATAAACAATAAATGAACCAATAGTTATAAAGATTAATATATATACCACATCCGAATCATAGACAGGACGAGGGCCGACGGGGGCAGATACCAAAACCATCGCACTATATAAGATGCAATAATAAAAGTAAGAAAATGATACAGGTATCTATCTAAACATACAAGTAAGAATATTTTTCCTTTCAGAAAGAAGATAAGAGCAAGAGGCTCACCACGGTGGTGTCGGTGATGAGATCGGCGCGGGTGATCGACGGCGGTGAAGACAGGGGTGGGGCGTGACGGACCGCTAAATCTAGACAAATCTCGAGGAAAATGGAGCTTTGAGGTCGAGCTTCGAGAGGAGAAAGCTTAACTAGTGTGGCTCAGGCATTTCATCGAACACCTCATGTGCAAAGGAGGTGAGCTAGAGCACCACAAGCCCCTCCTCTCGCCGGCCCAGAAAAACAGAGCACTCAGTGCTCTGCTCCGGCGCGAGGGGTATATATAGGCGGCACCACTGGTCCCGGTTCGTGGCATGAACTGGGACTAAATGGGAGCCTTTGGTCCCGGTTCATGCCACGAACCGGGACCAATGGTGGTGGGCCAGGAGCCAGGCACATTGGTCCCGGTTCGTCCCACCAACCGGGACCAAAAGGTCCAAACGAACCGGGACCAATGGCCCACGTGGCCCGGCCAGCCCCCTGGGCTCACGAACCGGGTCCAATGCCCCCATTGGTCCCGGTTCTAGATTGAACCGGGACTAATGGGCTAACCCACCCTGGACCGTTGCCCCCTTTTCTACTAGTGCGAGTTCTTAGCACACGTTCAGCTCGATGACGCTCCCCGGGCTCCGATCCAGCAAAGCTTCGGGGATGAGTTCCGTCAGCACGATGGCGTGGTGACGATGATGATGTTCTACCGACGCACGGGTTCGCCTAAGCACCGCAACGATATGACCGAGGTGGAATATGGTGGAGGGGGGCACCGCACACGGCTAAGGAACGATCACGAAGATCAACTTGTTTGTTCTAGGGTGCCCCCTGCCCCCGTATATAAAGGAGGGAGGGGGGAGGCCAGCCGGCCCTATGGGGCGCGCCAAAGGGAGGGGAAAGTCCTCCTCCTGGTGGGAGTAGGACTCCCCTTTCCTAGTCCAACCAGGAAGAGAGAGGGGGAAGGAAAGAGAGGGAGAGGGAGAGGGAAAGGGGGGCCGCGCCCCCCTCCAAGTCCTATTCGGACTCCCCATGAGGGGGGCGCGCCACCTCCTGGGCTGCTGCCCTCTCTCTCCCCTCAGGCCCACTAAGGCCCAATACTTCCCCGGGGGGTTCCGGTAACCCCTCCGGCACTCTAGTTTTCTCCGAAACCACTTGGAACAATTCCGGTGTCCGAATATAGCCGTCCAATATATCGATCTTTATGTCTCGACCATTTCAAGACTCCTCGTCATGTCCGTGATCACATCCGGGACTCCGAACTACCTTCGGTACATCAAAATGTATAAACTCATAATAACTGTCATCGTAACGTTAAGTGTGCGGACCCTACGGTTCGAGAACAATGTAGACATGACCGAGACACGTCTCCGGCCAATAACCAATAGCGGGACCTGGATGCCCATATTGGCTCCTACATATTCTACGAAGATCTTTATCGGTCAGACCGCATAACAACATACGTTGTTCCCTTTGTCATCGGTATGTTACTTGACCGAGATTCGATCGTCGGTATCCAATAACTAGTTCAATCTCGTTGCCGGCAAGTCTCTTTACTCGTTCCGTAATACATCATCTCACAACTAACATATTAGTTGCAATGCTTGCAAGGCTTATGTGATGTGCATTACCGAGAGGGCCCAGAGATACCTCTCCGACTATCGGAGTGACAAATCCTAATCTCAAAATACGCCAACCCAACAAGTACCTTTGGAGACACCTGTAGAGCACCTTTATAATCACCCAGTTACGTTGTGACGTTTGGTAGCACACAAAGTGTTCCTCCGATAAACGGGAGTTGCATAAGCTCATAGTCATAGGAACATGTATAAGTCATGAAGAAAGCAATAGCAACATACTAAACGATCGGGTGTTAAGCTAATGGAATGGGTCATGTCAATCAGATCATTCAACTAATGATGTGATCTCGTTAATCAAATAATAACTCTTTGTTCATGGTTAGGAAACATAACCATCTTTGATTAACGAGCTAGTCAAGTAGAGGCATACTAGTGACACTCTGTTTGTTTATATATTCACACATGTATTATGTTTCCGACTAATACAATTCTAGCATGAATAATAAACATTTGTCATGATATATGAGGAAATAAATAATAACTTTATTATTGCCTCTAGGGCATATTTCCTTCAGTCTCCCACTTGCACTAGAGTCAATAATCTGGATTACACAGTAATGATTCTAACACCCATGGAGTTTTGGTGCTGATCATGTTTTGCTCGTGGAAGAGGCTTAGTCAACGGGTCTGCTACATTCAGATCCGTATGTATCTTGCAAATCTCTATGTCTCCCACCTGGACTAGATCCCGGATGGAATTGAAGCGTGTCTTGATGTGCTTGGTTCTCTTGTGAAATCTGGATTCCTTTGCCAAGGCAATTGCACCAGTATTGTCACAAAAGATTTTCATTGGACCCGGTGCACTAGGTATGACACCTAGATCGGATATGAACTCCTTCATCCAGACTCCTTCATTTGTTGCTTCCGAAGCAGCTATGTACTCCACTTCACATGTAGATCCCGCCACGACGCTTTGTTTAGAACTGCACCAACTGACAGCTCCACCGTTTAATGTAAACACGTATCCGGTTTGCGATTTAGAATCGTCCGGATCAGTGTCAAAGCTTGCATCAACGTAACCGTTTACGATGAGCTCTTTGTCACCTCCATATACGAGAAACATATCCTTGGTCCTTTTCAGGTACTTCAGGATGTTCTTGACCGCTGTCCAGTGATCCACTCCTGGATTACTTTGGTACCTCCCTGCTAAACTTATAGCAAGACACACATCAGGTCTGGTACACAGCATTGCATACATGATAGAGCCTATGGCTGAAGCATAGGGAACATCTTTCATTTTCTCTCTATCTTCTGCAGTGGTCGGGCATTGAGTCTTACTCAACTTCACACCTTGTAGTACAGGCAAGAATCCTTTCTTTGCTTGATCCATTTTGAACTTCTTCAAAACTTTGTCAAGGTATGTGCTTTGTGAAAGTCCAATTAAGCGTCTTGATCTATCTCTATAGATCTTGATGCCCAATATGTAAGCAGCTTCACCGAGGTCTTTCATTGAAAAATTCTTATTCAAGTATCCCTTTATGCTATCCAGAAATTCTATATCATTTTTGATTAGTAATATGTCATCCACATATAATATTAGAAATGCTACAGAGCTCCCACTCACTTTCTTGTAAATACAGGCTTCTCCAAAAGTCTGTATAAAACCATATGCTTTGATCACACTATCAAAGCGTTTATTCCAACTCCGATATGCTTGCACTAGTCCATAAATGGATCGCTGGAGCTTGCACACTTTGTTAGCATCCTTTGGATCGATAAAACCTTTGGCTTGCATCATATACAACTCTTCTTCCAGAAATCCATTCAGGAATGCAGTATTTACATCCATTTGCCAAATCTCATAATCATAAAATGCAGCAATTGCTAACATGATTCGGACATACTTAAGCATCTCTACGGGTGAGAAGGTCTCATCGTAGTCAACTCCTTGAACTTGTCGAAAACCTTTCGCAACAAGTCGAGATTTGTAGACAGTAACATTACCATCAACGTCAGTCTTCTTCTTGAAGATCCATTTATTCTCGATGGCTTGCGATCATCGGGCAAGTCAACCAAAGTCCATACTTTGTTCTCATACATGGATCCCATCTCAGATTTCATGGCCTCAAGCCATTTCGTGGAATCTAGGCTCATCATCGCTTCCTCATAGTTCGTAGGTTCGTCATGGTCAAGTATAATGACCTCCAGAACTGGATTACCGTACCACTCTGGTGCGGATCTTACTCTGATTGACCTACGAGGTTCGGTAGTAACTTGATCTGAAGTTATATGATCATCATCATTAGCTTCCTCACTAATTGGTGTAGAAGTCACAGGAACTGCTTTCTGTGATAAACTACTTTCCAATAAGGGAGCAGGTGCAATTACCTCATCAAGTTCTACTTTCCTCCCACTCACTTCTTTCGAGAGAAACTCCTTCTCTAGAAAGGATCCATTCTTAGCAACGAATGTCTTGCCTTCGGATCTGTGATAGAAGGTGTACCCAACAGTCTCCTTTGGGTATCCTATGAAGACACATTTCTCTGATTTGGGTTCGAGCTTATCAGGTTGAAGCTTTTTCACATAAGCATCGCAGCCCCAAACTTTAAGAAATGACAACTTGGGTTTCTTGCCAAACCACAGTTCATAAGGTTTCGTCTCAACGGATTTAGATGTTGCCCTATTTAACGTGAATGTAGTCGTCTCTAAAGCATAACACCAAAATGATAGCGGTAAATCAGTAAGAGACATCATAGATCGCACCATATCTAATAAAGTGTGGTTACGACGTTCGGACACACCATTACGTTGTGGTGTTCCAGGTGGCATGAGTTGCGAAACTATTCCGCATTGTTTCAAATGAAGACTAAATTCGTAACTCAAATATTCTCCTCCACGATCAGATCGTAGAAACTTTATTTTCTTGTTACGATGATTTTCCACTTCACTCTGAAATTCTTTGACCTTTTCAAATGTTTCAGACTTATGTTTCATCAAGTAGATATACCCATATCTGCTCAAATCATCTGTGAAGGTGAGAAAATAACGATACCCGCCGCGAGCCTCAATATTCATCGGACCACATACATCAGTATGTATGATTTCCAACAAATCTGTTGCTTGCTCCATTGTTCCGGAGAACGGAGTTTTAGTCATCTTGTCCATGAGGCATGGTTCGCAAGTACCAAGTGATTCATAATCAAGTGATTCCAAAAGTCCATCAGAATGGAGTTTCTTCATGCGCTTTACACCAATATGACCCAAACGGTAGTGCCACAAATAAGTTGCACTATCATTATCAACTATGCATCTTTTGGCTTCAATATTATGAATATGTGTGTCACTACTATCGAGATTCAACAAAAATAGACCACTCTTCAAGGGTGCATGACCATAAAAGATATTACTCATATAAATAGAACAACCATTATTCTCTGATTTAAATGAATAACCGTCTCGCATCAAACAAGATCCAGATATAATGTTCATGCTTAATGCTGGCACCAAATAACAATTATTCAGGTCTAAAACTAATCCCGAAGGTAGATGTAGAGGTAGCGTGCCGACCGTGATCACATCGACTTTGGAACCGTTTCCCACGCGCATGGTCACCTCGTCCTTAGCCAATCTTCGCTTAATACGTAGTCCCTGTTTCGAGTTGCAAATATTAGCCACATAACCAGTATCAAATACCCAGGTACTACTGCGAGTATTAGTAAGGTACACATCAATAACATGTATATCACATATACCTTTGTTCACCTTGCCATCCTTTTTATCCACCAAATACTTGGGGCAGTTCCACTTCCAGTGACTAGTCCCTTTGCAGTAGAAGCACTCAGTCTCAGGCTTAGGTCTAGACTTGGGCTTCTTCACTAGAGTAGCAACTTGCTTGTCGTTCTTCTTGAAGTTCCCCTTCTTTCCTTTACCATTTTTCTTGAAACTAGTGGTCTTGTTGACCATCAACACTTGATGCTCCTTCTTGATTTCTACCTCCGCAGCCTTTAGCATCACGAAGAGCTTGGGAATTGTCTTCTTCATCCCTTGCATATTATAGTTCATCACGAAGCTCTTGTAGCTTGGTGGCAGTGATTGAAGAATTCTGTCAATGACACTATCATCAGGAAGATTAACTCCCAGTTGAATCAAGTGATTGTTATACCCCAGACATTTTGAGTATATGCTCACTGATAGAACTATTCTCCTCCATCTTCCAGCTGTAGAACTTATTGGAGACTTCATATCTCTCAATCTGGGCATTTGCTTGAAATATTAACTTCAACTCCTGGAACATCGCATATGCTCCATGACATTCAAAACGTCGTTGAAGTCCCGGTTCTAAGCTGTAAAGCATGGCACACTGAACTATCGAGTAGTCATCAGCTTTGCTCTGCCAAACATTCACAACGTCCGGTGTTGCTCCTGCAGCGGCTCTTGCACCTAGCGGTGCTTCCAGGACGTAATTCTTCTGTGCAGCAATTAGGATAATCCTCAAGTTACGGACCCAGTCCGTGTAATTGCTACCATCATCTTTGAACTTAGCTTTCTCAAGGAACGCATTAAAATTCAACGGAACAACAACACGGGCAATCTATCTACAACAACATAGACATGCAAAATACTATCAGGTACTAAGTTCATGATAAATTAAAGTTCAATTAATCATATTGCTTAAGAACTCCCACTTAGATAGACATCCCTCTAATCATCTAAGTGATCACGTGATCCAAATCAACTAAACCATGTCCGATCATCACGTGAGAAGGAGTAGTTTTCAATAGTGAACATCACTATGTTGATCATATCTACTATATGATTCACGCTCGACCTTTCGGTCTTAGTGTTCTGAGGCCATATCTGCATATGCTAGGCTCGTCAAGCTTAACCCGAGTATTATGTGTGTGCAAAACTGGCTTGCACCCGTTGTATGTGAATGTAGAGCTTATCACACCCGATCATCATGTGGTGTCTCCGCATGACGAACTTTCGCAATGGTGCATACTCAGGGAGAACACTTGTACCTTGAAATTTAGTGAGAGATCATCTTACAATGCTACCGTTGATACGTCCATTTTGCATCATGCTTTTATATCGATATTTATTGCATTATGGGCTGATATTACACGTTATGTCACAATACTTATGCCTATTATCTCTTATTTTACAAGGTTTACATGAAGAGGGAGAATGCCGGCAGCTCGAATTCTGGGCTGGAAAAGGAGAAAATATTAGAGACCTATTCTGCACAGCTCAAAAAGTCATGAAACTTCACGGAAGTTATTTTTGGAATTAATAAAAAATACTAGCGAAAGAATCCACCAGAGGGGGCCCACACCCTGGCCACAAGGATGGGGGGCGTGCCCTACCCCTCGGGCGCGCCCCCCTGCCTCGTGGGCCCCCTGGCAGGACTCCGGTGCCCATCTTCTGCTATATGAAGTCTTTCGTCCGAGAACAAAATCATAAGCAACCTTTCGGGAAGAAACTCCGCCGCCACGAGGCGAAACCTTGGCGAACCAATCTAGGGCTCCTGCAGAGCTATTCTGCCGGGGAAACTTCCCTCTGTGAGGGGGAAATCATCGCCAGCGTCATCACCAACGATCCTCTCATCGGGAGGGGGTCAATCTCCATCAACATCTTCACCAGCACCATCTCCTCTCAAACCCTAGTTCATCTCTTGTATCCAATCTTTGTCCCAAAGCCTCAGATTGGTACCTGTGGGTTGGTAGTAGTGTTGATTACTCCTTGTAGTTGATGCTAGTTGGTTTATTTGGTGGAAGATCATATGTTCAGATCTATTATGCATATTAATACCCCTCTGATTATGAACATGAATATGATTTGTGAGTAGTTACGTTTGTTCCTGAGGACATGGGAGAAGTCTTGCTATAAGTAGTCATGTGAATTTGGTATTCGTTCGATATTTTGATGAGATGTATGTTGTCTTTCCTCTAGTGGTGTTATGTGAACATCGACTACATGACACTTAACCATTGTTTGGGCATAGAGGAAGGCATTGGGAAGTAATAAGTAGATGATGGGTTGCTAGAGTGACAGAAGCTTAAACCCTAGTTTATGAGTTGCTTCGTAAGGGGCTGATTTGGATCCATATGTTTCATGCTATGGTTAGGTTTACCTTAATACTTCTTTTGTAGTTGCAGATGCTTGCAATAGGGGTTAATCATAAGTGGGATGCTTGTCCAAGTAAGGACAGCACCCAAGCACCGGTCGGGAGCACTTTTCTCTATATAAGAGCTTGTCCAGGCTTGTCCTTTGCTACAAAAAGGATTGGGCCATCTTGCTGCACCTTATTTACTTTCATTACTTGTTACGCGTTACAAATTACCTTATCACAAAATATCTGTTATCGATAATTTCAGTGCTTGCAGAGAATACCTTGCTGAAAACCGCTTATCATTTCCTTCTGCTCCTCGTTGGGTTCGACACTCTTACTTATCGAAAGGACTACAATAGATCCCCTATACTTTTGGGTCATCAAGACTCTTTTCTGGCGCCGTTGCCGGGGAGTGAAGCGCCTTTGGTAGGTGGAATTTGGTAAGGAAAAATTTATACAGTGTGCTGAAATTTACTGTCACTTGTTACTATGGAAAGTAATCCTTTGAGGGGCTTGTTCGGGGTATCTTCACCCCGACCAGTAGAGCAAAGAGTTGCTCCTCAACCTACTCAACCTACTGAAAATGTTTACTTTGAAATTCCTTCAGGTATGATAGAGAAACTGCTAGCTAATCCTTTCGCAGGTGATGGAACATTACATCCTGATTTACACCTAATCTATGTGGATGAAGTTTGTGGATTGTTTAAGCTTGCTGGTATGCCCAAGGATGTTATCAAGAAGAAGGTCTTCCCTTTATCTTTGAAGGGAGAGGCATTGACATGGTTTAGGCTATGTGATGATATGGGATCATGGAACTACAACCGATTGAAATTGGAATTTCATCAGAAGTTTTATCCTATGCATCTTGTTCATCGTGATCGTAATTATATATATAATTTTTGGCCTCGCGTAGGAGAAAGCATCGCTCAAGCTTGGGGGAGGCTTAAGTCAATGTTATATTCATGCCCCAATCATGAGCTCTCAAGAGAAATGATTATTCAAAAAAATTATGCTCGGCTTTCTCTCAATAATCGCTCCATGCTCGATACTTCTTGTACTGGCTCTTTTATGATGAAGACTATTGAATTCAAATGGGATTTATTGGAAAGAATTAAACGCAACTCTGAAGATTGGGACCTCGGTGAAGGTAAGGAGTCAGGTATAACACCTAAGTTTGGTTGTGTTAAATCTTTTATGGATACCGATGTTTTCCGTGAATTTAGCGCTAAATATGGACTTGACTCTGAGATAGTAGCTTCTTTCTGTGAATATTTTGCTACTCTTGTTGATCTCCCTAAGGAGAAGTGGTTTAAATATAATCCTCCCATTGAAGTAAAAGTAGTTGCACCTATTAAAGTTGAAGAAAAGACTATCACTTATAATGATCCTATTGTTCCTACTGCTTATATTGAGAAACCACCTTTCCCTGTTAGAATAAAAGGATCATGCTAAAGCTTCAACTGTGGTCAAGAAAAGTAACATTAAGACACCCAAACCCCCTAAGCAAATTAAAGTTGAACCTAGTATTGCCATGGTTAAAGATCTCTTGGCTGATAATATTGATGGGCATGTTATTTACTTCTGTGAGGAAACTGCTAGAATTGCTAGACCTGATACTAAACATAAACATAGACCCATTGTAGGCATGCCTGCTATTTCTGTTAAAATAGGAGATCATTGTTATCATGGCTTATGTGATATGGGTGCTAGTGCAAGTGCAACACCTCATTCCTTATACAAAGAAATTATGCATGATATTGCACCTGCTGAGATAGAGGAAATTGATGTTACAATTAAGCTTGCCAATAGAGATACTATTTCACCGGTTGGGATTGTTAGAGATGTTGAAGTCTTGTGTGGGAAAATTAAATATCCTGCTAATTTTCTTGTTCTTGGTTCCCCACAAGATAACTTTTGTCCCATTATATTTGGTAGACCCTTCTTGAATACTGTTAATGCTAGGATAGACTGCAAAAAGGGCGTTGTTACTATCGGTCTGGGAGATATGTCTCATGAGTTTAACTTTGCTAAATTTCGTAGACAACCCCGTGATGAGGAATTGCCTAGTAAAGATGAAATTATTGGTCTTGCTTCTATTGCCGTGCCTCCTAATGACCCTTTAGAACAATATTTGCTACACCATGAAAATGATATGTTTATGAATGAAAGAAGGGAAATAGATGAAGTATTCTTTAAACAGGGACCTATTTTGAAACACAACTTGCCTGTTAAAATCCTAGGGGATCCTCCTCCACCCAAGGGTGATCCCGTGTTTGAGCTTAAACCATTACCTGATACTCTTAAATATGCTTATCTTGATGAAAAGAAGATATATCCTATTATTATTAGTGCTAACCTTTCAGAGCATGAAGAAAAAAAATTATTAAAAACTCTGAAGAAGCACCGTGCTGCTATTGGATATACTCTTGATGATCTAAGGTCATTAGTCCCACTTTATGCCCACACAAAATAAAATTGGAGAAAGACGCTAAACCAGTTGTTGATCATCCCTCCGGGAGGGGGAAATCATCGCCAGCGTCATCACCAATGATCCTCTCATCGGGAGGGGGTCAATCTCCATCAACATCTTCACCAACACCATCTCCTCTCAAACCCTAGTTCATCTCTTGTATCCAATCTTTGTCCCAAAGCCTCAGATTGGTACCTGTGGGTTGGTAGTAGTGTTGATTGCTCCTTGTAGTTGATGCTAGTTGGTTTATTTGGTGGAAGATCATATGTTCAGATCTATTATGCATATTAATACCCCTCTGATTATGAACATGAATATGATTTGTGAGTAGTTACATTTGTTCCTGAGGACATGGGAGAAGTCTTGCTATAAGTAGTCATGTGAATTTGGTATTCGTTTGATATTTTGATGAGATGTATGTTGTCTTTCCTCTAGTGGTGTTATGTGAACGTCGACTACATGACACTTAACCATTGTTTGGGCCTAGAGGAAGGCATTGGGAAGTAATAAGTAGATGATGGGTTGCTAGAGTGACAGAAGCTTAAACCCTAGTTTATGAGTTGCTTCGTAAGGGGTTGATTTGGATCCATATGTTTCATGCTATGGTTAGGTTTACCTTAATACTTCTTTTGTAGTTGCGGATGCTTGCAATAGGGGTTAATCATAAGTGGGATGCTTGTCCAAGTAAGGACAGCACCCAAGCACCGGTCCACCCACATACCAAATTATCAAAGTAACGAACGCGAATCATATGAGCGTGATGAAAACTAGCTTGATGATAATTCCCATGTGTCCTCGGGAGCGCTTTTTTCTATATAAGAGTTTGTCCAGGCTTGTCCTTTGCTACAAAAAGGATTGGGCCATCTTTCTGCACCTTATTTACTTTCATTACTTGTTACCCGTTACAAATTACCTTATCACAAAATATCTGTTATCGATAATTTCAGTGATTGCAGAGAATACCTTGCTGAAAACCGCTTATCATTTTCATCTGCTCCTCGTTGGGTTCAACACTCTTACTTATCGAAAGACTATAATAGATCCCCTGTACTTGTGGGTCATCAACCGTCAATCAAAGCAAAATAACATGCATACAGGATAAACATCACATGCAATCAATATAAGTGATATTATATGGCCATCATCATCTTGTGCCTTTGATCTCCATCTCCAAAGCACCGTCATGATCACCATCATCACCGGCGCGACACCTTGATCTCCATCGTAGCATCGTTGTCGTCTCGCCAACTATTGTTTCGACGACTATTGCTACCGCTTAGTGATAAAGTAAAAACAATTACAGGGCGATTGCATTGTATACAATAAAGCGACAACCATATGGCTCCTGCCAGTTGCCGATAACTCTGTTACAAAACATGATCTTCTCATACAATAAAATTTAGCATCATGTCTTAACCATGTCACATCACAACATGCCCTGCAAAAACAAGTTAGACGTCCTCTACTTTGTTGTTGCAAGTTTTACGTGGCTGCTACGGACTGAGCAAGAACCGTTCTTACCTACGCATCAAAACAACAACGATTTTTCGTCAAGTATGTGTTGTTTTAACCTTCAACAAGGACCGGGCATAGCCACACTGGATTCAACTAAAGTTGGAGAAACTGACACCCGACAGCCACCTCTGTGCGAAGCACGTCGGTAGAACCAGTCTCGCGTAAGCGTACGCGTAATGTCGGTCTGGGCCGCTTCATCCAACAATACCGCCGAATCAAAGTATGACATGCTGGTAAGCAGTATGACTATTATCGTCCACAACTCACTTGTGTTCTACTCGTGCATATAACATCTACGCATAAACCTGGCTCTGATGCCACTGTTGGGGAACGCAGTAATTTCAAAAATTTCCTACGCACATGCAAGATCATGGTGATGCATAGCAACGAGAGGGGAGAGTGTAGTCCACGTACCCTCGTAGACCGTAAGCGGAAGCGTTATGACAACGCGGTTGATGTAGTCATACGTCTTCACGATCCGATCGATCCTAGTACCGGAAGTATGGCACCTCCGCGATTTGCACACGTTCGGCTCAGTGACGTCCCACGAACTCTCGATCTAGATGAGTGTCGAGGGAGAGCTTCATCAGCACGACGACATGATGACAGTGATGATGAAGCTACCGGCGTAGGGCTTCGCCTAAGCGCTGCAACGATATGACCGAGGTGGATTATGGTGGAGGAGGGAATTGCACACGGCTAAGACAATGCCTGTTGTGTCTTCTAGGGTGCCCCTGCCCCCGTATATAAAGGAGCAAGGGGGGAGGACGGCCGGCCCTTGGGGCGCGCCAGGAGAGGAGGAGTCCTCCTCCTAGTAGGAGTAGGACTCCCCTTTCCTAGTCCTACTAGGAGGGGGAAAGGAAGGAGGAGAGGGAGAAGGAAAGGGGGGCGCCGCCCCCCCTTCCCTAGTCCAATTCGGACCAGAGGGGAAGGGGGCGCGCGGCCTGCCCTAGCTGGCCCTCTCTCTCTCCACTAAGGCCCATGTGGCCCATTAGTCTCTCGGGGGGGTTCCGGTAACCCTCTAGCACTTCGGTTTCCTCCGAAATCACCCGGAACACTTCCGGTGTCTGAATATAGTTGTCCAATATATCAATCTTTATGTCTCGACCATTTCGAGACTCCTCGTCATGTCCGTGATCATATTCGGGACTCCGAACTACCTTCGGTACATCAAAACACATAAACTCATAATACCGATCGTCACCGAACGTTAAGCGTGCGGACCCTACGGGTTCGAGAACTATGTAGACATGACCTAGACACGTCTCTGGTCAATAACCAATAGCGGAACCTGGATGTTCATATTGGCTCCCACATATTCTACGAAGATCTTTATCGTTCAAACCGCATAACAACATACGTTGTTCCCTTTGTCATCGGTATGTTACTTGCCCGAGATTCGATCATCGATATCTTAATACCTAGTTCAATCTCGTTACCGGCAAGTCTCTTTACTCGTTCCATAATGCATCATCCCGCAACTAACTCATTAGTCACATTGCTTGCAAGGCTTATAGTGATGTGCATTACCGAGAGGGCCCAGAGATACCTCTTCGACAATCGGAGTGACAAATCCTAATCTCAATTTATGCCAACTCAACAAACACCATCGGAGACACCTGTAGAGCACCTTTATAATCACCCAGTTACGTTGTGACGTTTGGTAGCACACAAAGTGTTCCTCCGGTATTCGGGAGTTGCATAATCTCATAGTCGTACGAACATGTATAAGTCATGAAGAAAGCAATAGCAAATAAACTAAACGATCAAGTGCTAGGCTAACGGAATGGGTCAAGTCAATCACATCATTCTCTGATGATGTGATCCCGTTAATCAAATGACAACTCATGTCTATGGCTAGGAAACCTAACCATCTTTGATTCAACGAGCTAGTCAAGTAGAGGCATACTAGTGACACTCTGTTTGTCTATGTATTCACACATGTACTAAGTTTCTGGTTAATACAATTCTAGCATGAATAATAAACATTTATCATGATATAAGAAAATATATATAACAACTTTATTATTGCCTCTAGGGCATATTTCCTTCATAACATGGGTTACATATAAAATATACATCATTCAATTCATAATTCAAAATAGTTTGCTGGTATAATTTCTTATGAAACTAATGTATCACTCTTCAGATTGATGATCAGAGTTTTTCCTGCCATCATTAGCCCACCATATGGCTACAGATATATAATCTGAGGAGATTGGTAACCCTAGATTATTAGAAATCTCTTTGCAAACTTATTTAGCAACATCATGACCATACACAAGATGATGAATGTCCTCAGTTTGACAAACAACAACAACAACAACACATGGTTTCTACCCTCTAAATACACTCGTCTGGCGAAGAGTCCTATCTATTTGATGATCTTGGTGTGTGAAACTAACTGTAAGAGCATACCAGTCTCTTAGGAAGTAAGTACTGACAATTTCCACGCCACAAGTATGTACGATGAAGGATTGTGCGTAACATACTCCATTCAAGGCGGGAGAGGGTGGTGGTGGGGGGCGTAAGGCAAAAGACACCCGTACAATTAATGACAACATACGAAGATTGGTGTGTTTTTTCTTCTTCTTTTGAAGCAGAAGATTATCGACAAGGGGAATATATTATCGCGGAGATATCAATTACACCCAGCGTCTGCAACAACGCAATGTCGTAAAGACATTACGGATGCACACAACCAAAAAAACAAAGAAGAAAAAAAGAAAGATTCCGCTACAGTGATAAATTCCTTGTAGCTGCCGCACGAACCACCACCTAGACAATATCCGAAGTCCAAACTACCCAAAAGCGACGCCTCCAAGAAGGAAACAGTGCACAAGCACCGTCATCGCCCGATCCTAGATCTTAGGTTTTCACCTTGAAGAAGATCTGCGCTCTCAAAACAATGCCTTCAACAAGGTCACTGTCAGGCACAACCAATTAGGCCAGGCCTTGGGTTTTCACCTTGAAAGCTTACCTATGTTTCCGCCCCCACTTACCGATGCCGATGCTATGAGTCACGAATCACCAAGCAAAGTCGTCATCGACATGAAGACTCGATCCGCCATTACAAGGCCTCAGGCCTCAGCCGCCATGACGTTCTCCGCCATTGTTTTCATCATGAAAATTAAAATACCGACGTGTCCTATAATGTCAACAGATGCCGAAGGTGCATTAGTGTGAAGGACAGTGCTAAGAATTCAAGTAGGAAATGAGCACCATGCTCAGCTTGCTCACGGCTTCGCGGTAACCCAACAACCCTACGCAAGTGATATCTCACCCGTGGCAGACACGGTTGGTGTGGTGCCTTCGGTGGCAACAGTAAGTATACCCTACCACGGACACCGGCCCGGCCCTGGTAACTTGTGGGCTACCCGAGTCAAACCCAGGCCACCACAAGGACGGCGAAAAACCAAGCGGGGGAAAAAAGGGCACAGAACACAACGCACGGCACCGTCACCGCCTGTCGCCGTCCAACCTCCTCCCCCATGAGGCCGGCCCCGAGGCGCCCCGCCTCCGCCTCCGCCTCGCCCCAGCAGCACTAGCAGCCGACGATCCGCCCCGCCCGCGCGCCCCACGCCGGCCGCCGCGATGCTGTTCGCGCGCCGCGACATCGAGGCCGCGGGCGCCGGCGCCGGCGCCGGCCAGGACGGCTCGCCGGCCGCCAAGAAGGGCAAGCCGGAGGCGCCCGCCGCAGCCGTGGCGCGCCCCACGCTGACGCGGACCGAGGCGCTCGCGGCCGCCGCCGTGCTCGCGCTCTTCGTCGCCGGGATCTTCTGCATCTTCCTCGCCGCGCCCCGCCGCGAGTTCGGCCAGATCCTCCGCCTCCCGCGCAGCCTCGCCGACGTGCGCCTCCTCAAGTAGGGCTTGCTCTTCCCCTCCCACGCTTGCCGGCCCCACTGTGTCTCCTGGATCGCGGATACTTTCGTGGCTGCGGAATGTAGTTTGAATCGTACTTCAAGCGAAGTGAGGCGTCGATTTGATCTAGGAGTAGTGAGTTTCGGATTCGATTGGGATTTTTTAGATTTGTCGCGGTAGGTAAGCTGTGCTCGTGCAAACATTCTAATCACAACAGACTGAAGCCATGCTCTACTAGATACAAGCACGAGACAGTTATTAGGAAATAAACAGCAAGTTGAATGGATGCTAGTTTCGCAGTAGAGCAGAGGGAATCCTAGTTCATCCGAAGACGACAAGAGAATATTCTTTTCCTGGTTGCTGTCAAGTTCGGTGCGAAACTATATTCTTAACTTCACTGAATTGTTGGTTTGCTTGTATCCAGACGCTAGAAGGCGCCGATGGATCTCCATTGTACTTACTCACCATACTCTAGTGCATTCCCTTATGTTTCTAAGTACTACTGGTAGTATTCTTCTGCAAACAAGCTGAATGCATATGATGGGTTTTCTTTACTCATCGCATTATCAGGATCGAAGCATTAAGATACATTTCATGATAGTTTTTTACAGGCAGTACTAAATACATGATCTCTTCCTTTTATGATTTAGTAACTACTCCCTCCGTCCAAAAATACTTGTCATCAAAATGGATAAAAAGAGATGTATCTAGAACTAAAATACGTCTAGATACATCCCCTTCTATCCATTTTGATGATAAGTATTTCCGGACAGAGGGAGTATTTTATATATGCATTATTTATGTGTTATGATAACAGTGAATATATTTTAGAATACTGATATTCCTTTCTGAAACTTGCAGGGACAATCTTGCTGTGTATGCAAATGAGCATCAGGCAAATTTCGTGCTGGGGTATTGCTCCATATACATCTTCATGCAAACATTTATGATCCCCGGAACAATATTTATGTCTTTACTTGCTGGAGCGCTTTTTGGGGTGATTAAAGGGGGCGTTTTGGTCGTCTTCACTGCCACAGCTGGGGCATCATCTTGCTATTTTCTCTCCAAGTTGATTGGCAGACCTTTGGTTTGCTGGTTGTGGCCTGAAAGACTGAGATATTTCCAGTCAGAGGTAATCTTCTGCTTTTAATAACAAACTGCTTACTGTATCTCCACTGGCAATCTTTTTCTTGATATCTTTGCCCCAACTGATGAGAGCTTTCCTGTTCTTTATTTCATATAACTAATACTTTTGATTCTTTTGCAGATTGCAAAGAGGAAAGACAAGCTGTTGAACTACATGCTTTTTCTGAGAATAACACCAACTTTGCCCAATACTTTCATAAATATGGCGTCACCTATTGTCGACATACCTTTCCATATTTTCTTTGCTGCAACACTAATTGGACTCATCCCAGCATCTTATATTACTGTAAAGGTAAATATCAGTGCGTGCAGTAAGCTTACATTTTGGCTCAGTTTTGTCTGGAACAAAGCAATTACCTGAACCAGGATCAATGTTATATGTTCAAAGGTCACATGAAAATGGACTAGAATCGCTTAAACTGTCGATGTCTAAGTATCATAACTTGTTTTGCGTTATAAACAGTTCTCATTGTTCTTTTGCTGAAATATAACATGGTTTCGGGTCTGGATGCTCTTGCATTTTTCTTTTGCTGAAATTTTGGGTAGATAAGTCGAAAATGGGTAGTTGGTTCCGTGTGAATCATATATGCTGTCAAAAGTACACCGGGTTTAGTACCTATTTTTAGAAAGGCACCGCATTTCAAGTGCATTTTTCCACATAAACCAAGCTGCACGAGGAATGGCATCAGCAAGGTGGTTTTGCTCAGAATAAGAAACATCAAGAATATAAATGGGAATATGGCATAATATTGTTAGACTGTCTATACAAGCTCTTACCTAGTACATAATAAGTGTCAGTTAGAATCAATGCATAGTTAACTTAGTTTGTTAGTTCTAAAAGGATACCTTTGCCCCCTACCAGGAAACCTCCTGAGCTTTACTAGCAGCTATTTAGATAACCAAGTAATTGCCTGGATGGTTAGTGGAAGCATCTTTGATAGACCTTTGCCCACAAGGATCAAACCTCAGGTTTGGCTTCCTTTGTGTCTCACCATGGCAGAATATATTTTTAGCGGTAGACCAATATCAACAAATAGCAAGATACATGTATCGACTTGTGTCAATATTGAAACGCTGCGAGTATCCAGTTTTTATCTCGTGTCGAAGTATTTGAATTTTAATGCTACTTCAAGTCATTATCCTTGTGCATCGATCTGGCTGTGCATTGGAGAACCAACTTGTTTGCTTTCGGAAGCATCTCTGAATGATAGCTTAATTTCCGGACAATGAGTTCATACCTGCTAACTATTGTTTTCCACGGTCCTGCAGGCTGGGAGAGCTCTAGGCGATCTAAGATCAGTTAGGGAATTGTACGACTTCAAGACATTAGTTGTTCTGTTCCTCATTGGATCTGTCGCCGTCGTCCCAACCATCCTGAAAAGGAAGAGAACATACGAGTGATGCCTCAGGCGACATCTACATATACAGTCCCCGATGCCCCAGCGTGTACTAGCCTCTCTTCTTTCGCCTTTTCTTCCCCTTTCCTATATATGTATACCTATTTAATTTAGCTGTAAAGATGTAAGAAACGGAATGGCTCCCTTGAAAGTCGGTATTACGCAATAAAAAGGCGCTATTGCTGTATCTGCTTCCCTGTTCTGAAATTGCTGTTATCGTTGCTATCTGATTTCCAAGCGCGAGTATCAAGGATTTTCTACTAGCAGCCTGGCCATGCTGTCATTACATTTTGTTTGGCTAATTTTTGTTTAGAGATGTGGTGTGGCTCTTTTTTTAGTGGAATGTACATGATGGCTATAATTCCTTTTTTTTAGCTCTACAGAATGGTTATAATTGAGGGATATGGAGTTTCTAAACTCGAGCTCAAATGCACCCTTGTGAACAGTATAATCGCGAAAAAATGGATGTTTTAAAAAATTCTGATTTTTTTGGCAACAAACATTGTTGAATTTTCTACATACGTGTGAATTTGTTTTAGAAAAAACATTCCTAATTCTAGGCGAAAAAACAAATTCGATGCTCCAAAAAGATTTGTTATTTCTGCCCGGACCCCCAAGAATGTGATTTCATCATTAGAATTTGCGTGCAGGCAAAGAATAAGCATTTTTTGTTTTAAAAAATCAGAAATTTTAAATCTATTTTATTATTTTTTGGGATTTTAGTGTTCATAGCAGAAGCATTTGAGCTTGGAATTACAAGAACACTTTCACAAATTTTTTTGAGACTTGATTTTAGAATTAACAATTTCACAAATATTTTTTTTTTGGGCAAAACACTTTCACAATTGAGCCGAGCCGAAACTCTGAGTGGCCTTTTAGGCCTTTGTAGGCTCAGCCTGGAAAGGCCCAAAATCAAGCCCAATACCGGAGCAGCCTCCAGCCACCTTATCGTCTCCCCCCTCGGGTTCTATCCTGGGCAGACAGAAGATTCCGGTGGGAAACACACGCACCTCCTCGTCGGGCGAGCGCAGCAGAAATGGCGACCCTCTCCATGGTCTCCGGCCCCGTCGCCACCTCGTCCCTCCCCCTCTCCACCCGCCGCCGCGCCTCCTCCGTCTCCTTCCCCGCCCCCAAGGTGAGCACCGCCGCCCTCCTCCTCCCCCTTCCCTCCCCTGTCCCCTTGGGGAGAAGGAGCTAGTGCCAATCAAGTGCGCTACTACCTACTAGGTCCCGGCACACGCCGCTTGCGTTGTCTGTCTCTGTATGTGTAGTTCCATTCGATATGCCCGGGATGCTGGAAGAATGGGGTGAGCAGGTGTCTGTTTATGTGTGGGTGCTTGCTTGTGAACCATGAATGTCTACATTTTGCCTGATAATGTAATTTCTTTGCACATCAATCAATGTGAATGTTATAGGGATGGTTCTTTGTTATTTTTCTTCCTATATATGTCCCTTCAGGAGGGCAAGATGTTATGTAGATGACTGTTTTCTGGTTTTGATTCTTCTGTTTATTGGGGATTTTACAGAAGGGAGGCATTGGTCACGGTGGTCTGCGGATCGAGTGCATCCGTATTGGTGGTGTTGAGATTCCAAACCACAAGAGGGTGGAATACTCGCTGCAGTACATCCATGGCATCGGGCGGAACCGCTCCCGCCAGATCCTTTTGGACCTCAGCTTTGACAACAAGGTCACCAAGGACCTCTCCGAGGAGGAGGTCATCACCCTCCGTAAGGAGGTCACCAAGTACATGATTGAAGGAGACCTTGTAAGGCTCTGTCCCCTTTGCTAATATGATTTATTCCATTCCATGTTGTTACAATAACAACGCCGTCATGATACATTCTATTAGAGGCTTAGGTAGACATGTTTAGTTTTTCTCACATTTCTTTAAAACACCCATTTCACTGTTATAATGGTAACATCTCCAGAAGGTATAAAAGTAGCATCTTCAAAAGATATGAAAATACTGAATAGTGCCATGTTTAGAATTTATCCCATGTTTTGATGATAACTATGCCATCAGGATATTCTATTAGAGGCTTAGAATTAATTTGCTACTCCCTCCATCCCATAATGTAAGACGTTTTTCGACACTACACTAATGTCAAAAAACGTCTTACATTATGGGACGGAGGGAGTACTTGCTAGGACATGTTTAATTCTCTCCATGATTCTTCAAAAATGAACTGAATATTCCCCCCAATGCTTTACAGAAACGGTTCAACCGTGTGGCGATTGAGAGGATGAAGGAGATCCGGTGCTACAAGGGCATCCGCCACAAGCTCGGCCTCCCGGTCCGTGGCCAGAGGACAAAGAACAACTGCAGGACGCTCAAGGGGAAGAGGGCTTCAGTCGCCAAGAAGAAGTCGGCTTCGTCCTCCGACGAATAAGTGACATTGCCATGTGTATCTACCTCCTGTTTGGTTTCTGTGTGCTACATCACGGCGCAACCACCATTCGGTACTCCATTTCAAGTTTCCATGCTGTCCTAGATGAATTGTGGGAATATGGTCGGATGCTGCTGCGAAGTTTATAGTAATGTCATCTCTTCTGTTATATGCACTGATGGTGAACCATCAAGGTTACATGCGCGTTTCGTCCCAAGCGCGAATGTTTTCTTTTGTCGCATCTCTGCTTGATGCAAAGACGCCCAACCAGCTACTGATGACTGGATTAGCTTATTTGACACCGGTGCTTCGACAATTTTCCGATTGCCATTGCAAGATTATGTTGTGCAGTCATTTTGTTTCCAAGCTAGACAGAGGAGCTCCTGTGGTAGCTCAGTAATGTGGCTGTCAGGTTTGATTGCTACCAGTACAAAGTTAAGCAAGTCACGCAAATCATGCA
Source organism: Aegilops umbellulata (assembly GCA_032464435.1). Taxonomy (NCBI): domain Eukaryota; kingdom Viridiplantae; phylum Streptophyta; class Magnoliopsida; order Poales; family Poaceae; genus Aegilops; species Aegilops umbellulata. The sequence continues at coordinate 269,226,577 of CP136059.1, read as the reverse complement.
AAAATTAAATCCAAGGCACCGAAAACCTCTGAATTTGGGATGAATTTGGGGTCTAGTAGTAGTAATTTTGTGCAAAGTTCAGACATCTGCTTCTGAATTTGACCGACCATGTGAGTTGGACGTCCGGCTCCCACCCCACGCGCTATACCGACCACTCAAAAACCCTTCGAGAAAAGACGGACACGACTGCAGCTGCAACGCTCACACAAAAATCCCTCCCGTGCCGCGGCCATGGCGCTCGTCTCGCTCTCGCTCTCGCCCCCGTGCGCGCCCGCCGCCTCCTCGTCTTCCTCCAGCCACCTCCTCACGCCGCCGCCGAGCAGCATCAGCATCGGCAGGAGGAGAGGAGGGCCACGGGGCAACGCCGGCCTCGCGCTAACGCTGCCGGCCGGGCGTCGGGGTCGGGAGTGGAGGGCGCCGGTGTCGTCCTTCTCCTCCTTCCTGCCGTCCTTCTTCACGGGGAGCAAGAAGAAGGAGGAGGAGGACGCCAAGAAGGCGGCGACGCTCAAGGCGGAGCTGCTGGCGGCCATCGCGCCGCTCGACCGCGGCGCCGAGGCCACGCCCGAGGACAAGGACCGCGTCGAACAGGTGAGGTGACCTCCTTTCATCAGCTCCACCTTCAACGCCGGTGCTGGTCTCCATGGCTGACGCCTCCGGTTGTTTGGTTGGTCCAGATCGCGCAGCAGCTGGAGGAGGTGAACCCGACCAAGGAGCCGCTCAAGTCCGAGCTCCTCAACGGCAAGTGGGAGCTCCTCTACACCACCTCCACTTCCATTCTCCAGCCACAGGTTCCTCCTCCTCCTCCTTCTCCTTCTTGATTTAGTATTTAATTCTGCTTCTCTGTGATGTGATGCATTGCATCAAGGGCCAAAAATCAGCATCTTCTTGATGCAGCTCCTCATCATCATCCCTCTGATGGCAATAAAATTAATCACCACCTAAGCTGGGCAGCTGCATTCCTCGCAAAACAAAACAAGATATGCAGCTGCATTCAGTTCTTTTCTTTTTCCATTCCAAAAAAAGATGTTCAGTGCACATGCCCTTGTAGACAGCTGGGCTCTTCTCCAAATAGACAAGAGCGTGTTCAGGCATATTAACCTCAAGGAGTTTCACATTGTGTTCACCTACTGATATGCAGAGGCCAAAGTTTCTGAGGCCATACGGGACGATTTACCAAGCGATCAACACCGACACCTTGCGAGCCCAAAACATGGAGACACTGCCTTACTTTAATCAGGTAATTTAATTTCCACCAAAAACTAGTTCCAGTGTGTGTGCCTTCTCCCTAAAAGAGTTATATTGCAAAATTCCTTTCTTTGTTTTTCTTCGTTGAGAAGCAAAGACTTGTCGCTCGGGAACGATATGCTTTACCGATTATAATTGGCATGGTACAGATCAGTTTTAGTATGGGTTATGGTCTTGCTCTTGTGGATAATGGGATAAGCACCTCCCAAAAGTTAGGATAAGGAGATGCGTTAGTTGAAGATTGATTGAGCTGGTGAAGGCTTTCCTTCTCTTTGGACATCTGGTGAAGCCTTACTTGATTTAGAACACAAGATGTCCATTTCCTCCTTGCAACCTTATTATCCGTCGACAGCGCATAACTGATATAGCACGGTGTCGGTAGGCACATTCAATGTAACGTTATCCCACTGCGAATTCGTTTATCTGAATTTTGTTGACACATTCTGAAATCAGAACAGCAAATCGCATGCACGACGTCGTTGGTAAAATTTTAGTGTTTTTAACCATAATAGTGGTTACAGCTTGCAAGTACTGCTTCTGTGTGTGTACCGTGGTGATGTGATGGCATTTGCTTCTGCAGGTTACTGCCAACTTGGTGCCTCTCAACTCTAGAAAAGTGGCAGTTAGGTTTGATTACTTCAAAATATTTAGCCTGGTGAGACATTTTATCTCCTACTGTAGTCAATAGTATGCTTTTTACACTAGACGATTGATACTGAGTAAAATTTTAATATTGTTTCATGGTTAGATCCAAATCAAAGCGCCTGGAAGTGGCAAAGGTGAACTAGAGATCACATATCTTGATGAAGAGCTCAGGTCAGCTTATCTGCCCCTCCCAGTGGCTTCTTATGTGGAGTACCCGCGACTGTGCCCTAAAATGCATTCATTCCCCCAAACTATTCTCCATCGTTATGATACTGGACTATTTTAAAATCAAATTCCCACTCCCTAAAAGATAATTAAAAATAAATAAATCAGCTATCTGCAAATTTGAGCATGGCACATACATAAATGTTTTAGCATTGGAAATGTATACCCTTGAAATAGACATCGAAATGTCACTGCTACACCTCATTTTTTCATGTAATTTGTACCCTTCCAGTGCTCAACGTAGAATATTTTTGTGAAATCCTCATGGATGTCTGTGTGCAGTGTTTGTTTTTTTGGGGAAGAAAATGTGTGTTGTGGTGTACTGATGCTGCTTGAAATCTCATTGCTGGATTTGCAGGGTTTCAAGAGGCGACAAGGGGAATTTGTTCGTGCTGAAGATGGTCGACCCATTATACCGAGTTCCGTTGTAATAACAGTAGCTAAATGCTAGTGTCTACGAGAATCAGGTGTCAACTATCCGGAATGTTCTTTTTGCCGTCCTGAGGCAATACAGGATGTGTAGATATTGATGTTTGAGCTTAGTCTATACAGCTGATAGCACATTTGAACTGACAGAACTCAGATGTGTCGACGACGAAATGGGTATATATATATGTGTGTGTTTGGTCCTAAATTCCTATTCTTCTTTGCTGTTGAAGCTCGGTAAATGCGTTTGGATTGCAACTCCTAGAGATTTTGCCCCCCATGTTACCTTGTTTTAGCAAGATGATTGATGAGGCAATCTCTGTGGGGCAGATTCAGTTACACACAAAAAGTCAAATGCCAAAGAAGAAACCACAGCACTAATAATGCTACACTATTAAACTCAATGCCTTATCCATGTTACATCATATAAAGGCATGCTGTTTGTAGAGCGTGTTTATGCGGTCAGTTTAACCACCCCTGTCCCCATTGCCCTCCCTCGACGAAATCTCGATTTCAACCTCATTGCGACCACGGTTTCCTATATATTATCTTCAGGCATCGTTTGCAGGGTGCTAATGGGCTATCCTTGGTGCCCTATACCGCTGTCCTGAGATTGACGATCCCTGTATGCCATCGCGGTGAGTTGCGTCTTCTCATGAAATTTGCTCCTCTCCGGACGATAGCCTAAATGATACTTCAGCCCTTGCTTCCTCCAGCTTACCGAAGACAACCACCATTCGGAATCAACTGTCATTCGAATACACTCATTTCAGCGACAGTTAATTTCAGACGGAGGAAGTAGCTCTTTCATGAACTGGGATTGTGTGCTATGTGTTATTCGAAGTACATCTGCTGCCCTACTTAACGATTTCAGAGCGTCATATGTGTACTCAAGCAACCTATGGCATGGAGGAGGTTTTAGTTAGCTCTGTTCAGCGGTACAAAGAAGGATCAGTCAGGAAAGATGAAAATAGAGAGCCATTGTTAGACAGAAGACAAACAGAGGGGCTACTTGAGAATTTTAATTAATATATGAAAGACCATCACAACATAAAACCTTGTGTAAAAATGTGCTACAGTTTCTGAAAAGGCATGTCCATATCCTAGCAATGACAAAGTTAGTATCAGCCAATTGCACAAATAATTAATAAACAAGGCATATACTAGCAGGGAAAGCTTTTGAATAGGATGAAAACTTTTGCCCTTGAAACGCTGCTGAATAGGATGCATAGTCAATGTTAAATCTACTCTCTCTTTTCAACGGTCGTTTTCAGGAGGAAATCAAGCATGCCTGCCAATGGGACAAGCTTTGGCACCAATTAATCTAGGTACACAGAAAACCCCAAATTTATATACATATTGCTCCTACCTTATTCATGCCCTATGAAAAAAAGAGGTAGATTGATGTTATTGCCTTATGGATTGACTCCATATACAAATAGTTTTAGGTTCTTGTAATTTCTCGTAGAAGATTTAATATTTGCATAAATTGTAAATAAACTTCAGATCTGATATTTATCCGCTATACACATTTGATCTACATAATGCCAATAAAATCCACCCTTTATTGGATTTTTTTATGTACATACTATATTTGTTACTAGTACAGTAAGTTAATTAGGAGCCCCGGTATCTAGATAGTAGAGACATCTATTAGATAAGTAGAATGAACTTGTACTAATTTATAGACCGTGTGATGGTCAAACTTAATCACTTCAGAATGACAATAAATATAATTAAGTGATCAATCCTCTGGTACATTTCTTGCCTACTCATAAGATACAAATATTGGTGTTTTTTTATCTGCACTATGGGAACTAACTGATCAACCCTCTGGTAGATTTCTTGGCTAAGATACAAACATCTAAAAGAACATTTTCATCAAAAATAAGGTATTAGTACAGCATATATGTGATTATAGATAAAAATAGTGATTATAGTATACATGTACCCCGAAATAAACAATTATTGAAAAATTACAATTTGTTGGGAGGGGGGGGGGGGGGGCTATACTATAGCCCCCTACACTACACCCTTGCCCTCTGTTACAATTTGGTCGCGGAGGGGGATTACTCTTTTTTCTTGATCGTATTTCAACCACTAATGCCTAACACCAGACTTTGCGGCCCACGCTGCGGACGTGCACACAAAGGCACGTGCAGCAACATACCAAACAGCTACAAGGGCCTTGTGCAATTTTGATGTTGCTATGTGGCCCTTCTTCCTCGCGCGCGACGCGAGGAAGCGCAATGTCACGTAAGACTACCCACAATGGGAGTAATATAGGTGGTAACATCACATTTATCTAGGCAAAATAGATGATGTGGCATGTAATTAATGAAGAAAGAAAGGCATGTGGTAACATAGCTAGTTACTGTAACATCACACATATCAAGAAAAGATGAGTCTACAACATAATAAATGAAGCGATGCATGACACAACACATATGTTACTACCCATATGGAGGTAGTAACATAGACTAGTAACATATGAATGTTACTACTCTAAGTTACTCCCCACTATGAGTAGTCTAAGAGATGACAAAGAGCAACAGTGAAAGACCTAGTGCAGCTACAAGCCACAAGAGCCACCGGGTGCCTCGGGCACCGCTCGGTGGTGGGCTCGGCGAGGGGGCAAAGGCAGTGGGAGCTAAACTCTGACCAGGTAGGCGGCGGGCGGCTCTAAACGCCCGGCCTCCTCGCCCGGCCTCCTCGCATCTCGCATGCCACCGCGCGTAGGAGATGTGAGCACTCAAGGGAAAGCTTTTGGGCGCATCGCGCGGGCAGGAGATATTAAGGAGTCACATGGACACATTCTTTCACGGAAAACGGGATAGAGAACACATTGGAGGTACATATTTTGGCGCGTTCAGAATGGGTAAACACGACGAAATTGAACCCAATCACATTCACTCGCGCACCGAAACCAATCAAGGTCCTTTCCGGAAAATAGACTTGACGTCATACGAGCTTGCTGGCTGGACTGCAAGCTTTTACGAGCAAGGGCCAGTCTGGTCTTAGGCGTAGACCTGTTTGCCACCGCACACGCCTTCTTCCCCCATACTCGCGGTGGCAACACAGGAATCCAGTTATCTACGTTGATATTTCATGTTTGTTTTCATTTACAGCCTAGCGTTGGATTGCGTGTGCTACGTATACCGGACACCATGGGAATACATCCATCAGGTAATCATTTCTTCCGTGTTTCCTATAAATTAGCTAAATTGGTTTCGCTGCCATAAGGAAAAAACTGCAATAATTTCCACTCCATTTTGCTAAAAATGAGCTTAACAACATTACGTTGATTCTTAATTTAATTTGAAACGCTGCTGAATAGGAGTGGATGCATAGTCAATGTTAAATCTACTCTCTTTTTTTCAAGGGTCTTTTTCAGGAGAAAATCAAGCATGCCAACCAATGGGACGACCTTTGGCTCCTTTGGTTGATGATGCTAAAGGGAAGGCGCCCGCAACTTCATGATGGGTAGTGCTCAGTTTCTCGTGTTATTGACGTGGCTTTGGTCTTTTGAGTCGTAGAAGTATTGGGAGTTCTGGTTGTTGTGTGTTGGGAGCATTTGGCGGGGCCGTCTATGTTGTCATGTGAGTGGACCGCTTTTGGAGTGTTTGTATCGATTTTTGCCTGGTTTTCCGTAAACTAACCGGGCAATTCTCTTCTTCTTAATTAATCAATGAGGCAATCCTTTTGCCTCCGTTTCGGAAAAAAATCCAGGTACAAAGAAAGCCCTAATTTTATATACGCAATGCTCCTACCTTATCCATGCCATATGAAAAAACATGTAGATTGATGTTATTGCCTTTATGGGTTAACCCCATATACAAAATAGTTTTAGGCTCTTGTTATTTCTGCTAGAAGATTTAATATTTGCATAAAATATAAATAAACTTCAGAGCTGATATTTACCTGCTATACGCATTTGATGTACATAATATATTTGTGACTAGTACAGTAAGTTTTCTTTGTAAGTTAACTGAGAGCCCTGATATCCAGATAGTAGAGACATCTATTAGCTAAGTAAAAACAACTTGTACTGATTATGTTGTTGTATCAGGTATAACATTCACTGATGCTGTGAAGAATCTTCTTGCTGGATTTGTAGGGTGGCTACAAGGGGAATTTGTTTGTGCTGAAGATGGTCCGAGTTCCGTTGTAATAATAATACTAGCTAAATGCTAGTCTCTACCGCTACGAAGAATCAGATGCCAACTTCAAAATGTTCTCTTTTTTTCCCATCCTGGGGCAATACAGGGCGTATAAATATTGATGTTTGTGCTACTGCTTAGCCCCTATTAGCAGATAGCATTAATGTTTGTGCTTAGCCCCTATTAGCAGATAGCGCATTTGAACCGACAAAAATCACATGTGTAGACGACGACGAAACGGATATTCATTTGCCGCTTGGTCATAATTCTTCTTCGCTGTTGAAGCTCAGTAGATGCATTTGGATTGCAACTCCAGAGTCTTTCCCCCCATAGTACCTTGTGTTTAGCAAGATGATTGATGAGGAAATCCCTATGTGCCGGATTAAGTTATGGTCTTATGGACAGAAAGTCAAGCTCCTGGATAGGAGAAATGCCCAAAGAAGAAACCACGGGACTAATAATGCTACATCATCATTAAACTCAACACCTTATCCATGTTACATCAGGCAAAGGCATGCTGTTTGTAGAGCGTGAATACACGATCCGTTTAACCACCCTTGTCCCCATCGCCCTCCCTCGACGAAACCTCAGATTTCAATCTCATCGTGACCACAGAATCCTCTGTATTATCTTCAGGCATCGTCTGCAGGGTGCTAATGAGCTATCCTTGGTATCCTATACCACTGTCCTGAGATTGACGATCCCTATTTGTCATCACGGTGAGTTGCGTCTTTTCATGAAATTTGCTCGTCTCCAGACGATAGCCTAAATGAAACTTCTGCCCTCGCTTCCTCCAGCTTACCAAATAGCTCTTTCATGAACTGGGATTGTGTGCCGTGTGTTATCTGAAGTACATCTGCTGCCCTGGTTAACGATTTCAGAGCATCCTCCGTGTACTCGAGCAACCTATGGAATGCAGGAGCTTTTAGTTAGCACTGTTCGGCGGTGCAAAGAAGGGACAGTCAGGAAAGAAGAAAACGGAGAGCCAGTGTTTAGACAGAAGACAAACATAGGGACTACTTGCGAATTTTAGGTACTACTCCATCCGTTCCTAAATATAAGCCCTTTTAGAGATTCCAATATGGATTACATACGGAGCAAAATGAGTGAATCTACACTCTAAAATACGTCTATATACATCCGTATGTAGTCCGTATTGAAATCTCTAAAAAGGCTTATATTTAGAAACAGGGGGAGTATATGGAAGACCATCACATCAAAATGTGCTACGGTTGCTGAAAAGGCATGTCCATATCCTAACAGTGCCAAAGTTAGCATCAGATAATCGCACAAATGATTAATAGACAAGGCATATACTGGCAGGGAAAGCTATCACATCATAGATGACACATGAACGGAAGTGTGTGGATAGGTAAAAGTACCCTTACCATTCAAGCTTTCCGCAAGTATAAAATTGCAGTCCGACCATTGGATGAAAAGGTGGGTAAACTCCTGATGAAAGTGCAACAACATTAGCGAACATCAAGTTTTGCCATAAACAGTGAGCTAACATAAGGAAGAGCAATGAAACGTTGAGCAAACATTCTTTTCAATGAAAACAGACAGCAGCTTTTATTGTATCGCTTGCAAATGTCCTTTCAAACTGTTACCCTTGCCCTTCCTTGCTGATATAATGTTCTACCAGCTACTATGCGGCCTGTGGGTTGTGGCCAAAAATATCAACGTTATCATGCAGCAGCAGTTGCAACATTATAGATACTTATTGTACTGATCATGATCACTGCAGGGTTCTCACTTTTTGTTCATTGATAACTTTATCATGCACTATTCAAGATGATATTTTTAGCAAGTGCTATCAATAAGTGTAGTTTTGGGATTTCAATGAAAAGAAGCATAATAGCAGGTTTCAACCTATGAATTGTTTCTTTACGAGACAAAAACAGATCATCCTAAGTTCACTCTTCACTGTATCTTTCTTTATGGGTTAACCCTACAGGTTGCTGCCTATCAAACTTTTAAGACAAAAAAGGAGAGGCCCAAAAAACAAGATCAAACAGGAATTGGGATAACAGATGGAAAGCACTTCCTGACATGAGATTGAGACTATTTTCTCACAAACATGCAAAGTTTTTCCTGAAGTTAACCTTGGACGTCAGAATATGATTTGGTAGAATTCAAACCCTTTAATTCAGAACCATGATGGTGTATAATATATATTATATAATTGTATACCATAAGATATTTCCAGTCAAATACAATAGGATCAAGGTTGCCTTACTTTCATAAACTGGAATAGTCAATCTGCAATACATCAATGCAGTCTGCCAATCTTGCAACTCCATATATATCTGCAGCAATGGTATGCCTGGTGAGATAGTAGATCTAGCGAAGTTGCATGGGTGAGTGTGGCAGTAGTTACTCATACAGTCATTCTAGTAAATGTGTTGTGCATCCTTAAATAGTTGTTTTTCCTACACAAGCTAGAAATATACCTTCAGGAGTGTTTCACGTGTGTGAAGCAAAGTGATCGAGAAAGAATGGTAATGCTTCTGTTCTAACTGCTCAATGATCTTGTACACTGAACCTGCTTCACTATTATCTATATTGCTTATTAAGGTAGCAAATTTTGTGAAATACAAAACATAAGCTTATTAGATATATTTGTTTCAGAAAAAAATGATAGCGTAGGATACTTCCAGATGAAAGAAACGAAGAAGCTTTGTCAGACAACAGCAATATTTCACTTGACACCTTCTTTATCTCTTCTTCATCTCTAGAAATGCTACATTTCTGGCATGTATAAGCCTTCTTTCCTGGAGATGTTGAATAGAGATAGAATGTAAGATAAAGAACAATTGCTTATGATTTAGTATTTTCTTTGTTGCATCTCTTCATTTATTATTTTCCTAATTTCCAACCAACCCGAGTCAGGCAGCAGAAAGCCATCACACTTTTGGTCCTTGCATCTGTATCCCTCCAGGAGAGCATCTTCCTCAGAATCCTGTAACATTGACGAAAATGTAACAGAGCTCTGACTTGAAATTTTGTAGCAAGGTACATATATATCATATATATATGTCATGATTTTCTTTCTGGATTTTTCACATGTTATAAATGTGTTTGTTAGCGGCCTAGTACACTAGTAGAACCTCAAAGGTGCTAGTGCATATTATATGCCCCAGTCAGATGTTAATTTCCTGGGGAAAATAAAAAAGCAGGGAACCAGAATGGAAAACCTTAATACATCGGGGACATGTGCAGGTGAAGAAGTACTGCTTGAGATCATTGTGTCTCTTCAAAGTGGTTGCTGCAGTTTCGATGTAACTTATTGATACCTGACAAAGCATATTCATCAAACATTCTCCAGAATGAGAGGAAATGTAAAGAAAAAGAAAGCATAGCATGCATATTAACAAATGAATGACGAAGGCAGAAGACCAAAAAATAGATTCCTTACCTCAGTATTGCTACTCAAGGGTTGCAACGCGCGTACATATGCAGTCCGACCCTCAAATAGCAAAACTGCATTTGGTACACAACTTTATACCAAAAAAGGGTAAATACAAATACAATGATTTAACAAATGATCAAATCTGAGAGAAATGCTAAACAGGTGAACAAAAGCTCAGATACTACCTGTGGTTAATAATTGATATAGCAGGAAACAGTCCAGTCCCAAGGGGCCTCAGTTCAGGATCACATATGGTATGAGCATTGCAGGCGAACTGCACATATGTAGAAGACAATAAACCATTCACACTTATTTCATAATAAGTTATGTATCATAAGGTGTCATGTGGTGCTACCACTACCACCGGCACGACAAGGCTAGAGCTCCGACAGTAAGTTGATCAGTTACTGTCAGTAGGGACAGGAAACAAAACTGCAGGTGATGGGAAAGCCAGGTGGATGTTGCAGGCCGACATAGAGCTATCTTTTATTTGCTTTCTTCCAAGTTAATATATTTACTTCCAGTTACATTTGTTAAGCTAAGGTTTGATTATATCACTTTGTTAGGGCCAGTCTTTAAAAGGACTTGGGCACAGTTTTATTCTCAAGCAAGAAATAATTAACAAGAAAAGGGAGATTTGTCTCCGAACCCGGCCCTTCCCACAGTTGCACACCTGTACTTGGGTCGGGTGCACTGCAATCACGGCACTGCCCAAGCCCAGGGGGTTGGGTCTAAGGCTTCCAATTACAGCTAAGATCTCAAGCACGTGAGAATACACAATGCCAACTTCTGTTTACACAAAGGACTAGGACTACAGAAAATGACCATGCTCTAAAACAAACTTCAATAATTCAAGGGGAGGATGCCCCTCAGTGCCCTTATAATAAAGAAGAGTCAGGCACCCAGAAATGCGACAACAAAAGGTCGGAGTCCACACCTTGTGAGGCATAGCTACCATCCGAGCATTCACTCGATCTCAACATGGCCATGGTCTAGGCGGAGACACACTTTAATTTAGTGCTTTGCTATCAGAACATTGGGCATTACCTTAGAAAAAGTATGTGCAATTTCCTTCAGATCAAGTTCAAAATATTGAGTCTTTGATGCCCTTGTGTTTCTATACTCTTCATTGGAATGGTCCAAACTATTGATAGCAATGACCGAAGAACACAGCAAATTGTATAACTGGGGTAGAATAAGTATTACGACAACATGAGAGAGGTGTTTTAGCTCCCAGGTCCCCTGTGTCCAATTTTTTTTTAAATCATATTTGAAAGTTTCATAAAAAAATTGAAAACAATTCCACGTGTACCTATAGATGTGTTCTACATGATGTAAAAAAACGATAATAACTGTTTTCATTTGTGGGGTGCAGAAACAACAAATGTGTGGATCTATAATACCGAATAGCATCTATTATAGATCCACATACTTATCTTTTTTTGTGTAGCCCTCAAATAAACATATTATCAAATTTTACAGGTTAGTAAGAATGTATATGTACTTGCGGAAAGAACTACATTTTTTTAACTGTAAAGTGTGCTTTTCGATTTACAAAAAGGGCTCATTTCACAATATTTGGAGAACACACGTCTTTTCTCCCGTAGCATGCTGGTTTATCTACACAGGAAGTATATAGACCCGATTTTACTCTACTCAAACAAGACCATATGAGTCCTTGGTTACTTGAGATATCAGGAAATTAGGACTTAACAAGGGAGGAAAAGGCGGGGCGGAGGTGCTAGCTTGGCTAAGATAGAAAGTTTTGATGTGCATGTAGATTTGGTTCTAGTGCCGCCACCCTTTTCGAGATCTGTCAGGATTAGCAAGTTCTAGGACATCTCTGAGGGGTTCAGACCAAACACTCGATCTCAACGTTCAGAAATTAAAAAGCTATCAGAGTAGAGAAACACAAGGGCATCAAACACTCACAATAACACCTGAAACCAGCTGTTTTCATCAGCATAATGCATCGCATAATTAATCTGAATCTCTGTCTACTATAGCAGTTAAAACATTTAAGATCCTAAGGACAAAAACATATTATGGGCAATTGGGCATTACCTTAGAAAAAGTATGTGCAATTTCCTTAAGATCAAGTTCAATTGAAGGGAGAATCAGCTGCACAAGATTGGCCATCTGAGCATAGAGGACCAATTGATTATCATCAACCTTCGAGATGTCTATTCATGCGAAGTCAATCCAACACTCGCAAATCATAATCTTTATAGTTCATCATGAATCAATGTGTCAAGAGGGCAGGATACGGGACTCCAACGCATCCACTAGATCGTAGTTATCTGTTGCTGAAGATGGAATGGCCTGGAAATACAAGTAGTATCAAGCTAACAGGATGCAGCCAACAATAATGCACTGAAAATACAGAGGTATTGTACAGAAAGTTTTTGTCAGGAATAGACCAAACCAGCCAATACCTTCTCGCTTTGCAGTTTTCTTCTTAGTATAAGCTTCACCATCAAACGGATTGTAGGTGTAAGCATCTTCTTCCTTTCCTCTGTGAGCGCTGAGATGGCTTGACACTCAAGTTGATGCAGCTTCCATTCCTCTTTCTGTGTAACAAAATTTCACTGAAAGAAGTGACATCACTGAAAGCATAACAATCAGTACAAAGAATGTTTACGCATGGCCACAGAAGTATGTATTTGCCCATCAACGGTGTGAAACAACCGAAGGGGAGAGTCCGAACCTGGCACACGCTCCCGCAGTACCAAGCTACTCGACAAACCGAGCACTTCCTCAGGTTGCCGGAGGCGAAGCAGTGGTCGCAGCTCGATCCAACCGAAATCCTGTTGGGCGTAGAAGCATAGGGTTCTTGGCAAATAATGACCTCCCCTGCAAAACCGCCACAGAATCCCACCACATGAGCTTGATTCTACATATACATATACCAGCGGGCTAAGCTCGACTCAAGGACCAGTATCGTCCATCTCAGCAACATCTACGTGTGCCATTCATCTGGGCATTTCGTCGAGCGGTTCGTGTGCAGGTCGGCATATAGGGGCAAAGAACGGCTGCGGCCGAGGTAAGGGAGGGCGGGGTTACCGGGGAAGAAGCTGCGGGCGGCGACGAGGCCGCGGCCCTTTCCTGGAACGGAGGCGACGGCGAGGCCGCGGCCGGCGAGCTCGCGCTGCAGCTGCTCCGCCCACGCCGCCATCCGTTCGCGCCGGGACGCTCCGCCGCTTGCTGCTTCACCGGACGCTCGAGAAATCACAGCAGAGACAGTTGGGCCCCACCGCTCTGGAAGTAGCGAGGCCGACTTAACCGGGCCAGACGGGCTACCTGACAGATCCAAGCCCATATTGGGTTCTACGACTGGGCTTGGGCAGGAGGCCCTGTTAGCCCAACCAGCACGGCGGCGGCATTTGTGGCAAAAAAAAAAGGTTTTGCTCCGTCGTCCTGCTCGCTCGGCTTCCATTTCAAAATTTGGGGGCTCCGTCGCCATTCCCTCCTGCCCCACCCCCACCCCACCCCGCCGATTCGCTCCGGCTCCCCGTCCCACGGCCGCCGCCGCGCCCGCGCCGCACCACCGCGCGCGTAGAGCGCCGGCCAGCCGCCGGCTCCGAGCGTCCCCCTCCGCGACCCCCGGAGCGGCCGCCTCGAGCTCCGGAACCCTAGGGTCTCTCCCCCCACCCGGTCCGCCTCTCCGGCGAGATGCCGCTGGGCCCCACCGCCTGCCCCGACGCAGCTGATGGAGAGGAGGGGTAACTTCCTCCGCCCCCCGGCCCCCGACGACGCCGCGGCCGCCGGCAGGAGCGCCACGTTCCCCGCCGCCGGGGACACGGGCCACACCAACCTCACCTCCTCCTCGGGCTCCTCCTCCTCCTCCACCGTCACGGGCGACCCTCTCGACTTCCTGGGCCAGATCCATGCGGCCTGCAAGCGCCAGAGGCCTCTCGGTGAGCTCAGCCACACCCTAAGCGTTGCTGCTTCCATCTAGGGTTATGCATTTAGTTTAACTTTTGTCACATGCAAATCGAACTAAGTTAACAGCAGTAGCTTCAGGACACGGGAAATGAACCTGCAAAGTAGATCCTGACTGTTAGTGCTAGCTCTACTTTTGTTTGCAGATGGTGAGCTGTGATGTGCTTATTTTGTAAGGCTATGTCAAAAAGATGTTCTAGAAAGTCTGTCAATCGGTGTGGCAAATTAGATTGAAGCGAGATATTGTTTGTTATCCGAAGGTTGTTATATCACATTTCCTCTTAGTTGCGCTGGAAGGCAATTGTATATTCACTGCAGCTTGATTAAGGAAAAAGTGGTTACCCAAACACCCTAAGCGTTGCTTCCATCTAGGGTTATGCATCTAGTCTAACGTCTGTCACATGCAAATCGAACCAAGTTAACACACAGTAGCTTCAGGACACGGGAAATGAACCTGCAAAGTAGATCCTGACTGTTAGTGCTAGCTCTACTTTTGTTTGCGGATGGTGAGCTGTGATGTGCTTATTTTGTAAGGCTATGTCAAAAAGATGTTCTAGAAAGCCTGTCAATCGGTGTGGCAAATTAGATTGAAGCGAGATATTGTTTGTTATCTGAAGGTTGTTATATCACATTTCCTCTCAGTTGCTCTGCAATGCAATTGTATATTCACTGCAGCTTGATTAAGGAAAAAATGGTTTTAAAGTTTCAGACTTGAGCTCAGTTTTAAAATCCTAGAAATTAGTTTGATGTTTTTTTGTTTTTGCAAAATTCCTATGCGGTTTGTATCTCAGATTTCCATCTATATGGAATCTAGACCTTTTCTTCTCATGGATTATATTAATTTAGATTCTGTCTATACGGAAGCTAGACTTTTCTTTAGATGGATTATATTAATTTAGATTCCGTCTATACAGAGTCTAGACCTTTTCTTCACATACTAGAAAATATTTGAAAAAAATGAAATATTGTAATGTTATATGTGGAATTTTAACATAAAGCTGAGTTATCATCCTGGTAAAAAAACATTTTTGTGGTAGGCCCTGTTACCGGTAAGAATTACAGTTAAATTGTCTTTCTGATTCTATTCCCTGTCCCTGCTACAGAGAAAGATGCCCGTTTCCAACCGAATTTGTCTAAAATGCGTTGTCATCTTGTTTTAACTTGAACTTGCCTCAGGTACAACACAGCGTGCAACTCGTATCCTGTTGCCTCGAGGTGAGGGGCCGGCGAAAGCTGGTACCAGCCCTTCTGTTAGACAGAGTTCTGGAGGAATGGCTATGCAGAAGCAGAGAGGCGTGCTGACGGCCTCCAGGTTGCAAAAGGTGTCACCTGATCAAAAGGATGTTAACGCTGGTGCAGGAGTACTGGCATCAAATCAAAACGACATGTTGACTACACCTTCCATGTTGAGTACTATCACAGATGGCCATAATCAGATTGCTGGTCAAAACGACCAGCAGAAGAATGAAATGGCTGTGTTTGTGGACAGGAATAAGTCGTCGTTAGATGTTTCTTCATCTCCGATCACATCTCGAAATGCATCAGTGGCCGTCGGTTTCAAGAAAGATCAGTTTTATTCAGTTGGCGATTCACACTTAACTTCTCAGGGTAAGATTCCTTTTTTGACTCTGGCTATTTTGTAAAGTTAAATGCAGACCTGTTTCTGTATTTAGTTACCGGTTTACATTGCAGGTGAGAATGTAGGAGTAACCACTGACAGTAGAATGGACAGTATGTTGTCTTATCTGCATTCTGTTTCATTGTCAGCAGGAGATAATTATCATGTGGCTCAAGCAGCACATGATCAAGGCGGGAAACATCAGAAGCTTGAGCTAGCTGGTGCAGCAGTTGAGATGGATGTCAAGTATGATGCAGCAAATTTGCCTCAAAAAGGGACTGAAGAAGCTTGTAATCAGAATCATGGAGAGCCAATGACCCGTTGCTCTGTCGCTGGTTCTTCTGTTACTGCTGTATCACTACATTCAGGGCAAAATACACGAGTTCCTCAGAGTAACCGATATGCTTCGCCAATGCAGATGCCTGAATGTACAGTGGAATCATCTGCAGCTATACCAGGCAGTGTGCCTCCCAAACAGCAAGAAGCTGCAATGCCATCAAGTGTTGGTGATTGGAATCCTAAAAACCATCAGGTTCCCAATACAACGGACAAAGCTGCCCCTGGCAATGGGTTATCTGCTAATGAACAATCTACGTCTGCCAAGGATGGGGGTACTTCGCAAGCAAACAGGGATCAGAAGGAGCGCCGAAAAAAGGGTTATGATCCTGAACATTTCTTTAAGGTGAACGGGAAACTTTATCAGAAACTTGGTAAAATTGGATCTGGTGGCAGCAGTGAAGTTCACAAAGTTATATCAATGGAACGTGCAATATACGCCCTGAAAAAGATAAAGCTTAAAGGTCGTGACTACCCGACAGCATATGGCTTTTGCCAAGAAATCGGTTACCTAAATAAGCTGAAAGGAAAGAGTAACATCATACAGCTAATTGATTACGAGGTACTGGTATTAACCTTATCTCTACTAGTTTTGGGCTGCATATAACTTGATACTTCTACACAGCATCTCTATTGAGTTATCGGACTTATTTTCTGTGTCCTGGGAGTATTTTATTAAATGCAAAGGGATGCTATGATATTTTAGTTTATTTATTACTCCGTGCAGAAAATTAACTTCTATTTTCTTTGAAACTGGAAGCTTCTTGTTCCCTCTGCTCCTTGTATTGTCTAGAACTTCTCTCATAACTTTTGCCCTTCAGGTGCACGCATAACAAAATCATGTCCTTTGAAATTTCCAGTGCTTGATATTTTTTAAACTTCCATACAATTATGGTTAGGCTAGCACCAATAAAACTGGAAAAAAACCAGCTAGCAGAAAGTTAGCATCTTTTCTTATCAGGAGCCTACTTTGCCTGTGATTATTAAAATTCCAAGTTTTCAATCTGTCTTGCTGTGTGAAACCTGATTACGAATAACTGTGGATTGCCGTAAGATATGCCACTCATCTTATTAGTTTACAGAGGGAGTAGTATTTAGCGGCAGCACTGTGCACAGGATACTTTCACTGTATAGAGGAAATGTTATCTAATCTGCCTAAGGCTTTTGGCATGTACCAGGTCACTGATAAAAATTTACTTAAAGAAGGTCCTATCTCACCTCGGGATGGAAAAATTAAGGATGATCAATACATTTACATGGTCCTTGAGTTTGGCGAAATTGATTTAGCACATATGGTTGCTCAGAAGTGGAAGGAGAGGAACAACTCAAATATGAAAATAGATGAAAATTGGCTGCGGTTTTATTGGCAGGTAACCTTTATTTAATTCGATTTAAGTAATAGCATAAGGCTTGAGTAGAGGACAATTAGCTTAACTATGAACTAGAATGTAGGTGGATACCTTTGATGCAAGTTTTTCTTCCAAATCTTCAAATCAACATTAAAAAATTGCTCTAGTTGACTCGGTGAACCAAATCATGTTAACTTATTGTAGATTATGTTATCAATTTATCTAAGAACTATTGTTCCAGATTTTAAATGGCATTGCCTCTTGCCGAACTGCTACACAATTTTCCATTGTTCATTTGTATGTGTCCTGCTTAGGTTAATGCTCCTGCATTCTATTGAGTTACTGTGCTTTTAAAGTTTGTACTAAACCCCAATACGTCTTCTGTGCAATGTAGGTTAATATTTTATACAGATAGAGCTGGAGGTAGTGCAAATTTTAGTCATGCATGTAATGTGGCTCTGTTAAACATATACTTGCTCCGTCCCAACATGTAACGTGTAGTGATTCATTGAGACAGGGCTCTGACCAATAATTAATTGATTAGTGTGTGGTTGTGTATGTGATATAAAAATGCAATCATTTTAATAACATCAATTTTATGTCACGTAAACCACATGTCTTTGTTAGCCCAAACCTTCTCTTAACGAATCAAAATATACACCTTACATTTTGGGGACGTCGGTTACTAGAACTTGTACCTGCATTATTAATAATGAATGCGTTCAGATAAGTGGTTATTTTATTCTGAATTTCAAAAACCCTAGCGCCTTCTCAAATTTACCTTGTTTTGTGATTCAGCAAATGCTTGAAGCGGTCAATACAATACATGAGGAACGGATAGTGCATTCCGATCTGAAGCCTGCAAATTTTATGCTTGTGAAGGGATCACTGAAGCTAATAGACTTTGGCATTGCCAAAGCTATAATGAATGATACGACAAACATTCAGCGTGATTCTCAGGTACCATGGGATGCAATTTGCTTTCGCTTGTTTATTTCTGCCGTTGCATATACTTGTCGTATTAGTAAGAATATTACTGACCAGTCACATCAAGATTTGTTGTATCTGGCATGCTAATCTTTGATCTCTCCCTGTAAAGAGCAGGTAGGAACACTTAACTACATGTCACCCGAAGCATTGCTCTGCAATGAGCAAGATTCCAGTGGTAACGTTTTCAAGTGTGGTCGGCCAACTGATATCTGGTCTCTTGGATGTATTCTTTATCAGATGGTGTATGGTAAGACACCATTTGCAGACTACACGACTTTCTGGACCAAATTCAAAGCTGTTACCGATAGGAACCACAAGATCAGTTATGAACCGGTCGACAACCCATGGCTTATTGATCTCATGCAAAGGTGCCTGGCCTGGGACCGAGACGAACGGTGGAGAATACCTCAGTTGCTTCAACACCCCTTTCTCGTCCCTCTGGTGCCACGGGATTTGCCTCACATTGACCCTGGTCCAGATCCGTGCAGCATGCTGATGGACCAGGTCAGACCACACTGGGACAATCCCGAGGTTGCCAGACTTTGCTCCGAGCTTCGAGGCGTGATTGCAAAGTGCAAGGAGGACCAGAGCAGTCAAAGCACTAGAACGTAACATGGCGTAGCGTCGACGGCATGCCGAGGTGTGGCGCACATGTTCAGCTCAGCGTGCGCCATCTTCTCCTTGAGATCAAACATCAATTCCAACGAGGCAAGATTCGCGGCTGACCGTCACCGATTTTTATGGCTCATTGTGTTGTCACGGAAGTTCAGCACTTCATTGAGGATTCCAATGTATGTGTCGTCCTGAGGTCGTCGTTGGTGTATGTATGTATGCCCTCCTCTTCCGGCTTATGTTGTTTGTTCCCAGAACAACCGGTAATCGGGCTGACCGTTTGTGACACGAGGTTTCCTTGGTAGGATTCTTCTTTCCTGGTAGATGAGGAACTAGGCAGGTGGTGCTTTAGTCTCTTTTTTGTCTGTTTGGTTCTTCTGAATTTAGGTGACAGCGCCTGTTGTAATCTGTATGTACATAGCACCTGCATGAGCTGGGGTGGCCTCCCTGGGGCGGCATTCTTTTGGCAGTGGCCTGGGCATTCTTGGTGCCCAGGGGTTAGGAGGGAGTTGATGCAAGCAATGCCATGGCAGGACTGACTGACTGGTGCTAGAATTGAAGATATTTAGTAGCTGTATGTTTGTTGGGCGCAGGAAGCATCTTCCCTAGCCGCGTTTGTTGATGATGATCCGTCGGCGTTGGTCTTTCTGTTGAGCTGTTGTTGTGATCAGACGAACAGCAGGAGTCATCCCGCTGCTGCTGGTTGCGGCTTGTGAGCACGGTTCTCTTGTCTGTGCTCCAATCTGGGTTGATTATTATGTTTTGTACTAGTACGGACGATGGACACAACGCACGAGCCCACGGAACCTGTCGTCCAAGCACGTTTTTTCAGATAGGCGAGCCCCATCTGGTGGAAAGTGTTGGTGCTTTCCGCTTTGCAGATGCAGATGCACAGCACATGCATTATCTTTTGTAGTAGGGCACATGAACGAATAATGTTATCCATGCTCAGGTACATACTGTACGTCGCTTCTCTCTCCCCCTCGGTGCAGTGGCCAGCAAGCCGTGGCCCCCTATCTCGGTCATGGCAGCGCTGCTCGGCTCTCCCCTCTGTGGCTCTGTGCTCGCCATTACTCGCCTAGTACCACACTAGCAGCGCGTCACGCAGGAGATGGTCCTCCACACACAATCCACTCGCCGGCTTGCTGACTGACCACCCTGCGTCCGCTGTGGCCGTGCACTTGCGCCAAAATGTGCACGTCACGCGTGCACCAGACGGACCAGAGCTCGGCTCGTCTGCATGCGCGGCCGCCGCAGGGTGCGTTTACGCGAGCCACGTCGCCGGCGTCGGCCTGCCTGCGCCCGGTCGCTTTCCCCCGTCACAAACCGGAGCTGGACGGCGCCGCGCCGCGCCGACGGATGGCACGTACGTACGTAGTAGCAGTACACAGCAAAGAAAGCTAGTGGGCTGTGGCACCGTGTCAGCGCGCGCACTGGCGCAGTCGCGGTGGCACCGCCTCGTGGTCGTTACTGTTTGCATGTCAGCTCGGCGCCCTGCCAAGTGCCATCGCGCGACGAGCGTGCGTACGCGCCACTGTGCGCGCGACAGGAGCTCCGGTCCGGTGCGTGCCGAGCTTCACATGCGCGCGTGATGATGGGCCTTGTCCGGCGCAAGGGGCAGCATAATTGCGAATCGTTTGATGGTGCTACGAACTTTGTCACCGTAAATTTAGTTAACCTGACCGTAAATCGTGCCACGTGAACGGAGTCGCCGTCGAGGGCCGTTTGATGAAGCGTCAAGATCCGTGCAGGCACAAAGGTGACGAGAAGATCTTGATGTAGTTGGCTTGGCTGGGAGAAACTATTTGCAGGTCGACGTTGGTGGTAGACTGGCTCCCGACATTCTCGTGTTTGACAAGAAGAGAGTACACGTTGCCTATTGCAGTCACTCTCGGATGGAGCAGTAGATCTATCAGCTCATTCACTAGTGCGGCCTACTGCACCGATCGTGGATCTCGTTGTCGAACCACACAGTGGAAGTACCAACCCGGGGCCTATCCTATATATGCGTTCATGCATGCATGCAGGGCGAGCTGACACGCTCGCTGCGTGCAGATGCACCAGACAGCAACACAGATCAATGATGAATTATCTATAGTGTAGGCGATAATATGCGCCGCGCATCGCATCAGACCGGAGTGATCAGGACAGCACATGCGTATGCCGCTCAGCTGCTGCACCGGAAGTTCGCACGACCGGCCACATGGGTCGCGCTAATCGCGCGCGCTGTCTGAGCCCCGGCGAGACACAACCAGCAACAACGGACAAAATTACTGTTCTGACCCTTAAGGCAAACTAAATCCCGATTTAACCTCGTCTCAAAAAAAAATTCGTTTCTGACCTTTTTTGTGACGCCAAGGACCCTGGCGTCTGGGTTACGAAGCAGACGCCAGGGTCCCTGGCGTCTGGCCCCTGGCCCGCACTGCCCGGCTGCCCGTTGACTTGCTGACGTGGCAAAGGGGCCAGACGCCAGGGACCCTGGCGTCTGGCCCTGGTAAGTGGATAACCCCCGCGGGTCGAGCCCACCCACCCATCTCTTCCTCCCTCCCCCTAGCGGCGCACGAACAGGACAGAGGAGTTCTTCTCCTTCGCCCCTCTCCCCCCTCACACCAAATCCTCCCCTGATCTACTCCATTCTCCACTCTAGTTCTTGGATCTGAGCCCTCTAAGCATCCTTGAGGTATTCTCCCCCGTCTCCTCCAATTTGTTTTGCTTTTTCCCTCTCTTGTTGGATGCATTATTTCAAATTAGGTGATGTTAGATTAGTAGATGATTTCTTTGGTTTAGGAAATAGTTTGTAGTTGATAGATGATTTGGTAGGTAGTGTAGTTGCTAGG
This sequence comes from Aegilops umbellulata, assembly GCA_032464435.1. Taxonomy (NCBI): domain Eukaryota; kingdom Viridiplantae; phylum Streptophyta; class Magnoliopsida; order Poales; family Poaceae; genus Aegilops; species Aegilops umbellulata. Next base: position 269,204,780 of record CP136059.1, on the reverse strand, counting down.
TGTTTGTAGTTGTCCACCAATAGACATAGTTTGTGAATTTATTTGAATTGTAGATGATGTATGCATATGCTAGTAAATTAGATATATGTTGAATATATAGATGGCATAATCTATGTTTGAATCTGAGAAGACAACTTTGGCAAGCAAATATATTTAGATAAATATTATATGTGTGAAATGGTATGACAATATAGTTGAATATATAGATGGCAATTTTTTTTATGCAAAAGAGATGATGAAATTTGATTATTGTGTTTGACATGATTTGTTCAATAGAATGGCGGATGATGATTACGAAATTTATTTGATGGTAAAATTTGGTACTCTAGATGATATGTGTGCATATGTAGAAGAAAGAAATGATGTTGTTATGTTTGAGAAGAATGGTGTTTTCATATGGCATAAACTTGGAGAAGCTAATTGTTTGATATTGTTCATGTATTCATAGATGATTGTTTGTGATTTGTTTTGTAGGATGGCGGATGATGAGGGACCTTGGTATGACGGATTAATCGATGAGTGGGATAAGGAGCATCGTGCTCGTGCCATTGAGAACGGAAATGTAAGAAGCAAGACTTATCATTTTTCGTTGTTTCTCATTTGTGTTTTTGTATTGATTAAAACATCACTTTATTTGCAGGTTGTAGTTGCTATGCGCATGAGGGGTCATTCCGCTGATGACTTTGATTACGACCCGCGGTATGAGCCTTACATTCGGAGATTGGGTCTTCTCCCATTCGTGTTGCAGTTTAAGCGACGCGCTCCGCCGGTGAACCACGCGGCGCTAACCGCACTTGTGGATCGTTGGAGGCCGGAGACTCACTCGTTCCACCTTCCATTTGGGGAGATGACGATGACCCTACAGGACATGGCTATGATAAGCGGCCTTCCTATCAACGGACAAGCTGTTACCGGTCGTGTCAGCGTCAAGATCCGTGCAGGCACAAAGGTGACGAGAAGATCTTGATGTGGTTGGCTTGGCTGGGAGAAACTATTTGCAGGTCGACGTTGGCGGTAAGACTAGCTCCCGACATTCTCGTGTTTGACGAGAGAGCACATGGCATCTGTTGCAACCAACGGCCCTGTTTGGATACTCTAACGCAGTTAGAGTTAGAGTTATTTTCTAACCCACTCTAACTCAAATAAGCACTTCTCCACCGGGATAGTTGGGTTAGATGGAACTAACCCACTCTAACCCTACATGTTTAGATATTTTTGGGTTATTTAAACTCCCAACTAACCCAAACTAGCTCTAACCTCATGATTCAAACATGGCCGGAGTGGTAGATCTATCAGCTCATTCACTAGTGCGGCCTACTGCTCCAATGGTGGATCTCGTTGTCGAATCGCACAGTGCAAGTACCAACCCGGGGCCTATCCTATATGCGCATGCATGCATGCAGGGCGAACTGACACGCTCGCTGCGTGCAGATGCACCAGACAGCAACACAGATCAATGATGAATTATCTATAGTGTAGGCGATAATATGTGCCGCACATCGCATCAGACCGGAGTGATCAGGACAGCACATGCATATGCCGCTCAGCTGCTGCACCGGAAGTTCGCACGACCGGCCACATGGGTCGCGCTAATCGCGCGCGCTGTCTGAGCCCCGGCGAGACACAACCAGCAACAGCTACCGAGCGCGACGGCGACGGCGGCCCATTTCGATTTCTTTATCATCATCAGCAACCTCTCTCCATCACGCGAGACTGCAGCAGGAGTCCACGTACTGTACGAGCAATGGCGACGGCGGGCCTACCTGCGCCTGTACGATCGGGGATCGGATTGCGCCACCGGCCTGGCCCAGGGCCACGTGGAGATCGGCCGGCGGAAGGGACGGGCGCGCGCGCATGTGAGCGAGCGACCGACGGGGAGCTGTCACGGTGTACAGGCCTACAGGGGGGCCGGACATTCCCGCCGGGCCGTGGGCATGGAGCGCGGCCGCACGGCCGGGCCACCCGACGGCAGCCCGGCCCCGGCGGGCGGTGCGTGCATGTCGCGCCGGGCGGGCCTCGGCTGTCGCTCCAAAAGCGCACGCCCCGCCCGCGGTGACCGCGCCCTTTCCGCTGTGCGGCCGTGCGCGCGGAACAGCACCGCCTGCGTCGCCACGCCGTGAGTGGCCCGCGGCGCTGTTGGCGAAATTTCAAAATTAGAACCAGAGGGCATCTGCCGATCTGACTGCTTAGTGGTGCCCTGTGCTCGATCGATCGAGTAGATAAATAAATATCAGACGGCGAGCGGCCTCCAGTCCGGCACATGCTTCCGGTCGCCGCTGATCATCGTCGAGGGAAAGCCGATGCTCACCGTTCACCGACCAAACCCCTACACTTTGGTAGTAATAAATTATTTCTGGAGGAACCTTCGACCGAGTTAACTATGGTTGGCTGGTACGAAACTTTTTGCCCTGGATGGTAGATGTTCAGTTGTTCACTACAATTAGTAGTATGACGTTTGACGTTACACCTCGAGATATATCTTCCCCGACCCGCCATCTCTGTTCTCTTCTAGACGTCTCAACCTCAAACGCACCTCACTCGGGAGGAGTCGTCCCTGAGCAGTAGGACGTACGTGCCTCGCAAGTCGCAACTCACTTTCATGGCGAGCAAGGGAACCCAGTTCCATTCCAGGACCGTCAAAAATAACATCACGCGAAAGAGGAAGATAGATGCCTTGCGGAGAGCATCTCCCCCGATCCATCGATCGGGCGCGGATATTTCCCGGGCTCCACACCCCCCCCCCCCCCCCCCGCTGCAATGTGCGTAGCTGGTCCAGCCAAACCTAATCGATCAATCGACACCCCACCTGTACTGTACTGCTTCCAGCTTCATGGAAATTTACACCCTGACTGCTAGGACGGCCCCACAGAAAAAGAATCTGTCTACTGTGACCAAGGCCAGTATTTTCGTCGAGCCGTTTTTCCCACAGCCCCAATAAATTTAAGGACATTCCGTTTCTTGGGTCCAGGTGTTAGAAGGGAGAGAGGGGGTTTTGGTGTAATAATTCGTTGTATTGCTTGAACTTCGTGGGCATATATATAAAGTACATGATTTACTTGGAGTACAAGGCAAGCTAGAATACTTCCTAGTTTATCCTATGTTTCCTAATACAATCATGTTACACATCCCCCCGCAGTCACAATGGTACCGACACAGACGGTGAGACTGGAGAAGAATCCGAAGGCAAGCTGATGGACATCCCCGACAGTTGTAACGGTCGACGCATCGTCGAGTCGTGGCTGGAGTGAAAACCAACGAGGTTGCTCAAGCAGGCGGTAGCCTTTTATGCCGTTTGTCGATGTCGAGTCGGGGCGGCCGGTGTCGAGGAAGTCGCCGTGGAGCCGCGGACGCAAGAGGGCGTCGAGTTAGCATGGGCGCAGTGGTGTCGAAGTAGGGGTGCGCCGGGAAGAAAATGTTGTTGACGACGCGTCGCGGCGGGTTTGCCAAGCCCGAGAACACATCGTGGACGAAGGCACACACCGGTGTTGCCAGCACCGGGCATGCATAGACGGACGAAGACGAAGTTGACGAAACGCCGACCAGGCTTGCCAAGCCCGGGGACAGGTCGTGGATGAAGGCACGCATCGGTGTTGCCAGCACCGGGCATGCGTAGATGAGGGACCTGCACGAGCTGTACGCCATGTCGGAGAAGTCGGAGGGGCCAGCAGAGAAGAACTCGACGACGGTTGCGGCGCCAATCGGCGCGGGGCCAATGTCGCCCGCGGTTGTCAGAGTAGATGAAGCGGTCGGGGTAGATGACGGCGACGCTGGTGACGGGCTGGTGCTGGATGAAGACGAAGGGGGTGGACGGGCGACTGCGGCGGCTACGGGGGTAGCGGCGGTAGCGGCCAAAGAAGAGCGGCGGCGGCGGCAGCTAAGTTAGGAGTGCGGCGGCGGTGCTCAAAGTAGGCGAGGAGAACCCAACGTGACGAAGACCGGCGCGGACAATGGTGTTCCCGCGCCAAGGGAGGCGGCGCGGCGCATACCATAAGAAGTCGACGCGCAGGGACGCGGTGGACCGCGGGCCACGGCGCTACGGCCCGAAGGGGCGACGCAGCGGCGGCGGGCAGGTCAGGACGACGGCGGAAGACCTCGGGGCCGTCATAGGGACCGCGAGCCATGGCACTCCAGCCCGAAGGGGCGGTGCAGCGGCAGAGCGCGGGTCGGTGCAACCGCGGGGACGGCCTTGGGACGATGGCGTGGACCGCGTGCTGATACGTCCATTTTGCATCATGCTTTTATATTAGTATTTATTGCATTATGGGATGTTATTACACATTATTTCACAATATTTATGCCTATTATCTCTTATTCTACAAGGTTTACATAAGGAGGCAGGATGCCGGCAGCTGGAATTCTGGGCTGGAAAATAAGCAAATATTAGAGACCTATTCTGCAAAACTCCAAAAGTCCTGAAACTCCACGAAAGTTATTTTTTAAAATAAATAAAAAATACTGAGCGGAAGAAATACGTCAGGGGGGCCTCCACCTGTCCACGAGGGTGGGGGCGCGCCCTACCCCCTGGGGGCGCCCCCTGCCTCGTGGGCCCCCTCTTGGCCCTCCAGTGCCCGTCTTCTACTATATGAAGTCTTTCGCCCGAAGAAAAATCATAAGCAATCTTTCGGGACGAGACTCCGCCGCCACGAGGCGGAACCTTGGCGGAACAAATCTAGGGCTCCGCCAGAGCTGTTCTGCTGGGACACTTCCCTCCGGGAGGGGGAAATCATCGCCATCGTCATCACCAACGCTCCTCTCATCGAGACAGGGCAATCTCAATCAATATCTTCACCAGCACCATCTCCTCTCAAACCCTAGTTCATCTCTTATATCCAATTCTTGTCTCCAAGTGGTACCTGTAGGTTGCTAGTAGTGTTGATTACTCCTTGTAGTTGATGCTAGTTGGTTTATTTGGGTGGAAGATCATATGTTCAGATCCTATGTGCATATTAATACTCCTCTGATTATGAACATGAATATGCTTTGTGAGTATTTATGTTTGTTCCTGAGGACATGGGAGAAGTCTTGCTATTAGTTCGTGTGAATTTGGTATTCGTTCAATATTTTGATGAGATGTATGTTGTCTATCCTCTAGTGGTGTTATGTGAACGTCGACTACATGACACTTCACCATTATTTGGGCCTAGAGGAAGGCATTGGGAAGTAATAAGTAGATGAAGGGTTGCTAGAGTGACAGAAGCTTAAACCCTAGTTTATGTGTTGCTTCGTAAGGGGCTGATTTGAATCCATATGTTTCATGCTATGGTTAGGTTTACCTTAATACTTTTGTTGTAGTTGCGGATGCTTGCAATAGAGGTTAATCATAAGTGGGATGCTTGTTCAAGTAAGAACAGCATCCAAGCACCGGTCTACCCACATATCAAATTATCAAAGTACCGAACGCGAATCATATGAACGTGATGAAAACTAGATTGACGATTGATGTCTACTGCACAACCTTCTTCTTGTAGACGTTGTTGGGCCTCCAAGTGCAAAGGTTTGTAGGACAGTAGCAAATTTCCCTCAAGTGGATGACCTAAGGTTTATTAATCCATGGGAGGCGTAGGATGAAGATGGTCTCTCTCAAACAACCCTGCAACCAAATAACAAAGAGTCTCTTGTGTCCCCAACACACCCAATACAATGGTAAATTGTATAGGTGCACTAGTTCGGCGAAGAGATGGTGATACAAGTGCAATATGGACGGTAGATATAGGTTTTTGTAAACTGAAATATAAAAACAGCAAGGTAGCGAGTGGTAAAAGTGAGCGTAATCGGTATTGCAATGATAGGAAACAAGGCCTAGGGTTCATACTTTCACTAGTGCAAGTTCTCTTAACAATAATAACATAATTGGATCACATAACTATCCCTCAACATGCAACAAAGAGTCACTCCAAAGTCACTAATAGTGGAGAACAAACGAAGAGATTATGGTAGGGTACGAAATCACCTCAAAGTTATTCTTTCCAATCAATCCGTTGGGCTATTCCTATAAGTGTCACAAACAGCCCTAGAGTTCGTACTAGAATAACACCTTAAGACACAAATCAACCAAAACCCTAATATCACCTAGATACTTCAATGTCACCTCAAGTATCCGTGGGCATGATTATACGATATGCATCACACAATCTCAATTCATCTACTCAAACCAACACATAGAACCTCAAAGAGTGCCCAAAGTTTCTACCGGAGAATCACGACGAAAACGTGTGCCAACCCCTATGCATAGGTTCATGGGCGGAACCCGCAAGTTGATCACCAAGACATACATCAAGTGAATCACGTGATATCCCATTGTCATCACAGATACGCACGGCAAGACATACATCAAGTGTTCTCAAATCTTTAAAGACTCAATCCGATAAGATTACTTCAAAGGGAAAACTCAATCCATTACAAGAGAGAAGAGGGGGAGAAGAAACATAAGATCCAACTATAATAGAAAAGCTCGCGATACATCAAGATCGTGCCAAATCAAGAACACGAGAGAGAGAGAGAGAGAGAGAGAGAGAGAGAGAGATCAAACACATAGCTACTGGTACATACCCTCAGCCCCGAGGGTGAACTACTCCCTGCTCGTCATGGATAGCGCCGGGATGATGAAGATGGCCACCGGTGAGGGATCCCCCCTCCGGCAGGGTGCCGGAACAGGGTCCCAAGAGGTTTTTGGTGGCTACAGAGGCTTGCGGCGGTGGAACTCCCGATCTAATCTCCGTTCTGGAAGTTTTAGGATACATGGGTATATATGGGTGAAAAAAGTATGTCGGTGGAGCTTCTGGGGGCCCATGAGGCAGGGGGCTCGCCCTAGGGGGGTGGGCGTGCCCCCCACCCTCGTGGCCAGCTACCTTAGCCCCTGACGTGGGGTCCAAGTCTATCATGTAGCTTTCCTTCCAAAATAACTTCTCCAATTGATTTCGTTCCGTTTCGACTCCGTTTGATATTCCTTTTTTTTGAAACACTGAAATAGGCAAAAAAACAGCAAATCTGGGCTGGGCCTTCGGTTAATAGGTTAGTCCCTAAAGTAATATAAAAGTGGATAATAAAGCTCAATATTGCCCAAAACAGTAGATAATATAGCATGGAGCAATCAAAAATTATAGATACGTTGGAGACGTATCAAGCATCCCAAGCTTAATTCCTGCTCGTCCTCGAGTAGGTAAATGATAAAAAAGATAATTTTTGATGTGGAATGCTAGTTGGCATAAACTCATTGTAATTCTTCTTAATTGTGGTATGAATATTCAGATCTGAAAGATTCAGGACAAAAGTTCATATTGACATAAAAATAGTAATACTTCAAGCATACTAACTAAGCAATCATGTCTTCTGAAAATAACATGGCCAAGAAAATTATCCCTACAAAATCATATAGTCTGGGTATGCTCTATCTTCACCACACAAAGTATTTAAATCATGCACAACCCCGATGACAAGCCAAGCAATTCTTTCATACTTTAACATTTTCAAAACTTTTTAAATCTTCACGCAATACATGAGCGTGAGCCATGGATATAACACTATATGTGGAATAGAATGGTGGTTGTGGAGAAGACAAAAAGAGGGGAAGATAGTCTCACATCAACTAGTCGTATCAACGGGCTATGGAGATGCCCATCAATAGATATCAATGGGAGTGAGTAGGGATTGCCATGCAACGGATGCACTAGAGCTATAAGTATATGAAAGCTCAACAAAAGAAACTAAGTGGGTGTGCATCCAACTCGCTTGCTCACGAAGACCTAGGGCATTTTGAGGAAGCCCATCATTGGAATATACAAGTCAAGTTCTATAATGAAAGATTCCCACTAGTATATGAAAGTGACAACATAGGAGACTCTCTATCATGAAGATCATGGTGCTACTTTGAAGCACAAGTGTGGTAAAAGGATAGTAGCATTGCCCCTTCTCTCTTTTTCTCTCATTTTTTTGTTTTTTTTATTTGGGCCTTTTCACTCTTTCTTTATGGCCTCTTTTTTTTCTTTTTTTTCTTTTCGTCCGGAGTCTCATCCTGACTTGTGGGGGAATCATAGTCTCCATCATCCTTTCCTCACTGGGACAATGCTCTAATAATGATGATCATCACACTTTTATTTTTCTTACAACTCAACAATTACAACTCGATACTTAGAACAAAATATGACTCTATATGAATGCCTCCGGCGGTGTACCAGGATGTGCAATAAATCAAGAGTGACATGTATGAAAGAAACGGTGGCTTTGCCACGAATACGATGTCAACTACATGATCATGCTAGCAATATGACAATGATGGAGCGTGTCATAATAAACGGAACGGTGGAAAGTTGCATGGCAATATATCTCGGAATGGCTATGGAAATGCCATGATAGGTAGGTATGGTGACTGTTTTGAGGAAGGTATATGGTGGGTGTATGATACTGGCGAAAAGTGCGCGGTATTAGAGAGGCTAGCAATGGTGGAAGGAATAAAAGTGCGTATGATCCATGGACTCAACATTAGTCATAAAGAACTCATATACTTATTGCAAAAATCTAGAAGTTATCAAAGCAAAGTATTACGCACATGCTCCTAGGGGGATAGATTGGTAGGAAACGACCACCGCTCGTCCCCGACCGCCACTCATAAGAAAGACAATCAATAAATAAATCATGCTCCGACTTCATCACATAACGGTTCACCATACGTGCATGCTACGGGAATCACAAACTTTAACACAAGAATTTTTGAAATTCACAACTACTCAACTAACATGACTCTAATATCACTACCTCCGTATCTCAAAACAATCATCAAGCATCAAACTTCTCTTAGTATTCAACACACTCATAAGGATTCTTACAAATCTTGTATGCTTAGCATATTATTATTATTTAAGCAAATTACCATGCTATTTAAGACTCTCAAAATAATCTAAGTGAAGCATGAGAGATCAATAATTTCTATAAAACAAATCCACCACCGTGCTCTAAAAGATATAAGTGAAGTACTAGAGCAAATGACAAACTACTCCGAAAGATATAAGTGAAGATCAATAAGTAGTCGAATAAATATGTAACTATGTGAAGACTCTCTAACATTTAAGAATTTCAGATCTTGATACTTTATTCTAACAGCAAGCAAAGCTAAGGAAAATAAAATGATGCTCCAAGCAAAACACATATCATGTGGGGAATAAAAATATAGCTCCAAGTAAAGTTACCGATGAACGTAGACAAAAGAGGGAATGCCATCCGGGGCATACCCAAACTTAGACACTTGGTTATCCTTGAATATTACCTTGGGGTGCCTTGGGCATCCCCAAGCTTAGGCTCTTGTCACTCCTTATTCCATACTCCATCGAATCTTTACCCAAAACATGAAAACTTCACAACACAAAACTTAAGAGAAAACTCGTGAGCTCCGTTAGCGAAAGAAAACTAAACACCACTTCAAGGTACTGTAATGAACTCATTCTTTATTTATATTGGTATTAAACCTACTGTATTCCAACTTCTCTATGGTTTATAAACTATTTTACTAGCCATAGAGTCATCAAAATAAGCAAACAACACACAAAAAACAGAATCTGTCAAAAACAGAACAGTTTGTAGTAATCTGTAACTAACGCAAACTTCTGGAACTCCAAAAATTCTAAAATAAATTGGTGGACCTGAGGAATTTGTCTATTAATCATCTGCAACAATAATCAACTAAATATCACTCTTCAGTAAAACGTTCTAGCTAATCTCGTGAGCGCTAAAGTTTCTGTTTTTTTACAGCATGATCATAAAGACTTCACCCAAGTCCTCCCAAAGGTTCTACTTGGCACAAACACTAATTAAAACATAAAACCACATCTAAACAGAAGCTAGATGGATTATTCATTCCTAAACAGAACCAAAAATCAAGAAACTAAAATAAAATTGGGTTGCCTCCCAACAAGCGCTATCGTTTAAGGCCCCTAGCTAGGCATGATGATTTCAATGATGCTCACATAAAAGATAAGAACTGAAACATAAAGAGAGTATCATAAGGAATATGACTAGCACATTTAAGTCTAACCCACTTCCTATGCATAGGGATTTTGTGATCAAACAATTTATGAGAACAATAATCAACTTGCATAGGAAGGTAAAACAAGCATAAGTGGAGTGCTTGAAATAGAGGTTAATCATAAGTGGGATGCTTGTTCAAGTAAGAACAACACCCAAGCACCAGTCCACCCACATATCAAATTATCAAAGTACCGAACGCGAATCATATGAACTTGATGAAAAACTAGATTGACGATTGATGTCTACTACACAACCTTCTTCTTGTAGACATTGTTGGGCCTCCAAGTGCAGAGGTTTGTAGGATAGTAGCAAATTTCCCTCAAGTGGATGACCTAAGGTTTATCAATCCGTGGGATCCGTAGGATGAAGATGGTCTCTCTCAAACAACCCTGCAACCAAATAACAAAGAGTCTCTTGTGTCCCCAACACACCCAATACAATGGTAAATTGTATAGGTGCACTAGTTCGGCGAAGAGATGGTGATACAAGTGCAATATGGACGGTAGATATAGGTTTTTGTAAACTGAAAATATAAAAACAGCAAGGTAGCGAGCGGTAAAAGTGAGCGTAAACGGTATTGCAGTGATAGGAAACAAGGCCTAGGGTTCATACTTTCACTAGTGCAAGTTCTCTCAACAATAATAACATAATTGGATCACATAACTATCCCTCAACATGCAACAAAGAGTCACTCCAAAGTCACTAATAGTGGAGAACAAACGAAGAGATTATGGTAGGGTACAAAACCACCTCAAAGTTATTCTTTCCAATCAATCCGTTGGGCTATTCCTATAAGTGTCACAAACAGCCCTAGAGTTCGTACTAGAATAACACCTTAAGACACAAATCAACCAAAACCCTAATGTCACCTAGATACTCCAATGTCACCTCAAGTATCCGTGGGCATGATTATACGATATGCATCACACAATCTCAATTCTTCTACTCAATCCAACACATAGAACCTCAAAGAGTGCCCAAAGTTTCTACCGGAGAATCACGACGAAAACGTGTGCCAACCCCTATGCATAGGTTCATGGGCGGAACCCGCAAGTTGATCACCAAGACATACATCAAGTGAATCACGTGATATCCCATTGTCACCACAGATACGCACGGCAAGACATACATCAAGTGTTCTCAAATCTTTAAAGACTCAATCCGATAAGATTACTTCAAAGGGAAAACTCAATCCATTACAAGAGAGAAGAGGGGGAGAAGAAACATAAGATCCAACTATAATAGCAAAGCCCGCGATACATCAAGATCGTGCCAAATCAAGAACACGAGAGAGAGAGAGAGAGAGAGATCAAACACATAGCTACTGGTACATACCCTCAGCCCCGAGGGTGAACTACTCCCTCCTTGTCATGGAGAGCGTCGGGATGATGAATATGGCCACCGGTGAGGGTTCCCCCCTCCGGCAGGGTGCCGGAACAGGGTCCCGAGAGGTTTTTGGTGGCTACAAAGGCTTGCAGCGGCGGAACGCCCGATCTAATCTCCATTCTGGAAGTTTTAGGATACATGGGTATTTATGGGTGAAAAAAGTACGTCGGTGGAGCTTCAGGGGCCCCACGAGGCAGGGGGCACGCCCTAGGGGGGTGGGCGCGCCCCCACCCTCGTGGCCAGCGCCCTTAGCTCCTGACGTGGGGTACAAGTCTATCATGTAGCTTTCCTTCCAAAAATAACTTCTCCAGTTGATTTCGTTCCGTTTTGACTCCGTTTGATATTCCTTTTTCTTCGAAACACTGAAATAGGCAAAAAACAACAAATCTGGGCTGGGCCTCCGGCTAATAGGTTAGTCCCAAAAGTAATATAAAAGTGGATAATAAATCCCAGTATTGCCCAAAACAGTAGATAATATAGCATAGAGCAATCAAAAATTATAGATACGTTGGAGACGTATCAACGATAATTCCCATGTGTCCTCGGGAGCGCTTTTCTCTATATAAGAGTTTGTCCAGGCTTGTGCTTTGCTACAAAAAGGATTGGGCCACCTTGCTGCACTTTATTTACTTTTGTTACTTGTTGCTCGTTACAAATTATCCTATCACAAAACTATCTCTTACCTATAATTTCAGTGCTTGCAGAGAATACCTTGCTGAAAACCGCTTATCATTTCCTTCTGCTCCTCGTTGGGTTCGACACTCTTACTTATCCAAAGAACTACGATAGATCCCCTATACTTGTGGGTCATCAAGACTCTTTTCTAGCGCCGTTGCCGGGAAGTGAAGCGCCTTTGGTAGGTGGAATTTGGTAAGGAAAATTTTATATAGTGTGCTGATGTTACTATGGAAAGTAATACTTTAAGGGGCTTGTTCGGGGTATCTTCACCCCGACCAGTAGAGCAAAGAGTTGCTCCTCAACCTACTGAACCTACTGAAAATGAAAATGTCTACTTTGAAATTCCTTCGGGTATGTTAGAAAAACTGCTAGCTAATCCTTTTGCAAGAGATTGAACAAAGCATCCTGATGAGCACCTAATATATGTGGATGAAGTTTGTGGATTATTTAAGCTTGCAGGTATACCCGGTGATGTTATTAAGAAGAAGGTCTCCCCTTTATCTTTTAAGGGAGATGCATTGACATGGTATAGGCTATGTGATGATACGGGATCATGGAAATACAAACGATTGAAATTGGAATTTCATCAGAAATTTTATCCTATACATCTTGTTCATCGTGATCACAATTATATATATATATATATATATATATATATATATATATATATATATATATAATTTTTGGCCTCACGAAGGAGAAAGCATCGCTCAAGCTTGGTGGAGGCTTAAAACAATGTTATATTCATGCCCCAATCATGAGCTCTCAAGATAAATAATTATTCAAAAAAATTATGCTCGGCTTTCTGATAACAAGCGCACCATGCTCGATACTTCTTGTGCTGGCTCATTTACTATGAAGACTATTGAATTCAAATGGGATTTATTAGAAAGAATTAAACGCAACTCTGAAGATTGGGATCTCGACGAAGGTAAGGAGTCAGGTACGACACCTAAGTTTGATTGTGTTAAATCTTTTATGGATACCGATGTTTTCCGTAAATTCATCACTAAATATGGACTTGACTCTGAGATAGTAGCCTCTTTCTGTGAATCTTTTGCTTCTCATATTGATCTCCCTAAGGATAAGTGGTTTAAATATCATCCTCCCATAGAAGTAAAAGTAGCCACACCTATTAAAGTTGAAGAAAAGACTATCACTTATAATGATCCTATTGTTCCTACTTCTTATGTTGAGAAACCATCTTTTCCTGTTAGGATAAAGGATCATGCTAAAGCTTCAACTATGGTTCGTAAAAGCAATATTAGAACTTATACACCTCTTGAGCAAATTAAAGTTGAACCTAATATTGCTATTGTTAAAGATCTCTTGTCTGATAATATTGATGGGCATGTTATTCATTTCCGTTATGAAACTGCTAGAATTGCCAAACCTTGTGCTAAAGATAAACATAGACATGTGGTAGGCATGCCTGTTATTTCTGTTAAAATAGGAGATCATTGTTATCATGGCTTATGTGATATGGCTGCTAGTGCTAGTGCAATACCTATTGACTTATACAAAGAAATTAAGCATGATATTGCACCTACTGAGTTAGAAGCTATTGATGTCGCAATTAAACTTGTCAATAGAGATACTATTTCACCAATGGGAATTGTTAGAGATGTTGAAGTCTTGTGTGGGAAAACTAAATATCCTGCTGATTTTCTTGTTCTTGCCTCCCCACAAGATAGCTTTTGTCCCATTATATTTGGTAGATCCTTCTTGAATACCGTTAATCCTAGGATAGACTGCGAAAAGGATGTTGTTACTATTGGTTTGGGTGATATGTCTCATGAGTTTAATTTTTCTAAATTTCGTAGACAACACCGTGAAGAGGAATTGTCTAGTAAGGATGAAATAATTGGTCTTGTTTCTATTGCCGTACCTCCTAATGATCCTTTATAACAATACTAGCTAGACCATGAAAATGATATGTTTATGAATGAAAGAAGGGAAATAGATGAAGTATTCTTTAAACAGGAACCCATCTTTAAACACAATTTGCCTGTTGAAATCCTAGGGGATCCTCCACCCAAGGTTGATCCCGTGTCTGAGATCAAACCGTTACCTGATACTCTTAAATATGCTTATCTTGATGAAAAGAAGATATATCCTGTTATTATTAGTGCTAACCTTTTAGAGCATGAAGAAGAGAGATTATTGAAAACTCTGAAGAAGCACCGTGCTTCTATTGGATATACTCTTGATGATCTTAAATGCATTAGTCCCACTCTATGTCAACACAAAATAAATTTGGAGAAAGATGCCAAACCAGTTCGTGATCATCAACGACGGCTGAATCCTAAAATGAAAGAAGTGGTAAGAAAGGAAATACTAAAGCTCCTTGAGGCAGGTATAATTTATCCCGTTAATGATAGTCAGTGGGTAAGTCCTGTCCATTGTGTCCCTAAGAAGGGAGGTATTACCATAGTTCCTAATGATAAAGATGAATTGATCCCACAAAGAATTATTACAGGTTATAGGATGGTAATTGATTTCCGCAAATTAAATAAAGCTACTAAAAATGATCATTACCCCTTACCTTTTATCGATCAAATGCTAGAAAGATTATCCAAACATACACACTTTTGCTTTCTTGATGATTATTCTGGTTTCTCTCAAATACCTATGTCAGTCGATGATCAACCGAAGACCACTTTTACTTGCCCTTTTGGTTTATGCAATGCACCTGCTACCTTTCAAACATGCATGATGGCTATATTCTCTGACTTTTGTGAAAAGATTTGTGAAGTTTTCATGGACGATTTCTTCGTTTATGGATCCTCTTTTGATCATTGCTTGAGCAACCTTGATCGAGTTTTGCAGAGACGTGAACAAACTAATCTTGTCTTGAATTGGGAAAAGTGCCAATTTATGGTGAATGAAGGTATTGTCTTGGGGCATAAAGTTTCTGAAAGAGGTATTGAGGTTGATAAAGCCAAGGTTGATGCTATTGAAAAGATGTCATGTCCCAAGGACATCAAAGGTATAAGAAGTTTCCTTGGTCACGACGGGTTTTATAGGAGGTTCATTAAGGACTTCTCAAAAATTTCTCAGCCTCTGACTAATTTATTACAAAAGATATACCATTTGTCTTTGATGATGATTGTGTAGAAGCATTTGAAATACTTAAGAAAGCATTGATCTCTGCACCTATCGTTCAGTCGCCTGATTGGAATTTACCCTTTGAAATTATGTGTGATGCTAGTGATTATGCTGTAGGTTCTGTTCTAGGGCAAAGAGTTGATAAGAAATTAAATGTTATTCAATATGCTAGTAAAACTCTAGACAATGCCTAGAGAAATTATGCTACTACTGAAAAAGAATTCTTAGCAGTTGTATTTGCTTGTGATAAGTTCAGACCTTATATTGTTGATTCTAAAGTAATTATTCACATGGATCATGCTGCTTTTAAATATCTTATGGAAAAGAAAGATGTTAAACCTAGACTTATTAGATGGGTTCTCCTGCTACAAGAATTTGATTTGCACATTATTGATAGAAAGGGAGCTGAGAACCCCGTTGCAGATAACTTGTCTAGGTTGGAAAATGTTCTTGATGGCCCACTACCTATTGATGACAGCTTTCCTGGTTAACAATTAAATGTCATAAATGCTTCTCGTACTGCTCCTTGGTATGCTGATTATGCCAATTACATTGTTGCTAAATTTATACCACCTAGTTTCACATACCAGCAAAAGAAAAAGTTTTTCTATGACTTGAGACATTACTTTTGGGATGACCCACATCTTTATAAAGAAGGAGTAGATGGTGTTATAAGACATTGTGTACCTGAGCATGAACAGGAACAAATCCTACGCAAGTGTCACTCCGAGGCTTATGGAGTACACCACGCTGGAGATAGAACTGCACATAAGGTATTGCAATCCGGTTTTTACTGGCCTACTCTCTTCAAGGATGCCCGTAAGTTTGTCTTATCTTGTGATGAATGTCAAAGAATTGGTAATATTAGTAGACGTCAAGAAATGCCTATGAATTATTCACTTGTTATTGAACCATTTGATGTTTGGGGCTTTGATTATATGGGACCTTTTCCTGCCTCTAATGGTTACACACATATTTTAGTCGCTGTTGATTACGTTACTAAGTGGGTAGAAGCTATTCCAACTAGTAGTGCTGATCATAACACTTCTATTAAGATGCTTAAAGAAGTTATTTTTCCGAGGTTTGGAGTCCCTAGATATTTAATGACTGATGGTGGTTCACATTTTATTCATGGTGCTTTTCGAAAAATGCTTGCTAAGTATGATGTTAAACATAGAATTGCATTTCCTTATCACCCTTATTCTAGTGGTCAAGTAGAATTGAGTAATAGAGAGCTCAAATTAATTTTGCAAAAGACTGTTAATAGATCTAGAAAGAATTGGTCCAAAAACTTGATGATGCATTATGGGCCTATAGAACTGCATATAAAAATCCTATGGGCATGTCTCCGTATAAAATGGTTTATGGAAAAGCATGTCACTTACCTCTCGAACTAGAACATAAGGCTTATTGGGCTATTAAAGAGCTCAATTATGATTTCAAACTTGCCGGTGAGAAGAGGTTATTTGACATCACCTCACTTGATGAATGGAGAAAGCGTATGAGAATGCCAAGTTGTTTAAAGAAAAGGTTAAAAGATGGCATGGCAAAAGAATACAAAAGCGTGAGTTTAATGTAGGTGATTATGTATTACTATACAACTATCGTTTGAGATTTTTTGTGGGAAAACTTCTCTCTAAATGGGAAGGTCCTTACGTTATCGAGGAGGTCTATCGTTCCGATACCATAAAAATCAACAACTTCGAAGGCACAAATCCGAAGGTGGTGAATGGTCAAAGAATTAAACATTATATCTCAGGTAATCCCATAAATGTTGAAACCAATGTTATTGAAACCGTAACCCTGGAGGAATACATAAGGGACACTTTCCGGAACGTTTCAGACTCCGAAAAGGAATAGGTATGTGGTACGGTAAGTAAACCAACTCCAAAACAGTTCAAATTGCAATTTTTCTCCGTTTTGGAATATTTAGAAAAAAATAAGAAGCAGTCCGGGAAGGACACGAGGGATCCACAAGGGTGGAGGGCGCGCCCTACCCCTGGGCGCCCCCTACCTCGTGGGCACCTCGTGTGCTCCAGACTCTGTTTTCTTGCACGATACGTATTTTGATCGGTAAAAATTCATTATATAATCTCCCAAAGGCTTTGACTCCTGTATCACGCAATTATCCTCTGTTCTTGTTTCGAGCTATTTTTCTGACAGATCTAGATTATCATGACGTCTCCAAGTGTCCCCAAGGACAAATTCTTTGAGAAGGTCATCAACCCTTACCTCGCGGAGGTGTTGCGACACCCTCAAACCATTGAGATGCGTGATGGGTTGCTGCACATCCACGATGTTGAGGGACCGAAGGGGACCGGAAGCATGGAGACGAGGCTCGAAGCAATGGAGCAACAAGTTTTCAAGTGCCAGGGGATGGTGGAACGTGGACTCAACTCCAACCACATGATGATCGCGGAGTTCACCAACAACCACAAGCTGGATGCCAAGAACATTGGGGAGACCATCTTCAAGCTTCACGAGAAGATCGAGCACCTTCAAGCCCAAATCTATGACCTGCAAAACCAAAACTGTGAGCATGAATATAGATTCAAGAGGATGAGTTTGGCTGCAGATTTGAGGATCCCGGAGACTCGATCATCCTTCTATGATGGTGAGGCTATGCCTTGGAAGATGGATGACAAGCCCGCATGATCAACAACTCCACCACCTTCCTCATAAACAAAGGAGACATAATCACATGGGTATGGGCACTCCCCTTGGCAACTGCCAAGCTTGGGGGAGGTTCCCCGGTATCGTATCACCATCACACTCCTTTCTTTACTGTTTTCTTAGTTCGATCCTATTAAGTAGTATCTCGATCTAGTAGAATAAAGTTTTGGTATGATCTACTTTTGAGTTTTGCTTTATGATCCCTCTATGTAATCGAGTCCATGAGCTATATAATAAAGATTAGTGTTGAGTCAAGGGCTTGATTATTTTGCCATGATCTTGAGGGAATAAAAGAAAAGAGAAAAAGAATAAAAAGAAACAAAGAAATCATATTGATCTTATTGAGAGTAATGACTTCACATAAAAAGAGTATGATGATTAAAAATTGTTGGGAGTTGGCAAACATAGCTTTGGTCATCGTTGCAATCAATAGGAAGTAATAAAGAAAGAGAGGTTTCACATATACATATACTCTCCTGGACATCTTTTATGATTGTGAGCACTCATTAAAATATGACATGCTAAAGACTTGATGTTGGACAAGGAAGACAACGTAATAGGTTATGTTTTCTTATATCTGAGATAAAGTATATTGTCATGGATCATCCAACGTGTTGAACTTGCCTTTCCCCCTCATGCTAGCCAAATTCTTTGCACCAAGTAGAGATACTACTTGTGCTTCCAAATACCCTTAAACCAAGTTTTGCCATGAGAGTCCACCATAACTACCTATGGATAGAGTAAGATCCTTCAAGTAAGTTGTCATCGGTGCAAGCAATAAAAACTGCTCTCTAAATATGTATGATTGATTGGTGTGGAGGAAATAAGCTTTATACGATCTTGTGATGTGGAAGAAATAAAAGCGACGGACTGCATAATAAAGGTTCATATCACAAGTGGCAATATAAAGTGACGTTCTTTCGCATTAAGATTTTATGCATCCAACCCTGAAAGCGCATGGCAACCTCTGCTTCCCTCTGCGAAGGGCCTATCTTTTATTATTATCTTCTACCTTATGCAAGAGTCATGGTGATCTTCACCTTTTCTTTTTACATTTTATCCTTTGGCAAGCACAGGGTGTTAGAAAGATCTTGATATATATATATATATATATATATATATATATATATATATATATATATATATATATATATATATATATAATTGGATGTAAGTTAGCACGAACTATTATTGTTGACATTACCCTTGAGGTAAAAGGTTGGGAGGCGAAACTATGAGCCCCTATCTTTCTCTGTGTCCGATTAAAACTCTATAACCACAAGTATTACGTGAGTGTTAGCAACTATGAAAGACTAAATGATAGTTGAGTATGTGGACTTGCTAGAAAGCTCTGACATAGACTCTTTATGATGTTATGATAAATTGCAATTGCCTCAATGACTGAGACTATAGTTTGTTAGTTCTCAATAAAGTTTCTGATTTGTACTTTGCATTGTGACAAGATTATTACTTGAGCATAAGAAATCATATAACAATATCCATATATGTTGCTGTTATGAGAATAATCATGATGTCCTCATGTCTGTATTTTATTTTATCGACACCTCTACCTCTAAACATGGGGAAATATTTAACGTTATAGGCTTTCTCTTGAGGACAAGCGAGGTCTAAGCTTGGGGGAGTTGATACGTCCATTTTGCATCATGCTTTTATATTGATATTTATTGCATTATGGGCCGTTATTACACATTATGCCACAATACTTATGCCTATTTTCTCTTATTTTACAAGGTTTACATAAGGAGGGAGAATGCCGGCAGCTGGAATTCTGGGCTGGAAAAGGAGCAAATATTAGAGACCTATTCTGCACAACTCCAAAAGTCCTGAAACTCCACGAAAGTTATTTTTGGAAATAATGAAAAATAGTATGTGGAAGAAATAAGCCAGGGGGGCTCCACCTGTCCACGAGGGTGGGGGGCGCGCCCTACCCCCTGGGCGCGCCCCCCTGCCTCGTGGGCCCCCTGTTGGCCATCCGGTGCCCATCTTCTGCTATATGAAGTCTTTCGCACGAAGAAAAATCATAAGCAAGCTTTCGGGACGAGACTCCGCTGCCACGAGGTGGAACCTTGGCGGAACCAATCTAGGGCTCCGACAGAGCTGTTCTGCCGGGGACACTTTCCTCCGGGAGGGGGAAATCATCGCCATCGTAATCACCAACACTCCTCTCATCGGGAGAGGCAATCTCAATCAACATCTTCACCAGCACCATCTCCTCTCAAACCATAGTTCATCTCTTGTATCCAATTCTTGTCTCCAAGTGTGGGATTGGTACCTGTAGGTTGCTAGTAGTGTTGATTACTCCTTGTAGTTGATGCTAGTTGGTTTATTTGGTGGAAGATCATATGTTCAGATCCTATATGCATATTAATACTCATCTGATTATGAACATGAATATGCTTTGTGACTAGTTACGTTTTTTCCTGAGGACATGGGAGAAGTCTTGCTATTAGTAGTCATGTGAATTTGGTATTCGTTCGATATTTTGATGAGATGTATGTTTTCTGTCCTCTAGTGGTGTTATGTGAACGTCGAATACATGACACTTCACCATTATTTGGGCCTAGAGGAAGGCATTGGGAAGTAATAAGTAGATGAAGGGTTGCTAGAGTGACAGAAGCTTAAACCCTAGTTTATGTGTTGCTTCGTAAGGGGCCGATTTGGATCCATATGTTTCATGCTATGGTTAGGTTTACCTTAATACTTTTGTTGTAGTTGTGGATGCTTGAAATAGAGGTTAATCATAAGTGGGATGCTTGTTCAAGTAAGAACAGCACCCAAGTACCGGTCCACCCACATATCAAATTATCAAAGTACCGAACGCGAATCATATGAACGTGATGAAAACTAGCTTGACGATAATTCCCATGTGTCCTCGGGAGCGTTTTTCTCTTATATAAGAGTTTGTCCAGGCTTGTCCTTTGCTAAAAAAAGGATTGGGCCACCTTGCTGCACTTTATTTACTTTTGTTACTTGTTGCTCGTTACAAATTATCCTATCACAAAACTATCTGTTACCTATAATTTCAGTGCTTGCAGAGAATACCTTGCTGAAAACTGCTTATCATTTCCTTCTGCTCCTCGTTGGGTTCGACACTCTTACTTATCGAAAGGACTACGATAGATCCCCTATACTTGTAGGTCATCATGTGCCACGCTTACTACGGCCCGACGGGGCGACGCAGCGGCGGCGCGAGGGTCGGTGGAGCCACGGAGACTGCCTGTAGCGGACGGCCCCGGGGCGGCGGTGGACCGCGGGCCACAACACTATGGCCCGAAGGGGCGACACAGCGGTGACGCGGGTCGGTGCAGCCGGGGAGAAGAACCACGTGGCGGCGGCGCTCGGCCTGATGGGGCGGCGCAGCGGCAGCCCATTGCTCGATCGGTAGAGGGCGCGCTGAACTCGGGACAGTCTTCATGGGGCCTTGATGTCTACTACACAACCTTCTTCTTGTAGACGTTGTTGGGCCTCCAAGTGCAGAGGTTTGTAGGACAGTAGCAAATTTCCCTCAAGTGGATGACCTAAGATTTATCAATCCTTGGGAGGCGTAGGATGAAGATGGTCTCTCTCAAGCAACCCTGCAACCAAATAACAAAAAGTCTCTTGTGTCCCCAACACACCCAATACAATGGTAAATTGCGTAGGTGCACTAGTTCGGCAAAGAGATGGTGATACAAGTGCAATATGGATGGTAGATATTGGTTTTTGTAAGCTGAAAATATAAAAACAGCAAGGTAGCGAGCGGTAAAAGTGAGCGTAAACGGTATTGCAATGATAGGAAACAAGGCCTAGGGTTCATACTTTCACTACTGCAAGTCCTCTCAACAATAATATCATAATTGGATCATATAACTATCCCTCAACATGCAACAAAGAATCACTCCAAAGTCACTAATAGCGGAAAACAAACGAAGAGATTATGGTAGGGTACGAAACCACCTCAAAGTTATTCTTTCCAATCAATCCGTTGGGCTATTCCTATAAGTGTCACAAATAGCCCTAGAGTTCGTACTAGAATAACACCTTAAGATACAAATCAGCCAAAACCCTAATGTCACCTAGATACTCCAATGTCAGCTCAAGTATCCGTGGGTATGATTATACGATATGCATCACACAATCTCAGATTCATCTATTCAACCAACACATAGAACATCAAAGAGTGCCCAAAGTTTCTACCGGAGAATCACGACGAAAACGTGTGCCAACCCCTATGCATAGGTTCATGGGCGGAACCTGCAAGTTGGTCACCAAAACATACATCAAGTGGCACGTGATATCCCATTGTCACCACAGATACGCACGGCAAGACATACATCAAGTGTTCTCAAATCTTTAAAGACTCAATCCGATAAGATAACTTCAAGGGGAAAACTCAATCCATTACAAGAGAGAAGAGGGGGAGAAGAAACATAAGATCCAACTATAATAGCAAAGCTCGCGATACATCAAGATCGTGCCAAATCAAGAACACGAGAGAGAGAGAGAGAGAGAGAGAGAGAGAGAGAGAGAGAGAGATCAAACACATAGCTACTGGTACATACCCTCAGCCCCGAGGGTGAACTACTCCCTCCTCGTCATGAAGAGCGCCGGGATGATAAAGATGGCCACCGGTGAGGGATCCCCCCTCTGGCAGGGTGCCGGAACAAGGTCCCGATAGTTTTCTGGTGGCTACAGAGGCTTGCGGCAGCGGAACTCCAGATCTAATCTCTGTTCTGGAAGTTTCACGATACGTAGGTATATATGGGTGCAAGGGGTACGTCGGTGGAGCTACGGGGGCCCCACGAGGCTGGGGGCGCGCCCTAGGGAGGGGGGCCCCACCCTCGTGAGCAGCTCCCGTATCTTCTGATATAGAGTCCAAGTCTATCAGGTAGGTTTCCTTCCAAAAATAACTTCTCCAGTTGATTTCGTTCCGTTTTGACTCCGTCTGATATTCCTTTTTCTTGAAACACTGAAATAGACATAAAAAAACAAATCTGGGCTGGGCCTCCGGTTAATAGGTTAGTCCCAAAAATAATATAAAAGTGGATAATAAAGCCCAATATTGCCTAAAACAGTAGATAATATAGCATGAAGCAATCAAAAATTATAGATACGTTGGAGACGTATCAGGCCTATGAAGGCGCGCACAACCGATGGGCCAGGTCGGTCGCACGGCGTGGATGAGACGGATCACAGCGGGCGGGTGATCGATCCGATCGCGCGCGAGGTCGGGGACGCCGCTCGACGGAGACGGGGTGGCGGCGGAGTCCGAGATGAAGCTGGCGACGATGGACGGCATGGGAAGACGTGCGAACGAGCGCGTCAGCGCCGGTACCCGGGCCAACAAAGCAGCACCGGCGCCAGGGCAGTAAGGCCCGAGCGACCAATGGAGCAGCGGCGCCTGAGCTCAAGGCAGCCGACGGGCTTGACGCAGCCGGGGACGAGGCCGGCGAGGTAACCCGCAGGGCCGCCGTGCTGACGCGGCGGAGGCGGGTGGCGTGGATCGATTGGCGGGCCGACGCGCGAGCGGGCGCTATGATTGGCCGCCGCATGGCGTGAGGCCGCCGGATGTAGGCGATGTAGGTGTCCCGGTCGAAGCAGGGCGGTGACGGCCGGCGCAGGGCGACGGGCGGGCCGGCGCGTGGACAACGGCCTTGAGGGACTGCCTGTTGCGCGAGGCCGCCGGGTCGGTGAGGTAGCTGGCCGATGTCGGAGTAGAGGCGCGGGGTGTCGATGGCGGCGGCGGGCGACGCGAATCAATCAAGCAAAGATCGAAAGACAAAAAAAACGCCGATCAAAACGACCGGCGAGAGAGCGAAAAAAACCCGAAGCGAGGACTCGGAAAAAAGACTCTCTAGGGTAGCCGGTCAGCACGGCCGGCGGATGAACCCTAGGTACGGGCGGCGCGGCCCCCGGCGGCGGTCATGGAGGCCGACCGCCCTAGGGGCAGTGCGAAAGCGGCTGCGGCTAAGATTTAAGATCGACTTGCGATAGATACCATATTAGAGGTTTTGGTGGAATAATTCGTTGTATTGCTTGAGTTTCGTGGATATATATATATATATATATATATATATATATATATATATATATATATAATACATTATCTATTTAAAATACGAGGTAAGTCAGAATACTTCCTAGTTTATCCTATATTTTCTAATACAATCACGTTACTCAACACGAGGTACTAGTACTAAATTCGAAACTGTTAATTTGACTGAACGCGAAACAGGTTGAGAACAAATGCTGGTGCAGTCCTTGCCAACCCTCCTGGTCCTGGTTCTCGCTCTTATATGTACTCTCTCCCTTCTTAATTACTCCCTCTGTAAACTAATATAAGAATATTTAGATCACTATTTTAATAATTTAAACGTTTTTATATTAGTTTACAGAGGGAGCATTTGTCTTTTATAAAGATTTCAACAAATGACTACATGTAAAGTAAAATGAGTGAATCTACAGTCTAAAATATATCTACATACATTTATATGTGATAGCTTATTTGAAATTTTTAAGAAAACAAATATTTAGAAACGAAGGAAGTATATATATTTGTGCATCGTTCTCTTTGTATACATGTGGATCGCGTGCTTTTCTGGTGTTTCCTTTTCCCGCCTTTCCCTTTGCTTAGCAAGGTCGAGTTCCTTCTCGCATGCTAAAAAGAAAGACAGCCAGGACCAGTACGCGTGGATCGTACACAGACGCAGGCAACTAGAAGAAAGCAAGTGCTTGTCTACGCACACAGGACCCATGTGCAAATATGAATATTTCGAAACCTCACGTTTCGTCATTTTTGGTTAGGAGGAATATAAACAACACATGACATAAGATGCGGCTTCTGCCTGCACACCTTTGTTAACCTTGTGACTTCCGCGGTAAGCATCGAACCGGGGACTTGGTCTGCAGAAAAGCTTTGCTTGTAATCCGTTCCTTCTTCGGTCACATGACATACTCCTGTGTTGCTAGTTGTATCACGTTGGTTTGTGATTGAATTGCACGACCTACGTGGAAGTGCAGTCAATTACAAAAACGGGTTTGCTAAATCTCAGTCGACTGAGATCGGCGATACTATATTCGTGAGATCTTATGTGGAGACCCGTGTAAAATTTTCTTTCAATTTTTTCTTTCCTTTTTTTTATTTTTGTCAACTAAGATTTGGTTAGATCTCAGTCGACTGAGATCTAGCAACCTAAGAGCGACTCCAAGGGGGACCCAAATTGTATGCACGTGTCCGTTTGGATTGAAACGGACCAAAACGCCGGTCAAACGCGCCGACCCAAACCCAAAACGTCTCTGCTCGGTGTCCGTCTGGACACATTTCAGACCCAAAATTGCGACCGGTATGCATCCACGCGGACACCAAACTCACGTTGCGTGTCCGCTCGGTGTCCGTCACGGCTCTACCTGTCGGTTGCCCAAGCACCGCCAGCGGTCGTAGTAAATGCGGCCACCTAACTCAGGAACCCATGGCAGCGTGTGGAAGCATCCGGGACATCGTCGTTTAGTCGGCTTCATCCACTTCTTCCCCGTCCAGATCTGGACACGTGTGCTCCCTTGCCGGCGACCAGAAAACCCTAGCTTGCCAAGAGGTTCTTCGGCAAAAACAAGGACAAGCTCACGCTCGGTGCGAGCTCGTCCCGCGCGCCTCCTCCTCCGTCGGCGCCGGCTCCTCGGCGCGGCGGGCTGCGGGAGCGGCTGTGCATTCCGGTGCACCAGACGCGGTGGCACTGGCAGTACCGCCAGCCGCTGCCAACCCAAATGTCAACCTTCCCCATGGTTGGCATTTGGACCCACGTTGAATCCCCGTGTCGGCGGTGCCACAGTCGCAGCGGGCGCAGGCAGAGGAGGTGCGTCGGCGCCACGCCCACCTCATGCCTGAGCAGCTGCGTCAAGCAACCTACGCGCCAGACTCCCACAACTTGGAGGCGTGGTTCGCGAAGGAGCATGACGTCGGCCCGCGCGGCGGCGTGCAACTCAACCCCGGCTACGTGCCACCGTCTCCCAAGGTCAAGCCGGAGGAGGAGGCGGCGACCCAGCGTGCCATGGAGGAGAGCAGGCGCGGCGAGGGCGCGCACTGGGACGGCCTGGAGGAGGCTCTTGCCCTCTCTGCTGCCGGGGACCGTGTCATCCCCCCGCCGCCGCCGGCACTCCCTGAGCCCAAGGTCGTGTCAGATCAGTACCATTGGGCCGCCCACTGAGCCTGAGTCGGAGCAGTACCATTGGACCGACCAACTCCGCAAGTGGGTCCGCGCGCCGCCCGTGTGGCTTGTGGCGTGACACCGGAGCAGGAGGCGGCGTACCTCCAGCAATGGAGGACCCACGCATTGGTGGAGGAGCACGCCAAGGACGAGCGTCGGATGCAGGCGGAGCGCGAGCAGGAGGAGTGTTGTGCCCGCTGGGCACAAGAGGAGGAGGAGGAGGAGCGCGACCTTGTGGCGCAGGATGCGGAGGCGGCATTCCCGTGGGCTGGCCCGATGCCGGAGTTGATCGACCTCACCGGCTCGTGGGAGAACGACGACGCCTACGGCCGCATGCGGGGAGGCATAAAGTCTTTTTATGTTTAATTAAGTTATATTAAAGCTTAAATGGACTTTGTTGGGCAATTGACCGGGCATTTAATGTTTAATTATGTAAGTTTGGACGTGTGTGGTTTTTTAGTTCACGCGCAATGAAAATGCCTCGGGCCAGCATTGGGTACATGGGTCGATCCAAACGAAAGCAGATACGCCGTCCGCTCGATCGACACAAACAAACAAAACGCACGTCCGTTAAAGTCTGCGCGTTGGAGTTGCTCTAAATTCCTTGGCTCCCGGGCACACTATGAAAGAGAACGAGGCGTAATCAGCAGCTCGCAGAAGCACTCCACCTGAAAAGTTTTTCGTGGCATCAACCTTGCTTTTCTCTTTATGTTTTGTCAGGAAATTGCTTCGTCCGGTGACAGGGATAGCGGTGGAGACGGGAGACGCCGATTGGCAGCAGCAAAAGCGGGAGGATAGTGGGGTTGGAACCGACGGCGGAGGCACCCGATGCGGCCGTCTGGCACGTTCAGTTTTGGCGCGCGCCGGGGACGGAGACCGATGGGTGGTCCATCGATCGCGGGACGGAGACGGCTTTGCGGCTCCCGGGCGGTGGAGTAGGGAGCGACCGCACTCCCGGGCCAGCCGGGCAGCACTGGATGCACGCGTCCGCCAGGAGCCGAAGGGATCACGGCGCCGATTTTGCCTTGCCCCGCCCGCGCGTGGCTTGAGAAGTTCCCAGCTCAGCGGAGCGGGCGGAGGAACCCATGATTATCATCTTCCGGCGTTGTGGGCGTACCAACAAAGCGTCGGTCAAAGTTTATGCGCTGCCTGCATGCAGTATCGGAGGCCCCGGCGCCGGTGGCCAATTATTAAAACCAAAAGGACCATTTTGTTCTGGCGATGAGTCGTTTTCATTCACACATAGGGGGTCAAGTTAGGCGCCTCGTGCTGGTCATTCCCTACTTCATAGTAGGAGTTTTTACGGTGGACCTTTGTAAAATTGTGTTCATCCTGCTATTTGGTTTGTGGAAAAAATTAAGGAGGTTGAAAACTAATTTTTCATAATCAAAATGGCGAACCCATTCAGACCGTAAGAAAAACATATTAGTTTTCGTTCAAAAGTAAAGACATGAAGATGGGTTTGCTATTTCTCAATCTTTGATAAAGATGTCATGTTCGGATCGACAAAGTTCTGAAAATATTATCGTGCCTTTGGTTATGATCCGTGAACTTCAAAGCTAGTATCAGACATGTTTGGTTTCTCATCCTACAAACTACTGTACAAGGTAATAGTACTGTCGTGTTCAGACAGTATTGCGGACTAAGTATAGTTTTGATGGCTACGAGCAAGTCTAGTAAAGCCCTCAAACGCTCAAACCCCTAAAAATAACTGTTTTTTTTACAGTTTTCGTCAAAAAAAAGCCGTAAATTAGAACCCCTAAACCCTCAAACCCGTAAAAAAAAAATTAAAGGTCCAACCCTCAAACATTTTCCTAACCTGTAGAAGTGAGGGTTGGGAGGAAAAACTCCCCCCCAACCTGCACTCCTCTTCCACCCTCGCGCGGGAGGGAAGTTTCATCCCCGCGCCGCGCCCTCCCCCGATCACGTCGCAGCCGCCGCCAGCCCGCCGCCCCTCCGCGCCCCCGCCGCCCGCCGCCCGCCCGCCACCCCTCCCCGCCCCGCCCCTCCGCATCGACGCCACCCGCCCGCCGCCCCGCCGCCCCTCCGCGCCCCGCCCCGGACGCCCGCCCGTCGCCCCACCGCGCCCCGCCTCGGCCGCCCGCCCCGCCCCGCCCCGGACACCGCCCCCCTGCGCCCCGCCCCGGCCACCCGACCGCGTCCCCGCCCCGCTCGACGCCGGCCCCCGACGCGTCCCCGCCCCGCTCGACGCCGGCCCCGGCTCCCAAAGGTGAGATTTTTTTATTTTTCAGTTTTAATTTTCTGCTTCATTGGCACTCACAATTACTGCCACTCGGTATGTAGATGGAGGTGAACAACGACGACATGGACTCGTTGTCCGATTCGTCAGATTGGTCGTCATCCAACGATTCGGACATTGACTAGATGTTGCAAGACGACGACGTCGAGATGATGAGCCTCCTCGTCGACGTGCAAGCGTTTGAAGACCGCGCGAAGCTTATGGATCAGAGGAGAGGGTCGAAGATGGGGTGACTCACCATCTACCGGAACCGTGCTCTCGGACGGGAATGCGGGTACTCGGTTATGGCATACCCGCGGATTATACCGACGAGTATCTTCGCATTGGGCAAGATACAACCACGGAGTCCGTCTGTAGGTTTGCCAAGTTGGTCATCCGGTTGTATGGTGAGCAGTATCTTCGGGCACCAAACGAGGAAGATACAAAGAGATTAATGGAAATGAATGGAAAAAGGGGATGGCCGGGGATGCTTGGTAGTCTTGATTGCATGCATTGGAGGTGAAAAAATTGCCCAAAGGCATGGCACGAAATGTATTGCGGTAAAATCCGTGATGCTACCATTGTGCTTGAGGCCGTAGCATCAGAGGACACATGGATTTGGCATGCATTCTTTGGGTTGCCGGGAACACTCAATGATATCAATGTCCTCAATAGATCTCCTTTGTTAAAAAGATTAATTTCTGTGGATGCTCCAGTGCAACTACAAAATCATGGACAATGAGTACTCAATGAGATACTATCTCACCGATGGCATCTATCCCGAATGGGCAACTCTTGTGAAGTCCATCAAGGAGAAAAATGGGGTGCCCTTAACAAGAAAAGAGGCTCATTTCACCAAGTACAAGAGGCAACCTGTGACGCCCCCGATTCAATCGTACACTAATCATGCACACAAATGTGTACGATCAAGATCAGAGACTCACGGGAAGATATCACAACACAACTCTACAAATAAAATAAGTCATACAAGCATCATAATACAAGCCAGGGGGCTCGAGGGCTCGAATACAAGTGCTCGATCATAGACGAGTCAGCGGAAGCAACAATATCTGAGTACAGACATAAGTTAAACAAGTTTGCCTTAAGAAGGCTAGCACAAACTGGGATACAGATCGGAAGAGGCGCAGGCCTCCTGCCTGGGATCCTCCTAAACTACTCCTGGTCATCGTCAGCGGGCTGCACGTAGTAGTAGGCACCTCCAGAGTAGTAGGAGTCGTCGTTGAAGGTGGCGTCTGGATCCTGGGCTCCATCGTCTGGTCGCAGCAATCGGGTAGAGAGATGGGGGAAAAGGGGAAACGAGGCAACCGTGAGTACTCATCCAAAGTACTCGCAAGC
The DNA here is from genome assembly GCA_032464435.1 of Aegilops umbellulata. Classification (NCBI taxonomy): domain Eukaryota; kingdom Viridiplantae; phylum Streptophyta; class Magnoliopsida; order Poales; family Poaceae; genus Aegilops; species Aegilops umbellulata. Next base: position 269,175,122 of record CP136059.1, on the reverse strand, counting down.
AAGGAGCTACACTACATATGCATGGATATATGTGTAAGGGGCCATATCAGTGGACTGAACTGCAGAATGTCAGAATAAGAGGGGGATATCTAATCCTGTCGAAGACTACGCTTCTGACAGCCTCCGTCTTGCAGCATATAGAAGAGAGTAGATTGAAGTCCTCCAAGTAGCATCGCATAGCATAATCCTACCCGGCGATCCCCTCCTCGATGCCCTGTTAGAGAGCGATCGCCGGGTTGTATCTGGCACTTGGAAGGGTGTGTTTTATTAAGTATCCGGTTCTAGTTCTCATAAGGTCAAGGTACAACTCCAAGCCATCCTGTTACCGAAGATCACGGCTATTCAAATAGATTAACTTCCCTGCAGGGGTGCACCACATAACCCAACACGCTTGATCCCATTTGGCCGGACACACTTTCCTGGGTCATGCCCGACCTCGGAAGATCAACACGTCGCAACCCCACCTAGGCACGATAGAGCGGTCAGCACGCCGGTCTAATCCTAAGCGCACAGGGGTCTTTGCCCATCGCCCATAGCACACCTGCACGTTGCGAACACGGCCGGAAGCAGATCTAGCCCCCTTAATACAAGCACGAGCTTATGATCCAATGCGGCGCGCGCCACTCAGTCGCTGACATCATGAAGGCTTCGGCTGATACCACGACGTCGAGTGCCCATAATTGTCCCCGCGTAGTTGGTTAGTGCGTATAGGCCAGTAGCCAGACTCAGATCAAATACCCAGATCTCGTTAAGCGTGTTAAGTATCCGCGAACGCCGACAGGGCCAGGCCCACCTCTTTCCAGGTAATCTCAACCTGCCCTGCCGCTCCGCCACAAAGATCTACACAGAGGGCCGTCGGGACAAAGGTCCTTTCAGCCCCCAATCCGTGAATCACTCACGGGTACTCCTCGAGCCGACCCGACTTTAGCCACCACATGTATCATGCATAAAGTATAGTATATACCCGTGATCACCTCCCGAGTGATCACGGCCCGATAGTATAACACAGCAGACGGACAAGAATGTAGGGCCACTGATGGAAAACTAGCATCCTATACTAAGCAGGTAGGATTGCAGGTAAAGGTGACAATAGTAGTAGCAAAGACAGGCTATGCATCAGGATAGGAATAACGGAAAGCAGTAATATGCTACACTACTCTAATGCAAGCAGTATAGAGAAGAGTAGGCAATATCTGGTGATCAAGGGGGGGGGGGCTTGCCTGGTAGCTCTGGCAAGAGAGAGGGGTCGTCAACTCCGTAGTCGTACTAGGTAGCAGCGGCGTCGGTCTCGGTGTCTAGCGAGAGAAGAGGGGGGAAGAAACAATAAATATTTAAGCAAGCAGATGCATAGCGATGCATGACATGAAAAGTATCGGTGCTAGAGGTTCCCTAACGCGGTATGAGGTGATACCGGTGAAGGGGGGGAACATCCGGGAAATTATCCCGGGTGTTTCGCGTTTTCGGACAAATGAACCGGAGGGGGAAAGTTGCGTGTTTGCTATGCTAGGGATATGCGGTGGCCGAACGGGCTGCGTATTCGGATTCATCACGTCGTTTTGAGCAACTTTCATGTAGAAAGTATTTTCATCCGAGCTACATTTTATTTTATATGATTTTTTTAAAGTTTTAAATCATTTTTAGAATTTATTTAATTATTTTAAATCAACATTATCCAGAATAGTGTATGATGACATCAGCATGACGTCAGCATGACGTCGGCAGTCAACAGGGCGTTGACTGGGTCAAACTGGCATGTGGGTCCCAGCTGTCATTGACTGTTAGCTAACCTAACAGATTAAGTTAATCTAATTAGGATTATTTAAGTTAATTAATTATCTTAATTAATTAATTAATTAAATTTCATTATTATTATTAACCTTAATCTTTTTCTAGTTCTCTGGGCTTGGGGCCCCTAGTCATAGGCCCCAGGGGACATAGCGGGTGCCAGCGCTAGCGGGTGTGGGCGAGCATGGGCGTCCGACGGGGCGGACCCGAGCGGAGGCCGTTGGGGCACCGCGGGCGGCTCGCCGGAGCGCGGCCGCGGCGAGCAGGTGAGGCGAGCCAGACCACGGCCGCCGCCGGCGAAGGGAGGCGGGTCGGCAAGCGGCGGCAGCAGGAGGCGGCGTCGGAGTGGGGCCGCGCGAACGGGCGCCGGGAAAGGAGCGCTCGGTGCAGCCAGGGGGCGCCGTCGTGAGCGAGGCCGGCCGGCCGAGCGAATGCAGGGAAGGCTGGGGCCGCAGTAGCAGTGAAGCAAAGCGACGACGGGCGCGGGCAGTGCCGTGCGCACGCACGGCGGGAGCAGCAACAGCAGGAGAGGCCCTATCGAGGGCGCGGGTCCGTGCAGCGTGCACGCGGCGGAGCAAGGCAGCTCGGCCACGGGACGCGGGCTCAGCGGGCAGGGCGCGTCAAAGCAGCAGCAGCTCGAGGAGCAGTGAATGCTCGAGGCGTGCATGCGCGCCGGTGCGGACGATGGCCGCGTGACGCTAGCGGGGGAAGCGGGAGCGGAGAGGGGGCAGCCGTGCTCGGTCGAGGGCGAGCGAGGCGCGACGTTCGGGCGCGACTCGACGCGTGTATGGGGCGGTGTGCGCGAGCGTGGTGTGGACTGCGCCTGCGACAGAGGGGAAGGAAGGGAGCTCACGGCGATGCGTAGGGTCAAGGGCAACGGGGCGTGGGGAGGACGACGGTGATGTAGGGGAGGCAGGCCGACGAGGTCCAGGCGGGGGGGGGGGGGGAGGGGGCGACGGCGTTCGGCGCCGACGTTCTCCTCCCTCGATCCCGATCCAGTCGGGGAAGGGGGGAAGATATTTTTGGAAAGAGGGGGAGAGTGTCGGTGGGGGTTTAGGTCACGGGGGGAGGAAGGGCCATATAGGCCAGATGGTTGGGCCGGCCTGGTGGCCAGCTGGGCCATTTGGCTGAGTTGACCAGGGAGCCTTTTTCTCTTTCTCTTTCTTTTGTTTTTGTTTAGTAGTTTTTCCTTTCTTTTATTTATTTCTCCTTTCTGTTTTATTTAGTTTAAAGCACTTAGGCACTTTGTAAAATTATGTTTTCTTCAATATAATTATCATACCAATATTTGTCACACACCGAACATTTTTTATTTAATGTTTTGAAAACTTTGACTGTTTGCTAAATTTAAATACGAATTTAGAGTGTTTTGAACTAACACGCGAGTACCAACAGTAAACGGGATGGCGTGGCATCATTAGCGAAGTTTTACTGTAGCATGATTATCCGGGCGTCACACAGCCCGCAAGTATATTGAGAGACCTTTCGGTGTTTTGCAAGCAAGGTTTGCCATAGTTCGGGGTCCAGCTCGATTTTGGGACAAAAAAACCTTGGTGAACATCATGAAATGTTGTGTGATTCTACACAATATGATCCTAGAGGATGAGAGGGGGTTAAACCTCCCTTGTTTCTATGACAATGTTGGTACCCGTGTGCAATCGGAAATAAACCCTTCTCGCATACACGCTTTTCTTCAAGCACATCGTGAGATAGAGGATGCAACCACTCATGGTCGGCTCCGGGATGATCTAGTAGAGCACCACCGGCAGTTGGATGGGCGGCGCATTGGCCCATGATGTATCTTTGTTTTACTTTTCTATGTCCTATTTGATTCGAACAATTATTGTAATTTGCTCAAACATTGTTGTAATAATTTGAATGATTATTGTTTTATTCGGTGGTGTAATAATAACTAGAATGATTATTGTTTTATGTCAAATGTGATGGAATTTGTGATATGTCATATGATGAAATGTGATGAAATGTGTGATATGTGAAATGATAGTTTTAAAGGTTGGGGTTGAGGCAAAGACTAGAACCCTCAGATCCAACCCTTAAACTACTTTAAGGGTTGGATCTGAGGGTTCTAGTCTTTGCCCCTGTTTTTCAACCCTTAAAAGTGCCAAAAACTGGCACTTCACAACCCTTAAAACTGCTTTAAGGGTTTGAGTGTTCTACTAGACATGCTCTAAGTTTTTTGCAGCGGGACCAATCCACTCAGGTTCAAATCTTAGACTTGGCACAGGTGATCACACATTTTTTTAATTTATTTCAGGTTCTCCACGCTATTCTTTCAGTGGTATGGCATTTTTCGTCAACTACAGGGCATACATGACAACTTACTCAATCTAAAAAAACTCAGAAAATGTATTTTTGATTTGGAAGAAGGATAGCCTTGTCTTTTTACAATCTTCTCTTTACTAATCAATGACCAAGAGCGTATTTAGCGAGGTTATGTGCTCGAAATTTAATTCTCCAGCTTTAAAGATGAAGGAGCTCGACTGAAAAGCCGAAATCATGATGGAAATCTCTACGATGATATTGCCCTGCAAACCTCTTGTGCCAACATTCATTGACCACCTCTTCCCAATCAGAAGGCATAACCAATCAACTTGGGGATAAATCATGGGCTAAAGCTAAAGCCTCACGACATGCCATGGCTTCAAGGGATGCCGGAGCAGTAACATACCATGGTTGAAGATAAGTAATGTCTTGCCAAGTCCATACAGAACACACCTGGGGAGTCCAAATTTCATGATCAAAACACGACACCATCAACTCGATTTTTGGCAAAACCCATAGCGCGAATTTGGAGAAACTCTATAGGTGTGGACAATTAGTGGTGTCGGCTCTGAAACGAACGCCACCGGTGGAATAGCAGCAAGGATAAATACATGCCGACACCACTACTAAAAAATGTTAAAGCACATGAATAAGAAAGTACGGTCAAGAACTAACATATCCAAAACAAGATCGGGATAATACATGTCAATCATATATCTGACCCAACTCATGAACTTTAGCAACATTATATCTCCGAGGAGCACATATTCTTAAGTGTGTTTATCAAAGACTCTAGGGGTCAATCATAAGAGGACTTCCATTACAAATTATGCAAAGACCAATACGGGAACATATATCATCTCCGCACCCAAGGCTTCAATAAAAAACACCCAGCAAATTTACATTTAGGTGCATACATATGAATTTACAGTGAGAAAAATAAGTGGCTTATGATCAATCTCTAGGTTTATTTTTGTTTAGAGAATTCAAATAGTAACTGTTGAAGGCTTATTGTCCGACACTTTCTGAACCAAACTATTCCAAACTATGTACAACAAGTGGATACGTTCTTAATATTGGTGGCATAAATAACCAGTTGTTATTAACATCATGACCTTGAGTTACACATTCTCGTTGTATAACTTGTGGTTATGCCATTTCCTCAACCTAACACCATAAGTGTCATTCTTTCCTTTTGTATGAAGTAACCCAACTTACAATTCTCGCCCATAGTTGATGTACATGAATATGCCGCTGGAAATTCAAATGTGTCATAAGCATTAGGAAGCTCAAACATTCTACCACGCTCATAGAAAAATATTGCTAATGACATAATAGTCAAAAAAAATGTTGCGCTTGAAATATCATGGTAAGAGAAACAAGACAAACAAATGCCAAAGAAGCAATGTAGCAAATTTGTTCCTAAAACAAGATATATCTACTAATGAAAAAACACCTCAATTAAAAAATGGTGTGATTAGTGATACCTCTCCGTCGTATCTACTTTTTGAAACACTTTTGCCCTTGTTTTGGACTCTAACTTGCATGAATTGAATGGAACTAACCCAGACTGACGTTGTTTTCAGCTGAATTGCCATGATGTTATTTATGTGCAGAAACAAAACTTCTCGGAATAACGTGAAACTTCATGGAACATATTTTTGGAAATAATAAAAAATCGATGCAAAAGATGAAGGCCACGGGGGCCACCACCTGTCCACGAGGGTGCCCCCCCCCTAGGCGTGCCCCCTACCTCGTGGGCCCCATGTGGCTCCTCCGACGCCAACTCCAACTCTATATATTTGCTTTCGAGGAGAAAAAAATAAAGCAGAAGAAATAATCGCGTTTACGATACGGAGCCGCTGCCAAGCTCTAAAACCTCTCGGGAGGGCCGATCTGGAGTCCGTTCGGGGCTCCGGAGAGGGGGATTCATCGCCGTCGCCATCATCAACCATCCTCCATCACCAATTTCATGATGCTCACCGCCATGCGTGAGTAATTCCATCGTAGGCTTGCTGGACGGTGATGGGTTGGATGAGATCTATCATGTAATCGAGTTAGTTTTGTTAGGGTTTGATCCCTAGTATCCACTATGTTCTGAGATTGATGTTGCTATGACTTTGCTATGCTTAATGCTTGTCACTAGGGCCCGAGTGCCATGATTTCAGATCTGAACCTGTTATGTTTTCATGAATATATGTGTGTTCTTGATCCTATCTTGCAAGTCTATAGTCACCTACTATGTGTTATGATCCGGCAACCCCGAAGTGACAATAATCGGGACCACTCCCGGTGATGACCATAGTTTAAGGAGTTCATGTATTCACTATGTGCTAATGCTTTGTTCCGGTTCTCTATTAAAAGGAGGCCTTAATATCCCTTAGTTTCCATTAGGACCCCGCTGCCACGGGAGAGTATGACAAAAGATGTCATGCAAGTTCTTTTCCATAAGCACGTATGACTATATTCGGAATACATGCCTACATTACATTGATGAATTGGAGCTAGTTCTGTGTCACCCTATGTTATACTTATTACATGATGAACTGCATCCGGCATAATTATCCATCACCGAATGCCTACGAGCTTTTCCTATACTGGTTCTCGCTTATTTACTTTTATGTTGCTACTGTTACAATCACTACAAAATACCAAAAATATTACTTTTGCTTCTGTTACCGTTACCACTACTATCATATTACTTTGCTACTAAATACTTTGTTGCAGATATTAAGTTATCCAGGTGTGGCTGAATTGACAACTCAGTTGCTAATACTTGAGAATATTCTTTGGCTCCCCTTGTGTAGAATCAATAAATTTCGGTTGAATACTCTACCCTCAAAAATTGTTGCGATCCCCTATTCTTGTGGGTTATCAAGACTATTTTCTGGCGCCGTTGCCGGGGAGCATAGCTCTATTCTTTGAGTCACTTGGGATTTATATCTGCTGGACACTATGAAGAATTTGAAAGACGCTAAGACAACAATTTATTCCTCAACTACGAGGGGAGGTAAGGAACTGCCATCTAGCTCTGCACTTGATTCACCTTCTATTTTGAGTAAGCTTGCGACACCTAAACCTGCTTCTGCTATTCGTTATGATATGTCGCATGTTATTGATGATGCCACTTCTGCTATGCATCATACTTATGATGAAACTACTTCTATGCTTGATACTTCTCTGCCACTTGGTGAATTTCTTGATGAACAAATTGCTACGGCTAGAGAGAAAGAAATTATTGAAACTGATTATATTGATGAATGTGATGATGAAGATATGCCTGTTATTCCTAAGGGTTATGTTTTTTATATGGAAGCTTCTGCAGCTATTTTAGCTTGCAAAGATAGATATGAACTAAAAAGGTTATTAGTTGAATGGAATAAGTAATATCTTAAAGATAGAATGAAACCTGACCCTGCTTTTGCTACTTCACCTATCTGTGTTGCCGATAAGGATTATGAATTCTTTGTTGATCCTGATATAATTACTTTGGTTGAATCTGATCCTTTTCATGGTTATGAATCTGAAGCTGTTGTGCCACACCTTACTAAATTAAATGATATAGCCACCCTGTTCACTAATGATGAGAGCTCTCGCTACTTTTATATCCTTAAAATATTTCTGTTCGCATTAAAGGGTGATGCTAGGATATGGTATAATTCTCTTGATCCTGGTTGTGTGCGCAGTCCCCAGGATATGATTTATTACTTCTCTGCTAAATATTTCCCTGCTGATAAGAAACAAGCTGCTTTTAAGGGAAATACACAACTTTGTGCAAATTGAAGAATAGAGACTCCCACAAGCTTGGGGGAGGCTTCTCAAGTTACTTAATGCTTTGCCTGATCATCCTCTTAAGAAAAATGAAATACTTGATATCTTTTATAACGGACTAACCGATGCTTCCAGAGATTACCTGGATAGTTGCGATGGTTCTGTTTTTAGGGAAAGAACATCGGATGAAGCTGAAATTCTATTGAATAATATGTTGACAAATGAAAATAATTGGACACCTTCTGAGCCAGCTCCTGCTCCAATCGATGAGCCTATTCCTAAACCAACTCCGAAGAAGAGAGGTGTTCTATTTCTCAGTCCTGAAGATATGCAAGAGGCAAAGAAATCTACGAAAGAAAAAGGTATTAAAGCTGAAGATGTTAAGAATTTACCTCCTATTGAAGAAATACATGGTCTTAATTTACCGCCCATCAAAGAAACATATGATATTAATGCGTTACCTATTGAAGAACCTCCTAGTCTTGATAACCCGACACAGGTAGTAAAGGTAAATTCTCTCTATAGATATGATAGAGCTGAAGTCCCTCTTACTAAATTTGCTAGCCAATGCTTGGATGAGTTTGATAACTCTATGGTTAAGCAAGAAGATTTGAATGCTTATTTTGATAGACAATTTAAATACGATTCAAATATGATTAAACACTTGGGTGATTATACGGCTAATATTAGAGGTGAACTTGAACTTGTTAGCAAACATGCTTATATGGTTACCACTCAAGTAGAGCAAGTACTTAAAGCTCAAAATGATTTACTCAATGAAATGAATAGTAAGAAAAATGATTATGTTGTTAGAGTGGCTACTAGAACTGGTAGAATGACTCAGGAACCTTTGTATCCTGAAGGTCACCCTAAGAGAATTGGACAAGATTCTCAGAGAAATAATATTGATGTACCTAGTTCTTGTAAAAAGAAGAAAAAGAAAAAGATAGGACTTTGCAAACTTCTAGTGAACCTATTGCCGAACCACATGATAATCCAAATGATATCTCTATGTCTGATGCTGAAACACAATCTGGTAATGAACATGAACCTAATGAAAATGCTAATGATGATGTTCATGATGATGCTCAACCTAGTAATGATAATGATGTAGAAATTGAACCTGTTGTTGATCTTGATAACCGACAATCAAAGAATCAACGTTATGATAAGAGAGACTTTGTTGCTGGGAAACATGGTAAAGAAGGAGAACCATGGGTTCAAAAACCCATGCCTTTTCCTCCCAAACCATTCAAGAAAAAGGATGATGAGGATTTTGAGCGCTTTGCTGAAATGATTAGACCTATCACTACAAAAAAATATACTTCCGTGATGATACGTGTTTGTCATAGTAGGTCGCGTTTTCTGTCATGCATGTACATCCATGACAAATCTATGACAGAATCAAGATAGTCATACCTGTGCTGTCGTAGAAGTGTTCCATGACATTACCAAAATTATCATCACGGAAGTGTCCACTTCCATGACGATAAATCGCGCGTCACAGAAGTGCTTTCGTCAAGGGTGACCGACACGTGGCATCCACCGTAACGGAACGCCGTTAAGCTATCGGGTCGGGTTTTGGATCCGATAACCCGTTAACAGCCCCGACCAATGGGGATTTTCCACGTGTAAAATCATCATTGGCTGGAGGAGACACGTGTCATGTCCGCGTTGGCACAGGTGTCACTCATCCAATGGGTGAGACGCGCCTATGATATGTTGACAAGTGGACCGGCCCGTCAAGTTTAAATGGGCCGGCCCAACTGAAGGCCCACAATATTTTGCGGACCATAATGGGTCGGCCCCGCTAAAGGCCCACGAGATTTTGCGGACCATAATGGGCTGGCCCAGCTAAAGGCCCACAAGATTTTGCGGGCCATAATGGGCCGGCCCATGTAAAGGCCCACAAGATTTTTGTGTGCCATAATGGGCCGGCCCAGGTAAAGGCCGACAAGATTCTTGCGGATCATAATGGGTCGGCCCAGCTAAAGGCCCACGAGATTTCGCCGACATTAATGGGCCGGCCCCGCTGTAGGACCACAAGATTTTGAGGACCCTAGTAGGCCGGCCCATTAACTGGCTGCCATGTTTTGGGCCAAATGCCGGCCCATATTTGATTTGGTCCATTAATGGCTTGCCATGCTCCGGGCCTAATAGTGGCCCATATGAGATCCGGCCCGTTAAAAGCCTACCACGTTCTGGGCCAAATTACGGGCCTGGTCAGGTCTGGCCCTTTAAGAGGCTTTGGGCTCAGTTATGGCCCATTTCAGATTCGGCCCGTCAACTAGACATTATGCTTTTGGGCCCACTTGCTGAAGGCCCACTTAGTAATTCGGCCTGATATTAGTTTTGGCCTGTTAAGGGCCCGTTTAACATTTCGGCCCTATATTAATTTCGGCCTGTTAAAAGCCCGTCATATAGTTGGGCCTAACTACGACCCGGTTTGCATCCGGCCTGCTCGCAGCCGATATCTGATTGGGCCAAATAAGGACCGAGACAATTTTGGCCTGTTAAAAGCCCGTGATTTGATTCGCACAATCATGGGTCGGGGTTCATTTCAGGCTGCTGCCGGCCCGTGAGCTGTTCGGCACGTTTCAGGCCCAACCTACATCGTGATTGCATGACGGCCTGATTATGTATCGTAATTTTACGGTTTGGCCAGTTTACTGCGAAGACAAGATATATATACAGTAAAATAACTGCAGCATCGTGAATAAGAAAAAACCTAGAATATACAATAAAGAAATTACGGCATATTACATCCACTAGGCATCAAAGTTCGCCACTATGATAATAAAGCACAAGCAGACAGCAGATTACATACACTGGGCATCAAAGATCGCCACCAGTGCAATAAACACGTCGACAAAATAATATACAAAACCGACAACACTTCAATAGAGTTCAAGAAAGGTTAGCCCTGCTGGGGAGCTGCAGCGCAAACAGCTGAGCAAGATGATGAGACTGCGCTTGTTCAACACTTATATCTTCCTCACTCTGAAAGGTAAACAAGCAGACAGATGACAGGTTTTGCACATAAAAGTATCAGTGCTGACAATTCATCGCATTTCTTACTGATGAATAAAGTGACATAGTTTAAAATTGCATTAACACAATATGGTATTGTTTAGGTCAAGACATGGCAGGAAATGACATTGTGAAGGAGTTGGCAGCTTCACGACACCACTGGATTACAGATCAAGAACTCATAAGTATCAATGGTTAGTGTGCTGTCAATTTATACCATTTCAGATTGGCAAATAAAGAGACGGTTTAAATAATAGTAGAATGATATGACATTGTTCATAGTTAAGACATTGCAGAATATGACATTGTGTTGTAGTGGGTAGGTTCACCACACCACTGGATTACGGATGAAGAACGGAAGCATACATGCAGTGCAAAATAAGATCATGTGCTCTGTATAGTTTAATTTACATGGTATGAAGAAGGAACTTGGTTGTACAACTGAAAACTTAAATTGAGAAAGCACAAACTTTTGTTTATGAACTACATAATAAACTTTAAACAAGCAATTTGATGCAAACACCAAAAATAAACAGCTGTTGCAGTCATGCCTAACCAAATATATACAACAAAGTTTGAAGGCTTGAGATGGACAAACTTACATTATTGGTGAAGACAGGCTCTATAAAGGCCTTGTCCATGCTGATGGGGGGGGGCAATTCAAGAAGTTTACCACAGAATCTTCTTCAAAAGCATTACCTTTATTCTACATTTTGTTAAGAGTAAATATAGATGTGATAATATACGAAAAAATGGAGAATGTTTAAGATAAGATGAAGAGTGATGCTACATAACCAAGTAGCTATAAATGTAAGTGCAGCAATACAGGCAAAAGGTACAGCCAAGAGCAATGCACAGATAAACTTCTTCAGTACCAACCTTATGGTAAGAGTAAATATAGATCTGATGTGTAGAAATGGAGGGCAAAGGAAAATAAGCTGCAGAGTGATGGTACAGGAACAACTACCTATCATTATAAGTACACTGATTAAGGACAACATGTAATTACAAGAACAATGCACAACTAAAAAAACATTGGCATTGGATATATTCTACACTAATGTAACCATTCATACATATCAGATAATTTGGAGCTAACAATTGATAAGCAAGCTATCATGCATACTGCTCTCACATAATGAACCAGGTATGTATGCAAGTACAGTGATACAGGACAACAGGTACTAACAAGAGCAAAGCAGTGGGCAACATATTTGCGATATCCTATCGTTCTTGTCAAACCGGAATTCTTCTTCGAGCAGATTTCCTGCAAAAAAGATCCGTAAGGCACATGCGGAAAAGTAGAAGTTCAAATTGTCATGTGATTTCATAGACGGTACCTCATCCTAGGAAAGAGACCAGTGCATAATAAGGTTTTTACATTCAATGTCTTCTAAATTTAGCACATGAGACTTCACCGGAAATTCGTTTATAGACTTGCCATCAAAGTGTGATTTCCTCAGGTAACACCGATACTACTGCAATGCTTCCTTGAAAAGCACAAGCAAGCTTTGCTCGTCATGACTATCCAGATTGACCCTCGCCTAGTTACAACAATGTAATGTAAATCATTGGTGTGTTCAATCAGCAGAAAACAGGAAAATAATAACCATGAATAATATCACTTACACGTGAGTTGGACAGGAAGATGTGAAAATGGTGTTTGTCTTCACAATAATCTTCCCATGATGGGAATATATGCACGTAGTCCCTAAAAAAATTGAAAGGATTGTCTTTTAAACTGGGAATAAATGGAATGGGGTTCCAATCTGCAGGAATTGGTCGTCTCTACTGTTGGGATAGGTTTTCGGCCGGTGGACTTGCTGTACTTTTTGCTGGAGTGGGATTTTTCTGTGGTACAGCTGGTGCTATGGCAAATGAAATCGGTATACCTTTTGCTGGAGTGCAGGTCCTGTGTGGTGGGGCTAGTGGTGTGGCCAGTGAAGTATGGGTACAGTCTGCTGGAGTCGGTCCTACGTTTTGTGTCACTGGTTGTACAACCAATATAAGTGGGGTGATGTCTGATTTCTCCGGCACCACCACGTTTTTCAAGGAATTTGCTGGTGCTCCTTCAGGTTCGGCAATCACCCTCTTCCTTTTTGATGTCTGATGCACAAGAACAGCATTTGAGTGAAAAAACATTGTATGATGACAGATGGAATATGTATTGATAATGGATGGGCATGGCATCTCGACATATATGATGAGTAAACTAAGCAGATGGCGGTGCAACAAAGTAGTAGAAATGCAAGACAACATATGCAAGATACCCGCAATCAATAAAACATTGCCAAATTAGAACAGGCACCTTGATGGGTGAACAGGACATGCCATCTTCCTTTGACTCCTCGAGGTTAGAATAGTCATTAGGATCATATTCTGAACAAGAATCAACAGGTGGGGAGCGTATGAGTTTCATTGCATCCAGAATGACACTCAATGCCTTGGTGCCAATTTTGCAAGTCATTGCAGTGTTTAGCTTCAAGAGTGGACTGGTGCTAGTGCGACACAAAGCAGCTACACATATCATAGTGTAGATATAACAGGAAAACCTTAAGCATCAGAGTAAAATCAGCAAAGTGGAACTTGCTGGAATATATGTGCTAGTATTGCCGGTACGGCTACAAAGGCTTCGGATACCAGCTCTCTTCAAGTGAAGGTGCGGTACTGTTAATATCAGTGTAACCCTCAAAGGCGACACAGCTCCCCGCATTCCTTGCTATTCTTATAGGATTCAAGTGGGCAGGCCACTACAAATCCTATTCCTATGTTTACAAGATCCTACGAATCAAAGAGGCTCAAAGTGTCCATCACAACCGACCATATAGACCTCTACACTGCAAATGTCCCTGCTCATCTTCAGCACAAGGAACATACTGTACTACTATCATACTCCCTCCGTTCCAAAATATAAGTCTTGGTAGAGATTTCCACTATGGATCACATACAAATGTATCCAGATACATTTTAGAGTGTAGATTCACTCATTTTGCTCCATATGTAGTCCATGGTGGAATCTATACAAAGACTTATATTTAGGAACGGAGAGAGTACATATTAAAGAAGAACGAAAGAGGAACATGGTAAAGAAGAGCAAGCAGATTTTGGATAATAAAATGTTGGTGGCGCAGTGCCCACACATGATGAACCAGAGTGCATTAAGAATGCAACTCCCAGCTGTCTCTCGACCATTTCAGGCGGTTGGATGAAGATCCTATGTCTCCTAACCCTTCTTCTTCCTCGTCTCTGATTCTTCCCATACAGAACACCGCACGGGCCGCCGGCCGGACCACCGGCCCCCATCGCATGTGTTCCTCCGCCACCCCCACCCCACCCCCGCCCCAACCCCCACCCGCATCGAGTTTTCTTCGTTCGGCGAGGCCACAAAACCACCCGAGCCCCATCGATCGCACCGGCGAACTCTGGCGAGCTCTGAAAAATCGACTGACCCAATTTTGAAATTTAGTCTACTGTGATTTAACTAGTGTGGAATATAAAAGGGGAAAACCATAAGCATTGGGAGTATAGTGTTGAGCGTGCCATGGCGGATCTGAAGGTGCAAACCGGACAAAGGCAACTTCACAACCAAGACAAGAAATCATAGTAAAGCAGTGGCGATCTATTTTCTTACTGCGATAAATAAGTTGAGCAGATACGAAAGAGCACCGTCTCTGGTGTACGCATCTGCTGAGAATTTGACGGTGCTGCGATAGTGATGGCTGTTGGCGGCATGGAAGTAGATCTAGGAGGGTAGGCGGTGGCGGCGGGGCGCGGTGGACGAGACGGTCGTAGGAGCGGCGCCGGCAAGGTGGACGACGGCGGGGATGAAGCGAGAGGACGGGATGCAAGGATCTCGGTCCGAAGCCGTGGATGAGAGAGGTCGATCTCTTGTAATGGATGGTGGCGGCGGGGTATCAGCTCCGACATGGTGGAGGAGGACGGCGGTGGATGGGGTGGCGGACGACTTCGGACGGAGGAGGGTGGGGTGGAGAGGGTGTTTTAGCGCCCATGGAGTATGAATGGGGAAATGGGAGGTAGAGAGGAAGGGGGAACCATGTATTCAGGGCGCGCTTGTCTCAAATGCGAGGAAATTTACAAACTTAGCCCCCGTTTCAAATTTCTGCATCATAGCAACATTAGTCGGTTGGGGATAGGACGGTAATCTCGCATACACCAAATATTTGCCGACGAGAGTTTGTTTTTGGCGCCCACCGTGTATGAATATGAATCGGGGAGGGAGTCAATTTCGGTCGAGGACACACTGTGTTTTGGCACCCATCGTGTATGAATCCGGGTGAGAGGTGGTTACGTCACGTTTGGGTGAAATTACAGACCTACCCCTATCGAAACCTATAGAAATCCAGCAGATAGGCTTTGCGTGGCAGGGATAGGCAGTAGTGATTTCCATCACGCAGATTTTGGTTTCGGGCGGTTACTGCGACTTTCCCCGCTTCGTTCAAATTTTGCAGAGTGCACGTTTACCGTGCCAACTCAATTTGAATCCCGTTTGTATTCTATTTTTTTCCGGGCGGGATCTATTTTCAATTGGAATTACATTCTATATACATCATTTTTTTATATATACTTTCAAAAGCACAACAAAGAATTCTGCTCCTTTATATGTATAATATGATTTACAAATACAACAATCTCGAATTCTTAAGGTTGAATTCAAAAAAAATTAACCAAATTATGTTCTACTAAAATGTATGGATCAGTAATATCTACATATTAAATAACATAGATGTGCGTGAATTCATATGAGTATGCATGTTTGGTAGATCAATTTTGGTTAGAGTATGGATTACATGTATCATCATCTCGAATTCAAATATTTGAATCCCTTTTTTATTCACTCCTTTCACGCCCATCTCTCTCGCATGCATGCTCCTTCAGGTAGCTATCACTCTCTTTTCTCCAGCTCACCCGCACGCTCACTTCATGTTTCTCCTATCATCGCAAACATGGTCTCTCGATGTCTCCCTTGAGAAGTGTCATACTCTCCCTATCATTATACATTACACGGTTTTCATTACGTCTCACGTCTCTACTGTTCTCTGGTATCTCTCGGTACCTAAGCTTTCTTTTTCACCACCACATACACAGTCTCCACTCGTCTTTCACTTTGTCTTTCTCTCTATGGGATTCTCTCACACACCCTATATGTCTCTACATATGACTCATACCATTAAAATTACTCTCTCTTTCTCTCCTGTAGACAACATTTGTTGCGGTCTCCTTTTCATCTTCATCCCAGAATGACATTATTCATTTGTTTACCGATCAGACAACCCCGACTATCGTCTCCTCTCTCTCTCACACAGACACACCACACACAACTCCTGCTTCCACTCCCCTTCCCGACTACCGTCTCTCTCTCTCGCACACAAAACTCTCGCTTTCGCACCCCGACTCGTATTTCTCTCACAAACATTTATCGACTAGCTAGCCTCTAGATAGGTTTATACACCCGCACACTCGTGCTTCCACTATCTTATACATGTCTCTCTCCCGCTCCTTGTATCTATGTAGATTTTTCTTCCCTTCTTGAGACACGCCCTTTCGATCGTGCACACACACACTATCGCCTCATTTTAAGCTGATACCTATCGCACACACACACTCCTTGTGTCTTTGTCACACATGCACTTCGTCCTCCTCCACTCTCCCTCTCTCTCACACACACATGGGCTTTTTGCAATAACTAGCAAGATGCACATGCATTGCACGGAACATCAAGATGCATTTGTATGAGTAGTTTATCTTGTGGGGGAAAAGGATGAACGAGGGAAGGCCTTATTTGCAAATGTGGAGAGGGGTGTGGGTATCTTTTTACAAAGTTGTCATAGTTTCCTTCCTATCCGTTAGATATAGATCGGACGGCCTATATTGCAGGATGGCCGGCACACGATCATCATCGACAATGCTTTTTTTAAGAGTAGGGATAAAAATAGAGTTGGTGATGATGGTGGGCCTGCCATCCTGCAACGTAGGTCGTCCGATTTATATCTGACGGATAGGAAGGAAAATATGGCAATTTACCCGCACTCTTCACCACATTTGCAAATAAGGCCTTCCCTCGTTCATCCATTTCTCCCACAAGATCTTGATGTTCCGTGCAACGCACGGGCATCTTGCTAGTAAGAGTAGAAATTAGACACATACCACTTCTCGAATCTTGAAACCAACAACATTCCTCCCTTATCTCATCAAAACCGCCAAAGGAATATATTTTAAGTGAAACATAACATATTTTTAGTGATATACGTATTTCAAAACTAGACTTTTTTTTCCTATCAAATCGGTGAATATGTATTAATCTACTTTGATCGTGTGGCATGGCATTGGCACATTGCTATTAGTTATTATAAGTTTTTGGACACCAGACAAACGGTGGAGTACATATACGAACAGAAGAGGCGCACGCACGTAGTCGGCCTCTCGCTGTCTCGCACACATGAGTGTTATGTAAAGGCGACGTTAACAAATAAACCCTAAAACCCTAGGTGCACGATTGCTGCATTCGCGGGTACCTGGTACTTGGTGGAGCACCTTTGTAGGAATAGTCAGCTCGCGTGATAATTTGATCCGTAGGAGTTGATGGTCGGGACCACAGGTGAACGACTTGGAGTGCGGTGGCTCGCCAGTTGCCACAGATCGAGTAGCCGCTTTCAAAATATCGTTTTTTAGCGGGGTTAAGAGTTCTGATTTTCAATGGCGCATTATAAGTAGTAAGGAGTAGATTTTAGAACGATTGGTATGGAGCGGAAATGGAATTCATAGTACTACGTACCTCCTTGGCGTATGGTTGTATGGTTTTTTTTGCGATGGAGGTTGTATGGGTTTATGTTGCGAGATGTTGAACCTGGTAGTGCTAGGGCAAATACTATGGTGTAGATTTAGATGCTGGTTTTCAGTAATGAAAATCGGAAGGGGAAACCCTTCTTTGATTGAAAAACTACTACCTCCATTCTGGATTACTAGTCCCCATCGTACTTTGGGTGAAAGTTTGTCCATGAATTTTACTTTTAAAATGTGAATGGAAAACAAGATTTTGTTATACCCAAAGAAAAAAGGACTCGAGGGAGTGATTGCTCTGACACGGACGCGACCTCTCATAGCGCTGGCATTGAACCGACACGCCGGCCATGAGGGCCGCACTCGCTGCAGGCCCGGCTGAGCACGCCTCCTCGCCGCGTGCAACCAGCTTAAGACTGCCCCGCCTGCCTTCATTGAATCCGCGTGTGTGCCGGCAACACGTCCTTCCGCGAGCCGGCAGGCATTTTAGAACACAAAAAATGACCAAAATATAATTAATTTACGCATGGTCTTGACTTGTTGTGCTCGCACTTGTAGCAGGAACTAGTAGAGGATTTTCTTTATTTATAAGTCTCCTCACATTTTTTTGGCCTTGAAGTGAATCATGGTTGTGGACATTATGTATGAATGTGCAGATATCTGTGAACATGAGTTTGATGTGGAAGTTGAACTTGGAATGTCGGGCTTGCGCATGAACTATACCATGTCCAATGCTTCGTCTGTTATTGTTTGGAAAGTAAATGCTGTTATTACACGACCAAAAAAAACATTTTGTGCCACATCAGTAGATGCACGAACATCACAACAGGCATGCTAACTGGATAAACATGTGAACCTAGCTATTATGAAGGAAATTTTGTATTGACAACAGTTTTAGATAGCAGGAGACGCCTAGCCTGCTCTGCCTCTGCTAGCTTATTTCTGGCTTCTTCCATCTCTTCTTTGGCTTGGGTGAAGAGAGCATCTGATTTCTTTTTTCGCTTCTTCAGGAACTCAGGTACATTCTCAAGGGCTGCTGCGCGCTTTCTTTCAGCCTTTACTAATGCCACGAGGACACGAACAGCTGACTACTCCACCTGGCTTGTGTGTAATCCAGCATCATCTGGGAATTTGCACCTTGTGTCTAATCCAGCTTCATTAGGGAACTGGTACCTTGTGTGTAATCCAGCCTCATTTTGGAAACATGATCTCGAGGTTAACCATACTTCCCTCCTCGCAGGAACTGCATCCTGGCATGAAGTAACTTCTTTTTTAGATCAATACTCAGAGCAACCTAGATCCATTTAGTACAAGCCAGATAAACAGAACTCGGAGAAGTGAATTCAAAAGGAAATAAAAAATAAAAACAGACTACAAGGTGAGAACACCCACTTCCTACATCAAGCTAAAATCGAAAGCATTAGGATGATTAAGACTCTTCTTATTACACATCGAAGAACACCACGCTTAAGAGAAACAGAAACTACAACATATACACATCGAAGAACACGAGGCTACACGAAAGTAATTGAAAGGGTGTTACTTACCAAAGCTCGTTTTACAGGTTCGGTGCAGCTCCTCTTTAACTTGCCACGCTCCTTGAAGATGTCCCGAATATCCCGTGTTTGGTCTTGATTGCTCCTCTGCATGTTCGCACTCGTGGTTTTAAAATCTCAACATGGAAAAATATACTACTAGTAATACTCGCGCATCTTGTGGGCAACAGTAAAGCACTCGTCTGCCATGTTAGAGCATCTCCAACAGAACCGCAACGCGCGGCGCTTTAAAAAGCATTAGCAGTGCTGAGTCGAGAAGTAGATACTAGAGAGTAGAGGATAGTTCTCAGCATAGATAGATAAAAAAGATAATTCAACTACTCCTCGTCGTCCGACTCCTCCTCGGTTGGACAATTGAGGCTATAACCAATTACTTTTACGAGAACAATGGCACCCAACAAATTTGAAGGGTAGGTATGAACAAAATTGGAACTGCACATGTACTGCTAAGTGATTCAATACACACATTACCAATCGAGGAGGAGAACGATGGTCGCGGCGGCCTCTGTGAGTCATGGTCGGCAACGGGAGTCAGTTCATTGACGGTGGTACTTCTGCGCTTGGCGTCGGCTTCCGAGAAGCATATCCGAGACCGTGGAAGACGATGCCGGGGAAGAGGCTCAGTGTACGATGACGATGGTGGACCGGCTCCAGTGCGGCGTACGAGGTCGTCGATGAGGCAGATGCGCTGTGGTGGACGAGTGCACCGATGTAAAGGGGAGGAGCACGAAGGTTGCGGTGCCTTGGAGAAGTCTATTTTGCTGTGAGGATAGAAAATGGGGAGTATTCAGGTGTACTACTCTGGGTGCCGGGGTGGGGTTGGTTTGGTAGGGTGAACCTGAAGTTACGAAAACAGCCCCCTACCAAGCGTCATCCGTAGGCCTGTTCCGAAGGCTATGATGGTAACTTCCCACTGCTCGAATTAGGGTCGCGGGAGATTTTCCCGCCGACCTCAAAATTTTGTGACACTGGACTCCCCGTGTGGTGTGTTGAGTGATTCGGCTAAGCAACTAGCGAGTAGTAGTAATAAACTCTGCATATTAGGTTTGACCAAAGTCAAACTTCCTAAAGTTTGACCAAGTTTATAGAAAAATATAAACATTTACCATAACAAATATGTATGATGTGAAAGTACATTCAATAATGAATCTAATGGTATTTATTTGTTATTGTATATGTTAATATTTTTTGTTATAAGCTTTCTGAGAGTTTACAAAACTTGACTTTGACCAATGCTAATACGCGGACTTCAATAAAAACCGAGGGAGTACACATTTGTTTTATTAGTTTGTAGTGAACTAATCATTTGTCGAAATTGTGAAATAAATATATTAGGCTATTGACTTCGAATGTAATGGTCTATACAATTCAATAGTTACAATCATTGTTGAATCCCAAGATGTATACAAGATCTATAGTACTTCACAACATGCTCAAACTCACATAATCCTAGTCAAATGAGAATCTAAATGCATTTCATAGTTATTACTTTGTAGGATGCAACAAAAACAACCATAACTCTACATCAACCATTATAGAAGCAACATTTTGACATATCCCAATGTGTGAATGAAACGTGTAGAGAGAGCTTTTGAAGATGGAGCAGAAGGGCAAGAAAGATTGTATGTATGTGTATGAGAGAGTAGGAGACAAACCTAATGAGACAGGGAGAGAGAGATAGAGAGAGAAAGAGAGAGGAAGAAGTTAGGTCTGTGAGAAAGATGGATACATGTAATATACTTGAGATGCGTGTCCATCTGGATTCTGTATACGTGGAAGGAGAAGAGACAACATGTTTGATGAGAGAGCTGGAAAAACATGGACGAGAGGGGAAGGTCTCGTGGGTTGAGGGATTGACAATTTTGTGCGGGGGAGGGAGGGATTGGTAATTTTGTGCAAGAGAGAGAGGGTGGGGGGAGGAGTCAGTCAGCCGTCATCACATCACCCTGCTTCCAAATGACCCCGCATTCTCTATCATGACGTGGTCGCCATCTTCGATCTGCTCGATGCCCTCTTTATAGATTGAGGTGTTGTGCATGTTGGGGTGCAAAGAAGCACAAGCGAGAGTGGTCGCCATATAACCTTGGATGGGGATGAATTGTGTGCTCGGGTGTGTGTGTGTGTGTGTGTGTGTGTGTGTGTGTTGTGCTGCGTGTGTCTCTCTGTGTGTGTGTGTGTGTCAGATATTGAGAGAAAACAAACCTAAGGAGAGAAATGGGTATTCACGAAGAGATTGTGCGGGCCTTGAGATGGGCAGGGGCCGGGTGAGGGTGTCAAAATGTGCGCGTTGATGCATGTGTTGCATGCGACCGTGCGAGGGACGGACGAATCGAGAGAGATGGTTGTTGTGTTACGGATGATCCTCTCTCTATCTCTCTCTCTCCCTCTCTGTCTCTCTCTCTCACACACACAAGTAAACTAGAAGATCGTTCTCTCATGTATACACAACGTATCGGCATCTGTCTATGTCTCACTCATGCATGATCATTTGCACATTCACACCTCTCTATGTCTGTATCACACGCACACCGTCTCCACATTACCCTTCCGCCCCAACACACATATGGACACATGCACACGTTCTCTCTCAGTCACACACATAAAATCAGTATTAAAAAAACTAGGGTGCACCTAAAACGTCCAAATCCAAATAAACACAAACTGGAGCTAAATTCAAGTATATGGAAATATTGCAGCGTCAAGAACTTTCACAGGAAAAAAAAGTTGAGTAGTATTCGAGGATTGTTTTCACACACACAAAAAGGTTCGGTGGATGTCCTTCGAGCGCGACATGGTGACGCACCGTTCGATCGACCGCGCGGCCGCGGTTCACACGCTTGCACAGGATTCCGTATCGTGGTTGTGATACTAACTAATAAAAGCGCTGCCTAAGTCTAATGTTTACGTGTACTAGTACGGTCTTCTTTTAAGTTTGACCAACCTTATATATAAAACTAAATTAAGCTCCCACACGCGCACTCATCAATATCCCGCTGCCGCTGTTGCGCATGCCGGCGCCCGCCTGCTCCGGCCAACAATTTCTCGCCCATCACCGTCGTGTCGCCGCCATCCCTGTGCCACGTCGTCTGCAGTCCCTCCTCGCGATGCAGCCGCGCTGCCAAGCACGCGGGCAGCTGGTGGAGCCGCGTCTATGCACGCAGCGTATGAAGAGGTGGACGAGTGTGTGCTCCAGCACGCCGGCAAGGAGGAACTAGCGTGTCATTGTCGTCTCCGCCCGCGCGGAGGAGGCGCGCATGGTGGCTGTCACGGCGGAAGCCGGTTGCGCGTGCGTCGAGCCCGCAAACCGGGTGCGGACGCGGAATCTACCTTCGAGACCTTGAATGCGACGTGGATCCTGTAATCTAAGGAGCAATTTGGGTCAGTCGACTCATGTGAGCCGTTTGATGCAACATGGATGGCTAGAAGGGCTTCTTCCACCTCTTCTGCCGTCTTCTTCCTTCGCTCCGTCGAACTTCTTTCACAAATCGACTGACCCAAATTATACTACTAGTATGAATGTATTAAGTACAGTAGGAACACAAAGATACGAGTAGTAGTACCAACTGCAAGAGGAACAGTAGTAAGACATAGTACTAGTACTACTGTACATACTAAAGAGTTCAAATAACGAGAAAGAATATAAACATAGTTCTGCTGGGCCTCAGCACAACACACCCTTGAAAATAAACTAAGCAACAAGTCCGCTTGACACTGCAGTAGAGCCAGCATGAGCGACGGCACTGTCACCTACTCGGAGTCCGAGTCCACGTCCTCGAGTTTGTCCTCATCCCTCTTCCTCTTCCTCTTCGCCGACGCTTCTTTGCTTGAATCGGACACTGGGCTCTGCTTCTTCATCCAACCCTTGTAGATATTTAAACAAAGGTAGGCATCCATTGCTGTGTACAGGATGTGATCTTCATCTAATGTCTTCGACTCCCATGCATGATGAAACTCGTGATGAGGTTTCTTCAGTTTACCGTACGAAGGATCAATCATGGCTGCTGCCAGGGTCAGCATTGAAGGTTGAGAGGAGGACACCAGGCTTGCCTTCTGGAGATCGAAGGGCTGGCCTACAACGAGACCTATCCGACGCAGGACATCCCTGTGGTTTTAAAGCCTACAGTAACGAATTTCACTCTTTTGTCCTTGAGGAAGTTCTTAAAATCCTGGCACTCAACGTCGACATGGCATATGTGCTAGACCAAGCAAATGTTATGTACGCAAACCTGGATCACAGCGGGCTTCTTCCTCTCTTCGTCCTTTAGATCCTTCTCTCGTCCCTGGGACTGTGGTGTACTCAACATCTAGCCCAACGACCCACTCATCCGTTGAACTGTTGAACATGCGTAGGAAGCGAGCAAGCCATGCTTTCACCGTCTCGGATCCACGTGTGTAGATGACGATGAACTGATCGCCGGTGATGGCTCTAACCTGGTACTCAGCGGCGACCATGGAGATTTGGGAGGCCATGGATTTTGGAGGAGGGTTAGGAGAAGTTGAACTGTTGTACCCCACAAAAAAAAA
Source organism: Aegilops umbellulata (assembly GCA_032464435.1). NCBI lineage: Eukaryota > Viridiplantae > Streptophyta > Magnoliopsida > Poales > Poaceae > Aegilops > Aegilops umbellulata. The sequence continues at coordinate 269,151,375 of CP136059.1, read as the reverse complement.
CTAGGAGCGAACTAATGTGAAAGGACGGGGTGATTGGGAGCGAACTATTGTAAGGTACAAGACGGGGACGAGTAGGGTGTGCGAACGGCGTGGGGTTGCTGGCTTGCCTGGTGGATAAACGGCTGCAAGCCCCCAAAGAGTTCTCGAGAACTATGCGAGACCCACTAGATGTCATGTCTACTAGACCCATATCGTAGGCCTGACGGTATAGCTTCTGCCTGTTCGCACGCCATGCCGGCGCATGGATGTAACTTCACTTAATTCTGTCAAACGTCGCGCCTCCCACGACCTTCGCCTCCCTCGCGCGGTCGCGCCCTTTGAGACTTCGACCGGCTATAAATGAGCAATTTTTTTTGCCTTTTTTTAGACAAGCAATTTTTTTGCCTACTCCGCATGCATGATACTCCCTCTGGTCCTTTTTACTCCCGTCAACCGTTTGCAAAGTGTTTGACCAAATTTATACTTTTTTTAACACCACCTTATATTAATTAACCAGCCACACCAGTACACTCATTCAATACAATATTCACCACACAGGGCGGTATGTTATTTACAAGAATACCATCTAATCTATTGTCAAAGCTATACTTAGCGATTAAGTGTGCCACCTTATTGGCCGAACGGCTAATCTTCGACAATTGAAGATTGTTGATCAACTTCGAGATGCTCAATGCTTTCATCTTCAGGTCACGCATAGCAGACCTGTCATAGTCCCCCGATGCAAGAGACGCTACCACAAAAGCACAATCAGTCTCTAAAATTATAGGATTATGAAGAGAAATACCTATGTAGAGACCGGCAATGCAAGCCCTAAGCTCCACTTCCTCCATGCTTTGACAGGCATCAATGTAATCCCACGACCAAATTTATACTAAAAATATCAATATCTACAATACTCCCTCTGTCTAGGTGTGTAACTCATCTTACGAAAACCAAATAATCCCAAAACACTTAGGTGTGGTGCATTAACTTCTACCTCGTTTCTTGTTTCTTGACATGTCAACCAATAGGAGATGTGGGTGGGCATGCTTTTAATGACTTGAGACTACCAAACACGACATGCAGTGGTTAGTTCATTGCATGCAATGCTATTAATTAGCAAATAAACATTAAGATCTCTCATTTTCTCCTCCTCCTTGGTCACAATGCACAATCTAAGATGACTTACTCACCTAGACGGAGGGAGTACTGATTACAATGAGTATAAGAACTACGTTTTATAATGAGTGTAAATTATTGATTTGACATTGTGAATGTTGACACATTGTGGAATAGTTTTTGAAGCCTGCAAAAGTACTCAACTAGTGTTGTCGTTCTTCACAAAAAAATGTGTTTACCAATGCATGCATGAACACTAGTTACTCTAACCCCCCTCTCTTCTTTAATTCTTTGCCACAACAGCATGTTTGCTATTCCCGTGTGCATGATACCAGTTAAGATACCACCATTATGGCTAGCCTTAATCCTCGCATGCAATAATTTAGTGCACCTTGAAATATGAACATGTGTGGGGCGTGTATGTTTTTAATGACCTGAGACTATACCTAGCCCGGCATGCAAGATGACTTCTTATGCACCGTTCCCCATACCTACATGCATGACTCTCCTCTCCCCACGCTCGTCCAATCCGTTGTGACCAGCAATATTTCCACCCCTTCGCTCCCCCGTAATTTACTCCAACAAATATGCCACGTAGCTGTTACTTAACTGTAGGTGCATTGGGTCACTGACATATGGGCCCAACAGGGGTCTAGCCCACATGTCAGTGACGCAACTGGACCTGCAGTTAAGTCAGTGCAGCTCAGTCCATATCTTACGTAGGTGTGCCATTGCTTGCTATAAATACTGCGTCTCCCATGACATCGATATCTCCTCCCCCTCACGTTCACGTTCATCGCTAACTCCTCCCCCTCCCTCTCACGTCGACCACCATGGCATCGCCCCTCCCAAGCCCTAGGAGCCCCTCGCTGCACCGCGCGGATGGTCAAGCGTCGCCAATCCGTTCCTCACCGCCACTAGTCAAGGAGGATGCGTCGGTGTTCCGCTCCTCGCTGCTACGCGACGCGTCGCCGTTCTGTTCCTCGCCGCCACTAGTCGAGGAGGACGCGTCGGTATTCCGCTCCTCACCGCGACGCGACGCGTTGCCGTTTCGTTCCTCGCCGCCACTAGTCGAGGAGGACGCGTCGGTGTTCCGCTCCTCTCCACGACGCGTCGAGGTGGACACGTCGGCCTTCCCAATCTCGCCAGCACGCGCGCCGGAGGACGCGTCGGCTCCCCGCTACGATGAGAATGCCACGCCGCCCGCCGAGCCCCCCCAACCTTTAGGAGCTTTGGAAAGAAATGGATGTCGCCTTGTGGGAGGCTTTGCCTCCAGCAGAGCGCGCCAAAATAGAGGCGGAGAAGAAGGCCGAGGATGAGAAGCGCACTGCGAAACAAGCTGCCTGGGAGGCCTATGTCGCGTCCAAGAGAGTCAGGCAATTGGCTCTTTGGCAGAAGGCTCGTGCGAGGGCCTCGAGGGTGGCGGAGGACGCTCGTGCCGACGCCCTGAGTGCAGTCGGGCCCAAGCGCCTCATCTACGCTTGGCGGTACGTGGACCGGGTGCACACTTCCAACGAGGAGGAGTACCTGTTGGCGCCGGATCACCACACCGGTGAGATCGCGCTCGCCCGCCGGCAAGCCGCCAATCAGCACCTGCGAGTTGCAAGGGTGAGGAAGAGGCGTTGTGTCGGCACGCTGGGAAACGGCCGTGCACCAGGGCACTCGTGGCGTGCCGCAAGCGCTCCTGCGAGCGCCGTGGTTTTTAGGAGGAGTATAATTGTTGTTTCATAAGGCGATCTCATTAGTTTAGGGACGCAAATGATAAATCCCGAACGTTTAGGAATTTTTAGCGTCCTTAATTAAGTATGTAAAAGGTAAAGTTTGGAAACCTTGTGTATTCATACGCATTTTGCAAGTACGTGCATATAGCACAAACTTTACTATATACTATCGCACTACACATCTCTCTCGATATATGCTTGCAGACTGTGCTACTCCCTCTGTCCAGGTCAATAAGTCATCTTTGGTTGTGCACCGTGACCAAGAAGGAGGGAAGACTTATACACCTAGACGGAGGGAGTACTACTATTACTTATGTACGTGCAAATGCACGTTTTAACATTACATTGCGCCAGTTGAATATATGAGCAAGTTATTACGAGATTTCATCAGAATAAGCACAAAATAAATCATGACGGCTATAACAGAGATGAAACTAATCATGTGGACTAGCATAGTAGTAGGATACAGAGTAGAAACATGAATTCTACCACGATTTCGAACAGGAAGGACAGAAACACATATGGTGCAACGGGAGCAGCACCGTTGGCGTTGAGGTTGTCGCCCATGTCCAAACACCACGTAGACACGGTCTTTGAGCACGGTTCGTAGTCATTCCACGCTCGGGCATTGAAGTTTGTAACTATTTTAGATTAGAATATACTACTCCTCCGGTGCTAGTAGTAGAGCAGAGTCCTACTCTACTCAAGCAAGTTAGGGCATAGCACTTTAGGGAGTACCAGTACTGTGATCACTCAAGCAAGTTGTCTGGCATCGACATGACCCTACGTGTTGGGGATCGTAGCAGAAATTTAAAATTTTCTACGCATCACCAAGATCAATCTATGGAGTAATCTAGCAACGAGGGGAAGAGGAGTGCATCTACATACCCTTGTAGATCGCTAAGCGGAAGCGTTGCAAGAACGCGGATGAAGGAGTCGTACTCGTAGCGATTCAGATCGCGATTGATTCTGATCTAAGCGTCGAACCACGGTGCCTCCGCGTTCAACACACATGCAGCCCGGTGACGTCTCCCACACCTTGATCCAGCAAGGGGAGAAGGAGAGGTTGGGGAAGACTCCGTCCAACAGCAGCACGATGGCGTGGTGGTGGTGGAGGAGCACGGAACTCCAGCAGGGCTTCGCCAAGCACTACGAGAGACGAGGAGGGAGAGAGGTAGGGCTGCACCAAGAGAGAGATCAGATAGTGTGTTGGGCAGCCCCCATACCTCAAGTATATATAGGGGGAGGGGAGGGGGCTGCGCGCCCTCTAGGGTTCCCACCCCAAGGAGTGCGGCAGCCCCGGATCCCATCTAGGGTGGCGGCCACAAGGGGGAGAGGGGGAGGCGCACCTGGGGTGGGCCTTAGGGCCCATCTACCCTAGGGTTTGCCCCCCTTCCCCTCTTGGAGGCGCCTTGGGCCTTGGTGGGAGGCGCCCCAGCCCACCTAGGGGCTGGTCCCTTCCCACTATTGGCCCATGTAGGCCTCCGGGGCTGGTGGCCCCTCCCGGTGGACCCCCCAGACCCTTCCTATGGTCCCGGTACATTACCGGTGATGCACAGAACACTTCCGGAGGCCAAATCCTCACTTCCTATATATCAATCTTTACCTACGGACCATTTCGGAACTCCACGTGACGTCCGGGATCTCATCCGGGACTCCGAACAACATTCCGTAACCACGTACATACTTTCCCTATAACCCTAGCGTCATCGAACCTTAAGTGTGTAGACCCTACGGGTTCGGGAACCATGTAGACATGACCGAGACAACTCTCCGGCCAATAACCAACTGCGGGATCTGGATACCCATGTTGGCTCCCACATGTTCCACGATGATCTCATCGGATGAACCACGATGTCAAGGATTCAATCAATCCCGTATACAATTCCCTTTGTCTACCGGTATATTACTTGCCCGAGATTCGATCGTCGGTATCCCGATACCTTGTTCAATCTCGTTACCGGCAAGTCTCTTTACTCATTCCGTAACACATCATCCCGTGATCAACTCCTTGATCACATTGTGCACATTATGATGATGTCCTACCGAGTGGGCCCAGAGATACCTCTCCGTCACACGGAGTGACAAATCCCAGTCTCGATTCGTGCCAAGCCAACAGACACTTTCGAAGATACCCGTAGTGCACCTTTATAGCCACCCAGTTACGTTGTGACGTTTGGTACACACAAAGCATTCCTACGGTATCCGGGAGTTGCACAATCTCATGGTCTAAGGAAATGATACTTGACATTAGAAAAGCTTTAGCATACGAACTACACGATCTTGTGCTAGGCTTAGGATTGGGTCCTGTCCATCACATCATTCTCCTAATGATGTGATCCCGTTATCAATGACATCCAATGTCCATGGTCAGGAAATCGTAACCATCTATTGATCAACGAGATAGTCAACTAGAGGTTTACTAGGGGCATGGTGTTGTCTATGTATCCATACATGTATCTGAGTTTCCCATCAATACAATTCTAGCATGGATAATAAACGATTATCATGAACAAGGAAATATAATAATAACTAATTTATTATTGCCTCTAGGGCATATTTCCAACACTACGCTGCTGGTATGTGTCTCGTAAGTCAAGCGGCGTGTTGTAGTCATCATCACATGTCCACTTCCCGCAGCACATATTCGCTTCTCCATCTTTGTCCGCACATAATCTCGTCCAATCTTCCATCCCCGCTAAGGCGCCCCCCCCCCTCGTCCGAAACCCAAGCACTAACAATGGCAGAATCGAGCAGCGTCTGCCGAAAGTGTGGCTGGAATTCACTCCCCACAGAGGTAATCAAGCTCATTGTTTCGCGTGTGGACAATCTCAGTACCATGCCGCTTGTCGCGTGCTCGTCGGGGTTGTATCGTTTACTCAAAGCCCTCAAGCCGGAGATTTTTAAGCCAGCTCCTTGCTTGCTGATGCCGCCTGATCTTCAGAAACGGCATGTCACGCAGCATAACAATCATAGGGTGGCGAGCATCAACCCCCTTGATTGCGATCTGATCCCCGTCAGCCTCAACTACATTAACGGTATGTACTGGGTCGGCATGAACACGTCTTGGATGGTGCTCGTCGAAGGTCGCGGCAGCTGGATGCTCGTGGAGGTCTACACCCGGCGATTGATCCCCCTTCCTTCGATTAACACTGCACTGCTTTGGCACCGCGGCCCAGAATACTCAGAATCTTACAGTAGCCAACATGATACCAAGCTTGATTTGCTCAAGGTTGTAATCTGCCAAGTGCCCACAAGATCTGCGAATTATAAAGAATTCAGGCTAATTGTGTTCTTCAACCGCGGTCTCGCCTATCTGACAAGTCACTGCGGTAAGTGGATAAATCCGCACGTCCATCGCAGGATCATACATCCTCCATGGTTCTCTGATTTCATTAAACACAAGGGCTTAATTTACGCTGTTGACTCCTTCTATGGCTGGACGTATTGCTGGCCTACTCCAGTCATCGCTACAAACGGCTGTTACAGCAGTATGTTACTTTCCTATGATATCATTATGGCTAGCTTATATTACTATCAACATTTGCTGAAAAAATATTTATCCTCATAACATGTTGTTCTTAAGATTAACTAAATCAAGAGCCCTTTTTTATTTGACTCCAACTTGATATGATGTTGTAGGCCACCTGGTGTCCCTACCCTTCCTAATCCCAGAAGCTTTCAAAGAAAAGAGGCATGGCAGTTGCTGGTGGTTCCTGGCTTGATCAGATGACGGCGAAAGATTGATGGTCGTTCGCACGTACCAGGCGTGTTGTTTCACGGAGTACAATCACAGTCACTGCAAGGTCTTTGAGCAGGATCCCAGCTTCTCTGGGCCTTCAGGAATTTTTGACTGGAGGCTGGTAAGTAGCCTTGGTACACGCTCTTTGTTTGTCGGACGGAATTATCCGATTAACCAGGAGATAACAGACGGCAAGGATCATGATGGCAGCGCGGTTTCGTTCATCAGGCAAAACTGTGTGTACACAGCGTACCATGCGTCTCTGCATGCACCATACCCTGATATGTGTCGCCATGCTCTGCAGCCCAAAGTAGGAGAGAGGGTCGCAAGTATCAGATTTCTACCTGCTGGCTGGAGTTTCCCCCGTCAGCCACCCATCTGGTTAAAGCCATCAGCCAATCTCCACAACTTAATAAATAGTAATGTCTAACTGAGCCAGTTAGTTAGATGCGTACACTTGGTGTAGTAGGATCTTTATTTAGTTTGATGCATACACTTGTTCTTTTTTGGTAGCCATTTTGTAATGATGGCTGATGTTTGGTTTGGAAGACAGAGCTGCGTCTTCACTCTTCTGGCCTGCTTACAGCTTCTGTTGCACCCCCCAACCCTGGTTGTTGTTGCTGTTGTTTTCAATGTACAATCAGTAGTATATTTCATCTGTTGGTTGAATAAATGTGTTGTTAGAACAAAAAACACAATGTTTTGGAAGTCGTTGCATGGTTCGATCCTTTAGTTCCCCGTACCATACGTAGCGCATACTATTTTTCGTACGGAACACATTTTTCACTTGTTGATAACATGCAGCCCACTGATGAAAGCCCAATAGAGACGCCCATAATTAACTGGAAGGGAGGCTCTCACATGAATTCGGCCCAGGTACATGCTCATGGTCCCCTAAACATAAATAAGTAAATAAATAAATAAAGCTCAATGCTCATGCACCAGTTCTTTGGGAAAATCGGTAGCCTAGTATTTCTTTTTGAAGAATACCCAAGCTAGGCCTATTTGTTTTCTCCGAATTATTGGGCTGCAAATCTTTCAAGACAAGGAGGGATGCATTCCGGCCTGGCTTAAGAGTATGGTCAATGTCTGTTAAAAGTAATATGAAAAGGGGTTGAAAATTCCAAAAAAATTATAGCAAATGGGATATAAGTCTCTTTTTTTGTTTTTGTTCTTCACTGATATCTTATACGTATTTTATTGGATTTAACATGACATAGTACTAATTTATTTTTAAATTTGTTTTAGTATGGCTATTAAATTTTGGATTAAGAATATTTTGTTCCCCAGCAAAAATTTGCGAATTTTCAAAATTTTCCACATATTTAGTTAATTTTTTGACCCTGGTATTGACCAGAAAATGGCGAGCAATTCTAAAAATGGAAAACGGGCTGCAATAAATTCCATATGAATTAGAAAATGAGTAAAAATTATTAAAAAAATAGCAAATGGGATGTACACGCCACAGATTTCGAGGCTGACTTGTTTACGCAAGGCTTTGTCAGTGAACACACGATTCTAGCAGTAGTGACTGTTGGATGTCCAACCAACGGCCGACGTGCTTCTTCAATTTCTGCTCTTCCTGCTCCAGCCAACTAAACTAGCGCCGGCGGGACTGCCTGCTCCCTCCTCTTGTGGCCCGCTGTGATGCCGCGCAGGCTTCCCCGGCCCACCCTACTCCCTCCGCTGGCCTGGCGGCACGCAATCAACTGCCTCCTTATTACGCGAAAAAAATGATTCCTCCCACTGACATCTGGGGCGCACCGGTTGGGAGGCTGACCTGTGGGCCTACTAAATTTACGCGTACGCAGGGCTTGTCAACTTAGTCAACAAATGATTCTAGCGTCAGTAACCGTTGGATTTGAATCGAACGGTCCTGCTGCTTCTTCAATCGCTGCTCTTCTTGCACCAGCCGCCCAAACCAGCGCGGGATAGACCGCCTGCTCCTGCCTCCAGTGGCCGGCTGTGCTGCCGTTGAGGCCTAATCGCCCCCTACTACTCCCACCGCTAGCCAGGCCCTGCGGCGATGGCAGCCTCACACCGCAGCCAAACCAGTGAACCCTCGTACTCCTCTCCGCGTGGGCATCCACTGCCGTGTCTTCCCCGGCTCCGTGGCGTCCCCTTCCTAGGCCTCGCCGTCGTCCACCGCCTTGGTGCTCTTGGCGCGGCGTGGTCAACGTGGTCAACGACATTCCATGGGAAGAGTACTGTACGTGGAGAGGCTGACAGCTGGGTCCACGGCCACAGCCCAGTTTTTTTGTGATTTGCCAAGTAAGTCGCTTTGTCAGGCTTGTTGGGCTGCAAATCTTTCAAGACGAGTAGAGCTTTCATTCGGCTGGCCGAGAAAATGACCCATCAGTAATGAGAAATGGGTTGTACATTTTTAAAACACATCAAACCGGCAATTAGTTTCAAATATCTTTTTTTCATTTCGAGATTTTAAATTACATTAATTTTTATGCGCGGAGAATTTGTTGGATTTTATATTGATATACATTTATTTTTAAAATCAGTTTGAATGTGAGTCGAAATTTCGGGATTAAAAACAGTTCGGACCGCATCGAAATATGCAAAATTTCGTATAAGTTTTTAACCGTGGCCACAATATGGGCTGTAATGCTAACAAAAAGAATATGGGCTCCAAAAAACCTTAATAATTAGCAAATGGGCTGTAAATTATTAGAAATAATGGCAGATGGGTTGTATGCTGTTTTCCATAGATTTGAGGCTTTCCTAAAAAAAAGGTTGACGCACGAGCAACGACTGTTGGATGGCCATCCAACGGCCGTCATGCTTCTTCAATCTCTGCTCTTCGTGCTCCAGCCGCTCAAACAAGCGCCGGCGGGACTGCCTGCTCCCTCCTCCCCGCGGCCGGCTCTGCTGTCGCGTAGGCCTCACCGCCCCACCATACTCCCATCGCTGGCCTAGCCATCCCTCTACTCACCCACACCTGCTGTTATTCTCCGGCGACGGCAGACGAACTAGTAAACCCTCGTACAGTCGTACTCCCCTCCGTGTGGGAAACAAGTGCCGAGTCTTCCCTGCCTCCGTGTCGTTCCCTTCCTAGGCCTCGCCGTCGTCCACCGCCCTGGTGCTCTCGGCGCGGCCTGGTCAACGTGGTCAACGACCGACATGCATATGAAGTGGACTGTACGTGGAGAGGCCGACAGCTGGGTCCACGGCCGCACGCAAGGAAATGCCTCCTTATTATGCGCAAAATAATGACTCCTCCACCTGACATCAGGGGCCCACCAAAAGGGCCTCTGTATTTCGTGAAAAAAACGTTACCGCCGCTGACAACTCGGACCAACCAGCTATATCTTCGCACGCAAGGAAGTGCCTCCTTATTACGCACAAAAAAAATGAATACTCCCCCTGTTAGCTGGGACCCAGTATAGTGGCAGGCTGACTTGTGGGCCTATTAAGTTCACGGGCACGGAGGGCTTTGTCAACTTAGTCAATATGGACGATTCTAGCTCCAGTGACTGTACGATGTCCATCCAACGGTCGTAGTGCTTCTTCAACCTCTGGTCTTCTTGCTCCAGCCGCCCAAACCAGCACCGGTCGTGCCTCGTGCTCCTGCCTCATGTGGCCGGCTGTGATGCGGCGGAGGCCTCACCGCCCCCTACTACTCCCACCGCTGGCCAGGCCATCCCTCTACTCACCCACACCCCCTGTTATTCTACGGCGACGGCAGTCTCACACCGCAGCGAACCAGTGAACCCTCGTACTCCTCTACGTGTGGGCATCCACTACCGCATCTTCCCCGGCTCCGTGTCGTCCCCTTCATAGGCCTCGCCGTCGTCCACCGCCCTGGTGCTCTCGGTGCGGCGTGGTCAACGTGGTCAAGGAACGGCTTCCATCGGACGTGGACTGTACGTAGAGAGGCTGACAGCTGGGTCCACAGCAGCAGCAAGGAAGTGCCTCCTTATTACGTGCAAAATAATTATTCCTCCACCTGACAGCGGGGATCCATCGGACGGGCCACCGTATTTCGCGAAAAAAATGTTTCCCCCTGACTGCTGGGACCCACCAGCTACACCTTCGCACACAAGGAAGTGCGCCTGGGCAAAAAAACGAAATGATTCGCCCCCTGACTGTTGGGACCCACGAGCTACATCTTCGCACGCAAGGAAGTGTCTGACAGTAGGGACCCACCTGGTCGAAGCGTACGTAGCATTGTCATCCTGGTCGCGAACGTGTTCGTACATATATACTGGTGGATGTAGAGGCGCGCACGTCTCGTAGTAGAGCCGCGCACGTAGCATGTACACGTACGTACAGCGTCCAGGGTGCAAGAAAGAAAATACGGCCACTTACGTACATACAGGCAGGGTCTCGAACGCCTACTCGCGCATATGTACGGCGAGGGCTCGTGTACATGGCTTGGTCAGAACGGAGAAACAGCGTCGTCGTCGTGTTCATGGGGAGGCAACGGAATGAGTTGTGTTCATGGGGAGGCAACGGAATGCGTCGTGTTCATGGGGAGGCAACGGAATGCATCGTGTTCATCGGGAGGCAACGGAACGCGTGGGAGCCAACCGGCTGGGTCGGAACGGAATGTGTGGTCATGATCATCGGGAGGGCTTGGACGGAACATGCGATGGAAACGAGGCCTGGCGTACCGCACAACGGAGGAAACGGACCTCCTACATTCGGAACCGGGTCCTGTTGATCGGGAGGGGTGTGGCGTACCGCAAAACGGAGGAAACGGACCTCCTACGGTCGAAACGGGGGTCCTGTTGATCGGGAGGGGTGTGGCGTACCGCACAACAGACGAAACGGACTTCCTACGGTCGAAACGGGGGGCCCTGTTCATCGGGAGGGGTGTGGCGTACCGCAAAACAGGACTCCACGGGATATTGTTCATCTCCACCGTCGACCTCCTCCAGCCTCCACGGGCTCCTATTCATCCAGCCTCCACCGCGCGCTACTCCACCGGCTACTGTTCAACCACCCCTCGACCGTCTACTGTTCATCCAGCCCTCCACACCACGGGGTCCTGTTCAACCACCCCTCCACGGGCACCCCCCCCCCCACCGTCTATTTTTCATCCAGCCATCCACACCACGGGGTCCTGTTCAACCACCCCTCCACGAGCACCCCTCCACCGTCTACTGTTCATCCAGCCCTCCACCACACCATGTGGTCCTGTTCATCCAGAGGCAACGCCACCGCTCACTGTTCATCCAACCCCCCCACAACGCTCACTATTCATCCCATCGATCGGCTTCAGTTAACAGCAGTAGCGAAGGAATCGCTTGATCAGGTTCAGTTAACAGCCATCGATCGATCGCTCGGGTTCAGTAACGCGTAGCCTGCAGTGCAATCACTCGGGTTCAGTAAGAGCCCAACGCCTCGCTCGGGTTCAGTTAGAGCCAACGCCTCACACACACGCGCGTACGTGTACGAGAGAAACGCGCATCGCTCGGCCCCCGACCTCCCAACGTAACCAGGAACTCCCCGAAATTTTCCTCCCTCTCGCTTCTACTACGGTTTTTTCCGTCATGGACGTCCCAAAGAATGTCATGCAGCCGCGTCTTCGGCCCGCCCAGGACGAAAAGCCCATTTTCTGTCATGATTTTTTGTCATAGAAGTAGGAGCCCACCATATCTATGATGATACCGGGTTTTGTCACAATTATCATCATAGAAGTGTCATATGTATGACACGAAAAAATTTCGTTCGGCCCAAAATGTCACGGATGTGTCTTTTTTTGTAGTGTATCTTTTTGCGTATGCGATTGATTGATATGCTCCAAATGAATCCTTATGCTAAATATATGAAAGATATTGTAACAAATAAAAGAAAGATATCGGAAGCTGAAATTTCCACCATGCTCGCTAATTATACTTTTAAGGGTGGAATACCAAAGAAACTTGGAGATCCAGGAGTACCTACTATACCATGCTCCATTAAAACAAATTATGTTAAAACTGCTTTATGTGATCTTGGAGCCGGTGTTAGTGTTAATGCCTCTCTCTTTGTATCGTAGACTTGATTTGAATAAGTTGACTCCTACTGAAATATCTTTGCAAATGGCTGATAAATCAACTGCTATACCTGTCGGTATTTGTGAGGATGTGCCTGTTGTAGTTGCAAACATTACTATTTTAACGGACTTTGTTATTCTTGATATTCCCGAGGATGATAGTATGTCTATTATTCTTGGAAGACCTTTTTTGAACACTGCAGGGGCTGTTATTAATTGCAACAAAGGCAATGTCACTTTTCATGTTAATGGTAATGAGCATACGGTACACTTTCCGAGGAAACAACCTCAAGTTCATAGTATCAACTCTATTGGAAAAATTCCATCGATTATTATTGGAGGTTTTGAATTTCCTCTTCCTACTTTCAAAAAGAAATATGATATTCTTATTATAGGGGATGTGCATATCCCCGTTGATGTAACACAGTGTTATTCGAAATTTCTCCGGTTTCATGTTATTCAGAATGAGTTCGTTAACAAGACTTGATCAACCTTGTTAGTGGATTCCTTTTGATGAGCATGAGATGGATGAAACTAGAAAGCACAACCTTCTGTACCCTCTTTCTACTTTCTGTTATTTAGTTGAAATAAAGTAAAATAGTACTTTTCTGTCTGTTTTCTGATTTATCTGTGCAATATAAAAATACCCTGAAAATAAAAGTCCTCCAAATGCCCTGCCAATTTAATATGATTTTTTCTAGAATATTTGAGGATTTATGGAACTGAGAACACAGCAGGGGGGTCAACCACCTGGCCACGAGGGTGGAGGGTACGCCCTACCCCCCTGGGCGCGCCCCCTGCCTCGTGGGCCCACTTTGGTCCTCCTCCACTTATTCCTGCACCCACACACTCCTTCCTCCCACAAACACGAATATCTAGGTCAAGCACGAGTTCTAGCTCACTTTGTTGTGATTTTCGATCTCCTTGCTCAAAGCACCTCTCACAAAACTGCTTGGGGAGATTGTTCCTTGGTATGTGACTCCTCCATTGGTCCAATTAGTTTTTGCTCTAGTGCTTTATTCATTGCAAATTTGTGCTGCCTAGGTGACAATGTTCTTGAGCTTGCATGTCAAATTTATATGGTTCCAAGTAGTTCTAATGCTTGATATAGTCTCTAGGCATTTGTAGGAGTAGGTGCTATCAATTTATGTTGAGCTTGGTTCACTTTTGTTTGAAGTTACTAAAAAATTCAGAAATTTTTCAGAGAAAGCAATATGCTTAGGAAAATGTTCCAAGGTGGTTCTTCAAGGAAGCAAGGACCCAGGCTTGCAATGCGTGATGTTGATGAGGAGCCACCGAGGGACGCTCCAGTGCGGCCCTGTGAATGGCCTTCAGAAAATTTTATGGATTGAGCGGGAATCAAAGAGGAATTTAACGCATATTTGCGTAACGCCGATCTTGTGAGCTTTGAGGCAGACAAACGCCCCCAGTACCATGATCTCACTAGTTTATTTGTGAGGAGGTTTGAATTTTCATCTTCACGTAATTCTCCAACTGTGTCATGTTCGGTCTTTATGACAAATCTTATACCATGGACTTAGAGGATTTTACTTTTGCTTGCAAACTTCCACAATGGGGTAATGCTAGTGATCCCCGTAAATCTGAATTTAGAGACTTTCTTGCTAGTATAACTATAGGGGAATCTAGAGATATAACACAAGCTACCATAGGGAGCATTCACTTTCCTGCTATACATTATTTTGCTCTCTTCATAGGTAGGTGCATAACTGGTAAGGATGAAGCATGTCATATGTGTGTGCCTGACCTCAGTTATTCTTAGGAGTGCTGTGTTAGGAGACCAATCTTATCATATGGGAGCCATTGTAGCACGTAGGTTGCATCATAATAGATATAATGGAGATTTCTTTGGGGGAATTTATGCAACCCGCTTAGCTAATTTTCTTGAGGTGGACATTCGTGAGGGTGACATGGAGTTGCCGCCTACTTATTTAGATTTTAATTCTATGCTCTCTCACCAGTTTGTCGAGAGGACTGAATCACCTCTCCAGTATCGACTAATCTTTGACAAGGCGTGTTGTCCGTATTACTCTCCCTGCTCCTGCCTTCTTTGATTATCAGGCAAAATGAAGATATATTATTACCAGAGAGGAGGCAGATGAGTACGAGAGGAGGGCGGAGGCAGCTCGCCGCCATGCTGCAGCTCAGGAGGCGATAGCCGCTGCATCACAGTACGACCCCAACTACTATTATGGATATCCGCCAGGCCAACCGTGGCCCTAGACCAACTTATGCCAAAAGCCTAAGCTTGGGGGAGTACGTATTTCCCACCGACATTACATTCATGTTCACACACTCATTGCTAGATGTCGGTGCTCATACTTTTTCACTGTAATATCCATGCTGGTTTATTTTCTTTTTCCTGCTTTCTTCTTGTGTGTTTGTTAAACCTTAAGAAAAACCAAAAAAAATAGTAATAGCTTCTAACTAGTTTACTTTCTTGCTGTAGTAGTAATAATTAAAAAAGAAAACCCAAAAATATTTCCCGTTCTTCTTTTGCTTGTTGGGAGGTTTCCCGTGTAAATAGTTTTATTTCCTTTTTTTCTTTGGGGGTCGATAGGAGAAGACCATAATTAAATTGTTGAAGTGGCTCTTATATGCATTATTGTTGATTTAACCAAGAGCCCATATTGCCTTGTCTTCTCCTGTTTATTGAATGCTCGCAGATTCCAGCTTAGTCCAATGCACGTGCACGCTTATTATTATTCACATCGTTCGGTCGTGCAAGTGAAAGGCAATTATGATGATATGTGATGGACTGACTGAGATGAGAAAAAATGGTATGAAATCGACCTCTCTTGTTTTTGTAAATATGATGAGTTCATCGTTCTTGATTCAGCTTATTATGAATAAACATGTTTGCAATGATAATTAGAGATCATAGTTGCTCATGCCATGCCTGATTAGCTATGAGTTATAATGGTTTACCTTGCGTGCCAACATGCTATTAAAATGGTTGTGATGTGGTATGATGGGGTGGTATCCTCCTTTGAATGATTTAAGTGACTCGACTTGGCACATGTTCACGCATGTAGTTGAAAAAAATCAACATAGCCTTCACGATATTTATGTTCATGGTGAATTATATCCTACTCATGCTTGCATCCAATGTTTATTAATTTTAATGCATGTTCATGGCTATTGTCGCTCTCGAGTTGGTCGCTTCCCAGTCTTTTGCTAGCCTTCACTTGTACTAAGCAGGAATACTGCTTGTGCATCCAATCCCTTAAACCCCAAAGTTATTCCATATGAGTCCACTATACCTTACTATATGCGGTATCTACCTGCCGTTCCAAGTAAATTTGTATGTGACAAACTCTAAACCTTCAAATAAACATTCTGTTTTGTATGCTCGAGTAGCTCATCTATCAACTAGGGCTGCCCTTATCTTCCATGTTAGGCGGGTTATTCTCAAGAGGAGTGGACTCCGCTCCTCACTCATGAAAAAATGGCTGGTCACCGGGATGCCCAGTCCCATGCTTTATCTCTACCTAATAATAAAGCATGGTGGGTTTCGGCCGTCCGTCATCCCTATTTGCAAAAAAGTCCCTGCAGTTTGTTGAAATCAACCCGCAGTCCATCTATAAGTCATAACGAACCGTTTTTTTTAACTTTCTCAGAAACCCCCCTGAAGTTTCAGGTAATCAACCCGCCGTCCATATTTAAGTCATACGAACCGTTTTTTTGTGTTTTAACAGAAAACCCCCTAACCTTTCGGTTAATCAATCCGTAGTTTATCTAAAACAAAATTATCCATATCTTTTAAACCGTAACTCCGAATTTAACATATTATATATGAAATTTGATTAAAAAAATGTGTAGAATCTAAATATGCTGTTACTTTTAGTTGTTAAATATTTCTAAACTATTAATTTGGGTGCAAACTTAATCTATAGTGCACGATCTGTTTTTCTTTCGCATCGGCGGCGATCCAAATTGCAAATTAACACACATTAAAACTAGATTGAGTGGGAAAAAACATTGATAACCACGCATGCACAACTCTGAAAAACCTCGCGGGAAAAAACAACACTTTTCTCATCTTATTCTGAGCGATTATGTACGTGCGAGCGCGCGCGCGTGTGTGTGAGAGAGAGACGCCTTAGGACTGACCACATTCAAATGCGTTTTCGTTGTGTGAGTAGTGAGACCACCATCGGGAACACAAATGTGATGCCATTTTAAATAAAGAACGTCTACCTATCAGGGTCTCGAGTCGTGGTTATTGGGTTAAGAGCGTGTGTGTTTTCTGTCCCGTTGCTACGCACGGGCTTTTTTGCTAGTGCAAATTAAATCAAATTAATTGCAAACAAAACTCCCCCGGGACTCTTGTTAGTTGGAGGCACTCGTTGTTTCGAGCAAGCCATGGATTGATGCTTGTGGTGGAGGGGGAGTATAAACTTTACCATTCTATTTGGGAACCGCCTATGATTTGTGGAGCATGGAAGATATCGCCATCTCTTAGTTGCTATGTTGACAATGAAAGTATGTCGCTCAAAATATTATTTATCTCTATTTCAAAACCGAGCTCTGGCACCTCTACAAATCCCTACTTCCCTCTACGAAGGGCCTATCTATTTACTTTTATGTTGAGTCATCACCCTCTTATCAAAAAGCACTAGCTGGAGAGTGCAGATGTCATTTGCATCCATTACTATTAATTTATATTGGGTATGACTATGATTGGATCTCTTTTACCATGAATAACAATGTCCAGTCAGTCCTTGATCTTTAAAGGTGCTCTGCATTTATGTTTTGCGGTCTCAGAAAGGGCTAGCGAGATACCATCTTGTTATATCATATTATGATTGTTTTGAGGAAGTGTTGTCATCCGAGATTTATTATTATGGCTCGCTAGTTGATTTTGCTATTGATATGAGTAAATATGAGACGTGAGAATTATTGCAAATGTGGTTAGTCATAATCTTTGCTGAAAACTTGAATGCTGGCTTTACATATTTACAACAACAAGAGCAAAGCGAGTTTGTAAAAGTTTTTCTTTATCACTTTCAGTTTATCAACTGAATTGCTTGAGGACAAGCAAAGGTTTAAGCTTGGGGGAGTTGATACGTCTCCGTCGTATCTACTTTTTCAAACACTTTTGCCCTTATTTTGGACTCTAACTTGCATGAATTGAATGGAACTAACCCGGACTAACGTTGTTTTCAGCAGAATTAACATGATGTTATTTATGTGCAGAAACAAAACTTCTCGGAATGACCTGAAACTTCACGGAACATCTTTTCGGAAATAATAAAAAATCGTTGCAAAAGATGAAGGCCAGGGGGCCCACCACCTGTCCACAAGGGTGGGGGCGCCCCCCTAGGGCGCACCCCCTACCTCGTGGGCCCCCTGAGGCTCCTCCAACGCCAACTCCAACTCTATATATTTGCTTTCGGGGAGAAAAAAATTAAAGGGGAAGAAATAATCGCGTTTTACGATACGAGGCCGCCGCGAAGCCCTAAAACCTCTCGGGAGGGCTGATCTGGAGTCCGTTCGGGGCTCCGGAGAGGGGGATTCGTCACCGTCGCCATCATCAAGCATCCTCCATCACCAATTTCATGATGCTCACCGCCGTGCGTGAGTAATTCCATCGTAGGCTTGCTGGATGGTGATGGGTTGGATGAGATCTATCATGTACTCAAGTTAGTTTTGTTA
Source organism: Aegilops umbellulata (assembly GCA_032464435.1). Taxonomy (NCBI): domain Eukaryota; kingdom Viridiplantae; phylum Streptophyta; class Magnoliopsida; order Poales; family Poaceae; genus Aegilops; species Aegilops umbellulata. Next base: position 269,133,146 of record CP136059.1, on the reverse strand, counting down.
GGGTTTGATCCCTAGTATCCAGTATGTTCTGAGATTGATGTTACTATGACTTTGCTATGATTAATGCTTGTCACTAGGGCCCGAGTGCCATGATTTCAGATCTGAACCTATTATGTTTTCATGAATATATGTGTGTTCTTGATCCTATCTTGCAAGTCTATAGTCACCTACTATGTGTTATGATCCGGCAACCCTGAAGTGACAATAATCGGGACCACTCCCGGTGTTGACCATAGTTTGAGGAGTTCGTGTATTCACTATGTGCTAATGCTTTGTTTCGGTTCTCTATTGAAAGGAGGCCTTAATATCCCTTAGTTTCTATTAGGACCCCGCTGCCACGGGAGGGTAGGACAAAAGATGGCATGCAAGTTCTTTTCCATAAGCACGTATGACTATATTCGGAATACATGCCTACATTACATTGATGAATTGGAGCTAGTCCTGTGTCACCCTATGTTATGCTTATTACATGATGAACCGCATCCGGCATAATTATCCATCACCGATCCAATTCCTACGAGCTTTTCCTATACTGGTTCTCGCTTATTTACTTTTCCGTTGCTACTGTTACAATCAGTACAAAATACCAAAAATATTACTTTTGCTTCTGTTACCTTTGTTACCTTTACCACTACTATCATATTACTTTGCTACTAAATACTTTGATGTAGATATTAAGTTATCCAGGTGTGGCTGAATTGACAACTTAGTTGCTAATACTTGAGAATATTCTTTGGCTCCCCTTGTGTCGAATCAATAAATTTAGGTTGAATACTCTACCCTCGAAAACTGTTGCGATCCCTTATACTTGTGGGTTATCAATTAGTCGAGAGTTTGCCCCTGTACTACATCTCAATGCTTACATGTATGAACATTATGGGTGACCTAGCTAGTGAGTTGTGATAACTCACATATGGGAACGGGTCCATACTCAATAGTAAAGAGAACATGGCTTACACTGCAATGGGGTTGATAGATATAGCAGTGGTGAGAGCTCTTATTACCTCTACATGTTTATTTAGCCATCTGAGTCATTGATAAAATGTTTGAGTCCTTATTAATTCAGAGAAGCAGTGCATATCCAAGTGCGGCAGTCTAGGGAACGATAGACATATGGGTGTTTAGAAAGCTGGTCGACATTAGCAGCGAAAGTTGTTTCAGCGCATGCGACCTTCGTGGGAGGTCCATGGATGATGGCCAATAAGTGTTTCAAACAACAAACTTGGAGACAACGGTATGACGTCCAATATGGCGGGAGGATGTATTATGACAACTGACGAATGGAAGTAGCATTGCAATGCCTCGAATCCAATGGTTTGCCCAGAAATCAAGCTCGCTGACATGCCGTGAATCCGATGCTCTCCCCCATGGTGTGATCGAGGAACTCTTGTAGAGGTCTTGTAGAGATAAACATGTCTCCTTACAATCTCTTTATTGGCAGTTTGCTAGAATTTTTTAGATGAGATTAAACCATATACATGATCTGAATTCTGAAGTAGTGTATGGAGTCTACTGTTAGTCGTGGTAAAAAGCAAGTACTCCCGCTTAATGACCTGAATATAACTTTCATTATCGTCTCAAGGTTACCCAACAGGTTGACATCAGTTGATATCATTCCTAGGCACTATTTTCTGGACTTCTGCACTGCGGCCGAAGTCAAGATACAAATTGCTTCTCCCATAAGTCATAAACTAAAAGAAAAACAATGGAACAAATAACATTTTCTAGTGCCCTTTATAGAGGCACACCACCAAACGGTAAAATACCCCTAAAAACCAACATTCTTTGAACTGACATGTTCCCAACATTTTTTTGAACAGAGTACAAAAAAGGACAACATTGATGGAGATTGCCCTCTCCTGACAAGAGGAGCGTTGGTGATGACGATGGCGATGATTTCCCCCTCCCGGAGGGAAGTGTCTCCGGCAGAACAACTCTGTCGGAGCCCTAGATTGGTTCCGCCAAGGTTCTGCCTCATGGCGGCGGAGTCTCGTCCCGAAAGGTTTCTTATCATTTTTTCCTCGACGAAAGACCTCATATAGCAGAAGATGGGCATCGAAGGGCCAACAGGGGCCCACGAGGCAGGGGGCGCGCCCAGGGGGGTAGGGCACGCCCCCACCCTCGTGGCCAGGTGGGGCCCCCTCTGGTGAACTTCTTCCGCTCAATATTTTTTATATATTCTGAATATCCCTTCTGTGGAGTTTTGGGACTTTTGGAGTTGCATAGAATAGGTCTCTAATATTTGCTTCTTTTCCAGCCCAGAATTCCAGCTGCCGGCATTCTCCCTCCTTATGTAAACCTTGTAAATAAGAGAGAATAGCCATAAGTATTGTGACATAATGTGTAGTAACAACCCATAATGCAATAAATATCAATATAAAAGCATGATGCAAAATGGACGTATCAACTCCCCCAACCTTAGACGTCGCTTGTCCTCAAGCAGAAGCCGGTAACGATAAATATGTCCCCATGTTTAGAGGTAGAGGTGTCGATAAAAATAAAATACGGACATGAAGGCATCATGATTATTTTCATAGCAGCAACGTGTATAGATATTGTGATATTATTCCTTATGTTCAAGTGATGATCTATTCACAATGCAAAAAGTATGAATCATAAGCTTTATTGAGAACCTACAAACTATAATCTCAGTCATTGAAGCAATTGCAATTTATCATAACTTCAGAAAGAGTCTATGTCAGAGCTTAATAGCAAGTCCACATACTCAACTATCATTTAGTCTTTCATAATTGCTAACACTCACGCAATACTTGTGGTTACGGAGTTTTAATCGGACACAGAGAAAGATAGGGGATTATAGTTTCGCCTCCCAACCTTTTACCTCAAGGGTAATGTCAACAATAATAACTCATGCTCCCCTACATCCAATTAGATATATCCATCAGGATCTTTCCAACATACTGTGATTGCCAAAGGATAAAATGTAAAAAGGAGAGGTAAAGATCACCATGACTCTTGCATAGGGTAGAAGATAATAGTAATAGATAGGCCCTTCGCAGAGGGAAGCAGATGTTGCCATGCGCTTTCAGTTTGGATGCACAAAATCTTAATGCGAAAGAACATCACTTTATATTGCCCCTTGTGATATGAAACTTTATTATGCAGTCCGTCGCTTTTATTTCTTCCACATCACAAGATCGTATAAAGCTTATTTCCTCCACACCAATCAATTATACATATTTAGAGTAATTTTTATTGCTTTGCACCGATGACAACTTACTTGAAGGATCTTACTCAGTCCATAGGTAGATATGGTGGACTCTTATGGCAAAACTGGTTTAAGGGTTTTGGAAGCACAAGTAGTATCTCTACTTGGTGCTGAGAATTTGGCTAGCATGAGGGGGGAAGGCAAGCTCAACATGTTGGATGATCCATGACAACATACTTTATCTCAGATATAAGAAAACATAACCCATTACGTTGTCTTCCTTGTCCAACATCAACTCTTTAGCATTTCATATTTTAATGAGTGCTCCCAATCATAAGAGATGTCAATGATAATATATTTATATGTTAGACCTCTCTTTCCTTATTACTTCCTATTAATTGCAACGATGACCAAAGCTATGTTTATTAACTCCCAACAACTTTTAATCATCATACTCTTTTTATGTGAAGTCATTACTCTCAACAAGATCAATATGAACTCTTTGTTTCTATTTATTATTTTTCTTCTTTTCTTTTATTCACTCAAGATCATGGCAAAACAATCAAGCCCTTGACTCAACACTAATCTTTATTATATATATAGCTCACGGACTCGATTACATAGAGAGATCATAAAGCAAAACTCAAAACTAGATCATGCCATAAACTTTATTCTACTAGATCAAGATACTACTAATAGGATCAAACTAAGAAAAACGGTAAAGGTAGGAGTGTGATGGTGATACGATACCGGGGCACCTCCCCCAAGCTTGGCAGTTGTCAAGGGGAGTGCCCATACCCATGTGGTTATGTCTCCTTCTTTGTTGTTGGTGAAATATTCTTGGCGATGATGCCCCTCAGGATACGATTCTCCTCCTCGAGCTTATTGACTTGCCGCTTGAGGTCCATTATTTCTTTACAAATCTTTCATGTAACTGCTGAGGCTCCTTGCACCCAAGGGTGTTGCATAGCTGCGGGAGAACAAGTGACACTCCTCTTCATATTTTCATAAGAAAGAAATCTAACATTGGAAGGGATAACCGAGTTTGGAATAGTTGAGCTCTCTAGTTCCCCCATCGTGAACCCAGCTCGGAAGCGAGAAGTGACTTCTTGATCCTCCATGGCATCTACCCTCATCAAGTCAGCCTCCATCTCTTCCTCCGTTGCTGGCCCAAAGTGGTCAGTGTCGCTGTTTGCCCTTGGTTCCGATGCCGGATGAGATACCCGGCTTTCCCCGACTGACTCTTGAGAAGACATCTTGCTCTAATCCGTAGCAGCAACAGCTCGAAACAAGAACAGAGGATATTTGCGTGATACAGGAGTCAAAACCTTCGGGAGAATATATAATGAATTTTTACCGACCAAAATACGTATCGTGCAAGAAAACGGAGTCCGGAAGGCACACGAGGTGCCCACGAGGTAGGGGGCGCGCCCAGGAGGTAGGGCGCGCCCTCCACCCTCGTGGGGCCCTCGTGTCCTTCCCGGACTGCTACTTATTTTTCTATTTTTCCAAATATTCCAAAACGGAGAAATATGGCCTTAAAAATTGTTTTGGAGTCGGTTTACTTACCGTACCACATACCTATTCCTTTTTGGAGTCCGAAACGTTCTGGAAAGTATCCCTTATGTACTCCTCCAGACTTACGGTTTCAATAATATTGGTTTCCACATTTATAGGATTACCTGAGATATAATGTTTAATTCTTTGACCGTTCACCACCTTCGGATTTGTGCCTTCGAAGTTGTTGATTTTTATGGCACCGGAACGATAGACCTCCTCCATAACGTAAGGGCCTTCCCATTTAGAGAGAAGTTTTCCTGCAAAAAATCTTAAACGAGAGTTGTATAGCAATACATAATCACCTACGTTAAACTCACGCTTTTGTATCCGTTTGTCATGCCATCTTTTAACTTTTTCTTTAAACAACTTGGCATTTTCATAGCTTGGGTTCTCCATTCATCGAGTGAGCTAATATCAAATAACCTCTTCTCACTGGCAAGGTTGAAAATCATAGTTGAGCTCTTTAATAGCCCAATATGCCTTATGTTCTAGTTCGAGAGGTAAGTGACATGCTTTTTGTTGGGGAATGTAGTAATTTCAAAAAAAAAACTACACACACGCAAGATCATGGTGATGCATCACAACGAGAGGGGAGAGTGTTGTCTACATACCCTCGTAGACCGAAAGCGGAAGCATTAGCACAACGCGGTTGATGTAGTCGTACGTCTTCACGATCCGACCGATTAAGTACCGAACGTACGGCACCTCCGAGTTCAGCACATGTTCAGCCTGATGACGTCCCTCGAACTCCGATCCAGCTGAGTGTTGAGGGAGAGTTTTGTCAGCACGACGGCGTGGTGACGATGTTGATGTTCTACCGATGGAGGGCTTCGCCTAAGCACCGCCACAGTATTATCGAGGTGGATTATGGTGGAGAGGGGCACCGCACACGGCTAAGAGATCAATGATCAATTGTTGTGTCTCTAGGGTGCCCCCCTACCCCCGTATATAAAGGATCAAGGGGGTAGGCCGGACGACCCTTGCTAGGCGCGCCAGGAGGAGGAGTCCTCCTCCTAGTAGGAGTAGGACTCCCCTCTTTCCTACTCCTACTAGGAGGGGAAAGGAAGGGGAGAGGGAGAAGGAAAGGGGGGCGCCGCCCCCCCTCTCCTAGTCTAATTCGGACCAGAGGGGGAGGGGGCACGCGGCCCACCCTGGCTGCCCCTATCTCTCTCCACTAAGGCCCATAAGGCCCATTACCTCTCCCGGGGGGTTCCGGTAACCCTCCGGCACTTCGGTTTTCTCTGAAATCACCCAGAACACTTTCGGTGTCCGAATATAGTCGTCCAATATATCAATCATTATGTCTCGACCATTTCGAGACTCCTCGTCATGTCCGTGATCACATCCGGGACTCCGAACAACCTTCGGTACATCAAAACATATAAACTCATAATATAACTGTCATCGAAACGTTAAGTGTGCGGACCCTACGGGTTTGAGAAATATGTAGACATGACCGAGACACATCTCCGGTCAATAACCAATAGCGGAACCTGGATGCTCATATTGGCTCCCACATACTCTAAGAAGATCTTTATCAGTCAGACCGCATAACAACATACGTTGTTCCCTTTGTCATCGGTATGTTACTTGCCTGAGATTCAATCGTCGGTATCTCAATACCTAGTTCAATCTTGTTACCGGCAAGTCTCTTTACTTGTTCCGTAATACATCATCCCGCAACTAACTCATTAGTTGCAATGCTTGCCAGGCTTAAGTGATGTGCATTACCGAGTGGGCCCAGAGATACCTCTCCGACGATCGGAGTGACAAATCCTAATCTCGAAATATGCCAATCAAACAAGTACCTTCCGAGACACCTGTAGAGCACCTTTATAATCACCCAGTTATGTTGTGACCTTTGGTAGCACACAAAGTGTTCCTCCGGTAAACGGGAGTTGCATAATCTCATAGTCATAGGAACATGTATAAGTCATGAATAAAGCAATAGCAACATACTAAACGATCAAGTGCTAAGCTAACGGAATGGGTCATGTCAATCACATCATTAGGACATCATTCTCCTAATGATGTGATCCCGTTAATCAAATGACAACTCATGTCTATGGCTAGGAAACGTAACCATCTTTGATCAACGAGCTAGTCAGGTAGAGGCATACTAGTGACACTCTGTTTATCTATGTATTCACACATGTATCATGTTTCCAGTTAATACAATTCTAGCATGAATAATAAACATTTATCATGATATAAGGAAATAAATAATAACTTTACTATTGTCTCTAGGGCATATTTCCTTCAGTCTCCCACTTGCACTATAGTCAATAATCTAGAGCACATCGCCATGTGATTTAACATTAATAGTTCACATCACCATGTGATTAACACCCATAGTTCACATCGTCATGTGACCAACACCCAAAGGGTTTACTAGAGTCAATAATCTAGTTCACATTGCTATGTGATTAACACCCAAAGAGTACTAAGGTGTGATCATGTTTTGCTTGTGAGAGAAGTTTAGACAACGGGTCTGCCACATTCAAAGCCGTATGTATTTTGCAAATATTCTATGTCTACAATGCTCTGCATGGAGCTACTTTAGCTAATTGCTCCCACTTTCAATGTGTATCTAGATGAAGACTTAGAGTCATCTGGATCAGTGCCAAAACTTGTATCGACGTAACCCTTTTACGACGAACCTTTTGTCACCTCCATAATCGAGAAACATATCCTTATTCCACTAAGGATAATTTTGACCGCTGTCCAGTGATCTACTCCTAGATCACTATTGTACTCCCCTGCCAAAATCAGTGTAGGGTATACAATAGATCTGGTACACAGCGTGGCATACTTTATAGAACCTATGGCCAAGGCATAGGGAATGACTTTCATTTTCTTTCTATCTTCTGTCGTGGTCGGGTTTTGAGTCTTACTCAATTTCACACCTTGTAACACAGGCAAGAACTCTTTCTTTGACTGTTCCATTTTGAACTACTTCAAAATCTTGTCAAGGTATGTACTCATTGAAAAAACTTATCAAGCGTCTTGATATATCTCTATAGATCTTGATGCTCAATATGTAAGCAGCTTCACCGAGGTCTTTCTTTGAAAAACTCCTTTCAAACACTCCTTTATGCTTTGCGGAATAATTCTACATTATTTCCGATCAACAATATGTCATTCACATATACTTATCAGAAATGTTGCAGTGCTCCCACTCACTTTCTTGTAAATACAGGCTTCACCGCAAGTCTGTATAAAACTATATCCTTTGATCAACTTATCAAAGCTTATATTCCATCTCCGAGATGCTTGCACCAGTCCATAGATGGATCGCTGGAGCTTGCATATTTTTTTAGCACCTTTAGGATCGACAAAACCTTCTGGTTGCATCATATACAACTCTTCTTTAAGAAATCCATTAAGGAATGTAGTTTTGACATCCATTTGCCAGATTTCATAAAATGTGCCAATTTGCTAACATGATTCGGACAAACTTAAGCATCGCTATGAGTGAGAAAACCTCATCATAGTCAACACCTTGAACTTTGTCAAAACCTTTTTCGACAAGTCTAGCTTTGTAGATAGTAACACCACTATCAGCGTTCGTCTTCCTCTTGAAGATCCATTTAATCTCAATGGCTCGCCGATCATTGGGCAAGTCAATCAAAGTCCATACTTTGTTCTCATACATGGATCCCTTCTCAGATTTCATGGCCTCAAGCCATTTTGCGGAATCTGGGCTCATCATCGCTTCCTCGTAGTTCGTAGGTTCGTCATGGTCAAGTAACATGACCTGCAGAACAGGATTACCGTACCACTCTGGTGCGGATCTCACTCTGGTTGACCTACGAGGTTCGGTAGTAACTTGATCTAAAGTTACATGATCATCATCATTAGCTTCCTCACTAATTGGTGTAGGAGTCACAGGAACAGATTTCTGTGATGAGCTACTTTCCAATAAGGGAGCATGTACAATTACCTCATCAAGTTCTACTTTCCTCCCACTCACTTCTTTCGAGAGAAACTCCTTCTCTAGAAAGTATCCATTCTCAGCAACGAATGTCTTGCCTTCGGATATGTGATAGAAGGTGAACCCAACTGTCTCCTTTGAGTATCCTATGAAGACACATTTCTCCGATTTGGGTTTTAGCTTATCATGATGAAACTTTTTCTTATAAGCATCGCAACCCAAAACTTTAAGAAACGACAACTTTGGTTTCTTGCCAAACCATAGTTCATATTGTGTCGTCTCAACGGACTTAGATGGTGCCCCTTTTTAACGTGAATGCAGCTGTCTCTAATGCATGACCCCAAAATGATAGTGGTAAATCGATAAGAAACATCATAGATTGCACTATATCCAATAAAGTACGGTTATGACGTTCGGACACACCATTATGCTGTGGTGTTCCAGGTGGCACGAATTTGTGAAACTATTCCACTTTGTTTTAATTGAAGACCAAACTCGTAACTCAAGTATTTGTCTCCGCGATCAGATTGTAGAAACCTTATTTTCTTGTCACGATGATTTTCCACTTCACTCTAAATTTTTTTGAACTTTTCAAATGTTTCAGACTTATGTTTCATCAAGTAGATATACTCATATCTGCTCAAATCATTTGTGAAGGTCAGAAAATAACGATACCCGTCGTGAGCTTCAACACTCATCGGATCGCATACATCAGTATGTATTATTTCCAATAAGTCAGTTGCTGACTCCATTGTTCCGGAGAACAGAGTCTTTAGTCATCTTGCCCATAAGGCATGGTTCGCAAGCATCAAGTGATTCATAATCAAGTGATTCCAGAATCCCATCAGCATGGAGTTTCTTCATGCGCTTTACACCAATATGACCTAAACGGCAGTGCCACAAATGAGTTGCACTATCATTATTAACTTTGCATCTTTTGGCTTCAATATTATGAATATGTGTATCACTATGATCAAGATCCAACAAACCATTTTCATTGGGTGTATGACCATAGAAGGTTTTATTCATGTAAATAGAACAACAATTATTCTCTAACTTAAATGAATAACCGTATTGCAATAAACATGACCAAATCATATTTATGCTCAACGCAAACACCAAATAACACTTATTTAGGTTCAACACTAACCCCGAAAGTGTAGGGAGCGTGCGATGATGATCATATCAATCTTGGAACTACTTCCAACACACATCATCACTTCACCTTTAACTAGTCTCTGTTCATTCTGCAACTCCCGTTTCGAGTTACTACTCTTAGCAACTGAACCAGTATCAAATATTGAGGGGTTGCTACGAACACTAGTAAAATACACATCAATAATCTGTATATCAAATATACCTTTGTTCATTTTGCCATCCTTCTTATCCGCCAAATACTTGGGGTAGTTCTGCTACCAGTGACCAGTCCCTTTGTAGTAGAAGCACTTAGTCTCAGGCTTAGGTCCCGACTTGGGTTTCTTCACTTGAGCAGCAACTTGCTTGCCGTTCTTCTTAAAGTTCCCCTTCTTCCCTTAGCCCTTTTCTTGAAACTAGTGGTCTTGTCAACCATCAACACTTGATGTTTTTCTTGATTTCTACCTTCATCGATTTCAGCATCACGAAGAGCTTGGGAATCGTTTACGTTATCCCTTGCATATTATAGTTCATCACGAAGTTCTACTAACTTGGTGATGGTAACTAGAGAATTCTGTCAATCACTATTTTATCTGGAAGATTAACACCCACTTGATTCAAGCGATTGTAGTAACCAGACAATCTGAGCACATGCTCACTGCTTGAGCTATTCTCCTCCATCTTTAGCTATAGAACTTGTTGGAGACTTCATATCTCTTAACTCGGGTCTTTGCTTGAAATATTAACTTCAACTCCTGGAACATCTCATATGGTCCATGACGTTCAAAACGTCTTTGAAGTCCCGATTCTAAGTTGTTAAGCATGGTGCACTAAACTATCAAGTGGTCATCATATTGAGCTAGCCAAACGTTCATAACGTCTGCATCTGCTCCTGCAATAGGTCTGTCACCTAGCGGTGCATCAAGGACATAATTCTTCTGTGCAGCAATGAGGATAAACCTCGGATCACGGATCCAATCCGCATCATTGCTACTAACATTTTTCAACTTAGTTTTCTCTAGGAACATATATATAACATAGGGAAGCAACAACACGAGCTATTGATCTACAACATGGATATGCTAATACTATCAGGACTAAGTTCATGATAAATTAAAGTTCAATTAATCATATTACATAAGAATTCCCACTTAGATACACATCCCTCTAATCATCTAAGTGATCATGTGATCCAAATCAACTAAACCATAACCGATCATCACGTGAAATGGAGTAGTTTTCAATGGTGAACATCACTATGTTGATCATGTTGGGGAACGTAGTAATTTCAAAAAAAATTCCTACGCACACGCAAGACCATGGTGATGCATAGCAACGAGAGGGGAGAGTGTTGTCTACGTACCCTCGTAGACCGAAGCGGAAGCGTTGACACAACGTAGAGGAAGTAGTCGTACGTTCTCCTCGCGATCCAACCGATCACAGCACCGTTACTCCGGCACCTCCGAGTTCTTGGCACACGTTCAGCTCGATGACGATCCCCGGGGAAGAGTTCCGTCAGCACGACGGCGTGGTGACGATCTTGATGAGTTACCGGCGCAGGGCTTCGCCTAAGCACTGCAACGATATGACCGAGGTGGAATTTGGTGGAAGGGGGCACCGCACACGGCTAAGGAAAGATCTCAATGATCAATTGTGTGTCTCTGGGGTGCCCCCTGCCCCTGTATATAAAGGAGCCAAGGGGGAGGGGCTGGCCGGCCAAGTCTGGCGCGCCAGGAGAGTCCTACTCCCTCTGGGAGTAGGATTCCCCCCCCCCCCCAATCCTAGTCGGACTAGGATTCTCCAAGGGGGGAGAGAGAGAGAGGGGGCGCCCACCTCTCCTAGTCCTAATAGGACTAGGGGAAGGGGGAGGCGCACAGCCCATGAGGGAAGCCCTCTCACCTCTCCTCCAAGGCCCATGTTGGCCCATTATGCTCCCGGGGGGTTCCGGTAACCCTCCCGGTATTCCGGTAAAATCCTGATTTCACCTGGAATGCATCCAATGTCCAAACATAGGCTTCCAATATATCATTCTTTACGTCTCAACCATTTCGAGACTCCTCGTCATGTCCGTGATCACATCCGGGACTCCGAACTCCTTCGGTACATCAAAACTCATAAACTCATAATATAACTGTCATCGAAACCTTAAGCGTGCGGACCCTACGGTTCGAGAACAATGTAGACATGACCGAGACACGTCTCCGGTCAATAACCAATAGCGGGACCTGGATGCCCATATTGTCTCCTACATATTCTACGAAGATCTTTATCGGTCAGACCGCATAACAACATACGTTGTTCCCTTTGTCATCGGTATGTTACTTGCCCGAGATTCGATCGTCGGTATCCAATACCTAGTTCAATCTCGTTACTGGCAAGTCTCTTTACTCGTTCCGTAATACATCATCTCGCAACTAACTCATTGGTTGCAATGCTTGCAAGGCTTTATGTGATGTGCATTATCGAGAAGGCCCTGAGATACCTCTCCGACAATCGGAGTGACAAATCCTAATCTCGAAATACGCCAACCCAATATGTACCTTCGGAGACACCTGTAGAGCACCTTTATAATCACCCAGTTACGTTGTGACGTTTGGTAGCACATAAAGTGTTCCTACGGTAAACGGGAGTTGCATAATCTCATAGTCATAGGAACATGTATAAGTCATGGATAAAAGCAATAGCAACATACTAAACGATCGGGTGCTAAGCTAATGGAATGGGTCATGTCAATCAGATCATTCAACTAATGATGTGACCTCATTAATCAAATAACAACTCCTTGTTCATGGTTAGGAAACATAACCATCTTTGATTAATGAGCTAGTCAAGTAGAGGCATACTAGTGACACTCTGTTTGTCTATGTATTCACACATGTATTATGTTTCCTGTTAATACAATTCTAGCATGAATAATAAACATTTATCATGAATTAAGGAAATAAATAATAACTTTATTATTGCCTCTAGGGCATATTTCCTTCAGTCTCCCACTTGCACTAGAGTCAATAATCTAGTTCACATCGCCATGTGATTTATCAGCAATAGTTCACATCACCATGTGATTAACACCCATAGTTCACATCGATATGTGACCAACACCCAAAGGGTTTACTAGATTCAGTAATCTAGTTCACATCGCTATGTGATTAACACCCAAAGAGTACTACGGTGTGATCATGTTTTGCTTGTGAGAGAAGTTTAGTCAACGGGTCTGCCACATTCAGATCCGTTATGTATTTTGCAATTTTCTATGTCTACAATGCTCTGCACGGAGCTACTTTAGCTAATTGCTCCCACTTTCAATATGTATCTAGATTGAGACTTAGAGTCATCTAGATTAGTGTCAAAACTTGCATCGACGTAACCTTTTACGACGAACCTTTTTGTCACATCCATAATCGAGAAACATATCCTTATTTTACTAAGGATAATTTTGACCGATGTCCAGTGATCTACTTCCTAGATCACTATTGTACTCCCTTGCTTAACACAGTGTAGGGTATACAATAGATCTGGTACATAGCATGCATACTTTATAGAATCTATGGCTGAGGCATAGGAAATGACTTTCATTCTCTTTCTATCATCTGCCGTGGTCGGGCTTTGAGTCTTACTCAAGTTCACACCTTGTAATACAGGCAAGAACTCTTTCTTTGACTGTTCCATTTTGAACTACTTCAAAATCTTTTCAAGGTATGTACTTATTGAAAAACTTATCAAGCGTCTTGATCTATCTCTATAGATCTTGATGCTCAATATGTAAGCAGCTTCACCGAGGTCCTTCTTCGAAAAACTCCTTTCAAATACTCCTTTATGCTTTACAGAATAATTCTACATTATTTCCGATCAATAATATGTCATTTACATATACTTATCAGAAATGTTGTAGTGCTCCCACTCACTTTCTTGTAAATACAGGCTTCACCGCAAGTCTGTATAAAACTATATGCTTTGATCAACTTATCAAAGCGTATATTCCAACTCCGAGATGCTTGCACCAGTCCATAGATGGATCGCTGGAGCTTGCATATTTTGTTAACACCTTCAGGATCAACAAAACCTTCTAGTTGCATCGTATACAACTCTTCTTTAATAAATCCATTAAGGAATGTAGTTTTGTTTATCCATTTGCCGGATTTCATAAAATGCGGCAATTGCTAACATGATTCGGACAGACTTAAGCATAGATACGAGTGAGAAATTCTCATCGTAGTCAACACCTTGAACTTGTCGAAAACCTTTTGCGACAATTCTAGCTTTGTAGATAGTAACACTACTATCAGTGTCCGTCTTCCTCTTCAAGATCCATTTATTTTCTTTGGCTTGCCGATCATCGGGCAAATCCATCAAAGTCCATACTTTGTTCTCATACATGGATCATATCTCAGATTTCATGGCCTCTAACCATTTCGCGGAATCTGGGCTCACCGTCGCTTCCTCATAGTTTGCAAGTTCATCATGGTCTAGTAACATGACTTCCAGAACAGGATTACCGTACCACTCTGGTGCGGATCTCACTCTGGTTTACTTACGAGATTCGGTAGTAACTTGATCTGAAGTTACATGATCATCATCATTAGATTCCTCACTAATTGGTGTAGTAGTCACAGGAACAGTTTTCTGTGATGAACTACTTTCCAATAAGGGAGAAGGTACAATTACCTTATCAAGTTCTACTTTCCTCCCACTCACTTCTTTCGAAAGAAACTCTTTCTCTAGAAAGTTTCCGAACTTAGCAACAAAAGTCTTGCCTTCGGAACTGTGATAGAAGGTGTATCCAACAGTTTCCTTTGGATATCCTATGAAGACACATTTCTCCGATTTGGGTTCGAGCTTATCAGGTTGAAGCTTTTTCACATAAGCATCGCAGCCCCAAACTTTAAGAAACGACAGCTTAGGTTTATTGCTAAACCATAGTTCATACGGTGTCGTCTCAACGGATTTAGATGGTGCCCTATTTAATGTGAATGCAGCTGTCTCTAATGCATAATCCCAAAAACGATAGTGGTAGATCGGTAAGATACATCATAGATTGTACTATATCTAATAAAGTACGGTTATGACGTTCGGACGCACCATTATGCTGCGGTGTTCCAGGTGGCATGAGTTTGTGAAACTATTCCACATTGTTTTAATTGAAGACCAAACTCGTAACTCAAATATTCGTCTCTGCGATCAGATCGTAGAAACTTTATTTTCTTGTCACGATGATTTTCCACTTCACTCTGAAATTCTTTGAACTTTTCAAATGTTTCAGACTTATGTTTCATCAAGTAGATATACCCATATCTGCTCAAATCATCTGTGAAGGTTAGAAAATAATGATACTTGTCGCGAGCCTTAATATTCATCGGACCATATACATCAGTATGTATGATTTCCAACAAATCTGTTGCTTGCTCCATTGTTCCGGAGAACGACGCTTTAGTCATCTTGCCCAAGCGGCATGGTTCGCAAGCATCAAGTGATTCATAATTAAGTGATTCCAAAATCCCATCAGCATGGAGTTTCTTCATGCGCTTTACACCAATATGACCTAAACTGTAGTGCCACAAATAAGTTGCACTATCATTATTAACTTTGCATCTTTTGGCTTCAATATTATGAATATGTGTATCACTATGATCGAGATCCAACAAACCATTTCGTTGGTGTGTATAACCATAGAAGGTTTTATTCATGTAAACAGGATAACAATTTATTCTCTTACTTAAATGAATAGCCGTATTGCAATAAACATGATCAAATCATATTCATGCTCAACGCAAACACCAAATAACACTTATTTAGTTTCAACACTAATCCCGAAAGTATAGGGAGTGTGTGATGATGATCATATCAATCTTGGAACCACTTCCAACACACATCGTCACCTTGCCCTTTAACTAGTCTTTGTTCATTCTGCAACTCCCGTTTCGAGTTACTAATCTTAGCAACTTGAACTAGTACCAAATACTGAGGAGTTGCTATGAACACTAGTAAAGTACACATCAATAACATGTATATCAAATATACTTATGTTCACTTTGCCATCCTTCTTATCCGCCAATCACTTGGGGTAGTTCCGCTTCCAGTGACCAGTCCCTTTGCAGTAGAAGCACTTAGTCTCAGGCTTATGACCAGATTTGGGCTTTTTCACTTGAGCAGCAACTTGCTTGCCGTTCTTCTTGAAGTTCCCCTTCTTTCCTTTTGCCCTTTTCTTGAAACTAGTGATCTTGTCAACCATCAACACTTGATATTTTTTCTTTGATTTCTACCTTCGCCGATTTTAGCATCGCGAAGAGCTTGGGAATATTTTCCGTTATCCCTTGCATATTATAGTTCATCACGAAGTTCTACTAACTTGGTGATGGTGACTAGAGAATTCTGTCAATCACTATCTTATGTGGAAGATTAACTCCCACTTGATTCAAGAGATTGTAGTACCCAGACAATCTGAGCACATGCTCACTAGTTGAGCGATTCTCCTCCATCTTTTAGCTATAGAACTTGTTGGAGACTTCATATCTCTCAACTCGGGTATTTGCTTGAAATATTAACTTCAACTCCTGGAACATCTCATATGCTCCATGACGTTCAAAACGTCTTTGAAGTCCCGATTCTAAGCAGTTAAGCATGGTGCACTAAACTATTAAGTAGTCATCATATGAGCTAGCAAAACGTTCATAATGTCTGCATCTGCTCCTGCAGTAGGTCCGTCACCTAGCGGTGCATCAAGGACGTAATTCTTCTGTGCAGCAATGAGGATAAACCTCAGATCACGGATACAATCCGCATCATTGCTACTAACATTTTTCAACACAATTTTCTCTAGGAACATATCAAAATAAACACAGGGAAGCAATAACGCGAGCTATTGATCTACAACATAGATATGCTAATACTACCAGGACTAAGTTCATGATAAATTAAAGTTCAATTAATCATATTACTTAAGAACTCCCACTTAGATAGACATCTCTCTAATCCTCTAAGTGATCACGTGATCCAAATCAACTAAACCATGTCCGATCATCACGTGAGATGGAGTAGTTTCAATGGTGAACATCACTATGTTGATCATATCTACTATATGATTCACGCTCGACCTTTCGGTCTCCGTGTTCCGAGGCCATATCTGTTATATGCTAGGCTCGTCAAGTATAACCTGAGTATTCCGCGTGTGCAACTGTTTTGCACCCGTTGTATTTGAACGTAGAGCCTATCACACCCGATCATCACGTGGTGTCTCAGCACGAAGAACTTTCGCAACGGTGCATACTCAGGGAGAACACTTCTTGATAATTAGTGAGAGATCATCTTATAATGCTACCGTCAATCAAACCAAGATAAGATGCATAAAAGATAAACATCACATGCAAATCAATATAAGTGATATGATATGGTCATCATCATCTTGTGCTTCGTGATCTCCATCTCTGCAGCACCATCATGATCACCATCGTCACCGGCGCGACACCTTGATCTCTATCGTAGCATCATTGTCGTCTCGCCAATCTTGTGCTTCCACGACTATCACTACCGCTTAGTAATAAAGTAAAGCATTACATCGCGATTGCATTGCATACAATAAAGCGACAACCATATGGCTCCTGCCAGTTGCCGATAACTCGGTTACAAAACATGATCATCTCATACAATAAAATTTAGCATCATGTCTTGACCATATCACATCACAACATGCCCTGCAAAAACAAGTTAGACGTCCTCTACTTTGTTGTTGCAAGTTTTATGTGGCTGCTACGGGCTTAAGCAAGAACTCATCTTACCTACGCATCAAAACCACAACGATAGTTTGTCAAATAGACTCCGTTTTAACCTTCTCAAGGACCGGGCGTAGCCACACTCGGTTCAACTAAAGTTGGAGAGACAGTCTTCCGCAAGCCATCTATGTGCAAAGCACGTCGAGGGAACCGGTCTCGCGTAAGCGTACGCGTAAGGTTGGTCCGGATCGTCTCGTCCAACAATACCGCTGAACCAAAGTATGACATGCTGGTAGGCAGTATGACTTGTATCGCCCACAACTCACTTGTGTTCTACTCGTGCAAATAACATCAAACCATAAAAACCTAGGCTCGGATGCCACTGTTGGGGAACGTAGTAATTTCAAAAAAAATTCGTACGCACACGCAAGACCATGGTGATGCATAGCAACGAGAGGGGAGAGTGTTGTCTACGTACCCTCGTAGACCGAAGCGGAAGCGTTGACACAACGTAGAGGAAGTAGTCGTACGTTCTCCTCGCGATCCAACCGATCACAGCACCGTTACTCCGGCACCTCCGAGTTCTTGGCACACGTTCAGCTCGATGACGATCCCCGGGCTCCGATCCAGCAAAGCGTCGAGGAAGAGTTCCGTCAGCACGACGGCGTGGTGACGATCTTGATGAGTTACCGGCGCAGGGCTTCGCCTAAGCACTGCAACGATATGACCGAGGTGGAATTTGGTGGAAGGGGGCACCGCACACGGCTAAGGAAAGATCTCAATGATCAATTGTGTGTCTCTGGGGTGCCCCCTGCCCCTGTATATAAAGGAGCCAAGGGGGAGGGGCTGGCCGGCCAAGTCTGGCGCACCAGGAGAGTCCTACTCCCTCTGGGAGTAGGATTCCCCCCCCCCCCAATCCTAGTCGGACTAGGATTCTCCAAGGGGGAGAGAGAGAGAGGGGGCGCCCACCTCTCCTAGTCCTAATAGGACTAGGGGAAGGGGGAGGCGCACAGCCCATGAGGGCAGCCCTCTCACCTCTCCTCCAAGGCCCATGTTGGCCCATTATGCTCCCGGGGGGTTCCGGTAACCCTCCCGGTATTCCGGTAAAATCCTGATTTCACCTGGAATGCATCCGATGTCCAAACATAGGCTTCCAATATATCATTCTTTACGTCTCGACCATTTCGAGACTCCTCGTCATGTCCGTGATCACATCCGGGACTCCGAACTCCTTCGGTACATCAAAACTCATAAACTCATAATATAACTGTCATCGAAACCTTAAGCGTGCGGACCCTACGGTTCGAGAACAATGTAGACATGACCGAGACACGTCTCCGGTCAATAACCAATAGCGGGACCTGGATGCCCATATTGGCTCCTACATATTCTACGAAGATCTTTATCGGTCAGACCGCATAACAACATACGTTGTTCCCTTTGTCATCGGTATGTTACTTGCCCGAGATTCGATCGTCGGTATCCAATACCTAGTTCAATCTCGTTACTGGCAAGTCTCTTTACTCGTTCCGTAATACATCATCTCGCAACTAACTCATTGGTTGCAATGCTTGCAAGGCTTTATGTGATGTGCATTACCGAGAAGGCCCTGAGATACCTCTCCGACAATCGGAGTGACAAATCCTAATCTCGAAATACGCCAACCCAATATGTACCTTCGGAGACACCTGTAGAGCACCTTTATAATCACCCAGTTACGTTGTGACGTTTGGTAGCACACAAAGTGTTCCTACGGTAAACGGGAGTTGCATAATCTCATAGTCATAGGAACATGTATAAGTCATGGATAAAAGCAATAGCAACATACTAAACGATCGGGTGCTAAGCTAATGGAATGGGTCATGTCAATCAGATCATTCAACTAATGATGTGACCTCATTAATCAAATAACAACTCCTTGTTCATGGTTAGGAAACATAACCATCTTTGATTAATGAGCTAGTCAAGTAGAGGCATACTAGTGACACTCTGTTTGTCTATGTATTCACACATGTATTATGTTTCCTGTTAATACAATTCTAGCATGAATAATAAACATTTATCATGAATTAAGGAAATAAATAATAACTTTATTATTGCCTCTAGGGCATATTTCCTTCAGATCATATCTACTATATGATTCACGCTCGACCTTTCGGTCTCAGTGTTCCGAGGCCATATCTGCATATGCTAGGCTCGTCAAGTTTAACCTGAGTATTCTGCGTGTGCAAAATTGGCTTGCACCCATTGTAGATGGACGTAGAGCTTATCACACCCGATCATCACGTGGTGTCTGGGCACGACGAACTTTGGCAACGGTGCATACTCAGCGAGAACACTTTTATCTTGAAATTTAGTGAGAGATCATCTTATAATGCTACCGTCAATCAAAGCAAAATAAGATGCATAAAAGATAAACATCACATGCAATCAATATAAGTGATATGATATGCCCATCATCATCTTGTGCTTGTGATCTCCATCTCCGAAGCATCATCATGATCTCCATCGTCACCGGCATGACACCATGATCTCCATCATCTTGATCTATATCAATGTGTCGTCACATGGTCTTCTTGCCAACAATTGCTCTTGCAACTATTGCTATCGCATAGCGATAAAGTAAAGCAATTATTTGGCGCTTGCATCTTATGCAATAGAGAGACAACCATAAGGCTTTTGCCAGTTGCCGATAACTTCAACAAAACATGATCATCTCATACAACAACTTATATCTCATCACGTCTTGACCATATCACATCACAACATGCCCTGCAAAAACAAGTTAGACGTCCTCTACTTTGTTGTTGCAAGTTTTACATGGCTGCTACGGGCTGAGCAAGAACCGTTCTTACCTACGCATCAAAACCACAATGATAGTTTGTCAAGTTGGTGCTGTTTTAACCTTCGCAAGGACCGGGCGTAGCCACACTCGGTTCAACTAAAGTTGGAGAAACTAACACCCGCCAGCCACCTGTGTGCAAATCACGTCGGTAGAACCAGTCTCGCGTAAGCGTACGCGTAATGTTGGTCCGTGCTGCTTCATCCAACAATACCGCCGAACCAAAGTATGACATGCTAGTAAGCAGTATGACTTATATCGCCCACAACTCACTTGTGTTCTACTCGTGCATATAACATCAACTCATAAAACCTGGCTCTGATAGCACTGTTGGGGAACGTAGTAATTTCAAAATATTTCCTACGCACACGCAAGATCATGGTGATGCATCGCAACGAGAGGGGAGAGTGTTGTCTACATACCCTCGTAGACCAAAAGCGGAAGCGTTAGCGCAACGCGGTTGATGTAGTCGTACGTCTTCACGATCCGACCGATTAAGTACCGAACGTACGGCACCTCCGAGTTCAGTACAAGTGCTCCGAATGACGTCCCTCGAACTACGATCCAGCCAAGTGTTGAGGGTGAAAGCACAAGTGCTCCCCAGGTGGTTTTGGTAATTAATGTCAACATGTCTCTTGTTGGACTAACGTTTCTATCTAGCATGTTTCAGATAAGTTCAACAATGGAGTGGCATGGACTAAAGGTTGTGGGAACTCCTTCAAGATGCTAAGGACAAAGGATTGGCTAAAGCTTCAAGCTCAAGACTCTTCATTTTACATTTTTAGTGATCCAAGATCACATTGAGTCCATAGGAAAAGCCAATACTATCAAGGAGGGATGAGGTGTTGCTTAATGAGCCTTTTGCTTCATGTGCTTAATGATATGCTCCTAAACCCTCAGCTACTTTCCCACTTCCACATATGACCTAAACCCAAAGTCAAACTCGGACCTACCGATTCTTTCTATCCGGCGTCACCGAGTTTCACATGTCATAAGCCACTGCCAAACCCTAGCAAATCGGTTTTACCGATAGGGATCTCGGTCTCACCGAGATGGGATTGCAATCTCACTGTGTATGTCCATTGTCAAAATCGGTCTCACCAAGTTTAGGCAATGGGTACTACCGAGATTACAATACAAACTCTCTGGTTAACTCATTACCAAAATCGGTCCAATCGAGTTTAGTAATCGGTCCCACCGAGTTTGCCTGACCAACTCTCTGGTTAGCCTATTACCAAAATCGGTCTCACTGAGTTTGTGTAATCAGTCTCACCGAGATTACGTTATGCCCTAACCCTAACCATATCGGTCCTATCGAGTTGCATGTCAGTCCCACTGAAAATCTCTAACGGTCATTAGGTTTACTATTTCGGTCCGACCGAGTTTGTTGATTCGGTCCCACCAAGATTGGTAAATTGTGTGTAATGGTTGGATTTTGTGTGGAGGCTATATATACCACTCCACCTCCTCTTCTTTCGTGGAGAGAGCCATTAGAACACATCTACACTTCCAACTCATATGTTCTGAGAGAGAACTACCTAGCCTTGTGTTGAGGCCAAGATATTCCATTCCTACCATATGAATCTTGATCTCTAGCCTTCCCCAAGTTGCTTTCCACTCAAATCTTCTTTCCACCAAATCTAAATCCTGTGAGAGAGAGTTGAGTGTTGGGGAAACTATCATTTGAAGCACAAGAGCAAGGAGTTCATCATCAACACACCATTTGTTACTTCTTGGAGAGTGGTGTCTCCTAGATTGGCTAGGTGTCACTTGGGAGCCTCCGACAAGATTGTGGAGTTGAACCAAGGAGTTTTTAAGGGCAAGGAGATTGCCTACTTCGTGAAGATCTACCGCTAGTGAGGCAAGTCCTTCGTGGGCGATGGCCATGGTGGGATAGACAAGGTTGCTTCTTCGTGGACCCTTCGTGGGTGGAGCCCTCCGTGGACTCGCGCAACCGTTACCCTTCGTGGGTTGAAGTCTTCATCAACGTAGATGTATGATAGCACCACCTATCCGAACCACGGGAAAAACATCCTTGTCTCCAATTGCGTTTGAATTCTCCAAACCCTTCCCTTTACATTCTTGCAAGTTGCATGCTTTACATTCCGCTGCTCATATACTCTTTGCATACTTGCTTGATATGTATTGTGTATGTTGAAATTGTGCCTAAAACTCCACTCAAACCGAAAAAGTTTAAAAATTGCAAATTAAGCACTAAGTGTCTAATCACCCCCCCCCCTCTCTAGACACACCTACTTCTAGATCCTACAAGTGGTATCAGAGCTTTGGTCTCCATTGCCTTGGTTTAATCACCATTGGAGGAAGATGGATGTGTCTACTTTAAGGAGTCTTAGACATAGAGTGCCTATTCTTGGTGGAGAGTATTTTCATGAGTGGAAAAATGAGATGCTTGTAATTTTCAATCAATATCATTTGAACAAGTACATTGCTAGCCCTTGTGCACCTAATATTGATTCTTTGCATCCTACCCTAAATGAAGACGTTGACATGATTCGCAATCTTAGAACTGTTGAGCTCATCATTAGAGGATTGCCCAAAAACTTGATTGCTAGTTTACCTACTCTTAATTGTGCCTATACTATATGGAAATTTCTTGAGGAACGATTCCCTGATTATTCCTTGAAAAATTTGGATGAAATTCTCCATAAATCTATTGCCTTGAGTAAAATGAACTCTAGTGAACCTAGTTTTGGTGATTGTCTATTTGAGCTCACTAATCTCATGCATGCTAAAGGAAATGTTGGAATTATTAGTGATATTATATCCGAAGCTATAAGAATTCATAAGAGTGACCACTTTGATGATCATTTATCTAATGAATCACTCTCTCTAGGAAATGATGAGTCACAAGATCATGTTGAACATGGATACTACGATGAGAATGATGATAGTGACTTCGATCTTGATGATGCAATGAGACACTTTGGTCTTATGGCTAATCTTCGAGGATATGAGTCAGGAGGAAAGGAATGGGTTCTCGACAGTGGATGTACTGACCATATGACCGGAGACGAAGAGATGTTCCGTGAGCTTGCTGAAAATGACGGCCCTCGAAAATATGTCACCTTTGGTGATAATTCAAAGGGTAAGGTGGTTGGCCTTGGTAAGGTGGCCATCTCACACGATAGCTCCATTCAAAATGTCATGCTCGTTGAATCTCTTGGCTACAACTTACTTTCAGTATCTAGACTTGCTGATTTTGGTTTGAATGTCCTATTTACTGAGGTAGATTGCCAAGTGTTTCGTCGAGACAATCATAAAATGGTTTTTACCGGTATACGTAGAGGTGACCTTTACATTGTCGATTTCTCTAAAAAGGCACAACCTAAAACTTGCTTTATTGCTAAATCCTCAAAAGGTTGGTTGTGGAATAGACGACTAGGTCACGTTGGCATGAGAAACCTTGACAAGCTTATTAAAGGAAATCATATCCTTGGAGTTAACGATGTCATATTTGATAAGGATAGACTTTGTAGTGCTTGTCAAGCAGGTAAACAGGTTGGAGGAAGGCATCCCGTGAAGAACATCATGACCACAAGGAGGCCACTCGAGCTACTTCATATGGATCTTTTTGGTCCCAATGCCTACAAGAGTCTCGGTGGAAATTCTTTTGGTCTAGTTATAGTTGATGATTTTTCAATATTTACGTGGGTGTTCTTTCTTGATGATAAATCGCAGGTCCAGAAGATCTTCAAAAACTTCGCTAGGAAGGCCCAAAATCAGTTTGACGTGAAGATCAAGATGGTTCGGAGTGATAACGGAACGGAGTTCAAGAACGCAAATGTGGACACCTTTCTTGACGAAGAAGGGATTTCACATGAGTTCTCGGCTACGTACACACCTCAACAAAATGGAGTTGTTGAGAGAAAGAACCGGACGCTCATCAAAATGGCGAGAACGATGCTTGATGAGTACAAGACGCCGAAGCACTTTTGGGCAGAAGCGGTTGAGACGGCTTGTCATGCAACAAATCGCTTGTATCTTCACAAGCTACTCGGCAAAACAGCATAGGAGCTCCTCACCGGTAACAAACCCCAAGTTGGATACTTTCGAGTATTCCGCTCAAAGTGCTACATTCTTGATAAGCATCGTCGTTCAAAGTTTGCTCCTAAATCTCATGAAGGTTTCCTACTTGGTTATGGCTCAAACTCTCACACTTACCGTGTCTACAACAATTTCACCCGAAATGTTGAAGAAACGGTAGATGTGAAGTTTGATGAATCTAACGGCTCGCAAGTAGAGCAATTGCCAATTGATGTAGGAGACAAAGACCCTTCAGAAGCAATCCAAGACTTGTCTATTGGCAAAATTCGTCCAACGGAAGTGAAGGAGAGTACCTCGTCCGTCCAAGTGGAAGCTTCTACTTCACGACAAGGTGAACCAAGAATTGACATGGAAGCATCCACAAGTGGGACACACCAAGATGAAGAAAACAAGGAAATGCATCAAGATGAACATCAACAACCTCCTTCTCCACCACAACAAGAGAACGACAACGTCAACAATGAAGAAGACCAAGAATAAGAACGAGATGAAGAAGACGTTCAACGAAGACCCAAGCAAAAGCTTTCACGAGTTCGAGCAAGAATTGCCAAAGATCATCCCATCGAGCAAATCTACAATGATATTCAAACTGGGAGAATCACTCGCTCTAAAACTCGTTTAGCTAACTTTTGTGAAAACTATTCATTCATCTCTAGCATTGAACCTATGAAGGTCGAAGAAGCATTGGAAGATCCGGATTGGATAAACGCTATGCATGAAGACCTACACAACTTTGAGAGAAACCAAGTTTGGACATTGGTTGAGAAGCCCGACAACAACCACAACATCATTGGTACCAAATGGGTGTTTCGCAACAAGCAAGATGAAGATGGACAAGTGGTTCACAACAAAGCACGTCTCGTCGCCCAAGGGTACACACAAGTCGAAGGTATGGACTATGGTGAGACATATGCTCCCGTTGCTAGACTTGAGTCCATTCGCATCTTACTTGCCTATGCTAATCACCACAATATCACCTTGTACCAAATGTACATTAAAAGTGCTTTTCTAAATGGTGAAATAGAGGAGGAAGTTTATGTCAAACAACCTCCCGGCTTTGTCAATCCTAAGAAACCTAATCATGTTTACAAACTTCACAAAGCCCTTTATGGTCTTAAACAAGCTCCTAGAGCATGGTATAAATGCTTGACCAAGTTCCTTATTGCAAGTGGTTTTGAAATTGGAAAATTTGATTCCACACTTTTTACTAAAAGGGTTAATGGAGAACTATTTGTATGCCAAATTTATGTTGATGATATCATATTTGGTTCAACTAACCCTCTCTTTAGTGAAAAGTTTGGAAAGCTAATGTCGAAGAAGTTTGAGATGTCTATGATGAGTGAACTCAAATTCTTTCTCGGTTTGCAAATCAAGCAAACTAAGGAAGGTACATTTATCTCTCAAACCAAGTACACCAAAGACTTACTCAAGAAGTTCAATATGCAAGAATGCAAAGGTATGCCTACACCCATGCCTACTAGTGGACATAATGATTTGACCAAAGATGGTGAACCGGTTGATCAAAAGGTCTATCGCTCTATGATTGGTTCATTGTTATACCTATGTGCCTCACGTCCCGATATTATGCTAAGTGTGTGCATGTGTGCACGATATCAAGCTGCTCCCAAAGAATGTCATCTTAAGGCCGTGAAAAGGATAGTGAGATACTTAATCCATACACCAAATTTTGGCATTTGGTATCCTAAGAGGTCCTCTTTTGATCTTGTTGGCTATTCCGACTCGGATTATGCCAGAGACAAGGTTGATCGAAAGTCCACTTCGGGTACTTGTCAATTTCTTGGTAGATCTCTTGTGTCTTGGTCCTCCAAGAAACAAAACTCGGTATCTTTATCTACCGCTGAAGCGGAATACATTGCCGCTGGTTCATGTTGTGCTCAATTACTTTGGATGACCCAAACTCTTAAAGATTATGGGGTCGATGTGAAACATGTTCCATTGCTTTGTGACAATGAAAGTGCTATCAAAATTGGTCATAATCCTGTACAACATTCTCGAACTAAGCATATTGAAGTTCGTCATCATTTCATTCGAGATCATGTTGCTAAGGGTGACATTGATCTTAAGCATGTTCGCACCGATAAGCAACTAGCTGATATATTCACTAAACCACTTGATGAGAAATTGTTTTGCAGGTTGAGAGGAGAATTGAACATCACTGATGCTTCGAACTTGGAATAGAAACTCCATTGGATACATGCAAGACATGAGCTTATGGCTAATCCATGATATATCACTTATGATGACTATCTTATGTCTTGGATATATTTGTACCTTGCATCTTATCTAACCCATGTAGGTACTTGGTTGAATCAAATTCCATGAGATTGCAACTCACTCACGTCTTGAGCAATCTCTACATCACCAAGTCTCTACACAACGGTGGTTGACGACAAGGAAGCACGAAACCATTCAAACATATCCTTTGACAAATTCTATGCTAAGCTTCACGATTGTCATTTTTGGATATACAAGTGCTTTTCCTTGCAAGAACTAACCCATGTAGGTAGATGAACTCAAATTCCAAGGGGTGCTCCCAACTCATGATGAGCTACATCAACTTCGAGCACCCACACAAGATCCACTACATGAGCAAGACCCACACCACCACCCAAGGTATGATATTCCATCTTAGAGAAGCTTTACTCCAAGTCATGAGTCAAAGCAACTCAACAAGATGAGAATACATCAAGATGCTTAAACAAAAAATGGTAACTCCATTTAGAGCTTAAACGATGAGTATGACCTATGATTAAGTGTTCTCACTTGACTCCTAAGTCAATATACTCTAACATAGGTGACTATGTCACCGCCCAACTCTAGATGAAGTTCTCTTGTGTTCTCTTCTGTGTTATTGCATTTGTCCCTTGCATATTTGTTTCCCTCTATTTTCAAAAAAAAACTTCATCTATAACCTTCACTTTTCTTATTTTTGTTCTGCATGTTTCTGCATCAATTCCTTGCAAATCCTTCAGTTAATTCATTGAAAATCTTTGTGAGATCTTATTTGACTAGTGAGCTGAGGTGACAAGTGTTTTCTCTATGGTGAACTCAGTTTCACCGAATTGTAGTTTTCGGTCCAACCTAATCCTTTCGGTACCACCGAAACATACCAACTCGGTGCCACCGACTTCACAACAAGAAAAACAGTTTGCCACTTGTTCTATATTTCTTCTGATCCAGCTTCACTCAATGAATCTTGTCCTCTACAAGCATAACAGTTTTATCTACTGCTTTGTGCTGAGTCTCAAGGACCAAACCCATTCGACGGATTCCAGAAAAACCTTCTTGGAAATTGATGTCAAAGGGGGAGAGAGAGATCACATCAAAGCTTATCACCTACAAAGGAGAAAGTATTAAGGGGGAGAGAATACTCAAGGATCCCAAGTATTAAGGGGGAGAAAGAGATCTCCAGGGGGAGAGAATACTCAAGGATCCCAGATGCTTGATGTTCAAGAGGAGAGATGCCACATGTCTTTTTGGGGGAAAGACATGTTCATATGTGCTTATTTGCATTAAGTTCTATTCATTTATATCTTTCAGCTCTGATTTTCTGTTCCCTATCTTCACCCAATATCCCATGTCAGATTCAGGGGGAGCAAGACATCTAAGGGAAAGAAATCACTCAAATTCATTGCATATCTTTACTCTTGGGGACATGTCTAATCCAATGTGGTACCTTGTACTCACTATCTACATGTCATCCCAGTCTTGGTATTCTTGTGGTTTCTTTTGGTTTGCTCTGGCTAGTGGATGTACCTATGTTATCTAACCTTGTTT
The DNA here is from genome assembly GCA_032464435.1 of Aegilops umbellulata. Classification (NCBI taxonomy): domain Eukaryota; kingdom Viridiplantae; phylum Streptophyta; class Magnoliopsida; order Poales; family Poaceae; genus Aegilops; species Aegilops umbellulata. Next base: position 269,104,938 of record CP136059.1, on the reverse strand, counting down.
GTGCAGGTTCATTCCATCCTAAGCCAACTCAAGACTACAAGGTAAGTATATGCATCAAAATCATGAGTATGAGAAATTCTTGCTTATGTACATACTGTTTGCAAGAAGGACTCATAAGCATGAAGGTATTTCTTTAATAATCTTTTGCTCTGATACATATGGCCAAGATACATGTAACACATTGCCTACTCTGTCATGATTATGCTCTCACATGCTTCTACATTTTATATTCACATGATTGCATACATGTAGGGGGAGCCTATGTTTGTTACATGTCCTTCCAAAGCTTTACTTGTTATTCTTTATATCTTTATCTAAAGCTTTGATGTATGTTGCCATCAATTACTAAAAAGGGGGAGATTGAAAGCACAAGTGCTCCCCAGGTGGTTTTGGTAATTAATGTCAACATATCTCTTGTTGGACTAACGTTTCTATCTAGCATGTTTCAGATAAGTTCAACAATGGAGTGGCATGGACTAAAGGTTGTGGGAACTCCTTCAAGATGCTAAGGACAAAGGATTGGCTAAAGCTTCAAGCTCAAGACTCTTCATTTTACATTTTTAGTGATCCAAGATCACATTGAGTCCATAGGAAAAGCCAATACTATCAAGGAGGGATGAGGTGTTGCTTAATGAGCCTTTTGCTTCATGTGCTTAATGATATGCTCCTAAACCCTCAGCTACTTTCCCACTTCCACATATGACCTAAACCCAAAGTAAAACTCGGACCTACCGATTCTTTCTATCCGGCGCCACCGAGTTTCACATGTCATAAGCCACTGCCAAACCCTAGCAAATCGGTTTTACCGATAGGGATCTCGGTCTCACCGAGATGGGATTGCAATCTCACTGTGTATGTCCATTGTCAAAATTGGTCTCACCAGTTTAGGCAATCGGTACTACCGAGATTACAATGCAAACTCTCTCGTTAACTCATTACCAAAATCGTTCCAACCGAGTTTAGTAATCGGTCCCACCGAGTTTGCCTGACCAACTCTCTGGTTAGCCTATTACCAAAATCGGTCTCACCGAGTTTGTGTAATCGGTCTCACCGAGATTACGTTATGCCCTAACCCTAACCATATCGGTCCAACCGAGTTGCATGTCAGTCCCACCGAAAATCTCTAACGGTCACTAGGTTTACTATTTCGGTCCGACCGAGTTTGTTGATTCGGTCCCACCGAGATTGGTAAATTGTGTGTAACGGTTGGATTTTGTGTGGAGGCTATATATACCCCTCCACCCCCTCTTCTTTCGTGGAGAGAGCCATTAGAACACATCTACACTTCCAACTCATATGTTCTGAGAGAGAACCACCTACCCTTGTGTTGAGGCCAAGATATTCCATTCCTACCATATGAATCTTGATCTCTAGCCTTCCCCAAGTTGCTTTCCACTCAAATCTTCTTTCCACCAAATCCAAATCCTGTGAGAGAGAGTTGAGTGTTGGGGAAACTATCATTTGAAGCACAAGAGCAAGGAGTTCATCATCAACACACCATTTGTTACTTCTTGGAGAGTGGTGTCTCCTAGATTGGCTAGGTGTCACTTGGGAGCCTCCGACAAGATTGTGGAGTTGAACCAAGGAGTTTGTAAGGGCAAGGAGATCGCCTTCGTGAAGATCTACCGCTAGTGAGGCAAGTCCTTCGTGGGCGATGGCCATGGTGGGATAGACAAGGTTGCTTCTTCGTGGACCCTTCGTGGGTGGAGCCCCCCGTGGACTCGCGCAACCGTTACCCTTCGTGGGTTGAAGTCTCCATCAACGTGGATGTAGGATAGCACCACCTATCCGAACCACGGGAAAAACATCCTTGTCTCCAATTGCGTTTGAATTCTCCAAACCCTTCCCTTTACATTCTTGCAAGTTGCATGCTTTACATTCCGCTGCTCATATACTCTTTGCATGCTTGCTTGATATGTATTGTTTATGTTGAAATTGTGCCTAAAACTCCACTCAAACCGAAAAAAGTTTAAAAATTGCAACTTTAGCACTAAGTGTCTAATCACCCCCCCTCTAGACACACCTACTTCTAGATCCTACAGAGGGAGAGTTTCGTCAGCACGACGGCGTGGTGACGATGTTGATGTTTTACCGACGCAGGGCTTCGCCTAAGCACCGCTATAGTATTATCGAGGTGGACTATGGTGGAGAGAGGCACCGCACACGGCTAAGAGATCAATAATCAATTGTTGTGTCTCTAGGGTGCCCCCTGCCCCCGTATATAAAGGAGCAAGGGGGGAGGCCGGCCGTCCCTTGCTAGGCGCGCTAGGAGGAGGAGTCCTCCTCCTAGTAGGAGTAGGTAGGACTCCCCTCTTTCCTACTCCTACTAGGAGGCGGAAAGGAAAGGGGAGACGGAGAAGGAAAGGGGGGCGCCGCCCCCCCTCTCCTAGTCCAATTCGGACCAGAGGGGGAGGGGGTGCGCGGCCCACCCTGGTTGCCCCTCTCTCTCTCCACTAAGGCCCATAAGGCCCATTACTTCTCCCGGGGGGTTCCGGTAACCCTCCGACACTCTGGTTTTCTCCGAAATCACCCAGAACACTTCCAGTGTCCGAATATAGTAGTCCAATATATCAATCTTTATGTCTCGACCATTTCGAGACTCCTCGTCATGTCCGTGATCACATACGGGACTTCGAACAACCTTGGGTACATCAAAACATATAAACTCATAATATAACTATCATCGAAACGTTAAGCGTGCGGACCCTACGGGTTCGAGAACTATGTAGACATGACCGAGACACATCTCCGGTCAATAACCAATAGCGGAACCTGGATGCTCATATTGGCTCCCACATACTCTACGAAGATCTTTATCGGTTAGACCGCATAACAACATACGTTGTTCCCTTTGTCATCGTTATGTTACTTGCCCGAGATTCGATCGTCGATATCTCAATACCTAGTTCAATCTCGTTACCGGCAAGTCTCTTTACTCGTTCCATAATACATTATCCCACAACTAACTCATTAGTTGCAATGCTTGCAAGGCTTAAGTGATGTGCATTACCGAGTGGGCCCAGAGATACCTCTCCGACGATCGGAGTGACAAATCCTAATCTCGAAATATGCCAACCCAACAAGTACCTTCGGAGACACCTGTAGAGCACCTTTATAATCACCCAGTTACGTTGTGACATTTGGTAGCACACAAAGTGTTCCTCCGGTAAACGGGAGTTGCATAATCTCATAGTCATAGGAACATGTATAAGTCATGAAGAAAGCAATAGCAACATACTAAACGATCAAGTGCTAAGCTAACAGAATGGGTCATGTCAATCACATCATTCTCCTAATGATGTGATCCTGTTAATCAAATGACAACTGATGTCTATGGCTAGGAAACATAACCATCTTTGATCAACGAGCTAGTCAGGTAGAGGCATACTAGTGACACTCTGTTTCTCTATGTATTCACACATGTATCATGTTTCCAGTTAATACAATTCTAGCGTGAATAATAAACATTTATCATGATATAAGGAAATAAATAATAACTTTATTATTGCCTCTAGGGCATATTTCCTTCACTTTTCCATAAACCATTTTATACGGAGACAAACCCATAGGATTTTTATATGCAGTTCTATAGGCCCATAATGCATCATCCAGTCTCTTGGACCAATTCTTTCTAGTCCTATTAACAGTCTTTTGCAAAATTAATTTGAGCTCTCTATTACTCAATTCTACTTGACCACTAGACTGCGGGTGATAAGGAGATGCAATTCTATGATTAACATCATACTTAGCAAGCATTTTACGGAAAGCACCATGAATAAAATGTGAACCACCATCGGCCATTAAAAATCTAGGGACTCCAAACCTTGGAAAAATAACTTCTTTAAGCATTTTAATAGAAGTGTTATGATCAGCACTACTAGTTGGAATTGCTTCTACCCACTTAGTAACGTAATCAACAGCAACTAGAATATGTGTATATCCATTAGAGGCAGGAAAAGGTCCCATATAATAAAAGCCCCAAACATCAAATGGTTCAATAACAAGTGAATGGTTCATAGGCATTTCTTGGCGTCTACTAATATTACCAATTCTTTGACATTCATCACAAGATAAGACAAACTTACAGGCATCTTTGAAGAGAGTGGGCCAATAAAAACCGGATTGCAATACCTTATGTGCAGTTCTATCTCCCGCGTGGTGTCCTCCATAAGCTTCGAAGTGGCACTTGCGTAGGATCTGTTCTTGTTCACGCTCAGGTATACAACGTATAACAACACCATCTACTCCTTCTTTATAAAGATGTGGGTCATCCCAAAAGTAATGTCTCAAATCATAGAAAAACTTTTTCTTTTGTTGGTATGTGAAACTAGGTGGTATAAATTTTGCAACAATATAATAAGCATAATCAACATACCATGGAGTACTACGAGAAGTATTTATGACATTTAACTGCTCATCAGGAAAGCTATCATCAATAGGTAGTGGGTCATCAAGAACATTTTCTAACCTAGACAAGTTGTCTGCAACGGGGTTCTCAGGTCCCTTTCTATCAACAATATGCAATTCAAATTCTTGTAGCAAGAGAACCCATCTAATAAGTCTAGGTTTGGCATCTTTCTTTTCCATAAGATATTTAATAGCAGCATGATCAGTGTGGATAGTTACTTAAGAATCAACAATATAAGGTCTGAACTTATCACAAGCAAATACAACTGGTAAGAATTCCTTTTCAGTAGTAGCATAATTTCTTTGAGCATTGTCTAAAGTTTTACTAGCATAGTGGATAACATTTAATTTCTTATCAACTCTTTGCCCTAGAACAGCACCTACAGCATAATCACTAGCATCACACATAATTTCAAAGGGTAAATTCCAATCAGGTGGCTGAACAATAGGTGCAGAGATCAATGCTTTCTTAAGTATTTCAAATGCTTCTACACAATCATCATCAAAGACAAATGGTATATCTTTTTGTAATAAATTAGTCAGAGGTCGAGAAATTTTTGAGAAGTCCTTAATGAACCTCCTATAAAATCCGGCGTGACCAAGGAAACTTCTTATACCTTTGATGTCCTTGGAACATGGCATCTTCTCAATAGCATCAACCTTGGCTTTATCAACTCCAATACCTCTTTCAGAAACTTTATGCCCCAAGACAATACCTTCATTAACCATAAAGTGGCACTTTTCCCAATTCAAGACAAGATTAGTTTCTTCACATCTCTGCAAAACTCGATCAAGATTGCTCAAGCAATCATAAAAAGAGGATCCATAGACGGAAAGGTCATCCATCAAGACCTCACAAATCTTTTCATAGAAGTCAGAGAATCTAGCCATCATGCATCTTTCAAAGGTAGCAGGTGCATTACATAAACCAAAAGGTATACGTCTATAAGCAAAAGTACCAAAAGGGCATGTAAAAGTAGTCTTTGATTGATCCTTAGCCAACACAGGTATTTGAGAGAAACCAGAATAACCATCTAGAAAGCAATAATGTGTATGTTTGCATAATCTTTCTAGCATTTGATCGATAAAAGGTAAGGGGTAATGATCTTTCTTAGTAGCCTTATTCAATTTGCGGAAATCAATTACCATCCTATAACCTGTAATAATTCTTTGTGGAATCAATTCATCTTTATCATTGGGAACAATAGTAACTCCTCCCTTCTTGGGGACACAATGAACAGGACTTACCCACTAACTATCAACAATGGGATAAATTATACCTGCCTCCAAAACTTTAGTATCTCTTTCCTTACCACTTCTTTCTGTTGGAAATATTCCCTAGAGGCAATAATAAATTAGTTATTATTATATTTCCTTGTTCATGATAATCGTTTATTATCCATGCTATAATTGTATTGATAGGAAACTTAGATACATGTGTGGATACATAGACAACACCATGTCCCTAGTAAGCCTCTAGTTGACTAGCTCGTTGATCAATAGATGGTTACGGTTTCCTGACCATGGACATTGGATGTCGTTGATAACGGGATCACATCATTAGGAGAATGATGTGATGGACAAGACCCAATCCTAAGCCTAGCACAAGATCGTATAGTTCATATGCTAAAGCTTTTCTAATGTCAAGTATCATTTCCTTAGACCATGAGATTGTGCAACTCCCGGATACCGTAGGAATACTTTGGGTGTGCCAAACGTCACAACGTAACAGGGTGGCTATAAAGGTACACTACGGGTATCTCCGAAAGTGTCTGTTGGGTTGGCATGAATCGAGACTGGGATTTGTCACTCCGTGTGACGGAGAGGTATCTCTGGGCCCACTCGGTAGGACATCATCATAATGTGCACAATGTGATCAAGGAGTTGATCACGGGATGATGTGTTATGGAACGAGTAAAGAGACTTGCCGGTAACGAGATTGAACAAGGTATCGAGATACGGACGATCAAATCTCGGGCAAGTACTATACCGGTAGACAAAGGGAATTGAATACGGGATTGATTGAATCCTTGACATCGTGGTTCATCCGGTGAGATCATCCTGGAACATGTGGGAGCCAATATGGGTATCCAGATCCCGCTATTGGTTATTGGCCGGAGAGGTGTCTCGGTCATGTCTGCATGGTTCCCGAACCCGTAGGGTCTACACACTTAAGGTTCGGTGACACTAGAGTTGTTATGGGAAATAGTATGTGGTTACCGAAGGTAGTTCGGAGTCCCGGATGAGACCCCGGACGTCACGAGGAGTTCCGGAATGGTCCGATGGTGCAGATCGATATATTGGACGAAGGGTATTGGAGTCCGGACGTGTTCCGGAGGTACCAGGCTATGGCCAGCATGACCGAAAGGTGTTTCGGGAGCCCCGGCAAGTGTTGGAGGGCCTCATGGGCCAAAGGGGAAGGGGCAAACCAGCCCACTAAGGGTTGGTGCGCCCCCCACACCCTTTCCCACGTTACTTGGGGAGGTGGGGCGCCTCCACCTGGCTTGGGAGGCAAGCCTCCACCTGCTTGGCTTGGGGGGCAAGTCTCCCTAGGATTTTCCCTAGGGAGATCCAATCTGCCTAGCCGCCGCCCCCTAGGGGAAACCCTAGGGCGCCTCCCCCTCTCCCCTTGCCCCTATATATAGTGGAGGGGTGGGAGGGCAGCCGTGACCTCTTCCCTGGCGCAACCCTCCCTCCTCCTTCCTTCTCCTCCTCCTCCATGGTGCTTGGCAAAGCCCTGCAGGAGAACCACGAGCTCCACCACCACCACGCCGTCGTGCTGACGGAGCTCTCCCTCAACTTCTCCTCTCCCCTTGCTAGATCAAGAAGGAGGAGACGTCCCCGGGCTGTACGTGTGTTGAACGCGGAGGTGCCGTCCGTTCGGCACTAGGATCATCGGTGATTTGGATCACGACGAGTACGACTCCATCAACCCCGTTCACTTGAACGCTTCCGCTTAGCGATCTACAAGGGTATGTAGATGCACTCTCCTTCCCTCGTTGCTATATTACTCCATAGATTGATCTTGGTGTTGCGTAGAAAATTTTGAATTTCTGCTACGTTCTCCAACAGTGGCATCACGAGCTAGGTCTATGCGTAGTTTCTATGCACGAGTAGAACACAAAGTAGTTGTGGGCGTCGATTTTGTCAATTTACTTGCCGTTACTAGTCTTATCTTGATTCGGCGGCATTGTGGGATGAAGCGGCCCGGACCAACCTTACACGTACGCTTACGTGAGACCGGTTCCACCGACTGACATGCACTAGTTGCATAAGGTGGCTGGCGGGTGTCTGTCTCTCCCACTTTAGTCAGATCGGATTCGATGAACAGGGTCCTTATGAAGGGTAAATAGAAATTGGCAATTCACGTTGTGGTTTTGGCGTAGGTAAGAAACGTTCTTGCTAGCAACCTATAGCAGCCACGTAAAAACTTGCAACAACAATTAGAGGACGTCTAACTTGTTTTTGTAGCAAGTGTTTTTGTGATGTGATATGGCCAAAGGATGTGATGAATGATATATGTGATGTATGAGATTGATCATGTTCTTCTAATAGGAATCACGACTTGCATGTCGATGAGTATGACAACCGGCAGGAGCCATAGGAGTTGTCTTAATTTATTTATGACCTGCGTGTCAACATAAACGTCATGTAATTACTTTACTTTATTGCTAACCGTTAGCCATAGTAGTAGAAGTAATAGTTGGCGAGACAACTTCATGAAGACACGATGATGGAGATCATGATGATGGAGATCATGGTGTCATGCCGGTGACGACGATGATCATGGAGCCCCGAAGATGGAGATCGAAAGGAGCAAAGTGATGATGGCCATATCATGTCACTATTTGATTGCATGTGATGTTTATCATGTTATTACATCTTATTTTCTTAGAACGACGGTAGCTTAAATAAGATGATCCCTCACTAAAATTTCAAGAAAAGTGTTCTCCCTAACTGTGCACCGTTGCGAAGGTTCGTCATTTTGAAGCACCACGTGATGATCGGGTGTGATAGATTCTTACGTTCGAATACAACGGGTGTTGACGAGCCTAGCATGTACAGACATGGCCTCGGAACACATGCGAAACACTTAGGTTGACTTGACGAGCCTAGCATGTACAGACATGGTCTCGGAACACAGAGGACCGAAAGGTCGAACATGAGTCGTATAGAAGATGCGATCAACATGAGATGTTCACCGATGATGACTAGTCCGTCTCACGTGATGATCGGACACGGCCTAGTTGATTCGGATCATGTATCACTTAGATGACTATAGGGATGTCTATCTGAGTGGGAGTTCATGAAATAATCAGATGAACTCAATTATCACGAACATAGTCAAAAAGGACTTTGCAAATTATGTCATAGCTTACGCTTTAGTTCTACTATTTTAGATACGTTCCTAGAAGTTGATAGTAGCAATTATGCGGACTGGGTCCGTGAACTGAGGATTGTCCTCATTGCTGCACAGAAGGGCTATGTCCTTAATGCACCGCTCAGTGAGCTGAACCTCAAGCGTCAGTTGTAGATGTTGCGAACATCTGACATACACGTTTTGATGACTACATGATAGTTCAGTGCGTAATGCTAAATGGTTTAGAATTGAGGCACCAAAGACGTTTTTTGAAATGTCACAGAACATATGAGATGTTCCAAGGACTGAAATTGGGATTTCAGGCTAGTGCCCATGTCAAGAGGTATGAGACCTTTGAGAAGTTTCTTAAGCCTGCAAGCTAAGGAGAAAAGCTCAATTGTTGAGCATGTGCTCAGATTGTATGAGTACAACAATCGCTTGAATCGAGTGGGAGTTGATCTTCCAAATGAGATAGTGATGGTTCTCCAAAGTCACTGCCACCAAGCTACTAGAGCTTCGTGATGAACTATAACATATCAGGGATAGATATGATCCTTGAACTATTCGCGACACCGCGAAAGTAGAAATCAAGAGGGAGCATCAATTGTTGATGGTTAGTAAAAACCACTAATTTCAAGAAGGGCAAGGGCAAGAAAGGGATACTTCATGAAACAACAAAATAGTTGTTGCTCTAGTGAAGAAACCCAAAGTTGAACCCAAGCCCGAGACTAAGTGCTTCTGTAATAAGGGGAACGGTCACTGAAGCAGAACCACCCTAGATATTTGGTAGATGAGAAGGCTGGAAAGGTTGACAGAAATATGTATTGGACATACATTATACGAAATGTGTACTTTACTAGTACTCCTAGTAGCAGCAGGATATTAGATATCGGTTCGGTTGCTAAGTGTTAGTAACTCGAAATAAAAGGCTACAGAATAAAGGGAGACTAGCTAATGGTGAGACGACGATATATGTGTTGGAAGAGTTTCCAAGGTTGATGTGATCAAACATCGCACGCTCCGTCTACACATGTTCATGCCAAAAGATATAAGATAGTAATGATAGAACCACATCCTTGTGGCACTGCAATTTAGTCATAATGGTATAAAACGCATGTAGAAGCTCCATGTTGATGGGTCCTAGGACTCACTTGATTTTGAATCACTTGAGACATGCGAACCATGCCTATTGGTATATATGCATGAAGAAACTCCATATAGATGATAGTTTGGGCTCACTTGATTTTGAATCACTTGAGACATGCACATCATACCACATGGGCGAGATGACTGAATGGCCTCGTTTTCAGTAAGATGGAACAAGAAAGCAACTTGTTGGAAGTAATACATCTTGATGTGTGCAGTCCAATGAGTGCTGAGGCATGTAGTCGATATCGTTATATTCTTACTTCACAGATGATTTGAGTAGATGCTAAGTATATTTACTTGATGAATCACGAGTCTGAATTATTGAAAGGTTCAAGTAATTTCAGGGTGAAGTTGAAGATCGTCGTGACAAGAGGATAAAATATCGACGATATGATCATAGAGATGAATATCTGAATTACGAGTTTGGCACAGAATTAAGACATTGTGGAAATTGTTTCACAACTAATATATCCTGGAACACCATAGTGTGATGGTGTGTCCGAACATCATAACTGCACCCTATTGGATATGATGCATACCATGATGTCTCTTATCGAATTACCATGATAGTTTGTGGGTTAGGCATTAGAGACAACCACATTCACTTTAAATAGGGCACCACGTAATTCCGATGAGATGACACCGTATGAACTATGGTTTAGAGAAACCTAAGCTATCATTTCTTAAAAGTTTGGGACTGCAACGCTTATGTGAAAAAGTTTCAGGCTGATAAGCTCGAACCCAAAGCGGATAAATGCATCTTCATAGAGTACCCAAAACAATTGGGTATACCTCATGTTTCAGATCCGAAAGCAATAGGGATTGTTTCTAGAATTGGGTCCTTTCTCGAGGAAAAGTTTCTCTCGAAAGAATTGAGTGGGAGGATGGTGGAGACTTGATGAGGGTATTGAACCGTCACTTCAACCAGTGTATAGCAGGGCACAGGGAGTTGTTCCTGTGGCACCTACACCAATTGAAGTGGAAGCTTATGATAGTGATCATGAAACTTCGGATCAAGTCACTACCAAACCTCGTAGGACGACAAGGATGCGTACTACTTCAGAGTGGTACGTAATCCTATCTTGGAAGTCATGTTGCTATACAACAATGAACCTGCGAGCTATGGAGAAGCGATGGTGGGCCCGGATTCCAAAAATTGGCTCAAGGCCATAAAATCCGAGAGAGGATCCATGTATGAAAACAAAGTGTAGACTTCGGAAGAACTGCTTGATGGTCATAAGGCTGTTGGGTACATATGGATTTTAAAAGAAAGATGGACAATGGTGGTAAGTATCACCATTAAGAAAGCTCGACTTGTCGTTAAGATGTTTTCCGACAAGTTCAAGGAGTTGACTGCGATGAGACTTTCTCACTCGTAGCGATGCTTAAGAGTCTGTTGGAATTATATTAGCAGTTACTGCATTGTTTATGAAATCTTGCAGATAGGATGTCAAAACATTGTTTCCTTTTCTTGAGGAAAGGTTGTATGTGATACAACCAAAAGGTTTTGTCAATCCTAAAAATGCGAACAAGTATGCAAGGCTCCGGCAGTCCTTCTAAGGACAGGAGTAAGCATCTCGGATTTGGAATATACGCTTTGATGATGATCAAAGGTTTTGGGTTTATACAAAGTTTATGAGAAACTTGTATTTCCAAAGAAGTGAGTGGGAGCACTATAGAATTTCTGATGAGTATATGTTGTTGACATATTGTTGATCGGAAATGATGTAGAATTTCTGGAAAGCATGCAGAATTATTTGAAAAGTGTTTTTCAATGGAAAACCTGGATTAAGCTACTTGAGTATTGAGCATTAAGATCTATAAGGATAGATCAAAACGCTTAATAGTACTTTCAAAAGAATACATACCGTGACAAGATTTTGAAGGAGTTCAAAATGGATCGACAAAGAAGGAGTTCTTGGCTGTGTTATAAGGTGTTTACATTGAGTAAGACTCGGAACCTGACCGTGGCAGAATAAAGAGAAAGGACGAAGGTCGTCCCCTATGCTTAAGACGTAGGCTCTAAAGTATGCTATGTTGTATACCGCACCTGAAGTGTGCCTTGCCATGAGTCAGTCAAGGGGTACAAGAGTGATCCAAGAATGGATCATAGGATAGCGGTCAAAGTTATCCTTAGTAACTAGTGGACTAAGGAATTTTCTCGATTATGGAGGTGGTAAAAGAGTTCGTCGTAAAGGGTTACGCCGATGCAAACTTTGACACTAATCCAGATTATTCTAAGTAGTAAACTGGATTCTATAGTAGAATTGTTATTTGGAATAACTCCAAATAGAGCGTGGTAGCTACATCTAGGAGATGACATAGAGATTTGTAAAGCACACACGGATCTGAAAAGGTTCAGACCCGTTGACTATAACATCTCTCACAAGCATAACATGATCAAACCCAGAACTCATTGAGTGTTAATCACATGGTAATGTGAACTAGATTATTGACTCTAGTAAACTCTTTGGGTGTTAGTCACATGGGGATGTGACCTTGAGTGTTAATCACATAGCGATGTGAACTGGATTATTGACTCTAGTGCAAGTGGGAGACTGTTGGAAATATGCCCTAGAGGCAATAATAAATTAGTTATTATTATATTTCCTTGTTCATGATAATCGTTTATTATCCATGCTATAATTGTATTGATAGGAAACTTAGATACATGTGTGGATACATAGACAACACCATGTCCCTAGTAAGCCTCTAGTTGACTAGCTCGTTGATCAATAGATGGTTACGGTTTCCTGACCATGGACATTGGATGTCGTTGATAACGGGATCACATCATTAGGAGAATGATGTGATGGACAAGACCCAATCCTAAGCCTAGCACAAGATCGTATAGTTCATATGCTAAAGCTTTTCTAATGTCAACTATCATTTCCTTAGACCATGAGATTGTGAAACTCCCGGATACCGTAGGAATACTTTGGGTGTGCCAAACGTCACAATGTAACAGGGTGGCTATAAAGGTACACTACGGGTATCTCCAAAAGTGTCTGTTGGGTTGGCACGAATCGAGACTGGGATTTGTCACTCCGTGTGACGGAGAGGTATCTCTGGGCCCACTCGGTAGGACATCATCATAATGTGCACAATGTGATCAAGGAGTTGATCACGGGATGATGTGTTATGGAACGAGTAAAGAGACTTGCCGGTAACGAGATTGAACAAGGTATCGAGATACCGACGATCGAATCTCGGGCAAGTACTATACCGGTAGACAAAGGGAATTGAATACGGGATTGATTGAATCCTTGACATTGTGGTTCATCCGGTGAGATCATCCTGGAACATGTGGGAGCCAATATGGGTATCCAGATCCCGCTATTGGTTATTGGCCGGAGAGGTGTCTCGGTCATGTCTGCATGGTTCCCGAACCCGTAGGGTCTACACACTTAAGGTTCGGTGACGCTAGAGTTGTTATGGGAAATAGTATGTGGTTACCGAAGGTAGTTCGGAGTCCCGGATGAGATCTCGGACGTCACGAGGAGTTCCGGAATGGTCCGGCGGTGAAGATCGATATATTGGACGAAGGGTATTGGAGTCCGGACGTGTTCCGGAGGTACCAGGCTATGGCCAGCATGACCGAAAGGTGTTTCGGGAGCCCCGGCAAGTGTTGGAGGGCCTCATGGGCCAAAGGGGAAGGGGCAAACCAGCCCACTAAGGGTTGGTGCGCCCCTCACACCCTTTCCCACGTTACTTGGGGAGGTGGGGCGCCTCCACCTGGCTTGGGAGGCAAGCCTCCACCTGGCTTGGGAGGCAAGCCTCCACCTGCTTGGCTTGGGGGGCAAGTCTCCCTAGGATTTTCCCTAGGGAGATCCAATCTGCCTAGCCGCCGCCCCCTAGGGGAAACCCTAGGGCGCCTCCCCCTCTCCCCTTGCCCCTATATATAGTGGAGGGGTGGGAGGGCAGCCGTGACCTCTTCCCTGGCGCAACCCTCCCTCCTCCTTCCTTCTCCTCCTCCTCCATGGTGCTTGGCAAAGCCCTGCAGGAGAACCACGAGCTCCACCACCACCACGCCGTCGTGCTGACGGAGCTCTCCCTCAACTTCTCCTCTCCCCTTGCTGGATCAAGAAGGAGGAGACGTCCCCGGGTTGTACGTGTGTTGAACGCGGAGGTGCCGTCCGTTCGGCACTAGGATCATCGGTGATTTGGATCACGACGAGTATGACTCCATCAACCCCGTTCACTTGAACGCTTCCGCTTAGCAATCTACAAGGGTATGTAGATGCACTCTCCTTCCCTCGTTGCTAGATTACTCCATAGATTGATCTTGGTGTTGCGTAGAAAATTTTGAATTTCTGCTACGTTCTCCAACACTTTCATCTTAGGATTAAGCCTTCGTTGAGGATCACGGACTGGTTTGGCCTCTTCTTCCAAATTTATTTTATGTTGACATAGAGTGGGACTAATGCCCTTAAGATCATCAAGAGTATATCCAATAGCAGCACGGTGCTTCTTCAGAGTTTTCAATAATCTTTCTTCTTCATGCTCTGAAAGGTTAGCACTAATAATAACAGGATATATCTTCTTTCCATCAAGATAAGCATATTTAAGATTATCAGGCAACGGTTTAAGTTCAAACACGGGATCACCCTTGGGTGGAGGAGGATCCCCTAGGATTTCAACACGCAAATTGTGTTTCAGAATAGGTTCCTGCTTAAAGAATACTTCATCTATTTCCCTTCTTTCATTCATAAACATATCATTTTCATGGTCTAGCAAATATTGTTATAAAGGATCACTAGGAAGTATGGCGATAGAAGCAAGACCAATAATTTCATCCTTACTAGGTAATTCTTCTTCACGGTGTTGTCTACTAAATTTAGAGAAATTAAACTCATGAGACATATCACCCAAGCCAATAGTAACAACATTTTTTTCGCAGTCTATCCTAGAATTAACGGTGTTCAAGAAGGGTCGACCAAATATAATGGGACAAAAGCTATCTTGAGGGGAACTAAGAACAAGAAAATCAGTGGGATATTTAGTTTTTCCACACAAGACTTCAACATCTCTAACAATTCCCACTGCTTATATAGTATCTCTATTGGTGAGTTTAATTGTAACATCAATACGGATGAGGCAATTCGGTGCTCAGGCTCATCTGAACCTGATATCTCACACGTTGGTTGGTGCGTTGGGATCTGGTAAAGTGCAGAAGGTGTGTCAGGCCGGTTTTCTCAAAAAGTGGTATACAGAGGCTATACGGTGGGATACGGTGGGTGGCATGGGGCTGGTCGTACAGGGCGTGGGGTTAGTCCGTGACGGAGGAGACCTGAGCGGCTGAGCCTAGGCAGAGAACGTTGCTATAGGAAGTGAGCCATGGACGAGAACATTAGTACATAATTTGTGTCAGAATGTTTGTACAAAACATGTCGTGGTCCGAGCTATTAACCGCTAAGTACATGAGAAGACTACAGCTTAGGCCTAAGATAGCTGATTGTTGAGCCATGTGTGCACCGCTGGAGTGCGTTTGAAGGATTCAAACTTTGTTGTGCGGGGCGGGGTCGACGGGTGACGGACCTTGGACGTGTGGCACGGCTGCTAAACTGGTGCTGTCGTGCTGGTGCCAGGGCTGCAGGAGCTCGCCGAGCCGACGGGCGTATTTGTCCTAGAATTTGAAGAACAGGCACAGGTAATCCTAGAAACAAAAGTACTACTCTGACTTGTTGATTTTCAGGATAAAAATACTTACGCTGTAATCCACAAACTAGTTGAATCTAGATCTAGGGGTGCTATCCTATGTAGGCGACGGATGTCACGAAACCTTTGCCGCTGAAGGGACAAGGGATGAGGAGAAGCTCCTGTTGTTGCGCGGAGGATGATGCAGATCTAGAGCCGGAGGCGGACATGGCTGGAGATTTGGGGGTGGCGGCGATAGTAGCTTCGTCTCAGGGGAGAAATTTGGGACGAAGAGGAGGTGACGGGTTCCTTATCCACTGGGGGCAGGTTGGCGTAAGTTTTTTTATTAGACAGGCAGGTGGCGTTAGCTGGGGCCGTCAGGTGGCGGAACAGGCCAGCCCAGAAAACTAGCTGATCCGTTCACGAGACTGACGCCTGAAGGTTGTGGCCTGCAGTTAATGCGCAGGGTCCGGTGGGAATACGCTAAGAATACTGCCGAAGCATACGAGAAGAAATACCAGTAATGCGTAGATCCCGACGTGAACAGACGATCAGGATATCAGGTTCATCTGAGCTCGAGCTAAGAAACGAATTTTCGCATCAATACCTTCTAACTCAGTGGGGGCAATGTCATGCATAATTTCTTTGTATAAGTCATAAGGTATAACACTAGCACTAGCACCCATATCACATAAGCCATGATAACAATGATCTCCTATTTTCACATAAATAACAGGCATGCCTACCACAGGTCTATGTTTATCCTTAGCACAAGGTTTAGCAATTCTAGCAGTTTCGCCGCAGAATTGAATAACATGCCCATCAATATTATCAGACAAGAGATCTTTAACAATATCAATATTAGGTTCAACTTTAACTTGCTCAGGAGGTGTATAAGTTCTAATATTACTTTTACGAACCACAGTTGAAGCTTTAGCATGATCCTTTATTCTAACAGGGAAAGGTGGTATCTCAATATAAGAAGGAGGAACAATAGGATCATTATAAGTGACAGTCTTTTCTTCAACTTTAATAGGTGCAGCTACTTTTACTTCTATGGGAGGATGATATTTAAACCACTTCTCCTTGGGGAGATCAACATAAGTAGAAAAAGATTCACAGAAAGAAGCTACTATCTCAGAGTCAAGTCCATATTTAGTGCTAAACTTACGGAAAATATCGGTATCCGTAAAAGATTTAACACAATCAAACTTAGGTGTCATACCTGACTCAGATCCCAATCTTCAGAGTTGCATTTAACTCTATCCAATAAATTCCATTTAAATTCAATAGTCTTCATCATAAAAGAGCCAGCACAAGAAGTATCGAGCATGATGCGATTGTTTTCAGAAAGTCGGGCATAAATTTTTTGAAGAATTATTTCTCTTGAGAGCTCATGATTGGGGCATGAATATAACATTGATTTAAGCCTCCCCCAAGCTTGAGCGATGCTTTCTCCTTCGCAAGGCCAAAAATTATATATATAATTGAGATCACGATGAACAAGATGCATAGGATAATACTTCTGATGAAATTCCAATTCCAATCGTTTGTAGTTCCACGACCTCGTATCATCACATAGCCTATACCATGTCAATGCATCTCCCTCCAAAGATAAAGAGAAGACCTTCTTCTTAACAACATCATCGGGTATACCTGCAAGCTTAAATAATCCACAAACTTCATCCACATATATTAGGTGTTCATCAGGATGCTTTGTTCCATCTCCTGTAAAAGGATTATCTAGCAGTTTTTCTAACATACCCGAAGGAACTTCAAAGGGAACAATTTCATTTTCAGTAGGTTTAGTAGGTTGAGGAGCAACTCTTTCCATAGTAACAAGTGTGAAGATACCCCAAACAAGCCCCTCAGAGGATTACTTTCCATAGTAACAAGTGACAGTAAATTTCAGCACACTATATAAATTTTTCCTTACCAAATTCCACCTACCAAAGGCGCTTCACTCCCCGGCAACGGTGCCAGAAAAGAGTCTTTATGACCCAAAAGTATAGGGGATCTATCATAGTCCTTTAGATAAGTAAGAGTGTCGAACCCAACGAGGAGCAGAAGGAAATGATAAGCGGTTTTCAGCAAGGTATTCTCTGCAAGTACTAAAATAAGTGGTAACAGATAGTTTTGTGATAGGATAATTTGTAACGAGCAACAAATAACAAAAGTAAATAAAGTGAGCAAGGTGGCCCAATCCTTTTTGTAGCAAAGGACAAGCCTGGACAAACTCTTATAATGAGAAAAGCGCTCTCGAGGACACATGGGAATATCGTCAAGCTAGTTTTCATCACGTTCATATGATTCGCGTTCGGTACTTTGATAATTTGATATGTGGGTGGACCGGTACTTGGGTGCTGTTCTTACTTGAACAAGCATCCCACTTATGATTAACCTCTATTGCAAGCATCCTCAACTACAACAAAAGTATTAAGGTAAACCTAACCATAGCATGAAACATATGGATCCAAATCAGCCCCTTACGAAGCAACGCATAAACTAGGGTTTAAGCTTCTTTCACTCTAGCAACCCATCATCTACTTATTACTTCCCAATGCCTTCCTCTAGGCCCAAATAATGGTGAAGTGTTATGTAGTCGTCGTTCACATAACACCACTAGAGGCTAGACAACATTCATCTCATCAAAATATCGAACGAATACCAAATTCACATGACTACTAATAGCAAGACTTCTCCCATGTCCTCAGGAACAAACGTAACTACTCACAAAGCATATTCATGCTCATAATCAGAGGGGTATTAATATGCATATAGGATCTGAACATATAATCTTCCACCAAATAAACCAACTAGCATCAACTACATGGAGTAATCAACACTACTAGCAACCTACTAGTACCAATCCCGGACTTGGAGACAAGAATTGGATAAAAGAGATGAACTAGGGTTTTGAGAGGAGATGGTGTTGGTGAAGATGTTGATGGAGATTGCCCTCTCCCGGTGAGAGGAGCGTTGGTGATGACAATGGCGATGATTTCCCCCTCCCGGAGTGAAGTGTCCCCGGCAGAACAACTCTGCCGGAGCCCTAGATTGGTTCCGCCAAGGTTCCGCCCCGTGGCGGCGGAGTCTCGTCCCGAAATGTTGCTTATCAATTTTTCCTTGATGAAAGACCTCATATAGCAGAAGATGGGCATCGGAGGGCCAACAGAGGGCCCACGAGGCAGGGGGCGCGCCCAAGGGGGTAGGGCGCGCCCCCCACCCTCGTGGCCAGGTGGGCCCCCTCTGGTGAACTTCTTCCGCTCAATATTTTTTATATATTCTGAATATCACTTCCGTAGAGTTTCAAGCCTTTTGGAGTTGCGCAGAATAGGTCTCTAATATTTACTTCTTTTCCAGCTCAGAATTCCAACTGGCGGCATTCTCCCTCCTTATGTAAACCTTGTAAAATAAGAGAGAATAGCCATAAGTATTGTGACATAATGTGTAGTAACAGCCCATAATGCAACAAATATCAATATAAAAGCATGATGCAAAATGGACGTATCAGCCACGCACAAGTCTCTCGCACCTACACAAACAAATAAGAACCTCGCAACCAACGCGATAAAGGGGTTGTCAATCCATTCACGGTCACTTACGAGAGAGATCTGATAGATATGATAAGATAATATTTTTGGTATTTTTATGATAAAGAGAAATAAAGATGCAAAGTAAAATAAAAGGCAATAGAAATAGCTAAGTGTTGGAAGGTTAATATGATGGAAATTAGACCCGGAGGCCATAGGTTTCACTAGTGGCTTCTTTCAAGAGCATAAGTATTACGGTGGGTGAACAAATTACTGTCGAGAAATTGATAGAATTGAGCACAGTTATGAGAATATCTAGGTATGATCATGTATATAGGCATCATGTCCGTGACAAGTAGACCGAAATGATTCTGCATCTACTACTATTACTCCACACATCGACCGCTATCCAGCATGCATCTAGAGTATTAAGTTCATAAGAACGGAGTAACGCTTTAAGTAAGATGACATGATGTAGAGGGATAAACTCATGCAATATGATATAAACCCCATCTTGTTATCCTCGATGGCAACAATACAATACGCGCCTTGCTGCCCCTGTTGTCACTGGGAAAGGACACCGCAAGATTGAACCCAAAGCTAAGCACTTCTCCCATTGCAAGAAAGATCAATCTAGTAGGCCAAACCAAACTGATAATTCGAAGAGACTTGCAAAGATAACCAATCATACATAAAAGAATTCAGAGGAGATTCAAATATTGTTCATAGATAAACTTGATCATAAACCCACAATTCATCGGTCCTAACAAACACACCGCAAAAGAAGATTACATCGAATAGATCTCCACGAGAATCGTGGAGAACTTTGTATTGAGATCCAAAGAGAGAGAAGAAGCCATCTAGCTAATAACTATGGACCCGGAGGTTTGAGGTAAACTACTCACACATCATCGGAGAGGCTATGGTGTTGATGTAGAAGCCCTCCGTGATCAATGCCCCCTTCGGCAGGACGCCGAAAAAGGCCCCAAGATGGGATCTCACGGGTACAGAAGGTTGCGGTGGTGGAATTAGGTTTTTGTGGATGCCTCTGATGGTTTGGGGGTACGTCGGTATATATAGGAGGAAGTACGTCGGTGGAGCAACGTGGGCCCCACGAGGGTGGAGGGCGCGCCTGGGGGGGTAGGCGCGCCCCCTACCCTCGTTGATTGCTTGACGTGGACTCCAAGTCTTATGGATCAGTTTGTTCCGAAAATCACGTTCCCGAAAGTTTCATTCCCTTTGGACTCCGCTTGATATTCTTTTTCTGCGAAACACTGAAATAGGTAAAAAAACAACAATTTGGGTTGGGCCTCCGGTTAATAGGTTAGTCCCAAAATAATATAGAAGTGTATAAATAAGCCCATTAAACATCCAAAACAGAATATAATATAGCATGGAACAATCAAAAATTATAGATACGTTGGAGACGTATCAATGCTCTGACTGGCCAATGACCATCCTGCGTTGTGTCCACTGTGGAAAAATGTACGCGTCACGCTTGGCTGGACCACAACTCGTCTGCATGCGCGGCCGCAAGGTGCATTTACGCGAGTCACGTCGCCGGCGTCGGCCTGCGACCAGTTTTCTTGTTTTGACCATTTTCGAAAAGTTTAACAGGAACTGACCTCGCTTCAAAACTATTTCGAGATTTGACCATTTTCCCTACTGCCAGGGTCCATGCCGGTAGGTTTGTGTAGGCTACCGCCAAAAGTCTAGGTGGTAGCACACTCATCCACGTCAGCCCGAGTAAACGGCAGCCGTCTCCTGCCAGCCAACCTAACGCCTGAGACCCTGGTGGTAGGTTGTCCAACCCTGCCGCCGGAGACCATGGTGGTGGACGCTGAACGGTTATAAACCACAGGGACAGGGTGGGCCCGCCCATGAACCCCAGCCCCACCTTCTCTCCTACGCCGCGCCGCCCAGCACGAACAGCGAGCAACTCCTCAACTCCTCTCTCCCTCCTCCACACCCCCTCCGATCTTCTTTGTTTCTCCACCATTTTTGCGTATCAAGATGGCTCCGAAACAAGAAAAGTAAGCTCTTTCAATCTCTCCAATTAGTTTCAGCCAAAACACTTTCGATTTGATGCATTATTTGGTACAAATGAACCCTATTTTCCTACTATATTTTAATTTTGGTTGATGATAGGTTTGCTTAGCTTGATTCTATATGATATATGGGGTTGAATATGAACTCTATTAACTAGTTGGAGAGATTCTATGTAGTTTCCATATGAACCCTAGTTCATCACCATTTTTTTTGAATGAACGGTCATATGATGGATGTTGGAGGGGTTGTAACTAGTTGGCTACATATGATGGATGTTGTTGAATGAATGAATCATATACATATAGGACAGTTTTTGAATATGATGGATTTGATGAATTATGCATATGCATATTTTCATTTTTTTAATAAATGTTGAATAAATAAATGAATGATCTTTAAAAAATGTATGTTGAATATGATTCATTTATATTGGTTGAATATGATATGAATCATGTTGGTTGAATATGATTCATTTATATTTGAACTTGATATGATACATGTATGTTGAAAATGATTCATGTTGTTTGAAAATGATATCATTTTATATTTCAAAATGATATGATTCATATTTGGTTGAAAATGATATAATTTACATTTGAACTTGATTCATTTCCACTTATTTTAGCCCCCCCCCCTTGTGCCCAACATCGGTGTCAAGTACACCATGCTTGACCATGCTTTTGACAATGGTCACCGCGTCCGTTTTGTGGAGAATGGAGTGGTAATATCTATGATCCAGTTGTTGCAGAAGTTATTGGTTATTATGAGAAATGAAGTTACTAACTATTTTCGTTTACATTTTGATAGATGTTACCCCCATTATGGATGAGGGGACACATGAAGGCCGTTCAGACGGGGCATGACGAACGCTACACGCCATACTTTAGGAGAGCACGACTGCTAGATTTCGTGCTTCAATTCAAACGAAAGCCGCCGACGCTCGTCCACTCGACTCTCACATCATTGATCGAACGGTGGCGCTCAGAAATGCATAGTTTCCATCTCCCAGGTAGTGAGATGATGGTGACACTCGAGGACTTCGCCATGACCACAGCCCTATCAATCCAGGGCCATGCTCACACTGGGCGAGTGGAGAGGACCAACTGGCGGGACAGGGTTATCGCCCTCATCGGCGACTGCCCTCCCATGAAGGGGAACAGAACATCCGGTGTGCCACTCAAGTGGTAAGTGGTGTTCTCTATTGTTTTGAGCTGTCAGCGGTTGGATGAAAGCTGCTATAGTTAGTGTCACGCTTGATGGCACGAACGCGCTTGCATACGACCCCGGAACCGTGGAATCTGACAGCAACCTGAGGGAAACGATGAAGGTAACATCGAGTCTCTCCTAGCTATGTTATAGTTTAATTATAACCCTAAAGTTGATCTGTATTATGTTTTGGTTGTTTGTTATTGTAGAAGTTCATGGCCCGTTGTTGTAAGATTGTGGGTATGGTTGGATGTGCTCGCGCGGCCGATGTCCATCATCCTGCTCATGGAGGGTCGATGCATGCCATCGCTTCATCGAGCCACGCCGGCAGAGCTTCCTATCCCCATGCTGCCTCGTAGTCTCGCATTGTTGACGAGGAAGAGGAAGAAGATGACGAGGAAAGGAAGAAGAAAACGGGGAAGAAGATGAAGAGGAGGAAGCCAATGACGGAGGTGGTGAGGGGTAGGAGTACGATGACGATGACGGACCTCCACCGACTCAGCCAACCCAGGACAAGAGAGGGAAACAGGCAAAGAAGGACTAGAAGAGTCCATCCCCGTTTCAGAAAGAGCGTACTCGTCGTCACACGAAGAAGCCGGACGAAAGCCACTCGAGAGAAACGACGACTGTAAAGCCAAGAGGGGGAGAAACAAGTGATATGGTCGTGTTGAACTCGCTTAGTAGAACCAGTTGTGAACAAGAACTTGTATGCTATGTTGGTGTTGCCAATTTGCTGCCATTTAACTATGTTGAACCTATTTGATATGTGGATTCGATACCTACCTATTTGGTGTTGTCAATTTGCTTCCTACAATGTGTGAGATCATCATTTTTTTTCGTGTCTGCAAACACTATTTGTTGTTGCGTTGAACTATCATTCATATTTGTAGTTGAAATGATCACGAGCTTCTCAAATAATAAGTGATAGAGTACCTTCCGCCAGGGACTGCAGCGGTAGGTTCTCACAGCCTATCGTGGGACACCTCGGTGGTAAGGTGTGATACCCTACCTTAAAATATAATCTGTTTTCTGACAGAGCCTGCCGCAACGGTGGGGGCGGTAGCTTTCTCTACCGTACCGCCGTCAGCCCCGACGGTAATGCCGTTACGCCATGTCAGCTTGGCTCATGGCGGCTACCGTTAACCTACCACATCATGGCATGACGGTAGCCTGCACAACCCTGTCATTTTCCTCGGCGGTAGGATAAGGGTCAGATCCCGAAATACTTTTGAACCGGCGTCAAATCCGGCTAAACTTTGTGCAAAGAGTCAAAACACAAAAATCGCCTGCATTCGGTCGCTTTCCCATGTCACAAACTGGAGCTGGACGGCGCCGCGCCGATGGATGGCAGCAAAGAAAGCTAGTGGGCTGTGGGCTGGGTACCCTACATACGTACTCCCTCCGTTTTAAAATAAATGACTCAACTTTGTACTAACTTTGTACAAGGTTGACCGGCCAAAAGAAATACCACGTGGTGGTGGCAGCCGCGCCCTGCGCCGCCACCAAGCATTGCTTGCAGTTGCCGCCCGGCCACCGCGTCAGGGCCGCGACGCGGCACCGTGTCAGCGCGCGCACTAGCGCAGTCACGCCTCGTGGTCGCGGGGTCGCCCACTATTTCCATGTCAGCTGAGCGCCTTGCCAAGTGCTATCATGCTCCGACGTACTGTACTACTGTGCGCGCGACAGGAGCTCCGGTCCGGCGGCTGTCAAGCTTCACATGCGCGCGTGATGATGGACCTTGTCCGGCGCAAGAGACAGCATAATTGCGAACGAATTACTCTCTAAAAAAAATTTGCGAACGAATCATTTGATGGTTCTACGAGCGTGAGTACTACGTACGCACGTTGGACGAATTTTGTCACTGTAATTTATTTATTTTTAAACAAGACAAAAAACTTGCCATTTTCATTGATTAAGAAAAATGTTTAGACATAGGCCGCAAGGCGGCAAAAAGAAAAAGGTCTACTCTCGCGACATAACAGTACTAAGGTGTTTGGCTTCCGCCAAAGACTAGAGATGGGCCTACTCTTTGATTTTTGCGATAACAATGGAGGTCCGGGCCAGGGCCGTCCAAGGGCCTGTGCGAGCTGTGCGCTCGCACAGGGCCCCCAAAATCCTGGGGCCCCCAACTAGGGTCCATATACATATATCTTTAGTCTGAAAAAAATTCAGTTTTAGGCCTTCTTGGGGCTAGTCTGGTCAAGTCTCGAGCGATCCGCTTTCCCGTCGCGTGGATGAGGTGGATTGATCGATCGTAGACGAAACGACAGCCCTAGCGCACTACGTTCCGTAACTTTCGCTTCCTATTCCCTGCCTGATCGCTTGGCTTTCCATCTCCCCATCGCTTCCGACTGAATCCGCGGCTCGCCGGCAATCGCATTGCAGCCTTGCAGGTTCAACGAGGCGATGGGCAAGAAGTGGAACTGCACGCAACTTTCGAGCGCCGGACGCCGCCGGCGGCCTGCCGACACTACTGCGGTGCCGCCCAACAGGAACAGAAGACTAACCGGTGTGGTGCCCTCCCTGCTCCCTACGCTCTCCCCTTTTCTCTAATTTTAATACAAATTACAAAGTTGTGTTAATATGTTTGGGAACGGTTTTTTGTGTAGTTGTTCAAGTTCAGAAGTAGCCACAGATTCAAGAATTTCAGTAGTTGCTCGTACTATCGTCCAAGTCCAAAATCAAGGTTCTATCATGATTGTAAGTTTTTCGAACTACCTATACATGTCACAAGCCTATATTTCCTGTAAGCTCATCAGTTCAAATAAATTATAGGAGTATATGTTTCATTGAAACAGAAACAATCATGTATTCTAGTTCTGGAAGAAAGTATGATTCTAGAGAAGATTAATATGAAGATGATGTCTTGGAGAAGATTAATTATGAAGATGTAATTGAAGATTTCATTTCAAGGAACACAAGACGGATGACACTTTTCAATAGAGCATGAGGTCAGTTTATTGGTTTTAGTATTTCACATTGATACTTCAGAATATTCTAAGCATTGTATGAAGTAACATAAATTTTAATTACATAATTACGTGATTATGCTTGCGTAATTGTATCATTTTTTTGAATTTAGGGCCCCGTTTTTCTTTTCGCACCGGGGCCCCGAATTCCTGAAGATGGCCCTGGTCGGGCAGAAACATTTTGAAAAATTCTTACGTTGCACTACTTTCAAATTTTCCATGAGACAAGCATCATCGAGGAGGCAATGGCCTTCCTACAACCACCTCCACCATTAACCGCCTTGAGCCACCAATCTCTAACTGAGTCTTCATGACGCCAAATCATTGGTGAGGAGTCAAGGATGCCAAGCCAAGTGCAAATATCGGTCCAAATCCGGACAGTGAACCTACATTGGAATAGGAGTTGAGCAGCCGATTCTTGCACTTGCTTGTAGAAAGGGCACAAATTGCAGCTTGGCCAGCCTCGCCGCAGTAAACGATCGGCAGTCCAAACACGATTTTAAAATATCAACCAAGCAAAAAAATTGCACTTCGGTGGAGCCTACATCTTGTGCGTAAAATGTGGCACGTGGATGGAGTCGCCGTCGTCGTCGAGGGCCGTTTGACGAAACATCGAGACTCGTGCAGGCACAAAAATGATTTACTCCCTCTTTCTCAGTTTACAGGGCATGCGCGTACCCCTAGGTCGTCAATTTGACCGACCTAATACAAGTCATATATTACAAAAAATATACCAATATAAACTTCGGGTGTTCTATTTTCAAACGATATATTTTTTGTATTATATAGCTTATATTAAGATGGTAAAATTGACAACCTAGATACACGCACAGTACTTGTAAACTGAGACGGAGGGAGTACTAGCAAATCCTGATGTACAACTATTTACAGGTCGACGTTGGTGGTGGCCCCCGACAATCTCGTGTTTCACAAGAGAGTGCACGGCACCAATTGCAACCAACCGCTCTCAGATGGAGTAGTAGATCTATCAGATCGCTAGTGCGGTGCGGCCTACTGCTCCAATGGTGGATCTCGTTGTCGAATCGCACAGTGCAATGTACCAAACCGGGGCCTATCCTATATACGCATGCATGCAGGGAGCACTGACACGCTCGCTCACTGCATCGCTCATGCGTGCAGATGCACTACAGTACTAGGCGATATACGCATCAGATCAGAGCGATGAGGACCGCACATGCGTATGCTGCCGCCGCATCAAGTTCGCACAGGCAGGCGGGGCAGACCCTACGCGGTACGCACGCACGACCAGCCAGCCAGCGGTCAAGCTCAGGCAACGCAAAGCAAAAGCCACATGAGCCCTGTTTGGATCCATGGGTTAGAGTTAGTTTGAGTTAGTTTGTACTCAACTAACTCAAAAGTATCCAAACAGGAGGGTTAGTTTGGGTTAGATGCATCTAACCCATCCAAAAAATCTAACCCATCCAAGAGGTGTTTATTTGGGTTAGTTCTTCTTGGGATCATTAAAAAACACTTTTTTTCTCTCGCTCTCCAGATCCCTCTCCACTTCCTCGAAGCTTCTTGTCCTTTTCCTCCCTCCCTCTCGCATCGCCCGTGAAGGCGCCTCGCCGTATCCGCGCTCAATCTAACTCTGCCATCCAAACACCTCTTTGGGTAGAGTTGGTTTAGGGTTAGTTCAGAGTTAGAATCTAACTCTAACCTCTAACTGAGTTAGAGTATCCAAACAGGGCCATGGATCGCGCCGATCGCGCGCGCTGTCATCATCAGCGACCTCCACCACCCGCTCCCCATGCATCTCGTCGCCACCATCACGCATTCACGCTACTTTAGCTTGGACGTACGTACAGTTCGCGCAATGTAGATAGATAGTACTCGTGGGGAGTAGATAGATAGGGCGACGGGCCTACCTCTACCGGTACTCGGGGATAGTACCTACCACCTGCCCCAGGGTCAGGGGGAGATCGGCCGGCGGCAGGGACGGGCGGGCGCATGTGAGTAGTATGTGACGGGGAGCTGTCACGGGGTACAGCGGGGCCGGACATTCTCGCGCTCCCGGCCGTGGGCGTGGAGCGCGACCGCACGACCGTGCCACCCGACGGCAGCCCGGCCCCGGCGCGCGTGTCGCGCCAAAAAGCGCACGCCCTGCCCGCGGTGACCGCGCCCTTTTCGCTGTGCGGCCGTGCGCGGGGAACAGCAGCACCGCGCCTGCGTCGCCACGCCGTGGCCCGCGGCGCTGTTGGTGAAATCTCAACGACGAGCATAAATACAGTAGTATCCAACGACGAGCGGCCTCCAGTCCAGCACGGAAGTGGATCCTCTAACATCCTGAAGGAATGTCACGAAGCTACAGTGACATGTGCATGTAAATTGAACAAGAGATGTCATGAGCTACAGTGAAATAATGTAGCAATCAGCGTACGGATTTACTGTAGCATGTAAAAAAATCAAAAAATAATTTTATTGTACCATAATTTTGTTTGTATGTAATTTTTGTAAATGTATACAGTAGATTTATAATTTACAAATTAATTACAATCGTTTTAGACTTAATTATATGGATGTGAAGAAGGAATGTCACGGGTACTGTAGCTTACGTGACATCCCTTCATGATGTTAGAGGATCCGCTTCCGTCCAGCACATGCAGCCAGATCATCGGGGCCAATGTTCACTCTTCACTGACCAAACCCTGCTTTGGCACTTTTTTTTAAGAGCAGCACAAATTATTTCCACAGGAACCTTCCGCCGGGTTAACTATTGTTGGCTGGTAGGAAACTTTTGCCAGAGATAGATGGATGGTGGTCACTATATATGATGTTTGACGTTACACCTCAAAATATATCCTCCGAGCATAAATTAAAGTACTCAGAAAAGTTTCGCCGGCACTGTTGGTTGCTTGTTCCCCGGCCCGTCATCTCTGTTCTCTTCTAGACGTCTCAACCTCAAACGCACCTCACTCGGGAGCAGGAGTCCCTGAGTAGTAGGACGTTACGTGCCTCGCAAGTCGAAGTCGCAAGTCACTTTCATGGCGAGCGAGGGAACCCAGTTCCATTCCTGGACTGTCAAAAATAACATCACGCGAAAGAGGGAGATGCCTTGCCGAGAGCATCTCCCCCGATCCATCCGGAAATTTCCCGGGCGCCACCTGCTGTAATGTGATATTAGACCAACTCCAACGCACCACCCCATCCTGTCTGGCCCTGTTCGTTTGGGGCAAAACGAAGAAACCTCAAGTCCCAGCGCGCGACGGTCTGAACCCATTTTATTCGTTTTGTGTCCGGCCCGATCCATTTTCAGCGCAAACATACGTACGTTTTGGATCCAGGCAGATAGCGAACGGACGTGTCCCTCGTCTGCATCGGAGCCGCGTGGCAGGCGGCCACCTACCTCCCACCGCCCAAATTAACTGCGCACGCGCGGTCGGCCTCATCTGTCATCCGTCCAGGCGAGAGGTCGCCGTCCTTCTTAATGGGAAGCCGTCAACCGATCACAGTCCACGCTCCCACTCCGGTCCTGCTGCCTCCTCGAAACCCGACACCTAAACCCTAGTTCTCCCCTCCCCTTCCTCGGGCTCGCCGGCCGCCATGGTGTGGTGGAGCACCGCCCGCAAGGGGCGCACGACCGCGAGGCTGGTTCGTCCTCCAGCTGCCGCCGCGCCGCCAGCTCAGAGCCCGCACCACTCCCATGGAGGCCCCCCTACCGCCCGCATTTGCCATCGCCCCTTCGGCCACTGGCGCACGTGACCAGCACTACATCCATGTGGATGTTTGCCGGCGTTATTGGGAAACCAGGACGCTGCCCCCCTGGAGCGACGTTCACCTGTCCAATAACTGGCATCGTCGCCTTCGCCTTCGCCTCTCCGTCGCCACCACCACGTCCTCGCATGATAGAGGAGGAGGAGGCTCGGCTCATTCAACGTGACATGGAAGACTCCATGAACACGCACGATGAGCGCCAATGGGAGGGCCTGGACACCATGCTGGCCCTCTCTGCGGCCGACGACGTGGCCGTACCAGAGCTGGAGATGATGGACGTCAAGGAGAAGGTGAAGGAGGAGGTGCTGGAGGAGCAGCCCGTCGCCGCGTTCACCCGGGCCTGGTGGGCCCGCGGCGGAGCTGGTCGTGCACGGCCACGGAAAATGGCCGACGCCCTGGGGGCCGGGTGGTGCCCCACGCCGCCGTAGTCACCGGAGCGCGAGGCATCGCCACTGGGGGAGGTGGTGCAGGCGCATCCCACCTTCCAGGGACCACCGTCTCATCTCTGGACGCCGCCACCCTATATCGACCTCACTGGCGACGACGACGGCAACGGCGACGCGTGAGACGATGACGGGCATGGCATCGACGAGCACGGCGACGGGCACGACATCGACGGGCGGTGCTTGTCTTTTGTTTTAGTTTTTATGTTAATTATGTTCTAAGCACTGTGGAGGCCGTGAAGACTATTATGTTTAATTATGTTTTAATCATTATGTCTGCGTATATTTGATTTTTTCAACATTTATTTGAGTTTTGCGGGGTTTTTTATATCATGTCCACTCCGGACATGATTTGAGGTGCGGCCGTGCGTTTGGCGCACCGACATGAGAATGGCCCCAAAACCAACATGGGATACTCCTTTGCCATCCGATACGGACAGAATCCGGATAAAACGGACGTCCGTTTGGGATCGTGCGCTGGAGTTGGCCTTGGCTAGCTGGTCCAGCCTATATCTGGCCATGGGCCGGGCCGGGCCTGAAAAAGTCCATGGCAGAAAACTGGGCCCCAGGCTCTCCCAGGCCCTATCATCGAGCCTACTTTTCAAGCCCAAGCCCGGCCCATCTGGTAAAAAGCCCGGAAAAGCCTTTAGGGCTTAGGGCCGTGGGCCGGGCCTCTTCCTTAAAATGCCAATATGCCAAGCCCAAACCCGTCCAGACCCTGCTGGTGGGCTCAAAACTCAGACCAAAGCCCGGCCCACGGGCAAACCCATCGGGCCTAGGCCCTGGATTTTAGGGCCGGGCCTGGGTAGGCCGACAGGGCCGGGCCTGAGATGGCGAGGACTAGTCCAGCCATACCTAATCGATCGATGGACACCCCACCTGTACTGTACTGCTTCCAACTTCATGGAAATTTACACCCTGATTGCTAGGAGGGCCCCACAGAACAGACTCTGTCTACTGTGACCAAGGCCTCCTTTCCCCCACAAATTTAAGATCATTCCGTTTCTTGGGTCCAATTAATAGAATCGAAACTATTAATTTGACTGAACGCGGAACACGTTGAGAACAAATGCTGGTTCAGTCCTTGCAAATCACCCTCCGGGTTCTCAATATATATGTTTCTTTTTCATCTTTCTCTCTCTCTCTATATTTTTCTTTGCTAAAAGAAACCAGCATCAGTTCATTCTACATATATGGGGATCGCGTGCTTTTCCGGTGTTTCCTTTTCCCGCCGTTCCCTTTGCTTAGCATGCAAGGTCGAGTTCCTTCGCGCAAGCCAAAGAAGACCGACGCAGGCAACTAATCAAGCAAGTGCTTGTCTACGCACGCAGGAGCAGGTGCAAATATGAATATCTCGAAACCTCACGTTTCGTCATTTTTAGTTAGTTAGGAATATAAACAAGACTTGACATAAGATGCGGCTTCTGCCTGCACACCTTGTTTAACCTCGTGACTTCCGCTGTAAGAATCGAATCCGGGACTTAATTTGTTTGTTGGTTGTATTCCGTTCCTTCTTCACCCGCAAAAAAGACATACTCCTGTGCTGTTAGTTGTATCACGTTGGTTTGTGATTGCACGACCTACGTGGAAGTGCAGTCACGCCAACCTGAAGTCCCCGACTCCCTGTGACAAAGACACCATCGGAAAAACTATGAAAAAAGAACCAAGGGTAATCAGCAGCACGAAGT
Source organism: Aegilops umbellulata (assembly GCA_032464435.1). Lineage (NCBI taxonomy): Eukaryota > Viridiplantae > Streptophyta > Magnoliopsida > Poales > Poaceae > Aegilops > Aegilops umbellulata. The sequence goes on along the minus strand of CP136059.1, from coordinate 269,073,765 downwards.
TACTACACCGAAAACTCGCGCAGAAGCACTCCGTCTGGAAAGTTTTTGCGCAAATTCGCGGCATCAACCATGTTTTTCTCTGTATGTTTTGTCAGGAAATTGCTGCTAGTACATCTGGTGACAGGGGCAGCGGTGGATGCGGGCGACGCCGATTGGCAGCAGCAAAAGCGGCGCGATGGTGGTGGGGTGGGAACCTTCGCCGTCCGGCACATTCGGTTTTGGCGCGCGGGGCGGGGACGGAGACCGACGGGTGGTCCGTCGCGGGAGACGGAGACGGCTTTGCGGCAGCACGGGATGCACGCGTGCACCAGGTGCGGAAGGGGGATCGCGGCGCCGATTTTGCCTTTTGCCCCGCGCGCGCGTGGGTCGAGAATTGAGATCGAGATGTTCCCGGCTCGGCGGAGCGGGCGGAGGAACCCATGATTATCATCTTCCGGTGTTGTGGGCGTTCCAACAAAGCGTCGGTCAAAGTTTATGCGCTGCCTGCATGTAGTATCGGCGGCCCCGGCGCCGGTGGCCAATTATTGATCCTTGCTTTGGTTAGTTACTCCTACTAGCACCGCCTCTTCGTAAAAGCGAAAAAGGCGAATAAAATGGCCATGTGGAGGGGAGTTCATAATAGGACCATCTTGTTCTGGCCATGAGTCGTTCTCATTCATACTCCTCGTGTTGGTCCTTCCTAGTAGTAGGAGTAGGAGTATTTCCACCGAACCATTACAAAATTGTGTTCATCCGATTATTTGATTCGTGGAAACAAATTAAGGAGGTTCAAAACTAGATGTTCGTAATTAAAATGGTGACAGATTTGGACCGTAAGACAAATATTTTGAGAGAAAAGGCATCCACAGAGCCCGAGATGGAGCTCGAGCCTAGCCCGACTTTGAATTAACAAATCCATCAACCGGCAAGGATTACAAGCACGCCCACAAGCAAGGAGAAAGAAGAACAAATCGGTGAGATACAAAGACGTTGGACAGCATCAAACTAAGCCTCGGACGTTACGAACTACGAAGATACACAATGGAAACAAGAGCTCGAGACGTCGAGGTCCTCCTCCGAGAATGCTGCACCAGGAAAAGAACACACCGTCTCGAAGGAGAGAGGGCCCGACAGCAGAAGGGCATGCCGTCACCAAGCACCTACGGACCCCGGCACGACACATCCAACAAACCATTGTCGAAGAAGGCCACTACCTTCTCGCCTGGATCGAAGGCGCGGCACCGTCGCAGGATGGGGTGGATGTCGCCGGAACATGGTCACATAGAGAGGGTCAGCGCATCCCCGCCGAGATGCCGGAGGCTCTTCGTGAGCAAAACAACGCTGCTGCAAACATCCAGCCACCGGAGGAGGGTAGCTTCATGCTAAGACGAAGAGGGCCTCACCACCGCCGCCACCTCCCACCCAAAAGCGCCCCATCGCCCACATGGCTCCCAAAGCGGCGTCTTCAAGAAGATCACGGGGCCGAGGACGCCGCCGCCGCCCAACAAAGTTAAGGATTTTGCCCGGGAGACCGAGGGGAGGAGGAAGTGGGGGAAGCCAGACCAAATCGACGCCTCCAGGGAGTACACAGCGCCCTCGGGCGTCGCCGTCTCGACCGGCCAGGGATTTCTACCAACCGGTGTTCCCCGCCACCAGCAGCACCGCATCCCGGGAGTCGGCGATCCATGGAAGCACGGCTAGGCCAGGAAGGGACGCACGCCAAGCAGAGAAGGGAGGGAGGCGCCAGACCTAGCGCCGTTGGCAGCCGAAACAGCCACAACGCGCCGCCCACACCCACCGAGCTCCCGCCGCCCGCGCGACCAGGGGCATCGGGACCAACGCCCGCACCACGGCTCGCCGCAGAGTCGGCGATGCCTCACCAGGGGAGTCGCCGCTCCAGAACAGAGCTCCTTGCAGGTGAGCAGGCAGCAGAGAGACCCCGGCGCGGCACATCCAGCAAAACCATCCTCGAAGAAGGCCACTACCTTCTCGCCTGGATCGAAGGCGCCGCACCGTCGCAGGATGGGGTGGATGTCGCCGGAACATGGTCACATAGAGAGGGTCAGCGCATCCCCGCCGAGACGCCGGAGGCTCTCCGTGAGTAGAACAACGCTGCTGCAAACATACATCCACCGGAGGAGGGCAACTTCACGCTAGGACGAAAAGGGCCTCACCACCGCCGCCGCCTCCCACCCAAAAGCGCCCATCGCCCACATGGCTCCCAAAGCGGCGTCTTCAAGAAGATCACGGGGGCGAGGACGCCGCCGCCGCCCAACAAAGTTAAGGATTTCGCTCGGGAGACCGAGGGGAGGAGGAAGTGGGGGAAGCCATACCAAATAGACGCCTCCAGGGAGTACACGACGCCCTCGGGCGTTGCCGTCTCGACCGGCCAGGGATTTCTCCCAACCGGAGTTCCCCGCCACCAGCAGCACCGCATCCCGGGAGTCGGCGACCCATGGAAGCACGGCTAGGCCAGGAAGGGACGCACGCCAAGCAGAGGAGGGAGGGAGGCGCCAGACCTAGCGCCGTTGGCAGCCGAAATAGCCACAACGCGCCGCCCACACCCACCGAGCTCCCGCCGCCCGCGCGACCAGGGGCATCGGGACCAACGCCCGCACCATGGCTCGCCGCAGAGTCGGCGATGCCTCACCAGGGGAGTCGCCGCTGTAGAACAGAGCTCCTTGCGGGAGAGCAGGCATCAGAGAGACCCCGCCGCCACCATCCTTGGCGGCGCCCCGGGCTTGCCCCGGTGGCCGCCCCCGGCAGCAGCGAGGGAGGCCGGGGGAGAAGGGAGGGTCGAAGGCGCGGCTAGGGTTTTCGCCCCCTGAGTCGCCCGAATCGTAAGACAAATATATTAGTTTTTGTTTAATATTTTTAAAATAAACATGGTTTGCAATTTCTCAATCTTTGAGAAAGATGTTATGTTCGGATCGACAATGTTCTAAAAGTATTGTCGTGCGTTTGGTTAATTATGATCCGTGAACTTTGAAACTAGTATCAGACGTGTTTAGTTTCTCATCCCTACAACTTGCATGGATGTTGTATCCTCATCCTCAACATTTAGATGGTTAAGTTCTTTGGGGTGGGACCAGTCCATTCAGATTCAAGTTTTAGACTTGGCACGCGTGATCGCATATTTTTTGTAAGCCGGAATGTATATACATTTTTTGTAAGCCTTTTTTTTCTGAAACATTAAAAACAACCAAACTTCAACAATATCGCAAACATAAATACTTCAATGCAACAACAATTCAAAGATCAATATTGCAATGCAACAGTAATTCAAAAATAATCAATCCAAACGTAAAGTGTACAAATGAAATAGTTTAAATTTAATTTTATAATTTGTTCAACCGATAAATGCTCCACTAGATCATTCGAAAGCTGTGAATGAGATCCTCGATCGCTGAAGAACAATGACCTGCATATCCCGTTGTGACAATGAAAATAATGCTCGAATGGTACGTCAGGGGCAAAACAGCTCTCGTAAAGATCAACGTAGCTCCTTTGCAATCTATCTGTAGACAATGAGGGATGAAATTAATCCACATACACGATATGCATTCTGAATCGGCGTCTGGAGTCTACTGTTTGTCGCTGTAAAAAACAGCAAGTTAAACCCTGCATCAGGACACGAATATACCTCATTATCGTCTCACCGTTAGCCAATGGGTTGCCATCGGTCGATGTCATTCACAACCACTATTTCCGAACTCCTGCACCCAAAGTCAAAAGTTAAATGGCTCCCCCTATAACCCTCTGATTAGCTGTGTATAGACGGAAAAAAATCCTCCAAGTTGTACGCCCTCTGTGCGAAATTACCTGTCGCGAAAATGGTTAAAAATGGATGTATGTACACCTAAAATATGCCTAGATACATCCATTTCTCCGATAAGTAATCCCGGACGGAGAGAGTATATACAAACAAAAAAACCAAAGCAGAAAAGATTTTGCCAGTATTTTTTGGAATGTCACTTTTCCAGCATTTGGTTTTGGATAATCAGCAGACTCGTCAAAATCCAGAAGAAAAAAAAACCCTGCCACGTGTCACCAGTTGAGTTCTCCATCCATCGCAGGAGGAGTCGAGACCGCGAGGAGTCGGTCACGACTCACGAGCGCACGGCTCCCTCCCTCCCTCCCGCCCGTCGTCCCCTTTCCCGGCGAGTCGTGACAAGCGAAAAAGGAGGAGGAAAGGAAGAAGAAGAGAAGCGCCCAAGTACGGTACCCACCCTACCCAACCCAACCGCCGAGCCGCCCGCCCGCCCGCCAGCAGTTTATTACCCCACTCCTCCTCCTCCTCCTCCGCCGGCATTTAAACCTCTTCACCCACCTCCACCCCCCAACCCCCAATAAACTGCGCGGCGCGGCGCAGGAATTTTATAAACCACGAGGATTAATTAAACCTAGCACGCGCACGCACCCGCCTCGCCCGCCCCTCCCCGCCGGCCAGCGCGGCAGGCGGCGCCCGATCCGGCCCCGCCGCCCGCCACATGCACCCATTCTGCTGCGTGCCCCCCGTGCCCGTCTCCCCCGCCTCCGCAGCTGCGGCGGCGGCCTCCGCGCCCCCCGCGGTGGCGGGCCTCCCTCCCGCCATGCCGCCGCCGCCGCCACCGCCGCCCCAGCCCGCCCGCTGCTGCAGCAGCAGTTCCGCAGCCGGCGGCGAGCGGCGGGCGCGCGTGGCGGGCGTCGGCGGAGGCCCCTCCTCGCCGCCTGACGGGGTGAGGCTGAACGAGATCGTCGGCGGTGGCATCTCCGGGGTCCTCTACAAGTGGGTCAACTACGGCCGCGGGTGGCGGCCGCGCTGGTTCGCGCTCAGCGACGGCGTGCTCTCCTACTACAAGATCCACGGGCCCGACCGCATCGACCTCTCCCGCGACACCGACCGCGGCGCCAAGGTCATCGGCGAGGACTCGCTCCGCCGCCTCGCGCGCCCCTCCGCCGCCCCCACCCCCTCCTCCTCCTCCTCCGCGCCCCACTCCAACGGCCACGGCCACCACCACCCGCCCCGCAAGCCCCTCGGCGAAATCCACCTCAAGGTCAGTGGCCCGCTCGATGCTCCGATCGATTCGTTCCTCTGATCCGCAGATCCATTTCCCTCTGTTTCTGACGCTGAAACTGGTGGTTGACGTGCAGGTGTCCACCGTCAGAGAGAGCAGATCGGACGACAGGCGGTTCTCCGTCTTCTCGGGGACCAAGAGGCTGCACCTGCGGGCCGAGACGAGGGAGGACAGGGCCGCGTGGCTCGAGGCGCTGCGTGCCACCAAGGAGATGTTCCCGAGGATGTCCACCAGCGAGATGGTGGGGCCGGGGGACACCGCGGCGGCCGCGGCGGTCTCCACCGAGCGCCTTAAGAAGCGCCTGCAGCAGGAAGGGGTCAGCGAGGCTGCCATTGCTGACAGCGAGAGGATCGTGCGGGAGGAGTTCGAGGCGCTGCACAAGCAGCTTGTGCTTCTCAAGCAGAAGCAGGCGCTACTCCTTGACACGCTCCGCCATCTAGAGGTATTGACATTTATCTGACCTTGCTTCGAGCAGAACCTGATTGTGCATGGGAGTAGGAAATTTTGGTTTCCACTGCATGGTGTGATATTTGTGCCATTCTCTATATGGTTTAGTTAATGAAGAAACAAGTACAGAGCTACTGACGTACATTCACGCACTGAAGAATTTTGCCGTTCTGCGTACCACCGATTGACACGAGTGTACATCGAAACCGATTTTGAATAGGAGTAGCTGTCACCATGGGTCGTGCTGTACTTACATTTCTTTGAGCTTTCTGCCACTGTTGTTTTATTGAGTTAGTACTTGCATTTCTTTGAACTCTTCTGCCACTGCTGTTTTATTGAGTTTGTCAGATGCTGCAGTCTGTTTATTAGATCCGTATCAGGTGGAAACCTATATTGAGTGTTAAGTTCATGGAAGGGAACTATGTGCTGAGGTTTTGGTAAATTGAGAAGAAACCTGTAGATGTTGGTGAAGGGGTATTCTGCAGACAAACCATTATTCATGCATGTTTACCCATTTTTTTGAATTTTAAATGTGTCCATCCTGAGAATTTTGAAAACTCGAACATGTTTTGGCACTTTATTTCGGTTTCCACCTTATATATTCCTTTAAGGTTATGTCGTGTTGAAGCATACACATACCATGTGCAACACACGGGAGTGCCCCCTAGCACACATGTTTTTTGAGGAATCTGTGAGAAGCAAAGGTAGATGGGAATGGAGAACAGGCGAAAATAATGCCGTAGTCAGAACAGTTTTAATAGAATTGGTGCTGCATTGGTTTAGAATTCAGTGAGTAATATTTTTTCTTTTCTGTTGGGTATTATTCTCGATTCACCTTGTCAGGTATTGGTGGGAAATATACTATAATGAATAGTAAATTACCCTTTCTGCCACCTAATTTGAACCATAACCACGCCAATCACCAGTGTTTAGTTTTCTTTGCACTTAACACAATGTAAATGTTGCACTTTGCACCAGGCGACATCTCGTTGCCATCTCTTCTTGACCTCTTAACAGACGAAAACAGTAGGTTATGGTCCGGTTGGGTTGAGACCTACTGCAATGTGAAATGGTATTATGTGCAAAGGTATCCAAACCTTACTGTTTTGTGCAACTTGGGTTAAATTAGGTTGAGAACATGTGCAATTTTACTCAATATTAAATGTATTAAAGTTTTCTAGATGGCTTGTTGCTGTGGTTAGATGTACTCTGCTGCTCATATGTGCATTTCTGCATGTATTTATTTTATTGCGATTTAGCAAGATCAACTTTCATTGTGCGACTCCCTCTGGCTCCTTCCCATGCTAGACCCCAAGTACATGTTAAAAATCATATGTCAGACAATTATGAACATGAGATACCTCTCCTGCAATGGACATGAGTAGGGAGTCAGTCAGGCTGGTTAGAAAATTAAGGACGTATGCTAGAAAAACAATCCATTGTCGTTGTTGTTGCTGCAGAAATAATGGAATATAGCTAGCTCTGATTATCTATTGTTCTCCTTTGTTTGTGTTACATGTAGAACATTTTTGCCATTTGATAGATCAGACATTCTAAGCTTTCTTCCCCTTAACACTCTTCCAACGCATTGATTTGTAAGACTATGTATTCTGATTTTTCCCTTGTAATTTTAGATACATCAATGGATTTCATATTATAGACGTTCTCATCTTACATTGTTCCTGATTGCAATTTTATATATTCTGATGTTTCCTAATTAATTTTAGATCTATTCAATTTTTTTAGTATCGATGTTCTCATTTGACAATGTATTCTGTTTTGTTGCCTTGTTGTAGACAGAAAAGGTCGATTTGGAGAATACCCTTGTTGATGAGAGCCAAAGACAGTCGAAAGAGTATGGATCTGCTTCCAGACCAAGGAATGAGAAGCTTAGTGGTATGACATATTGACAGTTAGTGTAAATCTTACAGCTACGCATGCTATTGCTATATGTGCGTTCTGAACTATCTTCTGATAATTTGTTGGTAAAATTATCGACCATTATGATTCATCCCTGCTTTTACGAAGGAAAATTTTGATTTATGCTGGTGAATTACTCCACACACATATACCATCTAAAATAGCTGTAACTCTAGAATGTCAGACAAAATCGTGGTGGTTTGGTTCAAAATGAGCATTGCTGATTGGTTGGCCAAAGTGTAACCAAACTATATACATGCATGAGCAGATGGACATCATATTTACTAGGGCTGTGTTCGGTTCATGGGATACTTTGAGTGCCTATGGGTATCCCAAATGGTTAGAGATAGCGATCTATCTTTTGGTTCGAGGGATGAGGGGCGGATAGGTTGACCATTCAATCAGGATGGACCGTTTGAAAACTGTTTGATATGTGATAACCATTTTTTAGTTGTAAAATAGTAACTTGTAGTTCCGTTAGCAACAGTTTTGGAGATCAGTCTAGATCTTCTCCATCTCTCCCTTTTCCTTCATGATTATTTCTTCATTTGCTGTTCTTAGATATCAATTTTCCGAGGTCTTGAATGCACATATTGGTTTTCTCTTTTATGGAGTCCTCGGTGTTCCTTCCAAACTCTCTTTGGATTATATCATGAATGTCGATTCAATATTTGATTTACTTTTGTCGACAACTTAAATTATCATTCCTCTTTTTTCAGAAGGAAGTGGTAGCGAATCTGATGATTACAATGAACCACAAGATCCTGCTGAAGAGGAGACTGACGATGAAGAGAACATATATTTTGATACAACTGACTTCCTTTCATCTAGCTCTTTTAAAAGCAGTGGATCTGATTTCCAAAGATCTGAAGCTGGTTCAGATGACGAGGATGACTACCCGATGGATGGAATTGATCCTTCTATGAAGTCTGTTGGAATTAATTATCCGTATGTGAGAAGGCGCAAGAAGCTACCAGATCCAGTTGAGAAAGAGAAGGGTGTTAGTTTGTGGTCAATGATCAAGGACAACATAGGAAAGGATCTTACCAAAGTCTGTCTGCCTGTTTACTTCAATGAACCTCTTTCATCATTACAAAAATGTTTCGAGGATCTTGAGTATTCCTACCTTATTGATCGTGCATATGAATGGGGCAAAAGGGTATGTCTTCTTCCTCACTATTCTAAGCATGTCAAGGGAAGTGCGTGACTTTCCCTTTCATACTAAAGCTTAAGTAGCTTAACCTGAAACTTAAGTAGCTTAGAGGTGGTTTCTTTTGATTTTGCGCTGTGTCATCTACTCCTCTCCAGGTTCTCGTTATCTCCTGCTTTGCAGTTGTAGCATATATCCAATCTTAGTTTTGGTTAGTACCAAAGAGGATATCAATGTACTTATGTGATTACTCCTGTTTTTGTCCTACATATTACACCTTTGTGGAATGTCTTCCATTTTGCTCTAAACTCATTCAAGTGCATTCTAAATCCGCCTCTAACACTTCTTGGCGTCATTATGTTTAACCTCTCCACCATTTTGTTTCTTTGCAAAGATGTCAGAACTTTTCTGTGTGCATGTTATCTGTAGTAGTGGCAAGAACTAACTTGTGATTGAACATGTTTATTTGCTTATTTCTATCGTGAGATGAACCACATTTATGCATCTTACATCTCTATGTTGAATACTCAGGGGGATAGTCTGATGAGGATTCTAAGCGTTGCAGCATTTGCTGTTTCTGGTTATGCCTCTACGGATGGAAGGAGTTGTAAGCCCTTCAACCCTCTTCTTGGAGAGACTTATGAAGCAGATTATCCAGACAAAGGTCTTCGTTTTTTCTCAGAAAAGGTATGTTTATGAGCCTTTAGACTTCTCCATGAACTAGTTTGAATCTTCTTTCAGAACAGCCTGCTGTAATACTTCTGCAGTGCTCCATGTAGTCGTTACTTCGGATTTTCTACTCTGTACCTATTGAATCACCAAATAGGCTTTCTTTTGTAGACTAACAGATACTCGAGGCCCCTACAGATTTTCTTCAAGTTCAGTTTATTTGCTTCTGCAAGTTGATTTATATAAAAATATTCAATACCACTTCCCAGGTCAGTCATCATCCAATGGTTGTTGCATGCCACTGTGAGGGAAATGGCTGGAGGTTTTGGGCAGATAGCAACCTGAAGAGCAAGTTCTGGGGTCGCTCCATCCAACTTGATCCTGTTGGTGTGTTAACGCTGGAGTTTGATGATGGTGAAGTTTTCCAGTGGAGCAAGGTATTATTACCTAGTTATGAAGAAATGGTTAACTCTGTGAAATGATTAACTGAAAATATGCTATCACAGGTGACCACTTCCATTTACAATCTCATATTGGGTAAACTGTATTGTGATCACTATGGTACTATGCGCATTCAAGGTAATCGTGAATATTCATGTAAGCTGAAGTTCAAGGAGCAGTCAATTATTGATCGCAACCCTCATCAGGTATATAATAAATTTGCCTGTATACTAGATGTAGTTTGTATGCTTGTTCTTCTGATTTCTCCTTTTACTTCCTAACTTTGCAGTTTGTTTGTCACTAAGATGATGCTTTTCCATGCATATTAGTTAAATCAAGTGATGCATCTGTGCCTTTTGGCAAGACATATTTTTAACAATTTATATAGGTTCATTTGAAAGCATAATGGGTTCACCTTTTAACAATGTGTATCGATTTCCTTCGAAAAATAGTGGGTGTTCAATGTGATGTTTCTCAAAGTTTGGGGCACCCAGGAATTTTAGTATCTAACTTGAAAATGATATGAGATACTACCTCCGTCCTGGTTTATTGGGCCCCTTTGTATTGTGCCCAGTTTTGACCTTAAATTTAACTAACAAAATGTGAATGCATGTCATAAAAAATAATATCATTGGAAAGTATGTTCAAATACGAATCCAACGATATAATTTTTGTTGACATGTATTAATATTTTGTTAGTTAAATCTCTAGTCAAAATTTGGCACAAAACACAAAGGGGACCAATAAACCAGGACGGAGCTAGTAAGTCTTGAGCCATATGCTATTATTTTGAAAAAAAGCAATACTGCGCACGAATAAATTAAAATAGTATTTTGGCTCAGGAATCAACTATTGAATTCAAAGGACCATTTTGACCCTATAGTGCTCCGAGTAGTTTGATCATATTCCAACTTCAGCCTTTTGGGTAGTGAAGCCTCATACAGAGGGTGGGTTTTTATCACCTGAATATAACAGTGAGCATAAAGCTCATTGACTCCCAATCCAGAAATGTTCTGACTCATCCTACCAGCCAAATGTAGGGCACTTCATTTCCCCTCGCCATTTCCATCCTTAATTTGACCTGCCAAACACCAACTGAAGGAAGAATACTTCTGCAGAACTGCTGTTAGCTTTGTTGAGTTGTGGAGCCTGAGAGGTGTGTGCTTATATCAAGGATACCGAAGCGCATTACCATTCATTGATCATTTGGTAGTTTGTTTTTCCTGTTAGTAATTTAATCTGTCAGAAATAATTTTCCACCTATTTAAGATGGCATCCATCAGGTGGAAAATGAGTAATGTGAACATGACAAATTAATTGCTTCAGCCAAAAAAAACTCTCATCACATGGCTTTTTAGAAGACCAGTTATAAGTCGTCTTGAATTTCTTTACTCATAATCTAGACGATGTATATTTTCTCTCTTTATTTGTGAGTAACTTAACTTTCCGATAGACATCTTAGTCTAACTTAGCATAGTTGTACTGATGTATGTGCAGGTCCAAGGTGTTATTCAGGACCGAAGTGGTCGAACTGTTGCTACACTCTTTGGTAAATGGGATGAAAGCATGCACTACGTGATGGGTGATTGCTTTGGAAAAGGCAAGGGATCTGAGAATTTTTCAGAGGCCCATTTGTTGTGGAAAAGGAGTAAACCACCAAAGTTTCCCACTCGATACAATTTCACTAGCTTTGCGATCACATTAAATGAACTCACCCCTGGATTGAAGGTGAGGGTGTTAGCTTCGCAGCAAGCTTCACTTTAACATCGTACTGATATATGTGTGGACTCACACTAATGATTGATTATTGAATACACCCAACCTATATGCAGGAAAAACTGCCTCCAACAGACTCAAGATTGCGACCGGACCAGAGGTGCCTAGAGAATGGTGAATATGAAAGAGCAAATGCTGAGAAGTTGAGGCTTGAGCAGAGACAACGGCAGGTTAGTCAACTTAACCCTTCACATTCCTTATTTTCATTAACTCTATGCCTTGCTACCATTTGATTTGTCTCGAACAAACTTTTGGATTGGCTGCATTACATACCACCTCTGGTCGATCACATGCTTGTAAGCGCAATACAATATCTAAAATGAACCATGGCCTGATGTGTCACATGCTTGTAAGCGCAATACAATATCTATTAAACTGAACCATGGCCTGATGTGTCACATGCTTGTAAGCGCAATGCAATATCTATTAAAATGAACCATGGCCTGACGTTGCGAGGTCTGAATCAGATTACTAGTATGCTGGATTCATATGGCTGCGAATATAAACTTACATACAGTTACCTAGTGGGATCGAAATAAACCTATACGCCATGTTGTGCACAGAAATCTGGGCTGTTAGGTCTTGGTTTGGTTTTGCCCACCTGTTTCATACTCTACAATAAATTCAAAGCATTCCCTTGGCAACAGCAGGCCAGATGCTGGTTCATTCTCTGTTATGCTACCATGTATTAAAAAAGTTTGGTTTATTCACTCCAGTATTTTTTATTCCCTCTGTATCAAAATATAAGATGTTTTTTGACACTATCATAGTGTCTTATATTTTGACACAGCGGGAGTATTTAATAAGATTGTTCTGTATTCAATAATTTTGTGGTGAACCCTTTTTTTTAGTGGAACAATTGTGTTCTGATGCACTACGTTGGACTACATTCTGATGCGCCAACTATCGGTAAAATGAGCATCACAGGTTTACGGCTGTTTATGTGTCGCATTGTTGGTGAAGAAAAATCAAAAGACATGAACTAGGCACAAACAACCGTAGTATAATGTGACTTGATAAGTTTGATTTACTCACTTCAATAATTTCGGATTTAATATGCTCAGTTTGATCATTCAATAGTTTTGGAGTGGTATAACTCTGATACACCATACTGGACTTCTACAGATTTGAAAATAACAATCACTTCAACTCATTTGGATTATTCATATGATAATAGGCTTGAAAAGTTCTTCATGTATTATTCTAGAGACATGAAATGGTACCCAACTATACTGCAGGCACGAAAGATGCAGGAGAGTGGGTGGAAACCTCGTTGGTTTGCGAAGGATAAAGGTAGCGACACATACCGCTACCTCGGTGGTTACTGGGAATCCAGAGAAAAGAGCAGCTGGGAAGGCTGCCCTGACATTTTCGGACAACTTCCAAACGATCTAATGATCACTGACTAGGTTCAAGTAGGTTACAGGTCTTCTGGTTCTCTGTTTTTCTTCTTGTTTTTGGATCCGTTGGTTCCAATTTTAGTGGTTTATACTAGAGGAATTAAATGCCTTTCCACCTGTAAGCAAAGGCTGCCCTTCAGTGACATTGTTTTAACGTACATAATAAGAGTGTCGTTCGTCCAAAAGGTCACTCTGAATCAAATGTTTTCTTGTGGGGATTTCACTCGCACAAGTTCAGAGTGGTGTTTATATAGGCCATTTGTGTATATTTGAATATGTAACGTGCATTGAAGCGCCAAAGAATATTAAAGCATGCATACTGATGGTGTGCCCTGAAGGAAGTATCTATCGCATCGAGATGCAGTTTAATTTTGCCCCTGTAGTCTTTTCGTTGACTTGCCCTCTTGGTTTCATTTCCCATTGTTTGCTATATGAATTTTGATTTCGCTAACCACATGTTCCATGCGGTTTTCCCTTTGTTTGCTGATGTATCTATCTTGCCTAGCACTCAAGAAAACAACATTCACCCCCAAAACATTTTCTTCCTTTCGGGATGGATCACATAAATTTGCTGATGTATTTGGCGTATTTCTTCGCGATGTTTGCGAACTTCTGCTTGCCGAAACAGCCTGGCCCTCTTCTCTGACGATTGATTGATATCTACTGTAAAATGAGCAGTAAAGCGGTAGAGCTGATAAGTCTATTATTTAACGTAGAGCACAAAGTCAAATAGCGAAATCTCCACTCTAAATAGCGTGCCATGAATATGAGCAAAAGCATAACGGATTCCTCCTTATTCATGTTCTTGAGATCTGTTCATCTTACATATAACCCCCCCTTCTCTTTTGAGCTTTTTTCAGGGTTCCCTCTTTTTTGAGCTAGATCTTAGGCCAACTTCACCGCGCGATCCCATTTTGTCCGGCCCCGTCCGTTTTGGGTAAAAGGGACAAACGAGACGGCCCAGCGCGCGAGGGCCTGGACCCATCTAGTCCGTTTTGTGTCCGGGCCGACCCATTTCGAGCGCAAACATGCGTCGGGTTTGGGTCACGGCGGACATCGAACGGACGCTTCGAACGTCCGCGTCGGGGCCGTGTGGCAGGCGGCCACCTACCTCCCACCCGCCAACATCAATGCGCACGGTCGGGTGGTCCCACCTGTCATCCACCCAACGAACGGTCACCGTCCTTCTTAAATGGGAAGCCGTGGACCGGTCGTCGTCCACACTTCCCACTCCGGCCCCTCTCTGCCTCCTTGAAACCCGACAGTCTCGAAACCCTAGCCGCTCCCCGTCGTCGACCTCGCTGGCCGGTCGCTGCCATGGGGCTTTGGAACTACGACCGCAAGGGGAAGCACGACCGCGAGGCCGGCTCCTCCCCAGGACGCCGCCGCGGCTCCGTCAAGAAGGAGGAGCCCGCATCACCGTCGTGCTCCTCTAGTCGAGCCCCCGCGCCTGCCCCCTTCACCATCGCCCCTAGGGCCGCCGGCGAGCGCGACCGGCGGTACCTGGCCGTGGACGTGTGCGGGCGGTACTGGGAGACGAGGACGCCGGTCCCGTGGAGCGACGTGCACCTCCCCAACAATTGGCACCTCTCCGCGGACCGGGTCCCGATCCCGCCGGTGCCGACGAGCGGCCGTGCGCGGCGCGGTGAGATAGAGAGCCGCCGCCGCCTCCTCCCCGACGACCTCTACTACGACGAGACGTATGCCCCGACTCCGTGCTGTGGGACACGTGGCTCCAGGACGAGCACGACGTGCGGCGCGCGTCCTACTTCACCGGTACGGTGTCGGGGCCGCGGCGGCCACGTCGGGAGGTGCGCGGGCGTGCGCGGGTGCGCGGCCTCACGCCCACGCCGTCGCCTTCCCCGTCTCCATCACCACCTTCACTTCCTCGCATGACAGCGGAGGAGGAGGCCCGCCTCATGGCGCGTGTCATGGAGGACTCCATGCTCACGCACGACGAGCGCCAATGGGAGGGCCTCGAGGAGATGACGACCTGTTCTGCGGTCGGAGAGGTTGTCATCCCCGAGCTGGAAATGGTGGTGGTGGAGGAGGTGATGGAGGAGGCGACGGTGGCCGCGTCCCACCCAGGCCTGGTGGGCCAGCACTGGAGCTGGTCGTGCACGGCTCCGGAGATGGTGGCCGCCGTGGGGGGGAGTGGACTGGTGCCTCACGCCGCCGCGGTCACCGGAGCGGGACGCCTCGCCGCGGGAGGAGGTGGTGCAGGCACCTGCCACCTTCCACCACGCCGCCCCCGTGCACCAAGGACCGCCGACCCACCTGTGGACGCCGCCGGACTACGTCGACCTCGTCAGCGACGACGACGACACCGGTGGCCACTGAAGACGGCGACGGCCACGGCAGGAGCGCGCGGGCGGCGTTTTTTTATTTTGTTTTTATGTTAATTATGGAACTGGGCCGTTTTGTGGCTGTGACCCCTAAATATGTTTTAAGTTTTTTAACTGTGTTTATTTACTTTTTTAGGCATTTTATTTAAGTTTTCTTGTTTTTTATCACGTCCACCCCGAACATGATTTGGGGTGCGGCCATTGATTTGGGGTGCGGCCGCGCATTGGGCGCATCCATGACCCAACGGACAAACGCGGACATGGACGAACCCATTGCCGCCCCAAAGGGACAAAATCCGGCCAAACCGGACGTCCAAACGGGGTCGTGCGGTGGAGTTGGCCTTATACATAACCAAAAGAAACCAAACGGGCACATCCCAGACCAAACCACGGGCCATGTGGGCTCAAGGGCTTCATCCCCGCTAGCCCAAACTCACGTGGGCGTCTCCTCCTCCCTGGGGAATAAAAAGGGCGAAGACAGTACTCACAGCTCCGAGAAAGCAAACCACGTCCCCCACCGGCCCACGCCGCCGCCGTTAGCCGCCCGTGGCAAGCTTCTAACAATGCGTCCGCCGTATGATAAGATCAATCCTATCGATCCTTGCCTCCTCAGCTTCCTCAGCCACCATGACATCGACGTCGCCTTCGAGATCATATCTTTCCTCGGCGATCCGAGGGCGGAGGAGACGAAGGATGCCTTCTAGAAGGTGGCTCCCAATCTCTCTTCTCCTCTAGCACGGTTTCTTCTTTGAATTGACTGTCTGCTTCCTCGATCGAGTATCTATCCATGTTCGTGCTTTCTTTAGGGGAAAAGTTGCCGCTTTATTTAAAATTCAAAGCTCGGAATTTCATCCGAGATAACATCCAAGACGAAGTCTGGGGGAGCCCCCAACCACACCTTACAAAGTTCATCACCTACACCTACTTTTGCAAACTTATGCGCGGCAACATTCGCAGATCTTCTAACCCACGAAACTCTAAACTCAGAAAACGAATTCAACAATGTTTTTATTTCCTGCACCCAAGGACCAGTAGCCCACAGCTCTCTTGGTGAGTGATTCAACATGTGCACCACCCCTTGACAGTCAAGCTCCACATGAACCTCATCCGCGTTGATCTCCCTTGCCACGTCGAGAGCTTGCTTACATGCCAAGATTTTCGTCGCCTCTGGATCATTCACATGAGGGAAATGATGACACATCCCCGCCCGAAAAGCCCCATTATGATCTCTTAGTACCGCACCCCCTCCCTTGTCTTTTTGTTTAGAAACCGCACCATCTGAATTGATCTTGATCCAACCCTCCTACGGCGGCTCCCATTTTTGCGTTTCTCGTTGTGCAACGACCTTGTTCTTTGTGGGATGGATATCCTTCCACTCCTGTATGTATGAGGCTACAGACTGGACCACTTCATGAGGTGTTGTAATCATTTTGCCATCTCTTGCTTCATTACGGGCAAGCCAGAGCCTGTACACCGCCTGCACCATCACCTCCTTTTCCTTGTCAGGAGCTTCAGCAAACCAGCCCAGTAGCCAGCTCGCTAGATCCCTCTGCGCCTCCACATGACATGGCGGGATGGGCACCGCAACACCCTTTTCTGATTTCAACATCTGCCAAAACAGCCCCGAGTGTTGACAACCCCAAAAGCGATGGTGGCTTATTTCTTCCCTTCCACAGGCAACGCAAAAGACTCCTGGCTTGATTCTGCGTCGGTGTAACTCAGAGCCAACTGCGAGCCCATTCTTGATCAATCTCCACATATGGATCTTGGCCTTCCCCGGCGCGTTCGTGCCCCACAGTGACACATACCCCTTTTGCATATTCACAGAACTTGAGGGTCCCAGCTGTCCCGTTCGTGCTCTATTTCTAGCCATGTTTAAGTGGTATGCCGATCTTACAGTAAAACAACCATTTCTTGTGAAGTTCCACGCTAGATAATCCTCCATTCCAGGACCCCCAACCGCTATCCATCTTATATCGGCTGCATCATCGGCTGAGAACATGGTATTAACCAGATCAAGATTCCAGCTCCTGCCATCCGGTGATAGTAGGTCGGCCACTTTGGTCACACCATTTATGAAGACTTGCCCCAACGGTCTCAAGGATCCACTCCTGGGAATCCAATTAGCATGGTGAATATTAACACGTGAGCCATCTCCAATGCACCACACTAAACCTTCACGTAGTAGATCTCGGCCATGCAAAATGCTCCTGAAAGTCAATGATGCCGCCGCTGGGCACGAAGCTGTCAATATGGAGTCATCACTGAAATATTTTGCCTTAAGGACCCTTGCACACAAAGATGAGGGACACTACAAGATTCTCCACGCTTGTTTGGCAAGGAGAGCCTGGTTGAACGCCTCCGGGTCTCTAAACCCCATGCCTCCGCTCCGTTTTGAAGCACACATTTTCTGCCAGGATATCCAGTGCACTTTCCGCTCATCGTTTCTTGCACCCCACCAGAATTTTGCTGAGATAGAAGACAAATTCTGGCACATTTTCTTTGTGAGGTGGAAACAACTCATGGTGAACGTCTGTACAGCTTGGAGTCCTGACTTAATAAGAACTTCTCTTGCCTTCTTAGACATCCCTTGCCCCTTCCAACCACTGACTTTGCCCTTCGAGCTCTCCATAACATATGTGAAAGTACCATCTTTTGATCTTCCAACCAGTGTCGGAAGGCCAAGGTACTTATCATTAAGCGCTTCTGAATGTACCCCAAGGACTGCTTTGAGCTCCTCCTTGGCCGGCTCTTGGCATCCTTTACCGAAGAAGATTGAAGACTTCTGCAGATTAACTCGCTGACCGGATGCCTCCCCATATGTGGCTAAAATTTCCTTAAGTGCCTGCATACTCTCCCTTGATCCTTCTAGGAAAATAATACTGTCATCAGCAAATAATAAGTGAGTAATATGGGGGCCAGTGCTCCCAAAATCCACTCCACTAATCTTGTTCTCTTGCTGCGCTTTCCTCAAGAGAGCGGAGAAGCCCTCAACACAGAACATGAATAGATATGGCGATAACGGATCTCCCTGACGCAAGCCACGTGAAGGGAAAAACTCCTCAAAAACCTTCCATTCAGCTTGACCACAAAGTTAGCCGCTGTGACACATCTCATTATCATCTCAACCCAAGCCGGTGCAAAACCAACTCGTTCCGACATCTGTTTCAGAAAAACCCGTTCGACTCTATCGTAAGCCTTCATCATATCAAGCTTCACGGCACACATAACTTTTTTTCGCTTTCTCTTTCGAATGGCATGTACACACTCATATACTATGAGTACATTATCCATAATAAGTCGTCCCGGGACAAAAGCACTCTGCTCCTCGGAGATAAGAATTGGGAGGATATCCTTCAATCTATTGACCAACACCTTCGATGCTAACTTATACAACACACTGCACAGACTTATCGGTCTAAACTGGGACAATAACTCCGTTGAGTTTATCTTTGGAATCATAACAATAACGGTGGCATTAAAGCTGTCTGGCGCTGCCGCTCCGCCAAGAAAGTCGTGCACTGCTCGACAAACATCCTCTTTTAACAACGACCAGTGTTGTTTGATAAAAGAGCGCAGGGAGACCGTCAGGCCCCGGCGCCTTAGTTGGGCCCATCTGAAACAGAGCAATTTCAACTTCCTCCTCTGCAATGGGGTTGGTTAGCCGTACATCCATGTCATCAGAAACAACCTTATCAATATTCTGAAGTAGTTCACTTACCCCCCTAGATCTCTCCGCCATAAACAACAGCTCATAGAAGTTTGCCGCCATCGCACACATTTCTTCATCAACAGTGCATTTCGTGCCATCCTCACGACGTAGTGCCTTAACCATGTTCTTCTTCTTTCGGTGGGATGCCCTATTCTGAAAATACGGTGTATTTTGGTCCTCTGCTTTCAACCAATCCACTCTTGACCTCTGCCTGTACATAACCTCCTTCCGTTCATAAACCTCTCTTAGCTGCTCTTCAATATCACGAACTTCTTGCTGGAACCCAGTGGTTAGAGCCCTCGTTTTAGCATCCAGCAGCTGAGCCTTGAGATGTTTTATTTGTCTACGAATAGAGCCGAAGACCACCCGAGCCCATTTTTGCATAGAGCCCGCCATATTGCCCAGCTTGTGCCACACCGCCGTAAGCCCTTCGCCTCCCACGTTTGCAGCCTCCTAGGCTTCAACAATCATATTCTCGTATTGATCATGTCGGGTCCATGCCTCTTCGAATCTGAAGGGCCTCTGCTCACCTGCTGCACGGTTTGGAGCTGTCTCCAACACATGAACCAACATGGCTTGATGGTCTGACTCCTCACACAAAATGTGCTCAACCGATGTCTCTCGAAATAGATTCAAAAAACTATCATTGCATGTAGCTCTATCCAGCCTCACCTGGATATTCTCCAGTCCATCTCTCTTGTTATCCCATGTGTATGGATATCCCGAAAAATTCAGATCAGCTAGACCGCAGTCGGCTAGACAATCGCGAAAGTCCTCTATCTGTGCAAAGCTTCGTGGGTTGCCCCCTATTTGGTCAGTTTGGAATAAAGCCTCATTAAAGTCACCAACATAAAGCCATGGGATATCATCTTGATCCTTTAGGTAACGGATAGCGTCCCAAGATTTTTTCCGCAATTTTGTACGGGGTTCCCCATAGAATCCAGTGATTTTGCAGGTCTTACCCTCATAGACAACCTCCGCATCCAGAAAATATTGGCACCATGGTCGTACCTTAACAAGAATGTGCTCTCTCCACCATAGTGCAAGGCCTCCACTCCTTCCCTTGCAATCTACCGCTACACCACTCTGGAACCCCAAACTCCACTTCAACTTCTCCATAGCCTTAGCAGTCTTTTTTGTCTCACTGAGAAAAACCACCTATGAGTTGTAGGACCGTATCAGGTCTTGCAATTCGCCAACTGTCGAGTCCAACCCCAAGCCTCGACAGTTCCAGGCTAACAGATTCATTGCTCTCGGCGGCCCGGAGGCTCAGGGTCCGTCGCTTTGTCGTTGTTTTCCTGGATCGGATCAAACACTGAACCTGTCTTTTGCCTAGTATCACGGGTGAAACCCTCCTCCTCACCCTGCCTTTCTCTTCCTTCTCGAGCCACCCACATCTTGCTAGGCCTCCGTTTCCTACTCTCATTATCCTTCTAGGAAAACATGTCATTTCTTTGTCTTCCCTCATAATCATCTCTGGTCTTTCTAACGTAGAATCCCCTTCGTCTACTCCGGGCGCCATGCATATCGGGTTCCCCCAGTGGGTTGACCCGACCCGCATCCGCTGCATGCATATTATGTGAGTAGAATACTTTATCCTTGCCTTTCCAGTCCCGAGCCGAATCCCTCTGACCCTCCCTCATGCGTTGTTGGCTACTCTCCATAACTTTACTCCTCATCTCCTGTTCACGCCTAGCCTCCAAACTATCACGTAGGTCCTGCCCGCGGGACCCCCCTGCCTGTACCTGTCCTTACTAGGACTGTTCACTTCTCCCCCATGATGTGTGGAATTTTCGCCAGTGCGATCGTCCTTGTTACAGGAAAATTCAGGGTTTAGATTCCTTTTGGTGGGCAAATCCCTGACTCTTGGATGCTCATAGAATCTTGCTGTAGCCTCACTAGTGTGAGAGCTACCCATGCTATTGTTACTACTCTTTGCACCACTCATTGATCCATCTTTGCCCGACGTATTTCTGCCCGGCGATGCTCTGAGCCACCCCCCACTGAAGGGACGAGTCTAATGGAGGATTGCATATCCTCCTCTTGTGAACCAGTCGTCCACACTCAAAACAGAAATGCGGGGACTTTTCATAGTGAAAGTCAAACCAGGTTTTATCCTCGTTCTCCTTCTTCCTCATGTTCGTGTTAAGGGATGTGGGAAATACGTTCACCGTGAGACGGTTTGAGCTCTGCTCCACTAACATCTGCTCAGATCGTCAGTGACTTCTGTAGAACGCCTCGGGCAGTGGATGAGGACGACGACATGGAAGGCATGGCAGATGGAAACACAGGGAAAGTGGTAATAGCTAAACACCATCTCCATCTATCCACACATGCTGTTGGCTGGCTAAATGTAGTAATATGTTACCGCTAATTTGCTCTCCGTGCTTACATTAATCAATAGTGTAACAATATTGATGCCCATTCAGCTCCTTGGCGGTGAAGAGAAACCTAGCACCATGAAAAGAGAGCACGGGCCTGCTAAAGGAGAGCAGGACCCAAAGAAGCCAAGAATAGCAGAAGGCTCATGTGACAACGTGTGATCATTTGAGTAAATTGCAGTCTGTATTACAATTGAATCTGCACGTCTTCAGATAGAGGCAACTAGTGTGATCATTTGTGCGTGATTGAAGCCTCATTTTTGGATGTACCACTTTATGTCATGCACAATCTTTCGATTTAATTTTCTTTATACACACATAAATTCAGTGTGATTAAAGCCTCAATTTTGGATGTACCACTTTTAAATTTTGCACGTCTTCAGAGGCAACTAGTCTAATCATTCGAGTAAATTGCAGTCTGTACTACGATAACTCGAGTTGCACATCTCTTTCCTCATACTAAAGAGGCACCGTCATATCCTTAAATCTTCTTCATCACTATTATTAAGTGGTATTATGCAAGGAGGTGAGACCCGGTACAATGAGATGCAAATCAGCAAGACGGGATCGATAGCCCACAAAAACATCAACAAATAAAACCAATATTGATAAGGTACACATTGACCAAGAAGCAAAAGTAGTGGTCCCACCACTTTCCGGTACATCTTAGGGTGGAGATTTTTCTTCACAGTTCTTGTTTGATCACAAGGATGTGTATAAAGAAATAGCATGGCATATGCATAACAAAAGTACAACACACCTATAGCACATTAACATGGCATATCAAACATTTCTAAATAAAAGCGTAGTTACCACATATAATAAAACTCCCCCGCAAAAAATATATATAATAAAACCGACAGATAAATCAAATGCAACATAAAGCATGGTCATCAAATATTTTAGAGAACTTGGATGCAAAGCTCAGAGGCATAGGTTAGGTGGTTGGCTTGCCTTAGGCAGAAGAGTATCGACGAATGGTGCGAGGAACACAAGGATGGGGGCTATCGATAATATTCTGCTCTTAAAAAGGCTGAAAATAAAGTTGGACATGGCTGACAATTTTATGTCATGCAAACTGAATAAAAGTGGTACCGAAATATTGTGCTATGCAAGAGAAACACATAGGACTAGAATCACCACAACCGGAATTACAATTGAAAAGTTATATGGCTTTGAAGTTTCAAGGGCAACACAAAAAAATGACTTCTTTCTTTGAACCAGACGAACATGTACAAGACATGAATACATTTCTTTGTGGGAGAAACACAAATGAGATGAACCGCGCTACTGAAAAATATAACTAGAGGGGTGTTGTGCTGTGGGCCAAAACTTGCTAGATGGGCTTGCTAACCATCGGATTGGGCGACGGACAACAACTGGGCCATGGGCTGAAGTGAAGGAAATATGCCCTAGAGGCAATACTAAAGTTGTTATTTATATTTTCTTATATCATGATAAATGTTTATTGTTCATGCTAGAATTGTATTAACCGGAAACTTAGTACATGTGTGAATACATGGACAAACATAGTGTCCCTAGTATGCCTCTACTTGTCTAGCTCGTTAATCAAAGATGGTTAAGTTTCCTGACCATGGACATGTGTTGTCATTTGATGAACGAGATCACATCATTAGAGAATGATGTGATGGACAAGACCCATCCGTTAGCTTAGCATAATGACCGTTTAGTTTTTGTTGCTATTGCTTTCTTCATGACTTATACATATTCCTCTGACTATGAGATGATGCAACTCCCGAATACCGGAGGAACACTTTGTGTGCTATCAAACGTCACAACGTAACTGGGTGATTATAAAGATGCTCTACAGGTGTCTCCGATGGTGTTTGTTGAGATGGCATAGATCGAGATTAGGATTTGTCACTCAGTGTATCAGAGGGGTATCTCTGGGCCCTCTCGGTAATGCACATCACTATAAGCCTTGCAAGCAATGTGACTAATGAGTTAGTTGCGGGATGATGCATTACGGAACGAGTAAAGAGACTTGCTGGTAACGAGATTGAACTAGGTATGAGGATACCGACGATCGAATCTCGGGCAAGTAACATACCGATGACAAAGGGAATAATGTATGTTGTTATGCGGTTTGACCGATAAAGATCTTCATAGAATATGTAGGAACCAATATGAGCATCCCGGGTCCGTCATTGGTTATTGTCCGGAGATGTGTCTCGGTCATGTCTACATAGTTCTCGAACCCGTAGGGTCCGCACGCTTAACGTTCGATGACGATTTCTATTATGAGTTATGTGATTTGATGAACCGAAGTTTGTTCGGAGTCCCGGATGAGATCACAGACATGACGAGGAGTCTTGAAATGTTCGAGAGATAAAGATTCATATATTGGAAGGTTACATTCGGACAACGGAATGGTTCGGGAAGTTTCGGAGTATCGGGGGTTACCGGACCCCCCCCCCCCCCCCGAAAAGTTAATGGGCCAACATGGGCCAGGAGGTGGCGCGCGCCCCCTTGCCAATCCAAATTGGACAAGGGGTGGGGGCGGAGCCCCCTTTCCCTCTCCTACTCCTTCTATCTTTCCCCCTTTGCTACTCCGGAAAAGGAAAAAGGAGAGGAGAATCCTACTAGGACTAGGGAGTCCTAGTAGGACTCCCCACACTTGGCGCGCCCTAGGGGGCCGGCCTCCTCCTCCTCCCCCCTTTATATACGGAGGCGGGAGGGGGGGCACCCCAAAGGCACAACAAGTCTTCTCTTCGCCGTGTGCAGTGCCCCCGTCCACAGTTACACACCTCTTTGTCATATCGTTGTAGTGCTTAGGCGAACCCTGCGCCGGTAACATCATCATCACCGTCACCATGCCGTTGCACTGACAGAAGTCTCCCTCGTCCTCAACTGGATCAAGAGCTCGAGGGACCTCATCGTGCTGAACGTGTGCTGAACACGGAGGTGCCGTACATTCGGTACTTGGATCGGTTGGGTCGAAGACGTTCGACTACATCAAACGCGTTACTAAACGCTTCCGCTTTCGGTCTACGAGGGTATGTGGACACACTCTCCCGTCTCGTTGCTATGCATCTCCTAGATAGATCTTGCGTGATCGTAGGAATTTTTTTGAAATACTGTGTTCCCCAACAGCGGCATCTGAGCCAGGTCTATGCGTAGATGTTATATGCACGAGTAGAACACAATGAGTTGTGGGCGATAATAGTCATACTGCTTACCACCAACGTCTTACTTTGATTCGGCGGTATTGTTGGATGAAGCGGCCCGGACCGACATTACATGACCGCGTTCATGAGACTGGTTCTACCGAGGTGCTTCGCACACAGGTGGGTAGCGGGTGTCTGTTTCTCCAACTTTAGTTGAATTGAGTTTGACTACGGTCGGTCCTTGTTGAAGGTTAAAACAGCACACTTGACAAAAAATCGTTGTGGTTTTGATGCGTAGGTAAGAACGGTTCTTGCTAGAAGCCCGTAGCAGACACGTAAAACTTGCAACAAGAAAGTAGAGGACGTCTAACTTGTTTTTGTAGGGCATGTTGTGATGTGATATGGTCAAGATGTGATGAGATATAAATTGTTGTATGAGATTATCATGTTTTGTAAAAGTTATCGGCAACCGGCAGGATCCTTATGGTTGTCGCTTTATTGTATGAAATGCAATCACCATGTAATTGTTCTACTTTATCACTAAGTGGTAACGATAGTCGTAGAAGCAATAGTTGGCGAGACGACAACGATGCTACGATGGAGATCAAAGTGTCAAGCTGGTGATGATGGAGATCATGACGGTGCTTTGGAGATGGAGATCAAAGGCACAAGATGATGATGGCCATATCATGTCACATATTTTGATTGCATGTGATGTTTATCCTTTATGCATCTTGTTTTGCTTAGTACGTCGGTAGCATTATAAGATGACCCCTCACTAAATTTCAAGGTATAAGTGTTCTCCCTGAGTATGCACCGTTGCTATAGTTCGTCGTGCCTAGACACCATGTGATGATCGGGTGTGATAAACTCTACGCTCACATACAATGGGTGCAAGCCATTTTGCACGTGCAGAATACTCGGGTTAAACTTGATGAGCCGCATATGCAGATATGGCCTCGGAACACTGAGACCGAAAGGTCGAGCATGGATCATATAGTATATATGATCAACATAGTGATATTCATTATTGAAAACTACTCCATCTCACGTGATGATCGGACATGGTTTAGTTGATATGGATCACGTGATGATTTAGATGACTAGAGGGATGTCTATCTAAGTGGGAGCTCTTAAGTAATATGATTAATTGAACTTTAATTTATCATGAACTTAGTACCTGATAGTATTTGCATGTCTATGTTGTTGTAGATCACTGGCCCGTGCTATCGTTCCCTTGAATTTTAATGCGTTCCTAGAGAAAGCTAAGTTAAAAGATGATGGTAGCAACTACACCGCCTTGTGCCATGCTTTACGGCTTAGAATCGGGACTTCAAAGACGTTTTCAACTTCATGGAGCATATGAGATGTTCCAGGAGTTGAAGTTAATATTTCAAGCACATGCCCGAGTTGAGAGATATGAAGTCTCCAACAAGTTCTATAACTGCAAAATGGAGGAGAATAGTTCTGTCAGTGAACACATACTCTGGGAGTTAATCTTCCTGATGATAGTGTCATTGACAGAGTTCTTCAATCACTGCCACCAAGCTATAAAGGCTTTGTGATAAACTATAATATGCAAGGGATGGAAAAGACTATTCCCGAGCTCTTCGCAATGCTAAAGGCTGCGGAGGTAGAAATCAAGAAGGAGCATCAAGTGTTGATGGTTAACAAGACCACTAGTTTCAAGAAAAAGGGCAAAGGGAAGAAGGGGAACTTCAAGAAGAACGGCAAGCAAGTTGCTGCTCAAGTGAAGAATCCCAAGTCTGGACCTAAGCCTGAGACTGAGTGCTTCTACTGCAATGGGACTGGTCATTGGAAGCGGAACTGCCCCAAGTATTTGGCGGATAAGAAGGATGACAAAGTGAAAGGTATATTTGATATACATGTTATTGATGTGTACCTTACTAATGCTCGTAGTAGCGCCTGGGTATTTGATACTGGTTCAGTTGCTCATATTCGCAACTCAAAATAGGGGCTACGGATTAAACGAAGATTGGCTAAGGACGAGGTGACGATGCGCATGGGAAATGGTTCCAAAGTCGATACGACTACCGTCGGCATGCTACCTCTACATCTACCGCCGGGATTAGTTTTAGACCTGAATAATTGTTATTTGGTGCCAGCGTTGAGCATGAACATTATATCTAGATCTTGTTTGATGCAAGACAGTTATTCACTTAAATCAGAGAATAATGGTTGTTCTATTTATATGAGTAATATCTTTTATGGTCATGCATCCTTGAAGAGTGGTCTATTTTTGTTGAATCTCGATTTAGTGATACACATCTTCATAATATTGAAGCCAAAAGATGCAAAGTTAATAATGATAGTGCAACTTATTTGTGGCACTGCCGTCTAGGTCATATTGGTGTAAAGCGCATGAAGAAAAATCCATGCCGATGGGCTTTTGGAATCACTTGATGCTTGCAAACCATGCCTCATGGGAAAAATGACTAAGACTCTGTTCTCCGAAACAATGGAGCGAGCAACTGACTTGTTGGAAATAATACATACTGATGTATGCGGTCCGATGAGTGTTGAGGCTCGCAGCGGGTATCGTTATTTTCTGACCTTCACAAATGATTTGAGCAGATATGGGTATACCTACTTGATGAAAACATAAGTCTGAAACATTTGAAATATTCAAAGAATTTCAGAGTAAAGTGGAAAATCATCGTAACAAGAAAATAAAGTTTCTACGATCTGATCGTGGAGGTGAATATTTGAGTTATGAGTTTGGTCTTCATTTGAAACAATATGGAATAGTTTCGCAACTCACACCACCTGGAACACCATAGTGTAATGGTGTGTCCGAACGTCGTAATCATACTTTATTAGATATGGTGTGATCTATGATGTCTCTTACTGATTTACCGCTATCATTTTGGGGTTATTCTTTAGAGACGGATGCATTCACGTTAAATAGGGCACCATCTAAATCCTTTGAGACGACACCATATGAACTATGGTTTGACAAGAAACCTAAGCCGCCGTTTCTTAAAGTTTGGGGCTGCGATGCTTATGTGAAAAAGCTTCAATTTGATAAGCTCGAACCCAAATCGGAGAAATATGTCTTCATAGGATACCCAAAAGAGACTATTGGGTACACCTATCACAAATCCGAAGGCAAGATATTCGTTGCTAAGAATGGATCCTTTCTAGAGAAGGAGTTTCTATCAAAAGAAGTGAGTGGGAGGAAAGTAGAACTTGATGAGGTAATTATACCTTCTCCTGAATTGGAAAGTAGTTCATCATAGAAATCAATTCCAGTGATTCCTACACCAATTAGTGAGGAAGGTAATGATGATGATCATGAAACTTCAGATCAAGTTACTACCAAACCTCGTAGGTCAACCAGAGAACGATCCGCACCAGAGTGGTACGGTAATCCTGTTCTGGAGGTCATGTTACTTGACCATGACGAACCTACAAACTATGAGGAAGCGATGATGAGCCCAGATTCCGCGAAATGGCTTGAGGCCATGAAATCTGAGATGGGATCCATGTATGAGAACAAAGTGTGGACTTTGGTTGACTTGCCCGATGATCGTCAAGCCATAGAGAATAAATGGATCTTCTCACCCGTAGCGATGCTTAAGCCTGTCAGAATCATGTTAGCAATTGTCGCATTTTATGATTATGAAATTTGGCAAATGGATGTCAAAACTGCATTCCTTAATGGATATCTTAAAGAAGAGTTGTATATGATGCAACCAGAAGGTTTTGTCGATCCTAAAGGTGTTAACAAAGTGTGCAAGCTCCAGCGATCCATTTATGGACCGGTGCAAGCCTCTCGGAGTTGAAATATACGCTTTGATAGTGTGATCAAAGCATACGGTTTTATACAGACTTTTGGAAAAGCCTGTATTTACAAGAAAGTGAGTGGGAGCTCTGTAGCATTTCTAATATTATATGTGGATGACATATTGTTGATTGGAAATAATACATAATTTCTGGACAGCATAAAAGGATACTTGAATAAGAATTTTTCAATGGAAGACCTCGGTGAAGCTGCTTATATATTGGGCATCAAGATCTATAGAGATAGATCAAGACGCTTAATTGAACTTCCACAAAGCACATACCTTGATAAAGTTTTGAAGAAGTTCAAGATGGATCAGTCAAAGAAAGGGTTCTTGCCTGTGTTATAAGGTGTGAAGTTGAGTCAGACTCAATGCCCGACCACTGCAGAAGATAGAGACAAAATGAAAGTCAATCCCTATGCCTCAGCCATAGGATCTATCATGTATGCTATGCTGTGTACCAGACCTGATGTGTGCCTTGCTATAAGTTTAGCAGGAAGGTACCAAAGTAATCCAGGAGTGGATCACTGGACAGCGGTCAAGAACATCCTGAAATACCTGAAAAGGACTAAGGATATGTTTCTCGTTTATGGAGGTGACAAAGAGCTCGTCGTAAATGGTTACGTTGATGCAAGCTTTGACACTGATCCAGATGAATCTAAGTCACAAACTGGATACGTGTTTATATTGAATGGGGGAGCTGTCAGTTGGTGCAGTTCCAAGCAGAGCATCGTGGCGGGATCTGCATGTGAAGCGGAGTACATAGCTGCTTCGGAAGCAGCAAATGAAGGAGTCTGGATGAAGGAGTTCATATCCGATCTAGGTGTACCTAGTGCATCTGGTCCAATAAAAATCTTTTGTGACAATACTGAAGCAATAACCTTGGCGAAGGAATCCAGATTTCACAAGAGAACCAAACACATCAAGAGAAGCTTCAATTCCATTCGCGACCAAGTCAAGGAGGGAGACATAGAGATTTGTAAAATACATACAGATCTGAATGTCGCTGACCCGTTGACTAAGCCTCTCTCATGAGCAAAACATGATCAACACCAAGACTCCATGGGTGTTAGAATCATTACTATGTAATCTAGATTATTGACTCTAGTGCAAGCGGGAGGCTGAAGGAAATATGCCCTAGAGGCAATAATAAAGTTGTTATTTATATTTCCTTATATCATGACAAATGTTTATTATTCATGCTAGAATTGTATTAAGGGGAAACTTAGTACATGTGTGAATACATGGACAAACAGAGTGTCCCTAGTATGCCTCCACTTGACTAGCTCGTTAATCAAAGATGGTTAAGTTTCCTGACCATGGACATGTGTTGTCATTTGATGAACAAGACCCATCTGTTAGCTTAGCATAATGATCGTTTAGTTTTTGTTGCTATTGCTTTCTTCATGACTTATACATATTCCTCTAACTATGAGATTATGCAACTCCCGAATACCGGAGGAACACTTTGTGTGCTATCAAACATCAAAACGTAACTGGGTGATTATAAAGATGCTCTACATGTGTCTCCGGTGGTGCTTGTTGAGTTGGCATAGACCGAGATTAGGATTTGTCACTCAGTGTATCGGAGAGGTATCTCTGGGTTCTCTCGGTAATGCACATTGATACGTCTCCAACGTATCTATAATTTTTGATTGTTCCATGCTATTATATATTCTGTTTTGGATGTTTAATGTTCTTATTTATACACTTTTATATTATTTTTGGGACTAACCTATTAACCGGAGGCCCAGCCCAAATTGCTGTATTTTTTTCCTATTTCAGTGTTTCGCAGAAAAAGAATATCAAACGGAGTCCAAACGGAATGAAACCTTCGGGAGCGTGATTTTTGGAACAAACGTGATCCAGAGGACTTGGAGTGGACGTCAAGCAACCGACGAGGAGGCCACGAGGCAGGGGGCGCGCCTACCCCTGGGCACGCCCTCGACCCTCGTGGCTCCACCGACCTACTTCTTCCTCCTATATATACCTACGTACCCCCAAACCATCCAAGAGCACCACGAAAACCTAATTCCACCGCAGCAACCTTCTGTACCCGTGAGATCCCGTCTTGGGGCCTTTTCCGGCGTCCTGCCTGAGGGGGCATTCATCATGGAGGGCTTCTACATCAACACCATAGCCTCTCGATGATATGTGAGTAGTTTACCTCAGACCTTCGGGGCCATAGTTATTAGCTAGATGGCTTCTTCTCTCTCTTTGGATCTCAATACAAAGTTCTCCTCGATTCTCTTGGACATATATTCGATGTAATCTTCTTTTGCGGTGTGTTTGTCGAGATCCAATGAATTGTGGGTTTATGATCTAGATTATCTATGAACAATATTTGAATCTCTTCTGAATTCTTTTATGTATGATTGGTTATTTTTGCAAGTATCTTCAAATTATCAGTTTGGTTTGGCCTACTAGATTGATCTTTCTTGCAATGGGAGAAGTGCTTAGCTTTGGGTTCAATCTTGTGGTGCTCGATCCCAATGACAGTAGGGGAAACGACACGTATTGTATTGTTGCCATCGAGGATAAAAAGATGGGGTTTATATCATATTGCATGAGTTTATCCCTCTACATCATGTCATCTTGCTTAAAGTGTTACTCCGTTCTTATGAACTTAATACTCTAGATGCATGATGGATAGCGGTCGATGTGTGGAGTAATAGTAGTAGATGCAGGCAGGAGTCGGTCTACTTGTCACGGACATGATGCCTATATACATGATCATCCCTAGATATTCTCGTAACTATGCTCAATTCTATCAATTGCTCGATAGTAATTTGTTTACCCACCGTAATACTTATGCTATGTTGAGAGAAGCCACTAGTGAAAACTATGGCCCCCGGGTCTATTTTCCATCATATAAGTTTTCGATCTATTTTTATTTTGCAGTCTTCACTTTCTATCTTTATCATAAAAATACCAAAAATATTATCTTACCAACTCTATCAGATCTCACTTTTGCAAGTGGCCGTGAAGGGATTGACAACCCCTTTATCACATTGGTTGCAAGGTTCTTATTTGTTTGTGTAGCTACGAGGGACTGGAGCGTGGCCTCCTACTGGATTGATACCTTGGTTCTCAAAAACTGAGGGAAATACTTACGCTACTTTACTGCATCACCCTTTCCTCTTCAAGGGAAAAACCAACGCGGTGCTCAAGAGGTAGCAAGAATGATTTCTGGCGCCGTTGCCGAGGAGTCTACACACAAGTCAACATACCAAGTACCCATCACAAACTCTTATCCCTCGCATTACGTTATTTTCCATTTGCCTCTCGTTTTCCTCTCCCCCACTTCACCTTTGCCATTTTATTCGCCCTCTCTTTCCGTTTGCCTTTTTTCGCTTGCTTCATCGTTATGGCCAGTCCTTTATCTACTCCTTTGTCCCCCCCCCCCCCGAGTTTGAAGTTCTTCACTTCAAATAAAAACAAAGAGAAAATTTAAAAGATGCCTGGTATAGGATGATAGAATCCTATCGTGGTTGCACTATAGAGGGAGATTTCAAGGTTTTACTTCGTAATTTGTATGTTGGGCTAACTTTATCCCATAGACAACTCCTTGATTTTGCCGCCAAAGGGAATTTTATTGAAACTGATCCTAGTTTTGCTTCTGAAATTATAGAGGGGATAGTAGGAGTACTTCCCCCACCTAAGGGACAAACTCTTACCCATGAGGGAATCCAAATCTTAGAAAAATTAGGCGAATTGCAAAAATCTCTTGAACCTCTTAAAAATGTTGGAGGAAACCTCAGTCGTATGAATACATTGATCACACTTTGCAATAAATGGTTGGATGCTCTAGATCTAAGAATCTCTGTGTATGAAGGGAAACGTAAGGAACCTCCCGGATTCGAGCATAACTCCACTAAAAAGATAAATACCAAAGATGGCAATACCTAGATCTATCCTCGCTTTTATGCCTAGCTAGGGGCGTTAAACGATAGCGCTTGTTTGGAGGCAACCCAATTTTATTTTATTTTCTTGCTTTTTGGTTCTGTTTAGTAATAAATAATTCATATAGCCTATGGTTATATGTGGTTTTGTGTTTTAATTAGTGTATGTGCCAAGTTAAACCTATAGGATCTTCTTGGATGATAGTTATTTGATCATGCTGAAAATTCTAGAAACTTTTTGTTCATGATTTTTTTTAAAAACCACCAGAACGTGATAAAATACTGATTCCAATTGAAGTAGATCAATAAACAAATTATCTAGGTCTTCCTATTTTGGTAGAATTTTTGGAGTTCCAGAAGTTTGCGTTAGTTACAGATTACTACAGACTATTCTGTTTTTGACAGATTCTTTTTTCGCGTGTTGTTTGCTTATTTTAATGAATCTATGGCTAGTAAAAGAGTTTATAAACCATAGAGAAGTTGGAATACAGTAGGTTTAACACCAATATAAATAAAGAACGAGTTCATTACAGTACCTTGAAGTGGTGTTTTGTTTTCTTTCGCTAACGGAGCTCACGAGATTTTCTGTTCAGTTTTGTGTTGTGAAGTTTTCAAGTTTTGGGTAAAGATTTGATGGATTATGGAACAAGTATTGGCAAGAGCCTAAGCTTGGGGATGCCCATGGCACCCCAAGGTAAAATTCAAGGACAACCAAAATCCTAAGCTTGGGGATGCCCCGGAAGGCATCCCCTCTTTCGTCTTCGTCCATCGGTAACTTTACTTGGAGCTATATTTTTATTCACCACATGATATGTGTTTTGCTTGGAGCATCTTGTATTATTTGAGTCTTTGCTTTTTAGTTTGTCACAATCATCCTCGCTGTACACACCTTTGGAGAGAGACACACATGATTCGTAATCTGTTAGAATACTCTATGTGCTTCACTTATATCTTTTGAGCTATATAGTTTTTGCTCTAGTGCTTCACTTATATCTTTTAGAGCACGGTGGTGGTTGTATTTTATAGAAATTATTGATCTCTCATGCTTCACTTATATTATTTTGAGAGTCTTAAACAGCATGGTAATTTGTTTTAATTGTGAAATTAATCTTTCATATTGAGTTCATTGAATATTATGAGAAGTTGGATACTTGATAAATGTTTTGAGATATAAAGGTGTTAATATTAGAGTGTGCTAGTTGAGTAATTGTGAAATTGAGAAATACTTGTGTTAAAGTTGGCAAGTCCCGTAGCATGCACGTATGGTAAAAGTTGTGTGACAATTTTGACACATAAGGTGTTCTTTTATTGCTTTCCTTATGAGTGGTGGTCGGGGACGAGTGATGGTCTTTTCCTACCAATCTATCCCTCTAGGGGCATGCGTAGTAGTACTTTGCTTCGAGGGCTAATAAAATTTTGCAATAAGTATATGAGTTCTTATGACTAATGTGAGTCCATGGATTATACGCACTCTCAACCTTCCACAATTTTCTAGCCTCTACGGTACCGTGCATTGCCCTTTCTCTCCTTGAGAGTTCGTGCAAACTTTGCCGGTGCATCCAAACCCCGTGATATGATACACTCTATCACACATAAACCTCCTTATATCTTCCTCAAAACAGCCACCGTACCTACCTATCGTGACATTTCCATAGCCATTCTGAGATATATTGCCATGCAACTTTCCACCGTTCCATTTATTATGACACGCTTCATCATTGTCATATTGCTTTGCATGATCATGCAGTTGACATCGTATTTGTGGCAAAGCCACCTTTCATAATTTTTCATACATGTCACTCTTGATTCATTGCATATCTCGGTACGCCGCCGGAGGCATTCATATAGAGTCACATCTTTGTTCTAGTATCAGGTTGTAATATTGAGTTGTAAGTAATAAAAGTGTGATGATCATCATTATTAGAGCATTGTCCCATGTGAGGAAAGGATGATGGAGATTATGATTCCCCCACAAGTCGGGATGAGATTCCGTACTAAAAAAAAGAAGAGAAAGAGGCCAAAAAAAAAAGAGAAGGCCCAAGAAAAAAAGTAGAAGGAAAAAAGGATGAGAGAAAAAGAGAGAAGGGACAATGTTACTATCCTTTTTCCACACTTGTGCTTCAAAGTAGCACCGTGATCTTCATGGTAGAGAGTCTCCTATGTTGTCACTTTCATATACTAGTGGGAATTTTTCATTATAGAACTTGGCTTGTATATTCCAATGATGGGCTTCCTCAAAATGCCTTAGGTCTTCGTGAGCAAGCAAGTTGGATGCACACCCACTTAGTTTCTTTTGTTGAGCTTTCATACATTTATAGCTGTAGTGCATCCGTTGCATGGCAATCCCTACTCCTCTCATTGACATCAATTGATGGGCATCTCCATAGCCTATTGATTAGCCGCGTCAATGTGAGACTTTCTACCTTTTTATCTTCTCTCATAACCCCCATCATTATACTTTACTCCACCCATAGTGCTATATCCATGGCTTGCGCTCATGTATTGCGTAAGGATTGAAAAGGCTGAAGCGCGTTAAAAAGTATGAATCAATTGCTCGGCTTGTCATCGGGGTTATGCATGATGAGAACGTTTGTGTGACGATATTGAAACATGGCCTAACTATATGATTTTGTAGGGATAAGCTTTCTTTGGCTATGTTACTTTGATAAGACATAATTGCATGGTTAGCATGTTTGAAGTATTATTGTTTTTATGTCAACATTACACTTTTATCTTGAATCTTTCGGATCTAAATATTCATGCCACAATAAAAAGAATTACATTGAAAATTATGCTAAGAAGCATTCCACATCAAAAATTCTGTTTTTATCATTTACCTACTCAAGAACGAGCAGGAATTAAGCTTGGGGATGCTTGATACGTCTCCAACGTATCTATAGTTTTTGATTGTTCCATGCTATTATATATTCTGTTTTGGA
This sequence comes from Aegilops umbellulata, assembly GCA_032464435.1. NCBI lineage: Eukaryota > Viridiplantae > Streptophyta > Magnoliopsida > Poales > Poaceae > Aegilops > Aegilops umbellulata. The sequence continues at coordinate 269,038,713 of CP136059.1, read as the reverse complement.
TGTTTAATGGGCTTATTTATACACTTTTATATTATTTTTGGGACTAACCTATTAACTGGAGGCCCAACCCAAATTGCTGTTTTTTTTGCATATTTTAGTGTTTCACAGAAAAAGAATATCAAACGGAGTCCAAACGGAATGAAACCTTCGGGAGCGTGATTTTTGGAACAAACTGTTGGGGAACGTAGTAATTTCAAAAAAATTCCTACGCACACGCAAGATCATGGTGATGCATAGCAACGAGAGGGGAGAGTGTTGTCTACGTACCCTCGTAGACCGTAAGGGGAAGCGTTATATCAACGCAGTTGATGTAGTCGTACGTCTTCACGATCCGACCGATCCAAGTACCGGAAGCACGGCACCTCCGAGTTCTGCACATGTTCGGCTCGGTGACGTCCTCGCCTTCTCGATCCAGCAAGAGGGGCGAAGTAGTAGATGAGTTCCGGCAGCACGACGGATTGGTGACGGTGTTGGTGAAGAACAATCTTCGCAGGGCTTCGCCTAAGCACTACGAAAACTATGACGGAGGATAAACTAGAGGGGACGGGGTTGCCGGCACACGGCTTGGTGTTTCTTGATGTGTCTTTGGTGCTAGCCCTGCCCCTCTATTTATATGTTGAGCCCTGGGGTCAAAACTTGGAGCAAAAGCCTCCTCAAAGTCGGTTTTGCCCGAAAGGCAAGAGTCCCACTCGGACTCCAGGACCAAACGCCACAAACCTTGGCGTCTGGCCCAGACGCCATGGGCCTCGGCGTCTGGCCCAGGGCCAGACGCCAGGGTCTCCGGCGTTTGGCCCCTTGGCCTCCGCGAAAACTCCTTTTGCACCGACTTATAGCCTTGTGGGCCTGACCCCTTGGCCTAACCATATCATCCAATATATGAATCTTTACCTCCGGACCATTCCGGAGCTCCTCGTTATGTCCGTGATCTCATCCGGGACTCCGAACAACATTCGGTCACCAACATACATAACTCATAGTACTATATCGTCAACGAACGTTAAGCGTGCGGACCCTACGGGTTCGAGAACTATGTAGACAAGACCGAGACACCTCTCTTGTCAATAACCAATAGCGGGACCTGGATGCCCATATTGGCTCCTACATATTCTACGAAGATCTTTATCGGTCAGACCGCATAACAACATACGTTGTTCCCTTTGTCATCGGTATGTTATTTGCCCGAGATTCGATCGTCGGTATCTCAATACCTAATTCAATCTCGTTACCGGCAAGTCTCTTTACTCGTTCCGTAATACATCATCTCACAACTAACTCATTAGTTGCATTTCTTGCAAGGCTTAAGTGATGTGCATTACCGAGAAGGCCCAGAGATACCCCTCCGACAATCGGAGTGACAAATCCTAATCTCGAAATACGCCAACCCAACATGTACCTTTGGAGACACTTGTAGAGCACCTTTATAATCACCCAGTTACGTTGTGACGTTTGGTAGCACACAAAGTGTTCCTCCGGCAAACGGGAGTTGCATAATCTCATAGTCATAGGAACATGTATAAGTCAAAACTGAAAAACTTACAATGTATTAAAAAATCAAAACTTTTTTAGAAAAAATTACATCGCAACACTGAAAAAATCAAAACTTTTTTCCAAAATGCTTCAAGTTAGGTCTAATAATTCACATTTTGTACTCACCAAAAAATAGATTTGTGATGAAAAAAAGAAAACAAAAAAAAGACAAAGAAACAAAAGAAAGAAGAAAACCTAGAATTAAACAAAAAAAGAACCGTAACTATAACAAAGAATGAAAAATCCAAAGAAAGCTAGTGAAAAACAAAGGAAAAGAAAGTATAATGAAAGGAAAATGGGATAAAACTGGTTAAAAACCATCGAATAACCAAAGGAAAATACAAAAGGAAAGAAAGAAAACCGGAGCGAGCGAGCAAATGTACAGCAAGCACCGGTAGCAAGGGATTGCACTGATGGGCTAGCACGATTCGCTCCCCTGTAGTTTAAAAAACATAACTTTGTTTAAGAATTTCGAAACATGAATTTGAACAAAAAGTTTTAATCGTACAAAAACATTATTAGCGCAGTTTTAATAAAGTGTTGATCACTTTAAAGAACAAAATATTTGTGACACTGAAAAATTGTTCCAGTATTTTGGAAAAATGTATGCAATTTTTCAAAATGTGTGCATAATGTAATTAGTTTTAATAAAGTAAAAGAAATGTTTCACAATGTTAAAAAATGTACATCTCATTTGATGGAAATATACCCTCGTTCGCATATGTTATATGTATTATAAAAATGTAAAAAAATTCTTGTATCCATTAAAAAATGAATGGCGACATTTTTAAGAAATATTCACGTAATTCCAAAAAAGTTCCATGATTTTTTTAAAACATTTGTATGATGAAAAAAGTGATCAGTTAGTATAAAATAAATGTTTATTGTCATTTAGTAATTCACAACTTGTATTTGAAAAAATGTTACCATGTATTACGAAAAGTTAGCAACACATAGATATATTTTTAAAATGTACATTATGTATTTGAAAATTATAAAGTGTATCCAAAAAATGTTTCGAATTAGCTAACAAAATGTACATTTCATAGTCACCAAAAAATAGATATGTGTTGAAAAAAACCAAGAAAGAAACAAAAAAATATAACAAAGAATGAAAAACCCGAAGAAATACCGGAAAATCTTGTTAAAAACGAACGAAAATAAATTATAAAGCAAGAATTACTGGAGAAAACCGGTTAAAAATAAACAGAACCGAAATAAAAAAAATGAAAGAAAACAAAGCAAACTAGAGCGGGGGAGCAAGCCTACAGGAAGCACATGCACGGTAGGGAGGGATTGCAATGATGGGCTAGCCTGATTCTAAAAAGGTCCGCAAATTAAACTAAAGTGTTGAGAAATTAAAAACATATTCATGAGTTCAAAGAATGTTCACGAATTCAGAAAATATTTAAGAATTTCCAAAAGTGTTCGTTAGTTCAAAAAATTTGAACAAGTTTAAAATATGTTCACGGATATTCATAATGTTTGTGAATTTTATAAAATGTTCATCCTTTTGAGTAATTGTTCACGACTTTCAAAAAATGTTTGCAAATTCAAAAGAAAGTTCATTGTTATAAAAATAGTTTACAATTTGTATTTTTTTAATTTTAAAGCAAAAAAGGAATGGAATAAACAGAGACGAAAGCGAAAAAAGAAATAAACATACAAGAAAAGGAATAAAAAAAGAAAAAATCAGGCTCGAGAACCTTCCCAAATCAATGGGTAAAAACCCGGAATGGGCTTGCCCATGCAAAGGACAAGGCTTGCGGGGGTACAGGTTTGATCGTTATTCCCCGGCCTACGCGGGGAATAAGATCCGCCAACTATACTATTTGGTGCACAAGGGCAAAATAAAATTCGCCGTATTCTTCAGGATATCAATCGTAGACGCCCTGGGTTTCAGGAACTAAGCTTAAACATGATTGTTTCAAGAAAACGAAAAAAAGCTTGTTCAAGCATGAGAGTGGAAGGAGACAAGGATTAATCACGAGGCCGATCCAGTAGCGAAGTTTGTACCGTCTCTGTCCTGTGGCCGACATGTTTGGTTTGATCCACAACCACCAGACAAGCTTTCTGTACCCACAACCACAAATATTACTACGAACGAACAGTGTCGGCTGTGCCCCCTCATACACAAAATAAATAAATACAAAATAGACTAAGAAACTTCTTTGTCAGCACACGATGGATCGACGACGAGGAGCGTTGCATGCATGCACGGCGCTCGAGGCGGAGACCGGGAATGACACAAGGGCGGCAAGGCAACTCCGAGAAGGCAGCCGGCGCCGCGCTCGCATTTGATGCGTCGAAACAGTGGCGCCGCAGCGTATTTGCCGATGTGAAAGGGCGTCCGTTGCCTCGTCTGGTCTGAGTCGATTCTGACGACGCTCTGAGGCCACGGAGTAACGTACGTAGCATCTCATTATATGCTAGATTGCTATAGTAGATCGACAGGCGGCCGAATTTCGTGTTTTGACTTTTTTCAAACAAAATTAAAATCTGATCCCTTTAAAAAAATTTCGGGATCTGACCCTTTTGCCTACCGTCGGGTGGCCTGGTGGTAGGATCATATAGCCTACCGCCGAGAGCAGCGGCGGTAGCAAACTTGTTCACGTCAGCGACGATAACGGCCTCCGTGCCCCCTCCGTCACACCCTACCGCCGCTCCACCCGGCGGTGGGCATATATAAACCGTGGGCCGGCCACCCCCATCCCCTTCTCCCCTCCCCCACCCAGCCGCCTCCCACCACGAAGAACAGAGCAGTTGCTCCAACTCGCCCTTTCTCATCCCCTCCACTCCCCCCTCCGATCTTCTTCGTTTCTTGACGGATTTTGCGGATCGAGATGGCCCGAAGAAAGAAAAGTAAGCTCTTTCAATCCCTCCGCTTTCTTATAGCCATATGAGGAACCCCCTCTAGTTGATATGATGAACCCTAGAACCTAGATGATTGCAATGTGATGAACCTAGTTGATGAACCCTAGGTTTAGTCTTTCTTATAGCCATACGAGGAACCCTCTCTAGTTGATATGATGAACCCTAGAACCTAGATGAACCCTAGAACGTAGATGAACCCTAGAACCTAGATGAACCCTAGGTTTAGTCTTTCTTATAGCCATATGTGATGATTTCTTGTGTGAATATTGTAGATATTTGTTTTGCTATATATCTCCATTGATTTAGGTGGAATCTACCTATATCTGATGAATGCTTGCATTAGAACAAATATTGATGTTTAATTAATTTTATCCAATCAATGCTTATATAAGGAAAATGGCGCCATCACCACCACTTGATGAGGATGATAACTATGAAGACCCACTTGAGGAAGCCATCTGTGCTCAAAGAGTGAGGCTGAGCGATCAGGAGATGTGCAACCTATGGGACAACTTTCTGCCACGTGCTGACTTGGTCGGGGCGCCATTCGTGACCCGTCTGACAAGTACCATGGTCGATCGACATGTCATGGTATGTTATTAGTGTAGAATCCAAGGAACTGTTAACATGTCATGTTATGTTATTAGATAATCCATACTTATTAATTGATATGTTTTTCTTATTCAGAAATTGCCAAAGAGCCTATCTGAGAGTTGTGGCATAGAGGCTGACGAAGAAGGCTATGCTGGAATACGCCTTACCGTAAGGGGCCCGTCACTACTTGTGCGTACGGCGTGGACACGGACGGTCGCACACACTTAAGCTCGATTGGGTGAAAGAACTTCCTCGCTGATAAGAATCTTCATGTTGGACAGACCATCCTAATTACTATCAGGAACACCAACCGTCAAGGCTTGAATATGATGATCGTCATCGATATCATCTAAACTATATATGCATGTGGCTGCTGATGATCGTCATGTTTGATTGCTACCTATGGATGAAACCTTTTATGTGGTCGATGACCGTTGAACTTGTTAAACTTCTTATTTTGGCTTTGTAAAATTATTCGGATGTGATCAAACTATGTTATTTGGTACTTGTTTCTTAGTCCGTAATGACAAAACTAATTCGATGTGATCAAACTACGTTATGTGATCAAACTTCTTATGTCGATGAAATTGTGCTTATTGTTTCTTATGTCCAGGGCCCTTGCATATTTCGTTACAGACACTTTACGAAACACAGGACCCTACCGCCAGGTGGCGGTAGGGTCAGACATCCTACCGCCATGAGTCCTGACGGTAGGGTGAACCTACCGCCAGGGCGCTTGCATATTTCGTTACAGAAGGCATGCACGGCAAAACCCTGCCACACCTTACCGTCAGAGCCTCTGGCGGTAGGGTTAGACAGCCTACCGCCAGGTTGTCTGGCGGTAAGGTACTTATCGACGTCAGCGCGCGGTGACGGCCGCCGCCCCCCTCCGTCACACCCTACCGCCAGAGCTAACCCTATCGCCAGGGGCTCTGGCGGTAATAAAAGGGTCAAATCCTATAAATATTTTAAAGTGGGTCAGATTCTGATTTTGTATGTCAAAAGGGCCAAAACACGAAATTTTGCCTCGACGGGCCGCAGCCGCTGCAAACTTGTGCAGGTCGGTCTAGCCGGATGGAGTAAAGAAAGAGGCGAGCAGCTGCAACGCCGACGCTCGCCGCCTCGATCTACCTGCCGGTCAGACACGGAAGCAGGAAATGTGTGTCCCCTGCTACTGCCTCTGTTGGTTTCACAAGGCGTATCTTGCTGCCTGATCGTAGGATCAGAGTAGTCACTTGAAGTTTTCTTTTTGGGAAAGTAGTCACTTGACGTTAGATAAAATGAAAATCGAGCCAGCCTTTCTTTGGAATCCATGATAGATGTTATACGCAGAGAAAAAAGAATTCGGAGGGAGTACCACGTACAGTGAAAATCATGGCAACAGAAACAAGAAAAGAATAACTTTATGCGTGCAGTTTTGGTCATCTGGTTTCGGTCCACGGCCATGAATTGAAAGTACATACCTCAACCGACCAAATATGTTCAGGCCATTTTCGAAAGAGCTTTGGAGGCCACCTCAGAATAGCAGCTGGGTCTCATCTGACCAGTCGTCTACCACGGCAGCAATGATGGCACCTGCCTCGAGCGCGCGTGTGCTAAGTGCTAACGTGTTCGCCTGATGCTTAATTAGACCCCCTTTTTTAGACTGATGATAGTAGTCGGAGTGCGATGAGCGCCCGTGTATGTATAATTAACTTTGGACATCGATAAGTGCCACATGTGTGGGTGTTAGAGAGTATGCCCACACATTTTGTGTGGTGCATAAGAGGAACAGCCCACACACCTACGTGTGGGCAAAAAAAGTAATGCCCACGCACCTTTTTTCCCCTCCCGATCCCTCTCACACGCGTGCGTGTGGGTGAAATAGATAACGTCCACACGTCCCGTACGTCAGGCCTCGTACCTCGTGGTCCCGCACGCCCGTGTGACAGTCACCGCGCGTTCTGCAGTTGCCATGGTCCAGACCCTCGTCCATGTTCGTGTAACTGCAGTTGCCATGTCGCTGAACTTCGGTTGCCATGTCGGACAACTACAGTTGCCATGGTTGCTCAACTACAGTTGCCATGTATGGTCTGATCTACTGCAGTTGCCATGATTTCAAAAACTTTAGGAGTTACCCCCCACTAACACTAGGCAGTTGTTATGTAGCACTACAAAAAGGCATGGCAAAAAAACATGTTCGGGTAAAAGAGAGAGTTGTCATGTGCTCACAAGCACGCTAGAGCAGTTGCCATGTAAAAGAAAGAGTTGTCATCTGCTTACGTGCACACTACGGCAGTTGTCACGTACCATGCAAAAACACATGGCAACTCGGGTAAAAAGAGAGTTGCCATCTGCTTACAAGCAAAGCTAGGCAGTTGCCATGTAACTGCAGAAAGGAACATATGGCAACTGCTAGCTTTGGGTGTGGGCTATGAGACAGACGTGTGGGGGAAGTGATAAACGCGCACACAACAGCCCGCTCTGCGTGCGTGAAACTAATGTGTGGGCGAATTGGTAAACGCCCACACACCAGCCCTCCATGTGGTGGAAAAAGGACGTGTGGGCGACGGAATGAATGCTCACGCACCAGCTTAGTCCTACGTTGCACACAAAAACTGCTAGAAAGCGCCAAGATTCGTGCATAATTGGTTGGACGAGAATCCATGCGTGTGGGCGAGTTGCCAGACGCCCACACGTGTGGGCGTTAGACTTTTCGGTTACTTTAGGGAACGATAATGCATCACGGCCTCACTAGCGTTTCACTGCAGGTTTGTTTCAGAGTGGGTTAACCTGAATGTGTTTTTTTGAGGCTTATACCCGGAAATTGCCTTTCGTGACCGAGCTTACTGGAGGCCTCTACATTCAAAATTCAAATTTCAATAAAACTCATATTTTTACATTTTAAAAAATTCTGGAAAAGATGTACAGATATACATGAAGGCATAACACATATGTGTGTAAATTTTCAGGGCAAAACACATGGAATTGAGGGCTGTGCAAAAAAGACAAATCTAGGGTTGTTTAACGCATAATACTATTCATCCTCCCATGCCATGAATTTGTCTTTTTTTACAGGTCGCGTTTCAACGTATTTCATCATGAAATTTTACACACATGTGGATTACATCCTTACATACACACATATTTGTTTTCAGATTTTTTTGTAACATAAAAGTTTGAATTTGAATTTTTCAAAAATAAAGGCCTCCATGGAGCTCGGCCTCCAAAACGCCATTCTCGCTTATCCCTCACTATATTCCATTAGTAATGACAGAGAAATTACTGTGGGTGATAGATAAAGGTTGGGGGGCTATGTCTTTCAGAAGTGTTGAGTTGTATTTTGTGTTGCATGTATATTGGAGTTGTGGCCCACCTCCTAGCCTTGTATAGTTGAGGTAGAGGCCTTCCCTTATAATTATATATACGTGCAACAACACCCATCAATACCTATTGTATTGCAAACTTCCCTGTCTACATGGTATCATCTTGGTCGTTCCTCCCCTGGGGTTCGCCGCCGCCGCGCCCCACCCGCGCGCGCAGCCGCCTGCTACCTCTTGAGCATTGCGTTGGATTTCCCCGAAGAGGAAAGGATGATGCAGCAAAGTAGCATAAGTATTCCCCTCAGTTTTTGAGAACCAAGGTATCAATCCAGTAGGAGCCTATGCGCGAGTCCCTCGTACCTACCCAAAGCAAATTACTTCTCGCAACCAACGCGAATATGGGTTGTAAATCCCTTCACGGTCACTTACGAGAGTGAGATCTGATAGAGATGATAGATAATATTTTTGGTATTTTTGGTATAAAGATGCAAGGTAAAAATAAAAGCAAAGTAAAAAAGCAAAGCAATAATAAAGTGATGGAAGATTAATATGATAAAGATAGACCTGGGGGCCATAGATTTCACTAGTGGCTTCTCTCAAGAGCATAAGTATTTTACGGCGGGTGAACAAATTACTGTTGAGCAATTGATAGAATTGAGCATAGTTATGAGAATATCTAGGTATGATCATGTATATAGGAATACGGGCGTCATTCACCTTCCTGGAGGCTTCGCCGAGTGCAACGCCATCTTCCTCACGACCTTGTATCGGCAGCTGTCTCCGGGGCGAAAGCCTTGATTCGTAGGATCGGCATGATGGCAACGTCCTTGAGGTTGTTACTCTGTTGGGAGCATTGTGCTGGGAGACTCGAGGTCCCATGATGCGCTCCTCCGGCATTCACCGCTGCCCGAATCTTTCTCCTTCGGTGCCATGTACGATCGTCGTCGGCTTATCCAAGGAAGCTGGAGTTGCTGTTCTTCGGAGGTCTTAAGCGTCGGCTGAGGGGTTCGGTGTAGGGTAGGCTTTTTGTGTCGTAGTTGTGTTGTCGTGTTGTTGTGTTTGGTTGTTCCTGTACGAACCGGGTGTGGAGTGGGTCGCCTTCGTTGTTCGCAGCGAGTGGCTAACGTTGTTGTATGACTCATTTATATTCTTCTATAAAGCTAAGGTACACAATTTGCGCACCCTCAAAAAGATCATGTATATAGGCATCACGTCCGAGACAAGTAGACCGACTCCTGCCTGCATCTACTACTATTACTCCACTCAACGACCGCTATCCAGCATGCATCTAGAGTATTAAGTTAAAAACAGAGTAACGCCTTAAGCAAGATGGCATGATGTAGAGGGATAGATTCATGCAATATGATAAAAAACCCATCTTGTTATCCTCGATGACAACAATACAATACGTGCCTTGCTGCCCCTACTGTCACTGGGAAAGGACACCGCAAGATTGAACCCAAAGCTAAGCACTTCTCCCATTGCAAGAAAAACTAATCTAGTAGGCCAAACCAAACTGATAATTCGAAGAGACTTGCAAAGATAACCAATCATACATAAAAGAATTCAGAGAAGATTCAAATATTGTCCATAGATAATCTTGATCATAAACCCACAATTCATCGATCTCAACAAACACACCGCAAAAAGAAGATTACATCAAATAGATCTCCACGAGAGAGGGGGAGAACATTGTATTGAGATCCAAAAAGAGAGAAGAAGCCATCTAGCTACTAACTATGGACCCGAAGGTCTGAGGTAAACTACTCACACTTCATCGGAGGGGCTATGATGATGTAGAAGCCCTCCGTGGTGGATGCCCTCTCCGGCGAAGCTCCAGAACATGCCCCAAGATGGGATCTCGTGGGTACAGAAGGTTGCGGCGGTGGAATTAGGTTTTTGGCTCCGTATCTAATCGTTTGGGGGTACGTGGGTATATATAGGAGGAAGAAGTACGTTGGTGGAGTTTCATGGGCCCCACGAGGGTGGGGGCACGCCTGGGGGGGGGGGGGTAGGGCGCGCCCCGTACCTCGTGCCCACCTCGGAGCTTTCTTAATGTAGGGTCCAAGTCTCCTGGATCATGTTCGGTGAGAAAATCACGTTCCCGAAGGTTTCATTCCGTTTGGACTTCGCTTGACATTCCGTTTTTTCGAAACTCTGAAATAGGCAAAAGAACAACAATTCTGGGCTGGGCCTCAGGTTAATAGGTTAGTCCCAAAAATAATATAAAAGTGGAAAATAAAGCCCAATATGGTCCAAAACAGTAGATAATATAGCATGGAGCAATCAAAAATTATAGATACGTTAGAGACATATCAGGCATCCCCAAGCTTAATTCCTGCTCGTCCTCGAGTAGGTAAATGATAAAAAAAGAATTTTTGATGCGGAGTGCTACTTGGCATAATTTCAATCTAATTCTTCTTAATTGTGGTATGAATATTCAGATCCGAAAGATTCAAGACAAAAGTTCATATTGACATAAAAATAATAATACTTCAAGCATACTAACTAAGTAATTATGTCTTCTCAAAATAACATGGCCAAAGAAAGTTCATCCCTACAAAATCATATAGTTTAGTCATGCTCCATTTTCGTCACACAAGAATGCTCTCATCATGCACAACCCGATGACAAGCCAAGCAATTGTTTCATACTTTAGTAATCTCAAACTTTTAAACCTTGACGCAATACATGAGCGTGAGCCATGGATATAGCACTATGGGTGGAATAGAATATGATGATGGGAGTTATGTGGAGAAGACAAAAAAGGAGAAGATCTCACATCAACGAGGCTAATCAATGGGCTATGGAGATGCCCATCGATTGATGTTAATGCAAGGAGTAGGGATTGCCATGCAATGGATGCACTAGAGCTATAAATGTATGAAAGCTCAACAAAAGAAACTAAGTGGGTGTGCATCCAACTTGCTTGCTCACGAAGACCTAGGGCAGTTGAGGAGGCCCATTGTTGGAATATACAAGCCAAGTTCTATAATGAAAAATTCCCACTAGTATATGAAAGTGACAAAACAAGAGACTCTCTATCATGAAGATTATGGTGCTACTTTGAAGCACAAATGTGGCAAAGGATAGTAGCATTGTCCCTTCTCTATTTTTCTCTCATTTTTTGGGCCTTTTTTTATGGCCTTTCTCTTTTTTTATATTCCTCACTTGGACAATGCTCTAGAAAATGATGATCATCACACTTCTATTTATTTACAACTCAATGATTACAACTCGATACTAGAACAAAGTATGACTCTATATGAATGCCTCCACCGGTGTACCGGGATATGCAATGAATTAAGAGTGACATGTATGAAAGAATTATGAACGGTGGCTTTGCCACAAATACTATGTCAACTACATGATCATGCTAAGCAATATGACAATGATGAATGTGTCATGATGAACAGTATGGTGGAAAGTTGCATGGCAATATATCTCGGAATGGCTATGGAAATGCCATAATAGGTAGGTATGGTGGCTGTTTTGAGGAAGATATAAGGAGGTTTATGTGTGAAAGAGCGTATCATATCACGGGGTTTGGATGCACCGGCGAAGTTTGCACCAACTCTCAATGTGAGAAAGGGCAATGCAAGGTACCGAAGAGGCTAGCGATGATGGAAGGGTGAGAGTGCGTATAATCCATGGACTCAACATTAGTCATAAAGAACTCACATACTTATTGCAAAAATCTACAAGCCATCGAAATCCAAAGCACTACGCGCATGCTCCTAGGGGGATAGATTGGTAGGAAAAGACCATCGCTCGTCCCTGACCGCCACTCATAAGGAAGACAATCAAAGAACACCTCATGTTTCAAATTTGTTACATAACGTTTACCATACGTGCATGCTACGGGACTTGCAAACTTCAACACAAGCATTTCTCAAATTCACAACTACTCAACTAGCACGACTCTGATATTATCACCTCCATATCTCAAAACAATTATCAAGCATCAAACTTTTCTTAGTATTCAACACACTCAAAAGAAAGCTTTACAAATCTTGAATACCAAGCATATTAAGATTATTAAGCAAATTACCATGCTATTTAGGACTCTCAAAATAATCTAAATGAAGCATGAGAGATCAATAGTTTCTTTAAACAAATCCACCACCGTGCTCTAAAAGATATAAGTGAAGTACTAGAGCAAAACTATATAGCTCAAAACATATAAGTGAAGCACATATAGTATTCTATCAGATTCCAAATCATGTATGGCTCTCTCAAAAGGTGTGTACAGCAAGGATGATTGTGGTAAACTAACAAACAAAGACTCAAATAATACAAGACGCTCCAAGAAAAACACATATCATGTGGTGAATAAAAATATAGCTCGAAGTAAAATTACCGATGGAAGTAGACGAAAGAGGGGATGCCTTCCGGGGCATCCCCAAGCTTTGAGTTTTTGGTGTCCTTAGATTATCTTGGGGGTGCCATGGGCATCCCCAAGATTAGGCTCTTGCCACTCCTTGTTCCATAATCCATCAAAAGATTTCACCAAAACTTGAAAATTTCACAACACAAAACTCAATAGAAATCTCGTGAGCTCCGTTAGCGAAAGAAAACAAAAGACCACTTCAAGGTACTGTAATGAACTCATTCTTTATTTATATTGGTGTTAAACCTACTGTAATCCAACTTCGTTATGGTCTGTAAACTATTTTACTAGCCATAGATTCATCAAAATAAGCAAACAACACACGAAAAACAGAATCTGTCAAAAACAGAACAGTCTGTAGTAATCTGTAACTAACGCAAACTTCTGGAACTCCAAAAAATCTACCAAAATAGGACGACCTAGAGAATTTGTTTTTGATCAGCATCAACAGGAATCAGTATTTTATCACGTTCTGGTGATTTTTAACAATTGTTTTCGTGGACAGAAAGTTTCTGGAAATTACAGCAAGATCAACTAACTATCATCCAAGAAGATCCTATAGGTCTAACTTGGCACAAACACTAAATAAAACATAAACACACATCTAACCAGAGGCTAGATCAAAGTTTTGTTCCTAAACAGAACCAAAAGCAAAAAAACTAAAAATAAAATTGGGTTGCGTCCCAACAAGCGCTATAGTTTAACGCCCCTAGCTAGGCATAAAAGCAAGGATAGATCTAGGTATTGCCATCTTTGGTAGGCAATCCATAAGTGGCTCTAATGATAGATTCATATGGTAATTTTATTTTCTGCCTAGGGAAGTGTTCCATGCCTTTCTTTAATGGAAATTGGAATCTAATACTCCCTTCCTTCATATCAATAATTGCACCAACCGTTCTAAGGAGAGGTCTACCAAGAATAATAGGGCATGAACGATTGCAATCTATATCAAGATCAATAAAATCTACGGGCACATAATTCCTATTTGCAACAATAAGAACATCATTAATTCTTCCCATAGGTTTCTTAATAGTGGAATCCGCAAGGTGCAAGTTTAGGGAGCAATAATCAAAATCACGGAAATCTAGCAAATCACACAAAGTTTTGGGAATAGTGGAAACACTAGCACCCAAATCACACAAAGCATAAAACTCATGATCTTTAATTTTAATTTTAATAGTAGGTTCCCACCCATCATAAAGTTTTCTAGGGATAGAAACTTTCAACTCAAGTTTTTCTTCATAAGATTGCATCAAGGCATCAACGATATGTTGAGTAAAGACTTTATTTTGACTATAAGCATGAGGAGAATTTAGCACGGATTGCAACAAGGAAATACAATCAATTAAAGAGCAATTTTCATAATTAAATTCCTTGAAATCTAAAATAGTGGGTTTAGCAACATCTAGGGTTCTCCCACTTTTATCACTTTTAGCATCAAGATCTAAAAACTCCGAATTTTTGGAACGCCTTCTAGGTAAGGGTGAATCATAATCAATCCCATCATTATCAAGATTCATATTGCAAAACAAAGATTTAATAGGGGACACATCAATAACTTTTAGATCTTCATCTTTATTTTCATAGGAATTCGGTTTAGCAGCCATCTTATTGACTAAGGTAGCCTGCTTATCCGAAATTTCAGTAGTCAATTTCTCAAGACGAGCAATTTGGGAACTTATACCATCAAATTCTTTGGACATATCATCGAGCTCTTTATTCATATAACTCATAAATTTTTTTTGTTCCTTATGCTCGTTTTTGAAGAAATTATTATGCTCAAATTGCAAAACCATAAAACTCCTGACGTTGCTTTCGATCTCTTCTAGCCTTTTAAGGTGAAGATCACCAAATCTAGGAAGAGCCATCGCGACAAACAAGCAATCCAACACACAAGCAAACAAAAAGGCAAGCGAGAAAAGGGCAAACGGAAAAGGAGAGGGCGAATAAAACGGCAAGGGTGAAGTGGGGGAGAGGAAAACGAGAGGCAAACGACAAATAATGTAATGCGAGAGATAAGGGATTGTGATGGGTACTTGGTATGTTAACTTTTGCGTAGACTCCCCAACAACGACGGTAGAAATTCTTCTTGCTACCTCTTGAGCACTGTGTTGGATTTCCCCGAAGAGGAAAGGATGATGCAGCAAAGTAGCGTAAGTATTTCCCTCAGTTTTTGAGAACCAAGGTATCATTCAGTAGGAGGCTACGCGCGAGTCCCTCATACCTACACAAAGCAAATAACTCCTCGCAACCAATGCGAATAGGGGTTGTCAATCCCTTCGCGGTCACTTACGAGAGTAAGATCTGATAGAGATGATAGATAATATTTTTGGTATTTTTGTTATAAAGATGCAAGGTAAAAATAAAAGCAAAGCAATAATAAAGTGACGGAAGATTAATATGATAAAGATAGACCCCGGGGCCATAGATTTCACTAGTGGCTTCTCTCAAGAGCATAAGTATTTTACGGCTGGTGAACGAATTACTGTTGAGCAATTGACAAAATTGAGCATAGTTATGAGAATATCTAGGTATGATCATGTATATAGGCATCACGTCCGAGACAAGTAGACCGACTCCTGCCTGCATCTACTACTATTACTCCACTCATCGACCACTGTCCAGCATGCATCTAGAGTATTAAGTTAAAAACAGAGTAACGCCTTAAGTAAGATGACATGATGTAGAGGGATAGATTCATGCAATATGATAAAAACCCCATCTTGTTATCCTCGATGGCAACAATACAATACGTGCCTTGCTGCCCCTACTGTCACTGGGAAAGGACACTGCAAGATTGAACCTAAAGCTAAGAACTTCTCCCATTGCAAGAAAAACCAATCTAGTAGGCCAAACCAAACTGATAATTCGAAGAGACTTGCAAAGATAACCAATCATACATAAAAGAATTCAAAGAAGATTCAAATATTATTCATGATAATCTTGATCATAAACCCACAATTCATCGGTCTCAACAAACACACCGCAAAAACAAGATTACATCAAATAGATCTCCACGAGAGAGGGGGAGAACATTGTATTGAGATCCAAAAAGAGAGAAGAAGCCATCTAGCTACTAACTATGGACCCGAAGGTCTGAGGTAAACTACTCACACTTCATCGGAGGGGCTATAATGATGTAGAAGCCCTCCGTGGTGGATGCCCTCTCCGGCGGAGCTCCGGAAAAGGCCCCAAGATGGGATCTCGTTGGTAAAAAGGTTGCGGTGGTGGAATTAGGTTTTTGGCTCCGTATCTGATCGTTTGGGGGTACGTAGGTATATATAGGAGGAAGAAGTACGTCGGTGGAGCTTCGTGGGCCCCACTGAAGGAAATATGCCCTAGAGGCAATGATAAAGTTATTATTTATTTCCTTATTTCATGATAAATGTTTATTATTCGTGCTAGAATTGTATTAACCGGAAACATGATACATGTGTGAATACATAGACAAACAGAGTGCCACTAGTATGCCTCTACTTGACTAGCTCGTGATCAAAGATGGTTATGTTTCCTAACCATAGACATGAGTTGTCATTTGATTAACGGGATCACATCATTAGGAGAATGACGTGGTTGACTTGACCCATTCCGTTAGCTTAGCACTCGATCGTTTAGTATGTTGCTATTGCTTTCTTCATGACTTATACATGTTCCTATGACTATGAGATTATGCAACTCCCGTTTACCGGAGGAACACTTTGTGTGCTACCAAACGTCACAACGTAACTGGGTGATTATAAAGGTGCTCTACAGGTGTCTCCGAAGGTACTTGTTGGGTTGGCGTATTTCGAGATTAGGATTTGTCACTCGGATTGTCGGAGAGGTATCTCTGGGCCCACTCGGTAATGCACATCACTATAAGCCTTGCAAGCATTGCAACTAATGAGTTAGTTGTGGGATGATGTATTACGGAACGAGTAAAGAGACTTGCTGGTAACGAGATTGAACTAGGTATTGAGATACCGACGATCGAATCTCGGGTAAGTAACATACCGATGACAAAGGGAACAACGTATGTTGTTATGCGGTCTGACCGATAAAGATCTTCGTAGAATATGTGGGATCCAATATGAGCATCCAGGTTCCGCTATTGGTTATTGACCAGAGACATGTCTCGGTCATGTCTACATAGTTCTCGAACCCATAGGGTCCGCACGCTTAACGTTATGATGATAGTTAAATTATGAGTTTATATGTTTTGATGTACCGAAGGTTGTTCGGAGTCCCGGATGTGATCACGAACATGACGAGGAGTCTCGAAATGGTCGAGACATGAAGATTGATATATTGGAAGCCTATGTTTGGATATCGAAAGTTTTCCGGGTGAAATAGTGATTTTACCGGAGTACCGGAGGGGTTACTGGAACCCCCCGGAGGCTGTTGGGCCTTATGGGATCCAAGTGGAGGAAGAGGAGAGGCGGGCCAAGGGGCAGCCGCGCGCCCCTCCCCCCAAGTCCGAATTGGACAAGGAGGGGGCGGCGCCCCCCGTTTCCTTTCCCCTCTCTCCTCCTTCCCTCCCAAGTCTTATTCCAACTAGGAAAGGGGAGAGTCCTACTCCCGGTGGGAGTAGGACTCCTCCTGGCGCGCCCCAAGCCTGGCTGCGCCTCTCCCCCCTTGCTCCTTTATATACGGGGGCAGCGGGGCACGCTAGAGACACAACAATTGATCATTGATCTCTTAGCCGTGTGCGGTGCCCCCCTCCACCATAGTCCACCTCGATAATACTGTAGCGGTGCTTAGGCGAAGCCCTGCGTCGGTAGAACATCATCATCGTCACCACGCCGTCATGCTGACGAAACTCTCCCTCAGCACTTGGCTGGATCGGAGTTCAAGGGACGTCATCGGGCTGAACGTGTGCTGAACTCGGAGGTGCCGTGCAATCGGTACTTGATCGGTCGGATCGTGAAGACGTACGACTACATCAACCGCATTGTGCTAACGCTTCCGCTTTCGGTCTACGAGGGTACGTGGACAACACTCTCCCCTCTCGTTGCTATGCATCACCATGATCTTGCGTGTGCGTAGGTTTTTTTTTGAAATTACTACGTTCCCCAACAGTGGCATCCGAGCCTGGTTTTATGCGTAGATGCCATATGCACGAGTAGAACACAAGTGAGTTGTGGGTGATATAAGTCATACTGCTTACCAGCATGTCATACTTTGGTTCGGCGGTATTGTTGGATGAAGCGGCCCGGACCGACATTACGCGTACGCTTACGCAAGACTGGTTCTACCGACGTGCTTTGCACACAGGTGGCTGGCGGGTGTCAGTTTCTCCAACTTTAGTTGAACCGAGTGTGGCTACGCCCGGTCCTTGCGAAGGTTAAAACAGCACCATCTTGACAAACTATCATTGTGGTTTTGATGCGTAGGTAAGAACGGTTCTTGCTAAGACCGTAGCAGCCACGTAAAACTTGCAACAACAAAGTAGAGGATGTCTAACTTGTTTTTGCAGGGCATGTTGTGATGTGATATGGTCAAGACGTGATGAGATATAAGTTGTTGTATGAGATGATGATGTTTTGTTGAAATTATCGGCAACTGGCAAAAGCCTTATGGTTGTCTCTCTATTGCATAAGATGCAAGCGCCAAATAATTGCTTTACTTTATCGCTATGCGATAGCAATAGTTGCAAGAGCAATTGTTGGCGAGACGACCATGTGACGACACATTGATATAGATCAAGATGATGGAGATCATGGTGTCATGCCGGTGACGATGGAAATCATGACGATGCTTTGGAGATGGAGATCAAAGGCACAAGATGATGATGGCCATATCCTGTCACATATTTTGATTGCATGTGATGTTTATCTTTTGTACATCTTATTTTGCTTAGTTCGGCGGTAGCTTTATAAGATGATCTCTCACTAAATTATCAAGGTATAAGTGTTCTCCCTGAGTATGCATCGTTGCGAAAGTTCTTCGTGCTGAGACACCACGTGATGATCGGGTGTGATAGGCTCTACGTTCAAATACAACGGGTGCAAAACAGTTGCACACGCGAAATACTCAGGTTAAACTTGACGAGCCTAGCATATAACAGATATGGCCTTGGAACACTGAGACCGAAAGGTCGAGCATGAATCATATAGTAGATATGATCAACATAGCGATGTTCACCATTGAAACTACTCCATCTCACGTGATGATCGGACATGGTTTAGTTGATATGGACCACGTGATCACTTAGAAGATTAGAGGGATGTCTATCTAAGTGGGAGTTCTTAAGTAATATGATTAATTGAACTTTAATTTATCATGAACTTAGTCCTGATAGTATTTGCATAACTACGTTGTAGATCAATAGCTCGCGATGTTGCTGCCCGTTTATTTTTGATATGTTCCTAGAGAAAAATTATGTTGAAAAATCTTAGTAGCAATGATGCGGACTAGCTCCATAATATGAGGTTTATCCTCATTGCTGCACAAAAGAATTATGTCCTTGATGCACCGCTAGGTGACAGACCTATTGCAGGAGCAAAATCAGACGTTATGAACGTTTAGTGCACCATGCTTAACGGCTTAGAATCGGGACTTCAAAGACATTTTGAACTTCATGGACCATATGATATGTTCCAGGAGTTGAAGTTAATATTTCAAGTAAATACCCGAGTTGAGAGATATGAAGTCTCCAACAAGTTCTATAGCTAAAAGATGGAGGAGAATAGCTCAAGCAGTGAGCATGTGCTCAGATTGTCTGGGTACTACAATCGCTTGAATCAAGTGGGAGTTAATCTTCCAGATAAGATAGTGATTGACAGAATTCTCTAGTCACCATCACCAAGTTAGTAGATCTTCGTGATGAACTATAATATGCAAGGGATAATGAAAATGATTCCCAAGCTCTTCGTGATGCTGAGATCGGCAAAGGTAGAAATCAAGAAAAACATCAAGTGTTGATGGTTGACAAGACCACTAGTTTCATGAAAAGGGCAAAGGGAAGAAAGGGAACTTCAAAAAGAACGGCAAGCAAGTTGCTGCTCAAGTGAAGAAGCCCAATTCTAGACCTAAGCCTGATACTAAGTGCTTCTACTGCAAAGGAACTGGTCACTGGAAGCGGAACTACCCCAGGTATTTGGCGGATAAGAAGGATGGCAAAGTGAACAAAGGTATATTTGATATACAGATCATTGATGTGTATTTCACTAGTGTTCGTAGCAACCCCTCGATATTTGATACTGGTTCAGTTGCTAAGAGTAATAACTCGAAATGGGAGTTGCAGAATGAAGAGAAACTAGTTAAGGGTGAAGTGACGATATGTGTTGGAAGTAGTTCCAAGATTGATATGATCATCATCACACACTCTCTATACTTTCGGGATTAGTGTTGAACCTAAATAAGTGTTATTTGGTGTTTGCGCTGAGCATGAATATGATTTGATCATGTTTATTGCAATACGGTTATTCATTTAAGTTAGAGAATAATTGTTGTTCTATTTACATGAATAAAACCTTATATGGTTACACACCCAATGAAAGTGGTTTGTTGGATCTCGATCGTAGTGATTCACATATTCATAATATTGAAGCCAAAAGATGCAAAGTTAATAATGATAGTGCAACTTATTTGTGGCACTGCCGTTTTGGTTATATTGGTGTAAAGCGCATGAAGAAACTCCATGCTGATGGGCTTTTGGAATCACTTGATTACGAATCACTTGATGCTTGCGAACCATGCCTCTTGGGCAAGATGACTAAAACACCGTTCTCCAGAACAATTGAGCGAGCAACTGACTTATTGGAAATAATACATACTGATGTATGCGACCGATGAGTGTTGAGGCTCGCGACGGCAAGTATCATTATTTTCTGACCTTCACAGATGATTTGAGCAGATATGGGTATATCTACTTGATGAAACATAAGTCTGAAACATTTGAAAAGTTCAAAGAATTTCAGAGTGAAGTGGAAAATCATCATGACAAGAAAATAAAGTTTCTAAGATCTGATGCAGAGACAAATATTTGAGGTACGAGTTTGGTCTTCAATTAAAACAAAGTGGAATAGTTTCACAAACTCATGCCACCTGGAACACCATAGCGTAATGGTGTGTCCGAACATCGTAACTGTACTTTATTTGATAGGGTGCGATCTATGATGTCTCTTTCCGATTTACCACTATCGTTTTGGGGTTATGCATTAGAGACAGCTACATTCACGTTAAAAGGGCACCATCTAAATCCGTTGAGACGACACCGTATGAACTGTGGTTTGGCAAGAAACCAAAGTTGTTGTTTCTTAAAGTTTGGGGTTGTGATGCTTATATGAAAAAGTTTCATCCTGATAAGCTCAAACCCAAATCGGAGAATTATGTCTTCATAGGATACCCAAAGGAGACTGTTGGGTACACCTTCTATCACAAATCCGAAGGCAGATCTTTGTTGCTAAGAATGGATCCTTTCTGGAGAAGGAGTTTCTCTCGAAAGAAATGAGTGGGAGGAAAGTAGAACTTGATGAGGTAACTGTACCTGCTCCCTTATTGGAAAGTAGTTTATCACAGAAATCTGTTCTGTGACTCCTACACCAATTAGTGAGGAAGCTAATGATGACGATTATGTAACTTCAGATCAAGTTACTACTGAACCTCATAGGTAAACCAGAATGAGATCCACACCAGAGTGGTACGGTAATCCTGTTCTGGAGGTCATGTTACTTGACCATGACGAACCTACGAACTATGAGGAAGCGATGATGAGCCCAGATTCCGCAAAATGTCTTGAGGCCATGAAATCTGAGATGGGGTCCATGTATGAGAACAAAGTATAGACTTTGATTAACTTGCCCTATGATCAGCGAGCCATTGAGATTAAATGGATCTCCAAGAGCAAGACGGACATTGATAGTAGTGTTACTATCTACAAAGCTAGAATTGTCGCAAAAGGTTTTCGACAAGTTCAAGGTGTTGACTATGATGAGAGTTTCTCACTCGTATCTCTGCTTAAGTCTGTCCGAATCATGTTAGCAATTGCCGCATTTTATGAAATCTGGCAAATGGATAAACAAAACTGCATTCCTTAATGGATTTATTAAAGAAGAGTTGTATATGATGCAACCAAAAGGTTTTGTCAATCCTAAAGGTGCTAACAAAACATGCAAGCTCCAGCGATCCATCTATGGACTGGTGCAAGCATCTCGGAGTTGGAATATACGCTTTGTTAAATTGATCAAAGCATATAGTTTTATACAGACTTGCGGTGAAGCCTGTATTTACAAGAAAGTGAGTGGGAGCACTACAACATTTCTGATAAGTATATGTGAATGACATATTGTTGATCGGAAATAATGTAGAATTATTCTGTAAAGCATAAAGGAGTGTTTGAGAGGAGTTTTTCAAAGAAAGACCTCGGTGAAGCTGCTTACATATTGAGCATCAAGATCTATAGAGATGGATCATGACGCTTGATAAGTTTTTTCAATGAGTACATACATTGACAAGATTTTGAAGTAGTTCAAAATGGAACAGTCAAAGAAAGAGTTCTTGCGTGTGTTACAAGGTGTGAAATTGAGTAAGACTCAAAACCCGACCACGGCAGAAGATAGAAAGAGAATGAAAGTCATTCCCTATGCCTTGGCCATAGGTTCTATAAAGTATGCCATGCTGTGTACCAGATCTATTGTATACCCTACACTGATTTTGGCAAGGGAGTACAATAGTGATCTAGGAGTAAGATCACTAGACAGCGGTCAAAATTATCCTTAATGGAATAAGGATATGTTTCTCGATTATGGATGTGACAAAAGGTTCGTCGTAAAGAGTTACGTCGATGCAAGCTTTGGCACCGATCTGGATGACTCTATGTCTTGATCCAGATACATATTGAAAAGTGGGAGCTATTAGCTAGAGTAGCTCCTTGCAGAGCATTGTTGACATAGAAATTTGTAAAATACTTACGGATCTGAATGTGACAGACCCGCTGACTAAAATTATCTCACAAGCAAAACATGATCACACCTTAGTAAACCCTTTGGGTGTTGATCACATATCGATGTGAACTATGGGTGTTAATCACATGGTGATGTGAACTATTGCTGTTAAATCACATGGCGATGTGAACTAGATTATTGACTCTAGTGCAAGTGGGAGACTGAAGGAAATATGCCCTAGAGGCAATAATAAAGTTATTATTTATATCCTTATTTCATGATAAATGTTTATTATTCATGCTAGAATTGTATTAACCGGAAACATGATACATGTGTGAATACATAGACAAACAGAGTGTCACTAGTATGCCTCTACTTGACTAGCTCGTGATCAAAGATGGTTATGTTTCCTAACCATAGACATGAGTTGTCATTTGATTAACGGGATCACATCATTAGGAGAATGATGTGATTGACTTGACCCATTCCGTTAGCTTAGCACTCGATCGTTTAGTATGTTGCTATTGCTTTCTTCATGACTTATACATGTTCCTATGACTATGAGATTATGCAACTCCCGTTTACCGAAGGAACACTTTGTGTGCTACCAAACGTCACAACATAACTGGGTGATTATAAAGGTGCTCTACAGATGTCTCCGAAGGTACTTGTTGGGTTGGCGTATTTCGAGATTAGGATTTGTCACTCCGATTGTCGGAGAGGTATCTCTGGGCCCACTCGGTAATGCACATCACTATAAGCCTTGCAAGCATTGCAACTAATGAGTTAGTTGTGGGATGATGTATTACGGAACGAGAAAAGAGACTTGCTAGTAACGAGATTGAACTAGGTATTGAGATACCGACGATCGAATCTCGGGCAAGTAACATACTGATGACAAAGGAAACAACGTATGTTGTTATGCGGTCTGACAAATAAAGATCTTCATAGAATATGTAGGAGCCAATATGAGCATCCAGGTTCCGCTATTGGTTATTGACCGGAGACATGTCTCGGTCATGTCTACATAGTTCTCGAACCCGTAGGGTCCGCATGCTTAACGTTACAATGACAGTTAAATTATGAGTTTATATGTTTTGATGTACCGAAGGTTGTTCGGAGTCCCGGATGTGATCACGGACATGACGAGGAGTCTCGAAATGGTCGAGACATGAAGATTGATATGTTGGAAGCCTATGTTTGGATATCGGAAGTGTTCCGGGTGAAATAGTGATTTACCGGGAGTACCGGAGGGGTTACTGGAACCCCCCAGAGGCTATTGGGCCTTATGGGATCCAAGTGGAGGAAGAGGAGAGGCAGGCCAAGGGGCAGACGCGCGCCCCTCCCCCCCAAGACTGAATTGGACAAGGAGGGGGGCGCCCCCCCTTTCCTTTCCCCTCTCTCCTCCTTCCCTCCCTAGTCTTATTCCAACTAGGAAAGGGGGGGAGTCCTACTCCCGGTGGGAGTAGGACTCCTCCTGGCGCGCCCCAAGCCTGGCTGCACCTCTCCCCCCTTGTTCCTTTATATACGGGGGCAGCGGGGCACCCTAGAGACACAACAGTTGATCATTGATCTCTTAGCCGTGTGCGGTGCCCCCCTCCACCATAGTCCACCTCGATAATACTGTAGCGGTGCTTAGGCGAAGACCTGCGTCGGTAGAACATCATCATCGTCACCATGCTGTCATGCTGACGAAACTCTCCCTCAACACTCGGCTGGATCGGAGTTCGAGGGACGTCATCGGGCTGAACGTGTACTGAACTCGGAGGTGCCGTGCGTTCGGTACTTGATCGTCGGATCGTGAAGACGTATGACTACATCAACCGCGTTGTGCTAACGCTTCCCCTTTCGGTCTACGAGGGTACATGCACAACACTCTCCCCTCTCGTTGCTATGCATCACCATGATCTTGCGTGTGCGTAGGAAAGTTTTTGAAATTACTACGTTCCCCAACACCCACGAGGGTGGGGGCGCGCCTGGGGGGTAGGGCGCGCCCCCCTACCTCGTGCCCACCTCGGAGCTTTCTTGACATAGGGTCCAAGTCTACTGGATCATGTTCGGTGAGAAAATCACGTTCCCGAAGGTTTCATTCCGTTTGGACTTCGTTTGATATTCCGTTTCTTCGAAACTCCGAAATAGGCAAAACCAACAATTCTGGGCTGGGCCTCCGGTTAATAGGTTAGTCCCAAAAATAATATAAAAGTGGAAAATAAATCCCAATATGGTCCAAAACAGTAGATAATATAGCATGGAGCTATCAGAAATTATAGATACGTTGGAGACGTATCACCGCCGCCGTCGCACCCCACTCCTGCCGCACCCCGCCGCCGCCACGCCCCTCCCTCTCCGCGCCGCCGCCGCCCCGTGCTGCTGCTTCCGCTCCTCGCCGCGCTCGCACCAACTCCTGTGCCTGCGCCGCCCCTTCCCTGCTGCGCACACGCCTCCCTCCTGCTCCCGTGCCGCCGCCTCATCGCTGCAGCCACGCCCACCACTACTGCTGCCTCCTCCCTCCTCCTGAAAACCCTAACCCTAGCCACCAGCCCGCACCCGCACACCGCCGCCATGTCATGGCCATCCTCCCCCGGCTTCTCCACGACCCACTCGTCCAACCCGTTCACCGGCCCCGAGCCCTCCACCGCCGCCATCCGTGACCTCAATATTGAGGCCCGGGTCCCTATCCGTCTCGACAGCTCCAACACATCGTACTACATGTGGAAGACCTACTTCAACCTCATCTTCCGCGAGTACTATCTCACCGAGCACATCGACGGTTCTGTGGACGGCGCGTACATGCGCGGCGACCCAGAGTGGTCCACCATCGAGGCCACGATCATCCGTTGGTTCTACCAGACGGTCTCGAAGGACATCTTTCACACGGTCGTCGCCGAGGACGACGACGCCTGCACCATGTGGGCCAAGATCAACGCGCTCTTCACCGACAACAAACTTCAGAGCCTTGTTTTCTTGCACCACGAGTTCTTCGGCTGTCACCAGGACAACTCCGCCATCGACGAGTACTACATGAGGCTCAAGATGCTCGCCGACGAGCTTCGCGACATCGGCGCTAAGGTCTCTAACAATCTCATGCTGAGCACCCTCACCGCCGGTCTTAATGAGGACTTCGGCAACGAGGCGTCCAACCTCACCATGCTGCTGCAACCCACTTTCCAGCGCGTCGTCGCGTACCTCAAACTTGAGGAGCACCGGATGATGAAGTTGAAGCAGCGGGTCCAGCACACCGCCCTCGCCGCCGGTACCACCCGCGGCGGCCCTCCTCCTCCGGCCGCCTCCCGTCAGCCCGCGCCGCCCGCTCCCACCGGCTACTACCCGTTCCCGCCCGCACCGCTCGCGCCCCCACGCCTCCCCAGTAGCCGCGAGGTGGAGGCAGCCGGCGCAACAGGCGGGGCGGGGCGGGCCGCCTCCAGCAGCAGCCGCAACAACAGCAGGCACAGGGCGCTGGGGGCCCCCCGCTAAGGGAGTCCTGGATTAAGGGGTCCTCGGGCGTCCGGGCTATGTAACATGGGCCGGACTGATGGGCTATGAAGATACAAGACAGAAGACTTCTTCCCGTGTATGGATGAGACTCTCCTTTGCGTGGATGGCAAGCTTGACGTGCGGATGTGTAGATTCCTTCCTCTGTAAACCAACTTTGTACAACCCTAAGCCCCTCCGGTGTCTATATAAACCAGAGGGTTTAGTCTGTAGAGGCAATCACAGTCATACATGCTAGACTTTTAGGGTTTAGCCATTACGATCTCGTGGTAGATCAACTCTTGTAATCCTCATATTCATCAAAATCAATCAAGCAGGAAGTAGGGTATTACCTCCATCAAGAGGGTCCGAACCTGGGTAAACATCGTGTCCCCTGTCTCCTGTTACCATCGACCTTAGACGCACAGTTCGGGACCCCCTACCCGAGATCCGCCGGTTTTGACATCGACATTGGTGCTTTCATTGAGAGTTCCGCTGCATTGTCATCAGAAGGTTCGATGGCTCCATCAATCATCTACAACAATGCAGCCCTGGAGGAGGTTTTCCTCCCTGGCCAGATCTTTGTGTTCTGCGGCTTCGCACTGCGGGCCAACTCGCTTGGCCGTCTAGAGCAGATCGATAGCTATGCCCCAGGTCACCGGATTAGTTTTGGAAACCTGGACTATGTCGCTGATATCCAAGGATACTTGATCTTCCAAGGGTTCACGACTCCGACTTATGCTCTGGCCTTAGATCCGGAGCGCATCACCGGGTCCGAATACGGGATTACTGAGCCCGCCGGACTATCTGTGGCTACTATACCCAGTACAGGAGAGCCGCATGAAGTGGTGTCGCTGGCAGCCAGTATGAAGCCTGACCCTTCTCCAGACACTGGCTCCGAACCCTCGGAGTCAGCATCGTGCGAGTTCGGCCAAGGTGTCTCCCTCCTGCCGTACTCCACGGACTCTCTTCTCTCTGGCCAATCCTCACCTTTGAGCGAGGCTGTGGACTTAATGCGATCCCTTGTTATCACAGAGGAGCAATCTCCAAACTACCCCCATCCCTGACTAGGGGCTGAGAGCAGGGAATTTTACGTCCCACCCACCACCCACTTCATAGCCAGTGTCGAGGATTTAAGTGACATGCTCGATTACGGCTCCGAAGACATCGACGGTATGGACGACGATGCCGGAGAAGAGCAGGCTCAAAACCTGCCATTTAACGGACGCTGGACGGCCACATCCTCATACGACGTGTGCATGATGGATACACCCAAAGAGAATAACGGCGATGACAAAGAAGATCCAGTTGAGGATAAATCTCCTGAGATACCACCAAAGCGCCGACGTTAGTGGCGCCACTCTAAATCACGCCGTGGGAAAACAGCAATACCAGCACAGGAGAAAACAACACTCTGGACGATGCAAAAGACAAAGAACACCCCGTCGGGCCAACCTTCGAACAGGACGAACAGGAAGATGGGCAAGACAGCCCTGATGAACAGGCCGTACACGAAGATTCTGATAACAGTAATTATCTTCCGCTCTCCAAGGATGAGGTGAGCCTCGGCAACGAGGATTTTATCGTGCCTGAGGAACCTCTTGAGCAAGAGCGCTTTAAGCGCTAGCTAATAGCTGCTGCAAGGAGCCTGAAAAAGAAGCAGCAACAGCTTCAAGCCGATCAAGATCTGCTCAACTACAGATGGAATTATGTCCTGGCAGCCGAGGAATACGGCCTCGAGCGCCCAACCAAAAGTTACCCGAAGCGTCAACTGCTACCCCAATTTGACGACAAGGCCCTTGAGCCCGTACCACCAGCACGTAATGCGGCTGACAGACCACCACGGGGCCGGAACAAAGCGACGACTCAAGCCGAACACCAGCCCAGACTACCTCGCCGTAAAGGTAGAGACACAATAGCTCGGGGATATACATATGACCTGCGGCAGGACCAGGACAGTAGAGTAGGCAGACCAAATCGATCTATGGATCGCGGGGGTATGCTCCGGCGCGCGACGACGGCTATCCAGCCGGACGTGACAGGCATAATCACGCCCGGGCCGAAATTCGCAGACGGACTCCATCCGAGCTACGTCGCGATGTGGCCCGATATAGAGGCGCCGCACACCCCCTTTGCTTCACTGATGAAGTAATGGAGCATGAATTCCTAGAAGGGTTCAAACCCGCGAACATTGAATCATATGATGGGACAACGGACCCCGCAGTATGGAGTGAGGATTTCCTTCTTCATATTCATATGGCCCGCGGTGATGATCTTCATGCCATCAAATACCTCCCATTAAAACTTAATGGACCAACTCGACACTGGTTGAACAGCCTGCGTGAAAACTCCATTGGCAGCTGGGAGGGCCTGGAAAACGCCTTCCGCGACAACTTCCAAGGTACATACGTCCAACCTCCGGATGCCGATGAATTAAGTCACATAGTCCAACAGCCCGGAGAGTCAGCCAGGAAATTGTGGATTAGGTTCTTAACTAGAACCAGATCGTCGACTGTCCGGATGTCGAAGCCCTAGCGGCCTTTAAGCACAGCATCCGCGACGAATGGCTCGCCCGACACCTTGGCCAGGAAAAGCCGAAGTCCATGGTAGGCCTCACGACACTCATGACCCGCTTTTGTGTGGGCGAAGATAGTTGGCTAGCCCGTAGCAATAACAATGCAAGCGAACCTAGCACCTCTGAAGCCAGAAATAGCAACGGCAAGCCCCGACACAACAGACACAAGCATCAAAGCAACGTCAACAATACCGATGACATGACGGCCAACGCCGGATTCGGTGGCTCCAAGTCCGGCCAGGGGAAGAAGCCATTTAAAAGGAACAATCCGGGCTCATCCAGCTTGGACCGCATACTCGATCGCCCATGTCAGATACACGGCACCCCCGATAAACCAGCCAATCATACCAACATAAGCTGTTGGGTCTTTAAGCAGGCTGGCAAGTTAAATGCCGAGAACAAGGAAAAGGGGTCGCAAAGTGAGGACGATGACGAGGATCCCCATCCACCGAACACAGGGGGACTGAAGAAATTTCCCCCTCAGGTTAAAACGGTGAACATGATATACGCTACCCATATCCCCAAGAGGGAGCGCAAACGCGCGCTCAGGGACATTGTCGGTGTCAAAACCGGCGGATCTCGGGTAGGGGGTCCCAAACTGTGCGTCTAGGTCGGATGGTAACAGGAGATAAGGGACACGAAGTTTACCCAGGTTCGGGCCCTCTCGATGGAGGTAAAACCCTACTACTGCTTGATTAATATGGATGATATGGGTAGTACAAGAGTAGATCTACCACGAGATCAAGGAGGCTAAACCCTAGAAGCTAGCCTATGGTATGATTGTTGTGTATGGAGTTGATTGTCCTATGAACTACAACCCTCCGGTTTATATAGACACCGGATAGGGTTAGGGTTACACGGAGTCGGTTACAATGGTAGGAGATCTTGAATATCCGCACCGCCTAGCTTGCCTTCCATGCCAAGGAAAGTTCCATCCGGACATGGGACAAAGTCTTCAATCCTGTATCTTCATAGTCCAGGAGTCCGGCGAAGGTATAGTCCGGCTACCCGAACACCCCCTAATCCAGGACTCCCTCAGTAGCCCCTGAACCAGGCTTCAATGGCGACGAGTCCGGCGCGCAGATTGTCTTCGGCATTGCAAGGTGGGTTCCTCCTCCAAGTCCTTCATAGAAGATTTATAAACACCAAGAATAGTGTCCGGCTCTGCAAAACAAGTTTCCACATATTGCCATAGAGAGAATAATTATTAACACAAATCAAATCTGCTGACGTATTCCGCAGTGTATCATCACACTACGGCCAAGTCCTTTTACTCGAATCGTTTTTACTTTTCCACCTCAGCACGTTTTGCGAGGCGGTTTCCTTGGCAAGTCTTGTCGAAGCAGAGATCGTGTCCCCTTTTTACAGGATTCTCATCAATACGGACGTGGGTAACCCAACCGTGCCATTTACCACGGCGTTTGGGAGGCAAGTGAGTTTTATTAGGCTGGTGGGGACGCATAACCGCATCCGCCCATATAAGGGGACAATGATCCACCTTTTTTACCTACGCCTTCTTCCTCCTTTGCCTATCCATCTCCCGCGCACTCGAGCTCTAGCGCCCAAGCCCGCTCTTCCCACCTCAACCTTCTCCAGCAATGTCCGGAGCGGGAGGCAAGTGGATGGTCTCCCCCGTTACGGAGGGCCATGTCAAGAAGCTAAGGAAGGCCGGATACCTGTCCAAGGACATCCCGCACCGGCTTCCCGAGGAGGGGCAGCTTGTCCCCACCCCAAGGCCCCATGAGAGGGTAGTATTTCTTCCCCACTTCCTCCGCGGACTAGGTTTTCCACTCCACCCATTTGTCCGGGGGCTCATGTTCTACTACGTCCTGGATTTTCACGATCTGGCCCCGAACTTCATCCTCAACATCTCGGCGTTTATCGTCGTGTGTGAGGCTTTCCTCCGCGTCTGCCCCCATTTTGGCCTCTGGCTCAAGACCTTCAACGTCAAGCCCAAGGTGGTGCACGACAGCCACGCGGAGTGCGGAGGCGCCATGGCGGGTTGGCCAACGTCCTATGGCTCGAGGGCTCCTTCGTGGAGACCCTAAAGGGGTGGCAATCCGGGTGGTTTTACATCACCGAGCCACGCGATCCAAAATGGATTGCAGCCCCGGAGTTCCGATCCGGACCCCCTACGCAGCTTATGTCCTGGAAAGAGACGGGCTTGTCGTGGGGTGACGAAAAAGAGGTGACCGGACTGCAGACATGCATCCAGTCCCTGGTGAACAGGCCGATCAGGCTCGTCAATGTAGTCCAGGTTATGCTCGTCCACCGGATCCTCCCGTGTCAACAACGGGATTTTACTCTGTGGGAATTCAACCCGGCGCAGCACCAAACCCTCAACAGGCGCTTCGAAACGACGTATGAAGACGTCTGGAAGGTGCTAACCAAAGGCGCCGAGGCTCCCACATCTGCCTCTGAGGATCGCGGATACAGCTCGCAGCGTCACGCTAGCGAGGTAAGCTATTTTTCACCTTTTACAGGATGTTTCAGTTTTTCATTGTTTGACTCCATGTGGGATCTGAACTCCCTTACCTTTAACAGGCTTGGCATGTGATAGCCAGTGAAGCTGCTGGCTCCGGCGCCTTATGTGGTGCCGGAGAAGAAGGTCAAGAAGAAGAAGACCACGGGGACTCGAAAGAGTGCCCGTAACGTGGTGGTGTCGGACTCGTCAGCCGATGAGTCCGAGACACCCTCCTCCTGTGGAAACGAGGAGGAAGAAGAAGGAAAAAACCTCTCCCCCTCCAGCGGGGGGAGGAGAAAAAGGGAAGGCCGCCCCAATGGGGGAGGCCGAAGGGTCTAGAAACAGGAAGACCCCTCCGCCGGACTACTCCCCCAGCGCCGACGAGGACGACGAGGAGTGGCCGGACAGGGCCAAGCGTCCGGCGAAATCGTAAGTATCCGGATATCAGAGTGACTCATGATATTCCTAAGTCGTGTATCTTTCCATAATGCTGAACATAATTGTGCAGCCCGCCCCGGGCCGAACTCGACGATTCGTCGAGCGGCACCCTGGATTCGTCAGACATGAACCCGGTTCTGCCCGCTGTCTCCCCCGCACTGCAGATGACGCCGAAGTGGCGTCGCAACGAGCTCCGGGGCAGGAGGAGGTGGTCCTGGAGGAGCCGAAAGACGACCTCCCGGACCCCAGGAATAAGGGGGACAAGACCCCCCAGGGCTCCGGGTCCGGCTTTGAGCCGGACACCGTGCCAGAATCTTCAATGGTTCCGGACCGCGGTAGGCGAACTTCTTCCAAGAGGAGTAAGCCTTATGAGCCGGTGGCCTCCGTCCAACCGGAGGCGCCGGACAATCTGCTGGAGGTGCTTGACGGCGCCTCCATCGACGAGGAACATCGTACTATCATGAGTACGGTGATCCGGAAGGTTCAGTCTGCCAAGAGCGGACTGAACGAAGTTTGCGCTAGCCATCTAACAGGCTTCGAGGTAAGTAAAAAATATGTAAGAATATAGCCGCATAGACAGTATCCCCTGATGCTCTTTTTGGCGTTTGGAAAGAAAAGCCGAATAGAGGATCTATTAATTTTCGCAGGAGTCTGAAAAAGGAGTTAATATGCGTATGCAGGCTTCGCTGCTATCCACCGCCGCACTGTCTGCGGAGGTGGGTGTCCTGAAACAGGACCTCGGGAGGACCGAGCAAGAGCTCGGCCTTGCCAAGCGGCAGCTCGAGGAAAAAGAAGGTAAGAGATGCCTTTCAGAAAAAGTGCCTATAAAAAGGTGTGATTGCAAAAAAAATAACAGGATTGTACTGCTTATTTGTAGGGGCCACAAATGAGGTGGCGACCCTTAAGCAGGCGCTATCTGAGGCCAAAAAGAAAACGGCCGCGGAGCGCACCGAGCGAGGGAGACTTGGGGCTCAGGTCGGGAGGTGCAACAAGAGCTTCAGGCTCTCATGAAAAAACATGAGAGTTTGGAGCTTGAATCAAAGGCGCAAGCATCCGAGCTCGCGTCGGCCCTTGAGACCGCCAAGTCTGCCAAGGCCGAACCCCAAAAGGCCCTCCAAGAGTTGGAGGAGATGAGGAAGATAGCAGCGGGTAAGTCATTCTCTATGCAAAGCAGAAATATAAAAGTAAACTACTTGTTACTTACCCGAATCCGGAGCTCTCCAGGGGCATTCGCAGATCTTCCCCGCAGCGTATCCGCCGCCGCCGCATTCTACCGAGCTGAAGAGGGCAGCTCGTCGAAGAAGGTGTTCTGGTCTTAGTATTCTGAGGCCGGACACCCTGTGCCCTTGAGCGACTAGCTGAAACAGCTGGTCGAACTCCACAAGGCGGCCGAACAGGCCATGAAGGGCTTCATGGTTCGGCTGTGGCCCGGAGAGGTCCTGCCTGGGAGCTACTTCGGGCTGGTGCGGCGGCTGATGGAGGCCTGTCCAAGGCTTGAGGTCAACAAGCACTCCGTCTGCATTGAAGGTGCCCGGAGGGCCCTTGCCCGTGCAAAGGTGCACTGGGGTAAGCTGGACGGTGAGAAGCTTGTGAGGGACGGGCCGCCGCCGGGGAAGGAGCATCGCAAGCCCGAGAACTACTACAAGGATGTTCTTGCAGGTGCCCGCCTTGTGGCGGATGAATGTACCAAGGATGTAATTTTTGAATGAACTCGCTCGTGTTTATCCTGTGCGCTGAAAACTTGTTTATATGCGCTAAGCAATGCTTATTGGATTTAAAATATTATTTTCTGTGCGACCGTTTATCAAAAATTGAGAGATGGCCAGTCGTCGGCTTCTGCCCCCGTGCCACTAGTGCTGGGGTGTTCGGGATAAACCTGAGTGCTCTTTTACCCATGGTTGGGTCCTTCGAGGGAGGCGCTCAGCACAACGAACCAGGCAATCAGACTATAATGCTTGAACACTCTCACTTAGCCATAGAACTTTATAATATTAAATTTTGGCGAAGCCCCTAGTTCGGAAGACCAAATTCGGGGCGCTATCCACGCCTTGGCCGGACAAAGCCAGCTCCTCGCTCGAAGCGGCATAAGTCTTTAGGGACTCGAAAAACCTCTCGAACAGCGACCGGTCTCTCGCCTTATCATGACAGTCAGTTTTAGCTTTCTCCACTGAGGTGCTTAACCCAGCTGAACCGGGGCACAATCGCAGTGGTTCTCCTAGTGCTACCTTAGCCGATATAGCGGAACGTAAGGCACCAAAACATAGGAGCCGGGCAAACCCAACTATTGACCCAAATCATGATTCGGAGCCGATGCATATAGTGCTATAAGTTCGGGGTGCCGCACTTGTGAAAGTGTTCGGACTTCTCACACCATAATGAGGGGTACTGAAGCCCCTGGCGTATTTGCCGTACCATGGTGTACGGGTGCAATCATGTCATTTAACAAACATATATATGAAAATACGATGATGCAAAAAATAGACAAAAAAGCTATGCATTGTTTATAGAGGGGCTGTTTATCAAAGCCGAACGATACAAATAGTGCGATAAGCAAAAAGATACTGGACTATTTAACATGTCCTGAACAAGGGCAGGCTGCGGAAAATAATTCGAAACAGGTATACTGCTCGTAACAGAGACCACCTGGGGGTTCCATAATGCGGCGTGGCTTGTCTGCTTCCCTGGATCTTGCATCGTTTGTGCGGCAGTCGAATTGCCGAACAGGTCGTTCGAAGTGTGGAGTCCTGAAAGTAAGAAGAAAAAAAGGAATCCGATAGCCCCTAGTACGTTTTAAGCCGTATTTTGGGTGTGCCGTTATTGTGCCCCTTCCCTTGTGCCCATGGTATTTCAAGGGCGTAGCTGTGTAGCGAGGTACTGGTTTCGCTGTGTCGCGAGGGCTGGGGTTGGGGCCGCATTGCTACGCCTGCTCGGAACGTGCCAGACGGTCTTGTTTTAGGTTACTCCGGGCGCGCTTGGTAGTGTCCGGCTTTTTAACGGCCGTACTGGATAGTTGCCTAAGAAGGCCGCTTTGTACTATCGCTGCAAGGGCCGCCGTGTGCTCCTCTGTACGGAGGGAGCGTTCGGTGTTTCCATTGACCGTGATTACTCCTCGAGGTCCTGGCATCTTGAGCTTGAGGTATGCGTAGTGCGACACCGCATTGAACTTTGCGAATGCGGTTCGTCCGAGCAGGGCGTGATAGCCACTGCGGAATAGGACTATATCGAAGATTAACTCTTCGCTTCGGAAGTTATCTGGAGATCCGAAGACCACATCAAGTGTTACTGAGCCTGTGCAGTTGGCTTCTACACCTGGTGTGACGCCTTTAAAGGTCGTTTTTGTGGGCTTAATCCTTGAGGGATCTATGCCCATTTTTCGCACTGTATCCTGGTAAAGCAGGTTCAGGCTACTGCCGCCGTCCATGAGGACTCTTGTGAGATGAAATCCGTCGATGATTGGGTCGAGAACCAATGCGGCGAAGCCGCCATGACGGATGCTAGTGGGATGGTCCCTTCGATCAAAGGTGATCGGGCAGGAGGACCATGGGTTGAACTTTGGGGCGACTGGCTCCATCGCATATACGTCCCGTAACGCACGCTTCCGCTCCCTCTTGGGAATGTGGGTTGCGTATATCATGTTCACCATCCGCACTTGTGAGGGAAAACCCTTCTGTCCATTGTTGTTCGGTGGCCTGGGCTCCTCCTCGTCATCGCTATGCAGCCCCTTGTCTTTGTTTTCGGCTCTTAACTTGCCTGCCTGCTTGAACACCCAACAATCCCTGTTGGTGTGATTGGCTAGCCTTTCGGGGGTGCCATGGATCTGGCACAAGCGGTCGAGTATTCGGTCCAAACTGGATGGGCCCTGAGTATTCTTCTTGAATGGCTTTTTCCGCTGACCGGATTTATAGCCTCTGAATCCGACATTAACCGCCGTATCTTCATTACTGTCGCTGCTAACGTGACGTTTTTGCTTATTTCGACGTGTCCTACCACTTTTGTCCTTGGTATCCGAATTAACAGGGTTCTTAGCTAAGTTATTACTGCGAGCTAGCTAGCTGTCTTCTCCCGCACAAAAGCAGGTCATGAGTGTCGTGAGGGCTGCCATAGATTTCGGCTTTTCCTGTCCCAGGTGCCGGGCAAGCCACTCGTCGCGGATGTTATGCTTAAAGGCTGCTAGGGCCTCTGCGTCCGGAAAGTCGACTATCTGGTTTTTCTTTGTTAGGAACCGTGTCCAGAATTGCCTAGCCGATTCCTCTGGCTGATGGATTATGTGGCTTAAGTCGTCGGCATCCAGTAGTCGCACGTAGGTGCCCTGGAAGTTGTCAAGGAATGCGGCTTCCAGGTCCTCCCAAGAACCGATTGAGTCTGTTGGCAAGCTGTTAAGCCAATGCCGGGCCGGTCCTTTAAGTTTGAGCGGGTGGTATTTGATGGCGTGTAGATCATCGCCGCGTGCCATGTGGATGTGAAGGAGATAATCCTCGATCCATACCGCCGGATCTGTTGTGCCATCGTATGATTCGATGTTTACCATTTGAAACCTTCTTGGATTTTATGATCCATTACTTCATGTGTGAAGCATAGTGGGTGTGCGGCGCCCCAGTACTGGGCTATATCACGACGCAGCTCGGAAGAGCTATGTCTGTTGTGTTCGGCCCGGCCGAATTTGTTGTATCCGGAGTGAAGATCATCGTCACGTGCCGTAGGGCGCCTGCGCGATCCGTAGATCGATCTTGTTTGTCTTGCCTTATCCTCCAGTACGTCTCGCAGGTCTGGCGCATTTTCCCGTGCCTTAGTTGAGCGGCGTCGGGGCATGGCTTGGGTGGAGGGCCGAGAGGCCT
This sequence comes from Aegilops umbellulata, assembly GCA_032464435.1. Taxonomy (NCBI): domain Eukaryota; kingdom Viridiplantae; phylum Streptophyta; class Magnoliopsida; order Poales; family Poaceae; genus Aegilops; species Aegilops umbellulata. The sequence continues at coordinate 269,002,377 of CP136059.1, read as the reverse complement.
CTCTGTCGCGGCCGGGAGGTGGCCGGTCTGCCATGTCGTGCGCTGGTGATGTAGGCGCTTCCTCCTCTGATCGGGGTAGCGGCCTGCGCTTTGGGTAACTCTTGGAGGGGCGTTCGAGTTCATACTCTTCGGCCGCAAGGACTTCAGTCCATCTATCAGCTAGCAAATCTTGGTCAGCTCTAAGCTGTTGCTGCTTTTTCTTGAGGCTGTTTGCCGTGGCTAAAAGCCTGCCTTTGAAACGCTCTTGTTCGGCGGGGTCTGATGGTACGACGAATTCGTCGTTATCGAGGCTTGCCTCGTCTTCAGAGGGAGGCATATAGTTATCATCCTCAACCTCTCGGTCTGCCACTCTCTCAAGAGGGCTGGCTTCTCCATCTTCCTGCGCCGAATCTTGATGGGGTAGGTGTTCTTCGGCACTATCCGGGGTGGTATTATCTCCCGTGCCTGAATCACCGTTTTTGCTTTGGCGGGATTTAGAGCGGCGCCGCTGACGCCGGCGCTTTGGCTGTTTCTTGGAGGGGTCGTCCCCCGCTGTTCCATCACCATCTCCATCTTTTGGAGTGTCCACCATGTATATGTCATATGACGAGGTGGCCTTCCAGCGCCCTACAGGTGCTGGTTCCTGCTCGTCTCCTACATCGTCGTCCATACCGTCGATGTCTTCGGAGCCGAAGTCAAGCATGTCGGTTAAATCGTCGACAGTGCCTACAAAGTGGGTGGTGGGTGTGCTTTGAATTTCTTCATCGTCCGTATCCCACCCTCGCTGACCGTAGTACGGCCAGGGCTCTCCTGATAAAGAGAGAGACTTGAGGGAATTCAGGATGTCGCCGAAAGGCGAATGCTGAAAGATGTCCGCGGCGGTGAACTCCATTATCGGCGCCCAATCGGATTCGATTGGCAGGGGCGCGGGGGGTTCAGAGTCCGGAGAAGAGTCCGGATCCTCGGAGTCATGAGTCACGCGGAGTGCGGGGCTGGTGTTCGGCTCGATCGCCTTTGAGATTGCAGCCCCCGAGGTGACGTCCAACCGCTCATCCTTGATCGGCGCAATAGGCTCCGAGTTAAGGGTCGGAACCGGTGCATGTGCGGCCTCCAGGACACCGTTCGAAGGTAGAGCTAGATCATGCCCCTCGAGATAGTGGGGCGCGCTTGGCCGTGGCTCGAACCCGTCGAAGATCAAGTCTCCGCGGATATCCGCCGTGTAGTTTAAGCTTCCAAACCTGACTTGATGGCCAGGGACGTAGCTTTCGATCTGCTCCAGGTGGCCAAGTGAATTGGCCCGCAGAGCGAAGCTGCCGAAGACGAAGATCTGTCCGGGGAGAAAAGTCTCACCCTGGACCTCATCGCTATTGATGATCAAAGGAGCCATCGGACCTAAAGGCGACGACACAGAGGAACTCTCAATGAAAGCACCAATGTCGGTGTCGAAACCGGCGGATCTCGGGTAGGGGGTCCCGAACTGTGCATCTAGGTCGGATGGTAACAGGAGATAAGGGACACGAAGTTTACCCAGGTTCGGGCCCTCTTGATGGAGGTAAAACCCTACTCCTGCTTGATTAATATTGATGATATGGGTAGTACAAGAGTAGATCTACCACGAGATCAAGGAGGCTAAACCCTAGAAGCTAGCCTATGGTATGATTGTTGTGTATGGAGTTGATTGTCCTACGGACTACAACCCTCCGGTTTATATAGACACCGGATAGGGTTAGGGTTACACGGAGTCGGTTACAATGGTAGGAGATCTTGAATATCCGCACCGCCTAGCTTGCCTTCCACGCCAAGGAAAGTTCCATCCGGACACGGGACGAAGTCTTCAATCTTGTATCTTCATAGTCCAGGAGTCCGACGAAGGTATAGTCCGGCTACCCGAACACCCCCTAATCCGGGACTTCCTCAGACGTCTATGCGATAGAGCCAGTCGCCACAAAATTCAACCCATGGTCATCCTGCCCGATCACCTTCGGTCGCAGGGACCATCCGACCAGTATCCGTCATGGCGGTTCAGCCGCGTTGGTCCTTGACCCAATTATTGATGGGTTCCACCTCACGCGAGCCCTCATGGACGGTGGAAGCAGCCTTAACCCGCTCTATCAAGATACAGTGCGCAAAATGGGCATCGATCCATCAAGGATCAAGCCCACAAAAACTAGCTTTAAAGGAGTTATACGAGGTGTAGAGGCCCGCTGCACGGGCTCCATCACATTGGAGGTTGTCTTCGGATCCCCGGACAACTTCTGAAGTGAAGACTTGATCTTTGATATCGTCCCCTTTTGCAGTGGTTATCATGCACTGCTCAGACGAACTGTATTTGCTCAATTCAATGCGGTGCCACACTATGCCTACATCAAGCTCAAGATGCCCCATGCGGCGTCATAACAATCAATGGAAACACGAAACGCTCCCTCCGCACCGAGGAGCACACCGTGACCCTGGCAGCAGAAGCACAGAGCGGCCTTATCAAGAAGAACCTAAATTCGGCGGCCAAGCTCCTGGATACTATCAAAGGAGTTCGGACTACTCTGCAGCAGGACAGCCCAGCTCGTCAGGAGCTCGACTAGCAAATCGGCCTCCGTCTCATCCCCAACAAAATGGCGGCATTCGTACCATGCGTACATAACTACGCACTCGAAATACCATGGGCATAGACGGAGGCATAACTTGATTGTGGTCCATCATACGGCTCCCACACATACTTTTCTTTTCCTTCTTACCATTTCCTGGTCTCTTTTTCACAGGCCCCTCCCGACGGCCTAATCATCGGTCCTTTTGAAGGATAGATATACCAAGGCAGCGAGCAGTACAGACGTGTGGGGGAATTTCTAGATGTTCTTCTTGACCCGCACGCAGCTCCCCCTTGATCTTGGCATGTTCAATAGCCCTGTCTCTTATCGCACTATTTGTACAAATACGCTTTGACGTATTAATCAAACTATAATGGAAAGAGTTTGCGGCCCAACTTATGTGGCACTAGCTTACTTCTTCATTTTATTTCGCTATTCTTATCAATTGCACCCGTACACTTTGGTACGCTTTAAATTGGCTAGGGGCTTCATTACGCTCCATACTATGGCAACAAAGTCCGAACACTTTTACAGTACAGTTCAGCACCCCGAATTTTAGCATTATATGCATCGGCTCCGAATCATGTCTTTGGTCAATAGTTGGGTTGCCCGGCCTGTGCTTGCTACCTTACGTTCCGTCCTATCGGCTAGGGTAGAAAGGGGAGAACTACTGCGATTGTGTTTCTAGTTTACCTGAGCAAACACCTCAATAGAGAAAGCCGAAAACTGACTGTCATGATGCGGCGAGAGCTAGTCAGTTATTTGGAGGATAAAAATCTTTTGCGATATTTCCGCATTATGCGACGGATCGGCTTCCCCGATCAGGTGTTTACAGCACCCTAGTCCGGATTAACAAAATACCAACTAGGGGCTGCGCCTACATTTTTTATTGTCAAACTCCTATGGCTAAGTGAGGGTGATAAAGCCACATAGTCCGATTGCCTGGTTCGTTGCGCTAAACACCTCCTTCAAGGACCAAACTCTTGGATCAAGGGTGTTTAGATTCATCCCGAACAACCCCGTACTACCTACATGGGGGTTGAAGCCGACGACTGGCCAACTCTCAGATTGAACAAAATGACCGCACAGGAGGTAAAATTTTAAATAACAAACAAGCATTATATTACATCACAACCCTGTTTCATAATACAGGAAGGGATAACATGAATGACTTCATTCAAAGATAATGTCTTTTGAACACTGGCCCTCTACAATGCGGGATCCCTTGAGGATATCATCAAAATACCGCTCGGGTGTGCGGTGCTCCTTACCCGTGGGCGGTCCCTCGGACGCGAGCTTGACGGCGTCCATCTTCGCCCAATGCATCTTGACACGGGCGAAGGCCATCCGTGCACCTTCGATGCAGACCGACCGCTTGATGGCATCAAGCCGAGGGCAGGCATTGACCAGCCGCTTCACGAGCCCGAAGTAGCCGCTGGGTATGGCTTCGGTAGGCCATAAATGGATTATCCAATCCTTCATGGCCAGTTTGGCCACCATATGCAGTTCGGTCAGCTGTTTTAGCTGATCGCTAAAGGGCACCGGATGCTCTGGCCAAAGGTATTGCGACCAGAACAGCTTCTCCGCTGAGCTCCCCTCTTCGGCTCGGAAAAACTCCGCAGCGTCCGCAACACTACGCGGCATGATATGTCTCCAACGTATCTACAATTTTAGATTGTTCCATGCTATTATATTATCCTTCTAGGATGTTTTATATGCATTTATATGCTATTTTATATGATTTTGGGACTAACCTATTAACCCAGAGCCCAGTGCCAGTTTCTGTTTTTTCCTTGTTTTTGAGTATCGCAGAAAAAGAAAACCAAACGGAGTCCAATTGACCTGAAAATTGACGGAGATTATTTTTGGACTAGAAGAAGCCCGCGGAGCATCGGAGATGGACCAGAAGAGTCCCGAGGCACCCACGAGGGTGGGGGGTGCCCTACCCCCCTAGGCGCGCCCCTACCTCGTGGGCGCCTCGGAGACCCCCCTGACTTGTTCCCGACGCCAAAACCTCTTATATATACAAAACATAACCTAGATCGGGAGTTCCGCCGCCGCAAGCCTCTGTAGCCACCAAAAACCAATTGGTACCCTGTTCCGGCACCCTACCGGAGGGGGGATCCCTCACCGGTGGCCATCTTCATCATCCCGACGATCTCCGTGAAGAGGAGGGAGTAGTGCACCCTCGGGGCTAAGGGTATGTACCAGTATCTACGTGTTTGATCTCTCTCTCTCTCTCTCTCTCTCTCTCTCTCTCTCTCTCGTGTTCTTGATTTGGCACGATCTTGATGTATCGCGAGCTTTGCTATTATAGTTGGATCTTATGATGGTTCTCCCCCTCTACTCTCTTGTAATGGATTGAGTTTTCCCTTTGAAGTCATCTTATCGGATTGAGTCTTTAAGGATTTGAGAACACTTGATGTATGTCTTGCATGTGCTTATCTGTGGTGACAATGGGGTGTTCATGTGATTTACTTGATGCATGTTTTGTCGATCAACTTGCGGGTTCCGTGACCATGAGAACTTATGTATAGGGGTTGGCACACGTTTTCGTTTGGACTCTCTGGTAGAAACTTGTGGGCACTCTTTGAAGTTCTTTGTGTTGGTTGAATAGATGAATTTGAGATCGTGTGATGCATATCGTATAATCATACCCACGGATACTTGAGGTGACATTGGAGTATCTAGGTGACATTAGGGTTTTGATTGATTTGTGTCTTAAGGTGTTATTCTAGTACGAACTCTATGATAAATCGAACGGAAAGAATAGCTTCATGTTATTTTACTACAGACTGTTGAATAGATCGATCAGAAAGAATAACTTTGAGGTGGTTTCGTACCCTACAATAGTCTCTTCATTTGTTCTCTGCTATTAGTGACTTTGGAGTGACTGTTTGTTGCATGTCGAGGGATAGTTATATGATCCAATTATGTTATTATTGTTGAGAAAACTTGCACTAGTGACAGTATGAACCCTAGGCCTTGTTTCCTAGCATTGCAATACCGTTTACGCTCACTTTTATTACTTGTTACCTTGCTATTTTTATAATTCGAGATTACAAATACTTATATCTACCATCCATATTGCACTTGTATCACCATCTCTTCGCCGAATTAGTGCACCCATACAATTTACCATTGTATCGGGTGTGTTGGGGACACAAGAGACTCTTTGTTATTTGGTTGAAGGGTTGTTTGAGAGAGACCATCTTCATCCTACGCCTCCCACGGATTGATAAACCTTAGGTCATCCACTTGAGGGAAATTTGCTATTGTCCTACAAACCTCTGCACTTGGAGGCCCAACAACGTCTACAAGATGAAGGTTGCGTAGTAGACATCACGACAGATCCGCAAAGTCTCCTGGAGAACTCCAAATCCGGGTCAGTAAGAGATATCTTTTCTTCACAAATTTGCTTTGCATAATAAAGGCCTTATCTGCCGTGATTTTCTGGGCCTCCTGAATTTCCTGGAGGGCGTCGTGGGCTTCAAGCCGGGCATCTTGTGTACTTTGGCGGGCTTTGGCGAGCTTGGATTCTTGATCTGCAGCGCTGCACTCCAAGGACTCACATTTCTTCACGGCGTCCTGGAGCTGATGCTGGACCTCACCGACCCTGGCTTCATGTTTTTCACGGGCAGCTTGTTCCCTTGTCGCTTTCTTCTGGGCCTCAGCCAGCGCTCTCTTGAGGGTGTCCACCTCGGTCGCCGCTCCTACGAAACATCATGGCACTATGTTCAACACAAATCATTCATCCTTTCTGGATCTACAAAAGGTCATTATGTACCTTGACGGTCCTCCAACTGCTTTTTCACACGGCCGAGCTCTTCCTCGGTTCGCTCCAGACTCTGCTTTAGTTCAGAGACTTCGGTAGAATGAGAGGTTGCAGCCAGCAACGACAACCTGCTTATTCACGTAGACATGTATGGTTAGTCTCGTGCAAAAATTATTTGATCCTCTGTTCGGCTTTTCTTTACGAACACCGGACAGAGTCTCAGGGGCTACTGTCTATACTATGACATCTTTTACATAATTGCATCACATACCTCAAAGCCTGTTAGAAGGCTGGTGCAGGCTTCGGTCAGTCCGCATTTAACGGTCTGAACCCTCTCAACCACCATACCCATGAGGGTGCGGTGTTCCTCAACAATAGAGGCACTTCGCAGCGCTTCCATAAAGTATCTGGTGCCTCTGGATGGACAGAGGTCACCGGCGGAATAGGCGCATCTCCTTCTTTCAAAGAAGGTTGCTCGCCTAATTTCGGAGCCATATGGGTCTCTGGAATAGTATTCGGCTGGGGGCCGAATTGAATATCACCCCCATCGCTAGTCTCCAAGGGGATTTGCTCCCCCATGTGTCCGGCGGCCGAGGTCTCACCCTCTGGCGCCACCCTGACGGCCTCCTGCGTCTCTCCCTGGCCTGGGAAGGTCCTTCGAGATAGCACCTCAGCGTCGCCCGTGGCCTTTGAATCCAGCGAACCCCCTGATGAGGATCACGGAGGGCTGTCGTGGGCCGGACTGCAGTGCATGATTTAACATGTTAAAACTATGAAGTAAAGGAGTTGGATATGTGAGTGCGTCAGTGCCTTCAAGTACTTACGATTTGACCAGGGGCTTATCCCTGGGGCGCCACTCCGAGTTGCTGTCAGTATCCAGCGCGGTATCGTCCACGAGGGAGGCTCTCTCCTTCTTGGATGCTTCAACCTCCATATGCATGGAGGCTGCCCTCTTCTTCCTCCCCCCTCAGGGGGAGAGTTACTTTCCTCCTCCTCCTTGTCGTCCTCGGTAGGGGAGGAGTGGGTTTCGGCGTCTTCGGACGTCACGTCTGAAGTACCCTTACGGCGGAGGCCACTTCGGGTCTCCTTGGCTTTCTTCTTGGCCTTCTTCCCCGACACTTGGTAGGTTGTCGGAACCAGCATCTTCGTCAGAAGAGGGATTGCTGGGTTTTCGGGCAGCGAGCCGGACACTTGATCTGCTCCGCCTTCTTTATCGAGCGTTGAGAAAACAAATAGGGAAGCTTAGACATCCTCCTTAAGTGTACAAATAAAGGATACACCTTGAAAACACGAAAAACTTACCGGACTGGCGGGATGGGCCAGGTTGTACCCACGGTCTTCGGTCTCATTCGACCACGTCTCATTGGCCTTGAAGAGCACCTTCTAGCTGCCTTCGTGCGTAACGCCGAAGAACTGTTGAAGGGTCTGGTGCTTGGCCGGATCGAACTCCCACAAATTGCAGGTCCGGCTTTGACAAGGAAGGATCCGGCAGAAGAGCATCACCTGAATCACGTTGACGAGCTTGATGTTCTTATCCACCACGCTCTGGATGCGCATCTGCAGCGCTGCCAGCTCGTTTGATGAACCCAAGTCTAGGCCCTTCTCTAGCCAGGAGGTGAGCCACATCGGGGCCCCGGACTTGAATTCGGGAGCCGCGGCCCAAGAGGCGTCACGGGGCTCTGTGACGTAGAACCACAACTATTGCCACCCTTTGACGGTCTCCACAAAGGTGCCTTTGGGCCACATGACCTAGGATATCTTGCTCACCATAGCGCCTCCGCACTCTGCATGTTGACCACCCACCACCTTCGGCTTCACATTACAGATCTTTAGCCACAATCCGAAGTGGGGTGTGATGCGGAGGAAGGAATCGCACACGATGATGAAGGCCGAGATGTTGAGGAATGAATTTGGGGCCAGATCATGGAAATCTAGCCCGTAGTAGAACATGAGTCCGCGGATGAAAGGGTGAAGAGGAAACCCTAAACCGCGGACAAAGTGGGGGATGAATACCACCCTCTCGTGGGGATCCGGAGTGGGGATGATCTGCCCCTTTGCTGGAAGCCGGTGGGCAATTTCCGGGACCAAGTACACGGCCTCCCGGAGCTTCGTGATGTCCTTCTCCTTAACGGAGCAAACCATCCACTTGGCCTGTCATATGTCTCCATCGTATCTAAATTTCCAAACACTTTTGCCGTTGTTTTGGACTCTAACATGCAAGATTTGAATGGAACTAACCCGGCCTGACGTTGTTTTCAGCAGAATTGCCGTGGTGTTATTTTTATGCAGAAATAAAAGTTCTCGGAATGATGAAACTTCACGGAGAATATTTTTGGAATATATAAAAAATACCGGCGAAAGAATCAAGACCAGGGGGCCCACACCCTGTCCACGAGGGTGGGGGGCGCGCCCCTGTCTCATGGTCCCCCTGAGGCTCCACCAACCTCAACTCCAACTCCATATATTCACGTTCGGGGAGAAAAAAATCAGAGAGAGGGATTCATCGTGTTTTACGATACGGAGCCGCCGCCAAGCCCTAAACTCTCTTGGGAGGGCTGATCTGGAGTCCGTTCAGGGCTCCGGAGAGGGGAATCCGTCCCCGTTGTCATCATCAACCTTCCTCCATCACCAATTTTATGATGCTCACCGCCGTGCATGAGTAATTCCATCGTAGGCTTGTTGGACGATGATGGGTTGGATGAGATTTATCATGTAATCGAGTTAGTTTTGTTAGGGTTTGATCCCTAGTATCCACTATGTTCTGAGATTGATGTTGCTATGACTTTGCTATGCTTAATGCTTGTCACTAGGGCCCGGGTGCCATGAATTCAGATCTGAACCTATTATGTTTTCATGAATGTATGTGAGTTCTTGATCCTATCTTGCAAGTCATTAGTCACCTATTATGTGTTATGATCCGGTAACCCCGAAGTGACAATAATCGGGACCACTCCCGGTGATGGCCATAATTGAGGAGTTCGCGTATTCGCTAAGTGTTAATGCTTTGGTCCGGTATTCAATTAAAAGGAGGCCTTGATATCCCTTAGTTTCCAATAGGACCACGCTGCCACAGGAGGGTAGGACAAAAGATGTCATGCAAGTTCTTTTCCATAAGCACGTATGACTATATTCAGAATACATGCCTACATTACATTGATGAATTGGAGCTAGTTTTGTGTCACCCTATGTTATAACTATTGCATGAGGAATCGCATCCGACATAATTATCCATCACTGATCCAATGCCTACGAGCTTTTCAGATATTGATCTTTGCTTAGTTACTTTTCCGTTGCCACTATTACAATTACTACAAAGCTGCTACTGTTACTTTTGCCACCGTTACCGTTACTTCCATACTAATTTGCTACTAAATACTTTGCTGCAGATATTAAGTCTTCCAGGTGTGGTTGAATTTACAACTCAATTGCTAATACTTGAGAATATTCTTTGGCTCCCCTTGTGTCGAATCAATAAATTTGGGTTGAATACTCTACCCTCGAAAACTGTTGCGATCCCCTATAGTTGTGGGTTATCAAGACTATTTTCTGGCGCCATTGCTGGGGAGCATAGCTCTATTCTTTGAGTCACTTGGGATTTATATCTGCTGGTCACTATGAGGAACTTGAAAGACGAAAAAACCAAGATTTATCCCTCAACCTCGAGGGGAGGTAAGGAACTGCCATCTAGCTCTGCACTTGATTCTCCTTCTGTTTTGAGTAAACTTGTGACACCTAAACCTACTTCTGCTATTAATTCTGATATGTCGCATGTTATTGATGATGCCACTTCTGCTATGCATGATACTTATGATGAAACTATTTCTATGCTTGATAATACTGTGCCACTAGGTGAATTTCTGGATGAACAACTTGCTAGGGCTAGAGAGAATGAAATTATTGAAACTGATAATATTGATGAAAGTGATGATGAAGATTCTCCCCCTAGATTTTGATGAAACTGATACTATTGGAGGTTTTGAATTTCCTCTTCCCACTGTCAAGAAGAAATATGATATTCTTATTGTTGGGGATGTGCATATCCCCGTTGAGGTAACCTAGTGCTATTCAAAAATTCTCCAGTTTCATGCAATTCGGAATGAGTTTGTTAACAAGACTTGATCAACCTTGTTAGTGGATTCCTTTTGATGAGCATGAGATGGATGAAGTTAGAAAACACAAGTCTCTGTACCCTCCTTCTACTTTCTGTTATTTAGATTAAATAAAGCAAAAATATTATTTTCTGTCTGTTTTCTCAATTATCCGTGCAATAAAAAATGGAAATGTTAACGCCCACACGTGTGGGCGTTTGCACATCGCCCACACGCCTCCATCACCACTCATTTTGCCACGTATGAATAGATGACATCAGCAGATTTTTTTTTTGGTTTTCGGCTTAAAAAGGTTGTATCTCCTAAATAAAAAAGCGAACTAAAAATCCATTTTCACCATTAAATCCGTCTCGACGAGATCTTCAAAACTAGACCCCATGTTGATATGTTTCGATGAATTTTTTTGCCAGAAGTTTCCATGATGTTTACACTGCAGTTGCCATAGGGCTTAAACTAAAGTTGCCATGTGGCAATTTTAGTTTGTAGATCATGGCAATTTTAGTATTTTGATGATGGCAACTCCAGTACTTTGACCATGAAAATTATTTTTTGTATGAACCATGGCAATTTTACGTGCATGTACCATGGCAATTTTAGTTTATGGTTCATGTCAAGTCTAGTTTCTTAATTCCCCGCTTTATAAATGTCAAATTTTACTTTTAAATGTAGTAGAAAATAGCTGAAACATATCATGGCAACTTCAGTGTAAACATCATGGCAATTCATATGCAATAGACATGGCAACTTTTAATCCAAATTTTTTTTCATCAAAACATATCAACATGGGATCTAGTTTCGAGGATCTCATCGCGAGGGATTTAATGGTGAAAACGGATTTTCAATCGGATTTTTCATTTAAGAGATAAAACATTTTAAAAACTGAAAATCCAAAAAGATTCCTACATGCATGCATGCGATGACGTGGCAATTTGTTTACATTAGAGACGTGTGGTGCATCTCCCTTCCTGCCACACGTGTGGTAGTTAGCGTGACCCATAAAAAATACCCTAAAAATAAAAGTTCTCCAAATGCCCTGAAATTGGAATTTGATTTTTGTAGAATATTTAAGAATATCTGGCACTGAGAACACATCAGAGCGAGCCACCACCTGGCCACGAGGGTCTAGGGCGCGCCCACCCCCTGGGCGCGCCCCCTGCTTCGTGGGCCCCATGTGGCCCCCCTCCACTTATTCCCGTACCCACACACTTTGTCTTCCTCCAGAAAAATCACCACACAGCTCAAACTCGTGTTCTAGCTCATTTTGCTGCGATTCTCGATCTCCTTGCTCAAATCTCCACTCACAAAACTGCTTTGGGGGATTGTTCTTCGGTATGTGACTCCTCCGATTGTCCCAGTAGTTCTAATGCATGATATAGTCTCTAGGCACTTGTGGGAGTAGTTGCTATTAATTTCGTTGAGTTTGGTTCACTTTTATTTTGAGTTACTAAAAATTTCAGGAATTTTTAGAGGAAGAAATATGTTTAGGAAAATGTACCAAGGTGGTTCCTCAAATAAGCAAGGACCCAGGCTCGCGATACGTGAGCCGGACTATGAACTACCAAGAGAAGCTCAAGTGCGGCCTTGTAAATGGCTGTCAGAAGATTTTATGGTCCAAGCAGGAATTAAGGATGAATTTGACGCGTATGTGCGTAATGCTGAACTCAAGGGCTTCGTGTCAGATAAGTGCCCTCAATATCACTACCTAACTAATTCCTTTGTGAGAGGGTTTAAATTTACATCATCACGCAATTCTCACACTGTCCTATTTGATCTTTATGATAAATCTTATACCATGGACTTAGAAGATTTTAACATTGCTTGTAAACTCCCGCAGTGGGGTAATGCTAGTGAACCTCGCAAATCTGAATTTAAAGACTTTCTTGCTAGTATAACTGTGGGGGAATCTAGAGAAATCACGCAAGCTACCATAGGGAGCATCCATTTTCCTGCTATACATTATTTTGCTCTCTTTATAGGTAGATGTATTAATGGTAAGGATGAGGCATGTCACATGTGCGTTCTTGATCTCAGTTTTCTCAAGAGTGTTGTATTAGGAGATAAACAATATAACTTGGGGGCTATTGTTGCACGAAGGTTGCCTCATAACAGCATAAGTGGAGATTTGTTCGGTGGAATTTATGCAACCCGTTTAGCTAACTATCTTGAGGTACCCATAAAATGAAAATGATATGGAGTTGCCTCCTGCTTATCTTGATTTTAATGCTATGGTTCGACATCAGTTTATTGAGAGGAATGAACAGCCTCTCCAGTACCGACTAATCTTTGACATACGTCGTGTTGTCCATATTGCTCTCCCTGCTCCTACTTTCTTTGACTTTCAGGCAAAGGGGAGATATGTCATAACAGGGGAGGAGGCAAACGAGTATGAGAGGAGGGCGGAAGCAGTTCGCCTCCAAGCTGCAGCTCGTGAGGCAGTAGCGGATGCATCTCAGTACGACCCTAGTTACAACTTCGGATATCTTCCAGGCCATCCATGGGCATAGACCAACTTAGGCCAAAAGCCTAAGCATGGGGGAGTACGTATTTCTCACCGACATTACATTCATGTTCACACACTCATGCTAGTTGTCGATGCTCATACTTTTCCATTGTACTATCCATGCTAGTTTATTTTCCTTTTTCTTGCTTTCTTCTTAGGAAGTGTGCTTGAATAACCTTAAGAAAAAACCAAAAAAATTAGTTGTAGCTTTTAGCTAGTTTACTTTCCATCCCTGTAGTAGTAGTAATTAAAAGAAAACCCAAAAGGATTTCTCGTTCTTCTTTTGCTTGTTGGGAGCTTTCCCCTGTAAATAGTTTTATTTCCCTTCTTTTCTTTGGGGGTCGAGAGGAGAAGACCATGATGAAAATGTTGAAGTGGCTCTCATATGCATTATTGTTGATTTAACCAAGAGCCCATATTACCTTGTCTTCTCCCTTGAATTAAATGCTTGCAGATTCCAGCTTAGTCCAATGCACGTGCACTATTATTATTATCCACACCGTTTGGTCGTGCAAGTGAAAGGCAATAATGACGATATATGATGGACTGATTGAGATGAGAGAAGCTAGTATGAACTCGACCTCTCTTGTTTTTGTAAATATGATTAGTTCATCGTTCCTGATTCAGCCTATTATGAATAAAACATGTTTGCATTGACAATTAGAGATTACAGTTGCTTATGCCATGCTTAATTAGCTAGGAGTTTATAATGGTTTACCTTGCGTGCCAACATGCTATTAAAATGGTTGTGATGTGGTATGATAGGGTGGTATCCTCGTTTGAACGATTCAAGTGGCTTGACTTGGCACATGTTCACACATGTAGTTGAAACAAAATCAACATAGCCTCCACGATATTTATGTTCATGGTGAATTATATCCTACTCATGCTTGCACTCAATGTTGATTAATTTTAATGCATGTTCATGACTGTTGTCGCTCTCTAGTTGGTCGCTTCCCAGTCTCTTTCTAGCCTTCACTTGTACTAAGCAGGAATACGGCTTGTGCATCCACCTTCATAAACCCCAAAGTTATTCCATATGAGTCCACCATACCTTCCTATATGCGGTATCTACCTGCCGTTCCAAGTAAACTTGTATGTGCCAAACTCTAAACCTTCAAATGAAATTCTGTTTTGTATGCTCAAATAGCTCATGTATCAACTAGGGATGTTTGTATCTTCCATGCTAGGCGGGTTATTCTCAAGAGGAGTGGACTCCGCTCCTCACTCACGAGAAAATGGCTGGTCACCGGGATGCTCAGTCCCATGCTCAAACCAAATCAAAATAATTGCAAAAAAACTCCCGCATGACTGTTGTTAGTTGGAGGCACCCGTTGTTTCGAGCAAGCCATGGATTGATGCTTGTTGGTGGTGGGGGAGTATAAACTTTACCATTCTTCTTGGGAACCGCCTATAATGTGTGTAACATGGAAGATATCGGGATCTCTCGGTTGTTATGTTGACAATGAAAGTATGCCACTCAAAATATTATTTATCTCTATTTCAAAAATCAAGCTCTGGCACCTCTACAAATCCCTGCTTCCCTCTGCGAAGGGCCTATCTATTTACTTTTATGTTGAGTCATCATCCTCTTATTAAAAAGCACTAGTTGGAGAGCACCGCTGTCATTTGCATCCATTACTATTAATTTATATTGAGTATGACTATGCGTGGATCTCTTTTACCATGAATTACAATGTTTAGTCAATCCTTGATCTTCAGAGGTGCTCTGCATTTATGTTTTGCGGTCCCAGAAAGGGCTAGCAAGATACCATCTTGTTATATCATATTATGATTGTTTTGAGGAAGTGTTGTCATCGAAGATTTATCATTATTGCTCGCTAGTTGATTATGCCATTGATATGAGTAAACATGAGACCTAAATGTTTTTGTGAATATGGTTAGTTCATAATCTTTGCTGAAAATTTGAACGCTGGCTTTACATATTGACAACAACAAGAGCAAACAGAGTTTCTAGAAGTTTTTCTTTATCACTTTCAGTTTATCAACCGAATTTCTTGAGGACAAGCAAAGGTTTAAGCTTGGGGGAGTTGATACGTCTCCATCATATCTACTTTTCCAAACACTTTTGCTCTTGTTCTGGACTCTAACTTGCATGATTTGAATGGAACTAACCCGGACTGACGCTGTTTTCAGCAGAATTGCCATGGTGTTATTTTTGTGCAGAAATAGAAGTTCTCGGAATGACCTGAAACTTCACGGAGAATATTTTTGGAATATATAAAAAATACTGGCGAAAGAATCAAGACCAGGAGGCCCACACCCTGTCCACAAGGGTGGGGCGCCTACCCTCCCTGGTCGCGCCCCCTGTCTTGTGGGCCCCCTGAGGCTCCACTAACCTCAACTCCAACTCCATATATTCACGTTCAGGGAGAAAAAAAATCAGAGAGAGGGATTCATCGCATTTTACGATACGGAGCCGCCGCAAAGCCCTAAACTCTCTCGGGAGGGCTGATCTGGAGTCTGTTCGGGGCTCCGGAGAGGGGAATCCATCGCCGTTGTCATCATCAACCTTCCTCCATCACCAATCTCATGATTCTCACCGCCGTGTGTGAGTAATTCAATCGTTGGCTTGCTGGTCGGTGATGGGTTGGATGAGATTTATCATGTAGCCGAGTTAGTTTTGTTAGGGTTTGATCCCTAGTATCCACTATGTTCTGAGATTGATGTTGTTATGCTTAATGTTTGTCACTAGGGCCCGAGTGCCGCAAATTCAAATCTGAACCTATTATGTTTTCATGAATATATGTGAGTTCTTTCCTATCTTGCAAGTCATTAGTCACCTATTATGTGTTATGATTCGGTAACCCCGAAGTGACAATAATCGGGACCACTCTCGGTGATGGCCATAATTTGAGGAGTTCGTGTATTCACTAAGTGTTAAGGCTTTGGTCCGGTACTCTATTAAAAGGAGGCCTTAATATCCCTTAGTTTCCAATAGGACCCCGCTGCCACGCGAGGGTAGGGCAAAAGATGTCATGCAAGTTCTTTTCCATAAGCATGTATGACTATATTTGGAATACATGCCTACATTACATTGATGAATTGGAGCTAGTTTTGTGTCACCCTATGTTATAACTATTGCATGTGGAATCACATCCGACATAATTATCCATCACTGATCCAATGCCTACGAGCTTCTCACATATTGATATTTGCTTAGTTACTTTTCCGTTGCCACTATAACAATTACTACAAAGCTGCTACTGTTACTTTTGCCACCGTTACCGTTACTTCCATACTACTTTGCTACTAAATACTTTGCTGCAGATATTAAGTCTTTCAGATGTGGTTGAATTGACAACTCAATTGCTAATACTTGAGAATATTCTTTGGCTCCCCTTGTGTGGAATCGATAAATTTGGGTTGAATACTCTACCCTCAAAAATTGTTGCAATCCCCTATACTTGTGGGTTATCACCCTGCGCTCCGGATCCAGACATGGTCAGAGTGCTTTTTTGAAAGCGGAAAGGATGAGAGATTTGGCGTTGGAGCTTGAGAATGGGTAGGCAGAGAGAAGGAAGGCGTGGGTGACGGGGGTGAATCCTTATCTCCTTATAAAGGCGACAAATATCAAGTGCCTCCCCACTCGCCTTAACACTCGCTTATTTCCCAAGGGTCGTGCAGACGACGCGGTTGGATTACCCACGCCCGTATTGATGAGAATCCCGCAATAAGGGGACACTATCTCTTCTTCGACAAGACGTGCCAATAAAACCGCATCCTGAAATATGGAGCGGGAGGCTAAAAACGGTTCGAAATAGTGACCGGGCATTGACGTGATGTCACACTACAAAAGTTGTCTGTAGATTGGACTCGTGAAATATTATACTCTCTACGGGTGTGTGTGTGTGTGTGGTACTTGTTTTGCAGAGCTGGACACGATTTTGTGTTCGAAAACTGTTTTGGAGTATTCGGAGGAGGAACCCGCCTCGCAATTTCGAAGACAATCTGCGTGCCGGACACATCGTCATTGAAGCCTGATTCAGGGGCTACTGAGGGAGTCCTGGATTAAGGGGTCCTCGGGCGTCCGGGCTATGTAATGTGGGACGGATTGATGGTCTATGAAGATACAAGACAAAGAATTCTTCCCGTGTCCGGATGGGACTCCCCTTTGCGTGGATGGCAAGCTTGACGTGCGGATGTGTAGATTCTCTGTAAACCGACTTTGTACAACCCTAAGCCCCTCCGATGTCTATATAAACTAGAGGGTTTAGTCCGTAGAGGCAATCACAATCATACATGCTAGACTTCTAGGGTTTAGCCATTACGATCTCGTGGTAGATAAACTCTTGTAATCCTCATATGCATCAAGATCAATCAAGCAGGAAGTAGGGTATTACCTCCATCAAGAGGGCCCGAACCTGGGTAAACATCATGTCCCCTGTCTCCTGTTACCATCGACCTTAGACGCACAGTTCGGGACCCCCTACCCGAGATCCGCCGGTTTTGACACTGACACCCGCTACCAGTAGCCGCCTCCGCCGTGGGCCGCCGGGCAGAACCCGTGGACGGGCGTCGTCCATGCTTATCACATGCCCGTCCCGCGGGCTCATGCATCGGGTCTCCTTGGTTCCCGTCCAGCGGGCCACTAGGCATTCGTCGGCGCCCCCTACCAGCCCTACGGTGCCCTTCTCGCACCGCCACCCCTTGATGGCTAGGGTGTGCCCGCCCAGGCACCGCCCTATGAAGGCCAGCTGCCTCCGCCGGGACCTGCATCGTGGGACCCAGCCCTCCTGGCCGCCCAACACTCGGCGTTGTTGTCGAGCAACTATGGTGGTGGAGGCGACTGGTACATGGACTCGGGTGCTAGTGCGCACCTGACGGCTCATCCCGGTAACCTATCCTGTTCCACTCCATCTCACACACCCACTCGTATCACCGTTGGCAACGGTTCTTCTTTACCTAACACTCATGTCGGTAGTACTAGTTTTCCTTCTAATTCTACACCTATCACTATGTCTAATGTCCTCGTCTCACCTGAATTAGTCACTAATTTAGTTTCCATTTGTCGTCTTACTCGTGAGAATCCACTTACTGTTGAATTTGACGGTGTTGATTTTTCTGTGAAGGACGCCCGTACCCGAATGGTGCTTCACCAATGTGATAGCCCTGATGAGCTTAACCCCGTGCACGCCGGCGCCTCCACCTCCACACCTATCGCTCTCGCCGCCGGCGTCGACCTTTGGCATGCTCGCTTGGGCCACCCCAGCCCCGCCGTTTTGCGTCAGATTCTTAGGAGTTTTTCTTTCTCATGTAATAAGCTCGACGAGCATACTTGTGAGGCTTGTCGTTTGGGCAAGCACGTTCGTCTTCCCTTTAGTGCGTCTACTTCAGTTTCCACTTTTCTATTTCAGTTGCTTCATAGTGATGTTTGGACGTCTCCCGTTGCGAGTAACACAGGCTATCTATACTACTTGGTGATTTTAGATGATTATTCTCATTGTGTGTGGACTTTTCCTCTTCGTCATAAATCCGATGCTTTAGCCACACTCACCGCCTTTCATTCCTATGTCACCACCCAACACCAAAGGTTACCGGTGCTATGATCCTAGCACTCATCGTGTGTACACCTCAAGGCACGTGTACTTTGTTGAGACGGTGTTCCCTTTCTTTCAGGTCCCTCCTGCTGCGGCTTCTTCGGCGCTGGCCCCTGCGCCCCCTACCCGGAGTGATGCGCGGTGGCACCCCGCTGCAGCCCCCCGGCCCACGCCTTCTGCCGCCCCCTCCCGGGTTCTCGACTCCCTCCCCTGAGGTTGAGTTGAAGGAAATATGCCCTAGAGGCAATAATAAATTTGTTATTTATATTTCCTTATATCATGATAAATGTTTATTATTCATGCTAGAATTGTATTAACCGGAAACTTAGTACATGTGTGAATACATAGACAAACAGAGTGTCCCTAGTATGCCTCTACTTGACTAGCTCGTTAATCGAAGATGGTTAAGTTTCCTAGCCATAGACATGTGTTGTCATTTGATGAACGGGATCACATCATTAGATAATGATGTGATGGACAAGACCCATCTGTTAGCTTAGCACTATGATCGTTTAGTTTATTGCTATTGCTTTCTCCATGACTTATACATGTTCCTATGACTATGAGATTATGCAACTCCTGAATACCGGAGGAACACTTAGTGTGCTATCAAACGTCACAACGTAACTAAGTGATTATAAAGATGCTCTACAGGTGTCTCCGATGGTGTTTGTTGAGTTGGCATAGATCAAGATTAGGATTTGTCACTCCGAGTATCGGAGAGGTATCTTTGGGCCCTCTCAATAATGCACATCACTATAAGTCTTGCAAGCAATGTGACTAATGAGTTAGTTGCGGGATGATGCATTATAGAACGAGTAAAGAGACTTGCCGGTAACGAGATTGAACTAGGTATGAGGATACCGACGATCAAATCTCAGGCAAGTAACATACTGATGACAACGGGAACAACGTATGTTGTTATGCGGTTTGACCGATAAAGATCTTCGTAGGATATGTAGGAGCCAATATGAGCATCCAGGTTGCACTATTACTTATTGACCGGAGATGTGTCTTGGTCATGTCTACATAGTTCTTGAACCCGTAGGGTCCGGACGCTTAACGTTCAATGACGATTTGTATTATGAGTTTATGTGATTTGATGACCTAAGGTTGTACGGAGTCCTGGATGAGATCACGGACATGACGAGGAGTCTTGAAATGGTCGAGACATAAATATTGATATATTGGACCATGTTATTAGGACACCAGAAGTGTTCCGGATAGTTTTGGGTAAATCGAGAGTGCCGAAGGGGTTACCGGAACCCCCTGGGGGAACTAATGGGCCACCATGGGCCTTGTTGGATTGAGAGGAGGGAAGCCTGGGCAGGCCGCCCCCCTTGCAGTCCGAATTGGACAAGGAAAGGGGGGCGCTCTCCCTCTGCTTCCTTCCCCCTCTCTCCCTTGTGGTGGAATCCTACGAGTCCTAGTAGTCCTAGTAGGACTCCCCCTCCTTGGGCGCGCCCCCTAGGGACGGCCGGCCTCCCCCTCCCTCCTTTATATACATGGGGAGGGGGCACCCTAGAACACACAAGTTGATCTTTTAGCCATTCTCGGTGCCCCCCTCCACAGTTACACACCTCGTTCATATCGTCGTAGTGCTTAGGCGAAGCCCTGCGCCGGTAACTTCATCATCACTGTCGCCACGCCGTCGTGCTGACGAAAGTATCCCTCAGCCTCAACTAGATCAAGAGTACGAAGGACGTCATCGAGTTGAACGCGTGCTGAACATGGAGGTGCCGTACATTCATTGCTAGGATCGGTTGGATCGTGAAGATGTACGACTACATCAACCGCGTTGATAAAACGCTTCCGCTTTCGGTCTACGAAGGTACGTGGACACACTCTCCCCGCTCGTTGCTATGCTTCTCCTAGATAGATCTTGCGCGATCGTAGGATTTTTTCTTTGAAATACTACGTTCCCCAACAGTGGCATCCGAGCCAGGTCTATGCGTAGATGTTATATGCACGAGTAGAACACAAAGAGTTGTGGGCAATACTAGTCATACTACTTACCAGCATGTCATACTTTGATTCGGCGGTATTGTTGGATGAAGCGGCCCAGACCGACATTACATGACCATGTTCATGAGACTGGTTCTACCACCGTGCTTCGCATACAGGTGGCTAGTGGGTGTCTATTTCTTCAACTTTAGTTGAATCGAGTGTGACTACGCCCGGTCCTTGTTGAAGGCTAAAACAGCACACTTGACGAAAATCATTGTGGTTTTGATGCGTATGTAAGAACGGTTGTCTCTAAGCTTGTAGCAGCCACGTAAAACTTGCAACATAAAAGTAGAGGACGTCTAACTTGTTTTTGGAGGGCTTGCTGTGATGTGATATGGTCAAGACGTGATGATATATAATTTGTTTTATGAGATGATCATGTTTTGTAAAAGTTATCGGCAACTGGCAGGAGCCTTATGGTTGTTGTTGGAGATATTACTACTGGGCGTAAACTGGCCAAGACAGGTCGGGTTAACTTCATCAGTAGTTGAGTATGTTAAAGCCCATGAAGGCAGATGAGGGCTCAAGGCCCATAATCGGTTTAAGGCCTATAGCCGTAAACCGGCGTCGTTATGTAACTTGTATTGTAAGTTAGGAATAGTGGAGACCGAACCGGACACACCTATGAGCCGGTGTCGGGACTCTGTAAACCGACGGGTGTCAACCATGTATATAAGGGGACAACCCGGCGGCGGTTCGAGGACAACAGACAACAACTCGAGACTTAGGCGAAGCTTGTTTGCTCCCAAGTCATCGCAACCCCATCAATTCCATCACAACTAGACGTAGGCTTTTACCTTCATCGAAGGGGCCGAACTAGTATAAACTCTCTTGCATCCCTGTGTCCGCTTTAACCCCTTCAAGCTAACCCATAGCTATGGCTCCACGACTAAGTCCTTTCATGAGGACATCTGCCGTGACCAAACCACGACAGTTGGCGCCCACCGTGGGGCTATCGCACGATGGTTTCAAGTTCTTGGAGGGCAACTTCGAAGGACTCAAGGGTTACGCCATGGGCCGGATGACCAAGAGTCATCGCGGCAAGCTCTACATCGACGATGCAGGATGGGGCCCTGAGGTCGGCTTAATTGAGTACGGGTATCGGGTCCCCTTTGGTGGCATACACGTCTTCATTGGCAAGATCGGTGAACCGGGCCCTGAGCCGGACATCTGCACCGACCTCGTCGAAACGGCTCAGCGTGCATGATTCGCCCATGTTAAACCGGCCGTGAAGCGTGCCTTCATAGGAGTCATCTATGGAGGGGAATACGAGGATATATCGGAATCTGGTGATGAGACCGTCGTTTATCCCGGCGACGAGTCCTCGACCGGAGAAGCCGAGTCGTTATATCAGTTACAAGATGGCCGGATTGGGGGTTGTTCCGATGGCGACAGTATCCGGACCCCTCTGATCTGCCAAACCGGGTTGGAACATTCATGGCCGGTACACAGGCGGCGATCCACTCTTCGACCGCATCAGCAATGATCTCCGGGTCAGTGATGGCGATGGCAGCCGGGGCAGGAGACCCTGTGCGCCCACCGGCTCAAGTGTTATCTGATCTGTTTGATGCATTGGCTACACTCATGGCAGAGGCTAACCCGGCGGATCAGGACGCCCACAACGCGGAAATCGCAAAGGTGAAGGATCAGCTCACTCAGGCCAAGGCCGACTTAGCGGTTGAGAATGCCAGGATGACCGCAGAACGGGCCGCTTTGGATGCACAGGCTTATCGGCTTATGCTGGATCAGAACGCGTCACATGAAGTACTGAAGAGGAAGCACCGGTCTCGTTTACCTTCGGTTTTCGAGGCCAGAGACCTCTTTAACACTCCAGGAGCAGGAACCAGTAACCAGCCGGTGGTAAACCGGGCGGAAGCACCAGGAACGGGCGCGCTGGTTCAGCCTCGCTTGGTGGATCCGCCTCGTCAGAACAATATCGTACCTCAGCCTGTCCCAACACCTCCGGGTCATTATTCCAATCCGATGGACAACCTTGTTGCGGCCGCTTCACGGCTGGAGGCCATCCCAATTGAAGGTGATTCTCCGACAGCGGTGGAGACACGCCGGGTTAAGGAGCTTCTTCGAACAACTTTGATTCAACAAGAAGCATATTCATACAGCCGGGACCGAATTCACTCCACCCCTCGTCCAAGCCGGACCTACAGCAGGCGCATGGATGAACCGGCCATGTCAAGCAATGCACGAAACCGTGAAGCGCCCCGTGGGAACAACCCGGCAGGTGGTATTGGAGATGCTCAGGAAGTGGTGGACCGGGCCCGAGCGCGCAGGGAGGCCGGGTTAGCAGCACATTATGAGGCTCATCAGCTTACGCCGGTTCGTCCAACCACCTCGATCGAGCTAGGAGTTACCTCTAGTTCTTTGGGGGTGCCATGCCTTGTCCCCGCCTTACGCAATGTGCGCCTGCCCAAGGATTTCAAGGGCCCATGCAAGGTGCCGAATTACACCGCCATTTGTCTCCAGAAACATGGGTGGAGAGCTATGAGATGGCCATGGAGATGCTTGATGTGGATGATGCGGCGTGCGCGAAGTATATCACCATGATGCTAGAAGGAACGACTCGTACTTGGTTGAAAAGTTTACCGGCCAACTCCATCAGTTCATGGGCTGAGTTGAGATCCCAGTTTTTCCAGAATTTCAAAGATACATGTAAGCAGCCTATGTCGATAGTGGACTTAGCGGCCTGTGTCTAGGAAGAAGGAGAATCGATGACCCGTTGGGTGCGCCGGGTCTCGAAGATCTTGCACTCGTCAGACCGCATCAATGCCGATACAGCAGTTATAACCTTGGAGGGCAACTACCGGTTTGAACCTCTGAAGTTGAAATTGGGATGGTTGAAGCGCCATTGCAATGATATGGGGACCCTCATGGCTGCGTTAGTGAAGTATGCTGACTCTGCTAGTACCAAGGATCCTGAGTCTGACGATGACAAGACAGGTAAGGGAAAGAAGAGCAGCAACTCCAAGGGACAGCAGCACAACATGGCAGGACATGGAAACGGCGGCAAGCGTAAAGCAGATAGCATCATGGACTTTGTGGCTAATACCAATGCGCAGGATAAAGGCCAACGACGAAAGGGTAAACCGCCTAACCGCAGCGGAGCGCCCAATCCCAACCCGGACCGCTTGACTTACCTGTTAAACCAGCCCTGTCCAAAGCATGGGACAAAGGAGATGCCGGCCAACCACCTTTGGAAGGATTGCTACATCATGCAAGAGTTCAAAAATTCTAATACTTTCCGGTATGATCACGGATCAGGTGGCGGTTCAGGGCCCGGATCTCATGGGTCGGGTTACGGCGGAGGAAATTCCGGTTCAGGCTTCAGTGGCAATTAGCGCAGACAAAACAATCAAGGTAACCAGAGCAGCCAGGGTGGTTACAATCAGCAGCAGCAGCAGTCAGGGTATCAGAGGCACCCGAAGCAGTTGAATAGTGGGCAATATCATGTTTTCACCACTAGTTTGCACAAACTTGACAGAAAGGTTCATAAGCGGGCGGTGAACTCTGTTGAACCGGCAGTGCCCCGATACTTACGCTGGTCCGAGCAACCAATCGTGTGGAGCAGAGACGATCATCCTCCCCAGGTTGACAATCCAGATCAACTGGCGTTGGTGGTGGCGCCTCAGGTGGGAGGTTATAAGTTTACCAAGGTACTCATGGATGGAGGAAGCAGAATCAACATCCTCTATTATGAAACCTTCCGTTGCATGGGGTTGATAGATAAAAATCTTAAACCGTCCAATACGGTGTTCCATGGCGTGGTACCTGGTAAGTCAGCATATCCTGTTGGCAAAATAGCTCTAGAGGTGGCCTTTGGAGATGATTATGACTCCAGATCAGAAATATTGACCTTTGAGGTGGTGAAAATTCAGAGTCCATATCATGCCCTGTTCGGACGGCCGGCTTATGCCAAATTTATGGCACGACCCTGCTATGTCTATTTACAGCTCAAGATGCCGGGTCACAAAGGAACAATAACTGTCCATGGAAGCCGCAAGATCGCTTTGGAGTGTGAAGAAGGTGATGCGGCCTATGCTGAGTCGGTCTGTGCCACGGAGGAGTTAAAATTTTACAAGGATAATGTTGATCCGGCAGACATGACTCCGTTGAAAAAGCCAACTACGGAGCACGATCCGGCCCTGAAGTTTAAGTCGGCTGCTGAGACTAAGCTTGTTGACTTCGTACCTGGCGATTCATCCAAGCAGTTCAGTATCAGTGCAAACTTGGATCCGAAATAGGAAAGCGCGCTCATCGAGTTCATCCGTGAGATCCGGAACATCTTTGCATGGAAGCCTTCTGACATGCCAGGTGTACCGAGGGAACTCGCTGAGCACACCCTTAATATTGATCCCAAGTACAAACCGGTGAAGCAGTTTCTCCGCCGGTTCAACGAAGAAAGACACAAAGCTATTGGAGAGGAAGTGGCCAGGCTCTTAGCAGCTGGATTTATCATCAAAGTTTTCCATCCTGAATGGTTAGCTAATCCGGTGCTGGTTCTTAAGAAAAACGGCACCTGGCATATGTGTGTGGATTACACAGACCTTAACAAGGCTTGTCCAGCAAATCCTTTTGCCCTCACCGTATTGATCAAATTATTGATGCTACGGCGGGTTGTGAGCGTTTGAGCTTTCTGGATGCATATTCTGGTTATCATCAGATCAAGATGGCAGTTAAGGACCAGGAGAAGACGATGTTCATAACTCCCTTTGGAGCCTTCTGCTATGTGTCTATGCTCTTTGGTCTCAAGAGTGCCCAGGCAACTTATCAACGGTGTGTACAAAATTGCCTTCATAAGCAAATTGGCCGTAATGTACATGCCTATGTGGATGATATCGTGGTTAAGTCAAGGAAGAAGGAAACTCTGGTTGACGATTTGAAGGAAACTTTTGATAACCTACGGACATACGAGATGATGCTCAACCCGGCCAAGTGTGTTTTTGGTGTACCGGCAGGCAAATTATTGGGCTTTCTGGTGTCCAATAGGAGAATTGAGGCTAATCCGGAGAAGATCACAGCTATCACCTCCTTGGCTAAACCAAAGTGTATCAATGACGTTCAACGTTTGGCAGGCCGGATTGCCGCTTGAGCCGGTTTATCAGCCGACTTGGTGAGAAGGCGATTCCTTTGTATCAGATGCTAAAGAAGACGGATAACTTCGTCTGGAGTTCCGCCGCTCATGAAACATTTGAGGACTTAAAGCGGCAGCTCACCAATCCGCTTGTTCTTGCTGCTCCGATTGACAAGGAACCATTGCTGTTATATGTGGCAGCTAATGCTCGCGCAGTCAGCGTGGCTATTGTGGTGGAGCGCAAAGAGGCAGGCAAGGAATATCCGGTTCAACGTCCGGTTTACTATATTAGTGAGGTACTTATTGAATCCAAGCAAAGGTACCCGCATTGGCAGAAATTGGTGTACGGAGTTTTCATGGCAAGCCGGAAGCTTACACAGTACTTCTAAGGTCATCCCATGATAGTGTTCAGCTCTGCCCCTTTGGGAGACATAATCCAGAACAGGGAGGCGACTGGCCGGATTGCCAACTGGGCTATAGAGCTTGGGCCTCACGGGTTGAAATACATACCTCGGACGGCGGTCAAGTCTCAAGCACTTGTGGATTTCATCAATGATTGGACGGAATTACAAGCGCCTGAAGAAAAGCCGGATCACACCTATTGGACTATTCACTTTGATGGGTCCAGGCAATTGGAGGGCTCGGGGGCTGGAGTCGTGTTAACTTCCCCACGAGGTGATAAATTCTGTTACGTTCTCCGTTTAATGTTCCCTTGTACTAACAATATAGCTGAGTATGAAGCTTTACTCCATGGTCTCCGGATGGCTAAGGAGATGAATCTAAGCCGAGTTAAGTGCTTCGGTGACTCGGACCTGGTGGCTCAACAAGTATCTTGCACTTGGGATTCCAAGGATCCGCTCATGGCAGCATACCGTCGTGAGGTGGATATTGTTGCAGGTCATTTCAAAGGCTATCAGGTGGATCGTGTGGACCGACGGAAGAACGAAGCGGCGGACGCTTTAAGCCGGTTGGGTTCTCAACGTAAACCGGTTCCGCCTAATGTCTTCTTGGACGTTCTGCATAACCCGTCAGTCAAGCTCCCTGGTGAAAAGGATTTGGCTATTCCTGATCCGGAGGCTCAATTGGTGGCGGCTCTTCATGTCATCCCGGACTGGACGGTTCCTTATCTTGCGTACCTGAACCGGGGCGAGTTACCATAGGATGAGACCCTGGCCAGGCAAATAATCCGGCGATCCAAGTCCATGACTATTATCAATGGAGAGTTGCATTGTTGCAGTGTGACAGGGGCGTTTCAACGCTGTGTGTCTCCTGAGGAAGGCTGTGAAATCTTACGAGAAATCCATGAAGGAGATTGTGGTCATCACGCCGGTTCAAAATCTTTGCTGGCTAAAGCGTTTCGCCACGGCTTTTATTGGTTGACTGCTCATGCTAATGCGGAGGACCTTGTCAAACGATGTGATGGCTGTCAGAAGTTCTCACGACATGCTCATGTGCCGGCTCAAGAGTTGAGGATGATTCCAATCACTTGGCCGTTTGCAACTTGGGGCTGGACATGGTTGGGACTTTCAAAAGGTCCAAAGACAAGAAAACCCACCTCTTGGTGGCAGTTGACAAGTTCACAAAGTGGGTGGAGGCAGAGCCCGTTAGCAAGTGTGACGCAACCACGGCGGTTCAATTCATCAAAAAGGTGATTTTCCGGTTTGGCTTTCCACACAGTATCATCACTGATAATGGTACCAACCTGTCCAAGGGTGCTATGAAGGAGTTCCGTCAACGTGAGCACATCCGGCTTGACGTGTCATCAGTGGCTCACCCACAGTCCAATGGTCAAGCAGAGAGGGCTAATCAAGAGATCTTGCGAGGCATCATACCCCGGCTTATGGTTCCTTTGCAACAGACGCCGGGTTGTTGGGTTGAAGAGTTACCATCTGTATTATGGAGCATCAACACCACACCCAACAGATCAACAGGATACACACCATTCTTCATGGTTTATGGAGCGGAGGCGGTTCTCCCCAGTGATATCCGTCATGACTCACCTCGTGTAGTGGCATATGTTGAAGCGGACAACAAGGCAGCACCACAAGATGCTCTGGACCTGTTGGACGAGGAGCGTGACATAGCGGCTGCCCGTTCGGCGATTTATCAGCAAGATCTCCGTCGCTATCACAGTCGCCGAGTTAGAACCAGAACCTTTCAAGAAGGGGATTTGGTACTTCGTATCATCCAAGACCAGACAGACATGCACAAGTTATCCCCACCTTGGGAGGGACCTTTTGTGGTCATCAAGAATCTGCATAATGGGTCATACTACCTGATCGATATTCGAGAGCACAAAGACTCACGTACATCAGAGGAGGAGACCAACAGGCCGTGGAACATAGCTCATCTTCGGCCTTACTATACTTGAGCCATAGGCTCTACTTATGTACATATTATGACAATGTATATATTATGAATAATGCAATAAACCGGAGCCTCGGCTAAAGCGGGGTCTCTGTTCTTTTTACATCATGTGTGGTTACACGGAGTTTCTGTCTTAAAGCGGCCTCCGGTTTACCCCTTGAGTAAGCTTTTCCAAAGCTTTATATCATATCACTTGGGGGCTTGGTCGTGTCCGAACCATAGCAACGCCATTTGGTAGGCAAAAAGCCACAGCATCACTTGGGGACTTGGTCATGTCTGAACCATAGCCACGCCTCTTGATCGGCCTAGTGCCACAACATCACTTGGGGGCTTTGGTTGAACCCAAACCATCGCTACACCTCTTGATCGGCGTAATGCCAACGCATCATTTGGGGACCTGGCTGACTTGAACCATAGCTACGCCTTTTTGGGGGCATGGTCTTGTCCGACCATGGTAATGCCACTTGATCGGCTCAAAGCCTCATTTGCAAATGGTTTATCTTTGCCTTTGCTTGAATTCTGCTCTTTTTTGCTAAAGACCTTCTTCTCTTCTTTTTTGCGTTTTCAAACTGAAATTGTTAAACCGGTTCAATTGTCAATTACAAATTGACGGAACACAGTCAAATCTTAATCCGGAGACTAACTGCCCGGCTTGATTTTTTATTACCGTTTTATTATGGAGTAAAACCGGTGTTTATCATAAACCGTCCTTATATAAATAAGAGTTGTTTTCTCCTCCAACAGTGTGGGCTTATTAAACCCCGCTTCAAGATTGGCCAAGCCAACTTCATGCCCAACGATGGCAGGTATTATGTATCTCAATATTTGGTCATATATTTAAACCTAAGCTATTATCTTTGGTTTCACATACATAGATATCATAACCCGTTCAGCGATAAACCGCGACGGCGCTTTAAGTCTCTTTGGCTGCAGAAAAACAGTGTGGAGATGGATAATTCAAAAGAAGCATCAATTGCAATAAATATGCACGAAGGCATATCAACACCAAGTGTATTAGCTAATCTATTACAAGGCAATTCAGTGCCCAAATAAGATCATTGTTTTCTACATATCGCGGTGTTTTAAACAGGAATCCGGTTCATTCTTGGTCACCAGCTTGACCTGATGGTTGCGGGTCATCTCGCGCCGGTTCAGCCTCTTCCTCCCTACCCAGCGGCTGGAAATCAACAGTTGCCCAGTCGATTCCAGTTAATGCTTGAAAGACAGCTTCATCACTGATCAGCAACGACGGTTCAATATCAGGAGCGTAAGTATGCTTACGGATTGGCGGGACAAGATTCTCCGCTTCAGGGATTGGTGCAGCAACACGTTTGTTTTGATCATCGTAATTGGCTTGATAGTGGGACAGATCCGCTTCTTCCGCCAGCTGACAAGCCAAAGGGCGCACTTCCCGGTTTATGGCTCGGAGATCGTCTTGATTGAATTCTGTCCCATCTTCTTTCAAACTGGGATAGCCTTGGGCCGCTTCAACAGGATCAAAGTCACGCACCCATGCCTTGGCCCGGATTAAGGCGTTTATAGCACCTGTTCTCGCAGCGGATCTCTTCAGCTCTTCAACCCAGGCAGGAAGCATGGATAGCCTTTCAAGGGTGTCCTTGATCAAAGTGGGCGGCAGATTGTTATGAGATGCGATATAAATGATCTGTTGGGCACCCGTGTATAGTTGCTCTATCAAAGTATAGGCAGCCTTCAGCTTCTTCCGCACATTCGATCCCAGGTGGCCAATGCGAGTTCCTACATCATCATAAGGGTTATTAAACCGGCAGATGCATATCAAGGTCTGCTCGAATCAGAAGAACAAGGATACTTACCAAAGATAGCAGCAGTCATGGCATGAACCTGTCGCTTCACACTGGTCAGATCATCAGCCATCGGTTTGAGAGCGGCTTCGGCTTTCTCAGCCCTTTGCGTTAAAGCCCTCCTTAAGTTTCTCCATGACGCTTAAAGCGCTGGTTAATTCCTCTTTTGCCTTAGAGGTTTCGGCTTGTTGGGACTTCAGGTTTTCCTGCAGGTCGGTGATTTGACTTTCTCTTTTGCTCAGCTCACCCTGCATATAGATGATTATATGATGAAAATGACGATACAGATTTGAAGTACCAACCACATAACAAGTTATGCCCTTAGTACTTGGGGGCTAATGAATATTTGCTCTTCATCATACAATTCTTACAAAGTCCCAAGCTCAATACAAGTATTCAACTTGGCACTTGGGGGCTAATGGCTATTTGCTCAGTGACTACTGATACAGGAATTTTTATCATCTAACAGTACCAGTTTAACTGCATACAGTTGAACCGGCCCTTGGGGGCTACGTCAGCAAAGTACATATGAGTTAAAGTTATATTGCAAAGTCCCGGTTTAAGTTGATATCTTAACCGTCACTTGGGGGCTATTGGAGTTGACATATTATAATATACAAGCAAAAAAGTATATAAGAAATTACCTCATATCTGTCCATCATCATATTGACCAGACCGGCTTCATAATCACGGCTGGTGTATAGCCGGTTCAGAGAGCCGGAATGGAGATCTTGGGCGTTCAGAGCAGCATAGGTTGCTAAATCGGCATTCCACTTGCCTTTACCAATTGCAGCGAATTCATCTTTGGCAGTGTGCCTGGATAACGCGACAAGATTACCTGGCTTAGTACAGCCAATGCCGATGATAAGGACTTCGTCATCTTTCTCTTCGCCAGTTCGTACTGGGGTCGCCGGTTTGTCAGTGTACTTCGGTGGACTAGCTATTTTGTTAATCCGGACAGGGCTTGTTGGCTGATCAGTAGGGCCTGTGGCATCAACATGTGCCTCTTCAGCGACAAAGTCATGATCTTGCGGTGGTGGGTCATTCAGCGCATCATCACGATTGGCTTCTTTAGGATCTGGTACTTCATCCGGTTCAGTAGCGGCATTTTCCTCTGCCATATTGTTCAAGCGAGCCTTCTTGCTTGGTCTGGGTTTGGCCCTAAGAAAGGAAGTTAACAAGGATCAATACAATTTTTGTTAAAATATATGAAAGATACAAGATGTAATATAACTTACCCAAGCACCGTTTTAAGTGGTGGAAGCTGGGTGGCTGATGACTCGCCGGAGGATGAATGAGAAGTGCCCTGATAATCGGAGTCAGGCGGATTAAGAGGTTGACGAAAACAACCTGCTTTAGGGCAAGCCTTGACAAGAGAGTTAGAGACCTCTGAATGGCGTTTCCGAACCGGACTGTTCGGTAAACCGGCGGAGGTAACTACCTGGCCGCTGTGCCGGGTTGTGCGGCGAGCTTCGTGCTGTTGTGTCTTCACAAGAAAGTGTGGGTCCAAATAAGCAAGAGGATGAGAAAATTTAACTTTCCAGTTTGCTCGACGGATTTTTAGTGAAGGCAAAGGGTTTGAATCGGAGAAAAGAACGATTACCTCTACAGCATTAGCATGACTGACTTCGGCGTTGTCCTGGCAATAATCATCATCAATAAGACATATGAAAAATAAACCAAGTGAGTCAAGCTCTACCTCAAGGTCCAGGTTACCCACATCATCATCAGCTGGTGGATCGGAGGATGCAGTGGTTCTTTTTCTGTTAGCAGGTTTCTTCACAACTCTGGATTTTGGCCGGGTTGGCTTCTCCAGTTTCTCTTGCGGTGGCTTCTTGCTCCAAAACAGATCATCGCCCTGTTTTAAAGATATTAACATTGTCAGGGGATATTTCGAACAAAAGCAGATTCAGTAAAAGCATAAGGTATGAGTCTTACAACGGGTGGTTTTTTAATGGCGCAGAAAGGAGGTAGGCCGGTTTGAGCACGGACAGCTTCTGGTTCATTTAATATCTTTTTCACAGCCTCAGTAACTTCGTCATCTGTAAGCTAGATATCAATGTGCCATTGAGGGTCTTTTAAATCTTCAGTATATTCGCACATCAAACCGTGGCGCTGGCTAAGGGGTAGTATGCTCCAAGATATCCAGCAGCGAGCAAAGTCAACCCCGGTCAACCCGTTTGCCATGAAGGCCCTCAGCTTGGATAATTGATGAGAATACTTGAGTCTTTCCTTAGCAGTCAGCCTATGTGGGAAAGGGTGTGTATTGCTCAGACGTTCCGGACGGTAACCCGGCAGGGGATTTTCTTCTTCAGGAGAAGTGTCTTTGCAGTAAAACCATGTTTGGTTCCACTCTTTGGGGTGGCTGTGAAGTTTGGCGTGAGGGAAGGTGACTTATTCCCTCTTCTGAATTGCCATACCGCCCAGTTCCATATTGGGTCCGTCTGTGAATTCAGTACGGCGGTTCAGGTGAAAGCAATCCTGGAATAACTCTACTGTAGGTTCTTCTTGAAGGTACACCTCACAGAACACTTGAAAGTGGCAAATGTTGGTCACGGAGTTAGGACCAGTATCTTGAGGACGCAGTTGGAACTTGGCCAAGACATCCCGATAAAACTTTGAATCGGGAGGGTTGAAGCCCCGGGCTAGGTGATCAGCAAAAACTACGACTTCCCCTTCTTGAGGTTTTGGAGGACATTCCGGGCCAGGGACCCTCCAGTGAATGACTTCTTGCTTACTTAAAGCGCCAGTTCTGACCAAATTGTTCAAACCGGCTTCGGTCACTCAAGAAGGGACCCAGTTACACTCATATGCTTATTTGGCCATGGCAAGATCTACAAAGCAATAATTACCGGTTCAAAAATATGTTGGCAAAGTATACGCTGATGCATACTTTGCTAAACCGGAGGCAGTAATGTATAATCCGGAGTTTTACAAAGCGACGGTGCCCTACTAAAAGGATTTTGGCGGTTCAACAAGGGGACTAATGGTGTATACCGGATTGTCAATTTTTCTACAAAGTTAAACCACCTGGTGTAAACATTGAGGAGTCAAGATTGCGGATGAGTAAGTACACAAAAACAGATTTCACAAAGTTATATTACAGTTTCGGATCTGGAGCATGTTCAGAAAAGAGATAAATATTCAAAGCCTAAAAGGAGCAGTACCGAATTAATGAGCAAAGGTACAAGTAAGATCTATGGTCTTGAGATGCGTAAAGTGAAGACGGAGGTTAAAAAACTACGACTACACAGAGCAGAGATTCAGAAGTTCATCTAAGATCTATCATATGAACAAGAAGCAGATGATGAACACTGAGGAACTTGGAAACCCTAGAACAGATCTATGGTGGAAAGGATAGAAGACATACCGGAGTTGAGGAAGAAGCGGAAGATCACCGCGATGCTCTGGTACACTCAGGGTGGGGCAGCGGCCAAGGTCGGAGCCGAAGTCGACGGTGGTGGCGAAGCTCTAGAAGCTGAGCGGCGCGAGGTGGACGAAGCAGAAGGGCACGAAGGGGAAAAAGAAATGACCCTGCGGTTCTATTTATAAAGCAAGGGACATGTGTCAGGCGCGAAAATCAAGGGGCTGCAAGTTTGGAAACGGAGCTGTCGCCTTGATTGTCGCAGATCTATTAATAAGGAGGTATCATGTATAGTTTCTTTATAACAGATGACGTCATGCCGGTTTACAGCAATCTGATAAGATGATGTCATGACAGTTTACCAAGCTACAAGAAGATGTTGAAGATGAAGTTTTTTGCTAAGGATTGACATGAACCTGTTCAAATCAATCTAGGGCCTAATGTTGGAGATATTACTACTGGGCGTAAACCGGCCAAGACAGGCCGGGTTAACTTCATTAGTAGTTGAGTATGTTAAAGCCCATGAAGGCAGATGAGGGATCAAGGCCCATAATCGGTTTAAGGACTATAGTCGTAAACCGGCGTCGGTATGTAACTTGTATTGTAAGTTAGGAATAGTGGATACCGAACCGGACACACCTATGAGCCGGTGTCGGGACTCTGTAAACCGACGGGCGTCACCCATGTATATAAGGGGACGACCCGGCGGAAGTTCGAGGACAATAGACAACAACTCGAGACTTAGGCGAATCTTGTTTGCTCCCTAGTCATCGAAACCCCATCAATTCCATCACAACTAGACGTAGGCTTTTACCTTCATCGAAGGGGCCGAACTAGTATAAACTCTCTTGCGTCCCTGTGTCTGCTTTAAGCCCTTCAAGCTAACCTATAGCGATGGCTCCACGACTAAGTCCTTTCATGAGGACATCTGTCGTGACCAAACCACGACAGTTGTCGCTTTATTGTATGAAATGCAATCGCCATGTAATTGCTTTACTTTATCACTAAGCGGTAGCGATAGTTGTAGAAGCAATAGTTGTCGAGACAACAACGATGCTTCGATGGAGATCAAGGTGTCAAGCCGGTGATGATGGTGATCATGACGGTGCTTTGGAGATGGAGATCAAAGGCACAAGATGATGATGGCCATATCATATCACTTATATTGATTGCATGTGATGTTTATCCTTTATGCATCTTATTTTGCTTAGTTCAGCGGTAGCATTATAAGATGATCTCAAGGTACAAGTGTTCTCCCTGAGTATGCACCGTTGCTACAGTTCGTCGTGCCGAGACACCACATGATGATCGGGTGTCATAAGCTCTACGTTCACATCCAACGGGTGCGAGCCAGTTTTGCACACACAGAATACTCGGGTTAAACTTGACGAGCCTAGCATATGCGGATATGGCCTCGGAACATTGAGACCGAAAGGTTGAGCGTGAATCATATAGTAGATATGATCAACATAGTGATGTTCACCATTCAAAACTACTCCATCTCACGTGATGATTGGACATGGTTTAGTTGATTTGGATCACGTGATCACTTAGATGATTAGAGGGATATCTATCTAAGTGGGAGTTCTTAGGTAATATGATTAATTGAACTTTAATTTATCATGAACTTAGTACTTGATAGTATTTTGCATGTCTATGTTGTTGTAGATCAATGGCCCGTGCTACTGTTCCTTTGAATTTTAATGCGTTCCTAGAGAAAGCTAAGTTGAAAGATGATGGTAGCAACTACACGGACTGGGTCCGTAACTTGAGGATTATCCTCATTGCTCCATAGAAGAATTACGTCCTAGAAGCACTGCTAGGTGCAAGACCCGCTACTGGTGCAACGTTGAACATTATGAATGCCTGGCAGAGCAAAGCTGATGACTGCTCGATAATTCAGTGTGCAATGCTTTACGGCTTAGAACCGGGACTTCAACGATGTTTTGAACGTCATGGAGCATATGAGATGTTCCAGGAGTTGAAGTTAATATTTGAAGCCAATGCCCAGATTGAGAGATCTGAAGTTTCCAATAAGTTCTATAGCTACAAAATGGAGGAGAATAGTTATGTCAGTGAACACATACTCAAAACGTTTGGGTACCACAATCACTTGACTCAACTGGGAGTTAATCTTCCGGTTGATAGTGTCATTGACAGAGTTCTTCAATCACTGCCACCAAGCTACAAAAGCTTCGTGATAAACTATAATATGCAAGGGATGGATAAGACAATTCCCGAGCTCTTCGCGATGCTAAAGGCTGCGGAGGTAGAAATCAAGAAGGAGCATCAAGTGTTGATGGTTAACAAGACCACTAGTTTCAAGAAAAAGGGCAAAGGGAATAAAGGGAACTTCAAGAAGAACGGCAAGCAAGTTGCTGCTCAAGTGAAGAAGCCCAAGTCTGGATCTAAGCCTTAGACTGAGTGCTTCTGCTGCAAAGGGTCTGGTCACTGGAAACGGAACTGCCCCAAGTATTTGGCGGATAAGAAGGATGGCAAAGTGAAAGGTATATTTGATATACATGTTATTGATGTGTACCTTACTAATGCTTGTAGTAGCGCCTGGGTATTTGATACTGGTTATGTTGCTCATATTTGCAGCTCGAAACAGGGGCTATGGATTAAGCGAAGATTGGCTAAGGACGAGGAGACGATGCGCGTGGGAAATGGTTCCAAAGTCGATGTGATCACCGTCGGTACGCTACCTCTACATCTACCTTAGGGATTAGTTTTAGACCTGGATAATTGTTATCTGGATCTTATTTGATGCGAGATGGTTATTCACTTAAATCAGAGAATAATGGTTGTTCTATTTATATGAGAAATATCTTTCATGGTCATGCACCCTTGATGAGTGGTCTATTTTTGTTGAATCTCGACAGTAGTGATACACATATTCATAGTATTGAAGCCAAAAGATATAAGTTCAATAATGATAGTGCAACTTATTTGTGGCACTACCGTTTAGGTCATATTGGTGTAAAGTGCATGAAAAAACTCCATGCTGATGGGCTTTTGGAATCACTTGATTATGAATCACTTGATGCTTGCGAACCATGCCTCATGGGCAAGATGACTAAGACTCCGTTCTCCGGAACTATGGAGCGAGCAACAGACTTATTGGAAATAATACATATGGATGTATGCGATCCGATGAGTGTTGTGCCTCACGGCGGGTATCGTTATTTTCTGACCTTCACGGATGATTTGAGCAGATATGTGTATATCTACTTGATGAAAAATTAGTCTGAAACATTTGAAAAGTTCAAAGAATTTCAGAGTGAAGTAGAGAATCGTCGTAACAAGAAAATAGAGTTTCTACGATCTGATCGTGGAGGAGAATATTTGAGTTACGAGTTTGGTATTCATTTGAAACAATGCGGAATAGTTTCGCAACTCATGCCACCTGGAACACCACAACGAAATGGTGTGTCCGAACGTCGTAACCGTACTTTATTGGATATGGTGCAATCTATGATGTCTCTTACTGATTTACTGCTATCGTTTTGGTGTTATGCTTTAGAGATGGTTGCATTCACGTTAAATAGGGCACCATCTAAATCCGTTGAGACTACACCATATGAACTGTGGTTTGGCAAAAAAACCAAGTTTTCGTTTCTTAAAGTTTGGGGACGCGATGCTTATGTGAAAAAGCTTCAACCTGATAAGCTCGAACCCAAATCGGAGAAATGTGTCTTCATAGGATACCCAAAGGAGACTGTTGGGTACACCTTCTATCACAGCTCCAAAGGCAAGATATTCGTTGCTAAGAATGGATCCTTTGTAGAGAAGGAGTTTCTCTCAAAAGAAGTGAGTGGGAGGAAAGTAGAACTTGATGAGGTAATTGTACCTGCTCCCTGATTGGAAAGTAGTTCATCACAGTAATCAGTTCCAGTGATACCTACACCAATTAGTGAGGAAGCTAATGATGATGATCGTGAAACTTCTGATCAAGTTACTACCGAACCTCGTAGGTCAACCAGAGTAAGATCCGCACCGGAGTGGTACCGTAATCCTGTTCTGGAGGTCATGTTACTTTACCATGCCGAACCTACGAACTATGAGGAAGCGATGATGAGCCTAAATTCTGCGAAATGGCTTGAGGCCATGAAATCTGAGATGGGATCCATGTATGAGAACAAAGTGTTGACTTTGGTTGACTTGCCTAATGATCGGCAAGCCATAGAGAATAAATGGATCTTCAAGAAGAAGACTGACGCTGATGGTAATTGATACGTCTCCAACGTAGCTATAATTTTTTATTGTTCCATGCTATTGTATTATCTGTTTTGGATGTTTAATGGGCTTTAATATACTCCTTTATATTATTTTTGGAACTAACCTATTAATCGATGGCCCAATGCATTGCTGTTTTTGCCTATTTCAGTGTTTCACAGAAAAGGAATATCAAACGGAATCCAAACGGAACGAAACCTTCGCGAGGATCTTTCTTGGAACAAACGCA
The DNA here is from genome assembly GCA_032464435.1 of Aegilops umbellulata. Classification (NCBI taxonomy): domain Eukaryota; kingdom Viridiplantae; phylum Streptophyta; class Magnoliopsida; order Poales; family Poaceae; genus Aegilops; species Aegilops umbellulata. The sequence goes on along the minus strand of CP136059.1, from coordinate 268,964,762 downwards.
ACCTAGGAGACTTGGAGTGGAAGTCAGAGACGCAACGAGGCGGCCACGAGGCAGGAGGGCACGCCCAAGGGGGCAGGCGCGTCCCCACCCTCGTGGGCCCCTCGTAGCTCCACCGACCTACTTCTTTCGCCTATATATACTCTTATACCCTAAAAACATCCACGGGAGCCACGAAACCACTTTTCCACCGCCGCAACCTTCTGTACCCCTGAGATCCCATCTTGGGGCCTTTGCCGGACGGAGATTCGATCACGGAGGGCTTCTACATCAACACCATAGCCTCTCCGATGATGTGTGAGTAGTTTACCACAGACCTTCGGGTCCATAGTTATTAGCTAGATGGCTTCTACTCTCTCTTTAATTCTCAATACAAAGTTCTCCTCGATGTTCTTGGAGATCTATTCGATGTAATACTTTTTTGCGGTGTGTTTGCCGAGATCTGATGAATTGTGGGTTTATGATCAAGATTATCTATGAACAATATTTGATTCTTCTCTAAATTCCTATATGCATGATTTGATATCTTTGCAATTCTCTTCGAATTACCGGTTTAGTTTGGCCTACTAGATTGATCATTCTTGCAATGGGATAAGTGCTTAGCTTTGGGTTCAATCTTGCGGTGCTCGATCCCAGTGACAGAAAGGGAACCGACACGTATTGTATTGTTGCCATCGAGGATAAAAAGATGGGGTTTATGTCATATTGCTTGAGTTTATCCCTCTACATCTTGTCATCTTGCCTAATGCGTTACTCTGTTCTTATGAACTTAATACTCTAGATGCATGCTGGATAGCAGTCGATGTGTGGAGTAATACTAGTAGATGTAGAATCGTTTCGGTCTACTTGACACGGACGTGATGCCTATGTTCATGATCATGCCTAGATATTCTCATAACTATGCGATTTTCTATCAATTGCTCGGCAGTAATTTGTTCACCCACCGTAATATATGTTGTCTTGAGAGAAGCTGCTAGTGAAACCTATGGCTACCGGGTCTATTTTACATCATATTAGTTTCCTGTCAACTAGCTATTTCTATCGCCGTTTATTTTGCAATCCTTACTTTTCAATCTATACAACAAAAAAATAAAATATTTATCTTATTATCTTTATCATATCTCACTTTTGCAAGTGGCCGTGAAAGGATTGAAAACCCCTTTATCGCGTTGGTTACAAGGTTCTTGATTGTTTGTGCAGGTACTAGGCGATTTCTGTGTAGTCTCCTACTGGATTGATACCTTGGTTCTCAAAAACTGAGGGAAATACTTACGCTACTTTGCTGCATCACCCTTTCCTCTTCAAGGGAAAACCAACGCATGCTCAAGAGGTAGCAGTAATGTTACTATCTACAAAGCTTGACTGGTTGCAAAAGGTTTTCGACAAGTTCAAGGAGTTGACTACGATGAGACTTTCTCACCCGTAGCGATGCTTAAGTCCGTCCGAATAATGTTAGCAATTGCCGCATTTTATGATTATGAAATTTGGCAAATGGATGTCAAAACTACATTCCTTAATGGATATCTTAAAGAAGAGTTGTATATGATGCAACCTGAAGGTTTTGTCGATCCAAAAGGTGCTAACAAAGTGTGCAAACTCAAGCGATCCATTTATGGACTGGTGCAAGCATCTCGGAGTTGGAATATATGCTTTGATAGTGTGATCAAAGCATATGGTTTTATACAGACTTTTGGAGAAGCCTGTATTTACAAGAAAGTGAGTGGGAGCTCTGTAGAATTTCTTATATTATATGTGGATGACATATTGTTGATCGGAAATGATACAGAATTTATGGATAGCATAAAAGGATACTTGAATAAGAATTTTTCAATGAAAGACCTCGGTGAAGCTGCTTATATATTGGGCATCAAGATCTATAGAGATAGATCAAGACACATAATTGGACTTTCACAAAGCACATACCTTGATAAAGTTTTGAAGAAGTTCAAAATAGATCAACCAAAGAAAGGGTTCTTGCCTGTGTTACAAGGTGTGAAGTTCAGTCAGACTCAATGCCCGACCACTGCAGAAGATAGAGAGAAAATGAAAGTCATTCCCTATGCTTTAGCCATAGGTTCTATCATGTATGCAATGTTGTGTACCAGAACTGATGTGTGCCTTGCTATTAGTTTAGCAGGGAGGTACCAAAGTAATCCAGGAGTGGATCACTGGACAGTGGTCAAGAACATCCTGAAATACCTGAAGAGGACTAATGATATGTTTATCATTTATGGAGGTGACAAAGAGCTCATCGTAAATGGTTATGTCGATGCAAGCTTTGACACTGATCCGGATGACTCTAAGTCACAAACCAGATACATATTTATATTGAACAGTGGAGCTGTCAGTTGGTGCAGTTCCAAGCAAAGAGTCGTGGCCGTATCTACGAGTGAAGCGAAGTACATAGCTGCTTCGGAAGCAGCAAATGGAGGAGTCTGGATGAAGGAGTTCATATCCGATCTAGGTGTCATACCTAGTGCATCGGGTCCAATGAAAATCTTTTGTGACAATACTAGAGCAATAGCCTTGGTGAAGGAATCCATATTTCACAAGAGAACCAAACACATCAAGAGACGCTTCAACTCCATCCACGATCAAGTCAAGGAGGGAGACATAGAGATTTGCAAGATACATCCGGATCTGAATATTGCAGACCCGTTGACTAAGAATCTTTCACGAGCAAAACATGATCAGCACCAAGACTCCTTGGGTGTTAGAATCATCACTATGTAATCTAGATTATTGACTCTAGTGCAAGTGGGAGACTGAAGGAAATATGCCCTAGAGGCAATAATAAAGATGTTATTTATATTTCCTTATATCATGATAAATGTTTATTATTCATGCTATAATTGTATTAACCAGAAACTTAGTACATGTGTGAATATTATTGACTCTAGTGCAAGTGGGAGACTGAAGGAAATATGTACAGGTGTCTCCGATGGTGTTTGTTGAGGTTGCATAGATCGAGATTAGGATTTATCACTCCGAGTATCGGAAAGGTATCTCTTGACCGATGACAAAGGGAACAATGTATGTTGTTATGCAGTTTGACCGATAAAGATCTTCGTAGAATATGTAGGAGCCAACATGAGCATCCAAGTTGCGCTACTGGTTATTAATCGGAGATGTGTCTAGTCTACATAGTTCTCGAACCCGTAGGGTCCGCACGCTTAACGTTCGATGACGATTTGTATTATGAGTTTATGTGATCTTGATGACCGAAGGTTGTTCAGAGTCCCGGATGAGATCACAGACACGACGAGGAGTCTCGAAATGGTCGAGACATAAATATTGATATATTGGACCATGTTATTAGGACACCGGAAGTGTTCCTGATAGTTTCGGGTAAAACCGGAGTGCCAAAGGGGTTACCGGACCACCCCCCCGGGGGAACTAATGGGCCACCATGGGCCTTGTTTGAGAGAAGAGAGCAGCCAGGGCAGCCCCCCCCCCCTTGCAGTACGAATTGGACAAGAGAAGGGGGGTGGAGCCCCCTTTCCTACTCCCTCTCCCTCTCCTTCCTTCCCCCTCTCTCCCTTGTGGCGGAATCCTACTAGGACTAGTAGTCCTAGTAGGACTCCCCCTCCTTGGGCGCGCCCCCTAGGGCCGGCCGGCCTCCCCCTCCCTCCTTTATATACGTGGGGAGGGGGGCACCCTAGAACACACAAGTTGATCTTTTAGCCGTGTGTAGTGCTTAGGCGAAGCCCTGCGCCGGTAACTTCATCATCACCGTCGCCACGCCGTCGTGCTGATAAAACTCTCCCTCGGCCTCAATTGGATCAAGAGTACGAGGGACGTCATCGAGCTGAATGTGTGCTGACCACGGAGGTGCCGTACGTTCGGTGCTAGGATCGGTCGAATCGTGAAGACGTACGTGGGTGTTTCGCCACAAGACTCGCCCGGACGGTTCTCTCGAGCGCTACAAGGCTTGATGGGTGGTTCGTGGTTTTCGGCAGCGCGCGGGCATGGACTTCACTGATACCTTCGCTCCGGTTGTGAAACTGGGCACGATCCGCGTCGTCCTCGATTTGGCGGTCTCGCGCTCCTTGCATGTGCACGAGTTGAACGTCTTGAACGCCTTCTTGCACGGCCATCTCATCGAGCAGGTGTTCTATGAGGAGCCTACTGGCTTCGTCGACGCCGAGCACCCTGACTTCGTGTGCTTGCTCTCTCGTTCTCTTTACGGGTTAAAGCAGGTGCCTCGGGCTTGGTAGTAGCGTATTGCAGCCTTCCTGCAGTCTCTGGGATTTCGGTCCACTCGCTCGGATGCTTCACTCTTCGTGTATCATCAGGGAGCTGACACTGCATATCTGCTGCTCTACGTTGACGACATCATCCTCATGGCATCCGCCCCCGATCTCCTTCACCAGCTGATTGCTCGTCTTTGTGATGAGTTCGCCCTCATGGACTTGGGGCCTCTGCACTACTTTCTCAGCATCGAGGTGATTCGCTCGGCTGATGGCTTGATACATCTCCAACGTATCTATAATTTTTTATGTATTAATGCCATGTTTATAATATTTCTACATGATTTTGGTATGATTTGGTTAGAACTAACCCGGACTGACATTGTTTCAGCAGAACTACCGTGGTGTTTTTTTTGTGCAGAAATAAAAGTTCTCGGAATGCGTTGAAAATCAATGGAGATTTTTTCTGGAAAATATAAAAAATACTGGAACGAAGAGTTACCGGAGGGGAGTCCCATGGGCCCCACGAGTGTGGAGGGCGCGCCCCCTGCCTCGTGGACTCCCCTTGGGGCCCCCTGGCTTGTTCTCGATGCCAACCTCTCCTATAAATCCCCAAACTTCCAGAACTTAACCTAGATCAGGAGTTCCGCCGCCGCAAGCCTCTGTAGCCACCAAAAACCAATCGGGCCTTGTTCCGGCACCCTGCCGGAGGGGGATCCCTCACCGATGGCCATCTTCATCATCTCGGCGCTCTCCATGATGAGGAGGGAGTAGTTCACCCTCGGGGATGAGGGTATGTACGAGTAGTTATGTGTTTGATCTCTCTCTCTCTCTCTCTCTCTCTCTCTCTCTCTCTCTCTCTTCTTCTTGATTCGGCACGATCTCGATGTATCGCGAGCTTTGCTATTATAGTTGGATCTTATGATGTTTCTCCCCCTCTACTCTCTTATAATGGATTGAGTTTTCCCTTTGAAGTTATCTTATCGGGTTGAGTCTTTAAGGATTTGAGAACACTTGATGTATGTCTTACATGTGCTTATCTGTGGTGACAATGGGATATTCACGTGATCTACTTGACGTACGTTTTGGTGATCAACTTGCAGCTTCAGTGACCTTGTGAACTTATGCATAGGGGTTGGCACACGTTTTCATCTTTACTCTCCGGTAGAAACTTTGGGGAACTCTTTGAAGTATTTTGTGTTGGTTTGAATAGATGAATCTGATATTGTGTGATGCATATCGTATAATCATACCCACGAATACTTCTGGTGACATTGGAGTATCTAGGTGACATTAGGGTTTTGGTTGATTTGTGTCTTAAGGTGTTATTTTACTACGAACTCTAGGGCTGTTTGTGACACTTATAGGAATAGCCCAATGGATTGATCGAAAAGAATAACTTTGAGGTGGTTTCATACCCTACAATAATCTCTTCATTTGTTCTCCGATATTAGTGACTTTGGAGTGACTCTTTGTTGCATGTTGAGGGATAGTTATATGAGCCAATTATGTTATTATTGTTTAGAGAACTTGCACTAGTGAAAGTATGAACCCTAGGCCTTGTTTCCTAGCATTGCAATACCGTTTACGCTCACTTTTATCGCTTGTTACCTTGTTGTTTTTATATTTTCAGATTACAAAAACTTATATCTACCATCCATATTGCACTTGTATCACCATCTCTTCGCCGAACTAGTGCACCTATACAATTTACCATTGTATTGGGTGTGTTGGGGACACAAGAGACTCTTTGTTATTTGATTGCAGGGTTTCTTGAGAGAGACCATCTACATCCTACGCCTCCCACAGATTGATAAACCTTAGGTCATCCACTTGAGGGAAATTTGCTATTGTCCTACAAACCTCTGCACTTGGAGGCCCAACAACGTCTACAAGAAGAAGGTTGTGTAGTAGACGTCAAGCAATTTCTGGCGCCGTTGCCGGGGAGGTTAGTGCTTTAAGGTATATCTTTAGATCTTGCAATCGAATCTTTTAGTTTCTTGTTTTATCACTAGATTAGTCTGTAAAGAAAACTACACAAAAATGGAATTGAGGGTGCCTCATATGCTTCACCTTTTTAATGTCTTTTGTGAAAATGATGGTAAGGAAAATTACGCTCAAGTGCTAGAAGAAGAATGCATTAGAATGTTTGGCACTAAATCTTTGAATGATGAGCATGATTGCAATGTTGTTAGCATGAACTCTTTGAATATCCATAGTACTAATTATGATTGCACTAGTCATGATGAAAATGTCTCTTATAAGCATGTCATTTTTTGTGGAGAGCATAAAGTTCGCAAGTACACACCAAATAGGGAAGATAGATTTTGCAAGAGGCATAAGTATTTAGAAACTAAATGGTTGCAAGAAAGGCTAGATGTTTGTGCTAAAGGCTAGATGTTTGTGATGAAAATTTAAATTTTCTTAGCCATTCTTGTGAACTTTGCAATGAACACGGTCATTTAAATATCCAATGCAAATTGTTTCATGATCGAATCGTGTCCAAAAATAGTGATGACTTCATTTACCTTGCGCATCATAATGAACTTAGTTTGCTTGTGGGTTATGAAGAAATGAAACGTATAACTAAGGATATGCCAGAATTTGTCCATGATAAAGTTCTTGATTTTGATCTAGAGGAAATGTATATGTATTGTGCGGTGAATTGCATTGAAAATCCCTATATTGCCTATTACATAAAGACAAGAATACAAGTAGAAGATGAAGAGAATACTAATGAAAGGGAAGAGATTTCCAAATATCCTCCTATTCTTTCCTATGATGAATCAGGTAATGAGGATGAGCCTTCTATTCAACCAATCTCATTAATAAGGAGCTCCAAAAAGAGGATTAAACCCATACTTAATGTGAAGAAGAAAAAGAAAAGACGGAGAAGCAAAGGTAAAAAGGTATCCCTCCCAAATGATGTTGCTCCTATTACTCATTGTGATGATGATAATTGCTATACTATTGGTGTTATCCACACTATTAATGATGAGAGAGATTATGCTTATGATATGAAAATGCCCAAGCTTGGGGATGCTATGTTTGATGAGAATGACATGTTTGAAAATTTATTTGCTGCAATTAATGTTTGTACCAAGCTTGGGGATGCTATGTTTAATGAAGATAATATTTTTAGTCCCCCCAAGTTTTGATATGCAAATTTATTATGATGATAGCATGCCTCCTACTTATGATGATTATATTGATGAAAGTGGGTTTGGAAGAGTGCCAACTTTAGGAAGTAATGATCCCACTATTTTGAAGGGTGTTGTATCTTATTGTGACAATTATAAAAGGTGATTTGTAGAGGTCATGACTTTATTTAGTAATGATTCCACTGTCTTGAAAAAGGTTTCAATTGATTATGATGAGAACAAAGTTGCTATTTATGATGATTATTGTGATGATACTTATATTATAAAAAGTAGTGATGATTATATTTGCAAAACTTGTCATGATTGTGTTTACCCTTTTTCTGAACATTACTCTTTCAATGTGAAAACAATCTATTATATAATTAAGACAGAAGACAAATAAGCAGTCATGTTTGTCCACATATGCTAATATTATTTCGACCGTTTGATTAGAATAATAATGGCTGAGATTTAAAAGATTTTACGTAACATGTTATTGTTGACATGTCAACGTATTGAACGGTCACGTGCACACACATATATGATGATACATATAGAAACAAGTCTAGATAAAAAAAGAGTTTAGATGGATGCAACGTCCACGTACGCATCTAGAGTACCGGAGACAATACTGGAGTTGGAGTTTTAATCGGTCTGACACAACCCTATTGATAGAAAGAGTCCGGTTGAAAGTCAAATACGCATACAGAGTACACATGCCCTGCCCATGAGTAAATTAAGAAAAGGGCCAGCAATTAAGAAAACATGAGCGGGCCTATGGACACATCGATTCACTGCATATAGACCTGTATAATGTATATAAAAATTCTTCTAAAAAAATGTATATAAAAATAAAAAATACAGAAGCAACTATTTGCTTTTTTTTATAACATCGGCACGTCCAACTATTATGCAGACACTAAAATTAGCAAATTTGATAACTACGCCAGGGATAAAAAAATAATGATACATATAGATTAAGAAAATATTGACATAATTGCTTAGTATTCTTTCTGTAACTTTTTATAAGATGTTTTCAGAGTCCATGACAGTGTCAGAAAATGTCTCCTACTAAGTTAGAGAGGTTGTACTAAGATAAAAAAATATTAGAACAATTGCTATATCTTACACCAAATATTTTTCACTTTACAAAAAAAAATCCAATTTTTCTACAAACATACACATACATATGATGTAGTCAAAATACACGCTCGAGGTCGGGCCAGTGCATGCACGGTGTCATATTGATATCAGCATCTACGTGGTAATATGATTGGCCTCAACTAAAGAAAATTATGAATTTTTAAACATAGCTAAAAAAATATGTTTTTTAAAATATGTTTCCATCCGAACTACATAGCTGGGAAACATGAGTGAGGGCGACCTGAACCTGGGTACATCTACACTGACTCTTCTAAAATTTGTTTCAAAATGACAAAAATTTTATAAAATATTTCACGCGTACATCTGTGCAAAATATGTGCACCGCACAATGTTCTGCGAGTAAATATTGTATTTTGGCTCTGCCAAAAAGGCAAATTTTAGTATTTCTAAATTTCGTTCCATGACACAGTATTTTTGTCTTTTTTGTAGATATCAAAAGAAGTTGTCACGTCTAAGCATACCATCTATGGTACATGTACGGAAAGACAACTCACGCACTAGAATCAAACCTGCCTTTTGAGTTTCAAAATAAAGTAAAATTAAACCGGCCTAAACTGGTGTATCCAAGTCGGCCGCCTGCGTGCACACGAAGGAAAAATACAGCCTGAGTTTCCAGAGACAAATGGAAGCACGCAACATCAGTTTCCTATTGATTTGCGTGGCCTGATTGATTTCAAGCAAGACATGTTCAAGCGGACAGAGTGGAGGCAAGTATCCAGTGCTAAAAGCATATTTTTTTTCTCTCAATCCGCCACGTTGGAGTAATTAACTACTACTGTATCACATGCATGCACAGGAGCTAGCACAATACTGTCCCTAGAAATAATTACAAGTACTAAATAGTTTTACGTAGAGGTAATAACACCAGTGGTGCCTGGACTTGCCATGGATGTTCACTTTAGTGCCTGAACTTCAAAAATACGTTAAACTGGTTCTAAAACTTGGCATGAATGTGCAAATACGGTGTCAATCCTATTTGTAGACGTAAAGTGTGCTGATGTGGCACCGTATTTGGCTGACATGGCATAGGGGTCCAATTGTAGAGACGAAAATATAATTTACTATGTCTGTATGACTACTGGGTCCTGCTCTGTCAGTTATAATGATATTGGAAATTGAAAGAAAAACAGTGGACACCAGGAACCGAACCTGCACTTCCTATGCTAGCCACTCTACTGGATAGATCTAATAGATAATTATGGCTCCTTCCTTTTAATATACTGTAAGGTAAACATTTGCGCTCTGTAGATGGGTAGGAGTCAGTGTGGCCAATTTAACACATGTTATTAAAAAAACCTCTAAAATATATGTAGATTATAAATCACAGTAATACAAATAAAGTTCAACTATTCACGTGGTATTAATAGTTATAAATGTTATCAAAAAATTAAATAAGTAACTTCTATAAATGTTCATGTAATATTAAAAATATTAATTAGCTATTTTTAAAACGTTTAGATAATTGAAATAATATATATTAATTATAAATATCGTTGTATAATATAAAATATTAAAATTTCTTTAAAAAAGTAGAGTTCGAAAATATTATTTTCAATATTCAAACATTTGAATAATTATACACATATTTTTTTAATTAATAAGTATGTTGTTTAAGAAAATGTTTGTACAATTTAAAATTATTTTTAGTTTAAAATTCAAAATGTATATGCAAATATTCACTTATGGATTGTATTATAATTATATAAAATTTAAGTATATAAACCAAATTATACATGAGTGAATATTAGGAAATATTTAGTAAATGTTGTTATCCATAAATTTCTAGAAATTAAATATAATCCGTGCAAGCATAATTCTTTGGTATTCACTATCTTAAAAATAGTATTTTCTAAATCATAGGTCAATATTTCTAAAATTTATAGGACGACTTCCAGTAAGTTATTTTATTTCAAACATCTATATATTTATTTTACGTGTGCACGAAAATTTGTGAACCATGAAGTGTACCACAAATATTTATAACCCATGACATGGCATGGAGCCTGGTTTATAGATTTTTCAAAATAATACATCACATGAATATTTGTTTACCATGAAGTAATTAATAATAGCACATGTTTATTTGAATCTAAGTTTATTATTATGATTATAATATATTGATGTTAACATGTGCACAATGCAGAGTGGTAGGGTTTTTATTACTATGATTATAATTTAAGCCGACTTTTACAGTTTTTATACAAAATTAATATGTACTAAATGGGCCATACTAACTGCAGCCCATTTAGGAAACACAAACATTTTACCTTACAGTACATTAACATAAGGGGTTAAGGCGATTGGATGGAGTGGCTAGCACAGGACACTGTTCGAATCCGATAGGGGCACAATATTTTCTTTCACTTTTCCTTATGAACTGACAAGCAGGACCCACTACTCATATAGACATGGTATTCAATTGAAAAACTTTTTTCGTCTCTACAAGTGGACACCATGCCAAGTCAGCCAAATACGGCGCCATGTCAGCATAGTGTACGTCTATAAATGAGATTAGCACCGTATTTGCACGTTCATGTCAAGTTTTAGAACCAGTTCAACGTATTTTTCAAGTTCAGGCACTAAAGTGAACATCCATGACAAGTTCAAACACCACTGGTGTTATTACCTCTTTTACGTACATGGTAAGGAACTTGGCACCCTCACACCTTCTCTAAAGGTTCAAGAGTCTATAGCAGTGGTATTAGCGTAAAGTAAGACATTATAACTATATTATTTATACCTTTAAATCTAGTCATAACAAATAATAATAATAATACAGTTCTGATATGCAGTCTACATATAGTCCAAAATTATAAACATAATACCTACGAAAGAACCCTACTTGAAAATATCAAGTTTGTATGGCGCAGAATAACAGTTTTTTTCAGACAAAACCTCTCTATTATATCTTAGATAATTAATTTTGAAAGAAGCATATAAATCCATCACTACGTAGTACAAGTTGGCAAATGTTAGTATGAGAAATTGAGAGAAATCCAAATGACTAGAAGTACAATCATACGAGTGGCTAGATGATGCCATTGCTTCATCAGTAAATTTATCACACAAATCAAAATGATGAAGCGGGTGTGGGAATAAATTGGAAGCAACAGAGCATGGCAAGCATGATAAATAATTTAATCTGGGTGTATTCCCAGATAAGCACAATCAGCACAAAAATAGCGAGATGGAATGTGTGAGAATATTTACCTATTTTGGTCAATGTACATAATAATTACAATGCCTTAGATGGCCAAGAAATATAAACGATGATAGATAAAATCAAGACCCGTATCTCTCACAAAAAAACCAACATACATGGAAGCATCATGAGGCAAGGGTATTCACAAAGCAAGATACACAACTGCAATAAAACGAATATGAAGCACAAACAAGGAGAAAATAAAAAGTCTTTGATCAATGTGTAGATATCGTTCTTATCGTAAAATTTCTAAAGACAGCGCTGATAGAGATATAGACACCAATGGATTCAGAGATTTGGAAGAGAAAAATTAGAAAACATGATGAAACTCTAATTGTGTGCATGGTGAATCATGCATTGCCTTAGACCTTTTTATCTATAAAGGTATCGAAGTTTGGATGCAATTCTCTGTGTAAATTTTGTCCGCAAACTATCGTTTGAAGATAGACACTAACAGATGTAGATAAGTCGAAGATAAAAGCCAAGAAAATGTAGCTTTTTGCATGAAGAAACATGCCTTATAAGCTAAGTAATATGTACACTCAATGAAAAGAGGTACTCCCACCGAATTCCAGATACTCTTCCTGAAGATATTCATATCGTCTGCAATGATTTAATAATATTTTGAATGGTACATCATATTTTGTGTAGTGGTGACCTAAGTAAAATTAAAATTCTATGGACATAGTAAACATTCTGAATAACTTTTTTCTCAATATGTATTTCGGCTATAAGCTTCAGTTAGGCTTTAAGCAATACCTAACATCCTACTAATGTCAAATTGTAATAGAATATGAGGAAACAAAAAACAAAAAAAACAATACTAAACCTAGCCGCGCAAAATGCGCGGGTGACCCCGCTAGTTTATAGTATTCGAGTTTCTTATGATACTCCCACTATTCCGAATGAGAAGAATTTTGCTTATGTGGAGAGTAGTAAATTTTCTATGCTTGTAGATCATGAAAAGAATGCTTTATGTGATGGTTATATTGTTGAATTTATTCATTATGCTACTGAAAATTATTATGAGGGAGGAACATATGCTTGTAGGAATTGCAATAATATCAAGTTTCCTCTCTATGTGCTTAAAGTTTCAAAGTTATGCTTGTTTTGCCTTCCTATGCTAGTTGATTATTGTTCCCATAAGTTGTTTGCTCAAAAAATCCCTATGCATAGGAAGTGGGTTAGACTTAAATGTGCTAGTCATATTCTTCATGATGCTCTCTTTATTTTTCAATTCTTATCTTTTATGTGAGCATCATTGAAATCATCATGCCTAGCTAGGAGCGTTAAACGTCAGCGCTTGTTGGGAGGCAACCCAATTTTATTTTTGTTCTTTACTTTTTACTCATGTTTAGTAATAAATAATTCATCTAGCCTATGGTTAGATGTGGTTTTATGTTTTAATTAGTGTTTGTGCCAAGTAGATACTTTGGGAAGACTTGGGTGAAGTCTATGCGATCTTGCTGTTAAAAATAGAAACTTTTGCGCTCACGAGATTAGCAGCCATTTTTTTACTGGAGAGTGATTTTAGGTTGATTCTTTTTGCATATTATTAATAGGCAAATTCCTCACGTCCACCAATTTATTTCAGAATTTTTGGAGCTCCAGAAGTATTCGAATGATATAGATTACAACAGACTGTTCTGTTTTTGACAGATTCTGTTTTCCATGTGTTGTTTGCTTATTGTGATAAATCTATGAGTAGTATCGGAGGGTATGAACCATAGAGAAGTTGTAATACAGTATATATTACACCAATATGAATTTAGAATGAGTTCACAACAGTACCTAAGTGGTGATTTATTTTCTTATACTAATGGAGCTTACGAGTTTTCTGTTAAGTTTTGTGTTGTGAAGTTTTCAAGTTTGGGGTAAAGATTCGATGGACTATGGAATAAGGAGTGGCAAGAGCTTAAGCTTGGGGATGCCCAAGGCACCCCAAGGTAATATTCAACGACAACCAAGAGCCTAATCTTGGGGATGCCCCGAATGGCATCCCCTCTGTCATCTTCGTTCATCGGTAACTTTACTTGGAGCTATATTTTTATTCACCACATGATATGTGTTTTGCTTGGAGCGTCTTTTTATTTTATTTTATTTTATTTTGCTTGCTGTTTGAATAAAATACCAAGATCTGAAATTCTTAAATGTTAGAGAGTCTTCACATAGTTGCATGATTATTCGACTACTCATTGATCTTCACTTATATCTTTCGGAGTAGTTTGTCGTTTGCTCTAGTGCTTCACTTATATCTTTTTAGAGCATGGTGGTGGTTTTATTTTGAAGAAATAGATGAACTCTCATGCTTCACTTATATTATTTTGAGAGTCTTTTAGAACAACATGGTAATTTGCTTTGGTTGTAAAATTAGTCCTACTATGATGGGCATCCAAGATGGGTATAATAAAAACTTTCATATAGAGTGCTTTGAATACTATGAGAAGTTTGATACTTGGTAATTGTTGTGAGATATAAAGATGGTGATATTAGAGTCATGCTAGTTGAGTAATTGTGAAATTGAGAAATACTTGTGTTGAGGTTTGCAAGTCCCGTAGCATGCACGTATGGTAACCGTTGTGTGACAAATTTGAAGCATGAGGTGTTCTTTGATTGCCTTCCTTACGAGTGTCAGTCGGGGCCGAGCGATGGTCTTTTCCTACCAATCTATCCCACTAGGACCATGTGCGTAGTTCTTGGTTTTGATGACTTGTAGATTTTTGCAATAAGTATGTGAGTTCTTTATGACTAATGTTGAGTCCATGGATTATACGCACTCTCACCCTTCCATCATTGCTAGCCTCTTCGGTACCATGCATTGCCCTTTCTCACCTCGAGAGTTGGTGCAAACTTCGCCGGTGCATCCAAACCCCATGATATGATACACTCTATCACACATAAGCCTCCTTATAACTTCCTCAAAACAGCAACACCTACCTATCATGGCATTTCCATAGCCATTCCGAGATATATTGCCATGTAACTTTCCACCGTTCCGTTTGTTATGACACGCTTCATCATTGTCATATTGCCTTGCATGATCATGTAGTTGACATCGTATTTGTGGCAAGGCCACCATTCATAATTTTTCATACATGTCACTCTTGATTCATTGCCCATCCCAGTACACCGTCGGAGACACTCATATAGAGTCATATATTGTTCTAGTATCGAGTTGTAATCCTTGAGTTGTAAATAAATAGAAGTGTGATGATCATCATTATTGTCATATTGTTAGTTGACATCGTATTTGTGGCAAGGCCACCATTCATAATTTTTCATACATGTCACTCTTGATTCATTGCCCATCCCGGTACACCGTCGGAGACACTCATATAGAGTCATATATTGTTCTAGTATCGAGTTGTAATCCTTGAGTTGTAAATAAATAGAAGTGTGATGATCATCATTATTAGAGCATTGTCCCGTGTGAGGAAATAAAAAAAAAAGAGAAAGGCCAAAAAAAGAGAAGGCCCCCAAAAAAGAGAAAGGCCAAATAAAAAAAGAGAAGGCCCAAAAAATAAAAAAAAGAGAAAAAGAGAGAAGGTGCAATGTTACTATCCTTTTTCCACACTTGTGCTTCAAAGTAGCACCATGATCTTCATGATAGAGAGTCTCTTATTTTGTCACTTTCATATAGTAGTGGGAATTTTGTTCATTATAGAACTTGGCTTGTATATTCCAATAATGGGCTTCCTCAAATGCCCTAGGTCTTCGTGAGCAAGCAAGTTGGATGCACACCCACTTAGTTTCTTTTGTTGAGCTTACATACATTTATAGCTCCAGTGCATCCGTTGCATGGCAATCCCTACTCCTCGCATTGACATCAATTGATGGGCATCTCCATAGCACGTTGATTAGCCGTGTCGATGTGAGACTTTCTCCTTTTGTCTTCTCCACACAACCTCCATCATCATATTCTATTTCACCCATAGTGCTATGTCCATGGCTCGCGCTCATGTATTGCGTGAAAGTTGAAAATGTTTGAGAATACAAAAGTATGAAACAATTGCTTGGCTTGTCATCGGGGTTGTGCATGATGAGAGCATTTTGTGTGACTAAAATGAATCATGGCCAAACTATATGATTTTGTAGGGATGAGCTTTCTTTGGCTATGTTATTTTGAGAATACATAATTGCTTGGTTAGTATGCTTATTATTATTTTTATGTAAATATTAAACTATTTCTTGAATCTCTCGGATCTGAATATTCATGCCACAATAAAGAAAATTACATTTAAAATTATGTTGGGTAGCATTCCACATCAAAAATTCTGTTTTTACCGTTTACCTACTCGAGGACGAGCAGGAATTAAGCTTGGGGATGCTGATACGTCTCCAATGTATCTATAATTTTTTATGTATTCATGCCATGTTTATAAAATTTCTACATGATTTTGGTATGATTTGGTTAGAACTAACCCGGACTGACGTTGTTTTCAGCAGAACTACCGTGGTGTTGTTTTTGTCCAGAAATAAAAGTTCTCGGAATGCGCTTAAAATCAACGGAGATTTTTTCTAGAAAATATAGAAAATACTAGAACGAAGAGTTACCAGAGGGGAGTCCCGTGTGCCCCACAAGGGTGGAGGGCGCACCCACCCCCCTGGCCCCCCTGCCTCGTGGACTCCCTGTGGGGCCCCCTGACTTGTTCTCGACGCCAACCTCTCCTATAAATCCCCAAACTTCCAGAACTTAACCTAGATCGGGAGTTCCGCCGCCGCAAGCCTTTGTAGCCACCAAAAACTAATCGGGACCCTGTTCGGGCACCCAGCCGGAGGGCGGATCCCTCATCGGTGGCCATCTTCATCATCCCGGCGCTCTCCATGACGAGGAGGGAGTAGTTCACCCTCGGGGCTGAGGGTATGTACCAGTAGCTATGTGTTTGATCTCTCTCTCTCTCTCTCTCTCTCTCTCTCTCTCTCTCTCTCTTGTTCTAGATTCGGCACGATCTTGATGTATCGCGAGCTTTGCTATTATAGTTGGATCTTGTGATGTTTCTCCCCCTCGACTCTCTTGTAATGGATTGAGTTTTCCCTTTGAAGTTATCTTATCGGATTGAGTCTTTAAGGAATTGAGAACACTTGATGTATGTCTGGCATGTGCTTATCTGTGGTGACAATGGGACATTCACGTGATCTACTTGATGTATGTTTTGGTGATCAACTTGCGGGTTCAGTGACCTTGTGAACTTATGCATAGGGGTTGGCACACGTTTTCGTCTTGACTCTCCGGTAGAAACTTTGGGGAACTCTTTGAAGTACTTTGTGTTGGTTTGAATAGATGAATCTGAGATTGTGTGATGCATATCGTATAATCATACCCACAGATACTTGAGGTGACATTGGAGTATCTAGGTGACATTAGGGTTCGGGTTGATTTGTGTCTTCAGGTGTTATTTTACTATGAACTCTAGGGCTGTTTGTGACACTTATAGGAATAGCCCAATGGATTGATCGAAAAGAATAACTTTGAGGTGATTTCGTACCCTACAATAATCTCTTCGTTTGTTCTCCTCTATTAGTGACTTTGGAGTGACTCTTTGTTGCATATTGAGGGATAGTTATATGATCCAATTATGTTATTATTGTTGAGAGAACTTGCACTAGTGAAAGTATGAAACCTAGGCCTTGTTTCCTAGCATTGCAATACCATTTACGCTCACTTTTATCGCTTGTTACCTTGTTGTTTTCATATTTTCAGATTACAAAAACCTATATCTACCATCCATATTGCACTTGTATCACCATCTCTTCATCGAACTAGTGCACCTATACAATTTACCGTTGTATTGGGTGTGTTGGGGACACAAGAGACTCTTTGTTATTTGGTTGCAGGGTTGCTTGAGAGAGACCATCTTCATCCTACGCCTCCCACGGATTGATAAATCTTAGGTCATCCACTTGAGGGAAATTTGCTACTGTCCTACAAACCTCTGCACTTAGAGGCCCAACAACGTCTACAAGAAGGTTGTGTAGTAGACATCATGTCTTCTTTCTGCATCAGCAGAAGTACGCCCACGAGCTCCTGGAGTGTGCCGGTATGCTTAACTGCAAGCCGGCGCCCACGCCCGTCGACACGAAGGCGAAGGTCTCTGCTCTGGAGGGGTCTCTCGCGTACGATGGAGTGTTTTATCGCTCCATTGTCGGTGCTCTCCAGTACTTGACGCTGACTTGACCCGACCTGCGGTACGCTGTTCAGTAGGTGTTCCTCCACATGCACGCCCCGCGTGACTCTCACTGGACCTTGGTGAAGCGTATTCTCCATTATATACGCGGCACCATGTCTTTGGGACTCACCCTGACGGCCTCCGCCTCCATCGACCTTGTGGCCTACTCGGATGCCCACTGGGCCGGCTGCCCCGACATTCGACGCTCCACGTCCAGCTACTGTGTCTACCTTGGGCCCTCGTTGATCTTTTGGTCATCAAAGCGGCAGCCCACGGTCTCCCGCTCCAGCGCCGAGGCAGAGTATCGCGCCATGGTTAACACCGTGGCTGAGTGCTCTTGGATCCGTTAGCTACTCCAGGAGTTGCTTTGTGATGTTCATAAGGCCACTCTTGTCTACTGCGATTACGTCAGCACGGTCTACCTCTTCGCCAACCCGGTGCACCATCGACGTACAAAGCATATTGAGCTCGATATTCACTTCGTGCGCGAGCAGGTTGCCCTTGGTCGTGTTCAGGTTCTTCACGTGTCGACGTCGCAACAGTTTGCTGATGTGATGACTAAGGGATTGCCTACTCCCGTCTTCGAGCTGTTCCGGTCCAGTCTCTGTGTCTTTGGCGATGCTTCGATGGCGGGGGGGGGGCGTGTTGAGTTGTATTTTGTGTTGCATGTATATTGGAGTTGTGGCCCACCTCCTAGTCTTGTATAGTTGAGGAAGAGGCCTTCCCTTGTAATTATATATACGTGCACCAGCACCCCATCAATACAACGTCTATTGTATTGCAAAATTCCCTCTCACCAAGCAAAACAATCTGTGGAGGATATGAAAATCTCTGGATAGCTTAAAGAGGAGATGTGAGGAAATTATAATGCATGGAGGGAGGGACAAACCCCTGTGGATGTTGACTACTAACAGAAATTTTTCTGTGAAATGAATAGATTGACATCTTGTTAAATTTGATGTTGGCTTTCCACATAAATTTCTGTGGAAAGTTAAAGTGCCTGCAAAAATTAAGTTTTTCCTTTGACTCTTGAATAAAAAAAGTATTCTAACCAGAGATAACCTGCTGGAAAGGGGATGGAAAAGAGACAAACATTGTGTGTTCTGTGGAAAAGAAGAGAATATTGATCACTTATTTATTTCTTGCTCTGTTGCTAGACTTGTTTGGAGTCTGGTAGGGTGTGCTTTTGATCTTAAAACATTCCAAAAGACATGGATAACTTGGCCATTGTAGGATCGGAATTATGTCTAGAGGGGGGTGATTAGACTACTTGACCAAATAAAAATCTAGACTTTTCCCAATTTTAGTTCTTGGCAGATTTTAGCTATTTTAGCACAAGTCAAGCAATCTCCACACAATTCAAGCAAGCATGCAAAAGAGTATATGAGCAGCGGAAAGTAAAGCATGCAACTTGCAAGAATGTAAAGGGAAGGGTTTGGAGTATTCAAACGCAATTGGAGACACGGATGTTTTTGGCGTGGTTCCGATAGGTGGTGCTATCATACATTCAACCCACGGAGGGTAACGGTTGCACGAGTCCACGGAGGGCTCCACCCACGAAGGGTCCATGAAGAAGCAACCTTGTCTATTCCATCACGGTCGTCGCCCACGAAGGACTTGCCTCACTAGCGGTAGATCTTCACGAAGTAGGTGATCTTCACGAACAAGGATATCCATAGACATAGAGTGATGCACACACAAGATGATGTCTATGAAAGCTTTTAGGTTACCTTGTCCCTTATCTTACCAACAAGAGGGTTTGTGACTCCTTGAACTAGTGTAAGATGTGGAAGTTGATTTCACTTGTTCTTGCCAAGATGATAAGAGTGAAATATGTTGGCGGAGTCACCCTCAAGAACTCTCTAGTTCTTATTATTCTGGATCCACGCCATCTTGATGGGAATCCTCGAAGTTGTAGTTGTGCTCAATGAAGTGGAACTTGAAGTAGTCTTGGGAGCCCATTTGTCCAAGGCCTTAGGAGCTTCTTCAAATGCATCAATTTCCTCTTGAAGCTTGTCCTTGCCTTTTTGCTTGTGGTCTTGTGGTGGAAGATCATCTTGAGCTTGTGTCCCCTTGAAAGAAGTAGGATCATACTTCTCTTGTTGAGGAACAAACTTCGTCTTGGGGTATTGATCTTCTTCCCACTCAACTCCATTGGCATTGAACTTTCATTCAAAACCAACACCTTGATTCTTCCGGTGCCTTCCTTGCTTGCGTACAATTTCCTCGAATTGCTTACTTCCGGCAAGGCTCTTGTAAACACCTTTCTCTATAATTCCCTTCAATAAGCTATTTTCTTGCTCGAGTGTAACTTGGCTAAGAGAATCATTAGTGGAATCAAGAGAACTACTAGAAGCAACAATATTGGATTTAACATGATCATTGTTACTACTGGAGGAAGAATCTTTCTTGTTCTTGTTACTAGACTTGACTTGAGGCATGTAAGTGGAAAAGAGTAAACTCTTGGCAATGTAAGAAGAACTTTTCTTACGAAGATCATCATTGATTGCTTTTAAGAACTCATGCTCTTGCTCAAGGTTGAGCTTTTCAAAGCGTAATTTCTCATGAGTCCTTAAAAGTTCTCGATGATCTCCTAAGATAGTTTCATGAGCTAACTTAAGAGTGTTTAGTTCTTTAGTTAGAGACTCAATCTTCTCCTTATCATTGTCATTCGTTTTATCTTTATTAGCATGATTAATTGACGTTTCATCATAGTATTCATCACTAGAGTTGTCAACAAGTAAATCATCATCACCTAACAAGTCATCTTCATCACTATTGAAATCAACATACTCGGGGTGTGATACCTTTGGGCCTTTAGCCATGAAGCATGTTCCAAATCCTTCATTTGGTGAGTCAAATATGTCGTAGGAGTTGGTTGTCACAAGTGCTAGACCGGCAACACCTTCATCTTGAGTATATTCGGAATCGGAGTGACAGCTTCTCTCGGAGTGGTTGTTGGAGTCGGAGCTGGATACCCATTCACCAACATGAGCTTGATGTCTTCGTTTTGTGTAGCTCCTTGATGACTTGTCCTTTCTTTCCGAATCCTTGCTTCTCCGTGAGGGTCTTCGTTCATAACGATCATCTCTACTCCTCCTTTCTCTAGATGGTGATTCTTCTCTTCTACTTCTTCTCTTAGGAGAATCTTCTCTTCTCTTGTAGGGGGCCGTACACTCATTGGAATAGTGTCCGGGCCTTCCACAATTGTAGCAGTTTCGCTCTCGACTAGAAGATCTTTTGTCATTGTAGGACCTTGACTTGGAGCTTCTATCTTTGCTTCTACTCTTGTAGAACTTGTTGAAGTTCTTCACCATTAAGCTCAATTCTTCATTGAAGGTTTGTTTCTCACTTGATGATGTGGGGGCTTCACATGAGGCTTTGTAAGCACCACTTGATTTGTTGTGAAGTTCCTCTTTATCCTTGAGTGACATCTCATGAGCAACAATTCTTCCGATGACTTCCGTTGGCTTGAGATCTTTGTAATTGGGCATCATTTGGATCAATGTACACACGGTATCATATTTTCCATCCAAGGCTCTTAGGATCTTCTTGATGATGAATCTATCGGTCATCTCTTCACTCCCTAAGCCGGCAATCTCATTTGTGATAAGAGCAAGCCAAGAGTACATTTCAGCGACACCTTCACCATCCTTCATTTTGAACTTGTCAAGTTGACTTTGAAGCACATCCAATTTGGATTCCTTGACGGAGTCGGTACCTTCGTGCATATCAATCAAAGTACCCCAAATTTCCTTTGCATTCTCAAGACGGCTGATTTTGTTGAATTCTTCGGGGCACAATCCGTTGAAGAGAATATCACAAGCTTGAGCGTTGTATTGCAGCATCTTCAACTCTTCCGCGGTAGCTTCACGGTTCGGTTCTTTCCCATCAAAGAATTCACCTTGCAAACCAATACACAATAGCCCAAACGGCGGGGTTATGTCCAAGAATATGCATTTTCATCTTATGCTTCCAACTAGCAAAATTAGTGCCATCAAAGTAAGGACCTCTACGGTGATAATTTCCCTCGCTAGACGCCATACTCTCCTAGGTTGTGAAACCAAGGCTATGACCACCAAAAGCTATGGAAATCAAAGCAAATGGAGATGAAAAGCTCTGATACCACTTGTAGGATCGGAAGTATGTCTAGAGGGGGGGTGATTGGACTACTTGACCAAATAAAAATCTAGACTTCTCCCAATTTTAGTTCTTGACAGATTTTAGCTATTTTAGCACAAGTCAAGCAATCTCCACACAATTCAAGCAAGCATGCAAAAGAGTATATGAGCAGCGGAAAGTAAAGCATGCAACTTGCAATAATGTAAAGGGAAGGGTTTGGAGTATTCAAACGCAATTGGAGACACGGATGTTTTTGGCGTGGTTCCGATAGGTGGTGCTATCGTACATTCAACCCACGGAGGGTAACGGTTGCGCGAGTCCACGGAGGGCTCCACCCATGAAGGGTCCACGAAGAAGCAACCTTGTCTATTCCATCACGGTCGTCGCCCACGAAGGACTTGCCTCACTAGCGGTAGATCTTCACGAAGTAGGTGATCTTCACGAACAAGGATATCCATAGACATAGAGTGATGCACACACAAGATGATGTCTATGAAAGCTTTTAGGTTACCTTGTCCCTTGTCTTACCAACAAGAGGGTTTGTGACTCCTTGAACTAGTGTAAGATGTGGAAGTTGATTTCACTTGTTCTTGCCAAGATGATAAGAGTGAAATATGTTGGCGGAGTCACCCACAAGAACTCTCTAGTTCTTCTTATTCTGGATCCACGCCATCTTGATGGGAATCCTCGAAGTTGTAGTTGTGCTCAATGAAGTGGAACTTGAAGTAGTCTTGGGAGCCCATTTGACCAAGGCCTTAGGAGCTTCTTCAAATGCATCAATTTCCTCTTGAAGCTTGTCCTTGCCTTTTTGCTTGTGCTCTTGTGGTGGAAGATCATCTTGAGCTTGTGTCCCCTTGAAAGAAGTAGGATCATACTTCTCTTGTTGAGGAACAAACTTCGTCTTGGGGTATTGATCTTCTTCCCACTCAACTCCATTGGCATTGAACTTTCATTCAAAACCAACACCGTGATTCTTCCGGTGCCTTCCTTGCTTGCGTACAATTTCCTCGAATTGCTTACTTCCGGCAAGGCTCTTGTAAACACCTTTCTCTATAATTCCCTTCAATAAGCTATTTTCTTGCTCGAGTGTAACTTGGCTAAGAGAATCATTAGTGGAATCAAGACAACTACTAGAAGCAACAATATTGGATTTAACATGATCATTGTTACTACTGGAGGAAGAATCTTTCTTGTTCTTGTTACTAGACTTGACTTGAGGCATGTAAGTGGAAAAGAGTAAACTCTTGGCAATGTAAGAAGAAATTTTCTTACGAAGATCATCATTGATTGCTTTTAAGAACTCATGCTCTTGCTCAAGGTTGAGCTTTTCAAAGCGTAATTTCTCATGAGTCCTTAAAAGTTCTCGATGATCTCCTAAGATAGTTTCATGAGCTAACTTAAGAGTGTTTAGTTCTTTAGTTAGAGACTCAATCTTCTCCTTATCATTGTCATTCGTTTTATCTTTATTAGCATGATTAATTGACGTTTCATCATAGTATTCATCACTAGAGTTGTCAACAAGTAAATCATCATCACCTAACAAGTCATCTTCATCACTATTGAAATCAACATACTCGGGGTGTGATACCTTTGGGCCTTTAGCCATGAAGCATGTTCCAACTCCTTCATTTGGTGAGTCAAATATGTCGTAGGAGTTGGTTGTCACAAGTGCTAGACCGGCAACACCTTCATCTTGAGTATATTCGGAATCGGAGTGACAGCTTCTCTCGGAGTGGTTGTTGGAGTCGGAGCCGGATACCCATTCACCAACATGAGCTTGATGTCTTCGTTTTGTGTAGCTCCTTGATGACTTGTCCTTTCTTTCCGAATCCTTGCTTCTCCGTGAGGGTCTTCGTTCATAACGATCATCTCTACTCCTCCTTTCTCTAGATGGTGATTCTTCTCTTCTACTTCTTCTCTTGGGAGAATCTTCTCTTCTCTTGTAGGGGACCGTACACTCATTGGAATAGTGTCCGGGCCTTCCACAATTGTAGCAGTTTCGCTCTCGACTAGAAGATCTTTTGTCATTGTAGGACCTTGACTTGGAGCTTCTATCTTTGCTTCTACTCTTGTAGAACTTGTTGAAGTTCTTCACCATTAAGCTCAATTCTTCATTGAAGGTTTGTTTCTCACTTGATGATGTGGGGGCTTCACATGAGGCTTTGTAAGCACCACTTGATTTGTTGTGAAGTTCCTCTTTATCCTTGAGTGACATCTCATGAGCAACAATTCTTCCGATGACTTTCGTTGGCTTGAGATCTTTGTAATTGGGCATCATTTGGATCAATGTGCACACGGTATCATATTTTCCATCCAAGGCTCTTAGGATCTTCTTGATGATGAATCTATCGGTCATCTCTTCACTCCCTAAGCCGGCAATCTCATTTGTGATAAGAGCAAGCCAAGAGTACATTTCAGCGACACCTTCACCATCCTTCATTTTGAACTTGTCAAGTTGACTTTGAAGCACATCCAATTTGGATTCCTTGACGGAGTCGGTACCTTCGTGCATATCAATCAAAGTACCCCAAATTTCCTTTGCATTCTCAAGACGGCTGATTTTGTTGAATTCTTCGGGGCACAATCCGTTGAAGAGAATATCACAAGCTTGAGCGTTGTATTGCAGCATCTTCAACTCTTCCGCGGTAGCTTCACGGTTTGGTTCTTTCCCATCAAAGAATTCACCTTGCAAACCAATACACACAATAGCCCAAACGGCGGGGTTATGTCCAAGAATATGCATTTTCATCTTATGCTTCCAACTAGCAAAATTAGTGCCATCAAAGTAAGGACCTCTACGGTGATAATTTCCCTTGCTAGACGCCATACTCTCCTAGGTTGTGAAACCAAGGCTATGACCACCAAAAGCTATGGAAATCAAAGCAAATGGAGATGAAAAGCTCTGATACCACTTGTAGGATCGGAAGTATGTCTAGAGGGGGGGTGATTAGACTACTTGACCAAATAAAAATCTAGACTTCTCCCAATTTTAGTTCTTGACAGATTTTAGCTATTTTAGCACAAGTTAAGCAATCTCCACACAATTCAAGCAAGCATGCAAAAGAGTATATGAGCAGCGGAAAGTAAAGCATGCAACTTGCAAGAATGTAAAGGGAAGGGTTTGGAGTATTCAAACGCAATTGGAGACACGGATGTTTTTGGCGTGGTTCCGATAGGTGGTGCTATCGTACATTCAACCCACGGAGGGTAACGGTTGCGCGAGTCCACGGAGGGCTCCACCCACGAAGGGTCCACGAAGAAGCAACCTTGTCTATTCCATCACGGTCGTCGCCCACGAAGGACTTGCCTCACTAGCGGTAGATCTTCACGAAGTAGGTGATCTTCACGAACAAGGATATCCATAGACATAGAGTGATGCACACACAAGATGATGTCTATGAAATCTTTTAGGTTACCTTGTCCCTTGTCTTACCAACAAGAGGGTTTGTGACTCCTTGAACTAGTGTAAGATGTGGAAGTTGATTTCACTTGTTCTTGCCAAGATGATAAGAGTGAAATATGTTGGCGGAGTCACCCTCAAGAACTCTCTAGTTCTTCTTATTCTGGATCCACGCCATCTTGATGGGAATCCTCGAAGTTGTAGTTGTGCTCAATGAAGTGGAACTTGAAGTAGTCTTGGGAGCCCATTTGTCCAAGGCCTTAGGAGCTTCTTCAAATGCATCAATTTCCTCTTGAAGCTTGTCCTTGCCTTTTTGCTTGTGGTCTTGTGGTGGAAGATCATCTTGAGCTTGTGTCCCCTTGAAAGAAGTAGGATCATACTTCTCTTGTTGAGGAACAAACTTCGTCTTGGGGTATTGATCTTCTTCCCACTCAACTCCATTGACATTGAACTTTCATTCAAAACCAACACCTTGATTCTTCCGGTGCCTTCCTTGCTTGCGTACAATTTCCTCGAATTGCTTACTTCCGGCAAGGCTCTTGTAAACACCTTTCTCTATAATTCCCTTCAATAAGCTATTTTCTTGCTCGAGTGTAACTTGGCTAAGAGAATCATTAGTGGAATCAAGAGAACTACTAGAAGCAACAATATTGGATTTAACATGATCATTGTTACTACTGGAGGAAGAATCTTTCTTGTTCTTGTTACTAGACTTGACTTGAGGCATGTAAGTGGAAAAGAGTAAACTCTTGGCAATGTAAGAAGAACTTTTCTTACGAAGATCATCATTGATTGCTTTTAAGAACTCATGCTCTTGCTCAAGGTTGAGCTTTTCAAAGCGTAATTTCTCATGAGTCCTTAAAAGTTCTCGATGATCTCCTAAGATAGTTTCATGAGCTAACTTAAGAGTGTTTAGTTCTTTAGTTAGAGACTCAATCTTCTCCTTATCATTGTCATTCGTTTTATCTTTATTAGCATGATTAATTGACGTTTCATCATAGTATTCATCACTAGAGTTGTCAACAAGTAAATCATCATCACCTAACAAGTCATCTTCATCACTATTGAAATCAACATACTCGGGGTGTGATACCTTTGGGCCTTTAGCCATGAAGCATGTTCCAACTCCTTCATTTGGTGAGTCAAATATGTCGTAGGAGTTGGTTGTCACAAGTGCTAGACCGGCAACACCTTCATCTTGAGTATATTCGGAATCGGAGTGATAGCTTCTCTCGGAGTGGTTGTCGGAGTCGGAGCCGGATACCCATTCACCAACATGAGCTTGATGTCTTCGTTTTGTGTAGCTCCTTGATGACTTGTCCTTTCTTTCCGAATCCTTGCTTCTCCGTGAGGGTCTTCGTTCATAACGATCATCTCTAGTCCTCCTTTCTCTAGATGGTGATTCTTCTCTTCTACTTCTTCTCTTGGGAGAATCTTCTCTTCTCTTGTAGGGGGCCGTACACTCATTGGAATAGTGTCCAGGCCTTCCACAATTGTAGCAGTTTCGCTCTCGACTAGAAGATCTTTTGTCATTGTAGGACCTTGACTTGGAGCTTCTATCTTTGCTTCTACTCTTGTAGAACTTGTTGAAGTTCTTCACCATTAAGCTCAATTCTTCATTGAAGGTTTGTTTCTCACTTGATGATGTGGGGGCTTCACATGAGGCTTTGTAAGCACCACTTGATTTGTTGTGAAGTTCCTCTTTATCCTTGAGTGACATCTCATGAGCAACAATTCTTCCGATGACTTCCGTTGGCTTGAGATCTTTGTAATTGGGCATCATTTGGATCAATGTGCACACGGTATCATATTTTCCATCCAAGGCTCTTAGGATCTTCCTGATGATGAATCTATCGGTCATCTCTTCACTTCCTAAGCCGGCAATCTCATTTGTGATAAGAGCAAGCCAAGAGTACATTTCAGCGACACCTTCACCATCCTTCATTTTGAACTTGTCAAGTTGACTTTGAAGCACATCCAATTTGGATTCCTTGACGGAGTCGGTACCTTCGTGCATATCAATCAAAGTACCCCAAATTTCCTTTGCATTCTCAAGACGGCTGATTTTGTTGAATTCTTCGGGGCACAATCCGTTGAAGAGAATATCACAAGCTTGAGCGTTGTATTGCAGCATCTTCAACTCTTCCGCGGTAGATTCACGGTTCGGTTCTTTCCCATCAAAGAATTCACCTTGCAAACCAATACACAATAGCCCAAACGGCGGGGTTATGTCCAAGAATATGCTTTTCATCTTATGCTTCCAACTAGCAAAATTAGTGCCATCAAAGTAAGGACCTCTACGGTGATAATTTCCCTTGCTAGACGCCATACTCTCCTAGGTTGTGAAACCAAGGCTATGACCACCAAAAGCTATGGAAATCAAAGCAAATGGAGATGAAAAGCTCTGATACCACTTGTAGGATCGGAAGTATGTCTAGAGGGGGGGTGATTGGACTACTTGACCAAATAAAAATCTAGACTTCTCCCAATTTTAGTTCTTGACAGATTTTAGCTATTTTAGCACAAGTCAAGCAATCTCCACACAATTCAAGCAAGCATGCAAAAGAGTATATGAGCAGCGGAAAGTAAAGCATGCAACTTGCAATAATGTAAAGGGAAGGGTTCGGAGTATTCAGACGCAATTGGAGACACGGATGTTTTTGGCGTGGTTCCGATAGGTGGTGCTATCGTACATTCAACCCACGGAGGGTAACGGTTGCGCGAGTCCACGGAGGGCTCCACCCATGAAGGGTCCACGAAGAAGCAACCTTGTCTATTCCATCACGGTCGTCGCCCACGAAGGACTTGCCTCACTAGCGGTAGATCTTCACGAAGTAGGTGATCTTCACGAACAAGGATATCCATAGACATAGAGTGATGCACACACAAGATGATGTCTATGAAAGCTTTTAGGTTACCTTGTCCCTTGTCTTACCAACAAGAGGGTTTGTGACTCCTTGAACTAGTGTAAGATGTGGAAGTTGATTTCACTTGTTCTTGCCAAGATGATAAGAGTGAAATATGTTGGCGGAGTCACCCACAAGAACTCTCTAGTTCTTCTTATTCTGGATCCACGCCATCTTGATGGGAATCCTCGAAGTTGTAGTTGTGCTCAATGAAGTGGAACTTGAAGTAGTCTTGGGAGCCCATTTGACCAAGGCCTTAGGAGCTTCTTCAAATGCATCAATTTCCTCTTGAAGCTTGTCCTTGCCTTTTTGCTTGTGCTCTTGTGGTGGAAGATCATCTTGAGCTTGTGTCCCCTTGAAAGAAGTAGGATCATACTTCTCTTGTTGAGGAACAAACTTCGTCTTGGGGTATTGATCTTCTTCCCACTCAACTCCATTGGCATTGAACTTTCATTCAAAACCAACACCGTGATTCTTCCGGTGCCTTCCTTGCTTGCGTACAATTTCCTCGAATTGCTTACTTCCGGCAAGGCTCTTGTAAACACCTTTCTCTATAATTCCCTTCAATAAGCTATTTTCTTGCTCGAGTGTAACTTGGCTAAGAGAATCATTAGTGGAATCAAGACAACTACTAGAAGCAACAATATTGGATTTAACATGATCATTGTTACTACTGGAGGAAGAATCTTTCTTGTTCTTGTTACTAGACTTGACTTGAGGCATGTAAGTGGAAAAGAGTAAACTCTTGGCAATGTAAGAAGAACTTTTCTTACGAAGATCATCATTGATTGCTTTTAAGAACTCATGCTCTTGCTCAAGGTTGAGCTTTTCAAAGCGTAATTTCTCATGAGTCCTTAAAAGTTCTCGATGATATCCTAAGATAGTTTCATGAGCTAACTTAAGAGTGTTTAGTTCTTTAGTTAGAGACTCAATCTTCTCCTTATCATTGTCATTCGTTTTATCTTTATTAGCATGATTAATTGACGTTTCATCATAGTATTCATCACTAGAGTTGTCAACAAGTAAATCATCATCACCTAACAAGTCATCTTCATCACTATTGAAATCAACATACTCGGGGTGTGATACCTTTGGGCCTTTAGCCATGAAGCATGTTCCAACTCCTTCATTTTGGTGAGACCGAAATGTTACGAAAGGGAAACAGAGAGTTTACATTGCAATCTCGGTGGGACCGATCGCTCACCTCGGTTAGACCAAAACGTTACGAAGGGAAACAAAGAGATTACAATCCCATCTCAGTGAGACCGATTTGGCTAGGGTTTGTGGCCGTGGCTATGACATTTGAAACTCGGTGGCGCTGGATAGAAAGAATCGGTGGGGCCGAGTTTGACTTTTGGTTTAGGTCATAGTGGATGTGGGAAAGTAGTTGAGGGTTTTGGAGCATATCACTAAGCACATGAAGCAAGAGGCTCATTAAGCAACACCTCATCCCTCCTTGATAGTATTGGCTTTTCGTATGGACTCAATGTGATCTTGGATCACTAAAAATGTAAAATGTAGAGTCTTGATCTTGAAGCTTGAGCCAATCCTTTGTCCTTAGAATTTTGAGGGATCCACTTTCCTCATCCATGCCATGCCATTCATTGAGCTTTTCCTGAAATATTGATCTTGGAATAATGTTAGCTCAATGGGCTATATGTTGTTAGGAATTACCAAAACCACCCAGGGATAGTTGCACTTTCAGCCATAATGCTCGTGGCTCTGTGCATCTAAAAGCATCGGAATGCGATCATCTTCGACCACGCACAACTTAACCTTGCTCGACGTGATCAAGACAGAGGCAAGGCGATGGGCGATAGCGAGGGCAAGTGGTCACACGACATTGCTTCTGACGCCGGCCACCTTTAGCACTTGGAGACGTTGGGTTGTAATCGTTGGATGTTGCTCGCTTTAGGGTGTGTGCATTCTATTATTTCTATCAATGCATGGAGACACAAGGCTATCTCCTTTTCTAGAGAAAAAGAGTCTTTCGTAAGTTTTGTTCAGTTTACTTTCTGCCTTTGAGCTTTCTATAATATACTTGTGGTCTTTTGTATTCCAAAATGAATCAAGTTTGGGAAAGTTTGGTCCCTCACAAGCCCTTAAATCTTGTTGTCTCTAAGTGGTGTACGATTTAACCTTGACATATGGCACTCCTTGAGATCATGTCACTCATCGTTGTTCCTTTTTGTTCACTCTTCCATGCATGGGCAATGACCACCCTTCTGGTGGACAATTTGTGCATTCCTTTCGTGCATGCTCGACGAACCAGAGTCTTCCTCGTCTTCATTTTCACTCCGTCATGGGAAATAACCACCCATCCGATGGGTGTTGGATGGCTCAGGGTGGGTAATGGTGTGTCTCCTTGATTTTCGACTACCCTTGGTCTTCTCAATCAGTGGTTTTGGTGCCTCCCTGTTGTAACTCTCAATTGTTGTCCCTCGGAGTTCGCCTCTCCGCTGTCTCTTGGCAGGATGAGCGGCCTCGACGACCACCTCTCTTTTTCTAGCAGGCCTTGTATGTGGTTATGATATAACATGTGTTGCATACTACCACCTAGATTTAGATGTTTAGGAAGTTGATCATTGTGTTGTGTTGTAACTATGCATGCAGCATTTTTCTTTGTTTAGTGTTACTTGCTTCAGCGAGATGTATTTACAACCGTATTTTCAAACTATGGGTAGTTGCAAAACCTGTTGCGCAGTGCTTAGTCAGGTAGTATGATTGCTGGACCTTTTTTGCCCTATGAAATATATCGTTGCGAATTTTTTCTCCTAATAATTATTATGCTAATTACACACAAGAAAACTAGAGGGGAGTTCCAAATCTCGTATTGCTATAATTTGCAAGACATAGTCCATAGCAAATTATACAGATGTGCATTGCTCTCCTACCAGCCTATTAGTAAAGAGAACAGATTATTTGGATGTATCCAATACTTGATTTCCCCCCACCTCTTCTCCTCTTCGAAAAACTGATCTCCTACATTATCTTCTTCGCTTTCTCCTCTGTATTTGAAAGGCATTATAGTGGATCCGCCTCTGCTATCCCACCATTCGCTAGCCCATCACATCACCTCTAATCCATTCATTGTCTCCCCTCTTTCACTTATCCTTTGGCACATGCCACTCGTCATCTTCCCTGACGATGGCTGCTAGTATCATTGTCATGCTCCTTCATCATACCATCCTCATGCATCATCTCCATGTCGACATGCATCCTCTATCAATATTTCCTCGAGAATAGGATAGGTAGAGGGAACACAAAACACCCACATGGAAATTTCGGCCCCAAGCGAATTTGTCGAACCCAGGCTCTAACCATCAAGTGTATTGATAGAGAAGTGCACTAATGAGGAAGATAGTCCCGAGCATGAATCGCTGGAAAGGGAGCTCCAAGTTGAGAATTGTGATATGAAGAAAAAGCCCTAGAATAGGCAACCCACAAAAATTAAAAATTTGAACCAAGAACACCTAAAATACTTCAGTCTATTTGACACTGTACTTGAAATCAAATGTACAAAATAAGGGTAAGTTTGGAACATATGACATGAAAAACACAACAAGCGAAAAATTGCAAGAATTGTATGTATGTCTTGTCTTGTCGGTTTCTTTTGGAATCTGAAACACATGAATTGAATAACATATCTGTTTGGATGCTCCATAGAAAATACATAAAAAATTTTCTCAAGGAGAAAGAAAAGACGAGAGATAAAGACACATGTTGCATAAGACTTCACAAAGGAAGTGTAAATGAAGCTGAGCAAATGCTTATAATCCTAGGAACCAGATTGCTTTTCTTTCATCCCTGGCGGCTGCAACCCTAGCCGCCGCTAGGAGAGACCATCTTTCAGCGCCGTCCTCCGGCGGCTCGCTTTCGCCGGCAAACTCGGTCGTCGGTGGTGGTGGGAGGGGGGTCGCCGGATCCACGCGTGTGGATCATGTTTACTCTCTTGTAGTCTAGGTTTTTAGTCTGTTCATTGTCTTGACTTCGGCGGCGACGATGGACGCGCTGAATAAAGATTCTTCGGATCCTTACCTGGCGAGGCCATCGGTCCTATGGTTGGGGATGGATTTGGAAACCAGTTTGTTCAAGCAAGGATGGCGTGGCGGCGGCGGCATCCTCGTGGTGGACCTATGTCCTCGGGCTCCACCGTTGCGACGACGTTTGCTCCAGCGTCGTCGCGGAGCTTGGGAGGTAGTCCAGGAGTGGATGCAGATTGTGGTCTGCATCGACGACATCTGAAAGACGAAACGTGTGCTGGGTTCATGGTTTGCAGATGGCAGGTATGGCTTCCTCCTTCGGCGTCTTAGTCGTGGTAGGGTGCCAGATCTGGAGTTCGATGGCGTGTCCGGAGTGTTGCCCCGGTCTGATTCGTACAACGGCAGTGGCTTCACTTTAGGTGAGCCACCTTGGAGGTCCACAAAGTTGTATATCAGCGATGGAGCCGCGTTGAGCTCAGGTGAGGAGGTGATACGTTATTCTTTTTTTCGGTGGCTGCTATGGTGGTGCCGGAGGCAGGTGACACGCGTTGGTGTCAAGCTTAGAAATGTTATGTTATCTTTTCAGTTTTGTCATGTCGATTCTTACGTGACTTGCATTTTGTTCGTTATGATATGAATGAGACACGTATTAAAAAAAAGCTTATAATCCTTCAAGTACTGTATGTCCAAATGGCCCCGCGAGAAACACTCCTATAGAATTCCATTCCTATGATGCTCGTGCGAATGTGAAATTCATTTGTTCCAAGCAGGGGTAAAAAATGTGCTAGCAGCACATTTTACATACCGTATCCACGTGGACGCATCACATCAGCCGGTGCAGTACATTCCGGGCAGGCGTGGCAGCAGCGAGTGGTCAGGCCAGTTGTTGGGCACCCACACGTGGATGCATGCATGATGCAACGACCGCTCGCTGTCGCATGCTCCGTACCCTCGCGTTTCTTCTGCCGTGGACAAGACCTGCTGGCGCGTACGCACGTACTGCTCCCGCCAATGACCGTGCGAGTACGAGCGAGCGATCGGTGCGGTGCGCCCGGCGGAATCATTTCCCGCCGTTGGTACCTGTCTCCTCCCTCCACGGCTACGCGCACACGAACGAGCGATCGATCCACGACGACGGACCCGGCCCTACCCGACAGGCAGCAGCCGAAGAGAGGCGCGCGAGGCCGGTGGGAGCCCCACCGTCCGGCGTCAAACACTGTTTTAAAGCGCTTCCTAAGACACGTCCCTTTCGTCAAATGAGGCAGTGTCTTTCCCATCCCCGCGTCGCACTTAATATAAAGCCCGGCGAGAAAGGGCAAGAGAGAACAAATGAACACTGTACGCACGAGAGCGAGCGAGCCGGAGAGAATGAATGGACACTGTTCAGTACATAGGGAGCGAGAGTGTGAGTGTGTACCACGTATATAGTGCAGGTGGTCCTCGCTGGCTGCACCCCAGGGATCAGGACCATTGCCCGTTACTACACCTGTTCACGTAATGCTACGTGCTGTATTTTTTCAATTTATTTATGGGGTGGTGAAGCATGTGGATATGCAAGTGAAACGCACGCCCTGCTGCTTCTTTTTACCTCCTCTCATGTGTAGTACTTTACACTGATTAGTGGCACAGAAGTCCCAGAGAAGTTCCAAGCCCAGCAAGTTACGCGAGGAAGGAAATTGAAACCCGACCGTGGCGCGGCGCGGATTGTTCCGGCTCCGATCCGCCGCCCGGATTCCGACGCATGTACTCCCTCCGTTCCGAATTACTTGTCTTGGATTTGTCTAGATACGGATGTATCTAGACTTATTTTAATATTAAATACATGTATCTAGACAAATCTAAGACAAGTAATTCGAAAAGGAGGGAGTAGTACTGTACGTACGTGCATCAGCGGCGGTTGATGCCGAGCGTCCGGCCGGCCGCTTCGATCGCGCATGACTGAATGACAGAATAGCCGTACGCAGAGGGGGCAAACTGTCGTCGCGTGTGGGAGAGAACTTGGGCAGCAACAGCATGCATCCACAGCTAGCTATACTAGACGTAGAAGGCTTTGGGCCCTTGCCTATATAAGCTAGGGTAGGCGGCCTGGGCTGTGGCACGCACCAGCTACGCAGCAGTACTTGCACCAGCTGTGGCTCTAGACCTGTATGTATAGTGTGACAGTGTAGTCTAGCCATGAGTAGCTACCACCACCACTAGAGCTAGTAGTAGCTTGGAGGAGTAGAGATGCAAGGCAAATTTGACCTATAGACGAAGTCAAATCACAGAATAAACTGTCCGTTAAACTATTTCACGCAGCTGACCCGTGGCGCGTAGCTCTCAGGCGCTGCACTAGTGCAACGCCTAGGAGCTAGGCGCTGCACTAGTGCAACGCATAGGAGCTAGGTGTGGCGCCTAGCTCTCAGGCGCTGCACACTAACTTAGTAATATTCGGATTACACGGGTACGACGCTGACCGTGTAGCGCCTACCTCTGAGGCGTTGCACAGTGTAGTGTGACGCCTTCGTATCGGGCGTCACACAAAAAGGTCAGCCGCGTGAAATAGTTTCACGGACAGTTCATTCTGTGATTTGATTTCGTCCATAGGTCAAATTTATCAAATTTGCCGAGATGCAATGGGTAGGTCGTTACGTTTTTATGGCACGAAGAAAGGCTCCTGCCACGGTCCAAAAAGAGGCAGGGGATCAAAGAGGGAGGCTGCCTGCCTGCATACAAAGGTAAAGCCGGTGTGGCCAACTAAGCCAAGCTATGCAATGCATGTGGGACGGCGGGAGGAAGGAGGAAGAAACAATAGGTTGGCATGCATGGCATGGTGCCATGCCAATGCCATGTTGGTCGTTGCACATGTGGCGATGTGCGCATGAATGCATGTGGGCGGCACAAACGAATTCAATGCCCTTTGCTGCTTGCCCCCTTGGCTCGAGCAGCTAGCCGTAGTACTAGAAGTAGTGCATGCATGCATGGCGATGCATGGCATGGGGCCTACGTAGCTTGGAGCAGGTGCGCCGCGGCTCAAGATGGATCGCAACAGGCTAGGGTAAAAGACTAAAAGGGTGTTAGCGATGAGATTCTTGGTGGTCAAAAGGAGTAGAGGTTAGGGTGCCAGTTAACAATGCGCGGTTTTGGTGATCAATGGGGGTTGGGTGGGGGTGGTGTGAGCTCTGCGGCGTGAGAATGTTTACTGCAGGGGCGAGGAGATGCTCTGATGCATTGGCTCAAATCATGCGCTTACCTGTAGCTGATGGACCTAGCTACTCGCTGCCTGGTGGCATTGCAGCTAGTTGCAGGAAGTAAAAGGCAGCCGAACTCCTCTTCCGAGGCGGTATTGAAGGATTCTGGACAACATTTCGGTAAATGTGTTATTCCAGTTTAGTGGTATCTTTTCTGTTTTAAATACTAGGAATATTTGGAGTACATTGAAAAATCGGTCATTCTTTTTCATGCACTCCGTCCCCTTCCCCTTTCTCTCAATTCGTCTAAGTATCATCCTTTGTTTGAAAACGAAATGTGGATTCGCTTCAGAAAAAAAAAGATCGTAGAATTGATCTATTTTAGTGTTTTCCTACGACTGGTGTCATCCTACATTCCATTTTCTTTCACCTGATGGGTCGCCTGAAAATCCAATTTGGATCGATCGATTTTCGCTAGAAGGAAGTAGACACCGAACGGAAGGAAGAAGCCACTGGAGTGAAGGAAGGAGCTCGCTGACATGCTATCCCATCATCTATCCTTAGGGGGAGGGGGGGGGCAGCACGGCGGTGGTGCAAATTCGCCGAAGAAAAAAAGTCATCGTCGGAGCTAGAGGGATGACCGGGGGCAGTGGCAGCACATCGGTGGGAGGAGGTTCAGGGGAGGGTGGGGCGGCGAGGTGTCCGTGGGAGCGCCATCGGCCATGGGCGGTGGTACGAGGTTGCGGGAAGGGGAAGAAGAAGAAGGTGGTGTGAAGGTTGAGGAAGTAATCTGCACCGCCTATTTTCCATCCATCAGTTGAAACGAAATCGACTGACGTAAATTGAAATTTCAGTCGACTTACCGGTAGCCATTTCCTTTTCTTGTTCTTCTGTGTTCCACTATAATTAGACAGACTCGTACTCATGTTGGCTTTTCGTGGAATGCATTTCCCTTTCGACGGAAATCGTGCATGCATGGCTCACTTACGTAGCACGGTGCAGCTCCGAAGTTTTTAAGGTTATTTAGGAGTAGAATCTAGTGCCACATGTACGCATACGTGAATACATACTTCATGTACACGCACGCGTCGTATACTCAGATCGAGAAGCCGTGCTCGTGCTCGTGCATGCAAAGCGCAGATCTAGAGATCACAGTAAGGCCAACTCCACCGCACGACCCCAAACGGACGTTCGTTTTGTCCGATTTTTGTCCCTTTGGGTAGGGATTTGGGGTCGTGTCCGGGCCTGTCCTGGGATGCGGTGGCCGTGCGCCCAGCGCGCGGACGCATCCCGGCCGCATCCTGTCCGCGTATTATTTTTTTGCAAGTCCTTAACTTTATTTCATCATTCATTTTTGGTACATGAAAAATACATCATCACATTTTGACTAGTAAAGCAAGACCAAAGAAACAAGAACCACAAGAATACATTTTAGAAGATACCCAACTTCCATAACTGCTTCCTTGAGTTGGGTTAGGGCCTTCTCGATGCACTCGTTGTTGATCTGTGGAGGAGGAGGCTCGATCTGACATCCTCCTTTCTTCTTCAAGCCAGAAGTCGATGTTGCTTCCTCCTCACACCTAGTCTCGTGTCTAGCCTCTAATCTAGCCGCCTCCATCTTGCGTGTTTCTTTCTTCTTCTTCGAGCCTAAAGAAGTAGAGGTTGCTTCCTCGCATCTAGTCTCGTGTCTATGTTGGAAATATGCCCTAGAGGCAATAATAAATTAGTTATTATTATATTTCTTTGTTCATGATAATCGTTTATTATCCATGCTAGAATTGTATTGATAGGAAAC
Organism: Aegilops umbellulata; assembly: GCA_032464435.1. Taxonomy (NCBI): domain Eukaryota; kingdom Viridiplantae; phylum Streptophyta; class Magnoliopsida; order Poales; family Poaceae; genus Aegilops; species Aegilops umbellulata. The sequence continues at coordinate 268,927,526 of CP136059.1, read as the reverse complement.
TCAGATACATGTGTGAATACATAGACAACACCATGTCCCTAGTAAGCCTCTAGTTGACTAGCTCGTTGATCAATAGATGGTTACGGTTTCCTGACCATGGACATTGGATGTCGTTGATAACGGGATCACATCATTAGGAGAATGATGTGATGGACAAGACCCAATCCTAAGTCTAGCACAAGATCATGTAGTTCATATGCTAAAGCTTTTCTAATGTCATGTATCGTTTCCTTAGACCATGAGATTGTGCAACTCCCGAATACCGTAGGAGTGCTTTGGGTGTGCCAAACGTCACAACGTAACTGGGTGGCTATAAAGGTACACTACAGGTATCTCCGAAAGTGTCTGTTGGGTTGGCACGAATCGAGACTGGGATTTGTCACTCCGTGTGACGGAGAGGTATCTCTGGGCCCACTCGGTAGGACATCATCATAATGTGCACAATGTGATCAAGGAGTTGATCACGGGATGATGTGTTGCGGAACGAGTAAAAGAGACTTGCCGGTAACGAGATTGAACAAGGTATCGGGATACCGACGATCGAATCTCGGGCAAGTATCGTACCGATAGACAAAGGGAATTGTATACGGGATTGATTAAGTCCTTGACATCGTGGTTCATCCGATGAGATCATCGTGGAACATGTGGGAGCCAACATGGGTATCCAGATCCCGCTGTTGGTTATTGACCGGAGAACGTCTCGGTCATGTCTGCATGTCTCCCGAACCCGTAGGGTCTACACACTTAAGGTTCGATGACGCTAGGGTTATAAAGGAAGCTTGTATGTGGTTACCGACTGTTGTTCGGAGTCCCGGATGAGATCCCGGACATCACGAGGAGTTCCGGAATGGTCCGGAGGTAAAGATTTATATATGGGAAGTCATCATACGGTCACCGGAAGAGTTCGGGGGTTACCGACATTGTACCGGGACCACCGAAGGGGTTCCGGGGGTCCACCGGGAGGGTCCACCTGCTCCGGGGGGCCCTATGGGCTGTATGTGGAGAAGGACCAGCCCCTTAGTGGGCTGGGCGCCTCCCCCCTAGGGCCCATGCGCCTAGGGTTTGGGGGGGAACCCTAAAGGGGGCGCCCCCTTGCCTTGGGGGGCAAGGCACCCCCCTTGGCCGCCGCCCCCCTAGGAGATTGGATCTCCTAGGGCCGGCGCCCCCCCCTTGGCCCTCCTATATATAGTGGGGAGATGGAGGACTTCAGACCTGATCCAAGGCGCAGCCCCTCCCCTCCCCAACACCTCTCCTCCTCCGTCACGTGCTTGGCGAAGCCCTGCTAGAGTACCACGCTCCTCCATCATCACCACGCCGTTGTGCTGTTGCTGGATGGAGTCTTCCTCAACCTCTCCCTCTCCCCTTGCTGGATCAAGGCATGGGAGACGTCACCGGGCTGTACGTGTGTTGAACGCGGAGGTGCCGTCCATTCGGCACTAGGATCATCGGTGATTTGGATCACGACGAGTACGACTCCATCAACCCCGTTCACTTGAACGCTTCCGCTTAGCGATCTACAAGGGTATGTAGATGCACTCTCCTTCCCCTCGTTGCTGGTTTCTCCATAGATAGATCTTAGTGACACGTAGGAAAATTTTGAATTTCTGCTACGTTCCCCAACAGTGGCATCATGAGCTAGGTCTATTGCGTAGATTCTTTGCACGAGTAGAACACAAAGTAGTTGTGGGCGTTGATTTTGTTCAATATGCTTACCGTTACTAGTCAATCTTGATTCGGCGGCATTGTGGGATGAAGCGGCCCGGACCGACCTTACACGTACACTTACGTGAGACAGGTTCCACCGACTGACATGCACTAGTTGCATAAGGTGGCTAGCGGGTGCCAGTCTCTCCCACTTTAGTCGGATCGGATTCGATGAAAAGGGTCCTTATGAAGGGTAAATAGCAATTGACATATCACGTTGTGGTTTTGCGTAGGTAAGAAACGTTCTTGCTAGAAACCCATAGCAGCCACGTAAAACATGCAAACAACAATTAGAGGACGTCTAACTTGTTTTTGCAGGGTATGCCATGTGATGTGATATGGCCAAAGGATGTGATGTATGATATATGTGATGTATGAGATGATCATGTTCTTGTATTAGGAATCACGACTTGCATGTCGATGAGTATGACAACCGGCAGGAGCCATAGGAGTTGTCTTTAATTTATTTATGACCTGCGTGTCAACATAAACGTCATGTAATTACTTTACTTTATTGCTAAAGCGTTAGCCATAGTAGTAGAAGTAATAGTTGACGTGACAACTTCATGAAGACATGATGATGGAGATCATGATGATGGAGATCATGGTGTCATGCCGGTGACGACGATGATCATGGAGCCCAGAAGATGGAGATCAAAAGGAGCAAAGTGATGATGGCCATATCATGTCACTATTTGATTGCATGTGATGTTTATCATGTTTTTGCATCTTATTTACTTAGAACGACGGTAGTAAATAAGATGATCCCTCATTAAAATTTCAAGAAAGTGTTCCCCCTAATTGTGCACCGTTGCGAAAGTTCGTCGTTTCGAAGCACCACGTGATGATCGGGTGTGATAGATTCTTACGTTCGAATACAACGGGTGTTGACGAGCCTAGCATGTACAGACATGGCCTCGAAACACATGCAAACACTTAGGTTGACTTGACGAGCCTAGCATGTACAGACATGGCCTCGGAACACAGAAGACCGAAAGGTCGAGCATGAGTCGTATGGTAGATACGATCAACATGAAGATGTTCACCGACGTTGACTAGCCGTCTCACGTGATGATCGGACACGGCCTAGTTGACTCGGATCATGTAATCACTTCGATGACTAGAGGGATGTCTATCTGATTGGGAGTTCATAAGATGAACTTAATTATCCTGAACATAGTCGAAAAGGTCTTCGCAAATTATGTCGTAGCTCGCGCTTTAGTTCTATTGTTTTAAATATGTTCCTAGAGAAAATATAGTTGAAAGTTGATAGTAGCAATTATGCGGACAGTAGAAGGCTTGTGTCCTTAATGCACCGCTCGGTGTGCTGGACCTCGAACGTGGTCTGTGGATGTTGCGAACATCTGACATACACGTTTTGATGACTACATGATAGTTCGGTAATGATAAATGGTTTAGAATTGAGGCACCGAAGACATTTTGAAATGTCGCGGAACATATAAGATATTTCGAGGGCTGAAATTGGGATTTCAGGCTCGTGCCCACGTCAAGAGGTATGAGACCTCCGACGATTTTCTTGGCCTGCAAACTAAGGGAGAAAAGCTCAATCGTTGAGTTTGTGCTCAGATTGTCTGAGTACAACAATCACTTGAATCGAGTGGGAGTTGATCTTCCAGATAAGATAGTGACGTTTTTCCAAAGTCATTGCCACCAAGCTGCTACAGCTTTGTGATGAACTATATCACGGATGGATATGATGATCCTTGAAATATTCGCGATGTTTGACACCGCGAAAGTAGAAATCAAGAAGGAGCATCAATTGTTGATGGTTAGTGAAACCACTAGTTTCAAGAAGGGCAAGGGCAAGAAGGGATACTTCATGAAACGGCAAATCAGCTGCTGCTCTAGTGGAGAAACCCAAGGTTGAACCCAAACCCGAGACTGAGTGCTTCTGTAATAAGGGGAACAACCACTGGAGCAGAATTACCCTAGATACTTGGTAGATGAGAAGGCTGTCGATAGAAGTATATTGGATATACATTATTTGATGTGTACTTTACTAGTACTCCTAGTAGCATCAGGGTATTAGATACCGGTTCGGTTGCTAAGTGTTAGTAAATCAAAATAAAAGCTACGGAATAAACGGAGACTAGCTAAAGGTGAGCTGACGAGATGTGTTGGAAGTGTTTCCAAGGTTGATGTGATCAAGCATCGCACGCTCCCTCTACCATCGAGATTGGTGTTAAACCTAAATAATTATTATTTAGTGTTTGCGTTGAGCATAGACATGATTGGATTATGTCTATCGCAATACGGTTATTCATTTAAGGAGAATAATGGTTACTCTATTATTTGAATAATTCCCTCAATGGTCTTGCACCTAAAATGAATGGTTTATTGAATCTCGATCATAGTGATACACATGTCCATGCCAAAAGATATAAGATAGTAATGATAATACCACCTACTTGTGACACTGCCATATTGGTATAAAACGCATGAAGAAGCTCCATGTTGATGGATCTTTGGACTCACTCATTTTTGAAAAAGGATTGAGTAATGTGAACCATGTCTATTGGTATATACGCATGAAGAAACTCCATGCAGATGGACCGTTTGGACTCACTTAATTTTGAATCGCTTGAGACATGCAGATCATACCACATGGGCAAGATGACTGAAAGCTTCGGTTTCAGTAAAATGGAACAAGAAAGCAACTTGTTGGAAGTAACACATTTTGATGTGTGCAGTCCAATGAGTGCTGAGGCACGCAGTGGATATCGTTATGCTCTTACTTCACAGATGATTTGAGTAGATACTGAGCATATTTACTTGATGAAACACAAGTCTGAATTATGGAATGGTTCAAGTAATTTCAGAGTGAAGTTGAATATCGTCGTGACAAGAGGATAAAATATCTATGATATGATCATAGTGATGAATATCTGAGTTGCGAGTTTGGTACACAATTGAGACATTGTGGAAATTGTTTCACGACTAGTACCGCCTGGAACACCATAGTGTGATGGTGTGTCCGAACATCATAACTGCACCCTATTGGATATGATGCATACCATGATGTCTCTTATCGAATTACCACTATTGTTCATGGGTTAGGCATTAGAGACAACCGCACTCACTTTAAATAGGGCACCACACAATTCCGTTGAGACGACACCATATGGTTTAGAGAAACCTAAGTTGTCGTTTCTTAAAAGTTTGGGGCTGCGACGCTTATGTGAAAAAGTTTCAGGCTGATAAGCTCGAACCCAAAGCGGATAACTGCATCTTCATAGGACACCCAAAACAGTTGGGTATACCTCCTGTCTCAGATCCGAAAGCAATAGGGATTGTTTCTAGAATCGGGTCCTTTTTCGAGGAAAAGTTTCTCTCGAAAGAATTGAGTGGGAGGATGGTGGAGACTTGATGAGGTTATTGAACCGTCACTTCAACTAGTGTGTAGCAGGGCACAGGAGTTGTTCCTATGGCACCTACACCAATTGAAGTGGAAGCTTATGATAGTGATCATGAGACTTCGGATCAAGTCACTCCCAAACCTCGTAGGACGACAAGGATGCGTACTGCTTCAAAGTGGTACGTAATCCTGTCTTGGAAGTCATGTTGCTAGACAACAATGAACCTACGAGCTATGGAGAAGCGACGGTGGGCCCGGATTCAGATGAATGGCTCGAGGCCATAAAATCCGAGAGAGGATACATGTATGAAAACAAAGTGTAGACTTTGACAGAATGGCTCAATGGTCATAAGGCTGTTGAGTACAGATGGATTTTAAAAGGAAGACGGACAATGAAGGTAAATGTCACCATTAAGAAAGCTCGACTTGTCATTAAGATGTTTCCCGACAAGTTCAAGGAGTTGACTACGATGAGACTTTCTCACCCGTAGCGATGCTAAGAGTCTGTTGGAATTATGTTAGCGATTACTGCATTATTTATGAAATCATGCAGATAAGATGTCAAAACATTGTTTCCTCGACGATTTTCTAGAGGAAAGGTAGTATGTGATACAACCAGAAGTTTTGTCGATCCTGAAAGATGCTAACAAGTATGCAAAGCCCCAGCAATCCTTCTAAGGACTGGAGTAAGCATCTCGGAGTTGGAATGTACACTTTGATGAGATGATCAAAGATTTTGGGTTTATACAAAGTTTATGAGAAACTTGTATTTCCAAAGAAGTGAGTGGGAGCACTATAGAATTTCTGATGAGTATAAGTTTTTGACATATTGTTGATCAGAAATGATGTAGAATTTTTGGAAAGCATATAGGGTTATTTGAAAAGTGTTTTTCAATAGAAAACCTGGATTAAGCTACTTGAACATTGAGCATCAAGATCTATAAAGATAGATCAAAATCGCTTAATAGTACTTTCAAACGAACACATACCATGACAAGATTTTGAAGGAGTTCAAAATAGATCAGCAAAGAAGGACTTCTCGGCTGTGTTACAAGGTGTGAGTATTGAGTAAGACTCAAGACCTGACCATGGCAGAATAGAGAGAAAGGACGAAGGTCGTCCCCTATACTTCAGACATAGGCTCTAAAGTATGCTATGTTGTGTACCACACCTGAAGTGTGCCAAGCCATGAGTCAGTCAAGGGGTACAAGTGTGATCTAGGAATGGATCATAGGACAACGGTCAAGGTTATCCTTAGTAACTAGTGGACTAAGGAATTTTCTCGATTATGGAGGTGGTAAAAGAGTTCGTCGTAAAGGGTTATGCCGATGCAATCTTTGACACTAATCTGGATGATTCTGAGTAGTAAACCGGATTCGTATAGTAGAACAGTTATTTGGAATAGTTCCAAATAGAGCGTGACAACTGCATCTAGGAGATGACATAGATATTTGTAAAGCACACACGGATCTGAAAGGTTCAGACCCGTTGACTATAACCTCTCTCACAAGCATAACATGATGAAACCCAGAACTCTTGGGTGTTAGTCACATAGGGATGTGACCTTGAGAGTTAATCACATATCGATGTGAACTGGATTATTGACTCTAGTGCAAGTGGGAGACTGTTGGAAATATGCCCTAGAGGCAATAATAAATTAGTTATTATTATATTTCCTTGTTCATGATAATCGTTTATTATCCATGCTACAATTGTATTGATAGGAAAATCAGATACATGTGTGGATACATAGACAACACCATGTCCCTAGTAAGCCTCTAGTTGACTAGCTCGTTGATCAATAGATGGTTACGGTTTCCTGACCATGGACATTGGATGTCGTTGATAACGGGATCACATTATTAGGAGAATGATGTGATGGACAAGACCCAATCCTAAGCCTAGCACAATATCATATAGTTCATATGCTAAAGCTTTTCTAATGTCATGTATCGTTTCCTTAGACCATGAGATTGTGCAACTCCCGGATACCGTAGGAGTGCTTTGGGTGTGCCAAACGTCACAACGTAACTGGGTGGCTATAAAGGTACACTACAGGTATCTCCGAAAGTGTCTGTTGGGTTGGCACGAATCGAGACTGGGATTTGTCACTCCGTGTGACGGAGAGGTATCTCTGGGCCCACTCGGTAGGACATCATCATAATGTGCACAATGTGATCAAGGAGTTGATCACGGGATGATGTGTTGCGGAACGAGTAAAAGAGACTTGCCGGTAACGAGATTGAACAAGGTATCGGGATACCACGATCGAATCTCGGGCAAGTATCATACCGATAGACAAAGGGAATTGTATACGGGATTGATTAAGTCCTTGACATCGTGGTTCATCCGATCAGATCATCGTGGAACATGTGGGAGCCAACATGGGTATCCAGATCCCGCTGTTGGTTATTGACCGGAGAACATCTCGGTCATGTCTGCATGTCTCCCGAACCCGTAGGGTCTACACACTTAAGGTTCGATGACGCTAGGGTTATAAAGGAAGCTTGTATGTGGTTACCGAATGTTGTTCGGAGTCCCGGATGAGATCCCGGACGTCACAAGGAGTTCCGGAATGGTCCGGAGGTAAAGATTTATATATGGGAAGTCATCATACGGTCACCGGAAGAGTTCGGGGGTTACCGGCATTGTACCGGGACCACCGAAGGGGTTCCGGGGGTCCACCGGGAGGGTCCACCTGCTCCGGGGGGCCCTATGGGCTGTATGTGGAGAAGGACCAGCCCCTTAGTGGGCTGGGCGCCTCCCCCCCTAGGGCCCATGCGCCTAGGGTTTGGGGGGGAACCCTAAAGGGGGCGCCCCCCTTGCCTTGGGGGGCAAGGCACCCCCCTTGGCCGCCGCCCCCCTAGGAGATTGGATCTCCTAGGGCCAGCGCCCCCCCTTGGCCCTCCTATATATAGTGGGGAGATGGAGGACTTCAGACCTGATCCAAGGCGCAGCCCCTCCCCTCCCCAACACCTCTCCTCCTCCGTCACGTGCTTGGCGAAGCCCTGCTGGAGTACCACGCTCCTCCATCATCACCACGCCGTTGTGCTGTTGCTGGATGGAGTCTTCCTCAACCTCTCCCTCTCCCCTTGCTGGATCAAGGCATGGGAGACGTCACCGGGCTGTACGTGTGTTGAACGCGGAGGTGCCGTCCGTTCGGCACTAGGATCATCGGTGATTTGGATCACGACGAGTACGACTCCATCAACCCCGTTCAGTTGAACGCTTTCGCTTAGCGATCTACAATGGTATGTAGATGCACTCTCCTTCCCCTCGTTGCTGGTTTCTCCATAGATAGATCTTGGTGGCACGTAGGAAAATTTTGAATTTCTGCTACGTTCCCCAACAGTCTAGCCTCTAATCTAGCAACAAATGCACTTGTCTCATCTACAACCTCTATGCTAGCTAAAAGTGCACGAACATCTACTAAATTGCGCTCTATCAATATATCGATGTACTATTCTTCCCAATACCAAAACTTGCATCCATTCTACACAACAAAATTTGAAGTTAGCACAACTAGTTAAATCTAGAGCACAAACCGAAGCTAAAAAAACCGCATACCCCATCGTTTAAGCACTTGATGAACACCCATCCGGGATGTTCTGGCGTTGTAGACATGCGGCGCACGACCATCCTTGGGCAGTGGTCGCACTTAATGAGCGGCAACGGTGCGCCGGCGAGCTTTTGGGCAAGCACCGAGCCCGGCCGACCGCCATTCGTGTATCTGCCGGCGGACCACCGACGGTGCAGATCCGAGCGGCTAGAGAAGGAGCCACTGCCTGCATGTGGCCTTGCGGCCCTGCCAGGGCCTTCCGGCGAGGTGCCCGGCCAGTCCATGGCGCGGCCCGGCCTCCCACAGCCGGCCGAGCTCAAGACCGACCGGATCCGCCCCAAAACCGGCCGGCGGGTGCGCAAACCAGGTGGCCGTGGTCGCGTCCGAGCCCGGCGCCGAGGGGAAGGGGTTGGGCGAGCTCGCGTCTGAACTGCACGGCTGATATGGTAGCGGCGGCGGCGGCGGGAAGAGTGGGGAAGAGTGGAGGGCGTGCGGCCGGAGGGAGGGAGGGGGCGGATAGAAAAAGGCCCGTCTTGTGCCACCGACGGGCGGGCCAGGGGAGGACACGCGCAGACAACCCGCGTGTCCGCGCGGTGTCCGTTTCACCCCAAAAGCGGCGCAAGTTTGGGCCAGGAATGGGTCGAAAGCGGACACAAAGTGGACAAAAGTCCGTTTCCTCCCGCGCGCTGGGCCGCCTCCTTTGTCCCTTTTACCCCAAACGGACGGGGCCGGACAGGATAGGGTCGCGTGGTGGAGTTGGCCTAAGTAATCACACGAAGCACGTACGCCCTATACTCATGCCAAGCATTACTGGAGCGTACGCGCCCATGCGTGTCCTCCCTCCCAAGTCAATTAAAAGCTTCACGTGAGCCACTGCTCTGCTTCGCGAGTCATGGACGCACGTTGCACCGCGGAAAAACTAGCCCTGTGGAAGCGTACGTACGGGCATCACGCCTGCTAGCGTCGCCCCCGCGTCGCCCTCCCGCTAGGGCGGCTCGGGTGGAAACCCTAGCCCCCGCCGCCGGGCACGTCCATCCTCCCCCTCCCCTCCGCCGCCGCTACAGGAGGTCGCCGGGCGAAGCCCTAGGCGGCTTATGGCGGCGGCGGAGGCTCTCTTCCCTCCCGCACCAGATCAGGTGAGGCGGGTCACCATGGCGCCGGGGCGATCTCCCCCGATCTGCGTCGCAGCGGCGCGGCGGCGCGTCTAGGCAACGACGCAAGGCGGCGGCGTGTTGCTGGGCGGGGGCGGCGGAGCTGCTAGGTTCCGAGGAAGATCTGGTGGCACCGGTCGTTCGATGGGCTCGCGGGGTCATGGCGGCCTTGGTCGTGGTGGCCGGCGGCTCGGCCTGTTGGCGGCGGCTGGATCCCGGGGCGGCAGCCCTGGATGGTGGCGGCAGGTGAAGCTCAGGCTTCCCGCAGCGGCATGGCGTGGTGATGTCCCTATCCAAGGCGGATCTGCATCGCCAATCTCGTATGCCGCGGATTGGTTCAGATCAGAGACGGTGATGAGTGGGCGGGTTCATCTCGGCGGCTCTCGCGGTTTGGCGAGGTGGGGTGAGAGCCCTCCTCCCAGGCTCCAGTGGTGGCGCACTCAGGCAGTGGCCGGTGCACCAGGGCTCCTATGGTGGCACTATTGTTGCGGTTGGTCACCGGATCTAGGCGGCTAGATCTGGGGCTTTGAAGGCGGTCGAGACAGTGCACAGGTTGTCGGGTGGATCTCTTGGGACGGATCCGGGTGAAAACTTGGTCTTCGGTCGTTGGCCGGAGCCGGTGATGACGATGCCCTTATCATCGTTTCCTTCATGAAGGCATCATCGAGGTGAAGCTCCCAACCCCACCCAATACCTCCGGGGGAAACCCTAGATCAGCCGATCAGATGACGGCGGCATTCATGTGTCGTTACCCCCTTGGGGGCGGCATTCTTGGAGAGGCACTCGGGCTCGAGGGACCAGCGGATGGCTTCTTCGGTGGAGCGGTGTTTATTTCTACATGTTCATGGCGGCGGTTCTCGGCGGCATGGAGCAGTGGAGGACTGGCGTTAGAGGTGTGGCGATGGACACGCGCAGGAGGTCGATGTCGTGGTGGCGTCGATGGCAGAGAGGCCTGACAAGGTCGATGCGTCAGTACATGCTTTGAGGATGGATCGAGCGAAGACGGAGGTGACGGCCCTTTGCAGCGTGTGCGTGTGGTACTCACTGAGAGTGCGCCGGACCGGAATGTTACCCAATCCCACCTATGTGGCTTGAATGGGGCATCCGGCGTTAGATGTGCTTTTGTGCGATGTCTGTTTGGTATTTGGCCCGGACATTCGGCACCCCTTCATCAAAAGGATAGGAGTAGCGACAGATGTCGTCTAGATGGTGGCCTCAGACTTACTGTTGTATTTTTTTGTAAGGTCTTTGTGAATAATAAATAATATGGCCGCATGCATCTCCCAGATGCAGAGGCCGGGGGTGATTCCTCCTTTTCTAAAAAAAAAGTGGAAGCGTACGTATAGTTTTTTGCTCATGTGCATGCAAGCATGCATGCATGCATGAACATAAACATGGACGATGACACAGTCACTGCTCAAAGAAAAGAGCGTGTACGTGTACGTGTGTGTACGTGTGATAGTGAAGGGCGCGTCAGAGCCATCCATGCATTTGTTAGTCTCCAGCTTGCTCCTTCGTAGTTCGTACAGTAGTTGCAAATTGTAATATATGTGATGGCGATCGATCGAAGCTGGCGCGTACGTGCGTGCGTGAAGACGGTCGACCGAAGAGTGATGCGACGCACGTATTGCACGTACGTACCGTACGTGAAGACCAGCGCGCTGAATGGTATGGGCGTTTACCGCGGCGCGGCCCGTGAAGTGCATCACTTGCATCCCCTGAACAAAAAGGGCATCATCAATCCCTGTACCGTGCCGGCCGGCGGCGCAGCGGGCGTACCACGGATAAAGGGCGTCGAGATTGAAGAGATCCAACACGACTTGACGCGTTCGGTGCCGCCCGGACGTACGCCTTGCTCTGCACTCTGAGGCTGGTCACAATGGACAGGAACATAAGTTAGTAACCTACACAGTTTTCTAGACTATGTTATTACCTTCATAGTGGTTAGGAACATGTATGTAGTGTCATGCAGCGATGTATTTATTAGGATATAGACTCATTGTTTTTTGGAGTGTGTTATGTTTCCGTAACTTAGCTAGTTACCACAAGCACCTATCTCTTCATTAAATATGTGCCACATAAGCAAACTTGCATTGGAATGTGTGATGTTACTTCTAAGTTCCTGCCCATTGTGACCAGCCTGAGAGGTGAGGTGAGAGCTGCAGGCTGCTTTTGCATTATGCACACGTGATGTGCTGCCGTCCTAACGTGTCGCGTGCCTCGGGAAGTAGTGCGTAAATCCACGCCGCTATATTCCGACGCGCATTTCGTGCTCCTCCCCGTAACGTAGCCGCCTCCCCGTACCGAACCGGCGCGCGAGGCCCTGTTTACTCACTGACAAAAAACAAAACAAAAAACGACGCGCGTGGCCCAGTTTACCTAGCAAACGAGTTCTTTCTTCCACGGGAAGAAAAGACGACCCCTTGGATAGGGTTTCTTGTGCCTCCCGCCGGTGCCGTTATCGGTCTACCTCGTCTTCTTTGGTCTTACGGCCATGGAGGCATGATCGATCCCGGCCCTTTCCGGCGGGAGGGTTTCGTTTTTTCATACTCTTTTGAGTTTCGTTAGAGTTTGTGTCCTGCTCAGAGAGGCGAGGCGGCGGCGGCTCTCTGCTGATGGAATAAGGTTCTCCCCTCCTTGCCCCTGTTCCGATGGTGTTTCTAGCATCGTTGGAGCGCGTGGAGGTTTGTCTCCGGCGGATCTTACGGGATTCGATCGGCGTTTGTCTTCGGTGGATCCATGTGGATCTTGTCTCCGTTCGTCTATATTCGTGTGTCTACAAATTGAATCCTTCTGATCTACGCTTCTCTTCATCGGCGGCGGATGCTGCTCTAGTGCACTGGTCCTATGGGGCCTTAGCACGACAACTTCCCGACTGTCTACAACAACCAGGTTTGCCCGGCTTCGATGAGGGAGGGGCGAAGACGGCGACGCGCCTTCGGCTCGCTCCAGTGCAAGTAGTCGTCGCTAGGTGGTCTAGGGACCTGGATGTATTTTTATTTCTGGTGTTCTTTGTACTACGGTGACAGTTGACGAATAGATCGGAAGTTATTCCCGCAAAAATAACGAATGGACATATAAACCGCATCTTCAACGGCAACCCTTAAAAACCCCCCGCATCCGTCTGCGGATAGGGGGAACTAGTTCGCAGACATAGATATGGGGAGGCAGCCATCAAACTATAGCTACATACATCCGACCTTCCGCATAGTTTTCCCAATACGCACGATGAAGTAGCTGTATGCAAAGGGCACATAAGTTTAAATGGCAGCATGCAACACTAGTTAAAATTTTAAAATGTTCATATATTTTACATCTCAACATTGTTATCCCCTTTAAAAGTCCATTGATGCTCAATCAAATACTCCTTGAGCTGCTCGTGGGTTGGTCGATGTCGTATTTGTTAAAGCATTTGAATAAACTCCTCCTGGCCGGCCTATCGGGTCTCGTCGCTGGGGGTCGCCCAGGAGTGCGACAAGGTGGGACCTTTTCGCTCGTCTATTTTGTTGTGGTTGTGATGGGTCTCGGGTGAGATGGTGTCAAGGTCTTGGATGCCTGGGCGACGGCCCTGGTGGTGGTAGCGCGGTGCTCTTGGGCATAGCACATGCCTTAGTACTGCCCGGTCACCATGGCCGTGTGGGCGGCGTCGTTGCCGGGTTGTGGCGTTCGGTGACGGTGAGTGTTGGCCGAGGTGAAAACATCTTCTATCTTCGGACGGACCGGTGGCGGCGAAAATCGTTCCCTTCATGAAGGTGTCGTTGTGGCTCTCATTGCTTGTCATGCGGCTCCAGGGGAAACTCTGATCCTAGGATCGGGCGGTGGTGGCGCTCCGGTGTCGTACCCTTCCTGAAGGCGCCACCTTGGAGCACATCGTTCGCCATATGTAGCTTCATCTCTTTGTGGTGGTAGTGTTAGGGATGGTGTTGCTGCGCTCAGCGCCTATGTATCCTGCCCTAGGTTTATGCGTGTGTTGCGATGGCGTGTGTATGTACTGGGTGCTTGATGATCGATGCTTTATATATAAAGCGGAGCGAAAGCCTTTTTCGGTAATAAACTTCTCAAATGTGGCCGGATTCTGACCCGGAAGTTGGATAGGATCACTCATGTTCTCAAATTCCAGAGCTACGGTAGCATCATCATCCTTATCCTCGACGGTTATATTGTGCTTGATCATACAACATGTCATCACTTCCCACATGGTCTCGCATGTCCATACTCCCACAAACCTCCCCCACTTTTATGGCGGCGACAATAAGTGAGAAAGTAGGAAGGAGAGAAAATGGGAAGGATGGAGTCGTGGGTTCCGGGAAGGGTTTTGGGTGGGTCTCGGATGTCGGTTTCATACGTTTCACGTGTCCGGACTCTCACAAACCTCGTCCGTTTTTCTTTCCTTTTGCAGGATTGATCGCATCCGGTCCGCCTGACGAACTGATACAGCGCCGCGTTGAATGGCTTACACGGTCCGGACCACGCGGTCTGGACGGTTGCGAAAGGTTAACGGGTCCGCCTTGAAAATGCTCTGACCCTATGTAAAACCAGCTTAGTTTAACTGAGTTGATTAGGACAATTTTGCTCGTTAAGTGCGCTCGGCCAGTAAAGCCGCACCGACCCCACGTGGGCCCACGTTCCCGTGACCCCTGGGGCGGCACAAGCGGCCGCCTCAGGCATCATGCTCACCGCAGGGTATACCGTCCCGTATCCATCCCCTCCTCCCTAGCCGCACAACGGCAAAAGCCACCCACTGTTTCACTAGCCACCCACCACCTGTCCAAATTCACCACTCCCGCTACAAGAATCAACAAAGTACTAGTAGTCGTATCCACTAGCACAAATCCAAGAAACGGGTGACCAAATCCTAGAATCTACTCTGCCCGCTGACCACGGTCCAGCTCTAGTAGTCGTATCCACTGACACAAGCAAGTAAAATACTAGATATTCCCCCGGTATGGCCCTGGATTTGCAAAGATCTCCCTTTCGCAGATACTAGCAGCACGTAGCAGGTGAAAAAAAAAGATCAACATATACTATTACTAATATACAATCTGATTTACCCTACAGCGTATCAATGTTACAGCACGTTCTCCCTCCGTTCCGAATTACTTGTCTTCGATTTGTCTAGATACGGATGTATTTAGCACTAAAATGAGTCTAGAATTATTCGTATCTAGACAAATCTAAGACAAGTAATTCAGAACGGAGGGAGTACTAGGTACTACAGTGTGTAGCATCAAACCTCGCGCTGGAGAAAACAAGCATTTGAACGGGCACACGATGTACCGAATCGTGTTGTGTTTGCCCAGGGATCGGACGCCAGCACCCAACCCACCCACGGGGACCTGGGAGACGGCGAAAACAATTGCGGGCTGGCCTGTAAAACCGTGCAGCGCAAAGGGTTTTGCTGACTTGCTGCTGCTGGCCTTGGGCATTGGCATTGGCATTGCCGAGGCATAAAGAAAGCGACGGGAGGAGGGAGGCGTGGCGCGTAGCCATATGTAGGCGAGGAGAGGAGATGACCATAGGTGTTGTAGAGCCGGCCGTACGGTAAAGCTACTAGGCTTGTGGCTTGTGCTCTGACAAGGACTTTGACCTGGCTTGGCTTGTCTCCACGGACAGATATGAATTAGGAGTAGATATGGGCGCGTCAGTTCAAAAAAAATATATATATGGACGCATGTCTTTAGGCCAACTCCACTGCCCGACCCCATTTTGTCCGAACCCGTCCGTTTGAGGTAAAAGGGACAAATCAGGCGGCACAGCGCGCGACGGCCCGGACCCATCTTGTCCGTTTTCTGTCCGGGCCGACCCATTTCGAGCGCAAAATTGCGCCGGATTTGGGTCGCCGCGGACACCGAGCGGACGCGCCGCTCGTCCGCGTCTGGCCGCGTGGCGGGGCGGCCACCTACCTCCCACCCGCCAACATCAATGCGCACGTGCGGCCGGCCAACCTGTCATCGGCCCAGTGGAAGGTCGCCGTCTTTCTTAAATGGGACCCGTGGACCGGTCGTCGTCCTCACTTCCCACTCCGGCCCCTCTCTGCCCCCTCGAACGCTGACACGCCCAAACCCTATCCACTCTCCGTCCTCGAACTCGCCGGCCGGCCGCAGCCATGGGGCTATGGAACTACGACCGCAAGGGGAAGCACGATCGTGAGGCCGGCTCCTCCTCGGGCCGCCGCCACGGCTCCGTGAAGGAGGAGCCCGCGTCACCGCCGCGCTCCTCCCGTCGAGCCCCCGTGCTGGCCCCCTTCACCATCGCCCCTAGGCCCGCCGGCGAGCGCGACCGACAGTACCTCCGCGCGGACGTGTGCCAGCGGTACTGGGAGACGAGGACGCCGGTCCCGTGGAGCGACGTCCACCTCCCAAACGGATGGCACCTCAGCGCCGGCCGGGTTCCGATCCCGCCGGTGCCGAGGGCGGCCGTGCGCGCCGCGATGAGATCGAGCGCCGCCGCCTCCTCCTCCCCGACGACCTATACTACGACGACAGGTACGCCCCGACTCCGTGCTCTGCGACACATGGCTCCAGGACGAGCACGACACGCACCGCGCGTCCTACTTCGCCGGCAAGGTGTCGGGGCCGCGGCGGCCACGTCGAGAGGTGCGCGGGCGTACGCGGGTGCGCGGCCTCACGCGCCACGCCATCGCCTTCCCTGTCTCCGTCACCACCTCCACCTCCTCGCATGATTGCGGAGGAGGAGGCCCGGCTCATGCAGCGTGTCATGGAGGACTCCATAAACACGCACGACGAGCGCCAATGGCACGGCTTGGAGGAGGCGCTGGCACTCTCTGCCGCCGGCGACGTCGCCTTCCCCGAGATGGAGATGGTGGCCTTCAAGGAGGAGAGAAGGAAGGACGCGATGGAGGCGGAGCCGGTGGCCACGTTCCACACCGGCCTGGTGGGCCAGCAAAGGAGCTGGTCGTGCACCGCGCCGGAGATGGCCGACGTTGTGGGGGGCGTGAACTGGCGCCCCACGCCGCCGCGGTCACCGGAGCGGGAGGCCTCGCCACAGGAGGAGGTGGTGCAGGCACCTCCGGCCTTCCAGGCCGCCCCTGTGTACCACGCGCCGTTGTCGCACCTCTGGACGCCGCCGGCCTACGTCGACCTCGTCAACGACGACGACGACACCGGCGGCCACGGAAGACGGCGAGGGCCATGGCATCGACGGGCGCGGCTGGAGCGCGCAGCGGCGTTTATTTTTTCATGTTAATTAAGTCAAGTGAATTGCTAAACTGGGCCGTTTTGTGGCCGTGACCCCCGTAACTAAGTTTTATGTTTATGAAACTGCGCTTATTTACTTTTTTAGTCATTTTATTTACGTTTTTCTGTTATTTTAAATCATGTCCAACGCGGACGTGATTTGGTGTGCGGCCGTGCGGTGGACGCACGCACGACCCAACGGACAAGACCGGACATGGGCGAACCCATTGGCGCCCCAAAGGGACAAAATCCGACCAAACCGGACGTTTGTTTGGGGTCGTGCGGTGGAGTTGGCTTTACGGTGTGCAAAAGTGCCATGGCGAGCAGTTTGTCATAGTTTCCTTTCGAAAAAGATCAGACCTTAGGCCAACTCCACCGCACGACCCCAAATAGACGTCCGGTTTGACCGGATTTTGTCCCTTTGGGGCGGCGATGGGTTCGCCCATGTCCGCGTTTGTCCGTTGGGTCGTGGGTGCGCCCAACGCGCGGCCGCACCCCAAATCATGTCCAAGGTGGACGTGATTAAAAAACAAAAAACTTAAATAAAATGCCTAAAAATGTAAACAAACACACTTAAAAAACTTAAAACATATATAAAGGTCACGGCGACAAAACGCCCCAGTTCCATAATCCACTTAAACGGCCCAGTTCAATAATTAACATAAAAACAAAATAAAAAAACACCACCCACGCGCTCCTGCCGCGCCCGTCGATGCCGTGGCCGTCACCGTCTTCACTGGCCGCCGGTGTCGTCGTCGTCGCTGACGAGGTCGACGTAGTCCGGCGGCGTCCACAGATGGGCTGGCGGTCCGTGGTGCATGGGGACGGCGGGCTGGAAGGTGGCCGGTGCGTGCACCACCTCCTCCCGAGGCGAGGCGTCCTGCTCCGGCGACCGCAGCGGCGTGGGGCACCAATTCACGCCTCCCACGGCGGCCGCCATCTGCTCAGCGGTGCACGACCAGCTCCACCCCTGGCCCACCAGGCCAGGGTGGAACGCGGCCACGGGCGGCTCCTCCACCACCTCCTCCTTCGACACCATCTCCAGCTCAGGGATGGCGAAGTCCCCGACTGTGGAGAGGGCCGTCATCTCCTCGAGGCCCTCCCATTGGCGCTCGTCGTGCGTGTGCATGGAGTCCTCCAGCACACGCGCCATGAGACGAGCCTCCTCCATGTCGGGGGAAACGACACCTATGGGATCACAAGAACCCCTACTACGGTTGCCTGGGCGCAGTTTTGCAAGAAGAGCAGGATCAGTAGCCAACACAAGGAGCGTTTACCCAGGTTCGGGCCGCGAGGATGCGTGAAACCCTAGTCCTGCTTTGGTGGGTGTATTTTTCAGAGAGTTCTTGAGCTCTCGAACTAGCTGTGGTGAGTGTGTGGTTCGAAAGAGCAGAATCCTCCTACAGGCCTCCTTTTATAGTCGAAAGGGGCTAACACAGTGGCACACAGGAGGTGGAAAGGCGCACAGTGCCCTGAGCTTATCGCTCGTATTACAGGACAAGACGCATTTAATGCGTAGCTTAGGTGTCCCTATGCTTTATCGGGGACGCGGGCGAGGCACGTCCCGTCCGTCTCCGCTCCTCCTCGCTTCGACACGCGCCTTGGCCAGCGATGCGTGCGGCGCCATGTAGGCATGCAGGCAGCTGAGGTGGCGCGGTGGTGGAGCCTTCACGAAGATCTGCATGCCGCCACGCAGGCGCTCGATGAGTTGGCTTGGGAGCTACATGTTGCCACGCAGGTGCACGCCCAGTTGGTTGGGCTGACAGCTGCATGTGAACGGCGGTGGAAACTTGGTTGGCGTGGGCCTGGCGGTGGTCCCGTTGGCGTCCTTGGTGAGGGCCTTGCCGGGCGGCCCGGCAAGGGTCTTGTCGGGTGGCCCGGCAAGGGTCGTGCCGTGGCGCGCTGTCGTCCCCGGCAAGGACTTTGCCGGGGGTCTGGTGGCCTTCCTCGGCAAGGATCTTGCCGAGGATCGTCGTCTTCTAATCCTCATCTGATCTTGAATATGTCTTCACAAAGATCTGCATGCCACCGCAGAGGTGCCTTCCCGAGCCCTGGCCCCACGTGGATGATGGCATTGGGGACCGTGGGCTCAAGGGTGGCTTGCTCTGTTGGTGTGGGGCGAGCTGCTCCGGCAAGGGTCTTGCCGAGGCTGCTAAGGCTGCCCCGGCAAGGGTCTTGCCGAGGCTGCTAAGGCTGCCCTAGCAAGGGTCTTGCCGGGGGAGCCTGCTTCGTCCCTCTGCTCCTTGTGGTCTTGGCCTTGGCGTTGCTCTGTTTATCTTGGGCTTCGGTCTTACCTTGGATCACCTCCCCTGTTCTGCTTGGTGTGACCGTGGGCACGGCTCTGACTACTGTGCACAAGTAAAGGGGTACAAAAGCATGCCCCTCTTTTTGTACACCGACAGGAGCCCCCGGGCCTGGGCCACACATAAGCGCGACACGTTGTTGGGCCAGGCCCAAAACTGTGCGCGGGCAGGCGGGGCGGTTTTTACCGCGGTAAGACTTTTCGCGCGCTGCGCTTCCCACGACCCGCGCGCGCGACGCGGCGTGGAGGGGTGTGCGTGACGTGGGCGGCATGCGTGGGGCTATTCCTGCACGCATGCGTCACATCACAGTAAATGGGCAGCGCGACCCGCGGTTGCCCATAAAAAGGGATAACCGCGGGCGCACTATTCCTTTTACACATCGCGCAACCCCAATCACGGAAACCTTCGCTTGCCTTCCTCTTCCTCTCCAAGCTTCGTTCCTGCTCGCCGCCGTTGCGCTTCCGCCACCCTATGTCCTGCCTTCCTCCCCCAACCGCCATGGCGCCAAAATCCACCAAGCGCAAGGGAGCGACCAAGGACGTCGGAGCCGCGGAGCCGCCGGAGAGTGCGTTGGCGGTGCAGCGGACGCAGTCCGCCTTCTTCCCGTCAACAGTTGACGTGTTCGAGCTTCGGGACTCCTTCAAGCCCCTGTGGGGGGTGAAGACCGGGGGTGTTGGAGAACGTTGCAGAAAATAAAAATTTTTCTACAGTTTCACCAAGATCTATCTATGAGTTCATCTAGAAACGAGTGATCGGAGTGCATCTACATAACTTTGTAGATCGCGAGCGGAAGCGTTCAAGAGAACGGGGTTGAAGCAGTCGTACTCGTCGTGATCCAAATCACCGGATATCTTAGCGCCGAACGGACGGCACCTCCGTGTTCAACACACGTACGGAGCGGATGACGTCTCTCGCACATTGATCCAGCAAGGAGGAGGGAGAGGTTGATGAAGATGGCTCCAGCAGCAGCACGACGGCGTGGTGGTGGAGAGACAGTACTCCGGCAGGGCTTCGCCAAGCTCTACGGAGGAGGAGGAGGTGTTGGAGTGGGAGAGGGAGGCGCCAGGGGCATGGGTGCGGCTGCCCCCTCCCCCCTCTATATATAGGGTCCCCAGGGGGGGCGCCGGCCCTGGAGATGAGATCTCCCAAGGGGGCGGCGGCCAAGGGGGGTGGAGTGCCCCCCAAGGCAAGTGGGGCGCCCCCCACCCTAGGGTTTCCAACCTTAGGCGCAGAGGGGGCCCAAGGGGGGCGCACCAGCCCACTATGGGCTGGTTCCCCTCCCCACTTCAGCCCATGGGGCCCTCCGGGATGGGTGGCCCCACCCGGTGGACCCCCGGGACCCATCCGGTGGTCCCGGTACAATACCGGTGACCCCTAATTCTCCCGATGGCCGAAACTGCACTTCATATATATAATTCTTCACCTCCGGACCATTCCGAAACTCCTCGTGACGTCCAGGATCTCATCCGGGACTCCGAACAACTTTCGGATTACTGCATACTCATATCTATACAACCCTAGCGTCACCGAACCTTAAGTGCGTAGACCCTACGGGTTCGGGAGACACGTAGACATGACCGAGACGGCTCTCCGGCCAATAACCAACAGCGGGATCTATATACCCATGTTGGCTCCCACATGCTCCTCGATGATCTCATCGGATGAACCACGATGTCGAGGATTCAAGCAACCCCGTATGCAATTCCCCTTGTCAATCGGTATGTTACTTGCCCGAGATTCGATCGCTGGTATCCCAATACCTCGTTCAATCTCGTTACCGGCAAGTCACTTTACTCGCACCATAATGCATGATCCCGTGACCAAACACTTTGTCACTTTGAGCTCATTCTGATGATGCATTACCGAGTGGGCCCTGAGATACCTTTGTTGGAAATATGCCCTAGAGGCAATAATAAATAGGTTATTATTATATTTCCTTGTTCATGATAATCGTTTATTATCCATGCTAGAATTGTATTGATAGGAAACTCAGATACATGTGTGGATACATAGACATCACCATGTCCCTAGTAAGCCTCTAGTTGACTAGCTCGTTGATCAATAGATGGTTACAGTTTCCTGACCATGGACATTGGATGTCATTGATAACGGGATCACATCATTAGAAGAATGATGTGATGGACAAGACCCAATCCTAAGCCTAGCACAAGATCATGTAGTTCGTATGCTAAAGCTTTTCTAATGTCAAGTATCATTTCCTTAGACCATGAGATTGTGCAACTCCCGGATACCGTAGGAATACTTTGGGTGTGCCAAACGTCACAACATAACTGGGTGGCTATAAAGGTGCACTACGGGTATGTCCGAAAGTGTCTGTTGGGTTGGCACGAATCGAAACTGGGATTTGTCACTCCGTGTGACGGAGAGGTATCTCTGGGCCCACTCGGTAGGACATCATCATAATGTGCACAATGTGATCAAGGAGTTGATCACGGGATGATGTGTTACGGAACGAGTAAAGAGACTTGCCGGTAACGAGATTGAACAAGGTATCAAGATACCGACGATCGAATCTCGGGCAAGTACTATACCGCTAGACAAAGGGAATTGTATACGCGATTGATCGAATCCTCGACATCGTGGTTCATCCGATGAGATCATCATGGAACATGTGGGAACCAACATGGGTATCCAGATCCCGCTGTTGGTTATTGACTGGAGAACGTCTCGGTCATGTCTGCATGGTTCCCGAACCCGTAGGGTCTACACACTTAAGGTTCGATGACGCTAGGGTTATAAAGGAAGTTTGTATGTGGTTAACGAATGTTGTTCGGAGTCCCGGATGAGATCCCGGACGTCACGAGGAGTTCCGGAATGGTCCGGAGGTAAAGATTTATATATAGGAAGTATGGTTTTGGCCACCGGAAGTGTTCTGGGCGTCACCGGTAGTGTACCGGGACCACCGGAGGTGTCCGGGGGTCCACCAAGTGGGGCCACAAGCCCCGGAGGGCTGCATGGGCCAAGTGTGGGAGGGGACCAGCCCCAAGTGGGCTGGTGCGCCCCCCCACAAGGGCCCAAGGCGCAAGGGAGAGGAGAAGGGGGCAAACCCTAGGGCAGATGGGCCCTAAGGCCCATACTGGTGCGCCTCCCTCTCCCCTCCCCCTCTTGGCCGCCCCCCTCAAACCCATCCAGGGCTGCCGCCCCTCTAGGGGTGGGAAACCCTAGAGGGGGCGCACCCTCCTCCCCTTCCCCTATATATATGAGGCCTAGGGGCTGCCCAAAGACACACGATTTGATCTCTCTGTTGGTGTAGCCCTACCTCTCTCCCTTCTCCTCTCCCGCGGTGCTTGGCGAAGCCCTGCAGGATTGCCACGCTCCTCCATCATCACCACGCCATTGTGATGCTGCTGGATGGAGTCTTCCTCAACCTCTGCCTCTCCCCTTGCTAGATCAAGGCATGGGAGACGTCACCGGGCTGTACGTGTGTTGAACGCGGAGGTGTCGTCCGTTCGGCACTTGGTCATCGGTGATTTGGATCACGACGAGTACGACTCCATCAACCCCGTTCACTTGAACGCTTCCGCTTAGCGATCTACAAGGGTATGTAGATGCACTCTCCTTCCCCTCGTTGCTGATTTCTCCATAGATAGATCTTGGTGACACGTAGGAAAATTTTGAATTTCTGCTACGTTCCTCAACAGTGGCATCATGAGCTATGTCTATTGCGTAGATTCTTTGCACGAGTAGAACACAAAGTAGTTGTGGGCGTTGATTTTGTTCAATATGCTTACCGTTAGTAGTCAATCTTGATTCGGCGGCATTGTGGAATGAAGCGGCCCGGACCGACCTTACACGTACACTTACGTGAGACAGGTTCCACCGACTGACATGCACTAGTTGCATAAGGTGGCTAGCGGGTGCCAGTCTCTCCCACTTTAGTCGGATCGGATTCGATGAAAAGGGTCCTTATGAAGGGTAAATAGCAATTGACATATCACGTTGTGGTTTTGCGTAGGTAAGAAATGTTCTTGCTAGAAACCCATAGCAGCCACGTAAAACATGCAAACAACAATTAGAGGACGTCTAACTTGTTTTTGCAGGGTATGCCATGTGATGTGATATGGCCAAAAGGATTTGATGAATGATATATGGGATGTATGAGACTGATCATGTTCTTGTATTAGGAATCACGACTTGCATGTCCACGAGTATGACAATCGGCAGGAGCCATAGGAGTTGTCTTTAATTTATTTATGACCTGCATGTCAACATAAACGTCACGTAATTACTTTACTTTATTGCTAACCGTTAGCCATAGTAGTAGAAGTAATAGTTGACGTGACAACTTCATGAAGACACGATGATGGAGATCGTGGTGTCATGCCGGTGACGACGATGATCATGGAGCCCCGAAGATGGAGATCAAAAGGAGCAAAGTGATGATGGCCATATCATGTCACTATTTGATTGCATGTGATGTTTATGATGTTTTTGCATCTTATTTGCTTAGAACGACGGTAGTAAATAAGATGATCCCTCATTAAAATTTCAAGAAAGTGTTCCCCCTAACTGTGCACTGTTGCGAAAGTTCGTCGTTTCGGAGCACCACGTGATGATCGGGTGTGATAGATTCTTACGTTCGAATACAACGGGTGTTGACGAGCCTAGCATGTACAGACATGGCCACGGAACACATGCAAACACTTAGGTTGACTTGACGAGCCTAGCATGTACAGACATGGCCTCGGAACACAGAAGACCGAAAGGTCGAGCATGAGTCGTATGGTAGATACGATCAACATGAAGATGTTCACCGATGATGACTAGTCCGTCTCACGTGATGATCGGACACGGCCTAGTTGACTCGGATCATGTAATCACTTAGATGACGAGAGGGATGTGTATCTGAGTGGGAGTTCATAAGATGAACTTAATTATCCTGAACATAGTAAAAAGATCTTTGCAAATTATGTTGTAAGCTCGCGCTTCAGTTCTACTGTTTTAAATATGTTCCTAGAGAAAATATAGTTGAAAGTTGATAGTAGCAATTATGCGGACAATAGAAGGCTTATGTCCTTAATGCACCGCTCGGTGTGCTGGACCTCGAACGTGGTCTGTGGATGTTGCGAACATCTGACATACACGTTTTGATGACTACATGATAGTTCGGTAATGATAAATGGTTTAGAATTGAGGCACCGAAGACATTTTTGAAATGTCGCGGAACATATGAGATGTTTCGAGGGCTGAAATTGGGATTTCAGGTTCGTGCCCACGTCAAGAGGTGTAAGACCTCCGACGATTTTCTTAGCCTGCAAACTAAGGGAGAAAAGCTCAGTCGTTGAGCTTGTGCTCAGATTGTCTGAGTACAACAATCACTTGAATCGAGTGGGAGTTGATCTTCCAGATAAGATAGTGATGTTTCTCCAAAGTCATTGCCACCAAGCTGCTAGAGCTTCGTGATGAACTATAACATATCAGGGATAGATATGATGATCCTTGAAATATTCGCGATGTTTGACACC
Organism: Aegilops umbellulata; assembly: GCA_032464435.1. Taxonomy (NCBI): domain Eukaryota; kingdom Viridiplantae; phylum Streptophyta; class Magnoliopsida; order Poales; family Poaceae; genus Aegilops; species Aegilops umbellulata. The sequence continues at coordinate 268,902,751 of CP136059.1, read as the reverse complement.
GCGAAAGTAGAAATCAAGAAGAAGCATCAATTGTTGATGGTTAGTGAAACCACTAGTTTCAAGAAGGGCAAGGGCAAGAAGGGATACTTCATGAAACGGCAAATCAGCTGCTGCTCTAGTGGAGAAACCCAAGGTTGAACCCAAACCCGAGACTGAGTGCTTCTGTAATAAGGGGAACAGTCACTAGAGCAGAATTACCCTAGATACTTGGTAGATGAGAAGGCTGTCGATAGAAGTATATTGGATATACATTATGTGAATGTGTACTTTACTAGTACTCCTAGTAGCATCAGGGTATTAGATACCGGTTCGGTTGCTAAGTGTTAGTAACTCGAAATAAAAGCTACGGAATAAACGGAGACTAGCTAAAGGTGAGCTGACGAGATGTGTTGGAAGTGCTTCCAAGGTTCATATGATCAAGCATCGCACGCTCCCTCTACCATCGAGATTGGTGTTAAACCTAAATAATTGTTATTTGGTGTTTGCGTTGAGCGTAGACATGATTGGATTATGTCTATCGCAATACGGTTATTCATTTAAGGAGAATAATGGTTACTCTATTTATTTGAATAATTCCTTCAATGGTCTTGCACCTAAAATGAATGGTTTATTGAATCTCGATCATAGTGATACACATGTTCATGCCAAAATATATAAGATAGTAATGATAGTACCACCTACTTGTGGCACTGCCATGTAAGTCATATTGGTATAAAACCCATGAAGAAGCTCCATGTTGATGGATCTTTGGACTCACTCATTTCTGAAAAGATTGAGACATGTGAACCGTGTCTGTTGGTATGTACGCATGAAGAAACTCCATGCAGATGGACCGTTTGGACTCACTTGATTTTGAATCGCTTGAGACATGCAAATCATAGCACATGGGCAAGATGACTGAAAGCTTCGGTTTCAGTAAAATGGAACAAGAAAGCAACTTGTTGGGAGTAACACATTTTGATGTGTGCAGTCCAATGAGTGCTGAGGCACGCAGTGGATATCGTTATGCTCTTACTTCACAGATGATTTGAGTAGATACTGAGTATATTTACTTGATGAAACACAAGTCTGAATTATTGAATGGTTCAAGTAATATTCAGAATGAAGTTGAAGATCTTCGTGATAAGAGGATAAAATGTCTATGATATGATCATAGAAATGAATATCTGAGTTACGAGTTTGGCACTGTGGAAATTGTTTCACAACTAATACCGCCTGGAACACCATAGTGTGATGGTGTGTCCAAACATCATAGTTGCACCCTATTGGTTATGGTGCGTACCATGATGTCTCTTATCGAATTACCACTATCGTTCATGGGTTAGGCATTAGAGACAACCGCACTCACTTTAAATAGGGCACCACGTAATTCCGATGAGATGACACCGTATGAACTATGGTTTAGAGAAACCTAAGCTGTCATTTCTTAAAAGTTTGGGGCTGCGACGCTTATATGAAAAAGTTTCAGGCTGATAAGCTCGAACCCAAAGCGGATAACTGCATCTTCATAGGACACCCAAAACAGTTGGGTATACCTCCTGTCTCAGATCCGAAAGCAATAGGGATTGTTTCTCAAATCGGGTCCTTTCTCGAGGAAAAGTTTCTCTCGAAAGAATTGAGTGGGAGGATGGTGGAGACTTGATGAGGTTATTGAACCGTCACTTCAACTAGTGTGTAGCAGGGCAAAGGAGTTGTTCCTATGGCACCTACACCAATTGAAGTGGAAGCTTATGATAGTGATCATGAGACTTCGGATCAAGTCACTCCCAAACCTCGTAGGATGAAAAGGATGCGTACTACTTCAGAGTGGTACGTAATCCTTTCTTGGACGTCATGTTGCTAGACAACAATGAACCTACAAGCTATGGAGAAGCGATGGTGGGCCCGGATTCCAAGAATGGCTCGAGGCCATAAAATCCGAGAGAGAATCCATATATGAAAACAAAGTGTAGACTTTGGAAGAACTACTTGATGGTCGTGAGGCTGTTGAGTACAGATGGATTTTAAAAGGAAGACGGACAATGATGGTAAGTATCACCATTAAGAAAGCTCAACTTGTCATTAAGATGTTTTACGACAAGTTCAAGGAGTTGACTGCGATGAGACTTTCTCACTCTCAGCGATGCTAAGAGTCTGTTGGAATTATGTTAGCGATTGTTGCATTATTTATGAAGTCGTGCAGATAGGATGTCAAAACATCGTTTCCTCGACGATTTTCTTGAGGAAAGGTTGTATGTGATACAACCAGAAGATTTTTGTCAATCCTGAAAGATGCTAACAAGTATGCAAAGCTCCAGCAATCCTTCTAAGGACTGGCGTAAGCATCTCGGAGTTGGAATGTACGCTTTGATGAGATGATCAAAGATTTGGGTTTATACAAAGTTTATGAGAAACTTGTATTTCCAAAGAAGTGAGTGGGAGCACTATAGAATTTCTGATGAGTATATGTTTTTGACATATTGTTTATCGAAAATGATGTAGAATTTCTGGAAGGCATATAGGGTTGTTTGAAAAGTGTTTTTCAATGGAAAACCTGGATTAAGCTACTTGAGTATTGAGCATTCAGATCTATAAGGATAGATCAAAACGCTTAATAGTACTTTCAAATGAATACATACCGTGACAAGATTTTGAAGGAGTTCAAAATAGATCAGCAAAGAAGGAGTTATTGACTGTATTACACATGTGAGTATTGAGTAAGACTCAAGACCTGACCACGGCAGAAGAGAGAGAAAGGACGAAGGTCGTCCCCTATGCTTAGACGTAGGCTCTACAGTATGCTATGCCGTGTACCGCACCTGAAGTGTGCCTTGCCATGAGTCAGTCAAGGGGTACAAGAGTGATCCAGGAATGGATCACAGGACAGCGGTCAAAGTTATCCTTGGTAACTAGTGGACTGAGGAATTTTCTCGATTATGGAGGTGGTAAAAGAGTTCGTCGTAAAGGGTTACGCCGATGCAAGCTTTGACACTAATCCAGATTATTCTGAGTAGTAAACTAGATTCATATAGTAGAACAGTTATTTGGAATAGCTCCAAGAAGAGCGTGGTAACTGCATCTAGGAGATGACATAGAGATTTGTAAAGCACACACGGTTCTAAAAGGTTCAGACCCGTTGACTATAACATCTTTCACAAGCATAACATGATCAAACCCAGAACTCTATGAATGTTAATCACATGGCGATGTGAACTAGATTATTGACTCTAGTGCAAGTGGGAGACTGTTGGAAATATGCCCTAGAGGCAATAATAAATAGGTTATTATTATATTTCCTTGTTCATGATAATCGTTTATTATCCATGCTAGAATTGTATTGATAGGAAACTCAGATACATGTGTGGATACATAGACAACACCATGTCCCTAGTAAGCCTCTAGTTGACTAGCTCGTTGATCAATAGATGGTTACAGTTTCCTGACCATGGACATTGGATGTCATTGATAACGGGATCACATCATTAGAAGAATGATGTGATGGACAAGACCCAATCCTAAGCCTAGCACAAGATCATGTAGTTCGTATGCTAAAGCTTTTCTAATGTCAAGTATCATTTCCTTAGACCATGAGATTGTGCAACTCCCGGATACCATAGGAATACTTTGGGTGTGACAAACGTCACAACGTAACTGGGTGGCTATAAAGGTGCACTACGGGTATGTCCGAAAGTGTCTGTTGGGTTGGCACGAATCGAGACTGGGATTTGTCACTCCGTGTGACGGAGAGGTATCTCTGGGCCCACTCGGTAGGACATCATCATAATGTGCACAATGTGATCAAGGAGTTGATCACGGGATGATGTGTTACGGAACGAGTAAAGAGACTTGCCGGTAACGAGATTGAACAAGGTATCAAGATACCGACGATCGAATCTCGGGCAAGTACTATACCGCTAGACAAAGGGAATTGTATACGCGATTGATCGAATCCTCGACATCGTGGTTCATCCGATGAGATCATCGTGGAACATGTGGGAACCAACATGGGTATCCAGATCCTGCTGTTGGTTATTGACTGGAGAACGTCTCGGTCATGTCTGCATGGTTCCCGAACCCGTAGGGTCTACACACTTAAGGTTCGATGACGCTAGGGTTATAAAGGAAGTTTGTATGTGGTTAACGAATGTTGTTCGGAGTCCCGGATGAGATCCCGGACGTCACGAGGAGTTCCGGAATGGTCCGGAGGTAAAGATTTATATATAGGAAGTATGGTTTTGGCCACCGGAAGTGTTCTGGGCGTCACCGGTAGTGTACCGGGACCACCGGAGGTGTCCGGGGGTCCACCAAGTGGGGCCACAAGCCCCGGAGGGCTGCATGGGCCAAGTGTGGGAGGGGACCAGCCCCAAGTGGGCTGGTGCGCCCCCCCACAAGGGCCCAAGGCGCAAGGGAGAGGAGAAGGGGGCAAACCCTAGGGCAGATGGGCCCTAAGGCCCATACTGGTGCGCCTCCCTCTCCCCTCCCCCTCTTGGCCGCCCCCCTCAAACCCATCTAGGGCTGCCGCCCCTCTAGGGGTGGGAGACCTAGAGGGGGCGCACCCTCCTGTTGGAAATATGCCCTAGAGGCAATAATAAAAGTATTATTATTATATTTCCTTGTTCATGGTAATTGTCTTTATTCATGCTATAATTGTGTTATCCGGAAATCGTAATACATGTGTGAATACTAGACACCAATATGTCCCTAGTAAGCCTCTAGTTGACTAGCTTGTTGATCAATAGATAGTCATGGTTTCCTGACTATAGACATGGGGATGTCATTGATAACGAGATCACATCATTAGGAGAATGATGTGATGGACAAGACCCAATACTAAGCATAGCACAAGATCGTGTAGTTCGTTTTGCTAGAGCTTTCCAATGTCGAGTATCTTTTCCTTAGACCATGAGATCGTGTAACTCCCGGATACTGTAGGAGTGCTTTGGGTGTACCAAACGTCACAACGTAACTGGGTGACTATAAAGGTGCACTACAGGTATCTCCGAAAGTATCTGTTGGGTTGACACGGATCAAGACTGGGATTTGTCACTCCGCATGACGGAGAGGTATCACCGGGCCCACTCGGTAATGCATCATCATAATGAGCTCAAAGTGACCAAGTGTTTGGCCACGGGATCATGCATTACGGTACGAGTAAAGTGACTTGCCGGTAACGGGACTAAACGAGGTATGGGGATACCGACGATCGAGTCTCGGGCAAGTAACCTACCGATTGACAAAGGGAATAGTTTACGGGGTTGCTTGAACCCTCGACATCGTGGTTCATCCGATGACATCATCGAGGAACATGTGGGAGCCAACATGGGTATCCAGATCCCGCTGTTGGTTATTGCCCGAGAGTCGTCTCGGTCATGTCTGCATGTCTCCCGAACCCGTAGGGTCTACACACTTAAGGTTCGGTGACGCCAGGGTATTAGGAAGACTTGGATGTGATTACCGAATGTTGTTCGGAGTCCCGGATGAGATCCCGGACGTCACGAGGAGTTCCGGAGTGATCCGGAGGTAAAGATTTATATATGGGAAGTTGTCATACGGACACTGGAATAGTTCGGGGGCATATCGGTATTGTACCGGGGCCACCGGAGGGGCCTCGGGGGTCCACCGGGAGGGGCCACCTCTCCCGGAGGGGCTCATGGGCTGTAAGGGGGAAGGGAACCAGCCCAAAGTGGGCTGGTGCGCCTCCCCCCAAGGGCCCATGCTCCCTAGGGTTTGGGGGAACCCTAAAGGGGGCACCCCCCTTGCTTGGGGGGCAAGCCCCCTCCCCCTTGGCCGCCGCCCCCCCCTCTAGATCCATCTAGAGGGGGCCGGCCCCCCTTGCCCCTTCCCCTATAAATAGAGGGGTGAGGGGAGGGCTGCATACACAACTGAAGGCGCAGCCCCTCCCCTCCCCAACACCTCTCCTCCTCCGTACGCGCTTGGCGAAGCTCTGTCGGAGTTCTGTTGCACCAACCTCACCACGCCGTCGTGCTGCCGTTGGAGTCTTCTTCCTCAACCTCTCCTTCCCCTTGCTGGATCAAGAAGGAGGAGACGTCGATCGTCCCGTACGTGTGTTGAACGCGGAGGTGCTGTCCGTTCGGCACTTGGTCATCGGTGATCCGAATCACGACGAGTACGACTACGTCATCACCATCCCCTTGAACGCTTCCGCACGCAATCTGCAAGTGGTATGTAGATGCAATCTCTCTCCCATGACTCGTTGCTTAGATGAACTCATAGATGGATCTTGGTGAAACCGTAGGAAAATTTTAATTTTCTGCAACGTTCCCCAACACCTCCTCCCCTTCCCCTATATATATGAGGCCTAGGGGCTGCCCAAAGACACACGATTTGATCTCCCTGTTGGTGCAGCCCTACCTCTCTCCCTTCTCCTCTCCCGCGGTGCTTGGCGAAGCCCTGCAGGATTGCCACGCTCCTCCATCATCACCACGCCGTTGTGCTGCTGCTGGATGGAGTCTTCCTCAACCTCTCCCTCTCCCCTTGCTGGATCAAGGCATGGGAGACGTCACCGGGCTGTACCTGTGTTGAACGCGGAGGTGCCGTCCGTTCGGCACTTGGTCATCGGTGATTTGGATCACGACGAGTACGACTCCATCAACCCCGTTCACTTGAACGCTTCCGCTTAGCGATCTACAAGGGTATGTAGATGCACTCTCCTTCCCCTCGTTGCTGGTTTCTCCATAGATAGATCTTGGTGACACGTAGGAAAATTTTGAATTTCTGCTACGTTCCCCAACAACCTTTCCGTCATACGGAGTGACAAATCCCAGTCTCGATCCGTGTCAACCCAACAGACACTTTCGGAGATACCCGTACTATACATTTATGGTCACCCAGTTATGTTGTGACGTTTGGTACACCCAAAGCACTCCTACGGTATCCGGGAGTTACACGATCTCATGGTCTAAGGAAAAGATACTTGACATTGGAAAATCTCTAGCAAACGAACTACACGATCTTGTGCTATGCTTAGGATTGGGTCTTGTCCATCACATCGTTCTCCTAATGATGTGATCCCGTTATCAATGACATCCAATGTCCATAGTCAGGAAACCATGACTATCTGTTGATCAACGAGCTAGTCAACTAGAGGCTTACTAGGGACATGTTGGTGTCTAAGTATTCACACATGTATTACGATTTCCGGATAACACAATTATAGCATGAATAAAAGACAATTATTATGAACAAGGAAATATAATAATAATTATTTTATTATTGCCTCTAGGGCATATTTCCAACAGTCTCCCACTTGCACTAGAGTCAATAATCTAGTTACATTGTGATGAATCGAACACCCATAGAGTTCTGGTGTTGATCATGTTTTGCTCGCGGAAGAGGTTTAATCAATGGATCTGCGACATTTAGATCCGTATGCACTTTGCAAATTTCTATGTCTCCATCTTGAACATTTTCACGAATGGAGTTGAAGCGACGCTTGATGTGCCTAGTCTTCTTGTGAAACCTGGGCTCCTTGGCAAGTGCAATAGCTCCAGTGTTGTCACAGAAGAGTTTGATCGGCCCCGACGCATTGGGTATGACTCCTAGGTCGGTGATGAACTCCTTCACCCAAATTGCTTCATGCGCTGCCTCTGAGGCTGCCATGTACTCCGCTTCACATGTAGATCCCGCCACGACGCTCTGTTTGCAGCTGCACCAGCTTACTGCTTCACCATTCAACATATACATGTATCCGGTTTGTGACTTAGAGTCATCCAGATCTGTGTCGAAGCTGGCGTCGACGTAACCCTTTACGACGAGCTCTTCGTCACCTCCATAAACGAGAAACATGTCCTTAGTCCTTTTCAGGTACTTCAGGATATTCTTGACCGTTGTCTAGTGTTCCTTGCCGGGATTACTTTGGTACCTTCCTACCAAACTTACGGCAAGGTTTACATCAGGTCTTGTACACAACATGGCATACATAATAGACCCTATGGCTGAGGCATAGGGGATGACACTCATCTCTTCTATATCTTCTGCCGTGGTCGGACATTGAGCTGAGCTCAATTTCACACCTTGCAACACAGGCAAGAACCCCTTCTTAGACTGATCCATATTGAACTTCTTCAATATCTTATCAAGGTATGTGCTTTGTGAAAGACCTATGAGGCGTCTTGATCTATCTCTATAGATCTTGATGCCTAATATCTAAGCAGCTTCTCCAAGGTCCTTCATTGAAAAACTCTTATTCAAGTAGGCCTTAATGTTGTCCAAAAGTTCTATATCATTTCCCATCAAAAGTATGTCATCTACATATAATATGAGAAATGCTACAGAGCTCCCACTCACTTTCTTGTAAATGCAGGCTTCTCCATAAGTCTGCATAAACCCAAACGCTTTGATCATCTCATCAAAGCGAATGTTCCAACTCCGAGATGCTTGCACCAGCCCATAAATGGATCGCTGGAGCTTGCATACCTTGTTAGCATTCCTAGGGTCGACAAAACCTTCCGGCTGCATCATATACAATTCTTCCTTAAGAAAGCCGTTTAGGAATGCCGTTTTGACGTCCATTTGCCATATCTCATAATCATAGTATGCGGCAATTGCTAACTTGATTCGGACGGACTTCAGCTTCGCTACGGGAGAGAAAGTCTCATTGTAGTCAACCCCTTGAACTTGCCGATAACCCTTAGCGACAAGACGAGCTTTATAGATGGTAACATTACCATCCGCGTCCGTCTTCTTCTTAAAGATCCATTTATTCTCTATCGCTCGCCGATCATCGATCAAGTCTGTCAAAGTCCATACTTTGTTTTCATACATGGATCCTATCTCGGATTGCATGGCTTCAAGCCATTTGTTAGAATCTGGACCCGCCATTGCTTCTTCATAGTTCGAAGGTTCACCGTTGTCTAACAACATGATTTCCAGGACAGGGTTGCCGTACCACTCTAGTGCGGAACGTGTCCTTGTGGACCTACGAAGTTCAGTGGCAACTTGATCTGAAGTTTCATGATCATCATCATTAACTTCCTCTCCAATCGGTGGAGGCACCACAGAAACATTTTCTTGAGCTGCGCTACTCTCCGGTTCAAGAGGTAATACTTCATCAAGTTCCACTTTCCTCCGACTTACTTCTTTCGAGAGAAACTCTTTCTCTAGAAAGGACCCGTTCTTGGCAACAAAGATCTTGCCTTCGGATCTGAGGTAGAAGGTATACCCAATGGTTTCCTTAGGGTATCCTATGAAGACGCATTTTTACGACTTGGATTCGAGCTTTTCAGGTTGAAGTTTCTTGACATAAGCATCGCATCCCCAAACTTTCAGAAACGACAGCTTAGGTTTCTTTCCAAACCGTAATTCATACGGTGTCGTCTCAACGGATTTTGACGGTGCCCTATTTAAAGTGAATGTAGCTGTCTCTAGAGCGTATCCCCAAAATGATAGTGGTAAATCAGTGAGTGACATCATAGATCGCACCATATCCAATAGAGTGCGATTACGAGTTCGGACACACCGTTATGCTGAGGTGTTCCAGGCGGCGTGAGTTGTGAAACGATTCCACATTTCCTTAAGTGCGTACCAAATTCTTTACTTAAATATTCTCCCCCACGACCTGATCGTAAGAACTTGATTTTTCTGTCACGTTGATTCTCAACCTCACTCTGAAATTCCTTGAACTTTTCAAAGGTCTCAGACTTGTGTTTCATTAAGTAGACATACCCATATCTACTCAAATCATCAATGAGAGTGAGAACATAACGATATCCTCCGCGAGCCTCAACGCTCATTGGACCGCACACATCAGTATGTATGATTTCCAATAAGTTGGTTGCTCGCTCCATTGTTCAGAAGAACGGAGTCTTGGTCATTTTTCCCATGAGGCATGGTTCGCATGTGTCAAATGATTCATAATCAAGAGACTCTAAAAGTCCATCAGCATGGAGCTTCTTCATGCGCTTGACACCAATGTGACCAAGGCGGCAGTGCCACAAGTATGTGGGACTGTCGTTATCAACTTTACATCTTTTGGTATTCACACTATGAATATGTGTAACATCACGTTCGAGATTCATTAAGAATAAACCATTGACCATCAGAGCATGACCATAAAACATATCTCTCATATAAATAGAACAACCATTATTCTCGGATTTCAATGAGTAGCCATCTCGTATTAAACGAGATCCGGATACAATGTTCATGCTCAAACTTGGCACTAAATAACAATTATTGAGGTTTAAAACTAATCCCCCATAGGTAAATGTAGAGGTAGCGTGCCGACGGCGATTACATCGACCTTGGAACCATTCCCGACGCGCATCGTCACCTCGTCCTTCGCCAGTCTCCGCTTATTCCGCAGCTCCTGCTTTGAGTTACAAATATGAGCAACGACACCGGTATCAAATACCCAGGAGCTACTACGAGCACTGGTAAGGTACACATCAATTACATGTATATCACATATACCTTTAGTGTTGCCGGCCTTCTTGTCCGCTAAGTATTTGGGGCAGTTTCGCTTCCAGTGACCCTTCCCTTTGCAATAAAAGCACTCAGTCTCAGGCTTGGGTCCATTCTTTGACTTCTTCCCGGCAACTGGCTTACCGGGCGCGGCAACATCCTTGCCGTCCTTCTTGAAGTTCTTCTTACCCTTGCCTTTCTTGAACTTGGTGGTTTTATTGACCATCAACACTTGATGTTCCTTTTTGATTTCTACCTCCACTGATTTCAGCATTGAAAATACTTCAGGAATGGTCTTTTCCATCCCCTGCATATTGTAGTTCATCACAAAGCTCTTGTATCTAGGTGGGAGCGACTGAAGGATTCTGTCAATGACCGCCTCGTCTGGGAGGTTAATGTCCAGCTGGGACAAGCGGTTGTGCAACCCAGACATCTTGAGTATGTGCTCACTGACAGAACTATTTTCCTCCATCTTACAACTGTAGAACTTGTCGGAGACTTCATATCTCTCGACCCGGGCATGAGCTTGGAAAACCATTTTCAGCTCTTCGAACATCTCATATGCTCCGTGTTGCTCAAAACGCTTTTGGAGCCCCGGTTCTAAGCTGTAAAGCATGCCGCACTGAACGAGGGAGTAATCATCAGCACGCTGCTGCCAAGCGTTCATAACGTCTTGGTTCTCTGGGATGGGTGCTTCACCTAGCGGTGCTTCTAGGACATATTGTTTCCTAGCAGCTATGAGGATGATCCTCAGATTTCGGACCCAGTCCGTATAGTTGCTGCCATCATCTTTCAGCTTGGTTTTCTCTAGGAACGCGTTGAAGTTGAGGTTGACATTAGCGTTGGCCATTTGATCTACAAGACATTTATGCAAAGATTTTTAGACTAAGTTCATGATAATTAAGTTCATCTAATCAAATTATTTAATGAACTCCCACTCAGATTAGACATCCCTCTAGTCATCTAAGTGAAACATGATTCGACTCGACTAGGCCGTGTCCGATCATATGTGAGACGGACTAGTCATCATCGGTGAACATCTCCATGTTGATCGTATCTTTCATACGACTCATGTTCGACCTTTCGGTCTCTTGTGTTACGAGGCCATGTCTGTACATGCTAGGCTCGTCAAGTTAACCTAAGTGTTTGCATGTGTAAATCTGTCTTACACCCGTTGTATGTGAATGTTGGAATCTATCACACCCGATCATCACGTGGTGCTTCGAAACAACGAACTGTCGCAACGACGCACAGTTAGGGGAAACACTTTCTTGAAATTATTCTGAGGGATCATCTTATTTACTACCGTCGTTCTAAGTAAACAAGATGTATAAAACCTGATAAACATCACATGCAATCAAATAATAGTGACATGATATGGCCAACATCATATAGCTCCTTTGATCTCCATCTTGGGGCTCCATGATCATCTTGTCACCGGCATGACACCATGATCTCCATCATCATGATCTCCATCATCGTGTCTCCATGAAGTTGCTCGCCAACTATTACTTCTACTACTATGGCTAACACGTTTAGCAATAAAGTAAAGTAATTTACATGGCGTTTCTCAATGACACGCAGGTCATACAAAAAAATAAAGACAACCCCTATGGCTCCTGCCGGCTGTCATACTCATCGACATGCAAGTCGTGATTCCTATTACAAGAACATGATCTCATACATCACATATATATCATTCATCATTCATCACAACTTTGGCCATATCACATCACAAAACACTTGTTGCAAAAAACAAGTTAGACGTCCTCTAATTGTTGTTGCAAGTTTTACGTGGCTGCAATAGGGTTCTAGCAAGAACGTTTTCTTACCTACGTAAAAGCCACAACGTGATTTGTCAACTTCTATTTACCCTTCATAAGGACCCTTTTCGTCGAATCCGCTCCAACTAAAGTGGGAGAGACAGACACCCGCTAGCCACCTTATGCAACTAGTGCATGTGAGTCGGTGGAACCTGTCTCACGTAACCGTACGTGTAAGGCCGGTCTGGGCCGCTTCATCCCACAATACCGCTGAAGCAAAATAAGACTAGTAGCGGCAAGAAAGTTAACAACATCTACGCCCACAACAAATTGTGTTCTACTCGTGCAAAGAGAACTACACATAGACCTAGCTCATGATGCCACTGTTGGAGAACGTTGCAGAAAATAAAAAAATTTCTATGGTTTCACCAAGATCTATCTATGAGTTCATCTAGCAACGAGTGATCGGAGTGCATCTACATACCTTTGTAGATCGGGAGCGGAAGCGTTCAAGAGAACGAGGTCGAAGGAGTCGTACTCGTCGTGATCCAAATCACCGGAGATCCTAGCGCCGAACGGACGACACCTCCGCGTTCAACACACGTACGGAGCGGATGATGTCTCCCGCACCTTGATCCAGCAAGGAGGAGGGAGAGGTTGATGAAGATGGCTCCAGCAGCAGCACGACGGCGTGGTGGTGGTGGAGAGGCAGTACTCCGGCAGGGCTTCGCCAAGCTCTACGGAGGAGGAGGAGGTGTTGGAGTGGGAGAGGGAGGCGCCAGGGGCATGGGTGCGGCTGCCCTCCCTCCCCCCTCTATATAAAGGGTCCCCAGGGGGGGCGCCAGCCCTGGAGATGAGATCTCCCAAGGGGGCGGCGGCCAAGGGGGGTGGAGTGCCCCCCAAGGCAAGTGGGGCGCCCCCACCCTAGGGTTTCCAACCCTAGGCGCAGGGGGCCCAAGGGGGGCGCACCGGCCCATTATGGGCTGGTTCCCCTCCCCACTTCAGCCCATGGGGCCCTCCGAGATGGGTGGCCCCACCCGGTGGACCCCCGGGACCCATCCGGTGGTCTCGGTACAATACCGGTGACCCCGAATTCTCCCGATGGCCGAAATTGCACTTCATATATATAATTCTTCACCTCCGGACCATTTCGAAACTCCTTGTGACATCCAGGATCTCATCCGGGACTTCGAAAAACTTTCGGATTACTGCATACTCATATCTATACAACCCTAGCGTCACCGAACCTTAAGTGTGTAGACCCTACGGGTTCGGGAGACACGTAGACATGACCGAGACGGCTCTCCGGCCAATAACCAACAGCGGGATCTGGATACCCATGTTGGACCCCACATGCTCCTCGATGATCTCATCGGATGAACCACGATGTCGAGGATTCAAGCAACCCCGTATGCAATTCCCTTTGTCAATCGGTATGTTACTTGCCGAGATTCGATCGCTGGTATCCCAATACCTCCTTTGATCTCGTTACCGGCAAGTCACTTTACTCGTACCATAATGCATGATCCCATGACCAAACACTTGGTCACTTTGAGCTCATTCTGATGATGCATTACCGAGTGGGCCCAGAGATACCTCTCCGTCATACGCAGTGAAAAATCCCAGTCTCGATCCGTGTCAACCCAACAGACACTTTTGGAGATACCCGTAGTATACCTTTATAGTCACCCAGTTACGTTGTGACGTTTGGTACACCCAAAGCACTCCTACGGTATCCGGGAGTTACACGATCTCATGGTCTAAGGAAAAGATACTTGACAATGGAAAAGCTCTAGCAAACGAACTACACGATCTTGTGCTATGCTTAGGATTGGGTCTTGTCCATCACATCATTCTCCTAATGATGTGATCCCGTTATCAATGACATCCAATGTCCATAGTCAGGAAACCATGACTATCTGTTGATCAACGAGCTAGTCAACTAGAGGCTTACAAGGGACATGTTGGTGTCTATGTATTCACACATGTATTACGATTTCCGGATAACACAATTATAGCATGAATAAAAGACAATTATCATGAACAAGGAAATATAATAATAATCCTTTTATTATTGCCTCTAGGGCATATTTCCAACAGGGGGGAGAATTCGGGGCATCCAGCTAAGCGCGTCATCCCCGCCGACTGCGCCGAGGCTGCCCCAAATCGGTACCCCTTCTTTGTCGATTATTTTTCCTATGGGCTCTGTCCTTCCTTCTCCGATTTCTTCAGCGACGTCATGCATACCTTTGGCTTCCGCCTCCTGGATTGTACTCCGAATGCGGTGGCGTGCATGGCCCGTTACGCGCATCTCTGCGAGGGCTTCGCCGGGGTGCACCCCAACACGATGCTCTTTCGCCATTACTTCTCCCCTTGGATCCAACCAGGGGGCGCCATCTCCGGTTGCATCGCCTGGGTCTCAAGATCCAAGGGAGCGTATCCGGAGGATGCCATGAAGGAGAGGTGGGAAGAATGGCAGGGCCGGTGGTGCTGGATCGAGGAGAAGGACCCGCCGGCGTTCTGCGAAGTTTGTCGGGCACCGCCGCTCCGCAGAAGCGATTGGAGCGACGTCGATGCTGACGACGAGAATCTCACGGTCGCCACCACCAGGATCCTCTGGCTCACCGAGGCCGGCCTCACCCTTAAGATTATCGGGGCGGACTTCATCTGCCGCCGAATCGCTCCACTGCATAACAAGGGGAGGCAAGCCTGGCTCTTCACAAACCCCGCCGACATCATGCGGCTTCGTCCCGGCCTCGACCACAATTTCACAGTGATGGGGCACGCCCATTTCTGGCAGCGACTTTTCCAGCTTGACGTGGGCCGCGACGGCGAGGTCGAGCGGACCGGCAAGGTCGCGAGGGCCGTCGCGAAGGCCGACAAGGTCCTCAACGGGCCTCTGTTCAAGCTGCTGACGGGGTGGTCCCGTTGTGCAATAACTCGCGCCGGTCCGATATCATTGCCATGATGCCGGACTGCAACGCGCATGACCCTGACCCGAGCTGGAAGGAGCCGGAGGATGCCGAGGTGCAACAGTTCTTTGACACTCTGCACGAGGGTTACGTCAACGCCGACGCCGAGCAGCTGCTTGTCCAAGACACCACCCAGGCGGAGTTGGACTACATCGCCACCAGGGTGAGGGAGGCATAGCTCGCCAAGGAGGCCGGCAGCGCCGGCGGTGTGGAGGACAAGGCCGCGATGGCTACGGAGGAGGAGGAGCTCTCCCGGTGGGCGGCGGCCGTCGGGGGAGCCAGCAGCACCGGCACCGAGGCTCCTCTGGTTGAAGATGTGTCCGGTGAGTCGTCGTCGGAGGAGGCCGAGACCGCAGGCCCGACGCAGGCTGTGGGGAGAGGGCGAGTCCTGTGGCGGGCCAGTTCTGGCGAGCCAGTCCGGCCCGGCAGGGCTGCGCGGCCACAGCTGACTGTGGAGGGGTCCGGGCGCCACACGAAGGCCGTAGCGGCAAAGAAGCTGGCAAAGGCCGCGGTGAAGAAGAAGACAGCCGCCCCTTCATCGTCCATGCATGTCCAGACACCACCTCCTTCTCCTCCTCCGGCGGATGTTGACGCGGAGGTTACTTTTGATTATGGATCCCTCAGCCCGAGGAGGAAGAGGAAGACAGCAGAGGAGGAGGCGAACGATGAGTAAGTATCTGGTTCCTTTTCGTTATCTCTGCCTCCTCAATCTGTGTCGCTCGTCTTGACTTGTCTTCGTCTTTGCAGGACATGGAGACGCTGGCCCAGAGAGTGAAGAGGGCCAAGGTCTCGATGGGTAGCCAGCCCCCGATTGGTACTTCAAGGGCACCACTCGTGGTGTTGAGCAGCCCAGACAGCAGCCCCCGGCATAGCCCCCAGCGTAAGTTCATCACTCTTCCCCCGTCGGCATGTGTTAGGGGCACGACACTTTGGTGTTGACCTTGCCAGGTATGCAGGAGGAGCCGTAGAGGGCTACTCCCAATACACCGCCCCCATCGACCACGCCGCCCTGAGGGGCGTCCCCGGCAAGGGCGCCAAGCACCGGGCCCACGCACATGGAGGAGGAGGAGGAGAACTTGGGCGCCGGCAGCTTCGCCTCGACGCCAAATGTTGGCTGGGAGGGGACTTCCGTTTCCCAGCCTGGCACTGACACAGGTAAGTCGTTCGCCGTTCGTCCCTGTTTCTTTTTCTTTCTGGCTCTTGATCTTGGCCTTGCCTCACCCCCTTTTTCGGCGTCTAGATTCCTCCTCGGTGAACCCAGAGGACATGGACGCCATCATCGAGGACGTCGCCAAGGCTGCCGAGGCGGACGCCGAGAAGATCGCCGCCGAGGCGGCCGCCAAGGGCGCTGCCGAGGACGCCGCCAAGGGGCCTGCTGGGGAGGCCAGCAAGTCTGCCGCTGAGGAGACCGGCAAGGGGCCTGCCAGAGAGGCCGGCGGGGCCGCTGCCGAGGAGGTGGTGGCTGATGACCAGCCTTCCTCTTCTGCTGCTTCCGGCTCCGGCAAGTACTTGATGGTGAGCGATGACTTGTTCGTCCACCTTCCAGGCGCATCGAGCACCAGGACACCCGTTGAGGGAGAGGTGTTCGATGACGAAGTGCTTGCCGTTGCCGGGCTTGAAGTAGTCGACGAGCCGATCGTTTGTGGCGACGGTTCACACGAAGAGCGGCTCCTCCACGCCATGGGCGCCAGCTTCTGGAAGCTCCAGGCGCTCCACCGCGCCCGCCTGGACAAGGCTAAGTCCAGGACGGTGGTGGTGGAGAAGGCGGAGGCGTACCTCCAGAAGCATGTTGCCGAGACGCAGGACTGGTTCCGCAAGGCCCACAAGCAGCTCGAGGCTGCCCAAGGCGAGCTGGCCAAGCGCGGTGTGGAGCTCAACATGAAGCTCGCCGACGTCGAGAAAGCTCAAGAGACGTCGAGGAACTTGGCCACGGCCGCCGAAGCCGCCTGGACCCAGCACGAGGCCGCGCTGAACTCCCAGGAGGAGGACCTCGCTGCACGCGAGGAGAAGATTGCCGACATGCTTTGCGGCAAGGATGCAGAGGTGGAGAAGCTTGTCTTGCAGCGGACCAGTGAGCTGGAGTACAGGCACAAGGAGGCACTCAATTCCAAGGCCAAGGTTCACACCGGCAAGGTGGAGGAGCTGGAGGCGGAGTGCGAGGGCTGAAGGAGCAGGCCCTGAAGCTGTCCCAGGAGAAGGACACGCTTAACAGTACCCTGACATAGGCACAGGGCGCGGTCGTTAGCAAGGCTGGGGAGCTCTCCGAGGCCAACAACTCCATCAAAGACCTCAAGCTGAAGCTGGAGGGTCTTGAGAAGGTGCTGTCGGAGGCCAAAACCCGAGAGGGGACCCTGGCCAAGGAGCTGGAGGCCGAGAAGTAGTTGCGGAAGAACGAGGGCCTCAACTTCGCAGATCACATGGAGGGCGAGAACCGTTGGCTCGATCGCCTCGCCACCGTCGCCAACCAGGCCGCTGCGCAGCTGGCCATCATGGGGATGTCGGACGTGAGGTATGTCCCGGAGCGGAGCGTGAGCGCCAATTGCAGCCTGACCATGTTCTTTGAGAAGGTCGTCGGCGCTCTGGAGTGGCTTCACGCCAACCGGGCGGCCTCACTGGCCGAGGAGTCCCGGAGGCTTTGCCAGGGTGCCATGACCAAGGTTCTCACCAAGGTGGCGCACTGGTACCCCGACCTCGACTTCGACGCCGCGCTGGAGAGCTTGCCGGAGGGTACTGACCTCGCGCCGCTCAGGGAGCGCATCAAGCCCATCATCAGCCGAGTCGGCGAAATTCAGAGGGTGGAGGGCCATCGCCGGGATTAGCCACCCCGTTTCTTATCGCCGCTGCAGGTTCACAACCAAGACAATCGCTATCTCTAGTTAGAACCGCAGCGACAATTAGATGTAATATAACTCTGCAGCACTTTCAGTATCATGCATGTTATTTTCCTGTTCGATTTTCCTTTGTATGTCCACCATACGTTAATAGGTAGGCTCGCCGGCGCGTAAACCCAAGGCGGCGTCTTGGGTATGGATCCCCATTGGCCTGCCGGGTGTGCTTGCCACCGGGCGAACCACCTTGCCGCCCTTAGCGCCACCGCCCGAACTGTCGAGCTTGACTCGAGTCAGAGTCGGGAGCGTTGCCAAGTGCGGAAGGCTACCCCGCCACTCTCGACGCGGCTGCTTTGAGCTGTTGAGCGGGCTTGAAACAGAACAAGGGCATTGCCAATTGCGGGAGGGCCCCTTTGCGTGCCGGTTTCTCATACATAGGCGAGATCTCCGAGGACGATAACCTTATGTGTAAAATGAAATAACTCATGGTTCTGAATGACTTAGCTTTCCTGTTGCCGCGCTGGCGTCCTTCACGCTTGCAGGCGGCGCTCATTTCTTCTACCCGTCTCCTTCTTGGGAGCCATGGCGGCGAAGAACTGCTAGGCTAACTACTAGACCAGATTCTCACAATTGCGCCCCTACCTGGCGCGCCAAAGATGTCGAGGGAAACGAAACCTATGGGATCACAAGAATCCCTACTACGGTTGCCGGGGCGCAGCGTTGCAAGAAGAGCAGGATCTGTAGCCAGCACAAGGAGCGTTTACCCAGGTTCAGGCCGCGAGGATGCGTAAAACCCTAGTCCTGCTTTGGTGGGTTTATTTCAGAGAGTTCTTGAGCTCTTGAACTAGCTGTGGTGAGTGCGTGGTTTGAAAGAGCCGAATCCTCCTCCAGTATGCCACGGGCCTCCTTTTATAGTCGAAAGGGGCTGCCACAGTGGCACACAGGAGATGGAAAGGCGCACAGTGCCCTGAGCTTATCGCTCGTATTACAGGACAAGACGCATTTAATGCGTAGCTTAGGTGTCCCTATGTTTTATCGGGGACGGGGGCGAGGCCCGTCCCGTCCGTCGCCGCTCCTCCTCGCTTCGACATGCGCCTTGGCCAGCGATGCGTGCGGCGCCATGTAGGCAGGCAGGCAGCTGAGGTGGCGCGGTGGTGGAGCCTTCACGAAGATCTGCATGCCGCCACGCAGGCGCTCGATGAGTTAGCTTGCGAGCTGCATGTTGCCACGCAGGTGCCCGCCCAGCTAGTTGGGCTGGCAGCTGCATGTGAACGGCGGCGGAAACTTGGTTGGCGTGGGCCTGGCGGTGGTCCCATTGGCGTCCTTTGTGAGGGCCTTGCCGGGCGGCCCGGCAAGGGTCTTGCCGGGTGGCCCGGCAAGGGTCTTGCCGTGGCGCGCTGTCGTCCCCGGCAAGGACCTTGCCGGGGGTCTGGTGGCCTTCCTCGGCAAGGATCTTGTCGAGGATCGTCGTCTTCTAATCCTCATCTGATCTTGAATATGTCTTCACAAAGATCTGCATGCCACCACAGAGGCGCCTTCCCGAGCCCTGGCCCCATGTGAATGATGGCGTTGGGGACTGTGGGCTCAAGAGTGGCTTGCTCTGTTGGTGTGGGGCGAGCTGCAGCGGCAAGGGTCTTGTCGGGGCTGCTGAGGCGCCCCAGCAAGGGTCTTGCCGGGGAGCCTACTTCGTCCCTTTGCTCCTTGTGGTCTTGGCCTTGGCGTTGCTCTGTTTATCTTGGGCTTCGGTCTTACCTTGGCTCACCTCCCCTGTTCTGCTTGGTGTGATCGTGGGCGCGGCTCCGACTGCCTGTGCACAGGTAAAAGGGTACAAAGCGTGCCCCTCTTTTTGTACACCGACACTCCACCGATGTCATGCGAGGAGGCGGTGGGGACGATGGAGATGGCGACGGTGTGGGCGTGATGCCGCGCACCCGCCTACACCCGCGCACCTCCTGATGTGGCCGTCGCGGCCCCGACACCGTGCCGGCGAAGTAGGACGCGCGCCGCATGTCGTGCTCGTCCTGGAGCCATGTGTCCCACAGCACGGAGTCGGGGGCGTACCTCTCGTCGTTGTAGAGGTCGTCGGGGAGGAGGCGGCGGCGCTCGATCTCATCGCGCCGCGCACGGCCGCTCGCCGTTACCAGCGGGGTCGGGACCCGGTCCGCGGGGAGGTGCCAATTGTTGAGGAGGTGCATGTCGCTCCA
The DNA here is from genome assembly GCA_032464435.1 of Aegilops umbellulata. Classification (NCBI taxonomy): domain Eukaryota; kingdom Viridiplantae; phylum Streptophyta; class Magnoliopsida; order Poales; family Poaceae; genus Aegilops; species Aegilops umbellulata. The sequence goes on along the minus strand of CP136059.1, from coordinate 268,882,583 downwards.
CGGGATCGGCGTCCTCGTCTCTTAATACCTCCAGCACACGTCCACGGCCAGGTACCGCCAGTCGCGCTCGCCGTCGGCCCTAGGGGCGATGGTGAAGGGGGCAGGCGCGGGCGCTCGATTGGAGGAGCGCTGGTGATTCGGGCTCCTCCTTCTTGACGAAGCTGCGGCGGCGTCCCGAGGAGGAGCCAGTCTCGCGGTCGTTCTTTCCCATGTGGCCGTAGTTCCAAAGCCCCATGGTTGCGGCCGGCCGGCGAGGTCGAGGACGGGGAGCGGCTAGGGTTTCAAGGGTGTCGGGTTTCGAGGGGGCAGAGAGGGGCCGGAGTGGGAAGTGTAGACGACGACCGGTCGACGGCTTCCCATTTAAGAAGGACGTCGACCGTTCGATGGGCGGATGACAGGTGGGGCCACCCGCCCGTGCGCATTGATGTTGGCGGGTGGGAGGTAGGTGGCCGCGTGCCACGCGGCCCCTACGCGGACGTTTGAAGCGTCCATTCGCTGTCCACCGCGACCCAAACACGGCGCAAGTTTGCGCTCAAAATGGGTCGGCCCAGACACAAAACGGACCAGATGGGTCCAGGCCGTCGCGTGCTGGACCAACCTGTTTGTCCGTTTCACCCCAAACGGACGGGGCCGGACAGAATGTGGTCGCGCGATGGAGTTGGCCTTATAAAAGTTCACTGGAAATATATACTACCACCGTCCTGGTTTATTAGTCCCTTTTAAATTATTTGTCAAAATTTGATCAAATATTTAACTACTAAAATGTTAATGCATGTCACTAAAAGTTACTCCCCCTCCGTCCGGAAATACTTGTCGTAGAAATGGATGAGAATGGATGCATCTAGAACAAAAATTCGTCTAGATACATCCATCTCTCCGACGAGCATTTTCGGACGGAGGGCGTATATCATTGAACTCGTATTTGAACATATATTCCAATGATGTTAGTTTTGATGACATGCATTAATATTTTCTTAGTTAAATTTTATGGTCAAAATTTGGCAGAAAATTCGAAGGAGTCTAATAATAAACTAGGAAAAAGGTAGTAGTATCTTAAAAAAACAATTACTTTGAGGTTACGAGGCCACTGAATGACCACTACTGCTGCTAGAACAAGCCGCCAATGCGACGACACGCAACAATGTCGCCGCTCTCCTACCAGAGCCGGTTTGACATTGTCGATGACAGTCGAGATGTCTTTGTACACGTGCCTCTGAGGACCAGCGCCTTGAAGCCACATTCATCGCCGTTGAACTCTCGTATAGATCTAAAGCACCCGACGCAGAATATCGGCACATAACGAGGAACTCTAACCGCGCCGCCCCAAGGGCACTGAATGTCCCATGGAGACTGAATGAATCTACGCTAGAGCCATCGCGTATAGACGGACGAGTTTGGAAAGGATCAGAGTCCAAAGGACAACCCCCAAAAAGATGTGTGCCATCTGTCCGAGCATCACACGTGCAAATATTAAAAAATCCTAACCTAAACTACTAACCAATGCGGTGGTACCAGGATTCCTCCTTCCCTCGCCTGTAGCCGCACTGGCGAGCACAGGGAACACGAATCCACAGGCTCGCCGCTGAAGCCTAGAGAGAAGAGTTCGCCATTACCTTGTGTTAGAGGAGGAAAACGAGAGGACGTCTTTCACCAAGTTGTTTGTTATAGTTGCAATTGCAAATATAGAATGGGTGGAGTGGAACTATGGAAGGGTTGGTTACCTAGGGGAGGAATTAATTGATTGGGATAATGTAACATTCCGTCACTCATTGAGATGCTAACATATCGGCAAACATTTTTCATGGCAAAAGAACAAAGACAATTGTGGATGGAATCAACAAGGTACCACGCCAGAAAGAAACAACGTTCGTTTCTTGCACCCCATAGGCATCCCAACGTCCATGTGGCACCCGTCAACATGTCGGCACGGTCCTGTTGCCAGGGATTATTTTGGATGGTAATCATTATGTAAAAATACCAGACACACTACGGCTCCATCGGATGGGCTAGATTCGAACTGTGTAGTTGGTGGATGGCTGCTGAATTGGGCGAGTGATGCGAAGGATGAAGAGAAGGAAATGATGCTACAAGGTGTCTACGGGCTATGGCTAGCGAGAAATGAAGCGAGAGATGGCAAGAGAATTGAAGAGGCATCCAATGTAGCAAGCTCGGTCTCAAGATTCATGGATGGATGGCTTGAGGTAGTCCGGAAAAAAGCGAGACCAAATACTAAACCACCTCTAGAGCGATGGGTTCCCCCGGAGCAGGGGTGGATCCTGGCAAATGCGGATGGGGCGGTGTCAAAAAGTGCAGGCAAGGGAGGAGGTCGTGTGGTCTTGCGTGACCATGAAGGTGCCTTCCGGGCTGCCGCAGCTCTGCTATTCCCAAACAACTCACGACCTGACATTGTGGAACTGAAATCTTGTCGTAAAGCCCTCTAGTTTGGGCGAGAGATGGGTGTACAACAGATTCATGTGGAGCTTGACTATCGTGAGGCAGTTTCTATGATCAGCGAAAAACCTATCTGTTGCTGGTCCGCTTGTTGAAGAGATTAAAGGTCTCATGCAAGGATGGCAAGGGTACAAGGTAACTTGGAAGAGAAGATCATCAAATCGTACTGCTCATATTTTAGCTAAATTAGCTATTACTGAAGAGGTGTGTGAGGAGTGGTGGTATGTGCCACCTGAATGTATTCTGCATGTAATATCGGACGAGATTCCAGTGTTTGCTTAAATAAAGTTTCCAATTCTCAAAAAAAAAAGGACACAGTGAATCGGAATAAAACAATACACTTCATTCACAGAACTGTCTTTTAAGGCAGAAAGGGGTTTTGGATGCCCTACTCAAAATCAGAGCAAGACTATTTGGCTTTGTGTCTCTAGGTATCACATGCCTAGGAGAGTGCCTATGAATTATTTCCTATTTTCCCAAACAATAGCAAAGCTTTGCAAGGGTTATCAAATAGGAATTTCCTAAAATATGAAAATATTATTGTACTAACTCAAATGGAGTCAAGACTTGTACTGGATGAAAATGTGGGTACAAAGATCATGTCCACCAAGTTTCATAATTTTTGGATGCATGGAATTATACTTTGAATTTTATGAGCCAATAATGGACATAAAATGTATATTGAATAAACAGAAATATTATATAATGACATAAATATTATATAATGACATAGAAGTGGGCTTTGCATACATCATATAGATAAGACAAAAAAATGGAGAATCATTGGTGATTTTTTTTTCCTTTTTAAAAATATTCACGGATTTTGAAAAATATTAACGAAAATTCTTTTACTTTATTTTTATAAATATTTAAAAACATCACATTGCGTTAAAAACTTTAATGTTTCTAAAATAATGAGAAACAAAAAAAAGAAAAAAAAAAGAAAAAGAAAAGATGAGAAGGAACGGTGGAAAAAAGGAAAAAGAAATGGAAAACGCCAAAAAGAAAAGAAGCAAACAAAGGATGGCAAACTGGAAAAGAAAAACTATTGGCCGACGGAACTTTCTAGAATGTTCCTAAACCGGATATGCACTGTGTGCTCTTTTTTTTTAAGGATCGGCCCGTTCGGAAGAAGAGCATGGAACTGGGTAACTACTCGACGTATAAGCAGTTCTAGAAAAAATGGCGCACAAGCGCAGGATTTGCAGTGCTCTCCTGGATCCCCGCAAAAAAAGCAGTGCTCTTCAGGTATCAATCGTAGACGCCATGGATGACGGAACTTTCTAGAATCCTCCTTTTTTTGAGCGGTTTCTAAAATGTTCCTACAACCGGGATAACCATTGTGCCCTCTCTTCTTTATACGGGCCAGCCCGTTCGGAAAAATAGCAGGGAACACTAGGTACGGGAGAGTAGCTTTTAAACATGATAGTAGAAGGAGCGATTATGAGGCTGAGGCCAACTCCACCGCGCGACCCCATTTTGTTTGGCCCCATTTATTTGGGGTAAAACGGACAAACGAGGCGGCCCAGCGCACGACGGCCCGGACCCATCTGGTCCGTTTTGTGGCCGGGCCGACTCATTTCGAGCGTAAACTTGCGCCGGGTTTGGGTCGCGGCGGACAGCGAACGGACGCTTCGAACGTCCGCGTCGGGGCCGCGTGGCAGGCGGCCACCTACCTCCCGCCCGCCAACATCAATGCGCACGGGCGGATGGCCCCACCTGTCATCCGCCCATCGAAGGGTCGCCGTCCTTCTTAAATGGGAAGCCGTGGACCGGTCGTCATCCACACGTCCCACTCCGGCCCCTTTCTTCCCCCTCGAAACCCGAGCCGCTCCCCGTCGTCGACCTCGCCGGCCGGCCGCAGCCATGGGGCTTTGGAACTACGGTCGCAAGGGGAAGCACGACCGCGAGGCCGGCTCCTCATCGGTACGCCGCCGCGGCTCCGTCAAGAAGGAGGAGCCCGCATCACCGCCGCGCCTGCCCCTTCACTATCGCTCCTAGGGCCGCCGGTGAGTGCGACCGGCAGTACCTGGCCCTGGATGTGTGCTGGTGGTACTGGGAGACGAGGACGCCGGTCCCGTGGAGCGACATGCACCTCCCCAACAACTGGCACCTCTCCGCGTATCGGGTCCCCATCCCGCCGGTGCTGGCGAGCGGCCGTGCCCGGCGCGATGAGATCGAGCGCCGCCGCCGCCTCCCCCCCGACGACCTATACGACGATGAGAGGTACGCCCCCGACTCCGTCCTATGGGACACGTGGCTCCAGGACGAGCACGACGTGCGGCGCGCGTCCTACTTCGCTGGCACGGTGTCGGGGCCACGACGGCCACGTCGGGAGGTGCGCGGGCGTACGCGGGTGCGCGGCCTAACGCCTACGCCGTCGCCTTCCCCATCTTCGTCGCCACCTCCACCTCCTTGCATGACAGCGGAGGAGGAGGCCCGGCTCATGGCTCGTGTCATGGAGGACTCCATGCACACACACGATGAGCGTCAATTGCCGGGCCTCGAGGAGACGATGGCCCTTTCTGCGGCCGGCGACGTCGCCATCCCCAAGTTGCAGATGGTGCCAAAGGAGGAGGTGACGGAGGAGCTGGTCGTGCAAGGCAGAGCAGATGGCGGCCGCCGTAGGGGGCAATTGGTGCCCCACGCCGCCGCGGTCGCGGGAGGGCGATGCCTCGCCTCGGGAGGAGGTGGTGCAGGCACTGGCCACCTTCCCGCCCGCCGCCCCCGTGCATCGCTGACCGCCGGCCCATCTCCGGACGCCGCCGGAGTACATCGACCTCTGCAGCGACAACGACGACACCTGCGGCCACTGAAGACGGCGACGGCCACGGCCACGGCATGGACAGGCGCGGCAGCAGCGTGCGGACGACATTTTTTTATTTTGTTTTTATGTTAGTTATGGAACTGGGCCGTTTAAGTGCGGCGTGAAACTGGACCGTTTTGTGGCGGTGACTTTTATATATGTTTTAAGTTTTTTTAGTGCATTTATTCACTTTTTTAGGTATTTTATTTAAGTTTTTTGTTTTTTTAATCACGTCCACCTCGGACATGATTTGGGGTGCCGCTACGCGTTGGACGCACCCACAACCCAACGGACAAACGCGGACATGGACGAACCCATCACCGCCCCAAAGGGATAAAATCCGGCCAAACCGGACATCCGTTTGGGATCGTGCAGTGAAGTTGGCCTGATTCAGTAGCCAAGTCTGTACTGTTTCTGTCCTGTGGCCTACATATTTGGTTTGATCCACCACCACCAGACAAGCTTTCTGTACCTACAACCACAAATATTACTATTTGTTGGAGGAGAGATTTGCAGTACAATAAATGTTGTATTGATGGGGTGCTGGTGCACGTATATATAATACAAGGGAAGGCCTCTACCTCAACTATACAAGACTAGGAGGTGGGCCACAACTCCAATACACGTGCAATACAAAACACATACTCAACACCCCCCGCAATCGAAGCGTCACCGGAGACACAGAGACTGAACCGAAACTCCTCGAAGACAAGAGTAGGCAATCCCTTAGTCATCACATCAGCAAACTGTTGCGACGTCGGCACGTGGAGAACTCGAACACGGCCAAGGGCAACCTGCTCATGCACGAAGTGAATGTCGAGCTCAATATGCTTCGTCCGTCGATGGTGCACCGGGTTGGCGGAGAGGTAGACCGCGCTGACGTTATCGCAATAGACAAGAGTGGCCTTGTAAACATCACAAAGCAACTCTTGGAGAAGCTGACGTATCCAAGAGCACTCGGCCACGGCGTTGGCCACGGCGCGATACTCTGCCTCGGCGTTGGAGCGGGAGACCGTGGGCTGCCGCTTCGATGACCAAGAGATCAACGAGGGCCCAAGGTAGATGCAGTAGCGTGACGTAGAGCGTCGCGTGTCGGGACAGCCAGCCCAGTCAGCATCCGAGTAGGCCACGAGGTCGGTGGAGGCGGAGGCCGTCAGGGTGAGTCCCAAGGACATGGTGCCGCGTATGTAACGGAGAATACGCTTCACCAGAGTCCAGTGAGAGTCACGCGGGGCGTGCATATAGAGGCACACCTGCTGAACAGCGTACTGCAGGTCGGGGCGAGTCAGCGTTAAGTACTGTAAAGCACCGACAATAGAGCGATAAAATGCTCCATCAGACGCGAGAGACCCCTCCAGGGCAGAGACCTTCGCCTTTGTGTTGACGGGAGTGGGCGCCAGCTTGCAGTTAAGCATACCGGCATGCTCAAGGAGCTCGTGGGCATACTTCTGCTGATGCAGAAAGAAACCGTCAGCCCGGCAGATAACCTCGATGCCGAGAAAGTAGTGCAGGGGCCCCAAGTCCTTGAGGGCGAACTCATCACGAAGACGAGCAGTCAGCCGGTGAAGGAGATCGGGGTGGACGTCGTGAGGATGATTTCGTCGACGTAGAGCAGCAGATATGCAGTGTCGGCTCCCTGATGATACACAAAAAGTGAGGCATCGGAGCGAGTGGACCGAAAGCCCAGAGACTGCAGGAAGGCGGTGATACGCTGGTACCAAGCCCGAGGCGCCTGCTTCAACCCGTACGGAGAGCGGGAGAGTAAGCACACGAAATCGGGGTGCTCGGTGTCGACGAAACCAGTAGGCTGCTCACAGAACACCTGCTCGGCGAGATGGCCATGCAAGAAGGCGTTGGAAACATCCAACTGATGCACAGGCCAGGCGCGTGAGACGGCCAGCTGAAGGACGGCACGGATCGTGCCCGGTTTCACAACTGGGGAGAAAGTGTCGGTGAAGTCCACGCCCGCGCGCTGCCGAAAACCACGAACCACTCATCGAGCCTTGTAGCGCTCGAGAGAACCATCGGGGCGAGTCTTGTGGCGAAACACCCACTTGCCAGAGATGATGTTGGCACGAGGGGGTCGTGGAACAAGCTGCCACGTGCAGTTGCGCTGTAAGGCGTCGAACTCCTCCTGCATCGCAGCTAGCCAATGGGGATCCCGAAGGGCAGCACGAGCGGAGGTGGGTACGGGTGATGGCGTCGACGTCGAGGCGGTGCACACATACTCGTCCGCGGAGTAGCGCGTACTGGGCCGGAGCACTCCTGCTCGGGCACGGGTAGTCACGCCAAGTGGCGGGGCAGCAGGGCCGGCGGGTGCCGCGGCGGCAGGGGGCACGACGGCGGTAGCACCCGGTGCGGCGACACACGGTGCGGCGGCGGGGGCCAGGGCTCCTGGTGCGGCGGCAGGTGCCGCGGCAGCGGCGGCAGCAGAGGCCGCGACGGCAGCGCAGGCCGCAGCGGCAGCAGCAGCAGGGGCCGCGACAGTAGGGGCCGCGGCGGCAGCAGCGTCCGCCGATCCCGCGGCGGCGGGCGAGGTCGAGGTTGAGCCCGTCGCAGGGGTGGCGGCGCCAGCCGGAGTGGCGGGCGGTGTGCCCACCAACTTGACCTCGTAAGAGGGACTCGAGAACCCGGGAGGTGGCGGCAGAAGGCGCCGGGCCGGGGGGGCCGCCGGGGGGTGCTGCCGCGCATCGCTCCAGTTAGTGGGCGCGGGGGCCGGCGCCGAGGAATCCGCAGCCGGAGGGACCTGAAAAAAAGGGAACACCATCTCGACAAAATACACATGCCTCGAGGTGTACACGCGATGAGTGACAGGATCATAGCACCGGTAACCTTTGGTGTTGGGAGGGTAGCCAAGGAAGATGCATGGGACGGATCGGGGTGCGAGCTTGTGTGGCGTGGTGGACGCGATGCTGGGATAACAGAGACACCCAAAGATGCGGAGACCATCATAGGACGGTGGTGTACCGAAGAGAAGGTGGTGAGGAGCGTAGTTCCACTGAGGACGACACGGACGAATGTTAACTAAGAGGGTGGCGGTGTTGGGGAACGTAGTAATTTCAAAAAAATTGCTACGCACACGCAAGATCGTGGTGATGCATAGCAACGAGAGGGGAGAGTGTTGTCTACGTGCCCTCATAGACCGAAGCGGAAGCGTTGACACAACGTAGAGGAAGTAGTCGTACGTCTTCCCGATCCGACCGATCCAAGCACCGAACGGACGGCACCTCCGAGTTTAGCACACGTTCAGCTCGATGACGATCCCCGGACTCCGATCAAGCAGGGTGTCGGGGAGGAGGAGGACGCACTAAAGGGAAGATGAACATGCTTGCCTAAGCGGCATGCCTCACAAGAGTGCTCGTCGATAAGGATGGCAATTTTACCCATGGACATGAATACCCATGGATATCCGACCCGAATGGATAGGGTTTGGATATGCTTTTGTGCCCATGGATGGCGCCCAAACCCGACCCGATTGCTCGTGGGTAGGGCATGGATATAATCTTGTACCCGCGGATATACCCAAACCCAACCCGATAGTATGTATTAATGGGCAAAAATCTACTATCCCTACCTCACAGTCACATGTCCCACTGCAATTTTACACCTTTTTATGTAAAACATGCAAAATAAATTGCACAATCCCCACCGTAACTTTTATTAGTTGACATTCAATCCCCACTGGCATCTTCCAGCGCCTCTTCCTTCATTTTTTATCTCCTCGTTAAAATGACTCGTCATTCTCATCTTTTAGAAAAATACTAAATGATATTAGGTTGTTAGTGGATGTTGATTTACCATAAGTTGATGTTTACAATAAGTGAAGCCTAGCTTGCCACAAGGTGAAGAATGGAAAAAATATTATGTTAACATTGTCTTATGTCTTATTTATATGTCTTGAGAGGACCCAATGAATATCCAGTGGGTATGGATATCCATCGGGTTTGGATATGGACATAACTTTACACCCATGGATTTTTTCATGGGCAGGCAAAGACTATCATCATGGATATGGATATGGATTTGATATTGTTCAACCCGATCCAAACCCGACCCATTGCCATCCTTACTCGTCGAGCTTATTACATGAGAAAGAGAAGCTCCTAAGAATTTGACGTAACACGGTGTGGTTGGGTTGACCCAAGCGAGCGTGCCAAAGGTCGACGCCGGCGGCAAAGGCGACGGGTGTGGAAGTGGAGGCGTCGGCGTGCACGGGGTAGAGCTCATCGGGACTGTCACAACGGTGAAGAACCATCCGGGTACGGGCGTCTTTCACAGAAAAGCCAACGCCGTCAAATTCAACAGTAAGTGGGTTCTCACGAGTAAGACGACGAATGCAAACTATGTTCGTGACTAAGTCTAGTGAAACGAGAACATTAGACATATGGATGGGTGTGGAAGTGGAGGGAAAACTAGCGCTACCGATATGACTAATAGGTAAGGAGGAGCCGTTACCGGTGGTGATACGAGTGGGTGTGTGAACGGGAGTGGAGGAGGTTAGGTTACCGGGATGAGCTGTCATGTGCGCGGTAGCACCTGAGTCCATGTACCAGTCGCCTCCGCCGATAGAGCTACTTGGCGACGGCGCAGAGTGCTGGGCGGCGAGGAGGGAGGGGTCCCATGGCGCAGGTACCGGCGGCGGTGAGAGGCCCCCGTAGGGCGGCGCCGAAGCGGGCGGGCCATAACCACTGAGGGGCGGCGACACAAGGAGGGTGCCGTAGCCGGTGCCGGTCGACTGGTAAGGCGCGCCGATGAACCACCGATGGCCCGCGGGAAGAGCCTGCGGGTGGTGCGGGGCCCAGTCAGTGCCCTGGGCCGGCAGCGGCACAGGGAGGGTGCCGTAGCCGGTGCCGATCGACGGGTAACACCAGCCTGCAGAGGCCATCGTCAGGGCGGGCGGAGCAGGGCCACCGGCCATTGGCGGGGACGGCTGCATGTGGGTGACGCCGGATGCGCCGTAAGCGGCGACCGCGCCGTATGGCGCCGGGGCCGCACCGGAGGGCGCTGGTGGCGGGACGGCAGAGGCGGCGGCGGACAGGCTGGTGAGCGCCATCGGTGGCGGCGCGGAGGAGTCGCGCGGCGGTGGATTAGCAGCGGCAGCGGCGCGGGAGTCGCGCGGCGGCGGCGGCGGCGCGGGAGGAGCGGGCGGCGGCGGCGCGGAGTCGCGCGACGGCGCTGGGCGCGGCGGCGGCGCGGGAGGAGCGCGCGGCGTTGGTGGTGGGGTGGCGGCGTCGGCAGCGGCGACTAGGAGACGCGGCGGCGGCGGCTTGGAGCGGCGGCGGCGCGCGCGACGGGATGCGCGGGCGGCGGCGGCGGCGGCGCGAGGAGAGGCGCGGCGGCGGCGGCGGAGCGGAAGCGAGGAAAATAACCCAAAAAACGGATACCATGTTGGAGGAGAGATTTGCAATACAATAAACGTTGTATTGATGGAGTGCTGGTGCACATATATATAATCGAGAAAGCTAAAATCCTGTCGGCAGAAATTCTGCTACCGATCCGCACGACTCGGATCGTGTCCATTTTGGATCGGACGGCGCTTATTAATCGTACGACGGTTGTTAATTTCCTTCCGTTTTCTCCACGATCCCGCAATAAATGATGATGAGTTGCCGTTGGCATGATTAGCCCATAATAAAAATGGGTTGCCCTAATTTGAAACGTAATTAGTGGGTCACCTCCTTTGCCGACGGTAGTAATTTGCATGATTTTGTCCGTCCTTTTCTCATCTAATTTTCCAGTCAAAAATAGTGTACAAGGCGGGATTCGAACTCTCAACCTTAGCAATGTAAGACCTCTAAACTAACCACGCTAACCAACTAGCCAAGCAATTAGTTGTGTATGTTGTATTTCTTTTTTATGATATAATATGTATAGTTTGCTTTGAATCTTTCTTGTATGTTATAGTTTGAGACAGCCTTTGTAGTTATCATGTCGGTTTGAGATACCCTTTGTAGTTATCATGTCGTTCATGTATAGTTATCATGTTTTCTTTTTGTTAAAATTATCATGTGAAAAAGGCATGATAACTATGGACCTGATAACTTAGCTATAAACACGTTGTAACTTTGGCCTAAAAGGATAAAAGTTGTTGAAAACTTATCCAGGATAACTTCTACTTCCTCTGTCCAGAAATATTTGTTGGAGAAATACATAAAAATGGATGTATCTAGAACTAAAATACATCTAGATACATCCATTCCTCCGACAAGTATTTCCGGACGGAAGGAGTATGTCAATAGCATGATAATATTTCACACCACATACTTGATAATTCACGCACAAACACCCGCGATTATGTTTTTTACCCGAGGGATTTTTTTAAACATACCTTGTAACTTATGTGTCAATGGCATGATACCGAAGGGTCGGAAGGTAGAATTGTCCATAACTTTTTACGTGAATAGCATGATAATATAGGATCCTGGACTTGATAACTTAGATATAAACACCACAATAACTTTGACCCGTGGAAAAAAGTTGTTGAAAACATACCACTGATAACTTTTTGTGTAAAAGTATGATAAGATACGTTCTTGGACCGGATAACTTAGGTACAAACGCCACGATAACTTTTGACCCATGGAAAAATGTTATTGAAAACATACTCTGTAAATAACATGGTAATACAGGCTCTCGGGCCTAATAACTTATGTACAAACACCATGATAATTTTACCCATGAAAAAAGTTGCTGAAAGTATACTTCGGTAAGATGTGTGTAAATTACATGGTATACATGCACAACAGAGCTGATACCTTACTTAGCTCAGGCATGATAACTTTTGACCCAGAAGAAAAATTTGTCGGAACATGCCAACATGGGATCTTGTTTCGAAGGTCTCACCATGGCGGATTTTTTTTATGAAAGTGGATTTTGAATCGAACAGACCGTTTGAGTTACAAAATATTTTATAATTTTAAAATAAAGTGAATCTATGATGACATTAGCTTTTATGCACTTTAAGTGCATTTGCATGTGGGGAGAAATTTGAAAGAAATCATTTTTATGCACGGAATTTTTATACGTAAACATCATGGTAACTTATGTACCATAGACGTGATAACTTGCATATCCCAGATGTGATAACTTTTTACTCGAAAAAAAAGTCATCGGAACATATCAACATGGGATCTTGTTTCGAAGGTCTCGTCGAGACACTTCTTTTATGTGAAAACATTTTTTCAATGGTACCGATGGTTTGGACTACAAAACATTTTACATTTTGAATTTATTTAGAATCTTTGCTAATGTCATTATTTCTGTTTTATATGCATGCATGCATGCAGACTTGAAAATGAATTAGGAATTGGCTCGCACACCACACTCACTCCTGTTACTTTTCGAAATTGTGCGGATGTGTTGCAATCCTCCAGACATGTGAAAGTTAGTCAAGTCTATATATAATACAAGGAAAGGCCTCTACCTCAACTATACAAGACTAGAAGGTGGGCCACAACTTCAATACACGTGCAATACAAAACACATACTCAACGCTATTGAACAATGTCGGCTGTGCCCCCTCGCACACAAAGTAAATAAATCCAATCCTTCTTGGGTACAAGAAACTTCTTTGTCAGCACACGATCGATCGACGGCGACGAGCGTTGCACCTTGCATGCATGCAATGCACGGCGCCCGAGGCGGAGACCGGGAATGACACAAGGGCGGCAAGAAAACTCCGAGAAGGCAGCCGGCGCCGCGCTCGCATTTGATGAAGATCGTGTAGGTGCCTGACACGACATGCAACGCAGCAGCAGATGCGTAGAAACAGTGCCGCCGCAGCGTATTTGCCGACGTGAAAGGGCGTCCGTTGCCTCGTCTGGTCTGAGCCAATTCTGACGCTCTGAGGCCACGGAGTAATGTACGTAGCATGTTATCGTACTAGATCGGCAACGCGCCATGGCGCGAGGGTGCCAGTCCAACCGATATGTCCAAACGATGAAAGATCAAACCGCATGATGCATTAGGAAAGGCAAGTTTAGCACATGTAACAAAACAACAACCTGCAGAGGTGTGGCAAAACACATGATGCATTAGTGAGGGGGCTGTCGGTGAGAGACGTGGATAGACAAAATATGGATTGCCTTATGACTATGCGGTGAACTAATCATGCAAATTGTATTATTGAACGTATCAAACAGTCAATTGACTTTGTGCACGAAACACATATCAAACAATATAAACAATGCAGATATGCTATCACAACAGGCGAACAAACATCTAATATAAGAGAACAACGTAATCGAAGCAGGGTCAAGCAAGACAGAAATTAGTGCATATTTGATAGACCGGGTCATTTATTATTGGGACTATAGAGTATTTAGATGATTGCTAATAATAGTATGTCGCTGCAGAAGGACATCAGGGTCAATCAGAGTGGCAAGGCCATCAACACCAACAGGCACTGCACGCCAAGCCAACGTCACAGCTAAAAAGCTAAAAGAACTACAGAGCGAGCAAGCTACCTGTAAATCGACATACACTCATAATTATAGTCCAACATCACAAGCCCATAAGCCCATACAAACTCCGTAAAAGCAAATAGCTTGGAAAGCGGCCTTCTCGTAAAGTGAGCAAGAATCTACACCGTCTTGAGCCCAAAAAACCTCCTCATACTCAGCGCTTTCAGGCACATCAATTTCGAGTTCGACTCCTCCGAGCATAGGAACCACAGCAAACACCCTGCCACCCACAAAATATAACCCATAATAAGCCCATTCACTGAACTGAGCAAATGCTTTGAGAGAACGACAACATTGCATGATCTTTTTAACTGAACTAAGCACCGGACAGTTCATCGGGATAAAACTTTAGAATTTGAAAGATGTCGTCATGGCTGCAAATATATAGGATATTTGCAATGTGATTATGTTACAGTCAATATTTAATTAGATCGTTTGTCTCTTAACCTATTTCAGGTTACCTTCTTGCAATTAGAAATTGCCACTGTAGCCCCAACTATTGTCGCAGGACAGGGAAGATGAGGAGAAAGAGAAAGAGAGAGGTCAGCAATGTTGCTCACATCTGTTTTGTTTTATGGGCATACTCAGGTACATGTGGTGCATACACAAACAAACAAAGGTAAAACCTTCAGCTAGACACACTTACATACACAAACAAACTAAGGAATCCACACTTCTTGTCCCTCTAATTAATAATCAAAGAAGCAGAAGGCTAATTGGGGGTACCGACCATGGGGCTCGAAGGGGTTCTCTTCAAGATGCACACAGGAGGTGACGTCGTGGTCCTTGTACAGCAGGGGTAGGCGATCTCGGGTCTGGCCGCTTTGGCGCCATCCATGTCCAGCTCCTTCTTCCCCATCCATCCATGTCCAGCTCCTCCTCCTACACCGCAATAAAAGAAAATCTAAAGTAAGAATATAATAAATAATTTCCGGCAGTATGTGGTTTTCTCCACGAAAAAAAAGAAATATACAAATATACTCCACGCGAGGAAAATGAAATATACAGAACCACATATATACACATGCTGTCGTACTAATGAACAAACACTTCCATATATACATCAGGGGTTTGCATATGTTACAATCAGCCATCTAAAACAGTCTGAACATGAACCTAACTTCTATTGGATAATTCAATGTTGTGTTGCATATACAATAGCTAGCAGCTACTATACTTCAACTAATAGCCAGACCTACAGTTGTCTGCTCTTTGATATCATTTAGGGGAGTATGCATGAATCTTGCTTTGATTATCGTTATATATATATATATATATATATATAGAGAGAGAGAGAGAGAGAGAGAGAGAGAGAGAGATTAGTCCCAAAAGGCCTTGCTCAGGCAACCAGCAAGGCATCATTTTGTGTTTCCCCTAGATACCATGAAGCACAAGCAACTAATTGTAGAAGTAGACACAAACTCGGTTCCTAGGCTCGAAATGCAGGGCTAGCAACTGCTCACCTGAGCTCGAAGTATTCTGTCGTTGGGTCATGGATGGTAACGCGGTTTGTTGTGAGTCTTCTACTTACCCATGGCTGAAGCAAACTTCAAGATCAAAGTGAACATGTGTGAGAACCCATGTATGATAGGGGTGTGAAAGGAAATATGCGTAAAACATGGCTGAAGCAAACTGCAAGATAAAAGTGAACATGTGTGCGACATAATTTCTAGTCCAGAGGTAAGTTGGAAAATATCATATGTCGTGATTCTTTTTAACTCAACTGAATCTCCAAGATTATGCCAATGATATAAGAAGGAAGTCATTGGATACATAGTAAAGCAGAGAGACTTTGAGCTTAAATTAGTTGAGCAAACACATTTTGCACTAAAGGCTTGTTTCCTATTTCAGTTCATACAAACTCTTTTCCTATCCAATATTGATCATCCAATTAACAGTATTAATGTTGCAATTGATAGTTACGAATGTGGCAAGAATATATACACTAAGTAAACTGAAAGGAACTCAAGCTTTATATTTTGACCAACTGGTCTGCACTAATCGTAATCTCTTGTTAATTCATATATCCAAATGGAACCATCTTGAAAGTAAAATATGAACGACAAACCTACATAATCACTAAATTCATACACATCAGGAAAAAAATACCACAGATGGTAGAGCATTATTCAAGTTCATAGTTGATTGTCAAATAGCATGGACATTACTTAATATTCTCATGAGTTTATTTTAGTAAGAATATACATAATATTAGAGATTCTACCTCGGCAATTAAACAATAAGTTTCTCAGCAGTAGAGAAGTTTCAACCAATGTGAAGGAAGAAAATAGAGCAAAGCACTCACAACATGAAAAACACATACAACTTTTTACCTTCAGAAGTTGCCTTGTTGGTTGTATCCTTAAAGCAGTGGAAAATAATAAATCTTTGGTGCAAACAAATTGCCGCATTGGTTGTATCCTTAAAGCAGTGGAAAATAGTAAATCTTTGGTGCAATCAGATGACCAAATGGAAAAGGCCTACATGAAATAACATTGTATTAGAAATAAATATGATCCATGTGGTACCAGCAATTTGTAAGCATTAAGAATAAATATCCTATCTTGCCTAAAAATACAATAATTGCAGGTTACCTATTAATGCTGCCCTTCAATTATTCACATACATCATTTAAGCCCTTCTTCTCGGAATATGGAACTCTGTATCCAGCCAAAGGAGATACAAATGCATCAATGATTTGATGTTCATCACACAAGGGCCAAGTTGAACAGAGCATCTTCATAGTATGGCTAAGCAAACCCAAAGGGCGAGAATCCGCTAACTCAAGGGACTTTGAAGGACTGGCAAGAGAAATGGTTCTGAAAATAGAAGCCAGAGTGAGTGCATCATCAAAGGAGAAGCAACGTGCACATGTACACATAATATACCACATAAAAATCAGGAGCGCAAAAACATGTCCGAGCTCGCTGTGGGAACATGCACGTACAGAAGATTTATATACATATAATATCACAACAAATGTCACAACAAAAATTAGTTACTTCGCCTTATCGATGTCCGCACAACACAGAGACCAATTACCTAACCAGCAGGCATATCAAATTCTCAATCAATGGATTCTGCAAACAAAAAATATGAGAATCAGTCTCCATGATCTGCCTGAATCAATGAATTGACCCGAACCAGGATTAAGAAACCATGTACAAAAATTGAGTGCAGTAACAGGTTTCAGGGTTGGGATTTTACACCTTTGATAACAGTGCAACTTTAGATAATAGTAGCTATTAAGTTATCTGTGTAACTGACTACCAGCAGCCTACATCAAGACAAATCATAATTGGCACACTTAACCCACTGCCCTGAACCGTTTCTAAGGAGCTTGATGTACTCTACTTCCGATCCTGAAGTAAGAAGTCATGACAGATTGGCACTACTATCAGCAACCAATCACACTACTCTCCCCTGGATTAGGAATTTTGAAGGCGAGGAAGGAAGGAGGGAGGATGGGGGGATTATCTCACGTTGGTATAGAGCGCCACCCCTCTTGCACCAGTGGCCTTCTCCCAGACGACGACGCAGGCGCACCTCCCGACATCCAGCTGCAGCAAGCAGCACAAGAGCTCCCTGTTGGGCAGGGTAGCCCAGGATGCGATCGGTGCCGCCTCATTGTCGAAGAGGTACCACGTAGAGGTGGCGGCGGCGGCAAGGGCTCCCTCCCCCTTGGCACCACGAACACGTGCAGACCCGCCGCCCTCACGGTCGCCACAACACCCGTAGAGTTGAAAGCAGAGAATCAAACATGTATAATCCACGCTAGTAAGCAGTCAGTCGTACAATTCAAAGCAGATTATGAAACACATATAAACAAATCATCCATTTCAAAGGAAATAACACATCATGACTCCTAAAAAGATGAAAAGAGTGTTGGCTGCAGGGCATGCAGTGCATCGAGTAGACGGCGAAGAAGAGCACCTGAGATGGACACCCACGAGGTAGGCCGGCCAATCCGAAGGAACAACAACCACGCACCCGGCACCACCCTGTGCAATCGAAAATAAATCCATGAAAATATTTATCGACCATTTTACAACATATCTAACTCTAAGCAACCCCAAGTTCTCAGGTTTGATATAATTTTAGACAAACAACCAACTGATTTCTTTTGAAGGTTAATTAACATCTCGGCAGAGAACACACTGTTAACGTTCCCATGTCGTGAACCTAACCAGTAACCATTGCAAATTCTCAATCGAAGGATTCCTCAAACATAAATATGAGAACCAGCTAGGGTTCTGAACCAATCGGGCACCCTCCTCACCCATACGTGAATCCCAACCATCCCATATTTAATTTCATATTAATAACTATATGAGTAAGAGCCAAACCCCCCATTGACTTCCATGACCTACAGGAAAAGCAAATGGAATAGGTCGTATAATCACCTCTAGACCATGCCAAACATATCTGAATAACTTCATATGAATAACTATATGAGTAAGAGCCAAAAAATTGACTGGTTTCAGCCGATGCCCGATTGACCAGCCTTTGTCAGACATAGCAAATCATTGCATTAATTTTGTTAAAAGGAACATGGTGAGCTTGTAAGACAAACTGAATTTAAACTTTTAAAGGGCATGAGTATTCAATGAAAACACTATACAATTTTGAAAAGGCAATGGGTACTCCTTTAAAGAAATTAAGATGGATCTGAAAGCACTTCAACAAAGTTATCAGAGTCTCAGTTTTCTTATTTTAGAATGCACTATTCCTTGATGCTGGAAACTAAATAAAGCTAGGCAATAGAAGAGCAAGAGGAGCTTACCAGCAATAGTTCATTCATAAAACTATTCTGATATGACCGAAGTCAAAACTAAATTACTATTGTCAATCGTGTACTATATGCACCACATAGACACCCTGAGGATGTACACACAGGTGCGACAGATTGGTACTATAACAAGGTGAGGAAGAATCATGATTACCAAGTCCACGGCAGTCTGCAGCATAACATGATAACCCCACTCTCCATTCCTAGTTTGTTCAGTAATAAGCATACAAAAGTTAGAAGAGTTCATCCTTCCACTCTAATTAATAAATATTTACTGATAAATAAATAGTAGAAAAGGAGCAGGCACTAACATTGGCATCTTCTTAAGACATTCTCTGTAATCCATAGGGACATATCCAGTATATATCTCATGATGAGCCAATGAGATCCAATCTGTGAATAAAAATACATTAATGTGAGAACAAAGGATCTGACAAGGTTTCTTTTTCATCTTCTCCAGTAACAACATTAAAAAGAGATAGAACCAGTTATGTTGATGTATATATCTAGCAATTAAAATCATTTTTATAGTTACTGTAAGAAGGAACCAAATTTGGAAAGAGGTTAGTACTTGCAGAGTAAGTTTTGTACTGGATACCAAACATGCCATTCTCAAAAAGTAAACAGAAAATCGAATCCCATAGGCCTGACAACCGCCATCTCCGTTGAATTTGATCTCAACCAAGCCGCACAGCACCAACCTAAGTAAGAGATCATATTAGAATAAAATGGCAAACATTCAGAAAAACCTACCACATAGACAGAAAATTGTGTGCAGAATTATGGGACAAATAATACTCACTGATGCTTAAAATAACTATATATCCACTCACATGATTAGCACTTGAGTATAGTATCATAGAAGTTAATATGATGTTCTGTACAATATCATAAAAAAAGAGACCCACACAACCTTTTGCATGGATGTGCTTACACAAGATAATGTGAAACGAAGGCATGTGAGAAAACCAAAGTCAGGACTCTAGACATGACTGGATCCTGAGCAGTATCAACACACCACATAGCATACATAATCAGTCTATGAATTTCCCATGCACAAAACTGCCCAAGCAGAGCACACAACAGCTATAGGGCATAGACACATAGCAGAGAAACATCAGTATACAACAACATAAAATTGCTCTAAAATTAAACCCCCACTTCCCCTAAACCATAATACAAAATCTTAATGGCTTCAGTGGCCTCCCATACCACTCTGACGGAGCAGGAAACACAACCAGGATGGGAGTAGACAGCGCACCTGAGTGACGTTCACCGCTTCGACATCATCCACGTACTCCTCTGGGATCTGGACGGCGCCGGGTGCCGCGACCTTGGGAGAGGAGGCCGTAGGAAGGGGTCGGCGTACTTGGTCGGCGCATCGAGCAGCTCCAGCACGGCGCCGAGGAGTGCAAAACACCCTTAAATCATAACATGCCTCTTATATCATTTTCGAGATCGATTTCCCCCCTAATATATCTATGAAAGTGAGCATCATATGTGCAATGAGAAGAGCTGGAGTTGCGATTGTGGAAAATAAAACAATTTTTGTGGCACCACAAAAATGCAGTGATCTGACCTCTCCGACATCGAAATGCGGGTGTCCGGCACTCATCAGATGTTTGATTTACTCCCTAACGGCCCCTTGCCTCCTCCACGGTGCTCGGCAGAGCGAGCAAATATGGCACTGTAGATTTCAAGTTACCATGGCCATGAGAAAGAGACATACATATGTGGTTGAATAATACAAAATAACAAACAACATTGCCATTGGGACTGAGCCGACGTACTGCTGCTACTCCTCACCATGATACGCACAAGGCAGTCAGCCCTGGCATGCACACTAATAAAAGGAAAAGAAACAGTAACATCATTGCCCCCCATTTATAAGTTGCTTCCTCTAAATTCCTATCTATCAGCTGACAATAACCTGAAAGAATACCAGGCACATGAACCTTACATGTAAGCACAAAACACGAGCATGCAACAATTTTTTAAGATGAAGGGTGAAAACAGATGTGCATCTATTACCAGGTCATTTAAGTTAAAATAACCATTAGCCAAACAATGAAGTTCACTATATGGAAACCATTTAACTGATATATCACATCTGTGTATGCAGTTGCATGGCACTAACAAAACTTCCAGGACTATAAGAAAAGATCTGGCTATTTTAATTACCTCCATGGTTATTGAACAAGAGCAAGATTGACTTGATTTGCACACAAGCACTTCCAGCTGCGCAGGGGAATGAGAGGAGAGGAGAGGAGGGCACACCTCGGTCGGGTCCTTGTCGGGAGCGGTGGTCGGAGAAGCTGCAGGAGGCCGAGGCACCGGATCGACGACCAGCAGTCCACCGGCCATGACGGTCCTCGTCGGCATCGGCGAGGGAGTAGGGGAGGAGGAGGCCGACCGCCCACGCCGCGTCCCATACGCCACCGCCTTTGCCTCGCCTCGCCATTCCTCCTTCCCTCCCGTGGGAGACGGAGCCGGTGCCGGGTGTTAGGGTTTGGGAGGCGCCAGATGAGGGGTGGAAGGAGGAGGCCGTGAGGGGAGGAAGCCGGGCGGCGGCGGGGCAGGGAGGGGAGAGGAGGCGGCGGCGAGGCGGGAGGAGCAGGGCGCAGGGGAGGAGAGGAGGCGGGGGCGAGGAGGAAGCAGCGGGGCGCGGGGGAGAGGAGGCGGCGGCGAGGTGGGAGAAGGAGGGCGCGGGGGAGGAGAGGAGGCCGCGGCGAGCGGGACGGCCGGGCGAGGCGGCGGGGCGCAGGGGAGGAGAGGTGGCGGCGGCGAGCGGGGCGGGCGGGGCGGTGGGGCGGGCGAGACGGCAGGACGGCTAGGGTTCACCAGGGGAGCCGGCCCTTTTATACCCCACCACGCGAAATTACCAAAATGCCCTGGTGGGAGCATGGTATTTACAATATGTTGCCATTACTATTCATTCCAGCAGTGTTTCTTTCAGATCCGACGGCCCAGATCCTCCCACCTCTCGATCCAACGGACGAAAACGCATCAAGCCACACGATCCAACGGTCCAGAAGCCCTGAGCTCTGAGGAGGCTTGTGCATCCATCCTGTTCTTATTTCTTGATGCTGCTAGATTGCTAGTAGATCGACAGGCCACAGCCGCTGCAAACTTGTGCAGGTCGGTCTAGCCGGATGGAGTAAAGAAAGAGGCCAGCCACTGCAACGCCGACGCTCGCCGCCTCGATCTACCTGCCGGTCAGCCACGGATGCAGAAAATGTGTGCCCTGCTACTGCCTGTGTTGGTTTCACAAGGCAGATCTTGCTGCCTGAACATACGGATAAGAGTAGTCACTTGACGTTAGATAAAACTTGAAGCTCGAGGATTCTAAACGGAATAGTCACTACGTACAGTCAAAAGCATGGCACAGAAACAAGAAAATAATAGCTTTATGCGTGCCACTCGCTTTGTGCAGTTTTGTTCATCTGGATTCGGTCCACGGCCATGAAAGCACGTACCTCAACCGACCGGATATGTCCAGGCCATTTTCGAAAGAGCTTTCGGAGGCTACCCCGGAATAGCAGAGCTGACCGGTCTACCACGGCAGCAATGATGGCGCCTGCCTCGAGCGCGCGTGTGCTAACGTGTTTGCATGATGCTTAATTAGACCCCTTTTTTGAGCTGATGATGCTTAATTAGACTGATGATACTATTCGGAGTGCGATGAGCGCCCGTGTGTGTATAATTACGTGCGCTGTTGCTCTAAAATCTCGCATCCAGCTATGAGCTACGTCTACTCTAGCCCTTTTGGTAGAAGCATAATCAGTGGCGCATGATCCACAGTACACCGATCGGTTAGCTCCATAATTAACTTTAGGGGACGATAATGCATCACGGCCTCACCAGCGTTTCAATGGAAGTTTGTTTTTCCAAGAGGCCTTCAATTATGAAGCTTACTAGTAGTTACCCATACCATGCATTACATACTACGTATTTTCTCTCCTCTGCACCGCGGCCCGGAGGGGGAGCGCCCGTGGTTATGATGCTCGTGGCCTCGTGGGTCGGTGCATCTAGAAGCATTAGAATGCGATCATCTTGGACCACGCAAAACTCAGCCTTCCTCGTCTACTCGACGCGATTACAGCGGTGGCAAGGGCAATGGGCGGTGGCGGGGGTGCATGGTCTGGCAACATTGCTTTCGGCATCAGCCACCTTTGGTGGCAGCAGAGTTGTTACTCCGTCCATACCATGGCTCGGAGAGGAATGTTCTCGGCTATAGTGCTCATGGCTTGGTGCATCTAGAAGCATCGGAACGTGATCATCTTCGACCACGCACAACTAACCTTGTTGGACGTGATCAAGACGGAGGCAAGACGATGGGCGATGGCGTGTGGTCTCACGATATTACTTACGATGCCGGCCACCATTGGCACTTGGAGGCGTTGGATATTGCTTGATTTAGGGTGTGTGCATTCTATTCTTTCTATCAATGAATCGAGATACATGGTTTTTTTTCCTTTTCTGGAGAGAAAAAAATATTTCCTCACTCGTATTCATAGTTTACTTCCAGCCTTCGAACTTTTTATAATATATGTGTGGTCTCTTGTACTCTGAAATGAATCAAGCTTGGTCCCTCACCAACCCTTAATTCTTTCTCGTTTTGAAGTGGTGTACGATTTAACCTTGCCATATGGCACTCTCTAAGATCATGTTACTTCATCGTTGCTCCTTTTCGTTCACTCTTCATGGGCAATGACTACCCTTCTGCTGGAGAATTTGTGCACTCCCTTCATGCATTCTCGACGAGCCGAAGTATTCCTCGTCTTTATTTTCACTCCATCACGGGAAATAAAGACCCTTCCAATGGGTGTTGGATGGCTCAGGGTGGGTAATAGTGTCCCTCGGAGTTGTCCTCTCTGCTATCTTCTGGCAGGATGACCGGCTTCGACAACCTCCTCTCTTTTTCTAGCGGATCTTGTATGTGGTTATGATCAAACCCGTGTTGCATACTAGCACCTAGATTTAGATGTTTAGGAAGTTGATCATTGTATTGTGTTGTAACTATGTATGCAATATTTTTCCATGTCTAGTGTTACTTGCTTCAGCGAGATGTATTTACAACCGTCTTTTCAAACTATAAGTAGTTGCAAAATCTGTTGCATAATCCTTTGTCAAGTAGTATGATTGTTGGCCTTTTTC
Organism: Aegilops umbellulata; assembly: GCA_032464435.1. NCBI lineage: Eukaryota > Viridiplantae > Streptophyta > Magnoliopsida > Poales > Poaceae > Aegilops > Aegilops umbellulata. The sequence goes on along the minus strand of CP136059.1, from coordinate 268,858,918 downwards.
CGCTCTATAAAATATATTGTTACGAATTTTTTCTTCTAATACCATTATGTTAATTACACAAAAAGAAAGAAAGAAAACTAGAGGGGGGTTCTAAATCTTGTATCGCTAGCAAATTAGACAAATGTGCATTACTCTCCTACCAGCCTGTTAGTAAAGAAAAGAGATTAGTTGGATGTGTCCAATAGTTGATATCCCGTCTCACCTCTTCTCCTCTTCGAAAATTGATCTCCTACATCATTGTCTTCGCTTTCTCCTATGTATTTGGAAGGCGTTACAGTAAATTCGCCTTTGTTATGCCACCATTCGCTAGCCCAGTGCATCACCTCTAATCTGTTCATCTTCTCCCCTCTTTCATTTATCCTCCAGCACACACCATTTGTCATCTTTCCTGTCGATGGCTAGTACCATTGTCATGCTCCTTCACCATACTGGCCCTGTTTGGATACTCTAACCAAGGTTAGAGTTAGAGTTAGTTTCTAACTCTAGACTAACCCTGAACTAACTCTAACCAAGATGGTTGTTTGGATCACAGGGTTAGATTGACAATAAATTTATTTTTTCTCACTTTCTAGCTGGATTTGGTGTGGCCTTGAATCATAAAAGGTTGACGAACAACAAATACTCACTTCACATCGCTCTTGAAGAAGCCTAGGCGCAATCAGTGAAGACTCCACGAATAAGTAAAGCCTAGCCGCAACGAGGGGCGTCGGTCGAGTGGCTTAACGGCGACGGGGGCGCAAGAGACGACGCCGTGGCTCGAGTGGCTGAACGGGGAGGGATGCGGCGGCGCCGAAAGGAGCGGGATGGGGGCGGGGGAAGCGGTGGCGGGATGGGGGCGACGGGCGGGCGCGGCGGGGAGCTGTGGGACGCGGGCGGCGGGAGCGGCGGCGGGGGTGGCGGGATTGGGGCGGCGGGGCGGGGCGATTGGGGCGGCTGGCCGGTGCGGGAGGATGAGGTACGGGTGCAGGAGAGGGTATTTTTTTTAATGGGACCAACCACATCTAACTCCAATTAGCACCTCTCGATCGGGTTGGATTTTTTTGCCAGGTTAGAGCAACTAACTGCTATCTAACTCCACCTGTTTGGATCCTTTAGGGTTAGTTTAGCCTGAACTAACCAACTCTAACTCTAACTGCAGCATCCAAACAGGGCCACTATCCTCATGCATCGTCTCCATGTCGATATGCATCCTCTGCCAATCTATATTCCGAGACAAGGAGTGGCAGGGCGAACACGAAACACCCACCTTGAAATTTCAGCCATAAGCGATTTTGTCGAATCCGGGCTCTAACCATCGAGTGTATTAAATAGAAGTACACTAATGAGGAAGACAGTCCCGAGCATGAATCACTGGAAATTGTGATTATGAAGAAACAACTCTAGAATAGGCAACCCACAAAAATCTAAAGTTTGAACCAGCAACACTTAAAATACTTCAGTCTATTTGACATTGTACTTGAAATCTTTTTTTCGAGAACATTGTCCTTGAAATCAAATGTACAAAATTAGGTCAAGTTTGGAACATAGGACATAAACAACACAACAACTGAAAACTGCAATAATTGTATGTCGTGTCTTGCCGATTTCTTTTAGAATCTGAAACACATGAATTGAACAACGTTTTGGATGCTACATAGAAATTTCACAGAATAATGATTTTCAGGAGAAAGAAAAGAGGAGAGATAAAGACACTTGTTGCATTAGACTTCACAAAGGAAGTGTAAACGAAGCTGAGCAAATGCCTATAATCCTCCGAAATATGTCCAAAGGGCACCATAAGAAACATTTCCTATAGAATTCCATTCCTACGACACTCGTGTGTAATTCATTTGTTTCAAACGTGGTAAAAATGTGGCAGTACGTTTTATATACCATATCCACATGCGAGTGAGGATTTCTGGCTCCCGGGCTTCTTGTAGCTCTAAATTTTGAAAAATGAAATAAATACCATTCTTTTTTGTTGGGAGAAAAATATCATAGTTTAAAAAATAATATAAAATAAAATACATATGTACAAAAGGATGTTTAATACTCTCTCCGTCCCATAATATAATAGCGTTTTTGACACTATATTATGTGCGGAGGAGTGCATCTTTGTAAATTTTCAGGATGAAATGTTTTCATGTGATCTTCACAAAAAAGACAAATCACAAGGTTTTATGGTGAATAGTGCATCATGGAACTTTACAGCAATGTATATACATCCATATATGTAAGAGCGTGTCCCCTCCGTTTCGTAATGTAGCGCGTATTGATTTTCCAAAAGTCAAATAATTCAAATTTTGACCATGTTTATATATATATATAAATATGTACATTTAAAATACCAAATGCATATCACTGTATACATCATCAATTATAGTTTCATGGTGTATATGTTTGGAATTGTATATACTATAAATAGTTCACTCTGTAAACTCGGTCAAAGTTTGCTTAGTTTGTCTTTTAGAAAAAAATCTACACGCACTACATTACGGAACAGAGGGAGTGTTTTTTCTTTTTGCGGACTTTTTTGAAACATGAAGTTTTGAAATTTGAGCTGTTCAAAATTTGGTGCCCATTTGCAATTTCCGGTCCACATCGACTCGCTAGCCGGCGCAGTACATTCCGGGGGAGGCGTGGCAGAGGCCAGTTGGGCACCCGTGCATGCATGATGCAACGACCGCTGCCTGCCTGCTCCGTACGAGCAATGCTAGACCTACGAAGATATTCTACGTCCGCTAACGGGCAGACTTATGTGGAGGATCACTATTGGACCTAAGGGGAGGATGGGCCCACCCCCTGAAAATCAGGGGGGTTAGAGATAATTAGCGAGAGGGATTTACGTAGAGCTTTCGTAACTTCACGTAGGTGTAGAATTATTGGCTCCGTACCCTCCCGTTTCTTCTGCCATGGACAAGACCTGTTGGCACGTACGCACGTACTGCTCCGGCCATGGCCGTGCGAGTGCGATGTGGCCGGCGGAATCATTTCCCGCGTCTTTGGTAGCTGTCTCCTCCCTCCTCGGCTACCCGCACACGAAGGATGCATGACGGACGGCACGACCCGACCCGACAGGCAGTCGAGGAAAGGCGCGCGACGCCGGTGCGGGAGCCCCACCGTCCGGCGTCAAACTGAAACCCGACCGTGGCGCGGCGCGGATTGTTCCAGCTCGATCCGCCGCCCGGATTCCGACGCACGTAGCAGTACTGTACTATACGTGCATCAGCGGCGGTCGATGCCGGCCGCTTCGATCGCGCATGACTGACCGACAGAAACGACGCACGCAGAGAGGGCAAACTGTCGTCGCGTGTGGGAGAGAACTGGGCAGCAACAGCATGCATCCACAGCTAGCTATGCTACGCGACGCTACGCTATGGAAGGCTTTGGGCCCTTGCCTATATAAGCTAGGGTAGGCCTGGGCTGTGGCACGCACCAGCTAGGCAGCAGTACTTGCACCGGCTGTGTCTGTAGACCTGTATGTATAGCGTGACAGTGTAGTGTAGCCATGAGTAGCTACCACCACTAGAGCTAGTAGTAGTAGTTTGGAGGAGTAGAGATGCAACGGACGGGTAGGGCGTGACGTTTTTATGGCACGAAGAAAGGCTCCGGCCACGGTCCAAAAAGAGGCAGGGGATCAAACAGGGAGGCTGCCTGCATGCATGCAAAGGTAAAGCCGGTGGCATGCAATGCATGTGGGACGGCGGGAGGAGGAAGAAACCATAGGGTGGCATGCATGGCATGGTGCCATGTTGGTCGTTGCACATGTGGCGATGAGCGCATGCATGCATGCATGTGGGCGGCACAAACGAATTCAATGCCATTGGCTGCTTGCTTGTTCGCTTGCTCCCTTGGCTCGAGTAGTGGTGCATGCATGCCGATGGCATGGCATGGGGCCTACGTAGCTTGGAGCAGGTGCGCCGCGGCTCAAAGTGGACCGCAACAGGCAAAAAACATAAATTTGACCTAACGAAACTATTTCACAAACTAAACTATGTTTAAAAGTATTTCACCCAGCTGACCTCTAATGTGCAGCGCCCAACAGCAAGGCGCTACACTCTTACTATGCAGCGCCTAACACAAAGGCGCCATACTGTGCAGCGCCTAGCTGTAAGGAGTTGCACTACATTGTGCAGCGCCTAACTGTAAGAAGTTGCACAGTAGAGTGCAGCGCCTTACTGTTGGGAGCTGCAGGGTCAGCGGCGTGAAATATTTTTAAAAACAGTTTAGTTTGTGAAATACTTTCATTTTAAGGTCAAATTTGTCAATTCTACCACCGCAACAGGTAGTAAGGTAAAAGTGTGTTAGTAAGATTCTTGGTGGTCAAAAAGACTAAAAAGTAAAGGTTAGCGTTCTACTTAATGCCTGGTTTTGGTAACTATTAGAGTGGCATCTTTGACCCAAGCCATCAAGGCTGATCAGTGCTTTTCGCAGAGAACGGCTGTAAATGAGGAGCGCGTCAATGGGGTGGTGTGGTGTGGTGTGAGCTCTGCGGCGTGAGAATGTTTAGGCCAACTCCACCGCGCGACCCCAAACGGACGTCCGTTTTGTCCGGATTCTGTCCGTTTGGGTAGGGATTTGGTGCCGTGTCCGGGCCTGTACTGATATGCGGTATAAGAACCACAAGAATACACTTTAGAAGATACCCAATTTCCATAACTGTTCCCTTGAGTTGGGTTAGGGCCTTCTCGATGCACTCGTTGTTGATCTGTGGAGGAGGGTCGATCTGGCATCCTCCTTTCTTCTTCAAGCCAGAAGGCTCGATCTGGCATCCTTCTTTCTTCTTCAAGCCGGAAGTCGATGTTGCTTCCTCCTCACACCTAGTTGTTGGGTAACGTAGTAATTTCAAAATTTTCCTACGCACACGCAAGATCATGGTGATGCATAGCAACGAGAGGGGAGAGTGTTATCTACGTACCCACGTAGACCGAAGCGGAAGCGTTGACGCACCGTAGAGGAAGTAGTCGTACGTCTTCCCGATCCGACTGATCCAAGCGCCGTTACTCCGGCACCTCCGAGTTCTTAGCACACGTTCAGCTCGATGACGATCCCCGGGCTCCGATCCAGCAAAGCTTCGGGGAGGAGTTCCGTCAGCACGACGACGTGGTGACGATCTTGATGTACTACCGACGCAGGGCTTCGCCTAAGCACTGCAACGATATGACCGAGGTGGAATATGTGGAGGGGGGCACCGCACACGGCTAAGGAACGATCACGAAGATCAACTTGTGTGTCTATGGGGTGCCCCCTGCCCCCGTATATAAAGGAGCAAGGGAGGGAGGAGGCCGGCCCTAGGTTTGGCGCGCCAAGGGGAGTCCTGCTCCCACCGGGATTAGGATTCTCCATTTCCTAGTCCAACTAGGAATCCTTCCATGTAGGGGGAGTAGGAGAGAAGGAAATGGAAGAGAGAAGGAGAAGGAAGGAAGGGGGCGCCCCCCTTCCCTAGTCCAATTCGGACTAGAGCAAGGGGAGGGGCGCGGCCACCTTTTGGTCCCTTTCTCTCCTTTCCCGTATGGCCCAATGAGGCCCAATACGAATTCCCGTAACTCTCCGGTACTCCGAAAAATACCCGAACCACTCAGAACCTTTCCGATGTCTGAATATAGTCGTCCAATATATCGATCTTTACGTCTCGACCATTTCGAGACTCCTCGTCATGTCCCCGATCTCATCCGGGACTCCGAACTCCTTCGGTACATCAAAACTCATAAACTCATTATATAACTGTCATCGAAACCTTAAGCGTGCGGACCCTACGGTTCGAAAACAATGTAGACATGACCGAGACACAACTCCGGTCAATAACCAATAGCGGGACCTGGATGCCCATATTGGCTCCTACATATTCTACGAAGATCTTTATCGGTCAGACCGCATAACAACATGCGTCGTTCCTTTTGTCATCGGTATGTTATTTGCCCGAGATTCGATCGTCGGTATGCAATACCTAGTTCAATCTCGTTACCGGCAAGTCTCTTTACTCGTTCCATAATACATCATCCCGCAACTAACTCATTAGTTGCAATGCTTGCAAGGCTTATGTGATGTGCATTACCGAGAAGGCCCTGAGATACCTCTCCGACATTCGGAGTGACAAATCCTAATCTTGAAATACGCCAACCCAACAAATACTTTCGGAGACACCTGTAGAGCACCTTTATAATCACCCAGTTACGTTGTGACGTTTGGTAGCACACAAAGTGTTGCTACGGTAAACGGGAGTTGCATAATCTCATAGTCATAGGAACATGTATAAGTCATGGATAAAAGCAATAACAACATACTAAACGATCGGGTGCTAAGCTAATGGAATGGGTCATGTCAATCAGATCATTTAACCAATGATGTGATCCCGTTAATCAAATAACAACTCTTTGTTTATGGTTAGGAAACATAACCATCTTTGATTAACGAGCTAGTCAAGTAGAGGCATACTAGTGACACTCTGTTTGTCTATGTATTCACACATGTATTATGTTTCCGGTTAATACAATTCTAGCATGAATAATAAACATTTATCATGATATAAGGAAATAAATAATAACTTTATTATTGCCTCTAGGGCATATTTCCTTCAGTCTCCCACTTGCACTAGAGTCAATAATCTAGTTCACATCGCCATGTGATTTAATAGCAATAGTTCACATCACCATGTGATTAACACCCATAGTTCACATCGCCATGTGACCAACATCCAAGAGGGTTTACTAGATTCAGTAATCTAGTTCACATCGCTATGTGATTAACACCCAAAGAGTACTAAGGTGTGATCATGTTTTGCTTGTGAGAGAATCTTAGTTAACGGGTCTTTCACATTTAGATCCGTTATGTATTTTGCAATTTTCTATGTCTACAATGCTCTGTACGGAGCTACTCTAGCCAATTGCTCCCACTTTCAATATGTATCTAGATCGAGACTTAGAGTCATCCAGATCGGTGTCAAAACTTGCATCGACGTAACCCTTTACGACGAACCTTTTGTCACCTTCATAATCGAGAAACATATCCTTATTCCACTAAGGATAACTTTGACCGTTGTCCAGTGATCTACTCCTTGGTCACCATTGTTCTCCCTTGCTTAACTCAGTGTAGGGTATACAATAGATCTGGTAAACAGCATGGCATACTTTATAGAACCTATGGCCGAGGCATAGGGAATGACTTTCATTTTCTTTCTATCTTCTGCCGTGGTCGGGCTTTGAGTCTTACTCAATTTCACACCTTGTAACACAGGCAAGAACTCTTTCTTTGACTGTTCCATTTTGAACTACTTCAAAATCTTGTCAAGGTATTGAAAAAACTTATCAAGTGTCTTCATCTATCTCTATAGATCTTGATGTTCAATATGTAAGCAGCATCACCGAGGTCTTTCTTTGAAAAACTCCTTTCAGACACTCCTTTATGCTTTGCAGAATAATTCTAATTATTTTTGATCAACAATATGTCATTCACATATACTTATCAGAAATGTTGTAGTGCTCCCACTCACTTTCTTGTAAATACAGGCTTCACCGCAGGTCTGTATAAAACTATATGCTTTGATCAACTTATCAAAGCGTATATTCCAACTCCGAGATGCTTGCACCAGTCCATAGATGAATCGCTGGAGCTTGCATATTTTGTTAACACCTTTAGGATCGACAAAACCTTCTAGTTGCATCGTATACAACTCTTCTTTAATAAATCCATTAAGGAATGCAGTTTTGTTTATTGATTTGCCGGATTTCATAAAATGCGGCAATTGCTAACATGATTCGGACAGACTTAAGCATAGATACGAGTGAGAAACTCTCATCGTAGTCAACACCTTGAACTTGTCGAAAACCCTTTTTGCGACAATTCTAGCTTTGTAGATAGTAACGCTACTATCAGCGTCCGTCTTCCTCTTGAAGATCCATTTATTTTCTATGGCTTGCCGATCATCGAGCAAATCCACCAAAGTCCATACTTTGTTTTCATACATGGATCAAATCTCAGATTTCATGGCCTTAAACCATTTCGCGGAATCTGGGCTCATCATCGCTTCCTCATAGTTCGCAAGTTCATCATGGTCTAGTAACATGACTTCCAGAACAGGATTACCGTACCACTCTGGTGCGGATCTCACTCTGGTTTACTTACGAGATTCGGTAGTAACTTGATCTTGAAGTTACATGATCATTATCATTAGCTTCCTTACTAATTGGTGTAGTAGTCACGAGAACAGATTTCTGTGATGAACTACTTTCCAATAAGGGAGAAGGTACAAATACCTTATCAAGTTTTCTACTTTCCTCCCACTCACTTCTTTCGAGAGAAACTCCTTCTCTGGGAAGGATCCATTCTCAGCAACGAATATCTTGCCTTCGGATCTGTGATAGAAGGTGTACCCAACTGTCTTCTTTGGGTATCATATGAAGACATATTTCTCCGATTTGGGTTTGAGCTTATCAGGATGAAACTTTTTCATATAAGCATCACAACCCCAAACTTTAAGACAAGACAACTTTGGTCTCTTGCCAAACCACATTTCATACGGTGTCGTCTCAACGGATTTAGATGGTGCCCTTTTTAACGTGAATGCAGCTGTCTCTAATGTATAAACCCCAAAACGATAGTGGTAGATCGGTAAGAGACATCATAGATCGCACTATATCTAATAAAGTATGGTTATGACGTTCGGATACACCATTACACTATGGTGTTCCAGGTGGCACGATTTTGTGAAACTATTCCACATTGTCTTAACTGAAGACCAAACTCGTAACTCAAATATTTGTCTCCGCGATCAGATCGTAGAAACTTTTATTTTCTTGTTACGATGATTCTCTACTTCACTCTGAAATTCTTTGAACTTTTCAAACGTTTCAGACTTATGTTTCATCAAGTAGATATAAGGAAATAAATAATAACTTTATTATTGCCTCTAGGGCATATTTCCTTCACTAGTCTCATATCTAGCCTCTAATCTAGCAACAAGTGCACTTGTCTCATTTACAGCCTCTATGCTAGCTAAAAGTGCATGAACATGTACTAAATTTCGCTCTATCAATATATGGATGTACTATTCTTCCCAATACCAAAACTTGCATCCGTTCTACACAACAAAATTTCAAATTAGCACAACTAGTTAAATCTAGAGCACAAATCGAAGCTAAAAATAGTGCATACCCCATCGTTTAAGCACTTGATGAACACCCATCCGGGATGCTCCGGCGTTGTAGACACGCGGCGCACGACCATCCTTCGGCAGTGGTCGCACTTAATGAGTGGCAACGGTGCGCCAGCGAGTTTTTGGGCAAGCACCGAGCCCGGCCGACCGTCATTCGTGTATCTGCCGACGGACCAACGACGGTGCAGATCCGAGCGGCTAGAGGAGGAGTCACTGCCTGCATGTGGCCTTGCGGCCCTGCCAGAGCCTTCCGGCGAGGTGCCCGGCCAGTCCATGGCGCGGCCCGGCCTCCCACAGCCGGCGGAGCTCAAGACCGACCTGATCCGCCCCAAAACCGGCCGGCTGGTGCACAAACCAGGTGGCCGTGGTTGGGTAGCTCGGCAGCGCCGAGGGGAAGGGGTTGGGCGAGCTCGCGTCCGAACTGCCCGGCTGCAATGGCAGCGGCAGCAGCGACGGGAAGAGTAGGGAAGAGTGGAGAGGGTGCGGCCGGAGGGAGGGAGGGGGCGGATAGAAAAAGGCCCGCCTTGTGCCACCGACGGGCGGGCCAGGGGAGGACACGCGCAGACAACCCGCATGTTCGTGTGGTGTCCGTTTCACCCCAAAAGCGGCGCAAGTTTGGGCCGGGAATGGGTCGAAAACGGACACAAAACGGACAAAAGTTCGTTTGCTCCCGCGCGCTGGGCCGCCTTTTTTGTCCCTTTTATCCCAAACGAACGGGGCCGGAGAGGATAGGGCCGCGCGAGGAGATGCTCTGGTCTGATGCATTGGCTCAAATCATGTGCTTACGGGGTACTAGCTCATGGACCTAGCTAGCTTAGGGATGGCAATGGGTACCCATTACCCGCGTACCCTGTGGGTAAAAACTCTATTAGGGTAAGGGTATGGGACAAAAAATTATCCATTGGTACTTAAATGGGAAAATATCATACCCCTCGGGTAGAGAGGGTATGGGTATGGGATCGTATAACCCATGCCCGCGTACCCATGTACCCATTTAAAATGTTGATAGATGGGTTTCCGGTAATATCCCAATGTATTCATTTGCCCTTCTAATCACGCTAGGTAAAAACTCTAATGTGTATTCAAATTATCTCTATAATTTATCATGATTTCGTGAACTTAAAGTGTATGCACATGTGTTATTATTTATGATTATGTGTTGTTGTTTAACATTTTTATATGTCACTTTATAGGCAAGTACTTTTGTTTATGAGAATATGTTGTTGTACATTGTTGTTTAAGATGTGTTGCTATTAATAACTTATGATTATATGTTGCTTTTTACGACTATTTTCTACTCAATTGATGTGTTGTAAACGCGGGTATTTTTACCCGCGGGTACCCATATACCCTGTCGCGTGAGGGGTATGGGAAAAATTTATACCCTTAACGGGTATGAATATGGATGATGGGTAAACTCACGGCAGACGGGTAAAGGTACGGGGTAGCTCCACCCATACCCATACCCTACGGGTGCCATCCCTAAGCTAGCTGCTGGCCTGGTGGCATTGCAGTGCAGATTGTTGCAGGAAGTAAAAGGCAGACGAACTCCTCTTTCGAGGCGATATTGAAGGATTCTGGATAGTATTTCGGTGAATGTGTCAGCCCAGTTTAGTAGTACATCTTTTCTGTTTCGGATACTAGGAATATTCGGAGTACAACGAAATAATCGGTCATTCTTTTTCATACCAAAACTGCCCCATGCACCATCCTTATCTAGAGGCATGTTCCTTTATTTGTAAAGAAATACGAGTATGGATTCACTTCATATTTTTAACTGTTTTGCCAAGTCTCAATCGACTAAGACTTCGTTATGTCTCAGTCGATACTATCTTTCTCCAATTTTAAATGGAGATTCGTGCAAAAATTATTTTCAGTTTTTTTATATACAATATCACTTTAAGTCTCGGTCGACTGAAACCTAACCACACCCTATTTTTGAAGCAATAAATTGACCGTAGAAATCTGACTATAGATCCAAACCCATTCAGAAAATTTCCCATCAAATTCTCGAAACACACGACCCACACCGCCATGCATCGATCCACCTGAGTGTTTTCCTTACGACTGGTGTCATCCTACATTCATTTTTTTTTCACAATAGCTAGACGTCAGTCGCCTAAAAATCCAATGTGGATCGGTCGATTTTCGCTAGAAGGAAGCAGACACCGAAGGGAAGGAAGAAGCCGCTAGAGTGAAGGAAGGAGCTCGCTGGCAGGCTACTCCATCATCTATCCTTAGGAGGGGGGTGGGGGCGACAGCACGGCGGTAGTGGGAGATGGCAACACGGCGATGGTGCAAGTTCGCTGGAGAAAAAACCGGCCATCATCGGGGCTAGAGGGATGAGCGGGGCGGTGGCAGCACATCGGTGGGAGGAGGTCCGTGGGAGGGCGGGGTGGCGAGGCTGTGCGGGAGCACCGTCGGCCGCGAGCAGTGGTGGCTGACGGTTTGGCCGGTGGTACGCGGTTGAGGGAAGAAGAAAAAGGTGGTCTAGAGGTTGAAGAAGCAATATGCATCGCATGTTTCCCATCCAACGTCTAAACAAAATCGAGTGGCGTAAATTGGAATTTCAGTCGACTTACTAGTAGCCATTTCCCTTCTTTTGTCCCGCTATAATGAAAAAACTCCAACTCATGTTGGCTTTTCGTGGAATGCGGTTCCCCTTTGACGGAAATCGTGCATGCCTCACCTACGTAGCACAGTGCAGCTCCGAAGTTTTTTCAAGATTATTTAGGAGTAGAATTTAGTGCCACATGTACGGGTACGTGAATAGCGTACTTTATGTACACGTACGCGTCGTATACACGATCGAGAAGCCCGTGCTCGTGCTCGCGCATGCGGAGGGCAGATCTAGACATTGCAGTAATCACACGAAGCACGTACGCCCTATGCTTATGCTAAGCAGTACTGGAGCGTACGCGCCCATGCGTGCCCTCCCTTCCGTGTCAATTAAAAGCTTCACGTGAGGGTCACTGCTCTGCTTCGCGAGTCATGGACGCACGTTGCATCGTGGAAAAACTTTCCACTAGCCCTGTGCAAGCGTACGTATAGTTTTTTGCCCATGTGCATGGATGCATGCATGAACATGGACGATGACACAGTCACCGCTCAAAGAAAACAGCGTGTGCTTGTACGTGCGAAGTGTGATAGTGAAGGGCGCGTCAGAGCCATGCATGCATTTGTTAATCTCCAGCTTGCTCTTTCGTACAGTGGTAATATATCTGATGGCGATCGATCGAAGCTGGCGCGTACGTGCGTGCGTGAAGACGGTCGACCGAAGACTCGAAGAGTGATGCGATGCACGTGTTGCACGTACGTACGTACGTGAAGACCAGCGCGCTGAACGGTATGGTGCGTGTACCGTGGCGCGGCCCGTGAAGTGCATCACTTGCATCCCCTGAATAAAAAGGGCATCACATGCAATTGCAATCTTGCACCTTGCATCATCAGTCCCTGTGCTGCACGCCTGTACCGTGCCGGCCGGCGGCGCAGCGGGCGTACCACGGATAAAGGGCGTCGAGATTGAAGAGATCCAACACGACTTGACGCGTTCCGGCGTTCGGTGCTGCCCGGACGACGTCGTGCTCTGCACTCTGAGAGGTGAGGTGACAGTTGCAGGCTGCTTTTGCATTATGCACACGTGATGTGCTGCCGTCCTAACTTACCGCGTGCCTCCGGAAGTAGTGCGTAAATCCACGCCGCTATATTCCGGCGCGCATTTCGTGCTCCTTCCCGTATTGTAGGGTTTTTTTTTTTGAGAAATTCCCCGTAACGTAGCTGCCTCCCCGTACCGAACCGGCGCGCGAGGCCCTGTTTACTCACTGACAGAAAACAAAACAAAAAACGACGCGCGTGGCCCAGTTTACCTAGCAAACGAGTTCTTTCTTCCATGGGAAGAAAAGGCGACCCCTTGGATAGGGTTTCTTGTGACTCCCGCCGGTGCCGCTATCGGTCTACCTCGTCTTCTTTGGTCTTACGGTCATGGAGGCATGATCGATCCTGGCCCTTTCCGGCGGGAGGGTTTCGTTTTTTCATACTCTTTTGAGTTTCGTTAGAGTTTGTGTCCTGCTCAGAGAGGCGAGGCGGCGGCGTCTCTCTGCTGATGAAATAAGGTTCTCCCCTCCTTGCCCCTGTTCCGATGGTGTTTCTAGCATCGTTGGAGCGCGTGGAGGTTTGTCTCCGGTAGATCTTACGGGATTCGATCGGCGTTTGTCTTCGGTGGATCCATGTGGATCTTGTCTCCGTTCGTCTATATTCGTGTGTCTACAAATTGAATCCTTTTGATCTACGCTTCTCTTCATCGGCGGCGGATGCTGTTCTAGTGCGCTGGTCCTATGGGGCCTTAGCACGACAACCTACCGACTGTCTACTACAACCAGGTTTGCCTGGCTTCGATGAGGGAGGGGCGAAGACGGCGACGCGCCTTCGGCTCGCTCCAATGCAAGTAGTCGTCGCTAGGTGGTCTAGGGACCTGGATGTATTTTTTACTTATGTTGTTGTTTGTACTACAGTGACAGTTGACGAATAGATCAGAAGTTATTCCCGCAAAAATAACGAATGGACATATAAACCGCATCTCCAACGGCAACCCTTAAAAACCTCCCGCATCCGTCTGCGGATAGGGGGAACTAGTTCGCAGACATAGATATGGAGAGGCAGCCATCAAACTATAGCTACATACATCCGGCCTTCCGGATAGTTTTCCCAATACGCACGATGAAGTAGCCGTATGCAAAGGGCACATAAGTTTAAATGGCAGCATGCAACACTAGTTAAAATTTTAAAATGTTCATATATTTTACATCTCAACATTGTTATCCCCTTTAAAAGTCCACTGATGCTCAATTAAATACTCCTTGAGCTGCTCGTGAGTTGGTCGATGTCGTATTTGTTAAAGCATTTGAATAAACTCCTCCTGGCCGGCCTATCGGGTCTCGGCGCTGGGGGTCGCCCAGGAGTGCGACAGGTGGGACCTTTTCGCTCGTCTATTTCGTTGTGGTTGTGATGGGTCTCGGGTGAGATGGTGTCAAGGTCTTGGATGCCTGGGCGCCGGCCCTGGTGGTGGTAGCGCGGTGCTCTTGGGGGATAACACATGCCTTAGTACTGCCCGATCACCATGGATGTGTGGGCGGCATCGTTGCCGGGTTGTGGCGTTCGGTGACGGTGAGTGTTGGCCGAGGTGAAAACCTCTTCTATCTTCGGACGGACCGGCGGCGGCGAAAATCGTTCCCTTCTTGAAGGTGTCGTTGTGGCTCTCATTGCCTGTCATGCGCCTCCAGGGGAAACTCTGATCCTAGGATCGGGCGGTGGTGGCGCTCCGGTGTCGTACCTTTCCTGAAGGCGCCGCCTTGGAGCACATGGTTCGCCATATGTAGCTTCATCTCTTCGTCGTGGTAGTGCTAGAGATGGTGTTGCTGCGCTCAGCGCCTATGTATCCTGCCCTAGGTTTATGCGTGTGTTGCGATGACGTGTGTATGTACTGTGTGCTTGATGATCGATGCTTTATATATAAAGCGGGGCGAAAGCCTTTTTCTGTAATAAACTTCTCAAATGTGGCCGGATTCTGGTCCGGAAGTTGGATAGGATCACTCATGTTCTCAAATTCCAGAGCTATAGTAGCATCATCATCCTTATCCTCGACGATTATATTGTGCTTGATCATACAACAATTCATCACCTCCCACAAAGTCTCGCGTGTCCACACTCTCGCAAACCTCCCCCACTTTTGTGGCGACGACGATAAGTGAGAAAGAAGGAAGGAGAGAAAATGGGGAGGATGGAGTCGCGGGTCCGGGAAGAGTTTTGGGTGGGTCTGGGATGTCGGATTCGTACATTTCACGTTTCCGGACTCCCACAAACCTCGTATGTTTTTCTCTCCTTTTGCAGGATAGATCACGTCCGGTTCGCCTGACGGACCGATACTGGGCCACATTGGATGCTTTACAGGCCCGGACCACGCGGTCCGGACGGTTGCGAAAGGTTTACGGATCCGCCTTAAAGATGCTCTAACCGTCTGTAAAACCAGCTTAGTTGAACCGAGTTGATTAGGATAATTTTGCTAGCAAGTGCGCTCGGCCAGTAAAGCCGCACCGACCCCACGTGGGCCCAACGTTCCGGTGACCCCTGGGGCGGCACAAACTGCCGCCTCACGCATCGTGCTGACCGCAGGGTATCCCGTCCCGTATCCATCCACTGTTTCACTAGCCACCCACTACCCTTAAAAAAAAAGGCACCCACCACCTGTCCAAATTCACCACTCCCGCTACAAGAATCAACAGAGTAGTAGTAGTGCTAGCACAAATCCAAGAAGCGGGTGACCAAATCCTAGAATCTACTCTGCACGCTGACCACGGTCCGGGTCTAGTAGTAGCAGTGCTACGATCCACTGACACAAGCAAGAAAAATACTAGATATTCCCCCGGTATGGCCCTGGATTTGCAAAGATCTCCCTTTCTCAGATACTACTAGCAGTACATAGCAGGCGAAAAAGAAAAGATCAACATATACTACTAATATACAATCTGATTTACCCTACGGCGTATCCATGTTACAGCACGTACTAGGTACTACAGTACGTGGCATCAAACCTCGCGCTGGAGAAAACAAGCATTTGAACGGGCACCCGATGTACCGAATCGTGTTGTTTTTTGCCCAGGATCGGACGCCACCCAAACCCACACACGGGAACCTGGGAGACCGCAAAAACAATTGCAGGCTGGCCGCTGCCTGTAAAACCGTGCAGCGCAAAGGGTTTTGCTGACTTGCTGGTGCTGGCCTTGGGCATTGGCATCGGCGAGGCATAAAGAAAGGGAACGGGAAGAGGGAACGTGTTGTAGAGCCGGCCGTACGGAAAAGCCACTAGGCTTGTGGCTTGTGCTCTGACATGGACTTTGACCTGCCTTGGCTTCATGGCTTGTCTCCACGGGATGGATATGAACTAGATATGGGCGCGTCAGTTCACAAAAAAAAAAGAGAGATATGCACGCATGTCTTTACGGTGTGCAAAAATGCCATGGCGAGCAGTTTGTCGTAGTTTCCTTTCGAGACAGATCAGACATGTTATAAGACTTCACTAGAAATACATACTACCCCGTCCTGGTTTATTATTCCTTTTTAAATTATGTGTCAAAATTTGACTAAATATTTAACTAATAAAATGTTAATGCATGTCCCTAAAAGTTGTATCGTTGAATTCGTATTCGAACATATATTTCGATGATGTTAGTTTCGATGGCATGCATTAATATTTTTTTAGTTAAATTTATGTTCAAAATTTAACACAAAATACTGAGGGGACAAATAAACCAGGACGGAGGTAGTAGTATCTTAAAAAACAATTACTTTGAGGTTACGAGGACACTGAACGACCACCACTGCTGCTAGAACGAGCCGCCAACGCGGCGACACGCAACGATGTCGTCGCTCTCCTATCAGGGCTGGTTTGACATTGTCGATGACAGCCGAGAAGTCTTTGTACACGTGCCCCTGAGGACCAGCACCTTAAAGCCACATTCGTCGCCGTTGAACTCTTGTATAGATCTAAAGCACCCGACACAGAATATCGGCACATGACGAGGAACTCTAGTCGCACCGCCCCAAGGGCACGGACTGTCCCATGGAGACTGAATGAATCTACGCTGGAGCCATCACGTATAGACGGGCGAGTTCGGAAAGGACCGGAGTCCAAAAGACAAACCCCAAAAAGAAGTGTGTCATCTGTTCGAGCTTCGCACCTGCAAGGACTAAAAAATCCTAACCTAAACTACTAACCAATGCGGTGGTACCGGGATTCCTCCTTCCCTTGCCAGTAGCTGCAGTGGCAAGAAGAGGGAACACGAATCCACGGGCTCGCCGTTGAAGCCTAGAGGGAAGAGTTCACCATCACCTTGTGTTAGAGGAGGAAAATGCAAGGAAGTCTTTCACCAAGCTGTTTGTTATAGTTGCAATTGCAAATATAGAAGGGGTGGAATGGAACTAGGGAAGGGTTGGTTACCTAGGTGAGGAATTAATTGATTGGGATAATGTAACATTCCGTCACTGATTGAGATGCTAACATATCAGCAAACATTTTTCATGGCAAAAGAACAAAGACAATTGTGGATGGAATCAACAAGGCACCACGCCAGAAAGAAACAATGTTCGTTTCTTGCACCCCACAGACATCCCAACGTCCATGTGGCACCCGTCAACACGTCGGCACGGTCCCCGTTGCCGGGGATTATTTGGGATGGTGGTCATTATGTAAAAATACCAGACACACTACGTCTCCACCGGATGGGCTAGATTCGAACTCTGTAGTTGGTAGATGGCTGCTGAATTGGGTGAGTGATGCGAAGGATGAAGAGAAGGAAATGATACTACAAGGTGTCTACGGGCTATGGCTAGCGAGAAATGAAGCGAGAGATGGCAAGAGAATTGAAGTGGCATCCAATGTAGCGAGCTCGGTCTCAAGATTCATGGATGAATGGCTTGAGGTAGTCCAGTAAAAAGCCAGACCAAATACTAAACCAAACCACCTCTAGAGCAATGGGTTCACCCGAAGCAGGGGTGGATCATGGCAAATGCGGATGGGGCGGTGTTAAAAAGTGCAGGCAAGGGAGGAGGTCGTGTGGTCTTGCGTGACCATGAAGGCGCCTTCCAGGGTGCCGCAACTCTGCTATTCCCAAACAACTCACGATCTGACATTGTGAAACTGAAATCTTGTCGTAAAGCCCTTCAGTTCGGGCGAGAGATGGGTGTACAACGAATTCATGTGGAGCTTGACTGTTGTGAGGCAGTTTCTATGATCAATGGTACAACGAAAAACCTATCTGTTGCTGGTCCGCTTGTTCAAGAGATTAAAGGTCTCATGCAAGGATGGCAAGGGTACAAGGTAACTTGCAAGAGAAGATCATCAAAACGTGCTGCTCTTCAGGTATCAATCGTACTCCCTCCGTTTCAAAACAGATGACTTTATTTTATATTAATTTTGGAACGGAGGGTTCGCCATGGATGACGGAACTTTCTAGAATGCTCCTTTTTTTTTAGCAGTTTCTAAAATGTTCCTAGAACCGGGATAACCACTGTGCGCTCTCTTCTTTATATGGGCCAGCCCGTTCGGAAAAATAGCAGGGAACACTAGGTACGGAGAGTAGCTTTCAAACATGATATAGAAGGAGCGATTGCGAGGCTGATTCAGTAGCCAAGTCTGGACTGTTTCTGTCCTGTGGCCGACATATTTTAGTTTGATCCACCACCACCAGACAAGCTTTCTGTACCTACAACCACAAGTGTCGGCTGTGCCCCCTCGCACACAAAGTAAATAAATCAAATCCTTGTTTATTATGGAAACAATTGCAAATTTAACTGTCCCTTTTAAACTGTGATCGATGAAGTACACGAAACTTCTTTGTCAGCACACGATCGATCGACGGCGACGAGCGTTGCACCTTGCATGCATGCAATGCACGGCGCCCGAGGCAGAGACCGGGAATGACATAAGGGCGGCAAGGCAACTCCGAGAAGGCAGCCGGCACCGCGCTCGCATTTGATGATGATCGTGTGTGTGCGCCTGAGGCCATATTCACTGTTTTGACCCTTTTCTGTTAGTTTAGCACGATCTGACCCTATATGCAAAAGATTTTCGGATCTGACCCTTTTTCTACCGCCATCGCCTATGGCGGTAGGGTAACATACCCTACCGCCAAGGCCTTTGGCGGTAGAACTTATCTGCATCGTTATCTTCCTTTTTTACAAAAAAGACCCTTCCGCCACAGTCTATGGCGGTAGGATGTGTTACCCTACCGCCATAGGCTATGGCGGTAGGGTCCTTTTTGCAAAAAATTAATCTTTTATTGAATGCGTGCCTTTATTATAATTACATGCATGCTCCTACCGCCAAAGACCATGGCGGTAGGGTCCTTTTCACACCGAACGGACGAGACGGTGTAAGTAAATCCTATCGCCAAAGGCCTTGGCGGTAGAAAAAGGGTCAAATCCGAAAAAAATTCACACATAGGGTCAAATCGCGCTTAAGTGAAAGAAAAGGGTCAAAACAGTGAATTTGGCCTGCGCCTGAGCCTGACACAACATGCAATGCAGCAGCAGCGGATGTGTCGAAACAGTGGCGCCGCAGCGTATTTGCCGATGTGAAAGGGCGTCCGTTGCCTCGTCTGGTCTGAGCCGATTCTGACGCTCTGAGGCCGTGGAGTAATGTACGTAGCATCTTATCATATGCTAGATTGCTACTCCCTTCGTCCGAAAAAACTTGTTATTAAAATGAACAAATTGGGTGTATCTAAAACTAAAATACATCTAGATACATCCCTTTTATTTATTTTGATGACATGTATTTCCGGAGGTAGTACTAGTTATTATAGATCGACAGGCCGCAGCCGCTGCAAACTTGTGCAGGTCGGTCTAGCCGGATGGAGTAAAGAAAGAGGCCAGCCGCTGCAACGCCGACGCTCGCCGCCTCGATCTACCTGCTGGTCAGCCACGGATGCAGGAAATGTTGTCCCCTGCTACTGCCTCTGTTGGTTTCACAAGGCGTATCTTGCTGCCTGAACATACGGATAAGAGTAGTCACTTGACGTTAGATAAAACTTGAAGCTCGAGGATTCTAAACGGAATAGTCACTACGTACAGTCAAAAGCATGGCACAGAAACAAGAAAATAATAGCTTTATGCGTGCCACCCGCTTTGTGCAGTTTTGTCCATCTGGTTTCGGTCCACGGCCATGAATTGAAAGTACATACCTCAGCCGACCAAATATGTTCAGGCCATTTTCGAAAGAGCTTTGGAGGCCACCTCAGAATAGCAGCTGGGTCTCATGCCATCTGACCAGTCTACCACAATAGCAATGATGGCACCTGCCCCGAGCGCGCGTGTGCTAACGTGTTTGCATGATGCTTAATTAGAACCTTTTTTTGAGCTGATGATGCTTAATTTTTTTTAAAATGAGGCAAAAAACTTGCCATTTTCATTGATTAAAAAGAAGAAAATTGCCCGGTTAATTAATGGAAAACCGGGCTAAAACCAATACAACACAACCCACATGACATGGGCACCACCGGCCAATCTGGCCACCAACATGGAACAGAATCCACGGCGGCACATGCCAACAGATGGCCACACTCGCAAGCAACCGACAGCTCCGACTTCGACGACGAGAAACAGAAGGGAAATATGCAGGACCTGCGCCGACCGTGCCCTCCGCAAACGATCGCCGAGTGTCTGTCATCGTCACCAACTGGACTCGCTCCATCGCAGCTCCGACTTCAAAGCAACCAAGCAACCACAGAAGAGCACCTCGGACACGCCGGGAAGAACCGACTACCGAAGACCACGCCGCGACCCAAGCTCCTCGCGACGCCATCATCGTTGCCAAACAGAAACCAGCGCCCCGCCTCAGCAAACCACGCGGCGAAGATGCCGCCATCGACGGCGAAGATGCCATCATCCACCAGTCTCTCAGTCGTAGCCGGCTCCGAGACGATGCCCCCAAGGAGGAGAAAGACGCTATGACGCCTCCATCGCCCGATCCAGCGGATCTGAGGTTTCCCTCCGGAACCAAAGCCATGGGTTGAAGGAGGAGCACCTCCATGACGACGCTTTCAAGAAAGATCGCGGCACCCGCAGGCGCCGCCGTTGTCGGCTCCGGTGAAGACCGGAGCAAGGATTTCTCCCGAAAATGTGCCGACCACCTACCACCACCGACTGCCGCCCACTAACCACCACTTCTGCCGAGACCGACCTCACTCTGGCCACGGGATCCCACGATCCACCGCGGCCAGACATGCGCCACCCCTTGGCCGAAGCCGCCACCACCGAATCCGGGGTCGCCGCCCTGGCAACGCCGTCAGCCACCATCTTGGACTAGCGCCATCCACGAGTCCCCACAGCCGAAACTCAGCCAGGAGACGAGCTGCAGCGACTACGCCCTCAACAGGGTCACGACGCCCGTGGACGCCGCCATCGTCACCCCGAACACGGAGGGTGTTTGGATCACTAGTGACTAGAGACTAGAGACTAGTAGTAGTCACTTTTAGTCAGTAAACCTCCAAACACCCCTGACTACTGGGTGACTAAAACTAGTTTAGTCCCTAGTCACCCCACCCCCAACTAAAAGTGACTAGAGACTAGTAGTAGTCACCTTTAGTCAGTAAACCTCCAAACACCCCTGACTTTTACTGACTAAAGTCCCCCTCTCTCTCCTTTAATTGGTGTTGCCTTCCAAACATTTAATACTGAAATATTTAATGCTAACTAGTAGTAGTCACCTTCCAAACAGGGCCTGACTAAAAACTTCTAGTCTGACTACTACTAGTCACATGACTAGAGAGTATCCAAACACCCTCACAGTCATGCATGGTTTTCATAAGCAGCCGCTCCCCACGACTGAAGACCGGCTGGACCAGCCAGCATACCACGGCCACTGCTTCGCCCGCGTGAACACCACAGCCGTCGTCACCCACCACCGTCCCGGGGCCGCCGCCCCGAGATCCAGCCTCCACCGCCCGTCGAGTGGCGCCCGACTGAGCACCAAGCCCAGCCGAGTCGAGCACGCCCAGCCACGGCCAGCAACCACCCTCCCGCAGCATCACCGCCTGGAGCAGCGGAGCAGCGCCGCCCCCGCTCTCAAGAACGGGACCGAGGGGTCCCGCCGCCGCCGCGCTGCCAGAGCTTTGCCCGGCGACGCCTCTGGCTGCGGCGAGAGGAGAGGGAGGCGCAGGGGGGCCTGCTCGAGCCCGCAGGGGCGCCCCGGTGCGGCCCGGCGCGGCCGCACGGGAGCGGGACAGGAAGAGGGGGAGGCCCGACTCAAACTCCTCCACGGGAAGAGGGCCGGTGAGGACGGCGCCGGGCTTGGGGGTGGATGGAGAGAGGACGCTGGGAGGGTCCCGGATCTGTTCTTGGCTGGGCCTGAGGTGGCCGGAGGAGGGAGATCAGCCGCTGGCGGCGGCGCCTCCGCGAGCGTGAGAGGAGCTGAGCGCGAGGTGTCTGTTGCTGCTATTCACGCAGATCTTTATGATGATGATGATGCTTAATTAGACTGATGATACTAGTGGAGTGCGATGAGCGCCCGTGTGTGTATAATTACGTGCGTTGTTATTCTAAAGGGCAGCACTAGGAATCAGACTACGGCTAATTGTTTCCCATCAGACTAGTAGATGACCACCGTAGGATTAGAATCATGGTTGCCGTCCGATCTGCTAGTATCCCACGCATGGTTTGTTTGATAGGAAGTATTTCCCATGCTAATAAGGCTAGTCATAGTGGGAGTAACTTAGGTAGTAACATAGCGCACCTCGAGAATTTTTTGCTTATGTGCCAACTAATAAATGAGAAGTAGTAACATAATATGTTACTGTAACATAGCGCTTTCCAAGACAACATGAGTCTACAAGCTATTAAATGAGACTATATATGACACTAGTACTATGTTACTTTGCACTATGAAGGTAGTAACTTAGACTAGTGTCATGCATATGACACTAGTCTAAATTACTCCCCACTATGACCAGCCTAACTGTGCACACCCTTGCGTGATTAAAGGATACTAATAATTGTCCACAGATCACGTGATTGATGAACTAATTCATTATTTTAGGAAGCAAAACAAATCTTAGGAAACTAATTCTGGATTCGGACGGAAAATAATCAATCTGGTGAAATAAAGCTTCCCCGCCATGCAGTTTGTTTCCTTATGAGGCAAACTTTGTACCCACTGTACCAAATTTGCTTCCAATGCAAATAAAAGTTACTTTTACACAAAAAAATTATCGTTTCTATTCATTTGCAGTGCACCAAAACTATGCTTCGGTCGACTAATTTTTCTGTGTCTGCATCAACTAAAAATTAACATGCTTCATTGGTTCGTATAACATGTTTCCAACGACGTTAATATTTGCTTCCTTGTCATCATGAAAATCATAGTGCTTCATCGTAATATTTTGTTTCGAACGACCTAAATATTTGCTTCATTCTGGTCGCCAAAATTTTGCTTCCACATCAACATAAATTGCATGCTTCATATCATATGTTACGTCTTCACAATAATATTTGCTTCACTCCGCTATCCATGTGCTTCCTTACATGGTTTATATTCTGAACAAGCCAGCAGCCTCTAAGGACCGAGTGTGCATCCTGATCAAATTCAAAGCATGCGTTCACTGAAACATGGAAGCAAGTTGTATGAAGTAGAGAAAAAAATGTACTCAAAGCAAGCACCGATGGAAGCATGAAACAAGTTTTCCACAGCAGAAAGAAAACATGTAACTTTGTCGCATTACTCGCCCAGAAATTGTTTCATACCAACGGATGATTGCTTCAATCCAGTGAAAAATTATATCAGTATATTTTGTTTGCTACGCATAGACAATACAACGACCAAAAAATTGTTTCAAGTGTAATGTGGAATTGCTCCCAGCAGAAAAAAAAATTGTTTCCATCAATCATACATTGCTTCTTGATATATTAGAACCTGCTTCTGAAGATAATATAATTTGCATCCAAAGAAATCAAAATTTTCTTAAACTTGAGCCAGATGCTATTATGCTAGCACATTTTCTCTTCTCGTCACCAGCCTCTAATCTTATCCATCGACGATCTCCTCGCTGGGCATGGCACGGCCACGTGCTCCTTTGTGACTTTCGCACCACCGTAAATGACGCACATACAGCTTGAGGCTATGGCCACCACGTCATCAAGGGCGGCGCCGATCAGAACTCACAGATTGTTTGATCACCTACATTTCAGAAAGTTTATATAACTTGGTAGAACTATGGAAGAAAAAGCACCATTTCACAAAAAAATATTGAAGCAAATTATCATGTGGTGCAAAACTGTTGCATATTAGAAGCACCGCTTGCACACACGAATTCATTACAATGTCAGACCTAACACTGGCGGCAACAAGAGCAAGTTGAAAGTGCATACCTCGTCAAAGCCCACTGTACGTATCTCGGCCTTATAGGACTGCGGCGTTGTGCAGGTAGGTTGGCGTGAATTCCATCTTCTCCTCGTGGACACACCGTAGGCGTAGGTGATGTGGAGCCGGCCGGAGCTGGATGGATCAGAGGCGAGGCCGCTCACGAACCCGGCGACCTCGTCGGGGGACGAGGTGCCAAGCAGGGTCAGGAGCTCTTCCATGGTTTTGCCGCGTGCTCTGGTGGCCACCAGGGCGGGCGTCGCCGTCGTGTAGATTGAAAACAGCGGGAAGGCAACATCGCCGTCGCCCACAGCCAGCTTTTTTACTAGGCGAAGCGCGAACGCCGTCAGAGCCCACCGCAGGCGGTGACGACCTCGAGGAGAGCTGGAGGCAGCTGCGTGCGAGGCGAGGGGAGAAGGGGATCTGAGCGGAGGTGGAGGAGATCGGGCCGAGAGATTAGGGGAGAGAATTACGCGTGGTGCTGCAGTAGTTATTCCTGCCAATGATTATTATTTTTACATAAGAAACACAGTTTGTGAGGCGTCAGATTTCGTTGAATCGACGGCATCGGATTGGTCTGGGTCTGGACATCTATCAGACTATAGATAGTAAGTGTTTCCCCTATTCTAAAATCTCGCATTCAGCTATGAGCTACGTCTGCTCTAGCCCTTTTGGTAGAAGTATAATCAGTGGAGCATGATCCACAGTTCACGGATCGGTTAGCTCCATAATTAACTTTATGGGACGATAATGCATCACGGCCTCACCAGCGTTTCAATGCAATGTTTTATCCCACCTGCTAGGTAATGGCTTGTTTTCTATTGGAAGAACAAAATGAATTTGATAATTTTGTAACAACCAATGTAATTAAGTAATTCATTATAATTTCAATTATGAAGCTTACTAGTCACCCATACCATGCATTACATACGTATTCTCTTTCCTCCGCACCGCGGCCCGGAGGGGAGCGCCATGGGCTACGATTCGTGGGCTCATGGTTGGTGCGTCTGGAAGCATTAGAATGCGATCATCTTCGACCGCGCACAACTCAGCCTTCCTCGCCTACTCGACACGATCAAGGCGGGGGCGAAGGCGATGGGCGGCGGAGGCGGGGGCGCATGGTCTGGTAGCATTGCTTCCGTCGTCGGCCACCTCTCGTGGCAACAGAGTTGTCACTCCGTCCACACCGCGGATCGGAGAGGAACATTCTCGCTATAATAATTCCTGTGGCTTGGTGCATCTAGAAGCATCGGATCGTGATCATCTTCGACCACACACAATTGAACCTTGCTCGACGTGATCAAGAAGGAGGCAAGGCTATGGGCGTGCGTCTCACGACATTGCTTCTGACACCTGCCACCTTCAGCACTTAGAGGTATTGGGTTGTAATCTTTGGATGTTGCTCCATTTAGGGCGTGTGCATTACATTCTTTCTATCAATGAATCAAGGGACAAGGCTTTTTTCCTTTTCGGGAGAGAGAAAAAACATTTCCTCAGTCATATTCACAGTTTACTTCCAGCCTTTGAACTTTCTATAATATACTTGTGGTCTCTCGTGGCATATGTAGTATAGGACAGAAGATTGCATAGTTGTCCCCGCGTCGCCCCCGCTCGGGCAACTCGGGAGGGATCGCAACCCTAGCCACCGGCGGCTCCCCGTCCTTCCATCCCTCCCTCCGCCGCCGCCGAAGGACGCCGCCGGCCTATAGCCCGGGGCTGACAGCGGTGGCGGGGCCCTTCCCTCTCTCCTGCGCCATGAGGGCGGTGCTGAGCCCTGCGGCGTGTAGTGGCACGGCCGATCTGGCCTTGGCACCGTGGCGGGCTTGCCTTGACCGGCGGCGGCGCGACGG
Source organism: Aegilops umbellulata (assembly GCA_032464435.1). NCBI lineage: Eukaryota > Viridiplantae > Streptophyta > Magnoliopsida > Poales > Poaceae > Aegilops > Aegilops umbellulata. Next base: position 268,833,030 of record CP136059.1, on the reverse strand, counting down.
CCGCCTCGGCCTAGGGTGGCGATGGTGGCGGGTGCGGCGGCCGTCCCTGCTTTGTGCAGCGGCCTTGGCTGCGTTCGGCGGCAGCGGCCAGATCTGCGGCGACGGACCATTTGACCTTGGATTGGCGGTGGCGGCATGGAGGGCCTGGTGGTTGGGTCGGCGCCATGCGTGGTTTGCCCTTCGGACAGATCTGATCTAGCTGGTGCGGCCTGCTTGATGTGCAGCGGCTCAGATCGGCGGCGACCCGTGCACACAATGCTTGATGGAGGTTCTTCGAGCGGATCCGGGTGAAAACCTCGTTCTCGGCTTGATGCTAAGACCGGTGTTGGCGGCACTCTTTTCTGTCATTACTTTCTTGAAGGCATCGCCATGGAGAAGCTCCAGACCTCTATCCGCTACCTCGGGAGAAAACCCTAGATCAGTAGATCGGATGACGGCGGCGCGTTGGTGTAGTTTCCTCCTGGGGGGCGTCATTCTTGGAGGCGTACACGGGATCGAGGGACCAGTGGGCGGCTTTTTTGGTGGAGCGGTGCTTCATCCTACACCTTGATGACGACGGATCTCGGCGGCATGGCGCGGTGGAGACTCGGCACCCGATGCACGGTGATGGACACGCGCAGGAGGAGGTAGTTGTCTGGCGTCATGGTGGCGTCGATGGCAGAGTGACCTGACAAGGTAGAAGCCACAATATCTGCTCGGAAGACGGACCTGTGGAAGATGGCGGCGACGACAAATGTGAGTGCGTCAGACCAGTTTATTCCCCAGACCCGGTATGTGGCTCGGCTGGGGCTTCTGGCTTTTGATGATAGGCTTAGTTGAGTGGTTTGGGTATTTGGCCCAGCTAGCACTCCTTCATCATATGTATAGGAGTACTGGCATATGTTGCCAAGATGACGATTTAGGCAAATTGTTGTAACATTTTGTAAGGTCCTCGAGAAAAATCAATAAAGTGACCGCATGCATTTCCCAGATGAAGAGGCCGGGGTCATCCTCCTTTTCTAAAAAACTTGTGGTCTCTCGTGCTCCGAAATGAATCAAGCATGGTCCCTAACCAATCCTTAATTCCTTCCCGTTTTGAAGTGGTGTACAATTTAACCTTGCCATATGGCACTCTTTGAGATACTGTCACTTCTTTTTTTTTTCTTTTTTTTTTTGCGGAAAGAGATAATGTCACTTCATCGTTGCTCTTTTTGTTGCTAAAAAAATTGTCGCTCTTTTTGTTCACTCTTTCATGGGCAATGACCACCCTTCTGATGTAGAATTTGTGCACTCCCTTCATGCATGCTCGACGAGACAGAGTCTTCCTCGTGTTCATTTTCACTACGTCGAAATAACCACCCCTTCTGATGAGTGTTCGATGGCTCAGGGTGGGCAATGGTGTAGCTTCTTGATTTTTTACTACCCTTGGTCCTTCTCAATCAGTGGTTTTGGTGTCGCCCTTATGTAACTCTCAATTGGCGTCCCTCAGAGTTGGCCACTCCGCGGTCTCCTTGCAGGATGAGCGGCCTCAACAACCTCCTCTCTTTTTTAGCATGATTGCTGGCCTTCTTTTCCACTCTATAAAATATACCGTTACAAATTTTTTCTTCTCATATTATTATACTAATTACACACAAAAAGAACTAAAGGGAATTCCAAATCTCGTATCGCGATATTATAGAAGACACAGTCCATAACAAATTAGACAGATGTACATTGCTCTCCTACCAGCCTGTTAGTAAAGAAAAGAGATTATTTGGATGTATCCAATTGTTGATTTCCCCTCCCACCTCTCCCCCTCTTCGAAAAAATGATATCCTACACCATCTTCTTCGCTTCCTCCTTCGTATTTGGAAGGCGTTACAACGGATCCGCCTCTGCTATCCAACCATTCGCTAGCCCAGAGCATCACCTCTAATTCGTTCATTATCTCCCCTCTTTCACTTACCCTCTGTACATGCCACTCTTCATGTTCCCTGTCGATGGCTAGTACCATTGTCATGCTCCTTCACCATACCATCCTCATGCATCTCTCCATGTCGATATGCATCCTTTGTCAATCTTTCATCCGAGACGAGGAGTGGCAGAGGGAACACAAAACACCCACCTTGAAACTTAGGCCCTAAGTGAATTTGTCGAATCCAGGCTCTAACCATCGAGTGTATTGATAGAGAAGTGCACTAATGAGGAAGATAGTCCCGAGCATGAACCGCTGGAAAGGGAGCTCCAAGGTGATAATTGTGATCTAAAGAAAAAGGCTCTAGAATAGGCAACCCACAAAGTTTTAAAATTTGAACCAGCAACACTTAAAATGCTTCAGCCTATTTCACATTGTACTTGAAATAAATAAATGTACAAAATAAAGGCATGTTTGGAACATATGACATGAAAAACACAACAAGAGAAAAATTGCAAGGATTGTATTTCTTTTCTTATCGATTTCTTTTGGAATCTGAAACACATGAATTGAACATAACTGTTTGGATGCTCCGTAGAATTTCACGGAAAAATGTTTCTTTAGGAGAAATAAAAGAGGAGAGATAAAGACACATGTTGCATTAGACTTCACAAAGGAGGTGTAAATGAAGCTGACGGCAACTCCAACGCACGACCCATCCTGTACATGTTTGTCCATTTGGGCCAAAACAGAAAGACGACACAACCCAACGCGCAGCCGCATCCTAAAATCTTGTCCGTTTGGCGTCCGTCCTCCTGCCCATTTTCTGGGCAAACATGCGCCCGGTTTGCGTCCACACGGACGTCGAATGGACGGGCCCGCGCTTGCCCGGCGCCCGCCCTGCGGACGCGTGGCGGCCATGCACCTACCTCCACCGCCCAAAATCAATGCACACGCACGGCGGGCCCTGGTTGTCAGTCACACGGGCGGAGGATCGTCGTCGTTCTTAAATTGGAACCGTGGACCGGCCAGTCCACATTTTCCACTTCCTGGGCGTCCTGCCTCCTCGAGCCCCAACACGAGCAAACCCTAGCCGCTCCTCCACCTCTCCGTAGGCGACAATGGTGGGCCGCTAGTTCCCTGGCCGCAAGACGAGGCACGACCACGAGGCCGGGTCGTCGTCTGGCCGGCATCTCCCGTTTGCCGCCCGCATTCCATATCGCGCCGGCGGCGCCCCACCTCGCCAGCGACCGTACATGAAGGCGGAGGTGTCTAAGAGGTATTGGGAGACGCGCACGCCATTGCCGTGGGGCAACGTGCACATCCCCACAACTTGCACCTCTCCGCGGATCGAGTGCCTATCCCACCGATCCTAGCGAGCGGCCACGCCCGGATGCCCCCGGATTGAAGGAAATATGCCCTAGAGGCAATAATAAAATTGTTATTTATATTTCCTTATATCATGATTAATGTTTACTATTCATGCTAAATTGTATTAACCGGAAACTTAGTACATGTGTGAATACATAGACAAAACAGATGTCCCTGGTATGCCTCTATTTGACTAGCTTGTTAACCAAATATGGTTAAGTTTCCTGAACATAGACATGTGTTGTCATTTGATAAACGGGATCACATCATTAGAGAATGATGTGATGGACAAGACCCATCCGTTAGCTTAGCGTTATGATTTTTTAGTTTTATTGCTATTGCTTTCTTCATGACTTATACATATTCCTCTGACTATGAGATTATGCAACTCCCGAATACCGAAGGAACACCTTGTGTGCTATCAAACATCACAACGTAACTATGTGATTATAAAGATGCTCTAAAGGTGTCTACAAAGGTGTTTGTTGGGTTGGCATAGATCAAGATTAGGATTTGTCACTCCGTGTATTGGAGAGGTATCTCTGGGCCCTCTCGGTAATGCACATCACTATAAGCCTTGCAAGCAATGTGACTAATGAGTTAGTTGCGGGATGATGAATTACAAAAAGAGTAAAGAGACTTGCGGTAACGAGATTGAACTAGGTATGATGATACCGACGATCGAATCTCGGACAAGTAACATACTGTGACAAAGGGAATAACATATGTTGTTATGCGGTTTGACCGATAAAGATCTTCGTAGAATATGTAGGAACCAATATGAGCATCCAGGTTCCGCTATTGGTTATTGACCGGAGATATGTCTCGGTTATGTCTACATAGTTATCGAACCCGTAGGGTCCGCATGCTTAACGCTCGATGACGATTTATATTATGAGTTGTGTGTTTTGGTGTCCAAAGTTTGTTCGGAGTCCCGGGTGAGATCACGGACATGACGAGGAGTGTCAAAATGGTCGAGAGGTAAAGATTGATATATTGGAAGGTCATATACGGACACTGGAATGGTTCCGAAAAAGTTAAGGGAATTTTTGGAGTACCGGGAGGTTACCGGAACCCCCCGGGAAAGTTAATGGGCCTCATGGGCCATAGTGGAGAGAGGGAGGCAGGCCACAGGAGGTGGCGCACACCCCCTTGCCCAATCCGAATTGGACAAGGGGTGGGGGCGCGGCCCCCCTTTCCTTCTCCCTCTCCTCCTCTTTCCCTTTCCCTTCTCCGTTGGAAGGAGGGGGCGAATCCTACTAGGAGTCCCCCCATGGCGTGCCACCCCTAGGGCCTGCCACCTCCTCCCATCCTTTATATACGGGGGCGGGGGTACCCCAAAGGCACATCAATTGTTCTCTTAGCCGTGTGCGGTGCCCCCTGGACAATTTACTCCTCCGGTCATAGCGTCGTAGTGCTTAGGCGAAGCCCTGCGCGGATCACATCACCATCACCGTCACCACACCGTCGTGCTGACGGAACTCTCCCTCGACCCTCTGCTGGATCAAGAGTTCGAGGGACATCATTGAGCTGAACGTGTGGTGAACTCGGAGGTGTCGTACGTTCGGTACTTGGATCGGTTGGATCGCGAAGACGTTTACATCAACCACGTTAAACTAACGCTTCCGCTTTCGGTCTATGAGGGTACATGGACACACTCTCCCCTCTCGTTTCTATGCATGTCCTAGATAGATCTTGCGTGGGCGTAGTATTTTTTTTTGAAATTGCTTGCTACGTTCCCCAACAGTGGCATCCGAGCCAGGTCTATGCGTAGATGATATGCACGAGTAGAACACAAAGAGTTGTGGGCGATAATAGGCATACTGCTTACCACCAACATATTACTTTGATTCTGTGGTATTGTTAGATGAAGCGGCCTGGACCAACATTATATGACCACGTTCATGAGACCAGTTCTGTCGACGTGCTTTGCACACAGGTGGCTGGCGGGTGTCTGTTTCTCCAACTCTAGTTGAATCGGGTTTGACTACTGTCGGTCCTTGTTGAAGGTTAAAACAGCACACTTGACGAAAAATCGTTGTGGTTTTGATGCGTAGGTAAGAAAGGTACTTGCTAGAAGCCTGTAGCAGCCACGTAAAACTTGCAACAACAAAGTAGAGGACGTCTAACTTGTTTTTGCAGGGCATCTTGTGATGTGATATGGCCAAGACATGATACAATATAATTTATTGTATGAGATGATCATGTTTTGTAAAAGTTATCCGCAACTGGCAGGAGCCTTATGGTTGTCGTTTTATCGTATGAAATGCAATCGCCATGTAATTGTTTTAGTTTATCACTATGCGATAGCGGTAGTTGTAGAAGCAATAAGTTGGCGAGACGACAACGACGCTACGATTGAGATCAAGGTGTCAAGCCAGTGACAATGGAGATCATGACGGTGCTTTGGTGATGGAGATCAAAGGCACAAGATGATGATGGCCATATCATGTCACATATTTTGATTGCATGTGATGTTTATCTTTTATGCATCTTTTTGCTTAGTACAACAGTAGCATTATAAGATGATCCCTCACTAAATTTCAAGGTATAAGTGTTCTCCCTGAGTATGCACCATTTCTACAGTTCGTTGTGCCGAGACACCACGTGATGATTAGGTGTGATAAGCTCTACGTTCACATACAACGGGTGCAAGCAAGTTTTGCACGTGCAGAATACTCGGGTTAAACTTGACGAGCCTAGCATATGCAGATATGGCCTCGGAACACTGAGACCGAAAGGTCGAACGTGAATCATATAGTAGATACGATCAACATACAGATGTTCACCATTGAAAACTACTCCATCTCACGTGATGATCGGACATGGTTTAGTTGATATGCATCACGTGATCATTAAGATGACTAGAGAGATGTCTATCTAAGTGGGAGTTCTTAAGTAATATGATTAATTGAACTTCAATTTATCATGAACTTAGTACTTGATAGTTTTTTTTCATATCTATGTTGTTGTAGATCAATGGCCCGTGCTACCGTTCCCTAGAATTTTAATGCGTTCCTATAGAAAGCTAAGTTGAAAGATGATGGTAGCAACTACACGGACTGGGTTCGTAACTTGAGGATTATCCTCATTGCTGCACAGAAGAATTATGTTTTTCGAAGCACCGCTAGGTGCAAGGCCCACTGCAGGAGGAACTGTGGATGTTATGAACGTCTGGCAGACTAAAGCTGATGACTACTCGATAGTTCAGTATGAGATGTTCCATGAGTTGAAGTTAATATTTCAAGCAAATGCCCGAGTTGAGAGATATGAAGTCTCCAACAAGTTCTATAGCCGCAAGATGGAGGAGAACAGTTCTGTCAGTGAACACATACTCAGATTGTCTGGGTACCATAACCACTTGACTCAACTGAGAGTTAATCTTCCTGATGATAGTGTCATTGACATAGTTCTTCAATCACTGCCACCAAGCTATAAAGGCTCCGTGATGAACTATAATATGCAAGGGATGGAAAGGACAATTCCCGAGCTCTTCGTGATGCTAAAGGCTGCGGAGGTTGAAATCAAGAAGGAGCATCAAGTGTTGATGGTTAACAAGACCACTAGTTTCAAGAAAAAAAGGTAGAAGGAAGAAGGGGAACTTCAAGAAGAATAGCAAGCAAGTTGCTACTCCCGGGAAGAAGCCCAAGTATGGACCTAAGCCTGAAACTGACTGCTTCTACTGCAAAGGGATTGGTCACTGGAAACGAAACTGCCCCAAGTATTTGACGGATAAGAAGGATGGCAAATTGAAAGATACATTTGATATACATGTTATTGATGTGTACCTTACTAATGCTCGTAGTAGCGCCTGGGTATTTGATACTGGTTATGTTGCTCATATTTGCAACTTGAAATAGGGGCTACGGATTAAACGAAGATTGGCTAAGGACGAGGTGACGATGCACGTGGGAAATGTTTCCAAAGTCGATGTGATCGCCGTCGGCACACTACCTCTACATCTACCTTCGGGAGTAGTTTTAGATCTAAATAGTTGTTATTTGGTGCCAGCGTTGAGCATCAACATTATATCTGGATCTTGTTTGTTGCAAGACGGTTATTCATTTAAATCAGAGAATAATGGTTGTTCTATTTATATGAGTAATATCTTTTATGTTCATGCACCCTTGATGAGTGGTATATTTTTGTTGAATCTCGATTTTAGTGATAATTATATTCATAATATTGAAGCCAAAAGACGCAAAGTTAATAATGATAGTGCAACTTATTTGTGGCACAGTCGTTTAGGTCATATTGGTGTAAAGCGCATGAAGAAACTCCATGCTGATGGGCTTTTGAAATCACTTGATTATGAATCACTTGATGCTTGCGAACCATGCCTCATGGGAAAGAGGACTAAGACTCCGTTCTCTGGAACAATGGAGCAAGCAATTGACTTATTCGAAATAATACATACTGATGTATGCGGTACGATGAGTGTTGAGGATCGCGGCGGGTATTGTTATTTTCCGACCTTCACGGATGATTTAAGCAGATATGGGTATATCTACTTAACGAAACATAAGTCCGGAACATTTAAAAAGTTCAGAGAATTTCAGAGTGAAGTGGAAAGTCACCGTAACAAAAAAAATTAAAGTTTCCATAATCTGACCGTGGAGGTGAATATTTGAGTTATGAGTTTGGTCTTCATTTGAAACAATGTGGAATAGTTTCGCAACTCACGCCACCTGGAACACCACAACGTAATGGTGTGTCCGAACATCATAGCCGTACTTCATTAGATATGGTGTGATCTATGATGTCTCTTACCGATTTACCACTATCGTTTTGGGGTTATGCTTTAGAGACGGCTGCATTCACGTTAAATAGGGCACCATCTAAATCCGTTGAGACGACTCCATATGAACTATGGTTTGGCAAGAAACCTAAATTATCGTTTCTTAAAGTTTGGGGCTGCGATGCTTATGTGAAAAAACTTCAACCTGATAAGCTCAAACCCAAATCGGAGAAATGCGTCTGCATAGGATACCCAAAGGAGGCTGCTGGGTACACCTTCTATCACAGACATGAAGGCAATATTTTCGTTGCTAAGAAAGGATCCTTTCTAGAGAAGGAGTTTCTTTTCGAAAGAAGTGAGTGGGAGGAAAGTAGAACTTGATGAGGTAATTGTACCTTCTACCGAATTGGAAAGTAGTTCATCACAGGAATTAGTTCAAGTGATGCCTACACCCATTAGTGAGGAAGTTAATGATAATGTGTTGGAAATATGCCCTAGAGGCAATAATAAAAGGATTATTATATTTCCTTGTTCATGACAATCGTCTATTGTTCATGCTATAATTGTATTGTCCGGAAATCATAATACATGGGTGAATACATAGACCACAATGTGTCCCTAGTAAGCCTCTAGTTGACTAGCTCGTTGATCAATAGATAGTCATGGTTTCGTGACTATGGACATGGGGATGTCATTGATAACGGGATCACATCATTAGGAGAACGATGTGATGGACAAGACCCAAACCTAAGCATAGCACAAAAGATCGTATAGTTCGTTTGCTAGAGCTTTTCTGAATGTCAAGTATCATTCCTTAGACCATGAGATTATGCAACTCCCGGATGCCGTAGGAGTGCTTTTGGTGTATCAAACGTCACAACGTAACTGGGTGACTATAAAGGTGCACTACAGGTATCTCCGAAAGTGTTTGTTGGGTTGGCATGAATCGAGACTGGGATTTGTCACTCCGTATGACGGGGAGGTATCTATGGGCCCACTCGGTAAGACATCATCATAATGAGCTCAATGTGATCAAGGTGTTGTTCACGGGATGATGTGTTACGGGAACGAGTAAAGAGACTTGCCGGTAATGAGATTGAACAAGGTATCGGTATACCGACGATCGAATCTCGGGCAAGTATCGTACCGATAGACGAAGGGAATTGAGTACGGGATTGATTAAGTCCTCGACATCGTGGTTCATCCAATGAGATCATCGAGGAGCATGTGGGAGCCAACATGGGTATCTAGATCCCGCAGTTGGTTATTGACCGGAGATCGTCTCGGTCATGTCTGCATGTCTCCCGAACCCGTAGGGTCTACACACTTAAGGTTCGGTGACGCTAGGGTTGTAAAGATATTAGTATGCAGCAAACCGAAGGTTTTTCGGAGTCCCGGATGAGATCCCGGACGTCACGAGAGGTTCCGGAATGGTCCGGAGGTAAAGAATTATATATAGGAAGTGCCGTTTTGGCCATTGGAGTGATCTGGGGGTCACCGGTATTGTACCGGGACCACCAGATAGGCCCCGAGGGTCCACCGGGTGGGGCCACCCATCCCGGAGCGCCCCGTGGGCTGAAGTGGGGAGGGAACCAGCCCATAGTGGGCTGGTGCGCCCCCATGGGTCTCCCCCCTGCGCCTAGGGTTGGAAACCCTAGGGCAGGGGGCGCCCCACTTGCCTTGGGGGGCAAGGTTCCCCCCTTGGCCGCCGCCCCCCCTGGAGATGCATCTCCAGGGCCGGCACCCCCTAGGGGGCCTATATAAAGGGGGGAGGGAGGGCAGCCGCATCCTGCAGCCTTGGCGCCTCCCTCTCCCCTGTTACACCTCTCACTCTCTCCGTAGACGCTTGGCGAAGCCCTGCTGGAATTCTGCTGCATCCACCACCATGCCGTCGTGCTGCTGGATCTTCATCAACCTCTCCTTCCCCCTTGATGGATCAAGAAGGAGGAGACGTAATCCCGACCGTACGTGTGTTGAACGCGGAGGTGTTGTCCGTTCGGCACTAGGTCATCGGTGATTCGGATCACGACGAGTACGACTCCATCATCCACGTTCTTCTTGAACGCTTCCGTTGCGATCTACAAGTGGTATGTAGATGCTCTCCTATCCCCTCGTTGTTAGAATACTCCATGGATAGATCTTGGTGATGCGTAGGAAAATTTTAATTTCTGCTACGATCCCCAACAGTGGCATCATGAGCTAGGTCTATGCGTAGTTTCTATGCACGAGTAGAACACAAAGTAGTTGTGGGCGTCGAATTGTCAATTCTTCTTGCCGTTACTAGTCCTATCTTGATTCAGCGGTATTGTGGGATGAAGCGGCCCGGACCAACCTTACACGTACGCTTACGTGAGACCGGTTCCACCGACTGACATGCACTAGTTGCATAAGGTGGCTGGCGGGTGTCTGTCTCTCCCACTTTAGTTGGATCGGATTCGATGAACAGGGTCCATATGAAGGGTAAATAGAAATTGACAATTCACGTTGTGGTTTTAACGTAGGTAAGAAACGTTTTTGCTAGCAACCTATAACAGCCACGTAAAAATTTGCAACAACAATTAGAGGACGTCTAACTTGTTTTTGCAGCAAGTGCTTTGTGATGTGATATGGCCAGAAGTTGTGATGAATCATGTATGTGATGTATGAGATGATCTTGTTATTGTAATAGGAATCACGACTTGCATGTCGTTGAGTATGACAACCGGCAGGAGCCATAGGAGTTGTCTTTATTTATTTATGACCTGCGTGTCAACTTAAATCGTTATGTAATTACTTTACTTTATTGCTAAAGCGTTAGCCATAGTAGTAGAAGTAATAGTTGACGTGACAACTTCACGAAGCCACGATGATGGAGATCATGATGATGGAGATCATGGTGTCATGCTGGTGACGACGATGAACATGGCGCCCCGAAGATGGAGATCAAAGGAGCGAAATGATGTTGGCCATATCATGTCACTATTTGATTGCATGTGATGTTTATCATGTTTTTACATCTTATTTGCTTAGAATGACGGTAGCATAAATAAGATGATCCCTCATTAAAATATCAAAAATGTGTTCTCCCTAACTGTGCACCGTTGCTAAGGTTCGTCGTTCCGAAGCACCACGTGATGATCGGGTGTGATAGGTTCTTACGTTCGCATACAACGGGTGTAAGCCAGATTTACACACGCAATACACTTAGGTTGGATTGACGAGCCTAGCATGGACAGACATGGCCTCGGAACACGGAGGACCGAAAGGTCGAACATGAGTCGTATAGAAGATACGATCAACATAGAGATGTTCACCGATGATAACTAGTCCGTCTCACGTGATGATCGGACACGGCCTAGTTGACTCGGATCATGTATCACTTAGATGACTAGAGGGATGTCAAATCTGAGTGGGAGTTCATTCATTAATTTGATTAGATGAACTTAATTATCATTAACTTAGTCTAAATCTTTACAATATGTCTTGTAGATCAAATGGCCCACGCTAATGTCACCCTCAACTTCAACGCGTTCCTAGAGAAAACCAAGCTGAAAGATGATGGCAGCAACTATGCGGACTGGGTCCGGAACCTGAGGATCATCCTCATAGCTGCCAAGAAAGATTATGTCCTAGAAGCACCGCTAGGTGATGCACCATTCCCAGCAAACCAGGACGTTATGAACGCCCATCAGTCTCGTGCTGATGATTACTCCCTCGTTCAGTGCGGCATGCTTTACAGCTTAGAACCGGGGCTCCAAAAGCGTTTTGAGCAACACGGAGCATATGAGATGTTTGAGGAGCTGAAATTGATTTTCCAAGCTCATGCCCGGGTCGAGAGAAATGATGTCTCCGACAAGTTCTTTAGCTGCAAGATGGAGGAAAATAGCTCTGTCAGTGAACACATACTCAAGATGTCTGGGTTGCACAACCGCTTGACTTAGCTGGAAGTTAATCTCCCGGATGAGGCGGTCATTGACAGAGTCCTTCAGTCGCTCCCACCTAGCTACAAGAGCTTCGTGATGAACTACAATTCAGCCTGGCAATGGGGAATCCCCAGCCGGGTATTGCTCTCCCATCCCCGTGCCCGTGAGACAATCTCAGCCCCATCCCCATCCCCATCCCCGCCCTTGGGGAAAGAAATTTTCCCATCCCCGTCCCCATCGGGCATATCATCCCCATGGGCATATCATCCCCATCCCCATGCCCACTCACACCCACAATTTGAACATAAAAACATGAGTATTTCAACATAAAAGTAACAAGATTTCAGCCCAAAAAGCAACAACATTTCAACAAAAAAACAGCAGCATTTCATTGCAATAAACAGCAGCATTTCATTGCAATAAACAGCAGCATTTCATTGCAATAAACAGCAGCATTTCAGCTCAATAAACAGTAGCATTTCAGCTCAATAAATAGCAGCATTTGAACATAAAAACAATAGTATTTCAGCTCAATAATCAGTAGTGCTTTAGCATAATAAATATCCAGGTTTCATAGTAAATAGCAGCAATTCAGCACATAATCAGTATCCAAATCTCAGTTTTCACACATCAACACATAGTAGTTCACAATCTTACGATAAGGGCATTACAACTAATAGGTTCACACACAAATTTAAGCAAATAAGTCTTTGGGACCAAAAGAACAGTAGAATGTCATCAATGGTTCAACATGGCAGCCTCCAAATCTCCATTCTTCATGAAGCATCAAGCGCAACTTTCCAGATCAGGTGGGGGCAGAACCTACATGAGAACATACAATGAGATCACACACATAATTTAAAACTTGGAAATTATAAACATCAGTTAGTAGCAACGAGGAAGTGCTTCACCTCTTGATTGTCTTGGAGACAAGTCCAGAAACTTGGTGAGTTTGCATTGTTGCCATCTACGAGAAAACAAGTTAGTACATATGAACATGTAAAGAAACATGGCAGCAAGATCAACATGAATATAAACATTAGCACACACACCTTTATATTTGTTCCGTATCCAATCTTGTGAGCACATTAGAGTCTCTAGCATTTTTGGAGTAAGACTACAACGATGGTCACATAGAACTCTACCGCTTGTACTGAATGCAGATTCTGAAGCAACGGTGCTGACTGGAATAGCAAAGATGTCACGGGCTAGCATCCGCAAAGTAGGATAGCGTGTTCCAGCCACTTTCCACCAATCTAACACATTAAATTTATCTTGTGAAACTGGAACTAGCTCATCTTCTAAGTAGCGGTCTAACTCAGATTTCATCCTAGAAGCTGTTGGCCTTTTCTGAGCAACACGCTCATTGAAGAGTGACATAAGAGCTGGGGCTTGCATAGAAGAAAAAGAGGAAGAAGGGGCTGATTCATCATCATCCTTCTCAAGACTGTATTCCTCTAACAATTTGCATAACTTGGCAACTAATTCTGCCACATACCCCTCACATTCAGCAGATGAAACGTCGACACCATGTAACATTGCAAAGCAAACAAGCAACATCTCATTTTTGTACCGAGGATCAAGAATTGTTGCCATGCCCATTAGACTTTGAATATCAGTCCAATATTTATTGAACTTCTCTGTCATGCTAGCAGACATGGCCTCTATCACAGCATTGCCACATGTTGACCATTGTCTCATGTTCATTTTGATCTCACAAATCTTGGGGAAATATATGTTGGCTGTCACATAATCAGTTCCAGAAAATAGTGCGGTGATGTCAAAGAACAACCGCAACCTCTCGACAACATGAGTGGCAAAATCCCACTCTTCCTCAGTAGGGAGGCTCTCATATTGTTTTTCAACCTTCTTTAATCTCGCAAAAAACAGATCTATATGGCAGAGCCACACTAAGCATTGTGAAAGTTGAATTCCACCTAGTTTTGCAATCAAGTGTTAATCTTCTTGTAATTTTGACCTTTTGATATTTTGCAATTTCCTCAAACTTCTCTACTCTTTTTGGTGTAGCAGTCCAAAAGGCCACACTATCTCTAACCTTTTCTATGGCTGGTTTCATAGCATCTAAGCCATCTTTGACAATCAGATTCAAAATATGTGCACAACAACGCATGTGAAGCAAATTACCTTTCAGCATGAACTTGGTTTTTCCTATCTTGGTCACCAACAACTCAACCGTCTTGTCATTGGTGGTGCAATTGTCAACCGTCACAGCTGATAGCTTCTCATCCAGATTCCAGGATATCAAAGTTTCATGAAGTTCTTCAGCTATAACTTCTCCGGTGTGAGGAGCTGGCACATAAATAAACCTACATATATTGACAAGAACATGAGCTTATATTGACAAGAACATGCATTACATCACTATATACAGAACTACAACACTATATACATAACTACAACAGTATATACTATTAAAACAGCAGCATATACCTCATGATAACACTCCTAAGCTTCCAAGAATCATCAATGAAATGGCCTGTAATTGCCATGTAACCCTTCTTTTGGTTGTCGGCCGTCCACATATCAGTAGTAATAGCCACTCTTGATTTATTTCCAGCCATATACTCAATAGCCTTCTTCCTTTCAGCTTTGTATGCATTCACAATATCCTTTCTATGAATGAATTGCACACTAGTTATATCTTGAAGGTTGACAATATGGAAATGCATATGAAACAAGATAAGAGCACTAACATAAATATACCTAATAGTGTTTCTTGTCACCATTTTAAATAAGGGTTGAAGGGCACTAACAAATCTTCGAAAACCTGCATGATCGACTATTGATAAGGGATACTCATGCACCAGAATCATGGATGCTAGCTCCTTTCTAGCAAGATCTTGATCAAATGTGTAATTCTCCACATTTACTTTTCCTTGGCTTGCAGAACCAAACCTCAAAGAAGATTGACTAATGGTTTTACCCTTGGTCTTGATCTTTTTCAGAACACAAATACCTAAGTGGTAGTGAAGATGTTTGGTCCCATTCTTTGGTTCTCCTCCAAGCTCCTTATTGCAATAAACACACTTTGCCTTCCATTTTCCAGCAACCTTCACTCTCTTGAACTCAGCCCACACAGTTGAGGTAAGTTTTCTTTTGGAAGCAACTTCTACATTCTCCTCCTCCTCTTCAGCCCCATCTTCTCCGGTCTCATCCCCTCCAGCCCCATCTTCCTCTTCATCAGAAACAAAAATAGGATCTGCAAACTCATGATAATGAACGGACTCATCGAAGTCATCCTCTTCCTCTTCCATGTGGTCAATTTGAGGTACACTTCCTGTCCCAGAAAATGCAACTACAGCTTGGTCACCACTTTCTATTGGTGGTGTCGACATGCTGCCACTGGACATGCTGCAATTGCCATGATCATGCATTAGGAAACAAACAAGTGATGAAGTACACAGCAATATATACTAACAAAAAAAGTGATGAACTAGACAACAATATATACTAACAAAAAAGTGATGAACTAACAACAATATATACTAGACAGCAATATATACTAACAAAAAATTGATGAACTAACAACAATATATACTAGACAGCAATATATACTAACAAAAAATTGATGAACTAACAACAATATATACTAGACAACAATATATACTAACAAAATAGTGATGAACTATATACTAACAGCAAGTATACTAGACAACAATAGACACTACATCTGCATATATTCCTAGACATAACCCTAGGTAATGAACTAGTGCAAATGATTCTCACCCAATCTTCGTGCTCCTGCCGGTGATGGACGAGATTGGACTCGGTGGAGACTTGCCGGTGATGAATGAGGATGGACTTGGTGGAGTCTTGCCGCTGCTGGTGACAGACGGGAATGGGATAGTGCTCGATGGAGGCTTCGGTTTGGGGGGGGCGTCCTCCTCCTCTCCCACTCCCACGACCAGCTCGTCCGCCACCCCGCACTGCTCCGGCCGTGGGAGGAGACGGACGGACAGGAGCTCGTGTGGGCGCCGTTTTGCGCCGCTGGGGGTGGAACAGGGAGAAGATGGAGGGGCCGCCGGTCACAGCAGCGATGTAGGTCACTGGATGGAGGCTAAGGCAGTGCAGGGCGGCGAGCCGGCGGCGGAGCTTGCAGTGAGCAGGGCGGCGTCGGGCTGGATCTGGATCGGGGAGTTCTGGGCGTGGCTGCGTGGGCGAGGGAGGGGGAACAGGGGGTGGCGGCTAGGTTAGCGTGGGTGTGTGTGGAGTGGCGCTGAGAGGAGGTGTGGGCGTGTGGCCCGTGTGGGGTGTGGTTAGGTTAGGAATTGGTGGGCTTTTTGGCCCATATTCTGGCACTTGGGCGGGAGGTCGAAGTTTCGGGATATTAGTGGCGGGAATATTACGGGTAAGCCGGGTATCGGGTATGGGTAATGCCATGCCGTCCCCATCCCCGTTTACCCATTGGGTAAGGTAGTTCACCCAATAGCTTCCCCATGGGTATTACAATTGGCATATACCCGTGCCCTAATAGATTAATTACCTGTGGGGACACGGGTAACGGTTAACCACTGCCGGCGTGAGGAACAGGGGGTGGCGGCTAGGTTAGCGTGGGTGTGTGTGGAGTGGCGCTGAGAGGAGGTGTGGGCGTGTGGCCCGTGTGGGGTGTGGTTAGGTTAGGAATTGGTGGGCTTTTTGGCCCATATTCTGGCACTTGGGCGGGAGGTCGAAGTTTCGGGATATTAGTGGCGGGAATATTACGGATAAGCCGGGTATCGGGTATGGGTAATGCCATGCCGTCCCCATCCCCGTTTACCCATTGGGTAAGGTAGTTCACCCAATAGCTTCCCCATGGGTATTACAATTGGCATATACCCGTGCCCTAATAGATTAATTACCCGTGGGGACACGAGCAACGGTTAACCACTGCCGGCGTGAACTACAATATGCAGGGGATGGAAAAGACCATTCCCGAGTTGTATTCAATGCTGAAATCTGCGGAGGTGGAGATCAAAAAGGAACATCAAGTGTTGATGGTGAATAAAACCACTAAGTTCAAGAAAGGCAAGGGTAAGAAGAACTTCAAGAAGGACGGCAAGGAGGTTGCCGAGCCTGGTAAATCAGTTGTCAGGAAGAAGTCAAAGAATGGACCCAAACCTGAAACTGAGTGCTTTTATTGCAAGGGAAATGGTCACTGGAAGCGGAATTGCCCCAAGTACTTAGCGGATAAGAAGGCCGGCAACACCAAAGGTATATGTGATATACATGTTATTGATGTGTACCTTACCAGCGCTTGTAGTAGCTCCTGGGTATTTGATACCGGTGCGGTTGCTCATATTTGTAACTCAAAGCAGGAGCTGCGGAATAAACGGAGACTGGCGAAGGACGAGGTGACGATGCGCGTCGGGAATGGTTCCAGGGTCGATGTGATCGCCGTCGGCACGCTACCTCTACATTTACCTACAGGATTAGTTTTGAACCTCAATAATTGTTATTTAGTACCAAGTTTGAGCATGAACATTGTATCTGGATCTCGATTAATTCGAGATGGCTACTCATTTAAATCTGAGAATAATGGTTGTTCTATTTATATGAGTGATATGTTTTATGGTCATGCTCCGATGGTTAATGGTTTATTTTTAATGAATCTCGTACGTGATGATACACATATTCATAGTGTGAATACCAAAAGATGTAAAGTTAATAACGATAGTCCCACATACTTGTGGCACTGCCGCCTTGGTCACATTGGTGTCAAGCGCATGAAGAAGCTCCATGCTGATGGACTTTTAGAGTCTCTCGATTATGAATCATTTGACACATGCGAACCATGCCTCATGGGCAAAATGACAAAGACTCCATTCTCAGGGGCAACGGAGCGAGCAACCAACTTGCTGGAAATCATACATACAGATGTGTGTGGTCCAATGAGCGTTGAGGCTCACGAAGGCTATCATTATGTTCTCACTCTCACTGATGATTTGAGTCGATATGGGTATGTCTACTTACTGAAACACAAGTCTGAGACCTTTGAAAAGTTCAAGGAGTTTTAGAGTGAGGTCGAGAATCAACGTGACAGAAATATAAAGTTCTTACGATCAGATCGTGGGGGAGAATATTTAAGTCATGAATTTGGCACACACTTAAGAAAATGTGGAATCGTTTCACAACTCACGCCGCCTGGAACACCTCAGCGTAACGGTGTGTCCGAACGTCGTAATCGCACTCTATTGGATATGGTGCAATCTATGATGTCTCTTACCGATCTACCGCTCTCATTTTGGGGCTATTCTTTAGAGACTGCCGCATTCACTTTAAATAGGGCTCCGTCAAAATCCGTTGAGACGACACCGTATGAATTATGGTTTGGCAAGAAACCCAAGCTGTCGTTTCTGAAAGTTTGGGGTTGCGATGCTTATGTCAAGAAACTTCAACCTGAAAAGCTCGAACCCAAATCGGAAAAATGCGTCTTCATAGGATATCCCAAAGAAACAGTTGGGTATACCTTCTACCTCAGATCCGAAGGCAAGATCTTTGTTGCCAAGAATGGGTCCTTTCTAGAGAAAGAGTTTCTCGCGAAAGAAGTAAGTGGGAGTGTCATGGAATTAACACGTCAGATGTCCTTAGTGTGAGGACTTAGTCATGAGGCCAGCGCATCTATGTGGTAGCTTGAGAGGGGTTGAGTGGGACGAGAGACGCAGGGCGGATCAACACACAAGACAAGGGTTTAGACAGCTTCGGGCCCCGGGAAACATCATCCGGTAATAACCCTACATGCTGTTTGAGGCTAGGTCTCATTATCATCCCGAGGGAGACGCCGTAAACCGGCTCTTTGTGTCTAGCCCTAGAGATTATTGATTGCTTGTCGCTTCTAACTTCTAACCTCTCCCTCTTTAGGGAGCCCTGCCCCTCCTTATATATGTTGAAGGGGCGGTTTACATGTGGAGTCCTATTGGGATTAGGACTAGTCTATCTCTAATACAAACCGGATACAAGTCCTAGCTTTAACTCCTTGTAAGGCAAATATTCCTTTCCTCTTAAACCGGCCCACAATAGTTGAACCGGCCTTCCTGAACCGCCAGACGGGCCACCGGGTCTTGTCGCTCCTCTGACCCGTCCGTCGGGTTACCAGTGAGTTACAACGTCCCGACGGGTTGCTGGTAAACCGCCAGGTCTGGGCGGGTCACCAGACGAATATCGCCAAATCCGGCCGGGTTAACTTCCGGCCGGTTTACACCGCGGGGTATATCCCCGACATTAGCCCCCAAGTTTAGCTTGGATTTATCCATGGTAAACTTATGCTGCAAATAAACATAAGAACAAATTTGACAGGTTGTACTCCGGGTTAAGAATTCTTGTAAACCGGCACCTGATCATCCTTAAGTCCTTGTCATTTCCTCCTTCTAGAAAATCCAGGTCAATAAGCCAGCGTCATACTCAATTTGCTGACATTGGTTTCTCACAGAAAAATATTGTGAAGAAATAATCCACTTGAGTCGGCTTCCAAAACGCCGGTTTAAGAAATATTGGTCTTGAAATATTCATCTGATATTCAGCCGGTTTGAAGATGATCCCGGTCTTGAAAACTTGCCGGTTTAACATTACCAAATGGCCGGGTTATAAAAACTGATGACCCCGGATTATGATTGTTGCAGACACCGGTTCATGATTGTTGCCAACATCGGTTTATGATTATTGATGACACCGGGTTGCAGCCACAGGGTCATAATGATTGGTGACGCCGGGTCAATCTAACTTGCTCAACAGAGAATTTGAAAATCTTTCTTCGATAATAATATAATACCTGTAGCCCCCAAGTGCCGGGTTGTCATGCTTGCAGCAACCTGGGACTTGTAATTGATTGATGCCCATAAAATTTCAACCAATGTAGCCCCCAAGGGCCGGGTCATTATGTAATTATCAGCAGGGACTTTGTAAGTATAATCTTGTAAACTTTGAACAGCAATGTGTAGCCCCCAAGGGCCGGCTCAGTAAGATAATATTGAGCTGGGACTTTGATATATACTTCTATGAAAATAACATCATATGATGTAACCCCTCATCATGGGGCTTGAATCCACGTCCACAAGGTTAAGAGCCTTGTGTTTTACCAACTGAGCAGTAGACCCTTCAATATAATAGATAAAAAGCTTTGTACCTTGAATAGTTGACAGGAGCAATTGGTAGCCCCCAAGGGCCAGCTCATTACAATGTGATGAGTTGGGTCTTCAATAAGATGAGCAAAAATGACCTTGCATTAGCCCCCAAGTGTCATGGTGCATGCTTGCAGCAACATGAGACTTGCATATTTGATGTAATCTCAATTTTGAATAATGTAGCCCCCTAGTGCCGGGTTGTAAGCCTGCAGCGACTCGGGACTATTCCTTCAACTGTATAAAATGATAACCATTGCGCTAAAGCGACTTTGAAAACCTTAATCATAATATTAATAACCGTAATAAAAATCTAGCCATGTTGGCCATTCAAGATAATATAATCTCGTATGAAAACCTTTATTCATCCAATATCATAATGAAAATTCAGCCAAGTTTGGCTATTTGAATAATATAATCCAATAATTTATAAGCGCATGATTCCAATGGCGCAATCCAAATATATACTGGCGACTTATAGTCCAGAGCCAGACCGGTTTAATAAACACTGGATAATTTATCATCATACTGGCGACTTATTGTCTTAAAGCCAGGCCGGTTTAACAAACACCGGATAATTTATAATCATGCTTTATTCAACCTGTTTCTGCATACAACAAGTTTAAAGTGTCCTGTGACATTGAATCACATCGTTGGTTTACCAACTTTTTGTAGTAAGAGTGATAACCCCAATCTTGAGTAATGATAACTCCTTCCATATTGCACCGATTTATGATAAAACCGTACCGGGTTGTGATAAACACCGGATTAACCATATATATACTAGTGACTTGTAGTCAAACCAGACCGGGCTGATAATCTCCGGATTATAATTTGATCATGCACTCACAACTTGTAGTTGAAAGCCGAGCCGGGTTGATAAAAACCGGTTTACTCCATAATAGGATGGTAACAGAAAATTAAACCGGGCAGATAATCTCCGGATTATAATTTGATCATGCACTCACAACTTG
Source organism: Aegilops umbellulata (assembly GCA_032464435.1). Taxonomy (NCBI): domain Eukaryota; kingdom Viridiplantae; phylum Streptophyta; class Magnoliopsida; order Poales; family Poaceae; genus Aegilops; species Aegilops umbellulata. The sequence continues at coordinate 268,812,055 of CP136059.1, read as the reverse complement.
TAGTTGAAAGCCGAGCCGGGTTGATAAACACCGGTTTACTCCATAATAGGATGGTAACAGAAAATCAAATCGGGCAGATAATCTCCGGTCTAAAAATGGACCGTGTTCCGCCAATTTAGCTGTTTGAACCGGTGCAAAATACTGTCGGTTTAAAAAACGCAAATAAAATAGCAACTTCTCAAGAAAGGCTATTAAAGCAAAAGCAATGGCAACAATTTTTTGCAAAAGAAGAGCTCTACTGGGCTTGGTCAGATGGAATTACCATGGTCAGACGCAACCAAGCCCCCCGAAGGCGTAGCAATGGTGCCAGTCAGCCAGGACCCCAAAATGACGCGTGGCGTTACGCCGGCCAAGTGGCATTGCATTGGTTCGGATTCGACCAAGCCCCCAAGTGACTCAGTGGCCTAGGGCCGATCAAGTGGCATTGCATTGGTTCGGACACGACCAAGCCCCCAAATGACTTATTGGCTGTTTAAAAGCCGATCAGAAGGCATTACCATCATCAAGACATGACCGAGCTCCCATAAGGTGTAACTACGGTTCAAGTCGATTAGGTCCCCAACTGACTTAGTGGCAAATGTGCCAGCCAGAAGGCATTACCGTCGTCAAGACATGACCAAGCTCCCAGGAGGTGTAGCTACGGTTCAAGTCGACTAGGTCCCCAACTGACTTTGTTGCTCTTCTGTGAAGCGACCTCAAGGGGTAAACCGGAGGTTGCCCTAAAGCGAATCCACTCTGTGTAACCACGCATGATATAAAGAATAGATACCCCGCCTTACAAAGCGGGAGCCCCCATGTGATAAATAATATGTCAAGCCAATAAGGCCGGATACCCATGTTTGAACCGCGCATCATGGCAGCAGGTCCTCTTCGGTAATTTTTAACTTTTTTGCAAGAGGTAAATTCTTCTTGAACCGGGATCTTGAACCGGATATTGAAAGCTTCAAAGTTGTGGGAGACATCTTCCCCTTGAACCGGATTTTAAACCGGAATCTTCATTTTCAGCCGGAAATTTTCTGACGGCCTTTAAACTCGAACTTGCGAGAAGTTAATTCCTTTTTGAACCGGACATTGTTAAACCGGATCTGAGCGCTTCAGAACTTTGTGGGAGAATAGATTTCTCTTGAACCGGATTGTAAACCGGATATTTGAGAGCTTCAGTGATACTGACTTCCCTTCAGCCAGGTTTCAAACCGGAATCCTTTCTGATGATCCGAAACTTCTTCCTTGAGTCGGGATTTTGTAACTGTCATATACTTTCTAAGCCGGAAATTTTCTGACGGCCTTTAAATTTTCATCAACATAACAGTAGCCTCCGGGATCGGGTTATCTTTCCCTCCATCGTCCTCGGGTTCTTAAACCGGCTGAAACTGGCAAGACTTGCTGCGTCATATCATCGTAGCCCCCAAGTCTCAAGGTGACTCGAGGAGTTGGCTTGAGATTCTCCATATTTGACCGTGATATAAACCGGTATAACTTGTATATCATTGGTGTTGATAACACGATGTGAATATACAAAAGGTTGAGGTGACTGCGGCGGGTTGTAAATGATCCCGTATGAACCATGTCAGCAACTCGGCCAATGGTTCCTTCCAACTGGTGATTTGAAGTTAACCAAACTGTAGCGGCGGTGACTTGTGCGCCTGTCCATTGATCCATCCGGTGCAGACGGCGGTTGATGATAATTTGCCTCCAATTTGAAAGAAAACCGGGCTACCCAAGCTGTGACTTGTTCATACTCAATAAATGGCTCACGCAGACAGATGCGGCCCGGTATGTTGATGTAGACCGGACTGCGGGGGATGGCAGCCTGTGCATGCGCTATTGGGTAATTCGCATGGTCCTGACGAGTTGACGCGATCTGGATCGCGATATAAACCGACACGGGTTATCCAATAGCTCAGTGATATAATAATCCCCTTTTCGCAACAGACAATTTGTCCTGATATGTTAGCCGGAAAATATCCACCGCGGAGTTGACGATCACCACAGTGAAACTAAAATCAATCATGGCAAGTCAGCCATTCGAACAGACAGATGAACCGGTCGCGGCATTGTAAACCGGTGCGGAGCAAGTAGTCCTCCGCGCTGCAAACCAGCGCGGTCGCGGGAGACGGCCACGGTGTTGTAAACCGGTGCGATCGCGAGAGTCGGTTACGACGCTGTAAGCCGGCACAGACGGGCGAGTCAATCGCAAGTGCGGTAAACCGCACGGATGGGCTAATTGCGGGCGCGGTCCCGGTAAGCTGATGTAAACCGGACCACAGGGACGGCGACTTGCGCATGCTCATTCATCGGGTGGTATGACACGGACGAAACGCCGATGCAGAATATTGCTAGCGCGTGCTCCGTGCCCGTAACATAGCGCCTCATTTGTAATGAACAATTGTCCTGCATAAACAGTATTGCAGACCAAGGCAAAGATAAACTGCTCCTTGATATGTGCTAATAAAATATATCTTAGATGGATATCACCTGATGTGTTTAGGCCGGAAATAACCCGCCATGAAGATGATGATAACTGTATGAAGCTGAAATTAACCACGGGTGAACCAGCCTCATTGTGGTAAACCGGTGCGGACGGGTGAGTCGGCCGTGATGTTTGTAAACCGGCGCGGACAATGAATCATCCGCATGCGTTGGACGGATGTAAACCGAACAGCGGGGGCGGCGATTTGCATGTGTATCTGTCGAGCAGCATGGCCCGAAAGAACGCCACTGCAAAACTATACTGGCTCGCGCTCCATGTCCGCGGTATAACAATACCTTTGTCATAAGTAATTATCCTGCATAAAAATATTTACAGTGCAAAGTAATTGTTCTTTTGACAAAAACAATAAGTATTAATAAGAGAAATTTAGATGGATATCACCTGATGTTTCTGAACGACAGATGATCTGTACGTGAATACTGATAATCCTCTATCTGATTTGATGTGACCTTTACCTCACGTAGCCTTCTCTTTATCTTTCTTTTTCCTTTCTTTTGATTTCCGTATGGGACAGAGAGTAACAGTATTTGTAGCACCAGGCCTCCACATAACCTGCCCTCCTCCGTCCTTTTCTTGTCTCACATGAGGTTCGTAGATGGATCACTTTGATTGAAAATACCATGCAAGGTCTCAAGTACGTGGAGGGATAACTCAATGCGACGCAGCACCTTTAAATCGGAAGAAAATAACGGAACGTCATCTGCCTCCCTCTGCTGACACAAATCATCTGGACTCCATGCACTTTATTTTCACTCCCTCCACCTGATTTAGTGTAGATGTGATGAACCCTGGCCGGTTTAGCGTAGCAGAGAGGCACCCACAGCAGCGCCAAACCGGCCACAGCGGAAAGTGAACTGCGTCCGCGGCAGGTCGAAGCAGCTCGCGATCTCGAGGCTAAACCAAAGCGGTTTAGAAGAAGGCCGCGGCAGCGGGCGAAGCGGCGACTCGGAGAAGAGTTGACCCCGGTGGGGCAGCTTCAGAGGCGGCTTTATCCGTGTCGGGCTGCGGCGCTTTATCCGTGTCGGGCTGCGGCGCTTCAACAGAGCAGGGTGCGACGATTCGGACAAGAGGCGCGTGGCGGCGGGTCCGGTTTGAAGCTTTGACAGAGATGGCCACGAGGCCGGACGGCTTGAGGCGCTATGGGGAGTCCGGCTCGGCGTGAGGTCGCCAGGTGACGTAGGGCCGCGGCGGGTCTAACGAAGCGGGAGCGCGGCCCGGTTGGAGACAGAAGTGGCGAGGCCGGTTCAGCGCAGCGCTAGGTAAGGTGAGCCGCAATTGGGTCACGGGGCGACCCCAGGTTCGGTAGTAGTGGCTACGGGGAGGTCGGGTCAACTTGAGCCGGCAGCGGTTCAACACCGGATTATAAGCATGTCTCCGAAGCTGCAGCAGAGGCGGTTTGAAACAAAAAATAAGGTCGTCAGTGATCTGGCGACGCAGCAAGCCACAGCTGCGGTGGACTGGTGACTCGAGGCCGCGGGGTGAGGGCCGAGCCCGCTGTAGATGATTGGCGGCGGAAGTAGCTGGACCGGCCTGGAGGCGATGGCTTGAGCTCGGCCACCGCGGAGACGGCGCGACACCGAGGCAGCAGTTTAGAGGCGCAATCGCGACATGGTGACGGAGTCCTGGGCCGTATCTTCTTCCCATGTCATGGCCGGTTTGACTGATTCTCGTCCGTGTCCTCTTCCCAGCCGTGGTTGGTATGACATAAAAAAGAAAGGAGCTTCAGTGATAGCCAAGATTAACGCGTCAACGTAACTGATCGAATCCCTATTGCTTATCAGATTTGAACGTGTCTGTCTTTCTGTTGGAAACAGAGAATAACCCGTGATATGGCAGTCGCCGGTTCGTCGCACATCAAACAAATCATGGATGTTTGCACGCACTTTGAAAAAACCATATTCATCTCGGCTTCTCACGGCAGCACTCTCGAAATTAATCCGCCTCTGAACCGGCACAACATCAAGTCGCAAGCGGCGGCGCCCCGATCCAATCATAACTTTTCCTTATACCCAAATCTCACAGATTATCAATCTGAACCAATAAACTTGAAGTTTGATGCAGATCTTTTCTAAACCGGCTCTTCTTCATTCAGAAAGTCACAAGCTTCTTGATCCCTGAAAGAAATCCCTCCAAGAACTCAACACCACCGTGCGCAGGCCCCACGGTGGGCGCCAACTGTCGTGGAATTAACACGTCAGATGTCCTTAGTGTGAGGACTTAGTCATGAGGCCAGCGCATCTATGTGGTAGCTTGAGAGGGGTTGAGTGGGACGAGAGACGCAGGGCGGATCAACACACAAGACAAGGGTTTAGACAGCTTCGGGCCCCGGGAAACATCATCCGGTAATAACCCTACATGCTGTTTGAGGCTAGGTCTCATTATCATCCCGAGGGAGACGCCGTAAACCGGCTCTTTGTGTCTAGCCCTAGAGATTATTGATTGCTTGTCGCTTCTAACTTCTAACCTCTCAATCTTTGGGGAGCCCTGCCCCTCCTTATATATGTTGAAGGGGCGGTTTACATGTGGAGTCCTATTGGGATTAGGACTAGTCTATCTCTAATACAAACCGGATACAAGTCCTGGCTTTAACTCCTTGTAAGGCAAATATTCCTTTCCTCTTAAACCGGCCCACAATAGTTGAACCGGCCTTCCTGAATCGCCAGACGGGCCACCGGGTCTTGTCGCTCCTCTGACCCGTCCGTCGGGTTACCAGTGAGTTACAACGTCCCGACGGGTTGCTGGTAAACCGCCAGGTCTGGGCGGGTCACCAGACGAATATCGCCAAATCCGGCCGGGTTAACTTCCGGCTGGTTTACACCGCGGGGTATATCCCCGACAGGGAGGAAAGTAGAGCTTGATGAAGTACTACCTCTTGAAAATCAGAGTAGCGCAACTCAGGAAAATGTTCCTGTGGTGCCTGCACCGATTAGAGAGGAGGTTAATGATGATGATCAAGATACTTCTGATCAAGCTCCTACTGAACTTCGTAGGTCGACAAGGACACGTTCCGCACCAGAGTGGTACGGCAACCCTGTCCTGGAAATCATGTTGTTGGACAACGGTGAACCTTCGAACTATGAAGAAGCGATGGCGGGCCCAGATTCCGACAAATGGCTAGAAGCCATGAAATTCGAGATAGAATCCATGTATGAAAACAAAATATGGACTTTGAATGACTTGCCCGATGATCGGCGAGCCATAGAAAATAAATGGATCCTTAAGAAGAAGACAGACGCGGAAGGTAATGTGACCATCTATAAGGCTCGACTTGTCGCTAAGGGTTATCGACAAGTTCAAGGGGTTGACTACGATGAGACTTTCTCACCCGTAGCGAAGCTGAAGTCCGTCCGAATCATGTTAGCAATTGCCGCATTCTATGATTATGAGATATGGCAAATGGACGTCAAAACGACATTCCTTAATGGCTTTCTTAAGTAAGAATTGTATACGATGCAGCCGGAAGGTTTTTGTCGATCCTAAAAATGCTAACAAAGTATGCAAGCTCCAGCGCTCTATCTATGGGCTGGTGCAAGCATCTCGGAGTTGGAACATTCGCTTTGATGAGATGATCAAAGCGTTTGGGTTTATGCAGACTTATGGAGAAGCCTGCGTTTACAAGAAAGTGAGTGGGAGCTCCGTAGCATTTCTCATATTATATGTGGATGACATACTATTGATGGGAAATGATATAGAATTCTTGGAGAGCATAAAGGCCTATTTGAACAAGTGTTTTTCAATGAAGGACCTTGGAGAAGCTGCTTATATATTAGGCATCAAGATCTATAGAGATAGATCGAGACGCCTCATCGGTCTTTCACAAAGTACGTACCTTGACAAGATTTTGAAGAAGTTCAGAATGGATCAGTCCAAGAAGGGGTTCTTGCCTGTATTGCAAGGTGTGCGATTGAGCACGGCTCAATGCCCGACCACGGCAAAAGATATAGAAGAGATGAGTGTCATCCCCTGTGCCTCAGCCATAGGGTCTATTATGTATGTCATGTTGTGTACCAGACCCGATGTAAACCTTGCCGTAAGTTAGGTAGGTAGGTACGAAAGTAATCCCAGCAAGGAACACTGGAAAGCGGTCAAAAACATCCTGAAGTACCTGAAAAGGACTAAGGATATGTTTCTCATTTATGGAGGTGCCGAAGAGCTCGTCGTAAAGGGTTACGTCGACGCCAGCTTCGACACAGATCTGGATGACTCCAAGTCACAAACCGGATACGTGTATATTTTGAATGGAGGGGCAGTAAGCTGGTGCAGTTGCAAGCAGAGCGTCGTGGCGGGATCTACATGTGAAGCAGAGTATATGGCAGCCTCGGAGGCAGCACAAGAAGCAGTCTGGGTGAAGGAGTTCATTACCGACCTAGGAGTCATACCCAATGCGTCGGACCCGATGACTCTCTTTTGTGACAACACTGGAGCAATTGCCCTTGCGAAGGAGCCCAGGTTTCACAGGAAGACCAGGCATATCAAGCGTCGCTTCAACTCCATTCGTGAAAGTGTTCAAAATGGAGACATAGAGATTTGTAAAATACATACGGACCTGAATGTGGCAGATCCGTTGAATAAACCTCTCCCTAGAGCAAAACATGATCAACATCAAAATTCCATGGGTGTGCGATTCATCACAATGTAACTAGACTATTGTCTCTAGTGCAAGTGGGAGACTGTTGGAAATATGCCCTAGAGGCAATAATAAAAGGATTATTATATTTCCTTGTTCATGATAATCGTCTATTGTTCATGCTATAATTGTATTGTCCGGAAATCATAATACATGTGCGAATACATAGACCACAATGTGTCCCTAGTAAGCCTCTAGTTGACTAGCTCGTTTATCAATAGATAGTCATGGTTTCCTGACTATGGACATGGGGATGTCATTGATAACGGGATCACATCATTAGGAGAATGATGTGATGGACAAGACCCAAACCTAAGCATAGCACAAAAGATCATATAGTTCGTTTGCTAGAGCTTTTCTGAATGTCAAGTATCATTCCTTAGACCATGAGATTATGAAACTCCCGGATGCCGTAGGAGTGCTTTGGGTGTATCAAACGTCACAACGTAACTGGGTGACTATAAGGGTGCACTACAGGTATCTCCGAAAGTGTTTGTTGGGTTGGCATGAATCGAGACTGGGGTTTGTCACTCCGTATGACGGGGAGGTATCTTTGGGCCCACTCGGTAAGACATCATCATAATGAGCTCAATGTGATCAAGGTGTTGTTCACGGGATGATGTGTTACGGGAACGAGTAAAGAGACTTGCCGGTAACTAGATTGAACAAGGTATCGGTATACCAACGATCGAATCTCGGGCAAGTATCGTACCGATAGACGAAGGAAATTGAGTACGGGATTGATTAAGTCCTCGACATCGTGGTTCATCCGATGAGATCATCGAGGAGCATGTGGGAGCCAACATGGGTATCCAGATCCCGCTGTTGGTTATTGACCGGAGATCGTCTCGGTCATGTCTGCATGTCTCCCGAACCCGTAGGGTCTACACACTTAAGGTTCGGTGACGCTAGGGTTGTAAAGATATTAGTATGCAGCAAATCGAAGGTTGTTCAGAGTCCCGGATGAGATCCCAGACGTCACGAGAGGTTCCGGAATGGTCCGGAAGTAAAGAATTATATATAGGAAGTGTCGTTTCGGCCATCGGGATTGATCTGGGGGTCACCGGTATTGTACCGGGACCACCAGATAGGTCCCGAGGGTCCACTGGGTGGGGTCACCCATCCCGGAGGGCCCCGTGGTCTGAAGTGGGGAGGGAACCAGCCCATATTGGGCTGGTGCGCCCCCCCATGGGCCTCCCCCTGCGCCTAGGGTTGGAAACCCTAGGGCAGGGGGCGCCCCACTTGCCTTGGGGGGCAAGGTTCCCCCCCTTGGCCGCCGCCCCCCTGGAGATGCATCTCCAGGGCCGGTGCCCCCCCCCTAGGGGGCCTATATAAAGGGGGGGAGGGAGGGCAGCCGCACCCTGCAGCCTTGGCGCCTCCCTCTCCCCTGTTACACCTCTCCCTCTCTCCGTAGACGCTTGGCGAAGCCCTGCTGGAATTCTGCTGCATCCACCACCATGCTGTCGTGCTGCTGGATCTTCATCAACCTCTCCTTCCCCCTTGCTGGATCAAGAAGGAGGAGACGGAATCCCGACCGTACGTGTGTTGAACGCAGAGGTGCTGTCCGTTCGGCACTAGGTCATCGGTGATTCGGATCACGGCGAGTACGACTCCATCATCCACGTTCTTCTTGAACGCTTCCGTTGCGATCTACAAGTGGTATGTAGATGATCTCCTATCCCCTCATTGCTAGAATACTCCATGGATAGATCTTGGTGATGCGTAGGAAAATTTTAATTTCTGCTACGATCCCCAACATAATGATCATGAAACTTCAGATCAAGTTACTACGGAACCTCGTAGGTCAACCAGAGTGGTATGGTAATCCTATTCTGGAAGTCATGTTACTAGACCATGACGAACCTACAAACTATGAGGAAGCGATGATGAGCCCAGATTCCACGAAATGGCTTGAGGCCATGAAATTCGAGATGGGGTCCATGTATGAGAACAAAGTGTGGACTTTGGTTGAATTGCCCGATGATCGGCAAGCAATAAAGAATAAATGGATCTTCAAGAAGAAGACTGACTTTGACGGTAATGTTACTGTCTACAAAGCTTGACTTGTTGCGAAAGGTTTTCGACAAGGTCAAAGAGTTGAGTGAAGCTGCTTATATATTGGGTATCAAGATCTATAGAGATAGATCAAGACGCTTAATTGGACTTTCACAAAGCACATACCTTAATAAAGTTTTGAAGAAGTTCAAAATGTATCAGTAAAAGAAAGGGTTCTTGCCTGTGTTACAAGGTGTGAAGTTGAGTCAGACTCAATGCCCGACCACTGTAGAAGATAAAGAGAAAATGAAAGTCATTCCCTATGCCTCAGCCATAGGTTCTATCATGTATGCAATGTTGTGTACCAGACCTGATGTGTTCCTTGCTATAAGTTTAGCAGGGAGGTACCAAAGTAATCCAGGAATGGATCACTGGATAGCGGTCAAGAAAATCCTGAAATACCTGAAAAGGACTAAGGATACGTTTCTCGTTTATGGAGGTGACAAAGAGCTTGTCGTTAATGGTTACGTCGATGCAAGCTTTGACATTGATCCGGATGACTCTAAGTCGCAAACCAGATATGTATTTATATTAAATGGTGGAGTTGTAAGTTAGTACAGTTTCAAGCAGAGCGTCGTGGCGGGATCTACGTGTGAAGCTGAGTACATAGCTGCTTCGAAAGCAGCAAATGAAGGAGTCTGGATGAAGAAGTTCATATCCGATCTAGGTGTAATATCTAGTGCATCGGGTCCAATGAAAATGTTTTGTGACAATACTGGAGCAATAGCCTTGGCGAAAGAATCCAGATTTACCAAGAGAACCTAACACATCAAGAGACGCTTCAATTCCATCCAAGATCAAGTCAAGGAGGGCGACATAGAGATTTGCAAAATACATACAGATTTGAATGTTGCAGACCCGTTGACTAAGCCTCTTCCACGAGAAAAACATGATCAGCACCAAGACTCCATGGGTGTTGGAATCATTATTATGTAATCTAGATTATTGACTCTAGTACAAGTGGGAGATTGAAGGAAATATGCCCTAGAGGCAATAATAAAATTGTTATTTGTATTTTCTTATATCATGATTAATGTTTATTATTCATGCTAGAATTGTATTAACCAGAAACTTAGTACATGTGTGAATACATAGACAAAATAAATGTCCCTAGTATGCCTCTACTTGACTATCTCGTTAATCAAAGATGGTTAAGTTTCCTCACCATAGACATGTGTTGTCATTTGATGAACGGGATCACATCATTAGAGAATGATGTGATGTACAAGACCCATCCGTTAGCTTAGCATTATGATCGTTTAGTTTATTGCTATTGCTTTCTTCATGACTTACACATATTTCTCTGACTATGAGATTATGCAACTCCCGAATACCGGAGGAACACCTTGTGTGCTATCAAACGTCACAACATAACTGGGTGATTATAAAGATGCTCTACAGGTGTCTCCAAAGGTGTTTGTTGGGTTGGCATAGATCAAGATTAAGATTTGTCACTCCGTGTATCGGAGAGGTATCTCTGGGCCCTCTCGGTAATGCACATCACTATAAGCCTTGCAAGCAATGTAACTAATGAGTTAGTTGCAGGATGATGCATTACGGAATGAGTAAAGAGACTTGCCGGTAACGAGATTGAACTAGGTATGATGATACCGACGATCGAATCTCGGGCATGTAACATACCGATGAGAAAGGGAATAACGTATGTTGTTATGCGGTTTGACCGATAAAGATCTTCGTAGAATATGTAGGAACCAATATGAGCATCCAGGTTCCGCTATTGGTTATTCACCGGAGGTGTGTCTCTGTCATGTCTACATAGTTCTAGAACCCGTAGGGTCCGCACGCTTAACGTTCGATGACGATTTGTATTATGAGTTATGTGTTTTGGGGACCGAAGTTTGTTCGGAGTCCCGGGTGAGATCACCGACATGACGAGGAGTCTCGAAATGGTCGAGAGGTAGAGATTGATATATTGGAAGGTTATATACGGACACCGGAATGGTTCCGAAGAAGTTCGGTGAATTTTTGGAGTACCGGGAGGTTACCGGAACCCCTGGAAAAGTTAATGAGCCTCATGGGCCATAGTGGAGAGAGGGAGGCACGCTACAGGAGGTGGCGCGCCCCCCCTGCCCAATTCAAATTGGACAAGGGGTGGGGGCGCGCCCCCCTTTCCTTCTCCCTCTCCCCCTCTTTCCCCTTCCCCTCCTCGTTGGAAGGAATGGGGGCGAATCCTACTAGGAGTGATGTCCTAGTAGGACTCCCCCCATGGCGCGCCACCCCCCATGGTCGTGTTGACTGAACTCTCCCTCGACCCTCTGCTGGATCAAGAGTTTGAGGGACGTCATCGAGCTGAACGTGTGCTGAGCTCGGAGGTGCCGTACGTTCGGTACTTGGATCGGTTGGATCACGAAGACGTTCGATTACATCAACCGCGTTATACTAACGCTTCCACTTTCGGTCTACAAGGGTACGTGGACACACTCTTCCCTCTCGTTGCTATGCATCTCCTAGATAGATCTTACGTGAGCGTAGGATTTTTTTTGAAATTGCTTGCTACGTTCCCCAACACGGATATCGTTGACGACTGAAGGAACGCCGTCGATTCGCCGCCGTGGGATACGTGGCTCCGCGGCGAGCGCGACATCCGGCCGCAGTCGTACTTTACAGGGTGTCTACTGAGCCCACGGCCACGCGCGCTCTCCCAGCCCGCCCGGTCACGCGGGCGCAGGCTAGTGTGCGGCCTCACCCCTACACCGTCGCCGTGTCCTTCCCTTTCCCCTTCACCACCCGAGCCAATGACGGTCGCCGAGGAGAAGGGCCTCATGAGGCAGGTGATGAAGGACTCCCTCCGCACCAACGACTAGTGCCAATGGCTGGGCCTCCACGGGATGATAGCCCTGTGAGCGGCCGGCGTCGTCGCCTTCCCCGAGCTAGACGCCTACATCAAGGAGGAGGCCATGGAGGAGGTGCGGCCAGAGGCGGCGACGAAGGAGCCAACGGGAAGGAACCCGACATTGGTCGGGCAGTCCTGGACATGGACGAAAACCATGCGGTGCACACTCGAGGTAGACCCCGGCCACTGGTCACAATCCCCACCGCGCGAAGAGGGTGTGCAGGTGCTACCGCAGCCGGCACAGCAGGCGCCTCCGCCCTGGCAGGGACCGCCATCCTACCTCTGGCAGCCACCTCCATACGTCGACCTCACCGGCGACGATGACGAGTAGACGGCGGGCATGGAAGGCAACGGCGGCCACGATGGCGACGACGGCCCTTATCTAGTTTTCGTTATGTATTTATTGTTTAAATGCTGAACTTAGGTAATGTGGACGTTTTAATGTCTGTATTAATATTTTTGAGTTGTTTTCAATGTTTATTTGGGTTTTTTGGGGGTTTATATTCACGTCAAAAAAAGGACCGTTTGACCGGTTGGGCGCACGACCGCAATCAGATGACCATGTAAGTTTTCCTGCCCAAAACGAACGAAAAGCGGACGAAGTGAAAATCTGTTTGGGGTCATGCGTTAGAGTTGCCCTGAGCAAATGCTTATAATCCTGCAAAGTACGGTATGTTCACCCGAAAAAAAAAGTACTGTATGTCCAAACGTCACCGTAAGAAACACTCCTATAGAATCAGAAATCCATTCCTACGATGCTCGTGTGAAATTCATTTGTTCCAAGCAGGGATAAAAATGTGCTAGGAGCACATTTTGCATACCGTATCCACGTGGATGCATCACATCAGCCGGCGCAGTACATTCCGGGCAGGCGTGGCAGCAGCAAGTGGTCAGGTCAGTTGTTGGGCACCACCCGTGGATGCATGCATGATGCATAGACCGCTCGCTGTCGCACGCTGCACGCTCCGTACCCTCGCGTTCTTCTGCCATGGACAAGACCTGCTGGCACGTACTGCTCCCGCCATGGCCGTGCGAGTGCGATGTGCCCGGCGGAATCATTTCCCGCCCTTGGTAGCCGTCTCCTCCCTCCTCAGCTACGCGCACACGAACGAGCGATCGATCGACGACGGACCCGGCCGGTGGGAGGCCAAACCACGCGCGGGCCCACGGACGGCCTTCCATCGTCAAACACTCTTTCAAAACCCCTCCTAAGAGCAACTCCAACTGGCGCCAAAAAAAGCTCCGCGCACTAAAATTTTACTTTTTTGGGCGCCGCGCATCTCCAGCAGAGGCTGTAGCGCTAAAAGTTTTGGGCGGGTGCTGAAAAACGCTATCGCGCGCAGCATATTTTGAGCTACGGATTGGGTGCGCTTTACAATTTGCACTGTTTGCTTTTTGAGCGTGCGTCTTTGGGCGTCTGCTAAAGCAATATTGGTCCCGACACACTAAAAATGCTAAAGTGACACGCTATAACTATTATTGGACGCGAGATTTTTGTGCGACCATTGGAGATGCTCTAAGACGCGTCCCTTTCGTCAAATGAGGCACTGTCTGCCCCGTCCCCGCGTCGCACTTAATATAAAGCCCGGCGAGAAAGGGAAAGAGAGAGCGAATGAGCACTGTACACACGAGAGCGAGCGAGCCGGAGAGAATGAATGAAAACTGTTCAGCGCATAGGGAGAGAGAGTGCGTACCACGTATATAGTGCAGGTGGTCCTGGCTGGCTGCACCCCAGGGATCAGGACCATTGCCCGTTACAGTATCTTATTTGTTCACGTAACCCTGTGCATTTCTCTTTTATTTATGGGGCGTTGAAGCATACGCATATGCAAGTGAAACGCACGCCCTGCACCTTCTTTTTTCCTCCACTCATGCTTTACTTATTACTGAGTGGCACAGAAGTCCCAGAGAAGTTCCAAGCCCCGCAGAGTTAAGTTACGCGAGGAAGGAAACTGAAACCCGACCGTGGCGCGGCGCGGATTGTTCCAGCTCCCATCCGCCGCCCGGATTCCGACGCACGTAGCAGTACTGTACGTACGTGCATCAGCGGCGGTCGATGCCGGCCAGCCGGCCGGCCGCTTCGACCGATCGCGCATGACTGAATGACAGAATAGACGTACGCAGAGCGGGCAAACTGTCGTCGCGTGTGGGAGAGAACTTGGGCAGCAACAGCATGCATCCACAGCTAGCTATGCTAGACGTAGAAGGCTTTGGGCCCTTGCCTATATAAGCTAGGGCAGGCGGCCTGGGCTGTGGCACGCACCAGCTACGCAGCAGTACTTGCACCAGCTGTGGTTGTAGACTTGTATGTATAGCGTGACAGTGTAGTGTAGCCATGAGTAGCTACCACCACCACTACCACTAGAGCTAGTGTAGCAGCTTGGAGCCGTAGAGATGCAACGGGTAGGTCATTGCGTTTTTATCAGGGTGTTTAGATCACTAGTGACTAGAGACTAGAGACTAGTAGTAGTCACTCTTAGTCAGTAAACCTCCAAACACCCCTGACTACTGGGTGACTAAAACTAGTTTAGTGCCTAGTCACCTCACCCAACTAAGAGGGTGCTTGGATCAAAGGGACTATTTTTAGTCTGACTAAAAATAGTCTCTTTTAGAGGCTAAAGTTTCAAGCACCCCTAACTAAAAGGGGACTAGAACTAGTCTTGAAGCTAAAAAGTTTTAGTCAAGGGAACCCTACTAAAATATGGATTAGCTCTCTCTCTCCTTATTTAATTCCCCTACTTTAACACATGCAAGTTCATGATTGGATGGTTTGGAGGATAATAAATGCTCAATAACTTGATTTTAGTCTCTTTAGTATTTGGATCCAAGCATGGGTGAGGCTAGCAAGTTTTAGTCCCACTACTTTTAGTCATGGGACTAAAACGTATCCAAGCATCCTCTAAAAGTGACTAGAGACTAGTAATAATCAACTTTAGTCAGTAAACCTCCAAACACCCCTGACTTTTACTGACTAAAGTCCCTCTCTCTCTTCTCTAATTGGTGTTATCTTCCAAACATTTAATACTGAAACATTTAATGCTGACTAGTAGTAGTCACCTTTTAAACAGGCCCTGACTAAAAACTTATAATCTGACTACTACTAGTCACATGACTAGAGAGCATCCAAACACCCTCTATGGCACGAAGAAAGGCTTCGGCCACGGTCCAAAAAGAGACAGGGGATCAAAGAGGGAGGCTGCCTGCCTGCCTGCAAACGTAAAGCCGGTGGCGGGCGCCTAGCCAATCTATGCGATGCATGTGGGACGGCGGTAGGAGGAGGAGGAAGAAACCATAGGGTGGCATGCATGGCATTGGCATGGTGCCATGCCAACGTTGGTCGTTGCACATGTGGCGATGCGCGCATGCATGCATGCATGTGGGCGGCACAAGCGAATTCAATGTCCTTTGCTGCTCGCTTGCTTGCTCCCTTGGCTCGAGCAGCATGTATGGCATGGCATGGCATGGCATGGGGCCTACGTAGCTTGGAGCAGGTGCGCCGCCGCTCAAGGTGGATCGCAACAGGTTAGTAGGGTAAAAGACTAAAAGGGTATTAGCAGTGAGATTCTTGATGGTCAAAAGAGTAAAGGTTAGGGCACCACTTAACAATGCGTGGTTTTGGTGACTGGTGCTAATTAGAGTGGCATCTTTGACCCATGCCATCAAAGCTGATCAGTGCTTTTGGCAGAGAACGGCTGTAAATAAGGAGTGCTTCAATGGGGGTGGGGTGGGGTGGTGTGAGCTCTGCGGCGTGAGAATGTTTACTGCGGGGGCAACTGGGGCGAGGAGATGCTCTGATGCATCGGCTCAAGATCATGTGCTTACCTGGTAGCTGATGGACCTAGCTAGCCGCTGGCCTGGTGGCATTGCAGTGCAGTTAAGAGGGTGTTTGGATACGTTTTAGTCCCATGACTAAAAGTAGTGGGACTAAAACTTGCTAGCCTCACCCATGCTTGGATCCAAATACTAAAAAGACTAAAATCAAGTTATTGAGCATTTATTATTCTCCAAACCATCCAATCATGAACTTGCATGTGTTAAAGTACAGGAATTAAATGAGGGGAGAGAGAGTTAATCCATATTTTAGTAGGGTTCCCTTGACTAAAACTTTTTAGCCTCAATACTAGTTCTAGTCTCCTTTTAGTCAGGGCTGCTTGGAACTTTAGCCTCTAAAAAAGACTATTTTTAGTCAGACTAAAAATAGTCCCTTGGATCCGAGCACCCTCTAACTGCAGGAAATAAAAGGCAGACAAACTCCTCTTTCGAGGCGATATTGAAGGATTCTGGATAGCATTTCGGTGAATGTGTCATTCCAGTTTAGTACTCCCTCCGGTCCTTTTTACTCTGCATATTAGGTTTTTCTAAAGTCAATCTCATCGAACTTTGACCAAGTTTATATAAAAAATTATTGACATTTACATAACAACATCAATATCATCAGATTCATCTCAGAATATATTTTCATATTATATTTATTAGATATTATAGATGCTAATAATTTTTAATATAAATTTGGTCAAACTTAGGTAAGTTTGACTTTCGGCAAATCCAATGTGCAGAGTAAAAAGGACCGGAGGGAGTACGTACTACCTTTCCTGTTTCAGATATTAAGAAGATTTGTAGTGCATCCAAATAATCGGTCATTCTTTTTCATACACTCCATCCCCTTCCCCTTGCTCTTCAGTTCGTCTAGAGGCATGTTCTTTTATTTGAAAACAAAATAGGAGTATGGATTCACTTCTTATTTTTAAATCAAAAAATTGACCGTAGAAATCTGACTGTAGATCCACACCCATGCGGAAAGTTTCCCATCAAACTCCCGAAACATATGGCCCACACCGCTATGCATCGATCCATTTGAGTGTTTTCTTAGGACTGGTGTCATCCTACATACTTTTTTTTAAATAGCTAAACGTCTGTAGTCTGAAAATCCAATTTGTGTCAGTCGATTTTTGCTAGAAGGAAGCAGACACTAAAGGGAAGGAAGAAACCGCCGTAGTGAAGCAAAGGGAGGGGGGGGGGGGCATGGGAGGGTGGGGCGACGAGGTGGCCGCGGGCGGCGGTGGCCAACAGTTCGGCCGGTGGTACCCGGTTGGGGGAAGAAGAAGTGGAAGGTGGTCTGAAGGTTGAAGAAGTAATCTACACCGCTTGTTTTTCATTCAACGCCTGAGACAAAATGGACTGAAGTAAATTGAAATTTCAGTCGACTTACCAGTACCATTTCCTTTTTCCTTCTTCTTTCGTTCCACTATAATTAAACAAACTCGAAGTCATGTTGGCTTTTCGTGGAATGCGGTTCCCTTTTGACGGAAATCGTGCATTGCTCACTTACGTGGCACAGTGCAGCTCCGAAGTTTTCAAGATTATTTAGGAGCAGAATTTAGTGCCACATGTCTGCGTCCGTGAATACGCACTTCATGTACATGCACGCGTCGTATACTTGATCGAGAAGCCCGCGCCCGTGCTCGTGCATGCAAGAGGGCAGATCTAGAGATCGCAGTAATCACACGAAGCACGTACGCCCTATGTTAAGCAGTACTGGAGCGTACGCGCCCATGCGTGTCCTCCCTCCCGTGTCAATTAAAAGCTTCACGTAAGCCACTGCTCTGCTTCGCTAGTTATGGACGCACGTTGCACCGCGGAAAAACTAGCCCTGTGGAAGCGTACGTATAGTTTTTTGCCCATGTGCATGCATGCATGAACATGGACGATGACACAGTCACCGCTCAAAGAAAGAGCGTGTGCGTGTGATAGGTGTTGAGAAATAAAAACATGTGATCAATTATATGGAAGGGATGCCTTCCAGAAGGTGTCTGTTGAGGAAGAGGTGTCTCCCCATCACACCCTTCATCATGTATATAAGTGGGTCTCCCACATTGCAATGAAACAAGTGGATCATTTGTGTCTCTCCTTTGTCTTCTTTACTTTGATACTACAACACGTTATCAGCACTTCGCTCTCCGTTGAGACCAAAAGGCCATCCGAGATGGGAGACACTATCGGCAACGCTTCTCTACAGGATCCAGCCCATCGTTGTCTCTATGGATGGATACAGACGGATCCATTGCTTCTTGCCGCGTCTTGATACTTCACCCCTTGACGCGGACGCTCTTGCATCGGCGATGATGGCTGGCGCACGACAAGGCTGGTTGGTGCGGCCACTACGCGCGCGAAGGGGCGCCAAGCCTGCGCGGCGGATCTCATCCTCAGCGCTGCTCCTTCCGGCGGCAACAACGCCCGCGCATGCGTTGCTCTTCACTATATCATCTAGGCCAAAACGGCAAGGCCGTGAGGAGCAGGGCCGGCCCATAGGCCGGGGCAACGGATCAACCGCCCTGGGCCCCTGGGAGGTAGGGGCCCCGGCCCAAATAGTAGTACAGTTTATGTATTAGGATATTTTTTCTTTAGGTCCAGAAAAATAAGAGGAAAAAAAAGAAGGCCCAAGCCCACCACGTAGCTAGCACTCATGGACCGATAGAAACCATCGCTAGTTCGCTACGCTGATGCAGCACTGAGTCGATCTCCTGGAGCTCCAGTCCCCTCGCCTCCTCGGCTCCTCCCCAAATTCTCCAATCCCAGATAACAGCGCCGCCGCTCCCGTGCACTTCCAAATTCGAGGTGCCGCTCCCTTGCATCCATTAATGGAGACCGATGGTGCTATTCCCTTTCCCAATCATCTCTCTTTGCATCCTCAACGTTCCCCATCAAGTACACGTTTGAGGCATCACCACATCAGAGATGGTACGCCTCCCTCCAATTCTTCTCTTCCTAGTTCATACTCTTCTGTTGGCCTGTAATTCAAAGCTTCATTGGATCCAAATTGGATCCAGGGATGAGAAGGGGGGACGGGGAATGAGTGTTTCAGCCATGCAGATCTGGGAAGCTACATCGACAATTCGACATCAAGCCATATGCTCATGTTCAGGTGCTTTTGTTACATGTATTGACTGTTTTTTTGGCAATTGTTTGGTGACATATCTTTTAAAAAATGTTAATCAATGAGAAAAGGAAGTGAAAAAAACTTAAGAGATGAACTGGTAAACTCACAGAAAGGTTCAATTGACATTTTTTTATAGAAAAGGTAGTTAGAACCGGTAGTTCTTTGAAAACTTGAAGTGTTCAGAAGTATATTTGGCTTCTTACTTAGCTCAAAAGATTTTTATTGAATGCTATTTAATTACGCAATGTTGTGCTAAATTTGTAGAAACAGTTTCTCAAAGTTATGTTGAATTAGATGATCTCTTCTTGGAATTACGACTACGACAAATGACTATACCAGAATCTGATGTGCCATTGCGTGCTATGGCGATTTTCGAGTTTGTTAGAGACATAGACTCTTTTCTAAATATATTAATAGCTTACTGAATTTTATTTGCTGTAGCATTCACTGTAGCATCAGCTGAACACATTTTCTCCAAGTTGAAGTTACTGAAAAACTATTTGAGATTATCAATGTCACAGGAAAGATTGAATGGTCTTGCTACTTTATGCATTGAGAAAGAAAAGTTGTATGAAATAAATATTGATGTCTAGATCTGATCATCATATTCAGGAAGCTTTGGAGATGTTTTCTTCGGCTGAAGACATCGAGTAATGAACAGACTGAAGAAAATAGAATCTAATGTAAGTTCTCATGCATTAACATTATATCTCATGATAACACAAACACTTCTAGTTGCTATCAGTTTTGACAAGGTTTACATACTTAGAAGAGCGAGGTGATTGTCTCTTTGTGCCCCTTAGAAGAGCGATCTTTTGTAGAACTATATTTTTTCCATACTATTAGAATGTAGCTCTCTAGACCATGAATCTATGCTATGTATTGAATTGCTTTCGAAATACAATAAACTCTGAATTGTTATTTGTCCATAAGGGCCCTATTTTGTCGTCTCGCCCCAGGGCCCCGAATATGTATGGACCGGCCCTGCAGCAGAGTCTTCCCGGCACATAGGTGATGACTGGCGCACGGAGCGTCACTCTTACCGCGATCGCGGCTCCCGACGCGCTCACATCTCCCGGTGGGGTGACAACCGACAGAGGCGATAAACGGCGGCATCCATGGGCCTGCGCCTGCGCAGCGTTGCTCATACCTCGGGGCAGCGGCGGCTCAAGGCGAGGCACGGCCGGCAACGACGCCTCTTCACGGCGACGCACGGGACCGGTGGCGGTGGTTATTCCCCTCGGGAAATTGGTAACCGGACGGGAGAGAAGGAAATGAATCCTATCTCCTTGGTGATTTTACAAATCAGTCACTGGATTGTTTGTTAATCCTGGAAAAGTTCCTGCTTTCTCTGATTTACGGCATATGCTTAGATCTTGCGTTTTAGCCCCATGGCTTTAGTACTTTAACAATAAAATATAGTTTTTTTGCATGTTAAGCCATGGGCTTCAGAGCAAATATGCAGGTAGACCGTTGGTAAATTGCATAATAATAAATTATGCATCATTTTACATCATGTAAAATGACTGTATAAGACCATAGGTCTTATTGTATTACGTGAGTAATACTGTTGCAAAGAAATATGTTGACTCCATTATTCGAATGGAATATGGAATTTGCTTGCAAAACTTTGGAAAACGGAAGGTGGTACAGTGTATGACATTGCATGATTATGTTATGTCTACACACCTTATGTCAACAAACTGATATGACAATTTTTAAATCTGCACACAACTTACGGATTGGTTAAGCCAATGTATAACTTTGTTCACAACTGAGAGGTCTATGTCACCGTGTGGCGACCACCTTCAATGTGTTTTAATTAACACAAGGTTCTGCAAAGTACCATAAGGGTGAGGTCTACACCACTTGGTGGTGATTACCTCTGTGTGTTCTACAAATATGATCTACACCATGTTATGGTGATTATCTATCTGTAGAAAGTCATATTATGGGTCGTTTAGGCTTTTCCTAGACCTTTATGTGGATTTAGCACATCATAGTAATGAAATAATTTTTCGTTTGGAGCTATGATGTTTGCATTATTGGTGACTACCTTCATGATCTTTTTCCAAATACTTGTCAATTTCATAGCATGTGTCATTGGTTGTGACTATAGTGTCACATACTCCACCAGGAGATGAACCCAAGGCATTGATGATTATGCTTCATATTATGCTATGATGAGAATTATGCAAAACACTTGCATATTTTGGTGATTACCTTCCATCCATACACAACTTATGAGATGCCATCATAGCTATGAATTAAGTTTCATGCACAACCGAGTGGTTCATGCCATTTTATGGTGATTACCTTCATGTGTTATACATAACATAAGGTTGTATAGGCTATGATCAATGGGAATTGTTCATAAGAGTGAGGCACAAGTAGATGGTCGACTACCTCTATTTGTTTTAAGAAAATTAAAGATTTGTCCCTTCTGAGGTGACTACCTTTACTTGGAACATCCACACCACACTGTGGTGTTCTTATGGAAGGCTTACCCTATGGGTCACTAAGAATCACCATCACCACGATTATGCTTAGCTATGGCATTTTCATCCTACTTAATTTACTGAAGGTAAATTAATGCATGATAATTTCATGCAACATATGGCTGACCTTTTTGGAAAGGCGATGCGATAAGATGACATTTGGTGGGAGTAACTATTTAAGATGGGTCCTGGACATAAAGATTTTTTTCGACCCGGGGCCTTATTGCCACGGAAACTCCATCTGCAGTAAATGTCATGGCTATTTATAAATAGCTAAGAATATGCATATTTGCATTTATGTACCATCGCAATGGCTCAGTTCTCAACTGAGTATGTAATGGATAATGAACATCCATTTTTCCCTTTGAGCCTTCATTGAGGCGAGATATATTGTTATAAGCATCACATGAATGATTACTCATTCATTGTCAGGACTTTGAGTTCGTTGAGCCTTATAGTTCTGTTGTCAATAAATCAACACTGTTGAGATTATGTGATAAGGCGGCTCCAGGTGCATATCTGAATATAAGTCCTTATTGCACTTTACGTTTTCCTAGGATGATAAACAGAAATATCATCTTTGTTTCAGGTTTGCAATGCCTGAAATTCATGCTAGTGCTCTTAGTACTAAGCAACAGTGGTTACACTAGTAGAAAAACAGCCTTTTGTCCCGGTTCCCGAACCGGGACTAAAGGGTCGTTAGTAACACCCTCACCCTTTAGTCCTGGTTCAAACCAGAACAGGGACAGGTGGTCCTCCACGTGGCCTGTGCGCCGAGCCCAGGCAGGAGGGCCTTTGGTCCTGGTTGGTGGCACCAACCGGAACCAATAGACCTCCACGCGTCAGCATTTCTGTGGCTGGGGTTTTTGGTTTTTTTTAGGGAGGGGGGGGGTTGGGGGTTTTGGGGGGTTAATTTAGGTATTTCATATATTGTGTTAGATAGCTAATTGATAGAGAGAAGTGTCCTCTCTTATGTCCGTGCTTGGTCGACGCTACGTACTATACATATGTATAGAGAGGACTAGGCACGCTAACTAGCTAGTAAGCAGACGAAGGAAACAGAAGATCGTCATGAACATATATGCATACAGAGAGAAGTGATATCGACCACCTCTCCTTCTCCGAGAGATTGGTCGAACAAAAAGTTCTCATATATCTATCGTCCGACACTACCGGCTACATATATACAATAATTATCTTTTACAAATATAATCTCCTAACTTATGGACGCATGGTCCACATAGTATTCTCCGTCTTCAGCGATCACGTGGTCAAGAAAGAATGCCGCCAATTCCTCTTGAATTGCTCGCATGCGATCTGGTGCTAGGAGTTCATTCCGCATCCGAAACATCTAATTTGAAGAAGGGGTGAATACATACATACATACATACATATATATATATATATATATATATATATATATATATATATATATATATATATATATATATAAATGAATGAAACTCAACACAAATGATGGTAATAAAATAAAATTGTGAATATTGTTATTTACGCACTTCATATTGTTCGTCAGTGTACCCGCCCCGCTCACAGGTCGTGTGGCGGATGGGCTCGCAGACGTAGTATCCATAGAAATCATTCCCTTGTTCCTGACACAACCACTTTACAAGAAATAGAGGTCAATCAAACAGATAAGCAAGAATGCCAAATGGTATTGATGAAACTAGCGCTTGAATCAATAGCTAGGAGACGTGCGGAACATGGTACTATAGTACTTACTTTCGGGTATCTAAATTCCAGCTCCTTCGGCAGTCCGGGGATTGTGTGCTGAATTTTCTCCAAACCCCGCCAGACAAAAGAAAACAATTACTTGATATCAGGAAATGAACAAATTTGCTGATATGGTGGATAATGATCGATTTAACTTACTTCTTGAGGATTTCAGTCATGTCCGCATACTCCTGGGGATCTTTTCGTCTCGAGTCCAAGACAGTTACTACTCCCTGCTCAAGCCTAATCTCCAGGAGAATATAGTGGAAACTGCGCACGCATGCATAACTCAGCAATTACATTACTATAACCTGGACTAATATATAAGGGAAACCGAATATGCATAAGACAACACTCACTTGAAGTTGTAAGGAAAGAGTATTATATCTTTGTGTTCATTTATTTTGAATGGTCGTAGCAAGTTGGCCTCGGTTTCTGCGGCATGATCTTTAACCTGAACTGCATCTATGAGATTTGTGTTAATGAACCCAATATCACCGATTTGTCTTTTCTTCAATTCGGCGATCTTCAATCTGCATAATATAGTGAGGATAATTATAAATACATGCAATGAAAGAGCTGAGCTATATAGAGAGACTTAATGACAGAAGTAGTAGCACTTACAGACGGTAGAAGGTGACCGTTGCTTTATCGAGGGCCAATTGATTGAAAAACTAAAAGAACTCCTCAAATGGAACATGCAACAGTTCAGTTCCAACGAGGTCATGCTCCTTTTTAAATCTCAGATACAAAGTATTCCTCCCCCCAGACTCTCTGCAGGTTTTCATGTACCAATCATGCAATCTTGGCATCATCGTTGATAGAGATCTTTCATCTTTGACGAGAGGCTTCCCGTACTCGTATCTGTGTACCTGCACGTCCAGGAAATCATAATGTACATCGTCGGGCAGGTAATCGTCAAGATTGTTATAACCGGGCACCATCCTCGGATCGACGCAAGGCACCTTGAGCGGGGGGCACGATTGCTTTGCTTGTTCGCCGAGCTGGGCAATTTGTTTCCCAGCTCGTCGTTCTTTCATCCTTTGATCACTGACAGTACTTCCCGACCGCTCCGCTTCGGCAAATGCCTTTCCAATATTCCGCTCATAGTTGCCTTTCGGCGGAGACTTGGGTGGTTTTGCCAGGGCAGCCAGAGTGCGCTTCACTTTCACCTGATCTAGCTTCTCCTTCGGAGGTGGATGTCTCTGTGCTTTCAACCCTTGAAACCGGTCATCCTTCTCGGTTCGCGCGATCTTCGCGTTCTCCTCCGGGCTCATCTCGTATGGTAACTTCTCTGGAGTCTTCAGAGAAGGACCGAATATGTATGTCCTCCTGCCTCTGGCTGTATTGCTAGACACCAGCAGAGCAGACGGAGCGGCAGTCTTCTTTACTTGCTTACGAGGCAGAGGAGAAGGACTACGATGCCCCGGAGCAGCTGCCGGAGCGGCGGCGGGTCTCTTCCGCCCTTGCTGACGAGGCGGAGAAGGAGTAGGCTGGTTGCTCGGGCGCGCCGGCGCAGGCGGAGACGGAGGCGGAGTGCCGCCATGCGCCGGAGAAGGAGCCGGCCGAGGGCCCTGATCGTCACTCGCCGGAGGAGGAGGCGGTGGAGGAGGCGGAGTGCCCTGACTCGCCGGAGGAGGAGGAGGAGGCGGAGGCGTCCAGTTTGTAAGGTTGATGAGCTCCTTCTGCCATAGCCATGGAGTCTTCAGAGCAGAACCCAGCCGAGTCTCCCCTTCTCCGGTAGGGTGGTCAAGCGGGAGGTCCTCAAATCCCTCCGTTATTTCATCCACCATCACCTTAGCATATCCTTCTGGAATCGGCTAGCAAGGAAAAGTTGCGTCGGGTTCATTAGGAAAAACAGAGCCAACAGTTGACCCTCGACCCTAGTTCCCGACCCTCGACCCCTCGGCGATCCTCGACACCCTCGTTCCTTTCCTAGGTAGATATATAAAACTTTTCTAAAAATGTAGATATATAAAACTTTTCTAAAAATGTAACTTTTGCATATATACATGGAAAAAATTGTTATCGGGGAGGGGGTATATCGACCCCCCCCCCTCGACCCTCTCTTCCTTCTTCTTCCTTCTTCCTTCTTCCTCTTTTCTTCTCCAACACAAAACACATCTCATCTCATCTCATTTCATCCAAAAATAATTATTTGCATATGAACATTTTTTTAAATATTAATGATCATATGAACATACATATCACCAAAAATAGACCTTTTTTTTGGTAACAAAAAAAATGCAAAAACGAGCATTATACAGCATATACAGAGCATTATACAGTGAACATACATACATACATACAGTGAGCATATACAGAGCATTATACGGTGACGGCGACGATGGTTGGCGGTGGCGCGCGCTTACGGATGACGTGCGGGGACGACAATGAGAAGGAAAGGGGAGGAGGCAGGGGCTCACAGCGTGGGGAGCGGTCGAGGTCGCCGGCCGGAATCGGTGCGGCGGCGGACGAACGGCCTCGGGGACGGGATGCGGGAGCCGGCGTGGTGTTGGGGAACGTAGCAGAAATTCAAAAATTTCCTACGTATCACCAAGATATGTCTATGGAGAAACCAGCAACGAGGGGAAGGAGAGTGCATCTACATACCCTTGTAGATCGCTAAGCGGAAGCATTCAAGTGAACGGGGTTGATGGAGTCGTACTCGCCGTGATCCAAATCACCGATGACCAAGTGCCAAACGGACGGCACCTCCGCGTTCAACACACGTACAGCCCGGTGACGTCTCCCATGCCTTGATCCAGCAAGGAGAGAGGGAGAGGTTGAGGAAGGCTCCGTCCAGCAGCAGCACAACGGCGTGGTGGTGGTGGAGGAGCGTGGCAATCCTGCAGGGCTTCGCCAAGCACCGCGGGAGAGGAGAAGGGAGAGAGGTAGGGCTGCGCCAGGGAGAGGTCAAACTCATGTGTTGGCAGCCCCCAAACCCTCAAGTGTATATAGGGGGAGAGGTAGGGCTGCGCCCCCACCTAGGGTTCCACCCCTAGGGGCGGCGACCAGCCCAGATCCCATCTGGTGGGGCGGCCAAGGGGGGAGAGGGGAAACTTGCCCCCCAAGCTAGGTGGGGCGCCCCCTCCCCAAACCCTAGGCGCCTTGGGCCCTTGTGGGGGCGCACCAGCCCACCTGGGGCTGGTCCCCTCCCACACTTGGCCCATGCAGCCCTCCGGGGCCGGTGGCCCCACTTGGTGGACCCCCGGACCCCTCCGGTGGTCCCGGTACGTTACCGATAAAACCCGAAACTCTTTCGGTGACCAAAACAGGACTTCCCATATATAAATCTTTACCTCCGGACCATTCCGGAACTCCTCGTGATGTCCGGGATCTCATCCGGGACTCCGAACAACATTCGGTAACCACATACAAACTTCCTTTATAACCCTAGCGTCATCGAACCTTAAGTGTGTAGACCCTACGGGTTCGGGAACCATGCAGACATGACCGAGACATTCTCCAGTCAATAACCAACAGCGGGATCTAGATACCCATGTTGGTTCCCACATGTTCCACGATGATCTCATCGGATGAACCACGATGTCGAGGATTCGGTCAATCCCGTATACAATTCCCTTTGTCTAGCGGTATTGTACTTGCCCGAGATTCGATCGTCGGTATCCCGATACCTTGTTCAATCTTGTTACCGGCAAGTCTCTTTACTCGTTCCGTAACACATCATCCCGTAATCAACTCCTTGATCACATTGTGCACATTATGATGATGTCCTACCGAGTGGGCCCAGAGATACCTCTCCGTCACACGGAGTGACAAATCCCAGTCTCGATTCGTGCCAACCCAACAGACACTTTCGGAGATACCTATAGTGTACCTTTATAGCCACCCAGTTACGTTGTGATGTTTGGTACACCCAAAGCATTCCTACGGTATCCGGGAGTTGCACAATCTCATGGTCTAAGGAAATGATACTTGACATTAGAAAAGCTTTAGCATATGAACTACACGATCTTTGTGCTAGGCTTAGGATTGGGTCTTGTCCATCACATCATTTTCCTAATGATGTGATCCCGTTATCAATGACATCCAATGTCCATGGTCAGGAAACCGTAACCATCTATTGATCAACGAGCTAGTCAACTAGAGGCTTCCTAGGGACATGGTGTTGTCTATGTATCCACACATGTATCTGAGTTTCCTATCAATACAATTATAGCATGGATAATAAACGATTATCATGAACAAGGAAATATAATAATAACCAATTTATTATTGCCTCTAGGGCATATTTCCAACAATCTCCCACTTGCACTAGAGTCAATAATCTAGTTCACATCGCCATGTGATTAACACTCACAGGTCACATCGCCATGTGACCAACATCTAAAGAGCTTACTAGAGTCAATAATCTAGTTCACATCACTATGTGATTAACACTCAATGAGTTCTGGGTTTGATCATGTTGCTTGTGAGAGAGGTTTTAGTCAACGGGTCTGCAATACTCAGATCCGTATGTACTTTGCAAATCTCTACGCTATATTTGGAGCCATTTCAAATAACTCTTCTACTTGGAGCTATTCCAAAATTTTGCTCCATTATACGTATCCGGCATCTCTACTCAAAGCTATCCGGATAGGTGTTAAGCTTGCATCGACGTAACTCTTTACGCCGAACTCTTTATCACCTCCATAACCGAGAAACATATCCTTATTCCTCTAAGGATAATCTTGACCGCTATCTGGTGATCTACTCCTAGATCACCTTTGTACCCTCTTGCCAGACATGTGGCAAGGCACATATCAGGTGCGGTACTCAGCATGGCATACCGTATAGAGCCTATGACAAAAGCATAGGGGATGACCTTCGTCCTTCCTCTTTCTCCTGCCGTGGTCGAGCTTTAACTTTTAACTTCATACCTTAGGACTCAGGCAAGAACTCCTTCTTTGACTGATCCATCTTGAACACCTTCAAGATCATGTAAGGTATGTGCTCATTTGAAAGTACCATTAAGCAGTTTTGATCTATCCTTCTAGATCTTGATGCTCAATGTTCAAGTAGCTTAATCCAGGTTTTCCATTGAAAAACACCTTTCAAATAACCCTATATGCTTTCCAGAAATTCTACATCATTTCTGATCAACAATATGTCATCCACATATACTTATCAGAAATTCTATAGTGCTCCCACTCACTTCTTTGGAAATACAAGTTTCTCATAAACTTTGTATAAACCCAAAATCTTTGATCATCTCATCAAAGTGTACATTCCAACTCCGAGATGCTTACTCCAGTCCTTAGAAGGATTGCTGGAGCTTTGCATACTTGTTAGCATCTTTCAGGATCGACAAAATCTTCTGGTTGTATCACATACAACCTTTCCTCAAGAACAAGGAAACAATATTTTGACATCCCATCTGCAAGATTTCATAAATAATGCAGTACCTGCTAATTCCAACAAACTCTTAGCATCGCTACGAGTGAGAAAGTCTCATCGTAGTCAACTCCTTGAACTTGTCGGGAAACACCTTAACGACAAATCGAGCTTTCTCAATGGTGATACTTACCATCATTGTCTGTCTTCCTTTTAAAATCCATATGTACCCAACAGCCTTACGACCTTCAAGTAGTTCTTTCAAAGTCTACACTTTGTTTTCATACATGGATCCTCTCTCGGATTTTATGGCCTCGAGCCATTTTTCGGAATCCGGGCCCACCATCGCTTCTCCATAGCTCATAGGTTCATCGTTGTCCAACAACGTGACCTTTTAAGACAGGGTTACCACTTAGAAGTTGTACACACCCTTGTCAACCTATGAGGTTCGATAGTAACTTGATCTGAAGTTCCATGATCATCATCATTAGCTTTCTCTTCAACTGAGGCAGGGGCCACAGAAACATTTTTCCTGTGCTTGCGCTACTCTCTGCCTAAAGTGAAGGTTCAACAACCTTATGAAGTTCTATCTTCCTCCCACTCAATTCTTTCGAGAGAAATTTTTCCTCGAGAAAGGACCCGATTCTAGAAACAATCCCTATTGCTTTCGGATCTGAATTAGGAGGTATACCCAACTGTTTTGGGTGTCCTATGAAGATGCATTTTATCCGCTTTGGGTTCGAGCTTATCAACCTGAAACTTTTTCACATAAGCGTCGCAGCCCCAAACTTTTAAGAAACGACAACTCAGGTTTCTCCAAACCATAGTTCAAACGGTTTCGTCTCAACGGAATCACGTGGTGCCCTATTAAAGTGAGTGCAGTTGTCTCTAATGCCTAACCCATGAACGATAGTGGTAATTCAATAAGAGACATCATGGTACGAACCATATCTAATAGGGTGCAACTGTGATGTTTGGACACACCATCACACTATGGTGTTCCAGGCGGCATTAGTTGTGAAACAATTTCCACAGTGCCAAACTCGTAACTCAGATATTCATTTCTATGATCATATCATAGACATTTTATCCTCTTATCACGAAGATCTTCAACTTCACTCTGAAATTACTTGAACCATTCAATAATTCAGACTTGTGTTTCATCAAGTAAATATGCTCAGCATCTACTCAAATCATCTGTGAAGTAAGAGCATAACGATATCCACTGCGTGCCTCAGCACTCATTGGACTGCACACATCAAAATGTGTTACTCCCAACAAGTTGCTTTCTTGTTCCATTTCACTTAAACCGAAGCTTTCAGTCATCTTGCCCATGTGGTATGATTTGCATGTCTCAAGCGATTCAAAATCAAGTGAATCCAAACGGTCCATCTGCATGGAGTTTCTTCATGCGTATATACCAATAGACATGGTTCACATGTCTCAATCCTTTTCAAAAATGAGTGAGTCCAAAGATCCATCAACATGGAGCTTCTTCATGCGTTTTATACCAATATGACTTACATGGCAGTGCCACAAGTAGGTGGTACTATCATTACTATCTTATATCTTTTGGCATGAACATGTGTATCACTATGATCGAGATTCAATAAACCATTCATTTTAGGTGCAAGGCCATTGAAGGTATTATTCAAATAAATAGAGTAACCATTATTCTTGTTAAATGGATAACCGTATTGCAATAGACATAATGCAATCATGTCTATGCTCAACGCAAACACCAAATAACAATTATTTAGGTTTAACACCAATCTCGATGGTAGAGGGAGCGAGCGATGCTTGATCATATCAACCTTGGAAACACTTTCAACACATCTCGTCAGCCCACCTTTAGCTAGTCTCCGTTTATTCCATAGCTTTTATTTCGAGTTACTAACACTTAGCAACCGAACTGGTATCTAATACCCTGATGCTACTAGGAGTACTAGTAAAGTACACATTCACATAATGTATATCCAATATACTTCTATCGACAGCCTTCTCATCTACCAAGTATCTAGGGTAATTCTGCTCCACTGGCTGTTCCCCTTATTACAGAAGCACTCAGTGTCGGGTTTGGGTTCAACCTTGGGTTTCTCCACTAGAGCAGCGGCTGATTTGCCGTTTCATGAAGTATCCCTTCTTGCCCTTGCCCTTCTTGAAACTAGTGGTTTCATTAACCATCAACAATTGATGCTCCTCCTTGATTTCTACTTTCGCGGTGTCATACATCGCGAATATTTCAACGATCA
Organism: Aegilops umbellulata; assembly: GCA_032464435.1. Taxonomy (NCBI): domain Eukaryota; kingdom Viridiplantae; phylum Streptophyta; class Magnoliopsida; order Poales; family Poaceae; genus Aegilops; species Aegilops umbellulata. The sequence continues at coordinate 268,781,273 of CP136059.1, read as the reverse complement.
TCATATCTATCCCTGATATGTTATAGTTCATCACGAAGCTCTAGCAGCTTGGTGGCAATGACTTTGGAAAAACATCACTATCTTATCTGGAAGATCAACTCCCACTCGATTCAAGTGATTGTTGTACTCAGACAATCTGAGCACAAGCTCAACGATTGAGCTTTTCTCATTTAGTTTGCAGTCTAAGAAAATCGTCGGAGGTCTTATACCTTTTGACGTGGGCACGAGCCTGAAATCCCAATTTCAGCCCTCGAAACATCTTATGTGTTCCGCGACGTTTCGAAAACGTCTTTGGTGCCTCAACTCTAAACCGTTTAACATTACCAAACTATCATGTAGTCATCAAAACGTGTATGTCAGATGTTCGCAACATCCACAGACCACGTTCGGGGTTCAACTCACTGAGGGGTGCATTAAGGACATAAGCTTTCCACTGTCCGCATAATCGCTACAGTCAACTTTCAACTATATTTTCTCTAGGAACGTATCTAACACAGTAGAACTAAAGCGTAAGCTATGACATAATTTGCAAAGATCTTTTGACTATGTTCAGGATAATTAAGTTCATCTTATGAACTCCCACTCAGATAGACATCCCTCTCGTCATCTAAGTGATTACATGATCCGAGTCAACTAGGTCGTGTCCGATCATCACGTGAGACGGACTAGTCATCATCGGTGAACATCTTCATGTTGATCGTATCTACCATACGACTCATGCTCGACCTTTCGGTCTCTTGTGTTCCGAGCCCATGTCTGTACATGCTAGGCTCGTCAAGTCAACCTAAGTGTTTCGCGTGTGTAAATCTGTCTTACACCCGTTGTATGTGAACGTAAGAATATATCACACCCGATCATCACGTGCTGCTTCAAAATGACGAACTTTCGCAACGGCGCACAGTTAGGGGGAACACTTTCTTGAAATTTTAATGAGGGATCATCTTATTTACTACCGTTGCTCTAAGCAAATAAGATGTAATAACATGATAAACATCACATGCAATCAAATAGTGACATGATATGGCCATCATCACTTTGCTCCTTTCGATCTCCATCTTCGGGGCTCCATGATCATCATCGTCACCGGCATGACTGTTGGGGAACGTTGCAGAAAATTAAAAAATTTCCTACCGTTTCACCAAGATCCATCTATGAGTGCATCTAAGCAACGAGTCATGGGAGAGAGATTGCATCTACATACCACTTTGTAGATCGCGAGCGGAAGCGTTCAAGGAACGGGGATGAGGTAGTCGTACACGACGTGATCCAAATCACCGGAGATCCTAGCACCGAACGGACGGCACCTCCGCGTTCAACACACGTACGGTCAGCGTAACGTCTCCTTCTTCTTGATCCAGCAAGGCAAAGGAGAGGTTGAGGAAGATGGCTCCAGCAGCAGCACGACGGCGTGGTGATAGTGGAGCTGCAGTACTCCGGCAGGGCTTCGCCGAGCTCTATGGAGGAGGAGGAGGTGTTGGAGAGGGAGAGGGAGGCGCCAGGGTAAGGGGTGTTGCTGCCCCCTCCCCTCCCCCCTTTATATAGGCCCCCTAGGGGGGCGCCGGCCCTGGGAGATTGAATCTCCCAAGGGGGCGGCGGCCAAGGGGGGTGGAGTGCCCCCCAAGGCAAGTGGGCGCCCCCCCCCACCCTAGGGTTCCAACCCTAGGCACAGGGGGTGGGCCTTGGGGGCGCACCAGCCCACTAAGGGCTGGTCCCCCCTCCCACTTCAGCCCATGGGGCCCTCCGGGATGGGTGGCCCCACCCGGTGGACCCCCGGGACCCATCTGGTGGTCCCGGTACAATACCGGTGACCCCCAGATCATTCCCGATGGCCGAAACTGCACTTCCTATATATAATTCTTCACCTCCGGACCAATCCGCAACTCCTCGTGACGTCCGGGATCTCATCCGGGACTCCGAACAACATTCGGTTTACTGCATATACATATCCCTACAGCCCTAGCGTCACCGAACCTTAAGTGTGTAGACCCTACGGGTTCGGGAGACATGCAGACATGACCGAGACGGCTCTCGGGCAATAACCAACAGCGGGATCTGGATACCCATGTTGACTCCCACATGCTCCACGATGATCTCATCGGATGAACCACGATGTCAAGGATTCAATTAATCCCGTATACGATTCCCTTTGTCAATCGGTATTTTACTTGCCCGAGATTCGATCGTCGGTATCCCTATACCTCGTTCAATCTCGTTATCGGCAAGTCACTTTACTCGTACCGTAATGCATGATCCCGTGATCAAACACTTTGATCACATTGAGCTCATTATGATGATGCGTTAGCGAGAGGGCCCGGTGATACCTCTCCGTCAAGCGGAGTGACAAATCCCAGTCTCGATCCGTGTCAACCCAACAGACACGTTTGGAGATACCCGTAGTATACCTTTATAGTCACCCAGTTACGTTGTGACGTTTGGCACACCCAAAGCACTCCTACGGTGTCCGGGAGTTACACGATCTCATGGTCTAAGGAAAGGATACTTGACATTGGAAAACTCTAGCAAACGAACTATGCGATCTTATGCTATGTTTAGGATTGGGTCTCGTCCATCACATCATTCTCCTAATGATGTGATCTCGTTATCATTGACATCCAATGCCCATAGTCAGGAAACCATGACTATCTATTGATCAACGAGCTAGTCAACTAGAGGCTTACTAGGGACATGTTGTTGTCTGTTATTCACACATGTATTACTATTTCCGGATAACACAATTATAGCACGAATAAAGACAATTATCATGAACTAGGAAATATAATAATAATGCTTTTATTATTGCCTCTAGGGCATATTTCCAATAGTCTCCCACTTGCACTAGAGTCAATAATCTAGTTACATTGTGATGAATCGAACACCCATAGAGTTCTGGTGCTGATCATGTTTTGCCTTAGGGAGAGGTTTAGTCAACGGATCTGCAACATTCAGATCCGTGTGCACTTTACAAATTTCTATGTCTCCATCTTGAACATTTTCACGAATGGAGTTGAAGCGACGCTTGATGTGCCTGGTCTTCTTGTGAAACCTGGGCTCCTTGGCAAGTGCAATAGCTCCAGTGTTGTCACAGAAGATTTTGATTGGCCCCGACGCATTGGGTATGACTCCGAGGTCGGTGATGAACTCCTTCACCCAAATTGCTTCATGTGATGCCTCCGAGGCTGCCATGTACTCCGCTTCACATGTAGATCCCGCCACGACGCTCTGCTTGCAACTGCACCAGCTTACTGCCCCACCATTCAAAATATACACGTATCCGGTTTGTGACTTAGAGTCATCCAGAACTGTGTCGAAGCTAGCGTCGACGTAACCCTTTATGACGAGCTCTTCGTCACCTCCATAAACGAGAAACATTTCCTTAGTCCTTTTCAGGTACTTCAGGATATTCTTGACCGCTGTCCAGTGTTCCTTGCCGGGATTACTTTGGTACCTTCCTACCAAACTTACGGCAAGGTTTACATCAGGTCTGGTACACAGCATGGCATACATAATAGAACCTATGGCTGAGGCATAGGGGATGACACTCATCTCTTCTATATCTTCCGCCGTGGTCGGACATTGAGCTGAGCTCAATTTCACACCTTGTAATACTGGTAAGAACCCCTTCTTAGATTGATCCATATTGAACTTCTTCAATATCTTATCAAGGTATGTGCTCTGTGAAAGACCTATGAGGCGTCTCGATCTATCTCTATAGATCTTGATGCCTAATATATAAGCAGCTTCTCCAAGGTCCTTCATTGAAAAACTTTTATTCAAGTAGGCCTTAATGCTGTCCAAAAGTTCTATATCATTTCCCATCAAAAGTATGTCATCTACATATAGTATGAGAAATGCTACAGAGCTCCCACTCACTTTCTTGTAAACGCAGGCTTCTCCATAAGTCTGCGTAAACCCAAACGCTTTGATCATCTCATCAAAGCGAATGTTCCAACTCCGAGATGCTTGCACCAGCCCATAAATCGAGCGTTGGAGCTTGCACACCTTGTCAGCATTCTTAGGATCGACAAAACCTTCCGGCTGCATCATATACAATTCTTCCTTAAGGAAACCATTAAGGAATGCCGTTTTGACGTCCATTTTCCATATTTCATAATCGTAGAATGCGGAAATTGCTAACATGATTCGGACGGACTTCAGCTTCGCTACCGGTGAGAAAGTCTCATCGTAGTCAACCCCTTGAACTTGTCGATAACCCTTAGCGACAAGCCGAGCTTTATAGATGGTCACATTACCATCCGCGTCTGTCTTCTTCTTAAAGATCCATTTATTTTCTATGGCTCGCGCTCAACGGGCAAGTCAGTCAAAGTCCATACTTCGTTTTCATACATGGATCCTATCTCGGATTTCATGGCTTCTAGCCATTTGTCAGAATCTGGGCCCGCCATCTCTTCTTCATAGTTCGAAGGTTCACCGTTGTCTAACAACATGATTTCCAAGACAGGGTTGCCGTACCACTCTGGTGCGGAACGTGTCCTTGTGGACCTACGAATTTCAGTAGGAGCTTGATTAGAAGTGTCTTGATTATCATTAATTTCCTCTCTAGTCGGTGCAGGCAACTCAGGAACATTTTCTTGAGTTTCGCCATTTTCCGGTTCAAGAGGTAACACTTCATCAAGTTCTACTTTCCTCCCACTCACTTCTTTCGAGAGAAACTCTTTCTCTAGAAAGGATCCATTCTTGGCGACAAAGATCTTGCCTTCGGATCTGAGGTAGAAGGTATACCCAATAGTTTCTTTAGGGTATCCTATGAAGACGCATTTTTCCGACTTGGGTTCGAGCTTTTCAGGTTGAAGTTTCTTGACATAAGCATCGCATCCCCAAACTTTTAGAAACGACAGCTTAGGTTTCTTCCCAAACCATAATTCATACGGTGTCGTCTCAACGGATTTCGACGGAGCCCTATTTAAAGTGAATGCGGCAGTCTCTAAAGCATAGCCCTAAAAAGATAGCGGTAAATCGGTAAGAGACATCATAGATCGCACCATATCTAATAGAGTGCGATTACAACGTTTGGACACACCATTACGCTGAGGTGTTCCAGGCGGCGTGAGTTGTGAAACTATTCCACATTTTCTTAGGTGTGTGCCAAATTCGTGACTCAAGTATTCTCCTCCACGATCTGATCGTAGAAACTTGATCTTTCTATCACATTGATTTTCAACCTCACTCTGAAATTCCTTGAACTTTTCAAAGGTCTCAGACTTGTGTTTCATTAAGTAGATATACCCATATCTACTCAAGTCATCAGTGAGGGTGAGAACATAACGATAGCCACCGCGAGCCTCAACACTCATTGGGCCGCACACATCGGTATGTATGATTTCCAATAAGTTGGTTGCTCGCTCCATTGTTCCTGAGAACGGAGTCTTGGTCATTTTACCCATGAGGCATGGTTCGCACGTGTCAAATGATTCATAATCAAGAGACTCTAAAAGTCCATCTGCATGGAGCTTCTTCATGCGTTTGACACCTATGTGACCAAGGCGGCAGTGCCACAAATATGTGGGACTATTGTTATCAACTTTAACTCTTTTGGTATTCACACTATGAATATGTGTATCATCACGTACGAGATTCATTAAGAATAAACCATTAACCATCGGAGCATGACCATAAAACATATCTCTCATATAAATAGAACAACCATTATTCTCGGATTTAAATGAGTAGCCATCTCGAATTAAACGAGATCCCGATACAATGTTCATGCCCAAAGCTGGCACTAAATAACAATTATTGAGGTTCAAAACTAATCCTGTAGGTAAATGAAGAGGTAGCGTGCCGACGGCGATCACATCGACCTTGGAACCATTCCCGACGCGCATCGTCACCTCGTCCTTCGCCAGTCTCCGCTTATTCCGCAGTTCCTGCTTTGAGTTACAAATGTGAGCAACTGCACCGTATCAAATACCCAAGAGCTACTACGAGTACTGGTAAGGTACACATCAATTACATGTATATCACATATACCTTTTGTTTTGCCGGCCTTCTTGTCTGCTAAGTACTTGGGGCAGTTCCGCTTCCAGTGACCACTTCCCTTGCAATAAAAACACTCAGTCTCGGGCTTGGGTCCATTCTTTGGCTTCTTCCCGGCAACTTGCTTACCGGGCGCGGCAACTTCCTTGCCGTCCTTCTTGAAGTTCTTTTTACCCTTTCCCTTCTTGAACTTAGTGGTTTTATTCACCATCAACACTTGATGTTCCTTCTTGATTTCTACCTCTGCTGATTTCAGCATAGCATATACCTCAGGAATGGTCTTTACCATCCCCTGCATGTTGTAGTTCATCACAAAGCTCTTGTAGCTAGGTGGAAGCGACTGGAGGATTCTGTCAATGACCGCTTCATCCGGGAGATTAACTTCCAGTTGAGTCAAGCGGTTGTGCAACCCAGACATCTTGAGTATGTGTTCACTGACAGAGCTACTTTCCTCCATTTTACAGCTAAAGAATTTGTCGGAGACTTCATATCTCTCGACCCGGGCATGAGCTTGGAAAACCATTTTCATCTCTTCGAACATCTCATATGCTCCATGTCTCTCAAAACGCTTTTGGAGCCCCGGCTCTAAGCTGTAAAGCATGCCGCACTGAACGAGGGAGTAATCATCGGAACGTGACTGCCAAGCGTTCATAACATCTTGTTCTGCAGGGAGAATAGGTGCGTCACCCAGCGGTGCTCGTAGGACATAATCTTTCTTGGCAGCTATGAGGATGATCCTCAGGTTCCGGACCCAGTCCGTATAGTTGCTGCCATCGTCTTTCAGCTTGGTTTTCTCTAGGAACGCGTTGAAGTTGAGGACTACGTTGGCCATTTGATCTACAAGACATATTGTAAATATTTTAGACTAAGTTCATGATAATAAAGTTCATTTAATCAAATTATTTAATGAACTCCCACTTAGATAGACATCCCTCTTCTAGTCATCTAAGTATTACATGATCCAAGTCAACTAGGCCGTGTCCGATCATCACGTGAGACGGACTAGTCAACATTGGTGAACATCTTCATGTTGATCGTATCTTCTATACGACTCATGCTCGACCTTTCGGTCTTCTGTGTTCCGAGGCCATGTCTGTACATGCTAGGCTCGTCAAGTCAACCTAAGTGTTTGCATGTGTAAATCTGTCTTACACCCGTTGTATGTGAACGTTAGAATCTATCACACCCGATCATCACGTGGTGCTTCGAAACAACGAACTGTCGCAACGGTGCACAGTTAGGGGGAACACTTCTTGAAATTATTATGAGGGATCATCTTATTTACTACCGTCGTTCTAAGTAAACAAGATGCAAAACATGATAAACATCACATGCAATCAAATAATAAACGTGACATGATATGGCCAGTATCACATAGCTCCTTTGATCTCCATCTTGGGGCTCCATGATCATCTTTGTCACCGGCTTGACACCATGATCTCCATCATCGTGTCTCCATGAAGTTGCTCGCCAACTATTACTTCTACTACTATGGCTAACGTGTTTAGCAATAAAGTAAAGTAATTACATGGCGTTTCTCAATGACACGCAGGTCATACAAAAAATAAAGACAACTCCTATGGCTCCTGCCGGTTGTCATACTCATCGACATGCAAGTCGTGATTCCTATTACAATAGCATGAACATCTCATACATCACATATAGATCATTCATCATTCATCACAACTTTGGCCATATCATATCACAAAGCACTTGCTGCAAAAACAAGTTAGACGTCCTCTAATTGTTGTTGCAAGTTTTACGTGGCTGAATTAGGGTTCTAGCAAGAACGTTTTCTTACCTACGTGAAAGCCACAACGTGATTTGTCAACTTCTATTTACCCTTCATAAGGACCCTTTTCATCGAATCCGCTCCAACTAAAGTGGGAGAGACAGACACCCGCCAGCCACCTTATGCAACTAGTGCATGTTAGTCGGTGGAACCGGTCTCACGTAAGCGTACGTGTAAGGTTGGTCCGGGCCGCTTCATCCCACAATACCGCTGAAGCAAGATAAGACTAGTAGCGGCAAGAAAGTTGACAACATCTACGCCCACAACAAATTGTGTTCTACTCGTGCACTAGAGAACTACGCATAAACCTGGCTCATGATGCCACTGTTGGGGAACGTTGCAGAAAATTAAAAAATTTCCTACGGTTTCACCAAGATCCATCTATGAGTTCATCTAAGCAACGAGTCATGGGAGAGAGATTGCATCTACATACCACTTTGTAGATCGCGAGCGGAAGCGTTCAAGGAACGGGGATGAGGTAGTCGTACACGACGTGATCCAAATCACCGGAGATCCTAGCACCGAACGGACGGCACCTCCTCGTTCAACACACGTACGGTCAGCGTAACGTCTCCTTCTTCTTGATCCAGCAAGGCAAAGGAGAGGTTGAGGAAGATGGCTCCAGCAGCAGCACGACGGCGTGGTGATAGTGGAGCTGCAGTACTCCGGCAGGGCTTCGCCGAGCTCTATGGAGGAGGATGAGGTGTTGGAGAGGGAGAGGGAGGCGCCAGGGTAAGGGGTGTTGCTGCCCCCTCCCCTCCCCCCTTTATATAGTCCCCCTGGGGGGCCGCCGGCCCTGGGATATTGAATCTCCCAAGGGGGCGGCGGCCAAGGGGGGTGGAGTGCCCCCCAAGGCAAGTGGGCGCCCCCCCACCCTAGGGTTCCAACCCTAGGCGCAGGGGGTGGGCCTTGGGGGCGCACCAGCCCACTAAGGCCTGGTCCCCCCTCCCACTTCAGCCCATGGGGCCCTCCGGGATGGGTGGCCCCACCCGGTGGACCCCCGGGACCCATCTGGTGGTCCCGGTACAATACCGGTGACCCCCAGATCATTCCCGATGGCCGAAACTGCACTTCCTATATATAATTCTTCACCTCCGGACCAATCCGGAACTCCTCGTGACGTCCGGGATCTCATCCGGGACTCCGAACAACATTCGGTTTACTGCATATACATATCCCTACAGCCCTAGCGTCACCGAACCTTAAGTGTGTAGACCCTACGGGTTCGGGAGACATGCAGACATGACCGAGACGGCTCTCGGGCAATAACCAACAGCGGGATCTGGATACCCATGTTGACTCCCACATGCTCCACGATGATCTCATCGGATGATCCACGATGTCGAGGATTCAATTAATCCCGTATACGATTCCCTTTGTCAATCGGTATTTTACTTGCCCGAGATTCGATCGTCGGTATCCCTATACCTCGTTCAATCTCGTTATTGGCAAGTCACTTTACTCGTACCATAATGCATGATCCCGTGATCAAACACTTTGATCACATTGAGCTCATTATGATGATGCATTATCGAGAGGGCCCGGTGATACCTCTCCGTCAAGCGGAGTGACAAATCCCAGTCTCGATCCGTGTCAACCCAACAGACACTTTCGGAGATACCCGTAGTATACCTTTATAGTCACCCAGTTATGTTGTGACGTTTGGCACACCCAAAGCACTCCTACGGTGTCCGGGAGTTACACGATCTCATGGTCTAAGGAAAGGATACTTGACATTGGAAAACTCTAGCAAACGAACTATGCGATCTTATGCTATGTTTAGGATTGGGTCTCGTCCATCACATCATTCTCCTAATGATGTGATCTCGTTATCATTGACATCCAATGCCCATAGTCAGGAAACCATGACTATCTATTGATCAACGAGCTAGTCAACTAGAGGCTTACTAGGGACATGTTGTTGTCTGTTATTCACACATGTATTACGATTTCTGGATAACACAATTATAGCACGAATAAAGACAATTATCATGAACAAGGAAATATAATAATAATGCTTTTATTATTGCCTCTAGGGCATATTTCCAACAATGACACCATGATCTCCATCATCATGATCTCCATCATCGTGTCTTCGTGAAGTTGTCTCGCCAACTATTACTTCTACTACTACGGCTAACGGTTAGCAATAAAGTAAAGTAATTACATGACGTTTATGTTGACACGCAGGTCATAAATTAATTAAGACAACTCCTATGGCTCCTGCCGGTTGTCATACTCATCGACATGCAAGTCGTGATTCCTATTACAAGAACATGATCAATCTCATACATCACATATCATTCATCACATTCTTCTTGGCCATATCACATCACATGGCATACCCTGCAAAAACAAGTTAGACGTCCTCTAATTGTTGTTTGCATGTTTTACGTGGCTGCTATGGGTTTCTAGCAAGAACGTTTCTTACCTACGCAGAACCACAACGTGATATGTCAATTGCTATTACCCTTCATAAGGACCCTTTTTATCGAATCCGATCCGACTAAAGTGGGAGAGACTGGCACCCGCTAGCCACCTTATGCAACTAGTGCATGTCAGTCGGTGGAACCTGTCTCACGTAAGTGTACGTGTAAGGTCGGTCCGGGCCGCTTCATCCCACAATGCCGCCGAATCAAGATTGGACTAGTAACGGTAAGCATATTGAACAAAATCAACACCCACAACTACTCTGTGTTCTACTCCTGCAAAGAATCTACGCAATAGACCTAGCTCATGATGCCACTGTTTGGGGAACATAGCAGAAATTCAAAATTTTCCTACGTATCACCAAGATCTATCTATGGAGAAACCAGCAACGAGGGGAAGGAGAGTGCATCTACATACCCTTGTAGATCGCTAAGCGGAAGCGTTCAAGTGAACGGGGTTGATGGAGTCGTACTCGCCATGATCCAAATCACCGATGACCAAGTGCCGAACGGACGGCACCTCCGCGTTCAACACACGTACAGCCCGGTGACGTCTCCCATGCCTTGATCCAGCAAGGAGAGAGGGAGAGGTTGAGGAAGGCTCCGTCCAGCAGCAGCACAACGGCGTGGTGGTGGTGGAGGAGCGTGGCAATCCTGCAGGGCTTCGCCAAGCACCGCGGGAGAGGAGAAGGGAGAGAGGTAGGGCTGCACCAGGGAGAGGTCAAACTCATGTGTTGGCAGCCCCCATACCCTCAAGTATATATAGGGGGAGAGGTAGGGCTGCGCCCCCACCTAGGGTTCCACCCCTAGGGGCGGCGGCCAGCCCAGATCCCATCTGGTGGGGCGGCCAAGGGGGGGAGAGGGGAAACTTGCCCCCCAAGCTAGGTGGGGCGCCCCCTCCCCAAACCCTAGGTGCTTTGGGCCCTTGTGGGGGGCACACCAGCCCACCTGGGGCTGGTCCCCACCCTAACTTGGCCCATGCAGCCCTCCGGGGCCGGTGGCCCCATTTGATGGACCCCCGGACCCCTCCGCTGGTCCCGGTACGTTACCGATAAAACCAGAAACTCTTTCGGTGACCAAAACAGGACTTCCCATATATAAATCTTTACCTCCGAACCATTCCGGAACTCCTCATGACGTCCGGGATCTCATCCGGGACTCCGAACAACATTCGGTAACCACATACAAACTTCCTTTATAACCCTAGCGTCATCGAACCTTAAGTGTGTAGACCCTACGGGTTCGGGAACCATGCAGACATGACCGAGACATTCTCCAGTCAATAACCAACAGAGGGATCTGGATACCCATGTTGGTTCCCACATGTTCCACGTTGATCTCATCGGATGAACCACGATGTCGAGGATTCGATCAATCCCGTATACAATTCCCTTTGTCTAGCGGTATTGTACTTGCCTGAGATTCGATCGTCGGTATCCCGATACCTTGTTCAATCTCGTTACCGGCAAGTCTCTTTACTCGTTACGTAACACATCATCCTGTAATCAACTCCTTAATCACATTGTGCACATTATGGTGATGTCCTACTGAGTGGGCCCAGAGATACCTCTCCATCACATGGAGTGACAAATTCCAGTCTCGATTCGTGCCAACCCAACAGACACTTTCGGAGATACCTGTAGTGTACCTTTATAGCCACCCAGTTACGTTGTGACGTTTGGTACACCCAAAGCATTCCTACGGTATCCGGGAGTTGCATAATCTCATGGTCTAAGGAAATGATACTTGACATTAGAAAAGCTTTAGCATATGAACTACACGATCTTTGTGCTAGGCTTAGGATTGGGTCTTGTCCATCACATCATTCTCCTAATGATGTGATCCCGTTATCAACGACATCCAATGTCCATGGTCAGGAAACCGTAACCATCTATTGATCAACGAGCTAGTCAACTAGAGGCTTACTAGGGACATGGTGTTGTCTATGTATCCACACATGTATCTGAGTTTCCTATCAATACAATTATAGCATGGATAATAAACGATTATCATGAACAAGGAAATATAATAATAACCAATTTATTATTGCCTCTAGGGCATATTTCCAACACGTGGTGCTTCCCCGCAGCGACGGCGACGGGGATGACGGGCGCGGGCGACGATGACGTCGTCGGCGGGGGCGGCGCGGGCGGCTTCGGGGCAGCGTGGCGGCGACGACGGGGGCGCGTGGACGGTGCGCGGCGGCGCGCGGACGGCGCCTGGGCGGCGGGCGGCGTCGGGGCAGCGGACGGCGTCGATCTGGGCAGCCTGGCGGCGTTGATGAGCTCGGCGTCGTCGGGCGGGCCGGGGGCAACTGGCGATGAGTTCGTCAAATTTTCCAAAGTGCTACTTATATACCCAGGGCATTGGTCCCGGTTGGTGGCACAAACCGGGACTAATGCCCCCCTTTAGTCCCGGTTGGTGCCACCAACCGGGACCAATGCACCCCTTTAGTCCCGGTTTGTGCCACCAAGCGGGACCAAAGGCCTGTGCTGCCCCGAACCCAAATATTTACTCCCACCTCGCTAGTTCAGAGGGAGGCGCACCTGTTTATAAGGTGCGGTGCGCCATCCCTCTCGAGCTCCTCTCTAAAGCAGGCTTTCGGGCCTAACACTGCAATCTGTGCCCGTGGGCCTACTGGGCCTCCCGCGGGCCTGAATCCTGACCCATGGTAGGGTTTCTAGTCGTATTCAGGCCGTGGTGGCCCAGTAGGTGGCACTTTTTTTTGTTTTTTTGTTTTTTTGTTTCTACTTAGAACTAAATACTTATTGTTGCTATATATAATTTTTTTCAGTTATTTTATTTTGTTTTTCTGCATTATTTATTTTCTTTTGTTTCTTGCTTTATTTTTTAATTCTTTTAGCTTTTAGTTTTAGAAAAATTATAAACTTTCTGTTAGTGCCATTAGTTTTCAAATTTGAAAACACTTTTTTTGTTTTCTTTGTTGCTTTATTTATTTTATTTTGTTTCTTGCTTTATTTTTTAAATTCTTTTTGCTTTCAGGTCAGCAAAATTATAAACTTTCTGTTAGTGCCATTAGTTTTCAAACTTGAATAGTTAAAATTTGAACATAGATGCACCTATAGAGAAAATTCGACCTAAATTCATAGTTTTCAAATGAACTCTGAAAAAGTTGGCATAGCATACTCGTCTGTTACAAATTTGGCATGGTTGTGGGAGAAAGTCTTGATGGGGATCGTAGCAGAAATTAAAATTTTCCTACGCCTCACCAAAATCTATCCATGGAGTATTCTAGCAACGAGGGGATAGGAGAGCATCTACATACCACTTGTAGATCGCAACGGAAGCGTTCAAGAAGAACGTGGATGATGGAGTCATACTCGTCGTGATCCAAATCACCGATGACAAGCGCCGAACGGACGACACCTCCGCGTTCAACACACGTACGGTCGGGATGACGTCTCCTCCTTCTTGATCCAGCAAGGGGGAAGGAGAGGTTGATGAAGATCCATCAGCACGACGGCGTGGTGGTGGATGCAGCAGAATTCCAGCAGGGCTTCGCCAAGCGTCCACGGAGAGAGGGAGAGGTGTAACGGGGGAGAAGGAGGCGCCAAGGCTGCAGGGTCCGGCTGCCCTCCCTCCCCCCCTTTATATAGGCCCCCTAGGGGGGGCACCGGCCCTGGAGATGCATCTCCAAGGGGGGCGGCGGCCAAGGGGGGAGCCTTGCCCCCCAAGGCAAGTGGGGCGCCCCCTGCCCTAGGGTTTCCAACCCTAGGCGCAGGGGGGAGGCCCATGGGGGGCGCACCAGCCCACTATGGGCTGGTTCCCTCCTCACTTCAGCCCACGGGGCCCTCCGGGATGGGTGGCCCCACCCGGTGGACCCCCGGGACCCATCCGATGGTCCCGGTACAATACCGGTGACTCCCGAATCCTTCCCGATGGCCAAAACGGCACTTCCTATATATAATTCTTTACCTCCGGACCATTCCGGAACCTCTCGTGACGTCCGGGATCTCATCCGGGACTTCGAACAACCTTCGGTTTGCTGCATACTAATATCTTTACAACCCTAGCATCATCGAACCTTAAGTGTGTAGACCCTACGGGTTCGGGAGACGTGCAGACATGACCGAGACGATCTCCGGTCAATAACCAATAGCGGGATCCGGATACCCATGTTGGCTCCCACATGCTCCTCGATGATCTCATCGGATGAACCACGATGTCGAGGACTTAATCAATCCCGTACTCAATTCCCTTCGTCTATCGGTACGATACTTGCCCGAGATTCGGTCGTCGGTATACCGATACCTTGTTCAATCTCGTTACCGGCAAGTCTCTTTACTCGTTCCCGTAACACATCATCCCGTGAACAACACCTTGATCACATTGAGCTCATTATGATGATGTCTTACCGAGTGGGCCCAGAGATACCTCTCCGTCATACGGAGTGACAAATCCCAGTCTCGATTCATGCCAACCCAACAAACACTTTCGGAGATACCTGTAGTGCACCTTTATAGTCACCCAGTTACGTTGTGACGTTTGATACACCCAAAGCACTCCTACGGCATCCGGGAGTTGCATAATCTCATTGTCTAAGGAATGATACTTGACATTCAGAAAAGCTCTAGCAAACGAACTATACGATCTTTGTGCTATGCTTAGGTTTGGGTCTTGTCCATCACATCATTCTCCTAATGATGTGATCCCGTTATCAATGACATCCCCATGTCCATAGTCAGGAAACCATGACTATCTATTGACCAACGAGCTAGTCAACTAGAGGCTTACTAGGGACATATTGTGGTCTATGTATTCACACATGTATTATGATTTCCGGACAATACAATTATAGCATGTACAATAGACAATTATCATGAATAAGGAAATATAATAATCCTTTTATTATTGCCTCTAGGGCATATTTCCAACAGTCTCCCACTTGCACTAGAGACAATAGTCTAGTTACATTGTGATGAATCGCACACCCATGGAATTTTGGTGTTGATCATGTTTTGCGCTAGGGAGAGGTTTAGTCAACGGATCTGCCACATTCAGGTCCGTATGTACTTTACAAATCTCTATGTCTCCATTTTGAACACTTTCACGAATGGAGTTGAAGCGACGCTTGATATGCCTGGTCTTCCTGTGAAACCTGGGCTCCTTCGCAAGGGCAATTGCTCCAGTGTTGTCACAGAAGAGAGTCATCGGGTCCGACGCATTGGGTATGACTCCTAGGTCGGTAATGAACTCCTTCACCCAGACTGCTTCTTGTGCTGCCTCCGAGGCTGCCATATACTCTGCTTCACATGTAGATCCCGCCACGACGCTTTGCTTGCAACTACACCAGCTTACTACCCCTCCATTCAAAATATACATGTATCTGGTTTGTGACTTGGAGTCATCCAGATTTGTGTCGAAGCTGGCGTCGACGTAACCCTATACGACGAGCTCTTCGGCACCTCCATAAATGAGAAACATATCCTTAGTCCTTTTCAGGTACTTCAGGATGTTTTTGACCGCTTTCCAGTGTTCCTTGTCGGGATTACTTTGGTACCTACCTACCAAACTTACGGCAAGGTTTACATCGAGTCTGGTACACAGCATGGCATACATAATAGACCCTATGGCTGAGGCATAGGGGATGACACTCATCTCTTCTATATCTTTTGTCGTGGTCGGGCATTGAGCCGTGCTCAATCGCACACCTTGCAATACAGTCAAGAACCCCTTCTTGGACTGATCCATTTTGAACTTCTTCAAAATCTTGTCAAGGTACGTACTTTGTGAAAGACCGATGAGGCATCTCGATCTGTCTCTATAGATCTTGATGCCTAATATATAAGCAGCTTCTCCAAGGTCCTTTATTGAAAAACACTTGTTCAAATAGGCCTTTATGCTCTCCAAGAATTCTATATCATTTCCCATCAATAGTATGTCATGCACATATAATATGAGAAATGCTACGGAGCTCCCACTCACTTTCTTGTAAACGCAGGCTTCTCCATAAGTCTGCATAAACCCAAACGCTTTGATCATCTCATCAAAGCGAATGTTCCAACTCCGAGATGCTTGCACCAGCCCATAGATAGAGCGCTGGAGCTTGCATACTTTGTTAGCATTCTTAGGATCGACAAAACCTTCCGGCTGCATCATATACAATTCTTCCTTAAGAAAGCCGTTAAGGAATGCTGTTTTGACGCCCATTTGCCATATCTCATAATCATAGAATGCGGCAATTGCTAACATGATTCGGACGGACTTTAGCTTCGCTACGGGTGAGAAAGTCTCATCGTAGTCAACCCCTTGAACTTGTCGATAACCCTTAGCGACAAGTCGAGCCTTATAGATGGTCACATTACCATCCGCGTCTGTCTTCTTCTTAAAGATCCATTTATTTTCTATGGCTCGTCGATCATCGGGCAAGTCATTCAAAGTCCATACTTTGTTTTCATACATGGATTCTATCTCGGATTTCATGGCTTCTAGCCATTTGTCGGAATCTGGGCCCGCAATCGCTTCTTCATAGTTCGAAGGTTCACCGTTGTCCAACAACATGATTTCCAGGACAGGGTTGTCGTACCACTCTGGTGCGGAACATGTCCTTGTGGACCTACGAAGTTCAGTAGGAGCTTGATCAGAAGTATCTTGATCATCATCATTAACATACTCTCGAATCGGTGCAGGCACCACAGGAACATTTTCCTGAGCTGTGCTACTCTGATTTTCAAGAGGTAGTACTTCATCAAGCTCTACTTGCCTCCCACTTACTTCTTTCGCGAGAAACTCTTTCTCTAGAAAGGACCCATTCTTGGCAACAAAGATCTTGCCTTCGGATCTGAGGTAGAAGGTATACCCAACTGTTTCTTTGGGATATCCTATGAAGACGCATTTTTCGGATTTGGGTTCGAACTTTTCAGGTTGAAGTTTCTTGACATAAGCATCGCAACCCCAAACTTTCAAAAACGACAGCTTAGGTTTCTTTCCAAACCATAATTCATACGGTGTCGTCTCAACGGATTTTGACGGAGCCCTATTTAAAGTGAATACGGCAGTCTCTAAAGCATAGCCCCAAAATGAGAGCGGTAGATCGGTAAGAGACATCATAGATCGCACCATATCCAATAGAGTGCGATTACGACGTTCGGACACACCGTTACGCTGAGGTGTTCCAGGCGGCGTGAGTTGTGAAACGATTCCACATTTTGTTAAGTGTGTGCCAAATTCGTGACTTAAATATACTCCCCCACGATCTGATTGTAAGAACTTTATTTTTCTGTCACGTTGATTCTCAACCTCACTCTGAAACTCCTTGAACTTTTCAAAGGTCTCAGACTTGTGTTTCATTAAGTAGACATACCCATATCTACTCAAATCATCAGTGAGAGTGAGAACATAACGATAGCCTCCGCGAGCCTCAACGCTCATTGGACCACACACATCTGTATGTATGATTTCCAACAAGTTGGTTGCTCGCTCCATTGTCCCTGAAAATGGAGTCTTGGTCATTTTGCCCATGAGGCATGGTTTGCATGTGTCAAATGATTCATAATCGAGGGACTCTAAAAGTCCATCAGCATGGAGCTTCTTCATGCGCTTGACACCAATGTGACCAAGGCGGCAGTGCCACAATTATGTGGGACTATCGTTATTAACTTTACATCTTTTGGTATTCACACTATGAATATGTGTATCATCACGCACGAGATTCACTAAGAATAAACCATTGACCATCGGAGCATGACCATAAAACATATCACTCATATAAATAGAACAACCATTATTCTCGGATTTAAATGAGTAGCCATCTCGAATTAATCGAGATCCTGATACAATGTTCATGCTCAAACTTGGTACTAAATAACAATTATTGAGGCTACAAACTAATCCCGCAGGTAAATGTAGAGGTAGCGTGCCGACGGCGATCACATCGACCCTGGAACCATTCCCGACGCGCATCGTCACCTCGTCCTTCGCCAGTCTCCGTTTATTCCACAGCTCCTGCTTTGAGTTACAAATATGAGCAACCGCACCGGTATCAAATACCCAGGAGCTACTACGAGTGCTGGTAAGGTACACATCAATAACATGTATATCACATATACCTTTGGTGTTGCCAGCCTTCTTATCTGCTAAGTACTTGGGGCAATTCCGCTTCCAGTGACCATTTCCCTTGCAATAAAAGCACTCAGTTTCAGGTTTGGGTCCATTCTTTGACTTCTTCCTGGCAACTGATTTACCAGGCTCGACAACCTCCTTGCCGTCCTTCTTGAAGTTCTTCTTACCCTTGCCTTTCTTGAACTTAGTGGTTTTATTCACCATCAACACTTGATGTTCCTTTTTGATCTCCACCTCCGCAGATTTCAGCATTGAATACAACTTGGGAATGGTCTTTTCCATCCCCTGCATATTGTAGTTCATCATGAAGCTCTTGTAGCTAGGTGGGAGCGACTGAAGGATTCTGTCAATGACCACCTCATCCAGGAGATTAACTTCCAGCTGAGTCAAGCGGTTGTGCAACCCAGACATCTTGAGTATGTGTTCACTGACAGAGCTATTTTCCTCCATCTTGCAGCTAAAGAACTTGTCGGATACATCATATCTCTCGACCCGGGCATGAGCTTGGAAAATCAATTTCAGCTCCTCAAACATCTCATATGCTCCGTGTTGCTCAAAACGCTTTTGGAGCCCCGGTTCTAAGCTGTAAAGCATTCCGCACTGAACGAGGGAGTAATCATCAGCACGTGACTAATGGGCGTTCATAACGTCCTGGTTTTCTGGGAATGGTGCTTCTAGGACATAATCTTTCTTGGCAGCTATGAGGATGATCCTCAGGTTCCGGACCCAGTCCGCATAGTTGCTGCCATCATCTTTCAGCTTGGTTTTCTCTAGGAACGCGTTGAAGTTGAGGGTGACATTAGCGTGGGCCATTTGATCTACAAGACATATTGTAAAGATTTAGACTAAGTTCATGATAATTAAGTTCATCTAATCAAATTAATGAATGAACTCCCACTCAGATTTGACATCCCTCTAGTCATCTAAGTGATACATGATCCGAGTCAACTAGGCCGTGTTCGATCATCACGTGAGACGGACTAGTTATTACTGGTGAACATCTCTATATTGATCGTATCTTCTATACGACTCATGTTCGACCTTTCGGTCCTCCGTGTTCCGAGGCCATGTCTGTACATGCTAGGTGCGTCAATCCAACCTAAGTGTATTGCGTGTGTAAATCTGGCTTACAGCCGTTGTATGCGAACGTAAGAACCTATCGCACCCGATCATCACGTGGTGCTTCGGAACGACGAACCTTAGCAACGGTGCACAGTTAGGGAGAACACATTTTTGATATTTTAATGAGGGATCATCTTATTTATGCTACCGTCGTTCTAAGCAAATAAGATGTAAAAACATGATAAACATCACATGCAATCAAATAGTGACATGATATGGCCAACATCATTTTGCTCCTTTGATCTCCATCTTCGGGGCGCCATGTTCATCGTCGTCACCGGCATGACACCATGATCTCCATCATCATGATCTCCATCATCGTGTCTTTATGAAGTTGTCACGTCAACTATTACTTCTACTACTATGGCTAACGCTTTAGCAATAAAGTAAAGTAATTACATGACGATTTAAGTTGACACAGGTCATAAATAAATAAAGACAACTCCTATGGCTCCTGCCGGTTGTCAGACTCATCGACATGCAAGTCGTGATTCCTATTACAATAACAAGATCATCTCATATATCACATACATGATTCATCACAACTTCTGGCCATATCACATCACAAAGCACTTGCTGCAAAAACAAGTTAGACGTCCTCTAATTGTTGTTGCAAGTTTTTACGTGGCTGCTATAGGTTGCTAGCAAGAACGTTTCATACCTATGTTAAAACCACAACGTGAATTGTCAATCTCTATTTACCCTTCATAAGGACCCTGTTCACTGAATCCGATCCAACTAAAGTGGGAGAGACAGACACCCGCCAGCCACCTTATGCAACTAGTGCATGTCAGTCGGTGGAACCGGTCTCACGTAAGCGTACGTGTAAGGTTGGTCCGGGCCGCTTCATCCCACAATACCGCTGAATCAAGATAGGACTAGTAACGGCAAGAAGAATTGACAATTCGACGCCCACAACTACTTTGTGTTCTACTTGTGCATAGAAACTACGCATAGACCTAGCTCTGATACCACTGATGGGGATCGTAGCAGAAATTAAAATTTTCCTACGCATCACCAAGATCTATCCATGGAGTATTCTAGCAACGAGGGGATAGGAGAGCATCTACATACCACTTGTAGATCGCAACGGAAGCGTTCAAGAAGAACGTGGATGATGGAGTCGTACTCGTCGTGATCCAAATCACCGATGACCTCCGCCGAACGGACGGCACCTCCGCGTTCAACACACGTACGGTCGGGAGGCGCCAAGGCTGCAGGGTCCGGCTGCCCTCCCTCCCCCCTTTATATAGGCCCCCAAGGGGGGCGCCGGCCCTGGAGATGCATCTCCAAGGGGGGGCGTCGGCCAAAGGGGGAGCCTTGCCCCCCAAGGCAAGTGGGGCGCCCCCTGCCCTAGGGTTTCCAACCCTAGGTGCAGGGGGGAGGCCCATGGGGGGGCGCACCAGCCCACTATGGGCTGGTTCCCTCCCCACTTCAGCCCACGGGGCCCTCCGGGATGGGTGGCCCCACCCGGTGGACCCCCGGGACCCATCCGGTGGTCCCGGTACAATATCGGTGACCCCCGAATCCTTCCCGATGGCCGAAACGGCACTTCCTATATATAATTCTTTACCTCCAGACCATTCCGGAACCTCTCGTGACGTTCGGGATCTCATCCGGGACTTCGAACAACCTTCGGTTTGCTGCATACTAATATCTTTACAACCCTAGCATCACCGAACCTTAAGTGTGTAGACCCTACGGGTTCGGGAGACGTACAGACATGACCGAGACAATCTCCGGTCAATAACCAACAGCGGGATCCGGATACCCATATTGGCTCCCACATGATCCTCGATGATCTCATCGGATGAACCACGATGTCGAGGACTTAATCAATCCCGTACTCAATTCCCTTCGTCTATCGGTACGATACTTGCCCGAGATTCGATCGTTGGTATACCGATACCTTGTTCAATCTAGTTATCGGCAAGTCTCTTTACTCGTTCCCGTAACACATCATCCCGTGAACAACACCTTGATCACATTGAGCTCATTATGATGATGTCTTACCGAGTGGGCCCAGAGATACCTCCCCGTCATACGGAGTGACAAATCCCAGTCTCGATTCATGCCAACCCAACAAACACTTTCGGAGATACCTGTAGTGCACCTTTATAGTCACCCAGTTACGTTGTGACGTTTGATACACCCAAAGCACTCCTACGGCATCCGGGAGTTGCATAATCTCATGGTCTAAGGAATGATACTTGACATTCAGAAAAGCACTAGCAAACGAACGATATGATCTTTTGTGCTATGCTTAGGTTTGGGTCTTGTCCATCACATCATTCTCCTAATGATGTGATCCCGTTATCAATGACATCCCCATGTCCATAGTCAGGAAACCATGACTATCTATTGATCAACGAGCTAGTCAACTAGAAGCTTACTAGGGACACATTGTGGTCTATGTATTCGCACATGTATTATGATTTCCGGACAATACAATTATAGCATGAACAATAGACGATTATCATGAACAAGGAAATATAATAATCCTTTTATTATTGCCTCTAGGGCATATTTCCAACTGTCTCCCACTTGCACTAGAGACAATAGTCTAGTTACATTGTGATGAATCGCACACCCATGGAATTTTGGTGTTGATCATGTTTTGCTCTAGGGAGAGGTTTATTCAATGGATCTACCACATTCAGGTCCGTATGTATTTTAAAAATCTCAATGTCTCCATTTTGAACACTTTCACGAATGGAGTTGAAGCGATGCTTGATATGCCTGGTCTTCCTGTGAAACCTGGGCTCCTTCGCAAGGGCAATTGCTCCAGTGTTGTCACAGAAGAGAGTCATCGGGTCCGACGCATTGGGTATGACTCCTAGGTCGGTAATGAACTCCTTCACCCAGACTGCTTCTTGTGCTGCCTCCGAGGCTGCCATATACTCTGCTTCACATGTAGATCCCGCCACGACGCTCTGCTTGCAACTGCACCAGCTTACTACCCCTCCATTCAAAATATACACGTATCCGGTTTGTGACTTGGAGTCATCCAGATCTGTGTCGAAGCTGGCGTCGACGTAACCCTTTACGACGAGCTCTTCGGCACCTCCATAAACGAGAAACATATCCTTAGTCCTTTTCAGGTACTTCAGGATGTTTTTGACCGCTTTCCAGTGTTCCTTGCCGGGATTACTTTGGTACCTACCTACCAAACTTACGGCAAGGTTTACATCGGGTCTGGTACACAGCATGACATACATAATAGACCCTATGGCTGAGGCATAGGGGATGACACTCATCTCTTCTATATCTTTTGCCGTGGTAGGGCATTGAGCCGTGCTCAATCGCACACCTTGCAATACAGGCAAGAACCCCTTCTTGGACTGATCCATTTTGAACTTTTTCAAAATCTTGTCAAGGTACGTACTTTGTGAAAGACCGATGAGGCGTCTTGATCTATCTCTATAGATCTTGATGCCTAATATATAAGGAGCTTCTCCAAGGTCCTTCATTGAAAAACACTTGTTCAAATAGGCCTTTATGCTCTCCAAGAATTCTGTATCATTTCCCATCAATAGTATGTCATCCACATATAATATGAGAAATGCTACGGAGCTCCCACTCACTTTCTTGTAAACGCAGCCTTCTCCATAAGTATGCATAAACCCAAACGCTTTGATCATCTCATCAAAGCGAATGTTCCAACTCCGAGATGCTTGCACCAGCCCATAGATAGAGCGCTGGAGCTTGCATACTTTGTTAGCATTTTTAGGATCGACAAAAACCTTCCGGCTGCATCGTATACAATTCTTCCTTAAGAAAGCCATTAAGGAATGCCGTTTTGACGTCCATTTGCCATATCTCATAATCATATAATGCGGCAATTGCTAACATGATTCAGACGGACTTCAGCTTCGCTACGGGTGAGAAAGTCTCATCGTAGTCAACCCCTTGAACTTGTCGATAACCCTTAGCGACAAGTCGAGCCTTATAGATGGTCACATTACCATCCGCGTCTGTCTTCTTCTTAAGGATCCATTTATTTTCTATGGCTCGCCGATCATCGGGCAAGTCATTCAAAGTCCATACTTTGTTTTCATACATGGATTCTATCTCGGATTTCATGGCTTCTAGCCATTTGTCGGAATCTGGGCCTGCCATCGCTTCTTCATAGTTCGAAGGTTCACCGTTGTCCAACAACATGATTTCCAGGACAGGGTTGCCGTACCACTCTGGTGCGGAACGTGTCCTTGTCGACCTACGAAGTTCAGTAGGAGCATGATCAGAAGTATCTTGATCATCATCATTAACCTCCTCTCTAATCAGTGCAGGCACCACAGGAACATTTTCCTGAGTTGCGCTACTCTGATTTTCAAGAGGTAGTACTTCATCAAGCTCTACTTTCCTCCCACTTACTTCTTTCGCGAGAAATTCTTTCTCTAGAAAGGACCCGTTCTTGGCAACAAGGATCTTGCCTTCGGATCTGAGGTAGAAGGTATACCCAACTGTTTCTTTGGGATATCCTATGAAGACGCATTTTTTCGATTTGGGTTCGAGCTTTTCAGGTTGAAGTTTCTTGACATAAGCATAATTCATACGGTGTCGTCTCAACGGATTTTGACGGAGCCCTATTTAAAGTGGATGCGGCAGTCTCTAAAGCATAGCCCCAAAATGAGAGCGGTAGATCGGTAAGAGACATCATAGATTGCACCATATCCAATAGAGTGCGATTACGACGTTCGGACACACCGTTACGCTGAGGTGTTCCAGGCGGCGTGAGTTGTGAAACGATTCCACATTTTCTTAAGTGTGTTCCAAATTCATGACTTAAATATTCTCCCCCACGATCTGATTGTAAGAACTTTATTTTTCTGTCACGTTGATTCTCGACCTCACTCTGAAACTCCTTGAACTTTTCAAAGGTCTCAGACTTGTGTTTCATTAAGTAGACATACCCATATCGACTCAAATCATCAGTGAGAGTGAGAACATAACGATAGCCTCCGCGAGCCTCAACGCTCATTGGACCACACACATCTGTATGTATGATTTCCAGCAAGTTGGTTGCTCGCTCTGTTGCCCGTGAGAATGGAGTCTTTGTCATTTTGCCCATGAGGCATGGTTCGCATGTGTCAAATGATTCATAATCGAGAGACTCTAAAAGTCCATCAGCATGGAGCTTTTTCATGCGCTTGACACCAATGTGACCAAGGCGGCAGTGCCACAAGTATATGGGACTATCGTTATTAACTTTACATCTTTTGGTATTCACACTATGAATATGTGTATCATCACGTACAAGATTCATTAAAAATAAACCATTAACCATCGGAGCATGACCATAAAACATATCACTCATATAAATAGAACAACCATTATTCTCAGATTTAAATGAGTAGCCATCTCGAATTAATCGAGATCCAGATACAATGTTCATGCTCAAACTTGGCACTAAATAACAATTATTGAGGTTCAAAACTAATCCCGTAGGTAAATGTAGAGGTAGCGTGCCGACGGCGATCACATCGACCCTGGAACCATTCCCGACGCGCATCGTCACCTCGTCCTTCACCAGTCTCCGTTTATTCCGCAGCTCCTGCTTTGAGTTACAAATATGAGCAACCGCACCGATATCAAATACCCAGGAGCTACTACGAGCGCTGGTAAGGTACACATCAATAACATGTATATCACAGATACCTTTGGTGTTGCCGGCCTTCTTATCCGCTAAGTACTTGGGGCAATTCCGCTTCCAGTGACCATTTCCCTTGCAATAAAAGCACTCAGTTTCAGGTTTGGGTCCATTCTTTGACTTCTTCCTGGCAACTGATTTACCAGGCACGGCAACCTCCTTGCCGTCCTTCTTGAAGTTCTTCTTACCCTTGCCTTTCTTGAACTTAGTGGTTTTATTCACCATCAACACTTGATGTTCCATTTTGATCTCCACCTCCGCAGATTTCAGCATTGAATACAACTCGGGAATGGTCTTTTCCATCCCCTGCATATTGTAGTTCATCACGAAGCTCTTGTAGCTAGGTGGGAGCGACTGAAGGATTCTGTCAATGACCGCCTCATCCGGGAGATTAACTTCCAGCTAAGTCAAGCGGTTGTGCAACCCAGACATCTTGAGTATGTGTTCACTGACAGAGCTATTTTCCTCCATCTTGCAGCTAAAGAACTTGTCGGAGACATCATTTCTCTCGACCCGGGCATGAGCTTGGAAAATCAATTTCAGCTCCTCGAACATCTCATATGCTCCGTGTTGCTCAAAACGCTTTTGGAGCCCCGGTTCTAAGCTGTAAAGCATGCCGCACTGAACGAGGGAGTAATCATCAGCACGAGACTGATGGGCGTTCATAACGTCCTGGTTTGCTGGGAATGGTGCATCACCTAGCGGTGCTTCTAGGACATAATCTTTCTTGGCAGCTATGAGGATGATCCTCGGGTTCCGGACCCAGTCCGCATAGTTGCTGCCATCATCTTTCAGCTTGGTTTTCTCTAGGAACGCGTTGAAGTTGAGGGTGACATTAGCGTGGGTCATTTGATCTACAAGACATATTGTAAAGATTTAGACTAAGTTCATGGTAAGACTCATCGGACCGCATACATCAGTATGTATTATTTCGAATAAGTCAATTGCTTGCTCCATTGTTCCGGAGAACGGAGTCTTAGTCCTCTTTCCCATGAGGCATGGTTCGCAAGCATCAAGTGATTCATAATCAAGTGATTTCAAAAGCCCATCAGCATGGAGTTTCTTCATGCGCTTTACACCAATATGACCTAAACGACTGTGCCACAAATAAGTTGCACTATCATTATTAACTTTGCGTCTTTTGGCTTCAATATTATGAATATAATTATCACTACAATCGAGATTCAACAAAAATATACCACTCATCAAGGGTGCATGAACATAAAAGATATTACTCATATAAATAGAACAACCATTATTCTCTGATTTAAATGAATAACCGTCTTGCAACAAACAAGATCCAGATATAATGTTGATGCTCAACGCTGGCACCAAATAACAACTATTTAGATCTAAAACTACTCCCGAAGGTAGATGTAGAGGTAGTGTGCCGACGGCGATCACATCGACTTTGGAAGCATTTCCCACATGCATCGTCACCTCGTCCTTAGCCAATCTTCGTTTAATCCGTAGCCCCTGTTTCAAGTTGCAAATATGAGCAACATAACCAGTATCAAATACCCAGGCACTACTATGAGCATTAGTAAGGTACACATCAATAACATGTATATCAAATATATCTTTCAGTTTGCCATCCTTCTTATCCGTCAAATACTTGGGGCAGTTTCGTTTCCAGTGACCAGTCCCTTTGCAGTAGAAGCAGTCAGTTTCAGGCTTAGGTCCATACTTGGGCTTCTTCCCGGGAGTAGCAACTTGCTTGCTATTCTTCTTGAAGTTCCCCTTCTTCCTTCTACCTTTTTTTCTTGAAACTAGTGGTCTTGTTAACCATCAACACTTGATGCTCCTTCTTGATTTCAACCTCCGCAGCCTTTAGCATCATGAAGAGCTCGGGAATTGTCCTTTCCATCCCTTGCATATTATAGTTCATCACGAAGCCTTTATAGCTTGGTGGCAGTGATTGAAGAACTATGTCAATGACACTATCATCAGGAAGATTAACTCTCAGCTGAGTCAAGTGGTTATGGTACCCAGACAATCTGAGTATGTGTTCACTGACAGAACTGTTCTCCTCCATCTTGCGGCTATAGAACTTGTTGGAGACTTCATATCTCTCAACTCGGGCATTTGCTTGAAATATTAACTTCAACTCATGGAACATCTCATACTGAACTATCGAGTAGTCATCAGCTTTAGTCTGCCAGACGTTCATAACGTCCACAGTTGCTCCTGCAGTGGGCCTTGCACCTAGCGGTGCTTCGAAAAACATAATTCTTCTGTGCAGCAATGAGGATAATCCTCAAGTTACGAACCCAGTCCGTGTAGTTGCTACCATCATCTTTCAACTTAGCTTTCTATAGGAACGCATTAAAATTCTAGGGAACGGTAGCACGGGCCATTGATCTACAACAACATAGATATGAAAAAAACTATCAAGTACTAAGTTCATGATAAATTGAAGTTCAATTAATCATATTACTTAAGAACTCCCACTAGATAGACATATCTCTAGTCATCTTAATGATCACGTGATGCATATCAACTAAACCATGTCCTATCATCACGTGAGATGGAGTAGTTTTCAATGGTGAACATTTGTATGTTGATCGTATCTACTATATGATTCACGTTCGACCTTTCGGTCTCAGTGTTCCGAGGCCAAATCTGCATATGCTAGGCTCGTCAAGTTTAACCCGAGTATTCTGCACGTGCAAAACTTGCTTGCACCCGTTGTATGTGAACGTAGAGCTTATCACACCTAATCATCACGTGGTGTCTCGGCACAACGAACTGTAGAAATGGTGCATACTCAGGGAGAACACTTATACCTTGAAATTTAGTGAGGGATCATCTTATAATGCTACTGTTGTACTAAGCAAAAAGATGCATAAAAGATAAACATCACATGCAATCAAAATATGTGACATGATATGGCCATCATCATCTTGTGCCTTTGATCTCCATCACCAAAGCACCGTCATGATCTCCATCACCAAAGCACCGTCATGATCTCCATCTTTTTCTCGGTCTGGTAGACATGTCCTTCACATAGATAACCTGTGCCTCATCATTGGCTAGGACGAACGGTTCGTCAGTGTACCCAAGATTTTTTAGATTGACTGTTGTCATTCCGTACTGTGGGTCTACATGTACCCCGCCTCCTGACAGATTGACCCATTTGCACTTAAACAAAGGGACCTTAAAATCTTGTCCGTAGTCAAGTTCCCATATGTCCACTATGTAACCATAATATGCGTCCTTTCCCTTCTCGGTTGTTGCATCAAAGCGGACACCGCTGTTTTGGTTGGTGCTCTTTTGATCTTGGTCAATCATGTAAAATGTATTCCCATTTATCTCGTATCCTTTGTAAATCAATACAGTCATAGATGGTCCCCTGGACAACAAGTACAACTCATCACAAACAGTGTTGTCACCTCTGAGACGTGCTTCCAACCAACTGCTGAAAGTCCTAATGTGTTCACATGTAATCCAGTCGTCGCACTGCTCCGGGTGTTTGGAGCGCAGACTGTTCTTGTGTTCATCGACATACGGGGTCACCAAGGTAGAGTTCTGTAGAACTGTGTAGTGTGCTTGAGACCAAGAATGCTCGTCCCTGCATATTATTGAGTCCGCTCCTAGCGTGCCTTTTCCAGTCAGTCGCCCCTCATACCGCGATTTAGGAAGACCTATCTTCTTAAGGCCAGGAATGAAGTGAACACAAAATGCGATGACATCCTCTGTTTGATGGCCCATGGAGATGCTTCCTTCTGGCCTAGCGCGGTTACGGACATATTTCTTTAGGACTCCCATGAACCTCTCGAAGGGGAACATATTGTGTAGAAATACGGGCCCCAGAATGACAATCTCGTCGACTAGATGAACTAGGACATGCGTCATGATATTGAAGAAGGATGGTGGGAACACCAGCTCGAAACTGACAAGACATTGCGCCACATCACTCCTTAGCCTTGGTATGATTTCTGGATCGATCACCTTCTGAGAGATTGCATTGAGGAATGCACATAGCTTCACAATGGCTAATCGGACGTTTTCTGGTAGAAGCCCCCTCAATGCAACCAGAAGCAGTTGCGTCATAATCACGTGGCAGTCATGAGACTTTAGGTTCTGGAACTTTTTCTCTGGCATATTTATTATTCCCTTTATATTCGAAGAGAAGCCAGTCGGGACCTTCATACTGAGCAGGCATTCAAAGAAGATTTCTTTCTCTTCTTTCGTAAGAGCGTAGCTGGCAGGATCTTCGTACTGCTTCGGAGGCATGCCGTCTTTTTCGTGCAAACGTTGCAGGTCCTCCCGTGCCTCAGGTGTATCTTTTGTCTTTCCATACACGCCCAAGAAGCCTAGCAGGTTCACGCAAAGGTTCTTCGTCATGTGCATCACGTCGATTGAAGAGCGGACCTCTAGGTCTTTCCAGTAGGGTAGGTCCCAAAATATAGATTTCTTCTTCCACATGGGTGCATGTCCCTCAGCGTCATTCGGAATAGCTAGTGCGCCGGGACCCTTTCCAAATATTGCGTGTAAATCATTGACCATGCAAGTACGTGATCACAGGTACGCATGGCGGGCTTCTTCCGGTGATCTGCCTCGCCTTTGAAATGCTTGCCTTTCTTTCGACATTGATGGTTGGTCGGAAGAAATCGACGATGACCCAGGTACACATTCTTCCTGCGTTTGTCCAGGTATATACTTTCAGTGTCATCTAAACAGTGTGTGCATGCATGGTATCCTTTGTTTGTCTGTCCTGAAAGGTTACTGAGAGCGGGCCAATCGTTGATGGTCACGAACAGCAATGTCTTTAGGTTAAATTCCTCTTATCTGTGTTCATCCCACGTATGTACACCGTTTCCAGTCCACAGCTGTAAAAGTACTTCAACTAATGGCCTTAGGTACACATCAATGTCGTTGCCGGGTTGCTTAGGGCCTTGGATGAGAACTGGCATCATAATGAACTTCCGCTTCAAGCACATCCAAGGAGGAAGGTTATACATACATAGAGTCACTGGCCAGGTGCTGTGATTGCTGCTCTGCTCCCCGAAAGGATTAATGCCATCCGCGCTTAAAGTAAACCATACGTTCCTTGGGTCCTTTGCAAACTCATCCCAGTACTTTCTCACGATTTTTCTCCACCGCGACCCGTCAGCGGGTGCTCTCAACTTCCCGTCTTTCTTACAGTCCTCACTGTGCCATCGCATCGACTTGGCATGCTCTCCATTTCTGAACAGACGTTTCAACCGTGGTATTATAGGAGCACACCACATCACCTTCGCAGGAACCCTCTTCCTGCGGGGCTCGCCGTGAACATCACCAGGGTCATCTCGTCTGATCTTATACCGCAATGCACCGCATACCGGGCATGCGTTCAGATCCTTGTATGCATCGCGGTATAGGATGCAGTCATTAGGGCATGCATGTATCTTCTCCACCTCCAATCCTAGAGGGCATACGACCTTCTTTGCTGCGTATCTATTGTCGGGCAATTCGTTATCCTTTGGAAGCTTCTTCTTCAATATTTTCAGTAGTTTCTCAAATCCTTTGTCAGGCACAGCATTCTCTGCCTTCCACTGTAGCAATTCCAGTACGGTACCGAGCTTTGTGTTGCCAACTTCGCAATTGGGGTACAACCCTTTTTTGTGATCCTCTAACATGCGATCGAACTTCAGCTTCTCCTTTTGACTTCCGCATTGCGTCCTTGCATCGACAATGACCCGGCGGAGATCATCATCATCGGGCACATCGTCTGGTTCCTCTTGATCTTCAGCAGCTTCACCCGTTGCAGCATCATTGGGCACATCGTCTGGTTCCTCTTGACCTTCACCAGCTCCCCCGGTTGCAGCATCACGGTATTCAGGGGGCACGTAGTTGTCATCATACTCTTCTTCTTCGTCGTCTTCCATCATAACCCCTATTTCTCCGTGCCTCGTCCAAACATTATAGTGTGGCATGAAACCCTTGTAAAGCAGGTGGGTGTGAAGGATTTTCCGGTCAGAGTAAGACTTCGTATTCCCACAATCAGGGCATGGACAACACATAAAACCATTCTGCTTGTTTGCCTCAGCCGCATCGAGAAACTCATGCACGCCCTTAATGTACTCGGAGGTGTGTCTGTCACCGTACATCCATTGCCGGTTCATCTGCGTGCATTATATATAATTAAGTGTCCAAATTAATAGAAGTTCATCATCACATTAAAACCAAAGTACATACATAGTTCTCATTTAACAACATATAGCTCTCCAGAGCATCTAATTAATTAATACATACATTGATACTATGTAAAACATTTTAATGCGAAAACAAAGGCGATCATAATCGCAACCAAGGTAACAATTGATCCAACGGCATAATGATACCAAGCCTCGGTATGAATGGCATATTTTCTAATCTTTCTAATCTTCAAGCGCATTGCATCCATCTTGATCTTGTGATCATCGACGACATCCGCAACATGCAACTCCAATATCATATTCTCCTCCTCAATTTTTTTTATTTTTTCCTTCAAGAAATTGTTTTCTTCTTCAACTAAATTTAACCTCTCGACAATAGGGTCGGTTGGAATTTCCGGTTCACATACATCCTAGATAAATAAAATCTATGTCACGTTGGTCCGCATAATTTTCATAAACAATAAATGAACCAATAGTTATAATGATTAATATATATATATACCACATCCGAATCATAGACAGGACGAGGGCCGACGGCGGCGGATACCGAAACCATCGCACTATATAAGATGCAATAATAAAAGTAAGAAAATGATACAAGTATCTATCTAAACATACAAGTAAGAATATTTTTCCTTTCAGAAAGAAGATAAGAACAAGAGGCTCACCACGGTGGTGTCGGTGATGAGATCGGCGCGGGTGATCGACGGCGGTGAAGACGGGGGTGGGGCGTGACGGACCGCTAAATCTAGACAAATCTCGAGGAAAATGGAGCTTTGAGGTCGACCTTCGAGAGGAAAAAGCTTAACTAGTGTGGCTCGGGCATTTCATCAAACACCTCATGTGCATAGGAGGTGAGCTAGAGCACCACAAATCCCTCCTCTGGCCCAGAAAAACAGAGCATTGGAGTGCTCTGCTCAGGCGCGAGGGGTATATATAGGCAGCACCACTGGTCCCGGTTCGTGGCATGAACCGGGACTAAATGGGAGCCTTTGGTCCCGGTTCATGCTACGAACCGGGACCACTGGTGGTGGGCCAGGAGCCAGGCCCATTGGTCCCGGTTCGTCCCACCAACCGGAACCAAAAGGTCCAGATGAACTGGGACCAATGGCCCACGTGGCCTGGCCGGCCCCTGGGCTCACGAACCAGGACCAATGCCCCCATTGGTCCCGGTTCTAGATTGAACCGGGACTAATGGGCTGACCCGGCCTGGACCGTTGCCCCCTTTTCTACTAGTGTTAGAGAACCACGGGAATTGAATGTAAGGTGAAGGAAAAATGACAAGCAGAAATGGAGTGTATATCTCAAAAGGGAATGTGTCATTTAATCTAAATGATCATAATGACAACTTTCAAGTTTGTCAAAGTGGTGGTTATACGAAATGTTATACCAATGATTACCAATTGGTCAAGTATTGGGTTGAATCATACCACCGACTCACTTGAGGCAAATGATTTTAATGGGATAAGTTCGAAGTTCTACTTCAAAAGGAAACAACCAGAAAATATTCTGGCATCGTGGAAGGAGAATGGACTCCTCTATATTGATGATATGCTTGTGGAATGATATTCCAAAGATATTTTGGAGATCTCATGTAGTCTCCTAGTTATCCCTAAATATCATTAGCTTGTAATTGTGCTACTACATGTAGTATAAATTGCAACATCTTGTCCCTCGGACATGATAGTTGAGATAATTGAGTGTATGAGTCAGTTCATACTCAATCTTGTTGCATACATAATAATTTTCCCTCCTTTATCATCATGGTATTGGACGATTAGAGAAATTATTGACAATTCTGTTGGCCACAACTTGACAAGTTGCAATATTTCCAACAATCATCAGATTGTTTTATGCACTACATGTGACATTGGGGAATTAATTTTAAGGCACTCTCACCTTAAAATTTGAAATGAGCCAGCCAATATTCTTGATTGAATGTTAGAATATGTTTGGATTATTCAACCATTATCTGGGTTATCTTGGTACTTCATGGTGTTCATAGACACATCTAGAAGATGGTCTTAGGTGTGTATATCCACACATAACCATGCATTTACTGAATTAAGTGCTCAAATTGACGAATTTAGAGCAAATTATCCTAACGTGGGATAATTCCATTGGAATGGAAATGTCGTTGAAGTTGATTCACGGACATTCAATGGTTATATTCAGTATATGGTACATAACCAGAATGGTTTGGCTGGATATCTTATGAAAGAGATTCAATATTGCATAGCCAATGTTGCAGAATTGTGATTTACCGACATTTTGTTGATGGTAACATGCGGTCTCACACTCTGCATATTTGGTCTAAATGAGATCAAATGATACTGCACCCCCTTGCAGTTTGTACGTGGAAATAAGTGAAGTATTTCCCATCTGCGGTAATTCGGTTGTATACCGATATCACCACCCCAGCGTACATCATGGGCCTTCACATATGGTTGGGATCTATGTGAGGAATAACTATGGTATGCTCGTTAATCCGCCGAATACCTTAACCCTAGCAAGGGAGTTATTTGCAGCCCATACGCTGATTGCTTTTGCAATAAGAACATTTTCTGGCATTAGGGGGAGATGTGTACCACAAAGAATGCCAGGAAATGGATAAGAAATATCATAGACATTTTGTCCACGTACTTAAGAATCTGAACAGCATGTTCAAGTTATGAGAAATTTGCAGCATATTGCAAATAATCTGCCAAGTATATTTAATGATGACAAAGGTGTCACTATGGTCAAGTACCAAAACGAGTGGAGGTACCTAATAAACCACTCGTCTCCCTAGATGAGAGCAAGAGGGGGAGAATTCTGGTCGCATGAGATTAAGTTCTCATATGTTTCAGCGGAAACATGGGAGATGGACTCCTCGATTAGTAAATATGATTCAACCTCGGGTTGAATGACACCTGAGGGATGCGCGGCATCCAAAGTCCAACACATATGTGCACACATTTTTAGGTGTTGGGAAATCGAAACACCTTGACTCCGTTGTTGTGGGAAATCACAAGGAGTTAAGAGGCGTAGTAAGAATTCCACAATGATATTGATTCATGAGAATCGTATATGAGAAAGTCTACATATGTCGACATAAAATTCTTCTTGAGAATTGCTAGAATCCTTTTGGACCCTAAACCAAAATCCATGGAAAGTGTTGTCTGCACTTATATTGGTTCAAATGAAAGGAAGCAATTAGGAAGAGTGGCACTCGCTCATCAAAGAGAGGTATTTACCATTGTAAAACCTGCTCCTCATAGGTATCTTCCAGAGGGAAGAAAAGTGAATTTTTGTTTGGAAACAAAAATAAATGAGGTGGTGAGAAAGCGAGGCTTGTAGCACAAGGGTTTTTCGCAAAGACCCGACATCGGCTACGATGTAGCATACCTTCTTGGTATGAGTGGAATTATGTTTCGATACTGAATGTTAATGGAAGTATAGATCCATACGATTGATGTATGTAATGTCTACATACTCCCATGTGTCAATTAGTTTGGATGTATATATTGAAGTCATTGAATGACTTAATATTCTGAATCCAAAGGTAAATCGCAACATGCATGTGTGGAACTTCTGAAGTCATTCTATGACTTAAAGTAGTCAGAGAATTGTGTGGTGCAACCGACTAAGTGAGTTATTCCTGCAAAATATGTCAGGCATGGCACTATAATTTTTGGCAATTTATTAAGAGTGCAATTCCCTGAAAGGTAAAAGGTTTGTGTAAGGAATATCCTGTGATATATCCAGGGCACGAAGGGTCTTGATCAATTTCATTCGAAATCAAGATGGGACCATGGTTTGATATATTGATAGTGGCTAATTATCTGATCCCACAATGCCATATCAAAGACTAGGTTTGCTGGAAGAGTATTTTGAAGGAAGTATTCAGAATAGACTCTAAACGAGTCCTTCAAGTGATCATTCTATTTCATTTGAATCATCAGAAAATGTGGATGACTTGATAGAATGATTGGCCACATGTAAAATCATATGGAGATTATCATTATCTACCAAGATAATGTCACTTGTATTGCTTATGGGTTATATTTATCCTTGTGAATTATAGAAATGTAAGAGGATAATACGCAAACAGGTTATTGTGATATTCACAATATCTCTATCAATATTTACATTCCAGAACTAGGTTCGTGGAATTGGTATGAGATATTCTTGAGGTTTGCAAAATTTCAGGGGGAGTAAAATTCCAAGTTATAACCCGTTGGTGATCCTCAAATCATTCGTATCGTACTCTTTTTCCCTTTATGAGTTTTCCATGATGGTTTCTCATATAAGGTTTTTAACGAGACAATATAAATACAAGTGCGGATATATGTCATATTGGTTTCTCCTTATATTTTTCCCACTGGGTTTTAAAGGAGTTTTCGATGGCATATTATTATAAGGTTTCTCCTCAATTTTTCTCACAGGGTTTTGGAGGAGTTTTCAGTTTGCAATATACATATGACGAATTGATCAAGGGGAGTGTTGAGAAATAAAAACATGTGATCAATTATATGGGAGGGATGCCTCCCGGGAGGTGTCTGTTGGGGAAGAGGTGTCTTCCCAACACACCCCTTCACCATGTATATAAGTGGGTCTCTCACATTGCAATGAAACTAGTGGATCATTTGTGTCTCTCCTTTGTCTTCTTTACTTTGATACTACAACAATAGGGAGGGCGCGTCAGAGCCATGCATGCATTTGTTAATCTCCTTCGTAGTTCGTACTGTAGTTGTAAATTGTAATACTTATATGTGATGGCGATCGATCGAAGCTGGCGCGTACGTGCGTGCGTGAAAACGGTCGCCCGAAGAGTGATGCGACGCACGTATTGTACGTGAAGACCAGCGCGCTGAACGGTATGGGCGTGCACCGCGGCGCGGCCCGTGAAGTGCATCACTTGCATCCCCTGAATAAAAAGGGGATCACATGCAATTGCAATCTTGCACCTTGCATCATCAGTCCCTGTGCTGTACGCCTGTACCGTGCCGGCCGGCGGCGCAGCGGGCGTACCACGGATAAAAGCTTGGCGAGATTGAAGAGATCCAACACGACTTGACGCGTTCCGGCATTCGGTGCTGCCCGGACGACGTCGTGCTCTGCACACTGAGAGGTGAGGTGATAGTTGCAGGCTGCTTTGCATTATGCACACGTGATGTGCTGCCGTCCTAACGTGTCGCGTGCCTCCGGAAGTACGTAAATCCACGCCGCTATATTCCGGTGAGCATTTCGCGCACCTCTGAACCGTCGCGCGAGGCCCAGTTTACTCACTGGCAAAAAAAACGAATGTATATCAACCTTAAAAACCCGAATGGATATATGAACCCTCCCCGCAAAAAAAAAGATATATGAACCCCAACCCACTGTAATAAAGCTAGCTCAGTTGAACAGAGTTGATTAGGATAATGTTCCTACTAAGTGCGCTCGGCCACCGACCCCACGTGGGCCCACGTTCCCGTGACCTCTGGGGCGGCACAAGCGGCCGCCTCACGCATCGTGCTCACCGCAGGGTATCCCGTCCCGTATCCATCCCCTCCTCCTCCCTAGTCGCAAAAGTCACCCAATGTTTCACTAGCCACCCACCACTTGCCCTCCAAATTCACCACTCCCGCTACAAGAATCAACAAAGCAGTACAAATCCAAGAAACAGCTGACCAAATCCTAGAATCTACTCTACACGCTGACCACGGTCCGGGTCTAGTAGTAGTAGCACTACTACGATTCACTGACACAAGCAAGAAAAATACAGTACTATATATTCCCCCGGTATGGCCCTGGATTTGCAAAGATCTCCCTTTCTCAGATACTACTAGCAGTACGTAGCAGGTGAAAAAGAAAGATCAACATATACTACTCGTAATATACAATCTGATTTACCCTACGGCGTATCGATGTCACAGTACGTAGGTAGCATCAGGCCTCGCGCCGCCGGAGAAAACAAGCATTTGAGCGGGTACCGAATCGTGTCTCGTTTGCTCGGGGATCCGACGCCACCCAACCCACCCACGGGGACCTGGGAGACGGCGAAAACAATTGCTGGCTGCTGCCTGTAAAACCGTGCGGCGCAAAGGGTTTTGCTGACTTGCTGGTGCTAGCCTTGGGCCTTGGCATTGGCGATGGCGAGGCATAAAGAAAGGGGACGGGAGGAGGGAGGCGTGGCGCGTAGCCATATGTAGGAGAGGAAGAGGAAGAAATGACCATACGTGTTGTAGAGCCGGCCGTACGGAAAAGCTAGTGCTAGGCTTGTGGCTTGTGCTCTGACATGGACTTTGACCTGGCTTGGCTTGTCTCCACAGATGGATATGAGCTAGATATGGGCGCGTCAGTTCACAGAAAAAGGATATGGACGCATGTCTTTACTTTACGGCGTGCAAAAATGCCATGGCAAGCAGTCTGTTATAGTTTTTTTTTTTCAAAACAGATCAGACCTTACAAAAAGTTCACTGAAAATACAAAACATCTCAAAAATAATAAAAATACATCGAGATTTCGAGACCACTGAACGACCACTACTGCGACCAGAATGCTTCGTTGTTGCCGCTCCCCTATCGGAGCCGACCTGATCTTGTTGATGACAACCAAAAAGTCTTTGTGAACGTGCCCCCAAGGACCAGTGCCCTGAAGCCGCAGTCCTCGCCCTTGAACCCTTATATAGTTTTAAAGCACCTGACACCAAATCGCCACATGACATAAAATTCTAATCCCACAGCCCTGGCATGAACCTACAATGGAGCTACGTCGACTAAGTACAGACACGCGAACTCCAGGATGATCGCCCGAAAGACAAATTTGGAGAAATATGCCATCAGCCCGAGCGCCACACTAAGACTAAAAATCTTTAACCTAAACTAGCAACCGAAGCGGTGGCATCGGGGTTCCCCTATTTGCCATCGACCGCCGGAGCGGCAGTCAGAAGGGAGATAAATCCACGGACTCCCCGGTGAAGCCCGAAGGAAAGAGTTTGTCCTAGTCATCCAAGGTTAGTGGAGGAAAACAAGACGAAGTCTTTCACCTAGCAATTTGTTATAGTTGCATTTGCAAATATAAAAGGGATGAAATGGAACTATGAAAGAATTGGTCGACTAGCCGAGGAATTAATTGATTGGTTATATAACATCTCGCCACTTATTGAGATGCTAAGAGCATCTACAGTCGAGCATCCCAAACCCGTCTCAAACGCCCGGATGGACGGCCCAATCATTGAACGGCCTCGAAAATGCGACCCAGACGGGCGCCTCAAACGGGCCTTAAACGACCTTTTGACCGGCACCCCTTATATCCAGTCCAAATATGGGGTGTGCGGTGTCGAGGGAATTACCAGCGGATTGGACCCGGCAGCCCAAGGCACAACCCGCCAAGGCCAGAAGGCCCATGACCGGGTCATCCAAGAAGCTACCTGGGTCGGGTCTTTGTGGGTCGGTGAGCCTAGAGGGAACCCGACCAGTGGAAGCAGGACCCGCCTTCCTATGCCGGCTCTGCTAGACGTATGCAAGACAGAGGCTTCCTAACTTGGAAGGCACGAAGGCCCTTGAGGACTTAGTGTAAGACTCCGATCGTGGTTGAACCCGGAATCTATGGTAACCCCAGGAACCCGGCTATTATATAAAGGGGGTTCCTCCGTCGTCAGAAGGGACAAGTTAGAAGCCCTTGAGACAATGGTAGCGAAACAACACCCTTGTAATTGAGATCACCATATTCAATAAACAACCACCAGGAGTAGGGTGTACCCTCAATAGAGGGCCGAACCTAGGTAAACGTGCATTTCTCGTTTCCGATTGATCCCATCCAAGGCTTCACCTAGCAGCTATGGCTTCACTACTAAGTTCTCATATGAGGACACTTGCCGTGACAACCCCACGACACCCGAGCACGCCCGGGTGCATCTGCCACGTCGGTCCCTACTCACTCTGGCCCACCTGACCTCATATATATTCCTCCCCATCCGCTCGCTGGACCGAACCCTAATCAATTCACTCCACTACCCTTCGCCACCCAAGCTCCCGTCTGGCGATCTCCAGCCTTCTTCGGCATGGCGGGCAGCGGATCTGACTCCGACCATTCCGGATCCGTCGACTAGTATGTCGTCCCTGCGGGGTGTGAGGAGGCAATGGCCGTCTGCATTGCACTGCGCCGCTCCCGGGAGGACCGCGCCCGGCTGACGACAGGATCTGTCCGGCGCGACTCCACAGCGTCGGTGCATGGGGCACTCGGATTTTCCAGGGCTGGATCATCGTGGTCCCACAAGCCTTCAAATCTTCCCTTCCCCATCACCGGTTCGCGCGGAGTATGAGCCCCACCTGGACCGGAGAGGATAACGGCGGCAAAGGCCCGCCTCGTTGCTGACATGGCGGGGGCTAATGCAGCTGCGCGGGCGGCCGTAGAGGAGAAAGCCATTTGTGCCCGCATCGTAAAGAAGCGGCGGCGGAGGAACACGCGTGCCCTCGCCCGAAAGCAGAATCGGGCGGTCTGTGCCATGGCCGGACTGTCACCCAAGGAGGAAGAGGACAAAGGCGGCGCACACAGCTCCGGCGACGAGGAGAGGCGGCTCGATTCCTACGGCGTCTTCGGCCGATACACTGCCAGAAGAAACAACGTTCATTTCTTGCAACCCAGGCATCCCGGCGTCCACGTGGCACCAGCCAACACGTCGGCACGGTCCCCTACGCGAGTGAATAGAGAGATTCGCACATACTGGAGTCTGAGCTAGAATTACACGTGGTTAACATAGGTAGGCAGAGCACAAAATACTGTCCCTGCTGGAGCATCATGTAGTGGAGTACTCCTCCCGACCATGAAGCGTAAGCCACAGTGACACATCAGGCTCTCGCAGCGCGGCCGCTGTGGAGGACTCGAGATGCCCATACGGCCCAACCGAGTTAGCCATCCGGTGATCCGCAATCGGTGTGGCTGATCCAACAATCTTTGAATGGGATACCGATAAAGTGACTCCAAGTTTGGGTATTATAGGAGTGGAAAGGATAGAGAGGATCACCACTCCGATCTTAACCATCTATCCATCTGCTGTTCCGTGCTGTGCTTTCCTTTCTCTTCTTTCCATGCACTCCTATCACTTTTCCCCACTTCCAACACTGCCTCTCGAGACATCACAGGCAGGCAGGCCAGCCGGCCTCGGTCACAGCCTCACAGGTCAAGGAAAGAGGAGTTGCAAGCCAAGCTCTACCCTACTACCTTCTCTCTCCGGCCTGCAAAAAGCTATCCGTGGGAGGGGCCAATAAATAAGGAAGAAGCCAACAACGCAAGAGAGAAGGGAAGAAGATGCCGAATTCAATTCTGATCCACCGCCCACCATTCACTGGATCGAAAATGTTGTATCTGTACATGATCGCTCTCATTATTCACTGCCTTAAATTACCCTCCTTTTGGAAACAAAAATTCCCTATCCCCCCTTCTTTACATCCGACAGATATATAAAAAGGGGAAATAAATTAAACCACCGAAGAAAAGAATCCTAATCCTAACTAAAAAAGAAAAGGACTGCCATGCTACCAAGGGAGCTGGAAGGACCAACCTCTCACCACCCACCAAATCACAAAATGTACAGATGCCTACTAGTTCCGATCCTCGTGGCCGCGTTCCAAAATCCAGCCACGGTCCACATTCTGGTCGCGGCGACTTGCTTTGCAACATCGTCTCCCTTCACTGCTGAATCGAGAGTTCAACAGTGATTACCCGGTCGACGAGCTGATTTTTACCTGATTCCACCGGCTGATGATGATTGTTGGCATTTTAAATATATGGAGTTCCTTTGACCATGCAGAAAATCTACCAAAACCACCATGGAATCAATCGCCGCAGGTGCTCGCTCTGGACTGGACTTCGTATGGAATTCCAGTTGCATGCATATCTTTGACCCCAATTCTTAGCCATCTTCCACAAAAATTCTGCCGATGAAATCCTGAAACCTCTTGGAATAGAGCTTCGGGTCCACCGCAGATATCGAATTGGGGTCGGTCTGCAACGACTTGTAAACATGCTCTAGCCTTTTGGTGATGTCATAGTCCTGGAGAATGTCGATTATCCCAAAATACAGGATCACGTCGTGCACTTCGCCGGTCTGGTTCGGGCCCAGGAACCCCCCTCCACTGAGGAGAAACGGGTCGAACTCGCTTCTTCTGGATGCTTGCTCTGCTCGGGCTGGCATGTGCGCACCCAACCTAATCAATGGCTTCCTGAAATCAAGAAAAAGTAGGAATATGGCATTAGAGAACACAGATTAATGGAGTTAACAAATAAGCTGTGGAGCATTCGTTGCTCTTAAACTGGACAGGACAATCATCTCTAATGCAGCTGAGCAAACAGCTAGGACCCAACAATGCATATGTGTTAACCAAGTGGAGAGCAATGAGGATTTTGCAGTATGATGGCTGCTCAAAGTTTCAACTAAGATGGGCACTGAGCAAGGTACAGCTTGTATAAGTTATATAAGGGCGAGAGGCAAGTGTAGAACCCGTGACAAAGCACAAAAGCCATGCTTTTAGGCATGACAAAGCACAAGGATGGGCTAGTAAGGTATACAGAATAAACTAAACTAATTGCTCTCAGGTTGTTGAAGTTGCACTATCTGCTTCCATTTTCTAACATGAAATTGCAGTCTTGCAATTTTATCTTCAGCAAACAACAAATGTCTGAAAGGAATCTAAACACAAGGTACATAATGTTGAAAGGATGCAAAGAATTACTTCTGTTTCATGTGGTCATTTTGAGAAAAGTTGGTAGAATTACACTAACATTAACCCAGGCTTGTTGGGAATGCATGGATTCAAATGAGTTTTGCAAGAAAAATATAGGAAACAGTTCAAAAGAAAACACGGGGCATACCGGCAGTCAGGTATCCTATCATAATCGTTATCTGAGAAGCACAGCTCTGGCATGCCACCACCACCAACTTGAAATGTCTCACACTTCATTGATAGCTCTGCTTAAGGATAATCGCTTAGGTTAGCACATATGGACAATCTTTTAACTTTTCTGGGTAAAGAAGAAGGAACTTACTTGGAGAAGCCGTAAAAGTAGACAATCCCATCTTCGAGGCAGAGACATCATCACAAAAGTGAACTCCCACCAAGAAGCTGTAGTCCATAATACCTTCAGACTCCAAAAATTCACAATCTCTCTGGAGTTGCCTGGAGAATAAATCCACACATCAGGTTAGTATTACCGATTCAGTTATTTTCTTGAAAGTAATTTCAGCACCACAGATATCGTAAGGGGTTGAACTTACTCATGGAGATCTCTATACCAAGACCGCCGCAACCGAAATACAAAGTTGAGGTCCAAGTCTTTAAGAGTAGTTGTCTCATCAATATCTTCTTCAAATTTGTCTGCCGTTCGGCCATATGATGAACCTTTAAGATCAAAACGGCGATGAATCTGATAATCCGAGCAGAACAAATTTCCCATGACAATAAAACGGACCTGGAGAAGTTGTCATTAATCAGTAACTAACATAAAAACATTTTGTGGCAAGGAATTGCAAATATTGCGCACCTTGGGTCCATTGATAGGCTTTACGCAGTGGACACCATAGAACCTTGTAATTAGAGAGTAATCATATCGACTAACATGTTGGTAGTAGCTAGGCAGCATCCGAATAAGCAACTGCACAGGCAAATAGCAGGGTGATGAGATACCATTTAACAAACAGACCGTTTCTCTCAAAGTATTCCTACTTGGCAGCACATTTAGCTTTAAATTATATGCATCGAAACATAACGACTAAGGAGACAATGCCAAAACAATGGCGCACATTCGCAAGGCTTGAAACCCTATGTGAGAAACAAGATTTTCCTAATTTAATGCCATTTCCACGATGCAATTCAAACAACAATGCCAATCATTTCACAAGTGACAGAACCTCCCATCCAAATAAAAGGTTACCTACTTCATACAGGCTGTAAACAAGTGCAGTTCTTAACGATGGCATGAGCAAGAAAATTACCTTGACTTCTGATTTTCTCACTGTTTTAATCATGAAACGGTCGTCTTGGGTGAGGTAAAAGAAACTTCCGCTCTTCCCAGGCGAAGACAGCTCCCTCAGGGCATCATTTCCACAGATAGCGAGCATGTAATCGGCCGGATCAACAGCAAACAGCTTCCTCAAATGTCTGCACAATCCAGTATCCCAGTCAATAATATAGTAGCAAGAAAACAAAGCAATCAAGAGAACCTTGATTAGAAGGAACCGCAAGCAAGCACCTGAACACCATGGGGCAGTAGTCCTTCCACCGGAAATCTGGGGAGGAATGTGGTGGCGTGACCTTTGATCCCTCCGGAGGGAATCGCGTCCAGAACTTCTCCCTAGGATCAAAATCTGCCAGCGCAAGCTCCCGCATCGGCACCGCCGCAGATTTCCCCACCGAATGCCTGAAAGATGCCCACAATAAACACCCACAAATCCAGAAATTCGCTGAAATACAAGCCACATTGCCAGCATTTTAGCATGGCAACAACTAAACAACCAGGAATCACCTGATGCCCAATTGCAGCTGCAGCATGAGCTCGTAGTTCTTGTGCCCCTTGGAGATGGTCTGCCCAGGCCGCTTCCCCTCAGGCGTGGTAGCGGCCGACGACGACCAGCACGGGCCTCCGTTGGCCCCTCGCCGGGCGCTGCGCTGCGTCCGCATGTACGTCGGCCCACCCCCAGCGGGCGCGGCCTCCCGGTAGAGCATGGAGGCCTCGAGCGCATCCACAATGTCGCAGGTGATGTCCCCTGCCTCGCCCTCCGACTCCCAGATGCAGATCCGCGGCACGGCGGCCGCCTTTTCCCCAATCCCCTCCACGGAGGACCTCTTCCGCGCCGCACCCCCGACGCCAACCGGCGGGAAGAAGGTGCCGCTTATGGCCGGCAGGTCCACGCAGCTCCTCGGCCAGGAGCCGACGTAGCGGCTGCCGTCGGGCCAGGTGAAGACCCCGGTCCCCCTGGGCACGCCGTTCTCCCACACGCCGTCGTAGCGGCTGCCGTTGGCCCAGATCAGCACGCCGCGCCCCGAGATGACGCCGCCGCGCCATTCCCCGACGTACTGGTTGCCGGCGGCCCAGACGTAGCGGCCGTGGCCGTCCTGCATGTTGCGGCGCCACTGGCCCTCGTAGTAGTCCCCGTTGGCGTAGCTCTTGGCGCCGGCCCCGTGGCGGCGGTCGGCAGCCCAGGCGCCGCGGTAGGTGGCGCCGTCGGGCCCGACGAAGACGCCCTGCCCCTCGATCCGGCCCCCGCGGAACTCGCCCTCGAAGGTGGCGCCCGACGGCCAGGAGAAGCGGCCCTTCCCGGACGCCTTGCCGCGCCGCCACTCCCCCTCGTACATGCACCCGTCCGCCCACACGTACTTGCCCTTCCCGTGCGGCGCGCCGCCCGCGAACCCGCCGC
Organism: Aegilops umbellulata; assembly: GCA_032464435.1. Lineage (NCBI taxonomy): Eukaryota > Viridiplantae > Streptophyta > Magnoliopsida > Poales > Poaceae > Aegilops > Aegilops umbellulata. Next base: position 268,736,683 of record CP136059.1, on the reverse strand, counting down.
TGTACACGTCCCCGTTCGGCAGCGCCTTCTCGACAAACGCCGCCTCGCCCCCCTCCCCCTCCGCGCCTCCGCCGCCGGCGGAGGCGAGGATCATCGCCGGCGCCACCCGCCTCATCCGCACGCCGCCGGCATTGCAGATCGGGGCGGCTAGGGTTTGCGATTCGGGGCCGCCTCCTCCGCCTCCCTCCCCTCCTAAAGCCTCTCTCCCTGCCCTCCTCTCCCCTTTTCGCCTCTGTTTTTTTCTGTGCGCTCTCGCTGGCGGTTTGATTTGGGCTAGCGGCGGTGGTGGTGCTGGCTAGTAGTAGTACTGTGGAAGGGGGAGGGGATGGGGATGGATGGAAGAGGAGTGAGAGGGGACGGGCGCTTTTACCGTGCTGCCCCCAACGGGAGGCCGCTCCTCGGCATGCCGCATCTGAGGGCCGGGGGGAGTTTACGGAACTGCCCCTATCTGGGCCCGTGGGGCGGCACGAGCCGCGCGTGGTCCCGCCGGCCGGCCTTCGTCGTCGTCGACCTCTTCTGGGTCTGGGTCTGGGCCCGGGTCCGGTCGGTGGTGGGTGGAACGCGCGCGGCCGTGCCGGTGCTGCGCGCGGATGACGAGGGCCGGTGACGGGTCGGGTCCCGGGTCTGGGCGTTGGGGGTGGCGCGCGGGGGTTGGGGCGGGTGGGTAACTGACATGTGGGGTCGGGCTACTGCTGTGGCGTTTCTTTGTTTTTCACGAGCATGCACTCACTGCTGACTTCTTTGGGCCAGCGTTGCTGCTGGCCGGTCGACGCGACGACGGAAGGGCACGTTTCGTTCGAGGCTGATTTGATTTTACCGCGGCCGAGTTTGGGCGACGTGCTCTTTGTCACTGGCGTGGAGTGGTCAGTAAAATCGATTAGAGCCACATTCTGTTTGGAGGAACACATGGTTTGTGTGTGCGCCCTTCTGTTTTAAAATTACTTGCACACAAGGAAGTGGACACGTTTCCATTGTACTCTCTCCATCTTGAATTACTTGTCGCGGAAATGGATATGTTTATGCAGGAAGTAGTTTGGGCGGAGGGAGTATTATATACAGACATAAAGTTGATGTTGTTAGTTTTTTCATCTTACCTGTTATGGCTATGGTTTTCTATCATAAAAGATATTCCCTCTGTCTTAAATTACTTGTTGCAGGAATATGTATGTATCTAGACGTATTCCTGTTCTAAATACGTTTATTTTTATTTATTTTTATGATAAGTAATTTCAGACGGAAGGAGCATATCCTAATTGTGTATAACTATTTGGTGCTGAGATCTGGATGAGAGGGTAAACTCAACCCTCAATTTCGTACGAGGTTCCTAGGACCGTTCACCATGGCAAATAATTGGACAGGCGCCTAGTCACCATCAGATGCTTACGGTGCTCAGTGTCAATGCTAACGGACTAATATGGTAGTAGACAAAGTATTGCCACTTGTAGAAGGAGGGCCAATCAAACGAAAAGCGCGGCCTGACCTGCATGCTGAGGTCACGGAATTAGTTTGGTGGATTATATACTATAATCGCGGCTTTATATGGGGTTATGAACAACGATTCGGTTGTATATAATTGATGAGGATTTGGTCAGATCTCTTCTTCTTTTAATACTATTTCCCCCATGCACGTCGTGGGAAATGCAATTGCATATTATAATAAGGATGGTCAAATTCGGATCAGCTTCAAGATACGTGCATCGATTTTGCAGGCCGCGAAGTTGCCCCGGACGGAAATGATCTTGGCTAGTGAATGGGCAAGATCAGATGAGATGCAGACCTCAAATGCAGTGAGATTCAGATTGGATGTATGCTGGCTCTCGGACGAACCATTGTAGTATTTGTAGCACTATACCTACTTGGAGAAAGAAGGGATATTATTTGATCCGTCTGGCAAAAGGTTTGTTGGGAGATATGAGAATCGGATTGCATATGTCTCGTCGGACGTGCCCATCCATGCATATGCATAGCATATCCCCCATACCATGGGATCGTAGCGCCTTTCTAGTTTAAGGCGAACAAGCAGCACACTTTCCTTTAAAGGAATCTTGCGAGTAGTTTTTGTATGTGCCCTGGTCCCATGCCGTTCGAATTTGACTTTGAGACGACGGAAATGACACCAGGGTGGGTGCAGACCGAACTCCAATTCTAAGTGCGCGCGTAATCCATCTGAACAGTTATACTGTGATGCTCTGCTGGGTCTTTTTTTCTACGATGCGGCCGGCGTCTTAAGTTTTACTGCGAGATGCAGATTAGGATCAAAGCTACTCCGAAGAAATTCTGTAGTCACAATACCTACGAGGCTAGTACCCAATATATGTCAAAGCAGGAGTAAGGTGGGGTTTTTTTTTTTTTTGATTTCGCTACAAATTAGGCGTTAGATTTTTGACGTGACAAATCGAGCGTTAGACTTTTGGGCGTGGCAAATTGAACGTTAAATTTCTGGGCATGACTGTTAATTTCCTTTAGCAAGCAATGGCAAATCCTTGCCATGTTCAGTGTTTTGTCAGGATTTGTCATACTTGCTAAAGAAAATAGTCATCCGCACGACAACTATGGCCAACTCTAGTTAATCCCCTACCCGGCTATAGAGGAGTAAAATATTTTGGTTTTACTCATGTATGTTGTACCTAGCCGAAGTCCTAAAACCCACAAGGCCGATGGAGACGAACTTGAGGAGGTCACCGAAGCAAGCACGAGGTCATCAAGGTCACGAACTCACAACTACAATCAAGTTGATGGTGGACAAGAGGACGGTGGTGGCGGTCGAGAGGATGATAGTTGTGGTGGCAGTGATTTTTTTTCGTTAATGAGGGCTTTGTTTGAGTTCATGCAAGCCATTGGTTGGCTTGATCCACAACATACACATGCTATGTTTGTGGTGATTTTGGATCAAACTTTATGTCTGAAATGATGCCTTTTGGATGAACCGTGCATGTTTCAATTTAAAAATCATGATGATGAAACTATATGCTTGTTTTAATGGTTATGTTATGCATGTTTTAATTTGAATGTTTTTATGATATATATTGTGTAGTGTTTGAGGTTCATGCGGTTAGGACACAAAACCTATGCATTTTTTTACTCTACTAAGTTTAGGGGACCAGCTAGGTGCGACCACCTATAGAGGAGTAAAAGTTTACTCCACTAACTTTACTCGCCAGGATCCTCCATTGTTTAGGGGATCAGCTAAAATTGGCCTAAATTTGGCATAAGATGTTTGATTGCGTTGGTTCCAAATCTGATGTCAGATTTATAACATTACCGTTCTTTTTACATCAATAAGACTTTATCCTGAAATGATCATCATAACATTTACAAGTGAATGAAAAATAAAGCTTGGGATCATAGTGTCCCCAAAAACTAGGAGATCTAGTATTATAAGAGTTTTTTGCTAACCCATCCGCCACAACGTTTGCTTCACGATAACAATGAGTATAGGAAACCTTCACAAAGTCCATCGCTAGTTTTTTAGCAGGGTAAATAGGAGTCTTGTTCCGTAATAATAGAGTTACAGTCAAGAGGCAAGAGTTTCTCCATACATGGGGGCCACTATGTAGCCACATAGTTGTGGTACATTCAGTATGACTATAGCTTGCCAAACAATCTACAATACTATTTTGATTTCTACGAAGCTTTTGTGGAATAAACTCCCACTCTACCAACAATGCTAATCTCCAGAGCGTTCCAAAGAGTTGTCAGTCAAAATAGATAGGGCTAGTGTCGAGTCTGACTGAACAATGACCAGAAGATTCATGTGTTCAAGAGCAAGAGCCATGCATTGCATTAGTGCATGGACTTCCGCTTCAAGGGTGTAGTTACAATTGACCAGGAATCTATATACTGCAAAAATAATTGGCTGAATCAGGGCTACTCACATGAGGCAAGAACCAAGTTGTTGTCGGTATTTAAGTTCCCATGATCATTGTGAGCAATAGGACGAGTGGCACCATCAAGTGTCTCTGAATAAAATGATGTATTCACATTGATCTTAACTATGACTGACTCAGCCCCTTCCACATAAGACCACTCTTTCAACCAGCCACTTTGGGTGTTGAAGCTATAATGTAACTTGCTGCTAGGTCCTTGATTGATAGTGTCGCTCTGTCAGCCATTTGGAATGACTCCCCTTGATAAATTGGCGGCACTACCCCCATATATACCAGGCTACCACAACTTGTAGGATCGAGAGTATATCGACCAGAGGGGGGGTGAATGGGAGATTTAAAATTTGTGTCAGAAACATGAAATCTCTTTGTACAAAGCAACGAAAAATAAACTAAATAGACATAGTTCTAAGAAAGAAAGCATCTTACAACTAATAGACAAGTGATACGTCTCCAACGTATCTATAATTTTTTATTGTTCCATGTTGTTTTATTTTCAATCTTGAATGTTTTATAATCATTTTATAGTCATTTTATATTATTTTTTGGTACTAACCTATTGACAAAGTGCCAAGTGCCAGTTGCTCTTTTTTTTCATGTTTTTTACATCGCAGGAAATCAATATCAAACGGAGCCCAAATGCCACGAAACTTCACGATAATTTTTTATGGGCCAAAAGGAAGCAGATGGGCCCTGGTTGCACCTGGGGGGAGTCCCGAGGAGGGGACAACCCACCAGGGCGCGCCAGGAGGCCTTGGCGCGCCCTGGTGGGTTGTGTCCACCTCGGGTACCCCCCGGACCGCCTCTTTGCTCTATAAATACCCCAAAAATACCAGAACCCTAGAAGCGTCGATGAAATATTCATCCAGCCGCCGCAGAGTCCAGAACCACCAGATCCAATCTAAACACCGTCACGGAGGGGTTGACCACTTCCATTGGCGTCTCTCCGATGATGCGTGAGTAGTTCTTTGTAGACCTTCGGGTCCGTAGTTAGTAGCTATATGGCTTTCTCTCTCTCGCTGAATTCTCAATACAATGGTCTCTTGGAGATCCATATGATGTAATTCTTTTTACGGTGTGTTTGTTGGGATCTGATGAACTTCGAGTTTGTGATCAGTTATATCTTTTTATATCCATGAAAGTTATTTGAGTTTCTTTGATCTCTTATATGCATGATCTTTCATAGCCTCGTATTTCTTCTCCGATATTTGGGTTTTGTTTGGCCAACTTGATCTATTTATCTTGCAATGGGAAGAGGTGCCCGGTAGTGGGTTCGATCTTACGGTGCTTGATCCCAGTGACAGAGAGGGAACCGACACGTATGTATCGTTGCTACTAAGGATAAAAAGATGGGATCCCTATCTGCCGCAATAGATAAACGAATCTTGTCTACATCATGTCATCGTTTTTATTGCATTACTCCGTTTTTCCATGAACTTGACACACTAGATGCATGCTGGATAGCGGTCGATGTGTGGAGTAATAGTAGTAGATGCAGACAGGAGTCGGTCTACTAATTTTGGATGTGATGCCTATGTAATGATCATTGCCTGGATATCGGCTTGATTATTTGAAGTTCTATCAATTGCCCAACAGTAATTTGTTTACCCACCGTTTGCTATTTTTCTCGAGAGAAGCCACTAGTGAAACCTACAGCCCCCGGGACTTCTTTCTCATATATTTGCCTTGCGATCTACTTTTTCCTTTGCGTTTTTATTCAGATCTATTAATCCAAAAAATACAAAAATACCTTGCTGCATTTTATCTTTATTTATTTTATTTGGCGTTCGATCTATCAATCTACTACAATTTACCCCACGTCTGTTTGCCTATCTTGAGGCGCCGTACCCCGAAAGGGATTGACAACCCCTTTAAAACGCCGGGTTGCGAGGTGTTGTTGTTTGTGTGCAGGTGTTATTTACGTTGTGTTGCTTGGTTCTCCTACTAGTTCGATAAACTTGGTTTCATTACTGAGGGAAATACCTACCGTCGCTGTGCTACATCATCCCTTCCTCTTGGGGGAAATACCGACGTAGTTGCAGCAACCATCAAGGAGAATTTCTGGCGCCGTTGCCGGGGAGGATCTTCAACATAACCAGGTTCCTAATCATAAATCTCATCTCGTCGCAATTTACATTATTTGCCATTTGCCTCTCGTTTTCCTCTTCCCCACTTTCACAAAAATTTGCCGTTTATTCGCCTCTCTTTTTCGTTCGCCATTTTCTTATCAGATCTATTCTCTGCTTGCAATCATGAGTGATTTCGGTATGGCACCAGCAGATGATGGCCTGACTCCTAAGATTGGACGTTCAGGCAATCTGTATGCTAAAACTTTTATCTTGGGGCAAGGGAACGTTATGGGAAAAGAATGTATCTAAGAATTTTCCAGTTGTGTTGGAAATCTGAGTGTCTTGATGATGCTCCTATACTTAAAACTACTAGATCTTATGCGGATGCTATTTCAACACTAGTTCTGAAACTTGAAAGTAAATTTATACGCACTCATCCTACTTTGCAAAGGTTGTTTTTTGAGCTTCCCGTAATAAAGAATCCTAGAGCCAAAAAGTTGGCCACTCTCGTTCTGATGAACGATTTGACTACATAATTCGGGAAGCTAGGGAAATCTTTGACTTTTATGGTATGAATCGTGAAAAACCCGTGATAGATGAAATTCTTACAATGGTGACTATGCACTATGGAATTTGTTTGGGGATAATAAGATCTTTGATGAGAATCTTAAAAAGGAGGTTCCCGTTCTAGAAATAATCCAACAAGTTTTTAATAATGTTAATCAACACTATTCTTGGATTGTTGCGGAAAATCAAAGGGGTTATGATGAAAACCAACTAAGGAATGCTAAAGTTTCTATGGATAATATGTTTTATGTTGTGTTTACAAAACCTCCTGATAAAAATATGTTGGGGAACGTTGCAGAAAACAAAACAAAATTCCTACGGTTTCACCAAGATCCATCTATGAGTTCATCTAGCAACGAGTGATCGGATGCATCTACATACCTTTGTAGATCGCGAGCGGAAGCATTCAGAGAACGGGGATGAGGTAGTCGTACACGACGTGATCCAAATCACCGGAGATCCTAGCACCGAACGGACGGCACCTCCGCGTTCAACACACGTACGGTCAGCGTGACGTCTCCTCCTTCTTGATCCAACAAGGGGGAAGGAGAGGTTGATGAAGATCCAGCAGCACGACGGCGTGGTGGTGGATGCAGGGCGTCACAGCAGCAGGGCTTCGCCGTGTACTACGAGAGGAAGAGGTGTAGCAGGGAGAGAGGGAGGCGCCAGGACTCAGGGTGCGGCTCCCCTCCCCCCTCATATATATAGCCCCCTAGGGGGGGGGCGCCGGCCCTAGGAGATTGGATCTCCTAGGGGGGCGGCGGACAAGGGCTGGAGTGGCCCCCAAGCCAAGGTGGGGCGCCCCCACCCCTAGGGTTTCAACCCTAGGCGCATGGGGTGGGCCTAGGGGGGCGCACCAGCCCACTATGGGCTGGTTCCCCTCCCCACTTTGGCCCATGGGGCCCTCCGGGATGGGTGGCCCCACCCGGTGGACCCCCGTGACCCTTCGGTGGTCCCGGTATAATACCGATGACCCTGAAACTTGTCCCGATGGCCGAAACAGCACTTCCTATATATAATTCTTTACCTCCGGACTATTCCAAAACTCCTTGTGACGTCCGGGATCTCATCTGGGACTCCGAACAACATTCGGGCTACTGCATATACATATCTTCACAACCCTAGTGTCATCGAACCTTAAGTGTGTAGACCCTACGGGTTCGGGAGACATGGAGACATGACCGAGACGACTCTCCGGACAATAACCAACAGCGGGATCTGGATACCCATGTTGGCTCCCACATGCTCCACGATGATCTCATCGGATGAATCACGATGTCGAGGATTTAAGCAACCCCCGTATGCAATTCCCTTTGTCAATCGGTATGTTACTTGCCCGAGATTCGATCGTTGGTATCCCAATACCTTGTTCAATCTTGTTACCGGCAAGTCACTTTACTCGTACCGTAATGCATGATCCCGCGACCAGACACTTGGTCACTTTGAGCTCATAATGATGATGCATTACCGAGTGGGCCCAGTGATACCTCTCCGTCATACGGAGTGACAAATCCCAGTCTTGATCCGTGTTAACCCAACCGACACTTTCGGAGATACCCGTAGTATACCTTTATTGTCACCCAGTTACGTTGTGACGTTTGGTATACCCAAAGCACTCCTACGGTATCCGGGAGTTACACGATCTCATGGTCTAAGGAAATGATACTTGACATTGGAAAACTCTAGCAAGCGAACTATACGATCTTGTGCTATGTTTAGGATTGGGTCTTGTCCATCACATCATTCTCCTAATGATGTGATCTCGTTATCAATGACATCCAATGTCCATAGTCAAGAAACCATGACTATCTGTTGATCAACGAGCTAGTCAACTAGAGGCTTACTAGGGACATGTTGGTGTCTATTATTCACACATGTATTACGGTTTCCGGATAACACAATTATAGCATGAATAAAGACAATTATCATGAACAAGGAAATATAATAATGCTTTTATTATTGCCTCTAGGGCATATTTCCAATAGTCTCCCACTTGCATTAGAGTCAACAATCTAGTTACATTGTGATGAATTGAACACCCATGGAATCCTGGTGTTGATCATGTTTTGCTCTAGGGAGAGGTTTAGTCAATGGATCTGCTACATTCAGGTCCGTATGTACTTTACAAATATCTATGTCTCCATCTTGAACATTTTCACGAATGGAGTTGAAGCGACGCTTGATGTGCCTGGTTTTCTTGTGAAACCTGGGCTCCTTGGCAAGTGCAATAGCTCCAGTGTTGTCACAGAAGAGTTTGACTGGCCCCGACGCATTGGGTATGACTCCAAGGTCGGTGATGAACTCCTTCACCCAAATTGCTTCATGTGCTGCCTCTGAGGCTGCCATGTACTCCGCTTCACATGTAGATCCCGCCACGACGCTCTGCTTGCAACTGCACCAGCTTACTGCCCCACCATTCAAAATATACACGTATCCGGTTTGTGACTTAGAGTCATCCAGATCTGTGTCGAAGCTAGCGTCGACGTAACCCTTTACGACGAGCTCTTCATCACCTCCATAAACGAGAAACATTTCCTTAGTCCTTTTCAGGTACTTCAGGATATTCTTGACCGCTGTCCAGTGTTCCTTGCCGGGATTACTTTGGTACCTTCCTACCAAACTTACGGCAAGGTTTACATCAGGTCTGGTACACAGCATAGCATACATAATAGAACATATGGCTGAGGCATAGGGGATGACACTCATCTCTTCTATATCTTCTGCCGTGGTCGGACATTGAGCTGAGCTCAATTTCACACCTTGTAACACAGGTAAGAACCCCTTCTTAGATTGATCCATATTGAACTTCTTCAATATCTTATCAAGGTATGTGCTTTGTGAAAGACCTATGCGGCGTCTTGATCTATCTCTATAGATCTTGATGCCTAATATATAAGCAGCTTCTCCAAGGTCCTTCATTGAAAAACTCTTATTCAAGTAGGCCTTAATACTGTCCAAGAGTTCTATATCATTTCCCATCAAAAGTATGTCATCTACATATAATATGAGAAATGCTACAGAGCTCCCACTCACTTTCTTGTAAACGCAGGCTTCTCCATAAGTCTGTGTAAACCCAAACGCTTTGATCATCTCATCAAAGCGAATGTTCCAACTCCGAGATGCTTGCACCAGCCCATAAATCGAGTGTTGGAGCTTGCACACCTTGTCAGCATTCTGAGGATCGACAAAACCTTCCGGCTGCATCATATACAATTCTTCCTTAAGGAAACCATTAAGGAATGCCGTTTTGACGTCCATTTGCCATATCTCATAATCGTAGAATGCGGCAATTGCTAACATGATTCAGACAAACTTTAGCTTTGCTACCGGTGAGAAAGTCTCATCGTAGTCAACCCCTTGAACTTGTCGATAACCCTTAGCGACAAGCCGAGCTTTATAGATGGTCACATTACCATCCGTGTCTGTCTTCTTCTTAAAGATCCATTTATTTTCTATGGCTCGCCGCTCAACGGGCAAGTCAGTCAAAGTCCATACTTCGTTTTCATACATGGATCCTATCTCGGATTTCATGGCTTCCAGCCATTTGTCGGAATCCGGGCCCGCCATTGCTTCTTCATAGTTCGAAGGTTCACCGTTGTCTAAAAACATGATTTCCAAGACAGGGGTGCCGTACCACTCTGGTGCGGAACGTGTCCTTGTGGACCTACGAATTTCAGTAGGAGCTTGATCAGAAGTATCTTGATCATCATCATTAATTTCCTCTCTAGTCGGTGCAGGCACCTCAGGAACGTTTTCTTGAGTTGCGCCATTTTCCGGTTCAAGAGGTAACACTTCATCAAGTTCTACTTTCCTCCCACTTACTTCTTTCGAGAGAAACTCCTTCTCTAGAAAGGATCCATTCTTGGCGACAAAGATCTTGCCTTCGGATCTGAGGTAGAAGGTATACCCAATAGTTTCTTTAGGGTATCCTATGAAGACGCATTTTTTCGACATGGGTTCGAGCTTTTCAGGTTGAAGTTTCTTGACATAAGCATCGCATCCCCAAACTTTTAGAAACGACAGCTTAGGTTTCTTCCCAAACCATAATTCATACGGTGTCGTCTCAACGGATTTCGACGGAGCCCTATTTAAAGTGAATGCGGCAGTCTCTAAAGCATAGCCCCAAAAAGATAGCGGTAAATCGGTAAGAGACATCATGGATCGCACCATATCTAATAGAGTGCGATTACGACGTTCGGACACACCATTACGCTGAGGTGTTCCAGGCGGCGTGAGTTGTGAAACTATTCCACATTTTCTTAAGTGTGTGCCAAATTCGTGACTCAAGTATTCTCCTCCACGATCTGATCGTAGAAACTTGATTTTTCTGTCACGTTGATTTTCAACCTCACTCTGAAATTCCTTGAACTTTTCAAAGGTTTCGGACTTGTGTTTCATTAAGTAGATATACCCATATCTACTCAAGTCATCAGTGAGGGTGAGAACATAACGATAGCCACCGCGAGCCTCAACACTCATTGGACCGCACACATCAGTATGTATGATTTCCAATAAGTTGGTTGCTCGCTCCATTGTTCCTGAGAACGGAGTCTTGGTCATTTTACCCATGAGGCATGGTTCGCACGTGTCAAATGATTCATAATCAAGAGACTCTAAAAGTCCATCTGCATGGAGCTTCTTCATGCGTTTGACACCTATGTGACCAAGGCGGCAGTGCCACAAGTATGTGGGACTATCATTATCAACCTTACATCTTTTGGTATTCACACTATGAACATGTGTAGTACTACGCTCGAGATTCATTAAGAATAAACCATTCACCATTGGAGCATCACCATAAAACATATCTCTCATATAAATAGAACAACCATTATTCTCGGATTTAAATGAGTAGCCATCTCGAATTAAACGAGATCCCGATACAATGTTCATGCCCAAAGCTGGCACTAAATAACAATTATTGAGGTTCAAAACTAATCCTGTAGGTAAATGAAGAGGTAGCGTGCCGACGGCGATCACATCGACCTTGGAACCATTCCCGACGCGCATCGTCACCTCGTCCTTCGCCAGTCTCCGCTTATTCCGCAGTTCCTGCTTTGAGTTACAAATATGAGCAACTGCACCGGTATCAAATACCCAAGAGCTACTACGAGTACTGGTAAGGTACACATCAATTACATGTATATCACATATACCTTTTGTTTTGCCGGCCTTCTTGTCCGCTAAGTATTTGGGGCAATTCCGCTTCCAGTGACCACTTCTCTTGCAATAAAAGCACTCAGTCTCGGGCTTGGGTCCATTCTTTGGCTTCTTCCCGGCAGCTTGTTTGCCGGGCGCGGCAACTTCCTTGCCGTCCTTCTTGAAGTTCTTTTTACCCTTGCCCTTCTTGAACTTAGTGGTTTTATTCACCACCAACACTTGATGTTCCTTTTTGACTTCTACCTCTGCTGATTTCAGCATAGCAAATCCTTCAGGAATGGTTTTTTCCATCCCCTGCATATTGAAGTTCATCACAAAGCTCTTGTAGCTTGGTGGAAGCGACTGGAGGATTCTGTCAATGACCGCGTCGTCCGGGAGATTAACTCCCAGCTGAGTCAAGCGGTTATGTAACCCAGACATAGTGAGTATGTGCTCACTGACAGAACTATTTTCCTCCATCTTACAGCTGAAGAATTTGTCGGAGACTTCATATCTCTCGACCCGGGCATGAGCTTGGAAAACCATTTTCAGCTCTTCGAACATCTCATATGCTCCGTGTCTCTCAAAACGCTTTTGGAGCCCCGGCTCTAAGCTGTAAAGCATGCCGCACTGAACGAGGGAGTAGTCATCGGTACGTGCCTGCCAAGCGTTTATAACGTCTTGTTCTGCAGGGAGAATAGGTGCGTCACCCAGCGGTGCTTGTAGGACATAATCTTTCTTGGCAGCTATGAGGATGATCCTCAGGTTTCGGACCCAGTCCGTGTAGTTGCTGCCATCGTCTTTCAGCTTGGTTTTCTCTAGGAACGCGTTGAAGTTGAGGACTACGTTGGCCATTTGATCTACAAGACATATTGTAAATATTTTAGAGTAAGTTCATGATAATAAAGTTCATCTAATCAAATTATTTAATGAACTCCCACTTAGATAGACATCCCTCTTCTAGTCATCTAAGTATAACATGATCCGAGTCAACTAGGCCGTGTCCGATCATCACGTGAGACGGACTAGTCAACATCGGTGAACATCTTCATGTTGATCGTATCTTCTATACGACTCATGCTCGACCGTTCGGTCTTCTGTGTTCCGAGGCCATGTCTGTACATGCTAGGCTCGTCAAGTCAACCTAAGTGTTTGCATGTGTAAATCTGTCTCACACCCGTTGTATGTGAACGTTAGAATCTATCACACCCGATCATCACGTGGTGCTTCGAAACAACGAACTGTCGCAACGGTGCACAGTTAGGGGGAACACTTCTTGAAATTATTATGAGGGATCATCTTATTTACTACCGTCGTTCTAAGTAAACAAGATGCAAAAACATGATAAACATCACATGCAATCAAATAATGAACGTGACATGATATGGCCAATATCACATCGCTCCTTTGATCTCCATCTTGGGGCTCCATGATCATCTTTGTCACCGGCTTGACACCATGATCTCCATCATCGTGTCTCCATGAAGTTGCTCGCCAACTATTACTTCTACTACTATGGCTAACACGTTTAGCAATAAAGTAAAGTAATTTACATGGCGTTTCTCAATGACACGCAGGTCATACAAAAAATAAAGACAACTCCTATGGATCCTGCCGGTTGTCATACTCATCGACATGCAAGTCGTGATTCCTATTACAATAGCATGAACATATCATACATCACATATATATCATTCATCATTCATCACAACTTTGGCCATATCATATCACTAAGCACTTGCTGCAAAAACAAGTTAGACGTCCTCTAATTGTTGTTGCAAGTTTTACGTGGCTGAATTAGGGTTCTAGCAAGAACGTTTTCTTACCTACGTGAAAGCCACAACGTGATTTGTCAACTTCTATTTACCCTTCATAAGGACCCTTTTCATCGAATCCGCTCCAACTAAAGTGGGAGAGACAGACACCCGCCAGCCACCTTATGCAACTAGTGCATGTTAGTCGGTGGAACCGGTCTCACGTAAGCGTACGTGTAAGGTTGGTCCGGGCCACTTCATCCCACAATACCGCTGAAGCAAGATAAGACTAGTAGCGGCAAGAAAGTTGACAACATCTACGCCCACAACAAATTGTGTTCTACTCGCGCAAGAAGAACTACGCATAGACCTAGCTCATGATGCCACTGTTGGGGAACGTTGCAGAAAACAAAAAAAATCCTACGGTTTCACCAAGATCCATCTATGAGTTCATCTAGCAACGAGTGATCGGATGCATCTACATACCTTTGTAGATCGCGAGCGGAAGCATTCAGAGAACGGGGATGAGGTAGTCGTACACGACGTGATCCAAATCACCGGAGATCCTAGCACCGAACGGACGGCACCTCCACGTTCAACACACGTACGGTCAGCGTGACGTCTCCTCCTTCTTGATCCAGCAAGGGGGAAGGAGAGGTTGATGAAGATCCAGCAGCACGACGGCGTGGTGGTGGATGCAGGGCGTCACAGCAGCAGGGCTTCGTCGTGTACTACGAGAGGAAGAGGTGTAGCAGGGAGAGAGGGAGGCGCCAGGACTCAGGGTGCGGCTCCCCTCCCCCCTCCTCATATATATAGCCCCCTAGGGGGGCGCCGGCCCTAGGACATTGGATCTCCTGGGGGGCGACAACCAAGGGTTGGAGTGGCCCCCAAGCTAAGGTGGGGCGCCCCCCACCCCTAGGGTTTCAACCCTAGGCGCATGGGGTGGGCCTATGGGGGCGCACCAGCCCACTATGGGCTGGTTCCCCTCCCCACTTTGGCCCATGGGGCCCTCCGGGATGGGTGGCCCCACCCGGTGGACCCCCGTGACCCTTCCGGTGGTCCCGATATAATATCGATGACCCCGAAACTTGTCCCGATGGCCGAAACAGCACTTCCTATATATAATTCTTTACATCCGGACTATTCCAAAACTCCTCGTGACGTCCGGGATCTCATCCGGGACTCCGAACAACATTCGGGCTACTGCATATACATATCTTCACAACCCTAGCATCACCGAACCTTAAGTGTGTAGACCCTACGGGTTCGGGAGACATGCATACATGACCGAGACGACTCTCCGGACAATAACCAACAGCGGGATCTGGATACCCATGTTGGCTCCCACATGCTCCACGATGATGTCATCGGATGAACCACGATGTCGAGGATTTAAGCAACCCCCGTATGCAATTCCCTTTGTCAATCGGTATGTTACTTGCCCGAGATTCGATCGTTGGTATCTCAATACCTTGTTCAATCTCGTTACCGGAAAGTCACTTTACTCGTACCGTAATGCATGATCCCGCGACCAGACACTTGGTCACTTTGAGCTCATAATGATGATGCATTACCGAGTGGGCCCAGTGATACCTCTCCGTCATACGGAGTGACAAATCCCAGTCTTGATCCGTGTTAACCCAACTGACACTTTCGGAGATACCCGTAGTATACCTTTATTGTCACCCAGTTACGTTGTGACGTTTGGTATACCCAAAGCACTCCTACGGTATCCGGGAGTTACACGATCTCATGGTCTAAGGAAATGATACTTGACATTGGAAAACTCTAGCAAGCGAACTATACGATCTTGTGCTATGTTTAGGATTGGGTCTTGTCCATCACATCATTCTCCTAATGATGTGATCTCATTATCAATGACATCCAATGTCCATAGTCAAGAAACCATGACTATCTGTTGATCAACGAGCTAGTCAACTAGAGGCTTACTAGGGACATGTTGGTGTCTATTATTCACACATGTATTACGATTTCCGGATAACACAATTATAGCATGAATAAAGACAATTATCATGAACTAGGAAATATAATAATGCTTTTATTATTGCCTCTAGGGCATATTTCCAACAAAATACCCCCAAGAAAATTAAGAAGAAGAAGGATGACAAAACTTAGATCCTTGCCTTACGCCTAGCTAAGGGCGTAAAACTATAGCGCTTGTTGGGAGGCAACCCAATGAATAAAATTTATTTTTGCCTTTTGCTTTCTGATTTTGTGTGTTTACACAATTATGCTACTGGTATGATTGTGATTTTTATGCTTTTTAGTGTTTGTGCCAAGTAAAGCCTATAGGATCTGCTTGGGTGATAGTTGTTTGATCTTGCTGAAAAAGACAGAAACTTTGTGCTCATGAAAACAATTGTTAAAAATCACCAGAACGTGATAAAATGTCAGTTCTTTTTTAAGAAGATTAATATTCAAATTACCCAGGTCGTCCTATTTTTTCAGAATTTTTGGAGTTAGAGAAGTATTCGCCAAAATTCAGATTACTATAGACTGCTCTGTTTTGACAGATTCTGTTTTCTTTGTGTTGTGTGCTTATTTTGATGGCTCTATGGTTTCTTTGATGAGTTTTTGCCATAGAAAATTTGGAATACAATAGATATAATACAAAAATAAAATGTGAATTGGTTTGATATAGCACTATAGTAGTGGTTTGCTTTCTTATACTAACGGATCATACAAAGGTTTTGTTGAGTTTTGTGTGATTGAAGTTTTGAAGTTTTGAGTTATCTTACGATGGATGAAGGAAGGATGTAAGAGCCTAAGCTTGGGGATGCCCCGACATCCCAAGCTATTATCCAAGAATGAGCAACCAACTAAGCTTGGGGATGCCCCCGAGTGGCATCCCCGCTTTCTTCCAACAACTATCGATATTTTACTCGAGGCTATATTTGTATTCGTCACATGATATGTGTTTTGCTTGGAGCGTCTTGTATGATATGTGTCTTTGTTTGTTTTATTTTTTATTTTAAGTCATCAATCCTTGCTGAACACACCTATTTGAGAGAGCCAGAATTATATCATGACTTGTTAGAATTGCTCTCTGTGCTTCACTTAAATCTTTTATGAGTTAGGACTTGCTCTAGTGCTTCACTTAAATCTTTTATGAGTTAGGACTTGCTCTAGTGCTTCACTTATATCTTTTTGAGCATGGTGTGCTTGTTATTTTTGAAGAAATGCTCTCTTGATTCACTTAGATTTATTCGAGAGTTGGTAAAATTTTGAAGAAATTCTCTCTTGCTTCACTTAAATTATTTTGAGAGAAAGAAAATTTGGTATGCTCATGATCTTCACTTATATTTGTTTGAGCTTATGAAAAGCAACACATGAAAAGTTAGTCCCAAAGTGATAGATATCCAAGAAGGATAAAGTAAAAAATATCATGAAGATCATTGGACAAAATAAACTTGATTCTTTGTAATAGTTTTGAGATATGATGATGTGATATGCGAATTATGTTGATGAGTAATTATGCTTTAGTAAGAATATTGGTGTTAAGGTTTGTGATTCCCTATGCATGCACGAAAGTCAATAGTCATGCAATGAAAATTATATCCTACTTTTGGTGCATTATTCGGTGTTAATTATGCTTAATGCTTGCTTATGAGATTATTCGTTTCTTGGTTGGTCGCTTCTCAATCTTTTTGCTAGCCTTCATTTTGCACTAAGTATGACCTATACTTGTGCATCCAAAATCCTTTAAACCAGTTTTGCCACATGAGTCCACTATATCTACCTATATGCGGTATTCTTTTGCCGTTATAAGCAAATTTGCATGTGCCATCTCTAATTTTCAAAATAAACTTCTCTTTTGTGTGTTTGTTTCACTCGCGGAACGGTAACGGGTGGCTAATATTTTCCATGCTGGATGTGTTATTCTCACGATGAGTGTTTGTTCACTTGTCATTGCACGAGAGTAAGACAAAGGTTTTAGGGATTCCCAGTCTCAAAATGCAAAAATGAATTTACTTTATGTTGTCAAATAATAAATTCCTTGGAAAGTGTTGGTATGGAGGGCAACCGTGGATACATCTAGCCATGAAAAGTGAAAGAATGGTGGAAAAAGGAATAAACTTTATTTTTTGTTTGGGAACCGCCTATGGCATATCTAGCATGAAAAGTGTTCGTAGCTCTACCTCGTTTTCCTTGGTGGGATGGATACACCTCCCAAAATGTTTTTATCTCAAATTTTTTGCTTTGAGCTCTGGCACCTCTACAAATCCCTACTTCCCTCTGCGAAGGGCCTTTCTTTTACTTTATGCAAATTTTATTTTTGAATTTGAGTCTCCACCTTCTCTTATAAAAGCACCAACTAAGAGGCAATATGATCGTACTTAAGTATTGGGTGTAGCTAATATTCGAGTGTGTTTCATGAATGGATCAATGTTTGAGCATGATGGGCTAGGGATAACTTGTTTTAGCATTGATATCTTGAAAGACATGGTTGCTTGTTGATATGCTTGAGTATATAAATTATTATGTCAAAACTATACTATTGCTTTGAATCACATAAAAGTCCAAATGTCCATGCTATAAAGAGAAGAATATGATATGACTTGATGATCAACACTCCACATCAAAAATTCTATTTTTATCACTTACCTACTCGAGGACGAGTAGGAGTTAAGCTTGGGGATGTTGATATGTCTCCAACATATCTATAATTTTTTATTGTTCCATGCTGTTTTATTATCAATCTTCGATGTTTTATAATCATTTTATATCATTTTTTGGTACTAACCTATTGACATAGTGCCAAGTGCCAGTTGCTGTTTTTTTATGTTTTTTACATCACAGGAAATCAATATCAAACGGAGTCCAAATGCCATGAAACTTCACGATGATTTTTTATGGGCCAAAAGGAAGCAGATGGGCCCTGGTTGCACCTCAGGGGAGTCCCGAGGAGGGGACAACCCACCAGGGCACGCCAGGAGGCCCTAGCGCACCCTCGTGGGTTGTGCCCACCTCGGGTACCCCCTCGGACCGCCTCTTTGCTCTATAAATACCCCAAAAATACCAGAACCCTAGAAGCATCGATGAAATATTCATCCAGCCGCCGCAGAGTCCAGAACCACCAGATCCAATCTAGACACCGTCACGGAGGGGTTCACCACTTCCATTGGTGCCTCTCCGATGATGCGTGAGTAGTTCTTTGTAGACCTTCGGGTCCGTAGTTAGTAGCTATATGGCTTTCTCTCTCTTGCTGAATTCTCAATACAATGGTATCTTGGAGATCCATATGATGTAACTCTTTTTGCGGTGTGTTTGTTGGGATCTGATGAACTTCGAGTTTATGATCAGTTATATCTTTTTATATCCATGAAAGTTATTTGAGTTTCTTTGATCTCTTATATGCATGATCTCTTATAGCCTCATATTTCTTCTCCGATATTTGGGTTTTGTTTGGCCAACTTGATCTATTTATCTTGCAATGGGAAGAGGTGCCCGGTAGTGGGTTTGATCTTACGGTGCTTGATCCCAGTGACAGAAAGGGAACCGACACGTATGTATCATTGCTACGAAGGATAAAAAGATGGGATCCCTATCTGCCGCAATAGATAACGGATCTTGTCTACATCATGTCATCGTTCTTATTGCATTACTCCATTTCCCATGAACTTAATACACTAGATGCATGCTGGATAGCGGTCGATGTGTGGAGTAATAGTAGTAGATGCAGGTAGGAGTCGGTCTACTAATCTTGGACGTGATGCCTATGTAATGATCATTTCCTGGATATCATCATAATTATTTGAAGTTCTACCAATTGCCCAACAGTAATTTGTTTACCCGCCGTTTGCTATTTTTCTCGAGAGAAGCCACTAGGTAAACCTACGGCCCCATGGTCTTCTTTGTCATATATTTGCCTTGCGATCTACTTTTTCTTTTGCATTTTTATTCAGATCTATTAATCCAAAAAATACAAAAATACCTTGCTGCGTTTTATCTTTATTTATTTTATTTGGCGTTTGATCTATCAATCTACTACAATTTACCTCACGTCCGTTTGCCTTTCTTGAGGCGCCATACCCAGAAAGGGATTGAAAACCCCTTTAAAATGTCGGGTTGCGAGGTGTAGTTGTTTGTGTGCAAGTGCTGTTTACGTTGTGTTGCTCGGTTCTCCTACTGGTTTGATAACCTTGGTTTCATTACTGAGGGAAATACCTACCGTCGCTGTGCTACATCATCCCTTCCTCTTGGGGGAAATACCGATGTAGTTGCAGCAACCATCAACAAGTTATCAAAACAAAACAACTACGAGCACAAGATAAATCACAAGACATAACTATATATAAGATAAACTATTGAATGTATGGCAAGGGCTAAGATAAAACCAGTGGTGCTCGATGGCGATAAGATATGTGTCCTGCCAGTTCACTCCTCAACAAAATAGCTACATCTAGTTGGAGAGACTTGTGATTGAATACAATAGCAAAACTCTCTCCTGTCCTATTCTCCCCGGCAACTAATTCGTCAAGTTGTGCTGACTACTTGAGGTAGATGTTGGGAAACGTAGCATGCAGTTTCAAAAAAAATCCTACGTTCACGCAAGATCTATCTAGGAGATGCATCGCAACGAGGGGGAGAGTGTGTCTATGTACCCTTGTAGACCGTAAGCGGAAGCATTTAACAACGCGGTTGATGTAGTCGAACTTCTTCTAGCTTCGACCGATCAAGTACCGAACGCACGACACCTCCGAGTTCTGCACACGTTTAGCTCGGTGACGTCCCTCGCCTTCTTGATCCAGTAAGGCGTCGAGGTAGTAGATGAGTTCCGTCAGCACGACGGCGTGGTGACGGTGATGGTGAAATGTGTTGGAAATATGACCTAGAGGCAATAATAAAGTGGTTATTATCATATTTCCTTGTTCATGATAATTGTCTGTTGTTCATGCTATAATTGTATTAACCGGAAACCATAATCATGTGTAAATACATAGACCGTGATATGTCCCTAGTAAGCCTCTAGTTCACTAGCTCGTTAATCAATAGATGGTTGTGGTTTCCTGACCATGGACATTGGATGTCATTGATAACAGGGTCACATCATTAGGAGAATGATGTGATGGACAAGACCCAATCCTAAGCATAACACAAGATCGTGTAGTTTGTTTTGCTAGAGCTTTTCTAATGTCAAGTACTTCTCCTTAGACCATGAGATTGTGCAACTCCCGGATACCGTTGGAATGCTTTGGGTGTACCAAACGTCACAACGTAACTGGTATCTCCGAAAGTGTCTGTTGGGTTGGCACGAATCGAGGCTGGGATTTCTCACTCCGTATGACGGAGAGGTATCTCCGGGCCCACTCGCTAATGCATCATTGATACGTCCATTTTGCATCATGCTTTTATATCGATATTTTTTTGCATTATGGGCTGTTATTTCACGTTATGTCACAATACTTATGGCTGTTCTCTCTTATTTTACAAGGTTTACATGAAGAGGGAGAATGCCGGCAACTAGATTTCTGGGCTGGAAAAGGAGCAAATATTAGAGACCTATTCTGCGCAACTCCAAAAGTCTTGAAACTCCACGGAATATCTTAAAATAAATAAATAAAAATCCTCGTCAAAGATGAAGTCTAGGGGGCCCACACCCTGCTCACGAGGGTGGGGGGCGCGCCCCCCTCCTAGGGCGCGCCCCCTACCTCGTGGGCCCCCTGGTGGGTCTCCGACGCCCATCTTCTCCTATATGAAGTCTTTCGATGAGAAAAAAATAAAGAAGAACCTTTCGGGACGAAACTCCGCCGCCACGAGGCGGAACCTTGGCGGAACCAATCTATGGCTCCGGCAGAGCTGTTCTGCCGGGGACACTTCCCTCCGGGAAGAGGAAATCATCACCATCGTCATCACCAATGCTCCTCTCATCGGGAGAGGGCAATCTCCGTCAACATCTTCACCACCACCATCTCATCTCCAAACCCTAGTTCATCTCTTGTATCCAATTCTTGTCTCAAAGTCCGGGATTGGTGCTAGTAGGTTGCTAGTAGTGTCGATTACTCCTTGTAGTTGATGCTAGTTGGTTTATTTGGTGGAAGATCATATGTTCAGATCCTATATGCATATTATTACCCCTCTGATTATGAACATGAATATGCTTTGTGAGTAGTTACGTTTGTTCCTGAGGACAAGGGAGAAGTCTTGCTATTTGTAGTCATGTGAATTTGGTATTCGTTCGATATTTTGATAAGATGTATGTTGTCTAGCCTCTAGTGGTGTTATGTGAACATCGACTACATAACACTTCACCATTATTTGGGCCTAGAGGAAGGCATTGGGAAGTAATAAGTAGATGATGGGTTGCTAGAGTGACAGAAGCTTAAACCCTAGTTTATGCGTTGCTTCGTAAGGGGCTGATTTGGATCCATATGTTTCATGCTATGGTTAGGTTTACCTTAATACTTTTGTTGTAGTTGCGGATGCTTGCAGTAGAGGTTAATCATAAGTGGGATGCTTGTTCAAGTAAGAATAGCACCCAAGCACCGGTCCACCCACATATCAAATTATCAAAGTACCGAACGCGAATCATATGAACATGATGAAAACTAGCTTGACGATATTCCCATGTGTCCTCAGGAGCGCTTTTCCTATTATAAGAGTTTGTTCCGGCTTGTCCTTTGCTACAAAAAGGATTGGGCCACCTTGCTGCACTTTATTTACTTTTGTTACTTGTTGCTCGTTACAATTTATCTTGTCACAAAACTATCTGTTACCAATTATTTCAGTACTTGTAGAGAATACCTTGCTGAAAACCGCTTATCATTTCCTTCTGCTCCTCGTTGGGTTCGACACTCTTACTTATCGAAAGGACTACGATAGATCCCCTATACTTGTGGGTCATCAATACTCTTTTCTGGCGCCGTTGCCGGGGAGTGTAGCGCTTCTGGTAGGTGGAATTTGGTAAGGAAAAATTTATATAGTGTGCTGAAATTTACTGTCACTTGTTACTATGGAAAGTAATTCTCCGAGGGGCTTGCTCGGGGTATCTTCACCCCGTCCAGTAGAGCAAAGAGTTGCTCCTCAACCTACTGAACCCATTGAAAATGAAACTCCTTTTGAATTTCCTTCGGGTATGATGGAAAAACTGTTAGCTAACCCTTTTACAGGAGATGGAACAAAGCATCCTGACGAGCACTTAATTTATGTGGATGAAGTTTGCGGATTATTTAAGCTTGCAGGTATACCCGATGATGTTGCTAAGAAGAAAGTCTTCCCTTTATATTTGAAGGGAGACGCATTGACATGATATAGGCTATGTGATGATATGAGATCATGGAACTATAAAAGATTGAAATTGGAATTTCATCAAAAGTATTACCCTATGCATCTTGTTCATCGTGATCGCAATTATATATATATTTTCTGGCCTCACGAAGGAGAAAGCATCGCTCAAGCTTGGGGGAGGCTTAAATCAATGTTATATTCATGCCCCAACCATGGGTTTCCAAGGGAAACAATTATTCAAGATTTATATGCTCGGCTTTCTGAAAACAATCGCACCATGCTCGATACTTCTTGTGCTGGCTCTTTTATGATGAAGACTATTGAATTTAAATGGGAATTATTGGATAGAATTAAACGCAACTCTGAAGATTGGAACCTCGACGAAGGTAAGCAGTCAGGTATGACACCTAAGTTTGATTGTGTTAAATCTTTTATGGATACCGATATTTTCCGTCAGTTTAGCACTAAATATGGACTTGACTCTGAGATAGTAGCTTCTTTCTGTGAATCTTTTGCTACTTATGTTGATCTCCCTAAGGAGAAGTGGTTTAGATATCATCCTCCCATAGAAGTAAAAGTAGGTGCACCTATTAAAGTTGAAGAAAATACTGTCACTTATAATGATCCTATTGTTCCTACTTCTTATATTGAGAAACCACCTTTTCCTGTTAGAATAAAGGATTATGCTAAAGCTTCAACTGTTGTTCATAAAAGCAATATTAGAACTTATACACCTCCTAAGCAAGTTAAAGTAGAACCTAATATTGCCATTGTTAAAGATCTCTTGTCTGATAATATTGAGGGGCATGTTATTCAGTTCGAAGGTGAAACTGCTAGAATTGCTACACCTTGTGCTAAAGATAAACATAGACCTGTGGTAGGCGTGCCTGTTATTTCTGTTAAAATAGGAGATCATTGTTATCATGGTTTATGTGATATGGGTGCTAGTGCTAGTGTTATACCGCATACTTTGTATGAAGAAATTAAGCATGAAATTGCACCTGCTGAGTTAGAAGGTATTGATGTCACAATTAAACTTGCTAATAGAGATACTATTTCACCAATTGGGATTGTTAGAGATGTTGAAGTCTTGTGTGGGAAAACTAAATATCCTGCTGATTTCCTTGTTCTCACTTCTCCACAAGATAGCTTTTGTCCCATTATATTTGGTAGACCCTTCTTGAACACTGTTAATGCTAAGATAGACTGCGAAAAGAATGTTGTTACTATTGGCTTGGATGATATGGTTCATGAGTTTAATTTTTCTAAATTCAGTAAACAACACCATGAGGAAGAATTGCCTAGTAAGGATGAAATTATTGGTCTTGCTTCTATTGCCGTACCTCCTATTGATCCTTTAGAACACTATTTGCTAGACCATGAGAATGATATGTTCATGAATGAAAGAAGGGAAATAGATGAAGTATTCTTTAAACAGGAACCTGTTCTGCAACACAATTTGCCTGTTGAAATCCTAGGGGATCCTCCTCCAACCAAGGGTGATCCCGTGTTTTAGCTTAAACCGTTGCCTGATAATCTTAAATATGCTTATCTTGATGAAAACAAGATATATCCTGTTATTATTAGTGCTAACCTTTCAGAGCATGAAGAAGAAAGATTATTGAAAACTCTCAAGAAGCACCGTGCTGCTATTGGATATACTCTTGATGATCTTAAGGGCATTAGTCCAACTCTAAGTCAACATAAAATAAATTTGGAAGCAGATGCCAAACCAGTTCGTGATCCTCAACGACGTTTGAATCCTAAAATGAAAGAAGTGGTAAGAAAAGAAATACTCAAGCTTTTGGAGGCAGGTATAATTTATCCCATTGCTGATAGTCAGTGGGTAAGTCATGTTCATTGTGTCCCTAAGAAGGGAGGTATTACTGTTATTCCTAATGATGAAGATAAATTGATTCCACAAAGAATTATCACAGGTTATAGGATGGTAATTGATTTCCGCAAATTAAATAAGGCTACTAAGAAAGATCATTACCCCTTACCTTTTATTGATCAAATGCTAGAAAGATTATGCAAACATACACATTATTGCTTTCTAGATGGTTATTCTGGTTTCTCTCAAATACCTGTGTCGGCTAGGGATCAATCAAAGACTACTTTTACATGCCCTTTTGGTACTTTTGCTTATAGACGTATGCCTTTTGGTCTATGTGATGCACCTGCTACCTTTCAAAGATGCATGATGGCTATATTCTCTGACTTTTGTGAAAAGATTTGTGAGGTTTTCATGGACGACTTTTCCGTCTATGGATCTTCTTTTGATGATTGCTTGGGCAATCTTTATCGAGTTTTGCAGAGATGTGAAGAAACTAATCTTGTCTTGAATTGGGAAAAGTGCCACTTTATGGTAAATGAAGGTATTGTTTTGGGGCATAAAGTTTCTGAAAGAGGTATTGAAGTTAATAAAGCCAAGGTTGATGCTATTGAAAAGATGCCATGTCCCAAGGACATCAAAGGTATAAGAAGTTTCCTTGGTCATGCCGGATTTTATAGGAGGTTCATTAAGGACTTCTCAAAAATTTGTCGGACTCTGACTAATTTATTGCAAAAAGATGTACCATTTGTCTTTGATGATGATTGTGTAGAAGCATTTGAAATACTTAAGAAAGCATTAGTCTCTGCACCTGTTGTTCAGCCACCTGATTGGAATTTACCCTTTGAAATTATGTGTGATGCTAGTAATTATGCTGTAGGTGTTGTTCTAGGGCAAAGAGTTGATAAGAAATTAAATGTTATCCATTATGCTAGTAAGACTCTAGACAGTGCTCAAAGAAATTATGCTACTACTGAAAAGGAACTTTTAGCAGTTGTATTCGCTTGTGATAAGTTCAGACCCAATACTGTTGATTCTAAAGTAACTATTCACACTGATCATGCTGCTATTAAATATCTTATGGAAAAGAAAGATGCTAAACCTAGACTTATTAGATGGGTTCTCTTGCTACAAGAATTTGATTTGCATATTGTTGATAGAAAAGGAGCCGAGAACCCCGTTGCAGACAACTTATCTAGGTTAGAGAATGTTCTTGATGACCCACTACCTATTAATGATAGCTTTCCCGATGAACAATTAAATGTTATAGGTACTTCTCGTAGTACTCCTTGGTATGCTGATTATGCTAATTACATAGTTGCTAAATTCATACCACCTAGTTTCACATACGAACAAAAGAAAAATTTCTTCTATGATTTGAGACATTACTTTTGGGATGACCCACATCTTTATAAAGAAGGAGTAGATGGTGTTATTAGATGTTGTGTACCTGAGCATGAACAGGAACAGATCCTACGCAAGTGCCACTCCGAAGCTTATGGAGGACACCACGCTGGAGATAGAACTGCACATAAGGTATTGCAATCTGGTTTTTATTGGCCTACCCTCTTCAAGGATGCCCGTAAATTTGTTTTGTCTTGTGATGAATGTCAAAGAATTGGTAATATTAGTATACGTCAAGAAATGCCTATGAATTATTCACTTGTTATTGAACCATTTGTTGTTTGGGGCTTTGATTATATGGGACCTTTTCCTGCCTCTAATGGATACGCACATATTTTAGTTGCTGTTGATTACGTTACTAAGTGGGTAGAAGCTATTCCAAGTAGTAGTGCTGATCATAACACCTCTATTAAAATGCTTAAGGAAGTTATTTTTCCGAGGTTTAGAGTCCCTAGATATTTAATGACTGATGGTGGTTCACACTTTATTCATGGTGCTTTCCGTAAAATGCTTGCTAAATATGACGTTAATCATAGAATTGCATCTCCTTATCACCCACAGTCTAGTGGTCAAGTAGAATTGAGCAACAGAGAGCTCAGATTAATTGCAAAAGACTGTCAATATGTCTAGAAAGAATTGGTCCAAGAAACTCGATGATGCATTATGGGCTTATAGAAATGCATATAAAATTCCTATGGGTATGTCTCCGTACAAAATGGTTTATGGAAAAGCATGTCACTTACCTCTCGAACTAGAACATAAGGCATATTGGGCTATTAAAGAGCTCAACTATGATTTCAAACTTGCCGGTGAGAAGAGGTTATTTGATATTAGCTCACTTGATGAATGGAGAACCCAAGCATATGAAAATGCCAAGTTGTTTAAAGAAAAAGTTAAAAGATGGCACGACAAAAGGATACAAAAGCGTTAGTTAATTGTAGGTGATTATGTATTGCTATACAACTCTCGTTTAAGATTTTTTGCAGGAAAACTTATCTCTAAATGGGAAGGCCCCTACGTTATCGAGGAGGTCTATCGCTCCGGTGCCATAAAAATCAACAACTTTGAAGGCACAAACCCGAAGGTGGTAAATGGTCAAAGAATCAAACATTATATCTTAGGTAATCCCATAAATGTTGAAACCAATATTATTGAAACCGTAACCCCGGAGGAATACATAAAAGACACTTTCCAGACTGTTTCAGACTCCGAAAAGGAATAGGTATGTGGTACGGTAAGTAAACCGACCCCAAAACAATTTTTAAGGCAATATTTCTCCGTTTTGGAATATTTAGAAAAATAGAAAAATAAGTAGCAGTCCGGGAAGGGCACGAGGGCCCCACGAGGGTGGTGGGCGCGCCCTACCCCTCTGGGCGCGCCCCCTACCTCGTGAGCACCTCGTGTGCCTTCCGGACTCTGTTTTCTTACACGGTACGTATTTTGGTCAGTAAAAATTCATTATATATATTCTCCCGAAGGTTTTGACTCCCGTATCACGCAAATCTCCTCTGTTCTTGTTTTGGGTTGTTCTCTGTGAGGGTTGTTAAGGCCAGGCATCATGTCGTCCACCTCCTCCAACAACAATGACAAAGATGCTTGGCTAATGAAGATAGAGCTGAAGAGGGAAGAACCCATGGAGATCAACAAAGATGAAGGGATCAAGAAGGCCACGGAGAACCAAGTCTCGGCGACAGAAGCCATCCTTCCACTTGATCACACCTTATTACCCCAACTGAGATCGAAGCTTCCCAGATGATTGAGTTAACTCGTATTCAGAACAAGTATCTCACAAGTGAAAATATTTTGTTGAAGGAGCATATCTTTGGGCTCAAAGGCATTATTCGCAAGCTAGAGGACCTCTTACGCTCGATGTGCGACTATCCGTCACCACCACCTTCTTCACCAACAAAGGAGACATAATCACATGGGTAGGGCACTCCCCTTGGCAACTGCCAAGCTTGGGGGAGGTGCCCCGGTATCGTATCACAATCACATCTCCTATCTTTACCTTTTTCTTAGTTCAATCCTATTAGTAGTATTTTGATCTAGTAGAATAAAGTTGATGGCATGATCTAGTTTTGAGTTTTGCTTTTTGATCTCTCTATGTAATTGAGTCCGTGAGATATATATATGATAAAGATTAGTGTTGAGTCAAGGGCTTGATTTTCTTGCTATGATCTTGAGTGAATAAAAGAAAAGAAGAAAAAGAATAAAAAGAAACAAAAAGTTCATATTGATCTTATTGAGAGTAATGACTTCACATAGAAAGAGTATGATGATTAAAAAGTTGTTGGGAGTTGGCAGACATAGCTTTGGTCATCGTTGCAATTAATAGGAAGTAATAAGGAAAGAGAGGTTTCACATATAGATATATTATCATTGACATCTTTTACGATTGAAAGCATTCATTAAAATATGACATGCTAAAGAGTTGATGTTGGACAAGGAAGACAACGTAATGAGTTATGTCTTTCTTATATCTGAGATAAAGTATGTTGTCATGGATCCTCTAACTTGTTGAGCTTGCCTTTCTCCCTCATGCTAGCCAAATTCTCAGCACTAAGTAGAAATACTACTTGTGCTTCCAAATACCCTTAGACCAGTTTTGCCATGAGAGTCCACCGTATCTACCTATGGATTGAGTAAGATCCTTCAAGTAAGTTGTCATCGGTGCAAAGCAATAAAAATTGCTCTAAATATGTATGATTGATTGGTGTGGGAGAAATAAGCTTTATATGATCTTGTTATGTGAAAGTAATAAAAGCGACGGACTGCATAATAAAGGTTCATATCACAAGGGGCAATATAAAGTGACGTTCTTTCGCATTGAGATTTTGTGCATCCAACCATAAAAGCGCATGGCAACCTCTGCGTACCTCTGCGAAGGGCCTATCTTTTATTATTATCCTCTACCTTATGCAAGAGTCATGGTGATCTTCACCTTTCCTTTTTCATTTTATCATTTGGCAAGCCCAGCATGTTGGAAAGAACATGATATATATATATATATATATATATATATATATATATATATATATATATATATATATATATATATATAAAATTGGATGTAGGGGAGCATGATTTATTATTGTTGACATTACCCTTGAGGTAAAAGGTTGTGGGGCAAAACTATAAGTCCCTATCTTTCTGTGTGTCCGATTAAAACTTCATAACCACAAGTATTGCGTGAGTGTTAGCAATTATGAAGGACTAAATGATAGTTGAGTATGTGGACTTGCTTTTCAGCTCTGACATAGACTCTTTCCAATGTTATGATAAATTGCAATTGCTTCAATGACTGAGATTATAGTTTGTTGGAGCCCAATAAGGTTTCTGATTCATACTTTTGCATTGTGAAAAGATCATCACTTGAACATAAGTAATCATATGACAAAATCCATATATGTTGCTGTTATGGGAATAATCATGATGCCTTCATGTCTGTATCTTATTTTTATCGATGCCTCTACCTCTAAACATGGGGACATATTTATTGTTATCGGCTTTTCGCTTGGGGACGAGCGAGGTCTAAGCTTGGGGGAGTTGATATGTCCATTTTGCATCATGCTTTTATATCGATATTTATTGCATTATGGGCTGTTATTTCACATTATGTCACAATACTTATGGCTATTCTCTCTTAGTTTACAAGGTTTACATGAAGAGGGAGAATGCCGGCAGCTGGATTTCTGGGCTGGAAAAGGAGCAAATATTATAGACCTATTCTACGCAACTCCAAAAGTCCTGAAACTCCACGGAATATCTTAAAATAAATAAAGAAAAATCCTCGCTAAAGATGAAGTCTAGGGGGCCCACACCCTGCTCACGAGGGTGGGGGGCGGGCCCCCCCTCCTAGGGCGCGCCCCCTACCTCATGGGCCCCCTGGTGGGTCTCCGACGCCCATCTTCTCCTATATGAAGTCTTTCGATGAGAAAAAAAATAAAGAAGAACCTTTCGGGACGAAACTCCGCCGCCACGAGGCGGAACCTTGGCGGAACCAATCTAGGGCTCCGGCAGAGCTGTTCTGCCGGGGACACTTCCCTCCGGGAGGGGGAAATCATCACCATCGTCATCACCAACGCTCCTCTCATCGGGAGAGGGCAATCTCCATCAACATCTTCACCAGCACCATCTCATCTCCAAACCCTAGTTCATCTCTTGTATCCAATTCTTGTCTCAAAGTCCGGGATTGGTGCTAGTAGGTTGCTAGTAGTGTCGATTACTCCTTGTAGTTGATGCTAGTTGGTTTATTTGGTGGGAGATCATATGTTCAGATCCTATATGCATATTATTACCCCTCTGATTATGAACATGAATATGCTTTGTGAGTAGTTACGTTTGTTCCTGAGGACAAGGGAGAAGTCTTGCTATTAGTAGTCATGTGAATTTGGTATTTGTTCGATATTTTGATAAGATGTATGTTGTCTAGCCTCTAGTGGTGTTATGTGAACGTAGAATACATAACACTTCACCATTATTTGGGCCTAGAGGAAGGCATTGGGAAGTAATAAGTAGATGATGGGTTGCTAGAGTGACAGAAGCTTAAACCCTAGTTTATGCGTTGCTTCGTAAGGGGCTGATTCGGATCCATATGTTTCATGCTATGGTTAGGTTTACCTGAATACTTTTGTTGTAGTTGCGGATGCTTGCAATAGAGGTTAATCATAAGTGGGATGCTTGTTCAAGTAAGAACAGCACCCAAGCACCATTCCACCCACATATCAAATTATCAAAGTACCGAACGCGAATCATATGAACGTGATGAAAACTAGCTTGATGATATTCCCATGTGTCCTCGGGAGCGCTTTTCCTATTGTAAGAGTTTGTTCCAGCTTGTCCTTTGCTACAAAAAGGATTGGGCCACCTTGCTGCACTTTATTTACTTTTGTTACTTGTTGCTCGTTACAATTTATCTTGTCACAAAACTATCCGTTACCAATTATTTCAGTACTTGCAGAGAATACCTTGCTGAAAACCGCTTATCATTTCCTTCTGCTCCTCGTTGGGTTCGACACTCTTACTTATCGAAAGGACTACGATAGATCCCCTATACTTGTGGGTCATCAATCATCATAATGAGCTCAATGTGACTAAGGAGTTAGTCACGGGATCATGCGTTACGGAACGAGTAAAGAGACTTGCCGGTAACGAGATTGAACGAGGTATGGGGATACCGACGATCAAATCTCGGGCAAGTAACATACCGATGGACAAAGGGTATTGTATACGGGATTGATTGAATCCCCAACATCGTGGTTCATCCGATGAGATCATCGTGGAACATGTGGGAGCCAACATGGGTATCCAGATCCCGTTGTTGGTTACTGGCCGGAGAGATGTCTCGGTCATGTATGCATGCTTCCCGAACCCGTAGGGTCTACACACTTAAGGTTCGGTGACGCTAGAGTTGTTATGGGAAATAGTATGTGGTTACCGAAGGTTGTTCGGAGTCCCGGATGAGATCTCGGGCGTCACGAGGAGTTCCGGAATGGTCCGGAGGTATAGATTTATATATGGGAAGTCCAGTTTCAGTCGCCGGAATGGTTTCGGGGGTTATCGGTATTGTACCAGGACCACCGAAAGGTGTCCGGGGGTCCATCGGGTGGGGACACTTGCCCCGAGGGACTTAATGGGCCGAACAAGGGTAGGAACCAGCCCCCTAGTGGGCTGGTGCGCGCCCCCCAAGGGGCCAAGGCGCCTAGGGTTGAAAACCCTAGGGGGTGGGTGTCGTGGTTCTAACTCTGACAGTGATGTAGGGGGGGGGTATGAATGGAGAGGCTAGATCTTAGCTATGGAAGAGTTGTAAGCACACGGGGTTTACGAGTTTAGGCCCTTCGCGGAGGAAGTAACAGCCCTACGTCTCGGTGCCCGGAGGCGGTCGATTGGATTATAGGTGTGTGAATAACAGGGGTGCGAACCCTTGATACTGAGGAGGGGGTGGCTTATATAGAGTTCGCCAGGCCCCTCCCACCTTCAGTAATGTAGGGTTTAAAGTACATTAAGACTGGGAGTTACTGGTAACGCCCCTAATAAAGTGCCATGATGACCATAAAAGCTACTTAATGACCGACCGTTTGCGTGTGGAGTGACTTTAGATCTCCTGGCGGTCGAGTGGTTGATCTCGTGGTCGAGTGACAGCTTCGTGGTCGAGTGTCTTGAATCCGTCGAGTGGGATACCTTCAAGTCGATTGAAAGGTGACTTCTTCTTAATATGTCCTTGGGTAGGGTACTTAGGACAGGTCTATGCCCCTACCCTAGGTATATAGCTTCATCATTAGCCCCCGAATGGATCGAGGTTTGAGTGGGAAAAGAGTTGGGGGATCTTTCCGCCTGAATCTTCACTTTATATGAATGCCTTGTTTCGGATCAATCGTCACGGATGACGTCGTCAACTTCTCTCAGTCGCCTTGATCCATTCTTGGCCTCTTGTCGAGTGAATTTCTGCACTTGTGAAGTTGCGAGTGATGGTGCGAGAAGGATCTTCTGTTTGACAGGTAGTTCTGTAGCCCGCAGATTTTGCGGGATTTGAATTTCAGGAAGTGCGTGGGACAGGGGCGGCCGCAGTAATCGGACGGGACAGGTCGGAACCTCCTCGATTCCCGCGCCACCTTTTTCGCCACGTACAGCGCGCGCGCCTGTTGCGGGATTTGACGGGATTGCCCGGGCCTACTAGTCAGTCACTCGGAAGCGACCTCTTATAAGCTGCTGCCTCGGAACCCCCGAACAGTGCGCCTTCACTTTTCCCCCTCTCTTCATGAGATCCTCCGCCACCTCCACTCCCACCTCCGTGTAGTAGGTCTGTTCGAGCTTCGCCGGCGACAATGGGGAAGGAAAAGACGTCGGCTCTGGAGCGCGCGAAGAAGGCGGCGGTGCAGGGGAAGGGGAAGAAGTCCGCTCGGGGCGGATCTTCCTTGAGGACTGCTCTGCCCAAGGATTGGATCCAGGGCGACTGGATGCCATCGGTGATTCGGCAGGATGATCTTGATGATCTGGTCGAGGGGGGATTCATTCCCTACGAATCTGCGCGTCTTCCGGGGAAGAAATTGAACCCCAGCCTCTTGATGGTGAGTGCGTCCTCCTCGCCACCCATATCGATCGCGGATTCTCTCTGCCTCCTCATCCTTTTTTCTGGAGCTTTTTGAACTTCTTCGGAGCACAGCTCCATCACTTTACTCCCAATTCTATTGTGTATCTTGCTGCTTTCGTTTCCTTGTGTGAAAACTTCTTGGGTTGCCGCCCCCATTGGGGACTCTTCAAGCACATCTTCACTTGCCGTTCTCAGTCGGTCAAGAAGGCCAAGTCGAGTGACGAATGGACACAGGTGATCCAGCTGTGCGGGGGCCTAGCGATCCAGATGAGAGGAAAGAGTTCTTTTCCGTCTACCACCTTTCCCGAGTCAGTCCGTGGGTGGCAGTCGACCTGGTTTTAGTGTAAAGATCAGGCGACTCCAGGACAGTCGACTGGGCTTCCCCCTTTCTCTCTGAACCGAGCACAGAAACCTGCCTCTCTGAAAGTGACACCGGAGGAAAAGGCGCAAGTCAAGGTGCTAGTCGGTCGAGTGGTTCAGCTTGTCCGCGAGGGTGTGACTGGCATGGACTTGTTGGAAGTCTTCCTTCGGAGGCGCATCCAACCGCTTCAGGCTCGTGACCATCCGATGTGGCTGTACTCGGGTCTCGAAGACACCACTCGGATTCATCCAGAGGAGGTCACTGACGAGATGCTGGAAGGATGGCTGTCGAGTATCACAGGGAACAAGGACAACCTCCGAGTAGCCAGGAGGATTCCTCCACTCGACCACACATACGAAGTGGACAAGGTCTGACCTTGTGTTTCCGATTGAGTTCTTGCTTTCTTTAATTGTTCTTCTTTGGATCAGTCGATTGACATTTGTCTTGTTTGCTGTCCTCTAGGCCATTACTGAGATGTACTCGACGCCCAATGGTGCACAGGAGCAGACCGAGGAAGGAGAGGCGAGTGGAGGCGAAAGTGGAGACGAGAAGGAAGAGTGGGAATCTGACGGCGAGGGAGAGGGGGATGACGACGACGACTCAAGCGAAGAAGAGGAGGAAGAAGTTGAACCTCCCCGCTCGGAAAGGCGATCCAAGCTTACACACGACCCTGCACGGGAACGTGGTAAGGCGACTGCCCCCGTTGGGCAGTCGTCGAAGCGACCTCGAACCTCTTCCCAGCGCCGACAGAAAAAGCTCCCAAGCACCCACGCGCGACGCCATCCAAGCCACCCAAGGCCTTGCCTAAAATGAAGATGACTGTCCCCACCATTTCTGGGTAAAAGTTGCACTTGTTTTCCTTTATTGAACGTGACGGGTTCTTGGTCGACTCACTGACAAGCTGACTGACTTTCAAAACTTGCAGTGCTGCTACCTCTGAGATCTCCGCCAAGGACAACGATCAAGAGATGGAAGATGCTGTTACTTCCAACCCCGGTACGATTGCTGATGCTCTGCTTTTAATCGACTGACGATTTCTCATAACTCCGGTCGATTGGATTTCTCTTGTAGCTCCTCCTCATGTCATTGACCTCCCTGACGACGACGACGAAGTGCCGCTGAGGGCGAGAAGGAACAGGAGGGCGCCGGCTGGCAAGACTCCACAAACTACTCCGGCGTCTGAGGCCGTAGTTCGTGAGGGTGGCGATACCACTCGGTCTTCTGTGACCTTTGCTGAGCCTCTGACGAGTGTCCGGCATTCAACGTCGACTGCAGATCCGCCTTCACTTTTCGCCACACACCACGTCCCTGAGGACCAAGTGGGTGCTGCTAAAGAAGCTATACGCCAGGCGGGGATCATGATGGAGCAAGTGAAGGTGGTTCGGGAAGCCAGCCAGGCAGCTTATGACGCGAGTTCAGCTCTCCAGAGTAACATCCAGGTCAGTCGATCGCCGCTTGTTTTGTTAGGATATGATATCTGAAGAATCTCTTTTCCGAAGATCCTTAGACCTGTGCACCCACCGGGTGTGTCGATCAATCTTTTCAGTCGAGAGGGGGCACGCTAAGTGCACCCACTGGGTGTAGTCCCCGAGACTACGGTGGACTGCTGGCAGTCGACTGTAGTCTTTATATTGTGTTGCTTTAGTTGAACTGCTTTACTCGGTCTGGTCTGGCCATGTCGAGTGGAACTGTACATGGTCGACTGTGGGCAATCAATTTTTTTTGGTCGAACCAGTGGGGGCACGCTGAGTGCACCCACGTGGTGTAGTCCCCGAGACTGCAGTCGAATGTTTTGATTCGGTTGTAGTCTTAGAAACGCCACTATTGTCTCTTGGTTACTCGGAAGCAATCTATCTTTGACGTCTGTCGACTGGTTTTTCGCAGAAATCCTGTGAACTTGTGGCTCGCTTCACCGAGTTGGAGAACCAACAGATCCAGCTCAACCTTGACCTGAAGCTTGCTCAGGAGAACTTGCAGAAGGCAAGAGACGAGGCGAAAGGTATGGCTGGTGAGCTTTTGACTGTCCTTTCTTTCTGGCCTTTATTGGTGTTGACCTCACTTGTCATTCCACAGACAAAATGGAAGAAGCTCTGAAGAAGAAGGACCGTGACCTTGCCGAAGCACAGAAGGAAGCTTTGAACAAGACCAAGATTGCTGAAGAAAAACTGACTTCAGTCGGAACTCTTGAAAAGGAGTACTCCAGACTGAAAACTGCTCTTGATGCGGCTAACCAAGAAGTCAGCCGCCTGAAAAATGACAAGATAGCTCTGGGTGACAAGGCTAGTGAACTGGTGGGGAAGAAGAACGATCTGGAGGCTTATCTCGGGGGACTCGCCGAGAAGCTGTTCGTCATGCTTGAGGGTAACAAATTTTCACCTGACTGGCTTGTCGTCACTAAGCTCATGCAGGGTCGCTGTCTTATCTTTGACTTGTGTTTACAGAATTCTGCCAGAACTTCGAGGAGGAGAGCAGTCGAGTGGAGAGAGATTTGGATCCCATTAAATCACCAGTGAAAGATGAAGTTGCTATGAACGTGCTCCGACTGGAGTCTCGTGTTGCAAGTGTGGTTGATTATCTGGCCCGACTGAAGGTTGCGGTGTCGCGGATCGACACGTCGCTCTGGCCCAAGACGATGCCTCCGAATGACCTCAAGTCTCTGATGACTCGACTGAATGACGTTCTTGGTCGAGTGACGGAATGGAAGAAATCCTCCGCAAGGTGTGGTGCCGATGTCGCTCTGTCTCTGGTCCGCGTCCACTGCAAGGAGGCGCGAGAGGAAAAGTTGGCTGCTATCCAAGTCGCCAATACCAGGAAGCACAACTTTCAAGATTTGATGGAGACTTTCATTGCCGCGGCCACTCGTATTGCAGACGGGATCGACTTGGATGAGTTCGTCGCCCCTTCCAGTCCTCCGCCTGAGGAATAAGACTTTGATGCTTCACTTTAAATTTGCCTCGGAATGCCGAGTGGATTTTGTAACCGTTAAACTCTGTCGAGCTGAAGGCTCGAGTACTTTGATCTGAGGTCTGGGACCTTTGGGTCTTATCTAAACTTGATTTATCGTCGAATATCTTCATGAATTATCTGTCGAGTGGAACTTGTTCCTTAGTCGTAATAACTTCATATTTGTGGTGTAGCTCCGAAGGAGAAGGCAGCAGTCGATGTATTTCGTACTTAGGCGAGCACTGGGCCACAGCTAAGCCTCCGAGTGGGAGGTCTGCTCTCCACTCGGTAGGATTTTTCAACTTAGGCGAGCATTGGGATGCAGCTAAGCCTCCGAGTGGGAGGTTTGCTCACCACTCGGTAGGATTTTTTTCAAACTTAGGTGAGCACTGGGCTGCAGCTAAGCCCCCGAGTGGGAGGTTTGCTCACCACTCGGTAGGATTTTTTCAATCTTAGGCGAGCACTAGGCTGCAGCTAAGCCCCCGAGTGGGAGGTTTGCTCACCACTCGGTAGGATTTTTTCACACTTAGGCGAGCACTAGGCTGCAGCTAAGCCCCCGAGTGGGAGGTTTGCTCACCACTCGGCAGGATTTTTTCAAACTTGGGCGAGCACTGGGCTGCAGCTAAGCCCCCGAGTGGGAGGTTTGCTCACCACTCGACACGATTTTTTTCAAACTTAGGCGAGCACTGGGCTGCAGCTAAGCCTCCGAGTGGGAGGTTTGCTCACCACTCGGTAGGATTTTTTCAATCTTAGGCGAGCACTGGCTGCAGCTAAGCCCCCGAGTGGGAGGTTTGCTCGCCACTTGGTAGGATTTTTTCAAACTTAGGCAAGCACTGGGCTGCAGCTAAGCCTCTGAGTGGGAGGTTTGCTCACCACTCGGTAGGATTTTTTCAATCTTAGGTGAGCACTGGGCCGCAGCTTTGCCCCCGAGTGGGAGGTTTGCTCGCCACTTGGTAGGATTTTTTCAAACATAGGCGAGCACTGGGCTGCAGCTAAGCCCCCGAGTGGGAGGTTTGCTCACCACTCGATAGGATTTTTTCAATCTTAGGCGAGCACTGGGCTGCAGCTAAGCCCCCGAGTGGGAGGTTTGCTCGCCACTTGGTAGGATTTTTTCAAACTTAGGCGAGCACTGGGCTGTAGCTAAGCCTCTGAGTGGGAG
The DNA here is from genome assembly GCA_032464435.1 of Aegilops umbellulata. Classification (NCBI taxonomy): domain Eukaryota; kingdom Viridiplantae; phylum Streptophyta; class Magnoliopsida; order Poales; family Poaceae; genus Aegilops; species Aegilops umbellulata. Next base: position 268,699,230 of record CP136059.1, on the reverse strand, counting down.
GTTTGCTCACCACTCGGTAGGATTTTTTCAAACTTAGGCGAACACTGGGCTGCAGCTAAGCCCCCGAGTGGAAGGTTTGCTCACCACTCGGTAGGATTTTTTCAATCTTAGGCGAGCACTGGGCTGCAGCTAAGCCCCGAGTGGGAGGTTTGCTCGCCACTTGGTAGGATTTTTTCAAACTTAGGCGAGCACTGGGCTGCAGCTAAGCTCCCGAGTGGGAGGTTTGCTCACCACTCGGTAGGATTTTTTCAATCTTAGGCGAGCACTGGGCTGCAGCTAAGCCCCCGAGTGGGAGGTTTGCTCGCCACTTGGTAGGATTTTTTAAAACTTAGGCGAGCACTGGGCTGCAGCTAAGCTCCTGAGTGGGAGGTTTGCTCACCACTCGGTAGGATTTTTTCAATCTTAGGCGAGCACTGGGCTGCAGCTAAGCCCCCGAGTGGGAGGTTTGCTCGCCACTTGGTAGGATTTTTTCAAACTTAGGCGAGCACTGGGCTGCAGCTAAGCCTCCGAGTGGGAGGTTTGCTCACCACTCGGTAGGATTTTTTCAAACTTAGGCGAACACTGGGCTACAGCTAAGCCCCCAAGTGGGAGGCTGGCTCTCCACTCGGTAGGATTTTAAACACTTCGGTGAAACGGGTTCGCAGCTAAGCCCCCGAGTGAGAGGCTGGCTCTCCACTCGGTAGGATTTTAAATACTTAGGCGAAACGGGTTCGCAGCTAAGCCCCCGAGTGAGAGGCTGGCTCTCCACTCGGTAGGATTTTAAATACTTAGGCGAAACGGGTTCGCAGCTAAGCCCCCGAGTGAGAGGCTGGCTCTCCACTCGATAGGATTTTAAATACTTAGGCGAAACGGGTTCATAGCTAAGCCCCCGAGTGAGAGGTTGGCTCTCCACTCGGTAGGATTTTAAATACTTAGGCAAAACGGGTTCGCAGCTAAGCCCCCGAGTGAGAGGCTGGCTCTCCACTCGGTAGGATTTTTTTATACATGTAGACTTAGGCGAAACGGATTCGCAGCTGAGCCACCCACTGGGGGATTTCACACGCAAACATAAGCAACAACAATTATTGGAAAAATTGTAACACTCTTGTCTTTGATAAATAAACTACATAAGTTTTTCTTATTACATCTCATCCGAGTGAGAATTCAAGTGTAAAAGGGGCGGAGCAGGTCCGCATTCCAAGCTGGTGGCTCGTCAATCTGGCGATCGACATTGTAAAGGTGATACGCTCCATTGTGGAGGACTCTGGTGACGATGAAGGGGCCTTCCCAGGTAGGAGCGAGTTTGTGTGGTTTCTGTTGATCCACTCGGAGGACCAAATCCCCTTCTTGGAAGGCTCGACTCTTCACGTTTCTGGCATGGAATCGACACAAGTCTTGCTGGTAGATGGTCGATCGGATCATCGCCATTTCTCTTTCTTCCTCCAGGAGATCAACTGCGTCTTGCCGGGCTTGTTATGCTTCAACTTCGGAGTAGAGCTCGACTCGGGGTGCATTGTGAAGCAGATCACTCGGCAAGACAGCTTCCGCTCCGTAGACCAGAAAGAACGGGGTTCTTCCAGTCGACCGATTCGGGGTGGTCCTCAATCCCCAAAGAACTGATGGAAGCTCGTCGACCCATGCGCCTGCTGCATGCTTGAGGTCGCGCATCAGCCGAGGTTTCAGCCCTTTGAGAATCAGACCATTTGCCCTTTCTGCTTGTCCATTCGACTGGGGGTGAGCGACCGACGCGTAGTCGACTCGCGTGCCTTGCGAGGCGCAAAAAGCTCTGAACTTGTGTGAATCAAAGTTTGACCCATTATCAGTGATGATGCTATGCGGGACTCCATATCTGAATGTTATCTCCCTGATAAAACTGATAGCAGTGCAAGCATCAAGATTCTTGATAGGCTTAGCTTCAATCCATTTGGTAAACTTGTCGACTGCCACAAGCACATGTGTGAAACCGCTCCTGCCTGTTCTTAGTGGACCAACCATATCCAATCCCCAAACAGCGAAGGGCCAGACGAGTGGGAAGGTCTTCAGGGCCGATGCGGGTTTGTGGGACATGTTGGAGTAGAACTGGCACCCTTCGCACTTGTCGACTATCTCTTTTGCCATTTTGTTTGCTCTTGGCCAGTAAAATCCCGCTCGGTATGCTTTAGCCACGATGGTCCGAGAGGACGCATGGTGACCACAGGTCCCCGAGTGGATATCATCAAGGATTATCTGACCTTCTTCCGGTGTTATACACTTCTGACTGATTCCAGTCGCGCTTTCTCTATATAATTGTCCCTTTATGATTGTGAAGGATTTGGATCGACGGACGACCTCTCGAGCCTCTTCTTCGTCCTCCGGGAGTTCTTTCCTCAGGATATACGCGATGTACGGTATCGTCCAGTCGGGGGTGATTGTCAAGACTTCCATGATTAGGTCGACCACTGCTGTAATTTCGACTTCAGTCGGATCTGAGGCACTCTTTGGTTGGGGAACTTCATCTGTGAAAGGATCCTCCTGAACTGAAGGCGAGTGGATGTGTTCCAGAAACACATTGCTAGGAATAGCTTCTCTCTTGGAACCTGTTTTGCCAAATCATCAGCTGCTTGATTTTTCAGTCGGGGTATGTGATGAAGTTCTAACCCCTCGAATTTCTTTTCTAGCTTTCTCACTGCATTGCAACAACCAGTCATAGCTGGGCTCCTGACGTCCCACTCCTTCATCACTTGATTAACCACCAAATCTGAGTCGCCATAGACCATGAGGCGACGGACGCCGAGTGAAATGGCCATGCGTAACCCATACAAAAGTGCTTCGTATTCTGCTTCGTTATTGGAGGAATCGAAGTGAATCTGGAGAACATATCTGAGCTTATCTCCTCAGGGGGAAACCAATACCACCCCTGCACCGGAACCATTCAGCATCTTAGACCCATCGAAGAACATGGTCTAGTGTTTCGAGTGAACTTGAGTCGGTAGTTGCTGTTCGATCCACTCGGCGAGGAAATCTGCAATTGCTTGGGACTTGATAGCCTTCTTTGCCTCAAACTGGATATCTAGGGGAAGGAGTTCAATCGCCCATTTTGCCACTCAACCAGTTGCATCTCTGTTGTGAAGAATCTCTGATAGTGAGGCGCCACTGACGTCTGTAACGGTGTGGTCAGAGAAGTAATGTGCAACCTTCTTCGTGGTCATATAGATCCCATATACGAGCTTCTGATAATGAGGGTATCTTTGCTTTGAAGGAGTCAAAACTTCAGAAACATAGTATACCCGGCGCTGAACTTTGAAGGCCTTTCCTTCTTCTTCCCGCTCGACCGTAAGTACTGTACTGACAACTTGTCCCGTGGCTGCAATGTAAAGCAGCAAAGGCTCTTTGCTGATTGGGGCAGCAAGCACCGGCTGGGTGGATAGCAGGGCTTTGAGCTCTGCAAACGCTGCATCAGCTTCTAGAGTCCACTCGAACTTGTCTGACTTCTTCATCAGTCGGTAAAGGGGCAATGCCTTTTCACCGAGCCGAGAAATGAATCGACTTAAAGCGGCCAAGCAACCTGTAAGCTTCTGAACATCGTGCACGCGCACAGGACGCTTCATCCGAAGGATAGTTCCAACCTTTTCAGGATTGGCGTCGATTCCTCGTTCAGAAACGAGAAAACCGAGTAACTTTCCACCTGGAACTCCGAATGTGCATTTTGACGGGTTGTGCTTGATATCGTACCTCCTGAGGTTGGCAAAGGTTTCAGCTAGGTCAGTCAGCAGGTCGGAACCTTTCCGCGACTTGACCATTATGTCATCCATGTATGCTTCCACATTCCAACTGATTTGAGTGAGCAAACACTTCTGAATCATCCTCATGAACGTGGCTCCGACATTCTTGAGGCCAAAAGGCATGGTGACATAACAAAAGCACCCGAATGGAGTGATGAAAGCAGTTTTGATCTCGTCGGATCCATACAGACGGATCTGATGATACCCGGAGTAGGCGTCTAGAAAAGACAATCGCTCACATCCCGCAGTCGAGTCAACTATCTGGCCGATGCGGGGGAGAGGAAAATAATCTTTCGGGCAGGCCCGATTGATATGTTTGAAGTCGATGCACATGCGAAGCGACTTGTCCTTCTTGGGGACCATGACAACATTGGCGAGCCACTCGGAGTGGTAAATTTCTCGGATAAACTCAGCTGCTAAGAGCCGAGCCACCTCCTCGCCAATGGCTTTCCTCTTCTGGACGGCGGACCGTCAAAGATGTTCTTTCACAGGTTTAACTTTCGGGTCGACTCGTAGACGGTGCTCAGCGAGCCCCCTGGGAACTCCAGGCATGTCAGAAGGCTTCCATGCGAAGATGTCCCAGTTCTCACGGAGGAACTGGATGAGCGCTTCTTCCTATTTGGAGTCGAGCGTTGTTGAAATGTGGGTCGGAGCGGCATTTGGATCGGTCGGGTGAATGTGAACTGCCTTCGTTTGACCGGACGACTGAAAAGCTGATTCTGAAGCAGGTTTCTTAGCTCGTAACAACTCACTCGGATCTGCAGTCTTCTGATATTCTTGCAACTCGACCACTGCCATATGAGCGTCAGCAATCTTTGAGCCTTTCTAAAAACACTCTTCTGCTTTCTTCCAATTGCCTGTAACAGTGATCACACCTTTGGGACCAGGCATCTTCAGTTTGAGATACACATAACATGGTCGAGCCATGAAGCGTGCATGAGCTGGCCTGCCCAAAATAGCGTGATAAGCACTTTGGAAGTCCACACCTTCGAATGTCAACTTTTCCTTGCGGTAATTCTTGGAATCACCGAAAACCACATCGAGAGCAATTTGGCCGAGTGATTCCCAGGAATGACTCCATGGAAGCTCATGTTACTGGTACTGAGCCTGGACATCGGAATGCACATCCCTTTCAAGGTTTCTGCATATAGTATGTTCAAACCGCTGCCACCATCCATCAGGACTTTGGTCAGTCGAGTGCCTTCGACAACTGGGTCGACCACCAAAGCTTGCCTCCCAGGGGTGGCGATGTGCATAGGGTGATCAGACTGGTCGAATGTGATGGCAGTCTGAGACCACTTCAGGTAACTGGGTGTTGCCGGAGCAACCATATTTACCTCACGATTGATAACCTTCAGTCGACTTTTGCTTTCAACGTCAGCAAAAATCATCAAGGTGGAATTGACCTGAGGGTAACCGTCGTCACTATCTTCCTTGTCCTCACCTTTGTCCGACTCCTTCTCCTTATCTTTGGACTGCTTGCCCTGAAACTACTGGATCAGGAGTCGACACCGTCGAGTGGTATGTTTTAGGTAAATGAGTTTACCCTCTTCGTCGTTCTTTGTATGAATGTGACACGGCAGATCCAAAACATCATTTCCATCTTGATCTTTAACTTTCTTAGGGTTCCAAGGCCCTTTGGGCTTCCCCTTGAACTTTCCTTGGGTTACGGCCAGGGCCTCCCTAGGAGCAGCTGGCTCTGCTTTCCGCTTCTGCTTCCGACTGGAATTTCCTCCGATTTCCTGAGCGACTGACTTAAGCTTGCCACTCCGGAGTCGATCCTCATCTTCACCATTGGCATATTTGGTGGCAATCTCCATCATCCGATTCAGAGACATTTCTCCGGTTCGACCGAACTTCAGATTCAGCTCTCTGTACTTAACGCCTTCTTTAAAGGCACAAACTGCTTGATGATCTGGTACATTTTCCACTGTGTGATGCAATGTGATCCACCTCTGGATGTAATCCCTTAGGGTTTCATTCGGTTTCTGCACGCAAGACCGCAATTCGGTGAGACCTGCAGGTCGCTTGCATGTTCCTTCAAATGTTGTGACAAACACTCGGGAGAGATCCTACCAAGTGTAGATGTTGCTGGGTGCTAACTGATTCAGCCAAGCTCTGGCCGAGCCCTCTAACATGAGAGGCAGATGCTTCATAGCTACCTCATCATTGCCACCGCCAATCTGGACAACCACTCGGTAATCCTCGAGCCAAGTGTCGGGCTTAGACTCACCGGTGAACTTACTAACTCCAGTCGCCAACCTGAAGTTGGAAGGAATCACAGCGGCTCTGATGGCTCGACTGAAACACTCTGGACCTGAAACATGTACTCTGCTACTAGTATGCGCATCTCTGTCGTAACCTTCCCTGTGAGCTCTGTTCCTGTCGACCAGATCTTGCATGAGAATGGATCTCGCATCAAAGCCCGGTTCTCTGGGGTCGACTGGAACTCTCCGCCCAACGCTATGAGGGCGTCTGTCATCCTGCTGTCGAGGCACATATGATCCACTCCTCGGGGGAGGGGTCGGCACTCGACATCGATCATCACGATCGGATCGGTGATCATACTGCTCATTCCTTCTGATCTGATCATGCCGATCTCCACGTCCCTCATGCCTCGAGGGTGATCTTGGGTTGTGAGCCGACTGGACTGTATCCGCTGCAACGGATCAACTATGGATCCTGTTCCGCGACTGAGAAACAACGGAATTCTGATTTCCCGCTGCTCGGAGCAGCGCTCTGATTTGCAACAAGCCTCTGCCAGCTTCTGACTGGGAGGGTTGAATCAACTCTGCTATACGGGCCGCAGCCACCAAATTCCGAATTGGAGTTCGATATACCTACGGGGGCGGAAAAAGCTGGCGTCGACTGGATTCTGGAGCCCGTTGACGCGCTCGCTCGTCGAGTGCTCGCTGGAGATTCTCCAGTCGTGTGCGCTCGGCCAAGTTAGCCAAACACGCATCCTCCAAGGCCCGGGCCTCGGGGGTTTCTCCAACGATAGGAGTGTAGAGTGCATCCATGTTTCGGCGGCGAAGCTCCTCTCGCTGCACGGAAGTAAGAGGCTCGGGGAGATACTCCTCGTGGGAATGCGACGGGTCGCCCCCACCCGCGCCTCCGTCGATGCGGGGAAAACCGGGAGGACTGCATGTCCCGTCGATCACCAGAACCTCCACCGCTGGATCACTGCTGTCGCATTCAGATGCAGTCTCTGCGGAGCCAGTCGAACAGGCCGTAGAGGGATTCGTCGGGCTCGATCGCCGCGACTTGTGCGGTGGCCGACTGGCGGGCCACCGCATGTCTCACCCACCTCTGAAGCCTCGATCGACCGGAGCGCTTGCGCCGGCGAGAGACTGGGCGGGAGGACATCACTGGAGCCGACCGATACTGGGTCGACGGCTGCCGCAGGAGGACACCACGGACGCACGCGCGAAAGTGCGTCGCCCCGCGGACGGGGAGCGCATCAACGTCGAGTGGGGCCTCCTTAAGCCAAGTGGAGTCGTCGGCGATGAACGTGAGCGCGCCAAGACGGATCTCGCGGCCCTCCACCAAAGCTCCACCCGAAACCATGATCAAAAAGATCGGAAAAATCGCAACTTCTCCAACTAGGCGCTAAGACTCCTAGCCCCAAGGTGGGCGCCAACTGTCGTGGTTCTAACTCTGACAGTGATGTAGGGGGGTATGAATGGAGAGGCTAGATCTTAGCTATGGAAGAGTTGTAAGCACACGGGGTTTACGAGTTCAAGCCCTTCGCGGAGGAAGTAACAGCCCTATGTCTCGGTGCCCGGAGGCGGTTGATTGGATTATAGGTGTGTGAATAACAGGGGTGCGCACCCTTGACACTGAGGAGGGGGGTGGCTTATATAGAGTTCGCCAGGCCCCTCCTGCCCTCAGTAATGTAGGGTTTAAAGTACATTAAGACTGGGAGTTACTGGTAACGCCCCTAATAAAGTGCCATGATGAGCATAAAAGCTACTTAATGACCGACCGTTTGCGTGTGGAGTGACTTTAGATCTCCTGGCGGTCGAGTGGTTGATCTCGTGGTCGAGTGACAGCTTCGTGGTCGAGTGTCTTGAATCCGTCGAGTGGGATACCTTTAAGTCGATTGAAAGGTGACTTCTTCTTGAGATGTCCTTGGGTAGGGTACTTAGGACAGTCTGTGCCCCTACCCTAGGTATATAGCTTCATCAGTGGGGGCGCCTCCCACCAAACTTGGGGGGCAAGTTCCCCCCTTGGCCGCCGCCCCCTTGTAGATGGGATCTAGGGGGCCGGCCCCTATCCCCTCCCCCTATAAATAGAGGGGGGTGGGAGGGCAGTCGCACCCCTTCCCTGGCGTAGTCCTCCCCCTCTCCAACACCTCCTCCTCCTTCGTAGTGCTTGGCGAAGCCCTGTCGGAGTACTACAAGCTCCACCACCACGCCGTCGTGCTGCCGGAGCTCTCCCTCAACTTCTCCTCTCCCCTTGCTGGATCAAGGAGGAGACACTACTAGGAAAATGCTTATACATAGAATTTTAGCAGTAGCGCCTGTTTGGGCAGACATGCTACTGGTATTTACCAGTAGCGCCGGCCAAAACGGGCGCTACTCCTACTGCGTAGCAGTAGCGTTGGTTGGCGCAGGCCGCGCTACTGTTTAGCGGGCCGCCGGGGCCAAAGGGCAGGCCACTTAGCTATAGCGTGTGATTTGCACCCGCGCTACAGCTAGTGGGCTTAGCAGTAGCGCTTACCCATTGCTCGCGCTGCTATTAAGCCCACTACCTCCCCCTGCGCGCCCCCCGGCCCGGCCTCATCACTCTTACTCACACTCCACACTCCTCCCTCGATCCCCCGCGCGCCGCCGTCGACCCCCGCACGCTGCCGTCCCCCGCGTCGGCCCTCCTCCCTGCGTCGGCCGCCTCGCCCGCGCCGGCCCTCCTCCCCGCCGGCCGCCCAGCTCCCCCGCGTCAGCCTCCTCCTCCGCTCGCCGCCCCGGCCCTCGCGCCGGCTCTCCTCCCGCGCCGGCTCTCCTCCACCAAGAGGTACTCCTCCCTCCTTCCTCCTCCTCCCTCCCTAGTTATAGTTATTAGAGTAGTTATTTTGAATCCTATGTAGTTGAAAAAATGTAGGTTATTAGAATAATGTAGGTTATGATCGAACCTTAGCCAGGGCAGATTAGGTATGAACCCTAGTTAATTCGTATGAACCCTAGGTTTTTAAATTTAGCTAGGTTTTAAAGTTAGGACAGAAATTTAGCTAGGTTTTTAATTAGGTGTAGTTAATAGAATTTAGGTGTTTTAAGTGTATTTAAAAGAGTTTTAGGTGTTTTAGGTGTAGTTAACAGAATTTTAGGTGTTTTAGTTGTTTTAGGCGTAGTTAACAGAACTCTAGGTATTTTTTTAGTTAAAGCAATTGTTGTTATTTTTTTGGTTAAAGCAATTTTTCCTGTTATATGCAAATTTGCAGTGGACATGTCATATTTTGAACATGTCACATTTTGGACATGTCATATTTTTTGAGTGGCCTATGTTTTGCCAGAAATGTCGATTCATTTATGTTTAGGCAAATTTTAGGCGCTCGATATGTCCTGTTTTTAGCAAAGGTCATGCCAAATTCTGCTAAGTGTTTATTAATTTTGTTTTCATAATTAAGCATTTTGTTCTCGACGTCGACGATGCCTATCCCGCATCCTCGTCGTCGACTCGGCGGAGGACTCCTGGTTGAGCCGAGGGGCCATGTCCGGGACTGGGCTCCGACGGGCTGGTACTGGGTTGTGCTACCTTCTGGTGAGCGCAGCTTAGTGAGGAGCCAGCCCGTCATCGACCCGGAGGTTCTTTGGTGGCGGTCGCGTGGGCTTGCATCGGTGGAGAGGCTTGAGTCCCCCACGCAGGTGGTACAACACCGTGTCACGGAGGAGAACGCACACGTCCAGCGTTACTTGGTTGCATTGGCGAACGACCGGTTCTCCAATACCTGGCAGATTCTTTGGGGATCTCACCGGAGCTATGATCCGGTGATGGTTCCTTCTCTTTGGGTGTCCACCGCGGCCCACTGAACATAGAGGAGCTATTATTCGAGATGTATTAGTGATATTATATGATGATCTTTGCTAAAAACTACTATATATGTATTCGATGATGGATTATTAATTACCTATTAGTTATTTGCTTATTTAATGCAAAAGATGAGCGCGGTTTGTGCTACAAACTACTATATATGTATTCATGATGGATTATATGATGATCTTTGCTACAAACTACTACAAACTACAAATTTTAGGTGTTTTAGTTGTTATATGATGATCTTTGATACAAACTACTATATATGTATTCGATGATGGATTATTAATTACATATTAGGAAATATCTGACGACGAAAGGGAATTCGCTATGTGCGAGTACTGCGAAGATGACCGTGGTCTGTGCGACAGGCCTCACCTGGTAGAAGGTCGGTGCTTCAGCATCAAGCTCCAAGAGACCTTCGATGTTGAAACGGTACGCAATGACGACAAGTGTTTTTTGTTATTTTTTGCACGACTTCTCTGCTTCTTCAACGTGTAATTTCTGTCTTTTACAATTCAACTAGCTTATCCCATGCCATGCAAGACGCTATGTCTTGGAGAAGATGGGTTTTGAAGATCATGAAAGAATGGAGACAAAGATAATTCAACTAAGGACCCATCATGGTTATGATTTTGCTGTAAATCTATGCAATTCTGTGAACTCATCCAATTTTGGTTGCCTAAATTGGGAAGCCCTTTGCAAGGCATATGATTTTCATGAGGGTATGCTTCTCATCTTCGATCTTGGTGATCCTGACATCGATGAAAATGATATGACCATTTGGGTCCTTGTTGACACGCTTCCAGTTCTACCACTGTGTGAGTTTCTTAAACATATTTACTAAGTAATTTATATTGTTTATTTCAAAATATTTGACAGCTTATTTCCATTGACAGCTTATTTTCATTCTTCAAAAAATGTATGGAAAATGGTAGACAAAACCTACTACTACAATGATGAAGCACAATTAACTTATAAGGAGCAAGATGGTCTTATCGCATATTTTACTAATCTTGAGAATTACAATAGCTATTATCAAACTCCTCCACATTATGGTCAATACGTGCCACTAGTGCACGTGTTGAACTACGGTAACATCAATGGAGATATCATGGTAAGATTTTCTACTATTACGACATCCGTGCATCTTTTGCATAAATTCTTCTAAAACTAAACTACATTGCTAACTACAAAGTTATTACTATGTTTTTGAACATAAAATCCTGATGGATTGTGTGCCTCATCTGATGTTGCCGAGAGGTTGCGTTAATGTTATGAGCTTATGGCCACCACGGCCAGGTCAGCCGCAGTATCCACATCACTCCTGTCCATACCGGATTTCTATAAGCGAGGAAGCCATGGTAATAAATGATTTCAAAAAATGTTTGAACCATAGTGGAGAGCTACTTGGAAGCAACATTGTGCGTAGGCCAAGACTTGGAGACAGGATGATCTCCGTTCTATATTATGGAGAGTCAATTTTCCTTAATGGAGAGTCAATGCCTATCTTGTTTAATGATATTTTACCTAAGAGAGGGTAGAGTTGGTCCTATGAGAGGAGTAGGTCGTAGCTAGAATGTGTTATTATGTGCTACAATGTGTTAGAGTTGATGATGATGAGGAGGAGTTATGATTATGACTAGTGACCAACTTGTTATATGATGTCTCATTGACGAACATTGTTTGGTGGTGATGACAAGTGGTAATGAATATGCTATTTAAACAGACTAGTTCATGATGAGTTGTTATTGTATAAAAGATATATCTGTTTAAACATGTACAATGCCAAAATGCTAAAAAAAACATAAATGTTAGCAGTAGCACTGGCCTAAAAACGCGCTACTAGTACTTGAACTTACCAATAGGCGCTGGCCTAAAAACACGCTACCAGTACTTGAACTTACCAGTAGCGCTGGCCTAAAAACGCGCTACTCCTATAAAATAGTTGTAGCGCCGTAGCAGTAGTGCTGGCGCCTGCGCTACTGGTAGGACAAAAACCAGCGCTACTAGTAAGCTTTTATCTAGTAGTGAGACATCCTCGGGATGTACATGTGTTGAACGCGGAGGTGCCATCCGTTCGGCACTTCAATAGGATCTTCCGCGATTTGAATCGCCGAGAGTACGACTCCATCAACCGCGTTCTTGTAATGCTTCCGCCTAGCGATCTTCAAGGGTACGAAAATGCACTCCCTCTCTCTCGTCGCTAGCATCTCCTAGATTGATCTTGGTGACACGTAGGAAAATTTCTGAATTATTGCTACGTTCCCCAACAAAGTGATCCTCGCAGGGCTTCGCCTAAGCACCACGAAGATATGACAGAGGTGTAAACTGTGGAGGGGGCCATCACACACGGCTAGGCAATTGTTTGTTGTGTGCTAGGCGCCCCCTCCTCACATATATAGGTGGAGGGAGGGAGGAGCAGCCATAGGAGGTGCCCAAGTAGGAGGAATCCTACTTGGAGTGCCTCCCAAGCCGCGCGCCCCCTGCCATATATAATCGAGGGGAAAGGAAAGAGGTGGGGAGAGGGAAGGAAGTAGGAATCCTAATCCACACTTTCCTTGCCCCACCTCTTTCCTTCTCCTCCTCTTAGGGCTGACCTCTATAGGGACGCATCAGGACTGGTGTGTTCCCTCACTTGGCCCATAAAGCCCATGTCGGTGTCAAAATGGCGGATCTCGGGTAGGGGGTCCCGAACTGTGTGTCAAGGCCGGATGGTAACAGGAGATAAGGGACACGAAGTCTACCCAGGTTCGGGCCCTCTCGATGGAGGTAAAACCCTACTCCTGCTTGATTAATATTGATGATATGGGTAGTACAAGAGTAGATCTACCACGAGATCAAGGATGCTAAACCCTAGAAGCTAGCCTATGGTATGATTGTGTATGATGATGATTCTGTCCTACGGACTACAACCCTCCGGTTCATATAGACACCGGATAGGGTTAGGGTTACATAGAGTCGGTTACATTGGCAGGAGATCTTGAATATCCGCATCGCCTAGCTTGCCTTCCACGCCAAGGAAGGAACCTTCCGGACACGGGACGAAGTCTTCAATCTTGTATCTTCATAGTCCTGGAGTCTGGCGAAGGTATAGTCCGGCTACCCGAATACCCCCTAATCCAGGACTCCCTCAGTAGCCCCTGAACCAGGCTTCAATGACGACGAGTCCGGCGCGCAGATTGTCTTCAGCATTGCAAGGCAGGTTCCTCCTCCAAGTTCTTCATAGAAGATTGTAAACACCAAAAATAGTGTCCGGCTCTGCAAAATAAGTTTCCACATATTGCCATAGAGAGAATAATATTAACACAAATCAAATCTGCTGACGTATTCCGCAGTGCGTCATCACACCACGACCAAGCTCTTTATACAAATTGTTTTCACTTTTCCACCTCAACATGTTTAGCGAGGTGGTTTCCTTGGCACGTCTTGTCAAAGCAGAGATCGCGTGCCCCTTTTAACGGGATTCTCATCAATACGGACGTGGGTAACCCAACCGCGCCATTTACCACGGCGCTTGGGAGGCAAGCGAGTTTTATTAGGTAGGTGGGGGCGCATAACCGCATCTGCCCATATAAGGGGATAAGGATCCACCTTTTTTACCTACGCCTTCTTCCTCCTTTGCCAATCCATCTCTCGCGCACCTAAGCTCCAGCGCCCAAGCCCGCTCTTCCCACCTCAACCTTCTCCAGCAATGTCCGGAGCGGGAGGCAAGTGGATGGTCTCCTCCGTTACGGAGGTTCAAGTAAAAAACCTAAGGAAGGCCGGATACCTGTCCAAGGACATCCCGCACCGGCTTCCTGAGAAGGGGAAGCTTCTCCCCAGCCCAAGGCCCCATGAGAGGGTAGTTTTCCTTCCCCACTTCCTCCACGGACTGGGTTTTCCACTTCACCCATTTGACCGGGGACTCATGTTCTACTACGGCCTAGATTTCCACGATCTGGCCCCGAACTTCATCCTCAACATCTCGGTGTTTATCGTCGTGTGTGAGGCCTTCCTCCGCGTCCGCCCCCATTTCGGCCTTTGGCTCAAGACCTTCAACGTCAAGCCCAAGGTGGTGCGCGGCAGCCAAGCGGAGTGCGGAGGAGCTATGGCTGGCAAGATAGCCAACGTCCTCTGGTTCAAGGGCTCCTTTGTGGAGACCCTAAAGGGGTGGCAAGCCGGGTGATTTTACATCACCGAGCCACGCGATCCGGAATGGGTCGCAGCCCCCGAGTTCAGATCCGGAGCCCCCAGGTGGCTTATGTCCTGGAAAGAGACGGGCCTGTCGTGGGGCAACGAGGAAGAGGTGACCGGACTGAAGACCTGCATCCAGTCCCTGATAAACAAGCCAATCCGGCTTGTTAATATAGTCCAGGTCATGCTCGTTCGTCTGATCCTCCCGTGCCAACAACGGGATTTCAATTTGTGGGAGTGCGACCCGGCGCAGCACCGAACCCTCTCCAGGCTCTTCGACATGTCGTATGAGGACGTCTGGAAGGTGCTGATCAAAGGCGCCGAGGCCCTCGCATCCACTTCCGGGGATCGCGGATACAACACGCAGCGTCACGCTAGCGAGGTAAGCTATCTATGCCTTTGACAAGATTGTTAAGCTCTTTTTCATAGATTAACTCTATGCGGGATCTAAACTCCCTTACCTTTGACAGGCATGGCAGGCGATATCCGGACCAATTAACTGTCCGGCTCCCCTGCCCGAAGACCCAGCCCCAGCTCTCTTAGTGAAGCTGCTGACTCCGGCACCATATGTGGTGCTGGAGAGGAAGGTCAAGAAGAAGAAGACCACCGGGACTCGAAAGAGTGCCCGTTACTTGGTGGTGTCGGACTCGTCATCTGACGAGTCCGAGACGCCCTCCTCTCGTGAAAACGAGGAGGAAGAAGAAAGCTCTCCCCCCCCAGCGGAGGGAGAAGAGAAGAAGAAGGCCGCCCCATCAGGGGAGGCCGAGGGGTGTAGGAAAAGGAAGACCCCTCCGCCGGACGACTCCCATGACGCCGAAGAGAGCGAAGAGGTGTGGCCGAACAGGGCCAAGCGTCCGGCGAAATCGTAAGTTCGGACATCAAAGTAACTCATGATGCTCCTTCGTTGCGCAGCTTTCCTTAATGTTGAATGTGAACATGCAGCCCGCCCCAGGCCGAATACAACGAATCGTCGGGCGGCTCCCTGGACTCATCGGACATGAACTCCGTTCCGCCCGCTGTCTCCCCCCGTACCACGGATGACGCAAAAGTGGCGTCGCGACAAGCCCCGGGGCAGCAAGAGGTGGTCCCGGAGGAGCCGCAAGGCAATCTCCCGGACTCCAGGAGTAAAGGGGACAAGACCCCCCAGGGCTCCAAGTCCGGCTTTGTGCCGGACCCCGCGCCGGAACCTTCAACAGTTCCGAGCCGCGGTAGGCGAACTCCTTCCAACAGGAGCAAGCCTTCTAAGCTAGGGATCTCCGTCCAACCGGAGTCGCTGGACCATCTGCTGGAGGTGCTTGACGGCGCCTCCATCGACAAGGGGCACCGTACTATTATGAGTACGGTGATCCAAAAGGTTCAGTCCGCCAAGAGCGGACTGACTGAAGCTTGTACTAGCCTTCTGACAGGCTTCAAGGTAAGTTAAAATATGCCAAGAAAGTACCGCATAGACAGTAGCCCCTGATGCTCTATTTGGCGTTCGGAAAGAAAAGCTGAATAGAGGATCTATTAATTTTCGCAGGAGTCTAACAATAAAGAGTCAATATGCGTATGCAGGCTTCGCTGCTATCCATCGCCGCACTGACTGCACAGGTGGGTGTCCTAAAAAAGGACCTCGGGCGGACCGAGCAAGAGCTCGGCCTGGCCAAACGGCAGCTCGAGGAAAAAGAAGGTAAGAAATACTCTAAAAAAAGGTGCCTATAGAGAGGCGTGATTGCAAAGAATAACAGGATCATACTGCTTATTGTAGGGGCCACAACTGAGGTGGCGACCCTCAAGCAGGCGCTATCTGAGGCCGGAAAGAAAAGGGCCGAGGAGCGCACCGAGCGAGAAAGACTGGGGGCTCAAGTTGGCGAGGTGCAGCAAGAGCTGCAGGCTCTGATGAAGGAACATGAGAGCTTGGAACTTGAGTCAAAGGCACAAGCATCCAAGCTCACGTCGGCCCTTGAGACTGCCAAGGGTGCCAAGGCCGAAGCCCAAAAGGCCCTCCAAGAATTGGAGGAGATGAAAAAGATAGCAGCAGGTAAGGCATTCTTAATGCAAAGTAGAAATATAAAAGTAAACTACTTGTCACTTACCCGAATCCGGAGTTCTCCAGGGGCGTTCGCAGATCTTCCCCGCAGCGTATCCGCCGCCGCCGCATTCTACCAAGCTGAAGAGGGCAGCTCGACGGAGAGTGTGTTCTGGTCTCAGTATTCTGAGGCCGGACACCCTGTGCCCTTGAGCGACCAGCTGAAACAGCTGGTCGAGCTCCACAAGGCGGCCGAACAAGCCATGAAGGGCTTCATAGTTCGGCTGTGGCCTGGAGAGGCCCTGTCTGGGAGCTACTTCGGGCTGGTGCGGCGGCTAGTGGAGGCCTGTCCCAGGCTTGAGGTCCTCAAGCGTTCCGTCTGCATCGAAGGTGCCCGGAGGGCCCTTGCCCGTGCAAAGGTGCACTCGGGTAAGCTTGACGGTCAGAAGCTGGTGAAGGACGGGCCACCGCATTGGAAGGAGCATCGCAAGCTCGAGAACTATTACAAGGATGTTCTTGCAGGTGCCCGCCTTATTGCGGATGAATGTACCAAAGATGTGATTTTTGAATAAACTCGCTCGTGTTTATCCTGTGCGCTGAAAACTTGTTCATCTGCGCTAAGCAATGCTTATTGAATTTAAAATATTATTTTTTGTGCGGCCGTTTATCAAAAATTGAGAGATGGCCAGTCGTCGGCTTCTGCCCCCATGCCGCTAGTGCTGAGGTGTTCGGGATAAACATGAGCGCTCTTTTTCCCATGGTTGGGTCCTTCGAGGGAGGCGCTCAGCACAACGAACCAGGCAATCGGACTATAATGCTTGAACACTCTCACTTCGCCATAGAACTTTATAATTTTAAGTTTCGGCGAAGCCCCTAGTTCGGAAGACCGAATTCGGGGCGCTATCCACGCCTTTGGCTGGACAGAGCCAACTCCTCGCTCGAAGCGGCATAAGTCTTTAGGGACTCGAAAAACCTCTCGAACAGCGACCGGTCTCTCGCCCTATCATGACAGTCAGTTTTAGCTTTCTCCACTGAGGTGCTTAACCCAGCTGAACCGGGGCACAATCGCAGTGGTTCTCCTAGTGCTACCTTAGCCGATATAGCGGAACGTAAGGCACCAAAACATAGGAGCCGGGCAAACCCAACTATTGACCCAAATCATGATTCGGAGCCGATGCATATAGTGCTATAAGTTCGGGGTGCCGCACTTGTGAAAGTGTACGGACTTCTCACACCAGATCGAAGGGTACTGAAGCCCCTGGCGTGTTTGCCGTACCATGGTGTACGGGTGCGATCATGTTATTTAATAAACGTATATTAAAAGAGGATAATGCAAAAAATAGACAAAAAGGTATGCATTGTTTATAAAGAGGCTATTTATCAAAGTCGAACGATACAAGTAGTGTGATAAGCAAAAGATATTAGACTATTTAACATGCCCTGACCAGGGGCAGGCCGCGGAATTGTATTCGAAACAGATATACCGCTCGTAGTAGAGACCACCTGAGAGTTCCATAATGCGGCGTAGCTTAGTCTGCTTTCCTGGATCTTGTAGCGTTTGTGCGGCAGTCGAATTGCCGAACAGGTCGTCCAAAGTGTGGAGTCCTGAAAGTAAAAAAAAGAATCCGGCAGCCCCTAGTATGTTTTAAGACGTATTTCGGGCATGCCGTTACTGTGCCTCTTCCCCTGTGCCCATGGTATTTCAAGGGTGTAATTATGTACGCGAGGTACTAGCTTTGCTATGTTGCGATGGCCGGGGTTGGGGCTGCAATGCTACGCCTTCTCAGAACGTGCCAGGCGGTCTTGTTGTAGGTTACTCCGGGCGCGCTTGACAGTGTCTGGCTTTTTAACGGCCGGACTGGAGAGTTGCCTAAAAAGGCTGCTTTGTACTTCCGCTGCGAGAGCCGCCATGTGCTCCTCCGTACGGAGGGAGCGTTCGGTGTTTTCGTTGACCGTGATTACTCCTCGAGGGCCTGGCATCTTGAGCTTGAGATATGCGTAGTGCGGCACCGCATTGAACTTGGCAAATGCGGTTCGTCCGAGCAGGGCGTGATAGCCACTACGGAACAGGACTATGTCGAAGATTAACTCTTCACTTCGGAAGTTATCTGGAGATCCGAAGACCACATCAAGTGTTATGGAGCCTGTACAGTTGGCTTCTACACCTGGTATAACGCCTTTAAAGGTCGTCCTTGTGGGCTTAATCCTTGATGGATCTATGCCCATTTTCCGCACTGTATCCTGGTAAAGCAGGTTCAGGCTACTGCCGCCGTCCATGAGGACTCTTGTGAGGTGAAAGCCGTCGATGATTGGGTCGAGAACCAATGCGGCAAAGCCGTCATGACGTATGCTAGTGGGGTGGTCCCTTCGATCAAAGGTGATCGGACAAGAGGACCATGGGTTGAACTTTGGGGCGACTGGCTCCACCGCGTATACGTCCCGTAGCGCACGCTTCCGTTCCCTCTTGGGAATGTGGGTTGCGTATATCATGTTCACCGTCTGCACTTGTGGGGGAAACCCCTTCTGTCCATTGTTGTTCGGTGGCCTGGGCTCTTCTTTGTCATTGCTATGTAGCCCCTTGCCTTTATTTTCGGCTCTTAACTTGCCTGCCTGCTTGAACACCCAACAGTCCCTGTTGGTGTGATTGGCTGGCCTTTCGGGGGTACAATGGATCTGGCACAAGCGGTCGAGTATTCGGTCCAAACTGGACGGGCCCTGAGTATTCTTTTTAAATGCCTTTTGCCGCTGACCGGATTTATAGCCTCTGAATCCGGCATTGACTGCCGTATCTTCATTGCTGTCACTGCTAACGCGGCGCTTTTTCTTATTTCGACGTGTCCTGCCACTTTTGTCCTTGGTATCTGAATTACCAGGGTTCTTTGATAAGTTGTTGCTGCGAGCTAGCCAGCTATCTTCGCCCGCGCAAAAGCGGGTCATGAGTGTCGTGAGGGCTGCCATAGATTTCGGCTTTTCCTGTCCCAGGTGCCGGGCAAGCCACTCGTCGCGGATGTTATGCTTGAAGGCTGCTAGGGCCTCTGCGTCCGGACAGTCGACTATCTGGTTTTTCTTTGTTAGGAACCTTGTCCAGAATTGCCTGGCCGATTCCTCTGGCTGCTGAATTATGTGGCTTAGGTTGTCGGCGTCCGGCGGTCGCACATAAGTGCCCTGGAAGTTGTCGAGGGATGCGGCTTCCAGGTCCTCCCAAGAACCGATTGAGTCCGCTGGCAGGCTGTTAAGCCAATGCTGGGCCGGTCCTTTGAGTTTGAGCGGGAGGTATTTGATGGCGTGTAGATCATCGCCACGTGCCATGTGGATGTGAAGGAGATAATCCTTGATCCATACCGTCGGGTCTGTAGTGCCATCGTATGATTCGATGTTTACGGGTTTGAAACCCTCTCGGATTTTATGATCCATTACTTCATCTGTGAAGCATAGTGGGTGTGCGTCGCACCTGTACTGGGCTATATCTCGACGCAGCTCGGAAGAGCTATGTCTGTTGTGTTCGGCCTGGCCGGATTTATTGTGTCCGGAGTGAAAATCATCGTCACGTGTCGTCGGGCGCCTGCGCGATCCGTAGATCAATCTTGTTTGCCTTGCTTTATCCTCCAGTACATCTCGCAGGTCTGGCGCATTTTCCCGTGCCTTGGTTGAGCGGCGTCGGGGCATGGCTTGGTTGGAGGTCAGACAGGCCTCTCTGTCGCGGCCACGAGGTGGCCGGTCTGCCATGTCGTGCGCTGGTGATGTAGGCGCTTCCTCCTCTGATCGGGGTAGCGGCCTGCGCTTTGGGTAATTCTTGGAGGGGCGTTCGAGTTCGTACTCTTCAGCCGCAAGGACTTCAGTCCATCTGTCAGCTAGCAGATCTTGATCAGCTCTAAGCTGTTGCTGCTTTTTCTTGAGGCTGTTCGCCGTGGCTAAAAGCCTGCGTTTGAAACGCTCTTGTTCGGTGGGGTCTGATGGTACGACGAATTCATCGTCATCGAGGCTGGCCTCGTCTTCGGAGGGAGGCATATAGTTATCATCCTCAACCTCTAGGTCTGCCGCTCTCTCATGAGGGCTGGCTTCTCCATCTTCCTGCGCCGAATCTTGTTGGGGATGGTGTTCTTCGGCGCTATCCGGGGTACTATTATCTCCGGTGCCAGAATCACCGTTTTTACTTTGGCGGGATTTAGAGCGGCGCCGCTGACGCCGACGCTTTGGCTGTTTCTTGGAGGTGTGATCCCCCGCTGTTTCCTCGCCATCTCCATCTTTTGGAGTATCCACCATATATATGTCATATGACGAGGTGGCTGTCCAGTGCCCTACAGGTGCTAGTTCCTGTTCTTCTCCTACCTCGTCGTCCATACCGTCGAAGTCTTCGGAGCCGAAGTAAAGCATGTCGGTTAAATCGTCGACAGTGGCTACCAAGTGGGTGGTGGGAGGGCTTTGAATTTCTTCATCGTCCGTATCCCATCCTCGCTGACCGTAATCCGGCCAGGGCTCTCCTGATAAAGAGAGAGGCTTGAGAGAATTCAGGATGTCGCCAAAAGGCGAGTGCTGAAAGATGTCCGCGGCGGTGAACTCCATTATCGGCGCCCAATAGGATTCGATCGGCAGGGGCGCGGGGGGTTCGGAGTCCGGGGAGGAGTCCGGACCCTCGGGGTCACGGGTCACGTGGAGTACGGGGCTGGCGTTCGGCTCGATCGCCTTTGAGATCGCAGCCCCCGAGGTGACGTCCAACCGTTCATCCTCGCTTGGCGCAACGGGCTCCGAGTTAAGGGTCGGAATCGGTGCGTATGCGGCCTCCAGGACACTGTTCGGAGGCAGAGCTAGATCATGCCCCTTGGGATAGTGCGACGCGCTTGGCTGTGGCTCGAACCCATCGAAGATCAAGTCTCCGCGGATATCAGCCGTATAGTTCAAGCTTCCAAATCTGACTTGATGGCCAGGGGCGTAGCTTTCGATCTGCTCCACATGACGAAGCGAATTGGCCACCGAAAACGAAGATCTGTCCGAGGAGAAAAGTCTCACCCTAGACCTCATTGTTTTTGATGATCAGAGGAGCCATCAGGCCTAAAGGCGACGACACAGAGGAACTCTCAATGAAAGCACCAATGTCGGTGTCAAAACCGGCGGATCTCGGGTAGGGGGTCCCGAACTGTGCGTCAAGGCCGGATGGTAACAGGAGATAAGGGACACGAAGTCTACCCAGGTTCGGTCCCTCTCGATGGAGGTAAAACCCTACTCCTGCTTGATTAATATTGATGATATGGGTAGTCCAAGAGTAGATCTACCACGAGATCAAGGAGGCTAAACCCTAGAAGCTAGTCTATGGTATGATTGTGTATGATGATGATTCTATCCTATGGACTACAACCCTCCGGTTTATATAGACACCGGATAGGGTTAGGGTTACATCGAGTCGGTTACATTGGCAGGAGATCTTGAATATCCGCATCGCCTAGCTTGCCTTCCACGCCAAGAAAGTCCCTTCCGGACACGGGACGAAGTCTTCAATCTTGTATCTTCATAGTCCTGGAGTCCGGCGAAGTTATAGTCCGGCTACCCGAACACCCCCTAATCCAGGACTCCCTCAGCCCATATCTTTGCTGGGGGTGCCCGAAACTCCTTTCTAGTGACCCGATAAGTACCCGGTACCCTCCGAAACACTTTCGGTGTCCGAATACCATCGTCCTATATATCAAACTTTACCTCTCGACCATTTCGAGACTCCTCGTCATGTCCGTGATCTCATCCGGGACTCCTAACAACATTCGGTTACCAAATCATATAACTCATATAATACTATATTATCAACGATCGTTAAGCGTGCGGACCCTACGGGTTCGAGAACTATGTAGACATGACCGAGACACCTCTTTGGTCATTAACCAATAGCGGAACCTGGATGCCCATATTGGCTCCTACATATTCTACGAAGATCTTCACCGGTTGAACCTTTATGGCAACATACATAATTCCCTTGTCCATCGGTATGTTACTTGCCCGAGATTCGATCGTTGGTATCTTCATACCTAGTTCAATCTCATTAACAACAAGTCTCTTTACTCGTTCCGTAATACATCACCTCATAACTAACTCCTTAGTCGTTTTCTTGCAAGCTTATGATGTGTATTACCGAGAGGGCCTAGAGATACCTCTCCGATACTCGGAGTGACAAATCCTAATCTTGATCTATGCCAACTCAACAGACACCTTCGGAGATACCTGTAGAGTATCTTTATAATCACCCAGTTACGTTGTGACGTTTGATAGCACATAAGGCATTCCTCCGGTATCTGGGAGTTGCATAATCTCATAGTCGAAGGAATATGTATTTGACATGAAGAAAGCAATAGCAATAAAACTGAACGATCATTATGCTAAGCTAACGGATGGGTCTTGTCCATCACATCATTCTTCTAATGATGTGATCTCGTTATCAAATGACAACTCATGTCCATGGTTAGAAAATCTTTAACCATCTTTGATCAACGAGCTAGTCTAGTAGAGGCTCACTAGGGACACATTGTTTTTTTATGTATTCACACATGTATCAAGGTTTCCGATCAATACAATTCTAGCATGAATAATAAACCTTTATCATGAATAAGGAAATATAAAATAACAACTTTATTATTGCCTCTAGGGCATATTTCCTTCAGTCTCCCACTTGCACTAGAGTTAATAATCTAGTTCACATCATCATGTGATTAACACCCATCGTTCACATTGCCATGTGACCAATACCCAAAGAGTTTACTAGAGTGAATAATCTAGATCACTTCGCTATGTGATTAACATCCAAAGGGTACTAAGGTGTGATCATGTTTTGCTTGTGAGAGAGGTTTAGTCAATGGGTCTGACACATTCAGATCCGTATGTATTTTGCAAATTTCTATGTCTACAATACTCTACATGGAGCTACTCTAGCTAATTTCTCCCACTTTCAATACGTATCCAGATTGAGATTCAGAGTCATCTGTATCGGTGTAAAAGCTTGCATTGACGTAACTCTTAACGACGAACTCTTTATCACCTCCATAACCGAGAAACTTTTCCTTAGTCCTCCTAGGTACCTAAGGATAATTTTGACCGCTGTCTAGTGATCTACTCCTAGATCACTATTGTACCCCCTTGTCAAACTCCTGGCAAGGTACACAAGAGGTCTGGTGCACAACATGGCATACTTTATAGAACCTATGGATGAGGCATAGGGAATGACTTTCGTTCTCTCTCTATCTTCTGCCGTGGTCAAGCTTTGAGTCTTACTCAACTTGACACCTCGCAACACAAGCAAGAACCCTTTCTTTGACTGATCTATTTTTTAACTTCTTCAAAACTTTGCCAAGGTATGTGCTTTGTGAAAGTCCTTTTAAGCGTCTCGATCTATCCCTATAGATCTTGATGCCCAATATATAAGCAGCTTCACCGAGGTCTTTCATTGAAAAATTCTGATTCAAGTATCCTTTTATGCTATTCAGAAATTCTATATCATTTCCGATCAACAATATGTCATCCACATATAATATCAGAAATGCTACAGAGCTCCCACTCACTTTCTTGTAAATGCAGGCTTCACCGTAAGTCTGAATAAAACCATATGCTTTGATCACCTCCTCAAAGCGTGTATTCTAACTCTGAGATGCTTGCACCAGTCCATAGATGGATCGCTGGAGCTTGCACACTTTGTTAGCACCTTTAGGATCGACAAAACCTTCTGGTTGCATCATATACAACTCTTCTTTAAGATATCCATTAAGGAATGCAGTTTTGACGTCCATTTTCTAGATTTCACAATCATAAAATGCGGCAATTGCTAACATGATTCAGATAGACTTAAGCATCGCTACAGGTGAGAAAGTCTCATCATAGTTAACCCCTTGAACTTGTCGAAACCCTTTTTGCGACAAGTCGAGCATTGTAGACAGTAACATTACCATCAGCGTCAGTCTTCTTCTTGAAGATCCATTTATTCCCTATGTGTCAGTGTGGAACGACACCTATGGGATCACAAGAATCCCTACTACGGTTGCAGGGCGCTGGGTCATGAGAAGAGCGGATCAAACAGATAGCACACGGTTCCTTTACCCAGGTTTGGGCCGCGAGGATGCATAAAACCCTACTCCTGCTTCGGTGGATTGTTTACCTGTGTTCTTGAAATAGCAATGGGGCGTGAGGAACTCCAAAAAGCCGAATCGTCCTCATGGTCACCTTGGGCCTCCTTTTATAGGGAAAGGGGTTGCCACAGTGGCACACAGGAGGTGGAAAGGGTACAGTGATGCGAGGTCATCCCTCGCATTACATGACAAGGCGCATTTAATGCGTCTTGCTTAGGTGTCCTTGCTTTATCGGGGACGGGGAGAGCCCTGTCTCGTCCGTCATCGCTCCCTCTTGCGTTGACACGCGCCCTAGCCAGCGGTGCCCGCGGTGCCATGTAGGCAGGCAGGCAGCTGAGGTGGCGCAGTGGTGGGTCTCCACGAAGATCCGCTTGCCGCCACGCAGGTGCCTGCCCAGCTGGTTGGGTCGGCAGCAGCATGCGAGCGGTGGTGGAGGTTTGATCGGCGTGGGCCTGATGGTGGCCCTACGGGTGGTCTTGGCAAGGGCCTTGCTGGGGCCCTGGAAAGGGTCTTGTCGTGGCGCCTGCTGTCATCCCCGGCAAGGCTCTTGCCGGGGGCCTTGTGGTCCTCCTTGGCTGGGATCCCGCCAAGGATCATCATCTTCTAAAGTGTGTATCTGATCTTGAATGTCTTCACAAAGATCTGCATGCCACCACGGGGATGTCTCCCGAATCCTTGCCCCATGGGGGCAGTGGACTAAGGGTGACTCGCTCCGTAGGTGTGGGGCCAGCTGCCACGGCAAGGGTCTTGCCGGGTTTGCTAAAACCGCCTCCCGGCAAGGATCTTGCCAGGGGAGTCCGCTTCGTCCCCTTTGCTCTTTGTGGTCTTGGTCTTGGCGTCGTTCTGCTCCTCTCGAGCTTCGGCCTTACCTTGGCTCACCTCCCTTGCCTTGCTCAGTGTGGTGGTGCCCGTGGCTTAGACTTCCCGTGCACAGTTATAGGGGTACAAAAAGTGTACCCCTCTTTTTGTACATCGATAGGAGCCCCGGGCCTGGGCCACACGTAAGCGCAATCGCGTCGTTGGGCTAGGCCAAAAAACGGTGCGCGGGCAGGCGGGGTGGTTTTTAACGCGGTAAGTTTCTTCGCGCGTTGCGCTTCCCACGGTTCCCGCGCGTGGCGCGGCGTAGGGAGGCGTGTGTGACGTGGGCGGCATGCATGGGGCTGAGCTCTGTACGCATGCGTCACGTCGTAGTAAAGAGGGTGGTGTGCACCTTCCCCGTAAACGGAGGGAGGCGTGGAGGCGCGGCCCATTTACTGAACGGGGCCGGGGCGTGGTCGTCAAGGCGTCCGCTCCCCACGATCACGGGGTGGGGAGAGGTCGCCTCACCCATCGCCTTGGTCCTGCATGCCTGCCACGTGGCTCTCATGCGCTTGGGGTGGCGAACGGTGGAGGCGGGAAACCGGGCCACCGCGGGCTAGGGCAGCGGGTCGGTCCGAGTTCCCTGCACCTTCCGCGTCTTGATTGGTTGAGAGGGGCGGCCGAGCCCCCACCCCGTCCCTTTATAAAGAGTGGGAGGGGGGATGGCATCCCGCATTTTTTCATCTCCTCCTTCCTTCAGCTTCTGCTCCCCCCTTCCATCTGCCATGGAGAGAGGGAATCCTGGTCCTTCAACGGTGATGGCGAGGGTCGCCACTCGACAACGCGTCCCTCCTTCTCCTGCCCCTGCGGTGGCAGAGCCAGCCGCGAGGGAAAGGGGGAGGGGGCGAGGCCGTGGGCGAGGCCGAGGCGCTCGGGGAAGAGGAGGACGGGGCGGTGCGCCGGCCTCGCCTCCGCCAGCAGTTCCTCCCCCCACGGAGGGCCACATTGGGGATGACCCTTGCGAGTTCTTCGTCAGGCTGCGCCGGCCGCCTCGCCGTCGCCTTCGTGTCCCGACTCCATTCGCGCGGGAGATGGAGCTGGATCCGCCGGAGTCATTGCGGCTGCACATGAGGGGCTGTGGGATCAGCGGCACGCGGGTTCGCGTCGACTTCCCAGCCGCTCATGTAATGTATCTTCATCGGGGATGGAAGATATTTGCCCATATCCACCGCCTGGCGGAGGAGTTCACTCTCCATTTTAAGCTGATGGAGGGCGGCCTTCTCTCCGTCAAGGTCTTCGGCGATTTCGGAACTCGCCTGAAGTGCTGCGTGGAGAGCTCCTCCGATGATGAAGATTCCTCCTCGGGCGAGAGTGACGAGGAGGACAACGACAGCGGCGACGTGGGTGGTAGGCGACAGGATGATGGGTCCGACTAGGCGTCGGTCCCGTTGTCCTGGGGCGATGTTGGCAGCAGCAGCATCTGCACCGAGCCCCCACCAACTCCTCGTGGCCGTCTCCTTGGGTGGCTGGCGTAGGAAGTGCGGGAAGGCGAAGAAGACGGATGGCGGGCCCTCAGCTTGGAGTACGCGGGCATCGACGCCTTCGTCGCGTATTGCCGGTCTTGCCGCCTCGTCTTCCAGCTCTTCGACCGTCATCATCATCACCAGCTCCCCGTGGAGGTGGCCGTCGGGATGTTTTCCTGGTGCCTTCTGCCGCTCGTACCTTGCCTAGGTGCTCCTTTTGTCCTTTTCGCCTCCTTGACCTGCCTCCTGAGGAGAGGGACAAGAAAAGGGTTATGGGCACCTTATCTCTTTTTAGTTTGTAAGCCTTCGGGCCTTGGATGAATTTAGAACTTGTAATCCCATTATCCATGTTTTTCATTTCCTATGGACTGTACCTGAGTGGAATGTTTTTAATGAAAAAGGGATGCTTGCCGGATCATTTGTTTGCGGGTAGAACCCACGACAAGGAGTAAATCCTTGATATCTCTAAGATAAACATTTCCTTGCCCGGCAGCAGGCCTTGCCGTCTTCCCACGTCGCTCAACCTTTCTCACGCTTTTGGCGGTGGCAGGGATAAGGTGGGTTCAGGCTCCTTGTTTCATCCTTTCGCTGCCGCGACTACGACCAAACCTGGCCCCAGGAACGAGCCCTAGGGCCTAGAGTTTAGGGGAGCACGGTAGCTTTAGGAAGGAACGAGGTTTCACATACCTCAGTCCATAAGGGAATGCATGATAAGGGATGAAGAACTTATCTGAAGCTGTAGCCCCCGGCAACTCTGGTTTGCCATGGGTGAATCTTTGCACTTGCAGCCCCCGGCAATACTGGCTTGCCGGGGTCTAGATGTTGGTCTGCCCCTCTTCTCTTTTTCCTCCTCAAGTGATCCGGCAAGGATATCTGTGAGTCCTGCGAACCAAAGAAGACAAAAGAACGGCAAAGAGACGCACACTCGACCTCTAAGCTAGGGGCTAGCCGCCGCTAAGCACTATCAACCCTAACCAAGGACGAGACTCGACCTAGCATGCATGCTATAACTTAGGGCGCCAACGCTTCATTTATTTATGCTCAGGGTCTGCGCCTGGCTTTGTACCAAGGGTTACATGCATCATCGTCAATGCTTGTACAAAAGGTGGCTTGCCGGGGGCCCGGCAAGCCGCGCCTTACGGGTAAAACTTGCGAAGATGCTCAATGTTCCAGGAGTTACTCACCGGAACGGCATCTTCGGTCTCCAGGCGGACTGCGCCGGGCCTGGTGACTCGTATTACCCGATAAGGGCCTTCCCACTTTAGCGTCAACTTGTTGGAATTCTTGGCCGATTAAACGCGCCGAAGGACAAGGTCGCCTTCCTCAAGGCTTCGGGCATGAACCTTGCGGCTATGGTAGCGGCGCAAGGCTTGCTGGTAGCGTGCTGCTCTCACAGCCGCCCAAAGACGATCTTCCTCAAGGAGCACTGCGTCATCTTGCCGCAGTTGCTCTTGCTCAAGCTCATCATAAGCGAGCATTCGAGGTGACCCGTACATGAGTTCAGTGGGGAGAACTGCTTCTGCCCCGTATACTAGGGCAAAGGGTGTCTGGCCGGTGGCTCGATTTGGCGTCGTCCTGCTCAACCAAAGAACCGCCGGCAACTCATCAATCCAGCGCCTTCCACTCTTGTGCAGCCTATCAAAGGTCTTGGTCCTTAAGCCTCGCAGTACTTCAGTATTTGCCCTGTCAGCTTGACCATTGCTCCGTGGGTGAGCAACGGAAGCGAAATAGACTTTGCTGCCGAGGTCTTGAGTATATTGCATGAAGGTGCGGCTTGTGAACTGTGTGCCGTTGTCGTTGATGACCCTGTTGGGTACACCAAAGCGGCACACTAGTCCCTTGAAGAACTTGACGGCTGACTGAGCTGTGACGTTCCTCACTGCCTCCACCTCCGGCCACTTTGTGAACTTGTCGATTGCAACGCACAAGTACTCAAAGCCCCCGACAGCGCGGGGGAAAGGGCCCAGTATGTCGAGCCCCCAGACCGATAAGGGCCAGGAGAGAGGAATGGTTTAAAGGGCTTGAGCTGGCTGATGAAGCTTCTTTGAATGGAACTGACACGCTTCACACCTGGTGACTAGTGTCGTCGCATCCTGGTGGGCGGTGGGCCAGAAGAAGCCTTGCCGAAATGCCTTGCTGGCAAGGGCCCTCGACCCGATGTGGGATCCACATATGCCTCTGTGTATCTCTGCCAACAGCTCCAGTCCTTCCTCCCGAGGGATACACTTCAATTTCACACCGTTCGGCCTCTTTCTGTACAGGACGTCATCGACAAACTAGTACGTGGTAGAGCGACGGGCTACCTTTTCCGCTTCTTCCTGCTCCTCAGGAAGTTCCCCTGTTTGGAGGAATCGGACGGTATGTTGTGCCCACGCTGGAGCCTGGGGCTCGACGGCGAGGACTAAAGGCATTTCCTCCGCCATAGGAGCGGATGTCTCGACGGCAAGAGCTTGACGCTCCGCCGGAGCTAGCCGTCCCATGGCGGGCTCAGTATCCCCGGCAACATCCTTGCCGGCGGCTCTGGGGAGCTCGGCGGGAAGGTACTTGCCGGGCCCTGATTTCCTCCTCTTGTTCTGCTCTATTGATGGATCAATAGATGGCTGAGTTAGCTGAAGCACAAAGGTACCTGGTTCCACAGGTAGCTTGAGGGCAGCGTGTTTTGACAGGTAATCGGCGATATCGTTCTCCGCTCGGGGAATGTGTTCAGCCTGTATACCATCGAAACGCTCTTCCAGCTTTCTAACTTCATCGACGTAGGCCTTCATCAACGGGCTCTGGTAATCCTTGTTGACTTTCTTGACGACAAGCTGCGAGTCACCCCTGACGATGAGTTTCTTGATTCCGAGGTCTGCCGCGATCCTGAGACCGGCAAGCAGCCCTTCGTACTTTGCCGTATTGTTGGTTGACGCCTCCCTGGGGAAGTGCATCTGGATCACGTACTTGAGGTGCTCTCCGATGGGCGCGACAAGCAGTATGCCAGCCCCGGCGCCTTGTAAGGAGAAAGCTCCATCAAAGTACATGATCCAATCGTAACTTGCCTCCTTGCCGGGGAGAGTAGTCTCTTGGGCTTCTTTGTCAGGCGTTGCGGTCCATTCTGCAATGAACTCCGCCAGGACTCAGCTCTGAATCGTCGAAGTACTTTCAAACTTGAGGCCAAAGCTGGACAACTCCAGTGCCCATTCCACAATTCTTCCCGTTGCATCTGGATTGTGCAATATCAGTTGTAGAGGGAGGCGAGTGACGACAATGATATCGTGTGCCTGGAAGTAGTGACGCAGCTTTCTCGAGGCCATAAGAAGGCCGAAGAGCAGTTTCTGCATGCCGGAGTACCTTGATCTAGCCCCCTGCAGGAGGGAACTAACAAAGTTGACCAGGTGCTGCATCATTTTCTTCTTCGGCGGCACTTCAACTGGCTGTGTCGTCTCTGCATTGGTGGTGTCAGGCTCTGTCGCTGCCATTACCTCGTCGTCAACCTCTCTCTGCGCCACTAGTGCGGCGCTGACCACCTGGTTCGTTGCCGCCAGGTATAGCAGCAACGGCTCCTGTGGCCTAGGCGCAACTAGTATCAGCGCGGAGGAGAGGCACTTCTTCAAATCTTGCAGTGCTGCTTCGGCTTCTGGCGTCCACTCCATTGGGCCCGCCTTTTTCAGGATCTTGAAAAACGGAAGGGCGCGCTCGGCAGACTTGGAAATGAACCTGCCCATGGCGGTGACGCAACCAGCAAGCCGACGCACATCCTTGATTCGCTTGGGTGCTTCAATCTGCTCTATAGCTTTGATATTGTCCGGATTGACCTCTATCCCACGCTGTGACACAAACATCCAGAGAAGCTTGCCGGACGGTACGCCAAAGACGCACTTCTCAGGGTTCAGCTTGAGATTGATCTTGCGCAGGTTTGCAAATGTTTCTTGCAAATCCGGTATGAGGGTTGCCCTGTCCTTGGTTTTCACCACTATGTCATCCATATAAGCTTCCATATTTCTATGGAGATGGGGTTCAAAACCAATCTGGACCGCCCTTGCAAACGTCGAACCAGCACTCTTCAACCCGAAAGGCATCCGCATGAAACAATACGTACCACATGGGGTGATGAATGCTGTTTCCTCTTTGTCTTCTCTTGTCATGAAGATCTGGTGGTAGCCGGAGTAGGCGTCGAGGAATGACAACAAATCACACCCAGCCATGGAGTCAACAATCTGGTCGATGCGCGGCAACAGGAAGGGGTCTTTAGGACAAGCCTTATTGATATCTGTGTAATCAATACACAGTCTCCACTTCCCATTTGCCTTGCGCACTACGACCGGATTGGCCAACCACATTGGATGGAGCAATCCTCTTACCAAACCCGCTACTTCCAGTTTTTGGATCTCTTCTGTGATGAACTCTTGTCGTTCCAAAGCTTGCTTTCTGACCTTCTGCTTGACGGGTCGCTCATGAGGACAGACAGCAAGGTGGTGCTCAATCACCTCCCTTGGAACACCGGGGATGTCGGAAGCTTGCTGTGCAAACACATCGACATTCGCCCGCAGGAAGGTGACGAGCGCGTCTTCCTATTTGTCGTCAAGGGTGGAGCTTATGGTGAAAGCTCCTCCCGTGCCGTTCTCATTGACAGAAACCTTCTTGGTTCCCGCCGGTATGGCCCTGGGCTTCTTGTTTCCACCGGCGGAGCTCTCTGGCACGTCCTCGACGGCGCGCTACACTCCGAAGTGGTGCGCTTGCCGGAGTGGGTGTCGAGGTCTCACCGGTCTTCTTCTTCTTCTTCCCTCCCGGGGTCCCAGCGGCAGGAGCAAGTGCCTTAGTGGCGGCATCTACTGCAACTGCTTGCGGGTATAGTTGGTCAGCGCAAATCATCACATCTTTCTTATCGGAGGGGATGGTGATGATCGTCACAGGTCCTGGCATCTTCAGGGTGTTGTAGGCGTAGTGTGACGCCGCCATGAACTTGGCCAGCGCTGGGCGGCTAAGGATCCCGTTGTAGGGCAAGGGGATCTTGGCAACATCAAACACGATCCTCTCCGTCCTGTAGTTCAGGTCGCTTCCAAAAGTCACGGGCAGCGTGACCTTTCCCTTGGGTTGGCTTCTTCCCGGGTTGACCCCCTGAAACGTGCCTGTCTCTTCGAGGTCTCCATCGGGAATCTGCAGTTTCTCGATCACGGCAGGCGAGATTAAGTTTAGACCGGCCCCGCCATCGACTAGCATCTTTGTCACCTTGAGGTTGCGTATTGTTGGTGAAACCAACAATGGCAAGCACCCGACCGCAGTAGTGCGATCAGGGTGATCCTCAGTGTCAAAAATGATAGGTGTGATGGACCACTTCAGCGGCCTTTGGGCATCAAACGACGGCTCTGCCGCTGTAATCTCTCGCGCCCACTGTTTAAGCCGGCGGTGAGAAGTATGCAGCGAGGCGCCGCCGTCGACGCACATGGCCTCTGTAGCTTTCTGAAACTCTTGGTCTTGCCGCCGTACTTTTCGCCCACATCAGGTTTGAAGGTGCGGTGAGTGGGCCACTGGAACTGCCGCGGCTCACGGGTAAAATTCGGACAACCTACCTCGTAAGGTAGGCCTCCAGGGCTCTCCGGTGCCGGGTGGTTCACAGCAGGCCCTGCTCGCCTGTTCGATTGGTGGCTCGCTCCGCGCCGACGCTCGATAATGGTTCGAGCGTCTTCATGATCTCGTTCCCGAAGAACTTGGCGCTGGTCACAGTGGGTCCGCGGGTCGGACGACGCTATGGAGATTTCGTCGCCCGTAACGTCGCGACGGGCTGGCGTCCGCGGTACCGGGCGAGGAGGAGGCGAGTGCACCATGGTCGCGGCGCCGCCGACTTTCCTGCCACTGGTGCGTGGGACTCCGTCGGAGCGTCGACCCGGGGGCTCCACCGGACTCGGTTCGTCTTTGTTGGCCACCGCAACAAGGCTTCGGATAGTGGCCCTCCATTCGCCGAGTTTCCTCGTAGTAGGAGGAAAATCGAGGAGCAACTGCGCGCGCGCCAGGGCTTCTGCTGGCGTTGGCGGCAGCGAAACCTGCACGGATCGCGACGCGCTTCGACTTCTGACCATGTCAGAAGGAGCTCTATCACGACCCCGCGGTCGCATGTCATCTTCACCAGTGGCTCGGCGAGCGGGCAGGTCTTCTACATCCTGGGAGTGGCGCTCGGGGCTCTTCTCGCGGCGACGCCCGGGGTCTTCGGCGTGATTACGCCATTCGTCGCGTGCCGCTTGAGAGGAGCGCGCCGTCGGCGCCGCGTGGGAGTCTTGGAAGCCCTCACGTCGCCTTCGGGCAGGGTGGCAGCGATCCTGGAAGGCCCCGCGCCACCTGCGGAGGGCCTGGCTCCGTCTTTGGATTTGGCGGCATGCGGCCCATTACCAGGTGCACGAACATCGCCGCCTCCCAAACTCCGGCTGCTGGGACGGTGTTGGTGTTCGCGAACGGCGCCCCGGGTCCTTTCTACGACCGGTCCGCTGCTCGCCCGCGTCGGGACGGGATGTCCGGCTTCCGACGGGCCAACCGCCACCGTCGTCTTCTTCTTGGGCGCCATGACGGTGAAGAATTGTCGAACTAACTGCTAAAGCCGATTCTCACAACTGCGCCCCCTGCCTGGTGCGCCAAAGATGTCGGTGTGGAACGACACCTATGGGATCACAAGAATCCCTACTACGGTTGCGGGGCGCGGGGTCGTGAGAAGAGCGGATCAAACAAATAGCACACGGTTCCTTTACCCAGGTTCTGGCCGCGAGGATGCGTAAAACCCTACTCCTGCTTTGGTGGACTGTTTATCTGTGTTCTTGAACTAGCAATGGGGCGTGAGGAGCTCCAAAAAGCCGAATCCTCCTCCTGGTCGCCTTGGACCTCCTTTTATAGGGAAAGGGGTTGCCACAGTGGCACACAGGAGGTGGAAAGGGTACAATGATGCGAGGTTATCCCTCGCATTACATGACAAGGCGCATTTAATGCGTCTTGCTTAGGTCTCCTTGCTTTATAGGGGACGGGGGAGAGCCCTGTCTCGTCCATCGCCGCTCCCTCTTGCGTCGACACGCGCCCTGGCCAGTGGTGCCCGCGGTGCCATGTAGGCAGGCAGGCAGCTGAGGTGGCGCAGTGGTGGGTCTCCACGAAGATCCGCTTGCTGCCATGCAGGTGCCTGCCCAGCTGGTTGGGTCGACAGCAGCATGCGAGCGGCGGTGGAGGTTTGATCGGCGTGCGCCTGATGGTGGCCCTACGGGTGGTCTTGGCAAGGGCCTTGCCGGGGCCCCGGCAAGGGTCTTGCCGTGGCGCCTGCTGTCATCCCCGGCAAGGCTCTTGCCGGGGGCCTTGTGGTTCTCCTTGGCTGGGATCCCGCCAAGGATCATCATCTTCTAAAGTGTGCATCTGATCTTGAATGTCTTCACAAAGATCTGCATGCCACCATGGGGATGTCTCCCGAATCCTTGCCCCATGGGGGCAGTGGACTCAAGGGTGACTCGCTCCGTAGGTGTGGGGCGAGCTGCCAAGGCAAGGGTCTTGCTGGGTTTGCTAAAACCGCCTCCCGGCAAGGATCTTGCCGGGGGAGTCCGCTTCATCCCCTTTGCTCTTTGTGGTCTTGGTCTTGGCATCGTTCTGCTCCTCTCGAGCTTCGGCCATACCTTGGCTCACCTCCCTTGCCTTGCTCAGTGTGGTGGTGCCCGTGGCTCATACTGCCCGTGCACAGTTATAGGGGTACAAAAAGTGTACCCCTCTTTTTGTACACCGACACTATGTCACCTAGATACTCCAATGTCACCTCAAGTATCCGTGGGTATGATTATACGATATGCATCACACAATCTCATATTCATCTATTCAACCAACACATAGAACCTCAAAGAGTGCCCCAAAGTTTCTATCGGAGAGTCAAGACGAAAACATGTGCCAACCCCTATGCATAGGTTCATGGGCGGAACCCGCAAGTTGATTACCAAAACATACATCAAGTGAATCAATAGAATAACCCATTGTCACCACGGTTATCCCACGCAAGACATACATCAAGTGTTCTCAAATCATTAAAGACTCAATCCGATAAGATAACTTCAAAGGGAAAACTCAATCCTTTACAAGAGAGTAGAGGGGGAGAAACATCATAAGATCCAACTACAATAGCAAAGCTCGTGATACATCAAGATTGTATCACCTCAAGAACACGAGAGAGAGAGAGAGAGAGAGAGATCAAACACATAGATACTGGTACATACCATCAGCCCCGAGGGTGAACTATTCCCTCCTCGTCATGGAGAGCGCCAGGATGATGAAGATGGCCACCGATGACGGTTCCCCCCTCTGGCAGGGTGCCGGAACAGGGTCCCGATTGGTTTTTGGTGGCTACAGAGGCTTTCGGTGGCGGAACTCCCGATCTATTCTGTTCCCCCAAGGTTTTAGGGTATATTGGTATATATAGGAGGAAGAAATACATCATGGGAGCCACGAGGGGCCCATGAGGGTGGAGGGCGTGCCCAGGGGGGTGGGCACGCCCCCTGCCTCGTGCCTTCCTTGTTGATTCCCTAACGTGCACTCCAAGTCCCCTGGATTGCTTCCGTTCCAAAAATAACTTTCCCAAAGGTTTCATTCCGTTTGAACTCTGTTTGATATTCCTTTTCTGCGAAACACTGAAACAAGGAAAAAAACAGAAACTGGCACTGGGCTCTGGGTCAATAGGTTAGTCCAAAAAGTAATATAAAAGTGCATAGTAAAGCCCATTAAACATCCAAGAAGGATAATATAATAGCATGAATACTTCATAAATTATAGATACGTTGGAGACGTATCAACATCCCCAAGCTTAATTCCTACTCGTCCTCGAGTAGGTAAATGATAAAAGAAAGAATTTATGAAGTTTGAATGCTAGCAGGTGCATAAATTTGATGAATGATAACTTCAATCACCTTTTCTAGCATCACTATATGTCATAACAGTATCTCAACTCACAGAACTTTGCATGATCAAGTAACAAGCTATTCACATGTTAAAGTATAGATCATAAACTTTCTTGAAAACTAACAAACCGTGTTATTAGTCATCAAACAATAACAATTCATCTTATTTTCAGGAAGAGTCTATGTCAGAGCTTTAATTTAGCAAACTCCACATACACAACTATCATTTAGTCTTTCACAATTTCTAACACTCACGCGATATTTATGGGTTCAAAGTTTTAATCATACACAGAGAAAGATAGGGGCTTATAGATTCGCCTCCCAACCTTTTACCTCAAGGGTAATGTCAACAATAATAGTTCATGATGCCTTACATCCAATTGGATATATATATATCAGAATCTTTCTAACACGAGGTGCTTGCCAAAGGATAAAATGTGAAAAGGAAAGGTAAAGATCACCATGACTCTTGCATAAAAGTAAAAGATAGGCCCTTCGCAGAGGGAAGCAGAGGTTGCCATGCGCTTTTATAGTTGGATGCACAAAATCTTAATACGAGGGAACGTCACTTTATATTGCCACTTGTGATAGGGAACTTTATTATGCAGTCTGTCGCTTTTATTTCTTCCATATCACAATGATCGTATAAAGCTTATTTTCTCCACACTAAAAGATCATACATATTTAGAGAGCAATTTTTATTGCATGCACCGATGACAACTTACTTGAAGGATCTTACTCAATCCATAGGTAGGTATGGTGGACTCTCATGGCAATACTGGTTTAAGGGATGTTTGGAAGCACAAGTAGTATTTCTACTTGGTGCAAAGAATTTGGCTAGCATGAGGGGGAAAGGCAAGCTCAACATGTTAGGCGATCCATGACAATATACTTTATTTCAGATATAAGAAAACATAACCCATTACGTTGTCTTCCTTGTCCAACGTCAACCTTTTATCATGTCATATTTTAATGAGTGCTCACAATTACAAAAGATGTCCATGATAGTATATTTATATGTGAAATCTCTCTTCCTTCAATATTCTTTCATGAATTGTTCAAGTGACAAATACAATGTTTGCTAACCTTCAATAAATTTACCACCTCTACTTCTTATATGTAAAGTCATTACTCCCCATGTAAAATTCATATGAAACATATATAATTTCAGATTTATGACATTCAAATCATTCAACCATTTACTCATAGGATATAAGTGAAGCACACGAGTAAATGACAAACTACTCCAAAAAGATATAAGTGAAGATCAATGAGTAGTTAAATAATTATGTAGCTATGTGAAGACTCTCTCTCATTTAAGAATTTCAGATCTTGGTATTTTATTCAAACAGCAAGCAAAGCTAAAGAAAATAAAATGACGCTCCAAGCAAAACACATATCATGTGGTGAATAAAAATATAGCTCCAAGTAAAGTTACCGATGAACGAAGACGAAAGAGGGGATGCCTTCCGGGGCATCCCCAAGCTTAGGCTCTTGGTTATCCTTGAATATTACCTTGGGATGCCTTGGGAATCCCCAAGCTTAGGCTCTTGCCACTCCTTATTCCATAGTCCATCGAATCTTTACCTAAAACTTGAAAACTTCACAACACAAAACTTAACAGAAAATCTCGTGAGCTCCGTTAGCGAAAGA
Organism: Aegilops umbellulata; assembly: GCA_032464435.1. Classification (NCBI taxonomy): domain Eukaryota; kingdom Viridiplantae; phylum Streptophyta; class Magnoliopsida; order Poales; family Poaceae; genus Aegilops; species Aegilops umbellulata. The sequence continues at coordinate 268,662,324 of CP136059.1, read as the reverse complement.
AAACAAAACACCACTTCATGGTACTGTAATAAACTCATTCTTTATTTATATTTGTGTTAAACCTACTTTATTACAACTTCTCTAAGGTTTATAAACTCCGATACTAGTCATAGATTCATCAAAATAAGCAAACAACACATAGAAAACAGAATCTGTCAAAAACAGAACAGTCTGTAGTAATCTGTAACTAACGCAAAACTTATGGAACTCCAAAAATTCTAAAATAAATTGGTGGACCTGAGTAATTTGTCTAGTAATCATCTGCACAAAGAATCAACTAAATAGCACTCTCCAGTAAAAAGTTTTAGCTAATCTCGTGAGCACTAAAGTTTCTATTTTTTACAGCATGATCATAAAGACTTCACCCAAGTCTTCCCAAAGGTTCTACTTGGCACAAACAGTAATTAAAACACAAAACCACATTTAAACAGAAGCTAGAAGGATTATTTATTCCTAAACAGAACCAAAAAGCAAGAAAGTAAAATAGAATTGGGTTGCCTCCCAACAAGCGCTAACGTTTAAAGCCCCTAGCTAGGCATGATGATTTCAATGATGCTCACATAAAAGATAAGAATTGAAACATAAAGAGAGCATCATGAACAATATGACTAGCACTTTTAAGTCTAACCCACTTCCTATGCATAGGGATTTTGTGAGCAAACAACTTATGGGAACAATAATCAACTAGCATAGGAAGGCAAAACAAGCATACCTTCAAAACTTTAAGCACATAGAGAGGAAACTTGATATTATTGCTATTCCTACAAGCGTATATTCCTCCCCCATAATAATTTTCAGTAGCATCATGAATGAATTCAACAATATAACCAGCACCTAAAGCATTCTTTTCATGATCTACAAGCATAGAAAATTTACTACTCTCCACACAAGCAAAATTCTTGTCATTCGGAATAGTGGGAGTATCATAAGAGACTTGAATACTATAAATTAATTCCACATTAAAAGAGTAATGTTCAGAAAAAGGGTAATCATAATCATGACAAGTTCTATGAATATAATCATCACTACTTTTTATAGCATAAGTTTCATCACAATAATCATCACAAGTAGCAACTTTGTTCTCATCATAATCGATTGAAACCTCTTCCAAGATAGTGGACTCATCACTAAATAAAGTCATGACCTCTCCAAATCCACTTTCATAAATATTATCATCATAAGTAGGAGGCATGCTATCATCATAACAACTTTGCAAATCAAAACTTGGGAGGCTAAAAATATCATCCTCATTAAACGTAGCATCCCCAAGCTTGTGGCTTTGCATATCATTAGCAACGTGGGTATTCAAAGAATTCATACTAACAACATTCCAATCATGCACATCATTCACATATTTCATGCCAAGCATTCTATGCAATTCTTATTCTAGTACTTGAGCACAATTTTCCTTCCCATCATTTTCACGAAAGACATTAAAAAGATGAAGCATACAAGGCAACCTTAATTCCATTTTTTGTAGTTTTCTTTTATAGACTAAACTAGTGATAAAACAAGACACTAAAAGATTCGATTGCAAGATCTAAAGATATACCTTCAAGCACTCACCTCCTCGGCAACGGCGCCAGAAAAGAGCTTAGTTGACGGGGTGTGAGTGCCGCTTACCTAGCCTCCCCGGCAACGGCGCCAGAAAAGAGTTTGATGTCTACTACACAACCTTCTTCTTGTACACGTTGTTGGGCCTCCAAGTGCAGAGGTTTGTAGGACAGTAGCACATTTCCCTCAAGTGGATGGCCTAAGGTTTATCAATCTGTGGGAGGCGCAGGATGAAGATGGTCTCTCTCAAACAACCCTGCAACCAAATAACAAAGAGTCTCTTGTGTCCCCAACACACCTAATACAATTGTAAATTGTATAGGTGCACTAGTTCGGCAAAGAGATGGTGATACAAGTGCAATATGGATGGTAGATATAGGTTTTTGTAATCTGAAAATATAAAAACAGCAAGGTAGCAAGCGATAAAAGTGAGCGTAAACAGTATTGCAATGCTAGGAAACAAGGCCTAGGGTTCATACTTTCACTAGTGCAAGTTCTCTCAACAATAATAACATAATTGGATCATATAAATATCCCTCAACATGCAACAAAGAGTCACTCCAAAGTCACTAATAGCGGAGAACAAACGAAGAGATTATGGTAGGGTATGAAACCACCTCAAAGTTATTCTTTCCGATCAATCCATTGAGCTATTCCTATAAGTGTAACAAACAGCCCTAGAGTTCGTAGTAAAATAACACCTTAAGGCACACATCAACCAAAACCCTAATGTCACCTATATACTCCAATGTCACCTCAAGTATCCGTGGGTATGATTATACGATATGCATCACACAATCTCAGATTCATCTATTCAACCAACACATAGAACCTCAAAGAGTGCCCCAAAGTTTCTACCGGAGAGTCAAGACGAAAACGTGTGCCAACCCCTATGCATAGGTTCATGGGCGGAACCCGCAAGTTGATCACGAAAACATACATCAAGTGAATCAATAGAATAACCCATTGTCACCACAGTTATCCCATGCAAGACATACATCAAGTGTTCTCAAATCATAAAAGACTCAATCTGATAAGATAACTTCAAAAGGAAAACTCAATCCATTACAAGAGAGTAGAGGGGGAGAAACATCATAAGATCCAACTACAATAGCAAAGCTCGCGATACATCAAGATCGTGTCACCTCAAGAACATGAGAGAGAGAGAGATCAAACACATAGCTACTGGTACATACCCTCAGCCCCGAGGGTGAACTACTCCCTCCTCGTTATGGAGAGCGCCGGGATGATGAAGATGGCCACCGGTGAGGGTTCCCCCTCCGGCAGGGTGCCGAAACAGGGTCCCGATTGGTTTTTGGTGGCTACAGAGGCTTGCGGCGGCGGAACTCCCGATCTATTCTGTTCCCCGAAGGTTTTAGGGTATATTGGTATATATAGGATGAATAAATACGTCAGGGGAGCCACGAGGGGCCCACGAGGGTGGAGGGCACGCCCCCCTGCCTCGTGCCTTCCTCGTTGATTCCCTGACGTGCACTCCAAGTCCCCTGGATAGCTTCCATTCCAAAAATAACTTTCCCGAAGGTTTCATTCCATTTGGACTCCGTTTGATATTCCTTTTATGCGAAACACTGAAACAAGGGAAAAAATAGAAACTGGCACTGGGCTCTGGGTCAATAGGTTAGTCCCAAAAGTAATATAAAAGTGCATAGTAAAGCCCATTAAACATCCAAGATGGATAATATAATAGCATGAATACTTGATAAATTATAGATACGTTGGAGACGTATCAATGCACGTTCTTGTCTTTGTTTCTCTGATAGAAATCTTGGGGCACTCTTTGAAGTTCTTTGTGTTGGATTTAGTATTATGAATATGAATTTGCTTTGGTGTTATTTTAGTACAAACTTTAGGATAGATTGAACGAAAAGAATAGCTTTGTGTTATTTTAGTACGAACTCTTGAATAGATCGAACGGAAAGAATAGATTTGAGGTGGTTTCGTACCCTACAAACAATTTATTCTTATGTTCTCCGCTAGATAGGAACTTTGGAGTGATTCTTCATCGCACTTTGAGGGGTGGTTATATGATCCAATTATATTAGCACGGTTGAGATATTGCACTAACAAAAGTACGAACCCTAAGCCTCATTTTCAAGCATTGCAATACCGTTTTTGTGCCCGTTTACTATTTTCTACCTTGCTGGTTTTATTTATTCAGATTATAAAAATATATTTCTACCATCAATATTACACTTTTATCACCATCTCTTCGCCGAACTAGTGCACCTATACAATTTGCCATTGTATCGGGTGTGTTGGGGAGACAAGAGATTTCTTGTATTTGGTTACAAGGTTGTTTGAGAGAGACCATCTTTATCCTACACCTCCCACAGATTGATAAACCTTAGGTCATCCACTTGAGGGAAAATTGCTATTGTCCTACAAAACTCTGCGCTTGGAGGCCCAACACGAGTCTACAAGCATAATGTTGCATAGTAGACATCAAGCTCTTTTCTGGCGCCCTTGCCGGGGAGGTTAGGTAAGCGGCACTCACATCCCGTCAACGAAGCTCTTTTCTGGTGCCATTTCTCGGGAGGTGAGTGCTTGAAGGTATATCTTTAGATCTTGTAATCGGATCTTTTAGTTTCTTGTTTTATCACTAGTTTGGTTTATAAAAGAAAACTACAAAAAAATGGATTTGAGGTTGCATCATATTGTTCATCTTTATAATGTCTTTCTTTAAAATGATGGAAAGTAAAATTGTGCTCAATTGATCGAAGAAGAATTCAATAAAATGTTTTACATAAATGATGAGCATGATTGCAATATTGTTGGTCTGAATTCTTTGAATATCCATGAGGCTAATGATATGCAAAGCCATAAGCTTGGGGATGCTATGTTTGATGAAGATGATATTTTTAGTCCCCCGAGATTTGATGTGCAAATTTGTTATAATGATTGCATGCCTCCTATTTATGATGATTATAACGATGAAAGTGGATTTGGAGAGGTCATGACTTTATTTAGTGATGAATCCACCATTTTGGATGAGGATTGAATTGACTATGATAACAAATTTGCTATCTATGATGATTATGGTGATGACATGTATGCTATAAAGAATAATGATAACCATGAAACTTGTCATCATGATTTTAATTTTCACTCTCATTATAGTTATTTTATTGAGTTTTCTCCCACTACTATTGATGAGAAGAAATTTGCTTATGTGGAGAGTAATAAGTTTTCTATGCTTTTGTGACATGAAAGGAATGCTTTATGTGATGTTTATATTGTTGAACTCAATCATGATGCTACTGAAAATTATTATGAGAGAGGAACATATATGCTTCTACATATTTCAATAATATCAAGTTTCCTCTCTTTATGTTCAAAATTTTGAAGTTGCACTTGTTTTGCCTTCCTATGCTAGTTGATTCTTGCTCCCATAAATTCTTTGCTCACAAAATCCCTATGCATAGGAAGTGGGTTAGACTTAACTGTGCTAGTTATATGCTTCATGATGCTTTCTTCATGTTTCATTTCTTATCTTTTATGCGAGCATCATTGAAATCATCATGGATGGCTAAAAGGCATTAAAGAAAAACGCTTGTTGGGAGACAACCCAGCACTTTTACCTACTGTTTTTGTGTGTTCACATGATTATGCTACTGTATTAACCATGTTTTATTGCTTTTGTTTCAATAAAGTGCTAAGTAAAGCCTTTGGGATAGTGTGGATGACAGTTGACTTGAATCTGTGCAAAAACAGAAACTTTTGCGCTCAGTCCAGGAAATTTGAAAATTCACTGGGACGTGATTTTGATTTGATTTTTTTTTACAGGTGATAGATATACAAATTCCCTACGTTGTCCTAATTTTTCAGAATTTTTGGAGTAGCAGAAGTATGGTTGGAGTGCAGATTACTACATGTTGTTCTGTTTTTGAAAGATTCTATTTTCAATGCATATTTTCCTTGTTTCCTAGTTTTTATGGCTTATATTTCTTAATATAAATTGTGGAAATGATATGCTACAGTAGGCATTGTGTGGAAACAATTATGAATCTTGTCTTTGACAGTAACAAAAGTGAAATGGTTTGCTCTTTGTCATACTAATCTATCTCGCAAAATTCCATTAAGTTTTGTGTTATTGAAGTTTTCAAGTTTTGGGTGAGATGTCGATATGAGGAGAATAATGAGTGACAAGACCCTAAGCTTGGGGATTCCCAAGGCCAAGTTAATATTCAAGGAAGATCGAAGCCACTAAGCTTGGGGATGCCCCGGAAGGCATCCCGTCTTTCGTCTCCTACATTACTTGGGGCTATATTTTCATTCATCACATGATATGAGTTTTGCTTGGAGAGTCATTTTATTTTGTTTTTATTTGCTTGATGCTATCTATAATAATGTTTTGCATCTTTCACTTCAATAAAAATGTTAAGTATAGCCTTTGTCATGTTTATTTTGCAAGTCTACATGTTGTTGTTTGAAAATAGAAAGTTTATCGGTGTTGCAAAAATTCCCCAGAAAAGTCAGAATGTGGAAAAATGTTGAAACTTTTTGCACAATAAGCTCTGATATTTTTTTTACAGTGTGTTCAATTTTCAGAATTGTTTATGTTGAATAAGTATGGATACTCTTGCATTCTTCATAGACTATACTGTTTTGGCAGATTGCTGTTGTGGTTGCATTGTTTGCATATATTTGCTTGTTTAATGATTCTATTTGAGGATATGAGTGTTAAATATGCAGAGGCATTTAGTATGCAATGTTGAATAATAATTTTAGTGATTTTCTACAATAGAGAATGATAAAGTTTTTGCATTGGTTTATACTAACTAATCTCACGAGTTCTTGTTGAGTTTTGTGTGGATGAAGTTTTTAAGATTTAGGGAAACTGTGATATAAAAGGAATTAAGGAGACACAAAAGCTCAAGATTGGGGATGCCCAAGGCATCCCAAGATAATATTTCAAGAAGTCTCAAGCATCTAAGCTTGGGATGCCCCGGTAGGCATCCCACCTTTCTTCATCAACAATTATCGATTAGTATCGGTTGGGCCTAAGTTTTTGCTTCTCCACATGAGTTGTGCTATTCTTAGAATGTCATTTTATTTTGTTTTTGCTTGCCGTTTTAATAAAATACTTAGATCTAAAAGTTTTTGGATAAGAGAGAGTCCTCAAATAGCTACCTATTTACTTAATTACTCGCAAGATCTTCACTTATATTTTTCTGGAGTAGTTTGTCATTTACTCTTGTGCTTCACTTATATCCGATGAGTAAATTGTTGAATAAATTGAATATCATGAAGTTGAAATTATATCATGCCTAGTGGTAGCTTCACACTGGGTTTAGAAAGTGAAATCTTTTGAGGCTTGACAATCACAATATTGGTCATACAAGCAATTCATGAATGATTAGTAGAAGGAAGAGAACTTTCACATGCAAATACACTATCTTGGAAATCTTTTGTGATTGTGAGTCCCCATCAAAATATTATATGCCAAATTTTTGACGTTGGATAAGGAAGACAACGTAATGGTTTATGTTTGTTCATATTCACATAGAAGTTATATTGTCATAGATCCTTCCATATGTGGTGCTTGCACCCCATCTTTGCTAGCCAAAAACTCTGCAGAAAGTAGAGATACTACTTGTGCATCCAAAAACCCTTAAACCCAAATCTTATTTTCAAGAGTCCACCATACCTACCTAAGGATTGAGCAAGATCCTTCAAGTAAGTTGTTATTGGTGCAATAAGGCAATAAAAATTGCTTCTAAAAGTGTTAGATCATTTGGTGTAAGAGAAAACTGAGCGTTGTATGAACTTGTGATGGCAAAGAATAAAAGCGACAGACTGCATAATAAAGGTTGCTATCATAAGGGGCAATATAACGTGACGTTCTTTTGCACTAAGGGGTTGAGCATACAAACAAATAAGCGCATGGCAACCTCTGCTTCCCTCTGCGAAGGGCCTATCTTTTACTTTCATGCAAAGAGGCAAAGTTTTTCTCTCAATTCCTTTTTATTTTTATCTTTTGGCAAGCATCATGCATGAGTTATTATTGTTGACATCACCCTTGAGGTGAATACGTTGGGAGGTGAAATTATAATCCCCCATCTTTCTATGTGTCCGGTTGAAACGTTTTGCTCATGTGTATGCGGTGAGTGTTAGCAATCACAGAAGACTACATGATGGTTGACTATGTGGAGCTCTTACTTAAACTCTGTTGAATAAGTTGAATTACAATTGCTTGGTGACTGAGAACATAGGTTGTTGAGTTTCAAGAGAATTCATTGTTTGAACCTTAACATGTGAATTGATTGCTACTTTAACATGAGAAGTTTTATAAGAATGAATTGATGTTATGATGCTAGGAAAAGTGATTGAAATTATCATTGATCAAACTTATGCACTTCGCTAGCATTCACACTTCATAAATTATTTCTTTTATCATTTACCTACTCGAGGACGAGTAGGAATTAAGCTTGGGGATGCTGATACGTCTCTACTGTATCTATAATTTATGAAGTATTCATGCTGTTATTTTATCATTCTTGGATGTTTTACAATCATTTTATAGCAACTTTATATCATTTTTTGGGACTAACCTATTGACCCAGTGCGTAGTGTCAGTTGCTGTTTTTGCTTATTTTTTACATCACAGGAAATCAATATCAAACGGAGTCCAAACAGTGCGAAATTTTTTGTGGATTTTTTATGGACCAGAAGACATCCAAAGGGCCAGAGCAGCACCCAGGGGGTGCCCCGTAGGGTACACAACCCACCAGGGCACGCCCGCCCACGTGGGTTGTGCCCACATCGGTGGCCTCCCGTACACCCTCTTCGCCCTATAAATTTCCAAATATTCCAAAACTCTTCAGGGTGAACCTAGATCAGAAGTTCCGTCGCGCAGGCCTCTGTAGCCACCGAAAACCAATGTAGACCCCATTCCGGCACCCTGCCGGAGGGGGGAATCATCTCCGGTGGCCATCTTCATCATCCCGGCAGCCACCATGATGAGGAGGGAGTAGTCCACCCTCGGGGCTGAGGGTTTGTACCATTAGCTATGTGTTTAATCTCTCTCTCTCTCTCTCTCTCTCTCTCTCTCGTGTTCTTGAGATGTCACGATCTTGATCTATCGCGGGCTTTGTTAATATAGTCGGATCATATGGTGTTTTCCCCTCTCTATCTTGTTGTGATGAATTGAGTTTTCCCTTTGAGATTTCGTTGTTATCGGATTGAATACTTTTATGGATTTGAGAACACTTGACATATGTCTTGCAATTGAATACTCGTGGTGACAATGGGGAATCATATTGATTGACTTGATATATGTTTTGGTACTCAACTTGCGGATTCCCGAGGTGACATTGGGGTAATCTATGCAGAGGCTTGAGGTATGTTCTTGTCTTTGTTTCTCCGGTAGAAATCTTGGGCACTCTTGGAAGTTCTTTGTGTTGGATTGAGTATTATGAATATGAATTTTCTTTGGTGTTATTTTAGTACAAACTCTAGGATAGATCAAACAGAAAGAATAACTTTGTGTTATTTTAGTACGAACTCTTGAGTAGATCAAACGAAAAGAATAGCTTTGAGGTGGTTCCGTACCCTGCAAACAATTTATTCTTATGTTCTCCGCTAGATGGGAACTTTGGAGTGATTCTTCATCGCACTTTGAGGGGTGGTTATATGATCCAATTATATTAGCACCGTTGAGAGATTGCACTAGCGAAATTACGGACCCTAGGCCTCATTTTCAAGCATTGCATTACCGTTTTTGTGCCCGTTTACTATTTGCCACCCTGCTGTTCTTATTTATTCAGATTATAAAAATATATTTATACCATCAATATTACACTTTTATCACCATCTCTTCGCCGAACTAGTGCACCTATACAATTTGCCATTGTATTGGTTGTGTTGGGGAGACAAGAGATTTCTTGTATTTGGTTACAGGGTTGTTTGAGAGAGACCATCTTCATCCTACACCTCCCATGGATTGATAAACCTTAGGTCATCCACTTGAGGGAAAATTGCTACTGTCCTACAAAACTCTGCACTTGGAGGCCGAACACGAGTCTACAAGAATAAATTTGCGTAGTAGACATCATGCTACTCTCCAATTCGAGGGAAGGTACAATTAACTCATCAAGTTCTACTTTCCTCCCACTCACTTGTTTTGAGAGAAACTCCTTCTCAAGAAAGGACCCCTTCTTAGCAACAAAGATCTTGCCTTCAGATCTATGGTAGAAGGTGTACCCAATTGTTTCCTTAGGGTATCCTATGAAGATGCACTTCTCCGATTTAGGTTCGAGCTTATCAGGCTAAAGCCTTTTGACATAAGCGTAGGATCCCCAGATTTAAGAAACGACAACTTAGGTTTCTTGGCAAACCACAATTCATACGGTGTCGTCTCAACGGATTTAGATGGTGCCCTATTTGACGTGAATGCTGCTGTCTCTAATGCATAACCCCAAAACGATAGTGGTAAATTGGTAAGAGACATCACAGATCACACCATATGTAATAAAGTATGGTTACGATGTTCGAACACACTATTACGCTGTGGTGTTTCAAGTGGCGTGAGTTGTGAAACTATTTCACATTGTTTCAAATGAAGGCCAAACTCGTAATTCAAATATTTGCCTCCGTGATCAGATCTTAGAAACTTTATTTTCTTGTAATGATGATTCTCCACTTCACTCTGAAATTATTTGAACTTTTCAAATGTTCCAGACTTGTGTTTCATCAAGCAGATATACCCATATCCACTCAAAACATCTGTGAAGGTCAGAAAATAACGATACCCGCCGCGTGCCTCAACACTCGTCGAACTGCATACATCGGTATGCATTATTTCCTATAAGTTATCGGCTCACTCCATTGTTCCGGAGAACGGAGTTTTAGTCATCTTACCCATGAGGCATGGTTCGCAAGTATCAAATGATTCATAATCAAGTGATTCCAAAATTCCATCTGCATGGAGTGTCATCATGCGCTTTAGACCAATATGACCTAAACGACAGTGCCAACAAGTATGTTGCACTATCATTATCAACTTTGCATATTTTGGCATTAGTTTATGAATATGTGTATCACTACGATCGAGATTCAATAAACCAATCACATTGGGTGTATGACCATAGAAGGTTTTATTCATGTAAACAGAACAACAATTATCCTTTGACTTTAAATGAATAACCGTATTGCACTAAACATGATCTAATCATATTCATGCTCAACGCAAACACCAAATAACATTTATTTAGGTTCAACACTAATCCCTAAGGTAGAGGGAGTGTGCGATGGTGATCATATCAACCTTGGAATTACCTCCAACACACATCTTCACCTCGTCCTTAACTAGTCTCTGTTCATTCTGCAATTCCCGTTTCGAGTTACTAATTTTAGCAACTGAACCAGTATCAAATACCCAGGGGTTGCTACGAACACTAGTAAAGTACACATCAATAATCTGTATATCAAATGTACCTTTGTTCACTTTGCCATTCTTCTTATCCATCAAGTATTGACGGAACTTCTGCTTCTATTGACCATTTCCTTTGCGGTAGAAACACTAAGTTCCAGGCTTGGGTCCAGCTTTAGGCTTCTTCATGGGAGTGGCAACTTGCTTGCCATTCTTCTTGAAGTTACCTTTCTTTTCCTTGCACATTATAGTTCGTCATGAAGTTCTAGTAGCTTGGTGATAGTGACTAGAGAACTCTTGTCAATCACTATCTTATCTGGAAGATTAACTCCCACTTGATTCAAGTGATTGTAGCACCCAGACATTCTGAGCACATGCTCGCTGGCTGAGCTATTCTCCTCCATCTTGTAGGCAAAGTACTTGTCGGAGGTCTCATACCTCTCGACACGGGCATGAGTCTGAAATACCAATTTCAGCCTTGGAACATCTCATATGCTCTGTGGCGTTCAAAACGTTTTTGAAGTCCCCGTTCTAAGCCGTAAAGCATGGTGTACTAAACTATCAAGTAGTTACCATATCGAGCTTGCCAAACATTCATAACATTTGCATCTACTCCTGCAATAGGTCAGTCACCTAGCGGTGCATCAAGGAGATAATTCTTTTGTGCAGCAATGAGGATAATCCTCAGATCACGGACCTAGTCTGCATCTTTGCTAGTATCATCTTTCAACTTATTTTTCTCTAGGAACGTAAGAAATACGGAGTAACATCCCGAGCTATTAATCTACAAAATAGATTTGCAAATACTACAAGGACTAAGTTCATGATAAATTAAGTTCAATTAATCAAATTACTTAAGAACTCCCACTTAAATAGACATCCCTCAAGTCATCTAAGTGATACGTGATCCAAATAACCTAACCCATGTCCAACCATCACGTGAGATGGAGTAGTCATCAATGGTGAACATCTCCATGTTGATCATATATACTATATGATTCACATTCGACCTTTCGGTCTCCAGTGTTCCGAGGCCATGTCTATACATGCCAAGCTCGTCAAGTTTAACCCAAGTATTCCACATGTGCAAAACTGTCTTGCACCCATTGTATTTGAACGTAGAGTCTGTCACACCCGATCATCACGTGGTGTCTCAACACGACGAACTGTCGCAACGATGCATACTCAGGGAGAACACTTATACCTTGAAATTTAGTGAAGGGATCATCTTATAATGCTACTGCCGTACTAAGCAAAATAAGATGCATAAAAGATAAACATCACATGCAATCAAGATATGTGACATGATATGGCCATCATCATCTTGTGCTTTTGATCTCCATCTCCAAAGCATTGTTCCATCGTCACTGGCTCGACACCTTGATCTCCATCGTTGTGTCCTGGTCGTCTCACCAACTATTGCTTCTACAACTATCGCTAACACATAGTGATAAAGTAAAGCAATTACATGGCATTTGCATTTCATACAATAAAGAGACAACCATAAGGCTCCTGCCGGTTGTCGATAACTTCTACAAAACATGATCATCTCATACAACAACGTATATCACATCATGTGTTGACCATATCATATCACAACATGCCCTGCAAAAACAAGTTAGAAGTCCTCTACTTTGTTGTTGCAAGTTTTACATGGCTGCTATGGGCTTCTAGCAAGAATCGTTCTTACCTACGCATCAAAACCACAACAGTGATTTATCAAGTTTGTTGTTTTAATCTTCAACAAGGACCGGCCGTAGTCAAATTCGATTCAACCAAAGTAGGAGAAACAGACACCCGCCAGCCACCTTTATGCAAAACTAGTTGCATGTCTGTTGGTAGAACCGGTCTCATGTGCGTGGACATGTAAGGTTGGTCCGGGCCGCTTCATCCCACAATACCGCCGAATCAAAATAAGACATTGGTGGTAAGCAGTATGACTATCACCGCCCACAACTCTATGTGTTCTACTCGTGCATATCATCTACGCATAGACCTGGCTCGGATGCCACTGTTGGGAAACGTAGCATGCAATTTCAAAAAAAAATCCTACATTCACGCAAGATCTATCTAGGAGATGCATAGCAACGAGGGGGAGAGTGTGTCTATGTACCCTTGTAGACCATAAGTGGAAGCGTTTTACAACGCGGTTGATGTAGTCGAACTTCTTCTAGCCCCAACCGATCAAGTACCGAATGCATGACACCTCCGAGTTCTTCACAAGTTCAGCTCGGTGACGTCCCTTTCCTTCTTGACCAGCAAGACGTCGAGGTAGTAGATGAGTTTCGTCAGCATGACGGCATGGTGACGGTGATGGTGAAGTGATCCTTGCAGGGCTTCGCCTAAGCACTGATACTTCTCCAACGTATCTACAATTTTTGATTGTTCCATGCTATTATATATTCTGTTTTGGATGTTTAATAGGCTTTATTATACACTTTTATACTATTTTTGGGACTAACCTATTAACCGGAGGCCCAGCCCAAATTGCTGTTTCTTTGCCTATTTCAGTGTTTCGAAGGAAAGGAATATCAAACGGAGTCCAAACGGAATGAAACCTTCGGGAACGCGATTTTCGAAACAAACGTGATCCACATGACTTGGAGTGGACGTCAAACAATCAACGAGGAGGCCACGAGGTAGGGGGCGCGCCTACCCCCCTGGGCGCGCCCTCCACCCTCATGGGCCCCTCGTAGCTCCACCGACCTACTTCTTCCTCCTATATATACCTACGTACCCTGGAAACATCAGAAAAGGAGCCAAAACACTATTTCCACCACCGCAACCTTCTGTACCCGTGAGATCCCATCTTGGGGCCTTTTCTGATGCTCCGCCGGAGGGGGCATCTGTGACGCCCCCGATTCAATCATACACTAATCATGCACACAAACGTGTACGATCAAAGATCAGGAACTCACGGGAAGATATCACAACAAAACTATAAAATATAAATAAGTCATACAAGCATCATAATACAAGCCAGGGGCCTCGAGGGCTCGAATACAAGTGCTCGATCATAAACGAGTCAGCGAAAGCAACAATGTCTGAGTACAGGCATAAGTTAAATAAGTTGCCATAAGATGGCTAGCACAAAATGGAATAGAGATCGAAAGAGGCGCAGGCCTCCTGCCTGGGATCCTCCTAAACTACTCCTGGTCATTGTCAGCGAGCTGCACCTAGTAGTAGGCACCTCCGGTGTAGTAGGAGTCGTCGTCAATGGTGGCGTGTGGCTCCTGGGCTCCGGCATCTGGTTGCGACAACCAGGTAGAAGGGAAAGGGGGAAAATAGGGAGAAAATCAACCGTGAGTACTCATCCAAAGTACTCGCAAGCAAGGAGCTACACTACATATGCATCGGTATATGTGTAAAAGGCCATATCGGTGGACTGAACTGCAGAATGCCAGAATAAGAGGGGGATAGCTAATCCTATCGAAGACTACGCTTCTGGGAGCCTCCATCTTGCAGCATGTAGAAGAGAGTAGGTGGTAAGTTCACCAAGTAGCATTGTATAACATAAACCTACCCGACGATCCTCTCCTCGTCGACCTGTGAGAGAGAGATCACCGGGTTGTATCTGGCACTTGGAAGGGTGTGTTTTATTAAGTATCCGGTTCTAGTTGTCATAAGGTCAAGGTACAACTCCGGGTCGTCCTTTTACCGAGGGACACGGCTATTCGAATAGACAAACTTCCCTGCAGGGTTGCACCACATAACCCAACACGCTCGATCCCATTTGGCCGGACACACTTTTCTGGGTCATGCCCGGCCGCGGAAGATCAACACGTCGCAGCCCTACCTAGGCACAACAGAGAGGTCAGCACGCCGGTCTAAATCCTATGGCGCAGGGGTCTGGGCCTATCGCCCATTGCACACCTGCACGTTTCGTGGGCGGCCAGAAGCAGAACTAGCCCCCTTAATACAAGAGCAGGCTTACGTTCCAATACGGCGCGCACTGCTCAGTCGCTGACGTCACGAAGGCTTCGGCTGATACCACGACGTCGAGTGCCCATAATTGTTCTCGCGTAGTTGGTAAGTGCGTATAGGCCAGTGGCCAGACTCAGATCAAATACCAAGAACTCGTTAAGCGTGTTATTTTAAAGTAACCGCGAATGCCGACTAGGGCCAGGCCCACCTCTCGCCTAGGTGGTCTCAACCTGCCCTGTCGCTCCGCCACAAAGATCCACTCGCGGGTACTCCTGCGAGCCGACCCGACTTTAGTCACCACAGGTATCATGTAAAGTATATAAGTATATACCCGTTATCACCTCCCGAGTGATCACGGCCCGATAGTATAGCAAGGCAGATGGACAAGAATGTAGGGCCACAGATGGAAATACTAGCATCCTATACTAACCATGTAGGATTGCAGGTAAAGGTAACAACAGTAGTAGCAAGGACAAGCTATGCAGCAGAATAGGATTAACGGAAAGCAGTAACATGATACACTACTCTAATGCAAGCAGTATAGAGAAGAATAGGCGATATCTGGTGATCAAGGGGGGGGGCTTGCCTGGAAGCTCAGCCGAGAAGGATGGGTCGTCAACACCGTAGTCATACTGGGTAGCAGCGGCGTCGGTCTCGGTGTCTAGCAAGAGAAGAGGGGGAAGAAACAATAAATACAATGCAAACAAATGCATGACGATGCATGACATGACAAATAGAGATGCTAGGGGTGCCCAATCACGGTAGTAGGTGATACCGGCGAAGGGGGGAAACATCCGAGAAAGTATTCCCGGTGTTTCGCATTTTCAGACAGATGAACCGGAGGGGGAAAGTTGCGAGTTCGATATGTTAGGGATGTGTGGCAGATGAACGGGTTGCGTATCCGGATTCGTCTCATCGTCCTGAGCAACTTTCATGTAGAAAGTATTTTCATCCGAGTTACGGATTATTTTATATGATTTTCTAAAGATTTAATCATTTTCTGATTTTAATTATTTATTTAAATCCAACATTATCCAGAATAGTGAATGATGACGCGGGCTTGACATTAGAGTGATGTCAGCAGGTTAACTGGTCGGTTGACCAGTCAAACCAAACAGGTGGGTCCAGTGGGACCCACATGTCATTGTCTGGGGCACTAACAGGGGCTTTAGACTAACTAAATGGGTTAATTAGCGGGTGGGGCTCAATAGTCAGTGAGAGATTAGGGTTTTAATTAACTAATTTAATTAATTAGCAAATTATGTATTTTCAAAAACGTTTTAAATGACGCGGGCCCGCATGTTAGTGGCAGTAGCTGCCACGTCAGCGCAGTTGACTTCGGTCAACGTGGCCAGTTGGGGCCCCTAGGCCCACAGGCAGTGACCCAGGGGGTGGGCCCCTATGTGCCAGCTCAGCGGAGCCGCCGGAGTAGCTCCGGTGAGCTCGCGCGCAGCGGCCGAACGCCGCCGAGCGTCGGGATTCGCCTACGGGGCACCAAATCGGCCGCGGGCAGTCTCTCTGGAACGGCCTCTTCGCGTCGCGTCCGATGGAGGGGAGCACGGCGGCGGGGATGGCCGGAATGGTCACCGGCGACGAGCGCGGGGGACGGTAGTTCGTGCGCGAACAGGGATCGCGCTACAGGGCGTTTGAACAAGGCATGTTTGGTACCGAACAGACGAGCGCGTCGAGGCGCATCGAACGGTGGAGGGGGCTTGGCCGGAAACAGCCGGAGACAGCGGTGGCGAGCGGCGGAGGGGACGCCGGAGTTCGAGCGTCAGTGGATCCAGCTCTAGGGGGCACGGGAAGGCGTGTGCGCGCGTGCGTTGGGTTCCTGGAAGCACCAGGAACACGATGTCGTGCTCAGGCGAGCACGACGGAGAGCATGGCCACGGCGGCGAGGCGATCCGCAGCGACGTGCTCACGGCAACGGCGACGAGGCAACTACGGTGCGCGAGGGAGCTAACGGAGAGGGGAGGGAGATGGGGGAGCTCACCGTGCGGCACGCAAGATGGCCCTTGGGAGTTTAGTAGCAGCAGAGGCCACGGCGCTCGTCGGAGACTCGCCGGGGATCCGAGGAAGAAGACGAGGCCGGGGCAGCATTCGTGGGCGCCCGACGTCCTACGGCTCGTCGGGGAGGCGTAGTCGAGGAGGTGGAGCGAGCGGACACGTCGGAGAGGTGTGGAGGTCGCGGGGCCGCGAGTTCTACGGCGGCGAGGCCATGGCGGCGCTCGGATGTAGTGGGATGGATCTGAGGGGAGAGGGAGAGACGTAGGGACTGAGGGGGAGAGCGGGGGCGAGTGGGAGATGGGATCGAGGAGGCGACGGCGTGGCGATCTTATCCCCTCCTCGACGCCGGCGAGGGGGTCCGGCGGGGATGCGCCCCTGTTTCGACCCGGGTCGGGGGAACAGGGAAGGGAGACAAGGCAGGGGGGCCGGGCCGGCTGTTGGCAAGCTAGGCCAGGTGGGCCGGTCTGGCGTGTGAGCTGGGCCGCCTGGTCCAGTGGGGGGCCCTTTTCTCTTTTTTATTTGTCTTCTGCTTTTGTATTTTCTTTTCTTATATTTCTTTTCCTTTTCTATTTTATTTAATTTGGGGCATTTAAGTATTTTATAAAATTATGTCTTCTACACCATAATTACCTATGCCATATTTGGCACTGTCCGAACATTTTTGTCTCAACTTTTGAAAACTTTTGTTGTTTGACATATTTTGAATTTTGGCTTTTGAACGGGTTCTGAACGAACGAGAGATTAGCAATAGTAATCAGAGATGACATGGCATCATTAGGAGAGTTTTAATTATCCGGGTGTTACAACATCGATCACGGAGGGCTTCTACATCAACACCATAGCCTCTCCGATGATGTGTGAGTAGTTTACCTGAGACCTTCGGGTCCATAGTTATTTAGATAGATGGCTTCTTCTCTCTCTTTGGATCTCAATACAAAGTTCTCCTCGATTCTCTTGGAGATCTATTCGATGTAATCTTCTTTTGCGGTGTGTTTGTCGAGATCCGATGAATTGTGGGGTTTATGATCAAGATTATCTATGAACAATATTTGAATCTCCTCTGAATTGTTTTATGTATGATTGGTTATCTTTGCAAGTCTCATCGAATTATCAGTTTGGTTTGGCCTACTAGATTGATCTTTCTTGCAATGGGAGAAGTGCTTAGCTTTGGGTTCAATCTTGCGGTGCTCGATCCCAGTGACAGTAGGGGAAACAACACGTATTGTATTGTTGCCATCGAGGATAAAAAGGTGGGGTTTATATCATATTGCATGAGTTTAGCCCTCTACATCATGTCATCTTGCTTAAAGCGTTACTCTTTTCTTATGAACTTAATACTCTAGATGCATGCTGGATAGCGGTCGATGTGTGGAGTAATAGTAGTAGATGCAGGCAGGAGTCGGTCTACTTGTCACAAACGTGATTCCTATATACATGATCATACCTAGATATTCTCCTAACTATGCTCAATTCCATCAATTGCTCGACAGTAATTTGTTTACCCACCGTAATACTTATGCTATCTTGAGAGAAGCCACTAGTGAAACCTATGGCCCACGGGTCTATTTTCCATCATATTAATCTCCTGTCAAACAAGCTATTTTTATTATCGTTTATTTTGCTTTCTTTACTTTTAGTCTTTATCATAAAAATACCAAAAATATTATCTTATCATCTCTATCAGATCTCACTTTTGCAAGTGGGGTGAAGGGGTTGACAACCCCTTTATCGTGTTGGTTGCAAGGTTCTTATTTGTTTGTGTAGGTGCGTGGGACTTGAGCGTGGTCTCCTACTGGATTGATACCTTGGTTCTCAAAAACTGAGGGAAATACTTACGCTACTTTACTGCATCACCCTTTTGTTCTTCAAGGGAAAACCAATGCAGTGCTCAAGAGGTAGCAAGCACCACGAAGATATGACCGAGGGTGTAAACTGTGGAGCGGGGCGTCGCACACGGCTAGGCAATTGTCTGTTCTGTGCTAGGCGCCCCCTCCTCATATATATAGGTGGGAGGGAGGGAGGAGCAGCCATAGGAGGCACCCAAGTAGGAGGAATCCTACTTGGAGTCCCTCCCAAGCCGCGCGCCCCCTGCCGTATATAACCGAGGGGAAAGGAAAGAGGAGGGGAGAGGGAAGGAAGTAGGAATCCTAATCCACACTTTCCTTGCCCTCCCCTCTTTCCTTATCCTCCTCATAGGGCTGGCCTCTATAGGGACGCACAAGGGCTGGTGTGTTCCCTTGCTTGGCCCATAAGGCCCATATCTTCACCGGGGGTGCCCGAAACTCCTTTCCGGTGACCCGATAAGTACCCGGTACCCTCCGGAACCCTTCTGGTATCTGAATACCATCGTCCTATATATCAATCTTTACCTCTCGACCATTTCGAGACTCCTCGTCATGTCCGTGATCTCATCCGTGACTCTGAACAACATTCGGTCACCAAATCACATAACTCATATAATACTATATTGTCAACGAACGTTAAGCATGCGGACCCTACGGGTTCGAGGACTATGTAGACATGACCGAGACACCTCTCTGGTTAATAACCAATAACGGAACCTAGATGCCCATATTGGCTCCTACATATTCTATGAAGATATTTATCTGTTGAACCCTTATGACAACATACATAATTCCCTTTGTCCATCGGTATGTTACTTGCCCGAGATTTGATCGTTGGTATCTTCATACCTAGTTCAATCTCGTTACTGGCAAGTCTCTTTACTCATTTCGTAATACATCACCTCATGACCAACTCCTTCGTCGTTTACTTGCAAGCTTATGATGTGTATTACCGAGAGGGCCCAAAGATACCTCTCGGATACTCGGAGTGACAAATCCTAATCTTGATCAATGCCAATTCAACAGACACCTTCGGAGATACCTGTAGAGTATCTTTATAATCACCTAGTTACGTTGTGATGTTTCATAGCACACAAGGCATTCCTCTGGTATCTGAGAGTTGTATTATCTCATAGTCGAAGGAATATGTATTTGACATGAAGAAATCAATAGCAACAAAACTGGACGTTCATTATGCTAAGCTAACGGATGGGTCTTGTCCATCACATCATTCTTCTAATGATGTGATCTCATTACGAAATGACAACTCATGTCCATGGTTAGGAAATCTTTAACCATCTTTGATCAATGAGCTAGTCCAATAGAGGCTCACTAGGGACACGATGTTTGTTTATGTATTCACACATGTATCAAGGTTTCCGATCAATACAATTCTAGCATTGATAATAAACCTTTATCATCAATAAGGAAATATAAAATAACAACTTTATTATCGCCTCTAGGGCATATTTCCTTCAGTATATACTTCAGGCAATATCCATAATCTTCACAAACTATTTTCGCAAACCACGATGACTCTTACTTGCTGAAGACTTTGACGCCTAACCATCTAGAGAGTTAGCAATTCTCAGGAGTAATAGAACGAGCGTACTAGACTTAGATCTCTGTGGTGGTCAATGATGACTCACAAGTATACGGGATCAATCGTAGTCCTTTTGATAAGTAGGAATGTCAAACCCAACGAGGAGCAGAAGGAAATGACAAGCGGTTTTCTGCAAGGTATTTTCTGTAGGCACTGAAATTGTCAGTAACAAATAGTTTGATAGCAAAATAATTTGTAACGAGCAATAAATAGTAACGGTAACAAAAGTGCAGCAAGGTAGCCCAGTCCTTTTTGTAGCAAAGGACAGGCCAGAACGGTCTCTTATAATAAGCAAAGCGTTCTTGAGGATACACGGTAATTTCATCTAGTCACTTTCATCATGTTTGTTTGATTTGCGTTCGCTACTTTGATAATTTGATATGTGCGTGGACCGGTGATTGGGTGTTGTTCTTACTTAAAAAGGCTCGCATTTATGATTACCCCCTCTCGCAAGCATCCGCAACTACCAAAGGAGAATTAAGTTAAATCTGACCATAGCATGAAATATATGGACCCAAATCAGCCCCTTACAGAATAGCACATAAACTAGGGTTTAACCTTCTATCACTCTAGCAACCCATCATCTAATAACTACTCCCTCTGTAAACAAATATAAGAGTGTTTAGATCACTACTTTAGTGATCTAAACTCTCTTATATTTCTTTACGGAGGGAGTACTCCACAATGCCTTCCCTTAGGCCCAAATATGGTGAAGTGTCATGTAGTCGATGTTCACACGACAACACTAAGGGAAACAATAACATACATGTCATCATTAGGGATCTGAACATATAATCTTCCACCAAATAAACCAACTAGCATCATCTACAAGATGTAATCAACACTACTAGCAACTCACAGGTACCAATCTGAGATTTTGATACAAAGATTGAGTACAAGAGTTGAACTTGGGTTTGAGATGAGATGGTGTTGGCGAAGATGGTGATGAAGATTGGTCCTCCCATGATGAGAGGGTTGTTGGTGATGACGACGGCTTCAATTTCCCCCTCCCTAAGGGAAGTATCCCTGACGAAATCGCTCCACCAGAGAGCGAAAGTGCTCCTGCCCAGGTTCCGCCTCGAGACGGCAGCGCTCCGTTCCAAAAGTCTTCTATTTATTTTTCCCAGGGAAAATGGCCTTATATACGAGAAGGTGGGCACCAAAGACTAGCTAGGGGCCCCACGAGCCACCAGGGCGCGCCCTGATGCCTCGTGGGCACCTGGGTGGCCCCCTCTAGTATTTCTTTCTTCCAGTATTTTTTATTTATCCCAAAATAATTCTCCATGAAATTTCAGCTCATTTGGAGATGTGCAGAATAGGTATCTCCGACATAGCTTTTTTAGGCCCAGAATTCTAGCTTTCGAGAATCTCTCTCTTTATGTAAATCTTGCAAATTAAGAGAGAAAAGGCATTAGAATGGTACTACAAAGTATTATATTGGCCAAAAATATTATAAATAACAATAGGAAAACATGATGCAAAATGGACGTATCACTCAACCACAATCTGGTTTTTCGGCTCTAGAGTTTTTTCCTGATGGATCAACTCTAATCCCTTGGAGAGAGGGTGCTCTGAAAAACTTGTCAAAATCACACGGAGCAGCCAACCAACTTTGAAGGCGCGGGGGTGGCTATTTATAGCCAAAGCAATCCTGAGGGGGAAATGACCATTTAGGACAATGACGTCAAACCAATGGCCAACCGACACGTATCTAACAGTCTGCTTTCAAATGCACCCGACAACTTTACCTGAGGAACAAGCAAAGCCGACTCCTTGGTTTGAACATTTCTCTTGCAGCCTAGAAGATTATCATCTCTGTCTAACAACTAAATGCCTCAGAACACAAAGTGATTTCCCTCACATCTGACTTGGGATATGCTTTGCTTAAGCATCAGAGAATCATAAATTTCGAAACACTTCGTCCCCTCTTAATAGTACGGTTGTACTATGACTCAAATAAGAGAAAAAGAATCCATACCATACTACCATAGCCATGCATAGGATGCTCTAGAAACATACCAATGGGGATTTCTAACTCCCTGAGAATGCCATACTCCCCTGCTAGTCTCTCAGATACTCAAGTTACTTTTCGTTTGTTCCTTTTATTGTTATTTACTTTCAAAGTTGTTTCTCATAACAAAAACAATATATTTCCGCCCTCACTTTGTTCAGAGTCTACAACTACTTGCGGGCACAAATCTATAATTCATTACAAGAAGCAACGCCTGATTCATGTGCTCCCCCTGGGATCGATGCTCTTACTTCTGAAAGGATACAACTAAACACTATGCACTTGCAGGCCATCACTGCCCTCGAAGATTGCTGCGACCCTCTAGAATGCAAAGACTCATGATAGATTGAAGTCGCCAAATTTCCTGAAGGATTTGTTGGAAGCTATCGATGTTTCCCATCAATCCAATGTTGAGATATCCATGAGGAAATATTCGACAACTCTTGTAGAGCACCCAATAATAATGAATTTCTTGCTCACGTGTCCCGAAGCGAGAGGATGGTGAAGTGCTTGGTCTATCATAATGACCGATCTTGAAGACGCGAGCTTTTCTCGATGAATAGCTTTATCAATAGTGGGCCTTTGACACCGCCGCCTTATGTGAAGATTGGCAGACACTCTCTGGAATAGGGATAGGTCAGTTCTTCTTCAATCAAGAGATATTAATGCCGATAGATAATAGACTCGATATTTATCTCATAAATTGGCGGCTTAGACTGTGAGGGATTTGCTTGTGCAGAGGTACCAACTTCTTGATTTTGTTTCACAGAGCTTGGATCATCCATTTCCATATCAACATTCTCAGTACAAGGCACTTTGGTCTTCCCGTGGTTGTCATGCGGCAAATTGTCTTCAGTGTGTGTGGGCACAACAACCTTTTCTTTCTCAATGTCATTTGTTCCAGGCTCTTGGGCCTGCTTTTCTTTCTCTTCTTGAGCAGAACACTAAACATCTTCTTTTTTTCATCCGCCTTCTCGTAAGTGACTCGGGAAGGAGATGAGCTTGGTATAACTCTTTCACTAGAATTGTGTTGTCACCTAAGGATCGAACACTAGAAGTTTCAACAGATTCTTCTTGCTGAGCGCTGGGCTCAGACTGATGAATTTTACCTTCCTTAGTCATAGACTTGGAAATATCTGGTACATCTTGCTTGGTGGAGGTGGTGGTGGTGGTGGTGGGGTGCACAAGAACATCTTTCTATGAACATTGTGGGGGGGGGGGGTCTTCAATAACCTGAGGAGTGGGCTTAGGAGGAGGTTGTGAGATCCTGGCTTAATAGGGATGCTAGACTACTCATATCAATAAGGAGTTCTTTCTTTTCTGGGAGCCCATTTGGAAATAAATCCAAAGTTAAGCGTGCTCAACTTGGAGCAATTTTGGGATGGGTGACCGACTGGGAAGTTGGTCACAGGTGCGCACCAGTGAGGACAAAGTGCACAATAAAGACCAGTGTTGATCTATGGGGCCAGTCTAGATCCTGCTAGGAGTAACGTAGAGTAACCAAAGGGTGTGTCTAGGGTGTTACATAGGTGTAGGAATTTTCTTAGCACCCTCATCAGGAATAGTAGTCTCTTGAGCCTCGAGCTTAGGTTCTTCTTCCACAGCTTTCTCAACTGAGATTTTCTTCAGTGGAGGCTATCCAACATTTTTTGTGACCTCCCGCTTGGCTTGGAGTAAGTGCTTCATCACGTCAATATGGCCCTTGACCAATTCATTGCATCGAGACTTTTCAGCTTGATGGTTAGTACAAACTCTTTGCACCATGAAGTCTAGATTAGAGTGGAAAGCCAACCTTCTATTTCTTGTCATAGAGATAGTCTTGTTGAGTTCCATATAATTATCTTGAAGTTCTTGTATGAGAAACTTGGAGGTGGCGGACTTTATTTTCTCACCGGTTTCATCTTTCTTAGCAATAGGAGAAGTCAGATCAACATAAGCTTCTTTGATGTCTTCGATGATTTTGCTAGCTTGCCCAATAACCTCTTTTGGCAGAAGAAAATCACTGACATTGCCATCGAAAGGTTTTCTTGACAAAATGGTCAAGTTTCTCCATGTTTAATATGATCGTAGTAATGAGGAGCTTCATTGTCATCAATAGCGGAAGCTGCAACAACCATCTCGATCGATGGATTTAATGGGAGCAGTTGGTGGCAAAGATGCCAGTGGCTAAATGATTTTTGGAGCGCACACCTTTTTCTTCTTTGCCTCTTTCTCAAAATCATTCTTTTAGATTTCTTTCTTAGAAGCATTCTTTCTGGCTTCTTTCTTAGAGGCATTCTTCTCAACTTCTTTATTAGAAGCATTCTTTGCTTTCTCTTCAGGAGTCGAAAGCTTTGGAAATGGAGGTGTAGGTAATTTTTTTCTGGGCTTTGCAGCGGCCAATGGAGTATAAATGACAAAGACTTACAAGTTAATTGAACTAGCCGATGGATTTGTATTTACCACCTGCTTTATAGTGATGGTGGTGATAGGGGTTTGTGAAGCTTGATCTTCATATTCTGAGGGGGTGGAGCTGGCTGGGTGAGCACTAGCAGAGTCACCTCAGAAGTGATACTGACGAATTCACTTGTTGGAGGTGAGCCATTTGCATCAACACGGACTGGAGGATCATCCTCATCCTACGTAGAATCTTCAAACTCAACCTCTTCTTCAACGAGTTTATTCTTCTTGCCAGATTGCTTATGAATTTTTGATGGGCCATCACCATTATTACCGTGCTTTCTATTTGATCGACCTTCATGGATACCGAGAGCTTTCTACTTCTCAACATCTTTATTCAAGAGCCCGATGTTCTTCTTCTCCTTCAGATTAGCTCGTTCCTTCTTGATCTGTCTCTTGATGACATTTCTCTTATGTTTCTCCACCTTATTTGGATAATCTTTTTCTTCTATTTGAGAGGATGGATTCGCATCTGATGATGGAGGAGGAAGCTAATTCACTTTCTTATCCTTCATTAAGGCCTTGGTGCAGCAATCAACCGAAGGAGGAGTGAAGGCAAATCTCTTCACATACCGAGCATGAACCATCCTGTAGTTAAACCACTTTATTGCCCAGTATCAACGAATCCTCTGTATTTTGCTTCACCTTTGATGGGTTGATTATCCTTCAATAGTTGATACGTCTCCAACGTATCTACTTTTCCTAACACTTTTCCTCTTGTTTTGGACTCTTTGCATGATTTGAATAAAACTAACCCGGACTAACGCTGTTTTCAGCAGAACTACCATGGTGTTGTTTTTGTGAAGAAATAAAAGTTCTCAGGTTGGCACTAAACTTTGCAAGGATTTTTCAATAAATCAGAATTTCTGGAGCCAGGAACCACCGGAGGGGGGCACCTGGGTGGGCACAACCAACCAGGGCGTGCCCCCCTCCAGGCAAGCCCACGTGGGTTGTCCCCACCTGGTGGCCCCGCAGACTCCAACCCTGATACTATAAAATCACATATTTGGAGAAAAAATCAGGGAGAAAGAACACCGTGTTTCACAAGACGGAGTTGCCGCCACCTCCTATTCTTCATCGGGGGGCCAGATCCGGAGTCCGTTTGGGGCTCCGAAGAGGGGGATCTTCGATCTTCGTCATCACCAACCCTTCTCCATCGCCAATTCCATGATGCTCCCCACCGGGAGTGAGTAATTCCTTCGTACGCTCACTGGTCGGTGAGGAGTTGGATGAGATTCATCATGTAATAGAGTTAGTTTTGTTAGGGCTTGATCCCTAGTATCCATTATGTTCTGAGATTGATGTTGCTATGACTTTTCCATGCTTAATGCTTGTAACTTTGGGCCCGGGTGCCATGATTTTAGATTTGAACTGTTTATGTTATCACCATTATATCTATGTTCTAGATCCGATCTTGCAAGTTGTAGTCACCTACTACTTGTTATGATCCGGCAAACCCGGAGTGACAGAAGTCGGGACACTTCCCGGTGATGATCGTAGTTCGAGGAGTTCATGTATTCATCTTGTGTTAATGCTTTGTTCCGGTTCTCTATTAAACAGAGGACTTAATATCCCTTAGTTTCTGATAGGACCCCTCTGCAAGTTCTTTCCATAAGCACGTATGACTATTTACGGAATACATGCCTACATTATATTTATGAACTGGAGCTACTGCCGTGTCGCCCTAGGTTATGACTATTATATGATGAATATCGTCCAACGAATTCACGATTCAATGCCAATGAATTTCTCTCATATTGTTCTTGCTAAGTTACTACTTCTATTGTAACTATTGCACTTGCTACAAAATCATTGTTATCACTGTTACCATTACTATTGCTGTTGCTACTACTATCAAAACTATCATACTACTTTGCTACTGATCACTTTGCTGCAGATAATTAATCTCCATGTGTGGTTGAATTGACAACTCAGTTGCTAATACTTGCAAATATTCTTTGGGTCCCCTTGTGTCGAATCAATAAATTTGGGTTGAATACTCTACCCTCGAAAACTGTTGCGATCCCCTATACTTGTGGGTTGTCAAGACCTTTTTTTGGCGCCGTTGTCGGCGAACATAGCTATATTTGTTGAGTCACTTGGGATTATTATCAAAATATGACTATGAAGAATCTGAAGGATGCTAAGACTTCAGATTTTTCCCTCCAAGACGAGGGGAGGTAAGGAACTGCCATCTAGCTCTGCTCTTGATTCACCTTCTGTTAGAAGTAAACTTGCAACACCACCACATGCTACCAACTCTGATATGTCGCAAGTTATTGATGATGCTACTTCTGCTATGAATGCTACTCATGATGATGCTAGTATCTTGCTTGATGATAATGTGCCACTAGGTGAGTTTCTTGATGAACAAATTGCAAGAGTAAGACATAATGAGATTGTTGGAACTGATGAATAGCTTGAAACTGAAAGTTTTGAAACACCTATTAGACCTAGCTCTCCTAGATATGAATTGCCAAAGGTACCAAAGGTTATGTTATGGATGAGGAGACAACTAGAGGCATTCTTGCTTGTAAGGATAGATATGATTTGGAATAATTATTATGCAAGTATAAAGAAAAGACTTTGAATGCTAAAATGAAATGTGATACTCAGTTTGCTACTTCACCTCTCTTTGTTGAGGATAAGGATTATGAATTCTCTGTCGATCCAGAGTTAATTACTTTGGTTGAATCTGATCCTTTCCATGGTTATGAAACTGGAACTATTGTGGCATATCTTACTAAGTTGAATGATATAGCCACCCTTTTTTCTCATGATGAGAAGATTCGCTATTTTTATATTCTCAAATTATTTCCGTTCTCATTAAAGGGTGATGCTCAGGCTTGGTATAATACTCTTGCTCCTGGTTATGTGCGTAGTCCCCAAGATATGATTTATTAATTTTCTGGAAAATATTTTCCTGCTCATAAGAAACAAGCTGCCTTATAGGAAATATTTAACTTTGTGCAAATTGAAGAAGAGAGTCTCCCACAAGCTTGGGGGAGGCTTCTCCAATTGCTTAATGCTTTGCCTGATCATCCTCTTAAGAAAAATGAAATACTTGATATCTTCTATAATGGACTAACCGATGCTTCTAGGGATTTCCTAGATAGTTGTGCTGGTTGTGTTTTCAGGGAACGAACTGTTGAACAAGCTGAAGAATTATTGAGTAACATATTGAAAAATTATGGTGATTGGATCCTTTCTAAACCACCACTTAAACCTACTCCAATGAAGAGGGGTATCTTATATCTCAGTCCTGAAGATATGCAAGAGGCAAAAAAAATCTATGAAGGAAAAAAGTATTAAAGCAGAGGATGTTAAAATTTTACCACCTATCGAAGAAATACATGAGCTTAAAATACCACCACCACCTAAGGTGGTAGAGGTTAATTCTTTCTTTACTAAAGTTTGATGAAGGTGATATTCCTTGTAATAAATATCCTAGTCAATGTCTTTATGAGTTTGATAATTACATTAGAAAGCAAGATCACTTCAATGCAAATGTTATGAAACAGTTGAAATATAATTCTGATATGATAGCCCGCTTGAGTGACTTGTTATTTAGAATCTCAAATTATTTTAGAGGTGTAGGGAAGCATGCCTCTATGGTTCAAACTCAATTAGAAGATGTAGCTAAATCTCAAAGAGAGTTGCTTGAAGAAATGAATAATAATATCAATGATCATGTTGTTAGAGTAATGACTAGAAGAGGTAGAATGACTTAGGTACCACTTTATCCTGAGGGACACCCAAAAAGAATTGAACAAGACTCTCAAAGAGTCAGAACTGATGCACCTAGTCCTTCCAAAAAGAAAAAAAAAGAAAAATGATAGAACTTTGCATGCCTCTAGTGAACCTGAAGTAGAAAAACCTCCTGATAATGATAATGAAGTATCTATTTCTGATGCTAAAACTCAATCTGGTAATGAAAACTCACCTTCTAATAATGAAAAAGAAAATGATGAGGTTCATGAAGATACTCAACCAAATAATAAAGAATCGGATAATGATGTTGAAATAGAACCAACTGTTGATCTTGATAACCCACAACCCAAGAATAAAATATATGATAAAAGAGACTTTGTTGCTAGAAAACATGGTAAGAAAAGAGAACCTTGGTTTAAAAAACCTCTGCCCTTTCCACCTAAGTCAACAAAAAAGAAAGATGATGAAGAATCTGAACACGTTGCTGAAATGTCGAGGCTAGTCTTTTTGCGTACTCGCTTGGGCGATATCTTAAAAATGTCTCCTTATGTAAAATACATGAAAGACATCATCACCAATAAGAGAAAAATACCGGAAGTTGATATCTCCACCATGCTTGCTAATTATACTGTTAAGGATGGAGTGCCTAAAAAACTTGAAGATCTGGGAATACCAACTATACCTTGCTCCATCAAAAGAAATTATGTGAAAACTACTTTATGTGATTTGGGAGCTGGTGTTAGTGTTATGCATTTATCTTTATATAAAAGACTTGATTTCAATAAACTCACACCTACTAAAATATCTTTGCAAATGGCTGACGAATCAACTGCCATATCGGTATTTGTGAGGATGTGCCCGTTGTTTGTGCTAATGTTACTATCTTAACTGACTTTGTTATACTTGAGATGCCCGAGGACGACAACATGTCGATTATCCTTGGTAGACACTTCTTGAATACTGCAGGAGCTGTTATTGATTGCAATAAAAGCAAGATCACTTTTCATATCAATGGAATGAACATAGGGTGCAATTTCCGAAGAAACAATTCCAAGTGAATGGTATTAATGTTATTGAAAAATATCCGACAATCACTATTGGAAGTTTTCAACTACCTCTACCTACTACCAAAAGGAAATATGAAAATGCTTACTGTTGGGGACATCCATATCCCCATTAAGGTAATTTAGTGTTTTACGAAAGTTCTTCGGTTTCATGCTAATCGGAAGTGGTTGTTAATAAGACTAGATCAACCTTATTAATGAATCATTTTTGAGAGGTATGAAGTTGATGAATTTAGTGAGCACTACCTTCTGTCCCTACCTTTTTGTTTTCTGTTTTATTAGTTAAATAAAATGAAATGCCATGCTTTGTCTGTTTTCTGAGTTTTTCCGTACAGTAAAAAAATGACCAAAAAAGTCCTCAGAATGCTCTAAAAATTTAATACGATTTTTTTCTAAATATTTAAGAATTTTTAGTGCAAATAACACCCGAGGGGGGTGCACTAGGTGGGCACAACCCACCTGGGCGCGCCAGCACCCCCAGGCGTGCCCTGGTGGGTTGTGGTCCCCACGTGGGCCTCCTCACTTATATTTTCGTCCCACATCATCACCTACCTCACTACAAAAAAATACACTTCCATGTTGAGACGTGTTTGACACATTAGGTCACGTTTTCTGTCATGCATGTACATCCATGACGATTTTATGATAGAATCAAGATAGTCATACCTGTGCTGTCGTAGAAGTGTTCCATGACATTACCAAAATTAACCTCACGGAAGTGTGCACTTCCATGACAATAAATCGTGCATTAGAGAAGTGCTTTCGTCAAGGGTGACCGACACATGGCATCGACCGTAATGGGTCGCCGTTAAGCTATGGATCTGGTTTTGGATCCGATAACCCGTTAACAGCCCGGACCAATGGGGATTTTCCACGTGTAAAATTCTCATTGGCCGGAGGAACCACGTGTCGGCTCACCGTTGGGGCAGACGTCATCCACTTATTGGACAGGAGGCACCTATGATAGATCGACACATGGCACGTCCCAACAGTGGCCCATTTCGGTGAAAAAGGTTGGCCTAGTAAGAATTAGCAGGCCGACCCATATAAGGCCTACTTGTGTCAGGTCCATTTAATCCCACGGCCCATACGAGATGTGCGAATTCGGCCCGTCAACGGCCCGTTAATGATTTGACACTGCAGCCCATCGTTAGTTCGAGCCCGTTAACAACCCGCTATATATTTGGGCTCAATATCAGCCCGATGTGGTTTCGTCCTGTTAACGGCCCATTCAAGGGATGGGCCAATTTTCAAGATGTACATCTTTCGGCATTTTAGTGACCCATTTAAGTGTTGGGCCAATTTTCAGCCCGGTGTGTCTTTCAGCCTGGTGACGGCCCATAATTGAGTTGGGCCTTTAGCAGTCGAACCGGAGTTTTGGCCTTTTAACGGCTCATGCTCTTCATGGTCCAATACCATCCCGGTTTATCTTTCGGCCTGCTAAAGGCCCACAACACAGTTGGGCCATTTACACTATGACCTCACTTTCGGCCTCTTCGCTGTCCATGCTCTTCATGGTCCAGTACGAGCCCGCTGTCAATTTCGGCCTGCTAAAGGCCCACAGTATAGTTGGGCCATATGTAGCCCGACCTAGCATCGACCTGTTAACGACCCGTGAAATCAAATGGGCCCGCCTGTTGCCCGCTTTGATGTCGGCCTGTTAATGACTCGAGAGGTAAGAGGCCGACCATTAACTTTCAGCCTGGTAGCGACCCATTAACTTAATGGCCCACTAAAGTTCTTACATGTCTTGGGGCCCAATTAGATAATTTGAGCCCATTACGACTTGCAATTATGCACAGGACCAAAACCGATCAAGCAAAGGTACGACATAGAGGGAAAAACGTTGCACATCCAGCATATATTACAGGAAATTACATCCACTAGGCAATCAAAGATTGATGCCAGTGCAAATAAATGAACAGAACCTAACGATCTACAACGTCACAATCTGCAACCTCAGCGCGGATGACGCCCATAAGCATGTGCACAAGTTCTTGCTGCTTTGCTACATTGTCTCTGAAAACAATGGTCAGTTGTTGTTGCGCACGAATGTGCACCTCTGATTCCTCCACCATTTCCATCATTGCTTCAACCATTAATTAGTTCACAAACATACGTTTTTTCCGTTGCATTCAAGACAAAGGAAATTGAACAGATTCAGATGGCGATTTTGGCAGGCTTGTATTATTGATAGTGGAGAGTGTCTCGACCACTGCATCATAACATTAATTAGGAGGGGAACCGAACAGATTAATCAAGAATTATTGCCATATTACCTAGCCTAGATTTGTTGGAAAGAAACAATGGGGATGCCTTGCTGTTTTCAGAGTTTGTCTTCTTATCTTCAATAGCCTGCACCAAATTAACACACTAGCATTCCTACCACTGGCCAGGTCAGATAATAGGAAAGCAACATTGACACAACGAACGTTCGGGCAACCAGACCACACCAGCCTACACCAAATTAACACAATATGGCAAATCTATCATCAGCCAGGTAAGGTAATACGAAAGCAACATTGACACAATGAATGAATGGGCAACCAGGGCAGCATTACAATTCAGTAATGTGCATGATATGAGATATTACACTCATGCAACTCAGTATGCAAAACTACCAGACAATTTTCCTTACAAAAATCAACATTCTCGCCTTTAACATTTTGCTACAACTGAATTTAGATCAGATAAAGGTTGGATTCACACCGATTAACAAAATACATGCTGATGTAAAAATATAGTGATATACAGCAGGTACTTACATCAACATTGCAGCACAGAGAATTCCCGCAACATACTTTCGTCGAATACGATCCCAGTACAGAAAGTCTTCTATTCTTTAAGCTTATTTTCTAAAAGAGAGATGAGTAAGAAACATGTAGAAAATATGATCAGAATGTCATGAAATTTCATGATGCGAGGACATGCACACGCTTCTTAGATTGGAGTTGACATATTTTTGCTGGACTGGAGCGGACTAGTTCTTTGGCCACTGGAATCTGCTTATTATCAATGGGAGTTGGGTTTCTCTGTGCTGGAGCAGTATCTATGGAAACTGGAGTTGGTTTATTATCTCCTGGCGTTTGGATCTTTTGCAAAGACCTGGTTTGTAACCCTTCAGATTCTAACATAGCCGTCTTCCCCTTGCATGCCTTATATAGAAGAATAGTGCTTCAATTATAAAACATGCTACAAACAGAGATGGAATAGGTACTGAAGAATAGAAAGGCATGACATATTGACATGTATTCCCTCCATCCGGAAATAAATGGATGTGTCTAGGTGTATTTCAGTTCTAGATACATCTAGTTTCATCCATTTCTGCGACATGTAATCCGGACGGAGGGAGTATGATGTAAGAGCTAGGGATACGACAGGACAACAGTGTAAAAAACCTACTTGACTATAAAATTGTATGCTAGTGGAATATATTACAGAAAACACTAAGGCAACATATGCATGTATGATTGGGAAACTAAGTGCAAGAGACAACTAGAACAACACTTCAATGTAAAAAAACATGGTATGGTAGACAGATGAAGTACATACTGATGAATAACAATGCATAAGATATTGAGAAGCATGATGTCCAAACTAAGCAGATGGCATTGCGATAGAGTAGAATGACAGTACTTGAATTTGAAAACATGTTATCATTTAATGGAATAGGTACTAAAAACAGGAAGGCATGCCATATTTACATGCATGATCAGTAGGCGAAGCACAAGGCATTGCAACAGAGTAGATGCACTCCAGGACATTATATGCATGTTGTACCCATATCAAGGGCCAAGTTAGAGCAAGGACCTTATGGGGTGAACAAGATTCATCATCTTTCTGCATGTCCTGTGAAGAACTGCCTATACATGTTCCATCATATTGGGTATCATTGATGTCAAGTTTGTTGGCCGTTACATTGCTCCGTGAGGTTCTTGTGGATAAATCAGTGTGTGCAATTATATCTGACATGCATGGAAGACAAGTGAGGGAGGCCTGGACTAAGGGGTCCTCAAGCGTCCGGTCTGTTATCCATGGGCCAGACAGATGGGCTGTGAAGACATGAAAGCCGAACACTGCACCCGTGTCCGGATTGGACTCTACTTGGCGTGGAAGGTAAGCTTGGCGACCAGTTATGAAGATTCCTTCTTATGTAACCGACTCCATGTAAACCCTAGATTCCCCCGTTGTTTATATAAACCGTAGGGGTTAGTCCGGAAAGGATACATACACATTACCATAGTCATACAGGCTAGACTTCTAGGGTTTAGCCATTACGATCTCGTGGTAGATCCACTCTTGTAACACTCATACTCATCAAGATCAATCAAGCACTAAGTAGGGTATTACCTCTATAGGGAGGGCCCGAACCTGGGTAAACATCGTGTCCCCCGTCTCCTGTTACCATCGATCCTAGACGCACAGTTCGGGACCCCCTACCCGAGATCCGCCGGTTTTGACACCGACATTGGTGCTTTCATTAAGAGTTCCACTGTGTCGTCGATGAAAGGCTCGATGGATCGCCTTGTCATTAAAGACAACATTACCGCCGGGGTAGTTCTGGCCCCGGGCCAAACCCTCCTGCTGGGCGACTTTATTATGATCGCCCGTTCAGCCGCGGAGCCGACGATGATCTCTCGGGCCATCGAAAATCCCCTTTGCATCAACTCCGAGCACTCCAAGAAGATGGATCCGGTTGAGTTTTCCTCCTTAAACGAGCTCCTAGATTGCATCGCCGCTTTGGTAATCGCCACCGATTACGATCAGATCGGGCCTAAAACCGATCAGGGAGAAACCAAAACTCCACTGGTCACCCACCAGATTGCCGTAGTCGTGGATCAGGACGGCGAGTCTTCTTCTATATCAAAGACGGACTATGTTCGGATCGCCGTTGAAGAAGAGCC
Source organism: Aegilops umbellulata (assembly GCA_032464435.1). Classification (NCBI taxonomy): domain Eukaryota; kingdom Viridiplantae; phylum Streptophyta; class Magnoliopsida; order Poales; family Poaceae; genus Aegilops; species Aegilops umbellulata. The sequence continues at coordinate 268,627,872 of CP136059.1, read as the reverse complement.
GGATACTCACCCGCAAAAGGATGCAACTAGCCCTACGAACATAGCATCGAACGGTGGTCCTAAACAATCAGAAGATATTTCGGAACCCGGACTGTCCAGTCCGGAAGGTCGTCAGACTTCGGACAATCGGTTAGGTCGGGGTTCGGATTTAATTCCACCCACCCACCCAGACATAGAGGCTCTCATGAGCATAAAACAACAGTCTCAGGAAAAGGTCCACCACTTCTGGGCCAGATTCCTCCTTGTCAAGGACAAGGTAAAAGATTGCCGTGACGAGGACGCAATATCAGCGTTCTACAAAAATTGCACGGACGAAGGAATCCTCAACGCCATCAATCGCCACCGCATACTGAAATTTGCTGACTTGGCAACCATCATAGAAAAGTACTGCGCGATGGAGAGCGCCTAGGAAACTCGGGCAGCTCACTTGGAACCACCAACCCGTACCCAACTTCCCCTACAGGTGAAAAGGGCGTACCCTCATGGCACGCCCAGTCCAACAGTCAAAAAAAACAAAGCCGCTATACGGCACGACATCGTTCTGGAGGGGTGGCTCGATGGCCCATGCAAAATACATACAACAACAGATACCGTGGCAACCCACAGCCTTAGAGCATGTTGGATACTACGACAGGTAGCCAAGAGCGATGAGGACATCCTTATCAAGGACGCCCCAGAACAGCACCCCCAGAAGACGACGACGACCCAAGAGTATGGACAGTCTTTGAGACATTCGCTTCAAATAACAAGCGCAAAAGGGCACTTCGCGAGCTCGACGAAGTCTGCCAAATTGTTGTAATAAACCCATGGAACGACACGGCCATAACATTCAACGCCGGTGACGAACCAAAGTACAGAACAGTACGAGCACCAGCCGGGTTAGTCCTCAGCCCCATCGTGGATGGGTTTCGACTCACCAAGGTCCTCATGGACGGTGGCAGCGGACTAAATCTCATTTATGAGGACACACTCCACAAAATGGAAATAGACAGGAGCTGCATCAAACAATGTAACACAACCTTCCGGGGAGTTATTCCTAGTCGGGAGGCGCGGTGCACGAGCAAAATCACACTTGACGTGGTATTCGGCACGCCGGAGAATTATCGGTCCAAAGAAATAACCTTCCAAGTGGCCCCTTTCAGCAGTGGGTATCACGCCTTGTTGGGGCGGGATGCTTTTACACGCTTCCAAGCTATATCTCACTACGGATATATGAAGCTCAAAATGCCTGGACCAAACGGTACAATCACTCTCGTTAGTGATCCGGACATAGCACTCCGCGCTGAAAACAAAACCGCATCCCTGGCCCGGGAAGCGCTTTTCGAAGCCCTCACGGCCGAAGAATTAATTGCACTACGCTCCATAGTGGACAGGGACAATGTGATCCTTGACAAAGGTTCCAAATCCACCTCATTCAAACCAGCAGAAGAAATAGTTAAATTCCAGGTCCACCCAACGGACCCCAAGAAGGCAACATCTATCGGAGCTCAACTGAACCCAACAGTTGATGCCGCACTACGGGAGTTCCTGCGTGTAAATTGGGACATATTTGCCTGGCACCCTTCAGATATGCCAGGAATCCCACGCAAGTTGGCCGAAGATAGCCTCAACATATTAAAGGGATTTAAACCAGTCAAGCAAGCACTAAGGCGCTTTTCCGAACCCAAGCGACAAGCCATGGGGGAGGAGCTGGCCAAGGTCATCGAGGCCGGATTCATTAGAGAAATCAAGCACCCGGACTGGCTGGCAAACCTGGTGATGGTACCAAAGAAAGATAAATCCTGGCGCCTATGTGTCGATTTCAAGGATCTCAACAAGGCTTGCCCTAAGGATCCTTTTATCCTTCCCCGCATTGATCAAATCATTGACGCCATTGCAGGACACGACTCACTGTGTTTCCTTGATGCATATTCCGGATACCATCAAATCAAAATGAAGGAATCCGATCAAGCTGGAACAACATTTAGTACCCCATACGGGCCATTCTGCTTCAATACTATGCCCTTCGGGCTCAAGAACGCCGGCGCGACATACCAACGCATGATCCAAACATGCATGGAGAAACAGATCGGCAAAACGGTAGAAGCTTACATTGATGACGTTGTCATGAAGACCAGGCTTGTCGAAACACTAATAGACGACTTACGTCTTACGTTTGACAACATCCGGGCATATGACATTAAGCTCAACCTGGAGAAGTGTGTCTTCGGTGTCCCCGCTGGAAAACTGCTGGGCTTCATAGTTTCCAATAGAGGAATCAAAGCAAATCCAGCTAAAATCCGAGCTATGTCACAGTTGGCTACACCAACAGACCTCAAACATGTCCAAAAGTTCGCAGGATGCATGGCAGCACTAAGCCGCTTTATCTCCAGACTAGGAGAAATGGCACTACCACTCTATCGCCTCTTACGGCGCACGGATAACTTCGAATGGACAGACGCGGTGACTACCGGACTGGAGGAAATAAAGACCCTCCTAGCAAGCAATCCAATCCTCGCCGCACCAAACGCATGTGAACCCATGTTGCTATACATATCGGCAACACATCAAGTGGTGAGCGCCGTGCTCGAACGAGAACAGGACGAACACAAATTCCCACTTCAAAAGCCAGTATACTATGTATCCACTGTCCTCACACCATTCAAATCTTGGTACCCCCACTACCAAAAGATAGCATACGCAGTTTTCATGGCATCCCGCAAGCTACTACACTACTTCCAGGAGTGTTCAATCACGATGGCTTCTGAGGTCCCACTCAATCACATAATTAACAACCGCGATGCCACGGGACATATCGCCAAATGGGCCATAGAGCTACTTCCATTCGACATAACATACAAGCTACGTCGAGCCATCAAATCTCAAGTGCTGGCCGACTTCATCGCCGAATGGACAGAGGCCGAACTCCCTAAAGAGTATGGCGCATACTCAAATTGGGTCATGTATTTTGATGGTTCCAAAATGTTGGCAGGACTAGGAGCGGGAGTCGTATTAACATCCCCTACTGGAGACGTTGTCCAGTATGTACTCAGATATTATATGCAGACTCCAACAACGCAGCCGAATACGAGGCCCTACTGCATGGTCTTCAGATGGCCACATCCATGGGCATACAACGCCTGGAGGTGCGCGGGGACTCGAACCTCACGATATCTCAGATAAACGGCGACTTTGACACGAAAGATCCAAAGATGTCGGCTTATAGCAATGCCATATTAAAAATGTCGGCTCGGTTCAAAGGACTTGAATTTCACCATGTTGCCTGAGAAAGCAATCAAGCAGTGGACGTCCTGGCTCGCATCGGCACTAAGCGCGACCCCGTCCCACCTAACATCTTCTTGGAAAGGCTCTTTAAGCCATCCGTGGTGTGGCAAGGGGAGGGCGGCAACCACAGTTCAGATCCGATCACAACCTCAAATCCCAAACATACAAACTGTACCGGGGGCTCAGCCACCGAAATAACACCATCGGCCCATCTCATTATGGTAGTCATTGCCCCATGGACCGAACACTTCTTGGCCTACATTGATAGGAAGGAGCTTCCCGACGACCAGAATGAGGCTCACCGCATTCTCATGCATGCGAAGGCCTACAAGGTCCACGACGGAGAGCTCTACAAGAAAAGCACTACCGGAGTACTTCAAAGATGTATCTCCGAAGAAGAAGGGTGGCAGCTGTTAGCGGAAATTCACGCTGGCCTTGGCAGACACCACGCCGCAGCTCGGGCCCTCGTTAGCAAAGCCTTCCGCACTGGGATTTATTGGCCGATAGCCCGAGCGGACGTGCAGGACCTTGTCCAATGCTGCGTCGGATGCCAACTCTTCGCCAACCAAAGCCACATGCCCCCAACTGCCCTGCAAACTATCCCCATTACATGGCCTTTCGCGGTCTGGGGCCTGGATATGGTCGGACCCCTTAAAGGGGTAAGCCATAAGGAAAAAAATATCTGCTGGTTATGATGGACAAATTCACTAAGTGGATAGAGGCTAAACCGATCAAATCGGCTGAGTCCGGCCCGGTGATTGACTTCATATCCGGTGTTGTGCACCGGTATGGTGTCCCACACAACATCATCACCGACAACGGCTCCAATTTCACAGCCGGCGAGGTAAAGACCTGGTGCACTAATCTGGGTATTAAACTCGATTACGCCTCCGTCTATCACCCACAAACCAACGGTCAAGTCGAACGAGCCAATGGTCTCATTATGAGCGGCATCAAGCCCAGACTAGTGCGGTCCTTGAAAGAATCAGACAAGCACTGGGTCGAGGAGCTCGACTCCGTACTCTGGGGGCTGCGGACCACGCCCAACCGTACTACCGGATACACGCCTTTCTTCATGGTGTATGGCGCAGAGGCCGTATGTCCTGCGATATTATTCACGACTCACCTCGAGTGCGTATGTATGAAGAGAGAGAAGCCGAGCTCGATCGGCAGGACATCCTAGATGCCCTGGAGGAGGAACACGATGTCGCAAAAGCCCGTTCAGCATTCTATCAACAACAGGCTCGAAGATACCAAAGCAGAGAGGTACGAGCCAAGACTTACAATGTTGGCGAACTCGTTCTACGCCTGCCGGAGAAGAAAAAGGACAAGCTCAAGCCCAAATGGGAGGGTCCCTTCATAATTTACAAAGTTCTCACCGGAGGAGCGTACCGTCTTCGTGATGCATTAGACAATCTCCTCGAGCCAAACCCTGGAACGCGGCCAGATTCAGAAAATTCTATGCCTAGCGCCGAACTCCTTGTTCGTCTCCTTCTCCCCTATAGTTTCCATTATTTTTCTCTCTTTTCTGATTTCCTTTTTCCTCTTTACTTTAAAGTTTCGGTATGGCTAGACCGCACACCGCTAACACATACATATTTCAAATATGTATGTCCATTATACCTGGGGGCTTCTTGGACAGAAGATTTTTATCATCATTCTTCGAGCATCAAGCTCTCGACATATGAGTTCTTTCATATGTACCTTTTCTTCACCACTATATGCATCGATATGACTTAAGTTTTGGCCAAGCTGGGTTGCCTGGCTCCTGTTCTTATGCCCTACGTTCCCGTTAGTTCGGCTAGGGCATAAAGGGAGCACCTCTGCGATTGCTACTGCCGGGTCATCTGGATGTGCACCTCAGATTGGGTGAAGCCGAAAGCTAGCGTTCTTAAGGGAATATTCGGTCGGTGAATTAAAGACGTTTTTTTTCAATTACTATATTGGTAACCCCCAGACGTTACATAACCGGTGATTTTTCCATCACAACTCGGACATGTACATTAATACATGCACACCCAGGGAAACGAACCCTTAACGGAACTATTCTCTCTGGAAGATGTTTCTTATGATTTAAATGTAATATAACATAACTAGCAGAATACAACTTGTCTGTTCAAGCAACTATGACCCCTACGCCTAGTTTTCCAGGCATGCCCCGGCCTATTCGGTCGCGAGGGTATCCGGAAACACTCCGCACCCTTGAGTCCGGAGGTTGAAGCAAAAAGGTCTGCCATGACAAATGCTATACAATTCAGCTAGAATTACACAGGGCAAGGAAAATACATAGTCACTTGGACTCAAACACTTCCCTCTCTATACCATCCAACAGACGGTCTAACTTACAATACGGTTGGGAATATTTGGCGGCCACCTCTAATTGGTCGTATACTAAACTAACGGGAATTTCTTCCCCATTTGACCCTAGTGGTCCGACCCTCGCCATGTGATTAGGGTCAAGCTTGGTATATCGCTTACATTATTTTGAGAGATGAAAACCTTATGCTCACGTTCTTCACTTAAATTTGCTTGAGCTTGTCTAAAGCAATTGCAACTTATGAAATTAGTCCTAAAGTGATAGATATTGAAGAGGGATATAATAAAAACTTTCATGAAGATCATTGGACAAAATAAACTTGATTCTTCATAATAGTTTTGCGATATGGAGATAATAATATGTGAGTCATGTTGGTGAGTAATTTTGCTTTAGTAAGAATATTGGTGTTAATATTTGTGATTCCCCATGCAAGCACGAAAGTCAGTAGTTATGCAATGAAATTACATCCTACTTGTGGTGCATTATCTGGTGTTAGTTATGCTTAATGCTCGCTTATGTGATTTTTCGTTTCTTGGTTGGTTGCTTCTCAATAATTTTGCTAGCCCCAACTTGTACTAAGAAGAAATACTACTTGTGCATCCAAAATCATTGAACCCAGTTTCACCATATGAGTCCACCATACCTACCTATATGCGGTAGTTCCATGCCATTCTAAGAAAATTTGTATGTGCCATCTCTAATTTTCAAAATGAATTTCCTTTTTGTGTGCTCGTATCGCTCATGAAGCGGCAGGAGTGGCGAATATTTTCCATGCTAGATGTGTTATTCTCAAGATGAGTATTTATTCACTTGTCATTGCACGAGAGTATGGTGGTAATAGGGATGCCCAGTCTCGAAATGAAAAAAATATTTACTTTATGTTGTCAAATAATAAATTCCTTGTAAAGTGTTGGTATGGACAATACCCGTGGATACAGCTAGCCGTGGAGTGTGAAAGAATGGTGGAAAAGGAATAAACTTTATTTTTTGTTTGGGAACCGCCTATGATATATATAACATGGAAGGTGTTGGTATTTACTCCGTCGCTTTCATTGACAGGAAAAGTATGCCTCTCAAAAAGAAATTTTATCTCTCAATTTAAGCTTTGAGCTCTGGCACCTCTACACATTCCTACTTCCCTTTGCGAAGGGCCTTTCTATTTACTTTATGCAATTTTCATTTTTTTATTTGAGTCTCCATCTTCTCTTATAAAGAACCAACTAAGCGGCACTATGATCGTACTTGAGCATTGGGTGTAGCTAATGTGCGGGTCTGTTTCATGAATGGATCAATGATTGAGCATGATGGGCTAGGGATAACTTTCTTTAGTGTTGATATTTTGAAAGACATGGTTGCTTGTTGATATGCTTGAGTATTGAAATCTTCATGTCAAAACTAGACTATTGCTTTGAACCATACAAAATTCCATATGTCCATGCTACAAAAGGGAAGAATTTGTGATGAACATGTTAGGCAACATTCCACATCAAAAATTATGTTTTTATCATTTACCTACTCATGAACGGGTAGGAATTAAACTTGGGGATGCTGATATGTCTCCAACATATCTATAGTTTTTGCTTGTTCCATGTTGTTATATTATCATTCTTGGATGTTTTACAATCATTTTATAGCAACTTTATATCATTTTTTGGCACTAGCCTATTGAAATAGTGGTCAGTGTCAGTTGTTGTTTTTGCTTGTTTTTTACTTCACAGAATATCAGTACCAAACGGAGTCCAAATGCAGCAAAACATTTTGGAGAATGTTTATGGACCAAAAGGAACAACATGGGCCAAAGAAGTATGAGAGGGGTGCCCCGAGGGGGGCACAACCCACCTGGGCATGCCTGGGGGCCCAAGCGCGCACTGGTGGGTTATTCCCACCTCGGTGGCCTCCCGCACCACCTCTTCACCCTATAAATTCCCAAATATTCCAAAAAACCTAGGGGAGTTGATAGATCAGAAGTTCCACCGCCGCAAGCCTCTGTAGCCACGAAAAACCAATCTAGACCCCATTTCGGCACCCTGCCGGAGGGGAAAACCATCACGGGTGGCCCTCTTCATCATCCCTATGGTCTCCATGACGAGGAGGGAGTAGTCCACCCTCGGGGCTGAGGGTTTGTACTAGTAGCTATGTGTTTAATCTCTCTCTCTCTGTCTCTCTCGTGTTCTTGAGATGTCACAATCTTGATGTATCCCGCGCTTCGTTAATATAGTTGGATCATATGGTGTTTTCCCCTCTCTATCTTGTTGTGAATTGAGTTTTCCCTTTGAGATTACGTTTTATCGGATTGAATACTTTTATGGATTTGAGAGCACTTGATATGTCTTGCATATGAATACCCGTGGTGACAATGGGGTATTATATTGATTCACTTGATTTATGTTTTGGCACTCAACTCGCGGACTCCCGAGGTGACATTGGGGTAATCTATGCATAGGGGTTGATGCATATTTTCCTACTTTGTCCGGTAGAAATCTTGGGGAACTCTTTGAGGTTCTTTGTGTTGGATTGAGTATTATGACTTTGAATTTGCTTTGATTTTATTTTAGTACGAACACTTCATAGATCGATCGGAAAGAAAGACTTGGTGTTATTTTAGTGTGAACTCTTGATAGATCGATCGGAAAGAATTACTTGGTGTTATTTTAGTACGAACTCTTGGAATGATCGATTGGAAAGTACTTCTACAAACAAGTTCTTCTTATGTTCTCCAATAGATAAGAACTTTGGAGTGATTCTTCATCGCATGTTGAGGTATGGTTATATGATCCAATTAGATTAGCATTGTTGGCAGATTGCACTAGCGAAAGTACGGACCCTAGGCTTTGTTTTCAAGCATTGCAATACCGTTTGTGCTCACTTTTGTTACTCGTTACCTTGCTGTTTTTTATTGTTACCATTATAAAAATCAATATGTACTATCCATATTACACTTGTATCACCATCTCTTCACCAAAATAGTGCACCTATACAATATACCATTGTATTTGGTGTGTTGGGGACACAAGAACCTCTTTGTTATTTGGTTGAAGGGTTGTTTGACAGAGACCATCTTCATCCTACGCCTCCCACGGATTGATAAACCTTAGGTCATCCACTTGAGGGAAAACTTCTACTGTCCTACAAAATTCTGTGCTTGCAGGCACAACACGAGTCTACAAGAATAAAGTTGCGTAGTAGACACTAGTTACCAATCACGTAATAACTATTTAACCTAGAACATCACACAATTTGTCATGTCATTCTATGAGTCAAGTCCTTCATTAATATATTCACTACCAGAAACAAAAAATTACTTTCTTGAAAATTTCAGGTTCTTTCAGTGATGTGCGCCCATTCCTTGTAAGATGTGAAAGTGTTAGCATTGGTGCAAAGTTAACACAACTTCACATTTCTGAAATCCAGGATATTTAGCTCACATAGTAATGTGCAGAATATTTTCTCGTTGAGAGGTTTGGTGAAGATATCAACCAATTGTTTCTTGGTCTTGACATGATTGATAGTAATTTCCTCATGAAGAAAATGATGCATGGTGTCAATATGCTTCATCCATGAGTGTTGCACTTGATTGTGTGCAATCTTGATGGCACTCTCATTATCATAGAGAAGAGAAATCTTCTTCAGCATGATGCCATTGTCCTTGTGAGTTTGGTTCATGCAAAACTGAGAGCGGCATGCACCCGCAATAATATATTTGGCCGCAGTCGTGGAGAGAGATACACAATTCTGCTTCTTCGAAGACCAACACACCAATGATCTACTAAGAAAATGACATGTCACATAGGTAGATTTCCTATCAACATGGCCACTAATAACCCACGTATAGGGGATCGCGACAGTCTTTGAGGGTAGTATTTCACCCATATTTATTGGTTCGACACAAAGGGAGCCAAAGAATATTTATGAGGCTTAGCAGTTGAGTTGTCAATTCAACCACACCTGGGAAATTATATTTTTTCAAGAAAGTGTTTAGTAGCACAGTAGCAATAGTAATAGGAACAGTAAGAGTAGCAAATTGTTACAACAGCAGCAACGAAAGTAACTTAACAAATATCAATATGCGAAAAGCGTAGGGATTGGATCAACGATGGATAATTGTGTTGGATGATATTAATCATATAACAGTCACAACCTAGAGTGACACACAATAGCTACAATTCATCAATATAATGTAGGCATGTATTCCGTATATAGTCATACATGCTTATAATAAGAACTTGCATGACATCTTTTGTCCTACCCTTCCGTGTTAGCAGGGTCCATAAGGAAATATAAGGGATATTAAGGTCTGCTTTTAACGGATAACCTGATCAAAGCATTAACCCATGGTGAATACATGAACTCCTCATCATACTATAATCACCAAAAAGAATCCCATTTTTTATCACCTTGGGTATGCAGATCATAACACGTAATAGCTGCATACACCTTGCAAGATAGGATCAAGAGCTCAAATATATTCATGAAAACATAGAGGGTTCAGATCTTAAATCATGGCACTCGGGCCCTAGTGACAAGAATTAAGCATAGCAAAGTCATAGCAACATCAATCTCAGAACACAATGGATACTATGAATCAAGCCCTAACAAATTGACTCGATTACATGATAAATCTCATCCGAATCCATCACCATCCAGCAAGCCTGTGAAGGAATTACTCACTCCTGGTGGTGACCATCATGGAATTGTTAATGGCGGATCGTTGATGATGACAACGATGTCGAATCCCCCTCTCCGGAGCCCCGAACGGATTCCAAATCAGCCCTCCCGATGAAGAATAGGAGGTGGCGGCGGCTCCGTATCGCAAAACGTGATGAAAAATTTCTCTGTAATTTTTTCTCCGCGAGATGGTACTTATGGAGTCGGACTTAGGGAAAACGAGGCTCCAGGGGGCCACAAGCTCACAGGGCGCACCTTGGGGGGTTGGTGCACCCCCTGAGCTGGTGGCTCCTGCGTGGCCCCCTCCAGTAGTTCTCTTCGCCAATATTTTTCATATATTCTATAAATATTCTCCGTAAATTTTAAGCTCAATCCGAGAACTTTTATTTCTGCAAAAAATAACATTATAGCAATTTTGCTGAAAACAGCGCCAGTCCAGGTTAGTTCCATTCAAATCATGCAAATTAGAGTCCAAAACAAGAGCAGAAGTGTTTGGAAAAGTAGATACGTTTGGGACGTATCAACTCCCCCAAGCTTAACTCATTGTTTTTCCTCGCAATTTAGTTGATAAACTCGAAGTGATAAAGAAAAACTTTTACAAAATCTTTTGTTCTCGTTGTTGTATATATACTTAACTAGTGTTCAAGTTTTCAACAAAGATTATGAACTCACCATATGAACCGCTTTTCTCGTGCAATGACAAGTGAGTAAACACCCATCATGAGAATAACCCGCTTAGCATGGAATATACTGACCGCCCCCTGTCGCTCCATGAGCGGTACGGGCACACAAAACATATGCTTATTTGAATGATTAGAGGTGGCACATGCAAATTTACTTGGAACGGCAGAGTAATACCGCATATAGGTAGATATGGTGGACTCATTTGGAACAACTTTGGGTTTAAGGATTTGGTTGCACAAGCAGTATCCCCACTTAGTACACGCGAAGGCTAGCAAATATATTGAGAAGAGACCAACTAGAGAGCGAAAACGATCATAATCATGCATTGAGAATAATTAACATTGAATACTAGCATGCGTAGGATATAGACACCCTGAACATAAATATTGTGGAGGCTGCGTTGGTTTTTAGTCAACTACATGTGTGAACATGTGCCAAGTCAAGCCACTTAAATCATTCAGAGGATACCGTACTATCATACTACATCATAACCATTTTAAGGCATGTTGACACTAAAGATAAATCATTATCCGCTCCTAGTTATTTAAGCATGGCATGAACAACTATAATCTCAAATTGTCATCACAAACATGTTTACTCATAATATGTTGAATTAATAGCGACTGATTTAAACATATTTACAAAAACGAAAACAAGAAGAGTTCATACCAGCTTTCCTTCACCGCAATCACTTCATCAAATTATTGTCATTATTGCCTTTCACTTGCATGACTGAATGGTGTGAAAATAATAATAGCGCAAGTGTGCCATGGACTAAGCTAGAATCTATAACATTTTATTCAAAGGAGAACACAAGGTGAAAGTGAAACTATCCCTGGGTGGTTTTGGTAATTCCTAACAACATATAGCTCATTGAACTAATACTCTTTCAAGATGATCATTTCAGAAAGTTCAATGATTGGCATGGCATGGACTAGGAATGTGGACCCCTCAAAATGCTAAGGACACATATTGGCTCAAGCTCAAGACTCTACATTTTCATTCTAGTGATCCAAGATCACAATGCTTCCATAGGAAAAGCCAATACTATTAAAAAGGGATGAGGTGTTGCTTAATGGCTTGCTTGCTCAAAACGCTTAGTGATATGCTCCAAAAGCCCTCAACCACTTTCTCATATCCACATATGTCCCAAACCAAAAGTCAAACTCGGCCCCATTGATTTGATCTATCCGGCGCCACCGAGTTCATTTGACATAGCCATAGCCAGAAACCCTAATCAGTTCGGTCTCACCGATAGGGATCTTGGTCTCATCGATATGGGATTGCAAACTCTCTGTTTCCCTTCGTAACGTTTTGGCCTAACCGAGATGAGCGAATGGTCCCACCGAGTTCGCAATGCAAACTCTCTATTTCCTCTTCGTAATGTTTCGGTCTTACCGAAATGAGCGATCGGTCCCATCGAGTTTTCCCTACCAACTCTCTGTTTGCCTATTACAATAATCGATCTCACAGAGTTCCCTTCATCTGTCTCACCGAGATTACGTTATGCCATAACCATAATGAAATCGGTCCCACCGAGTTGACATGTCGGTGCCACCAAAAATCCTAACGTTCACATTTTGAACTAAATCGGTTTGACCGAGTTTGAGTATTCGGTCCCACCGAGTTTGGTAAATTGTGTGTAACGGTTAGATTTTGTGTGGAGGCTATATATACCCCTCCACCCACTCTTCATTCGTGGAGAGATCCATCAGAACGTGCCTACACTTCCAGCATTCATTTTCTGAGAGAAATCCACCTACTCATGTGTTGAGACCAAGATATTCCAATCCAACCACAAGAACCTTGATCTCTAGCCTTCCCCAAGTTTCTTTCCACTCAAATAATATTTCCACCAAATCCAAATCTGTGAGAGAGAGTTGAGTGTTGGGGAGACTATCATTTGAAGCACAAGAGCAAGGATTTCATCATCAACACACCATCTATTACCTTTTGGAGAGTGGTGTCTCCTAGATTTGTTAGGTGTCACTTGGGAGCCTCCGTCAAGATTGTGGAGTTGAACCAAGGAGTTTGTACGGGCAAGGAGATCGCCTACTTCGTGAAGATCTACCCTAGTGAGGCAAGTCCTTCATGGGAGATGGCCATGGTGGGATAGACAAGGTTACTTCTTCGTGGACCCTTCGTGGGTGGAGCCCTCCGTGGACTCGCGCAACCGTTACCCTTTGTGGGTTGAAGTCTCCATCAACGTGGATGTACGATAGCACCACCTATTGGGACCACGGGAAAAATCTTCGTGTCTACATTGTGTTTGCTCCCTCCAAACTCCTCCCCTTTACCTTCATATGCAATGATTTACATTCTGCTGCTATACTCTTACACTTGCATTTGTAGGTTGATTACTTGACTTGTGATAAGTTACTAAAATCTGCCAAGACTTAAAATTGGGAAAAGACTAGATTTTTATTTGGTCAAGTAGTCTAATCACCCCCCTCTAGACATACTTTCGATCCTACACAAGGTAATATGTGCACTTTGTTAGATCAACAATAAAGCACATGAGAGCCACTCAACATTTTCATCATGGTTTTCTCCTTATGACGACTCAAAGAAAATAAAATAATTTCAGAGAAATACAATGAAATATTTTTGGAATTTTTAGTTTTTCTGAAGAAAACAAACTAAGGAGGAAAAACGAACACGAGAAAAACTATTTACACAGGAAAGCTCCCAACAAACAGACAAAGAAGCGAGAAATATTTTTGGGTTTTCTTTTACTACTATGAACTAACTTAACAAGAAAGAAAAACCAAAAAGAAGTGAGAAATAATTTTGGATTTTCAATGTTTTTCAAACACACAAGAAGAAAGCGGAAATGAAACTAACATGGATATACAATAAAAGAGGAAGAACACTGACAACTGCAGTGAATGTGAGATACATGAATGTAATGTGGTGTGAAATACGTACTCCCCCAAGCTTGGGCTTTTGGCCTAAGTTGGTCTACGACCACTCCTGTCCTGGATAATACCTGTGCTAGTAGTTCGGGTTGTACTGGATCGCGGCTGCCACAGCTTAGCGAGCTGCCTCATTACGACATGCTCCTCAGCCTCCCCCTCAAGTATAAAATATATTTGTTTTTCCTTAAAGTTAAATATGGCGGGAGAAAGCAAAGTAATATGGACGACACGACGCATATTAAAGATTAGTATGTATCAAAGTGGTGTGTTATTCCTTTCAAGAAACTGGTGACGTTACATAGCCTCATAATCTAGGTAGCTAGCTAGGTGGCAATAAGGTGTCAGTTTCTCTTATGGGATGTGTCGTGGATTTGTCACGGCAGATGTCCTTAGTGTCAGGACTTAGTCGCGAGGCCAACGCATCCATGTGGTAGCTTGAGAGGGGTTGAGTGGGACGAGAGACGCAGGGCGGATCAACACGCAAGACAAGGGTTTAGACAGCTTCGGGCCCCGGGAAACATCATCCGGTAAAAACCCTACATGCTGTTTGAGGCTAGGTCTCATTATCATCCCGAGGGAGACGCCGTAAACCGGCTCTTGTGTCTAGCCCTAGAGATTATTGATTGCTTGTAGCTTGTCGCTTCTAACTTCTCCCCCCCCCCTTTGGGGAGCCCTGCCCCTCCTTATATATGTTGAAGGGGCGGTTTACATGTGGAGTCCTATTAGGATTAGGACTAGTCTATCTCTAATACAAACCGGATACAAGTCTTGGTCTTAACTCCTTGTAATGTGAATATTCCTTTCCTCTTAAACCGACCCACAATAGTTGAACCGGCCTTCTAGGCCTTGGGTCTTGTCATCCGTCTGATCCACCCGCCGGTTTTACCAGTGAGTCATAACGACCAAACGGATTGCTTGTAAACCGCCAAGGTCAGGGCGGGTCTTCAGATAAACCGCCAAGTCCGGCCGGGTTAACTTCCGGCCGGTTTACACCGCGGGGTATATCCCCGACATTAGCCCCCAAGTTTAGCTTGGATTTATCCATGGTAAACTTATGCTGCAAATAGACATAAGAACAAATTTGATAGGCTGTACTCCGGGTTAAGAATTCTTGTGAACCGGCACCTGATCATCCTCAAGTCCTTGTCATTTCCTCCTTCTAGAAAATCCAGGTCAATAAGCCAGCGTCATACTCAATTTGCTGACATTGGTTTCTCACAGAAAAATATTGTGAAGAAATAATCCAGTTGAGTCAGCTTCCAAAACGCCGGTTTAAGAAATATTGGTCTTGAAATATTCATCTGATATTCAGCCGGTTTGAAGATGACCCCGGTCTTGAAAACTTGCCGGTTTAACATTACCAAATGGCCGGGTTATAAAAACTGATGACCCCGGATTATGATTGTTGCAGACATCGGTTTATGAAAAACTTTCTTCGATAATAATATAATACCTGTAGCCCCCAAGTGCCGGGTTGTAAGCCTGCAGCAACCTGGGACTTGTAATTGACTGATGCCCATAAAACTTCAACCAATGTAGCCCCCAAGGGCCAGGTCATTATGTAATAATCAGCAGGGACTTTGTAAATATAATCTTGTAAACTTTGACAGCAATGCGTAGCTCCCAAGGGCCAGCTCAGTAAGGTAATATTGAGCTGGGACTTTGATATATATACCTCAATAAAAATAACATCATATGATGTAACCCCTCATTATGGGGCTTGAATCCACGTCCACAAGGTTAAGAGCTTTGTGCTTTACCAACTGAGCTACATCCCTTGCATATTTGATGTAATCTCAATTTTGAATAATGTAGCCCCCAAGTGCCGGGTTGTAAGCCTGCAGCAACTCGGGACTATTCCTTCAATTGTAGAAAATGATGACCATTGCGCTAAAGCGACTTTGAAAACCTTAATCATAACATTAATAACCATAATAAAAATCCAGCCATGTTGGCTATTCAAGATAACATAATCTGGTATGAAAACCTTATTCATCCAATATCATAAAGAAAATTCAGCCAAGTTTGGCTATTTGAATAATGTAATCCAATAATATATAAGCGCATGATTCCAATGGCGCAATCCAAATATATACTGGCGACTTATAGCCCAAAGCCAGTCCGGTTTAATAAACACCGGATAATTTCTCATCATATACTGGCAATTTTATCGTCTTCAAAGCCAGGCCGGTTTAACAAACACCGGATAAGTTATCATCATACTGGCGACTTATCGTCTTAAAGCCAGGCCGGTTTAACAAACACCGGATAAGTTATCATCATACTGGCGACTTATCGTCTTAAAGCCAGGCCGGTTTAACAAACACCGGATAATTTATAACCATGCGTTATTCAACCTGTTTCTGCATACAACAAGTTTAAAGTGTCCTGGCGGTTTACCGCCGGACGGGTCATAATGCCCAACATTTAAGAATAATCAAATATGAAATATATCATACCTGTGATATAGTCGGTTTACCAACTTTCCATAGCAGGGGAATTTTGAGTAATGATAACTTCCATATTGCGCTGGTTTATGATAAAAACGTACCCGGCTGTGATAAACACCGGTTTAACAATATATAATACTGGTGACTTGTAGTCAAACCAGACCGGGCTGATAATCTCCGGATTATAACTTGATCATGTACCCACAACTTGTAGTTGAAAGCCGAGCCGGATTGATAAATACCGGTTTACTCCATAATAGGATGGTAACAGAAAATCAAACCGGGCAGATAATCTCCGGTCTAAGAATGGACCGTGTTTCGCCAATTTATAATTTGACAATCGAACCGGTTCAAGAATTGTCGGTTTAAAATCGCAACAAAAGAAATACTTATAAAAACAAAATTTCAAGCAAAGGCAATGATAAAACCATTTGCAAAAAGAAAGGCTCTACTGAGCTGGTCAGATGGTGTTACCATGGTCAGACGCAACCAAGCTCCCCGAAGGCGTAGCGATGGTGCCAGTCGGCCATGTCCCCAAAAGACTCGTGGCATTATGCCGGCCAAGTGGCATTGCATTGGTTCGGATTCGACCAAGCCCCCAAGTGGCATAGTGGCCTAGGGCCGATCAAGTGGCATTGCATTGGTTCGGACACGACCAAGCCCCCAAATGACTCATTGGCTAAAAAGCCGATCAGAAGGCATTACCATCATCAAGACATGACCGAGCTCCCATAAGGTGTAACTACGGTTCAAGTCGATTAGGTCCCCAACTGACTCAGTGGCAAATGTGCCAGCCAGAAGGCATTACCGTCGTCAAGACATGACCAAGCTCCCCGGAGGTGTAGCTACGGTTCAGGCTGACTAGGTCCCCAACTGACTTTATAGGGATAGCTATGTTCTCTTTGGTTCGAATACGACCTATGTTTGAACAGGAAGCCCCGTGTTTGAATAGCTATGTTCTCTTTGGTTCGGATACGACCTATGTTTGAACAGGAAGCCCCTTGTTTGAATAGCTATGTTCTCTTTGGTTCGAATACGACCTATGTTTGAACAGGAAGCCCCATGTTTGAATAGCTATGTTCTCTTTGGTTCGAATACGACCTATGTTTGAATAGGAAGCCTCATGCTTGAACCGGGATATTGAACCGGATATTAAGAGCTTCAAAGCTTTGTGGGAGACATCTTTCCCTTGAACCGGATTTTAAACCGGAACCTTCATTTTCAGCCAGAAATTTTCTGATGGCCTTTTAAACTCGAACTTGCGAGAAGTTAATTCCTTTTTGAACCGGATATTGTTAAACCGGATCTGAGCGCTTCAGAACTTTGTGGGAGAATAGATTTCTCTTGGACCGGATTGTAAACCGGATATTTGAGAGCTTCAGCCAGGTTTCAAACCAGAATTCTTTCTGATGATCCGAAACTTCTTCATTGAGTCGGGATTTTGTAACTGTCATATACTTTCTAAGCCGGAAGTTTTCTGACGGCCTTTAAATTTTTATCCACATAACAGTCGCCTCCGGGATCGGGCTATCTTTCCCTCCATCGTCCTCGGGTTCTTTAAACCGGCTGAAACTGGCAAGACTTGCTGCGTCATATCATCGTAGCCCCCAAGTCTCAAGGTGACTCGAGGAGTTGGCTTTGAGATTCTCCATATTTGACCGTGATATAAATCGGTATAACTTGGATATCATTGGTGTTGATAACACGATGTGAATACACAGAGGGTTGAGGTGACTGCGGCGAGTTGTAAATGATCCCGTATGAACCGTGTCAGCAACTCGGCCAATGGTTCCTTCGAACTGGTGATTTCAAGTTAACCAAACCGTAGCGGCGGCGACTTGTGCGCCTGCCCATTGATCCACCGAGTACAGACGGCGGTTGATGATAATTTGCCCCCAATTTGAAAGAAAACCGGGCTACCCAAGCTGTGACTTGTTCATACTCAATAAATGGCTCATGCAGACAGGCGCGGCCCGGTATGTTGATGTAGACCGGACTGCGGGGGATGGCAGCTTGTGCACGCGCTATTGGGTAATTTCGCGTAGTCCTGACGAGTTAACGCGGACTGGATCGCGATATAAACCGGCACGGGTTGTCCAATAGGTCAGCGATATCATAATTCCTTTTTGCAATAGACAATTTGTCCGGATGGATTTCACTTGATATATCACGCCGGGGGTTATCCACCGTAGAGTTGATGATCACCATGTCGGCCTCAGGAGTTGTAAACCGGCGCAGACGGAGAGTCACCTGCGGGCATTATAAACCGGCGCAGACGGAGAGTCAGCCTATACGGGTGTTGTAAGCCGGCGTAGATGGAGAACCGGTCGCGTGTTGATGTGAACCGGACCACCGGCGGTTTATGCGCGTCCTTTAAGCAGTGTGGAACGGTCAAAAGCCAATATATAATGACGCCGGTGCACGCTCCATATGCATGGTGTAACACCAACGTTGTGGTGAATAATTGTCCTGCATATAAAAATATACAAAACCAACGTAATTGTTCTTTTTACAAAAACAATATATGTAAAAAAAATAGATTTAGATGGATATCACCTGATATGTTAGGCCGGAAATTATCCACAGCGGCGGGCGGTTCGCCGCACTGGACGGGTCAACTAGTCTGACCACTGCGGAGATGGCCGGTTTGGTGGTGGAGTAACACGGAGGCGAAACGATGAGGCCGCGTCAGCGGCGGATGGCGATTCTCACCACCAACAGAGGCCGGGCGGAGACGCGGCTGCGGCAAAGCGGCCCATGAACAACCCAGCCAAGAGCAATGGTGGTTTAGCGCGGGATGGAGCCAGCTTGGTGCAAAGGCGGAAACAGCGCGGGCGAGTATGCGGTGGCGAGGCGAATTAGCATGCGTCCGCGTGTGTTATAAGGGTTGTTTAACACCCGGCAGCGGCTCAGTAGAAACGGCAGGGCCGCGTTGGAACAGCAGTAGGAAACAGGGCCGAGGCAGGGGCTTGAGCAGCTTCACACCAGAGGAAATAGCAACTGCCAGTCCGGCGATTCAGCAGTGGCGGCCTAAAGTAGGTAACAGCAGAAAACGAGCCGGATCATTGCGCGTGTGCGCTCGGAGTACCAGCAGAAACAAACCGGATGGCCGTGCGCTGGAGCATTGACCTGTTGATCAACCAATCCGATCCTGTGTGGTAGTCTTTTACCCAAACATGCACGCCCACGTGAAGCAGTTTCAACCAATATAGATTGCCTCCTTGCTCTCGTTTTATAGGAACACGATCCAAAAGCATTACCAGCTCCATCTTCTCATCTTGACTGACATGCACATGCTTAAACTCTTCGCTCGGAGAGAATAATCGACACAGCTCAATATCACCCATTGTGCGAACGATTGGCGAGGCACAGGCGACTCGTGGTGGAAACCGGGATGGTTGACATGTCCACGCCCACACCCTCCAGATCGTGCCCCCTTTTCGTTTGACAGTCTGGTCAACTGGTATTATCTTTTTTGAACAAGAACTTGACGACCCGTCGGTGGCGCTCAGGCATCTGAACCGGAACGGCTCGTGGCTCGGGAGATCAGGGCGGTCCTTTGCAAGGAGGAGCAGACGCGGCAACCCGACAGAGCAAAGGCGGCGAGCAATCGGCCCGACGCGGAACAGGCTCGGAGCGAAACGGAGCTGGTCCGCACGCGCAAGGGCAGCTGGGCACGGTGACTTAGCACCGGTGAAGCAGGACCCGGCAGTCGCGGCATGGGCACAAGGCCGGTGTAAATAACTTCTCAGGCAAGGACGACTCAGCAGGTACAGGCGCCGGTAGGCACGGCGGATTTAGAGCAGCGGCGGCCGAGGCCGCTCCGGCAAGGGCGGCGCAAGGCGGATATAAGCAGCAGGGCAGGTCGTGCTCAAACGCGGGCCGGCTCTCGGGCGCGGTGGCTCGAGGCGTATTCTAGCTGAACCACAACAGCTCGGACAAGAGGCGCGGCCGCAGAGGTGCGCGGCGGCGAGGCTGGCTCGAAGCGACGGAAATTGTGTCCACACCCACGGCCTGGCGGGTCTGACGAAGCGGAAGCGCGGCCCGGTTGGAGACGGAGGTGGTGAAGCCGGTTCGACACGGCGCGAGGTAAGGTGGGCCGTGGCTGGGTCACGGGGCGACCCCAGGTTCGGTAGCAACGGCGACGATGAGGCCGGGTCAACTTGACCTGGCTGCGGTTCAACAGGCAAGGCCATGGCGGCGTAGCAGAAGGAGGAGCGGCGACTCAACCAAGGTAGAGCAAGGCCGCGCCGGCCGTTCATCGTGGCGAATCCGGGTTGTGAAGGCAAACGACGCGCAGCACTGACTTGGACAGAAGGCGGAGTCCAGTCCAGCCACGGGTTACGGACGCAGAAAACGTCAAGGCGGCCCAAAGCAGAGGGACACGACGGGTCAACCCAGCCGGTTTTGACTCTTCTCCGGGTTGCAGTTGGTTTCGACGAGACGCAGCAGTGGATGTACGATTCTGACGTAGCTATATGGTAGATGTCCTAAATAGTCTTAATCTCCTGCTCGGCATCAGCCATCGATCCATTGTTTTAACTGATCGCCACATACACATGCGGCGGCAACAAACCCTAACTTTTCACCGGGTTATCCTCGAGACATGGCAGTTTCAACTTGATAAACTCAGAGTTAATATGAATCCTTCCGTGCGAACTCTTCCTGATCCAGATATTCACGACCAGCTTCTTGATCTTTTGAAGTGATCCCTTCAAGAACTCAACACCAACGTGCGCTAGCACCAACGGTGGCCGCCAACTGTCGTGGATTTGTCACGGCAGATGTCCTTAGTGTCAGGACTTAGTCGCGAGGCCAACGCATCCATGTGGTAGCTTGAGAGGGGTTGAGTGGGACGAGAGACGCAGGGCGGATCAACACGCAAGACAAGGGTTTAGACAGCTTCGGGCCCCGGGAAACATCATCCGGTAAAAACCCTACATGCTGTTTGAGGCTAGGTCTCATTATCATCCCGAGGGAGACGCCGTAAACCGGCTCTTGTGTCTAGCCCTAGAGATTATTGATTGCTTGTAGCTTGTCGCTTCTAACTTCTCCCCCCCCCCCCCTTTGGGGAGCCCTGCCCCTCCTTATATATGTTGAAGGGGTGGTTTACATGTGGAGTCCTATTAGGATTAGGACTAGTCTATCTCTAATACAAACCGGATACAAGTCTTGGTCTTAACTCCTTGTAATGTGAATATTCCTTTCCTCTTAAACCGACCCACAATAGTTGAACCGGCCTTCTAGGCCTTGGGTCTTGTCATCCGTCTGATCCACCCGCCGGTTTTACCAGTGAGTCATAACGACCAAACGGATTGCTTGTAAACCGCCAAGGTCAGGGCGGGTCTTCAGATAAACCGCCAAGTCCGGCCGGGTTAACTTCCGGCCGGTTTACACCGCGGGGTATATCCCCGACAGGATGCCAAGATGAGCGGCTAATCGGGTAGCATATATTTCTCCCAAAAGATCACCTACAAGAGCATTATTATGCAAGCGACGTGCAATGATGGCCCCCATGTTAATTTTTTATCTCTCAATACTGCACTCTTAAGAATACTCAAATCAGGTGTGCGTAAGGGACTAGGGTCTTGTTTGCCATTAATGCACCTACCTAGGAGCAGAGCAAAATAATGGATAGCGGGAAAGTGAATGCTCCCCACCCCATCTTGCGTTAAGCCTCTAGTTTCACCTCTAGTACTACTCATAAGAAAATCATTGCAATCAACTTTACAAGGTTCAAGTCATGTACCCCAATATGGAATTCTACAAGCCTCACTAAATTCCTCAATGGCCATGCGGAAGGACTTTCATATAAATTAAACATAACATCATGAGAAGTGCGATGAGATACATACTTGAATTTCCGCACAAAGGAATCAGTGAGATCATGGTAATGCGAACACTTATTTCCCAAGAAGTCCGTCTGCTCAGCATTATGTATGTACATATCAAACTCTTCCTTAATGCGGGCTCGAATCATGAAGGAGTTAGACGGCCATTCGCATGGTTCCACCATAGCATCCCACGGCGGTTCAAGGTCCTGCTCACGCATTGCAATCCTTGGAGCACTCTTGCTCTAAGAACCACCATGGAATATCTTCCTAAGCATTTTCCTTTTCTCTGAATTTTTTTACTTTTAGTCCATCAAAACAAAATTGAATAAAACTTAACAAAATTGATAGTAACTACTCCCACAAGTGCCTAGAGGCTATATCATGCATCAAGACTACTTTGGACCATAAAAATTAAATATGCAAGCTTACAAACATGGTCACCACAGTAGCAAAAATTTGTGAAGTATAAAGCACAAAAACAAAAACTAATTAGACCATTGAAGGAGTAACATACCAAGGAGTAATCCCCCAAAACATTTTCAGAAATGGAGCTCCGAGCAACAAGATAAAATATCACATGGAAATGAGCAAGAACACGGGTTTGAAAGTAATGGTGATTTTTTATGAGGTAGGAGAAGGCAATGGGTGGCTGGAATAAGTGAGGGGGTCCTTGTGGGACTGGCAAGCCCACTAGGCGCGCTCAAGGGGTAGGCGCGCTGTGTGAGCTTGTGGCTCATAGGTGCGCCCCCTGGGGTGTGTTCAGTCCAAAAGTTCTCAAATCTTACAGAAACTAAATTTTTAGGTCATTTAGAGAACTTTTATTTTCAGGATATTTTTTATTACACGAAAAATTCAGAAAACTGGATAATCATGGCATTTTTACTTTATTAAACTTTAAATAACAAAGATCAAATAGTAGATACAGTAGGTTGTGCTTACTGAATTCGTCGACCACATGCCGCTCAAAAAGAACACATTAATAAGGTTGATCAAGTCTTATTAACAAACCATTTCCGAGTAACATGAAATCGAAGAATCTTCATATAACACTAAGTTACCTCAACGGGGATATAAATACACCCAACAATAAGAGTTTCATATTTCTTTTTGACTGAAGGAAGAGGAAATTTGAAACCTCCAATAGTGATTGTAGCAATCTTTTCAAAATGTT
Organism: Aegilops umbellulata; assembly: GCA_032464435.1. Taxonomy (NCBI): domain Eukaryota; kingdom Viridiplantae; phylum Streptophyta; class Magnoliopsida; order Poales; family Poaceae; genus Aegilops; species Aegilops umbellulata. Next base: position 268,604,569 of record CP136059.1, on the reverse strand, counting down.
GATACTATTCATCAAAAGAGGGAGCTAAAGGATTGGAGTATCACCAAAGAACTAGCTATGGACAGGGATGCGTGGAAGCTTGCTATCCATGTGCCCGAACCATGAGTTGGTCGCGAGATCTTATGGGTTTCACCTCTAGACTACCCCAACTTGTTTGGGACTAAAGGCTTTGTTGTTGTTGTTGTTGTTGTTGTTGTTGTTGTTGTTGTTGTTGATACTATTCATCAAACTTTGTTTCCTCGGGAAAAAATGTATGCTAATTACCATTGACATGAAAAGTAACATTGCTTTTTTTGCAATAATTAACAGCCCCTACAGTATTCAAAAAGGGTGTTCTAAGGATAATCGACATAGTGTCGTCCTCGGGCATATCAAGTATAACAAAGTCTGTTAAGATAGTAACATTTGCAACAACAACGGGCACATCCTCAAATTCCAATAGGTATGGCAATTAATTTATCAGCCATTTGCAAAGATATTTTAGTAGGTGTGAGCTTATTCAAATCAAGTCTGCTATATAAAGAGAAAGGCATAACACTAACACGGACTCCAAAATCACATAAAGTAGTTTTAACATAACTTCTTTTTATGGAGCATGGTATAGTAGGTATTCCTGGATCTCCTAACTTCTTAGGTACTCCACCCTTAATAGAATAATTTGCAAGCATGGTGGAAATTTTAGCTTCAAGTATCTTTCTTTTACTAGTGACAATATCTTTGATGTATTTAGCGTATGGAGGGAAGTTTAGTAGCGAAAGGAATGGGTTTCTGAAGCCAAGGTTGTTGTTCTCTACCATGCTTCCTAGCAATGAAATCACTTTTATCATATCTTTTATTCTTAGGAGGTGGGTTCTCAAGATCAACAATAGGTCCTATTTCTACATTATCAAGTTCCTTATCGTTATCTTGTTGAGCATCAACATGAGCATCATTTTCATTATAATCATCACTAGGTGGATGTTCATTACCAGATTGTGTCTCAGCATCAGAAATAGAGACATCATTATGATTCTCAGAAGGTTTTTCTATCACAGGTTCACTAGAAGCATGCAAATTCTATCAATTTTCTTTTTCTTTTTCTTCTTAGATGAACTAGGTGCATCAACATTAATTCTTTGAGAATCTTGCTCAATTCTCTCAAGATGACCTTAAGGGCATAGAGGCTCCTGAGTCATGCTACCACCTCTAGTCACAACTCTAATAGCACGATCATTCATTTCATTAAGCAAATCATTCTGTGACTTAGCTATTTGTTGTAGCTTAGTATGAACAATGGATGAATGTTTACCTAAGACCATAACATCATTACCAATTCTAAACATCAAATTACTCAAACGATCAATCATGAAAGCATTACGTTTCAATTGCTTGCTAACATACATATTAAAATGCTCTTGCTTAACAATGTAATTATCAAATTCATCCACGCATTGACTAGCTGATTTAATATAAGGAATATCACCTTCATCGAATCTCATAAGATAATTTACCTCTACTACCTGTGTCGGGGTTTCAAGCCCATGTATTTCTTCAATAGGTGGTAAATTCTTAACATCTTCATATTTAATACCCTTTTCTTGTTGGGGAACGTAGTAATTTCAAAAAAATTCCTACGCACACGCAAGATCATGGTGATGCATAGCAACGAGAGGGGAGAGTGTTGTCCACGTACCCTCGTAGACCGAAAGCGGAAGCGTTATGACAACGCGGTTGATGTAGTCGTACGTCTTCGCGACCCGACCGATCAAGCACCGAAACTACGGCACCTCCGAGTTCTAGCACACGTTCAGCTCGATGAGGATCCCCGGACTCTGATCCAGCAAATGTCGGGGAAGAGTTCCGTTAGCACGACGGCGTGGTGACGATCTTGATGTTCTACCGTCGTAGGGCTTCGCCTAACCACCGCTACAATATTATCGAGGATTATGGTGGAGGGGGGCACCGCACACGGCTAAGAGAACGATCACGAAGATCAACTTGTGTGTCTAGAGGTGCCCCCTGCCCCCATATATAAAGGAGCAAGGGGGGTGCGGCCGGCCCTAGGAGGAGGCGCGCCAGAGAAGTCCTACTCCTACCGGGAGTAGGACTCCCCCCTTTCCCTAGTTAGATTAGGACTTGGGGGGAAGGAGGAGAGGGGGGAAAGGAAAGGGGGGCGCCGCCCACCTCCTTGTCCAATTCGGACTTGGGGGGGGGAGGAGCGCGCGGCAGCCCCTAGGCCTCCTCTCCTCTTCCTCCACTAGGCCCATTAAGGCCCATTAGGTTACCGGGGGGTTCTAGTAACCTCTCGGTACTCCGGTAAAATGTCGATTTCACCCGGAACACTTCCGATGTCCAAACATAGGCTTCCAATATATCAATCTTCATGTCTCGACCATTTCGAGACTCCTCGTCATGTTCGTGATCACATCCGGGACTCTGAACAACCTTCGGTACATCAAAATATATAAACTCATAATGAAACTATCATCGTAACGTTAAGCGTGCGGACCCTACGGGTTCGAGAACAGTGTAGACATTACCGAGACACGTCTCCGGTCAATAACCAATAGCGGAACCTGGATGCTCATATTGGCTCCTACATATTCTACGAAGATCTTTATCGGTCAGACCGCATAACAACATACGTTGTTCCCTTTGTCATCGATATGTTACTTGCCTGAGATTCGATCGTCGGTATCTTAATACCTAGTTCAGTCTCGTTACCGGCAAGTCTCTTTACTCGTTCCGTAATACATCATCTCACAACTAACTCATTAGTTGTAATGCTTGCAAGGCTTATGTGATGTGCATTACCGAGAGGGCCCAGAGATACCTCTCTGACAATCGGAGTGACAAATCCTAATCTCGAAATACGCCAACCCAACATGTACCTTTGGAGACACCTGTAGAGCTCCTTTATAATCACCCAGTTACGTTGTGACGTTTGGTAGCACACAAAGTGTTCCTCCGGCAAAATGGAGTTGCATAATCTCATAGTCCTAGGAACATGTATAAGTCATGAAGAAAGCAATAGCAACAGACTAAACGATCGGGTGCTAAGCTAATGGAATGGGTCATGTCAATCACATCATTCTTCTAATGATGTGATCCCGTTAATCAAATAACAACTCTTTTGTTCATGGTTAGGAAACATAACCTTCTTCGATTAACGATCTAGTCAAGTAGAGGCATACTAGTGACACTCTATTTGTCTATGTATTCACACATGTATTATGTTTCCGGTTAATACAATTCTAGCATGAATAATAAACATTTGTCATGATATAAGGAAATAAATAATAACTTTATTATTGCCTCTAGGGCATATTTCCTTCAGTCTCCCCCTTGCACTAGAGTCAATAATCTAGTTCACATCACCATGTGATTTAACACCAATAGTTCACATCTTTATGTGATTAGTTCACATCTCCATGTGACTAACACCCAAAGGGTTTACTAGAGTCAATAATCTAGTTCACATCGCTATGTGATTAGCACCCAAAGAGTGATCATGTTTTGCTTGTGAGAGAAATTCAGTCAACGGGTCTGTCACATTCAGATTCGTAAGTATTTTGCATATTTCTATGTCAACAATGCTCTGGACGAAGCTACTCTAGCTAATTGCTCCCACTTTCAATATGTATCCAGATTGAGACTTAGAGTCATCTGGATCAGTGTCAAAACTTGCATCGACGTAACCCTTTACGATGAACCTTTTTGTCACCTCCATAATCGAGAAACATATCCTTATTCCATTAAGGATAATTTTGACCGCTGTTCAGTGATCTACTCCTAGATCACTATTGTACTCCCTTGCTTAACACAGTGTAGGGTATACAATAGATATGGTATACAGCATGGCATACTTTATAGAACCTATGGCCGAGGCATAGGGAATGACTTTCATTCTCTTTCTATCTTGTGCCGTGGTCGGGCTTTGAGTCTTACTCAATTTCACACCTTGTAACACAGGCAAGAACTCTTTCTTTGACTGTTCCATTTTAAACTACTTCAAAATCTTGCCAAGGTATGTACTCACTGAAAAAACTTATCAAGCGTCTTGATCTATCTCTATAGATCTTGATGCTCAATGTGTAAGTAGCTTCACCGAGGTCTTACTTTGAAAAACTCCTTTCAAACACTCCTTTATGCTTTGCAGAATAATTCTACTTTATTTCTGATCAACTATATGCCATTCACATATACTTATCAGAAATGTTGTAGTGCTCCCACTCACTTTCTTGTAAATACAGGCTTCATCGCAAGTCTGTATAAAACTATATGCTTTGATCAACTTATCAAAGCGTATATTCCAACTCCGAGATGCTTGCACCAGTCCATAGATGGATCGCTGGAGCTTGCATATTTTGTTAGCACCTCTAGGATTGACAAAACCTTCTCGTTGCATCATATACAACTCTTCTTTAATAAATCCATTAAGGAATGCAGTTTTGTTTATCCATTTGCCAGATTTCATAAAATGCGGCAATTGCTAACATGATTCGGACAGACTTAAGCATAGATACGAGTGAGAAACACTCATCGTAGTCAACACCTTGAACTTGTCGAAAAACTTTTGCGACAATTCTAGCTTTGTAGATAGTAACACTACTATCAGCGTCCGTCTTCCTCTTGAAGATCCATTTATTTTCTATGGCGTCCCGATCATCGGGCAAGTCAACCAAAGTCCATACTTTGTTCTCATACATGGATCCTATCTCAGATTTCATGGCCTCAAACCATTTCGCGGAATCTGGGCTCATCATCGCTTCCTCATAGTTCGCAAGTTTGTCATGGTCTAGTAACATGAGTTCCAGAAAAGGATTACCGTACCACTCTGGTGCGGATCTCACTCTGGTTTGCCTTCGAGATACGGTAGTAACTTGATCTGAAGTTACATGATCATCATCATTAACTTTCTCACTAATTGGTGTAGTAGTCACAGGAACAGATTTCTGTGATGAACTACTTTCCAATAAGGGAGAAGATACAATTACCTTATCAAGTTCTACTTTCCTCCCACTCACTTCTTTCGTGAGAAACTCCTTCTCTGGAAAGGATCCGTTCTTAGCAACGAATGTCTTGCCTTCGGATATAGAAGGTGTACCCAACTGACTCTTTGGGTATCCTATGAAGACACATTTCTCCGATTTGGGTTTGAGCTTATCATGTTGAAACTTTTTCACATAAGCATCGCAGTCCCAAATTTTAAGAAACGACAACTTTGGTTTCTTGCCAAACCATAGTTCATACGGTGTCGTCTCAACAGATTTAGATGGTTCCCTTTTAACGTGGATGCAGCTGTCTCTAATGCATAACCCCAAAACAATAGTGGTAAATCGGTAAGAAACAACATAGATTGCACTATATCCAATAAAGTACGGTTATGACGTTCGGACACACCATTATGTTGTGGTGTTTCAGGTGGCATGAGTTTGTGAAACTATTCCACATTGTTTTAATTGAAGACCAAACTCGTAACTCAAATATTTGTCTCCGCGATCAGATCGTAGAAACTTTATTTTCTTGTCACGATGATTTTCCACTTCACTCTGAAATTCTTTGAACTTTTCAAATGTTTCAGACTTATGTTTCATCAAGTAGATATACCCATATCTGCTCAAATCATCTGTGAAGGTCAGAAAATAACGATACTCGCCGCGAGCCTTAACACTCATCGGATCGCATACATTAGTATGTATTATTTCCAATAAGTCAGTTGCTCGCTCCATTGTTCCAGAGAACGGAGTCTTAGTAATCTTGCCCATGAGGCATGGTTCGCAAGCATCAAGTGATTCCAAAAGCCCATCAGTATGGAGTTTCTTCATGCGCTTTACACCAATATGACCTAAACCGCAGTGCCACAAATAAGTTGCACTACCATTATTAACTTTGCTTCTTTTGGCTTTCAATATTATGAATATGTGTATCACTACGATCGAGATCCAACAAACCATTTTATTGGGTGTGTAACCATATAAGGTTTTATTCTTGTAAACAGAACAACAATTTATTCTCTTACTTAAATGAATAACCGTATTGCAATAAACATGATCAAATCATATCCATGCTCAACGCAAACACCAAATAACACTTATTTAGGTTCAACACTTATCCCGAAAGTATAGGGAGTGTGTGATGATGATCATATCAATCTTGGAACTATTTCCAACACACATCATCACTTCACCCTTAACTAGTTTCTATTCATTCTGCAACTCTCGTTTCGAGTTACTACTCTTAGCAACTGAACCAGTATCGAATACCGAGGGGTTCCTATAAGCACTAGTAAAGTACACATCAATAACATGTATATCCAATATACCTTTGTTCACTTTGCCATCCTTCTTATCCGCCAAATACTTGGGGCAGTTCCGCTTCCAGTGACCAGTCTGCTTGCAGTAGAAGCACTCAGTTTCAGGTTTAGGTCCAGACTTGGGCTTCTTCACTTGAGCAGCAACTTGCTTGCCGTTCTTCTTGAAGTTCCCCTTCTTCCCTTTGCCCTTTTCTTGAAACTAGTGGTCTTGTTAACCATCAACACTTGATGTTTTTCTTGATTTCTACCTTCGTCGATTTCAGCATCACGAAGAGCTTGGGAATCGTTTCCGTTATCCCTTGCATATTATAGTTCATCACGAAGTTCTACTAACTTGGTGATGGTGACTAGAGAATTCTGTCAATCACTATTTTATCTGGAAGATTAACTCCCACTTGATCCAAGCGATTGTAGTACCCAGATAATTTGAGCACATGCTCACTGCTTGAGCTATTCTCCTCCATCTTTTAGCTATAGAACTTGTTGAAGACTTCATATCTCTCAACTCGGGTATTTGCTTGAAATATTAACTTCAACTCCTGGAACATCTCATATGGTCCATGACGTTCAAAACGTCTTTGAAGTCCCGATTCTAAGCCGTTAAGCATGGTGCACTAAACTATCAAGTAGTCATCATATTGAGCTAGCTAAACGTTCATAACGTCTGCATCTGCTCCTGCGATAGTCTGTCACCTAGCGGTGCATCAAGGACATAATTCTTCTGTGCAGCAATGAGGATAAACCTCAGATCACGGATCCAATCCGCATCATTGCTACTAACATTTTTCAACTTAGTTTTCTCTAGGAACATATCAAAATAAACATAGGGAAGCAACAACGCGAGCTATTGATCTACAACATAGATATGCTAATACTACCAAGACTAAGTTCAAGATAAATTAAAGTTCAATTAATCATATTACTTTAAGAACTCCCACTTAGATAGACATCCCTCTAATCCTCTAAGTGATCACGTGATCCATATCAACTAAACCATGTCCGATCATCACGTGAGATGGAGTAGTTTCAATGGTGAACATCACTATGTTGATCATATCTACTATATGATTCACGCTCGACCTTTCAGTCTCAGTGTTCCAAGGCCATATCTGTTATATGTTAGGCTCGTCAAGTTTAAGTTGAGTATTCCGCGTGCGCAACTGTTTTGCACCCGTTGTATTTGAACGTAGAGCCTATCACACCCGATCATCACGTGGTGTCTCGGCACGAAGAACTTTCGCAACAGTGCATACTCAGGGAGAACACTTATACCTTGATAATTTAGTGAGAGATCATCTTATAAAGCTACCGCCGAACTAAGAAAAATAAGATGTATAAAAGATAAACATCACATGCAATCATAATATATGTGACATGATATGGCCATCATCATCTTGTGCCTTTGGTCTCCATCTCCAAAACATAGTCATGATCTCCATCGTCACAGGCATGACACCATGATCTCCATCATCTTGATCTATATCAATGTGTCATCATATGGTCGTCTCGCCAACTATTGCTCTTGCAACTATTGCTATCGCATAGCGATAAAGTAAAGCAATTATTTGGCGCTTGCATCTTATGCAATAGAGAGACAACTATAAGGTTTTGCCAGTTGCCGATAACTTCAACAAAACATGATCATCTCATACAACAACTTATATCTCATCACGTCTTGACCATATCACATCACAACATGCCCTGCAAAAACAAGTTAGACGTCCTCTACTTTGTTGTTGCAAGTTTTACGTGGCTGCTACGGGCTTAGCAAGAACCAATCTTACCTACGCATCAAAACCATAACGATAGTTTGTCAAGTTGGTGATGTTTTAACCTTCGCAAGGACCGGGCGTAGCCACACTCGGTTCAACTAAAGTTGGAGAAACTGACACCTGCCAGCCACCTGTGTGCAAAGCACGTCGGTAGAACCAGTCTCGCGTAAGCGTACACGTAATGTCGGTCCGGGCCGCTTCATCCAACAATACCGCCGAACAAAAGTATGACATGCTAGTAAGCAGCATGACTTATATCGCCCACAACTCACTTGTGTTCTACTCATGCATATAACATCAACACATAAAACCTAGGCTCGGATGCCACTATTGGGGAACGTAGTAATTTCAAAAAAAATCCTACGCACACGCAAGATCATGGTGATGCATAGCGTACCCTCGTAGACCGAAAGCGGAAGCGTTATGACAAAACGGTTGATGTAGTCGTACGTCTTCGCGACACGACCGATCAAGCACCGAAACTACGGCACCTCCGAGTTCTAGCACACGTTCAGCTCGATGACGATCCCCGGACTCCGATCCAGCAAAGTGTTAGGGAAGAGTTCCGTCAGCACGACGGCGTGGTGATGATCTTCATGTTCTACCGTCGCAGGGCTTCGCCTAAGCACCGCTACAATATTATCGAGGATTATGGTGGAGGGGGGCACCGCACACGGCTAAGAGAACGATCACGAAGATCAACTTGTGTGTCTAGAGGTGCCCCCCTGCCCCCGTATATAAAGGAGCAAGGGGGGTGCGGCCGGCCCTAGGAGGAGGTGCGCCGGAGGAGTCCTACTCCTACCGGGAGTAGGACTCCCCCTTTCCCTAGTTGGATTAGGTCTTGGGGGGAGGAGGAGAGGGGGGAAAGGAAAGGGGGCACCGCCCCCCCTCCTTGTCCAATTCGGACTTGGGGGGAGGGGCGCGCGGCAGCCCTAGGCCTCCTCTCCTCTTCCTCCACTAGGCCCATTAAGGCCCATTAGGTTACCGGGGGGTTCTGGTAACCTCTCGATACTCCGGTAAAATGCCGATTTCACCCGGAACACTTCTGATGTCCAAATATAGGCTTCCAATATATCAATCTTCATGTCTCGACCATTTCGAGACTCCTCGTCATGTCCGTGATCACATCCGGGACTCCGAACAACCTTCGGTACATCAAAATATATAAACTCATAATGAAATTGTTATCGTAACGTTAAGCGTGCGGACCCTATGGGTTCAAGAACAATGCAGACATGACCGAGAAACGTCTCCTGTCAATAACCAATAGCGGAATCTGGATGCTCATATTGGCTCCTACATATTCTACGAAGATCTTTATCGGTCAGACCGCATAACAACATACGTTGTTCCCTTTGTCATCGATATGTTACTTGCCTGAGATTCGATCGTCGGTATCTTAATACCTAGTTCAGTCTCGTTACCGGCAAGTCTCTTTACTCGTTCCGTAATACATCATCTCACAACTAACTCATTAGTTGTAATGCTTGCAAGGCTTATGTGATGTGCATTACCGAGAGGGCCCAGAGATACCTCTCTGACAATCGGAGTGACAAATCCTAATCTCGAAATACGCCAACCCAACATGTACCTTTGGAGACACCTATAGAGATCCTTTATAATCACCCAGTTACGTTGTGACGTTTGGTAGCACACAAAGTGTTCCTCCGGCAAACGGGAGTTGCATAATCTCATAGTCATAGGAACATGTATAAGTCACGAAGAAAGCAATAGCAACATACTAAACGATCGGGTGCTAAGCTAATGGAATGGGTCATGTCAATCACATCATTCTTCTAATGATGTGATCCCGTTAATCAAATAACAACTCTTTTGTTCATGTTTAGGAAATATAACCATCTTCGATTAACGAGCTAGTCAAGTAGAGGCATACTAGTGACACTCTATTTGTCTATGTATTCGCACATGTATTATGTTTCCGGTTAATACAATTCTAGCATGAATAATAAACATTTATCATGATATAAGGAAATAAATAATAACTTTATTATTGCCTCTAGGGCATATTCCCTTCATTTCTTTCATAGATTTCTTTACCTCTTGCATATCTTCAGGACTGAGGAATAGAATACATCTCTTCTTCGGAGTTAGATTTGGTGGTGGCTCAGGCTGTGTCCAATCATCGGCATTTCTCAATATATTATTCAATAGTTCTTCAGCCTATTCAATAGTCCGTTCCCTGAAAACACAACCATCACAACTATCTAGGTAGTCCCTAGAAGCATCGGTTGGTCCATTATAAAAGATATCAAGTATTTCATTTTTCTTAAGAGGATGATTGATATGTCTCCAACGTATCTATAATTTTTGCTTGTTCCATGCTGTTATATTATCATTCTTGGATGTTTTACAATAATTTTATAGCAAATTTATATCATTTTTTGGGACTAACCTCTTGACATAGTGCCTAGTGCCAGTTGCTATTTTTTGCTTGTTTTTTACTTCGCAGAAAATCAATACCAAACGGAGTCCAAATGTAGCGAAAATTTTGGAGATTTTTTCTGGACCAAAAGACATCTGTTGGGGCAAAGAAGTGCCAAAGGGGGGCTCCGAGGGGAGCACAACCCACCTGGGCGCGCCCTGGTGGGTTGTGCCCACCTCAGCCGCCTCCCGCATTGCCTCTTTGCTCTATAAATACCCCGAAAATGAAAAACCTAGGAGAGTCGGCGAAACACAATTCCAGCCGCTGCAAGTTCCAGAACCACCAGATCCAATCTAGACACCATCACGGAGGGGTTCATCATCCTCATTGGTGCCCCTCCGATGATGCGTGAGTAGTTCATTGTATTCCTACCGGTCCGTAGTTCGTAGCTAGGTGGATTCCTCTCTCTCTCTTTTGATTCTCAATACAATGGTCTCTTGGAGATCTAGTTGATGTAACTCTTTTTTGCGGCGTGTTTGTTGGGATCCGATGAACTTGGAGTTTATGATAAGATCTATTTTATCCATGAAAGTTATTTGAGTCTTCTTTTAATCTCTTATATGCATGATTACTTATAGCATCGTATTTCTTCTTTGAATCTTTGGTTTAGTTAGGCCGACTAGATCAATTTTTCTTGCCATGTGAAGAGGTGCTTTGTGGTGGGTTCGGTCGTGCGGTGTTCTTTCTCAATGACAGAAGGGGCAGCAAGACACGTATTGATCGTTGCCATTAAGGATAACAAGATGGGGTCTATTCCTACATGAATAGATCTTGTCTACATCATGTCATCGTCCTTATTGCATTATTCTGTTTCTCCATGAACTTAATACACTAGATGGATGCTGGATGGCGGTCGATGTGTGGTGTAATAGTAGTAGATGCAGGCGGTAGTCGGTCTTCTAATCTTGGACGTGATGCCTATATAACGATCATTGCCTGGATATCGTCATAATTATTTGAAGTTCTATCAATTGCCCAACAATAATTTGTTTACCCACTGTATGCTATTTTTCTTGAGAGAAGCCACTAGTGAAATCTACGGCCCCCGGGTCTATTCTTCTTCATATTTGCTTCCCGATCTATTATTTGCCACTTTTATTTTTAGATCTTTATTTCCAAAACCCAAAAATACCTTGCTGCACTTTTTCTTTCTTTATTTTATTTTGTTTTATTGCAAGATTTATCTATCCAATCTACCATACATTTATCTATCTTTTTACCGTGGAGGGATTGACAACCCCTCTTACGCGTCGGGTTGCATGTATTTGTTCTTTGTGTGTAGGTAGCGTTTACATAGTGTTGCTTGGTTCTCCTACTGGATTGATACCTTGGTTTCATAACCGAGGGAAATACCTACCGTAGTTGTGCTGCATCATCCCTTCCTCTTTGGGGAAATATCGACGTAGTTCAAGCGACATCAAAAGGAATTTTTGGCGCCGTTGTGAGGGAGACATCATCAACATCTATCAGCTTCCTAATCACAAATCTCATTGTCGGTGTCAAAACCGGTGGATCTCGGGTAGGGGGTCCTGAACTGTGCGTCTAGGCGGATGGTAACAGGAGACAAGGCACACAATGTTTTACCCAGGTTCGGGCCCTCTTGATGGAGGTAAAACCCTATGTCCTGCTTGATTAATATTGATGATATGGGTAGTACAAGAGTAGATCTACCACGAGATCAAGGAGGCTAAACCCTAGAAGCTAGCCTATGGTATGATTGTTGTATGTTGGGGTTGTCCTATGGACTAAAACCCTCCGGTTTATATAGGCACCGGAGAGGGTTAGGGTTACACAAAGTCGGTTACAATGGTAGGAGATCCGAATATCCGTATCGCCAAGCTTGCCTTCCATGCCAAGGAAAGTCCCATCCGGACACGGGACGAAGTCTTCAATCTTGTATCTTCATAGTCCAGGAGTCCGGCTGAAGGTATAGTCCGGCTACCCGGACACCCCCTAATCCAGGACTCCCTCACTCATCTCCTTGCAATTTACATTATTTTCCATTTTCCTCTCGCTTTCATCTCCCCCAGTTCACAAAAATTTGTCGTTTTATTCGCCCTCTTATTTTTTGTTCGTCGTTTTTTCATGAGATCTATTTTTGTGTGCAATTTTGTTTGTCACTTTTGACGTTATGGATGGTTCTTCCTCTATTGCGTGCACCTCCGAGAATGAGGTTCTTAACTTCAAACAAAGAGGAGGGGGAATTTCGAAGATGCTTGGTAATGGATTTGCAATGCTCATAATAGGTCTACTCGTAAGCAACCCACCATTGTTCTTCTTCGTTGTTTTTATGTGGGCATCACCACTTGGTATAGATTGAACCTTGATACAATTACCGGTGGGAATTTCTTGATGTGTCCTTCTCTAGATTGTTTTGATGCTATGGGAAATCTAGTGGGTTCACCACCTCTTATGATTAATGAAACAACTTTGACTCTCGAGCATGTTATGGAAAGGCTTGATGCTATTGAAGAGAAAATGCTTACCAAAGAAAATATTGAAAACTTGGATAAAAAGATGCATAATCTTGCTAGTAAAATTGGGTCAAAAGCGGGAGAGGTTTTTAAGTTCCTAAAATAAAAGGGAACCATAGTTCATGAAAGAATTGAAGAAAGTCCTTCTTGGATTGATAAGTTGGAAGAAATTTTTAGTAATTTAAGCTCGGCTTTTGCTTCTGCTAAAACAATTGAGAAAACATCCCGTTAAAATTAGCAAGATCACTCAAATCACTAAGAACAAGGGTGCAGCTTCTAATAATAACAAAGAAGATCTTAAGATGATTAGTATTCACCCCGACTTTGTTCAAGTTGTGAGAAACCCTTTTTGCAAGAATGAATTTTTCAATCTCATTCCTAGGAGTATTGGTATTGAAAATCGATATGCTACTCCCTCCGTTTCAGAATATAAGGTGTATTGGTTTCCATGCAAGTCAACCATTTAAAAGTTTGACCAAGATTATAGAACAAAATAGAAACATCCGCAATACCTAATAGATAAAATATGAAACTACCTTTCATGATCGATCAAATGATATAAATTTCATATTTTGAATATTAATATATTTTTCTAAAAACTTGGTCAAACTTGCACTCGTTTGACTTTTGAAAAAACAAATACACCTTATATAAAGGAATGGAGGGAGTAAATCTTTAAAAACATTGGTTGTGTGATTAAGGAGTTGGAAACTAAAGATGATAATACTTGAATCTATGATTTATGCCTAGCTAGGGGCGTAAAACGATAGCGCTTGTTGGGAGGCAACCCAATGAATAAAATTTATTTTTTCCTTTTTATTTCTGTTATTGAGTTTTTAAACAATTATGCCTCTGTTATGATTGTGTTTTTTATGTTTTAATTAATGTTTGGGCCAAGCAAAGCCTTTGAGATCATGTTGGGTGATAGTTGATTTTATCTTTTTGGAAAACAGAAACTTTTGCGTCCAGTAAAACAATTTTGAAAAATCACATAGGCGATGAAAAATTCTGAACGTAGTACACAAGATTGATAGACAAATTGCCTACGTTGTCCTAATTTTTTAGAATTTGCGGAGTTACAGAAGTATACAAAGTTTTTAGATTGCTACAGGTTGTTCTGTTTTTGACAGATTCTGTTTTCGTTGCACTGTGTGCTTATTTTGATGAATCTATGGGTTGTATCGGGGGGTATGAGCCATAGAAAAGTTGGAATACAGTAGATATAATGCAATAATAAAATAGGAATGGGTTTGCAACAGTACTTAGAGTGGTGAATTGCTTTGTTATACTAACGGACCTCACAAAGGTTTTGTTAAGTTTTGTGTGATTGAAGTTTTCAAGTTTTGGGTGACATCATGAGGGATGAAGGAATGAGGAGTAAGAAGAGCCTAAGATTGAGGATGCCCATGGAAACCCAAGGTAATATTCAAGAAGAAACAAGCAACTAAGCTTGGGGATGCCCCGAGTGGCATCCCCTCTTTCTTCTAACGACCATCGGTATTTTACTTCAAGCTATATTTTTATTCGCCACATATCATGAGTTTTGCTTGCAGCGTCTTGTATTATAAGAGTCTTTGCTTGTTTTGCTTTTTGTTTTGTGTCAAGTATCCTTGTTGAACACACCTATTTGAGAGAGCCAAAATTATGCTATGATTTGTTAGAATTGCTCTATGTGCTTCACTTTTTTTTTGAGCTACGGATTTGCTCTAGTGCTTCACTTATCTCTTTTTGAGCACGACGTGCTTTAATATTTTTGAAGAAATGCTCTCATGCTTCACTTAGATTTATTTGAGAGTTAGTAATTTTTGAATAAATTCTCTCATGCTTCACTTATATTATTTTGAGAGACGAACTATTTTTATGCCCGTGTTCTTCACGTAGATTTGTTTGAGCTATCAAAAGCAACATATGAAAATAGTCCCAAAGCGATAGATATTCAAGAGGGATATAATAAAAACATTCATGAAGATCATTGGACAAATTAAACTTGATTCTTTGTAATAGTTTTGCGATATGATGATAGTAATATGTGAGTCATGTTGATGAGCAAGTGTGCTTTAGTAAGAATATTGGTGTTAAGGTTTGTGTTTCCCTATGCAAGCACGAAAATCAATAGTTATGCAATGAAACTACATCCTAGTTGTGGTGCATTATTAGGTGTTAGTTATGCTTAATGCTCCCTTATGAGATTTTTCGTTTCTTGGTCGGATGATTCTCAATCTTTTTGCTAGCCTTCACTTGTACTAAGTAGGAATGCTACTTGTGCATCCAAAATCCTTATACCCAGTTTTGCCATATGAGTCCACTATACCTACCTATATGCGGCATTTTCGTGCCGTTCTAAGCAAATTTGTATGTGCCATCTCTAATTTTCAAAATAAATTTGCTTTTAGTGTGGTCATATCGCTCATGAAACGGTAGGGGGTGGCTGATATTTTTCCATGCTAGATGTGTTATTCTCAAGATGAGTGTTTATTCACTTGTCATTGCACGAGAGTACGACAAAGGTATTAGGGATGCCCAGTCCCAAAACAAAATATGAATATGCTTTATGTTGTCAAATAATAAATTCCTTGGAAAGTGATGGTATGGACGACACCCATGGATACGGCTAGCCGTGGAATGTGAAAGTATGGTGGAAAAAGGTATAAACTTTATTTTTTGTTTGGGAACCGCCTATGATATATCTAGGATGGAAAGTATTGGGAACTACTCGATCGTTTTTGTTGATAGGAAAAGCATGCCACACAAAATGTTTTATCTTTATTTCTTTCGCTTTGAGCTCTGGCACCTCTACAAATCCCTACTTTCCTCTGCGAAGGGCCTTTCTATTCACTTTATGCAATTTTTATTTTTATTTGAGTCTCCATCTTCTCTTACAAAACACCAACTAAGGGGCATTATGATCGTACTTGAGCATTGGGTTTAGCTAATATGCGAGTGTGTTTCATGAATGGATCAATGAATGAGCATAATGGGCTAGGGATAACTTGATTTATGTGTTGACATTTTGAAAGACATGGTTGCTTGTTGATATGCTTGAGTATTGAAATCTTCATGTCAAAACTAGACTATTGCTTTGAAGCATATAAAAGTCCAAAAGTCCATGCTACAGAAGAAAAGAATATGTGATGAACATGTTAGGCAGCATTCCACAACAAAAATTTTGTTATCATCTACCTACTCGAGGACGAGTAGGAATTAAGCTTGGGGATGCTGATACATCTCCAACGTATGTATAAATTTTTCTTGTTCCATACTGTTATATTATATTCTTGGATGTTTTACAATCATTTTATAGCAACTTTATATCATTTATTGGGACTAACCTATTGACATAATACCCAGTGCCAATTGTTGTTTTTTGCTTGTTTTTTACTTCGCAGAAAATCAATACCAAAGGGATTCCAAACGCAGTGAAACTTTTTGGAGATTTTTTCTGGACCAGAAGACACCTGTTGGGCCAAAGAAGTACCAGAGGGGGATCCGAGGGGAGCACAACCCACCTAGGCGTGCCGCGCATACTAGTGGGTTGTGCCCACCTCGCCACCTCCCGCACCGCCTCTTTGCTCTATAAATACCCAAAAAATCCAAAAACCCTAGGAGAGTCAACGAAACACAATTCCAGTCGTTGCAAGTTCCAGAACCACAGATCCAATCTAGACACCATCACGGAGGGGTTCGTCATCCTCATTGGTGCCTCTCCGATGATGCGTGAGAAGTTCATTGTAGACCTACGTGTCCGTATTTAGTAGCTAGATGGCTTCCTCTTTTTTTGATTCCCAATACAATGGTCTCTTGGATTTGTTGGGATCCGATGAACTTTGAGTTTATGATCAGATCTATTTTATCCATTAAAGTTATTTGAGTCTTCTTTTGATCTCTTATATGCATGATTACTTATAGCCTCGTATTTCTTCTTCGAATCTTGGGTTTAGTTAGGTCGACTAGATCGATTTTTCTTGCCAGGAGAAGAGGTGCTTTGTGATGGGTCGGTCGTGCGGTGTTCTTTCCTGGTGACAGAAGGGGCAGCAAGACACGTATTGATTGTTGCCATTAAGGATAACAAGATGGGGTCTATTCCTACATGAATAGATCTTGTCTACATCATGTCATCGTTCTTATTGCATTACTCCATTTCTCCATGAACTTAATACACTAGATGCATGGTGGATAGCGGTCAATGTGTGGAGTAATAGTAGTAGATGCAGGTAGGAGTCAGTCTACTAATTTTGGACGTGATGCCTATATAATGATCATTGCCTGGATATCGTCATGATTATTTGAAGTTCTATAATTGCCCAATAGTAATTTGTTTACCCACTGTATGCTATTTGAGAGAAGCCACTAGTGAAATCTACGGCCCCCGGGTCTATTCTTCTTCATATTTGCTTTCCGGTCTATTATTTTCCACTTCTATTTTCAGATCTATATTTCAAAAAACCCAAAAATACCTCACTGCAATTTTTCTTTCTTTATTTAATTTTGTTTTATTGCGAGATCTATCTATCCAATCTACCACAATTTTATCTATCTTTTTATTATGGAGGGATTGACAACCCCTCTTACGCGTCGGGTTGCAATTATTTGTTCTTTGTGTGCAGGTGCCGTTTACATAGTGTTGCTTGGTTCTCCTATTGGATTGATACCTTGGTTTTATAACTGAGGGAAATACCTACCGTAGCTATGCTGCATCATCCCTTCCTCTTTGGGGAAATATCGATGTAGTTCAAGTGACATCAATGATTAGGCAACATTAAGTAATTGGAGAAGTCTCCCCCAAGCTTGAGGGAGATTCTCTTCTTAAATTGCACACAGTCAAATATTTCCCGCAAGACAACTAGTTTCTTATGAGCAAGAAAACATTTTTCGGAGAAGTAATATATCATATCCCAGGGACTACGCACATAACCAGGAGCAATAGTATTAGACCATTTCTTAGCATCATCCTTTAATGAGAAAGGAAACAACTTAAGAATATAGTAATAGCGAATTTTTTCATCATGAGCAAATAGGATGGCTATACCATTCAATTTGGTAAGTTGTGCCACAACAGTTTCAGATTCATAACCATGAAAAGGATCAGATTCAACCAAAGTAATTAACTCAGGATCGATAGAGAATTCATAATCCTTATCGGTAACAAAGATAGGACACGTAGCAAATTTAGGATCATATTTCATTTTCTCCATCATAGATTTTTCTTTCAACTTACTCAGTGATTTCTTAACATCACCTCTATCATTACAACCAAGAAATTCTCTAGCTATCTCCCCTTCCATAACATAACCATCAGGTATCTCAACTTTATTAGGAGAGCGAGGTATAATAGGTGAATCATAATTTTCATTAGTTTCAGCAGTTTCAAGTTCTTTAGCTTTAGCAAGCTGTTCATCAAGAAATTCACCTAGTTGTCGGTGGGAAACGACACCTATGGGATCACAAGAATCCCTACTGCGGTTGCGGGGCGTGGGGTAGAGAGAAGAGTGGGTCTAACAAAGAGCACGCGGTTCGTTTATCCAGGTTCGGGCCGCGAGGATGCGTAAAACCCTACTCCTGCTTTGGTGGATGTATTCTGAGTTCCTGAGCTAGCTACGGGGTGTAACGAGCTCCAAAAAGCCGAATCCTTTTCCCGTGCGCCATGGGCCTCCTATTATAGGAGAAAGGGGTTGCCACAGTGGCACACAGGAGGTGTAAAGGTCTACAGTGGCACGAGGTTATCCCTCATATTACAGGACAAATCGCATTTAATGCGAGGCTTAGGTGTCCCTTCACTTTATCGGGGACGGGGGCGAGGCCCGTCCCATTCGTCGCCGCTTCTCCAAGCTTCGACACGCGCCCTGGCCAGCGACGCATGCGGTGCCATGTAAGCAGGCAGGCAGCTGAGGTGGCGCGCTGGTGGAGCCTCCACGAAGGGCTGCATGTTGCCATGCAGGTGCCTGCCCAGCTGGTTGGGTCGGCAGCTGCATGCGAACGGCGGCGGAGAATTGTCTGGTGCGGGCCTGATGGTGGCCCTGCTGGTGCGTTTGGCGAGGGCCTTGCCGGGTGGCCCGGCAAGGGTCTTGCCGTGGCGCGCAGGCGTCCCCGGCAAGGATCTTGCTGGGGGTCTTATGGGTTTCTTCGGTGAGGATGGTTACCTTCCTATCCTCATTTGATCCTGACTGTCCTTTGTCTTCACAAAGACCTGCATGCCACCACAGAGGTGCCTCCCGAGCCCTGTCCCAATGCATTTGTCGAGCGTTGGTGGGCTCGAGGGTGGCTCGCTCAACTGGCATGGGCGAGCTACCCCGGCAAGGGTCTTGCTGGGGCCGCTGAGGCTGCCCCGGCAAGGGTCCTTGCCGGGGAAACTTGCTTTGCCCTTCTAATCTTTGTGGCCTTGGTTCTTGTCGTTGCTTTGCTTCGTCTTGGGCTTCGGTCTTACCTCGTCTCACCTCCCTCGCTCTGCTTGGCGTGGTCGTGGGCGCGGCTCGGACTGCCCGTGCACAGGTAAAGGGGTAAAAAAATGTGCCCCAGGTTTTGTACACCGACAGAAGCCCCCGGGCCTGGGCCACACATAAGCGCGACACGTTGTTGGGTTAGGCCCAAAACGGTGTGCGGGCAGGACGGGCAGTTTTTACCATGGTAAGATTCTTCGCGCGATGTGCTTCCCATGACCCGCGCGCGCGGCGCGGCATGGAGGGGCGTGTGTGACGTGAGCGGCATGCGTGGGGCGGTTTTCACACGCATACGTCACATCGCAGTAAAGAGGCGGCTCGCACCTTCCCCGTAAAGGGAGGGGGGCGTGGAGGCGCGGCTCATTTACTGAATGGGGCCGAGGCGCGGTCTTTAAGGCGTCCACTCCCCACTATCACGGGGTGGGAGAGGTCGCTTCACCTGTCCCCTTGGTTCTGCACGTCTGCCACGCGTCTTTCATGCGCTCGGGGTGGCAAATGGTGGAGGCGGGAAACCGGGCCGTCGCTGGTTGGGGCAGCGGTTCGGTCCTGGTTCCCTGCGCCTCCCGTGTCTTGATTGGCCGAGCGGGGCGGCCGAGCCCCAGCCCCGATCCCTTATAAAGGGCGGGAAGGGGGATGGCACCCCACATTCTTCCATCTTCTACCTCCCCTCGCCTCTGCTCCTTCCTTTCATTCGTCATGGAGAAAGGGAATCCCGGTCCTTCGACGGTGGTAGCGAGGGTCGCCGCTCGACAACGTGTCCCCCCTCCTCCCGCGCCCGTGGCGGCAGAGCCGGCCGCAAGGAGAAGGGGGAGGGGCGAGGCCGTGGGCGAGGCCGGGGCAGAGGTCGCACTGCTCGGGGAAGAGGAGGACGGAGCGGTAGATCAGCCTCTCCTCCGCCAGCAGCTCCTCCTCCGATGGAGGGCCATGCCGGGGACAACCCATGTGAATTCTTCATTAGGCTGCGCCAGCCACCGCGTCGTCGCCTTCGCCTCCCGACTCCATTCGCGCGGGAGATGGAGCTAGATCCACCGCAGGCGTTGCGGTTGCATATGAGGGGCTGCGGGAACAGCAGCACATGGGCCGACGTCGAGTTCCCCGCCCCCCACGTCATGTATCTCCGCCGTGGGTGGAAGACCTTCGCTCGCCTCCACCGCTTGACGGATGGGCTCACCCTCCATTTCAAACTAATGGAGAGTGGCCTCCTCTCCGTCAAGATCTTCGGGCACTTCGGGACTCGCGTAAGGTGTTGTGTGGAGAGCTCTTCTGATGACGAAGATTCCTCCTCGAGCGAGAGCGGCGAGGAAGACAACGGCAGCGACGACGAGGCCAGCGGGCGGCAGGATGACAGGCCCGACTAGGCGTCGGGCGCCGCTCCGAGCGGCACCGGCGACCCCATCATCCGTGTCGCCGGCTCCTTGAACTTCTCGGGGTCGTCTCCTTGGGCGACTGGCGTTGGGAGGCTGCGGAAGAGGAAGAGGGCGGGCAGCAAGGCCGTCAAGTCGGAGTACGCGGGCACCGACGCCTCCGTCTCGTACCGACGTCCTGCCGCCTCGTCTTCGAGCTCTGCCTCCGGCGCCGCCATCACCACCCAGGCCTTGGACGGCCACCAAGATGTCCTGTTGGTGTCTTCTGCCACTCGTAGCTCGCCTAGGCGCCCCTTTTGCCCTTCTGTTTTCTTGTTCCATTTCCTGTGGAGAGGGACAAGAAAGGGATTATGGGCACCTTATCTCTTTTTAGTCTTGTAAGCCTGCGTGCCTTTGTTAGCTTTAGAACTTGTAATCCCCTTGTTCACGTTTTTCATTTCGTAAGGACTGTACCTGTACGCGATGTTTTTTAATGAAAAAGGGATGTTTGCCAGGTTTTTCATTCGCAGGTAAAACCCACGACAAGGAGTAAATCCTTGTTACCTTTAAGATAAATGTTTTCTCGCCCGGCAACAGGCCTTGTCGTCCCCCCACTTCGCTCGACCTTTCTCACACCCTTGGCGGAGGCGGGGATGAGGTGGGCTTAGGCTCCTTGTTTTATCTCCTTGCTGTCGCGACTACGACCAAATTCGGTCCCAGTAAATGAGTCCTAGGGTCCGGAATGAGGGGAGCACAGTGGTCTAAGGATAAAACGAGGTTTCACATACCTCATTCCATAACGAAACGCATGATAGGGGATAGAGAACTTATCTGAATCTGCAGCCCCCGGCAACCTTGGCTCGCCGTGGGTGGATCTTTGCTCTTGTAGCCCCCGGCAATACTGGCTTGCCGGGGCCTGGACGCCGGTCCGTCCCCTTTCTTCCAAAGCAGCTCGGCAAGGATATTCATGTGTCCTGCGAACCGAAGAAGACAGAGAAGAACAGAGAGACGCGCACTTGACCTCTAAGCTAGGGGTTAGCCGCCGCTAAGCACTATCAACCCTAACCAAGGACGAGACTCGACCTAGAATGCATGCTATAACTTAGGGTGCCAACGCTTCATTTATTCTCGCTCAGGGTCTGCGCCTGGCTTTGTACAAAGGGTCACATGCCTTGCGGCAAAGCTCGTACAAAAGGTGGCTTGCCGGGAGGCCCGGCAAGCCGCGCCTTATGGATAAAACTTGCGAAGATGCTCGATGTTCCAGGAGTTGCTCACTGGTACGGCATCCTCGGTCTCCAGGCGAACTGCACCAGGCCTGGTGCCTCGTATTACCCGATAAGGGCCTTCCCACTTTGGCGCCAACTTGTTGGAATTCTTGGTCGACTGAACGCGCCGAAGAACAAGGTCGCCTTCCTCAAAGCTTCGGGCATGAACCTTGCGGCTATGGTAGCGACGCAAGGCTTGCTGGTAGCATGCCGCTCTCACGGCCGCCTGAAGATGATCTTCCTCAAGGAGCGTCGCGTCATCTTGGCGCAACGGCTCTTTCTCAAGCTCATCATAAGCGAGCACTCGAGGTGACCCATATATGAGTTCCTGGGGAGAACTGCTTCTGCCCCGTATACCAGGGCAAAAGGTGTCTGGTCGGTGGCTCGATTTGGCGTCGTCCTGATCGACCAAAGAACTGCCGGCAGTTCATCAATCCAGTGCCTTCCACTCTTGTGCAGCTTGTCAAAAGTCTTTGTCCTCAGGCCTCGCAACACTTCAGCATTTGCCCTCTCCGCTTGGCCGTTGCTCCGTGGGTGTGCCACGGAAGCAAAACAGACCTTGCTGCCGAGGTCTTGAATGTATTGCATGAAGGTGTGGCTTGTGAACTGCATGTCGTTGTCGGTGATGACTCTGTTTGGCACACCAAAACAGCAGACTAGTCCTTTGAAAAACTTGATAGCCGACTGAGCAGTCACCTTTCTCACTGCTTCCACCTCTGGCCACTTTGTGAACTTGTCAATTGCAACGTACAAGTACTCAAAGCCCCCGACAGCGCGGGGGAAAGGGCCCAGTATATCGAGCCCCCAGACCGAGAATGTCCAGGAGAGAGGGATTGTTTGAAGGGCTTGAGCTGGTTGATGAAGCTTCTTTGAATGGAACTGGCACGCTTCACACTTGGTGACTAGTGTCGTCGCATCCTGGAGGGCGGTGGGCCAGAAGAAACCTTGCCGGAACGCCTTCCCGGCAAGGGCCCTTGACCCTATGTGGGAGCCACATATGCCTCCATGTATCTCTCCCAATAGCTCCAGACCTTCCTCCCAGGGGATGCACTTGAGTTTCATACCATTCGGCCTTCTCCGGTACAGGACATCATCGACGAACTGGTACAGGGCGGACCGACGGGCTACTTTCTCCGCTTCTTCCTGCTCCTCAGGAAGCTCCCCTGTTTGGAGGAATTGGACGGTATGATGCGCCCATGCCGGAGCCTGAGGCTCGATGACAAGGACCAAAGGCATCTCTTCCGCCATGGGAGCGGCTGTCTCTACGGCCAGGGCCTAACGCCCCGCCGGAGTCAGTTGCTCTTGGGCAGGCTCAGTGTCCGCGGCAGTACCCTTGCCGGCGGCCCCGGGGGGCTCGGTAGGAAAGTACTTGCTAGGACCTGATTTTCTTCGCTTGTTCTTCCCTGCTGATGGATCGATGGATGGTTGAGTTAACCGGAGCAAAAAGGTACCTGGTTCCACAGGTAGCTTGAATGCGGCATGCTTTGACAGGTAATCGGCGATGTCGTTCTCCGCTCGGGGGACGTGCTCTACCTGGATACCATCAAAGTGTTCCTTCAGCTTCCTCACCTCATCTACGTATGCCTCCATTAGTGGGCTCTGATAATCTTTGTTGACTTTCCTGACAACGAGTTGCGAGTCACCCCTGACGATGAGCTTCTTAACCCTGAGGTCTGCCGCGATCCTGAGACCTGCAAGCAGCCCCTCGTACTCGGTGGTGTTATTGGTGGACATCTCCCTGGGGAAGCGCATCTGGATCATGTACTTGAGGTGCTCTCTGGTGGGTGCGATGAACAGCACACCAGCACCGGCGCCTTGCAGCGAAAAGGCTCCATCAAAGTACATGATCCAGTTGCAGTCTGCTTCCTTGCCGGGGAGAGTAGTCTCCTGGATTTCTTCGTCAGGCGTCAAGGTCCATTCCGCGATGAACACCGCCAAGACTCTGCTCTGAATTGTCGAGGTACTCTCAAACTTTAAACCGAAGCTGGACAACTCGAAGGCCCATTCCACAATCCTTCCGGTTGCGTCCGGGTTGTGCAGTATCCGTTGCAACGGGAGGCGGGTGACGACAGTGATCTCGTGGGCCTGGAAGTAGTGACGCAGCTTCCTCGAGGCCATAAGGAGGCCGAAGAGCAATTCTTGCACACCGGAATACCTTGACCTAGCCCCGCCCCCTGCAAGAGGGAGCTGACAAAGTAAACCGGGTGCTGCATCATCTTTTTCTTGGGCACCACTTCACTCGACCGCGCGGGCATCGCTATGGTGGAACCAGACTCTGTCGGGGGCCGCGCCTTGTCGGCGCCGGGCCCTGCCACCATTGCTGCCTCCTCGTCGACCTCCCTTTGCGCCACTAGTGCGGCGCTAACCACTTATTCGTCGCCGCCAGATACAGCAGCAACGGCTCTTGTGGTTTAGGCGCAACTAGTGTTGGCGTGGACGAAAGGTATTTCTTCAGGTCCTGCAGCGCGGCCTCGGCTTCTGGGGTCCACTCCATTGGGCCCGCCTTTTTCAAGATCTTTAAAAAGGGAAGGGGGCGCTTGGCGGACTTGGAGATGAACTGGCTCATGGCGGCGACGCAACCGGTGAGCCGGCGCACATCCTTGATCCGCTTGGGCGCCTCGATCTGCTCAATAGCCTTGATCTTGTCTGGCTTTGCCTCGATCCCGCGCTGCGACACGAAGAACCCGAGAAGCTTGCCGGACGGAACGCCGAAGACGCACTTCTCAGGGTTCAACTTGAGGTTGATCTTGCGCAGGTTGGCAAATGTCTCTTCTAGATCTTGCACAAGAGTCGGCCCGTCCTTGGTTTTGACCACTATGTCATCCATGTAGGCTTCCATATTTCTATGGAGCTGAGGCTCAAAACCAATTTGGACCGCTCTTGCAAACATTGAGCCAGCACTCTTCAACCCGAAAGGCATCCATAAAAAAGCAATACGTACCACATGGGGTGATGAATGATGTCTTCTCTTCATCCTCTCTTGTCATGAAGATTTGGTGGTAGCCTGAGTAAGCATCGAGGAATGATAGCAGATCACACCCGGTCGTGGAGTCAACAATCTTGTCGATGCGCGGCAATGGGAAGGGGTCCTTAGGACAAGCCTTATTGATAACTTTGTAATCAATACACAGCCTCCACTTCCCATTCGCCTTGCGTACCACTACCGGATTGGCCAACCACGTCGGATGGAGCACCCCTCTCACCAAACCTGCTGCTTCTAGCTTCCTAATCTCCTCTGTGATGAACTCCTGCCTCTCCAGAGCCTGCTTTCTGACCTTCTGCTTGACGGGCCACGCGTGGAGCCAGACAGCTAGGTGGTGGTCAATCACCTCCCTGGGAACACCGGGGATGTCGGATGCTTGCCACGCAAACACATCGACATTTACCCGCAGGAAGGTGACGAGCTCGCCTTCCTATTTGCTGTTGAGGGCGGAGCCTATGATGAAGGCCCCTCCAGTGCCGTCCTCCGCGACGGGCACCTTCTTGGTCTGCGGCGGCTCGGCTCTGGATCTCTTGCTCTTGTCGGTGGAGCTCTCTGGCACGTCCTCAACGGTAGCACAACACCCCGAAGAGGTGCGCTTGCCGGAGTGGGTGCGAGAGGTCTTGCCGGGCTCCTTCTTTCCTCCTGGGCCTTCGGCGGCAGGAGTAGGTGCCTTGACGGCAGCTGCTGCAACTGCATCCCGGTAGAGTTGTTCGGCGCAGATCAGCGCGTCCTTCTTGTTGGAGGGGACGGAGATGATGGTCAATGGCCCGGGAATCTTTAGCATGTTGTAGGCGTAGTGTGATGCCGCCATGAACTTGGCTAGTCCCGGGCAGCCGAGGTTCCCGTTGTAGGGCAAGGGGATCTCGGCCACGTCGAAGACGATCCTCTCCGTCCTGCAGTTCAACTCCCCTCTGAATGTCACGGGAAGTGTGACTTTTCCCTTTGGCTGACTTCTCCCCGGATTGACCCCCTGAAACATGCCCGTTTCCTCGAGGTCTCCGTCAGGGATTTGCAACCTTTTGATCACGACATACGAGATCAGGTTCAGGCCGGCCCCACCGTCAACCAACATCTTGTTCACCCTGAGGTTGCGTATTGTTGGCGAAACCAACAACGGCAAACACCCGACCGCGGTAGTGCGATCAGGGTGGTCCTCGGCGTCAAAGATGAGGGGTGTGCTGGACCACTTTAGAGGTTTCTGAGCGCCGAACGACGGCTCCGTCGCCGTAACCTCTCGCGCCCACTGCTTGAGCTGGCGGTGAGAGGCATGCAGCGAGGCGCCGCCATCGACACACATGGCCTCCGTAGCCTTTTGGAACCCTTGATCACCGAACTCGTCGTCCTCGTCGTGATCGTCGTCTTCTTGTTTCTTGTCACGGCCCCGGACGGGCCTCTCCTGCTGGTTGTCCTTGCCGGGGCGGCCTCCTTGGCTGCCATGTTTCTTGCCGGATCCCTCAGCACCATCCTGGTCCTTCTCCTTGTCCTGCCTTTCGTACTCAGCCTTTAGCTTCTCAGCAAGCAGCTCAACTTGTCGACAGTTCTGGAGAGTGTGGCCCTTGGTGCGGTGGATCTTGCAGTATTGCTTGCCGGAGCTTCCTGGCTTGTCGGCAGCCGCCAAGGCCCGGCAGGCAGCGCACCTGGCAATCTCCTTGCCGTGGGTGTCTGCCTTGACCTTCTTGCGGCACCGATATCGTCAGATCCCTCAACGGCAAGCATGACATTGTCTTTGCATTTCTTGTTGCAACGCCGGCCCTTCTTCGTCGGGGCGGCGGCGTCCTCATCGGTAGAGTCGGTTTCCGTGCCGGTGTCTTCACCAGGGTACTTCCTTTCCTCTTCAGCACGGGCGCACCTGTCGGCCAGAACGTAGAGCTCGGCCACATCCTTAACCTTGGTCATTGCCAGCTCCTCGCACATCTTGCGATTGCACACATTCTGATGGAACGCGCTAATCACAACGGCGGGATGAACGTCAGGGATGTTGTACTGCACCCGGCTGAATCTCTGGATGTACTTGCGCAGGGTCTCTCCTTCCTTCTGGGGAATGATATGCAGATCACAGGCCTGGCCATGAGCTTGGTGGCCTCCTGTGAAGGCGTCAACGAACTCGTGGCACAGATCTGACCAGGAAGAGATGGAGTCCGCCGGCAAGTGCATCAACCAATACATTACATTGGGCTTGAGTGCCAGCGGGAAGTAGTTGGTGAGCACCTTATCGTCGCGAGCCCCAGTGGCCTGCATCGCGATGGTGTAGATGCTGAGGAACTCGGATGGATGGGTCTTGCCGGTGTACTTCTCGCCGACGTCGGGCTTGAACGTGCGGTGGGACGGCCACTGGAACTGCCTCAGCTCATGGGTAAAAGCCGGGCAGCCCACCTCGTAAGGTAGGCCGCCGGGGCCCCCCGGTGCCAGGTGGTCCGCAGCGGGTCCCACCCACTTGTCCGACTGGCGGCGCGTTTCGCGTCGCCGCTCGACGGTGGTTCGGGCGTCTTCGTGAGCTCGCTCCCAAAGGACCTGGCGCTGGTCGCGGAGGGTCCGCGGATCGTACGACGCTATAGAGATGTTGACACCAGCGTCGTTGCGATGGGCCGACGCCCGCGGCGGCTGGCGAGGAGGAGGAGAGTGCACCGTGGCTGTAGCTCCCCTGGTCCTCCCAGCGCCAGCATGTGGTGATTCGGTGCAGCGCCGACCCGAGGGCCCCGCCGGTCGCGGATCGTCTTTGTTCGCGATGGCGACGAGGCTCCGGATGGTGGGCCTCCACTCATCGAGATTCTCCGCAGCAGGAGGGAAGTCGAGGAGCAGCTGTGCGCGTGCCAAGGCTTCCGCTGGCGTGGGTGGCGGCGACAGCTGAGTGGATCGCGGCGCGCTTCGACTTCTAACTATGTTAGAAGGAGCTCTGTCACGACCCAGCAGCTGTGCACCATTTTCACCGATGCTTCGGTGCGCGTGCTAAACTCCTTCGTCTTGCTGACGACGCACAGGGCTCTTCCCACGGCGGTGCCCAGGGTCACCAACGTGGTGACGCTGCTCGGCGCGCACCCCATGGGAAGAACGCGCGGTGGTCGCCGGTGTATGCGTCCTGGAGGTCTCCGCGCCGCCCGGAGTCAGCGCAATGACACCCCCGGAGGGCCCCGCGCTGCCGGCAGGGGGCCCAGCTCCGTCTTTGGGTCCGGCGGCGTGGGGCCGATCGTCTGGTGCACGAACAACGCCGCTCGCCAGGCTCCGACTGCTTGGGTGGTGCTGGTGTTCGCGGGCAGCGGCCCGAGTCTTGTCCGCGATCGGACCGCTGCTCGTTCGCACCGGCACGGGCCGCTCGTCCCCCAACGAGCCAATCGTCGTGGCCGTCTTCTTCTTAGGGGCCATAGCGATGAAGAACCGCTAGGCTAACTACCAGACCAGATTCTCACAAACGTGCCCCCTACCTGGCGCGCCAAAGATGTCGGTGGGAAACGACACCTATGGGATCACAAGAATCCCTACTGCGGTTGCGGGGCGCGGGGTTGAGAGAAGAGCGGGCCTAATAGAGAGCACGCGGTTCGTTTATCCAGGTTCGGGCCGCGAGGATGCGTAAAACCCTACTCCTGCTTTGTTGGATGTATTCTGAGTTCTTGAGCTAGCTATGGGGTGTAACGAGCTCCAAAAAGCCGAATCCTTTTCCCGTGCGCCATGGGCCTCCTTTTATAGGCAAAAGGGGCTGCCACAGTGGCACACAGGAGGTGTAAAGGTCTATAGTGGCACGAGGTTATCCCTCGTATTACAGGACAAAGCGCATTTAATGTGAGGCTTAGGTGTCCCTTCACTTTATCGAGGACGGGGGCGAGGCCCGTCTCGTCCGCCGCCGCTCCTCCAAGCTTCGACACGCGCCCTGGCCAGCGATGCATGCGGTGCCATGTAAGCAGGCAGGCAGCTGAGGTGGTGCGGTGGCGGAGCCTCCACGAAGGGCTGCATGTTGCCACGCAGGTGCCTGCCCAACTGGTTGGGTCGGCAGCTGCATGTGAACGGCGGCGGAGACTTGTCTGGTGCGGGCCTGACGGTGGCCCAACTGGTGCGTTTAGCGAGGGCCTTGCTGGGTGGCCCGGCAAGGGTCTTGCCGTGGCGCGCAGGCGTCCCCGACAAGGATCTTGCCGGGGGTCTTGGGGGTTTCTTCGGTGAGGATGGCTGCCTTCCGATCCTCATTTGATCTTGACTGTCCTTTGTCTTCGCAAAGACCTGTATGCCACCATAGAGGTGCCTCCCGAGCCCTACCCAATGCATTTGTCGAGCGTTGGCGGGCTCGAGGGTGGCTCGCTCGGCTGGCATGGGCGAACTGCCCCGGCAAGGGTCCTTGCTGGGGAAACCTGCTTTGCCCATCTGATCTTTGTGGCCTTGGTTCTTGTCGTTGCTTTGCTTCGTCTTGGGCTTCGGTCTTACCTCGGCTCACCTCCCTCGCTCTGCTTGGCGTGGTCGTGGGCGCGGCTCGTACTGCTCGTGCACAAGTAAAGGGGTACAAAAATGTGCCCCTAGTTTTGTACACCGACACTGGTGGCACAGTATTATGATATTATCAAGCAAAGTACTAGCATCATCACAAGTTTCATTTAAAGCAGAAGTAGTATCATCAATTACTTACGACATATAAGAATGAAAAACAAGTGGTGGTGTCGCAAGCCTACCCAAAACAGAAGGTGAATCAAGTGCAGAGCTAGATGGCAGTTCCTTACCCCCCCCCCCCCGTCTTAGAGTGTGCAATCTTAGTCTTAGTGCTTTTGGATTCTTCATAGTGTAAAATCACAGTGAACTCAATAAATAGAGCTATGCTCCCCGGTAACGGCGCCCGAAAAAGGTCTTGATAACCCAAAAGTATAAGGGATCACGACAGTCTTCGAGGGTAGTATTTCACCCATATTTATTGATTCGACACAAGGGGAGCCAAAGAATATTTGTGAGCCTTAGCATTTGAGTTGTCAATTCAAATACACCTAGGAAATTATATTTTTGCAAGAAAGTGTTTAGTAGCACAGTAGTAATAGTAACAGGAAGAGGAACAATAGTAAATTGTTACATCAGTAGCAACGAAAGTAAATTAACAAAGATCAATATGCGAAAAGCATAGGCATTGGATCAGCGATGGATAATTTTGTTTGATGATGTTCATCATATAACAGTCACAACCTAGAGCGACACACAATATAATGTATACATTCTTATAATAAGAACTTGCATGCCATCTTTTGTCCTACCCTCCCGTGGCAACGGGGTCCATGAGGAAATCTAAGGGATATTAAGGTCTCCTTTTAATGGAGAACTGGGACAAAACATTAACACAAGGTGAATACATGAACTCCTCATACTACGCTAATCACCGAAAAGCATCCCAATTTTTGTCACCTCGGGGTATGCGGATCATAACACGTAATAGGTGCATACAACTTGCAAGACATGATCAAGAGCTCAAATTATTCATGAAAACATAAAGGGTTCATATCTGAAATCATGGCACTCGGGCCCTAGTGACAAGCATTAAGCATAGCAAAGCCATAGCAACATCAATCTCAGAACATAGTGGATACTAGGGATCAAGCCCTAACAAATTGATTCGATTACATGACAAATCTCATCCAACTCCATCACCGTCCAGCAAGACTACGAAGGAATTACTCACTTCCGGTGGTGACCATCATGGAATTGTTAATGGAGGATGGTTGATGACGACGGCGTCGTCAAATCCCCCTCTCTAGAGCCCCGAACGGACTCCAGACCAGCCCTACCGATGAAGAACAGGAGGTGGCGCCAGCTCCATATCATAAAACGTGATGAAACTTTCTCCCTATTTTTTTCTCCGCAAGACAGTACTAATGGAGTTGTACTTAGGGCAAATGGAGGCTCCAGGGGCCCACAAGCTTACACGGCGCACCCTGGGGGGTGGGCGCCCCCTGATCTTGTGGCTCCGAGGTGGCCCCCCTCGAGTAGTTCGAGTAGTTCTCTTCGCCAATATTTTTCATATGTTCTGGAAATATTCTTCGTAAATTTTTAGCTCAATCCAAGAACTTTTATTTCTGCGCAAAAGTAACATCATAGCAATTTTGCTGAAAACAGCGCCAGTCCGGGTTAGTTCCGTTCAAATCATGCAAATTAGAGTCCAAAACAAGAGTAAAAGTGTTTGGAAAAGTAGATACGTTTGGGACATATCCGCGACCAGCATAATGAGTCTGAATATCCCACTAGATCAAATTGAGCTCCCTTGGGGTACCATAAACCCAAGGCGGGGGTGTGAGCCAAATATCTAAGAATATGCTTAACAACGAGATGGTGTGATTCTTTCTGTGCAGCTTATAAATATGCACACATGCAAACACTCAACATAAGTTCAGGTCGGGATGCACATATGTAAAGGACAGAACCAATCATAGAACAATAAGCTTTCCGGTCATAATATTTACCGTTCACATGTGCGTCATGATGATCATTTGTTGGCATTAGAGTTTTGATTCCTGTGCAATTTTCCATTTTTAACTTCTTTAGATAGGCCTTCAGATAATTTTCCCGAGAGATGAATTTCACATTGACCAGCCGACGGATTTGCAATACAAGAAAGAATTCCAGCTCACCCATCATGGACATTTTATATTTTTTCAGACATCATTCTCCCAAACTCAACACTGCAAGCATTGTTAGTACAGACGAAGATAATATCATCCACATATATTTGACACACAAAAAGACCGCAATTATAAGAACATGTTAATAGAGTGGAATAAGGTTTGAATCCCTTTTTGATAAAGAAATCCTTTAGTGTATCATACAAAGCCCGAGGGGCTTGCTTCAGCCCATAGAGAGCCTTTTTCTACCTGTACACTTTGTGCCCATACACACTAGTCAACATGTTGTCCCACCTCCAAGATCGAAACCATGGACAACCGTGTCGTCACAACCTCCATCTCGGGCATGTTCTTCTCCTGGTAGAAATTGAGTGAACCAAAGAAAAGTTCCAATAGCATGTGTAATATAAAACCCGAAAAATAAAAGTAGAGAAAACATGCATGTGGGCCCCATTAGAAAAATTAAAAGGGGAGATAGAGAAAAAATGCATGATCATTAGCTGGAAAAAAATTAAAAGTCAGGGAGCGTTTCCTTGTGCAAGCGAACTGCTGAAAATCCGTTCTAGAAGATAAAGCTAGAGCATTAATGACAAATGATTAATGCAATGATCATCCACTCCCTCTCTTCTTCTATATATATCTCAATCTATGTGTCTCTTCCCCCACAATAAGCAAGCAAGCTTCTACCTCTTATCCCATACTTTCATTTTGCTCCCATGGCTAAGATTCTTCCTCGGCCATGGAAGGACCTCCCTGCTGACCTCCTTGTCGAGATCGCCCGCTGCCTCCCATGCCTTGTTGATCGTGTGTACATGTCTAGTGTGTGCCACGATTGGTGGGTGGCTCTACCAAAGCCCCCGCATCTACACCAGCTCCCTTGGCTCCTCCTCCCAAATCCCACTACCACACCTCTCTCTCTTCCACCAGTCCCAGGAAGCACGCGAATGGCATCCTTCTATTGTATCCTTGATAATGGATCTACCCACAACCTTCGCATCGGGCATGATGCAGGCAGGGCGCGCTTCTTCGGCTCCTATGATGGCGGTTGGATCTTCCTCGCCCTTGGCCAGACCAACCACCACACGCTTCTCAACTTCCACACCAACCAACGCTTCCTTCTCCCTGATTCCATCTCCATGGGATTCGTTGGTTGGTATGTGCAAAATCCTATATCCATGGTCATCCTCTCTGCCACCCTCTCTTCCTCGCCGATGCCAAACACACAATGCTTCGGTGCTGCTATCGTTGACTTAAACTTTTCGCCGCACACGAGCCCTCGAACACAACTTGCCTTCTGGCGGATGGACGGGGCCAATCATCATCGTCCAGTGGCGATGGGTTTCAAGGGGAATTGCTTGGACCCATGGTCCCGATTTGAGGATGTCATACATCATGAAGGAGCTTTCCATTTCCTTACCGATACAGAGCATGTCATTGCGTACATCATATTGAATTTCCAAGAAGGTGACTGGTTGGAAGTTGGTGTTCATCGGTACTATTTTAGGAGGAGGTCATCACACAACTCCAATGTGATAGTCACCGCTCGCTACCTTGTGGAGTCCCGGGGGGAACTGTTGATGGTCGTGAGGTTGGTGAGACTTTGTCCAGGACATGTCGTGTCTCTACAGGCAGGGGCGTTCCAGGTGTACCGGATGATACAACACCTCAACAATGCAGGATTGGTCGTACTCACCTGGGACGAGCTGCCCAGGCTAGATGGAAGGATGTTGTTCGTTGCACGAGGATGCTCTAGGTCCTACGAGGTGGCTGATTTTCCCGGCTATGGATTTCAAGATGGTATCTACTTCTTGGATGATGCAAACTCTACTTGTGTAGAGGTGATGGTACATCACCCCCCATTTCAGCGGTACACCTGCAATGACAATGGGAGGTATCGGTGGGTGGACGGGACACCGCCACGCCATGACTTCCAGCGCTGGTTCCCGGACAAGGAACAATCTAACTACTCATCTCCAATTTGGTTTCACCCTTAAGGCCGTATGCAGGCTTCAGTTGGATAGGAGATACTGTTTGAATTAATTTCTATTTTCCAAATCATGTTGCTCTATTCTATATTTTAATATGTTGTTTCATCTTGCTACTTCTGAGATAGTTCTTGATCACATCTTTGGAGCTTAAAGACATGTAGTGCTCAGAGTTGATGTATGACTCAATCCTCTACTAGATTCCTGATGAATGCACCCGTATCATATTTTTAGCTTTAGTTAAGCTTAATTTGTATGCACAGTTAGTCATGAGTCATGCCACGAACCGCATCACATCTTTGTATATTATTATTAAATAAGACTAGTCATCAACCCGTGCACCTGCACAGGCTAGCAATTTTAATATTAGATATAACCAAGTTTTGAGAGATTCGAAATGTCAAACAAAAATATGCATCTGTTGATATAGGTTATCATTATCACACATGCACATAGGTTGCAATGAAGTGACATTGCTTTGACTATTTTGTGATTAGATTGTTTGCATCCAATTATGTCACAGCGATCCACGTCAGATTTATGGCTGATATGCGAACATCTTATCAAGGTTACATAAGGGTATATGTGTTATGTTGGTAGAAAACATGGATACAAACCTAGAAGTTGTTGCATGTATCATGTACTCGTGATCTAAAAGTTTCTAGAAGCTTTGAAGATGAAGTGCCCAATTGCAGCATATATATTACTTTCTTATTAAGTTAAAAAAAGACAGACATCTTCTTTTTTGCCACGGAAGCATGGTAGAATTAGAAAAATAATGATGTTTTAATAGCTATTATTTTTCTCTTTTTATTAGGATAAAAAATATATGTACATACATACTATATATGACAATCTGCACCTCCAAAGAATCATGTTAATCCTTTTTATACAGGATTAAGTGGCCATCTACAGGAGTCGAGGGGGGTATTTTCCTCTCTTTTTTGAGGATGAGATGTCGTTCCTTTCTTACGTTTAAGCTGTCTCTTTTTTCTTTCCTTCGGTAGAGTTTTTATGGAAAGAAGCTCTCCTTTTTCATAGAATGTACCATCTATATGAGGATGATTTCCTACTTTCCTTTCACCAACGTTACGTGTAGATGCTTGTTTTTTGGTCGGGCAATCTATATGTTACGTATAACTTTCACCCACGTATGAAAGTCTTGCGTGGCTGTTTTTTTCCTTTTCAATCAGGAAAGCACCTCCGAGAGACTGAGCCGGCATATCATCTTGAGATTTACGAAGTCACCGTAGGCGCCTCGTCGTCGACGGAAACGTCTCCTCCCACTGAAAGCGCATCGCCGGAAATCCTGAAATAAATCCAGGAATAATGCGAGCACCAGGATTTGAACCCTGGTGGGTAGGGGATACCACTGTCCACCTAACCAACTCAACCACAGGTTGATTCGCTTCATCCCTGGAGTTTTTTGTGCAAGGAGATCAGATCTGATTTTTCTTTTGTTTTCATCGATGGAGTTTCTATAGAAGGATATTATTCTTTTTTGAGGGAACCGTGGAGTCTTTCTAGTTTTGTTTCACCAAATTATAACGTGTCAGATGTGATCTGTTTTTTTATAGATGCGATCTGTTGTTTTTTCAGCGCCCAACTATTATGGAAGGGGGCTATCCTTATTTAGGGAACCGTGGCTAATTTTTTTCTTTCAACCAATGTTCAACGTGAGCAAGTAGGACTACAAATCTAACGTTTTAACTAACTGATATGGTCGCTTAGAATTTTCTCTCTCTAGAAAATAGAGAGAGTCCCAAGAGATCAAGGCTTCCATACGTGGCAATTTGAGACAACATGTCTTATATTTCATCTGATGGCTATGGATACAATATATATTAATCCAACGGTCAAAATTCTTTAATTTTAAGGATTAACGTGGTGCCTCGTATGATGCCTCCAATTAGTAAA
Organism: Aegilops umbellulata; assembly: GCA_032464435.1. Lineage (NCBI taxonomy): Eukaryota > Viridiplantae > Streptophyta > Magnoliopsida > Poales > Poaceae > Aegilops > Aegilops umbellulata. Next base: position 268,569,083 of record CP136059.1, on the reverse strand, counting down.
TATACTAGACCATGATTGCGCGCGTTGCCACGCCCGTTCATTTTTTGTAGTATTGACAAAAATATCCAGAAATACATGAAGGTATCAAACATGAATGTCAAATTTGCACAACTTAACTCATATATTGGAAAGTTGTCGAATAGGAGAAATTAAATCAGTTTGCGGTGAAGTACTGTGCAAAGGAAAACTGGGCTCACATTGTCATGCCACACTCATCCATCTTAATGGACGAATGCTAGAAATATATGATATGTGGACGGATTAATTTTTATGGAAGTCCAATATTCGTTCATGTCTTACATATGAGGTTGAAAAAATAAATAAACCTATGTATAACCATAAAAAGAGAAGAGAAGATTTGACAGTTGAACTCCTGCAAGAGCATTGTGATAGTAAATAAAGCTTTGAATAATGTGAGTAAAACTTTCAATAATGTGAGAAGTATCATACGGTCATACGGAGCCTTACTCGGCAACCAGAATATTATAATGAAATGGACACAAAAATATTTCTAAGTGATCTGTACAGTTTTATTTCAGGAAGATAGACACACGTTCTTTCTTTACTTGGGAGCTATCTTTAGAACAAAAGTGACCTGGCAGGTTTTTGTTTCCCAAGTTCTAACAAAAACAATGGAAGGTTCAAATCTGGTGCCAATAGTTTTCAACTCTGTTGTGGTGCACCTTCATGCTTCACTACATAACGTACTCAGAAAGTGTTCCACTAATCGGCTGCATGGTTAGGCTGATGAGGAGGTGGGTCACAGAGAACAGGATAGAAATTGCAGTCTTCTTCGTGTGCGTGGTGTCTATCAGGGATTCAGGGGTGATGAGTGAGGAGAGACGGAGAACAACAGTGGACGGCTGGCGTCATCGGCGAGCTGCGAGACGGGGCACTGCGAGAGAAGTAGGCGTTACCCTTCTCACCCTTCTACACACGCGCTCCTTCCTGCACCTTGCTTCTCCGATGCCAAGCTATTCGGCGTCGTCTGCACATTCCCTTCGGATGTCTTTATGTGGGCGACATCCACAATTGCTCCCTCATTTAGGCTTTAGGAAGAGATAGGTTTTGAAATAGTGGTGAAAGAAAAATAGCGTGACGCACGTTGGTTGTCGTAGCGCCGTTGCTGTTGGCAGAGGGATCATCGGGCTGGCGCACGGCGGGGTCGTCGATAAGCTCCTCACACAGGAGCCGCCGCCGTCACCTCACGCCCACTTTCACCTAACGGGCCAGATAATGTTACCAGCCCACATAAGCCCAGTTAACCACAGCTATCCTAAACCAATCTTCGAAGCAGCGGCCCAATAGATGATTGGCATGCGGCGACGACTGCGCTAAAGATCTGTACCGGTCTTTAAACGATCCAGCGGTTGACGAAGGAAAGTCACTGTGGTTGCTCGTTGCTCGCTCAGTTATACTGTTAGTTAATAAGATAGTATGATTGTCCCTATATTAAAAGTGTATACCCAGATTACTGCTTAGATTTCTCCCATCAATATATATAATCACCTATTTGATTAAGTTGTTCTTCATAGATTCTTTTTTGACAATACTAACTATCGAAGAATATGTGAAATTTGATTGTCAAATTATACTGTGACGACTATAGTTCTCCCAATATTTTGAGATCCTAGATCAGCTCTAAGCTGCGTAGAACCAACAATAATATGCTTGCACACAACTTAAAGCACGATGATAAATAAGGCAATAATGTTGTACAAAATATTGAGGGAAAGTCATCATGGCAAACAGTATTAATTATGAATTATTGCTAAAAATTCGTGATTACAACCACCAATATCTAGAGGGTTTCTCGCCACACAGTCGGCAGAGAACCTTCCGCCTTTCTAGATAAAACCCAAGCTGCCATATTAGCTGTCGCGGGAAACCCCTTGCTGGTTCGGCAGGGGAGCGACGCGTTGCACAAAGAGCAGACGAGCATGGGGCAACGTGCCAGGGGTCACACAGGCAGCTTTACCCAGGTTCGGGCCGCTGCGAGGCGTAAAACCCTAACTCCTGCTTTGGTGGATTGATGGTGGAAAAGGTGGTGGCGGAGCATAGTACACTTGCCCGGCAGGGGTTGCCTTGAGGCAGTAGCGACTACGCGCGTATGGGGGTGTGAGTTATCCAACCTTCCAACCCTTTCTACGGTTGCCATGGGCCTCCTTTTATAGATCAAGGGGTAACCACAATGGCAAAGTAGTCATTGCGCACTGATAAGATAGCAAACAGTGCTATCATACCTAACTCTGCGGACTGACAGGGTGCATTAAACGCACCACTCAATGTCACATCATTGGGTGCCTATCGCGGGATATCCACGGCCACCTATGGGACCGAGTGGACCCTTGCTGGTTCGGCGGGGGGACATCGCATTGCACAAAGAGCAGATCAGCGCACGACACTACGGCAGAGAGCACACAAGCAATTTACCCAGGTTCGGACCGCCGCGAGGCGTAAGACCCTACTCCTGCTTTGGTGGATTGGTCATGTTAGAAATCATCTGGCAACCTTTAATCATGTCATTTTAGACCCTTTAATCATGCTACTATGATTACCAATGTATAGGATTTACCCTTTTTATATTCTTCCTTGCATGATACCATCTATCTCTAATCATATTATTGATGACAGAATTATCGTGTATGGTCTTTGTCTAGTTTATTTTGGTTCATGATGGATGAAAGGCTCATTTTTCCTGTAGCGTGCCTATGTGTTGATTAATCTCAAATATTGTTACGCTATCATGTCATGTTGTGCCCATTTGAGAGAGACCTGACTTTGTTGTTATAGGCTGAGGGAACTTGATAAGCTCAAGGGACACCCGTGGAACCAGTTTGTGAAGCTGAAGGCGCTCGACGTCGAGACTGTCCAGCAGTCCGTACACGGTTTGATCATTTGGGATCCCATGGCCGCCTCCTCAGCTACAACTACGTAGGTGAGTCCCTGGTCTCTCCTTCCTCCTTTGTTTGCTTTGGGAACTAGCTTTTGAGCTATGGTCATACTGTGCTCTGTTCCGACCATAAAGTTGATGATCTATTTGGTTGTGGTCTGTACTATGGTGCTATGTTAGAGGTCAAAGGCCCATTCACATATATTTGATGCTCTTAGATGGACACAAAAACACTTGGTTTTATCTCCTGTCATTTAGAGTTCAATGAAAAATTGCCACTGTAAGTTACTTGGTTGCTTCTAGATGATAATTGATTTGTAGTCCTCAGATGATCATGGGTGTTCTCTTGCCGAACATAGCTATTGTGTTTAATTATGTTTTGTTCGCTATTATGATAGCTTAAGCTTCATTATGTTTTCTTCTTCTATTCAAAAAATTTAGCTTATTCTTTGAGGCCGTCTAATCTTCTACAACCTTGGCTTGCGCAACTGCTGCAGGTGCCACTTGGTCTTATTCACGGTAGGGTGGCGCGGGTGGTGTGGCCGCCCTCCAAGATTGGTAGTGTGGCTCGCCATGATCTCATCCACCAAAGCGTGAAGTTGTGGACCTCAACATCTATTCCTTGGTACATGCAAGTCTTTGGTCTTCCCTCTCTAAGATTGTTTGGCCATTGAGCCAATGATTTAGTGTTTGGTGTTGTTCTTGTGTGATCATGGCTGATCATCTTTCTTGTTGATGAAACTCGTGCCTTGTATTTCTGTGTTGGGCCCTGTTTTGCACTACATGCTAGAAGGTTTGGTAATAGTCCATGTTTAGCTAGATATGATCCATCCTTATGCTGGGAATTCAACTTGCTGGTTTTGCTAGCTTATGTACAATTGATGGGTTCCTCTTGTTTTGCTTTTTGAGCAAAGCATGTTGGGCTCCTTATAATAGTGTCAGCCAACACTTTGTGTGAGATTTTCTGGTGTCCTTTTTGATCACTCACTATATAACATTTAGTTTGTGAAGTTGCTCTGGTAACATTAAGTTTAGTGTGTGTTTTCAAATTTAATAATAGAAACTAGAGGCATGTATATTTACCTCTACCTGGTGCTTGCTTGCTTTCAAATTTACCACTAGAGAAAGAAGAAACTGGAGTGGTGTTTATTGTATTCATGTGAGGTGAGCAAGCAGATAATTATTTATTTGGCTCCAGTTGGAAGCACCATAGCAAGCAACCTTTGATCCTTGCTTGCTGGCATTGGTCCTATATGATTTGGTTGTTCCTCTGATCATATGCTACGGTTGCTTTGGTTCATCTTGATGTTTTCCTTAGAGTAATGCATCTTTGAAAATCTGGACTAGCTCATTAGCCACTAATTAATTGCTTGCTCTTTGTTTCTGTCCAGGGGGAGCTGACTTAATGATGAAAACGGGTAAGTTTTGATCTTGTGGAGGGTGACAAGGCGAATTGATGGATCTTGTAGCGCTGCTGGATGTGGTATGCAACACAAGTGTGTGTTCCTTGCCGAAGAAGAGAAGGGGCAATGTAGCTGTTAGGTTCATCAGCTTAGTTAGACGGTGTTAGCATTCTTGTTTCCAGGAGCCAGCTTGCTTGTGGAAAGTGTTCTTGTGTTGTTGCTTGGTCCCTGATTTGAAATCTTTATTCACCGAGTTTATGAATTCCCAACAATGATCTAGAGATTGTGGATGCATTTCTTCCCACCTGTTATGCTACTTGGTTTGGTTGGATCATGATACGTCCAACCATGGTCTTTGAAATACAATGTGTTTGTTGCCTCTCCTTGAGGGGCCTTGTATTACTGTTTTTCATTTATATCTTGTGTGGATAACTGTTGCAGAGGTGTTAATTTTTAGCAAACAACTTAATGCTTTGATGGTCTTCTTAGGAACCAAATGTTTTTTTCCCTTGTGAACTTAGCTGGAACCATTCCTTCGTGTTGTTTTTTGCGAGTGAATTCAGCTCACCCGACTATTGACAATTACATTAATTTCAGGCAATCCAGAGTTTGTTTGGGGATATCAAGTTGAATTATCACCTACCAGTTTGATTTGTTAGGAAAGAGGTCAGAGTGTTACAATGTATTTGCACTGCTCTACAAACTCTGCATGAGGTTGTCTGGCACACAGGTAGGATGTATTTTCAGGTCGAAGAATCATTTGAATTTCGAAATTGACATGCATGAATGCAATTTTAGAAAAAAGAGCTGAGATGCATCATCATGGGTCAACTATATGGAGGAACATAGTTGTGATCGGTGTCGGCGTCGCAATCAGCAAGCAACCTCCTTTTTGCTAACTTATATTGGTTGATGTGATCTAGTAAACACAGAGTCGGGTTCAGTGAGCTATTTGCTTTTGCGCACAAGAAAAACCCTGTCCAGATTTACTTTAAAACAAGTTGTTGCATGATGTCAAAAACAGAAAAGATAAGTTGTTGCAGGACATACATGACCAATGAATGTTAGGTTTATAAAGGCCGGGCATGCCATGCTGAGTTACAGATAATATGCCAATTGAGACCCCTCATGAGCCACTGCCGAGGATTGCTCCTTGCCCAACGACAAAATGAAATAAAATTAGGATATGATTGAGACCACGCCTTCCTCTTTTGCAGGTCGCTATAGCTGCCTCTTCTGATTATCATTCTAATTAGGAGCAGAGCCTTGAAATGAATCTGTGTAGGCATGTAGTAGTATCTTCCTGCTACTCTTGCCTTGTTCACTAATGATCTACTAATAATAACATATGTGTATATCTGTCTAGTGCATGCATGACTGATCTGTTTCTCTTCACCTACTATCTTAGTAGGAAGCATATGCAAAATCTGTTATGTTAGGAGACAGAAGGGAGAGGGTTACCTGTCAAAAAGAAGAAGAAGAAAAAAACAGAGAGATCTATGTTAGACGCGGTTCACAATCCTAGTTAGCCAGGAAATAAAAGGAAACCACCTACCTACCTGGCTTTATTTGAGGGGAGGGAGTCCATGTAGTATTAGTTAGCAAATTTAACAAATCCTCGCCTATTAATTCTCCTCCTAGAAACCAGAAGCAACACATCGTCTCCCTCCCTCCTCCTCCTCTTCCTCCTCCTCCTACATTAATTGTATCGCTCTGCCTGCTCCTCCTCCTCCTTTACTCCCCTCCCTCGATACCTTCCGTTCGTTCCATTGACTCCTGCGCGTCTCAGGTGGATCGCCCCCATCCTCGATCCCTCCCGTTTGTTCCATTGGCTCATGCGCGTCTCACGCGGATCGCCCCCCCCCATCCTCGATCCCTCCTGCTCGTTCCATTGGCTCCTACGTGCCTCACGTGGATCGCCCCCATCCGACGTCCCTCGGCCCTCCCTGCTGGCTCATTGCCGTACACCATCTTCCCTATAAATGCCCATCCTTTTGCCACTGCCCCTGATTCTTTCCCTGGCGCCCCTTCTCCTTTCTCCTGAAGCCAATACACAAACCATTCATTGACATGCGGTGTTCCTGAACATACATGTGGCTGCTTCCTAGCACTCGTCCGTGGTGTCTGGCTTGTTGGTTTTCTCCCCTATCTCCTGTTTCTTGATCTAACCTCCTAAAGAAACTCTTGGCGTGGTGCTGTTCAACCTGACCTTTTTTCCTGTGTTCATATGGTCTTACTTGATATGAGGAGGCACAAGCTATGGAGATATGCTCAAGACTAGGGCGATGGGCCAGCTGCGTACATGATGGATATTTGATTCAGAAGATCCACATGAGTCCATCCAATCAAAGGTACTGAAAAAATTATACATGCTTCCTTTGATTGGTAAAGTTGATTGTCTTGACTTGATTTTTTTCTAGTAGTATGTATAATTGAGCCAATAGGGCATGAATTCCAGATTCCTTCCTTGTCTCGTAGCAAATCATACGCTGGTTTTAGCATAAGATTCAATGAGATAATGGTACCGGTGAATCATGTCCTACTGCTAGTGGTCACCAAAATTTCTGAACAAGCAAACCACAAGGTAGCATATTTACAAACATGCCACTAGTTTTGTGTAACATGGTAGCATCAAAAGATGATCTAAACCTTTTCGAATTAAAGATTGAGGAGACGCTTGATGCCAAAATGAAACACTAATGTTTATTTGTTGCACACTCTAGTAGGTAGAGATGGAACTAGCTAGAGCTTATTGCATGCCCTTTTGTTATTGTTATTACTAATATTATTATTTCCACTTGATCTCTAGTATTATTGCTATCTAGCATGCATGTATATACCTAGATAGTATTCAGTCAAGTAGTATGTTATTGGTCTCATGATTTGGCATGTAGAATTTTATATAGAGAAAACTCTGCGGTTTTAAGTAACTTGTTGCGTGTTTGGTAGTATGAATTTTCTTTTCTTCACCCATGTATGTATGTATTAATCCGTGCATCTAGGAAGCCACTCATGTCTCATGAGTGTTTCTGCTTACTATTGTATCATACAAGTGATACAATTTATCTTACCTTTGTTCTCTTCCCTAATCTAACATATAAATCTTAATTAGTACTTGGAAGCAGATGCAGTTTTTTTTTGAGCGAGTATTGCAATAGCTAGCTAGTAATAATTAGGAAATACTAGTCTGGATTTATATACCACATATTCAAGATCAAATGGACTAGTAGCAAATAAGTGGCAGTCAGTCCCATAAATAAATGAACCTAGTCATGACGAGTGAAGTTCCATAAATCATGATACAAGTTGGTTATCGAAGGAAGTGACGAAGTGAAGAAGTTTTGCCTCTGCTACTTTTCTGAAACGTGATAGCATAAGTGTTTCATCGTTCATGTGAACCCTTTTTTTCTTTGCTGAGTTAAAGAAAGATTGGGATGCCATTCAAGGGCAAAATGAATAGATCAGCTTTTACTCATGTATTAATCAACCCTTTGCAGCAGGAATTGCTTACCGCCTCGTGTCGTGCCGCCACGGATGCATTTCTTTCTGATGCGTTATGCTGCCGAAATTTCCGGCCGAAATCCCCACGACTTGTCGAAATTTTGTCCTTGTTTGTAAGGAAACAAAAGGTTTAGGGTGGTGAGTGCAAAATGGTAGGGACTTGGTTGCAAGAATATCTTATTTGTGGGGACGGAATTAAAGATTTCCAAAATACCAAATCATTAAATACGAATAGAAAAGTTCATGATTTTAGGAAAGAATAAAAAAGAATCAGAAAGAGAAAAGGACAAGGGAAAGGAAAAAATAGAAGAAAACTGGCCAAAACAAAACCGGAGAAAAAGAAACCCAAAACAGAAAACTGATGCGGTTTTTAGCTTTGAAGAAGTGAAAAAAAATTAGGCACAACACGTCGCCAGTTCCACTCAGCCACTGCCTCCAGTACATGGGTCGGTCTGCAGTTCAAAGCACATAGGGCGCATGATTTTCGGAGTTTGAAAACCAAAAAGAAAAAGTGAATGGGCCGATCAAGAGCGGAGGGGGTGTGCACCCTGTCTTTGTCATCATTTTCTATTAGAACTGATATTCTAGTGTTTGTGGCTATATTATTTTGCTTGCCTTTTAGGTTACAGAGCTTTCCCCAGAAGAATCTGAGAGTTCAACCAGTGGATATGGGAAAACCATTAGCCATGTAGTAATTGGTCTGAAGACTGTAATAGGGACTAAACAACTAAAATTAGATCCTACAATTTATGATGCTTTAATCAAGGAAAAGGTTACTGTCTGCTCCCAACCCTCCCTTGCTCTCTCTTCTGTTGGTAGACTGTTAGGTTGCATTTGTATTCTCACTTTGAATAACAGTGGGTGGATGGTGTATCTTATGTGTCCAGAATATTGTCTTTATGCAATATTTAACCTGTGCAAACTCATGGCAAGTGTGGAAACTCACACATAGGATCATATTTCTCTTGTTCATTGTTAGATATTCTGTTGTGGCATAACAAAACATCGCGATACTTTACTTAAATTGAGATATGATGCATTATATTTTACTTCCGCTGCTCACTTGCCCTGGCTCTCCTGCTTGTATTCTGCATGAAGCTGCTTAACATTTCATCATTTTTATACGGGATGCAGGTGGCAGTGGGTGATGTTATATACATCGAAGCTAACAACGGTGCAGCGAAAAGAGTTGGCAGATGTGATGCTTTTGCTACAGAATACGATCTCGTGTTGTCGACGGTAGGGGCCGGGCGTGATGTCGCTTTCCGAGTGTGACCCAACTAGGAGCATAAAATCAATTATCCCGGGTAAATACTATCTCCTTCGTCCCCTCTTACCATAGATCCAAAATCCACAGCTCGTGACCCCCTAACTGAGGTATACCGGTTTTAGTACCGACACTATGTGTTCGAGAGAGAAGCCTCTAGTAAAAACTATGGCCCCTGGGTCTATTTAATTATATTGTTAAAAGACAAAAATACTTTGCTTAAATTTATTTATTTATGTTTTACATTTCTTTTTATCATTCTATCACTATGAGAATCAATCCTTGCAAGTAACGAGTTCAACGGGATTGATAACCCTCTTGCGCGCGGTGGGTGCAAGTATTTGCTTTTGTGTGTGTAGGTGCTGACGATGAGAGTTTGCTTGATTATCCTATTGGTTCAATAACCTTGGTTCTCACTGAGGGAAATACTTATCTCTACTGTACTGCATCTCCCCTCCTCGTCGCGGTAAAACCCAACATAGGCTACAAGTAGCACTCACCCTCATCCTCCATGATCATTTGTGCATCATCACATAACATGTCATCACTTCCCACAAGGTCTTTGTATACCGTTGCTTAGCAAGTCCACAAACAACTGCATAACGTGCTTGCAGAACTCCAAATGCCCTCTCAACATCCTTTCTAGCTCATTCTTGTCTTTGGGAAAAATGAGACTTTTTCTGGCCAAGTGGGTCAGAGATGGTCTTGACAAAGGTAGCCCAGGGAGGATAGATACTGTCAACCAGATAAAATCCCATGATGTATTCATGCCTATTGACAGTATAGTGGCAAGGAGGAGCTTTCCCTCCAGTCAACCTAGCAAACAACACATTGACGTCATTGTGAAACCCGGGCATGCCAAAGAAAGCATGCGGAATCCAAAGATCATGTGAGGTAACTGCTTCAAGAATGATGGTGGGCTTCTTAACATGATCCTCATATTGCCCTTGTAGAGCTTTTGGACAGTTCTTCCATCTTCAATGCATGCATTCAAGATATGCGAGCAAACTTGGCCACTCTCTAGCTTCAGACATTGCCAAGATCCTCTCGGTGTCTACGACAGTTGGTTCTCTCAGGTATTCAGGTCCAAACACCGAGACCGCGACAACAAAAAATCTTACCATGACATTTCCGCATGTGCTCTCTGACATCCGTAGTTATTCGTCCCATGAATCAGCGTCCGTGCCATATGCAAGCATTTGCAGTGCGACCGAGCACTTTTGGTAAGCAAAGAACCCTATCCTTCCCACGACATCCTTCTTAAAGATGAAGTAACCATCAAAGGACCGGGCGCCATAGTAGGGACGATTGAAGACATTTTTTCGCATGTGGAAGTGCCAGCGAAAATTGTTAGCGAATAGGGCATTGGGAGCAAAGCAGTCGCCCATTAGCGTGAAATGGCCGCGCACCTTGTTGTGGTTTAGCACTCTATGACTCTTGGTTGATTCCTTGAAGCTGAGAACATGTTCTTTTGCACGCTCCGCATCTGCAAGGACTGCCTGCATGCGGCGGGAGGGAGAGAAAGGAGGAGGCGGGGCGGGGCAGATCTTTTTGCATGCACGATGGGCCTAGTAGAGAAAGGAGGAGAGAGGCTGATCCGTGGGGTTTAGCCATGCAAAAAGTAATGCCGGCGGCCCCAAGCGCCCCCCATGGGCTGGGTGTGGCATGAGGTCGTCGGGGCTATTCTGTCGAAATCCGATGAAAATAAAAGACTTGGGGGCATGAGTGGGTCGTTTTTTGTCCGCCGGCGCCCAAAAAGTGGCTTGAGGGCGTCTTGGGGGGCTAGTGGAGGCTGCTCTAAAGAAACGCCTTACTTTGACATAAGGGCTCCCAAGTACAACTGTAGACACGTGAAGTTTCCATTCCGTAAGGTGCAACAATTTCGTTCCTTCAAAAGGATACGTCTGCTCTCGCAAAATAAAAAATGACACGTCTGCGATAGTATGTACCCCGTAGAAAGCAAGCTCAATGGATATTCAGTTTAATATTGTTGGAGTCTCTAAGTGTGGTGCGGTGGTGTCCCCTTCCAACGTTCATGGCAGAAGGAGAAGGGCAAAGGAGACACATATTCTGCCGAAAGAGAGGAGACAGAACCCTGCGCTCGCCTCACGCGATCGACCTGCCCAGCGGAGATCACCAGAAGATTACACCGTGCTTTTTTTGAGAGAGAGAAGATTACACCGTGCTATGCATGTCCTTGCCTGATTTTACTGGTACAGATTAAATCCCTTGGTGTTGTACCATGCTTGTCCTTCGACGATTTTACAGCCACAGGTTAATATCTTGGCGTTCATCACGGCGCCGACTGTTCGGGGCAACAGTGCATGCAGATGCAGGGCAATGCAGCACGCGCCCGATCGAAAGCCTGTAAAGCAGTGATATACTACTATATACTGCTGGTTTCAAAGAAGATATTGAGCCCGTGAGGCAAATCCAGGTTATTCGCCATGCATTGCTGTATGGCACGAATGATTTCCCAAAGACACATCATTGCTGTACGCACGATCGAATGCTACCTACAGTCACCAGCGCGTACATCGTTGTCTGATGGACATCTCGTGGCGCTCATCCGTGTCTTCACCACATGACGATGGGACTTGGAAATTCATTATACCTAGCTTAAAATTACAAGTTGGGGTGCACCCTAGGCTTTGACTCCATGATGATAAATAAACAAAACGTCCCCAGATCGGGGCTGTCGATCGATTGCTAGGCCCAAAAGACCCGGTTAGGGATTACAACTACAGTTACATCCATATGGGTTCCAGCGCTTACAGTTACAGGAACACGATTGCATTGGCGATCCATGCAGTGATCATGGTAATGGCATGCTTTCCCCAGCTAGATTTGCCTCGGAACCGCCGTCGATATCGCCAGAAGCACCGTATGGGCATGATGCTAGCTATATCATGGATTCATGGGCTCATGGCCAATTGGCCATCGATTCTCCTCTCGAGCCTCGCTCCGGTTGGGTTCGATTGGCGCCCGTCTCTTCCGGTAAGCATAAGCGCTGGTGTCACTTCGCCCAGATCTCCGGTACGGCCAGGCCGAGGCGCGTGCGAGCGCGGCTGGCGCCATGATCTGGCCGCGTGCTCGAAGAAGGCCTCGTGATTGAATCTCCTGAGGCCCTTGTTCCGTCAAGAGAGATCTCTTGAACTCTGAGCTGCGTGCTGGGTCGATCGATTGGCAGCGCGCGCGAGTTATCACTTATCGGCCTGGGTGGCTGACAAGACGTGGCGTGATCGATTAGATCCCGCTCCGCTCTGTAGTTTCAGCAAAGGACGACGAGAGATTTTGGCTCTACTCCACCGTCCACACAACGGAGCAGTACGTGCTACCAGAAATGAAAAACCTACTCGCTACCCTTGTGGGCTTGTGAATTGTTGACAATCCTATAGTCTGAATCAACCGTATCTTTTTTTTCCAAAAAAAACTTTCAAACTATTAACTATCAGCCCCTATAAATACATCCAGATCTGTGGAGTAACGACTACAAACACTGGAGCGAGCGATGGCGGCCATCATCGCCCCTCCCTTATCGGAGGCGGGCAAACCTTGTTGGAGTAAACAGTCGGGAATTCGTCGTGCTGAGGCCCCATAGGATCAGCACACCAGAACAACAACCGCCACCGATGAAGAAAAGCGTAGATCGGAAGGATCCAACCTGTAGACACATGAACACAGACGAACAAAGACCGAATACACGTGGATCCACTGAAGACAAACGCTGAACGAATCCCATGATATCCGCCGGATTCAAACCTCCACACGCCCTCCAGCGATGGAAACACCACCGGAACGAGTGCTAGGCAGGAAGGATCTTATTCCATCTACAGAGAACTACCGCCGCATCGCATCTCTGAGTAGGACACGCTAACAAAACTAAAAATAAGTAAAAACGAAGCCCTCCTGCCAGCCGGAATCCACCGCGCCTCCATGCTCTTAAAACCACAGGAGACGAGGTAGATCGACGGCAGCACCGGCGGGAGGCAGTAGAAACCTAGCATGCTTGGTGCACAGTACGAAGGTCGCCGCTGCGCGTGGTGCCTTTTTCTGATGGCGTGCACTTCTTGAATCAACCGTATCTATAGCATGCTCTCTTTTCATTTTAGGAATATATAGCATGCTGTTAGAGTAAAGAGTTGTAAATTTTTTAATCCACCGACTTTTATTAAACTCTTAATCAATTTTTTAAAACCGTTAGCCATTTTTGTTTGCACTCGGCGACGACCCTCTATGATATCTCACCATTAAATAAACACAGGGATCTGGGTCATTATATATAGTTTGGGTGTATTCTTTAGTTTAGGTCGATGTATATTTCTTTCAAAGAAAAGTATATGGTGTATCCTTCTGCATACTCTTAATGATATTTAAGGATAATAAATGTGTTACTGTGGATGGCTTGAATGACATGTGACAGCGGCCTCACATGCATGCAGATTTTGTTCACCCTCACGTTTACAACACATCTAGTACTGTTGTCTCACTAGTGACTAATTAATAAGAAAATTTTCTTTAACAAGTATGTTTTTACCAAGTTTTTAAATATCAACTCAACTTTTTGAAAAAATATGTTTAATGGATTCAAATCATTTCCAAGATTTAGGAAATGTGGAACCAAGTTTTGTGAAATTGTGTGTCTTCCATAAAAACTGAGAATCTCATCCTAAGAACATAGAAGTAAACGGTGGATTTCATGGTTATAAGATTTTAATTCCTTGAAAAGTCATGGTACAAATTCCACGAAGCTATGCCTTTCTAGCAAAATTAAAATTTTACTATACTAATTCCTGGAAAATTATGTAAAAATATTGAAAGAGTTTTCGTTATATTTCTTGTTATCTGTTTTTACTAAAAACACAAAAGCTACATTATCTCGGGTTGCTGCAATAGCACCGGTCCACTGTAGTGGTAGCCTGGTAGGCTCACTACATCAGCCTAGTTCACTACAGTAAACCGGCTTGCTACAATACGTGTGCAATGGGTCGGCACACACAAGAGGCCTCCTCTCTGCCGCAACCCTCCGACTTGACACAAAGAGCGACAAATAGGAAGTTAAGAGGGGCATTTCCTATTCGGCGCTTATAGGCAATCGGTACAGGGTGCACAACCCTCTTACGCTAGGTCTTGTAAGCGGGCCAGCCCATGTTCTTTCTGTTCTGTTTTTTCTGTGTTTTCCAACTGAGTTTTTCATGATTTCTTTTCCCTTTTCTTTTTTTGTATTTTTTTCTTTTTTGCTTTCTTTAAATGTGTGAACTTTTTTCAAAACCAATGAACTTATCCAAAATTTTAGGTTCTATATACAAAATGGGTGAACTATTTTTCAAATTGGATTAACTTTTTATCGGAATTGATGAACTTTTCTCAAAATAGATGAAAAATTTAAAGTTCAATGAACTTTTTTCCAAAATAGATGAAAATTTTCAAGTTCAATGAACTTTTTTTCAAAGTGAAGATCTTTTATCACATTTATGACCCTTTATTCAAGATTGATGAACTTTTCTAAAACAAAATGATTTTTTAAAAACAAATTGATGAACTTTTTTCAAAATCAATAAATGTTTTGTCAAAATCGGTGAACTTTTTTCATAATTTGATGAACTTTTTTTATCAAAGTTGATGAGCTTTTTCCATATTTGCGAACTTCTTTCCTAAATCTATGAACTTTTCTAGAATTGCATGAATTTTTTTAATCCGTGAAGTTTTACGAACTCTTAATCTTTTTTCCAAATCATTAACATTTTTTTTAATTTGTGAACTTTTTTTTCCCCTATACCCATGATTTTAGAAGTCAACTGGTCAACACTTGATGGGTCAGCAGCTCACCACTGTGAATAAAGCTAGTACATTGTTTTGAGCAAGAATACAGCAAGTGCATGACCTAGTGAACGACTGCATGATCGGACAAGCTACCAGCAGCACTTGTTGGCCCGGCCCATGACATCTGCTGCATGAGCGCTAGGTTCCAGAACTGGCGCCTGAAGCGCCATATATGAGCTCCCATCCAGATGTCTTATTTGACGCACTACGCATCAAACTGACCAGCTAAACATACGGCTTTCCCAACTAGGCCGCCCATAGGAAAGTACTGTAGGGTCCAACATACTGAAGCTATAGTTCTTGTTTTTTTTTGTTGCTATCTGGCTAGTGTTGTGACCGAGTATTTTAAAAAAATTCAGTTATTTTCTATATTCAGTTTTTTAAAGGAAAAACATAAAGTGAATATTAATATAATATTTTCTAATTTTTTTTGGAAATGAGACTTTAAGAAAAACCTTGAATAATTTTAAATACTTTTGAACATTTGTCAAATTTGAGAACATGTTTTTAAGTGGCAATTATTTTTAAAACATATTTTTTAAAATATCGCAAAAGGTTTTTGAAAGTGTGAATATTATTTCAATTCTTAAAATATATTTGGAACAGACTATGAACATTTCAAAAAAGAAAGATAGACATGAATAGCTTTTGAACTTTTTCAAAATAAGAGGGAAAAATAATAAAATGACCGGGTTCCCGAAACCGAAATCATTGGCGGGGTGCGTCAAATAGGATTCAACTATAGTATGGACTATGTGGGTCACATCACTCCACCAAGCCATTATGGAAAAACTACTTGTTTTCAGCTTATTTGGGTATAATACAACAAACACGCACGAGGCCCGGCTCCAAGCCGCCCCAAATCACGGTTTTCAACTAGTTCACGTTCTTTATGTAATTTTAAAAGAAAAATGATTCAACAAATTTAAGAATGTTGTTAATCATTTCTTTCAAAACATTAATAGTAAATTAAAAGGTTCCACATAAATATAAAAGATAATCATGGATATGAACTAAAATGTTCATGTTGTATTTTACAAAATACCATGTACTAATTTTTCTACAAAATGTTTAATGTATTAAAATTAAATGCATATATATAATTAAAAAGTTCACTAAAAACTGAAAGAAACCAGAATAAGGAAAGAAACTGAATACGCAAGAGAAATTGTTAAAAGCCAAAAAAATAAAGAAAGAAAAGCAGGAGAGGATTTGCTCCAAATCACCTCGACTGCTTGTACATGCGTCGGCCACTAACACATCTTATCTTCTTTATTCTTTTTATTCGCTATCTCTTGTAATTTTTCCTACTTTATCTTCTCCTTTTCCTTTTTAATTTTCCAATATATGTTTATGTTAGTTTGGCAAATACATTAACCGAGGGAAGATGGGTCATCAGTCACTATCCATGCATGTCTCGCTAGTAATGAAAGATTGAATATTTCCATATCGCGAAAACCTAGAGCCCTTAGGTGTTTCGGTTTTGTCATGACATCCCAAGAGACCCAACATGGTTTCCTCTTCCCTGCTTGCTTCCCCATCAGAACTGTCGAATTATGGAAGTTATAATCTTCGACAAGCCCCTTGGTAGTTTGAAAGAAGCTATGTAATAGACTGGTATAGCTTGCGCGACGGTAGTAGTTGGGTGTTTTTTAAGTGGCATTAGCTCGGTTTCTAGAAACACGACTAAAGCTGTTATTTTCAATGGCCTAGCCCAAGCAAACAGAGTAGCAGCCATGCCTTTATCGGGGGCTCCTATACGGCGCTTCAAGCACCGGATCGAGGAACTGGCACTCATGCAGCAACTTCGCTCGCTCGGGGCTCTTGGTTCGTTCGTTTTTACAGTTGGCTACTCAATGGCTGACCATTCGAACGTTGATATTTTCAAGACGATAATTAAAAAATGAAAAAAAATATCCAAAACATTTCATCAATGAAAAAATGTTCACAGATATTGAAAAAGTTCACACACTTAAAAAAACATGAATTTGAAAAACGGTTCACCGATATTGAAAAAGAGTTCAAAATTTTCAAAAACTGATTGTCAATTCTGAAAAAGTACATCAATATTGAAAAGGATTAAACTGATTTTTTTAAAAAGATCATTGATTTTGAAAAAAGTTCAGAAATGTGAAAAACAATTTCGAATTTTAAAAAAAGTTCAGGAGATTCAAAACATTTCACGAATTTAATAAAATTTTATGATTTTAAGAAAAGTAGACGAATTTTACAAAATGGAAAAAAGAAAGAGAAAGAGAGAAGGAAAAGAGAAAAAAAAACAGAAGAAAACCAGACAAAACAAAACCAGAAAAAAAGAAACCCAAAACAGAAAACTGCTGCGGTTTTCTAGCATTCAACAAGTGAAAAAAAAAAGAAAAATAGGCACAACACGTCGCGAGTTCCACTTGGTCACTACCTCCATTAAATGGGTCAGTCTGCAGTTCGAAGCACATAGCGCGCATGATTTGAGGCGTGATAGTATAAGTGTCGAAATCTTTTGAAAATTTTCGAAAAATATGCACTGAACATTTGTAATATCCATTGAACATTTTCTTAATGTATGTTGAACAATTTAAATAATACACAGTGAACTTCTTTGAATATAAGATGAACATTTTTCAAAAAATAAGAACATATGCGTTCAACAATTTTCATATATGCATTGAACATTTAGTAAAAAAATACGTTGAACAATTTCGTAATATACAATGAACATTTTGTAATACACGATGAACATTTTTATAACAAAAAGATGAACTATTTTTAGTTTTTTACAATATACGATGAAAATTTTCTGAAAACATTGAACTTTTTTGTAATATGCGGCGAACCTTTTATATAATACGCAATAAAAAAGGAAAAAGAAAAAAAGAAACATAAAATAAAAAACTAAAAGGAAATAAGAAACCAAGATAGAAAAATAAAAGAAACCGAAACAAAGCAACTGAAAACCGGATAAAACAGTCAAAAACTGAAAGCAAAAAACCGTAGAAGAAAAACGAAAAAAACCCGCAATAAACAACGAAGGAAAACAACAGCGAAGGAAAACGTCACAGGAAATCCATACGTGGGCCGACCCAAGTGGTAATCCCTTCAGCGAAGCCGCAGCTCCTGGATGCACACGCGCATTAAATAGGATCCACCAATGTAAGGTGTAAGAGCATTTCCAACAAGCGCGCTAAAGGAATTTCGCATCGCCGAAATAGCGTTTTTATGCGCGGGAGTGACAAAGAGGTTTTCAAGATTCACAAAAACATGGCGCCCAATGCGACGGCCCCACCTCCAGCAGCCCGCGCGCATAATCAAGCGCCCAATTTTTGCAGCGCAACAGCCCGCGTGCACACCCGTGCCCTAAAGCTTTTGGTGCGCACTCTATTTTACAGCGTCTACTGAAGCATTGTTTTTTATCTCCGGCGTAAAAAACGATGGTTTTTAGCGCGTGAAGCATATTGGGGGCTCCTATACGGCGCTTCAAGCACCGGATCGAGGAACTGGCACTCATGCAGCAACTTTGCTTGGGCCGTTCCAATAAAATGAGTTGGGCGCTCACGCACTTCCTTCCCTCGCTTGCTCGGGGCTTTTGGTTCGTTCGTTTTTACAGTTGGCTACTCAATGGCTGACCATTCGAACATTGATATTTTCAAGACGAAAATTTAAAAATGAAAAAAAATATCCAAAACATTTCATGAATGAAAAAATGTTCACAGATATTGAAAAAGTTCACAAACTTAAAAAAATCATGAATTTGAAAAAAGGTTCATCGATATTGAAAAAAAGTCCAAAATTTTCAAAAACTGGTTCGTCAATTCTGGAAAAGTACATCAAATTGAAAAGGATTAAACTGATTTTTAAAAAAAAGATCATCGATTTTGAAAAAAGTTCAGAAATTTGAAAAACAATTTCGAATTTTAAAAAAGTTCATGAGATTCAAAACATTTCACGAATTTAAGAAAAATTTATGATTTTAAGAAAAGTAGACGAATTTTACAAAATGGAAAAAAGAAAGAGAAAGAGAGAAGGAAAAGAGAAAAAAAAAGAAGAAAACCAGACAAAACAAAACCAGAGAAAAAGAAACCCAAAACAGAAAACTGCTGCGGTTTTTTAGCGTTCAAGAAGTGAAAAAAAAAGAAAAATAGGCACAACACGTCGCGAGTTCCACTTGGTCACTACCTCCATTAAATGGGTCAGTCTCCAGTTCGAAGCACATAGCGCGCATGATTTGAGGCGTGATAGTATAAGTGTCGAAATCTTTTGAAACTTTTCGAAAAATATGCACTGAACATTTGTAATATCCATTGAACATTTTCTTAATGTATGTTGAACAATTTAAATAATACACGATGAACTTCTTTGAATATAAGATGAACATTTTTCAAAAAATAAGAATATTTGCGTTCAACAATTTTCATATACACATTGAACATTTAGTAAAAAAAACACGTTGAACAATTTCGTAATATACAATGAACATTTTGTAATACATGATGAACATTTTTATAACACAAAGATGAACTATTTTTAGTTTTTTACAATATACGATGAACATTTTCTGAAAACATTGAACTTTTTTGTAATATGCGGCGAACCTTTTGTATAATACGCAATAAAAAAGGAAAAATAAAAAAAGAAACATAAAATAAAAAACTAAAAGGAAATAAGAAACCAAGATAGAAAAATAAAAGAAACCGAAACAAAGCAACTGAAAACCGGATAAAACAGTCAAAAACTGAAAGCAAAAAACCGTAGAAGAAAAACGAAAAAAACCCGCAATAAACAACGAAGGAAAACAACAGCGAAGGAAAACGTCACAGGAAATCCATACGTGGGCCGACCCAAGTGGTAATCCCTTCAGCGAAGCCGCAGCTCCTGGATGCACACGCGCATCAAATAGGATCCACCAATGTAAGGTGTAAGAGCATTTCCAACAAGCGCGCTAAAGGAATTTTGCATCGCCGAAATAGCGTTTTTATGCGCGGGAGTGACAAAGAGGTTTTCAAGATTCAAAAAAACATGGCGCCCAATGCGACGGCCCCACCTCCAGCAGCCGGCGCGCACAATCAAGCGCCCAATTTTTGCAGCGCAGCAGCCCGCGTGCACACCCGTGCCCTAAAGCTTTTGGTGCACACTCTATTTTACAGCGTCTAGTGAAGCATTGTTTTTTATCTTCGGCATAAAAAACGATGGTTTTTAGCGCGTGAAGCATATTGGGGGCGCCTGTTGGAGATGCTCTTGATAAACCTCAGCCCTCACGTAGGTAGAAATTGCTTGGAGTGTACCGAACAAAACCAGGAGAGAAGCACAGAAGCTGTCGCTCACTCGCCTCGCGCAACTGCGGCGTTGGACCGGCTCAGGTAACGAAGGAAAGGCTTCGTTCATCGTTTGGCAATTAGAGAGCGAGCATCAGTCCATAGAAAACTGGGCCTTGTGGAACGCGTGGAAACTATACAAACGTGGGTGCTCCCTGTTGTAGCACAAAGGCTTCTTGTCCCTGGTGGTCCTGTGCTAAGCATTTCAGTGAACTTCTCCATCACTGGGTGGACTCACAGTTTTGCTGCTCGCCCCCGGCCGGACCCGGAATATGCCCGTTCTGTTCGGTTCGTAAAGAAAATTCCAATGTGCGCTAGCTACCAGATGCCTACATGGAGACCACTGGGCTAAAGCTTCCAACATGGAGCTAAATATGTTTCCTAGTAGACGAGAAGTAAC
Source organism: Aegilops umbellulata (assembly GCA_032464435.1). NCBI lineage: Eukaryota > Viridiplantae > Streptophyta > Magnoliopsida > Poales > Poaceae > Aegilops > Aegilops umbellulata. Next base: position 268,548,490 of record CP136059.1, on the reverse strand, counting down.
CCCGTCTTTGTGCCGAGTGCCGACCAAATTCTGTTCTCTTGTTATTCCACGCTGCACGGAGGGAGCGACGACGATCCTGATCCATGCAAGGTGCTGCCTTACATGGAGCCATGCAAACGACACAACCGCTCTCTAACAGTCCAACTTGGCATCGACTTCGCTTTCTTGCTCCCACTCCTTAACCACAGAGCCGGACGGTCCTATCCGCCTACGGGGATCTACAGCGAATAACGGCGCTCGCCCGGTTCCTGTCCACAAAATAAAATTCCACCCAGTGTTAATCCAACTCAGACGCATGACATGGCTCCCGTCTGCTGTCACAAGGCTGATCCGTCGGGCCGGGCCAGGATGCCAAAGAAAACATGTGCCGGGAAAGCGAGATGGGTCGAGATCACCGGGGATCGACTCCTCGACAGCCAAAACAACAAGTCGAAACCATCACCAATCCGCACGAACGATTTCCGGGAGTGCGAAAGCAGACCACACATGAATGGCGGGCAGGCAGGTAAAGTGCGCGGGAAGAAGAATCGGCCATGTAGGAGCGCGGCTTTCCCCTTCACTAGCGCGCCTTTGGCCGAGGGCGATGCGGAGAATCCTTGGTGCTGTCCATTTCACATGCTGGCTAGTGGAGGGAGGAATAACCGTTTGCTTTTCTCGTTCTAGACTAGTAGCTAGTAGCCAACAAAGAAACTGTATGATGCGGCGTGTTGGTAGGCCGGTATGTATGTTTTTCCGGTGCCTAATGCGAGCCGTGCAACGACGTGAGCCTCCATAATTTTATTTATGTCGCGGACAAAAGACCAAAGCGAAAATGAAAAGATGAAGGGGGAGAATGTTTTCTTCGTCGGACTGAGATAAGATCGCATCTCCGGCCTTGGCAATTGGCTATAGGAGCCCACGGGAGTGCCGAACATCGCCATGGAAAGCCATTGACGACATCAGTAGAATTTGCTGCGGATTCTTCTTTTGGTAAAGAAACATAACCGCAAAGCAGACGACCACGTACGTACATACTTCGTTTTTTTCTCAACATTTTGACAAGTCTATTTCCTTTTCTAGATTGTTATATACTTATTCAGCTGGCAAAGCAAAAGTACGCGATGCAACTTCCAAACGGGGTACTATATCGTACTCGTATAGGCAGGCACCTGCCTGAAATGCGTAAATAAAACATTGTGAAAACACTCATATTGATTTCCGGAATATAGTTTTTTCTTGGAATAGTAAGGTGCAGGCAGTATACTAATGGCAACACTAAAGCGAACTTTGCCAACGTGAGAGAAAAGTATTGGGTTCCTCTTTTCCACGTCGTGATGCACCACGATTATTGCGTTATTTTTTCGTGTAAACAATCGCGAGCTCTTGTCGCTGCTAGGCTACATAGTGCCCTTGCCTTTCCCCTCCCTACATTATTCATATCATATGTTGCCGCATAACCAATGGGAGCAAGGCCTTTGAAATTCTCTACGACGTCATTAGCTAGTCTAACACTACTTTACAATCACGAGTAGGTCAACATCATCACTCTAATCAAGCTGGCAAGTTCGCTGCTTGTTTTCTTTCCATTAGGATAATCGTCTCCCTAAGCGAGCAGATAAGAGCAAGCGAGTACCTTAATTCTTACGCAATTGCGTCCATTCGCCACGAGTCTCTTTAGCACTCACTTTGTTTATGCGGTTGACTTCCACAAGAGCTTTTTTGCCTCCATGGCTTAAATATCTGTCTCATCCTCTCTCAAGTTACTTTCGATCACACATTGTAGTATATGATGTAGGCCGTCCATATAGTATTAGTAGTAGTAGACAAACTAATGTGCATGCATCTGCCTATCTGAGACCACAGGTGAGGAACACTCTCCACTCAATACATGGAGAATAAACTTTGACCTCGTGATCATGAGTGGCATGCACTTTCGGGCAAAAACATATTTAAGCGCTAATTAAGCTGACGAATATGGTCAGCCATGCATGCCTATGGAACATCAGCTAGCTTAGCTAGGTTGGTGTGGGTCTGAGTGTGAGTAATCATGCTGGGCGGCAATTAACTAGTCCCTGGCCTATGACATCAGATAACTTAATTCGATCGTCCGCAATAGATTCTGTCTCTGTGCATGCATCGATAACGTCCATACATTCATGGGCTTCATCGCAGTTCCAACCGACCGTCTTATATGGATAATATATACGCCATGCAGTAAAACAGCACCCTATTCTGTAGCGTCACGAGAACTTTCTTATAATAAAATAGAAAAAAGGAATACCCTAGCTGCATGTCTTCATACCATCAGCCTATGCATCGTACAAAATCGTAGCGAACGCCGGCCATGTCGAACCTAACTTAAGATGCCATGTAGAAGAGTCAAGAGGAGCCGTTTCAGTTCGGCTCGTTTCACAGAAATGGAAAAGATATGTGTGGAGACACCGTCCGTCCGTGCGTTCTTTTTAATCACCTGGAACACCAAAAGGCTTGCACCGCCCAATAGGAACTATACACGTTGACATTGCCATGTTATTTTTTTCCTGAGCGAAAGAGAGGCCACCATTGACATTGGCACATGCATAACCAACATAAATTTGACCTCAGGACGAAACTATTTCACAACCTAAACTATATTTGAAAGTATTTTACCCAGCTGACCTCTAATGTGCAGTGCCCAACAGCAAGGCGCTACACTCTTACTATGCAGCGCCTAACACACAGGCGCCACACTGTGCAGCGCCTAACTGTAAGGAGTTGCACTACACTGTGCAACGCCTAACTGTAAGGAGTTGCACAGTAGAGTGCAGCGCCTTACTGTTGGGAGCTGCACAAAAGGGTCAGCAGTGTGAAATATTTTTAAAAACAGTTTAGTTTGTGAAATACTTTCACTTTAAGGTCAAATTTATCAATTCTGCCCCCATTCCATTCCATGTGCTCCAGCAAAAGCTAGAAATAAAGCGCAGCCGAACATTGCGGCAACGGGAAAGGGCAGGGCATCGCCGCCGGCGTGGCGCGGCGGCATTGCGACAACTCACGCCCGGGCCAATCGTACGACGCGGCGCCACCGCGACGTCGTTTCGGGCGGATGCTCATCGGTTCTCGCCACGCCCCATGCAGATCTCCCGCGTACGACCCCTGATCTGCCATGTACGACTGTACGCGCTCCTCCGTCGATCTTTTCCGCTCATCTTTCCCTTTACATCTTTTGCTGGCGACCGGCTGATTGGGCCTCCGGGAGGGGATGTGATCTTCCGGAATGATTTGGTTCGTGGGCGGTGCGCTGCGTTTTCCGCCTTTTGTCACATCGAAAGCTTCTTGTAATCTTGTCCATGGAGACAGAATTACAGAAATGTGATGTGAAGGGTGAGGAGCATAGTCCGTATACGTGCGTCCAGTACGGGCCGTCCGCTCGGTGTCAAAGGAACAACATACATTCCTAGACCGGTGAAGCTCACAGGTAGGTGTCACGTCAAAAATGAAAGAAAGGTAAAGTTCACAGGTGGTGCACGGGCCGATGAAATCAGATGGAACAACATTGGTGGTACAATGAATATCTCCCAGAGGTCATTTCAAAAAAAAATCTGAGGAAAAAGAAAAACATTACAGCGAATAAGGTGCAGGCATATTTTAAAATTTAACTTTGATCATCAATTTTAACCAACCAAATGTGAGTTATGCACGTGCGACCAAAGTTATACCACTGAATTCATATTCAGGAAATGTTTTCAGTGATATAATTTTGAAGCCACATAACTTGCGGTCTGTTGGTTAATAAAGTGATTGTCAAAGATGTAGAGTTGTGTGTACCAAGCCACCGCCTCCTCCTCCTCCAAAACAAAGCTAGGGTTTGTGTCTCTTGTCGGCGCCGCCGCAGGTCCGCCTCCTCTCCAGTGGCCCTAGGGCCATGGGGGACGCGGTGAATTTTGGCAAGGGCCGACGGGAGGGCTTCGTTGTTAGTCGTTCCTTTGAGTTTTGTTAGGGTTTGTGTCCTGCTGAGGAAGACGGACGGCGTCGGCTCTCTGAAGATGGAATAAAGGTCTCCCCGCCTAGCCTCAGTTCTGGTGGTGCGTTTAGCGCTGTTGGTGGGCGTGTGGAGGTGTGTCCCCAGCGGATCTATCCACATTGGATTTGTTCGGATCTAGTTGTTGTTCGTCTATATTTGTGTGTCTTCGGTTGGATCCTTTCGATCTACGTTATTCTTCATCGGCGGTGGTTGCTGTTCTGGTGCGCTGGCCCTGTGGGGCCTTAGCACGACGACCTCCCGACTGTCTACTACAACAAGTTATGCCCGACTCCGGCGAGGGAGGGGCGATGACGACGGCGCGCCTTCGGCTCGCTTGAGTGATTGTAGTCGTGCTAAATGGTCTATGGATCTGAATATAATTTTTATTATTTGTGGTGTTCGTTGTACTGCTATGATTGAAGATGAATAGATCGGAAGTTTTCTTGAAAAAATAAGTGACTGCCAAAGTTATATTCCCTCCGTTCCAAAATATAGCGCGTCCTCGGTTTTCGTGCTTCAACTTTGACCATTAACTTAACCAACGAGACCGACTGCGGCGAGCGAAAAAATTATACCAATGAATTCGTATTCAAAAGAAAAATTCAATTATATAATTTTTGACCCCGCCGCAGTCGGTCTCATGGGTTAAATTTATGGTCAAAGTTGAAACTCAAAAAGCGTGGACGCACTATATTTTGGAACTGAGGGAGTATCTCCAAATGCGTTCATGTCTTATTCACTGGAATGAAGAGAGTAGTAAGCAAAATCCATTTTGGGGAGTTCATATTTTATTAACTGTCGTTTTGTATAGTTCATTTATGTTTGATCTTGTCTCATTAGTTGACGGATCACTATATTTAAGAATTTTGATCATTTTGCACCACTTCTTTACATCCAAAAATCTACTATGTTCCATATTTAACCTTTTTAGTGGATCTTAGGCATACTTGGTCAAACGTGTAAGGTACATGATTCAGTCGGTCGAGGGCACCGACCAAATGATTGTACTATCTTTGTACGTGCAATGAACATACACTGCATGTACCTCCGTAGAGACAAACGTGTATGTTCGGTGCAATTTGTTCAACGGATATGATGCTCCGGTGCAGGGCTTCCGGCCTCCATGCTCCGTCTGATTGGTTCAGCCTCATGTCCCCTGAAACAGCCGGCGGCCGTCACAGCCTGGTTGCAGAACTGGCGCCGCAAATTGCCTACAAAACAGCTGAGCTGACGGAAATTCACAAACATATCATGTGAAGACGACGTCTTCAGTCATCTAAGTAGTACAAGTTGGACATTTGGTAATTGGTACCTTGTCCGCTCGAATAATTCACTACGTATATGAGGTCCATTCCATTCCATGTCTTTTCGTTGAGAAAGATGCCTATTTCTCCATCATTGCATTCTCTCGCCAGTGGCCGACCTAGGAAATAAATACTAGGGGTGCCAAACATCAACACATTCGTAAACTTTAAAAAAAAATCACACTCAAAAGTATTATAATTTCGTTTAAAACATCGTTGTAATTCCAAAAAATAGTCTAAGATAGCATTAAGTTATTACAAAATTAATGTTAAGTATACCATATACACTAGTTTTCATGGCACCCATCGTACCCCCACTAGATCGGTCCTGTCTCTTGCCATGAAAATTCAACATTGAACAAATTAATATACGAGGAATTTTTTTTCAAAACGGAGGCAAAAGATTTGCCTCATCTATTAATTAAGCAGAAGAGAATTGCCCAGTTAATTATGAAAAATCGGGCGAAAACCATCACAAACCGCTGAGCGGCACACACAGGATACTCCACACACACACCACTCCAAAGAGGGCCTCGCCGAGACAACACATAGACGTCATCGTCATCACTCCTCCCCTAGAGGCGTCATCGCCATCCCGAAACCCTGAGCAAGCGACTCCGACTTCACCGTTGGCGATCATAGACCCAACCCACACTGTAGAGGTCGCGTGGAGTTATATGAAGATCTGCAGCAGAACTCAGCCACCTACGACCAGACATCGCAGCTCCGACTCTGACAAAGAACTAAGAAGCAGAACTAGGCACGGCTGGCGCCGCAAAGATCACCGAACGAACCACATGTTGCTCGTCATCAGGGGCGGATCTGGGCCCCAGGCCCCCAGGGCCCAGGCCCGGGGCGTGGCATTTTTTTCTAGTTATTACCTAGCCATGTTTTTGGATGGGCCCGGGGCTTAGCGCAACACACAGCCAGGGCCCAGGCCAGCCTCTTCATCATCGCACAGCCCAATCGCCTCGACAGGCAAACGCCGCAACCTAGCAACGTACGCGAGCAGGTTCCAGTGCGCCGAGGCAGCCGCCGCCGCCCGCTAGTGACTCCCTTCCACACCAGCGCTCCCTGGCCGTCCCAGGTCCATCCGCCGCTCGTCCTGCCTGCTCGCCCGCTCGTCTGATGCCTTGTTCGGCCGCTCGCCTGGTGCATTGGTCCCAGTCGCTCGACCGCTCGCGGCTCTGCTTTGGTCTCTCCTGGTGAGGGAGTCCTGGATTAGGGGGTGTTCGGATAGCCGAACTATATCTTCCGCCGGACTCCAGGACTATGAAGATACAAGATTGAAGACTTCGTCCCGTGTCCGGAAGGTTCTTTCCTTGGTGTGGAAGGCAAGCTAGGCGTGCGGATATTCAAGATCTCCTACCAATGTGACCGACTCTGTGTAACCCTAACCCTATCCGGTGCCTATATAAACCGGAGGGTTGTAGTCCGTAGGAAGAACACATCATAACCATCATCATACCCATAGGCTAGCTTCTAGGGTTTAGCCTCCTTGATCTCGTGGTAGATCTACTCTTGTACTACCCATATCATCAATATTAATCTAGCAGGAGTAGGGTTTTACCTCCATCGAGAGGGCCCGAACCTGGGTAAAATAAAGTGTCCCTTGTCTCCTGTTACCATCCGACCTTGACGCACAGATCGGGACCCCCTACCCGAGATCCGCCGGTTTTGACACCGACATTGGTGCTTTCATTGAGAGTTCCTCTGTGTCGTCGCCTTTAGGCCCGATGGCTCCTTTGATCATCAACAACGATGAGGTCCAGGGTGAGACTTTTCTCCCCGGACAGATCTTCATCTTCGGCGGCTTCGCTCTGCGGGCCAACTCGCTTGGTCACCTGGAGCAGATCGAGAGCTACGCCCCTGGCCATCAAGTCAGGTTTGGAAGCCTAAACTACATGGCAGATATCCGCGGAGACTTGATCTTCGACGGATTCGAGCCACAGCCAAGCGCGCCGCACTATCTCGAGGGGCATGATATAGCTCTGCCTCCGAACAGTGTCCTGGAGGCCGGATACGCTCCGGCCCCGATCCTCGATTCGGAGCCCGCTGCGTTCTTTGAAGATGAACGGTTGGACGTCACCTCGGGGGCTGCGATCTTAAAGGCCATTGAGCCGAACGCGAGCCCCGCGCTCCGCATGGCCTGTGACTCCAAGGAGCCGGACTCTTCTCCGAACTTCGGGTCGTCCGTGCCCCCGCCGATCGAATCAAATTGGGCGCCTGTAATGGAGTTCACCGCCGCGGACATCTTTCAGTATTCACCTTTTGGTGATATTCTGAATTCTCTCAAGTCTCTCTCTTTGTCAGGAGAGCCCGGGCCAAACTATGGCCTGCGAGGTTGGGATTCAGACGATGAAGAAATTCAAAGCCCACCCTGTTGGAAATATGCCCTAGAGGCAATAATAAATGCATTATTATTATATTTCCTTATTCATGATAATTGTCTTTATTCGTGCTATAATTGTGTTAACCGGAAATCGTAATACATGTGTGAATAACAGACAACAACATGTCCCTAGTGAGCCTCTAGTTGACTAGCTTGTTGATCGACAGATAGTCATGGTTTCCTGACTATGGACATTGGATGTCATCGATAACGGGATCACATCATTAGGAGAATGATGTGATGGACAAGACCCAATCCTAACATAGCATAAGATCGCATAGTTCGTTTGCTAGAGTTTTCCAATGTCAAGTATCCTTTCCTTAGACCATGAGATCATGTAACTCCCGGATACCGTAGGAGTGCTTTGGGTGTGCCAAACGTCACAACGTAACTGGGTGACTATAAAGGTATGCTACGGGTATCTCTGAAAGTGTCTGTTGGGTTGACATGGATCGAGACTGGGATTTGTCACTCCGCTTGACGGAGAGGTATCACCGGGCCCTCTCGGTAATGCATCATCACAATGAGCTCAATGTGACCAAAGTGTTTGATCACGGGATCATGCATTACGGAACGAGAAAAGTGACTTGCCGGTAACGAGATTGAACGAGGTATTGGTATACCGACGATCGAATCTCGGGCAAGTAAAATACCGATTGACAAAGGGAATCGTATACGGGATTAATTGAATCCTTGACATCATGGTTCATCCGATGAGATCATCGTGGAGCATGTGGGAGCCAACATGGGTATCCAGATCCCGCTGTTGGTTATTGCCCGAGAGCCGTCTCGGTCATGTCTGCATGTCTCCCGAACCCGTAGGGTCTACACACTTAAGGTTCGGTGACGCTAGGGTTATAGGGATATGTATGTGCGGTAACCCGAATGTTGTTCGGAGTCCCGGATGAGATCCCGGACGTCACGAGGAGTTTCGGAATGGTCCGGAGGTAAAGATTTATATATGGAAAGTCATCATACGGACATCGGGACAAGTTTCGGGGTTATCGGTATTGTACCGGGACCACCGGAAGGTCCCGGGGGGTCCACCGAGTGGGTCCACCTATCCCGGAGGGCCCCATGGGCTGTATGAGGGAGGGAACCAGCCCATAGTGGGCTGGTGCGCCTCCCCCCCATGGGCCCCATGCGCCTAGGGTTTTGGGGGAGGGAAACCCTAAAGGGGGCGCCCCCCTTGCTTGGGGGGCAAGCCCCCTTGCCCTGGCCGCCGCCCCCCCTAGGAGATCTCATCTCCTAGGGCAGGCGCCCCCCCTAGGGGTTATATAAAGGGGGGGGAGAGGGGGCTGATCACCCATTGCCCTGGCGCCTCCCTCTCCCTCTCCAACACCTCCTCCTCCTCCATTGAGCACGGCGAAGCCCTGCCGGAGTACTGCAGTTCCACCATCACCATGCCGTCGTGCTGTTGCTGGAGCCTTCATCCCCAACCTCTCCTTTGCCTTGCTGGATCAAGAAGGAGGAGACGTCACGCTTTCTGTACGTGTGTTGAACGCGGAGGTGCCGTCCGTTCGGCACCTGATCATCGGTGAATTGGATCACGGCAAGTACGACTACCTCATCCACGTTCACTCGAACGCTTCCGTTGCGATCTACAAAGTGGTATGTAGATGATATCTAATCTGAATACTCGTTGCTTGATGAACTCCTAGATGGATCTTGGTGAAACCGTAGAAAAAAATTTAATTTTCTGCAACGTTCCCCAACACACCCACCGCCCACTTAATAGCCACTATCGACGATATATCCGACATGCTCGACTTCGGCTCCGAAGACTTCGATGGTATGGACGACGAAGGAGGAGACAAGCAAGAACCAGCACCTGTAGGGCGCTGGACCGCCACCTCGTCATACGACATATACATGGTGGATGCTCCAAAAGATGGAGATGGCGATGGAACAGCGGAGGATGGCACTTCGAAAAAGCCTCCAAAACACCGACGTCAGCGGCGCCGCTCCAAATCCCGCCACAGCAGAAACGGTGATTCCGGCACGGGAGATAATACTACCCCGGACAGCGCCGAAGAACACCAAAACCAGCAGGATTCGGCATAGGAAGATGGAGAAGACCGCCCTCATGAGAGAGCGGCAGAGCGAGAGGTCGAGGACGATAACTACATGCCTCCCTCCGAAGACGAGGCAAGCCTCGGCGACGATGAATTCATCGTACCATCAGACCCCGCCGAACAAGAGCGCTTTCAACGCAGGCTTTTAGCCACGGCGAACAGCCTAAAGAAAAAGCAGCAACAGCTTAGAGCTGATCAAGATTTGCTAGCTGACAGATGGACTGAAGTCCTTGCGGCCGAAGAGCACGAGCTCGGACGCCCCTCCAAAAACTATCCTAAGCGCAGGCCGCTACCCCAATCAGAGGAGGAAGCCCAAGACATGGCAGATCGGCCACCTCGCGGCCGCGACAAAGAAGCCTGTCGAACATCCAAACAAGCCATGCCCCGCAGCCGCTTTACCAAGGCACGGGAACACGAACCAGACCTGCGAGACGTCCTGGAGGACAAAGCAAGGCAAACAAGATCGATCTATGGATCGCGCGGACGCCCGACGGCACGTGATAGTTTTCACTCCGGACACAATAAATCCGGCCGGACCGAACACAACAGGCACAGCTCCTCCGAACTGCGTCGAGACATAGCCCAGTACAGGGGCGCCGCACACCCACTATGCTTCACAGACGAAGTAATGGATCATAGAATCCCAGAGGGTTTTAAACCCGTCAACATCGAGTCGTACGATGGTATGACAGATCTGGCAGTATGGATTGAGGACTATCTCCTCCACATCCACATGGTACGTGGCGATGATTTGCACACCATCAAATATTTACCCCTTAAGCTTAAGGGACCAGCTCGGCACTGGCTTAACAGCCTCCCCGCAGATTCGATCGGCTCTTGGGAGGACCTGGAGGCCGCATTCCTCGACAACTTCCAGGGGACCTACGTACGGCCACCAGACGCCGACGACCTAAGCCACATAATCCAGCAGCCAGAAGAATCGGCCAGGCAATTCTGGACACGGTTCCTAACAAAGAAAAATCAGATAGTCGATTGTCCGGATGCAGAGGCCTTAGCAGCCTTCAAGCATAACATCCGTGACGAGTGGCTTGCCCGGCACCTGGGACAGGAAAAGTCGAAATCCATGGCAGCCCTCACGACACTCATGACCCGCTTTTGCGCGGGCGAAGATAGCTGGCTAGCTCGCAGCAACAACTTATCGAACAAGCAAGGTAATTCAGATACCAAGGACAAAAATGGCAGGTCGCGACGGAATAAACAGAAACGCCGCGTCAGCAGCGACAGCAATGAAGACACGGTAGTAAACGCCGGATTCAGAGGCCATAAATCCGGTCAGCGGAAAAAGCCATTCAAAAAGAATACCCAGGGCCCGTCCAGTTTGGACCGAATACTCGACCGCTCGTGCCAGATTCACGGCACCCCCGAAAGGCCAGCCAATCACACCAACAGGGACTGTTGGGTGTTCAAGCAGGCAGGCAAGTTAAGAGCCGAAAACAAAAACAAGGGGCTAGACAGCGATGACGAAGAGGAGCCCAGGCCGCCGAACAACAACGGACAGAAGGGGTTTCCCCCACAAGTGCGGATGGTGAACATGATATACGCGACCCATATTCCCAAGCGGGAGAGGAAGCGTGCGCTACGGGACGTATACGCGATGGAGCCAGTCGCCCCAAAGTTCAACCCATGGTCCTCTTGCCCGATCACCTTCGATCGAAGGGACCACCCCACTAGCATCCGTCACGGCGATTTCGCCGCATTGGTTCTTGACCCAATCGTTAACGGATTTCACCTTACAAGAGTCCTCATGGACGGCGGCAGTAGCCTGAACCTGCTCTACCAGGATACAGTGCGGAAAATGGGCATAGATACATCAAGGATCAAGCCCACAAGGACGACCTTTAAAGGCGTCATCCCAGGTGTAGAGGCCAATTGCATAGGCTCCATAACACTTGATGTGGTCTTCGGATCTCCCGACAACTTCCGAAGCGAAGAGTTAATCTTCGACATAGTTCCGTTCCGCAGTGGCTATCATGCTCTGCTCGGACGAACCGCATTCGCTAAATTCAATGCGGTGCCGCACTACGCATATCTCAAGCTCAAGATGCCAGGCCCTCGAGGTGTAATCATGGTCAGCAGAAACACCGAACGCTCCATCCGTATGGAGGAACACACGACGGCCCTCGCAGCAGAGGTACAAAGCAGCCTGTCAAGGCAGCTCTCGAGTCCGGCCGCTACAAAGCAGGACAAAGCAAAACGCGCCCGGAGTAACCCGCAGCAAGACCGACTGGCGCGTTCAGAGCACGCGTAGCAATACGGCCCTAACCCCAGCCATTGCTACATAGCGGAGCTAGTACCTCGAGTACACAATTACGCCCTTACAATTCCATGGGCATAGAGGAAGGGGCAGATAAAACGGCATGCCAACAATACGGCGTCAAACGTACTAGGGGCTGCCGGGTTCTTCTTTTCTTTCAGGACTCCATACTCTGGATACAGTGTTCGGCCTCGCTGCCGCACAGACGATACAGGACCCAGGAAAGCAGACAAAACAACGCCGCATCATGGAACTCTCAGGTGGTCTCTATTTCGAGCGATATATCTGTTTCTAAATTCCGCGGCCTGCGCCTGGTCAGGACATGTTAAATAGTCTAAATTTTTTTTGCACTACTTGTATCGTTTGGCTTGAATAAACAACCTCCTCATAAATAATGCATAGCTTTTCGTCTATTTTTTGCATTATCTTCTTTTAATATACATATGTTTACTCAAATAACATGATCGCACCCGTACACCATGGTACGGCAAACCACGCCAGGGGCTTTATTACCCTTCTATCTGGTGTGAGAAGTCCGTCCACTTTTACAAGTGCGACACCCCGAACTTATAGCATTATATGCATCGGCTCCGAGTCATGATTTTGGTCATATGTTGGGTTTGCCCGGCTCCTATGTTTTCGTGCCTTACGTTCCGCTCTATCGGCTAAGGTATCACTAGGAGAACCACTGCGATTGTGCCCCAGATCAGGTGGGTGAGCACCTCAGTGGAGAAAGCTAAAACAGACTGTCATGATAAGGCGCGAGACCGGTCGCTGTTCGAGAGGTTTTTCGAGTCCCTAAAGGCTTATGCCGCTTCGAGCGGAGAGCTGGTTAAGTACGGCTAAAGGCGTGGATAGTGCCCCGAATTCGGCCTTCCGAACTAGGGGCTTCGCCGAAATTTAAAATTATAACGTTCTATGGCTAAGTGAGAGTGTTCAAGCATTATAGTCCGATTGCCTGGTTCGCTGTGCTGAGCGCCTCCCTCGAAGGACCCAACTATGGGAACAAGAGCCCTCAGGTTTATCCCGAACACCCCAACACTAGTTGCATGGGGGCAGAAGCCGACGACTCGCCATCTCTCAGTTATTGATAAACGGCCGCACAGAAAATAATATTTTAAATTCAGAAAGCATTGCTTAAGCGCATATGAACAAGTTTTCAGCGCACAGGATACAAACGAGCGAGTTCATTGAAATATTACATCTTTGGCACACTCATCCGCGACAAGGCGAGCTCCAGCGAGAACTTCCTTGTAGTAGTTCTCGGGCTTGCGATGCTCCTTCCCCTGCGGCGGCCCGTCCTTCACCAGCTTCTCTCCGTCCAGCTTGCCCCAGTGTACCCTTACACGGGCAAGGGCCCTCCAGGCACCTTCTATGCATACGGAGCGCTTGATGACCTCAAGCCGTGGACAGGCCTCCACCAGCCGCCGCACCAGCCCGAAGTAGCTCCCAGGCAGGGCCTCTCCAGGCCACAGCCGAACTAGTAAGCCCTTCATGGCCTGTTCGGCCGCCTTGTGGAGCTCGGCCAGCTGCTTCAGCTGATCGCTTAAGGGCAAAGGGTGTCCGGCCTCAGAATACTGAGACCAGAACACACTCTCCGTCGAGCTGTCCTCTTCAGCTCGGTAGACTGCGGCGGCGACGGATGCGCTGTGGGGAAGATCGAAGAACGCCCCTGGAGAACTCCGGATTCGGGTAAGTAATTGGTATTTCACCTTTATATTCCTACTTTGCATTAAGAATGCCTTACCCGCTGCTATCTTTTTCACATCCTCCAACTCTTGGAGGGCCTTTTGGGCTTCGGCCTTGGCACTCTTGATGGTCTCAACAGCCGACGCGAGCTCGGATGCTTGCGTTTTTGCCTCAAGCTCCAAACCCTCATGTTTCTTCATGAGAGCTTGCAGCTCTTGCTGCACCTCGCCGACTTGGACCCCAAGCTTTTCTCGCTCGGCGCGCTCCTCGGCCGCTTTATTCTTGGCCTCAGCCAGCGCCTGCTTCAGGGTTGCCACCTCGGTTGTGGCCCCTACAATAAGCAGTACAATCCTGTTATTTTTTTTGCAATGAAGCCTCTCTATAGACACCTTTTTTTCTAAGGGGTATTTCTTACCTTCCTTTTCCACGAGCTGCCTTTTGGCAAGGCCGAGCTCTTGCTCAGACCGCTCGAGGTCCTTTTTCAGGACTTCCACCTGCGCAGTCAGTGCGGCGGTGGACAACAGGGAAGCCTGCATACGCATATTAGACTTTTTATTAGACTGCTGCGAAAATTGTTGGATCCTCTATGCGGCTTTTCTTTCCGAACACCGAACAGAGCATCAGGGGCTACTGTCTATGCGGTAATGAATTTAGCATATTTTTTGCTTACCTAGAAACCTGTTAGAAGGCTAGCGCAAGTTTCATTCAGTCCGCTCTTGGCGGACTGAACCCTTTGGACCACCGCACTCATAACAGTACGGTGCTCCTCGTCGATGGTGGCGCCTTCAAGCGCCTCCAACAGACTATCCGACGCCTCTGGTTGGACAGAGGTCGCCGGCTCAGACGGCTTACTCCTCTTGGAAGGAGTTCGCCCACCGCGAGCCAGGACAGTTGAGTCCGGCGCGGTGTCCGGCGCAAAGCCGGACTGGGAGCCCTGGGGGGTTTCATCCCCTTTACTCCTGGGGTCCTGAGGATTGCCTTACAGCTCCTCCAGGACCACCTCCTCCTGCCCTGTTCGGCGGGACGCCGCTTCGGCGTCGTCTGCCCCGCTGGGGGAGACTGCGGGCGGGACAGAGTTCATGTCCGACGAATCTAGGGAGCCGCTCGATGAATCATCGAGTGCGGCTCGGGGCGGGCTGCGCAAATAGCATTCGACATTTGGGTAAGCTGCGCACTTGAAGATACTATGAGTCATTCTGGTATGTGAATACTTACGATGTCGCCGGACGCTTGGTTCTGTCCGGCCACTCCTTTCCGCCCTCTTCGGCGTTGGGGGATTAGTCCGGTGGAGGGGTCTTCCTTTTCCTCCACCCCTCGGCCTCCCCTGTCGGGGCGGCCTTCTTCTTTTTCGCTCCCCTCGATGGAGGGGGAGAGCTTCCTTGTTCCTCCTCCTCGTTTTCACGAGAGGAGGGCGTCGCAGACTCGCCAGATGACGAGCTCGACACCACCATATTGCGGGCACTCTTTTGAGTCCCGGTGGTCTCTTCTTCTTGACCTTCTTCTCCGGCACCACATAGGGCGCCGGAGCCAGCAGCTTCTCTAAGAGAGCTGGGGCTGGGTCTTCGGGCAGAGGAGCCGGACAGTTGATTGGTCCGGCTATCTTCAGCCACGCCTGTCAAAGGCAAAGGGAGTTTTTAGATCCCACATAGAGTTAATCTATGTAGAAAAGCTTAACGAACATGTGAAAGGTATAAATAGCTTACCTCGCCAGCGTTGCGCTGCGAGCTGTATCCGCGGTCCTCGGAAGCGGATGTGGGGCACTCGGCGCCTTTGGTTAGCACCTTCCAGACGTCTTCATACGTCGTGTTGAAGAGCCTATTGAGGGTTTGGTGCTGCGCCGGGTCGAATTCCCACAAAGTGAACTCCCGTTCTTGGCACGGGAGGATCCGGCGAACGAACATGACCTGGATGATGTTGACATGCCGGATGGGCTTGTTCATCAGGGACCGGATGCAAGTCTGTAGTCCGGTCACTTCTTCTTCGTTGCCCCACGATAGGCCCGTCTCTTTCCAGGACAACTCAGGGGCCGCGACCCATTTCGAGTCGCGTGGCTCGGTGATGTAAAACCACCCTGCCTGCCACCCCTTTAAGGACTCCACAAAGGAGCCCTCGAACCAGAGTGCGTTGGCCATTTTGCCGGCCATAGCACCTCCGCACTCCGCCTGGGTGCCGGACACCACCTTGGGCTTGACGTTGAAGGTCTGGAGCCAGAGGCCGAAGTGGGGGCGGATGCGGAGAAAGGCCTCACACACGATGATAAACGCCGAGATATTGAGGATAAAGTTCGGAGCCAGATCGTGGAAGTCCAGGCCGTAGTAGAACATGAGCCCCCGGACAAAAGGGTGAAGTGGAAAACCCAGTCCGCGGAGGAAATGGGGGAGAAAAACTACCCTCTCATGGGGCCTTGGGGTGGGAAGAAGCTGCCCAGCCTTGGGAAGCCGGTGCGGGATGTCCTTGGACAGATATCCGGCCTTCCTAAGCTTTTTGATTTGACCCTCCGTAACGGAGGAAGCCATCCACTTGCCACCCGCTCCGGACATCACTGGAGCAGGTTGGGGAAGAAAAGAGCGAACTTGGGCGTTGGAGCTTGAGTGCGCAGGAGATGGATGGGCAAAGGAGGAAGAAGGCGTAGGTGAAAGAGGTGGATCTTTATCCCCTTATATAGGCTGATGCCGTTATGCGTCCCCACCTACCTAATAAAACTCGCTTGCCGCTCACACGCCATGGTAAATGGCGCGGTTGGGTTACCCACGCCCGATTAATGAGAATCCCATTAAAAGGGGCACACGATCTCTGCTTCGACAAGACGTGCCAAGGAAACCGCCTCGTTGAACGTGCTGCGGTGGAACAACAAAAAATAATCCATACAGAAGGCTTGGTCGCAGTGTTATGGCGCACTGCGGAATACGTCAGCAGATTTGATTTGTGTTTGTATTATTATCTATATGGCAATACGTGGAAACTTGTTTTGCAGAGCCGGACACTATTTTTTGGTGTTTATTATCTTCTTGAAGAATTTGGAGGAGGAACCCGCCTTGCAATGCCGAAGACAATTTGCGCGCCGGACTCGTCGTCATTGAAGCCTGGTTCAGGGGCTACTGAGGGAGTCCTGGATTAGAGGGTGTTCGGATAGCCGAACTATATCTTCCGCCGGACTCCAGGACTATGAAGATACAAGATTGAAGACTTCGTCCCGTGTCCGGAAGGTTCTTTCCTTGGTGTGGAAGGCAAGCTAGGAGTGCGGATATTCAAGATCTCCTACCAATGTAACCGAGTCTGTGTAACCTTAACCCTATCCGGTGCCTATATAAACCGGAGGGTTGTAGTCCGTAGGAAGAACACATTATAACCATCATCATACCCATAGGCTAGCTTCTAGGGTTTAGCCTCCTTGATCTCGTGGTAGATCTACTCTTGTACTACCCATATCATCAATATTAATCTAGCAGGAGTAGGGTTTTACCTCCATCGAGAGGGCCCGAACCTGGGTAAAATAAAGTGTCCCTTGTCTCCTGTTACCATCCGACCTTGACGCACAGATCGGGACCCCCTACCCGAGATCCGCCGGTTTTGACACCGACACCTGGTCTCCGCCACGCAGGTTGCCCTGTGCCCTCTGCCGCCTAGGCTTGGTAATGGCTGCTGCTGCTGTCACCAATTTTTATAGATTAAACACTTGATGCTAATTAGCTGGAGGGAATCAAGGGCTGAGAGGAATAAGATGGGTGATGATTGGTTGAATTATACTATGCTGTGCAATATTGGGCTAGAAATATTTGCAAGTATTAATGATGATGCTATTATATATCGCTTTCAATCATATAGATCTCACAAAGAGATTTTACCTCGACATAGTACTAAGTTTTCAGCTTTGTATCAATGTTAATTGTTTCACTGTGTTTATGCCTTCTCTATTGAAATTTTGATTTTGATTTTTTTAAGGTGTTGGCTCTTCTTCCACTGTTAAACCTATGGAAGACATGCTAAAATTTTCTCTCACAACGAAAAATTTTTTTGGGCCCTGGGCTTGCTCCAATCCTGGATCCACCACTGCTCGTCATCGTACGCCACCGGGACCCCGCCACCGCAGCTTCGACTTCACATCAACAACAAGTCGAGGTAATCCGGTGGACACGCCGAAGAAGAGCCGACTACCGCAACCAACGCCACGTCTCCGACATCACTCCCACGATCATCATTACCACAGAAGCCTCGACACCAACACCTTCACCTTCCACTGGTCCCACTCGCCAATGCCCAACTCCAAAAACGAAGCCCCCAAGGGGAAGAACGACACCAAGGCACCGTCTTCATCTGATCATACAAGATCAAGGGTTTCCCCCGGAGCTGTAACAAACAACCGAGTCTGCGGGAGAGGGGTGCTACAGCAATGCAATGATGCCTCCAGGAAGGTTAACGACGGCCACAGCCGCCATCATCGTTGGTCCCGGCACAAAGCCGAGACTAGGTCTTCACCCAAGCTACCAACACCACCTCAGCCGCACAACAACTCGATGTTGACAAGCCCACTAACCATCACAGTCGCGAACCAGTCCGTGGACCAAGGAGCATTGAGCAACCGCCGCAGTCAACCGCACCTTGCGGAGGCCACCGACTGCGACTCAGCAGCTCCAACCGCCGGAACCACCAACTGCCGACCGAAATGAGGTCCACCGGACGCAGCACGAACCGCCACACCTTACCGGGCACCATGCCGGCTAAGGGAACAGTTGAGTGCCGCCCGAGGCCGAGAACCACCACGGTTCCTGGCCGCAACCCTGCAACAGAAGCGCAGACGCGCGCCACGCACACCATCACGCTCTTGCAAGAGGTCGGAGTCTTCAGATTCGCCGGAGACCGAGGGAGCCCACCCTGCAGCACCAACCTTGCGCACATCCAGCTCCTCCTGGGCCAGATCGCCCCATGCCGCGCGCACGCAGCCACACACCTCAGAACACCTCGCCAAACAAGCTAGAACGAGGCCCCATCTGCCGCGCACGCACCTCCCAGATCCGGAGACGGGAGATCCACACGCGCACCATCTGATGCAAACCTTCTCGCGCCACGCCGGAGAAACCACGTCCAAACTTCTGCCGCTGCCCCGCCCAGATCCGTGGCCCGCGCCCTCGCACCGAGCGCCCGCGCCTTCCCGGCCGCCCCCGCGCTGCCCGTGGCCGCCGAGCTCGTCACCACCTCCAGACCACCAGATCTGTGTGCTCCCACGCCAGCCAGCGCCGCCCTGGCTGCGACACCGCGCCAACCCTCAGTCGCCAGAACCTGACGACGCGAAGATGCACACCTCTGCCTGACCAGGCCGGCCCGCGCCGTCCACGCGCCATGCGAGAGGGAAGAAGCGCCCCACCGCCGCCGATGCTGCGCGTTCTTTGCCCGGCGGCGCCCTCCGGCGGCGGCGAGGAAGGGAGAAGTGTGGTGGGGGTTGGCGGCGGCGCCCTCTAGGTTCGCTCCCGGGCCGCTCGCGGGAGCGACACGGGAGGGATGTATCGTATATTTGTCTATACGAGGAATTTTCACTACTTCTGTTAGAGCATTTCAAACTGATCCCCTATATCAACTTAGTGGAGTAAATTTGGCTTTTTACTCCACTAAGTTTGACCTAGCCAATCCCCTATACCTTTATTGGGAAAAAAAATCCTCTATACGGCTTAGTGGAGTAATTTCTTTACTCCATCCCTAAAAATCTGAGTATATTTACTCCATCCCAACGCGGCCGAGTAAAATTGGCGCCTCTTCTCCCCTCCTCCTCTTCTCCCCCCGCACCACCATCGACGCGCCCCCCGCCCTCCCCCGCCCCTCCGATGGGCGAACTGGTGGCCGCCGGTCCGCGCCGCCATGCGTGCGGGTCGTCTTCCGCGGGCTCTTCATCAAGCCGCCATCGCCGGTCGCCCGATTCGCCCGCCGCCACGCCCCTACGCCGATTCGACGACTTCCCCATCCTCCCTCCGCGCCAGCCGTCGACGACGACCTACCTCGGGGTCCGGCAATGGCACTGCGAGACGTGGGTGGCCGAAATCACGGCTCGGGGTACCCACACCTGGCGGTACCTCGGGAACCGTCCACACGTCCGAGCTCGCGGCCATGGAGTACGACCGTTGGCAGGTCCGCTACCATGGCGCGGTGGCCCTGCTCAACTTCCCCTTCGGCATGGCTCCGGTCCACCTCGTCCTGCCGGAGTCGGGGGTGATGAGCTCTGCTATGGCGCGGGAGGACCACGAGGAGAGGGAGCGCCTCGAGGTCGAGGCCGCTGACGAGGGCAACATGGAATAGCTCCGCCAGGAGCACCCGGAGCTCGTGGAGGCGGAGCGGATGATCTTTGCCGACGCCGGCGGCGAGGTTATCGTTATCTCCTCCTCCGACGAGGTCGAAGGCGGCGAGGTGGGCGGCGATGACGAGGAGATCGACGTCGACGAGTGAAGGAGTGTCTTCCTCGACGACCCCGACGACGGCACCGGCCCGGACCCGGCTCGCGGCACACCTTACCTGACGAGGAAGGATTGGCTTGACCTCCACTTCGACGGAAAGTAGTTTAGTTGCTTTTAGTTTAGTTTACATTTATGTTTTATGTTTGGTTGTGCAAAACCATCTATGTTTATATTTGAATGCATGCTACTTTCGGTTCAAATTGCTTTGAACTTGATCAAATTGAAGTTTACTCTGTTAACTTTAGGGAATCGGCTAGAAACGGCAAAAAAATTACTGGAGTATACATATACTCCACTAAAGGTTTTACTTCGTTAACTTTTAAATGATCGGTTAGAGATGCCCTTAGTTAGTACTAAATTTATTTCCCATTGGTAAATTAGACTTGCATTCTCGATAGCATGATGCACAAGCTGGTTCTGACGGTGGTACTAGCCGTCCGGCTGTCTAGAGACGAGACATCGATGTAATTTTTATTATGCCAGCTGAACTTTTATAATAGCGGGAAACTGGGCATGCATGAGGTAGGCGGCAAATCGACGTCATGTGCATCTATCCGTTCCGCACGATCGACCGATCGCTCCCTGTAGGGCTACCCGAAGTGGCAGGCCAAACCATACTAGTTGGCGCATCTCTATGTCTGGCTTTGTCTCAAAGCACGTCGATTATTCGGCACGCACGCACGCCGTCACGATCTTCCCATGGATAAAACGAAAATGGAAGCCGGCGGCACGACCCCATCATTGCACATGATGCGTATGTATGAAAATGGCAAGCCGAGTGCAGTACAATCTGTTATAGTTATACAGCCAACAATCTGTTAATTTCATTGAATAATTACTCAAATCACACTGGAAATGCATCACGAGTGCAGTGAAGTACTACGGTCACGCCGGCCGCACTGCATGCACCGGGACCAAACGGCGACCCGACCGATCGATCGATCGGGGAAAAAATAGCGACATGTGTCACAAAAAAGCCCGGCATGCATGCAGCCAGCAGCCACTGTGGCCACGGATTAAGGTGGTTATTATCCCATTGGCTAACTATCTGGGATCTGGGATGGGAATAGTTTAAGCCTGGCAACCGAACTATCGCATTAGCAGCAGTGCAAATGCTAAGTGATTGATTGGACATGTTTTGTCGCGTGCACGTGCGATTAGGAAGTGGCAATGCAGTACTGCTCCAGGATGAAGAGCGGCTTCTGCCGCAGCTGCCGGCACCGGCGCACGCTCTGCAGCAGGTCGTGCTTGTCGCCCCGCCGCGACGTGAACAGCAGGAGCTGCTGCTTCGTGTCCGCGGCGGCCAGGGCCGACGACGGGTGGTGCTGGCCGCCGCACTCGTCGTCATCGTCGTCGCTGTCGTCGCCGTCGACGGGGGCGTGCGGCGCGCCCGTCTCGGTCGACGCCACCGCGACGGCGGCAGCGAGCGTCGTCGTGGACGAGGGCACCCGGCGCAGCGTCGGGGTCTCGTCGCGGGCGGACGGCTCGGAGTGCGGCGCGTCGGCGTGGCAACGGGCCTGCTCGAAGGTGAAGGGCGTGCTGCCCACGAACTTGTTGATCACGAGCGTCGACCGGTGCACCTTGGCGGCGGCGGGCGCCTGCGGCTGCGAGCTGACCTTCACCTCCACCATGGTCCCTCTGTCCACCACCTCCACCTCCTCCTCGTCTTCTTCCTCCTCCTCCACTTGCATGGCCACCTCTTGCTCTGGCTCGCACTTGTCCTCCACCACCGGGAAGTAGGACGCCTCGGCCGGCGCGGCGGTGCTCTTGCTCGCCGCGCTCTGTCCACGGGCAGAGTACTCGATGAAGGAGAGGCAGAGGCGGCCGCCCTGGCGGTTCGCCTGGAGGTACCCGCGGGGTCTCACCACCACCGCCTCCACGACGAGGCGGCCGTCCTGGCGGCGCGAGCACATCTTCAGGCACGGCCCGTCGCGGCTGGACATGGATGGCAGCGGCGGCGGGAACGAGCGGCGCGGTGACCGTCTCCCGCCCGAGGAGTGGTAGTTCACCGCCACGAGGTCGTCGCCCGGGTAGCTTTCATGTGCGGCACTGCCCTCCCAGAAGGACTCCTCTGCCTCGACGGGCGCCGTCGGCAGCGGCGAGCCACCAAAGAAGCAGGCCATGTCGACGGCGTCGGTGAAGTCGCCGGAGCCGGTCTCGCAGCCGAGGCTCTCGGTGCAGATCTCGAGGCTCTTCTGGCTCATGGACCGGCGCACGCGCGGGTTGACGTACGGCTTCTTGGCGGCGGCCGCCTTGCTGTCGACCACGTCGGCCTGGATGGCATTCCAGATGTCGACCTGCGCAGGCCGGTCGTCGGCCACCACCGCCTCCGGCTTGTGCGGCTTAGCCGGGCGCAGCCAGGCGGGGGTCTCGAACGCCGGCACGGCCGGGCCACGGCACACGGCCACCGACATCTTCGCCTTGGATGGGAAGATGTGGAGTGGCGGCGGTAGCGAAAGGCTGCTCCCTGGAGAGAAGCAAGATCAGAAAAGAGGTGAGCAAGAGACGAACGGCTCGCAGTGCATTTTCTCGACTTAAAAAACATGCAAGAGCCAGAAGAGCAGGCGCTGTGGCAGCTTTCGTACCTCAAGGAACGTCGATAGACACCAACAGAAGGCCTGGAAAAACTTGTTTTCTGAGAGTTGGGAGGTGTTGTTTTGGGAGGCGATCACTGGCTGCTCTTCTTGTTTTTGACACAAGAAAGAAGCTGCTCTGTTGCTGGCATGTATGATATGGTTTGCTGAGCTCCGAGGGCTATTTGTAGGCGGGGGGAAGGAGAGAGAATGGGTGGCATTGGCCCGTCCAAGGCCAAAGGAGAGGGCCCCATGCTCCCGCACTACTTGCCTCCGCCACCATGCTCTGTTTTCCTTCTCCTTTTCCCCAAGTTACACTTTGGCATTTTCTTTTGCTAAAATTCACTTTGGCAGTTCATATTGCAGTTTAGCTGCACGTAAGTCGCCTGAATTTGAAAGAGGATCAGTCGATTCTTTGGGAAGGAAGCGGTAGCCGCGTGGAGCACTGAGGCCAATGACGACGTTGTCGAGGCGAGTGAAGCGAAGCTCGAGGACACCGGCAAGGCCTCGGCCAGGAACGAGCCGCACCTAGCGGTAGCCGGCGAGACGAGTCCGAAACTTGACGGTTCGGGTGGGGGGAGGGGTGCAGGTTCGCCGGGAATCAATTTGGTGGTCGACGGTTTAGAGAGATGGCCAGGGGTGGCAGCAAGCACGGTGGTGGGGGAGGGCGAGGGGAGAGCGGGGTGGTTTGGATTCACATATGACCGGCCCAAAATATATTTTTCGGTCACCTGACCCTAGTCAGTCCCTTCTTACTGCTGGTACGCTAACATGGTTCCGTCACGAAGTAATACAACGGTGCTACCCAGCAATCGGTAAGTAAACTAAGCCCTTATAAAATGCTATGTTCTTAGTAAAGTAAATCGAGTTTTTTTTAAGCATCAAAGCTTATTTCTATTGAAGGGATGCTTAATTAAATATCTATCCTTTATAAATAAGCATCTAAGCTTAAGCACATTGCATTGTACAAGGCCTAAGACGCACCAGCCCCCATCAAAAAATGCATCGAGGTAACTATTTGTTCCACTTTTCTATTGATAGAGATGTGTTTCTGTTTCAATGTGCTCAAAATACGACAAAGCAATACTTCCTCCGTTTCAAAATAGATGACCCACCTTTGTACTAACTTTGTACTAAAGTTAATATAAAGTTGAGTCATCTATTTTAGAACGGAGTGAGTAGATGTTAGCATCTCAGAGTAAAAAATACCAAGGTGTATTAAAAAGACTACATAGTCCGTGATATACACATTTTGGTTGTTGATTTTCTAATACATTTTAGTACAAGAATGATGCATTAATAATACAATGATTTTTAAAATAAAAAATCTAGTAATGGTATTTTGAAAACGCCGCTAGAATTCTATTGGTTTATAAGATTTTTCTAAAAGAAGGGTAAACCCCGGCATCGGCATCATTGTGATGCACACAACTATAATTTCTAGGCATTTGCATACTAGAATTCCTTGTTGCTTTGCATGGTTTGAAACGGAAGATTTTTTTTCATCAACTCCTTATTCGTTCACCGGATAGATGGTTAATTGGTTGGAAAGTAAAACATGTAGCCTATAGGGGTAGAATATAAACTTTTCCATGATGAGAAAATCAACTGCTTAATATGTGCTCCTTTGGAGTTGGAATATTCTCAATACCCCAGTTGTGTTTTCTTTATCATCAAACTTTCTCTTGTTCTTACATAGTGCTTTAGGTAAATATATGACATGGCGAGATTCCAATTTGTTTGCATCTCCATACAAGAACAGAATTTTCATTCGTCATTGTCGGGTTTGAAATGACAATCACCCACATTCACTACAAGTCCTTACTAGAGTGGAGAAAGAATGGATGAAACACAATTATATCTCCTTTTGGTCTTTTCATATGTGTCTTTCATCGGCATGAATGATATTTATATGTTCGTAGACATCTTCTGTTATGTCACCCTTCTTGCTCATTAAGTGGAATGGAGATGCCATTCCTAGGCTCACAGATTTGTCGGATAGTGCATGTGTAGGCATGTCTTCTCAATGTTTTGTTGCTCAATTTATTAATAATTCGTATTTGAAATGTACTAAAAATCTTTGCGGAGAAACATCTGTACTAAAGAAAAGTACAAGTCACCTTGAAACTTTATTGTGCAAGTGCTAATGTTGAGGCCGTCTGACTTGAGCCAAAAATTATACTCCCTCCACTACTTAATATAAATTTTATTTTATTAAAACATAACATCGACCTAATTTATAGAAAAATACTACCAATAGCAACAATACTAATTAAAAATGAAAATAAATTTCTATGGATCAAATTATAATCAACTGGTGTTATTTTTTCCGTAGATTTAGTCAAAGTTAAAAAAAATGACTTAAAAAATAATACACCTTAGAGAAAGCATAGAGGGGGTAGAATTTTGCCCATATTACATAAATCAAGCCATATTTACCTCGTAGCTATGATCTTGTGACGGTTTTGTATTCTACCTTATTTTTTTCCACGAACTAAAAGTGAATCTCACATGTTAAGATGACATGACAACCGACCAGAGATAATATGAAATGTATTCACCAGAGGCATCGGGCATATCCTACACGGCATGGGAGTAGTTTGTTCGGGGCAAGCTACACCTATTTGCCATAAATTTTCACATAATTCGGAGGAATTTGATAAATCGGGAGAGACCATGTGACAATTTTAACCCCCACCCCCCAACGCACATACATGGTTGGGTTGCCCTAGTTAGCTAGCATGCAATGCTAACAAGTGGGTCTAGTTTGGTAGTAAATAATAAAATAGGGTAAAATATGTCATATGGTCACAACTAAGTGTGAATTTAACAAGATATATGAAATGTATTAGAAGTTACCCGAAAGTTATAATGAAAAATTAAAACGGTGAAAAATACTGGAAGCTAAAATAATAATTAGAATACCATATCAAACCCTATACAAAATTGCATTATCTACATGCGTATATGAATTTTTAAGCAAATGAAGTAGTTGGTCATGTTCTGGGTTGTCGATGCTTCATTCTTCGTCACTCCACTCCTACGTGTGCCTTTAATGGAAGAGTTTCTTTCCAGGTATCTGAAATTTAGCCTCTGTGGCTCATACCTTTACTCGTAGTGTTTCACTAGAAAAATGGAGGGATTAAAGATAACAATGTCAAACTAAACTTACCAGCCATCCAGCAAAGCTAACTACTTTGGCACCCATCCCTCTAACTAATAGCCCATATGGAGTAGCTTCCACACCCTCTTTACCGGGTTTGAGTAAAGATTATAAAGCTACAACCATGCCTCTCCACTATCATTCATGTTGAATTGACAGCATGCAAGACCACATTAGTGTCGCTCTTGCTGCGTCCTGATGTCCCCAACTTGTGGCACATGTTGGTTTCTTTGTCTCCTTTGCTTCTCATGGTATGCTCATTATTGTCTTGTGCGAGCTTCCACCCCATAATAACACTTGAGGTAAATACACCCATGGTGCTTCAACTTGCCACGGATGTTCAGTTTAGTTCGTGAACTTGAAAAATACGCCGAACTGGTTCTAAAACTTGACACGAACGTGCAAATATGGTGCTAATCACACCCGTAGACGTAAAATGCGTCGACGTGGCAGTGTATATCACTTATGTGGCATACACATGGCATGGGGTCCACTTATAACTACGCAACAGTATATCCATGTGCACAGAAAGTAATTAAGTATATAGAGGTATACCATATGTAACAAAATAACTTACTAAAAACTATTCGGCGATATTCAGAAATATTAACTTATTATTTAGAAAAAATATTT
Organism: Aegilops umbellulata; assembly: GCA_032464435.1. Classification (NCBI taxonomy): domain Eukaryota; kingdom Viridiplantae; phylum Streptophyta; class Magnoliopsida; order Poales; family Poaceae; genus Aegilops; species Aegilops umbellulata. The sequence goes on along the minus strand of CP136059.1, from coordinate 268,521,964 downwards.
TATATGTTAGTATTTAAAAACATTTTAAAACACTCATGGGTTATATTTAAAATGGTATTTTTCTAATAATATGTTAATATTTATAAAAATTACAGGAAGATTTTGAAGTAAGTTGTTTTATTACATAGCTCTCTATATTTATTTTGTGTGCACAAGGATATTTGTGTAGCATGAAGTAATTATTAATAACACATGAATATTAAAATCTAGCTTTTATTATTATGATTATTATTGACATATGTTTTATATTAAAAAATAACCTGTGGATAGACTGCAACCCATTTATGTATACAAGAGTTTTCGATTCAGTTACATTTTATGAGAGGCTGATGTTGACATAAAAACATGTTTGGTGGTATGGTGAGCGCATATAGCTCCCAAGCGTCAGGTCGCCCACTAGTCATAGAGTCATATACAGTACTCAAGTAATTCTGTTTGGTACCTACAAGTGGGGCCCCATGCCATGTCAATGCCACGTCGACGCACTTTACGTCTACGAGTGTGATTAGCACCGTATTTGCACGTTGGTGTCAAGTTATAAAACCAGTTCAACGTATTTTTTAAGTTCAGGCACTAAAGTGAACATCGGTGACAAGTTCAAGCACCATTAGTGTATTTACCTCATAACACTTTCACCCCCATGATCTGGGAGAACTTTGGCAAGTCCGCTACGAGCAATTTCTCTCCCTCTACCATAGTTAGCCCGTCCTTGAAAAACACTTACTTCACTACCAACACATTCCTCCCTCTTGTGCATGCACCTGTTGTGGCATGATTTCGTGGTGCGACTCTTATTCGCCTCCCCACACACATTTGCTAATGGTGCTACCAGGAGGACCAGCCAACATCACTTTCGTTGAGGCTCTATATGACGTCAACTATATGGCCTCCCTCCAGGCACATTAACTGTAGCCACAACCATCCTTCTGAGCGTTTAGAAAAGCTGTAAGACCAAAGTTTTCAGGGATGATCACCACCTCATCGTCATTGAAACATTGTCGTGACATCAAGTGTGGACTAGCGATGCTCGTGCTCTATGTGAAAAATCCATTTTCAAGACCTGGGATCAAATCTCCGCAGTATCTCCATTATCCCTTAGCGTCCCATCCGGTCTAATCTGTAAAACTATGATCTAGCCATAGTTTTATGATAGCATGGCTTAATTGGATTTAGTTCAAGTGGCCTTCTGAGCCCTTGGCCTTTAAATAAAATTAACCTCCGCTTGGATGCACGTATTAAGAAAAGAAAATATATCATTAAAAAACTACTATATTTTAACATGTTTGTATGAAGTACCATAGTCTTCAGATTCTAACCTTATGCAGTATTGGCAAAACCTTGGGTGTTTGGTGATTGTAGTGTTTCTAAATGTATTCATTTTTCACTTTGCATGCTCACAGATAAAATAGTCGTTGTGAGATAACTTAATTCATACGAGTCACTAAGCACCAATAACTTTGCCAGTTTACCGATTGAATATAGGCTTACATATCAATTTTGGTTCTAACGTGAGTTTACATGAATGTATTCTTCATAAGTTACAAAGGTTACCTATACATGATTCTACAAGAAACTACTCCCTCCGTCCTAGTGTCAAAAAAGCTCTTATATTATGGGGCGGAGGAAGTAGTCAACATATGAATGGTGTATATCATATCATGATAATGTTCTTGCATATGGATCACCAGGAAAGCTCTCCAGGAAAGAAAGGTGTATGACCTACATGAAATGAGCGGGTCAGAATAAAAATGGAGCAAATGTTTCTCTTCTTTTCATGAAATAACTAAAAAAAAGAGAGCTTTGGAGTAAAAAAATTAGAACTAAAAAAATTGCCAAGAGAACGGTTCATAAACTTTAGTAATAATTGGTTCCAAACACAAAACTATATTTTTCTAAATAGTGGTGTTCTAAGAAAACTTCAAAAATTTATCTTTGTGCATTTATTTTACGTTGAGCATCTACAGCCGCAGGTTGCAAATCTGGGCCCTCAAACGCCCACGGACAGTGACCGGGCGGGCCTCAAAATTTACCATTTGCAATCACATACTCTATTTCGGAAACACCTATTACATGCAGAGCCATGCACGACGATCACCCCACCCGTCTTGGGCCGGCTGGGTTGTCAAAGCACACTAAAAATTGCCCATAGTTAATATTTTCACACTCGTATTAGTCTCACCTCGCCGCGTGATGAACTAGTCGACCGGCTTAAATAGCCAGGTCGTGCAGAAGCAATAAGCTTCTGACATTATTGGATCATTTGTAAACAAGATAGACTGTTACTATATGTGGTAATTTATGAATCATAGTCAGGGTCTATCTCCTTTACTAGAAAAACATTCATGTCTGTACTGCTTTTTATGAATCACAATTTGTCAACAAAAAATTGATGAACAAAATGAAAAAACTACTGTCACTGTAGTAGGGTTATCAACTTACATGAATGAGAGGAACTTGACACTCGACGAACAATTATCAACTAATGAAATGCAGTCTAGTGTCAAGTTATCTCGCTCACGCAACGGTAATTGACAGACCTACACAACAACAGAGACGCTTGCCGTCATGCGCTTGCGCGGCTGTTTAAGCCGGTCGGCGTCCCCCTCGCCCAGCGATGTGGGACTAAAATTTTGGTGCCCCGATGAGAGAGGACGGAGCTTCAGTTGCTGCAGGTGGGACCGCTATGACCTGCAGCAGGGCCGGCGGATGGGTCCAGGCGCCCCATATCCGTCCCATATTTGGGCTGGATATGAGGGGTGTCGATCAGCTCGAGCGTTTAAGGCACCCGGCTGGGTCAGATTTTTGTGACCGATAAGTGACCGGGCGGGTCGCCTGGGCGTTTGAGACGGGTTTGAGGCGCCCGTTCGTAGATGCTCTTACAAGCCATCTTTTGCAATACCCTAACCTCTGCCACGCTATAGTAGCCAGTGGTTGCCGACAAGAAATGAAGTTTATGAAATTGGTGCCTGATTAATTTATGATCTACACCACACCAAAATATGCTTTGACTTGTCCTACATAGTACTAGCTAACTCTGCTCTGCTTATTTCATACAATCTTCGTACTCCACTATGAAACATACGCATTATTTCAATCACAAGCTTTTACCATTAGACTCTACATCTTTTCTCTTTGCGGAGAAAAAGTTGAAAAATTGGATTCTATATCTTCAATAGAGCAATGCATCTATTTTAAGCGGTCGTACAGGGGGGTATTTTTTGAACAATGGTACATGCAACTCTTGCTTGCAAAAGTTGCGAGTTGTTGCAACCATCAAATGGCAAACAATGATGCTGAGTGAAGACCCCCAAACAATGTAACAAAAAGGCAAAATTAACAGAAGAAAATGTGTGTTGATTTGTTGATGACATCATATGTTTTAGCCTGAAGTACTTTTTGACGGGGCCCGATACCGGGGGTGGCTAACACCAAGGAGCCCGGCCTCGTAAACTTCAAGGGGGGGCATTGGGCCCACGACATGGCGCTGACCCTAAGAGGCCAGACAACCGTCTTGACGCGCAAGACTAGAGGACGGCGGCGTCCTAAATCGCATCCAACATGTAAACCCTAGGCCTCTCCCGTTGATATAAAGGGAGGTAGAACTCTCGGTAGCAACATCATAAACCATTGTAACCCCTCGCATGAGGTATCTCTCCATTATGAATAACCAAAACCAGCAGGACATAGGGCATTACTCTCGAGAGGCCCAAACCTGGATAAACCCTCGTGTGACCTCCGCTCCATGACTTCCAGCTGCGCTTGGACCCCTACCGAGGGATCTGACGAAATTTCCCTCTTATATTTTGCGGTTATTCGAAGCGGGTATTTCGCTTACTAGATGATATCCCCCACGTTGTTACAGGAAATTTTTGCAATAGATTTCCTTGGTATTTGGTTATATGCAACATGACTAATTTGAGTAATAGCATGAGAACCACAAAAAATTATCATATATAAATAGCGCAACAGAATACAAATTTTCAATGCATATTTGCATATTGGGGTGAGCCTTTTTCTCTGCATAGTTGTTTTTTCGCCACACAGAAATAAACTACTGAGGACTATTTCCTGCCTCTCGTCAGCGCTGGCGTCGATCTGCCTCGTTTCCTGTGGCCATGCAGTCATGATGGATCTCGATCCTTGCAGGTGGGAGGGCTCCTGCTGCATTTTAGGTGTTTTTTATGTTTCTTTAGGGCGTGTGTCCTGCTCGAAAATGTGAGCCGAGACGGATCCCTAAAGATGGAATAAGATTCTCGCCGCCTAGCCCCTGTTATAGGGTGCGTCTATTGTCACAAAAGGCGTGTGGAGGTGTGTTCTAGCAGACCTCACAGAGTTCCACTGGTATTTCTCTTCGGTAGATCTGCTTGAATCTGATCTTAGCTCGTTTGTGTTCATGTGGTCTACATGTTGGATCCTTTCGATCTACGCTTCTATTCATCGGCGTCGGTTGTTGTTCTGGTATGCTGCTTCTTTATGTATTTAGCATGACGACTTCTCAACTGTCTATTACAATAAAGTTTGTCCGGCATCGGTGAGGGAGAGGCGATGACCACGGCGCCTTCGGTTGGATACAATGCTTATAGTTGTCGCTAGGAGGGATATGACATGGATGTAATTCTATTACTCCTACTTTCTATATTCTACGCACTGATAAGATGTTTGATGAATAGATTATATTTCTTTTCTTCGTTTTTTAGTAGGGACTAGATATAGCAAATTCCGTGGTAGCAAAAAACATATAGAAAATTCCATGGTGCCACGGCTGGGGCTCCTCACCGCTGTAGCGGCCTCTTTCTTGTGAAAAGACCGGTCACTCCCTCGGGCCCTGCGACCTTTCAACGGCGAGCCACCTGGGCGAACGAGGATCGGGCGCCAAAATGCAATTCGTTTAGACCTTCTACGGTTGCATATGACAAATGCCACGGACGTTCTGCGGATAATAATCGGATACACCTTATTTTGCTGCGTCCGTATTTGTGTATCTTAAATCTAGCACCTTATATCCATACAATACATGTACATACGGAAAAGAATGTATGTAAATCTTCGAAATAGCAGCAAATCTAGTTAAATCGAGCAAACTATAGCATAAACAATCATCGAAGAACCAAAAGATACAGTCTTGACAGTAACTCTAAACATACAATGAAAAAACTTAACTAAACGGGAAAGGGAAGAGGAAATCATTTCCATTTCCTCGCCGCCCCCTTCCCCTTGCGGTCGGCGGTGCTGCTTTGGCTTTCGGTGTAGGCGTCGGCCGCCGGAGGGTTGTCGTCGTTGTCATCGGAGATTGATTCGTCGTCGGAGTTGTCCGACAGCTTCATGTGCTCCCCGACAAGCCTCCGGAGCAACCGTTCATGTTCCTGGTCATGCCTCCTCGCCTTCGCCTCCTTCGTCGCCGACGCCGACGCCTCGCGCTCTGACAGCTCGGTAGCGAGCCGGAGCGCTTTGGCGTTCTTTCACCGCAACCGACGTGCATCCGTCTCCGCCGTTGTCAGGGACCGCCGGAGGATGGATGCAATGAGCGGTTCCTTGGGATCGACCGGCGCACGCGAGTGCCCGGCGCCTCACCGATGCTTCGCCAACCGCCATGGCCTCCGTCGCGCGTTGCCGCTCACGCCGAGCTGCCCGCGCCTCCGACTCGGGCGTCCACGACAGACCCGGCGCCGGTGAGGGCACAAGCACCCGGCGATGCCGGGACGCTCTCAGGAGGTTGAATGGACGGGGTAGCGGCGGGGCGACGTACCTGGAGTAGGGCGGAGCAGGCGGCACTCCGACCGGTGCTGCGGCCGGACGGGAGGGCCCGACAACGTTGCCCGCACTATGACGACGGGCGAAAGGGGACGGCGCGTCGCTCCGTGAGCTCCTACCGTTGTTGCCGCCGGAGCGGTGAAGAGCAATGCGGAGAGTGACTACATCGACGTCGCTCTTGTCGCCGTTGGAGCCGGAGACGTTGTGGTCGTCGGCCATGGAACGAAGTGGGAAGAGGAGAGGACTGACTAGGAAGAGGAGAGGACGGAGAGAGTATAGTTGACTGAGGTTTAGGGTTCAACGGTTAGGATATAGGAGTATGTAGGGTCGGATGGACCGGACTGACATAGCGGGTGCGTTCGGGCGCGCCTGGACCGCCCTATTTTTTGGTTGGATATATGAGAGGTGTCGTCAGTCTAGGCGTTTAAGACCCGTTTGAGACGTCTGTCTGGATTAAAAATTCATGATCAGTCTGTGACCGGACGGAACGTCGGAGCCTTTGATGTCCGATCGGCCGTCGAGCAGCAACAGCCCCACCCGAACGGGCCACGAGAAAAAGGCGTCGGATTCGCTCGGTTTTCAGTGGGAATCGATCGACGGGCACCGCGTCCGCACGGAATCTGCGCGCGGGCAGATCGGATGCCGTCGCGCGGTGCAGCAAAGCCGCAAAGGCCGCAGGCCGCACCGCACCGTCCCTCCCAGAAAATAAAAAACACGGACGGAATTCACGCCGTCTTTCTGTGGCCCGGCGCGCCCGGCGGCGACGCGGTCCGGCCGTGCGGCCGCCCACTGGCGTTTGTTGGATCCCGAAACGGAAATGGTTCTACCTAAGCGGAGATGCCCTGCCACACCATACCACACCACACCAATTTTTTTTGTTAATTATAATGGTTTGGTTGTTTAATCTTGGGTTGGATTGGACAAGACACCGCGCGGTCGGCGAGTAAATTTTGCTTATCCGTGTCTTTGGGTTTGACGTGGGTCTGGGTTTCTCTGCTCGAATCGGAGCTTGGGTATCGGTGCTTTCTGGTCTCTGCTGTGAGTACCTGCATCTTTTCTTGTGATAAAAATGGCGCTCAAAGGGACACGTTGAAGTACCTCCCGTGCTTTACGTATTTCGTTTTAGTAGATTCCCAAGCTCATTATTATTTTTTAGGCCAAGCATGAAAACAAAAGTAGAGAAATATACGGCGTCGGTAAGAAGAGCATGGTGCTCCACAACTAAATGCTACTCCAAATATTTATGTCAGGCTTTCTGGGATGTTTGTTCAGTGAGAAAAGACGCTCTCGTCAACTAGAAGAGGCCCGTGGTGACTTTGACAATCTCAAACTGTGATGCTGGTTTGTTATCTCGGAGGTGCTCGTAAGGTAGGGTGTGCTAGCGCTACCGGCCGGAGGCCAAACCGACACGCTGCGGAATTATTGCGATACGTTCGGTCTCTCCGCCAACCTGCTACGCACGCGATCTCTGCCTTTCCCCACACCTTGGCTTTGGACCGGCGACAGATATCTCAGGAGAGGGATTGTACCGTGGGAGGCGCTTTCGCCGGGCCTAGAGCAGCAGGCGGGGAGGCGCTTTCGCTGGGGCTGTCTCCGCGTCGACCGTGTTCCGGTGCGACCTGGGCCGTCGGATCCCGGGCGGACGGCCGCGAACGCCGCCGGCCGTCGCGAGTGGGGGAAAGCTTTGCGCGTCCATTGGTCGAGATTTGCGGGGGCGGCCGGCGCCATAGCATATAGAGTAGCACGTACGTAATCAAATCTAGCGTGATCTATCCTAAAGCTGGCGCGGTGGCCCGTGGTCCTTTGATCGGGGTCCTGGCCTGGCTGCATGATTCCAAGGAAGTCCATGCGCCGGGACCCAAGGTGGCTATGGCTATGGCTAAAGCCCTAGCACCGCCGGCCAATGCCGAGGAGAACCTTTCCTCCTGACGCAGACGCTGGCCTCTCGCACAAGAGCACCTGGAATAGCACTATCGAGTTTTTCCCGCCGCTGTAGCCATCGTATATAGAGAGAGATACACGGTCACGATCGAGTTTCACTCCGTGATCGATGATAATAAAGCTGGTAAAGATCGTATATTGGTGTACATATGGATGTACAACGAGTCGGTAGCACATGCACCTTTGTGAATGGCCTTGTCAACAATTTCTTCAACGTGAGTCTCGACGTCCGGACGGAAAATCTGGTGGATGAAGACATCTGCCTCTGCGTGATCCTTGTGTTGGAAAATCGATCGTGTGATATGACTTGGGCTCGACGCCGGTCTTCACTTAGTGCGACACACCTTTGACGACATGTTAATTAGTATGATGTACTACCACCAAAACGCGATCGCCGAGATCAAATCAAGCCGCTGATGTTTTCTCTTTCTAAAAAGTTCTGTCAAATCGGTTTGGACTTACGGTCGAGACGGTGAATAAATCGGTTGGCACGCATGTAACGGAGGGACAAGATGTCGAGGCGCGGTCACCGGCCGTAGAGTCTACGCATGTGTTCTTTGACAGTGCAACGACGGGCTTACGCCGGCCTCAACCCTTATATTGATACGACTGTCGTCTACGCATGTTGTCGACTAACCATGGACTCCTGAAGAAAAAGAGTATAGGAAAATATTGTTTCCATTTAGAGAAAGGCTGGCATATATATATGCTGAGTGACGTCGATGCCAGCGGGAGCTAGATGCAACGCATGATCCATGGTAGTAATTCTCAACTAGGGGAGTAAATCAAGTATAGTAGTTCCTCTGCATGCAGTATCCGGATAGGTTCTGTGACGATATCAGAAATTAGGTACCGAGGGCAGGGAGAAAGACAACACACACACACACACCATTCGCTTATGCAAAACCGAAAGCAGGAAATGAAGCAAGGCATTCGTCATGGAACAAGCAGCAACTTGAAATCCGGCCTCTGACTCGTCTTCGGAACAGCTGAAAGCAAATTTGATGGCGTGTATGTATCCACTGAATCCGGCTTTAGGGGGCACTCTTTTGCTGTATGCGCACACAAGCAGAGTGCACACACTGACACACTCACATGACGGACTACATACCAGTCTTAATCTGAGCATGCATGAGTGATTGGAAAGGTTTGGTGTTAATTAATTAATTAACGAGTTTTCATTGGCGGTTTTCTTAGGTGCACGTTGATTGATCGGCTTTCACTGGCGCTGTAGGGAGATGATGATGATCGAAGCAAAGGTCTAATAGGAGGAGCTTTTGTAGGAATGGACTTGTCGATTTAACAAACCTAACATAACAAGCAACTTGTTTTTTCGCCAATGGGGTCTGGGCCTTGCCTGCCTGATTGCTCATCATTGTCTCTTTGTGCTGGGCCATGCAGCCTACTAGTGGTGCACACACGATTGCTACTTGTGACGCTGACGTTGTTAATCCGTGGAGCAGCTCGGCAGGTGATGATTTTGGCCGGCCATGAAACAGCTCGACTAGTGGTGAACAGATTTTTCTTAACGCTAAATCGGCTCGCATGTACTGTACATGGTACTACTGCTGGGGCTGGGTGGGTAGAATGGAATTTCCGATGAGGATTTCGCTGCCTATCGGGTACAGAACAGGTCGTGGTGGGGGTACTAGTGCCAAGATCGCGTGATCGAACCGATCAATCGATCGACCGACCGACCGACATCACAGGGCTCGTGACAAAGGCATGGCACTCATGTGAATCTACATTCCCTGCTGCCAGTATATATATCCACCACGCGTGGCCGTGGATGTCTCGTACGAGCGCGAATCTCCACGGGGCCCCAGCCGAATCTAAAGTACTGGATGCTCTCGCTCCCCCACACATGCATCAGGATTCAGATAGATCGGCTTCAGATTTGTGCTTCAAGTTGCTGCAGAGTGCAGTGTAGCGGACCTACTACACCCACTACGACACCCAGTGCAGGTGCAGCGCAGACCGTACGGCAGAACATCCCCACCACTACGTCGGTCGTCGAACACGCCACGAAGAAGGGAGGAGCCGGAGCGCCAATGGAGATGGCGCTTTTGAGGAGCCTTTGACCCTCATGCACGAGTGGCAATGGAGCTTGGAGCCTTTGGCCATGGTGCTCCGGAAAGACTCGGGAAAGCAGCGCGGGGAGATCCCCGGCGGGATCTGCGTGCCGTTTTCATGCATGCACCTCTGGCCTCTCCTCCTCTTTCCCTGTACGCGCCGATCTCTCTTTGAGGGGAGGATCGGCCCGAGCTAGCCAGGGTAGGGCGCGCGAGGCAAAGCCAAAGGGCGATGTGATGGATGGAAGGAGACCAACTACTCGCGCCGGGCCGGGGCGTAATAATGCAGCGCTTTTGCGCGGTGACACGCGCACTGCGGGCGCGCGCGGGGCCGGCGAGCTCCGTGTCGAGCACTTGGCGACGCGGGCAGAGGTCGCCGATGGCCGGCCGCATGCTTAGTGCCTAAGCAAGGAGCGTGGCAGCACGTACGTACGTCAGGTGCTATCCGGCTGTGGATTTGGAGGGGCCGGGCCGTGTCGTGTGCAACACATGTATGTGTGGGGAGGGGAGTGTGCCCGTCTACGTACGTGCGTGCGGTGGAGCTGCCACGAGGGCCTGCCTTCATTTGGTACGGATGGAGACGCGCGTCTTTGTCTCTATCTATTCGCTCCAAACGGCTACACGACTACTCCCACCGTTTCTAAATATAAAGTTTTCTAAAGATTCCGCTAGGACTACATGCGGAACAAAATAAGTGAATCTACATCACTAAAGTGCGTCTATGTACATCCGTATGTAGTCCACATTGAAGTCGCTAAAACGACTTACGTTTAGGAACGGAGGGAGTATATATGGAGTCGGGGTGCTCTTGCAGTCTTGTACACCAAATGTGACGCAACTTACCCAAAAGAAATTATAGTGAAGAACGTAAATGAATGTACCGTAGGTGTCAGCCATTTGGAAGCCTTGCCACATCGGCACATGTAGATGAGTAGATCCATGAGAGACAAAGGAGAAGAGATGAAGATATGCAGTGGAACTCTACTTTTGAGGAAGAAGCGACCCGATTTGTGGTATGAAAATGTTAATGCAAACCAATTTCCTTATTGGAGGCTTTAGTTGGGTGGGGCCATGTCCAATCATGACCGTCAGTATTCTTTTTCTCACATTAGTAACAAACAGACTAGTCAAAATGTTGTAGTATTTTGTAAAATATTTTGTCGAACAATGGTTAAGCCAAGAAATCAAGCCGTTAAAGGTGCTCTAGAAATCGATTCGTGCTAGTTGAAAGACAGTTACAAAACTTAGTTGCAGGTTAAGAAACAACTAAAGAAAAAGTGCAGGTTAAGCTTGGGCTGGGCCACGCTTTAAAAATATATAAAAAAGAACTCGGCCCAGGTCGGACATAAAATGATAAAAGGACCATTTTCTAGGGGAGCAATTAGTCGACGAACGCCCCTTCGAAAGCCTCACAACGATCAGCGTCACTTGGCGCGCTCTTAGCCGTCCGCCACATGTCGCGCTCTGGGGATTTCCTTTGGATTATTTTTTTCCGCACGCGTTTTCGTCTTTTTAAACGGTTTTTTTGGGTTTTTTCGACGTTTTGGTTTTTCACCGGTCTTCCTTAGCTTTTGGATTAGAAAATACCGAAAAAATTTGTTTGCGTGAAAAAGCGCATTTTTTTCTATCGCGGGAGTCACGGTTTTGCTTTCGCGAGAGGCACGTCCGTGCCTCTCAGAAACAGAAAAAAAACACGTTTTCAATTTTATTTTCCTTCCGCGAGAGGCACGGTTTTGCTTCCGGGAAAGACACGGTTGTGCTTTCGTGAGAGGCACGGCCATGCCTCTTGGAAACGAAAAAAACACGTTCTTGATTGTTTTTTCCTTTCGAGAGAGGCACGATTGTGCATTCGCGAGAAGCACGGTCGTACCTCTCGAAAACGAAAAAACGCGTTTTTTGTTTCTTTTTCTTTCACGAGAGGCATGGTTTTGCTTCCGCAAGAGGCATGGTTGTGTTTTCACGAGAAGTATGGTCGTGCCTTCTCGGAAATGAAAAAAACGCGTTTTCTCTTCTTTTTCTTCCTTCCGCGAGAGGCACGGTTTTGCTTATGTGAGAGGCGCGGTTGTGATTTCGTGAAAGGCACGGGCGTGCCTCTTTTAAAAAGGAAAAAAACTCATGCTCCCGATTCATTTTTTTGGTGGAAAAAAAATTCGTCAAAACCTATCAACATGGGAACTACTTTTCAAATTTGATGAATCTTTTTAAAATTTGAGATTTTTTTAAATCAATGAATCTTTTTCAGAAGTGATGATTTTTATTTAAAATTTTTATGAACTTTTTTTCAAATCTATGAACCGTTTTTCATATTCGTGAACTTTTTTGAAGTTTGTGAAAAAATCAAAATCCGTGAATGTTTCATGAACTTTTTAATTTTTATTATTTTTTGTTTTTTCTTGAAAATATCAATGTTCCAATGGTCAACCATTGACTAACCAACCATAAAACGAGCGAACGAGGGAAGGAAGCGCGCGAGCCCAACTAGTTTTATTGGGACGACCCAAGCGAAGCTGCTGCATGAGCACCAGTTCCTCGATCTGGCACCTGAAGCGCCATATTCAATCTTTCATCACTAGCCAGACATGCATGGATAGTGATTGATGACCCAGCTTCCTCAGTTCATGTATTTGCTAAACTAACATAAACATAAAATGGGGAAATAAAAAAAAGGAAATGGAGAAGATAAAGTAGGAAAACTTACAATAGATAGTGAATAAAAAGAATAAACAAGATAGGATCTGCTAGTGGTCGACATAGGCACATGCAGTCGAGGTGATTTGGAGCAAATCCTCTCCCGTTTTTCTTTATTTCTTTTTTGGCTTTTACCCATTTCTCTTCTGTATTTAGTTTCTTTCGTTTTTGTGGTTTCTTTCAGGTTTTAATGGAATTTTAATTATATATTCCAATTTGTAATATATTAAACATTTTGTAGAAAATAAATTTTTAGTACATGGTATTTTTTAAATACAATCGAATATTTTAGGTCATATGCATAAATATTTTTTTATATCTATGTGAAACATTTTAATTTACTGTCAATGTAATCTTCTTGAAAAAATGATTAAGAATATTCTGAATTTTTTGAATAATTTTTATTCTGAAATTACTAAGAGAGCGGGAACTACTTGAGAACCGTGATTTGGGCCGGCTAGGAAATGGTCCCCGCTAGTATTTGCTGTATTAAACCGAAATAAGCCCCAAACAGGTAATTTTTTCAGACTGCTTCGGTGGACTGGTGTGACCCATAAAGTCCATATTATGGTTGAATCCTATTTCACGCGCACCGCCAACGATTTCAGTTTGGAACCAGTCGTTTTGTTGCTCTGTTTTTTCCTCTTATTTTCAAAAAAAAACTGTACACGGTTTTTTTTGAAATTTTGAAATTATGTTTGTAATTTTCGAAATATATTCTAATAATTGAAATAATATTCACACTTTAAAAAACGTTTGCTACATTTTTAAAACATTTATGTTTAAAAAAATACTTGCAACTTTCCAAAAATGTTATAAAATTTGAAAAAGGATGTTCAGAAGTTATAAAATTATTCAAGATACTTTTTTAAAAGATCACATTTTCAAAAGTTGTTATGAAATTTTATATCAATATTCACTTTTTTCTTCCTTTTTTAAAAAAATTGAATATAAAAAACGACTGGAAAAACATTTTAAAAAGGTGGTCGCAACAGTAGCAAAAGAGGAAGGTGTGTCCAAGCGATGTCTCTTCTCTTCTGTCAGCTCTTTGCTCGACATGATGTGATCTGGTCGATCAGTCTAGAATCTGTAACCAATTGGCTAAGTCGCTAAGTAATTGCGGGCATTTGCCATCCTCTCATATCGAAAGACGATGTGACGCCCCGCCTCGACCGTGCACTAATCATACACACAAATATGCATGATCAAGCCCAAAGACTCACAAGAAGATATCACAACACAACTCTAGACACAAATTTAAACATAAAGTTTTATATTACAAGTCAAGGCCACGAGGACCCGAATACACAAGTCAGCGAAAGCAACAATATCTAAGTACAAACATAAATAGACAAGTTTGCCTTAAGAAGGCTGAGCAAAACAACGTCAACTAGATCAAAAAGTGGCCTTAAGCGAATCCACCAGGGCCGGGACAAGAAGCCTTTTTTTTTTGAGGGGCTGACAAGAAGCCTTTGTGTGTGTGTGCGCGCACACACGCTTTTTCGAAGGGATCTTTGAGCGAATCCACCCAAGTTTATTTAGTTTGCACGCATTCTACACGGCCCAGTTTTGTGTTGACCGACGCTTGCTCTACGGGATTGACAAAGAGGCCTTGTCCTTGGCGATACGGATTGAGTCATTCACTCATTATCAATCAGGATGACACATGTGGTAATTATTCCAACTCGAGCTGATAAATAAAGCCTTATGATTGAAAACAAAACAGAGGACCATGGTGGAAGTGGATTTTTATGGAGCCAAAAACAGACGATGATTAATCTACTCCCTCTGCATATTACTCCCTCCGTTCCCAAATAGTTGTCTTTCTAGCCATCTCAAATGGACTACAACATACGGATGTATGTAGACATGTTTTAGAGTGTAGATTCACTCATTTTGCTCCGTATGTAGTCACTTGTTGAAATCAAAGACAAGTATTTAGGAACGGAGGGAGTAGTTGCCACTCAAACGATGCATCTAGCAAGTTTAAGGGCAAGGCAAACTTTACAGGATAACCCCAACACGTTATCGAGCTCAAGTGTGCAAATGACAATGCTCGGCAAGCTGAGTCAGTCTTAACACGAGACATGATCCAAGAAATTCCACTTCTCCCACACAGGAATCACGACCAGATACATGCTGAGGTGACCGACAGTAAAAGAGGAAAAACGAGATCTAGCCATCAATTAGCAAGGGCAACCAAGATGCACGATAATTCCTACATAATCTAACCAGCAAACAGAAATGCGAGAAGCCATAGACCAGAATCGAATTGTCCTCTGGAGCCAATGGAAGTCCAGTCCAGAGTGCAGCTGCTACGAAAACAATGCCCCAATTGTACTCTTGATGAAGTCTATGCGTCTCCTTACCAAGTCGTGCTACGGGAAGACAGTCCAATCACCTGAGCCGGCAGCTGGGAATTCTTGTGCAGGAGTAGTTTAGGTGATGTAGCTTCCTTGCTGGTCCTGAAGCAAACGAGCAGAGGACTTTGCGTCCAAATACAGACCACAGACTTCTTCGAGATCAGCCTGATAGAGGATCATGAGTTCAGGATACAGCTGACTAAGATCAGAGGCTAGGAAGATGACATGTTACTGAAATCCAACACATACCTTGCAGATCTTCTCTCTCCCATTAGCCTTCGCAACTACGCTAGCAGGTGACAGCAACTGAATAGCATGCCTGCAAAGAGATTCAAGACCTATTACAACCAACAATAAACTGGCGCTGTGATAGTAATGCTTGCACTAGACATACATGCATGTTAACATTCACATAGCAGAACACTAAAAATGGGATGACAGCGAAAAGACAGGGTGGAAACTGTCCCAACTTTAAATGCTCGAGAAAGTCCTTTCAAACCCACATTCCAGCTCTATTTTTTATTTAATTTCACATTTCTAATCTTGGCATGGGCCGCAAACGTGTGGACATAATCCAAAACAACAACAAGAACCATACCTCAAAGATGTCTGCTGCCCAACCTCTCCTAGAAATGCAAGACTGTCTTCATCAATTTCAATCTCCTCCACTTGTGCTCTAATTGCTAATATCTGCAACACACAATAAACAAACATCAAATGCATTTCTACATAGGAAAGTTAAAACACATAATAAGACATGAAATAGGAACCTGGATCATCTCGATAGGCCCATATATCTGTGTCCGTACGATAACCAGCCTATCTAGAAGGTCGACTGGGATACCATGTGGACTTGTCATGTCAGTTCCCCTGAATAAATAAGAGAGAAATAATAAGATGTATAAGGGCAAAATAGTACATAAAAGCAATGTTTTTAAGGCGGTAAGGCGAGCACCCACTGTCCTGACGCCTAAGCGCCTAAACTGAGCATAATTGCAAGGCGCTGCCAGGGAATCTGGTATTGCAGTTCAGCATGGAGCAGTTCACAACAGGTAAATCAAATTTCTTACCTCACAGTACATATTCCTCTGTTCGTAGCGAGTATTACAATTGGCGATAATGAGCTCTCGAGAGCACGATTAAGATAAGAGAAGCACTCAATGTCCAGCATGTGAACCTACAGATAAAGTTATACTCATTAATGAAATCAGACCACTGTAAGGCATAATTCTACTCCCTCCGTCAACTTTGTACTAAATCAGCGACACTTATTTTGGGACGGAGGGACTACCATTTAGTAGCATAAAGCCAATTAGTTTACGAGAACAATGCTGTCCACAGGATGGACACTTATTTATTTGGCAATAGGAGAAGTTGGAAATAAACAAGTCCAAGCTCATTCATATTTAAGGAAATCCAAAACAAGCCTATGAAGATAAGTAGATTTTCAATCATGAGACAATAATATAATACCTCATCAATGAACAGCACACCAGGTACGAGCTCTGCAATACCTTCGTCAATATATCTATTAACCACCTATGACCAAACAAAAGAAAAGGCACCCATTCCAATAGGTCTATCAAAATTTGATCCAAATTTAAAAAATAAAATGCTGCATAATGAGAATTTTGAAACCTTATTGATCTCTTGGCGCAGCTTCTCAGTGATTTCAGTCTTGCGTGGCTTCATCATTTGGCCCATAAGGGACAAGATATCTTGGCCTCCTTGTGGCTGGGCATTTGCGGCGTCAAGGTCATGCAGTGTAACGTCCTATGCAGATGAAAGCATATAATTTACTTCTTTCAGTTGATTTACATTGAATTTGAAAGCACGAAGAATATGCTTCTATGTTACAACACAAATAGGAATTTTCACTCTATGCTATTGGAAAAGATCATCACCCACCGAGAAAATAGAGAACAAACCATGCTCAACTTAATTGTCCTTCGGCGGATGTAAGTATGTAAGAAACTAAGAATGATTCTAACTTTCTTTAGACAGGAACAAGAACAACGATTCCTACTTAATTGGTCAATTCAAGAAGATAATAGTTAACTGGGTTTGAGCAGATGATAAAAAATTTGGCGCGATCTTATTAGCTTGTGAACTTATGTTTCTTATCCAGGAAGGCACAATTGATAATGTGGACTAAGTATTTGATGCAATCTTAATCATTAGGTTATGGATTTTCCGTTTCTATCTTCTGGAATTTAGCAGGAACAAGCAACTTACAACTACCTGGCAGGGAAACCACATATTTAAGCATGCTTGAGCAACACGAAAGTATAATAATAAGCTTCATCTTAAGAAATGCATCATGCGTCCACCTTTGATCCTTCAGATTAGATACAAATATGCTGCAATTGCGTACTACTCCCTCCGTTTCTAAATATATGACGTTATGACAGTTCAATTTGAACTACCAAACGCCATATATTTAGGAACGGAGGTAGTATATTATCTCATATTCAATTACCAAAAAATTGTTTTATGGACGGTACAATGCAGAATTGGCGGAACAAGTGTAGAAGCAAAAAATTATAAGGCTGAACTATCGTCAAATTTGTACCTGCACTATTTCTTTTTTCTTGTGGACTTCCCCTTTGGGAATTGGCACATACTCCTCTGCTTCAAGATCGTATTCTGTAGCAAAAGCATCACATCTGCCAACTCTTTTCACTGCACCGCTGTTAGCTTCGATGTATATAACATCACCCACTGCCACCTGCATCCCATATACAAATGATGAAATGTTAAGCAGCTTCATACAGAATACAAGTAGGAGAGCCAAGGCAAGTGAGCAACAAAAGTACAAATATAATGCATCATATCTCAATTTAAGTAAAGTATCGCGATGTTTTGTTATGCCACAACAGAATATCTAACAATGAACAAGAGAAATATGATCATATGTGTGAGTTTCCTTCCACACTTGCCATGAGTTTGCACAGGTTAAATATTGCATAAAAACAATATTATGAACACATAAGATACACCATCCACCCACTGTTATTCAAAGTGAGAATACAAATGCAACCTAACAGTCTAGCAACAGAGGCAGAGAGCAAGGGAGGGCAGGGAGCAGGCAGTAACCTTTTCCTTGATTAAAGCATCATAAATTGTAGGATCTAACTTCAGTTGTTTAGTCCCTTTTACAGTCTTCAGGCCAATTACTACATGGCTAATGTTTTTCCCATATCCACCGGTTGAACTCTCAGATTCTTCTGGGGAAAGCTCCGTAACCTAAAAGGCAAGCAAAATAATATAGCCACAAACACTAGAATATTAGTTCTAGTAGAAAATGATGACAAAGAAAGTGCTAGTATCAAGTAAAACACTAATTCAAGAACAATATCTTTTTCAAATTTCAAAAGGACCATATAGGTCACTCCTACCTCTCCTTCGTAGACTTCTTTGTTTTCCTTTATACGCAAGCCTATAGCTCTACGGAAATTTTCCATCAGCACCTCAGTTTTCTTGACCTCTGAAGAGTACACTTCTGATCCTACCATAGGACAGAAAGGAACCTGCATTGCAGAATAGGAAGAGAAGATTGAAGCTTCTTCCAAAATAGAAGTAGACATAGGGCATGAAATGTAAAGCAATATATAGTTCACTGCAAAAAAAATCATATACATTGAATGCAATGAACAAGACGGCCTGATAAATTGCTAGCAAATGCTAGTAATCCACCAAATTTACTCCAGAGTCTTGGTGTAAGTATGTTCTAAAGAACAGCACACTTCTAACCGGCAGAGCAGCATACTGAAATATTTTGGACCAGCAAGAAGCAGAATATAGAACTCAAAACAAATTCTTAATGACCACGACAAATGGTAACACATTCCTGGCTAAAATGATAGTACTAGAGAACACCAATTTAGTTAAGTAGATGAAATAAAATTCAACCACTCTAGCAACATCCCAGCTACAACAAAACAAAAGGCGTGAATGCTCCAATGGTCAGAGGAGCTCTCAGTGAATTAAATTGGTTGCGTGTCTGACTGGAACTAGATGAGTGAGACCTTGCAAATGCAGAGCTGCCTGTTCATCATACAGATGCTGCTCACGAGCAGTAAGCTGGCATTTTTTGAAAAGAGAATAGGTGATCAAGGACTGTCCAGTAAAGCAGTAACAACCTAGCCTCCAAATTCGGACCAACAAGCCCAAATCTAGTCCAATTCCACGCCACCTTCGAATACAAGTTGTACATTGCAGCAAAACATGTAACAGTAGCACTAAAAGTATCTAGCAATTTGTGAGGAATATGATGAATTGACCTTGCTGCCCAGCTCCTGGGAGATGCCAAGAGCGAGTGCGGTCTTGCCGGTGGCAGGTGGGCCGGCGAGGAGCAGCGCCCGTCCAGCCATCTTCTTCTGACGGATCATGTCGACCACCAGCCCACACGCCTCCCTCGCCTCCGCCTGCCCCACGAATCCCGCCGACATCCCTATTGCCGTCCCATTGGCCTGCGAAGAGAACCAAACGAAGTCCTGAGAACGAAACTTCGGGGTAACAGGGGGAGTGGAGAAGCAGGGGAGATGGAAAAGTATGTACGTCGAGGCCGAGGCCCTTGATGTGGGTGTGGGTGGCGACGCGCTGCTTCTTAGACGTCGACTGTACCTCCTCGATCCTCATCGTCGCCGCCGCCGCCGCCGCCGATTTTTGCGCTCTTTGCCTCTTTCTTTCTCTCTCCCCGGGCGGCTAGGGTTAGCCGCGGAGGCGCGTGCGGGGACGAGAACGCAAGGCGGCGGCGGGGAATACAGAGAAGAGAGCGAGGGGGGTTCGCGGCGGTGCGGCGGTGAATACAGAGAAGAGAAGGTGGCGGGGGTCGGGCGGCGCGGCGGCGGCGATTTCGGGCGAAGAGAGAGGCGCCGAGACGGGAGAGGTTTTTTTTTTCAGGTGATAAAGCGGGCGAGGCGCCCGTGTCCATCAGAACGGCGTGGCTTCGCCGTTTGGGCCGGGCCATGGTTATTTCGCTGTTTTCTTCTCTTTTCTCTTTCTTTTTTATTTTTCCTGCTTCTATTTCTTTTCTTCTCCTTTTTTATTTTTCATTTTTTTCCATTTTATTTTTTATATATACAAAGTTCATTGCGTGGTACAAAAAATGGTCATCGTGCATTAAGGAAATGTTCACGGCTTTTTCACAAAAGTTCATCATGCATTATAAAAATGTTCATCATATATTAGAAATTGTTCAATCAATATATAATCACTGTGTTTTTTAAATTTGTTAAGTGTATATTACACAAATGCTCAACATGTATTAAAAAATTGTTCAATTTATATTACAAAATGTTCAATGCGTGTTAAAAAAAGTGTTCAACGCATATATTCATATTTTTCAAAAATGTTGTATAATAATAAAAATTCATCATGTATTATTTAAAATGTTCACCGTATTTTAAGAGAATGTTCAATCTATACTAAAACCTGTTCAATGTGTATTTTTTTAAAAAAATCAAAGAAGTGTGATACTTAAAAAGTCGCACGGCAAATCTGTCACTAGAAATCATTAGGACGAGCGATTAGTAATAGTCTTTCAGGAGAGGGAGCTCGTGCATTACTTTTTGGCAATTTTTCTACGCGGCTGGAGCTCGTTACCTCCAAATGAGCCAGCCCATTCGCCCCTGCCTTCAGCGAAGGGTTGACAATTTGCCGCATGTGGGTGTCGAGCAGGAGGTCTCGATAAAGTGTGGGGAGGGGACCCGCACTTGTAGTGTTACCGATGCACCGGATGCGATAGAACATTTTAAAAAATCTAGAAAAAAATCTAGCACATTGACACAACATCAGTGTATCAAAATTTAATTTTTTTTTGTGAGATACAAAGATGAACGAATTTGACATTAACATGATAATGGGCCAAATCTAAAAGCCCAACTTATGTTATGTACTATTCACTGTTGAATTTGCCATTTTCATTTTTTGAGCTACATTTTGAATTTTGATCTAAAATTTTGTGACAACCTGCATTGAAGTTGTGCGAATGTGCTAAACTTTTTTCCAATTTTTTTAGACATTTTAAATGTGCAACGTGTGTTTGGTGAACCAGTAGCACCACAAGCACCGATGCACCAGATATTCTCCCACGTGGGGAGAAAGGGGTAGCGAATTTTTGTGAACCCAAGCAACCAGCGGGCCAAATCAACCAAACGCCAAATTCGAGAGCATACGGAGAATTTTAGGCGTGCAAACATGAAATGGACTCAGCTCGTTTTGAGATCTCCTCCTTTGCGAGAGCTCCGAGATCACTCAGCACCTCGAAAGCCGTCCGCACAGCGGTCCAGACGTATTTTGCCATCTAGCGTGATCCTGTATCGGTCCGTCGATCAGTTTGAACACATTTTTTCCCGCAAATCAGGAATAAACTGGGGTCTTTGCGGACGTCCAAACCACTATCACGCCCGGCAACCGTGGCCCGCCCAAAACCCTCTCCCTCGCCCGCGCGCCTTCTTGCCCGAAGCGGCTAGCGCCGCTCCATAGCGTCAGTGCCGCATTCATGTCCGTCTAGAGCGGACATGACCTCTCACATCGCTCTAGCATTGAAGCGGCGTGGCGGTCGAGAGCGTCGTCTGCGCCGATTCCCAGTTCATGCGACTGCTCCACATTTAAACGACAACCCATTATTCCATCTCCCTACATTAAACATACGCGGTTGTCGAGGAACCTACTCCAGCACCACCCGTCCATCCGTCTGCCGCCCACCATTGACCACCCCGCCCCTTGTCGTGCCATTCGCCTGCTATTTAAACTCTGTCCCCGGCCATAGTCGTATTCATCCTCATATGCTCCCGTTCTCCTTTACATGCCACGCCCGCCATGGCCTCTTCGATCTTTAAAGCTATTTGGGACGACCTCTGGTCCGAGCAAAAGACGAAGATCACCGCCGTTGTTGCTGGCTGGCTGGCCGATAGGCAGACGGAGGCTCAATGGAGGAGGAGGCCGACATTGAGCCGATGCCACCCTCCTCATCAGTCCATGCCAACATCATCATGGGCGAGGCACGTGCTCACTACGCCGAGATGGTGTTGGCTGAGAGGGAGGTCGCGTTCCTGCAGGTGCAGGCGAACCAGGAGTACCCCCTCCGCCTCCTCGACGAGCACCGACGCGCGGAGGACCAACTCGCCTCCTGCACGGCCATCATGTCGGACATCGACGTGGCCGAGCAGGAGGCGCTGCTCGACTCCTATCGCTCCATCTGCTTCATCCGCTGCAATCGTTGGCGATATCACCCCGACCAAGTGGAGTTAGAATCGCCTTCAAGGAAATCGACGAGGCCACAAATGAAGTCGACGTCACCAGCTCTGCCACGACCACGCCCCGCCACCATGCCCACGAAGCCGGCATGTCTGCGGGTGCCGCCGGCAGTGAGGATGGGTGGAGCATACGGGTAGTTGCCAACGCTCGGGTGCCAAGAAGGCCGCCACTTTTTTTTGCTCCCGTTGAAGCCAACCTTGGCGGGCTCATGATTGCTGGTCGATTAGCCACCCACACGCTGCAGAGGCGGAGCTTCAGTTTTCGTGGCTCATGCCATGGGCGAATGGGCGCCGAACGGTCATTTAGACTAGGTTTCGAATATGTTGAAATGTAATTAGTTTGCTTCGATTTAGATAAAACCATCCGGTTTTATATAAAAATTATTCAAGTAAGAATGAATATCGTCCGGTTTGTTTAATATCTATCATATTTGTTCAATTTCATAAATTTTCTTTCAAAATGTAACTGCATATATGCGAACAGTTTTGGATAGGCGACTCCCGCATCGGTGTCCGTGGATTGGTCCCTCTGATCTACGGACGGATGCGGTGTCCGGTTTGCCGGTCGGTGTTGGAGGTGCCCTTAAGGGGTACCTTGCAAAGTTCATTCCCATCTTTCCTCGTAGTGCATGCGTGCCACTTGTTGCAATCTAGAGTTTTCTTTTTTGTATATTCGTTTTTTCAAAATGTTTTATCTTGAATCGTGTGTCCAAATTTTGAACTATTTTCATTGTTGGACTTGACGCTTCGAAATCTTCAACACTAGATATCATGTTAATATGTTTCGATGAACCTTTTTTCACCAAAAACCAGCAGAAAAAAGGAGCCGGAAGCACGTTTTCTTTTTTACTTCTTTCACTTTCCGAGAGGCACAGTTGTGTGTCTCAAGGAAGCAAATCCGTGCCTCTCGTAGAATAAATAAAATGTGTTTCCCTTTTTCGGGAGGTGCCCCTCACGGAAGTAAATATGTTCCTACACGATAAGCAAATTTGTGCCTTCCGTGAAAGCAGAATTTTTTTTCTTTTCCGTGAAAGCACATGAAGCAAATATGTGCCTTCATCAGAAGCAAATCTATGTCTCTCGTGGAAGCAAAAAACACATTTTTTCCACCCAATTTTTTTCTGCTTTCAAGATGGGATCTTGAAACAATACCCTCAAAAAATCTAAAAATATTGGGCGAAAATCGAAGAGCCAAAACCCTCAAAAAATATCTAAACACCGAAAACGCGTACAGAAAAAAAGATCTTAAGGCAGCGCCCAACATGCGACATGTGGCGACGCCTTCCGCAATGACGAGGGCGAAAGCTTCTCTCACCGAAGGTGTGTGCATATGGGCCAATCCATTAGTGTAGATTCATTGTTGCAGGTTCGCTCCATGTTGGTTTTCTTCGGGGTTTTTTTCCTTTATTTGTTTTCTCTTTGGTTCTTTTTGTTTTTCAGCAGTTTTCTTCAGTTTTTCTTTTTTCTTCGTTATAACTTTGACTTTCGTCGGGTTTTTTTTTCGTTTTTTTGGTTTTCTTTATTTTTTCTATTCTTTCATGTTTTCTTTAATTTTATTCGGGTTTTTGTTTCTTTCTTGTTTTCATCACTTTTCTTCATTTTTTTTGGCTTTTTCATTGGTTGGGTTTTTCTTTTTTCTTCATTTATAAGGTGTTTCTTTTGTTCATTCGTTCCATTTCTTCAGTGAAAACCGCTTTTCCTTATTTTTTTTCTTTTTTTCGTATTTGCTGAACACATGTCTATATTTTCATATACATTTGTACGTTTACGTATTCATCAAGAAAAAATCAATACTTTTTTTAGCATTTTGAAATTAATTATTAACATCTTTTTAAAATTTATGTTTGATGACTAGTTTTTTTCATACACATCGTACATTTTGGTTATATATTAGGAATATTTTTAAATACATGTTTAAAATTTTCAAAACATATGATTAACATTTGTTATGGACGGTCATTTTTTCAATTTTATGTTATTACGTTCAATTTTTTAATTCACACTCTAAACTTAACATTTCTGAAATAGATGATTATCTTCTTTTCAATTTTTTTTTGTTTGATGACTACTTTTTTCATACACATTGTACATTTTTTGTATATATCAGGATCACTTTATTATACACGTTTAACATTTTTGAACATATGGTATTTCTGATACAAGATCAACATCTTCTCAAATACATAATTAACATTTTTTAAATACATTAGCAACTTTTTTCATATACATTTTACTTTGTATAAATTGTTTGTATAAGTGAAAAATATTTTGTATACACATATTACATTTTTCTGAATGCTAGATTAACATTTTTCAATTGTCAAAAGTATAAACAAAATAAAAAAAGCAAAAAACAAAAATGAAATACGTAAAAAAACAGAAAGAAGAGGATGTGGTGTCCGGTGAGCTGGGCCGGCCCAGTCTCACGGTGCCTCCGGCGTGGGTGCCCTAGGTCTCACGTCAAGCGAGACATAGGCACACCACAGTTTGTCACAGTAAGCGTCTTATAGGATATTCCGGATTTCAGACTTGACCGGCTAGGCCTTTTGCCCACACGAGACTTAGGGATCGTCAGTTTAGTAGCCACCACCACTCTTTTCATTTTTGGGTCTGGATTGGCTCAGGAGGCCACGACTGTTGTGCCACAATGCTCTTTTTTCTAGGGTGGGCCGAGCAGGACACGGGCTGCTACGTTGTGGCATTCCTTTCTATGATTACTAGTAGAGCTAGGATGCAACTGCGAAAATGTGCAATGGGACTCTGTATCATTTTTTTATCTTACGGAACTTAGTGTCAGTAATGGCATTGATGTTGTCATGGATTATCGTGGCATGATGCTTGAGGTGATCACCAGTGCTATATTTGGCCTACCGCGTGGGGATACAGTGCTCGCCTCTCGCGATCCGAAGCGGGCCGTGGCCCAGCAGTGGTTGTGGTCGCCTGTTCTCAAGCGGTGGTTTTAGGAACTTTGTAGGCTCGCGCTGAAACCTTTCATCCAGTTTTGAGAAGGTTCCATCTACGTTTACTTTTCTTCTTTATGTGTTTTCCTTTACCATTTTTTCTTATTTTTTACTTTTCGTTATCAATTTTCCTTTTTTCAATTTTCTTTTTTCTCAAATACTTGTTGAACATTTTTTAGGCATGTGTTCAATATTATTTAATACACTTTGAACATTTTTTAATATATGTTAAACATTTTTCATATACGCGTTGAATATTTTTCAAATACACATTGAAATTTTACTAATACTCCCTCCGTCCGAAAAAAAATTGTCCCAAGCTTGTCTCTCAAATGGATGTATCTAGCACCAAGTTGGTGCTGACATCAAGTTGGTGCTAGATACATCCATTTGAGAGACAAGCTTTTTCGGATGGAGGGAGTACATGTTGAACATTTGTGAGATGCATATTCACGATGAACATTTTTTATATGTCACGAACATTTTACATAAGTTGCACCAACAAATTCTTTATATTTCATGTTTTTATATTTTTATGAACATTTTTAAAACATGTGACATTTTTTAAATGTCATGAACATTTTTAATGGTATTAAAATTTTCTTTATATACCGTGAACAAATCTAGAAACGTGCGAACATATATTTAAGTACTTTGCAAATCTTTCTTCTAAATACTTTTTATACCATATCTAAAAATAGCAAAATGGCAGAATTTTACAGTACTAATCTTACCGTCACCATTCAACATAGCCTTGTCACTCCTCTTCACCGGAGTCAATTGGAAGGGCAAGCACAGGTCCACTACGCATACCAACAAGCAAGGAAAAGCTTGCTCAATATATCAATCAGAGAAAGGAAGGTCAGGTCAATAAATGCTAGAAGTCCGGGCCCAATCACCCTTACATTTTAAGGTTGTTTACATGGTTCGGAACCCCAATCGCACACAGTATGCCGAACCATGTTCTTGAGTGGGTTGTGGATAGGGGGTCCATAGCTGACCAAAGAGAAAACGTCTGTGTTGCGTGCATGTACCCAAATGGCCGGAAGCGCAAACGTGTGGGATTCCTTCAAGCTTCGCAAACAATGCTCTGAAAAGAATTGTTTGCGAAAGTAGATACATCACAAACAATTATCACGACTTAAGCATGGTCGATGTTGTCATTGTATGCAAACTGTTTGTCAATACTAACTGTGTGTAATGTGTCAGTGAAAAACAGATGTTTATCTTGTATGGGATATCTGCGATGGGTGGACTATCGCAGTCCATTTATTTAGATGTGTGTGTTATTAGAGTTCAATGCTCATGTCATTTCGCCAGCAACCGTTTGCAATGTTATGTATAGAAACATATATTAAATTCTATATAATTTGATTATTGCAATACCTAATATACCAGAAACGTCATTCAATTTGAATGCATGCAAAACTGATCGTTTATATAAAAAAAAACATAACAACACATGTTCAGGAATTACAATAGCATCAAACTAATTGAAAAGATTGAAATACAACAGTCTAGCTAGCTGATACGTCTCCAACGTATCTATAATTTTTAATTGTTCCATGCTATTATATTATCTGTTTCGGATGTTTTATATGCTATTTTATATTATTTTTGGGACTAACTTATTAACCTAGAGCCCAGTGCCAGTTTCTGTTTTTTCCCTTGTTTTTGAGCTTCACAGAAAAGGAATACCAAATGGAATAAAACTTCACGATGATTTTTCTTGGACCAGAAGACACCCAGGAGACTTAGAGTTCAAGTCAGAGAAGCCACGAGGCGGCGACAAGGGTGGAGGGCGCGCCCAGGTGGGTAGGGCGCGCCCCTGGCTTGTGGGCCCCTCGTGACCCCCTGATCTAGTTCTGCCTCCTATATATTCACATATATATTCCCAAACCACCAGAAGCATCCACGAAAAACACTTCTCCACCGCCGCAACCTTCTGTTCCCGTGAGATCCCATCTTGGGGCCTTTTCCGGAATCCTGCCGGAGGAGGATTCGATCACGGATGGCATCTACATCAACCCTATTGCCCTTCTGATGAAGCGTGAGTAGTTTACCACAGACCTACCGGTCTATAGCTAGTAGCTAGATGACTTCTTCCCTCTCTTTGATTCTCAATATCATGTTCTCCTTGATGTTCCTGGAGATCTATCCGATGTAATCT
The DNA here is from genome assembly GCA_032464435.1 of Aegilops umbellulata. Classification (NCBI taxonomy): domain Eukaryota; kingdom Viridiplantae; phylum Streptophyta; class Magnoliopsida; order Poales; family Poaceae; genus Aegilops; species Aegilops umbellulata. The sequence goes on along the minus strand of CP136059.1, from coordinate 268,494,757 downwards.
TCTTTTGCGGTGTATTTGTCGAGATCCGATGAATTGTGGATTTAATTATGATCAGCTTATCTATGAATATTATTTGAATCTTCTCTGAATTCTTATATGCATGCTTTGGTATCTTTGTATTTCTCTTCGAACTATCGGTTTGGTTTGGCCAACTAGATTGGTTTTCCTTACAATCGGAGAGGTGCTTAGCTTTGGGTTCAATCTTGCGTGATCTCACCCAGTGACAAAGTAGGGGTAGCGAGGCATGTATTGTATTGTTGCCATCGAGGATGAAGAGATGGTGTTTACATCATATTGCATGAGTTTATTCTGTTGGAGATATGCCCTAGAGGCAATCATGTGATGATGACATTTCCATATGTATTCATGAGTCCTTTGTATTGTCCTTGAACATCATCAATGATATGTATCGATAAGTATGTGACTTGTTTGTGGAACTATGTATTGTATGATGATTGTTCTAATGGTCCCTAGTTGATAAGGTTATGCAGACACATATCCTTGACTAGTATACGACTCGGTCGATGACTATGTTTCACAAGTCATGTGCATGGAGATGCTAAAACGATAGTATGGGCTTGGGGATGGAGATCACCGAGCCGGACAAACCCACTTTGAGACACAGCGAGATATAGTCATCTGTTAGTCTCAAGTGCAATGTCTATGCCATGTCCTAGACCTGAGGTCCTCACATGTTCTCGAGATGAGGATTGACTCACTTAGGGTCTATCAAACGCTACTCCGTAACTGGGTAGTTATAAAGGTAGCTTTCGGTTAGTCGTGAGACATGCCGCGAGACATGGTTGACCAAGATGGTATTTGCCCCTCCTATTTGGAGAGATATTCTTTGGGCCCTCTCGAGTGATCATATTTAGAAAGCATGGCCATGCGACTTGGGTTAAGTGTTAACCCAGTTCGGGAATCTGCATCACGGTTTCAAGAAGAGAGGTCGAGATATCACAAGGGTGACAAGTACTCGCCTTGAGCTACAACAAATATTGTGAGGCAAAAGGAATGTTACATATGACACGTTCTCGAGGTTTGGCAAACAACTTTATGCACACATGGGAGTTGGCACGTCCGGCTAGGAGCCACTGCCAACTATCGATTCTGGTCGTGTCCATGTGTACGTGAACCTATAGGGTCGCACACTTAAGGGGCTGCAGCCCATTCGGATCGGATCCGAGTGGAAAATGGATGTGGACTCCTAGTGGGATCAAGTGTTGAGCCATCTCGGAGGTCTATATAAAGGGGAGTGGGCGCACCACTTAGGGTTGATCCTCTCGAACCCTGGTTAGCCACCGTCACTCCCCACGCCTGATACGTCTCCGTCGTATCTATATTTTTTGATTGTTTCATGCCAATATTAGACAACTTTTACATACTTTTGGCAACTTTTCATATGATTTATTGGATCTAGTGCCCAGTGCCAGTTCCTATTTTCTGCATGTTTTTTGTATCGCAGAGAATCCATATCAAACGAAGTCTAAATGCAATAAAATTTCACGGAGAATTATTTTGGAATATTTGTGATTTTTGGGAGTTGGAATCACCACAAACGGAGGCCCACACAGCTCACAAGACACCAGGGCGTGCCAGAGGCCCCTGGCGTGCGGTGGGGGGTTGTGCCCTCCTCGTACATTGATTGGAGATCTACTTCGGGTGCAAGGAAGATTATATCCGGAAACAAACCATGTTCAAATCTCAGCGCAATCGGAGTTACAGATCTCTGGGAATATAAGAAACGGTTTTCGGCCAGATTTGGGGAACGCAAAACAGAAGAGAACAGAGAGGGAGATCCAATCTCGGAGGGCTGCCGCCATGGAAACCAAGGAACAGAGGGGGAACTCTCCTCCCCATCTAGGAGGGAGGCCAAGGTAGAAGAAAGAAGTAGGGGGGCTCTCTCCCCCTCGCTTCCGGTGGCGCCGAAGTGCCACCGGGGCAACTATCGGGACGACGATCTACATCAACAATCTTGCTACCGTCAACACCAACTCTCTCCCCCTCTATGCAGCGGTGTAAAACCTCTTCCCCCCGCTGTAATCTCTACTTAAACATGGTGCTCAACTCCATATATTATTTCCCAATGATCTATGGTTATCCTATGATGTTTGAGTAGATCCGTTTTGTCCTGTGGGTTAATCGTGATCTTGGTTGGTATGATTGTATATTTTATTATGGTGCTGTCCTACGGTGCCCTCCGTCTCGCGCAAACGTGAGGGGGCCCCATTGTAGGGTGTTGCAATATGTTCATGGTTTACTTATTGTCAGTGTTGCGGGGATGACAGCAGCCCAAACGCGGATAAGTGGGTTATGGCGTATGGGAGTAAAGAGGACTTGATACTTAATGCTATGGTTGAGTTTCATGACCTTAATGATCTTTAGTAGTTGTGGATGCTTGCCAGAGTTCCAATCATAAGTGCATATGATCCAAGTAGAGAAAATATGTTAGCTCATGCCTCTCCCTCATATAAAATTGCAAGAATGATTACCGGTACTTGTTATCGATTGCCTAGTGACAAATAAATTTCTTGTTGATAAAAGCTCTCTACTAAAACTAACTTAGTTGTGTCTTTATCTAAACAACCCCTAGATTTTATTTATGTGCTCTTTATTATTTTACAATCCTATCCTATCACACCTACAAAATACTTCTAGTTTCATACTTGTTCTAGGTAAAGCGAACGTCAAGCGTGCGTAGAGTTGTATCAGTGGTCGATAGAACTTGAGGGAATATTTGTTCTACCTTTAGCTCCTCGTTGGGTTCGACACTCTTACTTATCGAAATAGGCTACAATTTATCCCCTATACTTGTGGGTTATCAAGACCTTTTTCTGGCGCCATTGCCGGGGAGCAATAGCGTGGGGTGAATATTCTCGTGCGTGCTTGTTTGCTTTATCACTAAGTAGTTTTTATTTCTTGTTCTAAGTTGTTCTCTATCTGTAGTTATGGATATGGAACACGGAACACCAAAAAAATTAGTGGTACTTGCTACTCATGGAGATGGGGAACCTCCTAAAACCCTCGATGCTCGTTATGTGAAAAATATTATGCACTACTTTGATAATCCTGAGAAACCCCATTTAACTTGATAATGGGAGTAACGTTGGATCAACGTGAATACTTTAGGGATTATCGCTGGACTCAAAAGGGAAAACTTTTATGGGATCAAATTGAAATGTTGCAATGGTATGCTTGAGATATGATTATAATTGTTTATCTAATATTGAGGTTCCACACCTTCCCTTTTCATGTGAATTTAATGATAATGAAACCTTGGCTTCTTATGCTAATGATATATATGATTATTATGATGTGGAACGAATAGAAGAATTTGTTGCTTTTAAGGGTGCTTATGAAATTGAATCTTTGTTTGAAAAATATGAAGCTTTTGATGATGATGTTTATAGACCTGAAAATTTTGCCATCCTTAAATATTGCTATGATAATTATAAATATAATTCCGATATTGATGAATTTATTGAGAAAGTCTCTGCTGTCTGATATGTCTCCGTCGTATCTATAATTTTTGATTGTTCCATGCCAATATTCTACAACTTTCATATACTTTTTGGCAACTTTTTATACTATTTTTGGGACTAACATATTAATCCAGTGCCCAGTGCAGTTCCTGTCTGTTGCATGTTTTTGGTTTCGCAGAATATCCATATCAAACGGAATCCAAACGGGATAAAAACCGATGGAGCTTACTTTTGGAATATTTGGAAAATCTGGGAGAAAGATCAACACGAAACGATGTCCGAGGTGGCCACGAGGCAGGGGCGCGCCCCTGACCCTCGTGGGCCACGCGTAAGGTGGTTGATGCCCTTCTTCGGCCGCAAGAAAGCTGATTTTTGGTAAAAAATCACGACGAAGGTTTCAATCCAATCGGAGTTACGGATCTCCATATATACCCGAAACGGTGAAAGGGCAGCAGAGAGAACGCAGCAACAGAGAGAGACAGAGAGACAGATCCAATCTCGGAGGGGCTCTCGCCCCTCCCACGCCATGGAAGCCAAGGACCAGAGGGGAAACCCTTCCCCCGTATAGGGAGGAGGTCAAGGAAGAAGAAGACGAAGGGCCCTCCTCTCCCCTTCTCTTCTGGTGGCGCCGGAACGCCGCCGTGGCCATCATCATCATCACCGCGATCTTCACCAACACCTCCGCCATCTTCATCAACATCTCCATCACCTTCCCCCCTCTATCTACAGCGGTCCACTCTCCCGCAACCCGCTGTACCCTCTACTTGAACATGGTGCTTTATGCTTCATATTATTATCCAATGATGTGTTGCCATCTTATTATGTCCGAGTAGATTTTCATTGTCCTATCGGTGGTTGATGAATTGCTATGATTGATTTAATTTGCTTGGGGTTATGTTGTTGTCCTTTGGTGCCCATCATATGAGCGCGCGCGTGTATCACACCATAGGGTTAGTTGTATGCTGATAGGACTATGTATTGGAGGGCAAGAGTGACAGAAGCTTCAACCTAGCATAGAAATTGATGCATATGGGATTGAAGGGGGACCAATATATCGTAATGCTATGGTTGGGCTTTACCTTAATGAACATTACGTTGCGGATGCTTGCTAATAGTTCCAATCATAAGTGCATAGAATTCCAAGTCAGGTATGACATGCTAGCAGTGGCCTTTCCCACATAATACTTGCTATCGGTCTAGTAAAGTAGTCAATTGCTTAATGGACAATTTCGCAACTCCTACCACCACTTTTCCACACTCTCTATATTTACTTTATTGCTTATTTACTTACAACAGCCCCTAGCTTTTATTTACACGCTCTTTATTATCTTGCAAACCTATCCAAAAACACCTACAAAGTACTTCTAGTTTCATACTTGTTCTAGGTAAAGCGAACGTCAAGCGTGCGTAGAGTTGTATCGGTGGTCGATACAACTTTAGGGAATATTTGTTCTACCTTTAGCTCCTCGTTGGGTTCGAAACTCCTACTTATTGAAAACTGTTGCGATCCCCTATACTTGTGGGTTATCAAGACCTTCTTCTGTCGCTGTTGCCGGGGAGGCATAGCGTGGGGTGAATATTCTCGTGTGTGCTTGTTTGCTTTATCACTAAGTAATTTTTGTTTGCTGTTCTTAGTTGTTCCCTATCTTTAGTTATGGGTACATTGGTATATATAGGAGGAAGAAATACGTCAGGGGAGCCACGAGGGGCCCACGAGGGTGGAGGGCGCGCCCAGGGGGTGGGTGCGCCCCCTGCCTCGTGCCTTCCTCGTTGCTTCCCTTACGTGCACTCCAAGTCTCCCGTATTGCTTTCTGTCCAAAAATAACTTTTCCGAAGGTTTCATTCCATTTGGACTCCATTTGATATTCCTTTTCTGCGAAACACTGAAACAAGGGAAAAAACAGGAACTGGCACTGGGCTTTGGGTCAATAAGTTAGTCCCAAAAGTAATATAAAAGTGTTTTATAAAGCCCATAAACATCCAAAACAGATAATATAATAGCATGGAACAATCAAAAATTATAGATACGTTGGAGACGTATCAGCATGCCCAAGCTTAATTCATGCTCGTCCTCGAGTAGGTAAATGATAAAAACATAATTTTTGATGTGGAATGCTTCTTAGCATAATTCTCAATGTAATTCTTCTTAATTGTGGTATGAATATTTAGATCCGAAAGATTCAAGATAAAAGTTCAATATTGGCATAGAAATAATAATACTTCAAGCATACTAACTAAGCAATTATGTCCTCTCAAAATAACATGGCCAAAGAAAGTTCATCCCTACAAAATCATATAGTTTAGTCGTGCTCCATTTTCGTCACACAAGAATGCTCTCATCATGCACAACCCCGATGACAAGCCAAGCAATCGTTTCATACTTTAGTAATCTCAAACTTTATAAACCTTCACACAATACACGAGCGTGAGCCATGGATATAGCACTATGGGTGGAATAGAGTATAATGATGGGGGTTATGTGGAGAAGACAAAAAAGGAGAAAGTCTCACATTAATGAGGCTGATCAATGAGCTATGGAGATTCCCATCGATTTATGTTAATGCAAGGAGTAGGGATTGCCATGCAATGGATGCACTAGAGCTATAAATGTACGAAAGCTCAACAAAAGAAACTAAGTGGGTGTGCATCCAACTTGCTTGCTCATGAAGACCTAGGGCACTTGAGGAGGCCCATTGTTGGAATATACAAGCCAAGTTCTATAATGAAAAATTCCCACTAGTATATGAAAGCGACAAAACAAGAGACTCCCTATCATGAAGATCATGGTGCTACTTTGAAGCACAAGTGTGGTAAAAGGATAGTAGCATTGTCCCTTTTTATTTCTCTTTTTTGGGCCTTTTTTTTGGCCTTTCTCCTTTTTTTTTGGGACAATGCTCTATTAAATGATGATCATCACACTTCTATTTATTTACAACTCAATGATTACAACTCGATACTAGAACTAGGTATGACTCTATATGAATGCCTCCGGCGGTGTACCGGGATATGCAATGAACCAAGAGTGACATGTATGAATGAATTATGATCGGTGGCTTTGCCACAAATACTATGTCAACTAGATGATCATGCTAAGCAATATGACAATGATGAACATGTCATGATAAACGGAACGGTGGAAAGTTGCATGGCAATATATCTCGGAATGGCTATGGAAATGCCATAATAGGTAGGTATGGTGGCTGTTTTGAGGAACATATAAGGAGGTTTATGTGTGAAAGAGCGTATCATATCACGGGGTTTGGATGCACCGGCGAAGTTTGCACCAACTCTCAATATGAGAAAGGGCAATGCACGGTACCGAAGAGGCTAGCAATGATGGAAGGGTAAGAGTGCGTATAATCCATGGACTCAACATTAGTCATAAAGAACTCACATACTTATCGCAAAAATCTACAAGTCATCAAAAACCAAGCACTACGCGCATGCTCCTAGGGGGATAGATTGGTAGGAAAAGACCATTGCTCGTCCCCGACCGCCACTCATAAGGATGACAATCAAAGAACACCTCATGTTTCAAATTTGTTACATAACATTTACCATACGTGCATGCTACGGGACTTGCAAACTTCAACACAAGTATTTCTCAATTTCACAACTACTCAACTAGCACGACTTTTGTCGGTGTCAAAACCGGCGGATCTCGGGTAGGGGGTCCCGAACTGTGCGTCTAGGTGGATGGTAACAGGAGACAAGGGACACAATGTTTTACCCAGGTTCGGGCCCTCTTGATGGAGGTAAAACCCTACGTCGTGCTTGATTAATATTGATGATATGGGTAGTACAAGAGTAGATCTACCATGAGATCGAGGAGGCTAAACCCTAGAAGCTAGCCTATGGTATGATTGTTGTATGTTGTCCTACGGACTAAAGCCCTCCGGTTATATAGGCACCGGTGAGGGTTAGGGTTACACAAAGTCGGTTACAATGGTAGAAGATCTAAATATCCGTGCCAAGCTTGCCTTCCACGCCAAGGAAAGTCCCTTCTGGACACGAGACGAAGTCTTCAATCTTGTATCTTCATAGTCCAGGAGTCCGGCTGAAGGTATAGTCCGGCCATCCGGACACCCCCTAATCCAGGACTCCCTCAGTAGCCCCTAAACCAGGCTTCAATGATGACGAGTCCGGCGCGCAGATTGTCTTCGGCATTGCAAGGCGGGTTCCTCCTCCAAGTACTTCATAGAAGATTTTGAACACAAAAGACAGTGTCCGACTCTGCAAAATAAGTTTCCACATATTGCCATAGAGAGAATAATATTTACACAAATCTAATCTGCTGACGTATTCTGTAGCGTGACATCACACCACGGCCAAGTCTTTATTCGAATCGTTTTTACTCCCCCACCTCAGCGCATTTTGCGAGGCGGTTTCCTTGGCACGTCTTGTCCAAGCAGAGATCGTGTCCCCTTTATTTACGGGATTCTCATCCATACGGACGTGGGTAACCCAATCGTGCCCGTTGGCCTGTCCTCTTGATTAAAGGCGAGTCCCAAACGGTTACGGGGAGGGCCCTTGGTATTCAACCTCTTATAAAGAGACCAAGGCCTTACTCCTTTCTTTCAATCTCAAATGATTGCGCCCTTCACCTCGAGTTCCAACACCCAAGGCTCCAAATTTCGGGCGCTTCGGATCTTCGGCAATGTCCGGCTCCGACCTTCGAGGCCGATGGGCGCCCTCTTCCGTTACGGAGGAGGACATGCTAAAGCTAAGAGAGGTTTTTTCTTTGAGAAGAATCCTTGTTTTATATCTGAGAAGAGTAACCGAAAATTTACCTTGTAGTTCGTACCTCAGCCCTTCTCAGCAGAGCTCGTCTTCACGGGATCTTCTTCCGGAGATGATGGAGAGCGGAACGCCTCCCCCTGCCGAACCGCCTAGAGAGGCGGGCGACCCTGAGGTGTTGTCGCGGAGGGTTTCTCCGAATCCGGCGGGGCCGGAAGGTAGCCATATGGCCCCCCAAGGCTCTCCACGTTCGTCCTTCGAGAAAGGTCATAGGGCGAATCCGGCACCATCCGGTGCACGATCGGAGGAGCTGAAGGATCTGCTAGGGCGAGCATCTATCTCAGAGGAGCATCGTGCATTGATAGGCATGGTGATTGAAAGGGTTTCGTCCGCGGAAAGCGGATTGCACGAGGCTGTCAGAAGTTTGCTGACGGGTTTTGAGGTACGCGGAATAACGCACCCTTTTTTAACAGTGGTGCATGAATAGGATGTGCCCTGTGCACATAGTAGCCCCTGAGACTCTGTGCGTTGTCAAAATTGATGGCCGCAGAGGATCGTAACCCCAGGTCTAAAATGCCGTCTTCGTATTTAGGCGACGAAGTGTCCGGCGTCCAACCGGACTGATGAATTGGCCAAGCTAAAGCGGCAACTTGACGTGGCAGAGGCCGACATCATGCTTGTTAACAAGCGGCTTGACGAGGCACAAGGTATGTAACCCCTCCGGTGGCACCTGGTAAGAGCAGCTTATGCCAATATCTTACTATGTGTGTGCTTGATGCAGATGGTGCGGCTGCCACGGAGAGTCTTCGGGCTGAGCTTGCCCGAGCCAAAGAGGAAGCCAGAAAAAGTGATGCGGCTGCCAAGAAGGCCCTTGAAGAGCTGAGAGCCGAACAGGCTGCTCACTGCCGAAGCAAGAAAGAGATGGCCGAGATGGCCGTGAAGCTGAAGAGCGATGCTGACCATTGTAGGCTTCTGGAAAAAGAAGATCGGGCGAAACAGACGGAGTTGGAGAAGGCCGTTGCTGATGCCAAGGATGCTCGCTCTGCGATGAGAGCTGTGAAGGAGGATCTTCGTGAAGCCGGAGAGATCGCGGCTGGAAGACCCTTTATGCTGCGGAGAAAGATTTGTGATCCTAAGCATGCTCCGTTGGACCGGTTGTGGAGTGCGGCGGACACCTATATGGATTTGGCGGCGAGTGATGCTGATGCGACCGAACACTTTTGAGATCAAGAAGATCGTGAAGTGGAGAAACTCTTCTGGTCGCAGTTCCACAATCCAGAGCGTCCACTGTCGGTGGCCGATCGTCTGGCCGAATGGGCCGAGCTGAATAGGTTGTCCGGACTCGCCATGAAGTGCATCATGAGTAATCTGTGGCCGGAGAGATCGGAGTCGAAGAGTTATTTCAGCTTGATGCAGCAATTCCTTGGTGTGGTGCCGCGTATCAATGCAATGAAGAGGTCAGCATGCATAGAGGGCGCACGGATGGCTCTTGCCCGTGTCAAGACATACTGGGCGGAGATGGAGACCACCGTTGTTGCATCCCGAGATTCGGACGAAAGCCGAGTACCCTCCGAGCACTATTTTCAGGAAGTCCTTCAAGGCGCTCGTGTAATAGAGATGCAGTGCTCGAAGGATGCTATGTTCTAATAGCATATTTTATTGTAAAGCAATATTTTGATAAATTGTAGAAGCCTTTTATACTTGTGCCTTCAAGTATTTGAAACACCTCCTGTGCGGCCGTTTTAATATATATATATATATATATATATATATATATATATATATATATATATATATATATATATATATGAAAGATGGCAGTCGTCGACTTCAGCCCCCACGCACATAGTGCGGGGGTGCTCGCAGAAGGCGCATTTTCACACTTGATCCAACGTCTTGGTCCTACAAAGGAGGTGATAGCGCAGCGAGCTAGGCAACCAGACTATAATGATTTATCACTTTCACTTAGCCATAGGAGCTTGACAGTGAGGCTACTTAGATAGCCCCTGGTGGCGCCTGCGCTCGCCCGAAGTCGGGGCGCATATGTGCCTGGCCGGGAAACGGCCCTTCGTTAATGCGGAGGAATCCTATAGATTCTGGTGAGTCATCGAGTGGTTGACCAGTCTCACGCTATATCATGACAGTCAGTTTTCGGCTTTCTCTACTGAGGTGCTCGCCTGGCCGAACCGGGGAACAATGCAGTTGTTCTCCTGGTGCCGCCTTAGCCGATAGAGCGGAACGTAAGGCAGCAAAACACAGGAGCCGGGTAACCCAACATTTGACCAAAGACATGATTCGGAGCTGATGCATATAAGGCCAAACTCGCGACGCCGAATACTCCCTAAGGTATTCGGTCTTTATGAGTGCGGGTGGGATAACGCCCTTGGTTATAAGCCCCTAGTGTCCAGGTACGCGCAAAATTCTGACATGGCCACATGCCAAGACGTCAGCCTCCTCCTTGATTATACCGAAAAACCGGAGGATGTGTATCAACAAGAGACAGTAAAAAAGGTTTACGCAGGGTCTTAATCTGAAAAGAATCCTTGGAATGGGTCCCTGCTGCACGTCTGTGCCTGTGTCTCCGTTGTGCCGTATCCTGGACGGGCGCAGCATGGTGCTCATCTGTAAAAGAGAGGAACTTAGTTGAAAAGAGGTCGTGCCGAACAGAAGTTATACTAAAAAGCAAAGTATAAATTGAAATGGGTAAAATTGAGCTTGATTGTCTCGTATTGTGTATGCGCGAAGCCCCTAGCGCAGGGGTATACGGCTATTAAGCCTTTATTAATTATATGTTTATGCCAGACTCGTCTAGCCGTGTTCGTGGTCTTAACGACCTGTTTGGATGTTTTTGGCCGATGAAGCCGTATTATTGTGGGGCTGTTAAGGCAGCCGCACGATCTTCCGCGTGGGGGGTGCGTTCCATGTTTCCCTTTAGTGAGATGATGCCTCGTGGACCGGGCATCTTGAGAAAAAGAGACGCGTAATGCGGTATTGCGTTAAAGCGGGCGAAAGCTTCGCGTCCCAGTAGTGCTTGATAGCGACTTGAGAATGGGACGATGTGGAAAGTTAGCTTTTCGCAGCGGAAGTTATCGGGGGAGCCGAATATAACTTCGAGCCGAAGAAGACCCATGCAATGGGTATCCGGACCTGGCGTTACCCCTTGAAAGGAGGTTTTGCTGCGGCGAATTTTTGTTGGGTCTATCCCCATGTGGCGGATTGTGTCCTGATATATCAGGTTTAGACCGCTGCCGCCGTCCATAAGGACATTTGTAAGCTGGAGTCCGCCAATTATTGGATCGAGTACCAAGGCAGTCCAGCCTGTGTTCCTGATACTTCTAGAGTAATCCAGGTGATCGAAGATGATTGGTTTTGACAACCAGTGGCGAGACTCCTTTGGGATAGGCCGTATGGCGCGTACCTTTATGGGCGCCGCTCGGTTTGTTATGTGAAGTAAGTTTACTGTTTTTACTTCTTGTGGAAAATTCTTTTGTTTCCTGGTGCTCTGCTTTTGGGGTTCGTCATCGTCTTCACTTGGTGTGTCGAGCCCCTTGTGTTCGGCGTTGAGTCTGCCGGATTGCTTAAAAACCCAGCAATCTCTATGGGTATGGTTTGCAGGCTTCCCAGGAGTACCGTGTAGCTGACATATCTTGTCTAAGATTTTGTTTAAGTTGGACAGCTCGTCCCTATTATCTTTGAGGGGCTGCTTTTTCTGATTCTGTCGCGAGCTTTTGAATCCAGCATTGACTGCCGTGCTCTTCGGACTGTTTTCCTTAGTCCGGCGCTGGTCCTTGTTGAGTCGCGGTTTTTCATTTCCATCCCTGGTTTCGGATGTACTTGGGTCGCTGGTGCTACATCTTGCCAACCAGCTGTCCTCTCCTGTGCAAAAGCGGGTCATGCGGCTTGTTAATGCGGCCATTGTTCTTGGCTTCTCTTGGCCGAGGTGTCTGGCGAGCCATTCGTCTCGGACGCTATGCTTAAAAGCTGCTAAGGCTTCGGCGTCCGGACAGTCGACTATCTGATTCTTTTTGGTAAGAAATCTATTCCAGAATTGCCGAGCTGACTCTCCGGGCTATTGAGTTATGTGACTGAGATCGTCTGCATCTGGAGGGCGGACATAGGTCCCTTGAAAATTTGCTCGGAAAGCGTCCTTGAGCTCTTCCCAACTTCCAATTGTGTTTTCAGGAAGGCTTTTGAGCCAATGCCAGGCTGGCCCTTTAAGATTGAGGGGTAAATATTTTATGGCGTGGAGGTCGTCTCCTCTGGCCATATGTATGTGGAGGATATAATCCTCGATCCAGACTCCAGGGTCTGTTGTTCCGTCGTACGCCTCTATGTTTACGGGCTTGAATCCCGCTGGAAATTCATAATCCAGGACCTCATCGGGGAAACATAGGCGGTGTGCGGCACCCCTGTATTTGGGTGTGCCGGGATGTTCAGATACTGGTTTTGTTGCATTGCTTATGAGAGCTTGCTTTCTTGGCCCATAAATAGATCTGGCTGGGCCATCTTTTTGATGTGAATCCTTGAGTGGATCGCGTGCCGGCTTGTGTGTGGCGCCGCTTGCCGCTCCATGCTGGCCGTGGGGTCGTCTATCCGACCGGGTGGCTTTCTTACTTTTTGACTGCGGGGGCTCTAGGGCCTCCTCGTCGAATTTCGGTAGTAGCTTTCGCTTCAGATAACTTTTTGTGTGGCGACTGTCGCCGTATTTGTCTGCGGTGTTGAGTATTTTACTCCATTTGATTCTGAGTGCGTCTTCCGCGCTTTTGAGCTTCCGCTTCTGTTTTTTCAGGCTGCGTGCAGTAGCAACGAGCCTTTTGTGGAGGTTCTTCTGCTCCATGAGCTTATCCGGTGTAAGGTCGTCCGGAATGCCGTTTATGCCGGGGGTGGGTTGTTCGGTTTCTTTATCCGAGTTGCCCTGTTCGGACTGTTGCTCTAAGGCATGCTCGTCGTCCGCCGGCTCATCCTGCTCTATGGCTGGGTCTTCATGGCTGTCGTCTTTATCGAGGCGGGGCTTGGAGCGGCGTTTACGCCGCCGCTTTGATTGCTTTCCGAGAGATCGATCCCTCGTTGCATCCCCGTGTTCCTCGTTGTCGCTTCCTTTAGGTGTATCCATCATCTACACATCATGAGATGAGGTTGCTGTCCAATGCCCTATAGGCGTTGGTTCATGTGCGTCTCCTGCATCGTCGTCCATACCGTCGATGTCTTCGGAGTCAAAATTGAGCACATCGTTTAAATTATCGACAATGGCTACCAAGTGGGTGGTGGGTGGGCCTTGAATTTCTTCATCGTCTACATCCCAACCTTGTGGACCGCAGTCCGGCCATGGCTCTCCTGATAAGGAGAGAGACTTTATTGACTTCAGAATATCGCCAAAGGGCGAGTGCTGAAAGATGTCCGCGGCGGTAAACTCCATGATCGGCGCCCAATCGGATTCGATTGGTAGGGGCGCGGAGGGCTCGGAGTCCGGATAGGAGTCCGGCCCCTTGGAGTCACGGGCCTTGCGGAGTGCGGGGATGGTGTCCGGCTAGATCGCCGTTGGGATCGCAGCCCCCGAGGCGGCGTCCAAGCACTCATCCTTGATTGGCGCAGTTGGTTCCGAATCGAGGGTCGTAACCGATGCGTGTGCGGCCTCCAGGGCACTGTTCGGTGGCAGAGCTAGATCATGCCCATCGTGACAGTGTGGTGCGCTCGGCTGTGGCTCGAATCCGTCGAAGATCAAGTCTCCGCGAACGTCAGCCGTGTAGTTTAAACTTCCAAATCTGACCTGATGGCCAGGGGCGTAGCTTTTGATCTGCTCCAGACGACCAAGCGAATTGGCCTACAGTGTGAAGCCGCCGAAGACGAAGATCTGTCCGGGGAGAAAAGTCTCACCCTGGACTGCATCGTTATTGATGATCGGAGGAGCCATCGGGCCTAAAAGCGACGACACAGAGGAACTCTCAATGAAAGCACCAATGTCGGTGTCAAAACCGGCGGATCTCGGATAGGGGGTCCCGAACTGTGCATCTAGGCGGATGGTAATAGGAGACAAGGGACACAATGTTTTACCCAGGTTCGGGCCCTCTTGATGGAGGTAAAACCCTACGTCCTGCTTGATTAATATTGATGATATGGGTAGTACAAGAGTAGATCTACCACGAGATCGAGGAGGCTAAACCCTAGAAGCTAGCCTATGGTATGATTGTTGTATGTTGTCCTACGGACTAAAGCCCTCCGGTTTATATAGGCACCGGAGAGGGTTAGGGTTACACAAAGTCGGTTACAATGGTAGGAGATCTAAATATCCGTATCGCCAAGCTTGCCTTCCACGCCAAGCGAAGTCCCTTCCGGGCACGGGATGAAGTCTTCAATCTTGTATCTTCATAGTCCAGGAGTCTGACTGAAGGTATAGTCCGGCCATCCGGACACCCCCTAATCCAGGACTCCCTCAACTTTAATATCACTACCTCCATATCTCAAAACAATCATCAAGCATCAAACATCTCTTAGTATTCAACACACTCATGAGAAAGTTTTTTACTAGTTTAAGAAAATTACCATGCTATTTAAGACTCTCAAAGTAATATAAGTGAAGCATGAGAGTTCATCTATTTCTTCAGAATAAATCCACCGCCGTGCTCTAAAAGGATATAAGTGAAGCACTAGAGCAAACGACAAACTACTCCAAAAGATATAAGTGAAGATCAATGAGTAGTCAAATAATTGTGCAACTATGTGAAGACTCTCTAACATTTAAGAATTTTAGATCTTGGTATTTTATTCAAACATCAAGCAAAACAAAACAAAATAAAATGACGCTCCAAGCAAAACACATATCATGTGGTGAATAAAAATATAGCTCCAAGTAAAGTTACCGATGAACGAAGACGAAAGAGGGGATGCCTTCCGGGGCATCCCCAAGCTTAGGCTCTTGGTTGTCCTTGAATATTACCTTGGGGTGCCTTGGGAATCCCCAAGCTTAGGCTCTTTCCACTCCATATTCCATAGTCCATCGAATCTTTACCCAAAACTTGAAAACTTCACAACGCAAAACTCAACAGAAAACTCGTAAGCTCCGTTAGCGAAAGAAAACAAAACACCACTTCAAGGTACTGTAATGAACTCATTATTTATTTATATTATTGTTAAACCTACTGTATTCCAACTTATCTATGATTTATAAACTATTTTACTAGCCATAGATTCATCAAAATAAGCAAACAACACACGAAAAACAGAATCTGTCAAAAACAGAACAGTCTGTAGTAATCTGTAACTAACGCAAACTTCTGGAACTCCAAAAATTCTACCAAAATAGGACGTCCTAGATAATTTGTTTATTGATCTGTTGCAATTGGAATCAATATTTTATCACGTTCTGGTGATTTTTAACAATTGTTTTCGTGAACCTAAAGTTTCTGGAATTTTCAGCAAGATCAAATACCTATCATCCAAGAAGATCCTATAGGTCTTACTTGGCACAAACACTAATTAGAACATAAAACCACATCTAAACATAGGCTAGATGGATTATTTATTCATAAACAGAACCAAAAAGCAAAAAACTAAAATAAAATTGGGTTGCCTCCCAAAAGCGCTATCGTTTAACGCCCCTAGCTAGGCATGTTGATTTCAATGATGCTCACATAAAAGGTAGGAACTGAAACATAAAGAGAGCATCATGAAGAATATGACTAGCAAATTTAAGTCTAACCCACTTCTTATGCATAGGGATTTTGTGAGCAAACAACTTATGGGAACAATAATCAACTAGCATAGGAAGGCAAAACAAGCATAACCTTAAAATTTTAAGCACATAGAGAGAAAACTTGATATTATTGCAATTCCTACAAGCATATATTCCTCCCTCATAATAATTTTCAGTAGCATCATGAATGAATTCAACAATATAACCATCACCTAAAGCATTCTTTTCATGATCTACAAGCATAGAATTTTTACTACTCTCCACATAAGCAAAATTCTTCTCATGAATAATAGTGGGAGCAAACTCAACAAAACAACTATCATGTGATTGAGAATTAAGATCAAGATGGAAAGTTTCATGGTTATCATTATTATTTAAAGCATACGTGTCATCACAATAATCATCATAGATAGGAGGCATGCTTTCATCATAGTAAAAATTTTCATCAAAGCTTGGGGTACAAAAAATATCATCTTCATCAAACATAGCTTCCCCAAGCTTGTGGCTTTGCATATCATTAGCATCATGGATATTCAAGGATTTCATACTAACAACATTGCAATCATGCTCATCATACAAAGATCTAGTGCCAAACATTTTATAGATTTCTTCTCCTAGCACTTTAGCACAATTTTCCTTTCCATCATTCTCACGAAAGATATTAAAAAGATGAAGCGTATGAGACAAACTCAATTCCATTTTTTCGTTTTCTTTTATAGACTAAACTAGTGCTAAAACAAGAAACAAAAAGATTCCATTGCAAGATCTAAAGATATACCTTCAAGCACTCACCTCCTCGGCAACGGCGCCAGAAAAGAGCTTAGTTGACGGGGTGTGAGTGCCACTTACCTAGCCTCCCCGGCAACGGCGCCAGAAAAGAGCTTGATGTCTACTACACAACCTTCTTCTTGTAGACGTTGTTGGGCCTCCAAGGGCAGAGGTTTGTAGGACAGTAGCAAATTTCCCTCAAGTGGATGACCTAAGGTTTATCAATCCGTGGGAGGCGTAGGATGAAGATGGTCTCTCTTAAACAACCCTGCAACCAAATAACAAAGAGTCTCTTGTGTCCCCAACACACTCAATACAATGGTAAATTGTATAGGTGCACTAGTTCGGCGAAGAGATGGTGATACAAGTGCAATATGGATGGTAGATATAGGTTTTTGTAATCTGAAAATATAAAAACAGCAAGGTAACTAAGCGATAAAAGTGAGCGTAAACGGTATTGCAATGCTAGGAAACAAGTCCTAGGGTTCATACTTTCACTAGTGCAAGTTCTCTCAACAATAATAACATAATTGGATCATATAACTATCCCTCAACATGCAACAAAGAGTCACTCCAAAGACACTAATAGCGGAGAACAAACGAAGAGATTATGATAGGGTACGAAACCACCTCAAAGTTATTCTTTCCAATCAATCCATTGGGCTATTCCTATAAGTGTCACAAACAGCCCTAGAGTTCATAGTAAAATAACACCTTAAGACACACATCAACCAAAACCCTAATGTCACCTAGATACTCCAATGTCACCTCAAGTATCCGTGGGCATGATTATACGATATGCATTACACAATCTCAGGTTCATCTATTCAAACCAACACAAAGTACTTCAAACAGTGCCCCAAAGTTTCTACCGGAGAGTCAAGACGAAAACGTGTGCCAATCCCTATGCATAGGTTCATGGGCGGAACTCGCAAGTTGATCACCAAAACATACATCAAGTGAATCAATAGAATAACCCATTGTCACCACGGTTATCCCACGCAAGACATACATCAAGTGTTCTCAAATCATTAAAGACTCAATCCGATAAGATTACTTCAAAGGGAAAACTCAATCCATTACAAGAGAGTAGAGGGGGAGAAGCAACATAAGATCCAACTATAATAGCAAAGCTCACGATACATCAAGATCGAATCACCTCAAGAACACGAGAGAGAGAGAGATCAAACACATAGCTACTGGTACATACCCTCAGCCCCGAGGGTGAGCTACTCCCTTCTCGTAATGGAGAGCACCGGGATGATGAAGATGGCCACCAGTGAGGGTTCCCCCCTTCGGCAGGGTGCCGGAATAGGGTCCCGATTGGGTTTTGGTGGCTACAGAGGCTTGCGGTGGTGGAACTCCCGATCTATTCTGTTCCTCGAAGGTTTTAGGGTATATTGGTATATATAGGAGGAAGAAATATGTCAGGGGAGCCATGAGGGGCCCACGAGGGTGGAGGGCGCTCCCGGGGGGTGGGCGCGCCCCTGCCTCGTGCCTTCCTCGTTGCTTCCCTTACGTGCACTCCAAGTCTCCTGTATTGCTTTTTGTCCAAAAATAACTTTTCCGAAGGTTTCATTCTGTTTGGACTCCGTTTGATATTCCTTTTCTGTGAAACACTGAAACAAGGGAAAAAACAGGAACTGGCACTGGGCTCTGGGTCAATAAGTTAGTCCCAAAAGTAATATAAAAGTGTTTTATAAAGCCCATAAACATCCAAAACAAATAATATAATAGCATGGAACAATAAAAAATTATAAATACGTTGGAGACGTATCAGAGACGGGCCGAGAGATTGACTACACGCATCACCAACTCTACTTCCGTTGCGGTGACTGCGCGTCTAGCGGTAAACCCGACCTCGTAATCTATTTCCAGCAGCATGATCTTGGGCGCGCGGTAGAAAATTTTATTCGGCGCTAGTGTAGCGTACCACATGTTCCATCATATTCCTCTACATAATGTCATCTTACTTAAGGCGTTACTCCGTTCTTTATGAACTTACTACTCTAGATGCATGCTGGATAGCGGTCGATGTGTGGAGTAATAGTCGTAGATGCAAGCAGGAGTCGGTCTACTTGACACGGGCGTGATGCCTATATTACATAATCATTGCCTTGGATATCATCATAAATTTGCGCTTTTCTATCAATTGCTCGACAGTAATTTGTTCACCCACCGTATTATTTGCCTTCAAGAGAGAAGCCTCTAGTGAAACCTATGCCCCCCGGGTCTATTTTCATCATATTAGTTTCCGATGTACTATTTTGCAATATTTTATTTTCACATCTATAAACCAAGATCCCCCAAAATATTTACTTTATCTTTTGTTTAGTTTTATCTATCTCTGTCAGATCTCACCTTTGCAAGTGACCATGAAGGCATTGAGAACCCCTTTATCGCATTGGGTGTAAGTGTTTGATTATTTGTGAAGGTATTGGTGATTTGCGCATTCTCCTGCTGGATTGATACCTTGGTTCTTAACTGAGGGAAATACTTGTCTCTACTTTGCTATCCTTTCCTCTTCAAGGGAAAACCTACGCAAGCTCGTGAAATTGAGAAATACTTGTGTTGAGGTTTGCAAGTCCCGTAGCATGCACGTATGGTAACCGTTGTGTGACAAATTTGAAGCATGAGGTGTTTCTTTGATTGCCTTCCTTATGAGTGGCGGTCGGGGATGAGCGATGGTCTTTTCCTACCAATCTATCCCCCTAGGAGCATGCACGTAGTGCTTGGTTTTGATGACTTGTAGGGTTTTTCAGTAAGTATGTGAGTTCTTTATGACTAATGTTGAGTCCATGGATTATACGCACTCTCACCCTTCCATCATTGCTAGCCTTTCCTCTTCAATTGGGGATCATGCATCAATGTTTGGCAATTAGACGAATCGTCTAACTCCTAATGTTCGGTCCTGTGATCTTTAACTGAGGAGGTAATAACCAATCTTTAATAAAGTAACGATCTTTGCCAACAATTAATTAGAAAATTAGGAATTAGAAGTTGGAACCAAAGTTAATCGAAAAGAAGGACTCTAGCACCTAAAGGATAGAGCCGTTCACTGATCAATCCGACGAGACGATGTCGACGAGTGTGAAATTTGAGAAAGGAGGCGAGGAAGGCAATGACGGCACCGCGGCAGCGGCCTGACGCTTAGTCATCCTGAATCTGAATTCCGATCGATCAAAGGACCAGGGATCGAGCCAGAGCCACCGAGGGACGAGGCGGGACGAGGCGTCGACGTCAAGGGCTCCAGGCATCGATGGCTTCACGCGACGAGTGGATGAGACTTTGTTTTCCTGTAGCGTAGCCACGATCCTGATCCCTATAGCGATCTAGGTTTCCTTTTTTTAAGATAACATAGCCATTGCCTCGTCGCCTGGAACCCTTGTAGCGATCGAGTAGGAGGAGTCCAGTAGCGATCGAGCAGGAGGAGGAGTCCAGTAGCGCCCGATGGCCTGGTCGCTCTCGCTGACTTGCTCGATGGGCCTTGTCGCTCGGCCTAGTAGCGCTAGCTATTAATTTACCTGTATAAAAATATGTGGCCCCTCTGAATTTTGGGCTCTGTGCGGCCCGCACCTTTTGTACCACTATGGGCCCGACCCTGATTCCGAGATGTATTGCCATGCAACTTCTACCGTTCTGTTTACTATGACATGTTCCATCATTGTCATATTGTTTTGCATGATCGTAAGAAAGCTAGCATGATGTTTACATGGCTTGTCCATTTTTTATGTCATTTGCTACGCTAGATCATTGCAGATCCCGGTACACCGCCGGAGGCATTCATATAGAGTCATATTTTGTTCTAAGTATCGAGTTGTAAGTAAATAAAAGTGTGATGATCTTCATTATTAGAGCATTGCCCCATGTGAGGAAAAAAATAAAAGAGGCCAAAGAAGCCAACAAAAAAAGAGGCCAAATAAGCCATTTCAAA
Source organism: Aegilops umbellulata (assembly GCA_032464435.1). NCBI lineage: Eukaryota > Viridiplantae > Streptophyta > Magnoliopsida > Poales > Poaceae > Aegilops > Aegilops umbellulata. The sequence continues at coordinate 268,474,146 of CP136059.1, read as the reverse complement.
AAAAAGAGAAGGGGCAATGCTATCCTTTTTCCACACTTGTGCTTCAAAGTAGCACCATGATCTTCATGATAGAGAGCCTCCTATGTCGTCACTTTCATATACTAGTGAGAATTTTTTGTTATAGAACTTGGCTTGTATATTCTAACGATGGCCTTCTTCAAATTGCCATAGGTCTTCATGAGCAAGCAAGTTGGATGCACACCCACTTAGTTTTCCTTTGAGCTTTCATAAACTTATAGGTCTAGTGAAGGAAATATGCCCTAGAGGCAATAATAAAGTTATTAATTTATATTTCCTTATATCATGATAAATGTTTATTATTCATGCTAGACGGAAATTTGATACATGTGTGGATACATAGACAAAACACCATGGCCCTAGTAAGCCTCTACTAGACTAGCTCGTTAATCAAAAGATGGTTAAGTTTCCTAACCATAGACATGTGTTGTCATTTGATGAACGGGATCACATCATTAGGAGAATGATGTGATGTACAAGACCCACCCGTTAGCTTAGCATAATGATCGTTAAGTTTTATTGCTATTGCTTTCTTCATGACTTATGCATATTCCTTTGACTATGCGATTATGCAACTCTCGAATACCGGAGGAACACCTTGTGTGCTATCAAAAATCACAACGTAACTGGGTGATTATAAAGATGCTCTACAGGTGTCTCCAAAGGTTTTGTTGGGTTGGCATAGATCGAGATTAGGATTTGTCACTCCGAATATTGGAGAGGTATCTCTGGGCCCTCTCGATAATGCACATCACTATAAGCCTTGCAAGCAATGTGACTAATGAGTTAGTTACGGGATGATGCACTACGGAACGAGTAAAGAGACTTGCCAGTAACGAGATTGAACTAGGTATGATGATACTGATGATCGAATCTCGGGCAAGTAACATACCGATGACAAAGGGAATAACGTATGTTGTTATGTGGTTTGACCGATAAAGATCTTCGTAGAATATGTAGGAACCAATATGAGCATCCAGGTTCCGCTATTGGTTATTGACCAGAGATGTGTCTCGGTCATGTCTACATAGTTATCGAACCCGTAGGGTCCGCACGCTTGACGTTCGATGACGATTTATATTATGAATTATGTGTTTTGGTGACCGAAGTTTGTTTGGAGTCCCGGATGAGATCACGGACATGCCGAGGAGTCTCAAAATAGTCGAGAGGTAAAGATTCATATATTGGAAGGTTGTATATGGACACCGGAATGGTTCTAAAGAGGTTCGGGGATTTATCGGAGTATCGGGAGGCTATCGGAACCCCCCGGGAAAGTTAGTGGGACTCATGGGCCATACTGGAGAGGAGGAGGCAACCACGGGAGGTGTGATACGTCTCCAACGTATCTATAATTTTTTATTGTTCCATGCTATATTATCTACTGTTTTGGACTATATTGGGCTTTATTTTCCACTTTTATATTATTTTTGGGACTAACCTATTAACCGGAGGCCCACCCCAGAATTGCTGTTTTTTGCCTGTTTCAGTGTTTCGAAGAAACGAAATATCAAACGGAGTCCAAACGGAATGAAACCTTCGGGAACGTGATTTTCTCATCAGATATGATCCAGGAGACTTGGACCCTCCGTCAAGAAAGAAGAGAGGCAGTCACGAGGGTGGAGGGCGCCCCCCCTAGGGCACGCCCCCTGCCTCGTGGGCCCCTCAAAGCTCCACCGACGTACTACTTCCTCCTATATATACCTACGTATCCCCAAACGATCAAAAACAAAGCCAAAAACCTAATTCCACCGCCGAAACCTTTTGTACTCATGAGATCCCATCTTGGGGCCTGTTCCGGAGCTCCGCCGGAGGGGGTCATCATCATGGAGGGCTTCTACATCATCATAGCCCCTCCGATGAAGTGTGAGTAGTTTACCTCAGACCTTCGGGTCCATAGTTAGTAGCTAGATGGCTTCTTCTCTCTTTTTGGATCTCAATACAATGTTCTCCCCCTCTCTTGTGGAGATCTATTCGATGTAATCTTCTTTTTGCGGTGTGTTTGTTGAGACTGATGAATTGTGGGTTTATGATCAAGTCTATCTATGAACAATATTTGAATCTTCTCTGAATTCTTTTATGTATGATTGGTTATCTTTGCAAGTCTCTTCGAATTATCAGTTTGGTTTGGCCTACTAGATTGGTTTTTCTTGCAATGGGAGAAGTGTTTAGCTTTGGGTTCAATCTTGCGGTGTCCTTTCCCAGTGACAGAAGGGGCAGCAAGGCACGTATAGTATTGTTGCCATCGAGGATAACAAGATGGGGTTTTTATCATATTGCATGAAACTATCCCTCTACATCATGTCATCTTGCTTAAGGCGTTACTCTGTTTTTAACTTCATACTCTAGATGCATGCTGGATAGTGGTCGATGAGTGGAGTAATAGTAGTATATGCAGGCAGGAGTCGGTCTACTTGTCTCGGACGTGATGCCTATATACATGATCATACCTAGATATTCTCATAACTATGCTCAATTCTGTCAATTGCTCAACAGTAATTTGTTCACCCACTGTAGAACACTTATGCTCTTGGGAGAAGCCACTAGTGAAACCTATGGCCCCCGGTTCTATTCTCATCATATCAATCTCCATCACTTTATTATTGCTTTGCCTTTTTACTTTTTACATTGCATCTTTATATCAAAAATACCAAAAATATTATCTATCAGATCTCACTCTCGTAAGTGACCGTGAAGGGATTGACAACCCCTAATCGCATTGGTTGCGTTGAGCTATTTGTTTTGTGTAGGTACGAGGGACTCGCGCGTAGCCTCCTACTGGATTGGCACCTTGGTTCTTAAAAACTGATGGAAATACTTACGCTACTTTGCTGCATCATCCTCTCCTCTTCGGGGAAATCCAACGCAGTGCTCAAGAGGTAGCAAGAAGAATTTCTGGCGCCGTTGCCGGGGAGGCTTGCGCAAAGTCAAGTCAAGATTTGACTCCCGACAATGAGCCATTTTTGGCGCCATTGCCGGGGAGGTCTACGCAAAAGTCAACATAACAAGTACCCATCACAATTCCTTATCTCTCGCACTACATTATTTGTCATTTTCCTCTCGTTTTCCTCTCCCCCACTTCACCCTTGCCGTTTTATTCGCCTCTCTTTTCCGTTTGCCTTTTTCTCGCTTGTCTTGTCGTCATGGCTAGTCTTATATCTTCCCCGTTGTCTCCCGAGAATGAAGTTCTAAATTTTAAACAAAGGGAAGGAGAAAATTTAAAAGACGCTTGGTATATAATTTGCAATGCTCAAAATAGATCTACCAGGAAGCAATCTACTTCAGTTCTTCTCCGCAATTTTTATGTAGGTTCTAATCCTTGGTATAGATATATCCTTGATACCATTACCGGAGGGAATTTCTTGGGCGGCCACACTTTTGATTCTTATAAATCTATGATAGATTTATTTGGCTCACCACCTCTTTTGGTTAATGGAACTATGTTAACTTTGGAGCATGTAATGCAAATACTTGAAATTATTGAAAATAAAGTTGCTACCGTTGAATTAATTGAAAATCTAGATAAAAAGATCCCCAATCAAATTACCCAATATGGATCTAAGGTAGGACTAACATTAAAAAATATTAAGGAAAAGGAACCCATAGTTAATGAAAGAATAAATCAAGATTCAACTAGAATCGATAAACTTGAGGGTATCATTAGTAATTTGGGAACCGCTTTTTCTTCCGTAAAGAATACTCCAAGTCCACCTACTAAAATTGCCAAGCTTATGTATGTTCCTAAAAATAAGGGCGAATCCTCTAGTAAGGAAACTGCGGATCTTAAATCTATAAGTATTCATCCCAATCTTTTTGCTATCATTAAGGAACCATTTGCTACGAATGAATTTTTTGATTTTGTGCCTAAAAGTTTGATAATTACTAAAAAGAAAGAAATCTCTAAGGAAGGTATATGCCTCATTGAATAATTTCCTACCAAAGATGGCAATACCTAGATCGATCCTTGCTTTTATGCCTAGCTAGGGGCGTTAAACGATAGCGCTTGTTCGGAGGCAACCCAATTTTATTTTAGTTTTTCTGTTTTTGATTATGTTTAAGAATAAATAATCCATCTACCTTCTTTTTAGATGTGTTTTTATGTTTTAATTAGTGTTTGTGCCAAGTTAAACCTATAGGGTCTTCTTGGATGATAGTTATTTGATCTTGCTGTAATTTCCAGAAACTTGATGTTCACGAAAACAATTGTTAAAAATCACCAGAACGTGATAAAATACTGATTCCAATTGATAATGATCAATAAACAAATTTTCTAGGTCTTCCTATTTTGGTAGATTTTTTGGAGTTCCATAAGTTTGCGTTAGTTACAAATTACTACAGACTGTTCTGTTTTTGACAGATTCTGTTTTTCGTGTGTTGTTTGCTTATTTTGATGAATCTATGGCTAGTAAAATAGTTTATAATCCATAGAGAAGTTGGAATACAGTAGGTTTAACACCAATATAAATAAATAATGAGTTCATTACAGTACCTTGAAGTGATCTTTTGTTTTCTTTCGCTAACGAAGCTCACGAGATTTCTTATGAGTTTTGTGTTGTGAAGTTTTCATGTTTTGGGTGAAATCTTTTGATGGATTATGGAACAAGGAGTGGAAAGAGCCTAAGCTTGGGGATGCCCATGGCACCCCCAAGATAATCCAAGGACACCAAAAATTCAAAGCTTGGGGATATCCCGGAAGGCATCCCCTCTTTCGTCTACTTCCATCGGTAATTTTACTTGGAGCTATATTTTTATTCACCACATGATATGTGTTTTGCTTGGAGCGTCTTGTATTATTTGAGTCTTTGCTTGTTAGTCTACCACAATCATCCTTTCTGTACACACCTTTTGAGAAAGCCATACATGAATTGGAATTTGATAGAATACTCCATGTGCTTCACTATATCTTTTGAGCTTTATAGTTTTGCTCTAGTGCCTTACTTATATCTTTTAGAGCACGGTTGTGGATTTGTTTTAAAGAAACTATTGGTCTCTCATGCTTCACTTAGATTATTTTGAGAGTCTTAAATAGCATGGTAATTTGCTTAATAATAATAATATGCTTGGTATTCAAGATTTGTAAAACTTTCTTTTGAGTGCGTTGAATACTAAGAAAAGTTTGATGCTTGATAACTGTTTTAAGATATGGAGGTGATAATATCAAAGTCGTGCTAGTAGAGTAATTTTGAATTTGAGAAGTGCTTGTGTTGAAGTTGGCAAGTCCCGTAGCATGCACGTATGGTAAACGTTATGTAACAAATTTGAAACATGAGGTGTTATTTGATTGTCCTCCTTATGACTGGCGGTCGGGGACGAGCGATGGTCTTTTCCTACCAATCTATCCCCCTAGGAGCATGCGCGTAATGCTTTGGTTTTTGATGACTTGTAGATTTTTGCAATAAGTATTTGAGTTCTTTATGACTAATGTTGAGTCCATGGATTATACGCACTCTCACCCTTCCATCATTGCTAGCCTCTTTGATACCGTGCATTGCCCTTTCTCACATTGAAAGTTGGTGCAAATTACGCCGATGTATCCCAACCCCGTGATATGATACGCTCTTTCACACATAAACCTCCTTATATCTTCCTCAAAACATCCACCATACCTACCTATTATGGCATTTCCATAGCCATTCCGAGATATATAGCCAACTCTCGCCCCTCCCACGCCATGGGAGCCAAGGACCAGAGGGGAAACCCTTCTCCCATCTATGGAGGAGGTCAAGGAAGAAGAAGAAGAAGAAGAAGGGGGGGGGCTCTCCCCCTTGCTTCTGGTGGCGCCGGAGCGCTGCCGGGGCCATCATCATCACCGTCATCTTCACCAACAACTTCACCGCCATCATCACCAACTCTTCCCCCCTCTATGCAGCGGTGTAACCTCTCTCTTACCCATTGTAATCTCTACTTAAACATGGTGCTCAACGCTATATATTATTTCCCAATGATGCATGGCTATCCTATGATGTTTGAGTAGATCTGTTTTGTCCTAATGGTTATTTGATGCTCGTGATTGGTTTCAGTTGTATGTTTTATTATTGGTGCTGTCCTATGGTGCTCCCTGTGTTGCGCAAGCGTGAGGGATCCCCGCTGTAGGGTTTGCAATATTCTTATGATTTGCTTATGGTGGGTGGCGTGAGTGACAGAAGCACAGACCCGAGTAAGTAGGTTGTTTGCGTATGGGATAAAGGGGACTTGATGCGTTAATGCTATGGTTGGGTTTTACCTTAATGAATCTTTAGTAGTTGCGGATGCTTGCTAGAGTTCCAATCATAAGTGCATATGGTCCAAGTAGAGAAAGTATGTTAGCTTATGCCTCTCCCTCAAATAAAATTGCAATAATGATTACTGGTCTAGTTATCGATTGCCTAGGGATAAATAACTTTCTCGTTACAAAAAGCTCTCTACTAAAACTAATTTAGTTGTGTCTTCATGTAAACAACCCCTAGCTTTTATTTACGTGCTCTTTACTTTCTTGCAAGCTTACCCAAAAACACCTACAAAGTACTTCTAGTTTCATACTTGTTTCCGGTAAAGCGAACGTCAAGCGTGCGTAGAGTTGTATCGGTGGTCGATAGAACTTGAGGGAATATTTGTTCTACCTTTAGCTCCTCGTTGGGTTCGACACTCTTACTTAGCGAAAGAGGCTACAATTGATCCCCTATACTTGTGGGTTAGCAAGACCTTTTTCTGGCGCCGTTGCCGGGGACCAATAGCGTAGGGTGAATATTCTCGTGTGTGCTTGTTTGCTTTATCACTAAGTAATTTTTATTTGCTGTTCTTAGTTGTTTTCTATCTTTAGTTATGGGTAGGAAACGCAAAATACAAAAAAAAATAGTTGTACCTACTGAACCAATGGTTGAAGAACCACTCAAAATCTATCACACTGCTGAAGCTTATTACTTGGATCATCTTCGATCCCTATGTGCTCGTGCTGAAACCCCAACTAGCTTAGTTGAGGGCAAATCTTTAGATGAGCATGCTTGTTATGTGAGACACCGTATATCTGAAAAAGGGAAAATTCTATTGGGTCAAATTAATCGTTTGCAATGCTATGCTTGGAATTTATGTGAAATATATGATGTTACTTGTTGTTCTTAAAACCCTAAGAAACACCTTCCCTACCAATGTGAGCTTATTGATAATGGAATCTTATCTTCCTATGCTAAAGGTGTTTATAGTTACTATGATATTCAAAAAATTGAAGAATTTGTTGCTTTTAAGGGTGCTTCTGAAATTGCTTCTTTGATTGAAACGTATGATGCTGCTTTTCACAAATCTGAAAATTTTGCCATACTTGAATATTGTTATGAGAATTATGCTTCTAATGCTTATGTTAAACCATATATTGAGAAATACTCCGCTGTCCAAGAAGAGACTAATATTTTGCAGGAGTCTATGGAAGAAGAAATTGATGAAACTGTGAGCTCATTGGATGAAAAAGATGATGAGAAGAGCAAAGAACAAAAGGAGGAAGAGCGGATTAGCTACCCGTGCCCACCTTCTAATGAGAGTAAATCTTCAACTCATACATTGTTTAATTCCCCTTCGTGCTTACCGAAGGATGATTGCTATGATGACTGTTATGATCCCTACAATTCTTTTGAAATATCCCTTTTTGATGATGCTTGCTATGCTTGTGGCCAAGATGCCAATATGAATTATGCTTATGGGGATGAACTTGCTATAGTTCCTTATGTTAAACATGAAATTGTTGCTATTGCACCCACTCATGATAGTCCTATTATCTTTTTGAATTCTCCAAACTACACTATATCAGAGAAGTTTGCACTTATTAAGGATTACATTGATGGGTTGCCTTTTACCGTTGCACATGATGATTTTGATGAATATAATATGCATGTGCTTGCTGCTCCTACTTGCAATTATTATGAGAGAGGAACTATATCTCCGCCTCTCTAGGTCTCCAACACGATAAAATTGCAAGAAACTGTTTATACTATGCATTGGCCTTTACTTTGTGTGCATGAATTGTTCTTTTATGACATGCCGATGCATAGGAACAGGGAGTTAGACTTCGTTGTTGCATGATATATGTTACTTTGTGCTCACTACTAAATTACAAATCATTGTTAATTAAAATTGGCTTTGATATACCTTGGGATCCGGGTGGATCCATTACTTGAGCACTAAATGCCTAGCTTAATGGCTTTAAAGAAAGCGCTGCCAGGGAGACAACCCGGAAGTTTTAGAGAGTCATTTATTTATGTTGAGTGCTTTCATATAGTTTAAAAATAACAAAAATAAAGAGGGGAACCCAAAACTTTTTCAAAAAGAAAAGTGAAAGTGAGAGAGACGAGCATTGTGAAAATGGGGGACGTCCTTGAACTTTGTTCATGCCCATGGGAACTTTGTGAATCTTAATTACAGAAACTTTTCAAAAAAAATAATTATCCCCTTGTACAATTCCATTTTATTATAAAAATAATGTGCCAAGGTTTGCCTTTAGGATGTTTACGATGCTTGTTGGTTTGTGCGGTGCAGGACAAAAACTTTGGCTGTAGTGCATGAATTTTATTTTTTTACTAGAACGTCAAATGGTTCTGATTCTTTTTGCACTGTCTTGCTGTACAAATTGTTTATTTTTCCTAATTGTGGCAGAATTTTTCAAGTATCAGAAGTATGGTGAATGTTCAGATTGCTACAGACTGTTCTGTTTTAGACATTCTGTTTTTGATGCATAGTTTGCTTGTTTTGATGAACCTATCAATTTATATCAGTGGATTAAGCCATGAAAAAGTTATACTATAGTAGACACAATGCAAAAACAAAATATGAATTTGTTTGCTACAGTACTTATAGTAGTGATTTGCTTTATTATACTAGCGGATCTTACCGAGTTTTCTGTTGAAGTTTTGTGTGGATGAAGTGTTCGATGATCGAGAAGGTTTCGATGTGAGAAGAAGGAAGAGAGGCAAGAGCTCAAGCTTGGGGATGCCCGAGGCACCCCAAGTAAATATTCAAGGAGACTCAAGCGACTAAGCTTGGGGATGCTCGGGAGGCATCCCCTCTTTCTTCAACAAATATCGGTATGTTTTCAGATTCGTTTCGTTCATGCGATATGTGCAAGTCTTGGAGCGTCTTTTGCATTTAGGTTTTTATTTTTATTTTATGCACCATGCTGGTATGAGATAGTCCTTGGTTGATTTATAGAATTCTCATTGCACTTCACTTATATCTTTTGAGTATGGCTTTATAGAATGCTTCATGTGCTTCACTTATATCATTTGAAGCTTGGATTGCCTGTTTCTCTTTACATAGACAACCGCCATTTGTAGAATGCTCTTTTGCTTCACTTATACTTGTTAGAGCATGGGCATATCTTTTGTAGAAAGAATTAAACTCTCTTGCTTCACTTATATCTATTTAGAGAGATGACAGGAACTGGTCATTCACATGGTTAGTCATTAAATCCTACATAAACTTGTAGATCGCTGAATATGATATGTTTGATTCCTTGCAATAGTTTTGCGATATAAAGATGGTGATATTAGAGTCGTGCTAGTTGAGTAACTGTGAAATTGAGAAATACTTGTGTTGAGGTTTGCAAGTCCCGTAGCATGCACGTATGGTGAACCGTTATGTAACGAAGTAGGAGCATGAGGTGTTTATTGATTGCCTTCCTTATGAGTGGCGGTCGGGGACGAGCGATGGTCTTTTCCTACCAATCTATCCCCCTAGGAGCATGCGCGTAGTACTTTGTTTCGATGACTAATAGATTTTTGCAATAAGTATGTGAGTTCTTTATGACTAATGTTGAGTCCATGGATTATACGCACTCTCACCCTTCCATCATTGCTAGCCTCTTCAGTACCGTGCATTGCCCTTTCTCACCTCGAGAGTTGGTGCAAACTTCACCGGTGCATCCAAACCCCGTGATACGATACGCTCTATCACACATAAACCTCCTTATATCTTCCTCAAAACAGCCACCATACCTACCTATTATGGCATTTCCATAGCCATTCCGAGATATATTGCCATGCAACTTCCATCATCATCATATACATGACTTGAGCATTTATTGTCATATTGCTTTGCATGATCGTAAGATAGCTAGCATGATGTTTTCATGGCTTGTCCGTTTTTTGATGTCATTGCTACGCTAGATCATTGCACACCCCGGTACACTGCCGGAGGCATTCATATAGAGTCATATCTTTGTTCTAGATATCGAATTGTAATATTGAGCTGTAAGTAAATAACAGTGTGATGATCATCATTATTAGAGCATTGCCCCAGTGAGGAAAGGATGATGGAGACTATGATTCCCCACAAGTCGGGATGAGACTCCGGACGAAAAAATAAAAATAATAAAAAAAGAGAAAGGCCAAGAAAAAGAGAAGGCAAAAAGAAAAGAAAAAAGAGAAAACAAAAAAATGAGAGAAAAAGAGAGAAGGGGCAATGTTACTATCCTTTTACCACACTTGTGATTCAAAGTAGCACCATGTTCTTCATATAGAGAGTCCCTTGAGTTATCACTTTCATATACTAGTGGGAATTTTCATTATAGAACTTGGCTTGTATATTCCAACGACGGGCTTACTCAAATGCCCTAGGTCTTCATAAGCAAGCAAGTTGGATGCACACCCACTTAGTTTCAGTTTGAGCTTTCATACACTTATAGCTCTAGTGCATCTGTTGCATGACAATCCCTGCTCCTCACATTGACAGCAATTGATGGGCATCTCCATAGCCCATTGATTAGCCGCGTCGATGTGAGACTTTCTCCTTTTTTGTCTTCTCCACATAACCCCCATTGAGGGAGTCCTGGATTAGGGGGTGTCCAGATAGCCGGACTATACCATTAGCCGGACTCCTGGACTATGAAGTTACAAGATTGAAGACTTCGTCCCATGTCCGGATGGGACTTTCCTTGGTGTGGAAGGCAAGCTTGGCGATGCAGATATTTAGATCTCCTACCATTGTAACCGACTTTGTGTAACCCTAACCCTCTCCGGTGTCTATATAAACCGGAGGGTTTTAGTCCGTAGGACGACAGAAGATACAACAATCATACGATAGGCTAGCTTCTAGGGTTTAGCCTCCTTGATCTCGTGGTAGATCTACTCTTGTACTACCCATATCATCAATATTAATCAAGCAGGACGTAGGGTTTTACCTCCATCGAGAGGGCCCAAACCTGGGTAAAACTTCGTGTCCATTGTCTCCTATTACCATCCGCCTAGACGCACAGTTCGGGACCCCCTACCCGAGATCCGTCGGTTTTGACACCGACATTGGTGCTTTCATTGAGAGTTCCTCTGTGTCGTTGCTTTACGCCCGATGGCTCCTTCGATCATCTACAACGATGCAGTCCAGGGTGAGACCTTTCTCCATGGACAGATCTTCGTCTTCGGCGGCTTCGCACCGCGGGCCAATTCGCTTGGCCATCTGGAGCAGATCGAAAGCTACGCCCCTGGCCATCAGGTCAGATTTGGAAGTTTAAACTACACGACTGACATCCGCGGGGACTTGATATTCGATGGATTCGAGCCACAGCCGAGCGTGCCGCACTGTCATGATGGGCATGATCTAGCTCTGCCGCCGAACAGCGCCCTGGAGGCCGCACACGCTTCGGTTCCGACCCTTAATTCGGAGCCGGCTGCGCCGATCGAGGATGAGCGGTTGGACACCGCCTTGGGGGCTGCGATCTCAAAGGCGATTGAGCCGAATACCAGCCCCGTACTCCGCAATGCCCATGACTCCGAGGGGCCGGATTCCTCTCCGGACTCCAAGCCCTCCGCGCGTCTGCCGATCGAATCCGATTGGGCGTCGATCATGGAGTTCACCACTGCAGACATCTTCCAGCCCTCGCCCTTCGGCGACATCCTGAAGTCACTAAAGTCTTTCTCTTTATCAGGAGAGCCCTGGCCGGACTACGGTCAGCAAGGTTGGGATACGGACGATGAAGAAATTCAAAGCCCACCCACCACCCACTTCGTAGCCACTGTCGATGACTTAACCAACATGCTCGACTTCGACTCCGAAGACATCGACGGTATGGACGACGATGCAGGAGACGACCAAGAACCAGCACCTATAGGGCACTGGAAGGCCACCTCGTCATACGACATATATATGGTGGACACTCCAAAAGATGGAGATGGAGATGGAACAGCGGGGGATGACACCTCCAAGAAACAACCCAAACGCCGGCGTCAGCGGCGCCGCTCTAAATCCCGCCAAAGCAAAAACGGTGATTCTGGCACAGGAGATAGTAATACTCCGGATAGCGCCGAAGAACACCCCCTCCAGCAAGATTCAGCACAGGAGGATGGAGAAGCCAACCCTCACGAGAGGGCGGCAGACAGAGAGGTTGAGGATGATAATTATATGCCTCCCTCCGAAGACGAGGCAAGCCTCGACGACGACGAATTCGTCGTGCCAGAGGATCCAGCCGAACAAGAGCGTTTTAAACGTAGGCTTATGGCCATGGCAAGCAGCCTCAAGAAAAAGCAGCAACAGCTTAGAGCTGATCAAGATCTGCTAGCCAACAGATGGACTGAAGTCCTCGCGGCCGAAGAGTATGAACTCGAACGCCCCTCCAAGAGTTACCCAAAGCGCAGGCCGCTACCCCGATTAGAGGAGGAAGCACCTAAACCTACATCACCAGCGCATGACATGGCCGACCGACCACCTCGTGGCCGTGACAGAGAGGCCTCTCGGCCCTCCACTCAAGCCGCGCCCTGGCGCCGCTCAAAACATACCAAGGCACGGGAAAATGCGCCAGACCCGCGAGAGATACTGAAGGACAAGGCAAGACAAACAAGATCGATCTACGGATCGCATGGGCGCCCCACGACACGTGACAGGGATCATCACTCCGGACTTAATAAATCCGGCCGGGCCGAACACAATAGACAAAGCTCATTCGAGCTGCGTTGTGATATAGCCCAATACAAAGGCGCCGCACACCCACTATGCTTCACAGATGAAGTAATGGATCATAAAATCCCTGAGGGTTTCAAACCCGTGAACATCGAATCATATGATGGCACAACAGATCCTGCGGTATGGATCGAGGATTATCTCCTTCATATCCACATGGCCCGCGACGATGATCTACACGCCATCAAATACCTCCCGCTCAAACTTAAGGGACCGGCCCAGCATTGGCTTAACAGCTTGCCAACAGATTCAATCAGTTCTTGGGAGGACCTGGAAGCCGCATTCCTCGACAATTTCCAGGGTACCTATGTGCGACCACCAGACGCCGATGACCTAGGCCACATAATTCAACAGCTAGAGGAATCGGCCAGGCAATTCTAGACACGGTTCCTAACAAAGAAAAAACAAATAGTCGACTATCCGGACGCAGAGGCCCTAGCAGCCTTCAAACATAATATCCGTGATGAGTGGCTTGCCCGGCACCTTGGACAGGAAAAGCCGAAATCCATGGCAGCCCACACGACACTTATGACCCGCTTCTGCGCGGGAGAAGACAGCTGGCTAGCTCGCAGCAACAACTTACCCAAGAACCTTGGTAATTGGGATACCAAGGACAAAAGTGGCAGGTCGCGTCGGAACAAGCAAAAGCGCCGCATTAACAGCGACAACAACGAGGATACGGCAGTCAATGCCGGATTCAGAGGCTACAAATCCGGTCAGCGGAAAAAGCCATTCAAAAGAAATACTCAGGGCCCGTCCAGTTTGGACCGAATACTCGACCGCTTATGCCAGATACATGGCACCCCCGAAAAGCCAGCCAATCACACCAACAGGGATTGTTGGGTGTTCAAGCAAGCAGGCAAGCTAAATGCCAAAAATAGAGACAAGGGGCTACGTAGCGATGACGAGGAGGAGCCCAGGCCACCGAATAGCAGTGGATAAAAGGGTTTTCCCCCACAAGTGCGGACGGTGAACATGATATACGCAACCCACATCCCCAAGAGGGAACGGAAGCGTGCGTTACGGGACGTATACGCGATAGAGCCAGTCGCCCCAAAGTTCAACCCATGGTCCTCCTGCCCGATCACTTTTGATCGAAGGGACCACCACACTAGCATCCGTCATGGCGGGTTTGCCACATTGGTTCTAGACCCAATTATCGACGGATTTCATCTCACAAGAGTACTTATGGACGGCGGCAGCAGCCTGAACCTGCTTTACCAGGACACTGTGCAGAAAATGGGCATAGATCCCTCGAGGATTAAACCCACTAAAACGACCTTTAAAGGCGTCATACCAGGTGTATAGGCCAACTGCACAGGCTCAGTCACACTTGAAGTGGTCTTCGGATCCCCGAATAATTTCCGAAGCGAAGAGTTAATCTTCGACATAGTCCCATTCCGCAGTGGCTATCACGCACTGCTCCGGCGAACCGCATTTGCAAATTTCAATGTGGTACCGCATTACACATACCTCAAGCTCAAGATGCCAGGCCCTCGAGGAGTAATCACGGTCAATGGAAACACCGAACGCTCCCTCCGAACGGAGGAGCACACGGCGGCCCTCGCAGCGGAAGTACAAAGCAGCCTCTCTAGGCAGTTCCCTAGTCCGGCCGTTAAAAGGCCGGACACTGTCAAGCGCGCCCGGAGTAACCTACAACAAGACCGCCTGGCACGATCTGAGCAGGCGTAGTAATGCGGCCCCAACCCCAGCCCTCGTGAAATAGCAAAACTAGTGCTTCGCGTACACAACTACGCTCTCAAAATGCCATGGGCGCAGGGGAAGGGGCACCATCACGGCACACCCAAACACGGCTTAAACCGTACTAGGGGCTGCCTAATTCTTTCTTTATCTTCTCTTACTTTCAGGACTCCATACTTCGGACGACCTGTTCGGCAATTCAACTGCCGCACAAACGATGCAAGAACCAGGGAAGCAGACAAGCCATGCCGCATTATGGACTCCCAGGTGGTCTCTATCACGAGCAGTATACCTGTTTTACAAATAAGTTCCACGGCCCGCCCCTGGACCAGACATGTTAAATAGTCCAACTTTTTGCTTATCGCGCCATTTGTATCGTTCTGCTTTGATCGCAACCCCTTTTAAACAATGCATAGTCTTTATCTATTTTTTGGCATTACCTTTTTCCAAATATATGTTCATTAATGACATTTTGCACCCGTACACTGTGGTACGGCTATGCCAGGGACTTCAGTACCCCCCAATATGGTGTGAGAAGTCCGAACACTTTCACAAGTGCGGCACCCGAACTTATAGCATTATATGCATCGACTCCGAATCATGTCTTGGGTCAATAGTTGGGTTTGCCCGGCTCCTATGTTTTGGTGCCTTACGTTCCGCTATATCGGCTAAGGTAGCACTAGGAGAACTACTGCGATTGTACCCCAGTTGAGCTGGGCTGAGCACCTCGGTAGAGAAAGCTAAAACTGACTGCCATGATGAAGCGAGAGACCGGTCGCTGTTCGAGAGGTTTTTTGAGTCCTTAAAGACTTATGCCGCTTAGAGCGAGGACCGGCTTTGTCCGGCCAAGGCGTGGATAGCGCCCCGAACTCGGTCTTCTGAATACTAGGGGCTTCGCCGAAATTTAAAATTATAGAGTTCTATGGCTAAGTGAGAGTGTTCAAGCATTATAGTCTGATTGCCTTGTTCGTTGTGCTGAGCGCCTCCCTTGAAGGACCCAAACATGGGAAAAAGAGCGCTCAGGTTTATCCCAAACACCCCAGCACTAGTGGCATGGGGGCAGAAGCCGACGACTGGCCATCTCTCAATTTTTGATAAACGACCGCACAGAAGGTAATATTTTAAATTCAAAACGCATTTCTTAAGCGCACCTGAAAAAGTTTTAAGCGCACAGGATAACATGAGCGAGTTTACTCCAAAATTACATCCATGGAACATTCATCCGCCATAAGGCGGGCACCCTTTAGAACATCCTTATAATAGTTCTCGGGTTTGCGATGCTCCTTCCCCGGCGGTGGCCCGTCCTTCACAAGCTTCTCACCGTCCAGCTTGCCCCAGTGCACCTTAGCGCGGGCAAGGGCCCTCCGGGCACCTTCGATGCAGACGGAGCGCTTGATGACTTCAAGCCTTGGAAAGGCCGCCACCAGCCGCTGAACCAGTCCGAAATAGCTCCCAGGCAGGGCCTCTCCAGGCCACAGCCGAACTATGAGGCCCTTCATGGCCTGTTCGGCCGCCTTGTGGAGCTCGACCAGCTGCTTCAGCTGGTCGCTCATGGGCACGGGTGTCCGGCCTCAGCATATTGAGACCAGAACACCTTCTCCGTCGAGCTGCCCTCCTCAGCTCGGTAGAATGCGGCGACATCAGACACACTACGGGGAAGATCTGCGAATGCCCCTGGAGAGCTCCGGATTCGGGTAAGTAACAAGTAGCTTACCTTTATATGTCTGCTTTGCATAAAGAATGCCTTACCCGCCGCTATCTTTTTCACCGCATCCAACTCCTGGAGGGCCTTCTGGGATTCGGCCTTGGCAGACTTGGAAGCTTCGATGGCCGCCGCGAGCTCGGACGCTTGCGTCTTTGAGTCAAGCTCCAAACTCTGATGTTTTTTCATGAGAGCCTGAAGCTCTTGCCGCGCCTTGCCGACCTGCGCCTCAAATTTCTCTCGCTCGATGCGCTCCAAGGCCGCTCTCTTCTCGGCCTCCGACAGCGCCTGCTTGAGGGTAGCCACCTCAGTTGTGGCCCCTGCAATAAGCAACATAATCCTGTCATTTTTTGCAATTGCATCTTTTTTATATAATTTCTATAAGGTATCTCTTACCTTCTTTCTCCTCGAGCTGCCGCTTGGCAAGGCCGAGCTCTTGCTCGGACCGCTCGAGACCCTGCTTCAGGGTGCCTACCTCCGCAGTCAGTGCGGCGGTCGCAAGCAGCGAAGCCTGCATACGCATATTGACTCATTTTTTGTTAGACTCCTGCGAAATTTATTAGATCCTCTATTCGGCTTTTCTTTCCGAATGCCAAACAGAGCATCAGGGGCTACTATCTATGCGGTAATACTTTTACATATTTTTTACTTACCTCGAAGCTTGTTAGAAGGCTGGCACAAGCTTCAGTCAGTCCGCTCTTGGCGGACTGAACCTTTTGGATCACCGTACTCATAATAGTATGGTGCTCCTCGTTGATGGAGGCGCCGTTAAGCACCTCCAGCAGATTGTCCGGCACCTCCGGTTGGGCGGGGGCCGCCGGCTCAGAAGGCTTGCTCCTCTTGGAAGGAGTTCGCCTACCGTGGTCCGGAACCGTTGAAGATTCCAGCGCGGTGTCCGGCTCAATGACGGACTTGGAGCCCTGGGGGGTCTTGTCCCCTTTACTCCCGGAGTCCGGGAGGTCGCCTCGCAGCTCCTCCAGGACCACCTCCTCCTGGCCCGGAGCTTGTCGCGATGCCACTTCGGCGGCGTCCACAGTGCGGGGGGAGGCCGCGGGCGGAATTGAATTCACGTCCGATGAATCCAGGGAGACGCTCGACGACTCGTCGAGCCCGGCCTTGGGCGGACTGCATAATTATATTCGATATAAGGAAAAGCTGTGCAACAAAGGAATGCTATGAGTTACTCTAGTGTCCGAATACTTATGATGCCGCCGGGCGCCTGGCCCTGTGCGGCCACTCCTCTTCGCCCTCGTCGGCGTCGGTGGAGTTGTCTGGAGGGAGGGTCTTCCCCTTCTTGGACCCTTCGGCCTCCCCTGTTGGGGCGGCCTTCCTCTTCTTTCCTCCCCCTGCTGGAGGGGGAGAGGTTTCTTCTTCCTCCTCCTCGTTTTCACGGGAGGAGCGCGTCTCGGATTCGTCGGATGAAGAATCCGACACCTCCTGGCGCCGGGAACTCTTTCGAGTCCCCGTGGCCCTCTTCTTGGCCTTCTTCTCCGGCACCACGTAAGGTGCCGGAGCCAGCAGCTTCGCTAAGCGAGCGTCGGCTGGGTCTTCGGGCAAAGGGGCCGGACAGTCGATCTGTCCGGACTTCGCTAGCCAATCCTGTCAAAGGAAAGGGAGTTCAGATCCCGCATAGAGTCAAACTATGGAAAACCAACATCCTATAAAAGGTAAAAATAGCTTACCGCACTAGCAGGAAGCTGCGTGCTGAATCAGCGGTCCTCGGAAGCGGATGCGGGAGCCTCGACGCCTTTGAATAGCACCTTCCAGGCGTCTTCATACGTTGTGTCGAAGAGTCTGCTCAGGGTTGGGTGCTGCGCCGGGTCGAACTCCCACAAATTGAAGCCACGTTGCAGACACGGGAGGATCTGGCGGACGAGCATAACCTGGACTACGTTAACAAGCTTAAGCTGCTTGTTCACCAAGGTTTGGATGCATTTTTGCAGTCCGGTTACCTCTCCTTTATTACCCCACGACAGGCCCGTCTCTTTCCAAGACGTGAGCCGCGTGGGGGGTCCAGACCGGAACTCAGGGGCTGCGACGCATCTGGGATCGCGCGGCTCGGTGATGTAAAACCACCCCGATTGCCACCCCTTTAGGGTCTCCACAAAGGAGCCCTCGAGCCATAGGACGTTGGCTATCTTGCCCGCCATGGCACCTCCGCACTCCGCCTGGTTGCCGCGCACCACCTTGGGCTTGACATTGAAAGTCTTGAGCCACAGGTCGAAATGGGGGCGGACGTAGAGGAAAGCCTCACACACGATGATAAATGCCGAGATGTTGAGGACGAAGTTCGGGGCCAGATCGTGGAAATCTAGGCCATAGTAGAACATGAGCCCCCGGACGAACGGGTGGAGAGGAAAGCCCAGTCCACGGAGGAAATGGGGAAGGAATACTACCCTCTCATGGGGCCTTGGGGTGGGGAGGAGCTGCCCCTCTTCGGGAAGCCGGTGGGCGATGTCGTTAGACAAGTATCCGGCCTTCCTCAGCTTTTTGATATGGCCCTCCGTGACGGAGGAGACCATCCACTTGCCTCCCGCTCCGGACATGGCTGGAGAAGGTTGAGGTGGGAAGTGCGGGCTTGGGCGCTAGAGCTCGAGTGCGCGGAAGATGGATAGGCAAAGGAGGAAGAAGGCGTAGGTAAAAAGGTGGATCCTTATCCCCTTATATGGGCGAATGGGACTATGCGTCCCCACCAGCCTGGTAAAACTCGCTTGTCTCCCAAGCGCCATGATAAATGGCGTGGTTGGGTTACCCACATCCGTATTGATGAGAATCCCGTAAATAAAGGGGACACGATCTCTGCTTTGACAAGACGTGCCAAGGAAACCGCCTCGCAAAATGCGCTGAGGTGGGGAAGTGAAAACGATTCGGATAGAGGCCTGGCCGTAGTGTGGTGTCACGCTACGGAATACGTTAGCAGATTAGATTTGTGTAAATATTATTCTCTCTATGGCAATATGTGGAAACTTATTTTGCAGAGCCGGACACTATCCTTAGTGTTAACAATCTTTTATGAAGTACTTGGTGGAGGAACCCGCCTTGCAATGCTGAAGACAATCTGCGCACCGGACTCGTCGTCATTGATGACTGGTTCAGGGGCTACTGAGGGAGTCCTGGATTAGGGGGTGTCCGGATAGCCGGACTATACCATCAGCCGAACTCCTGGACTATGAAGATACAAGATTGAAGACTTCGTCCCGTGTCCGGATGGGACTTTCCTTGACGTGGAAGGCAAGCTTGGTGATGCGGATATTTAGATCTCCTACCATTGTAACCGACTTTGTGTAACCCTAACCCTCTCCGGTGTCTATATAAACCGGAGGGTTTTAGTCCGTAGGACGACAGAACATACAACAATCATACCATAGGCTAGCTTCTAGGGTTTAGCCTCCTTGATCTTGTGGTAGATCTACTCTTGTAGTACCCATATCATAAATATTAATCAAGCAGGACGTAGGGTTTTACCTGCATCGAGAGGGCCCGAACCTGGGTAAAACTTCGTGTCCCTTGTCTCCTGTTACCATCCGCCTAGCCGCACAGTTCGGGACCCCCTACCCGAGATCCGTCGGTTTTGACACCAACACCCATCATCATATTCTATTCCACCTATAGTGCTATGTCGATGGCTCACACTCATGTATTGCGTGAAAGTTGAAAAGGTTTGAGAATATCAAAAGTATGAAACAATTGCTTGGCTTGTCATCAGGGTTGTACATGATGTGAATGCTTTGTGTGGTGAAGATGGAGCATAGCTAGACTATATGATTTTGTAGGGATGAGCTTTCTTTGGCTATGTTATTTCAATAAGACATAATTGCTTGGTTGGTATGCTTGAAGTATTATTGTCTTAAATATCAAATGATAGACTATTGCTTTGAATCACTCGTGTCTTAATATTCATGCCATGATTAGACATATGATCAAGATATATGCTAGGTAGCATTCCACATCAAAAATTATCTTTTTATCATTTACCTACTCAAGGACGAGCAGGAATTAATCTTGGGGATGCTGATACGTCTCCGTCGTATCTATATTTTTTCATTGTTCCATGCCAATATTCTACAACTTTCATATACTTTTTGGCAACTTTTTATACTATTTTTGGGACTAACATATTGATCCAGTGCCCATTGCAAGTTCCTGTCTGTTGCATGTTTTTGGTTTCGCAGAATATCCATATCAAATGGAGTCCAAACGGGATAAAAATGGATGGAGCTTATTTTTGGAAAATATGGAAAATTCGGAAGGAAAATCAACGCGAACTAGTGCCCGAGGTGGTCACGAGGCAGGGGGCGCGCCCCCCCTTAGGGCGCGCCCCTACCCTCGTGAGCTCACCCTAAGGTGGTTGACACTCTTCTTTTGCCGCAAGAAAGCTAATATTCGGGGAAAAAATCAAGGCGAAGGTTTCAAGCCAATTGGAGTTACGGATCTCCATAAATACGCGAAACGGTGAAACAGAGCCAGAACAAAACGCAGAAACAGAGAGATAGATCCAATCTCGGAGGGGCTCTCGCCCCTCCCACACCATGGGAGCCAAGGACCAGAGGGGAAACCCTTCTCCCATCTAGGGAGGAGGTCAAGGAAGAAGAATAAGAAGAAGGGGGGCCCTCTCCCCCTTGCTTCCGGTGGCGCCGGAGCGCTGCCGGGGCCATCATCATCACCGTCATCTTCACCAACAACTTCACCGCCATCATCACCAACTCTCCCCCCTCTATGCAGCGATGTAACCTCTCTCTTACCCTCTGTAATCTCTAATTAAACATGGTGCTCAACGCTATATATTATTTCCCAATGATGCATGGCTATCCTATGATGTTTGAGTAGATCTGTTTTGTCCTAATGGCTATTTGATGCTCGTGATTGGTTTGAGTTGTATGTTTTATTATTGGTGTTGTCCTATGGTGCTCTCCGTGTCGCGCAAGCGTGAGGGATTCCCGCTGTAGGGTTTGGAATATTCTTATGATTTGCTTATGGTGGGTGGCGTGAGTGACAGAAGCACATACCCGAGTAAGTAGGTTGTTTGCGTATGGGATAAAGGGGACTTGATGCGTTAATGCTATGGTTGGGTTTTACATTAATGAATCTTTAGTAGCTGCAGATGCTTGCTAGAGTTCCAATCATAAGTGCATATGATCCAAGTAGAGAAAGTATGTTAGCTTATGCCTCTCCCTCAAATAAAATTGCAATAATGATTACCGGTCTAGTTATCGATTGCCTAGGGACAAATAACTTTCTCGTAACAAAAAGCTCTCTACTAAAACTAATTTAGTTGTGTCTTCATGCAAACAGCCCCTAGCTTTTATTTACGTGCTCTTTACTTTCTTGCAAGCTTACCCAAAAACACCTACAGAGTACTTCTAGTTTCATACTTGTTTCCGATAAAGCGAACGTCAAGCGTGCGTAGAGTTGTATCGGTGGTCGATAGAACTTGAGGGAATATTTGTTCTACCTTTAGCTCCTCGTTGGGTTCGACACTCTTACTTATCGAAAGAGGCTACAATTGATCCCCTATACTTGTGGGTTATCAGCCCCCTGCCTCGTGGGCCCCTCGAAGCTCCACCGACGTACTCCTTCCTCCTATATATACCTACGTACCCCAAACGATCAGAAACGGAGCCAAAAACCTAATTCCATCACCGCAACCTTCTGTACCCACGAGATCCCATCTTGGGGCCTGTTCCGGAGCTCCGCCGGAGGGGGCCATCATCACGGAGGGCTTCTACATCATCATAGCCCCTCCGATGAAGTGTGAGTAGTTTACCTCAGACCTTCGGGTCCATAGTTAGTAGCTAGATGGCTTCTTCTCTCTTTTTGGATCTCAATACAATGTTCTCCCCCTCTCTCGTGGAGATCTATTCGATGTAATCTTCTTTTTGCGGTGTGTTTGTTGAGACCGATGAATTGTGGGTTTATGATCAAGTCTATCTATGAACAATATTTGAATCTTCTCTGAATTCTTTTATGTATGATTGGTTATCTTTGCAAGTCTCTTCGAATTATCAGTTTGGTTTGGCCTACTAGATTGGTTTTTCTTGTAATGGGAGAAGTGTTTAGCTTTGGGTTCAATCTTGCAGTGTCCTTTCCTAGTGACAGAAGGGGCAACAAGGCACACATAGTATTGTTGCCATCGAGGATAACAAGATGGGGTTTTTATCATATTGCATGAAACTATCCCTCTACATCATGTCATCTTGCTTAAGGCGTTACTCTGTTTTTAACTTAATACTCTGGATGCATGCTGGATAGCGGTCAATGAGTGAAGTAATAGTAGTAGATGCAGGCAGGAGTCGGTCTACTTGTCTCGGACGTGATGCCTATATACATGATCATACCTAGATATTCTCATAAGTATGCTCAATTCTGTCAATTGCTCAACAGTAATTTGTTCACCCACCGTAGAATACTTATGCTCTTGAGAGAAGCCAGTAGTGAAACCTATGGCCCCCGGGTCTATTCTCATCATATCAATCTCCATCACTTTATTATTGCTTTGCTTTTTTACTTTTTACCTTGCATCTTTATATAAAAAATACCAAAAATATTATCTATCAGATCTCACTCTCGTAAGTGACCGTGAAAGGATTGACAACCCCTAACCGCGTTGGTTGCGTTGAGCTATTTGTTTTGTGTAGGTATGAGGGACTCGCGCGTAGCCTCCTACTGGATTGATACCTTGGTTCTCAAAAACTGAGGGAAATACTTACGCTACTTTGCTGCATCATCCTCTCCTCTTCGGGGAAATCCAACACAGTGCTCAAGAGGTAGCAAGGTGGCGCGCCCCCCAAGCCCAATCCGAATTGGATAAGGGGTGGGGGGCGCGGCCCCCTTTCCTTCTCCCTCTCCCCCTCTTTCCCCTCTCCGTTGGAAGGAAGGAGGGAGCCGACTAGGACTAGGAGTCCTAGTGGGACTCCCCCCACTTGGCGCGCCCCTAGGGGCCGGCTGGCCTCCTCCCTCTCTCTCCTTTATATACATGGGCAGGGCACCCCTTGGAGACACACCAATTGTTCCAAGCCGTGGGCGGCGTCTCCCTCCACGGTTTACTCCTCCGGTCATATTCACGTAGTGCTTAGGCGAAGCCCTGCGTGGATCACATCACCATCACCGTCACCATGCCGTCATGCTGACGGAACTCTCCCTCGACACTTTGCTGTATCAAGAGTTTCAGGGACGTCATCGAGCTGAACGTGTGCAGAACTCGGAGGTGTCGTACGTTCGGTACTAGATCGGTTGGATCGTAAAGACGTTCAACTACATCAACCGCATTAAACTAACGCTTCCGCTTTCGGTCTACGAGGGTACATGGACACCCTCTCCCCCTCTTGTTGCTATGCATCTCCTAGATAAATCTTGCGCGATCGTAGGATTTTTTTTGAAATTGTATGCTATGTTCCCCAACAGTGGCATCCGAGCCAGGTCTATGCGTAGATGATATGCACGAGTAGAACACAAAGAGTTGCAGGCGATAATAGTCATACTGCTTACCACCAACGTCTTATTTTGATTCAGCGGTATTGTTGGATGAAGCGCCCGACCAACATTACATGACCACATTCATGAGACCGGTTCTACTGGCGTGCTTTGCACACAGGTGACTGGCGGGTGTCTGTTTCTCCAACTTTAGTTGAATCGAATTTTACTACTGCCGGTCCTTGTTGAAGGTTAAAACAACACACTTGACAAAAAATCATTGTGGTTTTGATGCATAGGTAAGAACGATTCTTGCTAGAAGCCCGTAGCAGCCACGTAAAACTTGCAACAACAAAGTAGAAGACGTCTAACTTGTTTTTGCAGGGCATGTTGTGATATGATATGGTCAAGACGTGATGGGATATATATTGTTGTATGAGATGACCATGTTCTGTAAAAGTTATCGACAACTGGCAGGAGCCTTATGGTTGTCGCTTTATTGTATGAAATGCCATCGCCATGTAATTGCTTTACTTTATCACTAAGGGGTAGCGATAGTCCTAGAAGCAATAGTTGGCGAGACGACAACGACGTTGTGATGGAGATCAAGGTGTCAAGCCGGTGATGATGGAGACCATGACGGTGCTTTGGAGATGGAAATCAAAAGGCACAAGATGATGATGACCATATCATGTCACATATTTTGATTGCATGTGATGTTTATCTTTTATGCATCTTATTTTGCTTAGTACGGCGGTAGCATTATACGATGATCCCTCACTAAATTTCAAGGTATAAGTGTTCTCCCTGAGTATGCACCGTTGCTACAGTTCATCATGCCGAGACACCACGTGATGATCGGGTGTGACAAGCTCTACATTCACATACAATGGGTGCAAGCCATTTTTGCACATGCAGAATACTCGGGATAAACTTGACGAGCCTAGCATACGAAGATATGGCCTCGAAACACTGAGACCGAGAGGCCGAACGTGAATCATATAGTAGATATGATCAACATAGAGATGTTCACCATTGAAAACTACTCCATCTCAGATATGGATCACGTGACCATTTAGTTGACTAGAGGGATGTCTATCTAAGTGGGAGTTCTTAAGTAATATGATTAATTGAACTTTAATTTATCATGAACTTAGTCCTGATAGTATTTGCATATCTATGTTATAGATCAATAGCTCGTGTATAGCTCCCCTGTTTTATTTTTCATATGTTCCTAGAGAAAACTAAGTTGAAACATGATAGTAGCAATGATGTGGACTGGATCCGTGATCTGAGGATTATCCTCGTTGCTGCACAGAAGAATTATGTCCTTGATGCACTACTAAGTGACAGACCTATTGCAAGAGCAGATGCAAACGTTATTAATGTTTGACAAGCTTGGTATGATGACTATTTGATAGTTTAGGGCACCATGCTTTACAGCTTAAAACCGGTACTTCAAAAACGTTTTGAACGCCACGGAGCATATGAGATGTTCCAAGAGCTGAAATTGGTATTTCAGACTCATGCCCGTGTCAAGAGGTATAAGACCTCTGACAAAGTACTTTGCCTACAAGATGGAGGAGAATAGTTCAGCTCTTGAGCATGTGCTCAGAATGTCTGGGTACTACAATCGCTTGAATCAAGTGGGAGCTAATCTTCCAGATAAAATTGTGATTGACAGAGTTCTCTAGTCACTATCTTCAAGTTACTAGAACTTCGTGATGAACTATAATATGCAAGGGATGACAAAAACGATTCCCAAGCTCTTCGCGATGCTAAAATCAGCAAAGGTAGAAATCAATAAAGAACATCAAGTGTTGATGGTTAACAAGACCACTAGTTTCAAGAAAAAGGACAAAGGAAAGAAAGGGAACTTCAACAAGAATGGCAAGCAAGTTGCCACTCCCATGAAGAAGCCCAAAGCTAGACCTAAGCCTGAAACTGAGTGCTTCTACTGCAAAGGGAATGGTCACTTGAGGCTGAACTATCCCAAATACTTGGCGGATAAGAAGGATGTAAAAGTGAACAAAAGTATATTTGATATACATGTTATTGATGTGTACTTTACTAGTGTTCATTGTTGGGGAATGTATCATGCAATTTCAAAAAATTCCTACGATCATGCAAGATCTATCTAGGAGATGCATAGCAACAAGACGGGAAGAGTGTGTCCACGTACCCTCGTAGACTGAAAGCGGAAGCATTAATATAATGCGGTTGATGTAGTCGAACGTCTTCGCAATCCAACCAATCTAGTACCAAACGTACGACACCTTCGAGTTTGGCACACATTTAGATTGATGACGTCCCTCGAGCTCTTGATCCAGTAGAGGGTCAAGGAAGAGTTCCGTCAGCACGACGGTGTGGCGACGGTGTTGGTGATGTGATCCGCGCAGGGCTTTACCTAAGCACTGCAACACAATGACTAGAGGAGTAAACTGTGGAGGGGGGCACCGCACACGGCTAAGAGAATTCTTGGTGTGCCTTTGGGGTGCCCCCCGCCCCCATATATAAAGGAGGGGAGGAGGAGGACGGCGGCCAAGAGGGGCGCGCCAAGGGGGGAGTCCTACTTGGACTCCTTGTCCAAGTAGGATCCCCCCTTTTCCTTTCTCCATCGGAGGGAAAAGGAACGAGAGGGAGAGGGAGAGGGGGGCGACGCCCCCTCCACTTGGTCCAATTCGGACTGCCATGGGGGGGGGACCCCTTGCGTCCCTCCTCTCTCTCCACTAAGGCCCAATATTCCCCCCGGGGTTCCGGTAACCCTTCGGTACTCCGGTAAAATACTCGAATCATTCAGAACCATTCCGATGTCCGAATACAACCTTCCAATATATGAATCTTTACCTCTCGACCATTTCGGGGCTCCTCGTCATGTCCGTGATCTCATCCGGGACTCCTAACAAACTTCGGTCACCAAAACACATAACTCATAGTACAAATCATCATCGAACGTTAAGTGTGCGGACCCTACGGGTTCGAGAACTATGTAGACATGACCGAGACACATCTCCGGTTAATAACCAATAGCGGAACCTGGATGCTCATATTGGTTCCTACATATTCTACGAAGATCTTTATCGGTCCAACCGCATAACAACATACGTCATTCCTTTTGTCATCGATATGTTACTTGCCCGAGATTCGATCGTCGGTATCATCATACCTAGTTCAATCTTGTTACCGGAAAGTCTCTTTACTCATTCTGTAATGCATCATCCCGCAATTAACTCATTAGTCACATTGCTTGCAAGGCTTATAGTGATGTGCATTACCGAGAGGGCCCAGAGACACCTCTCCGATACACGGAGTGACAAATCCTAATCTTGATCTATGCCAACTCAACAAACACCTTCAGAGACACATGTGGAGCATCTTTATAATCACCCAGTTATGTTGTGACGCTTGATAGCACACAAGGTGTTCCTCCGATATTCGGGAGTTGCATAATCTCATAGTCAAAGGAATATGTATAAGTCATGAAGAAAGCAATAGCAATAAAAATTAAATGATCATTATGCTAAGCTAACAGATGGGTCTTTTCCATCACATCATTATCCTAGTGATGTGATCCCATTCATCAAATATCAACACATGTCTATGGTCAGGAAACTAAACCATCTTTGATTAACGAGCTAGTCAAGTAGAGGCATACTAGGGACACTTTGTTTTGTCTATGTATTCACACATGTATCAAGTTTCCGGTTAATACAATTCTAGCATGAATAATAAACATTTATCATGATATAAGGAAATATAAAATAACAACTTTATTATTGCCTCTAGGGCATATTTACTTCAGTCTCCCACTTGCACTAGAGTCAATAATCTAGTTCACATCGCCATGTGATTTAACACCAATAGTTCACATCACCATGTGATTAACACCCATAGTTCACATCGCCATGTGACCAACACCCAAATGGTTTACTAGTGTCAATTCTAGTTCACATCGCCATGTGATTAACACCCAAAGAGTACTAAGGTGTGATCTTGTTTTTGTGAGAGAAGTTTAGTCAACGGGTCTGCCACATTGAGATTCGTATGTATTTTGCAAATTTCTATGTCTATAATGCTCTGCATGGAGCTACTCTAGCTAATTGCTCCCACTTTCAATATGTATCCAGAGTGAGACTCAGAGTCATCCAGATCGGGTTTAAAGCTTGCATCAACGTAACTCTTTACGATGAACTCTTTATCACCTCCATAACCGAGAAGTATTTCCTTAGTCCTCTAAGGATAATTTTGACTGCTGTCCAGTTATCTACTCCTAGATCACTATTGTACTCCTTTGCCAAACTCATGGCAAGGTACACAATAGGTCTTGTATACAGCATGGCATACTTTATAGAACCTATGGCTGAGGCATAGGGAATGACTTTCATTCTCTCTCTATCTTCTGCGGTGGTCGGGTTTTGAGTCTTACTCAACTTCATACCTTACAACTCAGGCAAGAACTCCTTCTTTGACTGATCCATTTTGAACTCCTTCAAAATATTATCAAGGTATGCACTCATCGAAAGTCTTACCAAGCGTCATGATCTATCTTTATAGATCTTGATGCCCGATATGTAAGTAGCTTCACCGAGGTCTTTCTTTGAAAAACTCCTTTCAAACACTCCTTTATGCTTTACAGAAAATTCTGAATCATTTTCGATCAACAATATGTCATTCACATATACTTATCAGAAAGGTTGTAGTGCTCCCACTCACTTTCTTGTAAATACAGGCTTCACCGCAAGTCTGTATAAAACTATATGCTTTGATCAACTCATCAAAGTGTATATTCCAACTCTGAGATGCTTGCACCAGTCCATAGATGGATCACCGGAGCTTGCACACTTTGTTAGCACCTTTAGGATTGAGAAAACCTTCTGGTTGCATCATATACAACTCTTATTTAATAAATCCATTAAGGAATGCAATTTTGACATCCATTTTCCAGATTTTATAAAATGCGGCAATTGCTAACATGATTCAGACAGACTTTGAGCATCGCTACGAGTGAGAAAATCTCATTGTAGTCAACACCTTGAACATGTCGAAAACCTTTTTGCGACAATTCGAGCTTTGTAGATAGTAACACTACTATCAGTGTCCGTCTTCCTCTTGAAGATCCATTTATTATCAATGGCTCGCCGATCATCGGGCAAGTCAATCAAAGTCCATACTTTGTTCTCATACATGGATCCTATCTCAGATTTCATGGCCTCAAGCCATTTATCGGAATCTGGGCTCATCATTGCTTCCTCATAGTTCGTAGGTTTGTCATGGTCTAGTAACATGACTTCAAGAACAGGATTACCGTACCACTCTGGTGCGGAATGTGCTCTGGATGACTACGGGGTTTGGTAGAAACTTGATCCGAAGTTTCATGATCATTATCATTAGCTTCCTTACTAGTTGGTGCAGGCATCACGTGAACGGTTTTCTGTGATGATCTACTTTCATATTCGAGAGAAGGTACAATTACCTCATCAAGTTCTACTTTCCTCCCACTCACTTCTTTCAAGAGAAACACCTTCTCTAGAAAGGATCCACTCTTAGCAATAAAGATCTTGCCTTCAAATATGTGATAGAAGGTGTACCCAACAATTTCTTTTGGGTATCCTATGAAGACGCACTTCTTCGATTTTGGGTTCGAGCTTATTAGGCTGAAGATTTTTCACATAAGCATCGCAAACCCAAACTTTAAGAAATGACAACTTAGGTTTCGTGCTAAACCACGGTTCATATGGTGTCGTCTTAATGGATTTATACGGTGCCCTTTTTAACGTGAATGCAGCTGTCTCTAATGCATAACCCCAAAACAATAGTGGTAAATCAGTAAGAGACATCATAGATCGCACCATATTTAATAAAGTATGGTTACGACGTTCGGACACACCATTATGCTGTGGTGTTCTAGGTGGCGTGAGTTGTGAAACTATACCACATTGTTTTAAATGAAGGCCAAACTCGTAATTCAAATATTCGCCTCCGTGATCAGATCGTAGAAACTTTATTTTCTTGTTACGATGATTCTCCACTTCACTCTGAAATTCTTTGAACTTCTCAAACGTTTCAGACTTGTGTTTCATTAAGTAGATATACTGATATCTGCTCAAATCATCTGTGAAGGTCAGAAAATAATGATACCCGCCGCGAGCCTCAACACTCATTGGACCACACACATCGGTATGTATTATTTCCAATAAGTCATTGGCTTGCTCCATTGTTCCAGAGAATGGAGTTTTAGTCATCTTGCCCATGAGGCATGGTTTGCAAGTATCAAATGATTCATAATCAAGTGATTCCAAAAGTCCATTTGAATGGAGTTTCTTCATGCGCTTTACACCAATATGACCTAAACGGCAGTGCCACAAACATGTTGCACTATCATTATTAACTTTGCATTTTTGGCATCAATATTATGGATATGCGTATTACTGCGACCGAGATTCATTAAACCATTTACATTGGATGTAAGACCATAGAAGGTTTTATTCATGTAAACAGAACAATAATTATTCTCTGACTTAATGAATAACCATATCTCAATAAACATGATCCAATCATATTCATGTTCAACACAAACACCAAATAACATTTATTTAGGTCCAATACTGATCCCGAAGGTAGAGGGAGTATGCGATGGTGATCTTATCAACCTTGGAATCACTTCCAACACACATCGTCACCTCGCCCTCAACTAGTCCTCCTGTTTCGAGTTACTAATCATAGCAACTGGACCGGTATCAAATACCTAGGGGCTACTATGAACACTAGTAAAGTACACAACAATAACATGTATATCATATATACCTTTGTTCACTTTGCCATCCTTCTTATCCGCCAAGTATTTGGGGCAGTTCCGCTTCCAGTGAGCATTTCTTTTGCAGTAGAAGCACTCAATTTCAGGCTTGGGTCTAGCTCTAGGCTTCTTCATGGGAGTGGAAACTTGCTTGCCATTATTCTTGAAGTTCCCATTCTTTTCCTTTGCCCCTATTCTTGAAACTAGTGGTCTTGTTAACCATCAACACTTGGTGCTCTTTCTTGATTTCTACCTTCGCCGATTTCAGCATCACGAAGAGCTCGGGAATTGTTTTTGTCATCCCTTGGATATTATAGTTTATCACGAAGTTCTAGTAGCTTGGTGATAGTGACTAGAGAACTCTGTCAATCACTATCTTATCTGGAAGATTAACTCCCACTTGATTCAAGCGATTGTAGTACTCAGACATTCTGAGCAGATGCTCACTGGTTGAGCTATTCTCCTCCATCTTGTAGGCAAAGTTCTTGTCAGAGGTCTCATACCTCTCGACTCGGGCATGAGTCTGAAATACCAATTTTAGCTCTTGGAACATCTTATATGCAACATGGCGTTCAAAACTTTTTTGAAGTCCTGGTTCTAAGCCGTAAAGCATGGCACACTAAACTATCAAGTAGTCATCATACCGAGCTTGCCAGACGTTCATAACGTCTGCATCTGCTCCTGCAATAGGTCCATCACCTAGCGGTGCATCAAGGACATAATTCTTCTATGAAGCAATGAGGATAATCCTCAGATCCCAGACCTAGTCCGCATCATTGCTACTATCATCTTTCAACTTATTTTTCTCTAGGAACATATCAAAAATAAATGGGGAGCTACATCGCAAGCTATTGATCTACAACATAGATATGCAAATACTATCAAGACCGAGTTCATGATAAATTAAGTTCTATTAATCATATTAATTAAGAACTCCCACTTAGATAGACATCCCTGTAGTCATCTAAATGATCACATGATCCATATCAACTAAACCATGTCCGATCATCACGTGAGATGGAGTAGTTTTCAATGGTGAACATCTCTATGTTGATCATATCTACTATATGATTCACGTTCGACCTTTCGGTCTTAGCATTCCGAGGCCATATCTGCATATGCTAGGCTCGTCAAGTTTAACCCGAGTATTCTGCATGTGCAAAACTGGCTTGCACCCGTTGTATGTGAATGTAGAGCTTATCACACCCAATCATCACGTGGTGTCTCAGAACGACGAACTATAGCAACGGTGCATACTCAGGGAGAACACTTATACCTTGAAATTTAGTGAGGGATCATCTTATAATGCTACCGCCGTAATAAGAAAAATAAGATGCACAAAAAGATAAACATCACATGCAATCAAAATATGTGACATGATATGGCCATCATCATCTTGTGCCTTTGATCTCCATCTCCAAAGCACCGTCATGATCACCATCGTCACTGGCTTGACACCTTGATCTCCAGCGTAGTGTCGTTGTCATCTCGCCAACTATTGCTTTTACGACTATCGCTACCGCTTAGTGATAAAGTAAAGCAATTACATGGCGATTGCATTTCATACAATAAAGCGACAACCATAAGGCTCCTGCCAGTTGCCGATAACTTTTACAAAACATGATCATCTCATACAACAATTTATATCTCATCACATCTTGACCATATCACATCACAACTGTTGGGGAACATAGCAATAATTCAAAATTTTCCTACGTGTCACCAAGATCATTCTAGGAGATGCTAGCAATGAGAGAGAGGGAGTGAATCTTCATACCCTTGAAGATCGCTAAGCGGAAGCATTACAAGAACGCGGTTGATGGAGTCATACTCGCGGCGATTCAAATCGCAGAAGATCCGATCTAGCGCCGAACGGACGGCGCCTCCGCGTTCAACACACGTACAGCCCGGGGACGTCTCCTCCTTCTTGATCCAGCAAGGGGAGAGGAGAAGTTGGGGGAG
Organism: Aegilops umbellulata; assembly: GCA_032464435.1. Taxonomy (NCBI): domain Eukaryota; kingdom Viridiplantae; phylum Streptophyta; class Magnoliopsida; order Poales; family Poaceae; genus Aegilops; species Aegilops umbellulata. The sequence goes on along the minus strand of CP136059.1, from coordinate 268,441,654 downwards.
GACTCCGGCAGCACGACGGCGTGGTGTTGGAGCTTGTGGTATTCCTGCAGGGCTTCGCCAAGCTCTACGGAGGAGAAGGAAGAGTTGGAGGAGAGAGGGGCTGCGCCAGGGAAGGGGTGCGGCTGCCCTCTCTCTCCCTCACTATATATAGAGGGAAGGGGGGTGGAGGAGGCACCCTAGGGTTCCCTAGGGGAGGGGTGGCGGCCACAGGGGAAACCCTAGATGGGTTTGGGCGCCCCCACCCCTAGGAAACTTGCCCCCCAAGCCGGGAGGGGTGGCTGCCCTAGGGGAGGCGCCCCGACCTCTCCAGGTTACATGAGAGGGGTTGGGAGGGGCGCACAACCCCTTAGTGGGCTGGTGTGCCCCCTCCCCTTGGCCCATAAGGCCCCCCAACGCTTGCTGGGGCCTCTGAAACACCTTTCGATCACGCTGGTCATCACCCGGTACTCCCAGAACAATTCCGGACTCCAATACCCGTCGTCCAATACATCGATCTTCACCTTCGGACCATTGCGGAGTTGCTCGTCACGTCCGGGATCTCATCCGGGACTCTGAACAACCTTCGGTAACCACATACTATTTCCCATAACAACTCTAGCGTCACCGAACCTTAAGTGTGTAGACCCTACGGGTTCGGGAACCATGCAGACATGACCGAGATACCTCTCCGGCCAATAACCAATAGCGGGATCTGGATACCCATACTGGCTCCCACACGTTCCACGATGATCTCATCGGATGAACCACGATGTCGGGGATTTGATCAATCCCGTATTCAAATCCCTTTGTCAATTGGTATGTTACTTGCCCGAGATTCGATCCTCGGTATCCCAATACCTCGTTCAATCTCGTTACCGGCAAGTCACTTTACTCGTTCTGTAATGCATGATCCCGTGACTAACTGCTTAGTCACGTTGAGCTCATTATGATGATGCATTACCGAGTGGGCCCAGAGATACCTCTCCGTCATACGGAGTGATAAATCCCAGTCTCGATTCGTACCAACCCAACAGACACTTTTGGAGATACCTGTAGTGCACCTTTATAGACACCCAATTACATTGTGACGTTTGGTACACCCAAAGCATTCCTATGGTATCCGGGAGTTGCACAATCTCATGGTCTAAGGAAATGATACTTGACATTAGAAAAGCTTTTAGCAAACGAACTACACGATCTTGTGCTATGCTTAGGATTGGGTCTTGTCCATCACATCATTCTCCTAATGATGTGATCCAGTTATTAATGACATCTAATGTCCATGGTCAGGAAACCATAACCATCTATTGATCAACGAGCTAGTCAACTAGAGGCCCACTAGGGACATGTTGTGGTCTATGTATTCACACATGTATTACGGTTTCCAGTTAATACAAGTATAGCATGAAATATAGACAATTATCATGAACAAGGAAATACAATAATAACCATTTTATTATTGCCTCTAGGGCATATTTCCAACAGTCTCCCACTTGCACTAGAGTCAATAATCTAGTTCACATCACTATGTGATTGTAATGAATCCAACACCCATGGGTTTGATCATATCTCGCTTGTGAGAGAGGTTATTAGCCAACGGGTCTGAACCTTTCAGATCCGTGTGTGCTTTACAAATCTCTATGTCATCTTTTATATGCAGCTACCACGCGCTACTTGGAGCTATTCCAAATATCTGCTCTACTATACTAATCTAGTTTACTACTCAGAGTCATCCGGATTAGTGTCAAAGTTTGCATCGACGTAACCCTTTACGGCGAACTCTTTTACCACCTCCATAATCGAGAAAATTCCTTAGTCCACTAGTTACTAAGGATAAGTTCGACCGCTGTCATGTGATCCATTCCTGGATCACTCTTGTACCCCTTGACTAACTCATGGCAAGGCACACTTTAGGTGCGATACACAGCATAACATACTATAGAGCCTAGTCTAAAGCATAGGGGATGACCTTCGTCCTTTCTCTCTCTTCTGCCGTGGTCAGGTCTTGACTCTTACTCAATACTCACACCTTGTAACACAGCCAAGAACTCCTTCTTTGCTGATCTATTTGAACTCCTTCAAAATCTTGTCATAGTATGTATTCATTTGAAAGTACTATTAAGCGTTTTTTGATCTATCCTTATAGATCTTGATGCTCAATGTTCAAGTAGCTTAATCCAGGTTTTCTATTGAAAAACACTTTTCAAATAACCCTATATGCTTTCCAGAAATTCTACATCATTTCTGATCAACAATATGTCAACAACATATACTCATCAGAAATTCTATAGTGCTCCCACTCACTTCTTTGGAAATACAAGTTTCTCATAAACTTTGTATAAACCCGAAATCTTTGATCATCTCATCAAAGCGTATATTCCAACTCCGAGATGCTTAATCCAGTCCTTAGAAGGATTGCTGGAGCTTTGCATACTTGTTAGCATCTTTTAGGATTGACAAAAATCTTCTGGTTGTATCACATACAACCTTTCCTCAAGAAAATTGTCGAGGAAACAATGTTTTGACATCCTATCTGCAAGATTTCATAAATAATGCAGTAACTGCTAATACAATTCCAACAGACTCTTAGCATCGCTACGAGTGAGAAAGTCTCACCGTAGTCAACTCCTTGAACTTGTCGGAAAACATCTTAATGACAAGTCGAGCTTTCTTAATGGTGATACTTACCATCATTGTCCGTCTTCCTTTTAAAATCCATCTGCACCCAACATCCTTACGACCATCAAGTAGTTCTTCCAAAGTCTATACTTTGTTTTCATACATGGATCCTCTCGGATTTTATGGCCTCGAGCCATTCGTCGGAATACGGGCCCACCATCGCTTCTCCATAGCTCGTAGGTTCATTGTTGTCTAGCAACATGACTTCCAAGACAGGATTACGTACCACTCCGAAGTAGTACGCATCCTTGTCGACCTACGAGGTTTGGTGGTGACTTGATCCGAAGTTTCATGATCACTATAATAAGCTTCCACTTCAATTGGTGTAGGCGTCACAGGAACAACTTCTTGTGCCCTGCTACACACTAGTTGAAGTGGCGGTTCAATAACCTCATCAAGTCTCCGCCATCCTCCCGCTCAATTTTTTTGAGAGAAACTTTTCCTCGAGAAAGGACCATTTCTAGAAACAATCACTTTTGCTTCCTTATCCAAAAAAGGAGGTATACCCAACTGTTTTGGGTGTCCTATGAAGATGCATTTATCCACTTTGGGCTCGAGCTTATCAGGCTAAACCTTTTTCACATAAGCGTCGCAGCCCCAAACTTTTAAGAAATGACAGCTTAGGCTTCTCTAAACCATAGTTCATACGGTGTCATCTCAACGGAATTACGTGGTGCCCTATTTAAAGTGAATGCGGTTGTCTCTAATGCATAACCCATAAACGATAGTGGTAATTCGATAAGAGACATCATAGTATGCACCATATCCAATAGGGTGTAGCTATGATGTTCGGACACATCATTACAATATAGTGTTCCAGGCGGTATTAGTCGTGAAACAATTTCCACAATGTCTTAATTGTGTGCCAAACTCGTAACTCAGATATTCATCTCTGTGATCATATCATAGACATTTTATCCACTTGTCACGACGATCTTCAACTTCACTCTGAAATTACTTGAACCTTTCTATAATTCAGACTTGTGTTTCATCAAGTAAATATACTTAGCATCTACTCAAATCATCTGTGAAGTAAGAACATAACGATATCCACTGCGTGCCTCAGCACTCATTGGACTGCACACATCAAAATGTATTACTTCCAACAAGTTGCTTTCTTGTTCCATCTTACTGAAAAACGAGGCCTTTCTGTCATCTCGCCCATGTGGTATGATTTGCATGTCTCAAGTGATTCAAAATCAAGTGAGTCCAAACGATCCATCTGTATGGAGTTTCTTCATGCATATATACCAATAGACATGGTTCGCATGTCTCAATCTTTTAAAACCAAGTGAGTCCAAAGATCCATCAACATGGAGCTTCTTCATGCGTTTTATACCAATATGACTCAAATTGCAGTGCCACAAGTATGTGGTACTATCATTACTATCTTATATCTTTTGGCATGAACATGTGTATCACTACGATCGAGATTTAATAAACCATTCATTTTAGGTGCAAGACCATTGAAGGTATTATTCAAATAAACAAAGCAACCATTATTCTCCTTAAGTGAATAACCGTATTGCGATAAACATAATCCAATCATGTATATGCTCAACGCAAACACCAAATAACAATTATTTAGGTTTAACACCAATCCCGATGGTAGAGGGAGCATGCGATGTTTGATCACATCAACCTCGGAAAAATACTTCCAACACACATCGTCATCTCACCTTTAGCTAGTCTTCGTTTATTCCGTAGCTTTTATTTCGAGTTACCAACACTTAGCAACCGAACCGGTATCTAATACCCTGGTGCTACTAGGAGTACTAGTAAAGTACACATTAATATAATGTATATCCAATATACTTCTGTCGACCTTACCAGCCTTCCCATCTACCAAGTATCTAGGGTAGTCCTGCTTCAGTGACCGTTCCCCTCATTACAGAAGCACTTAGTCTCGGGTTTGAGTTCTACCTTGGATTTCTTCACTAGAGCAACAACTGATTTTCCGTTTCATGAAGTATCCCTTCTTGCCCTTCTTGAAACTAGTGGTTTTACTAACCATCAACAATTGATGCTCCTATTTGATTTCTACTTTCGCGGTGTCAAACATCGCGAATAGCTCAAGGATCATCATATCTATCCCTGATATTTTATAGTTCATCACAAAGCTCTAGTAGCTTGGTGGCAATGACTTTGGAGAACCATCACTATCTCATCTGGAAGATTAACTCCCACTCGATTCAAGCGATTGTAGTACTCATACAATCTGAGCACATGCTCAACGATTGAGCTTTTCTCCTTATTTTGCAGGCTTAAGAAACTTGTCAGAGGTCTCATACCTCTTGACGTGGGCACTAGCCTGAAATCCCAATTTCAGTCCTTGGAACATCTCATATGTTCTGCGATGTTTCAAAAATGTCTTTGGTGCCTCAATTCTAAACCATTTAGCATTACACACTGAACTATCATGTAGTCATCAAAACGTGTATGTCAGATGTTCGCAACATCCACAACCGACACTCGAGGTTCAGCACACTGTGCGGTGCATTAAGGACATAATCCTTCTGTGCAGCATTGAGGACAATCCTCAGTATACGGACCCAGTCCGCATAATTGCTACTGTCAACTTTCAACTAAATTTTCTCTAGGAACATATCTTAAACAGTAGAATTAAAGCGTAAGCTACGACATAATTTGCAAAGACCTTTTGACTATGTTCATGATAATTAAGTTCATCTAATCAAATTATTTAATGAACTCCCACTTAGATAGACATCCCTCTAGTCATCTAAGTGATACATGATTCGAGTCAACTAGGCTGTGTCCGATCATCACGTGAGACAGACTAGTCATCATCGGTGAACATCTTCATGTTGATCGCATCTACCATACGACTCATGTTCGACCTTTCGGTCTCTCGTGTTCCGAGGCCATGTCTGTGCATGCTAGGCTCGTCAAGTCAACCTAAGTGTTTCGCATGTGTAAATCTGGCTTACACCCGTTGTATGCGAACGTTAGAATCTATCACACCCGATCATCACGTGGTGCTTCGAAACAATGAACCTTCGCAACGGTGCACAGTTAGGGGGAACACTTTCTTGAAATTATTGCGAGGGATCATCTTATTTATGCTACTGTCGTTCTAAGCAATAATATGTAAGCATGATAAACATCACATGCAAATCATAAAGTGACATGATATGGCCAACATCATCTTGCGCCTTTTGATCTCCATCTTCGAGGTGCGGCATGATCACCTTCGTCACCGGCATGACACCATGATCTCCATCATCATGATCTCCATCATCGTGTCTTCACATGAAGTTGTCTCGCCAACTATTACTTCTACTACTATGGCTAACGGTTAGCAATAAAGTAAAGTAATTACATGGCGTTTTTCATTGACACGCAGGTCATACAATAAATTAAGACAACTCCTATGGCTCCTGCTGGTTGTCATACTCATCGACATGCAAGTCGTGATTCCTATTACAAGAACATGATCAATCTCATACATCACATATATATAATTCATCACATCCTTTTGGCCATATCACATCACATAACATACCCTACAAAAACAAGTTAGACGTCCTCTAACTGTTGTTGCATGTTTTACGTGGCTGCTATGGGTTTCTAGCAAGAACGTTTTTTTACCTACGCAAAAGCCACAATGGTGATATGCCAATTGCTATTTACCCTTCATAAGGACCCTCTTCATCTAATCCGATCCGACTAAAGTGGGAGAGACAGACACCCGCTAGCCACCTTATGCATCAAGTGCATGTCAGTCGGCGGAACATGTCTCACGTAAGTGTACGTGTAAGGTCGGTCCGGGCCGCTTCATCCCACAATGCCGACGAATCAAGATAAGACTAGTAACGGCAAGAAAATTGAACAAATCATCTCCCACAACTACTTTGTGTTCTACTCGTGCATAGAATCTACGCATAGACCTAGCTCATGATGCCACTGTTGGGGACGTAGCAATAATTCATAATTTTCCTACGTGTCACCAAGATCAATCTAGGAGATGCTAGCAATGATAGAGAGGGAGTGAATCTTCATACCCTTTAAGATTGCTAAGCAGAAGCGTTACAAGAACGCGGTTGATGGAGTCGTACTTGCGGCGATTCAAATCGCGGAAGATCCGATCTAGCGCCAAACGGATGCCGCCTCCGCATTCAACACACGTACAACCTGGGGACGTCTCCTCCTTCTTGATCCAGCAAGGCGAGAGGAGAAGTTGAGGGAGGACTCCGGCAGCACGACGGCGTGGTGTTGGAGCTTGTGGTATTCCTGCAAGGCTTGGCCAAGCTCTACGGAGGAGAAGGAAGAGTTGGAGGAGAGAGGGGCTGCGCCAGGGAAGGGGTGCGGCTGCCCTCTCTCTCCCTCACTATATATAGGGGGAAGGGGGTGGAGGAGGTGCCCTAGGGTTCCCTAGGGGAGGGGTGGAGGCCACAGGGGAAACCCTAGATGGGTTTTGGCGCCCCCACCCCTAGGAAACTTGCCCCCCAAGCCGGGAGGGGTGGCTACCCTAGGGGAGGCGCCCCCACCTCTCCAGGTTACGTGAGAGGGGTTGGGAGGGGCGCACAGCCCCTTAGTGGGCTGGTGTGCCCCCTCCCCTTGGCCCATAAGGTCCCCAATGCTTGCCGGGGCCTCCGAAACACCTTTTGGTCACGTTGGTCGTCACCCGGTACTCCCAGAAGAATTCCGGACTCCAATACCCTTCGTCCAATATATCGATCTTCACCTCTGAACCATTCTGGAGTTCCTTGTCATGTCCAGGATCTCATCCGGGACTCCGAACAACCTTCAGTAACCACATACTATTTCCCATAACAACGCTAGCGTCACCGAACCTTAAGTGTGTAGACCCTACGGGTTCGGGAACCATGCAGACATGACCGAGATACCTCTCCGGCCAATAACCAATAGCGGGATCTGGATACCCATATTGGCTCCCACACGTTCCACGATGATCTCATCGGATGAACCATGATGTCGGGGATTTGATCAATCCCGTATTTAATTCCCTTTGTCAATCGGTATGTTACTTGCCCGAGATTCGATCGTCGGTATCCCAATACCTCGTTCAATCTCGTTACTGGCAAGTCACTTTACTCGTTCCGTAATGCATGATCCCATGACTAACCGCTTAGTCACATTGAGCTCATTATGATGATGCATTACCGAGTGGACCCATAGATACCTCTCCGTCATACGGAGTGATAAATCCTAGTCTCGATTTGTACCAACCCAACAGACACTTTCGGAGATACCTGTAGTGCACATTTATAGCCACCCAGTTACGTTCTGACGTTTGGTACACCCAAAGCATTCCTACGGTATCCGGGAGTTGCACAATCTCATGGTCTAAGGAAATGATACCTGACATTAGAAAAGCTTTTAGCAAACGAACTACACGATCTTGTGCTATGCTTAGGATTGGGTCTTGTCCATCACATCATTCTCCTAATGATGTGATCCCGTTATTAATGACATCTAATGTCCATGGTCAGGAAACCATAACCATCTATTGATCAACGAGCTAGTCAACTAGAGGCTCACTAGGGACATGTTGTGGTCTATGTATTCACACATGTATTACGGTTTCCAGTTAATACAATTATAGCATGAACAATAGACAATTATCATGAACAAGTAAATACAATAATAACCATTTTATTATTGCCTCTAGGGCATATTTCCAACAGTCTCCCACTTGCACTAGAGTCAATAATCTAGTTCACATCGCCATGTGATTAACACTCATAGTTCACATCACCATGTGACTAACACCCAAAGAGTTTACTAGAGTCAATAATCTAGTTCGCATCACATGTGATTAAGACTCAATGAGTTCTGGGGATTGATCATGTTATGCTTGTGAGAGAGGTGTTAGTCAACGGTTCTACAACATTCAGATCTGTATGTACTTCACAAATCTCTATGTCCTATCATAGATGTTGCTTCCACGCTCCACTTGGAGCTATCCCAAATGGTTGCTCCACTATACATATCCGGTTTGCTACTCAGAGTCATCTGGGTAGGTGTTAAAGCTTGCATGGACGTAACCCTTTACGCCGAACTCTTTATCACCTCTAAAACCGAGAAACATTTCCTTATTCCTCTAAGGACAATTTTGACCGCTGTCTAATGATCCATTCCTGGATCACTTTTGTACCCCCTTGCCAGACACGTGGCAAGGCACATATTAGGTGTGGTACACAACATGGCATATCGTATAGAGCCTATGGCTAAGGCATAGGGGACGACTTTCGTCCTTTCTCTTTCTTCTGCCGTGGTCGAGCTTCAAGTCTTAACTTCACACCTTACAACTCAGGCAAGAACGCCTTCTTTGAGTGATCCATCTTGAACTCCTTCAAGATCATGTCAAGGTATGTGCTCTGTGAAAGTCTTATCAGGCGTCTTGATCTATCTCTATAGATCTTGATACCCAACATGTAAGCAGTTTTACACAGGTCTTCCTTTGAAAAACTCCATTCAAACAACCCTTTATGCTTTCTAGAAATTCTATATCATTTCTGATCAACAATATGTCATCCACATATATTTATCAAAATGTTGTAGTGCTCCCACTCACTTTCTTGCAAATACAAGTTTCTTGCAAACTTTGTATAAACCCAAATGCTTTGATCACCTCATCAAAGCGTATGTTCCAACTCCGAGATGCTTGCTCCAGTCCATAGAAGGACCGCCGGAGTTTGCATACCTTTTAGCATCCTTAGGATCGACAAAACCTTCTGGTTGTATCACATACATCCTTTCCTCATGGAAACCGTCAAGGAAACTTTGTTTTGACATCCATCTGCCAGATTTCGTAAATGAAAATGTAGCAACTGCTAACATAATTCTAACAAACTTTAGCATCGCTATGATTGCGAAACTCTCATCATAGTCATCTCCTTGAACTTGTCGAAAACTTCTTTGAGACAAGTCGAGCTTCATAAATGGTGACATTACCATTAGCGTCTGTCTTCTTCTTAAAGATCCATTTATTCTCAATGGCTTGCCGATCATCGGGCAAGTCCGCCAAAGTCCATACTTTGTTCTCATACATGGATCCTATCTCGGATTTCATGGCTTCCAGCCATTTGTTGGAATCCGGGCCCACCATCGCTTCTCCATATTCTCGCCAACTATTGCTTCTATGACTATTGCTACCGCTTAGTGATAAAGTAAAGCAATTACATGGCGATTGCATTTCATACAATAAAGCGACAACCATAAGGCTCCTGCCAGTTGCCGATAACTTCTAAAAAACATGATCATCTCATACAACAATTTATATCTCATCACGTCTTGACCATATCACATCACAACATGCCTTGCAAAAATATTTAGACGTCCTCTACTTTGTTGTTGCAAGTTTTACGTGGCTGCTACGGGCTTCTAGAAAGAACCATTCTTACCTACGCATGAAAACCACAATGATTTTTCGTGAAGTGTGCTGTTTTAACCTTCAACAAGGACCGGCCGTAGTCAAATTCGATTCAAGTAAAGTTGGAGAAACAGACACCCGCCAGCCACCTGTGTGCAGAGCACATCGGTAGAACCGGTCTCATGAACGTGGTCATGTAATGTTGGTCCGGGCCGCTTCATCCAACATTACCGCCGAGTCAAAATAAGACGTTGATGGTAAGCAATATGACTATTATCGCCCACAACTCATTGTGTTCTACTCGTGCATATCATCTACGCATAATCTGGCTCTGATACCACTGTTGGGGAACGTAGCATGCAATTTCAAAAAAAAATCCTACAATCACGCAATATCTATCTAGGAGATGCATAGCAACGAGATGGGAAGAGTGTGTCCACATACCCTCATAGACCGAAAGCGGAAGCGTTAATATAACGCGGTTGATGTAGTCGAACGTCTTCGCGATCCAACCGATCTAGTACCGAATGTATGACACCTCCGAGTTCTGCACACGTTTAGTTCGATGACGTCCTCGAACTCTTGATCCATTAGAGGGTCGAGGAAGAGTTCCGTCAGCACGACGGCGTGACAACAGTGTTGGTGATGTGATCCGCGCAGGGCTACGCCTAAGCACTACGACGCTATGACCGAAGGAGTAAACTGTGGAGGGGAGCACCGCACATGGCTAAGAGAATTCTTGGTGTGCCTTGATGACCACAAGTATAGGGGATCTATCATAGTCCTTTCGATAAGTAAGAGTGTCGAACCCAATGAGGAGCAGAAGGAAATGATAAGCGGTTTTCAGCAAGGTATTCTCTACAAGTACTGAAATAAGTGGTAACAGATAGTTTTGTGATAGGATAATTTGTAACGAGCAACAAGTAACAAATGTAAATAAAGTGCAGCAAGGTGGCCCAATCCTTTTTGTAGCAAAGGACAAGCCTGGACAAACTCTTATATAAGGAAAAGCGCCCCCGAGGACACATGGGAATATCGTCAAGCTAGTTTTCATCATGTTCATATGATTCGCGTTCGATACCTTGATAATTTGATATGTGGGTGGACCGGTGCTTGGGTGCTGTTCTTACTTGAACAAACATCCCACTTATGATTAACCTCTATTGCAAGCATCCGCAACTACAACAAAAGTATTAAGGTAAACCTAACCATAGCATGAAACATATGGATCCAAATCAGCCCCTTACGAAGCAACTTATAAACTAGGGTTTAAGCTTCTGTCACTCTAGCAACCCATCATCTACTTATTACTTCCCAATGCCTTCCTCTAGGCCCAAATAATGGTGAAGTGTTATGTAGTCGACGTTCACATAACACCACTAGAGGCTAGACAACATACATCTCATCAAAATATCGAACGAATACCAAATTCACATGACTACTAATAGCAAGACTTCTCCCTTGTCCTCAGGAACAAACGTAACTACTCACAAAGCATATTCATGTTCATAATCAGAGGGGTAATAATATGCATAAAGGATCTGAACATATGATCTTCCACCAAATAAACCAACTAGCATCAACTACAAGGAGTAATCAACACTACTAGCAACCTACTAGCACCAATCCCGGACTTGGAGACAAGAATTGGATACAAGAGATGAACTAGGGTTTTGAGATGAGATGGTGCTGGTGAAGATATTGATGGAGATTGCCCTCTCCCGATGAGAGGAGCGTTGGTGATGACGATGGCCCTAGGGGGCGCGCCCTAGGGGGGTGCCCCCACCCTCGTGGACAGGGTGTGGGCCCCCTGGTCTTCATCTTTGGCGAGGATTTCTTATTATTTATAATAAGATATCCCGTGGAGTTTCAGGACTTTTGGAGTTGTGCAGAATAGGTCTATAATATTTGCTCCTTTTCCAGCCCAGAATTCCAGCTGCCGGCATTCTCGCTCTTTATGTAAACCTTGTAAAATAAGAGAGAATAGCCATAAGTATTGTGACATAATGTGAAATAACAGCCCATAATGCAATAAATATCGATATAAAAGCATGATGCAAAATGGACGTATCATGCCTTTGGGGTACCCCCCGCCCCCGTATATAAAGGAGGGGAGGAGGAGGCCGGTGGCCAGGAGGGGCGCACCAAGGGGGGAGTCCTACTTGGACTCCTTTTCCAAGTAGGATTCGCCCCCCTTTTCCTTTCTCCACCAGAGGGAAAAGGAAGGAGAGGGAGAGGGAGAGGGAAAGGGGGGCGCCGCCCCTCCCCTTAGTCCAATTCGGACTGCCATGGGGGGGGGCACGGCCACCCCTTGCGGCCCTCCTCTCTCTCCACTAAGGCCCAATATTACCCCGGGGGGTTCCGGTAACCCCTCGGTACTCCGGTAGAATACCCGAATCATTCAGAACCATTCTGATGTCCGAATACAACCTTCCAATATATGAATGTTTACCTCTTGACCATTTCAAGGCTCCTCGTCATGTCCGTGATCTCATCCGGGACTCTGAACAAACTTCGGTCACCAAAACACATAACTCATAATACAAATCGTCATCAAATGTTAAGCGTGCGGACCCTACGGGTTCGAGAACTATGTAGACATGACCGAGACACATCTCCGGTCAATAACCAATAGCGGAACCTGGATGCTCATATTGGTTCCTACATATTCTACGAAGATCTTTATCGATCAAACCGCATAACAACATACGTCATTCCTTTTGTCACCGGTATGTTACTTGCCTGAGTTTCGATCATTGGTATCATCATACCTAGTTCAATCTCATTACCGGAAAGTCTCTTTACTCGTACTGTAATGCATCATCCTGCAACTAACTCATTAGTCACATTGCTTTCAAGGCTTAGAGTGATGTGCATTACCAAGAGGGCCCAGAGATACCTCTCCGATACACGGAGTGACAAACCCTAATCTTGATCTATGCCAACTCAACAAACACCTTCAGAGACACCTGTAGAGCATCTTTATAATCACCCAGTTACGTTTTGACGTTTGATAGCACACAAGGTGTTCCTCCGGTATTCGGGAGTTGCATAATCTCATAGTCAAAGGAATATGTATAAGTCATGAAGAAAGCAATAGCAATAGAACTTAACGATCATTATGCTAAGCTAACGGATGGGTCTTGTCCATCACATAATTATCCTAATGATGTGATCCTGTTCATCAAATGACAACACATGTCTATGGTCAGGAAACTTAACCATCTTTTGATTAACGAGCTAGTCAAGTAGAGGCATACTAGGGACACTTTGTTTTGTCTATGTATTCACACATGTATCAAGTTTCCGGTTAATACAATTCTAGCATGAATAATAAACATTTATCATGATATAAGGAAATATAAAATAACAACTTTATTATTGCCTTAGGGCATATTTCCTTCATTCATAGTAACCCCAGGGTATTTGATACCGGTTCAGTTGCTAAGATTAGTAACTCGAAACAGGAGTTGCAAAATGAACAGAGACTAGTTAAGGGCAAGGTGACGATGTTTGTTGGAAATGATTCCAAGGTTTATAAGATCACCATCGCACATTCCTTTTACCTTCGGGATTAGTGTTGAACCTAAAATAAATGTTATTTGGTGGTTGCGTTGAGCATGAATATGCTTGGATCATGTTTATTGCAATACGGTTATTCATTTAAGGCAAAGAATAATTGTTGTTCTGTTTACATGAATAAAACCTTCTATGGTCATACACTTAATATAAATGGTTTATTGAATCTCGATCGTAGTGATACACATATTCATAATATTGATGCCAAAAGATGCAAAGTTGATAATGATAGTGCCGCATACTTGTGGCACCGCCGTTTAGGTCATATTGGTGTAAAGCACATGAAGAAACTCCATGCGGATGGACTTTTGGAATCACTTGATGCTTGTAAACCATGCCTCATGGGAAATATGACTAAGACTCCGTTCTCCGGAACAATGGAGCGAGCCACTGACTTATTGGAAATAATACATCCCGATGTATGCGGTCCGATAAGTGTTGAGGCTCGCGGCGGGTATCGTTATTCTCTAACCTTCACAGATGATTGAGCAGATATGGGTATATCTACTTAATGAAACACAAGTTTGAAACATTTGAAAAAGTTCAAAGAATTTTAGAGTGAAGTGGAGAATCATCGTAACAAGAAAATAAAGTTTCTACAATCTGATCACGGAGGCAAATATTTGAGTTACGAGTTTGGCCTTCATTTAAAACAATGTGGAATAGTTTCACAACTCACGCCACCTGGAACACCACAACGTAATGGTGTGTCCGAACGTCATAACCGTACTTTATTAGATATGGTGCGATCTATGATGTATCTTACCGATTTACCACTATCGTTTTGGGGTTATGCATTAGAGACAGCTGCATTCACGTTAAATAGGGCACCATCTAATCCATTGAGACGACACCGTATGAACTATGGTTTAGGAAGAAACCTAAGCTGTCATTTCTTAAAGTTTGGGGTTGCGATGCTTATGTGAAAAAGCTTCAGCCTGATAAGCTCGAACCTAAATCGGAGAAGTGTGTCTTCATAGGATACCGAAAAGAAACTATTGGGTATACCTTCTATCACAGATCTGAAGGCAAGATCTTTGTTGCTAAGAGTGGATCCTTTCTAGAGAAGGAGTTTCTCTCAAAAAAAGTGAGTGGGAGGAAAGTAGAACTTGATGATGTAACTGTACCTTCTCTTGAATTGGAAAGTTGCTCATCAGAGAAAACTGTTTCCGTGATGCCTACACCAACAAGAGAGGAAGTTAATGATAATGATCATAAAACTTCAGATCAAGTTACTACCGAACCTCATAGGTAACCAAGAGCATGTTTCCGCACCAGAGTGGTACGGTAATCCTATTCTGGAAGTCATGTTACTAGACCATGATGAACCTACGAACTATGAGGAAGCGATGATGAGCCCAGATTCCGCAAAATGGCTTGCGGCCATGAAATCTAAGATAGGATCCATGTATGAGAACAAAGTGTGGACTTTGGTGGACTTGCTCGATGATCGGCAAGCCATTGAGAATAAATGGATCTTCAAGAGGAAGACGGACAATGATGGTAGTGTTACTATCTACAAAGCTTGAATTGTCGCAAAATGTTTTCGACAAGTACAAGGTGTTGACTGCGATGAGATTTTCTCACTCTTAGTGTTGCTTAAGTCTGTCCGAATCATGTTAGCAATTACCGCACTTTATGAAATCTAGCAAACGGATGTCAAAACTGCATTCCCTAATGGATTTCTTAAAGAAGAGTTGTATATGATGCAACCAAAGGTTTTGTCGATCCTAAACGTGCTAACAAAGTGTGCAAGCTCCAGCGATCCATCTATGGAACTGGTGCAAGCATCTCGGAGTTGGAATATACACTTTGATGAGTTGATCAAAGCATATAGTTTTATACAGACTTGTGCTGAAGCCTGTATTTACAAGAAAGTGAGTGGGAGCATTACAGCCTTTCTGATAAGTATATGTGAATGACATATTGTTGATCAGAAATGATGTAGAATTTTCTGGAAAGCATAAAGGAGTGCTTGAAAGGAGTTTTTCAAAGAAAGACCTCGGTGAAGCTGCTTACATATTGGGCATCGAGATCTATAGAGATAGATCAAGACGCTTGATATGACTTTCGATGAGTACATACCTTGATAAGATTTTGAAGGAGTTCAAAATGGATTAGTCAAAGAAGGAGTTCTTGTCCGAGTTGTTAGGTGTGATGTTGAGTAAGACTCAAAACCCGACCACGGCAAAAAATAGAAAGAGAACAAAAGTCATTCCCTATGCCTCAGTCATAGGTTCTATGAAGTATGCTATGCTGTGTACCAGACCTATTGTGTACCTTGCCATGAGTTTGGAAAGGGGGTACGATAGTAATCCAGGAGTGGATCACTGGACAGTAGTCAAAGTTATCGTTAGTTACCTAAGAGGACTAAGGAAATATATTTCTTGGTTACGGAGGTTGAGGGAGTCCTGGATTAGGGGGTGTCCGGATGGTCGGACTATACCTTCAGCCGGACTCCTGGACTATGAAGATACAAGATTGAAGACTTCGTCCCGTGTCCGGAAGGGACTTTCCTTGGCGTGGAAGGCAAGCTTGGCGATGCGGATATTTAGATCTCCTACCATTGTAACCGACTTTGTGTAACCCTAACCCTCTCCGGTGTCTACATAAACCGGAGGGCTTTAGTCCGTAGGACAACATACAACAATCATACCATAGGCTAGCTTCTAGGGTTTAGCCTCCTTGATCTCGTGGTAGATCTACTCTTGTACTACCCATATCATCAATATTAATCAAGCAGGACGTAGGGTTTTACCTCCATTGAGAGGGCCCGAACCTGGGTAAAACTTCGTGTCCCTTGTCTCCTATTACCATCCGCCTAGACGCACAGTTCGGGACCCCTACCCGAGATCCGCCGGTTTTGACACCGACATTGGTGCTTTCATTGAGAGTTCCTCTGCGTCGTCGCTTTTAGGCCCGATGGCTCCTCCGATCATAAGTAACGATGCAGTCCAGGGTGAGACTTTTCTCCCCGAACAGATCTTCGTCTTCGGCATTCGCTTGGCCATCTGGAGCAGATCAAAAGCTACACCCCTAGCCATCAGGTTAGATTTGGAAGTTTAAACTACACGGCCGACGTCCGCGGGGACTTGATCTTCGACGGATTCGAGCCACAGCCGAGCGCGCTGCACTGTCGCGATGGGCATGATCTAGCT
Source organism: Aegilops umbellulata (assembly GCA_032464435.1). Taxonomy (NCBI): domain Eukaryota; kingdom Viridiplantae; phylum Streptophyta; class Magnoliopsida; order Poales; family Poaceae; genus Aegilops; species Aegilops umbellulata. Next base: position 268,424,902 of record CP136059.1, on the reverse strand, counting down.
CTGCCGCCGAACAGTGCCCTGGAAGCCGCGCACCCGACCCTTGATTCGGAACCAACTGCGCCGATCAAGGACGAGTGGTTGGACGCCGCTTCGGGGGCTGCGATCCCAACGGCGATCAAGCCGAACACCAGCCCCGAACTCCGCAAGGCCCGTGACTCCGTGGGGCCGGACTCCTCTCAGGAATCCAAGCCCTCCGCGCCCCTGCCGATCGAATCCGATTGGGCGTCGATCATGGAGTTTACCGCCACGGACATCTTTCAGCACTCGCCCTTTGGCGATATTCTGAAGTCATTAAAGTCTCTCTCTTTATCAGGAGAGCCCTGGCCGAACTGCGGTCAGCAAGGTTGGGATACGGACGACGAAGAAATTCAAAGCCCACCCACCACCCACTTTGTAGCCACTGTCGATGATTTAACCGACATACTCGACTTCGACTCCGAAGACATCGACGGTATGGACGCCGATGTAGGAGACAACCAAGAACAAGCACCTATAGGGCACTGGAAAGCCACCTCGTCGTATGACATATACATGGTGGATACACCAAAAGAAGGAGATGGCGATGGAACAGCGGGGGATGACCCCTCTAAGAAACAGCCTAAGCGCCGACGTCAGCGGCGCCGCTCTAAATCCCGCCAAAGCAAAAACGGTGATTCCGGCACAGGAGATAATAATACTCCTGATAGCGCCAAAGAACACCCCCTCTAGCAAGATTCAACACAGGAGGATGGAGAAGCCAGCCCTCACGAGAGAGCGGCAGACAGAGAGGTCGAGGATGATAATTATATGCCTCCCTCGGAAGACGAGGCAAGCCTCGACGACGACGAATTCGTCGTGCCAGAGGATCTCGTCGAACAAGAGCGTTTCAAACGCAGGCTTATGGCCGCGGCAAGCAGCCTTAAGAAAAAACAGCAACAACTTAGAGCTGATCAAGATTTGCTAGCCGACAGATGGACTGAAGTCCTTGCAGCCGAAGAGTATGAACTCGAACGCCCCTCCAAGAGCTACCCCAAGCACAGGCTGCTACCCCAATTAGACAAGGAAGCACCTAAACATACATCACCAGCGCATGATACGGCCGATCGGCCACCTCGTGGCCGCGACAAGAGAGGCCTCTCGGCCCTCCACTCAAGCCGCACCCCAGCGCCGTTCAAAACATTTTAAGGCACAGGAAAATGCGCCAGACCTGCGAGATATATTGGAGCACAAGGCAAAGCAAACAAGATCGATCTATGGATCGCGCGGACGCCCCACGGCACGTGATGGTGATCATCATTCCGGATATAATAAATCCGGCCGGGCCGGACACAATAGACAAAGCTCATTTGAGTTGCGTCGTGATATAGCCCAATACAGAGGCGCCGCACACCCCCTATGCTTCACAGATGAAGTAATGGATCATCAAATCCCTGAGGATTTCAAACCCGTGAACATCGAATCATACGATGGCACAACAGATCCCGCGGTATGGATCGAGGATTATCTCCTTCATATCCACATGGCCTGTGCGCTGATCTACACGCCATCAAATACCTCCCACTCAAACTCAAGGGACCAGCTCGGCATTGCTTAACAGCTTGCCAGCGGAATCAATCGGGTGTTGGGAGGACCTGGAAGCCGCATTCCTCGACAATTTCCAGGGCACCTATGTGCGACCACCGGACGCCGATGACCTAAGCCACATAATTCAGCAGCCAGAGGAATCGGCCAGGCAATTCTGGACACGGTTCCTAACAAAGAAAAACCAAACAGTCGACTGTCCGGACGCTGAGGCCCTAGCAGCCTTCAAGTATAATATCCGCGACGAGTGGCTTGCCCGGCACCTTGGACAGGAAAAGCCGAAATCCATGGCAGCACTCACGACGATCATGACCCGCTTTTGCGCGAGAGAAGACAGCTGGCTAACTCGTAGCAATAACTTGACCAAGAGCCTTGGTAATTCAGACACCAAGGACAACAGTGGCAGGTCGCGTCGGAACAAGCAAAAACGCCGCGTTAACAGCGACAACAACGAGGATACGGCAGTCAATGCCGGATTCAGAGGCTATAAATCCGGTCAGCGGAAAAAGCCATTCAAAAGAAATACTCAGGGCCCATCCAGTTTGGACCAAATACTCGACCGCTTGTGCCAAATACATGGCACCCCCGAAAAGCCAGCCAATCACACCAACAGAGATTGTTGGGTGTTCAAGCAGGTAGGCAAGCTAAATGCCAAAAATAGAGGCAAGGGGGTGCGTAGCGATGACGAGGAGGAGCCCCGGCCGCCGAACAACAGTGGACAGAAGGGTTTTCCCCCACAAGTGCAGACGGTGAACATGATATACGCAACCCACATCCCCAAGAGGGAGCAGAAGCGTGCGTTAAGGGACGTATATGTGATGGACCCAGTCACCCAAAAGTTCAACCCATGGTCCTCCTACCCGATCACCTTCGATCGAAGGGACCACCCCACTAGCACCCGTCATGGCGGATTCGCCGCATTGGTTCTAGACCCAATTATTGACGAATTTCATCTCACAAGAGTCCTTATGGACGGCGGCAGCAGCCTGAACCTGCTTTACCAGGATACAGTGCGGAAAATGGGCATAGATCCCTCGAGGATTAAGCCCACCAAAACGACCTTTAAAGGCGTCATACCAGGTGTAGAGGCCAACTGTACAGGCTCAGTCACACTTGAAGTGGTCTTCGGATCTCCGGATAATTTCCGAAGCGAGGAGTTAATCTTCGACATAGTCCCGTTCCGCAGTGGCTATCACGCACTGCTCGGGCGAACCGCATTCGCAAAGTTCAATGCGGTGCCGCACTACACATACCTTAAGCTCAAGATGCCAGGCCCTCGAGGAGTAATCACGGTCAATGGAAACACCGAACGCTCCCTTTGAACGGAGGAGCACACTGCGGCCCTCACAGCGGAAGTACAAAGCAGCCTCTCAAGGCAGCTCTCTAGTCCGGCCGTTAAACGTCCGGACATCGTCAAGCGCGCCCGGAGTAACCTACAACAAGACCGCCTCGCACATTCCGAGCAGGCGTAGCAACGCGGCCCCAACCCTAGCCCTCGCGAACTAGCGAAATCAGTGCCTCGCGTACATAACTACGCTCTCGAAATACCATGGGCACAGGGGGAGGGGCACCATCACGGCACGCCCGAAACACGGCTTAAACCGCACTAGGGGCTGCCGATTTCTTTATTTTCTCTTACTTTCAGGACTTCATACTTCGGAAGACCTGTTCGGCAATCCAACTGCCACTCAAACGATGCAAGAACCAGGGAAGCAGAAAAGCTACGCCGCATTATATAACTCCCAGGTGGTCTCTATCACGAGTAGTATACCTGTTTTGCATACTATTCCGCAGCCTGCCCCTGGAAAGGACATGTTAAATAGTCCCGCTTTTGCTTATCGCACTATTTGTATCGTTCTGCTTCGATCGCAGCCTTTCTATAAACAATGCATAGCTTTTGTCTACTTTCGCATTACTATTTTTTACAAATATATGTTCATTAACAACATGTTGCACCCGTACACTTTGGTACGGTCAATACGCCAGGGGCTTTAGTACCCCCTTATATGGTGTGAGAAGTCCGAACACTTAAACAAGTGCGGCACCCCGAACTTATAGCATTATATGCATCTGCTCCGAATCATGTCTTGGGTCAATAGTTGGGTTTGCCCGACTCCTATGTTTTGGTGCCTTACATTCCGTTGTATCGGCTAAGGTAGCACTAGGAGAACTACTGCGATTGTGCCCCAGTTGAGCTGGGCGGAGCACCTTAGTAGAGAAAGCTAAAACTGACTGTCATGATGAAACGAGAGACTGGTCGCTGTTCGAGAGGTTTTTGGAGTCCCTAAAGACTTATGCCGCTTAGAGCGAGGAGTCGGCTTTGTCCGGCCAAAGGCGTGGATAGCGCCCCGAACTTGGTCTTCCGAACACTAGGGGCTTCGCCGAAATTTAAAATTATAGAATTCTATGGCTAAGTGAGAGTGTTCAAGCACTATAGTCCGATTGCCTTGTTCGTTGTGCTGAGAGCCTCCCTCGAAGGACCCATACATGGGAAAAAGAGCGCTCAGGTTTCTCCCGAACACCCCAGCACTAGTGGCATGCGGGCAGAAGCCGACGACTCGCCATCTCTCAAATTTGATAAACGGCCACACAGAAGGTAATATTTTAAATTCAAAACGCATTGCTTAAGCGCACCTGAAAAAGTTTTAAGCGCACAGGATAACATGAGCGAGTTTACTCCAAAATTACATCCATGGAACATTCATCCGCCACAAGGCGGGCACCCTTCAGAACGTCCTTATAATAGTTCTCGGGCTTGCGATGCTCCTTCCCCGGCGGTAGCCCGTCCTTCACAAGCTTCTCACCATCCAGCTTGCCCCAGTGCACCTTAGCGCGGGCAAGGGCCCTACGGGCACCTTCAATGCAAACAGAGCGCTTGATGACCTCGAGCCTTGGACAGGCCTCCACCAGCCGCCGCACCAGCCCGAAGTAGCTCCCAGGCAGAGCCTCTCCAGGCCACAACCAAACTATGAGGCCCTTCATGGCTTGTTCGGCCGCCTTGTGGAGCTCGACCAGCTGCTTCAGCTGGTCGCTCAGGGGCACTGGGTGTCCGGCCTCAGCATACTGAGACCAGAACACCTTCTCCGTCGAGCTGCCCTCCCCGGCTCGATAGAATGCAGCGGCATCGGACACGCTACGGGGAAGATCTACGAATGCTCCTGAAGAGCTCCGGATTCGGGTAAGTAACAAGAAGCTCACTTTTACATGTTTGCTTTGCATAAAGAATGCCTTACCCGCCGCTATCTTTTTCACTGCATCCAACTCCTGGAGGGCCTTCTGGGATTCGGCCTTGGCAGATTTGGCATTTTCAATAGCCGTCGCGAGCTCGGACGCTCGCGTCTTTGAGTCAAGCTCCAAACTCTCATGTTTTTCCATGAGAACCTGGAGCTCTTGCCATACCTCGCCAACTTGCGCCTCATATTTCTCCCACTCGGCGCGCTCCGCGGCCGCTTTCTTCTCGGCCTCGGCCAGCGCTTGCTTGAGGGTTGCTCACGAGATACAGTAGGTTTAACACCAATATAAATAAATAATGAGTTCATTACAGTACCTTGAAGTGGTCTTTTTTTTCTTTCACTAACGGAGCTCACGAGATTTCTATTGAGTTTTGTGTTGTGAAGTTTTCAAGTTTTGTGTAAATTCTTTTTATGGATTATGGAACAAGGAGTGGCAAGATCCTAAGCTTGGGTATTCCCATGGCACCCCCAAGATAATCCAAGGACACCAAAAATTCAAAGCTTGGGGATGCCCCGGAAGGCATCCCCTCTTTCGTCTACTTCCATCGGTAATTTTACTTGGAGCTATATTTTTATTCACCACATGATATGTGTTTTTCTTGGAGCGTCTTGTATTATTTGTGTCTTTGTTTGTTAGTGTGCCATAGTAATCCTTGCTGTACACACCTTTTGAGAGAGCCATATATGAGTTGGAATTTGATAGAATACTCTATGTGCTTCACTTATATCTTTTGAGCTTGATAGTTTTGCTCTATGTGCTTCACTTATATCTTTTGAGCTTGATAGTTTTGCTCTATGTGCTTCACTTATATCTTTTGAGCCTTATAATTTTGCTCTATGTGCTTCACTTAGATCTTTTAGAGCACGGTGGTGGATTTGTTTTAAAGAAACTATTGATCTCTCATGCTTCACTTAGATTATTTTGAGAGTCTTTAATAGCATGGTAATTTGCTTAATATTAATATGCTTGGTATTCAAGATTTGTGAAACTTTCTTTTGAGTGCGTTGAATACTAAGAAAAGTTTTATGCTTGATAATTGTTTTGAGATATGAAGATGGTGATATTAGAGTCATGCTAGTCGAGTAGTTATGAATTTGAGAAATACTTGTGTTAAAAGTTTGTGATTCCCGTAGCATGCACATATGGTGAACCGTTATGTGATGAAGTCGGAGCATGATTTATTTATTGATTGTCTTCCTTATGAGTGGCGGTCGGGGACGAGCGATGGTCTTCTCCTACCAATCTATCCCCCTAGGAGCATGCTCGTAATACTTTTCTTTGATAACTTCTAGATTTTTGCAATAAGTATATGAGTTCTTTATGAGTAATGTTGAGTCCATGGATTATACGCACTTTTCCCTTCGTTCCACCATTGCCAGCCTCTCAATACCGTGCACCTTTCGCCGGTATCATACACCCACCATATATCTTCCTCAAAACAGCCACCATACCTACCTATCATGGCATTTCCATAGCCATTCCAAGATATATTTCCATGCAACTTTCCACCGTTCTGTTTATTATGACACGCTCCATCATTGTCATATTGCTTTGCATGATCATGTAGTTGACATCATATTTGTGGCAAAGCCATCGTTCATAATTCTTTCATACATGTCACTCATGAGTCATTGCACATCCCGGTACACCGCCAGAGGCATTCATATAGAGTCATATTTTGTTCTAAGTATCGAGTTGTAATTCTTGAGTTGTAAGTAAATAAAAGTGTGATGATCATCATTACTAGAGCATTGTCTCGGTGAGGAGAGGATGATGGAGACTATGATTCCCCCACAAGTCGGGATGAGACTCCGGACGAAAAGAAAAAAAGAAAAAAAAAAGAGGCCATAAAAAAGGAGAAATGCCCAAATAAAAAAATAGAATTAAAAAATATAAAAAAATGAGAGAAAAAGAGAGAAGGGACAATGCTACTATCCTTTTACCACACTTGTGCTTCAAAGTAGCACCATGATCTTCATGATAGAGAGTCTCTTATGTTGTCACTTTCATATACTAGTGGAAAATTTTCATTATAGAACTTGGCTTGTATATTCCAATGATGGGCTTCCTCAAATGCCCTAGGTCTTCGTGAGCAAGCGAGTTGGATGCACGCCCACTTAGTTTCTTTTGTTGAGCTTTCATACACTTATAGCTCTAGTGCATCCGTTGCATGGCAATCCCTACTCACTCACATTGATATCTATTGATGGGCATCTCCATAGCCCGTTGATACGCCTAGTTGATGTGAGACTATCTTCCCTTCTTTTTGTCTTCTCCACAACCACCATTATATTCCATATATAGTGCTATATCCATGGCTCACGCTCATGTATTGCGTGAAGATCGAAAAAGTTTTGAAAATGGCAAAGTATGAAACAATTACTTGGCTTGATCCATGACGAGGAGGGAGTAGTTCACCCTCGGGGCTGAGTGTATGTACCAGTAGCTATGTGTGTTTGATCTCTCTCTCTCTCTCTCTCTCTCTCGTGTTCTTGATTTGGCACGATCTTGATGTATCGCGAGCTTTGCTATTATAGTTGGATCTTATGTTTCTTCTCCCCCTCTACTCTCTTGTAATGGATTGAGTTTTCCCTTTGAAGTAATCTTATCGGATTGAGTCTTTAAAGATTTGAGAACACTTGATGTATGTCTTGCCGTGAGTATCTGTGGTGACAATGGGATATCACGTGATTCAATTGATGTATGTTTTGGTAATCAACTTGCGGGTTCCGCCCGTGAACCTATGAGGGGTTGGCACACGTTTTCGTCGTGATTCTCCGGTAGAAACTTTGGGCACTCTTTGAAGTACTTTGTGTTGGTTGAATAGATGAATCTGAGATTGTGTGATGCATATCGTATAATCATACCCACGGATACTTGAGGTGACATTGGAGTATCTAGGTGACATTAGGGTTTTGGTTGATTTGTGTCTTAAGGTGTTATTCTAGTACGAACTCTAGGGTTGTTTGTGACACTTATAGGAATAGCCCAACGGATTGATTGGAAAGAATAACTTTGAGGTGGTTTCGTACCCTACCATAATCTCTTCGTTTGTTGTCCGCTATTAGTGACTTTGGAGTGACTCTTTGTTGCATGTTGAGGGATAGTTATATGATCCAACTATGTTATTATTGTTGAGAGAACTTGCACTAGTGAAAGTATGAACCCTAGGCCTTGTTTCCTAACATTGCAATACCGTTTACGCTCACTTTTATCATTAGTTACCTTGCTGTTTTTATATTTTCAGTTTACAAAAACCTATATCTACCATCCATATTGCACTTGTATCACCATCTCTTCGCCGAACTAGTGCACCTATACAATTTACCATTGTATTGGGTGTGTTGGGGACACAAGAGACTCTTTGTTATTTGGTTGCAGGGTTGCTTGAGAGAGACCATCTTCATCCTACGCCTCCCACGGATTGATAAACCTTAGGTCATCCACTTGAGGGAAATTTTCTACTGTCCTACAAACCTATGCACTTGGAGGCCCAACAACGTCTACAAGGAGAAGGTTGCGTAGTAGACATCAACTACATGGTGGTGTTAAATCACTTGGCGATGTGAACTAGATTATTGACTCTAGTGCAAGTGGGAGACTGAAGGAAATATGCCCTAGAGGCAATAATAAAGTTTTTATTTTATATTCACTTATATCATGATAAATGTTTATTATTCATGCTAGAATTGTATTAACCAAAAACTTGATACATGTGTGGATACATAGACAAAACACCGTGTCCCTAGTAAGCCTATACTAGACTAGCTCGTTAATCAAAAGATGGTTAAGTTTCCTAACCATAGACATGTGTTGTCATTTGATGAACGGGATCACATCATTAGGAGAATGATGTGATGGACAAGACCCACCCGTTAGCTTAGCATAATGATCGTTAAGTTTTGTTGCTATTGCTTTCTTCATGACTTATACATATTCCTTTGACTCTGAGATTATGCAACTCCAGAATACCGGAGGAACACCTTGTGTGCTATCAAACGTCACAACGTAATTGGGTGATTATAAAGATGCTCTATAGGTGTCTCCGAAGGTGTTTGTTGGGTTGGCATAGATCAAGATTAGGATTTGTCACTCCGAGTATCGGAGAGGTATCTCTGGGCCCTCTCGGTAATGCACATCACTATAAGCCTTGCAAGAAATGTGACTAATGAGTTAGTTATGGGATGATGCACTACGGAACAAGTAAAGAGACTTGCCGGTAACGAGATTGAACTAGGTATGATGATACCGGCGATACTAGATCGGAATGTTCAGAACTCGGAGGTGTCGTATGTTCGATACTAGATCGGTTGGATCGTGAAGACATTCAACTACATCAACCATGTTGAACTAACGCTTCTGCTTTCGGTCTACGAGGGTACATGGAAACACTCTCCCCCTCTCGTTTCTATGCATCTCCTAGATAGATCTAGCGTGATCATAGGATTTTTTTTTGAAATTGCATGCTACGTTCCCCAACATCTAGTGCATCCGTTTTATGTCAATCCCCACTCACTCACGTTGATATCTATTGCTGGGCATCTCCATAGCCCGTTGATACGCCTAGTTGATGTGAGAGTATCTCCTTCTTTTTTGTCTTCTCCACAACCACCATATTCTATTCTACCTATAGTGCTATGTCCATGGCTCACGCTCATGTATTGCATGAAAGTTGAAAATGTTTGAGAACATCAAAAGTATGAAACAATTGCTTGGCTTGTCATCAGGGTTATGCGTGATTTGAATATTTTGTGTGATGAAGATGGAGCATAGCCACACTATATGATTTTGTAGGGATAGCTTTCTTTGGCCATGTTATTTTGAGAGGACATGATTGCTTTCTTAGTATGCTTGAAGTATTATTATTTTTATGTAAATATTAAACTTTTGTTTTGAATCTTATGGATCTGAACATTCATGCCACAATAAATAAAATTACATGGATAAATATGTTAGGTAGCATTCCACATCAAAAAAATATGTTTTTATCATTTACCTACTCGAGGACGAGCAAGAATTAAGCTTGGGGATGCTTGATACGTCTCCAACGTATCTATAATTTTTGATTGTTCAATGCTATTATATTATCTGTTTGGATGTTTTATATGCATTAATATGCTATTTTATATTATTTTTGGGACTAACCTATTAACCTAGAGCCTAATGCCAGTTTCTGTTTTTCCTTGTTTTTGAGCTTCGTAGAAAAGGAATACTAAACGATGATTTTGGTTGGACCAGTAGACACCCAGGGGACTTGAAGTGCAAGTCAGAAGAGCCACCAGGCGGTGGCAAGGGTGGAGGGCGCGCCCTAGGGGGTGCCCCTACCTTGTGGGCCCCTCGGTGACCCCCTGACCTAGCTGTTCCTCCTATATATTCACATATATTCCAGAACCACCATAAGCATCCACGAAAACACTTTTCCACTGCTGCAATCTTCTGTTCCCGTGAGATCCCATCTTAGGGCCTTTTCCGGCATCCTGCCAGAGGGGGATTCGATCACGGAGGGCATCGACATCAACTCTATTGCCCTTCCGATGAAGCGTGAGTAGTTTACCGTAGACCTACGGGTCCATAGTTAGTAGCTAGATGACTTATTATCTTTCTTTGATTCTCAATACCATGTTCTCCTTGATGTTCTTGGAGATATATCCGATGTAATCTTCTTTTGCGGTGTGTTTGTCGAGATCCGATGAATTTTAGATTTGAATCTTCTCTGAATTCTTATATGCATGATTTGGTATCTTTGTATTTCTCTTCGAATTATCGATTTGGTTTGGCCAACTAAGTTGATTTTTCTTGCACTAGGAGAGGTGCTTAGCTTTGGGTTCAACTGCGTGATTTCACCCAATGACAAAGTAGGGGTAGCGAGACACGTATTGAATTGTTGCCATCGAGGATAAAAAAATGGGGTTTTCATCATATTGCTTGAGTTTATTCCTCTACATCATGTCATATTACTTAAGGCGTTACTCCATTTTTTTTGAACTTAATACTTTAGATGCATGCTGAATAGCGGTTGATGTGTGGAGTAATAGTAGTAGATGCAGGCAGGAGTCGGTCTACTTGACACGGACGTGATGCCTATATTGCATAATCACTGTCTTGGATGTCATCATAAATTTGCGCTTTTCTATCAATTGCTCGACAATAATTTGTTCACCCACCGTATTATTTGTCTTCATGAGAGAAGCCTCTAGTGAAACCTATGACCCCCGGGTCTATTTTCCATCATATTAGTTTCTGATCTACTATTTTGCAATCTTTTATTTTTAGATCTATAAACCAAAAAACCCGAAAATATTTTATCTTTTGTTTAGTTCTATCTATCTCTATCAGATCTCACCTTTGCAAGTGACCGTGAAGGGATTGACAACACCTTTTATCGCGTTGGGCGCAAGTGTTTGATTGTTTGTGCAGGTGCATCTATTGGGGATTTGCGCGTTTCTCCGACTGTATTGATACATTGGTTTTTAACTGAGGGAAATACTTATCTCCACTGTATTGCATCACCCTTTCCTGTTCAAGGGAAAAACCAGCGCAAGCTCAAGAAGTAGCAGTTAGTTCTAATAAAATTATGCCAAAATCATATAAAATTATTGCAAACATGGCATAAATACTTCATAAATTATAGATATGTTGGAGAGTTATCAGAGCTCCTCAAATATCATATGTGACGCTCATTAAGTCATTTTGTTGTCCTTCTGCAGACAACAACCAAGCGAGCGATCAAACTGGGGCGATCCATTTAGATAGTGAAATACAACGACGCGACCTTCTCGAAGGTTCAAGTCGGGTTTTTATAGGTTTTGGAACCTTAGAAGGTTTTCGAACTAGGTTTTTATTCTTCTGTTCACTGATTTATTTGGTTTAGTTTTTTTGTTTTTATTTTATTTTCCATTAATTATTTGTTTTTTCATAAATTCACAAAAAAAATATGTTCAAACATTGTTCGCATATTAAAAAACATTTAGATTTCCAAATAATGTTCATGTTTTTCAAAAACGGTTTGCCTTTCAAATAAGTTTACAATTTTGAAAGTTTTTGCCTTTTGTTCACATTTTTCAATATTGTTCGTCTTTAACAAATGTTGAAATTGTTTTAAAATCAATTTTTCATAAAAATTAGGAATTCCAAAATTTGTTCAAACATTTCAAAAGATGTTCGCAATTTTTTTAACAAAAATCAGCAATTAAAAAAATCTCCGAAAAAATCCAAAAAATGTTTTAATTTGTTGCTGTAATTAGCTTTAAAGATTTGTGCTACCTATGAGTGTGTCACTGTAATTAGCCATAAACATTTGAAAACACTTATCAGTCATAGTGGTCAGCAACATGCGTTCACCAGGGAGAGCTCACGAGTTCAATCCGTTGCAAGTGCATCGGTTTTTGGTCACTAGTGATTGGGGTGTCACCCTGTGGCGCCGCTTAAAAGAAAGCTATGCGCACTCTTCCATTTAAAAAAGACATAGAGTCCTTGCCTCCGTAAAAAAAACATCTCAGAAAAAAAAATCCTCACCTTCTTCTAAAAAAAGTAAAAATAAAAAAATACCACTGCAGCCTACCAGTGAGTGTCGCTTTGCATTTAAAACCCTCCATCGAAAAAATACCGGAGGCCTTATCTCCATATAAAAAGAAAAGCTATTTAAAAAATAATCCACACCTTTATCTAAAAAATTCATAATATTTCTCACCAAGGCCAACCAGCTCGCGCCATGTGGCATAGCTGGGTGGCCGACCTTCACGCGTAGCTTAATAGGTTTAATTTTTTGTTTGCATTGTTGCCATATATTATGACTTGTGCCTGCCATTGGCGCGGTGTTACGGAAATGTTCACGCAATTTAGAAACTCATTAAAAAGATTAAAAAATATATACATGGCATTTACAAAAGGTTCCCACGTTTCAACAAAATATGGGTGACATTTTAAGAAACATCAGTAGAATCTAATACAGTTTCATGTAAATCTAAAAAAGGTTTCCTACTATTAAAAGATGTACATGGCATTCTTTTAAATGTTCAAACATTTCAAAAAATGGTTTCATGATTTTTTTAGAAAACAATTATACAATGTAAAAAAATACCTCGTAATTGAAAACAATGTTTCGTACTATTGAAAAAAGTTAAATGTGTATTTGAATTTTTTAACACGTATTGGATTTTTTTCAAAAATATATACTTGAAAATTTGCTGATCATGTATTGTATAAATGTTAAACTTGTATAGAATAGTATTCCAGATATATATGGAAAATGTATAATATGTATGATAAAAATAGGCATCCTATATTTATTTTCCTGATGTACACTGAAAATGTAAAATGAGTGTAGAAAAAAATAGGCATTTATTGAGAAAAAGTAGAAATAAATAAAACTAAAAAAGAAAACCAAAGAAAACGGTTAAAGAAATACTGAAAAACATTTTTTTGAACTGACACAAAAAAGAAAGAAAAAAGAACAAATTAAAAAGAAAAGCAGAAAATAAGGAAAACACTGGAAGGTTCTTGAATCGGTTCAAACCGGTCTATAGAATCTTCCTAGTGTACAAACGCCCTCATGTGAGGCTATCATAGCTCTTTTTTTTTTTTGCAGGGAGGCTATCATAGCTCTCGCAATCGCTATAGGTGAGAAATAGCCCTGGCATCGTTGCATTTGAGCGTCTGTGTCTCGCCCGTAGGCGTGAGGGACGTATAACTCGCCTCAAGTAGCCTCCATAGTGGGTGGGGCGAGTTGCAGTCATTCAGTTCACTTTTGTATTTCATTATTTTTTACTTTTGTTTAGATTTTGAAAATTTTCTATTTATATATATAACTGATTTACTTCAAATTTTCAAACAGGTCACCATGTATATAAAAAATTTGTTCGCGCAAAAGATGTTCGGATGTAAATAGAATTGTTCGTGACATTTCAAAAATTGTTTGAAAAAGTTCAAAAAGTTTGGAAAAGGTATTCATATCACATTTAAAAAATATTCACACATTTCAATGATATCTTTATGTCATTTAAAAATATATTTATACAACAATAAATTTGTCCTTGTAACTTAAAAGGAATTTTAGGTACTATTCAAATAATTGTTCCTGGCATTTAAAATAAATGTTCCAACCTTTAAAAGATGTTTACATGCTTTAAAAAATATTTGAGCCATTTATATAAGATATTCAATATGTGTTAAAAATTACTGTTTATTTTGAAAATGTTCAATGTACATTTGACAAAATGTTTAACATGTATTCAGAAAAATGTTCAACGTGTATTTGGAAAGTGTTGAACGTGTCTCTAAAATATGTTCAACTAGTATATAAACAAATTTCAATGCACATTTGACAAATGCTCAACATGTATTTGGATAAAAATGTTCAGCATGTATTTGGAAAATGTTCATCATGTATGCAAAATATGTTCAATGCGTATACAAAATATGTCCAACTTATCTTTAAAATGGTCGAGATGTATTTGGACAAATGAAGAAAAATAAAAAATAAAAAAGAACAAAGAAAATGATGAAAACCGATACAGAAAACACACATAAAATGAAAGAAAAAAAATCAGCTTCTGAAACGGTCCATGGAAGCTTTTCAAAAACCACTCCAAGAAGTTACAGGAACACATGGTATTAGAGCCGCCCCGCTAGCTGAAGTGCCAGAGGAGAGATGGTGTTCGGTGTCGCAAAGAGCAAGATATAGCTCTCGCGTGCTGCACTAGCCACCGCCGCGTCACTATACCGTTGCCTCATCGTACTTGTCACTGCCTCCCTATCATCACCGTCACACTCTCACTCCGCCGATGTGATGCCACATTGCTACGCCTACGCATCCAACACATACGCTGGCGGCGCCGTTGTTTTTACTACCCCGACCGTGACCAAAGGGCAAGGGGCACAGCTTGGTCTCATGCCAGTTGCCCCATCCTTTTATAGGATGTTGCACCGCTTTCAACGTATGTGAGCGTGAGAAGTCACGATGAGCGCAATAGTTGGGACGACTGAAACCCTAGGCTCCCCCGTGGTGGCTAGGTAGGAGATCGAGCGTGGTGAGCGGATCTCGCCCCTCCACCTATCTGCATAATGACCCGCTTGGTGGGCCGATGGCCCACCTCCAATAGAGGCCCGAAGGTAAATTTGGCCTATTGATATTTCTTGGGGCAAGAGATTTTTTCTTTTGATTTGGTAATAATACAATATAGACCTTGATGCTTAATGAAATTGCGAAAGAGCCCCTCCACCACCGCAAAATTGCCGAAGACCTTGGAAATTTTGGAAAATCACTGGAAATTGTTAGAAATTACGAGGAAACTTGGGAAAATGGTTTTAAATAACCAAAAAAACCGAATAACATGGAAACTAGGGGTAAGATCATAAAACTAAAAGAAAATATGGGGAGGTTGAGGAAAATATGGGCACCCTCTCCAGCAAACCCTTTTATCCCCTTCTCTTGAAGATCTTTGGAAGCCCTATAAAAACCAAGAAAATGGGGAAACTTATGCAAAAAAAGTAGAAGAGGCATCTAAGAACCCGTGATTTTTTTCAAAATTTGGAGAAAATGCCACAAATTCCCGCCAAAAAATATTCTGAAGGCAAATACGACTCCCTAAAAGTTGCAGAAGGGCCCTCAGTTCCTGCCAAGTATTTTTTAAGTCAGACATGGCTCTATAAATTTGCAAAACAGCCCAGATTCCTGCAATATATTTCTTAATCTGTAAATAATCCTAAGAATAGTATAAAAGCCCTAGATTCCCGCAGAACATTGCTAAAGTTGGGAATAAAATCAAAGAAATAAAAAATAAACGAAGACCCCAAGATATGGAAAGGTGATCCACCAATACCAATAATTCAATAGGAGCATAGCTCAGATGGTTAGGTTCCGTGTGTTGGTGCCCGCATTTTTCTGAATTTATTTTAGACTTTACATCGATGTACATTTAGTGGGAGAAGATATTACCATCGACTATGAGGCGTCTGTGGTGACTTCGTCAGTCTCAATATATGTCGTGTCAACTCTGTATCTTGGAGGTGCTCAGAGGGATAGGGTGTGCATGCGTGCGTTCATAGGGGTGAGTATATGTGCGTGTTTATGAGCATCTGTGATTGTACTGTGTTAAAAAACCGAGCCACAAAATGAGATGGAGGAGATTGCAAATATTCAACAATTGACCCGAAGTCACAAACGACAATCTTTGTGACTATGACTCAAGGGGACTCCTGTTGTGGGAAATAAATAATCACACATAGTCTCACTTAGTCCTACATTTTTTATCAATGGAAGTCAAATACGACCAACAAAAATCCAAGCAAGCCACCATGGTCAACAAATCAAACAAGATGAAGAAATAAAATGCCAACTCAACAAAGGAGGCAGGAAGCAAAGAAGCTCAAGTCTAAAATAGGCCAAATTAGCCAAGGCTCATTCATGAAACCCCTCCAACCTACCACTCTCAAGGATAGCCTTGATCATTTGTCAAGAATCCCTAGTCTATAAATAGCTCCCCCCCCCCCTCGGCGCGGACTGTATTCTCATTTGCTCCTACTTGAATAAACTCAAGAGCTGATCCACTTCCCCTCCATAGGACCAAACGTTCTAGGAGGCCGGGTTTCGAAACCATAGGGATCTGCTTGTGTCACTGAGAGTTGAGGGAGCTTCGGAATTAGCAATGTGCTAAACCTTTTGTGAGCCTAAAACTTCTCTCGACGTCTCTCATCACGTAGGACGTAGGTCGCGCTGCAACGAGCCGGGTGAACCTATTTAAAAAACATTATCGCATCAACCTTGCCGTGTACGACGACCTTCGCAATATGGCCAGGGTACGCATCCACACTTATATTTTTCCATCCACATAGTCAAGGATACCCTCGAGTCCAAAGTTTTCTATAATAACAACAAATAGTAATGATAATAACTACAGTAATACTTACCAACATCAAGATATCTCAATGAGTTTTAGCATCTATATATAGAAATAATAATAATACTTTGTAATCTATTTTTAAAATAATACAATAGATAAATAAGGTGTACACATAAAATCAAGAACCACATATCCTACAAGGCATTCACCATCAAAACCATATGACCGCTCTTATTCTTGAAAGTGTTGTTCTAAATTCGATGAGCCAGAAATATAAAGGGTGCTATTAAACTAACTATCTAACATAAACTGCTCTAAGAAATTGTATATATAAAAATAGACGATGTGTACAAAAGCAGATTCTACTTTGTTGCTAGGTCCTGGGTCGTTTGTATGGAGCGCATAACTTGCTGAAGAGACATCTAATTTTGTTTGCCTTTTGATAACCTATTTCTCTCTGCATGCAACAAGGTCATCTCAAATTGTAACGGAAAATGCCCACCCGAACATGCAATCCGGCATAAGAAAAGGCTTAACTTTTATTATTCTATAATGCTACTTACATTCAATTAGTATATTGTATTATATTTATTGAATGTAAGCAGAATATTCCTGCAGCAACACACATGGCATCATCTAGTATACATTGCTTTAGGCATTCTTACAAAAATTCATCATCAACCGCTTTAAACACTATTCTCACAAATCAAAATATATTGGATGATTAATCTATTCCTTGGACTTAAATTTACTAAATTGCAGAATTGATTTGATTTTAAGTACAGAGGGAAATATATTAGCGGAAATTATAATATAGAATGATGCTCACCAAAATCAAGATATCCCAATGACTCCCAGCATGCACACACACGTGCGCGGGCTACTGTGCTAGTGACACATAAAATGAAGAACCACATAGCCTATGATGCATTCACCATCGAAATCGAGACATAAATTGTCATATGACCAGTCCTTGTTCATGTAAATGTTGTTCTAAGTACGAAAAAAAAGGTGGCTTCCTGAAGATACCTCCGATTTTCTTTGCCTTTTATTTTCCCGAACATGAAGTAAGCAGGATGGCTCTCTCATGTCAGAAAGCTGCATGCATCATTATGATGCAGAGGCCGGGGGCACGCCTCCATTTCCAAAAAAAAAGAAAAGAAAAAGGAACTAAGACGACCCTTCCAGCTTAGTTTATTTATAGTTTCACATTCAGATGTATCGCACGTTTAGGGCCTGTTCGGTTTGTAGGAATTTCAAAGGAAAAGGTACAGGAATAAAAAACGGAGGAAATGTACTAGAACCAGCGTTCGGCATGCAGGATTTTTGGCTTCACATTCCTCTGGAAAGATTCCATAGCCTGTACTTTCACGGGAAAATAAAAATCCAACCAAAGCTCTTGTTTTCGCGGAAGACCGAGGCAGGCGAGCGCTAACAATGGATGGAGCCTGACAGCTGCACTGTGTATCCAAATAAAATATACCTTTCCTGTGCATACTAGAGCTTGGAGACAAAAACAGCTACTCTGCATGCCGAATAGATTATATTTTGTAATCTGTATTTCACACTCCACACATAAGCTGCCTCCTGTGTTATTCCTGCAGCCAACCGAACGCGTTTCCCTCAAGCTTAACTATGTTTCTAGATCCTCTGTTTTGCTCTGTTTTCATTTTCTATTCCTACGATTTTTCAAGTTCCTGTGTTTTAATATCCTTTGTGCCGAACAGGGCCTTAAACAGGAAGGATTAAACTCAATCCCCAACTGCCAATCCGAATGCAACGGAGCTGATCCTTATCCACGAGAACAAGGTCTTGGAGCCAAGGAAAAAAACTTTGTCCTAGGATAAGTGTGGTTGCTGTCGATGTAAAGATGAAACTACTGTGCGTCACTAGTAGCTCTTAGCATCGCTCAGATCCCCATCAGTGTCTGACCATTATTAGCATGCAGGAGTGCAGCAGCCAGAAGATTATTTCCCATGTGCTTGTGTGTGCATGAGAGAGAGAGACGCATATGCACGCTCGGTCAAATAGTAGGTCGAGCAAGGGTGAGCTTGACAGCAAGCAGTAGAAGATGGGAGAGTACACAGACTAGACAGCATTAGTGTAGCGTACCGTAGCAAGAAATAATTGTCCCTTCCCGATAGTACTGTAACAGAGTGGGAGAGAGTTGCAGCCTAGGGTAGGACACACTCTAGGAGTAGTAGCCATGTAGGCTATGTAGGTGGAGTGTTTGCCCTACGCACCCACCTTATGCGCTCGTACGTACCAAACTCAGATCAGTCACTGCTCACCTATAGCGACAAGAGAAAGCGGAACAGACGCCGCACGCAGCAGCAACGGCAGCAGCAGCGGCGAAATGGCCGATTCCAATGGCCACTGTCCCATGCTGCCAGAGCTGATTGATAGATCGATCTATATCCGTAACTGGTTACACTATACCTCCTCCCTACCGGTCCACAGATTGCTGCCTCTACAACGGCAACCCGTAAAAAACTCCACGCATCCGTGCGCGAACAGGGGACCATTCCTAGACATGGATGCGGGAAGCAGCCATCAAACGCTAGTCGCATATATTTCAAACTATTTTTCAACAAACCGAATAAAATTCATGCAAATACGGGCAAATTTTGTACAAACATGACAAATTTAACTACATTTCGAACATTTAGAAAGAAAAAAAACACCGTCCCCTAAACCTATCCTACGGCCGCGACGCCCGGCGTCCTCCTTCTGCCGTCTCCATCAGCACCGGCAATAAGACTGATGAAGTGAAGGTGTGGTCTCCGGTGAGGAAGAATAGAACACGTGAGACAGACCGGCCCACATGGGACACCAGGCCCCGCCATCTCCCGTGGCGTACTCATCCTCGGAGGAGTCTGCGCCTTGTCCGTCGCCGATGGACGTGATGTCCACGAGGGGAATGGTGATGCCTTGGCTGTCGTCGTTAAGGCTCGGCTCTTTAAGCTCGTTAAGATTAGCGAGCAGAAAGCTCTGCTCTGCTCGGTTCGTTTAAAGCTCGTTAATAGATTTTGACGTGTTACGGTCTACACGATAAGTGTGTACATGTGGTTTTTAAGAAGGAAGATGGTGACTACAAAAGGAAATGCACTAGTTTGTTGCCTCCTATATAGATTAGATTGAATGGATGGGCCGAGATGCTACGAAAATTTTGTTATGTAGATGAAAATATGTGCTGTTGTTACTAACGAGCTTAACAAGCTACTCGTGAAACTCGTTAGCTCGTTCGTTAAGCTCGTTAAGCTTAACGAGCTGAAATCAATGATCGGCTTTGTTCATTAAGAAGCGAGCAACGAGTTTAACGAGCCGAACTATTGAGCGCTCGTTAAGCTCGCGAGCTTTGGGCTTTTGGTCCATCCCTAGGGCCGGCTGATGGTTCGTCGGCGGCGCTTAGGAGGGGTGGCTGGTTATGTTCTGCTCCACGATCGCCTGTAGCTGCGCCTCCGCGGCTGCCGTTTCCTGGCGAGCAGCGGCTTGAGCACGGATGGCATCGTAGATGGCATGCTGCTCCGCGAAGAAATTTGTGTTCGCCGCGGCCATGGCCGCCATGGCCTCGTCGCTCGTGCGCTCGCCGTAGGTCTGGCACTCCGCCAGCCGTTGCTGCTCCAGGAGGAACATGTTGTACCATTGTTCCTCCTGCACCTGCTGGAACATCGACAAAGACGCCGACACATGCTGCACCTCAGCCATGGCGGTGTTGAACTGCGCCTGCGCTCGCTCCATGGTGAAGCCGGCGTGCACAGGAGGCTCGGGATCCAGGACGGAGTCGTCAGACCCTGTCTCTATCGTGGTGTCATCCTCGTCATCGGAGACCTCGAGCGAGCTGGCCGGCAAGCCGGCCTTGATCCGCCTGGCACGACGGCTATGCCAAGCGGCGTCAAGGGCAGCCACCGGGTGCTTCATCTCCGATGACAGACTGTCCCATAGTGCTTTCTCGCTGGCGGTCATGGCGGATGCAGTGCAAGGGAGGATGATGTGGAGGGGCTGGTGTTGTGGTGTGGAGTTAGCTGGGTGTGGCCGCCTTTATATAGCGGATTCTGGTAAGGCTAGGCATCCGGGTGCGTTAATGCGCGACGATGGAGTGGGTCTCTCGGTCGGCGAGCCTGTTTAATGGCGGCAGACGAACGGACAACGGCATTGAACGGGCGCGGTAGATATCCGTCCCGTCCAGTTGCACGTCTCCGACATTGAACAGGCGCGGATACCGGAGATCCTCGCGGGCGGTGCCCTCAGCTGGCGTGCCGCTTCAATGGCGGAGGTAGTGAGAGGTCGCGTCTGCCCTGAGCCGTCTTCAATGTTGAGCGACGCGCTCTATAGTGGCATGAATGCGGGCAGCTGGTGCCGGGTGGGAGCGTGCGCAGAGGGGAGGGGGGTGCTGGGCCAGGGCGGTCAGAAAACGGGCTTGGGATTAGTTCAGACTCCTGCAAACCTCTCCATGTTTTTCTTCGATTTGTGGGAGAAATCGCGTTCGGACCGCTCCGCGGACCGATACAGATCGGCGTTGGATGACTTCCGTGATATGGACAACCCGGTCTGGATGGTTGCGGGAGGTTTACGGGTCTGCCTTGGAGATGCCCTAACTTTCTTGGTGAAATTCTTTACGTTTCAAACATGTCTTAGGTCGCGAACCAACCTGTGGTTGGATGGTTAGAGGGACTGTGGTATCCCCAGCCCACCAGGGTTCAAGTCCGTCTGTACTGTGTTAAAAAAACATGTCTTAGGTCGATCCAACTTCCAACGTGCAATCTTCCTTCCTTCGGTCTATTTCATTGATTGATCACGGGAAGGAAAACTAGCTATCAGTCTCGCAGACAGGAGGGCATGTTGCAACTATGTAAACATCATAGTACTATTTTGAGGATGGCCATCACAACTCACAAGCAGATCAATCTTTGGCAGTTTGAGCAGGGCATGTTGGTGGATCTGCACGTAGATGCATGCGCCACATATCTTCCGGTGGCAAGCTTAATCCGATAAACCTATGTTTCTCCGTTGAGAGACACACCGCTAGCTAGATCTTCATCAAGATCTCTGCGCGGCATGCAGGCAGTCGCTGCACGGGGTAGTGTAAGAACCTAGTACTGTAGTCCGCGTGTGGGCGTCCACAGAAGTTAGTGGCCGTGAGGCTAGCTACAAAGTTGGCATAGTGTGACTTTCCGTGGCTGCTTTACGCTACAGGAGAGTCAGTGTCCGCTTCCCTCTGGCGTCCCGAAACGTGTGCCCCAATAACGGCATTGAGATCAGAGGCAAATTCCACTTTGGAGGCAAAAGGATAAAAAATGCTACACCTACGTAAAATGGCTACGTACTATTACGTAATTAGACTAACTGCTAATTCCTCCGCCCCCTGATTCCAACTGGGTGGGGTCCCTCTGCTAATTTCCTTCAACTGAAAAATGCCACCTAAGCCATTAGGTTACTTTACGTTTGATTGCTACGTAAGTGTAGCATTGCTCCAAAAGGATTCGCCCTCTTCATTTCACCGTGTCCGAAGGAAACAGTGCAAGTTTAGGGAGGCAGTAACGCTACAGCTAGAGGCAAGCTACGGGGGATTTACGTAAATGGACGCCCACGCCACCATTTAAATTCACGGGGCCGATTAATTAGGAGGGGTAGTTAATTCGGCCAACTAAAACAGGACACATCAGCCTGTGTGTAGCGTTCGTAAGAAATAAATATATTTTTAAGCAAAAGAGGGTTTCCTTTACGATTTTCATTTAAAAAAAATCAAACAGTAATTCTAGAACAAGTCTGTAAGAACTCGACCCAGACACTCAACTCTAAACCAACTAAGAAACTAAAAACTAGCAGGTATCCAACCTAGAACAGTCTGCAGACTTTATATTATAGATCGAACTGACTCGACGGCGACGTGAAACCAAAACACGACTCAACAGAGATGAAGCTTCAAGTACATCTTCAGCAAGCAACTCTCAGCCACCTAGCCTCAGGAGTCCCGGCCTCCAGCCCTGTGCCATGCGGTACACCTCACTTGCCACCTGCTTGCTCTATTAGTCTTGCCTCCAACATCAACATTCTTTCCTCCTGCTGCTTTTTCTGCAAATGACCCAATCCGTGATCCATTTGCATATCAGTATAACTAAATTCAGAGGATCATAATTTTTCTTTCTATCAAAAATGATATCATTACGACATCTTCACATGGTCCAAAGCAACGCGGCAATGCCAACTAGCACCAATTTCTTATCCTTTTTACAAAACAATCTTATCCATCTACTAAAACAATCATGCAGATTAACAAGCATAGAATGTAACTCAAAAGCACATCTCAACAAATTGCAGATCAATTTAGCCACCGAACATGAAAAATAAGTGATCAATGGTTTCATCCTGACAACAGTACACACATTTCTTATCCCGCTTCGAACCTCTTTTCAACAAATTGTCTCTGGTCAGGACGCCTTTTCTGTTTAAGAGCCAAAGGAAGAATGTTGTAAGAAATATACTTGTTCCTTTAATGAAGAATAAAATATCCGGCGCACGGTCACAGGGAGCCACAAAAAGAAATGATGGAACTTGCAATAATGCAAATTTATTTCGCCGCTGACCACTAAATTAATGGACTTGATCACATAGCACGTGACACATATGTGGTAAGCAATCCAAACTATTCAAAAAAAGGGCTTGATCACATACAAAATAGGGCAATGAGTGAAACAGAAACTTGAGCGGACACAAAGCAAATCCACCGGATAGTGTGTTGTGCAAGTGCTCTTTTTAGAGATGCAGGAATTGCTGGCCTTCATATATCAAGCAGAAGAGTGGTGGGAAAACAAGGTTGATGTGAGCATAAGATCACAAATGGAGCAGGAGAAAATTACAGAAAACAAGGAAAGCACTAACAAGGCCAGTGAAAAGAGAAAAATCTCTCAGCATGAGTCCCCTAGAGTGGTCTCTAATGGCATCGCCAAGGTGGACCCCCAAACCACCCGCATCCGTCCGGACCCTGCTGTTCGGACGGCGGGAGCCATCCAACGCAGGCCTGTACCGGTCCACGGGGTGGTTCGGACGCGATATCTCCCGCAAAACGGAGACAAAAGTGGTGGTGGGGGGCTTTGCGGTAGTGTGGACACGCGAAACAAAGGAATCCGACACCCCATGCCCACCCAAAACCCTTCTCGGACCCCGGGACTTCATCCTCCCCATTTTCTCTCCTCCCTTCTTTCTCTCTTGCCGTCGCCGCCGCTCCACCTGTTGGGGGAACGCAGTATTTCAATTTTTTTACCTACGATCACGCAAAATCTATCTAGGAGATGCATAGCAACGAGCAGGGAGAGTGTGTCCACGTACCCTCGTAGACCGAAAGCGAAAGCGTTTAGTAACGCGGTTGATGTCGTCAAATGTCTTCGCGATCCAACCGATCCAAGCACCGAACGTACAGCACCTCTGCGTTCATCACACGTTCAGCTTGATGACGTCCCTCGAACTCTTGATCCAGTTGAGGCCGAGGGAGACTTCCGCCAGCACGACGGCATGGCGACTGTGATAATGAAGTTACCGGCGCAGGGCTTCGCCTAAGCACTACGATGATATGACCGAGGTGTGTAACTGTGGAGGGGGCACCGCACACGGCTAAGAGAAGACTTGGTGTGCCTTTGGGGTGCCCCCTCCCACGTATATAAAGGGGGGAGGAGAGGTGGCCGGCCCAAGGGGGGGCGTGCCATGGGGGGGAGTCCTACTTGGACTCCCGGTCCAAGTAGGATTCGGCCCCCCTTTCCTATTCCCACTAGGAGAAGGAGGGAAGGAGGAGGAGGAGAGAAGGAAAGGGGGGCCGGCCCCCCAACCCTAGTCCAAATCAGTTTGGGATCGGGGGGGGGGGGGCGTGCCATCACTTGGCCATCTCCTCCTCTCTCCAGTAGGGCCCATGAAGGCCCATTAACTCCCCGGGGGGGGGGGGGGTCCGGTAACCCCCGATACTCCAAAAAAATGCCCGAACCTTTCTGAAACCATTTCGGTGTCCAAACATAGCCTTCCAATATATCAATCTTTATGTCTCGATCTTTTCGAGACTCCTCGGCATGTCCGTGATCTCATCTGGAACTCCGAACAAACTTCGGTCATCAAATCACATAACTCGTAATACAAATCATCATCGAACATTAAGCGTGCGGACCCTACGGGTTCGAGAACTATGTAGACATGACCGAGACACATCTCCGGCCAATAACCAATAGCGGAACCTGGATGCTCATATTGGCTCCTACATATTCTATGAAGATCTTTACCGGTCAAACCGCATAACAACATACATTGTTCCCTTTGTCATCGGTATGTTATTTGCCCAAGATTCGATCGTCGGTATCATCATACCTAGGTCAATCTCGTTACCGACAAGTCTCTTTACTTGTTCCGTAATGCATCATCCCGTAACTAACTCATTAGTCACATTGCTTGCAAGGCTCATAATGATGTGCATTACCGAGAGGGCCCAGAGATACCTCTCCGATACACGGAGTTACAAATCCTAATCTCGATCTATGCCAACTCAACAAACACCATCAAAGACACCTGTAGAGCATCTTTATAATCACCCAGTTACGTTGTGACATTTGATAGCACACAAGGTGTTCCTCCGGTATTCGAGAATTGCATAACCTCATAGTCTGAAGAACATGTATAAGTCATGAAGAAAGCACTAGCAGAAAAACTAAACGATCATTATGCTAAGCTAACGGACGGGTCTTGTCCATCACATCATTCTCTAATGATGTGATCCCATTCATCAAATGACAACACATGTCTATGGCTAGGAAACTTAACCATCTTTGATTAACGAGCTAGTCAAGTAGAGGCATACTAGGGACACTCTATTTGTCGATGTATCCACACATGTACTAAGTTTCCGGTTAATACAATTCTAGCATGAATAATAAACATTTATCATAATATAAGGAAATATAAATAACAACTTTATTATTGCCTCTAGGGCATATTTCCTTTAGTCTCCCACTTGCACTAGAGTCAATAATCTAGATTACATAGTAATGATTCTAACACCCATGGAGTCTTGGTGCTGATCATGTTTTGCTCGTGAGAGAGGCTTAGTCAATGGGTCTGCAACATTCAGATCCGTATGTATCTTGCAAATCTCCATGTCTCCCTCCTTGACTTGATCGCGGATGGAATTGAAGCGTCACTTGATGTGCTTGGTTCTCTTGTGAGATCTGGATTCCTTTGCGAAGGCAATTGTACCAGTATTGTCACAAAAGATTTTCATTGGACCCGATGCACTAGGTATTACACCTAGATCGGATATGAACTCCTTCATTTGCTGCTTCCGAAGCAGCTATGTACTCCGCTTCACATGTAGATCTTGCCACAATGCTCTGCTTAGAACTGCACCAACTGACAGCTCCACCATTCAATAAAAATACGTATCCGGTTTGTGACTTAGAGTCATCCGGATCAGTGTCAAAGCTTGCATCAACGTAACCATTTGCGATGAGCTTTTTGTCACCTCCATAAACGAGAAACATATCCTTAGTCCTTTTCAGGTATTTCAGGATGTTCTTGACCGCTGTCCAGTGATCCACTCCTGGATTACTTTGGTACCTCCTTGCTAAACTAATAGCGAGACACACATCAGGTCTGGTACACAACATTGCATACATGATAGAACCTATGGCTGAGGCATAGGGAATGACTTTCATTTTCTCTCTATCTTCTGCAGTGGTCGGGCATTGAGTCTGACTCAACTTCACACATTTTTGTAACACAGGCAAGAATCCTTTCTTTGATTGATCCATTTTTAACTTCTTCAAAACTTTATCAAGGTATGTGCTTTGTGAAAGTCCAATTAAGCGTCTTGATCTATCTCTATAGATCTTGATGCCCAATATATAAGCAGCTTCACCGAGGTCTTTCATTGAAAAATTCTTATTCAAGTATCCTTTTATGCTATTCAAAAATTTAGTATCATTTCCGATCAATAATATGTCATCCACATATAATATCAGAAATGCTACAGAGCTCCCACTCACTTTCTTGTAAATACAGACTTCTCCAAAAGTCTGTATAAAACCATATGCTTTGATCACATTATCAAAGCATATATTCCAACTCCGAGAGGCTTGCACCAGTCCATAAATGGATCGCTGGAGCTTGCACACTTTGTTAGCACCTTTTGGATCGACAAAACCTTTTGGTTGCATCATATACAACTCTTCTTTAAGATATCCATTAAGGAATGCAATTTTGACATCCATATGCCAAATTTCATAATCATAAAATGCGGCAATTGCTAACATGATTTGGACAGACTTAAGCATCGCTACAGGTGAGAAAGTCTCATCGGAGTCAACTACTTGAACTTGTCAAAAACCTTTCACAACAAGTCAAACTTTGTAGACAGTAACATTACGGTCAGCGTCAGTCTTCTTCTTGAAGATCCATTTATTTTCTATGGCTTGCCGATCATCGGGCAAATCAACCAAAGTCCATACTTTGTTCTCATACAAGTAT
This sequence comes from Aegilops umbellulata, assembly GCA_032464435.1. Classification (NCBI taxonomy): domain Eukaryota; kingdom Viridiplantae; phylum Streptophyta; class Magnoliopsida; order Poales; family Poaceae; genus Aegilops; species Aegilops umbellulata. The sequence continues at coordinate 268,397,768 of CP136059.1, read as the reverse complement.
CCCATCTCAGATTTCATGGCCTCAAGCCATTTTGCGGAATCTGGGCTCATCATCGCTTCCTCATAGTTCGTAGGTTCGTCATGGTCAAGTAACATGATTCCAGAACATGATTACCATACCACTCTGGTGCGGATCTTACTCTGGTTGACCTACGAGGTTCAATAGTAACTTGATCCGAAGTTTCATGATCATCATCATTAGCTTCCTCACTAATTGGTGTAGGAATCACTGGAACTAATTTCTGTGATGAACTACTTTCCAATTCGGGAGAAGGTACAATTACTTCATCAAGTTCTACTTTCCTCCCGTTCACTTCCTTTGAGAGAAACTCCTTCTCTAGAAAGGATCCATTCTTAGCTTCGGATCTGTGATAGAAGGTGTACCCAATTATCTCCTTTGGGTATCCTATGAAGACACATTTCTCCGATTTGGGTTCGAGCTTATCAGGTTGAAGCTTTTTCACATAAGCATCGCAACCCCAAACTTTAAGAAACGACAACTTGGGTTTCTTGCCAAACCACAGTTCACATGGTGTCGTCTCAATGGATTTAGATGGTGCCCTATTTAACGTGAATGCAGTCGTCTCTGAAGCATAACCCCAAAATGATAGCGGTAAATCAGTAAGAGACATCATAGATCGCACCATATCTAATAAAGTGCGGTTACGATGTTCGGACACACCATTACGCTGTGGTGTTCCAGGTGGCGTGAGTTGCGAAACTATTCCGCATTGTTTCAAATGAAGACCAAACTCATAACTCTAATATTCACCTCCATGATCAGATCATAGAAACTTTATTTTCTTGTTACAATGATTTTCCACTTCACTCTGAATTCTTGGAACTTTTCAAATGTTTTAGACTTATGTTTCATCAAGTAGATATACCCATATCTGCTCAAATCATCTGTGAAGGTCAGAAAATAATGATACCCGTCGCGAGCCTCAACACTCATCGGACTGCATACATCAATATGTATTATTTCCAACAAGTTTGTTGCTCGCTCCATTGTTCCAGAGAACGGAGTCTTAGTCATCTTGCCCATGAGGCATGGTTCGCAAGCATCGAGTGATTCATAATCAAGTGATTCCAAAAGCCCATCAGCATGGAGTTTCTTCATGCGTTTTACACCAATATGACCTAAACGGTAGTGCCACAAATAAGTTGCACTATCATTATTAACCTTGCATCTTTTGGCTTCAATATTATGAATATGTGTATCACTACTATCGAGATTCAACAAAAATAGACCACTCATCAAGGGTGCATGACCATAAAAGATATTACTCATATAAATAGAACAACCATTATTCTCTGATTTAAATGAATAACTGCCTCGCATCAAACAAGATCCAGATATAATGTTCATGCTTAAAGCTGGCACCAAATAACAATTATTCAGGTCTAAAACTAATCCTGAAGGTAGATGTAGAGGTAGCGTGCCGACGGCAATCACATCGACTTTGGAACCATTTCCCATGCATTGTCATCAGCTTTGCTATGCCAGACGTTCATACCGTCCGGAGTCGCTCCTACAGCGGGTCTTGCACCTAGCGGTGCTTCCAGGACGCAATTCTTCTATGCAACAATGAGGATAATCCTCAAGTTACGGACCCAGTCCGTGTAGTTGCTACCATCATCTTTCAACCTAGCTTTCTCTAGGAATGCATTAAAATTCAAAGGAACAGTAGCACAGACCATTGATCTACAACAACATAGACATGCAAAATACTATCAGGTACTAAGTTCATGATAAATTAAAGTTCAATTAATCATATTACTTAGGAACTCCCACTTAGATAGACATCTCTCTAGTCATCTGAATGATCACGTGATCCATATCAACCAAACCATGTCCGATCATCACGTGAGATGGAGTAGCTTTCAACGGTAAACATCACTATGTTGATCATATGTACTATATGATTCACGTTCGACTTTTTGGTCTCAGTGTTCCGAAGCCATATCTGCATATGCTAGGTGAAAGGATCAATATAGTTGACTAGGGGGGGGGGTGTCGGTGTCAAAACCGGCGGATCTCGGGTAGGGTGGTCCCGAACTGTGCGTCTAAGGTTGATGGTAACAGGAGACAGGGGACACAATGTTTACCCAGGTTCGGGCCCTCTCTATGGAGGTAATACCCTATTTCCTGCTTGATTGATCTTGATGAATATGAATATTACAAGAGTTGATCTACCACGAGATCGTAATGGCTAAAACCCAAGAAGTCTAGCCTGTATGATTATGATTATGATTCCTCGTCTCTACGGACTAAGCCCTCCGGTTTATATAGACATCGGAGGGGGCTAGGGTTGTACAAAGTCGGTTACAGAGAAAGGAATCTTCATACTGGGACGCCAAGCTTGCCTTCCACGCCAAGGAGAGTCCCATCCGGACACGGGAGATAATCTTCGGTCTTGTATCTTAACAGCTCATCAGTCCGGCCCACGTAACATAGTCCTAACGCCCGAGGACCCCCCTAATCCAGGACTCCCTCAGTAGCCCCTGAACCAGGCTTCAATGACGAGGTGTCCGGCGCACAAATTGTCTTCGACATTGCAAGGCGGGTTACTTCTCCGAATACTACAACACAGTCTTCAGACGCAACGAACGTGTCCGGCTCTGCAAAACAAATTCCCCACACAACCGTAGAGAGTATAATATTTCACGAGTCCAATCCGCTGACAACGTTTCGTAACGTGACACCACGTCACCACCCGATCATTATTTCGAACCGTTCTTCGGCCTGCCGCTTCGAGATGCAGTCTCATTGGCACGTCTTGTCAAAGCAGAGATCGTGTCCCCTTATTGCGGGATTCTCATCAATAAGGGCATGGGTAAACCAACCATGCCGTTTGCACAACCCTTGGGAACAGGCGAGTTTTAAGGCGAGTGGGGAGGCGCTTGATATTCACTGCCTTTATAAGGAGATAATGATTCCCTTATTTCACCCACGCCTTCTCTCTATCTCTGTCCTCCCATCCTCAAGCTCCAGCGCCCCAGTCCTCATCTTCTCTGCCTCAAGAAAGCACTCGACCATGTTCGGATCTGGAGCGCAAGGCAAGTGGATGGCCTCCTCCGTCAAGCAGAAGGACATCACCAAGCTTTGGGAGGCCGGGTATCTGGCGAAAGAAATCACCCACCGGCTTCCAGCCAAGGGGCAAATTGTCCCCACCCCGAAGCCTAGTGAGAGGGTGGTGTTCATCCCCCATTTCGTCCGTGGGTTAGGGTTTCCTCTCCACCCTTTCGTCCGCGGACTCATGTTCTATTACGGGCTAGATTTCCATGATCTAGCCCCAAACTCCTTCCTCAACATCTCGACATTCATTGTCGTGTCTGAGGCTTTCCTCCGCATTCCACCCCACTTCGGACTGTGGCTCAAGATCTTCAACGTGAAGCCGAAGGTGGTGGATGGCCAACACGCGGAGTGCGGAGGCGCCATGGTGAGCAAGCTGCCCAATGTCACATGGCCCAAGGGTACTTTTGTGGAGACCTTCAAAGAGTGACAGAAACTGTGGTTCTATATCGCAGAGCCCCGCGATACCACCTCGGCCGCGGCTCCCGAATTCAAGTCCGGAGCTCCAATACGGCTCACCTCTTGGATAGAGAAGGGTCCGAATTGGTCCTCGTCAGACAAGATGATCGCGTTGCAAACGTGCATCCAAAGCATGGTGGAAAAATCATCAAGCTCGTCAACGTGATCCAGGTGATGTTAGTTTGCCGGATCCTTCCATGCCGGAGCCAGACTTGCCCTTTGTGGGAATTCGGTCCGGAGAAGCACCAGACCTTGGAAAGGCTCTTCGGAACCACACATGAAGATATATGGAAGTTGCTCTTCAAGGGCAACGAGACACCGCCGGAGATGGACGAGGACCGCGGGCACGATCTGGCCCACCCTGCTAGTGCGGTAAGTCTTTCGCGTTTCAAGGTGTATCCTCTACTCGCTTATTCAAGGAAGATACCTAAACTCCACTAGTTATTTTTTTAGCTCCGCTGCCCGAGGAACCAGCCATCCCTCTTCTGACGCAGATGCTGGTTCCGGTGCCTTACCAGGCGCCGAAGAAGAAGGCCAAGAAGAAGGCCAAGGGGGTCCGGAGTGGCCCCCTTCGCAAAGGAGCTTCGGCCAGGACGTCCGAAGACAACGAGACCCCCTCCTCCGCCGCCGAAGACAACGATGAGGATGAGGAGGAAAGCAGCTCTCACCCTGAGGGGGAAGCAAGAAGAGGGCGGCCTCCACAAATCTGGAGGCAGATGCGTCCAAGAGGGGGAAGAGCTCCCTCGCGGATAACTCCGCATGGGACATCGATAGCAGCCCAGAGCCGTGCCGCCGAAACAAGCCCTTGGCCGCATCGTGAGTGCTCAAAAGACTCTGACATATTCATATATCCGGCCTCTTCGGTTCATAGTTTTAATGCGTTAAATCATGCGCTTGTAGTCTGGCCCACGACAGCTCCCTGCGATCCTCATCAGGAGGGTCGCTGGATTCAAAGGCGATGGCCAGCGAGTCACCGCCGGCCGCTCAATCTCCCACAGCCAAGGGCGACGATGAGGTGCTGTCCCAAAGGACCTTCACGGGCAAGGGAGAGGTTCAAGAGGCTATTAGGGTGGCGCCAGAGGGTGACCCTTCGGCCACCGGACATCCTGGAGAGAGGACCCCCATGGAGACTGGCGATGGGGGTCGTGTCCAATTCGGACCCTAGCCGAATACGGTTCCGGAGACCTATACGGCTCCGGAATCTGGCAAGCAGCCTCCTTCTAAAGAAGGAGGTGTGCCTATTCCTTCGGTGACCTCTGTCCATCCAGAGGCACCGGATAATCTGCCGGAAACACTGCGAGGCGCTTCCATTGTGGAGGAACACCGCATCCTTATGGGTACGGTGGTTGAGAGGGTTCAGTCTGTCAAGAGCGGACTGATCGAAGCCTGCACCAGCCTGCTGACAGGCTTTGAGGTAAGCGATGCGAAAGAGAAGGTCATAGAATAGACACTATAGCCCCTGAGACACTGTCCGGTGTTCGGAAAGAAAAGCCGGACAGAGGATCAAGTAATTTTTTCAGGAAACTAACTAAATATGTCTTATGAAAACAGGCGCCGCCGCTGGCCGCCACCTCTCATGCTGCTGAGGTCTCCAGACTAAAGAAGAGTCTGGAGCGGGCCGAAGAAGAGCTCGACCTTGTGAAAAGGCAGCTGGAGGACAAGCAAGGTATGTGGAGACTTGTTGTATATTCGAAAAGAATGAATGATGTGTATCGATCGTAGTGCCGTGATATTTGTAGAGTGGCGACTAAGGTTGAAACCCTCAAGAAAGCGCTGGCCAAGGCCGAGGAGAGGGCGGCGAAGGAACAAGCCGCCCGGAAAAAGCATGAGGCCAGGGTTGGGGAGGTCCAGCAGGAGCTCCAGGACGCTTTGAAGAAATACGAGTCCTTGGAGCGCCAGCATGCGGACCAAGAGTCCGAACTTGAGAAGGCCCGCCAAAGCGCACAAGAGGCCCAGACCGAAGCCCAAGGCGCCCTCCAGGAAATCCAGGAGGCCAAGAAGATCGTGACGGGTAAGGCTTTTATTATGCAAAGCAAGTATGTGAAGAAGAGGTATCTCTTACTGACCCGAATTTGGAGTTCTCCAGGGGCGTTCGCGCAGTGTTTCCGACACTGCCGAATTCTTCCGAGCCGAAGAGGGGAGCTCAACGGTGAAGCTGTTCTGGTCACAATACCTTGCGCCAGAACATCCGGCGCCCTTGAGCGATCAGCTAAAGCAGCTGGTCGAATTGGATAGGGTGGCTGAACTGGCCATGAAGGACTTAATAATCAGGCTGTGTCCAGCCGAAGCTATACCCAATAGCTACTTCGGTCTTGTGAAGCGGCTAGTCGACGCCTGCCCTCGGCTTGACGCCATCAAGCGGTCGGTTTGTATCGAAGGTGCGCGGATGGCCTTTGCCCGTGTCAAGATGCAGTGGGTGAAGATGAATGTTGCCACGGTCGCGACCAAAGGACCGCCTGTGGGCAAGGAGCACCGCATGCCCGAGCGATATTTTAGCGAAGTTCTGGAGGGATCCCGCCTTGTGGCAGAGCAATGTTCGAAAGATGTAATCTTTGAATGAATACAGTTACATTGTCTCGCCCTGTATTATAAAAACAAGTTCGGCTATGTAATATAATGTTTGTTTAATATTTTACCTCCTGTGCGGCCGTGTTTATGAAATTTTGAGAGTTGGCCAGTCATCGGTTTTAGCCCCCATGTAGGTAGTACGGGGGTGTTCGGGATGGAATCTAAACACTCTTGATCCAATTTGTTTGATCCTTGAAGGAGGTGTTTAGCGCAATGAACCAAGCAATCAGACTATGTGGCTTTATCACCCTCACTTAGCCATAGGAGTTCTACAATGAAAATTTAGGTGCAGCCCCTAGTATCCGAACTAGGGTACTGTAAACACCTGATCGGGTAAGAGCCGATTCATCGCACAATGTGGAAAAAGTCGCTAAAGATTTGAAACCTCCGAAGAGCTGACCGGCTCTCGCCGCATCATGATAGTCTGTTTTCGGCTTTCTCTACTGAGGTGCTCATCCGGATAAACAAAGACACAATCGCAGTAGTTCTCCCTAAACTACCCTAGCCGATATAGCGGAACATAAGGTAGTAAGCACAGGAACCGGGCAACCCAACTATTGACCAAAGACATGATTCAGAGCCAATGCATATAATGCTAAATTCGGGGTGTCGAACTGTATTGTAAAAAGTGTTCGGACTTTGCTGCCGTATTATGGGTCACAATGAAGCCCCTGGCAGATTAAAGTGTACCAAAGTGTACGGTCGCAACTTTGAGAAGATTATCAAAGAAAAAGGGAAGAAGGGGTAGTAAGCTAGTGCCGCAGAAGTTGGACCGCAAACTATTTCCATTATAGTTTGATTAATACGTCAAAGCATATTTGTACAAGTGGTGCAATAAGCAACCGGGCTATTTAACATGCCACAACCAAGGGAGAGCTGTGTGCGGGTCCTGGAAGCAGGTAGAGTGATCGTTAAAGAGACCATCTAAGAATTCCCTTGTACGCCAGTGCTTCTTGCCATCTTGGTGTATCCATCCTGCCGAGAGGACCAATGATCATGTCGTCAGAAGAAACCTGCGGAAAAAAGACCTAAAAAGGATAAAAAAGAAAAATTGAAAGTATGTCTGTCCAGGAGCGGTCGAGCCGTATTATGGATCACAAGCTAGTTATGCCTCCGTCTGTGCCCATGGTATTTTGAGTGCGTAGTTATGTACGCTCGGTACGAATGCCGCTACTAGGCTGGGACTGGGACGGAGGCCAGATTGTAGTCGAGCTCTTGACGAGCTCGGCCGTCCTGCTGCCGAGTAGTCCGGACTCATTTGATAGTGTCCGGGAGCTCGGCCGACAAACTAAGGTTCTGCTTGAGAAGGCCGCTCTGTACTTCTGCTGCTAACGCAGTGGTGTGCTCCTCGGTACGGAGGGAGCGTTCTGTGTTTCCATTGACTGTTATGACGCCGAGTGGTCCGGGCATCTTGAGCTTAAGATAAGCGTAGTGTGGCACCGCGTTGAAGTGTGCAAATGCGGTTCGTCCGAGCAGTGCATGATAGCCGTTGCGAAAGGGGATGATATCGAAGATCAACTCTTCGCTTCGGAAGTTGTCCGGAGATTCGAAAACAACCTCTAGTGTGATTGAGCCCGTACAATGGGCCTCTACACCTGGTATGACTCCTTTAAAGGTAGTCTTTGTGGGCTTAATTATTGATGGATTAATCCCATTTTGCGCGTTGTATCCTGATAGAACAGGTTCAGGCTGCTACCACCGTCCATGAGGACTCGCGTGAGGTGGAATCCATCAATGATTGGGTCGAGGACTAGTGCGGCTGAGCCGCCATGAAGGATGCTGGTCGGATGGTCCCTGCGATCAAAAGTGATCGGGCAGGAAGACCATGGGTTGAAATTTGGGGCGACTGGCTCCATCGCATAGACGTCCGTGAGTGCGCGCTTGCGTTCTCTCTTGGGGATATGGGTAGCGTATATCATGTTCACCGTTTTGACTTAGGGGGGGGCTTCTTCTGTCCCCAGTGTTCGGTGGCCGGGGCTCCTCGTCATCGTCCTCGCTTTGTGACCACTTCTCCTTGTTCTCGGCATTTAACTTGCGGGCCTGTTTAAAAACCCAACAGTCTCTGTTGGTGTGATTGGATGGTTTGTCGGGGGTGCCGTGTATCTGGCATGGACGATCGATTATGCGGTCCAAGCTGGATGGGCCCGAATTTTTCCTTTTGAACGGCTTCTTCCGCTAGCCGGACTTGGAGCCGCTGAATCCGGCGTTGACCGCCGTGTCATCGGTATTATCACCGTTGTTTCGACGCTTGTGTCTATTGCGTCGGGGCTTGCCGTTGCTATTTCTGGCTTCTGCAGTGCCTGGTTCGCTTGCATTGTTATTGATACGGGCTAGCTAGCTATCTTCGCCCGCGCAAAAGCGGGTCATAAGTGCCGCAAGGGCTGCCATGGATTTCGGCTTCTCTTGGCCGAGGTGTCGGGCGAGCCATTCGTCCTGGATGGTGTGTTTAAAGGCTGCCAAGGCTTCAGCATCTGGACAGTAGACGATCTGGTTCTTTTTAGTTAAGAACCTAGTCCAGAGTTTCCTGGCTGACTCTTCGGGCTGTTGAATTATGTGACTTAAGTCATCGGCATCCGGAGGTCGAACATATGTACCTTGGAAGTTGTCAAGGAAGGCCTCTTCCAAGTCCTCCCAGCTGCCGATAGAGTTTTCAGGCAGACTGTTCAGCCAGTGCCGGGCTGGTCCTTTGAGTTTTAGTGGGAGGTATTTGATGGCATGGAGATCATCGCCGCGAGCCATATGAATGTGAAGAAGAAAATCCTCAACCCATACCGCGGGGTCTGTTGTCCCATCGTATGATTCGATGTTTACGGGTTTAAACCCTTCTGGGAATTTGTGCTCCATTACCTCGTCAGTGAAGCAAAGGGGGTGTGTGGCGCCTCTATATCGGGCCACATCACGATGTAGCTCGGATGGAGTTCGTCTGCGGTTCTCGGCCCGGGCGTGAGTATGATTATTGCGTCCGGCTAGATAGACGTTATGCCGTGTTAGGGCACGTCCCCGTGATCCATAGATCGATCTGTTCTGACCTGCTCTACTGTCCAAGTCCCGCCGCAGGTCGTATGTATGTCCCCGAGCTGTTTTGTCTCTGCCTTTACGGTGAGGTGGGGCAGGCTGGTGTTCGGCTTGAGTTGCCGCTTTATCCTGACCACGTGGTGGTCGGTCAGCCGCATTGCACGATGATGGTACGGGCTCCAACGCCTCATCATCGAACTGAGGTAGCAATTTGCACTTCGGGTAACTTTTGGCTGGGCCCTTGAGGCCGTATTCCTCGGCTGCCAGGACATCAGTCCATCTATCATTGAGCAGATCTTGATCAACTTGAAGTTGCTGCTGCTTCTTCTTCAGGCTCCTTGTAGTGGCTATTAGCTGGCGCTTAAAGCGCTCCTACTCGAGAGGTTCCTCAGGCATAATAAAATCCTCGGTGCCGAGGCTCGCCTCATCCTCGGAGAGCGGAAGATAATTACTGTCCTCCTAGTCTTCGTGTGTGGCCTGTTCATTAGGGCTAACTTGCCCGTCTTCCCGTTCATCTTGCTCGGGAATTGCCTCAACGGGGTCTTCATTGTCTTCGGCACCGTCCAGAGTGTTATCTTCTCCTGTGCCGGTGTTGCTGTCTTTGCTGCAGCGTGTAGAGCGGCGCCGCTAACGCCGGCGCTTTGGTTGTATCTTAGGAGGTTTATCCTCAACTAGATCTTCCTTCTCATCGCTGCTATTCTCTTTTGGTGCATCCACCATGTATATGTCATACGAGGAAGTGGCCGTCTAGCGTCCGGTAAACAACGGGTTTTGGGCCTCTTCTTCTTTGGCATCGTCATCCATATCGTCGATGTCTTCGGAGCCATAATCGAGCATGTCAGTTAAGTCTTCGACAGTGGCTATTAAGTGGGCGGTGGGTGGGAAACGAAATCCTCCATCATCAGCCTCTAGTTCGAACCGGATATAATTCGGCTGTGAATCCCCCGCTAAGGAGAGTGTTTTTAGTGATTTTAGCACGTCGCCTAAAGGCGGGTGCCGGAAGATGTCCCCGGAGCTGAATTCGACGATCGATGTCTGGTCAAGCTCGACGTGTGCGGACACACATGCTTTGGAACCTGTAGCCAGAAACGTGTCCGAGTTTCCGGTAACACAAATCTTACTTGAGGTTGGGTTCGTGTGTGGCTCCAATGCCGCTGAGTATGCGGCCTCCGTGGCGGGGTTGAGCCTCCCATCCTCGGATGGCTTGATATGCTCCGGATCTAGAGCCAGAGTAGTTGCAGGCGCTATCTCCTAGGTATGGTTTGATGACAGATTTAAGTCATGTTCATCGTGGTGACAGGGAGCGACTACTGCCGCGGTCTCGAATCCGTCGAAGATGAAGTCTCTATGGATGTCTGCGACATAGTTCAAGCTTCCGAATCTGACCTGATGGCCAGGGGTGTAGCTATCGATCTGCTCTAAATGGCCAAGCGAGTTAGCCCGCAGTGCGAAGCCGCCAAACACGAAGATCTATACGGGAAGGAAAACTTCCCCTTGGACAGCATTGTTGTAGGTGATTGAAGGAGCCATCAAGACTTTTGAGGACGGCACGGTGGAACTCTCAATGAAAGCACCAATGTCGGTGTCAAAACCGGCGGATCTCGGTTAGGGAGTCCCAAATTGTGCGTCTAAGGTTGATGGTAACAGGAGATAGGGGACACAATGTTTACCCAGGTTCGGGCCCTCTCTATGGAGGTAATACCCTACTTCCTGCTTGATTGATCTTGATTTATATGAATATTACAAGAGTTGATCTACCACGAGATCGTAATGGCTAAAACCCTAGAAGTCTAGCCTGTATGACTATGATTATGATTCCTCGTCTCTACGAAATGAGCCCTCCGGTTTATATAGACACCGGAGGGGGCTAGGGTTGTACAAAGTCGGTTACAGAGAAAGGAATCTTCATACTGGGATGCCAAGCTTGCCTTCCATGCCAAGGAGAGTCCCATCCGGACACGGGAGTTAGTCTTCGGTCTTGTATCTTCATAGCCCATCAGTCCGGCCCACGTAACATTGTCCGAATGCCCGATGACCCCCTAATCCAGGACTCCCTCAGGGGGTGAATAGGCAACTAACAATTTTTAGCTTTTCTTTACCAATTTAAACTTTGCATCAAAGTAGGTTGTCTAGATATGCAACTCGGTCAGCAACCTATATGATGCAACAACAACAAGCACACTAGCAAGCAAAGGATACAACACAATATAAGCTTGCACAAGTAAAAGTACGAGATAACCAAGAGTGGAGCCGGTGAAGACGAGGATGTGTTACCGAAGTTCCTTCCTTTTGAAGGGAAGTACGTCTCCGTTGCAGCGGTGTGGAGGCACAATGCTCCCCAAGAATCCACTAGGGCCACCGTATTCTCCTCACGCCCTGACACAATGCGAGATGCCGTGATTCCACTATTGGTGCCCTTGGAGGCGGCCACCAGACCTTTTCAAACAAGGTTGGGGCAATCTCCAAAACTTAATTGGAGGCTCCCAACAACACCACGAAGCTTCATCACAATGGAATATGGCTCCGCGGTGACCTCAACCGTCTAGGGTGCTCAAACACCCAAGAGTAACAAGATCCACAAGGGATTAGTGGGGGGAATCAAATTTCTCTTGGTGGAAGTGTAGATCGGGGCCTTCCCAACCAATCCCTAGAGAATCAACAAGTTTGATTTGCTAGGGAGAGAGATCGGGCGAAAATGGAACTTGAGCAACAATGGAGCTTGGGGGTGGAAGAGGTAGTCAACTCGGATAAGAATACTCCCCTTTTGTAGTGATAGAACAAATCCAACTGTTATCCACTAGCTCAGCCCGCGACGAGCGGTACTACCGCACGCAACAAGCGGTACTACCGCACGAGCCCACAGTACTACCGCAAGGCCTTGCGGTACTACCACTGGCGCGGCTGGAGCTAACCCAGACCTGTGGCAAAGAAGACAAGGGCGGTAGAACTGCTGGCGCGGTACTACCGCTCCCCCTTGCAGTACTACCACAAGGCAGGGTTGGTCTAGACTAGGGAAGACACGGACATATAAAAATACATCCGTGGCTACTACCCCTGAGTTCCGATCCATGCAAAAATCCGACACGGTACTAACACAAGCCTGGAGCGGTACTACCGCGTAGGGCGCGGATGTAAAAATTTACATCCGCCCCTACTTCTGCTCATGCTGCTGCGCCTGGCCAGAGCTCGCGGTACTAACCGCGCCCATGGTGCGGTACTACCGTGTAGGGCGCGGATGTAAAAAATTACATCCACCCCTACAACCGCCCGAGCAGCTGAGCCTGGCCCGAGGCCACGGTACTACCGCTCCCAAGAAGCGGTACTACCGGGAGAAACTGTGGTACTACCGTGCCTGAGGCCTGTACTACCGCAAGGGCCTATGGTACTACCGCTTCGAAGAGTAGTACTACCGCATGCCCCAGTTCAGCAACACTAGGAGTCCTTCATTTTGCAGAGACACGGAGAAACGGAGGATGCCCCATAGAGCCAAAGGAAAGGTGGTGCAAAAAGGAACAGACGTGTACGTGTTGATTCCACCCAAAACTTTCCAACGCGGACCCTCTCTTAATAGTACGGCTTTCCTACGACTCAAATCCACTGAAAAGAAACGTAGAGAAACACCGTCTTCAATAGTCTTCGAGGTGTACCAAATCGTCCTGTGCCTAGTCATGATATGTCTGAAATGCTCAAAGCACACGATTAGTCCGCAAAAGCATTGTCATCAATCACCAAAACAACTAAGGGATAAATATGCCCTTACAATCTCCCCCTTTTTGGTGGATTGATGACAATACGGAATTTGCACATAGGTATATAAAATAGAACAAAGGCAAACCCCACATCTATAAAATATAGACGGGCTCCCCCTAGATGTGTGCTTTCTAGAAAAATGATTTGGACTGCACGGCACACATACGAGGATCAACACTCCCCCTATATTTTATAGACAAGGCATATCTTGCAAGACTATAGCTAACACTGAGCAAGGAGTCAAGATAATAACTATGAGCATAAAGTAAAGGGCTCAAGATAGCATAGGCTCACGGGCTACTAATTAATGTACACTAGAGTGCATATGTCTTACACCATATGAAAGAAAACCTGGTCTCATAAGCACAAAACAAACCAAAGCAAACGAGGTCCAACTGAACAAAAGCAAAGCGACAGAGCAAAACACCATGACACACGACGCGCAAATCCTACACTCTCTCCCCCTTTGGCATTGAGACACCAAAAAGGCAGAGAGGACACCTATGACACAGGTGGTAGCCCAAGCTGAATAGATCACTCATCACGTTCCTCGTCGGACTCGGCAGCGGGGATGGCTCCTCCTTAGATTCAGCCCACTGGTAGCCATGCTTCGTCATCCATTCTGCCTCTCGTGTGATGTGCTTCTCGGACACAATGGATATCTCCTCGCCAAACGTCCTCAAGATCCTCTTGTCGCGGCAACGACTCTCCTTCGAAGCAACATGGGTTCTGTACTGGCCCTTGGCTTGCATGCAGAACAGAGCCTTCATCTTGTTCTTTAGCTTCTTAGCCCAAGAAGGCTCAGTAGAGGGAGGAGCATATCCAGTAGAGCTGTCCTCATCCGCTTCCTCCTCCTCAATCTCATCCTTGTCCACGTCCATTTGAGCAGCCTCTGCCTCAGCACGGGTAGTGGTGTTAGCCCACTGAGGCTTGATGCGGAGCTTGAAGGGGTCGTGACAGATCCAGTCAGGGGCAACAAACTCCTCATCGGGATAGAGCTTCTTCCAAGTCTTCGTGATCAAGAGAAAAATGTAAGGTCCATAGATGGGTACCTTACGGTTGAACACCGCAAACCGTAGCTCGTACCACATGATGTGTGAGACGTCAAGTGGTTGTGTCTGAGCGTGACGCGCCTCCTCACAAATGAGCATCATATCCACTAGATAGGCATGCACCTTGTCCTTGTCACCAATGCGTGGAAAGAGGGAGTTGCGGAAGATCCGGTGAATGATGTCAAGGAATGGGTTCAGCACCCACGCCTTCTTGCCACTGGGAAGAGTCTTCTCAACATATAATTGCTAAAGTTTGTTCTTGCTGGCGGACTCAGGATTGGCATGAGGGCGAACACCAACAGGCGTGTTGAGCCCCTCGTCATGCACCTGTAGCAAAGCCATGAAGTCCTTCCACTTAGCACTCATCTATTGTCCATTGGTCAACCAGGTCATGGTCCATTCCTCATCAGTATGGAAGTGGACCAAAGCAAAGAACAGGGACTCAATCTCAGGGTCAAAGTCCAGGTGAAAAGAGATCACGTCCTCAATGCCAAACTGCTCCACCAGGTCCAAAGCCTCACCAAAATAGTCACGGTGCTTATCCTGCCTCATGTGATTCATGTCAATCCAGTGCACATCCACGTAGATGTTCTGCTTGGCCTTGATAACATCCAGATAGATAAGATTCTACTACTTGGTCCAGAACAAATCATTCCCTCTGAAGTTAGCATGGGGATTCACATAGGGGTTGATCCTCCTTCGAGTGACAAACTCAGCAAGTGGTATCTCATCCATGCCCATTGAGGACTCCTTGTTCTTGGTGGCGGTGGCCTTGGTTCTGTGTTGGTGGGCATTGGAGCCCTCTGGAGCTTCATCTGGGTTGTGCAGGCGCTTGGAGCCCGTGTCACGGCTTGGATTAGAACGGCGGACATTGGAACCGGAGCCACCACCTATGTCACACAACACAAGAACACGCAAGAGAAGCAAGAAAGATCAATGCAAATACCACAGCAAAAACAAACGAAACAAGTAGAGGTAACATTGGGTAGTAGCCACGAGGAAGGTTTGAGGGCAGCGGTATTATTGCTCCACTAAGTGGAACTAAAATTTTAGTACCGCTCGAGCTGCGGTAGTACCGCGCTGAGGTGGCACGGTAGTACCGCGCTTGGAGCGGAAGTAAAATTTTACTTCCGCGCTGCGCGCGGTAGTACCTCTCCGGAGAAGCGGTAGTACCGTACGAGGCGAAACCGGCCAGAGCGGTAGTACCGTATGGGAGTTGCAGTAGTACTGCTCGGGTTAGATTCGAAATGAATCAGATCTAGGAACACCCGTGACGATGGAGCGGTACTACGGTTGATCAAAACTACCGAGTAGCAACATACCAAATAGCATCTCTATAGGACTACAACTCTCCTACATCCTACTCTTGCAAAGATTTGGCCTAAAATCTCAAGAACACAAAGTATCTCCCCAAAAACTAGACGGAAAACAATGAAGCAAAGAGAGAGGGATTTGGGGAGAAACCTTGTTCCATGGCAAGAGGTCGAGGTGGGGAATGATCCCGCCGGTCGGAATGCATGGAGAGCAGCCGGAGACGGAGATCCGGCGAGGTCCTCCGGCGCCGTTCTTGGGCAGGAGAGAGAGAGACGACGTGGGGAAAAGGAGTTGAATGGTTATGGGGGAGTTAGAACTCCGCTTGCCCGCTCTTAACCCCCACGTGCTCATGACTGTGCGGTAGTACTGCGGGTCATCGCGGTAGTACCACCCGGGCAGAAGTACCGCACCGTGGGTGGTAGTATCGCTCTTCCAGCGGCAGTAAAAAATTACTGCCATGCTGGTTGCGGTAGTACCGTGCGCAGCTCCTATGGTAGTACCGTGACATACCACGGTAGTACCATAGACCCAAGAAAATGAAGGTTTCGCGTACAAGAGAAGAACCCAGCCTTTGCAATGCAACCTTCAAGCGAACGGACACACCAAAGAGCTAACACACGAGGCAACACAAGCACAAGCTTGGCATGAAGAAAGAAAGGCAAGAGACAACAAGGACCAAACACGCGACACAACCTCTCTAAAGAGAGGGCGGTGGCCGAAGCCACCTATGTTTGAGTCAATTGGTATGGCACCGCGAAGAATTATCCTTGGGCCCATGACCAAAAACTCGTATTTGAAGCACAAGTACCATCAACAATGGCTAATGTGAAAGAGTTGATCATTTTATGCATAATGGGGGGGAGGGAGAGTTCATTGAGAGAACAACACTCCCCCTATGTCCATGCCTACACCTACACAAGATAACAAGTTGAGTATGGTTGGGTGTGCAAGGGTTCAAGCCACATTGCTCAAATCAATGATATTTAGCTCATGCCTTAACTCACGAAATCTTGCTTCATCCAAGGGCTCCGTGAAGATATCTGCAAGGTTATCATGAGTGTTCACATAGTTGAGCTTGATCTCCCCTCGCCGAATGTGATCCCGGATGAAGTGATACCGAATCTCAATGTGCTTCGTCTTGAAGTGTTGCACCGGGTTGAGAGAAATCTTGATGGCACTTTCATTGTCACACCAACGATGCACTTTGTCACAAATAACACCGTAACCCTTTAAAGTTTGCCTCATCCATAGAAGTTGTGCACATCAACTACCGGCGGCCACATACTCCGCTTCGGTGGACGAGAGAGACACACAACTTTTCTTCTTAGAAGACCAACTCACCAAAGAGCAACCAAGGAATTGGCACCCTTCGAAAGTTGACTTCCTATCCATCTTGTCTCCCGCCCAATCGGAGTCCAAATAGCCTACAAGGTTGAAGCTTTCTCCTCTTGGGTACCATAAGCTAAAGTCATGGGTATGAGCCAAAATATCGAAAGATCCGCTTGACCGCCACAAAGTGGCTTTCCTTAGGTGCGGCTTGAAACCGTGCACAAATTCCCACACTCAACATGATATCCGGTCTAGATGCACAAAGGTAAAGGAAGGAGCCAATCATGGAGCGATATACCTTTTGATCCATCGCTTTACCATTGGGATCTATGTCAAGTAGGCATTTGATGGGCATTGGAGTGGAAGCCGGCTTAACATCACTTAGCTTGAATATCTTGAGCATATCTTGAGTGTATTTGGCTTGGTTGATGAAGGTCCCTTCTCTTCTTTGCTTGAGTTCGAACCCGAGAAAGAACTTCAACTGTCCCATCATGGACATCTTGAACTTTGAGGTCATGAGAGCAGCAAATTCCTCATTGAGAGCTTTGTTAGGGGAACCAAAGATAATGTCATTAACATATAGTTGGAACACAAACAACTCCCCTTTGACCTTCTTAGCAAAAAGAGTGGGGTCGATTTTCCCAATTTCAAACCCACGATCTTGCAACAACTCGGTAAGGTGGTCATACCACGCACGTGGGGCTTGTTTAAGGCCATAGAGTGCCTTATCGAGTTGGTACACATGATCGGGGAAACAGGGATCCTCGAACCCGGGGGGTTGTTTGACATACACCAACTCATTAATAGGACCATTAAGAAAAGCACTTTTCACATCCATTTGTTGCAACTTGAAATTATGATGAGAAGCATAAGCAATCAACAAACGAATAGATTCAAGGCGAGCAACGGGAGCAAAAGTTTCATCATAGTCGATGCCCTCGACTTGGGAGTAGCCTTGTGCTACCAAACGAGCCTTGTTGCGGACTATAATTCCATGAGCAACTTGCTTGTTCCTGAATATCCACTTGGTTCCAATGACATTATGGTTCCCCATTGGCCTTGGTACCAATCTCCACACCTTGTTGTGCTCGAAGTTGTTGAGTTCTTCATGCATGGCATTAAGACAATCCGGATCTTCGAGCGCCTCATAGACCTTTTGGGGTTCAACACAAGAGACAAACACGTGATGTTCACAATAGTTTGCCAATTGTCTACGAGTGCTTACCCCCTTTCGTATGCTTCCAAGCACATTTGTCATGAGATGACCCTTGGTAGAGAGCTTGGATGCAATCTTGGCGGCACGACGCTCCAATTCCTCCTCAAGAGTGAGTTGAGGAGCGGTTACTTGATCATCTTGAGCGTCGTCTTGAGCTAGTTCTTGATCTTGAGCTTGCTCTTGATCTTGAACTTGCTCAGAGGAGAGAACTTGACCTTGGGCATTACTTGGTGGTTCAACACTGTCTTGAGGTTGATCTTGCCCTTGGTCTTGTTCATGAGGTTGAGGGCCTTCACTTTGTTCTTCGGAAGCGTGTGGGCCTTGGGTTGGTGATGGTTCCACTTGAGTGGAACATTGTCCTTCTACTTCGGCCACAAGTGGTTCATCAATGGGTAGGATAAAACCAACACCCATTCTTCTTATGGCTTGGGGAGGAATTTCATCACCTACATCACAAGTGCCACTTTGCTCCACTTGGGAGCCGTTATTCTCATCAAACTCCACGTTACACGTCTCCTCAATAAGTCCCGTGGACTTATTGAGGACACGGTAAGCATGAGAGTTTGTAGCATAACCAACAAATATGCCCTCTTGAGCTCTAGCCTCAAATTTAGACAAACAAATACCTTTCTTGAGAATGAAACACTTACACCCGAACACCCGAAAGTACTTTAGGTTGGGCTTGTTACCAGTGAGTATCTCATATGGAGTCTTGTTCAAGCCTTTGCAGAGATAGAGTCGATTGGATGCATGACACACGGTGTTGATGGCTTTGGCCCAAAAGTTGTTTGGAGACTTGAACTCCGCCATCATGGTCCTTGCCGCATCCATCAATGTCCGGTTATTCCTCTCCGCTACACCATTTTGTTGAGGGGTGTATGGTGCAGAATATTGATGCTTGATCCCCTCATCACTAAGAAACTCATCCGAGGTGTAGTTCTTGAACTCGATGCCGTTGTCACTTCTTATTGTCAAGATCTTTGCATTGTGTTGGCGTTGGGCTTCATTTGCAAAGTCAATGACGGTTTGTTGAGTCTCACTCTTCCTCTTGAAGAAGTATACCCAAGTGTATCTTGAGTAATCATCCACAATCACCAAGTAATACTTCCTACCCCCAAGACTATCAAAGGATGGAGGCCCAAAGAGATCCAAGTGAAGGAGCTCCAAAGGCCTCTTTGAGTAGATGATAGTCGTGGGAGGGTGAGCCTTCTCATGTAGCTTTCCTTCGATGCAAGCACTGTCTTTGGCAAAACTAACACTTGTTAGTCCATGAACATGGTCCCCCTTGAGAAGACTTTGCAAAGATCTCATATTGACATGGGCTAAATGGCGATGCCGAAGCCACCCCATGTCAACTTTAGCCATTAGGCATGTCGCGGTCTTAGTGGGTCGTTCTGAAAGTTACTCCCATAGAGACCATTCTCGACATGCCCAACAAAGGCTACTTTAAGAGTCTTGCTCCACAAGAGGGCCATGGTATCAATATCATAGAAAGTGGCAAAGCCCATGATTGCAAGTTGATGAACGGAAAGTAAATTGTATGCAAGGGACTCAACAAGCATGACCTTCTCGATCATGACATCATGAGAAATGACAACCTTGCCATGTTCCAATACATTAGAGGATGAGGCGTCACCCCACTCGACATTGGTGGGCATAGATGGAATATTGTGCACATCCACCACCAAGTCCTTGCTTCCGGTCATATGATTAGTGGCTCCACTATCGAGCAACCATGATCCCCCACCGGAAGCAAACACCTACAAGAGATCAATGCTTGGTTTTAGGTACCCATTTTGTAATGGGTCCTTTGATGTTAGTGAGAAGGGTCTTAAGAACCCAAATAGACCATTCAATGTACTCATAAGGAGAACCAACAAATTTTTCATAAACATGCCCATCACTAGCACGGCATAACATATAGGAAGGGTTAAAGTCGCCGGCTTTGTTGGAAGGGGTGGCATTGCTCTTCTTGACACCACCACCCTTCACATTGTTCTTATTATCCTTAGGAGCGCACTCTCCCTCTTTCACAAAGGTTTGCTTGAGAGGAGGAGGTCGTTTGGCCTTGTCATTCTTCTTCTTGTTCTTGGGTTTGGGTGTGAACCCAATCCCTTCCTTGGCAACAACTTCCTTTTGATTGCTCAAAAGGTCGTTGAGGTTCTTCTCACCTTGTATTCACAACACAAGGCCTTTCTCAAGTTGCTTCTTCAACTTAGCATTCTCCTCAACAAGATGCACATGCTCACAACACGGGTTAGTAGCATTTGCATTATCAATTAAGACCATATGTGGAAAAGTGGCTTTCTCCTTAGTTAGCTTTACTTGGAGTTGATCATGAGACTCTTTGAGGCTAGCATGAGCACCCTTCAAGACTTTGTGAGCCTTGTCCAGTACATCAAACTCCTCTTTGAGTCTAGCAAGATCAATCCCAAGCTTGGCTTTCTCGGAGTTTAGCACACGAGATACAACAAGAGCATGATCAAGATCTTTCTTCAATTTAGCATGGTCCTCGTTGTATGACTCTAGCTTGGTCCTCGTTGTATGACTCCTCAAGAGCCAAACGATGACCGCACTCTTCCTCAAGAGCATTGGAGAGATCCGAAATCTCATCGGCATAGTCACGACTATGCCCCTCCATCTTAGAGATGGTATCTTCGTGAGCCTCGATCATGTCATTGGCTTCACCAATTTGTTCCAAGAGAGCAACGAAGTGCTTCTTGGATTTACCCTTGAGCTTACTCATAAAAGACTCAAATTCATTTTCCTCCACATTAGACCCCTCACTTTCATCAATGCAATCCGCCAAGGAAGGATTAGTAATGATGGTAGTTTTGATGTTGGGGGTTACCTTGTTAGTGGCTTTAGCCATGAGGCACTTGGCGGTGATGTTCTCATTGGGTGAGTCGAAGAGAGATGATACGTCTCCAACGTATCTATAATTTTTGATTGTTCCATGCTATTATATTATCTGTTTTGGATGTTTAATGGGCTTCATTATACACTTTTATATTATTTTTGGGACTAACCTACTAACCAAAGGCCCAGTGCAAACTGCTGTTTTTTGCCTATATCAGTGTTTCGCAGAAAAGGAATATCAAACGGAATCCAAACGGAATGAAACCTTCAGGAGAGTGATTTTTGGAACAAACGCAATCTAGGAGACTTGGAGTGGACGTTAAGAAAGAAACAAGGAGGCCACGAGGCAGGAGGGCACGCCCAGGGGGGTAGGCGCGCCCCCACCCTCGTGGGCCCCTCGTGGCTCCCCTGACCGACTTCTTTCGCCTATATATACTCATATACCCTGAAAACATCCGAGAGCACCACGAAACCCTATTTCCATCGCCGCAACCTTCTGTACCCGTGAGATCCCATCTTGGGGCCTTTTTTGGCGCTCCGCCGGAGGGGGATTCGATCACGGAGGGCTTCTACATCAACACCATAGCCTCTCCGATGATGTATGAGTAGTTTACCACAGACCTTCGGGTCCATAGTTATTAGCTAGATGGCTTCTTCTCTCTCTTTCGATCTCAATACAAAGTTCTCCTCGATCTTCTTGGAGATCTATTCGATGTAATTCTTTTTGCGGTGTGTTTGTCGAGATCCGATGAATTGTGGGTTTATGATCAAGATTATCTAAGAAAAATATTTGAATCTCCTCTAAATTCTTTTATGTATGATTTGTTATCTTTGCAAGTCTCTTTGAATTATCAGTTTGGTTTGGCCTATTAGATTGATCTTTCTTGCAATGGGAGAAGTGCTTAGATTTGGGTTCAATCTTACGGTGTCCTTTCCCAGTGACAGCAGGGTCAGCAAGGCACGCATTGTATTGTTGCCATCGAGGATAAAAAGATGGGGTTTGTACCATATTGCTTGAGTTTATCCCTCTACATCATGTCATCTTGCCTAATGCGTTACTCTGTTCTTATGAACTTAATACTCTAGATGCATGCTGGATAGCGATCGACGTGTGGAGTAATAGTAGTAGATGCAAAATTATTTCGGTCTACTTGTCGCGGACGTGATGCCTATATACATGATCATGCCTAGATATTCTCATAACTATGCACTTTTCTATCAATTGCTCGACAGTAATTTGTTCACCCACCGTAATACTTATGCTATCTTGAGAGAAGCCACTAGTGAAACCTATGGCCCCCGTGTCTATTTTCCATCATATAAGTTTCCAATCTATTTTACTTTGCAATCTTTACTTTCAATCTATATCATAAAAATACCAAAAATATTTATCTTATTATCTCTATCAGATCTCACTTTTGCAAGTGGTCGTGAAGGGATTGACAACCCCTTTATCGCGTTGGTTGCAAGGTTCTTATTTGTTTGTGTAGGTACGAGGCGACTTGCGTGTAGTCTCCTACTGGATTGATACCATGGTTCTCAAAACTGAGGGAAATACTTACGCTACTTTGCTGCATCGCCCTTTCCTCTTCAAAGGAAAACCAACGTAGTGCTCAAAAGGTAGCAAGAGACACCCATGGAGTTGTCGCAATGGCAACGGAGGCCATGGCAACCGACTCACCGTCATCATCATCCTAATCTTCATTATGATCTTCTTGTGCCACCAACCGCTTGGGAGGAGTCTTCTTGGTGAAGTTGCTCTTGTTGGGGAAGGACTTGGCCTTGTCTTTTCGGATGAGCTTGCCACCATTGTATTACCTCTTCTCATAGGGACACTCCGCAACAAAGTGACTCACATTGCCACAATTGTAGCAAGTCCTCACTCGTTGCTTGCTCTTCGTGCCACTTGAGTTGTTCTTGTTGAAGTTGGGCCTTGAGTTCTTCTTGCTCCAAAATTGCCTTGAAGCGAGATCCATGTGCTCATGATAAGAATATTTTGTATCTTCGGGGTTGCTCTCCTCTTCTTCCTCTTCATCCTCTTCTTCCACACTAACCTTGGCATTCAAAGCAAGGTTGGGCTTCTTAGCTCTTTGACAGCGCAACACCGCATTGTCGGCGGTCTTGTCAAAGATCCTCATTGCCACAAACTCATCCAAGACTTCACTTGAGGACAAGGTGTGGAAGTTCGGTCTTTGACAGATGACGGAGGACATGGCCTTGTGATAAGGCATCATGGCCTTGAGGAACTTGCACTTGATCCAATTGTCATCCGTATCCTTGCTCCCATGATCTCGGAGTGAGACCGCGAGAGTGGTTAACCTTCGGTAAAGCTCACAAGGTTCTTCATCTTCATTCATTGCAAACTCATCGGCCTCATATTGCACCACTTCATAGTTGGAGCGTTGAATGCTTGCGCTTCCCTTGTAAAGGGAAACAACATGGTGCCATGCTTCCTTGGCCATGGTGAAAGGTCGGAGATGTGCAAGATCTTCGGATGGAATTGCATCTTGGATGATGAAGAGAGCATTCTCGTTGAATTGATGATCCGGGGCTTCTCCAGGAGTGAAGTTGCTTGGGTCATGCAGATAAAAACCTTGCTCAATGATTCTCCGAAGGTTAGTATTAACATGGTTTAAATGACGTTTAAAGCGATATACCCAAGCATCAAAATCCTCATTTTTCACAATCTTAGGAGGACGGCCGGCATGATTTAAATGAGTGGAGGGAATAGGTCCTCCATAAGTAGGAGGTGGTTCCACATGGGCAAAGATGCCACTACCATTTTTACCACTAGACAAAGGAACTTTCTCACTAGTAGCTTCCCCCTTGTCGGAGTTAGCATCCGACACCTTGTTAGTGGGATCGACCACTTCCAACGGTGTGTTGGATAATTTGAGACCATCAAGAAAGTTCTTAAACATGCCTTTGACCTCGGTCGTCATGGAGTTCTTCAATGTGTCTAAAGCCACACTGAACTCCTCACGAGAGACCGCGGTTGCCCCATCGGCCGTAGACGAGAACAGATTCACACCGGAGTGCTCCTCCCCACCGTCTATGGTGTCAACCATACTCTTCGGACGACAAAGTCCTTAATAAAGAGACAAGGCTCTGATACCAATTGAAAGGATCGATATAGTTGACTAGAGGGGGGGGGGGTGAATAGGCAACTAACAATCTTTAGCTTTTCTTTACCAATTTAAACTTTGCATCAAAGTAGGTTGTCTAGATATGCAACTAGGTGAGCAACCTATATGATGCAACAACAACAAGCACACAAGCAAGCAAAGGATACAACACAATATAAGCTTCCACAAGTAAAGGTACGAGATAACCAAGAGTGGAGCCGGTGAAGACGAGGATGTGTTACCGAAGTTCCTTCCTTTTGAAGGGAAGTACATCTCTGTTGGAGCGGTGTGGAGGCACAATGCTCCCCAAGAAGCCACTAGGGCCACCGTATTCTCCTCATGCCCTCACACAAAGCGAGATGTCGTGATTCCACTATTGGTGCCCTTGGAGGCGGCGACTGAACCTTTACAAACAAGGTTCGGGCAATGTCCACAACTTAATTAGAGGCTCCCAACAACACCATGAAGCTTCACCACAATGGAATATGGCTCTGCGGTGACCTCAACCGTCTAGGGTGCTCAAACACCCAAGAGTAACAAGATCCGCACGGGATTAGTGGGGGGAATCAAATTTCTTTTGGTGGAAGTGTAGATCGGAGCCTTCTCAACCAATCCCTAGAGAATCAACAAGTTTGATTTGCTAGGGAGAGAGATCAGGCGAATGGAGCTTAGAGCAACAATGGAGCTTGGGGATGGAAGAGGTAGTCAACTCGGAGAAGAAGACTCCCCTTTTATAGTGATAGAATAAATCCAAGTGTTATCCACTAGCTTAGCCCGCGACGAGCGGTACCAAAGCACGAGCCCATGGTACTACTGCAAGGCCCTACGGTACTACCGCTGGCGCGGCAGGAGCTAACCCATACCTGTGGCAAAGAAGCCGAGGGTGGTAGAACCACTGGCGCGGTACTACCGCTCCCCCTTGCGGTACTACCGCAAGGCAGGGTTGCTCTAGACAAGGGAAGGCACGGACATATAAAAATACATCTGCGGCTATTTCCGCTGAGTTCCGATCCATGCAAAAATCCGACACGGTACTACCGCAAGCCTGGAGCAGTACTACCGCGTAGGGCGCGGATGTAAAAAATTACATCCGCCCCTACTTCCGCTCATGCTGCTGCGCCTGGCTAGAGCTTGCGGTACTACCGCGCCCATTGTGCGGTACTACCGTGCAACCGCCTGAGCAGCTAAGCCTGGCCTGAGGCCACGGTACTACCGTGAGCAACTGTGGTACTACCGCGCCTGAGGCCGGTACTACCGCAAGGGCGTGCGGTACTACCGCTCCGAAGAGCAGTACTACCACATGCCCCAGTTCAGCAACACTAGGAGTCCTTCATTTTGCAGAGACACGGAGAAACGGAGGATGCCCCAAAGGGCCAAAGGAAAGGTGGTGCAAAAAGGAACAGACATGTACGTGTTGATTCCACCCAAACCTTTCCAATGCGGACCCCTCTTAATAGTATGGTTTTCCTACGACTCAAATCCACCGAAAAGAAATATAGAGAAATGCCATCTTCAATAGTCTTCAAGGGGTACCAAATCGTCTTGTGCCTAGTCATGATATGTCTAAAATGCTCAAAGCACACGATTTGTCCGCAAAAGCATTGTCATCAATCACCAAAACAACTAAGGGATAAATATGCCCTTACACTAGGCTCGTCAAGTTTAACCCGAGTATTCTGCATGTGTAAAACTGGCTTGCACCCGTTGTATGTGAACGTAGAGCTTATCACAACCGATCATCATGTGGTTTCTCGGCACGACGAACTATAGCAACGGTGCATACTCAGGGAGAACACTTGTACCTTGAAATTTAGTGAGAGATCATCTTATAATGCTACCGCCGTACTAAGCAAAATAAGATGCATAAAGGATAAACATCACATGCAATCAAAGTAAGTGATATGATATGGCCATCATCATCTTGTGCCATTGGTCTCCATCTCCAAAGGACCGTCATGATCACTGTCGGTGTCAAAACCGGCGGATCTCGGGTAGGGGGTCCCGAACTGTGCGTCAAGGTCGGATGGTAACAGGAGACAAGGGACACGATGTTTTTACCCAGGTTCAGGCCCTCTCGATGGAGGTAATACCCTACTCCTGCTTGATTAATATTGATGATATGGGTAGTACAAGAGTAGATCTACCACGAGATCAAGGAGGCTAAACCCTAGAAGCTAGACTATGGTATGATTGTGTATGATGATGGTTCGTCCTACGGACTACAACCCTCCAGTTTATATAGACACCGGATAGGGTTAGGGTTACACAGAGTCGGTTACATAAGTAGGAGATCTTGAGTATCCGCATCGCCTAGCTTGCCTTCCACGCCAAGGAAAGTCCCATCCGGACACGGGACGAAGTCTTCAATCTTGTATCTTCATAGTCCAGGAGTCCGGCGAAGGTATATTCCGGCTACCCGAACACCCCCTAATCCAGGACTCCCTCAGTAGCCCCCGAACCAGGATTCAATGACGACGAGTCTGGCGCGCAAATTGTCTTCGTCATTGCAAGGAGGGTTCCTTCCCAAATTCTGTGTACCTGTACGAATAATGTCCGATTTTTGTAATGTAGCGCTCCTCGGCTTCTGCGCCCAATAATGGTTGTCTTCCATGTGTTGAACGAATGCGAAAGGCCTGGGGCGTTTTTACATCCACACCCCTAGCCACATAAACGAGCCGCCTATTTAACGGGATGAGGATTTAGATCCAAACCGCATCTTCTCCTCTCCGCGAGTTATCATCAGAGCTTTCTCAGCTAAAGTCCATTCCAACATGGCCAGCCGTCGCAGCTCCTCCCCTCGCCCCTCCGGTCCTAAGCCCGGGAACTGGGAAAGTTGTACCATTCCGCATAGCGAGTTAGTGTCGCTTCAGGCCAAGGGATTTCTCCCTCACGCATACATGGTCCCGGTCCGAGCCGGTCTCGCCACCTACAATGGCGGAAAACAAGCGGAGAACACCCCCAATCCTTCTAAAGGAGAACGGGTGTGCCTTGTTCCCTAACTGATAAGGGGACCGGGATTTCCAATTCATCCATTTCTCCGCGGGCTTCTGGAGTTCTACGGCCTCCAGCTGCACAATCTCACGCCCGGCTCCGTGTTACATATTGCGGGCTTCGTTACCCTTTGCGAGCTATTTTTAGGCGTCGAGGCTCATTTCGCGCTGTGGAAGAAGATATTCTGCCTGGTGCCCCGTTCTCAAGAGGGGTCTATATACCAAGTGGGCGGAGCCGAAGTATGGCGCATCGCCGGGACCGGATACCTATCCGGAACCCCGAAGAAGGCGTCCGAGGACTGGCCTTCGGAATGGTTTTACATAGACGACGTCCCTCTGCCGGACCCTATCCGGGACGGTCTCCCTGAGTTCAACAGTGCTCCATTGAAGAAACGCTTGAGCTGGCGTCCACGGAGCTCTCAAAGAGAAAGCGACAGAGACGTCCTTTACCTGATGGGCCGGATAAGACTGTTGGCTCATTCCGGACTAACCATGATCGGAGTCATGGCCGCATGCATTATGCGAGGGGTGCAGCCGCTTCAATATAGAGGCCATCCCATGTGGGATTTCAATGGGGAGGATGACGCCACGCGTTACGATCGTAAGGGGCCGGCCTCGGCTGCCGCCCTAATAAAGATTCTGTCCTCTTTGTACAAGGGAGAAAAGGAGGAGTTCCTCCGCGTTAACCCGCGGGCCGGATTCACTATGTATGAACCTCCAAGTTGGGTAAGCGAACAATTGCGCTTGCCCATTTATTTTATACTTCCATGGTCAGATACGTAGTCTGACGACTTCAATGCAGGAACTGCGACAGGAAGTGAAAGATATAAGCAGCCACCCTCCACAACCCGAGAACCCAGAACGGTCCCTTGATCCAGACTCTGAAGAGGATCCGGACATATCGGTGGAGCTTATCGACGGGGTGTTTCATCAGCTAAGCAAGGACAACACCTTGGTCGCTATTGTGGCTGATTACCCTGGGTTAATTCCGGCCTCCCAGGTGACAGAAACCGGAGTTTTTATTCCCTTGAGGGGGATTCCATTTTCCCGTATTCCGGCGTTTCTAACAACAACCGTGTTTCACAGGGGAGATTTCCAAGGCGGGAAGCCGAACCTGCGGCGGCTAGCCAACGAGGGGCCGCAGGGCCCCGTGGAGAAAAAAGAAATCCAGTCCGGACCGAGATGCCGGTGCAAAGGTATTATGCACCCTCCGTTTCCGCGGCGTTATTCCGTTAGGGCATATTAACGTTCGTGCTTTCTTCAGGACGAAGAGACCTCGCCGGACTATATCCGGAGAGGCTGCCAATCGCGCCTCCACCCAGCCAGGTTCCAGTGACCGGCCAGGAAGCGGAGGCGAGCACAAGGTGTGCACCGGGCGCTCCTCCGACAGAGGATGCGGACAGGCTGTCTGCCACAAATTCTGAAGTGGAGAGTGCCATGAACCACAGGCGTCGCCGGACAGTTTTACGCGACGCTTGTTTCTCCCAAGAGGCTTTAGATGCCTTTAATTCGGGAGATGCGTACCTCCATGCCGCTCAAGATGGTTTAGCCAGAGCCACGGAGCAGTATGTGAAAGACATACGGGTAAGAAAATTTTGGTTATATATATATATACCAGTAGCCCCCGAGACTTGAAACAGTTAAAGTAACTGATTTAAGGATCATATAACATGCAGGTTCTTACAGAGAAGAACACCGTGCTGTCCCAGGAGCTGGAAAAGTGCAAGGCCCAACTAGAGGCCACACTAGCCGCAGCAGGGGAGCCCAAAGGGACCCCCTCAGGTAAGATACACTTCGAAAGATTAGTATTGTGCGGTTTGGGTGCAAATCTGACAAGTCATGTTGCAGATGGCGCCGGACTTGATCCGGAGAAGCAACAACTCTTACGCCGATTAAAGGCCGGTGAGAGTACGTTGACAAAGGTGAGGCGAGAGAAGAATGATCTCCAGGATGCCAACACCAAGCTGGACGTTGAACTTAAGGACGTTCGTGGCCAGCTGTCGGACTCCATGAAGGAGAATCAACGGCTTCGACGTGTCATATTTAGTAAGTGCTTGAACGAACTTTGAAAAATGAGTTCAGCGAGGAAGTCGAATAACAGAGTATTGTCTGTAGGTATGCTCACAGGTCGTCCTGCAGAGGAGATGCCTGGTTCTACGGGTAACCTTCTTCCCGAACTCCTGCAACTGCACGAGCGAATTCGGCAGGCAATGCAAGGCGTTGCCCAAGCCTTATGGCCTGCCCACTCCACGCCCGAGGGCCTTGGAGAGCTTGCGGAGAAGCTGAAGGGAGCTCGGCGGCGCTTCCGGTTGTGGAAGATATCAGCCTGCCGACAAGGCGCTAGGGAGGCCTGGGCCATGGTGAAGACCCGTTTTACGAAGTCTGACCCAAACCATATGGCCGAGGTCGGACCGGTGGGGCCTGACGGGAAGGAGATCCCTGTAAGCTTAGTGTACGGCCAAGTAGATATGGCCGCAAAGTATTCCTAGCAGGACTGTAAATTAGACAGCTTGTTGGATGGTATAGAGGAGGAATACAATCAGTCGAAATGACTATGTACTTTTGAATTGACATATGTAATGCCTTCTAGCCGGATTTTAGATCGTTTGTCGTTGCCGACCTTTTCGCTTCAACCTCGGGACCTGACGGTCCGGAGTGTGTCCGAATACCATAGCGGTTATACAAGAACCGTGGTATGCGTGGAGACCAGGCGTAGGGGTCATTAGTGCTTTATCAGACAAGTGCCCAACTAGTTATGTTATATTACATGGTTAGTAAGAAACATCTTCCAGAGAGAATAGTTCCGTTAAGGGTCCTTTCGCTGGGGAGGCATGCCCTAAAGTGCATGTCCGAACTGCGTAAAAAAAAACGCAGAAAAAAGCATCTGGAGCGCATGAAAATTAATAAAAATATCATCTTTTATTACACCGACCGAATATTCCCTTAAGAACGCTAGCTTTCGGCTTCACCCGGTCTGAGGTACACATCCGGCTAACCCGACAGTAACAATCATAGAGGTGCTCCCTTTACCGCCTAGCTGAACAATCGGGAACGTAGGGGTAAGCACAGGAGCCAGGCAACCCAGCTTAGCCAAAACTTAAGTCATATCGATGCATATAATGGTGAAGAAAAAGGTACATGCGGAAGTTTGACACATGTGTGGGGCATGAAGCCCGTATAAATAAGCTTCTGTTAAAGAAGCCCCCAAGTTAAATGAGCGCAAGTGGCGCGTCATGTAGTGAGCCTTTTAAGGGCTATAAAGGAAAAAGAGGGGAAGGAGAGAAATATAAGACAAAAAAATGTAAAAAATGGGCAGGGGAAGGAGACGAACATGGAGTCTGGCACTAGGCATAGAATCTTCGGAGACGTGTGGCGTTCCACGGGTTCGGCTCGAGTCGGTTATCCGACGCATCTCGCAGGCGGTATGCCCCACCAGTCAGGACTTGGTCGATTATAAATGGACCTTCCTATTTGGGGTTAAGTTTGTCCTTTTTCTTATCCGGCAGGCGTAGAACTAGTTCGCCAACATTGTAATTTTTGGCCCGTACTTCTCTGCTTTGGTATCTTCGGGCCTGTTGTTGATAAAATGCGGAACGAGCTTTTGCCACGTCGCGCTCCTCCTCCAAAGCGTCCAAACTGTCCTGCCGATCGAGCTCGGCTTCTCTTTCTTCGTACATGCGCACTCGAGGTGAGTCATGAATTACGTCGCAGGGCAGAACTGCCTCTGCGCCGTACACCATAAAAAATGGTGTGTATCCGGTGGTGCGATTCGGCGTGGTCCGCAGCCCCCAGAGTACGGAGTCGAGCTCCTCTACCAAGTGCGTATTAGATTCCTTAAGGGACCACAGTAATCTAGGTTTGATGCCGCTCATAATAAGACCATTTGCGCGCTCGACCTGACCGTTAGTTTGAGGTTGATAGACGGAAGCATAATCGAGCTTGATGCCCATGTTTTTACACCAGAGTTTTACCTCATCGGCCGTAAAGTTCGTGCCGTTGTCAGTGATTATGCTGTGGGGGACGCCGTAACGATGTACGACCCCGGATATGAAGTCTATCACCGGTCCAGATTCGGCCGTCTTGACAGGCTTGGCTTCTATCCATTTGGTGAACTTGTCCACCATGACCAGTAGGTATTTTTTCTTATGGGTCCCACCTATTGGGGAACGTTGCAGAAAACAAAAATTTTCCTACGGTTTCACCAAGATCCATCTAGGAGTTCATCTAGCAACGAGTATTCAGATTGCATCTACATACCTTTGTAGATCGCGAGCGGAAGCGTTCACTAGAACGTGGATGATGGAGTCGTACTCGCCGTGATCCAAGTCACCGATGACCGAGTGCCGAACGGACGGCACCTCCGCGTTCAACACACGTACAGAGCGGATGACGTCTCCTCCTTCTTGATCCAGCAAGGGGGAAGGAGAGGTTGAGGAAGATGGCTCCAACAGCAGCGCGACGACGTGGTGTTGGTGGAGAAGTAGCACTCCGGCAGGGCTTTGCCAAGCACGTGACGGAGGAGGAGAGGTGTAGCAGGGGAGAGGGAGGCGCCAAGATGCAGGGTGCGGCTGCCCTTCCTCCCCTCCACTATATATAGGGGCTAGGGGGCGCATGCCCCCTTGGAGATCCCATCTAGAGGGGGGGGGGCGCCCCCCGGGGCAACGGCCCCCTTAGGGTTTCCAACCAGGAGGGGGCGCATGCCCCCTCGGGGGGTAACGGCCCCCTAGGGTTTCCAACCCTAGGCGCCTTGGGCCCTTGGGTGGGGTGCACCAGCCCACCAGGGGCTGGTTCCCACGCCACTTCAGCCCATGGGGCCCTCCGGGATAGGTGGCCCCACCCGATGGACCCCCAGGACCCTTCTGGTGGTCCCGGTACAATACCGGTGACCCCCGAAACTCTCCAGATGGCCGAAACAGCACTTCCCATATATATTTCTTCACCTCCAGACCATTCCGGAACTCCTCCTAATGTCCGGGATCTCATCCAGGACTCCGAACAACTTTCGGTTTGCTGCATACTAATATCTCTACAACCCTAGCGTCACCAAACCTTAAGTGTGTAGACCCTACGGGTTCGGGAGATATGCAGACATGACCGAGACGCCTCTGTTGTCAATAACCAATAGCGGGATCTAGATACCCATGTTGGCTCCCACATACTCCTCGATGATCTCATCGGATGAACCACGATGTCGAGGATTCAATTAACCCCGTATTCAATTCCCTTTGTCAATCGGTATTTTACTTGCCCAAGATTCGATCGTCGGTATCCCAATACCTTGTTCAATCTCGTTACCGGCAAGTCACTTTACTCGTACCGTAATGCATGATCCCGTGATCAAACACTTTGATCACATTGAGCTCATTATGATGATGCATTACCGAGCGGGCCCGGTGATACCTCTCCGTCATACAGAGTGACAAATCCCAGTCTCGATCCGTGTCAACCCAACAGACACTTTCAGAGATACCCATAGTATACCTTTATAGTCACCCAGTTACGTTGTGATGTTTGGCATACCCAAAGCACTCCTACGGTATCCGGGAGTTACACGATCTCATGGTCTAAGGAAAAGATACTTGACATTGGAAAAGCTCTAGCAAACGAATTATACGATCTTGTGCTTATGCTTAGGATTGGGTCTTGTCCATCACATCATTCTCCTAATGATGTGATCTCGTTATCAATGACATCCAATGTCCATAGTCAGGAAACCATGACTATCAATTGATCAACGAGCTAGTCAACTAGAGGCTTACTAGGGACATGTTGGTGTCTATGTATTCAAACATGTATTACGATTTCCGGATAACACAATTATAGCATGAATAAAAGACAATTATCATGAACAAGGAAATATAATAATAATGCTTTTATTATTGCCTATAGGGCATATTTCCAACAGTCTCCCACTTGCACTAGAGTCAATAATCTAGTTACATTGTGATGAATCGAACACCCATAGAGTTCTGGTGTTGATCATGTTTTGCTCTAGGGAGAGGTTTAGTCAATGGATCTGCGACATTCAGATCCGTATGCACTTTACAAATTTCTATGTCTCCATCTTGAACATTTTCACGAATGGAGTTGAAGCGACGCTTGATGTGCCTGGTCTTCTTGTGAAACCTGGGCTCCTTGGCAAGTGCAATAGCTCTAGTGTTGTCACAGAAGAGTTTGATCGGCCCCGACGCATTGGGTATGACTCCTAGGTCGGTGATGAACTCCTTCACCCAAATTGATTCATGCGCTGCCTCCGAGGCTGCCATGTACTCCGCTTCACATGTAGATCCCGCCACGACGCTGTGCTTGCAGCTGCACCAGCTTACTGCTCCACCATTCAACATATACACATATCCGGTTTGTGACTTAGAGTCATCCAGATCTGTGTCAAAGCTAGCGTCGACGTAACCCTTTACGACGAGCTCTTCGTCACCTCCATAAACGAGAAACATGTCCTTAGTCCTTTTCAGGTACTTCAGGATATTCTTGACCGCTGTCCAGTGTTCCTTGCCAGGATTACTCTGGTACCTTCCTACCAAACTTACGGCAAGGTTTACATCAGGTGTGGTACACAGCATGGCATACATAATAGACCCTATGGCCGAGGCATAGGGGATGACACTCATCTCTTCTATATCTTCTGCCGTGGTCGGGCATTGAGCTGAGCTCAATTTCACACCTTGCAACACATGCAAGAACCCCTTCTTGGACTGATCCATATTGAACTTCTTCAATATCTTTTCAAGGTATGTGCTTTGTGAAAGAGCTATGAGGCATCTTGATCTATCTCTATAGATCTTGATGCCTAATATATAAGCAGCTTCTCCAAGGTCCTTCATTGAAAAACTCTGATTCAAGTAGGCCTTAATGGTGTCCAAAAGTTCTATATCATTTCCCATCAAAAGTATGTCATCTACATATAATATGAGAAATGCTACAGAGCTCCCACTCACTTTCTTGTAAACGCAGGCTTCTCCATAAGTCTGCATAAACCCAAACGCCTTGATCATCTCATCAAAGCGAATGTTCCAACTCCGAGATGCTTGCACCAACCCATAAATGGATCGCTGGAGCTTGCATACCTTGTTAGCATTCTTAGGGTCGACAAAACCTTCCGGCTGCATCATATACAGTTCTTCCTTAAGATAGCCGTTAAGGAATGCCATTTTGACGTCCATTTGCCATATCTCATAATCATAGTATGCGGCAATTGCTAACATGATTCAGACGGACTTCAGCTTCGCTACGGGAGAGAAAGTCTCATCGTAGTCAACCCCTTGAACTTGCCAATAACCCTTAGCGACAAGTCGAGCTTTATAGATGGTAACATTACCATCCGCGTCCGTCTTCTTCTTAAAGATCCATTTGTTTTCTATCGCTCGCCGATCATCGGGCAAGTCTGTCAAAGTCCATACTTTGTATTCATACATGGATCCTATCTCGGATTGCATGGCCTCCAGCCATTTGTTGGAATCTGGGCCCGCCATCGCTTCTTCATAGTTCGAAGGTTCACCGTTGTCTAACAACATGATTTCCAGGACAGGGTTGCCGTACCACTCTGGTGCGGAACGTGTCCTTGTGGACCTACGAAGTTCAGTAGTAACTTGATCTGAAGTTTCATGATCATCATCATTAACCTCCTCTCTAACCGGTGGAGGCACCACAGAAACATTTTCTTGAGCTGCGCTACTATCCGGTTCAAGAGGTAATACTTCATCAAGTTCCACTTTCCTCCCACTTACTTCTTTCGAGAGAAACTCTTTCTCCAGAAAGGATCCGTTCTTGGCAACAAAGATCTTGCCTTCAGATCTTAGGTAGAAGGTATACCCAATAGTTTCCTTAGGGTATCCTATGAAGACGCATTTTTCCGACTTGGGTTCGAGCTTTTCAGGTTGAAGTTTATTGACATAAGCATCGCATCCCCAAACTTTTAGAAACGACAGCTTAGGTTTCTTCTCAAACCATAATTCATACGGTGTCGTCTCAACGGATTTAGACGGTGCCCTATTTAAAGTGAATGTAGCTGTCTCTAGAGCGTATCCCCAAAATGATAGCTGTAAATCAGTAAGAGACATCATAGATCGCACCATATCCAATAGAGTGCGATTACGACGTTCGGATACACCGTTATGTTGAGGTGTTCCAGGCGGCGTGAGTTGTGAAACGATTTCACATTTCCTTAAGTGTGTGCCAAATTCGTGACTTAAATATTCTCCTCCACGATCTGATCATAAGAACTTTATTTTTCGGTCACGTTGATTCTCTACCTCATTCTGAAATTCCTTGAACTTTTCAAAGGTCTCAGACTTGTGTTTCATCAAGTAGACATACCCATATCTACTCAAGTCATCAGTAAGAGTGAGAACATAACGATATCCTCCGCGAGCCTCAACACTCATTGGACCGCACACATCAGTATGTATGATTTCCAATAAGTTGGTTGCTCGCTCCATTGTTCCGGAGAACGGAGTCTTGGTCATTTTGCCCATGAGGCATGGTTCGCATGTGTCAAATGCTTCATAATCGAGAGACTCTAAAAGTCCATCAGCATGGAGCTTCTTCATGCGCTTGACACCAATGTGACCAAGGGGCAGTGCCACAAGTATGTGGGACTATCGTTATCAACTTTACATCTTTTGGTATTCACACTATGAATATGTGTAACATCACGCACGAGATTCATTAAGAATAAACCATTGACCATCGGAGCATGACCATAAAACATATCACTCATATAAATAGAACAACCATTATTCTCGGATTTAAATGAGTAGCCATCTCGTATTAAACGAGATCCAGATACAATGTTCATGCTCAAACTTGGCACCAAATAACAATTATCGAGGTTTGAAACTAATCCCGTAGGTAAATGTAGAGGTAGCGTGCCGACGGCGATCACATCGACCTTGGAACCATTCCCGACGCGCATCGTCACCTCGTCCTTCGCCAGTCTCCGCTTATTCCGCAGCTCCTGCTTTGAGTTACAAATATGAGCAACGGCACTGGTATCAAATACCCAGGAGCTACTACGAGCACTGGTAAGGTACACATCAATTACATGTATATCACATATACCTTTAGTGTTGCTGGCCTTCTTGTCCGCTAAGTATTTGGGGCAGTTCCGCTTCCAGTGACCCTTCCCTTTGTAATAAAAGCACTCACTCTCAGGCTTGGGTCCATGCTTTGACTTCTTCCCGGCAACTGGCTTACCGGGCGCGGCAACATCCTTGCCGTCCTTCTTGAAGTTCTTCTTACCCTTGCCTTTCTTGAACTTAGTGGTTTTATTGACCATCAACACTTGATGTTCCTTTTTGATTTCAGCCTCTGCTGATTTCAGCATAGCAAATACCTCAGGAATGGTCTTTACCATCCCCTGCATATTGTACTTCATCACAAAGCTCTTGTAGCTAGGTGGGAGCGACTGAAGGATTCTGTCAATGACCGCCTCGTCTGGGAGGTTAATCTCCAACTGAGTCAAGCGGTTGTGCAACCCAGACATCTTGAGTATGTGTTCACTGACAGAACTATTTTCCTCCATCTTACAACTGTAGAACTTGTCGGAGACTTCATATCTCTCGACCCGGGCATGAGCTTGGAAAACTAGTTTCAGCTCCTCGAACATCTCATATGCTCCGTGATGCTCAAAACGCTTTTGGAGCCCCGGTTCTAAGCTGTAAAGCATGCCGCACTGAACGAGACTGCCAAGCATTCATAATGTCTTGGTTCTCTGGGATGGGTGCTTCACCTAGCGGTGCTTCTAGGACATATTGTTTCCTGGCAGCTATGAGGATGATCCTCAGGTTCCGGACCCAGTCCGTATAGTTGCTGCCATCGTCTTTCAGCTTGGTTTTCTCTAGGAACGCGTTGAAGTTCATGTTGACATTAGCTTGGGCCATTTGATCTACAGGACATATTGCAAATTTTATTTAGACTAAGTTCATGATAATTAAGTTCATCTAATCAATTTAATGAACTCCCACTCAGATTAGACATCCCTCTAGTCATCCAAGTGAAACATGATCCGACTCGACTAGGCCGTGTCCGATCATCACGTGAGACGGACTAGTCATCATCGGTGAACATATCCATGTTGATCGTATCTTCCATACGACTCATGTTCGACCTTTCGGTCTCTTGTGTTCCGAGTCCATGTCTGTACATGCTAGGCTCGTCAAGTCAACCTAAGTGTTTGCATGTGTAAATCTGTCTTACACCCGTTGTATGTGAACGTTGGAATCTATCACACCCGATCATCACGTGGTGCTTCGAAACAACGAACTGTCACAACGGTGCACAGTTAGGGGGAACACTCTCTTGAAATTTATTATGAGGGATCATCTTATTTACTACCGTCGTTCTAAGTAAACAAGATGCAAAACATGATAAACATCACATGCAATCAAATAATAATAGTGACATGATATGGCCAATATCATATAGCTCGTTTGATCTCCATCTTGGGGCTCCATGATCATCTTGTCACCGGCATGACACCATGATCTCCATCATCATGATCTCCATCATTGTGTCTCCATGAAGTTGCTCGCCAACTATTACTTCTACTACTACGGCTAACACGTTTAGCAATAAAGCAAAGTAATTTACATGGCGTTTCCAATGACACGCAGGTCATACAAAAAATAATGACAACTCCTATGGCTCCTACCGGTTGTCATACTCATCGACATGCAAGTTGTGATTCCTATTACATGAACATGATCTCATAAATCACATATATATATCATTCATCATTCATCACAACTTTAGCCATATCATATCACAAAGCACTTGCTGCAAAAACAAGTTAGACGTCCTCTAATTGTTGTTGCAAGTTTTATGTGGCTGCAATAGGGTTCTAGCAAGAACGTTTTCTTACCTACGTAAAAGCCACAACGTGATTTGTCAACTTCTATTTACAATTCATAAGGACCCTTTTCGTCGAATCTGCTCCAACTAAAGTGGGAGAGACAGACACCCGCCAGCCACCTTATGCAACTAGTGCATGTCAGTCGGTGGAACCGGTCTCACGTAAGCGTACGTGTAAGGTTGGTCTGGGCCGCTTCATCACACAATACCGCTGAAGCAAAATAAGACTAGTAGCGGCAAGAAAGTTGACAACATCTACGCCCACAACAATTGTGTTCTACTTGTGCAAAGAGAACTACGCATAGACCTAGCTCATGATGCCACTGTTGGGGAACGTTGCAGAAAACAAAAATTTTCCTACGGTTTCACCAAGATCCATCTAGGAGTTCATCTAGCAACGAGTATTCAGATTGCATCTACATACCTTTGTAGATCGCGAGCGGAAGCGTTCACTAGAACGTGGATGATGGATTCGTACTCGCCGTGATCCAAATCACCGATGACCGAGTGCCGAACGGACGACACCTCCGCGTTCAACACACGTACGGAGCGGATGACGTCTCCTCCTTCTTGATCCAGCAAGGGGGAAGGAGAGGTTGAGGAAGATGGCTCCAACAGAAGCGCGAAGGCGTGGTGTTGGTGGAGAAGCAGCACTCCGGCAGGGCTTCGCCAAGCACGTGACGGAGGAGGAGAGGTGTAGCAGGGGAGAGGGAGGCGCCAAGATGCAGGGTGCGGCTGCCCTTCCTCCCCTCCACTATATATAGGGGCTAGGGGGGCGCATGCCCCCTTGGAGATCCCATCTAGAGGGGGGGGCGGCAGCCCCCGGGGCAACGACCCTCTTAGGGTTTCCAACCAGCGGGGCCACATGCCCCCTCGGGGGGCAACGGCCCCCTAGGGTTTCCAACCAGGGGGGGCGCATGCCCCCTCGGGGGGCAACGACCCCCTAGGGTTTCCAACCCTAGGCGCCTTGGGCCCTTGGGTGGGGTGCACCAGCCCACCAGGGGCTGGTTCCCACGCCACTTCAGCCCATGGGGCCCTCCGGGATAGGTGGCCCCACCCGGTGGACCCCCGGGACCCTTCTGGTGGTCCCGGTACAATACCGGTGACCCCCGAAACTCTCCAGATGGCTGAAACAGCACTTCCATATATATTTCTTCACCTCCGGACCATTCCGGAACTCCTCCTGACGTCCGGGATATCATCCGGGACTCCGAACAACTTTCGGTTTGCTGCATACTAATATCTCTACAACCCTAGCGTCACCGAACCTTAAGTGTGTAGACCCTACGGGTTCGGGAGATATGCAGAAATGACCGAGACGCCTGTCCGGTCAATAACCAACAGCGGGATCTAGTGAAGGAAATATGCCCTAGAGGCAATAATAAAGTTATTATTTATTTCCTTACATATCATGATAAATGTTTATTATTCATGCTAGAATTGTATTAACTGGAAACATAATACATGTGTGGATACATAGACAAACAGAGTGTCACTAGTATGCCTCTACTTGACTAGCTTGTTAATCAAAGATGGTTAAGTTTCCTAACCATGGACAAAGGAGTTGTCATTTGATTAACAAGGTCACATCATTAGTTGAATGATCTGATTGACATGACCCATTCCATTAGCATAGCACCCGATCGTTTAGTACGTTGCTGTTGCTTTTATCCATGACTTATACATGTTCCTTTGACTATGAGATTATGCAACTCCCGTTTGCCAGAGGAACACTTTGGGTGCTACCAAACGTCACAACGTAACTGGGTGATTATAAAGGAGTACTACAGGTGTCACCAAAGGTAGATGTTGGGTTGGCGTATTTCGAGATTAGGATTTGTCACTCCAATTGTGGGAGAGGTATCTCTGGGCCCTCTCGGTAATGCACATCACTTAAGCCTTGCAAGCATTGCAACTAATGAGTTAGTTGCGGGATGATGTATTACGGAACGAGTAAAGAGACTTGCCGGTAACGAGATTGAACTAGGTATTGGATACCGACGATCGAATCTCGGGCAAGTAACATACCGATGGACAAAGGGAACAACGTATGTTGTTATGCGGTCTGACCGATAAAGATCTTCGTAGAATATGTAGGAGCCAATATGGGCATCCAGGTCCCGCTATTGGTTATTGACCGGAGATGTGTCTCGGTCATGTCTACATTGTTCTCGAACCGTAGGGTCCGCACGCTTAAGGTTACGATGACAGTTATTATGAGTTTATGAGTTTTGATGTACCGAAGGAGTTCGGAGTCCCGGATGAGATCGGGGACATGACGAGGAGTCTCGAAATGGTCGAGACGTAAAGATCGATATATTGGACGACTATATTCGGACATCGGAAAGGTTCTGAGTGGTTCGGGTATTTTCGAAGGTACCGGGGAGTTACGGGAATACGAGGAAGAAGCAATGGGCCTTGATGGGCCTTAGTGGGAAGGACCAGGAGGTGGCGCGCGCCCCTCCCAAGCCCAGTCCGAATTGGACAAGGGGTTTGGGGCGCGGCCCCTCTCTCCCTTCCTTCCCCTCTTCCCCTCTTTCCCCCTTGACCTAGTTGGACTAGGAAAGGTGGAATCCTACTCCCGGTGGGAGTAGGACTCCCCTGGCGCGCCCAAACATAGGGCCGGCCTCCTCCCTCCCTTGCTCCTTTATATACGGGGGCAGGGGGCACCCCATGGACACACAAGTTGATCTTCGTGATCGTTCCTTAGCCGTGTGCGGTGCCCCCCTCCACCATATTCCACCTCGGTCATATTGTAGCGGTGCTTAGGCGAAGCCCTGCGGCAGTAGAACATCAAGATCGTCACCACGCCGTCGTGCTGACGGAACTCCTCCCCGGCGCTTTGCTGGATCGGAGCCCGGGGATCGTCATCGAGCTGAACGTGTGCCAAGAACTCGGAGGTGCCGGAGTAACGGTGCTTGGATCGGTCGAATCGTGAAGACGTACGACTACATCAACCGCGTTGTTATAACGCTTCTGCTTTCGGTCTACGAGGGTACGTAGACAACACTCTCCCCTCTCGTTGCTATGCATCACCATGATCTTGCGTGTGCGTATGAATTTTTTTGAAATTACTACGTTCCCCATCATCTGGATACCCATGTTGGCTCCCACATACTCTTCTATGATCTCATCGGATGAACCACGATGTCGAGGATTCAATTAACCCCGTATTCAATTCCCTTTGTCAATCGATATTTTACTTGCCCGAGATTCGATCGTCGGTATCCCAATACCTCGTTCAATCTCATTACCGGCAAGTCACTTTACTCGTACCGTAATGCATGATCCCGTGATCAAACACTTTGATCAAATTGAGCTCATTATGATGATGCATTACCGAGCGGGCCCGGTGATACCTCTCCGTCATACGGAGTGACAAATCCCAGTCTCGATCCGTGTCAACCCAACATACACTTTCGGAGATACCCGTAGTATACCTTTATAGTCACCCAGTTACGTTGTGACGTTTGGCATACCAAAGCACTCCTACGGTATCCGGGAGTGACACGATCTCATGGTCTAAGGAAAAGATACTTGACATTGGAAAAGCTCTAGCAAACGAATTATACGATCTTGTGCTTATGCTTAGGATTGGGTCTTGTCCATCACATCATTCTCCTAATGATGTGATCTCGTTATCAATGACATCCAATGTCCATAGTCAGGAAACCATGACTATCAGTTGGTCAAGAGCTAGTCAACTAGAGGCTTACTAGGGACATGTTGGTGTCTATGTATTCACACATGTATTACGATTTCCGGATAACACAATTATAGCATGAATAAAAGACAATTATCATGAACAAGGAAATATAATAATAATGCTTTTATTATTGCCTCTAGGGCATATTTCCAACACCACCTTTAAGGGGTCCGACCATGTCAAGCCCCCAGACCGCAAAAGGCCAGGTAATGGGGATAGTTTGGAGTGCGGTGGGTGGCATATGGCTTTGGTTGGCAAAAAGTTGGCAACCAACGCATCGTTGGACTAGGTCCTGAGCGTCTGCCCGGGCCGTCGGCCAATAAAAGCCTGTACGGAAAGCCTTGCTAACAAGGGACCGAGCAGCAGCGTGATGACCACTGAGTCCGGCGTGAATTTCGGCCAGAAGATTCCGCCCTTCCTCTTCGGAGATGCACCTTTGAAGGACTCCGGTAGTGCTTTTCTTATAAAGCTCCCCCTCTTGGACTTTGTAGGCTTTAGATCGCCGTACTATGCAGCGGGCCTCGTTTTGGTCCTCTGGGAGTTCCTGCCTAGTAAGGTAGGCTAGGAATGGTTCTGTCCACGGGGCGCTAACCGCCATTATTACGTGGGCTGAAGGTGTAATTTCGTTGGCGGGACCTCCAATTATGCCAGGTTGTTCGGCGTCGAGTGGTGCGGCTGCGTCCGGGCTGTTAATTGCGGGTTCCCCCTCACATGTTACAGATGGCTTGAACAATCTTTCCAAAAAGATGTTGGCGGGGGGACTGCATCGCGTTTTGCTCCGATGCGTGCCAGGACGTCCGCTGCTTGATTATTTTCACGGGCTATATGGTGAAACTCCAGCCCTTCGAACCGAGCTGACATTTTTAGGACGGCATTGCGGTAAGCTGCCATTTTTGGATCCTTGGCGTCGAAGTCGCCATTTATTTGGGAGATCGCGAGGTTCGAATCCCCGCGTACCTCTAGGCGTTGAATGCCCATGGATACTGCCATCCGGAGACCATGTAGGAGGGCCTCATATTCGGCTGCATTGTTGGAGTCCGTGTACATAATTTGGAGTACATATTGGACTGTGTCTCCTATGGGGAACGTCAAAATGACGCCAGCCCCCAGTCCGGACAACATTTTGGAGCCGTCGAAATGCATGATCTAGTTTGAGTATGTGCCGTACTCTTTAGGGAGTTCGGCCTCCGTCCATTCTGCGACGAAGTTGGCCAACACTTGCGATTTGATAGCTCACCGTGGCTTATAGGTTATGTCGAACGGGAGG
The DNA here is from genome assembly GCA_032464435.1 of Aegilops umbellulata. Taxonomy (NCBI): domain Eukaryota; kingdom Viridiplantae; phylum Streptophyta; class Magnoliopsida; order Poales; family Poaceae; genus Aegilops; species Aegilops umbellulata. Next base: position 268,355,177 of record CP136059.1, on the reverse strand, counting down.
AGCTCAATGGCCCATTTTGCGATCCGGCCCGTTGCGTCGCGGTTATTGATAATGTCATTGAGTGGTACTTCTGAGGCTACTGTAATCGAACACTCTTGAAAGTAGTGTCGTAGCTTCCGGGATGCCATGAATACCGCATATGCAATTTTCTGATAGTGTGGGTACCGTAATTTGCATGGAGTGAGGACAGTGGACACGTAGTAGACCGGCCTTTGGAGGGGGAATTTGCGTCCGTATGTTTCCCGCTCGACGATGAGCACTGCGCTGACAACTTGATGGGTTGCCGCGATGTACAATAGCATTGGCTCGCCGGTGTTTGGCGCGGCCAAGACTGGGTTTGTTGTCAATATGGCTTTTATTTCATCGAGTCCGGCCGTGGAGGCATCCGTCCACTCGAAGTGTTCGGTGCGCCGTAGGAGGCGGTAAAGGGGTAGCGCCTTTTCTCCCAAGCGGGAGATGAAGCGGCTTAGAGCCGCCACGCATCCGGTTAATTTCTGTATTTGTTTGAGGTCTTTTGGGACATCCAATTGTGACAAAGCTCGGATCTTGGCTGGATTTGCTTCGATTCCTCTACCGGATACAATGAAGCCCAAGAGCTTTCCGGCTGGAACGCCGAAAACGCATTTTTCCGGATTGAGCTTGATGTCGTATTTTCGGAGGTTATCGAATGTAAGCCTCAAGTCGTCTACTAGAGATTCGACATGTCTTGATTTGACGACCACATCATCCACGTACGCCTCCACTGTTTTGCCGATCTGGTTTGCCAGACATGTTTGGATCATGCGCTGATATGTTGCGCCGGTGTTTTTTAGCCCGAAGGGCATTGTGTTGAACCAGAATGGGCCGTATGGTGTGATGAATGCCGTTGCGGCTTGGTCTGATTCTGCCATCTTGATTTGATGGTAACCGGAGTATGCGTCGAGGAAACACAACGAATCGTGTGCAGTGGCATCGATAATTTGATCGATACGAGGGAGGGGGAAGGGATCCTTTGGGCAGGCCTTGTTAAGGTCTTTAAAATCGACACACAGGTGCCAGGATTTGTCCTTCTTTGGTACCATCACCAGGTTTGCTAGCCAGTCCGGATGTTTTATATCTCTAATGAATCCGGCCTCCAATAACATGGCTAGCTCCTCTCCCATAGCCTGTCTCCTTGGTTCGGAAAAGCGCCGAAGGGCTTGTTTGACAGGTTTGAATCCTTTCTGGATATTTAAGCTATGTTCGGCCAGCCTGCGTGGGATTCCTGGCATGTCTGAAGGGTGCCAAGCAAAAATGTCCCAGTTCTCTTGTAGGAACTCTTGCAGTGCGGCGTCTACATCAGGGTTCAGTCGTGCCCCGATGGAAGCTGTTTTATTGGGGTCCGTTGGATGGACCTGGAATTTGACTATTTCGTCCGCTGGTTTGAAGGATGTGGATTTGTATCTCTTGTCGAGTATCACATCGTCCCTATTAACCGTGGAGCGCAGCGCAGCGCAGTCAGTTCCTCGGCCGCTAAGGCTTCGGATAGTGCCTCAAGGGCCAATGCTGCTGTCTTGTTTTCGGCGCGGAGTGCTATGTCCGGATCACTAGCGAGAGTGATAATTTCATTTGGCCCAAGCATCTTGAGCTTCATGTACCCGTAATGGGGTATGGCTTGGAAGACTGTGAATGCCTCCCGTCCTAATATAGCGTGGTATCCGCTATTGAACAGGGCCACCTGGAACGTGACTTCTTCGGACCTGTAATTATCCGGCGTGCCGAACACCACATCTAGTGTGATCTTTTCTGTGCAGCGCGCTTCCTGACTGGGGATTATTCCTCTAAAGGTTGTGCTGCTTCGCTCGATGCGGTTCCAGTCTATTTCCATCTTTTGGAGGGTTTCCTCATAAATGAGGTTCAATCCGCTGCCTCCATCCATGAGTACCTTTGTGAGGGGAGAGCCGTCCACTATGGGATTGAGGACCAATGCGGCTGGTGCTCGGGCTGTTCGGAATTTAGGTTCGTCACTCGCGTTGAAGGTGATAGCACTGTCGCTCCATGGGTTTATTGTTGCTACTTGATAGACTTCGGTGAGGCTGCGGAGTGTTCTTTTTTGCATATTATTTGATGCGAAAGTCTCGAAGACTGTGAGAACGGTACTGGTGTCCTCGGGCTGGCTTTCTTCGGCCTCTGAAATTAGGAGGTCCTCGCCAATTTTGGCCACCTGCTGGAGTATCCAACATGCTCTAAGGCTGTGAGTTGGTGTGGCGTCCTCTATACTGTGAATTCTACAGGGTCCATCAAGCCACCTTTCCAGTACGGTTCCATGCCCTGTAGAGGGTTTTGGCTTTTTGATATTTAGTCCGGGTGTCTTACTGTGGTGCACCCTCTTAGTTCGGACGGGATTGCTATTCAAGGCCGGATTATCCCAAAATTTTATTTCGGTTTTCCAAGCGCTTTCCATCGCACAGTACTTTTGTATATGGACGCCAAGTCAGCGAAGCGTGTAATATCACGACGACTTATGGCGTTAAGTATTCCCTCTCCGTGCAGTTACTGCAAAAGATTGCAATTGCGTCTCCCTCGCGGCAGTCCTTTGTCCTGTTCATAACCAGGAGGAATCTGGCCCAGTAGTGATGTACTGTTTCCTCGGGCTTTTACGTGATTTGGGAAAGATCGCTTATGTTCGGGCGGGCGGGTGGCGTTGAATCTGAGACCTCACCCCATTTAAGATTCGGAGGCCGAAGAACTTCCGAACTCTGAAGTCCGGAGTCTTGGATGTTGTCCAATGAATCTAGCCCGTTGCCTGATTCTAAGCTCAGGTCTTGGATTGTATCCTCCCCTCCACGGGTATCCGGCCTGGAGGGTTTGGGAATTCGGGCGTAGCTAGTCCTTAGAATAGATGAAGGGTCGCCGCACTGCGCCTCTACCACGGCAACGTGGTGGGTGACTTGGGGAGAGTTAATTTCTCTTAGATCAGGTTTTAGCCCAACCTGGTCGTAATTTGTAGCGACCCCCAGTGCGGCGATGCGATCTAAGAGCTTGTTTACGGAAGAGAGCTCCATCGGATCCAGCTGCTCGGCGAGTTCTGAGCTGACGTGAAGGTTGCTTTCGATGACCCGAGAGGTCACCGTCGACGCAATGGCCAAATAGGCGGTCGTGAGAAAACCACCTAGCCGGAGGGTTTGGCCGACAGCCAAGGCTCCCTTAGTAAGGGCGCCGTCTTTAAAGACGGGAAGAGGCATCCTTCCTAATTGCGACGGCACAGAGGAACTCTCAATGAAAGCACCAATGTCGGTGTCAAAACCGGCGGATCTCGGGTAGGGGGTCCCGAACTGTGCGTCAAGGTCGGATGGTAACAGGAGACAAGGGACACGATGTTTTTACCCAGGTTCGGGCCCTCTCGATGGAGGTAATACCCTACTCCTGCTTGATTAATATTGATGATATGGGTAGTACAAGAGTAGATCTACCATGAGATCAAGGAGGCTAAACCCTAGAAGCTAGCCTATGGTATGATTGTGTATGATGATGGTTCGTCCTACGGACTACAACCCTCCGGTTTATATAGACACCGGATAGGGTTAGGGTTACAAGAGTCGGTTACATAAGTAGGAGATCTTGAGTATCCGCATCGCCTAGCTTGCCTTCCACGCCAAGGAAAGTCCCATCCAGACACCGGACGAAGTCTTCAATCTTGTATCTTCATAGTCTAGGAGTCCGGCGAAGGTATAGTCCGGCTACCCGAATACCCCCTAATCCAGGACTCCCTCAATCACCATCGTCAGCGGCTTGACACCTTGATCTCCATCGTAGCATCGTTGTCGTCTCGCCAACTATTGCTTCTACGACTATCGCTACCGCTTAGTGATAAAGTAAAGCAATTACATGGCGATTGCATTTCATACAATAAAGCGACAACCATATGGCTCCTGCCAGTCGCCGATAACTATTACAAAACATGATCATCTCGTACAACAATTTATATATCATCACGTCTTGACCATATCACACCATAACAAGCCCTGCAAAAACAAGTTAGACGTCCTCTACTTTGTTGTTGCAAGTTTTACATGGCTGCTATGGGCTTCTAGCAAGAACCGTTCTTACATACGCATCAAAACCACAATGATTTTTCGTCAAGTGTGCCGTTTTAACCTTCAACAAGGAACGGGCGTAGTCAAACTCAATTCAACTAAAGTTGGAGAAATAGGCCCCCACTAGCCACCTGTGTGCGAAGCACGTCGATAGAACCAGTCTCATGAATGCGGTCATGTAATGTCGGTCCGGGACGCTTGATCCAACAATACCGCCAAACCAAAGTAAGACGTTGTCGGTGTCAAAACCGGCGGATCTCGGGTAGGGGGTCACGAATTGTGCGTCAAGGCCGGATGGTAACAGGAGACAAGGGACACGATGTTTTTACCCAGGTTCGGGCCCTCTCGATGGAGGTAATACCCTACTCCTGCTTGATTAATATTGATGATATGGGTAGTACAAGAGTAGATCTACCACGAGATCAAGGAGGCTAAACCCTAGAAGCTAGCCTATGGTATGATTGTGTATGATGATGGATCGTCCTATGGACTACAACCCTCCGGTTTATATAGACACCGGATAGGGTTAGGGTTACACAGAGTCGGTTACAATGGTAGGAGATCTTGAGTATCCGCATCGCCTAGCTTGCCTTCCACACCAAGGAAAGTCCCTTACGGATACGGGACGAAGTCTTCAATCTTGTATCTTCATAGTCCAGGAGTCCGGCGAAGGTATAGTCCGGCTACCCGAACACCCCCTAATCCAGGACTCCCTCAGACGTTGCTCGTAAGCAGTATGACTATTATCATCCAAAACTCATTGTGTTCTACTCGTGCATATAACATCTACGCATAGACTGAAGGAAATATGCCCTAGATGCAATAATAAATTTGTTATTTATATTTCCTTATATCATGATAAATGTTTATTATTCATGTTAGAATTGTATTAACCGAAAACTTAATACATGTGTGAATACATAGACAAACAGAGTGTCCCTAGTATGCCTTTACTAGACTAGCTCGTTAATCAAAGATGGTTAAGTTTCCTAACCATAGACATGTGTTGTAATTTGATGAATGGGATCACATCATTAGAGAATGATGTGATGGACAAGACCCATCCGTTAGCTTAGCACTATGATCGTTTAGTTTATTGCTATTGCTTTCTTCATGACTTACACATGTTCCTATGACTATGAGATTATGCAACTCACGAATACCGGAGGAACACTTAGTTGGCTATCAAACGTCACAACATAACTGGGTGATTATAAAGATGTTCTAAAGGTCTCTAATGGTGTTTGTTGAGTTGGCATAGATCGAGATTAGGATTTATCACTCCAATTGTCGGAGAGGTATCTCTGGGCCCTCCCGATAATGCAGATCACTATAAGACTTGCAAGCAATGTGACTAATGAGTTTGTTGCGGGATGATGCATTACAGAATGAGTAAAGAGACTTGCCGGTAACGAGATTGAACTAGGTATGATGATACCGACGATTGAATCTCGGGCAAGTAACACACCGATGACAAAGGGAACAACGTATGTTGTTATGCGGTTTGACCGATAAAGATCATCGTAGAATATGTAGGAGCCAATATGAGCATCCAGGTTCCGCTATTGGTTATTGACCGTAGATGTGTCTCGGTCATGTCTACATAGTTCTCGAACCCGTTGGGTCCGCATGCTTAATGTTCGATGACGATTTGTATTACGAGTTATGTGACTTCGGAGTCCTAGATGAGATCACGGACATGATGAGGAGTCTCGAAATGGTCGAGACGTAAAGATCGATATATTGGAAGGCTATATTCGAACATCGGAAAGGTTCTGAGTGGTTCGGGTATTTTTCGGAGTACCGGTGAGTTACGGGAATTCTGTGGGGGAAGTATTGGGCCTGCATGGACCTTAGTGGAAAGAAGAGAAGGGCCACAAGGGGAGGCCGCACGCCCCCCATGGGCTGGTCCGAATTGGACTAGGGAGGGGGCGGCGCCCCTTCTTTCCTTCTCCCTCTCCTACTCCTTCCCTCTCTCCCCTCTTGGAGAAGGGAGGGGACTCCAACTAGGATTGGGAATCCTAGTTGGACTCCCCCTATAGGCAAGCCCCTCCTAGGCCGGCGTCCTCTTCCCCCCTCCTTTATATACGTGGGAAGGGGGCACCCCAAAGTTTCGGGGAAACTGATCCACGAGCACCTATGGGGACCGAGCCCCTTTCGGTTCGGCGGGGGGCGGAGATCGCACGAAGAGCAGATCGAGGCGAAGCACACGAGCAGTTTACCCAGGTTCGGGCCGCACTGATCGCGTAATACCCTACTCGTGCATTGGGGTTTGTATTGAGTTCTTGCTCGGGAGCGCGGAGTGCTACAGTACACACCAGCAGCTAACGAGACCGAGTGTGAGTGTTTTTCTCCTCTTCCTCTCTACGTTGCGCATGGGCCTCCTTTTGTATGCTCAAGGGGTCACCGACAGGTGGCAACGTAGACAAGGGTAAAAATGGAAAAGTGCTGCGGTTGGTACAACTACTTGTATAGTGTATCATACCTAACCCTGACGGCAGGGGACAAGGGCATTAAATGCCCATCTACGTTGCCCAAACAGTGCAGAAAAGGGACCGTCAGGGACGCCACCGTCAGCCACGATGGCAATCTTGTCAGCGCCGCTTGCCACCGCGTACCGATGGCTGCACAGCCTCCCGCCACGTACGCCTGGAAGGGTCCTAGAGCGACATGTTGGTGGATGTGCTGGAGCGTGGGTACGGAGTGGTAGCTTGTCGCGGCAAACGCCTCGCCGCGGTCGTTGTCTTGTCGCGTCCGGAAGCTTGCCGCTCTCCGGGCCTCGCCGGGATGCGTGGCGCGTCGCGGCAAGTTCCTTGAGATGCCTTGGTTGGCCTCTTGTGCCTTGAGTGGCCTTCACGGCAAGCTCCTCTTGACGGGGCCTTGTCTCCTTGGCTTGAATACTTTGTTCTTGAATGGCTCCAAAGGAACCTCAGAGGACCTTGGCGGTCGCCCGACAAGCCTTGCCGTGGGGTGCTGCGACTGCCCGTGCACAAGTTCGGGATACTAGGGTACCCCTACTCTAGTACACCGACAGGAGCCCCCGGGCCTGGGACATACACGGTGCCGAGCGCTGTTGGGCCAGGCCCAAAACAGGGCATGGGAACGCGCGGCCTGGGTTACGCCGTATCTTTCTCCGTATCCATCGCACCCTCCCCGAACGGCACGCGTTGATTGCGGTGTCGTGGGAGAGATCGTGGGTGGTTTCTTTATTCGGAAAGGCGGAACGTCCGCCCCCTCCCTCCCTATAAGCAGGGGAAACAGGGGCAGTTCACCCATCTGCCCGTTGCTATTCCGTCCTCGAAAATCTCCGCCACCCCCCTTCTTCCCAAAGCCGAAAGAGAGCAGCGCTCCGCCCCCCATCGCCACCAGCACCATCAACGCCGTCGACCTCCCTCACCACTTCCGCCATGGCTCCGAAAGCCGATAAGGGGAAGGTCGTGAAGTCGGCCGAAGCGCAGCGGCTCACGGCGCTGCGGAAGGAGCGGGCAATCTTCCCCCCAAGCTTACTGCGGGGGATCTGAGGGGGTACTACTACCTCTTCTGGTCGACGGAGACGCGGGCGCACCCGCGCACGAAGGTACTTCCAGCCGCCGCTTGGAAAATGGCTCCAACTGGATACCCCTTCTTCGCCTTGTTCTTCTACTGCGGGCTCTGCCCGCCTTTCTCTGAGTTCTTCTGCGACATTATGAACACCTACGGGCTCCGCCTCCTTGACTTCACCCCCAATGATGTCCTGACCATGGTAGTTTTCGCACATCTTTGCGAAAACTTTGTCGGAGTCCATACAAATGTAGCCCTTTTCCGCCACTTCTTTTCGCCCCGAGTTGAGAAAGGAGAGCCTTTATCCGGCGGAATTGCCTGGATCTCAAAAGCCGGCAAGAAGGATGCTTATCTGGAGGGAGAGTTCCGCAGCAAGTGGGAGGAATGGAGAGCAGACTGGTGCTGGATTGTCGAGGAGGACCCGCAGCCGTTTACCGCCCGGTGCCAAACTCCAGTAGTGCGCGGCAGCGATTGGAGCAACGTGGCCCAGGAAGACGACAGGCTGAAGATTGCCGTCGCCTGGATCCAACGCCTCAGGCTTGCCGGGCTCACTGTAGGCGCCGTTGGCGTAGATTTCCTTCGCCGCCGCATCGCCCCCCTGCAGGAGAGGAGGAGACCCGCCTGGGAGTTCAAGAATGCGGCGGATATCATGAGGCCGCGTCCGGGCCTCAACTTCAACTTCACTGTTCTGGAGCTTAACGCGATGCTCCAGGAGCTGTTCAAGTACGACCCTCAGCATCCCGAAGTGTTCAGGTTGCCGAGGGGCATTGTTCCGCTGTGCAACAACTCCGCGCTCGACCGCATCCGTGCAATGATGCCGCTGTGCGACTTGCATGGAATTGACCCAGCTTGGCTAGAGCCTGCAGACGACGTTGTGCAGGCGTTCTTCGATGGCTTGGTAGAAGTGCCGATCCGCTCCAACGAGCAGAGGGGCCTCACCCGGGACACCACCGACGAGGAGGTGAAGCGCATCGCCACTAGGCTGGAGGAGGCGGCGGCAGCCGCAGCCGCGGGCGAGTTTGGGTTCACCGTGGAGGAGGCAGAGGCAGCAGAGGCGGCAAGCCTTGCCGAGCGAGAGGGGCTTGCCGGCGAGGAAAAGCCTTCCGGGCACGACGTCGAGCCGAGCGAGCCCGCCGAGGACACGAGCGGCTCATTGGAGATCGGCTCCTCTTCCTCCTCATCTTCGGGTAGCTTGCCGCAAGCAGAGCCCCCGTCTCCACCAAGAAGGCGTCTCCGCAAGGCCGGGGACGTAGTGGAGCGGCAGACGAGTCGACAGCCGCCGCGCCGCATGACACACTCCACCGCGGCGAGTTTTGTTGCCGCGAAAGCATTTCACGCGGCTGCGGCAGCTGGTGCGGGGTCTTCTCAGGCCACCGCTTCTGTTCCTGCCGCTTCTCATGCTGCGGCGGCAGCTGGAGCGGGGTTGTCTCAGGCCACCGCCACTGCTCCCGCCAAGCGGCCAAGGGAACCTACTCCTCCGCCTCCTCGCGCCGGAGGTGGGCCAGGGTTTGACTTCTCCGCGCTCAGCTCCGACGAGGAAGAAGAAGAATAAGATTCTTGTTGTACTTGTATTTCTTCAATTCTTGCTGTTTTGTCTTGTATCTCATTTGCTTTACTCTGAACTTATTCCTTTTTAGGACTCTAGCCCAGAGAGCGGCAAAGAGAGCCAAGGTCCCGGTGATTATCATCGAGAACGACCCCACCGCGACAGCAGGGGGTGCGCCCGAGACAACCTTGCCGGACCCGACAACTGTTCTTCAAAGCAGCTCCCAGCACAGCCCCCAGCGTAAGTATATGGTTTGCTTCCCGCTGTTAGGCGCGCATGGATACTCTTCGTTTGCTGATATCTGACTGTTGGTTTGTGTAGGAGCAGAGTAGCCCCACCAGGAGCGCCCGGAGACCGCCCCTGACCTGCCATCTGCTTCGGCTACACCGCCAAGGGAGAGTTCTCCAGCAAGGGAGAATCCTCCGACAAGGGAGAGCTCTCCGGCAAGGGAAGAGTCTCCGGCAAGGGACAGCACCAGCGCCCCCCCGGCGGCAGATACCACAACTGCAGAGCCCGGTACAGGTAAAACCTCTTGCTTCGAAACTTCCCTTGGGTTCTTCTTTGCTTGATCTTCTTTTTGGATATTTGCTTGACTTTTCTTCCTTTTCTGGCCGTCAGACCCATCTGCCGCGGAGCCGATGGAGACCGAGGTTGCTGTCGACGACGCCGCTGCCACCAAAGAAGCGGCCGACGCTGATGATCCCGCCGGCGAAGAGGCCGCCAAGGCTGCCGCCGCAACAGCTGACGAGGGGTCTGGCGATCGTACTGACGGCCCTGAGGCCGCAGGAGCGCCAGGCGCTACGCCGACTGGCGACCATTCCGCCGCTGCCGCAGCGTCAGGCTTCGAAGAGCCCCAGCCAGGCGTCTACTTGAAGGCCGGCGATGGCATCTTCATCAAACTCCCTTGGGCGTCAATGTCTAGGGCGCCGGTCGAAGGAGAAAGCTTCGACGGAGAGGTGCTCGCCTCCGCTGGGCTGACGCTGGTTGACGCGCCAAGCAGCAGCAACGGCGAGCCCGAGGAGGAGCGGCTGCTGCGGAAGCTGTTGTCGCTCTACCGCGCTTGGCAAGCCAAGCTGGAATCCCGCGAAGCACTTGCCGCGAAGGCGGGAGCAGACATTGAGAAGCGCGCGGAGGAGCTCCGAGGTCTCAACCAGGCAGCTCTCCGGTCCCTGGCGGAGGAGCGGGAGCAGCTCGCTGAGGAGCAGAAGGCCTTCCTCCTCGAGAAGGCTGATGTCGAAGAGCAGCACCGGCTTGCCGCTGAGAAGCTGTCTGCGCAGGAGGGCGAGCTAGCGCAGCGGAAGGTCAACCTTGATAGCCACGAGGAGGAGCTTGCCGCGCGCGAGCGAACACTTGGTGGAGCTCTCAAGCAAGCGGAGGACGCTGCCGCAGCTGCCGAGGCCGCCAAGAAGGAGCTGGAGACGAAGGTGGCGCAGCTAGAGGCCGATCTCAAGGCGAGCAGCGAGGAGCTTGCCGCGCTCAAGCTTGAGCGGGAGAAGGACGCCTACAGCCACTCAGAGCTGCAGGCCCGTCTCGCCGAGAAGGGCAAGGAGCTCAGCGCCGCCAAGGACTCCAACGCAGATCTTGAGTTGAAGCTGACCACTTTGACCAAGACGCTGGACGGCGCCAGGGAGCGGGAGGTGGCCTTGAAGGAGGAGATCAAGGCCGACAAAGCGCTGCTGGAGAGTGTTGCCGTCACCCAGAACACTTTTAGGGAGACTGTGGAGCACTGGACGGAGAGTCTTGTGAATGCTGCCGCAGACATTGACAGGGAGCTGGCGCAGCTGGGGATGGAGGATCTCGGGTATCCCTCCGATGAGAACCTCCAATCCAGCGCCAAGCTCACCTTGTTCTTCAAAAGCGTGGCGACGGCCCTCCAGCAACTCCGGGAGAGGATCCCAAAGCAGCTGGCCGACGAGTCGTGCAAGATCTGCACGGGAGCTCTTCAAAAGGTGTTGGTGAAGGTGGCCTTCCGCAACCCGGGCCTCAACCTCACCAACGTCCTCAAGACCCTGCCGCCGGAAGCTGATCTGGAGGCTCTCAAGGCCCTTATCGCACCCATTTTGGACAAGGTGAGCGGGATCAAGAGGGTTGAGGGCGATCGCGTAGATTAGGCCGCCCGTTTTCTTCTTTTCTTGTCGCTGCTGATCATGTTATGAAAACAATCTATTAGAGCCGCGACAAGCTATCTTGTAATATAACTCTATTTTGGGTAGTGATTGCAATGTTATTTCCTTTGCTCGATTCCTTCCCTTGTATGTTTTTGCCCTACGCTTTTAGGGAACTTGCCGGCGCAGGCACCTTAGCCGCGAGCGCTGAGTGCGGGACGTCAGCAGCCTGCTGGCGGTGCTGTTACCGACAAGAAACCTTGTCGCAACTAGTCGCAGCTCACTTAAGTTGTTGAGCAGACTCGAAACAAAGTAAGGGCGCGACTCTAGTCGTAGCACACTTAAGTTGTTGAGCGGACTCGAAACAAAGTAAGGGCGCAACTAGCCACGAGCTGGTTCCTCCGCGCATAGGTTTTCCATACAAAGCATGGTCGTTCAAGGAAGATAACTTAAAAATTTAAAAATCTGACTGCTCAAACTTTGGCAACTTAGCTTTTTTGTTGTTTGCTTTCCGGCAAGGCGAAACTTTCTTGAACGACGCCTGGTCCATACCATTATCTTCTCCTCCCCCCCGGCAAACTTGTGGGCGAGGGAACCTTCCTTTCCGGAATGCCATCTTCGGTCTCAAGGCGGACAGCGCCAGGCCTAGTGACTCGTTTCACCCGGTAAGGGCCTTCCCACTTCGGCGTCAACTTGTTGGAATTCTTAGTGGACTGAACGCGCCGAAGAACAAGGTCGCCTTCCTCGAGACTTCTGGCGTTAACTTTGCGGCTATGGTAGCGGCGCAAAGCTTGCTGGTAGCGAGCAGCTCGTACAGCAGCCTGAAGACGGTCTTCCTCAAGGAGCAGCGCGTCATCTTGTCGCAGCTGCTCTTGCTCAAGCTCATCATAAGCGAGCACTCGAGGTGACTCGTATACGAGTTTCGTGGGGAGAACTGCCTCTGCTCCATAGACTAGAGCGAAAGGTGTCTGGCCAGTGGCTCGATTTGGCGTCGTCCTGATCGACCAAAGAACCACCGGCAACTCCTTAATCCAGTTTCTTCCGCACTTGTGCAGCCTGTCGAAAGTCCTGGTCTTGAGCCCACGCAACACTTCAGCATTTGCCCTCTCCGCTTGACCGTTGCTTCTGGGGTGAGCAACAGAAGCAAAGCAGACCTTGGCGCCAAGATCTTGGACGTACTGCATGAAGGTGCGGCTCGTGAATTGCGTACCGTTGTCGGTGATGATCCTGTTAGGGATCCCGAAGCGGCAAACAATCGACCTGAAGAACTTGACTGCTGACTGTGCTGTCACCTTCCTCACTGCTCCCACTTCCGGCCACTTTGTGAACTTGTCGATTGCGACGTACAAGTACTCAAAGCCCCCGACTGCTCGGGGGAAGGGGCCGAGGATGTCGAGCCCCCAGACCGAAAATGGCCAGGATAAAGGGATCGTCTGGAGAGCTTGAGCTGGCTGGTGTATCTGCTTGGAATGGAACTGGCACGCTTCACACTTGGTTACCTGTGCAGTTGCATCTTGGAGGGTTGTCTGCCAAAAGAAGCCTTGCCGGAATGCTTTGCCGGCAAGTGCTCTTGCGCCAATGTGGTGACCACATATGCCTCCATGTATCTCTGCCAACAGCTTTTGTCCGTCTTCCCGGTGAATACACTTCAACATCACACCATTGAGTCTTCTTCTATACAGCGTGTTGTCGACAAACTGGTACATACTTGACTGTCGGGCTACTCTTTCCGCTTCTTATTGCTCTTCGGGAAGTTCTCCTGTCTGAAGGAAACGGACAATCTGCTGTGCCCATGTTGGAGCTTGCGGCTCGACAACAAGGACTAAAGGCACATCTGCTGCTGCGGGAACATCCGCTTCTACGGCAAGAACCTGCGGCTCAGCCGGAGCTTGACGTTCCCCGGCAAGCTTGCCAGAGCAAAACTTGTCGGGAGCGTCTGCTTCAATGGAACAAACCCTGGGGTTTGCCGGAGCAGACTGCTCCCCAACACTCTTGGTGTTGATCTTGGGGACCTTCTTGGCGGCGGCTTCAGGAAGCTCTGCCGGAAAATAGTCACCAGAAATCAACTTCCTCTTCTTGCTCTGTCCAGTTGATGGCGCTACAGACGGTTGAGTCAGCTTGAGCACAAAGATTCCTGGTTCCACAGGTAACTTAAGTGCTGCGCATTTTGACAGGCCATCGACAATGTTGTTCTGAGCTCTTGGAACATGTTCCATCTGTAGACCATCAAAGCGCTCTTCTAGCTTTCTCACTTCATCAACGTAGGCTTCCATCAACGGACTCTGATAACTCTTGTTCACTTGGCGGACGACAAGCTGCGAGTCACCCCTGACAATGAGCTTCTTGATCCCAAGGTCTGCCGCGATCCTGAGACCGGCAAGCAAACCTTCATACTCTGCAGTATTGTTTGTTGCTTGCTCCTTGGGAAAGTGCATCTGGACTATGTACTTGAGGTGCTCTCCGGTGGGTGCGACAAGCAGCACGCCAACACCGGCGCCTTGCAGCGAGAAGGCACCATCAAAGTACATCAGCCACTCTTTGCTTGCTTCCTTGACGGGGATGCTTGTTTCTGGAATTTCTTCATCTGGTGTTGGCGTCCACTCCGCTATGAATTCTGCCAATGCTCTGCTTTGGATAGTTGAAGTGCTTTCAAACTTGAGGCCAAAGCTTGACAGTTCCAGTGCCCACTCAACAATCCTGCCAGTTGCTTCTGGATTCTGCAGTATCCTCTTCAGCGGAAAACGAGTGACAACTGTGATCTCATGTGCTTGGAAGTAATGGCGCAGCTTTCTCGAGGCCATGAGAAGGCCGAAAAGCAATTTCTGCACACTAGAGTACCTTGACCTAGCCCCCTGTAGAAGGGAACTGACAAAGTAAACTGGGCGCTGCACCATTCTCTTCTGTATCTCCTCATGCGCCTGCGTAGATCCATCTTTGCCGGGACCAAGGCTTGTCGGGGAAGCCCCCTGCTTGTCGCTGGATGCGCCTGCCGTGGTTGCTGGCTCATCATCTGCCTCCCTCTCCGCTACTAACGCAGCACTAACCACTTGATTGGTTGCCGCCAGATACAACAGCAACTTCTCTTGTGGCTTAGGTGCGACAAGTATTGGAGTGGAGGACAGGTATCTCTTCAAGTCCTGCAGCGCTGCGCCAAAGATGTCGGGGAAACTGATCCACGAGCACCTATGGGGACCGAGACCCTTTTGGTTCGGCCGGGCGCAGAGATCGCACGAAGAGCAGATCGAGGCGAAGCACACGAGCAGTTTACCCAGGTTCGGGCCGCACTGATCGCGTAATACCCTACTCCTGCATTGTGGTTTGTATTGAGTTCTTGCTCGGGAGCGCGGAGTGCTACAGTACACACCAGCAGCTAACGAGACCGAGTGTGAGTGTTTTTCTCCTCTTCCTCTCTACGTTGCACATGGGCCTCCTTTTATATGCTCAAGGGGTCACCGACAGGTGGCAACGTAGACAAGGGTAAAAATGGAAAAGTGTTGCGGTTGGTACAGCTACTTGTACAGTGTATCATACCTAACCCTTACGGCAGGGGACAAGGGCATTAAATGCCCATCTGCGTCGCCCAAACAATGCAGAAAAGGGACCGTCAGGGACGCCACCGTCCGCCACGATGGCAATCTTGTCAGCGCCGCTTGCCACCGCGTACCGATGGCTGCACAGCCTCCCGCCACGTACGCCTGGAAGGGTCCTAGAGCGACACGCTGGTGGATGTGCTGGAGCGTGGGTACGGAGAGGTAGCTTGTCGCGGCAAACGCCTCGCCGCGGTCGTTGTCTTGTCGCGTCCGGAAGCTTGCCGCTCTCCGGGCCTCGCCGGGACGCGTGGCGCGTCGCGGCAAGTTCCTTCTGATGACTTGGTTGGCCTCCCCGACAAGCTCCTCTTGCCGGGGTCTTGTGCCTTGAGTGGCCTTCCCGGCAAGCTCCTCTTGCCGGGGCCTTGTCTCCTTGGCTTGAATACTTTGTTCTTTAATGGCTCCAAAGGAACCTCAGAGGACCTTGGCGGTCGCCCGGCAAGCCTTGCCGCGGGGTGCTGCGACTGCCCGTGCACAAGTTCGGGATACTAGGGTACCCCTACTCTAGTACACCGACACAAAGGCACTCCAAGATTTGTCTTAGCCGTGTGCGGTGCCCCCCTCCATAGTTACACACCTCGGTCATATCGTCGTAGCGCCTAGGCGAAGCCCTGCGTCGGTAACTTCATCATCACCATCACCACGCCGTAGTGCTGACGAAACTCTCCCTCGGCCTCAACTGGATCAAGAGTTCGAGGGACGTCACCGAGTTGAACGTGTGCAGATCACGGAGGTGCCGTGCGTTTGATACTTGGATCGGTTGGACCGCGAAGACGTGCGACTACATCAATCGCGTTACTAAACGCTTCCGCTTTTGGTCTACGAGGGTACATAGACACACTCTACCCGCTCGTTGTTATGCTTCTCCTAGATAGATTTTGTGTGATCATAGGAAAATTTTGAAATACTACGTTCCTCTACAGTGGTATCCGAGCCAGGTCTATGCGTAGATGTTATATGCACGAGTAGAACACAAAGAGTTGTGGGCAATAATAGTCATACTGCTTACCAGCATGTCATACTTTCATTCAGCGGTATTGTTGGATGAAGCGGCCCAGACCGACATTACATGACCGGGTTCATGAGACTAGTTCTACCGCTGTACTTCGCACACAGGTGTCTAGTGGGTGTCTATTTATCCAACTTTAGTTGAATCGAGTGTGACTACGCCCGATCCTTGTTGAAGGTTAAAATAGCACACTTGACAAAAAAATCGTTGTGGTTTTGATGCGTAGGTAAGAACGGTTCTTGCCACAAGCCTGTAGCAGCCACGTAAAACTTGCAACAACAAAGTAGAGGACGTCTAACTTGTTTTTGCAGGGCTTGCTGTGATGTGATATGGTCAAGAGGTGATGATATATAATTGTTGTATGAGATGATCATGTTTTGTAACAGTTATCGGCAACTGGCAGGAGCCATATGGTTGTCGCTTTATTGTATGAAATGCAATCGCCATGTAATTGCTTTACTTTATCACTAAGCGGTAGCGATAGTCGTAGAAGCAATAGCTGGCGAGACGACAACGATGCTTCGATTGAGATCAAGGTGTCAAGCCAGTGACGATAGTGATCATGACGGTGTTTTGGAGATGGAGATCAAAGGCACAAGATGATGATGGCCATATCATATCACTTATTTTGATTGCATGTGATGTTTATCCTTTATGCATCTTATTTTTTTAGTACGGCGGTAGCATTATAAGATGATCCCTCAGTAAATTTCAAGATATTAGTGTTCTCCCTGAGTATGCATCATTGCTACAGTTCTTCGTGCCGAGACACGATGTGATGGTCGGGTGTGATAAGCTCTACATTCACATACAAAGGGTGCAAACCATTTTTGCACCCGCAGAATACTCGGGTTAAACTTGACGAGCCTAGCATATGCAGATATGGCCTCGGAACACTCAGACTGAAAGGTCGAGCGTGAATCATATAGTAGATATGATCAACATAGTGATGTTCACCATTGAAAACTTCTCCATCTCACGTGATGACCGGACATGGTTTAGTTGATATGGATCACGTGATCATTTAGATGACTAGAGGGATGTCTATCTAAGTGGGAGTTCTTAAGTAATATGATTAATTGAACTTCAATTTATCATGAACTTAGTCCTGATAGTATTTGCATAACTATGTTGTAGATCAATAGCTCGCGATGTAGCTCCCCGTTTTTTTGATATGTTCCTAGAGAAAAACTATGTTGAAAGAAGATAGTAGCAATGATGGAGACTAGGTCCGTGATATGAGGATTATCCTCATTGCTGTACAGAAGAATTATTTTCTTGATGCACCGCTAGGTGATGGACCTATTGCAGGAGCAGATGCCCACGTTATGAACATTTGGCAAGCTCGGTATGATAACTACTTGATAGTTTAGTGCGCCATGCTTTATGGCTTAGAACCGGGACTTCAAAAACGTTTTGAACGCCATGAAGCATATAAGATGTTCCAAGAGCTGAAATTGGTATTTCAGTCTCATGCCCGAGTCAAGAGGTATGAGACCTATGACAAGTACTTTGCCTACAAGATGGATCCTCCAGATAAAATACTGATTGACAGAGTTCTCTAGTCACTATCACCAAGTTACTGGAACTTCGTGATGAACTATAATATGCAAGGGATGATGAAAATGATTCCCGAGCTCTTCGTGATGTTGAAATCGATGAAGGTAGAAATCAAGAAAAGCATCAAATTTTGATGGTTAACAAGACCACAAGTTTCAAGAAAAGCGCAAAGGGAAAGAAAGAGTAACTTCAAAGAAGAATAGCAAGCAAGTTGCTGCTCCCATGAAGAAGCCCAAAGCTAGACCCAAGCCTGGAACTGAGTGCTTCTACTACAAAGGAAATGGTCAATGGAAGTGGAACTGCCCTAGATACTTGGCGGATAAGAAGGATGGCAAAGTGAACAAAAGTATATTTGATATACATGTTATTGATGTGTACTTTACTAGTGTTTATAGCAACCCCTCAGTATTTGATACTGGTTTAGTTGCTAAGCGTAGTAACTAAAAACAGGAGTTGTAGAATGAACACAGACTAGTTATGGGTAAAGTGATGACGTGTGTTGGAAATGATTCCAAGGTTGATAAGATCACCATAGCACACTCCCTCTACCTTCGAGATTAGTGTTGGACCAAAATAAATGTTATTTGGTGTTTGCGTTGAGCATAAATATGATTGGATCATGTTTATTGCAATACGGTTGTTCATTTAAGTCAAAGAATAATTGTTGTTCTGTTTACATGAATAAAACCTTCTATGGTCATACACTTAATATAAATGGTTTATTGAATCTCGATCGTAATGATAAAAATATTCATAATATTGATGCCAAAATATGCAAAGTTGATAATGATAGTGCAACATATTTGTGGCACTGCCGTTTAGGTCATATTGGTGTAAAGCGCATGAAGAAACTCCATGCTGATGGGCTTTTGGAATCACTTGATTATGAATCACTTGATTATGAATCACTTGATGCTTGTGAACCATGCCTCATGGGCAGGATGACTAAGACTCCGTTCTCCGGAACAATGGAGCGAGCAACAGACTTGTTGGAAATAATCACATAAATATGTGAATGATGTGAACTAGATTATTGACTCTAGTGCAAGTGGAATACTGAAGAAAATATGACCTAGAGGCAATAATAAGGTTGTTATTTATATTTCCTTATATCATGATAAATGTTTAGTATTCATGCTAGAATTGTATTAACCGGAAACTTATACATGTGTGAATACATAGACAAACAGAGTGCCCCTAGTATGCCTCTACTAGACTAGCTCGTTAATGAAATATGGTTAAGTTTCCTAACCATAGACATGTGTTGTCATTTGATGAATGAGATCACATCATTAGAGAATGCTGTGATGGACAAGACCCATCCGTTGGCTTAGCACTATGATCGTTTAGTTTATTGCTATTGCTTTCTTCATGACTTATATATGTTCCTATGACTATGAGATTATCCAACTCCCGAATACTGGAGGAACACTTATTGTACTATCAAACGTCACAACATAACTGGGTGAGTATAAAGCTACTTTACAGGTGTCTCCGATGGTGTTTGTTGAGTTGGCATAGATCGAGATTAGGATTTGTCACTCCGATTGTCGGAGAGGTATCATTGGGCCCTCTCGGTAATGCACATCATTATAAGCCTTGCAAGCAATGTGACTAATGAGTTAGTTGCGGGATGATGCATTATGGAATGAGTAAAGAGACTTACCGGTAACGAGATTGAACTAGGGATGATGACACCGACGATCAAATCTCGGGCAAGAAACATATCGATGACAAAGGGAACAACGTATGTTGTTATGCGGTTGACTGATAAAGATCTTCATAGAATATGTAGGAGCCAATATGAGCATCTAGGTTCCGCTATTGGTTATTGACCAGAGATGTGTCTCGGTCATGTCTTCATAGTTCTCAAACCCGTAGGGTCCGCACGCTTAACGTTCGATGACGATTTGTATTATGAGTTATGAGATTTGATGACTAAAATCTGTTTGGAGTCCCGGATGAGATCACGGACATGACGAGGAGTCTTGAAATGATCGAGCATAAAGATCGGTATATTGGAAGGCTATATTCGGACATCGGAAAGGTTCTGAGTGGTTCAGGTATTTTTCGGAGTACCAGTGAGTTACGGGAATTCGCTGGGGGAAGTATTGGGCCTTCATGGGCCTTAGTGGAAAGGAGAGAAGGGACACAAGAGGAGGCCGCACGACCCCATGTGCTGGTCTGTATTGGACTAGGGAGTGGGCGGCGCCCCCCTCTTTCTCCTACTCCTTCCCTCTCTCCCCTCTTGGACAAGGGAGGGGACTCCAACTAGGATTGGGAATCCTAGTTGGACACCCCCTATAGGCGCGCCCCTCCTATGCCGGCCTCCTCTTCCCCCTCCTTTATATACGTGAGTTGGGGGCACCCCAAAGGCACTCCAAGATTTGTCTTAGCCGTGTGCGGTGCCCCCCTCCACAGTTACACACCTCGGTCATATCGTCGTAGTGCTTAGGCGAAGCCATGCGTCGGTAACTTCATCATCACCGTCACCACGCCATCGTGCTGTCGAAACTCTCCCTCAGCCTCAACTGGATCAAGAGTTCGAGGGACGTCGTCGAGCTGAACATGTGCAGATCGCAGAGGTGCCGTGCATTCGGTACTTGGATTGGTTGGACCGCAAAGACGTTCGACTACATCAACTGCGTTACTAAACGCTTCCGCTTTCGGTCTACGAGGGTACGTAGACACAGTCTCCCCGCTCGTTGCTATGATTCTCCTTGATAGATCTTGCATGATCGTAGGAAAATTTTGAAATACTATGTTCCCCAACATAGACCTGGCTCGGATGACACTGTTGGGGGAATGTGGTATTTCAATTTTTTTACCTACGATCACGCAAGATCTATCTAGAAGATGCATAGCAACGAGCGGGGAGAGTGTGTCCACGTACCCTCATAGACCGAAGGTGGTAGCGTGTAGTAATGCGGTTGATGTAGTCGAACATCTTCACGATCCAACTGATCCAAGCACCGAACATATGGCACCTCCGCCTTCAGCACACGTTCAGCTCGATGATGTCCCACGAACTCTTGATCCAGTTGAGGCCGAGGGAGAGTTCCGTCGGCACGACGGTGTGGTGACGGTGATGATGAAGTTACCAGCGCAGGGCTTCGCCTAAGCACTACGACGATATGATTGAGGTGCGTAACTATGGAGGAGGCACCACACACGGCTAAGAGAAGACTTGGTCTGCCTTTGGGGTGCCCCCCTCCCATGTATATAAAGGGGGGAGGAGAGGTGGCCGACCCAAGGGGGCGCGCCATGGGGGGGAGTCCTACTTGGACTCCCGGGCCAAGTAGGATTCCCCCTGTCGGTGTCAAAACCGGCGGATCTCGGGTAGGGGGTCCCGAACTGTGCGTCTAGGCGGATGGTAATAGGAGACAAGGGACACGATGTTTTAACCCAGGTTCGGGCCCTCTCGACGAAGGTAAAACCCTACTCTTGCTTGATTGGTATTGATGATATGGGCATTACAAGAGTTGATCTACCACGAGATCAAAGAGGCTAAACCCTAGAAGCTAGCCTATGGTCTGATTAATCTTGTCCTACGGACTAAACCCTCCGGTTTATATAGACACCGGAGGGGGTAGGGTTACACAGAGTCGGTTACAAAGAAGGAGATCTACATATCCGTATTGCCAGGCTTGCCTTGCACGCCAAGGAGAGTCCCAACCGGACACGGGACGAAGTCTTCAATCTTGTATCTTCATAGTCCAACAGTCCGGCCAAAGGATATAGTCCGGCTGTCCGGATACCCCCTAATCCAGGACTCCCTTAGTAGCCCCTGAACCAGGCTTCGATGACGATGAGTCCGGCGCGCAGATTTGTCTTCGGCATTGCAAGGCGGGTTCCTCCTCCAAATACTTCATAAAAGATTGTGAACACGAGGAACATGTCCGGCTCTACAAAACAAGTTCCACATACAACCGTAGAGAGAATAGTATTTCCACAAATCTAATCTGCTGACGTATTTTACAGTGTGTCATCACACCACAGCCAGGTCACCTTTCGAATCGTTTTTTACAACCAACCTCAGCGTGTTTCGCGAGGCGGTTTCCTTGGCACGTCTTGTCGAAGCAGCGATCGTGTCCCCTTATCGTGGGATTCTCATTAATACGGACGTGGGTAACCCAACCGCACCATCAATTACGGCGCATGGGGGATAAGCAAGTTTTACCAGGCCGGTGGGGGCGCATAGTTTCGTCTGCCCCTATAAAGAGATAAGGATTCACCTTTTTCTACCCACGCCTTCTTCCTCATTGCGCATCCATTCCTGCGCACTCGAGCTCCAGCGCCCAAGCCCACATCTTCCTCCTCATCCTTCTCCAATCATGTCCGGAGCGGGAGGCAAGTGGTTGGTCTCCTCCGTCATGGAGGGACACACCAAAAAGCTGAGGGGAGCCGGATACTTGTTCGATGATATCGCACACCGGCTCCCAGATGAGGGGCAGCTCATCCCCACCCCCAGGCCCCATGAGAGGGTAGTATTCCTTACCCACTTCCTCCGCAGACTGGGATTTCCTCTCCACCCATTCGTCCGGGGGCTCATGTTCTACCACGGCCTGGACTTCCACGATCTGGCCCCGAACTTCATCCTCAACATCTCGACGTTTATCGTCGTGTGCGAGGTCTTCCTCCGCATCAAGCCCCACTTCGGCTTATGGCTGAAGACCTTCAATGTCAAAACGAAGGTGGTGGCGGCCAGCAGGCGGAGTGCGGAGGTGCCATGGTGGGCAAAATGCCCAACATCACATGGCTCGAGGGCTTCTACGTGGAGACCATAAAGGGGTGGCAATCGGGGTGGTTCTACATCACCGAGCCGCGCGACCCCAAATGGGCGGCGGCCCCCGAGTTTCGATCCGGAATCCCCACGCGGTTCACCTCCTGGAAAGAGAAGGGCCTGCCCTGGGGTAGTCCGGTAGAGCTGACCGGACTCCAAACCCGTATCCAAAACATGATAAACAGGAAGCTCAAGCTTGTCAACGTAGTCAAGGTCATGCTCGTTCGCCGGATCCTCCTGTGTCAACAACGGGCGTTCAATTTGTGGGAGTTCGACCCGGCCCAGCAGCAGGCTCTGAGCGAGCTCTTCGACACGACGCACGAAGACGCCTGGAAGGTGCTATTTAAGGGCACCGAGGTTCCCGCTCCCCTCACTGAGGATCACGGACTCAGCGCAAAGCGCCAAGTTGGCGCGGTAAGTTTTTTTATCTCTTATAGGGTATTCATTTTTCATAGTTTAACTATGTGCGGGATCTGAGCTTCCATGCCTTTGACAGGAATGGGTGGAGACATCGGGGCAGATTGACTGCCCGACCCCTCTGCCCGAAGACCCTGCAGATGCTCTCCTGACGGAGATGCTGACTCCGGCGCCTTACGAGGTGCCGGAGAAGAAGATCGAGAAGAAGGCCACGGGAACCCAAAAGAGTTCCCGGCGCCAGGTGGTATCGGACTCATCGTCCGATAACTCCGAGACGCACTTCTAGCGTGAACACGAGGAGGAGGGAGATAAAGGTTCTTCCCCTCCAGCCGGGGAAGACAAGAAAAGTAAGGCCGCCCCAACTGGGGAGGCCGGAGGGTCCAAGAAGGGAAGGACTCTTCCTCCGGACCGCTCCTCCACCACCACCGACAGCGAAGACGAGTGGCCACCCAGGGCCAAGCCCCTGGCGAGATCGTAAGCATTCGGATACCAGAGTAACTCGTGGTACAGTTTAATTGCACAGCTTCCCCTAATGCCGGGCATGGTTTTGCAGTCCGTCCTGGGCCTGTATCGACGTATCGTCGTCGAGCGGTTCTTTGGATCCGTCGGCTATGAGCAGCGGAGGATCACTTCCGACCGCCTCCACCCCTCGCCCTATGGACAACGCCGAGGTGTTGTCTCAAAGGGCACCAAGCCGAGGGGAGGTAGCCCTGGAGGCGCCTCAAGGCGACCTTCCGGACTCCCGGCGCGAAGGGAGCAAGGCTCCCAAGAGCTCCATGTTCGGCCCTAGGCCGAACACCGCACCGGAACCACCAGTGGTTCCGGACTACGGCAGGCGACCCCCTTCCAAGAGGGGCAAGCCGCCCGTGCCAGTGACCTCTGCCCATCCAGAGGCACTGGACAACCTGCTGGGAGCGCTTAACATCGCTTCCATCAACGAGGAGCACCGCACTATTATGAGTGCGGTGATCAACAAGGTTCAGTCCACCAAAAGCGGACTGACTGAAGCCTGTGCCAGCCTTCTAACAGGCTTTGAGGTAAGTATTAAAATATAGGAAAATATTACCGCATAGACAGTAGCCCCTGATGCTCTGTTTGGCGTTCACAAAGAAAAGCCGAATAGAGGATCAAAATAACATTCGCAGGAGTCTAATACAAGTATGTCTATATGCGTACGCAGGCTTCGCTGCTGACCTCTGCCGCACTGACTGCGAAGGTCGATGCACTGAAGCAGAACCTCAAGCGGTCCGAGAAAGAGCTCGGCCTTGCCAAGAAGAAGCTTGAGGAGAACCAAGGTAAGCAATACCTGTTTGTATATATATATAAAAGATGTGGTTGCAAAAAATGATAGGATCATCATGAATATGCCAGGGGCCACGACTCAAGTGGCCGCCCTGAAGAAAAAGCTGTCCGAGGCCGAGAACAAAGAGGCCACGGAGCACACCGAGCAGGATAAGCAAGAGGCACGGGTGGGCGAGGTGCAGCAAGAGCTCCAGGCTCTCGTGAAGAAGCACGAGACTTTGGAGCTTGACTCGAAGACTCGAGAGTCCGAGCTTGCCACGGCCCTCGAGAGCACAAAGCATGCCAAGGCCGAAGACCAAAAAGCCCTCTAGGAAATTGAGGCGATGAAGAAGATAGCGGCAGGTAAGGCATTCATTATGCAAAGCAAGCATGTGAAAGTAAATTACTTGTTACTTACCCGAGTCCGGAGCTCTCTAGGAGCATTCGCAGATTTTCCCCGCAGCGTGTCGGATGCCGCAAAGTTCTACCGGGCCGAGGAAGGGAGATCGACGGAGAAGGTGTTCTGGTCTCAGTGTACTGAGGCCGAACACCCGGTTCCTTTAAGCGACCAGCTGAAGCAATTGGTTGAGCTCGATAAGGCGGCCGAACAGGCCATGAAGGGTCTTATAGTCCGGCTGTGGCCTGGCGACGCCCTTCCAAATAGCTACTTCGGCCTGGTGAGGCGGCTTGTGGATGCCTGCGCCTGGCTTGAAGTCATCAAGCGGTCCGTCTGCATCGAGGGCGCCCGCAGGGCGCTTGCCCGTGTTAAAGTACACTAGGGCAAGATGGACGCTGAGAAGCTGGAGAAGGAGGGACCACCGCAGGGAAAGGAGCATCGCCGCCCCGAAATGTACTATGAGGGTGTCCTGAAGGGTGCCCGCCTTATGGTGGATGAGTGTTCCAAAGATGTAATATTTGAGTGAACTTGCTCGTGTGATCCTGTGTTATGAAAACTTGTTCATATGCGCTATGCAACGCTTATTTGAATTTAAAATATCACCTTCTGTGCGGCTGTTTATCAAATCTGAAAGATGGCCAGTCGTCGGCTTCTGCCCCCATGCCAAGAGTGCTGGGGTTTTGGGGATAAATCTGAGCACTCTTTTTCCCATTGTTGGGTCCTTCAAGGGAGGTGCTCAACACAACGAACAAGGCAATCAGACTATAATGCTTTATCACTTTCACTTAGCCATAGAAGTCTACAATTTTAAATTTTGGCGAAGCCCCTAGTGTTCGGAAGACCGAATTCGGGGCGCTATACACGCCTTAAGCCGGACAAAGCCAACTCCTCGCTCGAAGCGGCATAAGTATTTAGGGACTCGAGACCTCTCGAACAACGACCAACTCTCGCCTTATCATGACAGTCAGTTTTAGCTTTCTCCACTGAGGTGCTTGCCCAGATGAACCGGAGCACAATCGCAGTAGTTCTCCTAGTGCTACCTTAGCCGATATAGCGGAACGTAAGGCACCAAAACATGGGAGCCGGGCAAACCCAACATTTGACCAAAGACATTATTCGGAGTTGATGCATATAATGCTATAAGTTCGGGGTGCTGCACTGTCGAAAGTGTTCAGACTTATCAAGCCGTATTATGGGGTACTTAAGCCCTTGGCGTATTGGCCGTACCAGAGTGTACGGGTGCTGAATGTCATGGATGAACATATGTATATATAAATAAATGAAGAATAGAGAATGCAGTAATAGACTAGTGCTATGCATTGTTTATTCAAAAAGGTGCGTCGAAGCAGAATGGTACAAGTAGTGCAATAAGCAAAAAGTAGGACTATTTGACATGTCCCCACCAAGGGCAAGCTGAGGAATGGTACTTTAAAGCAGGTATTTCACTCGTTATTGGAGACCACCTGGGAGTTCCATGGTTCGACGTAGCTTGCTGCCTCCTTGGTTGTTGTACCGTGTGTCCGGTAATCAGACTGCCGTACTGGGCTTCCAGGGAGTAAAGTCCTGAAAGAGAAAAAGAATAATAAAGCGGGAAGCCCCTAGTGCGGTTGAGCCGCATTTTTGGGGCATGCCGTAGTCGTGCCCCCCGCCTATGTCCATGGTATTAATGCGTAATAATGTAAGCGTGGTACGGATTTCGCTGTTTGTCTAGGACTGGGGTGGGGGCCGCATTGCTATGCGAGCTCGGAACATGCCAGGCGGTCTTGTTGCAGATTACTCCGGGCATGCTTCACGGCGTGCGGGTGTTTGATCGCCGAACTGGTGAATTGCCTTGAGGGGCTTCTTTGCGCTTCTACTGCGAGGGCCGCAATGTGCTCCTCCGTTCGGAAGGAGCGCTCTGTGTTTCCATTGACTGTGATGACCCCCCGAGGTCCTGGCATCTTGAGCTTGAGGTATGCATAATGCGGTACCGCATTGAATCTCGCAAATGCGGTTCGCCCGAGGAGTGCGTGATAGCCACTGCGGAACGGGACTATATCAAAGATTAACTCTTCGCTTCGGAAGTTGTCCGGGGATCCGAAGACCACTTCCAGTGTGACTGAGCCTGCACAATGGGCCTCTACACCTGGTATAACGCCTTTGAAGGTCGTTTTTGTGGGTTTGATCCTTGAAGGGTCTATACCCATTTTGCGCACTGTGTTCTGATAAAGTAGGTTCAGGCTGCTGCCACCGTCCATAAGGACTCGAGTGAGGTGAAATCCATCAATGATTGGGTCTAGGACCAGTGCGGCGAATCCGCCATGACGGATACTAGTGGGGTGGTCCCTGCGATCGAAGGTGATCGGACAGGAGGACCATGGATTGAACTTTGGGGCAAATAGCTCCAACGCATATACGTCCCTTAGCGCGCGCTTCCGCTCCCTCTTGGGGATGTGGGTTGCGTATATCATGTTCGCCGTCCGCACTTGTGGTGGAAACCTCTTCTGTCCTCTGGTGTTCGGCGTCCGGGGCTCCTCCTCGTCATCGCTGTGTAGCCCCTTGTCCTTGTTTTCGGCATTTAACTTGCCGGCCTGCTTAAACACCCAACAATCTCTGTTGGTACGATTGGCTAGCTTGTCGGGGGTGCCGTGTATTTGACACGAGCGATCGAGTATTCGGTCCAAACTAGACGGGCCCGGAGTGCTTCTTTTGAATGGCTTTTTCCGCTGACCGGGTTTAGAGCCTCTGAATCCGGCATTGACTGTCGTATCTTCGGTATTGTCGTTGTTGATGCGGCGCTTATGTTTATTGCGACATGACCTGCCATTGCTATCCTTGGTAACCGAAGTACCATGGTTTTTTGATATGCTATTGCTGCGAGCCAGCCAGCTGTCCTCTCCCGCGCAAAAGCAGGTCATGAGTGTCGTGAGGGCTGCCATAGATTTCGGCTTTTCCTGGCCAAGGTGCCGAGCAAGCCACTCGTCGTGGATGTTATGCCTAAAAGCTGCTAGGGCCTCGGCATCCGGACAGTCGACGATTTGATTTTTCTTGGTTAGGAACTGTGTCCAGAATTGCCTGGCCGATTCCTATGGCTGCTGAATTATATGGCTCAAGTCATCGGCATCTGGTGGTCGCACATAAGTGCCCTGGAAGTTGTCGAGGAATGCGGCTTCCAGATCTTCCCAACAGCCAATGGATTCTGCTGGCAAGCTGTTCAGCCAATGCCGAGCTGGTCCTTTGAGTTTGAGTGGAAGGTATTTGATGGCGTGTAGATCATCACCGCGGGCCATGTGGATATGTAGGAGGTAGTCCTCGACCCATACCGCAGGATCTGTTGTACCATCGTATGATTCGATGTTTACGGGTTTGAAACCATCTGGGATCTGGTGATCCATTACTTCATCTGTGAAGCATAGGGGGTGTGCGGCGCCTCTATACTGGGCTATATCGTGATGCAGCTCATATGAGTCTTGTCTGTTGTGTTCGGCCCGGCCGGATTTACTTTTACTGTATCCGGCGTGATGCTTATCGTCTCGCGTAGTGGCGCGCCCTCGTGATCCGTAGATCGATCTGGCGTGTTTTGCTTTGTCCTCCAGTACGTCTCGCAGGTCTAGCGTATTTCCTCGTGCCTTTTTATTTGAGTGGCGCCGAGGTGCGGGCTGGGCCTTCGGCAGAAATGCCGCTTTGTCGCGGCCACGAGGTGGCCGATCAGCCGCATCATACGCTGGGGATGTAGGCTTTAATGCTTCCTCCTCTAACCGGGGTAGCAACCTGCGCTTTGGGTAACTCTTGGAGGGGCGTTCAAGTTCATATTCCTCGACCGTCAGGACTTCAGTCCATCTGTCAACTAGCAAATCTTGATCAGCTCGAAGCTGCTGTTGCTTTTTCTTAAGGCTATTTGTCGTGGCTATAAGCTGGCGCTTGAAGCGCTCTTGTTCGACGGGATCCTCAGGCACGACAAATTTGTCA
The DNA here is from genome assembly GCA_032464435.1 of Aegilops umbellulata. Lineage (NCBI taxonomy): Eukaryota > Viridiplantae > Streptophyta > Magnoliopsida > Poales > Poaceae > Aegilops > Aegilops umbellulata. The sequence continues at coordinate 268,326,949 of CP136059.1, read as the reverse complement.
TAGTCGAGGCTTGCCTCGTCTTCGGAGGGAGGCATGTAATTATCATCGTCTGCCTCTCCATCTGCAGCTCTCTCGGGAGGGCTAGCTTCTCCACCCTCTTGCTCCGAATCTTGCTGGAGGGGATTGTCGTTATCTTCGGCACTGTCCGGAGTGTTATTATCTCATGTGCCGGTATCACCGCTTTTGCTTTGGCGAGACTTGGAGCGGCGCCGCTGATGTCGGCACTTGGGTTGCTTCTTGGAGGGGTCATCCCCTGTTGTCCCGTCGCCATTGCCTTCTTTGGGTGTGTCCACCTTATAAATATCATATGATGAGGAGGCTGTGCACTGCCCTGTGGGCAATTGTTCTTGTTCGTCTCCTGCATCGTCGTCCATACCGTCGATGTCTTCGGAGTAGAAATCATGCATGTTGGTTAAATCATCGACAGTGGCTACTAAGTGGGTGGTGGGTGGGCGTCGAATTTCTTCGTCATCTGCATCCCAATCCTGCTGGACATAGTTCGGCCAGGTTTCTCCTGACAAGGAGAGGGACCTTAATGAGTTCAGTATGTCACTACTAGGAAAAGGGCTATAGATAGGATTGATACTAATGGCGCACCAGGGAAGAAGTGCGCCACTAGTATATACTAATGGCGCACCTGCTGGTGATACGCCATTAGTGTGGAAGACACTAATGGCGCACCAGAAACGGGGTGCGCCACTAGTGTTTAATATTTTTTTTCCATTTTTCCATACATACTAATGGCGCATCAGGCAGACAGTGCGCCATTACTAGTTCTAACTAGTAATGGCGCACCACGCAGACAGTGCGCCATTACTGTAAATTCTTTTTTATTCTTGGACTGTTTTTATAAAAAATTATTACTGTTTCATATTCATATTCATTTTCTAAAAAATAATAATAATAAAGTGTAGACTACAATTGTTGTTAAACAACACTTATTACTGTTTTTATAAAAAAAATATTACTGTTTCATATTCATATTCATATCATTTTTTAAAAAATAATAAAAAAATTCTTACTTATGGCGCACGGGTGGCTGGTGCGCCATTGCTATGAAAAAAAACATTCTAATGGCGCACCGCCTGGGGGTGCGCCATTAGTAATCTAACCCCATCCACACCGCGCCGCACCTTCCCCCTTCCTCTCGCTAGACTACTTTGATTCGTCCCTCTCCCTCCACCGCGCCGCTGCACCGCGTCGCCGCCGTCCACGCGCCCCCGCCGCCTCCCTCTCCCCTTCCTCCCCCTCGAGCGCCGCCTCCCTCTCCCCTTCCTCCCCCTCGAGCGCCGCCTCCCCCCGAGCCCCGCCTCCCCCTCGAAACCCTAGAAACCCCGCGCCCCCCGCGTCGGCCCCTGCCCTGCGCCGCCTCTACCTCAGTCCGGGCACGGGGTGCAGGACGACGACCGCGGCCGCCGGCCTCCCCACGACCAACCAAGGCGCCCAGGAGGACCGCCGCCGTCTTCGCCTTTGACTCCGAGGACCCGGACGAGCGCGGACGCCCTCGAGCCATCCCTTCGACGCCGCCGCCGCCGACCCCGACCCCGACCCCTCCGGCGACCGGCCGCGCCCGCCCAGGTAACTCTCCTCCTTCCTCCTTCCTCCCTCTCCACCCTTCCTCCCCATTCCCCGCCCATGGTCCATAGGAGATATTTTTGGACAATGAGAAATTATTGATATATGAAAATCATATCTATCAAAGTTCCTGTGTGCTTGCTAGCTAGTTTATGATATATTACCTTAATCTCTTGAGCAAGAAGGTGGTGCTGCTGACTAGTATGGCCCTGGCTACAATCTGTCAACTTAGCCTTCTGTGATTTTCAAAACAAGTTAACTGCATTCACATCTCTTGATGCTCAAAACCTGTCAATTTCTATCAGCTTTTGATCTATCAAGTTGATATTCAGTCAAGTTGATGTCAAACTTGACACATAAACACCAGCTTTAATAAACAGAGAGAGAAGTGTTAAATCGGTGAAAGTAAAAAAGTGTAGTAGTAGTACTTGGTACCAATAATTCTCTAGGCAAACCAAAAGAGCAAGAGGAGGGAGACATGGAATAAGTCTTGACCTAAAATGTAAACTGAACCCAAAACAAGACTTTCTGCATTTAAACGAGTCCCAATGGACCTACTGCCAGCTTAGTTGTTCTAGGATAGTATAGTTTTACAAGCTTCGGCAACTTTTTCTTAACTACTGTTGCTGCTGTTATGCCTGTATTCATTGCGGCTACTGCTGTACTTGTCATGATGTTGTACTTGTGATGATGCTACTTGTGATCTTCTGAATGACCCATTGGTGACTTCATTATGCGGGGATAATGATTTTGCAGGTACCCCAAGAGGCCCTTGAGTTTGCCGGAATGTCGATTAACTTCCGTTCCGGCAAATTCGGGTACTCCATATGTCCTATTTTCAGCAAAGGTCATGCTGAAATTCCTGTGTGTGTGTGTGTAGTTGCTTGTTTTTACTGTAGTTGTGGCTACTTTCTTCTTGTATCATAAAAATATCTCTTCTGCTGCTTATCAGAGATGGCGGGAAGCAGCCACCGCCGCTCTGCGACACCGCAGTACGAGTTGGATGCTTCCGAGTTCTTCACTATCATACTTGGGACTTCAGTATCATCTGTTGGGGAACGCAGTAATTTCAAAAAAATTCCTACGCACACGCAAGATCATGGTGATGCATAGCAACGAGAGGGGAGAGTGTTGTCTACATACCCTTGTAGACTGAAGCGGAAGCGTTGACTCAACGTAGAGGAAGTAGTCGTACGTTCTCCTCGCGATCCGACCGATCACAGCACCGTTACTCCGGCACCTCCGAGTTCTTAGCACACGTTCAGCTCGATGACGATCCCCATGCTCCGATCCAGCAAAGCGTCGGGGAAGAGTTCCGTCAGCACGACGGCGTGGTGACGATCTTGATGTGTTACCGGCGCAGGGCTTCGCCTAAGCACTGCAACGATATGACGAGGTGGAATTTGGTGGAAGGGGGCACCGCACACGGCTAAGCAACGATCCGTAGATCAACTTGTGTGTCCTAGGGTGCTCCCCTGCCCCTGTATATAAAGGAGCCACGGGGGAGGGGCTGGCCGGCCAAGGGGTGGCGCGCCAGGGAGTCCTACTCCCTCCGGGAGTAGGATTCCCCCCCCCCCAATCCTAGTTGGAATAGGATTCCTCAAGGGGGGGAAAGAGAGAGAGGGGGGCCGGCCACCTTCTCCTAGTCCTAATAGGACTAGGGAAGGGGGAAGGCGCGCGGCCACTAGGGCTGCCCCTTTCTCCTTTCCACTAAGGCCCATTAAGGCCCATATCGCTCCCGGGGGGTTCCGGTAACCCACCCGGTATTCCGGTAAAATCCCGATTTCACCTGGAACACTTCCGATGTCCAAACATAGGCTTCCAATATATCAATCTTTATGTCTCGACCATTTCGAGACTCCTCGTCATGTCCGTGATCACATCCGGGACTCCGAACAACCTTCGGTACATTAAAATGCATAAACTCATAATAACTGTCATCGTAACGTTAAGCGTGCGGACCCTACGGTTCAAGAACAATGTAGACATGACCGAGACACGTCTCCGGTCAATAACCAATAGCGGGACCTGGATGCCCATATTGGCTCCTACATATTCTACGAAGATCTTTATCGGTCAGACCGCATAACAACATACGTTGTTCCCTTTGTCATTGGTATGTTACTTGTCCGAGATTCGATCGTCAGTATCCAATACTTAGTTCAATCTCGTTACCGGCAAGTCTCTCTACTCGTTCCGTAATACATCATCCCGCAACTAAATCATTAGTTGCAATGCTTGCAAGGCTTAAGTGATGTGCATTACCGAGAGGGCCCAGAGATACCTTTCCGACAATCGGAGTGACAAATCCTAATCTCGTAATACGCCAACCCAACATCTAGCATTGGAGACACCTGTAATACTCCTTTATAATCACCCAGTTACGTTGTGACGTTTGGTAGTACCCAAAGTGTTCCTCTGGCAAACGGGAGTTGCATAATCTCATAGTCATAGGAACATGTATAAGTCATGAATAAAGCAATAGCAACATACTAAATGATCGGGTGCTAAGCTAATATAATGGGTCATGTCAATCAGATCATTCAACCAATGATGTGACCTCGTTAATCAAATAACAACTCTTTGTTCATGGTTAGGAAACATAACCATCTTTGATTAACGAGCTAGTCTAGTAGAGGCATACTAGTGACACTCTGTTTGTCTATGTATTCACACATGCATTATGTTTCCGGTTAATACAATTCTAGCATGAATAATAAACCTTTATCATGATATAAGGAAATAAATAATAACTTTATTATTGCCTCTAGGGCATATTTCCTTCATCATCCATGACGCAGGTATATAAAATGAGAGATCTCCCCTAGCTTCACCCATCTTATTATGATATATGTTGTTTGCCTACATCACTCATTGTCCCAAACTGCAGAGGCTGCCTGACAGTTTTAAGAACAACCTGATGGGTAAAGATCCGCCAAATAATGTGAAGGTGCGACAGGCCGGCAGCGGGTTTCGCAGGCTGTGGGATGTGGAGTTGATGATCAAGGAGGGCCACATGTACTTGTCTCGTGGGTGGGAGAAGTTCTACCGTGCCTACGACCTGCGGCTGGGGTACTTCCTTCTCTTCAGGTACGACGACGACGCCACCACGCTCATCATGAAGGTGTTCAACCCGACTATGTGTCGCATGCGCTACGCTGAAGATTATGATGCCGGTACGTTCTGCCTCTTCTTATTCCTCTACATTTGGCTTTGTCTCACATTGATTGTTAACGGTCATTGTTGCATTTGGGCAGGTAATGGGAGCAGCAGCAGCGACAATGGCTACAGCCAAAGCAGCAGCGACCATGGCGGTAGCGAAAGCTGCAGCGACCATGGCTGTAGCGAAAGTAGCAGCGATTCTGGCAGCAGCATAGACAACAAGAAGGATGATCCGGACTGGAGTGCGGGAGAAGAGGAGCAGAGTGGGGATGAGGAGCTGCAGGATGACCTAGCGCTGGTGGTGGCTGACCAAGGGCAAGAGATGGAGGTGGCTGAGGATGACCTAGCGATGGTCGTGCCTGAAGGTGGCCTCGTGATGGTGGTGGTGCCTGACAATGACCACGCACTGGTGGTGGCGCCGGCGATCCCACAGCTGGGCGACATGACCACGCCAATTCAGGTAGAAGACTACATCCCACTGCCTCCACCGCCTCCACCGCCTCGCCGCTCTTGCCGCATCAGGCTGAGGAAGGAGAAGGAGAAGAACAATGCATGAGAACTGAACGGTGTTGGATGAACAATGTGAAACTTTTGTAATATGTAACGATGGAACTATGTGTTGGCTATGTATGTATATATGATGGAACTTGTGTGTTGGCTATCTATGTATATATGATGGAACTTGTGTGTTGGCTATGATTGTTATATGGATGCTTGTTGTATATTTCATAGGTGAAATAGTGACCTGAGATTAAGAAAAAAAATTAAAAAAATTGTTACTAATGGCGCATTACAGTGTGGTGCGCCATTAGTATAGCAAACACTAGTGGCGCACCGTGGGCAAAACTAATGGCGCACTTCCTGGTGCGCCATTAATATACCAGATACTAATGGCGCACCAGTTGTGCGCCATTAGTAAGATATACTAGTGCCGTGCTACTAATGGCGCACTGGTAATGCGCCATTAGTAGGCAAAACCAGTGCGCCATTAGTAGGCCTTTTCCTAGTAGTGTGTCGCCGAAGGACGAGTGCTGAAAGATATCCGCGGAGGCGAACTCCATGATCGGCGCCCAGTCGGATTCGACAGGCACGGGCGCAGGCGGTTCAGAGTCCGTGGCCAGAGAAGAATCCGGCAGCTTGGAGTCACGGCTCTCGTGAGGGGTAAAGTTGGTATTCGGCTCGATCGCCGCTGAGACTGCGGCCTCCGTGGTGGGGTCTAGCCACCCGTCTGTGGATGGCGCGGTAAGCTCCGAATTGAGGGTCGAAGCGGTTGCAGGTGCGATCTCCTGAACACTGTCTGATGGCAGAGCTAAATCATGCTCATCGTGATCTTGCGGCGCACTCAGCAGGGGCTCGAATCCGTCAAAGATCAAGTCACCGCGGGTGTCGGCCGTGTAGTTTAAGTTTCCAAACCCGACCAGATGGCCAGGGGCGTAACTCTCGATCTGCTCCAGATGGCCAAACGAGTTGGCCCGCAGTGCAAAGCCGCCGAATACAAAGATCTGTCCGGGGAGAAAAGTTTCACCCTGGACTGCATCGCTATCGATGATCGAAGGAGCCATCAAGCCTGAGGATGACGACACAGAGGAACTCTCAATGAAAGCACCAATGTCGGTGTCAAAACCGGCGGATCTCGGGTGGGGGGGGGGGTCCCGAACTGTGTGTCTAGGCGGATGGTAACAGGAGACAAGGGACACAATGTTTTTACCCAGGTTCGGGCCCTCTCGACGGAGGTAAAACCCTACTCCTGCTTGATTGATATTGATGATATGGGTATTACAAGAGTTGATCTACCATGAGATCGAAGAGGCTAAACCCTAGAAGCTAGCATATGGTCTGATTGATCTTGTCCTACGGACTAAACCCTCCGGTTTATATAGACACCGGAGGGGGCTAGGGTTACACAGAGTCGGTTACAAAGAAGGAGATCTACATATCCATATTGCCAAGCTTGCCTTCCACGCCAAGGAGAGTCCCATCCAGACACGGGACGAAGTCTTCAATCTTGTATCTTCATAGTCCAACAGCCCGGCCAAAGGATATAGTCCGGTTGTCCGGATACCCCCTAATCCAGGACTCCCTCACCCCCCTTCCTATTGCCAGTAGGAGAAGGAGGGAAGGAGGAGGAGGAGAGAAGGAAAGGGGGGCCAGCCCCCCAACCCTAGTCCAATTCGATTTGGGCTTGGGGAGTGTGCGCCACCACCTGGCCGCCTCCTCCTCTCTCCACTAGGGCCCATGAAGGCCCATTAACTCCTGGGGGGGGGGGTTCCGGTAAAGCCCGGTACTCCAGAAAATGCCCGAACCTTTCCGAAACCATGCCGGTGTCCAAACATAGCCTTCCAATATATCAATCTTTATGTATCGATCATTTCGAGACTCCTCGTCATGTCCGTGATCTCATCCGGGACTCCAAACAAACTTCGGTCATCAAATCACATAACTCATAATACAAATCATCATCGAACGTTAAGCGTGCGGACCCTACGAGTTCGAGAACTATGTAGACATGACCAAGACACATCTCCGGTCAATAACCAATACCAGAACCTGGATGCTCATATTGGCTCCTACATATTCTACGAAGATCTTTGTCGGTCAAACCGCATAACAACATACCTTGTTCCCTTTGTCATCGGTATGTTACTTGCTTATGACCCACAAGTATAGGGGATCAATCGTAGTCCTTTTGATAAGTAAGAGTGTCGAACCCAACGAGGAGTAGAAGGAAATGACAAGCGGTTTTCAGCAAGGTATTCTCTGCAAGCACTGAAATTATCGGTGACATATAGTTTTGTGATAAGGTAATTTGTGACGGGTAACAAGTAATAAAAGTAAACAAGGTGCGGCAAGGTGGCCCAATCCTTTTTTAGCAAAGGACAAGCCTGGACAAACTCTTATATAAAGCAAAATGCTCCCGAGGACACATGGGAATTATCGTCAAGCTTGTTTTCATCACGCCCATATGATTCACGTTCGTTACTTTGATAATTTGATATGTGGGTGGACTGGTGCTTTGGTACCGCCCTTCCTTGGACAAGCATCCTACTTATGATTAACCCCTCTTGCAAGCATCCGCAACTACAAAAGAAGTGTTAAGGTAAACCTAACCATAACATGAAACATATGGATCCAAATCAGCCCCTTACGAAGCAACACATATACTAGGGTATAAGCTTCTGTCACTCTAGCAACCCATCATCTACTTATTACTTCCCAATGCCTTCCCCTAGGCCCAAATAATGGTGAAGTGGCATGTAGTCGACGTCCACATAAAACCACTAGAGGAAATACAACATACATCTCATCAAAATATCAAACGAATACCAAATTCACATGACTACTTATAGCAAGACTTCTCCCATGTCCTCAGGAACAAACATAACTACTCACAAATCATATTCATGTTCATAATCAGAGGGGTATTAATATGCATAAAGGATCTAAACATATGATCTTCCACCAAATAAACCAACTAGCATCAACTACAAGGAGTAATCAACACTACTAGCAACCCACAGGTACCAATCTGAGGTTTTGGGACAAAGATTGGATACAAGAGATGAACTTGGGTTTGAGATGAGATGTTGCTGGTGAATATGTTGATGGAGATTAACCCCTCCCGATGAGAGGATCGATGGTGATGCCGATGGTGATGGTTTCCCCTCCCGGAGGGATGTTTCCCCGGCAGAACACCTCTGCCGGAGCCCTAGATTGGTTTCGCCAAGTTCCGCCTCGAGACGGCGGCACTTCGTCCCAAAAGCTTCCTTCTGATTTTTTCCAGGGCGAAAGACTTCATATAGCCAATGATGAGCACCGGAGGCCAGCCAGGGGGCCCATGAGGCAGGGGGCGCCCAGGGGGGTAGGGCGTGCCCCCCACCCTCGTCGATGGTGGGTGGCCCCCCTCTGGTACTTTCTTCAACCAATATTTTTTATATATTCCAAAACTAACTTTCGTATAGTTTCAGGACTTTTGGAGTTGTGCAGAATAGGTCTCTAATATTAGCTCCTTTTCTAGCCCAGAATTCCAGCTGCCGACATTCTCCCTCTTCATGTAAACCTTGTAAAATAAGAGAGAATAGGCATAAGTATTGTGACATAATGTGTAATAACAGCCCATAATGCAATAAATATTAATATAAGAGCATGATGCAAAATGGACGTATCACTTACCCAAGATTCGATCGTCGGTATCATCATACCTAGTTCAATCTCATCATCGGAAGTCTCTTTACTCGTTTCGTAATGCATCATCCCTGACTAACTCATTAGTCACACTGCTTGCAAGGCTCATAGTGATGTGCATTACCGAGAGGGCCCAGAGATACCTCTCCGATACACGGAGTGACAAATCCCAATCTTGATCTATGCCAACTCAACAAACACCATCGGAGACACCTGTAGAGCATCTTTATAATCACCCAGTTATGTTGTGACGTTTGATAGCACACATGGTGTTCCTCCGGTATTCGGGAGTTGCATAATCTCATAGTCTAAGGAACATGTATAAGTCATGAAGAAAGCAATAGCAGAAAAACTAAACGATCATTACGCTAAGCTAACGGATGGGTCTTGTCCATCACATCATTAGAATCATTCTCCAATGATGTGCTCCCGTTCATCGAATGGCAATAGATGTATATGGCTAGGAAACTTAACCATCTTTGATTAACGAGCTAGTCAAGTAGAGGCATACTAGGGACACTCTGTTTGTCTATGTATCCACACATGTACTAAGTTCCCGGTTAATATGATTCTAGCATGAATAATAAACATTTATCATGATATAAGGAAATATAAATAACAACTTTATTATTGCCTCTAGGGCATATTTCCTTCACCACCACCCCGGCTACCGCGCCACACCCCTGCTGGAAATCTGCGTCTCCGTCACCTCCAGCGCTCCAGCAGGCCTCCACTCCACTTCTCCTTTATTTCCATTCAACCCCTGTCTTTCGAACGCCCCGCTAGGTACCATCCAGTACTGCTATTCTCACCATGCCCGACAACTGTTCGATGAATCATCGAAGCTGAAAATAGTTGTCCCTTCTTCTTTCTAGCAATGGATTCCGATTTGGAGTACATATACGAGAAGTACGTTGAGTCATTGATACGTCTCCAACTATCTATAATTTTTTATTGTTCTATGCTATTATAGTATCAATCTAGTATATTTTATGTAACTTTTTGTGCTATTTTATATCATTTTTTGGGACTAACCTATTAACCCAGTGCCTAGTGCCAGTTGTTTTATTTGCTTGTTTTTGGTTTTCCATGAAACCAGTACCAAATGGAGTCCAAACGCTACATAACTTGTTGATGATTTTTTTGTTCTAGACAAGAGATATCCGAGAAGCTTCGGGAGGAAACCAGACATCATGTGAGGAGACGACAAGGCAAGATGGCGCGCCCTGGGGGGGCGATGCGCAGCGTGGGCGTGAGGCGGACTGCGGACATTGGCAGCGACTGCATATGCCCATCATCAAAAGTGATCTCCTCGAGCTGATCCAGGGTGGGGGATTTGAACCAGTCGTCAAGCTTGGCTCGGTCCTTGCCGTTGGAACGGAACTTGCCCATTCTAAGGCAATTGGTTGGGCCAAGATGACTGCCGAGGATCTTGGAGAACACATCGAAGCTTTTGTGACAGCCATGGCAGTGCTCGTGGGTATCGATGAGGTCGAGAGGGCTGGAGTTTCATAGGGGGCGCCACCTCCGGGAAAGGACGGTTGTCCGCGCCCCATATTTGATTGGGACGAGGGATATGATGACTCTCAAAAGTCAAGAAATTCTCATCGAAACATCGAGAAATTGACATATCATCGGGGAGGCTGCTGATGAAGTCTAGGCCTGCTGGAGTCGCTTGCGGTTCTAGCTCGCCCCGCCTCCGCTTGTTGGCAGCCCCGTTCTCCACCTCCGGAGTCTCCTTGTTAGTGGCGCTTTCTGATAGAAATGGGAGTACATGGAATATTTAGTTAAAATAGGGCAATAGAAAAGTGTATTGGTAACTAGAAGTTATTAGGTAGGAATATAGTAAGAAAAGGGAATAACAATTGGTTGCTTAAATACTACACAATTCATTTGACATTGCTGGGTATGTCAACATGCAAATAGTTGAAAAGAAAACTTACTTCGAACAAAGTCTGGATGGATGATTTTGTCGGGGAAGTTAGCATATATCTCATGACCAGGCCCTTTTATGTGCAGTGCAATTTTACTGCCAGCTTTCAGCACATAAAACTTTGTAATTTCTTTCCAAAAGCCAGTGCCAAAATAGGAGTCACCACGTTCATCAAGTCTTACAGTAGCAATGATTGTAAATCCATGGGTTGTGTGTAGTATGACATCCGTGCAGCCTTGATCTATGTAAAGGGAAAATTTGTGCACTACATAATCTGTTGCATAGCAACGGATGTTCTGCAGAAAATAGTAGGATTGTCAAAGAAAATATGGCAACATGCAAATATGGGCCCAAATTGAAAGAACTGTACATCAGTTGAAATCGAAGGACAAAAATCTATAATTAAACAGGTAGGGTAAACAAGATGTCATGGAAATATGAGAGTAATCGAAAGGACAATACATCACTAATTTGCCTAATATAGAAACAAGAGGGAAAAAAATCCCCTTTGACGTATATGGTGCATGTGGCACCTTTTATCCAAATGTAGCAATATTTAGAATATGTTCAGGAAAGTAGGCCATGCCAAACGATTTAGGGTGAGATTGAACATACCGTGCACGTCCTCAAGTTATCTGGTATGGTGAGATGGAATCTCTGGCAGAGGTCGCAAAGTCCTGAAGTGTCGGTGCACTATACATTCTATGAATGAAAGAAAACCCTCAAATCAGCTCGAATAAAAATGAATTCACGGCGATTTCCGTCGGGGGATTAAAGGAGGCAAATGAACTGGGATAAGAGATGAGATAATATCTCATTAAATTACTTACCTTGTCGTCCATGAGAAAGAACCCTCAGTACGGCAGATTCCCCAACCAAGCGGAGCTGGGTCGACCGCGAGCAGCGTCGAGAAAGTTGATGGCGATAGGCGGCGGCAAGCGGAAGTGGCGAAATGCGGTGGGCTTTGCCGGCAGCCTGGCGGCGGCGGCAGGCGTCGAGCTAAGTGTTTACCGCCACGATAGGCGGTGCCATGGCATAGACGCGGAGGAGCTTGTGCAGGTGTGAATGGGGAACGTACCGGAGGGGCCGAGGGGGTGGCGGGTGGGGTGAGGGTTTTTGTGATGTGGGCATGGTGAGGGTTTTATTTTTTATTTTTTGAATTGGGTGGTGAGAGGGTTTTCTGTCCCACAAAGAATTTTGGGGGCGACGGTTTGCTAGAGTGAACCGTGTGTGATTGACGCAGCAGGCAAAATGAAAGTCATTGCACACGGTTCTAACTTTGGGAACCGTGTGTGATTGACGTACTACCTCCGTCCTGGTTTATTGGTCCCCCTTTGTAATTTTTACCAAAATTTGGCGAAATATTTAACATACTCAGACATAGATAATAAGCGTACACATACATAAGCATAGTTCAACCATATGTACATAGTTCAACTGTCATTAAGCATACTCAAGCGTACATAGTTCGATCCATCCCACATCTCATCTCACATGCGGCCAGCATGATCCTGAAGCTTCTCCAGGTACTCGGCGTACGCTCCATGCGCAACCCTGCGAGAATACTTCTGCTTGAAGGAGAGAACGACCCGTCCTCTTGCATGCGCCAGAACACTTTGATACGCGTCATGAAGCTTCTGGTTGCAAAATGGGCATCCATAGCCGCCGTTCTAGGTCCTAATACGCTTGTTATGCATTCCCGCATAAAGCTCCCTCGGGATTTGCCTCTTGTACCTCCTCTGGACATCTTCATCCTCGCTGTCCACATCTTCAGACAACACATATACAAATACTAAAACAAATTTGGCATCAAATCAATGATTACATGTCGTGAAGTATGATTAGGAATTTATGGCTATTTTTTATACATATCCAGAGATTATGGTTTGATTTTTAAGCACACTCGTCTATGTACAGACCAATCTTGAGGAAAATAATGGCACAAACATATGTAGGTCATTCAAAATCAACTGTCAAGACCTGGCTAGGAATTATTAGCACGAACACTAACCCTAGTAAGATTACTAGCAGAAATCATTTGCACAGATTAAACAACTAATCACTTATCACCTGTACCATTCAAACAATCAATACACTACACAGATCTAACGAAACTTACTCAGATTTCATGGATTGGGAGAACATAACCATAGGATTTCTATTCCAAAAAAGGGGAGTGTCGTGGAATTGTCACGGCAGATGTCCTAGTGTGAGGACTTAGTCGTGGAGCCATCACAACGAAGTTAACTTAAAGGGGTTAAACGAGACAATGGACGCAGGGAGTTATACTGGTTCGGCCCCTTGCGGTGAAGGTAAAGGCCTAATCCAGTTTGTGGTGGTATTGCTAGGGTTTCAATGACCAGGGAGCGAATACGCTTAACCTGGCACTTGATCTGTTGTTTCATGTCCCTAAACCGCCATTGGATCATCCCTTTATATACACAGGTTGACGCCCCGCGGTTCACAGAATCCTAGCCGGCTCATAAACGTGTCCGGCTCGGTGTCTACTCTTTCCTATCTTACAATACAAGTCATACACCTATGGCGGTTTACATCTATGGGCCCTAACCCGCCTCTGGGCTTTGGGCCTTCTTATTAAGTCTCCTTCATAAGTCGCCATCTTCTATGTCTTCATGGGCTTCAATACTGGTAAATCATCATGAGTATATTCCGGCCCCTCCTGGGCAGTTTATACTCAGTAATTACACAACCCACCTGTGCGCGCCTGGGGGCCCAGGCGCGCCCAGGTGGGTTGTGCCCCCCTTGGGGCACCCCCAGGTGCTGCTCTGGCCCATCGGGAGTCTTCCGGTCCATAAAAAATCCACAAAAAGTTTCGCAGTGTTTGGACTCCATTTGATATTGATTTCCTACGATGTAAAAAACAAGCAAAAAACAGCAACTAGCACTGGGCACTGGGTTAATAGGTTAGTCCCAAAAAATGATATAAAGTTGCTATAAAATGATTGTAAAACATCCAAGAATGATAATATAACAGCATGAATACTTCATAAATTATAGATACCTTGGAGACGTGTCAGTGTTATATTTCGTTATCTACTTTTTATAATGTTCCAATTGTATATCTAGCTATCACATTATATTTGCATTAGTTTATGTGGTGAGGACTAACATATTGAAATCAGGTGTAACACATGCACTTTTCTAGTTCAATTAAGTATTAGCACACGCACTAAAAAACAATATTTGTGAGTAACCGCCTAAGTATAACCATGATAATCTACCAATTGTGATTTTTATACAAAGATCAACTAATCCGTTTAGGTACTGTAATGAAGAACTAATATATGTGAAATGGTTAGGTATGACTACGCGGATTAACTGATATGATTATTCAACAATATTTTATTTTTATGTAGGTGTTTAGGTATAATTATTTAGATCTAATGGATGCGGTCAATTTAGGTAGGTTATGTTCTCTCTAACGGTTATGATCCATTTCAGTACAATTATGAAGACCTAATAGATGCGATGATACAATTTATCTAGATCTACTGGGTACGATAGGTTTAGATACAACTATCTAGATCTAATGGTTGTGATATAATTAAAAATTAAGAGCTGGTCCACCAGATCGACAACCTGGTGTTTTGCCTATGTTATGAGAACTTCTAGCACATCTCTCAATTGTCTTCCATAATGTGTGCTTAATTATATAATTGATTGCAAATTTTTATTGTCTTTATTGTTTGGAGTATAAAACCACCGTCCTAGACATATAAGGTAAATGATGGCAGTATTGCGATATTAATAGCACATATCTAATTCAAAGCTAGATGAGGAAATCGTCCGAGTATGCAGATTTTTATCAGGTTGTGTTACAAAATTTTGCACTTTTTAACTGATCTGTGAAATTTCCAAAACAAATGTCGCTCTGTGGGTTTATGTACTTTTTTGCGAGAAACTTTCAATCTATTCATCTTCAATCATGGAAATACAACTGTAGGATCGGAAGTATGTCTAGAGGGGGGGTGATTAGACTACTTGACCAAATAAAAACTATGCCTTTTCCCAATTTTAGTTCTTGGCAGATTTTAGCAACTTTAGGACAAGTCAAGCAATCATCACACTATTCAAGCAAGCATGCAAAGAGTATATAGCAGCGGAAAGTAAAGCATGCAACTTGCAAGAATGTAAAGAGAAGGGTTTGGATAATTCAAACGCTATTGGAGACACGGATTTTTTTCCCGTGGTTCGGATAGGTGGTGTTATCCTACATCCACGTTGATGGAGACTTCAACCCACGAAGGGTAACGGTTGCGTGAGTCCACAGAGGGCTCCACCCACGAAGGGTCCACGAAGAAGCAACCTTGTCTATCCCACCATGGTCATCGCCCACGAAGGACTTGCCTCACTGGCGGTAGATCTTCACAAAGTAGGCGATCTCCTTGCCCTTACAAACTCCTTGGTTCAACTCCACAATCTTGTCGGAGGCTCCCAAGTGACACCTAGCCAATCTAGGAGACACCACTCTCCAAGAAGTAACAAATGGTGTGTTGATGATGAACTCCTTGCTCTTGTGCTTCAAATGATAGTCTCCCCAACACTCAACTCTCTCTCATAGGATTTGGATTTGGTAGAAAGAAGATTTGAGTGGCAAGCAACTTGGGGAAGGCTAGAGATCAAGATTCATATGGTAGGAATGGAATATCTTGGCCTCAACACAAGGGTAGGTGGTTCTCTCTCAGAACATATGAGTTGGAACTGTAGATGTGTTCTGATGGCTCTCTCCACGAATGAAGAGGAGGTGGAGGGGTATATATAGCCTCCACTTAAAATCCAACCGTTACACACAATTTTCCAATCTCGGTGAGACCGAATCAACAAACTTGGTCGGACCGAAAAGACAAACCTAGTGACCGTTAGAGATTTTCGGTGGGACTGACATGCAACTCGGTAGGACCAATATGGTTAGGGTTTGGGCATAACGTAATCTCGGTGAGACCGATTACACAAACTTGGTGAGACCGATTTTGGTAATTAGCTAACCAGAGAGTTGGTCAGGCAAACTCGGTGGGACCGATTTGCTCTTTCGGTGAGACCGAAAAGTTACAAAAGGAAAACAGAGAGTTTGCATTGCAATCTCGGTGGGACCGATCCGCTCTTTCGGTGAGACCGAAAAGTTACGAAAAGGAAACAGAGATGTTGCAATCCCATCTCGGTGAGATCGAGATCCCTATCGGTAGAACCGAATTGCTAGGGTTTGGCAGTGGCTAATGACAAGTGAAACTCGGTGGCGCCGGATGGAAAGAATCGGTAGGACCGAGTTTGGCTTGGAGTTTAGGTCATATGTGGATATGGGAAAGTAGCTGAGGGTTTTGGAGTATATCATTAAGCACATAAAGCAAAAGGCTCATAAAGCAACACCTCATCCCTCCTTGATAGTATTGGCTTTTCCTATGGACTCAATGTGATCTTGGATCACTAAAATGTAAAATGAAGAGTCTTGAGCTTTTGAGCTTGAGCCAATCCTTTGTCCTTCACATTTTGAGGGCCACTTTCACCATCCAGGCCATGCCAATCATTGAGCTTTCCTGAAATAATTGTCTTGGAATAGCATTAGCTCAATGAGCTATATGTTGTTATGAATTACCAAAACCACCTAGGGATAGTTGCACTTTCAATCTCCCCCTTTTTGGTAATTGATGACAACATATAGATCAAAGCTTCGACAAATGATAATAAGAATGAATTATATCATTGCTTTGAGAAGTATGTGATAAGTACGAGCTCCCCCTAAATTTGTGCATATTCAAAATTTGCTTTGGACTGCAAATGCACAAAGAGTTAGAATTATGGGTTACTCTTCCATGTCACATACATCTTGGTGGAGCGCTCAAAATGATAATAATGAAATACATGCACTCATCACCATGGAAAAGTGAATGACCACATAAGATAGATAAGATATATCAAGCATGCCTAAGTGTAGCTTATGATCAAACACATGATCATCAATGTCTCACAAGCATAACATAGTATCTCAACCAAAAGCAAACAATGTTTGAAAAACCACCAAATAAAGCAAGAGAGAAAAACAACACTCTCTCTCTCGAAGCCTATGATCTATACATTTTTCTCCCCCTTTGGCAACAAGTTACCAAAAAGTTCCTAGAAAATGCATAGTGCTAGATCGACACTCAGGCTTGATCCTCTGGTGGTGGTGGAGTCCTGATCACTTTCTTCCTCTTCAGATTCCATAGTGAATTTGATTGTTTCCTCTGGAATAGCCTTTCTAGGCTTGGAGGTAGGAATTCTCTTAGCAGGTGATTTCTTGTGCATTCCTGGCTTGATGGTTGCAGCTGAGCCATACTCCTTTTTGAGCACAATTCTCTTGGAAGTTGTTTCCTCCTCTGCCACATAATCTTCATCCTCTGATTCTGAGGTTCTCTTCTTTCTTTGTCTTGTGGCAGCTTTTGGCAGGTTGCTAGGGGTACTCCTGCTGCCTTCATCTGAAGAGCTGGAGGAACTAGTGCCCTCACTCATTTGCACTGGCTGCTCTGACAAATTCTGGCTATCACTTTGGTCTGACATGATGAACAAGCTGACTGCTGACCCTGTGAATAGTTTATAGATGAGGTAGAGTGGATGAGCATCACAAAATGCAGAGGTTTTTGCAAAAGAATGATTCAAAAACTTAGTTTTAGTTTCCCACAGAAAGCATCTCGGATCTACCGATTTCTAAACTCGGTGATACCGAAGCAGTTTTTGGAACCTAAACTAGTGAACTCGGTCAGACCGAGTCACAGTTCGGTGGCACCGAGACTGCTAGGGTTTCACAAAGTTCCAAAATCGGTCACACCGATTAGCAATACTCGGTCAGACCAAGTCTTACTTGTGCAATGGCATAAGCCAAATCGGTGGGACCGAGTTTTTCAACTCGGTGGGTCCGAGATGTTTTCGGCGGAAACCTAACCCTAAAGTTTTTGGATCAAACCTATTCTATTGAGTTCATTGACTGGATAGGAGTTTATCAAACGTGGCAAGAATACATCTGATCACAAGGTGCTAGGAATCGGATTTAGGAATAGCACAAAGATCGAGTCCATACCCTAGTTCGGCGGAGACTCGCTACGGTGGCAACGGCGGGGTTGATTCCCGTTGACGGCAACGAAGACCAACGACTGGAGGCGGCTGGCGGCGAGAAGACGATCCGGAGACCACGTAGGCAGAGCGAGCTATCGTGCGGGCGAAGGGGTTCGGAGAAATTCCCAAATTTTTGCCCGTGTCTATATATAGCCCGACCCTATCGGTGTGACCGAGTGGAACAACTCGGTGGCACCGAGATGCAAAACTGTATACACTTATTGCAACTCGGTGTGACCGAATGGTTCAAATCGGTTGCACCAAGATCGAAAACATAGATCAACTTAATGATCTCGGTAAGACCGAAAGTGGGGTATCGGTCGGACCGAGAATCACAAAGAGGTTTTGGAAGTTTAAGTCTATGACGAATCGGGGACTCCGAGTGCTCCTCACACAGAGTGGTTCGAATCTGACTTGATCAATTTTGTGATGTAGCATGAATAGAGTTTGAGACGAGAAAAGCATAGATAGCTAGAGAAGGTTCTTAGGCATTCTTGTCCATCCACTTGGCAAAAGAACAATAAAACCAAACAATCAAAACAACAAGTGGATGTCCTCGAATGAGTAAAATATGCAACCAACATGCTCACACAATAAAATAGCAATTGAAATATGTGACAAAGCATGCACAACCAATTCTAGCATCTATCAAGCAATTGGCGATGACTAGGTCATCTATATATGAGTATATTGACTTAGAAGTCAAATGAAAGCATTTGATCATAGGTCATACTCATCGTTTAAGCTCAAGTGGGGTTACCACTTTTACATAAAGCATTGTTGTGTTCACATCATTGAGTTGCTTTGACTCAAGTCTTAGAGTAAAGCTCCCCCTAGATGTGATATCCCCCCTTAGAGGGATGAACTAACCTTGGGTTTTGTCGATGATGACTTCATGTAGATGTTGAAGATGTGGATGCTCAATGTTGATGTAGATCACTTGGAGCTATCCTTTTGAGTGAATTGCACTTTCAATACCTACATGGGTTAGTCCCACAAGGAACAAACAAGTATATCCATAGACATAGAGTGATGCACACACAAGATCATGTCTATGAAAGATTTTAGGTTACCTTGTCCCTTGACTCACCAACAAGAGGGTTTGTGACTCCTTGAACTAGTGCAAGATGTGGAAGTTGATTGCACTTGTTCTTGCCAAAATGATAAGAGTGAAGTATGTTGGCGGAGTCACCCTCAAG
This sequence comes from Aegilops umbellulata, assembly GCA_032464435.1. Lineage (NCBI taxonomy): Eukaryota > Viridiplantae > Streptophyta > Magnoliopsida > Poales > Poaceae > Aegilops > Aegilops umbellulata. The sequence continues at coordinate 268,307,794 of CP136059.1, read as the reverse complement.
AACTCTTTAGTTCTTCTTCTTTTGGATCCACACCATCTTGATGGGAATCCTTGGAGTTGTAGTCGTACTTGATGAAGTGGAACTTGAAGTAGTCTTGGGAATCCACTTGACTAAGGTCTTAGGAGCTTCTTCAAATGCATCAATTTCCTCTTGAAGCTTGTCCTTGCCTTTTTGCTTGTAGTCTTGTGGTGGAAGATCATCTTGAGTTTGTGTCCCCTTGAAAGAAGTAGGATCATACTTCTCTTGTTGAGGAACAAACTTTGTCTTTGGGTATTGATCTTCTTCCCACTCAACTCCATTGGCATTGAACTTTCGTTCAAAACCAACACCTTGATTCTTCCGGTGCCTTCCTTGCTTGCGTACAATCTCCTCGAATTTCTTACTTCCGGCAAGGCTTTTGTACACTCCTTTCTCTATGATTCCCTTCAATAAGCTATTTTCTTGCTCAAGTGTAACTTGGCTAAGAGAATCATTAGTGGAATCAAGAGAACTACTAGAAGCAACAATATTGGATTTAACGTGATCATTGTTACTACTAGAGGAAGAATCTTTCTTGTTCTTGTTATTAGACTTGACTTGAGGCATGTAAGTGGATAAGAGTAAACGCTTGGCAATGTAAGAAGAACTTTTCTTGCGAAGATCATCATTGATTGCCTTTGAGAACTCATGCTCTTGCTCAAGATTGAGCTTTTCAAAGCGTAGCTTCTCATGAGCTCTTAAAAGTTCTCGATGATCTTCGAAGATAGTTTCATGAGCTAACTTAAGAGTGTTTAGTTCTTTAGTTAGAGCCTCAATTTTCTCCTTATCATTGTCATTCGTTGTATCTTGATTAGCATGATTAATTGACGTTTCATCATAGTATTCATCACTAGAGTTGTCAACAAGTAAATCATCATCACCTAACAAGTCATCCTCATCACTGTTGAAATCAACATACTCAGGGTGAGTTACCTTAGGACCTTTGGCCATGAAGCATCTTCCAATTCCTTCATTTGGTGAGTCAAATATGTCGAAGGAGTTGGTTGACACAAGTGCTAGACCGGCAACACCTTCATCTTGAGTATATTAGGAATCGGAGTGATAAGTTCTCTCGGAGTGGTTGTCGGAGTCGGAGCCGGATACCCATTCACCAACATGAGCTTGATGTCTTCGTTTTGTGTAGCTCCTTGATGATTTTTCCTTTCTTTCCGAATCCTTGCTCCTCCGTGAGTATCTTCGTTCATAACGATCATCTCTACTCCTTCTCTCTCTTGATGGTGATTCTTCTCTTTTGCCTCTTCTTTTTGGAGAATCTTCTCTTCTTTTGTAGGGAGCCGTACACTCATTGGAATAGTGTCCGGGTCTTCCACAATTGTAGCAGTTTCGCTCTCGACTAGAAGATCTCTTGTCATTGTAGGACCTTGACTTGGAGCTTCTATCTTTGCTTCTACTCTTGTGGAACTTGTTGAAGTTCTTCACCATTAGGCTCAATTCTTCGTTGAAGTTTTGCTTCTCACTTGATGATGTGGGTACTTCACATGAGGCTTTGTAAGCACCACTACATTTGTTGTGAAGTTCCTCTTTATCCTTGAGCGACATCTCATGAGCAACAATTCTTCCAATGACCTCCATTGGCTTGAGATCTTTGTAGTTTGGCATCATTTGGATCAAAGTGCACACGGTATCATATTTTCCATCCAAGGCTCTTAGGATCTTCTTGATGATGAATCTGTCGGTCATCTCTTCACTCCCTAAGCCGGCAATCTTGTTTGTGATGAGGGCAAGCCTAGAGTACATTTCAGCGACACCTTCACCATCCTTCATTTTGAACTTGTCAAGTTGACTTTGAAGCACATCCAATTTGGATTCCTTGACGGAGTCGGTACCTTCGCGCATATCAATCAAAGTATCCCAAATTTCCTTTGCATTCTCAAGACGACTGATTTTGTTGAATTCTTCGGGGCATAATCCGTTGAAGAGAATGTCACAAGCTTGAGCGTTGTATTGTATCATCTTCAACTCATCCGTGGTAGCTTCATGGTTTGGTTCTTTCCCATCGAAGAAGTCACCTTGCAAACCAATACACACAATAGCCCAAACGGCGAGGTTATGTCCAAGAATATGCATTTTCATTTTATGCTTCCAACTAGCAAAATTAGTACCATCAAAGTAAGGACCTCTAAGGTGATAATTTCCCTCGCTAGACGCCATACTCTCCTAGGTTGTGAAACCAAGGCTATGACCACCAAAAGTTATGGAAATCAAAGCAAATGGAGACCAAAGCTCTGATACCACTTGTAGGATCGGAAGTATGTCTAGAGGGGGAGTGATTAGACTACTTGACCAAATAAAAACTATGCCTTTTCCCAATTTTAGTTCTTGGCAGATTTTAGCAACTTTAGGACAAGCCAAGCAATCATCACACTATTCAAGCAAGCAAAGAGTATATAGCAGTGGAAAGTAAAGCATGCAACTTGCAAGAATGTAAGGAGAAGGGTTTGGAGAATTCAAACGCTATTGGAGACACGGATGTTTTTCCTATGGTTCGGATAGGTGGTGCTATCCTACATCCACGTTGATGGAGACTTCAACCCACGAAGGGTAACGGTTGCGTGAGCCCACGGAGGGCTCCACCCACGAAGGGTCCACGAAGAAGCAACCTTGTCTATCCCACCATGGCCATCGCCCACGAAGGACTTGCCTCACTAGCGGTAGATCTTCACGAAGTAGGCGATCTCCTTGCCCTTACAAACTCCTTGGTTCAACTCCACAATCTTGTCGGAGGCTCCCAAGTGACACCTAGCCAATCTAGGAGACACCACTCTCCAAGAAGTAACAAATGGTGTGTTGATGATGAACTCCTTGCTCTTGTGCTTCAAATGATAGTCTCCCCAACACTCAACTCTCTCTCATAGGATTTGGATTTGGTAGAAAGAAGATTTGAGTGGAAAGCAACTTGGGGAAGGCTAGAGATCAAGATTCATGTGGTAGGAATGGAATATCTTGGCCTCAACACAAGGGTAGGTGGTTCTCTCTCAGAACATATGAGTTGGAAGTGTAGATGCGTTCTGATGGCTCTCTCCACAAATGAAGAGGAGGTGGAGGGGTATATATAGCCTCCACTTAAAATCCAACCGTTACACACAATTTACCAATCTCGGTGAGACCAAATCAACAAACTCGGTCAGACCGAAAAGGAAAACCTAGTGACCGTTAGAGATTTTCGGTGGGACTGACATGCAACTCGGTAGGACCAATATGGTTAGGGTTTGGGCATAGCGTAATATCGGTGAGACCGATTACACAAACTCGGTGAGACCGATTTTGGTAATTAGCTAACCAGAGAGTTGGTCAGGCAAACTCGGTGGGACCAATTTGCTCTTTCGGTGAGACCGAAAAGTTACAAAAGGGAAACAGAGGGTTTGCATTGCAATCTCGGTGGGACCGATCCGCTCTTTCGGTGAGACCGAAAAGTTACGAAAAGGAAACAGAGAGGTTGCAATCCCATCTCGGTGAGACCGAGATCCCTATCGGTAAAACCGAATTGCTAGGGTTTGGCAGTGGCTAATGACAAGTGAAACTCGGTGGCGCCGGATGGAAAGAATCGGTAGGACCGAGTTTGGCTTGGAGTTTAGGTCATATGTGGATATGGGAAAGTAGCTGAGGGTTTTGGAGCATATCATTAAGCACATAAAGCAAAAGGCTCATAAAGCAACACCTCATCGCTCCTTGATAGTATTGGCTTTTCCTATGGACTCAATGTGATCTTGGATCACTAAAATGTAAAATGAAGAGTCTTGAGCTTTTGAGCTTGAGCCAATCCTTTGTCCTTAACATTTTGAGGGTTCCACTTTCACCATCCATGCCATGCCAATCATTGAGCTTTCCTGAAATAATTGTCTTGGAATAGCATTAGCTCAATGAGCTATATGTTGTTATGAATTGCCAAAACCACCTAGGGATAGTTGCACTTTCAACAACAAACACCAGAAATAATAAAAAATACACCCAGATTCGTAACCACCTAGTGACGACTACAAGCACTGAAGTGAGCCGAAACTGCACCGCTGTCATCGCCCCTCCCTCGCTAGAGCCAAGCACCACATGTTGTAGTAAAACTTGGGAAGTCAACGTGCTAAGGCCCCATAGGACCAATGCACTACTACAGCGATCGCCAACGATGAAGAGAAGCTTAGATCGGAAGGATCCAACCTGAAGACACATGAACAAAGATTGGATCCGAGCAGATGCACCAAACACAACCACCGAATGAATCCCACGACATCTGCCGGAGACACACCTCCACACGCCCACCAACAATGCTAGACGCGCCACCGGGACAGGGCCTAGGTGGGGTGTCGGGGTACACAAACAGGGGTGTATGTTTTCCCCTAATCTGTGCACATACAGCAAACCACCAGCCCAGCAAGATTGCAACCTCCAAGACCAGACAACTACAAGAGATCAGCTCTTTGAGGAATCAGAGTGCGGATCAAGAAGACCAAATCAAGCCAAAGGAGCAAGATACCACCAAGGGAAAACCTCCCTTGCCGGGAAGGCGAGCCTGGCGAGGTCACGGATACCCCAAAGACTAGCCCCAAGACCATCCCGGCAGGCCTGCTGGGCCCTATGAAGGTAAACTACCCTGACAAGGCTTCATCGCTCCACCTCACAACGACGCAAGTCATCGATCGATGCGGTGTCAAGCCCCCAAGTGACTAAGTGGCTGTTTCTTGACACATGGCAGCCACCTCTGAAGGAAATCGCCTCCAAATGACACCCGTCCAGAGACGTGTCAAGCAGACAGACAAGAAGGTGGCCGAACAGCCCGGCAAGGCTTGCCAGGCGTGCCATGATGTGACACTAAGCGGCACATTTAATGTGCTCTGCTCTGTCTGTAGAGTTAGGTATGATATCACTGTTTGCTATCTAATCAGTACACAATGACTGATTTTCCACCGGTGGTGACCCCTTGATCTATAAAAGGAGGGCCATGGCAACCATAGAAAGGATTCTGACCCTTGTACACTCATACGCGTGTAGCTGCCCTCTCCCCAAGGCAACCCTGCCGGGCTAGAGTGTTGCGTTTCCACCACAATCCACCATCAATCCACCAAATAAGGAGTAGGATTTTACGCCTCGTGGCGGCCCGAACCTAGGTAAAATTGCCCGTGTGATCTTTGACGTGGTGTGCTACGTTCTCGGCTCTTTGTGCAATATGCTAACCTCCCTGTTGGGGAACGTTGCAGAAAATAAAAAATTTCTATGGTCTCACCAAGATCTATCTATGAGTTCATCTAGCAACGAGTGATCGGAGTGCATCTACATACCTTTGTAGATCGCGAGAGGAAGCGTTCAAAGAACAGGGTTGAGGGAGTCGTACTCGTCATGATCCAAATCACTGAAGATCCTAGCGCCGAACGGACGGCACCTCCGCGTTCAACACACGCACGGTCAACGTGACGTCTCCTCCTTCTTGATCCAGCAAGGGGGAAGGAGAGGTTGATGAAAATCCAGCAGCACGATGGCGTGGTGGTGGATGCAGCAGTCACCGCAGCAGGGCTTCGCCGAGCTTCTGCGAGAGGGAGAGGTGTAGCAGGGGAGAGGGAGGCGCCAAGACTTCAGGGTGCCGCTGCCCTCCCCTCCCCCCTTTATATAGGCCCCCTGGGGGGGCGCCGGCCCTGGGAGATTAGATCTCCTGGGGGGCGGCGGCCAAGGGGGGTGGAGTGCCCCCAAGGCAAGTGGGGCGCCCCCCCCCCCACCCTAGGCTTTCCAACCCTAGGCGCAGGGGGGCCCAAGGGGGGCGCTCCAGCCCACTATGGGCTGGTTCCCCTCCCCACTTCAGCCCATGGGGCCCTTCGGGATGGGTGGCCCCACCCGGTGGACCCCCGGGACCCATCCGGTGGTCCCGGTACAATACCGGTGACCCCGAATTCTCCCGATGACCGAAACTGCACTTCCTATATATAATTCTTTACCTACGGACCATTCCGAGAACTCCTTGTGACGTTCGGGATCTCATCCGGGACTCCGAACAACTTTCGGATTACTGCATACTCATCTCTATACAACCCTAGCGTCACCGAACCTTAAGTGTGTAGACCCTACGGGTTCGGGAGACACGTAGACATGACCGAGACAGCTCTCCGGCCAATAACCAACAGCGGGATCTGGATACCCATGTTGGCTCCCACATGCTCCTCGATGATCTCATCGGATGAACCACGATGTCGAGGATTCAAGCAACCCCGTATACAATTCCCTTTGTCAATCGGTATTTTACTTGCCCGAGATTCGATCGTCGGTATCCCAATACCTCGTTTAATCTCGTTACCATCATGGCACTTTACTCGTACCGTAATGCATGATCCCGTGGTCAAACACTTTGATCACATTGAGCTCATTATGATGATGCATTACCGAGTGGGCCTACAAATACCTCTCCGTTATACGGAGTGACAAATCCCAGTCTCGATCCGTGTCAACCCAACAGACACTTTCGGAGATACCCCAAGTACACCTTTATAGTCACCCAGTTACGTTGTGACGTTTGGTACACCCAAAGCACTCCTACGGTATCCGGGAGTTACACGATCTCATGGCCTAGGAAAAGATACTTGACATTGGAAAAGCTCTAGCAAACGAACTATACGATCTTGTGCTATGCTTAGGATTGGGTCTTGTCCATCACATCATTCTCCTAATGATGTGATCTCGTTATCAATGACATCCAATGTCCATAGTCAGAAAACCATGACTATCTGTTGATCAACGAGCTAGTCAACTAGAGGCTTACTAGGGACATGTTGGTGTCTATGTATTCACACATGTATTACGATTTCTGGATAACACAATTATAGCATGAATAAAAGACAATTATCATGAACAAGGAAATATAATAATAATCCTTTTATTATTGCCTCTAGGGCATATTTCCAATAGTCTCCCACTTGCACTAGAGTCAATAATCTAATTACATTGTGATGAATCGAACACCCATAGAGTTCTGGTGTTGATCATGTTTTGCTCGCGGAAGAGGTTTAGTCAACGGATCTGCGACATTCAGATCCGTATGCACTTTGCAAATTTCTATGTCTCCATCTTGAACATTTTCACGAATGGAGTTGAAGCGACGCTTGATGTGCCTGGTCTTCTTGTGAAACCTGGGCTCCTTGGCAAGTGCAATAGCTCCAGTGTTGTCACAGAAGAGTTTGATCGGCCCCGACGCATTGGGTATGACTCCTAGGTCGGTGATGAACTCCTTCACCCAAATTGCTTCATGTGCTGCCTCCAAGGCTGCCATGTACTCCTCTTCACATGTACATCCCACCACGGTGCTCTGCTTGCAGCTGCACCAGCTTACTGCTCCACCATTCAACATATACACGTATCCGGTTTGTGACTTAGAGTCATCCAGATCTGTGTCGAAGCTAGCGTCGACGTAACCCTTTACGACGAGCTCTTCGTCACCTCCATAAACGAGAAACATGTCCTTAGTCCTTTTCAGGTACTTCAGGATATTCTTGACCGATGTCCAGTGTTCCTTGCCGGGATTACTTTGGTACCTTCCTATCAAACTTACGGCAAGGTTTACATCAGGTCTAGTACACAGCATGGCATACATAATAGACCCTATGGCTGAGGCATAGGGGATGACACTCATGTCTTCTATATCTTCTGCCGTGGTCGGGCATTGAGCTGAGCTCAATTTCACACCTTGCAACATAGGCAAGAACCCCTTCTTAGACTGATCTATATTGAACTTCTTCAATATCTTATCAAGGTATGTGCTTTGTGAAAGACCTATGAGGCGTCTTGATCTATCTCTATAGATCTTGATGCCTAATATATAAGCAGCTTCTCCAAGGTCCGTCATTGAAAAACTCTTATTCAAGTAGGCCTTAGTGTTGTCCAAAAGTTCTGTATCATTTCCCATCAAAAGTATGTCATCTACATATAATATGAGAAATGCTACAGAGCTCCCACTCACTTTCTTGTAAACGCAGGCTTCTCCATAAGTCTGCATAAACCCAAACGCTTTGATCATCTCATCAAAGCGAATGTTCCAACTCCGAGATGCTTGCACCAGCCCATAAATGGATCGCTGGAGCTTGCATACCTTGTTAGCATTCTTAGGGTTGACAAAACCTTTCGGCTGCATCATATACAGTTCTTGTCGGGGGTTAGATGCGACATATGCCAAAGGATGGCTTATCATGGTGGGGGCGAGTAGAACGTTGCCGGTGCCTGGAAGCGGGATGAGGCGTAGACATGCACGCCGGCGAATCTTACCCAGCTTCGGGGCTCTCCGAGGAGATAATACCCCTACTGCTGCTCTGCGGGGTCTCCGCATGATCACTATGGTGATATGTGTACAAGGTTGCTCCTCGAGCTGTGTTCTGGAGGTAGGAGAGGGCAAGGATGGCTCTCTCCCTTTTATGCTGCTGGTCTAGTGGTAAGAGGTTCGAACCCTTTGCATGGGTGCCCCGGGGGTTTATATAGGCCTACCCCCCGGGGGTACAATGGTCATCTGATTGGGCGCGGGTCCCAGCCATCTGTCTCTTAGGCCGCCGTCTTCTCCGCCGACTCCTGGGGCCCGCCTCTGGTGGGCCTCGCCGACTGACCTGGCCACTGTAGCCGCGCCTCTGATGACGTTGGCTTGGTCGTGGGGGCGTGGCCACAATGTCGCCGCCTAGCGAGCGATCACTGTCGCCACTCCCCGTCTTATCTGGTTAATGGCGTGTGGGGCCCGTGGGAGGAACGGGCCGACTCTCGGATGCCGACTCCCACGGGGTCCGTCTTCGGGTGCTCTCGCCGTCTTCGTCCCCCCCACTGACTAGCGGGGCCCGCCGTATCCGGGCCGTACATGCGGGCCGACGTGGGAACAGTGTTCCGCTGCCAGGGCGGACGTCAGGGCCAGCATGGCAACAGTGTCGCACCGGGCGGAGATCTCCTCCGGTACGACGTACTGTAGCCATGCCTGCCCTTGGTAATCAACGTAGGGGAGGGCCGTACTCTGGTCATCCCCGGTCTCGTCCTTCTTCTCGAAGGCAGAGAGTGGTGAAGTCGCGGGCCGACTCCCCATAGTCGGCCTCCCTGGAGTCGCCGATTGGGAGTCGCGGCCGTCTCTGGGATTCGGCCGTGAGTGGGTATCGGTGATGCTGCGGCCGGCTCCCAGAGTCGGCAGATCGTCTTGGGACTCTTTGAGGGGCGAAGCCTGCCCCGATGTCTTGAAAGGTTCTGGGTCCCGGGTTAGCCTACCCGTGGCCCATTACTCCGACAGTAGTCCCCAAAGCTGGTGAGGCGCCGAGGGAGACCTGTCGAGGAGCCTCAACAGTTTCTTCCTCCGAGTGGATCGTGGGGGAGGCGATCTTATCAAGGCCGCCTCCGACAAGCCGACTATGGGAAGCCCGACTCGTCGAAGGTCATCTTGCTCTTCAAAGAGTTTGAAAGTCGTGGCGAGATTCAGATGGCGTGCCTGATAAGCCACATGGCCGCCGCCCGTCGCGGACCCGCCGAGGGACGCCACGTGGCCGAGCCAGTCTGCCAGCCCACACGCGTGACAGGACAGGCCCATGGGTGGGGCCCGCCATTACCACGCTTCGGCCCTCGAACGGATCCATTGCGGCCGCGCGGGCGGTTGAGCTTCTCAGCGCAGTAAATGCGCGTGGTAACTTCCGTGGTAAATCGTAGGGGTCGTGGGGGCGTGGGCGCAGTTAATCCCACGACGCCTCCTCGGTTCTTCAGCCCGCAGGCCTATAAGTAGGCGGAGGGAGCGGGGCGGCGAAGCACGCGCGCTCGCTCCCCTCTGCTTCCTTTGCTTCTTTCTTCCTCCTTTCTCCCACCGTTGCCGCGCCGGACTGCGCCCTGCTTGCCGCGATGAGCTCTACCTCCGCCGTCGCGCCCGCCGCCGCGCGCTCCGGCGTATGGGATGGTTCCGAGATCGACGACGACATGATTGACTTCCTCCACAAGACGCGCCGCCTCCCCGGCGCGCACCTCGTGCAGGCCCGCGCTCCGCCGCCGAAGGAGGTGATGCCGGCGCCGAAGGAGGGAGAGCGGCTCGTGTTCTGCTCCCACCTCATGCGTGGCTTGGGGCTGCCGGCGAGCGGGTTCTTCCGCTCGTTCCTGGACTTTCATGGCCTCCAGCCGCACCACCTCACTCCAAACACGGTGGAGCTGCTGGCGGCCTTCACTGCGTTGTGCGAGGGCTTCCTCGGCGTTCTCCCCACCATCGAGCTATGGGGAGAGTTCTTTCATTCCAAGCTCGGCACGCATGTCGCCGGCGTGCCAGCTCAGTGCGGTGCCTTCATCGCGCTACGGAGGTCGACGGCCGACAACCCGTTCCCCGCCATCCAGCTAATCAAATCGGTGAAGATGTAGCAGCGCTCTTACTTCTATGTGAAGAACGTCGCCCCAGACGACGACTGGGTTAATCTGCCGGCTTACTTAGCCGGCGCGCCAGCTGGGAGGCAGCCCAGCTGGTCCTACCGCGCCAAGACACTGACTCCGGCTTGAGTCGCCGCCGTAGCGCGACTTCGAGTGCTGACGCAGTCGGCCGGCTTGACTGGGGCCGACTTGCTGGCCGCCTTCGTGGTGCGCCGAGTCCTCCCGCTCCAAGGCCGGCCTCATTTGATCTGTCAGATGAGCGGCCACCGGAACCCCAGTCGGACGTGCACCAAGGACATGCCTCATGCAGAGGTAGCCGACACGGTGAACTACATCGCGAACTGCGGCTTCTCGGAGGATTGGCAGTTCGGCTTGGAGCCGTACTCGCGCGCCAACCCCCCGCCGGTGGTAAGTGATTCTTCTTCTTCTTCTTCATCAGCCGAATCCGACTCCTGATCTCCATTATTCGTATCTCTTGAACCAGACCCTCTCCTCCAGCCCGCGGCCGGCGCCGCAGGGCCGCGCCGCCAGTTCGCCCCCGATCGAGTGGAGAGCGAGATCGACGACCCCGACCTGGGGGCGGCGGCGATGGAGGCCGACGCCCAAGAAGGCGGCGAAGGAGAGGAAGGCGGCCTCAGGCCCTCGGCCACCTTCGCCGACTGGCCCGCCGACGAAGATGGAGGAGCCGCCCCGCGCCATCAACCGAGGCAAGACGGCGCGAGGAAGCGCCGGGCCGGGCCGAGTTCCCTCGGAGGCCGGGAAAAGAAGTTTAAGGGGGCAGCCGCCGCGACCAAACGGGAAGAGGCGGTCGCGAGGGCCCATCGCTTCCGTAAGGAAGTGAAGAAGCCGCCGCTATCCTCTGGGTACGTGTTTCTGCTTCTTTGTCTTGTTTTACCTCTTGGTGGATTTTGTCTGGGTCCTTACGTGTCTTCCCTATTCCAGCGCTCCTCTCACCCTTGGGAGAGTCACCGCCGCCTCCATCAGGGGGTTGGTGGAGTCGTCCGCCACGACTCGGCGTATTGACCCCGCTGCCGACCTCCGGGAAGCGACGGAGCGGAACGCGCAGGAGAAGCGCGACGAGGACGAAGCCGCACGCCGGGAGAAGGCGGAGGCCAAGAAGGCAGCCGCCTCCACCCAGGAGGGGCTGGAGGGAGCAGAAACCGCCGCCGCTGTCAAAGAGCGGGCCGAAGAAGCCGCGCGCCGCCAGTCGACGCTGCTCGTTGTCTCGTTGCGCTCGGCGCCGCCTCCGGACCACATGGAGCAGTCTGGGGAGGCCGGCAGGGAGTACCCCATCGTGGAGAAGGAGGGCGGTGAGATCCCCGGGCCGGACACGATGGTGCCGCCACCACCGCCCCCGCTGCCATCGAGAAATGCGAGGGATTAACAGCCGGCGAACCCGCCGGTGCCGCCGACCACGGACGAAGCCGTGGCGAACTTGCTTCTCCAAGTCGCCTCACCGACGCGCCGCCGTCTGGAGAAGGCGACTTCAGCGCCGCGCCCTCTGGAGACCGGAGCGGCCAGCTCGGCCGCGCCAGACGTCGAGGTGATGAGCGCCGCGCCCGTAGGGTGGGTGCGAGGAGGTGGCACCGGCCCGCTGAACCAGGCGCTCCTGGACGTTCAGGCGAAGCTGCGAGCCGAGAGCGACGCCCTCCAGTACTGCACCAAGGCGCATCTGGCGTCGCGTGCGGCCGTCCGGGTATGTTTCTTCTGTCTTTGTTTTTCTTGCTCTTCTCTGTGGGGGCGCGCCAGCGCACCCACTGGGTGTAGTCCCCGAGTTCCGAGCTGGCTGCTGAGCAGGCGGGTTGGAACTCTACTGGCGAGTTCCAGACGCTTATTCTTTTTTGAAATGCTTATCATAGGAGTACCACAACCTCCGAGTCACCGTCTTCAACCGTAATGTTGAAGAGCTGGGCAAGCGGACTGCCGACTTGTCGGAGAGCCGGAGTGAGTTTCCTTCTTCGCGGGGGCGCGCTGGCGCACCCGCGGGCTGTAGTCCCCGAGATTCGGGCAGACTGCTGCGCAGTCGGGCCAGATCTTCTTGGCGACCTTTTTTGATGACTTGTGTCCTTTTCTTCTTTCTTCAGAGGCCAACGCCGTTCTTCAGCAGCAGCTGGGCGAAGCCAACACCGCCTTGCGCGCCAAGGAGGTGGAGTGCGGCAAGGTTGTCACGAAGCGCGACCTGCTGGCCGCGCAGCTGGCGGAGCAGAAGGAGCTGCTCAAGAAGGCGCAGGAGGAGGCAAAGGAGAGGGAGACTGGACTCCAAGCTGAGTTCGAAGCCGAACGCTCCTCCTGGACCGACAAGGAGGCGATGCTGACCTCCGGCTTCCATGAAATTGAAGATATCATTGATGGTAAGTTTTCTTTACTCGCTTCCTTTGGGCAGCCGACTGTGGGTCGGGCCGACTCTTGCCCTTTCTGACTTGCTTATTTTTTCGTCCTTGCAGATTTTTTCCCAGGCCATGCGCAAACTACCATTCAAGCCATCGAGGCCGATCGCGAGGCGCGGAGGGCGGACGGTGAGGAGGTTGCTGCCAACGCCCCCCGGACTCTTGATGAACAACTTTTGAGCATCGAGGCTCGCCTGCGGCCGGCTCACCGGATGCTGCGCCGGCTTCAACGTGCCGGCGCCCAGGCGATTGCTGCCTTGTGGCCGGAGATGCCGATTCTGCGCACTCCCAGCCGGACTGCCGATTGGCTGGAGGTCACAGCGGGCCGCCTGGAGGCCTGGAAAGGCTCCTCGGCACGCGCCGGAGCGCGTTGTGCCTTGGAGTTCGTCATGGCGTGGTATTCGGACCTGAGCCTGGACCAGCTGGCCACGCTCCGGGCTGAGGCCCAACCGGAGCTGGCAGCCATGAAGGATGACTTTGTCAAGCACGCCGCGGCACTCGCCGAGTACGTCGACCCCAATGTCTTTGTTCCTGAGCTAGCTGACAACGGCGAGGAGGCGCCGCCGGAGTGGTTCGGGATGAACCCGAACTACGGCGAGGACTTGGCGAAGGTGATCGGCTCCAGCGTCGAGGAGGGAGGCGAGGTGGAGGTTGGAGACGGGATGGAGGCGCCAGAAGCTGGAGCGAGCGATCATCCTCAGCTCGACCGTGCCTCCAACAACGAGCCGCGCCCAACTGCGCCGACTGCTGCTGGAGGTGATCAAGCCGAGTCTGCCCAGCCGGCCGCCCCAACGTTCGACACCGCCATCTCCTCCGAGCCCCCGAACCCGTCTGCGGCTTCATAGGCCGCTGCCTTGCTTTATTTATCTGCTTAGTAGTTGCTCGAAGAACTTTGTTAATTTGCACAACTCCACCCGCTGGGTGTATTTTGAATTTCTGTTCAAAGATTCGGCCAATGGCCTCTGTGATGTAAATATTTATCTGAGTTCTATCATTTCTTGCTTACTGCTCTTTTGGCTTTTTCCTTTTGCTGCCTTCCCTTAGATGCCCTCTTTGCCAGTCGGGCAGCCGCTCCGCGAACTGCCGCTGGATCAAACACTTGGCTACTTTGGGAAGGCAAGTACTTAGCCATTCTAGAGTTTCGTTGGCAAGTCGGATAGAAAACAGTAAGCCGATTATTCGGAGTCGGATTTGCGAGGAACTGCTGGAAAGCCGGCTCGAGCTATATTTGTGCTTTGAGTCCTTAGCCATTTTTCATGTGGGCACCCATTCTTCCCTACTCCTGCCCGCCGGGCAGTCGCTCTGCGAGCTGCGGCTTCTAACAGGAGACGGCTTAAGCACCACACACTACTTGTCCGACTGCAGGAAGCGTTTTCATAGCGTGAGACGGCAAGTCCCCGGGCCGACTAGTCGAGCCCGGCGCCAAGCGGCATAACAAAGAGTAGCATACTCAAAAGCATAATACTTATTACACAGGTAACAAAAGGGGCAGTCCCCGAGTTCGTCTCGGGGGCCCCAGAGTCTCGGTACTTTAAATACAAAAGGGTAGCGTGGTACATACTGCATCAGGTGTAAAATCTTCGAAGAAGATTCGCGTTCCATGGTCGCTCCGTCTCTTTGCCGGAGTCGTCCCTCTTTCGTGCTCGGGGCTTCTGAGCGTCGATCAGGTAGTAGGAGTCATTGCCTAGCACCTTGCTGATGATGAAGGGGCCTTCCCAAGGTGCCGACAACTTGTGCTGGCCGGCTGTTCGCTGGATCAGCCGGAGCACAAGGTCGCCCTCTTGGAAGGATCTCGGCCTGACCTTCCTGTTGTAGTAGCGACGTAGGCTCTGCTGGTAGATGCTGGATCGGCTGAGTGCCAACAGCCGGCCCTCTTCCAACAGATCGACGCCATCTTGCCGTGCTTCTTCTGCTTCCTCCATAGTGTACATCGTGACTCGCGGGGAGTCAAACTCTATATCCGTTGGGATGACGGCTTCAGCACCGTAGACGAGGAAGAAGGGTGTGAAGCCGGTCGACTTGTTTGGAGTCGTGCGCAGACTCCAGAGGACGGCTGGCAACTCGTCAAGCCAACAGCCGGCCGAACGCTCTAGTGGTTCGACCAACCGAGGCTTGATGCCGGACAGGATGAGGCGATTCGCCCGCTCCACCTGCCCGTTTGACTGCGAATGGGCAACGGACGCTAAGTCCAGTCGGATGCCCTGCGTCACGCAGAAACGGGCCAAGGCGCCTTTGGCAAAGTTGGTGCCGTTGTCGGTGATGATGCTCTGCGGTATGCCATATCGAATTGTGATGTCTGAGATGAAATCACGGCAGTCGGACCATTCAATTTTTTGATGGGCTTCACTTCTATCCAGTTGGTGAACTTGTCCACCACGACAAGCAGATGAGTTAGGCCGCCTCGTGCCGTCTTGAAGGGTCCCACCATATCCAAGCCCCAAACTGCAAAGGGCCAGGCGATGGGGATAGTCTTGAGTGCTGAAGTCGGCTAATTCGGCTTGGATCGGAACTTTTGGCACCCTTTGAATTTCTGGACCAACTCTTTGGCTTCTTCAAGGGCAGTCGGCCAGAAGAAACCATGTCGGAAAGCTTTGGCGACAAGCGCTCTTGAGGCCGCATGGTGGCCGCACTCGCCTTGATGGATGTCTCTGAGAATTGCTTGGCCTTGCTCTGGCTCGACGCAGCGCTGGTAGACGCCAGTGACGCTGCGTCTGACCAGCTCTCTGTTGATTATGGTGTATGCTGCCGCTCGGCGTTGTATTTGCCGAGCCAAGGTTTCATCAGTTGGTAGCTCCTTGTTCACCAAGAATTTGAGGATGGGCTGGGCCCATGAGGGTGCTGTTATCTCTTCAACCGCCAGAACTGCAACTTGGACGAGGGCGGCTGGGCTGGGAGGCGGCGGGCTGGAGTCTGCGGCCGCTTGCTGGATCAGTGAAGTCCCTGGGCCGACTGGTGCAGTCCTCGGGCCGAGTTCTGGGGTCTTTTCTCTGGTTGCCGCAGTCCCCGGGCCGAGTTCTGAAGTCCCCGGGCCGGCTTTGACTCCGGCGCTCTTGGAGTCATCTGCGAGAGTTTTTGCGCCATCTGCTTGGGCTTTGGAGTCAATTCCGGCTTCTTCTGGCGGAGCCGGCACAAAAATGGAGTCTGACTCTGGTGACGGCTTGATGGATGGCTTGAGGAGGCGCTGAAGAGCGACACCGGATGGTATTGCTTGGCGAGTGGAGCCGATTCGTGCCAAAGTATCTGCTAGGTTGTTGTCGTTTCTTGGCACGTGGAGGAACTCGCACCCCTCGAAATATCCGCTGAGTTGCTGCACGAGGAAGCGGTAGCTTGCCATGTTTGCGTCCTTGGCATCCCAATCGCCAGATGATTGCTGGACCACCAAGTCGGAGTCGCCATAACACAGGATCCGGCGAATGCCAAGTTCTTTGGCGAGCCGGAGCCCGTGAATGAGCGCCTCGTATTCAGCAACGTTGTTGGAGGCGGCGAAATGGATCTGCAGCACGTACTGGAGCTTGTCGCCTTTAGAGGAGGTGAGGACAACGCCGGCTCCCAAGCCGGTGCACATCTTGGAGCCGTCAAAATGCATTCGCCAATGAGTGGAGTCGGGCGCTGGCGGCAGGTACTGGGTCTCGGCCCAGTCGACGAGGAAGTCGGCCAGTGATTGCGACTTGATGGTGGTGCGGGGTTGATAGTAGATCGTGTAAGGCGCCAACTCTATGGCCCATTTGGCCACTCGGCCAGACACATCTCGGCTTCCAATGATCTCGGGCAATGGGGCTGTGCAGACCACGGTGATTGGATGTTCTTGGAAGTAAGGCTTCAGCTTCTTGGCGGCGAAGTGCACGTCGTAGCACATTTTCTGGTAGTGGGGGTAGTTCTGCTTGGAGGTCGACAGTACTTCACTTAGGTAATATACCGGTCTCCGGACTGGCAGCGCCTTGCCTTCCTCCTTGCGCTCGACTACAATGACAGTGCTGACTACTCGGCTGGTAGCGGCGATGTATAGGAGCATGGGCTCTTTGGGAGTCGGAGCCGCCAACACAGGGGGAGTAACCAACATCTTCTTCAGCTGCAGAAAGGCCTCATCCGCCTTGTGGTTCCACTCGAAAAAAATTGGTCTTCTTCATGAGTTGGTACACCGGGAGAGCTTTCTCGCCCAGCCGACTGATGAAACGGTTGATGGATGCCAGGCAGCCAGTGAACTTCTGCACATCCAACAGTCGGCTGGGTACCTCCATCCTCTCAATGGCCTTGATCTTCACAGGGTTGCACTCTATGCCGCGTTCAGAGACCAGGAAGCCGAGTAGCTGGCCGGCTGGTACTCCGAAAACGCACTTCTCGGGGTTAAGCTGAAGGAAATATGCCCTAGAGGCAATAATAAAGTTATTATTTATTTCCTTATATCATGATAAAGGTTTATTATTCATGCTAGAATTGTATTAACCGGAAACATAATGCATGTGTGAATACATAGACAAACAGAGTGTCACTAGTATGCCTCTACTAGACTAGCTCGTTAATCAAAGATGGTTATGTTTCCTAACCATGAACAAAGAGTTGTTATTTGATTAACGAGGTCACATCATTGGTTGAATAATCTGATTGACATGACCCATTATATTAGCTTAGCACCCGATCGTTTAGTATGTTGCTATTGCTTTATTCATGACTTATACATGTTCCTATGACTATGAGATTATGCAACTCCCGTTTGCCAGAGGAACACTTTGGGTACTACCAAACGTCACAACGTAACTGGGTGATTATAAAGGAGTATTACAGGTGTCTCCAATGGTAGATGTTGGGTTGGCGTATTTCGAGATTAGGATTTGTCACTCCGATTGTCGGAGAGGTATCTCTAGGTCCTCTCGGTAATGCACATCACTTAAGCCTTGCAAGCATTTACAACTAATGAGTTAGTTGCGGGATGATGTATTACAGAACGAGTAAAGAGACTTGTCGGTAACGAGATTGAACTAAGTATTGGATACTGACAATCGAATCTCGGACAAGTAACATACCGATGACAAAGGGAACAACGTATGTTGTTATGCGGTCTGACCGATAAAGATCTTCGTAGAATATGTAGGAGCCAATATGGGCATCCAGGTCCCGCTATTGGTTATTGACCGGAGACGTGTCTCGGTCATGTCTACATTGTTCTCGAATCGTAGGGTCCGCACGCTTAACGTTACGATGACAGTTATTATGAGTTTATGCATTTTGATGTACCGAAGGTTGTTCGGAGTCCCGGATGTGGTCACGGACATGACGAGGAGTCTCAAAATGGTCGAGACATAAAGATTGATATATTGGAAGCCTATGTTTGGACATCGGAAGTGTTCCAGGTGAAATCAGGATTTTACCGGAATACCGGGTGGGTTACCGGAACCCCCCAGGAGCGATATGGGCCTTAATGGGCCTTAGTGGAAAGGAGAAAGGGGCAGCCCTAGTGGTCGCGCGCCTCCCCCCTTCCCTAGTCCTATTAGGACTAGGAGAAGGTGGCCGGCCCCCCTCTCTCTCTTTCCCCCCTTGAGGAATCCTATTCCAACTAGGATTGGGGGGGAATCCTACTCCCAGAGGGAGTAGGACTCCCTGGCGCGCCACCCCTTGGCCGGCCAGCCCCTCCCCCTTGGCTCCTTTATATACGGGGGCAGGGGAGCACCCTAGAAGACACAAGTTGATCTACGGATCGTTCCTTAGCCGTGTGCGGTGCCCCCCTCCACCATATTCCACCTCGGTCATATCATTGCAGTGCTTAGGCGAAGCCCTGCGCCGGTAGTACATCAAGATCGTCACCACGCCGTCGTGCTGACGGAACTCCTCCCCGAAGCTTTGCTGGATCGGAGCCCGGGGATCGTCATCGAGCTGAACGTGTGCCAAGAACTCGGAGGTGCCGGAGTAACGGTACTTGGATCGGTCGGATCGGGAAGACGTACGACTACTTCCTCTATGTTGCGTCAACGCTTCCACTTTGGTCTACGAGGGTACGTAGACAACACTCTCCCCTCTCGTTGCTATGCATCACCATGATCTTGCGTGTGCGTAGGAATTTTTTTGAAATTACTACGTTCCCCAACAGTGGTATCAGAGCCTAGGTTTTTATGGTTTGATGTTATTTGCACGAGTAGAACACAAGTGAGTTGTGGACGATACAAGTCATACTGCCTACCAGCATGTCATACTTTGGTTCAGCGGTATTGTTGGACGAGACGATCCGGACCAACCTTACGCGTACGCTTACGCGAGACCGGTTCCCTCGACGTGCTTTGCACATAGATGGCTTGCGGAAGACTGTCTCTCCAACTTTAGTTGAACCGAGTGTGACTACGCCCGGTCCTTGAGAAGGTTAAAACGGAGTCTATTTGACAAACTATCGTTGTGGTTTTGATGCGTAGGTAAGATGAGTTCTTGCTTAAGCCCGTAGCAGCCACGTAAAACTTGCAACAACAAAGTAGAGGATGTCTAACTTGTTTTTGCAGGGCATGTTGTGATGTGATATGGTCAAGACATGATGCTGAATTTTATTGTATGAGATGATCATGTTTTGTAACCGAGTTATCGGCAACTAGCAGGAGCCATATGGTTGTCGCTTTATTGTATGCAATGCAATCGCGATGTAATGCTTTACTTTATTACTAAGCGGTAGTGATAGTCGTGGAAGCATAAAGATTGGCGAGACGACAACGATGCTACGACGGAGATCAAGGTGTCGCGCCGGTGACGATGGTGATCATGACGGTGCTTCGGAGATGGAGATCACAAGCACAAGATGATGATGACCATATCATATCACTTATATTGATTGCATGTGATGTTTATCTTTTTATGCATCTTATCTTGCTTTGATTGACGGTAGCATTATAAGATGATCTCTCACTAAATTATCAAGAAGTGTTCTCCCTGAGTATGCACCGTTGCAAAAGTTCTTCGTGCTGAGACACCACGTGATGATCGGGTGTGATAGGCTCTACGTTCAAATACAACGGGTGCAAAACAGTTGCACACGCGGAATACTCAGGTTATACTTGACGAGCTATGCATATAAGATATGACCTCGGAACACAGAGACCGAAAGGTCGAGCGTGAATCATATAGTAGATATGATCGACATAACGATGTTCACCATTGAAAACTACTCCATATCACGTGATGATCGGTTATGGTTTACTTGATTTGGATCACGTGATCACTTAGAGGATTAGAGGGATGTCTATCTAAGTGAGAGTTCTCAATTAATTTGATTAACTGAACTTAAACTTATCATGAACTTAGTATCTGATAGTATCTTGCTTGTTTATGTTGATTGTAGATAGATGGCTCATGCTGTTGTTCCGTTAAATTTTAATGCGTTCCTTGAGAAAGCAAAGTTGAAAGATGATGGTAGCAATTACACGGACTGGGTCCGTAACTTGAGGATTATCCTCATTGCTGCACAGAAGAATTACGTCCTGGAAGCACCGCTAGGTGCCAGGCCTTCTGCTAGAGCAACACCAGAAGTTATGAACGTCTGGCAGAGCAAAGCTGATGACTACTCGATAGTTCAGTGTGCCATGCTTTACGGCTTAGAACCGGGACTTCAACGACGTTTTGAACGTCATGGAGCATATGAGATGTTCCAGGAGTTGAAGTTAATATTTCAAGCAAATGCCCGGATTGAGAGATATGAAGTCTCCAATAAGTTCTATAGCTGCAAAATGGAGGAGAACAGTTCTGTCAGTGAGCATATACTCAAAATGTCTGGGTATAATAATCACTTGATTCAATTGGGAGTTACTCTTCCAGATGATTGCGTCATTGACAGAATTCTCCAATCACTGCCACCAAGCTACAAGAGCTTCGTGATGAACTATAATATGCAAGGGATGACCAAGACTATTCCTGAGCTCTTCGCAATGCTAAAAGCTGCGGAGGTAGAAATCAAGAAGGAGCATCAAGTGTTGATGGTTAACAAAACCACTAGTTTCAAGAAAAAGGGCAAAGGGAAGAAAAAGGGGAACTTCAAAAAGAACGGCAAGCGAGTTGCTGCTCAAGAGAAGAAACCCAAGTCTGGACCTAAGCCTGAAACTGAGTGCTTCTACTGCAAGCAGACTGGTCACTGGAAGCGGAACTGCCCCAAGTATTTGGCGGATAAGAAGGATGGCAAGGTGAACAAAGGTATATGTGATATACATGTTATTGATGTGTACCTTACTAATGTTCGCAGTAGCACCTGGGTATTTGATACTGGTTCTGTTGCTAATATTTGCAACTCAAAACAGGGACTACAGAATAAGCGGACACTAGCAAAGGACGAGGTGACGATGCGCGTGGGAAATGGTTCCAAAGTCGATGTGATCGCAGTTGGCATGCTACCTCTACATCTACCTTCGGGATTAGTATTAGACCTAAATAATTGTTATTTGGTGCCAGCGTTGAGCATGAACATTATATCTGGATCTTGTTTGATGCGAGACGGTTATTCATTTAAATCAGAGAATAATGGTTGTTCTATTTATATGAGTAATATCTTTTATGGTCATGCACCCTTGATGAGTGGTCTATTTTTGATGAATCTCGATAGTAGTGATACACATATTCATAATGTTGAAGCCAAAAGATGCAGAGTTGATAATGATAGTGCAACTTATTTGTGGCACTGCCGTTTAGGTCATATCGGTATAAAGCGCATGAAGAAACTCCATACTGATGGACTTTTGGAGTCACTTGATTACGAATCACTTGGCACTTGCGAACCGTGCCTCATGGGCAAGATGACTAAAACACCGTTCTCCGGAACTATGGAGAGAGCAACAGATTTGTTGGAAATCATACATACGGATGTATGTGGTCCGATGAATGTTGAGGCTCGTGGCGGATATCGTTATTTTCTCACCTTCACAGATGATTTGAGCAGATATGGGTATATCTACTTAATGAAACACAAGTCTGAAACATTTGAAAAAGAATTTCAGAGTGAAGTTGAAAATCATCGTAACAAGAAAATAAAGTTTCTACGATCAGATCGTGGAGGAGAATATTTGAGTTACGAGTTTGGTGTACATTTGAAAAACTATGGAATAGTTTCGCAACTCACGCCACCCGGAACACCACAGCGTAATGGTGTGTCCGAACGTCGTAATCGTACTTTACTAGATATGGTGCGATCTATGATGTCTCTTACTGATTTACCGCTATCGTTTTGGGGATACGCTCTAGAGACGGCCGCATTCACGTTAAATAGGGCACCATCTAAATCCGTTGAGACGACGCCTTATGAACTATGGTTTGGCAAGAAACCAAAGTTGTCGTTTCTTAAAGTTTGGGGCTGCGATGCTTATGTGAAAAAGCTTCAACCTGATAAGCTCGAACCCAAATCGGAGAAATGTGTCTTCATAGGATATCCAAAGGAAACTGTTGGATACACCTTCTATCACAGATCCGAAGGCAAGACTTTTGTTGCTAAGTTCGGAAACTTTCTAGAGAAGGAGTTTCTTTCGAAAGAAGTGAGTGGGAGGAAAGTAGAACTTGACGAGGTAACTGTACCTACTCCTTTATTGAGAAGTAGTACATCACAGAAAACTGTTTCTGCGACACCTACACCAATAAATGAGGAAGCTAATGATGATGATCATGAAAATTTAGATCAAGATACTACTAAACCTCGTAGATCAACCAGAGTGAGATCCGCACCAGAGTGGTACGGTAATCCTATTCTGGAATTCATGTTACTAGACCATGATGAACCTACAAACTATGAAGAAGCAATGGTGAGCCCAGATTCCGCAAAGTGGCTTGAAACCATGAAATCTGAGATGGGATCCATGTACGAGAACAAAGTATGGACTTTGGTTGACTTTCCTGATGATCGGCAAGCAATTGAGAACAAATGGATCTTTAAGAAGAAGACTGACGCTGATGGTAATGTTACTGTCTACAAAGCTCGACTTGTCGCGAAAGGTTTTCGACAAGTTCAAGGGATTGACTACGATGAGACTTTCTC
Source organism: Aegilops umbellulata (assembly GCA_032464435.1). NCBI lineage: Eukaryota > Viridiplantae > Streptophyta > Magnoliopsida > Poales > Poaceae > Aegilops > Aegilops umbellulata. The sequence goes on along the minus strand of CP136059.1, from coordinate 268,285,057 downwards.
ACCCGTAGCGATGCTTAAGTCTGTCCGAATCATGTTAGCAATTGCCGCATTTTATGATTATGAAATTTGGCAGATGGATGTCAAAACTGCATTCCTGAATGGATTTCTGGAAGAAGAGTTGTATATGATGCAACCAGAAGGTTTTGTCGATCCAAAGGGAGCTAACAAAGTGTGCAAGCTCCAGCGATCCATTTATGGACTGGTGCAAGCCTCTCGGAGTTGGAATAAACGCTTTGATAGTGTGATCAAAGCATTTCGTTTTATACAGACTTTCGGAGAAGCCTGTATTTACAAGAAAGTGAGTGGGAGCTCTGTAGCATTTCTAATATTATATGTGGATGACATATTACTGATTGGAAATGATATAGAATTTCTGGATAGCATAAAGGGATACTTGAATAAAAGTTTTTCAATGAAAGACCTCGGAGAAGCTGCTTACATATTAGGCATAAAGATCTATAGAGATAGATCAAGACGCTTAATTGGACTTTCACAAAGCACATACCTTGACAAGATTTTGAAGAAGTTCAAAATGGATCAAGCAAAGAAAGGGTTCTTGCCTGTGTTACAAGGTGTGAGATTGAGTAAGACTCAAAGCCCGACCACTGCAGAAGATAGAGAGAAAATGAAAGATGTTCCCTATGCTTCAGCCATAGGCTCTATCATGTATGCAATGCTGTGTACCAGACCTGATGTGTGCCTTGCTATAAGTTTAGCAGGGAGGTACCAAAGTAATCCAGGAGTGGATCACTGGACAGCGGTCAAGAACATCCTGAAATACCTGAAAAGGACTAAGGATATGTTTCTCATATATGGAGGTGACAAAGAGCTCACCGTAAGAGGTTACGTTGATGCAAGCTTTGACACTGATCCGAACGATTCTAAATCGCAAACCGGATACGTGTTTACATTAAACAGTGGAGCTGTCAGTTGGTGCAGTTCTAAACAAAGCGTCGTAGCGGGATCTACATGTGAAGCGGAGTACATAGCTGCTTCGGAAGCAGCAAATGAAGGAGTCTGGATGAAGGAGTTCATATCCGATCTAGGTGTCATACCTAGTGAATCGGGTCCAATGAAAATCTTTTGTGACAATACTGGTGCAATTGCCTTGGCAAAGGAATCCAGATTTCACAAAAGGACCAAACACATCAAGAGACGCTTCAACTCCATCCGGGATCTAGTCCAGGTGGGAGACATAGAGATTTGCAAGATACATACGGATCTGAATGTTGCAGACCCGTTGACTAAGCCTCTTCCACGAGCAAAACATGATCAGCACCAAAACTCCATGGGTGTTAGGATCATTACAGTGTAATCTAGATTATTGACTCTAGTGCAAGTGGGAGACTGAAGGAAATATGCCCTAGAGGCAATAATAAAGTTATTATTTATTTCCTTATATCATGATAAAGGTTTATTATTCATGCTAGAATTGTATTAACCGGAAACATAATGCATGTGTGAATACATAGACAAACAGAGTGTCACTAGTATGCCTCTACTAGACTAGCTCGTTAATCAAAGATGGTTATGTTTCCTAACCATGAACAAAGAGTTGTTATTTGATTAACGAGGTCACATCATTGGTTGAATGATCTGATTGACATGACCCATTATATTAGCTTAGCACCCGATCGTTTAGTATGTTGCTATTGCTTTATTCATGACTTATACATGTTCCTATGACTATGAGATTATGCAACTCCTGTTTGCCAGAGGAACACTTTGGGTACTACCAAACGTCACAACGTAACTGGGTGATTATAAAGGAGTATTACAGGTGTCTCCAATGGTAGATGTTGGGTTGGCGTATTTCGAGATTAGGATTTGTCACTCCGATTGTCGGAGAGGTATCTCTGGGCCCTCTCGGTAATGCACATCACTTAAGCCTTGCAAGCATTTACAACTAATGAGTTAGTTGCGGGATGATGTATTACAGAACGAGTAAAGAGACTTGCCGGTAATGAGATTGAACTAAGTATTGGATACTGACGATCGAATCTCGGACAAGTAACATACCGATGACAAAGGGAACAACGTATGTTGTTATGCGGTCTGACCGATAAAGATCTTCGTAGAATATGTAGGAGACAATATGGGCATCCAGGTCCCGCTATTGGTTATTGACCGGAGACGTGTCTCGGTCATGTCTACATTGTTCTCGAACCGTAGGGTCCGCACACTTAACGTTACGATGACAGTTATTATGAGTTTATGCATTTTGATGTACCGAAGGTTGTTCGGAGTCCCGGATGTGATCACAGACATGACGAGGAGTCTCTAAATGGTCGAGACATAAAGATTGATATATTGGAAGCCTATGTTTGGACATCGGAAGTGTTCCAGGTGAAATCAGGATTTTACCGAAATACCGGGTGGGTTACCGGAACCCCCCGGGAGAGATATGGGCCTTAATGGGCCTTAGTGGAAAGGAGAAAGGGGCAGCCCTAGTGGCCGCGCGCCTCCCCCCTTCCCTAGTCCTATTAGGACTAGGAGAAGGTGGCCGGCCCCCCTCTCTCTCTTTCCCCCCTTGAGGAATCCTATTCCAACTAGGATTGGGGGGGAATCCTACTCCCGGAGGGAGTAGGACTCCCTGGCGCGCCACCCCTTGGCCGGCCAGCCCCTCCCCCTTGGCTCCTTTATATACGGGGGCAGGGGAGCACCCTAGAAGACACAAGTTGATCTACGGATCGTTCCTTAGCCGTGTGCGGTGCCCCCCTCCACCATATTCCACCTCGGTCATATCGTTGCAGTGCTTAGGCGAAGCCCTGCGCCGGTAGTGCATCAAGATCGTCACCACGCCGTCGTGCTGACGGAACTCCTCCCCGAAGCTTTGCTGGATCGGAGCCCGGGGATCGTCATCGAGCTAAACGTGTGCCAAGAACTCGGAGGTGCCGGAGTAACGGTACTTGGATCGGTCGGATCGGGAAGACGTACGACTACTTCCTCTACGTTGCGTCAACGCTTCCGCTTCGGTCTACGAGGGTACGTAGACAACACTCTCCCCTCTCGTTGCTATGCATCACCATGATCTTGCGTGTGCGTAGGAAATTTTTTGAAATTACTACGTTCCCCAACATAAGCTTGATCCGGAATCGGCGCAGGTTCTCAAAGGTCTCCTTGAGGTCTTCCAGCAGAGTTCCGCGCTTTTCTGTCTTCACCACCACGTCATCCACGTAAACATGGGCATTCCGGCCAAGTTGCTTGAGGAGGCACTTCTGCATGCAACGCTGAAAGGTGGCGCCGACGTTCCTCAAGCCGAACGTCATGGTCAGGTAGCAGAAGGCTCCAAACGGCGTGATGAAGGCGGTCTTTAATCTGTCTGCCGGGTTCAGCTTGATCTGGTGATATCCTGAATAGGCATCTAAGAAGCTCAACAGCTCGCATCCGGCTGTGGAGTCTATCACCTGATCGATTCTCGGCAAGGCAAACGGGTCTTTGGGGCAGGCTTTGTTGAGGCTTGTGTAGTCAATACACATTCGCCACTGCTTGTTCTTCTTTAGCACTAAAACTGGGTTCGCTAGCCACTCTGGGAAAAATACTTCCATGATAAAGCCGGCTGCAAGGAGCCGGGCTATCTCTTCACCTACAACTCTTCTTTTCTCTTTTGACAGGCGGCGCAAGGGCTGCCTGACGGGCTTCACATCGGACCGGACATGTAACTTGTGCTCGGCGAATTCCGTCGGCACACCTGGCATGTCTCTGGGGGACCATGCGAAGATGTCCCGATTCTCATGGAGGAAATCGACGAGCTCGCCTTCCTATTTGCTATCAAGGTTTGCACCTATGACAGCGTACCTCTCCGGGTGCTCTGGGTCCAAGGGTATCTTCTTCGTTTCCTTCGTTGGCTTGAACGAGCCCTCAGCTTCCGACTCCTTGGGGTTGGGCGACATCTCAGGCTGCTTGCCGGCCATCGCCACAACCCGATCAAGAAGCGGCTTCTCCGCTGCAATAACCAGGGACTCGGCCAGCCGACTGCTCTCGGCCGCGCAAGCGGACGACTTCCTGTAGTCGCCGGCCACAGTCAGAATTCCCTTGGAACTCGGCATCTTCATCTTGAGGTAGGCGTAGTGGGGGACCGCCATGAACTTGGCCAAAGCAGGTCGGCCAAGCAGCGCATGGTACGGGCTTCTGAGGTCCACCACTTCAAACCAGACTGGCTCTCGGCGGAAATGTTCCTTATCCTCGGAGAGGACGTCTATCAGAATCTTGCCGATTGGGGAGCAGGAAAGGCCAGGGACAATCCCAAGGAACACGGTCCGGCTGCTCTGGGGCTATCTTTGCTTGATTCCCAGCTTCTCCATTGTATCCTTATACAGGATGTTGATACTGCTACCTCCATCTATCAAAACTCGCGAGAAGCGAGCTGCCCGCCTATCAGTGGCAAAGGTGGCCTCCAGGACCAGGGCATAGGAACTTGGATTCGGCATCACCTCTGGGTGATCAGCTCTGCTCCAACTGATAGGCTTCTCAGACCAGTGCATGAACTCTGGAGTGTCTGATGCTACTACGTTGACTTCTTGCTGCTGCTGCCGCCTGCTGCGCCTGTCATCTGCCATACTGGTGAACACAACGTAGGCTCCATGCTCTTCCGGGTACTCTTCTTGTACTGCGCCGACTGGCCTGGCAGCCGGCTGCTGGGGCGGAGGCGGAGGCGGCTGCCCGGCAAGCGGAGGAGGCGCCAGGCCGTCTCCCTTGGCAATCCGGGTAAGCCAGTGGCACTTTCTGGTGGTGTGGTTCGACGGCTTCGCGCCACTGTGGAACTTGCAGGGACCATTTAGAGTCTGCTCGTAGGAGAAAGCCGGCAACCAGTTGGACTTGCCGCCCTTCTGCCGCTTGGGTGGAGGCTGTTCCTCCGGCTGTTGATCTTCGACTATTGCGACCTGCCGGCTACTGGAAGCCGGCTACGGGGCCTTGCGCTTGTGATCTTTCTGTTGTTGCCGCCGACTGGTGTCTCTAGCCGGAGTTCTGGGAGCCTGAGGGGCCATTTCGCCGGTCGCGCTGACTTGGATCTCCGTCTTCATAGAAAAGTCGGCTGTGGCATACTTGTCTGCTATGATCAGCAGCTCATCCAGGGTCTCTGGCTCGTCGCAGAGGAGCTTATGCTTGAGGAGGGTGCCTTCTCTGCACCCGGTGGTGAAGTACTCGATGGCCTGCACCTCGTGCACGCCCTCGCAGGATTTTTGGAGCTCGGCCCAACGCGTGAGGTAGTCGCGAGTTGATTCGTTGGGGCCTTGCACGCACAAGGAGAGCTGGCGAGGCTTGGGAGGTCGCTTGTATGTGCTCGTAAAGTTGCGGATAAAAGCCTCGGTGAAGTCGGACCAGCCGTTGATGCTGCGGGGTTTCAGGCTGTTCAGCCATGTCCGGGCTGTGCCCTGGAGCATGAGCGGAACATACTTCACGGCAACACGTTTGTTGCCGTTTGCTATGCTGACGGCTGTGGAGTAGTCAACCAGCCAGTCCTCCGGCTTCACGGAGCCGGTGTATTTGGGAGTGTCTCTAGGGAGAGTGAACCCTTTGGGAAAGGGCTCATCTCGGATGCGGGGGCCGAAACACGGCGGTCCCAGCTCGTCTTCTTCTTCCAGCGCCAGGGATCGGTGGAGTCGGCCGATCCGGTGGCGGGCATCATTCTCTCCGAATCCCTCTCGGCGGCCGAGGCGGCCTCCGAGAGTCGGATGCTCGACAGGCGGCGGGGAGACTCGCCTTTCTCTGTGGGGTGGAGGAGGCACATAGTCGTCCCGCCGCTCCACTGCCCTCGGGCGGCCGTCTTGATCGCGCTCGATGGTGATGCGAGTCCGACTGCGGCTCGCAGCCGGCTCCCTGTCTTTTCTTCCGCGAATGCCGCCAGTCGGTCCAAGAGGTCGCGCCTTGATCTCGGCGGGGTGGCAGGTCGTCGTTCTGCTGCTGCGGCCCCTCGGTTCGGCAGCTGACCGCGTTCTATGCGCCAGCCGCATCGAGGAGTTGCTAGACTCGCTCCGTCATCAGTCGGCGCTCTTTGCCTTCGAGTCCGTCCAACTCGTCTGCTGCCGCCTGGGCAGCTCGAATGTTCTCGGCGGGTGTGGCGTATACGGGGCGATTGGCCCCGAACATGCTGGCGATGTCCGCGCCGCGTTGCCGGACCGCGCCTAGGCGGCTCGGCCCCGTTGGAGCCGGCGAGCCGCCCACAGCGCGATCCATCTCACGCTGGTAGGCCTCTGACAAGCGTCTCATGCTTGCCAGCTTCTTTGCGCCTTCGACGAGCTGGAGGCGGCGTGCCTCCAGCGACTCGGCGTTAGCGTCCTCTGGAATGGGCACATCCAGGTCTTGCAGCGCCGCATCAAGCGGGTCGCGAGCTCCTCCGTCAGAGCGCTCGCCGTGGCCGATGACGAGCACTTCTGTGACGGTGCTCCCGCTGCCCTCCGCGCGAGGGAGCGGCTCGTCGTAGACCACCACGTTGGTGGGGAAGGCGTCGAGCGACGCGGTGTTGGAGTCGACCAGCATCGGGTCGGTGGAGCCTACGGACTCCAGGTCAGCGGCAGGCTCGCCAGCAACGTGGAGCTCGTCGAGGAGGCCCGCGAGAATGCTCTCGGGGTCGCCGGTGCCTGCGTCGGATGCAGGCTCGTCGGAGAGGCTAACCTCGCCGACAAGATCGGCGAGGCAGCTGGCCGCGCAGGCGGTCTCAGCGTCGTGCAGTGCGTCGGCGTGAACTCCCTCTGGCGTGCCGGGCTGGCTGCGCTCGCCAGGGAGGAAAAGGGTTCCCGTCCAGAACAGATCTCCGGACGGCGGTGCACCTCGCCCCACGGTGGCCGCCAAATGTCGGGGGTTGGATGCGACATATGCCAAAGGATGGCTTATCATGGTGGGGGCGAGTAGAACGTCGCCGGTGCCTGGAAGCGGGATGAGGCGTAGACATGCACGCCGGCGAATCTTACCCAGCTTCGGGGCTCTCCAAGGAGATAATACCCCTACTGCTGCTCTGCGGGGTCTCCGCATGATCACTATGGTGATATGTGTACAAGGTTGCTCCTCGAGCTGTGTTCTAGAGGTAGGAGAGGGCAAGGCTGGCTCTCTCCCTTCTATGCTGTTGGTCTAGTGGTAAGAGGTTCGAACCCTTTGCATGGGTGCCCCGAGGGGTTTATATAGGCCTACCCCCCGGGGGTACAATGGTAATCTGACTGGGCGCGGGTCCCAGCCGTCTGTCTCTTAGGCCGCCGTCTTCTCCGCCGACTCCTGGGGCCCGCCTCTGGTGGGCCTCGCCGACTGACCTGGCCACTGTGGCCGCGCCTCTGATGACGTTGGCTTGGTCGTGGGGGCGTGGCAACAGTGCAGCCGCCTGGCGGGCGATCACTGTCGCCACTCCCCGTCTTATCTGGTTAATGACGTGTGGGGCCCGTGGAAGGAACGGGCCGACTCTCGGAGGCCGACTCCCACTGGGTCCGTCTTCGGGTGCTCTCGCCGTCTTCGTCCCCCCCCCCTGACTTGCGTGGCCCGCCGTCTCAGAGCCGTACATGCGGGCCGACGTGGGAACAGTGTTCCGCTGCCAGGGCGGACGTCAGGGCCATCATGGCAACAGTGTTGCGCCGGGCGGAGATCTCCTTTGGTACGACGTACTGTATCCATGCCTGCCCTTGGTAATCAACGTAGGGGAGGGCCGTACTCCGGTCATCCCCGGTCTCGTCCTTCTTCTCGAAGGCAGAGAGTGGTGAAGTCGCGGGCCGACTCCCCATAGTCGGCCTCCCTGGAGTTGCCGATTGGGAGTCGCAGCCGTCTCTGGGATTCGGCCGTGAGTGGGTATCGGTGATGCTGCGGCCGGCTCCCAGAGTCGGCAGATCGTCTTGGGACTCTATGAGGGGCGAAGCCTGCCCCGATGTCTTGAAAGGTTCTGGGTCCCAGGTTAGCCTACCCGTGGCCCATTACTCCGACAGTTCTTCCTTAAGATAACCGTTAAGGAATGCCGTTTTGACGTCCATTTGCCATATCTCATAATCATAGTATGCGACAATTGCTAATTTGATTCGGACGGACTTCAGCTTCGCTACGGGAGAGAAAGTCTCATCGTAGTCAACCCCTTGAACTTGCCGATAACCCTTAGCGACAAGTCGAGCTTTATAGATGGTAAGATTACCATCCGCGTCCGTCTTCTTCTTAAAGATCCATTTGTTTTCTATCGCTCGCCGATCATCGGGCAAGTCTGTCAAAGTCCATACTTTGTTTTCATACATGGATCCTATCTCGGATTGCATGGCTTCAAGCCATTTGTTGGAATCTGGGCCTCCCATCGCTTCTTCATAGTTCGAAGGTTCACCGTTGTCTAACAACATGATTTCCAGGACAGGGTTGCCATACCACTCTGGTGTGGAACGTGTCCTTGTGGACCTTCGAAGTTCAGTAGCAACTTGATTCGAAGTACCTTGATCATCATCATTAATTTCCTCTTCAGTGGATGTAGGCACCATAGGAACATTTTCCTGAGCTGCACTACTTTCCGGTTCAAGAGGTAGTACTTCATCAAGTTCTACTTTCCTCCCACTTACTTCTTTCGAGAGAAACTCTTTCTCTAGAAAGGATCCGTTCTTGGCAACAAAGATCTCGCCTTCGTATATAAGGTAGAAAGTATACCCAATGGTTTCCTTAGGGTATCCTATGAAGACGCATTTTTCCGACTTGGGTTCGAGCTTTTCAGGTTGAAGTTTCTTGACATAAGCATCGCATCCCCAAACTTTTAGAAATGACAGCTTAGGTTTCTTCTCAAACCATAATTCATACGGTGTCGTCTCAACGGATTTAGACGGTGCCCTATTTAAAGTGAATGTAGCTGTCTCTAGAGCGTATCCCCAAAATGGTAGCTGTAAATCAGTAAGAGACATCATAGATCGCACCATATCCAATAGAGTGCGATTACGACGTTCGGACACACCGTTTCGTTGAGGTGTTCTAGGCGGCGTGAGTTGTGAAACGATTCCACATTTCCTTAAGTGTGTGCCAAATTCGTGACTTAAATATTCTCCTCCACAATCTGATCGTAAGAACTTTATTTTTCGATCACATTGATTCTCTACCTCATTCTGAAATTCCTTGAACTTTTCAAAGGTCTCAGACTTGTGTTTCATCAAGTAGACATACCCATATCTACTCAAGTCATCAGTGAGAGTGAGAACATAACGATATCCTCCGCGAGCCTCCACGCTCATTGGACCGCACACATCAGTATGCATGATTTCCAATAAGTTGGTTGATCGCTCCATTGTTCCGGAGAACGGAGTCTTGGTCATTTTGCCCATGAGGCATGGTTCGCATGTGTCAAATGATTCATAATCGAGAGACTCTAAAAGTCCATCAGCATGGAGCTTCTTCATGCGCTTGACACCAATGTGACCAAGGCGGTAGTGCCACAAGTATGTGGGACTATCGTTATCAACTTTACATCTTTTGGTAATCACACTATGAATATGTGTAACATCACGTTCGAGATTCATTAAGAATAAACCATTGACCATCGGAGCATGACCAAAAAACATATCTCTCATATAAATAGAACAACCATTATTCTCGGATTTAAATGAGTAGCCATCTCGTATTAAATGAGATCCTGATACAATGTTCATGCTCAAACTTGGCACCAAATAACAGTTATTGAGGTTTAAAACTAATCCCGTAGGTAAATGTAGAGGTAGCGTGCCGACGGCGATCACATCGACCTTGGAACCATTCCCGACGCGCATCGTCACCTCGTCCTTCGCCAGTCTCCGCTTATTCCGCAGCTCCTGCTTTGAGTTACAAATATGAGCAATGGCACCGGTATCAAATACCCAGGAGCTACTACGAGCACTGGTAAGGTACACATCAATTACATGTATATCACATATACCTTTAGTGTTGCTGGCCTTCTTGCCCGCTAAGTATTTGGGGCAGTTCCGCTTCCAGTGACCCTTCCCTTTGCAATAAAAGCACTCAGTCTCAGGCTTGGGTCCATTCTTTGACTTCTTCCCGGCAACTGGCTTACCGGGCGCGGCAACTTCCTTGCCGTCCTTCTTGAAGTTCTTTTTACCCTTGCCTTTCTTGAACTTGGTGGTTTTATTGACCATCAACACTTGATGTTCCTTTTTGATTTCTACCTCCGCTGATTTCAGCATTGAAAATACTTCAGGAATGGTCTTTTCCATCCCCTGCATATTGTAGTTCATCACAAAGCTCTTGTAGCTAGGTGGGAGCGACTGAGGGATTCTGTCAATGACCGCCTCGTCCGGGAGGTTAATGTCCAGCTGGGACAAGCGGTTGTGCAACCTAGACATTTTGAGTATGTGCTCACTGACAGAACTATTTTCCTCCATTTTACAACTGTAGAACTTGTCGGAGACTTCATATCTCTCGACCCGGGCATGAGCTTGGAAAACCATTTTCAGCTCTTCGAACATCTCATATGCTCCGTGTTGCTCAAAACGCTTTTGGAGCCCCGGTTCTAAGCTTTAAAGCATGCCGCACTAAATGAGGGAGTAATCATCAGCACACTGCTGCCAAGCGTTCATAACGTCTTGGTTCTCTGGGATGGGAGCTTCACCTAGTGGTGCTTCTAGGACATTGTTTTCTGGCAGCTATGAGGATGATCCTCAGGTTCCGGACCCGGTCCGTATAGTTGCTGCTATCATCTTTCAGCTTGGTTTTCTCTAGGAACGCGTTGAAGTTCATGTTGACATGAGTGTTGGCCATTTGATCTACAAGACATTTATGCAAAGATTTTTAGACAAGTTCATGATAATTAAGTTCATCTAATCAAATTATTTAATGAACTCCCACTCAGATTAGACATCCCTCTAGTCATCTAAGTGAAACATGATCCAACTCGACTAGGCCGTGTCCGATCATCACATGAGACGGACTAGTCATCATCGGTGAACATCTACATGTTGATCGTATCTTTCATACGACTCATGTTCGACCTTTCGGTCTCTTGTGTTCCGAGGCCATGTCTGTACATGCTAGGCTCGTCAAGTTAACCTAAGTGTTTGTATGTGTAAATTTGTCTCACACCCGTTGTATGTGAACGTTGGAATCTATCACACCCGATCATCACGTGGTGCTTCGAAACAACGAACTGTCGCAACGGCGCACAGTTAGGGGGAACACTTTCTTGAAATTATTATGAGGGATCATCTTATTTACTACCGCTGTTCTAAGTAAACAAGATGCAAAAACATGATAAACATCACATGCAATCAAATAATAGTGACATGATATGGCCAATATCATATAGCTCCTTTGATCTCCATCTTGGGGCTCCATGATCATCTTGTCACCGGCATGACACCATGATCTCCATCATCATGATCTCCATCATCGTGTCTCCATGAAGTTTCTCGCCAACTATTACTTCTACTACTATGTCTAACACATTTAGCAATAAATAAAAGTGATTTACATGGCGTTGCTCAATGACACGCAGGTCATACAAAAAATAAAGACAACTCCTATGGCTCCTGCCGGTTGTCATACTCATCGACATGCAAGTCGTGATTCCTATTACAAGAACATGATCTCATACATCACATATATATCATTCATCATTCATCACAACTTTGGCCATATCATATCACAAAACACTTGCTGCAAAAACAAGTTAGACGTCCTCTAATTGTTGTTGCACGTTTTATGTGGCTGCAATAGGGTTCTAGCAAGAACGTTTTCTTACCTACGAGAAAGCCACAGCATGATTTGTCAACTTCTATTTACCCTTCATAAGGACCCTTTTCTTCGAATCCGCTCCAACTAAAGTGGGAGAGACAGACACCCGCTAGCCACCTTATGCAACTAGTGCATGTCAGTCGGTGGAACCTGTCTCACATAAGCGTACGTGTAAGGTTGGTCCGGGCCGCTTCATCCCACAATACCGCTGAAGCAAAATAAGACTAGTAGCGGCAAGAAAGTTGACAACATCTACGCCCACAACAAATTGTGTTCTACTCGTGCAAAGAGAACTACGCATAGACCTAGCTCTGATACCACTGTTGGGGAACGTTGCAGAAAATAAAATTTTTCTACGGTTTCACCAAGATCTATCTATGAGTTCATCTAGCAACGAGTGATCGGAGTGCATCTACATAGCTTTGTAGATCACGAGCGGAAGCGTTCAAAGAACGGGGTTGAGGGAGTCGTACTCGTCGTGATCCAAATCACCGGAGATACTAGCGCCGAACAGACGGCACCTCCGCGTTCAACACACGTACGGTCAGCATGACGTCTCCTCCTTCTTGATCCAGCAAGGGGGAAGGAGAGGTTTATGAAGATCCAGCAGCACGACGGCGTGGTGGTGGATGCAGCAGTCACCGCAGCAGGGCTTCGCCGAGCTTCTGCGAGAGGGAGAGGTGTAGCAGGGGAGAGGGAGGCACCAAGACTTCAGGGTGCCGCTGCCCTCCCCTCCCCCCTTTATATAGGCCCCCTGGGGGGGCGCCGGCCCTGGGAGATTAGATCTCCTGGGGGGCGGCGGCCAAGGGGGGTGGAGTGCCCCCCAAGGCAAGTGGGGCGCCCCCCACCCTAGGGTTTCCAACCCTAGGCGCAGGGGGGCCAAAGGGGGGCGCACCAGCCCACTATGGGCTGGTTCCCCTCCCCACTTCAGCCCATGGGGCCCTCCGGGATGGGTGGCCCCACCCGGTGGACCCCCGGGACCCATCCAGTGGTCCCGGTACAATACCGGTGACCCCGAATTCTCCCGATGACCGAAACTGCACTTCCTATATATAATTCTTTACCTCCGGACCATTCCGGAACTCCTCGTGACGTCCGGGATCTCATCCAGGACTCCAAACAACTTTCGGATTACTGCATACTCATCTCTATACAACCCTAGCGTCACCGAACCTTAAGTGTGTAGACCCTACGGGTTCGGGAGACACGTAGACATGACCGAGACAGCTCTCCGGCCAATAACCAACAGCGGGATCTGGATACCCATGTTGGCTCCCACATGCTCCTCGATGATCTCATCGGATGAACCACGATGTCGAGGATTCAAGCAACCCCGTATACAATTCCCTTTGTCAATCGGTATTTTACTTGCCCGAGATTCGATCGTCGGTATCCCAATACCTCGTTTAATCTCATCACCGGCAAGTCACTTTACTCATACCGTAATGCATGATCCCGTGGTCAAACACTTTGATCACATTGAGCTCATTATGATGATGCATTACCGAGTGGGCCCAGAAATACCTCTCCGTTATACGGAGTGACAAATCCCAGTCTCGACCCGTGTCAACCCAACAGACACTTTTAGAGATACCCGTAGTACACCTTTATAGTCACCCTGTTACGTTGTGACGTTTGGTACACCCAAAGCACTCCTACGGTATCCGGGAGTTACACGATCTCATGGTCTAAGGAAAAGATACTTGACATTGGAAAAGCTCTAGCAAACGAACTATACGATCTTGTGCTATGCTTAGGATTGGGTCTTGTCCATCACATCATTCTCCTAATGATGTGATCTCGTTATCAATGACATCCAATGTCCATAGTCAGGAAACCATGACTATCTGTTGATCAACGAGCTAGTCAACTAGAGGCTTACTAGGGACATGTTGGTGTCTATGTATTCACACATGTATTACGATTTCCGGATAACACAATTATAGCATGAATAAAAGACAATTATCATGAACAAGGAAATATAATAATAATCCTTTTATTATTGCCTCTAGGTCATATTTCCAACACCCCCCCCCCCCGTCGAACCACAAGGGGTTGATGGCCCCATAGGTGGTCGTGGTTTCCAACGACATCTTTGGCGTGCCAGGAAGGGGGAAGCACTTGTGCGAACCGGAGAAGCGTACACATCGCGTCATCTTCATCATCGTTTTCTTCATTGACAACTTCATCATCCGTGAAGCCCAAGCTAAGGCGGGGGATGGTAGGAATAGAGAGAAGAAGCGATATCGCTTCCCTCACCTCCTGTTCGGCCTTCATCACTTTCCTCCGCCGCGGCCGCTACAGCGACGAGAACCAGTAATGATGGTGGTGAGCCAACCCTGATGGTTCAGGTAGCATGGACGCCACAGAGGCCCCATTCAGGGGAAAGGAACAAAGTGTATAAACACAAGGTTTCTCTTTCCGCCACTCTCACTTATCGACAATTGAGCCACTCTGGGTTTTAGCATCATCAATGTCGATGAGTACCGCGCGAAACTCGGTTCAGCATTTACCCTACTTAGGGAAATCCTTGGTGGAGCGCTAGTGCGAATCCGTTGATCGATGCCCCGACAAGGCTGTCCGCATTAGTGTGACTTCTATGCCAACCGCCACCAGATTGTTTGAAAAGTATGGGGGGAGGAGAGAGAAACCGATCGTACCTTGCACCGCGTCCTGCCGCCCGAAAGATACATATTATTTTTTATCGGCCCCTGCCGGGAGCCTGAGAACTATGCGCATGGCATCCATTCTTCCTGAAGCATGTGAACATGGCAAGCGCTCGCAGCTGAAAGGAATGGGAGGAAGCAAGGACAAAAGCTAAGTCCATATAGCCATTACTCCCTTATGAATTTAAGATTTCGTATTTGTTTATCCCTTGGGTATCTAAGTGTTCATATGAGGAAATCCCTTGTGTGATGGCACCTTGCTAGTTCTCTGTCTACACCCTCGTTCTTTTTCGATCCTGGTTGCAGAATGGGCGGCAGCATCAAGAACTACCAAGTAAAAACTTGCTTGGACGCATTCACGCCAAGATGAATGCTAAGGGCCTGACCCTTACGACAATCGTGACAATATGATACTGGCAGGCAACCGAAACATGCATAGGGACTAATCATACGAATACTGACAGGTAGATTTAAAAGGGATAAACATGCAATCAAAGATTCAGCGAAAGCATTAGTTTCACACAAGCATAAACAGTACGATGTCTAAACACTGTACATGCATCATGTTTTGTTACAGAATAGGGCGGTGGCGAGGATAGTTCAGTGTCGGGCCTGGCAACCTCATGAATCCGTTGGGATGGGAAGGACCTTGTCGGCGAGGGGGCAGCCTTCTCTTCGGTGGCGAAAACGTCTGCACCCTCCGGCGGCTTCTTGAAGCCATCAGCCTGGTTGAGATCCTGATGGCGGCAAGCGATGTTGCTCAGAACCATGAGGAGGGTATTGCAGGCAAGCTTCCTAAAAGTGCAACTAATCCCTGGGTGGTTTTGGTAATTCTTAATAGCATATAGCTCATTGAACTAATACCCTTTCAAGATGATCATTTCAGAAAGTTCAATGATTGGCATGGCATGGACTAGAGATGTGGACCCCTCAAATGCTAAGGACACATATTGGCTCAAGCTCAAGACTTTACATTTTCATTTTAGTGATCCAATATCACATTGAGTCCATAGGAAAAGCCAATTCTATTAAAAGGGGATGAGGTGTTGCTTAATGGCTTGCTTGCTCAAAATGCTTAGTGATATGCTCCAAAAGCCCTCAACCACTTTCTCATATCCACATATGTCCCAAACCAAAACGCAAACTCGGCCCCACCGATTTTATCTATCCGGTGCCACCGAGTTCGTTTGACATAGCCATGGCCAGAAACCCTAATCAATTCGGTCTCATCGATAGGGATCTCGGTCTCACAGAGATGGGATTGCAAACTCTCTGTTTCCCTTTGTAACGTTTTGGTCTAACCGAGATGAGCGATCGGTCCCACCGAGTTCGCAATGCAAACTCTCTGTTTCCTTTTCGTAACGTTTTGGTCTCATTGAAATGAGTGATCGGTCCCACAGAGTTTGCCTGACCAACTCTCTGTTTGCCTATTACAGAAATCGGTCTCACCGAGTTTATGTGATCGGTCTCACCAAGATTACGTTATGCCCTAACCCTAAATAAATCGGTCCCACCGAGTTGACATGTTGGTCCCACCGAAAATCCCAACGTTCACATTTTGAACTAAAGCGGTCTGACCGAGTTTGAGTATTTGGTCTCACCGAGTTTGGTAAATTGTGTTTAACGGTTAGATTTTGTGTGGAGGCTATATATACCCCTCCACCCTCCCTCCATTCGTGGAGAGATCTATTAGAACGTGCCTACACTTCCACCATTCATTTTCTGAGAGAGAACCACCTACTCATGTGTTGAGACCAAGATATTCCAATCCAACCACAAGAATCTTGATCTCTAGCCTTCCCCAAGTTGCTTTCCACTCAAATCATCTTTCCACCAAATCCAAATCTGTGAGACAGAGTTGAGTGTTGGGGAGACTATCATTTGAATCACAAGAGCAAGGAGTTCATCATCAACACACCATCTATTACCTTTTGGAGAGTGGTGTCTCCTAGATTAGTAAGGTGTCACTTGGGAGCCTCCATCAAGATTGTGGAGTTGAACCAAGGAGTTTGTAAGGGCAAGGAGATCACCTATTTCGTGGAGATCTACCCAAGTGAGGCAAGTCCTTCCTGGGCGATGGACATGATGGGATAGACAAGGTCGCTTCTTTGTGGACCCTTCGTGGGTGGAGCCCTCCATGGACTCGCGCAACTGTTACCCTTCGTGAGTTGAAGTATCCATCCACGTGGATGTACGATAGCACAACCTATCGGAACCACGCCAAAAATCTCCGTGTCTACATTGCGTTTGCTCCGTCCAAACTCCTCCCTTTACCTTCATATGCAATGATTTGCATTCCGCTGCTATACTCTTAGACTTGCATGTGTAGGTTGATTGCTTGACTTGTGCTAAGTTGCTGAAATCCGCCAAGACTTAAAATTGGGAAAAGGCTAGATTTTTATTTGGTCAAGTAGTCTAATCAGCCCCTGCACACAAATAACAGCCACTTGCAACCCCACGTGTTAAAGGGGTTGTCAATCCCTTTCGGGTAACGGCACCAGAAATGGTGCGTGGATGGGAGAAAGTTGTAATAGATTAAATAAATAGATCGCAAATAAATAAAAGTGCAGCAAGGTATTTTTGTATTTTTGGTTTAATAGATCTGAAAATAAAAGCAAGGAAAAAGTAGATCGCAAAGGCAAATATATGAGAAAGAAGACCCGGGGCCGTAAACAAATTACTGTTGGGCAATTGATAGAACCTCAAATAATTATGATGATATCCAGGCAATGATCAATACATAGGCATCACATCCAAGATTACTAGACCGACTCCTGCGTGCATCTACCACTATTACTCCACACATCGACCGCTATCCAACATGCATCTAGTGTATTATGATCATGGAAAAACAGAGTAATGCAATAAGAACGATGACATGATGTAGACAAGATCCGTTTATCTATGGTGGTAGATATAGATCTCCTCTTTTTATACTTAGTAGCAACGATACATACGTGTCGGTTCTCTTTCTTTCACTAGGATCAAGCAACGTAAGATCAATCCCACTACCGGGCACCTCTTCCCATTGCAAGATAAATAGATCAAGTTGGCCAAACAAAACCCAAATATCGGAGAATAAGTATGAGGCTACAAGCAATCATGCATATAATAGATCAAAGGAACTCAAATAACTTTGATGGATATAAAAAGATATGACTGATCATAAACTCAAAGTTCACCAGATCCCAACAAACACACCGCAAAAAGAGTTACATCATATGGATCTCAAAAGAGACCATTGAATTGAGAATTCAGCGAGGGAGAGAAAGCCATCTAGCTGCTAACTACAGACCCGAAGGTCTACAAAGAACTACTCACGCATCATCGGAGAGGCACCAATGGGGGTGGTGAACCCCATCTGAGATGGTGTCTAGATTGGATCTGGTGGTTCTGGACTCTGCGATGCTGGATGAATATTTCGTCGATGCTTCTAGGGTTTCTAGAATATTGGGGTATTTATAGAGCAAAGAGGCGGTCCGGGGGCACCCGAGGTGGGCACAACCCACCAGAGCGCGCCTGGGCCTCCTGGCGCGCCCTGGTGGGTTGTCCTGTCCTCGGGACTCCCCCCGGTGCAACCAGGGCCCAACTTATTCCTTCTGTTCCATAAAAAATCACTTTAAGTTTCATGGCATTTGGACTCCGCTTGATAAGGATTTTCTGCGATGTAAAAAACATGGGAAAAACAACCACTCACACTTGGCACTATGTCAATAGGTTAGTACAAAAACATGATATAAAATGACTATAAAATGATTATAAAACATCCAAGATTGATAATAAAACAGCATGGAACAATAAAAAATTATAGATACGTTGGAGACGTATCAGCAGCGCTGACAAACCTGAGTGGTCGAGCTCTGGCTCGCGGCACGCCCCGCGCAAGTCACTTCACTAGGCCCTCGGTGCCTTCATCTTCTTGCGGAAAGACCAGCGGCGGGACAGCAAATGCGGTTAGAGCTATATCACCCCCTCGGACTAACCCGCAGGAACCTTCGGAGCTTAGCTACGGGTAGCCTTGTCAGCTGCTCCTTTTCATGCGATTCGCTTGCGCGTTAATTGGGGGCTCCTGAGCATCGCGCCTTAGGGGCCGTTACTGACTCTCCAGCCCTCACCCCCTGGCCTTGACCACGGCATCGCGACCTAGCATACCAGCAGCGGCTGAGCCTCGCTCGACGGTCGGGACCTGAGGATGCAAAGCACTTAGAAGAGCGTGAAAGGGGAAGCTGGCGCGGATCTAACCTAGCAGAACCACATCGTTGATGCATAAATCATGTGTTGTGCAAGGAATCGCTTTAGGCTCGCTAAGATAAGTCACACATTCAAGCTGGCCGGGCACTGCAGCTCCAGATTTTTGACTCTTGCGGCCTTGCTCCAGCAATGCCGCCTTCCTTTTCTGCCTTTAGGAAGCTGCTTGCATGCCAAGGGAGACCTCTTGAACATCGCGCCTCGGGAGCTCTTACCGGACCTTGGGCCACTCACCTCCTGGCCTTGACCACAACATCGCGACCTGGCATTACCAGCGATGGCTGAAGCCTGCCTGGGGGCTGGGACCTGTGGGCGTAGAGCACTAAGCTACCACGAGGACCAAAAGGGGGGACAATGCCACAGCAAGATGCGCGATCGTGAATTTCATAATAGGAATAACATTGATGCAACAACACTACAGATTCTTTACACACCCCCACGGGGTTTTTCTCAATTCCTTGCAGCGAACGAAAGAAGGAGGTTTCTAGGAGTCATATCTACAGATATCGACACCAACGCCATCATCAACAGTGGGCCAGGAGGGGCCGACGCTAACCCCATCCAGATCAATGACGACGACGAGCGGACGCTGCTGCTACGCTACGGGCACGACGAGAGCTCGGGGGCACATTGCTGTCGTCGCTCGTCTCCGGAGTCTCGTCGGGCTCAGGAGAGTCGCTGGACTCCCAAGCGCGGTCGCTGCTGCTGGAGGAGCTGTCGGCAGGGCCAAGGGCGGGCTCAGCGCCAGTCGCTGCGCCGTCCTGGCGACCCTCTCCAGGCTAGCACTCCAGGCGACGGCCTTCCTTGTCGAAGACCTTGAAGAACAGCGTGGAGGCACCGTCGTACTCGAAATGGATGGCGAGGGCCCCCTCCGCGCGGCAGGCGCGGGCGACCTCGCCCCATCCGCGGGTCATGAAGATCTTGCCTGGGGAGACGACCTCGACCTCCGCTCCCGTCACCGGGTGCGGCGCTCGGCATGCTACAGCCACAACTCGAGCGGCCCCCATGGCGGCATCTCTTCGGCGAAGAACTGTGGGAATCTGATCCACGTGCATGGTAGCATCACCGCCCACACCATGAGCTCGCGCGAGGAGCCCTCGGCGTGAGTTTGTGGGCCGGTAGCGTGTGCCACCATGACCTGGCCACCGCGGCCATGGCACAAGCGGCGCGGGTCGCTGCCTCCTCGGCGAGGAAAGGTATGGAGGTCTATTTGCACATCAAGGGGGACTCCTGAGCATCGTGACCCTGGAGCCTAACTGATCACGTAGCCCCTCACCCCTTTGGCCTCGTCCTGGCGATCCGGACGACCAAATGGTGGCTGAGCTACGCGCGGGGCTGGGCGCTACCGACGCAGAACGCCAAGACCCACTCCCACGCTTCCTTTCCGAAGGCTATTTGAATGTCAAAGGGGACTCCTGAGCATCGCGACTCGGGAGCCTAACTATTCACGTAGCCCCTCACCCCTTGGTCTCGTCCTGGTGATCCGGACGACCCAATGGAGGCTGAGGTACGCGTAGGACCGGGCCCTGTTGATGTATAACATCAAGCAAACGGAAAGGAAATCACAGAATGCTAATTATTACAAGACATATTGTTCTTCAAACACCAAACGAAAGTTTAACGCCTCCACGAGGCATGGTGCATGTTGTAGGAAATAAAAGCGAAGCGCCACCAACAAGCCTTCTCCTCAGCCTTGGGCGTCGCCATTGCTCGTGCCGTCAGCCATTGCCGTAGCATTGGCGGTAACTTCGGCCGGGGGCGCGGGGTCGATGGCAAGGAACTTGTTCAGCAGGGCGGCCACCCGGTCGTTCACGGCCTCAGCAGCGGCCGTGCAGCGCTTCTTGTCCACAGGTTCAAGTAGGGCGCTGAGGTCAACATCGGGGTGGTGAAGATGGAGGTGGCTGAATACGCGCGTCAGGGCCGAAGAGGAAAGCGCGCGGGCTTCCCCTTCCACCATGGGACCAATCCCATTAACAACGCCCTCGAGAGCAGTAACACGCTGAGGGAGTAGCTTGGCGGGGCCTTCGTCATCGGTCGCCAACGACTTCTTCAAGCCCTTCCCGTAGAGCTCTCGCAGCGCCTCATGGGACTTTAGTTCAAGGGATTTGAAGGCCACGTGATCCTCAGCCAGAACCTTCGCCTTGGCTTCCAGCTGGGCCTTCTCCGCTTCCACCTTCTTCTCCAGCTTCTCCAGGCGGTCGCGTCCCGTGGCCTGCACCTACGCCAGCTGCTCCAGCTCAGCATCGCGGTCGGTGACTGCGTCTTCTCGAGCCTTCAGCTTCTCCTCCTGTGCCTCGTGCTGGCGAGCCGCGGCAGCGCGTTCCTTGCGTAGGTTCTCCATCTTGACCTCCACCACCCGGCAGTGCTCCTTGGTAGCCTTAGCATCCTTCAACGCCACCTCACGGGCGGCCACGGCCAGGTCGGCGGCCCTCTTACCCTCCTCGAAAGCTGCCACGGCTTGACCCCAGGCCGCCCTCACAGACGCATCGGATCACAGCCACGCCGCGACCAACTCTAGTCGCCCCGATGCCAGCCGACTGTCAGCACCCTGGAGGTCATTATGAAGCTGGGTCAGCGCGAGAAGGGCCTCCTCCAGGGCTCCAGGCGAACCAGGGCGATCACGGCCCAGCGGCGCGATAGAAGTGGGAAGAGACGGCATCGACACTAGGTTCTGCAGATTTGCGGCAGCAAGAGCAGCCGGGGGCTCCTGAGCCTTCGCAACCTCAGCAGGTGAGCTGGGGGGAGGCCTCAGGAACCAGCTTGGCTATGGAGATCGCCTCCTCCCGAGGTCAAGCTTCTGGATCTCACGAGGATGACCCGGACGCTGAGGCTCGGGAGTCGTCGCCATCCCTCCGCGCTGGAGGAGGCGCGACAGCAGCTGGTTGCCGGGCCTCAGGGGTTGTGGTCGTCTCCTTCTTCTTCTTCACCACCGACGGAGGCCTATCAATGTGGAAGGAGACATCAAGAAATTATGGCAAGGATGGAAACGAAGGATTGGGGCGGAGCACTTACTGGTCTACGGCAGCATACTCCCTCGGCCTTTTCTGAAGCACCAAGCCTGGAAGCTTTGAGGATTGGGGCACCGCCACGCAGGCCCCAGGGGCGGACAAGGGCGCAGTGGCCTAGCCCGCGGCAGCGCCAGCTGGCGGCGTAGCAGAAGCGTCGCCTCGGGAGATCCGCGCCGATCTGCCCTTCTTTGGAACCCCCGGTCGGCGGCTTTTTCGGCGAGGTGCCCCCGGACCTTGTCGTGACCCCGGCGAGGATCGGCGACTCCCTCACCGGATACTCACTGGATTCATCATCATCGGGGAAGGCGCGGAGGAGATCCGCCGCGCAAAAGGGGGAAGTCTCCCCTGACCCTTCCCGGGTCGCCTCCGAGTCAGGACTCTCCTCTTCGCCGGACTCGCCGGAGGACACCACCACCGGGGCCGCCACCGCCAGGGCCCCGGTAGGCGTGGGCAGCACGAGCCCGCACTCGTTGAAGACAGGCATGGCAGCGGTGATCTTTGCCCCATCCGGGCGGCGGTACAACGGAAGAAGGGTGTTAGACGGGTACCCGTGATCCTCTGCAACCAGGAGGTGGAAAACCTTGTCCAGCTCCTCGTCGGACATGGCTTCCGGGCTCAGGCGGAGGTCGCCTCCCTCATCCGAGAGCTTCCATAGGGGGCGCGAGCGCACCTGGAGTAGAACCAGGCGCTGCAGGAGGAACTCCTTGATGATCATGGCCCCCGTAAGCTTCTCCGCCCTTGGATCGTCAGGCTTCAGGTAGGCCGCCATCTTGACCAACACCTGCTCCGCCCGTGGATCGGTAAGCTTCGTGCTGCTCCACCCGTCATGAGGCTTGGGCATCCCCGTCGGCAGCACCAGCCGGGGGTAGGGGCTCCTGGTGTCCATAAGGACCCACTTGTTTCGGAAGCCGTCTGCCTTCTTCCCTTCCCTCGAGAGTGTTTTGCTTCCGTTGGCCGCAACAAAGTTGGCGCACCCCGAGCAAGGGACATCCTTGTTCCGGAGGTAGAAGAAGTGGCGACTCAGCGCCACGGACGACATCACCCCCACGAATGCTTCGCAGTAAAAGGCGAAGATCGACAGGAGAAGGACAGAGTTGGGATGAAGATGGAGGGCATGAAGCTTGTAATGGCGGAGGACGGCGTAGAAAAACTCGGAGAAAGGGGGGACCAGCCCCGCGGAGATACTGTGCAAGAAGAAGGGGTAGAAGGTACTACCGGCGGCCGCCGGCTTGGCGGAGCCAACCCGAAGCATGGTTTCACCCCCTTCATTGCTATCGCCCGCCGCCGTCAGGAGCGCGGTGGCGAGGTTCTTCTCCGAGACATTGGGCACACCCAGCGTGGGCTCGTGCCACGAGGATGATTGCACGGCCTTCGCCTTGTCGGACGCCATCTGCTGCAGGCTCGAAGAGGAGATCGTGCAGATCTGGAGTCTCTAGGGCAAAGAATAGGAAAGGGGATCTGGAGCAAGACGAAGGAAGGTAACGAAGGCTCTGCAGCGCGCGCCAGCCTTTTGTCAGGTGAGAACGGTTGTCAAGGCAGCGTGGGGAAGCAGAGATGCCCACGTCCCATCAATCACCACGCGTCAATCAAGGCCGCAGGCGGTTGGGGCCCGCGGCGCTCTGCACTTGCCTTTTGGCTTCGCTTCAAAGCCAAGCCCGAGCATGCCTTGGGCCCGGGGGCTATTGTCGACGTTCTGGGACCGGGGGTGCCCAGACTTGCTTGCCTGTGGGCTTGTGCGTGGCTCCTCCAACGGCTTGGTATGGCCCATCTTCAGCAACAACCACTCAACACCCTCGTGGGGGACCAACCTTGCGAGGCGGACGACACCAAGACCTCCTTAGGGGCAGCCTCACTAGGCTGTCTCCCGAGGGGCGAAGATCTCTATGCAAGGGGTACCTTGCGAGGTTCACGTGACGTGAGCCATGATGACCGAGGCCAGGCGGGCGCCAGTGGGCGCAGTGTACCAGTTTCCTCTTTGGCACTAAAGAGGCAAGCGCAGGTGAGGAGTCCTGAGGCGTCAGGCAAAGGTTTCCATATCGGTGCAACAAGACCAAGGCCAGCAGGACGGAGGTCACCGCGGAGCCCACGGTAGCGTCACCACCAGAGCCTCTGGCAGGTGAAGACCACATTTTTCAGGATAGCTTGTACTAGTTGTCCCCCTTCAAACTTGGTCGTTGTGGGATCCCTTCCCGCCTAACATTTGGGAAGAGGACCAGGGCCTCTATAAATAGGACCTTGCCACCATAGTAGCAAGGGGACGGATCATTCAGATCACCCTCACACCCACCAGCTCATCGAGCTCAAGAACACCTCTCCCCAGGAGGTTGTTCAGCCACTGTACTAGTTCATCCTCAGCCCCTCAAGGCAATCCACCCACAAACTAGAGTAGGGTATTACACCGCAAGGTGGCCCGCACCAGTATAAACCCTCGTGTCTCTTGTTCCTTGGGTTCGTCGAGCTAGGCCGTGAGATCGTTGAGCGGGCGAGATAGGAAGAGAGTGTTCTTCATGCGCACCCCAGAGTTCGAACCTCAAGGGTTTTCCGGAACCCACAATCCAACAATATCATACAAGACGCTCCAAGCAAAACACATATCATGTGACGAATAATAATATAGTTTCAAGTAAAATACGAATAGTTGTTGGAGGAAAGAGGGGATGCCACTTGGGGGCATCCCCAAGCTTAGTTGGTTGCTCATTTTTGGATAATAGCTTGGGATGCCAGGGCATCCCCAAGCTTAGGCTCTTCTATCCTTCCTTCATCCATCGTAAGATAACCCAAAACTTGAAAACTTCAATCACACAAAACTCAACAAAACCTCCGTGAGATCCGTTAGTGTAAGAAAGTAAACCACTACTATAAGTACTGTATCAAACCAATTCATATTTTATTTTTGTATTATATCTATTGTATTACAAATTTTATATGGCAAAAACTCATCAAAGAAAACCATAGAGCCATCAAAATAAGCACACAACACAAAGAAAACAGAATCTGTCAAAACAGAACAGTCTGTAGCAATCTGACTTAAACGAAAACTTCTGGAACTCCAAATTTTCTGAAAAAATAGGACGACCGGAGGAATTTTTATATATATCTTCTGCAAAAAGAATCAGGGCAAAAGCACTTTAGGATAAAAGATGAGAATTATTTTCGCGAGCGCAAAGTTTCTGTCTTTTTCAGCAAGATCAAACAACTATCACCCAAGAAGATCCTATCGGTTCTACTTGGCACAAAAACTAATTAAAACACTAAAAACATAATCATAACAGTAGCATAATTGTGTTAACACTCAAGAACAGAAAGAAAAAAAGCAAAAATAAAATTTATTCATTGGGTTGCCTCCCAACGAGCGCTATAGTTTTACGCCCTTAGCTAGGCATAAAGCAAAGATCTAAGTTTTGTCATCTTTTGTTCGAGATCCATAAGATGCCCTCATGATTGATTCATAAGGTGGCTTAATTTTAGTTCTAGTATAGTGTTCCATACCCTTCCTCAAAGGAAATTGGAACTTAATATTGCCTTCTTTCATATCAATCACGGCACCGATAGTGCGTAAAAACGGTCTACCAAGAATAATTGGACAAGACAGATTGCAATCAATATCAAGAACAATAAAATCTATGGGCACATAATTCCTATTTGCAAGGATAAGAACATCATCAATTCTTCCCATAGGCTTTTTAATAGTAGAATCCGCCAAGTTCAAATTCAAAGAACATTCTTCAAGATTAGTAAGACCAAGCACATCACATAAAGATTTCGGAATTGTAGAAACACTAGCACCCAAGTCACACAAAGCAAAACACTCATAATTTTTAATATTGACTTTGATAGTAGGTTCCCATTCATCATGCAATTTTCTAGGAATTGAAACTTCTAATTCTATTTTTTCTTCAAGAGCTTTCATTATAGCATCAACAATATGTTTAGTAAAGCTTTATTTTGTTCATAAGCATGGGGTGAATTTGTCATGGATTGCAACAAAGAAATACAATCAATCAAAGAGCAACTATCATAATTAAAGTCTTTGTAATCCAAACGAGTGGGCACAACACTAGTTAAAGTTTTGACCTCTCCAAACCCACTTTCATCAATTTTGTCAACAATATTTTCACCCTTCGAAATATTGGGACGCCTTCTACCTAAAGTTGACTCTTCTCCAGTCCCTTTTTCATCAATCTTAACTTTACTAAACAAGGAATCAATAGAAGAAACACTAATCATTTTAAGATCTTCATCACTTTTATCCTCTAGTGAGATTGGTTTAGTGGCCATTTGATTTACTAGAGTAGCTTGTGCATCAGATATTTTTCCTAGCAAACTTTCAGCAAAAGCATACTTAGATTGGAGATGGCAAACTTCTCTACTAATATCATCAAGTTGTTTTGTAATAGAATCTAGCACAACAGAGTGATCCTTAAGTTCTTCAGTAAAATACTTATTATGCTCAAATTGTGTAGTCATATATTCCTTAGTACTTTACTCAATTTCAAGCAAAATATTTGGGTAAGGAACATCATAATATTTTGTTTGAGGCATCATGACTACGCATACAAGAACGCACACAAAAAAAATCCAGCAAGAGAACGACGAATGGAAAAGAGAGGCGAATAAAAAGCCAAATTTTCGTGAAGTGGGGGAGAGGAAAACGAGAGGAAAATGGCAAATAGTTTAAATTGCGAGGAGATGAGATTTGTGATTAGGAACCTGGTATATGTTGAAGATCCTCCCCGACAATGATGCCAGAAATTCCTTTTGATGTCGCTCGAAGCTACGTCGGTATTTCCCCAAAGAGGAAGGGATGATGCAGCACATCGGCGGTAGGTATTTCCCTCAGATATGAAACCAAGGTTATCGAAACAGTAGGAGAACCAAGAAACACAACGTAAACATCCCCTGCACACAAGTAACAACCACTCGCAACCTGACGTGTTAAAAGGGTTGTCAATCCTTTTCTGGTAACAGCGCTAGAAACGATGCGTGGACGGGAGAAAGTTGTAATAGTGTCGTGGGTTTGTCACGGCAGATGTCCTAGCCAAAGGACTTAGTCGTGGAGCCATCGCAACGGGTTAACTCGAAGGGGTTAAAGCGGACACAGGGACGCAGAGAGATTATACTAGTTCGGCCCCTTCGATGAAGGTAAAAGCCTACGTCTAGTTTGTGGTGGAATTGATGAAGTCTCGATGACTAGGGAGCAAACAAGATTCGCCTAGGCCTCGAGTTGTGGTCGTCTCTCCTTTTGAACCGTTGTCGGGTCGTCCCCTTATATACACGGGTGACGCTCGTCGGTTCATAGAGTCCCAATCTCCGGTTTATACTCGTACCCGGGTTGGTCTCTTTCTTTCCCTATCTTATAGTACAAGTTTATACAAGCCGGTTTATGGCTACAGATACTAAACCGACTACGTCCTTGGGCCTTTACAAGTTTATCGGGCTTTAACATCCTTGAATTACTGTTGAAGTTAACCCGGCCCAAGCAGGCCGGTTTACGCCCAGTAGTGATATCTCCAACAAATAGATTAAATAAATAGATCACAAATAAAATAAAGTGCAGCAAAGTATTTTTGTATATTTGGTTTAATAGATCTGAAAATAAATGTGATGAGAAAGCAGATCGCAAAGGCAAATATATGAGAAAGAAGACCCGGGGGCCGTAGGTTTCACTAGTGGCTTCTCTCGCGAAAAATAGCAAACGGTGGGTAAACAAATTACTGTTGGGCAATTGATAGAACTTAAAATAATTATGACGATATGCAGGCAATGGTCATTATATACGCATCGCGTCCAAGATTAGTAGACCGACTCCTGCCTGCATCTACTACTATTACTCCACACATTGACCGCTATCCAGCATGCATCTAGTGTATTAAGTTCATGGAGAAACAGAGTAATTCAATAAGAACGATGACATGATGTAGACAAGATCTATCTATGTAGAGATAGACCCCATCGTTTTATCCTTAGTAGCAACGATACATACGTGTTGTTTCCCTTTCTATCACTGGGATCAAGCACCGTAAGATCGAACCCACTACCGGGCACCTCTTCCCATTGCAAGATAAATAGATCAAGTTGGCCAAACAAAACCCAAATATCGGAGAATAAGTATGAGGCTACAAGCAATCATGTATATAAGAGATCAAAGAAACTCAAATAACTTTCATGGATATAAAAAGTTCATCGATCCCAACAAACACACCGCAAAAGAGTTACATCATATGGATCTCCAAGAGACCATTGTATTGAGAATCCAGCGAGAGAGAGGAAGACATCTAGCTACTAACTACGGACCCGAAGGTCTACAAAGAACTACTCACACATCATCGGAGAGGCACCAATGGAGGTGGTGAACCCATCCGAGATGGTGTCTAGATTGGATCTGGTGGTTCTGGACTCTTTGGCGGCTGGATGAATATTTTGTCGACTTCCCTAGGGTTTCTGGAATATTGCAGTATTTATAGAGCAAAGAGGCGGTCCGGGGGGCACCCGAGGTGGGCACAACCCACCAGGGCGCGCCTGGGCCTTCTGGCGCGCCCTGGTGGGTTGTGCCTCCCTCGGGGCACCCCCCAGGCGCAGGTAGGGACCGTTGTGTTCATTCTGGCCCACAAAAATTCTCCATAAAGGTTCAGGGCATTTGGACTCCGTCTGATATTGATTTTCTGCGATGTAAAAAACATGGAAAAAATAGCAACTGGCACTTGGCACCATGTCGATAGGTTAGTACAAAAAAACTGATATAAAATGACTATAAATTATTATAAAACATCCAAGATTGATAATATAACAGCATGGGACAATAAAAAATTATAGATACGTTGGAGACGTATCAGTCCCACCGAGTTTGCCTGACCAACTCTCTGTTTGCCTATTACAGAAATCGGTCTCACCGAGTTTATGTGATCAGTATCACCGAGATTACGTTATGCCCAAACCCTAATGAAATCGGTCCCACCGAGTTCACATGTCGGTCCCACCGAAAATCCTAACATTCACATTTTGAACTTAATCGGTTTGACTGAGTTTGCGTATTCGGTCTCACCGAGTTTGTAAATTGTGTGTAACGGTTAGATTTTGTGTGGAGGTTATATATACCCCTCCACCCTTCCTCCATTCGTGGAGAGAGCTATCATAACGTGCCTAAACTTCCACCAATCATTTTCTGAGAGAGAACCACCTACTCATGTGTTGAGACCAAGATATTCCAATCCAACCACAAGAATCTTGATCTCTATCCTTCCCCAAGTTGTTTTCCACTCAAATCATCTTTCCACCAAATCCAAATCTATGAGAGAGTTGAGTGTTGGGGATACTATCATTTGAAGCACAAGAGCAAGGAGTTCATCATCAACACACTATCTATTACCTTTTGAAGAGTGGTGTCTCCTAGATTGATTAGGTGTCACTTGGGAACCTCCGTCAAGATTGTGGAGTTGAACCAAGGAGTTTGTAAGGGCAAGGAGATCTCCTACTTCGTGAAGATATACCCAAGTGAGGCAAGTCCTTCGTGGGCGATGGCCATGGTGGGATGACAGGGTTGCTTCTTTGTGGACCCTTCCTGGGTGGAGCCCTCCGTGGACTCGCGCAACCGTTACCCTTCGTGGGTTGAAGTATCCATCAACTTGGATGTACGATAGCACCACCTATCGGAACCATGCCAAAAATCTCCATGTCTAAATTGTGTTTTCTCCCTCCAAACTCCCCCCCCCCCTTACCTTCATATGCAATAATTTACATTTTGCTGCTATACTCTTAGACTTGCATGTGTAGGTTGATTGCTTGACTTGTGCTAAGTTGCTAAAATCTGTCAAGACTTAAAATTTGGAAAAGGCTAGATTTTTATTTGGTCAAGTAGTCTAATCACCCTCCTCTAGACACACTTTCGATCCTACACTTCCAAGATTCAGTCACGAAGCGAGCGACCCTTCCCTCTTCAGGCGACTTCAGCTTGTTGATCAGATCATTGATGAAGCCCCTAGCTTGATGCTGGGGACCTCCTGCCTGCTGGCCGAAAAGACTGGCCCTTCCATGCCCATCGCTGCAGCTTGAGCAGTGAGGCGCTTGGCAATGTCAATCAAGCTCTTGATCCACAGGTCGACCTAGTCGGAATGATTCACCAGCTTGCCCTCTGCATCATTCCGAAGACGCCTTGTGGTATCCAGGTCTTTCAACAGCTACTGCTCACGGGCCCTGCTGGATTCTACTGGGCTCTCCAAGGTGCCAATCCTGGCCTTCAGATCTACAACGGTGCTATTGGTAGTCTCGAGACCTTGACTCTTGGAGGAGAGCTGTGATTATGTATCCTTCAGAAGGATCTCTGCTTTCTGCACCTCCTCCTTGAGGGCCGTGACCTCCTTGGTGCTCTCGGCAAGCTCTTCAGTTAGATTTGCCACCTGTTGGTTGAGGTTGGTCTTGGCAATGGATGCACCGGCAAGGTCATCAGCGAGCTTCTTCAGTTGGGTAGCAGAATCAGTAGTGAGGGCATCCATGGCAGCTTTTTGCTTGTCCTCTAGCTCCTTGGTGCGCAGCTGCACGAGGACTTCCAGATCGTCGTCCTTGGCACGGAGGGTGGCCTCGAGCTTCTCCTGCCGGGAAGAGACGTCCTGCTCCTTGGTGTCCAAAAGTTCCTTGCGCTCCGCCATGCGAGCCTCCTGGGCAATGACATCCTCCCTCGCCATCGAGATGGTCTCCTGCTGCTTCATCTGGACCTGGAACTGCTTACCGTGCCAGTCACGCATCTCGTTACCTTTGTCCCTTAGTTGTTGGTCCACCTTGTTGGCGGACTTGCGTTGCTCCTTGAGCACCTGCCACTTCTGGCTGTGCCAGCCCTGCATCTCCTTAATGCCTGCCGCCATGGACTCCAAGAATGACAAGTCTATCATGACAGCGATAGATTCATCTACCTCATCGACCCCTTGGTATATCGACGCTAGAATGCGCTGAAGCTCTTCGTCAAGTTCTGCGCCCGTTGCCACTGATGAGCCAGTGGCTCCAAGCCTAGGTTGCGCCAGCACCAGCGCCAACTGGCTCGAAGATGGCGGCAAGGCCCCTGCCACGGTACCAAATGAGGGGAGGGGATCAATGGTTTGGAGGGGGATCTTCTCCTCGACCATCGCCCCCACCCCTGGCGTGCTATCGAGGTTCTGCTCCATTTCCGTCGGGGGCTCATGGACACTCCCGGCAGCATGTCCCTACCCCTCTGCAGCAGCGATCTTGACGGATTCATCCACGTAATCTCTTCCTATGTTGGCCACTTCTTCCAGCAATTCAGGCTCTTCAGCTTGAGGGACTGCAAGCGAAGACAACAAGCAATGATAAAGACACAGAAGTATTAGAGAGCCAGAAGCATGGGGCGAGATGGTAAAAAGAAGAGAAGGAAAGGGGAGAACAACGAATGAGTTACCCGGAGAGGTCTGTCGTGCGGAAGCTTCAGTCTACCCAGCAACATCAACTGTTGGGCCATGATTTCTGTCCCTCTCTGCGGCAACCACAGCGTTGTCCTGGACAGACCCTTCCGTGTCAACCCTCGTCGGGGAACCTTCGACTTGGAAGACGGGTGGGGCGAGCCCCTATTGAAGAGGCTCGCCCTGGGTCGACTCTCCTCCTCCTCCGGCTGAGGAGGTTGGGAGCTCTCCTGCATCGTTTCCCACGGGAGGAGACAATGCTTTCACACCGGGGGCTTGGTGTCGGATCATTTGTGCTGCTCCGCGCCAGGCCCGTACCCTCCACAATCTTCGGCGGCTCCGCCTGCCTGAACCATTTCGACCGGTGGATGAGAGTCTCTGTGTCCTCCTCCTCCTCCTCCTCCGCCCTGTCAACAACGGCAAGCAAAGTCTACTAAAGCAAGCAGACATACAGAAACTACAACAACAACAACAACAAAGCCTTTAGTCCCAAACAAGTTGGGGTAGGCTAGAGGTGAAACCCATAAGATCTCGCAACCAACTCATGGCTCTGGCACATGGATAGCAAGCTTCCACGCACCCCTGTCCATAGCTAGCTCTTTGGTGATACTCCAATCCTTCAGGTCTCTCTTAACGGACTCCTCCCATGTCAAATTCGGTCTACCCCACCCTCTCTTGACATTCTCTGCATGCTTTAGCCGTCCGCTATGCACTGGAGCTTCTGGAGGCCTGTGCTGAATATGCCCGAACCATCTCAGACGATGTTGGACAAGCTTCTCCTCAATTGGTGCTACCCCAACTCTATCTCTTATATCATCATTCCGGACTCGATCCTTCCTCATGTGGCCACACATCCATCTCAACATACGCATCTCCGCCACACCTAACTGTTGAACATGCCGCCTTTTAGTCGGCCAACACTCCACGCCATACAACATTGCGGGTCGAACCGCCGTCCTGTAGAACTTGCCTTTTAGCTTTTGTGGCACTCTCTTATCACAGAGAATGCCAGAAGCTTGGCGCCACTTCATCCATCCGGCTTTGATTCGATGGTTCACATCTTCATCAATACCCCCATCCTCGTGCAACATTGACCCCAAATGCAAACTAAGGCATAGCCTAGTGGTGGGAAGGGGCTGATGCCTTCCCACCCACCCAGGTTCAAGGCATGGTACTTGCAATTTGGGGTTGTTGCATCAATTATACTGTAGGGGGTTCCCTTACAGTCTTTCTGTCAAAAAAAACATTGACCCCGGATACCGAAAAGTGTCCTTCCGAGGTACGTACCACCTGGCCATCAAGGCTAACCTCCTCCTCCTCACACCTAGTAGTACTGAAACTGCACATCATGTACTCGGTTTTAGTTCTACTAAGCCTAAACCCTTTCGATTCCAAGGTTTGTCTCCATAACTCTAACTTCCTGTTTACCCCCGTCCGACTATCGTCAACTAGCACCACATCATCCGCAAAGAGCATACACCATGGGATATCTCCTTGTATATCCCTTGTGACCTCATCCATCACCAATGCAAAAAGATAAGGGCTCAAAGCTGACCCCTGATGCAGTCCTCTCTTAATCGGGAAGTCATCGGTGTCGACATCACTTGTTCGAACACTTGTCACAACATTATCGTACATGTCCTTGATGAGGGTAATGTACTTTGCTGGGACTTTGTGTTTCTCCAAGGACCACCACATGACATTCCGCGGTATCTTATCATAGGCCTTCTCCAAGTCAATGAACACCATATGCAAGTCCTTCTTTTGCTCCCTATATCTCTCCATAAGTTGTCGTACCAACAAAATGGCTTCCATGGTCGACCTCCCAGGCATGAAACCAAACTGATTTTTGGTCACGCTTGTCATTCTTCTTAAGCGGTGCTCAATGACTCTCTCCCATAGCTTAATTGTATGGCTCATCAGCTTAATTCCACGATAATTAGTACAACTCTGAAAATCCCCCTTGTTCTTGAAGATTGGTACTAATATACTCCGTCTCCATTCTTCTGGCATCTTGTTTGCCCGAAAAATGAGGTTGAAAAGCTTGGTTAGCCATACTATCGCTATGTCCCCGAGACCTTTCCACACCTCAATGGGGATACAATCAGGGCCCATCGCCTTGCCTCCTTTCATCCTTTTTAAAGCCTCCTTCACCTCATACTCCTGGATTCGCCACACAAAACGCATGCTAGTCTCATCAAAGGAGTCGTCTAGTTCAATGGTAGAACTCTCATTCTCCCCATTGAACAGCTTGTCGAAATACTCCCGCCATCTATGCTTAATCTCCTCGTCCTTCACCAAGAGTTGGCCTGCTCCGTCCTTGATGCATTTGACTTGGCCAATATCCCTCGTCTTCCTCTCTCAGATCTTGGCCATCTTATAGATGTCCCTTTCACCTTCCTTCGTGCCTAACCGTTGGTAGAGGTCCTCATATGCCCGACCCCTTGCTTCACCAACAGCTCGCTTTGCAGCCTTCTTCGCCATCTTGTACTTCTCTATGTTGACATACAGAAACTACTGCGAGAAAAAGGAGTGATCTTCCTTACTCTTCGCCAATGAGCATGGAGCTCAGCTCAAACTCCACAGGCGGTGAGGGCGCCCTGCTTCTCTTCTGGAGCAGGGCCACGGAGCTTCCTGGCAGCTTTGAGCCTTACTGAGGCGCAGGGGGCTCCGGCGATGATGATCTCTGTGAGGGGCTTGAGCTGGACTGGGAGCTGGAGTCAACTCCCGCAACGACCGATTGCTTGGCGGGAGGGGTTTTAGCCTCGGCGAGACAGGAGGACTGTCGGCGCACCGCATCCAGCTTGCTACCCTTGGAGGTAATCTTCTTCACCTTCTTGGCAGCAGGCGCAAGATCGGGAACCACTGCTCCCCGATTGGCAACCCGCCTACGAGAGCGCTGGTCCAAGACTGGCTCGGGGGCTTGAGGGCTTGCCGCGAGCCACTCCTCGTGCTGCTTCGCCTCCTCAACCTCCTCTTCCTTCTGGGCCTCTGCTGCCGTGGTGTACAGAGCCTCAATCTCGAAAGGCTCGTCCCCGGCAGGCTCATCCCTGGCAAGCTCGCCACCGGCAGGATCATCCCCGGCAGCCTCCTCCGTGGCTTGTGCCTTGCTTCTACTATGGGAGGAACCTTTGTCCTCAACTTTCTCCTTTCCCTTTGCTGCCTTCCTGGCCTTGTCCATCGCAGCAGCTCGAAGCATCCTGTCCTCCTGCAGACGCCTCCTCCACCTTGGAGGTGCGCTTGTACATATTGGTCTCCACCCTGGTAGCCCTTTCCACCAAGATGGAGGACCATGCAAGTTCTTCATCGAGCGTGGGTAACTTCCGGTCACCCGAAACTCCATGACCAATACAATCTGGCATCCATTTCAAGATCTGGCCCCTGGCGGAATTGATGTTCATTGGGACGATATTTGCCGGCAACTTGAACAACCCAAAGCTGCCAAACAGTTGATCACACAACCAAGCATGGCCATAGACTGACAGGTTGTTGGTCAGGCCAGGGAGCAATCTCATCCTATCTGTTGCATCTCCATACTCCCAGGCAAACCTGTCACTCTTCTGTAGTGGTGCAATACGACGGAGGAGGAAGTCGGCTCCCACATGCCCAATAGTTAGCCCGGTAGCCTTTAGGCGGGTGATCCTGTTTATTGTCGGGCGGAGCCTGTTGTCGGAAATGGCGACTTCCCTCCAATCTTTGCCACGCTAGATGCACTCTGTCTGCGCTTGGCAGAAGTCTAGGGCCTTCTCGTCTTGGATCCAGCACCAATATGCTCTCCATTCCTCCCATCTTCCATGGTTCTGACCTGGGAGGTAATCCCAGCTTCCCCTCACCACCCGTGGCATCCAACTTATGTTCCCAGAACGGTGAGCTTTGTTCTCCACCCGCGGGACAAAATAGTGCCTGAACAAGTCGACATTGGGGGCAACTCCAACAAAGTTCTCGCACAAATGGGAAAGATCGTCATACATGCCATTGCATTCAGCGTGAAATCCAGAAGATGGAATCCATATATGAAATCATTGCCTCAAAGAAATCCATAGAAGATAGACACCATCATTGCCTCAAAGAAATCTGAGAAGGGAGGGCAGAGGCCGCAGATGAAATACGCGCAGAAGGATCAGTAGGAATCTGGCGGGTCCTCTTTCCCCTCCACCAGAAATTTGGGTGCACCATGCCCTTTCGTGACTTCCCTCCCCCACAGGTATCCGTACCTTGCTTCCAACACTTCGTCGTCCAGATTTTATGGGAAGAAGATGACGTCTCCCCTCCACCTCATGTCTAACTTCGTTGCTCTCTTACTCCCCTCAGCGCCGCCTCTTTCGTGGTGGCCGCCCGCTTCCCCTTGACGGCGGCTTTATTCCCCATTTCTTCAAGCTGCGACGTGGATGGGGGAAGGAAGTTGGGTAGGGGATTGACGACGATTATGGGCATGGAGGAAGAACGGTTGTTTGGCTTATTGAAGAAGATGGTGGAGGGGCGGAGCGGGCAACGAATGAGCAGTGCCCTTCCACATTTTCCCCTCTTAAGGAAAAAGGACGTGGGGGAGGGCGCGACTCTTCAGAAAGTTATCGTTTCACATTGATTGCTGCAGTCCCACTACCCCACGACCCGCGGTAATTACGCAAAGTGGATGTTGGATTGACTGGTCATCATGACAAACCGCTGCACGCGCAGCATTCTCTCGCCACGTGTTCGTGCACTATTTGGGGCCTAACCCAACGTGCCCAGCGACACGTATGGCTCAGGCCCGGGGGCTTCTTTTGGGGTACACAAACAGGGGTGTATATTTTCCCCTGACTTGTGCACAGACAGCAAACCACCTGCCCTACAAGATTGTAACCTCCAAGACCAGACCAAGCAGAAGAGATCAGCTCTTTGAGGAATCAGAGTGCGGTTCAAGAAGACCAAGTCAAGCCAAAGGAGCAAGATACCACCAAGGGAAAACCTACCTTGCCAGGCAGGCGAGCCTGGCGAGGTCAAAGATACCCCGAAGACTAGCCCCAAGACCATCCCGGCAGGCCTGCCAGGCACTACTAGGGAAAAGCCTAGCAGTAGCACTGGTTTTTGGCCTATCAATAGCGCGTGTAGGCACGCTACTGATAAGGCGCTATAGCTAATCCTTAGCAGTAGCGCCTACAGGCACTTGCTACTGCTATATCTACTTAGTAGTAGCGCCTGCCTAGTCAAGCGCTACTGCTAATTAGTAGCAGCGCTTTCGAAAACAATCACTACTACTATCATTCCTTATTCCATTTCTCTTGAATTTTAGGTCGTATTCATATACCTGTATACAATTTTTCATACAGTAGCAATTTAGAGATTGTTTTTATATCATAATGAGTTATTAAATCACTAGGTGAAAGAACCTTGGATTAGTTTCAAGTGCATGGATCCAAAGTAACCAATGGTCACTTTGGATCCATCCATTTGAAACTAATCCGCGGTTCTTTCACCCAATGATATAATAAATATCATCATCATCATCATATCATTAACAACTTATATATCATCATCATCATCATCATATCATTGGTCACTAGTCGTAATCACAAGTACTCCTCACATCTTCAACTCTAACACATTGTATCACATAATAAACATATTGTACCTCATAGGACCTACTACATTCTCTTAGGACCTACTATATTCTCTAAGGTAAAATAGCAAAAAACAAGATAGCCCCTGGCTCTCCATTATGGAGAATGCAGATTATCCTGTCTCCAATTCTTGCCTTTCGCTTAATGTTGCTTCCAAGAACCTCCTTACGAATGTCCAAACATTTTTCCACTCTTTGATTAGCATGTGTTCACCAGTTTTAGAAATTCGATATGCACAGGTGAGATCCGTAGGATGACCTGGCTATAGGTTCAGAACTTCAAGGCGACCGTTGTAATACATCAGATGAGGCACACACTCCATCGGGATTTTCTATTGAAAAACATAGTAATAACTTCATAGTTACCAATGATGTACTAGTTTTAGAAGAATGCAAAAGATGCACGGATGTCGTAATAGTAAAATATCTTACCAGGGTATCTCCATAGAAGTTATCGTGGTTCAACACGTGCACTAGTCGCACGTATTCACCATAATTTGGAGGAGTTCGATAATAGGTATTGTAATTCTCAAAAAAAGTACAATAAGCAATCAGATGATTTTTCTCCTTATAAGTTAATTCGGAGCCATCAGTGTAGTGGGTTTTGTCTACCGTGTTCTGCACATTCTTTGAAGATTCAAATAAGCTGTCAATAGAAATGTGTTGTCAACTATTTTGAAATAAACAATATAAATTAGTTAATAACTATGTTTGAGAAACTCACATTGCGGTAGAATCGGAAGCGTATCAACAAGGACCCAAATGTCCATATTGTCTTGCTCGATGTCGGGATCACCAAGATCCATGGTGACAAACATACCCTCATAAAACCCATACATTTTGCAAAGTGCTTCCCAATTTTGGCAACCAAAATGGGTTACGCTCTGAGAATTGTACAAATTTACTTCAAAATCGATATCATGATGGGCCTTTAGGTGTATTTTCTTTGTTTGAAAATTTTCATGGTCTTCAAAACCCATCCTCTCCAAGACATAGCGTCTTGCATGGCATGGGATAAGCTAGTCGAATTGTAAAAGATGAAAATTAGACGTTGAAATAGTTGAAGTCATGCTTAATTACGAAAAAAAACACTTGTCATTGTTGCGTACCGTTTCAACATCGAAGGTCTCCTCGAGCTTAATGCTGAAGCGCTGATCTCCATCCAGCTTAACGAACCTGTCGCACATACCTCGATCATCGTGGCACCAGCTGCACTCCCCCGGGAGACTGTCGTCGTCCGAGTACGACATTTCCTACGTTCATAATTCAAAGATTAAACTTGTACATATTCTAGCACAAGTCATGTCAGAATTCACGGAAAAATCCGGCATGACCTTTGCTAAAAAAGGACATATCGAGCGCCTGAAATTTAACGGAACGGAAATTAATCAACACTCGGGCAAAACGTAGGACACTCGGAGGTGTAACCAAAACATGAAATAATTGCTTAAACTAAAAAATAACAACAAATATGGCATGTTCAACTAGTTTTATTAATTCAACTAGTTCTTACTAAACCTTAACTAGTTCAACTAAAACTAAACTAGTTCTATTAATTCTACTAGTTCTTACTAAATGAAAACTTACTATAAATAGAAAGAAACTAGTTCTTTCTAAAAATGAAGTAGTTCAACTAGTTATTAATTTACTTACTATACTAGTTCAACTAAAACTTAACTAGTTCAACTAAAACTAAACTAGTTCTATTAATTCAACTCGTTCTTACTAAATATAAACTTACTATAAATAGAAAGAAACTAGCACATCTACTACTACTAATTAACATCTAACTACTACATCTACTACTAATTAACATCTACTACTGCTAATTATACAACTAGTTTACTATCACTACTAGTAATTAATATCCACTACTTCTAAAAATCATTATCTATGAACCCTAAATTAACATCTACTACTACTAAAATCATCTACTAACTAAGCAAAGAGAGAGGGGGTGGGGGAGGGGTGGGGGGCTTACAGAGGGAGAGACGGTGGCGGGGAGGTGCTCGGCGACGGAGGGGCGGCGAGGGCGGGCTCGGGATCGGGAGGCGGCGGTCCTGGGTGGCGGGCTCGGTCGAGGGCGGCGGCGGTGAGGTCGAGAGCGGCGGCGGTTAGGTTGAGGGCGGGCGGCGGCGGCGGTGAGGGCAGGCGCGCTCGGGCTCGGGCGGCGGCGACAGGTAGGGGAACAGGCCGGTGCGGGGGGGCGGGGAGGAGGACTTAGCGAAATTTTGATTCGGGGGGGTGGTTAACTCGAACTAGCAGTAGCGCTCGTACAGAAAACACGTTGTAGCTAAATTATCTATAGCGCGTTTTACATAAAACCGCTACTGCTAATGGAAGCAGTTATTTCTTTTGTTTAGTAAAAACATCAAAAATATACATTGGTCATCATTGATCTTTTTGTGTATAATCTAAATAGTCAACATGAATCCTCACTGTACCTGTATAGGTACAGGCGAGGATTCATATTGCAACCACAAATCATACACATATAGTTCAATGAAGACCAAGTGCTCAAGATAGGTTGCGAAGCAACATATTTAAGGTGGTATACACCTTGTTCACTTAGCAGTATGGGACTAAACTTAATTAGTTGCGGTGATACTTAGCAGTAGCGAGTTTTGAGGAAAACCGCTGCTACTAAGTTCTTTAGCAGTAGCGCGCCCGCCGCAAGGGCGCTACTACTATATCTAGCCTGGAGACAACACCGTGGCAATTATAGTAGTAGCGCTGTTTTTACCTAGAGCGCTACTGCTACTCTGTCATTAGCAGCGCTCTTTTCTAAAGATCGCTGCTGCTAATTAGCAGTAGCGGCTGTTTTTATACCGCGCTGCTGCTAAGATTTTATGTATAAGGTTTCCCTAGTAGTGAGGCCCTACGGAGGCAAACTACCCCGACAAGGCTTTACCGCTCCACCTCACAGCGACTCAAGTCATCGATCGATGCGGTGTCAAGCCCCCAAGTGACTAGCTGACTGTTTCTTGACACATGGAAGCCACCTCCGAAGGAAATCGCCTCCAAATGACACCCGTCCAGAGACGTGTCAAGCAGACAGACAAGAAGGTGGCCGAACAGCCCGACAAGGCTTGCAGGGCGTGCAATGATGTGACACTAAGCGGCGCATTTAATGCGCTCTGCCCTTTCTACAGAGTTAGGTATGATAGCACTGTTTGATATCTAATCAGTACGCAACGATCGATTTGCTACTGTGGTGACCCCTTGATCTATAAGAGGAGGGCCATGGCAACCATAGAAAGGATTCGGACCCTTGTACACTCATACGCGCGCGTAGCTGCCCTCGCCCCGAGGTAACCCTGCCGGGTTAGAGCGTTGCGTTTCCACCACAATCCACAATCAATCCACCAATGCAGGAGTAGGGTTTTACGCCTTGCGGCGGCCCGAACCTGGGTAAAATTGTTCGTGTGATCTCTGCCGTGCTGTGCTACGTTCTCCGCTCTTTGTGCAATATGCTCATCCCCCTGCCGAACCACAAAGGGCTGATGGCCTCATAGGTGGCCGTGGTTTCCCACGACACGGGGAGAATCTTATTCCATCTTTAAAAAATTGTCGTCGTCTCGTCTTCCTGAACAGGACACAAACCCTAACAAAACTTGAAGAAGCACCAAAAATTGGAGCCCTCCCGCCGGCAAGGGCTGGGATCCACCGCGCAACCATGGCCCTAAGGCCACAGGGAACATGGCAGATCGGCGGCGGCGCCGACGGGAGGCAGAACCCTAGCCGCCTTTCCTTGGTGTGGGTTTATGTGCCGGTTGGCTGCAAATGCAAATCTATATCTATACGCCCATACCACTTTCAGTTCTCAGTGTGCAGCATAACATGAATCTACGCCACATGGCACTAATGCTAGCTGGTTGACTCGGTCACAACTCCAAAGGCCCGATACGTTTCTCATGTTTAGCAATTTTTTAAATTCTCAGCAGGTGTTGCCCATGCGGCCCTGACCAGCCCCACAGCTTTTCATAACTACCATCTGCTACATTTCCGCAAAGAAATAAGAAATAATAAAAATAAAAATCTGCTACAGGGGTTGTGGCTTCGTGCAGCTAACCGGGCCGAAGTCACTCAAACTCTTTGACTAACCCTAGTGCGGTACATACCTTTTAGTCAGTGGTCCATGTAGATGCATGTGCTCCGCCCAGAAGATGTGAATTTGAGATGCGATTAATTGGCCCACTGGTCCAGTGTCATTAGTTTGTAGCACATGATAGTTACTGTATCGATTACCTGGTTTTAACTACTAAGTTCGCTCCACCGAGACGGAGGGCAAATGGAGACAACTAGTTATGCTCACGGCGTGTTGTTGGTGGATGCAGGAGAAACAAGACTTCGACACCCTAAGAATTTGGAAGTATATTTTTTTCTGCAACGATGTATTTTTAAGCATATGTTGTGATATTTAATATATGGCCGTAGGCCATTTAAAAAAAGGTTTTATCGTGAATATTTTCAATTGCAGTAGAGTCTATCCAGTTTTAAAAAGTAAAACATATTTATGAGCTCTTACCATACATTCTCTTTGTACAATATTGTGTGTGGTTAAAATGTGTCAGAGAAAGTGATTCTGAAAAAGTATACAATTATTTAAAATGTGTCAACCACGCACGCGCGCGCGGCTGAATACATTTCAAAGAAAGTTAAACAACAAAGTTTATGAGAGACGAGAGGAGAAAAAAATCCAGCCACATTGCGGCGTGGATTTTTTTATCCGCCTTCCGAAGAAGGTGACACCAGAGAGTGAGGTCAGAGACTACACCCCAAATTACATCATTGGGGGTTTGGTTCACCCCTCTAAAAGTCATCGCATTGCGCGCATCCTAGATTTTCCAAAGCAATAGCAGCCAGACAAAAGGCCAGACCGACCGTGGCAAGTACCATGGCGAGTTCCATAACTCAACCAGGGACGAAAAACATGGGTGGAGCCCAAGTGCTTCCTAGATGGAAGCAGCAGTGATGCATGTGAAGAACAGGTGAGCACGATCTTCCTGTGCATCGTTGCAACGGGGGCAAGACGACGAGTTGATGTTGGTCTTGCGGTGTAAGTTGGCCAGAGTGTTCAGCCTGTTTAAGGGCCAGTTCTTTTGGGTAGCTTAAAAAATAAGTCACCTCCCCCCAAGCTTTTCTCATAGCCATCTCTTATATTTATTGGGGCTTCTAAACTAGTGATGGGATAACTAATTTAGAAGTCTCAAAAAAATTAAAAGACAACTTATTTTTTAAGCTGGGGAAAGGCAGCTTATTTTTAAGCCGCCCAGAAGAACTGATCCTAAATAGAATAGCCATTCAAACACTCGAATCCTGCTAGGGACATTTGAGTCCCAGATGTGAGCAAGGTTTGGGTCTGACAACTAAGAAGCTAGAGCGTCATAGGCGCCCTTGGTGTAGAAGGCGGCCCGTTGAGCGGTGATCTTTTGTCCCGAGCTCCAGAGAGGTGCACATCCTGCAATAACAGTCTCAAATAAGCAAGTACGTTGGAAGCAGTTAAGGTTAGTCGGCTACACAAGCCTAAATCAATCCCATCCATCACAATATTTTTGACTAAGGCATTTGGCTTTGTGGGATACAAAAACATGGCTAGGAAGGTGGTGGAGAGAGGCTCAGGAAGTAGCCAGTGATCTAATCAAAAGAAGGTGGATGAGCCATCACCAATACTAACCTGGGAGATCTCTCTAGTGTATATAGATGTTTAAAAATGGCCTTGCCTAGGAAGGAGGCATTTTTACCTAGACCTATATGCAGGGCGGAGTGGTCTATAATCCAATCTTTCCAATGCAAAGGAGGGGAGTGTAGGAATTTGAATGCAAACTTCAACATAAGGCAAAAAAATTCTGCTCGTAAGTTCTTAACGCCTAGACCACCTGCTTGCTTAGGCATACACACCCTGTCCCACGCAACCAGACACTTAGATCCAGAGAAGGAATCGTCATTTGACCCTAACAAAATCCGTCTATGCTTATCAATTTCCTCTTGGACACTTTTAGGGAGGGAGAAACACATCATAAAGTAAGTGGGGAGACTATCAAGAATGGCTGACAACAGAATTAGACGATCACCACGAGAGAGCAGAAGGGCACACCAACCAGCTAAATAAATATTGCAACGGTAAATAACGGGTTGAAACGCAAAGGGAGGTAGTTTATGGGGAGAGAGAGGAAGGCCAAGGTTATTTTGCGAGAAGGTGGCTACTGTGGTGGCAAGTGTGGCCGCCATAGAGGTGGCAAGCTCAGGTTCAATATTGAGGGGGACAAAAGTGGTTTTGAAGAAATTGATGGCTAGGCCAGTGGGACTAGAAAAAACATCTAGGATACGTTTGAGATTTGTGGCTACAAAAGCGTATGCCTTAGTGATAATTAAGGTATCATCTGCATATTAAAGGAGCGGGCAGGGAAGGTCTTGTGTGATGGGGTGAGCAAGTAGGTTTTGTTCACAAGCATTTAGGATAATTCTTTGTAGAACGTCTGCAACTATTATGAAAAGGAACAAAGAGAGGGGGTCCCCTTGACGTAACCTATTTTTACATTGTATCCACGGGCCGGGAATTACGTTAAGAAGGATGGTCGTTTTTCCGGAAGTAAGCAATGACTCAATCCATTTTATCCATTTGTTTGAGAAGCCCCTGGCAGCCAAAATGGCAAGCATAGAGGGCCAACACACCGAGTCGGAAGCCTTTGAGAAGTCAAGCTTGACTACCATGGTGGGAGCTTTTTTTCCAGCGCAAAGGTGAAGGATATCCGCCGCATACAGGATATTTTCAGAGATAGTGCGCTCATATAAGGATCCTGTTTGATCCGGATGAACAAGAAGCGGGATGACCTTTTGAGACGGTTTGCGAGGAGTTTAGCAATGGGATCAACTTTCGTATGACACAATCCACATTTTTGTTGGAACAATTATTGACTAAAGCTTGATTTTGGGAAGATTAAAGTAAGTCATGCTTAAGGGAACAGATGGAGCCTATGATTTTTTCTCGAATCTAAATGTAATACTTGTTAATAGTAAGACATGCAGTTTGACTGCGCACAACTTAAGCGACTTCTTTCGTGGATTAAAACATGTGCATGAAAGTTGCACTAATTCCACCAAAGCAATCGTACAACCAAAACATGTAGCCACTACTTTTTTTGTGAGAAATGTAGCCACTACTTTGATTTGAAAGCTTGTTTTAAGTTTGGAAATCTTCAAAAGTATTTAGTAAAGAAGTTGTTTGATTTGCAGAAATTATTCAACCTAATACTACATGAATATATTCGTGAAGCAAGATAATAACATATTTGTGTTGCAATGAAATAAAAGTAATAGGAATCTAAACACCCACCATGATCTTCTTTTTCCCGGTGGCTATAATTTTTTTAGGATAATCCACTCCCTTTGTTTTCAGATTGTTTATTTTTCATTACATTTTGTTTATTAAAGGCCACACGGAGCCTTGTTAATCATGTTGGTGCATTAATAAAAGTAATAGGAATCTAAACACCCACCATGATCTTGAGAAATGATAAGGCGCGAGTGGTTGAAGAAGATCCTAGTAACTTCCTTTAGCCGCAGATCGAAAGGTAGAGATTAATTTGGTAAAGTCGGTATTTTTTGAATATGAGAGTGTAGTACTTATCCCAACTCAGAAAGGTTCCATATGACCTCGGCCCCCAGAGTAGCTACCAAATGGTCCTTTGGTTCCATTGTCTGTTCCATACCCCAACGACGTTCAACCTATAACGGGTAGGCGAATTCCTGTGCAGAACTGCCAATACAAATGAAAAGAAAAACTCAGAAAGGTTCATATGAGTATATGACCTCGGTCCCCAGAGTAGCAAC
Organism: Aegilops umbellulata; assembly: GCA_032464435.1. NCBI lineage: Eukaryota > Viridiplantae > Streptophyta > Magnoliopsida > Poales > Poaceae > Aegilops > Aegilops umbellulata. The sequence goes on along the minus strand of CP136059.1, from coordinate 268,240,641 downwards.
CAAATAGTCTCCTTTGGTTCCATTGTCTGATCCATACCCCTACAACGTTCATCAATGTATACCGGGTAGGCGAATTCCTGTGCAGAACTGCCAATACAAAAAAACAAGGTCATTCGTTTCCTGAAGAAGGGGCTCCAAGGAACAAAGGCGTCCAGCCTACACGGCCATGGCTGGTCACCACCCTCGGGTCTTCTGCCAATAAATGCCCTAGGTCACTAGTAGCCAATAGCATTCCAACATGCACACATGCCCTTTCCCGTAGCAGTGTCCTTCTGCCTTGTATTCTCTCCCTATCACCTCATCCACACACCACACTCAGACCCTCCCCCCTTCTCTCTCTAGCTATAAGATGGCACACCCCTCTCAATCTCAAGTAGCTAGGGAGGGTATCACATCCAAAATTCTAGGCATCCATTCCATCCATCCCTCTAACCACAAGCACTCTCTCGCTAGCTAGCTAGCCCTCCTACAAAGAGCCCATGATGTGTGTGTGTGTGTGTGTGTGTGTGTGAACTCAGGATGAGCTAGGTACCAGTGCCCCTCCTCCTCATCGCCCCTCTGCAACTCCCATGGGAGATTTATCTCTTCCTAGTCCTAGACCTCTTTAACTATCTCTTTCTTTCTCTCTTCCACCCGCAGACACACAAGCGTGAAGAGCGGCTTATGCATGGCCGGGCACATCTGATCATAGCTCCTAGGCCAGAGCCACACCCCTCTCTCACATACAGTAGAAGCGCGCAGCTAGCAGTTGCTCTTCTTCCGAGGGCCTAGAGACGGGAGGTCTCAGGGGTCTTGGAGTCCCATCACTAAAGCATGTTTCCTTTCTATGATTCCCCAAGCCCTATGGACTTACCCCTTTACCAACAGCTGCAGATCAGCCCTCCCTCGCCAAAGGCGCCGGATCACCAATCCTTGCTCTACTACCATTCCTCCCCTGCATTCCCCGCCGACGCCTTCCACCACAGCTACCTCTGTGACGGTGCCGCGACGCCGCCCGCGGCCGAGATCGACAACCAGTCGCCGCCGGAGCTGCTGCTGATGGATCAGGCGCCGGCGCCAAGGGCAGACGGTGTTGGAACCGCACAAGGCCTGCACGGCGGTGGAGGCCTCGACAGCGCGGCGGCCGCCGCGGCCAGGAAAGACCGGCACAGCAAGATATGCACCGCCGGCGGGATGAGGGACCGGCGGATGCGGCTGTCCCTCGACGTCGCCCGCAAGTTCTTCGCGCTCCAGGACATGCTCGGCTTCGACAAGGCCAGCAAGACGGTGCAATGGCTCCTCAATACGTCAAAGGGCGCCATCAGGGAGGTCATGACTGACGAGGCGTCCTCCGACTGCGAGGAGGACGGCTCCAGCAGCCTCTCCGTCGTCGACGGCAAGCACAAGCCGCCAGGGACGGAGGCTGGAGGTGGTGATCACGGCGAGGGGAAGAAGCAGGTGCCAAGGGCAGCTAGAAGGGCACCCGCCAATCCAAAGCCGCAAAGGAAATTGGCCAGTGCGCACCCGATCCCCGACAAGGAGTCGAGGACGAAGGCGCGGGAGAGGGCGAGGGAGCGGACGAGGGAAAAGAACCGGATGCGATGGGTGACGCTCGCGTCCACAATTAACATCGAGCCGGCAGCCACCGGCATGGCGGCGGCGAGGACGGACGAGTTGGTCACGAGGCCGAACAATTTGATCAATCGTTCCTCGTCCATGAACACAGCAAGAGCTGAATTGGAGGAGGGGTGCTCGTCGTCCATGCCGAGCGAAGCAATCATGGCTGGCTTCGGCAATGGAGGGTACGGCAGCAGCGGCAACTACTACCAGTATCAGCTGGAGCAGCAATGGGAGCTCGGTGGAGTGGTGTTTCCCAACTCGCAGCCCTATTGAGAAGCGGCGACATGCGTACGGTACAAGAACTACTCCCGCTGTCTCGCATTGCACGTGCACTTATATATATATATATCCTGCTTTGTTCGATGGATTATTTGCATAATAATTTTCTTGTGAATTAACTTCGTGACGGCGAACTTGCCTTGGTCATTGCATGATGCAGTACGTATTGTAGTTGTAGCTACTACTAGTCCAGAACCTGTGTTGATTAATTCATGTAATTCATGAGTGGATTCTAATCTCCATTTCCTTAATTCTATAATTGTCAAACTGGAATCCGATCAGATCTACTATATTCTGGTGAATGAATTGCTTAATTGAGAATGGCAGATGAGTTTGATTTTCAATTGTTTCATTTCATAGAATAGTTTCCTGTTGCCCGTTGGATCCTAATACTTGGAGTAGCTTTAACTAACAACACGGAGCTTTCAATGTTACATACATATACTCACAAGCATTGATCGAGTTAAATTCTTATGTACCAATACATATCAAAATATGTATATATTTATGCACAGTTTCATTTCATACAATGCATTAAACATCAAAGCATGGTGGTACATATACTCACAAGTCACAAGCATTGGGTTAAATTCTCATGACATCTGCTGAAAAAGGAGTAGGTTGATTTATATTAGGTAGAACGTCAACGTGCTTATCACTCCAGCTGATACCGCTGATTGGTAAAAGAAAGTCTTCATGTTTGAAGAATCAAGTTTTGTGCGTTCAGCCGACAAATTTTAGAGTATCAATCTTGTAACAAAGGGCTATGTATGTTAACTTTGTCAACAATTTCTGCTTTCTTGATGTTAACACCGTTGGAGTTAAAAAACACCGATAGCCATCCAACATACAGTTTTATCTAAATTACGTTAGGAGAACCTGCATCTGCATGTACTAGTTCTATGCATGATTTTACGACCATAATTGCTGTGGCAGTTTGTATAGTTTGTAAAAGCTGAACGCAATCATACATGTTGGAGCACTAACATTGTACGATATCATTGGAAATTGATAACAGGAGAAAATTAATTTCTTAGTTTCAAATTGAACGATTTGTAAAAGCTGCATATGATGTTCTTTTTGTCACTTGTGAAGGAATTATGAAATTTGGGCGATCCACCACAACATACGTACCTAGCTGCAAGTGAGCAAGGTATAGTTTTGGAGCCTCCAAATTATTCAATAGAACTAAGAAGAATGGGAATATATAAATTTGGGGGTATGAGTACTATTACAGTATGTAGTCCCTTTTCTAACTCCCTTGGGATTAATTTTCTAACTCCCTTGGGGTTAGGATACAGTACTGAACCGTTCCAACTTATTTGAAGTTCTACTTTGTCCTAATCAAATTTCTTTAAGTCTAACCAAGTCTAAAAATATAACAACAAGTACAACAGAAAATTAGTTGCACTAGATCCATCCTAAAATATATTTTCGTACTATATATATGATGTAGAAGATATTACCATGTACAACACCAAATTAGTTGCATTAGATCCATCGTAAAATATATTTTCAAGTTTGACTTGCTATAAAGCTAGAACATCAAATAATTTGGAACGAAGGGAGTATAGTCCTATCTGTTTGAGCAAGCATGTGCAAATAATAATTTTGGTGAGGCGTGGCATAGTTACAAAATTATGCTAGTTAGCTGAGATAATACTAAGATATATATGGATATGCATGCTTCCAGCCCCGCACAATCATAAATTTAGAACATGTACATAATAATGATCTTTTCAGCCGTTTATCTGCATGTAATTTTAGATTTTACACTGACTCTTCATTTTAACGTTTTACCACATATAATATGTCGACTGTCATCTAGACCAGAGCTATATATCCTCCATATATAATAGAATATGAACACTAGTTTTCCTTTCCGCTTGACATACCTGTTCTGTTTTCCGGTTGAGATACAACAATAATATTGTCAATGGAAACGAATATTCCTCCACTGATCTATAAATGAAAAATGTCAGACCAACATATTTCCCTTGTCAATGTTTTATCGTTTAACATTTTAAAAATATACTAATACCTTTTCTATGCTGTATTGCACATAAGCATTGACTCAATTTTTTTAAATCTCGTTTATCATTTGTATTAAATAAGTAAGTCTTGTTGCCATAAATTATCAGGATCATAGAGCTTAATTATCACCATTACACTGGGCCAAATTGAAGAAAATGGTTTAGAATTCACTAATATATGAAACAGAAACACCTCTGGACTAGTCACAACACTTCCCACAGAATAAACAATTCATTTCATAAACATAGATAATATATATAGGAGTAAATTACTGCTACCAAGTACCAAAAATATAAAGAATTTAATAGACATTTTGTGGGAAATTTTGTTTGCGGTAAAGAGGTTGGGGAGGAAGCAACAAAATGAAAACCAGCTTTGCTACATAATTTTTCGAACGCAAAACCAAATCAGGTGTATAGCTGCTAGAGAGTAGAACGTCAAATTAAATATGATATACTCCTACCAACCTATGGAGTTTTCTAACCAATTCACGAGCGCAGCAGCGCATCTCCAATAAAGGAATTTAGTTACCATGAATCAGAGAGTGCTGCTGCACCTGCTGGGTGTGTCGGCCAAATGCCACCGCACGATGGGCTAGCTGTAGCAGTAAAATTTACTATTTCTGCACGGAAAATGCACACGGATTAATTGCATGCATGCATGTCCAGCAGCTAGCCTCAGTGGTCACATGCATGCTGTACTAGAAGAAATTAGTACAAACAGTGTCCACATGTATCTTGTCTTGTCATTCTGAAGTACTTCAGTTAAGAAAGACAAAGGCAATTGTATATGTGAACATGCAATACGTACCTCTCTAGGACTAGGTACTTCTCCCGCGAAGTACAAGAGTACTGTTCAAGCTTCAGCCCGCCCTGTTATTTTCTTTTGGAGTTTTTAAAACCTTGTTGGAACCTATTTATTTGTTTAATAAAATGGCCGTATGCATCGTTTTGATGAAGAGGCCGGGGAATCCCCTCTTTTCAAAAAAAAAAAAAAAGCTTCAGCCCGCCCGACCAGCACGTAGTATCACTTGATACGGCAGTAGTATTCACTTGATACAATATTAATGGATCTGCAGAACTAATAGACAGCAATACTAATTATTGAAAGAGAGTAATTTTGGTTTGTATGTCTCCAGGTCAATTTGCAAAGGCAGTGGTAGAGTTTTTAAGCAGTTATGCTTATACCGTATTGAGTATGTTCATGTAATATGACTGCAAGATAGATAATGTACTCCCTCTATCCCATAATATAAGACGTTATTGCATCCAATGTAATATTATGGGACGGAGGGAGTATAATATTAGCACAATGAATCGACAAAGTTCAACTATGTCGGGACTTGGGACATTGATATGACCTAGTATCAGATATAGAACGATAATGTATAATATCAACACAAGGAAATCAACTAAGTTAAACTGTGTAGGTACATGAATCAAATCTATCCGACATAAAATGATTGACAGGTTGAATTCGCGCTGAGGCTTGATCAACTTCCACGATGCAACGAAAATAGTGTCAGTTGACATATTCTTTGAATGAGATCAAACTATAACGAGTAGTACCTTCGTTGCAGATGTTTTGCAATGATAGGAATAATTGCAAATTCTCATACCTCAGCTATTAATTGGCATAGTTAAGATCGAAAGTGGCATGCTTTCCTTTGAAATACAAGATTTTCATTCAAGGTACAAGGAATGTTTATGTGGTGCAGCACCACAAGAAATGTCGATCAAGTTTCTCATATCCAAAGATATTTTAGAAATTATAATAACATTTGCCACATTTATCATTTGATGGCGGAAACCAGAGATTTGCCTTGTACAATATAAATCAGCCATAAATTATCCTATTTTAGTTGTCATTTCAGACTAGGATACAATCTCTTGTACATTTCTAATACCATTCTTTTTCTAGTACTATGCTTCAAAAGAATTGGAAAACAAAGTATCATGAAAGTAAACTTTTCATGGCAGATTAATTACGGTCAAAGTTTAAATTATTGAACTTGAATTTTTTGCAGATATTGAACTTGATTTTTAACATGTACATAATTTGCAATACATACTTTGAACGTTATTTTTCTAGTTCTATGTTTCTGAAATATTTTAATACTACTCCCTCTGTAAACAAATATAGGACATGTATATAACTGAAGCACACTTTCATAAAAAGTTTACCGATTTTTTTGTGACAAATCTGATGGTCCAGTGTTTGAAATGTTGATCATGTGCATTACAGATATGGTGACACATATATGTATTCGAGTGCCCAATCTCATTCTAAATTGCATCATGACTTCAGTTTATGTTAGCTCAACTCTTAACTCATTCATATGAATGAAACCAAATAGAGAGTAGGGTCAAGTAAGTGTTATGCCAATACAAACATGTACTCCTCTCCTTGAGCTCCGTTGCCCTACCGATTTAATTACTTGTTTCCCGGTGATTGTCATCAGCAAGGATGGTAACCCTTGTTAACGTTCCTTTGTGGGTTGTAATAGTGGCAGTCTCTATAGACTAATAGTACCTCCCCCCCCCCCCCCCCCCGCCATATCAAAGCAATCAGTCTTCCCCTTCGTTGCAAAATCATCTTCAATTGCAAAGATCTTAACCATATATAGACAATTTTGATGTAAAACTTGTTAATTCAACCGTCTTGAGTATCATGGATCTTCCTAAACCGCTAGCATGTATATGAAACAATTATATATATGTGTACTTGTATCAATAAAGTTGCATAGTAATATTTAGCTGGGAACTAGTGGGACGAGGATAATAAACTTCAAATCCATATTGACTCACGCACCATATACACTTCTGGGAGCACCTTCGAGAGACTGAGTTGGCAAATATTGAGATTAACACCTCGTAGTCGAGAACATTGTCTCCCAATGAATGAACATCGCCGGAAAGCCTAGAAAAAATCTAGGAAGATTCGAGCACCCGTGTCAAGTCTAGGACTGAACCTAGGCACGCTCATTCCAACACAATGAAACTAAACATCTGAGCAACGCTCAATTCGCAAGTACGATTCTGTTTTCAAAATGACCAAATCGAGTTTTTTAGGGGAGGATCAAATTGAGTTGAGTTACTTTTGTCCACTAGGCTAAAAAACATGGATTAAAGGTGGCCTTGGACCGGGTTTGTCCCAGGCTGACCCATCAAGCATGAACAGGCGCCAATCAAAACCACCCTTGTGTTTTCTTCGTACTCCTTTAAGCGCAAAATTATTCCACCAAAATAAAGCACGAAATCCCTTTTCTCACCATGAAGCTTGTTCGTGATGTTGGTCGATCAGCGTCACTCCTTAGCCTTCTGTTCTTTCCCCTCAGCCATTGTTCCAATTTGCAACACACAATCCCCGCTGCTCCGTCCTGATAGAGGGATCGGCCGGCCACGCCGTCCTGAACATGGTCGAGCAACCGGTCGTGGTGGAGAGGCAACATCTCTCTTATCATCATCAAAACAGAGCAGCAGTTACATTGCTTAATTAATCTACAGCTCATACATATAGGACAGAAACTTAGAGAGTAAAAACTAAGAACAGAAGAGTATCGATGGTTTAATTAGCCAGCTCACTTACAAGATATAGCCAAGCGACCAGGATGCAAGCATCCAGGACGAGAAAGCAGCAACGAGACGACACGCACAAGAGCACGATTTTTGGTTTGCATGCTTTAGCCTGATTTGACATCGAGCATAGCCTTCCCGCTCTGCGGTGTGTCACAACTCACAACTCACAACAAGATTGCGCCCATGAGGACAAGGGAACAGCGGAGAAAGAGGCTGCAGAAGGACGGCAGCAGGAGTGGAAGAAGAAGAAGAAGAAGAAAGTGGGAGGAGCTATCGATAGTGTGGTTGATTATTGGCTTATCTATGCGTTGGAGGGTTGGAGCAGATGTCTTATTCTCTTATTTTGCCCGGGTTCTTGGGGAGGGGAAACTAAGGTCGACAGAGGGAGATCCCTAGGTGGCATCTCTCACTGTGTCTCTCTCTCCTATAGACAGGAGGCAAACCTGATGGTCTCGGCACGCGTGATGTTTCTTTCCGTCTCTTTTGAACAAAATGATTCAAAGTTCATGTGCTAAAGGCTGCAGAGTGCAGATATTCCTTCCTTTTTCAAGAGAAGACAACATGGGAACAAGAATCGAAATGCATTTCAGGTCATGTGCCTATGGATAAAATGGGAGGATAAGGACAAGCTTTCGTTATTATCCCCAAGAAGATAAAGCAAACCAAATAGGAGCGGTCGTTTCAGCTGTGGTGTACGAACATGAAATCTACAGAAGAACTAGTACTTGCACGGTTTTGACTTGTCCGCGAATGACTAGTAACATAGTATGTTTTTTGAGCATATTAGTTTTTTCCTATGTTAAACTTTACCCATTATTCTATGAAAATATAGCAACATCAATGATAGCAAATAAATACAATGTATAAATAAATTTATGTCATGATCGATAGAATGATACAGTAGTATTTTGTACTGTAGTTGTTGATGTATATTTTCAATAACTTGATTGAACACAGTTTATCTTAGGGCAAAACTAATATGCAATAAATTTCTAGATGGAGGGAGTAGTCTAACTAGGATTTACATGGCTGGATCTCACCATTGACTCGCAGGTAAGAACCAGTTGCGGCGGATTTCACAGCACAAGAGGAAACAAGAGAATGGTGGACGAGATTTTAGCTACCAAATAAACATTTGTTTTATTGAGAGGGGTTGCCGTTTGTTTGCGGTTACCATGTCTACCTATATAGATTTTGAATGAAAAATTGATTTTAGTTTCCATAGTCATTTGAAATTCCTGTAACCATTAGGTAACCATAAAATTACAAGGAAATTTGTGCAGAATTATTGGGCCAGCTAATCTAATGCAATGCAATGGAACATGGTTGAAACCCATAGGAATTTTATACACTGTCGAGGATACTACTTTGCTATGTGCATAATCACATGCTTGTAGGGTTTCAACCATGTTCCATTGTATTGCATTAGATTAGCTGGCCCAATAATTACGTTCTTACGCACATAGCAAAGCAGTATCATCGACAGCGTATAAAATTCCATAGGGTTGATAGATAAAAATGAAAGTTTCAACGAGTGATTAACTACAAATATTAGAATCAACGGAGCAGTACGTAAATACGTGTTGATTACTGGAACTGGAGGCTTAAGGGCGTGTTCGGTCATTTATTTTTTATATAAAAGATGAGCCCAATTGTGTATGCCAGAAAGAACCACGTGACAAAGTCGGATAGGAATAAAACATGATTACCTTGTAGGGCCATGAGTGCACAAATGACAAATGGTGTAAAGTTGGAGCCACGCTATAGATCATAAGACAACGGACACATGGATTGTGGGTTAGTCCAGTGGGCTTCCTCGCAACGGACACATGGTCCGCGACTTCGGCTATGCGGGCGGCGAGGTCTCGGTGGACGTCTACTACGGTGGGTCGGGGTGCCCCGTCACCCGGCGTGCCTGCTTCGATGAAGTCCGACGCCTTCTCCGGCTGCGGGCGCTCCCCTGGCCAGGTCTTTGGCCAGGTGGTTGGGACGGGGTGGGATCGGGGGAAACCCTTGGCCGTTGGCGGAGGCCACGACAATGGCGGCGCCTTGTGGGCGTCGGTTCCCTTCTTGGAGGCCTTGTCGAGGTCCTATCCCTTTTCTCATTGTGCTCTTCATTTGGGCGAAAGCTCTAGTTCCCCTTGCGGGCGACGGCGTCGTACCTTCGTCGCGCTCCTTCTTGAAGGCGTCGCCTGGGATCCCCGAAAGCACGGTGCCCGCTTCGTGGTGCGTGTGAGGTGTTTGGTGGCGGCAATGTGTGCGGCGATTTATCTATTCTACCGCTGATCTTCATCTTGTGGTAGCGCTCCATCTGCTTGGTGATGTTCTACCGTAGGTGGTGGTCGTCATTTGGCGTCATGGTGGCGTTGATGGCGGAGGGTCTGCCAAGGTTGGCACCTCAATCTGCTTGGAGATGGACCAGTGGAAGATGGTGGAGACGACACCTGTGAGTGCGTCAGACCGGTTTATGCCCCAGACCCGGTATGTGGCTAGGCCTGGGATTCCAGCTTTTGATGTTAGGTTTAGGTGAGCGGTCTGGGTAGTGGCCCAGTTAGCACCTCTTCATCATATGGTTAGGAGTAGCGGCATATGTTGCCTAGTTGGTGAATTCAGGCTTATTGTTGTAACACTTTGTAAGGTCCTCGAGAATAATCAATAAAGTGGCCGTATGTCTACCAGATGCAGAAGTCGGGGGTCATCCTCCTTTTCTAAAAAAAAACTGGACACCTGACTGAATAAATACCTTATTAGAAAAAAGAAAAAAGGACCAACCTCCTTAGATTTTTTGTAAAATATTTTTTGATTCAACAAAATAAAATAAATGATATGGAAAATAAAGTTCACGTATATACTTTTAGAATTTATCAACGTCTAAAATACCGTTTATGTATGCGATGAAGGGATATAAATAGGAGTAAATAACTACATAGGATGAAAACAAATATTAATACATTCTTCATTATCTAGGCAACGTCGAATTACAGTGACGACTGTGTTGTTAAGAGATTGACTATTCCTAATTTCTTGTAGTTATCTACATGGCTATGTTTTCAATCCATTTTTGGTCATCACTATAGCATCTGGAGCCGCATGCACTTATGGCCTCTAGGTGCAGCCGACTGGAATCAGTTGCGTAGGGTTTATTCAACAAGTTTGGATGGTGAGCCACTCGTAGATTCTCATAACGAGTCATATAATCTTGGGTCTGACCGGTTGTGGCTGTATTTTCTTTTATTTATTTTTTACCGTTTGGTACTCAATGACTTGAACTTGTTTCACCTTTAATAATATAATTGTGTGCATCCTTGTGATATAGAGGCCGAGGTAAGGGCATCTCCCACGCCGTCCCCCAAAACGTATGCATATGTCTGGACTGCTGTCTGGACATAGTTTGCCATCCAACGTGGACACGTATTTGTCCGTGGACACGTCCTCTTGTCCAAATCTCGCAGACTGGGCTCAAACCAGGGGAGGTTTGTGGTATCCGGACTTCCACCACATAGGACTCCGACACCCCCGGGACACTCAAATCCCCCTCCCAGACCATTTTTGTTTCACTGCAACCCCCACCCCTCTCTACATCTATAGCCTCCTTGTCCCCCACCTCCGTTGTGCCTCTCCGGCCGCCGCATAGGCATTGCTGGACGTCGCAACCCCAACCCACGTGCCTGCCTACCTTGGACTATGAAGCCATCCACCCGTGATTCGTCCACGGTCAGGCAACCTCCGCCCCCTGCCGATGTCATCCATGGCGGACACCATGCTCGACAGGTGGTCGGTCAAATTCCACGGAGCTTTTTTTCACCTCTTGTTCCTTCCTAGAGTAAGCACAATGGCTGGGTACTCGATGATGGAGGATGAGTTGTTGTGTGATGCGTGGTTGGTCGTATCTGTGGACTTTGTAGACATGAGGCAAGGGGCTCGAGCTTTTGCCAAAATGTGCACTCTTCATTTCGTGAGCAAAAGCACTTTGCACCCTACGACATGCACGTGATTCATGAATGTAATGTGAAGCCGCTAGCCCATCGGTGGTACACAATCTCCAACGCCGTCATGAAGTATGGCGGTGTGATTGCACAAGTGGAGAGAAGGTGCCACTGGGTGCGTCAACCATAAGATCGCAAGTTTTGCTTATTGCTCTACAAGTTGGTCAATTCATTGATTCACTCTATGTTGCAACTTGATAAACATCACTTTTTATAGCCCGGATGCGATTTTGTATTGTACCACAGAACCAAGAGCGGGCCAGTTACGCCCATACATTGTTGAATGATGGTCAAGGGGCACAATGTGTGAAACGACATGTGCCGATTCTGGATCGAGTATCGTTGAATTCAAAATCAGTGAATTCGTAAAAACTTGTTGAACATCCGATTATCTCGAATGTAATATTTATATTTAAACTATTGTTGTATTAGGGATATTTGTGGGTTATTTATGGATGAATTATGCTATATTCCATAATTATTTTGAATTTTGTGGTTTAGAAAAAAAAGGCGGATGTTTAGGGGCATACTTGGATGGCCGGCTTTCATATTCATGTCTGTGAACAAATCCGGACCAGTCTGTGGACAACATTGTGTCTGTTTTCAGGGTTGGCGTTCGAGGTGCCCTAACCTTTTTTCAAAAAAAGGTATGTATATATATTGTGTCTCAAGTTTGACGTTGGAGATGCCCTAACCTTTTTTCAAAAAAGTATGTATATTGGGCCCGGCCTTTCACCACTCTGATGTGTCCGAAGGTAGGATAGACGCGAACCAATTTGTGGTTGGATAATTAGAGGGACTGTGGTATCCCGAGCCCATCAGGGTTCAAATCATGGTGCTCGCATTTATTTCTGGATTTATTTCAGAATTTCCGGCGATGCACATTCAGTGGGAGGAGACGTTCCCGTCGACGACGAGGTGCCTATGGCGACTTTGTAAATTTTAAGATGATATGCCGGCTCAGTCTTTCGGAGGTGCTCACAGGGATAGAGTGTGCGTGTGTACGTTCATAGAGGTGAGTGTATGCGTATGTATATGAGCGCTTGCGTCTGTACTGTGTTAAAAAAAAATAGGATAGACTTTACTTAGTGCGACCAACTGTAGAATGGTGCATCATTATAGCCCGGCACAGTAGAACGCAGCCTCTGTGTGGACGAGGAGAGTGCGATGCGAGGACGGCGGAGCGGGGCCCGGGACAAAGCCGACGTTTTCGGGAGGGTCCAAACTAGAGCGTGCCGCGCGGGGCAGGCGCGTGCAGGCATGCATGCCATGCACTCTCGCCTCCACCTGCAAGGCTGCTGCCTGCAGTGCCCAGCCTCCCCTAGCTACTTGACGTCCCATCATCAGTGAGCGGACCGCGCGCGGGTGCGTCGCGTTCCATTGGCCAAAACCCAGAAGCTTCCTTTGTCCTCCAAACCGGGCATAACGTTCAGCGCGTCGAAGCACACGACTGTTTGAGGCCGCGACCCTTTTTTTTTTCGAAAAAACTTTCAATCTATTCATCTTCAATCATGGCAGTACAACGAACACCAGAAATAAAAATTACATTCAGATCCGTAAACCACCTAGCGACGACTACAAGCACTGAAGCGAGCCGAAGGCGCGCCGCCGTCATCACCCCTCCATCGCCGGAGTCGGGCACAACTTGTTGTAGTAGACAGTCGGGAAGTCGTCGTGCTAAGGCCCCATAGGACCAGCGCACCAGAACAGCAACCGCCGCCGATGAAGAATAACGTAGGTTGGAAGGATTCAACCCGAAGACACACGAACGTAGAAGAACAACGACGAGATCCGAGCAAATCCACCAAAGATAGATCCGCCGGAGACACACACTAGTAGAAAAGGGGGCAATGGTCCAGGGTGGGTTAGCCCATTAGTCCCGGTTCAATCTAGAACCGGGACCAAAGGGGGCATTGGACCCGGTTCGTGAGCCCAGGGGACCGGCCGGGCCACGTGGGCCATTGGTCCCGGTTCGTCTGGACCTTTTGGTCCCGGTTGGTGGGACGAACCGGGACCAATTGGCCTCGCTCCTGGCCCACCATCATTGGTCCCGGTTGGTGGCATGAACCGGGACCAAAGGTGCCCATTTAGTCCCGGTTCATGCCACGAACCGGGACCAGTTGTTGGGGATATTGCTATTTGGGGTAAACCGGCCTACAGGGCCCGGGTTAGCTCCGTCAATGGACCCAAGATGTTAAAGCCCAAGGAGAAATAGAAGGACCCAAGGCCTATAATCGGTTTAAAGGTTTATGGCCGTAAACCGGCCTGAGGTAAACTTGCATTGTAAGTTAGGAATAGAGAGACCAACCCGGGCACGTTTATGAACCGGAGGTTGGGATTTTGTAGACCGACGGGCGTCACCTGTGTATATAAGGGGACGACCCGACGGCGGTTTAAGGACAGAGAACAACAACTCGAGGTTTAGGCGAAGCTTATCGCTCCCTAGCCCTCGAAACACATCAATCCCATCACAACTAGACGTAGGCTTTTACCTTCATCGAAGGGGCTGAACTAGTATAAACTCTGTGTCCTTGCGTCCGTTTTAACCCCTTCAAGTTAACCCGTTGCGATGGCTCCACGACTAAGTCCTTTTGCTAGGACATCTGCCGTGACAAATCCACGACAGTTGGCGCCCACCGTGGGGCTATCGTGAGATGGTTTCAAGTTCTTGGAGGTCCGCTTTGAAGGACTCGAGGGCTACGCTGTGGGCCGGATGACCAAAAGTCGTCGCGGAAAACTCTACATCGACAGCACAGGCTGGGGCCCCGACGCCGGCTCGATCGAGTACGGGTACCGGGTCCCTTTTGGCGGCATCCATGTTTTCATCGGCAAGATCGGTGAACCGGGCCCCGAGCTGGGCATCTGCACCGACCTCGTCGAGACAGCTCAGTGCACGAGATCGACCCTGGCTAAACCGACCAGGAAGCGCGCCTTCGTGGGAGTCATCCACGGAGGGAGCTACGAGGAAGGATCCGAATCCGGTGGCGAAACCGCCATCTACTCCGGCGATGAGACGTCAACCGGGGAAACCGAGTCTCTATACCAGCTGCAAGACGATCGGATTGGGGGCAGCTCCGATGGCGACAGTATTCCGGACCCCTCTGATCTGCCCTATCGAGTTGGGATCTTCATGGCTGGAACACAGGCGGCGCCGCATTCATCAACGGCGGCAGCAGTGATCTCCGGATCGGCAGCAGCAACAGCTGCGCGGGCAGGAGGCCCTGCGGACTCACCAGCCCAAGTATTATCAGACCTGTTTGACGCACTGGCAGCGCTCATGGCGGAAGCCAACCCGGTGGATCAGGAGGTTCACAATGCCGAGATTGCCAAAGTGAGAGAACAGATCACTCAAGCTAAAGCGGAGCTGGCAGCAGAAGAGGCCAGGATGACGGCAGAGCGTGCCGCTTTAGATGCACAGGCTTACAGGCTCATGATGGACCAGAATGCATCTCAGGAAGTCCTGAAGAGGAAATTCCGATCTCGATTGCCCGCAGCCCTCGACGCCAGAAATCTCTTCAACACCCCGGGAGTAAACCGTGCGGAAGCGACAGTTGGCGCCCCGGTTCAGCACCGTATAATAAATCTGCCTCGTCACAACACTGGTACGCCACAGGCCGTGCCGACACCATCGGGCCATTATTCCAACCCGATGGATAACCTCGTTGCGGCGGCAGCTCGGTTGGAAGCCATTCCGATCGAAGGCGATTCACCGCAGGATGTAGAGACACGCCGAGTCAAGGAGCTCCTTAGGACCGCTTTGGCCCAACAAGAAGCATATTCGCAAAGCCGTGATCGGATTCACTCCACCCCTCGCCCCAGCAGGAGCTATAATAGGCGCATGGAGGAACCGGCTGTTTCAAGTAATGCCAGGCGTGAAGCGCTCCACGGCAACAATCCGGCGGGCGTCGACAATGCTCAGGAGAATGTGGATCGCGCCCGTGCGCAGGAGGCCGGATTAGCAGCGCAGCATCAGGCTCGTCAGCTTACACCTATCCTCCCAACTGCTACGATCGAACCAGGGGTGGTTTCTAGTTCTTTGGGAGTACTGTGCCTTGTTCCCGCTTTACGCAACGTACGCCTGCCTAAAGACTTCAAAGGCCCCCGCAAGGTACCAAACTACACGGCAGATCAGCCTCCGGAGACATGGGTGGAGAGTTATGAGATGGCTATGGAGATGCTGGATGTGGATGACACGGCGTGTGCGAAATATTTTACCATGATGTTAGAAGGGACGGCCCGGACTTGGCTAAAGAGCCTACCGCCTAATTCCATCAACTCGTGGGCCCAGTTGCGAGCCCGGTTTATCAAGAATTTCAAGGACACGT
Source organism: Aegilops umbellulata (assembly GCA_032464435.1). Classification (NCBI taxonomy): domain Eukaryota; kingdom Viridiplantae; phylum Streptophyta; class Magnoliopsida; order Poales; family Poaceae; genus Aegilops; species Aegilops umbellulata. The sequence continues at coordinate 268,224,840 of CP136059.1, read as the reverse complement.
GCAAACAGCCAATGTCGATAGTCGACCTAGCAGCTTGCGTTCAGCAAGAAGGGGAGTCAACTAACCATTGGGTACGCCGGGTATCAGAAGTTTTGCACTCGTCAGATCGCATCAACGCAGACACCGCCGTAGTGCTGTTGGAAGGCACTGTCGGTTTGGCCCTTTGAAGCTAAAGTTAGGCCGGATGAAGCGTGATTGCACGGATATGGGAACGCTCATGACCGCTTTAGTAAAGTATGCGGATTCTGAAAGTACCAAGGATCCTGACTCTGGTGACGACAAAGCAGGGAAGGGAAGGAAGAATAGCAACACCAAAGGCCAGCAGCATCAACCAACAGGCAATGGAGGCGGAGGTAAGCGTAAACCGGATGGGAGCACGGATTTTGTGGCCAACACCAGTGCACAGAACAAGGGCCAGCGACGTAAGGGGAAACAGTCAGGTTTTCGCGGAAATCCCGGTCCTAATCCGGAGCGTTTGAACTTTTTCTTAAACCAGCCCTGTCCGAAGCACGGAACAAAAGAGGAGCCAGCAACCCATCTTTGGAAGGATTGTTACATCATGAGGGAATTCAAAAGCTCAAACATTTTCCAATATGATCACGGCCCTGACGGCGGTTCAGGTTCCGGATCAGGGTACGGCGGCGGAAATTCTGGTCCAGGGTTCCATGGTAATCCGAGCGGACAGAACAGCCAAAATAATCAAGGCAATCAAAGTGGTCACAGCCAGCAGCAACAGCAGCAATCAGGTTATCAGAGCAACCCGAAACAGTTGAGTGGCGGACAGTACCATGTTTTTACTACAAGCTTGGATAAACGGGATAGAAAGCTTCAGAGGCGGGCAGTTAGTGCTGTTGAACCGGCCACGCCTCACTATCTGCGCTGGTCGGAACAACCAATCATATGGAGCCGAGAAGATCATCCTCCCAGGGTTTATAATCCGGGTCAGTTAGCATTGGTGGTGGCGCCTCAGGTGGGAGGTTATAAGCTCACCAAGGTACTCATGGACGGAGGGAGCAGCATTAACATCTTGTATTATGAGACCTTCCGTCGCATGGGACTGGTGGATAAGGATCTCAAACCGACCAATACAGTGTTCCACGGGGTGGTGCCTGGCAAGTCTGCGTACCCTGTTGGTAAGATAGCCCTTGAAGTGGTCTTCGGCGATAGTCATGATTCCAGATCAGAGACGCTGACGTTTGAAGTGGTTAAAATCCAAAGTCCATACCACGCTTTGTTCGGACGGCCAGCCTATGCAAAATTTATGGCACGGCCCTGCTATGTACATCTGCAACTCAAGATGCCGGGTTACAAGGGCACTATAACGGTTCATGGGAGCCGTCGAATCGCTTTGGAATGCGAGGAAGGAGATGCGACTTATGCGGAATCGGTTTGTGCTACGGAGGAGCTAAAGCAGTACAAAGACAGTGTTGATCCGGAGGACATGACGTCATTAAAGAAGCCAACTACGGACCACGATCCGGCCTTGAAGTTCAAATCAGCTGCCGAAACTAAGCTTGTTGACTTCGTACTTGGCGATTCGTCCAAGCAGTTCAGCATCAGTGCAAACTTGGATCCAAAATAGGAAAGCGCGCTCATCGAGTTCATCCGTGAGAATCGGGACATCTTTGCATGGAAGCCGTCTGACATGCCTGGTGTACCGAGGCGACTCGCTGAGCACACCCTTAATGTGGATCCTAAGTATAAACCGGTAAAACAGTTCCTACGCCGGTTTAACAAAGAAAGACGTAAAGCGATTGGTGAGGAAGTAGCCAGGCTCCTGGCAGCTGGTTTTATTATCGAGGTTTTTCATCCCGAGTGGCTTGCTAATCCGGTGCTGGTTCTTAAGAAAAACGGCACCTGGCGCATGTGTGTGGATTACACAGACTTGAATAAAGCTTGTCCAGCGGATCCTTTTGCTCTCCCCCGTATTGATCAAATCATTGATGCTACGGCAGGTTGCGAGCGCTTGAGTTTTTTGGATGCCTATTCGGGTTATCATCAGATCAAGATGGCAGTTAAGGACCAGGAGAAGACGGCGTTCATTACTCCCTTTGGAGCCTTCTGCTATGTTTCTATGCCCTTCGGGCTTAAGAGTGCGCAGGCTACTTATCAACGGTGTGTGCAAAATTGCCTCCACGAACAAATTGGTCGTAATGTACATGCCTATGTGGATGACATTGTGGTCAAATCACGAAAGAAGGAGACCCTGGTTGACGATTTGAAGGAAACCTTCGATAACTTGAGAGTGTACCAAATGATGCTCAACCCAGCTAAATGTGTTTTCGGTGTACCGGCAGGCAAGTTGTTGGGATTCTTAGTGTCCCATAGAGGAATTGAGGCCAATCCGGAAAAGATCACAGCCATCACCTCCCTGGCCAAACCGAAATGCGTCAATGATGTTCAGCGCGTGGCTGGGCGGATTGCTGCGTTAAGCCGGTTTATCAGCCGCCTCGGTGAAAAGGCAATCCCCTTGTATCAAATGCTCAAGAAGACAGATCAATTTGTCTGGAGTCCGGAGGCTGATAAAGCGTTTGAGGACTTGAAGCGGCAGTTAGTCAATCCGCCAGTGTTGGCAGCCCCTGTAGATAAAGAGCCACTCCTGTTATATGTTGCTGCGAACGCCAGAGCGGTCAGTGTGGCGATTGTGGTGGAACGCAAGGAGGCTGGGAAGGAGCATCCGGTTCAGCGACCGGTTTACTATATCAGCGAAGTGCTTATTGAGTCCAAGCAAAGGTATCCGCATTGGCAGAAGCTGGTATATGGTGTTTTTATGCCAAGCCGGAAGCTGAAGCAATATTTTCAAGGGCACCCCATCACGGTGGTCAGTTCTGCTCCTTTGGGTGACATCATACAGAACCGGGAGGCGACCGGTCGGATTGCCAAGTGGGCTATCGAGCTTGGGCCGCACGGTTTAAGATACGTACCCAGGACGGCCATAAAGTCACAAGCACTTGTCGACTTCATAAACGATTGGACAGAGTTACAAGCACCTGAGGAGAAGCCAGATAACACATATTGGACTATTCATTTTGACGGATCAAGACAATTGGAAGGCTCGGGGGCTGGAGTCATTTTAACTTCCCCACGAGGAGACAAGTTTTGTTATGTCCTCCGTTTAATGTTCCCCTGTACAAACAATGCGGCTGAGTATGAAGCTTTGCTTCATGGTCTTCGGATGGCTAAAGAGATGAATCTGAGCCGAGTTAGGTGCTTTGGTGATTCGGATCTAGTGGCTCAGCAAGTATCCGGCACCTGGGATTCTAAGGACCCGCTCATGGCTGCATACCGTCGTGAAGTAGATATGGTGGCAGGGCATTTCAAAGGCTATCAAGTGGACCATGTGGACCGCAGAAAGAATGAGGCAGCGGACGCTTTAAGCCGCTTGGGCTCTCAGCGTAAACCGGTCCCACCCAATGTTTTCTTGGATGTATTGTATCACCCATCGGTACAGCTACCCGGTGAACTGGAGTTGGCTATTCCTGATCCGGAGGCTCAATTAGTGGCGGCTCTTCACGTCACCCCGGATTGGACGCTTCCTTATCTGGCATATATGAACCGGGGTGAGTTGCCAGAAGACGAAAGCTTGGCTCGGCAGATAGTACGGCGGTCCAAGTCTATGACCATTCTCAAAGGGGAGCTACATCATCGCAGCGTGTCAGGAGCGCTGCAACGGTGCGTATCCCCTGAGGAGGGGTGCGAGATATTACGTGAAATACATGAAGGGGATTGTGGCCACCACGCCGGTTCAAAATCATTGGTGGCTAAAGCGTTCCGCCACGGTTTCTACTGGTTAACTGCTCATGCTGATGCAGAAGACCTGGTCAGGTTATGTGATGGTTGCCAGAAATTTTCCAGACGAGCGCACATACCGGCTCAAGAATTGAGGATGATTCCAATTACTTGGCCGTTTGCGACTTGGGGGCTCGATATGGTTGGACCTTTTAAACGTTCCAAAGATAAGAAGACCCACCTATTGGTGGCGGTTGACATATTTACAAAGTGGGTGGAGAACCTGTCAGTAAATGTGATGCGGCCACGGCGGTTTGGTTTATAAAGAAGGTGATCTTCCGGTTTGGCTTTCCACACAGCATCATCACAGATAATGGTACCAATCTATCCAAAGGGGCCATGAAAGAGTTCTGCGCACGGGAGCATATACGGCTTGATGTTTCTTCGGTAGCTCACCCACAATCTAATGGTCAAGCAGAACGAGCGAATCAAGAGATCTTGAGAGGTATCAAACCCCGGCTTCTGGTCCCTTTGCAAAGGACGCCGAGTTGTTGGGTTGAGGAGCTACCGTCTGTATTATGGAGCATCAACACCACGCCTAACAGATCCACGGGGTTTACGCCGTTTTTTATGGTCTATGGAGCAGAGGCGGTTCTCCCAAGTGATATACGACATGATTCACCTCGTGTGGCAGCGTATGTTGAAGCGGACAACGAGCAGGCACGACAGAACGCTCTTGACTTGTTGGATGAGGAACGTGACTTAGCAGCTGCCCGTTCAGCGATTTACCAGCAAGATCTTCGCCGTTACCACAGCCGTCGGGTTAAGACCAGAACCTTTCAGGAGGGGGATTTGGTGCTCCGGCTCATCCAGGATCAGTCTGATCAGCATAAATTATCCCCGCCTTGGGAAGGACCTTTTGTGGTCAGCAGGAATCTGAATAACGGATCATACTACCTGATTGATATTCGAGAGCGCAAAGATTCACGCACATCAGAGGAGGAGACCAACAGGACGTGGAACATAGCTCATCTTCGACCTTATTATACATGAGCCTTGGGCTCTGTTTATGTACATATCATGACCATGTATATATTATGATCAATATAATAAACCGGAGCCTCGAGTAAAGCGGGGTCTCTGCTGTTCTTCACATCATGCGTGGTTACATGGAGTTGATTCGCTTTAGTGCAACCTCCGGTTTACCCCTTGAGGTCGCTTCACAGAAGATCAACAAAGTCAGTTGGGGACCTAGTCGACCTGAACCATAAGCTACACCTCCGGGGAGCTTGGTCATGTCTTGACGACGGTAATGCCTTCTGGCTGGCACATTTGCCACTAAGTCAGTTGGGGACCTAATCGACTTGAACCGTAGTTACACCTTATGGGAGCTCGGTCATGTCTTGATGATGGTAATGCCTTCTGATCGGCTTTTAAATAGCCAATAAGTCATTTGGGGGCTTGGTCGTGTCCGAACCAACGCAATGCCACTTGATCGGCCCTAGGCCACTGAGTCACTTGGGGGCTTGGTCGAATCCGAACCAATGCAATGCCATTTGACGGGCATATTTGCCACGATTCAGTTAGGAACCTAGTCGACTTAAACCGTAGCTACACCTCTTGGGGGCTTGGTTTCTTTTGTCTTGACGATGGTAACGCCTTCTGAACGGTTCATAGCAACCACTTTTTGCATGCGTTTTACTATCGCGTTTTCCTCTCGTATTTGGTTTTTTGTTATCTTATTGTGGTGTTTTTGTTCTTCGGAACGACAAATACTTTTAAACCGATTCAGCTGACACAGCCTGGTCCGTTTTTTTAACCCGGAGGCAAGTTGGCCGGTTTGGCAAAGGCGCAACACGGTTCGTATGGTCGGAAGACCGTCCTTTGTACCCAGTAAGGACAGGAAACACAAGTTGGAAAAAGTCAATGGCAAGGGCATCAGTACCCGTGCACAAAGGCGCATTCAAACACAGAGGTATTAACTATCTTATTACAAGGCAGCGTAGTGCCTGAATATATTGTTTTTTGACAGATTAACGTCACCAATTAAGGTGAACCGGAGCTTTGATTACGCCTGTTCGCCGCCTCGGTTCGAAGGTTGTGGATCATCTTGCGCCGCTTCAGCCTTCTCATGGCTACCCATTGGCTGGAAATCAGCAGTAGTCCAGTCGATTCCCATTAACGCTTGAAAGACAGCTTCTTCATGAATCAGCAAAGACGGTTCAATGTCAGGGGCGTAGGTATGCTTACGGATTGGAGGAATAAGGTTTTCCGCTTCAGGGATCGGGGCAGCTATTCGCTTGTTCTGGTTATCATATTGGGCCTGGTAATGTGTCAGATCTGCTTCTTCAGCCAATTGACAAGCTAGGGGGCGCACCGCCCGGTTTATCGCCCTCAAGTCATTTTCGCCAAAGTCTGAACCGTCTTCTTTCAAGCTGGGATATCCTTGTGCCGCTTCGACAGGATCAAAGTCTGGTACCCACGCTTTGGCCCGGATCAAGGCAGTGATGGCTCCGGTTCGAGCAGCTGATCTTTTTAACTCTTCAATCCGGGCAGGAAGCATGGATAACCTTTTTAACGTGTATTGAATCAGAGACGGTGCGGGGTTGTTATGCGATGCAGTGGTGATAGTTCTCTGTGCTCCGGTATACAACTGTTCAATCAAGGTATAAGCAGCTTTGAGTTTCATCCGCACATCAGAACCCAAGTGTCCAATACGTGTGCCTGCAGTGTTTCAAGATGGATTACAAACCGGACACAGGATATAGCAGACAAAGTGCAAAGTGGAGGAAGGGCATCAAAAGAAATTTACCAAAGACGGCAGAGGTCATGGAGTGTATTTGTCGCTTTACGGTGGATAATTCATCAACCACCGGTTTGAGAGCAGCTTCGGCGTTTTCAGCCCTCTTAATCAAAAGAGCTTTTTCAGTAGCCCAATCAGCTTGTTCCTTTTTGCGGGTTTCTTTCAGCTGTTCCATAACGGTTAAGGCATTGGTCAATTCTTCCTTCGCTTTGGCAGTTTCAGCCTGCTGGGTCTTTAGGATTTCCTGAAGGTCCGAGACTTGTTTCTCTTTGGTCTTCAGATCCCCCTGCAGCAGGTCATCAGCAGTGTTCAGAAAATATTGCACGGTTTGGAAGTATCAACCACACAAGCAAGTTATGTGCTCGATACTTGGGGGCTAATGCGTACTTGATCTTAACGCATGTTTTACATGACAAAAGTCCCAAGATTAATACAAGTATTTAAACTTGGCACTTGGGGGCTAATGGTTATTTGATGATGTTTTCTGGTTACGACCTATATGGAAGCCCTGTTTTTTGTCAAACCGGACCGTGGTTGTCAAGGTAGCATGATTCGGATTACCATCTCGGATTGGAAGAAATTGAGAAGCTAAGTTGCAATAGAATGAAGCACAAGAGAGTTACCTCAAGTTTTTCTTTCATCATCCTGATCATGCCAGCTTCATAATCGCGACTGGTGTACAGTCGGTTCAGGTACCCAGAATAAAGATCTTGGGCGCTTAAAGCGGCATACGTTGAGGAATCAACGTCCCATTTGCCCTTCATGGCCGAGATTTCTTCCTTAGCAGTATGCTTGGCTAAGGTAGCAGAGTTTCCCGGTTCAGAGCGACCAATGCCAGTAATCACCACATCATCATCTTTGGAATCGCTGCTCTGCATTGGCACTGACGGTTTATCAACAGTTCCAGAAGGGTGGATGGATTCCTCAACCCGAACAGGACTGGCAGGCTGATCGGTACGGCTGGCAGGATTGGTAGGCCTTTCTTCAGCATAGGCGTCATCTTGTGGAGGTAGATAATTCTGAATGTCTTCACGAACTAGAGCATCAGCACCAGGAGTTTTTTCCGGTTCAGGAGCGGCAGTTCCTTCGGCCGGATTATCCAGACGAGCCTTCTTGCTCGGTCTAGGTTTAGCCCTGGGAGAGGCCCAAAGATTGAAAGAACGGTGTAAGATGGATTAAGAAACCCACATGGAAATATGTTGTGATCGGTCCAACTTACCCAATAACCGTCTTTAGCGGTGGCAGTTGAGTGGCTGAAGATTCACCAGAAGATGAATGGGAAGTGACCTGATAATCGGAGTCAGATGGATTAAGAGGCTGACGAAATAAACCTGCTTTAGGAGGAAAGCTAGCGCATAAATCGGAGACCTCTGAGCGGCGTTTCTGAACCGGGCTGTTCGGTAAACCGGCGGAGGTAACTACCTGGCCACTATGCCGGGTGGTGCGACGAGCTTCATGTTGCTGGGTCTTCACAAGAAATTTGGGATCCAAGTAAGCAAGAGGATGAGAAAATTTAACTTTCCGGTTTGCTTGGCGAGGTTTTTTCAAAGGCAAAGGAACTGTGTCAGAAGAAAGAATAGTTACCTCTGGGCCTTCAGCATTACACGCTTCAGCGTCGTCCTGACAAATATCATCATCAATAAGACGCATAAAAAGTAAGCCAACTGAATCGAGGTCTACCTCAAGGTCCGGATTACCCACATCATCCTCATCTAAATCCGGGGTAGAGGAAGCGGTGTTCCTTTTCTTCTGAGCGGGCTTCTTCACCCTTGTCTTGGGTCGGGTTACCTTTTCTGTCGGTTCTTGAAGCTTCTTGCTCCAAAACGGATCATCTCCCTGTTTCAGAAAGGACTGGAGTTAACAGTGTACATATAAGGAGATCATAAATTCTATAACAAACAGAGGTGAGATGCTTACAGCAGGTGGTTTATTTGTAGCACAAAAGGGAAGCAGGCCGGTTCGGGCGCAAACATATTCCGGTTCATTCAACATCTTTTTCACAGCTTCAGTAACTTCGTCTTCCGTCAGCTGAATGTTGCAGTGCCTCAAAGGATCATTTACCCGGCCCGTGTATTGGCACATTAAACCGGAGCGGATACTAAGGGGCAGGATGCTCCATGAAATCCAGCAACGGGCAAGATCTACCCCCGTTAAACCGTTGGCCATGAAGGCTCTGAGCTTGGACAGTTGAGGGGCATACTTACTCCTCTCTTTGGCGGTTAGCCTTGGGGGGAAGGGGTGTGTGTTGCTAAGTCTCTCTGGACGAAAGCCAGGCAGAGGGTTTTCTTCAGTAGGGGAAGTATCCTTGCAATAGAACCAAGTGTGATTCCATTCTTGCGGATGACTATGTAGCTTGGCGTGAGGATAAGTCACTTCTTTCCTCTTTTGAATCGCCATACCACCCAGTTCCATATTAGGGCCGTCGGTGAATTCAGTACGTCGGTTCAAATGAAAACAGTCTCGGAACAACTCTACAGTAGGTTCCTCCTGGAAGTACACCTCACAAAGCACTTGAAAATGGCAGATATTCGTGACTGAGTTTGGACCAACATCTTGTGGGCGCAACTTAAAGTTAGCCAGGACGTCCCGGTAAAATTTTGAACCGGGTGGGTTAAAGCCCCGGGCCAGGTGATCCGCAAACACAACAACTTCTCCTTCCTGTGGGGTAGGAGGACATTCATTCCCTGGAACCCTCCAATGGATGGCATTTTTGCTACTCAAGGCGCCAGTCAGAACTAAGTTGTTTAATTGGGTCTCGGTGATGCGAGAGGGAACCCAGTTGCATTCGTATACCTGTTTTGCCATGAGGAAATCTACAAGACAAAGGTATTCCGGTTTGAGAACAGGTGTGATTGTAAACCGAAGATGCTCTTATATAGAACGGAGTTATCTACAATGATATCATCTGGCGGTTCATCAAGGGGACTAATGGATATATAGTTTGGGTTGTTCGCTCTGCTAAAGGTTAAACCGACCAGATCTAACAGTTGTGAATATGAAAGCAGAAACAGATCCAAACAGATCCCGTACGGATTCTTTCAAAACAATGGATCTATAGCTAGGGCAAAAAAGAAGTAAAAATATGAGGTTTGGCTCGCAGCAGAACAGCACAAGTTTGACAAGCAGGGAAATGAGTGGGATCTAAGGAGATGAGTACAGATTTATGACGAATATTGAGAGTGACTACAAATCACAATATAAGTATCATAATCTGTTCACAAAAGCTTGCTATGGAGATGAACAATGAACAGTAGCAGGATGATGAACCCTAGAGCAGGTCTGAGGCGAGAAGAACAGGAGCCTTACCGGGATCCAAACGGATGCGGAGGGTCGCCGCGGTACTCTGGTCCGGACAGGTTGAGGCAGCGGCCCGAGTTGATGCAGTGGCTGACGGCGGCGGCGGAGCTCCGAGGTCTGAGTCGCGAGGAAGACGAAGAAGGGGACGAAAGGGAGGAAAGGAAGATGGCCTTCTAGTCCTATTTATAAGGCGCGGCGCGCGTGCCAGGCGCGCGAATCCAGGAGCCGGTGATTTCGGGAACCCAGCCGTCGCCTTGGTTATTGCGGTTTGAGCAAAAGGAAACGGTAGCTTTGTGCTGACGTCATATCGGTTTACAGCAGCAAGAGGAGACGACGAAATGGCGGTTTAACATTTACTGGAAGACATTTGAAGACAGAAATTCTTATTAAGGATTGACATGAACCTGTTCAAATCAATCTGGGGCCTAATGTTGGGGATATTGCTATTTGGGGTAAACCGGCCTACAGGGCCCGGGTTAGCTCCGTCAATGGACCCAAGATGTTAAAGCCCAAGGAGAAATAGAAGGACCCAAGGCCTATAATCGGTTTAAAGGTTTATGGCCGTAAACCGGCCTGAGGTAAACTTGCATTGTAAGTTAGGAATAGAGAGACCAACCCGGGCACGTTTATGAACCGGAGGTTGGGATTTTGTAGACCGACGGGCGTCACCCGTGTATATAAGGGGACGACCCGACGGCGGTTTAAGGACAGAGAACAACAACTCGAGGTTTAGGCGAAGCTTATCGCTCCCTAGCCCTCGAAACACATCAATCCCATCACAACTAGACGTAGGCTTTTACCTTCATCGAAGGGGCCGAACTAGTATAAACTCTGTGTCCTTGCGTCCGTTTTAACCCCTTCAAGTTAACCCGTTGCGATGGCTCCACGACTAAGTCCTTTTGCTAGGACATCTGCCGTGACAAATCCACGACACCAGTGGTGCAGCCTATATATACCCCTCGCGCCGGAGCAGAGCACTCAGTGCTCTGTTTTTCTGGGCCGGCGAGAGGAGGGGCTTTAGGTGCTCTAGCTCACCTCCTATGCACATGAGGTGTTCGATGAAATGCCCGAGCCACACTAGTTAAGCTTTCTCCTCTCGAAGCTCGACCTCAAAGCTCCATTTTCCTCGAGATTTGTCTAGATTTAGCGGTCCGTCACGCCCCACCCCTGTCTTCACCGCCGTCAATCACCCGCGCCGATCTCATCACCGACACCACCGTGGTGAGCCTCTTGCTCTTATCTTCTTTCTGAAAGGAAAAATATTCTTACTTGTATGTTTAGATAGATACTTGTATCATTTTCTTACTTTTATTATTGCATCTTATATAGTGCGATGGTTTTGGTATCCGCCCCCGTCGGCCCTCGTCCTCTCTATGATTCGGATGTGGTATATATATTAATCTTTATAACTATTGGTTCATTTATTGTTTATGATAATTATGCGGACCAACGTGACATAGATTTTATTTATCTAGGATGTATGTGAACCGGAAATTCCAACCGACCCTATTGTCGAGAGGTTAAATTTAGTTGAAGAAGAAAACAATTTCTTGAAGGAAAAAATAAAAAAAATTGAGGAGGAGAAGATGATATTGGAGTTGCATGTTGCGGATGTCGTCGATGATCACAAGATCAAGATGGATGCAATGCGCTTGAAGATTAGAAAGATTAGAAAATATGCCATTCATACCGAGGCTTGGTATCATTATGCCGTTGGATCAATTGTTACCTTGGTTGCGATTATGATCGCCTTTGTTTTAATTAATGTATGGTTTAATTAATTAGATGCTCTGGAGAGCTATATGTTGTTAGATGAGAACTATGTATGTACTTTGCTTTTAATGCATGTGATGATGAACTTCTATTAATTTGGACACTTAGGGTGTGTTCGGTTCAAGAACGAAGTGGAATGGAATGTCATGGTTCCATTCCACGGGAATGGGTCGGTTCCGTTTCTATGTTTGGTTATGAGTATTCGGTAGAATGGAATGGTTACGTTCTGGTGTTTGGTTGGGGAGTTGGAATGGTATGATTTTCAGCAACAGGATGAATAACTTTAACTCTTTGTATTTTCAGCAACAGAGTATTCAAAATATTTGAATTTTATTTGCAACACCAACAATTTATAAGTATACTCAAGCATATATCAAACATAAATACACACTATTTTTCTATTAACAAGACAGATATATAGGTAAAAAAATCATTAACCAGCAATTCAACATACACATCAAGCAAAAATCATGAAAAATTAGATGCTGCTGCTATATTAATTAATCCAACATGCGCACCAAGCAATTCCTATAGTGCTGCTATACTCGTCTATGTACTAGCCGATGCTGCTCTTTGTTGCCGCTGCTCCGCTGTCTACTAGCCACTTCTTGCCCAGGCTCGGCTACTCTACTCCTCCGCGTCCGCCGCCGCCGAAGGCAGCAAGGGAATCGAGCCGCGGCAAGCCGCTGCTGCTGAGGAGCGCCACCAGAAATCCATCTGCTGCAAGCCAGGGAATCAATCCGTAACAGGGAGACGAGGCATGAGCCTGGGATGCCAGATCAGGGACCGGAGGTGGTGCAGCACTGCAGATCAAGAGAGGAGGAGTTGGCCGGCGGCGAGGGAAGGAATCGGGGCGGGGCGGTTGCGTCGCAGATCGAGCGAGTGAGAGACGAGGGGGAGGCGGCGCACCAAGGAGCAGAGGCGATAGGACTGGGAGTGCGAGGAGAGAGCCGGTTCCGCGTCGTCCGCTCATTTTGGAGGTCTCATCAGGTTCCGCATCTGGGGCGAATATTCGGCCCGTGGGAACGAGGTGGTGATACTCCATCTGTCAACTGAACACGAGAACCAGGCTCGGGAATGGGTCGGACCCGTGACATTCCAGCCCGTTCCAGCAACTAAACACACCCTTAATTATATATAATGCACGCAGATGAACCGGCAATGGATGTACGGTGACAGACACACCTCCGAGTACATTAAGGGCGTGCATGAGTTTCTCGATGCGGCTCAGGCAAACAAGCAGAATGGTTTTATGTGTTGTCCATGCCCTGATTGTGGGAATACGAAGTCTTACTCTGACCGGAAAATCCTTCACACCCACCTGTTCTACAAGGGTTTCATGCCACACTATAATGTTTGGACGAGGCACGAAGAAATAGGGGTTATGATGGAAGAGGACGAAGAAGAAGAGTACGATGACAACTACGTGCCCCCTGAATACCGTGATGCTGCAACGGGGGGAGCTGGTGAAGATCAAGAGGAACCAGACGATGTGCCCAATGATGCTGCAACGGGTGAAGGTGCTGAAGATCAAGAGGAACCAGACGATGTGCACGATGATGGTGATCTCCGCCGTGTCATTGTCGATGCAAGGACGCAATGCGAAAGTCAAAAGGAGAAGCTGAAGTTCGATCGCATGTTAGAGGATCACAAAAAAGGGTTGTACCCCAATTGCGAAGATGGCAACACAAAGCTCGGTACCGTACTGGAATTGCTGCAGTGGAAGGCAGAGAATGCTGTGCCTGACAAAGGATTTGAGAAGCTACTGAAAATATTGAAGAAGAAGCTTCCAAAGGATAACGAATTGCCCGACAGTACATACGCAGCAAAGAAGGTCGTATGCCCTCTAGGATTGGAGGTGGAGAAGATACATGCATGCCCTAATGACTGCATCCTATACCGCGGTGCATACAAGGATATGAACGCATGCCCGGTATGCGGTGCATTGCGGTATAAGATCAGACGAGATGACCCTGGTGATGTTCACGGCGATCCCCACAGGAAGAGGGTTCCTGCGAAGGTGATGTGGTATGCTCCTATAATACCACGGTTGAAACGTCTGTTCAGAAACGGAGAGCATGCCAAGTCGATGCGATGGCACAATGAGGACCGTAAGAAAGACGGGAAGTTGAGAGCACCCGCTGACGGGTCGCAGTGGAGAAAAATCGTGAGAAAGTACTGGGATGAGTTTGCAAAGGACCCAAGGAACGTATGGTTTGCTTTAAGCGCGGATGGCATTAATCCTTTCGGGGAGCAGAGCAGCAATCACAGCACCTGGCCGGTCACTCTATGTATGTATAACCTTCCTCCTTGGATGTGCATGAAGCGGAAGTTCATTATGATGCCAATTCTCATCCAAGGCCCTAAGCAACCCGGCAACGACATTGATGTGTACCTAAGGCCATTAGTTGAAGAACTTTTACAGCTGTGGAATGGAAATGGTGTACGTACGTGGGATGAGCACGGACAGGAGGAATTTAACCTAAAGGCGTTGCTGTTCGTGACCATCAACGATTGGCCCGCTCTCAGTAACCTTTCAGGACAGACAAACAAAGGATACCATGCATGCACACACTGTTTACATGACACTGAAAGTATATACCTGGACAAATGCAGGAAGAATGTGTACCTGGGCCATCGTCGATTTCTTCCGACCAACCATCAATGTCGAAAGAAAGGCAAGCATTTCAAAGGCGAGGCAGATCACCGGAAGAAGCCCGCCATGCGTACCGGTGGTCACGTACTTGCTATGGTCAATGATTTACACGTAATCTTTGGAAAGGGTGCCGGCGCACTAGCTGTTCCGAATGACGCTGAGGGACACGCACCCACGTGGAAGAAGAAATCTATATTTTGGGACCTACCCTACTGGAAAGACCTAGAGGTCCGCTCTTCAATCGACGTGATGCACGTGACGAAGACCTTTGCGTGAACCTGCTAGGCTTCTTGGGCGTGTATGGAAAGACAAAAGATACACCCGAGGCACGGGAGGACCTCCAACGTTTGCACCAAAAAGACGGCATGCCTCCGAAGCAGTATGAAGGTCCTGCCAGCTACGCTCTTACGAAAGATGAGAAAGAAATCTTCTTTGAATGCCTGCTCAGTATGAAGGTCCCGACTGGCTTCTCATCGAATATAAAGGGAATAATAAATATTCCAGAGAAAAAGTTCCAGAACCTAAAGTCTCATGACTACCACGTGATTATGACGCGACTGCTTCCGGTTGCATTGAGGGGGCTTCTACCGGAAAACGTCCGATTAGCCATTGTGAAGCTATGTGCGTTTCTCAATGCAATCTCTCAGAAGGTGATCGATCCAGAAATGGTACCAAGGCTAAGGAGTGATGTGGCGCAATGTCTTGTCAGTTTCGAGCTGGTGTTCCCACCATCCTTCTTCAATATCATGACGCATGTCCTAGTTCATCTAGTCGACGAGATTGTCGTTCTGGGGCCCGTATTTCTACATAATATGTTCCCCTTTGAGAGGTTCATGGGAGTCCTAAAGAAATATGTCCGTAACCGCGCTAGGCCAGAAGGAAGCATCTCCATGGGCCATCAAACAGAGGATGTCATCGGGTTTTGTGTTGACTTCATTCCTGGCCTTAAGAAGATAGGTCTCCCTAAATCGCGGTATGAGGGGAGACTGACTGGAAAAGGCACGCTAGGAGCGGACTCAATAATATGCAGGGACGGGCATTCTTGGTCTCAAGCACACTACACAGTTCTACAGAACTCTACCTTGGTGACCCCGTATGTCGATGAACACAAGAACAGTCTGCGCTCCAAACACCCGGAGCAGTGCGACGACTGGATTACATGTGAACACATCAGGACTTTCAGCAGTTGGTTGGAAGCACGTCTCAGAGGTGACAACACTGTTTGTGATGAGTTGTACTTGTTGTCCAGGGGACCATCTTTGACTGTATTGATTTACAAAGGATACGAGATAAATGAGAATACATTTTACACGATTGACCAAGATCAGAAGAGCACCAACCAAAACAGCGGTGTCCGCTTTGATGCAACAACCGAGAAGGGAAAGGACACATATTATGGTTACATAGTGGACATATGGGAACTTGACTACGGACAAGATTTTAAGGTCCCTTTGTTTAAGTGCAAATGGGACAATCTGTCAGGAGGCGGGGTACATGTAGACCCACAGTACGGAATGACAACAGTGGATCTGAAAAATCTTGGGTACACTGATGAACCGTTCGTCCTAGCCAATGATGTGGCACAGGTTATCTATGTGAAGGACATGTCTACCAGACCGAGAAAAAGAAAAGATAAGGAAACGGATACATCATACGATGAGCCAAAGCGCCACATAGTTCTTTCAGGAAAAAGGGATATCCTGGGAGTGGATGGCAAGACAGACATGTCTGAAGATTATGAAAGGTTTCATAAAATTCCTCCCTTCAATGTCAAGGCTGACCCAAGCATCCTGATAAACGCTGAAGATTATCCATGGTTACGGCGCAATAAGCAAATGACACAAGCGAAGAAAAAGTGAAGAATTTCTCCCGCAACTATTATGATGATACCATGCCAAATTTGTAATAGACGAGTATGTTATGCCAAGTATTTTAGAATTCATTTGAAAACAGACGAGTAGGTGCATCTATGTTAATTTTTTTATTAAAGTTAATCACAAACTTGTGATTCACACAAATTTCAAAGAATTCAAATTTTAACTATTCAAATTTGAAAACTAATGGCACTAACAGAAAGTTCATAATTTTGCTGACCTAAAAGCAAAAATAATTAAAAAATATAGCAAAAACAAAATAAAGCAACAAAGAAAACAAAAAAACTAAAAAAGTGTTTTCAAATTTGAAAACTAATGGCACTAACAGAAAGTTTATAATTTTTCTAAAACTATAAAGCAAGAAAGTTTAAAAGTTTATAATTTTTCTAAAACTAAAAAAGTTTAAAAGCTAAAAAAGTTTATATTAAATAGCAGGAATTTTTTATAGTAAAGTTATTCATAAACTAGTGATTCACACAAATTTTAAAAAATTCAAAGTTAAACTATTCAAATTTTAAAACTAATGGTACTAACAGAAAGTTTATAATTTTTGTGACCTAAAATAAAAAAGAAATCACTACAAAACTATAAGTATTTAGTTCTAAGTAGAAACAAAAAAACAAAAAAAAACGCCACCTACTGGGCCCCACGGCCTGAATACGACTAGAAACCCTACCATGGGCCAGGATTCAGGATCGAGGGAGGCCCAGTAGGCCCACAGGCACATATTGCAGTGTTTAGGCCCGAAAGCCTGCTTTAGAGAGGAGCTCGAGAGGGATGGCGCACCGCACCTTATAATCAGGTGCGCCTCCCTCTCAACTAGCAAGGTGGGACTAAACATTTGGGCTCGGGGCAGCACACGCCTTTGGTCCCGGTTGGTTGGACGAACCGGGACCAAAGGTGGCATTGGTCCCGGTTCGTAGCACCAACCGGGACCAATGCCCCCTCTTTAGTCCCGGTTGATGCCACCAACCGGGACCAAAGGCCGCCGCTTCCCGCCCTTTGGGCTGCTGAAAAGAGGCCTTTGGTCCCGGTTCGTGGCTCCAACCGGGACTAAAGGGGGGCATTGGTCCCGGTTGGTGCCACGAACCGGGACCCATGCTCTTGCTATATATACAGGACTTGTGAAAATTTGATGAACACATCGCCAGTTGCCCCGACGCCGCCCGCCGCCCAGACGCCGTCCGCGCACCCCCGTCGCCGCCCCTGCCCCGTTGCCGCCAGGCGCTGCCCCGACGCCGCCCGCCGCCCGCCCCCGCCAACGCCGTCGCCGTCGTTGTCGACCGCGCCCGTCGTCGTCGTCGTCGCCCCCGAGCGCGCCCGGTCGCGCCCCTGCCCCACGACCCGCCCCCACTGTCGCCGTCGTTGCCGGCCACGCCCCTGCCCCGACGCCGCCCGCCGCCCGCCCCCGCCAACGCCGTCGCCGTCGTTGTCGACCGCGCCCGTTGTTGTCGTCGCCGTCGCCCCCGAGCGCGCCCGGTCGCGCCCCTGCCCCACGACCCGCCCCCCACTGTCGCCGTCGTCGCCGGCCACGCCCCTGCCCCGGCTCGCCGTGGTCGTCGCCGACGCCCTTGCCGCCGCCGCCATCGCCCTCGCCGGCCGCCCCCGTTGTGAGCCGCCGCCGTCGAGGCTCTGTGTTCATATGTTTTTTCATATATGTATTAATTTTTTTTGTTTATAGCTATATGATGAATGGATGTGACTATATATGTATGTATGAATATAATGTTCATAGCATTTTTTTGTTTATATATGTTTTTTCATATATGTATTAATTTTTTATTTAGGTTGTTAGTAGATATCGATTTTAGGTTAGTGCATTTTATCACTGATTTTAGGTTAGTTGATCGATTTAGTGCATTTTATGTTTGTTGCATTTTAGGTTAGTGCATTTTATGTTAGTGGAGAGGAAAAAGTAAAATAAGGAAAAGGAAAATAAGTAGAGAAAGAAGGAGGAAGAAGGAGGAATAGAGGAGCTTCTTCTCCTCTGTTCTTTCTTCTCCTCTTTTTTTTCTTCTTCTTCCTCTTTTTTTTATCGGGAACGAGGGTCGTCAAACATGACAGGAAGAAGAGGATAAAAAAAGAAGAGGAAGAAGAAGAAAAAAAGAGGAGAAGAAAGAATAGAGGAGTTCTTATCCTCTATTCTTTCTTCTCCTCTTTTTTTATTCTCCTCTTTTTTTTTTCTTCTTCCTCTTTTTTTATCATGAATGAGGGTCGCCGAGCGGTAGAGAGGAAACCCTAATTAAATAGCAAGTATCGTCGGTGTGAGATACATGTGGCCGTCGGTGTCGGACACTACATCCACGTCCGGCCACTTGTATCTCACACCCATGATACTTGCTATTTAGGGTTTCCTCTACCATTCGGCGACCCTCGACGACCCTCGTTTCCGATATATATGATTCCTTACTATGATTAGCTAGCTAGCTAGTTCTACGTTTGCCACTAATATATCCATTTGTCATGTTTGAATAATAATTGCCATGTTGTAAATATTTGTAGAAACTATGGACACTATCGCCCGAGACGAAGCAAGAGAAGCGATGTTGAGGGACATAATCGCAGAAGGAAGTGATGCCGTCTCGTTGTATCTCAACGACACCGATGGTAGTCTGGAAGGAGAGGGTGAAGAAGCTGGCTCTGGTGACCTAATGCTGATGCAAGAAGAAGAAGAACGTGAGGACGGCTCCGGTGACCGAAACGAGTCCGGTGAACGAACCGAGTCCGGCCAGGTATATATATTAGTTAATCCTGTGCTGACTAGCTAATTGATGCATTCATTGTTTTGGTATGTACACATATTAATTAAGTCTTTGTTCTTTTTTCTAGCCCTCTGGATCGAGCACAACTGAGGTAAAGAGACGAGGCCCGAAGAGAAAGTTGAGGTCGGATGAAAGGTTTGAGATCATAGCAATCGCGCCCGACGGCCAACCTACTGAACCCATCCGAACAAAGAAGGCATTTGTTGCTCAGTGCGGGGTTCTGGTTAGGGACAAGATCCCGATCAGCATCCAGCAATGGTATAAGCCTAAGAACGAAGACCCTGAGGTGTCTTATGTCAATGATCTGCAGAAAAAT
The DNA here is from genome assembly GCA_032464435.1 of Aegilops umbellulata. Lineage (NCBI taxonomy): Eukaryota > Viridiplantae > Streptophyta > Magnoliopsida > Poales > Poaceae > Aegilops > Aegilops umbellulata. Next base: position 268,205,630 of record CP136059.1, on the reverse strand, counting down.
GATCTTTGGACTGAGCTGAAGTCAAATTTCACCCTACCGCCAGAGGATGATCCGGAGAAGCCAGTTGAAGAGCAATTAATCAAGTCTTTTGCTCTTAAGAAGATGGCAGACCTATTCAGGAGGTGGAAGAAAGACCTGAATAGGTTTGTCGAGAAAAAAGAGACACCAGAATTCAAGGGCATATATGAGAAGATCAGAGATGACTGGCCTGCATTTGTGGCCCACAAGACATCGGAAAAGAGGAAGAAGATGTCGGAGACAAACAAGAAAAATGCTGCGAAGAAGAAGCATCACCATCACACGGGGTCAGGTGGCTACCTGGTAGCCCGGCCTAAGTGGGCCAAGGCTGAGAATGATCTGGTTGAAAAAGGGATCGAACCAGAGACAATGAGCTGGCCAGACCGTTGCCGGACTTGGTTCTTCGGGGCTGGCGGAACCTTGGACCCTGTAGCAGGGAAGTGCATTTGGACGGACGAGCAACGTGACATTACCTTGAAGAACCTTCGGTACTATATCAAAGCAGCTCACGAAGGGACGTTCCTTCCAGACAGAGAGAACGACGAGCTCACAAAGGCCCTCGGGAATCCTGAGCACCCTGGACGGACACGAGGCACGCCAGGCTCCATTCCGTGGAAGGTTGGGTTTCCGGACGCAGGCGGTTACAAAAGCCAGGAGAGGAGGAAGCAAGTGCAACAGTCCGAACTGCAGGCGCTTAAAGCAAGGGTACTCGGGATAGAGGAACGAGAAGCAAATCGCAGCAACCGACCTGCCGAAGCTTCCCCTGAAGCTACCCCGCCATCTCAGCGGAGAAGCAGCGTGGCTTCCACCGAGCTGCTTCAGCCGGAGCTTGTCTTGACGGCTCCTGCTAGATATCCCGTGGATGCTATCACGGAGGCTCAAATTTGCCACCTTATGACGCAATGGATGAATTTGAAGGTCAAGGTGGCTGTTGGCTCTGTTTTTCCTAATGAACCCGGCGCAACTTTTCACTGCCGGCCGATTCCAGAAGGATATGCTAAGGTGATGGTGGATGAAATAACGGAGGGATTTGAGGACCTCTCGCTTGACCACCCTACCGGAGAAGGGGAGACTCGGCTGGGTTCTGCTCTGAAGACTCCATGCCTATGGCGGAAGGAGCTCATCAACCTTCCGAACTGGACGCCTCCGCCTCCTCCTCCTCCTCCTCCGGCGAGTCAGGGCACTCCGCCTCCTCCACCGCCTCCTCCTCCGGCGAGTGACGACCAGGGCCCTCGGCCGGCTCCTTCTCCGGTGCGTGGCGGCACTCCGCCTCCTCCGCCTGCGCCGGCGCACCCGAGCAGCCAGCCTCCTCGTTCTCCGCCTCGTCAGCAAGGGCGGAAGAGACCCGCCGCCGCACCGGCAGCTGCTCCGGCACGTCGTAGTCCTTCTCCTCCGCCTCGTAAGCAAGTCAAGAAGACTGCCGCTCTGTCTGCTCTGCCGGCGTCTAGCAGTACAGCCAGAGGCGGGAGCAAATACAGATTCGGTCCTTCTCTCAAGACTCCAGAGAAGTTACCATACGAGAGGACCCCGGAGGAGAACGCGAGGATCGCACAAACCGAGGTGGATGACTGGTTTGAAGGGTTGAAAGCAAAGAGAAATCCACCTCCGAAGGAGAAGCTAGATCCGGTGAAAGTGAAGCGCACTCTGGCTGCCCTGGCAAAACCACCCAAGTCTCCGCCGAAAGGCAACTATGAGCACATTATTGCAAAGACATGGGCCGAAGCGTCGCGGTCGGGAAGTACAGTCAGTGATAAAAGGCTGAAAGAACGACGAGGAGCTGGGAAACAAATTGCCCAGCTCGGCGAACAAGCAAAGCAATCGTGCCCCCCGCTCAAGGTGCCTAGCATCGATCCGGGGATGGCGCCCGGTTATAACAATCCTGACGATTACCTGCCCGACGATGTAGATTATGGTTTCCTGGACGTGCAGATACAAAGATACGAGTACGGGAAGCCTCTCGTCAAAGATGAAAGATCTCTAACAACGATGATGCGAAGATTGCACGATTGGTACATGAAAACCTGCAGAGAGTCAGGAGGGAGGAGTACTTTGTATGTGAGAGTTAAACCGGAGCATGACCTCATTGGAATTATACTGTTGCATGTTCCATTTGAGGATTTCTATCAGTTCTTCAATCAATTGGCCCTCGATAAAACAACGGTCACCTGCTACTGTCTGTAAGTACTACTACTACTACTTCTGTCATTAAGTCTCTCTATATAGCTCAGCTCTTTCATTGCATGTATTTATAATTATCCTCACTATATTATGCAGATTGAAGATCGCCGAATTGAAGAAAAGACAAATCGGTGATATTGGGTTCATTAACACAAATCTCATAGATGCATTTCAGGTTAAAGATCATGCCGCAGATACCGAGGCCAACTTGCTACGATCATTCGAAAGAAATGAACACAAAGATATAATACTCTTTCCTTACAACTTCAAGTGAGTGTTGTCTTGTGCATATTCGGTTTCCCTTGTATATTAGTCCAGGTATAGTACTGTAATTGATGAGTTATGCATGCGTGCGCAGTTTCCACTATATTCTCCTGGAGATTAGGCTTGAGAAGGGAGTAGTAACTGTCTTGGACTCGAAACGAAAAGATCCCGAGGAGTATGCGGACATGATTAAAATCCTAAAGAAGTAAGTTAAATCGATCATTATCCACCATATCAGCAAATTTGTTCATTTCGTGATATCAAGTAATTGTTTTCTTTTGTCTGGCAGTGTTTGGAGAAAATTCAGCAAAATTCCCCGAGACTCCCGAAGGAGCTGGAATTTAGATACCCGAAAGTAAGTACTATAGTACCATGTTCCGCGCGTCTCCTAGCTATTGATTCAAGCGCTAGTTTCATCAATACCATTTGGCATTCTTGCTTATCTGTTTAATTGACCTCTATTTCTTGTAAAGTGGTTGTGGCAGGAACAAGGGAACGATTTCTGTGGATACTACGTCTGCGAGTCCATCCGCCACACGACCTGTGAGCGGGGTGGGTACTCTGAGAAACAATATGAAGTGCGTAAGAAATAATATTCACAATTTTTGTTTATTACCATCATTTGTGTTGAGTTTCATTCATTCATATATATATATATATATATATATATATATGTGTGTGTGTGTGTGTGTGTGTGTGTGTGTGTGTGTGTGTGTGTGTGTGTTGACCCCCTTCTTCAAATTAGATGTTTCGGCAGCGGAATGAACTCCTAGGACCAGATCGCATGCGAGCAATTCAAGAGGAATTGGCGGCATTCTTTCTTGACCACGTGATCACTGAAGACGGAGAATACTATGTGGACCAGGCGTCCGTAATTTAAGAGATTATATTTGTAAAAGATAATTATTGTATATATGTAGCCGGTAGTGTCGGACGATAGATATACGAGAACTTGTTGTTCGACCAATCTCTCGGAGAAGGAGATGTGGTCGATATCACTTCCCTCTGTATGCATATATGTTCATGACGATCTTCTGTTTCCTTCGTTTGCTTACTAGCTAGCATATGCCTAGTCTTCTCTATACGTATGTTTAGTACGTAACGTCGACCAAGCACGGACATAAGAGAGGACACTTCTCTCTATTAATTAGCTATCTAGCTAACACAATATATGAAATACCTAAATTAACCCCCAAAATCCCCAAACCCCCTCCCCCCTTTCAAAAAAAACCAAAAACCCCAGCCATAGAAATGCTGACGCGTGGAGGTCTATTGCTCCCGGTTGGTGCCACCAACCGGGACCAAAGGCCCTCCTGCCTGGGCTCGGCGCACAGGCCACGTGGAGGCCTATCTGTCCCGGTTCTGGTTTGAACCGGGACTAAAGGGTGAGGGTATTAGTAACGACCCTTTAGTCCCGGTTCAGGAACCGGGACTAAAGGCCCTTACGAACCGGGACAATAGGCCGGTTTTCTACTAGTGACACCTCCACACGCCCACCAACAATGCTAGATGCATCGCCGGAACGGGGGCTAGGCGGGGAGACCTTTATTCCATCTTCAGGGAGCCGCCACCGTCTCGCCTTCCTGAGCAGGACACAAACCCTAACAAGACAGGAAAAAACGACTGAAAATGGAGCCCTCCCGCCGGCCCTTGGTAGGATCCACCGCGCCTCCATGGCCCTAGGGCCACTGGAGACGAGGCGGACCTGCGGCAGCGCCGGCGAGAGGCAGAAACCCTAGCTTTCTTTCTTGGGGGAGGAGTAGAGACTTGGGAAAGGAGTTGCGGCGTGCGTGTGCAGCCTCTGCATGAGTTGTTGCCGGATTGAGGCCACAGCTCTTGGTACGTTTGACGCCCCGAGTAGATCGTTGCTAGAGCTCTGTTAGCCGTGTAAGAGCATCTCTCTAGCAGCTTGTTCAAATTTGAGAGTCTGGATTTACATATACACATTGGTCTAAAAGGATGTCCTCTCAAAATCTTTGTGTTTTTCAGCAGTTTGTTTATATGCAGATCGGCTACATTCTCTCTCTATATTTTAAAAAATGACTGATAACTGAGGAACAGTGAATGCGACTTGCTTCGGCACTGCATGATATCATCTGAAAATATTCTCGAGGCATCTGTTTAGAGACACCCCTCCTCCTCACCCTAGCTGCCCCTCCTCCTCACACCACCCTCCCCCTTCTTCCCTTCCTTGCCGCCGCATGAGGCAGCCGCCGGGCAAACCCGGGGCGCCAACGATGGTGGTGCTGAGGCCTTGGTTTCCCTGCTTCTGCATGGGGAACATTGGATCTGGAGCGGCGGATCCATTGGCGGTGGATCTGGTGTCCCGGCCGCGCGGGCGGCGGGGATCCGGTGGTCGTTGGCAGCCGGCGGCGGCTTCTGCGACGGTCAGTGCGCGCGATCTGGCGCCCCCCTCCTCCCAAGTTCAGCGTGCGGGCCAGCCTAGTCGGGCCGCACTTCCTCTTGGTCGCTGGTTCTGTACAGGAGGCGCTGCTGGTGGCGGGGATCTAGTTCGGGCGAAATCCCTGGCCGGCCATGACCGTCCGAGGCGACGGCGACGCCTGAGGGCGCCGTTCCCTTCATTGGAGGCGTCGGTATGGACTGATCTCCTCACTTCACCTTCCCCTAGGTCTCCCGGGCGAAAGCCCTAACATTGTTGGGTGGTGGCGGCGCTCACGGCGTTGTTCCCTTCTTGAAGGCGCCACTTTTGGAACCCTGGGGTTAGGTGGAGCTTGTGGGTGGTGGGCGACAGCGGTAGTGCGGTCCTATCCTAGCATGGATTACGTCCATTGCTTGGATATGGACTCGCGTAGGTGGAGGTCGTCGGCTGACGTCGTGGTGGCGTTAATGGCGGAGGACCTGCCAAGTCTCGCGTAGGTGGAGGTCGTCGTTTGGCGTCATGGTGGCGTCGATGACGGAGGACCTGGCAAGGTTGTCACCTCAATCTGCTCTGAAGATGGACTAGTGAAAGATGGCAGCGACGACACATGTAAGTGCGTCGGACCAGTTTGAGCCCGGAGCCCGGCAGATGGCTTGGTCAGGGTCTCCGGCTTTAGATGTTAGGCTTAGGTGAGAGGTCTGAGTATGTGGCCCAACTTGCACCCCTTCATCATTTGGATAGGAGTAGCGGCAGATGTTGCCAAGATGGCGGATTCAGGCATATTGTTGTTCTACTTTGTAAGGTCCTCGAGAATAATCAATAAAATGGCCGCATGCATCTCCCAGATGCAGAGGCCGGGGGGCATCCTCCTTTTCCAAAAAAAACTGAGGAACAATATGAATTTATAGATACTAGTTCTATTAGCCACTCATGCATGCATGCATGTAGATAAGGACAAAACAAATGGCATCATGACGATTATTTTATATTTCAAAAATTAAAATATTTATCTCTCAAATGGTGAGCCTGATTAAAAGTTCGTTTACCCCATTAAACTTGTCATAATGAGGCCTTCCAAACTACGTACATCCTACGTTTGTATATTCAGATGACTTTTGGGGGGTCAAAGTTACCAAGCTTTAGTATGTAAGTTACTAACTTGTTTAGACAAAAATTACTTTGATGACTTTCTAGGTAAAAGTTATCACCAGGTACTACAAAAGCTACCCCTACTAGTCATATATTGTTTACCAGCAACGTTGTGTGGGTTGTGGAACTACTTGTGGATAGTTATCGATTACCAAGCAATATCTCGTCGCAACCACCCATGTCACTGATCACTACTCGGTGGTGACTACGACCTAGCACAATGGATAACCTTAACTTCTGCAACAGGTAATTATAGTTGTTTCATGTTGGTAACTATCACTACAAGAAAAAGACACATTGTGACATTTTTGTCTGGAACAAAAATATTTTTCGTCATAAAGTGACAGCTCCATGACAATAATAATGATGGAAACACGTATTATTATGGATCTATTGGGCACCTCTGGTGGTGACTGCGACCTAGCACAATGGACAACCTTAGCTTCTACAACAAGTAATTATAGTTGTTTCATGTTGGTAACTATCACTACAAGAAAAAGACACATTGTGACATTTTGTCTGGAACAAAACCATTTTTCGTCATGAAAGTAACAATTCCATGACAATAATAATGACGGAAACACATATTATTATGGATCTGTTGGGCACCTACTTCTGTGAGAAAAAATTATGACACAAAATAGAAGTTTTGTTCTGGGTGGGTCGACAATGACCTTGTAGGTTCGAAAGAAGGTGTCTAGAGGGGGGGGGGTGTGATTAGACACTCAACAAGCAAAAGTGGCAATTTTCAAGTCCTTCAAGTTGAGGTGGAGTTTTAGCACAAGTTTAAGCATTCACAATACATTTCAAGCAAGCATGGCAAGAGGGGTCCAAGCTCAATGGCCCACTTAGCCACCCGGCATGTGGCTTCTCTGTTTTGAATAATATCCCCTAAAGGAGCAGAACTGACCACAGTGATGGGATGACTAAGGAAATATTGTTTCAACTTACGACTAGCCATGAACACTCCATAAACCAGCTTCTGCCAATGTGGGTACCTTTGCTTAGATTCAATGACCACCTCACTGACATAGTAAACCGGCCTCTAAACTGGATATTCCTTGCATGATTCCTTTCTTTCCACAACAACCGCTACACTGACAGATCTGTTGTTGGCAGCCACATATAAAAGCAAGGGCTCATTATCAATGGGAGCTGCAAGGATTGGCGGCTCAACCAACTGCTTTTTTCAGTGCCTCAAACGCGTGATTAGCAACATCACTCCATACAAAGTGATCTGTTTTCTTCATCATCTGGTATAAAGGGATGGCCTTCTCCCTCAGGCGGCTTATAAACCGGCTCAAAGCCACAATACGACCCGCCAAACGCTGGACATCATTGATACATGCTGGCTTAGCCAAAGAAGTGATAGCCTTGATTTCTCTGGGTTAGCTTCAATGCCTCTCTCAGAAACCAAAAAGCCCAATAGCTTGCCGTCTTGTACACCAAAGGTTAAGCATCATTTTGTAGACCCGGAGGTTGTCAAAGGTCTCCTTCAAATCATCTAACAAGGTTTCTTTCTTCCTGGATTTCACAATGATATCATCCACATAAGCATGAACATTGAGTCCAATTTGGTTGTGAAGGTAATTCTGAACACATCGCTGATAAGTCGCTTGGGCACTGTTGATCCCAAAGGGCATAGACACATAGCAGAAGGCTCCAAAAGGAGTGATAAAGGCTATCTTCTCCTGGTCCTTAACTGCCATCTTGACCTGATGATAACAAGAATAAGCATCTAGAAAACTCAAACGCTCACAACCCGCTGTAGCATCAATGATCTGATCAATACGAGGGAGAGCAAAAGGATCAGCCAGACAACCCTTGTTAAGGTCTGTGTAATCCACACACATACGCCAAGTGTTGTTCTTCTTAAGTACCAGCACCAGGTTAGCCAACCACTCAGGATGAAAAACATCAATAATAAACCCAGCCGCCAAGAGCCGGGCCACTTCTTCACCAATGGCCTTGCACCTCTCTTCATTAAAATGACGAAGGAATTGCATCACCGTTTTAAACTTTGGATCAACATTGAGAGTATGCTCAGCGAGTTCCCTCAGTACACCTGGCATGTCTGAAGGCTTCCATGCAAAGATGTCCCGGTTCTCACGGATGAACTCGATGAGCGCGCTTTCCTATTTCGGATCCATGTTGGCACTGATGTTGAACTGTTTGGATGAGTTGCCAGGAACAAAGGCGTCCTGCTTAGTGTCATCTGCCGGCTTAAACTTCAACAAGGGGTCATGCTCTATGGTTGGCTTTTTCAAGGGTGTCATATCCATCGGGTCAACATTATCTTTGTAAAACTTCAATTCCTCTATTGCACAAACAGACTCAGCGTAGGCAGCACACCCTCTTCGCACTCCAGAGCTATCTTCATGTTGCCATGTACCGTGATGGTACCCTTACGACCCGGCATTTTAAGCGGTAGATAAACATAACAACATCGTGCCATAAATTTAGCATAAGCCAGCCATCCAAACAGGGTGTGATAAGGACTCTTGATCTTGACCACCTAAAAGGTCAATGTTTCAGCTCTATAATCATGCTCATCACCAAAAGCCACCTCCAAGGCTATCTTACCCACCGGATACGCTGACTTACCAGGCACCACCTCATGAAAAACAGTAGAAGATGGCTTAAGATCTTTGTAAGTCAAATTCATATGGCGAAAAGTATCGTAGTAAAGGATATTGATACTGCTGCCTCCATCCATAAGCACCTTTGTAAACATGTATCCTCCAACCTGAGGGGCAACCACCAAAGCCAATTGACCCGGAATGTCAACCCGGGGCGGGTGATCCTCAAGGATCCATACAATAGGTTGCTCGGACCATCTCAAATATCGAGGGACTGCCGACTCAACAGCGTTCACTGCCCACTTATGAATATTCTGATCTCGTTTGCATAAGCTCGTGGTAAACACATGATATTGACCACTATTCAGCTGCTTTGGATTACTCTGCTAACCAGACTGCTGCTGTTGATTCCCTTAACTAGATTGCTGATTAAAACCACCTTTATTGCATTGGCACTGAAAACCAAGCTTGAGCTGCCACCTCCAAAGCCAGGTCCATGAGAACCGGATCCTGACTCGCCATGCGGGCCATGATTGTTCTGGAAAACGCTGGAATTTCTATACTCCCTCATGGTGAAGCAATCTTTCCACAGATGACTGGCCGGCTTCTCTTGCGTACCGTGCTTTGGGCAAGGCTGGTTCATAATCACCTCAAGGTTGAACTTTGGCCCGCCAAACCGGGGCGTTGACGATTTCCCCTTACAACGCTAATTATTACTCTGCGTGTTGGTATTGGCCACAAAGTCTGAACCGTCGTCCATCTGCCTACGCTTACCATTATTACCTTGACCCACCGTATTATGTTGCTTCCCCTTTGCATTGCCACTCTTCTTCCCCTTGCCAGCCTTCTCCTCATCAGACTCAGGGTCCTGGGTATTATCAGAGTCAGCGTATTTGATAAGAGCCACCATGAGCTCTCCCATATCGTTGAAGTGGCGCTTAAGCCGCCCCAGCTTCTGTTTGAGAGGAAGGAAACGACAATTTTTCTCCAAAATTAGGACAGTTGAGCTGGCATTGATACTATCCGATGAGTGAATAACAGCAGAAATTCGGCGCACCCATCGGGCGGTCGACTCGGCCTCTTCATGGATGCAAGTGTCTAAATCAAGAATCGAGAGAGGCTACTTGCATGTGTCCTTAAAATTCTGAATGAAACACATCTTTAGCTCAGCCCACGGTCTGATGGAGTTAGGGGCAGCCCTTTTAACCAGGTACGAGCCGGCCCATCCAACATCATGGTGACATACTTAGCGCGCACAGCGTCATTGACATCCAACATCTCCATGCCTAGCTCATAGCTCTCAATCCAAGCCTCTGGGGGTTGATCCGCTGTGTAATTAGGCACCTTGCGAGGGCCCTTAAAATCCTTGGGCAGGCGCTCATTACGTAAAGCCGACACTAAGCATGGCACACCAAGGGTTCTAGAGGTCATTCCTACCTCCATAGACACTGATGGGTAAACCGAGATTGTTGATGAGCTGCCAACTAAGCCGCCCGCTCAGCCTCCCAACGTGCCCTGCACTGATCAAGCCTGAGCATTGTTAATAGCATGCGGCGGGTCATGCCTACGAGGCTGGTTATGGTGCCGCGCACTGCTTGAAACCGCTGGCAAATCAATATGCCTGCTATAACTCTGGCTTGGACGAGGGGTTGAATGAATCCGATCACGACTGTACAAGTAAGCCGCCTGTTGAGCCACCGCTGTCTGAAGAACCTCTCCGGACCTCCATATCTCCATCGCAGCTGGAGACTCGCCTTCAAGAGGGAGAGTCACCAATCACATAGCTGCAACAATCATATTGTCTAGAGGGTTAGAATAGTGACCTGGCGGTGTCGGAACATGCTGCGGCAGGGTCAAATTCAAACGAGGCGGGTCTACAACACGTGGTTGAACCGTCACTCTGTTCATGAGTGCCTCGACAACCCGGTTTACCACGGGTGGGTCACTGGTTCCTGCCCAAGGTGTGTTGAAAAGGTTCCTAGCCTCAAACTCTATGGGTAGACGGGTCTGGTGCATCCTCCTCATGACGGTGTTTGAAGCGTTCTGGTCCAAGGTAAGCCCAAACGACTCTGCCTGAATCCGTTGTGTTGCAGCATCCAAAGCAGCTCGTTCTGTTTCCATCCTAGCATTCTCAGCATTAAACTCCTCCTTGGCTTGACCTATCTCATCTCGCAGTTTTGCAACATCCACCTTATGATGTGCCTGATTTTCTGGTTTCACCTCTGCAACCAATAAGGTCGCCAAAGGCTCCAAGAGTTCGGATAACACTTGAGCCCGCGGGCGCACAGAGCCGCTCGCCCCGGCCATCGCCGCAGCCGTTGAACTGGAGATCGTAGCCGCAACAGTCGTCTAAATTGAGCACCGGTTGTGTGCTGGTCATGAAGATGGCAACCCTGTTCGGTGACTCATAGGGGTCCAGAATACTGTCACCATGGGAACAGCCCCCAAGCCCACCATCTTGCAATTGATATATGGAATTGGCCTCGCCGGTCGAGGACTCATCACCAGAATAGATGGTCGTCTCTCCACCGGACATAGATCCTTCCTCAAGATCCACTACGTGAGTAAAACCCACAAAAGTGTGCTTCACGCGGCTTGAACTTTGGCGGGTCATGCACGCTTAGCCGTCTCGACGATGTCGGTGTAGGTGTCCGGCTCAGGCTCCGACTCACCGATCTTGCCGATGGAAACATGGATTCCGCCGAAGGGGACCCGGTACCCGTACTCGATTGAGTCGGCCTCGGGTCCCAGCCCGTGTCGTCGATGTAGATCTTGCCGCGGTGGCTTTTAGTCATCCGGCCGACGGCGTATCCCTCGATCCCTATGAGGTTGACCTTCAAGAACTCTAAACCACCGTGCGCTAGCCCCATGATGCGCGCCAACTGTCGTGGACCTAACACGGCAGATGCCCTAGTAAAAGGACTTAGGTGTGGAGCCATCGCATCTAGGTTAGCTTGAAGGGATTAAACGGGACAAAGGACATAAAGAGTTTACCCAGGTTCGACCCCTCTCAACGAGGTAAAAGCCTACTCCTGATTTAGGTTGTATTACCTGGGTTTAGATTACCAGGGAGCGAATACGCTTGACCTAGTTCTCGATCCGTTGTATCTTGAGTTAACCCATCGCCGGGTCACCCTTTATATACAGGTTGACGCCCGGTTCGGTTTCTACTAAGCTTGCCTTACAATACAAGTTAATCATATGGCGGCTCATTCCTTTGGGCCTTAAGTCGCCTCTGGGTCTTGGGCCTTCAATAAGCCTGCTTCATGAACCACCATCTTCATGTCTTCTTGGGCCTCGTCGAGCTCCTTCATCTTTAAGCCGCCAATGGCGTGACCCGGCCCCTCCTGGACGGGGCATATCCAATAGTCATATCCCCAACAGTACCTGTGAGATCCCATCTAGGGACCTTTTCCGCCACCCTGCCGCAGGGGGATTCGATCATGGATGGCTTCTACATCAACCCTATTGCCCTTCCGATGAAGCGTGAGTAGTTTACCACACACCTACGGGTCCATAGCTAGTAGCTAGATGGCTTATTCTCTCTCTTTGATTCTCAATACCATGTTCTCCTCGATGTTCTTAGAGATCTATTCGATGTAATGCTTTTTTGTGGTGTGTTTGCCGAGATCCGATGAATTGTGGATTTATGATCAGCTTATCTATGAATGTTATTTGGATCTTCTCTGAATTCTTTTATGCATGATTTTATATCCTTGTAATTCTCTTTGAACTATCGGTTTGGTTTGACCAACTGGATTGGTTTTTCTTGCAATCGGAGAAGTGCTTAGCTTTGGGTTCAATCCTGCGGTATCCTTTCCCAGTGATGGTAGGGGCAGCAAGGCACGTATTGTATTGTTGCAATCGAGGATAAAAAGATAGAGTTTTCATCATATTGCTTGAGCTAATTCCTCTACATCATGTCATCTTACTTAATGCGTTACTCCGTTCTTTATGAACTTAAAACTCTAGATGCATGCTGGATGGCGGTCGATGTGTGGAGTAATAGTAGTAGATGCAGAATTGTTTCGGTCTACTTGACACGAACATGATGCCTATATTCATGATCATTGCCTTAGATATCGTCATAACTTTGCGCTTTTCTATCAATTGCTCGGCAGTAATTTGTTCACCCACCGTATTATTTGCTATCTTGAGAGAAGCCTCTAGTGAAACCTATGGCCCCGGGTCTATTTTCCATCATATAAGTTTCCGATCTACTATTTTGCAATCTTTTACTTTCCGATCTATAAACCAAAAATACCAAAAATATTTACTTTATCGTTTGTGTCGTGTGCAATGAGTGGCTCAGTCCAGGGTGCAATGACTACCATGGCCTCGTGTGCCGAAGTGGTTTTCTGGCTAGCCGAGCCTCCCATTATATCCTATTTCGTATCGTCCTTGGGTGGAGCAGACTGCCCTACGTCGTTTGACTTTGATGCTTCTTTGTCATCTTGCCAGGCTACGGATGGCTTAAAAAGCCGTTCGAGGAAGGTGTCATCGGGGACCTTATCCTGCTTGGCGCCCATTTGGGCGAAAATGTCGGCAGCCTGGTTACTGTCTCGGGGGATGTGGTGAAATTCAAGCCCCTCGAACCTGGCCGAGATTTTTAAGACGACATTCCTGTAAGTTGTCATCTTCAGGTCTTTCGCGTCGAACTCGCCATTTACCTGGGAGATGGCGAGGTTGGAGTCTTCTCGGACCCCGAGGCATTTGACGCCCATTGAGACTGCTATCTGGAGTCCATGTAAGAGGGACTTTGTATTTGGTCGCATTATTGGAGTCGGTGTACATGATTTGTAACATGTATCAGATGTTATCGCCTGTTGGCGACGTAAGCATGACTCGAGCCCCTAGCCCAACAAGCATTTTTGAACCGTCAAAATACATGGTCCAGTGTGAATATGTGTTGTATTCTCTAGGGAGTTCGGCTTCTATCCATTCGGCTACGAATTCTACCAGCACCTGAGATTTAATAGCTTGGCGTGGCTGGTATGTTATTTCGAAGGGTAGGAGCTCTATGGCCCACTTGGCTATACACCTCGTTGCATCACGGTTATTAATTATGTCGCTTAAGGGGACATCGGATGCCACGGTTACTGCGCACTCTTGAAAGTAATGCCGAAGTTTTCGTGATACCATAAAAATGGCGTAGGCTATCTTCTGATAGTGCGGGTAGCATGTCTTTCATGGGGTTAAGACCTCGGAGAAGTAATAAACAAGCTTTTGGACTCGGAACTTGTGGCCTTCCATGTCTTGTATGACCACAAGAACTGCGCTGGCGACCTGGTTTGTGGTCGAGATGTACAATGGTATGGGCTCCATTTGAAAATCTTGGTCTGTTTTAGTAGCCTGTAGAGAGGTAAGGCCTTTTCCCCGAATCTCTAGATGAAGCGACTTAACGCCGCATGCATCCTGGTAGTTTTTGAACATGTTTGAGCTCTCGTATTTTTTCTGGGTTGGCTTTGATTCCTCAGCTAGACACGATGAAGCTGAGGAGCTTGCCTGATGGTACACCAAAGACACATTTCTCTGGGTTAAGCGTAATTTAATATACATGTAGGCTAGCGAATGTATCATGAAGGTTGTCGACCAACTGCGTGATGCGTTTAGTTTTGACAACCACATCGTCGACGTAGGCCTGGAGAATCCTTCTGATGTGTTTTTTCAGGCATGTTTGGATCATGCGCTCGTATGTAGCACCGGCGTTTTTCAGCCTGAAGGGCAATGTGTTGAACTAGAACGGCCTGTGGGGCATGATAAATGTTGTTGCAGCCTGGTCGGATTCCATCATGTTTATTTGATGATACCCTGAGTAGGCATCTAGAAAGCATAGTGAATTGTGTCTAGCATTGGCGTCCACAATCTGATTGATGTGTGGTAATGGGAAAGGGTCCTTGGGGCAAGCCTTGTTGAGGTCTTTGAAGTCGATGCACAGGCGCCATGATCTATCCTTCTTGGGTACCATGACCAGATTAGCCAGCCAGTCGTGGTGTTTTATGTCTCTTATGAATCTGAACTCAAGGAGTTTGTCTACTTCCTCACCCATTGCTTAATGTTTGGGCTTGGAGAAGCGCTGAAGTGCTTACTTGACGGGCTTGTTGAGGGAGTCCAGGACTAGGGGGTCCTCGGGCTGCGAGCCTATCTCTCATGGGTCGGACAAGTGGGCTGCTATACGACTATCACAAGGCCGAGCTATAGTGCGGCTCCGTGTCCGGACAGGAAGCCTTCAGAACCTTGGTGTGCACTCCAAGTCAAGATAAAAGATTCGGTATGTTTACTCCCTCCTTGTAACCAACTATGTGTAACCCTAGTACCCCTCATGTATATATAAACCAGAGGTTTTTAGGCCGTGGAGGCGAAGAACAATCATCATCCTACTCATCTAGGGTTTAGATCATCTGATCTCGTGGTAGATCAACTCTGTAATCATCCTATACACTTCAATATAATCAAGCATGACGTAGGGTTTTACCTCTTAGAGAGGGCCTGAACCTGGATGAACATCGTGTCCTTCATCCCTTGTTCCCCATCAATTCAAAATCCACAGCTCGGGACCCCCTACCCGAGATCTGCCTATTTTGACACCGACATTGGTGCTTTCATTGAGAGTTCCGCTATGAGATCAACAAAGGATCAATGGCTCGCACGATCATCGGAGATGGCATCAACACAGGGGGCATCTTTATCCCCAGCCAGCTTTTCGCGTTCAGCAGCATCGTTCTGCACGCCAACTTGACCAGTCATCTCGACCAGGTCGACAGCTTCGCCCCTGAGCATTAGATCAGGTTCGGTAACCTAGAGTACGTCACTGATGCTCGGGGCGATTTGATCTCTACCTGCTTCTCAGCCTTGCCTGAGGCGCCCGACAGCCCTGAAGCTTTGACTTTGGGGTCTCTCCCCGGTCTGATCTCTGGATTGGCCATCGACTTGCACCCAGCTTCAAGCCTAAATGCGACCACTTCATCCGAAGACCAGGAGTCAACCCTCGCAGGACTCACTCTCCCTACCTCGGATCCGGCTTTGAGCCATGATGAAACTTCGGCATCCGAAGACCCGGGGTCAGCCCTCGTCGAACTCGCCCTTTACTCCACCATACCAATTTTGACTCCGAAGAAATCCTAGACGTCGACACGGCTGGTCTCTCCCTTTTAAGCGAGATGCTAGATCAGATCCAAGCAATGAACATCATGGATGACTCATCCTCGACCCATGACCGGCTTGGTCCTGAGGTGGGCGATGGGGAATTTTACGCCCCACCCACCACCCACTTAGTAGCCACTATCAAAGACTTAACGAACATGCTATACTATGCCTCTGAGGAGACCAAAGACATGGACGAAGATGCAATGGCCCACGCTGCTGGTACCCCACCCATTATAGGTCGATGGACGAACACCACCACCTATGATGTTTATATGGTGGACACCCCCAAGGACAACGACGACGGTGCCAATAACGGCGGCGACACCCCCAGAAAAGACGACGGCAAACCCGATGAGGAACCACCCAAACGCCGGAGACAGCACTGACGACCGAAGGGGCATAGGGGCAGGGGAAGCAACACAACCACCAGAGATAATGACACTCCGGACAACATGGAAGACCTCGCCGACCCCACTGCCCTTGAGCAGCGACCTGATGACTCGGAGGAACACGGGGATCAGTTGTTGGGGAACGTAGCAGAAATTCAAAATTTTCCTACGTGTCACCAAGATCTATCTATGGAGAAACCAGCAACGAGGGGAAGAAGAGTGCATCTACATACCCTTGTAGATCGCTAAGCGGAAGCGTTCAAGTGAACGGGGTTGATGGAGTCGTACTCGTCGTGATCCAAATCACCGATGATCCTAGTGCCGAACGGACGGCACCTCCGCGTTCAACACACGTACAGCCCGGTGACGTCTCCCATGCCTTGATCCAGCAAGGAGAGAGGGAGAGGTTGAGGAAGACTCCATCCAGCAGCAACACAACGGCGTGGTGATGATGGAGGAGCGTGGTACTCCAGCAGAGCTTCGCCAAGCACGTGACGGAGGAGGAGAGGTGTTGGGGAGGGGAGGGGTTGCGCCTTGAGTTGTCCCCTGCAGCCCTCCCCTCACCCCTCTATTTATAGGGGAAGGGGCAAGGAGGGCCGGCCCCTCTAGATGGGATCTAGAGGGGGGGCGGCGGCCAGGGAGGGGGGACTTGCCCCCCAAGCAAGGGGGGCGCCCCCTTTAGGGTTTCCCCCAACCCTAGGCGCATGGGCCCTTGGGGGGGAAGGCGCACCAGCCCACTTTGGGCTGGTTCCCTTCCTCATACAGCCCATAAGGCCCTCCGGGACCGGTTGTCCCACTTGGTGGACCCCCGGGACCCTCCTGGTGGTCCCGGTACGTTACCGATAAAACCCGAAACCCTTTCGGTGACCAAAACAGGACTTCCCATATATAAATCTTTAACTCCAGACCAATCCGGAACTCCTCGTGACGTCCAAGATCTCATCCGGGACTCCGAACAACATTCGGTAACCACATACGAACTTCCTTAATAACCCTAGCGTCATCGAACCTTAAGTGTGTAGACCCTACGGGTTCGGGAGACATGCAGACATGACCGAGACGTTCTCCGGTCAATAACCAACAGCGGGATCTGGATACCCATGTTGGCTCCCACATGTTCCACGATGATCTCATCGGATGAACCACGATGTCAAGGACTTAATCAATCCCGTATACAATTCCCTTTGTCTATCGGTACGATACTTGCCCGAGATTCGATCGTCGGTATCCCGATACCTTGTTCAATCTCGTTACCGGCAAGTCTCTTTTACTCGTTCCGCAACACATCATCCCGTGATCAACTCCTTGATCACATTGTGCACATTATGATGATGTCCTACCGAGTGGGCCCAGAGATACCTCTCCTTCACACGGAGTGACAAATCCCAGTCTCGATTCGTGCCAACCCAACAGACACTTTCGGAGATACCTGTAGTGTACCTTTATAGCCACCCAGTTACGTTGTGACGTTTGGCACACCCAAAGCACTCCTACGGTATCCGGGAGTTGCACAATCTCATGGTCTAAGGAAATGATACTTGACATTAGAAAAGCTTTAGCATAAGAACTACATGATCTTGTGCTAGGCTTAGGATTGGGTCTTGTCCATCACATCATTCTTCTAATGATGTGATCCCGTTATCAATGACATCCAATGTCCATGGTCAGGAAACCGTAACCATCTATTAATCAACGAGCTAGTCAACTAGAGGCTTACTAGGGACATGGTGTTGTCTATGTATCCACACATGTATCTGAGTTTCCTATCAATACAATTCTAGCATGGATAATAAACGATTATCATGAACAAGGAAATATAATAATAATCAATTTATTATTGCCTCTAGGGCATATTTCCAACATCAGTATAATCCCGAGGACCTCAACGACTCCAAGGACAGCAACTACCTCGCACTCTCCGAAGAGGAGGTTAGCCTCGGAGCCGAGGACTTCATCGTCCTCGAGGATCCACTGGACCATCATCGGTTTAAACATCAACTCATTGCCACCGCACGAAGCTTGAAGAAGAATAAGCAATAGATAAAAGCCAAACAAGACACCCTCAATGACAGATGGATGAAAGTCCTTACGGCCAAAGAGGGGTACGGCTACGAGCGGTAAACCAAAAGCTACCCCAAGCGCAAACTACTGCCACAATTCGAGGATGAGGCCCTTGAGCCCCACTACCAAGATACGCTCAGGCAGACCAGCCCGACCGCCCCCCTCGAGGACGAGATAGGCCGGCTAGAGAGACCAAGTATCCACCCGCCCCCTCGCCGAAGAGGCAAGGAGCCGATCCGATCAGAATACGAATACAACCTATGGTGCGACCTGAATGCCAGTGCAGGTCAGGAGATAACCATCTATGGATCAAAGGGATACCCACCCACTAGATGGTACGGGTACCAAGCTAGCTCGATCAAAACGATAGAGCTCGGGAGCAGCACTGGGCCCGGATGGCAGCCGAACTCTGGCGTTACGTGGCTCGAGTCAGGGGCGCCGCTCATCCTATGTGTTTCACAAATGAGGTGATGCAGCATCAGTTTCCTGAAGGGTTTAAACCCGTAAATATCAAATAATACGATGGGACTACAGACCCGGCTGTGTGGATCAAAGACTTTCTTCTCCACGTTCATATGGCTCGAGGAGATGACCTCCACTCCATAAAATACTTGTCATTAAAGCTCAAAGGACCATTCAGGCATTGGTTGAATAGCCTCCCTGAAAATTCCGTGGGGATTTGGGAAGAGCTCGAGAATGCTTTCAGAGCTAACTTTCAAGGCACCTATGTTCGGCCTCCAGACGCCGATGACCTGAGCCATGTGGTCCAATAGCCCGGTGAGTCAGCCCGACAATTTTGGAATCGGTTTTTGACCAAAAAGAACCAGATCGCCGACTATCCAGATGCCAAAGCCATAACCTCATTCAAGCATAGCATCTGGGACGAATGGCTAGACCGACAGCTCGGCCAGGACAAGCTGAGGACGATGCCGTCTCTTACTTCACTCATGACCCGCTTCTGTGCAGGAGAAGACAGCTGGTTGGCTCATAGAAGCACCAACCCTGAGGACCCCGACACTTTAGAACTCCGGGATGGCAACTGGAAGCCATGGCGCAACAAAAATAAGCATCGAGGCTTAGGATTGGGTCTTGTCCATCACATCATTCTTCTAATGATGTGATCCCGTTATCAATGACATCCAATGTCCATGGTCAGGAAACCGTAACCATCTATTGATCAACGAGCTAGTCAACTAGAGTCTTACTAGGGACATGGTGTTGTCTATGTATCCACACATGTATCTGAGTTTCCTATCAATACAATTCTAGCATGGATAATAAACGATTATCATGAACAAGGAAATATAATAATAATCAATTTATTATTGCCTCTAGGGCATATTTCCAACAGTCTCCCACTTGCACTAGAGTCAATAATCTAGTTCACATCGATATGTGATTAACACTCAAGGTCACATCCCTATGTGACTAACACCCAAGAGTTCTGGGTTTGATCATGTTATGCTTGTGAGAGAGGTTATAGTCAACGGGTCTGAACCTTTCAGATCCGTGTGTGCTTTACAAATATCTATGTCATCTCCTAGATGCAGTTACCACGCTCTATTTGGTGCTATTCCAAATAACTGTTCTACTATACGAATCCAGTTTACTACTCAGAATAATCTGGATTAGTGTCAAAGCTTGCATCGGCGTAACCCTTTACGACGAACTCTTTTACCACCTCCATAATCGAGAAAATTCCTTAGTCCACTAGTTACTAAGGATAACTTTGACCGTTGTCCTGTGATCCATTTCTAGATCACACTTGTACCCCTTGACTGACTCATGGTTTGGCACACTTCAGGTGCGGTACATAACATAGCATACTTTAGAGCCTACGACTAAAGCATAGGGGACGACCTTCGTCCTTTCTATTCTGCCGTGGTCATGTCTTGAGTCTTGCTCAATACTCACACCTTGTAACACAGCCGAGAACTCCTTCTTTGCTGATCTATTTTGAACTCCTTCAAAATCTTGTCATGGTATGTGTTCGTTTGAAAGTACTATTAAGTGATTTTGATCTATCCTTATAGATCTTGATGCTCAATGTTCAAGTAGCTTAATCCAGGTTTTCCATTGAAAAACATTTTTCAAACAACCCTATATGCCTTCTAGAAATTCTACATCATTTCCGATAAACAATATGTCAACAACATATACTCATCAGAAATTCTATAGTGCCCCCACTCACTTCTTTGGAAATACAAGTTTCTCATAGACTTTGTATAAACCCAAATCTTTGATCATCTCATCAAAGCGTACATTCCAACTCTGAGATGCTTACTCCAGTCCTCAGAAGGATTGCTGGAGCTTTGAATACTTATTAGCATCTTTCAGGATTGACAAAACCTTCCGGTTGCATCACAAACAACCTTTCCTCAAGAAAATCGTCGAGGAAACAATGTTTTGACATCTTATCTGCACGATTTCATAAATAATGCAGTAATCGCTAACATAATTCCAACAGACTTTTAGCATCGCTACGGGTGAGAAAGTCTCACCGTAGTCAACTCCTTGAACTTGTCGAGAAACATCTTAATGACAAGTCGAGCTTTCTTAATGGTGACATTTACCATCATTGTCCGTCTTCCTTTTAAAATCCATCTGTACTCAACAGCCTCACGACCATCGAGCCGTTCTGCCAAAGTCTACACTTTGTTTTCATACATGGATCCTTTCTCGGATTTTATGGCCTTGAGCCATTCATCGGAATCCAGGCCCACCATCGCTTCTCCATAGCTCGTAGGTTCATTGTTGTCTAGCAACATGACTTCCAAGACAGGATTACGTACCACTCTGAAGTAGTACGCATCCTTGTCGTCCTACGAGGTCTGGGAGTGACTTGATCCGAAGTCTCATGATCACTATCATAAGCTTCCACTTCAATTGGTGTAGGTGCCATAGGAACAACTCCTGTGCCCTGCTACACACTAGTTGAAGTGACGGTTCAATAACCTCATCAAGTCTCGACCATCCTCCCACTCAAGTCTTTCGAGAGAAACTTTTCCTCTAGAAAGGACCCGATTTGAGAAACAATCCCTATTGCTTTCGGATCTGAGACAGGAGGTATACCCAACTGTTTTGGGTATCCTATGAAGATGCATTTATCCGCTTTGGGTTCGAGCTTATCAGCCTGAAACTTTTTCACATAAGCGTCGCAGCCCCAAACTTATAAGAAATGACAGCTTAGGTTTCTCTAAACCATAGTTCATACGGTGTCATCTCATCGGAATTACGTGGTGCCCTATTTAAAGTGAGTGCGGTTGTCTCCAATGCCTAACCCATGAACGATAGTGGTAATTCGATAAGAGACGTCATCATATCCAATAGTTATGATGTTCGGACACACCATCACTCTATGGTGTTCCAGGCGGTACTAGTCGTGAAACAATTTCCACAGTGCCAAACTCGTAACTCAGATATTCATTTCTGTGATCATATCATAGACATTTTATCCTCTTGTCACGAAGATCTTCAACTTCATTATGAAATTACTTGAACCATTCAATAATTCAGACTTGTGTTTCATCAAGCAAATATACTCAGTATCTACTCAAATCATCTGTGAAGTAAGAGCATAACGATATCCACTGCGTGCCTCAGCACTCATTGGACTGCACACATCAAAATGTGTTACTTCCAACAAGTTGCTTTCTTGTTCCATTTTACTGAAACCGAAGCTTTCAGTCATCTTGCCCATGTGGTATGATTTGCATATCTCAAGTGATTCAAAATCAAGTGAGTCCAAACGGTCCATCTGCATGGACTTTCTTCATGCGTATATACCAATAGACACGGTTCACATTATTCAACCCTTTTTCAAAAATGAGTGAGTCCAAAGATCCATCAACATGGTGCTTCTTCATGCGTTTTATACCAATATGACTTACATGGCAGTGCCACAAGTAGGTGGTACTATCATTACTATCTTTTGGCATGAACATGTGTATCACTATGATCGAG
Source organism: Aegilops umbellulata (assembly GCA_032464435.1). NCBI lineage: Eukaryota > Viridiplantae > Streptophyta > Magnoliopsida > Poales > Poaceae > Aegilops > Aegilops umbellulata. Next base: position 268,183,503 of record CP136059.1, on the reverse strand, counting down.
ATTCAATAAACCATTCATTTTAGGTGCAAGACCATTGAAGGAATTATTCAAATAGATAGAGTAACAATTATTCTCCTTAAATGAATAATCGTATCGCGATAGACATAATCCAATCAAGTCTATGATCAACGCAAACACCAAATAACAATTATTTAGGTTTAACACCAATCTCGATGGTAGAGGGAGCGTGCGATGCTTGATTACATCAACCTTGGAAACACTTCCAATACATCTCGTCAGCTCACCTTTAGCTAGTCTCCGTTTATTCCGTAGCTTTTATTTCGAGTTACTAACACTTAGCAACCGAACCGGTATCTAATACCCTGATGCTACTAGGAGTACTAGTAAAGTACACATTCACATAATGTATATCCAATATACTTCTATCGACAACCTTCTCATCTACCAAGTATCTAGGGTAATTATGCTCCAGTAGCTGTTCCCCTCATTACAGAAGCACTTAGTCTCGGGTTTGGGTTCAACCTTGGGTTTCTCCACTAGAGCAGCAGCTGATTTGCCGTTTCATGAAGGATCCCTTCTTGCCCTTGCCCTTCTTGAAACTAGTGGTTTCACTAACCATCAACAATTGATGCTCCTTCTTGATTTCTACTTTCGCGGTGTCAAACATCGCGAATATTTCAAGGATCATCATATCCATCCCTGATATAGTTCATCACAAAGCTGAAGCAGCTTGGTGGCAATGACTTTGGAAAAACATCACTATCTTATCTAGAAGATCAACTCCCACTCGATTCAAGTGATTGTTGTACTCAGACAATCTGAGCACAAGCTCAACGATTGAGCTTTTCTCCCTTAGTTTGCAGGCCAAGAAAATCGTCGGAGGTCTTATACCTCTTGACGTGGGCACGAGCCTGAAATCCCAATTTCAGCCCTCGAAACACCTCATATGTTACGCGACATTTCAAAAATGTCTTCGGTGCCTCAATTCTATACCATTTGTCATTACCGAACTATCATGTAGTCATCAAAACGTGTATGTCAGATGTTCGCAACATCCACAGACCACGTTCGAGGTCCAGCACACCGAGCGATGCATTAATGACATAAGCCTTCTACTGTCCGCATAATTTTTACTATTAACTTTCAACAATATTTTCTCTAGGAACATATCTAAAACAGTAGAACTAAAGCGTGAGCTTACGACATAATTTGCAAAGATCTTTTGACTATGTTCAGGATAATTAAGTTCATCTTATGAACTCCCACTCAGATAGACATCCCTCTAGTCATCCAAGTGATTACATGATCCGAGTCAACTAGGCCGTGTCCGATCATCACGTGAGACGGACTAGTCAACGTCGGTGAACATCTTCATGTTGATCGTATCTACCATACGACTCATGCTCGACCTTTCGGTCTTCTGTGTTCCGAGGCCATGTCTGTACATGCTAGGCTCGTCAAGTCAACCTAAGTGTTTGCATGTGTTCCGAGGCCATGTCTGTACATGCTAGGCTCGTCAACACCCGTTGTATTCGAACGTAAGAATCTATCACACCCGATCATCACGTGGTGCTTCGAAACGACGAACTTTCGCAACGGTGCACAGTTAGGGGGAACACTTTCTTGAAATTTTAATGAGGGATCATCTTATTTACTACCGTCGTTCTAAGCAAATAAGATGCAAAAAACATGATAAACATCACATGCAATCAAATAGTGACATGATATGGCCATCATCACTTTTCTCCTTTTGATCTCCATCTTCGGGGCTCCATGATCATCGTCGTCACCAGCATGACACCATGATCTCCATCATCATGATCTCCATCATCGTGTCTTCATGAAGTTGTCACGTCAACTATTACTTCTACTACTATGGCTAACGCTTTAGCAATAAAGTAAAGTAATTACATGATGTTTATGTTGACACGCAGGTCATAAATAAATTAAAGACAACTCCTATGGCTCCTGCCGGTTGTCATACTCATCGACATGCAAGTCGTGATTCCTATTACAAGAACATGATCAATCTCATACATCACATATATCATTCATCACATCCTTTTGGCCATATCACATCACATAGCATACCCTACAAAAACAAGTTAGACGTCCTCTAATTGTTGTTTGCATGTTTTACGTGGCTGCTATGGGTTTCTAGCAAGAACGTTTCTTACCTACGCAAAACCACAACGTGATATGTCAATTGCTATTTACCCTTCATAAGGACCCTTTTTATCGAATCCGATCCGACTAAAGTGGGAGAGACTGGCACCCGCTAGCCACCTTATGCAACTAGTGCATGTCAGTCGGTGGAACCTGTCTCATGTAAGTGTACGTGTAAGGTCAGTCCGGGCCGCTTCATCCCACAATGTCGCCGAATCAAGATTGACTAGTAACGGTAAGCATATTGAACAAAATCAACGCCCACAACTACTTTGTGTTCTACTCGTGCATGGAATCTACGCAATAGACCTAGCTCATGATGCCACTGTTGGGGAACGTAGCAGAAATTCAAAATTTTCCTACGTGTCACCAAGATCTATCTATGGAGAAACCAGCAACGAGGGGAAGAAGAGTGCATCTACATACCCTTGTAGATTGCTAAGTGGAAGCGTTCAAGTGAACGGGGTTGATGGAGTCGTACTCGTCGTGATCCAAATCACCGATGATCCTAGTGCCGAACGGACGGCACCTCCGCGTTCAACACACGTACAGCCCGGTGACGTCTCCCATGCCTTGATCCAGCAAGGAGAGAGGGAGAGGTTGAGGAAGACTCCATCCAGCAGCAGCACAACGGCGTGGTGATGATGGAGGAGCGTGGTACTCCAGTAGAGCTTCGCCAAGCACGTGACGGAGGAGGAGAGGTGTTGGGGAGGGGAGGGGCTGCGCCTTGAGTTTTCCCCTGCAGCCCTCCCCTCACCCCTCTATTTATAGGGGAAGGGGCAAGGAGGGCCGGCCCCTCTAGATGGGATCTAGAGGGGGGGGCGGCGGCCAGGGAGGGGGGACTTGCCCCCCAAGCAAGGGGGGGCGCCCCCTTTAGGGTTTCCCCCAACCCTAGGCGCATGGGCCCTTGGGGGGGGAAGGCGCACCAGCCCACTTTGGGCTGGTTCCCTTCCTCATACAGCCCATAAGGCCCTCTGGGACCGGTGGTCCCACTTGGTGGACCCCCGGGACCCTCCTGGTGGTCCCGGTACGTTACCGATAAAACCCGAAACCCTTTCGGTGACCAAAACAGGACTTCCCATATATAAATCTTTACCTCCGGACCAATCCGGAACTCCTCGTGACGTCCGGGATCTCATCCGGGACTCCGAACAACATTCGGTAACCACATACGAACTTCCTTAATAACCCTAGCGTCATCGAACCTTAAGTGTGTAGACCCTACGGGTTCGGGAGACATGCAGACATGACCGAGACGTTCTCCGGTCAATAACCAACAGCGGGATCTGGATACCCATGTTGGCTCTCACATGTTCCACGATGATCTCATCGGATGAACCACGATGTCAAGGACTTAATCAATCCCGTATACAATTCCCTTTGTCTATCGGTACGATACTTGCCCGAGATTCGATCGTCGGTATCCCGATACCTTGTTCAATCTCGTTACCGGCAAGTCTCTTTTACTCGTTCCGCAACACATCATTCCGTGATCAACTCCTTGATCACATTGTGCACATTATGATGATGTCCTACCGAGTGGGCCCAGAGATACCTCTCCGTCACACGGAGTGACAAATCCCAGTCTCGATTCGTGCCAACCCAACAGACACTTTCGGAGATACCTGTAGTGTACCTTTATAGCCACCCAGTTACGTTGTGACGTTTGGCACACCCAAAGCACTCCTACGGTATCCGGGAGTTGCACAATCTCATGGTCTAAGGAAATGATACTTGACATTAGAAAAGCTTTAGCATACGAACTACATGATCTTGTGCTAGGCTTAGGATTGGGTCTTGTCCATCACATCATTCTTCTAATGATGTGATCCCGTTATCAATGACATCCAATGTCCATGGTCAGGAAACCGTAACCATCTATTGATCAACGAGCTAGTCAACTAGAGGCTTACTAGGGACATGGTGTTGTCTATGTATCCACACATGTATCTGAGTTTCCTATCAATACAATTCTAGCATGGATAATAAACGATTATCATGAACAAGGAAATATAATAATAATCAATTTATTATTGCCTCTAGGGCATATTTCCAACATCAGTATAATCCCGAGGACCTCAACGACTCCGAGGACAGCAACTACCTCGCACTCTCCGAAGAGGAGGTTAGCCTCGGAGCCGAGGACTCCATCGTCCTCGAGGATCCACTGGACCATCATCGGTTTAAACATCAACTCATTGCCACCGCACGAAGCTTGAAGAAGAATAAGCAATAGATAAAAGCCAAACAAGACACCCTCAATGACAGATGGACGAAAGTTCTTGCGGCCAAAGAGGGGTACGGCTACGAGCGGTAAACCAAAAGCTACCCCAAGCGCAAACTGCTGCCACAATTCGAGGATGAGGCCCTTGAGCCCCACTACCAAGATACGCTCAGGCAGACCAGCCCGACCGCCCCCCTCGAGGACGAGATAGGCCGGTTGGAGAGACCAAGTATCCACCCGCCCCCTCGCCGAAGAGGCAAGGAGCCGATCCGATCAGAATACGAATACAACCTATGGTGCGACCTGAATGCCAGTGCAGGTCAGGAGATAACCATCTATGGATCAAAGGGATACCCACCTACTAGATGGTACGGGTACCAAGCTAGCTCGATCAAAACGATAGAGCTCGGGAGCAGCACTGGGCCCGGATGGCAGCCGAACTCTGGCGTGACGTGGCTCGAGTCAGGGGCGCCGCTCATCCGATGTGTTTCACAAATGAGGTGATGCAGCATCAGTTTCCTGAAGGGTTTAAACCCGTAAATATCAAATAATACGACGGGACTACAGACCCGGCTGTGTGGATCAAAGAATTTCTTCTCCATGTTCATATGGCTCGAGGAGATGACCTCCACTCCATAAAATACTTGTCATTAAAGCTCAAAGGACCATTCAGGCATTGGTTGAATAGCCTCCCTGAAAATTCCGTGGGGATTTGGGAAGAGCTCGAGAATGCTTTCAGAGCTAACTTTCAAGGCACCTATGTTCGGCCTCCGGACGCCGATGACCTGAGCCATGTGGTCCAATAGCCCGGTGAGTCAGCCCGACAATTTTGGAATCGGTTTTTGACCAAAAAGAACCAGATCGCCGACTATCCAGATGCCAAAGCCATAGCCTCATTCAAGCATAGCATCTGGAACGAATGGCTAGACCGACAGCTCGGCCAGGACAAGCTGAGGACGATGCCGTCTCTTACTTCACTCATGACCCGCTTCTGTGCAGGAGAAGACAGCTGGTTGGCTCATAGAAGCACCAACCCTGAGGACCCCGACACTTTAGAACTCCGGGATGGCAACGGGAAGCCATGGCGCAACAAAAATAAGCATCGAGGCAATGGCACCGATGTCGACGACAGAACAGTGAATGTCGGCTTCCGCAACTCCAAATTGGGTCCGTGAAAGAAGCCCTCTAAAGGGAACCAGGACAGACCCACCAAGGTGGACGTAATCCTAGACAGGCCCTACCAGATCCACGACACTTCAGACAAGCCCGCCAACCACACCAACCGTAACTGTTGGGTGATCAAACAAGCCGGCAAACTCATAGCCAAGGACACAGGCAAAAGCCCCCGCGGAGAGGACGATGAAGAAACTCGCCGAGCGAACAATGGAGGCCAAAAATAATTCCATCCTGAGGTAAAAATAGTGAATATGATCAACGCCACTCATATATGCAAGAAGGAGAGGAAACACACACTTCGGGACGTCTACACTTTAGAGTATGTAGCCCCAAAATTCAACCCATGGTCGTCATGCCCGATCACCTTTGACTGTAGGGACCATCCGACCAGTATCTATCATGGAGGATCGGCGGCATTGGTTCTAGACCCCATTATAGATGGGACCACCTCACTAGAGTCCTCATGGGCAGAGGCATTAGCCTCAATCTGATTTACTCAGATATAGTGAGAACGATGGGTATTGACCCATCAAGGATCAAACCCAGCAATACCACCTTTAAAGGGGCAATCCCAGGTATTGAAGCCCACTGCTCGGGCACCCTAACCATGGAAGTAGTGTTCAGCTCGCAGGACAACTTCCGCAGTGAAGACTTGATCTTCGACATCATCCCTTCCGCAGCGGCTACCATGCCCTCCTGGGTCGCACGGCGTTTGCTCGTTTCAATGCCATCCCCCACTATGCCTACCTGAAGCTAAAGATGCCTGGACCCAAGGGTTTCATCACAGTCAATGGCAATACGGAGCGCTCACTCTGGGCCGAGGAGCATACAACGGCTTTGGCAGCCGAAGTCCAGATCGGCCTCGGGGGGCCAAGGCACCAGCCCACCGTCAAGGCACGGGAGCTAAGTAAACGGGTCTGAGCCTTGTCTCCGTTCAAGATGCCGCCCCACGCCCAACATAAATAGGGATACGCACCCCACATCATGCCCACTCCAATCGCACAATACGTGCCTCGTATGCACAACTTCATGCTTAAAATTGCATGGGCAGCCGTGGGGACCAATTACCTAAGAACCAAGTGTTCGGGTCATCCGAACTATGGTCAAGCACGTCTTCGGACAAAAGCAGGTGCCATCTAGGACCCATGCATCATTAAGCTACACAACACATCAGCTTCTCAAGACCCCTTGTTAAGGGCCCGTTGACCGATTACCATCCCCTCCAAGGAGTTCTTCTTCTCATCAGGAGCAAAGGTGCTAACGTGCAGCAGGGCACAATAGGGACATCATACTAGGAATTAAGGCCCTGTGTAAACCTTTCTTTTGTACAAATTTATTCCTCGTTTTCTCAAAGTCCTTGTAACAGTTGCCTCGGCAGTACAGACCGTACGGTTAGACGTCACGAGTTTAGTGGAAATAAAGGCCATTGTTCACGGTCCTCTTGCAGTCTCTTATGTTGCATAACTTTCCTACGTCTCCGACAACGAAGCAACTTAGTTCGGTACATGCTATCTTTAGATTTATCGGCTAATAAACTAGGAGCTTGATTATAAAACTCGCCCCAGGCATCAGTTTGGCACTATCTTTTTCTCTAGTGTTCGGCGTCTCGGATATTGCATTATATGAAACGGTTCCGAATTATGTCTTGGGTCAATAGTTGGGTTGCCTGGCTCCTATGTTTACCCTCTTACGTTCCGCATGTTCGGCTAAGACGGTAAAGGGAGAACCACTGCGATTGTACTTTTTGCTAGCCGGTCAAGTACCTCAGTGGAGGAAGCCAAAAACTAATTGTCATAATAAGCAAGAACTAGTTGGAGGTCTGATGACAAGTGTTAAACTAAAAATCATTGGAGATTACACCATGTCATACAAAGGGTTTGTCTTCGGCCAAACCACGTGATATAGGTATATACCTTGGATCTTCTGAATATCACAAAACACTGGGGGCTAGTCACCAGCCCCCGCAGTCAAGCTCCTATGGGTAATTGAAAGTAATAAAATCGCATAGTTCGATTGCCTTGTCCCCCCCCCCCCGCACTACCGCCTTCAGGCACTGAGACATCGGCTAAGGGTCACAGTGCGGAGGACGAAACACCCCTCATAGCATCTACATGGGGGTTGAAGTTGAAAACTGTTAACTTTCAGAAAGAAACGGCCGCACATGAGTCAAAATAAATCAAATAGATACAAGTATGATAAACCATACAAAATAACCGCATTATAAAGCATAAGGTTCAACCATAGTTTAAATACATGATAGCACGATCACTCGAGAAGTACATCTTTCGAACACTGGGCCTCTACTGCCCAAGCACCATCCATCACGACGGGGAAATACTGCTCGGGGCACCTATGCTCCTTTCTGGCGGGCTGGGGTCCGAAGGCCATCTCGACAGGATTAATATTCGGCCAATGCACCATGGTCCTTGCGAAGGCCTCATGTCTACTACACAATTTTTCTTGTAGGCTCGTGTTGGGCCTCCAAGCGTAGAGTTTGTAGGACAGTAGAAAATTTCCCTCAAGTGGATGAACTAAGGTTTATCAATCCGTGGGAGGAGTAGGATGAAGATGGTCTCTCTCAAACAACCCTGCAACCAAATAACAAAGAGTCTCTTGTGTCCCCAACACACCAAATACAATGGTAATTTGTATAGGTGCACTAGTTCGGCGAAGAGATGGTAATAAAAGCGTAGTAATGATAGTAGATATTGATTTTTGTGATAGGAACAAGAAAAAATAGCAAGGAAGCAATTGATAAAATGGAGCACAAACATTATTGCAATGCTTAAAAATGAAGCCTAGGGTCCGTACTTTTGCTAGTGCAATCTCTCAACAATGCTAATCTAATTGGATCATATAACCATCCCTCAATGTGTGATGAAGAATCACTCCAAAGTTTTTATCTAGCGAAGAACATAAGAAGAAATTGTTTGTAGGGTACGAAACCACCTCAAAGCTATTCTTTCTGATCGATCTATCCTATAGTTCGTACTAAAATAACACCAGGTTATTATTTCTGATCGATCTAACAAAGAGTTCGTACTAAAATAACGCCATATGATGCACATCAACCAACTATAATGTCACCTAGGTACTCCAATGTCACTCCAAGCATCCGTGAGTTGATTATGTGATATGCATCAAACAATTTCAGATTCATAGTACTCAATTCAACACAAAAAAACCCTCAAAGAGTGCCCCAAGATTTCTACCGGAGAAACAAGGACGAAAACATGCATCAAACCCTATGCATAGATTACCCCAATGTCACCTCGGGAATCCGTGAGTTGAGTGCGAAAACACATATCAATTGAATCAATATAATACCCCATTGTCACCACGGGTATTCATATGCAAGACATATATCAAGTGCTCTCAAATCCATGAAAGTATTCAATCCGATAAAAGTGAAATCTCAAAATGAAAACTCAATTCATCACAACAAGATAGAGAGGGAGAAACACCATATGATCCAACTATATTAACAAAGCATGGGTACATCAAGATCGTGCCAAATCAAGAACACGAGAGAGAGAGAGAGAGAGATTAAACACATACTACTGGTACAAACCCTTAGCCCCGAGGGTGGACTACTCCCTCCTCATCATGGTGGCCTCTAGGATGAAGATGGCCACTGGTGGGGATTTCCCCCTCCGGCAGGGTACCGGAATGGGGTCTAGATTGGTTTTTCGTGGCTACATAGGCTTGCGGCGACAGAACTTCTGATCTAGGGTTATTTCTGGTGGTTTCTCTATTTATATGATTTTTCAGCGTTGGAATCATGTGAAGATGGGCCTCGAGGTGAGCACACCCCACCGGGGCAAGCCAGGACCCTCTGGCGTGCCGTGGTGGGTTGTGCCCTCATGGTGGCTCTTCTGGTCCTCCCACGAAGTTTCGTTGGTCTCTTTTTGTCGGTGTCCTGGGAATGGGGGTACCCAGACTTGCCTACCTGCGGCCCACAACATGGCTCCGTCAGCGGCCCAGTATGGCCCAGCTTCAGCAGCAACAACCCAAGACCCTCGCAAGGCGGACGGTGCCAAGACCTCCCAGGGGGCAGCCTCACCAGGCTGGCTCCCGAGGAGCGAAGATATCTATGCAAGGTGCACCTTGCGAGGTTCATATGACGTGAGCCATGACGACCAAGGCCAGGTGGGTGCAGTGTACCCGTTTCCTCTTTGGTGCTAAGGAGGCAAGCGCAGGCGCGGGGTCCCGAGGAATCAAGCAAAGGTTTCCATATCAGTGCAACAAGACCAAGACCGCCAGGACGGCAGGACGAAGGTCATTGTGGAGCCCACCGCAGCGTCACCACCAGAGGCTTTTGCACGCGAAGAACACTTTTGTTAGGATAACTTGTACTACTTATCTCCCTTCGAATTTGGCCATTGTGGGATCCCTTTCTGCCTACATTAGGGAAGAGGACAAGGCCACTATAAATAGGATTTAGCCACCACCATAGTGGGGTACGGATCATTCGGACCAACCTCACACCCACCAGCTCATCGAGCCCAAGAACACCTCACCTCCTGAGGTTGTTCCACCACTGTACTAGTTCATCCTCAGCCCCCAAGGGAATCCACCACAAAGCTGGAGTAGGGTATTACACCGCAAGGTGGCCCGAACCAGGATAAACTGTTGTGTCTCTTGTTCGTTCGGTTCGTCTAGCTAGGCTGTGGATTCGGTGAGCAGGCAGACTGGGGAGGACGAGTTCTTCGCACGCACCCCAGAGTTCAAACCTCTCAAGGGTCTGCGAACCCTGAATCCGGAATTTGGAGCTCTAGGTAGGGGTGCGTCAGAACCTCTCTTCTTCTAGTCAGCCCGCCATCGCCCCTCGGCTCAAATGGCCGACGATTTGAGGGCTCATGCCCAGCACTAGGCTGCTTGGCCTGCTCGGGCGGTGGCTTCCGCCCAGGAAGACCTCCACTCTGCGCTCCAGGCGGCTCGCATGCCGCCCAACACCGCCGGACGCGGGCCGCATGGGCCGGCGCCGTCCGCCCTCGCACCGTGGTATACGTGCGCCACCACGCGATCTTCGGGTTACGTCGTGGCAACAGCGCCACACACTTGTCGGGAGTAGGCGAACATGCGAGCCACGATCATCGTAGCACGAGAGCTGCTACGTTGCAGGCTGGCGGAGGGCGGCTGCGACGCCCTGCTGGAGCGGGTTGCCGAGCTGCTTGACGTCGCCTGCAGAGGTACGACGCCCTTCTGCTCCCTGCCCACGACTCAGGTTTGATACGTCTCCAACATATTTATAATTTTTGATTGCTCCATGCTATATTATCTACTGTTTTGGACTATATTGGGCTTTATTTTCCACTTTTATTATTTTTGGGACTAGCCTATTAACCGGAGGCCCAGCCCAGAATTGTTGTTTTTTTGCCTATTTCAGAGTTTCGGAGAAGCAGACTATCAAACGGGGTCCAAACGGAATGAAACCTTCGGGAACGTGATTTTCTCATCAGATAAGACCCAGGAGACTTGGGCCCTCTGTCAAGAAAGCCACGAGGCGGTAACAAGGGTGGGGCGCGCCCACCCCCTAGGGCGCGCCCCCTGCCTGATGGGCCCCTCGAAGCTCCACCGACGTCCTTCTTCCTCCTATATATACCTACGTACCCCCAAACGATCAAAGACGGAGCCAAAAACCTAATTCCACCACTGCAACCTTCTGTACCCATGAGATCCCATCTTGGAGCCTGTTCCGGAGCTCCGCCGGTGAGGGTCGTCATCACGGAGGGCTTCTACATCATCCTAGCCCCTCCGATGAAGTGTGAGTAGTTTACCTCAGACCTACGGGTCCATAGTTATTAGCTAGATGGCTTCTTCTCTCCTTTTGGATCTCAATACAATGTTCTCCCCCTCTCTCACGGAGGGCTTATTTTAGGACGAGCAGGAATTAAGCTTGGGGATGCCTGATACGTCTCCAACGTATCTATAATTTTTTATTGCTCCATGCTATATTATCTACTGTTTTGGACTATATTGGGCTTTATTTTCCACTTTTATATTATTTTTGGGACTGACCTATTAACCGGAGGCCCAGCCCAGAATTGATGTTTTTTTCCTATTTCAGAGTTTCAGAGAAACAAAATATCAAACGGAGTCCAAACGGAATGAAACCTTCGGGAACGTGATTTTCTCATCAGATAAGACCCGGGAGACTTGGACCCTCCGTCAAGAAAGCCACGAGGCGGTCACGAGGGTGGGGGGCGCGCCCACCCCCTAGGGCGCGCCCCCTGCCTCGTGGGCCCCTCGAAGCTCCACCGACGTACTTCTTCCTCCTATATATACCTACGTACCCCCAAACGATCAGAGACGGAGACAAAAACCTAATTCCACCGCCGCAACCTTCTGTACCCACGAGATCCCATCTTGGGGCCTGTTCCGGAGCTCCACCGGAGAGGGCCGTCATCACGGAGGGCTTCTACATCATCCTAGCCCCTCCGATGAAGTGTGAGTAGTTTACCTCAGACCTACGGGTCCATAGTTATTAGCTAGATGGCTTCTTCTCTCTTTTTGGATCTCAATACAGTGTTCTCCCCCTCTCTCGTGGAGATCTATTCGATGTAATCTTTTTTTTGCAGTGTGTTTGTTGAGACCGATGAATTGTGGGTTTATGATCAAGTCTATCTATGAATAATATTTGAATCTTCTCTGTATTCTTTTATGTATGATTGGTTATCTTTGCAAGTCTCTTCGAATTATCAGTTTGGTTTGGCCTACTAGATTGGTTTTTCTTGCCATGGGAGAAGTGCTTAGCTTTGGGTTCAATCTTGCGGTGTCCTTTCCCAGTTACAGAAGGGACAGCAAGGCACGTATTGTATTGTTGCCATCGAGGGTAACAAGATGGGGTTTTTATCATATTGCATGAAACTATCCCTCTACATCATGTCATCTTGCTTAAGGCGTTACTCTGTTTTTAACTTAATACTCTAGATGCATGCTGGATAGCGGTCGATGAGTGGAGTAATAGTAGTAGATGCAGGCAGGAGTCGGTCTACTTGTCTCGGACGTGATGCCTATATACATGATCATACCTAGATATTCTCATAACTATGCTCAATTCTGCCAATTGTTCAACAGTAATTTGTTCACCCACCGTAGAATACTTATGCTCTTGAGAGAAGCCACTAGTGAAACGTATGGCCCCTGGGTCTATTCTTATCATATCGATCTCCATCACTTTAATCTTGCTTGCTTTTTTACTTTGCCTTTTACTTTTCACTTTGCATCTCTATACCAAAAATATTCTCTATCAGATCTCACTCCCGTAAGTGACCGTGAAGGGATTGACAACCCCTAATCGCGTTGGTTGCGTTGAGCTATTGTTTTCTGCAGGCACGAGGGACTTGCGTGTAGCCTCCTACTAGATTGATACCTTGGTTCTCAAAAACTGAAGGAAATACTTACACTACTTTGCTACATCATCCTCTCCTCTTCGGGGAAATCCAACGCAGTGCTCAAGAGGTAGCAAGAAGAATTTATGGCGTTGTTGCCGGGGAGTCTGCGCAAAACTCAACATACCAAGTACCCATCACAATCCCTATATCCTGCATTACATTAGTTTTATTCAACATTTACCTCTCGTTTTCCTCTCCCCCACTTCACCCTTGCCGTTTTATTCGCCCTCTCTTTTCTGTTTGCCTTCTTTCGCTCGTCTTTGGTTTGCTCGTGTGTTGGATTGCTTGTTTGTCATGATGGCTCAAGATAATACCAAATTGTGTGACTACACCAACACCAACAATAATGATTTTATTAGCACTCCGATTGCTCCTCTTGCCAGTACTGAATCTTGCGAAATCAATACTGTTTTGTTGAATCTTGTTATGAAAGATCAATTCGCCGGCCTTCCTAGTGAAGATGCCGCTACTCATCTGAATAGCTTCGTTGATTTATGTGATATTTAAAAGAAGAAAGATGTCGATAATGATATTGTTAAATTGAATCTATTTCCTTTTTCGCTTAGAGATCGTGCTAAAGCTTGGTTTTCGTCTTTGCCTAAAAATAGTATTGATTCTTGGAACAAGTGCAAAGATGCTTTTATCTATAAGTATTTTCCTCCCACTTAGATCATCTCTCTTAGAAACGACATTATGAATTTTAAGCCACTTGATCATGAACATGTTGCACAAGCTTGGGAGAGAATGAAATTAATGATACGTAATTTCCCTACTCATGGTTTGAATTTGTGGATGATTATACAAAAAATTTATGCCGGATTGAATTTTGCTTCTAGAAATCTTTTAGATTCGGCCGTGGGAGGCACTTCTATGGAAATCAGTTTAGGAGATGCTACTAAACTCCTAGATAATATTATGGTTAATTATTCTCAGTGGCACACTGAAAGATCCACTAATAAAAAAGTGCATGCGATAGAAGAAATCAATGTTTTGAGTGGAAAGATGGATGAACTTATGGAATTATTTGCTACTAAGAGTGTTTCTTTTGATCCTAACGATATGCCTTTGTCTACTTTGATTGAGAATAATAATGAATCTATGGATGTGAATTTTGTTGGTAGGAATAATTTTGGTAACAACGCGTATAGAGGGAATTTTAATCCTAGGCCTTATCCTAGTAATCCTTCTAATAATTATGGAAATTCCTACAACAACTCTTATGGAATTTTTAATAAGATACCCTCTGAATTTTAGAATAGTGTTAAAGAGTTTATGAATTCACAAAAGAATTTTAATGCTTTGCTTGAAGAGAAATTGCTTAAAGTTGATGATTCGGTTAGGAACGTTGATAGAATTTCTCTTGAGGTTGATTGTTTAAAGCTTATATCTATTCCTCCTAAGCATTATATCAATGAGTCTCTCAAAGCCATGATAATTTCCATTGATGAGTGCAAAGAAAGAACCGCTAGGATGCGTGCTTCTAAAGATGCCTTTATTAAAGCGTGTTCTTCCAATTCCTATGAAAATCAAGATGAAGATCTGAAAGTTATTGATGTGTCCCCTATTAAATCTTTGTTTTTCAATATGAATCTTGATGAAACTGAATATGATCTTCCTTTACCTAGAAGGCGTTCAAAAAATTCGAAGTATTTAGATCTTGATGATGAAATTGATAAAAGTGGGATCGAAAGAAATAAAACCCTAGATGTTGCTAAACCCACTATATTGGATTTCAAGGAATTTAATTATGAAAGTTGCTCTTTAATTGATTGTATTTCCTTGTTGCAATCCGTGCTAAACTCTCCTCATGCTTATAGTCAAAATAAAGCCTTTACCGAACATATCGTTGATGCCTTGATGCAATCTTATGAAGAAAAACTTGAGTTGAAAGTTTCTATCCCTAGAAAACTTTATGATTAGTGGGAACCTACTATTAAAATTAAAATTAAAGATTATGATTTGTATGCTTTGTGTGATTTGGGTGCTAGTGTCTCCACTATTCCCAAAACTTCGTGTGATTTGCTAGATTTCCGTGATTTTGATGATTGCTCTCTAAACTTGCATCTTGCGGATTCCACTATTAAGAAGCCTATGGGAAGAATGAGTGATGTTCTTATTGTTGCAAATAGGAATTATGTGCCCATAGATTTTATCGTTCTTGATATAGATTGCAATCCTTCTTGCCCTATTATTCTCGGTAGACTTTTCCTTAGAACGGTTGGTGCAATTATTGATATGAAGGAAGGGAATATTAGATTTCAATTTCCATTAAAAAAGGGCATGAAACACTTCCCTAGAAAGAAAATAAAATTACCATATGAATCTATCATGACAGCCACTTATGGATTGCTTACCAAAGATGGCAATACCTAGATCTATCCTCGCTTTTATGCCTAGCTAGGGGCGTTAAACGAT
This sequence comes from Aegilops umbellulata, assembly GCA_032464435.1. Taxonomy (NCBI): domain Eukaryota; kingdom Viridiplantae; phylum Streptophyta; class Magnoliopsida; order Poales; family Poaceae; genus Aegilops; species Aegilops umbellulata. The sequence goes on along the minus strand of CP136059.1, from coordinate 268,168,164 downwards.
AGCGCTTGTTGGGAGGCAAACCAATTTTAGTTTTTTTATTTTTTCTTCTGTTTAGGAATAAATAATCCATCTACCTTCTGTTTAGATGTGGTTTTCTGTTTTAATTAGTGTTCGTGCCAAGTTAGACCTATAGGATCTTCTTGGATGATAGTTATTTGATCTTGCTGTAATTTCCAGAATCTCTCTGTTCACGAAAATAATTGTTAAAAAATCACCAGAACATGATAAAATACTGATTCCAATTTATGCTGATCAATAAACAAATTGTATAGGTCGTCCTATTTTGGTAGATTTTTTGGAGTCCAGAAGTTTGCGTTAGTTACAGATTACTATAGACTGTTCTGTTTTTGACAGATTCTGTTTTTCGTGTGTTGTTTGCTTATTTTGATGAATCTATGGCTAGTAAAATAGTTTATAATCCATAGAGAAGTTGGAATACAGTAGGTTTAACACCAATATAAATAAATAATGAGTTTGTTACAGTACCTTGAAGTGGTCTTTTGTTTTCTTTCGCTAACGGAGCTCACGAGATTTCTATTGAGTTTTGTGTTGTGAAGTTTTCAAGTTTTGGGTGAAATCTTTTGATGGATTATGGAACAAGGAGTGGCAAGAGCCTAAGCTTGGGGATGCCCATGACACGCCCAAGATAATCCAAGTACACCAAAAAGTAAAAGGTTGGGGATGCCCTGGAAGGCATCCCCTCTTTCGTCTACTTCCATCGGTAATTTTACTTGGAGCTATATTTTTATTCACCACATGATATGTGTTTTGCTTGGAGCGTATTGTATTACTTGTGTCTTTGTTTGTTAGTGTGCCACAATCATCCTTGCTGTACACACCTTTTGAGAGAGCCATACATAAATTGGAATTTGATAGAATACTCTATGTGCTTCACTTATATCTTTTGAGCTTTATAGTTTTGCTCTATGTGCTTCACTTATAACTTTTGAGCTTTATAGTTTTGCTCTATGTGCTTCACTTATATCTTTTGAGCTTTATAGTTTTGCTCTAGTGCTTCACTTATATATTTTAGAGCATGGTGGTGGATTTGTTTTAAAGAAACTATTGATCTCTCATGCTTCACTTAGATTATTTTGAGAGTTTTTAATAGCATGGTAATTTGCTTAATAATAATAAGCTTGGTATTCAAGATTTGTGAAACTTTCTTTTGAGTGCGTTGAATACTAAGAAAAGATTGATACTTGATAATTGTTTTGAGATATGAAGATGGTGATATTAGAGTCATGCTAGTTGAGTAGTTGTGAATTTGAAGAATACTTGCGTTAAAGTTTGTGATTCCCGTAGCATGCACGTATGGTGAACCGTTATGTGATGAAGTCGGAGCACGATTTATTTATTGATTGTCTTCATTATGAGTGGCGGTTGGGGACGAGCAATGGTCTTTTCATACCAATCTATCCCCCTAGGAGCATGCGTGTAATACTTTGCTTTGATAAGTTCTAGATTTTTGCAATAAGTATATGAGTTCTTTATGACTAATGTTGAGTCCATGGATTATACACACTTTTCCCTTCCTTCCACCATTGCTAGCCTCTCTAATGCCGCGCACTTTTCGCCGGTATCATACACCCACCATATACCTTCCTCAAAACAGCCACCATACCTACCTATCATGGCATTTCCATAGCCATTCCGAGATATATTGCCATGCAACTTTCCACCGTTCCGTTTATTATGACACGCTCCATCATTGTCATATTGCTAGCATGATCATGTAGTTGACATCGTATTTGTGGCAAAGCCACCGTTCATAATTCTTTCATACATATCACTCTTGAATCATTGCATATCTCGGTACACCGCCGGAGGCATTCACATAGAGTCATATTTTGTTCTAAGTATTGAGTTGTAATTGTTGAGTTGTAAGAAAAATAAAAGTGTGATGATCATCATTTTTAGAGCATTGTCCCAAGTGAGGAAAGGATGATGGAGACTATGATTCCCTCACAAGTCGGGATGAGACTCCGGACAAAAATAAATAAAAAAAGAGGCCATAAAAAAAAGGAAATGCCCAAATAAAAAAATGAGAGAACAAGAGAGAAGGGACAATGTTACTATCCTTTTACCACACTTGTGCTTCAAACTAGCACCATGATCTTCATGATAGAGAGTCTCTCATTTTGTCACTTTCATATACTAGTGGGAATTTTTCACTATAGAACTTGGCTTGTATATTCCAATGATGGGCTTCCTCAAATGCCCTAGGTCTTCGTGAGCAAGTGAGTTAGATGCACACCCACTTAGTTTCTTTTGTTGAGATTTCATACACTTATAGCTCTAGTGCATCCGTTGCATGGCAATCCCTACTCACTCACATTGATATCTATTGATGGGCATCTCCATGGCCCGTTGATATGCCTAGTTGATGTGAGACTATATTCCCCTCTTTTTGTCTTCTCCACAACCACCATTCTATTCCACATATAGTGCTATATCCATGGCTCACGCTCATGTATTGTGTGAAGATTGAAAAAGTTTTGAAAATGTTAAAGTATGAAACAATTGCTTGGCTTGTCATCGGGGTTGTGCATGATTTAAACACTTTGTGTGGTGAAGATAGAGCATAGCCAGACTATATGATTTTGTAGGGATAACTTTCTTTGGCCATGTTATTTTGAGAAGACATAATTGCTTTGTTAGTATGCTTGAAGTATTATTATTTTTTATGTCAATATGAACTTTTGTCTTGAATCTTTCAAATCTGAATATTCATACCACAATTAAGAAGATTTGCATTAAAATTATGCCAAGTAGCACTCCGCATCAAAAATTCTCTTCTTATCATTTACCTACTCAAGGACGAGCAGGAATTAAGCTTGGGGATGCCTGATACGTCTCCAACGTATCTATAATTTTTTATTGCGCCATGCTATATTATCTACTGTTTTGGACTATATTGGGCTTTATTTTCCACTTTTATATTATTTTTGGGACTAACCTATTAACCGGAGGCCCAGCCCAGAATTGATGTTTTTTGCCTATTTCAGAGTTCCAGAGAAACAGAATATCAAACGGAGTCCAAACGGAATGAAACCTTCGGGAACGTGATTTTCTCATCAGATAAGACCCATGAGACTTGGACCCTCCGTCATGAAAGCCACGAGGCGGTCACGAGGGTGGGGGGCGCGCCCACCCCCTAGGGCGCGCCCCCCCTGCCTCGTGGGCCCCTCAAAGCTCCACCGACGTACTTCTTCCTCCTATATATACCTACGTACCCCCAAACGATCAGAGACGGAGCCAAAAACCTAATTCCACCGCCGCAACCTTCTGTACCCACGAGGTCCCATCTTGGGGCCTGTTTCGGAGCTCCACTAGAGAGGGCCATCATCACGGAGGGCTTCTACATCATCCTAGCCCCTCCGATGAAGTGTGAGTAGTTTACCTCAGACCTACGGGTCCATAGTTATTAGCTAGATGGCTTCTTCTCTCCTTTTGGATCTCAATACAATGTTCTCCCCCTCTCTCGTGGAGATCTATTCGATGTAATCTTATTTTTGCGGTGTGTTTGTTGAGACCGATGAATTGTGGGTTTATGATCAAGTCTATCTATGAATAATATTTGAATCTTCTCTGAATTCTATTATGTATGATTGGTTATCTTTGCAAGTCTCTTCGAATTATCAGTTTGGTTTGGCCTACTAGATTGTTTTTTCTTGCCATGGGAGAAGTGCTTAGCTTTGGGTTCAATCTTGCGGTGTCCTTTCCCAGTGATAGAAGGGGCAGCAAGGCACGTATTGTATTGTTGCCATCGAGGATAACAAGATGGGGTTTTTATCATATTGCATGAAACTATCCCTCTACATCATGTCATCTTGCTTAAGGCGTTACTCTGTTTTTAACTTAATACTCTAGATGCATGCTGGATAGCGGTCGATGAGTGTTGTAATAGTAGTAGATGCAGGCAGGAGTCGGTCTACTTGTCTCGGACGTGATGCCTAGATACATGATCATACCTAGATATTCTCATAACTATGCTCAATTCTGTCAATTGCTCAACAATAATTTGTTCACCCACCATAGAATATTTATGCTCTTGAGAGAATCCACTAGTGAAACCTATGGCCCCCGGGTCTATTCTCATCATATCAATCTCCACCACTTTAATCTTGCTTGCTTTTTTACTTTACATTTTACTTTTCACTTTGCATCTCTATACCAAAAATACCAAAAATATTCTCTATCAGATCTCACTCCCGTAAGTGACCGTGAAGGGATTGACAACCCCTTATCGCATTGGTTGCGTTGAGCTATTGTTTTCTGTAGGTACGAGGGACTTGTGTGTAGCCTCCTACTGGATTGATACCTTGGTTCTAAAAAACTGAAGGAAATACTTACGCTACTGTTGACACACGAACACGTCACCGTGTACCCTCGACGCCGAGGGTGATGCACCGCAGCTCACGTCGAAGGAGACCCGACCGACAGCGCGATACGCAAGACAGTCGGCGGGCACTTTTGTAGACCCGAAGCCCCGCTTGCCCGGGAGGGACCCCGTCAGGGCTTGCGGCGGCTATGGGCTGCTCCAGGTCGATTCGCTCGCCCCTAGAGACTCGTGGATCCGCAGCTCTCCATCATGAAGAACTAGCGAAGAACGAGAAGAAAGATACAAGGGAGAGATAAAAAGTAGATGAACACGAAAAAGTAGTAGATTGATTTGTTCGATTCGGTGTTGTTCAATCGGCCGTCACCCCCAACATATATAAGAGGCGGTTGGACTTCCCGTACAAGAAAAGGATTCATCTAGGCTTTCCTTACAATAAAATTGCATCAATTCACGTCCAAAACCCTAGTCAAATTCGGACTGATTTTATCCGAACTTTCCAAAACGGTTCGGTTTACAACCTGACTGCACCTTGCGGGTCATATTTGAGGCAGGAAACGACCTCGGATGGAAACGAGTCCAAAAGCAATCTTGACCATTTCGACGAGGCGAAAAACTTTCATGTTGAACACTTTTTCATCCGAAGCAATCTTGATAAGTATTTGAGCCCATCTTTAGCATCTGGTCGGATTGACCCGACAGTTTCTACTGTTCACGGCGGCAAGCCCGGCAGGGTTACTGTTCACGGCGGCAAGCTTTCCCCGGCAAGGTTTACTATTCACGGTGGCAAGCTCTCCCCTGGCAAGATTACTGTTCACGGCGGCAAACTTTTCCCGGCAAGGTTACTGTTCACGGCGGCAAGCTTTTCCCGGCAAGGTTACTGTTCACGGCGGCAAGCTTTTCCCGGCAAGGCTTTTGAGGCAGTAAATGACCTCGGATGAAAATGTGTCCAAAAGCAAAGTTGACCGTTTGTACGAGACGAAAAACTTTCGTGTTGAACGTTTTCCGATTCGAGGCCATCTTCTGGGCCAAAACACTCACGCATTACATCAGACACTTGCCAAGACATGTCTGGTCTCCCGCGTCATATTTCGCCTCTTGACAGGGCTGTATTCAGATAGCTCTAACTTTTGCATACGAACTCGGATTGAGATGATTTTTATAGCAAAATCGACCGAATCGACGAGACGAAGACAATTCATGTAAAGCATTCCTTCATCTGAGGTGGTCCTGGTGGCGTAATTGACCAAAGAGCACTCAGAACACCTAAACATGACAATCTGAGTGTAGCTTTGGTCTTTGATATGATGCCGAATGATTATGGTCTAAACACCAAAGTTGTTCCACTCGGCAATGTGAAATTTCTCATTTAGAATATTTTGTCACTTGAGGCCATCTCCATTGCATTCTGCATTGTGTCAAAATCAGGTGTCAACACATGCCCCCCTGTTTTTCGGCAAAGCTTGCATGCCGAAAAATAATTTGAAACATGTTTGTTCCAAGGACGATGTCAACACTCCATCGGCCATCTATTTTTGTTAGGGCGATAATTATATATCGGCCATGTTTGTGCTAAGGGCGATAATCGTACATCGGCCACTGCCTACTTAGGCTTCCTGCCAGACACTAGGGTGGTATTTCTTCAAACATTTGCCATTGAGAGCTCGAGGTAACAATGCCCCTTGTATCGATTCCACCAAATATGAATTTCCGGGAACAACTCTTGTAATCCTAAAAGGACCTTCCCAACTTGGAGACCACTTACCGAATTTTCTATCTCTTGAACCAATCGGCAGGATCACTTTCCAGACAAGATCACCAACTTGAAAAATTTTCAACTTAACTTTCTTATTGTAAGCCCTTGCCACCCTCAACTTATCTCTCTCTATGGCATTCAAAGAAGCCAAACGTCTATCAGCAACCTCGTCAATGTTGTCCATCATCAAGTTATAGAAGTCTATTGCCGATAAATCATTTTGTTTGGCTATTCTCAAAGCATTCAAATTTACTTCCACCGGTAAAACAGCCTCCTCACCATATACTAGTTCATATGGAGTCACTTTCGTAGCACCATGCCTTGAGATTCTATGTGCCCATAATGCCTCAGACAACAATTCATGCCATCTCCTTGGATTATCCTCAATCTTCTTCTTGATGAGCTTGATTAAAATTTTATTGCTAGACTCAGCTTGTCCATTAGCTTGGGCATAGTATGGGGAGGAATTGAGCAACTTTATGTTATAAGATTCGGCAAACTCTCTGACTTGGTGTGACATAAAAGATGAACCTTGATCTGTAGTTAACGTTTGAGGAACACCGAATCTATGAATAATGTGCTCGGTTATGAATTGAATTACCTCCATATGTGTCATGTTCTTGAGAGGCACTGCTTCAGACCACTTGGTGAAATAATCGGTTGCCACCAACACGAACCGATGCCCCTTCGAGGAAGATGGATGAATTTGCCCAATGAAATCTAAACTCCATCCTCTAAAAGGCCACGGCTTAATAATAGGATGTAACATAGCAGCAGGAGCCAATTGAATATCACCAAATTTTTGACAAGCTTCACACCCTTTATAATACCTGAAGCAATCATTGATCATAGTCGGCCAATAAAATCCAGCACGTCGCAATAACCACTTCATCTTGGGAGCCGACTGATGAGTACCACAAATGCCTTCATGTACCTCTCCCATGGCAACTCTTGCTTGGTCCTCGTCCAAACACTTCAAAAGAACATCTTCAACTGTTCGGCGATAAAGACCACCATCTCTTATTGTATATTTGAAAGCCATACGCCGAACAGCTATCCACCCTTTTACTCGGATCACGCAAGTAATCCATAATGGGCTTCCTCCAGTCATGATTCTTGTTGGAAATATGCCCTAGAGGCAATAATAAAAGCATTATTATTATATTTCCTTATTCATGATAATTGTCTTTATTCGTGCTATAATTGTGTTATCCGGAAATCGTAATACATGTGTGAATAACAGACAACAAACATGTCCCTAGTGAGCCTCTAGTTGACTAGCTCGTTGATCGACAGATAGTCATGGTTTCCTGACTATGGACATTGGATGTCATCGATAAACGGGATCACATAATTAGGAGAATGATGTGATGGACAAGACCCAATCCTAAACATAGCATAAGATCGCATAGTTCGTTTGCTAGAGTTATCCAATGTCAAGTATCCTTTCCTTAGACCATGAGATCGTGTAACTCCCGGATACCGTAGGAGTGCTTTGGGTGTGCCAAACGTCACAACGTAACTGGGTGACTATAAAGGTATACTAAGGGTATCTCTGAAAGTGTCTGTTGGGTTACATGGATCGAGACTGGGATTTGTCACTCCGCTTGACGGAGAGGTATCACCGGGCCCTCTCGGTAATGCATCATCACAATGAGCTCAATGTGATCAAAGTGTTTGATCACGGTATCATGCATTACGGAACGAGAAACGTGACTTGCCGGTAACGAGATTGAACGAGATATTGGTATACCGACGATCGAATCTCGGGCAAGTAAAATACCGATTGACAAAGGGAATCGTATACGGGATTAATTGAATCCTTGACATCGTGGTTCGTCCGATGAGATCATCGTGGAGCATGTGGGAGCCAACATGGGTATCCAGATCCCGCTGTTGGTTACTGCCCGAGAGCCGTCTCGGTCATGTCTGCATGTCTCCCGAACCCGTAGGGTCTACACACTTAAGGTTCGGTGATGCTAGGGTTGTGAAGATATGTATGTGCAGTAACCCGAATGTTGTTCGGAGTCCTGGATGAGATCCCAGACGTCACGAGGAGTTCCGGAATGGTCCGGAGGTAAAGAATTATATATAGGAAGTGCTATTTTGGCCATCGGGACAAGTTTCGGTGTTATCGGTATTGTACCGGGACCACCGGAGGGGTCCCGGGGGTCCATCGGGGGGGTCCACCTGCCCCGGGGGGCCACATGGGCCTTAGGGGGTGCGCCTTGGCCTGCTTGGGCCAAGGGGAACCAGCCCCAAGGGCCCATGCGCCAAGGAGACTTGGAGAGGGGAGAGTCCAAAGAGGGGAAGGCACCTCCGAGGTGCCTTGGGGAGGATGGACTCCTCCCCCTCTTGGCCGCACCCCTTCCTTGGAGGAAGGGGCAAGGCTGCGCCCTCCCCCCTCTAATGCACCTATATAAAGGGAGGGGAGGGAGGGGTGGCCGCACCCTATTGCCCTGGCGCCCCCTCCTCCCTGCAACACCTCCTCCTCCTCCCGTAGTTGCTTAGCGAAGCCCTGCCGGAGTTCTGCTGCATCCACCACCACACCGTCGTGCTGGATCTTCCTCAACCTCTCCTCCCCCCCTTGCTGGATCAAGAAGGAGGAGACGTCTCCCGTCCCGTACGTGTGTTGAACGCGGAGGTGCCGTCCGTTCGGTACTAGATCATCGGTGAATTGGATCACGGCGAGTACGACTACCTCATCCACGTTCACTCGAACGCTTCCGTTGCGATCTACAAAGAGGTATGTAGATGCTATCTAATCTGAATACTCGTTGCTAGATGAACTCATAGATGGATCTTGGTGAAACCGTAGGAAAAATTTTAATTTTCTGCAACGTTCCCCAACAGTGGCATCATGAGCTAGGTCTATGCGTAGTTCTTCTTGCGCGAGTAGAACACAATTTGTTGTGGGCGTAGATGTTGTCAACTCTTCTTGCCGCTACTAGTCTTATCTTGCTTCAGCGGTATTGTGGGATGAAGCGGCCCAGAACAACCTTACACGTACGCTTACGTGAGACCGGTTCCACCGACTAACATGCACTAGTTGCATAAGGTGGCTGGCGGGTGTCTGTCTCTCCTACTTTAGTTGGAGCGGATTCGATGAAAAGGGTCCTTATGAAGGGTAAATAGAAGTTAAAAAATCACGTTGTGGTGGTTTTACGTAGGTAAGAAAACGTTCTTGCTAGCAACCTATAACAGCCACGTAAAACTTGCAACAACAATTAGAGGACGTCTAACTTGTTTTTGCAGCAAGTGCTTTGTGATATGATATGGCCAAAGTTGTGATGTATGATGAATGATCTATATGTGATGTATGAGATGTTCATGCTATTGTAATTGGAATCACGACTTGCATGTCGATGAGTATGACAACCGGCAGGAGCCATAGGAGTTGTCTTTATTTTTGTATGACCTGCGTGTCATTGAGAATCGCCATGTAAGTTACTTTACTTTATTGCTAAACGCGTTAGCCATAGTAGTAGATGTAATAGTTGGCGAGCAACTTCATGGAGACACGATGATGAAGATCATGATGATGAAGATCATGGTGTCAAGCCGGTGACAAGATAATCATGGAGCCCCAAGATGGAGATCGAAGGAGCTATGTGATATTGGCCATATCATGTCACGTTCATTATTTGATTGCATGTGATGTTTATCATGTTTTGCATCTTGTTTACTTAGAACGACGGTAGTAAATAAGATGATCCCTCATAATAATTTCAAGAAAGTGTTCTCCCTAACTGTGCACCGTTGCTAAGGTTCGTCGTTCCGAAGCACCACGTGATGATCGGGTGTGATAGGTCCTTACGTTCGCATACAACGGGTGTAAGACAGATTTACACACGCAAAACACTTAGGTTGACTTGACGAGCCTAGCATGTACAGACATGGCCTCGGAACACAGAAGACCGAAAGGTCGAGCATGAGTCGTATAGAAGATACGATCAACATGAAGATGTTCACCGATGTTGGCTAGTCCGTCTCACGTGATGATCGGACACGGCCTAGTTGACTCGGATCATGTAATACTTAGATGACTAGAAGAGGGATGTCTATCTAAGTGGGAGTTCATTAAATAATTTGATTAAATGAACTTTATTATCATGAACTTAGTCTAAATATTTACAATATGTCTTGTAGATCAAATGGCCAACGTAGTCCTCAACTTCAACGCGTTCCTAGAGAAAACCAAGCTGAAGGACGATGGTAGCAACTATACGGACTGGGTTCGGAACCTGAGGATTATCCTCATAGCTGCCAAGAAATATTATGTCCTAAGAGCACCGCTGGGTGACGCACCTATTCTCACTGCAGAACAAGACGTTATGAACGCTTGGCAGTCGCGATGCGATGATTACTCCCTCGTTCAGTGCGGCATGCTTTACAGCTTAGAGCCGGGGCTCCAAAAACGTTTTGAGAGACATGGAGCATATGAGATGTTCGAAGAGCTGAAAATGGTTTTCCAAGCTCATGCCCGGGTCGAGAGATATGAAGTCCCCGATAAATTCTTTAGCTGTAAGATGGAGGAAAATGGCTCTGTCAGTGAGCACATACTCAAAATGTCTGGGTTGCACAACCGCTTGACTCAACTGGAAGTTAATCTCCCGGATGAAGCGGTCATTGACAGAATCCTCCAGTCGCTTCCACCTAGCTACAAGAGCTTTGTGATGAACTACAATATGCAGGGGATGGTAAAGACCATTCCTGAGGTATATGCTATGCTGAAATCAGCAGAGGTAGAAATCAAGAAGGAGCATCAAGTGTTGATGGTGAATAAAACCACTAAGTTCAAGAAGGGCAAGGGTAAAAAGAACTTCAAAAGGGACGGCAAGGAAGTTGCCGCGCCCGGTAAGCAAGTTGCCGGGAAGAAGCCAAAGAATGGACCCAAGCCCGAGACTGAGTGTTTTTATTGCAAGGGAAGTGGTCACTGGAAGCGGAACTACCCCAAATACTTAGCGGACAAGAAGGCCGGCAAAACCAAAGGTATATGTGATATACATGTAATTGATGTGTACCTTACCAGTACTCGTAGTAGCTCTTGGGTATTTGATACCGGTGCAGTTGCTCACATTTGTAACTCAAAGCAGGAGCTGCGGAATAAACGGAGACTGGCAAAGGACGAGGTGACGATGCGCGTCGGGAATGGTTCCAAGGTCGATGTGATCGCCGTCGGCACGCTGCCTCTACATTTACCTACGGGATTAGTTTTAAACCTCAATAATTGTTATTTAGTGCCAAGTTTGAGCATGAACATTGTATCTGGATCTCGCTTAATTCGAGATGGCTACTCATTTAAATCAGAGAATAATGGTTGTTCTATTTATATGAGAGATATGTTTTATGGTCATGCTCCAATGGTTAATGGTTTGTTCTTGATGAATCTCGTATGTGATGATACACATATTCATAGTGTGAGTACCAAAAGAGTTAAAGTTGATAACAATAGTCCCACATATTTGTGGCACTGCCGCCTTGGTCACATAGGTGTCAAACGCATGAAGAAGCTCCACGCGGATGGACTTTTAGAGTCTCTTGATTATGAATCATTTGACACGTGCGAACCATGCCTCATGGGTAAAATGACCAAGACTCCGTTCTCAGGAACAATGGAGCGAGCAACCAACTTATTGGAAATCATACATACCGATGTGTGCGGTCCAATGAGTGTTGAGGCTCGCGGAGGCTATCGTTATGTTCTCACCCTCACTGATGACTTGAGTAGATATGTGTATATCTACTTAATGAAACACAAGTCTGAGACCTTTGAAAAGTTCAAGGAATTTTAGAGTGAGGTTGAAAATCAACGTGATAGAAAGATCAAGTTTCTACGATCAGATCGTGGAGGAGAATACTTGAGTCACGAATTTCGCACACACTTAAGAAAATGTGGAATAGTTTCACAACTCACGTCGCCTGGAACACCTCAGCGTAATGGTGTGTCCGAACGTCGTAATCGCACTCTATTAGATATGGTGAGATCTATGATGTCTCTTACCGACTTACCGCTATCTTTTTGGGGCTATGCTTTAGAGACTGCCGCATTCACTTTAAATAGGGCTCCGTCGAAATCCGTTGAGACGACACCGTATGAATTATGGTTTGGGAAGAAACCTAAGCTGTTGTTTCTAAAAGTTTGGGGATGCGATGCTTATGTCAAGAAACTTCAACCTGAAAAGCTCGAACCCAAATCGGAAAAATGCGTCTTCATAGGATACCCTAAAGAAACTGTTGGGTATACCTTCTACCATAGATCCGAAGGCAAGATCTTTGTTGCCAAGAATGGATCCTTTCTAGAAAAAGAGTTTCTCTCGAAAGAAGTAAGTGGGAGGAAAGTAGAACTTGATGAAGTGTTACCTCTTGAACCAGAAAATGGCGAAACTCAAGAAAACGTTTCTGAGGTGCCTGCACCGACTAGAGAGGAAATTAATGATGATGATCAATATGCTTCTGATCAAGCTGCTACTGAAATTCGAAGGTCCACAAGGACACGTTCTGCACCAGAGTGGTACGGCAACCCTGTCTTGGAAATCATGTTGTTAGACAACGGTGAACCTTCGAACTATGAGGAAGCAATGGCGGGCCCGGATTCCGACAAATGGCTAGAAGCCATGAAATCCGAGATAGGATCCATGTATGAAAACGAAGTATGGACTTTGACTGACTTGCCCATTGAACGGCGAGCCATAGAAAATAAATGGATCTTTAAGAAGAAGACAGACGCGGATGGTAATGTGACCATCTATAAAGCTCGGCTTGTCGCTAAGGGTTATCGACAAGTTCAAGGGGTTGACTACGATGAGACTTTCTCACCGGTAGCGAAGCTGACGTCCGTCCGAATCATGTTAGCAATTGCCGCATACTATGATTATGAGATATGGCAAATGGACGTCAAAACGGCATTCCTTAATGTTTTCCTTAAGGAAGAATTGTATATGATGCAGCCGGAAGGTTTTGTCGATCCTAAGAATGCTGACAAGGTATGCAAGCTCCAACGCTCGATTTATGGGCTGGTGCAAGCATCTCGGAGTTGGAACATTCGCTTTGATGAGATGATCAAAGCGTTTGGGTTTACACAGACTTATGGAGAAGCCTGTGTTTACAAGAAAGTGAGTGGGAGCTCTGTAGCATTTCTCATATTATATGTAGACGACATACTTTTGATGGGAAATGATATAGAACTCTTGGACAGCATTAAGGCCTACTTGAATAAAAGTTTTTCAATGAAGGACCTTGGAGAAGCTGCTTATATATTAGGCATCAAGATCTATAGAGATAGATCGAGACGCCTCATAGGTCTTTCACAAAGCACATACCTTGATAAGATATTGAAGAAATTCAATATGGATCAATCTAAGAAAGGGTTCTTACCTGTGTTACAAGGTGTGAAATTGAGCTCAGCTCAATGTCCGACCACGGCAGAAGATATAGAAGAGATGAGTGTCATCCCCTATGCCTCAGCCATAGGTTCTATTATGTATGCCATGCTGTGTACCAGACCTGATGTAAACCTTGTCGTAAGTTTGGTAGGAAGGTACCAAAGTAATCCCGGCAAGGAACACTGGACAGCGGTCAAGAATATCCTGAAGTACCTGAAAAGGACCAAGGAAATGTTTCTCGTTTATGGAGGTGACGAAGAGCTCGTCGTAAAAGGTTACGTCGACGCTAGCTTCGACACAGATCTGGATGACTCTAAGTCACAAACCGGATACGTGTATATTTTGAATGGTGGGACAATAAGCTGGTGCAGTTGCAAGCAAAGCGTCGTGGCGGGATCTACATGTGAAGCGGAGTACATGGCAGCCTCGGAGGCAGCACATGAAGCAATTTGGGTGAAGGAGTTCATCACCGACCTCGGAGTCATACCCAATGCATCGGGGCCAATCAAGCTCTTCTGTGACAACACTGGAGCTATTGCACTTGCAAAGGAGCCCAGGTTTCACAAGAAGACTAGGCACATCAAGCGTCGCTTCAACTCCATTCGTGAAAATGTTCAAGATGGAGACATAGAAATTTGTAAAGTGCACACGGATCTGAATGTCGCAGATCCGTTGACTAAACCTCTCCCTAAGGCAAAACATGATCAGCACCAGAACTCTATGGGTGTTCGATTCATCACAATGTAACTAGATTATTGACTCTAGTGCAAGTGGGAGACTGTTGGAAATATGCCCTATAGGCAATAATAAAAGCATTATTATTATATTTCCTTATTCATGATAATTGTCTTTATTCGTGCTATAATTGTGTTATCCGGAAATCGTAATACATGTGTGAATAACAGACAACAAACATGTCCCTAGTGAGCCTCTAGTTGACTAGCTCGTTGATCGACAGATAGTCATGGTTTCCTGACTATGGACATTGGATGTCATCGATAACGGGATCACATCATTAGGAGAATGATGTGATGGACAAGACCCAATCCTAAACATAGCATAAGATCGCATAGTTCGTTTGCTAGAGTTATCCAATGTCAAGTATCCTTTCCTTAGACCATGATATCATGTAACTCCCGGATACCGTAGGAGTGCTTTGGGTGTGCCAAACGTCACAACGTAACTGGGTGACTATAAAGGTATACTACGGGTATCTCTGAAAGTGTCTGCTGGGTTACATGGATCGAGACTGGGATTTGTCACTCCGCTTGACGGAGAGGTATCACCGGGCCCTCTCGGTAATGCATCATCACAATGAGCTCAATGTGATCAAAGTGTTTGATCACGGGATCATGCATTACGGAACGAGAAAAGTGACTTGCCGGTAACGAGATTGAACGAGATATTGGTATACAGACGATCGAATCTCGGGCAAGTAAAATACCGATTGACAAAGGGAATCGTATACGGGATTAATTGAATCCTTGACATCGTGGTTCGTCCGATGAGATCATCGTGGAGCATGTGGGAGCCAACATGGGTATCCAGATCCCGATGTTGGTTATTGCCCGAGAGCCGTCTCGGTCATGTCTGCATGTCTCCCGAACCCGTAGGGTCTACACACTTAAGGTTCGGTGACGCTAGGGTTGTGAAGATATGTATGTGCAGTAACCCGAATGTTGTTCAGAGTCCTGGATGAGATCCCGGACGTCACGAGGAGTTCCGGAATGGTCCGGAGGTAAAGAATTATATATAGGAAGTGCTATTTTGGCCATCGGGACAAGTTTCGGTGTTATCGGTATTGTACCGGGACCACCGGAGGGGTCCCGGGGGTCCACCGGGGGGGTCCACCTGCCCCGGGGGGCCACATGGGCCTTAGGGGGTGCGCCTTGGCCTGCTTGGGCCAAGGGGAACCAGCCCCAAGGGCCCATGCGCCAAGGAGACTTGGAGAGGGGAGAGTCCAAAGAGGGGAAGGCACCTCCGAGGTGCCTTGGGGAGGATGGACTCCTCCCCCTCTTGGCCGCACCCCTTCCTTGGAGGAAGGGGCAAGGCTGCGCCCTCCCCCCTCTAATGCACCTATATAAAGGGAGGGGAGGGAGGGGTGGCCGCACCCTATTGCCCTGGCGCCCCCTCCTCCCTGCAACACCTCCTCCTCCTCCCGTAGTTGCTTAGCGAAGCCCTGCCGAAGTTCTGCTGCATCCACCACCACACCGTCATGCTGGATCTTCCTCAACCTCTCCTCCCCCCTTGCTGGATCAAGAAGGAGGAGACGTCTCCCGTCCCGTACGTGTGTTGAACGCGGAGGTGCCGTCCGTTCGGTACTAGATCATCGGTGAATTGGATCACGGCGAGTACGACTACCTCATCCACGTTCACTCGAACGCTTCCGTTGCGATCTACAAAGTGGTATGTAGATGCTATCTAATCTGAATACTCATTGCTAGATGAACTCATAGATGGATCTTGGTGAAACCGTAGGAAAAATTTTAATTTTCTGCAACGTTCCCCAACAATTCTCACCTGCACTAGATTTTTTGTTAGTGGCCGAATCAGTGGGTTCTGGTTCGGCCTCTTCTATACTGGTAAGACAAGACATCGGACTTTGAGAAATATGAAACATGCCATGATCAACATGATATCCAGATGCTTGTTGTGCCAACTCATTTGCTTTCCAATTGTCATGTCTAGATATATGTGCAATGCTAAAACAATCCAAAGTAGATATTATATCTAGACATTTATCAAGATAAACATTAAGTGATTCGTCCAAACACTGAAAGACTTTTGATATTTGCTGCACCACTAGTAACGAATCACCATAAGCCTCAATATGTGTAACACCTATAGCAAGTAACATTTCTAGGCCGAATAACAATACTTCATATTCGGCTTGATTGTTTGTGCAAAAATATTCTAAGCGGCATGAGGCTTCAAAAACAGCACCATGAGGAGATATATAAACAATACCAACACCTTGGCCATTGCTACAAACTGAACCATCAAAATATAATCTCCACGGTACTAATGAGACAAGGTTTATATCAATGTCATGCTTGTCATCAATCCGATGTTCAACAATAAAATCAACTATGATTTGGCCTCATATAGATCTCAAAGATGCATAAGCCAAATCATATCCAAACAAAATATAAGCCCACCAACCAATTCTATAGCTATGAATTGGTCTATGCAGCATATTTTCAATGACATCGGTCATGATGTCTCAACTCCATTCAATCATAATATAGGCATACATATAAATTTTCATGAGCATGTACCTTGTCTCGCTCTCCAATCGAACTAAGGACGATGTTAGAATACTACACCGGCAATGCATTGACATACTCTTAGGACGATAGATAAATATCGGCCATTACCATGTAAACTTCATTCAAAGCACATATAGCCGAAATATAAAAATGAAATGACAAATCAAGTATTTCGGCCCTTTGGATCAGCAACAAACTTGTAGCTAATCAAATGTATAGTGACTTGGTAATACCCTTTCATGACGTAAGAAATTATATTGCATCCATGGATTAAAATAGGCCCATTGAAGGTTGCCAATCATACCTGATGACGAATTCCATGGCATAGGCGTTAATGGCATAGTTGAAGAATATGGATAATGTGTAGACCAAAGATGTTGAAACCTTCGGCTTGCCCCTTCATAGTTTTTACTCTTTTCCTTCTTCACTTTTGCCGCACTTCTTGTAATGGAGGCTTGCACATAATTCTTATTTTGAGCACTTCCTTTGGGAACCCATGCCATGTTCCTTTCTTCAAGTTCTTGTGCACTAAGTTTGTGTAATTTCCTCTTTTGCCAATACGATAAGCCGAGTGGGCATCTCGGCTGTGATTCTGTTTTGACCAATGGCAATTCCTTTTTGGCCTTGTGCACTCTCAACTTCTTTTCTTCAGATTTGGCACTTTGATTCTCAATAATTGGTTGCTTCGTCTTGTTGCCTTTTGTACCCAATGTCAACACTTTAATTGGCTCTTTATTATTTGAGACCAAATCTGAAGTAGCACACTTACGACCATCTCTTTTCACGCGGTAGACTTGCTTGACCACCTCTTTTTTCATCCATGGTGTCCGAACCGATTCCTTATAATTGAAACGGTCTTTAACATGTGAATGTTCAAATGTTGATCTTCTCGGAGCTACATAATATTGGTGAGATGGTCTAAAATAAGATGGAGAATGTGCCCTTGTATCATACCTGTCCCATGATGAATATGGATCTACATGAGCATAGGGAGGCATCCATGACATTGGCACTGGCGGCCCAAAATAAGGATATGAATATGTTGCATTGAAACTCTCACTTTGCCAATACCGATCCTCATATTTGCGCCTTGGGGGTGATCTTGGTTTCTTTGCATGATTGGGCCGATAAGCATTCTTCTCTTCATTCTTCTTTTGATATTTCTCCAATAGTTCAGCGAAGGTGATTTTTGATCTTTTACACTTGCGCTTATTTCGGCCTTTGTTTTCTTTTGGTTTGCTTTCATCGATCGTTGGATTTGCTTGCTGCCCCCCAGTCCTTGGCGCCTCCATTGTAGCTTCGATGGAATCCTTGCCCTCAAGATTATGTTCATTATGCTCTTCGACAACTTCTTTACTTGAAAGCTTGATCCCATCACCTGCAGTTTTTACCTTCTCTTCAAATGGATCGGCTTGAAGCAGCCGATGCAAAAACTTTTTGCCATCGGGACCAATCGGAATAGACTGGTCATCTCTTGGTGTTTCAACAAACTTCAATCGTCCTTTTTCAATGGTCGATTTAACTATTTGACGAAACATGTTGCAATCCTCAAAATTATGCTTGGACGAATCATGCAACTTACAGTACATTCGTCCTTGGATTGATGGCTTAACATGGTGATCAAGAATTATAATGTAATTATTTTTCAGCAACAAATGAAATATTTGATCACACATGCTTGAATTGAAGGTATACTTCTTGTTTTCTAGCCGATCTTGCTGTGAGAACGGCTTTGGAATTAAGCAAACGAATGGTTTAGATTTTGCATCACACCATTCGGCTATGCATTGTGTTTTGCACTCTATCTCCGATGTCTTTGGGTAAGATATTATACTAGCATCGGTTTTCTCAACAGAATTTAATCTTGGCTTTAATTTTCTAAAACGAAAATAGTTAGAATACACATGTCTTAATTGAGACCAAGTGCAAGCCAAGTACGAAATAAGCAAAGCTACCCAAATAGATATGAACTTTAGATAAAGCAACGGAGAAAGCTTTGGCTGCAACAATAAGTCATTATCGGTCTTTATAAATGGCACAATTGGTTGACCGATGTGTTCTAAAACAATTTTATTGCTAACAAGTAAATTACCCTTCTTCATTGGTCTTTCAAAATTACTTAAGAAGATTTTTCTGATAGATGCATCAACAATAAAGTTTTGACCAAATCTGAAAATAGGTAAATTACTTGCTAAACATACCTCTTTAAATATGTTGGGAGAGCATGATGGTAGTGTGACTTGAACAATATCTCGCTTCATCTTTGGGTGGCTCCCCAACGCCTCTTCATCATCTTTTTCTTGATTTCGTGCATCATTACATTGAAGATTTTTGTCGGCCAAACTTTGTTTGGCTACTTGTTCTTGTCCTTGAAGTTCATCAATTTTTCTGGCACGAAACTCACAGGGCAGGAAGTAGGTTCCATTAACTTTAGAAAAATCAAGTATGGTCGCTTTGCTATGCTTGCCGTGCCCTTTCTCAATAATGCTTGCCTCTTTGGATTTGATGGATTCGGAATATATGCTACTTGATTCGGCTTTCTCAACTGAAGCACTTTCAAGTTCCAAATCATCCTTCTTTTCATTGATACTACCAATTGGCAATGCTTCTTTTATCTGAGCCAATTCTTTTTCTATTTGTTTCTGGCGGCGAGCGGCAAAGTTGGCTTTAAGCTTTTTCTCAATTTCAGCCCACTCCGGATACGATTGCCCCCCAATGCTTTTAGATTCTTTCGGCAATGACACACGGGTGTTGCCGAAATTTTGCAATTGTGTAGGGGCTGTATAATATGATGTAGTATTAGGTAAAGGCATATGCATTGTTGTAAAACCATATTTTTCTCGCCAATTTTATCAATTGGCAAAGATTCATCTTCTTGCAAAACTCTAGCTTTTATTGCAGCATAATCAGGAAACAACCCCTTTTCATATTGTTCAAGGCAAAGAGCACTAATCCTCTTGTTTTGTGCCAAGCTCTTTTTTAATACAGCCACAACCGCTTCTGGAAGGGATTGTTCCGCAACGCTTTCAGATTCTTTCGGCAATGATTCGTGAGTGTTGCCGAAATTCTTGAATTGCGTAGAGTATGCATTATATGCTACAGTATTTGATGACGGCACATGTGTTCCTGTAAAATTTTCACTTATTCGGCTGTGACCATGAAGATGCGGGGCCGAATTATGAAGATCTATAGTTGCATACGGTGCTGAAAAATTACTAACATGAGGTGTAGCATATGATGGTTGAGAGTAACTGGCCGAATAGCTAGTAGTAGAATGGCCAATTCTCCCATCCATTGGCAAGGTGGGGTTCACATGTTGCAAATCAGTTGCCGATGAATAAAAAGGTGAAACACTTTCTTGTATGCTATTGGAAATTTTAACATGAGGTGTTTCAAATTGATTAACCAAACCCATCATGTTGTTCATCGGCATATGGATTTGTGGGGTTGCCGATGCATGAGAGTTTGGATACATATGTTGTACGTTGCTAAAATCATAAGAATTTGAAGCATGAAAATTGTTTTGCATCGGCCCTTGCGCATAATTAGATGCATGATTCATAAAACTAGGGCTAGCCAATACATTATGCTCATTAGGTGATCCAGCAACAACATATGAATTATTTGCATCTACAAAGGGGAATTCGGTATTCATATTACCTTTGTAGATTTCAGCAACTTGATGACGATCTCTTCGTAGCAAGAACGGGCCAGAGACCGTTCGAAGCTTCGTCCCCAGCGGAGTCGCCAAAAAGTGTGTTGACACACGAACACGTCACCGTGTACCCTCGACGCCGAGGGTGATGCACCGCAGCTCACGTCGAGGGAGACCCGACCGACAGCGTGATACGCAAGACAGTCGGCGGGCACTTTTGTAGACCCGAAGCCCCGCTTGCCCGGGAGGGACCCCGTCAAGGCTTGCGGCGGCTATGGGCTACTCCAGGTCGATTCGCTCGCCCCTAGAGCCTCGTGGATCCGCAGATCTCCAGCATGAAGAACTAGCGAAGAACGAGAAGAAAGATACAAGGGAGAGATAAAAAGTAGATGAACACGAAAAAGTAGTAGATTGATTTGTTCGATTGGGTGTTGTTCAATCGGCCGTCACCCCCAACATATATAAGAGGCGGCTGGACTTCCCGTACAAGAAAAGGATTCATCTAGGCTTTGCTTACAATAAAATTGCATCAATTCACGTCCAAAACCCTAGTCAAATTCGGACTGATTTTATCCGAACTTTCCAAAACGGTTCGGTTTACAACCTGGCTGCACCTTGCGGGTCATATTTGAGGCAGGAAACGACCTCGGATGGAAACGAGTCCAAAAGCAATCTTGACCGTCTCGACGAGGCGAAAAACTTTCGTGTTGAACACTTTTTCATCCGAAGCCATCTTGATAAGTATTTGAGCCCATCTTCAGCATCTGGTCGGATTGACCCGACAGTTTCTACTGTTCACGGCGGCAAGCCCGGCAAGGTTACTGTTCACGGCGGCAAGCTTTCCCCGGCAAGGTTTACTATTCACGGTGGCAAGCTCTCCCCCGGCAAGATTACTGTTCATGGTGGCAAACTTTTCCCGGCAAGGTTACTGTTCACGGCGGCAAGCTTTTCCCGGCAAGGTTACTGTTCACGGCGGCAAGCTTTTCCCGGCAAGGCTTTTGAGGCAGTAAATGACCTCGGATGAAAATGTGCCCAGAAGCAAAGTTGACCGTTTTTACGAGGCGAAAAACTTTCTTGTTGAACGTTTTCCGATTCGAGGCCATCTTCTGGGCCAAAACACTCACGCATTACATCAGACACTTGCCAAGACATGTCTGGTCTCCCGCGTCATATTTCGCCTCTTGACAGGGCTGTATTCAGATAGCTCTAACTTTTGCATACGAACTCGGATTGAGATGATTTTTATATCAAAATCGACCGAATCGACGAGGCGAAGACAATTCATGTAGAGTGTTCCTTCATCCGAGGTGGTCCTAGTGGCGTAATTGACCAAAGAGCACTCAGAACACCTAAACATGACAATCTGAGTGTAGCTTTGGTCTTTGATATGATGCCGAATGATTATGGTCTAAACACCAAAGTTGTTCCACTCGGCAATGTGAAATTTCTCATTTAGAATATTTTGTCACTTGAGGCCATCTCCATTGCATTCTGCATTGTGTCAAAATCAGGTGTCAACAGCTACTTTGTTGCGTCATCCTCTCCTCTTCGGGGAAATCCAACGCAGTGCTCAAGAGGTAGCAAGGTTGTGGCGGGGGCGCGCCCGGGCCCCGGCATGCCTGCCACCCCCTGGAGCAGCTGAGGGGTTCGACAGCATCAACACGGCCAGCGGCGCCGCTCGTCCTACCACGACTGCGCCTCCTCCAGGCAGGGCAAGCTCTGGCGGCCCCCTATGGGGCCGTGCTGGGATATCACCCCACAGCCATCGGGGCCAGGCACAGGGCCTGGTGGCCCAAGGCGTGGGCACCCAGGCGATGGCTCCTACATGGCAACTTCAATGGCCTATGTGCCCTGCATGACGGACTTGGAGTACGCGCCGGAGGAAGGTCCTAGTTCGTTCCCCGAGTCAGGCTGGGCAGAAGGGACACTAGAGGCTGAGGCATTTCACGAGCCACCTGGAAGCTTCTCCGACCCCTTCAACAACAATAACCACAGGGTACAGCTGATATCTCAGGAGCATGCTTATGCTAACCGTGGACCGCAGGTGAACCAGGCCACAACAGAGGCCGGAGACCCCAGGGCGGCGGCTCCGCTCCTGGTGGGAGTGGCGCACTGGGGGCTGCGCGGGAGGGTCCCGGAGCCAGGGCCTCCCCCGCGCCTCATGGAGCGAGGCATTGCATGGAGGTAGGCCCTCGGTCGGGGGAGGTGCCTGCGAGCCCTCCCCCCCTGGAAGATGGCCTTGGTCGCCGAGGGCGCGGCTAGCTTCCCCCTTGCCCCTTGGTCTCGTCCTGGTTTCCGGATGCCCCAATGGTGGTCGGGGGATGCGTAGGGCGGGGCCCTCGTCAGGCGATATGAAGCAAGGCTCACGCCTATGAAGGTCTCCGCTCGTGACACTCTCATGTAATAATTAGTGGGACTGTACACACCCCGGAGTCTCCAGAGTGCCGCCCCCGGGCCTCGGGGGCTCCCGCCCATGTCCAAGTGGAAGCACCATGCTCCGCGCTGGCCGTCGACACTCTCCCCAATGACTATGCACACATCTAGTGAAAGCACTTAGCTCCGTGCTGGTGGGAAGGCAAGAAGACTAGCTAGGTGCCGGACGTGGCTGTTTGCTTTCGTCCCTTTTCCTATAATTCGACTCGCCGCCCTTTGGACTGAGATTTGAAGTTCTTTCGTGTTATCAAAATGGGGGGAGTTTTCTCTTGTTCGTGTCGATTTCTTGCGTTTTGGTTGTGTGTTTTACTTTGAGGCTCGCACCTGCTACCTCCCTGTGAGCGCCTCGCAAGCGGGGGTTGGACGACGCGTGGCGCCAATCACGTCCGGACGGCCACGGCAGGACCCCCTCGGGGTCAAGGATGCACTCGTCGCAGGTTCGTCACGTGCATATCTTGCCAAAGGCAGGCGCTCTCTCCTCGCGAGGCCCTCTTGGATGGAACATCAGGCTTCTCGGGAGGCTTAAAACCTCGTGAGCACCAGAGGGCTCACCTTGGGAGGAAGGCTCGACCGGGGCGATGGGGCTCTCGCCTAAGACCTGCGGAACCAAGGTAAGTCATAACAACTGCCCCCCGAGCCCGCAACAGTGCATCTCCAGCTCAACCCTTAAGAGGCGCACCATCACTTCACCATCCCATACATTCTGTTTCAAATATCATAAGCCCC
Organism: Aegilops umbellulata; assembly: GCA_032464435.1. Lineage (NCBI taxonomy): Eukaryota > Viridiplantae > Streptophyta > Magnoliopsida > Poales > Poaceae > Aegilops > Aegilops umbellulata. The sequence continues at coordinate 268,144,598 of CP136059.1, read as the reverse complement.
CCCCCCTCAAAAATGCTTTCATGATCCGCGGGGCCGCACCCAAGGTTTTTCTCACATACAGGTTAAGGCAAAAGGGAATACAAGTCTACCCGGAGGCACTTCCTCCCGCAACATCCTCACCATCTTCACCCACATCACCTACGTCGTCCCCGGTGTCGGCTTCATCGTCGCCCTCCACACCATCCTCATGGGCCACGATCGCGGCCGCCTCATCTTCGGGGGCGAACTCTACGACTAGCGTGTCCACGTTGTCGTCTATCCAGTTCGATAGGTTGTCTTGGATAACCCCGGGCACGGCGGCATCGAAATCAAAATGAGGATCCAGGTTCAGGAGGTGACTATAGACGTGTGAGAATGCACTCCCAAGGAGGCCCCGGCTCCTCTCCTAAATGAGCTCGCGAGCCCTCGTGGCCCGGTCCTCCAGGCGCGTCACGACCTTAGTGAAGAAACGGAGGTGGCTGGCATAATCCTCCTCGCGCGGGTGAGGGGCGCTCTCCTCACAGATGGTACTCAAGGCTCGATTGGCCCTCACCCTGAGGGCCTAGAGCATAGAAGCATGCTCACGCTGCAGCGTCTGCCAACGGCACGCCTCGTCGGCATTCTTCTTCGCGAGGGACGGGGCGTCGTCGATCTGCTGCTGGAGTGCAAGCAAGTCAGCATGGGTGGAGGCCAAGTCAGCCTGGGCAGAGGCCTGGACTACCTTGGCGACCCTCTTGCGCTGCTTCGCCTCATCCAAATTTTTACTGAGGGCGGCGGTCCTGCCCTTAGCCTCAGCCTCCAAGAACACCAGCGCCAGGCAGTGCTCATCGGCAAGATCTGCGCGAGCCTTCGCCAACCTACGGTCAACCTCCTCCTGGATCTTGGCTTCCCGCATGGTGACGGCATCCTCAGCCATGGTCACCTGGCACTTCCTCACCTCTAGCCGCTCAAGCTCAAGGCTAGGCTCCGAGGCCTCCAGCAGCCTCCTCGTGTTTATGGATCTCCTTCTCTTCATAAGGTGCCCCCCTCATTGACGCCAAGACGGCCCTGCGTGCCTCAATCCGCTGCTCAAGGGTAGCGTTCAAGGCCAGGAGTTCCCGTTCACGCTCCTCGGCAGCCTCGCGCGATAGTCGGTTGCCCTGGCCTCCTCCAAGGCCCAGGCATAGGCCTCGCATGAGGTCGCAAGGGACACCTCGGCCTTCGCATTGGCGCGCTCATGCTGAAGATGCCCATTGTTGATCGCCACCTTCAACAGGTGCCACTCGTCTGCCAGCTGAAGGTCCTCCATCTCAAGGCGGGCGTTGACGTCGACAAGCTCCTCTCCGAGTCGGCTCAGCGCACCCATTGCCTCCCGGAAAAGTTCGTGGCGTACAACACCATGCCCGCGTGCGAGCTCTAGCACATGGCCAAGTCAGTCCTTCGCGCCGCGAGTTATTTGGGAACCTTGAGGTGGCCTGCCTGCCCCTGGCAGGGGGCTGGAGGCCAGCGCCTTCCCCGCCGCCCTTTGGGCCTCGGCGGAGGCGCGGGATGGCGTGGCCTCGCTACTGGAAGACGAAGCCAGGGCTGGGATCACCCAGCCACCAGTGATGACCAATGGATGAGCCCTCGGTACGCCTTCTGCACCCCGGGATGGACCATGAAGGAGGGACGACAGGAACGCGGGACCAAGGCCCCTCGTCGGCGCGTCCGCCTCCTGGATAGGCCTCGTGCCTCGCGTAGTGTCCAGCGGGGGGAACTTGAGACCAGGGGAGTCAAGGGTGGAGGCTGCTCCTCAGGAGATCTCGCCGCTGCAGCCAAAGGGATCCTGAAGAGCCATTATCAGGAAAGGATGCAACACTCAGGAAATCGCGAAGATGATGTACTTACTCGTCTATGGCTATGTACTTCCTCTGCTTCAGCGGCCGGTAGGCGTCACCACTACAGCTTGAAAGCCCCTTCCTCTTGCAGAGTGCTTCAAAGTCCAGGCGAAACTGGCCAAAGCCCGGGGCGTGACCATCAGCGTCTGGGAATTTGGCGGGGCCCCTGGGGTGGCAACCTCGGGAGCATCGGGCTGCGTCGACTCCTCAGCCTCCACCTCAGGACTGCTTGGCCGAGCTTGGGCGATGGCAACCTCGGGAGCCTCGGACTGCGCCAGCCCCTCGGCCGCCCCCACAGGATAGTCCACCCGAGCCTCGGTAGCTGCCATCTCAGAAGCGCCAGGTTGCATCGTCTCGTCAGCAACCGTCCCGGTGGCACCAGGCAGCGCTCGCCCCCTGCATCCGCCTCTGGGATGGGCGCTACGGGGGCGGCGGGCTGAGGAACCATGAGGACGGGGTTCTCGCGGGGGCCTTCAAGACTGGTCGGGCGCAGCCCCCACTCATCAAAGTGGGGCATCTGCATCACGAACCCCTCCTTGTTTGAGAAGTAGTATAGGAGGTAGCCCTCCTCCGAAAGCGTGGATGGCGCACGGTCGCCCGTCAAGAGCTCGAGCACCGCGCGCAGTGTCTAGGGAGGAAGCGCAGGCACATGGAGCCTCATGGGGTCCCTGCTGCCGGCGAAGGTCCACATCCGTCGAGAATGGCGCTGGAGCGGAGCAATGCGGCACTGGACGAACTCCACCACCATGGGCGTCGTCACCCCGAGCTCCTTCAACCTGGCCAGCCGGCGCCAAATGTGGGCAAGCCGACGGTCGACAAGCTTCACGTGCCCCCAACCAAAGCTGGGTACAGCCGGCGCCCGTGGGAGCAAGAGCAGGGAGCTAAGCACGCTGACATCCACGAACACCCATCGCTTCCGGAATCCACTTACAACTGGCGAGAGATCGATGTCGATCCTCGAGCCGGCCGTCGCCGCTATGGTCTGAAAGGCCACGCACCCCGAGCACTGCCGGACGTCGATTAGGTGAAGCAAGAAGAAATGGTGAAACAAGGCCACAGAAGGGGCAATACCCACCATGGCCTCGCAAACGAAGGCGAAGACGGCAAGGAGAATGATGGATTGGGGATACAGATGCAGTGTGTGGACTTGGTAATGCGAGAGTATGGCGTTGAAGAAATCGGAGAAAGGGGGATCAGGCCAGCCAAGAGGGCGTGAAGATGGATGGAGATCTCAGTGGCTGCCATATCGACCATGGCTCGGGAAGCAGGCCAAGCCACCATCGCCTTCCACTCATTGGAATCCACAGCTAGTGCTGGGCGGACCTTGTCCTGCCCTTCTTGATTGAGCACCGTCGACCGCTCGAGGGCGGACTCGAAGGCCGGCGGAGATTTGACCAAGGCACAGGTTTTCCCCTTCCTCTTCTTCTTCATGCGCGGCGCCATAGCACCAGGGGAGACCTGGTGCCGGCGTCGGATTCGTGAAGGGAGCCACTGCTTCTCAGGAAGGTGAAGGAGCCAAGGGAGCGCGGAGCAAGCAATGAAGGCAGAGCTGCATTAGCAATGGCGGCCGCCGAGCCCGGTGAATATCAAGGTTGCATGGGGAAGTGGGGGTGCCCACATCTCGTCAGTCGCCACACGTCAACCAAGGCCGCAGGCGGTTGGGGCCTGTGGCGCTCCGCACTTGCCCTTTATCTTCATCTCGAAGTGAAGTTCGAGTGTGCCTTGGGCCTGGGGGATACTGTCGGCATCCTGGGAATGGGGGTACCCAGACTTGCCTGCCTGCGGTCCACGGCATGGCTCCATCAGCGGCCCAATACGGCCCAGCTTCAGCAGCAACAACCCAAGACCCTCGCGAGGCGGATGACGCCAAGACCTCCCAGGGGGGCAGCCTCATGAGGCTGTCTCCCAAGGAGCGGAGATATATATGCAAGGTGCACCTCACGAGGTTCAGATGACGTGAGCCATGACGACCAAGGCCAAGCGGGCACCAGCGGGCGCAATGTACCAGTTTCCTCTTTGGTGCCAAGGAGGCAAGAGCAGGCGCCGGGTCCTGAGGAATGAAGCAAATGTTTCCATATCGGTGCAACAAGACCAAGACCGCCAGGACGGCAGGACAGAAGTCATTGTGGAGCCCACTGCAGCGTCACCACCAGAGGCTTTTGCAGGTGAAGACTACTTTTGTCAGGATAACTTGTACTAGTTATCTCCCTTTGCATTTGGCCATTGTGGGATCCCTTCCCGCCTAAATTTGGGAAGAGGACCAAGGCCACTATAAATATGATTTAGCCACCACCATAGTGGGGGCACGGATCATTCAGACCAACCTCACACCCACCAGCTCGTCGAGCCCAAGAACACCTCACCTCCTGAGGCTGTTCCAACACTGTACTAGTTCATCCTCAGCCCCCCGAGGGAATCCACCACAAAGCTGGAGTAGGGTATTACACTGCAAGGTGGCCCGAACGAGGATAAACTGTTGTGTCTCTTGTTCGTTGGGTTCGTCTAGCTAGGCTGTGGATTCGGTGAGCAGGCAGACTGGGGAGGACTAGTTCTTCGCACGCACCACAGAGATCGAACCTCTCAAGGGTCTGCGGAACCCTTAATCCGACACTTTTGTTCCAAAAAAATCGTCAAAAAGTTTCAGCTCATTTGGAGAACTTCCATTTCTGCACAAAAAACAACACCACGGTAGTTTTGCTGAAAACAACGTCAGTCCGGGTTAGTTCCATCCAAATCATACGAAAACCATATAAATTTTTTGTAAACATGGCATGAATACTTCATAAATTATAGATACGTTGGAGACGTATCAAGGCCATCCGAGCTCCCTCGATGCAAACGCATCGCTTCACAGCTTCAATCCGGGAGGCAGCATCGCATAGCTTCTGCACCAGGTCGTAGCTGCTCGGTATTTGCTCTCAAGGCCAAAGCCGGACACAAAGGTCCTTCATGGCCGGTTCCACCATACGGTGCAGCTCCATCAGCTGCTTCATCTGATTGCTCAGGAGGGGAGGGTGTTTGGGCTCCTATAACTGCACCCAAACTAGCCTGTGTTCGGCATCACCCTCCTGAGCTGCATAGTGCCTTGCCACATCCGCCGCACTCCTCGGAAGCTCAACAAATGTGCCTAAGGAACACCACACTCGTGTGAGAAACGCGAACCTGTGGCCGCCAAAGACACTCTATAGTAAGTACGGCTTACCATCTGCAATTTGCTTCAGTTGACGGAGCTCCTCTAGGGCACCCGCATCTCCGTCCTTGCCCTCACATTTAGCGACGGCATCCTTGAACTCCTGCTGCACTTCAGCCACTCTGGCCTCATGCTTCTCACTAGAAGTCTTTATCGTCCTGAGTTCGCCGGCCACTAGCTCGGCCGCTGCCTTCTATTCGGTCACTTCTTTCTTGGCCTTCTTCAGTTCGGCCTTAAGGCTCTCGACCTCCGCAGCGATGGCTATAATCGTAATTAAGCAATTCCTGCTTACGGAAAACCCTGAATACACTGCTCGATAAGGAAAATACAAATTACTAAGTCTCGACCAGGCTAACCTTGTGATTCGTCAAACCTCTTGTCGACAAGGTCGAACTCCTCATAGGGGATTTTGAGCTTCCGATTCATCTTGACCAGCTCTGTGGCATTGGCAGCTGCCGCCAAAGCCGAGGCCTACAAAAACAAAACGATGACCTCATTTAGCCTCCCAATTCAATGATTTTCGATCCTCTGCCAGGTTTTTCAAACCAGACAGAGTCTTGGGGGCTGCTATATACGAGGATTGCTCAAGCTTTGTTCACAAAATACATTCTTATGAAAAGAATATTACATTGCTCATGTCAAAGCCTGTCAGGAGGCCACCAAAAGCTTCCTTTAGTCTGCTGTTAACGGACTGAATGCTTTGCAGAACCACGCCCATCAGGGCACGGTGTTCCGCAACAATGGGGGAGCTACTCAAGGCCTTCTCCATCACGTCTGTCCACCCAGTCGCAACCCGATCTCCGGTGTTCGGCGCTGGCGGTGGGGCCCTGGCTCCCCATTCGTTTGAGGGCGTATTTGACGCCTCCGGGGTCCTTGGGGGCTCCGAAACCATCTTTTGGGAGGGCTCGGGTGGACCGAGCTCCCCCTCCGTGTTCACCAGGAGGGATTCCCCCTCCTGGTCTTAGGTGAACGAGGTGTTAACTGCGGCCATGATGACGTCGCTACCGCCTCCCATGTACGGGTCGGGAGGGGTCCTTTAGGAAACACCTGTCCGGTCTCCCCGATGACAAGAGGAGGCGTGGACCGTGATGCAGTCCCACTCTCCACAAGATTGGTTGGCGGAGAAGTCCACACCGAGACTTGTTGGTGGGGAGGTCGCGAGGTGGGCTGTAACATAAATTGTGCATATGCTATCAGTAATAGACTAGTAAAGACGAGCGCCTGGGGAATCTTCAGATTCATACCTTTCGGCGAGGGGCTTGTCCCTTGGGTTCCTCTTCGGAACCTCTTCGGACGCTGTTGACTTCTCATTGGAATTCGAGCAGTCGTCCGGCAGGACAAGCTTGGGCTTGCACTACTTCTTCGGGGCATGGGGAGGTTGCTCCTCCTCGTCTTCGCATGATGCCACCCTCTTCTTGGTGCGGGAGGAGTCGCTCTCCTCCTCGTCCTCTTCTTGCTCCCCCTCGTGAGCGGAGGGAGCTTGGGTGTCCCCGGACTTGGTGTCTGGATGTACTCTTGGGCGAAGGCCTTCCCTGGCCTCCCCCACCTTGTTCTTCTTCTTCTCCTTTTCTTCCGGCGCCTTGTATGGCGCCACAGTCAGCATCTCCTCCAGCAAGTCCGACCTAGGGTCTTCGGGCAGCGGGGCAGGACCATGAATCTGCTCAGCCCTCTTGAGCCAGCCCTGCGGAAGTAAGAGAGAGGGTTAGATCTCCTGCAGAAATACAAATATTCAAGCATATAGTGGATAGAACTTCATTACCTTCCTAGGGGCGTGTGCGGCATCGGGGCTGATGTGTTCCTCCTTGGCCGGCCACGCCTTTTGGGGCTTGAACATCACCTTCCACAGCTTGTCATGGGTGGTGCCGTAAAAGCGGACTATGGTGCCGGGTCCTCGGGCTTGTAGGACCACATTGGGGCCTCCCGTTGTTGGCAGGGTAGGAGGCGGTGGCACAACATTACCTGAACCACATTGGTCAGCTTAGCACCCGCCTTTATCACGTTGGAGACACGCTTCTGCAGCGCCTCCACCTTAGTGGATGACCCCCAGTCGAGGCCCTTCTTGGTCCATGAGGTTAGCCTTGCGGGGGTCCTGATCAGAATTCTGGAGTCATTGCCCAAGCCTCGTTGCTGGGCTCTGTGATGTAGAACCACTCCTTCTACCAGACTTTGACGGTGTCTATGAATGTGCCCTCCGGCCACTCGACCCGGGCGAGCTTGCTGATCATCGCCCCCTCCCCCCCCCCCCCCCGGAGTCCGCCTGCTGGCCGTCAACAATCTTTGGCTTGCCGTTGAAGACTTTCAGCCATAAGCCGAAGTGTGGATGGACCCAAAGAAAGGCCTCGCAAACGATGATGAAGGCCGATATGTGAAGAAAGGAGTTTGGGGCTAGATCATGAAAGTCTAGCCCGTAAAAGAACATGAATCCCGGACAAAGGGGTGGAGCGGGAAGCCTAGTCCCCAGACAAAGTGGGGGACGAACACCACCCTCTCGCCGGGATGGGGCGTCGAGACAACCTGGCCCTCCTCTAGAGCCGATGGGCGGTGTTGGCCGGGAGGTAGCCGACGTGCTTCAGGTCTTTGATGTTGTCAATGGTGACAATGGAGGCCTCCCACTTTCCTTTAGCACCAGATCTGGCCATGACTAAATTGAGGGGGTGGCTGGGAAGGAGTGCTTGGCAAGAGGTGGTTCGAGCGCTGGAGCTCTGTAGATTGGGAAACTGATGGCAAGACGAAGAAGGAGGCGTGCATAGATAGCGATGCATGTTTCATGACCCACAAATATAGGGCATCTATCGTAGTCCTTTCGATAAGTAAGAGTGTCAAACCCCACGAGGAGCAGAAGGAAATGACAAGTTATTTTCTGCAAGGTATTCTCTGCACGCACTGAAATTATCGGTAACAGATAGTTTTGTGATAAGGTAAATCGTAACGGGTAACAAGTAAATAAAGTAACTAAGGTGCAACAAGGTGGCCCAATCCTTTTTTAGTAAAGGACAAGCCTGGACAAACTCTTATATAAAGCAAAGCGCTCCCGAGGACACTTGGGAATTGTTGTCAAGTTAGTTTTCATCATGCCCATATGATTCGCGTTCGTTACTTTGATAATTTGATATGTGGGGTGGACCGGTGTTGGGTGCTGCCCTTCCTTGGACAAGCCTCCCACTTATGATTAACCCCTATCGCAAGCATCTGCAACTATGAAAGAAGAATTAAGGTAAACCTAACCATAGCATAAAACATATGGATCCAAATCAGCCCCTTACGAAGCAATGCATAAACTAGGGTTTAAGCTTCTGTCACTCTAGCAACCCATCATCTGCTTGTTACTTCCCAATGCCTTCCCCTAGGCCCAAATACTGGTGAAGTGTCATGTAGTCGACGCTCACATAACACCACTAGAGGAGAGACAACATACATCTCATCAAAATATCGAACGAATACCAAATTCACATGATTACTTATAACAAGACTTCTCACATGTCATCAGGAACAAACGTAACTACTCATAAAGCATATTCATAATCATAATTAGAGGATTATTAATTATCATTAAGGATCTGAAAATATAATCTTCTACGGAATAAACAAACTAGCATCAACTACAAGGAGTAATCAACACTACTAGCAACCTATAGGTACCAATCTGAGGTTTTGGGACCAAGATCGAATACAAGAGATGAACTAGGGTTTGAGAGGAGATGGTGATGGTGAAGATGTTGATTTAGATTGACACCCTCTTGATGAGAGGATCGTTGGTGATGACGATGGCGACGATTTTCCCCTCTCGGAGGGATGTTTCCCCGGCCGAACAGCTCCGTTGGAGCCCTAGATTTGTTCTGCCCAGGTTCCGCCTCGAGACGGTGGCACTTCATCCCGAAAGCTTCCTTCTGATTTTTTAGGTCAAAACACACCATATAGCCAAAGATGGGCACCGGAGGCGTGCTAGGGGGCCCACAAGGTCGGGGGGCACACCCAGGGGTTAGGGCGCGCCCTCCACCCTTGTGGCTGGCTGGTGGCCCCCCTCTGGTACTTTCTTCGCCCAAATTTTTTTATATATTCCAAACACATGCTCCATGAAGTTTCAAGACTTTTGGAGTTGTGCAGAATAGAACTCTAATATTTGCTCCTTTTCCAGTCCAGAATTCCAGCTACCGGCATTCTCCCTCTTCATGTAAACCTTATAAAATAAGAGAGAAAAGGCATAAGTATTGTGATATCATGTGTAATAACAGCCCATAATGTATTAAATATCAATATAAAAGCATGAGGCAAAATGGACGTATCAACTCCCCCAAGCTTAGACCTCGCTTGTCCTCAAGCGAAAGCCGATATTGAAAAATATGCCCACATGTTTAGATTAGAGGCATCGATAAAAATAAAATACGGACATTAGGGCATCATGATCATCTTTAGAATAGCAACATATAATGCCATATTATTTCTTATGCTAAAGTAACAATTCATTCACAAGCTAAAGTATGAATCAAAAACTTCATTGAAACTAACAAACTGTGATCTCAGTCATTGAAGCAATTGCAATTTATCATAACATCGGAAAGAGTCAATTAAAGAGCTTTTCAGCAAGTCCACATACTCAACTAACATTTAGTCTTTTACAATTGCTAACACTCACGTGATACTTATGGGTTCAAAGCTTCAATCGGACACAGAGAAAGATAGGGGCTTATAGTTTCGCCTCCCAACCTTTTACCTCAAGGGTAATTGTTGGGGAACGTTGCAGAAAACAAAAAAATTTCCTATGGTTTCACCAAGATCCATCTATGAGTTCATCTAGCAACGAGTATTCAGATTCATCTACATACCTTTGTAGATCGCGTGCGGAAGCGTTCAAGGAACGGGGATGAGGTAGTCGTACACGACGTGATCCAAATCACCGGAGATCCTAGCGCTGAACGGACGGCACCTCCGCGTTCAACACACGTACGGTCAGCATAACGTCTCCTTCTTCTTGATCCAGCAAGGCAAAGGAGAGGTTGAGGAAGATGGCTCCAGCAGCAGCAGGACGGCGTGGTGATGGTGGAGCTGCAGTACTCCGGCAGGGCTTCGCCGAGCTCTACGGAGGAGGAGGAGGAGGTGTTGGAGAGGGAGAGGGAGGCGCCAAGGCAAAGGGTGCGGCTGCCCCCTCCCCCCCCTTTATGTAGGCCTCTTGGGGGGGGGGGCGCCGGCCCTGGGAGATCTGATCTCCCAAGGGGGCGGCGGCCAGGGAGGATTTCCTCCCCCCCAAGGCACCTAGGAGGTGCCTTCCACTTGTGGGACTCTTCCCCTTTGGAACCCTAGGCGCATGGGCCTCTTTGGGCTGGTTCCCCTTGGCCCATGTAGGCCAAGGCGCACCCCCTACAGCCCATGTGGCCCCCCGAGGCAGGTGGCCTCACCCGGTGGACCCCCGGGACCCTTCTGGTGGTCCCGGTACAATACCGGTGACCCCGAAACTTGTCCCGATGGCCAAAACAGCACTTCCCATATATAATTCTTTACCTCCGGACCATTCCGAAACTCCTCGTGACGTACGGGATCTCATCCGGGACTCCGAACAACATTCGGATTACTGCATATACATATCCCTACAACCCTAGCGTCACCGAACCTTAAGTGTGTAGACCCTACGGGTTCGGGAGACATGCAGACATGACCGAGACGGCTCTCGGGCAATAACCAACAGCGGGATCTGGATACCCATGTTGGCTCCCACATGCTCCACGATGATCTCATCGGATGAACCACGATGTCGAGGATTCAACCAACCCCGTATGCAATTCCCTTTGTCAATCGATATGTTACTTGCCCGAGATTCGATCGTTGGTATCCCAATGCCTCATTCAATCTCGTTACCGGCAAGTCACTTTACTCGTACCGTAATGCATGATCCAGTGACCAAACACTTGGTCACATTGAGCTCATAATGATGATGCATTACCGAGTGGGCCCAGTGATACCTCTCCGTCAAGCGGAGTGACAAATCCCAGTCTCGATCCGTGTCAACCCAACAGACACTTTCGGAGATACCCGTAGTATACCTTTATAGTCACCCAGTTACGTTGTGACGTTTGGCACACCCAAAGCACTCCTATGGTATCCGAGAGTTACACGATCTCATGGTCTAAGGAAAGGATACTTGACATTGGAAAACTCTAGCAAACGAACTATACGATCTTATGCTATGTTTAGGATTGGGTCTTGTCCATCACATCATTCTCCTAATGATGTGATCTCGTTATCAATGACATCCAATGTCCATAGTCAGGAAACCATGACTATCTGTTGATCAACGAGCTAGTCAACTAGAGGCTCACTAGGGACATGTTGGTGTCTATCATTCACACATGTATTACGATTTCCAGACAACACAATTATAGCATGAATAAAGACAATTATCATGAACAAGGAAATATAATAATAATGCTTTTATTATTGCCTCTAGGGCATATTTCCAACAGTCTCCCACTTGCACTAGAGTCAGTAATCTAGTTACATTGTGATGAATCGAACACCCATAGAGTTCTGGTGCTGATTCATGTTTTGCCTTAGGGAGAGGTTTAGTCAACGGATCTGCGACATTCAGATCTGTGTGTACTTTACAAATTTCTATGTCTCCATCTTGAACATTTTCACGAATGGAGTTGAAGCGACGCTTGATGTGCCTGGTCTTCTTGTGAAACCTGGGCTCCTTGGCAAGTGCAATAGCTCCAGTGTTGTCACAGAAGAGTTTGATTGGCCCTGACGCATTGGGTATGACTCCGAGGTCGGTGATGAACTCCTTCACCCAAATTGCTTCATGTGCTGCTTCCGAGGCTGCCATGTACTCCGCTTCACATGTAGATCCTGCCACGACGCTCTGCTTGCAACTGCACCAGCTTACTGCCCCACCATTCAAAATATACACGTATCCGGTTTGTGACATAGAGTCATCCAGATCTGTGTCGAAGCTAGCGTCGGCGTAACCCTTTACGACGAGCTCTTCGTCACCTCCATAAACGAGAAACATTTCCTTAGTCCTTTTCAGGTACTTCAGGATATTCTTGACCGCTGTCCAGTGTTCGTTGCCGGGATTACTTTGGTACCTTCCAACCAAACTCACGGCAAGGTTTACGTCAGGTCTGGTACACAGCATGGCATACATAATAGAACCTATGGCTGAGGCATAGGGGATGACCCTCATCTCTTCTATATCTTCTGCCGTGGTCGGACATTGAGCTGAGCTCAATTTCACACCTTGTAATACTGGTAAGAACCCCTTCTTATATTGATCCATATTGAACTTCTTCAATATCTTATCAAGGAATGTGCTTTGTGAAAGACCTATGAGGCGTCTCGATCTATCTCTATAGATCTTGATGCCTAATATATAAGCAGCTTCTCCAAGGTCCTTCATTGAAAAACTCTTATTCAAGTAGGCCTTAATGGTGTCCAAGAGTTCTATATCATTTCCCATCAAAAGTATGTCGTCTACATATAATATGAGAAATGCTACAGAGCTCCCACTCACTTTCTTGTAAACGCAGGCTTCTCCATAAGTCTGCATAAACCCAAACGCTTTGATCATCTCATCAAAGCGAATGTTCCAACTCCGAGATGCTTGCACCAGCCCATAAATCGAGCGTTGGAGCTTGCACACTTTGTCAGCATTCTTAGGATCGACAAAACCTTCCGGCTGCATCATATACAATTCTTCCTTAAGGAAACCATTAAGGAATGCCGTTTTGACGTCCATTTTCCATATCTCATAATCATAGAATGCGGCAATTGCTAACATGATTCGGACGGACTTTAGCTTCGCTACCGGTGAGAAAGTCTCATCGTAGTCAACCCCTTGAACTTGTCGATAACCCTTAGCGACAAGCCGAGCTTTATAGATGGTTACATTACCATCCGCGTCTGTCTTCTTCTTGAAGATCCATTTATTTTCTATGGCTCGCCGTTCAACGGGCAAGTCAGTCAAAGTCCATACTTCGTTTTCATACATGGATCCTATCTCGGATTTCATGGCTTCCAGCCATTTGTCGGAATCCGGGCCCGCCATCGCTTCTTCATAATTTGAAGGTTCACCGTTGTCTAACAACATGATTTCCAAGACAAGGTTGCCGTACCACTCTGGTGCGGAACGTGTCCTTGTGGACCTACGAATTTCAGTAGGAGCTTGATCAGAAGCATCTTGATCATCATCATTAATTTCCTCTCTAGTCGGTGCAGGCACCTCAGAAACGTTTTCTTGAGTTGCGCCATTTTCCGGTTCAAGAGGTAACACTTCATCAAGTTCTACTTTCCTCCCACTTACTTCTTTCGAGAGAAACTCCTTCTCTAGAAAGGATCCATTCTTGGCAACAAAGATCTTGCCTTCGGATCTGAGGTAGAAGGTATACCCAATAGTTTCTTTAGGGTATCCTATGAAGACGCATTTTTCCGACTTGGGTTAGAGCTTTTCAGGTTGAAGTTTCTTGACATAAGCATCGCATCCCCAAACTTTTAGAAATGACAGCTTAGGTTTCTTCCCAAACCATAATTCATACGGTGTCGTCTCAACGGATTTCGACGGAGCCCTATTTAAAGTGAATGCGGCAGTCTCTAAAGCATAGCCCCAAAAGGAAAGCGGTAGATCGGTAAGAGACATCATAGATCGTACCATATCTAATAGAGTGCGATTACGACGTTCGGACACACCATTACGCTGAGGTGTTCCAGGCGGCGTGAGTTGTGAAACTATTCCACATTTTCTTAAGTGTGTGCCAAATTCGTGACTCAAGTATTCTCCTCCACGATCTGATCGTAGAAACTTGATTTTTCTGTCACGTTGATTTTCAACTTCACTCTGAAATTCCTTGAACTTTTCAAAGGTCTTAGACTTGTGTTTCATTAAGTAGATATACCCATATCTACTCAAGTCATCAGTGAGGGTGAGAACATAATGGTAGCCACCGCGAGCCTCAACACTCATTGGACCGCACACATCAGTATGTATGATTTCCAATAAGTTGGTTGCTCGCTCCATTGTTCCTGAGAACGGAGTCTTGGTCATTTTACCCATGAGTCATGGTTCGCACGTGTCAAATGATTCATAATCAAGAGACTCTAAAAGTCCATCTGCATGGAGCTTCTTCATGCGTTTGACACCTATGTGACCAAGGCGGCAGTGCCACAAGTATGTGGGACTATCATTATCAACTTTAACTCTTTTGGTATTCACACTATGAATATGTGTATCATCACGTACGAGATTCATCAAGAATAAACCATTAACCATCGGAGCATGACCATAAAACATATCACTCATATAAATAGAACAACCATTATTCTCAGATTTAAATGAGTAGCCATCTCGAATTAAACGAGATCCAGACACAATGTTCATGCTCAAACTTGGCACTAAATAACAATTATTGAGGTTTAAAACTAATCCCGTAGGTAAATGTAGAGGTAGCGTGCTAACGGCGATCACATCGACCTTGGAACCATTCCCGACGCGCATCGTCACCTCGTCCTTCGCCAGTCTCCGCTTATTCCGCAGCTCCTGCTTTGAGTTACAAATATGAGCAACTGCACCGATATCAAATACCCAAGAGCTACTACGAGTAATGGTAAGGTACACATCAATTACATGTATATCACATATACCTTTTGTTTTGCCGGCCTTCTTGTCCGCTAAGTATTTGGGGCAGTTCCGCTTCCAGTGACCACTTCCCTTGCAATAAAAGCACTCAGTCTCGGGCTTGGGTCCATTCTTTGGCTTCTTCCCGGCAACTTGCTGACCGGGCGCGGCAACTTCCTTGCCGTCCTTCTTGAAGTTCTTTTTACCCTTGCCCTTCTTGAACTTAGTGGTTTTATTCACCATCAACACTTGATGGTCCTTCTTGATTTCTACCTCTGCTGATTTCAGCATAGCAAATACTTCAGGAATGGTCTTTTCCATCCCCTGCATATTGAAGTTCATCACAAAGCTCTTGTAGCTTGGTGGAAGCGACTGGAGGATTCTGTCAATGACCGCTTCATCCAGGAGATTAACTTCCAGTTGAGTCAAGCGGTTGTGCAACCCAGACATCTTGAGTATGTGTTCACTGACAGAGCTATTTTCCTCCATCTTACAGCTGAAGAATTTGTCGGAGACTTCATATCTCTCGACCCGGGCATGACCTTGGAAAACCATTTTCAGCTCTTCGAACATCTCATATGCTCCATGTCTCTCAAAACGCTTTTGGAGCCCCGGCTCTAAGCTGTAAAGCATGCCGCACTGAACGCGGGAGTAGTCATCGGAACGTGCCTGCCAAGCGTTCATAACGTCTTGTTCTGCAGGGAGAACAGGTGCGTCACCCAACGGTGCTTGTAGGACATAATCTTTCTTGGCAGCTATGAGGATGATCCTCAGGTTCCGGACCCAGTCCGTATAGTTGCTGCCATCGTCTTTCAGCTTGGTTTTCTCTAGGAACGCATTGAAGTTGAGGACTACGTTGGCCATTTGATCTACAAGACATATTGTAAATATTTTAGACTAAGTTCATGATAATAAAGTTCATCTAATCAAATTATTTAATGAACTCCCACATAGATGGACATCCCTCTTCTAGTCATCTAAGTATAACATGATCCGAGTCAACTAGGCCGTGTTCGATCATCACGTGAGACGGACTAGTCAACATCGGTGAACATCTTCATGCTGATCGTATCTTCTATACGACTCATGCTCGACCTTTCGGTCTTCTGTGTTCCGAGGCCATGTCTGTACATGCTAGGCTCGTCAAGTCAACCTAAGTGTTTGCATGTGTAAATCTGTCTTACACCTGTTGTATGTGAACGTTAGAATCTATCACACCCGATCATCACGTGGTGCTTCGAAACAACGAACTGTCGCAACGGTGCACAGTTAGGGGGAACACTTCTTGAAATTATTATGAGGGATCATCTTATTTACTACCGTCATTCTAAGTAAACAAGATGCAAAACATGATAAACATCACATGCAATCAAATAATAATAGTAGTGACATGATATGGCCAATATCACATAGCTCCTTTGATCTCCATCTTGGGGCTCCATGATCATCTTGTCACCGGCTTGACACCATGATCTCCATCATCGTGTCTCCATGAAGTTGCTCGCCAACTATTACTTCTACTACTATGGCTAACGCGTTTAGCAATAAAGTAAAGTAATTTCAATGGCGACACGCAGGTCATAAAAGAATAATGACAACTCCTATGGCTCCTGTCGGTTGTCATACTCATCGACATGCAAGTCGTGATTCCTATTACATGAACATGACCTCATACATCACATATATATCATTCATCATTCATCACAACTTTGGCCATATCATATCACCAAGCACTTGCTGCAAAAACAAGTTAGACGTCCTCTAATTGTTGTTGCAAGTTTTACGTGGCTGAATTAGGGTTCTAGCAAGAACGTTTTCTTACCTACGTAAAAGCCACAACGTGATTTGTCAACTTCTATTTACCCTTCATAAGGATCCTTTTCATCGAATCCGCTCCAACTAAAGTGGGAGAGACAGACACCCGCCAGCCACCTTATGCAACTAGTGCATGTTAGTCGGTGGAACCGGTCTCACGTAAGCCTACGTGTAAGGTTGGTCCGGGCCGCTTCATCCCACAATACCGCTGAAGCAAGATAAGACTAGTAGCGGCAAGAAAGTTTACAACATCTACTCCCACAACAAATTGTGTTCTACTCGTGCAATAGAGAACTACGCATAGACCTAGCTCATGATGCCACTGTTGGGGAACGTTGCAGAAAACAAAAAATTTTCCTACGGTTTCACCAAGATCCATCTATGAGTTCATCTAGCAACGAGTATTCAGATTCATCTACATACCTTTGTAGATCGCGTGCGGAAGCGTTCAAGGAACGGGGATGAGGTAGTCGTACACGACGTGAACCAAATCACCGGAGATCCTAGC
Source organism: Aegilops umbellulata (assembly GCA_032464435.1). Lineage (NCBI taxonomy): Eukaryota > Viridiplantae > Streptophyta > Magnoliopsida > Poales > Poaceae > Aegilops > Aegilops umbellulata. The sequence continues at coordinate 268,127,649 of CP136059.1, read as the reverse complement.
GCCGAACGGACGGCACCTCCACGTTCAACACACGTACGGTCAGCGTAACGTCTCCTTCTTCTTGATCCAGCAAGGCAAAGGAGAGGTTGAGGAAGATGGCTCCAGCAGCAGCACGACGGCGTGGTGATGGTGGAGCTGCAGTACTCCGGCAGGGCTTCGCCGAGCTCTACGGAGGAGGAGGAGGTGTTGGAGAGGGAGAGGGAGGCGCCAAGGCAAAGGGTGCGGCTGCCCCCCTCCCCTCCCCCCTTTATATAGGCCTCTTGGGGGGGCGCCGGCCCTAGGAGATCTGATCTCCCAAGGGGGCGGCGGCCAGGGAGGATTTCCTCCCCCACAAGGCACCTAGGAGGTGCCTTCCACTTGTGGGACTCTTCCCCTTTGGAACCCTAGGCGCATGGGCCTCTTGGGGCTGGTTCCCCTTGGCCCATGTAGGCCAAGGCGCACCCCCTACAGCCCATGTGGCCCCCCGAGGCAGGTGGCCTCACCCGGTGGACCCCCGGGACCCTTCTGGTGGTCCCGGTACAATACCGGTGACCCCGAAACTTGTCCCGATGGCCAAAACAGCACCTCCCATATATAATTCTTTACCTCCGGACCATTCCAAAACTCCTCGTGACGTCCGGGATCTCATCCGGGACTCCGAACAACATTCGGATTACTGCATATACATATCCCTACAACCCTAGCGTCACCGAACCTTAAGTGTGTAGACCCTACGGGTTCGGGAGACATGCAGACATGACCGAGACGGCTCTCGGGCAATAACCAACAGCGGGATCTGGATACCCATGTTGGCTCCCACATGCTCCACGATGATCTCATCGGATGAACCACGATGTCGAGGATTCAACCAACCCCGTATGCAATTCCCTTTGTCAATCGATATGTTACTTGCCCGAGATTCGATCGTTGGTATCCCAATGCCTCGTTCAATCTCGTTACCGGCAAGTCACTTTACTCGTACCATAATGCATGATCCAGTGACCAAACACTTGGTCACATTGAGCTCATAATGATGATGCATTACCGAGTGGGCCCAGTGATACCTCTCCGTCAAGCGGAGTGACAAATCCCAGTCTCGATCCGTGTCAACCCAACAGACACTTTCGGAGATACCCGTAGTATACCTTTATAGTCACCCAGTTACGTTGTGACGTTTGGCACACCCAAAGCACTCCTACGGTATCCGGGAGTTACACGATCTCATGGTCTAAGGAAAGGATACTTGACATTGGAAAACTCTAGCAAACGAACTATACGATCTTGTGCTATGTTTAGGATTGGGTCTTGTCCATCACATCATTCTCCTAATGATGTGATCTCGTTATCAATGACATCCAATGTCCATAGTCAGGAAACCATGACTATCTGTTGATCAACGAGCTAGTCAACTAGAGGCTCACTAGGGACATGTTGGTGTCTATCATTCACACATGTATTACGATTTCCAGACAACACAATTATAGCATGAATAAAGACAATTATCATGAACAAGGAAATATAATAATAATGCTTTTATTATTGCCTCTAGGGCATATTTCCAACAATAATGTCAACAATAATACTTTATGAAAACCTACATCCGAGTGGATATATATATATATATATATATATATATATATATATATATATATATATATATATATATATATATATATATATATATATATATATATATATATATAGATCTCTCTAACACATAGTGCTTGCCAAAGGAAAAAGTATAAAAAGGAAAGGTGATGATCACCATGACTCTTTTATAAGGGTAGAAGATAAAAGTAAAAAACAGGCCCTTCGTAGAGGGAAGTTGAGGTTGTCATGCGCTTTTATGGTTGGATGCAGAAAATCCTAATGCAAAAGAACGACACTTTATATTGTCGCTTGTGATAAGGACCTTTATTATGCAGTATGTCGCTTTTATTTCTTCCATATCACAAGTTCATATAAAGCTTATTTTCTTCACACTAATAGATCATACATATTTAGAGAGCAATTTTTATTGCTTGCACCGATGACAATTACTTGAAGGATCTTACTCAATCCATACGTAGGTATGGTTGGCAAAACTGGGTTTAGGGATGTTTGGAAGCACAAGTAGTATCTCTACTTGGTGCAAAGAATTTGGCTAGCATGAGAGGGAAACGCAAGCTCAACATGTTGGATGATCCATGACAATATAACTTCTATTGAGATATAAGGAAACATAACCAATTATGTTGTGTTCCTTGTCCAACATCAACCTTTTATCATGTCATATTTTAATGAGTGCTCACAATTACAAAAGATGTCCATGATAGTATATATATATGTGAAGCCTCTCTTTCTTTATTACTTCCTATTAATTGCAACAATGACCAAAACTATGTTTGTCAACTCTCAACAACTTTTATTCAACATACTCTTTATTTGTGAAGTCATTACTATCCATAAGATCAATATATGGTCTTTTTATTTCTTTTTGTTCTTTCTTTTATTTAATTCCCTCAAGATCATAGCAAGAAAGCAAAGCCCTTTACTCAAGACTACTCTTTATTATATATCTCAAGGACTTGATTACATATATAGAACATAAAGCAAAACTCAAGGCTAAATCATACCAAAAACTTTATTCTACTAGATCAAGATAAAACTAAAAGGATCGAACTAACAAAAGCGATAAAGATAAAGGTGTGCTAGTGATACGATACTGGGGCACCTCCCCCAAGCTTGGCAGTTGCCAAGGGGAGTGCCCATACCCATGTATTTATGTCTCTTTCTTCGGGGGTGGTGATGATGGAGTTGTTGATGAGTCTGTTAGCTTCATTAATGAACCCTTCAGAACTTGTAGTTCTTGGAGCACACGTTGGAGCATATTTGCATTCTTCTGAATTTCCTCCATGGGATGCTTATTTTCAGGGCCCAAGAACTCTTCCCTACATTGCTTTCTCTTGGACAGGATATGTCCCAATTGGAGGGTATATGTGTACGAGGGGTGTTCTCCACTGCGTAATTATGAACCAAATTATGAAAGTTGTTCCAATGTAACCTGTGTAAGGGACTCCTAGGGGGAAGCCCTTCTCGAAGCTCTTGATCTTCATGATTGTTTTTGGTTCCTATGGCTTGATGGGGACTTGGAATAGCGGAGATGCCGCCAGAGTACCCCTCTCCATTGTCGAAGGTTGTTCCTCAAGCGAATCCCCTTCATCCTCCTCCATCGTGGCTCCCTCGACATCCTCCCTCCGGAGTTCCATCTGCATCAACCAAGCATCACCGTCCGTGTTGTTGGAGGAGGGGGACGACATGATGCCCGGCCTTGGAAACTCTGGCAAAAAACAGCTCGAAACAAAAACATGACATATTTGCGTGGTACGGTGGTTAAAACCTTTGGGAGATTATATAATGATTTTTTACCGACCAAAATAAGTATTGTGCAAGAAAACGGAGTCCAGAGGGCACACGAGATGGCTACAAGGATGGGGGGAGCGCCAAGGGGGTAGGGCGCGCCCTCCAACCTTGTGGACGCCTCGTGTCTCTTTCGGGCTACTTTTAATTTTCCTAATTTTTTAAATATTCCAAAACAGAGAAAATTTATCATTGGAAACGTTTTGGAGTCGGTTTACTTACCGTACCACATACCTATTCCTTTTTGGAGTCTAAAACATTCTCGAAAGTGTCCCTTATGCACTCCTCCGGTGTTACGGTATCAATTATATTGGTCTCAAAATTTATAGGAGTACCTGAGATATAATGTTTGATTCTTTGACCGTTTACCACCTTCGGATTTGTGCCTTCGGCATTGTTGATTTTTATGGCACTGGAACGATAGACCTCCTCGATGATGTAAGGACCTACCCATTTAGAGAGAAGCTTCCCTGCAAAAATAACTTAAATGATAGTTGTATAGCAAAACATGATCACCTACATTAAACTCATTCTTTTGTATCCTTTTATCATGCCATCTTCTAACTTTTTCTTTAAACAACTTGGCATTCTCGTAGGCTTGGGTTCTCCATTCATCAAGTGAGCTAATGTCAAATAACCTGTTCTCACCGGCAAGTTTGAAACCATAGTTGAGTTCTTTAATAGCCCAATATGCCTTATGTTCTAGCTCAAGAGGTAAGTGACATGCTTTTCCATAAACCATTTTATACGGAGACATACCCATAGGATTCTTATAAGCAGTTCTATAAGCCCATAATACATCATCAAGTTTCTTAGACCAATTCTTTCTAGATCTATTAACAGTCTTTTGCAAAATTAATTTGATCTCTCTATTACTCAATTCTATTTGACCACTAGACTGAGGATGATAAGGAGATGCAACTCTATGATTAACATCATACTTAGCAAGCATTTTGCGGAAAGCATCATGAATAAAATGTGAACCACCATCAGTCATTAAATATCTAGGGACTCCAAACCCCGGAAGAATAACTTCTTTAAGCATCTTAATAGAAGTGTTATGATCAGCACTACTAATTGGAACAGCTTCTACCCACTTAGTAACGTAATCAACATCAACTAAAATATGTGTATACATTAGAGGAAGGAAAAGGTCCCATATAATGAAATCCCTAAACATCAAATGGTTCCATAACAAGTGAATAGTTCATAGGCATTTCCTGACGTATACTAATATTACCAATTCGCTGGCATTCATCACAAGATAAGACAAACTTATGGGCATCCTGAGAGTGGGCCAATAGAACCCGGATTGCAATACCTTATGTGCAGTTATATCTCCAGCATGGTGTCCTTCGTAAGACTCGGAGTGGAACTTGCATAGGATCTGTTCCTATTCATGCTCAGGTACACAACGTCTAGTAACACCATCTACTCCTTCTTTATAAAGGTGTGGATCATCCCAAAATTAATGTCATAAATCATAGGAAAAACTTTTTCTTTTCCTGGTATGTAAAACTAGGTGGTATAAATGTAGCTACAATATAATTAGCATAATCAGCATACCATGGAGTATTTCGAGAAGCATTTATGACATTTAATTGTTCATCAGGAAAGTTTTCATTAATAGGCAGTGGGTCATCAAGAACATTTTCTAACCTAGACAAATTGTCTGCAATGGGGTTCTCGGCTCCCTTTCTATCAATAGTATGCAAATCAAATTCTTGTAGCAAGAGAACACATCTAATAAGTCTAGGTTTAGCATCTTTCTTTTCCATAAGATATTTAATAGCAGCATGATCAGTGTGAACAGTTACTTTGGAATCAACAATGTAAGTTCTGAACTTATCACATGCAAATACGACTGCTAAAAATTCCTTTTCAGTGGTAGCATAATTTCTCTGGGCACTGTCTAGAGTCTTACTAGCATACCAAATAACATTTAATTTCTTATCTACCCTTTATCCTAGAACAGCACCAATAGCATAATCACTAGCATCCCACATAATTTAAAAGGGTAAATTCCAATCAGGTGGCTGAACAATAGGTGCAGAAATCAAGGCTTTCTTAAGTATTTCAAAGGCTTCTACACAATCATCATGAAAAACAAAAGGAAGATCTTTTTTAAGAGAATAGTGAGAGGCTTACAAATTTTAGAGAAGTCTTTAATAAACCTCCTATAGAAACCAGCATGACCAAGGAAACTTCTTATACCTTTGATATCTTTTGGACACGACGTCTTTTCAATAGCATCTACTTTAGCTTAATCAACTTCAATACCTTTTTTAGAAATTTTATGCCCCAAGACAATACCTTCATTAACCATAAAGTGGCACTTCTTCCAATTCAAGACAAGATTTGTTTCTTCACATCTCTGCAAAACTCGATAGAGGTTGCTCAAGCAATCATCAAAAGAAGTTCTGTAAACGGAGAAATCATCCATGAAAACCTCAACAATCTTTTCACAGAAGTCAAAGAATATAGCAGTCATACATCTTTGAAAGGTAGCAGGTGCATTACATAAACCAAAAAGCATACGTCTATAAGTAAAGGTACCGAAAGGGCAAGTAAAAGTGGTTTTCTCTTTATTCTCTTTTGACACGGGTATTTGAGAGAAACCAGAATAACCATCTAGAAAGCAAAAATGTGTATGTTTAGATAATCTTTCTAGCATTTGATGAATAAAAGGTAGAGGGTGATGATCTTTTCTTGTAGCCTTATTTAAATTACGAAAATCAATTACCATTCTATAACCTGTAACAATTATTTGAGGAATCAATATTCTTATTATTAGGAACAACAGTGATACCTCCTTTCTTAGGGACACAATGAACAGGACTTACCCATTGACTATCAACAATAGGATAAATTATACCTGCCTCTAGAAGCTTTAGTATTTCATTTCTTACCACTTCTTTCATCTTAGGATTTAGCCGTTGTTGATGATCAACAACCGGTTTAGCATCTTTCTCCAATTTAATTTTATGCTGACATAGAGTGGAACTGATGCCCTTAAAATCATCATGAGTATATCCAATAGCAGCACGGTGCTTCTTCAAAGTTTTCAATCATTTCTTTTCTTCATGCTCTGAAAGGTTGGCACTAATAATAACATGATATATTTTCTTTTCATCAAGATAAGCATATTTCAAAGTATCGGGTAATTGTTTAAGCTCAAACACGGGATCACCTTTGGGTGGAGGAGGATCCCCAAGTATTTCAACATGCAAATTGTGTTTCAAAATAGGTCCTTGATTAAAGAATACTTCATCTATTTCCCTTCTTTCATTCATAAACATATCATTTTCCTGGTCTAACAAATATTGTTCTAAAGGATCAGTAGGAGGCACGGCATAGAAGCAAGACCAATAATTTCATCCTTACTAGGCAATTGTTTATCATGGGGTTGTCTACGAAATTTAGGGAAATTAAAATCATGAGACATATCCCCTAAACCAATAGTATCAATATCTTTCTCGCAGTCTATCTTAGCATTTACAGTATTCGAGAAGGGTCTACCAAATATAATGGGACAAAAATTATCTTGTGGGGAAGCAAGAACAAGAAAATCAGTAGGATATTTTATCTTCCCACACAAGACTTCAACATCTCTAACAATCCCAATTGGTGATATAGTATCTCTATTAGCAAGCTTAATAGTAACATCAACATCTTCTATCTCAGCAGGTGCAATATCTCACAATTTCTTTATATAAGGTATAAGGAATTGCACTCACACTAGCGCCCACATCACATAAGCCATGGTAACAATGATCTCCTATTTTAACAGAAACAACAGGCATGCCAACAACAGGTCTATGTCTATCTTTAGTATCGGGTTTAGCAATCCTAGCAGCTTCATCATAGAAATAAATAACATGCCCTTCAATATTATGACCAAGAGATCTTTAACCATAGCAATACTAGGTTCAACTTTAATTTGTTCAGAGGGTGTAGGTTTTCTAGAATAACTCTTACGAACCACAGTTGAAGCTTTAGCATGATCCTTTATTCTAACAGGAAAAGGTGGTTTCTCAATATAAGAATTAGGCACAATAGGATCAACGTTGTAAGTAATAGTTTCTTCATCAACTTTAATAGGTTCTTCTAATTTAACTTCAATGGGAGGATGATATTTAAACCACTTCTCCTTAGGGAGATCAGCATGAGTAGCAAAAGATTCACAGAAAGTAGCTACTATCTCAGACTCAAGTCCATATTTAGTGCTAAAATCACGAAAAGCATCGGTATCCATAAAAGATTTAACACAATCGAACTTAAGGTTTATACCTGACTCTTTACCTTCTTCGAGTTCCCAATCGTCAGAGTTGCATTTAATTCTTTCCAATAAATCCCATTTGAATTAAATATCCTTCTTCATACAAGAACCAGTACAACAAGTATCGAGCATGGATCGATCAGTATGAGAAAGCCAAGCATAAAATTTTTGAATAATAATTTATCTTGAGAGCTCATGGTTGGAGCATGAATATAACATTGACTTAAGCCTCCCCCAAGCTTGAGCGATACTTTCTCCTTCATGAGGCCAAAATTATATATATAATTCCGATCACGATGAACCAGATGCATAGGATAAAACTTCTGATGAAATTCCAATTTCAATCGGTTGTAGTTCCATGATCCATATCATCCAATAGCCTATACCATGTCAATGCCTTTCTCTTAAAAGTTAAAGGGAAGACCTTCTTCTTGAAAACATCCTCGGGTATACCTGCAAGCTTAAATAATCCACAAACTTCATCCACATAGATTAGGTGCATATCAGGATGTAATGTTCCATCTCCTGCATAAGGATTAGCTAGTAGTTTCTCTATCATACCCGAAGGAATTTCATAATAAATATTTTCAGTAGGTGCAGTAGGTTGAGGAGAAACTCTTTGCTCTTACGGTCGAGGTGAAGCTACCCCGAACAAGCCCCTCAAAGGATTATTTTCCATAGTAACAAGTGACACTAAATTTCAGCACACTATATAAATGTTTCCTTACCAAAGGCGCTTCACTCCCCGGAAATGGCGCCAGAAAATAGTCTTGATGACCCAAAAGTATAGGGGGTCTATCGTAGTCCTTTCAAAAATTAAGAGTGTCGAACCCAACGAGGAGGAGAAGGAAATGACAAGTGGTTTTCAGCAAGGTATTCTCTGCAAGCACTGAAATTATCAGTAACAGATAGTTTTGTGATAAGGTAAATCATAACGGGTGACAAGTAAATAAAGTAACCAAGGTGCAGAAAGGTGGCTCAATCCTTTTTGTAGCAAAGGACAAGCCTGGACGAACTCTTATATAAAGCAAAGCGCTCCCGAGGACACATGGGAATTGTTGTCAAGTTAGTTTCATCATGCTCACATGATTCGCGTTCGTTACTCTGATAATTTGATATGTGGATGGACCGGTGCTAGGGTGCTGCCCTTCCTTGGACAAGCCTCCCACTTATGATTCCGCAACTACGAAAGGATAATTAAGGTAAACCTAACCATAGCATGAAACATATGGATCCAAATCATCCCCTTATGAAGCAATGCATAAAATAGGGTTTAAGCTTATGTCACTCTAGCAACCCATAATATCATTGTTACTTCCCAATGCATTCCCCTAGGCCCAAATAATGGTGAGGTGTCATGTAGTCGGCGTCCACATAACACCACTAGAGAAGACACAACATACATCTCATCAAAATATCGAACGAATACCAAATTCACATGATGACTTATAACAAGACTTCTCCCATGTCCTCCGGAACAAACGTAACTACTCACAAAGCATATTCATAATCATAATCAAAGGAGTATTAATTATCATTAAGGATCTGAAAATATAATCTTCCACCGAATAAACCAACTAGCATCAACTACAAGGATTAATCAACACTACTAGCAACCCACAGGTACCAATCTGAGGTTTTGGGACCAAGATCGAATACAAGAGATGAACTAGGGTTTGAGAGGAGATGTTGATGGAGATTGACCCCCTCTCGATGAGAGGATCGTTGGTGATGACGATGGCGACGATTTCCCCCTCCCAGAGGGATGTTTCCATGGGAGAACAGCTCCGCTGGAGCCCTAGATTGGTTCTACCCAGGTTCCGCCTCGAGACGGCGGTAGTTCGTCCCGAAAGCTTCCTTTTGATTTTTTCTAGGTCAAAACACACAATGTCGGGGAGGCGCCCACGGGGGTAGGGCGCGCCCTCCACCCTTGTGGCTGGCCGGTGGCCCCCCTCTGGTACTTTCTTCGCCCAATATTATTTATATATTCCAAAGACATGCTTCATGAAGTTTCAGGACTTTTGGAGTTGTGTAGAATAGGTCTCTAATATTTGCTCCTTTTCTAGTCCAGAATTCCAGCTACCAGCATTCTCCCTCTTCATGTAAACCTTATAAAATAAGAGAGAAAAAGGCATAAGTATTGTGATGTAATGTGTAATAACAGCCCATAATGCATTAAATATCAATATAAAAGCATGATGCCAAATGGACGTATCAATGTTCCCCTTTTATAAGGTGTCGTGCCAAGAGTCCTTTAACCGTGCCACCGGCCTCGCCGCTTCCCGATATAATCATGACATTATGCCCGAGTGGGATGATCGAAATCATTGATCATATCCCTTAAAAAATGGGGCACGATCTCCGCCTCTATGGGACGTGCCAATAGAGGACCTGCCTCGAGCCGCGCATCAAGCTCTCACAACGGTTTGATGTTTGTGACCAGCTGTGACGACCCTTCGCCAAAAGTTGTCAGGCAAGGGTATTGTTCGCATTTGGGCGGTTGGCCTTAAAGGCTAAGTAATATCAACAAATCAGATTCCGGATATAACCCGGTCAAACATATGGCCGAACTCAGCTAAAGTGACTTTTAAAAAGGTTTGACTGGGAGGGATTGCTCCGAACACACAAGGGGAGAAGAACTCGCCCCACAAGCCGAAGACTTCAGAAGCACGGTTACAAAACACCGGCATTGGAGGCTAGTTCGAGGGCTACTGACGTAGTCAAGAACTAGGGGGTCCTCGGGCTGCCAGCCTATCTCTCATGGGCCGGACAGGTGGGCTGCTATACGACTATCACAAGGCCGAGCTATAGAGCGGCTCCATGTCCGGACAAGAAGCCTTCGGAACCTGGGTGTGCACTCCAAGTCAAGATAAAAGATTCGGCATGTTTATTCCCTCCTTGTAACCGACTATGTGTAACCCTAGTACCAATGGTGTCTATATAAACCAGGTTTTAGGCCATGGAGGCAAAGAATAATCATCATCATACTAATCTAGGGTTTAGCTCATCTGATCTCGTGGTAGCTCGACTTTGTAATCATGCTATACACTTCAATATAATCAAGCAAGACGTAGGCTTTAGCTAGAAGGTGTCCAAATTGTTCGGAGGGTGATGATGTTAATGAAAAAGTTGATAAAAGTGGGTTTAGAGAGGTCAAAACTTTAGCTAGTGATGTGACCACTACTTCGGATTACAAGGACATTAATTATGATAATTTCTCTTTGGTTGAATGTATTTCCTTGTTACAATCCATGATAAATTCACCCAATTCTTATGGAGAAAATAAGGTGTTTACTAAACATATTGTAGAAGCTATGATAGGCTAGAATTGGACGTTTCTACTATTAAAGTAAAGCTCAAAAATTATGAGTGTAATGATTTGTGTGATTTGGGTGCAAGCCTTTCCACAATACCAAAATCTTTATGTGATGTGCTAGCCTTTACCGATATGTATGAATGTTCTCTCAATTTGCACTTGGCGGATTCCACTATTAAGAAACCCTTGGGTAGAATAAATGATGTGCTTATTCTTACAAATAGAAATTATGTTCCCTTGATTTCATTGTGCTTGATATTGGTTGCAATCCGTCTTTCCCCATAATACTTGGTAGACCGTTCTTACATACCATAGGTGCTATTATTGATATAAAAGAAGGTAATATAAAAAAATTCATTAAAGAAAGGAATGGAACACTTCCCTAGAAAGAAAATTAATCCACCTTATGAATCTATTATGAGGGCCACCTATGGAGTTCACTTGAAAGATGACAACACTTGAAACTATGCATTATGCCTAGCAAGGGGCGTAAAACAATAGCGCTTGTTGGGAGGTGCTACTTCTTGAACTTGCGTTGGTTTTTCCCTTGAAGAGGAAATGGTGATGCGGCAAAGTAGAGATAAGTAATTCCCTCAGTTTGAGAACCAAGGTATCAATCATGTAAGAGACAACACACAAATCACCAATACCTTCACAAACAACCAAATAACTTGCACCCAACGTGATAAAGGGGTTGTCAATGCATTCATGATTACTTGCAAAAGTGAGATCTGATAGAGATAGATGAAACTAAACAAATGGTAAAGTAAATATTTTTGGTATTTTTGGTTTATAAATCAGAAAAGTAAAAGATTGCAAAATAGTTGATCAGAAACTAATATGATGGAAAATAGACCCGAGGGCCATAGGTTTCACTAGAGGCTTCTCTCATGATAGAAAATAATATGGTGGGTGAACAAATTACTGTCGAGCAATTGATAGAAAAGCACAAAGTTATGACGATATCTAAGGCAATGAGTATGAAATATAGGCATCACATCCATGTCAAGTAGACCAAAATGATTCTGCATCTACTACTATTACTCCACACGTCGACCGACTCCTGCCTGCATCTAGAGTGTTAAGTTCATGAAGAACAGAGTAACGCATTAAGTAACATGACATGATGTAGAGGAATTAACTCAAGCAATATGATGAAAACCCCATCTTTTTATCCTCGATGACAACAGTACAATATGTGCCTCGTTGCCCCTACTAACACTTGGAAAGGATACCGCAAGATTGAACCCAACGCTAAGCACTTCTCCCATTGCAAAAAAAAACAATCTAGTTGACCAAACCAAACCGATAGTTTGAAGATAATTACAAAGATACCAAATCATGCATAAAAGAATTCAGAGAAGATTCAAATAATATTCATAGATAAGCTGATCATAAATCCACAATTCATCGGATCTTGGCAAATAATACCATGAAAGTATTCATTCCGATAAAAGTGAAATCTCAAAGGGAAAACTCAATTCATCACAACAAGATAGAGAGGGAGAAACACCATATGATCCAACTATGTTAACAAAGCCTGGGTACATCAAGATCGTGCCAAATCAAGATCACAAGAGAGAGATTAAACACATACTACTGCTACAAACCCTTAGCCCCGAGGGTGGACTACTCCCTCCTCATCATGGTGGCCGCTGGGATGAAGATGGCCAGCGGTGATGATTTCCCCCTCTCTAGATTGGTATTTCGTGGCTATAGAGGCTTGCGGCAGCGGAACTTCTGATCTAGGATTATTATGATGGTTTCTCTATTTATAGGATTTTTCAGCGCTGGAATCACGCGAAGATGGGCCTCAAGGTGAGCACAACCCACCGGGGCAAGTCAGGCCCCTTTGGCGTTCCGTGATGGGTTGTGCCCTCCTCGTGGCTCTTCTGGTCCTCCCATGAAGATTCGAGGGTCTCTTTTGTTCCAAAAAATTCGTCAAAAAGTTTCAGCTCATTTGGAGAACTTTCATTTCTGCACAAAAAAAAACAACACCAGGTAGTTCTGCTGAAAACAGCATCAGTCCGGGTTAGTTCCATCCAAATCATACCAAAACCATATAAAATTGTCGTAAACATGGCATAAATACTTCATAAATTATAGATACGTTGGAGACGTATCAAGGCCATCCGAGCTCCCTTGATGCAGACGCAACGCTTCACAGCTTCAATCTGGGAGGCAGGATCGCACAGCTTCTGCACCAGGCCGAAGTAGCTGCTCGGTATTTTCTCTGAAGGCCAAAGCCGGACACAAAGGTCCTTCATGGCCGGTTCCACCACCCGGTGCATCTCCATCAGCTACTTCATCTGATTGCTAAGGAGGGGAGGGTGTTCAGGCGCCTGGAACCGCGCCCAAAACAGCATGTGTTCGGCATCACCCTCGCGAGCCGCATAGTGCCTTGCCGCATCCACCACACTCCTCAGAAGCTCCACAAATGCACCTGAGGAACGCCACACTCATGTGAGAAACACGAACCTATGGTCGCCAAAGACACTCTGCAGTAAGTACGGCTTACCATTTGCAATTTGCTTCACTTTACGGAGCTCCGCTCAGGCGCCCGCCTCTCTGTCCTCCCCTCCTGGATCTCCTGCTTCACCTTGGATAGCTCGGTGGCTTGACCCTTATTCGTTTGCTCAAGGTCCTCACATTTAGTGACGGCATCCTTGAGCTCCTGCTGCACTTCAGCCACTCTGGCCTCATGCTTCTCACTACCAGTCTTTATCGTCCTGAGTTCGGCGGCCGCTAGCTGGGCCGCCGCCTTCTGTTCGGCCGCTTCTTTCTTGGCCTTCTTCAGTTTGGCCTTAAGGCTCATGACCTCCGCTGCGACAACTATAATCGTAGTTAAGTAATTCTTGCTTAGGGAAAACCCTGAATACCCTGCTCGACAAGGAAAATACAATTTACTAAGTCTCGACCAGACTAACCTTGCGCTTCGTCAAACCTCTTGTTGACAAGGTTGAGCTCCTCATCGGGGATTTTGAGCTTCCGATTCATCTTGACCAGCTCCATGGCATTGGCAGCTGTCACCAAAGCCGAGGCCTACAAAAACAAAACGATCACCTCATTCAAACTCCCAATTCAATGATTTTCGATCCTCTGTCAGGCTTTTCAAACTAGACAGAGTCTCGGGGGCTGCTATATACGAGGACTGCTCAAACTTTGTTCACAAAATACATTTTTTATGAAAAGAATATTACATTGCTTACCTCAAAGCCTGTCAAGAGGCCGCGAAAAGCTTCCTTCAATCTGCTGTTAACGGGTCGAATGCTTTGCAGAACCATGCCCATCAAGGTGCGGTGTTCTGCAACAATGGGGAAGCTACTCAAGGCCTCCTCCATCACGTCCTTTCACCCAGTCGCAATCCGATCTCAAGTGTTTGGCACTTGCGGCGGGGCCCCGGCTCCCCCTTCGTTGGAGGGAGGATTTGACACCTCCGGGGGCCTTGGGGGCTCCGGAACCATCTTTTGGGAGGGCTCGGATAGACCGAGCTACCCCTCCATGTTCACCAGGAGGGATTCCCCCTCCTTGTATTCGGTCAACGAGGTGTTAACTGCGGCCATGATGACGTCGCTACCGCCTCCCGTGTCTGGGCCGGGAGGGGTCCTTCAGGACAGCACCTGTCCGGTCTCCCCGATGACCAGAGTAGGCGTGGACCGTGACGCAGTCCCACTCTCCACAAGATCGGATGGCGGAGAAGTCCACTCGGAGACTTGATCGGTGGGGAGGTCACGCGGTGGGCTGTAACATAAAGTATGCATATGCTATTAGTAATAGACTAGTAAAGACAAGCGCCTGGGAAATCTTCAGATTCATACCTTTCGGCGAGGGGCTTGACCCTTGGGTTCCTCTTCGGGACTTCTTCGGACGTTGTGGACTCCTCATTTGAATCCGAGCTGTCATTCGGCAAGACAAGCTTGGGCCTACACTACTTCTTCGGGGCATGCGGAGGCTGCTTTCCTCAGTGTCACACAATGCCACCCTCTTCCTCGTGCGGGAGGAGTCACTCTCCTCCTCGTCCTCTTCCTGCTCCCCCTCGTGAGCGGAGGGAGCTTGGGTGTCCCCGGACTTCGTGTCTGGATGTACTCTTGGGCGGAGGCCTTCCCTGGCCTCCCCCACCTCGTTCTTCTTCTTCTCCTCCTTTTTCTCTAGCGCCTTGTAGGACGCCACAGTGACCATCTCCTCCAGCAGGTCCAACCTAGGATCTTTGGGCAGCGGGACCGGACTATCAATCTGCTCAGCCCTCTTGAGGCAGCCCTGCGGAAGTAAGAGAGAGAGGGTCAGGTCTCCTGCAGAAATACAAATATTTGAGCATATAGTGGATAGAGCTTCATTACTTCCCTAGGGGGGTGTGCGGCATTGAGGCTGATGTATTCATCCTTGGCCAGCTGAGAGAGTCCTGGCTTAAGGGGTCCTCGGGTGTCCGGGCTATGTAACATGGGCCGGATTGATGGGCCCTGAAGATATAAGGTAGAAGACCTTTCCCCGTGTCCGGATGGGACTCTCCTTTGCATGGATGGCAAGATTGGCGTCTGGATGTGTAGTCTCCTTCCTCTGTAAACCGACCCTGTACAACCCTAGGCCCCTCTGGTGTCTATATAAACCGAAGGGTTTAGTTCGTAGAGGCTATCAGAATTCATATATGCTAGACAACTAGGGTTTAGCCATTATGATCTCGAGGTAGATCGACTCTTGTAACCCCTATACTCATCAAAGTCAATCAAGCAGGAAGTAGGGTATTACCTCCATTAAGAGGGCCCGAACCTGGGTAAACATCATGTCCCCTTTGTCTCTTGTTACCTTCGATCCTTGGACGCACAATACGGGACCCCCTACCCGAGATCCACCGGTTTTGACACCGACATTGGTGCTTTCATTGAGAGTTCCACTGTGTCGCCGGCAGAAGGTTCGATGGCTCGTTCGATCATCAACAACGACGCTGTTTCCAGGGAAACTTTTCTCCCTGGTCAACTTTTTGTGTTCGGTGACTTCGCTCTGTGTGCTAATTCAATTGGTCACCTTGAACAGATCAACAGCTACGCCCCTGGTCATCAGATCATATTCGTAAGCCTAAACTACGTCGCTGACATCCGAGGAGACTTGATCTTCGAAGGGTTCATGGCCTCGACCGCCGAAGGAAACCCATCGGATCCGTCATCAGGCCCCGCTCAAACCATCATCCATGCCCTAGCCATAGATCCAGAGCAGGCCACTTCATCCGAAGAAGGGTTTCTGAAACCCACTGGACTCTGTTCTCTCACGGAGCTCTTATCCGGAGACTCGGAGGTAACTACGTCTTCGGCGATCCTGGACTCAAGTCGGACTCTCGCTGTCACCAGAGAGCCGAACTCACCTCAGGATACTTACTCCGAACTCTCAAGGTCTGCGTCTAGTGAGCACAGCCTGGCAGATTCTATCATGCTCGGCCCCGCAGGTCCTCGGTCCCCCGTCCGGCCTTTGCTCCTAAGCGAGACCTTGGACTTAATGTGATCCGTCGCCATTAAGGAAGTTTCACCTCCGCACTACGCCCAGCTTGGACTAGGGGCTGAGACTCGGGACTTTCACGTCCCACCCACCACCCACTTAATAGCCAATGTCGAGGATTTGACCGACATGCTAGATTACGCCTCTGAAGACATCGACGGTATGGACGACGATGCCAGAGACATCGACGGTCACCCGCTCCTCATACTGGCGGCGGGTGACCTGATCGGCCTTCAAATCCGCAACCTCTTTATCAGCGGCCGCTTTGCTCACCCGTGCCTGCTCCTTGGCTTGGGCGAGGGCGCTCTTGAGGGTCTCGACCTCGGCCGCACTACCTGCAATAATGATCAAGGCAACGCACGAACTTAGACTCCGCAGTGACATATTACTTCAGGTGTGCAACTAATTTTTCAAACATACCTTGTGCCTCATCGAACGCTTGTTAATCCAAACGATATCGTCATCGGCTAGCTCCAGTTTTTGCTTGAGTTCGGAAAATTCAGCGGCCTGGGCGGTCGCCGCTAACAGGGAAGCTAGTTTACCAATAGACAAGTGTGTTACCTCCTGCGATTATTATTTGATCCTCTGTTCGGCCGTTTTTCCAAGCCAAATAGAGTCTCAGGGGCTACTATCTATACACAGGCATATTTTTCATATGAAAAGAGGCTAAGAATATTACATCGCATACCTCGAAGCCTGTTAGCAGGCTGGTGAAGGCTTCGTTCAGCCCGCTCTTGGTAGACTAAACCTTCTCAACCACCACACCCATCAGGGTACGGTGCTCCTCCACGATGGAAGCACGTCGCAGTGCCTCCATCAGTGTGTTCGGTGGCTCCGGATTAGTGGAGGTCGCCGCCAGAGTCGGGGCTCCCCTCCTTCGAAGGGGGTTGCTCGCTCGGTTCCGGAGCCACTTGGGTCTCCGAAATAGTGTTTGGTTGGGGGCCGTACTGGTTAGGGCCCCTGTCGTCAGTCTCCATGGGGGTCGCACCCCCCATGTTCTCGGCCGCCGAGGAATTACCCTCTGGCACCGTCTTGGCGGCCTCCCTTACCTCTCTGTGGCCCGGAGAGGCTCTTCGGGACAACACCTTGGTGTCATCCATGGTGGTTGGCGGAGAGGCGCGCGGAGGCGACTCGCTTTCCACCATCTCCGGTGCCAGAGAGTTCCCCTCAGATAACGATGGCTGGGAGAGGTCGCGGGTCGTACTGAAACACATAATATAATTATGTTATCCTACATTCATAAATGGCCGGATATATGTAAAGCATGCTTCAATACTTATGATGCGGCCTGGGGCTTCACCCTGGGGTGCCGCTCGGGGCTGGCTTCGGCATCCGAATCCGAGCCATCCAAAAGGGATACCTTCCCTCTCTTGGACGCCTCCGCCTCCGGGTCTACGGAGGCCACCCTTTTCTTCTTCCTCCCCTTAAGGGGAGAATTGCTTTCTGGCTAATCCTCCTCTTCGTCTTCATCTCCCTCGTAGGAGGAGGGAATTTCGGTCTCTCCGAACACAATGTCCGAAGTACCTTTGCGGCAGAGGCCACCCTTGGCCTCCTTGCTATTCTTCTTGGCCTTCTTCTATGGTGCTTGATACGGCACCGGGACTAGCATCCTCGTTAGCAGAGGAATGGCTGGGTCTTCGAGTAGTGGAACCGGACACTTGATCCGCTCCGCCTTCTTTGTCCATCCCTGATTGAAGGATGGAAGGTTTAGCATACCGCTTGATTTGTGAACTAAAGTTATGTTCGGAAACTAAATACTTATCGGGGTGGCGGGATGCACGCTGTCGAGGCCGATGTCCTCGGTCGTCTCCGACCACGCCTTCTGGGCCTTGAAGAGCAGTTTCCAGATCTATTCGTGGGTTGTGCCGAAGAATCGCTGCAGGGTTCACAGCCCTTCCGGATTGAACTCCCACATATGGAGAGGCCGGCGATGGTAGGGGAGGATACGGCGGAAAAGCATCACCTGAATCACATTAGTGAGAGTGGTGTTCTTCTCTATCATATTTTTGATGCGCTTTTGCAGCATCATCACTTCGTCAGTCGATCCCCAGTCCAAACCCTTGTTGGTCCACGATGCGAGCCGCATTGGGGGTCCAGATCTAAACCCAAGAGTGGCCGCCCATGTGGCACCGCTGAAGGAAATATGCCCTAGAAGCAATAATAAAGTTGTTATTTATATTTCATTATATCATGATAAATGTTTATTATTCATGCTAGAATTGTATTAACCGAAAACTTAGTACATGTGTGAATACATAGACAAACAGAACGTCACTAGTATGCCTCTACTTGTCTAGCTCCTTGAATCAAAGATGGTTAAGTTTCCTAACCATAGACATGAGTTGTCGTTTGATTAACGGGATCACATCATTAGAGAATGATGTGATTGACTTGACCCATTCCGTTAGCTAAGCATTTGATCGTTTAGTATATTGCTATTGCTTTCTTCATGATTTATACATGTTCCTATGACTATGATATTATGCAACTCCCGAATACCAGAGGAACACTTTGTGTGCTACCAAACGTCACAACATAACTGGGTGATTATAAAGGTGCTCTACAGGTGTCTCCAATGGTACTTGTTGAGTTGTCATAGATCAAGATTAGGATTTGTCACTCCGATTGTCGGAGAGGTACCTCTGGGCCCTCTCGGTAATGCACATCACTATAAGCCTTGCAAGCAATGCAACTAATGAGTTAGTTGTGGGATGATGTATTACGGAACGAGTAAAGAGACTTGCCCAATTTAAGGGGATATTGTCAGATGAAATGATATAAGGGGATATGCTCGAGGAAAACATACCCAATTAAAACATTGGTTGAAAGGTGCACCCGAAATATGGGCAGGGTTGCACGACCAATGTCAGAATGGTGATTCAATAATAATAGTCTAAGAATGAACGTCCGGCCATTATCTTCAAAGCAATAGGGTTGCTAGAAGGGCAGAATCCAAACAGCGCCGTTCACTTGTTGGAATCAACACGGGGACCAAGAAAGAATGGTGATGGTGATAAGTATCACTTGTATCAAGAATTCCCAGAGGTGGTGAAATTCTCACGACATTCTTGACATAAAAGATGGTAATACTCCAAGGTAAAGGAGAACAAATGTTGGATAGCAAGGTATAACACAAAACACGAACAAGTTTGTGTTGGGGGAAGGTAAGAATGTTGTCGATGATTACACAAATCATCGAGGGGCAAGGATGGTATTTACCATCATGAATTCGATTGATATCTTGGAAGAGCTCGGAATGCTGATGATGATCACGACACATTTGTCAAGAGATTCCATGAAGATGTAATCGATCGAAGATGACATCAAGTAAAAGGAATGATGAAGCAAAAGGTTATTGGAACCACGGATACGACACAAACTCGAAACCAAACTTGCAGTTCAAGGCGAAATGATATGAAGAGGAAGATCGAAGTAAGCTTAGCTCATCGTCGAAAATTTTGCTTCGAGAAGAAGGACCAGGTAGCACAGTTAAAAGTTGCACGATAATGATATAGCCGACCAGGCTATGAATGACTTGAAGGATTAATAAGCTCATAAGCAATGAAGATTACTTAGAGTTATTGAATCGGAGTGCGAATTTGATTCACTTATCGGTGTCCTTGAGTGTCTAACCACTCAGAGCCCAGGGGAAATTGGAATCGGTGAGAAATAATACTTGATGAAACTCATAAAAAGTAATATGGTTCTGTGATATTATCGAGATACCACGGGGTAATACTCGAAGGTAGATCTTAATAGAGGTTGGACGGGTGCATTGATCTGTAGAGGACAAGTGGTTTTAACTTGTCCGAGAAATTGAATCAAAGGGGAAAAATATGGTCAGAACCACATTTGCAAGTGATTAAACCACATATACAAGCACTTATAACAAGGGGTAACTATTTTTGCGAGAAGCTTCCATGATAATATATGCATCGTGTCCATGGGCATGAACGCAAAGTTCAAGGTCGACTCCCACTTCTTCAATGCATAACCTTTCACTCACTTCCCGTGTTTGATGAAGTTGCAGTGTTGAAATTTTATCTGGCAAAATACCAGAAGAGTATGACTCATGAAAACTTTCGAGTTCACACATACTATGGAAGGCATAGGTTCAACCCATCGGGGCATCGTGGAAACATATACCACAAGCTTCAATAGTAATATCACCAGCTCGAAAGCAGAGCATGGTTGGCCAAATCAAGGAATATGATTTATCAAAGGGATTTCGTATCAGGGAAAGAACTTCCAAAGTGATTGAAAATGAAGGACGTTGCCGGATAAAATCCAACACGGTTAGGATGGTCCATAAAGGATTTGTTGTGAGTATCGGCACACAGCCAGAGGAAGAATCAATGCAAAGACATTGGATTATAGAAACAACTGAGTAACTTAGAGCTCAATTGCAAAGGAATTATGATTTACAAAGCGAAGGATCAGAAGCAGACGCTCTGATCAAGGATGGATAAGTTCAATAGACTTAGGGGTACCATCGATGGTAATTTGATTGGTCGAGATCCAGCTCATGCTCAAAATGACATCTGAGCCGGAAAGATAATTTAAAAGGATCAACCGATGACTGCGGGCATTCGCACTCATGTTGAATCAATAGGATCAAAAGACGGCGTCAAAGGAGACTAATGAATATAGCCAGACATATGGGAAGCATCCATAATGCAAGCAGACAAGTATTTGCACAGCAATAAGCTACTAAGGATTTTTGAAGGATCGAATAGTATTTCGAAGACTTTTGTGAAACACCTGAACAACTGGGGATGAGCGGATACTCGGTAAGTGCAAGGAATTATCCGTAGGGGTATTCATGTGGCCAAGAACTGCAAAGCAGTAGGCACAAAGTATTCTCAGGGTATCTTGTAATAACAAGATCGACTGGAAATAAAAGTAAGAATGACAGGCGTAAGTATTTATCCATAGTGATGTTTCGGTGGTAGGGAATTGCAAAAGCAACGGGGACAAAGTCTCGAGAGAACATCGGAGAGTATCTTCAGGATCTTCTGCTGCAACAGCCGACCATCAGTAATAAGGGGCTCTCTGGGTGGAAGTGATAACGATATCCTAATGTTAGAGTTAGCAAAATTCGTTTAACCCTAGTAGAAGAGAGTTCAGAGTCCCGGAGTAAAGATCAAGGAGTAAAAGATCCTAATACCACCCAATGGCGACGTGGGCCCGTAAGGCACACAGCCATGTTAGTAAAAGTTTTTGCAATGTCTAGACTCGACTTCGGCCAAGGAGTGTGGAAGGGGGATTCCTACAGGCAGTCGGCTCTGATACCAACTTGTGACGCCCCCGATTCAATCATACACTAATCATGCAATCAAATGTGTACGATCAAGATAAGGGACTCACGGGAAGATATCACAACACAACTCTACAAATAAAATAAGTCATACAAGCATCATAATACAAGCCAGGGGCCTCGAGGGCTCGAATACAAGTGCTCGATCATAGACGAGTCAGCGGAAGCAACAATATCTGAGTACAGACATAGGTTAAACAAGTTTGCCTTAAGAAGGCTAGCACAAACTGGTATATAGATCAAAAGAGGCGCAGGCCTCCTTCCTGGGATCCTCCTAACTACTCCTGGTCGTCATTAGCGGGCTGCACATAGTAGTAGGCACCTTCGGTGTAGTAGGAGTCATCGTTGACGGTGGCGTCTGGCTCCCGGACTCCATCGTCTGGTCGCAGCAATCGAGTAGAGAAATGGGAAAAAGGGGGAACAAGGCAACCGTGAGTACTCATCCAAAGTACTCGCAAGCAAGGAGCTACACTACATCTGCATGGATATATGTGTAAAGGGCCATATCAGTGGACTGAACTGTAGAATGCCAGAATAAGAGGGGGATAACTAATACTGTCGAAGACTACGCTTCTGGCAGCCTCCGTCTTGCAGCATGTAGAAGAGAGTAGACTGAACTCCTCCAAGTAGCATCGCATAGCATAATCCTACCCGGCGATCCCCTCCTCGATGCCCTGTTAGAGAGCGATCACCGGGCTGTATCTGGCACTTGGAAGGGTGTGTTTTATTAAGTATCTGGTTCTAGTTGTCATAAGGTCAAGGTACAACTCCAAGTCGTCCTGTTACCGAAGATCACGGCTATTCGAATAGATTAACTTCCCTGCAGGGGTGCACCACATAACCCAACACGCTTGATCCCATTTGGCCGGACACACTTTCCTGGGTCATGCCCGGCCTTGGAAGATCAACACGTCGCAGACCTACCTAGGCACAACAGAGAGGTCATCACGTCGATCTAAACCTAAGCGCACAGGGGTCTGGGCCCATCGCCCTGAGCACACCTGCATGTTGTGAGGGCGGCCAGAAGCAGACCTAGAAACCTCCAGTACAACGGAAGTCACGTTACGCGACCCAATCTAGCGCACGCCGCTCAGTCACTGACGTCACAAAGTGCTTCGGCTGATACCACGACGTTGAGTGCCCATAACTGTCCCCGCGTAGTTGCTTAGTGCGTATAGGCCAGTAGCCAGACTCAGATCAAATACCAAGATCTCGTTAAGCGTGGTAAGTATCCGCGAACGCCGACCAGGGCCAGGCCCACCTCTCACCCAGGTAGTCTCAACCTGCCCTGCCGCTCCGCCAGAAAGATCCACATAGAGGGCTGTTGGTACAAAGGTCCTTTCAGCCCCCAATCCGTGAATCACTCGCGGGTGCTCCTCGAGCCGACCCGACTTTAGTCACCACATGTATCATGTATAAAGTATATAGTATATACCTGTGATCACCTCCCGAGTGATCACGGCCCGATAGTATAGCAAGGCAGACGGACAAGAATGTAGGGCCACAGATGGAATACTAGCATCATATACTAAGCATGTAGGATAGCAGGTAAAGGTAACAATAGTAGTAGCAACGACAGGCTATGCAGCAGAGTAGGATTATCGGAAAGCAGTAACATGCTACACTACTCTAATGCAAGCATATAGAGAATAGAGTAGGCGATATCTGGTGATCAAGGGGGGGCTTGCCTGGTTGTTCTGGCAAGTAGTAGGGGTCGTTTTCGATGTAGTCGAACACACGAACATCGGCAACGGTCTCGGGGTCTACCAGAAATAAGTAATGAAGGGGGAACACAATAAATAACAGAGCAATCAAATGTAACACAAAGCAAGACGCGGAAATACGTTGTGCTAGGGGTGACCTAACGCAGTATGAGGTGATACCGGTGAAGGGGGGAAACATCCGGGAAAGTATCCCCGGTGTTTTGCGTTTTCGGGCAGAGGAGCCGGAGGGGGAAAGTTGCGAGTTCGATAGGTTAGGGATGCGTGGCGGACGAACGGGCAGCGTATCCGGGTTCGTCTTGTTATTCTGAGCAACTTTCATGTAGAAAACATTATCATCTGTGCTACGGTTTATTTTATATTAATTTTAAAAGATTTAATCAATTTTTGGATTTAATAAATTAATTTAATTCGAAAATTAGTTAATGCATCAGCCTGATGTCAGCATGACGTCAGCAGTCAACGTTGACCATTGACTTGGTCAACCTGACATGTGGGTCCAGCAGGACCCACCTGTCATAGGCTGTTCAATTAAGTAACAGTAGTTAATTAGGTTAACTAAACACAATTAATTAAGTTAATTAATTAATTAATTGATGTTTTTATTTATTATTGTTATCATTTATATTTTTTTTATTAAAACCCTTTTTTTATTTTTTGTTCTGGGCATGGGCCTGTTCGGTCAGTGGCCTAGGGCCATAGCGGGCGTGCGGTTGCCAGCGATACGGTTACGGGCGCCCCGTGCGGGGTCGAGCCCGTCCCGGGGGCGAGGCAACCAGGGCGCGGCGGGGTGTCGCCGGCGAGCGGCGCGGCAGCGCGGTAGCAGGGGGTCCGCGGGCTAGCGGCGCAGGCAGGAGCCGAGCACGCGTGCAGGCGGCTTAGCGGGCAGGGAGCGGGGCACAGAGGGGTCGGGGCGCGAGGCGGCAGAGAGCATGCAGGGGGAGGCGCGGCGGTGTGCGGCTGCGGGTGTGCGCACGCACGCAGTGGTGCATCCGGGCGCAAGAGCAGCTGCGGAGTGCGCCCCGGGAGGCGCGTGAGCGCGAGCGGGGCGGAGCAGCGGTGGTCGGGCAGTGCTTGGTGCATGGCGAGCGCGCAGCTGGGCATGCCGGAGCACAGCGCGAGGGGAGAAGGAGGAGAGGCCGGGGCCTCACCGCGGATCTGTAGGGTCAAGGCAGCGTGCTCGAGCTCGAGGGGGAGGACGGGGACGACGCGGCGGAGCGGGACGCAGGCCGGTGGGTTAGACGACGAGGTGGAGGCGGCGGCATCGCGGCGAGGTGCGACGGCGGCGGGGCCGGGCGACGTGCGGCGTCGGGCACCGAGGGCGACGGGGTCGGGCAGCGGCGTCGATGAGCGGTGAGCGAGGAGGCGAGGGGATGGAGGAGCACGGCGACGTCAGTGGCTCCGGCGAGGGAAGGCCTCCGTGCGTCGGCGTCGGCGGGGTCGTCGCCCCGATCCCGATCTGGACCGGGGGTGGAAGAGTTGACCGAGGGGGGAGTGAGAGAGAGGGGATCGGCTAGGTTAGGGTAGCGGGGTGGGGGTTATGCAGGGGCGCAGCTGGGCCAGCCTAATGGCCTGGTGCCCTGCTGGGCCGAACGGCCCAGGGGAGGGGGGTTCTTGCTTCGTTTTTTGTTTTCTTTTAGTTACTACTTTATGTTTTATTTTAGTTCCTCTTTTATTTTAGTTTTATAAACTATAAAAGTAGTCCCTAATTTAGTGCTAATAAATAGGCTACTGCCACATAAGTTTGGCCAACTAAATAAAATAGTTTAATATTTTATTTTATTTTAAAGGCATTCAACTAATTGTTTTTGCTACTGTTTAAAACATTTTAGAGTATTTAAACCATTTCTAAAAGTGTGGTCCCTCCACCATACTTACCTATGCAATATTTGGCTCACCCCGAACATTTTAGTTTTAATATTTGAAAACTTTTATTATTTGCTTGATTTTGAATTTGAATTCGAATCGGTTTCGAACTAACGCAGGATTAGCAACAGTAATCAAGGTGACGTGCCATCCTTAGCAGAGGGTTACTGTAGCTTAATTATCCGGGCGTCACAATTCTCCTCCACTACAAGAAATCTCGTCCCGAGATTTAAGAGGGGAGCAAGGGGGAAGGAATTTGGTTATGAAATTCTAACGGGTCTTCTCGGTGTTGGTTGCTCTTCTCGAAGAGGTCAATCCAATATGCTGATGTCTTCATTTCTCTGCTTCAGGTCATCATGATGAAGTTGTCGACCTTCCTTCAGGATCTTCACCGTACTTACAAAAGGGTGAGAAGGGGAAATTCGATATGGATGGATTCTAACAAGATCGAGCATCAGACAGTTAAATCAGGGAAGAAGCATAAGTATCTCTCGATTTGAAACTTAAGAAGATATCGAGAGCAAAGTAAGAAGGTACTATGAGAAGCTTCAAACGGATAGGCAATCATTTGATGCCTAATCAGAAGGTGAAAGGGTTTCAGGGCAATGAGAATAGGTATTGCGCCTCATACCAGAATAGATCACTAGACAGGTGTTCCATGAATTACGTACGAAGTCAAGTGCGAGGAACAACCTTGGGGAGAGGTGGTGTACAGGAGAGTCAGGGTTCGATCCTGTGGAACTGTGGGTTATGGGCCCACCATGTGGTTGAAAGTAGGAAGGGGCCGACATCTCGCACGGTCATGATAGTAAGGCGTGTCAGAGGGTAGCCTGTCAGTTATGTCAGCAACAACATCGATACCAAGGGCGAGGGACGAAGAGAACCATTTTCCTGCTCGTTGAACGAGGCAGGCCAGGAGGCAAAGTTCTCATCCATCGGCGGTTACCGAAATGTCATCAACAATAGAAACAGGGTCTCACTGGCAGAGTTGTACACCGAGGTGTTTACATAAGCAGGGGAATATTACTGCTTAGATCATATAGATCACAAGAAAGGTTAAACCAATTAATGGAAGGGAAAATGTGTTTAAAAACATATATCAGGGGTATATCCTTCCCAAGGACAAGCAGAGCATGATATCCCTGGCAGGATATAATGTAGGAAAACTCTTTAGGAAAGGGGAGAGAAATTTCATGACATTACCCATGCAACGGTGTTTGGACAATTGAGCAAGTAACAGTTAGCATTGGGCTTCAAATGTTCTTATTGAAAATCGGAGCACCACAGACATGCTTCGAGATAGCATTGACAAGGTCTTCAAGCAAAGGTCGGACTTTGGATACACAAGGGACCCATCAGGATAAACTTATTAAACAAGGCATTCAATTTCCTCACGAAAAAATAGTTAACCTTGTTAAGAAGGAAACTATAACACTCGTCCTCCGGTCAGGTGTGCTAGGCATGACATCACCTTACCGGGTGATATAAAGACCAATGTTATGACTCTTGGAAAATGTTCCAACCATCATATCTGACCGAGATTCAGATCTGATTGGTTTCAGGATACCTCAGACTCAGGGTCTGAACTATGGGAGTGAGTTCGGAAACGAGAGTTCATCATTAAACCAAGGATAGGATGAGAGGGAGGCTGATGAACTAAACGACAATTCATTGAGATTTCCAAAAGATGGATTTCCGCAATCATGTGAACAAAGAGATAACATTTGTCAGATGAAATGATATAAGGGGGTATGCTCGAGGAAAACATACCCAATTTAAACATTGGTTGAAAGGTGCACCAAAAATATGGGCAGGGTTGCACGACCAATGTCAGAATGGTGATTCAATAATCAATAGTCTAAGAATGAACGACCGGCCATTATCTTCAAAGCAATAGGGTTGCTAGAAGGGCAGAATCCAAACAGCGCCGTTCACTTGTTGGAATCAACACGGGGACCAAGAAAGAATGGTGATGGTGATAAGTATCACTTGTATCAAGAATTCCCAGAGGTGGTGAAATTCTCACGACATTCTTGACATAAAAGATGGTAACACTCCAAGGTAAAGGAGAACAAATGTTGGATAGCAAGGTATAACACAAAACATGAACAAGTTTGTGTCGGGGGAAGGTAAGAATGTTTTCGATGATTACACAAATCATCGAGGGGCAAGGATGGTATTTCCCATCATGAATTCGATTGATATCTTGGAAGAGCTCGGAATGCTGATGATGATCATGACACATTTGTCAGATTCCATGAAGATGTAATCGATCGACAATGACATCAAGTCAAAGGAATGATGAAGCGGAAGGTTATTGGAACCACGGATACGACACAAACTCGAAACCAAACTTGCGGTTCAAGGTGAAATGATATGAAGAGGAAGATCGACGTAAGCTTAGCTCATCGTCGAAAATTGTGCTTCGAGAAGAAGGACCAGGTAGCACAGTTAAAAGTTGCACGATAATGATATAGCCGACCATGCTATGAATGACTTGAAGGATTAATAAGCTCATAAGCAATGAAGATTACTTAGAGTTATTGAATCGGAGTGCGAATTTGATTCACTTATTGGTGTCCTTGAGTGTCTAACCACTCAGAGCCCAGGGGAAATTGGAATTGGTGAGAAATAATACTTGATGAAGAACTCATAAAAAGTAATATGGTTCTGTGATATTATCGAGATACCACGGGGTAATACTCGAAGGTAGATCTTAATAGAGGTTGGACGGGTGCATTGATCTGTAGAGGACAAGTGGTTTTAACTTGTCCGAGAAATTGAATCAAAGGGGAACAATATGGTCAGAACCACATTTGTAAGTGATCAAACCACATATACAAGCACTTATAACAAGGGGTAACTATTTTTGCGAGAAGCTTCCATGATAAGATATGCATCATGTCCATGGGCATGAACGCAAAATTCAAGGTCGACTCCCACTTCTTCAATGCATAACCTTTCACTCACTTCCCGTGTTTAATGAAGTTGGAGTGTTGAAATTTTATCTGGCAAAATACCTGAAGAGTATGACTCATGAAAACTTTTGAGTTCACACATACTATGGAAGGCATAGGTTCAACCCATCGGGGCATCGTGGAAACATATACCACAAGCTTCAATAGTAAATATCACCAGCTCGAAAGCAGAGCATGGTTGGCCAAATCAAGGAATATGATTTATCAAAGGGATTTTGTATCAGGGAAAGAACTTCCAAAGTGAATGAAAATGAAGAACGTTGTCGGATAAAATCCAACACGGTTCTGATGGTCTATAAAGGATTTGTTGTGAGTATCAGCACACAACCAGAGGAAGAATCAATGCAAAGACATTGGATTATAGAAACAACTAAGTAACTTAGAGCTCAATTGCAAAGGAATTATGATTTACAAAGCGAAGGATCAGAAGGAGACGCTCTGATCAAAGATGGATAAGTTCAATAGACTTAGGGGTACCATCGATGGTAATTTGATTGGTTGAGATCCAGCTCATGTTCAAAATGACATCTGAGCCGGAAAGATAATTTAAAAGGATCAACCGATGACTGCGGGCATTCGCACTCATGTTGAATCAATAGGATCAAAAGACAGCATCAAAGGAGACTAATGAATATAGCCAGACATATGGGAAGCATCCATAATGCAAGCAGACAAGTATTTGCAGAGCAATAAGCTACTAAGGATTTTCGAAGGATCGAATAGTATTTCGAAGACTTTTGTGAAACACCTGAACAACTAGGGATGAGCAGATACTCGGTAAGTGCGAGGAATTATCCGTAGGGGTATTCATGTGGCCAAGAACTGCAAAGCAGTAGGCACAAAGTATTCTCGGGGTATCTTGTAATAACAAGATTGACTGGAAATAAAAGTAAGAATGACAGGCGTAAGTATTTATCCATAGTGATGTTCCGGTGGTAGGGAATTGCAAAAGCAACGGGGACAAAGTCTCGAGAGAACATCGGAGAGTATCTTCAGGATCTTCTGATGCAACAGCCGACCATCAGTAATAAGGGGCTCTCCGGGTGGAAGTGATAACGATATCCTAATGTTAGAGTTAGCAAAATTCGTTTAACCCGAGTAGAAGAGAGTTCAGAGTCCCGGAGTAAAGATCGAGGAGTAAAAGATCCTAATACCACCCAATGGCGACGTGGGCCCGTAAGGCACACGGCCATGTTAGTAAAAGTTTTTGCAATGTCTAGACTCGACTTCGGCCAAGGAGTGTGGAAGGGGGATTCCTACAGGCAGTCGGCTCTGATACCAACTTGTGACGCCCCCGATTCAATCGTACACTAATCATGCACGCAAATGTGTACGATCAAGATCAGGGACTCACGGGAAGATATCACAACACAAATCTACAAATAAAATAAGTCATACAAGCATCATAATACAAGCCAGGGGCCTCAAGGGCTCGAATACAAGTGCTCGATCATAGAAGAGTCAGCGGAAGCAACAATATCTGAGTACAGACATAAGTTAAACAAGTTTGCCTTAAGAAGGCTAGCACAAACTGGGATATAGATCGAAAGAGGCGCAGGCCTCCTGCCTGGGATCCTCCTAACTACTCCTGGTCGTCATCAGCGGGCTGCACATAGTAGTAAGCACCTTCGGTGTAGTAGGAGTCGTCGTTGATGGTGGCGTCTGGCTCTTGGACTCCATTGTCTGGTCGCAGCAATCGAGTAGAGAAATGGGAAAAAGGGGGAACAAGGCAACCGTGAGTACTCATCCAAAGTACTCGCAAGCAAGGAGCTACACTACATATGCATGGATATATGTGTAAAGGGCCATATCAGTGGACTGAACTGCAGAATGCCAGAATAAGAGGGGGATAACTAATACTGTCGAAGACTACGCTTCTGGCAGCCTCCGTCTTGCAGCATGTAGAAGAGAGTAGACTGAACTCCTCCAAGTAGCATCGCATAGCATAATCCTACCCGGCGATCCCCTCCTCGATGCCCTGTTAGAGAGCGATCACCGGGGTGTATCTGGCACTTGGAAGGGTGTGTTTTATTAAGTATCCGGTTCCAGTTGTCATAAGGTCAAGGTACAACTCCAAGTCATCCTGTTACCGAAGATCACGGCTATTCGAATAGATTAACTTCCCTGCAGGGGCGCACCACATAACCCAACACGCTTGATCCCATTTGGCCGGACACACTTTCCTGGGTCATGCCCGGCCTTGGAAGATCAACACGTCGCAGACCTACCTAGGCACAACAGAGAGGTCATCACGTCGATCTAAACATAAGCGCACAGGGGTCTGGGCCCATCGCCCTGAGCACACCTGCACGTTGCGAGGGCGGCCGGAAGCAGACCTAGCAACCTCCAGTACAACGGAGGTCACGTTACGCGGCCCAATCTGGCGCCCGCCGCTCAGTCGCTGATGTCACGAAGTGCTTCGGCTGATACCACGACGTTGAGTGCCCATAACTGTCCCCGCGTAGTTGGCTAGTGCGTATAGGCCAGTAGCCAGACTCAGATCAAATACCAAGATCTCGTTAAGCGTGTTAAGTATCCGCGAACGCCGACCAGGGCCAGGCCCACCTCTCACCCAGGTAGTCTCAACCTGCCCTGTCGCTCCGCCAGAAAGATCCACACAGAGGGCCGTTGGGACAAAGGTCCTTTCAGCCCCCAATTCGTGAATCAGTCGCGGGTGCTCCTCGAGCCGACCCGACTTTAGTCACCACATGTATCATGTATAAAGTATATAGTATATACCCGTGATCACCTCCTGAGTGATCACGGCCCGATAGTATAGCAAGGCAGACGGACAAGAATGTAGGGCCACAGATGGAATAATAGCATCCTATACTAAGCATGTAGGATAGCAGGTAAAGGTAACAACAGTAGTAGCAATGACAAGCTATGCAGCAGAGTAGGATTATCGGAAAGCAGTAACATGCTACACTACTCTAATGCAAGCATATAGAGAATAGAGTAGGCGATATCTGGTGATCAAGGGGGGCTTGCCTAGTTGTTCTGGCAAGTAGTAGGGGTCGTCTTCGATGTTGTCGAACACACGAACATCGGCAACGGTCTCGGGGTCTACCAAAAATAAGTAACGGAGGGGGAACACAATAAATGTTACACAACGAGGAGCAATCAAATGTTACACAAAGCAAGACGCGGCAATATGTTGTGCTTGGGGTGACCTAACGCAGTATGAGGTGATACCGGTGAAGGGGGGAAACATCCGGGAAAGTATCCCCGGTGTTTCATGTTTTCGGGCAGAGGAGCCGGAGGGGGAAAGTTGCGAGTTCGATAGGTTAGGGACACGTGGCGGATGAACAGGCTGCGTATCCGGGTTCGTCTCGTCGTTCTAAGCAACTTTCATGTAGAAAACATTTTCATCTGAGCTACGGTTTATTTTATATTAATTTTAAAACATTTAATCAATTTTTGGATTTAATAAATTAATTTAATTCGAAAATTAGTTAATGCATTAGCCTGATGTCAGCATGACGTCAGCAGTCAACGTTGACCGTTGACTTGGTCAACCTGACATGTGGGTCCAGC
Source organism: Aegilops umbellulata (assembly GCA_032464435.1). Lineage (NCBI taxonomy): Eukaryota > Viridiplantae > Streptophyta > Magnoliopsida > Poales > Poaceae > Aegilops > Aegilops umbellulata. The sequence continues at coordinate 268,095,773 of CP136059.1, read as the reverse complement.
GGGACCCACCTGTCATAGGCTGTTCAATTAAGTAACAGTAGTTAATTAGGTTAAGTAAACACAATTAATTAAGTTAATTAATTAATTGATTGATGTTTTTATTTATTATTGTTATCATTTATATATTCTTTTTTTATTAAAACCCTTTTTATTTTTTGTTCTGGGCATGGGCCCGTTCGGTCAGTGGCCTAGGGCCATAGCGGGCGTGCGGTTGCCAGCGATACGGTTACGGGCGCCTCGTGCGGGGTCGAGCCCGTCCGGGGGGCGAGGCAACCAGGGCGCGGCGGGGTGTCGCCGGCGAGCGGCGCGGCAGCGCGGTAGCAGGGGGGTCCGCGGGCGAGCGGCGCAGGCAGGAGCCGAGCATGCGTGCAGGCGGCTTAGCGGGCAGGGAGCGGGGCAGAGAGGGGTCGGGGCGCGAGGCGGCAGAGAGCATGCAGGGGGAGGCGCGGCGGTGTGCGGCTGCGGGTGTGCGCACGCACACAGTGGTGCAACCGGGCGCAAGAGCGGCTGCGGAGTGCGCCCTGGGAGGGGCGTGAGCGCGAGCGGGGCGGAGCAGCGGTGGTCGGGCAGCGCTTGGTGCGCGAGTCGGTGTACAAAAAGAGGGGGGTACACTTTTTGTACCCCTATAACTGTGCACGGGCAGTCTGAGCCACAGGCACCACCACACTAAGCAAGGCAAGGGAGGTGAGCCAAGGTAAGACCGAAGTTCTAGAGAAGCAGAACGACGCCAAGACCAACACCACAAAGAGCAAAAGGGACGAAGCGGACTCCCCCGACAAGATCCTTGCCGGGAGGCGGTTTTAGCAAACTCGGCAAGACCCTTGCCATGGCAGCTCGCCCCACACCTACGGAGCGAGTCACCCTTGAGTCCACTGCCCCCATGGGGCAAGGATTCGGGAGACATCCCCGTGGTGGCATGCAGATCTTTGTGAAGAGATTCAAGATCAGATACACACTTTAGAAGATGATGATCCTTGGCGGGATCCCAGCCAAGGAGGACCACAAGGCCCCCGGCAAGAGCCTTGTCGGGGATGACAGCATGCACCACGGCAAGACCCTTGCCGGGGCCCCGGCAAGGCCCTTGCCAAGAACACCCGTAGGGCCACCATCAGGCCCACGCCAATCAAACCTCCACCGCCGCTCGCATGCAGCTGCCGACCCAACCAGCTGGGCAGGCACCTGCATGGCGGAAAGCGGATCTTCGTGGAGACCCACCACTGCGCCACCTCAGCTACCTGCCTGCCTACAAGGCACCGCGGGCACCGCTGGCCAGGGCGCGTGTCGACGCAAGAGGGAGCGGCGACGGACGAGACAGAGCTCTCCCCCATCCCCGATAAAGCAAGGACACCTAGGAAAGACGCATTAAATGCGCCTTGTCATGTAATGCGAGGGACAACCTAGCATCACTGTACTCTTTCCACCTCCTGTGTGCCACTGTGGCAACCCCTTTCCCTATAAAAGGAGGCCCAAGGCGACCAGGAAGGGGATTCGGCTTTTTGGAGCTCCGCACGCCCCATTGCTAGTTCAAGAACACAGATAAACAATCCACCAAAGCAGGAGTAGGGTTTTACGCATCCTCGTGTCCCGAACCTGGGTAAAGGAACCGTGTGCTATCTGTTTGATCCGCTCTTCTCACGACCCCGCGCCCCGCAACCGTAGTAGGGATACTTGTGATCCCATAGGTGTCGTTCCACGCCGACATCTTTGGCGCGCCAGGTAGGGGCGCAGTTGTGAGGATCGGCTTTAGCAGTGAGCCCGGCGCTCCTTCATCTCCGTGACCCTTGAAGAAGAAAGAAGGCCAGAAGATCGACACTCGAGCGATCGCAAAGAGAAACTAAGTTGCACTGAACCCTTGTTTGTGCTACCTTTCTTATTTGAGGTTATCCCCCCCCCCCCGGAGATGTCACGCCTTTGTATGAGGAACCTGCGTGCCAGGGGCTCTCCCACGATCGGCAACGCCCTTGCCCTATTTCAGGTCCGCTCAACAGCTCAAGCGGCTGCGTCGAGAATGGCAGAGTAACCTTCCGCGATCGACAATGCCCTCGATTCTGACTCGAGTCAAGCTCGACAGTTCGAGCGGCCGCGTTAGGAAAGGAAAGGTGGCTTGTCCGGCAGCACGCGTACCCGGCAGGCCATGGGGATCCGTCCCCAAAACGCCGCTAGGGGCTTTCGCGCCGGCGAGCCTACCCAATCGGCGTAGGGCACCCATACAAAGAGGAGTTGAACGGGGAAACTCGACGAATGGAGAGCCACTATCCGAAGCCTTGTTGCGGTGGCCAACAAAGACGAACCGAGTCCGGTGGAGCCCCCGGGTCGACGCTCCAACAGAGTCCCACGCACTAGTGGCAGGAAAGCCAGCGGCACCACGACCACGGTGCACTCGCCTCCTCCTCACCCGGTACCACGGACGCCAGCCCGTCGCGACATTACGAACGACGAAATCTCCATAGCGTCGTCCGACCCGCGGACCCACTGTGACCAGCGCCAAGTTCTTCGGGAGCGAGAACATCAAGACGCTCGAACCACTATCGAGCGCCGGCGCAGAGCGTGCCACCAATCGAACACGCGAGCAGGGCCTGCTGTGAAGCACCCGGCATCGGAGAGCCCTGGAGGCCTACCTTACGAGGTAGGCTGTCCGGCTTTTACCCGTGAGCTGCGGCAGTTCCAGTGGCCCACTCACCGCACCTTCAAACCTAACGTGGGCGAGAAATACAGCGGCAAGACCCACCCGTCCGAGTTCCTCAGCATCTACACCATCATGATGCAAGCTGCCGGAGCCCGTGACGATAAGGTGCTTGTGAATTACTTTCCGTTGGCTCTTAAACCCAACGCCATGTCATGGTTGATGCACTTGCCGGTAGACTCTATTTCCTCCTGGTCGGATTTGTGCCATGAGTCCGTGGGCGCCTTCACTGGAGGCCACCAAGCCCATGGCCAAGCAAGCGACCTGCACGTCATTCCCCAGAAGGGAGGCGAGAGTCTCCGCAAGTATATACAGAGGTTCAGCCGGATACAGTACAATATCCCTGATGTTCACCCTGCCGCCGTCATTAGCGCGTTCCATCAGAACGTGCGTAACCGCAAGATGCACGAAGAGCTGGCGGTGAACAAGGTGAAAGATGTAGCAGAACTCTATGTTCTTGCTGATAGATGTGCCCGAGCTGAAGAGGGAAGGAAGTACCCCGGCGAAGATGTCGGCATGGAAACCGACTCCTCGGATGAGGATACTGCCGCCCCGGCGAAGAAGGGCCGGCGCCGCAATAGGAAGTGCAAAGGTAAAGCCGTGCTTGCCGTCGAGGGATCTGATGACACCGGCTCCGCGAACAAAACCAAGGCAGATGACCCCGGCAAGGAAATTGCCGGATGTGTCGCCTGCCGGGCCTTGGCGGCTGCCGAGAAGCCAGGAAACTCTGACAAGCGATACTGCAAGATCCATCGCACCAAAGGCCATGCTCTCCAAGACTGCCGACAGGTTGAGCTCCTCGCTGAGAAGCAGAGGGCTGAGTATGAGAGGCGGGACAAGGAGAAGGGCCAAGACGGTGCTGAGGGGTCCGGCAAGAAGCGTGACGGCCAGGCGGGTCATCGCGGCAAGGATAAACAACAGGAGAGGCCCACCCGGGGCCGTGACAGAAAGCCAGAAGACGACGATCGCGAAGAGGACGACGAATCCGGCGACCAAGAGTTTCATAAAGCTACAGAGGCCATGTGCGTTGACGGCGGCGCCTCGCTGCATACTTCTCACTGTCGGCTTAAACAGTGGGCACGAGAGATTACAGCGGCAGAGCCGTCGTTTGATGCCCAAAGGCCGCTGAAGTGGCCCAGCACACCTATCATTTTTGACACTGAGGATCACCCTGATCGCACTACTGCGGTTGGGTGCTTGCCATTGTTGGTTTCACCAACAATACACAACCTCAAGGTGACAACGATGCTAGTCGATGGCGGGGCCGGTTTGAACTTGATCTCGCCTGCCATGATCGAGAAACTGCAGATTCCTGATGGAGACCTCGAAGAGACGGGCATGTTTCAGGGGGTCAACCCGGGAAGAAGCCAACCCAAGGGAAAGGTCACGCTGCCCGTGACCTTTGGAAGCGACCCGAACTACAGGACGGAGAGGATCGTGTTTGATGTTGCCAAGATCCCCTTGCCCTACAACGGGATCCTTGGCCGCCCAGCGCTGGCCAAGTTCATGGCGGCGTCACACTACGCCTACAACACCGTGAAGATGCCAGGACCTGTGACGATCATCACCATCCCCTCCGATAAGAAAGATGCGCTGATTTGTGCTGACCAACTATACCAGCAAGCAGTTGCAGCAGGTGCCACCACTAGGGCACTTGCTCCTGCCGCTGGGACCCCGGGAGGGAAGAAGAAGAAGACCGGTGAGACCTCGAACACCCACTCCGGCAAGCGCACCTCTTCGGAGTGTAGCGCTGCCGTCGAGGACGTGCCAGAGAGCTCCGCCGGCGGAAAGAAGAAGCCCAGGGCCATACCGCCGGGAACCAAGAAGGTTTCTATCAATGAGGACGGCACGGGAGGAGCTTTCACCATAAGCTCCACCCTTGATGACAAATAGGAAGACGCGCTCGTCACCTTCCTGCGGGCGAATTTTGATGTGTTTGCATGGCAAGCTTCCGACATCCCCGGCGTTCCCAGGGAGGTGATTGAGCACCACCTTGCTGTCTGTCCTCATGCGCGGCCCGTCAAGCAGAAGGTCAGAAAGCAAGCTTTAGAACGACAAGAGTTCATCACAGAAGAGATCCGGAAACTGGAAGCAACGGGTTTGGTAAGAGGAGTGCTCCATCCAACGTGGTTGGCCAATCTGGTCGTAATGCGCAAGGCAAATTGGAAGTGGAGACTGTGTATTGATTACACGGATATCAATAAGGCTTGTCCTCAAGACCCCTTCCCGTTGCCGCGCATCGACCAGATTGTTGACTCCACGGCTGGGTATGATCTGTTATCATTCCTCGATGCCTACTCCGGCTACCACCAGATCTTCATGACAAAAGAAGACGAAGAGAAAACAACATTCATCACCCCATGTGGTATGTATTGTTTCATATGGATGCCTTTCGGGTTGAAGACTGTTGGTTCGACGTTTGCAAGGGCGGTCCAGATTGGTTTTGAACCCCAGCTCCATAGAAATATGGAAGCTTATATGGATGACATAATGGTCAAAACCAAGGACAGGGCAACCCTCATACCAGATTTGCAAGAAACATTTGCAAACCTGCGCCAGATCAATCTCAAGCTGAACCCTGAGAAGTGCGTCTTTGGCGTCCCGTCCGGCAAGCTTCTCGGGTTCTTTGTGTCACAGCGTGGGATAGAGGCCAATCCGGACAAGATCAAAGCTATAGAGTAGATTGAAGCACCCAAGAGAATCAAGGATGTGCGTCGGCTTGTTGGTTGCGTCGACGCCATGGGCAGGTTCATTTCCAAGTCTGCCGAGCGTGCCCTTCCCTTTTTCAAGATCCTGAAAAAGGCGGGCCCGATGGAGTGGACGCCATAAGCCGAAGCAGCATTGCAAGATTTGAAGAAGTACCTCTCCTCCGCGCCAATACTAGTTGCGCCTAGGCCACGGGAGCCGTTGCTGCTATACCTGGCAGCAACGAACCAGGTGGTCAGCGCCGCACTAGTGGCGCAGAGAGAGGTTGGCGACGAGGTAATGGCAGCGACAGAGCCCAACACCACCAATACAGAGACGACACAGCCGGTTGAAGTGCCGCCGAAGAAGAAAATGATGCAGCACCCGGTCTACTTTGTTAGTTCCCTCCTGCAGGGGGCTAGATCAAGGTACTCCGGCGTGCAGAAACTACTCTTCGACATTCTTATGGCCTCGAGGAAGTTGCGTCACTATTTCCAGGCACACGAGATCACTGTCGTCACTCGCCTCCCTCTGCAACGGATATTGCACAATCCATATGCAACGGGAAGAATTGTGGAATGGGCACTGGAACTGTCCAGCTTTGGCCTCAAGTTTGAAAGTACTTCGACGATTCAGAGCCAAGTCCTGGCGGAGTTCATTGCAGAATGGACCGCAACACCTGACGAAGAAGCCCAAGAGACTGCTCTCCCCGGCAAGGAGGCAAGTTGCAATTGGATCATGTACTTTGATGGAGCTTTCTCCTTACAAGGCGCCGGGGCTGGCGTACTGCTTGTAGCGCCCACCGGAGAGCACCTCAAGTACGTGATCCAGATGCACTTCCCCAAGGAGGCATCAACCAACAATACGGCAGAGTACGAAGAGCTGCTTGCCGGTCTCAGGATCGCGGTGGACCTCGGAATCAAGAGACTCATCGTCAGGGGTGACTTGCAGCTTGTCGTCAAGCAAGTCAACAAGGATTACCAGAGCCCGTTGATGAAGGCCTACGTCGATGAAGTGAGAAAGCTGGAAGAGCGTTTCGACGGTATACAGGCTGAACACGTTCCCCGAGCGGAGAACGATATCCCTGATTACCTGTCAAAACGCGCTGCCCTCAAGCTACCTGTGGAACCAGGTACCTTTGTGCTTCAGCTAACTCAGCCATCCGTTGATCCATCAACAGAGCAGAACAAGAGGAGGAAATCAGGGCCCGGCAAGTACTTTCCCGCCGAGCTCCCCGGAGCCGCCGGCAAGGATGTTGCCGGGGACACTGAGCTCGCCACGGGACGGCTAGCTCCGGCAGAGCATCAAGCTCTTGCCGTCGAGACAGCCGCTCCTATAGCAGAGGAAATGCCTTTAGTCCTCGCCGTCGAGCCCCAGGCTCCAGCGTGGGCACAACACACCGTCCGATTCCTTCAAACAGGGGAACTTCCTGAGGAACAGGAAGAAGCGGAGAAAGTAGCCCGTCGCTCTACCATGTACCAGTTCGTCGATGACGTCGTGTACAGAAAGAGGTCGAACGGTGTGAAATTGAAGTGTATCCCTGGAGAGGAAGGACGGGAGCTGTTGGCGGAGATACACGGAGGCATATGTGGATCCCACATCGGGTCAAGGGCCCTTGCCGGCAAGGCATTTCGGCAAGGCTTCTTCTGGCCCACCGCCCTCCAGGATGCGATGACACTAGTCACCAGATGTGAAGCGTGTCAGTTCCATTCAAAGAAGCTTGATCAGCCAGCTCAAGCCCTTCAAACCATTCCTCTCTCCTGGCCCTTCTCGGTCTGGGGGCTCAACATACTGGGCCCTTTCCCCTGCGCTGTCGGGGGCTTTGAGTACTTGTACGTTGCAATCGACAAGTTCACAAAGTGGCCGGACGTGGAGGCAATGAGGAAGGTCACAGCTCAGTCAGCCGTCAAGTTCTTCAAGGGACTAGTGTGCCGTTTTGGCGTACCCAACAGGGTTATCACCGACAACGGCACACAGTTCACAAGCCGCACCTTCATGCAATATACCCAAGACCTCGGTAGCACAGTCTGTTTCGCTTTCGTTGCTCACCCGTGAAGCAATGGTCAAGCTGAGAGGGCAAATGCTGAAGTACTGCGAGGCTTAAGGACCAAGAACTTTGATAGGCTCCACAAGAGCGGAAGGCACTGGATTGATGAGTTGCCGACGGTTCTTTGGTCGATCAGGACGACTCCAAATCGAGCCACTGGCCAGACACCCTTTGCCCTAGTATATGGGGCAGAGGCAGTTCTCCCCACTGAACTCATATACGGGTCACCTCGAGTGCTCGCTTATGATGAGCTTGAGCAAGAGCAACTACGGCAAGATGACGCAATGCTCCTTGAGGAAGATCGTCTTCGGGCGGCTGTGAGAGCAGCACGCTACCAGCAAGCCTTGCGACGCTACCATAGCCGCAAGGTTCATGCCCGAAGCCTTGAGGAAGGCGACCTTGTCCTTTGGCGCGTTCAATCGGCCAAGAATTCCAACAAGTTGACGCCAAAGTGGGAAGGCCCTTATCGGGTAATACGAGACACCAGGCCCGGCGCAGTCCGCCTGGAGACCGAAGATGCCATTCCGGTGAGTAACTCCTGGAACATTGAGCATCTTCGCAAGTTTTACCCGTGAGGCGTGGCTTGTCGGGCCCCTCGGCAAGCCACCTTTTGTACAATCATTGTCGATGATGCATGTAACCCTTTGTACAAAGCCAGGCGCAGACCCTGAGCATAAATAAATGAAGCGTTGGCGCCCCAAGTTATAGCATGCATGCTAGGTTGAGTCTCGTCCTTGGTTAGGGTTGATAGTGCTTAGCGGTGGCTAACCCCTAGCTTAGAGGTCGAGTGTGCGTCTCTTTGTCATTCTTTTGTCTTCTTTGGTTCGCAGGACTCACAGATATCCTTGCCGGATCACTTGAGGACGAAAAAGAGAAGAGGGACGGACCAGCACCTAGACCCCGGCAAGCCAGTATTGCCGGGGGCTACAAGTACAAAGATTCACCCGCGGCAAACCAGAGTTGCCGGGGGCTACAACTTCAGATAAGTTCTTCATCCCTTATCATGCATTCCCTTATGGACTGAGGTATGTGAAACCTCGCTCCTTCCTAAAGCTACCGTGCTCCCCTAAACTCTAGGCCCTAGGGCTTGTTCCTGGGGCCAGGTTTTGTCGTAGTCGCGGCAGCGAAAGGATGAAGCAAGGAGCCTGAACCCACCTCATCCCTGCCTCTGCCAAAAGCGTGATAAAGGTCGAGCAACGTGGGAAGACGGCAAGGCCTGCTGCCGGGAAAGGAAATGTTTATCTTAGAGATATCAAGGATTTACTCCTTGACGTGGGTTCTACCCGCAAACAAATGACCCGGCAAGCATCCCTTTTTCATTAAAACATTCCACTCAAGTACAGTCCATAGGGAATGAAAAATATGAATGATGGTGTCGATGTCAAAACCAGCGGATCTCGGGGAGGGGGTCCCGAACTGTGCGTCTAGGCGGATGGTAACAGGAGACAAGGGAGACGAAGTTTTACCCAGGTTCAGGCCCGCTCGATGGAGGTAAAACCCTATGTCCTGCTTGATTAATATTGATGATATGGGTAGTACAAGAGTAGATCTACCACGAGATCAAGGAGGCTAAACCCTAGAAGCTAGCCTATGGTATGATTGTTGTGTATGGAGTTGATTGTTCTACGGACTACAACCCTCCGGTTTATATAGACACCGGATAGGGTTAGGGTTACACAGAGTCGGTTACAATGGTAGGAGATCTTGAATATTCGCATCGCCAAGCTTGCCTTCCAGGCCAAGGAAAGTTCCATCCGGACACGGGACGAAGTCTTCAATCTTGTATCTTCATAGTCCAGGAGTCCGGCTGAAGGTATAGTCCGGCTACCCGGACACCCCCTAATCCAAGACTCCCTCAGTAGCCCCTGAACCTGGCTTCAATGACGATGAGTCCGGCGCGCAGATTGTCTTCGGCATTGCAAGGTGGGTTCCTCCTCCAAGTACTGCATAAAAGATTGTTAACACTAAGGATAGTGTCCGGCTCTGCAAAATAAGTTTCCACATATTGCCATAGAGAGAATAATATTTACACAAATCTAATCTGCTGACGTATTCCGTAGCGTGACATCACACTACGGCCAAGCCTCTATTTGAACCGTTTTCACTTCCCCACCTCAGCGCATTTTGCGAGGCGGTTTCCTTGGCACGTCTTGTCGAAGCAGAGATCGTTTTCCCTTTATTTACAGGATTCTCATCAATACGGACGTGGGTAACCCAATCGTGCCTGTTAGCACGTTTTCTCGATTGAAGGCGAGTCCCAAACGGTTACGGGGAGGGCCCTTGGTATTCCACCTCTTATAAAGAGACCAAGGCCTTACCCCTTTCTTTCAATCTCAAACGAGTTCACCCGCCGCCTCGAGTTCCAACACCCTAGGCTCTAGATTTCAGGTGCTTCGGACCTTCGACAATGTCCGGTTCCGACCTTCAAGGCCGATGGATGCCCTCCTCCGTCACGGAGGAGGACGTGCTAAAGTTGAGAGAGGCCAAGTTCTTGACCGGCAAAATTTCGCACAGGCTGCCTGCTCAAGGGCAGGCTATTCCCAGTCCCCAGCCCAGTGAGAGCGTGGTGTTCGTGTCTCACTTCCTTCAGGGGTTAGGCTTTCCCATGGATCCCTTTGTGAGGGGGCTGATGTTCTATTACGGGCTGGAATTTCATGACTCAGCTCCGTAGTCCATCCTCCATGTTTCCTCATTCATCATCGTGTGCGAAGCATTCCTCCGTGTTACTCCTCACTTCGGATTATGTCTCAAGACCTTTAAGGCAGAGCCGAAGATGATTGAGGGACGGCACGCAGAGTGCGGAGGTGCTATTATAAGTAAGAAGGCTGATGCTCCGTGGCCCGAGGGCTCTTTTCAAGAGGAGCTCGGCTTGTGGCAACGAGAGTGGTTCTATATCACCGCTCCCAGGGGCACCAAGTGGGTGGCGCCGCCTGCCTTCTGCTCGGGTCCCCCAAAGCAGCTAGGGTCGTGGGTCAATAAAGGCCTAGATTGGGGGCCACCCCAGGACGTGTCTTTGTTGCGGGGCCGCATCAGGGATCTCTTAGAAAGAGGTCTCAGCTTGGTCAAAGTGACGTAAGTCATGCTGATCCACCGAACACTGCCCGGCAAACACCGCTCCCTTCGTTTGTGGGAGTTTAATCCGGAGGGACCACGAGCTCTCCAGCATTTTATGGGCGCAACGCCCGCGGAGATGTATAAACTGTTCTTCGGATCACAAGCAATGTGTCCGGATTTGACCGAGGACGCAGGTCTGAGCTGCAATCGCCCGGATACTCAAGTAAGTGGCCTTGTGCCTGGACTCGTTATCCGTATATTTGTCATAAACTTGCCCCTAAAAGAGCTGTCCTTTTAAAACAGGAGCGTATAGCGAAAGCAAAGCTGATCAGGTGTCCGGCTCCCCTCCCCAAGACCAGGCCGGATCCCGTGCTAGTCAGGATGCTGAAGATTGTGCCTTTGGGGGAAAGTGAGGGAGGGGACAAGGAAACTACAGCCTCCTCGAAAGAGGCTGTTCGGAAGGGAGGAACCGAAGATTCCTCTCCTCGGGGGAAGAAGAGGATTGCCTCTGAAAACCCGGAGACTATGGCCTCAAAGCGGGGGGGGGGGGGGAATCCTTGTCAGAGGGTCCTACGCTGGGGTATACTTCGGCCGAACTATGCCCTCCAGGGGGCCAGCCCTCCAGCGAGCAGTAAGTAGAGAAAGATTATGTTTTTGAGAGAGAAATCCTTGCTTTATATCTGAGAAGAGTAACCGAAATTTCACCTTGTAGCTCGGACCTCAACCCTTCTCAGCAGAGCTCGTCTTCGGGGGACCTTCTTCTGGAGATGATGGAGAGCGGGACGCCTACCCCTGTCGTACCACCTAGCGAGGCGGGCGACCCTGAGGTGTCGTCGTGGAGGGCTTCTCCGAATCCGGCAGGGGCGGAAGGTAGCAATATGGCCCCCCAAGGTTCTCCGCGTCCAGCCTTCGAAAGAGGCCATAGGACGAATCCGGCACCGTCCGGTGCTCGTTCGGAGGAGCTGAAGAATCTGCTAGGGCGAGCTTCTATCTCAGAGGAGCACCGTGCGTTGATGGGCACGGTGATTGAAAGGATTTCGTCTGCGGAAAGCGGATTGCACGAGGCTGTCAGAAGTTTACTGACAGGTTTTGAGGTACGTGAAATAATGTACATTTTCTGACAGTTGCGCATAAATAAGATGCGCCCTGTGTAGATAGTAGCCCCTGAGACTCTGTGCGTTGTCAAAAGTGACAGCGCGCAGAGGATCATAATCCCAGGTCTAAAATGTCGCCTTTGTATGTAGGTGGCAAAGTGTCCGGAATCCAGCCGGACTGATGATTTTGCCGAGCTAAAGCGGCAACTTGACGTGGCAGATGCCGACATCGCGCTCGTCAACAAGCGGCTTGATGAGGCTCAAGGTATGTAATTCCTTGGGCGGCACCTGGTAAGAGGAGCTTTATGCCAGTATCTTACAATGTGTGTGCTTGACACAGATGGTGCGGCCGCCGTGGAGAGTCTTCGGGCGGAACTTGCCCGAGCTAAGGAACAAGCCAGAAAAAGTGATGCGGCTGCCGAGAAGGCCCTTGAAGAGCTGAGAGCCAAACAGGCTGCTCACTGCCGAAGCAAGAAAGAGATGGCCAAGATGGCCGTGAAGCTAAAGAGGGCTGCTGACCGTTGCAAGCTTCTGGAAAAAGAAGATCGGGCGGAACACACGGACTTGAAGAAGGCCGTTGCCGATGTCAAGGATGCTCGCTCTGCGATGAGAGCTGCGAGGGAGGAGCTTCGTGAAGCCGGAGAGATCGCGGCTGGAAAGCCCTTTATGCTGCGGAGGAAGTTTTGTGATCCTAAGCATGCTCCATTGGACCGGCTGTGGAGTACGACGGACACCTATCTGGATTTGGCGGCAAGTGTTGCTGATGCGACCGAACACTTTCGGGATCAAGGAGATCGCGAAGTGGAAAAACTATTTTGGTCGTAGTTCCACAATCCAGAGCGTCCACTGTCAGTGGTCGATCGTCTGGCCGAATGGGCCGAGCTGAATAGGCTGTCCGGACTCGCCATGAAGTGCGTCATGAGTCATCTGTGACCGGGGAGATCGGAGCCGAGGAGTTATTTCAGCTTGGTGCAGCAATTCCTTGGTGCGGTGCCACGTATCGATGCAATGAAGAGGTCAGCATGCATAGAGGGTGCACGGATGGCTCTTGCCCGTGTCAAGACATACTGGGCGGAGATGGAGACCACCGTTGTTGCATCCCGAGATTCGGACAAAAGCCGAGTACCCTCCGAGCACTATTTTCAGGAAGTCCTTGAAGGCGCTCGTGTAATAGAGACGCAGTGCTCGAAGGATGCTATGTTCTAATAGCATATTTAATTGTAAAGTAATATTTTGATAAATTGTAGTAGCCTTTTATACTTGTGCCTTCAAGTATTTGAAACACCTCCTGCGCGGCCGTTTTAAGATATATATATATATAGAAAATCTGAAAGATGGCAGTCATTGGCTTCAGCCCCCACGCACATAGTGCGAGGGTGCTCGCAGAAGGCGCATTTTCACACTTAATCCAACGTCTTGGTCCGACAAAGGAGGTGATAGCGCATCGAGCTAGGCAACCGGACTATAATGCTTTAACACTTTCACTTAGCCATAGGAGCTTGACAATGAGGCTACTTAAATAGCCCCTGGTGGCGCCTGCGCTCGCCCGAAGTCGGAGCGCATATGTGCGTGGCCGGGAAACGACCCTTCGTTAATGCGGAGGAATCCTACAGATTCCAGTGAGTCATCGAGTGGTTGACCAGTCTCACGCTATATCATGACAGTCAGTTTTCAGCTTTCTCTACTGAGGTGCTCGCCTAGCCGAACCGGGGTACAATCGCAGTAGTTCTCCTGGTGCCGCCTTAGCCAATAGTGTGGAACGTAAGGCAGCCAAACACAGGAGCCGGGCAACCCAACATTTGACCAAAGACATGATTCGGAGCTGATGCATATAAGGCCAAACTCGAGACGCCGAACACTCCCTAAGGTATTCGGTCTTTATAAGTGTGGGCAGGACAACGCCCTTGGTTATAAGCCCCTAGTGTCCAGGTACACGCAAAATTCCTAATGTGGCCACATGCCAAGACGTCAGTCCCCTCCTTGATTATAACGAAAAACCGGAGGATGTGTATCAACAAGAGAGAGTAAAAAAGGTTTATGCAGGGTCTTAATCTGAAAAGAATCCTTGGAACGGGTCCCTGCTGCACGCCTGCGCGTGTGTCTCCGTTGTGCCGTATCCTGGACGGGCGCAGAACGATGTTCATCTGTAAAAGAGAGGAACTTAGTTGAAAAAGAAAAAAGGGGCGTGCCGAACAAAAGTTATACTAAATAATCAAAGTATAGATTGAAACGGGTAAGATTGAGCTTGACTGTCTCATATTGTACATGCGCAGAGCCCCTAACGCAGGGGTATACGGTTATTAAGCCTTTATTAATGATATGTTTACGCCGGACTCGTCCAGCCGTGTCCGTGGTCTTAACGACCTGTTTGGATGTTTTTGGCTGATGAAGCCGTATTATTGTGGGGTTGTTAAGGCAGCCACACGATCCTCCACGGGGGGTGCACTTAATGTTCTCCCTTTAAAGATATGATGCCTCGTGGACCGGGCATCTTGAGCGTAAGAGATGCGTAATGTGGTATTGCGTTAAAGCAGGCGTAAGCTTCGCGTCCTAGCAGTGCTTGATAGCGACTTGAGAATGGGACGATGTGGAAAGTTAGCTTTTCGTGGCGGAAGTTATCGAGGAAGCCGAATATGACTTCAAGCCGGAGAAAGCCCATGCAATGGGTATCCGGACCTGGCGCTACCCCTTGAAAGGAGGTTTTGCTATGGCGAATTCTTGTTGGGTCTATCCCCATGTGGAGGATTGTGTCCTGATATATCAGGTTTAGACCACTGCCGCCGTCCATGAGGACATTTGTAAACTGGAGTCCGCCAATTATTGGATCGAGTACCAAGGCAGTCCATCCTGCGCTCCTGATACTTCTAGAGTAATCCCGATGATCGAAGACAATTGGTTTTGTCAACCGGTGGCGGGACTCCTTTGAGATATGTTGTATGGCGCGTACCTTTATGGGTGCCGCACGTTTTGTTATGTGAAGTAAGTTTACTGTTTTTACTTCTTGTGGAAAATTCTTTTGTTTCCTGGTGCTCTGCTTTTGGGGTTCGTCATCGTCTTCGCTTGGTGTGTCGAGCCCCTTGTGTTCGGTGTTGAGTCTGCCGGATTGTTTGAAGACCCAACAATGTCTGTGGGTATGGTTAGCAGGCTTCTCGGGAGTACTGTGTATTTGACATATCCTATCCAAGATTTTGTTTAAGTTGGATAGCTCATCCCTGTTATCATGAAGGGGCGGCTTTTTCTGATTTTGTCGTGAGCTTTTGAATCCGGCGTTGACTGCCGTGCTCTTCAGACTGTTTTCCTTAGTCCGGCGACAATCCTTGTTGCGTCGCGGCTTTCCGTTTCCATCCCTAGTTTCGGATGTACTTGGGTCGCTGGTGCTACATCTTGCCAACCAGCTGTCCTCTCCTGCGCAAAAGCGGGTCATGAGGTTTGTTAATGCGGCCATTGTTCTTGGCTTTTCTTGGCCGAGGTGTCTGGCTAGCCATTCGTCTCAAACGTTATGCCTAAAAGCTGCTAGGGCTTCGGCGTCCGGACAGTCGACTATCTGATTCTTTTTAGTAAGAAATCTATTCCAGAATTGCCGAGCTGACTCTCCGGGCTGTTGAGTTATGTGACTGAGATCGTCTGCATCCGGAGGGCGGACATAGGTCCCTTGAAAATTTGCTCGGAAAGCGTCCTCGAGCTCTTCCCAACTTCCAATTGTGTTTTTAGGAAGGCTTTTAAGCCAATGTCGGGCTGGCCCTTTAAGCTTGAGGGGTAAGTATTTTATGGCGTGGAGGTCATCTCCTCTGGCCATATGTATGTGGAGGATATAATCCTCGATCCAGACTCCAGGGTCTGTTGTTCCGTCGTACGCCTCTATGTTTACGGGTTTAAATCCCGCTGGAAATTCATAATCCAGGACCTCATTGGTGAAACATGGGGGGTGTGCGGCACCCCTGTATTTGTGTGTGCCGTGGCGTTCGGATACTGGTTTTGTTGCATTGCTTACGAGAGCTTGCTTTCTTGGCCCATAAATTGACCTGGCTGGGCCATCTTTTTGATGCGAGTCCTTGAGTGGGTCGCATGTCGGCTTGAGTGTGGCGCGGCTTGCCGTTTTATGCTGGCCATGGGGTCGTCTATCCGACCGGGTGGCTTTCTTACTTTTTGAATGCGAGGGCTCTAAGGCCTCTTTGTCAAATTTGGGCAGTAGCTTTCGCTTCGGATAGCTTTTAGTGCGGCGACGGTCGCCGTATTTGTCTGCGGTATAGATTACTTTGCTCCATCTGATTCCGAGTGCATCTTCTGCAGTTTTTAGCTTTCGCTTCTGCTTTTTCAGGCTACGTGCGGTTGCAATGAGCCTTTTGTGGAGGTTCTTCTTCTCCGTGGCCTTATCCGGCGTAAGGTCGTCCGGAATGCCGTTTTCGCCGGGGACGGGTTGTTCGGTTTCTTTATCCGAGTTGCCCTGTTCGGATGGTTGCTCTAAGGCATGCTCATCGTCTGCCGGCTCGTCCTGCTCTATGGCTGGGTCTGTGTCAAGGCGGGGCTTGGGGCGGCGTTTACGCCGCCGCTTTGATTGCTTTTCGAGAGATCGATCCCTCGTTGCATCCCCGTGTTCCTCATTGTCACTTCCTTTAGGTGTATCCACCATGTACACATCATGAGATGAGGTGGCTGTCCAACGCCCTATAGGCGTTGGTTCATATGCGTCTCCTGCATCGTCGTCCATACCGTCGATGTCTTCGGAGTCGGAATCTAGCACGTCGTTTAAATTATCGATGGTGGCTATTAAATGGGTGGTGGGAGGGCTTTGAATTTCTTCATCGTCCGTATCCCAACCTTGCTGACCGTAGTCCGGCCAGGGCTCTTCTGATAAAGAGAGAGATTTTAGTGAATTCAGAATGTCGCTGAAGGGCGAGTGCTAAAAGATGTCCGCGGCGGTGAACTCCGTGATTGGCGTCCACTCAGATTCGATTGGCACGCGCGCGGAGGGCTCGGAGTCCGGAGAGGAATCCGGCCCCTCGGAGTCACAGGCCTTGCGGAGTGCGGGACTGGTGTTCGGCTCAATCGCCTTTGAGATCACAGCCCCCGAGGTGGCGTCCAACCGCTCATCCTCGATTGGCGCAGCCAGCTCCGAATTAAGGGTCGGAACCGAAGCGTGTGCGGCCTCCAGGGCACTGTTCGGCAGCAGAGCTAGATCATGCCCATCGAGACAGTGCGGCGCGCTCGGCTGTGGCTCGAATCCGTTGAAGATCAAGTCCCCGCGGATGTCAGCCGTGTAGTTTAAACTTCCAAATATGACCTGATGGCCAGGGGCGTAGCTTTCGATCTGCTCCAGATGGCCAAGCGAATTGGCCCGCAGTGTGAAGTCGCCGAAGACGAAGATCTGTCCGGGGAGAAAGGTCTCACCCTGGATTGCATCGTTGTTGATGATCGAAGGAGCCATCGGGTCTAAAAGCGACAACACAGAGGAATTCTCAATGAAAGCACCAATGTCGGTGTCAAAACCGGCGGATCTCGGGTAGGGGGTCCTGAACTGTGCGTCTAGGCGGATGGTAACAGGAGACAAGGGACACGAAGTTTTACCCAGGTCCGGGCCCTCTCGATGGAGGTAAACCCTACGTCCTGCTTGATTAATATTGATGATATGGGTAGTATAAGAGTAGATCTACCACGAGATCAAGGAGGCTAAACCCTAGAAGCTAGCCCCTGGCCATCACCAAGCTTGCCTACGAACTAAAACCCTCCGGTTTTTATAGACACCGGAGAGGGTTAGGGTTACACAAAGTCGGTTACAATGGTAGGAGATCTAAATATCCGCATCACCAAGCTTGCCTTCCACGCCAAGGAAAGTCCCATCCGGACACGGGACGAAGTCTTCAATCTTGTATCTTCATAGTCCAGGAGTCCGGCTGAAGGTATAGTCCGGCTACCCGGACACCCCCTAATCCAGGACTCCCTCAGATGGGATTACAAGTTTTAAATTCAGCCAAGGCCCGAAGGCTTACAAACTAAAAAGAGATATGGTGCCCGTAATCCCTTTCTTGTCTCTCTCCTCAGGAGGCAGGTCAAGGAGGCGAAAAGGGAAAAAGGGGCTCCTAGGCGAGCTACGGGTGGCAGAAGACACCAAGAGAACATCTCGGTGGCCGTCCGAAGGCTGGATGGTGATGGCGGCGCCGGAAGCAGAGCTCGAAGACGAGGCGGCAGGACGTCAGCACGCGTCGAAGGCGTCGGTGCCCGCGTACTCCGATTTGACGGCCTTGCCGCCCGCCCTCTTCCTCTTCCGCAGCCTCCCAACGCCAGCCGCCCAAGGATACGACCCCGAGAAGTTCAAGGAGCCGGCGACACGGATGATGGGGTCGCCGGTGCCGCACGGAGCGGTGCCCGATACCTAGTCGGACCCGTCATCCTGCCGCCTGCTACCCTCGTCGTCGCTGCCGCTGTCCTCCTCGTCACTCCCGGCCGAGGAGGAGCCTTCGCTATCAGAAGAGCTCTTCACGCAGCACCTTGCACGGGTCCCGAAGAGCCCGAAGACCTTGACGGAGAGGAGGCCGCCCTCCATCAGCTTGAAATGGAGAGTGAGCCCCTCCGTCAAGCGGTGGATATGAGCGAACGTCTTCCATCCCCGACGAAGATACATGACGTGAGGGGATGGGAAGTCGACGCGAACCCGCGTGCCGCTGATCCCACAGCCCCTCATGTGCAGCCGCAATGACTCCGGCGGATCCAGCTCCATATCCCGTGTGAATGGAGTCGTGAGACGAAGGCGACGGCGAGGCGGCCGGCGCAGCCTGACAAAGAACTCGCAAGGATCATCCCCAACATGGCCCTCCGTGGGAAGAGGAACTGCTGGCGGAGGCGAGGCCGGCGCGCCGCCCCGTCCTCCGCTTCCCCGAGCGCCTCGGCCTCACCCACGGCCTCGCCCCCTCCCCCTTCCCCTTGCGGCTGGCTCCGCCACCGCAGGTGCAGGAGAAGGAGGGACGCGTTGTGGAGCAGCGACCCTCGCCACCACCGTTGAAGGACCAGGGTTCCCTCTCTCCATGGCGGATGGAAGGGGGGAGCAGAAGTTGAAGGAAGGAGGAGATGAAGGAATGCGGGATGCCATCCCCCCTCCCGCTCTTTATAAAAGATCGGTGTGGGGGCTCGGCCGCCCCCCTCAGCCAATCAAGATGTGGAAGGCGCAGGGGACTGGGACCGACCAGCTGCCCCAGCCCGCGGCGGCCCGGTTTCCCGCCTCTACCGTTCGCCACCCCAAGCGCAGGAGAGCCACGTGGAAGGCGGGCAGGACCGAGGCGACGGGTGAGGCGACCTCTCCCCACCCCATGATCGTGGGGAGTGGACGCCTTGAAGACCACGCCTCGGCCCCGTTCAGTAAATGGGCCGCGCTTCCATGCCTCCCTCCGTTTGTGGGGAAGGCGCGAGCCGCCCCCTTTACTACGATGTGACGCATGCGTGCAGAGCTCAGCCCCACGCATGCCGCCCACGTCACACACGCCTCCCCACATCAGGCCACGCGCGGGAAGCGTGGGAAGCGCAGCGCGCGAAGAGACTTACCGCGGTAAAAACTGCCCTGCCTGCCCGCGCACCGTTTTTGGGCCTAGCCCAACGACGCGATTGCGCTTACGTGTGGCCCAGGCCCGAGGGCTCCTGCCGGTGTACAAAAAGAGGGGGGTACACTTTTTGTACCCCTATAACTGTGCACGGGCAATCTGAGCCACGGGCACCACCACACTGAGCAAGGCAAGGGAGGTCAGCCAAGGTAAGACCGAAGCTCGAGAGAAGCAGAACGACGCCAAGACCAACACCACAAAGAGCAAAGGGGACGAAGCGGACTCCCCCGGCAAGATCCTTGCCGGGAGGCGGTTTTAGCAAACCCGGCAAGACCCTTGCCATGGCAGCTCGCCCCACACCTACTTAGCGAGTCACCCTTGAGTCCACTGCCCCCATGGGGCAAGGATTCGGGAGACATCCCCGTGGTGGCATGCAGATCTTTGTGAAGACATTCAAGATCAGATACACACTTTAGAAGATGATGATCCTTGGCGGGATCCTAGCCAAGGAGGACCACAAGGCCCCCGGCCAGAGCCTTGTCGGGGATGACAGCAGGCGCCACGGCAAGACCCTTGCTGGGGCCCCGGTATGGACCTTCCCAAGAACACCCATAGGGCCACCATCAGTCCCATGCCAATCAAACCTCCACCGCCGCTCGCATGCAGTTGCCGACCCAACCAGCTGGGCAGGCACCTGTGTGGCGGCAAGCGGATCTTCGTGGAGACCCACCACTGCGCCACCTCAGCTACCTGCCTACCTACATGGCACCGTGGGCACCGCTGGCCAGGGCGCGTGTCGACGCAAGAGGGAGCGGCGATGGACGAGACAGGGCTCTCCCCCGTCCCCGATAAAGCAGACACCTAAGCAAGATGCATTAAATGCGCCTTGTCATGTAATGCGAGGGTTAACCTCGCATCACTGTACTCTTTCCACCTCATGTGTGCCACTGTGGCAACCCCTTTCCCTATAAAAGGAGGCCCAAGGCGACCAGGAAGGGGATTCGACTATTTGGAGCTCCTCATGCCCCATTGCTAGTTCAAGAACACAGATAAACAATCCACCAAAGCAGGAGTAGGGTTTTACGCATCCTCGCGGCCCGAACCTGGGTAAAGGAACCGTGTGCTATCTGTTTGATCCGCTCTTCTCAGGACCCCGCGCCCCGCAACCGTAGTAGGGATTCTTGTGATCCCAAAGGTGTCGTTCCACGCTGACAGCGCGGCGAGTGCACAGCTGGGCATGCCGAAGCGTAGCACGAGGGGAGAAGGAGGATAGGTCGGGGCCTCACCGCGTATTCGTAGGGTCAAGGCAGCGTGCTCGAGCTCGAGGGGGAGGACGGGGACGACGCGGCGGAGCGGGAGGCAGGCCGGTGGGGTAGACGACGAGGTGGAGGCGGCGGCGTCGCGGCGAGGTGCGACGGCGGCGGGGCCGAGCGACGTGCGGCGTCGGGCACCGAGGGAGACGGGGTCGGGCAGCGGCGTCGACGAGCGGTGAGCGACAAGGCGAGGGGATGGAGGAGCACGGCGACGGCAGTGGCTCCGGCGAGGGAAGGCCTCCGTGCGTCGGCGTCGGTGGGGTCGTCGCCCTGATCCAGATCGGGGTCGAGGGTGGAAGAGTTGACTGAGGGGGAGTGAGAGAGAGGGGATCGGCTAGGTTAGGGTTGCGGGGAGGTGGTTATGCAGGGGCGCAGCTGGGCCAGCCTAATGGCCTGGTGCCCTGCTAGGCCGAACGGCCCAGGGGAGGGGGGTTCTTGCTTCGTTTTTTTTGTTTTCTTTTCTTTTAGTTACTACTTTCTGTTTTATTTTAGTTCCTCTTTTATTTTAGTTTTATAAACTATAAAAGTAGTCCCTAATTTAGTGCTAATAAATAGGCTACTGCCACATAAGTTTGGGCAACTACATAAAATAGTTTAATATTTTATTTTATTTTGAAGGCATTCAACTAATTGTTTTTGCTACTGTTTAAAACATTTTAGAGTATTTAAAACATTTCTATAAGTGTGGTCCCTCCACCATACTTACCTATGCAATATTTGGCTCACCCCGAACATTTTAGTTTTAATATTTGAAAACTTTTATTGTTTGCTTGATTTTGAATTTGAATTCGAACCGGTTTCGAACTAAAGCAGGATTAGCAACAGTAATCAAGGTGACGTGCCATCCTTAGCAGAGGGTTACTGTAGCTTAATTATCCGGGCGTCACAGTAAGACTCCCCTTGGGGCGCGCCTAGGAGGCCGGCCTCCTCCCCCCCCCCTCCACTCCTTTATATACGGGGGAGGGGCACCCCATAGACACACAAGTTGATCATTGATCTTTTAGCCGTGTGCGGTGCCCCCCTCCACCATAATCCACCTCGGTCATATCATAGCGGTGCTTAGGCGAAGCCCTGCGTAGGTAGCTTCATCAACACCGTCATCACGCCGTCGTGCTGACTCTCCCTCGAAGCTCTACTGGATCGTGAGTTCGTGGGACGTCACCGAGCTAAACGTGTGCATATCGCGGAGGTGTCGTATGTTCGGTACTAGGATCGGTCAATTGTGAAGACGTACGACTACATCAACTGCGTTGTCATAATGCTTCCGCTTATGGTCTAAGAGGGTACGTGGACGACACTCTCCCCTCTCATTGCTATGCATCACCATGATCTTGCGTGTGCATAGGATTTTTTTAAAATTACTACATTCCTCAACAGTGGCATCCGAGCCAGGTTTATGCGTAGATGTTATATGCACGAGTAGAACACAAGTGAGTTGTGGGCGATACAAGTCATACTGCTTACCAGCATGTCATACTTTGATTCGGCAGTATTGTTGGATGAAGCGGCCCGGACCGACATTACACGTACGCTTACGCGAGACTGGTTCTACCGATGTGCTTCGCACACAGGTGGCTGGCGGGTGTCAGTTTCTCCAACTTTAGTTGAATCGAGTGTGGCTACGCCCGGTCCTTGTGAATGTTAAAACGGCACATACTTGGCGAAATATCGTTGTGGTTTTGATGCGTAGGTAAGAACGGTTCTTGCTCAGCCCGTAGCAGCCACGTAAAACTTGCAACAACAAAGTAGAGGGCGCCTAACTTGTTTTTGCAGGGCATGTTGTGATGTGATATGGTCAAGACATGATGCTAAATTTTATTGTATGAGATGATCATGTTTTGTAACAGAGCTATCGGCAACTGGCAGGATCCATATGGTTGTCGCTTTATTGTATGAAATGCAATCGCCATGTAATTGCTTTATTTTATCACTAAGCGGTAGCGATAGTCGTAGAAGCAATAGTTGGCGAGACGACAACGATGCTACGATGGAGATCAGCGTGTCACGCCGTGAGGATGGTGATCATGACGGTGCTTTGGAGATGGAGATCAAAGGCACAAGATGATGATGACCATATCATATCACTTATATTGATTGCATGTGATGTTTATCTTTTATGCATCTTATTTTGCCTAGATCGACGGTAGCATTATAAGATGATCTCTCACTAAATTTTAGCGTATAAGTGTTCTCCCTGAGTAGGCACTGTTGCGGAAGTTCGTCGTGCCGAGACACCACGTGATGATCGGGTGTGATAAGCTCTACATTCACATACAACGGGTGCAAGCCAGTTTTGCACACGTAGAATACTCGGGTTAAACTTGACGAGCCTTGCATATGCAGATATGGCCTCGGAACACTAAGACCGAAAGGTCGAGCGTGAATCATATGGTAGATATGATCAACATAGTGATGTTCACCATTGAAAACTACTCCGTCTCGCGTGATGATCCGACATGTTTTAGTTGATATGGATCACGTGATCACTTAGATGATTAGAGGGATGTCTATCTAAGTGGGAGTTCTTAAGTAATTTGATTAATTGAACTTTAATTTATCATGAACTTAGTACCTGATAGTATTTTGCATGTCTATGTTGTTGTAGATAGATGGCCCGTGCTGTTGTTCCGTTGAATTTTAATGTGTTCCTTGAGAAAGCAAAGTTGAAAGATGATGGAAGCAATTACACGGACTGGGTACGTGATACGCCCATTTTACATCATGCTTTTATATCGATATTTATTTTACTATGGGCTATTATTACACATTATGTCACAATACTTATGCCTATTCTCTCTTATTTTATAAGGCTTACATGAAGAGGGAGAATGCCTGTAGCTGGAATTCTTGGCTGGAAAAGGAGCAAATATTAGAGACCTATTCTGCACAGCTCCAAAAGTCCTGAAACTTCACGGAAGTCATTTTTGGAATTAATAAAAAATACTGGACGAAGAAAATACCAAAGGGGGGAAAAACCCTGGCCACGAGGGTGGGAGGTGCGCCCTACCCCCTGGGCATGCCCCCTGCCTCGTGGGCCCTCCGGTGCCCATCTTCTGCTATATGAAGTCTTTCGTCTGAGGAAAAATCATAAGCAAGCTTTCGGGAAGAAACTCCGCCGCCACGAGGCGGAACCTTGGCGGAGCCAATCTAGGGCTCCGACAGAGCTGTTTTGGCGGGGAAACTTCCCTCCAGGAGTGGAAAATCATCGCCATCATCATCACCAATGCTCCTCTCATCGGGAGGGGGCTAATCACCATCAACATCTTCACCAGCACCATCTCCTCTCAAACCCTAGTTCATCTCTTGTATCCAATCTTTGTCCCAAAGCCTCAGATTGGTACCTGTGGGTTGCTAGTAGTGTTGATTACTCCTTGTAGTTGATGCTAGTTGGTTTATTTGGTGGAAGATCATATTTTCAGATCCTATATGCATATTAATACTCCTATGATTATGAACATGAATATGCTTTGTGAGTAGTTATGTTTGTTCCTGAGGACATGGGAGAAGTCTTGCTATTAGTAGTCATGTGAATTTGGTATTCGTTCGATATTTTGATGAGATGTATGTTGTCTCTCCTCTAGTGGTGTTATGTGAACATCGACTACATGGCACTTCACCATTATTTGGGCCTAGAGGAAGGCATTGGGAAGTAATAAGTAGATGATGGGTTGCTAGAGTGACAGAAGCTTAAACCCTAGTTTATGCGTTGCTTTGTAAGGGGCTGATTTGGATCCATATGTTTCATGCTATGGTTAGGTTTACCTTAATACTTCTTTTGTAGTTGCGGATGCTTGCAATAGGAATTAATCATAAGTGGGATGCTTGTCCAAGTAAGTACAGCACCCAAGCACCGTTCCACCCACATATCAAATTATCAAAGTACTAGACGTGTATCATATGAACGTGATGAAAACTAGCTTGATGATAATTCCCATGTGTCCGCGGGAGCGCTTTTCTCTATATAAGAGTTTGTTTAGGCTTGTCCTTTGCTACAAAAAGGATTGGGCCATCTTGCTGCACTTTATTTACTTTTGTTACTTGTTACACGTTACAAATTACGTTATCACAAAACTATCTATTACCTATAATTTCAGTGCTTGCAGAGAATACCTTACTGAAAACCGCTTGCCATTTCCTTCTGCTCCTCGTTGGGTTCGACACTCTTACTTATCGAAAGGACTACGATAGATCCCCTATCTTCACCCCGACCGGTGGAGCAAATAGTTGCTCCTCAACCTACTGAACCTACTGAAAATGTTTACTTTGAAATTCCTTCGGGTATGATAGAGAAACTGCTAGCTAATCCTTTTGCAGGAGACGGAACATTGCATCATGATTTACACCTAATCTATGTGGATGAAGTTTTTGGATTATTTAAGCTTGCAGGTATGCCCGCAGATGTTATCAAGAAGAAGGTCTTCCCCTTTATCTTTGAAAGGAGATGCATTGACATGGTATAGGCTATGTGATGATATGGGATCCTGGAACTACAAACGATTGAAATTGGAATTTCATCAGAAGTTTTATCCAATGTATCTTGTTCATCGTGATCGTAATTATATATATAATTTTTGGCCTTGCAAAGGAGAAAGCATCTCTCAAGCTTGGGGAGGCTTAAGTCAATGTTATATTCATGCCCCAATCATGAGCTCTCGAGAGAGATGATTATTCAAAAAAAATTATGCTCGGCTTTCTGACAACAATCGCTCCATGCTCGATACTTCTTGTACTGGTTCCTTTATGATGAAGACTATTGAATTCAAATGGAATTTATTGGAAAGAATTAAATGCAACTCTGAAGATTGGGATCTCGACGAAGGTAAGGAGTCAGGTATAACACCTAAGTTTGATTGTGTTAAATCTTTTATGGATACTGTTGGGGATATAACTATTTGTGTAAGCAGCTCGTAAGGGGCCGGGTTATGCAAAGAAGGACTCATCAGAAGAAGCCCAAGATCAAGCATGAAGATGGCGGTTCAATAAAGGGTCTAAAGCCCACAGGCAACTTAAGGCCCATAGTGATAAACTGCTATAATGGCATGACTTGTATCATAAGGTAGAATTAACTAGTCACCGAGCCGGACACTGTTTACAAGCCGGCCGGGACTCTGTAGGCCGCAGGGCGTCAACCCGTGTATATAAGGGGACGACCCGCTGGCGGCTTAGGGCAAGAAACAACTCATCGAGAACCGGGCATAGCGTATCTCGCTCCCTGGTCATCGAAACCTCAGCAATACCAACCCAACTAGACGTAGGCCTTACCTTCACCGTAAGGGGCTGAACTAGTATAACTCTCTTGTGTCCTTTGTCCCGATTAACCCCTTTAAGCTTCCTAGTTGCGATGGCTCCACTACTAAGTCCTTGCAAGAGGACATCTGCCGTGACAATTCCACGACAGTTGGCGCCCACCATGGGGCCAGCGCACGGTGGATTTGAGTTCTTAAAGGGCAACTTCGAAGGGCTCAAGGGATACGCAGTCGGCCGGATGACCAAAAGTCGTCGCAGCAAGATCTACATCGACGACGAAGGCTGGGGCCCCGACGCCGGCTCAATTGAGTATGGGTACTAGGTCCCCTTTGGCGGAATCCACGTCTTCATCGGCCGGATTGGTGAGCCGGGCCCTGAGCCGGACAACTGCACCGACCTCGTCGAGACGGCTCAGCGCGCGAGACCCGCCCGGGCTCGACCCGGCGTGAAGCGTGCCTTCGTGGGTTGCATCCATGGAGGGGAACTTTCTGAAGGATCCATAGATGGTGGTGAGACGATTGTCCACTCCGATGGTGATTCGTCCACTGGTGAGACGGATTCGTTGTATCAACTGCAAGACGGCAGGCTAGGGGGCTGTTCTGATGGCAGCAGTATTCCGGACCCCTTTGAGCCGCTAAGCTGCGTAGGAGTCTTCATGGCTGGTACTCAACCCGGTCAAAAATCAACAGCTGCAGCCGCAATAACGTCCGGGTCAGGAGCGGCCGGGGCAGGAGGCCCTGTGTGCCCGCCGGCTTAGGTGCTGATGGATCTCATGGATAAACTAACAGTCCTGTTAACCTCCACAGTTATTCCTGCGAATCAAGATGAGCACAATTCATAGGTGGCATAGGTGCGAGAGGAAATGTCTCAGGCCAAGGAGGCCTTAGCTGCTGAGGACACCAGGTTAGCCACAGAACGGGCGGCTTTGGATGCACGGGCACAACAGCTCGAGTCAGAGGCTTTCCAGCTTACGATGAGCCTGAACGCATCTAACGAGGTGATGAGGAGGAGACATCAGAAAACTCAATCTCATTTACCTCCGGTTTATGATCCACGGAACCTCTTCGCTACACCCGGAGCCAGCCCAAGTAACCCGCCAGAAGTCAATCAGTTCATGACGGCCGGGGGTCCGGTTCAGCCTCAGGTGACGGTACCACCTCATGGGAATATGGCGCCGCCCCGTTATGTGCCGATACCACCGGGTCACTTTTCCATCCCCATGGAGAACTTGATTGCAGCTTCGGCATGTTTGGCGGCTCTCCCAGTGGACGGTGACGATCCAACAGTAGTGGAGACCCGAAGGATCAGAGACCTCGTTCAGACAGCCCTAGCTCAGCAAGAGACTTATTCTTATAGCCGGGACAGGATTCATTCAACTCCTCTGCCTTGGTTAGCCCCGTCTCATCCAAACCGGAGTCCGAGTTACAGCAGGCACATGGAGTCAGAACCTTTCTCAAGCAACGCCGAGCGCCGTAACCAGCCCGGTGGTTATAACCCGGTGCAGGATCGAATACGTCAGGAGGACGAGCGGGCGGCTCAACTGGCGGCTCAACTGACGGCTCATGAGGCTCTTCCGGATTACCCGACAACTTCCGTTGAGGCAGGAGTGGCCACCAGAACCGGCGGTGTTCCTTGTTTGGTGTCGGCTCTACGTAATGTGCGTTTGCCCAAGGACTTCAAGGGACCTCGAAAGGTGCCAAATTATACGGCTGACTTACAGCCCGGAGCATGGATCAAAAGTTATGAGATGGCTATGGAGCTGTTGGAGGTTAGTGACGCAGCAATGGCTAAGTATTTCACCATGATGTTGAATGGAACGGCCCGGTCTTGGTTAAAGGGCTTGCCGCCCAATTCCATTAGTTCATGGGCAGAGCTAAAGGCCCGGTTCATCCAGAACTTCAAGGACACTTGCAAGCAATCTATGTCGATTGTAGACTTAACAAATTGTAAGCAAGAGGAGGGTGAATCCACCACTCATTGGGTGCGCCGGGTCAAGGAGATAACACATTCGTCTGACAAGATGGACACCGGCTCTGCAGTCCTCATGTTGGAGAAGAATTGCCGCTTTGAGCCGCTGAGACAGAAACTAGGGCGACTCAAGCGTGACTGTAAGGATATGGGTACGCTGATGGCGGCTTTAGTCAAATACGCTGATTCTGACAGTACCAAGGATCCCGCGTCTGATGAGGAGAAGACAGGGAAGGGAAAGAAGAGCTGCAATGGAAAGGGTCAGCAGCATAACCCGGTGAATCAAGGAAGCAATAAACGCAAGGCCGATGGTAACCCGGAGTTTGTGGCCAATGCTAATACACAGGGTAACAATCAGAGGCGCAAGGGAAAGCCACCCCCTCGGGCTGGCGGGTCAGGTCCATCTCTTGAGCAGCTACTCAATGAGCCCTGCCCGAGACACGACACTCGGTAACGACCCGCCACCCACTTATGGAAGGATTGCGCAATCATGAAGGCTTTCAAGAATTCCAACATGTTTGACGGCAATCATGGGTCGGGCGACGGCTCAGGTGCCGGCGGCTTTCATGGCCCGGGCAGTGGTTCAAATTCCAACTTTCAGGCAAATCAAGGTGGCTACAACTAGCAGCAGTCTGGTCAAGGAGGGCAACAGCAGCAGCAGTCGGGTTATCAAAGCCATCCAAAGCAGTTGAATAGTGGACAGTATTATGTGTTCACTACTAGCTTGTGCAAACGTGACCAGAAGGTTCATAAGAGGGCGGTGAACTCTGTTGAGTCGGCAGTCCCCCGTTATTTGAGGTGGTCAGAGCAGCCCATCATATGGAGCAGGGAAGATCACCCTCTCCGGGTTGATAATCCGGGTCAGTTAGCCTTGGTGGTAGCACCTCAGGTTGGTGGATATAAATTCACTAAGGTACTCATGGACGAAGGTAGCAGCATCAACATCCTCTATTACGAAACCTTTCGGCGCATGGGTTTGACTGACAAAAATTTAAAGACGTCCAACACCGTTTTCCATGGAGTGGTGCCTGGTAAGTCGGCATACCCCGTTGGTAGGATTGAACTGGAGGTGGCTTTTGGAGATGAGTACGATTCTAGGGCTGAGAAGTTAACCTTTGAGGTGGTCAAAATTAAGAGTCCATATCATGCTTTGTTTGGGCGGCTGGCTTATGCCAAGTTCATGGCTCGGCCGTGTTATGTTTATTTACAGCTTAAGATGCCAGGTCACAAATGCACCATCACTATGCATGGAAGTCGAAAGATAGCCCTGGAATGTGAAGAAGGCGATGCAGCTTATGCTGAGTCTATTTGCACTGCAGAGGAGCTGAAGTTTTATCAAGATAATGTTGACCCGGCGGATATGACCTCCCTTAAGAAGCCAACCACAGAACATGATCCGACGATGAAGTTTAATTCGGCTGCTGAAACCAAACTTATTGATTTTACTCCAGGCGATTCGTCTAAGCAGTTCAGCATCAGTGCCAATTTGGATCCTAAATAGGAAAGCGCGCTCATCGAGTTCATCCTTGAGAACCGGGACATCTTTGCATGGAAACCTTCTGACATGCCAGGTGTACTGAGAGAACTCGCTGAGCACACTCTCAATATTGATCCGAAGTATAAACCTATCAGGCAGTTTCTTCGGCGGTTCAACGAAGAGAGACGGAAAGCTATTGGAGAGGAGGTCGCCCGGCTCTTAGCGGCCGGGTTCATTGTTGAAGTCTTTCACCCGGAGTGGTTGGCTAACCCGGTGCTTGTACTCAAGAAGAATGGCACCTGGCGGATGTGTGTGGATTACACGGACTTAAATAAGGCTTGTCTGGCTGATCCCTTTGCTCTCCCCCGTATTGATCAAATCATTGATGCTACGGCGGGTTGTGAGCGTTTGAGCTTTTTGGATGCTTACTCCGGCTATCATCAGATCAAGATGGCAGTTAAGGACGAGGAGAAGACGGCTTTCATCACTCCATTTGGAGCCTTCTGCTATGTATCTATACCATTTGGGCTCAAGAGTGCCCAGAAGACTTATCAGCGATGTGTCCAGAACTGTCTCCACAATCAAATTGGGCGCAATGTTCATGCTTATGTGGATGAAGTTCAGAGAGAAGGAAACCTTAATATCTAATTTGAAAGAAACCTTTGATAATCTCCGGGTTTATAAGATGATGCTTAACCCGGCCAAGTGTGTATTTGGTGTACCTGCAGGCAAGCTTTTGGGTTTTCTAGTCTCAAACAGGGGCATTGAAGCTAATACAGAGAAGATCAAGGCAATTACCTCTTTTGCTAAACCGGCGTGCATCAATGATGTTCTACGATTGGCGGGTCATGTTGCTGCTTTAAGCCGGTTCATAAGCCGGTTAGGTGAGAAGGCCCAACCGCTGTATCAAATGATGAAGAAAATAGACACTTTTGTCTGGAGTGATGCTGCTAATATTGCCTTTGAAGATTTAAAGAGACAGTTATCTGAGCCGCCGGTCCATGCGGCTCCCATTGATAGAGAGTCATTGCTATTATATGTGGTTGCCAACTCACGAGTTGTCAGTGTTGCAATCGTGGTAGAGCGCAAGGAGGCTGGCAAGGAGCATCGGGTTCAACGGACGGTTTACTAAATAAGTGAGGTGCTCATTCAGTCTAAACAAAGGTATCCACATTGGCAGAAGCTTGTTTACGGGGTGTTCATGGCAAGCTGGAAGCTGAAGCAATACTTCCAAGGTCACCCTATCACTGTGGTAAGTTCTGCCCCCTTGGGAGACATCATCCAGAATAGAGAGGCCACAGAACGAGTCGCCAAGTGGGCCATTGAGCTTGGGCCTCATGGTTTGAAGTACATGCCACGTACTGCTATTAAGTCCCAAGCCTTGGTGGATTTTATCAATGATTGGACAGAGTTGTAGGCACCTGAGGAGAAGCCAGATAACACATATTGGACTATTCACTTTGATGGGTCCAGGCAGTTAGAAGGCTCGGGGGCTGGAGTTGTTTTAACTTCCCCTCGAGGTGACAAATTTTGTTATGTGCTCCGGCTTATGTTTCCTTGTACTAACAATGCAGCTGAGTATGAGGCCTTACTCCATGGTCTCCGGATGGCCAAAGAAATGAATTTGAGCCGGGTAAGGTGCTTGGGGGACTCAGATCTCGTGGCTCAACAGGTGTCAGGCAAGTGGGACTCCAAGGATCCCCTTATGGTGGCTTACCGTCGTGAAGTTGATGCTGTGGCTGGGCACTTCAAAGGTTATCAAGTGGAGCACATTGATCGAAGGAAGAATGAGGCGGCTGATGCTTTAAGCCGGCTAGGATCTCAGCGTAAGCCGGTGCCGCCTAACACCTTTCTCGATGTTTTGCATAATCCTTTTGTCAAAGTACCCACAGAGGAAGACCTAGCGGTGCCAGACCCGGAGGCGCAGCTGGTAGCGACTCTTCACGTCATCCCGGATTGGACAGTGCCATATTTGGCCTACATGACCCGGGGAGAGTTACCTGAGGATGAGACCTTGGCGAGACAAATCATCCGGCGGTCCAAATCCATGACAATTGTTCATGGTGAGTTACATCATCGCAACGTCACTGGGGCGTTTCAACGTTGTGTGTCGCCTGCGGAGGGTCAGGAGATACTTCATGAGATCCATGAAGGGGATTGCGGTCATCATGCCAGCTCAAAATCTCTCGTGGCCAAGGCTTTCCGTCACGGCTTCTATTGACTGATGGCTCATGCTGATGCGGAGGATCTGGTCAGTAAATGTGACGGGTGTCAGAAATTCTCACGACGAGCTCATGTGCCGGCTCAAGAGTTCAGGATGATTCCAATTACTTGGTCGTTCGCAGTCTGGGGGCTTGATATGGTCGGGCCTTTCAAAAGGTCTAAGGATAAAAAGACGCACCTCCTGGTGGCAGTGGACAAATTTACAAAGTGGACTGAGGTAGAGCCGGTCAGTAAGTGTGATGTAGCCACGGCGGTTTAGTTCATGAAAAAGGTGATCTTTCTTTTTGGTTTTCCACACAACATCATAACTGATAATGGCACTAATCTCTCCAAAGGTGCCATGGAAGAGTTCTGTCAACAAGAACATATCCGGCTTGATGTTTCGGCTGTTGCTCATCCTCAATCCAATGGTCAAGCAGAAAGAGCTAATCAGGAGATCTTGAAGGGTATCAAACCCCGGCTCTTGGTCCCCTTACAGCGGACGCCGGGTTATTGGGTGGAGGAGTTACCTTCTGTACTTTGGAGTATCAATACTACACCTAACAGATCTACGGATTACACACCTTTCTTCATGGTGTACGGGGCAGAGGTGGTCCTACCAAGTGACATCCGGCATGATTCACCCCGCGTGGTGGCTTACGTTGAGGCTGATAACAAAAAAGCTCGTCAAGATGCACTTGACTTGTTGGATGAGGAGCGAGACTTGGCAATAGCCCGCTCGGCGATTTACCAGCAAGACCTGCACCGCTACCACAGCCATCGGGTTAGGTCCAGAACCTTTCAGGAAGGTGATTTAGTGCTCCGGCTCATCCAGGATCAATCCTACATGCACAAGCTATCCCCTCCTTGGGAAGTACCCTTCATGGTCAGCAAGAACCTGAACAACGGGTCATACTACCTCATCGATGTTCGAGAGCACAAAGACTCACGTAAATCGGAGGAGGAGACCCGCCGGCCGTGGAATATCGCTCATCTTCGGCCTTACTATACCTGAGCCATCGGCTCTCAAGATGTATATGTTTTGACGACGTATATATTATATAAAGCAATAAAGCAGGACCTCTCTCCTTTTCACCCTCAAAAGTTTACATGTCTTCCTCATCATGTGGTGGAAACAACCAACAGGGAGCGGATCATATCTGAATTCGGCTTTCCCTTTGGTCCGGCTTATGATCATATCTGAATCTAGCCATGATCACTTGGGGGCTTCCTCTTCAAACATAGGTCGTATTCGAACCAAAGAGAACATAGCTGTCGATACCCTCTTGATCGGCATACTGCCAAACCCACTCGGGGGCTTCTTGATCATATTTGAATCATAGCTTAACCTCTTTGGGTCTGACGTGGATTGTATTCGAATCAGCATCATTAAACAACTCTCATGGTCACTTGGGGGCTTCCTGTTCAAACATAGGTCGTATTCGAACCAAAGAGAACATAGTTGTCGATACCACCTTGATCGGCATCGCCAAAGCCACTGGGGGCTATATGATCGTATCCGAATCTTAGCTTAACCCCTTTGGAACAGTTCACTGATCTGTATTCGAATCAGAAGCCTTTAATTTTTGTCTCATTTTACTTTGTAGTCACATTTAATTGACTATTCTGAGATCATTTTTGAAAGCATTTACGAGGTGGTCTTTATTCCACCGGTTTAATGCTGATCATATAACATTGCTAGCCCAGGAACAAGTATTATGCGTGCCAGGTTTATAAGGTTTGCCTTCATTGGTCGGGTCACATAAACCGGCAAAGGACAATACAAGCAACATTTTGGTTAACAGAAAGGGAATAAAAGATCAATATAAACCGGAAGTATATAATAGTGGTGGCTTAAGAAAGTGTTAAGCGCCATAAACATGCACGAAGGCATGGCAAAAATCAAGTGTTTTTCTACCCTATTACAAGACTCCCCGAGTCTGAATAATGAAGTGTTGTTTTTTCCACGAAGACATAAACATATGACGCCTGGCGATTCACTCCTGGGGTTGTCCTGAAGATTCCGGGTTATCCTTCTCCACCTCTCCGTCGGCTGCCCTGTCCTGGAAGGTGGACGATGCCCATTCAATGCCACTCAAAGCTTCAAACTCAGCTTCGTCATCTATTAAACCGGTTGGGTCGACTTCAGGGGCAAAGGTATGCTTACGGATTGGAGGGATCAGGCTGACATCATCATAAAGTGGTGTTGGGAGTCTTCGATTCTTGCCGTCATAACCCGGTTGATACTTGGTAAGGTCAGTATCGTTCCCAATGAGAGTGGCCACAGGGCGTATATCTTTCACACAGGCGGTGAAATCCGTCTCATTAAACAAGGTGCCATCTTCCTTCAAACTTGGATACCCAAGAGCAATGTCAGCCGGGTCTAGCTCTGGAAGCCACGCCTTGGCCCGGCTCAATGCGGATATAGCTCCGGCTCTTGCAGATGCTCGTCTTAAGTCTTGGACTCGCTGAGGTAGTACCTCAAGCCGCTTTAGCACTTCTTGCAGGAGATGGGGAACATCATTTGATAAAGCCACAACGGCCAGAGCACGTTGTGACCCGGTGTAGAGCTGTTCCACCGGAGTATAAACCTCTTTCAGTTTGATCAACATGTTCTGCTTGAGGTTTGTGCTCCTGGGGCCTGCGTTATTAAGCATAAGGTGAGCCGGAGGTAACAACGGAAATAGTCATTGAAAGGAGGTTTGAAGTGTTTAAAGTTTGTATAAGTAACTTACCAAAGATTGCTGAGACCATTTGAGATATCTGGCGCTTTAAGCCGGACAGCTCGGCCATTGCTTCTGCAAGCGATGCCTTTGCTGTCTCGGCCCGGGTCACCAGTGAGGCCTTTTCATCAGCCCGGATTTTCTTCTCCGCGTCAAAGTTCTTCTTCAACTTCTCTTGTTCAGAGACGCTGAATTCAAACTTGGAGTTGGTTTTTTGGATTTCAAGTTCTTGAGCTGCTAGGCGATTCTTCAGGTCAGCAATCTCTGACTCAATTTGACTTATGGTGGCCTGCATTGATGTCGGGTTATAGTCAGAATCATTATAAGATAACATTAGGTCCCAAGCACTTTGCAAGCAAAGTTACTTGACACTTGGGGGTTAATGTATACTGAAGAAACTTTAAATTACTACGCCGGTTCATGGAAATTAAGTCCCAAGCACTTTGCAAGCAAAGATACTTGACACTTGGGGGTAATGTGTATCGCAAGTTCAAAGTGTCATTCTACAACCGGGTTAAATATCTTCTTTCTAAGCCGGACAAGCAGTACTAGGCAGTTTTCTAAGTCTACAACATATTTACTTATAAGCAATAGACTTGGGGGCTGGTACAGTAGGTATGGTTAAGGAAAAGTAGGATAAGTCATACCTCGGATTTTTGTTGTATCTGCTTCACCATGTCAATTTCCAGGTCATGGCTGCTATGTACTTGATTGATATAGCCAGAGACGAGCTCTCCAATACTCAAATGAGTGTAGTCAGCGATGTCCAGCTTGGCCTTTCGGCGTTCCAAATATTCCTCTTTGGCAGAGCACTTAGCCAACACAGTGGGTCTTCCCGACTCAATAAATTGAGTTTTGGTGATCTCAACTTCCGCGTCATCTGCTTTAGCCAGGCTAGGAGCCTCCGGGTTATCAGAGTCGTTGAGAACTTGCTCAGCAGGCGGGTCAGAGGTAGTTACTGGAATGTCTGGAGATGGTTCAGGCGGCGGCTTGGGAGCAGATACATCAGGAGCAGCCGTTCCGACCTCCGGTTCAGTCATGACCGGTTCTTGGGACGGCTCATTCTTTTTTGCCTTTTTGCTGGGCTTTACTTGCACACTGTGGAAAATACAGACGGGTTAAATACAAAAACATGAGTAAAATGAGGCATAAGGTAAGACAAGTTTATATTACCCGGGGGCAGTTTTGAAGGCCGGCATGTTGGATTGCATAGACTCGCCAGAGGAAGGTGAAGAATCCTGATAATTGGAGTCAGATGAATTGAGAGGTTAACGAATTAAACCCTCCAAAGGTAAAACAGAACATAAATCAAAGATAACCTCAGTCCGGCGCTTCCTGGCTACGTCAGGTAAGCCGGAGGAGAGTTATGTATCCTTGCTGGTCTGGGTCTGCCTCCGGCTCTCATGAGTCTGTTGCTTCAAAAGAAATTGAGGGTCTTGGTAAGCTAACGGATGTGAAAATCTTACTTTTCGGGTCACTCTTCGGATTTTCAGCCTCGGCAAAGGTTCTGAGTCGGAGGAGATTATAGTTACCTCTTCCTCAACGGCTTGGTTGTTTCCTGTATCCTCCTGAAAAGGAATTAATGTCAATAAAATGACGAAAAAAGAGTCAGGGGAGTTAGGAGTTACCTCTTCTTCATCGTCATCGGTGTCATCCAGTTTCAGCATATCCGAGGCGCTGGGCTTCCTCTTCCTTGAAGTTCCAGTCTTAGTGGATCTTCTTTCGGCTCTCTTTGCCGCTCTGGCTTGTTTGGCAGCCTCATGGTCATACTTGGCCTTCCAGAAGTCATTATTTGCCTATGAATAATGGTAAAGGGTTATGAGTAAAAGCAAGGTATAACACAATAAAGATAATTGTGGAGGATAATGACTCACCGCAGGGGCCGGGTTCTTCTTGCAAAAAGGTAGTAAGCCAAAGGCATTACTAACCACCGTGCCTTCTTTCAACAAAGACTGGGTCATGGCCTCCACCATATCATCTGGTAAGTCATCAGAGTTGTGACGCAATGGGTCATACTTCTCGCCTGATAAGTACACATTAAGTCGGGGTGGCGCCTTAACGGAATCACCCGCCAGGAGATCCAGACTCGGACCAAATCAACACCGTCTAAACCATTCCCCAAGAGAGATTTAATTTTCTTGATGGTGGGAGCAAGTGGAAGACGTTCAACAGCAGTCAATTTGTCCGGCAGCGGGTGGTTGGATTCAAGGCGCAAGGCGCGGAAGCCGGGTAGCAGGTTCTCATCAGCCGAAGAAGTGTCCTGGCAGTAGAACCACGTCTGGTTCCAATCCTTTGGATGACTCAGCAGTTCAGCATAAGGGAAAAGGCAGTCTCTTCGCCGCTGAATCGAGATGCCGCCAAGTTCTAGACTGGGCCTGTTGGCGTGTTCGTTCTGCCGATTTAAGTAGAACAATTCTCTAAACAAAAGTAAATTGGGCTCTTCTCCAAGGTATACTTCGCAGAAGACTTGGAAGTTGCAAATATTTGACACGGAGTTGGGTCCGATATCTTGAGGTCTGAGATCAAAGAATTGCAAAATATCCCTGAAGAATTTTGAACCGGGCGGAGCAAAACCCCTGCTCATATGATCAGTAAACACAATCACCTCCCCCTCCTTGGGTTGAGGTTTCTCCTCTAACAGGTTAGGAGCACGATAAGACATGACCTCCTTCTTGGGCAGATGGCCGGACTTCACAAACTCAGCCAAAGTGCTTTCTGTAACGATGGACTTAACCCAGTTACAGGTCATGGGAGGTTTGGGAGCCTTGGGTGCCATTGTGCAGATTGAAGCCTATGACAAAGTAAAAAAATTCCGGTTCAACTCATAACCCGGAGAAGAGCATTTTTAATTAATTCAAGATGGTGGCTTAAGAAGGGGCCTAATGACATATGATTGATTGTGCTTTCTACATTTAAGCCGCGATGACTTTCAGAAGCAGTTAAGTTATTTAAAGTCGCCGGAGGCAAGCAAGGTTGGCAATCCATATTGTCTTAAACCGACCACATGGACTACCGTGATGAAACAGATTCAATAGATGCAGTTTTTTGGCTAAGTCTGGAACAAACAGTTTTCACAGGCTGCAGCTATTATTTTGGATCAAATGGTCGCTCTGAAAAGGAAAAGTTTCTAGACCTAAAACCAGTGCAGAGAAGTTCATACATTCAAAGAAGGCCTTTAAACAAGGGGAAATAGATCTGTTTCTATTCGAGATGGGTGCAGAACAGCCACCGCAGTAGTTCTAACTGTCCAAAGATCAAAAAAGGGGCATTGGGGATAAAAACTATCAAGGGTTTGCAACGGGCGGTGATGAACACCGATGAACTCAAAGGCCGTAATGCAGATCTAGAAGCAGGGAAGGAAAAGGACTTACGGATGCAGAGCTTTTGTAGGGTTCCGTTGCTTTTCTCTGGTCAAGTCAGGTTGATGCAGCGGCCTGACTTGAAGAAGACGAGGAGATCTGCGGCGGCGGCGACAGAGCTCGAGCAGCAGAGAAACAGTGCGAGGAGGAAGACGACCGAAGAAGGAGAATGGGAAAGACCTAGGTCGCACCTATTTATAAGGAATGTCCGACTGAGACGACGCGAGAAATGAGGAGACCGAACATCATTATCCAGCGACCCTGATGCCTCGGTTTTCGGAATGGTCAGTAAAGGCAAAGATCCGCTGGAGGATATAACGGAGTAAAATATGAATTTAATTGAAGATGACGTCACGACGGGTTAACGCGGATACAGAAGATGATGTCATGGCAGGTTAAAAACCTTTGCACAGACAGATGAATGAAGGCTCATTTCTTAAGGTATTTTGAGATTGACATGAACCGGTTCAAATCAATCTGGGGCCTAATGTTGGGATATAACTATTTGTGTAAGCCGCCCGTAAGGGGCCGGGTTACGCAAAGAAGGACTCATCAGAAGAAGCCCAAGATCAAGCATGAAGATGGCGGTTCAATAAAGGGTCTAAAGCCCATAGGAGACTTAAGGCCCATAGTAATAAATCGCTATAATGGCATGACTTGTATCATAAGGTAGAATTAACTAGTCACCGAGCCGGACACTGTTTATGAGCCGGCCGGGACTCTGTAGGCCGCAAGGCGTCAACCCGTGTATATAAGGGGACGACCCGCTGGCGGCTTAGGGCAAGAAACAACTCATCGAGAACCGGGCATAGCGTATCTCGCTCCCTGGTCATCGAAACCTCAGCAATACCAACCCAACTAGACGTAGGCCTTACCTTGACCATAAGGGGCCGAACTAGTATAACTCTCTCGTGTCCTTTGTCCCGATTAACCCCTTTAAGCTTCCTAGTTGCGATGGCTCCACGACTAAGTCCTTGCAAGAGGACATCTGCCGTGACAATTCCACGACAGATACCGATGTTTTCCGTACATTTAGCACTAAATATGGACTTGACTCTGAGATAGTAGCTTCTTTTTGTGAATCTTTTGCTGCTCATATTGATATCCCTAAGGAGAAGTGGTTTAAATATCATCCTCCCATAGAAGTAAAAGTACTTGAACCTATTAAAGTTGAAGAAACGACTATCACTTATAATGATCCTATTGCTCCTACTGCTTATGCTGAGAAACCACCTTTCCCTGTTAGGATAAAGGATCATGCTAAAGCTTCAAAAGTGGTTCGTAAAAGCAATATTAGAACTTATACACCCCCTGAGCAAGTTAAAGTTGAACCTAATATTGCTGTGGTTAAAGATCTCTTGGCTGATAATATTGATGGGCGTGTTATTTACTTCTATGAGGAAACTGCTAGAATTGTTAAGCCTGGTGCTAAAGATAAACATAGACATGTGATAGGCATGCCTGTTATTTCTGTTAAAATAGGAGATCCTTGTTATCATGGCTTGTGTGATATGGGTGCTAGTGCTAGTGCAATACCTATCTCTTTATACAAAGAAATTATGCATGATATTGCACCTGCTGAGATAGAAGATATAGATGTTACAATTAAACTTGCCAATAGAGATACTATTTCACCGATTGGGATTGTTAGAGATGTTGAAGTCTTGTGTGGAAAAACTAAATATCCTGCTGTTTTTCTTGTTCTTGGTTCCCCACAAGATAGTTTTTGCCCCATTATATTTGGTAGACCCTTCTTGAACACTGTTAATGCTAAGATAGACTGCGAAAAGGATGTTGTTACTATTGGTTTGGATGATATGTCTCATGAGTTTAATTTTTCTAAATTTCGTAGACAACCCCGTGATGAGGAATTGCCTAGTAAGGATGAAATTATTGGTCTTGCTTCTATTCTTGTGCCTCCTAATGATCCTTTAGAACAATATTTGCTAGACCATGAAAATGATATGTTTATGAATGAAAGAAGGGAAATAGAGGAAGTGTTCTTTAAACAGGGACCAATTCTGAAACACAACTTGCATGTTGAAATCCTATGGGATCCTCCTCCACCCAAGGGTGATCCCGTGTTTGAGCTTAAACCATTGCCTCATACTCTTAAATATGCTTACCTTGATGAAAAGAAGATGTATCCTGTTATTATTAGTGCTAACCTTTCGGAAAAGGGGGAAGAAAAATTATTGAAAACTCTGAAGAAGCAATGTGCTGCTATTGGATATACTCTTGATGATCTTAAGGGCATTAGTCCCACTCTATGTCAACACAAAATAAATTTGGAGAAAGGCGCCGAACCAGTTATTGATCATCAACGACGGCTAAATCCTAAGATGAAAGAAGTGGTAAGAAAGGAAATATTAAAGCTCCTTGAAGTAGGTATAATTTATCCCGTTGCTGATAGTCAGTGGGTAAGTCATGTTCATTGTGTTCCTAAGAAGGGAGGTATTACTGTCGTTCCTAATGATAAAGATGAATTGATTCCACAAAGAATTATTACAGGTTATAGGATGGTAATTGATTTCTGCAAATTAAATAAAGCTACTAAAAGGATCATTACCCCTTGCCATTCATTGATCAAATGCTAGAAAGATTATCCAAACATACACATTTTTGCTTTCTAGATGGTTATTCTGGTTTCTCTCAAATACCTGTGTCAGCTGATGATCAAGCAAAGACCACTTTTAATTGCCCTTTCGGTACTTTTGCTTATAGACGTATGCCTTTTGGTTTATCTAATGCACTTGCTACCTTTCAAAGATGCATGATGGCTATATTCTCTGATTTTTGTGAAAAGATTTGTGAGGTTTTCATGGACGATTTCTCCTTTTATGGATCCTCTTTTGATGATTTCTTGAGCAACCTTGATCGAGTTTTGCAGAGATGTGAAGAAACAAACCTTGTCTTGAACTGGGAGAAATGCCACTTTATGGTTAATGAAGGTATTGTCTTGGGGCATAAAATTTCTGGAAGAGGCATTGAAGTTGATAAAGCTAAAGTTGATGCTATTGAAAAGATGTCGTGTCCCAAGGACATCAAGGGTATAAGAAGTTTCCTCGGTCACACCGATTTTTATAGGAGGTTCATTAAGGACTTCTCAAAAATTTCTCGGCCTCTGACTAATCTATTACAAATATATATACCTTTTGTCTTTGATGATGATTGTGTAGAAGCATTTGAAATACTTAAGAAAGCATTGATTTCTACACGTATTGTTTGGCCTCCTAATTGGAATTTACCCTTTGAAATTATGTGTGATGCTAGTGATTATGTTGTAGGTGCTGTTCTAGGGCAAAGAGTTGATAAGAAATTAAATGTTATTCAATATGCTAGTAAAACTCTAGACAATGCCCAGAGAAATTATGCTACTACTGAAATAGAATTTTTAGCAGTTGTATTTGCTTGTGATAAGTTCTGACCTTATATTGTTGATTCTAAAGTAACTATTCACACTGATCATGCTGCTATTAAATATCTTATGGAAAAGAAAGATGCTAAACCTAGACTTATTAGATGGGTTCTCTTGTTACAAGAGTTTGATTTGCATATTATTGATAGAAAGGGAGCTGAAAACCCCGTTGCAGACAACTTGTCTAGTTTAGAGAATGTTCTTGATGACCCACTACCTATTGATGATAGCTTTCCTGATGAACAATGAAATGTCATAAATTCTTCTCGTACTGCTTCATGGTATGCTTATTATGCTAATTACATTGTTGCTAAATTTATACCACCTAGTTTCACATACCAGCAAAAGAAAAAGGTTTTCTATGATTTAAGACATTACTTCTGGGATGACCCACACCTTTATAAAGAAGGAATATATGGTGTTATTTGACATTGTGTACCTGAGCATGAACAGGAACAGATCCTACTCAAGTGTCACTCCGAGGCTTATGGAGGACACCACGCTGGAGATAGAACTGCACATAAGGTATTGCAATCCGGTTTTTATTGGCCTACTCTCTTCAAGGATGCCCGTAAGTTTGTCTTGTCTTGTGATGAATGTCAAAGAATTGTAATATTAGTAGACGTCAAGAAATGCCTATGAATTATTCACTTGTTATTGAACCATTTGATTTTTGGGGCTTTGATTTCATGGGACCTTTTCCTTCCTCTAATGGGTATACACATATTTTAGTTGTTGTTGATTACGTTACTAAGTGGGTAGAAGCTATTCCAACTAGTAGTGTTGATCATAACACTTCTGTTAAGATACTTAAAGAAATTATTTTTCCGAGGTTTGGAGTCCCTAGATATTTAATGACTGATGGTGGTTCACATTTTATTCAGGGTGCTTTTCGTAAAATGCTTGCCAAGTATGATGTTAATCATAGAATTGCATCTCCTTATCACCCACAGTCTAGTGGTCAAGTAGAACTGAGCAATAGAGAGCTCAAATTAATTTTGCAAAAGACTGTTAATAGATCTAGAAAAAATTGGTCCAAGAAACTTGATGATGCATTATGGGCCTATAGAACTGCATATAAAAATCCAATTGGTATGTCTCCATATAAAATGGTTTATGGAAAAGCATGTCACTTACCTCTCGAACTATGATTTCAAACTGTTTAAAGAAAAATTTAAAAGATGGCATGACAAAAGGATACAAAAGCATGAGTTTAATGTAGGTGATTAGGTGTTACTATTCAACTCTCGTTTAAGATATTTTGCAGGAAAACTTCTCTCTAAATGGGAAGGTCCTTACGTTATCGAGGAGGTCTATCATTCCGGTGCCATAAAAATCAACAACTTCAAAGGCACAAATCCGAAGGTGGTGAATGGTCAAGGAATCAAACATTATATCTCAGGTAATCCTATAAACGTTGAAACTAATATTATTGAAACCATAACCCCGGAGGAATACATAAGGGACACTTTCCAGAACGTTTCATACTCCGAAAAGGAATAGGTATGTGGTACGGTAAGTAAACAGACTCCAAAATAGTTCTAATGGCAATTTTTCTCCATTTTGGAATATTTAGAAAAATAGGAAAATAAGAAGTAGTCCGGGAAGGACACGAGGCCTCCATGAGGGTGGAGGGCGTGCCCTACCCCCCTGGGTGCGCCCCCTGCCGTGTGGGCACCTCGTTCGCTCTCCGGACTTCGTTTTCTTACACGATACTTCTTTCGGTCAGTAAAAATTTATTATATAATCTTCCGAAGGTTTTGACCACGGTATCACGCAAATATCCTCTGTTTTCATTTCGAGCTATTTTTCTGACAGATCTAGATCACCATGACGTCTCCAAGCGCCCCCAAGGACAAGTTCTTCGAGAAGATCATCAACCCCTACCTCGCGGAGGTGCTGCAACACCCTCAAACCATTGAGATGCGTGATGGGTTGCTGCACATCCGCGATAATGAGGGACCAAGGAGGACCGGAAGCGTGGAGAGAGGCTCGAAGCAATGGAACAACAAGTTTTCAAGTGCGAGGGGTGGTGGAACATGGACTCAACGCCAACCACATGATGATCGCAGAGTTCAACAACAACCACAAGCTGGATGCCAAGAACATTGGGGAGACCATCTTCGAGCTTCACGAGAAGATCGAGCATCTCCAAGCCCAAATCTATGACCTGCAAAACCAAACTGCGAGTATGAATATAGATTCAAGAGGATGAGTTTGGTTGCAGATTTGAGGATCCCGGAGACTCAATCATCCTTCTATGACGGTGAGCCTATGCCTTGGAAGATGGACGACAATCTCACATCATCAACAACACCACCATCATCTTCTTCACCAGCAAGGGAGACATAATCATATGGGTATGGGCACTCCCCTTGGCAACTACCAAGCTTGGGGGAGGTGCCCCGGTATTGTATCACCATCACACTCCTATCTTTACCGTTTTTCTTAGTTCGTTCCTTTTAGTAATATCTTGATCTAGTAGAATAAAGTTTTAGTATGATTTATTTTTGAGTTTTGCTTTATGATCTTTCTATCTAATCGAGTATGTGAGCTATATAATAAAAGATTAGTGTTGAGTCAAGGGCTTGATTATTTTGCTATGATCTTGAGTGAGTAAAATAAAAGAGAAAGAATAAAAAGAAATAAAGAGATCATATTGATCTTATGGGGAGTATTGACTACACATATAAAGAGTATGATGATTAAAAGTTGTTGAGAGTTGACAAACATAGTTTTGGTCATCGTTGCAATTAATAGGAAGTAATAAAGAAAGAGAGGTTTCACATATAAATATACTATCTTGGACATCTTTTATGATTGTGAGCACTCATTAAAGTATGACATGCTAAATAGTTGATGTTGGACAAGGAAGATAACGTAGTGGGTTATGTTTTCTTATATCTAAAATAAAGTATATTGTCATGGATCATCCAACATGTTGAGCTTGCCTTTCCCCCTCATGCTAGCCAAATTCTTTGCACCAAGTAGAGATACTACTTGTGCTTCCGAATTCCCTTAAACCCAGTTTTGCCATGAGAGTCCACCATATCTACCTATGAATTGAGTAATATCCTTCAAGTAAGTTGTCATTGGTGCATGCAATAAAAATTGCTCTCTAAATATGTATGACTTATTAGTGTGGAGGAAATAAGCTTTATACGATCTTGTGATATGGAAGAAATAAAAGCGACGGACTGCATAATAAAGGTCCATATCACAAGTGGCAATATAAAGTGACATTCTTTTGCATTAAGATTTCGTGCATCCAACCATGAAAGCGCATGACAACCTCAGCTTCCCTCTACGAAGGGCCTATCTTTTACTTTTATCTCTTACCCTTATGCAAGAGTCATGGTGATCTTCACCTTTCCTTTTTACATTTTATCCTTTGGCAAGCACCTTGTGTTTGAAAGATCCTGATATATATATATATATCCAATTGGATGTAAGTTAGCATGAACTATTATTGTTGACATTACCCTTGAGCTAAAAGGTTGGGAGGTGAAACTATAAGCCCCTATCTTTCTCTGTGTCCGATTCAAACTCCGTAACCACAAGCATTGCGTGAGTGTTAGCAATTGTGAAAGACTAAATGATAGTTGAGTATGTGGAC
Source organism: Aegilops umbellulata (assembly GCA_032464435.1). Taxonomy (NCBI): domain Eukaryota; kingdom Viridiplantae; phylum Streptophyta; class Magnoliopsida; order Poales; family Poaceae; genus Aegilops; species Aegilops umbellulata. The sequence goes on along the minus strand of CP136059.1, from coordinate 268,051,358 downwards.
TTGCTGAAAAGCTCTTATATTGACTCTTTCTGATGTTATGATAAATTGTAATTGCCTCAATGACTGAGATTATAGTTTGTTAGTTCGCAATGAAGTTTCTGATTCATACTTGACATTGTGAATAAATTATTTCTTGAGCATAAGAATTCATATGACAATATATATATATATATATATATATATATATATATGTATGTATGTATGTATGTATGTATGTATGTATGTATGTATGTATGTATATGTTGCTGTTATGAGAATGATCATGATGCCCTTATGTCCGTATTTTATTTTATCGACACCTCTATCTCTAAACATGGGGACATATTTATCGTTATCGGCTTCCGCTTGAGGACAAGCGAGGTCTAAGCTTGCGGGAGTTGATACATCCATTTTGCATCATGCTTTTATATCGATATTTATTGTATTATGGGCTGTTATTACACATTATGTCACAATACTTCTGCCTATTCTCTCTTATTTTATAAGGTTTGCATGAAGAGCAAGAATGCCGGCAGCTGGAATTCTGGGCTAGAAAAGGAACAAATAATAGAGACCTATTCTGCACAACTCCAAAAGTCCTAAAACTTCACGGAAGTCATTTTTGGAATTAATAAAAAATACTGGATGAAGAAAATACCACAGGGGGGCCTGTCGGAGTAATGGGCCACGGGTAGGCCAACCCGACACCCATAACCTTTCAAGACATCGGGGCTGACTGCGCCCCTCAAGAGGCCAAGGTAAAGAGCCGCCTTCTGGAGGCTAGCTGGAGAAATAGCTGGCTTCTCGTAGACGGCCGAGTCCTGAAGGCGAGGTCATGACAAGCCGACTCCTACCAGGCAGCTCCTAGAGAAGTCGGCCCCGAGGAGTCGGCCCGCTGCACCTGCGTAGCCCATGCCCGCGTCAAGGAGGATGGGACAAAGAGATGGCTACAGTGCAGCCCATCCCCTCCCCTTCCTAGGGGCTGGCACGGCCACAGTGTGTTGTACCGACGAGGATCCCCGCCCGGCGCAGCACTGTTGCCATGCCAGCCCTGACATCATCACAAGCAGGCGGAGTCCTGCTCCCATGATGGCCTGTCGGTACGGACCCACCAGTCAACGAGAGTCCAGAAGACGATGAAGAGCTCTACCAATCGGACCCGATGGGAGTCGGCCCCTAGGAGTCAGCCTGCTCCTCCCATGGGTCCCACGCGCCATTAACCAGATGAGACAGGGAGTGGCTACAGTAATCGCCCGCCATGACGGCGGTGCTGTAGCCATGATCCTTCGACCAAGCCTGCGTCATTAGAAGCGCGGCTATAGTGATCAGCAGTCGGCAAGACCCGCAAGTGGCGGGTACGGCCTATCGGCTCCGTACCAGACCAGTCGGCAGGGCCCACCAGTCGGCGGGCCCCAGCAGTCAGCGGAAAAGCCGGCGGCCGAAGAGACTAACGGCTGGGCCCTGCGCCCAGTCATATTACCCTTGTACCCCTAGGGGTAGGCCTATATAAACCCCCCAGGGCACCCATGCAAAGGGTTCCGACCCATTAGAACTAGACCAGAGATAGAGGAAGGAGAGAGCTAGCCTTGCCTTCTCCTACCTCCAGCATACAGCTCGAGGAGCACCCTTGTACTCACTTTGCCTTAGTGATCATGCAGAGACCCCGCTGAGCAGGACAAGGGGTGTTATCTCCTAGGAGAGCACCGAACCTGGGTAAAGTACGCCGGCGTTCGTGTCTACGCCTCATCCCGCTTCCGGGCACCGGCGATGTTCTACTCGCTCCCACCATGATAAGCCATCCTTTGGCATATGTCGCACCCAACCCCTGACATTTTGCGCCCACTGTGGGGCGAGGTGCACCGTTGTCCGGAGACCTGTTCTTGACGGGAACCCTTTTCCTCCCTGGCGAGCGCAGCCAGCCCGGCACGCCAGATGGAGTCTATGCCGATGCGCTGCATGGCGCGGAAATCGCCAGCGCGGCCAGTTGCCTCGCCGATCTTGTCGGTGAGGTCCGCCTCTCCGATGAGCCCGCATCCGACGCGGGCACAAGCGGCCCCGAGAGCCTCCTCGCGGGCCTCCTCGGCCAACTCCACGTCACCGGCGAGCCTGCTGTGGACTTGGAGTCCGTAGACTCCACCGACCCGACGCTGGTCGACTCCGACACCGCGTCGCTCGACGCGTTCCCCACCACTGTGGTGGTCTACGATGAGCCGCTCCATCGCGTGGAGAGCGGAGGAAGCACCGTCACGGAGGTGTTTGTCATCGGCCACGGCAAGCACTCCGGCGGAGGTGCTCGCGACCCGCTTGATGCGGCACTACAAGACCTGACCGCGCCCATTCCCGAAGATGCTGACGCTGAGACGCTGGAGGCGCGCCGCCTTCAGCTTGTCGAAGGCGCCAAGAAGCTGGCCAGCATGAGACGCCTATCGGAAGCTTATCAGCGCGAGATGGACCGCGCTGTGGGCGGCACGCCGGCTCCCGCCGGGCCCAGCCGCCTTGGCGTGGTCCAGTAGTGCGGCGTGGCTATCGCCAACCTGTTCGGGGCAGATCGCCCCGTCTACGCCATGCCGGCGGAAAACATCCTAGCTACCCAGGCGGCAGCAGACGAGCTGGACAAGTTCGAGGGCGAAGAACGTCGTTTGATGACGGAGCGCGTTGTTTGATGACGCGGAAGGAAGCCGGCTGCCATACTAATGCGCTGCATCGGCAGAATGACGATCTGCATCCCCGCCAAGACCAAGGCACGGCATCCCGGACGCTGACTGGTGGCGTCCACGGATGGAAAGTCAAAGAGCCGGCTGCCAGTCGTAGTCGGACTCGCATCACCATAGAGCACGACCAAGACGGCCACCCAAGAGCAGTGGAACGACGGGACGACTGTCCGCCTCCTCCCCCTCGCAGGGAAAGGCGAGTCTCCCAGCCGCCTGTTGATCACCCGACACTCGGCGACCGCCTTGGCCGCCGAGAGGGAGTCGGAGAGAATGACGCCCGCCACCGGATCGACCGCCTCCACCGATCCCTGGCGCTTGAAGAAGAAGATGAGTTGGGTCCGTCGTGTTTCGGCCCCCGCATTCGAGACGAGCCCTTCCCCAGAGGGTTCACACTCCCAAGAGACACGCCCAAATACAGCGGCTCCTGAAGCCGGAAGATTGGCTAGTTGACTACTCAACAGCCATCAGCATAGCAAACGGCAACAAGCGTGTTGCCGTGAAGTACGTTCCGCTCATGCTCCAGGGCATGGCCCGGACTTGGCTGAATAGCTTGAAGCCCGGCAGCATCAACAGCTGGGTCGACTTCACCGATGCCTTCGTCCGCAACTTCACCAGCACGTACAAGCGGCCTCCCAAACCTCGCCAGCTTTCCTTGTGCGTGCAAGACCCCAACGAGTTAACTCGCGACTACCTCACGTGTTGGGCCGAGCTCCGTAACTCCTGCGAGGGCGTGCACGAGGTGCAGGCCATCGAATACTTCACTGTAGGGTGCCGAGAGGGCACCCTCCTCGAGCACAAGCTCCTCTGTGACGAACGAGAGACCCTCGACGAGCTGCTGATCATAGCAGACAAATATGCCACGGCTGACTCCTCAATGAAGGCAGAGATCCAAGTTAGTGTGTCTGGCAAGGTGGCTCCCCAGGCTGGAGACGCCAATCGGCGTCAACAGCAGAACGACCACAAGCGCAAGGCCACGCAGCCGGCTTCCACCAGCAGGCAGGTGGCAACAGTCGAAGACCAGTAGCCGGAAGGGCAGCCTCCGCCCAAACGTCAGAAAGGCGGCAAGCCCAACTGGTTGCCGGCTTTCTCATATGAGCAGACTTTGGATGCTCCCTGCAAATTCCATAGTGGTGCGAAGCCGTCCAACCACACCACTCGGAAGTGCCACTGGCTCACCAGGATCGCCAAGGGAGACGGCTGCATGCCTCCCCCGCCTGCTGGGCAGCCGCCTCCTCCTCCGCCCCAGCAGCCGGCGGTCAGACCAGTCGGCGCAATACAATACGAGTACCCAGAAGAGCATGGAGCCTATGTCGTGTTCACTAGTGTGGCCGATGATCGACGCAGCAGGCGGCTGCAGCAGCAAGAAGTAAATGCGGTAGCATCAGAGACCCCAGAGTTCATGCATTGGTCTGAGAAGCCCATCAGCTGGAGCAAAGTTGACCACCCGGAGGTGATGCCCAAGCCCGGCTCCTATGCCCTGGTTTTGGACGCCACCTTTTGCCATGAACAAGCAAGCTGCTCACTTCTCCCGAGTCCTGATAGACGGCGGCAGCAGCATTAACATCCTGTACAAGGATACCATGGAGAAATTAGGAATCAGACAGAGGCAGCTTCAGTCCAGCCGGACAGTATTCCATGGCATAGTTCCTGGCCTTTCCTGCTCACCAATCGGCAAGATTTTGATAGACGTCCTCTTTGGAGACAAAGATCATTTCCGCCGAGAGTCAGTATGGTTTGAAGCGGTGGACCTTGACAGCCCATACCATGCGTTACTTGGCCGGCCTGCCCTTGCCAAGTTCATGGTTGTCCCCCACTATGCCTACCTCAAGATGAACATGCCGAGTTCCAAGGGGATTTTGACCATAGCTGGCGACTACAAGAAGTCGTCCGCCTGCGCAGCAGAGAGCAGTCGATTAGCCGAGTCCCTCGTGACCGCGGTTGAGAAGCGACTCCTTGACCGGGTTGTGGCGATGCCAAGCAAGCGGCCAGAGATGTCGCCCGATCCCAAGGAGTCAGAAGTTGAGGGCTCGTTCAAGCCGGCCAAAGAAACAAAGAAGATACCCTTGGACCCAGAGCACCCAGAGAAGTACGCTGTCATAGGTACAAACCTCGACAGCAAATAGGAAGGCGAGCTCGTCGATTTCCTCCGTGAGAATCGGGACATCTTCGCATGGTCCCCCAAAGACATGCCAGGTGTCCCGACGGATTTCGCCGAGCACAAATTGCATGTCCGGTCTGATGCCAAGCCAGTCAGGCAGCCCTTGCGCCGCCTGTCAGAAGAAAAGAGAAGAGTCGTCAGAGAAGAAATCGCCCGCTGCTGGCAGCCTGCTTCATCATGGAGGTATTCTTTCCAGAGTGGTTGGCCAACCCGGTCCTTGTGCTGAAGAAGAACAAGCAATGGCGTATGTGTATTGATTACACCAGCCTCAACAAAGCATGCCCCAAGGACCCGTTTGCTTTTCCAAGAATCGACCAAGTAATAGACTCCACAGCTGGATGCGAGCTGTTGAGTTTTTTGGATGCATATTCAGGATACCACCAGATCAAGCTGAACCCGGCTGACAGACTTAAGACCGCCTTCATCACGCCATTTGGAGCATTCTGCTACTTGACTATGATGTTTGGCTTGAGGAATGTCGGCGCCACCTTTCAACGTTGCATGCAGAAGTGCCTCCTCAAGCAACTTGGCAGAAACGCCCACGTTTACATGGACGATGTGGTGGTGAAGACGGAGAAGCATGGAACGCTGCTAGAAGACCTCAAGGAGACCTTTGAGAACTTGCGCCGATTTCAAATCAAGCTCAACCCAGAGAAATGCGTCTTCGGAGTACCAGCCGGCCAGCTTCTTGGCTTCCTGGTCTCTGAACGCGGCATAGAGTGCAACCCTGTGAAGATCAAGGCCATTGAGAGGATGGAAGTGCCCAGCCGACTGCTGGATGTACAGAAGTTCACCGGCTGTCTGGCATCCATCAGCCGATTCATCAGTCCGCTAGGCGAGAAGGCTCTCCCCCTATACCAACTCATGAAGAAGACCACTTTTTTCGAGTGGAACCACAAGGCGGACGAAGCTTTTCTCCAGTTGAAGAAGATGTTGACTACTCCACCTGTCCTGGCGGCTCCGACTCCTAAGGAGCCCATGCTCCTATACATCGCCGCCACCAGCTGAGTGGTCAGCACAGTCATCGCCGTAGAGCGCAAGGAGGAAGGCAAAGCACTGCCAGTCCAGAGACCGGTATATTATTTGAGTGAAGTACTGTCGACCTCCAAGCAAAACTACCCCCACTACCAGAAGATGTGCTATGGCGTGCGCTTTGCCGCCAAGAAATTGAAGTCGTACTTTCAAGAGCATCCAATCACTATGGTCTGCACAGCTCCACTAGTCGAGATCATTGGAAGCTGAGATGCTTTGGGCCGAGTGGCCAAATGGGCCATAGATTTGGCCCCCTACACCATCTACTACCAGCCTCGCACCGCCATCAAGTCACAAGCGTTGGCCGACTTCCTCGTCGACTAGGCCGAGACCCAGTACTTGCCGCCAGCGCCCGACTCCACCCATTGGCGGATGCATTTTGACGGCTCCAAGATGCGCACCGGCTTGGGAGCCCGCATCGTCCTCACCTATCCCAAAGGCGACAAGCTCAAATATGTGCTGCAAATCCATTTTGCCGGCTCCAACAACATCGCCAAATACGGGGCACTCATTCACGGGCTCCGACTTGCCAAAGATCTCGGCATTCGCCGGATCCTGTGCTATGGGGACTCCGACTTGGTGGTCCAGCAGTCGTCAGGCGACTGGGATGCCAAAGATGCAAACATGGCGAGCAACAGCTTCCTCGTACAGCAACTCAGTGGATATTTTGAGGGGTGTGAGTTTCTTCATGTGCCAAGAAACGACAACGACCAAGCAGACGCCCTGGGACGAATCGGCTCCACCCGTCAAGCAATACCAACCGGCATCGCCCTTCAGCGCCTTCTCAAACCGTCTGTCAAACCATCACCAGAGCCAGATTCTATCTTCATGTCGGCTCCTCCTAAAGCAGTCGGATCCGACTTAAGAGCTCAATCAGCCAGCACGGGAGTTCTGACAGGCGGCCTGGGGGTTGCAGCAGTCGCACCTGGCCCGGGGACTGCAACGACCAGCCCAGGTGAGGGAGTCCTGGATTAGGGGGTGTTCGGGTAGCCGGACTATACCTTCGCCGGACTCCTGGACTATGAAGATACAAGATTAAAGACTTCGTCCCGTGTCTGGAAGGGACTTTCCTTGGCGTGGAAGGCAAGTTAGGCGATGCGGATACTCAAGATGTCCTACCATTGTAACCGACTCTGTGTAACCCTAACCCTATCCGGTGTCTATATAAACCGGAGGGTTGTAGTCCGTAGGAAAAACCATCATCATACACAATCATACCATAGGCTAGCTTCTAGGGTTTAGCCTCCTTGATCTCGTGGTAGATCTACTCTTGTACTACCCATATCATCAATATTAATCAAGCAGGAGTAGGGTATTACCTCCATCGAGAGGGCCCGAACCTGGGTAAAAACATCGTGTCCCTTGTCTCCTGTTACCATCGGCCTTGATGCACAGTTCGGGACCCCCTACCCGAGATCCGCTGGTTTTGACACCGACATTGGTGCTTTCATTGAGAGTTCCTCTATGTCATCGCCTTTAGGCCCGATGGCTCCTCTGATCATCAACAACGATGAGGTCCAGGGTGAGACCTTTCTCCCCGGCCAGATCTTCGTCTTCGGCGGCTTCGCTCTGCGGGCCAATTCGCTTGGTCATCTGGAGCAGATCGAAAGCTACGCCCCTGGCCATCAAGTCAGGTTTGGAAGCTTAAGCTACACGGCTGATATCCGCGGAGACTTGATCTTCGATGGGTTCGAGCCACAGCCAAGCGCGCCGCACTACCTCGAGGGGCATGATCTAGCTCTGCCTCCGAACAGTGTCCTGGAGGCCGCATACGCACCGGCTCCGACCCTTAACTCGGAGCCTGTTGCGCCAATCGAGGATGAGCAGTTGGACGTCACCTTGGGGGCTGCGATCTCAAAGGCAATTGAGCCAAACGCCAGCCCTGCACTCCGCATGACCCGTGACTCTGAGGGTCTAGACTCCTATCCGGACTCCGAACCCCCCGTGCCCCTACCAATTGAATCCGATTGGGCACCTATAATGGAGTTCACCACCGCGGACATCTTTCAGCACTCACCTTTTGGCGACATCCTGAACTCTCTCAAGTCTCTCTCTTTATAAGGAGAGCCCTGGCCAGATTATGGTCAGCAAGGATGGGATACGGACGATGAAGAAATTCAAAGCCCACCCACCACCCACCTTGTAGCTACCGTCGACGACCTAACCGACGTGCTCAACTTTGACTCCGCAGACATCGACAGCATGGATGACAATGCAGGAGATACCGATGAACCAACGCTCATAGGGCATCGGACAGCCACCTCATCTCATGATGTGTACATGGTGGATACCCCTAAAGGAAATGACAACGAGGAAAAAGAGGATGGAACGGGAGATAGACCCCCCGGAAAGCAATCAAAGCGTCGGCATAAACGCCGACCAAAGCCCCGCCTCGACAAAAACCCAGCCATAGAGCAGGACAAGCCGGTAGACGACAAGCAAGCCTTAGAGCAGCCGTCCGAACAGGGCAACACGGATAGAGAAACCGAAACTCCCTCCCCCGGCGAAAACGGCATTCCGGACAACCTTACGCCGGATAAATCCATGGAGCAGAAGAGTCTCCATAAGAGGCTCATTGCAACTGCACGCAGCCTGAAAAAGCAGAAGCGGAAGCTAAAGACAGCGGAAGATGCACTCTGCATTAGATGGAATAAAGTAATCAACACCGCAGATAGGTACGGCGACAGTCGCCGTACTAAAAGCTATCCAAAGAGAAAGCTACTGCCCGAATTCGACGAAGAGGCCCTAGAGCCCTCGCATTCAAAAAATAAGAAAGCCATACGGTCGGATAGACGACCCCATAAAGCGGCAAGTGGCGCCGAACTTAAATCGGTATGCGACCCACCAAAGGATTCGCATCATGGCCCAGCCAGGTCCATTTATGGGCCAAGAAAGCAAGCTCTTGTAAGAAATGCAAAAAAGCCATCGTCAGAATCCGGCACACCCAAATACAGGGGCGCCGCACATCCCCTATGTTTAACCGATAAGGTTCTGGACCACGAATTTCCCGAAGGATTCAAACCCGTCAACATAGAGGCGTATGCTGGAACAACAAACCCCGGAGTCTGGATTGAGGACTACATCCTCCATATACATATGTCTAGAGGACATGATCTCCACGCCATTAAATATTTACCCCTTAAGCTTAAAGGGCCAGCCCGGCACTGGCTTAAAAGCCTTCCCAAAAACACAATTGGAAGTTGGGAAGAGATCGAGGATGCTTTCCGAGCAAATTTTCAAGGGACCTATGTCCGCCCTCCGGATGCAGACGATCTTAGTCACATAACTCAACAGCCCGGAGAATCAGCTCGGCAGTTCTGGAATAGATTCCTTACTAAAAAGAATCAGATAGTCGATTGTCCGGACGCCGAAGCCTTAGCAGCTTTCAGGCATAATGTCCGAGACGAATGGCTCGCCACACACCTCGGCCAGGAAAAGCCAAGAACAATGGTCGCACTCACAAGCCTCATGACCCGCTTTTGCGCAGGAGAGGACAGTTGGTTGGCAAGATGCAGCCCCAGCAACCCAAGTACATCCAAAACTAGGGATGGAAACGGAAAACCGCGACGCAATAAGGATCGTCGCCGAACTAAAGAAAAAAGTCCGAAGAGCACGGCAGTCAACGCCGGATTCGAAGGCTCGCGACAAAATCAGACAAAACCACCCCTCCAGGATAATAGGGATGATCCGTCCAACTTAAATAGAATCCTGGACAGGATATGTCAGATACACAGTACTCCGGGGAAGCCTGCTAACCATACCCACAGAGATTGTTGGGTTTTCAAACAATCCGGCAGACTCAATGCCGAACACAAGGGGCTCGACACACCAAGCGAAGACGAGGACGAACCCCAGAAGCAGAGCACCAGGAGACAAAAGAACTTCCCACAAGAAGTAAAAATGGTGAACTTACTTCACGTAACAAAACGTGTGGCACCCATAAAGGTACACACAATACGACCTATCCCCAAGGGGTCCCGCCACTGGTTATTAAAACCAATCACCTTCGATCAGCTAGACTATTCTAGAAATATCAAAAACGCAGGCTGGACTGCCCTGATACTCGACCCAGTAATTGGCGGATTCCAGTTTTCAAATGTCCTTATGGACGGCGGCAGTGGACTAAACCTGATATATCAGGATACAATCCATCACATGGGGATAAAACCAGCAAGAATCCGCCGCAGCAAAACCTCCTTTCAAGCGGTAGCACCTGGTCCGGACACCCATTGTATGGGTTTTCTCCGACTCGAAGTTATATTCGGCTCTGCCGATAACTTCTGTCGCGAAAAGCTGACCTTCCATGTCGTCCCATTTTCAAGTCGCTATCAAGCACTACTGGGATGCGAAGCTTTCGCTCGCTTTAACGCAATACCGCACTATGCATATCTCACGCTTAAGATGCCCGGTCCACGAGGCATCATCTCTTTGAACGGGAAGCACTAGAGTGCGCCTCCCCCAAGCGGAGGACTGTGCGGCCACTTAGACAGCCGCACAATAAAATGGCCTCACCAGCCAAAAAACTTTTCAACATAGGTCATTAAAGGCCACGAACGCGGAATAGACGAGTTCGGCACAAGTCCATCATTAATGCAGGCCTAGAGGCCATATACCCTCGTACTAGGGGCTACACGCAGAGACAATAAAGCTCAATTTTACATTTTACTTTATACTTCATTTATTTTAAAACCTTTTGTTCAGCACGACCCGTTTTCAATTTAGTTCCTCTCTTTTACAGATGAACGCCGTGCGGCGCCTGTCCAGGATACGGCACAACGGAGACACAGGCACAGACGTGCAGTAGGGACCCGTCCTAAAGGATTCTTTTCAGATTAAGACCCTGCGTAAACCTTTTTTACTGTCTCTTGTTGCAACACATCCCCTGGTTTTTTCCGATATAACCAAGGAGGAGGCTGGCGTCTTGGCATGTGGCCACGTCAGAATTTTTTGCACGTACCTGGACACTAGGGGCTTTTTTAGCAAAGAGTGTTGTTTAGCCCGCACTCGTAAAGACCGAACACCTTAGGGAGTGTTCGGCGTCGCGAGTTTTGGCATTATATGCATCAGCTCCGAATCATGTCTTTGGTCAAATGTTGGGTTGCGCGGCTCCTGAGTTCGGCTACCTTACGTTCCACTCTATCGGCTAAGGTAGCACCAGGAGAACTACTGCGATTGTGCCCCGGTTCGGCCGGGCGAGCACCTCAGTAGAGAAAGCCGAAAACTTACTGTCATGATGTAGCGTGAGACTGGTCAGCCACTCGATGACCTATTGGAATCTATCGAATTCCTCCGCTTTAACGAAGGGCCGCTTCCCGGTCAGGCACATACGCGCCCCGAACTCGGGCGAGCGCAGTCGCCACTAATGGGCTACCTAAATAGTCCCATTGTCAAGCTCCTATGGCTAAGTGGAAGTGTTAAAGTATTATAGTCCGGTTGCCTGGCCCGCTACGCTATCACCTCCTTTGTAGGACCAAGACGTTGGGTTAAGTGTGAAAATGTGTCTTCTGCAAGCACCCCCGCACTATGTGCGTGGGGGTTGAACCCAACGACTGCAATCTTTCAGATTTTATACATATATTTTAAACGGCCGCACAGGAGGTGTTCACAATACTTGAAGGCACAAGTATAAAAAGGCCACTACAGTTCATCAAAATATTACTTCATCATTACATATGCTATAATAACATAGCATCCTTCGAGCACTGCATCTCTGTTACACGAGCGCCTTCAAGGACTTCCTGAAAATAGTGCTCGGAGGACACTCGGCTTTTATCCGAATCTCGGGACGCAATAACGGTGGTCTCCATCTCTGCCCAGTATGTATTGACACGGGCAAGAGCCATCCTTGCACCCTCTATACACGCCGACCTGTTCATTGCATTAATGCGCGGCACTGCATCAAGGAATTGCTGCACCAAGCTAAAGTAACTCTTCGGCTCCGACCTCCCCGGCCACAGATGACCCATGACATACTTCATGGCGAGTCCGAACAACCTATTAAGTTTGGCCCATTGAGCCAAACGATCGTCCACTGCCAGTGGACGCTCTGGATTGTGAAATTGCGACCAGAACAGTTTTTCCACTTCACGATATTCCAGATCTCGGAAGTGTTCGGTCGCATCAGCAGCACTCGCAGCCAAATCTAGATAGGTGTCCTCCACACTCCACATCCGGTCCAACGGAGCAAACTTCGGATCGCAAAATTTTCTCCGCGGCATGAAGGGCTTTCCAGCCGCAATCTGTTCGGCCTGACGCAGCTCCTCCTTCGCAGCTCTCATCGCAGAGCGCGCGTCCTTGGCATCAGCAACGGCCTTCTCTAGGACCGCCTGTCTCGCCTGGTCTTCTTTCTCAAGAACTCTGCAACGGTCTGCAGTGCTCTTTAACTTTTCGGCCATACTGGCCATCTCTTCCTTGCTTCGGCAATGAGCAGCCTGTTCGGCTCTCAGCTCTTCAAGGGCCTTCTTGGCAGCCGCATCACTTCTCCTGGCTTGATCTTTAGCTCGGGCAAGTTCTGCCCTAAGACTCTCCACGACGGCCACACCATCTGCGTCAAGCACACATATCGTAAGACACTGGCATAAAACTCTTCTTACCTAATGCTGCCTGAGGAATCACATACCTTGAGCCTCATCCAACCGCTTGTTGACAAGCGCGATGTCGGCATCTGCCACGTCCAGTTGCCGCTTTAGTTTGGCAAAACCAGCAGTTCGGCTTGATTCCGGACACCCTGCAGCCTACATTAAAAGGCGACATTTTAGACCCGGGATTATAATCCTCCGTGTGCCGTCATTTCTTGACGACATGCAGAGTATCAGGGGCTACTATCTACATAGGGCGCATCTTATTTACGCGCAACTAACAAAAGTGCACATTATCTAATGTACCTCGAAACCCGTCAATAAACTTTCGACGGCCACACGCAATCCGCTCTCTGCGGAAGAAATCTTTTCAATCACCGTGCCCATTAATGCACGGTGCTCCTCTGAAATAGAAGCTCGCCCTAGCAGAACCTTTAGCTCCTCCGGCCGAGCACCAGAAGGTGCCGGACTCGTCCCATCACCTCTTTCGAAGGCCGGACGCGGAGAACTTCGGGGGGGCCCATAGCTATCTTCCGCCCTTGCCGGACTCAAAGAAACCCTCCGTGACGACACCTCAGGGTCGCCCGCCTCGTTAGGCGGCACAGCAGAAGGAGGCGTCCCGCTCTCCATCATCTCCGGAAGAAGATCCCCTGAAGACGAGCTCTGCTGAGAAGGGCTGAGGTCCGAACTACAAGGTAAAAATTCGGTTAAATTTCTCAGATATAAATCACGGATTTCCCTCATCCCTCGAAAGGAAAATCTTTCTCTACTTACGGCTCGCTGGAGGGCTGATCTCCTTGAGTACATAGTCCGGCCGAGGAACTCCCTGGCGTCGGACCCTCTGATGAGGATCTTTTCCCCCGCTTCGAGACCACAGTCTTCGAATCGTCAGAGGCGGCTCTCTTCTTTCCCCTAGGAGAGGAATCGTCGATTCCTCCCTTCGGAGCAGCCTCCTTCGAGGAGGCCATAGTTTCCTTGTCCTCCCCCTTACTTCCCTCCAAAGGCACTACCTCCAGCATCCTGACTAGCACGGGATCCGGCCTAGTTTCGGGAAGGGGAGCCGGACACCCGATCAGCTTCGCCTTCGCTATCCACTACTATTTAAAAGGGGAGCTCTTTTAAGGGCAAGTTCATGATAATTATACGGATAGAAGGTCCGGGCACAAGGTTACTTACTTGAGTATCCGGGCGATTATGGCTTAGGCCTGCATCCTCGGTTAAAGCCGGACACACTTCTTGTGATCCGAAGAACAGTTTATACATCTCCGCGGGCGTCGCGCTCATAAAATCCCGGAGAGCTCGTGGTCCCTCTGGATTGAACTCCCACAGGCGAAGGGGGCGACGTTTGCCGGGCAGTGTCCGGCGAATCAGCATGACCTGCGTCACCTTGACCAGGTTGAGGTCTCCTTCCAAGAGATCCTTAATGCGGCCCTGCAGCAAGGGTATGTCTTTGGGCAAACCTCAATCTAACCCTCTGTTGATCCACGACGCTAGCCGTGGTGGGGGACCCGAGCGAAAGGCAGGAGGCGCCACCCATGTGGTGCCCCGGGGAGCGGTGATATAAAACCACTCTCGTTGCCACAAGCCTAGCTCCTCTTGAAAAGAGCCCTCAGGCCATGGAGCATCGGCATTTTTTCTTATAACAGCTCCTCCGCACTCTGTGTGCCGTCCCTCGATCATCTTCGGCTCCACTTTGAAGGTCTTGAGCCATAATCCGAAGTGAGGGGTAACATGGAGGAACGCTTCACACACGACGATAAACGAGGAGATATGGAGGATGGACTCCGGAGCTAAATCATGAAAATCCAGCCCGTAATAAAACAACAGTCCCCTCACAAAGGGATCCATGGGGAAGCCCAACCCTCGAAGGAAGTGAGACATGAACACCACACTCTCGCCGGGCTGGGGACTAGGAATAACCTGTCCTTGAGCAGGCAACCTATGCGAAATCTCGCCGGTCAGGAACTTAGCCTCCCTCAACCTTAATACGTCCTCCTCCATGACGGAGGAAGGCGTCCATCGACCTTGAAGGTCAGAATCGAACATTGTCGAAGGTCCGAAGCGCCTGGAATCTAGAGCATGGGGTGTTGGAACTCGAGGCGACAGGCGAACTCGTTTGAGATTAAGAAAAGGAGCGAGGCCTTGGTCTCTTTACAAGAGGCTGAATACCAAGAGCCCTCCCCGTAACCGTTTTGGACTCGCCTTTAATCGAGGGAATGTGCTAACGGGCACGATTGGGTTACCCACGTCCGTATTGATGAGAATCCCGTAAAAGGGGCACACGATCTCTGCTTTGACAAGACGTGCCAAGGAAACCGCCTCGCTAAACGTGCTGAGGTGGAAAAGTGGAAACAATTTGTATAAAGAGCTTGGTCGTGGTGTGATGACACACTGCGGAATACGTCAGCAGATTTGATTTGTGTTAATATTATCCTCTCTATGGCAATATGTGGAAACTTATTTTGTAGAGCCGGACACTATTCTTGGTGTCTACAATCTTCTATGAAGAACTTGGAGGAGGAACCCGCCTTGCAATGCCGAAGACAATCCGCGCGCTGGACTCGTCGTCATTGAAGCCTGGTTCAGGGGCTACTGAGGGAGTCCTGGATTAGGGGGTGTTCGGGTAGCCGGACTATAACTTCGCCAGACTCCTGGACTATGAAGATACAAGATTAAAGACTTCGTCCCGTGTCCGGAAGGGACTTTCCTTGGCGTGGAAGGCAAGTTAGGCGATGCGGATACTCAAGATCTCCTACCATTGTAACCGACTCTGTGTAACCCTAACCCTATCCGGTGTCTATATAAACCGTAGGGTTGTAGTCCGTAGGAAAAACCATCATCATACACAATCATACCATAGGCTAGCTTCTAGGGTTTAGCCTCCTTGATCTCGTGGTAGATCTACTCTTGTACTACCCATATCATCAATATTAATCAAGCAGGAGTAGTGTATTACCTCCATCAGAGGGCCCGAACCTGGGTAAAAACATCGTGTCCCTTGTCTCCTGTTACCATCGGCCTTGACGCACAGTTCGGGACCCCCTACCCGAGATCCGCCGGTTTTGACACCGACACCAGGGACTTCAGAACTCGGCTCGGGGACTGCACCAATCGGCCCAGTGACTTCAGCGACCTAGCAAGCGGCTGCCGACTCCAACCCGCCGCCTCCCGGCCCAGCCGCCCTTGTCCAAGTTGCAGTCCTGACAGTTGCAGAAGTCGCAGCACCTTCATGGGCCCAGCCCATCCTCAGTTTCCTGGTGAACAAAGAGCTGCCAACTGATGAGATCTCGGCCCGGCAAGTGGAACGTCGGGCAGCAGCCTACACCATAGTCAACAGAGAGCTCGTGAGGCGTAGTGTCACTGGTGTCTACCAGCGCTGCGTGGAGCCGGAGCAAGGCCAAGCGATTCTCAAAGACATCCATCAAGGCGAGTGTGGCCACCACGCGGCTTCAAGAGCACTTGTCGCCAAAGCCTTCCGCCATGGTTTCTTCTGGCCGACTACTCTTGAAGACGCCAAGGATTTGGTCCAAAAATGCAAAGGGTGCCAGAAGTTCCGTTCCAAGCCACATCAGTCGGCTTCTGCGCTCAAGACTACTCCCATCGCCTGGCCCTTTGCTGTCTGGGGCGTGGACACGGTGGGACCATTCAAACCAGCGCGAGGCGGCATGACCCATCTACTTGTCGCGGTGGACAAGTTCACCAAGTGGATAGAAGCCAAAACCAATCAAGAAGTTGAACGGTCCGACTGCTGTGACTTTCATCTCCGACATCACCATCAGATACGGCATACCGCACAGCATCATCACTGACAATGGCACAAACTTTGCCAAAGGCGCCTTGGCCCATTTCTGCGCGACGCAGGGCATCCGACTGGACTTAGCGTCCGTTGCCCATCCGCAGTCAAACGGACAAGTAGAGCGAGCAAACGGCCTCATCTTTTCTGGCATCAAGCCTCGACTGGTCGAGCCTCTGGAGCGTTCGGCCGGCTGTTAGCTCGACGAGCTGCCAGCCATCCTCTAGAGCCTGCGCACAACTCCAAACAATTCAACCGGCTTCACACCCTTCTTCCTCGTCTACGGTGCCGAAGCCGTCATCCCAACGGACATAGAATTCGAATCCCCTCGAGTTACCATGTACACCGAAGAGGAGGCAGAAGAAGCACGTCAAGACGGCGTCGATCTGCTGGAAGAGGGCCGGTTGTTGGCACTCAGTCGGTCCAGCATCTACCAGCAGAGCCTGCGCCGATACTACAACTGGAAGGTCAAGCCGAGATCTTTCCAAGAGGGAGACCTTGTGCTCCGGCTGATCCAGCGAACAGCCGGTCAGCACAAGCTCTCAGCGCGTTGGGAAGGCCCCTTCATCATCAGCAAAGTGCTAGGCAATGACTCCTACTACCTGATCGACGCTCAGAAGCCTCGAGCATGTAAGAGGGACAACTCCGGCAAGGAGATGGAGCGGCCGTGGAATGCAAATCTCCTCCGAATATTTTATAGTTAATGCAGTATGTACCATGTTACCTTTTGTATTAAGTACGAAGACTCCGGGGCCCCCGAGATGAGCTCAGGGACTACCCTCTTTTATCTATATGATAAGAATTATGCCCAAAGTATGTTATTTTTTATACCGCTTGGCACCGGGTCTGACTAGTCAGCCCGGGGACTTGCCGCCTTGCACTATGAAATGCTTCCTGCAGCTGGACAAGTAATGTGTGGCACCTGAGCCGTCTCCTGCCAGAAGCCGCAGCTCGCAGAGCGACTGGACGGTGGGCAGGAGTAAGGTAGAAAGGGTGCCCACATGAAAAATGGTTAAGGACACAAGCATGGGCATAGTTTAAGACGGCTTCCCGCCTCTTACGACCGACTGTTGAGCAGCCGGCTCACCGTGTTCTACTTAACTTGCCAAAGAACTCTAAACGGCTAAGTACTTGCCTTCCCAAAAGAAGCTAAGTACTTGACCCAGCAACAGTCCGCAGAGCGGCTGTCTGGCTGGCAAGACGGCAGCCAAGGGAAGGCGGCAAAGGAAAAGCCAAAAGAGCAATAAGCAATAAAAGATAGAACTCGGAATATATTTACATAGCAAAGGCCCTTGGCTAATCTTCAAACAGAAGTTCAAGATACACCCCGCGGGTGGAATTGTGCGAAATTAATAAAGTTCATCGAGGCCGATAAGCAGGTATAAACAAAGGTAAAGTGGCAGCCTAGGAAGCAGCAGGCGGGCTTGGTGGAATGGCGGAATCAGCGGCGCCGGCTGGTGGAGCAGCCGGCTGGGCAGTCTCCCCTTGGTCGCCTCCAGTGGTAGCCGGCTCGGTCGGGCGTGGCTCATTGCTGGAGGAGCGGTCGAGCTGAGGCTGGCCGTCCGCTCCGACCTCTGGCGCCTCCCCTTCACCTTCCTCCTCCGCCCCGCCTTCTTCCTCGCCACTGGAGTCGATCACCTCCGTTGAATCCTCGTCGTCATCTGGATTCATCCTGAACCATTCCGGCGGCGCCTCATCGCCATTCTCAGCCTGCTTCGGAACAAAGACGCTGGTGTCGGTGTACACGGGGATCGACTCCGCGCGCTTGACAAGATCATCTTCCATGACCGCCAACTCCGACTGAGCTTCTAGCCGGAACGTGGCTAGTTGGGCTAGACTCAGCCCAGGATACCACGCCTTGACGAACTCTAAGGCCCGGCACGCTCCAGCCCGGGCCAAAGAGTCCTTCCAAGCCTCAAGGCGACCAGCCGCTACCTCCAGCCAGTCGGCAGTCCGATTGGGGGTGCGCGGTGCCTGCATGTCCGGCCACAGGGCGGCGATCACCTGGGCGCCGACACGTTGAAGCCGGCGCAGCATCCGGTGAGCCGGCCGAAGACGAGCCTCAATGCTCAGGATCTGCTCGTCAAGGGTTCGGGGGGCGTCAGTGGCGATCTTCGTGCCATCCACCCTCCGCCCTTCACAATCAGCCTCGATGGCCTGGTTGGCGGCGTTCGAGTGGCCAGGGAAGAAGTCTGCCAAGACAGGAAAGCAAAGAGCCAAGTTAAATATTAGAAGCCGGCTTGACCAACAGCCGGCAGCTCAAAGAAGAAAAGTGAGGGGAGGCTCACCATCGACGAGATCCTCGATCTCATGGAAGCCGGAGGCCAGCATCGCCTCCTTGTCGGTCCAGGAGGAGCGCTCGGACGCGAATTCGGCAAGGAGGGAGGTCTCCTTGTCCTCTGCCTCTTTCTAGGTCTTTTTTAGCAGCTCCTTCTGTTCTGCCAGCTGCGTGACCAGCCGGTCGCGCTCCTCTGCCAGCTTGCCGCACTCCTCCTCCTTGGTGCGCGGGGCAGTGTTGGCCTCGCCCAGCTGCTGCTGCAGGGTGGCGTTGGCCTCTGTAGAAGAAAGAAGAGAACAAGGTGTTAGTTACCAACAAGGAAGGATAGTCACCGAGGAGATCCGGCCCGACTGCTCAGCAGTCGGCCCGAATCTCGGGGACTACAGCCCACGGGCGCGCCAGCGCGCCCTCGCGAAGAAAGAGTCATCTACAGAAAAAAGATTAGTCGCCTGGGAGATCCGGCCCGACTGCTCGGCAGTCGGCCCGAATCTCGAAGACTACAGCCCGTGGGTGCACCAGCGCGCCCCCGCAGAGAAGGAAGAGGACTCATTCCAGCTTTCCGACAAGTCGGCGGTCCGCTTGGCCAGCTCCTCGACGTTGGCGTTGAAGGTGGTCACGCGAAGATTGTGGTAGTCCTGTGACAAAATTTCAGACAAGTGTTAGTACTTGGAACTCGCCGATTAGAGTTCCGAGCCGCCTGCTCAGCAACCGGCCCGAAACTCGGGGACTACACCCAGTGGGTGCACTGGCGCGCCCCCACCGAGAAGAACAAGAAACAGAAACAAAGAAGAAGGGAACGTACCCGGATGTCTTCTCGCGATGCCAGATGCGCCTTGGTGCAGTTCTTGATGGCATCGCCCTCGGCTCGGATCTTGGCTTGGACGTCCAGAAGTGCCCGGTTCAATGGGCTCGTCCCGCCTCCCCGCACACACCCTATGGGCACGGCGCTCGTCGCCTCGGTGTCCGGGATCGTGGAGCTCGCAGCGCCGGTCTCTAGAGGGCGCGGCGCCGAAGCCGCCTTCACGAGACGGCGACGCGTCGGTGTGCCGACCTGGAGAACTAGGCCCGCCACCACCTCGTCTTCAGTCGGCGGCACCGGCGGGTCCGCCGGCTGCCCGCCTTGCACGCTCCCAGATGGCGGCGGTGGCGGCACGATCACGTCCGGCATGGCGGTGTCGCCGCCATCCCTCTCCATGACCGGGTTCTCACCGCTGGCCTCCCAAGTCTGCGCCATGAACTCCGGAGGTGGCAGCGCGGAGTTCAGAGGAATAACAAAAACCGCCGACTGGCGGTGCGCGGCTTCTTCAGCTCGCTTCTTCGCCGCGTCGGCGGCCTCAGCCTCCGCCAGTTTCTTCTTGGCGGCGGCCTCCGCCTTCTCCAAGCGGGCGGCTTCCTGCTCTTCACGCACCTCTTGTGCATTCCGCTCTGTCGCCTCCCGGAGGTCGGCGGCGGGGTCAATCCACCGAGTAGTGGTGGAAGTCTCCGCCGACCCCACGATGGAGGCGGCAGCGACCTTGTCAAGAGAGAGGGGGGCCCTGGACCCAAGGGCGACAAGCAACCAAACTCAGACAAGATCAACAGAAGAAAAAATGAAAGCGCAAGAAAGGTAGCACTTACGCAGAGACCAGCGGCGGCTTCTTCACCTCCTTGCGGAAGTGGTTGGCCTTTGCGGCCGCCTTGTCCCGCTTGGTCACCGCGGCCGAGCCCTTGGGTTTGTTTGGCCAGCTGCCGAACATGCTCGACGCAGCCCTGCACTTCTTCGCGCCGCCTTGGGCGTCCGGTGCGGCAGAAGAGCTCGCACCGGGCTGGCCGGCCCCTGGCTGGTGGCGCGGGGCGACCTCCTCCGCGTCGTCATCAGGTCAGTCCTCGAGACTGGCCTCGAGCCTCGGGCCGCCCACTTAGCCGCCTCCTCCCTCGGTGTCGTCCTCCAAGGCCGCCGCCCCCAAGTCGGGGTCGTCGACGTCGCTCTCCGCCTGGTCGGGGAGGAATTCGCGGGCCAGCCCCACGGTGCCGGCTGCTGGCTAGAGGAGGGGGTTCTGACCAAAGCCGATTGGACAAGACGGACTCGGCGGCAAAGAAGTCAAAGAAAAAGAGAAAAAGAAACAACTCACCATGGGCGGAGGGTTGGCGCGTGAATACGGCTCCTTGCCGAACTGCCACTCTTCCATGAGCTCGCAGTTGGCAACATAGTTCACCATGTAGGCTACCTCTACGTGAGGCATCTCCTTGGTGCACAGCCGACTCGGGTCCCGATGCCCGCTCATCTGGCAGATTATGTGGGGGCGACCTTGGAGTGGGAGCACTCGACGCGCCACAAAGGCGGCCAGCAAATCCGGCCCACTCAGGCCCTCCGACTGCGTCAGCACTCGGAGTCGCGCGATGGCGCCGGCTCCTGCGGGCGTCAGCGTCCTGGCCCGATACGACCAGTTGGGCTGCCTCCCAGCCGGCGGGCCGGCCACGTAAGCCGGCAGATTGACCCAGTCGCCCTTCGCAAAGACGCTCTTCACGTAGAAGTACGGCCGCTGCCACATCTTCACCGACTTTATCAGCGTGATGGGGAGAAACGGGTTGTCGGCCCCAGACCTCCGCACGGCGATGAACGCGCCGCACTGAGCCGGCACGCCTGCGGCTTGGGTGCCGAGCTTGGAGTAGAAGAACTCCCCCCAGAGCTCGATGGTGGGGAGAACGCCGAGGAAGCCTTCGCACAAGGCGACGAAGGCGGACAGCAGGACCACCGTGTTGGGGGTGAGGTGGTGCGGCTGGAGACCGTAGAATTCAAGAAAGGAGTGGAAGAAGCTGCTCGCTGGTAGGCCAAGGCCGCGTAGGCAGTGCGAGTGGAAGACGACCCGCTCGCTCTCCTCCGACGCCGGCGAGATTTCCTTCTTCGGCGCGAGGCGGACCCTCACGAAGTCCTTGCCAGGAAGCCGCCGTGTCTTGTGGAGGAAATCAATGTGATCATCGTGGACCTCCGAACCGTCCCAGGTGCCGGAGCGCACCGCGGGGGACGTGGCGGCGGAAGAAGAGCTCATCGGGAAAAGATCACCACGGCGCTCAGCGTAGCTTGGGGCGCGGCGGCGAGAGGAAGAAGAAGAGGAAACAGTGAGGAGGAGGGGCACGCGTGCTCTGCCGCTCCCCCTCCTCCCCCTACTTATAGAATAGTGGGCTGCGAAGCCGAGGGGGCGGTTGTGGGATCTACTGCACCCACTACCCCACGCCCCCCACGTTTATCGCACAAAGGTACTGCGTGCAGTAGCTCCGCGGGAACCTCAACCGCCCACCCCGGCCGCAGCGGATCCGCTCGGGTGCCGAGGCGTGTCCTGTCGCGCGCGTGGGTAGGCAGACTAGCCAAGCCGCTCGTCGCCACGTGACAGGCCCGAAAGGGGCAGCGGCATGGAAGCTTAGTTAGCACGCCACTTGGATCCCGCCGAGGCGTTCGAAAATTTTGGACAAGTCAGATTAGGCGAGTCCGACTCCTGCCAGTCAGCCCGACGGAAGTCCAACGAAGTTTCGCCTCAAGCACTCGGAGAAAGGAAGCTGCTGAGGCTCCTCGACCAGCCACCCGCGGCGCCTCACCAGCTTCGGGGACTACTATCGGAGTAATGGGCCACGGGTAGGCCAACCCGACACCCATAACCTTTCAAGACATCGGGGCTGACTGTGCCCCTCAAGAGGCCAAGGTAAAGAGCCGCCTTCTGGAGGCCGGCTGGAGAAATAGCCGGCTGCCCGTAGACGGCCGAGTCCTGAAGGCGAGGTCATGACAAGCCGACTCCTACCAGGCGACTCCCAGAGAAGCCGGCCCCGAGGAGTCGGCCCGCTGCACCTACGAAGCCCATGCCCGCGTCAAGGAGGATGGGACAAAGAGATGGCTACAGTGCAGCCCATCCCCTCCCCTTCCTAGGGGCTGGCACGACCACACTGTGCTGTACCGACGAGGATCCCCGCCCGGCGCGGCACTGTTTCCATGCCAGCACTGACATCATCACAGGCAGGCAGAGTCCTGCTCCCACGATGGCATGTCTATACGGCCCAAGGACGATGGGCCCCACCAGTCAACGAGAGTCCAGAAGACGGTGAAGAGCTCTACCAATCGGACCCGACGGGAGTCGGCCCCTAGAAGTCGGCCTGCTCCTCCCATGGGTCCCACGCGCCATTAACCAGACGAGACAGGGAGTGGCTACAGTAATCGCCCGCCATGACGGCGGTGCTGTAGCCATGATCCTTCGACCAAGCC
This sequence comes from Aegilops umbellulata, assembly GCA_032464435.1. NCBI lineage: Eukaryota > Viridiplantae > Streptophyta > Magnoliopsida > Poales > Poaceae > Aegilops > Aegilops umbellulata. Next base: position 268,028,598 of record CP136059.1, on the reverse strand, counting down.
TGCGTCATTAGAAGCGCGGCTATAGTGATCAGCAGCCGGCAAGACCCGCAAGCGACGGGTACGGCCTGTCGGCTCCGTACCAGACCAGTCGGTGGGCCCCAGCAGTCAGCGGAAAAGCCAGCGGCCAAAGAGACTGACGGCTGGGCCCTGCGCCTAGTCATATTACCCTTGTACCCCTGGGGGGTAGGCCTATATAAACCCCCCAGGGCACCCATGCAAAGGGTTTCGACCCATTAGAACTAGACCAAAGATAGAGGAAGGAGAGAGCTAGCCTTGCCTTCTCCTACCTCCAGCATACAGCTCGAGGAGCACCCTTGTACTCACTTTGCCTTAGTGATCATGCCGAGACCCCGCAGAGCAGGACTAGGAGTGTTATCTCCTAGGAGAGCCCCGAACCTGGGTAAAGTACGCCGGCGTTCATGTCTATGCCTCAACCCGCTTCCGGGCACCGGCGACGTTCTACTCGCTCCCACCATGATAAGCCATCCTTTGGCATATGTCGCACCCAACCCCCGACAGGGCCACACCCTGGCCACGAGGGTGGGAGGCGCCCCTACCCCCTGGGCGCGCCCCTGCCTCGTGGGCCCCCAGGTGGCCCTCCGGTGCCCATCTTCTGCTATATGAAGTCTTTCGTCCGAGGAAAAATCATAAGCAAGCTTTCGGGAAGAAACTCCGCCGCCACGAGGCGGAACCTTGGCGGAACCAATCTAGAGCTCCGGCGGAGCTGTTCTGCCGGGGAAACTTCCCTCCGGGAGGGGGAAATCATCGCAATCGTCATCACCAACGCTCCTCTCACTGGGGGGCAATCACCATCAACATCTTTACCAGCACCATCTCCTCTCAAACCCTAGTTCATCTCTTGTATCCAATCTTTGTCCCAAAGCCTCAGATTGGTACCTGTGGGTTGCTAGTAGTGTTGATTACTCCTTGTAGTTGATGCTAGTTGGTTTATTTGGTGGAAGATCATATGTTCAGATCCTATATGCATATTAATACTCCTCTGATTATGAACATGAATATGCTTTGTGAGTAGTTACGTTTGTTCCTGAGGACATGGGAGAAGTCTTGCTATTAGTAGTCATGTGAATTTGGTATTCGTTCGATATTTTGATGAGATGTATGTTGTCTCTCCTCTAGTGGTGTTATGTGAACGTCGACTACATGACACTTCACCATTATTTGGGCCTAGAGGAAGGCATTGGGAAGTAATAAGTAGATGATGGGTTGCTAGAGTGACAGAAGCTTAAACCCTAGTTTATGCGTTGCTTTGTAAGGGGCTGATTTGGATCCATATGTTTCGTGCTATGGTTAGGTTACCTTAATACTTCTTTTGTAGTTGCGGATGCTTGCAATAGGAGTTAATTATAAGTGGGATGCTTGTCCAAGTAAGGACATCACCCAAGCACTGGTCCACCCACATATCAAATTATCAAAGTGCCGAACGCGTATCATATGAACGTGATGAAAACTAGCTTGACGATAATTCCCATGTGTCCTCGGGAGCGCTTTTCTCTATATAAGAGTTTGTCCAGGCTTGTCCTTTGCTACAAAAAGGATTGGGCCATCTTGCTGAACTTCATTTACTTTTGTTACTTATTACGCGTTACAAATTACCTTATCACAAAACTATCTATTACCTATAATTTCAGTGCTTGCAGAGAATACCTTACTGAAAACCGCTTGTCATTTCCATCTGCTCCTTGTTGGGTTCGACACTCTTACTTATCGAAAGGACTACGATAGATCCCCTATACTTGTGGGTCATCAGTCTGTAACTTGAGGATTATCCTCATCCCTGCACAGAAGAATTACGTCCTGGAAGCATCGCTAGGTGCCAAACCCGCTGCAGGAGCAACGCCAGATGTTATGAACGTCTAGAAGAGCAAAGTTGATGACTACTCGATAGTTCAGTGTGCCATGCTTTAAGGCTTAGAACTGGGACTTCAACGATGTTTTGAACGTCATGGAACATATGAGATGTTCCAGGAGTTGAAGTTAATATTACAAGCAAATGCCTGGATTGAGAGATATGAAGTCTCCAATAAGTTCTACAGCTGCAATATGGAGGAGAATAGTTCTGTCAGTGAGCACATACTCAAAATGTCTGGGTATAAGAATCACTTGATTCAACTGGGAGTTAATCTTATGGATGATATTGTCATTGATAGAATTCTTCAATCACTGCCTCCAAGCTACAAGAGCTTCGTGATGAACTATAATATGCAAGGGATGGATAAGACAATTCCCGAGCTCTTCGCGATGCTAAAGGCTGCGGAGGTAGAAATCAAGAAGGAGCATCAAGTGTTGATGGTCAATAAGACCACCAGTTTCAAGAAAAAGGGTAAAGGGGAGAAGGGGAACTTCAAGAAGAATGGCAAGCAAGTTGTTGCTCAAGTGAAGAAGCCCAAGTCTGGACCTAAGCCTAATACTGAGTGCTTCTACTGCAAAGGTACTGGTCACTGGAAGCAGAACTTCCCCAAGTATTTGGCGGATAAGAAGGATGACAAGGTGAACAAAGGTATATGTGATATACATGTTATTGATGTATACCTTACTAATGCTCACAGTAGCACCTGGGTATTTGATACTGGTTCTGTTGCTAATATTTGCAACTCGAAACAGGCACTAGGATTAAGCGAAGATTGGCTAAGGACGAGGTGACGATGCGCATGGGAAATGGTTCCAAAGTCGATGTGATCGCGGTCGGCACGCTACCTCTACGTCTACCTTCGGGATTAGTTTTAGACCCGAAGAATTGTTATTTGGTGCCAGCGTTGAGCATGAACATTATATCTGGATCTTGTTTGATGCGAGACGGTTATTCATTTAAATCGGACAATAATGGTTGTTCTATTTATATGAGTAATATCTTTTATGGTCATGCACCCTTGAAGAGTGGTCTATTTATATTGAATCTCGATAGTAGTGATACACATATTCATAATATTGAAGCCAAAAGATGCAGAGTTGATAATGATAATGCAACTTATTTGTGGCACTGTCGTTTAGGTCATATTGGTGTAAAGCGCATGAAGAAACTCCATTCTGATGGACTTTTGGGATCACTTGATTATGAATCACTTGGTACTTGCGAACAATGCCTCATGGGCAAGATGACTAAAACGCCGTTCTCCGGAACAATGGAGCAAGCAACAGATTTGTTGGAAATCATGCATACTGATGTATGTGGTCCGATGAATGTTGAGGATCGCGGCAGGTATCATTATTTTCTCACCTTCACAGATGATTTGAGCAGATATGGGTATATCTACTTGATGAAACATAAGTCTGAAACATTTGAAAAGTTCAAAGAATTTCAGAGTGAAGTGGAAAATCATCATAACAAGAAAATAAAGTTTCTGTGATCTAATCGTGAAGGAGAATATTTGATTTACGAGTTTGGTCTTCATTTGAAACAAATGCAGAATAGTTTCACAACTCACGCCACCCGGAACACCATAGCGTAATGGTGTGTCCAAATGTCATAATCGTACTTTACTAGATATGGTGCAATCTATGATGTCTCTTACTGATTTAGCACTATATTTTTGGGGTTATGTTTTAGAGATGGTTGCATTCACGTTAAATAGGGCACCATCTAAATCCGTTGAGACGACGCCTTATGAACTATGGTTTGGCAAGAAACCAAAGTTGTCATTTCTTAAAGTTTGGGGCTGCGATGCTTATGTGAAAAATCTTCAACCTGATAAGCTCGAACCCAAATAGGAGAAATGTGTCTTCATAGGATACCCAAAGGAGACTATTGGGTACACCTTCTATCACAGATCCGAAGGCAAGACATTCGTTGCTAAGAATGGATCCTTTCTAGAGAAGGAGTTTCTCTCGAAAGAAGTGAGTGGGAGGAAAGTAGAACTTGATGAGGCAATTGCACATGCTCCCTTGTTGGAAAGTAGTTCATTACATAAATCTGTTCATGTGACTCCTACACCAATTAGTGAGGAAGCTAATGATGATGATCATGTAACTTCAGATCAAGTTACTACCGAACCTCGTAGGTCAACTAGAGTAAGATCCGCACCAGAGTGGTACGGCAATCCAGTTCTAGAAGTCATGTTACTTGACCATGATGAACCTATGAACTATGAGGAAGCGATGATGAGCCCAGATTCCGTGAAATGGCTTGAGGCCATGAAATCTGAGATGGGATCCATGTATGAGAACAAAGTGTGGACTTTGGTTGACTTGCCCGATGATCGGCAAGCCATCAAGAATAAATGGATCTTCAAGAAGAATACTGACGCTGATGGTAATGTTACTGTCTACAAAGCTCAACTTGTTGCGAAAGGTTTTCTAAAAGTTCAAGGAGTTGACTACGATGAGACTTTCTCACCCGTAGCAATGCTTAAGTCCGTCCGAATCATGTTAGCAATTGCCGCATTTTATGATTATGAAATTTGGCAAATGGATGTAAGACTGCATTCCTGAATGGATTTCTGGAAGAAGAGTTGTATATGATGCAACCTAAAGGTTTTATCGATCCAAAGGGTGCTAACAAAGTGTGCAAGCTCCAACGATCCATCTATGGACTGGTGCAGGCATCTCGGAGTTGGAATAAACATTTTGATAGTGTGATCAAAGCATATAGTTTTATACAGACTTTTGGAGAAGCCTATATTTACAAGAAAGTGAGTGGGAGCTCTGTAGCATTTCCAATATTATATGTGGATGACATATTGTTGATTGGAAATGATATAGAATTTCTGGATAGCCTAAAAGGATACTTGAATAAGAGTTTTTCAATGAAAGACCTCAGTGAAGCTGCTTATATATTGGGCATCAAGATCTATAGAGATAGATCAAGACGCTTAATTGGACTTTCACAAAGCACATACCTTGATAAAGTTTTGAAGAAGTTCAAAATGGATCAAGCAAAGAAAGGGTTCTTGCCTGTGTTACAAGGTGTGAAGTTGATTCAGACTCAATTCTCGACCACTGCAGAAGATAGAGAGAAAATGAAAGGTGTTCCTTATGCTTCAGCCATAGGCTCTATCATGTATGCAATGTTGTGTACCAGACCTGATGTGTGCCTTGCTATTAGTTTAGCAGGGAGGTACCAAAGTAATCCAAGAGTGGATCACTGGACAGCGGTCAAGAACATCCTGAAATACCTGAAAAGGACTAAGGATATGTTTCTCATTTATGGAGGTGACAAAGAGCTCGTCGTAAATGGTTACGTCGATGCAAGCTTTGACACTGATCCGGATGACTCTAAGTCACAAACCGGATACGTGTTTATATTGAACGGTGGAGCTGTCAGTTGGTGCAGTTCTAAGCAAAGCGTCGTGGCGGGATCTACGTGTGAAGCGGAGTACATAGCTGCTTCAGAAGCAGCAAATGAAGGAGTTTGGATGAATGAGTTCATATCCGATCTAGGTGTCATACCTAGTGCATCGGTGTCGGTGTCAAAATCGGCGGATCTCGGGTAGGGGGACCCGAACTGTGCGTCTAGGATCGATGGTAACAGGAGATGGGGGACACAATGTTTACCTAGGTTCGGGCCCTCTCTATCGAGATAATACCCTACTTCCTGCTTGATTGATCTTGATGAATATGAGCGTTACAAGAGTTGATCTACCACGAGACCGTAATGTCTAAACCCTAGAAGTCTAGCCTATGAGTATATGGTAATGAATCTGTCCTATCCGGACTATGCTCTCCGGTTTATATAGACACCGGAGAAATCTAGGGTTACATGAGGTCGGTTACACAGGAGGGAATCTTCATAGTCGGTCGCCTAGCTTGCCTTCCATGCCAAGTAGAGTCTAGTCCGGACACGGGTATTTTCTTCGGCCTTCGTATCTTCACAGCCCATCAGTCTGGTCCATGGATAACAGGTCGGATGCCCGAGGACCCCTTAGTCCAGGACTCCTCAGTAGCCCCCGAACCAGTCTTTAATGGCGAGGTGCTCGGCACACACATGGTCTTTGGCACTACAAGGCGGGTTCCCCCTTCAATGATCTCCAAGTAATGTATTCGGCCATTGACCCAATGTCGCCTCCTTGGCTTCCGCGCGTTTTAAATAATCTTCATCCTCCACGTGCCAAGCGAATGCGGAGAGTCGGGGTATTTTTGTGAATAACACCCCCTCTACGTAAGGAAGGGCGCCTATTTAAAGGGATTGGATCTAGATCCATTTAGCGCCACGCAGAAGAAATCTCCAGGGACTACCTAGGAGATACCATTCTAGCATGGCCAGCGTTCCTAGCTCCTCCGCTCGTCCCAGCCAGAGAAAGGCGAGTGGGATAGGTGTTCCGTGTCTCATAGTTAGTTGACGAAGTTGCAAACGTAGGGATTCCTTCCCCCTACAGATCTAGTCCCTGTTCGGGTGGGGCTAGCTTCCTTTAATGAGGGGGCTCAGGCAGAGGATTTCCCCAATCCGTCCGGGGGAGAGCGAGTGTGTTTCGTCCCCTACCTGCTAAGAGGCGTTAGATTTCTGATCCATCTGTTCCTCCGAGGGCTTCTGGAGTACTATGTCCTTCAACTGCACAACTTCACTCCGGCCTCCATTCTGCACATTGCGGGTTACGTCGCTTTGTGTGAATTATTCCTGGGTGTCGAGGCTCATTTTGAGTTGTGGAGGAAGTTGTTCTGCCTCGTCCCGCGCAATCATGAAGGGTCTATTTTTGAAGTGGGCGGAGCCGAAGTATGGCGCATCGCCGATAACGGATATCCATCCGGTACACCAAGGAAGGCACCTGATGGCTGGCCCTCCGAATGGTTCTATATCGAGGACGTTCCGCTTCCCGATCCGGTTCAAAAGGGTCTTCCCGAATTTGCGGTCGTCCCGCTGAAGAAACGCCACAGTTGGCGTCCCCGGAGTCTTGAAGAAGGAGACGGCGCGGAGGTTCGTCAGCTAATGAACAAGATAAAAGAGCTCGCTCAGTCTGGGCTCACATTAATAGAGGTGATGGCGATCTCCATAGCGCGAGGGGTTCAACCGCTCCAATACAGAGGGCTTCCCATGTGGGACTACAGTGGGGAGGATGACGCCTCTCGCTGTGGCCGGAAAGGTCCGGATACCCCTGCCACTTTGGCTAAGATATTAGCCGAACTGTTCAAAGGGGAGGAAAAGGAATTTCTTCGCATCAAACTCAGAGACGGTACTCTATGTATAACCCTCCTAGTTGGGTAAGCTCCATCCCCTCTGTTTTTACTCCCTCCATCTCCGAATTGCATTTGATAAATTTCTGGTTTGTTTGCTTATGACAGCACTGGCGAAAGGTCACCGAGGGATTCCATAATCCCGCCCCACAGCCGGAGGACCACAACCGGGAGCTTGATCCCGGGTTCGAAGAGGATCCGGATATATTTGTGGTCCTCGCGGAGGGGGTGTTTTACCAGACGAGCTATGATGGCACGGAAGTGGCCATCATCGCCGACTATCCTGGTCTTCTTCCTGCTTCACGGGTAAGTAATCAAGAAACACCTTTTCTGAAAGGGTGTTCTTACTCTGCCTTACCCACCGCATTGTCGCGCGTTTTACGGGGGAGGCGTTTAACGATACCGAGGAAGTCAGTTCCTGCACCGGGCAGGCCTTCGAAGAGGAGGGCTGATGAAGGCACCACCGGGACCTCGTCAAGGAGGTACAGATAAATATATTTTTCAGCGGCCGTATCCGACTATGACTTATGCGCCTGTTCGATTACAGGATTAAGGTTCGTCGAACTGTGTCCGGGGGTCCGCCCGGCCGCGTTCCCAACAACCAAGATTTAGATCCGGTCGGGGAGACGACGGCCGATGTAGAAACAAAGCCGGACTGCCCTTCGGCCAAGAGTTCGGACAATATGTCCATTACCAACTCGGAAGTAGAGAGCGCCATGAATCATCGGTGTTGCAGGGCTGTTTTACGAGACCGGAAGTTCTCGGACGAGGCATTTAATGCCTTTAGCTCAGGCGATGCATACATCCGAGTTGCTCGAGACGAGCTTAGAAAAGCCACGAGGCAATATCTAACAGATGTGCAGGTAAGGTTACTTTGTCAAAAAGGATAGCATATGCCAGTAGCCCCCGGGACTGAAAGCAGTTGGTACAACTGATTTAAGGACCGTTGTATGACCAGGTTCTTACAGAGAAGAACAACCTACTATCCCAAGAGCTGGAACAATGTCGGACGCAACTGAATGCAGCTACCACCGAACTAAAAGAGTTCAAGAAGGCGTCACCTGGTAATATTCCCCTCCAACGAGAAAATACACTTATATGCCTAGAATGTTGACAGTCTTGCTTATACCGTGACATAATTGTCAAGGGGACTCAAAGAGGCGTTGGAGATCGCGCAAGCGAATGAGCAAGAAGCCAAAAGGCTACAAGCTACAAGCGATCGTGTGCTGAAGCAGGCCATTATTGAGAAAAACAGCTCCAGGATTGCAAGACCCAGCTAGGCGAAAAGTTGAAAGATGTGCAAGCCTAGCTACCCGATTCCGTGAAGGAAAACAAGAAGCTGCGAGGCGGTATATTCAGTATGTATCTGAACTATTTTGAAAGTAGTTCGGAGATAGGAGAAACTGATTTAGCTATGACTGCAGGTATATTAACAGGCCGTCCTGAAGAGGAGGTGTCCGGATCATCGAGTGATCTGCTGTAGAAGCTGTCGCAAGTGCACGAACAGGCGCGGCTGGCGATGCGGAGTGTTGCCAAGGCTCTATGGCCATCCGCCTCCCCTCCAGGAAGTATGGAGGAGCTTGTAGAGCTGTTTAAAGGAGTGCGGTGACGTATCTGGCTATGGAAGATATCTGCCTGCCGAGAGGGTGCGCGAGAAGCTTGGGCCATGATGAAAACTCGGTATACCAAGCTTGATCCTAATCACATGGCGCGGGTCGGACCGGTAGGGTCGAATAGGGAAGAAATTTCCGTTAGTTTAGTATATGACCAAGTAGAGGTGGCCGCCAGATACTCCCAACAGGATTGTAAATTAGATTCCCTGTTAAATGGTATAGAGGCAGAAGTGTGTGAGTCCAAGTGACTATGTACTTTCCTCGCCGTGTGGAATTTCTAGCCGAATTGTATATCATTTGTCATGGCAGACCTTTTCGCTTCAACCTCCGGTCCCGAAGGTGCGGAGTGTTTCCAAATACCGTCACAGTCGAATAGGCCGGGGTATGCGTGGAAAACTAAGCGTAGGGGTCATAGTTGCTTGAACAGATAAGTTGTATCCGGCTAGTTATGTTATATTACATTGAGATTGTAAGAAACATCTTCCAGGGAGAATAGTTCCGTTAAGGGTTCCTTTCCCTGGGTGTGCATGCATTGGTAGACATGTCCGGATTGTGATGTGAAAATCACAGTGTGTATAGCTTCTGGGGGTTCACAATGGAGTGAGTGCAAAAAATATTTTTCATCCACCGACCGAATATTCCCTTAATAACGCTAGCTTTCAGCTTCACCTAGTCTAAGGTACACATCTGGATGACCCGGTAGTAACAATCGCAGAGGTGCTCCCTTTACCACCTAGTCGAACAATCGGGAACGTAGGGGTAAGCACAGGAGCCAGGCAACCCAGCTTGGCAAAAACTTAAGTCATATCGACGCATATAATGGTGAAGAAAAAGACATATGGGAAAAAACGCGTATGTGTGATGAGCTTGATGCTTCGGAAAGTAATATTAACAAGCTTCTGCCCCCCAGGTATGATGGGCGTACGTTTTAAAAATGTGTACATCAGCGGTATTCGGTCAAGCCGAATGATAGCTTTAAAGCGAGAAAATGTGTAAAAGGGGGGGGGAAGAGTTAGGGAAACTACAAGGGAGAAGGAGACTAACAAAGGGTTCAGCACTAGGCATAGAACCTTCGGAGTCTGGCCGCGTTCCAGGGGTTCGGCTCTAGGCGATTGTCTGATGTGTCACGAAGACGGTACGCTCCTCCGGTGAGAACTTCGTCAATTACGAAGGGACCCTCCCATTTGGGCTTGAGTTTGTCCTTTTTCTTCTCCGGCAAGCGTAGAACAAGTTCGCCAACGTTGTAAGTCTTGGCCCGTACTTCTCTGCTTTGATATCTTCGAGCCTGCTATTGATAAAATGTTGAACAGGCTTTGGCGACATCGCGCTCCTCCTCCAGGGCGTCTAGGCTGTCCTGCCGATCCAACTCGGCCTCTTTCTCTTCGTACATGCGCACTCAAGGTGAGTCATGTATAATATCGCAGAGCAATACGGCCTCTACGCCGTACACCATGAAGAAAGGTGTGTATTCGGTAGTGCAGTTGGGCGTGGTCCGCAGCCCCCAGAGTATGGAGTCGAGCTCCTCGACCTAGTGTTTGTCTGATTCTTTCAAAGACCGCACTAGTATGGGTTTGATGCCGCTCATAATAAGACCATTAGCTCGCTCGACTTGACCGTTTGTTTGCGGGTGGTAGACGGAGGCGTAATCAAGCTTAATGCCTAGATTAGCACACCAATTTTTCACCTCATCAGCTCTGAAATTCGAACCGTTGTCGGTGATGATGCTGTTAGGTACACCGTAACAGTGTACCACATCGGATATAAATGCAATCACCGGTCCGGACTCGGCCGTTTTAACCGGTCTAGCCTCTATCCACTTGGTGAATTTGTCCACCATGACCAGCAGATATTTTTTCTTATGGCTTCCCCCTTTAAGGGGTCCGACCATGTCCAAGCCCCAGACCGCAAAGGGCCATGTAATGAGGATTGTTTGTAGGGCGGTTGGGGCATATGGCTTTCGTTGGCGAAGAGTTGGCATCCGACACAGCGCTGGACGAGGTCATGTGCGTCTGCCCGGGCTATAGGCTAGTAAAATCATGTACGGAAGGCCTTCCTGACAAGTGCCCGGGCGGCGGCGTGGTGCCCACCGAGACCGGCGTGAATTTCAGCCAAGAGTTGCCGCCCCTCCTCCTCGGAGATACACCTTTGAAGGACTCCGGTAGTGCTTTTCTTGTAAAGCTCTCCTTCGTGAACTTTATAGGCCTTCGGACGCCGGACTATGCGGCAAGCCTCGTTCTGATCTTCTGGGAGCTCCTTCCTATGAAAGTAGGCCAAGAATGGTTTGGTCCACGGGGCAATTACTGCCATAATGAGGTGGGCCGATGGTGTTACTTCGGTGGTTGAGCCTCCGATGATATCGGCGTGTTCGTTATCTGTGTTTGAGTTCGGAACGGGACTGTCGTTGTTATATCCCCCTTGCCATACCATGGATGGCTTGAAGAGCCTTTCGAGGAAGATGTTAGGTTGGACGGGGTTGCCCTTAGCACCGATGCGAGCAAGGACGTCCGCCGCCTGGTTACTTTCGCGGGCGATGTGATGAAATTTGAGTCCCTCGAACCGAGCCGACATCTTCAAAACGGCATTGTGATAAGCTGCCATCTTTGGATCTTTGGCATCAAAGTCTCCATTAATTTGGGATATTGCGAGGTTTGAGTCCCTGCACACCTCCACACATTGTATGCCCATTGATGTGGCCATCCGGAGGCCATGTAGCAAGGCCTCGTATTCGGCTGTGTTGTTGGAGTCTGTGTATAGTATTTGGAGTACGTACTGGACGATATCTCCTGTGGGGGGACATTAATACGACGCCCGCCCCTAGCCCCGCCAACATCTTGGAGCCATCAAAATGCATCACCCACTTGGAATACGCACCGTACTCTTTAGGGAGTTCGGCTTTTGTCCATCCGGCGAGGAAGTCAGCCAGTACCTGGGATTTGATGGCTCTACGTGGTTTGTACGTGATGTCGAATGGCAGGAGCTCAATAGCCCATTTGGCAATCCGGCCAGTTGCATCCCGGTTGTTAATTATATCATTGAGGGGCACTTCGGAGGCCACCGTGATAGAGCACTCCTGGAAGTAGTGTCGCAATTTTCGGGATGCCATGAAGACTGCGTATGCTATTTTTTGATAATGAGGGTACCGGGATTTGCATGGTGTGAGGATGGTGGATACGTAGTATACCAGCTTCTGAAGTGGGAATTTGTGTCCGTCTTGTTCTCATTCGACGACGAGTACGGCGCTCACCATCTGGAGTGTTGCTGATATGTATAAGAGCATTGGTTCGCCGGCGTTTGGTGCGGCCAGGATTGGAATGCTTGCTAGAAGGGCTTTTATTTCTTCTAGTCCGGTCGTCGCCGCGTCTGTCCACTCTAAGTTATCGGTGCGCCTGTAACGCCCTCGATGCGGCTATATCTCCCACGTGTCGAAGCACGACTTAGAGGCATAACCGCATTGAAAGCAATGTCGCAAGTGAGGTAATCTTCACACAACCCATGTAATACATAAGGGAAAGAGATACATAGTTGGCTTACAATCGCCACTTCACGAAATACATGAGTAAAGCATTACATCATACAGATACAATCAAGGTCCGACTACGGAACCAAAATAAAAGGAGACTACCCCAAATGCTACACAGATCCCCGATCGACCCCAACTGGGCTCCACCACTGATCAACTGAAATGAAACAACACAATGAACAAGATCTTCATCGAGCTCTTCCTTGAGCTCGGGTGCGTCACCTGCACGGTTTCACCGGCACCTGCAAACTGGTTTTGGAAGTATCTGTGAGTCACGGGGACTCAGCAATCTCACACCCGCGAGATCAAGACTATTTAAGCTTAAAGGTAGGACAGGGTTGTGAGGTGGAGCTGCAGCAAGCGACTAGCATATCTGGTGTCTCACATACGCAAATGAGAGCGAGAAGAGAAGGCAAAAGCACGGTCGAACAACTATGATCAAGAAGTGATCCTGAAACTACTTACGTCAAACATAACTCCAACACCGTGTTCACCTCCCGGACTCCGCCAAGAAGAGACCATCACGGTTACACACGCGGTTGATGTATTTTAATTAAGATCAACTTCGGGTTTTCTACAACCGGACATTAACAAATTCCCATCTGCCACATAACCGCGGGCACGGCTTTCGAAAGTTCAAACCCTGCAGGGGTGTCCCAACTTAGCCCATGATAAGCTCTCGCGATCAACGAAGGATATTCCTTCTCCCCGGGAAGACCCGATCAGTCTCGGAATCCCGGCTACAAGACATTTCGACAGTAATAAAACAAGACCAGCAAAGCCGCCCGATGCGCCGACATCCTGATAGGAGCTGCACATATCTCATTCTCAGGGCAACACCGGATAAGTCAAGCTACGAGTAAAACCAGGCCTCGAGTTTCCCCGTGGTGGCCCCGCGGGCTGCTCGGTTTGGACCAACACTTAGACAAGCATTGGCCCGGGGGGCTAAATAAAGATGACCCTCGGGTTAGCTACTCCCAAGGGAAAGGTATAGGTGGTAGGCAAAAGGTAAAACCAATGTTGGGCCTTGCTGGAAAAAGTCTTATTCAAAGCGAACTGTTAAGGGGGTCCCATAAATCACCCGACCGCGTTAGGGACGCAAAATCCGGGAACATAACACCGATATGACGGAAACTAGGGCGGCAAGAGTGGAACAAAACACCAGGCATAAGGCCGAGTCTTCCACCCTTTACCAAGTATATAGATGCATTAATTTAATAAGATATATTGTGATATCCCAACAAGTAAACATGTTCCAATCAAGGAACAACATCTCCATGTTCCAACAAGGAACAAACTTCATCTTCACCTGCAACTAACAACGCTATAAGAGGGGCTGAGCAAAGTGGTAACATAGCCAAACCACGGTTTGCTAGGACAAGGTGGGTTAGAGGCTTGACATGGCAACATGGGAGGCATGAAAAGCAAGTGGTAGGTATCGCAGCATAGGCATAGCAAAAGAGCGAGCATTTAGCAAGCAAAGATAGAAGTGATTTCGAGGGTATGGTCATCTTGCCTGCAAAGTTCTCAGGGTTGTCGAAGGCTTGATCCTCGTAAGCGTTCTCAACAGGTTCCTCGTTCACGTACTCGTCTCCCGGCTCTACCCAAAACAAGAACACAAGAAAAATAACAACTATCAACCACGATGCAATGCGCAAGCAACATGATGCAAAACATGGCATGATATGCGAGATGTGGTATGCGATGCATATGCATGCTCCGGAAGGAAAAGATGAACAAGGCATAATCTTGGCAAACCAAGTATGCCACTGGAAAGGTGAGGTGATTTCGGTTGAAATCGATATAAAGATCACCGGAATCGGATGCACGGTTTGCAAATGACAAGCAAAACAAGAATGACATATTTCTGCGTTTAACAGCATGATGCCACTTGGCATGCACCAAGCAATTAAGCTACTGCACCCAAACATATCAGCAAAGCATATGGCAGTGATCTACTCAGGATGCTTGAAAAAAGATGAACACTGAGATACGGCTAAATCACACCATAACAGGTCCAAACAAGCATGGCAAAAGTGCAAAACATATTAGCTTCACAGACTTGGTGAAAATACTATCATGCCAGAAATTAACATCAGGATGACATGTTTAGAGCAAGGAAACTACCTGCTACAGGAACAGCACATAGCAAAATATGGCATGGCATGACTCTACTCAAAGCATTGAACAAAAGTCCCTTAATAACCATGAGCCAAAAAGGACCAGAAAATATAATAGCACCCATGTCAATTAAGCAAGTTTCGTTACAGTTTTCAGACTTAGCAGAAAACTGGGCATGTCAAAACCAGATAGCAAGTAGGCATGTTTACGAGCTCGATGCACTCACTACAGAGCATTGCATGATAAACCAAGCATACACCCATCAAGAAGACATGGCATAGAAGCTAATCATGGCAAGAACAACATCATAGCATGCAAGGATCAACTACAACAAGCTTGGCAAAATTGAATAACATGTAAACAATCTGCCAGTAATATTTTATAGCAAAAGTAGAGCTCGATTGACTCAAGCTAAGGCACTCCATAATTACAAACAAAGGCATGGACGGATAGAGAAAATACATATGTTCAAAACACCCTTACTGATAATCCTCAAAAGAGGCATAGATCTCTCTGAAACAACATGAGCACATGGCATAAAAATAACAGCAGGACATGACTTAGTAAAATTACCAAGTCTCTGAAATCAGTAACATTATGATCCCTAGTTTGCATGCTTGTGCTAGTCACCCCAAAGATTACAAAAATACATGGCATACACCCCTGGAAAGATAGCATGGCATATTACAAAACACATGTAGGACTCAACTTCATAGGGTGCACACATCAATCATGGCAAAAATGACAAAAGTGCATGTACTGAAACAGATCTGAAGCTAACATCACATAGCCCTCTTCCAACAGGATTTCGGGCATCAAGAAGAGCTCAAATGAAAATGATGCAATGAGATGAAATTATGTACTCATCGAGACGAACAATTTAACATATTACACGCACAAAACGGAGCAGTATGCAGCAAGTTATGATGCGATGAACATGCAACAAAATAACATCAGAAAATGACTTAGAGTAATAACGGGGTCAACCCTGGATCTGCACGGTTCTCGAGGCGAGGCGGATCTCGCCGGATAGACTCACCGGAGTTGCGGGAGGAGGTGGCCGGAGCTGTAGGAAGGTGGGGCACCGGCGAGGAGGGACGGGGAGGCCGGAGCTCGCCGGATCCGGGCGCGGGGCGGCGCGCGGTGGCGTGGGGCGGCGCGGGCTGCGGCGGCGCACATGGCAGGCGGCGGCGCGCGGCTGACGGCGCTGGGCGGCGGAGGAGCGGGGCGGCGCGTGCGATGGGCGGCGAGCGAGGCGCGGCGCTGCGGGCGAGTGGCGCGGCGGCGCGGGGCGGTTCGGTGGCGGAGCGGGCGCCGGCGAAGGCGAGGCAGTGGCGCGGCGAGGCACAGCGGCGTCGAGCAGGGGCGGCGGGAGGCGCGGAGCCGAGGCGCTCGGGGCGGCGGCTCGGGCGGGCCGGCCTCGGGCCTGGCGGGCCCGGCGGCGCGGTGAAGCGGGAGGCCAGGTGGCGCTGCGGGATTGGCTGACAGCGGCGGCGCGCGGTGGCCGGACATGTCCGGTGGCCGGACATGTCCGGTGCGGGAGGAAGAGACGTCCGGCGGCGCGAGGAAAGGGATCTATGGTTTGGGATGGAATTGGACTGCAAAAATTTCGAGGAAGAGGGCATATATATAGGTAGGAGGAGGTAGGAGGCTCCAAATTGAGCACGGTTTTCGGCCAAGCGATCGTGATCGAACAGCGATGGACATGGGAGTGGCTTAGATGGGTTATTGGGCTGTTTTGGAGGGGTTTGGGGCTGCAACCCAAAAGAGGCTTTCACGGTTACCCGGTTAACCGTTGGGGTATCAAACGACCTCCGAATGACATGAAACTTGACAGGCGGTCTACCGGTGCTATACCAAGGCCGCTTGACAAACCTTGGTCCATTCCGAGAAAGTTTAATACCCGCTCACGGAAAAAGGTAAAAGGGGACGCCGGGGAACATAGGAGTGTCGGATTGCAAAACGGACAACGGGGAAAATGCTCGGATTCATGAAACGAACACGTATGCGGATGCGATGCACATGATGACATGACATGAAATGCATGACAATGACAAAATGCAAAATGAAGGGAAACCCAACCACGGAGGGAATATCATATCACATAGCCGGAAAAGGCAAGAGTTGGAGTTACAAATATGGCAAGTTACATCCGGGGTGTTACAGCGCCGTAGAAGGCGATAGAGCGGTAGCACCTTTTCTCCCAACCTGGAGATAAAGCAGCTTAACGCTGCCACACACCCAGCGAGTTTTTGGACCTGCTTGAGTTCGGTTGGCGTGGCCAGTTGTGACAGAGCTCAGATTTTGGCTGGATTTGCTTCAATTTCTCTGTTGGAAATGATGAAGCCCAAGAGTTTACCAGCGGGGACGCCGAAGACGCACTTTTCCGGGTTAAGCTTGATGTCGTATGTGCGGAGGTTGTCGAATGTGAGACACAAGTCGTCTATTAGTGTTTTGACGTGTCTAGTTTTAATGTCGACGTCGCCCACGTAGGCCTCCACTGTTTTGCTGATCTGTTTCTCGAGGCATGTTTGGATCATGCGCTGGTAGGTAGCGCCGGCGTTCTTGAGCCCGAAAGGCATGGTGTTGAAGCAAAACGGCCCGTATGGTGTAATGAATGTTGTTGCGGCTTGATCGGACTCCTTCATTTTAATTTGATGGTATCCGAAATATGCATCAAGGAAGCACAGCGAGTCGTGACCAAGTTTGTCAGCCATTCCGGATGTTTAACGTCTTTGATGAATCCGGCTTCGATAAGTTTGGCTAGCTCCTCCCCCATAGCTTTGTCGTTTGGGTTCGGAAAAGCGCCTCAGAGTTTACTTGACCGGCTTATATCCCTTTAGTATGTTGAGGCTATGTTCGGCCAACTCGTGCGGGATTCCTGGCATATCGGAAGGATGCCAGGCGAATATGTCCCAGTTTTCACGCAGGAAGTCTCATAGTGCAGCGTCGACTGCAGGGCTGAGTTGCGCTCCGATGGACGCTGTCTTCTTCGGGTCTGTTGGATGGACCCGAAATTTGACTATTTCTTTTGCTGGCTTGAAGGAAGTGGATTTGGGTCGTTTGTCCAGAATCACATCGTCCTTATCCACGGTGGAGCGTAGTGCGGTTAGTTCTTCGGCTGCAAGGGCCTCAGACAATGCCTTGAGGGCCAAGGATGCGGTTTTATTCTCGGCACGGAGGGCTATGTCCGGATCGCTGACGAGAGTGATTATTCCATTAGGCCCGGGCATTTTTAGCTTCATATACCCATAATGAGGTATGGCTTGAAAGCGCATGAAGGCCTCTCGTCCTAACAGGGCGTGGTACCCACTGTTGAAAGGGGCCACCTGGAAAGTTATTTCTTCGGACCGATAATTCTCCAGCGTGCCGAACACCACATCAAGTGTAATTTTTTCTGCACACCGAGCTTCCCGGCTGGGAATGATACCTCGGAAGGTTGTGTTTCTTTTCTCGATGCGGCTCCTGTCTATTTCCATCTTGTGGAGCGTGTCCTCGTAAATGAGGTTTAGTCTGCTACCGCCGTCCATGAGGACTTTTGTAAGTCAAAAGTCGTCCACGATGGGACTGAGGACTAGGACAGCTGGCGCTCGGACTGTTCTGTATTTAGGTTCGTCACTGGCGTTGAAGGTTATCGCCGTGTTGTTCCAGGGGTCAATTGCAGCGACCTGGCAAACTTCGGTGAGATCGCGCGGGGCCCTTTTACGATTGTTGTTTGAGGCAAATGTCTCGAAGACTGCCAATACTCTATTGTTGTCATTTGCTGGAGGGTGTTGTTCTGGGGTGTCCTTGATGAGGATGTCCTTGCTGTTCTTGGCTACCTGCCGGAGTATCCAACATGCTCTAAGGCTGTGGGTTGCCACGGTACCCGACGTTGTGTGTATTTTGCATGGGCCATTGAGCCATCCCTCCAGAACGGTGTTGTGAAGAAAGGAGTTTGGGGCTAGGTCAGGAAAGTCTAGCCCGTAAAAGAACATCAATCCCGGACGAAGGGGTGGAGCGGGAAGCCCAGTCCTCGGACAAAGTGGGGGACAAACACCACCCTCTCACCGGGATGGGGTGTCGAGACAACCTGGCCCTCCTTTGGAGCCCGATGGGCGGTGTTGGTTGGGAGGTAGCTGGCACGCTTCAGGTCTTCGATGTTGTCGTTGGTGACGATGAAGGCCTCCCACTTTCCTTTAGTACCAGATACGGCCATGACTAAATTGAGGGGGTGGCTAGGAAGGAGTGCTTGGCAAGAGGTGGTTTGAGCACTGGAGCTCTTTAGATTGGGAAAGTGATGGCAAGACGAAGAAGGAGGCATGCATAGATAGCGGTGGATGTTCCCCTTTTATAAGCTGTCGTGATACCAAGAGTCCTTTAACCGCGCCACTGGCCTTGCCGCTTCTCGATATAATCATGACATTATGCCCAAGTGGGATGATCGAAATCATTGATCATATCCCTTAAAAAATGGGGCACGATCTCCGCCTTGACGGGACGTGCCAATAGAGGAGCTACCTCGAGCCACGCATCAAGCTCTCGCAACGGTTCGATGTTTGTGACCAGCTGTGACCCTTCGCCAAAAGTTGCCAGGCAAGGGTATTGTTTGCATTCGGGCGGTTGGCCTTCAAGGCTAAGTAATATCAACAAATCAGATTCCGGATACAATCCGGTCCAACATATGGCCGAACTGAGCTAAAGTGACTTTTAAAAACGTTTGACTAGGAGGGATTGCTCCAAACACACAAGGGGAGAAGAACTCGCCCCACAAGCCGAAGACTTCAGAAGCACAGTTACAAATCACTGGCATTGGAGGCTAGTTCGAGGGCTACTGAGGGAGTCCCGGACTAGGGGGTCCTCGGGCTGCCAGCCTATCTCTCATGGACCAGACAGGTGGGCTGCTATACGAATATCACAAGGCCGAGCTATAGAGCAGCTCCGTGTCTGGACAGGAAGCCTTCGGAACCTGGGTCTGCACTCCAAGTTAAGATAAAAGATTCGGCGTGTTTATTCCCTCCTTGTAACCGACTATGTGTAACCCTAGTACCCCTGGTGTCTATATAAACCAGGTTTTAGGCCATGGAGGCAAAGAATAATCATCATCCTACTCATCTAGGGTTTAGCTCATCTGATCTCGTGGTAGATCGACTTTGTAATCATGTTATACACTTCAATATAATCAAGTAGGACATAGGCTTTAGCTAGAAGGTGTCCAAATTGTTCAGAGGGTGATGATGTTAATGAAAAAATTGATAAAAGTGGGTTTGGAGAGGTCAAAACTTTAGCTAGTGATGTGCCCACTACTTTGGATTACAAGGACTTTAATTATGATAATTTCTCTTTGGTTGAATGTATTTCCTTGTTACAATCCATGATAAATTCGCCCAATGCTTATGGAGAAAATAAGGTGTTTACTAAACATACTGTAGAAGCTATGATGAAAGCCTATGAAGAAAAGCTAGAATTGGATGTTTCTATACCTAGAAAATTATATGATGAGTGGGAACCTACTATTAAAGTAAAGCTCAAAAATTATGAGTGTAATGCTTTATGTGATTTGGGTGCAAGCCTTTCCACAATACCAAAATCTTTATGTGATGTGCTAGCCTTTACCGATATGGATGAATGTTCTCTCAATTTGCACTCGGCGGATTCCACTATTAAGAAACCATTGGGTAGAATAAATGATGTGCTTATTCTTAGAAATAGAAAATATGTTCCCTTGATTTCATTATGCTTGATATTGGTTGCAATCCGTCTTGCCCCATAACACTTGGTAGTGTTGGGGAACGTAGCAGAAATTCAAAATTTTCCTACGTATCACCAAGATCTATCTATGGAGAGACTAGCAACGAGGGAAGGAGAGTTGCATCTACATACCCTTGTAGATCGCTAAGCGGAAGCGTTCAAGTGAACGGGGTTGATGGAGTCGTACTCGTCGTGATTCAAATCACCGATGACCAAGTGCCGAACGGACGGCACCTCCGCGTTCAACACACGTACAGCCCGGTGACGTCTCCCAGGCCTTGATCCAGCAAGGAGAGAGGGAGAGGTTGAGGAAGACTTCATCCAACAGCAGCACAACGGCGTGGTGGTGGTGGAGGAGCGTGGCTATCCTGCAGGGCTTCGCCAAGCACCATAGAAGAGGAGGAAGAAGAGACGCAGGGCTGCACCAAGAGAGATTGAATCGCGTGTGTGTTTGGGCAGCCCCCTAGGCCTCATATATATAGGGGAAGGGGAGGGCTGCGCCCCCTCTAGGGTTTCCCACCCCTAAGGGGGGCGGCAGCCCTAGATGGCCAAGGGGGAGGCGGCCAAGAAGGGGGGAGAAGGGGAGGCGCAGCTAGATGGGCCATAAGGCTCATCTGCTCTAGGGTTTGCCCCCCTTCCCACTCCCTTGCGCCTTGAGCCCCTGTGGGGGGCGCACCAGCCCACCTGGGGCTGGTTCCCTCCCGCACTTAGCCCACGCAAGCCTCCGGGGCTTGTGGCCCCACTTGGTGGACCCCCGGACCCCTCCGGTGGTCCCGGTACGTTACTGATAAAACCCGAAACTCTTTCGGTGACCAAAATAGGACTTCCCATATATAAATCTTTACCTCCGGACCATTCCGGAACTCCTCGTGACGTCCGGGATCTCATCCGGGACTCCGAACAACATTCGGTAACCACATACAAGCTTCCTTTATAACCCTAGCGTCATCGAACCTTAAGTGTGTAGACCCTACGGGTTCGGGAGACATGCAGACATGACCGAGATGTTCTCCGGTCAATAACCAACAGCGGGATCTGGATACCCATGTTGGCTCCCACATGTTCCACGATGATCTCATCGGATGAACCACGATGTCAAGGACTTAATCAATCCCGTATACAAATCCCTTTGTCTATCGGTACGATACTTGCCCGAGATTCGATCGTCGGTATCCCGATACCTTGTTCAATCTCGTTACCGGCAAGTCTCTTTTACTCGTTCCGTAGTACATCATCCCGTGATCAACTCCTTGATCACACTGTGCACATTATGATGATGTCCTACCGAGTGGGCCCAGAGATACCTCTCCGTTTACACGAAGTGACAAATCCCAGTCTCGATTCGTGCCAACCCAACAGACACTTTCGGAGATACCTGTAGTGTGCCTTTATAGCCACCCAGTTACGTTGTGACGTTTGGCACACCCAAAGCATTCCTACGGTATCCGGGAGTTGCACAATCTCATGGTCTAAGGAAATGATACTTGACATTATAAAAGCTTCAGCATACGAACTACATGATCTTGTGCTAGGCTTAGGATTGGGTCTTGTCCATCACATCATTCTCCTAATGATGTGATCCCGTTATCAATGACATCCAATGTCCATGGTCAGGAAACCGTAACCATCTATTGATCAACGAGCTAGTCAACTAGAGGCTTACTAGGGACATGGTGTTGTCTATGTACCCACACATGTATCTGAGTTTCCTATCAATACAATTCTAGCATGGATAATAAACGATTATCATGAACAAGGAAATATAATAATAACCTATTTATTATTGCCTCTAGGGCATATTTCCAACAGTCTCCCACTTGCACTAGAGTCAATAATCCAGCTCACATCGATATGTGATTGCAATGATTCCAACACCCAAGGTCACATCCCCATGTGACTAACACCCAAAGAGTTTACTAGAGTCAATAATCTAGTTCACATTACTATGTGATTAACACTCAATGAGTTTTTTTTTTGTTTTGATCATGTTATGCTTGTGAGAGATGTTATAGTCAACGGGTCTGAACCTTTCAGATCCGTGTGTCCTTTACAAATCTCTATGTCATCTCCTAGATGCAGTTACCACGCTCTATTTGGAACTATTCCAAATAACTGTTCTACTATACGAATCCAATTTACTACTTAGTATAATCTGGATCAGTGTCAAAGTTTGCATCGACGTAACCCTTTACGACGAACTCTTTTCCACCTCCATAATCGAGAAAAATTCCTTAGTCCACTAGTTACTAAGGATAACCTTGACCGTTGTCCTGTGATCCATTACTGGATCACACTTGTACCCCTTGACTGACTCATGGCTTGGCACACTTCAGGTGCGGTACAACATAGCATACTTTAGAGCCTATGTCTAAGCACAGGGGACGACCCTCGTCCTTTCTCTCTATTCTGCCGTGGTCAGGTCTTGAGTCTTACTCAATACTCACATGTGTAATACAGCCAAGAACTCCTTCTTTGCTGATCTATTTTGAATTCCTTCAAAATCTTGTCACGGTATGTATTCATTTGAAAGTGCTATTAAGCGACTTTGATCTATCCTTATAGATCTTGACGCTCAATGTTCAAGTAGCTTAATCCAGGTTTTCCATTGAAAACACTCTTCAAATAACCCTATATGCTTTCCAGAAATTCTACATCATTTCTGATCAATAACATATACTCATCAGAAATTCTATAGTGCTCCCACTCACTTCTTTGGAAATACAAGTTTCTCATAAACTTTGTATAAACCTAAAATCTTTGATCAACTCATCAAAGTGTACATTCCAACTCCGAGATGCTTACTCCAGTCCTCAGGAGGATGCTGGTGCTTTGCATACTTATTAGCATCTTTCAGGATTGACAAAACCTTCTGGCTGTATCACATACAACCTTTCCTCAAGAAAATCGTCGAGGAAGCAATGTTTTGACATCCTATCTGCACAATTTCATAAATAATGCAGTAATCGCTAACATAATTCCAACAGACTCTTAGCATCGCTACGAGTGAGAAAGTCTCATCGCAGTCAACTCCTTGAACTTGTCGGAAAACATCTTAATGACAAGTCGAGCTTTCTTAATGGTGACATTTACCATCATTGTCCGTCTTCCTTTTAAAATCCATATGTACCTAACAGTCTTACGACCATAAAGTAGTTCTGCCAAAGTCTACACTTTGTTTTTATACATGGATCCTTTCTCGGATTTTATGGCCTCGAGCCATTCATTGGAATCCGGGCCCACCATCGCTTCTCCATAACTCGTAGGTTCATTGTTGTCTAGCAACATGACTTCCAAGACAGGATTACGTACCACTCTGAAGTAGTACACATCCTTGTCGTCCTACGAGGTTTGGGAGTGACTTGATTCGAAGTCTCATGATCACTATCATAAGCTTCCACTTCAATTGGTGTAGGTGCCATAGGAGCAACTCCTGTGCCCTGCTACACACTAGTTGAAGTGACGGTTCAATAACCTCATCAAGTCTCCACCATCCTCCCACTCAATTCTTTCGAGAGAAACTTTTCCTCGAGAAAGGACCCGATTCTAGAAACAATCCCTATTGCTTTTGGATCTGAGACAGGAGGTATACCCAAATGTTTTGGGTGTCCTATGAAGATGCAGTTATCCGCTTTGGGTTCGTGCTTATTAGCCTGAAACTTTTTCACATAAGCGTCGTAGCCCCAAACTTTTAAGAAACAACAACTTAGGTTTCACTAAACCATAGTTCATACGGTGTCGTCTCAACGGAATTACGTGGTGCTCTATTTAAAGTGAATGTGGTTGTCTTTAATGCCTAACCCATGAACGATAGTGGTAATTCGACAAGAGACATCATGGTATGCATTATATCCAATAGGGTGCAACTATGATGTTCGGACACACCATCACACTATGGTGTTCCAGGCGGTACTAGTCGTGAAACAATTTCCACAATGTCTCAATTGTGTACCAAACTCGCAACTCAGATATTCATCTCTATGATCATATCATAGATATTTTATCCTCTTGTCACGACGATATTCAACTTCATTCTGAAATTACTTGAATCGTTCAATAATTCAGACTTGTGTTTCATCAAGTAAATATGCTCAGTATCTACTCAAATCATCTGTGAAGTAAGAGCATAACGATATCCACTGCGTGCCTCAGCACTCATTGGACTGCACACATAAAATGTGTTACTTCCAACAAGTTGCTTTCTTGTTCCATTTTACTGAAACCGAAGCTTTCAGTCATCTTGCCCATGTGGTATGATTTGCATGTCTCAAGTGATTCAAAATCAAGTGAGTCCAAATTGTCCATCTGCATGGAGTTTCTTCATGCGTATATACCAACAGACATGGTTCACATGTCTCAATCTTTTCAAAAATGAGTGTGTTCAAAGATCCATCAGCATGGAGCTTCTTCATGCGTTTTATACCAATATGACTTACATGGCAGTGCCACAAGTAGGTGGTACTATCATCACTATCTTATATCTTTTGGCATGAACATGTGTATCACTATGATCGAGATTCAATAAACCATTCATTTTAGGTGCAAGACCATTGAAGGTATTATTCAAAAAATAACCATTATTCTCCTTAAATGAATAACCGTATTGCGATAGACATAATCCAATCATGTCTACGCTCAACGCAAACACCAAATAACAATTATTTAGGTTTAATACCAATCTCGATGGTAGAGGGAGCGTGCGATGCTTGATCATATCAACCTTGGAAGCACTTCCAACACATCTCGTCAGCTCACCTTTAGCTAGTCTCCGTTTATTCCGTAGCTTTTATTTCGAGTTACTAACACTTAGCAATCGAACCGGTATCTAATACCCTGATGCTACTAGGAGTACTAGTAAAGTACACATTCACATAATGTATATCTAATATACTTCTATTGACAGCCTTCTCATCTACCAAGTATCTAGGGTAATTCTGCTCCAGTGGCTATTCCCCTTATAACAGAAGCACTCAGTCTCGGGTTTGGGTTCAACCTTGGGTTTCTCCACTAGAGCAGCAGCTGATTTGCCGTTTCATGAAGTATACCTTCTTGCCCTTGCCCTTCTTGAAACTAGTGGTTTCATTAACCATCAACAATTGATGCTCCTTCTTGATTTCTACTTTCGCGGTGTCAAACATTGCGAATATATCAAGGATCATCATATCTATCCCTGATATGTTATAGTTCATCACGAAGCTCTCGCAGCTTGGTGGCAATGACTTTGGAGAAATATCACTATCTTATCTGGAAGATCAACTCCCACTCGATTCAAGTGATTGTTGTACTCAGACAATCTGAGCACAAGCTCAACGATTGAGCTTTTCTCCCTTAGTTTGCAGGCTAAGAAAATCGTCGGAGGTCTTATACCTCTTGACGTGGGCACGAGCCTGAAATCCCAATTTCAGCCCTCGAAACATCTCATATGTTCCGCGACATTTCAAAAATGTCTTCGGTGCCTCAATTCTAAACCATTTGTCACTACTGAACTATCATGTAGTCATCAAAACGTGTATGTCATATGTTCGCAACATCCACAGACCACGTTCGAGGTCCAGCACACCGAGTGGTGCATAAAGGACACAAGCCTTCTACTGTTCGCATAATTGCTACTATCAACTTTCAACTATATTTTCTCTAGGAACATATCTAAAACAGTAGAACTAAAGCGCGAGCTACGACATAATTTGCAAAATCTTTTTGACTATGTTCAGGATAATTAAGTTCATCTTATGAACTCCCACTCAGATAGACATCCCTCTAGTCATCTAAGTGATTACATGATCCGAATCAACTAGGCCGTGTCCGATCATCACGTGAGACGGACTAGTCAACGTCGGTGAACATCTTCATGTTGATCGTATCTTCCATACGACTCATGCTCGACCTTTCGGTCTTCTGTGTTCCGAGGCCATGTCTGTACATGCTAGGCTCGTCAAGTTAACCCTAAGTGTTTTGCATGTGTAAAACTGTCTTACACCCGTTGTATGTGAACGTAAGGATCTATCACACCCGATCATCACGTGGTGCTTCGAAACGACAAACTGTAGCAACGGTGCACAGTTAGGGGAGAACACTTCTTGAAATTGTTGTAAGGGATCATCTTATTTACTACCGTCGTTCTAAGCAAATAAGATGTATAAACATGATAAACATCACATGCAATCAAATAGTGACATGATATGGCCATCATCACTTTGCTCCTTTTGATCTCCATCTTCGGGGCTCCATGATCATCATCGTCACCGGCATGACACCATGATCTCCATCATCATGATCTCCATCATCGTGTCTTCTTGAAGTTGTCACGTCATCTATTACTTCTACTACTACAGCTAACGGTTAGCAATAAAGTAAAGTAATTACATGACGTTTATGTTGACTCGCAGGTCATGAATAAATAAAGACAACTCCTATGGCTCCTGCCGGTTGTCATACTCATCGACATGCAAGTCATGATTCCTATTACAAGAACATGATCATCTCATACATCACATATATCATACATCACATCCTTTGGCCATATCACATCACAAGGCATACCCTGCAAAAACAAGTTAGACGTCCTCTAATTGTTGTTTGCATGTTTTACGTGGCTGCTATGGGTTTCTAGCAAGAACGTTTCTTACCTACGCAAAACCACAACGTGATATGTCAATTGCTATTTACCCTTCATAAGGACCCTTTTCATCGAATCCGATCCGACTAAAGTAGGAGAGACTGGCACCCGCTAGCCACCTTATGCAACTAGTGCATGTCAGTCGGTGGAACCTGTCTCACGTAAGAGTACGTGTAAGGTCGGTCCGGGCCGCTTCATCCCACAGTGCCGCCGAATCAAGATTGACTAGTAACGGTAAGCATATTGAACAAAATCAACGCCCACAACTACTTTGTGTTCTACTCGTGCAAAGAATCTACGCAATAGACCTAGCTCATGATGCCACTGTTGGGGAACGTAGCAGAAATTCAAAATTTTCCTACGTATCACCAAGATCTATCTATGGAGAGACTAGCAACGAGGGAAGGAGAGTTGCATCTACATACCCTTGTAGATCGCTAAGCGGAAGCGTTCAAGTGAACGGGGTTGATGGAGTCGTACTCGTCGTGATTCAAATCACCGATGTGTTGGAAATATGCCCTAGAGGCAATAATAAAAGCATTATTATTATATTTCCTTATTCATGATAATTGTCTTTATTCGTGCTATAATTGTGTTATCCGGAAATCGTAATACATGTGTGAATAACAGACAACAATATGTCCCTAGTGAGCCTCTAGTTGACTAGCTCGTTGATCGACAGATAGTCATGGTTTCCTGACTATGGACATTGGATGTCATCGATAACGGGATCACATCATTAGGAGAATGATGTGATGGACAAGACCCAATCCTAAACATAGCATAAAGATCGCATAGTTCGTTTGCTAGAGTTATCCAATGTCAAGTATCCTTTCCTTAGACCATGAGATCGTGTAACTCCCGGATACCGTAGGAGTGCTTTGGGTATGCCAAACGTCACAACGTAACTGGGTGACTATAAAGGTATACTACGGGTATCTCTGAAAGTGCCTGTTGGGTTGACATGGATCGAGACTGGGATTTGTCACTCCGCTTGACGGAGAGGTATCACCGGGCCCTCTCGGTAATGCATCATCACAATGAGCTCAATGTGATCGAAGTGTTTGATCACGGGATCATGCATTACGGTAACGAGAAAAGTGACTTGCCGGTAACGAGATTGAACGAGGTATTGGTATACCGACGATCGAATCTCGGGCAAGTAAAATACCGATTGACAAAGGGAATCGTATACGGGATTAATTGAATCCTTGACATCGTGGTTCATCCGATGAGATCATCGTGGAGCATGTGGGAGCCAACATGGGTATCCAGATCCCGCTGTTGGTTATTGCCCGAGATCCGTCTCGGTCATGTCTGCATGTCTCCCGAACCCGTAGGGTCTACACACTTAAGGTTCGGTGACGCTAGGGTTGTGAAGATATGTATGTGCAGTAACCCGAATGTTGTTCGGAGTCCCGGATGAGATCCCGGACGTCACGAGGAGTTCCGGAATGGTCCGGAGGTAAAGAATTATATATAGGAAGTGCTATTTTGGCCATCGGGACAAGTTTCGGTGTTATCGGTATTGTACCGGGACCACCGGAGGGGTCCCGGGGTCCACCAGGTGGGGCCACCTGCCTTTGGGGGCCACATGGGCCTTAGGGGGTGCGCCTTGGCCCACTTGGGCCAAGGGGAACCAGCCCCAAGGGCCCATGCGCCAAGGAAACTTGGAGGAGGGAGAGTCCAAAGGGGGGAAGGCACCTCCGAGGTGCCTTGGGGAGGATGGACTCCTCCCCCCCTCTTGGCCGCACCCCTTCCTTGGAGGAAGGGGCAAGGCTGCGCCCTCCCCCCCTCTAATGCACCTATATAAAGGGGGGCAGGGGGAGGGGGCAGCGCACCATATGCCCTGGCGCCCCTCCTCCCTGCAACACCTCCTCCTCGTCCCGTAGTTGCTTAGCGAAGCCCTGCCGGAGTTCTGCTGCATCCACCACCACACCGTCGTGCTGGATCTTCCTCAACCTCTCCTTCCCCCTTGCTGGATCAAGAAGGAGGAGACGTCTCCCGTCCCGTACGTGTGTTGAACGCGGAGGTGCCGTCCGTTCGGTACTAGATCATCGGTGAATTGGATCACGGCAAGTACGACTACCTCATCCACGTTCACTCGAACGCTTCCGTTGCGATCTACAAAGTGGTATGTAGATGCTATCTAATCTGAATACTCGTTGCTAGATGAACTCATAGATGGATCTTGGTGAAACCGTAGGAAAAATTTTAATTTTCTGCAACGTTCTCCAACAGTGGCATCATGAGCTAGGTCTATGCGTAGTTCTTCTTGCGCGAGTAGAACACAATTTGTTGTGGGCGTAGATGTTGTCAATTCTTCTTGCCGTTACTAGTCAATCTTGATTCAGCGGTATTGTGGGATGAAGCGGCCCGGACCAACCTTACACGTACGCTTACGTGAGACCGGTTCCACCGACTAACATGCACTAGTTGCATAAGGTGGCTGGCGGGTGTCTGTCTCTCCTACTTTAGTTGGATCGGATTCGATGAACAGGGTCCTTATGAAGGGTAAATAGAGATTGACAATTCACGTTGTGGTTATTACGTAGGTAAGAAAACGTTCTTGCTAGCAACCTATAACAGCCACGTAAAACTTGCAACAACAATTAGAGGACGTCTAACTTGTTTTTGCAGCAAGTGCTTTGTGATATGATATGGCCAAAGTTGTGATGTATGATGAATGATCTATATGTGATGTATGAGATGTTCATGCTATTGTAATAGGAATCACGACTTGCATGTCGATGAGTATGACAACCGGCAGGAGCCATAGGAGTTGTCTTTATTTTTTGTATGACCTGCGTGTCATTGAGAATCGCCATGTAAATTACTTTACTTTATTGCTAAACGCGTTAGCCATAGTAGTAGAAGTAATAGTTGGCGAGCAACTTCATGGAGACACGATGATGAAGATCATGATGATGAAGATCATGGTGTCAAGCCGGTGACAAGATGATCATGGAGCCCCAAGATGGAGATCAAAGGAGCTATGTGATATTGGCCATATCATGTCACGTTTATTATTTGATTGCATGTGATGTTTATCATGTTTTGCATCTTGTTTACTTAGAACGACGGTAGTAAATAAGATGATCCCTCATAATAATTTCAAGAAAGTGTTCACCCTAACTGTGCACCGTTGCTAAGGTTCGTCGTTCCGAAGCACCACGTGATGATCGGGTGTGATAGGTCCTTACGTTCGCATACAACGGGTGTAAGACAGATTTACACACGCAAAACACTTAGGTTGACTTGACGAGCCTAGCATGTACAGACATGGCCTCGGAACACAGAAGACCGAAAGGTCGAGCATGAGTCGTATAGAAGATACGATCAACATGAAGATGTTCACCGATGTTGGCTAGTCCGTCTCACGTGATGATCGGACACGGCCTAGTTGACTCGGATCATGTAATACTTAGATGACTAGAAGAGGGATGTCTATCTAAGTGGGAGTTCATTAAATAATTTGATTAAATGAACTTTATTATCATGAACTTAGTCTAAATATTTACAATATGTCTTGTAGATCAAATGGCCAACGTAGTCCTCAACTTCAACGCGTTCCTAGAGAAAACCAAGCTGAAAGACGATGGTAGCAACTATACGGACTGGGTCCGGAACCTGAGGATCATCCTCATAGCTGCCAAGAAAGATTATGTCCTAAGAGCACCGCTGGGTGACGCACCTATTCTCCCTGCAGAACAAGACGTTATGAACGCTTGGCAGTCACGCTGCGATGATTACTCCCTCGTTCAGTGCGGCATGCTTTACAGCTTAGAGCCGGGGCTCCAAAAACGTTTTGAGAGACATGGAGCATATGAGATGTTCGAAGAGCTGAAAATGGTTTTCCAAGCTCATGCCCGGGTCGAGAGATATGAAGTCTCCGACAAATTCTTTAGCTGTAAGATGGAGGAAAATGGCTCTGTCAGTGAGCACATACTCAAAATGTCTGGGTTGCACAACCGCTTGACTCAACTGGAAGTTAATCTCCCGGATGAAGCGGTCATTGACAGAATCCTCCAGTCGCTTCCACCTAGCTACAAGAGCTTTGTGATGAACTACAATATGCAGGGGATGGTAAAGACCATTCCTGAGGTATATGCTATGCTGAAATCAGCAGAGGTAGAAATCAAGAAGGAGCATCAAGTGTTGATGGTGAATAAAACCACTAAGTTCAAGAAGGGCAAGGGTAAAAAGAACTTCAAGAAGGACGGCAAAGATATTGCCGCGCCCGGTAAGCAAGTTGCCGGGAAGAAGCCAAAGAATGGACCCAAGCCCGAAACTGAGTGCTTTTATTGCAAGGGAAGTGGTCACTGGAAGCGGAACTGCCCCAAATACTTAGCGGACAAGAAGGCCGACAAAACCAAAGGTATATGTGATATACATGTAATTGATGTGTACCTTACCAGTACTCGTAGTAGCTCTTGGGTATTTGATACCGGTGCAGTTGCTCATATTTGTAACTCAAAGCAGGAGCTGCGGAATAAACGGAGACTGGCAAAGGACGAGGTGACGATGCGCGTCGGGAATGGTTCCAAGGTCGATGTGATCGCCGTCGGCACGCTGCCTCTACATTTACCTACGGGATTAGTTTTAAACCTCAATAATTGTTATTTAGTGCCAAGTTTGAGCATGAACATTGTATCTGGATCTCGCTTAATTCGAGATGGCTACTCATTTAAATCCGAGAATAATGGTTGTTCTATTTATATGAGAGATATGTTTTATGGTCATGCTCCGATGGTTGATGGTTTATTCTTAATGAATCTCGTACGTGATGATACACATATTCATAGTGTGAATACCAAAAGAGTTAAAGTTGATAACAATAGTCCCACATATTTGTGGCACTGCCGCCTTGGTCACATAGGTGTCAAACGCATGAAGAAGCTCCATGCAGATGGGCTTTTAGAGTCTCTTGATTATGAATCATTTGACACGTGCGAGCCATGCCTCATGGGTAAAATGACCAAGACTCCGTTCTCAGGAACAATGGAGCGAGCAACCAACTTATTGGAAATCATACATACCGATGTGTGCGGTCCAATGAGTGTTGAGGCTCGCGGAGGCTATCGTTATGTTCTCACCCTCACTGATGACTTGAGTAGATATGGGTATATCTACTTAATGAAACACAAGTCTGAGACCTTTGAAAAGTTCAAGGAATTTCAGAGTGAGGTTGAAAATCAACGTGAAAGAAAGATCAAGTTTCTACGATCAGATCGTGGAGGAGAATACTTGAGTCACGAATTTGGCACACACTTAAGAAAATGTGGAATAGTTTCACAACTCACGCCGCCTGGAACACCTCAGCGTAATGGTGTGTCCGAACGTCGTAATCGCACTCTATTAGATATGGTGCGATCTATGATGTCTCTTACCGACTTACCGCTATCTTTTTGGGGCTATGCTTTAGAGACTGTTGCATTCACTTTAAATAGGGCTCCGTCGAAATCCGTTGAGACGACACCGTATGAATTATGGTTTGGGAAGAAACCTAAGCTGTCGTTTCTGAAAGTTTGGGGATGCGATGCTTATGTCAAGAAACTTCAACCTGAGAAGCTCGAACCCAAGTCGGAAAAATGCGTCTTCATAGGATACCCAAAAGAAACTGTTGGGTATACCTTCTACCTCAGATCCGAAGGCAAGATCTTTGTTGCCAAGAATGGATCCTTTCTAGAGAAAGAGTTTCTCTCGAAAGAAGTAAGTGGGAGGAAAGTAGAACTTGATGAAGTGTTACCTCTTGAACCGGAAAATGGCGAAACTCAAGAAAACGTTTCTGAGGTGCCTGCACCGACTAGAGAGGAAATTAATGATGATGATCAAGATGCTTCTGATCAAGCTCCTACTGAAATTCGAAGGTCCACAAGGACACGTTCCGCACCAGAGTGGTACGGCAACCCTGTCTTGGAAATCATGTTGTTAGACAACGGTGAACCTTCGAACTATGAGGAAGCAATGGCGGGCCCGGATTCCGACAAATGGCTGGAAGCCATGAAATCCGAGATAGGATCCATGTATGAAAACGAAGTATGGACTTTGACTGACTTGCCCGTTGAACGGCGAGCCATAGAAAATAAATGGATCTTTAAGAAGAAGACAGAAGCGGATGGTAATGTGACCATCTATAAAGCTCGGCTTGTCGCTAAGGGTTATCGACAAGTTCAAGGAATTGACTACGATGAGACTTTCTCACCAGTAGCGAAGCTGAAGTCCGTCCGAATCATGTTAGCAATTGCCGCATACTATGATTATGAGATATGGCAAATGGACGTCAAAACGGCATTCCTTAATGGTTTCCTTAAGGAAGAATTGTATATGATGCAGCCGGAAGGTTTTGTCGATCCTAAGAATGCTGACAAGGTGTGCAAGCTCCAACGCTCGATTTATGGGCTGGTGCAAGCATCTCGGAGTTGGAACATTCGCTTTGATGAGATGATCAAAGCGTTTGGGTTTACACAGACTTATGGAGAAGCCTGTGTTTACAAGAAAGTGAGTGGGAGCTCTGTAGCATTTCTCATATTATATGTAGACGACATACTTTTGATGGGAAATGATATAGAACTCTTGGACAGCATTAAGGCCTACTTGAATAAAAGTTTTTCAATGAAGGACCTTGGAGAAGCTGCTTACATATTAGGCATCAAGATCTATAGAGATAGATCGAGACGCCTCATAGGTCTTTCACAAAGCACATACCTTGATAAGATATTGAAGAAGTTCAATATGGATCAATCTAAGAAGGGGTTCTTACCTGTGTTACAAGGTGTGAAATTGAGCTCAGCTCAATGTCCGACCACGGCAGAAGATATAGAAGAGATGAGCGTCATCCCCTATGCCTCAGCCATAGGTTCTATTATGTATGCCATGCTGTGTACCAGACCTGATGTAAACCTTGCCGTAAGTTTGGTAGGAAGGTACCAAAGTAATCCCGGCAAGGAACACTGGACAGCGGTCAAGAATATCCTGAAGTACCTGAAAAGGACTAAGGAAATGTTTCTCGTTTATGGAGGTGACGAAGAGCTCGTCGTAAAAGGTTACGTCGACGCTAGCTTCGACACAGATCTGGATGACTCTAAGTCACAAACCGGATACGTGTATATTTTGAATGGTGGGGCAGTAAGCTGGTGCAGTTGCAAGCAAAGCGTCGTGGCGGGATCTACATGTGAAGCGGAGTACATGGCAGCCTCGGAGGCAGCACATGAAGCAATTTGGGTGAAGGAGTTCATCACCGACCTCGGAGTCATACCCAATGCGTCGGGGCCAATCAAGCTCTTCTGTGACAACACTGGAGCTATTGCACTTGCAAAGGAGCCCAGGTTTCACAAGAAGACTAGGCACATCAAGCGTCGCTTCAACTCCATTCGTGAAAATGTTCAAGATGGAGACATAGAGATTTGTAAAGTGCACACGGATCTGAATGTCGCAGATCCGTTGACTAAACCTCTCCCTAAGGCAAAACATGATCAGCACCAGAACTCTATGGGTGTTCGATTCATCACAATGTAACTAGATTATTGACTCTAGTGCAAGTGGGAGACTGTTGGAAATATGCCCTAGAGGCAATAATAAAAGCATTATTATTATATTTCCTTATTCATGATAATTGTCTTTATTCGTGCTATAATTGTGTTATCCGGAAATCGTAATACATGTGTGAATAACAGACAACAATATGTCCCTAGTGAGCCTCTAGTTGACTAGCTCGTTGATCGACAGATAGTCATGGTTTCCTGACTATGGACATTGGATGTCATCGATAACGGGATCACATCATTAGGAGAATGATGTGATGGACAAGACCCAATCCTAAACATAGCATAAAGATCGCATAGTTCGTTTGCTAGAGTTATCCAATGTCAAGTATCCTTTCCTTAGACCATGAGATCGTGTAACTCCCGGATACCGTAGGAGTGCTTTGGGTATGCCAAACGTCACAACGTAACTGGGTGACTATAAAGGTATACTACGGGTATCTCTGAAAGTGCCTGTTGGGTTGACATGGATCGAGACTGGGATTTGTCACTCCGCTTGACGGAGAGGTATCACCGGGCCCTCTCGGTAATGCATCATCACAATGAGCTCAATGTGATCGAAGTGTTTGATCACGGGATCATGCATTACGGTAACG
This sequence comes from Aegilops umbellulata, assembly GCA_032464435.1. Taxonomy (NCBI): domain Eukaryota; kingdom Viridiplantae; phylum Streptophyta; class Magnoliopsida; order Poales; family Poaceae; genus Aegilops; species Aegilops umbellulata. The sequence continues at coordinate 267,993,739 of CP136059.1, read as the reverse complement.
AGAAAAGTGACTTGCCGGTAACGAGATTGAACGAGGTATTGGTATACCGACGATCGAATCTCGGGCAAGTAAAATACCGATTGACAAAGGGAATCGTATACGGGATTAATTGAATCCTTGACATCGTGGTTCATCCGATGAGATCATCGTGGAGCATGTGGGAGCCAACATGGGTATCCAGATCCCGCTGTTGGTTATTGCCCGAGATCCGTCTCGGTCATGTCTGCATGTCTCCCGAACCCGTAGGGTCTACACACTTAAGGTTCGGTGACGCTAGGGTTGTGAAGATATGTATGTGCAGTAACCCGAATGTTGTTCGGAGTCCCGGATGAGATCCCGGACGTCACGAGGAGTTCCGGAATGGTCCGGAGGTAAAGAATTATATATAGGAAGTGCTATTTTGGCCATCGGGACAAGTTTCGGTGTTATCGGTATTGTACCGGGACCACCGGAGGGGTCCCGGGGTCCACCAGGTGGGGCCACCTGCCTTTGGGGGCCACATGGGCCTTAGGGGGTGCGCCTTGGCCCACTTGGGCCAAGGGGAACCAGCCCCAAGGGCCCATGCGCCAAGGAAACTTGGAGGAGGGAGAGTCCAAAGGGGGGAAGGCACCTCCGAGGTGCCTTGGGGAGGATGGACTCCTCCCCCCCTCTTGGCCGCACCCCTTCCTTGGAGGAAGGGGCAAGGCTGCGCCCTCCCCCCCTCTAATGCACCTATATAAAGGGGGGCAGGGGGAGGGGGCAGCGCACCATATGCCCTGGCGCCCCTCCTCCCTGCAACACCTCCTCCTCGTCCCGTAGTTGCTTAGCGAAGCCCTGCCGGAGTTCTGCTGCATCCACCACCACACCGTCGTGCTGGATCTTCCTCAACCTCTCCTTCCCCCTTGCTGGATCAAGAAGGAGGAGACGTCTCCCGTCCCGTACGTGTGTTGAACGCGGAGGTGCCGTCCGTTCGGTACTAGATCATCGGTGAATTGGATCACGGCAAGTACGACTACCTCATCCACGTTCACTCGAACGCTTCCGTTGCGATCTACAAAGTGGTATGTAGATGCTATCTAATCTGAATACTCGTTGCTAGATGAACTCATAGATGGATCTTGGTGAAACCGTAGGAAAAATTTTAATTTTCTGCAACGTTCTCCAACACGATGACCAAGTGCCGAACGGACGGCACCTCCGCGTTCAACACACGTACAGCCCGGTGACGTCTCCCAGGCCTTGATCCAGCAAGGAGAGAGGGAGAGGTTGAGGAAGACTTCATCCAACAGCAGCACAACGGCGTGGTGGTGGTGGAGGAGCGTGGCTATCCTGCAGGGCTTCGCCAAGCACCATAGAAGAGGAGGAAGAAGAGACGCAGGGCTGCACCAAGAGAGATTGAATCGCGTGTGTGTTTGGGCAGCCCCCTAGGCCTCATATATATAGGGGAAGGGGAGGGCTGCGCCCCCTCTAGGGTTTCCCACCCCTAAGGGGGGCGGCAGCCCTAGATGGCCAAGGGGGAGGCGGCCAAGAAGGGGGGAGAAGGGGAGGCGCAGCTAGATGGGCCATAAGGCCCATCTGCTCTAGGGTTTGCCCCCCTTCCCACTCCCTTGCGCCTTGAGCCCCTGTGGGGGGGCGCACCAGCCCACCTGGGGCTGGTTCCCTCCCTCACTTAGCCCACGCAAGCCTCCGGGGCTTGTGGCCCCACTTGGTGGACCCCCGGACCCCTCTGGTGGTCCCGGTACGTTACCGATAAAACCCGAAACTCTTTCGGTGACCAAAATAGGACTTCCCATATATAAATCTTTACCTTCGGACCATTCCGGAACTCCTCGTGACGTCCGGGATCTCATCCGGGACTCCGAACAACATTCGGTAACCACATACAAGCTTTCTTTATAACCCTAGCGTCATCGAACCTTAAGTGTGTAGACCCTACGGGTTCGGGAGACATGCAGACATGACCGAGATGTTCTCCGGTCAATAACCAACAGCGGGATCTGGATACCCATGTTGGCTCCCACATGTTCCACGATGATCTCATCGGATGAACCACGATGTCAAGGACTTAATCAATCCCGTATGCAAATCCCTTTGTCTATCGGTACGATACTTGCCCGAGATTCGATCGTCGGTATCCCGATACCTTGTTCAATCTCGTTACCGGCAAGTCTCTTTTACTCGTTCCGTAGTACATCATCCCATGATCAACTCCTTGATCACACTGTGCACATTATGATGATGTCCTACCGAGTGGGCCCAGAGATACCTCTCCGTTTACACGAAGTGACAAATCCCAGTCTCGATTCGTGCCAACCCAACAGACACTTTCGGAGATACCTGTAGTGTGCCTTTATAGCCACCCAGTTACGTTGTGACGTTTGGCACACCCAAAGCATTCCTACGGTATCCGGGAGTTGCACAATCTCATGGTCTAAGGAAATGATACTTGACATTATAAAAGCTTCAGCATACGAACTACATGATCTTGTGCTAGGCTTAGGATTGGGTCTTGTCCATCACATCATTCTCCTAATGATGTGATCCCGTTATCAATGACATCCAATGTCCATGGTCAGGAAACCGTAACCATCTATTGATCAACGAGCTAGTCAACTAGAGGCTTACTAGGGACATGGTGTTGTCTATGTACCCACACATGTATCTGAGTTTCCTATCAATACAATTCTAGCATGGATAATAAACGATTATCATGAACAAGGAAATATAATAATAACCTATTTATTATTGCCTCTAGGGCATATTTCCAACAGGTAGACCGTTCTTACATACCATAGGTGCTATTATTGATATAAAAGAAGGTAATATAAGATATTTTTTCATTAAAGAAAGGAATGGAACACTTGCCTAGAAAGAAAATTAAGCCACCTTATGAATCTATTATGAGGGCCACCTATGGAGTTCACTTGAAAGATGACAACACTTGAAACTATGCATTATGCCTAGCTAGGGGCGTAAACAATAGCGCTTGTTGGGAGGTGCTACTTCTTGAGCTTGCGTTGATTTTTTCATTGAAGAGGAAAGGGTGATGCAGCAAAGTAGACATAAGTGTTTCCCTCAGTTTGAGAACCAAGGTATCAATCCATTAGGAGACAACGCACAAATCACCAATACCTTTACAAACAATCAAACAACTTGCACCCAACGCGATAAAAGGGTCGTCAATCCCTAATAGAGATAGATTAAACTAAACAAACGGTAAAGTAAATATTTTGGGTATTTTTGGTTTATAGATCGGAAAGTAAAATATTGCAAAATAGTAGATCGGAAACTAATATGATGGAAAATAGACCCGGGGGCCATAGGTTTCACTAGAGGCTTCTCTCATGATAGCAAATAATACGGTGGGTGAACAAATTACAGCCGAGCAATTGATAGAAAAGCGCAAAGTTATGAAGATATCTAAGGCAATGAGTATGAAATATAGGCATCACGTCCGTGTCAAGTAGACCGAAACGATTCTGCATCTACTACTATTACTCCACACATCGACTGACTCCTGCCTACATCTAGAGTATTAAGTTCATGAAGAACAGAGTAACGCATTAGGTAACATGACATGATGTAGAGGAATTAACTCAAGCAATATGATGAAAACCCCATCTTTTTATCCTCGATGGCAATAATACAATATGTGCCTTGCGGCCCCTACTGTCACTTGGAAAGGATACCGCAAGATTGAACCCAAAGCTAAGCACTTCTCCCATTGCAAGAAAAACCAATCTAGTTGACCAAACTAAACCGATAGTTCGAAGAGAATTACAAAGATACCAAATCATGCATAAAAGAATTCAGAGAAGATTCAAATAATATTCATAGATAAATTGATCATATATCCACAATTCATCGGATCTCGGTAAACACACCGCAAAAGAATATTACATCGGATAGATCTCCAAGAATATCGAGGAGACATGGTATTGAGAATCAAAGAGAGAGAAGAATCCATCTAGCTACTAGCTATGGACCCGTAGGTCTGTGGTAAACTACTCACGCTTCATCGAAAGGGCAATAAGGTTGATGTAGAAGCCCTCCGTGATCGAATCCCCCTCCGGCAGGGTGCCTAAAAAGGTCCCTACATGGGATCTCACGAGTACAGAAGGTTGCGGTGATGGAAAAGTGTTTTTGTGGATGCCTCTGGTGGTTTGGGAATATATGTGAATATATAGGTGAAGGAATTAGGTCAGGGGAGTCACGGGGGGCCATAAGATAGGGGGCGCACCCTACCCCCCTGGGCGCGCCCTCCACCCTTGTGGCCGCCTCGTGGCTCCTCGACTTGATCTCCAAGTCTCCTAGGTGTCTTCTAGTCCAAGAAAAATCATCGCGAAGGTTTTATTCCGTTTGGACTTCATTTGGTATTCCTTTTCTGCAAAACTCAAAAACAAGGAAAAACAGAAACTGGCACTAGGCTCTAGGTTAATAGGTTAGTCCTAAAAATAACATAAAAGCTTTCATGTAGATCACTGAATATGATAAGTTTGCTTCCTTGCAATAGTTTTGCGATATTAAGATAGTAAGATGTGGGAGGTACTAATGACTGATTGTGGTTTAGTAAGAATATTAGTGTTAAGGTTTGTGATTCTCGAAGCATGCGCGTATAGTCTCTCATTATGCTAAGAAGTTGGATCATGATTTATTATTGATTGTCTTCCTTATGAGTGGCAGTCGGGGATGAGCGATGGTCTTTTCCTACCAATATATCCCCCTAGGAGCATGCGCGGTAGTACTTCGCTTCGAGGGCTAATAAACTTTCGCAATAAGTATATGAGTTCTTTATGACTAACGTGAGTCCATGGATTATACACACTCCCACCTTTCCGCAATTTGCTAGCCTCTTCGGTACCATGCATTGCCCTTTCTCACCTCGAGAGTTGGTGCAAACTTCGTCGGTGCATCCAAACCCCGTGATATGATATGCTCTATCACAGATAAGCCTCCTTATATCTTCCTCAAAATAGCCATCGTACCCACCTGTTATGGCATTCCCATAACCATTCTGAGATATATTGCCATGCAACTTACCATTCCGTTTTTTATGACACACATCATCATTGTCATGTTGCTTTGCATGATCATATAGCTGACATAGTATTTGTGACTCAGACACCGTTCATCATTTTTTATACATGTTACATTAGATCATTGCACATACCGGTAAACTACGAGAGGCATTCATATAGAGTCATATTTTGTTCTAGTATCGGGTTGTAGTTTTGAGTTGTAACTAAAAAGAAGTGTGATGATCATCATTATTCATTATTAGAGCATTGTCCTAGTGAGGAAATAAATAAGTAAAAAGGCCAAAAGGAGCCCAAGAAAAAAAGAAGCCAAAATAAAAGAGCCCACCAAAAAATGAGAGAAAAAGAGAGAAGGGGCAATGTTACCATCATTTTCCACAATTGTGCTTCAAAGTAGCACCATGTTTTTATATAGAGAGTATCCTATGATTTCATTTTCATATACTAGTGAGAATTTTAATTATAGAACTTGGCTTATATATTCCGTTGATGGGCTTCCTCAAATGCCCGAGGTCTTCATGAGCAAGCAAGTTGGATGCACACCCACTTAGTTTTATTGTTGAGATTCCATACACTTGTAGGTCTTAGTGCATCTGTTGCATGGCAATCCTTACTCCTTGCATTGACATCAATTGATGGGCATCTCCATAGCCCGTTGATTAGCCTTATCAATGTGAGACTTTCTCCTTTTTTGTCTTCTCCATAAATCTCTACCACCATATTCTATTCCACCCATAGTGCTATATCCATGGCTTGCGCTCATGTACTGCGTGGGGGTTGAAAAAGCTGAAGCACGTTAAAAAGTATGAACCAATTGCTTGGCTTGTCATCGGGGTTGTGCATGATAAATGCTCTATGTTAAGAAGATGGAGCATGACAAGACTATATGATTTTGTAGGGATAACTTTCTTTAGCATTTTTATTTTAAAAGGCATGATTGTTTGTTAGTATGCCTGAGTATTGATGTCTTTATATCAAACTATAGACTATTGCTTTGAATCATTCATATCTTAATATTCAAACTTAAAGAGATTACATGATAGACATGTTAGGTAGCATTCCACATCAAAAATTATGTTTTTATCATTTACCTACTCGAGGACGAGCAGGAATTAAGCTTGGGGATGTTGATATGTCTCCAACGTATCTTTAATTTTTTATTGTTTCATGCTATTATAGTATCAATTTTGGATGTTTTATATGTAATTATATATCATTTCCTGGGACTAACCTATTAACCTAGTGCCAAGTGCCAAGTGCCAGTTGTTTTTTGCCTATTTTTGATTTTCTAGGAAATCAGTACCAAACGGAGTCCAAATGCTACGAAACTTTTTGACGATTTTTTCTGGACATAAGAGACCCTAGAAGCTTCGGGGGGAGGCTAGAAGGCAAAGGAGTAGGAGACAAGGTACCAAGGCACGCCCGGGGGCGCGTCTAGGTACCGTTTGGGCCCCTTGTTTCTTTCTTTGACCTAATTCCAACTCTATAAATTCTATAAAATTGGGAAACCAACATAGAGCCACCCAGAACGCTTTTCCCACCGGCGCAAGTTTCTGTTCATGCGAGATCCCATCTGGAGGCCATTTTCGGCACCCTGCCGAACAGGGAATCGATCACGGAGGGCCTGTACATCAACCTTGCCGCCCTTCCGATGATGTGTGAGTAGTTTACCACAGACCTACAAGTCCATAGCTAATAGCTAGATGGCTTCTTCTCTCTCTTTGATCTTCAATACAATGTTCTCCTAGATGTTCTTGGAGTTCTATTCGATGTAATCTTCTTTTGTGGTGTGTTTGTTGGGATCCGATGAATTGGGGGTTTATGAACATATTATTCATGAATATTATTTGACTCTTTTCTAAATTCTTATATACATGATTATTATAGCTTTGTATTTCTCTCTAATCTATTGATTTGGTTTGGCCAACTAGATTGATTTATCTTGCAACGGGAGAGGTGGTTTCTGATGGGTTTAATCTTGTGGTGATCTATATTCCAGTGACAGAAGGGAACAAGACACATGTTTGTATTGTTTCCACTAAGGGTAAAACGATGGGGTTTATTCATGTTGATTGAGTTTACTTTGTCTACATCATGTCATCTTGCTTAAGGCGTTACTCCATTCTTTATGAACTTAATACTCTAGATGCATGTTGGGTAGCGATCGATGTGTGGAGTAATAGTAGTAGATGCAGGCAGGAGTCGGTCTACTTGTCTTGGACATGATGCTTATATACATGATCAGTGCCTTTAATATCGTCATAACTATGCACTTTTCTATCAATTGCCCAACAGTAATTTGTCTACCCATTGTATGATTTTTGTTCGAGAGAAGCCTCTAGTGAAAACTATGGCGCTCGGGTCTATCTTTATCATATATTCAAATCCAAAATACCTTGCTGCAATTTATTTACCTTTACTTTATTTTGTGTTTTTGTTTATCTATCTACCATTATCAGACTTGACCTTTGCAATTAACCGCCAAGGGATTGACAACCCCTTGTTTGCGTTGGGTGCAAGTATTTGTTCCTCTGTGTGTAGGTGTTGTTCATGAGGTCTTGTGTGGTTATCCTACTAGATTGATAACCTTGATTCTTATCTGAGGGAAATACTTATCTCTACTATACTGCATCATCCTCTCCTCTTCGGGGAAATCCCAACGCAGCTCACAACTAGCATCAAACCGCCACCACGTATTGTAGAACCGGAAGGCCCCATAAGTGGTCATTACACCGAGTTTATCATGGCCCAAGGCCGTTCCCATTGGCACATCCCGGATATTTGGCCCCGGATATTTGGCGGCATTATCAACAAAATCCCTCGACTCACATGCGCACATAATGCACGTTATGTTGGGAAATGGCAAAATTATCGTGCGACATCCCTTTAGTATTTTTTACTAGTTGACTGGCTTATAAAGGGGTATGGATGAATCCAATCCATTCTCACGCCATCCCTCTTGCTTCTTGTGCCCGAAACACCGAAGCTCCAGCGCCTAGACCATAGAGCTCAGCTCCATCCCTTCCATCCTCTCCCCACCTCCTTCCCATCCTTAATGGCGGGCAAGGGCAATGGTGTCAGCGCGACGGTGGCCATGGAGAAGGCGCCCAGTAAGAGGGGCTATGGTTCCCTTCCACCATCACCGCCAGCAACATCGTCGAGCTCCAAGCTTGGGGCTACCTCCCGTCATAGGGTGAGGTCGAGTATCGCTCCCCCATTGTAGGGCATGCCATTCGCTCCACCTCCCGAGTTCCAGAACATCGAGAGGGCGAGCACGTCGTTTTCCAATCCATCCCTTCCTCCAGGGGCTCCTTTATTTTTACGGCCTCCAATTCCATCATCTTGCGCCCAATGCTATCCTCCACATAGCCTCCTACATCTTAGTCTGTGAGGTGTTCCTCCGCATCGAGCCCCACTTTGGGCTCTCGCTCAAGTTGGTCTATGTCAAAGCACACTCTAACGGCGCCTAGATCACAGAGCGCGAAGGAGCCATGATCAGCAAACTTCACAACATCAAGTGCTCGTCAGGCAAATTCATCGAGATGGTGAAGTTCTAGCAGGAGGAATGGTTCTACATGGCCGACGTTCCATTGGGGACACGGAGAGAGTCCCCACTTTCTTGACCACCCCCTTGAAGAGGCTGCACTCCCGGACAGCAAAGAACCTCGAGTGGGAAATGAGGAGGAGGTCGAGGCCCTTCAAGAATGGTTGAAGTTCCTCATCGGGGAGGGCGTCACTTTAGTGGATGTGATCCATGTTATGCTCCACCGCAGGTTCCAACCCTTCCAGGCCCGAGCATCCCCTCTATGGAGGTATGTTCTGAACAGCGAGGCCTCCGTGATCCGAAATATCTATAGGGAAAGGACCTCGGTGGGATGTTGGACCTCCTCTTCAAGAACTGGCCAAGGAAGACACCTTCCAGGCCATTGGGAGGCGATGTTGGCCATAGCCGAGCATGCCGAGTTGTCAAGGTTTGTCTTTTATTCCGTATTTACTTTGCAGATAGACTTTTACTTCCTAACACCTAGCCGAGTAATTGAATCCAGTTGACCATATCTATAGGACTGGCGTACTTTCGCCAGCATGGTCAGATCACCAGTGCCTCAAGGTGGGGAACCCGTGAGGACTGCGCTGGAGCACCTACTGACCGAGGACCCATATGTGGTCACAGTCAAGCCGAAGAAGACCAAGGAGCCCAAGAAGACCAAGGTTGCAAAGGACCCGTTCATTCGGGACAACAGTCCTGAGCTTCCTATTGGGAGGCAGCTGGGCTCAGACTCTGACTCTAGCTCCGAGCAGCAGCAGGAGTCCGGCGAGGCCCAATCTTCACGAGGTGGGAAGAGAGTATGGGTGGCATCGGGGGACGACGGAGTGTTTCCCTCTCCCTAGGCTCCTAAGCGCTCGAGGAGATCTAAGGTTCATACGACGAGCCACTCCTCGACGCCTATTAATCAGGACACCAGCTTGATTATTCCAAGGAGTCCCGGCCAACTAGTCGTCCTCGCCGTGCAACCCTACTCCCCATAGGTGAGTCTTTGACAAACTTCTAATTTAAGAGGGTGATGTGAGTTACAGGATCTCATTTTCTTCTTTTTGTGCACGGAGCTGAATAATTTGGTAGACGAGGACTCCCCCTGTCTCCCAAGGAGCTCGCCGGCAGCGAGCTCCTCGGAAATGGAGGTCGATCCCTCCCTCGCTCAATCAAGGTAGTGGAGGCCTCGTCACACCCTCCTCCCTCGGCGTTGATGCCGAGGAAGGAGTCCACACCTCCATAGCCGAGGACCAGGCCTTGGCTATGGAGATTCAAGACATGGGCCAGGGGGGAAACTTCCCTCTGGTCATGATGAACCGACGATCATTCGCATGGCATTTTCGGTTTGCATAGTTTTAGAGCCATGTGATTAATAGGAGACGCCTTCTCCTCCTGCAACAGACAATGGGGCTCCAGGCACTTTGCTTCTGGCCCCCGGCAACGGAGAGGCTGAGCTGGCAAAGCATCAACGAGTGGTGGAAGGAGCCTTGACAAGCTCCTCCATCCTTCCCGAGCAACATGCCCTTCTTGGTGCTGCTCTAAACCAATTTCGGCCTGCCGAGGCTAACGTCATGGAGGTGCTCCTCATCCTAGCTAAAGGCTTTGAGGTATGTTTATATGCAACTTACGTTTGCTTATGGTTTAAGAGTAAAATACACTGGGGGTCCTAAAAGTATTCTAGGTGTGTCAAGTAGGTCCTAAAAGTTTGAAATCGTTCACCGTGGGTCCTAAATGTGTATAAGTCATTCACCGCGGTCCCATGTGCAATTGATCTCATCTACCGTGCACATAACCGATCTCATAAATGACAACAGATCTCATTTGCCGTCTCCACATATCAAATATGCATCCGGTCTAAATCCAAATCCTAAGCAAAGGCTCTGGTACCACTGTTGGGCTACGCTAGGTGCATCGGTTGCAATATAAAATTTTCCTACGCGCAGAACAACCAGGAACATGCTACAAGAGATGGATCACGGATCGTTACCACTAGACGTGCGGTGCCATGCAACGGAAGTAGAGTTGGGGCAGCGCGTCTCCGGAGTCGTCTCCTCCTTGTCGATCTCCCACGTAACAATCGAATCCCACGAACAGGTTCACCGGAGTGGCGCAAGTGCACCGCCTCTAACGGTATCCACGTGAGCAGGAGGAACACCGTGCGGTGGACTGCTAAGTCCGATCACATAGCCAGGGCGATTGGAGGTGGCTAGTCGCAACACATGTAAAGCCCTAGTAACGGGGCCGAAGCTCTCGAATGAGTGTGCCCACCTCCACTACATATAGGCATTCATCGCAGGCTCAACACTTAAGCTTCCCATGGATCCTAAAGCCCAAATTATGTTCGGCCTGGATCCGAGTCCGAGTAGGATCACATCTGACTCATGGGATCGGATCTGGCCTCACAGATTCCTTCCCTTAAGCGCGCGACCCCTTAGGTTCAAGTCGGCTTGGTTGCGGATTGAATCAACTCCGACCTGCTCGGCTGGTACCTGGTAGCGGCCTCTAGCAAGGCGTGCCAACCACCAAGTAGACAATGAAGCCGGTTGGCGAACCTGTACAACATGTCACACTTATGTTCCCTTTGCCACACGATATATGTTGTCGAGCTCAAGGCAAGTCTGTCATCCTTGTGCTAGCCCAACCTCTTTCTCGTTCCAGTGATGCCGACCACAAGCCGGATTATCTCATAGTCCCTGTCACATGGCCATGCTTATATTGGTCGGATCACACGAGGGGCCTAGAGTATATCTCTCCTCATCGGAGGGGCAAATCCCATCTTGCTCGACCATGTCTCGCAGCATGGGTTTGGACAAGCCTGAACCCTACCTTTATAACTACCAAGTTACGGAGTAGCGTTTGGTCGCCCCAAAACAGGTCTTTCACCATCACGAGTACATGCGCGAGCTCAAGTCTTAGGACATAGAATGTATGTTGTACTAGAGACTCACACATGACCTATCGCAGTGTCTTATATAGTCAGGTATGTCTGACTCAGACCTTACCTAGACTCTTATCCGACTATGTCGAATCCGGCTAGATCCTTCCGAGTCCATATTATCTGGCTAGCATCCAATGTTCCATGGCAAGTGAGACCGAGCCATTCACCACCTCATATGCTAGTCTAGTCGGCTGCGCATCCACACTGCCCTTTCGACTAGGGAGCTTTTAGGATAGTCATCATACAATGCATAATCCTACAAACAAGTCATTTACTTGCTGATACACATCATTGATAATGTCCAAGACTATCTTTATTCATAAACACATGGGAAATTTATCACACATGGTTTCCTCTAGGGCATATCTCCAACAACAAAGAGGGACATGATGTTTTCCCCAGATTTGGGCCCTCTCGAAGAGGTAAAACCCTACATCCTGCTTCTATTGTATTGATTTTGGATGGAGTACAGAGCACAGGATGATCTACCTCGAGATTGTATGTGAGTGAATCTTCCTTAACCCTACGGACTAAACCCCTCGGCTTGCATCACGGTTACATCTAGGGATAAACATGTCCATGATTCAAACGTGTCTTGAATTGTGTGCCAAGTCTTTGGAGGATTCCATCTTGAGTACGTCTTAGGTCATGGCAATCATGGCCCATTCTTCGGTTGTATGGACGTCCTCGTGCTGGCCCATGACTGGTAGGACGACGTGCTTAGCACCCCCTAGTCCAGCACATCGTCAATGATCCAATGGATCCTTCAAAAGAGAAAAACATCATATATAATGCTCTAAATGTTAGGGCCCATAACTAGAAGATGATAGAGCATGTGAGTTTTTGAAGAATGATACTTGTAGTCACCAAAGTATATTCCTTGATGATGATATCCCTTGTTGTATGGCAGCCTCTCCTTAGGTGGTACAACCAAAACATGAAATTGTTTCTCTGATACTACTTCTAGGATCGTTTTTGTCTGGAGGGTTGAATAGACGATTACAGATTTTAGCAGAACACCCTAAATATGAGTAGTGGAAGTTAAACTTGTGGAAATTAAAGATCTATAGTAGAGGCCGCAAACACAAGAATGTATCCTGAGGTTGGGATTGTTGTTGTGATCCTATGTCTTTGTTGATGGAGTCTTCAAACACCAAGTCCTAACAGGCTAAGACCACAAAAGTTTCGACCACACGGCCACAAAGGTCGTGGCCCATATCCCACCATGGCCATGGACACCAAGTCCAAGCCTAACTTGAGGTAGATCTTCACACAAAGTAGGCAATCTCTGAGGCCTTTGTAATTTTTTTGGCTCCTCCACAAACATCAAAGGCTTACAAGCACCTAGCCGATCTAGGAGAGGCACACCCTCCAAAAGTAACAAAATTTTGACCTTGGCTTGATGAAGAATACCTTGCTTGTGTTCAAAATAAATCTCCTCCACTCTAAAACTCTCGTAAGATGGATTGTTAAGGTTGGGGAGGACGGAGCATTCAAAAGATATAAGTGGATCTCATGGGTGAAGAATAAGCTCTAACACTTAGCAAAGATATAACTTGAAGGCTTAGGAGGCGTGATAGTGCAAGGTGGGAGAGGGATGTAGTATATATAAGTTGGGCCCATGATCTTACTGATACACATGGATTTGCACAGGTCGAAAATTCCAGAGATTATAGCTCAGAAGATCTGAGTGCCACAAAAGGTAGCAACTTTCAGTACGGTCAGAGGGTGAGCCAGCCCTATGAGGAGGTTTTGAATGAGTGCAAAGTTGTAAGAGTAGATATTAGAGGGCCTGAAAGTAACATGCTGATGGCTCCAAACGATCTCAAGTAAACATGTCGAAGCTCCAAACGAACATCGCTCGGAGATTCTGGATGAAAGATGGGGTTTTGGATGGTTCCCAACTCAAAGGCTCCAACCGTTCACCCTTAGAAGAGTCTGAACTATAATAGAATTGTGGTTCACCATTGGTCACTTTTGGTTTGTCCGGACGGATATAGCTCGGAGTGTCCGAACTATGTTTGGTGTCGTGACTGAATTGGCTCGAAGATTCTAGATGGATGACACTCAGAGGAATCAAAAGTGAATAGAACATATCTGCAGCATCCCAAAATACCTGAACATCTCGTTCGGAGTGATCGGATAGTCGTAGCTAACTTAGTCACACACACACACACACTCCAAGACTCAGAGGGTCCAAAGGCAAACCACTCGAAAGCTCTGAACAAGAAAAACAAAGAGAAGTTTAGGTGGAAGAGTGAGGGTTTCCGAGAGAGTAATGGAGGTTTGAGTTTGAGCACTTAGTAAGAAATATATTCTCCTCACTAGGTCTAAGATCCCCGTTTGATAGCACCGACATACCTATAGCTTAAAGGTGATATTAAATGAAAAAAGAAATCTCCAAAGCTTTGAGGAGTTGTCTTCCAAGTAGCCACCATATTTTGGAACTTAAATTGATCAACGCTTTAAGAGTAAAAAATTAGTCCCTTAATATTGTTGTCATGAATAAGCAAAACCCACTACGGGGCCTATACTTCCACTCTCTAACCAGCATCGCTCCCCACCTTCCTTTTCGGTGTGACTTGATCCACAACGTTGTTCGATTAATAACAACGGCATCACCTCATATTTGATTGTGTCCTTGGATCCATTCACTTCAGTTGTGGCAATGTCACCTCTCAAAAAAAATGAGAATGAAAGTAAAAAAGAAACGGAGAGAAGAACGAAAGTAAAAAAAAGAAACGAAGAGAAGAAAGAAAGCAAAGCCAAAAAAGGAAACCTGCTAATATGCCAGCCTATTTGGAGACAGGAGAGGGTTGCAGGCCCTCCTTCACTTCAACAATGGGTCAAGGGCTCAGGGAATGCGCCAAAATGATATTTTTGCATGTTGCGTAGTACATTTCAATCCTCAAAAAAAATCACAAGTTTGGAACTCTAGTTAGCCCGTGGACAACCAATGTGTAGACAAAGCTCTTCATAGACCTTCATTGTGCCGAATTTTCAGAGTTCAAGGTGGAGGATGCAAGTGGGGCAAAGATTGTGCTACGACCCCGCAAGGAAAGAGGATTTAAGGCGAGGGAAGAGGGTGACAACATTGTGCTTTACGTTGGTAGATCCAACTGCTACGACACCAAAGACAAAAGAGAATGACGAAAACTATGGTTTCTCTGAAACAGCGGTAAGAATCAACAATCAACGGTGCATTCCACCCTATGTCACCTCCTATTTAGGAGCCAATTGCATTATTCCATCCATACCCAAATCATATAGTCCCTTCATCCAAAAAAAAACCTTGTTGAAAAAATGGATGTACCTAGATGTATTTTAGTTCGATACATTCATTTTTACGACAGATAATTCCGCACAGTGGGAGTATATGTATAAATAGTTCACATCATTATTTTATTTTTTCTATTCTTTTTAGCTACATGTTGTACCTCACTATCTAGCTATTTTTGTCTATCTATGCAACTCATCCACATCAATAAATCATGCATGTTTGGCACATCGTCAACATATCACTTTTAACATGTGTTCCCGGTGCAACGCTCTAAGTTACGTTCAGTTGTAATCGTAACTCATTCGAGTGAACCTGGGTTAGGCATGGATCTACGCTCGATAAAAGATAGATTAAGTCGAACCCAAAAAAAGATTTATTTTTTTAGAGAAGGAGGTTAACCCCGGTCTCTGCATCAATTGATGCATGCAGTTATCTTTATTAATTATTTCACAAAAGACTGATAAGAACATACATCAATCCACCTAAAGCCACCACTCACACCTACAGACTTGATATTGTGGAGTGCACTCATTCCCCATATCTAAAATCGGTGTCGTCGCCGATTCATCAACATAACGTATCAGGACCAACATCCGGTGCAGCCTACCTAAAGCGCACACCACATACACATGTTTTAGGAGCCGATATCATCATCGAACCACCGGTCCATCTTCAGGAGAGAGATCTGCATCATCCTTGCCAATCCGGGCATCCAGTGAGGCCACCACGACGCCCAACGGCGCCACCGCCCTGCCCTTGTCCGTCCAGACGCGAATACTCTGGAAGATCTGTCATGCGTAGTACCTGCCAACCAAGCATGACTCAGCGTAGCACCTGTCGGCCAGGCATGACTTGACAGCTCCATAGAAGCTCCGTGCCAGAGGAAGCCGCTCCACCTCCTATCTCCACAAACGATGCTCCCAAGAGAGAAACGACACCGTAGTACTGTCATCGTCCGATCTGAAAGACCAGATTCTAGGGTTTTCCCCGAAGCAGCACGAGTGGGTTGACAACAGTTACACGACGACACCTTCATCAAGGTAACGGCGCAGAACGCCGCCATCGCCCGCCAACGGCTCGGTTTTCATCGGCAACTGTCTCCCCGGCTCGTAACCGAGACTAGATGGCTAATCTCGAGATTCGACCACCCAACCGCCGGCTGCACCGACAAGAACAGATCTGACTTGAGGTGCTGCCGATGCGAGCACCAGGCCCTCCACGCCGCCACCGCCGATCTAAAGGCAGATGGCAAGCCGCTGCCGCCGCCCGAACAGGGATTGCCGCCACGCCCATGGCCCGTGCCGCCTCCGATGCCGCCGCGCCACAGATCGGATCAGGCGCGTCTCCATACGAATCGGGACTCCGCACAACCCTAGAGTCACGGGAGAGAGGTGGGAGGGAAGGGAGGAGGGAGTACGCCCAAGCTGGAGTAAGCTCGATAATGTTGTACCAGGTGTGCCTTCAACTACCATTAGAGATGACATGACGAAGTAAGCCCGAGCTACCAACACCACCAGAATTATGTGCATGTAATACGATTTGCACAAAGCTTCTGAGCATCGCAGCACGGAGAATAGATACCCAGAGTCCAATCGCAAACAATTCCTTTCCCGACCAGACAGATGCGTAAGCGGTAAGCCCTTCGCGATGTGATTGGCCACGCTTCACCAGGTGGAACAATAGACCAATAGATACTTTGTTCCATGCGATGACATTCCAGAGACCTTAACATTTACTCTCTTTTTTCTCAAGGTCAAGGAGCACAAAAAACAAACAACAAGACATTTTTATTTACAGTGAACACAACCTAAGTCAAACGGGAACATCTATGAGGCACAAAAAGGAGCCAAGGTGACATACTTACAGACTGACAGTACATAACTGGAACCCGAAAATGCTCAGCAGCTATCTTTTCCTTCCTTTTGGTTAGACAAGATATATTTTCTCCATATTGCTGAACTTTTCTGGAGTTGTGCAGACCTCAATCAGCTTAAAGTTGTGATCGAGCACATATGCACATCACACAGCCCACATGTACAGATTTGCAATGTTCAGCTTAGTTAGCGAGGTTTAAACATCATATACAGCCATGCGCTCCTCGATGGGGTTACGGCAGATTGGACATCTTTTGCACTTCTCAGCACAAGACCTATACAGCAAAGAAAAATGGTAGCTTCTATTTAACAACAAACTGAAATGTGCAGTTGAAAAGATTGAGTAGGCAAGAGCAAGAGGCCGAAGCATACTTGCATAACGTTCTGTGCCGGCAGGGAAGTATGACCATGCATATTTCTCCCTCGTAGCAAATCCTACAAAGTACCTTCTCCTGAAACGAACAGAATTTGCTTGGCTTTGTCAACAGAGAATGAACGACATACCAGACAGACAACTTTGACTCCAATGAAAAAATGAGCCTGGACAAGTGAGACAAAGAGAAAGTACATTTTGAAGCCTTTCATATTCCTGCTGGGTAGACTTGGTGATTTCAGATTGCTCTCCCAACGCTGCCTGGAGTCTCCAAACCTGAAAGTGAACAAGTAGGAAACTTGTTGCTTTTGTTGATAATCACAGGTAGTGAATAAAACTCTAATGTGGTGAATAAAACTCTTAATGTGGTAAATTATTATAGAATCGCAAAACAGTAAAAGGGTTACCTCTTCTGCTAAATCCTTCTTGGGCATTTTCTTTACTACCTCAGGTGGGTAACCAGAGAATGTATTGTACCTGAAAACAAAGATACAGCAAAGTAGTTCAACTAGTTCAGAAACTTTGTAAACATTGACAAACAAATAGCAGCATACTAAGCAAATTAACGCAATTTATGAGTTCGTATGAATGAGCTGAAGTAATACCCGTTAGATTCAGTATAAAGCAGCCGAGCTTGCTCCTCCTTGCTCCCTTCATCAATAGACCACCAACCAAGAAGCCTGAACAACATATATACGAAGCTACCATGTTAGAAGTCAGCATGAAGGCGGAATACTGTTACTTTGCTCCATAGTGGATCGCCAAACATAAGCGACTTAATTGAACGTTGGTACCAAATTTGGGCTAGCGTAACATAAGTCTGTGCAGACCGTAACAAATCCAGCTAAACCTCATATAAACCCATTTTGACAGGAACCTCACAAACGGAGCCCACATTGTCAGGTGCCAACATTTTTGCAGAAACGCCCCTGCTTTATATTTAATCACGCAAAAGCCCCAATTTGCTTTAAGAAAGGCCATTCTCCCTAACCTCACACGCCTTCCATTGCGACAAGCTCAAGGCGGAGCTCACCTCCGCCGGCAGCAGCAGCTGCGCCCCAGCGCTGCCCAGCTCCCTCTTCCTCCTGTTCCTTCCTTCTCCTCCTCACTCCCGGTCTCTCGTCTCCCTGTCTCTCCCGGTGCAGGCCATTGACGAACGCCCGAGCTCCCCCACCGCCGATCTGGACGCTGTCCACCGGAATCCTCTTGCGCTGCCGGCCAGATACAGTGCCCCGCGGCCAGATCCGCCCATTCCCGCTGCCCGCAGCTCTTCTCCTCCTCAGCTCCCGCGAGTCCCATCACCCTCGTCGCCTGGTCATGGTTTGGTAGCGTGCTGCTGCCTCGACCGTCCCGAGCGCACCGGCTACCTCGCCCGTCCCCAGCACGCATGCGAGCGCCCCGTGCGCCACCAGCGCCTTCGCTGGCCGAGCTCGCCATCACCATGACCTCCCGATGCACCTCCACCGTTGCTTTTGATCATCGGCGACCAAACCCCAGCGCCCCGACATGGCACACTTAATTAGGGACTAATTACTCTGTTAAACACACCCCTGAGTGGCATGCGGCCCCACACATAAATTAGCTTAAGGTTATTCTTCTGGTTAGATTATTGTTATTCCCAGGGCCCCACATGTCAAGTTTTGACTCGGCGTAGTCAACTTTGAACCATCCCAGGCCCGCTAGCATGATTAAATATAAAGCAAGGGGGTTTTCTCTGAAACAACATGCCACATCAGCCCCTGATAAGCGGGCCCGGCTCGTTAGTTTCCCTGCTAAAATGGGTTTATACGAGGTTTAGCTCGATTTGTTACGGTCTGCCGCAGACTTGTACTGACATGCAAAAAAAAGTAAAGTCGTACCAATTCGTTACCCTAGCCCCAATTGTGGTACCAACGTGCAATTAACTCGATATAAGCCAATAAGAGAATAAATTGATATAACAATAGCTCATGCTAACTATCAGTTTTACCTTGACCCGTGATGAAGAAAAGCGAAACAATCACGGACTTTTGATGATGCTGTAAGGTAATTCGGACTAACTGGTCCATTACGCAATAGCAGAACAACTTTCTCCACCAATCTTCCTATCGAGAAAAGGACACCAGCTCCTTGTAGAATAAATAGTGGGGAGAAAAGAGCAAATATTGGAATGTAGCGAGCGCTAGGTGGTGTACCCTGAAAAGCAGATAAAATTAAGCTACTAATCATAAGGAATTGCTAACAACAATAAGGTCATGAAGATCATTAAGGATCAAATCAGTTTTCTAGCTAATGAAGCTAATGAAGGGGTATTACTTTTTACTAAACGCCCTAGTTGAATTCCAAAGATCTGTTTAGATTCAGTAGAATAAGTTGCCAATGTTTTCCAGAGTTCAAGTAATATGTTCTTTCAAAAGAAAGGAGACATTTTTTTCCCTGGCGGTTTTTCATCTGCCCAGCATCTAATAGACCCGTTAATCTCAAACCATATTTCCTACGTAATATATGATTTGAATGGCATGTACCTCCAACCGCATACAAAGCAAAACTTGGAAAACCACCAGCGGTATTTTCATGAGATGACCTCCTATGTCTGGAAGGCCACAAATCCTCTCTTGTTCATGGTCTTCCAGTGATGGGAGGACAAGACCACTCTCCCAATCACGATATCTAATAGCTGATGATGATGAGCTAGCCTCCCCATGAGTAGGAGGCCTATGAATCATGGGATTAAACCATCTTGTACAAACAAGAAAAGCAAAACACTCTGCGATCCTGTATAAACAAGTTGATGGGTTAGATTATTAGACATACTAGCTGTTAAAAAAAATTGAGATCAGTCTCACCCATAATTTATAAATAAATCCCACCATCCCAAAGCACCAACATCACCTGCCATATGTAATAAGCCAATATTACAACATCATATCGTGCATTAGAAGGAGGCCCAACAAAAAATTATTAACTTAGGCAATGGTTTGGAAGATCTGATAGAATGTAACTCCTACAGGTTCAGGAAGTATATAGGTAGTTTCTACTACCTATAGAGCACAAAACCTGCTCGGCAGTCTCAAAATAAGAGTGTCTCACTTATAACTCCTAAGTCACCCTTGCAGGAGAATATCTCACAATGAACATAACTTCTACTGCTCTAGTAAACAAATAAAAGAACCTTAGAAAGCCTAGGTCTTCCATACTATGGAGCCCTAGCATTGCAGTAGTCATGTGTATAGAAACAGAATTCAACTGTAATCCAGAAGCACAAAACAATTGACAAACGGCATATGTTCTTTGTTAATTCTATGGTAAAGGCCTTGAGGAGAACTAAGGAGCTGCCTCAAATCACCCACTAGTTTATAACCATTAAGAAAAAATTAAGATGCTTGTCAAGACAATAAGATAGGCGAGTCAGCACACTTTACCAGATAACTTGAGAAGTGTGAAGGTTGTCGCAGCTATAAGAAACACCATAGAGATTGCGACCCAGAAATGCTGGTTACAAAATCAAAGGCATCTAATATAAGATAAATATTAATGGCAGTACTGTAGGTAAGATTAAAAGAGTGTATTTTAATGATTAAAGTAATAGTTGAACCTTTGGAGCTTGATATCTCTGAGTTGGGTTTTCGAAATATTTTAGAATGGAAATTAGTGGTTAAAGTTTAGGGCACTGCCAGTGTCCAAAATAATATGATCCTGCCAACTAAAGAGATTATGATTACCAGACAAATAAAGTGGACAAATTTGTATTCTGGAAGCTATCAATGTGTGAACCGACAACAGAAGAAGAGGGTGTTAGTATAAAAAAAAGGCAGCCCGGTGCACGTAGCTCCCGCTTGCGCAGGGTCCAGGGAAGGGTCCGACCACTTTGGGTTTATAGTACGCAGCCTTTCCCTACATTTCTGCAAGAGGCTGTTTCCAGGGCTCGAACCCGTGACCTTCATGGTCACAAGGCAACAGCTTTACCGCTGCGCCAAGGCTCCAAGAGGATGTTTGTATGTTCATATAATTTGACAAATTGTGCACTCCAACTAGAGCATCAATATCAAAGAGAATGAAATGATCCAACCATACATTTGGTGAACTAGTACTGAGGTTTAACAATTAACTGATATATTTCTGCAATGCATTATTTCATGGTGAGTTGATGCAAGACATATCAACAGCTGGGTCAAGTTTGTGTTTTGTGCTACATAGAATAATTCAAATCTCTGTGCAATCTGAAAGGGGCTGTATAATGTATTCAATCTAGTAATTACTTTGTATCACATCATTATATTTTATTATTTTTATTTACAATCTGTTACGAACAGAAATAGAAAGTTACCAACGAACCAAAAAGTTAGCTATCTGTTGCATGACTTTCAGTTCTATAAGTGAGTGGCATCCGTATCAAAATACTCCCTCTGTCCCAAAATAAGTGTCGCTGATTCGGTGCAATGTTAAAAGTTGTACTAAACCAACGACACTTATTTTGAGACAGAGGGAGCATTTCTTTAGCATTGTAAACAGAAGGAGATGCTGTAAATATATCTTTACTTCAGGGAAGAAAATTTTGAACTGTGATTAATTTCAAGAAGGTTCCACTTTTGGATCCACTAGTACTAGAAAACTTACAGGCAGCGTCTCCCAGATAGCTTCATCGCTCATGCTTTCTTCATCCCCTGGCATTAAAGCTTTACACATTCTGAACAACAGAAAACACATAAAAGGAAACATATACAAGTTAAGATCCATAGTTACTACAATCATAATTATTGTCACATAATAACAAACTATGTTACTGTTGATAGTATACAATTCCATCCAGGGTGGTCTTTTAAAAAATAAGGTCCAAAGTTACATAACTGAAGCAGCTAAGAAGGGATTGAAACAACAATAGTTTTTAGAATTGGATGCCAATTTGCATAATGATGATTACAACTAAAACTCGTAACTTCAGGGTGAATACCATCATCTTATTAGTGTGTATAAATGGAAGAAAAAATGTAATTAAATAGAGCTGGATATTATAATACATTTATATTGGAATAGAGCTGTACTTTATACAACTCTAAATGCTTATTTTTACACACCAGTATCAATCAGATGTATCCGATTAATCTGCACCATTGCAATCCATACCCGCCAAAAGTAAACGATATAGATCTCCGTTTTCTTTAAATAGTGTGGGAATTTCAAGTCTCCTGAAGCAAACATGGAAGCTATCTAATCTAACAGGACTCTAAATTCAGAATCAGTGCCGTTGCCATTTTCAATGCTTAAAACTAAAATTCAATGTATCGATACTTTTTCCAACACACTAATTTGGGAACGGAGACAACCATTTTACTCAGAAACTTTGTTCTGGATGAAAAATAGCGCACAAAAGGCATACATTGAGAATGGAGAGGCAAGAAAAGTGAACAGACAATTGGAATTCCTTCATGTTGTTCTAAATTAGTGGTACCATCAAGGTTTGACCAATTACTATACAGTTGTTAGCTAAAGCAGCAATCAACACTGAAATTTTTTTTCCAGGTAAAACACTGAAGTTGAATGCGGATTCCACACCTGGGTGCATCTGCATCATTTCGAAACTGCAATTTCTACATTTCAAAAATCTGTGGACAAAAACATAGATGTACAACATGCTATGACATGTACACTTGCAAAAACATTATGAAGAAGTATTGATCATTTGTAAATTGTACCACAAATGTGTACATCTATAGCTCCTAGGTTTGAAATCTTCTGGCCTTATTAGGACAGTAGACATGTAGTTATATTTTTGCACAAAATTTTGCAAATGCATATGTAGTACAAGTTTGATTTTTCGTTCAGTATGGGCAGAGCATTTTTTGGTAGAACGCAGCTGCACCCATGAGTATGAAGCCAATTGCATACTTCAGCTGCCCTAGTTGAATGGTTCTTGTGTGAGTGGGGGTTGTGCGAAAATGGATCTAACTGCTACTGATGGGTGCACACCACATTAGAAATGTGGACAGATTATTCGTCTAGAATTCCAGATATAATCTGAGCAAGGTAGAAAGTTACAAGAATAATGAGCAGGAAGCACTAACATATATCATTATCATGATAGCTTTCACCTGTGCTGGTTACCTAGTCAGAAGAAGAATCAACAATCTAACAGGATAAGCTAGAATAATTTCAGCCAAACTTATTACAGATAATGTAAGCAAGGAAACAGGCAAATCCACTTAGATTCATGCATAACATTGCATCTGCATATACATAAAAATGGAAAGTAGAGTACTACTATGTAGTAGGCATCAAAAAAGGAGAAGATATCTTACCTAAAATTGTCAACAAGAATAATCACTTCAAAAGTGAGCAGAGGAAGGAACACGATCTTCAAATCAACAGCTGGATGATTCTTAACTGTGGAAAAACAAAGGAAAGACAAGGTGAGTGTCACAAAATAGAGTTGATTTGACAAAGCTTCATTCATCTAGCAACTTCAGCATGTACCTCTTAAACTTTCGAGATGTATGCAAAGAAGCAGCTCGAAGGCGATTAGCAATGGTGCTGCAACAACAGAATGACAAGGAGACCACTACACATAGGGAACGGGACTTGTCAGATACAATGCACGGGAAACAAACAACAGTTGCATACGCATATGCAACAAACGAAAAACTGGCCAAATCGGTACTAAATCTTACATGACGCCCATGAGGCAATGAAGGGGCTGGCATTGAAAACCTTCCTCGGGCGGCCACTCCATGAAATAGCCACAGCGGGATGAATATAATCCTAGGTAGTCGAAATAAGAAGGTGATTAACAACTGATATTAGCTTTGTCACCGCACACACAAACCAGCCATGCACAGTACAGTTGGGTTGGGTTGCCTTGATTGGCGATGTACAGTGCAGTTGGGTTGCCTTAATTATATTCTATTTATTGATATAAGAGCTCCAAGCTTCCTAGAAACACACAGCCATTGTGAATCAATTAACAAGATCTCAAAGTTACGAAATGCAGCAGGAAAGCTACAACCACAAGCCACTAACAACGCTGGGTAGCATGAGCTAAATTCCAATCTGAAACACGGGCGGGCACAAACTAAAACTAAATCGGCCCGTCCCATTGAGAGGTCACCAACTCATTCATAACCAGAGTGATTCGCTGGTTCGGCCCAGAACAGATCAGTGCACCGCCCGAATCGAGCGGACGCAGGGAGTCGGCCCGCGGAGCGAACGCGGGAATCCGCAGCGCTCGACCCTCTAGACTGAATCTGCATCCCGCGGAAAGGGAAACAGAGCAGCAGCTCGCGCCCCCAACGCAACTAACCAGGGTCGGCACCAGCCGGCCGAATCAGATCGACGCGGCGGCGAACCGGAGGGCGCGCGGGGAGCTAGCTAGGGTTTACGGGGCGTACCACCAGGAGGAGTCGGTGCGGCCGTCGACCCTGAGCGCGAGGAGGAGCGTGAAGCAGAAGAGCGCGGCGTGCGCCGCCGCCGCCTGCGCCGTCTTCCCCACCCCCGCCCACGTCTGCGCCCGCCGCCGCTGCATCTCCCTCTCCCCCGCGAAGCCTCAACTCTCCTTCGCCTCTCAGCTCCGCCCGCGGTGGGTTGTCAGGGTGGGGGAGTGACGGGGGATAAAGGGAACACGGAGGAGGCGGAGGAGGGGAGGGTTTCTCTCCTTCTTTACTCTTTGGCGCTGGACTATGATTGCCGATTAACAAACAGGCCAACAGGGTGGTACGATCCTCTCCCTCCCTCTCCCCTTTGTCTGCGCCTCCGGTGTTATCTCAGCAAGTTTTCCGGTGGTATATCGGGGAGGGAGGATGGATTGGGTTGGGCCGGGTCGGATAGGAGGGACTGCGTGCCCGTCCGTCACCTGCGCTCGCTCGGGGAAGCCGACGAGCCGGATATTTTCCGGGACGGCTCCCGCGTCTCCTGGTTGCTTTCCGCCGTAGATTCCTGCGCTTTGTTTGTTTATTATAATCTTTTTATATTCTTATTTTAATTTTTTATTATTCGCTCGTTGGTGGCTCCGCCCGCCGCCCGACCGCACGCCCCGTCCCGTCCCGTCCGCGTCGCGTGCACGGCACGCCCGCTCCGTCCGCCGTCACGCACGGCGCAGCACGCGTGACGCGCAGCGCCGGCGACCGGCGCAACGCAACGCTGTGGTGCTGCTACTACTAGTCACGGAGCCGCGCGGCGCGGACGGGCGACGGCGCGGTGGTTGAACGGGCAGGCGGTGGCGTGTGCTCGGCGCATTCTGGCTTCTGGGCGACGGACGGATGGGATGGGGACGTGCCGCGGGTTTGTCCTGGCCGTCGACCAATCATGCGCCCGGCTAGCCATGATGCAGTCGACTGCCGTCTTCAGATGGATTGATGATAACCAGCCAACCGGGAAAGGCGCGTCGCGGATTAGGAAATTTAGTCCTTGAAACGAAATGCTTTGATCGTGACGTTCGTCGTTGCGTGGCTCCGCGCCCAAACCATTCCGCCCCGGGGTTCCTGTGCCTTGTCTCGTCAGCAGTTCAAGCACAGATACACAGTGAACGATATTAGTACTACTACTAGTATTTTCAACATCTGATACAGTTGAATGACACAAGCACAGGTCCATTCGCAACGCTTTTGGTGGCTGGGTGCGTGCTGGGCATCCTAGGACGTTGAGTGCTCGAGGGTTTTGTAGCCTAGGATGCCTGTGGAACCCTTCGGGCGCGTCCATCGAGTGCATGCATCTTTTTATTTATATGGTTTTGCAAGAACGATATTCAGTCGCAGATGTTTTATAGGAGTAGCGTCGGAATCTAGACCTCGAGATTATGGGGATAGTGATAGCAAGCCTACATCATTAGCTTAACTGCAAGATCTTTCATAGGTTACTTAAGGATTTGTCGCACTGTCTTTTAATAATATACTCCCTACGTTCCTAAATATTTGTCTTTCTAGAGATTTCAACAAATGATTACATACGAAGCAAAATGAATGAATCTCTAAAATATGTCTATATGCATCCGTATGTGGTAGTCCATTTGAAATCTCTAAAAAGACAAGTATTTAGGAACAGAGGGAGTATAACTATAAACAATTACCTGTGTATTGCAATGCAGGCATAAAAAACCTTTCTTTCTCTTCGAAACTGCCCAACTGAGACTTCAGACCCTCGGAAAACACCACTAGGGTCCCTCCCAGCCCCGTGTCGCCCCCCGCGGGCGACCCGGGCGCCCCAACCCTAGCAGCCGCCCCCGCCCCCATCCACCTCCCCTCCCGCCGCCGTCGCGGGCGGACGCCGCCGGGCAAAGCCCGCGCGGTGCCGCCGGCGGCGGGACCTTCCCTTGCCTTCCCTGGAGCGGGGTCGTGGGGGGCTTCTTCTCCAGTCGACGGCGGTGCTCAGCGGCTGGCGCGTCGGGCGGGGCGCGCTGGCAGATGGCGGTGTGCGGCGGCGCTGCTGCTGGCCGGGGCTGACGCGTCGCGGTGGTGCGCGTGGGCTGGCGGCAGCCCGGCGCGCTCTTCGTGGCGGGGTTGGCCGCCAGATCTGCACTGGCCGAAGGTGGGGAGCCGCGATTGGAGCTCGGTAGGAGGCCCTGCGGTGCGGCGGGCCAGACAGGAGTCTGCAGCAAGATGTTGGCGCGGTTGGGTGGCTGCGGCGACGTCAGGAAGCAGCACGGCGAATCCGCGGCCAGGTGGTGAAGACGGCGCTGTAAGGCTCGGCCAAGATGGAGTCTTGGCGAGCAGCGAGCGGCCGGCTACCTCTGTGCGGTGTGATGAGCGGCGGTGGTCTCTCGGTGGTGCAGCTTGGTTTCATGGAGATGCGGGTCCAGTCGTCGCAAGGCTGTCCCTTGGAGTGGGCGATGGCTGTTGTTGGCGTTTTGCGCCTTGCCGGAGGTGTGGATGGCTGCGGTTCCTTGTCCAGGCGAGGTGTTGATGGGGTGGCCGGTGTGCTCCTTGCCGTGTGTCCGATCGTTTGCTCTCGGCTTGGCCGCTACGTTTGGTGAAGTGTTGCGGTGGCGGCGGTGTGAAGCTTCTGGGACGGTGTTGCCAAGCTCTAGGTGGTGTGGTGAGGTGCGACGCGCGGATGAAAATCTTGCACGACTTCCGTCGGCCGGCGGCTATGGCACCCGTGGATGTCATTCCCCTCCTTGGAGGCGTCGTCGAGGCGTGGTCGGCATGTCCCTCGCTTGCTTGGAGTTGTGGTGGTCTCCGGGCGAAAGCCTTGATTCGGTTGGATCGGCACAATGGCGGCGTCCTCGACGTCGTTCCTCTGTTGAGAGCATTGTGTTTGGATACATGGCCGGCTCCTCGTCGCTCTTCTCCGGTGTTCGCCGTGGTCCTCCTTGATCCTCTGCGGCGCTATGTATGCCTGTCGCCGATGTGTCCAAGACAACATCTTCCTCGAACCGGATTGAGTCCTACTACCCACTTGCCACTTCTCCTAAGCGATAAGAGTGGATGGTGCGTCGACAAGTGAAGTGTTGCGGAAGTTGGTGTTCTTCGGAGATGTTCGGTTTTGGCCGAGACGCGGTGTTTGTGTGTCGATGAGGATAGGCTCTTTGCTTTGTAGCTTGCTTTGCGGTGTTGGCCGTCTTTGGATTGGCTTGGGTGTGGTGTTTGTGCTATGCTTGTTGTTCGCGACGAGTGTAGTTTCTTGTAACTCAAATTCTGCCTTCTATAAAGTTATGGTACGCCTAGGCGTACTCTCGATTTTTTTTTTGAAAATCCTTCTATTCAACCAACGGATCCCACTCCAAGCAATGGCCGTGCCGCGCACCTGCCACATGCCCCATGGACCCCACGCATGTCGCCCTCTCCTATTCTCACCAATCACGATCTCTTTTTGGTCTACCCATCGTCATCAACATCGAAGCAAACCAGACCAACGCGTCGAATCCTCGCTTGTCCCTCGTCCTCTCGCACACCACTCCTCTGCCGAGCTTTGGAGGCGGCCAACCGTAGTTGCAAGGTCGGGGGCAGTGCTGCAACCAGCCTTGTGCGCTACTAAAGGGTAGAGAGGGCCGGCGACGACTACCCATGTGCTTCAGCGAGTTGGTTGTGGTTCTACAACAGAAGACGCCGGTGTCGCGAGCTTGTTGGTGTTCCTGAAACATCGCCGGTGTTGCTAAGGCATGCACATGTGAGCTCGCCAAATTGCAATGTTGGCGATGTTTCTGAAACAACACCACTGTGAAGGTGTGGGTCCTGCGAGCTCACCGGATTGCAACGTCGCCAACGTTTCTAAATCATCGTCGATGTTGTGGGGACGAGGGTATGCTAACTCGCCAATTTGCAGATTCACTAGTACTCCCTCCGTCCCAAAATAAGTGACTCAAAGTTAGTACAAAGTTGAGTCACTTATTTTAAGTGACTCAAAGTTAGTACAAAGTTGAGTCACTTATTTTGGGACGGAGGGAGTATTTCTAAAACATGGTCAATGTTGCAATGTTATTTTTGCGAAGGAGGGATGCGCGAGGTGAATTGCAACTTCATTGTATTTTTGAAACATGGCCAATGTTATGATGCTATGTTTGCAAAGGGAGGATGCGCTAGAAAAGTCGGAGAAGGCGATGGATGGCGTGTAGCACGCATCTATATATTTTGGGTCTATCTATAGCTCAGTGACTGAGATTTAATCAAGTCTCAATCGGTTGATGGCAGCCAGCCATGTTAGTCTCATATGATTTTTCTATGTCCCGTTTTTATGTTTGTAGCTGAGCTAGGATGGACTTTGATGAGGCTCGACTTGCAGTGACTACAACAAAGAAAAGAATGTCGATCCCTATACCTTTTGCAATATAAGGTGAACATTTTTCCAATATACATAAATATTTTTTAAATGTAAAATGAACTTTTTTTAGTATACGGTGAGCATTTTACATATACACACAAAACTTTTTTATGATATGATGAAAAATATATTGTATACATCAAACATTTGTTTAATAAACATGGAAAAAAAATACACAATGAACTTTTAAATATACACTATTTTTTTATATGATGAACATTTTATTTGTACATATGAACATTTTTAACATACGATGAATTTTTTTGTTGTATATAGCAAAGATTGTTTTAATACCCATTGAAAAGCTTTTAAATATACAGAGAACATTTTTAAATATACACTGGAGTTTTTTATAAACACATAGTGATTTTTTCTAACATATATATTTCTATTTTTAGTAAGTTTTAAATGTCTAGCTCTTAAAAAACAACATGCAGATTTTTTGAAAAATAATACGACTAAAAGCTGAACATAAAAAAACAGCTTGTGGCAAGAATAGGCCGGTCGATTCGGGCCTGCCTTCGGCGCAGGATCAGTCCTGCTTCACTCGAAGTGTTAGCATGTCGTGAGGCTCTCTCACTTGCTTTGGACCTCTCTTTAACACATACGATAATAGCTTCGGATTGCCATGAAGTGGTTACGAACACCAACAATGGCACACGAGGTGTTTACGCCGAAATTGTCACATAGATTAGACCAATTTCTGCACAGTTCGTGGCATGTTCTTTCATCTTTGAGGGACATGATAAGAACATTGAGGCACATAGTCTTGCTGAGCATGCTTTAGTTCTTTCTTTTGGATGCCATGTGTGGGTCCTAGATACTCCAGACCTAAATTGTATTCCCAATGCTTTTGGCATTTGACCATTAATAAAGTGTGCTTAGACTAAAAAAAGACAAAGGTCTCCCTGTATGGTGTTTATATTGTCTCAAAAAATATCTGGCGCTTATAATGGCATACATAGAATTCTCAAAAGGAAATGTTAATGCTGCATGGCATTTATAACGGACTCGCCCATGTACATCTCCAGCTTAAGGAAGCTTGCACGCCCTTTAGGAACCTTCAAGGTCCCTTTTTTTTCTTTAACGTTTATTTCTGATTCTTAATCGATTTTCTTTGGTTCATTTTTTCATATCTCTTTAAAAAATCATATTCAGGACTTTTGTCAACTTCGTAAATATTTTTAAAATTTGTGGACTTTTCAAATTCATGAATATTTCAAAATCCTAGATTTTTTCTTCAATTCACACCAAAAAATCAAATTCGTATTTTTGTCCCAATTTGTGATATTTCTGCAAACTTATCAACTTTATTATAAACTGTGAATATCTTTAAAATCCATGAACATTTTTCCAAATTTGCCAACCTTTTACTAAATTCATGAGTTTTTATAATCCAAGAACTTTTTTCTAATACTTGGAATTTTTCCATATTCATAAAAAAATCATGATTTCTATAAATCTTGAGCTGTTTAAAATTAAAAAATATATTAAAATATGATATTTTTAAAAATCAACAATCAATGCGAGTGTATCATCTTGTTGGAAAAAATGAACCAGCGAGTAGGTAGCGAGGGAGGGGGGAACCGAGACCCTGGCGCACGCGAATCGGTACTGAGCACCAGCAGGAAAACCGGCGATATCACGTGTCGATTAACAACTCTCGGAACGCCACTCCTATTTGGCGCGCAGCTCGCCAGATAGTGAGTTGGCGCGTACCACCTACAACGTGAGATACTTTACGTGTCGGCCTATTTCGGGATTCCTTCCCCACAGGTTTTATCGCTTTCCTTTGTTTTTTTCCTTGCTTTTTCTTTTTTTTACGTCTTTTTTCTATTTCCTTTTTTGGTTTTCATTACTGTTCCTTTTTTTCTTTAATTTTCTATCTCCCTTTTTCTTTTTCAGGCTATCTTTCAAATTTGTGAACATATTTTCCCAAATCATGAACAAATTTTGAAAATCATGAACAGTTTTTGATATAATAAACATTTTTTAAATTCACGAATATGTTTTACGAACTCACAGTTTTTTTAAGTCATGAACATTTTTTGAATTAATAAACAATGTCTACAAATACACAAATATTTTTTTAAAGTTCAACATCTTTTTTGAAACCCATGAACATTTGTTTTGAGTAGGCAAACATTTTTTCAGAAATTGGGGAACCAATTTTTCATTTCACAAACACTTTTTTGTTTTGACAAATATTTTTTTAGATGGATGAACATCTTTTGAATACATGATTTTTTTATCAGCAAAATTTTTTTAAATCAATTTTTTAATTCATGAACAATTTTTGAATTTGCAAACATTTTTACAATGTCATATCATTTTTTAAGTAAACGAGCATTTTTTCAAAATCATGAACGCTTTTTTGTTTTCCCGGACAGTTTTTTCAAAATCGTGAGCATTTTATGTAAAAATCACGAACATTTTTGAATCCATGAACATTTTTTTATTTTGAATTTTTTTCCAAATGCTCATTTAAAAAAATATGAAATTTTGCAAACACAAATTATTTAGAATAGAAAAATAAGCACAAAAAATAAAAAGGAAACTGTGCAAACTTAAAATTAAAAAATAGAGGGCCCCGCAAATGGGTTGGCCCAAAAGGCCGCGCTGGGGGAGCGAGGGCTGCGTGCTGCGACTCCTCCAAGGCATGCCCCCTCTCGAAAAGAATGACTTGGGCCCAAGTTATTGTGTGCTAACTATTAGGATTTAAATTAATTGCATAATCAGGGATAATCCTCCCTTTGTGTAAACAGCTGCTGGTTTGGGTATGGCAACGGTTCGACATACCCACGCCCCCATGATCGGACGCGTCGCTCGTGGCGACGGTCCCCCATGTATATAATCCTTGAATCATCAATAAAAGAGAGTGTTCTATCAATTTGTTCTTTCACACGTTATCAGCAATTGCCTCTGCCGAGAGCACGCATAGGCAAATCAAGCCGGCGACAATCGCCGGGGAAAGCAAACCAGAAGAGGAGGAAAGGAGAAGAAAACTTTGAGAAACAATCCAATGGAGGAGAAAATTTGTTTAGTGGACAGTGGTGCCACTAACACAATTCTACGGGAAGTTAAATACTTCTGAAGTCTCAAAAAGAGTAAGGGAAGTGTTATGACAATTGGTGGTCATGACAGGTAATTGTTGGTTCTGGTCAAGCCACATTTACACTCCGGAATGGTACAAAACTTGAAATCCAGGAGGCTTTATTGTATCCGGATTCAACTCGTACCCTGTTGAGTTTTAAGGATATCCGCATGAATGGCTACCACATTGAAACTCATGAAGACAATGTGGTTGAAAGCCTGCTCATAACTCAGGAGAAGGGATCCAACAAGGAAACCCTTGAGAGACTGTCTGCTCTATCTTCTGGACTGTATTACACATACATCAAGCCACAGCAACATTTGGCATACAAAATAGTTTTTCCGAATCTTGACAAGTTCAAGATATGGCATGATCGCCTGGATCATCCTGGTGTGGGGATGATGAGAAAAATTATTGATGGTTCAACTGGACACAACATAATGGTTGCTAATTTCCCCAAATCATCGGATTTCGTATGCACTGCATGTGCAACTAGGAAATTAATTTTCTTGAACGCATTCAAGGAGATATATGTGGTCCAATTCAACCGTTATCGGGACCATTTAGATATTTTATGGTGCTCATTGATGCATCAACAAGATGGTCCAATGCGTGTCTATTATCAACAAGGAACCATGCTTTTGCAAAGCTGATCGCTCAAATCATTAAACTGAGGGCAAATCATCCTGAACACAGGATAAAATCCATCAGAATGGATAATCTTGCTGAATTTAGTTCACAAGCATTCAATGATTATTGCCTAGCTTTGGGCATAACTGTGGAGCATTCTGTACCACATGTATACACACAAAATGTTCTTGCGGAATCACTTATCAAGAGGATCAAGTTGATAGCAAGACCACTTCTACAGAACTGTAATCTTCCAACATCTTGTTGGGGACATGCGGTATTGCATGCCGCGGAGTTGATACAAATTCGACCAACCGCACATCATACGACCTCGCCGTTGCAGTTACTACGTGGAAATCAACCAAGTATTTTGGTACGTCTCCAATGTATCTATAATTTTTTATTGTTCCATGCTATTATATTATCTGTTTTGGATGTTTAATGGGCTTTAATATGCTATTTTATATTATTTTTGGGACTAACCTATTAACTGGAGGCCCAGTGCCAGTTTCTGTTTTTTTTGCCTATTTTAGAGTTTTGCAGAAAAGGACTACCAAACGGAGTCCAAACGGAATGAAACATTCGCGATGATCTTTCTTGAACCGAAAGCAATCCAGAAGACTTGGAGTCGAAGTCTGGAACTCCACAAGGAGGCCACAAGGCAGGAGGGCGCGCCAGAGGGGGTAGGCGCGCCCCCACCCTCGTGGGCCCCTCGTAGCTCCACCGACGTACTTCTTTCGCCTATATATACTCTTATACCCTAGAAACACCAGGGGGAGCAACGAAACCACTTTTCCACCGCCGCAACCTTCTATACCCCTGAGATCCCATCTTGGGGCATTTTCCGGCGATCTGCCGGAGGAGGAATCGATCACGGAGAGCTTCTACATCAACACCATTGCCTCTCCGATGAAGTGTGAGTAGTTTACACAGACCTTCGGGTCCATAGTTATTAGCTAGATGGCTTCTTCTCTCTTTTTGATTCTCAATACAAAATTCTCCTCGATGTTTTTGGAGATCTATTCGATGTAATACTCTTTTGCGGTGTGTTTGCCAAGATCCGATGCATTGTGGATTTATGAACAAGACTATCTATGAATATTATTTGGT
The DNA here is from genome assembly GCA_032464435.1 of Aegilops umbellulata. Classification (NCBI taxonomy): domain Eukaryota; kingdom Viridiplantae; phylum Streptophyta; class Magnoliopsida; order Poales; family Poaceae; genus Aegilops; species Aegilops umbellulata. Next base: position 267,960,169 of record CP136059.1, on the reverse strand, counting down.
TCTTCTCTAAATTCTTACATGCATGATTTGATATATTTGCAAGTCTCTTCGAATTATTGGTTTAGTTTGGCCTACTAGATTGATCTTTCTTGCAATGGGAGAAGTGCTTAGCTTTGGGTTCAATCTTGCGGTGTCCTTTCCTAGTGACAGTAGGGGCAGCAAGGCACGTATTGTATTGTTGCCATCGAGGATAAAAAGATGGGGTTTATATCATATTTTGCTTGAGTATATCCCTCTACATCATGTCATCTTGCTTAATGTGTTACTCCGTTTTTATGAACTTAATACTCTAGATGCATGCTGGATAGCAGTCGATGTGTGGAGTAATAGTAGTAGATGCAGAATCGTTTCGGTCTACTTGACACGGACGTGATGCCTATATTCATGATCATTGCCTTAGATATATTCATAATTATGCGCTTTTCTATCAATTGCTCGACAGTAATTTGTTCACCCATCGTAATACATGCTATCTTGAGATAAGCCACTAGTGAAACCTATGGCCCCCGGGTCTCTTTCCTATTATATTGCATCTCTTTATTTACATCGCATCTCGTTTACTATTTTGCAATCTTTACTTTCCAATCTATACAACAAAAATACCAAAAATATTTACTTTACTATCTATATTAGATCTTACTTTTGCGAGTGACCGTGAAGGGATTGACAACCCCTTTATCGCGTTGGTTGCAAGGTTCTTGATTGTTTGTGCAGGTACTAGGTGACTTGTGCGTTGCTCCTACTGGATTGATACCTTGGTTCTCAAAGCTGAGGGAAATACTTGCGCTACTTTGCTGCATCACCCTTTGCTCTTCAAGGGAAAACCAACGCATGCTCAAGAGGTAGCAAGAAGGATTTCTGGCGCCGTTGCCCAGGAGATCTACGTCAAGTCAAGACATACCAAGTACATATCATAAACTCTTCTCCCTCGCATTACATTATTTGCCATTCGCCTCTCATTTTCCTCTCCCCCAATTCTAAAATGATTTTTGAAAACCTTTGCCTTTTCTTCGCCCCTCTTCCGTTCGCCTCTTTCCGCTTGCCTCTTGCGTGTTCGTTCTTAGTGTGGTTTGTTGCCATCATGTCTGAAACTGGGGAGGCTATCATTGAAAAAGATAGTAGTAACGATGGGGGGAACTTTGATGCTTTTGATAATCCTCATGAAGAACCTACTATTTTACACACTAAAAAGTTCCGGATTGGTAGTGGTAATATTATTGGAAAAGGAGTTATTCAAGATTTCTTTACTTGTGCCGGTGCTTTGCCCACTATGGGTGGGTCTATTCTTCATAGAACTAGTAGTCTTGCGGATGCTATATCTTTTCTCGTAGTTGAACTTGAAAGACAATTTATCCACATGCATCCTTGCTTACAAAGGATTTTTCTAGAATTTTCTAATATTGAGCATTCTTCTGTTAAGCGAGCAGTTACCATCTTTTTAGCACATGAGTTCAGATTTATAACAAAAGAGGCCAATGAATTTTTGGCGCATTATAGGGTGGATGCTGGCCGTCCTCCCATAGAAGCAATCCTTTTTAATCAAGAAGACATAATGCATTTACGATCTTTAGATCATGTTGCTTATAATGAAAACCTTAGAAAAAAGGTTCCTACTGATGTTCTAGTTGATAGGATTTCTGCACTTAATGATATTTTTTTCTATTCAGAACAATGGGTTAGGTTTTCCTCTTGAACAAAGGCTCGTGATTTTTTGCCAAAAGAATGCTTATAATGATGAATTGGTTGTGCTGAGGGGCCAAAGGAGGAACCAATACCTCCCGAGCTTGATCTTCGGGACTTTTGTCCCATTAAATTTAGCCCTGTTGATTACTTTTGCGTGCCACAAAGAAAACTTGCTGCTGAACGTAGGGAGTATGGGATGAGTTTTCACGATTTGCCCTATCATTATTATGGCAATACCTAGATTTATTCTTATTTTTATGCCTAGCTAGGGGCGTTAAACGATAGCATTTGTTGAGAGGCAACCCAATTTTATTTTTGTTCTTTGATTTTTTCTCCTGTTTAGTAATAAATAATTCATCTAGCTTCTGTTTAGATTTGGTTTTATGTTTTAATTAGTGTTTGTGCCAAGTAGAACCTTTGGGAAGACTTGGGTGAAGTCTTTGCGATCTTGCTGTAAAAAACAGAAACTTCTGCGTTCACGAGATTAGCTGTCATTTTTTACTGGAGAGTGATTTTAGGTTGATTCTTTTTGCAGATGATTAATAGACAAATTCCTCACGTCCACAAATTTATTTCAGAATTTTTGGAGTTACAAATTGCTACAGACTGTTCTGTTTTTGACAGATTCTGTTTTTCGTGTGTTGTTTGCTTATTTTGTTGAATCTATGAGTAGTATCGGGGGTTATGAACCATAGAGAAGTTGGAATATAGTAGGTTTAACACCAATATAAATAAATAATGAGTTCATTACAGTACCTTAAAGTGGTGGTTTATTTTCTTATACTAATGGAGCTCATGAGATTTTCTGTTGAAGTTTTGCGTTTTGAAGTTTTCAAGTTTTTGGGTAAAGATTTGATGGATTTTGGAATAAGGAGTGGCAAGAGCCTAAGCTTGGGGATTTCCAAGGCACCCCAAGGTAAAATTCAAGGACAACTAAAATCCTAAGCTTGGGGATGCCCCAGAAGGCATCCCCTCTTTCGTCTTCGTCTATTGGTAACTTTACTTGAGGCTATATTTTTATTCACCACATGATATGTGTTTTGCTTGGAGCATCTTGTATGATTTGAGTCTTTGCTTTTTAATTTACCATAATAATCCTTGATGTGCACACCTTTTGGGAGAGACACGCATGAATCGGAATTTATTAGAATACTCTATGTGCTTCACTTATATCTTTTGAGCTAGATAATTTTGCTCTAGTGCTTCACTTATATCCTTTTAGAGCACGATGGTGGTTTTATTTTATAGAAATTATTGATCTCTCATGCTTCACTTATATTATTTTGAGTCTTTTAGAACATCATGGTAATTTGCTTTGTCTATAAAACTAATCCTAATATGATGGGCATCCAAGATGGATATAATAAAAACTTTCATATAAAGTGCATTGAATACTATGAGAAGTTTAATTCTTTATGATTGTTTTGAGATATGAAGATGGTGGTATTAGAGTCATGATAGTAGAGTAGTTGTGAATTTGAGAGATACTTGTGTTAAAGTTTGTGATTCCCGTAGCACGCACGTATGGTCCGTTATGTGATGAAGTTGGAGCATAATTTATTTATTGATTGTCTTCCTTATGAGTGGCGGTCGGGGACGAGGGATGGTCTTTTCCTACCAATCTATCCCCCTAGGAGCATGCGCTTAGTACTTTGTTTCGATAACTAATAGATTTTTGCAATAAGTATGTGAGTTCTTTATGACTAATGTTGAGTCCATGGATTATACGCACTCTCACCCTTCCACCATTGCTAGCCTCTTTTGTGCCGTGCAACTTTCGCTGGTACCATACATCCACCATATACCTTCCTCAAAACAGCCACCATACCTACCTATTATGGCATTTTCATAGCCATTTCGAGATATATTGCCATGCAACTTTCCACTGTTCCGTTTATTATGACACGCTTCATCATTGTCATATTGCTTTGCATGATCATATAGTTGACATCGTATTTGTGGCAAAGCCACCTTCATAATTCTTTCATACATGTCACTCTTGATTCATTGCACATCCCGGTACACCGCCGGAGGCATTCATATAGAGTCATACTTTGTTCTAAGTATCGAGTTGTAATGCTTGAGTTGTAAGTAAATAAAAGTGTGATGGTCATCATTATTAGAGCATTGTCCCATGTGAGGAAAGGATGATGGAGACTATGATTCCCCCACAAGTCGGGATGAGACTCCGGATGAAAAATAAAAAAAAGAGGCCATAAAAAAACAGAAAAGACCCAAATAAAAAAAGAGAGAAAAAGAGAGAAGGGGCAATGCTACTATCCTTTTACCACACTTGTGCTTCAAAGTAGCACCATGATCTTCATCATAGAGAGTCTCCTATGTTGTCACTTTCATATACTAGTGGGACTTTTTCATTATAGAACTTGGCTTGTATATTCCAATGATGGGCTTCATCAAAATGCCCTAGGTCTTCGTGAGCAAGCAAGTTGGATGCACACCCACTTAGTTTCTTTTGTTGAGCTTTCATACACTTATAGCTCTAGTGCATCCGTTGCATGGCAATCCCTACTCACTCACATTGATATCTATTGATGGACATCTCCATAGCCCATTGATACGCCTAGTTGATGTGAGACTGTCTTCTCCACAACCACCATCCTATTCCACCATAGTGCTATATCCATGGCTCACGCTCATGTATTGCGTGAAGATTGAAAAAGTTTGAGAACATCAAAAGTATAAAACAATTGTTTGGCTTGTCATCGGGGTTGTGCATGATTAAATACTTTGTGTGATGAAGATATAGCATAGCCAGACTATATGATTTTGTAGGGATAGCTTTCTTTGGCCATGTTATTTTGAGAAGACATGATTACTTTGTTAGTATGCTTGAAGTATTATTATTTTTCTGTCAATATTAAACTTTTGTCTTGAATCTTTCGGATCTGAACATTCATGCCAAAATAAAGAAAATTACATTGATAATTATGTTAGGTAGCATTCCACATTAAAAATTCTGTTTTTATCATTTACCTACTCCACGACGAGCAGGAATTAAGCTTGGGGATGCTTGATACGTCTCCAACGTATCTATAATTTTTATTGTTCCATGCTATTATATTATCTGTTTTGGATGTTTAATGGGCTTTAATATGCTCTTTTATATTATTTTTGGGACTAACCTATTAATCGGAGGCCCAGTGCCAGTTCCTGTTTTTTTTGCCTATTTTAGAGTTTTGCAGAAAAGGAATACCAAACGGAGTCCAAACGGAATGAAACCTTCGCGATGATCTTTCTTGGACCGAAAGTAATCCAGAAGACTTGGAGTCGAAGTCTGGAACACCACGAGGCAGGAGGGTGCGCCCAGAGGGGGTAGGCGCGCCCCCACCCTCGTGGGCCCCTCGTAGCTCCACCGACGTACTTCTTTCGCCTATATATACTCTTATACCCTAGAAACACCAGTGGGAGCCACGAAACCACTTTTCCACCGCCGCAACCTTTTTTACCCATGAGATCCCATCTTGGGGCCTTTCCGACGATCTACCGGAGGGGGAATCGATCATGGAGGGCTTCTACATCAACACCATTGCCTCTCCATAGTTATTAGCTAGATGGCTTCTTCTCTCTCTTTGATTCTCAATACAAAGTTCTCCTCGATGTTCTTGGAGATCTATTCGATGTAATACTCTTTTGCGGTGTGTTTTCCGAGATCCGATGAATTGTGGATTTATGAACAAGATTATCTATGAATATTATTTGGTTCTTCTCTGAATTCTTATATGCCTGATTTGATATCTTTGCAAGTCTCTTCGAATTATCGGTTTAGTTTGACCTACTAGATTGATCTTTCTTGCAATGGGGGAAGTGCTCACCTTTGGGTTCAATCTTGCGGTGTCCTTTCCTAGTGACTGTAGGGGCAGCAAGGAACGTATTGTATTGTTGCCATCGAGGATAAAAAGATGGGGTTTATATCATATTGCTTGAGTTTATCCCTCTACATCATGTCATCTTGCTTAATGCGTTACTCCATTCTTATGAACTTAATACCCTAGATGCATGCTGGACAACGTTCGATGTGTGGAGTAATAATAGTAGATGCAGAATCGTTTCGGTCTACTTGAAACGGACGTGATGCCTATATTCATGATCATTGCCTTAGATATTTTCATAATTATGCGCTTTTCTATCAATTGCTTGACAGTAATTTGTTCACCCACCATAATACATGCTATCTTGAGAGAAGCCACTAGTGAAACCTATGGCCCCCGGGTCTCTTTCCTATTATATTGCATCTCTTTTATTTACATGGCATCTCGTTTACTATTTTGCAATCTTTACTTTCCAATCTACACAACAAAAATACCAAAAATATTTACTTTACTATCTCTATTAGATCTTACTTTTGCGAGTGACCATGAAGGGATTAACAACCCCTTTATCGCATTGATTGCAAGGTTCTTGATTGTTTGTGCAGGTACTAGATGACTTGTGAGTTGTCTCCTACTGGATTGATACCTTGGTTCTCAAAACTGAGGATAATACTTACGCTACTTTGTTGCATCACCCTTTCCTCTTTAAGTGAAAACCAACACATGCTCAAGAGGTAGCATATTTCTCATCTTCAAAGATTCGGTTGCGTTGTGTACGTACCGATATCACCACCTCAGCGTACATCGATGGTTCCACATAGAAAAATGGGGATCTATGTGGGGTACAATTCTCCGTGGATTATAAAGTACCTGGAACCTCTAACAGGGGATCTATTTACAACCCGGTATGCTGATTGTATCTTCGATGAGGACAATTTTCCGGCATTAGGGGGAGAAAAGAACCCCAAAGAATGCCGGGAAATAGATTGGAATGTCAAAGGCAGTCAGTCCTTAGACCCACGTACAAATGAATCTGAACAGGAAGTTCAGAAGATTATTAATTTGCAAAATATTGCAAATAATCTGCCAGATGCATTTACTGATTATGAAGGTGTCACTAAATCCCATGTTCCACTCTACCGCCCAAGAGGGGGAGAAAACTGGACAAAAAGGACAAGGCTTCTCAGAAGCGTCTGCGGGAAGTGAGGATCTCTCAAATAGTGAATGCAGGTCAACCGCGAGTTGATATTCAACCTAGTGTTGAAAGACACCTAAAGGATGTTATACATCCAGAACCCAGCACAACTGTGCACACGAATATTGGTGTTGGGGAATCGGTACACCTTGACTCGATTGTTGTGGGAAATCACGATGAGTCAGAAGGTATTGATGAGTTTTCCATCAACTATGTTGAATCAGGAGAATCATTCAACAGAAAGACTACAATTGTCGACATATTTTGCGCCTCCAAGATTGCAGATGACCTGGCATTGGATCGTGAACCTAAGTCCATGGCAGAGTGTATGAAACGCCCAGACTGGTCCAACTGGAAGGTTGCAATAGAGGACGAATTGCGCTCACTTGCCAAGAGAGGGGTATTTACTGCAGTAATACCTACTCCTCCTAATGTTTTCCCCATGGGGGCAAAATGGGTTTTTGTTCATAAAAGGAACGAAAACAATGAGGTGGTGAGATATAAAGCGAGGCTTGTAGCACAAGGTTTTACACAGAGACATGGCATCGATTATGATGAAACATATTCTCCTGTAATGAGTGGAATCACGTACCGATACTTGATATCACTGGCAGTGCAAATGAATTTGTATATCCAATTGATGGATGTGGTGACTGCATATTTATATGGGTCACTTAAGACGGATATCTATATGAAAGTTCCCGAGGGACTGAAGATTTTGGATCTGAAAGCTAATCACAACATGTATTGCGTAAAGCTACTGAAGTCGTTATACGACTTGAGATAGTCGGGTAGAATGTGGTATAACCGACTAAGTGAGTTCCTTCTGAAGAAGGGTTACTCAAACAACGATGATTGCCCATGTGTGTTCATCAAGAAATCCACTAATGGATTTTGCATAATTTCCATGTATGTTGATGACTTGAACATCATTGGGACTACACGAGAAATATATGAGGCTTGTAATCATTTGAAGACGGAATTCGAGATGAAAGATTTGGGTAAAACCAATTTTTGTCTTGGTTTGCAACTTGAACATTTTTTTCAGGAATACTTGTTCACCACTCTGTTTATATCCAAAAGATATTGGAAAAGTTCAATATGGATAAAGCATACCCGTCAAAAACACCTATGGTCGTCAGATCTCTTGAAAGAGATAAAGACCCATTTAGGCCTAAGGGTGATGATGAAGAGGTATTAGGACCTAAGTTTCCTTACCTCAGTGCTATTGGAGCACTAATGTATCTAGCAAACTGCACCAGGCCTGACATAACATTTGCAGTTAATTTACTGGCTAGATACATCGCATCACCAACAAAAAGGCATTGGGTTGGTGTGAAGAATATTTTTAGATATCTTCAGGGCACCAAAGATCTTGGTTTATTCTATCAGAAAAATTAAGAGAGAACCATGGTGGGGTATTGTGATGGTGGATGCTTGTCAGATCCCCATGATGCCAGATCGCAGACTGGTTTTGTCTTCTTACATGGAGGTACATCCTTCTCTTGGAAGTCAACAAAGCAAACCTTAGTGGCAACATCCACCAATCATTCTGAGATAATTGCTTTGTTCGAAGCATCACGTGTATATGTATGGCTTCGCAGAATGATCAACTTTGTCCAAAGTTCAAGCGGGATTGGTTCGTTAAAATCACCCACCATTATCTATGAAGATAATGTTGCTTGTATTGCACAAATGCAAACAGGTTTATTAAGAGCAATGTTACAAAGCATATTTCTCCTGAATTAATTTATCCCCATGATCTGCAAAAAAGGGGGGATAAGTATTTTGCAAACGAAGTCATGCGATAATCTCGCTGATTTGTTTACTAAGTCCTTATCAAGTTCTCTGTTCCATAAATATGTAACTGGAATTGGTATGAGACGACTTCGAGACTTGCAAAATTCAGGGGGAGAAATCTCCTAGATATGACCTGTTAAGATCATGAGATCTTTAATACTGCACTCTTTTCCTTTGTGAGTTTTTCCAAATGGTTTCTCATGTAAGGTTTTTAATGAGGCAATATCAATGTAAGCATAGACGATATATGTCGTTTTCTCCTTATTTTCCCACTGGGTTTTAGAAGGAGGTTTTCATGGCATATTGTATATTTTCTTCTCAGTTTTTCCCACGGGGTTTTGGAAGAGAATATTTCAAGGATGGTTAGTCTCAAAGACAAGCAAGGATTAGGGAGGGTGTTAGGATTTAAATTAATTCCATAATCAGGGATAATCCTCCCTTTGTGTAAACAACCGCCGGTTTGGGTATGGCAACGGTTCGACATACCCACGCCCCACGATCGGACACGTCCACTCGTGGCGATGGTTCCCCCTGTATATAATCCTTGAATCATCAATGAAAGAGAGAGTCAATCATTTCGTTCTTTCACACTAACGTTTGGGCTGATTGCACTTGAGGATTTCTTTGTTCTAGTTTTTTTTATAGGCAGGTTCGGCTCAACAGTAATTTGTTCACCCGTCGTATACTATGTATTTGAGAGAGAAGTCTCTATTGAAAATTATGCCCCGGGTCTACCTTAATCATATTATAAAATTCAAAAATACTTTGCTGTAATTTTATTTCCTTTACTTTTTTTTAATTCATCTATCTACATATACAAGATTTGATCCTTGCAAATAACGAGTTCAATGGGATTGACAAACCTCTTGCCCGCGTTCTGTGCAAGTATTTGCTTTTCTGTGTGCAGGTGTTGTTCATGAGGCTTTGCGTGATTCTCCTATTGGTTAAATAAACATTGGTTCTCATTGAGTGAAATACTTATTTGTATTGTACTGTATCTCCCCTACTCTTCGGGGAAAATCCCAACGCAACTCACAAGTAACATTGCTCCTCAGGGATAGACGTGCAACCTGGCAGGGAGTTTGCAAATAAATACTGAAAGAAACCATTTTCAACTGAAACCTTTATATTTATATATGTACAGGTGAAACAAAAGTATAAATAAAAATAAACAAAAGATCACCCTCCGCCTTGCTGCCCCTTTGGACTCCCATGCATAGGGGTGGAAAAGGATCGGATAGTTCTCTTACCACTTATGTTTTCATATTTTCAAAACAAATACAAATGCGGATACAGATGTTACTGGATACGGATGTGGCTCGGATGTTATTCGAATATGAATATGTATCGGATGTTTACTCGATTCGAAACGGATACGAAAAATAGCTACTTATTGCTTAAGTGAATTAGTCAATTGCTATGTGACATGAAATAATGAACTTGTGACATACAATAAGTCAATAATAAATAGGTTTATGAATACATACAATTGTAATGCATAATAACTTCTAGGTTTAATCATGCAAAGAGTAAAATTTGACCGCTTATTAGGCTTTTATGTTGGATAATTGGAATATTGGTGCACGAATTTTGGAAATTACCCCGCATAGTCTTATTCGGATACGGATACACTTCCATATCCATATTTGTGTCAAAATCCCCTACCATATTTTTCTATTTGTTAAATAAATTTGGATACGGATAATTTTGATTTCCATTTTGGTTCGGATGCGGATGTTTCGGAGAAGAATAGGCGTTTTCTCGAATAAGGATATAGGATATTTCGGATTATCCACTACCACTTTCCACCAATACCCATGAACACCACAGCTTCAAGTGTGTTGTGCCCATTACAGTTGCAGATGGTCCGCGATACATGCAACTAGGGCGTATGTTTGAGTAAAACCATTTTCAATCAGAAAACCACGCATTTGTGCATGGGTGGAAAATAAAATAAAATAAAACAATATATTTTTTAATAATAAGAGAAAAGTATGTTTCTACATCGTTTTGTTGAAAGAAAAATTGAGATAATCCTTTCAAAGAATTGGTTACAGTATATACCCAAAGTGGGTCATCTCAAAGGAACTCCAGTCGGGCTATGTTGTGTATCGCTCACTGCGAGCAATACATGGCGTGTTGCCCGCGTGAGATGTGCCTGGCTTCGCAAGAGACTGCGAGTTTTTTTTTCATTTCATTTTTCGGCCACTGCAATTTTAATTTGAAATCAAATCACGAATATAATACAAAGATATGAATTTAAGAAAATGTTCACATGAATTTAAGAAATGTTCATGAACTTTAAAAAAGTTCATAACTTTTAAAATATTTACAAACTCAGAAAATGTTCATGAATTCAAAAGAAGTTCATGGAATTCAAAATTGTCCATGAATTAAAAAATTGTTCATCAATTCAAAAAGTGGTTATGAAATTTTTATAAATTTTATCGATATCACAAAATGACACGGACACAAAATCATTCCTAAACATTTTCTTAAAATATTATTAAAAAATAGGAACGTTTTAAAAAAATACGAAAATTTATTGAAAACTGTGGAATTTTCTTAAAATTATGAATATTTGAAGTTTTTATGGAAAACATGAACAAAATTTTAAAACCTGGACAATTTTGAAATTTTCATTTTTTTTGAAAAACATGAACTTTTTGAAAAAAGTAGAAAAGAAAAAAAAGAACAATACAAGAAGAAAAGTGAAAAGGAAAAGAAAAACAAAAAACAAAACCCAAAAAATTATTAAAGGAAAAATGGTTCAGGATCCTTCTAGGAGGTTCCCAAAACCAAACATGAACCTTGAGAGGCTTCCTAAAGCCGGTAGTTGTGGTTCGCTTGTTCTTTAAATTTTGGTTCCTAATGGGCCGGCTCATCAACCTACGTTAGAGGGTGATTGAACCCTTAACGCTCTCAACGAGGGATACATGTCAATTATGACTCTTTTGCGATAAAAAATCAACTGTGACTCTAGTATGCTTCCTGATGAGATTTGTTACAAGTGACTTATGGGCTCATGGACTTGTACTAATGTCCAAGAATACTCCCTCTTGAAAGGGGGTGGTAAGTAAAGACAATTTGGTATGTCCAAGAAGAATTAAAAAAAAGAGGTTTATAGATTTATTAGGTTTAATGCACTTCGTTAATGGAGGGATTGTTGTCTTGATTCATGAGTGATAGTGCCCTTCGGTGGGCTTCATCTTTCCATGAGCCTCTTTATACGGGGTTGCCATTTGACTTGGCACTCAACTTTTCATTTTACCCCACAAAAAACTTTTCATATTATGCTTCCAATTTTATCTTTTAATATTTTGATTCCTTTACTGCAAAGACATAATGGCCCTTTAGTCGAGAGTCGATTTCCACCTTTACAACATACTCCATCCGTCTCATAATATAAGACCTTATTACATCCAAATATGTGAGTATATTAGATGTAATGACATCTTATATTATGGAACGGAAGGAGGATGAGATATAGAACTTAAAAATTTTAATAAAAATATGTGTTCATTAATTGATGAATAATCCTGGAAGGATATAATCTTTTTGAAGAAACAAAAAACAATGCATGCAGGATGCGCAAAATGGCATGGAGCGACATGTATGAGGAGATGTCATGCCGAATAGCTGCCCACTTATGGAGGTGCTGGTGGCCGGTGATGCCCATGTCCCGAGGTCTCGTAGCCACAGACGGTGGGGAGATGGTGGGGTAGGAGCCGGAGCAGATCGATGTATATGGTAGGCGTTCTTCACCTCCGCTATGATGATGTCAATGGACCGTGTGAGAACAATTTTTTGTGGGAAAGGAATCTTTCATTGTGAAGAACGACCATGCCATAAAAGACTATTCAAATTATACATGGAGTGTCTGCTTCTGAGATCAAATACAGCAATGTAAATAGTAAAATAAAAAAAATAAACATTTAAATCACGAACAATTTTTCTAATTTCATTTTTTCGGCCACTGCAATTTCATTTTTTTTAAATCACGAATACATGACAAAGAAATGAATTCAAAAAATGCTCATGTGGATTCAAAAATGTTCATGAATATTAAAAAAAATCCCGAAATTTGAAAATATTTACAAATTCAGAAATGTTAATGAATTCAAAAGAATTTTATGGAATCAAAATTGGCCATGAATAAAACAATTGTACGTCAGTTCAATAAATGTTATGCGAACTCAAAAAATTGCTATGAAAATATTATAACTGTTCATGATATCAAAAAAATGGCGCGGATACAAAAATCATTTCCGAACATTTTCTGAAAATACGATTTCTTTTAAAAAAGGAACATTTTTAAAATTTTACTAAAATTTATTGAAAAATATGGTAATTTTTAGAATTCCAACTTTTTAAAGTAAGATATGAGTACTTAAAGTTTTTATGGAAAATATGAACAAATTTTCAAAACCTGGACAATTTTTAAAATTTACAATTATTTGAAAAAGGTAGAAAGAAAACAAAACAAAACAAGAAGGAAAATGAAGAGAAAAACAAAAATAAAACCCAAAAAGCTAGTAAAGGAAAAAAAATGGTTCAGGAACCTTCTAGGAGGTTCCCAAAACCAGACATGTACCTCGAGAAACTTCCTAAAGCCGGTTGTAGCGGTTCGCTTGCTCATTAATTTTTGGTTCCTAATGGGCCGGCTCATCTACCTACGTTCGTGGGTGATTGAACCCTTCATGCTCTCAATCAGGGATACATATCAATTGTGACTCTTTTGCTATAAAAAGTTAACTGTCACTCTAGTCTGCTTCCAAATGAGATTTGTTACAAGTGACTTATGGGCTCATGGACTTGTACTAATGTCCGAGAATGCCCCCTCTTGGAAGGAGGTGGAAAGTAAAGACAGTTGGGTATATCCAAGAAGAATTCAAAAAAGAGGTTTCTAGATTTATTAGGTTTAATGCACTTTGTTAATGGAGGGATTGTTATCTTGATTCATAAGTGATAGTGATTAGTGGCCTTCGATGGGCTTCATCTTTCCATGAGCCTCCATGGGGGGTAGCCATTTGACTTGGCACTGGCTTACCGCACAACCAGATGTGTGCGTAGAAGGACAGTCATAATTGCTAATCTCCCCTCGCCGTTAGGGTTACCCGTCCTCTCGGCGACTCTAGGAGCCGCCGTTGAGATCTACCTCTCCTCTCGTCGTTCTTACCCCTGATTCCTGGCCGGACTTGTACTGAATACGGGGCGATCTGGCATCGCTGCCCGGTCTCGGACTAGCTAGGGTTTTTGGGGTGTAAGAGGGTAGCTAGGGTCTCTCCGCCCGGTGATTTCTCTTGTTCGTCGGGTTAGGATTTTGCATTGGTGGCGAGTTCGGATTCAGGCGCGGGCTCGGGAACAGATGATGTTGAGGAGATGATGAAGAATCTGGGCTTAACGGAAGATGACCTAGACGACGTGGTCTTCGAGGACCAACATGTTCCAGCAGATGCGGCTGTCAGGTGGATGGCCGTACCAAGGGTTCATACTCCAAAAGAATACATCCAGTATTGGTTCTTCCACAACATGAGGGCTGCATGGGATCTGGCCCAGGAAGTGAAAATCCACCCGCTCGAGAGTAACCTATACACGATCGGTTCTCGTGCTTGGGCGATTGGGAGTGTGTAATGGCTGAGGGCCCATGGACTTTCAAGGGCAATGCGGTTGTCATGACTCAGTATGATGGATTCACAAAGCCATCGGAGGTTAACTTGGATATGCTGGATATTTGGGTCCAGATACACGACCTGCCTGATGGTTATTTCCCGATGGTGAAAGCACTGGCTGGAAAAATCGGTGAACTTATATATGCTGGGCCAAAGTCCCAAGACTTTGAGGGTAACTTTGTGCGTGTCAGGGTGAAGATAAATGTCCATAAACCACTCAAGAACGCTGTCTCGGTGGTGAAGGAAGGCAAGAGGAAGTTTTTCTTGGTTAAATATGAAAGATTGCCCGATTGGTGTGCTGTGTGTGGCCATCTGGGTCATCAATTCAAGGAACATGGTGATGGCGTTCATCCACCTCAAGCCCTGGTTCTCAAAAACCTGAGGGCGTCATGGTTCAGAGGCCTAGGACAGGGGCCAGAAGAGAGAAGAGGATGCGGATGTTAGGGACGCGGCCGTGGACGTGGACGTGGAGCATCGCAGAGGAACCAGCAGGACTGGCAGGACCAGGAGCCTGAAGATCATGCAGGGGATGTTTCTATGGAGGAAGCAGAAAACAATAGGAAGAGGGGTGTAATGCTAAAAAGCTCAACATACACTAGGCTTGCAAGCAACCCATTACTTCTGCCGCCTCCACCGGAGCCTACAACTAGCTCCCCGTCGAAGCAAGAACCGAAGAGGACCAAGACGACTCTATCCTTGAGCGACAGCACCATGGTGAAGAACCTAGTTCTGAACATTGATAATGATGCGCGTTTGGCAGGTTCCAAAGTGGGGTCGCGCCTAGCGCAATGAGACTGTTGTGTTGGAACTGTCGCGGGGCTGGCAAACCCGCGACAGTTTGTGAGCTTCTTGATCTCACAAGGTGTCGGGGATATACCCCGCGGTGTAAACCGGCCGGAAGTTAACCCGGCCGGACTTGGCGGTTTGTCTGAAGACCCGCCCTGACCTTGGCGGTTTACAAGCAACCCGCTTGGTCGTTATGACTCACTGGTAACCCGGCGGGCGGATCAGACGGATGACAAGGCCCAAGGCCCAGAAGGCCGGTTCAACTATTGTGGGCCGGTTTAAGAGGAAAGGGATATTTGTCTTATAAAGAGTTAAGACCTGGACTTGTATCCGGTTTGTATTAGAGATAGACTAGTCCTAATCCTAATAGGACTCCACATGTAAACCGCCCCTTCAACATATATAAGGAGGGGCAGGGCTCCCCAAAGAGGGACAAGTTAGAAGCTACAAGCTACAAGCAATCAATAATCTCTAGGGCGACACACAACGAGCCGATTTACGGCGTCTCCCTCGGGATGATAATGAGACCTAGCCTCAAACAGCATGTAGGGTTATTACCGGATGATGTTTCCCGGGGCCCGAAGCTGTCTAAATCCTTGTCTTGCGTGTTGATCCACCCTGCGTCTCTCGTCCCACTCAACCCCTCTCAAGCTACCACATAGATGCGTTGGCCTCGCAACTAAGTCCGGCCACTAAGGACATCTGCCGTGACAAATCCACGACAGTTGGCGCCCACCGTGGGGCCTGCGCATGATGGTGTTGAGTTCTTGGAGGGATTTTTTCCTCAGGGATCGAGAAGATCATAATTTTTTGGTGAAGAGACCGCAACCTGTTTCGTCGACACGTCAGGTTTTGATCTGTAACTGTTTGTCCGATCTATCAAGTTGCCAAGGTTCAAGCCACGCGTATCTACTGAAGGAAAAAGAAGTTGTTGTTCCGATCTGATTAGCAGCAAAACCGAATTGATCAAGGAACCGAGGGATCCCGGCATGGTCGTCCTGTATTGTCTGTCAATCTGAGGACACATCAAATTTTTCTGCGACAGCACACGACGCGTTACATTGAGATAGGCAGGAGTTTGTCTGTATGTGTCCGGATCACCCAGAAACTACCGCCATGATTTATTAAACCGAGACGGCTGCGTTACAGAGTCGACGCTACTCCCTGTTTGAAGTTTCGAGGAGGGATTGACGTGCTAGATGGCTGTTTGCATACAACGCCTCAGACTTGTTCAAGCGAAAGGTGCTAGCTTTGGCACGGTTCCCTATGGGTGATGGATTATTGGAGTTAAGAGTTATACATCATCATAAAGAGACAAAGGAAACTGGCCGGTCAAATCTGAGACAGACTCGGATGGTTGTGTACGTGAGTACTAGATTAAGAAAATCCAGTTTTTCCTTTGTACGTACATGCAAAGTGATAGCAGATAGACAAGTTGGGGACGAAAGTGGCGAGACTAAAGACTCTAGGGCTGCAGCCTTCCGCAGCCTAGCCCGACAGACTTTGTACCACTAGCCTGACATCTTCGCCTTGAGCGCCTGTTGCCGCGCACCCTGAGCCATGGTGCAGAAGAAGCTGGGAGCAGTTTGTTCACATCAAGCATACAGTTTCCCTTTCAAGAAGCTTGCAAGGTATTACTACCATACAGTAAATTTTTTGAATACTAATTATTTGGTTGTGCTTGCATCGCACTATCAACGGTGAGCAGGGCAAGGCGGCGCTGGTTGTCTGCGGTGGGTTGTGTTACCATCGCCAAACCGCCTTCGCGGACCTTCCTCGCTGCTTTGACCGTGCAGCTGAGCCGCCTCCGCTTCTGGCGCGTGGCCACGACTCCGCCTCTGCTCCGGATCACTGAACGCCCCGTGCGGCCTCAACTCTGCCTCTGCCGTGGCTCGCTCACCCGCACTTGCCGTGAGCCGCCCCGCTTTGGCCTCATGTCGCCGCTTCACCCCTGCGGCCATAAGTCACC
Source organism: Aegilops umbellulata (assembly GCA_032464435.1). Taxonomy (NCBI): domain Eukaryota; kingdom Viridiplantae; phylum Streptophyta; class Magnoliopsida; order Poales; family Poaceae; genus Aegilops; species Aegilops umbellulata. The sequence continues at coordinate 267,943,234 of CP136059.1, read as the reverse complement.
GCCCGCTTCGCTGACGCACCCCCGCTGGTAAAAACAAAAAGGGGGGCAAGGTGATCATGAAATCCGCGGTGGATATTTTCGACCTAACATATCAGGTGAAATCTATCCATTATATTTTCATATTATATATCGCTTTCTTAAAAAAAAAGCAATTACTTTGGCTTGCAAGTTTTACAATGCAGGACAAATTGTCTATTGTAAAAAGGGATTATTATATCGCAGAGCTTTGGGATAACCCATGTCGGTTTATATCGCGATCCAATCTGCATCAACTCGTCAGGGCCATGCGAATTACCCAATAGCGCGTGCACAGGCGGTCATCCCCCGCAGTCCGGTCTACATCAACATACCGGGCCGCACCTGTCTGCATGAGCCATTTATTGAGTATGAACAAGTCACAGCTTGGGTAGCCCGGTTTTCTTTCAAATTGGAGGCAAATTATCATCAACCGCCATCTGCACTGGATGGATCAATGGGCAGGCGCACAAGTCGCCGCCGCTACAGTTTGGTTAAACTTCAAATCACCAGTTGGAAGGAACCATTGGCCGAGTTGCTGACACGGTTCGTATGGGATCATTTACAACCCGCCGCAATCACCTCAACCTTCTGTGGATTCACATCGTGCTATCAACACCAATGATATAACAAGTTATGCCGGTTTATATCACGGTCAAATATGGAGAGTTTCAAGCCAACTCCTCGAGTCACCTTGAGACTTGGGGGCTACGATGGCATGACTCAGCAAGTCTTGCTAGTTTCAGCCGGTTTAAGAACCCCAGGACGATGGAGGGAAAGATAACCCGTCCCGGAGGCTACTGTTACATTTATGAAAATTTAAAGGCCGTCAGAAAATTTCCGGCTTAGAAAGTATATGACAGTTACAAAATCCCGGCTCAATGAAGAAGATCCGGGTCATCAGAAAGGATTCCGGTTTAAAGTCCGGCTCAAGGGAAGTCAGTCTCACTGAAGCTCATGAAAATCCGGTTTACAATCCAGTTCAAGAGAAATCTATTCTCCCACAAAGCTCTGAAGCGCTCAGATCCGGTTTAACAATGTCCGGTTCAAAAAGGAATTAACTTCTTTCAAGTTCGAGTTTAAAGGCCGTCAGAAAATTTCCGGCTGAAAATGAAGATTCCGGTTTAAGATCCGGTTCAAGGGAAGGATATCTCCCACAAAGCTTTGAAGCTCTCTATATCCGGTTTAAAATCCCGGTTCAAGAAGAATTTATCTCTTGCAAAAAGTTAAAAATTACCGAAGAAGACCTGCTGCTATGATGCACGGTTCAAACATGGGTATCCTGCCTTATTGGCCTGACATATTATTGATCACATGGGGGCTCCCGCTTTATAAAGCGGGGTATCTATTCTTTATATCATGTGTGGTTACACGGGGTTGTTTTCAAGCAACATCTGGTTTACCCCTTGCAAGTCTTAACAAGATCACTTGAGGCTTCCTGTTCAAACATAGGTCGTATTCGAACCAAAGAGAACATAGCTGTCCTTATGAGGTCATTTGGGGGCTCGGTCATGTTTGAACCGATGCAATACCTCTTGGCCGGCGAAAGCCACCAGAGTCATTTGGGGGCTCGGTCACGTCCGAACCGATGCAATACCTCTTGGCCGGCGAAAGCCACCAAAATCATTTGGGGACACGGTCACGTCTGAACCGGTCATGCCTCTTGGTCGGCCTACGGGCCTTAGAGTCATTTGGGGGCTTGGTCGAACCCGAACCATAGCAATGCCACTTGGCCGGCGTAACGCCACGCGTCATTTTGGGGTCCTGGCTGACTGACACCATCGCTACGCCTTCGGGGGGCTTGGTTGCATCTGACCATGGTAATTCCATCTGACCAAGCTCAGTAGAGCTCTTCTTTTGCAAAAAGTTGTTGCCATTGCTTTTGCTTTAATAGCCTTTCTTGAGAAGTTGCTATTTTATTTGCTTTTTTTAAACCGACAGTATTTTGTACCGGTTCAAACAGCTAAATTGGCGGAACACGGTCCATTTTTAGACCGGAGATTATCTGCCCGGTTTGATTTTCTGTTACCATCCTATTATGGAGTAAACCGGTGTTTATCAACCCGGCTCGGCTTTCAACTACAAATTGTGAGTGCATGATCAAATTATAATCCGGAGATTATCAGCCCGGTCTGGTTTGACTACAAGTCACCAGTATTATATATGGTTAATCCGGTGTTTATCACAGCCCGGTATGGTTTTATTATAAACCGGCACAGTATGAAAGGAGTTATCATTACTCAAGATTGGGGTTGTCACCCTTATTACAAAAATTTGGTAAACCAACGATGTGATTCAATGTCACAGGTATGATATATTTCATATTTGATTATTCTTAAGTGCAGCCTTGGTTATAAACCTTTATATGTTGGGCATTATGACCCGTCCAGCGGTAAACCGCCAGGACACTTTAAACTTGTTGTATGCAGGAACAAGTTGAATAAAGCATGATGAAAAAGTGTCCAGTGTTTATTAAACCGGCCTGGCTTTTCGACTATAAGTCGCCAGTATGATGAGAAATTGTCCGGTGTTTATTAAGCCGGTCTGGCTTTGGACTATAAGTTGCCAGTATATATTTGGATTGCGCCATTGGAATCATGCGCTTATAGATTATTGGATTATATTATTCAAATAGCCAAACTTGGCTGAATTTTCATTATGATATTGGATGAATAATGTTTTCATACCGGATTATATTATTCAAATAGCCAACATGGCTGGATTTTTATTATGGTTATTAATATTATGATTAAGGTTTTCAAAGTCGCTTTAGCGCAATGGTTATCATTTTCTATAATTGAAGGAATAGTCCCGAGTCGCTGCAGGCTTACAACCCGGCACTTGGGGGCTACATTATTCAAAATTGAGATTACATCAAATATGCAAGTCTCATGTCGCTGCAAGCATGCACCATGACACTTGGGGGCTAATGCAAAGTCATTTTTGCTCATCTTATTGAAGACCCGACTCATCACAATGTAATGAGCCGGCCCTTGGGGGCTACACATTGCTGTTCAAAGTTTACAAGATTATATTTACAAAGTCCCTGCTGATTATTACATAATGACCCGACCCTTGGGGGCTACCTTGGTTGAAGTTTTATGGGCATCAGTCAAATACAAGTCCCAGGTTGCTGCAAGCATGACAACCCGGCACTTGGGGGCTACATAATATGGAGTATTCAGTTTTTACTAATGATTGAGATGAACAACTTGGATTTCTTCAAGATGGTGATATTTATTGAAACAAGTCTTAAGCTGTTGCTATGCTACCTTCTTAAGACTTGGGCATATAAGAGGTATATTTTCAAGCTGGATGTTAATTACAAGTAGAGCCCGGTGCTATCAACATTTATAAACCGGTGATCTTGGCAATGATAAACCGCCGAGTTCTGTGTCCTTAAACCGGATGAAGATCAGATGAATATTTCAAGACCAATATTTCTTAAACCGGCGCTTTGGAAGCCGACTCAAGTGTATTATTCTTCACAATATTTTTCTATGAGAAACCAACATCAGCAATTTAAAGTATGAAAGCTGGTTATTGATCCGGATTTTTTAGAAGGAGGGAATAACAAGGACTTAAGGATGATCAGTGCCAGTCTATAAGAATTCTTAACCCGGAACACAACCTGTCAAATTTGTTCTGGTGTTTATTTTGCAGCATAAGCTTACCATGGATGAATCCAAGCTAAACTTGGGGGCTAATGTCGGGGATATACCCCGCGGTGTAAACCGGCCGGAAGTTAACCCGGCCGGACTTGGCGGTTTGTCTGAAGACCCGCCCTGACCTTGGCGGTTTACAAGCAACCCGCTTGGTCGTTATGACTCACTGGTAACCCGGCGGGCGGATCAGACGGATGACAAGGCCCAAGGCCCAGAAGGCCGGTTCAACTATTGTGGGCCGGTTTAAGAGGAAAGGAATATTTGTCTTATAAAGAGTTAAGACCTGGACTTGTATCCGGTTTGTATTAGAGATAGACTAGTCCTAATCCTAATAGGACTCCACATGTAAACCGCCCCTTCAACATATATAAGGAGGGGCAGGGCTCCCCAAAGAGGGACAAGTTAGAAGCTACAAGCTACAAGCAATCAATAATCTCTAGGGCGACACACAAAGAGCCGGTTTACGGCGTCTCCCTCGGGATGATAATGAGACCTAGCCTCAAACAACATGTAGGGTTATTACCGGATGATGTTTCCCGGGGCCCGAAGCTGTCTAAATCCTTGTCTTGCGTGTTGATCCGCCCTGCGTCTCTCGTCCCACTCAACCCCTCTCAAGCTACCACATAGATGCGTTGGCCTCGCGACTAAGTCCGGCCACTAAGGACATCTGCCGTGACAAATCCACGACACAAGGCAACATGCCCCCTCTATCACATGTATCCTTGAAACACAAATAGAGGGATCTAGAGTGAAAACTTGGTTGGTTCTTTAGGCTACAATAAAAGCTTTGCCGTAAGCAGTTCTGGTAGAAGTGGAGGGCTAGGTATTTTCTGGAATGAAGAAATAAAGCTTGAGGTTGTGGGTTACTCAGAGTATCATATTGATGTTATAGTCGATGAGATGGTGGACATTCAGACTAGGGTAACTTTTGTCTACGGAGAGGCGAGAACAAATGAACGTTACAGAACATGGGACACGCTTCGTGGTATTGTAGGAACTAGCACAATGCTGTGGTTGGTGGTGGGTGATTTGAATGAAGTAATCCACACACACGAACATGATGGTGTAGGGAACCGAAGCCAAGCTCAAATGGATTTGTTCCGAGATGCACTAGATACATGCGGCCTGCCTGACATCGGCTACTCAGGCACGAGTTAGACGTTTGAAAAAAGGGTCATAGGAGGCACTTTTACAAGGGTCAGATTGGATAGGGGAGTAGGGAACCCAGCTTGGTCCATTGCCTTTCCAGGGGCAGAGCTTCGACATTTGACCACGGCAGCTTCAGACCACGTACCGCTGCTAGTGCATTACAACGATGTGCATGCATGCAGAAGGGTCCCACGGCCTTTTAAATATGAAACATGCTCGGAGAGGGACGAGACTTTGCCGGCAGTAGTGGAGACAACATGGGCAGGAGCGACGGCAGATTTTGTCAGTGCACTACTGATACGTCCATTTTGCATCATGCTTTTATATCGATATTTATTGCACTATGGGCTGTTAGTACACATTATGGCACAATACCTATGCCTATTTTCTCTTATTTTATAAGGTTTACACGAAAAGGGAGAATGCCGGCAGCTGGAATTCTGGGCTGGAAAAGGAGCAAATATTAGAGACCTAGTCTGCACAACTCCAAAAGTCCTGGAACTCCACGAAAGTTAATTTTGGAATTAATTAAAAATACTGAGCGAAGAAAGTACCAGAGGGGGCCAGCCACCATCCACGAGGGTGGGGGGCGCGCCCTACCCCCTGGGTGCGCCCTCCTGCCTCGCGGGCACCCTGGCAGGCCTCCGGTGTCCATCTTCTGTTGTATGAAGTCCTTTACCCTGGAAAAAATCATAAGCAAGCTTTCGGGAAGAAACACCGCCGCCACGAGGCGGAATCTTGGCGGAACCAATCTAGGGCTCCGGCGGAGCTATTCTACCGGGGAAACATCCTTCCAGGAGGGGGAAATCATCGCCATCGTCATCACCATCGATCCTCTCATCGGGAGGGGGTCAATCTCCATCAACATCTTCACCAACACCATCTCCTCTCAAACCCTAGTTCATCTCTTGTATCGAATCTTTGTATCAAAACCTTAGATTGGTACCTGTGGGTTGCTAGTAGTGTTGATTACTCCTTGTAGTTGATGCTAGTTGGTTTATTTGGTGGAAGATCATATGTTCAGATCCTTTATGCATATTAATACCCCTTTGATTATGAACATGAATATGATTTGTGAGTAGTTATGTTTGTTCCTGAGTACATGGGAGAAGTCTTGCTATAAGTAGTCATGTGAATTTGGCATTTGTTCGATATTTTGATGAGACGCATGTTGTTATAAGTAGTCATGTGAATTTGGTATTTGTTCGATATTTTGATGAGACGTATGTTGTCTCTCCTCTAATGGTGTTATGTGAACGTCGACTACATGACACTTCACCATTGTTTGGGCCTAGAGGAACGCATTGGGAAGTAATAAGTAGATGATGGGTTGCTAGAGTGACAGAAGTTTAAACCCTAATTTATGCGTTGCGTCGTAAGGGGCTGATTTGGATCCATATGTTTCATGCTATGCTTAGGTTTACCTTAATACTTCTTTTGTAGTTGCGGATGCTTGCAATATGGGTTAATCATAAGTGGGATGCTTGTCCAAGGAAGGGCAGCACGCAAGCACCAGTCCACCCACATACCAAATTATCAAAGTAAGGAATGCGAATCATATGAGCGTGATGAAAACTAGCTTGACGATAATTCCCATGTGTCCTCGGGAGCGTTTTCCTTCATATAAGAGTTTGTCCAGGCTTGTCCTTTGCTACAAAAAGGATTGGGCAATCTTTCTGTACCTTGTTTACTTTTGTTACTTGTCACCTGTTACAAATTACCTTATCACAAAACTATCTGTTACTGATAATTTCAGTGCTTGCAGAGAATACCTTACTGAAAACCGCTTGTCATCTCCTTCTGCTCCTCGTTGGGTTTGACACTCTTACTTATCGAAAGGACTACGATAGATCCCCTACACTTATGGGTCATCAAGACTCCTTTCTGACACCGTTGCCGGGGAGTGAAGCGCCTTTGGTAAGTGGAAATCGGTAAGGAAAAATTTATATAGTGCGCTGAAATTTACTGTCACTTGTTACTATGGAAAGTAATACTCTCAGGGGCTTGTTCGGGGTATCTTCACCCCGACCAGTAGAGCAAAGAGTTGCTGCTCAACCTACTGAACCTACTGAAAATGTTTACTTTGAAATTCCTTCGGGTATGATAGAGAAACTGCTAGCTAATCCTTTTACACGAGATGGAACATTGCATCCCGATTTGAACCTAATCTATGTGGATGAAGTTTGTGGATTATTTAAGCTTGCAGGTATGCCCGAGGATGTTATCAAGAAGATGGTATTCCCTTTATCTTTGAAGGGAAAGGCATTGACATGGTTTAGGCTATGTGATGATATGGGATCATGGAACTACAACCGATTGAAATTGGAATTTCATCAGAAGTTTTATCCTATGCATCTTGTTCATCATGATCGTAATTATATATATAATTTTTGGCCTCGCGAAGGAGAAAGCATCGCTCAAGCTTGGGGGAGGCTTAAGTCAATGTTATATTCATGCCCCAATCATGAGCTCTCAAGAGAAATTATTATTAAAAAATTATGCTCGGCTCTCTCTCAATAATCGCTCCATGCTCGATTGTACTGGTTCTTTTATGGTGAAGACTATTGAATTCAAATGGGATTTATTGGAAAGAATTAAACGCAACTCTGAAGATTGTGATCTCGACGAAGGTAAGGAGTCAGGCATAACACCTAAGTTTGATTGTGTTAAATCTTTTATGGATGCCGATGTTTTCCGTGAATTTAGCACTAAATATGGACTTGACTCTGAGATAGTAGCTTCTTTCTGTGAATCATTTGCTACTCATGTTGATCTCCCTAAGGATAAGTGGTTTAAATATAATCCTCCCATTGAAGTAAAAGTAGTTGCACCTATTAAAGTTGAAGAAAAGACTATCACTTATAATGATCCTATTGTTCCTACTGCTTATATTGAGAAACCACCTTTCCCTGTTAGAATAAAGGATCATGCTAAAGCTTCAACTGTGATCAACAAAAGTAATAGACACCCAAACCCCCTGAGCAAATAAAAATTGAACCTAGTATTGCTATGGTTAAAGATCTCTTGGCTGATAATATTGATGGGCATGTTATTTACTTCTGTGATGAAGGTGCTAGAATTGCTAGACCTGACACTAAAAATAAAAATAGACATGTGGTAGGCATGCCTGTTATTTCTGTTAAAATAGGAGATCATTGTTATCATGACTTATGTGATATGGGTGCTAGTGCAAGTGCAATACCCCATTCCCTATACAAAGAAGTTATGCATGATATTACACCTGCTGAGATAGAAGAAATTGATGTTACAATTAAGCTTGCCAATAGTGATACCATTTCACCAGTTGGGATTGTTAGAGCTGTTGAAGTCTTGTGTGGGAAAGTTAAATATCCGGCTGATTTTCTTGTTCTTGGTTCCCCACAAGATAACTTTTGTCCCATTATATTTGGTAGACCCTTCTTGAATACTGTTAATGCTAGGATAGACTGTGAAAAGGATGTTGTTACTATTGGTTTGGGGGATATGTCTCATGAGTTCAATTTTGCTAAATTTCGCAGACAACCCCGTGATGAGGAATTGCCTAGTAAAGATGAAATTATTGGTCTTGCTTCTATTGCCGTACCCCCTAATGATCCTTTAGAACAATATTTGCTTGACCATGAAAATGATATGTTTATGAATGAAAGAAGGGAAATAGATGAAGTATTCTTTAAACAGGGACCTATTTTGAAACACAATTTGCCTGTTGAAATCTTAGGGGATCCTCCCCCACCCAAGGGTGATCCCGTGTTTGAGCTTAAACCATTAACTGATACTCTTAAATATGCATATCTTGATGAAAAGAAGATATATCCTGTTATTATTAGTGCTAACCTTTCAGAGAACGAAGAAGAAAAATTATTGAAAACTCTGAAGAAGCACCGTACTGCTATTGGATATACTCTTGATGATCTTAAGGGCATTAGTCCCACTTTATGCCAGCACAAAATAAAATTGGAGAAAGATGCTAAACCAGTTGTTGATCACCAATGACGGTTAAATCCCAAGATGAAAGAAGTGGTAAGAAAAGAAATACTAAAGCTTCTGGAGGTAGGTATAATCTATCCCGTTGCTGATAGTCATTGGGTAAGTCTTGTCCATTGTGTCCCTAAGAAGGGAGGTATTACCGTTGTTCCTAATGATAAAGATGAATTGATCCCACAAAGAATTGTTACAGGTTATAGGATGGTAATTGATTTCCGTAAATTAAATAAAGCTACTAAAAAGGATCATTACCCTTTACCTTTTATTGATCAAATGCTAGAAAGATTATCCAAACACACACATTTTTGCTTTCTAGATGGTTATTTTGGTTTCTCTCAATTACCTGTGTCAAAAGAGAATCAAGAAAAGACCACTTTTACTTGCCCTTTTGGTACCTTTGCTTATAGATGTATGCCTTTTGGATTAAGCAATGCACGTGCTACCTATCAAAGATGCATGATGTCTATATTCTCTGATGTTTGTGAAAAGATTGTTGAGGTTTTCATGGATGATTTCTCCGTATATGGAACTTCTTTTGATGATTGCTTGAGCAACCTTGATCGAGTTTTGCAGAGATGTGAAGAAACTAATCTTGTCTTGAATTGGGAAAAGTGCCACTTAATGGTTAATGAAGGTATTGTCTTGGGGCATAAAATTTCTGAGAGAGGTATTGAAGTTGATAAAGCCAAAGTTGATGCTATTGAAAAGATGCCGTGTCCTAAGGACATCAAAGGTATAAGAAGTTTCCTTGGTCATGCAGGTTTTTATAGGAGGTTCATTAAGGACTTCTAAAAAAATTCTAGGCCTCTAACTAATCTCTTACAAAAAGATATTCCTTTTGTATTTGATGATGATTGTGTAGAAGCATTTGAAATACTTAAGAAAGCTTTGACTTCTGCACCTATTGTTCAGCCACCTGATTGAAATTTACCCTTTGAAATTATGTATGATTCTAGTGATTATGCTGTAGGTGCTGTTCTAGGACAAAGAATTGATAAGAAGTTAAATGTTATTCAATATGCTAGTAAAACTCTAGACAGTGCCCAGAGAAATTATGCTACTACTGAAAAAGAATTTCTAGCAGTTGTATTTGCTTGTGATAAGTTCACACCTTATATTGTTGACTCTAAAGTAACTGGTCACACTAATCATGCTGCTATTAAATATCTTATGGAAAAGAAAGATGCTAAACCTAGACTTATTAGATGGGTTCTCGTACTACAAGAATTTGATTTGCATATTATTGATAGAAAGGGAGCTGAGAACCCCGTTGCAGACAACTTGTCTAGGTTAGAGAATGTTCTTGATGACCCACTACCTATTGATGATAGCTTCCCTAATGAACAATTAGCTGTCATAAATGCTTCTCGTACTGCTCCATGGTATGCTGATTATGCTAATTACATTGTTGCTAAATTTATACCACCTAGTTTCACATATCAGCAAACAAAAACGTTTTTCTATGATTTAAGACATTACTTCTGGGATGACCCACACCTTTACAAAGAAGGAGTAGACGGTGTTATTAGACGTTGTGTACCTGAGCATGAACAAGAACAGATCCTACGCAAGTGTCACTCCGAGGCTTATGGAGGACACCATGCTGGAGATAGAACTGCACATAAGGTATTAAAATCCGGTTTTTATTGGCCTACTCTCTTCAAAGATGCACGTAAGTTTGTCTTGTCTTGTGATGAATGTCAAAGAATTGGTAATATTAGTAGACGTCAAGAAATGCCTATGAACTATTCACTTGTTATTGAACCATTTGATGTTTGGGGCTTTGATTATATGGGACCTTTTCCTTCCTCTAATGGGTATACACATATTTTAGTTGATGTTGATTATGTTATTAAGTGGGTAGAAGCTATTCCAACTAGTAGTGCTGATCATAACACCTCTATTAAGATGCTTAAAGAAGTTATTTTTCCGAGGTTTGGAGTCCCTAGATACTTAATGACTGATGGTGGTTGACATTTTATTCATGGTGCCTTCCGTAAAATGCTTGGTAAGTATGACGTTAATCATAGAATTGCATCTCCTTACCACCCACAATCTAGTGGCCAGGTAGAATCGAGTAATAGAGAGATCAAATTAATTTTGCAAAAGACTGTTAATAGATCTAGAAAGAATTGGTCCAAGAAACTTGATGATGCATTATGGGCTTACAGAACTGCATATAAAAATCCAATGGGTATGTACGTATAAAATGGTTTATGGAAAAGCATGTCACTTACCTCTCGAACTAGAACACAAGGCATATTGGGCCATTAAAGAGCTCAATTATGATTTCAAACTTGCCGGTGAGAAGAGGCTATTTGACATTAGCTCGCTTGATGAATGGAGAACCCAAGCCTATGAGAATGCCAAACTTTTTAAAGAAAAAGTTAAAATATGGCATGACAAAAGGATACAAAAGCGTGAGTTTAATGTAGGTGATTATGTGCTGCTATTCAACTCTCGTTTAAGTTTTTTTGCAGGAAAGCTTCTCTCTAAACGGGAAGGTCCTTACGTTATTGAGGAGGCCTATCAATCCGGTGCCATAAAAATAAACAACTTCGAAGGCACAAATCCAAAGGTGGTGAACGGTCAAAGGATCAAACATTATATCTCAGGTAACCCTATAAATGTTGAAACTAATGTTATTGAAACCGTAACCCCGGAGGAATACATAAGGGACACTTTCCAGAACGTTTCAGACTCTGAAAAGGAATAGGTATGTGGTACGGTAAGTAAATCGACTCCAAAATAGTTCTAATAGCATTTTTTCTCCGTTTTGGAATATTTAAGAAAATAGGAAAATAAGAAGTAGTCCGAAAGGGACATGAGGCATCCGCGAGGGTGGAGGGCGCGCCCCCTGCCTCGTGGACACCTCGTGTGCTCTCCGAACTCTGTTTTCTTTCAGGATACTTCTTTTGGACGGTAAAAATTCATTATATAATCTCCCGAAGGTTTTGACCACCGTACCACGCAAATATCCTCTATTTTTGTTTCGAGTTGTTTTTCTCGCAGATCTAGATCACCATGACGTCTCCAAGTGACCCCAAGGACAAGTTCTTCGAGAAGGTCATCAACCCCTACCTCACGAAAGTGCTGCAACATCCTCAAACCATTGAGATGCGTGAGGGGTTGCTGCACATCCGCGATGTTGAGGGACCAAGGAGGACCGGAAGCGTGGAGACAAGGCTCTAGGCAATGTTGCAACAAGTTTTCAAGTGCCAGGAGATGGTGGAACATGGACTGACACCAATCACATAATGATCACGGAGTTCACCAACAACCACAAGCTGGACGCCAAGAACATTGGGGATGCCATCTTCAAGCTTCACGAGAAAATCGAGCACCTCCAAGCCCAGATCTATGACCTGCAAAACCAAAACTATGAGTATGAATATAGATTCAAGAGGATGAGTTTGGCTGCAGATTTGAGGATCCTGGAGACTCGATCATCCTTCTATGATGGTGAGCCTATGCCTTGGAAGATGGATGACAAGACCACATCATCAACAACTCCATCATCATCACCTCCAAGGAAAGAGATATAAATACATGGATATGGGCACTCCCCTTGGCAACTGCCAAGCTTGGGGGAGGTGCCCTGGTATCGTATCACCATCACACTTCTATCTTTACCGTTTTCTTAGTTCGATCCTTTTGGTAATATCTTGATCTAGTAGCATAAAGTTTTAGTATGATCTACTTTTGAGCTTTGTTTTATGATCTTTCTTTGTAATCGAGTCCGTGAGATATATATAATAAAGATTAGTGTTGAGTCAAGGGCTTGATTATCCTGCTACGATCTTAAGGGAATTCAAGAAAAAGAAAGAATAAAAATAAATAAAGAGATCATAATGATCTTATGGAGAGTAATGACTTCACATATAAAGAGTATGATGAATAAAAGTTGTTGAGAGTTGACAAACATGGTTTTGATCATCGTTGCAATTAATAGAAAGTAATAAAGAAAGAGAGGTTTTCACATATAAATATACTATCTTGGACATCTTTTATGATAGTGAGCACTCATTATAATATGACATGCTAAAGAGTTGATGTTGGACAAGGAAGACAACGCAATGGGTTATGCTTTCTTATATCCGAATAAAGTATATTGTCATGGATCATCCAACATGTTGAGTTTGCCTTTCCCCCTCATGCTAGCCAAATTCTTTGCACCAAGTAGAGATACTACATGTGCTTCCGAATATCCTTAAACCCAGTTTTGCCATGAGAGTCCACCATATCTACCTATGGATTGAGTAAGATCCTTCAAGTAAGTTGTCATTGTTTCATGCAATAAAAATTGCTCTCTAAATATGTATGATTTATTAGTGCGGAGAAAATAAGCTTTATACGATCTTGTGATGTGGAAGAAATAAAAGCAACGGACAGCATAATAAAGGTACATATCACAAGTGGCAATATAAAGTGATGTTCTTTCGCGTTAAGATTTTGTGCATCCAACCATAAAAGCACATGACAACCTCTGCTTCCCTCTGCGAAGGGCCTATCTTTTATTCTTGTCTTGTACCTTATACAAGAGTCATGGTGGTCTTCACCTTTCCTTTTTACATTTTATCCTTGGGCAAGCACATTGTGTTGAAAAGATCCTGATATATATATATATATCCAATTGGATGTAAGTTAGCATTAATTATTATTGTTGACATTACCCTTGAGGTAAAAGGTTGGGAGGCAACACTATAAGCCCCTTCTTTCTTTGTGTCCGATTAAAACTCCATACCCATAAGTATTGCGTGAGTGTTAGCAATTGTGAAAGACTAAATGATAGTTGAGTATGTGGACTTGCTGAAAAACTCTTATATTGACTCTTTCCGATGTTATTATAAATTGCAATTGCTTTAGTGACCGAGATTTTAGTTTGTTAGGTTTCGATGAAGTTTTTGATTCATACTTGACATTGTGAATAGATTATTACTTGAGCATAAGAATCATATGACAAAATATATATGTTGCTGTTATAAGAATGATCATGATGCCCTCATGTCCGTATTTTATTTTATCGACACCTCTATCTCTAAACATGTGGACATATTTATTGTTATCGGCTTCCGCTTGAGGACAAGCGAGGTCTAAGCTTGGGGGAGTTGATACGTCCATTTTGCATCATGCTTTTATGTCGATATTTATTGCATTATGGGCTGTTATTACACATTATGGCACAATACTTATGCCTATTTTATCTTATTTTATAAGGTTTACATGAAAAGGGAGAATGCCGACAGCTGGAATTCTAGGCTGTAAAAGGAGCAAATATTAGAGACCTATTCTGCACAACTCCAAAAGTCGTGAAACTCCACGGAAGTTATTTTTGGAATTAGTTAAAATTACTGAGCGAAGAAACTACCAAAGGGGGGCCACCCACCACCCATGAGGGTGGGGGGCGCGCCCTACCCCCCTAGGCACGCCCCCTGTCTCGTGGGTCCCCTAGCAAGCCTCCAGTGTCCATCTTCTGCTATATGAAGTATTTTACCCTGGAAAAAATCATAAGCAAGCTTTCGGGAAAAAACACCGCCGCCATGGGGCGGAACCTTGGCGGAACCAATGTAGGGCTCTGGCGGAGCTGTTCTGCCGGGGAAACATCCCTCCGAGAGGGGGAAATCATCGCCATCGTCATCACCATGGATCCTCTTATTGGGAAGGGGTCAATCTCCATCAACACCTTCACCAGCACCATATCCTCTCAAACCCTAGTTCATCTCTTGTATCCAATCTTTGTGTCAAAACCTCAGATTGGTACATGTGGGTTGCTAGTAGTGTTGATTACTCCTTGTAGTTGATGCTAGTTGGTTTATTTGGTGGAAGATCATATGTTCAGATCCTTTATGCATACTAATACCCCTCTGATTATGAACATGAGTATGATTTGTGATTAGTTACGTTTGCTCCTGAGGACATGGGAGAAGTCTTGTTATAAGTAGTCATGTGAATTTGGTATTCGTTCGATATTTTGATGAGATGTATGTTGTCTCTCCTCTAGTGGTGTTATGTGAATGTCGACTACATGACACTTCACCATTGTTTGGGCCTAGAGGAAGGCATTGGGAAGTAATAAGTAGATAATGGGTTGCTAGAGTGAGGGGCTGATTTGGATCCATATGTTTCATGCTATGGTTAGGTTTACCTTAATACTTCTTTTGTAGTTGCAGATGCCTACAATAGGGGTTAATCATAAGTGAGATGCTTGTCCAAGGAAGGGCAGCACTGATAACCCACAAGTATAGGGGATCAATTGTAGCCTCTTTCGATAAGTAAGAGTGTCGAACCCAACGAGGATCTAAAGGTAGAACAAATATTCCCTCAAGTTCTATCGACCACCGATACAACTCTACGCACGCTTAACGTTCGCTTTACCTAGAACAAGTATGAAACTAGAAGTAGTTTGTAGGTGTTTTTGGATAGGGTTGCAAGAATATAAAGAGAATGTAAATAAAAAGTAGGGGTTGTTTAGATAAAGACACAACTAAATTAGTTTTAGTAAAGAGCTTTTTGTCACGAGCAAGTTATTTGTTCCTAGGCAATCGATAACTAGATCGGTAATCACTATTGCAATTATTTGAGGGAGAGGCATAAGCTAACATACTTTCTCTACTTGGATCATATGCACTTATGATTGGAACTCTAGCAAGCATCCGCAACTACTAAAGATCATTAAGGTAAAACCCAACCATAGCATTAAAGTATCAAGTCCTCTTTATTCCCATACGCAAACAACCTACTTACTCAGGTATATGCTTCTGTCACTCACGCCACCCACCATAAGCAAATCATGAACATATTGCAAACCCTACAGTGGGGATCCCTCACGCTTGCGCGACACGAAGAGCACCATAGGACAACACCAATAATAAAACATGCAACTCAAACCAATCACGATCATCAATTAACCCATAGGACAAAATGGATCTACTCAAACATCATAGGATAGCCATACATCATTGGGAAATAATATATAGCGTTGAGAACCATGTTTAAGTAGAGATTACAATGGGTAAAAGAGGGGTTACACCGCTGCATAGAGGGGGAAAGAGTTGGTGATGATGGTGGTGAAATTGTTGGTGAAGATTGCGCTGATGATGATGGCCCCCGGTGGCACTCCGGCGCCACCGGAAGCGAGGGGAGAGGTCCCCCTCCTTCTTCTTCTTTGACCTCCTCCTTAGATGGGAGAAGGGTTTACCCTCTAGTCCTTGGTCTCCATGGCATGGGAGGGGCGAGAGCCCCTCCGAGATTGGATCTGTCTCTCTGTCTCTCTCTGTTTCTGCGCTCTCAGATCTGGCCTTTCACCGTTTCTTTTATAACGGGAGATCCGTAACTCTGATTGGGCTAAATTTTGGACACGATCTCTATCCGGAAATTAGCTTTCTTGCGGCGAAAGATGGGCTCCAACCACCTTACGGGGTGGCCACGAGGGGCCAGGGTGCGCCCCTCTGCCTCGTGGCTCCCCCGGGCATCGTATCGCGTTGATTCTTCTTCCCAAAAATCACAAATATTCCAAAAAAATCTCTGCCAATTTTTATCCCATTTGGACTTCGTTTGATATGGGTTTTCTGCGAAACAAAAAACATGCAACAAACAGGAACTGACACTGGGCACTGGATCAATATGTTAGTCCCAAAAATAGTATAAAAAGTTGCCAAAAGTATATGAAAGTTGTATAATATTGACATGGAACAGTCAAATTATAGATACGACGGAGACGTATCAGCATCCCCAAGCATAATTCCTGCTCGTCCTCGAGTAGGTAAATGATAAAAATGATAATTTTGGATGTGGAATGCTACCTAGCATAATCTTGATCATGTAATCTAATCATGGCATGAATATTAAGACACGAGTGATTCAAAGCAATAATCTATCATTTGACATTAAGACAATAATACTTCAAGCATACTAACCAAGCAATTATGTCTTATCAAAATAACATAGCCAAAGAAAGCTCATCCCTACAAAATCATATAGTCTGGCTATGCTCCATCTTCACCACACAAAGCATTCAAAACATGCACAACCCCGATGACAAGCCGAGCAATTGGTTCATACTTTTTTACGTGCTTCAGCCTTTTCAACCCTCACGCAATACATGAGCGCAAGCCATGGATATAACACTATGGATGGAATAGAATATAATGATGGGGGTTATGTGGAGAAGACAAAAAAAGGAGAAAGTCTCACATCGATGCGGCTAATCAATGGGCTATGGAGATGTCCATCAATTGATGTCAATGTGAGGAGTAGGGATTGCCATGCAACGGATGCACTAAGAGCTATAAGTATATGAAAGCTCAAACTGGAAACTAAGTGGGTGTGCATCCAACTTGCTTGCTCATGAATACCTCGGGCATTTGAGGAAGCCCATCATCGAAATATACAAGCCAAGTTCTATAATGAAAATACCCACTAGTATATAAAAGTGATAACTCAAGAGACTCTCTATATGAGGAACATGATGCTACTTTGAAGCACAAGTGTGGTAAAAGGATAGTAACATTGCCCCTTTTCTTTTTTTTCTTTTTTTGCGGGCTTCTTTGGCCCCCTTTTTTCATTTAGGCTTCTTTGGCCTCTCTTTTTTTCTTGGGGCAATGCTCTAATAATGATGATCATCACACTTTTATTTACTTACAACTCAATATTACAACTCGATACTAGAACAAAGATATGAGTCTATATGAATGCCTCCGGCGGTGTACCGGGACGTGCAATGATCTAGCGTAGCAATGACATAAAAAAATGGACAAGCCATGGAAACATCATGCTAGCTATCTTACGATCATGCAAAGTAATGTGACAATAAATGCTCAAGTCATGTATATGATGATGATGGAAGTTGCATGGCAATATATCTCGGAATGGCTATGGAAATGCCATGATAGGTAGGTATGGTGGCTGTTTTGAGGAAGATATAAGGAGGCTTATGTGTGATAGAGCATATCGTATCACAGGGTTTGGATGTACCGGCAAAGTTTGCACCAACTCTCAAGGTGATAAAGGGCAATGCACGGTACCGAAGAGGCTAGCAATGATGGAAGGGTGAGAGTGCGTATAATCCATGGACTCACATTAGTCATAAAGAACTCATATACTTATTGCAAAAGTTTATTAGCCCTTGAAGCAAAGTACTACTACGCATGCCCCTAGGGGATAGATTGGTAGGAAAATACCATCGCTCGTCCCCGACAGCCACTCATAAGGAAGACAATCAATAAATACCTCATGCTCCAACTTCGTTACATAACGGTTCACCATACGTGCATGCTACGGGACTTGCAAACCTCAACACAAGCATTTCTCAATTTAACAATTACTCAACTAGCATGACTCTAATATCTGAAGGAAATATGCCCTAGAGGCAATAATAAAGTTATTATTTATTTCCTTATTTCATGATAAATGTTTATTATTCATGCTAGAATTGTATCAACCGGAAACATGATACATGTGTGAATACATAGACAAACAGAGTGTCACTAGTATGCCTCTACTTGACTAGCTCGTTGATCAAAGATGGTTATGTTTCCTAGCCATAGACATGAGTTGTCATTTGATTAACGGGATCACATCATTAGGAGAATGATGTGATTGACATGACCCATTCCATTAGCTTAGCACCCGATCGTTTAGTATGTTGCTATTGCTTTCTTCATGACTTATACATGTTCCTATGACTATGAGATTATGCAACTCCCGTTTGCCGGAGGAACACTTTGTGTGCTACCAAACGTCACAACGTAACTGGGTGATTATAAAGGAGCTCTACAGGTGTCTCCAAAGGTAGATGTTGGGTTGGCGTATTTCGAGATTAGGATTTGTCACTCCGATTGTCGGAGAGGTATCTCTGGGCCCTCTCGGTAATGCACATCACATAAGCCTTGCAAGCATTGCAACTAATGAGTTAGTTGTGAGATGATGTATTACGGAACGAGTAAAGAGACTTGCCGGTAACGAGATTGAACTAGGTATTGAGATACCGACGATCGAATCTCGGGCAAGTAACATACCGATGACAAAGGGAACAACGTATGTTGTTATGCGGTCTGACCGATAAAGATCTTCGTAGAATATGTAGGAGCCAATATGGGCATCCAGGTCCCTCTATTGGTTATTGACCGGAGACGTGTCTCGGTCATGTCTACATTGTTCTCGAACCGTAGGGTCCGCACGCTTAACGTTACGATGACAGTTATTATGAGTTTATACATTTTGATGTACCGAAGGTAGTTCGGAGTCCCGGATGTGATCACGGACATGACGAGGAGTCTCGAAATGGTCGAGACATAAAGATTGATATATTGGAAGCCTATATTTGGACATCGGAATCGATCCGGGTGAAATCGGCATTTTACCGGAGTACCGAGGGGTTACCGGAACCCCCCGGGGGGTTAATGGGCCTTCATGGGCCATAAGGGAGAAGAGAGGGGCCGGCCAGGGCAGGCCGTGCGCCCCCTCCCCCTAGTCCGAATAGGACAAGGAGGGGGGGGGGGCGGTGAGGGAGTCCTGGATTAGGGGGTGTTCGGATAGCCGAACTATATCCTCAGCCGGACTCCAGGACTATGAAGATACAAGATTGAAGACTTCGTCCCGTGTCCGGAAGGTTCTTTCCTTGGTGTAGAAGGCAAGCTAGGCGAGCAGATATTCAAGATCTCCTACCAATGTAACCGACTCTGTGTAACCCTAACCCTATCCGGTGCCTATATAAACCGGAGGGTTGTAGTCTGTAGGACGAACACATCATAACCATCATCATACCCATAGGCTAGCTTCTAGGGTTTAGCCTTCTTGATCTCGTGGTAGATCTACTCTTGTACTACCCATATCATCAATATTAATCTAGCAGGAGTAGGGTTTTACCTCCATCGAGAGGGCCCGAACCTGGGTAAAATAAATTGTCCCTTGTCTCCTGTTACCATCCGACCTTAACGCACAGATCGGGACCCCCTACCCGAGATC
The DNA here is from genome assembly GCA_032464435.1 of Aegilops umbellulata. Lineage (NCBI taxonomy): Eukaryota > Viridiplantae > Streptophyta > Magnoliopsida > Poales > Poaceae > Aegilops > Aegilops umbellulata. The sequence goes on along the minus strand of CP136059.1, from coordinate 267,923,456 downwards.
CGCCGGTTTTGACACCGACATTGGTGCTTTCATTGAGAGTTCCTCTGTGTCGTCGCCTTTAGGCCCGATGGCTCCTTTGATCATCAACAACGATGAGGTCCCGGGTGAGACTTTTCTCCCCGGACAGATCTTCATCTTCGGCGGCTTCGCTCTGCAGGCCAACTCGCTTGGCCATCTGGAGCAGATCGGAAGCCACGCCCCTGGCCATCAAGCCAGGTGGGGAAGCTCAAACTACACGGCAGATATCCGCGGAGACTTGATCTTCGACGGATTCGAGCCACAGCCAAGCGCGCCGCACTATCTCGAGGGGCATGATATAGCTCTGCCTCCGAACTGTGTCCTGGAGGCCGCATACGCTCCGCCCCGATCCTCGATTCGGAGCCGGCTGCGTTCTTCGAAGGTGAACGGTTGGACGTCACCTCGGGGGCTGCGATCTTAAAGGCCATTGAGCCAAACGCGAGCCCCGCACTCCGCGTGGCACATGACTCCAAGGAGCCGGACTCTTCTCCGAACTCCGAACCTCCCGCGCCCCTGCCAATCGAATCAGATTGGGCGTCGATAATGGAGTTCACCGCCGCAGACACCTTTCAGTATTCGCCTTTCGGTGATATTCTGAAATCTCTCAAGTCTCTCTCTTTTTCAGGAGAGCCCAGGCCGAACTGTGGCCTGCGAGGTTGGGATTCGGACGACGAAGAAATTCAAAGCCCACCCACCACCCACTTAATAGCCACTGTCGACGATTTAACCGACATGCTCGACTTCGGCTCCGAAGACTTCGACGGTTTGGACGATGAAGACGGAGACGAAGGGGAACCAGCGCCCATAGGGCACTGGACCTCCACCCCACTTAATGACGTATTCATGGTGGATACACCTGAAAAAACTCACAATGAGGAAGAAGGGGGCGAAAAGAAGGGTAAACCCTCCGAAAAGCACTCAAAGCGGCGACATAAACGCCGAGCGAAGCCCCGCCTCGATCAAGACCCAGCCATAGAGCAGGACGAGTCGGCAGATGACGAACGCATCCCGGAACAGCCGTCCGAACAGGGTAACACGGGCAGAGAGGACGAACAGTCCTCCCCCGGTCATAACAGAACTCCGGACGATACTACGCCGGATAAAATCATGGAGCAGAAGAATCTCCAAGAAAGGCTCGTCGCCACAGCACGAAGCCTGAAGAAGCAGAAGCAAAAGCTAAAGACGGCGGAAGATGCACTCAAAACAAGATGGAGCAAAGTAATCAAGACCGCAGACAAATACGGCAGCAGCCGCCGCACCAAAAGCTATCCGAAGAAAAAGCTACCGCCCGAATTCGACCAGGAGGCCCTAGAGCCCCCAAACTCGAAAAACAAAAAGGCTACACGGTCGAATAAACGACCTCTCGGCCACTACAATACGGCAAACGGCGCCGCACTCAATGCGGCATGCGACACAATCAAAGACTCGCATCATGGCCCAGCCAGGTCCATTTACGGGCCACGAAAGCAAGCTCTCGTAAGCAATGCAAAAAATCCACCATCAGAATCCGGCACACCAAAATATAGGGGTGCCGCACACCCTCTATGTTTCACCGATGAGGTCCTGGAATATGAATTCCCAGAGGGATTTAAACCCATTAACATAGAGGCGTACGATGGAACAACAGACCCGGGAGTCTGGATCGAGGATTATATCCTCCACATACATATGGCTAGAGGAGATGACCTCCACGCCATAAAATATTTACCCCTTAAGCTTAAAGGGCCAGCCCGACACTGGCTTAAAAGCCTTCCCGAAAACACAATTGGAAGTTGGGAAGAGCTCGAGGACGCTTTCCGAGCAAATTTTCAAGGGACCTACGTCCGTCCCCCGGACGCAGACGACCTCAGTCACATAACTCAGCAATCCGGAGAATCAGCTCGGCAGTTCTGGAATAGATTCCTCACTAAAAAGAATCAAATAGTGGATTGTCCGGACGCCGAAGCCCTAGCGGCTTTCAGGCACAATGTCCGAGACGAATGGCTCGCCAGACACCTCGGCCAGGAAAAGCCAAGAACAATGGCCGCACTCACAAGCCTCATGACCCGCTTTTGCGCAGGAGAGGACAGCTGGTTGGCACGATGCAGCCCCAGCGACCCAAGTACATCCGAAATCAGGGATGGAAACGGGAAACCACGGCGATACAAGGACCTTCGCCGAATCAAAAGAAAAAGTCCGAAGAGCACGACAGTCAATGCCGGATTCAAAGGCTCACGGCAAAATCAGACAAAATCACCCCCTCAGGATAATAGGGAAGATCCGTCCAGTCTAAAGAGAATCATGGACAGGATATGTCAGATACACAGTACTCCTGGAAAGCCTGGTAATCATACCCACAGAGACTGTTGGGTTTTCAAACAATCCGGAAGGCTTAACGCCGAACACAAGGGGCTCGACACACCAAGTGAGGAAGAGGACGAACCCCAAAAGCAGAACACCAGGAAGCAAAAGAACTTCCCGCAAGAAGTCAAAACAGTGAACTCACTTCACATAACAAGGCATGAGGCACCCATAAAGGTCCGCACATTCAAGCCTATCCCTCAGGAGTCTGGCCACTGGTCACTAAAGCCAATCATTTTTGATCAGCTAGATTATTCTCGCAATATCAAACACACAGACCAGACTGCCCTGATACTTAATCCAATAATAGACGGATTCCAGTTTACCAACGTCCTTATGGACGGGGGCAGTGGACTAAATCTGATATATCAGGATACAATTCACCGCATGGGCATAAACCCAGCATGAATCCGTCACAGTAAAACCTCCTTTCAAGGAGTAGCACCAGGCCCGGACACCCACTGTATGGGTTTTCTCCGGCTTGTGGTCATATTTGGCTCTGCCAATAACTTTCGTCGCGAAAAGCTTATCTTCCACGTAGTCCCGTTTTCAAGTCGCTATCAAGCACTAATGGGACGCGAAGCTTTCGCTCGTTTTAACGCAATACCGCATTATGCATCCCTCACGCTAAAAATGCTCGGTCCTTGAGGCATCATCTTTTTAAAGGGAGCATACTAAACTACATCTCCTCCAAACGGAGGATTGTGCGGCCGCTTAAACGGCCACCCAACAAAATGGCCTCGCCAGCCAAAAGACTTTTTTGATGTAAGTCACAAAAGGCCGCGGACCCGGACTCAATGAGTTCGGCACAAGCCCATTTTCGTTATAGGCTTGGTACGCCTCACCAGGGGCTGTACGCAGAGACAATAAAACTCGACCGTATCTATTTCTCACTTTACATTTTATTTATTATTCTTTTTGATCCGCACGACCCATTTTTCAATTTAGTTCTTTCCTTTTATAGATGAACGTCGTACGGCGCCCGTCCAGGACACGGCACAGCGGAGACACAGGCGCAGACGTGCAGTAGGGACCCGCCCCAAAGGATTCTTCTTAGATTAAGACCCTGCGTAAACCTTTTTTACTGTCTCTTGCTGCTATACATCCCCTGGTTTACCTCACTATAACCATGGAGGAGACTGGCGTTTTGGCATGTGGCCACGCCAGAATTCTTGCTCGTACCTGGACACAAGGGGCTTTTTTCTTTTTCAAGGGTGTTGTTTTACACGCACCCACAAAGACCGAACACCTTAGGGAGTGTTCGGCGTCGCGAGTTTTGGCACTATATGCATCAGCTCCGAGTCATGATTTTGGTCACATGTTGGGTTGCCCGGCTCCTGAGTTCGGCCACCTTACGTTCCGTTCTGTCAGCTAAGGTTGCACCAAGAGAACTATTGCGATTGTGCCCCGGTTCGGGCGGGTGAGCACCTCAGTAGAGAAAGTCGAAAACCGACTGTCATGATGTAGCGCGAGACTGGTCGCCACTCGATGACTTACAGGAATTTATCGAATTCCTCCGTTTTGACGAAGGGCCGCTTCCCGGTCAGGCACATATGCGCCCCGAATTCGGGTAAACGCAGTCGCCATTAAAGGGCTACCTAAAGAGTCCCATTGTCAAGCTCCTATGGCTAAGTGAAAGTGTTAAAGCATTATAGTCCGGTTGCCTAGCCCGCGGCGCTATCACCTCCTTTGTAGGACCAAGACGTTGGGTTAAGTGTGAAAATGCATTCTCCGCATGCACCCCCGCATTATGTGCGTGGGGGCTGAAGCCAACGACTGCAATCTTTCAGAATTTATATATCAAAACGGCCGCACAGGAGGTGTTATTAATACTTGAAGGCACAAGTCTAAATTACGCCATTACAATTTATAAAAATATTGATCTACGATTACATATGCTGTCATAAAACAACATCTTTCGAACACTGCGTCTCTATTATACGAGCGCCCGCGAGGACTTCCTCAAAATAGTGCTCGGAAGGAATTCGGCTTTTATCCGAATCACGGGACGCAACAACGGTGGGCTCCATATCTGCCCAGTATGTCTTGACACGGGCAAGGGCCAGCCGCGCGCCCTCTGTGCAAGCGGACCTCTTTAGAGCTTCAATCCGAGGCACCACGTCAAGAAATTGCTGCACCAAACTGAAATAGCTTCTCGGCTTCGATCTCCCCGGACACAGGCGGTCCATGGCATACTTCATGGCGATTCCGGACAACCTATTCAGCTCGGCCCATTGGGCCAGGCGATCATCCACTGATAGTGGACGCTCTGGATTAGTGAACTGCGACCAGAAGAGCTTTTCCACTTCATGATCTTTCTTATCTTGAAAGTACTTGGTCGCATCAGCGGCGCTAGCCGACAAGTCCAGATAGGTGTCCTCCATGCTCCACGCTCGGTCCAACGGGGCGAACTTCGGATCAAACAATTTTCTCCGCAGCAGGAAGGGCTTTCCATCCGCAATTAGTCCGGCTTGACGCAGCTCTTCCCTTGACGCTCTCATACCAGAGCGGGCGTCCTTGGCGTCGGTGATGGCCTTCTCTAAATCCGTCTGCCGGGCTCGACCTTCCTATTCAAGAAGTTTGCAACGGTCAGTAGCACTTTTCAACTTTACGGCTATATCAGCCATCTCCTCCTTGCTTCGGCAATGGGAAGCCTGTTCGGCTTTTAGCTCTTCACGGGCTCTTCCGGCAGCCGCATCGCTTTTTCTGGCTTGTTCCTTTGCTTTGGCAAGCTCGGCCCTAAGTCCTTCTACGGCCGCCGCACCATCTGCATCAAGCATACACAAGGTAAGATATTGACATAAAGCTCCTCTTACTAACAATCGCCAAATAAACTCAATACCTTGAGCATCATCAAGCCGCTTGTTAACAAGCACGATGTCGGCTTTTGCCTCATCGAGTTGCCGTTTCATTTCGGCAAAATCTCGAGTCCGGCTCGACTCCGGACAACCTGCCACCTACATGCAAAGGTGCCACTTAAAGGACCTGGGATTAAGATCCTCTGCGCGCCACTAATCTTTGCGGCACACAGAGTCTCAAGGGCTACTATCTATACAAGGCGCATGTTATTATGCGCAATTAACACTAATGTTCGTTATTCAAAACGTACCTCAAGGCCCGCCAGTAAACTCTTGACGGCCTCGTTCAGTCCGCTTTCCGCGGATGAAATCTTTTCAATCACCGTGTGCATCAACGCACGATGCTCCTCTGAAACAGAGGCTCGGCCCAGCAGAACCTTCAGCTCCTTCGACCGAACACCAGATGGTGTCGGACTCGTCCCATGGCCTTCTTCGGAGGTCGAACACGGAGAACCCCGGGGGGCCGCATGATCACCTTCTGCCTCTGGCAGATTCGGAGAAATCCTCTGCGACGACACTTCGGCGTCGCCCGCCTTGCTAGGCGATGAAGGAGGAGGCGTTCCGCTCTCCATCATCTCCGGAAGAAGATCCCCCGATGACGAGCTCTGCCGAGAAGGGTCGAGGTCCGAACTACAAGGTAAGGTTTCGGTCAAAACTTCTCAGATATAAATTAAGGATTTCTCTTAAAAGAATGACTCTCTTTCTACTTACGACTCGTTGGAGGGCTGCTCCTTTTGAGAATTTAGTTCGGCCGAGGGGCTCCCCGGCGTCGGGTCCTCTGACGCGGATTCTTTCCCCCGCTTTGGAGCTACGGCTCCCGGGTCGTCAGAGGCGGCCCTTTTCTTCCCCTTTGGAGAGGAGTTGTCGATTCCCCCCTTTGGGATGGCCCCTTTCGAAGAGGCCACGGTTTCCTTGTCCGCCCCTTCATTTTCCTCCAGAGGCGCCACCCTCCAACATCCTGACTAGCACAGGATCTAGCCTGGTCTCGGGGAGGGGAGCCGGACACCGGACCAGCTTCGCCTTCGCTATCCACTCCTGCGTAAAGAGGAGAAGTATTGTTAGAAAATAAGTCAATTGTACGGATAGAAGGTCCGGGCGCAAGGTCACCTACTTCTGTATCCGGGCGGTTGCGGCTTAAACCAGCATCCTCGGTCAAATCCGGACTCACTCCTTGTGGTCCAAAGAACAGCCTATGCATCTCCGTGGGCGTCATGCCCATGAAATTTCGGAGAACTCGCGGCCCCTCTGGGTTGAACTCCCACAAGCGGAGGGGGCAACGTTGGCTGGGCAGTGTCCGGCGAATCAGCATAACTTGTGTCACCTTGACCAGGTTGAGGTCTCCTTTTAGGAGATCCTTTATGCGGCCCTGCAACAGAGGAACGTCTTTGGGCAAGCCCCGATCTAACCCTATGTTGATCCACGATATTAAACGTGGTGGGGGGGCCGAGCGAAAGGCGGGAGGCGCTACCCAAGTGGTGCCCCGAGGAGAGGTGATGTAGAACCACTCCTGTTGCCATAAGCCGAGCTCCTCTTGAAAAGTGCCCTCGGGCCATGGAGCATCGGTATTCCTTTTTATAACAGCACCTCCGCACTCTACGTGACGCCCCTCGATTATCTTCGGTTCTACCTTGAAGGTCTTGAGCCATAATCCGAAGTGAGGAGTGATATGGAGAAATGCTTCACACACAACAATGAAGGAGGAGATATGGAGAATGGACTCCGGAGCTAGGTCATGGAATTCCAGCCCATAATAAAACAGCAGCCCCCTTACGAAAGGATCCATTGGGAAGCCTAATCCCCGAAGGAAGTGGGAGATGAATACTACGCTCTCACCAGGCTAAGGGCTTGGGATCGCTTGTCCTTGAGCAGGCAACCTGTGTGGGATCTCGCTGGTCAGGAACCTAGCCTCCCTCAACCTTGACACGTCTTCCTCCGTAACGGAGGAGGGCATCCATTGGCCTTGAAGGCCGGAGCCGGACATTGTCGATGGTCCGGTGCGCCTAGAATCTAAAAGCCTGGGGTGTTGGAACTCGAGGCTATGGGCGAGCTTGTTTTGAGAACACAAGAGGGGAGCAAGGTCTCGATCTCTTTATAAGAGGCAGAATATCAAGAGCCCTCCCCGTAACCGTCTTGGACTAGCCTTTAATCAAGGCAGGACGTGCTTGACGGACACGGTTGGGTTACCCACGTCCGTATTAATGAGAATCCCGTTAAAGGGGGCACACGATCTCTGCTTCGACAAGACGTGCCAAGGAAACTGCCTCGTTGAACGTGCTGCAGTGGAACAACAAAAAATAATCCATACAGAAGGCTTGGTCGAAGTGTTATGACGCACTGCGGAATACGTCAGCAGATTTGATTTGTGTTTGCATTATTCTCTATATGGCAATACGTGGAAACTTGTTTTGCAGAGCCGGACACTATTTTTGGTGTTTATTATCTTCTTGAAGAATTTGGAGGAGGAACCCGCCTTGCAATGCCGAAGACAATTTGCGCGCCGGACTCGTCGTCATTGAAGCCTGGTTCAGGGGCTACCGAGGGAGTCCTGGATTAGGGGGTGTTCGGATAGCCGAACTATATCCTCAGCCGGACTCCAGGACTATGAAGATACAAGATTGAAGACTTCGTCCCGTGTCCGGAAGGTTCTTTCCTTGGCGTAGAAGGCAAGCTAGGCGAGCGGATATTCAAGATCTCCTACCAATGTAACCGACTCTGTGTAACCCTAACCCTATCCGGTGCCTATATAAACCGGAGGGTTGTAGTCCGTAGGATGAACACATCATAACCATCATCATACCCATAGGCTAGCTTCTAGGGTTTAGCCTTCTTGATCTCGTGGTAGATCTACTCTTGTACTACCCATATCATCAATATTAATCTAGCAGGAGTAGGGTTTTACCTCCATCGAGAGGGGCCGAACCTGGGTAAAATAAAGTGTCCCTTGTCTCCTGTTACCATCCGACCTTAACACACAGATCGGGACCCCCTACCCGAGATCCACCGGTTTTGACACCGACAGGCGGCGCCCCCCTTTCCTCTTCTCCCTCCCCCTTTCCTTCTCCAACAAGGCAAGAGAGGGGGGAGTCCTACTCCCGGTGGGAGTAGGACTCCTCCAGGCGCACCCCTTGGGGGCCTGCCGCACCTCCCCCTTCCTCCTTTATATACGGGGGCAGGGGGTGTTGGAAATATGCCCTAGAGGCAATAATAAAAGCATTATTATTATATTTCCTTATTCATGATAATTGTCTTTATTCGTGCTATAATTGTGTTATCCGGAAATCGTAATACATGTGTGAATAACAGACAACAACATGTCCCTAGTGAGCCTCTAGTTGACTAGCTCGTTGATCGACTGATAGTCATGGTTTCCTGACTATGGACATTGGATGTCATTGATAACGAGATCACATCATTAGGAGAATGATGTGATGGACAAGACCCAATCCTAAACATAGCATAAGATCGCTTAGTTCGTTTGCTAGAGTTTTCCAATGTCAAGTATCCTTTCCTTAGACCATGAGATCGTGTAACTCCCGGATACCGTAGGAGTGCTTTGGGTGTGCCAAACGTCACAACGTAACTGGGTGACTATAAAGGTATGCTACGGGTATCTCTGAAAGTGTCTGTTGGGTTGACATGGATCGAGACTGGGATTTGTCACTCCGCTTGACGGAGAGGTATCACCAGGCCCTCTCGGTAATGCATCATCATATGAGCTCAAGGTGATCAAAGTGTTTGATCACAAGGATCATGCATTACGGTACGAGAAAAGTGACTTACCGGTAACGAGATTGAACGAGGTATTGGGATACCGACGATCGAATCTCGGGCAAGTAAAATACCGATTGACAAAGGGAATCGTATACGGGATTAATTGAATCCTTGACATCATGGTTCATCCGATGAGATCATCGTGGAGCATGTGGGAGCCAACATGGTTATCCAGATCCCGCTGTTGGTTATTGCCCGAGAGCCCTCTCGGTCATGTCTGCATGTCTCCCGAACCCGTAGGGTCTACACACTTAAGGTTCGGTGACGCTAGGGTTGTAGGGATATGTATGTGCAGTAACCCGAATGTTGTTCGGAGTCCCGGATGAGATCCCGGACGTCACGAGGAGTTTCGGAATGGTCCGGAGGTAAAGATTTATATATGGAAAGTCATCATACGGACATCGGGACAAGTTTCGGGGTTATCGGTATTGTACCGGGACCACCGGAGGGTCCCGGGGGGTCCACCGGGTGGGGCCACCTATCCCGGAGGGCCCCGTGGGATGTATGAGGGAGGGAACCAGCCCATAGTGGGCTGGTGCGCCTCCCCCCCAAGGGCCCATGCGCCTAGGGTTTGGGGGGGAGGGAAAACCCTAAAGGGGGCGTCCCCCTTGCTTGGGGGGCAAGCCCCCCTTCCCTGGCCGCCGCCCCCCCTAGGAGATCTCATCTCCTAGGGCCGGCACCCCCCAGGGGGTTATATAAAGGGGGGGAGGGGAGGGGGGCTGACCACCCATTGCCCTGGCGCCTCCCTCTCCCTCTCCAACACCTCCTCCTCCTCCATTGAGCACGGCGAAGCCCTGCCGGAGTACTGCAGTTCCACCATCACCACGCCGTCGTGCTGCTGCTGGAACCTTCTTCCCCAACCTCTCCTTTGCCTTGCTGGATCAAGAAGGAGGAGACGTCACGCTTTCCGTACGTGTGTTGAACGCGGAGGTGCCGTCCGTTCGGCACTAGATCATCGGTGAATTGGATCACGGCGAGTACGACTACCTCATCCACGTTCACTCGAACGCTTCCGTTGCGATCTACAAAGTGGTATGTAGATGCTATCTAATCTGAATACTCGTTGCTAGATGAACTCATAGATGGATCTTGGTGAAACCGTAGGAAAAATTTTAATTTTCTGCAACGTTCCCCAACAGTGGCATCATGAGCTAGGTCTATGTGTAGTTCTTCTTGCACGAGTAGAACACAATTTGTTGTGGGCGTAGATGTTGTCAACTTTTCTTGCCGCTACTAGTCTTATCTTGCTTCAGCGGTATTGTGGGATGAAGCGGCCCGGACCAACCTTACACGTACGCTTACGTGAGACCGGTTCCACCGACTAACATGCACTAGTTGCATAAGGTGGCTGGCGGGTGTCTGTCTCTCCCACTTTAGTTGGAGCGGATTCGATGAAAAGGGTCCTTATGAAGGGTAAATAAAAGTTGACAAATCACGTTGTGGCTTTTACGTAGGTAAGAAAATGTTCTTGCTAGAACCCTAATTCAGCCACGTAAAACTTGCAACAACAATTAGAGGACGTCTAACTTGTTTTTGCAGCAAGTGCTTTGTGATATGATATGGCCAAAGTTGTGATGAATGATGAATGATCTATATGTGATGTATGAGATATTCATGCTATTGTAATAGGAATCACGACTTGCATGTCGATGAGTATGACAACCGGCAGGAGCCATAGGAGTTGTCTTTATTTTTGTATGACCTGCGTGTCATTGAGAATCGCCATGTAAATTACTTTACTTTATTGCTAAACGCGTTAGCCATAGTAGTAGAAGTAATAGTTGGCGAGCAACTTCATGGAGACACGATGATGAAGATCATGGTGTCAAGCCGGTGACAAGATGATCATGGAGCCCCAAGATGGACATCGAAGGAGCTATGTGATATTGGCCATATCATGTCACGTTTATTATTTGATTGCATGTGATGTTTATCATGTTTTGCATCTTGTTTACTTAGAACGACGGTAGTAAATAAGATGATCCCTCATAATAATTTCAAGAAAGTGTTCACCCTAACTGTGCACCGTTGCGACAGTTCGTTGTTTCGAAGCACCACGTGATGATCGGGTGTGATAGATTCTAACATTCACATACAACGGGTGTAAGACAGATTTACACACGCAAAACACTTAGGTTGACTTGACGAGCCTAGCATGTACAGACATGGCCTCGGAACACAGAAGATCGAAAGGTCGAGCATGAGTCGTATAGAAGATACGATCAACATGAAGATGTTCACCGATGTTGACTAGTCCGTCTCACGTGATGATCGGACACGGCCTAGTTGACTCGGATCATGTAATACTTAGATGACTGGAAGAGGGATGTCTATCTAAGTGGGAGTTCATTAAATAATTTGATTAAATGAACTTTATTATCATGAACTTAGTCTAAAATTTTACAATATGTCTTGTAGATCAAATGGCCAACGTAGTCCTGAACTTCAACGCGTTCCTAGAGAAAACCAAGCTGAAAGACGATGGTAGCAACTATACGGACTGGGTCCGGAACCTGAGGATCATCCTCATAGCTACCAAGAAAGATTATGTCCTACGAGCACCGCTGGGTGACGCACCTATTCTCCCTGCAGAACAAGACGTTATGAACGCTTGGCAGTCGCGATGCGATGATTACTCCCTCGTTCAGTGCGGCATGCTTTACAGCTTAGAGCTGGGGCTCCAAAAACGTTTTGAGAGACATGGAGCATATGAGATGTTCGAAGAGCTGAAAATGGTTTTCCAAGCTCATGCCCGGGTCGAGAGATATGAGATCTCCAACAAATTCTTTAGCTGTAAGATGGAGGAAAATAGCTCTGTCAGTGAGCACATACTCAAAATGTCTGGGTTGCACAACCGCTTGACTCAACTGGAAGTTAATCTTCCAGATGAAGTGGTCATTGACAGAATCCTCCAGTCGCTTCCACCTAGCTACAAGAGCTTTGTGATGAACTACAATATGCAGGGGATGGTAAAGACCATTCCTGAGGTATATGCTATGCTGAAATCAGCAGAGGTAGAAATCAAGAAGGAGCATCAAGTGTTGATGGTGAATAAAACCACTAAGTTCAAGAAGAGCAAGGGTAAAAAGAACTTCAAGAAGGACGGCAAGGAAGTTGCCGCGCCCGGTAAGCAAGTTGCCGGGAAGAAGCCAAAGAATGGACCCAAGCCCGAGACTGAGTGCTTTTCTTGCAAGGGAAGTGGTCACTGGAAGCGGAACTGCCCCAAATACTTAGCGGACAAGAAGGCCGGCAAAACCAAAGGTATATGTGATATACATGTAATTGATGTGTACCTTACCAGTACTCGTAGTAGCTCTTGGGTATTTGATACCGGTGCAGTTGCTCACATTTGTAACTCAAAGCAGGAGCTGCGGAATAAACGGAGACTGGCGAAGGACGAGGTGACGATGCGCGTCGGGAATGGTTCCAAGGTCGATGTGATCGCCGTCGGCACGCTGCCTCTACATTTACCTACGGGATTAGTTTTAAACCTCAATAATTGTTATTTAGTGCCAAGTTTGAGCATGAACATTGTATCTGGATCTCGCTTAATTCGAGATGGCTACTCATTTAAATCCGAGAATAATGGTTGTTCTATTTATATGAGAGATATGTTTTATGGTCATGCTCCGATGGTTAATGGTTTATTCTTGATGAATCTCGTACGTGATGATACACATATTCATAGTGTGAGTACCAAAAAGGTTAAAGTTGATAACAATAGTCCCACATATTTGTGGCACTGCCGCCTTGGTCACATAGGTGTCAAACGCATGAAGAAGCTCCATGCAGATGGACTTTTAGAGTCTCTTGATTATGAATCATTTGACACGTGCGAACCATGCCTCATGGGTAAAATGACCAAGACTCCGTTCTCAGGAACAATGGAGCGAGCAACCAACTTATTGGAAATCATACATACCGATGTGTGCGGTCCAATGAGTGTTGAGGCTCGCGGTGGCTATCGTTATGTTCTCACCCTCACTGATGACTTGAGTAGATATGGGTATGTCTACTTAATGAAACACAAGTCTGAGACCTTTGAAAAGTTCAAGGAATTTCAGAGTGAGGTTGAAAATCAACGTGAGAAAAAGATCAAGTTTCTACGATCAGATCGTGGAGGAGAATACTTGAGTCACGAATTTGGCACACACTTAAGAAAATGTGGAATAGTTTCACAACTCACGCCGCCTGGAACACCTCAGCATAATGTTGTGTCCGAACATCGTAATCGCACTCTATTAGATATGGTGCGATCTATGATGTCTCTTACCGACTTACCGCTATCTTTTTGGGGCTATGCTTTAGAGACTGCCGCATTCACTTTAAATAGGGCTCCGTCGAAATCCGTTGAGACGACACCGTATGAATTATGGTTTGGGAAGAAACCTAAGCTGTCGTTTCTAAAAGTTTGGGGATGCGATGCTTATGTCAAGAAACTTCAACCTGAAAAGCTCGAACCCAAGTCGGAAAAATGCGTCTTCATAGGATACCCTAAAGAAACTATTGGGTATACCTTCTACCTCAGATCCGAAGGCAAGATCTTTGTTGCCAAGAATGGATCCTTTCTAGAGAAAGAGTTTCTCTCGAAAGAAGTAAGTGGGAGGAAAGTAGAACTTGATGAAGTGTTACCTCTTGAACCGGAAAATGGCGAAACTCAAGAAAACGTTTCTGAGGTGCCTGCACTGACTAGAGAGGAAATTAATGATGATGATCAAGATACTTCTAATCAAGCTCCTACTGAAATTCAAAGGTCCACAAGGACACGTTCCGCACCAGAGTGGTACGGCAACCCTGTCTTGGAAATCATGTTGTTAGACAACGGTGAACCTTCGAACTATGAGGAAGCAATGGCGGGCCCGGATTCCGACAAATGGCTAGAAGCCATGAAATCCGAGATAGGATCCATGTATGAAAACAAAGTATGGACTTTGACAGACTTGCCCGATGATCGGCGAGCGATAGAAAATAAATGGATCTTTAAGAAGAAGACAGACGCGGATGGTAATGTGACCATCTATAAAGCTCGGCTTGTCGCTAAGGGTTATCGACAAGTTCAAGGAATTGACTACGATGAGACTTTCTCACCGGTAGCGAAGCTAAAGTCCTTCAGAATCATGTTAGCAATTGCCGCATACTATGATTATGAGATATGGCAAATGGACGTCAAAACGGCATTCCTTAATGGTTTCCTTAAGGAAGAATTGTATATGATGCAGCCGGAAGGTTTTGTCGATCCTAAGAATGCTGACAAGGTGTGCAAGCTCCAACGCTCGATTTATGGGCTGGTGCAAGCATCTCGGAGTTGGAACATTCGCTTTGATGAGATGATCAAAGCGTTTGGGTTTACACAGACTTATGGAGAAGCCTGTGTTTACAAGAAAGTGAGTGGGAGCTCTGTAGCATTTCTCATATTATATGTAGACGACATACTTTTGATGGGAAATGATATAGAACTCTTGGACAGCATTAAGGCCTACTTGAATAAAAGTTTTTCAATGAAGGACCTTGGAGAAGCTGCTTATATATTAGGCATCAAGATCTATAGAGATAGATCGAGACGCCTCATAGGTCTTTCACAAAGCACATACCTTGATAAAATATTGAATAAGTTCAATATGGATCAATCTAAGAAAGGGTTCTTACCTGTGTTACAAGGTGTGAAATTGAGCTCAGCTCAATGTCCGACCACGGCAGAAGATATAGAAGAGATGAGTGTCATCCCCTATGCCTCAGCCATAGGTTCTATTATGTATGCCATGCTGTGTACCAGACCTGATGTAAACCTTGCCGTAAGTTTGGTAGGAAGGTACCAAAGTAATCCCGGCAAGGAACACTGGACAGCGGTCAAGAATATCCTGAAGTACCTGAAAAGGACCAAGGAAATGTTTCTCGTTTATGGAGGTGACGAAGAGCTCGTCGTAAAAGGTTACGTCGACGCTAGCTTCGACACAGATCTGGATGACTCTAAGTCACAAACCGGATACGTGTATATTTTGAATGGTGGGGCAGTAAGCTGGTGCAGTTGCAAGCAGAGCGTCGTGGCGGGATCTACATGTGAAGCGGAGTACATGGCAGCCTCGGAGGCAGCACATGAAGCAATTTGGGTGAAGGAGTTCATCACCGACCTCGGAGTCATACCCAATGCGTCGGGGCCTATCAAACTCTTCTGTGACAACACTGGAGCTATTGCACTTGCAAAGGAGCCCAAGTTTCACAAGAAGACCAGGCACATCAAGCGTCGCTTCAACTCCATTCGTGAAAATGTTCAAGATGGAGACATAGAAATTTGTAAAGTGCACACGGATCTGAATGTCGCAGATCCGCTGACTAAACCTCTCCCTAAGGCAAAACATGATCAGCACCAGAACTCTATGGGTGTTCGATTCATCACAATGTAACTAGATTATTGACTCTAGTGCAAGTGGGAGACTGTTGGAAATATGCCCTAGAGGCAATAATAAAAGCATTATTATTATATTTCCTTATTCATGATAATTGTATTTATTCGTGCTATAATTGTGTTATCCGGAAATCGTAATACATGTGTGAATAACAGACAACAACATGTCCCTAGTGAGCCTCTAGTTGACTAGCTCGTTGATCGACTGATAGTCATGGTTTCCTGACTATGGACATTGGATGTCATTGATAACGAGATCACATCATTAGGAGAATGATGTGATGGACAAGACCCAATCCTAAACATAGCATAAGATCGCTTAGTTCGTTTGCTAGAGTTTTCCAATGTCAAGTATCCTTTCCTTAGACCATGAGATCGTGTAACTCCCGGATACCGTAGGAGTGCTTTGGGTGTGCCAAACGTCACAACGTAACTGGGTGACTATAAAGGTATGCTACGGGTATCTCTGAAAGTGTCTGTTGGGTTGACATGGATTGAGACTGGGATTTGTCACTCCGCTTGACGGAGAGGTATCACCGGGCCCTCTCGGTAATGCATCATCATATGAGCTCAAGGTGATCAAAGTGTTTGATCACAAGGATCATGCATTACGGTACGAGAAAAGTGACTTGCCGGTAACGAGATTGAACGAGGTATTGGGATACCGACGATCGAATCTCGGGCAAGTAAAATACCGATTGACAAAGGGAATCGTATACGGGATTAATTGAATCCTTGACATCGTGGTTCATCCGATGAGATCATCGTGGAGCATGTGGGAGCCAACATGGTTATCCAGATCCCGCTGTTGGTTATTGCCCGAGAGCCGTCTTGGTCATGTCTGCATGTCTCCCGAACCCGTAGGGTCTACACACTTAAGGTTCGGTGACGCTAGGGTTGTAGGGATATGTATGTGCAGTAACCCGAATGTTGTTCGGAGTCCCGGATGAGATCCCGGATGTCACGAGGAGTTTCGGAATGGTCCGGAGGTAAAGATTTATATATGGAAAGTCATCATACGGACATCGGGACAAGTTTCGGGGTTATCAGTATTGTACCGGGACCACCGGAGGGTCCCGGGGGGTCCACCGGGTGGGGCCACCTATCCCGGAGGGCCCCGTGGGCTGTATGAGGGAGGGAACCAGCCCATAGTGGGCTGGTGCGCCTCCCCCCCAAGGGCCCATGCGCCTAGGGTTTGGGGGGGAGGGAAAACCCTAAAGGGGGCGCCCCCCTTGCTTGGGGGGCAAGCCCCCCTTCCCTGGCCGCCGCCCCCCCTAGGAGATCTCATCTCCTAGGGCCGGCACCCCCCCAGGGGGTTATATAAAGGGGGGAGGGGAGGGGGGCTGACCACCCATTGCCCTGGCACCTCCCTCTCCCTCTCCAACACCTCCTCCTCCTCCATTGAGCACGGCGAAGCCCTGCCGGAGTACTGCAGTTCCACCATCACCACGCCGTCGTGCTGCTGCTGGAACCTTCTTCCCCAACCTCTCCTTTGCCTTGCTGGATCAAGAAGGAGGAGACGTCACGCTTTCCGTACGTGTGTTGAACGCGGAGGTGCCGTCCGTTCGGCACTAGATCATCGGTGAATTGGATCACGGCGAGTACGACTACCTCATCCACGTTCACTCGAACGCTTCCGTTGCGATCTACAAAGTGGTATGTAGATGCTATCTAATCTGAATACTCGTTGCTAGATGAACTCATAGATGGATCTTGGTGAAACCGTAGGAAAAATTTTAATTTTCTGCAACGTTCCCCAACAGGGGGCACCCTAGAACACACAAGTTGATCTTCGTGATCGTTCCTTAGCCGTGTGTGGTGCCCCCCTCCACCATATTCCACCTCGGTCATATCGTTGCAGTGCTTAGCGAAGCCCTGCATCGGTAGAACATCATCATCGTCATCACGTCGTCGTGCTGACGGAACTCATCCCCGAAGCTTTGCTGGATCGGAGCCCGGGGAGCGTCATCGAGCTGGACGTGTGCTAAGAACTCGGAGGTGCCAGAGTAACGGTGCTTGGATCGGTCGAACCGGGAAGACGTACGACTACTTCCTCTATGTTGCGTCAACGCTTCCGCTTCGGTCTACGAGGGTACGTAGACAACACTCTCCTCTCTCGTTGCTATGCATCACCATAATCTTGCGTGTGCGTAGGAATTTTTTTGAAATTACTACGTTCCCCAACAATGGTATCAGAGCCTAGGTTTTTATGGTTTGATGTTATATGCACGAGTAGAACACAAGTGAGTTGTGGACGATATAAGTCATACTGCCTACCAGCATGTCATACTTTGGTTCGGCTGTATTGTTGGATGAAGCGGCCTGGACCAACATTACGCGTACGCTTACGCGAGACTGGTTCTACCGACGTGCTTTGCACACAGGTGGCTGGCGGGTGTCAGTTTCTCCAACTTTAGTTGAACCGAGTATGGCTACGCCCGGTCCTTGCGAAGGTTAAAACGGAGTCTATTTGACAAACTATCATTGTGGTTTTGATGCGTAGGTGAGATTGGTTCTTGCTTAAGCCCGTAGCAGCCACGTAAAACTAGCAACAAACAAAGTAGAGGACGTCTAACTTGTTTTTGCAGGGCATGTTGTGATGTGATATGGTCAAGACATGATGCTAAATTTTGTTGTATGAGATGATCATGTTTTGTAACCGAGTTATCGGCAACTGGCAGGAGCCATATGGTTGTCGCTTTATTGTATGCAATGCAATCGCCCTGTAATGCTTTACTTTATCACTAAGCGGTAGCGATAGTCGTAGTAGCATAAGATTGGCGAGACGACAACGATGCTACAATGGAGATCAAGGTGTCGCGCCGGTGACGATGGTGATCATGACGGTGCTTCAGAGATGGAGATCACAAGCACGAAGATGATGATGGCCATATCATATCACTTATATTGATTGCATGTGATGTTTATCTTTTTATGCATCTTATCTTGCTTTGATTGACGGTAGCATTTTAAGATGATCTCTCACTAAATTATCAAGAAGTGTTCTCCCTGAGTATGCACCGTTGCCAAAGTTCGTCGTGCCCAGACACCACGTGATGATCGGGTGTGATAAGCTCTACGTCCATCTACAACGGGTGCAAGCCAGTTTTGCACACGCAGAATACTCGGGTTATACTTGACGAGCCTAGCATATGCAGATATGGCCTCGGAACACAGAGACCGAAAGGTCGAGCGTGAATCATATAGTAGATATGATCAACATAATGATGTTCACCATTGAAGACTAATCCATTTCACGTGATGATCGGTTATGGTTTAGTTGATTTGGATCACGTGATCACTTAGAAGATTAGAGGGATGTCTATCTAAGTGGGAGTTCTTAAGTAATATGATTAATTGAACTTTAATTTATCATGAACTTATTCCTGGTAGTATTAGCATATCTATGTTGTAGATCAATAGCTCGCGTTGTTGCTTCCCAGTGTTTATTTTGATATGTTCCTAGAGAAAATTGTGTTGAAAGATGTTAGTAGCAATGATGCGGATTGGATCCGTGATCTGAGGTTTACCCTCATTGCTGCACAGAAGAATTATGTCCTTAATGCACCGCTAGGTGACGGACCTATTGCAGGAGCAGATGCAGACGTTATGAACGTTTTGCTAGCTCAATATGATGACTACTTAATAGTTTAGTGCACCATGCTTAACGGCTTAGAATCGGGACTTCAAAGACGTTTTGAACGTCATGGACCATACGAGATGTTCCAGGAGTTGAAGTTAATATTTCAAGCAAATACCCGAGTTGAGAGATATGAAGTCTCCAACAAGTTCTATAGCTAAAAGACGGAGGAGAATCGCTCAACTAGTGAGCATGTGCTCAGATTGTCTGGGTACTACAATCGCTTGAATCAAGTGGGAGTTAATCTTCCAGATAAGATAGTGATTGACAGAATTCTCTAGTCACCATCACCAAGTTAGTAGAACTTCGTGATGAACTATAGTATGCAAGGGATGACGAAAAAGACTCCCGAGCTTTTCATGATGATGAAATCGATGAAGGTAGAAATCAAGAAAGAGCATCAAGTGTTGATGGTTGACAAGATCACTAGTTTCAAGAAAAGGGCAAAGGGAAATAGGGGAACTTCAAGAAGAACAGCAAGCAAGTTGCTGCTCAAGTGAAGAAGCCCAAGTCTGGACCTAAGCGTGAGACTGAGTGCTTCTACTGCAAAGGGACTGGTCACTGGAAGCAGAACTACCCCAAGTTATTGGCGGATAAGAAGGATGGAGAAGTAAACATAAGTATATTTGATATACATGTTATTGATGTGTACTTTACTAGTGTTTATAGCAACCCCTCAGTATTTGATACTAGTTCAGTTACTAGGATTAGTAACTCGAAACGGGAGTTGCAGAATAAACAGAGACTAGTTAAGGGTGAAGTGATGATGTGTGTTGGAAGTGGTTCCAAGATTGATATGATCATCATCGCACACTCCCTATACTTTCGAGATTAGTGTTGAACCTAAATAAGTGTTATTTGGTGTTTGCGTTGAGCATGAATATGATTTGATCATGTTTATTGCAATACGGTGATTCATTTAAGTAAGAGAATAAATTGTTGTTCTGTTTACATGAATAAAACCTTATATGGTTACACACCCAATGAAAATGGTTCATTGGATCTCGATCGTAGTGATACACATATTCATAATATTGAAGCCAAAATATGCAAAGTTAATAATGATAGTGCAACTTATTTGTGGCACTGCCGTTTAAGTCATATTGGTGTAAAGCGCATGAAGAAACTCCATGCTGATGGGATTTTGGAATCACTTGATTATGAATCACTTGATGCTTGCGAACCATGTCTCTTGGGCAAGATGACTAAAACGCCGTTCTCCGGAACAATGGAGCAAGCAACAGATTTGTTGGAAATCATACATACTGATGTATGTGGTCCGATGAATATTAAAGCTCGCGACAAGTATCATTATTTTCTGACCTTCACAGATGATTTGAGCAGATATGGGTATATCTACTTGATAAAACACTAGTCTGAAACATTTGAAAAGTTCAAAGAATTTCAGAGTGAAGTAGAGAATCATCGTAACAAAAATAAAAGTTTCTATGATATGATCGCAGAGGTAAAATATTTGACTTACGAGTTTGGCCTTCAATTAAAACAATGTGGAATAGTTTCACAAACTCATGCCACCTGGAACACCACAGCATAATGGTGTGTCCGAACGTCATAACCGTACTTTATTGGATATAGTGCAATCTATGATGTTTCTTACCGTTTTACCACTATCGTTTTGGGGTTATGCATTAGAGACAGCTGCATTCATGTTAAATAGGGCACCATCTAAATCCATTGAGACGACACTATATGAACTGTGGTTTAGCAAGAAACCAAAGTTGTCGTTTCTTAAAGTTTGGGGTTGCGATGCTTATATGAAAAAGTTTCATCCTGATAAGCTCAAACCCAAATCGGAGAAATATGTCTTCATAGGATACCCAAAGGAAACTGTTGGGTACACCTTCTATCACAGATCCAAAGGCAAGACATTTGTTGCTAAGAATGGATCCTTTCTAGAGAAGGAGTTTCTCTCGAAAGAAGTGAGTGAGAGGAAAGTAGAACTTGATAAGGTAATTGTACCTTCTCCCTTATTGGAAAGTAGTTCATCACAGAAATCTGTTCCTGTGACTACTACACCAATTAGTGAGGAAGCTAATGATGATGATCATGTAACTTCAGATCAAGTTACTACCGAATCTCGTAGGTAAACCAGAGTGAGATCCGCACCAGAGTGGTACGGTAATCCTGTTCTGGAAGTCATGTTACTAGACCATGATGAACTTGCGAACTATGAGGAAGCGATGATGAGCCCAGATTCCGCGAAATGGTTTGAGGCCATGAAATCTGAGATATGATCCATGTATGAGAACAAAGTATGGACTTTGATGGATTTGCCCGATGATCGGCAAGCCATAGAAAATAAATGGATCTTCAAGAGGAAGACGGACGCTGATAGTAGTGTTACTATCTACAAAGCTAGAATTGTCGCAAAGGTTTTCGACAAGTTCAAGGTGTTGACTACGATGATAGTTTCTCACTCGTATCTATGCTTAAGTCTGTCCGAATCATGTTAGCAATTGCCGCATTTTATGAAATTTGGCAAATGGATAAAACAAAACTGCATTCCTTAATGGATTTATTAAAGAAGAGTTGTATATGATGCAACCAGAAGGTTTTGTCAATCCTAAAGGTGTTAACAAAATATGCAAGCTCCAGCGATCCATCTATGGACTGGTGCAAGCATCTCGGAGTTGGAATATACGCTTTGATAAGTTGATCAAAGCATATAGTTTTATACAGACTTGCGGTGAAGCCTGTATTTACAAGAAAGTGAGTGGGAGCACTACAGCATTTCTGATAAATATATGTGAATGACATATTGTTGATTGGAAATAATGTAGAATTATTCTCCAAAGCATAAAGGAGTGTTTGAAAGGAGTTTTTCAAAGAAAGACCTCGGTGAAGCTGCTTACATATTGAGTATCAAGATCTATAGAGATAGATCAAGACGCTTGATAAGTTTTTTCAATGAGTACATACCTTGACAAAATTTTGAAGTAGTTCAAAATGTAACAGTCAAAGAAAGAGTTCTTGCATGTGTTACAAGGTGTGAAATTGAGTAAGACTCAAAACCCGACCACGGCAAAAGATAGAAAGAGAATGAAAGTCATTCCCTATGCCTTGGCCATAGGTTCTATAAAGTATGCCATGCTGTGTACCAGATCTATTGTATACCCTACATTGATTTTGGCAAGAGAGTACAATAGTGATCTAGGAGTAGATCACTGGACAGTGGTCAAAATTATCCTTAGTGAAATAAGGATATGTTTCTTGATTATGGAGATGACAAAAAGGTTTGTCGTAAAAGGTTATGTCGATGCAAGTTTTGACACCAATCTAGATGACTCTAAGTCTCAATCTAGATACATATTGAAAGTGGGAGTAATTAGCTAGAGTAGCTCCGAGCAGAGTATTGTTGACATAGAAATTTGCAAAATACATACGGATCTGAATGTGGCAGACCCGTTGACTAAGATTCTCTCACAAGCAAAACATGATCACACCTTAGTACTCTTTGGGTGTTAATCACATAGAGATGTGAACTAGATTATTGACTCTAGTAAACCCTTTGGGTGTTGGTCACATGATGATGTGAACTATGGGTATTAATCACATGGTGATGTGAACTATTGCTGTTAAATCACATGCTGATGTGAACTAGATTATTGACTCTAGTGCAAGTGGGAGACTGAAGGAAATATGCCCTAGAGGCAATAATAAAGTTATTATTTATTTCCTTATTTCATGATAAATGTTTATTATTCATGCTAGAATTGTATCAACCGGAAACATGATACATGTGTGAATACATAGACAAACAGAGTGTCACTAGTATGCCTCTACTTGACTAGCTCGTTGATCAAAGATGGTTATGTTTCCTAGCCATAGACATGAGTTGTCATTTGATTAACGGGATCACATCATTAGGAGAATGATGTGATTGACATGACCCATTCCATTAGCTTAGCACCCGATCGTTTAGTATGTTGCTATTGCTTTCTTCATGACTTATACATGTTCCCATGACTATGAGATTATGCAACTCCCGTTTGCCGGAGGAACACTTTGTGTGCTACCAAACGTCACAACGTAACTGGGTGATTATAAAGGAGCTCTACAGGTGTCTCCAAAGGTAGATGTTGGGTTGGCGTATTTCGAGATTAGGATTTGTCACTCCGATTGTCGGAGAGGTATCTCTGGGCCCTCTCGGTAATGCACATCACATAAGCCTTGCAAGCATTGCAACTAATGAGTTAGTTGTGAGATGATGTATTACAGAACGAGTAAACAGACTTGCCGGTAACGAGATTGAACTAGGTATTGAGATACCGACGATCGAATCTCGGGCAAGTAACATACCGATGACAAAGGGAACAACGTATGTTGTTATGCGGTCTGACCGATAAAGATCTTCGTAGAATATGTAGGAGCCAATATGGGCATCCAGGTCCCTCTATTGGTTATTGACCGGAGACGTGTCTCGGTCATGTCTACATTGTTCTCGAACCGTAGGGTCCGCACGCTTAACGTTACGATGACAGTTATTATGAGTTTATACATTTTGATGTACCGAAGGTAGTTCGGAGTCCCGGATGTGATCACGGACATGACAAGGAGTCTCGAAATGGCCGAGACATAAAGATTGATATATTGGAAGCCTATATTTGGACATCGGAATCAATCCGGGTGAAATCGGCATTTTACCGGAGTATCGAGGGGTTACCGGAACCCCCCGGGGGGTTAATGGGCCTTCATGGGCCATAAGGGAGAAGAGAGGGGCCGGCCAGGGCAGGCCGCGCGCCCCCTCCCCCTGGTCCGAATAGGACAAGGAAGGGGGGTGGCGCCCCCCTTTCCTCTTCTCCCTCCCCCTTTCCTTCTCCAACAAGGCAAGAGAGGGGGGAGTCCTACTCCCGGTGGGAGTAGGACTCCTCCAGGTGCACCCCTTGGGGGCCGGCCGCACCTCCCCCTTCCTCCTTTATATACGGGGGCAGGGGGCACCCTAGAACACACAAGTTGATCTTCGTGATTGTTCCTTAGCCGTGTGCGGTGCCCCCCTCCACCATATTCCACCTCGGTCATATCGTTGCAGTGCTTAGGCGAAGCCCTGTGTCGGTAGAACATCATCATCGTCATCACGTCGTCGTGCTGACGGAACTCATCCCCGAAGCTTTGCTGGATCGGAGCCCGGGGAGCGTCATCGAGCTGGACGTGTGCTAAGAACTCAGAGGACGTAGACAACACTCTCCTCTCTCGTTGCTATGCATCACCATGATCTTGCGTGTGCGTAGGATTTTTTTTGAAATTACTGCGTTCCCCAACAATATCACCACCTTTATATCGCAAAACTATTGCAAGGAATCAAACATATCATATTCAGTGATCTACAAGTTTTATGTAGGATTTTATGACTAACCATGTGAATGACCAATTCCTGCCATCTCTCTAAATAGATATAAGTGAAGCAAGAGAGTTTAATTCTTTCTACAAAATATATGCCCACGCTCTACCAAATATAAGTGAAGCAAAAGAGCATTCTGCAAATGGCGGTTTTCTACGTAAAGTGAAACAGGAAATCCAAACTTCAAATGATATAAGTGAAGCACATGAAGCATTCTATAAAGCCATACTCAAAGAATATAAGTGAAGTGCAATGAGCATTTTATAAATCAACCAAGGACTATCTCATACCAGGATGGTGCGTAAAAGAAAAATGAAAACTAAATGCAAAAGACGCTACAAGATTTGCACATATCGCATGAACGAAACGAATCCGAAAACATACGGATACTTGTTGAAGAAAGAGGGGATGCCTTCCGGGGCATCCCCAAGCTTAGACGCTTGAGTCTCCTTGAATATTTACTTGGGGTGCCTTGGGCATCCCCAAGCTTGAGCTCTTGCCTCTCCTCCTTTTCCTCGTATCGAGACCTTCTCGATCATCGAACACTTCATCCACACAAAACTTCAATAGAAAACTCGGTAAGATCCGTTAGTATAATAAAGCAAATCACTACTCTAAGTACTATTGCAAACCAATTCATATTTTGTTTTTGCATTGTAGCTATTGTAATATAACTTTTCCATGGCTTAATCAAATGATAGAAATTTATAGTTTCATCAAAACAAGCAAACTATGCATCAAAAACAGAATCTGTCTAAAACAGAACAGTCTGTAACAATCTGAACATTAACCATACTTATGGTACTTCAAAAATTCTGCCAAAATTAGGAAAAATAAACAATTTGTATATAAATACAGCGAAAGAAGTTTCATAACCGTTTGACGTTCCAGTAAAAAATGAAAAATCGTGCACTACAGCCAAAGTTTTTGACCTGCACCGTACAAACCAACAAGCATTGTAAACATCCTAAAAGCAATCCTTGGCACATTATTTTTATAATACAATGGAATTGTATAAGGGGATAATTATTTTTATTGAAAAGTTTCTGTAATTGAGCTTCACAAAGTTTCCGTGAGCATGAACAAAGTTCAAGGAGCTCTCCCACTTCAACAATGCTTGTCTTTCTCACTTTCAGTTTCCTTTTTGAAAAGTTTTAGGTTCCCCTCTTTATTTTTTTATTTTTAAACTATATGAAATAACTCAACAGAAATAAATGACTCTCTAAAACTTCCAGGTTGTCTCCCTGGCAGCGCTTTCTTTAAAGCCATTAAGCTAGGCATATAGTGCTCAAGTAGTGAATCCACCCGGATCCCAAGGTATATCAAAGCCGATTTTAATTAGCAATGATTTGGCATTTAGTAGTGAGCACAAAGCAACATATATCAAGCAATGATGAAGTCTAACTCTCTTCCTATGCATCAGCATGTCATAAAAGAACAATTCATGCACACATAGTAAAGGCCAATGCATAGTATAAACAGTTTCTTGCAATTTTATCATGTTGGAAACATAAAGAGGCGGAGATGTAGTTCCTCTCTCATAATAATTGCAAGTAGGAGCAGCAAGCACATGCATATTATATCTATCAAAATCATCATGTGTAGTAGTAAAACGCAACCCATCAATATAATCCTTAATAAGCACAAACTTCTCCGATATAGTGTAGTTTGGAGAATTCAAAAAGATAATAGGACCATCATGTGTGGGTGCAATAGCAACAATTTAATGTTTAACATAAGAGACTATAGCAAGTTCATCTCCATAAGCATAATTCATATTGGCATCTTTGCCACAAGCATAGCAAGCATCATCAAAAAGGGATATTTCAAGAGAATCAACGGGATCATAACAGTCATCATAGCAATCATCCTTCGGTAAGCACGAAGGGAAATTAAACAATGTATGAGTTGAAAAGTTACTCTCATTAGAAGGTGGGCACGGGTGATCAATCCACTCTTTCTCCTTTTGTTCTTTGCTCTCCTCCTCATCTTTTTCATCCAATGAGCTCACAGTTTCATCAATTTCTTTTTCCATAGACTCCTGCAAAATATTAGTCTCTTCTTGGACAGCGGAGACTTTCTCAATAAATGCATCAATATCAGCATTGCATTCATAATTCTCATAGCAATATTTAAGGATAGCTAAATTTTTAGGTCTATAAACAACATCATAAAGATCTTCACACTCTTTAAATACAGATTCAATTTCATAAGCACCCATAAAAGCAACAAATTCTTCTATTTGTTCCACATCATAGTAATCATATATACCTCTAGCATAAGAAGTCAAGGTTTCATTATCATTAAATTTGCATGAGAAGGGAAGGTGTGGAGACTTCATCCTAGAGCAACAAGTATAATCATATCTCAAGCATAGTTTCCTAGCATACCACTTCAACATATGAATTTGATCCCATAATAGTTTCCCTTTTTGAGTCAAGTGATAATCCCTAAAGTATTCACGTTGATCCAACATGTCTCCCATTACCAAATTGAATGGGGTTTTCTCGGGATTATCAAAGTAGTATATAATATCTATCACATAACGAGTATCGAGGGTTTTAGGAGGTTCCCCATCTCCATGAGCAGCAAGTACACCTAATTTGTTTTTGGTATTTCGTGTTCCATATCCATAACTAAAGATAGAGAACAACTAGGAACAGCAAATAAAAATCTACTTAGTGATAAAGCAAACAAGCACACACGAGAATATTAACCCCACGCTATTGCTCCCCAGCAACGGCGCCCGAAAAAGGTCTTGATAACCCACAAGTATAGGGGATCGATTGTAGTCTCTTTCCATAAGTAAGAGTGTTGAACCCAATGAGGAGCTAAAGGTAGAACAAATATTCCCTCAAGTTCTATCGACCACCGATACAACTCTACGCACACTTAATGTTCGCTTTACCTAGAACAAGTATGAAACTAGAAGCAGTTTGTAGGTGTTTTTGGATAGGGTTGCAAGAATATAAAGAGAACGTAAATAAAAAGTAGGGGTTGTTTAGATAAAGACGCAACTAAATTAGTTTTAGTAAAGAGCTTTTTGTCGCGAGAAAGTTAGTTGTTCCTAGGCAATCGATAACTAGATCGGTAATCACTATTGCAATTTTATTTGAGGGAGAGGCATAAGCTAACATACTTTCTCTATTTAGATCATATGCACTTATGATTGGAACTCTAGCAAGCATCCGCAACTACTAAAGATCATTAAGGTAAAACCTAACCATAGCATTAAAGTATCAAGTCCTCTTTATTCCCATACGCAAACAACCTACTTACTCGGGTATATGCTTCTGTCACTCACGCCACCCACCATAAGCAAATCATGAACATATTCCAAACCCTATAGCGGGGATCCCTCACGCTTGCGCGACACGGAGAGCACCATAGGACAGCACCAATAATAAAACATGCAACTCAAACCAATCATGATCATCAATTAACCCATAGGACAAAACGGATATACTCAAACATCATAGGATAGCCATACATCATTGGGAAATGATATATAGCGTTGAGCACCATGTTTAAGTAGAGATTACAGCGGGTAAAAGAGGGGTTACACCTCTGCATAGAGGGGGGAAGAGTTGGTGATGATGGTGGTGAAGTTGTTGGTGAAGATTGCAATGATGATGATGGCCCCCGGTGGCACTCCGGCGCCACCGGAAGCGAGGGGGAGAGAGCCCCCCTCCTTCTTCTTCTTCCTTGACCTCCTCCCTAGATGGGAGAAGGGTTTCCCCTCTGGTCCTTGGTCTCCATGGCATGGGAGGGGCGAGAGCCCCTCCGAGATTGGATCTGTCTCTCTGTCTCTCTCTGTTTCTGCGCTCTAACACCTGGCCTTTCACCGTTTCTTTTATAACGGGAGATCAGTAACTCCGATTGGGCTGAATTTGGGACACGATCTCTATCCGGAAATTAGCTTTATTGCGGCAAAAGAAGGGCTCCAACCGCCTTACGGGGTGGCCACGAGGGTCCAGGGCGCGCCTGACCCCCTGGGGCGCGCCCCCCTGCCTCGTGGCCCCCTCGGGCATCGTATCGCGTTGATTCTTCTTCCTAAAAATCACAAATATTCCAAAAAAAATCTTCGTCAGTTTTATCCCGTTTGGACTTCGTTTGATATGGGTTTTCTGCGAAACAAAAAACATGCAACAAACATGAACTAGCACTGGGCACTGGATCAATATGTTAGTCCCAAAAATAGTATAAAAAGTTGCCAAAAGTATATGAAAGTTGTATAATATTGGCATGGAACAATAAAAAATTATAGATACGACGGAGACGTATCAAGCACCCAAGCACTGGTCCACCCACATACCAAATTATCAAAGTAACGAACGTGAATCATATGAGCGTGATGAAAACTAGCTTGACGATAATTCCCATGTGTCCTCGGGAGCGTTTTCCTTCATATAAGAGTTTGTCCAGCCTTGTCCTTTGCTACAAAAAGGATTGGGCCATATTGCTGCACCTTATTTTCTTTTGTTACTTGTTACCTGTTACAAATTACCTTATCAAAAAACTATCTGTTACCGATAATTTCAGTGCTTGCAGAGAATACCTTACTGAAAACCGCTTGTCATTTCCTTCTGCTCCTAGTTGGGTTCGACACTCTTACTTATCGAAAGGACTATGATAGATCCCCTACACTAGTGGGTCATCAGCTACAGGGCAGGATGCAGCCACTGGCGGATGACTTGTCACATTGGGATCGCACGCATTTTGGTAATGTCAGGCGGGAAATTGCTCAATTAAAAAAAACCAGCTATAGGAGTTACGGGAGATCCCAAGCAGATTGGGCCCTAATCATTTGGAAATCAAGGTGATTGACCGTTTGACTGAGCTTTATCACCATGAGGAGATGCTGTGGCGGCAACGGGCCAGGTTGGAGGGGCTTGTGGATGGGACAAAAACACATACTTTTTTCATTTGCGTGTTATTAGGAGAAGAAAAAATCAAATTAAGATGCTACAGCGACCATACAGACAAATGACAGAAAATTTAGCTGAGATGGAGGCGTTGTGTCAGTGGGAACGACACCTATGGGATCACAAGAATCCCTACTGCGGTTGCGGGGCGCGGGGTTGTGAAAAGAGCGGATCAAACAGATAGCACACGGTTCCTTTACCCAGGTTCGGGCCGCAAGGATGCGTAAAACCCTACTCCTACTTTGGTGGATTGTATATCTGTGTTCTTGAGCTAGCTATGGGGCGTCGAGAGCTCCAAAGAGCCGAATCCTCTTCCTGGTCGCCTGGGGCCTCCTTTTATAGGGAAAGGGGTTGCCACAGTGGCACACAGGAGGTGGAAAGGTTACAGTGATGCGAGGTTATCCCTCGCATTACATGACAAGGTACCTTTAATGCGCCTTGCTTAGGTGTCCTTGCTTTATCGGGGACAGGGGAGAACCCCGTCTCGTCCGTCACCGCTCCCTCTCGCGTCGACACGCGCCCTGGCCAGCAGTGCCTGCGATGCCATGTAGGCAGGCAGGCAGCTGAGGTGGCGCAACGGTGGGTCTCCACGAAGATCTGCACGCCGCCACGCACGTGCCTGCCCAGCTGGTTGGGTCGGCAGCTGCATGCGAACGGTGGTAGAGGTGTGACTGGCGTGGGCCTGATGGTGGCCCCACGGGTATTCATGGCAAGGGCCTTGCCGCGGCCCCGGCAAGGGTCTTGCCATGGCGCCTGCTGTCATCCCCGGCAAGGCTCTTGCCGGGGGCCTTGTGGTCCTCCTTGGCTGGGATCCCGCCAAGGATCATCATCTTCTAAAGTGTGCATCTGATCTTGAATGTCTTCACAAAGATCTGCATACCACCACGGGGATGCCTCCCAAATTCTTGCCCCATGGGGGTAGTGGACTCACGGGTGACCCGCTACATAGGTGTGGGGCGAGCTGCCACGGCAAGGGTTTGCTAAAACTGCCCCTCGGCAAGGATCTTGCCGGGGGGGCGCTTCGTCCCCTTCGCTCTTTGTGGTCTTGGTCTTGGCATCGTTCTGCTTCTCTTGAGCTTCGGCCTTACCTCGGCTCACCTACCTTGCCTTGCTTAGTGCGGTGGTGTCCGTGGCTCAGACTGCCCGTGCACAGTTATAGGGGTACAAAAAGTGTACCCCTCTTTTTGTACACCGACAGGAGCCCCTGGGCCTGGGCCACACGTAAGCGCAATCGCGTCGTTGGGCTAGGCCCAAAAATGGTGCGCGGGCAGGCGGGGCGGTTTTTACCGCGGTAAGTTCCTTCGCGCGCTGCGCCTCCCTCGCTTCCCGCGCGTGGCGCGGCGTGGGGAGGCGTGTGTGACGTGGGCGGCATGCGCGGGGTTGCTTCTCGCGGGCATGCGTCACATCACAGTTAATGTGAAAGGAGGCGGCCCGCGTTTCCCCCCATAAGAAGGAATAACCGTGGGCGCGCTGCTCACTTCTCCCTCTTTTTTCGTGCCTTTTCCAATCTCAGAGCCGTCGTTCCCTTTCTTCCTTCCCTCGCAAGCTTTTGTCGTCGCCCGCTGTCGCTGCTTCTCCACCCCCCTTCCTCAACCCTCAGGACTTCTCGGTCGCCATGGCGCCCAAATCCGCCAAGGGCAAGGGGGTGGTTAAGGGCTCCGGGACCGTGGAGCCACCGGAGAGCGCGCTGTGTGGGGACCGGACGCAGTCCGCCTTCTTCTTCCCCTCGACGGTTGATGTTCATGAACTCCGGGCCTCCTTTAAGCCCCTGTGGGGAGTGAAGACGGGGGGAGAGAATTCGGGACACCCGGCGACGCGCGTCATTCCTGCCGCCTGTGCTGATCCTGCCCCAAATCGGTACCCCTTCTTTGTTGACTACTTTTCTTGCGGGTTATGCCCCTCTTTCTCCGATTTCTTCTGCGACATTATGCACACCTTTGGTTTTTGCCTCTTGGATTTTACTTCGAATGCGGTGGCGTGCATGTCTTTCTTTGCACATCTCTGCGAGGGCTTCGCCGGGGTGCAGCCAACACGGCGCATTTCCGCCATTATTTCTATCCTTGAATCCAACCAAGAGGTGTCGTCTCTGGTTGCGTCACCTGGATCCCAAGATCCAAAGGGGCGTACCCGGACGGTGCCGTGAAGGAGAGGTGGGACGAGCGGCGTGACCGGTGGTGCTGGATTGAGGACGAAGACCCGCCGGCATTTTGCAAGGTCCGCCGAGTGCCGCCGGTCCGTGGCAGCGATTGGGGTGATGTCGACGCCGCCAACGGGAGGCTTACTGTTGCCACCACCAGGATTCTTCGGTTGACCCGGGCTGGGCTCACCCTGGAGATGATCGGGGCAGACTTCATCCGCCGCCGGATCGCCCCGTTGCATAATAAGGGGAGGCCAGCCTGGCTTTTTACGAATCCGGCCGACATTATGCGGCTCCGCCCTGGCCTCGACAACAACTTCACGGTGCTGGAGCATGCCCACTTCTGCCAGCGGCTCTTCCAGCTGGATGTGGATCGCGACGGCGAGGTCGAGCTGACCGGCAAGGCCGCAAGGGCTGCCGTAAAGGCCGGCAAGGCCGTCAAGGGGCCATTCTTCAAATTGCCAGCGGGGGTGGTCCCATTGTGCAATAATTCACGCCGTTCCGAGATCATCGCCATGATGCCGGACTGTAATGCGCACGGCCCCGTCCCGAGCTGGAGGGAGCCGACGGACGCAGACGTGCAACATTTCTTCGACACCTTGATTGAGGTGTACGTCAATGCTGACGCCGAGCGGCGGCTTGTCATGGACACCACCCAGGCGGAGCTGGACTACATCGCCACCAGGGCGAGGGAGGTACAACTCGCCATGGAGGCCGGCAGCGCCGGGGGTGTGGAGGACAAGGCCGCAACGGCTGCGGAGGAGGAGCAGATCACCCTATGGGCGGCGGCCGCCAAGGAGGCCGGCAGCGCCGACACCAGAGTTCCGCTTGTTGAGGACGCGGCCGACGAGTCGTCATAGGAGGAGGGCGTGGTGGCGGGCTCGACGCCAACCAGGGGAAGAGGGCGAGTCCTGCGATGGTCTGGCTCCGGTGAGCCGGTCCGGCCCGGCAGGGCTACGCGGCCTCAATTGTCCCCGGAGGGGTCCGGGCGTCACACGAGGGCCTCGGCAGCGAAGAAGTTGACGAAGGCCGCTGAGAAGAAGAAGGCGGCAGCCCCTTCCTCGTCTGGGCGCGCACAAACCTTGCCGCCACCTCCGCCTTCTCCGGCAGGCGTCGATTCGGATGATGACGTGGAGCTCCCTTTTGATCTCAGGCCTCTCAGCCCGGAGAGGAAAAGGAAACTGGCGGAAGAGGAGGAGACGGATGACGAGTAAGTACTCCGTTCCTTACTTTCATTTCCTATTTCCCCGAATCGGGTCACTCGTCTTGATCCATTTTTGCTTTTGCAGGGAGGTAGAGAGGTTGGCCCAGAGGGTGAAGAGAGCGAGGACCTCGGTGAGCAGCCAGTCCCTGGCTGGGGCTTCAAAGACACCACTGGTGGTGCTGAGCAGCCCGTACAGCAGCCCCCGGCGCAGCCCCCAGCGTAAGTTCATCACCCTCCTCTTACTCGACATGTAGTAGGCGCTCGACGCTATGATGCTGACCTTGCCGGGTTCACAGGAGGGGAGCGGCAGCAGGAGGAGCCACAGAGGGCCACTCCCAACGCACCAACCCCATCGACTACGCCGCCGCGGGGGGCGTCCCCGGCAAGGGCATCAGGCACGGAGTCCACACCCATGAAGGAAGAGGGGAACTTGGGCGCTGGTGGCTCTGCTACGGCTGGCAGAGAGGGGACTTCTGCTTCACAGCCTGACACTGGTGAGTCGCCTGCCCTTTGTCTCTGTTTTTCCCTTATCCTTTCCTTGGCTTCATTGCTCCCGTTGCTACCCAGGCCCTCCTCAACAGACATGGAGGACGTGGACACTGTTGTCGGAGACATTGCTGAGGAGGTCGTGGCGGAGGCCAGCAGGATTGCCGCCGAAGAGGTCGCCAAGGGTGCTGACGAGGCCGCCGCCGACGAAGCCGCCAAGGGCGCCGCCGAGGGGCGCTCCTACGGGGGCCGCCAAGGCGACCGGCGAGGCTCCTGCCGAGGGCGCCAGCGGTGGACCTGCCGGTGAGGCTGGCAAGGCCCCCGCCGAGGAAGAGGTGGTGGGTGACCAGCCTCCCTCCTCCCCAACCTCGGGCCCCGGCAGATACCTGAAGGTGGGCAATGATCTTTTCGTCCACCTCCCAGGGTCGTCAAGCCGAGCGCCCGCCGAAGGGGGAGTTTTCGACGGCGAGGTGCTTGCCGCCACCGGGCTCGAGGTTGTCGACGTGCCGGTTGTTGGCGGCGATGGTTCTCCAGAAGAGCAGCTCTTCCACGCCATGGGGGCCAATTTCTGGAAGCTCCAAGTGCTCTACCTTGCCCGTCTGGACAAAGCCAAGTCCAGGGCGGCAGCGGTGGATAGCACGGAGCTGGACTTCAAGGCGCGCGTCGCCGAGACGCAGGCCTGGTTCCACCAGACTCGCGAGGAGCAAAGGGCCTTTCAAGAGAAATTGGCCGAGCGCGATGTGGAGCTCGCCATGAAGATGGCCGACATCGAGAAGGCCCGGGAGAAGGCGGCGAACTTGGCTGCCGCGGCCGAAGCCGCTCAGAACCAACATCAAGCCACCTTGGACTCCCAGGAGGAGGACCTCTCCGCGCGTGAGGCGAAGCTTGCCGCAACGCTCCGCGGCAAGGATGAGGAGCTCAAGGCCCTTGTCGTGTGACGGACCCACGAGCTGGAGCAGAGGCACAAAGAGGCACTCGATGCCCAAGCTCTGGCCCATGCCGACAAGGTGAAGGAGCTGGAAGCGGAGCGGGACGAGCTGAAGGAGCAGGCCCTCAAGCTGTCCGGCGAGAAGAACACGCTCAACCGCGCCTTGGTAGAGGCGCAAGGAGCAGTCGTCAGCAGGACTGGGGAGCTCTCCGACGCGCAGAACTACATCAGAGATCTCAAGCTGAAGCTGGAGAATCGCGAGAAGATGTTGTCGGAGAGCAGGGCTCGGGAGGAGACCTTGACCAGGAGCCTGGAGGAGGAGAAGCAGCTGCGGGCGAACGAGGCCGCCTCCCACCAGGAATACGTGGCGGGCGAGAACAGGTGGATCAGCCATCTGGAGGTCGTCGCCGGCAGGGTCACCTTGCAATTGGCCACCATGGGGATGCCAAACATGAGGTACGCTCCTGAGCGTAGCGGGACCATCAACGCCAAGCTGACCCAGTTCTTTGAGGGTGTCCTCGGAGCCTTGGCCTATCTCCACTCCAACAAGACGGCCACGCTGGCCGAGGAGGCCCGGCGACTTTGCCGGAGGGTCGTGACCAAGGTCCTCACCAAGGTGGCGTACTGGAATCCCGACCTCGACTTCGCGGCCGCGATGAGGAGCTTGCCGGAGGATGCTGACCCCACGGTGCTCAAGGAGCGCATCAAGCCCATCACCGACTGCATCGACGAAATCAAGAGGGTGGAAGGCCAGCGCCGGGATTAGGCATCCCTTTCTTCTTCGCCGCTGCGGGTTCCCGACCAAGACAAATTTTATCTTTAGTTAGAACCGCAGCTATGATGTGATGTAATATAACTCTGAAGTATTCTTAATTCTCATGCATGTTATTTCCCCGTTCAATTCCCCTTTGTATGTGTGCCCTACGTCGATCGGGAAGGCTTGCTGGCACGGAAGCCCCAAGCGGCGTCTTGGGGACGGATCCCCATGGCCTGCCGGGTACGCGTGCTGCCGGACGAGCCACCTTCCCGTTCCGAACGCGGCCGCTCGAACTGTCGAGCTTGACTCGAGTCAGAATCAAGGGCGTTGTTGATCGCGGAAGGCTACTCTGCCACTCTCGACGCAGCGGCTTGAGCTGTTGAGCAGACTCGAAACAGGGCAAGGGCGTTGCCGATCGTGGTAGAGCCCCCTGGCGTGCAGGTTTTTCATACAAAGCAAACATCTCCGGGGGGAATAACCTTAAATAAGAAAGGTAGCACAAACAAGGGTTCGGTGCAACTTAGCTTCTGTTCACGATCGCTCGAGCGTCGACCTTCTGGCCTCCTTTCTTCTTCGAGGGTCACGAAGATGAAGGAGCGCTAGGCTAACTGCCAAAGCCGATTATCACAACTGCGCCCCCTACCTGGCGCGCCAAAGATGTCGGTGGGAACGACACCTATGGGATCACAAGAATCCCTACTGCGGTTGCGGCGCGCGGGGTTGTGAAAAGAGCGGATCAAACAGATAGCACACGGTTCCTTTACCCAGGTTCGGGCCGCAAGGATGCGTAAAACCCTACTCCTGCTTTGGTGGATTGTATATCTGTGTTCTTGAGCTAGTTATGGGGCGTCGAGAGCTCCAAAAAGCCTAATCCTCTTCCTGGTCGCCTGGGGCCTCCTTTTATAGAGAAAGGGGTTGCCACAGTGGCACACAGGAGGTGGAAAGGGTACAGTGATGTGAGGTTATCCCTCGCATTACATGACAAGGTACCTTTAATGCGCCTTGCTTAGGTGTCCTTGCTTTATCGGGGACGGGGGAGAGCCCTGCCTCGTCCGTCGCCGCTCCCTCTCACGTCGACACGCGCACTGGCCAGCGGTGCCTGCGATGCCATGTAGGCAGGCAGGCCGCTGAGGTGGCGCAGCGGTGGGTCTCCACGAAGATCTGCACGCCGCCACGCAGGTGCCTGCCCAGCTGGTTGGGTCGGCAGCTGCATGCGAACGGTGGTAGAGGTGTGACTGGCGTGGGCCTAATGGTGTCCCCACGGGTATTCATGGCAACGGCCTTGCCGCGGCCCCAGGAAGGGTCTTGCCGGGGTCCCGGGAAGGGTCTTGCCAGGGTCCTGGCAAGGGTCTTGCCGTGGCGCCTGCTGTCATCCCCGGCAAGGCTCTTGCCGGGGGCCTTGTGGTCCTCCTTGGCTAGGATCCTGCCAAGTATCATCATCTTCTAAAGTGTGCATCTGATCTTGAATGTCTTCACAAAGATCTGCATACCACCACGGGGATGTCTCCCGAATCCTTGCCCCATGGGGGTAGTGGACTCAAGGGTGACCCGCTCCGTAGGTGTGGGGCGAGCTGCCATGGCAAGGGTCTTGCCGGGTTTGCTAAAACCGCCCCCCGGCAAGGATCTTGCCGGGGGGGCCGCTTCGTCCCCTTCGCTCTTTGTGGTCTTGGTCTTGGCGTCGTTCTGCTTCTCTTGAGCTTCGGCCTTACCTCGGCTCACCTCCCTTGTCTTGCTTAGTGCGGTGGTGTCCGTGGCTCAGACTGCCCGTGCACAGTTATAGGGGTACAAAAAGTGTACCCCTCTTTTTGTACACCGACACGTTGGCAACCTCCTTTTACGAGGACTTGTAGAACTCGGAGGGGGTCACTAATATGAGCGAGGTCCTTGATACTATTTCGTGCAAAGTCACTCAGGCCATGAACGACACACTGAATGCCCCGTACAGTCGAGATGAAGTCAAGACCGCCCTATTCCAATGTTCCATATCAAAGCCCAGGCCCTGACGGATACCCAACACATTTTTTCCAGCGCCATTGGGAGGTATGTGGCGACGACGTTACAAGGGTGGTACTGAAAATAGTGGAGGGCACTGAGTCAGCCGAATGTATGAATGAAATGGTGCTGGTATTGATCCCCAAGGTAAAAAAAACCACACTATTGTCCCAGTTTCGTCCCATTCGCTTATGCAATGTCTTGTGCAAGATAGCGTCGAAGGTAATAGCTAACAGGCTCAATACAGTCTTACCTGATATTATTTCTGAGAAGCAGTCAGCCTTTGTCCTGGGCAGATTGATAACAGACAACATCATCACAGCTTATGAGTGCTTGCATTTCATGAAAAGGAACAAAGCCAAAAAGCATCAGTCATGTGCATTGAAGCTTGACATGATGAAAGCCTATGACAGGGTCGAGTGGGAGTACTTGAGGGCTATAATGCTTAAGCTGGGCTTCACTGACAGATGGGTGGACATAGTGATGAGCCTAGTTACCACAATGAAGTTTTCTGTGCTTTTTAATGGGAAGAAATTGCAAGAGTTTATACCTTCGAGAGGAATCAGACAGGGGACCCAATATCTCCATACCTATTCTTGTTGGCAGCAGAGGCCTTTCGTGCCTTTTAAAATCCAGAGAAGTGTCATCCAATTTGCATGGTTTATAGGTTGCACCTACGGCGCCACCAGTGAATCATCTTCTAGTTGCAGATGACAGCCTGTTGTTCTTCAAGGCCAATAGTGTGGGTGCTGCTGAGGTTAACCAGGTGCTGAATATCTATTGTCAGGCAACAAGGCAACGAATTAACTACTCAAAATCCTCGATCTTCTTCAGTAAGGGGGTGCCCGAGAGCACAAGGGTGGAGATAAAAGCTTTGTTAAATGTTCCCAATGAAACTCTTAATGAGAAATACTTGGGGATGCCATCAGATATTGGAAACTCAAAAAATGGTGCTTTTAAGTACTTAAAAGACCGTTGTGGAGCAAGGTGCAGGGATGGACTGAAAACACCATGTCATCAGCTGGCAAGGAAGTTCTAGTCAAGTCAGTGGCTCAAGCGGTGCCTGTTTTCTCCATGTCATGCTTCAATCTACCCAGGGGCCTATGTGAATATCTGAATATGTTGATAAGGAAGTTTGGTGGGGCAGCAAGGATGGAAAAAGGAAACCACATTGGGTTTCTTGGCAAACAATGACACAGCCAAAGGGATGGGCGGTCTTGGGTTCAAGGACTTTGAATTGTTCAACCTAGCCATGCTAGCCAGGCAAGCGTGGCGGTTGTTACAGCACCCCGAGACTCTAAGTGCCAGACTCTTAAGAAGCATTTACTATCCACAGTCTGACATTCTCCAAGCCACTCTTGGCGGTCACCCTAGCCAAGTCTGGAGAGCTATAGTCGAGGGCAGAGATACTCTGAAACAAGGATTAATCAGACGGATCAGAAACGGAGAGACAACACACATATGGCGGGACAATTGGCTACCACGGGATGAGATGTTGCAACCGTATGGGTGTGTGACAGCGAACCCGCCATCCAGAGTGTCAGAGCTAATCGACCACACGTCAGCGTCATGGGATAGGGCCAAAGTTGAAGTGACTTTCTTGCCAATGGACACTCGAGTGATATTGGGCATTCCCCTATGCACCCGCAATTTACCTAACTTCCGGAGCTGGCTCACGAGAAGCATGGAGTTTTTTCAGTAAAATCAGCACACAGAATGCTAGTGGCCACTAAACAATGGAGAGAGGCTTGGCTCAAGGGCAACTCCGGCTCTTCAAGTACAAACGCTGAGGAAGGTGCTTAGAAATCTCTATGGAAAACGAGTGTCCCGTCAAAGGTTCAAATGTTTCTCTCGCGACTTTCAAAACATTCCTTGCCAACAAATGATATAAGAGCACACCGACACATGACTGACTCAGCTAGCTGCGGTTGTGTGGAGCACTAGATTCATGGAGGCACTCCTTAGTGGAATGTTCTGCATCAAGATGCGTCTGGGCGTTGAGTGATGACGAGCTTGCACATAAAATGATGATGGTGACGGAGCCTTCTGCCGAGCATTGGCTGTTTACATTGAAGGAGACACTCAAGCATGACATGTTTGTGCTGCTATCGTCACATTGTGGGCCATCTGGTCAGCCAGGAGGAAGGCAATACATGAAGGGATTTTTCAGAGTCCACAATCTACTCAAGCCTTCACCCAAAGATTCATCGATGATCTACAGCTAGTAGCAGATCAGCAAAAACCTCTAGCAGATTGGGCAAATATACCCCCTATATCTTCCCGGCCAAGAGCCAAAGCTCCACCACAGGGTTATGCCAAGATCCACGTGGACGCTGCTGTCAGGCATGAGCGAGGAGGAGGAGGAGCAACAGTATGCAGGGATGACAGAGGAAATTATCTAGGAAGCTCGGCGATGGTCGTCTATGGCGTGAGTAACCCAACCACGCTGGAGGCAGTAGCATGCAGGGAGGCGTTAGCCCTTGCAGAGGATCTAAACCTGACAAACTGTGTGATCTACAGCGACCGCAAGCAAGTGGTGTCCGACATCTCTAAAGGAACCCTATGGGCTCATGGGGCAATCATCGCCGAGATCAGGGCAAAATCCTCTTTATTTAATTTTGTGTTCATTTTCGAGAGACGTGTTGTTAATATGAAGCACATAGATTAGCTCGTTTTTCTCTTTCACAGGGTTTGGGCCGCCATGTCTGGTTTGGCACTCCTCATGACCCTCTCGTTGTATCCCACATCATGTGGATTTTGGTGATGAATAAAAGTTCTTTTCACCCCTAAAAAATTGACTTGGCAATCAGCTTTTCATTTTACCCCACAAAAAAACTTTTCATTTTATGCTTCCAATTTCATCTTTTGATATTTTGATTCCTTTAATGCAAAGACACAATAGCCCTTTAGTTGAGAGTGAGTTGATTTCCACCTTTATAACATACTCCCTCCATCCCATAATATAAGACACCATTACATCCAATACGTGAGTATATTAGATGTAATGACATCTTATATTATGGAATGGAGGGAGTATGAGATATAAAACTTACACAAACATCAATAAAAATATATGTGTTCATTAATTGATGAATAATCTGGGAAGGATATAATCTTTTTTTGAAGAAACAAAAAAAATGCATGCAAGGTGCGCAAATGTCATGGAGCGACATGTATGAGAAGATGTCATGCTAAATAGCCACTTATGGAGGTGCTGGTGGCCGGTGATGCCCAATTCCTGAGGTCTCATAACCATGTACGGTGGGGAGATGGTGGGTAGGAGTCAGAGCAGGTCGATGCATATGGTAGGCGTTCTTCACCTCCATTATGATGATGTCATTGGACCGTGTGAGAATAATTTTTCATGGGAAAGGAATCTTTCGTTGTGAAGAACAACCATGCCATAAAAGACTATTCAAATTAGACATGGAGTTTCTGCTTATGAGATCAAATACAACAATGTAAATAGTAAAATAAAAAATAAAAAAATAAAAAAATAAAAAATATGAACTTTTCTACAACAAACATTCTTCAATTTTATGCACACCTGCAAATTTTATGAAGAAAAAACATTCTTAATCTTCTGGGAAAAATCGATTCTCCCAAAAGACCTTCACAAATTTTGTTAAAGCATTTGGAGAGCTGATTTTGTTATTTTTCCCAGACCTCCACAAATAAGGTCTCGTCATAAAAATTTGCACGCTAACAGAAAAGTAAGTAATGTTAGTTGAAAAAAATAGATTTTTGAATTTTACTGCTCCTGGCAGGAGCATTTGATCTTGGAATTAGTAGGAAACCTTCAGTTCAAATTTCTATTCATCTCCCCGCAAAAAAAAAATTATATTCATCTGTTTGACGAGAGCTGCACACCCGTAAACGTCAGACGAGAATCACATGCTCAAATGGGAGACACCTGTCCAAGGTTCCCTACCCCACGCGAGCGACCTCGTCGGAAACGAGTAGACCTTCCAATTTCAACCCCTGCCATGTCACCCGCACGACGACGGCGATTTACCCCGGCGAGCCGCCACCACCACCCAACCCCACCGCGCGCGTCCGCTCCACAGAAAATAATGCATCCCCGTCGTTTTTCCGCCCGATTCCCCGCCCCCTCATCGCCACATTCACACCCCCACGAGTTCCACACCTTCCTCCGTCCCCTCCCCGGCGAAGCGGAGAATCTTTCCTCTCGCCGACTTCCCCGAACACTTTCAGACAGTGAAGTAGAGCTACTGCCTGCTCGCTCGCGGTAGCTGCAGCGGCAGTGGTGGTCGTGGCATGGCTTCTTCCCTCGCGCCCGCGTCGTGCGCGCTGCCCCTGCATCCGAGGGTGGCCACGGCGGCTGCCGCGGCGGCAGGCCCCTCCTTCCGCGTGCTGCTCGCCTTCACGGCGCCCCGCTCGGCCGCGTCGGTGCGCCGGGCGGGGATCCTCGCGCCGCTCCGGTGCTCGCCGCTCGAGGATCCTGGCGCCACCGGCAGGGAGGAAGGGGGGAAGGAGAAGGGGGATGTGAGCAAGCGGGTGCGCGGGAGGCCCATGTGGAGGCGGATCCTGTTCGCCTCCAAGAAGACCCGCAGCATCATGATTCTCAACGCCCTCACCGTTATCTACGGTAATACATACTGTACCTTCCTTGATCTCTCTGCAGTTCATACGATACGCTCAAGGTGTTAAAAATGGCGGCGTCACGAATTGGCACAATCAACAATTGTCCATTGTTCAGCAGTTCAACTTTGTTAGGACAGCTCTGTGATCTGGAATTCAGTATCACTCATGAACTCAGTGTTTGACAACTTTTTTTCTTTGTTCCTATTTTCTGCAGCAAGTGATATTCCAGTTCTGAAAGAGGTTGAAGCCCTGACAGAACCTGCGGTTTTCAACATGGTGCGCTTCGTAATCGCAGCCATCCCCTTCATACCATTAGTGATACGCGCATTCGGCGATCGCCGTACACGAAATGGGGGATTAGAACTAGGAGTTTGGGTTAGTTTAGCATACCTTGCTCAAGCAATTGGGTTGATCACATCTGAAGCTGGGCGAGCATCCTTCATCGCAGCCTTCACGGTACGCCTTCTTGCACAATTTTTATGTTCTGTGTAATGATGAAATTTGCAAATGTTGTGGAGATATCTAAAGAATTCTGTCAACAGGTGATAGTTGTGCCTCTGATTGATGGCATTTTTGGCGCCTCGATCCCCATGCTGACTTGGTTCGGGGCCATAGTATCGATTATAGGTGTTGGCCTGCTAGAATGTGGTGGCTCTCCTCCTTGTGTAAGTACTAAGCATTTAGTCGTGTTCCTTACACAGTAGCTCTTGTTAGCTTATTCAGTTGTTCTCATAATGGAATTCAGAATCTACTAGAACAACACTTCAATGTCCTATTTTGTGTAGCTATCAACAGTGATACTCTGAATAAATATTTTTCCAATAGCAATGTCCAACCAATTCAAAGCACTCCATCGTTTTGTTGAAAGAAAACTGAGATAATCTTTTCAAAGGTTTGATTACAGTATATATATCATGTGTCTTGACAAGGAATATAATTCTGATTATGCAATCCTCTCTTGTTGTTTCCAAAGGTTGGTGACGTGCTGAATTTCTTGAGTGCGGTATTTTTCGGGATCCATATGCTTAGAACGGAGCAGATATCAAGAAGTACAGACAAGAAGAAGTTCATGGCTCTTCTTAGCTTTGAGGTTCATGACTGAACTGTATACTTGCAGTCTCCTATATCTACTATACTGCTCTAATCATCTTGGTCACAAATGGGAACCATCTCACTGACCATCTATAATTCAGGTCCTTGTTGTGGCTTTTACGTCGATACTCTGGTTTTTGCTCAAAGATGTTTTTGCTGAGGTCCATGATTCCAGCTTTGAATCATTGACTTTTGGTACGCTTTGGGATTCGGCGGCTTCTTTTCCTTGGATACCGGCACTGTACACCGGAGTCTTCTCAACGGGGTTATGCATGTGGGCAGAGGTTAGCCTACTTTTGAGAACCTTGTACTCCCTCCGGTCCTTTTTAGTCCGCATATAAGTTTTGTCTGAAGTCAAAATATCTCTACTTTGAGCAAATTTATAGAAAAAGGTATCAACATCACAATGCCGAATCAATATCAGTAGATTCATTATGAAATGTAGTTTCATAGTATATATGTTTGGTATTACAGATGTTGATAATTTTTAACAGAAATTTGGTCAAACTTTGTAAAATTTGACATGACACAAATCTAATACGCAGAATAAAAGGACCGGAGGGAGTAGTAGTCTTATGAACAGTCTGGAGACTTGTTTAATTTATGAGATCATCTTACATGTGTGTCTGTGCGTAGATGGTAGCGATGGCCC
Source organism: Aegilops umbellulata (assembly GCA_032464435.1). Lineage (NCBI taxonomy): Eukaryota > Viridiplantae > Streptophyta > Magnoliopsida > Poales > Poaceae > Aegilops > Aegilops umbellulata. Next base: position 267,880,289 of record CP136059.1, on the reverse strand, counting down.
ATGTTTCAGCAACTGAAACTGCAATTGTTTATGGGCTAGAACCGGTATGGGGAGCTGCATTCGCTTGGTTCCTCTTAGGTGAAAGATGGGACAATGCTGCGTGGATTGGAGCTGCCCTTGTACTATGTAAGCTTGATGTTTCTGTCCGCTTTGTTCTGTGCTTTTGTAGTTGCATTTTGATATTCGGACAGACAATACCTTAGCGAATGTGTTCATATTAACCAATCACAATTAAATCGTCAAGCTAACCAAATATATCTTGACATCCTTTTCATCAGGTGGAAGCCTTACTGTACAGCTATTCGGGTCAGCTCCCGAAAAATCCCAGAAAGTTGAATCGCGCAGCGGGAATACATTTGAATCCCCACTTAAACGGCAGGACCGCTTGTCCCTATCTGCTATCCCCGTCGATTCCAGGAAGAACATAGGGAGCCAGTTAGAGAGGTAAATCCTGCCTCTTGGCTGTCAACTGCTTCACCAGTTATCCATTTCCTGTGCTCTTTTGTGCCGTCGTTAGCATATTTTACTTTGCTTAAGTTTTATTTTTATTATCTGTAAAACAGGAAGGATAAAACATTGTAGCCCAGATCAAGGCAGTAACGCATCCTCCGAAGACAGGGTCAAGATCGCAACTGTACGTAAACCAAAACAAGGGCCTTATATCTGGCACATGCTTCGGTTCATCAAGTAGATGCAATGCAACCAGCGTTTGCTCCACAGAGAAAGCTTGACATTCCATGATCTCCGAGGTTAGTTGCCACTTAGGGCATCAACTGTACTAACTAGTGACTAGAGATACTCCAATGCCTGGTACATACTAGAAAATGTGGCATTACTGGCTAGAAACTCTTGTGCATGCTACAGCACGCCGGTGTAAAGTGGCAACTGCAAATGGGAACATTGTTTGTAGATTCCATGTAAATATATTTAACATACGTAGCAAGGATGATAGTAAATGATCACATGTAAGTGCATTGAACATGCTACCGTTGTTGTCAATATTGTAAGTCTGTTGGTAGGGGTACTGGTTTAAACCATGTAAATCGAATCTTAGACGGTCGATGGTGATCTGCTTTTATGTTCCATTTTGTAATTATGTAGTGCTGAAATCATCATACCTTACATGAGCATTTCTTCAGATGCATACATTACATGACTTTGGAATGTATAACACATCAATTTCATGCTTTTTATGTAACAAGAATCACGATTTATGTATGCATACTTAGCATTGAGCCATTCTACGTCCTCAAAATGGAATTGTTCCAATCTGGTCCAAAATTCAGGGATTCCAACTGTTACATTTACATATTATTTTTTTGAGGCAAGTTACATTTGCATATGAGATTTTCTTCATCTTCATTAAGGGCCTTGCGCGACAGAGGGCGCTTTTTAAGGATAGCCCAACATTGGTCTTATTGGATTAGTTTTTTTCTTTTTCAGAACATATCACATCTTTTTTCTAGGCTTTTCAGATCACATCTATTTTTTAGAGTTTTTTAGATCACAGCTTGTATTGGGTGGAGGAATGGTTTAGATTTCTTTTTTTTTAGGGCTAGGAATGGTTTAGATTGGGCCGCGCTGAACGATCCAAGGCTTAGCAAAACAGCACAGCAGCGGAGTCTTTGAGTATGGCCCAGTCTGACCTGGGCCCGAATCATATAAGGCAGGCTGAATGGGCTGTTTTCTAGCGAGCCTTTATATATTCCCGTCTATAGAGAAAGGACTCTTTTTTTTACGGGAGGGCCTTGATGGCTTTTTATGCAGGGCAATTTCAAATAAATCTTAGTAAGCACTTAAAAATAATAAAATTTGGGAGTGTATCTAAATAAAATCATCAATAGAGAAGGGACAATTCTCTCTTTCGTGGTTCTCTTTCTGAAAAGGAAAAATGGTATATTTTTCTGTGGGCAACGGCAATAATACTCGTTTTTTTTATAAAAAAGGTAATAATACTCGCATTGTTTCATTCTCTTTCTGAAAAGAAAAAAGGTGTGTTTTTCTGTGGACAACGGCAATAATAGTCGTTTTTTTATATAAAAAGGCAATAATACTCGCATTGTTTCTTTCATAGTTATATTTACAAAAAATGGATTATATGCCTCCATGCAGGATCGAACTACAGACCTTCAGTTTACAAGACTGACGCTCTACCACTGAGCTATGGAGGCGAATTTGAACTTATTTCATAACCAGCTACATTGATTATGTGTTTCATTTCTGCAGGTGGGCAGCTTGAGAGTGGCATGTTGTTTTCTCTAACTCTATATACCTACTACTTAAAAAAATAAGTAGCGTTTCTTTTTCTGCCAGGTAGAACTCTTTGTCAACTGGTTTCCTCCTTTTCACATGTCCCTCCATCGATTTTTTTCTTCATCTAGCCGGGTTTTTTCCACCACATCATATTTGACCGCACCTTCACAGTACATCTCTCAATCACATTAATTTACTTCCGTTTTGCAGCACTACATCAACTCCACCTTAATTAACCAACTCTTGCAATAACATGAAATTATGCCACTCAATTCCACGCCATATTTGACCACACCTTCCTGTCTGTACGCCTCTCAAGTCCACACCTTATTTGACAGCATCCTCCTATTTGTACGCCGCTCAATTGTATTATTTTACTTACCACGCATGAGCCAGTACCAAATTATAATGTTGCCAAAATTAAAATTCTAATTCTTGGTGCTTCCCACCTGCCCATGCCATATAAAGTTGAATTACATCTCCTAGTTTTCGCTCCCGTGGCAACGCATGGGTATATACCTAGTGTAAACAAAATCATAGCGCATATGAAAAAACATAAATACAGTTAAATGATTTGAGGTGTTAGTAGGTTTTAGTCCTGTAGTAGATGTCTCGTTTTTGTCCACGCAAAAAAGAAAAAAAGTAGATGTCTCGTTTAGCGAGCACCCACAGCCGGTTTCCTGCTCGCTCCCTCCCCCCTCCCGTCCCCTTCTAGGTCGGTCAGTGTTCTTTTGTGTGGTGTGCATTGAATATTTCCATTAAGAAAATAATGGAAAGGGGTGTGAGCCCGGTTGAAAAAAAAACAGTCTTTGCGTATGGCCCGATCTGATCTGACCTGGGCCCGTATCCTACAAGGCAGGCCGAATGGGTTGCTTCCCAGCGGGCCTGTATAGGGTCACTAAAAAAAAGAGCAGAGAAGGGGGAAACGGCAACAATACTCGGATTTGTTAAAAAGAGCGATGACATGCCCCCATGCAGGATCGAACTACAGACCTTCAGTTTACAAGACTCACGCTCTACCACTGAGCTATAGGGGCCATTTTGCTATTTTTCCTATAGCTAGTGAAATTGTTTTAACCCTTCCATTTCCACACACACAGGTCGGCAGCTTGAGACAGACCACACTGCCCAACCTAACCTAATCGTTGGACTAGGGAACGTTGTCCTGTCAACAAAATCACAGCGCATTTGAAACGGAAAAACCACCAGCACAGTACATCACGGTGGTCCTGCATCTGCATGCCGTCCCTGATCTCTCGGAAAGGCGCGGTCGCCCTGGAGCAGCTTGTCGTTTGGAGATGCCAGAGCTCCATGCATGCACGCATATGTGTATCCTGCATGTGACTGACAGGCAGCCTCCCCTCTCATCCCGTGCCATGATTAACAAAACACGGTGGGGCTCCTCCGCTCTGTGCCGCTGCGGCGCAACGCGGCTCGGTCGGTCGACGAATCCTTCCCGGCCCCGTCGACCCTCCGTCCCTCGCCCAGATCCAGATCCGCCGCAACGTAATCACCCTTGAAAACAAGCAAAATTCTTGATCCAGAGAGCGAGAAATCACCAGCCAAGTTGCACCTAGTAGGCTATCACGTAGGGGGTGGCTCACTGACGGGAAAACAAGCGATGATTCCATCTCTCCACTGTCAGCCCAGCTCGGCTAAGCGGCTATTAAAATTCATATTGAAATTAAAATTTATATAAACCCGTAGCCATCCATGCAATCCACATCGAACCCTGCGGTTAGACTAAACTAAACGGGGCCGGGGCAGCGCGGGCGTATGGTGCGGGAGGGCGACGTGCGGGTTCTCCGATTGGTCGTTAGGCCGGGCCCCCACCTCCGCCCCCACGGCCCATGTGTCCTCCCCGCCCCGCGCGCGCCCGTCCGCGTCGCCGGGTGGCTGTCCACGATTCCGTTCCCCGCTCTCCCTCTCTCTTTTTCTCTCCGGACGGAATTCCGTTTCTAGATTTTTCCTCGGCTTCCCGGGGGAATTTCCGTTTCACTCGCCTTTAATCTGCTTTGCGGCGACGGGCGCCGGATCGGAAACGGTCGCAAGGAAAATCCGTGTGCGCGAGCGGCGGCCGCACGAAAGGAAAGCCGCGTACGCACGGTTGCAAATACAACTGACTGACGTGCGTACGCGTGGACGAGCTCGCTCCGCCAATCGCCGTGCGGCGACCAACGCACGCCTTTTTTCTTCTTCTTCGTCTTCTTTCTTCTCGTTGTTTCTTGTACCAACTTATTTTCTGCTAATCAGGAGCTCTGATGATGTGTAAATCTGTTGGGCAAGCGGGCAGGCACAACGGCGCATGGCATGGTCCCCGAACGGAGCACGAAAGGAGGCGCGTCCCAAATACCCCAAATGAGTCTCATTCCTCCCACGTTGGCAGGCAGGCAGGCACACATCCTATTCCACCGTAACCATAATTGAAGCTCTTGTATCATCGCGTGATGCGCCTTAGCTTAGCTGGAACGGGGTCAATTATGGATTGGAGCGGCCCTTATTGTTTGCCGGGACCCGTTCCACGCAAGCGGGAGGACCCCTCTATGCTGTTCGATGAACATTTAACAGCATAAATATGGAAAACTTAGTCAGTTTTCCATCAACCACTGGAGCTAGCACGAGAAAGACCGGCGCATGAATGCTCTGCATGCAGCTTTCTATAGAATGATGAGGTTTATACACAAATTATGTGTTGCCGGTTGTGTTGATTGGGCTTGTAATCATCGACATGGCACATGTGTAGTTAGGCATGCCATCTTATTAGACGAACGAACACTACCTAATTAGTCTTAGCCATACCATCCCCGGCTCATTTTGAGTGATATCTTGCTAGTCTAGTCTTCTCTACAGCTAAGGGTTATTCACGTAAAAATACAAAACTTTTATCAGACAAAACTATACTTCAAACAGTGATCTCGTGTGCCCTAGGGATATCTTGCTACTCTTCTCTATAAACAAGGAAGTTTGCCACGCCTTCCCAGAACGTGATTCCATGACGAATCTGTTGTTATTATTATTATTTTACGGTTCACCCGAGCTCGCTGAGAAACTCCGCGTCATGAAAAACAGCCTTTGTTTTCCTACGAGACGAAATTATACTTCAAAGAGTGATCCTGATCCGCTCCTATAGTATAGTCAACTTGCAGTCCTACATGTGCACCATACGTACTTTGGTCCTGAAAGAAGAGTGTGGTTTTCTGTAGCTCAGACTACACGGTACCCCTTATCTTTGCCATCCATTTATCCATCAAGATCCGTGCAGATACATTTGTCTTTTTTGTTTCTCTCAAACGACACAACATATAAACTTCAAATTTTGTGGATCAACAATACATTCTAACTACAATCTAAGAAAAAACTTTCAGATTTTTTCATGCATTTTAAATACTTGAAATAATATTTTTATTCAAAGAAAATCTCATTTTGTATATTTATATCAGACCAAAAAATCTGAAAGTTTTTTCACACATTGACGTTCTAATGTTTGTTAGATCTGCAAAGTTTGAAATTCATATGTTGTTTCATTTTCAAGAAACAAAAAAGAGAAATCTTTTTGTTGTTAGTTAGTTGAAGAGTACGGATCTCAAAGCAAGGGTGGAGGGTTAAGGATAAGAGGTTCCATGTAGCCTGAGCTATAAAGGAACTTTGTGCTGAAAGATCATGCCTCCTCCTCCGCATAAACCCAGTTGCCACCCAGCAGTTCGACCGCCGCGGCAGTGCGGAATCAAATAAAGCTTACGTACTACTCCGTAGCAAGCCAGCTTCCACATCCAATTGCAATTAAGAATCAAAGACGAAGCATCACGAAGCAGGCCGGCCGGCCGGCCGGCTTTGGTAATTTGGTTTGGTGAGATCGGCCGGAGGCGGTCAACTTGATGCGAGATCCTCGCTTCATCTGATGGCTACGTACGCCGCTGCCTAGCCCCGGATAAACAAACCTCCCTCCCCACATCTCGCTTGTTTAATCCGAGCGGGCAGACCTCACGTCTCGCGCTGGCATCAGCCGCTAAAACCTACGCTCTCCGCTTCAAAACCTACGTGATCCCCATTTGCATCATCGCCGCATGTGATAATAAGTTAATAACAGTACATTTTTATCCCTTGTTTTGCTTGCTGTTCTTGGAAGACACTTCCCGGGTTTTGTTCTCGCCGCCGCAAGTGGCCTCCGGCTTACCGCGGCCGCCTGCTCCGATCGATCACATGATCATCCAGATCGTTTAGTCTCCAATAATTAAGCTCCCCTGAGGAAACACTCAACTGATCGTACTGTATATATCGCCGTAGAGTGCAATTTAAGGACCAATAATTCGTGTTAACGCCCGGCGACCAGCTAGCTTGCTTCTTCAGGTCGGCCGATAACAGTTCAGCTCAGGAATTATTAGCGAAGGAAGCGATCGTTACTGTCGTAAACAGCACAGCACAGCACAGCAAAACCCACAACTACATTTCGGTGGTTGCCGATTGTTAATTAAGGAGGAAAAAGAATGGCTTGTGTGAATCATTGGGATGATTGACTATTCACGAACTGAGTCGACATCCACAAATTGTTTTTGATCAACAGGCTGGAGGCTGCGTGCGTCACTCTGCCGAAACTTTTATACATTTCAGCTCACCAAGCATGTATAATTTGTTAAATGGTGGCGGATAAATTATCTGTCTTACCTTGATTGGAGGAGCTAGTATGGCACTCCATTTAAAACAACTACATAATTTAAAATCAGCGTCATGAGTTTAGAATTGCACATGGAGCTATAATCATGGAGTATCGGCCTTGTAGATCGGTTTATTTTATAGATATGCATCTAGTTGATGTTGTAGAGGAGACTAGGACCCATTAGAAAACACATTTGATAGTAAATGAATTTGCTCTTCTCTAGTCCCTTTGTTAGGCTTTAAATGTGCTTGGCATTGGACCTAGTTGTTTGTAGTATCATTCTTTTTGATAGGAGGCTGCACCCCGTCTCTGCATTAGTCGAAGCACACAAGCATTCTTGTAATGTACTTCTCCGTCCATAAAGTTCATGCAAGCACAATTTTCAGGTTTTAAGTTAAGCAATGATATACTATATGCATAGTATCTTCTACAAATTCGTTATCAGTGAAAAGTAGACCTAACTACAAAACCGACAATTATTTTCCATTTTAGACACGACAAGCAAAACCTTGAACCGGAAAACATATTGGGAAACATGTACAATGTATATTTAGGAAGGAGGGAGTAGTAACTTGAATTGCGCACCCAAAATCATAGTATATTTAGGTTTGCTTATCACAACAGGCCAAAAGACATAGTTGATGAACATGGTTAATATTCTTGTATGGAGGGATGGATGTTACCACATACTTGCACATACCCCCCCCCCCCTTTAACACATATTGCGTATTAGGTTTCATGAGGATGATATTTAAAACAATAGTTATTAAAGGCTTGCCCTAACATAGCGCAACATGCAGCGTATTTTGAAATGGACAGAATACCAACAAGGAACCCATCACGTTCTCGCCAATTTGAGCCTCTAGTTTGTGAGTTTCCTTCCTTGGAAAGCCAACATTTGAACATGGTGGCATATCTAGGATTTTATCGATGTTGATGTCACATTTTACAAGGACGGGTCAATGTTCTGGTGCAAAACTCACAAATCCAATAGAAGAAGTGAAAGGTTTGGCAAAAGTACAAAATAAATAGTTTAATAAGATCTCACGGCATCATAAATCTAACACGCGGGTTTGAGATCGCCAAAAGCACAATCTGGATAGTTCTAGTAAGGCCTCGGGTGAATGGAACGTTACCAAATTGATCGAGCACCCCCATTCATTAAGAACATACGCTACTTTATTTTCATGTTTACAATGTTCTGGAACCCTTCACTACGCCATAATCACTTGCTTTCAAGAAGGTGACTCATTGCATAGATTTTACTTCCTATAATAATCTTATAAGTAGTAATAAACAATAACATGACTGCTCGTGGCATTTCTCAATCGCTACTTAGCAGTTGATCATGGAAAACACTCTTATGAACATCTTAGATATTTAGGCAACGAAAATAGCATTGGTTTAATTTGGTAATCAATTCTTCTAGAAGTTAAAACTTGTATCTTTGGAATCATATTTTATTCTATGAACGTCGTTACTATCTAAAAACTTTGAAGGGGATATAACATGATTTTACACCTTATGGTAAAATTCTTTTGTGCCTTGTCTGTACCTCCCCTCTTTACAAATTGCTGCAAATTTATTGTGGGTTATCCGAACAACCAACCATGTATTGCAATCTATGCGATATTTTGAAATTATAGTATTTAACAAATGCGATAATCGATCGTATGTTTTGTGTTATGTTATTTTTAAAGCTTGCGCTCCACTGAGCTGCTTAGGCCCTAATGATACAAAGGAAAGTATCTTTTGAACGAAAGGCAAATTTGACAATATTGAATATAACCTGATAATCCGCCCTTGTGTTTGAAAGACGTAATTGGGTTTTCCTTTTTGCAAGAAAAAAACACGTAATTACTTAAGAAAAAAAATAGGATGCCTTGATAAATATGCTGTCATTAGATGGCTGATGCTTTGGAGCTTTTGCATATAAAAGCAACAGTCATGTATACTATTCCTGACGTGGAAAGTAAAACAGTCACATTACTGTTTGCTGATGTGATTAAGGAGGGCCATCACCTTTATTCGTTTGGGGCGCGAGCTTGTCAACACTACGCAGCTGACAGTCTACCTACGGGGTGCTGGCGAGCATGAGAATTTGATCGTGGATAAGCCTAAACTTCACCACTGTAGCTATTCTTATCCTAAAGCGGTAAAGTAGTACTCCTTCCTTTCCCAAATATAATTTTTTTTAGAAATTGCACTATAACTACATATGAATATATGTAAACATATTTTAGAGCGTAGATTTACTTATTTTGCTTCGTATGTAGTTTATATTAAAATCTTTAAAAAAACTTATATTTAGAAACGGATGAAGTACGTATTATTGGCGCTTAATTTCTCAATCAGCTGAAACTATGATGATGCTCATTTAAACAGTGCACACCACACCAGAGAGCAATAAATACACGGGTCATAAACATAGGGTGGGTGCGGGTCTCTGTAACAAACAGTGGTTTCACTGTATTTCTTCGGGAAGATTCCGATAATAGAATTTCTTTGGGGTCTCTCTGGATGTCAGCTAAATATTGTGGTGAATGGAGAAGCATATATTCCCTTGCCCGGCTAGAGACGGGGAGGAGCACAGGACGAGATGTTGATTGTGCCAGGGGAAGCGGGCGGGACCAAAGCGGCGGCGTAGCGTGGTGCAAACCTAAACCTACGTCGCCGCAGTACATGGCTAGTGATGGCTATAGTCGCTGGAACAAAGGACGTACGTGCCCGAGCTTCCAAGTTGCAATTCCTAGCCGGTCATTGCATGAATGGTGAGTGGTCCGTCGCGAAAGTAAATATATGATGCACTGCATGGATGCTGAGTGGTCACGCCGGCTATGGTAGAGCTGCGCCCATGGTCTACTACGTAGCCAACACATCCGGATTATGCTAAGCAAAGCGCTGATCGGCGGCGCGCCTACGGTTTACCCGCCGGTTTTAATAGGGCTCGAGGTGGTGCTAAATTTAGCAATCTACGCCGGGACGGTTTTTGATGCGGGCGACGTAGATGGATGGCGGTGAGAGAGAGTACGCACCACCCTAGACCTAGTAAATAAAGGACGTACGTAAATAAACCAGTAGCCGCAGCTGCCGGTGCAACGCATATGCATCGGTCGGTCGGTCGGTCGATGGGCGCAGGCAGGGAGAGACCAATAATGCCGGCGCGGGTGCGGCGGACGGACCACAGGCTGGCGCCCGGTCCAGGTCCACTGCTACTGCTAGTCCGGCCCATGCAGGGCGGACACGTATCGGCCATGTAACCGCCTCCCCGCGCGCGCCGTGTAAAGCTCCCCGTACGTGGAGCCGCTCCGTGCGCCGGGCGCGCGCACCACCCATGTGACGTGACGCACCAGCGGATGCGGATAGGCGCCATGGGCGAGAAGGGAGAGAATCCGCGCTACGACGTGTGCGCCGTAGGCCGTTGAGAAGGGTGCCGTCATCCACGTTCGTCCCCCCAACCCCCACGCATGGCGTGGCCGCTCGCCGGCGTGGCCGCCCCGATGCATGCCAGCCAGGTGTGCAAACTGACGGCGTCGCGGCTGGCTGGCGCGGCGGCACGCCGCGTGAGGCCGGCCGCCGCGGTGACCGCGACGGGGACGTGAGCGGGAGCGCGGGTGGCGCGGCTTTGCTGCGGCGCTTTTCCTGCTTGCTCTCTGCTGCGGATGGGCGGGAGGGGGGCCCGGATGTCAGGGCCTCGTGCGTGCCCTCCCCCTGCCCCCCGTGCCGCCGTACGGCCGGCCCGGGGGAGGTAGGCCTACTCCCTCCGTGGGGGTCCTCCGCCTGGCATGGGGGTCGGGAGCCGGGGGGCTACGTGCACCGCGCTGCTTGCACCTTGGCCGCTCGTTTAATTAAGTAAGTTGATGCGAGAAAGTTGCCGCTACGAACAAACTCAGATGTCCCCATGATGACTACAGTTACAAACTACAACATGGAACGACCTCTCTTAGGCCATGTTTGGATTGTCGCGTTTCTATCGAATACATCTGTGAAAAAATACACGCCTCCGCCCGCTGGTTTCGTTTCCGGCCGGAAATCATCCGTGTTCGGTATAATACGCTTGTAAATTTGACACCTTCAGATACACCGCATTGGCCCTGACTAGACCTCGTATCTTCGCCATGCCTCCCTTTCTTCTTTGAGAACAAATGACTTACAACGTCTCTAAGGCCACTTACCAATAGCAAATGTGTTATAAGAAAAATGCATCAACATATTTATCTTTTGTTATTTGTAGCCGAATTCGAACTGCACATACGTATACATATGACCTCAAGGTCCACCGATTCGGTCCATTGATCATATATACGGCCAATTCCTCTCCAAAAGGAGGATCGGCTTGCATCACCAAGTATCCAATGTACTCAGTCACTCAAGCGGATATGCATGAGCCGGCACGACTCGTTCGCGCCGCGCGTACCACACGAGCGGGCCGGCGGGTGGGCGTAGCGATTACCCGGTCCGTGCGCCCGTACAGTCACGCACAGGGCGCACCACCGATCTCAAAACGATTTTCACTACCCCCTCCTGCCCTCCACACTTCTTCTGTTGTGGTCGTACGACGGAAATTATTCCCCCGGCGCGGGCGGTGCACCGTGGACCGGGCGCGGGCCCCACCTGCGCAGCAGCTCTGGTCCACGAAGACCCGTGGTATCCCCGCGGTGACCCCCCACCGGAGGCGGCACGTGGCGGGACCCCGCTCGCGCCCCCTCCGCGATAAGGTTTTTTTTACCAGGCCTCGTGTACCTGCCAGGATCGGCTGCACGAATCGTGAGGCCTGCGTGGGATCCGCCCGCGGCGACCGTCCGTGGCCCACGGCAGCTCAGCCGTCTCTGAAAGGAAGTCTGGTGGCCCACGGCAACTGTACGCGCGCGGGGTGGAAAATGATAATGCGCGCCAGAAGAATAAATAAACAGAAATAAGGTTTTTTCTGGAAAGATTATTAAACAAAAATAAGTGGGGAGTCGGGGTCCAATCCGGTATAGCCCATCCCTGCTCCGTTTTCTGCACCGCCGGGTCCAGTGTGCCAACTTGTGGCTTTTGACAAATATGTACAGCAAACACATGGACGATCTATTTAGATCAATCACTATTTCGGTGTTAATTTAGGCCTGTAGGGCTTCTGGGTTTTGGTTAGTTGTGACCTGATTGTTCTGTTTTATGTATCTTATAATGGTGGAATGGATATTGCTAGATTTAACTATGGGGTCATTTCTGTTCTGCCTAAATTACTGATGCCAAAAACAGGTCTATATGCTTGATTAATTTGCCTTTTATATTATCTTACAAATGTAGGTAACGATAGAGTTATATCTGTTGCCAAGAAAGTGATTTCATCAGTCCATACCACATTTGTGAAGGAGATGTTTATTATGGATGCAGTGGTTCTCTTGCATGAAATTCTAGATGAGGTTAAATCGAAGGAAAAAGTGTTGTAGCGTTTAAAGTTGATTTTGAGAAAGTGTATGATAAAACTATTTGTGATTTCTTGCAAAGAGTTATGGCTATTATGTGAGATTTGTTGAAAATGCCTTGTGGATGTGAAGCTCACAACTAACCAAGATAGATGTGTTTGGACTGTTACTAAGAGTGCTAATTTTACTATTAGCTCTATGTGCAATGTTAGCGAGGGTCTTAATTTGTCCTATTTGTAAATTTTGGTTTGTTAAAATCCCTCTAAAATTAAAAGTGTTCTTATCATTAGTGTGTAAAAGAGGTATTCTAACTAAGGATGTGTTTTCTTGCAAAAAAACTAAATATCTATTGCTGCAAAGAGGATGAAGTGGTAGCTCTAGGTGCTTATTTTGTAATTTAGATGTGAGTATTGACCACTAACCCTTTATGGCACTTTCTTAGTTGCTCAGTGGTTGGATTGTTGGTCTGAATTGCAGAAATTAGGATCTTAAAAATTGAATCGTGGCACTGCAAAGCTTTTGAGCCGATGGCCAATGCTTTTTTTTTCCAGCAGAAAACAAGGTCGGGGTCCGGCTGTGCTCCGGATCAAAAGTGGTTGAAGTTTATAGAGTTCCTTCTCACTGGGACAACTTAATCTGACGTGGTTGATGGCTTATGTCTCTAGATGTTGTTATGTCGTTGTCCCGTTACCCTGTGCTGTTGGTGGATTATGTCCTTAGATATTGGTTAGTACTCATAGAGCTAAGGTTGCATGGTGTTCTGTTGATAAATGGTCATGTTCGCTCGGTGTGTATGTGTTGGAATGCTGAAGAAAAAACATTGTTGTTTGTTTATCAATTCCAGACAATGAAAATCGAGATCTTTGAGCTCCTTCAATCGAAAATTGGCTTTGTATGTTTCTTGGATTCTTCAGAATATGAGAATATACACAACATCAAAATTAAATATCATGTCATCTTCATTTCTACAAAAATGCAATAAAAAATCCATGTAAAAAATCTTCAAAAAAAATCAAGGTACCGGCTGTACGTAAGACACCTGATTTTTTTTGGGTAAGTCGATTTTCTGAGCCATTAGATTAGGATCCAATGGTCGTCTTTCTTTCTTGTTCCTCCAGTTTTTTTCCTCCTTCAACTATTTCTTCTCCCACGAAATTGACTTACTCAAATTATAAATTTAGCAAACTCATATATAGCTATTGCAAAAAAAAAATCAATTTGCACCGAAGAGTGGTTGATACATCATGAAAATAAGGAGTTCTTTTGCAAAAGGAAACCATTGAGAGAAAAAAGGAGGTACAATGGCAAGTATAACAACGCTATATTAGCAATGCCACCTAAAATAATCGTTGGCATAGAAGAGATAAATGAGGAAAAAAGGGTTGCCTTATCTTAGTCAAGAGATGATCTCTTAGTGGAGAAGATACGACAATTATATATGTTATAGTACTAGTTGTCATATTTAGCTATATATGTTTCAATATTAATTTTAATCATCCCACATATCTAGGAGCATGCAAGCATTAATAGTTCGATTTAACACCAAGAGATAGTGTGTCTTTTTTAATGACATGTGTAGCTTAAGTACATGATCTAAAAGACTTGAGGCGATGATTAATTTTCCGCCAAATATAATACATTTGTGAGAGAAAAAAACATAAGAACTCCGATCCATTGATCAATGATCTGCATGTGTAAACAGTCTCCAACGGATTGGACTGACATAGCGCGTATTTAACAAGGTATGAACAATGACAAATAATAGTCATTCTACAAGATGAACCACATAGCTAACCTGAAATGGAGCATCCCACGGGTCATCACCATGCACCCACCGCCAGCTCAAGTGGGTCCTTACGTTATTTGCTTTCTCTTGTTTGCTTGTTGGATCTAGAGGTTCTTTTGTATTGACTCGAGTTATGTGTGGATATTGGTGGTGAATATAGTTGACTTGAGATCACCTCTTGGTTTGCCCCTTCCGTTCATCGTGCTCTTACTCGAATCCACCTCCAACCATGAAGACCGGCAATCCCTATGGCTTGCCCCGTATAGAAACCGTGTGTCACATTAGCTATGTGCCATGTGAGACAAAATCACGTAGATAGGTGGAATGTTGGTCGTTAGATTCGATCATCGATAGACAAGTTAGGGCATCTTTGATTCACATGATTCTAGAAACACATGAAATAAAAAGATTGCAAAGTTATGCCCGTTTCAATCATGCATGGTTTTTTGTTTGGTTGCATCGCCGAAAAAACACGGATTCTTTTCAGGAGTTTTTGTGTGGACGCAAGAATTCTTATGGAATGAATATGAATGAATCCTTGGTAAATATTCGTGTTGGATTCAATCCTACAAACTAAACGATCAACATGGAAAAAAAATCCCAAGGAGTAAAAGACTCCTTCGATTCAAATAGGCCCTCAACAATCAATACACAGCTGCTTCCAAGTCTTGGAACCCATTTTCCCCATGAGCACTGCAAGCCACAGAGAGGGCCACACAGCCGCAGCCCACGGAGAGGGGTCGGGAGTCGACGTAGCAGAGCCCCATCCCGCACAGCATTTTTTTAATTTGCGGGGATTTCTGGGGTGGTGGGCGCAAGATTTGTAACTGGATGGCGAAGTTTGTCTGGTGATAAAGATGGGGGCGACGAATCCGTCCATCGATCCAACGGTGTGCGCGTGTTGGCCCGGGCCCCGCCCGCCAGCGACCCACCACTGCACCCAGATGCCTTCCCCCCTCCCATCACCCGATGCCGTCTCCCAATCTCCCCCTCCCTTCCTCCCCCTACAACTACTACTACCCGCTCCCGCTGCCGCTCGCTCGCTGCTCTGCTCGCTCTCCTCCCTCCCCACCCCAACAATCTCCATCTCCTCCGTCTTCTTCCTCTCCCACCCCCGCCCCCCGACCCTGGATCCAAATCCCGACCCGCCCCAGACCCGGAACCGAGGCAAGCAAAAGCTTCCCGCAATTATTGGCTAGATAGAGAGGTAGCTCGCCGGGAGAGATCATGAAGCGAGAGTACCAGGACGCCGGAGGGAGCGGCGGCGGGGGCGGCATGAGCTCGTCCGAGGACAAGATGATGGTGTCGGCGGCGGCGGGGGAGGGGGAGGAGGTGGACGAGCTGCTGGCGGCGCTCGGGTACAAGGTGCGGGCCTCCGACATGGCGGACGTGGCGCAGAAGCTGGAGCAGCTGGAGATGGCCATGGGGATGGGCGGCGTGGGCGCCGGCGCCGCCCCCGACGACAGCTTCGCCACCCACCTCGCCACGGACACCGTGCACTACAACCCCACCGACCTGTCGTCATGGGTGGAGAGCATGCTGTCGGAGCTCAACGCGCCGCCGCCGCCCCTCCCGCCCGCCCCGCAGCTCAACGCCTCCACCTCCTCCACCGTCACGGGCAGCGGCAGCGGCTACTTCGACCTCCCGCCCTCCGTCGACTCCTCCAGCAGCATCTACGCGCTGCGGCCGATCCCCTCCCCGGCCGGCGCAGTCGCGCCGGCCGACCTGTCCGCCGACTCCGTGCGGGACCCCAAGCGGATGCGCACTGGCGGGAGCAGCACCTCGTCGTCGTCGTCCTCCTCGTCCTCTCTCGGCGGGGGCGCCAGGAGCTCTGTGGTGGAGGCTGCTCCGCCGGTCGCGGCCGCGGCCAACGCGACGCCCGCGCTTCCGGTCGTCGTGGTCGACACGCAGGAGGCCGGGATTCGGCTGGTGCACGCGCTGCTGGCCTGCGCTGAGGCCGTGCAGCAGGAGAACTTCTCTGCCGCGGAGGCGCTGGTGAAGCAGATACCCCTACTGGCCGCGTCCCAGGGCGGCGCGATGCGCAAGGTCGCCGCCTACTTCGGCGAGGCCCTCGCCCGCCGCGTCTTCCGCTTCCGCCCGCAGCCGGACAGCTCCCTCCTCGACGCCGCCTTCGCCGACCTCCTCCACGCGCACTTTTACGAGTCCTGCCCCTACCTCAAGTTCGCCCACTTCACCGCCAACCAGGCCATCCTGGAAGCGTTCGCCGGCTGCCGCCGCGTGCACGTCGTCGACTTCGGCATCAAGCAGGGGATGCAGTGGCCCGCCCTTCTCCAGGCCCTCGCGCTCCGTCCCGGCGGCCCTCCCTCGTTCCGCCTCACCGGCGTCGGCCCCCCGCAGCCGGACGAGACCGACGCCCTGCAGCAGGTGGGCTGGAAGCTCGCCCAGTTCGCGCACACCATCCGCGTCGACTTCCAGTACCGCGGCCTCGTCGCCGCCACGCTCGCGGACCTGGAGCCGTTCATGCTGCAGCCGGAGGGCGAGGAGGACCCGAACGAGGAGCCCGAGGTAATCGCCGTCAACTCAGTCTTCGAGATGCACCGGCTGCTGGCGCAGCCCGGCGCCCTGGAGAAGGTCCTGGGCACCGTGCGCGCCGTGCGGCCGAGGATCGTCACCGTGGTGGAGCAGGAGGCCAACCACAACTCCGGCACATTCCTGGACCGCTTCACCGAGTCTCTGCACTACTACTCCACCATGTTCGATTCTCTGGAGGGCGGCAGCTCCGGCGGCGGCCCATCCGAAGTCTCGTCGGGGGCCGCGGCCACTCCTGCCGCCGCCGGCACGGACCAGGTCATGTCCGAGGTGTACCTCGGCCGGCAGATCTGCAACGTGGTGGCCTGCGAGGGGGCGGAGCGCACCGAGCGCCACGAGACGCTGGGCCAGTGGCGGAACCGGCTGGGCAACGCCGGGTTCGAGACCGTCCACCTGGGCTCCAATGCCTACAAGCAGGCGAGCACGCTGCTGGCGCTCTTCGCCGGCGGCGACGGGTACAAGGTGGAGGAGAAGGAGGGCTGCCTGACGCTGGGGTGGCACACGCGCCCGCTGATCGCCACCTCGGCATGGCGCCTGGCCGCGCCGTGATCGCGAGTTTTGAACGCTGTAAGTACACATCGTGAGCATGGAGGACAACACAACCCCGGCGGCCGCCCCGGCTCTCCGGCGCACGCACGCACGCACGCACTTGAAGAAGAAGCTAAATGTCATGTCAGTGAGCGCTGAATTGCAGCGACCGGCTACGATCGATCGGGCTACAGGTGGTTCCGTCCGTCCGGCGTGAAGAGGTGGACGGACGACGAACTCCGGGCCGACCACCGGCATGTAGTAATGTAATCCCTTCTTCGTTCCCACTTCTCCACCGCCTCCATGATCACCCGTAAAACTCCCAAGCCCTATTATTACTACTACTACTATTATGTTTAAATGTCTATTATTGCTATGTGTAATTCCTCCAATCGCTCATATCAAAATAAGCGCGGGCCGGACTTTGTTAGCAGCTCCAATGAGAATGAAATGAATTTTGTACGCAAGGCACATCCAAAATCGAGCTGAGCTTTGTTATGTTCTTGATGTTCATGGTGTTCACTGCTCTTATGAATATGATGGCTTTGCTCTTGTAGTGTGCCATGGGATTCACATCACGGATTAGATTAGCCATCCTTTGCCGTCTTTGAGAGCTGGCCGAACGGAGTTTCCCGATCTAGGAATTGCTGCAAATGATGCGGCGTGTTGGAAAGATCTCGTGTAGTTTCCCCTGGGGTGCCCGGCTGGCTGTGTGGTCACCCCGCCGCTGGCTGTTTCCGATCTAAAAATGAACCTGCACGTTAGTTGGAGAGAGGGGCGCATCACCACCCACCAATCGGTCAAGGGTTCGGCCCTGCTGCCGTAGCAATCAGTTGATCAAAACCGAATACTGTTTCTGCACAACGGCCGGCCGCCTGAATGCCGCACAGCCATAGCAATCAGCTGGACGATCAAAGCTAAAGCTTTTGCCGCACCAACCGCTGCTGATCGGTGCACCTTGACCTTGGAAGTAATTAATCTGGAGAAGAATCGCCTTGTTAATCTGGAGTATTTAGCTGCACCGTGTAATCGTAATCTGGGGCGTCGAGGGTCGGGGAACAGTAACTTTTGCTGGATGGGGTTGGCGCAGAGGCGGGAGGAGCAGTGGAAACCTGAGAGGCCACTGCTGGGTGGAGTGGCGCAGCACAGTGGGGCGCATTGCCACTTCTGTTGATGATTTCCTTTCTCTCTCTCTGTACAGTGGCCAGCGAGGCCGGCCTATCGAAACTCACCGCGCCGCGCGGTAAAATGTTCGTTCGTTCGGTGGTGGGGGCTGGGTATGAGCTCCAGCACAGAGAACATTTAACCCGCGTGCATCACCGCCAGCCAGCCGGCCAGCCGCGTCGTGCCTTGTGTACCCACGTCCTCTGACAGCGGTAAAAAAAAACAAGGCGGTGTATGATGAATGGGCCGTGGAGATCTGCCGTGCGTTACCGGTGACGTCGGGCCTGCGAGCTTTTTATCTTAACCGGGCCCGAGGCGAGGCCCGGCGGCCAATGGGAGACCGCGGTAGAAGTTTGGGCGGGGGGAAAGGAAAGGAGGTGGGTGGCAGCAACAGCTGTCCAATCGGGATCAGGTGGCCGTGTCAGGGAGATGATGGTGGTGGGCCCCGGCCGTCGGCCTCTGCCCCTCCCTGTCGATCCCAGTCACACACACACAGCTAGCTAGCCATGGCTGGCTGGCTACTAGCAGCTCTGGGCCTCTGACTCGTCTCCTGCTCGGCCCGGGGACAGCCCGGTCCCACCCCCGATAAAGAAAACGGAAAAGGAGAGAGGGGAAATAGTTCTAGCGTGGGTGGGGGCCCCGCCCCGGCCCGGCCCGCGCTGCCGATCCGGCGCCGTGGGGCGCGAGTGTGACCCCCGTGCCGTGCCCGCGCACGCCTCGCCGTTCCCCGGTCGCCGGGTCAGCTCCGTCGCGCGCCGCGGCGGCGAGGTGTAGCCCGCCCCGCACTCGGCGGCGGCGCCCTGCTCGCCCCACATGCCCACGGACCACGCCGGTGACCTGACCCATCCAACAAATTCGTTGCTATCCGCCCGTCGCGGCCATGCCGAGGGATGGGCGGTTTTCCTATCCCGCGGTGCGCCACGAGGTCGGTCCTATCCGCCGGCCGGCGCCGTGGCGGGGGGGTGGACGCGCACCGGCGCATGGAATTTGTTGCGCTGGGCGCGGCGGGGGGACGTGTGAGCGCGTCCGTGCATGGGTGCGCGTGGGATTCCGTGAGGTTCCGCTGGCCATTGGCCACGCAGCTGCAAGGGAAGGGTGAGGTGGTGGTTGGGTGGGGGATCGATTCGGTGGATGTGACCCGGTGTGGTGGTGCGCGCACATGCGATGGGGTGGTGCGGGTCAGGGGCCTGGCTGGCTGGCTCATCGATCGGGTTGTGCTCGAACCACTGCAGGGGAAATGCGCAGGAGCCCGCGTCAACTCGGCCGTCACACCGATCACAGGATAAGGTTGACGGACGGACGAGATGTTTTTTCTTGTTCGATAAAGAAAGGGCGGCGTTAAAGCGATTGGACGCAGTGGCGTCAGGTCTATATAAAGAAGATTTTTTTTAACATTCGGAAAATGTGGGCTAGTACAAAAATATGTTTTCTTTGATTTGAAGGCACATAAATGTGGATTGACCTATTTATTGGAACTGGAATATTGATTAACTAATTTGTCGGGAGGGAAAGGGATGGCTTCTCCTCCTTCCTCAGTTTGGCAATTGAAATTTCGTAGGGGAGTGGAGTGTTATGCTTTGTCTTTTAGTTTCTCTTTGTGCTCTGTAGTAAG
Source organism: Aegilops umbellulata (assembly GCA_032464435.1). Lineage (NCBI taxonomy): Eukaryota > Viridiplantae > Streptophyta > Magnoliopsida > Poales > Poaceae > Aegilops > Aegilops umbellulata. The sequence goes on along the minus strand of CP136059.1, from coordinate 267,860,331 downwards.
ACATGGTGATTTCTTTTAATGGAAATCAGAGAGAATGCTCTCTTTTGTCAAAAAGAAAAGGATTAACTAATTTATTGGAACTGGACATGCTTACCCAGTGCGAATAATGCTGCTGCAACTACCGCCATTCTGATTTATGAGTCCCCTTGTATTTAAGGCAAAAAATTAAAAAGATAAGGTCGTATTTTGACTACAATTTCAACTAATAAAATAAAAGTAAAACATAGCAGAAACAATATTAAAAATTATGTTCAAATACGAATTTAACAATATAATTTTTGCAAACACGCATTAACATTTTGTCAAGATTTGTCACAAAATACGAAAGACCAATAAACCAATACGGTGTCAGTATATGGGAGAGTTTTTTTTATTTCGAGAAAATTTTCGATCTATTCATCAACTGTCAAGGTAGTACAAAGAGCACTAGAAGTAAAATTTACATCCAGGTCCGTAGACCACCTAGCGACGACTACAAGCATTGGAGCGAGCCGAAGGCGCGTCGCCGTCATCGCTCCTCCCTTGTCGGAGCCGGACAAACATTGTTGTACTAGACAGTAGGGAAGTCGTCGTGCTAAGACCCCATAAGACCAGCGCACCAGAACAACAACCGCCGCCGATGAAGAGAAGCATAGACCGGAAGGATCCAAACTGCAAATACACAAACGTAGACGAACAAAGACCGGATCCAGCCGAATCCACCGAAGACAAACGCCGACAGGATCCCACGAGATTCGTCGAAGACAAACCTCCACACGCCTTCCGACGATGCTTGAAACATCACCGGGACGGGGGCTAGACGGAGAGGACCTTATTCCATCTTAAGGAAGCTACCACCGCCTCGTCTTCTTGAGCATGACACAAACCCTAAAAAAACTCAGAAAAACATTTAAAAACGGAGCCCTCCCGCCGGCAAGGGCCGGGATCCACCGTGCCTTCATGGTCCAAGGACCATAGGAGATGAGGCGGGCCGGCGGGAGGCAAGGAAACCCTAGATGGGAGTTTCTCACGTGGGCAGGAGCGAAGGGCGCAGTATATGGGAGAGTTTACAGGCAGAGAATAAATATTCTTTGAGTTGGGTATGCATGCTTAATACAGAGAGAACTCGGCACGCTAGCTAGTAAGAAAAAATGAAGGAAACAGAAGATCGTCATGAACATATGCGTACAGAGAGAAGTGATATCGATCTCTCCTTCTCCGAGAGATTGGTCGAACAACAAGTTTTCGTATATCTATCCAACGCTACTGGCTACATATATACAATATAAGATCACTTACAATATAACCCCCCAATTATATATGAACTCATGGACCATATGGTATTCTCCATCTTTATCGATTACGTGGCCAAGAAAGAATGCCGCCAATTCCTCTTGAATTGCTCGCATGTGATCTGGTGGTAGGAGTTCATCCCGCATCCGAAACATCTAATTTGAAGTAGGGGGTCAATACACACACACACACACACACACACACACACACACACACACACATATGAATGAATGAAACTCAACACAAATGATGGTAATAAAATAAAATTGTGTATATTATTGCTTACGCACTTCATATTGTTTTTTAGAGTAGCCCCGCTCACAGGTCGTGTTGCGGATTGACTCGCAAACATAGTATCCACAGTAATTATTCCTGGCTTCCTGCCACAACCACTTTACAAGAAATAAAGGTCAATCAAACTGATAAGCAAGCATGTTAAATGGTATTGATGAAACTAGCGCTTGAATCACTAGGATATGCGCGGAACATGCTAGTAGTACTTACTTTCGGGTGTTTAAATTGCAGCTTCATCGGCAGTCCCGGAGCTTTTGAGGTGAATTTTTTCCAAACCCTGCCACACAAAGAAAACAATTACCTGATATCAGGAAATGAACAAAGTTGCCGATATGGTGCGATAATGATCGATTTAACTTACTTCTCGAGCATTTCAGCCATGTCCGCATACTCCTGGAGATCTTTTCGTCTCGAGTCTAAGACGGTTCCTAGTCCCTGCTCAAGCTTAATCTCTAGGAGAATATAGTGGAACCTGCGCACGCATGCATAACTCATCAGTTACATTACTATAACCTCGACTAATAAGGGAAACCGAAGATGCACAAGACAATAACACTCACTTGAAGTTGTAAGGAAAGAGTATTATAGCTTTGTTTTGATTTAATACCAACGATCGTAGCAAGTTGTCCTCGTATCTTTGGTCTGAAATTCAACCGTATATGCATCTATGAGATTTGTGTTAATGAACCCAATATCACCGATTTGTCTTTTCTTCAATTCGACGATCTTCAATCTGCATAATATAGTGAGGATAATTATATATACATGCAATGAAAGAGCTGACCTTTATATAGACTTAATGACAGAAGTAGTACTTATAGACAGTAGCAAGTGACCGTTAATTTATCAAGGGCCTTTTGATTGAAAAACTGGAAGAACTCCTCAAATGGAACATTCAACAGATCAATTCCAACGAGGTCATGCTCCTCTTTAACTCTCAGCGTCAAAGTATTCATCCCCCCAGACGCTCTGCAGGTTTTGATTTACCAATCAGGGAATCTTCGCATCATCGTTGTTAGAGATCTTTCATCTTTGACGAGAGGCTTCCCGTAATGGTATCTGTGTTCGTCCACCTCCAAGAAATCATAATGTACATTGCCGGGCAGGTAATCTACAAGATTGGTATAACCGGGCACCATCCTCGGATCATTAGTGATACGTCTCCAACGTATCTACTTTTATATTATTTTTGGGACTAACCTATTAAGCGGAGGCCCAGCCCAAATTGCTGTTTTCTTGCCTATTTCAGTGTTTCGAAGAAAAGGAATATCAAACGGAGTCCAAACGGAATGAAACCTTCGGGAGACTTATTTTTAGAACGGAAGCAATCCAGGAGACTTGGAGTAGACGTCAGGGAAGCTTCGAGGAAGCCACGAGGCAGGGAGGCGCGCCCCCACCCTCGTGGGCCCCTCGTGGCTCCCCTGACCGACTTCTTTCGCCTATATATATATATCCATATACCCTAAAACATCGGGGAGCAGAATAGATCGGGAGTTCCACCGCCACAAGCCACTGTAGCCACCAAAAACCAATCGGGACCCTGTTCCGGCAACCTACCGGAGGGGGGAACCCTCGCCGATGGCCATATTCATCATCCCAGCGCTCTCCATGACGAGGAGGGAGTAGTTCACCCTCGGGGCTGAGGGTATGTACCAGTAGCTATGTGTTTGATCTCTCTCTCTCCCTCTCTCTCTCTCTCTCTCTCTCGTGTTCTTGAGGTGGTACAATCTTGATGTATCACGAGCTTTGCTATTATAGTTGGATCTTATGATGTTTCTCCCCCTCTACTCTCTTGTAATGGATTGAGTTTTCCCTTTGAAGTGATCTTATCGGATTGAGTCTTTAAGGATTTGAGAACACTTTATGTATGTCTTGCATGTGCTTACCGGTGGTGACACTGGGATATTCACGTGATCCACTTGATGTATGTTTTGGTGATCAACTTGCGGGTTCCGTTTGTGAACTTATGCATAGGGGTTGGCACACGTTTTCGTCTTGACTCTCCGGTAGAAACTTTGGGGCACTCTTTGAAGTTCTGTGTGTTAGTTGAATAGATGAATCAGAGATTGTGTGATGTATATCGTATAATCATACCCACGGATACTCGACATGACATTGGAGTATCTAGGTGACATTAGGGTTTTGGTTGATTTGTGTCTTAAGGTGTTATTCTAGTATGAACTCTATGATAGATCGATCCGAAAGAATAACTTTGAGGTGGTTTCGTACCCTACAATAATCTCTTCGTTTGTTCTCCGCTATTATTGACTTTGGAGTGACTCTTTGTTGCATGTTGAGGGATAGTTATGTGATCCAACTATGTTATTATTGTTGAGATAACTTGCACTAGTGAAAGTATGAACCCTAGGCCTTGTTTCCTAGCATTGTAATACCGTTTTCGCTCACTTTTATCACTTGCTACCTTGCTGTTTTTATATTTTCAGATTACAAAAACCTATATCTACCATCCATATTGCACTTGTATCACCATCTCTTTGCCGAACTAGTGCACCTATACAATTTACCATTGTATTGGGTGTGTTGGGACACAAGAGACTCTTTGTTATTTGGTTGCAGGGTTGCTTGAAAGAGACCATCTTCATCCTACGCCTCCCACGGATTGATAAACCTTAGGTCATCCACTCAAGGGAAATTTGCTACTGTCCTACAAACCTCTGCACTTGGAGGCCCAACAACGTCTATAAGAAGAAGGTTGTGTAGTAGACATCAATTAGTGATGATATCACTAGACACCTTGAGCGGGGGGCATGATTGGTTCGCTTGTTCGCCGAGCTGGGCAATTTTTTTCCCAGCTCGTCGTTCTGCTAACCTTTGATCACTGATAGTACTTCCGACCGCTCCGCTTTGATATATGACCTTTCAATAATGCGCTCATAGTTGCCTTTCGGTGGAGACTTTGGTGGTTTCTTCAGGGCATCTAGAGTGTGCTTCGCTTTCACCGGATCTATCTTCTCCTCCCGAGGTGGATGTTTCTTTGCTTTCACCGCTTGAAAGAATTACCTCACTTCGGCTTCCACGATCTTCTTGTTTTCCTCCACGGTCCTCTCGTATGGTAGCTTCTCTAGAGGCTTGAGAGATGGACCAAATCTGTATTGCCTCCCGCCTCTGGCTGTACTGCTAGACGTCGGAGCAGACGGAGCGGCTGCGACTGTCTTCTTCCCTTGCTTACGAGGCGGAGGAGAAGGACTACGACGCGCCGGAGAAGCCGGAGCGGCGGCGGGTCTCTTCCGCCCTTGCTACGAGGCGGAGAAGGAGGAGGCTGGCTGCTCGGGCGCGCCGGCGCAGGCGGAGAAGGAGGCGAAGTGCCGCCACGCGCCGGAGAAGAAGGCTGAGTACCCTAATCACTCGCCGGAGGAGGAGGCAGAGGACAAGGCGGAGTGCCCTGACTCGCCGGAGGAGGAGGAGGCGGAGGCTTCCGGTTCGGATGGTTGATGAGCTCCTTCCGCCAGAGGCATGGAGTCTTCAGAGAAGAACCTAGCCGAGTCTCCCCTTCACCCATAGGGTGGTCAAGCTTGAGGTCCTCAAATCCGTCCGTTATTTCATCCACCATCACCCTAGCATATCCTTCTGGAATCGGCCGACAGTGAAAAGTTGCGCCAGGTTCAGGAGGCAATAGAGCCAACAGCCGTCTTGACTTCCAATTTCATCCATTGTGTCATAAGGTGGCAATGTTGAGACTCCATGATAGCACCCACGGGGTAGCTAGCAGGAGCCGTGAAGACAGGCTCCTGAAGCAGCTCAGTGGAAGCCACGCTGCTTCTTCGCTGAAATGGTGGGGTAGCTTCGGCAGGTCGCTTGCTGCGAACTACTTCTCATTCCTCTATCGCTTATACCCTTGCGTGCAGTGCCTGCAGTTGGGTCTGCTACACTTTCTTCCTCCTCTCCTGGCATTTGTAACCGCCTGCATCCGGAAACCCATCCTTCCATGGAACGGAGCCTGGCGTGCGTCGTGTCCGTCCAGGGTGCTCAGGATTCCCGAGGGCCATTGTGAGCTCATCTTTCTCTCTGTCTGGAACGGAAGTCCCTTGCTGCGCTGCATCGATATACTGCTGAAGCTTCGTGACGGGTATTCGCAGTTGCTCGTTCGTCCAAACGCACTTCCCTGTTACAGGGTCCAAGGTTCCGCCAACCTCGAAGAACCAAGTCCGACAACGGTCTGGCTAGTTCAATGTCTCTGGTTCGACCCCTTTATCAACCAGGTCATTCTCAGCCTTGGCCACAACGGCCGGGATTTGAGGTAGCCACCTGACCCTGTGCGATGGTGAAGCTTCTTCGCAGCATTTTTCTTGTTTGTCGCTGACATCTTGTTACTCTTGTCCGATGTCTTGTGGGCCACAAATGCGGGCCAGTGATCTCTGATTTTCTCATACTGGCCGGTAAATTCTGGTGTCTCTTCTTTGTCGACAAACGATGTTTTCAGCTCATTCTTCCACCTCCTGAATAGTTCTGCCATCTTCTTAAGAGCATGAGACTTGATCAATTGCTCTTTAACTAGCTTCTCCGGATCCTCCTCTGGCGGTAGGGTGAAATTTGCCTTCAGCGCGGTCCAAAGATCATCTTCATGCATATCGTTGACATAAGACACCTCAGGGTCTTCCTTCTTAGCCGGCTTACACCATTGGTGGATGCTGATCGGGATCTTGTCCCTAACAAGAACCCCAGACTGAGCAGCAAATGCTTCCTTTGTCCGGATGGGTTCAATCGGTTGGCCATCGCACGCGATTGCTGTGATCTCAAACCTTTAATCCGAGCGCAACTTTTTCTTTGGGCCTCGTCTCTTTACCGAAGTTGTGCTCGATCCGGAGGGCTAGAAAAAAGAAGAAAGACGAGAGTTAATCTCTATTGGCAAGTTTAATAGTAACATATATGTCTTCTATTTCAGCGGGTGCTATATCCTTCATAATTTCTTGATATAAGGTCAAAGGAATAGCACTCACGCTAGCACCTATGTCACATAAGCCATGATAACAGCGATCTCCTATTTTAACTGAGACAATAGGCATGCCAACAATAGGTCTATGTTTATCTTTTTCATAGGGTTTGGCAATTGTAGCAGGCTCATCACAGAAGTAAATAACATGCCCATCTAAATTTTCTACCAGGAGATCTTTAACCATAGCAACACTAGGTTCTACTCTGATTTGTTCAGCAGGCTTAGGTGCTCTAATATAACTTCTGATCTTTAACCATCTAACTCTAGCATGTTCCTTGATCCTAACAGGGAAGGGTGGTTTTTCAATATAAGCAGTAAGAACAACTGGATCAACATTGTAAATGATAGTTTCATCTTTAGCTATTACCAGTTCTTTAATTTTTTCTTTAATAGGTGGGTGATATTTAAACCACTTCTCCTTAGGGAGATCAACATGAGTAGCAAATGATTCACAAAAAGAGGCTACTATCTTAGAGTCAAGTCCATATTTAGTGCTAAACTTTTGAAAAGCATAGGTATTCATAAAAGATTTAACACAATCATACTTAAGATTAATACCTCACTCTTTACCTTCGCCTAGTTCCCAATCTCCATAGTTGCGTTTAATTCTTTCTAAAAGATCCCACCTGAATTCAATAGTCTTCTTCATAAAAGAACAAGTACAAGAAGTATCAAGCATGGATTGATCATCACGAGAAATTCGAGCATAATTTTTTTGAATGATAATCTCTCTGGAGAGCTCATGATTGGGGCATGAATATAACAAACTTAAGCCTCCCCCAAGCTAGAGCGATAATTTCCCCTTCACGAGGACAAAAATTATATATATAATTCTGATCACGATGAACTAGATGCATATGATAATGTTTTGTTGAAATTCTAATTTCAACCGATTCCAAGTCCATGATCCAATATCAACGCATAGCCCATACCATGCCAATGCTTTTCCCATCGAAGATAAAGGGAAAACCTTCTGATACGTCTCCGTCGTATGTACTTTTCCAAACACTTTTGCCCTTGTTTTGGACTCTAACTTGCATGATTTGAATGGAACTAACCCGGACTGACGCTGTTTTAAGCAGAATTGCCATGATGTTGTTTTATGTGCAGAAAACAAAAGTTCTCGGAATGATCTGAAACTCCACGGAACATCTAGTTAAAAAAAATCCTTGCCAAAGATGAAGACCAGGGGGCCCACATCCTATCCACGAGGGTGGGGGGCGCGCCCCCTAGGGGGGCGCGCCCCCTACCTCATGGGCCCCCTGGAGCTCCTCCGACGCCAACTCCAACTCTATATATTTGCTTTCCGGGAGAAAAAAAGGAGAAGAAATAATCGCGTTTTACGATACGGAGCCGCCGCCAAGCCCTAAAACTGATGGGGAACGTAGTAATTTCAAAAAAAATTCCTACGCACACGCAAGATCATGGTGATGCATAGCAACGAGAGGGGAGAGAGTTGTCTACGTACCCTCGTGGACCGAAAGCGGAAGCGTTATGACAACGCGGTTGATGTAGTCGTACGTCTTCACGGCCCGACCGATCAAGCACCGAAACTACGGCACCTCCGAGTTCTAGCACACGTTCAGCTCGATGACGATCCCAGGACTCCGATCCAGCAAAGTGTCGGGGAAGAGTTCTGTCAGCACGACGGCGTGGTGAGGATCTTGATGTTCTACCGTCGCAGGGCTTCGCCTAAGCACCGCTACAATATTATCGAGGATTATGGTGGAGGGGGGGGGGCACCGCACACGACTAAGAGAACGATCACGAAGATCAACTTGTGTCTAGAGGTGCCCCCCTGCCCCCGTATATAAAGGAGCAAGGGTGGAGGCCGGCCGGCCCTTGTGGGCGCGCCAAGGAGGAGTCCTCCTCCTCCTAGTAGGAGTAGGACTCCCCTCTTTCCTACTCCTACTAGGAGGGGGAAAGGAAGGGGGAGAGGGAGAAGGAAAGGGGGGCGCCGCCCCCCTCTCCTAGTCCAATTCGGACCAGAGGGGGAGGGGGCACACGGCCCATCCCGGCCGCCCCTCTCTCTCTCCACTAGGGCCCATAAGGCCCATTACTTCTCCCGGGGGGTTCCGGTAACCCTCCGGCACTCCGGTTTTCTCCGAAATCACCCGAAACACTTCTGGTGTCCGAATATAGCCGTCCAATATATCGATCTTTATGTCTCGACCATTTCGAGACTCCTCGTCATGTCCGTGATCACATCCGGGACTCCAAACAAACTTCGGTACATCAAAATTTATAAACTCATAATGAAACTGTCATCGCAACGTTAAGCGTGCGGACCCTACGGGTTCGAGAACAATGTAGACATGACCGAGACATGTCTCTGGTCAATAACCAATAGCGGAACCTGGATGCTCATATTGGCTCCTACATATTCTATGAAGATCTTTATCGGTCAGACCGCATAACAACATACGTTGTTCCCTTTGTCATCGGTATGTTACTTGCCCGAGATTCGATCGTCGGTATCTCAATACCTAGTTCAATCTCGTTACCGGCAAGTCTCTTTACTCGTTTCTGTAATACATCATCTCGCAACTAACTCATTAGTAGCAATGCTTGCAAGGCTTATGTGATGTGCATTACCGAGAGGGCCTAGAGATACCTCTCCGACAATCGGAGTGACAAATCCTAATCTCGAAATACGCCAACCCAACATGTACCTTTGGAGACACCTGTAGAGATCCTTTATAATCACCCAGTTATGTTGTGACGTTTGGTAGCACACAAAGTGTTCCTCCGGCAAACGGGAGTTGCATAATCTCATAGTCATAGGAACATGTATAAGTCATGAAGAAAGCAATAGCAACATACTAAACGATCGGGTGCTAAGCTAATGGAATGGGTCATGTCAATCACATCATTCTCCTAATGATGTGATCCCGTTAATCAAATAACAACTCTTTTGTTCATGGTTAGGAAACATAACCATCTTCGATTAACGAGCTAGTCAAGTAGAGGCATACTAGTGACACTCTGTTTGTCTATGTATTCACATTTGTATTATGTTTCCGGTTAATACAATTCTAGCATGAATAATAAACATTTATCATGATATAAGGAAATAAATAATAACTTTATTATTGCCTCTAGGGCATATTTACTTCAAAAACCTCTCAGGAGGGCTGATCTGGAGTCCGTTCAGGGCTCCGGAGAGGGGGATTCGTCGCCGTCGTCATCATCAACCATCCTCCATCACCAATTTCATGATGCTCACCGCCGTGCGTGAGTAATTCCATCGTAGGCTTGCTGGACGGTGATGGGTTGGATGAGATCTATCATGTAATCGAGTTAGTTTTGTTAGGGTTTGATCCCTAGTATCCACTATGTTCTGAGATTGATGTTGCTATGACTTTGCTATGCTCAATGCTTGTCACTAGGGCCCGAGTGCCATGATTTCAGATCTGAACCTATTATGTTTTCATGAATATATGTGAGTTCTTGATCCTATCTTGCAAGTCTATAGTCACCTACTATGTGTTATGATCCGGCAACCCTGAAGTGACAATAATCGGGAACACTCCCGGTGATGACCATAGTTTGAGGAGTTCATGTATTCACTATGTGCTAATGCTTTGTTCCGGTTCTCTATTAAAAGGAGGCATTAATATCCCTTAGTTTCCATTAGGACCCCGCTACCACGGGACGGTAGGACAAAAGATGTCATGCAAGTTCTTTTCCATAAGCACGTATGACTTTATTCGGAATACATGCCTACATTACATTGATGAATTGGAGCTAGTTCTATGTCACCCTATGTTATGACTGTTACATGATGAACCGCATCCGGCATAATTATCCATCACCGATCCAATGCCTACGAGCTTTCCATATACTGGTTCTCGCTTATTTACTTTCCCGTTGCTACTGTTACAGTTACTACAAAACACCAAAAATATTACTTTTGCTTTCATTACTCTTTTGTTACCGTTACCACTACTATCATATTGCTTTGCTACTAAATACTTTGCTGCAGATATTAAGTTATCCAGGTGTGGTTGAATTGACAACTCAACTGCTAATACTTGAGAATATTCTTTGTCTCCCCTTGTGTCGAACCAATAAATTTGGGTTGAATACTCTACCCTCGAAAGCTGTTGCGATCCCCTACACTTGTGGGTTATCAAGACAAATTCTGGCGCCGTTGCCGGGGAGCATAGCTCTATTCTTTGAGTCACTTGGGATTTATATCTGCTGGACACTATGAAGAACTTGAAAGACGCTAAGACAACAATTTATCCCTCAACTACGAGGGGAGGTAAGGAACTGCCATCTAGCTCTGCACTTGATTCACCTTCTGTTATGAGTAAGCTTGCGACACCTAAACCTGCTTCTGCTATTCGTTCTGATATGTCGCATGTTATTGATGATGCCACTTCTGCTATGCATGATACTTATGATGAAACTACTTCTATGCTTGATACTACTATGCCCCTTAGTGAATTTCTTGATGAACAAATTGCTAGGGCTAGAGAGAAAGAAATTATTGATACTGATTATATTGATGAAAGTGATGATGAAGATAGGCATGTTATTCCTGAGGGTTATGTTTTTGATAAAGAAGCTTCTCAACTATTTTAGCTAGCAAAGATAGTCATGAACTCAAGATGCCATTAATTAAATGGAACAAGGAATCTCTTAGAGATAGAATGAAACCTGACCCTGTTTTTGCTACTTCACCTATCTGTGTTGCCGATAAGGATTATGAATTCTCTGTTGATCCTGATATAATTACTTTGGTTGAATCTGATCCTTTTCATGGCTTTGAATCTGAAACTGTTGTGGCACATATTACTAAATTAAATGATATAGCCACCCTGTTCACTAATGATGAGAGATCTCGCTACTTTTATATCCTTAAAATATTTCCATTCTCATTAAAATGTGATGCTAAGATATGGTTTAATTCTCTTGATCCTGGTTGTGTGCGTAGTCCCCAGGATATGATTTATTACTTCTTTGCTAAATATTTCCCTGCTCATAAGAAACAAGCTGCTTTAAAGGAAATATACAACTTTGTGCAAATTGAAGAAGAGAGTCTCCCACAAGCTTGGGGGAGGCTTCTCAAGTTACTTAATGCTTTTCCTGATCATCCTCTTAAGAAAAATGAAATACTTGATATCTTTTATAATGGACTAACCGATGCTTCCAGAGATTACCTGGATAGTTGTGCTGGTTCTCTTTTCAGGGAAAGAACACCGGATGAAGCTCAAATTCTATTGAATAATATGTTGACAAATGGAAATAATTGGGCACCTCCTGAGCCAGCTTCTGAGCCAGCTCCTGCTCCAATTACCGAGCCTATTCCTAAACCAACTCTAAGGAAGAGAGGTGTTCTATTTCTCAGTCCCAAAGATATGCAAGACGCAAAGAAATCTATGAAAAAAAAGGCATTAAGGCTGAAGATGTTAAGAATTTACCTCCTATTGAAGAAATACATGGTCTTAATTTACCGCATGTTGAAGAAACATATGATCTTGATCCATTACCTGTTGAAGAACCTCCAGATCTTGATATCCCGACATAGGTAGTAAAGGTAAATTCTCTTTATAGATTTGATGAAGCTGATATTCCTCATTATAAGTCTGCTAGACAATGCTTTGACGAGTTTGATAATTTTATTGTCAAACAAGAAAACTTCAATGCTTATTTTGGTAGACAATTGAAATACGATTTCGATATGATTAAACACTTGGGTGATTATATGGCTGATGTTAGATGTGAACTTAAACTTGTTAGCAAACATGCTTCTATGGTCACCACTCAAGTAGAACAAGTACTTAAGGCTCAAAATGAATTTCTCAATGAAATGAATAGTAAGAAAAATGATTATGCTATTAGAGTGGCTACTAGAACTGGTAGAATGACTCAGGAACCTTTGTATCCTAAAGGCCACCCTAAGAGAATTGAGCAAGATTCTCAGAGAAATAATATTGATACACCTAGTTCTTCTAAAAGGAAGAAAAAGAAAAATGATAGGACTTTGCAAACTTCTAGTGAACCTATTGCTGAACCACCTGAGAATCCAAATGATATATCTATTTCTGATGCTGAAACACAATCTGGTAATGAACATCAACCTAATGAAAATGTTAATGATGATGTTCATGATGATACTCAACCTATTAATGATAATGATGTAGAAATTGAACCTGCTGTTGATCTTGATAACCCCAATCAAAGAATCAACGTTATGATAAGAGAGACTTTGTTGCTGGGAAACATGGTAAAGAAAGGGAACCTTGGGTTCAAAAACTCATGCCTTTTCCTCCGAAACCATCCAAGAAAAAGGATGATGAGGATTTTGAGCGCTTTGCTGAAATGATTAGACCTATCTTTTTGCGTATGCGATTAACTGATATGCTCAAAATGAATCCTTATGCTAAGTACATGAAAGATATTGTTACAAATAAGAGAAAGATACCGAAAGCTGAAATTTCCACCATGCTTGCTAATTATACTTTTAAGGGTGGAATACCAAAGAAACTTGGAGATCCAGGACTACCTACTATACCATGCTCCATTAAAAGAAACTATGTTAAAACTGCTTTATGTGATCTTGGAGCCGATGTTAGTGTTATGCCTCTCTCTTTATATCGTAGACTTGATTTGAATAAATTGACACCTACTGAAATATCTTTGCAAATGGCTGATAAATCAACTGCTATACATGTCGGTATTTGTGAGGATGTGCCTGTTGTGGTTGCAAACGTTACTATTTTAACGGACTTTGTCATTCTTGATATTGCCAAGGATGATAGTATGTCTATTATTCTTGGAAGACATTTTCTGAATACTGCAGGGGCTGTTATTGATTGCACCAAAGGCAATGTCACTTTTCATGTTAAAGGTAATGAGCATACGGTACACTTTCCGAGGAAACAACCTCAAGTTCATAGTATCAACTCTATTGGAAAAATTCCATCGATTATTTTTGGAGGTTTTGAATTTCCTATTCCTACTGTCAAGAATAAATATGATATTCTTATTATAGGGGATGTGCATATCCCCGTTGAGGTAACTTAGTGTTATTCGAAATTTCTCCGGTTCCATGTTATTTGGAATGAGTTTGTTAACAAGACCTGATCAACCTTGTTAGTGGATTCCTTTTGATGAGCATGAGATGGATGAAACTAGAAGGCACAACCTTCTGTACCCTCTTTCTACTTTCTGTTATTTAGTTGAAATAAAGTAAAAATAGTATTTTTCTGTTTGTTTCCTAATTTATCCGTGCAATATAAAAATATCCCGAAAATAAAAGTCCTCCAAATGCCATGCCAATTTAATATGATTTTTTCAGGAATATTTGAGGATTTATGGTACTGAAAACACCGCGGGGGGAGTTGCCACCTGGCCACGAGGGTGGAGGGCGCCCTGCCCCTAGGGCGCGCCCCCTGCCTCGTGGGCCCATGGTGGCCCTCCTCCACTTATTCCTGCACCCATCCTCTTCTTCTTCCTCCCACAAACACGAATAACCAGCTCAAGCACGAGTTCTAGCTCACTTTGCTGCGATTTTCGATCTCCTTGCTCAAAGCACCTCTCACAAAACTGCTTGGGGAGATCGTTCCTTGGTATGTGACTCCTCCATTGGTCCAATTAGTTTTTGTTCTAGTGCTTTATTCATTGCAAATTTGTGCTGCATAGGTGACCATGTTCTTGAGCTTGCATGTCAAATTTATATGGTTACAAGTAATTCTAATGCTTGATATAGGCTCTAGGCACTTGTAGGAGTAGTTTCTATCAATTTTGTTGAGCTTGGCTCACTTTTGTTTGAAGTTACTAAAAATTTCAGAATATTTCAGAAAATAATGAAGAGACTTCTGAGGGGCTCATTGAGCCGAAGCTCGAAGGAAAAGAAAAATGAAGAAGCACAGAGGCCCAAATATAATTTGCCTCGTACCGCGGAGGTCCGGCCATGTGAATGGCCTTCCGATGACGTCTTGAAACAAGCCGGGATTTATGAGGATTTCTATTCATTGGTTGAAAATGCTGGCTTTACATATTTACAACAACAAGAGCAAATAGAGTTTGTAAAAGTTTTTCTTTCTCTTTCAGTTTATCAACTGAATTGCTTGAGCACAAGCAATGGTTTAAGCTTGGGGGAGTTGATACGTCTCCGTCGTATCTACTTTTCCAAACACTTTTGCCCTTGTTTTGGACTCTAACTTGCATGATTTGAATGGGACTAACCCGGACTGACGCTGTTTTCAACAGAATTGCCATGATGTTGTTTTATGTGCAGAAAACAAAAGTTCTCGGAATGACCTGAAACTCCACGGAACATCTAGTTAAAAATAATAAAAAATTCTTGCCAAAGATGAAGACCAGTGGGCCCACACCCTGTCCACGAGGGTGGGGGCACCCCCCTAGGGTGCGCCCCCTACCTCGCGGGCCCCATGGAGCTCCTCCGACGCCAACACCAACTCTATATATTTGCTTTCGAGGAGAAAAAAAGGGAGAAGAAATAATCGCGTTTTACGATACGAAGCCGCCGCCAAGCCCTAAAACCTCTCGGGAGGGCTGATCTGGAGTCCGTTCGGGGCTCCAGAGAGGGGGATTCGTCGTCGTCGTCATCATCAACCATCCTCCATCACCAATTTCATGATGCTCACCATCGTGCGTGAGTAATTCCATCATAGGCTTGCTGGACGGTGATGGGTTAGATGAGATCTATCATGTAATCGAGTTAGTTTTGTTAGGGTTTGATCCCTAGTATCCACTATGTTCTGAGATTGATGTTGTTATGACTTTGCTATGCTTAATGCTTGTCACTAGGGCCTGAGTGCCATGATTTTAGATCTGAACCTATTATGTTTTCATGAATATATGTGAGTTCTTGATCCTATCTTGCAAGTCTTGTCGGATTTCGGGTTCCGGCAGACCCTTAAGGTTCGAACTCTGGGGTGCACGCGGAGATTATGCCCTCTACCTCTACGTCTCGCAAAGATCTAACTACTGAAAGAACAACACGAGAGACACAGGGTTTATACTGGTTCGGGCCACCGATGTGGTGTAATACCCTACTCCAGTGTGGTGGGTGGATTGCCTCTTGGGCTGGTGATCATGAACAATACAAGGAAGAACGGCCTCGCGAGGGCCTGTTCTAGCTGGGGCGATGAACTGCTAGGGGAGTTCAGCCGCCCTTCTCTCTCTCTCTCTCTAGATTGCTAGCTGCTCGTTTTCAGATACCAGATGCCTCTACCCTGGGGGTGGCTAGTCCTATTTATAGGCACAGGCCGTGGGCCTCTTCCCAAATATTGAGCGGGAAGGGCGCCAACAATCGGCCAATTCAAAGGGGAACATCCAGTACACTTATCTTGACTAAAGTTGGTCCTCGCCTGCCAAAGGCCCTGTGGTGACGCTGTTCTGGGCTCCACGATGACCTCCTTCCCACCGTTGGACTGGTCTTGGTCTCGTTGCACCGAAATGGATGCCTTTGCTTGATCCTCTCACCTGCGCTTGCCCCCTTTGCACCAAAGAGGAAAGGGAGGACACTGCGCAGGCTGGCGCCCTCCTGGCACCCTTGGTCGTCATGGCTTGCGTCATGGGGCACCTCGTGAGGTACCCTGCCTTGATCTCTCCGCCTCCTCGTGAGCCAGCCTGATGAGGCCGCGCCTGAGGAAGCGCCGTGTCGTCCGCCCCGCGAGGCTTGGCCCCTCGCGAGGGTCTTGGGTCTTGTGTTGATGAAGATGGGCCGTGCTGGGCCCCCTTTGAGCCACGCCGCAGGCCGCAGGTAGGCAAGTCTGGGGACCCCCGTTCCCAGAACGCCGACAGTAGCCCCCGGCCCCAAGGCGCGCTCGGACTTGGCCGTGCTGAGAGGCGAAATGGCAAGGGCGAAGCGCCACGGGCCCTAACAACCTGCGGCCTTGGGCGCCGCGTGGCGGTTGATTGGATGCGAGCGCCTCCACAACCGCGCAGGTTATTAAAGGCGCGGCGTCTGCCCAGGATTTCCTCTTCTCTTTCTCCGGTCGCTGCTCAGATCCCCTTTCTTGCGCCTCTCCTTCCTTCCTCCAAACTCCTAGATCCGCTCCTCTCGTGTGACCTAGGAAGACATGGCGCCGCGTCAGCCTCTGGCCGAAGCTTGGTTCTCACTTGCTCTGGACTTGCCCAATGTGTCGGAGGCGAGCCTTGCCCGGCTGCGCCGGATGGCGGCGGCGCAGGGCATCGATGGGGCGCAGGTGTTCAAGGTCGGCTCCGCCACCCCCGAGGGCCGAGGGAGCACCTTCTACCCTCTCTTCATAAGCTCCATTACTGCGGGTCTGGTGCCTCCTTTCTCTGAGTTCTTCCTTTCTGTCCTCCGCTATTACAACTTACAAGCTCTGCATCTCCACCCCAACTCCATCCTTCTTCTGGCGATCTTCGCCTACTACTGCGAGGCTCATGTGGGGGTGCAGCCCTGAGTGGCCTTGCTGTGCCACTACTTCTCCCTCCGTGTCACCCGCGGTTCTCCTTTCGCATGCGCGAGCTTCGTCGCGTACGGCGGCGCCATTGCCATTTCGAATCCCGGGAAGAGGATTGAGGGCTTCAGGAGCAAGTGGGTCTTGGTAGATGCCGGGCGCATCCACCCTCGGCTGATCCTGCCCGCGGAGCAACCTGCGAGCTCCAACGACTGGTGCCGAGCGGAGCTCACGGACCCTCGTGCGAAGCTGGTACTGGAGAAGATGGACGCGGACCTGAAGCCGGCCAGCACGGCGGCGGCGAAGCTGACCGGCGCGTCGCTGCTCACGGAGTTCTTGGAGCACCAATCGGCTCCGCTTCGGCAGTACTCACCTCCGATGTGGAGGCCTCATCCGAGCCGCACGGCCTTGGGCGACGAGGATTTGACCGCGGTTCTCCAATCTCTGGTTGGGGGCGAGGTGGCAAGGTTGGAGGGTGCGCCTGCGCCCTTGCTCCTTTGCGACGACTGGAAGCAGGTGGTGGAGTCCATGCCCGTCTTCAACGGGGACGGGCCTGTGCCCGCGGTGGCTCCTGAGGGACTGGTGGATGTGTCCTCCGGCGACTCCAGCGAAGAGGAGGGCGAAGAGGAGCGGGAGAAGGGCCCTGACTCCGAGGCGACTGACGGAGAGTCGAGGGCTCCCCTTCCCCGGCGCAAGTCCCGTACTCTCCGCCTTTCGTCAAGCGATGATGATGAGGACGACGACATGCTGGGTAGCGGGAGCTCGCCTCCGATCCCGAAGAAGGGCAGGACCGGGCTGATCCCCCGCGGGTCCGCCCTGGCTCCGGGGCGATCCGCGGACGCGCCTTCTGCTTCTGAGGTTGACCCCTCCAGCCGGCTCTCAGGCTTCAAGTATGGCCGGAGGCTGCTCGAGCTCTCCAGCGACGACCCGTAAGTGCTTGATCCTTCGTCTTTTGTTTCTTGTTCCGCCGCTAAGGCTTGATGTTCACTTCTCTTGGATAGGCTGGCTCCCACGGCGAAGAAGCCGAAGGGGGCTCCTGAGGCCCCATCCGCGGCAACGCCTCCGCCTGCAGGGGAAGGCGATCGTGACGCACGGGCTTCTCCTGTCCGGTCATCCTCGCGAGGCCAGGCTGAGCTGGCTGCGGCGAGTCCAGCCCCCATGGCCCAAGTGACTCCCGAGGTACTCCTGCCTGCTGCCGCCACCACGGTCGTCGGGGCGCAGCAGACTCCGCCTCAGGATGCTGTGGTCTCGCCGCCGCTACCTTCTCCTCCCGTTCCATCGACCGCTGCTTCCGCAACTCCTCCTGCTGTCTTGGAGCGTGCCGATGTTTCTCCGTCTTCTTCTGCCGTCCTGGAGCGTGCCGTTGCTGAACTGGACCGGCTGCGGCAGGATCTTCTTGGCGCCGACTCTTTCCTGGTGGCCGGGCGCCTGGAGCTGGCTTCGGGGTGGATCCGCTCCGACGCCTCGATTCGGGTGGCGCTGGTTCAGGCCTCGACGGCCTGTGACGGAGAGAGGGAGGCCACCCTCGAGGCGAAGGCTGCCCGAGACGCGGCCCTGGGAGAGGTGGTTGAAGTCCGTGGTCGCTGAAGGAGCTGGAGGACGAGCTGCAAGGCCTGCGAGACCAGCTCGCGAAGGAGGTCCGCCTTCGCCAAGAGTAGGAAGAAGGCACGAAGGCTCGCGAGGCGGCCATCGAGGATCGGGAGGCCAAGCTCAAGAAGCGCCGCGACCGCCTAGGCGCGCTGAAGAAGGGGCTGGAGGTGACGAAGGCCGAGCTGGACCGCAAGGCCCCGGTCCTTGCCGAGGATCGCGTGGCCTTCGCGGACATGGAGAAGGAGGCCCGTGCTTCGCTGAATACGCTCTACGAGAGCGGCCTGGAGAGCCCGCTAGCCGGTGCCGAGGACGGCCCCGCCAAGCTGCTTCCCTTCCTGGTTCGTGCCCTTGGGGATGTCGCCCTTGGCCTCGGCCCCACGGCCAAGGCCGAGGCGCATGTCTTGTCTTCTGCTGCGCTGACGCGGGTCTTCGCCCACATCTACCTTCGCGATCCCAGCGCAGACCTTGACGACCTGTTGGAGCCGGTGAGTGGCGAGGGTGCCGCTGCCGCTGTCGAAGCCGTGAAGGGGCGCGCAGAGGCGCCGCTGGGGAAGTTCCGGGCCTTCAGCACCAAGCCAAAGCAAGGCACTGCCGACCCTGCTGGTCCACGAAGCGAGGCCACTCCGCGCTGCTCCATCGCCGACAAGTGACTCCGCTGCCGCTCCTGTTCTTCTTTTAATTCCTGCATATGCATCACGCCTCGGGGAGGCATTTAAACTTGCGTTTGGTACTGAGACGACAGTATGGACTGTAATATTTGCTTTTAAATTCCTTGAGTTTTATGCTTTTCCTCCCTACTTGCTTGTGTTCTACGCCGGCAGAGCCCGGCCCCGCGCGTACCTCACCCAGCATTAGCCCCGACCGGAAACCAGGACGGGACCAAAGGAGTGAGGGGCTATGTGACAAGTTAGGCTCCTGAGTCGCGATGCTCAGGAGTCCCCTTTGCGCATGAACAACAAGTAGGGAGGTGTGGTGTAGGTGTATCTTCCGTTCTACGTCTGCAGAACCCGACTCCGTGCGTACCTCACCCAGCATAGCCTTTCGGAACTAAGGAGTGAGGGGCTACGGAGCCAGTTAGGCTCCTGAGTCGCGATGCTCAGGAGTCCCCCTTGACGCGCAAACAACGGGCGATGAGGTGAGATGCAAGCAAGACTACCGTTCTACGTCTGCAGAGCCCGACCCCGCGCGTACCTCACCCAGCATAGCCTTTTGAAACTAAGGAGTGAGGGGCTACGAAGCCAGTTAGGCCCCTGAGTCGTGATGCTCAGGGGCCCCCCTTGGCGCTCAAACGGCCTTCATACCTTGGCTCCGCTCGGGGAGAGACGCGTGACGAACCAGGCCCGAGGGGCCTGGTTGGGTGGCGCACGTGCGGGCATGACCCAGGCGTAGCCCCCGTGCCTAGCCCCCTCGCGCGGCGCTCCTGAGGGGAGGCGTTATGATGAGGCCAGACGTTGAGCTCTGGGCTCCCAGAGGTTGATGCGGCCCGGAGGCCACCCTCAGTTGTTTATCACCAGCGCGGAGCATAGCGCTTCCGTATGTGTACGGGCATAGCCGCTCCTCGGCAGTGTCGTCAGCCATCGCGGAGCATGGTGCTTCCACTGGTACGTGGGAGGGGGCTCCCCTCCGGGAGGAGCCCCCGGGGCGTGTACAGCCCCACCCTGACACGTGGCCGGCACGGTAGGGCTAGGTGAGGTGTATCTGGGCACCCGTGAGCCAGCGCGGGACTCACGGGGCCCTACCTCTAGGCGGGTTGTGCCTGGCACTGGGCCGTATCTTGTGATGTGTTCCTGCAAATTTGGTTAGATGCCGACACTCTACGTCCTCGGGTCCCGGCCCTCGAGCTTGTCTCAGCCGTCGCTGGTATGCCAGGTCGCGATGCCATGGACAAGGCCAGAGGGTGAGGACTGGAGAGCCAGTAAGAGCCCTGAGTCGCGATGTTCAAGTACCCTCCCTTTAACATGCAAGTGGTCGACATGGAAAAGAAGAGGTGCCGTGGACAGGCATCAAGTAATCAAGCATGATAGGTGAATGCATAGTTGGAAATAAACGCAACGAAGATACACGCCACTGGGCCCTGCCCGAGCGGCCTGGGGACGATGCAGCCCGAGGGGCGCCCCCAACAAAGCAAGCTAATGAGCGAAAATAAATAGGGATACATGCCGCAGGGACGGACCCACGCGGCCTGGGAATGAAGCAGCCCTGGGAGGGCGTCCCCAGCCGGAAATGAAGCTTGAAAGATGTCACCTGGAGTTGTCGTGGACGAAGTGGTGTTGGTGCAGCAGACTCGGTGGGTTGCGGAAGCCGGTCCTCACGAGCCCCCAGGCCCAGGGGCCTAAGGAGGCTCCGGAGGCGCTGGTGGCTCCTCGCGAATCATCTCCATCTCCGCCAGGACTGCGGAACGCCTGTCTTCCGGAGTCTCCATGATGCCTCTCATGAGGCGCTGGTATGCTGCAGCCACGCTCGGCAAGCCGTAAGGCATGCGAACATAGCTGTGGGGTGGACCTCCACAACGCCTCACTTGCGAGGGCCAGAGGCGCTCCATCGTGGCGACCTGATTGAGCCCTGGTATGTCGATGCAGACGCGCAGCCCACCATCCTCGCCTGGATGGGGAGCCACAACCGGTAGACGGCGGCAACCTCTCATGATTCTTGACTCCTGTAGTTCTTGAACGGCCTTGTTGATGAACTCCTGCTGGTCTGACCTTCCTTGCCTCGCTCCTTCCTGAGGGAAACGTGCTTCGAAGCACGCCTCCACATGGTGCCCAAGCGCCTCCCTCGTGACCCTGGCTAGGTCGGTGGCCCTCAAGGTGAGAGCCCCCGAGCCCTGCCTGAGGAGGGCGCCGGGCGCGCTTTCCTATGCGATGGAAGGAGGGTCCCCTTTGGCAGACGCGGGCCCTGAGGGGCCTGCCTCCTGAGGGGCCTGTCCGGATGACGCCTTCTTCTTCTTGGGGGTGGTTTCAGGAAGCCTCCAGCTTCCGTGGTCTGGGTATTCTAGCGACGCGGCCTGAAAGGCTCGCTCCAGGGAACACACTGCATCCTTCTCTTCACATGGCACCGTGATGACTCCGCCACTTCCTGGCATCTTGAGGACGTTGTAGCCATGATGGGTGACGGCCATGAACTTAGCCAGCGCTGGGTACCCGAGGATGGCGTTGTACGGCAGGCGGATGAGAGCGACGTCGAAGTCGATGAGCTCGGTGCAGTAGTTGCTGCGGGCCCCAAAGGTGACACGGAGGCGGACTTGCCCGATCGGGATCGTGGAACCATCAGTGACTCTGGAGAAAGGCTTGGTTGGCTGAAGCTGGTAATAGGGCACTTGGAGATTGTTGAATGTTTCCACGGACAGGACGTTGAGCCCTGCTCCACCATCGATGAGGGTCCTGGTGACCAGTACGTTGCTGATGACTGGGGAGCAAAGCATCGGGAGAACCCTGGCTGTGGCCGCGCACTTGAGCTGATCCGTTGAGCTGAACATGATGGTGCACGCCGACCACCTGAGAGGGCGCGTTGCTTCATGCCTGGGGAGGACTGCATTCACTTCGCGGGCAAACTGCTTGAAGATGCGTTGGGAGGCTGGGGCTTGAGCTCCGCCCAGGATGCAGGCGATTGCGCGCGGCTCCTGGAAGCCCCCAGCCCCCTTGTCTTGGTGGCGGTCCTCGTTCCTCCTTGGCTGAGGCGGCGGTGGAGGGAGGCCTGCGTTGCCCTGCAGGCGGTCCTCACGAGGCTGATCCCGCCAATCCCCCTCGCGAGGCAAGTCTCGCCAGCGGTCCTCGCGAGGTTGATCACGCCACCCTTGACGCGGGCCGCGGTCTTCCCAGCGTCCTGGGTTTCTTCCTCCTCCTCGGCCGTAGCCCCGGTCAGCGCGGTCGGGACGACGGCCGATCCTTCCTTCTCGCACGACGCGGGGCTCTTGGCATTCATTGGTGTTGTGGGTGCGGAGGTCGTGGTACACACAGTACCGGCTGCCCCTGGAGGACTCGGGCAGATCCTTGCCCCGCTTGGTATCAGGCTCTGCCGCGAGCACGGCAGCCCCCTTGCGTTTCACGTCCTTGGCCTTGGGTTTCTTCTCTTCTGGGTCTGCGGCAAGCAGCTCGAGGAGGGAGAGACACCCCTCCTCAGCCCTGGCGCACTTGGTCGCCAAGTTGAACAGCTCCAGGGAGGTGCACAGGTCTTCATGCATCGCCAGCTCCTTCTTCTTCTTGACGTCGCGCACACCATCGGAGAAGGCCGAGATGATGGCCTCCTCGGACACCTTGGGGATCTTGAGACGCGCGCTGTTGAAGCGCTGGATGTACTTTTGCAGGGTCTCTCCGGGTTGTTGCTTGATGCGGCGCATGTCGCTCACGGCGGGCGGCCGGTCGCGAGTACCTTGGAAGTTGGCGATGAAGCGGGTGCGCATCTGGTCCCAGGAAGAGATCGTGCCTGGGGCCAGGTTCAGGAGCCAGGTGCGAGCTCCTTCCTTGAGCGCCATGGGGAACCAGTTCACCATGACCTTCTCGTCTCCACTGGCAGCTTCGATGCCCAACTCGTAGAGCTGTAGGAACTCAGCGGGGTCGGTCGTGCCGTCGTAGCGAGGAGGCAGGTCTGGCTTGAACTTGCCGGGCCACGCGACGCTGCGCATCTCGGTGGTATAGGCGCGGCAGCCTGCAGTGGCCATGGGAGGCTTCGGTTGAGGGAGAGCTTGGCCTTGAGGGTCCCCATGCGCTGCAGCTGGGAGCAACGCGGGGTCTTGACGTGCCGGAGCTGGAGCAGGGTCACGGCGAGCCGGAGCAGGAAGCGCCCGGGCGGCCTCTTGCGGTCGAGGGACCTCTTGGCAGCTCCGTTCTTGCTGGGCTGGCACTTGACGGAGCGGGTTCCGCCCAGGGGCCTCGCGCCTTGGAGCCATGGCCTGCGCGGGGCGGGGTGCGGCGCAGCAAAGCGGACGGCGCAGGAGAGCCCCCTGCAGCATGGACGAGCTCGGCGACCCGGTCGAGCCATTCTTCGTAGACGTCGTCGACGGGACGGTAGCGCACAAGCTCGTTTGTCGCGATGAGCGCAGCTCGAGCCTCCAAGGGTGCGCGGAGCGCGCGGGACGAAGAGCTAGCTGGCGTGAGCGATGGAGTAGCGGTGCGGCCGTCTTGCTGCACGGACGGGTGCTGAGACGACGCTTGCTGCTCGTTCCCCGCCGGGCCGGTGGTGGCGTTGATGGCGGGCGACGGGGAACGACGAGGACACCCACCGACAGGAGCTGTCTGGGCGACGCGGGAAGCGATGGCGGCCCGGCGCTCGGCGCGGGCCCGACGAGCGTCACACATGGACGCGGTGGTCGGAGGAGAGCGGAGCGGTGGAAGACAAATTCCGGCGCACCCCTACCTGACGCGCCAAATGTCGGATTTTGGGTTCCGGCAGACCCTTAAGGTTCGAACTCTGGGGTGCGCGCGGAGATTATGCCCTCTACCTCTCCGTCTCGCAAAGATCTAACTACTGAAAGAACAACACGAGAGACACAGGGTTTATACTGGTTCGGGCCACCGATGTGGTGTAATACCCTACTCCAGTGTGGTGGGTGGATTGCCTCTTGGGCTGGTGATGATGAACAATACAAGGAAGAACGGCCTCGCGAGGGCCTGTTCTAGCTGGGGCGATGAACTGCTAGGGGAGTTCAGCCGCCCTTCTCTCTCTCTCTCTAGATTGGTAGCTGCTCGTTTTCAGATACCAGATGCCTCTACCCTGGGGGTGGCTAGTCCTATTTACAGGCACACGCCCTAGGCCTCTTCCCAAATATTGAGCGGGAAGGGCGCCAACAATCGGCCAATTCGAAGGGGAACATCCAGTACACTTATCCTGACTAAAGTTGGTCCTCGCCTGGCAAAGGCCCTGTGGTGACGCTGTTCTGGGCTCCACGATGACCTCCTTCCCACCGTTGGACTGGTCTTGGTCTCGTTGCACCAAAATGGATGCCTTTGCTTGATCCTCTCGCCTACGCTTGCCCCCTTTGCACCAAAGAGGAAAGGGAGGACACTGCGCAGGCTGGCGCCCGCCTGGCGCCCTTGGTCGTCATGGCTTGCGTCATGGGGCACCTCGTGAGGTACCCTTCCTTGATCTCTCCGCCTCCTCGTGAGCCAGCCTGATGAGGCCGCGCCTGAGGAAGCGCCGTGTCCTCCGCCCCGCGAGGCTTGGCCCCTCGCGAGGGTCTAGGGTCTTGTGTTGATGAAGATGGGCCGTGCTGGGCCCCCTTTGAGCCACGCCACAGGCCGCAGGTAGGCAAGTCTGGGGACCCCCGTTCCCAGAACGCCGACAAGTCTATAGTCACCTACTATGTGTTATGAACCGGCAACCCCGAAGTGACAATAATCGGGACCACTCCCGGTGATGACCATAGTTTGAGGAGTTCATGTATTCACTATGTGCTAATGCTTTGTTCCGGTTCTCTATTAAAAGGAGGCCTTAATATCCCTTAGTTTCCATTAGGACCCCGCTGCCACGGGAGGGTAGGACAAAAGATGTCATGCAAGTTCTTTTCCATAAGCACGTATGACTATATTCGGAATACATGCCTACATTACATTGATGAATTGGAGCTAGTTCTATGTCACCCTATGTTATGACTGTTACATGACGAACCACATCCGGCATAATTATCCATCATCGATCCAATGCCTACGAGCTTTCCATATACTGGTTCTCGCTTATTTACTTTCCCGTTGCTACTGTTACAATCACTACAAAACACCAAAAATATTACTTTTGCTTTCATTACTCTTTTGTTACCGTCACCACTACTATCATATTGCTTTGCTACTAAATACTTTGCTGCAGATATTAAGTTATCCAGGTGTGGTTGAATTGACAACTCATCTGCTAATACTTGAGAATATTATTTGGCTCCCCTTGTGTCGAATCAATAAATTTGGGTTGAATACTCTACCCTCGAAAGCTGTTGCAATCCTCTACACTTGTGGGTTATCACCTTCTTCTTAGCTTCATCTCCGGGTAAACCTGCAAGCTTAAATAATCCACAAATTTCATCCATATATCAAGTGCATATCAGGATGTTCGGTTCCGTCTCCTGCATAAGGATTAGCTAGCAGTTGTTCTATAAATACCCGAGGGAATTTCATAACCGATATTTTGAGTAGATGTAGTAGGTTGAGGGGTAACTAATTGTGGTTCCGGTCATGGTGAAAATACCCCAAACAAACCCCTCAAAGGATTATTCTCCATAGTAACAAGTGACAATAAATTTCAACACGTAGTAATAATAATTTTTTCTTACCGATTTCACTACAAAAAAAGACACATCCGTGACATTTTGGGCCGAACGAATTTTTTTCCTGTCATACATATGACACTTCTATGATGATAATTGTGACAAAACCCGGTATCGTCATAGATGTGGTGGGCTCCTACTTCTATGACAAAAAATCATGACAGAAAATGGGCTTTTCGTCCTGGGCGGGCCGGAGACGCAGCTGCATGACATTCTTTGGGCCGTCCATGACGGAAAAAACCATGGTAGAATCGAGGGGGAGGAAAATTTCGGGGAGTTCCCGGTTACGGTGGGAGGTCGGGGGCCGAGCGATGCGCGTTTCTCTCGTACACGTACGCGCATGTGTGCGAGGCGTTGGCTCTAACTGAACCCGAGCGAGGCGTTGGGCTCTAACTGAACCCGAGCGATTGCACTGCAGGCTACGCGTTACTGAACCCGAGCGATCGATCGATGGCTGTTAACTGAACCCGATCGAGCGATTCCTTCGCTACTGCTGCTAACTGAAACCGATCGATGCTGCCTCTGGATGAACAATGAGTGTTGTGGGGGGGGGGGGTGGATGAACAGTTCCTGATGGGGGTGGATGAACAGGACCCTGTGGTGTTGCCTCTGGATGAACAGGACCCCGATCGATCGAGCCGGTTGGGGCTGGATGAATAGGACCCCGTGGAGGGCTGGATGAACAGGACCACCCCGTGGAGGGCAGGATGAACAGTAGACGGTGGAGGGGTGCCCGTGGAGGGGTGGTTGAACAGGACCCCGTGGTGTGGAGGACTGGTTGAACAGTAGACGGTGGAGGGGTGGTTGAACAGTAGCCGGTAGAGTAGCGCGCGGTGGAGGCTGGATGAACAGGAGCCCGTGGAGGCTGGAGGAGGCCGACGGTGGATGAACAGTAGCTCATGGAGGCTGGAGGGGGTCGACGGTGGAGATGAACGGTATCCCGTGGAGTCCCGTTTTGCGGTACGCCACACCCCTCCCAATGAGCAGGACCCCCGTTTCGACCGTAGCGCTCCAACACAAGTCCGTTTCCTCCGTTTTGCGGTACACCACACCCCTCCCGATCAACAGGACCCCCGTTTCGACCGTAGGAGGTCTGTTTCCTCCGTTTTGCGGTATGCCACACCCCTCCCGATGAACAGGATCCCGTTGAGAACGTGGCCGGTCGAACACAAGGCCGTTTCCTCCGTTTTGCGGTACGCCAGGCCTCGTTTCCATCGCCTGTTCCGTCCAAGCCCTCCCGATGAACACGACCACGCATTCCGTTGCCTCCCCATGAACACGACGCATTCCGTTGCCTCCCCATGAACACGACGACGACGCTATTTCTCCGTTCCGACTCAGCCATGTCAACGAGCCCTCGCCGTACGTATGCGCGAGTAGGCGTTCGAGACCCCGCCCGTATGTACACATACGTGGTCGTATTTTTCTTTCTTGCACCCTGGCCGCTGTACGTACGTGTACATGCTACGTGCGCGCCTCTACTACGACACGTGCGCGCCTCTACATCGACCATTATGTACGTACACGTTCGTGACCAGAATGACAACGCTACGTACGCTTCGACTAGGTGGGTCCCGACTGTCAGGCACTTGCTTGCCTGCGAAGATGTAGCTGGTGGGTCCCAGTAGTCAGGGGGGCAAAATACGGTGGCCTGTCCGGTGGGTCCCTGCTGTCAGGTGGAGGAATAATTATTTTGCACGTAATAAGGAGGCACTTCCTTGCTGCGGCCGTGGACCCAGCTGTCAGCCTCTCCACGTACAGTCCACGTCCGATGGAAGCCGTTCCTTGACCACGTTGACCACGCCGCGCCGAGAGCACCAGGGCGGTGGACGACGGCAAGGCCTAGGAAAGGGACGACGCGGAGCCGGGGAAGACGCGGCAGTGGATGCCCACGCGTAGAGGAGTACGAGGGTTCACTGGTTCGTTGCAGTGTGAGGCTACCGTCGCCGCAGAATAACAGGGGGTGTGGGTGAGTAGAGGGATGGCCTGGCCAGCGGTGGGAGTAGTAGGGGCGGTGAGGCCTTCGCCGCATCGCAGCCGGCCACGAGAGGCAGGAGCATGAGGCCCGACCGGCGCTGGTTTGGGCGGCTAGAGCAAGAAGACCAGAGGTTGAAGAAGCACTATGGCCTTTGGATGGACATCGTACGGTCACTAGAGCTAGAATCATGCATATTGACTAAGTTGACAAAGCCCTCCGTCCTCGTCAACTTAGTAGGCCCACAAGTCAGTCTCCCACCAAGGTGGGTCCCAGCTAGCAGGGGTATTCATTTTTTTGTGCGTAATAAGGAGGCACTTCCGGTGGGTCCGAGCTGACAGCAGGGGGAATGTTTTTTTCGCAAAATACGGCGGCCCGTCGGGTGGGTCTCTGCAGTCAGGGCAAACATTTTTTTCACGATATACTGGTGGGCGTCCGGTGGGTCCCTGCTGTCAGGTGGAGGAATAATTATTTTCCGCGTAATAAGGTGGCACTTCCTTGCGGCTGCCGTGGACCCAGCTGTCAGCCTCTCCACGTACAGTATTCTTTCGCTGGAATTCGGTCGTTGACCACATTGACCACGGCGCGCCGACAACACCACGGCGGTGGACGACGGTGAGACCTAGGAAGGGGACGACGCGGAGCCGGGGAAGACGCGGCAGTGGATGCCCATGCGGAGAGGAGTACGAGGGTTCACTTATTCGGCTGCGCTGCCATCGCCGCAGAATAACAGGGGGTGTGGGTGAGTGGAGTGGAGGGATGGCCTGGCCAGCGGTGGGAGTAGTATGGGGGCGGTGAGGCCTCCGCGGCAGCACAGCCGGCCACGGGAGGCAAGAGCAGGCGGCACGACCGGCGCTGGTTTGGGCGGCTGGAGCAAGAAGACCAGAGGTTGAAGAAGCACTACGGCCGTTGGATGGACATTGTACCGTCAGTCGAGCTAGAATCGTGCATATTGACTAAGTTGACAAAGCCCTTCATCCCCATCAACTTAGTAGGCCCACAGTACTGGGTCCCAGCTAGCAGGGGGAGTATTCATTTTTTTTGTGCGTAATAAGGAGGCACTTCCTTGCGTGCGAAGATATAGCTGGTGGGTCCGAGCTGTCAGCGGCGCTAACGTTTTTTCGCGAAATACAAAGGCCGTTTAGGTGGGTCCCAGGTGTCAGGTGGAGGAAATCATTATTGTGCGCGTAATAAGGAGGCATTTCCTTGCGTGCGGCCGTGGACCCAGCTGTCAGCCTTTCCACGTACAATACACTTCAGATGCATGTCGGTCGTTGACCACGCTGACCATGCCACGCCGAGAGCACCAGGGCGGTGGACGACGGCGAGGCCTAGGAAGGGAACGACACGGAGGCAGGCAAGACTCGGCCGTTGTTTTTGTTTCCCACGCGGAGGGGAGTACGACTGTACGAGGGTTTACTGGTTCGTCTGCCGTCGCCGGAGAATAACAGCAGGTGTGGGTGAGTAGAGGGATGGCTAGGCCAGCGATGGGAGTACGGTGGGGCAGTGAGGCCTGCGCGGCAGCACAGCCGGCCGCGGGGAGGAGGGAGCAGGCAGTCCCGCCGGCGCTTGTTTGAGTGGCTGGAGCAGGAAGAGCAGAGATTGAAGAAGCACGACGGCCGTTGGATGGACATCCAATAGTCACTGCTTGTGCGTCAATCTTTTTTTTAAGGAAAGCCTCAAATCTATGGAAAACAGCATACAACCCATCTGCCATTATTTCTAATAATTTTCAGCTCATTTGTTAATTCTTAAGGTTTTTTTTGGAGCCCATATTCTTTTTGTTAGCATTACAGCCCAAATTGTGGCCGAACCGTTTTGCATATTTTGGTGTGGTCCGAACTGTTTTTGATCCCGAAATTTCGACTCACATTCAAACTGATTTTATAAATAAATGTATATCAATATAAAATCCAAAAAATTCCCCACGCATAAAAATTAATGTAATTTAAAATCTTGAAATGGAAAAAAAGATATTTGAAACTAATTTCCCGTTTGATGTGTTTTAAAAATGTACAACCCATTTCTCATTATTGATGGGCCATTTTCTCGGCCAGCCGAATGAAAGCTCTGCTCGTCTTGAAAGATTTGCAGCCCAATAGGCCTGACAAAGCGACTTGCTTGGCAAATCACAAAAAAACTGGGCTGTGACTGTGGACCTAGCTGTCAGCCTCTCCACGTACAGTACTCTTCTGATGGAAGTCGCTCCTTGACCACGTTGACCACGCCGCGCGGAGAGCACCACATCGGTGGACGACGGCAAGGCCTAGGAAGGGGCGACGCGGAGCCGGGGAAGACGCGGCAGTGGAAGCCCGCGCGGAGAGGAGTACGAGGGTTCATTGGTTCGGCTACGGTGTGAGGCTGCCGTCACCGCAGGGCCTGGCCAGCGGTGGGAATAGTAGGGGCGGTGAGGCCTCCGCGGCAGCACAGCCGGCCACGGGAGGCAGGAGCATGCGGCATGACCGGCGCTGCTTTGGGCGACTGGAGCAAGAAGACCAGAGGTTGAAGAAGTACTACGGCCGTTGGATGGACATCGTACGGTCACTGGAGCTCGAATCATTCATATTGACTAAGTTGACAAAGACCTCCGTCCCCGTCAAGTTTGTTGGCCCACAAGTCATTCTCCCACTATGGTGGGTCCCAGCTAGCAGGGGGTATTCGTTTTTTTGTGCGTAATAAGGAGGCACTTCCTTACGTGCGAAGATATAGCTGGTGGGTCCGACCTGTCAGCGGGGGGAACGTTTTTTAGTCCATTTGGTGGGCTGGGTGAAACGATGATGTAGCATCTATGCAGCCCGTTTAAATCCCATTTGCAGTTTTCTTGAAATCCGCGGACTTGCTGGGCTGGGTGAAAATATCTTGTTGGGCTAGACGAAAAAATGTTATAAAAACATAAACACATGATTGCACGTTAGTAAAATCTTTGCAAGCTTATGTACGCAATCACTAGGAGTTAACTTGCCAAGTTATATATAAACAATTATTATTATTATTATTATTTTGTAAGAACTTTCAACTTACGAAATAAAATATCATTTTAATTTGATGAGTTAATAGTACGTGGGGTATTATTATTTTTTAGGCTAGACGTGGGATAGTTGAGTTGGTTCTAGGGGAAAGTACTGGGAGAAAACTCAGTTTACATCGAAAAAGAAAGTGGGAGAAAATTCAGAGACCTGCTGGATCCACTTGAGGAGGGGAATATGTTGGGAGAAAGGAGATTCAAAGCACGGCAGCCGAGTTTTTTTATGGACAAGTGAACTAGTTTACATACATAAGCAAATAGCCACTAAAAAAGCAATCAGGTTAATGGGTTCTTAAAAGAAATATTTCGGACAAAACAGATAATTACGACACATAGGCTAATGCATGAAACACTCAGATGATAAAGGTGCTTATAAACAGATAAAGTACAACATCTAGACCTTCCTGGCACGCTTGATCATGACGCTGCGGCTGTCCGTGTACTCGTCGGTTACGGGAAGCAGACGCGCCCTCATGTCCAAGATCTGCCTGTACATGTCGTAGCATGCGTATGCGTCCTTGGCCGCATAGGTTATGTAGGCTAGATTCAGAGGTACCTCCCACGTGTTCAGGTCGTCTTCTTTCATGTTGGCGTATCAGGGGTCGATGATGGTCTCAGCGAGGTCAATCACAGAGTCCTTCTCCTGCCCGTTGCTGATGATCTTGTATTGCTTCTGGATGTCGACAAGCTTGTTGCACCAGATGGCCGAATCGTCGCGTTTTTCCTTCTCTCCACCATAGCGAAGGTGCAGTCGGCGCTGCCGATGAAACGGGCGAATGCTCCAGAACCTGGTGCAACCATAGGACTGAGGCGAGGCAGAGCTTCACCGAGTTCGTATCGTTGGTGTACATCACATTCAACTTGGTGCAACCATAGGACTGAACGGCGAACTCAAAGGGGAACTCCTTGCTGAAGTCCATATCCAGCAGGCTCACCCCTTGGATCCCCATTGGAGTCTCTTCGAGTGAACGAGTGTGTAGGCGGCGGCAGCAGTTCGTTTTTCAGCTCCTGTGGAACTGGATTCAACAGTAAGCTGAGTGTGTACATGCGACAACAGTTACTACCCCTCCCTCGTCCGCTGCACGCCCGCAGAAGATGCACCCTCGGCCACACGTCGGTTCACGAGCGGGTCTATATTGGTACTGTACTAACAGGAGTTAGTGGTCACTTTACTTAAATTTAATTAGCTCTAATAGAAGTTTATACTTAAAACAAGCAATGCATTTTCTCGTTCTGTCAGTGCCACATGATCAACATGCACAACAATTAGAATTATTATTCTCAGGACGCACACGATCAACACATTTGTCACACTTTCACAAAGATAATACTACCAAGTTTGAACTGTTTGTTATGGTTGTTGTCTTCTGCATCATCATGTCGTGTTTCCCAGCTTGCAAGATTTAGAACCAACAAATAAGATCCAAATAATAAGTACAACAAAGATGCCTACACATCTCATTGATTCCCAGCTTGCAAGATTCAGAACCAACAAATAAGATCCAAATAATAAGTACAACAAAGATGCCTACACATCTCATTGATTCCCAGCTTGCAAGATTCAGAACCAACAAATAAGATTCAAATAATAAATACAACAAAGATGCCTACACATCTCACTGATTCCCAGCTTGCAAGATTCAGAACCAACCCATTAGAGCCTTTTGATAAAGTGAATATCGGGATTAAATCCATCTTCGCTAGCCATGTCATACAATCGAAGAACTTGGCGTATGCTCTTGACCGTCACAACATATATAGTTGAGTATTCCTGTTTGCATAGCACAAACTAGGAGAGCATGATTTCACTTTAATAGTGGCCTCCTTTACTCAACCTGCAGCTCCACTCGGATGAAGCCTGCCTGGAGTTCCATGATTCAATTCATGCGCCTTTTTCTACAGTTCACATGAAATGAAGCAAAGATTGCATCATTCAGCTAGCAAGAAGTACTTGCTCTCGTGAGCTGGACGGTTCTTCTTTAGTAGTTGCACTAAAATTGAGGAACATTAAGGTTGGTTGTCCGGCTCATGTAAGGTGCAACTATAATTTTGTTATCCTTTTGTGCAGTTCCACTAAAATAAAGTGCCATTGTGGTGACAGTGACGGCTCATCTTGCAAAGGCTAATAAAATGTTGCACGAGATTACCAGCAAAACTAGACGGAGATTTTGGAAACTCCAATCACCATGTTGTGCAATTCCACCAAAATTGAGAGATGTTGCCCACATGACATTTTAGTTGAACTGCACAAGACACTCATTCCAAAAAAAAGTGTTTTGTGCAGTTCACCAAAAGGTCACAATAGCAACAAGGTGAAATGGATATCCCTATCTGCACAAAAAGATAGAAAGTAAACAGTTGC
Organism: Aegilops umbellulata; assembly: GCA_032464435.1. Classification (NCBI taxonomy): domain Eukaryota; kingdom Viridiplantae; phylum Streptophyta; class Magnoliopsida; order Poales; family Poaceae; genus Aegilops; species Aegilops umbellulata. The sequence goes on along the minus strand of CP136059.1, from coordinate 267,827,204 downwards.
TGGTCAATAAGAATATACGAAACATATACAAAATGAAAAGAAGCCTCTTAATTATGTTCATGGCAATCACGCAAGGACAGTGGAAATTTTAAAACATCAGCAATGCTTCATGTTACCAGAAGCAATACGATCAACAATGAGATTACTCAAATATGGGATTACTTTAATGGTGCCATTGCTTGTTTACCAGACACAGTAAATCAACAGCAGCTAAAGAGTTGGTTTAAGGGCATGGGACCGTGGGGACACCAGGACACTCAACAGCATAAAGGAGCAACTTACTTATCATACTGGGGAAAACAGCAGGAGTGCCATTTGTAACACAGTTTAATTGCATCTTATCACTGGAGGCATTAGATTAACAATAACACTGGTTAGACATGTCCCTAAGGTAACAGTGTGATAGCTTCATTTTACATGCGCCCTTACATTAACAACAACAAAAGGTTGGTATAAGGACATGCGACATTGGATGCATCAGCACAATCTACCTACAAGGAGGCATAAAGTGGTGATGCCGAGTTTGTTCATGCTATGTGAGGGCAGCAAACCTAATCCTGGAAACCTTGTACTATGTGAGGGCAGCAAATCTAATTCTGGAGACCTTTTACTATGTGAGGGCAACAAATCTAATCCTGGAGACCTTTTACTATGTGAGGGCAACAAATCTAATCCTGAGACCTTTTACTATGTGAGGGCAGCAAATCTAATCCTGAGACCTTTTACTATGTGAGGGCAGCAAATCTAATCCTGAGACCTTTTACTATGTGAGGGCAGCAAATCTAATCATGGAGACCTTTTACTATGTGACGACAGCAAATATAATCCTGAACATACTCTGTTGACTTGTCCACCAGCCACCACTTTCTATCCTTTTTTCAACCAATAATAGATCTGTTCCTTATCCAGTTTGTACTGCGTTTTCCCATTATTTCCCTTTTCAGCCAAGAGACCGGTTGGGTATCCGGTCTCTACTACTTTCACCATATTATTTCCTCTTTGAATCAAGTCCTAGATTCATGCTACAACTTTCCCCCTTTCTTCGTTGTTTGAACAATGCCCTAGATTCAAATGCATGAAGTAGCTTTACCTCTAATAATACTAAAAATTTAGGTGGCTTTGGAAGAGCTGATGGGAGTAGAAAAAGATGCACATGCAGACACGTGGGGAGCTGGGGCAGTAGAGCAAGGCCGCTTTCAAAGAACTTATACCTGAGGGTCGCCGGGATGTCGGTGGCGGCAGGTCGGATCTGTGGACAATACGGCAGGGAGGAAGAAGGGTCAGAGGACCTCCCGAGCCGGCGCTGTGTTGGAGAGAACGACACGGGCAGAGGATCGGGCCCCTCCGGTAGCTGTGGGTTTCCTCCCTCGGCGGCGATGACCGCGTGAACGATGCACCTTTTAGTCCTCTACACACACCGGCCGAATGGATTCGGCCGGATCTGTGACCAGCGGTGAGCAGAGAGAAAATGTCGCTACCGCTGTCTTGTTTATATCTGGACAGGATGAGAGAATTAAGAGAGCAACCCTAGTAAAGCAAGCGCTCAGGCCCCTGCATCCATATATAGTGGAGTGATTATCTTTTTTCTATCCACAACAAGCGTTTCAATTTGTGTACGTGCATTAAAGAAAAGAAACTCTCTATTTAAGGTGACTAATGTACGACTCCTACTTACTACTACTACTAGTACTACAGTATTGTTCACTTGTGATCCCCGCCCCTCCATTAATTGAACAAACCCCACGAGTGAGTAAACATACAGTACTTACTGTATTTATATAGAACGAACAAGCTTGAACTATTTTCGCGTAGCTAAAAGTTGAGGGCGGGGCTTTTCCAGGGCAGTACGCACGACAGTTTTCGGGTAGGCGGTTTGACAGAGAGGCGAGGAGGGTGAGCGAGTGGGGTTGTGCGATTTGACGGCGCGTTACTGCTGGAAAGACTTGTGATATGACCACTCACTATAGTCATGAATTACTGGCGCTCCGACCAGGGTGATTCCCCCCTTCCGTTCCGCGCTCTAATCTGGTGCATGACACGTCGACCCGGATGCTGGCTCTCCCACCTGTCGGAGTAGTAAGAAGGAGCAAAGAATGATGCGGTATATACTAGTACTATACTACTCCCTCCGTTCCTGAATATAAGTCTTTGGAGAGATTTCACCATGGACCACATACGGAGAAAAATGAGTGAATCTACACATAAAATGCATCTATATACATCTGAATATAAGACTTATATTTAGGAACGGAGGGAGTACTACTCAGGTCGTAGGAGTGCGAACCACGCAGCCTAGTGAATCAGCAGTGCGAACCAAGGTAGCCCAGTGAACCAGCAGTAGAAAACAATGTGGTGGTATGGCCATAAAAAACAATGTGCTACGGTTCACACTGTAGCAAGTACAGTAACACTCCTCTTTGTTTGGATCCCTGAGTTAGAGCTAGTTTGGGTTGAAATAGCCTCAAATTATCGAAACAAGAGGGGTTAGTTTGAGCTAGTTTGCTCTAACCCAGCTAAAAAACTAGCCCGGTGGAGAGGTTCTAATTAATTGGGTTAGTTATCCTCGGGCCCACTAGAAGAGAACTAAAAAAATCTCCCCTGCCCGCAGCAGATCGCTCCCCCACCTATCACATGACTCCTCTCTGTTCCCCATAGGGTCGCCCGCCCTCTCTCTCCTCCGGCCGCCCTCTCCCACCGGCCTTCGAAGGTCGCCCCGCTCCCCCTTCACCAGTCGTTTTTCTGCCTCTTTCGTGCGCGGTGGCGGTGCATCTACCAGGGAGGTCGCGAGAGGGGTGAGTTTGTTCGTTCCTTCTCTGTCTCACGACCATATCATTGATCTTGCTTGCTCTAGCGCTAATTCTGATTTGGAAAAGTAGATCCTGATCAAACATGGTATAGATTTCTGGTGCACGCATGGAATTGTTTGATGCTACTTGAGGAGGTAATAAATCTTTCTAGAGGCCCAAAGATTCAGGTCACCTTTCTGGGTATTTCAATTTCAGGCTTGCATTATTTCTAGAGGCCCAAAGATTCAGTTCACCTTTCTAGGTATTTCAATTTCAGGCTTGCATTATTTCTAGAGGCCAAAGATTCAGTTCACCTTTCTAGGTATTTCAGTTTCAGGCTTGCATTATTTCTAGAGGCCCAAAGATTCAGCTCACCTTTCTAGGTATTTTAGTTACAGGCTTGCATTATTTCTAGGGGCCCAAAGATTAAGTTCCCAGTCGGCGGCAAGCGGCCCTGCTACCCATGTCGGTGTTGACCTCAACTCGCAAGGGCCAGCGTCGGAGGGGTTCCCGGGGCTTGGGCTCTACAGAGCCTTCCGCCAGAGCAACAATGGAGAGCTCCTCCCTGTGTGCCTGAGGGGCTCCGGGCTCCCTCCCTATCGTGAATGACTTCCATGATGAGTTAGCTCATTCTTTGTTTCATGAAGTGTTTTTTTATTTTGTGAAGCTTGATTGATGACTTGTATGTTTAAGTGTGATATCTCATTTGTATGGACAAAGTAAAAATTATCATGTTTTGCATGCTTGATTTGTATAGATGGTTCATTTATGTCAATTGTGAGCGGGAGGAGGCCACAGAAGAGCCGACCACACCAAGAGGGTGCTTGGATCCAAGGGACTTATTTTAGTCTTACTAAAAATAGTCTCTTTAAGAGGCTAAAAGTTCCAAGCACCCATGACTAAAGAGGGGCTAAAACTAGTCTTGAGACTAAATTTTTTTAGTTAGGGGTACCCCTACTAAAATGTCGACTAGTCATCTCTCTCCTCATTTAGCTCCTCTCCTTTAACACAGGCAAGTTCTGGATTGGGGTGTTTGGAGGATAATAAATGATCATTAACTTGATTTTAGTCTCTTTAGTATTTGGATCCAAGCATGGGTGAGGCTAGCAAGTTCTAGTCTCACTACTTTTAGTCATGGAACTAAAACGTATCCAAGCACCCTCCAAATCCGGCAGGAAATAGGGTCCAAAGTAGTCAAATGATTGAGATAGAGCATTTATTGTCAATCTAACACTGCCATCCATACACCTCTTTGGTTTAGAGTTAGTTCAGGGTTAGAATCTAACTCTAACCTCTAACTGAGTTAGAGTTCTCCTCGTCTCGGTTCATCGCCATCATACTTTCCCCATTCCTGTGTTTTCAGTATCCTGCGAATCAAACAAGCCCTTTTTTTGCCGGAAAAATCAAAGAGGCCCTTAGACTGGTTTCGGTTCGGTCATATTTTATAAACGTGTTATGTCCAAAATTTAATGAACGTGCTCCGATTTCCACGAAAATAATCCGGTTTCATGTAGTAATTCATTCATTAATTTATTCTTCTGCGGGGGGTTTGCATGAAATTCGTGAGGTCTGAAATGTAAAGTACTGTCGGTGTACAAAAGGGGGGTTACACTTTTTGTACCCCTATAACTGTGCACGGGCAGTCTGAGCCACGGGCACCGCCACACCGAGCACGGTGAGGAAGGTGAGCCAAGGTAAGGCCGGAGCTCAAGGGAAGCAGAACGACGCCAAGACAAAGACCACAAAGAGCAAAGGGGACGAAGCGGACTCCCCCGGCAAGGTCCTTGCCAGGGGGCAGTTCAAGCAAACCCGGCAAGACCCTTGCCGTGGCAGCTCGACCCACGCCTACGGAGCGAGTCGCCCTTGAGTCCAATGCCCCCATGGGGCAAGGATTCGGGAGACATCCCCGTGGTGGCATGCAGATCTTTGTGAAGACATCCAAGATCAGATACACACTTTAGAAGATGATGATCCTTGGCGGGATCCCAGCCAAGGACGACCACAAGGCCCCCGGCAAGAGCGTTGCCGGGAATGACAGCAGGCGCCACGGCAAGACCCTTGCCGGGGCCGCGGCAAGGGTCTTGCCGGGGTTGCGACAAGGCCCTTGCCATGAACCCCCGTGGGGCCACCATCAGGCCCACGCCAATAAAGCCTCCACCGCCGTTCGCATGCGGCTGCCGACCCAACCAGCTGGGCAGGCACCTGCGTGGCGGCAAGCGGATCTTCGTGGAGACCCACCGCTGCGCACCTCAGCTGCCTGACTGCCTACATGGCACCGCAGGCACCGCTGGCCAGGGCGCGCGTCGACACGAGAGGGAGCGGCGACGGACGAGACAGGGCTCTTCCCTGTCCCCGATAAAGCAAGGACACCTAAGCAAGGCGCATTAAATGCGCCTTGTCATGTAATGCGAGGGATAACCTCGCATCGCTATACTCTTTCCACCTCCTCTGTGCCACTATGGCAACTCCTTTCCCTATGAAAGGAGGCCCAAGGCGACCAGGGAGAGGATTCGGCTTTTTGGAGCTCCTCACGCCCCATTGCTAGTTCAAGAACACAGATAAACAATCCACCAAAGCAGAAGTAGGGTTTTACGCGTCCTCGCGGCCTGAACCTGGGTAAAGGAACCCTGTGCTATCTATTTGATCCTCTCTTCTCACGACCCCGCACCCCGCAACCGTAGTAGGGATTCTTGTGATCCCATAGGTGTCGTTCCACACCGACCTCTTTGGCGTGCTAGGTAGGGGGCGCAGTGGTGAGAATCGGCTTTAGCAGTTAGTTCGACGCTTCTTCATCGTCATGGCGCCCAAGAAGAAAACGACGGTGGCGGTTGGCCCGTCGGAGGCCGGACATCCCGTCCTGACGCGGGCGAGCAGCGGACCGGTCGCGGAAAGGACCCGGGGCACCGTTCGCGAACACCAACACCGTCCCAGCAGCCGGAGTTTGGGTGGCGGCGATGTTCGTGCGCCTGGTAACGGGCCACACGCCGCCAAATCCAAAGACGAAGCCAGGCCCTCTGCGGGTGGCACGGGGCCTTCCAAGATCGCTGCCACCCCGCCCGAAGGCGATGCGAGGGTTCCAAGACTCCCACGCCGGCGCCGACGGCGCGCTCCTCTCAAGCGGCGCGCGACAAACGGCGTGACCACGCCGAAGACCCCGGGCGTCGCCGCGGGAAGAGCCCCGAGCGCCACTCCCGGGATGTAGAAGACCTGCCCGCTCGCCGAGGCACTGGTGAAGATGGCATGCGACCGCGGGGTCGTGATAGAGCTCCTTCTGACATAGTCAGAAGTTGAAGCGCGTCGCGATCCGTGTAGGTTTCGCTGCCACCAACGCCAGCAGAAGCCATGGCGCGCGCGAAGTTGCTCCTCGATTTTCCTCCCACTACGGGGAAACTCGACGAATGGAGAGCCACTATCCGAAGCCTAGTTGCGGTGGCCAACAAAGACGAACCGAGTCCGGTGGAGCCCCCAGGTCGACGCTCCGACGGAGTCCCACGACCAGTGGCAGGAAAGCTGGCGGCGCCGCGACCACGGTGCACTCGCCTCCTCCTCGCCCGGTGCCGCGGACGCCAGCCCGTCGTGACGTTACGGGCGACGAAATCTCCATAGCGTCATCCGACCCGCGGACCCACTGTGACCAATGCCAAGTTCTTCGGGAGTGAGAACATGAAGACGCTCGAACCACTATCGAGCGCCGGCGCCGAGCACGCCACCAATCAGACAGGCGAGCAGGGCCTGCTGTGAACCACCCGGCACCGGGGACCCCTGGTGTCGGTGTGGAACGACACCTATGGGATCACAAGAATCCCTACTACGGTTGCGGGGCGCGGGGTCGTGAGAAGAGCGGATCAAACAGATAGCACATGGTTCCTTTACCCAGGTTCGGGCCGCAAGGATGCGTAAAACCCTACTCCTGCTTTGGTGGATTGTATATCTGTGTTCTTGTGCTAGCTATGGGGCGTGAGGAGCTCCAAAAAGCCGAATCCTCTTCCTGGTCGCCTTGGGCCTCCTTTTATAGGGAAAGGGGTTGCCACAGTGGCAGACAGGAGGAAAGGATACAATGATGCGTGGTTATCCCTCGCATTACATGACAAGGCGCATTTAATGCGTCTTGCTTAGGTGTCTTCGCTTTATCGGGGACGGGGGAGAGCCCTGCCTCGTCCGTCGCCACTCACTTTTGCGTCGACACGCGCCCTGGCCAGCGGTGCCCGCGGTGCCATGTAGGCAGGCACGCAGCTGAGGTGGCGCAGTAATGGGTCTCCACAAAGATCTGCTTGCCGCCACGCAGGGGCCTGCCCAGCTGGTTGGGTCGGCAGCCGCATGCGAACGACGGTGGAGGCTTTATTGGCGTGGGCCTGATGGTGGCCCCACGGGGGTTCATGGCAATGGCCTTGTCGCGGCCCCGGCAAGACCCTTGCCGCGGCCCCGGCAAGGGTCTTGCCGTGGCGCCTGCTGTCATCCCCGGCAAGGCTCTTGCCGTGGGCCTTGTGGTCGTCCTTGGCTGGGATCCCGCCAAGGATCATCATCTTCTAAAGTGTGTATCTGATCTTGGATGTCTTCACAAAGATCTGCATGGCACCACGGTGATGTCTCCCGAATCCTTGCCCCATGGGGGCATTGGACTCAAGGGCGACTCGCTCCGTAGGCGTGGGTCGAGCTGCCACGGCAAGGGTCTTGCCAGGTTTGCTTGAACTGCCCCCCGGCAAGGACCTTGCCGGGGGAGTCCGCTTCGTCCCCTTTGCTCTTTGTGGTCTTTGTCTTGGTGTCGTTCTGCTTCCCTTGAGCTCCGGCCTTACCTTGGCTCAACTCCCTCGCCTTGCTCAGTGTGGCGGTGCCCGTGGCTCAGACTGCCCGTGCACAGTTATAGGGGTACAAAAAGTGTACCCCCCTTTTTGTACACCGACAGGAGCCCCTGGGCCTGGACCACACATAAGCACAACGCGTTGTTGGGCTAGGCCCAAAAATGGTGCGCGGGCAGGCGAGGCGGTTTTTACCACGGTAAGTTCCTTCGCGGGCTGCGCTTCCCATGCTTCCCGCGCGTGGCGTGGCGTGGGGAGGCGTGCGTGACGTGGGCGGCATGCGTGGGGTTGCTTCCCGCGGGCATGCGCCACATCACAGTTAATGTGAAAGGAGGCGGCCCACGCTTTCCCCATAAGAGGGAATAACCGCGGGCGCGCTGCTCCCTTTCTCCTCTTCCCTCGTGCCTTTTCCAATCTCAGAGCCGCTGTTCCCTCTCTTCCTTCCCTTGAAAGCTTTCGTTGTTGCCCGCCGTCGCTGCTTTGCCACCCCCCTTCCGCAACCCTCTAGACTTCTCGGCCGCCATGGCGCCCAAGTCCACCAAGGGCAAGGGGGTGGCTAAGGGCTCCGGGACCGTGGAGCCACCAGAGAGCGCGCTGTTGGGGGACCGGATGAATTCCGCCTTCTTCTTCCCCTCGACGGTTGTTGTTCATGAGCTCCGGGCCTCCTTCAAGCCTCTGTGGGGAGTGAAGGCGGGGGGAGGGAATTCGGGACACCCGGCGACACTCGTCATTCCTGCCGCTTGCGCTGATCCTGTCCCAAATCGGTACCCCTTCTTCGTTGATTACTTTTATTGCGGGTTATGCCCCCCTTTCTCCGGTTTCTTCTGCGACATTATGCACACCTTCGGTTTTCACCTCTTGGATTTTACTCCGAACGCGGTGGCGTGCATGTCTTTCTTCGTGCACCTCTGCGAGGGCTTCGCCGGGGTGCAGCCCAACACCGCGCTCTTCCGCCATTATTTCTATCCTCGAATCTAGACGGGAGGTGCCATCTCTGGTTGCGTCACCTGGATCCCAAGATCCAAGGGGGCGTACCCGGACGGTGCCGTGAAGGAGAGGTGGGAGGAACGGCGTGACCGGTGGTGCTGGATTGAGGATGAAGACCCGCCAGAATTTTGCAAGGTCCGCCGAGTGCCGCCGGTCCGCGGCAGCGATTGGGGTGATGTCGACGCCGCCGATGGGAGGCTTACTGTCGCCACCACAAGGATCCTTCGGCTGACCCGGGCTGGGCTCACCCTTGAGATGATCGGGGCAGACTTCATTCGCCGCAAGATCGCCCTGCTGCACAATAAGGGGAGGCCAGCCTGGCTTTTTACGAATCTGGTTGACATTATGCGGCTCCGCCCTGGCCTCGACCACAACTTCACGGTGATGGCGCATGCCCACTTCAGCCAGCGGCTCTTTCAGCTGGATGTGGATCGCGACGGTGAGGTCGAGCTGACCGGCAAGGCCGCAAGGGCTGCCGTAAAGGCCGGCAAGACCGTCAAGGGGCCGCTCTTCAAGTTGCCAGTGGGGGTGGTCCCGTTGTGCAATAATTCGTGCCGGTCCGAGATCATTGCCATGATGCCAGACTGCAACGCGCATGGCCCCGTCCCGAGCTGGAGGGAGCCGACGGCCGCAAATGTGCAACAATTCTTCGACACCTTGATTGAGGTGTACGTCAATGCTGACGCCGAGCGGCGGCTTGTCATGGACACCACCCAGGCAGAGCTGGACTACATCGCCACCAGGGCGAGGGAGGCACAACTTGCCCTGGAGGCCGGTAGCGCCGGGGGCGTGGAGGACGAGGTCGCCGCGGCCGCGGAGGAGGAGCAGTTCACCCTGTGGGCGGTGGCCACTGGGGAGGCCAGCAGCGCCGACACCGGAGCTCCGCTCGTCGAGTACGCGGCCGACGAGTCATTGAAGGAGGAGGGCGTGGCGACGGGCTCGACGCGAGCCAGGGGAAGAGGGCGAGTCCTGCGGTGGGCTGGCTCCCGCGAGCCGGTCCGGCCTGGCAGGGCCATGCGACCTCAATTGACCCTGGAAGGGTCCGGGCGTCACACGAGGGCCTCGGCAGCAAAGAGGCTGACGAAGGCCACTGAGAAGAAGAAGGCGACAACCCCCTCCTCATCTGGGCGCACACAGACCCCGCCGCCTTCTTCGCCTCCTCCGGCAGGCGTCGACTCGGCTGATGACGCGGAGCTCCCTTTTGATCTCGGGCCTCTTAGCCCGGAGAGGAAAAGGAAACTGGCGGAAGAGGAGGAAACGGATGACGAGTAAGTACTCCGTTCCTTACTGTCATTGCTATTTCCCTGAATTGGATCGCTTGTCTTGATCCATTTTTGCTTTTGTAGGGATGCAGAGACGTTGGCCCAGAGGGCGAAGAGGGCGAGGACCTCGGCGAGCGGCCAATCCCCGGCTGGGGCTTCAAAGACACCACTGGTGGTGCTGAGCAGCCCGGACAGCAGCCCCCGGCGCAGCCCCCAGCGTAAGTTCGTCGCCCTCTTCTCACTCGACATGCGGTAGGCGCTCGATGCCATGACGCTGACCTTGCCGAGTTTGCAGGAGGGGAGCGGCAGCAGAAGGAGCCGCAAAGGGCTACTCCTTACACACCACCCCCATCGACTACGCCGCCGCGGGGGGCGTCCCCGGCAAGGGCATCAGGCACGGAGCCCACACCCATGGAGGAAGAGGGGAACTTGGGCGCTAGTGGCTCTGCCATGGAGCCAAATGCTGGTGGAGAGGGGACTCCTACTTCACAGCCTGGCACTGGTGAGTCGCCTGTCCTTCGTCTCTGTTTTCCCTCATTCTTTTCTTGGCTTCATTGCTCCCGTTGCTGCCCAGGCCCTCCTTCAACAGACACGGAGGACGTGGACACTGTTGTCAGGGATATTGCCGAAGAGGCCGCGGCTGAGGCCGAGAGAATTGCCGCCGAGGAGGCTGCCAAGAATGCTGACGAGGCCGTCGTTGATGAGGCCGCCAAGGGTGCTACCGAGGATGCCGCTGCGGGGGCCGCCAAGGCTACCGGCAAGGCCTTCACCGAGGGCGCCAGCGGTGGGCCTGCCGGGGAGGTCGGCAAGGCCTCCGCCGAGGAAACAGTGATGGATGACCAGCCTCCCTCCTCCTCAACCTCGGCCCCCGGCAGATACTTGAATGTGGGCGATGATCTTTTCGTCCACCTCCCAAGGGCGTCAAGCCGAGCGCCCGCCGAAGGGGAAGTTTTCGACGGCGAGGTGCTTGCCGCCACCGGGCTCGAGGTTGTTGACGCGCCGGACGTTGGTGGCGATGGTTCTCCAGAGGAGCAGCTCTTCCGCGCCATGGGGGCCAATTTCCGGAAGCTCCAAGTGCTCTACCATGCCCGTCTAGACAAGGTCAAGTCCAGGATGGCAACGGTGGACAACGCGGAGGTGGACTTCAAGGCGCGCGTTGCCGAGATGCAGGCCTGGTTCCACCAGACTCGCGAGGAGCAGAGGGCCTTTCAGGAGAAATTGGCCCAGCGCGATGTGGAGTTCTCCCTGAAGATGGCCGACATCGAGAAGGCCTAGGAGAAGGCGGCGAACTTGGCTGCCGTGGCCGAAGCTGTCCGGAACCAGCATCAAGCCACCTTGGACTCCCAGGAGGAGGACCTCTCCGCGCGTGAGGCGAAGCTTGCCGCAACGCTCTGCGGCAAGGAGGAGGAGCTCGAGGCCCTTGTCGCGCGGCGGACTCAAGAGCTGGAGCAGAGGCACAGAGAGGCGCTCGATGCAAGCCCTAGCCCACGCCGGCAAGGTGAAGGAGCTGGAAGCAGAGCGGGACGAGCTGAAGGAGCAGGCCCTCAAGCTGTCCGGCGAGAAGAACACACTCAACCGCGCCTTGGTAGAGGCGCAAGGAGCGGTCATCAGCAGGGCTGGGGAGCTCTCCGAGGCGCATAACTCAATTAGAGACCTCAAGCTGAAGCTGGAGGATCTCGAGAAGCTGTCGTCGGAGAACAGGGCTCGGGAGGAGACCTTGACCAGGAGCCTGGAGGAGGAGAAGCAGCTGCGGGCGAACGAGGCCGCCTCCCACCAGGAATATGTGGCGGGCGAGAACAGGTGGATCAGCCACCTGGAGGTCGTCGCCGGCATGGTCACCTTGCAATTGGCCACCATGGGGATGCCAAATGTGAGGTACGCCCCTGAGCGTAGCGGGACCGTCAACGCCAAGTTGACCTAGTTCTTCGAGGGCGTCCTTGGAGCCTTGGCCTATCTTCACTCCAACAGGACGGCCACACTGGCCGAGGAGGCCTGGTGACTTTGCCGGAGGGTCGTGACCAAGGTCCTCACCAAGGTGGCGCACTGGAATCCCGACCTCGACTTCACGGCCACGATGACGAGCTTGCCGGATGGTGTTGACCTCACGGTGCTCAAGGAGCGCATCAAGCCCATCACCGACTGCATCGACGAAATCAAGAGGGTGGAAGGCCAGCGCCGGGACTAGGCGTCCCGTTCTTCCTCGCCTCTGCGGGTTCCCGACCAAGACAAATTTTATCTTTAGTTAGAACCGCAACAATTTCATGCATGTTATTTCCCCGTTCAATTCCTCTTTGTATGTATGCCCTACGTCGATTGGGAAGGCTTGCCGACGCGGAAGCCCCAAGCGGCGTCTTGGGGACGCATCCCCATGGCCTGCCGGGTACGCGTGCTGCCGGACGAGCCACCTTCCCGTTCCGAACGCGGCCGCTCGAACTGTCGAGCTTGACTCGAGTCAGAATCGAGGGCGTTGTTGATCGCGGAAGGCTACTCTGCTACTCTCGACGCAGCCGCTTGAGCTATTGAGCAGACTCGAAACAGGGCAAGGGCGTTGCCGATCGTGGTAGAGCCCCCTGGCGTGCAGGGTTTTTCATACAAAGGCGCGGCATCTTCGGGGGATTGTATATCTGTGTTCTTGAACTAGCTACGGGGCGTGAGGAGCTCCAAAAAGCCGAATCCTCTTCCTGGTCGCCTTGGGCCTCCTTTAATAGGGAAAAGGGTTGCCACAGTGGCAGACATGAGGTGGAAAGGATACAGTGATGCGAGGTTATCCCTCGCATTACATGACAAGGCGCATTTAATGCGTCTTGCTTAGGTGTATTTGCTTTATCGGGGACGGGGGAGAGCCCTGTCTAGTCCGTCGCCGCTCACTCTTGCGTCAACACGCGCCTTGGCCAGTGGTGCCCGCGGTGCCATGTAGGCAGGCAGGCAGCTGAGGTGGCGCAGTGACGGGTCTCCACGAAGATCTGCTTGCCGCCACGCAGGTGCCTGCCCAGCTGGTTGGGTCGGCAGCTGCATGCGAACAGCGGTGGAGGCTTGATTGGCATGGGCCTGATGGTGGCTGTCAGTGTCAAAACCGGTAGATCTCGGGTAGGGGGTCCCGAACTGTGCCTCTAGGCGGAGGGTAACAGGAGACGAGGGACACAAAGTTTTACCCAGGTTCGGGCCCTCTCGATGGAGGTAAAACCCTACGTCCTGCTTGATTAATATTGATGATATGGGTAGTACAAGAGTAGATCTACCACGAGATCAAGGAGGCTAAACCCTAGAAGCTAGCCTATGGTATGGTTGTTGTATGTTGCGTTATCCTACGGACTAAAACCCTCCGGTTTATATAGACACCGGAGAGGGTTAGGGTTACACAAATTCTATCTAAATATCCGCATCGCCAAGCTTGCCTTCCACGCCAAGGAAAGTCCCATCCGGACACGGGACGAAGTCTTAAGTCTTGTATCTTCATAGTCCAGGAGTCCGGCTGAAGGTATAGTCCGGCTACCCAGACACCCCCTAATCCAGGACTCCCTCAGTGGCCCCACGGGGGTTCATGGCAAGGGCCTTGCCGCGGCCCCGGCAAGGGTCTTGCCGTGGCGCCTGCTGTCATCCCCGGCAAGGCTCTTGCCGGGGCCTTGTGGTCCTCCTTGGCCGGGATCCCGCCAAGGATCATCATCTTCTAAAGTGTGTATCTGATCTTGGATGTCTTCACAAAGATCTACATGCCACCACGGGGATGTCTCCCGAATCCTTGCCCCATGGGGGCAGTGGACTCAAGGGCGACTCGCTCCGTAGGCGTGGGTCGAGCTGCCACGGCAAGGGTCTTGCCGGGTTTGCTAGAACTGCCCCCCGGCAAGGACCTTGCCGGGGGATTCCGCTTCGTCCCCTTTGCTCTTTGTGGTCTTGGTCTTGGCGTCACTCTGCTTCCCTTGAGCTCCGGCCTTACCTTGGCTCACCTCCCTCACCATGCTCGGTGTGGCGGTGCCCGTGGCTCAGACTGCCCATGCATAGTTATAGGGGTACAAAAAGTGTACCCCCCTTTTTGTACACCGACACCTGGAGGCCTACCTTATGAGGTGGGCTGTTCGGCTTTTACCCGTGAGCTGCGGCAGTTCCAGTGGCCCACTCGCCGCACCTTCAAACCTGACGTGGGCGAAAAGTACGGCGGCAAGACCCACCCGTCCGAGTTCCTCAGCATCTACACCATCGCGATGCAAGCTGCCAGAGCCCGTGACGATAAGGTGCTTGCAAATTACTGTCCGTTGGCTCTTAAACCCAACGCCATGTCATGGTTGATGCACTTGCCGGTAGACTCTATTTCCTCCTGGTCGGATTTGTGCCATGAGTTCGTGGGCGCCTTTACTGGAGGCCACCAAGCCCATGGACAAGCGAGCGACCTGCACGTCATCGCCCAGAAGGGAGGCGAGAGTCTCCGCAAGTATATACAGAGGTTCAGCCGGATACAGTACAATATCCCTGATGTTCACCCTGCCGCCATCATCAGCGCGTTCCATCAGAACGTGCGTAACCGTAAGATGCGGGAAGAGCTGGCAATGAACAAGGTGAAAGATGTAGCAGAACTCTATGTTCTTGCTGACAGATGTGCTTGAGCTGAAGAGGGAAGGCAGTACCCCGGCGAAGATGCCGGCGTGGAAACCGACTCCTCAGATGAGGATACTGCCGCCCCGGCGAAGAAGGGCCGGCACCGCAACAGGAAGCGCAAAGGTAAAGCCGTGCTTGCCGTCGAGGGATCTGATGACACCGGCTCCGCCAAGAAGACCAAGGCAGATGACCCCGGCAAGGAAATTGCCGGATGTGTCGCCTGCCGGGCCTTGGCGGCTGCTGAGAAGCCAGGAAACTCCGACAAGCGATACTGCAAGATCCATCGCACCAAAGGCCATGCTCTCCAAGACTGCCGACAGGTTGAGCTCCTCGTTGAGAAGCAGAGGGCTGAATATGAGAGGCGGGACAAGGAGAAGGGCCAAGACGGTGCTGAGGGGTCCGGCAAGAAGCGTGACGGGCAGGCGGGTCGCCGCGGCAAGGACAAACAACAAGAGAGGCCCGCCCGGGGCCGTGACAGAAAGACAGAAGACGACGATCACGAAGAGGACGACAAATCCGACGACCAAGAGTTTCAGAAAGCTACAGAGGCCATGTGCGTCGACGGCGGCGCCTCGCTGCATACTTCTCACCACCGGCTTAAACAGTGGGCGCGAGAGATTACAGCGGCAGAGCCGTCGATTGATGCCCAAAGGCCGCTGAAGTGGTCCAACACACCTATCATTTTTGACACTGAGGATCACCCTGATTGCACTACTGCGGTCGGGTGCTTGCCGTTGTTGGTTTCGCCAACAATACACAACCTCAAGGTGACGAAGATGCTAGTCGATGGCGGGGCCGGTCTGAACTTGATCTCGCGTGCCGTGATCGAGAAACTGCAGATTCCTGATGGAGACCTCGAAGAGACGGGCACGTTTCAAGGGGTCAACCCGGGAAGAAGCCAACCCAAGGGAAAGGTCACGCTGCCCGTGACTTCTGGAAGCGACCTAAACTACAGGACGGGGAGGGTCGTGTTTGATGTTGCCAAGATCCTCTTGCCCTACAACGGGATCCTTGGCCGCCCAGCGCTGGCCAAGTTCATGGCGCCGTCACACTACGCCTACAACACCCTGAAGATGCCAGGGCCTGTGACGACCATCACCATCCCCTCCGACAAGAAAGATGCGCTGATTTGCGCTGACCAACTATACCAGCAAACAGTTGCAGTAGCTGCCACCACTAGGGCACTTGCTCCTGCCACCGGGACCCCGGGAGGGAAGAAGAAGAAGACCGGTGAGACCTCGGACACCCACTCCGGCAAGCGCACCTCTTCGGAGTGTAGCGCTGCCGTCGAGGACGTGCCAGAGAGCTCCGCTGGCGGAAACAAGAAGCCCAGGGCCATACCGCCGGGAACCAAGAAGGTTTCTGTCAATGAGGACGACACGGGAGGAGCTTTCACCATAAGCTCCACCCTTGATGACAAATGGGAAGACGCGCTCGTCACTTTCCTGCGGGCGAATGTCGATGTGTTTGCATGGCAAGCTTCCGACATCCCCGGCGTTCCCAGGGAGGTGATTGAGCACCACCTTGCTGTCTGTCCTCATGCGTGGCCCGTCAAGTAGAAGGTCAGAAAGCAAGCTTTGGAATGACAAGAGTTCATCACAGAAGAGATCCGGAAACTGGAAGCAGCGGGTTTGGTAAGAGGAGTACTCCATCCAATGTGGTTGGCCAATCCGGTCGTAGTGCGCAAGGCAAATGGGAAGTGGAGGCTATGTATTGATTACACAGATATCAATAAGGCTTGTCCTAAAGACCCCTTCCCGTTGCCGCGCATCGACCAGATTGTTGACTCGACGGCTGGGTGTGATCTGTTGTCATTCCTCGACGCCTACTCCGGCTACCACCAGATCTGCATGACAAGAGAAGATGAAGAGAAAACAGCATTCATCACCCCATGTGGTATGTATTGTTTCATGCGGATGCCTTTCGGGTTGAAGAGTGCTGGTTCGACGTTTGCAAGGGCGGTCCAGATTGGTTTTGAACCCCAGCTCCATAGAAATATTGAAGCTTATATGGATGACATAGTGGTCAAAACCAAGGACAGGGCAACCCTCATACCAGATTTGCATGAAACATTTGCGAACCTGCGCAAGATCAATCTCAAGCTGAACCCTGAGAAGTGCGTCTTTGGCGTCCCGTCCGGCAAGCTTCTCGGGTTCTTTGCGTCACAGCGTGGGATAGAGGCCAATCCGGACAAGATCAAAGCTATAGAGCAGATTGAAGCACCCAAGCGAATCAAGGATGTGCGTCGGCTTGCTGGTTGCGTCACCGCCATGGGCAGGTTCATTTCCAAGTCTGCCGAGCACGCCCTTCCCTTTATCAAGATCCTGAAAAAGGCGGGCCCGATGGAGTGGACGCCAGAAGCCGAAGCAACATTGCAAGACTTGAAGAAGTACCTCTCCTCCGCGCCGATACTGGTTGCGCCTAGGCCACAGGAGCCGTTGCTGCTATACCTGGCAGCAATGAACCAAGTGGTCAGCGCCGCACTAGTGGCATAGAGAGAGGTTGACGACGAGGAAATGGCAGCGACAGAGCCCGGCACCACCAATGTAGAGACGACACAGCCATTTGAAGTGCCGCCGAAGAAGAAAATGATGCAGCACCCGGTCTACCTTGTTAGTTCCCTCCTGCAGGGGGCTAGATCAAGGTACTCCGGCATGCAGAAACTGCTCTTCGGCCTTCTTATGGCCTCAAGGAAGCTGCGCACTACTTCCAGGCACACGAGATCACTGTCTTCACTCGCCTCCCTCTACAACGGATATTGCACAATCCAGATGCAACGGGAAGAATTGTGGAATGGGCACTGGAACTGTCCAGCTTCGGCCTCAAGTTTGAAAGTACTTCGACGATTCAGAGCCGAGTCCTGGCGGAGTTCATTGCAGAATGGACCGCAACGCCTGACGAACAAGCCCAAGAGACCGCTCTCCCCGGCAAGGAGGCAAGTTGCGATTGGATCATGTACTTTGATGGAGCTTTCTCCTTACAGGGCGCCCGGGCTGGCGTACTGCTGGTCGCGCCCACCGGAGAGCACCTCAAGTACGTGATCCAGATGCACTTCCCCAGGGAGGCGTCAACCAACGATACGGCAGAGTACGAAGGGCTGCTTGCCGGTCTCAGGATCGCGGCGGACCTCGGAATCAAGAAACTCATCGTCACGGGTGACTCGCAGCTTGTCATCAAGCAAGTCAACAAGGATTACCAGAGCCCGTTGATGAAGACCTACGTCGATGAAGTGAGAAAGTTGGAAGAGCGTTTCGATGGTATACAGGCTGAACACGTTCCCCGAGCGGAGAACGATATCACCGACTACCTGTCAAAACGCGCTGCCCTCAAGCTACCTGTGGAACCAGGTACCTTTGTGCTTCAGCTAACTCAGCCATCCGTTGATCCATCAACAGAGCAGAACAAGAGGAGGAAATCAGGGCCCGGCAAGTACTTTCCCGCCGAGCTCCCCGGGGCCGCCGACAAGGATGTTGCTGGGGACACTGAGCCCGCCACGGGACGGCTAGCTCCGGCGGAGCGTCAAGCTCTTGCCGTCGAGACAGTCGTTCCTATAGCGGAGGAAATGCCTTTAGTCCTCGCCGTCGAGCCCCATTCTCCGGCGTGGGCACAACATACCGTCCGATTCCTCCAAACACGGGAACTTCCTGAGGAGAAGGAAGAAGCGGAAAAAGTAGCCCGTCACTCCACCATGTACCAGTTCGTCGATGACGTCCTGTACAGGAAGAGATCGAACGGTGTGAAATTGAAGTGTATCCCTTGAGAGGAAGGACTGGAGTTGTTGGCGGAGATACACGGAGGCATATGTGGATCCCACATAGGGTCAAGGGCCCTTGTCGGCAAGGCATTTCGGCAAGGTTTCTTCTGGCCCACCGCCCTTCAGGATGCGACGACACTAGTCACCAGATGTGAAGCGTGGCAGTTCCATTCAAAAAAGCTTCATCAGCCAGCTCAAGCCCTTCAAACCATTCCTCTCTCCTGGCCCTTCTCGGTCTGGGGGCTCGACATACTGGGCCCTTTCTCCTGCGCTCTCGGGGGCTTTGAGTACTTGTACGTTGCAATCGACAAGTTCACAAAGTGGCCGGAGGTGGAGGTAGTGAGGAAGGTCACAGCTCAGTGTGCCGTCAAGTTCTTCAAGGGACTAATGTGCCGCTTTGGTGTACCCAACAGGGTCATCACCGATAATGGCACACAGTTCACAAGCCGCACCTTCATGCAATATAACCAAGACCTCGGCAGCAAAGTCTGTTTCGCTTCCGTTGCTCCCCGCGAAGCAATGGTCAAGCTGAGAGGGCAAATGCTGAAGTGCTGCGAGGCTTAAGGACCAAGACTTTTGACAGGCTGCACAAGAGCGGAAGGCGCTGGATTGATGAGTTGCCAACGGTTCTTTGGTCGATCAGGACGACACCAAATCGAGCCACCGGCCAGACACCCTTTGCCCTAGTATACTGGGCAGAAGCAGTTATCCCCACTGAACTCATATACGGGTCACCTCGAGTGCTCGCTTATGATGAGCTTGAGCAAGAGCAACTGCGGCAAGATGACGCACTGCTCCTTGAGGAAGATCGTCGTCGGGCGGCTGTGAGAGCAGCACGCTACCAGCAAGCCTTGCGCCGCTACCATAGCCGCAAGGTTCATGCCTAAAGCCTTGAGAAAGGCGACCTTGTCCTTCAGCGCATTCAATCGGCCAAGAATTCCAACAAGTTGACGCCAAAGTGGGAAGGCCCTTTTCGGGTAATACGAGTCACCAGGCCCGTCGCAGTCCACCTGGAGACCAAAGATGCCATTCTAGTGAGTAACTCCTAGAACATTGAGCATCTTCGCAAGTTTTACCCGTAAGGCGCGGCTTGCCGGGCTCCCCGGCAAGCCACCTTTTGTACAAGCATTGCCGATGATGCATGTAACCCTTCGTACAAAGCCAGGCGCAGACCTTAGCATAAATAAATGAAGCACTGGCGCCCTAAGTTATAGCATGCATGCTAGGTCGAGTCTCGCCCTTGGTTAGGGTTGATAGTGCTTAGAGGCGGCTAACCCCTAGCTTAGAGGTCGAGTGTGCGTCTCTTTGCCGTTCTTTTGTCTTCTTTGGTTCACAGGACTCACGGATATCCTTGCCGGATCACTTGAGGATGAAAAAGAGAAGAGGGCTAAACCAACATCTAGACCCCGGTAAGCCAGTATTGCCGGGGGCTGCAAGTGCAAAGATTCACCCACGACAAACCAGAGTTGCCGGGGGCTACAGCTTCAGATAAGTTCTTCATCCCTTATCATGCATTCCCTTATGGACTGAGGTATGTGAAACCTCGTTCCTTCCTAAAGCTACCGTGCTCCCCTAAACTCTAGGCCCTAGGGCTCGTTCCTGGGGCCAGTTTTGGTCGTAGTCGCGGCAGCGAAGGGATGAAACAAGGAGCCTGAACCCACCTCATCCCTGCCTCCGCCGAATGGGTGAGAAAGGTCGAGCAACGTGGGAAAACGGCAAGGCCTGCTGCCGGGCAAGGAAATGTTTATCTTAGAGATATCAAGGATTTACTCCTTGACGTGGGTTCTACCGGCAAACAAATGACCCGGCAAGCATCCCTTTTTAATTAAAAACATTCCACTCAGGTACAGTCCATAGGGAATGAAAAACATGAATGATGGGATTACAAGTTTTAAATTCAGCTAAGGCTTGAAGGCTTACAAACTAAAAATAGATAAGGTGCCCGTAATCCCTTTCTCGTCTCTCTCCTTAGGAGGCAGGTCAAGGAGGCGAAAAGGGCAAAAGGAGAGCCTAGGCGAGGTACGAGCAGCAGAAGGCACCAGGAAAACATCCCGGCGGCCACCTCCACGGGAAGCTGGTGATGATGATGACGGTAGAAGAGCTGGAAGACGAGGCGGCAAGACCGACAATACGCGATGAAGGCGTCGATGCCCGCGTACTCCGAGCTGACGGCCCGCCATCCACCTTCTTCGCCTTCCCGCACTTCCTACGCCAGCCACCCAAGGAGACGGCCACGAGGAGTTGGTAGGGGCTCGGTGCAGATGCTGCTGCTGCCAACATCGCCCCAGGACAACGAGACCGACACCTAGTCAGACCCGTCATCCTGCCGCCTACCACCCTCATCGCCGCGGTCGCTGTCCTCCTCGTCACTCTCGCCCGAGGAGGAATCTTCATCGTCGGAGGAGCTCTCCACGTAGCACTTTAGGCGAGTTCCAAAATCGCCGAAGACCTTGACGGAGAGAAGGCCGCCCTCCATCAGCTTAAATGGAGAGTGAACCCCTCCGCCAGGCGGTGGATACCAGCGAACGTCTTCCATCCCCGACGAAGATACATCACGTGAGGGGCTGGGAAGTCGACGCGAACCCGCGTACCGCTGATCCCACAGCCCCTCATGTGCAGCCGCAATGACTCCGGCGGATCCAGCTCCATCTCCCGCGCGAATGGAGTCGGGAGACGAAGGCAACGGCGAGGCGGCTGGCGCAGCCTGATGAAGAACTCGCAAGGATCATCCCCAACGTGGCCCTCCATGGGGGGAGGAGCTGCTGGCGGAGGCGAGGTGTAACGCCCTCGATGCGGCTATAACTCTCACGTGTCGAAGCACGACTTAGAGGCATAAACACATTGAAAGCAATGTTGCAAGTGAGGTAATCTTCACACAACCCATGTAATACATAAGGGAAAGAGATACATAGTTGGCTTACAGTCGCCACTTCACACAATACATAAATAAACATCCATCATCCAGATTACACTCAAGGTCCGACTACGGAACCAAAATAAAAGAAGACTACCCCAAATGCTACACAGATCCCCGATCGTCCCAACTGGGCTCCACTACTGATCATCAGGAAAAGACACATAGTAACGACCACGTTCCTCGTCGAACTCCCACTTGAGCTCGGAAGCGTCATCTGCACTGGCATCGTTGGCACCTGCAACTGTTTTGGTAGAATCTGTGAGTCACGGGGACTCAGCAATCTCACACCCGCGAGATCAAAACTATTTAAGCTTAAAGGTAGGATAGGGTTGTGAGGTGGAGCTGCGGCAAGCGATAAGCATATATGGTGGCTACATTCGCAAAAGAGAGCGAGAAGAGAAGCAAAGCACGGTCGTGAAGCTAGAAGTGATCAAGAAGTGATCCTAGAACAACCTACGTCAAACATAACTCCAACACCGTGTTCACTTCCCGGACTCCGCCGAGAAGAGACCATCACGGTTACACACGCGGTTGATGTGTTTTAATTAAGGTCAACTTCGGGTTTTCTACCACCGGACATCAACAAATTCCCATCTGCCTCATAACCGCGGGCACGGCTTTCGAAAGATAATACCCTGCAGGGGTGTCCCAACTTAGCCCATTATAAGCTCTCACGGTCAACGAAGGATATTCCTTCTACCGGGAAGACCCGATCAATCTCGGAATCCCGGACTACAAGACATCTCGACAGTAATAAAACAAAACCAGCAAAGCCGCCCGATTGTGCCGACAAATCCTGATAGGAGCTGCACATATCTCGGCCTCAGGGCACATCCGGATGAACACTACGTACGGCAACCGAAGTTGCCCCAAGTTGCCTCAGGGCGGCACCGCAAGTGGCTCTCGTTTGGACCAACACTCAGAGGAGCATTGGCCCGGGGGTTAAATAAAGATGATCCTCGGGCTCGCGAAAACCCGGGGGAAAAGGCTTAGGTGGCAAATGGTAAAACCAAAGTTGGGCCTTGCTGGAGGAGTCTTATTCAAGGCGAACTGTCAAGGGGGTCCCATAAATCACCCAACCGTGTAAGGAACGAAAAATCAAGGAACATAACACCGGTATGACGGAAACTAGGGTGACAAGAGTGGAACAAAACACCAGGCATAAGGCCGAGCCGTCCACCCTTTACCAAGTATATAGATGCATTAATTAAATAAGTGATATTGTGATATCCCAACATAATCATGTTCCAACAAGGAACAAACTTCATCTTCACCTACAACTAGCAACGCTATAAGAGGGGCTGAGCAAAGCGGTAACATAGCCAATCAACGGTTTGCTAGGAAAGGATGGTTAGAGGTTTGACATGGCAATATGGGTGGCATGATATAGCAAGTGGTAGGTATCGCAGCATAGGCATAGCAAAAGAGCGAGCAACTAGCAAGCAAAGATAGAAGTGATTTCGAGGGTATGGTCATCTTGCCTGCAAGGTTCTCAGAGTTGTCGAAAGCTTGATCCTCGTAAGCGTTCTCAACAGGTTCCTCGTTCACGTACTCGTCTCTCAGCTATACCCAGAACAAGAACACAAGCAAAGGAATAACTATCAACCACGATGCAATGCACAAACAACATGATGCAAAACATGGCATGATATGCGAGATGTGGTATGCAATGCATATGCATGCTCCGAAAGGAAAAAGATGAACAAGGAATAATCTTGGCAAACCAAGTATGCCACTGGAAAGGTGAGGTGATTTCAGTTGAAATCGATATAAAGATCACCGGAATCGGATGCACGGTTTGCAAATGACAAGCAAAACAAGAATGACATATTTCTGCGTTTAATAGCATGATGCCACTTAGCATGCAACAAGAAATTAAGCTAGTGCGCTCAAACATATCAGGAAAGCATATGGCAGTGATCTACTCAAGATACTTGACAAAAGATGAACACTGAGCTACGTCTAAATCACACCATAACAGGTTCAAACAAGCATGGCAAAAGTGCAAAACATATCAGCTTCACAGACTTGGTGAAAATACTATCATGCCAGAAATTAACATCAGGATGACATGTTTAGAGCAAGGAAACAACATGCTACAGGAACAGGACATAGAAAAATATGGCATGTCATGAATCAACTCAAAGCATTGAACAAAAGTCCCTTGCTAACCATGAGCCAAAAAAGACCAAAAAATACAATAGCACCCATGGCAATTAAGCAAGTTTCGTTACAGTTTTCAGACTTAGCAGAAAACTGGGCATGTCAAAAACAGATAACAAGTCGGCATGTTTACGAGCTCGATGCACTCACTACAGAGCATTTCATGATAAACTAAGCATACAACCACCAATAAGACATGGCATAGAAGCTAATAATGGCAAGAATAACATCATAGCGTGCAAGGATCAACTACAACAAGCTTGGCAAAATCGAATAACATGTAAACAATCTGCCAGTAACATTTTATAGCAAAAGTAGAGGTCGTTTCAATCAAGCTATTGCACTCCATAATTACAAACGAAGGCACGGATGGATAGAGAAAATCCTTATGTTCAAAACATCCTTACTGATCATGCTCAAAAGAGGCATAGATCTCTCTGAAACAACATGAACACATGGCATAAAAATAACAGCAGGGAATAACTTAGTGAAATTACTAAGTCCCTGAAATCAGCAACAATATGATCCCTAGTTTGCATGCTTGTGCTAGTCACCACAAAGATTACAAAAATACATGGCATACACCCCTGTAAAGATGGCATGACATATTACAAAACACATGTAGGACTCAAGTTCATAGGATGCAGGCATCAATCATGGCAAAAATGACAAAAGTGCATCTACTGAAACAGATCTGAAACTAATATCACATAGCCCTCTTCCAACAGCATTTCGGGCATCAAGATGAGCTCAAATGAAATGATGTACTCATCGATGCGAACAATTTGACATATTACACGCACGAAACGGAGCAGTATGCAGCAAGTTATGATGCGTTGAACATGACATGATTATGCAAAATATTCGGGACTTAGAGAAATTTCGGGGAGGAGAAAGTCAACCTGGATCTGGATCTAGATCGGGCCCGAGCTCGGTTCCCAAGGTTGGCCGGGCTCTCGCCGGAGACTTGCGCTGGGGTGAGAGAGATGGCCGGAGCGGGGCGGGGCGACGCTGACGGGCGCCGGCGGAGCGGGCGCGGCCGGCTCCGGCGTGGCCGCGGGGCGAGGCCGGCGAAGGCGCGGCGGAGGAGACCGGACGGCGGCGGGGAAGGCCGGGCGGCGCGGGCAGCGCGGGCGGCGGCGCGTCGGGGAGGGAGGCGAGCGGGCCGCAGGGGCCCCGCGCGGGCCTGGCGGGCCGGCGGCGGCGCGCGGACGCCGGAGCCACGTGGCGCGCGAGGAGTGGCTGCGGGCGGCGGCGCGATTTCGTCCGGCTGGACTGGACGTGTCCGGCGGCGCGGGGTAGAAGAAGACTAGGGTTAGGGTGGATTGATCCGGGATTTGGAAATGGAGGTCTTTAAATAGAGGTAGAGGAAGCTAGGAAGCTCCAAATTGAGCACGGTTTTCGCCCACACGATCGTGATCGAACGGCGATGGACATGGGAGTGACTTAGATGGGTTATTGGGCTGATTTGGAGGGGTTTGGGGCTGCAATCCAAAAGAGGCTTTCACGGTTACCCGGTTAACCGTTGGAGTATCAAACGACCTCCGAATGACCCGAAACTTGACAGGCGGTCTACCGGTGCTAGACCAAGGCCGCTTGACAAACCTCGGTCCATTCCGAGAAAGTCTAATACACGCTCACGGAAAAAGGTAAAAGGGGACGCCGGGGAACATAGGAGCGCCGGATTGCAAAACGGACAACGGGGAAAATGCTCGGATTCATGAAACGAACACGTATGCGAATGCGATGCACATGATGACATGACATGAAATGCATGACAAGGACAAAATGCAAAATGAAGGGAAACCCAACCACGGAGGGAATATCATATCACATTGCCGAAAATGGCAAGAGTTGGAGTTACAAATATGGCAAGTTACATCCGGGTGTTACATGAGGCCGGCGCGCCGCCCCGTCCTCCTCTTCCCCGAGCGCCTCGGCCTCGCCCACGGCCTCGCCCCCACCCCCTTCCCCTTGCGGATGGCTGTGCCACCGCGGGTGCAGGAGAAGGAAGGACGCGTTGTCGAGCGGCGACCCGCGCCGCCACCGTTGAAGGACCAGGGTTCCCTCTCTCCATGGCGGATGGAAGGGGGGAGCAGAAGCTGAAGAAAGGAGGAGATGAAGGAATGCGGGACGCCATCCCCCCTCCCGCTCTTTATAAAGGAATGGGATGGGGGCTCGGCCGCCCCGCTCCGCCAATCAAGACACGGAAGGCGCAGGGAACTGGGACCAACCCGCTGCCCCAGCCCGCGGCGGCCCAGTTTCTCGCCTCCACCGATCGCCACCCCAAGCGCATGGGAGCCACGTGGCAGGCATGCAGGACCGAGGCAACGGGTGAGGCGACCTCCCCCCACCCCGTGATCATAGGGGGTGGACGCCTTGAAGACAACGCCTCGACCCCATCCAGTAAATGGGCCGCGCTTCCATGCCTCCCTCCGTTTATGGGGAAGGCGCGAACCGCCCCCTTCACTACAACATGACGCATGCGTGCAAAGCTCAGCCCCACGCATGCCTCCCACGTCACGCACGCCTCACCACGCCGCGCCACGCGTGGGACGCGTGGGAAGCACAACGCGCGAAGAAACTTACCGCGGTTGTCGGGGATATAACTATTATGTAAGCCGCCCAGGAGGGGCTGGGTTACGCAAAGGGAAGCCCATCTGAAGCCCAAGACCAAGACATGAAGATGGTGGTTCAGTAAAGGGTTTAAAGGCCCACAGGCGACTTGAAACCCGTAAAGATAAACCGCCATAATGGCATAACTTGTAACATAAGGTAGAAGTAACTAGTCACCGAACCGGACACTGTTTATGAGCCGGTCGGGACTCTGTAGGCCGCAAGGCGTCAACCCGTGTATATAAGGGGGCGACCCGCCGGCGGCTTAGGGCAAGAAACAACCCATCGAGAGCCGGGCATAGCATATCTCGCTCCCTGGTCATCGAAGCATCAAGCAATACCAACCCAACTAGACGTAGGCCTTACCTTCACCGTAAGGGGCCGAACTAGTATAAACCTCTCGTGTCCTTTGTCCCGATTAACCCCTTTAAGCTTCCTAGTTGCGATGGCTCCACGACTAAGTCCTTCCAAGAGGACATCTGCCGTGACAATTCCATGACAGTTGGCGCCCACCGTGGGGCCAGCGCACGGTGGATTTGAGTTCTTGAAGGGCAGCTTCGAAGGGCTCAAGGGATACGCAGTCGGCCGGATGACTAAGAGTCGTCGCGGCAAGATCTACATCGACGACGAAGGCTGGGGCCCCGACGCCAGCTCAATTGAGTTCGGGTACCGGGTCCCCTTCGGTGGAATTCACGTCTTCATCGGCCGGATTGGTGAGCCGGGCCCTGAGCTGGACAACTGCACCGACCTCATCGAGACGGCTCAGCGTGCGAGACCCGCCCGAGCTCAACCTGTCATGAAGCGTGCCTTTGTGGGTTGCGTCCACGGAGGTGAACTTCCTGAAGGATCTGAAGGTGATGATGAGCCGGCCGTCCTCTCTGACGGCGACTCATCCGCCGGCTCAACAGGTTCGCTATACCAAGTTCAAGATGGTGTGCTTGGAGGCTGTTCCCATGGCAGCACTATTCCGGACCCCTCAGAGTCGCCAAACTGGGCAGGAGTCTTCATGGCTGGCACTCAACCCGACCAAAATTCTACGGCCTCAGCAGTGATAACGTTCGGGTTAGGAGCAGCCGAGGCAGGAGGCCCTGTGCGCTCACCGGCTCAGGAGCTGATGGATCTCATGGATAAACTTACGGCCCTGTTAACCGCTACAGTCATCCCTGCGAACCAATCTGAGCACGAGGCAGAGGTGGCACAGGTTCGTGAGGAGATCGCCAAGGCCAAGGAAACCTTAGCAGCGGAAGATACTAGACTGGCAACAGAGCGGGTGGCTTTGGATGTACGGGCACAACAACTTCAGGCAGAGGCTTTTCAGCTCACGATGAGTCTGAACGCATCTAATGAGGTAATGAGGAGGAGACATCAGAAAACTCAGTCTCGTTTACCTCCGACTTATGACCCTCGGAATCTCTTCGCTACACCCGGAGCTGGCCCAAGTAACCTGCCAGGTGCAAATCAGTTTATGACATCCGAAGCGGGGGGGGGGGGGGTTCGGCCTCAGGTGACGGCGCCTCTTCACGGCAATATGGCACCGCCCCGTTACGTACCAATACCACCGGGTCACTTATCCAACCCAATGGAGAATTTAATCGCAACATCAACACGCTTGGCGGCTCTCCTAGTGGACGGTGATGATCCGACAGCAGTGGAGACCCGGAGGATTAGAGAACTTGTCCAGACGGCTCTGGCCCAGCAAGAGACTTATTCTTACAGCCGGGACAGGATTCATTCAACTCCTCCACCCTGGTTAGCTCTGCCTCGCCCAAACCGGAGCCCGAGTTATAGCAGACACATGGAGTCAGAGGCCCTGTCAAGCAACGCTCAGCGCCGGAACCAGCCCGGTGGATATAACCCGGTGCAGGATCGGATACGTCAGGAGGATGAGCGGGCAGCTCAGCTAGCAGCTCAGCAGGACTTACTAGCTTATCGGACGACTTCTGTTGAGGCGGGAGTTGCTACTAGAACCGGAGGAGTTCCTTGTCTAGTACCGGCTCTATGTAATGTACGTCTACCCAAGGATTTCAAGGGGCCTCGGAAGGTGCCGAATTATACAGCAGACTTAGAGCCTGGGGCGTGGATCGAGAGTTATGAGATGGCCACGGAGTTGCTAGAGGTTAGTGACACAACGATGGCTAAATACTTCACCATGATGTTGGACGGAACGGCCCGTTCTTGGTTAAAGGGTTTGCCACCCAATTCCATTAGTTCATGGGCAGAGCTGAAGGCCCGCTTCATCCAGAACTTCAAGGACACTTGCAAGCAGTCTATGTCGATTGTGGACTCGACAAATTGTAAGCAGGAGGAAGGTGAATCCACGACTCATTGGGTACGCCGGGTCAAATATATAATACATTCGTGTGACAAGATGGATGCCGGCTCAGCCGTTCTCATGCTAGAAAAGAATTGCCGCTTTGAACCTCTGAGACAGAAGCTGGGGAGCCTTAAGCGTGATTGCAATGATATGGGGACGCTGATAGCGGCTTTAGTCAAATATGCCGATTCTGATAGTACCAAGGATCCCGCGTCTGATGAAGAAAAGACAGGAAAGGGAAAGAAGAGCGGTAATGGAAAGGGCCAGCAGCATAACCCGACAAATCAAGGAGGCAATAAGCGTAAGGCGGACGGTAACCCGGAATTTGTGGCCAATGCACAGGGTAACAATGAGAAACGCAAGGGAAAACCACCTCGGTTTGCCGGGTCAGGCCCATCTGTTGAACAGCTACTCAATGAGCCTTGTCCAAAACACGGCACCCGGGAACGGCTGGCAACTCACTTATGGAAGGATTGCGCAATCATGAAGGCGTTCAAGAATTCTAATACGTTTGATGGCAATCAAGGCCCAGGCGGTGGCTCAGGAGCTGGCGGTTTTCATGGCCCGGGCGGCGGTTCAGGGTCCGGTTTTCAGGGAAACCAGGGTGGTTATAACCAGCAGCAGTCCGATCAAGGAGGTCAATAGCAGCAGCAGTTGGGTTATCAGAGCCATCCAAAGCAGCTGAATAGTGGGCAGTATCACGTGTTCACCACCAGTTTGTGTAAACATGATCAGAAAATTCATAAGAGGGTTGTGAACTCTGTTGAGCCGGCGGTCCCTCGTCACTTAAGGTGGTTGGAACAGCCCATTATCTAGAGTAGGGAGGATCACCGTCCCCGGGTTGATAATCCGAGTCAACTAGCACTGGTGGTGGCGCCGCAGGTCGGTGGATATAAATTCACTAAGGTGCTCATGGACGGAGGTAGCAGCATCAACATCCTCTATTACGAGACCTTTCGGCGCATGGGCTTAACTGACAAGAATTTAAAGACATCCAATACCGTGTTCCATAGAGTGGTGCTTGGTAAGTCGGCTTACCCCGTCGGTAAGATTGAGCTGGAGGTGGCCTTTGGAGACGAGCATGATTCTAGGGCTGAGAAGTTAACCTTTGAGGTGGTCAAAATCAAGAGCCCGTATCACGCTTTGTTTGGACGGCCGGCTTATGCCAAGTTTATGGCGCGGCCGTGTTACGTTTACTTGCAGCTCAAGATGCCGGGTTACAAGGGCACCATCACTGTGCATGGAAGTCGAAAGGTGGCCCTGGAATGCGAAGAAGGCGATGCGGCTTATGCCGAGTCTGTCTGTGCAGCAGAGGAGCTCAAGTTTTATCAAGATAACGTTGACCCGGCGGATATGACCTCCCTTAAGAAGCCTACTACGGAACATGACCCGGCCATGAAGTTTAAGTCGGCTGCAGAGACTAAGCTTGTTGATTTTACTCCAGGCGATTCGTGGTCAGTAAGAATCTGAACAGGACCCTTTGTGGTCAGTAAGAATCTGAACAACGGTTCATATTACCTTATCGATGTTTGAGAGCACAAAGACTCACGTAAGTCGGAGGAGGAGACCCATTGGCCGTGGAACATCGCTCATCTTCGGCCTTACTATAGTTGAGCCACCGGCTCTAATGTGTATATATTTATACTATGTATATATTACATAAAGCAATAAAGCAGGACCTCTGTCCTTTTTTCCACCCCAAAAAAGGTTTATATGTTTTCTTTGTGAGGTGGCGGAAATAACCAAGAGGGAGCGGGTCACATCTGATTCCGGCTTTCCTTGGGTCCGGCTTATGATCATATCTGAATCTAGCCATGATCACTTGGGGGCTTCCTGTTCAAACATAGGTCATATACGAATCAAAGAGAACATAGCTGTCGATACCCACTTGATCGGCATACTGCCAAACCCAGTTGGGGGCTTCTTGGTCATATTTGAATCATAGCTTAACCCCTTTGGGTCTGACGTGGATCGTATTTGAATCAGCGTCATTAAACAACTCTTATGGTCACTTGGGGGCTTCCTATTCAAACATAGGTCGTATTCGAACCAAAGAAAACATAGCTGTCGATACCCACTTGATCGGCATCGCCACAGCCACTGGGGGCTATATGATCGCATCCGAATCTTAGCTTAACCCCTTTGGAATGGTTCACTGGTCGTATTCGAATCAGAAGCTTTTGAAATTTTGTTTATTATTCATCATATTTTATAAGTATCAATATTTGGTTATATTGAGATCCTCTTCAAAATACCGTAGTGTGGATCACAACCCTAAGGGTGAATATTGGTTCCTCTGGGTTCCTAAATACCAGGTGAACCTTTATATGTCAATTTTCAGGAGTTAAATTTACTCTCAGAAGTAACCATAAGCATCACAGGCATATCATTATGGTTATCAGAAGCTTATGTGACTCTCAATGCGATAAGTTGCCAAGGGGTTTCTGTTTGTCTTATGTGCAGGGCAATGCAAGACATTTCTGCAAGGACATAACAGAATCATATAAACTACGAAATGCATCGTGACGGCAGCTTATGCAAGTATTAAGGGCCATAGGCATGCGCGAAGGCATGATAAAACTTAAAGTATTTTTTGCTCTATTACAAGATTCCCCGAGTCTGAATGATGAGGCATTGTTTTTTCTGCAAGACATAAGCAGGTGACGCCTTGCAATTTACTCTTGGGGTTGACCTGAAGCTTCTGGGTTATCCTTCTCCGCCTCTCCGCCAGCTGCCTTGTCCTGGAAGGATGATGATGCCCAGTCAATGCCACTCAAGGCTTCAAACTCAGCTTCGTCATCTATTAAACCGGTTGGGTCGACTTTAGGGGCAAAGGTGTGCTTACGAATTGGAGGGATCAGGCTAACATCATCGTAATGCGGCGTGGGGATTCTCCGATTCTCCTTATTATAACCCGCCCGATACTTGGCGAGGTCAGTGTCGTTCCCAATTTGAGTGGCCACAGGGCGTATATCCCTCACGCACGTGTTGAATTCTTTTTCATCAAATGGAGTGCCATCCTCCTTTAAACTTGGATACCCAAGAGCGATGTCGGCCGGGTCTAGCTCTGGTAACCAGGCTTTGGCCCGGCTCAAAGCGGCTATTGCTCCGGCTCTTGCTTGGGCCCGTCTCAACTCTTGAATCCACTGAGGAAGTACAGGAAGCCGTCGTAACACATCTTGCAAGAGGTGGGGCACGTCATTTGATAAGGCCACAACGGCCAAAGCACGTTGTGACCCGGTGTACAATTGCTCCACCAGAGTATAGATTGCTTTCAGTTTGACCACCATGTCCTGCTTGAGGGTTGTGCTCCTGGGGCCTGTGTTGTTAAACAAAGGGTAAGCCGGAGGCAATAATTAGCTTAGTCATCAGAGGAAGGATGGCAATATTTGAGGTTCATATAAAGTGACTTACCGAAGATTGCTGAGACAATTCGAGATATCTGACGCTTCAAGCCGGACAGCTCGGTGTTTGCTTTTGCAAGGGATGCTACGGCTGTCTCGGCCCGAGTCACCAGAGAGGCCTTCTCATCAGCCCAGGTTTTCTTCTCCGATTCAAAGTTCTTATTCAACTTCTCTTGTTCAGAGACGCTGAGTTCAAACTTGGAGTTGGCCTTTTGTATTTCAAGTTCCTGGGCTGCCAGGCGGCTCTTCAGGCCTGCAATCTCCGACTCAAATTGACTTATGGTGGCCTGCATTGCACCGGATAAAAGTCAAGATTATGGTAAATAATGTTAAGTCCCAAGCACTTTGCAAGCAAAGATGCTTGACACTTGGGGGCTAATGTATACCGAAGCTTTCTAGATTCTCAAGCCGGTCCTGGATATTAAGTCCCAAATACTTTGCAAGCAAAAATAGTTGGCACTTGGGGGGCTAATGTGTATCGCAAGTTAAAGGTATTGTGTTACATCCGGTTTAAATATTTTACTCTTTAAGCCGGGCAAGTAGCTCTAACAATGTTTCTAAAGTCTACAACATATTCACTCATAGGCAATAGACTTGGGGGCTGGTACAGTAAGTATGATTGAAAATAAGAAAGCATAAGTCATACCTCAGTTTTTTGCTATATTTGTTTTACCATGTCAATTTCCAGGTCACTGCTGCTTTGCACCTGGTTGATGTAGCCCGAGACGATCTCTCCTATACTCAAATGAGTATAGTCGGTAATATCCATCTTGGCCTTATGGCGTTCTAGCAGCTCCTCTTTAGTCGAACATTTGGCAAGAATGGTGGTCTGGGCCGGCTCAACAAATTGGGCCTTGAGAAATTCCACCTCTAGATCAGCCGCCTTGACCGGGCTAGGCGCCTCCGGATTAGCAGAACTATCAAGAATATCTTCAGAAGGTGGATCGGAAGTTGGTGTTGCAATATCTTGAGCCGGTTTGAGCGGTGGCTGATGTATGGAAGAGTCGGGAGCAGTTACACCCTGTTCCAGTTCAGTCATCACAAGGTTTTGAGCCGGCTCCGCTTTCTTGGTTTTCTTCTTGGGCTTAACTTGCATGCTGTGGGCAAAACAGAGAAATGAGTAAAGGAACATGAAGTAGGAAAAACATAAGGTGAAGAAATTCATATTACCCAGGGGCAGTCTTAAAAGCCGGCATGTTTGACTGCATAGACTCGCCGGATGAAGGAGATGTATCCTGATAATTGGAGTGAGATGAATTGAGAGGTTGACGGATTAGACCTGCCAAAGGTAAAAAAGGGGATAAGTCGAAGATAACCTCAGTCCGACGCTTCCGGGTTACGTCAGGCAAGCCGGAGGAGAGCTCTGCGTCCTTGCTGGTCCGGGTCTACCTCCGGCTTTCAAATTGTTGTTGCTTCAAAATAAAGTCAGTGTCTTGGTAAGCCAAAGGATGTGAAAATCTTACTTTCTGGGTTACTCTTCGAGTTTTCTGACGCGGCAGAGCCTCGGAGTCAGAGGAGATTATAGTTACCTCTTCTTCGACGGGTTGGCTGTTTCACGTGTCTTCCTGAAAGAGAAATCACGTCAGTGAAATGATGATAAATAGTGAGGGAAGTCTAAAAGTTACCTCTTCATTGTCATCTGAGTCATCAAGTTGAAGCATCTCTGAGGCGCTTATTTTTCTTTTCCTGGAGGTGGTAGGCTTGGCGGCTTTTCTATCGGCTTTCTTAGCAGCCCTGGCTTGTTTGGCCGCCTCATGGTCATAATGAACCCTCCAGAAGCTGTCTTTCGCCTAAAGAGAAATTGTGAAAGGTTGTAAGTAAAAGCAAGGTATAAGCATAGTAAAAGGTAATAAATGGGACTTATTGCAGGGGCCGGGTTTTGTTTGTAGAAAGGCAGTAACCCGAAGGCGTTACTGGTTATTGTACCCTCCTTTAACGAAGACTGAGTGGTAGCCTCCACTACGTCATCTAGTAAGACGTCAGGGCTATGACGCTGAGGGTCATCTTTCTCGCCTGAGTAATTACACATTAATACAGGGCAGTGGCTTAAGGGAATTATTCTCCAAGCAACCCAGACTCGGACCAGGTCAACGCCATCCAAGCCGTTCCCTAAGAGAGCTTTAATCTTCTTGATCTTGGGGGTGAGTGGCAGACGTTCAACAACAGTCAGCTTGTCCGGCAGCGGGTGAGTAGATTCAAGCCGTAATGCACGGAAGTCGGGCAGTGGGTTTTCACCAGTCGGAGAAGAATCCTGGCAGTAGAACCACGTCTGGTTCCAGTCCTTTGGATGACTCAGCAATTCAGCATAAGGGAACAGGCAGTCTCTCCACCTTTGAATCATAATGCCACCAAGTTCCAAACTGGGCCCGTTGGCGCGCTCATTCTGCCGGTTCAGATAGAACAATTCCCTGAACAGAAGTAGGTTGGGCTCTTCTCCAAGATAGACCTCACAGAAAACTTGGAAGTTGCAGATGTTTGACATGGAGTTGGGTCTGATGTCTTGAGGTCTTAAGTCAAAGAAATGCAAAACGTCTCTAAAGAATTTTGAACCGGGTGGAGCAAAACCCCGGCTCATATGATCTGTAGAGAATATTACCTCCCCTTCTTTGGGATGAGGTTTCTCCTCGGACGGGTCAGGAGCACGATAAGACATGACCTCCTTCTTGGGCAGATAGCCAGACTTCGCAAAATCGGACAATTTGCTTTCCGTGACAATGGATGGGATCTAATTACAGGTCACCGGAGGTTTTGGGGCTTTGAGTGCCATTGTGTAAATCGGAGCCTACAACAAGATAAAGAAAATTTCCGGTTCAACTATAACCCGGAGGAAAGCATTATTGAGTTACTCAAAATGGCGATTTAAGAAGGGGCCTAATGACACATACGTGATCATGCAAACAGGTTTTCTTAAGTCATTGCGAGTATGAAAGATAATTGAAGTTTTCTTAAGTCGCCAGAGGCAAGTGGTGTTCTCAGCCGGTATTATTTTGAACCGGTCATATGAACTACTATGGCTGAAACAGAGTCAACAGACGCTAAGTGTGGAACAAACAGGTTTCACAAGTTGAAATTATTATTTTGGATCAAACGATGCCCCGGAAAGGAAAAATTTCTAGACCTAAAAACAGTATAGGGAAGTTCATGTCCTTAAGGAGGGCTTCCAAAACGAGGAAATGAGATCTATTTTCATACGGAATATGCACAAAATATCCTCCGCGGCAGTTTTTTTGTTGTTTTTACAATCTGAGCAAAGCATCTGAGGTAAGAACTAATGAAGGTTTGCGTCGGGAGGCAATGAACACCGATGAACTCGGAGGCCGTAATGCAGATCTAGAAGCAGGGAAGGAAAAGAACTTACGGATGCAGAGCTGTTGCAGGGTTCCGTTGCGTTTCTCTGGTCAAGTCAGGTTGATGCGGCGGCCTGAGTTGAAGAAGACGAGAAGATCTGTGGTGGCGGCAGCGGAGCTCGAGCGGCAGAGAGGAAATTGCAAGGAAGAAGATGACTGAAGGAAATGAAAAGACCTAAGTTGCATCTATTTATAAGCAGGGGTCAACCAAGACGGCGCGAGAAACGAGGAGACCAAAGCGTCATTATCCAGCGGCCCCGGCGCCTCGATTCTCGGGATGGTTAGTAAAGGCAAAGATCCATTGGAGGATATGATGGAATAAAATATGAGTTTAATTGAGGATGACGTAACAAAGATTTAACCCGGAGTCAGATGATGACATCACGGCGGGTTAAAAGTTTCCGCACAAAACAGAAGACTGGAGGCCAGTTTATAAGGTTTTTCAGATTGACATGAACCAGTTCAAATCAGTCTGGGGCCTAATGTCGGGGATATAACTATTATGTAAGCCGCCGAGGAGGGGCCGGGTTACGCAAAGGGATGCCCATCTGAAGCCCAAGACCAAGACATGAAGATGGTGGTTCAGTAAAGGGTTTAAAGGCCCACCGGCGACTTGAAACCCGTAAAGATAAACCGCCATGATGGCATAACTTGTAACATAAGGTAGAAGTAACTAGTCACCGAACCGGACACTGTTTATGAGCCAGTCGTGACTCTGTAGGCCGCAGGGCGTCAACCCGTGTATATAAGGGGACGACCCGCCGGCGGCTTAGGGCAAGAAACAACCCATCGAGAGCCGGGCATAGCGTATCTCGCTCCCTAGTCATCGAAGCATCAAGCAATACCAACCCAACTAGACGTAGGCCTTACCTTCACCGTAAGGGGACGAACTAGTATAAACCTCTCGTGTCCTTTGTCCCGATTAACCCCTTTAAGCTTCCTAGTTGCGATGGCTCCACGACTAAGTCCTTCCGAGAGGACATCTGCCATGACAATTCCACGACAGCGGTAAAAACCGCCCCGCCTGCCCGCACACCGTTTTTGGGCCTAGCCCAACAACGCGTTGCGCTTATGTGTGGCCTAGGCCCGGGGGCTCCTGTCGGTGTACAAAAAGGGGGTACACTTTTTGTACCCCTATAACTGTGCACGGGCAGTCTGAGCCACAGGCACCACCACACCGAGCACGGCGAGGGAGGTGAGCCAAGGTAAGGCCAGAGCTCAAGAGAAGAAGAACAGCGCCAAGACCAAGACCACAAAGAGCAAAGGGGACGAAGCGGACACCCCCGGCAAGATCCTTTCCGGGGGGCAGTTCTAGCAAACCCGGCAAGACCCTTGCCGTGGCAGCTCGACCCACACCAACGAAGCGAGTCGCCCTTGAGTCCACTGCCCCCATGGGGCAAGGATTCGGGAGACATCCCCGTGATGGCATGCAGATCTTTGTGAAGACATTCAAGATCAGATACACACTTTAGAAGATGATGATCCTCGGCAGGATCCCAACCAAGGGAAACCACAAGGCCCCCGGCAAGAGCCTTGCCGGGGATGACAGCAGGCACCGCGGCAGCACTCTTGCCGGGACCCCGACAAGACCCTTGCCGGGGCCGCAGCAAGGCCCTTGCCATGAACGCCCGTAGGGCCACCGTCAGGCCCACGCCAATCGAACCCCCACCGCCGCTCGCATGCAGCTGCCGACCCAACCAGCTGGGCAGGCACCTGCGTGGCGGCAAGCGGATCTTCGTGGAGACCCACCGCTGGGCCACCTCAGCTGCCTGACTACCTACCTGGCACCGCTGGCCAGGGCGCGCGTCGACACGAGAGGGAGCGGCGACGGACGAGACAGGGCTCTCCCTCGTCCCCGATAAAGCAAGGACACCTAAGCAAGGCGCATTAAATGCGCCTTGTCATGTAAGGCGAGGGATAAACTCGCATCGCTATACTCTTTCCACCTCATGTGTGCCACTGTGGCAACCCCTTTCCCTATAGAAGGAGGCCCAAGGCGACCAGGGAGAGGATTCGGCTTTTTGGAGCTCCTCACGCCCCATTGCTAGGTCAAGAACATAGATAAACAATCCACCAAAGCAGGAGTAGGGTTTTATGCGTCCTCGCGGCCCGAACCTGGGTAAAGGAACCATGTGTTATCTATTTGATCCGCTCTTCTCACGACCCCGCGCCCCGCAACCGTAGTAGGGATTCTTGTGATCCCATAGGTGTCGTTCCACACCGACAAGTAACCCGGCATATGCTCCGAGTCGTGCATGCACTACGACCCAGATGCTCTATGTCCCACATGTCGGCGAATGGGAGCACGTGGAAATAGCCTAGGAGTACATATAGGAGGATAAATGCGTGAAATAATATGTACTGTGAAACGTAGCCGTGGTTCGAAAAGGAGACCTAAAGTGATGACAGCTATAGGTCGCACGCACCCAACTAGTGGTACTAGACATACGACTAATTTTTTCCTCAAAAAAGAAAAAAAGAGGCACGAGTGCTCAGTACTCCTATTCTATAAACACGAGTCCCATTTGACAACAGCGTCCGTGCTACAGCTAGCTCTCCTCCCTCGTTTCTCTCTTCTAATTATAAACTCGGCCGACACCCGGTGGGCGGGGTGGGTTTACTCAACTGCGGCCCCACCTCACAGTGAAAACGTTACGACTAGAATAAAAATGCCATATGCTCCCTCCGTTCATAAATATAAGCCTTTTTAGATACTATTTCAAATGGAATACAACATACAAATGTATGCAGACATATTTTAGAGTGTAGATTCACTCATTTTGCTCTGTATGTAGTAGTCACTTGCTGGAATCTATATTTGGGAACGAAGGGAGTACTATACTAATAAAACATTAAGGCCACAAGGCGATGCAGTGCTGGTTACAGGAGGCAAGAAGAAGAGATGCATCCATCGACGACGTCCACCTCCTCGACTCAGGGCGCCGGCCCACCGAACGGCGCCTAAGTAGCAGCGGCTTTCGTGGCCAGGTCGACGTGCTTCTGAACAATGGCGTACAAAGATTCTAGCCGCTGGAAGAAGGCCAACGTCTTTCTATCCTCGCTTGCCTTGTAGTGGCCTATGTAGACGATTTCCTCGTAGACGTGGATGTGCAGGTCGACGGTTTCTTGCATGGCGAGGCGCTGCGCGGCGAGCGCGGCCTCGAGGTGCACATTCTTCGTCGTGACCTCCGGCACCTGCAGGGCCACCAGGGCTTGAAAGAGTTCGTCACCATGGAGGCCGATGAGGGTGGCAGGTAATGAGGAGCCTGGGCGCGCGGGCTGGAGCAGTACGGCAAGGTCGTCCGCGCGCTTCTTGACGGCGGTGAACTTGTGGATGGAGTTGACCATCATGTCGTCCATGCGAGAGGCGAAGCCGGCGTCGGCGAGGGCTACGATGCCTGCGGTCGCCAACACCGTCTGGAAACGCTGCGCGGTGCGGGGCCGCAGGCCGGCGCCTTGGATGATTTGGCACAGCCGACTGCCGCTCGCGTCCATCGCCTCCATAGGTGCTTGTGGCTTCTGGTCACTTGGTCTTGGATTGGAGTGAACAGTGTTGCGCAGAGACTTGGGAGTCGATGGATTGGAGTGGTGGGGCACCTTTATTATATGAGAGTCCAAACTCTGTTGCATCACATCGTGCTGGCTCTATTCTGCTTCTCCAATTAATTCTCTCTGCATGTAATTGAGGATGCATCATTGACTGTTCAACGTCTCGGGAACCGCTACCCTCTCCCTCCTTGGCATGGAAGCACCTATGGACCCGTCGACGATGAGGTGCCTATGGTGACTTCGTAAATTTCAAGATGATAGTGTCGTGCATGTGTGCGTTCATAGGGGTGAGCATATGCGCGTGTATATGAGCGCTTGCGTTTGTACTGTGTAAAAAAACTTAAATGCGTGTGAAAAAGAGACTAGTCAGTATACTCAATATAGTGCACCTCAGAGAGGAAAACGATAGAACTAGTACGTACTCCCTCCGTTCCATAATATAAGAACGTTTTTGACACTAGTGTAGTGTCAAAAATGCTCCTATATTATGGGACGGAGGGAGTATTTATTTACGGTGCAGATTCACTCATTTTGCTCCATATGTAGTCCGTCTCGGTGTAGTCTAGTCACTTGTTGAAATCTCTAGAAGGGTAAATACTCCTTTCTGGTTTACAGGGCTATACTAGCAAGTAGTTGTACGTACTAGTACAATAGTGGGCTCACATAGCAATTTTGTCTCATGCAAGAGCCTGGCTATATGCGTGCTCCAATGTTCGCAACTGCAACGTTCGGTTTGCGCTTGGCTCTTCGCCTCTTCGAGAAGACGAACAATGATGTTACTACTACTGCTTCTACAGTGTCGAATCCACTGGTGCAAGTCCGTCCACCGCGAGCGGGACGGATAGCTTGTTGTAGAAGTACTACTAAGTAAAAGTCTGTCCTCGTTTGCGAGCAACCACGCGGATGGGTGAGGGAGAAGGCGTGTAGTAAAATCAAGCTTCTCCTCGTTGTACGAGTTGACGCGACACATCATAGCACTGGCCTCACATGCTTGCCTCTAAACTTGGCTGAAAGACCCGCAGTGTACAATATATTTGCTGCAACCTCTAACATTTACCCACCACAAATTAAAATATATGTGGCCGTATGCATCATTCTGATGCAGAGGCCGGGGAGTCCCCCTTATCGAAGAAAAAACAAATTAAAATACATATTCCTGGCTTGACCAGATGAGCGTGCAAACTACAATCACCAGGGTGTCAAGTAGGGCTAGAAGACTATTTTTTTTTAAAAAAAACTTCGAGACGACCACATAGCATGGAGCCGACCCCAACGATTTTAACCATATAGGCACGGTACACGCTATCCTAGACTACTCTACACATGGAACTGCCACACGAGCGTCCGGGCTGCGCTTGGCTCTTCGCCTCTTCGGGAAGTCGAACAATGATGGAGTACTACTGCACTGGAGGAGTACTACAGTATGCTTCTAGCCATCTGACACCGATTGAGCTGCTGCATGTCCACCGCGTGCGAGAGGGAGAGCGTGTAGCGAAAGCTTCTCCTAGTCTTGCCAGCCACCACGCTCATGGGCGAGGGAGGGACGCTCCTGCCTTTGCGTGTATGATAGGTGGGCCCGACAAGTGTGTGGCCAACCTGTCATACAGCCAAAGGCAGGTGTAGTTAAGTCGGCAAGGGAGAGGATAATCAAACTTTTCGTTGATGTACGAGTTGAGGCGACACATCAAAGCACTGCACTCGATATATTTCAATAATTTGCGTTACCGATGCATTAATTATAACGCATGCATGCATGCCGTGACTCTCCTTTTGATACTTGCATGTGTCGATTTAATGCACCTTGAAGTAGTATAAAATATGTGACGGTAAAGCTTTTTAATACCCCGGACCAAGTCGAGAGATGGTTGTGCACGAGGAGGGCGAGATCATGCAGACCGAACATGACCTGACGATGGAGCTCTCTAAGGTATCGATGGACCTCACCATGCTCCACTACCCCTTGTGCCTCCGCCCCTTGACGCCTCCAGTGTATGAGGTTTGAATACACCTTGCCCGTTCGGCTGATTGAGCAAGGTGCAGGTTTCTTGATTGATGTGTTGTTCGATTGATTTCTGTAGTGCAAGGGAGGGCACCTGGCCTGCACGGACTGCCGCGTCGAGCGCCTCGGGAACCAGCAGCAGTGCGAGCGCGGCGGTGGCTTCGACGTGCGGAACACGGCGGTGGACTCCGTCCTTTCGTCGGTGAGGGTGGAGTGCCCGCACGAAGGCTGTGGGCTCTACGTCACTTACCACAAGCTCGCTGATCACCAGAGCGTGTGTCCGCTCGCACCCTGCAAACGCCATGTGCCCGTCTGCGGCTACGAAGGCCCGCCGCAGGCGCTCTACCACCACATCAGCACCGCGCATCCCATGCCCATGCACAGGATTCAGTACGGCAAGGTGCTCCAGCTGCAAGTGCCACTGTCGGAGCCACGGCTCTTGCTGTTCGCGGAGGAGGACCGCCGTGCGTTTTTCTTGGTCGGTGGCGTGCTCGACATCGGCGCGCCTATCGTCGTGTCGGTCATCTGCATCAGAGCGGGGGCGTCCCCACTGCCGCACTACATGGCCAAGCTATGGGCGAACGGCCCGCCGAGGGAGCCCAAAGGCACGAACGACGCCGTCAAGGTGGAAATGGAGGTGACAAGCAGCAAGGATCCCGGCGACGTCGACGTGCAGGACCTGACCTTCTTGACGGTTCCGCCCAAGCTGCTGCCGGGGCTAAGCTTGTGTCCCTCCACATTCCGATTGACAAGCTCACGTCCTAAATGTTTCTACAGTGCCTTTTGTTTATCTTACTAATATGCTAATATAGGGATTACCTTGGTCTACTTTAGCCTAAGAAACGGTGGGTTTTGGAGGCGATAAAAAATTATGTTTATCAATGCATTAAATGCAATGCATGCATGCATAAAGTACATGCATTGGTCAATTTTCTCTTAATACTTGCATGCAATGATTTAATGTACCTTGGAATCTGAACATGTGTTAGGGAACAACCAAATTGAGCCTTATAAAATGGAAAAACTAAAATTTTGAGATAAGCCCTATTAAACCGGAAAGGAGAGAGTAGAAAAAGAAGTACTCCATCCGGGAATAGTGCCGCACTTCGAAACTTGAACCGTCAATAAATTTTGAGCTTGCGTCTCGTCACATTCCAAATTACTCCACGCTATATTGAATTGCAAACCTATTCACACCGATCACAACCTAAACGGTTTCCCACTCAGGAGCGTATTAGTACTCGGTTATAAATACTAGTATGCCAAGATGACTGCGTATTCCTCCTCAACTCCTCATCCACAAAAACAAACAAGCCATTCAACATCCTTCCCTTGCGTCTGCCATGGCCAACGTGAGTTCTGGGTCGAGAGATTGCCACCAGGGAGAGGCGAGCATGGAAGCGAAAGCACGAGAGATGTCCCGCCTTGCTGCGAGAGCAGCCGACATGTCCCGCCGCGCGGAAGTAGCAGCCCAGAGGTCCCGCCTCGCCGCTGAAGCAACACGGAGGTCCCGCCGCGCCGTCGATGCAGCAGACTGGTCCGGCCGCGCCGCGGAAGCAGCAGATATGTCCCACCGTGCCACGAATGCGGCAGAGATATCCCGCCGCGCCACGGCGGCCTGGGAAAATTTCTCGCGTGCATGCGACGAATGTTACAGGCGCATGCATGCAATCGTCCATAGCCAGA
Source organism: Aegilops umbellulata (assembly GCA_032464435.1). NCBI lineage: Eukaryota > Viridiplantae > Streptophyta > Magnoliopsida > Poales > Poaceae > Aegilops > Aegilops umbellulata. The sequence goes on along the minus strand of CP136059.1, from coordinate 267,785,034 downwards.
TGGATCGGATCTCCCGTTTTGCGAGGTTGCAGGACGACATGAAAGCCTCGTTTGAACAGGCTATCGGCGCACTAAGGGAGGGCAATGAGAGGCTCCGGGTCGAGCGTGACCTGCTGAGGGAGAAGATCGTCCGAAGTGCAGACCAGCAGGAGGAGACCGGTGCCTTGTTGAAGAGGACCGGCATCATCGTCAAGAAACTTATGGATGAGAATGACATGCTCCGCAACGAGCGCCAAAGGCTGGTGGAGGAATCCGTGGATGTTCTCAAGCAGCGTCTTGAGGACACGAAAGAGCTCATCGCCGCTCGCCGCGAAGACTAGTTCCCGCGGCCTGCAGCAACGCATCAAGAAAGTAGAGATCAGCGAGCCAGATCCTTGTCTTCCTTCTTCTTTTGCCCTTGTGTATTTCGGGCGTAGCCGCATGTGGCTTTTTAATTATCTTTCTAATTATGTAAGACAAATAATCGTCCTTATCTTTCTGTGGAAGATCAATGTTGCGAGGCTGGAATGAAGAAAACTCTTGTTGTGGTGACCTTGGCGTTGATGTTCTTCTAGTTGCTGTTGGGCTTCCTTCAGTTTCCTGGTTTCTTTTGATGTAATAATCGGTTTAGGATGTGGATTGTGTCGTTGGTTGTAATGTTGGGTTCTAGCACGGATGTTTGGACTTTGTTGGCCTCTTGGGATGTTGCGATTTCAATCTGGTAGCTTTTAGTCCTTCGTGTTAGGCTGGAGTTGTGCTGAACATCTTGTGAATTGTGGTGGTTTTCAGTAATAAAAATCGGAAGGGACAAGCCCTTCTTTGATCAAAAAAATTAATCGTCCTTATATATTCATCAGTCTTGCTATAAGTCGTAGTAGATGCTATATAGGTCCGTCGGATCTTACATCAAGATCCGTGCTTTCAGATTTTCTTTTTCCTCTCTTAAATCTCAGTCGAGTGAGACATAGTCACGCCATTAAACAGAGGCTCGGGCGCCATTAATGGAAACCTTGGCAGAGAGGTGGACGGCAGATGGAGGTCAAAGGGCTCTCCTCCCGATAAGCACGCGCAGGGGTCTAATCACACGCCTCTCGTACTCAAATAGCTACCCTGCATGGTGCCTCCTAGCTAATAAAAAGTGGGGACGCGTGGCGGCACGTAAATGGTACTAGTAAGTAGAACGCCCATGGTTTCAACAATACTTGTGTTTCCGATTGTAACATGACAGCACTTGTTCCAAAATGACTTTGTTGATTGTTAATGTGTGCGCCTTCGCAAATCGGACTGCAAATTTACCATAGCATGTTGGTGCCATGTCATGGCACCAAGCCAAGTTTCATTATTTTCATGCGTGTTTTGGATTTACAGGAATTAAAAAACTAAGTTTCTCAATGTTTCCAACCCAGCCACGACGCCCAGAATTTTGAATTTCATTCCCATTTCTTGCATGTGACCTACAAATTTACCCGAGGACACACATGTGATTTTTCAACCAACTTTGGTGCACTGGAACATGTGCTTGTATTTCAAATTTGAATTATGCACACAAAGGTGACACGTTCCCTCCCAGAACCACGAGCCTTCTTGAGAGAAGCTCCGATTTGCAAGAAGCTTATACCAAAATTTGTTCCTATTCGGCCAATTTTTTTTACCACGACATGGTACTACCATCACATGACACCATGCCAAGTTTCATGATTTTAAAACGAAGTTTCTCAATGTTCTCGACCGAGCCACGATTCCAAAATTTAACAGGGCACTCATGTAGTTCTATGTTGCCTTTGTAAATAAACTCAAGGGGGACAACGAATATCATTTCGCACTCAAAGGTGGCATGTTTCCTCTCAGAACCACGAGCCTTCTTGAGAGAAGTTTGGGTTTGCAAGAAGCTTATACCAAAATCTGTTCCTATTCGGCCAATTTTTTTACCACAACATGGTAGTACCATGACATGACATCCATGCCAAGTTTCATGATTTTCAGACGTGTTTTGGATTTACTAGAATTTTAAAACCAAGTTTCTCAATTTTCTCGGTCGAGCCACGATGCCCAGATGTTTGAATTTGATTCTCATTTCTTGCATGGGACCTAGAAATTCACCCGAGGACACAAATGTGATTTTTCAACCAACTTTGGTGCACGAGAGCATGTGCTTGTAGTTCAAATTTGACTTATGCACATTAAATGACCAGAAACTCAATTAATGTATAAAAACGACAAACGAACCCGAAATAATTCCAAAATTTAACAGGGCACTAATGTAGTTCTATGTTGCCTTTGTCAAGAAACTCAAAGGGGGGGCAGCGTATATCGTTTCACACTCAAAGGTGGCACGTTCCCTCTTAGAACCACGAGCTTCCAAATCGGCCCAATTTTTTACCACAACATGTTAGTGCCATGACATGACACCATGCCAAGTTTCATGATTTCCAGGCGAGTTTTGGATTTACATGAATTTAAAATCAAAGTTTCTCGATGTTCTCGGCCGAGTCATGACGCCCAGATGTTTGAATTTCATTCTCATTTCTTCCATGGGACCTAGAAATTGAACCAAGGACACACATGTGATTTTTCAACCCACTTTGGTGGACCGGAGCATGTGCATGCAATTCATATTTAGATTATGCACATTAAAAGTCCATAAACTCAATTAATGTATAAAAGGCCAACTGAACCCGAAATAATTCCAAAATTTAACAGGGCACTCATATAGTTCTATGTTGCCTCTGTAAATAAAATCAGGGGGTGGCAGCGTATATCGTTTCGCACACAAAGGTGACACGTTCCCTCTCGGAACCACGAGGCTTGTTGAGAGAATCTCCGGTTTTGCAAGAGGCTTATACGAAAACTTGTCCCAATTCAGCCAAAAATTATACGTATGAAAACAGGGTTTAGATTATCCCAACCATCTTGCTACCTAGACCAATAATGTACTATGATTTGAATTCAACATAAAATGGATACAGATATTTGAATTGGAGAGCGTATGGTACATGTAGTTAATAGTGAAATATTATTACTGCTATATGTATGTTTTTTTGTTATCAAGATAATATTTAAATTATTGTATAACTTCACAACAATAGTATTCAAATAAGGAAAATTGATTCAAATTTAGTCCATATGGTAGACAACAATATATATGTTCACATGGTGGAGTAAAATGTTCATATATGATGGAAGATCAAAATGTACGACTACATCAATTATAAACCGCAAGGTCACCTAACGATATATTCGAATTCAACATAACATGGATTCAAAAATTGAAATTCGAGATCATGGCATCTGTAATCATATAAAAAGGGACATTACTCTTTCTTTGGTGGGAATTGATTTGTTTTTTGTTCTTGTTGAGGGAAGTGCGAATCGATTTGGTACTGTGCAGGGTAATCTTGTTCTCCCGATTTTTTATACATTTTTCTTGTAGTTTTTTCAATGGCATCTATAGCAATATAGTAAAAGGGGACATGACTCTCTTGTGTCTTGTATGAATTGTTTCTTTACACGTTAAGTTTGTTCTGCCGAACAAGGAATCCGCACCTTGTTATCCCGAAATTTTCAAGCTCGAGTATCTTTTGTCTCACCTGCTTTGAAACTCCCGCTTCTTCAACCCGCGTCGCGCCTTGTTATCCTGAAATTTGGACGCGCGCGAGAACTCCTTCCTCATCCGAAATCGCTCCCGCAGCCCAGACACGCGAAATCCCCCTTCTACCCCTGAGCCGGAAATGAAGCTCCACATCGCGGTGTCAAAACTGGTGGGGGTACGCTGGTAAATTACCCTACATTTCGGACAAGCACGTCCCTAAGCCTGGCTCCCCCCTCCCCCTTCGCCCCCCATTCGTACACCGAGGCCGCCAAAACCCACGAAACCCCACGCTCCTCCGCCGGCCTCGCGACCGCTGCCCAGCCGGAGACTCTTCCCCGACTACGTCGTCCATCGCAACAGCTCGCCGTCCCTCATCCACCGCACCGGACGAAGATCCGTTGTCGATCTTGTTGTCCCGCCGGATCAGCCGCCCCGTCCTCCACCTCTAAGGAGCTGCCCCGATGTTCACCTCGTCTATCGCGCCACCTCAATCCCCACAGCGCCTTCTTGACCTGCCTCACCGGAACCGCAACACCCTCACCAATTCCTCCGATGAAGCCGAGGCCAACTCAGCGCAACCAAGGAGGTTCTGCACTCACCGCTGCATTTTATCTTTTATTTGATCTCACGGGGGGCCGTCGGTGCTCGATACCGAGCAGACATGGCGTGTCTCCATCGAAAGCGCCGTCGCCGGCCACATCATCCACGGCGTCTCTCCCCCATGTCGTTGCTTCCTCAGCGGCGACTTCCACAACGGCACTAGCTGCAGCTGCTCCGGCTCTCGCTCGCGCTGCGGCTCTGTTCTTGTTGTCGGTCGTGCTGCTGCACCGCTCCTGCTTTCGTTCGTTGCGCTGCTTTGCTCTTGCTCTCGCTTGCGCTGCTGCTGCTGTTGCACGACCTCCAGCAGCTACAGGAGTTGCTGCTTTAGCACTCGCTCGCGGTGCTACTGCACGACTTGCTCTCTGCTAGCGCGTTCCCTGCTCGAGCGTCTGCTGATTTAGATAACTACTTCTCTGCTACTAGTGCTCGAATGCCCTAAACATCTATTGCAATGCTCTGTTACTAGTTCAATCTGTTTCGACAGTAAAATTCAGTTTCTACTGTGAAGTTCATTTTCTTCATTTAAGTTCAGAGTGAACAGTACTTACAGCATCTGTCGGAGCGGCCGTGGCGCGGCTGATGCGTTTTACATCTAGCACTTTTTGGTGATGTATTTTACATCATGTATTGCAAATGATATTAGGGTCCCACTTCAGATTAACGTTGTCTGTCTTGTCATGCTTCAGCCTCGTCGCCGTACACCTTAGCGGAGCTGCTCCAACGACGGAACCGTCCATCACAGCGGAGCAGTACCCTCGGCGCCGTTTCAAGAGGCCTCGGATCTTCTTCCCCGCCTCCGACAGTCACACCAGCATCATCACCATCCTCCACGTCCAACCCAATGATGTCGAGGTCCACAAGGCTCTGCCAAAGAGGTTGTACACTCGTCGCATCACTTTGTTTCTCCATTCCTCTGTTCTTCCAATTCATGTGAGCCAAACACACAGGTTGACTAAAATCCTATGTTTCCAAATGCTCTGTTTTGCACGTGCATTCCTATCCTATTCCTGTGTTTTTCCTGTCCCTGCGTTTATAGAATCCTCCAATTCTAAGTAGCCCTTACAAATTTACTTCATTTTCAGATAGGCGTCAAACAAAACTCTGGGTGTTATGTCGTGCTCCTGCCGTGCCGTCATCCACCCCACCTGAGGTGCACCATCGACAGAAGCGTTCACTGCAGCAGAGATCCTCCCTGCAGACTTCCTTTCGCCGCCTCAGATCATCTTCCGCGTTGCCGGCAGCCACGCCAACCGCATTACCATCACCGACTGAGCAGATGAACCTGAGGACTACACAGTTCCTGAAGAGAGGTCGCAGTCTTTCGTGTTTGCTTACGTTATACATCGGTTATTATTACCTGCTACTTTATCGTTCAATCTTGAGTTTTGAATTGCCCATGGGTCTCATATCGAGCCAGCAACGAATAGTATCTGTCTACTATCTGGTTCATCTGGGGTCTTCTATGTGGTTCATGTTGGGTGGGCAACAAACAATAGATGATCCATTGTCTATCTTTTTAAACTGAAGCTATAATCTACCTGGTATCATTAGTTTTGGATCCATCCACTCGTTTGCTACCATCAGTCTTGATTTTTGCATGCACCCCTTAGGCCTTACAAAATCTAACCTTTTTTTATTATGCATGTCAGATATTGTACACAATCGTACTGAACATGTAGAGAAAAAGAGAAGACCGTTGCGTGCGAATATAATGTCATGCAGACGTCGCTCCATGGTGGGCGAAGTGCCCCCCCTCCTGCATTTCCAGATTGTATTCCAGAGGAAGATAACTATTCAGATGGAGATTCAGAAGGAGCCGACCACGCTTGTTTACCACCTGAGGTGTTTGCTCTAACCTGGCATGTTGATGTTGGTCATATCATGCATATGGTGCCTTGCATTGCTTACATTATACATCTTATATGTCATCAGCTTAGTTTAGATTTGCTTTGTGTGAATGCCACTTGTTTAGTTTCTATATCATACTCCCACCATTCCTAAATATTTGTCTTTTTAGAGATTTCAACAAGTGACTACATACGGAACAAAATGAGTGAATCTACACTCTAAAATATGTCTTTATACATCCGTATGTGGTAGTCCATTTGAAATCTCTAAAAAGATAATTATTTAGGAACGGAGGGAGTATATGGGAATTATGCAATGCCATCTTCTTGAGCCAGGCATCATATACGTGAATCATGCAATGCCATCCTGTTTAGCCAGTCATCGTATATGTGAATTGTATCGTGCCATATTTTTTCCGTAATGTATTCCATTAGTCAACAATGTTTATACATTCATCTACTCTTCATGTGCATCAGCCATTTGAGTCGGTCATGGGAAAATCTGGAGTGAAAACAAGGTCTTCTGAGCAGTCAGTGCTACCTGTCGATGCAGATTTCTTGCTAGTTACAGATAGCTCCTCAGAGGAGGATTCAGAGAGAGATGACCAGTCGTATCCCCCCCCCCCCCCCCGAGGTGCATGCTCTAACTTGGCTGGGTTATATTGCTCATATCTTGCATATCTTGCATTGCCATGCCATCTGCTTAGATTAGACATGCTTTGTGTGAATGCCTCTTGTTTGCTTTCTATATCAGATATGTGAATTATGCAATCCCGTGTTTTTCAGCCAGTTATCATATATGTGAATTATGCACCGGCATGGAGCCAGGCATCATATATGTGAACTATCTCATGCCATCTTTTTTTTCATTACGTATTCTTTCATGTGTATCAGCCATTTGAGCCGGTTATGGAAAAATCTGGAGTGAAAACAAGGTCTTTAGAGCAGGCAATGGTACCTGTTGAAGCATATATCTCGATGGTTACAGGGAGCTCATCAGAGGAGGATTCAGAGACAGATGACCAGTCCTATATCCCACCTGAGGTGTATGCTCTAAGTTGCAATGTTTATATTTCTCATTTGATGCATATGGTGTCTTGGATTGCTTAGTTTAGACATCATATGCACACTATTGAATTCTATCTGCTAAGTTTAGAGATCATACATGCGAGTGCCAGTTGCTTAGTATATGAATCAATTATGTCAATTATATCATGCCATCATGTATACATAAACAACATGTATGTGAATTATTTCATCCCAACCTATTTTAGAAAGACATCATATAGTTTTGTCATGTCATCCTGTTTAGGTACTCATCATATGTTGAGCTATGCCATTATATCTTGTTAAGTTATCCATAATATATCTGAAACTGTGTCATGCTATCCTGTTTAGTTAGGCATCATATATGTGAAATTGTGTCATGTTGTCCTGTTTGGTTAGACAACATACATGTGAATTACCACATCTGTCTATGATATAATGTCTGTACGTTCAATTTCTTTTCTTGTTTATCAGACATTTGAATTGGAGGGGTGATGGCAGTATCTAAGGGAGCAAAAACATGTTCTTCACAAAAGACAGTGCTACCCGTTGATGCAGATAGAACCATGGTTGTACTGGCCCACAAACTAGCCCCACCACACATAATCAAGACTCTTCCAGATTGCATACTTACACCGTTGGGCAGAGAACCAGCTACAACCCATCTAACCGCAACCCCAGCGGATAGTAACCCACTTATAATTGACAAAGCACCATGTCCACCACAGAGTACCCCCACACGAGCAGTTTGTAAAGCTACTGCAGTGCCCAAAGCACGAAGACCACCACAGCTAACCCAAACTCCACATTTAAAGCAGAAGAGCAACTGTTCTCAGGTCAAATTCCGTAGCTATGGTCCATACTCCTTTGTTGTTGCATCACTGTATTTACTCATACCAACTACTTTCGAATTTGAAGGATCCAATTGAAACTCCAATGGCGCAACAGGTATGTTTTAAACCTATTTCTTTAACTGGATTGCTGTTCTAACTTCTTGCTCTATGTTGATTTCAGTTTAAGTTGCATAAACAATTATGTTCTCATGTGATGCACATTACAAGTGCTGCCAATGCTGTGTAGTTTCTCACACTTATATTCTGTCTATGCTGTCGTTTATTAAAAATATATGAGTTGAACTGTGTCTCTATCTTGATTAGGGAACATAAACTAGAATGATATGGACAATACAGTGACCATAGTACATAGATATATGTTTGTTTCATGCTATTATCCTGTCCACCTTACTACTAAACTGGTTTACCAAAATGAGTTTCGTATACTACAAGCTAAACCTGTGATGTGTCTGCTTGTTTCTCTTGTAGTATGCAAACAGAATATTGGAGAAGAGCACCCCACTATGCAATGGTAGAGAAAGTAATGCAGATAAGGTTCAAGATAGTGAGACAACCCTGTTATTCTCCAAGAAAGGTGATAAAAACGATCTTGTAGACAGTGAGAAAACCCCACAGTCCTGCGTTGATGTAGTGTTCGAGTTACTGGCTAGTACCGCTGGCACAAGCTCTTCGAACTCGCTGCCTGAATCACTTCGGCTTCTTCAGTCTCAGCTACGAGCTGAAAGGCATCAGTCAGCTGTGTTGCGGGAAGAAGCCAAAGGACTGAGGAAGTCCCTGCAGAACTCAGATGCGTACTTTCTTGTGCAACAGCAAGCGCTGGAGGATTTAAGCGCCAAACAAGACAAAGTTAATAAGCTTGCTAAGCATCTTGCTAGCATTATGGGTACCCAGGATATTGTTTCTTGAGCTCTTCTGAAGTGGTTTCAGTTCTGGACTCTTTTTGCTGCTGTGTTCCCTATATTTGCACTGGTGGTGAACTTTGATGCCTAGTGGATGTAATATGTGTAATAGCCGTGATAGCCTAGCATAAGTTGCTTGCTTATTTATTTCCTTGTTGTCTTGTTTATTTGCTTGCTTGTAGTCAGTGCAGTTCTTTTTCCGCGGTTTGCTAGTGGCTGCAATAACCTATTTTTCAAAACTAGGCCACAACAACCATGGGCTAATATTTACTGTAGTGACACTGGGCCTCCTACGGACCGTAGAAACAGTGGGCCTTCTACGGGCTGTAGAAACAGTAGGCCTTCTATGGGCCGTAGAAACAATGGGCCTTCTATGGGCCGTAGAAACAATGGGCCTTCTACGGGCCGTATCATCAATGGGCCTTATACGGGCCGTACGATCGATTGGCCAAACATGGGCCAATAACATGCCTCATTATGGTTGTAAACGAGCTAGAGTTGGAATCGTCCGTTCATGGGCCGACCATAACGGGCCATCGTTAATAGGCCGTATTTGATGACGCTATGAAAACGGCCCAACGAATTAACGGACCACAAACGGGCCGACTGTAACCACGGGCTGAATTTGGCCCACAAGCAGAAAATGACAGTAACGGGCCGTAAGTAAATGAATGCTGGAAATGAGCCCAATAATAAATGGGCTCTGAGAAGGCCGAAAGATAACATGGGCTGGAAATGACCCAACGGAATAACGGGCCGTTAATGGGTATAAAGTGATACACTGTTCATTACGGGCCAGTTTCACCACGGGCCGTTAATGGGTGTAAATTGATACACTGTTCATTACGGGGCAGTTTCACCACGGGCCGTTAATAGGCCAAGAGTTACATAGGGCCTCATATGGGCCGAAAGACGTCATGGGCCATACATGGGCCAGAAGTGAAAACGGTCTGGAATCATATTGAATGGCCCAGATGACGCTACTGGGCCTAATTCGGATAGGGCGTAACGGGCCTTGGGTTAGCGGGCTGTAAATGGACTATATGCGAACAGGCCGTTAACAGGCTTTCCATGGGCCAGCCCGCCACCTTTTGACCAAGTCAAACGGGCCGGCCTTTTAATAGGAATGGGCCTCTGTTGGGCCATGCCATGTGTCGACGTATCATAGGCGCCTATCTGACCCACTGACGAGCTGACATGTGTTTCGTCCGGCCAATAAGAATTTTACACGTGGAAATTTCCCATTGGTCGGGGCTGTTAACGGGTTATCGGATCCAAAACCTGACCCGATAGCTTAACGGCGTTCCATTACGGTGGATGCCACGTGTCGGTCACCCTTGACGAAAGCACTTCTGTGACGCGTGATTTATCGTCATGGAAGTGGACACTTCCGTGATGATAATTTTGGTAATGTCATGGAACACTTCTACGACAGCACATGTATGACTATCTTGATTTTGTCATAAATTTGTCATGGATGTACATGCATGACAAAAAACGCGACCTACTATGACAAACACGTATCATCACGGAAGTGTATTTTTTTGTAGTGTTTCCACATACCAAGAGCGCTTCACTCCCCGGCAACGGCGCTAGAAAAGTGACTTGATGACCCACAAGTATGGTGGATAAATCGTAGTCCTTTCGATAAGTAATAGTGTGGAACCCAACGAGGAGTAGAAGGAAATGACAAGTAGTTTTCAGTAAGGTATTCTCTGCAAGCACTGAAATTATAAGTAACGAGTAGTTTGATAGCAAGATCATTTGTAACGAGCAAGTAACGGTAACGGTAACAAAAGTGCAGCAAGGTAGCCCAATCCTTTTGAGGCAAAGGACAGGCCAAAACGGTCTCTTATGATAAGCAAAGCTTTTTTGAGGATACACGGGAATTTCATCTAGTCACTTTCATCATGTTGGTTTGATTTGTGTTCGCTACTTTGATAATTTGATATGTGTGTTGACCGGTGCTTAGGTGCTGCTCTTACTTGAACAAACCTCCTACTTATGATTAAGCCCCTCGCAAGCATCCGCAACTATGAGAAAAGTATTAAGACTAAATCTAACCACAATATTAAACTTTTGGATCCAAATCAGTCCCTTACAAAGTAGCGCATAAACTAGGGTTTAAATTTCTGTCACTCTTGCAACCTGTCATCTAATAACTACTCCACAATACATTCTCTTAGGCCCTAATAAGGTGAAGTGCCATGTAGTCGATGTTCACATGACAGCACTAAGGGAATCACAACATATATACCATCAAAATATCGAACACATGTCACGTTCACATGATTACTTGCAACAAGACTTCTCCCGTTACCTCAAGAACAAAAGTAATAATGGGACCCGACTAGATAGCGAGTCGATCGTTGGCCCAATCTTTCACGGTACACGAAGAACAACGACGAACCACGACGAACAATTCTCGTAATAGCAGAAATAGACGACGAACTAGCAGATCGGTTCTTCGGATCAAGCAATAAGCAAGAAAACCAAAGAATAAAACTTACGGAGGAAATCGAACAGATCGAACCGCGCGCGTAGCAGCAACTAAATCTCTCAAAGATTAGCAAACAAACACAGGTATTTGGCGTACCCAATCATGGTACTTCTCAGGTATTTTTCTCAACTCAAAAACTCCCGCACAAAGGCCAAAGCATGCCTGTTATATAGGCGCAGCCCCACCTGAGCAAACCGACCTCAAACGGACCAAAAATATAGGACTCTTATCTCTTTCCTATTCTAACTAACCACGATTTAACTAATTAAAAATCCGGCAACGCTGATCACTATAGATTCCAAACAAACTAGTACTACTAGTACGTAACTTGGCTGAACCAACATGGTTCGGACTCCTACAAGTAATTGACTCACGCAAGGAAATCTAAAGGAAAAAAATATGTGAGAAGGAAATATATCTCATGTTGGTTTGGGTCTTCGATCTTGGCGTCCACGTAGGCTGCACACACGACCAATATAATTGTTGCATGGTGTTCTGAACGTGGGTTTGATCTTTTGCTTCTCTGGTTCAGCCACTGGTACTTCCATACAAATAGAGCCAACCTGCAATGTATATGGAATAGCACTCACTGTGGTCACATCATCCCCTCCCCCTTCAAAGGAAACCGTCCTCGGTTTCGGAGCAGTCTTTGCAACCTTGTTCTTCAATGTTACATGGTCATCCACCTTGATTGCGTTGTCAAACATCGGCCGTAACAAATGTCGCTTCCCAACATTCCAGAATGAGTAAGTATTGGTCCGACCTTCATGCATTGCGTTATGGTCGTATTGCCAAGGCCTTCCCAATAACAAGTGCCATGCATCCATCAGTATAACATCATAGATCGCCATATCAGTATGATCTCCAACAGAGAATTAGACACGCACCTTTTGAGTGACCTTTAGCTTCCTAGTATGATACATCCACTAGACACGGTGGGGTTGTGGGTGCTTCCATGCGAGCAACCCCAAAGCATCAACTAACCCTTTGCTGACTACATTGGTGTAGCTTCCACCATCTATTATTAGCTTGCAATTGGTGTTGTTGATCTTACACGAAGACTGAAAAATATTCCATCTCTGCCCCTTATCCTCAATACGATCTTCCTGCACTTGTTGCACCATTAATGATGGGTATGCTTCTGCTGCTTCAAAACTTGCAGTCACTTTTTCATCATCTTCAGATTTCTCACTAGACGTGTCAATATTTTTTTCTCCATCACTCGAAGACATGTATCCTTCTTCTGTGAGGAGTACTCTCCTCTCATTAGGACACTCAAGCTTCTTATGCCCCCTGCCACCACACTTAAAGCACACAATATCACTAGTACGAGAGTTAGAAGCACGAGACGATTCAACCTTGGATGGAGATACTTCCTTGGTAGCCGGCTTAGAATCAGATCTAAAACCACTATTACCACCACCCTCTCTCTGAAAATTACGTCGCACCGGGTTTGATGAACTATCATGACTGGCACGACGCTTTACTTGCTGCTCCGCTGGAATAGCATGGTGTAATAATCCTTGCAATCCATTATATTCTACCATATCGACACGATCTCGTACCTCTGATTTTAGACCATGCATGAACCGTGCCATTGTAGCCTCTTCTTGCTTCTCTACCCCTGTACGAATCAACAATATTTCCATCTCCTTATAATATTCCTCAACACTAGAGTTACCTTGTCGAAGCTGCTGCAAGCGTGTGTACAAGGTCCTGGTGAAGTGCTCCGGAACAAAGCGTCTCTTCATGATACTCTTCATCTGATTCCAAGACTCCGGACGTCCTTCCGCGCGACATAGTTGGTTCCACCATATTAAAGCAGAGCCCGTGAACTCAATAGATGCAGCACGAACCTTTTTCTCCTCGGTGTACCGTTGTCCATCAAAAATCTGATCCACGCGCATCTCCCACTCCAGATAATCATCCGGGTTGTCTTTGCCGCTAAAATACGGTAAGGAAATTTTTATTCTTCCAATACCATCATCTTCGTAGGCGCGCCGCGGACGTTCATGTCCTCCCCCATGGTGTAGGCCACCTCCATGATGGTTATAAGCACGCCGCACAGGCTCATAATAGCTACCAGCCACCTTAGACTGATGGTCTTGATGCTCACCATTGTTGCGAACTTGTTCGCCTACCCGTTGTCCAGATAATTGCCGATGACGATGCGGTGCAGCAGACCCATCACTAGGTGGTGAACGTGGTCTCAATCGATGAACGGCCTCACTCAAATCAGCAATCTTTTTTTCCTAGACTTTCCTCAACCTTGTCGATGCGCCTCCCCACTAGATTCAGCACATAGTCATGAGTTGCCTCCAATCCTAGCACGATAGCTGGCGCAACAGTTGCATCATAGACGGGCAAGGGCAGCTCGTCCTCCGCATCTCGTTCATGTGCACCATGAACACTTGAATTTGATTTATGTGAATTCACCATTGTAGCAACTCAAGTAGATCAACTGAAGAACCAGAGAGAAAAAAGTTGTACCGTGATCAACCTTGCTCTGATACCACTTAATGCGACCCGACTAGATAGCGAGTCGATCGTTGGCCCAATCTTTCACGGTACATGAAGAACAGCGACGAACCACGACGAACAATTCTCGTAATAGCAGAAATAGAGGACGAACTAGCAGATCGGTTCTTCGGATCAAGCAATAAGCAAGCAAACCAAAGAATAAAACTTACAGACGGAATCGAACAGATCGAACCGCGCGCGTAGCAGCAACTAAATCTCTCAAAGATTAGCAAACAAACGCAGGTATTTGGCGTACCCAATCATGGTACTTTTCAGGTATTTTTCTCAACTAAAAAACTCCCGTACAAAGGCCAAAGCCTGCCTGTTATATAGGCGCAGCCCCACCTGAGCAAACCGACCTCAAACGGACCAAAAAGATAGGACTCTTATCTCTTTCCTATTCTAACTAACCACGATTTAACTAATTAAAAATTTGGCAGCACTTATCACTATAGATTCCAAACAAACTAGTACTACTAGTACGTAACTTGGCTGAACCAACATGGTTCGGACTCCTACAAGTAATTGACTCACGCAAGGAAATCTAAAGGAAAAAAATTATGTCACAAGGAAATATATCTCATGTTGGTTTGGGGCTTCGATCTTCGCGTCCACGTAGGCTGCACGCACGACCAATATAATTTTTGCATGGTGTTCTGAACGTGGGTTTGATCTTTTGCTTCTCTGGTTCAGCCACTGGTACTTCCATACAAATAGAGCCAACCTGCAATGTATATGGAATAGCACTCACTGTGGTCACATCAAGTAACTACTCACAAATGATAATAATGCTCAAGATCAGAAGGGTATTAAATACCATAATGGATCTGAACATATAATCTTCCACCAAATAAACCATATAGTGATCAACTACAAGATGTAATCAGCACTACTAGTCACCCACAAGCACCAATCTAAGGTTCCGGTACAAAGATTGAACACAAGAGATGAACTAGAATTTGAGAGGATATGGTGTTGTTGAAGATGTTGATGGAGATGGCCCTCCCCAAGGTGGGAGAGTTTTTGGTGATGATGATGACGACGATTTCCTCCTCCGAGAGGGAAGTTCCCCTGGCGAAATCGCTTTGCCGGAGGGTAAAAGTGTTCCTGCCCAAGTTCCGCCTCGAGACGGCGGCGCTTCGTCCCGAGAGTCCTCTCCTTTTTTTCTAGGTCAAAATGACATATATATACTAGAAGAGGGGCACCAGAGGTGGGCCGAGGAGGGCACAACCCACCAGGGCGCGCCTGGGCTCCCTGGCGCGCCCAGGTGGGTTGTGCCCACCTGGTGGGCCCCCTCTGGTAGTTACTTGCTTCAATAATTCTTATATATTTCATAAAAATTCTCCGTGAAGTTTCAGCTCATCTGGAGTTGTGCAGAATAGGTGGCATGACGTAGCTTTTTCAGGTCCAGAATTCCAACTGCCGGTATCCTCCCTCCTTATGTGAACCTTGCATATTATGAGAGAAAATGCATTAGAATTACTCAAAAGAGCATTATTATACATAAAAACAATATAAATAACAGTAGGAAAACATGATGCAAAATGGATGTATCACTTCTCCTCCGGCGTTGTTCCACACCTCTCCTCCGACCACCGCGCAGGTACCATCGGCTCCTACGATGCTCATCATGCCCGACAACTGTTTGGTGAATTGACCGAGTAATTTTTTTCTGCCCCTTCTTCTTTGAAGGAATGAATTCGGATATGGAGTACGTATACGAGCACTATGTTGAGTTGTCCGACAACTCGTCTGATGAGTAGGACTACACTGATGTCACGGCGATGATGCAAACGGTGCTTGCAGACGCGGAGCGTGTGGAGGGGCATGTTCTCAGTTTCAAGGGATCGATCAAGGATCATTGAGTGCTCAACCGCAACGAGGCGCTTGGACATTTAACGCCGATGGACGACTACTTTGCCCCTGATGCCCACTTCGCTGACAATTTTCGCCAGCGCTTCCGGATGCGCAAAAATGTGTTCGATCGTCTACCATGGCGTCAGGTCCTTTGATGGCTACTTCATCTTAAAAAATGACGCCGTGGGGAGGGTCGGGTTCTCTGGTTACAAGAAATGCACGACCGCACTACGGATGCTTGCATATGGCATATCCGTTGATTTGTGGGACCAGTACCTACGTATGTCGAAGAGCACGTGTGGAGATGTCATGGTGAGGCTTGCAACTGTCGTGGTCGAGGTGTTTGGACCTCAGTACCTGACTGAACCAACTGTGGTAGACACCAAGACGCTCTTAGCAATCTCGGAAGCAAGATGGTGGCCAGGTTTGTTCGAATCACTTGACTGCATGCATTGAAAATGGAAAAGAAAACTGGCCAAAAGCTTTGCCAGGGCAATATAAGGGTCATGTTAAGAAGCCCACACCATTCTCGAAGCAGATGCATCACACGATCTTTGGATTTGGCACGCTGGTCTCACAATGACATCAAAGTGTTGCAGCGATCACCTTCGTTTGCTAGGCTGACTGAAGAAAAAGCTCCTCGTTGCCACTATACTGAAGGAATAGCATGAAAGAATCAAGAATTATAGATACATTTGAGATGTGTCAATGCACTAGTAGAAAAAGGGTCAAACGTGAAGCACAATAGTGCCAGTTTGAATTAGAGCTAGCACTACTGTGTATATTAGTGCCAGTTCGTGGCGGCAATCAATAGTACCGGTTCGTGGAGAACCTTTAGTACCGGTTCGTACCACGAACCGGTACTAAAGAGGCTGTGTCAGCCTACGGACAGGCTATGGCCCCACCATCACCATTTAGTGCCGGTTCGTACTACGAACCGGTACTAATGACGTTGTGGAAGGCTGTTTTTAGTCCCAGCTCGCTCCCCTAACAAGCCTTTTACCACCTTAAATATGTTATTTCTCAAACTATCACAAGCACTTGGTCTTCATTGAACTCCATGTGTACAATTTGTGGCCGCAATATGAGTCTTCATCGGTTTATAAATCGTTGATGACTCATATTGATAATTCAGATTGTACACACAAAGATCATTGATGATCAAAGTATTTTTTGTTATAAGATCATATTGACAATTTAGACTGTAAAGAAATATAAGAGCATGATGTAAATGCTCTTATATTTTTTGCATTCAGTATGCACCATTCAAAGCGATGCCATCAACTTTCAACTATTTCTGCCTTCATTTGCTATTTTTCATGCATTCAATGATTTGTTTTGAGAACTAAATGACCTGGAAATTGAAAAGCACTACAAATGAACTCTGAAAAAGTTGAAACTTGGCATGGTATCATCATTTCACCCACATAGATTGTTCAAAAAAGTAGAGAGGGTTACGGAAAAAACTGGATGCACTTCGTTTACAAACTGGACAATCTCTTTCGAAGTATTCAGGTTTCTGACGAAATTAAACTCATCTGTTACAAAGGCATTTTAGTTTTTTAAATTTATTACAACTCCAGAATTTTTGTGCATTCAGTATGCATCATTCAAAGCAACGCCATCAACTTTCAACCATTTCTGCCTTCATTTACTATTTTTCATGCATTCAATGATTTGTTTTGAGAACTAAATGACCTGGAAATTGAAAAGCACTACAAATGAACTCTGAAAAAGTTGAAACTTGGCATGTTATCATCATTTCACCCACATAGATTGCTCAAAAAAGTAGACAGGGTTACGGCAAAAACTGGATGCACTTCGTTTACAAACTGGACAATCTCTTTCGAAGTATTCAGGTTTCTAACGAAATTAAACTCATCTGTTACAAAGGCATTTTAGTTTTTTAAATTTATTACAACTCCAGAATTTTTGTGCGTTCAGTATGCACCATTCAAAGCGACGCCATCAACTTTCAACCATTTCTGCCTTCATTTGCTATTTTTCATGCATTCAATGATATGTTTTGAACTAAATGACACTAAATTTTGTGCAGGCATAGCACCACCTTTAGTACCGGTTGGTGGCTGCAACAGGTACTAAAGGGTGACCAGTACTACAGGTTGTTTTTTAGTCCCACCTCGCCAAGAGAGAGGCACTAGGAGCGGTTTATAAGCCCTGAGTGCAGAGACAATGAAGAAGAGGCTCAATGCTCACGTTGCTTAGCTTCAAGCCTTCAGGAATATGGTAGATTGCACGGAGCTACGCGCAGTGCAGCTTACACTATTCCGAAAGGCTTGAAGCAAATTAACGAAGCATTGCACCTCTTTTTTATTTTTAATAACTTATTACAACTCCGGACTTATTACACTACATGTCGGCATTTCTTTTTTTTAAACTTTGGTTATAACTCCAGACTTTGACCATCAAGTTTTGCAGAAAAGAAAAAATAGCAGAAAAGAAAAAAATTATATAAAAAAACTACTCGGAAATAAATAGAAGAAAATAAATATAGCAGAAAAGAAAAAACTACTCAGAAATAAATAGAAGAAAATAAATATAGCAGAAAAGAAAAAACTACTTAGAAATAAATAGAAGAAAAAATAAAGCAGAAAAGAAATTTTTTTTGCTATTTTTCAATCGTTCACAAAATGACCGTGAAATTGAAAATCACTACAAAATGAACTCTGAAATATTGAATTTTGGCAAACTAGATGAAAAACTACTCACAAATAAATATAACAGAAAAGAAAAAACTATACAAAAAACTACGCAGAAATAAATAGAAGAAAATAAAGCAGAAAAGAAAAACAAATAAAAAAATTGGGCGCTGCCCTGTGGGCCTGCTAGGCCACGGGCGTGCAATTACAGGCCTTAAAGGCCCAGCAGACTCACAGGGCAGCACGCAGAGTTTAGGCCCGCAAGCCTGCTATACACACGAGTTCGAAAGGGCAGCTGCGGCTGGGTTTATAAACCAGTGCGGCTGCCCTTCGCCCGGCGAGGTGGGACTAAACTTTGTGCAGGCAGCGCGAGGCCTTTAGTACCGGTTGGTGGCTCCAACCGGTACTAAAGACCACCCTTTAGTATCGGTTGGAGCCACCAACCGGTACTAAAGGCTCACCCTATATATACATCACTTACGAAATTTCAGTTACATCTCCACTTCTTTCTTGTCAACCTCTCGCGCGCCACTCCCGTCGTCGCCGCCCGTCGCCCGTCGTCGTCGTCGTCGTCCCCGCCGCCGCCCCGAACGCCGCCGCGCCGCCGTCCGGCGTCGTCGCCGTTCGCCCCAAACGCTGTCGCGCCGCCGTTCGTACGTATCTCGCTCTCTCTCCTCGCGCGTACCCGGCCGCCGCGCCGCCGTCCGCCCCGAATGCCGCGCGCCGCCGTCCGTCCCCGTCGCCGCCCCGAACGCCGGCGCCCCCGCCCCGTACGCAGCCGCCCCCGCTCCGTACGCCGGCGCCCCTGCTCGTACGTACGGGGCGGCGGCCGGCGTACGGGCCGGCGGGCCGCACACATATACCACACACGCATACACACACATACACACATACATACTAGATTAATGTCGAACTAGAGATTACAACTAGTTCAATAATTAATATAACTAGTTCATAGAATTTTTTCATAGAATTTTTATGAAATTTTTTGTTGTAATTGTGTTCATAGAATTTTTATTATGTTCATATTTTTGTTATCGGGTATGTCGTTCTCGATATACCCCCTCCCCGATAACTTTTAGTAATTAGTACTACTTAGAAAGTGTTTAATGGACTTAGTTAGAGGACAACTTGTTTATTTTGAGTAAGTATATACTACATTATTCTATTTATAGTAAGTGCTTAGTAGTTGAACTATTTGAAGTAGTTTATTTTTAGCAAGAAAATTAATAGAACTAGTTTCTTTTTTTAGTTAAAGCAATTATTCCCGCATCGACGTGGACGATGCCTATCCCACATCCTTGTCGTCGAGTCGGCGGAGGCCGACACCTGCTTGACCAGATGGGCCATGTCCGGGACTGGGCTCCGCCGGGGTGGTACTGGGAGGCGCTACCTTCCGGACGGGGGCGTAGCTTGGTGAGGAGACAGCCCGTCGTTGACCCGATCCTTGTTTGGTGGCGGTCGCGTGGGCCAGTGACGGTGCCGAGGCTTCCGGACACCGCGGAGGTGGTACGTCACCGTGTCAGCGAGGAGGACCAGCACGTCCGTCGCTACATGGTTGCGTTGGAGGGCAGGTTCGACAATACCTGGCAGGTTCTTCAGGGATCTCACTGGAGTTATGATCTTGTGATGGTTCCTTCCCTTTGGGTGTCCAGCGCCCGCATGTATGATATATAGTATTCTACGTGTATTAGTGATAATATTCGATGTACGGACACATGGAGATGATGTAGTTTTTCTTATAATTGAAGGCATCCTAATTTGAATACTACTTTATTTTGCGATTTGATTTTTCTTGTTGAATGCTCAAATTGAAGAGCACTATATGCAAGGCATATGCATATGATTAGTTGAATAATAATGATCTAATTTAGTCTTTGAATTATGAACGTATAGGAAATGTCATCATCGGACGACGAAAGTCTCCCGGGAGAGTGCGACTGGTGCCACGACGATCGAGGTGAGTGCGACAGGCCTCACCTGGACGATGGTCGACGCTTCAGCATTAAGCTCGAGGAGACCTTCGAAGTTGAAACGGTACGCAACGACGACAAGTGTTTTTTTTTCATAATTAAGCATGACTTCAACTATTTCAACGTGTAATTTTCATATTTTATAATTCGAGTATAGTTGATCCCATGCCATGCAAGACGCTATGTCTTGGAGAGGATGAATTTTGAAGACCATGAAAATTTTGAAACGAAGAAAATTCTCCTAAGGACCCATCATGATGTGGATTTTGAAGTAAAGTTGTATAATGCTGAGAGCGTAACCCATTTTGGTTGCAATTGGGAAGCATTTGCAAATTGTATGGTTTTGATGAGGGTATGCTTGTCACCATGGATCTTGGTGATCCTGAAATCGAGCAAGACAATATGGACATTTGGGTCCTTGTTGATACTCCTCCAGTTCTACCGCTATGTGAGTTTCTCAAACATAGTTAATTATCAATAGAACTTATATTATTCATTTCAAAATAGTTGACAGCTTATTTCCATTGACAGCTTATTTTGAAGTATCAAAGAATGTGCAGAAGATGGTAGATAGAACTTACTACACCGATGGCTCTGAGTTAACTTACAAGGAGAAAACTCATCTGGTTGGATTTTGTAATGATATTGAGAATTACAATATCTACAATCGAACTCCTCAACATTATGGTCAATACGTGCCACTAGTGCACGTGTTGAACTACGGTAACTACCATGAAGATACCCTGGTAAGTTTTTTTACTATTACGACATCCGTGCATCTTTTTGCATACTTCTAAAACTAGTACATCATTGCTAACTACGAAGTTATTACTATGTTTTTCAACAGCCTATCCCAGAGGATTGTGTGCCTCATTTGATGTATCAGAATAGCGGCAGCCTTCGTGTTTTGAACATATATCCAGGTCATCCTATGAATCTCAATTGTCCATACCGGATTTCTAAAAGAAGTGGAGACATGACAATCAAAGGATGGAAAAATGTATGGACAGTCGTAAGGAGCTTCTTGGAAGCAAAAGGAAGTGAGGCGCAAGAATTGGAGACAGGATGATCTCCATTCTTCATAATGGAGAGTCAGGGTCTATATTGTTTTATGCTATTTTACCTTAAGTGTGTTTAGGTCCGATCCTACCTGATACTTGATGATCATGTGCTAAGAACAATTATGTAGGGTTGGGTTTGATGACTATGAGGAAGATGATCGTATGACTTATTATTAATAACGAGTAGAAGTTGTATGATTATGCTTGCTTAATTAGCTAGTAGGACTTGTTATTATATATGATGATGTATGATGCGAGCATGCATGAGTTATTATATATATATATATATATATATATATATATATATATATATATATATATATATATATATATCTGTGGGTGAAACGAAAAAGAATTAAAATGGAAAACACAAAATTAAATGAAAAAGAAATCATAAAACCAAAAAAACCCCAAACATTTTAGTACCGGTTGGTGTTACCAACCGGTACTAAAGGGCTCCCGGCCCCCGGAACTGGCTCGTGCCACGTGGTTGCCCTTTAGCACCGGTTCGTGCTGAACCGGTACTAAAGGGGGGGCTTTAGTGCCCACACTTTAGTGTCGGTTCCTAAACCGGCACTAAAGGGCCTTACGAACCGGTGCTATTGCCCGGTTCTGCACTAGTGATGACACATTTGAGCTCAAGATGGACATGTAAAAAAATGGCGGACGCTTGACCCTTATGGTCAGCAACGAGGCACAGTGAACCAATTTCAGTTGCCTTGATTGATAGAGATTGCAATAGAGTTAATGATGTAAGCTTTGAAGGAGTTCATTTTGTTTTTGGGCGAAGTCGATGATGACTACAACATCCATCTGTGGTTCAACACTCCCCAATCACCATAGCAGTTCTCGGTGTTGATCCCGAGTTCGTACGCATAATTCTGTCGTACTCGCACTTGATTGAACATATATGTTGGATGCAGTTATTATAGTGTTATTTCTAAGTGTTAAACATAAGTGAGTTGTTAATTAAAGTGGGTTCTTAAACCATGCTATATGACTATATTGCGCCTTCTAGGATACTACTATTAATGTTAAAGTGAAAAATGTTGCCACCACAACGGGTTTTTCGCCAGACAAAATATGCCAGCAGGCGTTTACCACAACCAGTCACTGGTACAAACATTACCAGTGGCAGGCGGCTCGCCCACTAATAACCGGTTAACAGTGGCGAGAGACCAATGGCGGGCACCCCTCATCGCTGCTCCCGTCAAGGGTGCACTGGTGGAAAAAGGGCCTTTGGTCGCGGTTCGCAACTGCCATTAGTCGCGGTTGCGCAACCGCGACCAAACAGGCGGGACTAAAGGCCCCCCCCCCTTTAGTCGCGGTTGCTTAAGAACCGCGACTAAAGGCCCGTCCACGTGGGTGCCAGGCGGCCGTCGGGGCGGAGGACCTTTAGTCGCGGTTCTTCTGGCCAACCGCGACTAAAGGCCGCCACAGGTTTAGGGTTTTAGCCCCCCCCCTAAACCTGCCCCCCCTAAACCTGTTTTCTGTTTAATTTGTATTGTTTTATTTATTTTATGCTTTATTTTAATTTTGAAGGAGTTTCACATATTCTACGCTACTACATACATGCATATGAATGTACAATTTCAAACAAATTTGAAATTAGAACCAAAAAGAATTCAAGAGGAATATACAATATATATTCAATATCATCGGATGGCCATATACAATTTTGAACAAGTTTCCATACATAATTTAATGCATATAAAGTTCTACGTCCTCGTAATGGTGTTCTCCTTTAGGATGGAGGACTTCCCTGCTGAACCATCCAGCTAGTTCCTCTTGAAGTGGTCGGAAGCGAGCTTCTGGACTAAGCATCATCCGGAGGTTATTCCTCTGAGTATTGGTATCACTCGGAACCCGCTCAGAGGTGTATCTCCGGATCATCTCACAGACATAGTATCCACATAGATTGGTCCCCGCTGGCTGAATATCCCCACCATTCTTAGCCTTAGACTTTTTGAATTCTAGCTCTTTTTTGAATTCACCGACCTTTGTATCTACGAACCGTCTCCAAACCCTACGAGGCAAAGAAAATTAAATGAACAAGAGAGTTATTAGTTACTTGATATTAGGAAATGAACGAAATAGGCCGATCGATATAGAGCGCAAATGAATGAAAATAATTACTTCTGCAGCATTCTTCTCATGCCGCCCCAAAGCTTTGGATCCATATTCAGAGAGTCGTGGACAAGACATTCTAAGGTGTCAACTTTAATTACTAGCAGAATCCAGTGGAACCTGCGGACACGATACATGCACAGTACATCATGCATAACTCATCGATTAGCCGGCCACATACCATGCATGGAGTAAACAAAAGAGAATGTGCTCAAGACAGAAACACTCACCCAAAATGGTAAGGAAATAGAATATCACTTTTGAGTTCCTGCTTTGTAAGAAACTGCCACAGGTCTGCCTCCATGTCGGCGGGGTGATGCCGCAACACATATCCATTAACGATGTGTGGGTCAATGAACCCAACATCATGGATGTTCCTTACTCTGCATTCCTTAATCTTCATTCTGCATGTATAATAGCGGACACAACAATATAGTTAGGACATATATATAGTGCAGGCAATATATATGAACGAGATGGGGTAGAAATAAATCACTTACAGAACGTAGCAACTGATGATAGATTTGTCGACCTCGCGCAGATTGAAAAGCTGGAACAATTCACTCAGATGAATTTGTACATAGTAATGTTTGAAGTGATGCTCATATCTAACTTCCGCATAAATATATTCTTTGGCGTTTTTATTTTTTATGTAACCCTTGTACCATTTCAGCAGACCTTTCATTTGTGGAGGTAGATCCTCTTCCTGCGCAGGCTCGACGAGAGGCCCATTCTTCACATATGTAATTACTACCTCCTTCACTGGCGCCTCATCAAGGCCTAACAGTTCACGAAGAGTAATACCTAAGTTGGCCGCTTGTTCTCTGGCACTCGTTACAGTCAATCCATGTGCTGCCGCAGCTGCTATGATATCGGGGTCATCCGGACCGGCGGCTTTCACTATAAGCGGGGCAATCGATTGTTTACTTTGTTTCCCGAGCTGGGCAACTCGTTTCCCGCTTTTTTTACTTTCTAATTCCGTTTTCTCGGCCTCCTCCAAGGCTTTGTTCTCCTGGTTCTCCGCCCGCTCTTTCTTCTCCTTCAACATGAGTGCCTGCCGACGAAGTTCACGTGCATAGTCGTCAGGCAGATTCTTCGCGGCTTGGGACGGTGTGCTCAAAAATGACTTAGCCCACTTCTTTTGCTCATCAGAAAATACTGGCTTGGGCTCGGGCTCTCTTTTCTTCTTGCAGTCCGCCTTCCATTTCTCATGATCAGCAGCCGCGGCCGCGGCAGTTTCCTCGGCACTACGTTCCCAAGGCCTTGTGGGGAGAGGCTTCAGTGATGGCTCCGGTACCTTTGTGGTCTTAGGTACATAAGGGTCCACGTTAATAATCCAGGACTGCTTCTGCTTCTTTGCCGGAGGTGGATTGGGGGGCGGCGTCTGATCACCCGCCGGACGAGGACTGGGGGGCGGCGTCTGATCACCCGCCGGACGTTGTGGACTGGGAGGCGTCGGCTGACGTGACGGAGGTGTAGGTGAACCGCCACCACCACCACCACCACCGCCGCCACCACCACCACCGTAGGGGGGTGGACTTGTTGTCCTTGGCGCCTCGCCTGGACACTTGATAAACTTCTTTTGCCATAGAATGAAATGGCGCTTGACATCTCCAAGTCTTTTCTCCCCTTCAGGTGTAGCAATGTCAATCTCCAGGTCCTCAAACCCTTGGACTATGTCCTCCACCGTGACACGAGCATAGCCATCTTGAATGGGGTTGTTGTGGTGGAGTGCTCCAGGTAAACATGGTAAAGCACTGCCGATGGCTACCTTCATGGACATGTTCCCGATAGGATAATACAGATGACATTCTTTCATCTCCTTTATATCGTCCACGGGGTAGCGAGGAGGCTCCGGTGCAGTAATTTCGACCACCAGAGGCTCCGGTGCAGTAATTTCGATCGTCGGTGCATCTGCACCAGCCGGTGGGGCCTCCGTGGAAGCCACGCTGCTTCTCCGTTGCTGGCTTCCGAGATCCGCTGGATGATCTTCATGCTGCGCCCGAGCTGCATCTCTTTCGGCTACTAGTACACTCACGGTTTTCTTCATCACATCCATTTCCGATGCCAACCGCGCCACAACATCTGCTTCCCGATCCATCTTTCTCTTACGGCTTCTCTAACCGTACGGGTCATCGTTCTGGGGGAACCCTATTTTCCACGGAATGTGCCCCATGCCTCGTACACGTCCTCCGTGTTCAGGATTCCCGAGGGCTTTTGTTAGTGCGTCGTTCTCTTTGTTGAACTTGATCTTCCCCTCTTGAGCATCCCTCATTGCGTCAATAAGGGCTTGGGTGGGTTTAATAATTTTGCCCTCGTAAACACACTCCCCTGTCTCCGGGTTCAGCGTTCCCCCATGCCCGTACCACCAGCTTTTGGCCCTTGGGTCCCATCCCTCCGTACCTGGATGGATTCCTCGCGCCCTCAGCTCGTTCTCCATCTTCTCCAACCTAGGCTGCCAAAGGCGATACCCTCCTGCCCCATAATATGATTGTACTCCTTCTTAGCCGCATTTTCCTTATTTTTTTCGATATTTGAATGAACTGCTCCGATTTCTTTTGCTTCACAAATTCTGCCCAATCATGTTTCAGTTTCTCATATTGTCCTTTGAAATCCGGAGTCTTGTTCTGCTTGACAAAGTCATGGGCTAGATTTTGCTTGAATTTCCGGAATGCGTCGGCCATCTTATGAAGAACGAACTGTTTGACTAGCCTCCTCCTCTCCTTGTTTTCCTCAATCTTGTTACCATCCTCATCGAATTTGTTGTATTCCGGAGGTAGAACGAAATGTTCCATAAGCTTCTTGAAGCAATCTTTTTTTGTTCTCTTATCGACAAAAGTGAAACCAGCAATTCGTGCCTTCTTTGGCTTATTCCACTCCTGGACGGTGATCGAGACGTTGTCTCTAACAACGGCTCCGCATTGGCTGACAAACTTGGTGGCGCTCTTGCGGGGCTCCAGCGTCCTGCCGGTTGCACTGTCGACAACCTCGATGGTGCGTGTTTCTCCTTGTTTCATCATCTTGGTTGCGCCACGCTTTGACGACGTACTCGATTGTTTCGACGATCCGGCCGAGGGCTAAAATAAGAAAGAGAGTTGCGCGCGTTAGTACACACATATTTATTCAAATCAGTTAGTTTGTATCACCAGAGGCTCAATGTATATATATACCTCGGCGCCGGAGGTGGTTGCTACTTCCATTTGAAGATCGTCGTTTATCGACGTTTGTTCGGCATCATCTTGCTGACGGCGCCCTTCATCTTCACCGTCAAGGTTCAGATAAGAAGAGATATCATCTTCTTCTTGTCCGGTCGGCACATATAGAATATCGCCGTTTATGATGCCGAACATATGTGCTTCACCGTCCGGATCATAGTTGTCCATAATCGGGTCAGCTCTATCGTCCGCCATTATGTCAGTCCTGAAAACATGTAGTAAAAACAAATTAATTAAGTGAAGAAGGGGGGCGGTGGCGGTGGCGGTGGCGAAAGGGCGGTGGCAAAAGGAGGGGGCGAGGAAGGGGTGGGAGAGGGTGTCGCGGTAGAGCGCGAGACGGGGCGGCAGACGACGGCGTCACGGAGAGGGAGGCGAGGACAACACACATGTATAACCCTCGCTGCCCCCTCTCGATCCCAAAAAAAAACATCGCGGAGTTTTACTTTTTTTGTTGTTAATTATCAAGTTTTATATACGTTTTTTTGGTTAATTATCAAATTTTACGGTTTTTTTGTTAATTATCAAGTTTTAAGTTATTTTACCGTTTTTGTTAAACTAATTAACTAGTTAAAATTAAAAAGAACAAAAAAAAGAAGAAAAAAGAAAAAATTCCGGTGGCCTTTTTTCTTCCTATTTTTTGTTTTTCATCTGTTTTTCTTTTGTTTTCTTCTTCCTTCTTTCTTCTTCTTCCTTTTTCCTTTTTCTTTCTTCTTCTTCTTCCTTTTTCTTCTTCTTTCTTCTTCTTCTGCCGGCGCGCGGAGGACGGCAGGCAGGGCCAGCGGGCGGCGGGCGGCGGGCGGCAGGGCGGCGGGCGGCGGGCGGCGGGCAAGGGCGCAGGGCACGGGCGGCGGGCAAGGGCAGGCACGAGCGGCGGCGGCGCTCACTGGGGACGGGGGCGGCGGCGCGCAGGGCTTCGGCGTCGGGGCAGGGCTTCGGCGTCGGCATCGGCGTCGATCGGCGTCGGGGCAGCGCTTCGGCGTCGAGAGAGAGGAGAATGGGAAGTGGCAAAACTGCTAAGTGCAGTATTTATAGACGCACCTTTAGTCGCGGTTGGGGAGGCGGACCGCGACTAAAGGTACCCTTTAGTCGCGGTCCGCCTCCCCAACCGGGACTAAAGGGTTTTGCTGCAGCTTTCGTTCCCGCGCAGAAAGACCCTTTAGTCGCGGTTGGGGACAACAACCGCGACTAAAGGGTACCCTTTAGTCGCGGTCCGCCTCCCCAACCGGGACTAATGGGTCTGTGCTTTATTTATTTTGTTTTGTTTTTCTTCTTTTTTTCTTCCTTTTTTCCTTTTTCCTTTTTTCTTCTGTTTTTTCTTTTGTTTGTTTTTTTCTTCTGTTTTTTTCTTATGTTTTTCTTCTGTTTGTTTTTTTCTTCTGTTTTTCCTTTTTCTTCTGTTTTTTCTTCTGTTTTTTTCTTCCTTTTTCCTTCTTTCTTCTTCTTCCTTTTTCCTTTTAAAATCAGAAAAATAAAACTAATTCATTTTAAAATCTTAAAAATACAATTATATATCAAAAAAATCAGAAAAATAAAACTAATTCATTTTAAAATCCCTTCTTGCATGCTTATGATTGATACATCATTCAGTTCATCGACCAAATACAAAGTTTGGTACAATAAATTATTACACATCAATTCTTCCCTTGTGTCCCTGCTTGCTTACGATTATGCCGTATCCATGGAGCATCCTCATCATTTAACTTAATGCTTGGGTCGGTGTTCACTTTGAAGGGCGGAATTTCAGCAAACATATTATAATCTTCTGACATGTCTGTCTTGTCCTCCACTCCCACGATGTTTCTTTTTTCCCTGAAAGAACAATGTGGCGCTTTGGATCATCGCATGATGTACTGATCGTTTTCTTATCTTTCCGTTTCCTCGGTTTGCTACTCATGTCCTTCACATATAAAACCTGAGCGACATCTTTCGCTAGGACGAATGGTTCGTCAAGGTAACCAAGATTGTTGAAATCCACCATTGTCATTCCGTATTGCTGGTCCACCTTTACCCCACCTCCTGTTAGCTTGAACCATTTGCACCGGAACAAAGGGACCTTAAAGGTGGGTCCATAGTCAAGTTCCCATATCTCCTCTATGTAACCATAATATGTGACCTTTTGCCCATTCTCGGTTGCTGCATCAAAGCGGACACCACTGTTTTGGTTGGTGCTCTTTTTATCTTGGGCGATCGTGTAAAATGTATTCCCATTTATCTCATACCCTTGGAAAGTCGTTATAATCGAAGATGGTGTCTTGGCCAACATGTACAGCTGATCTACAACATCATTGTCATTCATTAAATGTTTTCTCAACCAACTGCCGAAAGTCTCCATGTGGGCCTTCCTAATCCAGGATTCAGGCTTCCCCGGGTTGTCCGAGCGTAAAATATTCTTGTGTTTCTCAAAGTACGGAGCCACCAAGCTGGAATTGGTCAGTACAGTGTGGTGTGCTTCAGTCAGAGAATGGCCGTCCATACATATCGTTGATTTCCTTCCGATCGTGCCTTTTCCACTTAGTCTCCCCTCGTGCCGCGATCGAGGAAGACCAATCGGCTTAGGGTCAGGAACAAAGTCAACACAAAACTCAATTACCTCCTCATTTCCATAGCCCTTGGCGATGCTTCCTTCTGGCCTAGCACGGTTACGAACATATTTCTTTAATACTCCCATGAACCTCTCGAAGGGGAACATATTGTGTAGAAATACAGGACCGAGAATGAAAATCTCTTCGACTAGGTGAACCAGGAGGTGCGTCATAATATTGAAGAAGGATGGCGGGAACACCAACTCGAATCTGACAAAACATTGGATCACATCGTTCTGTAACCGTGGTAGAACTTCTGGATTGATTACCTTCTGAGAGATTGCATTGAGGAAAGCACATAGCTTCACAATGGCTACTCGAACATTTTCCGGCAGGAGCCCCCTCAAAGCAATCGGAAGCAATTGCGTCATAATCATGTGGCAGTCGTGAGACTTCAGGTTTTGGAACTTTTTCTCTGCCATGTTTATTATTCCCTTTATATTAGACGAGAATCCAGACGGGACCTTCATACTGCTCAGGCATTCAAAAAAGATGACCTTCTTTTCTTTGGTCAGAGCGTAGCTGGCACGACCTTGAAACCATTCCGGATGCCGGTCATCAGGGTCTTTCAAACGTTGCTGGTCCTGCCGTGCTTCCTTTGTATCATTTGTCTTCCCATACACGCCCAAGAAGCTTAGGAGGTTCACGCAAATATTCTTCGTAACGTGCATCACGTCGATTGCAGAGCGGACTTCTAGGACTTTCCAATATTCTAGCTCCCAGAATATAGATTTCTTCTTCCACATGGCTGCGTGCCCGTCAGCTCCCTTCGGAACTGATTGTCCGCCAGGACCCTTTCCAAAGATGACTTTCAAATCCTTGACCATATCAAATACCTCAGCACCAGTGCGTTCTGCAGGCTTCGGCCGGTGATCTGCCTTGCCATTGTAATGCTTGCCTTTCTTTCTTACTGGATGAATTTTCGGAAGAAATCGACGATGCCCAAGGTACACGTTCTTCTTACAATTTGGCAAATGTACACTTTCAGTCTCATGTAAGCAGTGCGTGCATGCATTGTATCCTTTATTTGACAGTCCCGAAAGGTTACTAAGAGCAGGCCAATCGTTGATGGTTACGAAAAGCAACGCTCGTAGGTCAAATTCCTCTTCTTTGTGCTCATCCCACACACGGACACCAGGTCTGCCCCACAGCTGTAAAAGTTCATCAACTAATGGCCTTAGGTACAGATCGATGTCGTTGTCGGGTTGCTTCGGACCTTGGATGAGCACTGGCATCATAATGAACTTCCGCTTCATGCACAACCAAGGAGGAAGGTTGTAGATGCATAGAGTCACGGGCCAGGTGCTATGGCTGGAGCTCTGCTCGCCAAAAGGATTCATGCCATCTGTATTTAGACCAAATCTTATGTTCCTTGCGTCAGCTGCAAAATCTTTGAACTCTCTGTCGATCTTTCTCCATTGCGTTCCATCTGCGGTGTGTCTCAACTCCCCGTCCGACTTACGGTCCTCTTTGTGCCATCGCAACAACTTGGCATGCTCTTTGTTCCTGAACAGACGTTTCAACCGTGGTATTATAGGAGCATACCACATCACCTTGGCGGAAACCCTCTTCCTGGGTTTCTCGCCCTCAACATCGTCACCAGGGTCATCGCCTCTGATCTTATAACGCAATGCAGTGCATACCGGGCATTCATTCAAATTCTCATATTCACCGCGGTAGAGGATGCAGTCGTTGATGCATGCATGTATCTTCAGAACCTCTAAACCTAGAGGGCAGACAACCTTCTTTGCTTCGTACGTACTGGCGGGCAACTCGTTATTCTTTGGAAACATATTCTTCAACATTTTCAGCAAGTTTTCAAATGCCGAGTCAGCTACACCTGCCTGTGCCTTCCATTTCAGCAAATCCAGTGTGCGGCCCAGCTTTTTCAGACCATCATCGCATCCGGGGTACAACGACTTTCTGTGATCCTCTAACATGCGCCCAAATTCTCCCTCTCCTTTTCAGTTTCGCAGCGTCTCCGTGCATCAGCAATGGTCCGACCAAGATCATCAACGGTCTCATCACGTGCCTCTTCTTCACCTTCACCTTCCCCTTCACCTTCAGCATCCTCCATGAAAGTATCACCGAAATGAGCAAGATAGCTTTCATCGATGAAATCATCCCCTTCTTCATCTTCTTCCATTATAACCCCTCTTTCTCCATGCTTGGTTCAACAATTATAGCTTGGCATGAAACCGTGCCGAAGCAGGTGCAGGTGAACTTCTCTTGAGGAAGAGTAACCCTTCTGATTCTTACAGTCAACACATGGACAGATAACAAAACCCTTCTGCTTGTTCGCATTAGCCACTACGAGGAAATCTTTCAAACCCGTAGTGAACTCGCGGGAGAGTCGGTTACCGTACATCCATTGCCGATTCATCTGCATTATTATAATATAAAATATATAATTAACCATCATGCATTTGTTAAACTAACTAGCTATAAACAATAAAAATTAAACAATGAACAACACACATGCATATTTTATCAATGACACACATGCATGAAAGGTTCAAGTTGCTAACCGCGATCGAGGAGGAAAAAATAAATGAGGAACCTCAAGTGTGGCTCCAACACTTCATATCATGTTTGTTTCACGCTCTTGGGGCATTTCATCAAACACCTTGTGTGCATAAGAGGAACCAAAAGCAAACATACACCCCTTTGTGAAGCTTGTGAAGAGAAGTGGCACCAAATGGCTAAGTGAGTGTGCTGAACTGGTATATATAGGGGAGGAGCTTTAGTCACGGTTGGCCTGGCCAACCGCGACTAAAGGCCTTTGGGCACCTTTAGTCGCGGTTGGCCTGGCCAACCGCGACTAAAGCCCCTCACGTGCACCAGCTGGCCACCGAGCGCCCTGGGCCCAGGCCTTTGGTCGCGGTTCGTCTGCCGAACCACGACTAAAGACTTCATTAGTCGCGGTTCCTACAGTTCCACGACTAATGGGGCTGGACGGAAGCCTCTTTTTCTACCAGTGATGGCCATTTTGTGCCCGCCATTATTTGCCTGTTCTGCAGTAGTGACATCAATCGTCAATGCGGTGAACATTAACCAACATGAGTTTTGTCTCTTCATTTTATTACAAAGAGAATTACCACGGGCCAGGTGAGATGAGCTATCTCAAGTTGATAAGTATTTGAATGATGTAGTTTGAGAAAAAAAATTACAAAGCGAATGATGTGTCTATCTCATGCAACATGACTTTCCAACGTCAATGTAGGTTTATACATTGAAATGAAAAGGTTAAAAAACATACTGCATGGCTCAGCTTCAACCGTGAAACACCCCTAAAACACCTGGCACTCATTTACTTTTTATTGAGATCGTTATTTTGCCCGAGAGAGAATATATTCAGTTCCTACTACTGTAACACAAACCACCATTTTAAACTCGTTGCCGTGCCAGCCCCAAGGCTCTGGCTAGGCCAATCATTCCCGGCCGGCATTTGAACCCGCCGTACCCGCGTCGATCGGTCAGCAGCTGCCTGCATCTCGAGATCGTCCGCAGTAAACAAATGGCAACCTCTGTTGCCGCACGAGGGAGGGGACAAGGCCGCAACGCAACACCACTTGAATACTGCAAAATATTGCCCGACTCGATAAGAACATAGCTTTTCCAACCTTTAATAAACCTTAGACTACAGAAGCTTTAAGATCGGTGATCTGTGAGTGGCCCCTCCAATAATAATCCCCTTTTATTCCGGACCACGTGTCAGGCCCGCACCGCCCTGCTCCACGAGCATCTTTTTACTCGTGTCACGTTAAGTGTGGCGGAGGAGGAATCCGCTCCACGTTGCTTGTCTGATGTAGAGGGTGCTTGAATACGTTTTAGGCCCCGTTCGGCAGCCCTCCGCTCCGCGGCTTTGCTCCTGGAGCGGCCGGAGCGGAGCGGCCCGCAGTGCATTTTGGTGGAGTTGGAAAACTGGCGCTCCGTCCGCTCCCGTATTATACGGAGCTGGAGAGCTACCGAACGGGGCCTTAGTCTCATGACTAAAAGTAGTGAGACTAAAACTTGCTAGCCTCACCCATGCTTGGATCCAAATACTAAAGAGACTATTGAGCATTTATTATCGTCAAAACCCTCCAATCCAGAACTTGCATGTGTTAAAGAAGAGATATTAAATGAGGAGAGAGAGGGCTAATACATATTTTAGTAGGTTTTCTATGACTAAAATTTTTTAGCCTCAAGACTAGTCCTAGCCTCTCTTTAGTCAAGGGTGCTTGGAACTTTAGCCTCTAAAAAAGACTATTTTTAGTCAGACTAAAAATAGTCCCTTGAATCCAAGCACCCTCGTAGTTGCTGCCGCTGCAGCGATCAGGACCTGATTTTTGTTTAGAATTTATTTAGGGAGCGATTCCCTGATTCCCTCTCTCTGTGGATGCTTAACCTAAGCTTCGTTAGTTGGCGTTTGAGGGATAGTTTAGCTAAGCCTACTCATAGGGAAGGTGAGCGCTTGTCCGGACGTCTGCATCCTCATCGCATGGGGTGCTGCAAACGCTTTCGCCGTTGCTATTTCGGGTGGTACCCGGAGCCTTCACATGCTAACCAGAGGATAGGAGGATCGTGAGGCGGGAGATGTGCTTCGCGTCAAAGTTCCGGCGCCCATTTCCCCGTAAATTCTACTCATCCTCCTGACCCTCCAAAAAAATAATCATCCTCCTGACCCGAAGACACCTTGATGCAACGGCCACGCGCAAAGGGATCTTATCTAGGCTGGATCGATCGATCAACCGACACCCGGCATCGTCCTTAGAAAACAAGCATTTCTAGGTCGATGAGTGTCTAATTCTTTTGGGCTCATAGCGAAAGCCACAACGTGTCATCCTAGTCCTATATATGCTCGAGAAGATTTTGCATGAGAGGAACGTGATTGGACTTCCATTAAATAAAAGTTGAAACACGAAATAAACGAGGCCTGGGTAATAGCACTCACACACTTGTGGTGTTTAAGCTATGGTGTTCCTCTCTGTTGTTGCAGGCAAGAAATGAGAACCGGCACTTGCTCGTGGTGGTATGTCTCGTCAAGTCGTCAATGGCCTCGTCATGCCCGGCGTAGCCCCCGCTCGGGCGACTCGGGCGGGATCTAAAATCCTAGCCGCCGGGTGTCCCCATCCGTCCTCCCCTCCCTCCGCCGCCGTCGAAGGACGCCGCCGGCTATAGCCCGGGGCTGATGGCGGTGGCAGGGCTCTTCCCTCTTGCCTGCGTCGTGCGGGCGGTGCGGAGCCCCGCGGCGTAGGTGGCTCGGTCGATCTGGCCTGGCGGCGCGGCGGGCCTGCCTTCCGGTGGCGGCGCGGCGGCTGCCTCGGCCAAGGGCGGCGATGGTGGGGTGCGGCAGCCGGCCCTGCCTCGGGCTGCGTGGCGGCGTTCGGCGGCGGCGACCGGGTCTGCGGCGACACATCATCTGACCTTGGATCGGCGATGGCGGCATGGAGGGCCTGGTGGTTGGGTCGGCATCATGCGGGTTGTGCCCTCCGGACAGATCTTGTCTGGCCGGTGCGGCCTGCTCCATGTGCGGCGGCTCAGATCGGCGGCGACCCGTGCACACAATACGTGATGGAGGTTTTTCGTGCGGATCCGGGTGAAAACCTTGTGCTCGGCTTGATGCCAAGACCGGCGTTGGTGGCACCCTGAGGTGTCATTACCTTCTTGAAGGCATCGCCGTGGAGAAGTTCTAGACCTCTATCTGCTACCTTCAGGGGAAACCCTAGATCAGTTGATCGGATGACGGCGGCGCGTTGGTGTCGTTTCCTCCTTGGGGGCGTCATTCTTGAAGGCGTACACGGGATCGAAGGACCAGCGGGCGCCTTTTTTGAGGGAGCGGTACTTCATCCTTCACAATGATGACGGCGGATCTCGGCGGCGTGGTGCAGTGGAGACTAGGCGCCCGATGCGCGGTGATGGACTCGCGCAGGTGGAGATAATTGTTTGGCGTCAAGGTGGCGTCGATGGCGGAGTGGCCTGACAAGGTAGAAGCCTCAATATCTGCTCTGAAGACGGACCTGTGAAAGATGGCGGCGACGACACATGTGAGTGCGTCAGACCAGTTTATGCCCCAGACCCGGTATGTGGCTCGGCTGGGGCTTCTGACTTTTGATGATAGGCTTAGGTGAGTAGACAGGGTATTTGGCCCAGGTAGCACCCCTTCATCATATGGATAGGAGTAGTAGCATATGTTACCAAGATGGCGGATTCAGACATATTGTTGTAATACTTTGCAAGGTCCTCGAGAAAAATCAATAAAGTGGCTGTATGCATCTCCCGGATGCAGAGGCCGGGGGTCATCCTCCTTTTCTAAAAAAAAAAGCAAAATTGTCAATGGCTAAGGGTTGACGACTTGAGAAATGTGATTGGACTTCCATTAAACAAAAGTTGAAGTAAAATTGACTTTCTCATGTGATTTTGCATGAGAGGAATGTGTTTGCAAGTATGGCCTTTGTTCATAATCAGTGACGGCTATTGTTCTAGTGCATGGTCTTTCAAGGTCTTAGCACGATGACTTTTTGACTGTCTCATGCAATGATGGTGAGGCGTCTTCGACTCTCTCTCGTGCTTTGAGTTGTCGCTAGGTGCTCCATAGGTCTAGTTGTAATTTTTGTTACCGTGGAGATTTGTGTACCGGTGTTGCTTATTTGTAATAGAACGGCGGACTTTTTCTTAGAAAAACGATCAAAATGGGGGTGGGACATGTCTCGAATATAACGCATCCAACATCTATTATTTTTGCATGTTTAATGCTACTTCATGGTTTAAAGTTCTAAAATTTACTCCCTCCTTCCCATATTGTTAGGCGTATTAATTTTAGCACGAAAATTAGCGCACTAGTTGATCGCTAGTTGAGCTACCGTATAGAGAGGCAACCACGGCTCAGGAAGAAAGGAAGGAGGCATTCGCGGTCTCTTTTGACCATTTCCAGGGAATTAGCGATCCTCTATAACTACTCAAGAGAGGAAATTGGCTGCATGGGTATTACATACTGGGATTGCATGAAAAGCTAATACGCCAAACAAAGTGGGAAGGAGGGAGTATATAAGAAACACAAGCCTAGATTCAGGTAGATCCAAGCATCATTGTACTTACAATGTTCATACACAAAAACCATCAAGCCGGAGTTGGGTGTTGCCTCAAGAATAGGATACCCCAAACCTGGGTAAAACCTCCCTCGTGTGAAATCCCGTACCAATATCATCTCATGTCCTTGCCTCACCACAAATTCATCATTCATGACTATTGGCACGAAATCCCCGTGACAGGTGGTGATATGTAAAAAACAAAACCGAGGGTTAAATAAAGGCCTCTAAAGCAAAAAATAATTTGCTCAAACCAAGATGGATGTCTTTTCTTGGCAAAATTTTGCAGGCAACGAGAACATATGTTGAGGTTCATTAAATTTTTTTAGATGTTTTCTTTTTGATTTACTGGTCATGCAGCCACATTTGTGCTCCTAAGTAGAGTAACAATTTTTGTAAAATCTAGTGGCGCCTCCTCTCTTCTAAAATTTAACCGTGTGTGCTCTCAAAAAAAAGTTTAAGCAGTGTAGAACATGACATATTTATACAAAGTGTCCGTGACATCTTTTTTACACAAACATGTGTTGTCTCATACTATAACATGAATTCAAATAAGGTCTCGCAGAAAATATTCAGAAGTGAAAATTGATGCATACTTCAAAAGCTTCAGTATTTGCTGTTCGCTACCTCAACAGGGAACAGTGAGTTGATCCTCATATTAAAGGAAAAAACATCGACCAGTTTCGCCCACTACATTTACAAAACGAACCAAATGTCTAGGGATGAGTCCAGCAAGTGCCTGTTGTTGTGGCGCAGAAGATCCTTATCGTTGTTCTGGCAATACCTAATACTCCTATATATGTTTGTGATCTGATCTCCTCAGTGCTGCAAGATTGTTCTTGGCTGCAGAAAAATGGCCATATCTTTCTTAGCTTGGTGCTATGAGACGATAGGCCGCGGGTCCTATACGTGGGATCAAATAAGAATCTTGATAAAAGCGTAAATTTTGTGACATGTATTAGTCCGTGCAAAGATTTGTATGCCAGCCAATCATGCATCGTCGAATAGGAGGTTACAAAGTGAACTTTACTCTTTTGTATAGAAGAAGAAGCAAAGTGGCCACGAGCAAGAGTGGACGACCGTTACCTCTCTGGAACTGCACTACTGCAGATGTGGTAATGTCTTGTGGAGATAGCACTCGATTAGGCGGATAACCCACTAGAAGTTCTTTATATCGCAAAAGTTACATTTTCTTAAACACACCAACAAATTAATCAAAGACTAAGAGAAATCACACGACCACTTTATTTGGAAGTTACTCGCTTCTCATTAGTCACAAGTCATAGTGCAACAAAGACGTGAATCTACCTGAAAAGGTCAATAGAAAAAGCCTGTCTAAAGAACCAGCAGAAAACTCCTCTAGAAAAACAAATTTATATATATTGAAGTCACTAGAGTATGCCCTAACCGCCATCGCCACCCCTAAACCGTAGCCGGGAACAACGGTGAACTATCACCCAAAGAAGCATGATGTCGACAAACCTTTGGTGTTGTGGAGTGTCGACCAGGGAACATCCCCATCCTTCTCGAGTCCCGGAACCATTGTTTGTTATTACCGTCGTCGAGGCCGAGCGGCAAATGCACTATTGTCAGGCTCTGAACCTAGATCTTATTACATCGTTTCCCTTTGACAATCGACGATGTCGTCCAGGACGGCAAGCAACGACCGAAAACCTAAGCCGGCCGGCAGAAGGGATGATGGGGGACACAACCCACCGGATCCTTGACGTCGTCATCGAAACGGGACTGAAGCAAGGTCATCAAAACATGAATGAAGCCCGATCAACCCATATCTTAGTACACCATTTTCCTTTGCCAACCGACGATGTCGTCTAGGACGACAAGCAACAATTAATAACCCAAGCCGGCTACCAGAAGGGCCAACAGCGGACACAACCCATCGGACCCCGACGCCCTCATCGAAACGGGATAGAAGCCCGATCAACTTTATTATATATACTGCCACCACTGCATTCACCGTCAAAACAGTGTAGTCCCAGACACTGTTTGTACTTAAGGGGTCGATATTCTCCCTCTCTGGTCATCGAGCGGTACGAGGAAAGATAGCAACCCACAACATCGCGAAGAAAAAAAAAGTCCATTTTACTATCTGAATATAGTGGGTGGTTCATTTTATCCCTTGATCTATTTTCGGCTTCTTCTACCCCAAAACAAACAAAAACCGGACAAAACACCCCCTGGCTGGTTTGTCTCCACCCGTTGCTGATGTGGCACTAGTCAACGGCGGTTTTGACCTGGGTGGGGCCCCCTTGTGAGGTTTCTCTCACCTCTCTCTCTCTCTCCCTCTCTTTCTCCGGTCAGATCCTTCGCCGCACCCCACTCTGCCTCGCCTCGTTCCTCCGTGGCATTGGCTTCGCCGCTGTCCGTCCCGTCGCCGCTCCGGCTGCGCGCCTGCGCTGCCCAGCCTCCTCCCCGAGCTTGCGCCTGTTGGGGAACGTAGCAGAAATTTAAAATTTTCCTACGTGTCACCAAGATCTATCTATGGAGAAACCAGCAACGAGGGGAAAGAGAGTGCATCTACATACCCTTGTAGATCGCTAAGCGGAAGCGTTCAAGTGAACGGGGTTGATGGAGTCGTACTCGTCGTGATCCAAATCACCGATGACCAAGTGCCGAACGGACGGCACCTCCGCGTTCAACACACGTACAGCCCGGTGACGTCTCCCATGCCTTGATCCAGCAAGGAGAGAGGGAGAGGTTGAGGAAGACTCCATCCAGCAGCAGCACAACGGCGTGGTGGTGGTGGAGGAGCGTGGCAATCCTGCAGGGCTTTGCCAAGCACCGCGGGAGAGGAGGAAGGAGAGATGCAGGGCTGCGCCATCGAGAGGTCAAAACTCCTATGTATGCTGCCCCCAAACCCTCAAGTATATATAGGGGGAGAGGGGAGGCTGCGCCCCCACCTAGGGTTCCACCCTAGGGGCGGCGGCCAGCCCCAAAACCCATCTAGGGTGCGGCCAAGGGGGGAAGAGGGGAGACTTGCCCCCCAAGTTAGGTGGGTGCGCCCCCTTCCCCAAACCCTAGGCGCCTTGGGCCCTTGTGGGGGGGCGCACCAGCCCACCTGGGGCTGGTCCCCTCCCACATGTGGCCCATGCAGCCCTCCGGGGCCGGTGGTCCCACTTGGTGGACCCCTGGGACCCTCCTGGTGGTCCCGGTACGTTACCGATAAAACCCGAAACCCTTTCGTGACCAAAACAGGACTTCCCATATATAAATCTTTACCTCCGGACCATTCCGGAACTCCTCGTGACGTCCGGGATCTCATCCGGGACTCCGAACAACATTCGGTAACCACATAGAAACTTCCTTTATAACCCTAGCGTTATCGAACCTTAAGTGTGTAGACCCTACGGGTTCGGGAAGCATGCAGACATGACCAAGACGTTCTTCGGTCAATAACCAACAGCGGGATCTGGATACCCATGTTGGCTCCCACATGTTCCACGATGATCTCATCGGATGAACCACGATGTCGAGGATTCGATCAATCCCATATACAATTCCCTTTGTCTAGTGGTATAGTACTTGCCCGAGATTCGATCGTCGGTATCTCGATACCTTGTTCAATCTCGTTACCGGCAAGTCTCTTTACTCGTTCCATAACACATCATCCCGTGATCAACTCCTTGATCACATTGTGCACATTATGATGATGTCCTACCGAGTGGGGCCAGAGATACCTCTCCGTCACACGGAGTGACAAATCCCAGTCTCGATTCATGCCAACCCAACAGACACTTTCGGAGATACCCGTAGTGCACCTTTATAGCCACCCAGTTACGTTGTGACGTTTGGCACACCCAAAGTATTCCTACGGTATCCGGGAGTTGCACAATCTCATGGTCTAAGGAAATGATACTTGACATTAGAAAAGCTTTAGCATACGAACTACACGATCTTGTGCTAGGCTTAGGATTGGGTCTTGTCCATCACATCATTTTCCTAATGATGTGATCCCGTTATCAATGACATCCAATGTACATGGTTAGGAAACCGTAACCATCTATTGATCAACGAGCTAGTCAACTAGAGGCTTACTAGGGACATGGTGTTGTCTATGTATCCACACATGTATCTGAGTTTCCTATCAATACAATTCTAGCATGGATAATAAACGATTATCATGAACAAGGAAATATAATAATAACCTATTTATTATTGCCTCTAGGGCATATTTCCAACAGTCTCCCACTTGCACTAGAGTCAATAATCTAGTTCACATCGCCATGTGATTAACACTCACAGAGTTCTGGGTTTGATCATGTTATGCTTGTGAGAGATGTTATAGTCAACGGGTCTGAACCTTTCAGATCCGTGTGTGCTTTACAAATATCTATGTCATCTCCTAGATGCAACTACTACGCTACCTTTGGAGCTATTCCAAATAACTGTTCTACTATACGAATCCATTTTACTACTTAGAATAATCTGGATTAGTGTCAAAGTTTGCATCGGCGTAACCCTTTACGACGAACTCTTTTACCACCTCCATAATCGAGAAAATTCCTTAATCCACTAGTTACTAAGGATAACTATGACCGCTGTCTTGTGATCCATTTCTAGATCACACTTGTACCCCTTGACTGACTCATGGTTTGGCACACTTCAGGTGCGGTACACAACATAGCATACTTTAGAGCCTACGACTAAAGCATAGGGGACGACCTTCGTCCTTTCTCTCTATTCTGTCGTGGTCATGTCTTGAGTCTTGCTCAATACTCACACCTTGTAACACAGCCGAGAACTCCTTCTTTGCTGATCTATTTTGAACTCCTTCAAAATCTTGTCGTGGTATGTGTTTGTTTGAAAGTACTATTAAGCGATTTTGATCTATCCTTATAGATCTTGATGCTCAATGTTTAAGTAGCTTAATCCAGGTTTTCATTGAAAAACATTTTTCAAACAACCCTATATGCCTTCCAGAAATTCTACATCATTTCCGATAAACAATATGTCAACAACATATACTCATCAGAAATTCTATAGTGCTCCCACTCACTTCTTTGGAAATACAAGTTTCTCATAAACTTTGTATAAACCCAAATCTTTGATCATCTCATCAAAGCGTACATTCCAACTCCGAGATGCTTACTCCAGTCCTTAGAAGGATTGCTGGAGCTTTGCATACTTGTTAGCATCTTTCAGGATTGACAAAAATCTTCTGGTTGTATCACATACAACCTTTCCTCAAGAAAATCGTCGAGGAAACAATGTTTTGACATCCTATCTGCACAATTTCATAATTAATGCAGTAATCGCTAACATAATTCCAACAGGATCTTAGCATCGCTACGAGTGAGAAAGTCTCATCGCAGTCAACTCCTTGAACTTGTCGAAAAACATCTTAATGACAAGTCAAGCTTTCTTAATGGTGACATTTACCATCATTGTCCGTCTTCCTTTTAAAATTCATCTGTACAACAGCCTTACGACCATCGAGCCGTTCTGCCAAAGTCTACACTTTGTTTTCATACATGGATCCTCTCTCGGATTTTATGGCCTCGAGCCATTCATCAGAATCCGGGCCCACCATCGCTTCTCCATAGCTTGTAGGTTCATTGTTATCTAGCAACATGACGTCCAAGACAGGATTACGTACCACTCTGAAGTAGTACGCATCCTTGTCATCCTACGAGGTTTGGGAGTGACTTGATCCGAAGTCTCATGATCACTATCATAAGTTTCCACTTCAATTGGTGTAGGTGCCCTGCTACACACTAGTTGAAG
Organism: Aegilops umbellulata; assembly: GCA_032464435.1. Classification (NCBI taxonomy): domain Eukaryota; kingdom Viridiplantae; phylum Streptophyta; class Magnoliopsida; order Poales; family Poaceae; genus Aegilops; species Aegilops umbellulata. Next base: position 267,742,909 of record CP136059.1, on the reverse strand, counting down.
TGACGGTTCAACAACCTCATCAAGTCTCCACCATCCTCCCACTCAATTCTTTCGAGAGAAACTTTTCCTCGAGAAAGGACCCGATTTGAGAAACAATCCCTATTGCTTTCGGATCTGAGACAGGAGGTATACCCAACTGTTTTGGGTGTCCTATGAAGATGCATTTTATCCGCTTTGGGTTCGAGCTTATCAACCTGAAACTTTTTCACATAAGCGTCGCAGTCCCAAACTTTTAAGAAACGAACCATAGTTCAAACGGTTTCGTCTCAACGGAATTACGTGGTGCCCTATTAAAGTGAGTGCGGTTGTCTCTAATGCCTAACCCATGAACGATAGTGGTAATTTGATAAGAGACATCATGGTACGCACCATATCCAATAGGGTGCAACTATGATGTTCGGACACACCATCACATTATGGTGTTCCAGGCGGTATTAGTTGTGAAACAATTTCCACAGTGCCAAACTCGTAACTCAGATATTCATTTCTATGATCATATCATAGACATTTTATCCTCTTATCACGAAGATCTTCAACTTCATTCTGAAATTACTTGAACCATTCAATAATTCAGACTTGTGTTTCATCAAGTAAATATACTCAGTATTTACTCAAATCATCTGTGAAGTAAGAGCATAACGATATCCACTGCGTGCCTCAGCACTCATTGGACTGCACACATCAAAATGTGTTACTTCCAACAAGTTGCTTTCTTGTTTCATTTTACTGAAACCGAAGCTTTCAGTCATCTTGCCCATGTGGTATGATTTGCATGTCTCAAGCGATTCAAAATCAAGTGAGTCCAAACGGTCCATCTGCATGGAGTTTCTTCATGCGTATATACCAATAGACATGGTTCACATTACTCAATCCTTTTTCAAAAAATGAGTGAGTCCAAAGATCCATCAACATGGAGCTTCTTCATGCGTTTTATACCAATATGACTTACACGGCAGTGCCACAAGTAGGTGGTATTATCATTACTATCTTATATCTTTTGGCATGGACATGTGTGTCACTATGATCGAGATTCAATAAACCATTCATTTTAGGTGCAAGACCATTGAAGGAATTATTCAAATAAATAGAGTAACCATTATTCTCCTTAAATGAATAACCGTATTGCGATAGACATAATCCAATCATGTCTATGCTCAACGCAAACACCAAATAACAATTATTTAGGTTTAACACCAATCTCGATGGTAGAGGGAGCGTGCGATGCTTGATCACATCAACCTTGGAAACACTTCCAACACATCTCGTCAGCTCACCTTTAGCTAGTCTCCGTTTATTCCGTAGCTTTTATTTCGAGTTACTAACACTTAGCAACCGAACCAGTATCTAATACCCTGATGCTTCTAGGAGTACTAGTAAAGTACATAATGTATACCCAATATACTTCTATCGACAGCCTTCTCATCTACCAAGTATCTAAGGTAATTCTGCTCCAGTGGTTGTTCCCCTTATTACAGAAGCACTCAGTCTCGGGTTTGGGTTCAACCTTGGGTTTCTCCACTAGAGCAGCAGCTGATTTGCCGTTTCATGAAGTATCCCTTCTTGCCCTTGCCCTTCTTGAAACTAGTGGTTTCACTAACCATCAACAATTGATGCTCCTTCTTGATTTCTACTTTCGCGGTGTCAAACATCGCGAATATTTCAAGGATCATCATATCTATCCCTGATATGTTATAGTTCATCACGAAGCTCCAGTAGCTTGGTGGCAATAACTTTGGAAAAACATCACTATCTTATCTGAAAGATTAACTCCCACTCGATTCAAGTGATTGTTGTACTCAGACATTCTGAGCACAAGCTCAACGATTGAGCTTTTCTCCCTTAATTGACTAACTCATGGCTTGGCACACTTCAGGTGTGGTACAACATAGCATACTTTAGAGCCTATGTCTAAGCATAGGGGACGACCTTCGTCCTTTCTCTCTATTCTGCCGTGGTCAGGTCTTAAGTCTTACTCAATACTCACATGTGTAATACAACCAAGAACTCCCTTTTTGCTGATCTAGTTTGAATTCCTTCAAAATCTTGTCACGGTATGTATTCATTTGAAAGTACTATTAAGCGATTTTGATCTATCCTTATAGATCTTGATGCTCAATGTTCAAGTAGCTTAATCCAGGTTTTCCATTGAAAACACTCTTCAAATAACCCTATATGCTTTCCAGAAATTCTACATCATTTCTGATCAACAATATATACTCATCAGAAATTCTATAGTGCTCCCACTCACTTCTTTGGAAATACAAGTTTCTCATAAACTTTATATAAACCTAAAATCTTTGATCAACTCATCAAAGTGTACATTCCAACTCCGAGATGCTTACTCCAGTCCTCAGTAGGATTGCTGGTGCTTTGTATACTTGTTAGCATCTTTCAGGATTGACAAAACCTTCTGGCTGTATCACATACAACCTTTCCTCAAGAAAATCGTCGAGGAAACAATGTTTTGACATCCTATCTGCACAATTTCATAAATAATGCAGTAATCGCTAACATAATTCCAACAGACTCTTAGCATCGCTACGAGTGAGAAAGTCTCATCGCAGTCAACTCCTTGAACTTGTCGGAAAACATCTTAATGACAAGTCGAGCTTTCTTAATGGTGACATTTACCATCATTGTCCGTCTTCCTTTTAAAATCCATCTGTACTCAACAGCCTCACGACCATCGAGCCGTTCTGCCAAAGTCATACATGGATCCTTTCTCGGATTTTATGGCCTCGAGCCATTCATTGGAATCCGGGCCCACCATCGCTTCTCCATAACTCGTAGGTTCATTGTTGTCTAGCAACATGACTTCCAAGACAGGATTACGTACCACTCTAAAGTAGTACGCATCCTTGTCATCCTATGAGGTTTGGGAGTGACTTGATTCGAAGTCTCATGATCACTATCATAAGCTTCCACTTCAATTGGTGTAGGTGCCATAGGAACAACTCCTGTGCCCTGCTACACACTAGTTGAAGTGACGGTTCAATAACCTCATCAAGTCTCCACCATTCTCCCACTCAATTCTTTCAAGAGAGACTTTTCCTCGAGAAAGGACCCGATTTGAGAAACAATCCTTATTGCTTTCGGATCTGAGACAGGAGGTATACCCAACTGTTTTGGGTGTCCTATGAAGATGCAGTTATCCGCTTTGGGTTCGAGCTTATCAGCCTGAAACCTTTTCATATAAGCGTCGCAGCCCCAAACTTTTTTAAGAAATGACAGCTTAGGTTTCTCTAAACCATAGTTCATACGGTGTCATCTTATCGGAATTATGTGGTGCCCTATTTAAAGTGAGTGCGGTTGTCTCTAATGCCTAACCCATGAACGATAGTGGTAATTCGATAAGAGACATCATGGTATTCATCATATCCAATAGGGTGCAGTCATGATGTTCGGACACACCATCACACTATGGTGTTCCAGGCGGTACTAGTCGTGAAATAATTTCCACAGTGTCTCAATTGTGTACCAAACTCGCAACTCAGATATTCATCTCTATGATCATATCATAGATATTTTATCCTCTTGTCACGACGATATTCAACTTCACTCTGAAATTACTTGAACCATTCAATAATTCAGACTTGTGTTTCATCAAGTAAATATGCTCAGTATCTACTCAAATCATCTGTGAAGCAAGAGCATAACGATATCCACTGCGTGCCTCAGCACTCATTGGACTGCACACATCAAAATGTGTTACTTCCAACAAGTTGCTTTCTTGTTCCATTTTACTGAAACCGAAGCTTTCAGTCATCTTGCCCATGTGGTATGATTTGCATGTCTCAAGTGATTCAAAATCAAGTGAGTCCAAATGGTCCATCTGCATGGAGTTTCTTCATGCGTATATACCAACAGACATGGTTCACATGTCTCAATCTTTTCAAAAATGAGTGAGTTCAAAGATACATCAGCATGGAGCTTCTTCATGCGTTTTATACCAATATGACTTACATGGCAGTGCCACAAGTAGGTGGTACTATCATCACTATCTTATATCTTTTGGCATGAACATGTGTATCACTATGATCGAGATTCAATAAACCATTCATTTTAGGTGCAAGACCATTGAAGGTATTATTCAAAAAATAACCATTATTCTCCTTAAATGAATAACCGTATTGCGATAGACATAATCCAATCATGTCTATGCTCAACGCAAACACCAAATAACAATTATTTAGGTTTAACACCAATCTCGATGGTAGAGGGAGCGAGGGATGCTTGATCATATCAACTTTGGAAACACTTCCAACACATATCGTCAGCTCACCTTTAGCTAGTCTCCGTTTATTTCGTAGCTTTTATTTCGAGTTACTAACACTTAGCAATCGAACCAGTATCTAATACCCTGATGCTACTAGGAGTACTAGTAAAGTACACATTCACATAATGTATATCCAATATACTTCTATCGACAACCTTCTCATCTACCAAGTATCTAGGGTAATTCTGCTCTAGTGGCTGTTCCCCTTATTACAGAAGCACTCAGTCTCGGGTTTGGGTTCAACCTTGGGTTTCTCCACTAGAGCAGCAGCTGATTTGCCGTTTCATGAAGTATCCCTTCTTGCCCTTGCCCTTATTGAAACTAGTGGTTTCACTAACCATCAACAATTGATGCTCCTGCTTGATTTCTACTTTCGCGGTGTCAAACATCGCGAATATTTCAAGGATCATCATATCTATCCCTGATATGTTATAGTTCATTACGAAGCTCTAGCAGCTTGGTGGCAATGACTTTGGAGAAACATCACTATCTTATCTGGAAGATCAACTCCCACTCGATTCAAGTGATTGTTGTACTCAGACAATTTGAGCACAAGCTCAACGATTGAGCTTTTCTCCCTTAGTTTGCAGGCTAAGAAAATCGTCGGAGGTCTTATACCTCTTGACGTGGGCACGAGCCTGAAATCCCAATTTCAGCCCTCGAAACATCTCATACGTTCCGCGATATTTCAAAAAATGTCTTCGGTGCCTCAATTCTAAACCATTTTACATTACCGAACTATCATGTAGTCATCAAATCGTGTATGTCAGATGTTCGCAACATCCACAGACCACGTTCGAGGTCCAGCACACCAAGCGTTGCATTAAGGACATAAGCCTTCTATTGTCCGCATAATTGCTACTATCAACTTTCAACTATATTTTCTCTAGGAACATATCTAAAACATTAGAAGTAAAGCGCGAGTTTACGACACAATTTGCAAAGATCTTTTGACAAAGTTCAGGATAATTAAGTTCATCTTATGAACTCCCACTCAGATAGACATCCCTCTCGTCATCTAAGTGATTACATGATCCGAGTCAACTAGGCCGTGTCCGATCATCACGTGAGACAGACTAGTCATCATCGGTGAACATCTTCATGTTGATCGTATCTACCATACGACTCATGCTCGACCTTTCAGTCTCTTGTGTTCCGAGGCCATGTCTGTACATGCTAGGCTCGTCAAGTTAACCTAAGTGTTTCGCATGTGTTCCGAGGCCATGTCTGTACATGCTAGGCTCGTCAACACTCGTTGTATTCGAACGTAAGAATCTATCACACCCGATCATCACGTGGTGCTTCGAAACGACGAACTTTCGCAACGGTGCACAGTTAGGGGAAACACTTTCTTGAAATTTTAATGAGGGATCATCTTATTTACTACCGTCGTTCTAAGCAAATAAGATGCAAAAACATGATAAACATCACATGTAATCAAATAGTGACATGATATGGCCATCATCACTTTGCTCCTTTTGATATCCATCTTCGGGGCTCCATGATCATCATCGTCACCGGCATGACACCATGATCTCCATCATCATGATCTCCATCATCATGATCTCCATCATCGTGTCTTCATGAAGTTGTCTCGCCAACTATTACTTCTACTACTACAGCTAACGGTTAGCAATAAAGTAAAGTAATTACATGACGTTTATGTTGACACGCAGGTCATAAATAAATTAAGACAACTCCTATGGCTCTTGCCGGTTGTCATACTCATCGACATGCTAGTCTTGATTCCTATTACAAGAACATGATCATCTCATACATCACATATATCATTCATCACATCCTTTTGGCCATATCGCATCACATAGCATACCCTGCAAAAACAAGTTAGACGTCCTCTAATTGTTGTTTGCATGTTTTACGTGGCTGCTATGGGTTTCTAGCAAGAACGTTTCTTACCTACGCAAAAACACAACGTGATATGTCAATTGCTATTTACCCTTCATAAGGACCCTTTTCATCGAATCCGATCCGACTAAAGTGGGAGAGACTGGCACCCGCTAGCCACCTTATGCAACTAGTGCATGTCAGTCGGTGGAACCTGTTGTTGGGGAACGTTGCAGAAAACAAAAAAATTTCGGTTTCACCAAGATCTATCTATGAGTTCATCTAGCAACGAGTATTCAGATTGGATAGCATCTACATACCACTTTGTAGATCGCAACGGAAGCGTTCGAGTGAACGTGGATGAGGTAGTCGTACTCGCCGTGATCCAATTCACCGATGATCTAGTGCCGAACGGACGGCACCTCCGTGTTCAACACACGTACGAAAAGCGTGACGTCTCCTCCTTCTTGATCCAGCAAGGGGGAAGGAGAGGTTGATGAAGATCCAGCAGCACGACGGCGTGGTGGTAGATGCAGCAGAACTCCGGCAGGGCTTCGCTAAGCAACTACAGGAGGAGGAGGAGGTGTTGCAGGGGGAGAGGGAGGCGCCAGGGCTTAGGGTGCGCTGCCCCCTTCCCCTGCCCCCCTTTATATAGGCCTCTTGGGGGGGGCGCCGGCCCTGGGAGATCTAATCTCCCAAGGGGGCGGCGGCCAGGGAGGTTTTCCTCCCCCCAAGCCATCTAGGAGGTGCCTTCCATCACTAGGACTCCTCCTAGATGGAACCCTAGGCGCATGGGCCCTTTGGGGCAGGTTCCCCTTGGCCCAAGCAGGCCAAGGCGCACCCCCTAAGGCCCATGTGGCCCACCAGGGCAGGTGGCCCCACCTGGTGGACCCCCGGGACCCCTCCGGTGGTCCCGGTACAATACCGATAAAGTAGTACTCCCTCCGTTCGGAAATACTTATCTTTAAAATGGTTGTAAATGAATGTATCTATAATTAAAATAAGTCTAGATACAATCATTTTAAGGACAAGTATTTCCGGACAGAGAAGTATCATCTGATCAAGACACGACGCATTCCGTCTGAACTAATCCGTACCTCCGCTCCAAACATCACACGAAATGTGTCGTCGCGTCAGGTCATTTTCGTTCCGCGCAAACGGACGTGGACCGACGGCGTCGGGGCACCGTCGGAGAGCTACGGGACGGCGAGCACTCTCATGTCCCGCCGGACGCAATGGCGACCGCGACACCGTCGGGTCCGATCGGCTCGCCAATCCATGTCTCCCGTCCAACTCTTAAATTAGGTCAGGTTCCCATCAGAGCGCTAATCATGCGCCTTAAGATACGCCTGAGGTCCTAATCCGCCGTTGCGTCGCATATGTCTGCGCAATTACGTAATGGTGCTTTGAGCTTGACACCACCCCCTCCATCTACTAATCCTGCTCCATCAAGCCCGTCATCAGTGGTCCCTTTCGTTCGCCGTGTGTGTTCCCATTGGTTATTGGATTAGATGTAACGCAAGTTGGGGCGCTCCGGAGTAGATTTTACACGTCCATGTCTGATGGGCGGTCAGGGGGATTGGACACGAGATATGGGGAGCCTATTATATTTAGGAAAATATGTTTTTGATGATGTTGATAGTAATAGATTAGTGATACGAATGGTGGTTTGTGCTTGTGTTGTGCGTGCACTTGCGGGACAGAGAGCAGAACTCACAAGCAACACTTTTGGTTGGTGGATGTTCACAGCGGCTCCCGGCAGCATATGCTCCCGGGTGAAAATAGGAGTAATAATGTTATGGATGCCAAGAAAATATGGGGAAAAATCCAGATGTATGTATTTAGCTCTTTTTGGTGTCTGAAAATTCTCATGAAAAAACACAAGTATCATGATCCGTGCTAGAAATCAACTTTAGTGTGTCAAAACCAGCGTAGAAGCGTTTTGCAAAACAAAAAAAAAACAGCACACATGTATTCATAAAGAAGAAGAATATTTTTTTCAAAATCCAAACTATTTTTTCTTACAGTTTTACTGTTTACATGCGAGAGCCAAAGGCGCCGTCCCCACTTTTGATGCCTTTTTTCCTCTCCCGTGTTTCTATTCCCTGTTTCCGTTGAGAGCTAGAGTGCTTTAGCTTTTGCACCATCCTCGTCCCATCTTCGTACTGGCAAGGCCAAGGCCATGCCACCGTCCGTATTCGATGAAAGGCGAAAGACGCTACGAAAGTACGCACTCGTATTGAGGGGTAACTCGTGCCCGCGGCAGGGTAAAAGTTCCAGGAATAATTTTCATGGGCGCGAACGTGTCGCGGTGTGACATGCCGTGCATGTACTGAGGCAGTAACTAATGCATGCATGCATGCAAAAAAGATTCGGATAACTGAGCATGTGAATTTGGTATAGCCTTTGGCAGAGATAGAAAGGAAATGTACATCCGAGACTCGAGTGATTTTCTCATCTACGAGTGTAATAATGTTCCACTACTCATGGTGGAGATTTACTACTAGTAGGTCGCATGGCGTCTCTGTCTGAATAGCACTAGTGCACAGTGAAACCCTTTTCCCCCTCGGTGTGTTTTTGTGCTACGTAGCACCGCCGAGAGCCAAGCAATGCTCTCTGTCTCGCCCCATAGACAGCACAGGGGACGGCAAGTGATGTCCTGTCCGGTCGGGTCGGAGTTAGTGCTGGTCGCGCGCACAGCTAGCTAGCCCTAGGCGCTGCCACCGCCAGTGGTGGCAACTCGACTGTGAGCGTGAGGTCGCGTCAGCTTTATGGCGAGACGGCTGAAGGAACTCGCGCGGTAAAAAATCTAGAGCAGGCGTGCGTGCGTGCACCATCGGCGGTGCGGATAACAATCAAAGATCGCAATCGTCTTGGGAGCAGATAGATTCAGATTATGTGATGTGATGCAATTGCAGGCCCTGGCATGGCACGCGCGCACGATGCGAGCACAGAGCGCGCAGATCGGCCGCGCGGCACGGGTCACGCGCGGGGTGAGCGCGGCCGGTGCCGGGCCCCGGCACGTCCGCCCACGCCGTGCCGGCCGGCCGGCCGAGAACGGCCAGCCGAGACGCCACGGTGCCCCGTGCCCCACCCGTGCGTGCCGTCTCTCTCTGCCCACCCCGGTCGCGATCTCATCTCCTCTGGCTGGCCGCCTCGCCAGCCCGCGTCCATACATCTCGCGATGCGCACTGGCTAGACATGTCGACATGCAGTAGCTGCCTGCTGTGCTGCGCTGTGCCTCTGGCAGCAAGGATTACTACTAGCCGAATCTGAAGCCGGCCGGCCTAGCTAGGACGATAACCAATGGAGTTATATTATGATATTGTCTGACATAGCAAGCTTAGGCCGTGAGCGAGCTGTGTGCCGCGGTTGTTGCGAGAGATAAGATGAGGCCGGCCGGGCCGGGCCAGCCGGGGCCGGCGGTGGACAGTTCCATGTGCCCGGCAGCCAGCCAGCCAGCTCTCCTCTGAGAAAAGAAAGATCTTATGTGCGCGTTGCGTGGCAAACTGAAACCCTAGGTCACGGCGCTGTCGCGACCCCTCACTCCTCCAGTGGGTTATTTTTGACGGTGCGTAGTGTAAGTAGTGTCACGTACTAGTGGTAGTGGTGCTATGCGAACCGTGCGAGACGTCCACATCGACGTTGACATCGGAAAAGCAAAGCCTAGCTAGTATAGCTCGTACGACGGGAGAAGACGGCGAAGACGTAAAGCGTCTGGGATACGATCCTGGGGTTGCTCTAGCTGGTGAAGTGATGCGAACGGAAAGGTGAGAGTTAATTAAGGCACATCTAAGAGCATCTCCAACAGCCGCGCTAAAGCGCCGCGCGCAAAAAACTTGTTTACTATATGCGTTGTGGCCGATTTTGCGCGCCCAGCAGCCGCGCTATAATGCAGCGCGCGCCGCTCCAGCAGAGCGTAAAAATACAGCGCGCGCGATTCGCCGGGCATTTTGCATATATGATATTTCGAACAAAAATTAATATGTGAAATTTTACACAAACAAGTTGATGAATAAAAGTTTATACCCACAAGTTCAAAATCATGCCCACAAGTTCATCCAACCAAGTTCAAATGCAAACTAAAGTTCAAGACATGAAAGACACATCAATCTTTATCTTCCTCGTCTTCGTCTTCGTCCTAATCTTCCGAAGACGACTCTTCCGCCTTCGAAGATGAATCTTCCTCCCTCTCTTCATCACGCATCGCATCACGCACTGCATCATGTGAAGCTCTGGCGGTGTTGGCAAGATCTTCAACGGCATCTTCATGGGAATGTGTGTGAGAAGGCACATCGAAAAACATTGCACCCATGGCGGCCGGAGGTGCACCCATGCCTCCCATGAGAGAAGCAAAACTCATGCCTCCCATGGCTGCCATAGCGTCGGAGGGTGCTCCAAAGCCACCCATGCCTCCCATGGCGGCCGGAGGTGCACCCATGCCTCCCATGAGAGAAGCAAAACTCATGCCTCCCATGGCGGCCATAGCGTCGGAGGGTGCTCCAAAGCCACCCATGCCTCCCATGGCGGCCGGAGGTGCACCCATGCCTCGCATGGCGGCCGGAGGTGCACCCATGCCTACCATGGCGGCCGGAGGTGCACCCATGCCTCCCATGGCGGCCGGAAGTGCACCCATGCCTCCCATGACTCCGAAGCCACCCATGCCTCCCATAGCGCCGAAGCCGTCGGCCGCCTTGTTTTTCTTCGCGGATGTTTTGCCCTTCTTCGTCCGCGCCGCATTGGGTACCTTCTTCGACGGTGCGGCGGCGGCACGGGACGGCGCCGGCGCGACGCCACCCGGCGTCGTGGTCATTCGCGGCGGCAGAAGAGGCTGCGCGCGAGGCCGACGCTCGGCGGAGCTCCGGCGGTGGCGACGCCAGCGCTCGCCGCGCTAGGGTTTCCGGCGGCGGCGGCGGGGGGGGGGGTGTCGCGGCTGTACAGCGGGGTGAGCGGGGCGCCGGTGCGCGCGTCCATGGGTGGGTGGCAGGGAGCCGGCGCCGGCGCGCGCGGGGCGTAGGACAAGGAGAGGAGAGAGTGCGGCGCGGGCGCTCGAGTGTGCCGCGCGCTGTAGTTGGCGTCCGAAATACACCGCGCGGCTAAGTGTTTTCGACCGCGCGTCCAACCCGTTATAGCGCGCGCGCTGTTTTTGCGCGCCCGCTGGAGCGACACGCCGCGTTACGCGCGCGCTAAAACGGCCTAATTTACGGCGTGGCGCTAGTTTAGCGCGACTGTTGGAGATGCTCTAAACCGAACTGGTGTAGTACGCAGTACGCACTATACGTACGGACCAGTACATTAACTAGCTATAGTTGGTTTCGTCGGCCGCCGGACGCGTGTCGCGTGAATGTGCATGCTTAATTCTATCTCATGTGTTCTCATTTATTGACCCCTTTGTAATTGGAGTAAAAAATTGATCATACAGTATCTCCTTCCTGATTTAGAAGTTCCCTTTGTATTTTGTGACAAATTTTGACTAGAGATTAGCCAACAACATATTGATGCATGTCACCAAAAATTATATTATTGGACTCACATTTGAACATAGTTTTCAATTGGTTCCTCAAGAAAAACATAGTTTTTAATTATGTTATTTTCTATGACATGCATTAACATTTTGTTAATTAAATTTAAGGTCAAAATTTGACACAGAATACAATGGAAAGTAATACAATGAAAACTAATAGACGAGAACAGAGGTAGTACTTAACTAGCAAAATTTAACTTGTATCTCACAAAAGTTATGTTGTTAGATTGTCGCTTCGGGACATCCGATAAAGTTATATTGTTAGATTTGTATTCGAAAGAGTTTCCCTATGATACTACTAGGTTTTTTTTGTGCGGCATGCATTGTTTATATTTTCTTCGCTAAAATATATAGTCAAAGTTTATCCCGCAATATGAAAGGGACTGATAAACCCAAACGAAGAAAGTACTCCAAGTAGCAAGTGATCGGTCGCACACTGAGCGTAACGGAACGGGCGAGAGAAACGTCATGGTCCGCAAGGTAAGCTAAGCCGAATTGGATTGCAGGGCCGTCGCCGTCCGGCAACTTGGCTAGCTCACCTCTAGGTCGTTGAACTGAAACTGTGGAGGGAGTGAGAGGTTCACCTCACAAAGTCACAAGTCACTGTGACTTCCCACTGTTTGCTTTCAGGGAAAGAAACGAAACGAAAGCGCGCGCTTCCTGTCTGTCATGACATGTTACGTTCCGATTGGTTGTTTGGTTCCTCCTCAACTCAAATCAGAGTGATTAAGTGGAACAAGAAAGACATGACGCGGCAGTATGGAATCTGACTGGTAATTAAGATTTGAGAGAGACTCCGCAGTATGGAGTAGCAAGCAACATAACTGTCAGTGCTAATCCTCCGCGAAAAGTAAAAAATTCTGTGTATTCAAATAATTTTTTATTTTCAAGTGAAAAAGTGGTTGATCTTTAGGCGAAACTAGAATGAACTTGAGCCAAAAGATCCCGATTAAAGAAAAAATCATGAGGAAGTGGTATCTCTTTTGGATCCACCCCAACGTCAAGCAATTAGTTAACACCTCAGTCTGATTTTTTTTACTACAAAAGCACTTTTTTTGCGATTAAAGAACACTTCATTCTGCATGAGTAGGTTTATTTATTTATTTCTTTGTTTCACTTGATTATTTAGAGTACATAGCCCCCACAATTAAATCTATGTATAAGTGGCTTGAGAGTGACTTGGCTGAGAGACACTATAAATAGACTTTGGGAGCCTAGAATTCCTTTTAAAAAATTAAAATCTTTATGTGACAGCTTTTCTAAGATGATGTGCTAACAAGAGAAGTTATAACTCAGTGGAATATGCTGGGGAACCCTATTAGTTTTTTTTTCAAGTTGAAACTTTCCAAAAAAGTAAATTGTAATGCTAACTGGTGAAAGTTCGTTGGGAGGGAATTCCGGCGAAAGCCCTCACAGCCATTTGATCAGATCAAATGTAGAAAAAATTGCCTTCTCTAGAAAGAATTGTCATGCTAGTCCGAAGAAGGCGTCGTGTTGTTGCTTCGTGCCAACATTGTGAACCTGACCCCAGATGTAGAACCGGTGTTGATGTCAACTCTCCTTCCCCTTCCGTGATGCTGAAGTTGTAATGTTAGTTGGATGACATGTTAGCATTTTTCTACTGGCCTCCCGTGCTTCTGTAAGGTGCAGTTTCTTGGAATTGTAGTGCTGCCAAGTGCCAAGCCCGTAGTGTTTCTGTCGATTGCATGCATATACAATGTTTCTTTTTTCTTTTTTGAGATTATACAACGGGTTTTCTGGTAGTGGTTTGAACTCGCTTCCTTTTCCGTCCCTATATATGCTCTAAGATGAGCTTGTAATATCCGTTGAGAAATTAATAGAAATAGGTTAGCCAGGCCCCTAAAAAAACACTACCACACGATTAAAATTTTCAAATCCCCTTTTGCACAGAACTGGATCCTCTAACATTAAGAAGGAAAGTTAGAGAAGCTACAATACCCTAACTTTCTTTCTTTTAATCCATATAATTAAGACTAAAATGATTTAAATTAATTTGTAAATTACAGATTTAATGTGTACATTCATAATCATTACATAGAAACAATTTGATGGTGAAATAAAATAAATTATAGATTATTTATATCTAAGTAAATATCAATATTGAATAAACTGCTAAATGTCTCTAACATTCCTTCATCATTTTATACCAAGATTGCACTGTAGCACCGTGACATTGCTTCTCTAAGTTAGAGGATCTGGCTCCCTTTTGCACATGCACGAACCATAAGGTCAGATAATACAAGAATGATCCTTCGTGATGACTTAAAATTAACTCAACCAAGAAAGTACATAATTAACCATATATTGTTGTGTTTTCCAAATGTATCTTCGGTTTTATTATTGTAAAGACCAGTTGTAAGTATGACATCATGATATTAATATATTCCCTTTTCAGAAGGAATAAGTGTAGCTGATAAAAAAGTGGCACCTATCAAAACCATTGAGATTTCCTAGTCGCCATACGTTAAATCTACCGTTTGGTTAGGGGGGTTGAAAATTGAGGAGAAATTAGGCATCGGGAATAAGATTCCAATTCACATTGTTCTATTAACTTGGGAGGGGGTGGGAGTTGGGAGGAAGTTGTTATACCGAGACCATCTTAACCCATCGTCCTAACTTACGTTACCTTCCCCGTCTAGTCCCTCGTCATTTTCCATAAACCAAATAAGAAAACAAAACTCCCTCTCAAGTTCTCACGCATAATTCTTATTATGGGCAAAATAGAAAATTGAGAATAAAACTACTCATCTCATGTATAATCTCAATTCAACTTCCTGTTCAAACTCCCATTCTCCTTCCTAAATATACGCCAAATACGCGTGCGCACAAAGTCTTTAATCAGTTTGTGAATGTGAACGCGGTGGAATTTGATGCACCATGACAGGATTATTACAATTTACAACTCATCTCGATAATAAAAGGGCGCTCACATGCATCGGTTTAGCAGGGGTCCAGTATAGTGCATGCATGCATGGAAAGAGGAACAAGCAGCACATGCTGGGCCTGGCAAACATGAATGCCCCAAACGTAAGTCAGTTAGATCTAGCAGCAGAAAGCCATGCAGCAGGGAATTCGAGGTTTGTCGATCTCACGAGATTGTCGTCCGTGATCTTCAACTTCGCTTGCGACGTACCAGTGAGCGGAAGCTAGCTGGCATGCAATTGCGCTACACGAACAAGGAAAGTCACTTTTCTATTATTTGGCAGGCCCATTGCAAAAAAAGATCGAGTGGCTGGCAGCGGTACACCAAGGAGCTGGTCGAATTTCTGAATAAAGCAGGTTAGGTATGAATGAACATGAATAAGCTTGACTTCATAGCAAATGTACAGGTTTCTGCGTTCCTTGCATGTCTGTCAATTACATAGTATGTACAGGAGCAACTCTAGTAGATTCGCCGTATCATCGATCCGCCATATGGAGCGCACTTCATATGGATATAAAGGGCATGGGTGTTGCGCGCAAACATAGAGTCGTCATAAACATTGATGTAACGCCACTCATCACGGCGTTTGCGTTACATGGTAGATGTCGAGGTCAATGACATTACCCCCGCCCCATGTGGTAGGAGTCCGAGTTGACCATCTGACATGGCAAGCGAGCGAACGTAATAGACCACGGCGTTTCTTCCAGGAGGGGGACGCCAGGGTTCGTGGCGTTACGCCTTGAACGGTTTAAGCACAATCCACTCGCGCAGCCTCCCATGGGCTCTAAGGGCAACTTCAAGGTTCGTGGGATTACTTAAATGAAAAACACATATATACAGGAAAAAAATAGGAACAAAAAACCCCTGACACAGTAATTAAAGTCCTGAAAACTAACCGGCAGTGTTTTGTCCTCCGTTGCATGCTGAAAACTAACCAGCAGCAGCGTGCATGAAACGCTGCTAGTGATACAAACTTTGTTGAACTCTGCTAACACTGTAATTCAAATCCTGAAAACTAACCCCTAGCACTGTAATTCAAATCCTAAAATCCAAGCTTGAACGCTGCTAACGACTTTTTAAAAATTATGTTCTCTTTCGTATACAAAAGAAACGCGAAATAAATTCATCATTAAATAGGTAGATGTAAAATGGTGCATACTATAGCTATCCAAACTTTTGCCAATGAATTCTCTTTTCTAGAATGTTAGATGCATTGCTGCGGATAGTAAGAAAACCTTGATTTTAAATATCATAGACAAAACACATTCTTGTGTTATTGGTTTTCAAGAGACTAAGGAGACTTTTTTGGACTCTTACCTGAAATCTTTAGTAGGCAATAGAAATTTTAGTTGGAACCATCTACGATTTAAGGACAATGCTCGTGGCATCCTAATAGGAGTGGATTTAGATATTTTGTGTGCTATTTTGTGGGTTGTCTTGGATTTTTTAGTAAGTTGTAATGTTAAGCTCAAATGTAATAATAAGGATTTTAGGGTTATTATTGCATGTGGCTCTCCTTATGAGGACGGTAACAAGCCTTCTTTCATAGCTACACAAACATGTACATAGATGATTCTAGTCCCACTCTTATTGGGGAGATTTAAATTTCGTTGGATGTTCTAGAGGTAAGAGTAATTGTATCATTAACCATGAATGGAGTGGCAATTTTAATGCTTGGATTGAAATTTGGAGCATGTTAATGATATAAAATGCCATATTAGTGCATATAAAACATCCAAGATATATAATATAATAGCATGGAACAATAAAAAATTATAGATACGTTGTAGATGTATCAGAGGAGTCGAAGTGAATCTGAAGCACATAACTGAGCCGGTCGCCTTTGGGGGACGCCAAGACCACTCCGCCCCGGAGCCGTGGAGCATCTTGAAGCCGTCGAAAAACATCGTCCAATGCTCGGGGAGGCTCGGGACGGGATGCTCTTGTTTCATCCACTCGGCGAGGAAATCCACTAGGGCTTGCGACTTGATGGCTTTCTTAGCTTCGAACTTGATGTCCAACGGAAGGAGCTCGATGGCCCACTTTGCCACTCGACCTGTAGCGTCCATGTTGTGCAGGATCTCAGACA
This sequence comes from Aegilops umbellulata, assembly GCA_032464435.1. Classification (NCBI taxonomy): domain Eukaryota; kingdom Viridiplantae; phylum Streptophyta; class Magnoliopsida; order Poales; family Poaceae; genus Aegilops; species Aegilops umbellulata. Next base: position 267,726,231 of record CP136059.1, on the reverse strand, counting down.
AAGGGGCGTCACTTATCACTGTGACGGAGTGCTCTTGGAAGTAATGTGCCACCTTCTTTGTAGTTAGATAGATCCCGTACACTGACTTCTGGTAATGCGGGTACCTTTGCTTGGAAGGGGTCAGAACTTCGGAGATGTAGTAGACCAGTCGTTGGAGCTTGAAGGTTTTGCCTTGTTCTTCCCGCTCCACAGTGAGCACAGTGCTAACAACTTGGCTCGTGGCCGTGATGTATAAGAGCGAGGGCTCTTTGCTGCTCGGATTAGCTAGCACCGTGTTGACACACGAACACGTCACGTGTACCCTCGATGCCGGCGGTGATGCACCGCAACTGATACGTCTCTGTCGTGTCTATAATTTTTGATTGTTTCATGCCAATATTATGCAACTTTCACATATTTTTGGCACCTTTTTATATGATTTATTGGACTAACCTGTTGATCCAGTGCCCATTGTCAGTTTCTGGTTTCTGCATGTTTTTTGTATCGCGGAGTATCCATATCAAACGAAGTCCAAATGCAATAAAATTTCACGGAGAATTATTTTGCAATATATGTGATTTTTGGGAGTCGGAATCATCGCAAACGGAGGCCCACATAGCCCACAAGACACCAGGGCGCGCCAAAGGCCCTGGCGCGTGGTGGTGGGTTGTGCCCTCCTCGAACGTCGATTGGAGCTCTACTTCGGGTGCAAGGTATCTTATATCCGGAAAAAAATCGTGTTAAAATCTCAGCGCAATCGGAGTTACGAATCTCCCGGAATATAAGAAACGGTTTTCGGCTAGATCGGGGGAACGCGAAACAGAAGAGAACAAACAAGGAGATCCAATCTCGTTGGGGCTCCCGCCCCTCCGCTGCCATGGAGACCAAGGACCAGAGGGGGAACTCTCCTCCCATCTAGGGGGAGGCCAAGAAAGAAGAAGAAGGAGGGGGGCTCTCTTCACTTCGCTTCCGGTGGCGCCAGAGTGCCGCCAAAGCAACGATCGGGACGGCGATCTACATCAACAATCTTGCTACCTTCAACACCAACTTTCTCCCCCTCTATGCAGCGGTGTAACACCCCTTCTTCCCATTGTAATCTCTACTTAAACATGGTGTTCAACTCCATATATTATTTCCCAATGATCTATGGTTATCCAATGATGTTTGAGTAGATCCGCTTTGTCCTATGGGTTAATCATGATCTTGATTGGCATGATTTGTATATTTTATTTATGGTGCTGTTCTACGGTGCCCTCCGTTCTCGCGCAAACGTGAGGGGGCTCCGCTGTAGGGTGTTGCAATATGTTCATGGTTCGCTTATGGTGGGTTGCGAGAGTGACAGAAGCTTAAACCCGAGTAAGTGGGGTATGATGTATGGGAGTAAAGAGGACTTGATACTTAATGCTATGGTTGGGTTTCGCGGCCTTAATGATCTTCAGTAGTTGCGGATGCTTGCTAGGGGTCCAATGATAAGTGCATATGATCCAAGTAGAGAAAGTATGTTAGCTCATGCCTCTCCCTCATATAAAATTGCAAGAATGATTACCGGTACTTGTTATCGATTGCCTAGGGATGATACGTCTCCAACGTATCTACATTTTCTCACGCTTTTCCTCTTGTTTTGGACTCTAATTTGCATGATTTGAATGAAACTAACCCCGGACTGACGTTGTTTTCAGCAGAACTATGATGGTGTTGTTTTTGTGCAGAAATAGAAGTTCTCGGAATGGAATGAAACTTTGCGAGGATTTAATATGGAATAAAAGAGAATTATTGGATCCAAGACCCACCAGAGAGGGGCCCCTGGGTGGGCATAACCCACCAGGGCGCGCCCAGGTGGGTTGTACCCACCTGGTGGCCCCGCTGACGACCCCCCTGATACTATAAAATCACATATTTTCAGAAAAAAAAACCAGGGAGAAAGAATTATCACGATCCACGAGACGGAGCCGCCGCCAAGCCCTGTTCTTCTTCGGGAGGGCAGATCTAGAGTCCGTTTGGGGCTCCGGAGAGGGGGATCTTCGTCCTTCGTCATCACCAACCCTTCTCCATCGCCAATTCCATGATGCTCCCCACCGGGAGTGAGTAATTCCTTCGTAGGCTCGCTGGTCGGTGAGGAGTTGGATGAGATTCATCATGAAATCGAGTTAGTTTTGTTAGGGCTTGATCCCTAGTATCCACTATGTTCCTAGATTGATGTTTCTATGACTTTGTTATGCTTAATGCTTGTCACTTTGGTCCCGGGTGCTATGAACTCAGATCTGAACCGGTTATGAATTCATCATTATATCCATGTTTTAGATCCGATCTTGCAAGTCATAGTCACCTACTATAGTTATGATCCGCCCCCCGGAGTGACAACAACCGGGCCCACTCTCGCTGATGACCGTAGTTTGAGGAGTTCATTTATTCACTATGTGTTAATGCTTAGTTCCGCTTCTCTATTAAAAGGAGGCATTAATATCCCTTAGTTTGCAATATGGACCCCGCTGCCACGGGAGGGTGGGACAAAAGATGTCATGCAAGTTCTTTTAATAAAGCACGTATGACTCTTTACGGAATACATGCCTACATTATATCGATGAACTAGAGATAGTGCCGTATCGCCCCAGGTTATGACTGTCACATGATGAATATCATCCAACAAGTCATCGATCCAATGCCTACGAATTTATCTTATATTGTTTCTGCTAAGTTACTACTGCTATCATCACTGTTACACTTGCTACAAAATTACTGCTGTCACTGTTACCATTACTATTGCTACTGTCACTACTATCAAAACTATCAAACTACTTTACTACTGATCACTTTGCTGTAGATAATTAATCTCAAGGTGTGGTTGAATTGACAACTCAGTTGCTAATACCTTCAAATATTCTTTGGCTCCCCTTGTGTCGAATCTATAAATTTGGGTTAAATACTTTACCCTCAAAAACTGTTGCGATCCCCTATACTTGTGGGTTATCAAGACCTTTTTCTGGCGCCGTTGCCGGGGAGCATAGCTATATGTGTTGAGTCACTTGGGATTATTATCATACTATCACTATGAAGAATCTGAAGGACCCAAAGACTAAGATATTTCCCTCAAGTACGAGGGGAGGTAAGACACTGCCATCCAGTTCTGCTTTAGATTCACCTTCTGTTATGAGTATACTTGAAACACCACCACATGCTATCAATTCTGATATGTCACAAGTTATTGATGATGCTACTTCTACTATGAATATTCTTATGATGATGCTAGTACCTTGCTTTCTAATGATGATGTGCCACTTGGTGAATTTCTTGATGGATAAATTGCTAGAGTAATACAACATGATGTTGTTGAATCTGATGATGAGCTTGAAACTGAAACTCCAGAAACACCTGCTAGAACTAGCCCTCCTAGATATGAATTGCTTAAGGTACCGGAAGGTTATGTTATGAGTGAAGAGACAACTAGAGATATTCTTGCCTACAATGATAGAGATGATCTAGAGAAATTACTACAGAAGTATAAAGAAAAATCTTTGAATGCTAGAATGAAATGTGATCCTAAGTTTGCTACTTCACCTATCTTTATTGATGATAAGGATTATGAATTCCCTGTCGACCCAGATTAATTACTTTGGTTGAATCTGATCCTTTCCATGGTTATGAAACTGAAACTATTGTGGCACATCTTACTAAGTTGAATGATATAGCCACCCTTTTTACTCATGATGAGAAAACTTGCTACTACTTTATTCTCAAATTATTTTCTTTCTCATTAAAGGGTGATGCTAAATCTTGGTACAATGATCTTACTCCTGGCTGTGTGCGTAGTCCCCAGGATATGATTTACTACTTCTCTGAAAAATATTTCCCAGCTCATAAGAAATAAGCTGCATTATAGGAAATATTTAACTTTGTTCAAATTAAAGAAGAGAGTCTCCCACAAGCTTGGGGGAGCCTTTTTCAGTTACTTAACGCTTTGCCTGATCATCCTCTTAAGAAAAATGAAATACTTGATATCTTCTATATGGACTAACCGATGCTTCTAGGGACTTCCTAGATAGTTGTGCTGGTTGTGTTTTCAGGGAACGAACTATTGGACAAGCTGAAGAATTATTGAATAATATATTGAAAAACTGTGATGATATGCCTAAACCCACTCCGAAGAAGAGGGGTATATTATATCTCAGTCCTGAAGATATGCAAGAGGCAAAGAAATCTATGAAGGAAAATGTATTAAAGTTGAGGATGTTAAAATTTTACCTCCTATTGAATAAATATATGGGCTTACTACACCATCACTTCCTAAGGTGGTAGAGGTAAATTCTCTCATGAAGTTCAATGAAAATGATAATCCTCGCAATATGCATCCTAGTCAATGCCTTTATGAGTTTGAAAACTATATAAGAACACAAGATCACTTCAATGGAAATGTTATGAAACAATTGAAATATAATTCTGATATGATTGCTCGCTTGAGTGACTTGTTATTTAGAATTTCAAATGATGTTAGAGGTGTTGGAAAACATGCTTCTATGGTTCAAACTCAGTTAGAACAAGTTGCTAAATCACAAAGAGAATTACTTGATGAAATGAATCATAATATGCATAACTTTGCTGTCAGAGTTGCAACTAGAGGAGGTAAAATGACTCCGGAACCACTTTATCCTGAGGGGCACCCAAAAAGAATTGAACAAGATTCCCAAATATCTAACACTAGTCCACCTAGTCCTTCTAAAAAGAAAAAGAAGAAGAAAAATGTTAGGACTTTGCATACTTCTAGTGAACCTCAAATAGAAAAACCTCCTAATAATGATAATGAAACTTCTATCTCTGATGCTGAAACTCAATCTGGTAATGAACACTCACCTAGTAATAACGAAAAAGATAATGATGAGGTTCATGAATACTCTCAACGAACCAATGATAAATAACCAGACAATGGTGTTGAGATAGAACCACCTATTGATCTTGATAACCCACAACCTAAGAATAAAAGATATGACAAAAGAGACTTCACTGCTAGAAAACACGGTAAAGAAAGAGAACCATGGGTTCAAAAACCTATGCCTTTTCCACCCAAGTCAACTAAAAAGACAGATGATGAAGAATTTGAACGCTTTGCTAAGATGCTGAGGCCAGTCTTTTTGCGTACTCGCTTGACTGATATCTTGAAAATGCCTCCTTATGCAAAGTATATGAAAGACATCATCACAAATAAGAGAAAAATACCGGAAGCTAAAATCTTCACTATGCTTGCTAATTACACTTTTAAAGATGGAGTACCTAAAAAACTTGGTGATCCGAGAATACCAACTATACCTTGCTCTATCAAAAAGAATTAGGTGAAAACTGCTTTGTGTGATTTAGGAGCTGGTGTTAGTGTTATGCCTTTCTCTTTATGTAAAATACTTGACTTGAATAAACTCACAACTACTGAAATATCTTTGCAAATGTCTGACAAATCAACTGCCATACCTATCAGTATCTGTGAGGATGTGCCCGTTGTTGTTGCTAATGTTACTATTTTGACTGACTTTGTTATACTTGAGATGCCCGAGGACGACAACATGTGACTATCCTTGGTAGAGCCTTCTTGAATACTGCAGGGGATGTTATTGATTGCAATAAAAGTAAGGTCACTTTTCATATTAATGGCAATGAGCATACGGTGCACTTTCCGAAGAAACAATTCCAAGTGAATGGTATTAATGTTATTGAAAAATCTTCGACAATCACTATTGGAAGTTTTCAAATACCTCTACCTACTGTCAAGAAGAAATATGAAATACTTATTGTTGGGGAAATGCATATCCCCATTGAGGTAACTTAGTGATTTATGAAAGTTCTTTGGTTTCATGCTAATCGAAAGTGGTTGTTAATAAGACCCGATCAACCTTATTAATGGATAATTTTTGAATGGTATGAAGTTGATGAATTTAGTAAGCACTACCTTCTGTCCTTACCTTTTATTCTCTGTTTTTATTAGTTAAATAAAATAAAATGCCATGTTTTGTCTGTTTTTTGAATTTCCAGTGCAATAAAAAAATGACCCAACAAAAAAGTTCTTAGAATGCCCTGAAAATTTTATATGATTTTTCTTGAATATTTAAGATTTTTTGGTGCAAATAATATCAGAGGGAGGTGCACCAGGTGGGCACAACCCACCTGGGCGCGCCAGGACCCCCAGGCGCGTCCTGGTGGGTTGTGGTCCCCACGTGGCCCCCTCACTTATCTCTTTAGCCCAGATCATCACTTACCTCCAGAAAAAAAATTCCCATTGCTCTCTCTCCCGTGTTCTTGAGCTCAAACCCACAGATTTCAATCTCTTTGCTCGAAGCTCCATTTCCCAAACTATTTCGGGGGATTGTTGCTTCGTATGTGACTCCACCATTTGTCCAATTAGTTTTTGCTTTAGTGGTTTATACTTTGAATAATTAGCTACTCTTGGTGCTGCTGTAGATGTGCTTGCATGCTGAATTCTTAGTGTTTTAAGTGGATTGAATGCTTGCTATGGCTTCTATGCATCCATATGAGTAGTTGCTATCAATCTTATAAAGTTTTGTTGACAAATTTTTGTCACCCCAAAAATTTTATTTTCAGAAAATTGTACGCGGACATGATGAACCTATTTGGAAGGAGTTCTTCGAGGAGATAATCCTCGGGGGCAGCTTCTAGTGACAGCCATGCTCGTCGGTCCTATGTTGAACCAAGTGAAAGTTTCACACGATATGCCGCCACCAAGACATGTTTATGGCCTAGCGATGAATATATGGTGCATGTGGGCATCAAGGAGGAATTTGAGCAATATGTTCACAATGCAGGTCTCGGTCCCTACCTCTCAGATAAGTGTGAACAACACCAACTTCTCACTGAATCATTTGTCAAAGGATTTAAATATTTTCCACGTGAGTCTAGGGTGTCTTTTATGCTTTATGATGAACCATTTACTATCCCACTGGAGAATTTTGCTTACCATTGCAAACTTCCATTCTAGAGCTCTCTCGATGAGCCATCAAAGGCTGAGTTGGAGTCTTTCTTGACTAGCCTTTATTACGGTGAAGGTAGGGGAGTGAGACAAGGAAGAATAGAGAACGTTCACTTTCCCGCAATTCAGTACCTTGCATTAGTTAACGGTAAATGTATAGTAGGCAAGCAATACTATAACATACTTTGTGCGTCAGACTTGAGCCTCATTCACGCCGCTCGCACTGGTGAAAGGAATTATAACCTTGGAGCGATTGTTGCACGTATACTTTAGCATAACGCTAACAGTGGTTGGTTCTATGGTGGAATTTATGCCACACGTCTAGCATGAGGGCTGGGTGTTTCATCTTTGCCCTTTGATCCTATCCTACCCACTCGGTATTTAGATTTTGATGCTTGAAAGGAGCATAAGATTCTCAAGAGAAGGGCTGATAACTTCACTTATAATTTGTTGTTTAACCAATCACATGTTTTGGACACTTATTTGCCTGCGCCTGCTCTCTTTGATTATCACAGCAAGGGAAGATATTTTGTTCTTGAGAGCGAGGCCCGAGCTCACAACAGAGCAGTGGTGGTAGGACGGCAGGCCGAGGCATCCGCACCGAGGGCCTCCGTGAGCTACCACGCCGACTACTACCCTCCAGGCTACTGATCGACTACCAACTTAGGCCAAAACCACTTGTCGGTGTTCACACTTTTTCATTGTATCATCCATGCTTAGATTTATTTTCTTGCTTTCTTCTAGTGTGTTTGAAAAACCTTAGAAAACCCAAAAAAAATTAGTTGTAGTAATTTACTTTCTACGCATGCTTAGTAGTAGCACTAAAAAGAAAATCCAAAAAGATTTTCTTGTTCTTCTTTTGCTTGTTGGGAGCTTTCCCGTGTAAATTGTTTTTCTCGTTTTTGCTTTTTATTTGCTTGTTGAAGAAAACCCAAAACTCAATCAGTGTGTTTCTATGAATTTCTTTTCTTTTTATTCGAGTTGTATCGAGAAGAAGACCACGATGAAAATGTTGAGTGGCACTCATATGAATAATTGTTGAACTAATAAAGAGCCCATTTTACCTTGTCTTCTCCTGTTGAATAAAATGTTTGCAGATTCCAGCTTAGTCCATGACACTCTTGCACTATTATTATTTTCTTATTGTTCGGTTGTGCAAGTGAAAGGCAATAATGACGACATTCGATGAGCTGGCCGTGACAAAGAGAAACTGGTATGAACTCGACTTGTTCTGTCCGTGTAAATATGTTTAACCTAATATCCAGGCTTCAGCCCATTATGATTAAACATGTTTGCAATGACAGTTAGAGATTATAGTTTCTCATGCCATGCATAAGTAGCTGCGAGTTGATAATGATTTGTCTTGGATACCAACATAACGTTAAAATGATTGTGATGTAGTATGATGATATGGTATCCTCCTCCGAATGTTCGAGTGGCTTGACTTGGTACATGTTCATGCATGTAGTTAAATCAAAACCAACATAGCCTCTATAATATTTATGTTCATGGTGTTCATATCCTACTCATGCTAGTGTCCAATGTTACTTACGCATAATGCATGGTTATGATCGTTGTTGCTCTTTAGCTGGTCGTTTCTCAATCATAAATTGCTAGCCTTCGTGAGGGAGTCCTGGATTAGGGGGTGTTCGGATAGCTGAACTATATCTTCAGCCGGACTCCAGGACTATGAAGATACAAGATTGAAGACTTCGTCCCGTGTCCGGAAGGTTCTTTCCTTGGCGTGGAAGGCAGGCTAGGCGTGCGGATATTCAAGATCTCCTACCAATGTAACCGACTCTGTGTAACCCTAACCCTATCCGGTGCCTATATAAACCGGAGGGTTGTAGTCCGTAGGACGAACACATCATAACCATCATCATACCCATAGGCTAGCTTCTAGGGTTTAGCCTCCTTGATCTCGTGGTAGATCTACTCTTGTACTACCCATATCATCAATATTAATCTAGCAGGAGTAGGGTTTTACCTCCATCGAGAGGGCCGGAACCTGGGTAAAATAAAGTGTCCCTTGTCTCCTGTTACCATCCGACCTTGACGCATAGATCGGGAACCCCTACCCGAGATCCGCCGGTTTGACACCGACATTGTAGCTTTCATTGAGAGTTCCTCTGTGCCGTCGCGATCAGGAAGGATGCCTTTTCCCGTCTTTAAAGACGGCGCCGTCACTGAGGGAGCTTTGGCTATCGGCCAAACCCTCCGGCTGGGTGGTTTTCTCATGACCGCCCGTTCGGCCATTACGCCGACGGTGACCTCTCGGGTCATCGAAAACAATCTCCGCGTCAGCTCGGAATTGGCCGAGCAGCTAGATCCGGTGGAGCTCTCCTCCATAAACGAGCTCCTGGATCGCATCGCCGCCTTGGGGGTCGCTACAAACTACGACCGGGTTGGGCCTAAACCCGATCTAAGGGAAATCAACTCTCCCCAAGCCACCCATCATGTTGCTGTGGTGGAAACACAATGCGGTGACCCTTCATCAATCTTAAGGACCAGTTACGTCCGAATGCCGGAACCCTCCACGCCGGATATCCACGGAGGGGAGGATACAACCCAAGACCTGGGCTTGGAACCAGGCAAACCGGAAAACATACAGGACTCTGGATCTCGGAATCCGGAGGTTGTTCGGCCTCCGAACAGCAAACCGGGCGAAGTATCAGATCTAATGAATTCCGCCCGTCCGATCTTAAGCGATCTCTCCCAAATCAAGCAGATGCCCGAAGAAATAGTACATCATTACTGGGCCAGATTCCTCCTGCTTATGAACAGGATAAAGGACTGCCACGAGGGAGACGCGATTTCAATCTTCTGCAGTAACTGCACGGACAAGGGGATACTCAACGCCATAAGTCGTCGTAATATTACGCGCTTTGCTGACTTGGCGTCCATAGTACAAAAATACTGTGCGATGGAAAGTGCTCGGAAAACCGAAATTAAATTTTGGGATAATCCGGCCTTGAATAGCAATCCCATCCGAATCAAAAGGGCGCACTACAACAAAGCGCCCGGATTAAATAAAAAAATCAAAACCCTCTAGGGGGCACGGAACCGTGCTAGAAAGGTGGCTCGATGGACCCTGCAAGATTCATAGTACAGAGGATGCCACCCCAACTCACAGCCTCAGGGCATGTTGGATACTCCGGCAGGTGGCCAAAATTGGCGAGGACCTCCTAAATCCAGAGGTCGAAGGAAACCAGCCCGAGAATTTCAGTACCGTTCTCACAATCTCCGAGACTTTCGCATCAAATAACATGCGAAAAAGAACACTTCGCAGCCTCGCCGAGGTCTACCAAGTAGCGACCATAAATCCATGGAGCAATACTGCCATCACCTTCAATGCGAGCGACGAACCTAAATTCCGAACAGCCAGAGCGCCAGCCGCATTGGTTCTCAGTCCCATAGTGGACGGTTGTCGCCTCGCAAAGGTACTTATGGACGGAGGCAGCGGATTGAACCTCATCTACGAGGAAACCCTCCAAAACATGGAAATAGACTGGACCGCATTGAGCGAAGCAGCACAACCTTTAGAGGAATAATCCCCAGTCAGGAAGCGCGCTGCACCGGAAAGATCACACTAGATGTGGTATTCGGCACGCCGGATAATTACAGGTCCGAACAACTCACGTTCCAGGTGGCCCCGTTCAGAAGCGGATATCACACTATATTAGGACGAGAGGCATTCACAGTTTTCCAAGCCATACCCCATTACGGGTACATGAAGCTTAAGATGCCTGGGCCAAACGGAATTATCACTCTCGCTAGTGATCCGGACATAGCACTCCGCGCCGAAAACAAGACAGCCGCATTGGCCCTCGAGGCACTATCTGAAGCCTTAGCGACCGGAGAGCTGACGGCGCTGCGATCCACGGTTAGCAGGGATGATGTGATACTCGATAAGAGATCCAAATCCACATCCTTCAAACCAACGGACGAAATAGTCAAATTCCAGGTCCACCCAATGGACCCGAATAAAACAGCCTCCATTGGGGCACAGTTGAGCCCTGATGTAAACGCCGCACTGCGCGAGTTCCTACGAGAGAACTGGGATATTTTCGCTTGGCACCCCTCAGATATGCCAGGAATCCCACGCAGGCTAGCAGAGCACAGCTTAAATATCCAGAAAGGATTCAAACCTGTCAAACAAACCCTTCGGCGTTTCTCGGAACCAAAGAGACAGGCCATGGGAGAGGAGCTAGCCAAATTATTGGAGGCCGGATTCATTAGAGATATCAAACACCCGGACTGGCTAGCAAACCTGGTAATGGTACCAAAGAAGGACAAATCCTGGCGCCTGTGTGTCGACTTCAAATACCTTAATAAGGCATGCCCAAAGGATCCCTTTCCCCTCCCTCGAATTGATCAAATCATCGATGCCACCGCAGGACACGATTCCCTTTGTTTCCTCGACGCATACTCCTATTACCATCAAATAAAGATGGCAGAATCCGACCAAGCTGCAACAGCATTCATCACGCCATACGGCCCATTCTGCTTCAACACAATGCCCTTTGGGCTCAAAAACGCCGGCGCGACATATCAGCGCATGATTCAAACATGTTTGGCAAACCAGATCGGCAAAACAGTGGAGGCGTACGTAGATGATGTGGTCATTAAATCAAGACACGTCGAATCTCCAGTAGACGACTTGAGACTTACATTCGACAACCTGCGAAAATACGACATCAAGCTCAATCCGGAAAAATGTGTTTTCGGCGTCCCAGCGGGAAAGCTCCTGGGCTTCATTGTATTCGGCAGAGGAATTGAAGCAAATCCAGCTAAAATCCGAGCTCTGTCACAATTGGATGTCCCAAAAGATCTCAAACAAATTCAGAAACTCACCGGATGCGTGGCGGTCTTAAGCCGCTTCATCTCCCGCTTGCGAGAAAAGGCACTACCCCTTTACCGCCTCCTTAGGCGCACCTAACACTTCGAGTGGACGGACGCTGCCATGGCCGTACTCGAGGAAATAAAGGCCATCTTGGCAACAAACCCCGTCCTGGCCGCGCCGAATACTGGCGAACCCATGCTACTGTACATTGCCGCAACCCATCAAGTTGTTAGCGCAGTACTCGTCGTCGAACGGATAACGGACGGACATAAATTACCCCTTAAAAGGCCGGTTTACTACGTGTTCACTGTCCTTACACCATGCAAATCACGGTACCCGCATTATCAAAAAATCGCATACGCGGTATTCATGGCATCCCGGAAGCTACGACACTACTTTCAAGAGTGTTCTATTACAGTAGCCTCGGAAGTACCACTCAACGATATTATCAACAACCGCGATGCAACAGGCCGGATAGCAAAATGGGCCATAGAGCTCCTCCCGTTCGATATAACCTACAAGCCACGGCGAGCAATTAAATCGCAAGTCCTAGCCGACTTCGTCGCCGAATGGACAGAGGCCGAACTCCCTAAAGAGTACGGCACGTACTCAAACTGGATCATGCATTTCGATGGCTCCAAAATGCTGGCCGGACTGGGGGCTGGCATCGTTTTGACGTCCCCTACAGGAGATAGAGTCCAATACGTACTCCAAATTATGTACACGGACTCCAACAATGCAGCCGAATACGAGGCCCTTCTACATGGCCTCCGGATGGCGGTATCCATGGGCATTCAACGCCTGGAAGTACGTGGGGACTCAAACCTCGCGATATCCCAAATAAATGGCGACTTCGACGCCAAAGACCCAAAAATGGCAGCTTATCGCAATGCCGTACTAAAAATGTCAGCTCGGTTCGAGGGACTGGAGTTCCATCACATAGCCCGAGAAAATAATCAAGCAGCGGACGTCCTGGCACGCATTGGAGCAAAACGAGATGCAGTCCCCCCAACATCTTCTTAGAAAGATTATTCAAACCATCCGTAACATGGGAGGGGAAACCCTCGGATAATAGCCCGGGCATAACCGCACAACCCAATGCCGAACAATCAGACATAATCGGCGGCCCCGCCACCGAAATTACACCCTCAGCCCACGCAATAATGGCGGTCATCGCCCCGTGGACGGAACCATTCCTAGCCTACCTTACTAGGCAGGAACTCCCCGAGGACCAAAACGAGGCACGCTGCATAGTGCGGCGATCTAAAGCCTATAAAGTCCATGAGGGAGAGCTATATAAGAAAAGCACTACAGGAGTCCTTCAAAGGTGTATCTCCGAAGAGGAAGGGCGGAGTCTGTTGGCTGAAATTCATGCCGGACTCGGTGGCCATCACGCCGCGGCTCGGTCCCTTGTAAGCAAGGCTTTCCGTACTGGCTTCTATTGGCCGACGGCTAGAGCAGACGCTCAGGACCTAGTCAAACGGTGCGTCGGTTGCCAGCTCTTTGCCAACCAAAGCCATATGCCACCCAACGCCCTCCGAACTATCCCCATCACTTGGCCTTTCACGGTCTGGGGGCTCGATATGGTGGGACCCCTTAAAGGCGGAACCCACAAGAAAAAATACTTATTGGTCATGGTGGATAAATTCACCAAATGGATAGAAGCCAAGCCTGTCAAGACGGCTGAATCCGGACCTGTGATAGACTTCGTATCCGGGGTCGTACACCGTTATGGTGTCCCCCACAGCATTATCACCGATAACGACACAAACTTCACCTCTGATGAAGTAAAGCTGTGGTGCAAAAACATGGGCATTAAGCTCGACTACGCTTCTGTCCATCACCCACAAACTAACGGTCAGGTCGAACGTGCAAATGGCCTCATCATGAGCGGCATCAAACCCAGACTAGTGCGGTCCCTCAAGGAATCTGACATGCACTGGGTAGAGGAGCTCGACTCCGTACTCTGGGGGCTGTAAACCACGCCAAATCGTACCACCGGATTCACGCCATTCTTTATGGTGTACGGCGCTGGGGCGATTCTGCCCTGCGACATAATTCATGACTCACCTCGAGTGCGCATGTACGAAGAAAGAGAAGCCGAGCTTGATCGGCAGGACAACCTGGATGCCTTAGAGGAAGAGCGTGACGTGGCTAAGGCCCGTTCCACATTCTATCAACAGCAAGCTCGAAGATATCAAAGCAGAGAAGTACGGGCCAAAAATTACAACGTTGGTGAACTAGTTCTGCGCCTGCCAGATAAGCAAAAGAACAAACTCAAGCCCAAATGGGAAGGTCCATTCATAATCGACCAAGTCCTAACTGGTGGAGCGTACCGCCTGCGAGATGCGTCGGACAACCGACTCGAGCCTAACCCATGGAACGCCACACGTCTCCGAAGATTCTATGCCTAGCGCCGGACTCTGTGTTTGTCTCCTTCCTCTGTCCATTATTTACATTTATACCTTTTTTTACTTTGTCTACTACTCTTTTCTTTTCTAAGCCCGTAAAAGGCTCATTATATGACGCGCTATCCGCGCTCCTTAAACCTGGGGGCTTCTTTAATAGAAGCTTATCTATATGGGTTTCACACCCAACGCATGCGTCAGACTTCCGCATGCACCTTTTCTTCGCTATTATATGCATCGATATGATTTAAGTTTTGGCCAAGCTGGGTTGCCTGGCTCCTGTGCTTACCCCTACGTTCCCGATTGTTCGGCTAGGCGGTAAATGGAGCACCTCTGCGATTGTTACTGCCGGATAAGCCGGATGTGTACCTCAGACTGGGTGAAGCCGAAAGCTAGCGTTCTTAAGGGAATATTCGGTCGGTGAACTAAAGATGAACCTTTTTATTTTATACATGCCCCCAGATGATCTTCTGCATTTGCAGTCCGGACGTGCACTTTAGGGCATGCCACCCCAGCGAAAGGAACCCTTAACGGAACTATTCTCTCTGAAAGATGTTTCTTACTAACCATGTAATATAACATAACTAGTTGGGCACTTGTCTGATAAAGCACTAATGACCCCTACGCCTGGTCTCCATGCATACCCCGGCTTTTATATAGCCGTTATGGTATTCGGACACACTCCGGACCGTCAGGTCCCGAGGTCGAAGCGAAAAGGTCGGCAACGACAAACGATCTACAATCCGGCTAGAAGGCATTACACATGTCAATTATAAATTACATAGTCATCTTGACTGATCGTATTCCTCCTCTATACCATCTAACAGGCTGTCTAATTTACAGTCCTGCTGGGAATACTTTGCGGCCAGCTCTACCTGGCCATACACCAAACTCACAGGGATTTCCTTCCCATCAGGCCCCACTGGTCCCACCTCGGCCATGTGATTGGGGTCAGACTTCGTAAAGCGGGTCTTCACCATGGCCCAGGCCTCCCTCGTGCCTTGTCGGCAGGCTGATATCTTCCACAACCGGATGCGCCGCCGAGCTCCCGTCAGCTTCTCCGCAAGCTCTCCAAGGCCCTCGGGCGTGGAGTGGGCAGGCCATAAGGCCCGGGCAACCCCTTGCATTGCCCGCCGAATTCGTTCGTGCAATTGCAGGAGTTCGGGGAGAAGGTCACCCGTAGAACCGGGCAAATCCTCTGCAGGACGACCTGTGAGCGTACCTACAGACATAATTCTGTTATTCGTCTTCCTCGCCGAACTCCTTTTTTTTCAATGGGTTCGTCCAAGCACTTACTAAATATGCCGCGTCGAAGACGGTGATTCTCCTTCGTGGAGTCAGATAGCTGGCCACGAACGTCTTTCAGTTCAACATCCAGCTTGGTGTTGGCATCCTGAAGATCATTCTTCTCTCGCCTCACCCTTGTCAACGTACTCTCGCCAGCCTTTAACTGACGTAAGAGTTGTTGCCTCTCCGGATCTAGTCCGGCACCATCTGTAACATTAATTGCCAGATTCGCACATAAGCCGCACAGTACTAATCTCTCAAAATATATCATACCTGAGGGGGTCCCTTTGGTCTCCCCTGTTGTGGCTAGTGCGGCCTCTAGTTGGGCCTTGCACTTTTCCAGCTCCTGGGACAGCACGGTGTTCTTCTCAGTAAGAACCTACATATTATATGATCCTTAAATCAGTTAGTTTAACTGTTTCAAGTCTCGGGGGCTACTGGTATATATATATTTAAATTTTCTTACCCGTATGTCTTTCACATACTGCTCCGTGGCTCTGGCTAAACCATCTTGAGCAGCACGAAGGTACGCATCTCCCGAATTGAAGGCGTTTAAGGCCTCTCGGGAGAAACAAGCGTCGCGTAGAACTGTCCGGCGATGCCTATGGTTCATGGCGCTCTCCACTTCTGAATTTGTGGCAGATAGCCGGCCCGCGTCCTCTGTTGGAGGAGCGTCCGGCGCAAGCCTGGTGTTTGTCCCCGCCTCCGGACCAGACGTTGGGGCCTGGCTGGTAGAGGCGCGGTTGGCGGCCCCTCCGGATATAGTCCGGCGAGGCCTCTTCGTCCTGGAAACAGTACGGATGTTAACATGCCCTGACAGAATAACGCCAGGAAGACAGAAGGCGCGTTATACCTTTGTGCCGAACTCTCAGTCCGGATTTCATCCCTTTTTACCCCACAGGGCCCGGCGGCTCCTCGTTGGCTAGCCGCCGCAGGTTCGGCCTCCCTCCTCGGAAATCTCCCCTGTAAAATACGGTTGTCGTCAGAAACACCGGAATATGTAAGGACGGAATCTCTCTTGCGGGAATAAACACTCCGGTTTCTGTAACCTGGGAGGCCGGGATTAACCCGGGATAATCAGCCGTAATGGCCACCAAGGTATTATCTTTGTTTAACTGGTGGAACACCCCGTCGATGAGCTCCACCGATATGTCCGGATCCTCTTCGGAGTCCGGATCAAGGGACCGTTCTGGGTCCTCAGGCTATGGAGGGCAGCTGTTGATATCCTTTACCTCCTGTCGAAGCTCCTGCATTGAAATCACCAGATTACGTATCTAGTCATGGGAGCATTAAATAAGCGGGCAAGTGCAATTCTTCACTTACCCAACTTGGAGGTTCATACATAGTGAATCCGGCCCGCGGGTTGACGCGGAGGAAGTCCTCCTTTTCTCCCTTGTACAAAGATGTTAGAATCTTTACTAGAGCGGCAGCTGTGTCTGGCCCCTTGCGGCCGTAACGGGTGGCGTCATCCTCCCCGTTGAAATCCCACATGGGGTGACTCCTATATTGAAGCGGCTGCACCCCCCGCATAATACATTCGGCCATGACTCCAATCATGGTTAGTCTGGAATGAGCCAACAATCTTATCCGGCCCATCAGGTAAAGAACGTCTCTGTTGCTTTCTCTCTGAGAGCTCCGCGGACGCCAACTTAAGCGTTTCTTTAAGGGAGCCATGCTGAACTCAGGGAGGCCGACCCAGACAGGGTCCGGCAGCGGGACGTCGTCTATGTAGAACCATTCTGAAGGCCAGTCCTCGGACGCCTTCTTTGGGATTCCGGATAGGTATCCGGTCCCGGCGATGCGCCATATTTTGGCTCCGCCCACTTAGTATATAGACCCCTCCTGAGAACAGGGCACCAAGCAGAACAACCTCTTCCACAGCGCAAAATGAGCCTCAACGCCTAAAAATAGCTCGCAAAGGGCAACGAAGCCTGCAATATGTAGCACGGAGCCAGGCGTGAGGTTGTGCAGCTAGAGGACGTAGAACTCCAGAAGCCCGCGAAGGAATGGATGAATTGGAAATCCCAGACCCCTTAATAAATAAGGGACGAGGCACACCCGCTCTCCTTTAGAAGGATTGGGGGTGCTCTCCGCTTGCTTGCCGCCGTTGTAGGTGGCGAGTCCGGCTCGGACCGGGACCATATATGCTTGGGGAAGGAATCCTTTGGCCTGCAGTGACACTAGCTCGTTGTGTGGGATGGTGCAAGTCTCCCAGTCTCCGGATTTGGGGCTGGAGGGGCGAGGGGAGGAGCTACGACGGCTGGCCATGTTGGAATGGACCTTTGCTGGAGACGCTCTGATGATAACTCGCGGGGAGAAGAAGATGTGGTTTGGATCTAGATTCCCATCCCGTTAAATAGGCGGCTCGTTTATATGACCAAGGGTGTGAATATAAAAACACCCCCGGGCTTTTCGCATTCGTTCAACACGTGGAAGACGACAATTATTGGGCACCGAGACCGAGGAGCGCTACGGACATTATTCATACAGGTACACAAGATTCGGAGGGGGAACCCGCCTTGCAATGCTGAAGACAAATTTGCGCGCTGGACTCGACGTCATTGAAGCCTGGTTCAGGGGCTACTGAGGGAGTCCTGGATTAGGGGGTGTTCGGATAGCCGAACTATATCTTCAGCCGGACTCCAGGACTATGAAGATACAAGATTGAAGACTTCGTCCCGTGTCCAGAAGGTTCTTTCCTTGGCGTGGAAGGCAAGCTAGGCGTGCGGATATTCAAGATCTCCTACCAATGTAACCGACTCTGTGTAACCCTAACCCTTTCCGGTGCCTATATAAACCGGAGGGTTGTAGTCCGTAGGACGAACACATCATAACCATCATCATACCCATAGGCTAGCTTCTAGGGTTTAGCCTCCTTGATCTTGTGGTAGATCTACTCTTGTACTACCCATATCATCAATATTAATCTAGCAGGAGTAGGGTTTTACCTCCATCAAGAGGGCCCGAACCTGGGTAAAATAAAGTGCCCCTTGTCTCCTGTTACCATCCGACCTTGACGCACAGATCGGGACCCCCTACCCGAGATCCGCCGGTTTTGACACCGACACTTCGCCTGTACTAAATGGGAATTCTGCTTGTACATCAAAAACCTTGAACCCATAGTTATTCCAAATGAGTCCACCATACCTACCTATATACGGTATTACCCTGCCGTCCTAAGTAAATTTGCACGTGCCACCTCTAAAAACTTCTAAAAAATTATCCGTTTTGTGTGGCTGGATCGTTCATGGAACGACAGGAGGCGGCTGGACTTCCCGTACATGTAAAGGATTCATCTAGGCTTTCCTTAAAATAAAATTATATCAATTCACGTCCTACAGTTCTAGTTTCAGTCCAACTTGGATTCAGCCCAAATGTGTCCCATACTTTTGTCCTGCTTCTTGCGCGGGCCGTAGAAATTGCATACTAACTCAGATGGAGTCGAGTTCAACATCAAACTTGTCCGCCTCGATGATCTACATAACGCACCGAGTGTCACTTATCCTTTTAAGGCCATCTTTATGATTTTAGGGCCCATCTTTAACTGTGGGTCGGATTCAATTATGTAGTTTTCTGAACTGTCCGAGTCTTGTAACAACTCTGCACACCGTATACTATCTCCGACGATAATGTCTCTAGAAGCAAAGTTGACCGTTTCGATGATACGCACAACTTCTATGTAGAACACTTTTCCATCTGAGGTCATCTGAATAACCTTTCGAGCCCATCTCCAACTTCTGGTCGGATTGACTTTGACAACCTCCACTTTTCTGGCAAACTTTTTTCAGGCAAGCTTTCCAAGCCGGCAAGGTTTCCACCCCAGCAAGCTTTTCACACCGGCAAGGTTTCCACCCCGGCAAGCTTTCGCACCGGCAAGGTTTCCACCCAGCAAGCTTTCACACCGGCAAGCTTCCAGGCAAGGTTTCACCCCCGACAAGCTTTCATACCGGCAAGATTCCATGCCGGCAAGCTTTTCATTGTGCCAGCAAGATTTTTATTCGTCCGGCAAGCTTCATTCAGCCGACAAAGGCCGAATAACTCACGCGGCTCATCAGACATCACATAGGTGGGTGTCTGGTCCCTCGCGTCACTTTTTCACTCAGGACCGACCCATAAAATATTGCCTCTAACTTTTGCAAACAAACTCGGATTAGGATGATTTCTATATCAAAATTGACCTTTTCGACGAGACGAAGACAATTTGTGTAGAAAGTTTTTCCATTTGAGGTCGTCTTGTGGGCTTAATCGGCCAAACTATACTCTGAATATAAGATCTTAGTACTTTGAGCATAGTTTCGGCCTTCGAGTTGAAATCGGATGGCGATGGCCCAAACTTCAAAGATGTTCATATCAACAATATGGAACTCTTTCATGTAGATGACTTCTCCATTTGAGGCCATCTTAGATAAGTTCTAGACCGTGCCAAAATCTCGTGTCAACACACCAGTTGGGTGGAAAGCAGGGCTTTAAGTTCATGGAATGCGGCCTGCGCTTCGGGAGTCCACTCGAACCTGTCAGACTTATTCCTCAATCGACAAAGCGGCATGGCTTTTGCACTGAGTCTTGAGATGAACCTACTCAGCGCTGCTAGACAGCCTGTGAGGCGTTGTACGTCATGGAGACGATCTGGTTGTTTCATTCGGACGATAGCTCCGATCTTCTCAGGGTTTGTGTCGATCCCGTGTTCTAAGTAAGTTGTCGGCAGGGACCCCGAAGGTACTCTTAGCTGGATTGAGCTTTATGCCAAAAATGTGCAGGTTCACGAAGGTCGCGGCGAGGTCGATCAGGAGGTCGGAACCTTTCCTAGACTTGACCACGATGTCATCCATACAGGCCTCCACGTTCCGACTGATATGCTTTTGCAAGCACTTATGAATCATGCACCCAAATGTAGCCCCGACATTTTTAACCCGAATGGCATAGTGATATAGCAAAAACACCCGAATGGGGTGATGAAGGCTGTTTTTATTTCATCGGGACCATACAATCAGATCTGGTGGTACCTGGAGTACGTATCCAGAAACGATAACTGCTCACACCCGACAGTAGAGTCTACTACCTGATCTATGCGAGGGAGAGGGAAATGATCCTTCGGGCAGGCCCGATTGATGTGCTTAAAATCGATGCACATTCGGAGAGAGTTATTTTTCTTTGGCACCATGACAACGTTGGCGAGCCACTCAGAGTGGTACACCTCTCGGATGAATTCGGCGGCTAAGTGCCGCGCGAGCTCCTCGCCAGTCGCCTTGTGCTTCTTTGTGGAAGATTGATACGTCTCCAACGTAACTATAATTTATGAAGTATTCATGCTGTTATTTTATCATTCTTGGGTGTTTTACAATCATTTTATAGCAACTTTATATCAGTTTTTGGGACTAACCTATTGACCCAGTGCCCAGTGCGAGTTGCTGTTTTTTGCTTGTTTTTTACATCATAGGAAATCAATATCAAACGGAGTCCAAACACCACGAAACTTTTTGGAGATTTTTTTTGTCCAGAAGGAACCCAATGGGCTAGAGCTGCACTTGGGGGGTGCCCCGAGGTGGGCACAACCCACCAGGGCGCGCTAGGGCCCCCTGGCGCGCCCAGGTGGGTTGTGCCCACCATGGCCTCCCGTACCCCTTCTTTGCACTATAAATTCCCAAATATTCTCAAACCCATGGCGGTTAACCTAGATCAGAAGTTCCGCCACCGCAAGGCTCTATAGCCACCGAAAACCAATCTTGACCATTTATGGCACCCTGCCGGAGGGGGGAATCATCTCCGGTGGCCATCTTCATCATCCTGGCGGCCACCACGATGAGGAGGGAGTAGTCCATCCTCGGGGCTGAGGGTTTGTACTAGTAGCTATGTGTTTAGTCTCTCTCTCTCTCTCTCTCTCTCTCTCTCTCTCTCTCTCGTGATCTATATCATGGGCTTTGTTAATATAGATGGATCATATGATGTTTCTCCCCTCTATACTCTTGTGGTTATGAATTGAATCTTTACCCTTTGAAGTTTTGTCATGTCGGATTGGATGTTCAGATTTGGGAACACATGATGTATGTCTTGCGGTATGAATACTTGAGGTAATAATGGGGTATCATATTGATTCACTTGATATAGTTATGGCAATCAACTTGCGGATTCCCGCGGTGATATTGGGGTAATCTATGCATAGGGGTTGATGCATGTTTTTATTATCTTTTCTCCGATAGAATCTTTGGGTCTCTTTGTAGTTCTTTGCGTGGATTGAGTATTCTGAATATGAATTTGCTTTGGTGTTATTTTAGTACGAACTCTAGGATAGATCGAACAAAAAGAATAGCTTTGTATTTTAGTATGAATTCTTGAATAGATCGAACTGAAAGAATAACTTTGAGGTGGTTTTGTACCCTACAAACAATTTCTGTCTTTTGTTCTCCGCTAATAGGAACTCGGGAGTGATTCTTTATTGCATTTTCAGGGATAATCATATGATCCAACTATGTTAGCATTGTTGAGAGATTGCACTAGCGAAACTACGGACACTAGGCCTTGTTTTCAAGCACTGCAATACCATTTGTGTGCCCGTTTACTATTTGCTACCTTGCTGTTTTTATTTTATATTATAAGAATATATTTTTACCATCCATATTACACTTGTATCACCATCTCTTCGCTGAACTAGTGTACCTATAAAATTTGCCATTGAATTGGGTGTGTTGGGGATACAAGAGATTTCTTGTATTTGGTTGCAGGGACATTTGAGAGAGACCATCTTCATCCTACACCTCTCACGGATTGATAAACCTTAGGTCATCCACTTGAGGGAAAATTGCTATTGTCCTATAAAACTCGGCGCTTGGAGGCCCAACACGTGTCTACAGGAATAAAGTTGTGTAGTAGACATCAAGCTCTTTTCTGGCGCCATTGCCGGGGAGGTGAGTGCATGAAGGTATATCTTTAGATCTTGCAATTGAATCTTTTAGTTTCTTCTTTTATCACTAGTTTGGTTCATAAAAAGAAAACTAAAAAATGGAACTAAGGTTGCATCATATTATTCATCTTTATAATATCTTTCTTGAAAATGATGGATCGGAAAATTGTGCTCAATTGTTAGAAGAAGAAGTCAATAAAATGTTTGGCACAAAATATTTGACTGGCAGCATGATTGCAATGTTGTTAGTATGAATTCTTTGAATGTCCATGATGCTAATGATATGCAAAGCTACAAGCTTGGGATGCTATATTTGATGAAGATGATATTTTTCTCCCCCAAGTTTTGATGAGAAAATTTATTATGATGAAAGCATGCCTCCTATTTATGATGATTAGATTGATGAAAGTCGGTTTGGAAGAGTGTCAACTCTATGTACTAATGATCCCACTATTTGGGGGGGTGTTGAATCTTATTGTAATAATTATGAAAGTGTATTTGGAGAGGTCATGACTTTATTTAGTGATGAATCCACTATTTCGGAAGAGGTTTCAATTGATTATTATAAGAACAAAGTTGCTATCTATGATGATTATGGTGATGACATGTATGATATAAAGAATAATAATAACCATGAAACTTGTCATCACGATTTTCATTTTCAATCCCATGATAGTTATTTTATTGAGTTTGCTCCCACTACTATTCATGAGAATAAATTTGCTTATGTGGAGAATAGTAAAATTTCTATGCTTTTGTGTCATGAAGAGAATGCTTTATGTGATGGTTATGTTATTGAATTTCTTCATGATGCTACTGAAAATTATTATGAGGAAGGAACTTATGCTTGTAGGAATTACAACAATGTCAAGTTTCCTCTCTATATGTTGAAAGTTTTGAAGTTATGCTTATTTTGCCTTCCTATGCTACTTGATTCTTGTTCCCGTAAGTTGTTTTCTCACAAAATCCCTATGCATAGGAAGTGGGTTAGACCTAAATGTTATTGCCATGTGATTCATGATGCTCTTGTTATGTTTCAATCCGTATCTTTTATGCGAGCATCTTTGAACTCATCATGCCTAGCTAAAAGGCATTAATGAAAATCGCTTGTTGGGAGACAACCCAACACTTTTACATACTGTTTTTGTGTGTTCACATGATTATGCTACTGTATTGATCATGTTTTATTGCTTTTATTTCAATAAAGTGACAAGTAAGGCCTTTGGGATCATGTTGGGTGATAGTTGATTTGATCTTGCTGAAAAACAGAAACTTTTGCGCTCATGAAAATAATTCTAATTTTTAACAGAAGAGTGATTTTGGGTTGATTCTTTTTGCAGTAGATTAATATACAAATTTCTCATGCGTTCCAATTTTTTTAATAATTTTTGTAGTTGCAGAAGTATGGTAGTTATCCAGATCATTACAGATTGTTCTGTTCCTGACAGATTCTGTTTTCAATGCACAATTTGCTTCTTTTCTAGTTTCTATGGCTTATATTGCTCACTATAAATTGTGGAAATGATACTAAAGGCATTGCGTGAGAACAATTATGAATCTTTTATTTGACAGTACCAAAGTGAAATGGTTTGCTCTTTATCATACTAACCTATCTCACAAAGTTCCGTTAAGTTTTGTGTGATTGAAGTTTTCATGTTTCTGGTGAGATGTCTATATGAGGAGAATAAGGAGTGAAAAGTGTGGGAGTCCTGGACTAAGGGGTCCTCAGGCTTCCGGCCTGTTATTCATTGGGCCGGACTGATGGGCTGTGAAGATACGAAGGCCGAAGACTAAACCCGTGCCCGGATTGGACTTTCCTTGGCGTGGAAGGCAAGCTAGGCGACCAACTGTGATGATTCCTTCTTATGTAACCGACCCCATGTAACCCTAGATCTCTCTGGTGTCTATATAAACCGGAGAGCGTAGTCCGGATAGGAGAGACTCATTACCATATTCATATAGGCTAGACTTCTAGGGTTTAGCCATTACGATCTCGTGGTAGATGAACTCTTGTAACACTCATATTCATCAAGATCAATCAAGAAGGAAGTAGGGTATTACCTCCATAAAGAGGGCCCGAACCTGGGTAAACATCGTGTCCCCCGTCTCATGTTACCATCGATCCTAGACGCCCAGTTCGGGACCCCCTACCCGAGATCCGCCGGGTTTAACACCGACAACAAGACCCTAAGCTTGGGATGCCCCAGGCACCCCAAGATAATATTCAAGGAAGATCCAAGCATAGTAAAGGCTATCATTGCCATTTTTATTGAGATAAAAGATGCAAAACTTTATTCTAAATAACAGCACAAGGGGCAATGTACCGTGACGTTCTTTTGCACTAAGGGGTTGAGCATACAAACAAATAAGCGCATGGCAACCTCTGCTTCCCTCTGCGAAGGGCCTATCTTTTACTTTTCTGTATTTACTTTTATGCAAAGAGTCAAAGTTTTTCTCTCTATTCCTTTTTATTTTTCTCTTTTGGCAAGCATCATGTGGTGAGGAAAGATCTAGGTACATATGTGCAGTTGAATATGGGTAGCATGCGTTATTATTCTTGAGATCACCCTTGAGGTGAATACGTTGGGAGGCAAATCATAAGCCCCTATCTTTCTATGTTTCCGGTTGAAACGTTTTGCTCATGTGTATGCGGTGAGTGTTAGCAATCATAGAAGATTGTATGATGGTTGAGTATGTGGAGCTCTTACTTAAACTCTGTTGAATAAGTTGAATTGCAATTGCTTGCTGACTAAGAACATAGGTTGTTGAGTTTCAAGAGAATTCATTGTTTAAACCTTAACATGTGAATTGGTTGCTACTATAACATGAGAAGTTTTATAAGAAAGAATTGCTATTATGATGCTAGGAAGAATGATTGAAATTATCATTGATCAAACTTACGCACTTTGCTAGCATTCACACTTCACAAATTATTTCTTTTATCATTTACATACTCGAGGACGAGTAGGAATTAAGCTTGGGGATGCTGATACGTCTCCAATGTATCTATAATTTATAAAGTATTCATGCTGTTATTTTATCATTCTTGGGTGTTTTACAATCATTTTATAGCAACTTTATATCATTTTTTGGGACTAACCTATTGACCCAGTGTCCAATGCCAGTTGCTGCTTTTTGCTTGTTTTTTACATCGCAGGAAAACAATATCAAACGGAGTCCAAACACCATGAAACTTTTTGGAGATTTTTTTGGACCAGAAGGAACACAATGGGCCAGAGCTGCACATGGGGGGTGCCCTGAGGTGGGCACAACCCACCAGGGCACATCAGGGGCCCCTGGCGCACCCAGGTGGGTTGTGCCCACCTCGCTTGCCTTCCGTGCCCCTTCTTTGCACTATAAATTCCCAAATATTCCGAAACCCATGGGGGTTAACCTAGATCAGAAGTTCCGCCGTCGCAAGGCTTTGTAGCAACCGAAAACCTATCTAGACCCTTTCCGGCACCCTGTCGGAGGGGGGAATCATCTCCGGTGGCCATCTTCATCATCCCGACGGACACCATGATGAGGAGGGAGTAGCCCACCCTCGGGGCTGAGGGTTTGTACCAGTAGCTATGTATTTAATCTCTCTCTCTCTCTCGTGATCTATATCATGGGCTTTGTTAATATAGATGGATCATATGATGTTTCCCCCCTTTATACTCTTGTGGTTATAAATTGAATCTTTACCCTTTGAAGTTTTGTCATGTTAGATTGAATGTTCAGATTTG
This sequence comes from Aegilops umbellulata, assembly GCA_032464435.1. Taxonomy (NCBI): domain Eukaryota; kingdom Viridiplantae; phylum Streptophyta; class Magnoliopsida; order Poales; family Poaceae; genus Aegilops; species Aegilops umbellulata. Next base: position 267,700,124 of record CP136059.1, on the reverse strand, counting down.
GGAACACATGATGTATGTCTTGCGGTATGAATACTTGAGCTGATAATGGGGTATCATATTGATTCAGTTGATATATGGAAATTTATGTCTACTACACAACCTTCTTCTTGTAGACGTTGTTGGGCCTCCAAGTGCAGAGTTTTCTAGGACGGTACCAAATTTCCCTCAAGTGGGTGACCTAAGGTTTATCAATCCGTGGGAGGCGTAGGATGAAGATGGTCTCTCTCAAGCAACCCTGCAACCAAATAACAAAGAGTCTTTTGTGTCCCCAACACACCCAATACAATGGTAAATTGTATAGGTGCACTAGTTCGGCGAAGAGATGGTGATATAAGTGCAATATGGATGGTAGATATAGGTTTTCGTAATCTGAAAATATAAAAACAGCAAGGTAACTAATGATAAAAGTGAGCACAAACAACATTGCAATGATAGGAAACCAGGCCTAAGGGTCATACTTTCACTAGTCCAAGTTCTCTCAACAATACTAACATAATTGGATCATATAACTATCCCTCAACATGCAACAAAGAGTCACTCCAAAGTCACTAATAGCAGAGAACAAATGAAGAGATTATGGTAGGGTACGAAACCACCTCAAAGTTATCCTTTCTGATCGGTCTATTCAAGAGTCCGTAGTAAAATAACACGAAGCTATTCTTTTCGTTCAATCTATCATAGAGTTCGTACTGGAATAACACCTTAAGACATGAATCAACCAAAACCCTAATGTCACCTAGATACTCCAATGTCACCTCAAGTATCCGTGGGTATGATTATACGATATGCATCACACAATCTCAGATTCATCTATTCAACCAACACAAAGAACTTCAAAGAGTGCCCCAAAGTTTTACCGGAGAGTCAAGACGAAAACGTGTGCCAACCCCTATGCATAAGTTCACGAAACTCGCAAGTTGATCACCAAAACATACATCAAGTGGATCACGTGATATCCCATTGTCACCACAGATAAGCACATGCAAGACATACATCAAGTGTTCTCGAATCCTTAAAGACTCAATCCGATAAGATAACTTAAAAGGGAAAACTCAATCCGTTACAAGAGAGTAGAGGGGGAGAAACATCATAAGACCCAACTATAATAGCAAAGCTCGCGATACATCAAGATCATACCACCTCAAGAACACGAGAGAGAGATCAAACACATAGCTACTGGTACATACCCTCAACCCTGAGGGTGAACTACTCCCTCCTCGTCATGGAGAGCACCAGGATGATGAAAATGGCCACTGGTGATTGATCCCCCCCTTCGGCAGGGTGCCGAAACAGGGTCTCGATTGGTTTTCGGTGGCTACAGAGGCTTGCGGCGGCGGAACTCCCGATCTAAGTTTCTTTCTGGAAGTTTGGGTATATATAAGAGGTGTTGGCACCGGGAACAAGTCAAGGGGGTCTCTGAGGCGGCCACGAGGTAGGGGCGCGCCCAGGGGGGTAGGGCGCTGCTACCTCTTGAGCACTGCGTTGGTTTTCCCTTGAAGAGGAAAGGGTGATGTAGTAAAGCAGCGTAAGTATTTCCCTCAGTTTTTTTGAACCAAGGTATCAATCCAGTAGGAGACCATGCATGAGTCCCCCACACCTACACAAACAAACAAATCCTCGCAACCAACGCGATAAATGGGTTGTCAATCCCTTCACGGTCACTTACGAGAGTGAGATCTGATAGATATGATAAGATAATATTTTTGGTATTTTTATGATAAATATGCAAAGTAAAATAAAAGGCAATAAAAATAACTAAGTGTTGAAAGATTAATATGATGGAAAATAGACCCGAGGGCCCTAGGTTTCACTAGTGGCTTCTCTCGAGAGCATAAGTATTACGGTGGTTGAACAAATTACTGTTGAGCAATGATACGTCTCCAATCTATCTACAATTTATGAAGTATCCATGCTATTATACTATCCTTCTAGGATGTTTTATATACATTTATATGATATTTTGTATGACTTTTGGGACTAACCTATTAACCTAGAGCCTAGTGTCAGTTTCTGTTTTCTCCTTGTTTTAGAGTATCGCAGAAAAGGAAAACTAAACGGAGTCCAATTGACGTGCCACTTGACGGAGATAATTTTTGGACCAGAAGAAGCCCACGGAGTACCAGAAGTAGGCCAGAACAGTCCCGGGCTTCCCACGAGGGTGGGGGGCGCGCCCCCTACCTCGTGGACAGCCCGGAGACCCCCCTGACGTGAAATCAACGCAAAACTCTTCTATATATACCCAAACTTCCAGAAAGAAACCTAGATCAGAAGTTCCACCGCCGCAAGCCTCTGTACCCACGAGAACTCAATCTAGGCCCTCTCCGGCACCTTGCCGGAGGGGGCCATCATCATCGGTTGCCATGGAGGAGTATCCCGGAGGGGCCATCATCACCATGAAGGCCAAGGACCAGAGGGTGGAGGCCATGGAGGAGGAAGCACAAGGGGGAGAACCTCTCCTCCTCTCTTCTGGTGGCGCCGGAGTGCCATCGGGAGGGGAATCATCGCCGCGGTGATCGTCTTCATCAACATCACCATCATCATCATCACCATCCTCATCTCTTTTACGCGGTCCACTCTCCCACACCCCGCTGTAATCCCTACTTGAACATGGTGCTTTATGCCACATATTATGATCCAATGATGTGTTGCCATCCTATGATGTTTTGTGTAGATATCTTTTGTCTTTGGGTTGATTGATGATCTAGATTGGTATGAGTTGTATGTTTTACTTTGGTGCTGTCCTATGGTGCCCTCCGCGTCGCGCAAGCATGAGGGATCCCCGCTGTAGGGTGTTGCAATACGTTCATGATTCGCTTATAGTGGGTTGGTGAGTGACTGAAACACAAACCCGAGTAAGAGGGATTGTTGCGTATGCGGATAAAGAGGACTTGATGCTTTAATGCTATGGTTGGGTTTTACCTTAATGATCTTTAGTAGTTGCAGATGCTTTCTAGAGTTCCAATCATAAGTGCATATGATCCAAGTAGAGAAAGTATTTTAGCTTATGCCTCTCCCTCATATGAAACTGCAATAGTGATTACCGGTCTTGTTAACAATTGCCTAGGACAATTCCGCACACCGGTCCACCATTATTCCACACTCGCTATTTATAATATTTAGTAATATATTCTAACTTTATGATAACAGCACCTACGTTCATATTTTAGCTCTCCGATACCATACAAAGTTACCATCTTCATACCCACAACGTAGTTTTATTTCTCGTTTCTAGTTGGAAGCAAACATTCGGTGTATCTAGAGTCGTATCAGTGGAAGATAGGGCTTGAGAGAATATTGATCTTACCTTTAGCTCCTTGTGGGTTCGACACTCCATACTTATCACTTCCACCTTTGGAAACTGCAACGATGATTCCCTGCACTTGGGGATTATCAAGCTCTTTTTTGGCGCCGTTGTCGGGGAGCAATAGCGTGGGGTTGATATTCTCGTGTGTGCTTGTTTGCTTTCTTCACTAAGTAGATTTTGTTTTTCCTTTTTGTTTCTGTTTATTTGTGGGTGAAACATACAATTTTTTTAAAATAATGAAAATACAAAAAAATTATTACTTGCCTCTCATGCCTAAAAAGTTTTTCAAAAAGAGAAGTGATTGGAAAGTTATGCATTGAAGAAGTGAGGGTCGACCTTGAGCACTTGTGTTCATGCTCATGGAAACAATGTAGATCTTTTCATGGAAGTTTCTCTGTAAATAATTATCCCCTTGTATAGATCCATTGTATTATAAAAATAATGTGCCAAGCTTTGGTTTTAGGATGATTAGATTGCTTGTTTACTATGTGCAGAACAAAAACAGAAACTTTGGCTGTAGTGCATGAATTTAAATTTTTTACTGGAAAGTCAAATGGGTCTGAAACTTTTTGCACATTACTTTTGTACAAATTTTTCAAAATTTCAAATTTATTTCATAATTTTAGGAGTTACAGAAATTTGCTAAACTTCCAGATTACTACAAACTGTCCTGTTTAAGACAGATTCTGTTTTTGATGCATTGATTGCTTGTTTTGATGAAACTATTGATTTCTATCAGTGGATTAAGCCATGGAAAAGTTATATTACAGTATCTACAATGCAAAAACAAAATATGAATTAGTTTGCAACAGTACTTATAGTAGTGATTTGCTTTGTTATACTAACGGGTCTCACAAAGTTTTTGTTAAGTTTTTGTGGATGAAGTGTTCGAAGAACGAGGAGTTACCGATGCGAGAAGAATAAAGAGAGGCAAGAGTTCAAGCTTGGGGATGCCCAAGGCACCCCAAGTAAATATTTCAAAGAATACTCAAGCATCTAAGCTTGGGGATGCCCCGGTTGGCATCCCATCTTTCTTCTTCAACAAATATCGGTATACCTAGGTTTTTGTTTTGTTCACATGATTTGTGTCCTTTGTGTTTTTGTTTTTCCTTTAAGAACCATGCTAGCATGAGATATCCCTTCATCCATTTATAGAATAATTCATGTCCTTCACTTAAATCTTTTAAGTATGATCTTATAGAATTGCTCTTTGTGCTTCACTTAAATCTTTTGAGTATGGTTTTATAGAATGCTTCATGTGCTTCACTTATACATTTTGAGCTTGGATATTGGTTAGTATGTATTAACTGTAGAATTTTCCATGAACTTCACTTATATATTTTGGAGTATTAATAATACTATCATTTAAAGTGGGTTTGGAAGAGTGTCAACTTTAGGAATTAGTGATCCCACTATTTTGGAGGGTGTTGAATCTTAGTGTGATATTTATGAAAGTGGATTTGGAAGAGTGTCAACTTTAGCTAGTAATGACTCCACTATTTCGGAAGAGGTTCCAATTGAGTATGAGAATAAAGTTGCTATCCATGATGCTACTAAAAATTATTATGAGGGAGGAATACATGCTTGTAGGAGTTGCAATAATATCAAGTTTCCTGTCTATGTGCTTAAAGTTTTGAAGTCATACCTATTTTGCCTTCCTATGCTACTTGATTGTTGTTCTTATAAATTGTGTGCTCACAAAATCCCTAGGCATAGGAAGTAAGTTATATTTAAGTGTGCTAGTCATATTCTTCAAGATGTTCTCTTTGTGCTTCGATTCCTATGTGAGCATCATTGAAATCATCATGTCTAGCTAAAAGGCATTAAAGAAAAGCGCTTGTTGGGAGACAACCCAATATTTACCCTTATTGTTTTTGTGTGTTTACATGATTAAGCTACTGTAGTAATCATGTATTATTTCTTCTGTTTCAATAAATTGCCAAGTAAGACCTTTGGGAAGACTTGGGTGAAAGTTAATATGATCTTGTTGTAAAAAACAGAAACTTTGCGCTCACGAGAATAGATGTCATTTTTAATAGAAGAGTGATTTTGAGTTGATTCTTTTTGAATAAGATTAATAGACAAATTCCTCACGTCCACCAATTTATTTCATAATTGTTGGAGTAGCATATGTATGGTTTATGTTCAGATCATTACAGACTGTTCTGTTTCTGACAGATTCTGTTTTCATTGCATAGTTTGCTTGTTTTCTAGTTTCTATGACTTATATTCCTCAATATAAATTGTAGAAATGATATGGTACAGTAGGAATTGTGTGAGAAAAATTATGAACCTTGTCTTTGACAGTACCAAAGTGAATGGTTTGCTCTTTATCATACTAACCTATCTGACGAAGTTTGGTTAAGTTTTGTGTGGTTGAAGTTTTCAAGTTTTGGGTGAGATATCGATATGAGGAGAATAAGGAGTGGAAAGACCCTAAGCTTGGGGATGCCCAAGGCAACCCAAGGTAATATTCAAGGAAGACCCAAGCGCCTAAGCTTGGGGATGCCCCGGAAGGCATCCCCTCTTTCGTCTTCAAAACTATCGGTATACCTTACTCGGAGCTATATTTTTATTCGTCACATGATATGTATTTTGCTTGGAACGTATTTTCAATTTTACTTGTTGTTTGAATAAAATCATTGGATCTGAAATATTAAATGAAAAAGAATCCTCCAAGGGCTAGTTAATTATTTGACTACTCAGTGTTCTTCACTCATATCTTTTGGAGTAGTTTGTCATTTGCTCATGTGCTTCATGTATATCCTATGAGTAAATGGTTGAATAAATTGAATGTCATAAATCTGAATTTATATATGTTTCGTATGCTTATAACATGGGGAGTAATTACTTCACACATAATAAGTATAGGTAGTAAACTTATTGAAAGTTAGCAAACGTAGAATTGGTCACTTGAACAATTCATGACAGAATATTGAAGGAAGAGAGGTTTCACATATAAATACACTATATTGGACATCCTTTATGATTGGGAGCACTCATTAAAATATGACATGCTAAAGAGTTGATGTTGGACAAGGAAGACAACGTAATGGGTTATGTTTTCTTATATCTGAAATAAAGTATATTGTCATGGATCATCCAACATGTTGAGCTTGCCTTTCCCCCTCATGCTAGCCAAATTCTTTGCACTAAGTAGAGATATTACTTGTGCTTCCAAATATCCTTAAACCAAGTTTTGCCATGAGAGTCCACCATATCTACCTATGGATTGAGTAAGATCCTTCAAGTAAGTTGTCATTGGTGCAAGTAATAAAAATTGCTCTCCAAATATGTATGATTGATTGGTGTGGAGAAAATAAGCTTTATACGATCTTGTGATGTGGAAGAAATAAAAGCGACAGACTGCATAATAAAGGTTCATATCACAAGTGGCAATATAAAGTGACGTTCTTTCGCATTAATATTTTGTGCATCCAACCTCGAAAGCGCATGGCAACATCTGCTTCCCTCTGCGAAGGGCCTATCTTTTACTTTTATCTCCTACCTTATGCAAGAGTCATGGTGATCTTCACCTTTCCTTTTTACATTTTGTCCTTTGGCAAGCATATGTGTTGGAAAGATCCTGATACACACACACACACGCACACACACACACACACACACACACACACACACACACACATATATATATATATATATATATATGTCTAATTGGATGTAAGTTAGCATGAGCTATTATTGTTGACATTACCCTTGAATTAAAAGGTTGGGAGGCGAAACTATAAGCCCCTATCTTTCTCTGTGTCCGATTAAAACTCCATAACCACAAGTATTGCGTGAGTGTTAGCAATTGTGAAAGACTAAATGATAGTTGAGTATGTGGAGTTTGCTAAATCAAAGCTCTGCATAGACTCTTCCTGAAAATAGGATGAATTGCAATTGTTTGATGACTGAAAATATTGTTTGTTAGTTTTCAAGAAAGATTATGATCTATACTTTAACCTGTGATTTGCTTGTTACTTGATCATGAAAAGTTTTATGAGATGAGCTATTGTTATGACAAATAATGATGCTAGAAAAGGTGATTGCAATTATCATTGATCAAACTTAAGCACTTGCTAGCATTCACACTTCATAAATTACTTCTTTTATGATTTACCTACTCGAGGACGAGCAGGAATTAAGCTTGGGGATGCTGATACGTCTCCAACGTATCTATAATTTATGAAGTATTCATGCTATTATACTATCCTTCTTGGATGTTTTATATGCATTTATATGATATTTTATATGATTTTTGGGACTAACCTATTAACCTAGAGTCCAGTGCCAGTTTTTGTTTTCTCCTTGTTTTAGAGTATCGCAGTAAAGGAAAACTAAACGGAGTCCAATTGACGTGCCACTTGACGGAGATCATTTTTGGACCAAAAGAAGCCCATGGAGTACCAGAAGCAGGCCAGAAGAGTCCCGGGTTGCCCACGAGGGTGGGGGCGTGCCCACCCCCCCTAGGGCGCGCCCCCCTACTTTGTGGACAGCCCGGAGACCCCCTGACATGAAATCAACGCAAAACTCTTCTATATATACCCAAACATCCAAAAAGAAACCTAGATCGGAAGTTCCGCCGCCGCAAGCCTCTGTAGCCACGAGAAGTCAATCTAGGCCCTCTCTGGCACCCTGCCGGAGGGTGCCATCATCATCGGTTGCCATGGAAAAGTATCCCGGAGGGTCCATCATCACCATGAAGGCCAAGGACCAAAGGGTGGAGGCCATGGAGGAGGAAGCACAAGGGGGAGAACCTCTCCTCCTCTCTTCCGGTGGCACCGGAGTGCCATCGGGAGGGGAATCATCGCCGCAGTGATCGTCTTCATCAACATCACCATCATCATCATCACCATCATCATCCTCATCTCTTTTACGCGGTCCACTCTCCCGCACCCCACTATAATCCCTACTTGAACATGGTGCTTTATGCCACATATTATGATCCAATGATGTGTTGCCATCCTATGATGTTTTGAGTAGATATATTTTGTCTTTGGGTTGATTGATGATCTAGATTGGTATGAGTTGTATGTTTTACTTTGGTGATGCCCTATGGTGCCCTCCGTGTCGCGCAAGCGTGAGGGATCCCCGTTGTAGGGTGTTCTAATACGTTCATGATTCGCTTATAGTGGGTTGGTGAGTGACTGAAACACAAACCTGAGTAAGAGGGATTGTTGCGTATGGGAATAAAGAGGACTTGATGCTTTAATGCTATGGTTGGGTTTTACCTTAATGATCTTTAGTAGTTGCGGATGCTTGCTAGAGTTCCAATCATAAGTGCATATGATCCAAGTAGAGAAAGTATTTTAGCTTATGCCTCTCCCTCATATGAAACTGCAATAGTGATTACCGGTCTTGTTAACAATTGCCTAGGACAATTCCGCACACCGATCCACCATTATTCCACACTCGCTTTTTATAATATTTAGTAATATATTACAATTTTATGATAACAGCACCTACTTTCAGATTTTAGCTCTCCGATACCATACAAAGTTATCCTCTTCATACCCACAACGTAGTTTTATTTCTCGTTTCTAGTTGGAAGCAAACATTCGTTGTATGTAGAGTCGTATCAAGGGCAGATAGGGCTTGAAAGAAAATTGATCTTACCTTTAGCTCCTTGTGGGTTCGACACTCCATAGTTATCACTTCCACCTTTGGAAATTGCTACGTTGATTCTCTGCACTTGGGGATTATCAAGCAATTGATAGAATTGAGCATAGTTATGAGAATATCTAGGTATGATCATGTATATAGGTGTCATGTCCGAGACAAGTAGACCGACTCCTGCCTGCATATACTACTATTACTCCACTCATCGACCGCTATCCAACATGCATCTAGAGTATTAAGTTCATAAGAACAGAGTAATGATTTAAGTAAGGTGACATGATGTAGAGGGATAAACTCATGCAATATGATATAAACTCCATCTTGTTATCCTCGATGGCAACAATACAATACGTGCCTTGCTGCCCCTACTGTCACTTGGAAAGTACACCGCAAGATTGAACCCAAAGCTACACACTTCTCCCATTGCAAGAAAGATCAATCTAGTAGGCCAAACCAAACTAATAATTCGAAGAGACTTGCAAAGATAACCAATCATACATAAAATAATTCAGAGAAGATTCAAATATTGTTCATAGATTAACTTGATCATAAACCCACAATTCATCGGTCTCAACAAACACACCGCAAAAGAAGATTACATCGAATAGAACTCCACAAGAGAGGGGGAGAACATTGTATTTAGATCCAAAAAGAGAGAAGAAGCCATCTAGCTAATAACTATGGACCTGAAGGTCTGAGGTAAACTACTCACACATCATTGGAGAGGCTATGGTGTTGATGTAGAAGCCCTCCGTGATCGATGCCCCCTCCGGCGGAGCTTCGGAAAAGGCCCCAAGATGGGATCTCACGGGTACAGAAGGTTGCGGCGGTGGAATTAGGTTTTTGGCTCTGTATCTGGTAGTTTGGGGGTACGTAGGTATATATAGGAGGAAGAAGTACGTCTGTGGAGCAACGTGGGGCCCACAAGGGTGGAGGGCGCGCCTGGGGGGGGTCTTGACGTAGGGTCCAAGTCCTCTGGATCACGTTCATTCCGAAAATCACGTTCCCGAAGGTTTCATTCCGTTTGGACTCCGTTTGATATTATTTTTCTGCGAAACTCTGGAATAGGCAAAAAACAGCAATTCTGGGCTGGGCCTCCGGTTAATAGGTTAGTCCCAAAAATATTATAAAAGTGAATAATGAAGCCCATTAATGTCCAAAACAGAATATAATATAGCATGGAACAATAAAAAATTACAGATACGTTGGAGACGTATCAAGCATCCCCAAGCTTAATTCCTGCTCGTCCTCGAGTAGGTAAATGATAAAAACAGAATTTTTGATGTGGAATGCTACATAGCATAATTTCGATGTAATTCTCTTAATTGTGGTATGAATGTTCAGATCCGAAAGATTCAAGATAAAAGTTTAATATTGACATAAAAGTAATAATACTTCAAGCATACTAACTAAGCAATTATGTCTTCTCAAAATAACATGGCCAAATAAAGTTCATCCCTACAAAATCATATAGTTTAGTCATGCTCCATTTCCGTCACACAAGAATGCTCTCATCATGCACAACGCCGATGACAAGCCAAGCAATTGTTTCATACTTTAGTAATCTCAAACTTTTCAACCTTCACGCAATACATGAGCGTGAGCCATGGATATAGCACTTTGGTGGAATAGAATATAATGATGGGGGTTATGTGGAGAAGACAAAAAGGGAGAAAGTCTCACATCAACGCGGCTAATCAATGAGCTATGGAGATGCCCATCGATAGATGTTAATGCAAGGAGTAGGGATTGCCATGCAACAGATGCACTAGCGCTATAAATGTATGAAAGCTCAACAAAAGAAATTAAGTGGGTGTGCATCCAACTTGCTTGCTCACGAAGACCTAGGGCATTTGAGGAAGCCCATTGTTGGAATATACAAGCCAAGTTCTATAATGAAAAATTCCCACTAGCATATGAAAGTGACAAAACAAGAGACTCTCTATTATGAAGATCATGGTGCTACTTTGAAGCACAAGTGTGGAAAAAAAGGATAGTAGCATTGTCCCTTTTTTTGGGCCTTCTCTTTTTTTATTTAGCCTTTCTAGTTTTTTTAAATTTTTATTGGGACAATGCTCTATGAATGATGATCATCACACTTCTATTTATTTACAACTCAATGATTACAAGTCGATACTAGAACATAGTATGACTCTATATGAATGCCTCCGGCGGTATACCGGGATAGCAATGAATTAAGAGTGACATGTATGAAAAATTATGAACGATGGCTTTGCCACAAATACGATGTCAACTACATGATCATGCAAAGCAATATGACAATGATGAAAGTGTCATGATAAACGAAATGATGGAAAGTTGCATGGTAATATATATTGGAATGGCTATGGAAATCCCATAATAGGTAGGTATGGTGGCTGTTTTGAGGAAGATATAAGGAGGTTTATGTGTGAAAGAGCATATCATATCACGGGGTTTGGATGCACCGGTGAAGTTTGCCCCAACTCTCAATGTGAGATAGGGCAATGCACGGTACCGAAGAGGCTAGCAATGATGGAAGGGTGAGAGTGCGTATAATCCTTGGACTCAAAATTAGTCATAAAGAACTCACATACTTATTGCAAAAATCTACAAGTCATCAAAAACCAAGCACTACGCGCATGCTCCTAGGGGGATAGATTGGTAGGAAAACACCATCGCTCGTCCCCGACCTCCACTCATAAGGAGGGCACTCAAAGAACACCTCATGTTTCAAATTTGTTACATAACATTTACCATACGTGTATGCTACGGGACTTGCAAACTTCAACACAAGTATTTCTCAATTTCACAACTACTCAACTAGCACAACTTTAATATCACTACCTCCATATCTAAAAAACAATCATCAAGCATCAAACTTCTCTTAGCATTCAGCACACTCATAAGAAAGTTTTTTACTAGTCTTTGAATACCTAACATATCAAGGATTAATTTCCCAACTTAAGCAAATAGTGTTACTATTCATCTCCTAGGGTGCAGAATAATTTATTCTTCACCCGAGGTAATCTTACAATCAACTCATAAATAAAAATTACATTTCAAATACAAATAGTTACATTTATACTGATTTAGTGCATAAAATTTGTCATAACAAAAAAAATATAGGTCAAAAATAGTATTTTATGTACATTTTACACTATGTTTTTACATTTGTAATTTTACGTAACATAAAATATTTTTTACGACGATTATAGGTTTTCTTACATTCTCTTTTTATGTCTAAAATAAGACAAAATTTACGGAACGTAAAATTACGGTGCATAGATGTTGAAATAGAGGTGGGTGAAGAATAACTATTCCTCACCCAGGGTGACGAATAGTCAATCCCCTTAAGCAAATTACAATGTTGTTTAAGATTCCCAAAATGATATAAGTGAAGCATGAGAGAATAATAGTTTCTATAAAACAAAATCACCACCGTGCTCTAAAAGATATAAGTGAAGCACTAGAGCAAAAACTATATAGCTCAAAAGATATAAGTGAAACGCATAGAGTATTCTAATAAATTCCAAATCATATGTGACTCTCACAAAAGGTGTGTACAGCAAGGATGATTGTGGCAAACTAACAAATAAAGACTCAAATCATACAAGACGCTCCAACCAAAACACATATCATGTGGTGAATAAAAATATAGCTCCAAGTAAAGTTACCGATGGAAGTAGACGAAAGAGGGGATGCCTTTCGGGGCATCCCCAAGCTTTGAATTTTAGTTGTCCTTAGATTATCTTAGGGTGCCATGGGCATCCCCAAGCTTTGAATTTTAGTTGTCCTTAGATTATCTTAGGGTGCCATGGGCATCCCCAAGCTTAGGCACTTGCCACTCCTTGTTCCATAATCCATCAAACCTTTGACCCAAAACATGAAAACTTCACAACACAAAACTCAGCAGAAAATCTCGTGAGCTCCGTTAGCGAAAGAAAACAAAACACCACTTCAAGGTACTGTAATGTGACGCCCCCGATTCAATCGTACACTAATCATACACACAAATGTGTACGATCAAGATCAGGGACTCACGGGAAGATATCACAACACAACTCTACAAATGAAAATAAGTCATACACGCATCATAATACAAGCCAGGGGCCTCGAGGGCTCGAATGCAAGTGCTCGATCATAGACGAGTCAGCGGAAGAAACAATATCTGAGTACAGACATAAGTTAAACAAGTTGCCATAAGATGGCTAGCACAAACGGGGATACAGATCGAACGAGGCGCATGCCTCCTTCCTGGGATCCTCCTAACTACTTCTGGTAGTCGCCAGTGGGCTACACGTAGTAGTAGGCACCTACAGTGTAGTAGGAGTCGTCGTCGACGGTGGTGTCTGGACCCTGGGCTCCATCGTCAGGTCGCAGCAATCGGGTAGAGAAAGGGGGAAAGGGGGAACAAGGCAACCGTGAGTACTCATCCAAAGTACTCGCAAGCAAGGAGCTACACTACATATGCATGGATATATGTGTAAAGGGCCATATCAGTGGACCGAACTGCAGAAAGCCAGAATAAGAGGGGGATAACTAATCCTGTCAAAGACTACGCTTCTGGCAGCCTCCATCTTGCAGCATGTAGAAGAGAGTAGACTGAAGTCCTCCAAGTAGCATCGCATAGCATAATCATACCCGGCAATCCCCTCCTTGATGCCCTGTTAGAGAGCGATCACCAGGTTGTATCTGGCACTTGGAAGGGTGTGTTTTATTAAGTATCCGGTTCTAGTTGTCATAAGGTCAAGGTACAACTCCAAGTCGTCCTGTTACCGAAGATCGCGGCTATTCGAATAGATTAACTTCCCTGCAAGGGAGCACCACATAACCCAACATGCTTGATCCCATTTGGCCGGACACACTTTTCAGGGTCATGCCCGGCCGCGGAAGATCAACACGTCGCAGCCCTACCTAGGCACAACAGAGAGGTCAGCACGCCGGTCTAAACCTAAGCGCACAGGGGTCTGGGCCCATCGACCTTAGCACACCTGCACGTTTCGTACGCGGCCGGAAGCAGACCTAGCCCCCTTAATACAAGCCCGAGCTTACGGTCCAATGCGGAGCGCGCCGCTCAGTCGCTGACGTCAGGAAGGATTCGGCTGATACCACAACGCCGAGTGCCCATATCTTTCCCGCGTAGTTGGTTAGTGCGTATAGGCCAGTAGCCAGACTCAGATACAAAACCAAGATCTCGTTAAGCATATTAAGTATCCGCGAACGCTGAACAGGGCCAGGCCCACCTCTTTCCTAGGTGGTCTCAACCTGCCCTGTCGCTCCGCCTCAAGGATCCACTTGCGGGTACTCCTACGAGCCGACCCGTCTTTTGTCACCACATGTATCATGTATAAAGTATATAGCATATAGCCGTGATCACCTCTCGAGTGATCACGGCCCGATAGTATAGCACAGCAGACGGACAAGAATGTAGGGCCACTGATGGAAAACTAGCATCCTATACTAGGCATGTAGAATTGCAGGTAAAGGTAACAACAGTAGTAGCAAAGACAGGCTATGTAGCAGAGTAGGATAACGGAAAGTAGTAACATGTTACACTACTCTAATGCAAGCAGTAGAGAGTAGAGTAGGCGATATCTGGTGATCAAGGGGGGCTTGCCTGGTTGCTCTGGCAAGAGAGAGGGGTCATCAACTCCGTAGTCGTATGCGTCGGTCTCGGTGTCTAGTGAGAGAAGAGGGGGAAGAAACAATAAATATTAAGCAAACAGATGCATAGCGATGCATGACATGACAAGTATCGGTGCTAGGAGTGCCCTAACGCGGTATGAGGTGATACCGGTGAAGGGGGGAAACATCCGGGAAAGTATCCGGTAAAGACGACTGCAGCACCAAAGGCGTCTTGGATAGATGAGTCGGCCGCGGTGTTGTAAGCCGGTGTGGATGGGCAAGTTGTCCTCCTCATTGTAAGACGGCGTGGTCGCAGAGACGGCCACGGTATTGTAAACCGACGCGGTCACGAGAGACGGCCACGGTGTTGTAAGCCGGTGCGGGAGTCCGTTGAGTAACAACGACCACCTGTGCCAAAAGATATTGGCATGCCTCCATCTCCGCGGTATAATATCACTTTTTGTCATAAATAATTGCTCTGCATAAACAATATTGCAGACCAACGCAAAGATAAACTTGCTCTTTGACAAAAGCAACATGTGCTAATAAAACAGACTTGGATGGATATCACCTGATTTGTTTGGACGACGGATGATCCGTTTATCGCGATAGAGGTGGCTCAGGCAGACCAGCGACTCAATATAGTTCCGGCGGCTCAGGCAGACCAGCGACTTAATATAACCCCGGCGGCTCAAAGCGGCAAGGGCGGCTCAACGCGGCTCCGGCGGGTTGATGTAGATTAAGCTGCACGGGCGGTAACTTGCGCACACCTTTTCCATCAATAAGCGGGCGCAGACAACGGTGCATGATGGTGCTGACAACCAGTTCATAGGCACAACATGGCATCACCTTTGCTGCACATAAAAATATACAGATCAAAGTAATTGTTCTTTGATGAAAACAATATTGTTTAATAAAACAAATTTGGATGGATATCACCTGGCGTTACGTCAGAATTGGCTGTGAACCGCCGGGAGACCTGGGACGGCGCAGGACGGCCGTAGTGGTGAGGACATGCCGGAGCGGGCGGCTCAAGGGCGCTGGGCCGGCGACTCAACACCGACGCGGCTCACCCACGGCAGGTTACGGCAGCGGATCACACAGAGGCGAAAATACGGAGGCGATGATGGCGACTTGACAACACAAGGGCGAGCTCCGGCGGCGGTGACCTGGTGCGCGTCACCGCAGAGGCGGAGTCCTCGAGGCTGGGTTGTTGAAGTTGTGGAGCGGCATGGTCAGCTTGAGGAAGCTGCGGAGGCAGATATCCGCGAAGGTGACTTGCGAGGTATGGCAGCTCGGTGGGTCGACGGCCACGTTGGCGACTTAGCGGCGGGGTATGGTTGAGAATGCAGCAAGCCGGCTCAACACATGACCGTAAAAAACCCCGGTGAGGCAGCGGAGGTGAACGGGACCGTGAAACGAGTCTCCTGCAGTGAAGCAGCTCGGGCGACTCAGAACGTGGGCCACTCAGCTCGCGGTGGCGGCAATTTGTGATGGCAGTACCAGCTTGACCCGGCAGCAAAAATCAGCAAAAGGTGGCAACCGCTTGTAGCAAAGCCACGGCAGCGGCAGGTCGAGGCCGAACGGCTCAAAGCGGTGCCGTAGCAGAGGCGGCTCATTCCGCAGAGATGAACAGCCGGGTCCGACGAAGACCACAGTGGCGGAGGAAAAAACAGCCATGGAGGCCGAGGCGACTCAAGGCTGCAGAGAGGACCTGACGGCGGCTCCTGGGGAGGCCGGTGGAGGCTGGTCCGGCTCGAGGCGGACGCCGCAGCAACGATTTGAGGGTGGAGATGAGGCCGAGACGGGCCAGCGCAGCCGTGACAGCAGTTTTGGAGCAACGGAAACGGAGGTGCATCCGCAGAGGAGGCATGGAGGAGCAGCAGGGGCGGAGGTAGAGCCACAGAATTGACGCCGGGGACGCCAGAACCGGCCAGAGCGGCGGGTTGAGTCCTGATGTCTACTACACAACCTTCTTCTTGTAGACGTTGTTGGGCCTGCAAGTGCACGGGTTTGTAGGACAGTAGCAAATTTCCCTCAAGTGGATGACCTAAGGTTTATCAATCCATAGGAGGCGTGAGGATGAAGATGCTCTCTCTCAAGCAACCCTGCAACCAAATAACAAAGAGTCTCTTGTGTCCCCAACACACCCAATACAATGGTAAATTGTATAGGTGCACTAGTTCGGCGAAGAGATGGTGATACAAGTGCAATATGGATAGAAGATATAGGTTTTTATAAACTGAAAAATATAAAAACAGCACGGTAACAAGTGGTAAAAGTGAGCGTAAACGGTATTGCAATGATAGGAAACAAGGCCTAGTGTTCATACTTACGCTAGTGCAAGTTCTCTCAACAATAATAACATAGATAGAACATATGACAAGCCCTCAACATGCAACAAAGAGTCACTCCAAAGCCACTAATAGCGGAGAACAAACGTAGAGATTATGGTCGGTACGAAACCACCACAAAGTTATTCTTTCAAATCAATCCGTTGGGCTATTCCTATAAGTGTCACAAACAACCCTGGAGTTTTTACTAGAATAACACCTTAAGATACAAATCAACCAAAACCCTAATGTCACCTAGATACTCCATTGTCACCTCAAGTATCCGTGGGCATGATTATACGATATGCATCACACAATCTCAGATTTATCCAACCAACATAAAAGTACTTCAAAGAGCGCCCCAAAGTTTCTACCGGAGAATCAAGAACGTGTGCCAACCCCTATGCATAGGTTCCCAATGTCACGAAACCCGCAAGTTGATCACCAAGACATACATCAAGTGTTCTCATAAAGACTCAATCCGATAAGATTACTTCAAGAGGGGAAACTCAATTCATCACAAAGGAGTAGAGGGGGAGAAACATCATAAGATCCAACTACAACAGCAAAGCTCGGGATACATCAAGATCGTGCCATAGAGGAACACGAGAGAGAGACAGATCAAACACATAGCTACTGGTACATACCCTCAGCCACGAGGGTGAACTACTCCCTCCTCATCATGGAGAGCGCCGGGATAATGAAGATGGCCACCGGAGATGGATCCCCCTCCGGCAGGGTACCGGAAAGGGGTCCCGATTGGTTTTTGGTGGTTCTGGAGGCTTGCGGCGGCGGAACTCCCGATCTATCTTCTGTTCTGGAAGTTTTAGGGTACGACGGTATATATGGGTGAAGGGGGAACGTCGATGGAGCTACGAGGGCCCCACGAGGCAGGGGGCGCGCCCTCCACCCTCGTGACCGCCTCGTGGCTCTTCTAACGTGGGGTCCAAGTCCATCAGGTGGGTTTCCTTCCAAAAATAACTTCTTCAGTTGATTTCGTTCCGTTTTGACTCCGTCTGATATTCCCTTTCCTCGAAATACTGAAATAGGCATAAGACAACAAATCTGGGTTGGGCCTCCGGTTAATATTTTAGTCCCAAAAATAATATAAAAGTGGATAATAAAGCCCAATATTGCCTAAAACAGTAGATAAAGTAGCATGGAGCAATAAAAAATTATAGATACGTTGGAGACGTATCAAGCATCCCCAAGCTTAATTCCTACTCGTCCTCGAGTAGGTAAATGATAAAAAGAAGAATTTTTTATGTGGAGTGATACTTTGGCATAATTTCAATGTAATTCTTCTTACTTGTGATATGAATATTCAGATCCAAAAGATTCAAGAAAAAAGTTCATATTGGCATAAAAATGATAATACTTCAAGCCTACTAATCAAACAATTATGTCATCTCAAAATAACATGGCCAAAGGAAGTTCATCCCTACAAAATCATATAGTTAGGCTATGCTTCATTTTCGTCACACAAAGATGTTCCCAACTTCTATACCCCCGATGACAAGCCAAGCAATTGTTTCATACTCAAATAATGTCAAACTTTTTCAACCTTCACACAATACATGAGCACGAGCCATGGACATAGCACTATGGGTGGTATAGAATATGATGATGGGGATTGTGTGGAGAAGACAAAAAAGGAGAAAGTCTCACATCAACGAGGCTAATCAATGAGCTATGGAGATGCCCATCAATTGATGTTAATGCAAGGAGTAGGGATTGCCATGCAACGGATGCACTAGAGCTAAGAATGCTCAACAAAAGAAAACTAGTGGGTGTGCATCCAACTTGCTTGCTCATGAAGACCTAGGGCATTTTGAGGAAGCCCATCGTTGGAATATACAAGCCAAGTTCTATAATGAAAATTTCCCACTAGTATGAACAAGACAACTTATGAGACTCACTATATGAAAATCATGGTGCTACTTTGAAGCACAATATATAAGACTCACTACATGAAGAACAAGGTGCTACTTTGAAGCACAAGTGTGGAAAAAGAGATAGTAGCATTGCCCTTTTTATTTTCTCTTTTTTTGGCCTTTATCTCTTTTTTTTGATTGGGCAATGCTCTAATAATGATGATCATCACACTTCTATTGATTACAACATAATGATTACAACTCGATACTAGAACAAGATATGACTCTATATGAATGCCTCTGGCGGTGTACCGGGATGGTGCAATGAATCAAGAGTGACATGTATGAAAAATAATGCATGGTGGCTTTGCCACAAATACGATTTCAACTACAAGATCATGCAATGGCAATATGACAAAAGCAAAGCATGTCATGATGATGATGATGATGATGGTGGAAGTTGCATGGCAATATATCTCGGAATGGCTATGGAAATGCCATGATAGGTAGGTATGGTGGCTGTTTTGAGGAAGATATAGGGAGGTTTATGTGTGAAAGAGCGTATCATTTCATAGGGTTTGGATGCACCGGCGAAGTTTGCACCAACTCTCAACGTGAGAAAGGGCAATGCACGGTACCGAAGAGGCTAGCAAATGGCGGAAAGGTAAAAGTGCGTATAATCCATGGACTCAACATTAGCCAAAAGAACTCATATACTTATTGCAAAAATTTAGAAGTCATAAAAAATCAAGTACTACACACATGCTCCTAGGGGGATAGATTGGTAGGAAAAGACCATCGCTCGTCCCCGACCGCCACTCATAAGGATGCACAAGCCAGGTACACTTCATGCTTCAAATTTGTTACACAACTTTACCCATACGTGCATGCTACAGGACTTGCAAACTTCAACACAAGTATTTCTCAAGTTCACAATTATCAACTAGCACGACTTTGATATTATTACCTCCATATCTCAAAACAATTATCAAGCATTACATTTATCTTAGTATTCAATTCACTCAAAAGAAAGTTTCACATATCTTGAACACTAAGTATATTAACATTAAGAAAATTACCATGCTATTAACGACTCTCAAAATAATATAAGTGAAGCATTAGAGTTCATCTATTTCTTCAAAATAAAACCACCATTGTGCTCTAAAAGATATAAGTGAAGCACTAGAGCAAATGACAAACTACTCCAACAAGATATAAATGAAGATCAATGAGTAGCTAAATAATTATTATGCAACTATGTGAAGACTCTCTCTCATTTAAAAATTTCAGATCTTGGTATTTTATTCAAACAGCAAGCAAAGCTAAAGAAAATAAAATGACGCTCCAAGCAAAACACATATCATGTGGTGAATAAAAATATAGCTCCAAGTAAAGTTACCGATGAACGAAGACGAAAGAGGGGATGCCATCCGGGGCATCCCCAAGCTTAGGCTCTTGGTTGTCCTCGAATATTACCTTGGGGTGCCTTGGGCATACCCAAGCTTAGGCTCTTGCCACTCCTTATTCCATAGTCCATCGAAGCCTTACCCAAAACTTGAAAACTTCACAACACAAAACTTAACAGAAAACTCGTGAGCTCCGTTAGCGAAAGAAAACAAAACACCACTTCAAGGTACTGTAATGAACTCATTCTTTATTTATATTGGTGTTAAACCTACTTTATTCCAACTTCTCTATGGTTTATAAACTATTTTACTAGCCATAGATTCATCAAAATACGCAAACAACACAATGAAAACAGAATCTGTCAAAAACAGAACAGTCTGTAGTAATCTGTAACGAACGCAAACTTCTGGAACTCCAAAAATTCTAAAATAAATTGGTGGACCTGAGGAATTTGTCTAGTAATCATCTGCAAAAAGAATAAACTAAATATTACTCTTTAGTAAAAAGTTCTAGCTAATCTCGTGAGCGCTAAAGTTTCTGTTTTTTACAGCATGATCATAAAGACTTCACCCAAGTCTTCCCAAAGGTTCTACTTGGCACAAACACTAATTAAAACATAAAACCATATCTAAACAGAGGCTAGATGTATTATCTATTCCTAAACATAACCAAAAAGAAAGAAACTAAAATAAAATTGGGTTGCCTCCCAACAAGCGCTATCGTTTAACGCCCCTAGCTAGGCATGATGATTTCAATGATGCTCACATAAAAGATAAGAATTGAAACATAAAGAGAGCATCATGAAGAATATGACTAGCACATTTAAGTCTAACCCACTTCCTATGCATAGGGATTTTGTGAGAAAACAACTTATGGGAACAAGAATCAACTTGCATAGGAAGGTAAAACAAGCATAACTTCAAGATTTTAAGCACATAGAGAGGAAACTTGACATTATTGCTATTCCTACAAGCATATATTCCTACCTCATAATAATTTTCAGTAGCATCATGAATTAATTCAACAATATAACCAGCACCTAAAGCATTCTTTTCATGATCTACAAGCATAGAAATTTTATTACTCTCCACATAAGCAAAATTCTTCTCATTCGGAATAGTGGGAGTATCATAAGAGACTTGAATACTATAAATTGCTTCCACATTAAAAGAGTAATGTTCAGAGAAAGGATACTCATAATCATGACAAGTTTTATAAATATAATCATCACTACTTTTTATAGCATAAGTTTTATCACAATAATCATCATAAGTAGCAACTTTGTTCTCATCATAATCACTTTGCATATCAAAACATGGAAGGCTAAAAATGTCATCATTATTAAATGTAGCATCCCCAAGCTTGGGACAAACATTAATTGCAGCAAATATATTCTCAAATATGTCATCCTCATCAAACATAGCTTCCCCAAGCTTGGGCCTTTTCGTGTCATAAGCATAATCACTCTCATCATTAATAGTATGGATAGCACCAACAGTATAGCAAACATTATTATCATATTCTTCCAAGCAAGTGCCAAAAAGATTTTCAAGATCATAAGGAGTATCATTATCTTTCCAATCATAATCATCACAACAAGCAATAGGCATAACGAGATCATCATCAAGTGTATCATCTTCATTTTCATGGGGCATAGCAATAATAGGAGCAACTTTATTTGGCAGAGATACCTTTTTACCTCTCTTCCTTTTTATTTTCTTCTTCTTCACCACATCTTGTGTGGGTTCAATCCTCTTTTTGGAGCTCCTTATTAATGAGATTGGTTGAATAGAAGGCTCCTCCTCGTTACCTGATTCATCATAAGAAATAATAGGAGGATATTGGGAAGTCTCTTCCCTTTCGTTAGTATTCTCTTCATCCTCTATTTGTTTTCTTTTCTTTATGTAATTGGCAATATAAGGATTTCCAATGCAATTCACCGCACAATACATATAAATTTCTTCTAGATCAATATCGAGGAATTTCTTGAGGTTATATTCCGGAATATGCTTAGTTAGACATTTCAATTCTTCATAACCCAAAAGAAAACTTAGTTCATTATAATGTGCAAGGGAAATCAAGTCATCACAATTTTTGGACACGATTCGATCATGAAACAATTTGCAATTGATATTTAAATGACCATGTTCATTACAAAGTTCACAAGTACGGCTAATATATCTTAAATTATCAGCACTAGCATTTAGCCTTTCTTGGAACTCTTTAGTTTCTAAGCACTTATGCCTCTTGCAATATCTATCTTCCCTATTTGGTGTGTCCTTGCAAACCCAATGCACTCCACAAAAATTGACACGCTTATAGGAGACATTTTCATCATAACTCATGCAATCATCATTAGCATCATGGATATTCAAAGAATTCGTACTGACAACATTGCAATCATGCTCATCATTCAAATATTTAGTGCCAATCATTTTATAGATTTCTTCTTCTAGCACTTTGGCACAATCTTCCTTTCCATCATACTCACGAAAGATATTAAAAAGGTGAAGCGTATGAGACAAACTCAATTCCATTTTTTTTGTAGTTTTCTTTTATAAACTAAACTAGTGCTAAAACAAGAAACAAAAAGATTCGATTGCAAGATCTAAAGATATACCTTCACTTACCTAGCCTCCCCGGCAACGGCGCCAGAAAAGAGCTTGATGTCTACTACACAACCTTCTTCTTGTAGACGTTGTGGGGCCTGCAAGTGCACGGGTTTGTAGGACAGTAGCAAATTTCCCTCAAGTGGATGACCTAAGGTTTATCAATCCGTAGGAGGCGTGAGGATGAAGATGGTCTCTCTCAAGCAACCCTGCAACCAAATAACAAAGAGTCTCTTGTGTCCCCAACACACCCAATACAATGGTAAATTGTATAGGTGCACTAGTTCGGCGAAGAGATGGTGATACAAGTGCAATATGGATAGAAGATATAGGTTTTTGTAAACTGAAAAATATAAAAACAGCAAGGTAACAAGTGGTAAAAGTGAGCGTAAACGGTATTGCAATGATAGGAAACAAGGCCTAGGGTTCATACTTTCACTAGTGCAAGTTCTCTCAACAATAATAATATAGATAGAACATATGACAAGCCCTCAACATGCAACAAAGAGTCACTCCAAAGCCACTAATAGCGGAGAACAAACGTAGAGATTATGGTCGGGTACGAAACCACCACAAAGTTATTCTTTCAAATCAATCCGTTGGGCTATTCCTATAAGTGTCACAAACAACCCTGGAGTTTTTACTAGAATAACACCTTAAGATACAAATCAACCAAAACCCTAATGTCACCTAGATACTCCATTGTCACCTCAAGTATCCGTGGGCATGATTATACGATATGCATCACACAATCTCAGATTTATCCAACCAACATAAAAGTACTTCAAAGAGCGCCCCAAAGTTTCTACCGGAGAATCAAGAATGTGTGCCAACCCCTATGCATAGGTTCCCAATGTCACGAAACCCGCAAGTTGATCACCAAGACATACATCAAGTGTTATCATAAAGACTCAATCCGATAAGATTACTTCAAAAGGGGAAACTCAATTCATCACAAAGGAGTAGAGGGGGAGAAACATCATAAGATCCAACTACAACAGCAAAGCTCGGGATACATCAAGATCGTGCCATAGAGGAACACGAGAGAGAACACAAGAGAGAGAGAGAGAGAGAGAGAGAGAGAGAGAGAGAGAGAGATCAAACAGATAGCTACTGGAACATACCCTGGACAGTGCACGTGCAATCGGTGACGTGTGCGCCTGGGCCTCCGGCCATGCTCTTTGTTTCTTCTTTTGTACAATGACGTGGAGTAGTACCAGCAGCTATGGTTTGGAAGTAGTATAATTAGCGGCAACAAAACACGAGGACGTCGACGCGTTGGTCAAACCAGGACGCTGCCTTGGGATGTAATCCAATATATCCTTCACTCTACAGAATAGTATTCGGAGTATTGTAGCGGGATTTTCTTTGACCGTCTCAGATCGGCAACTTGCGGCGGTCCACCAAAACGATCTGGCTGGCGGATTACCACGGCGCCTCCGGCGGCCGTACGCAGCCCTTAGCTTTTGTCTTAACCACGTAGAATTTTTTTTGCGGGGTTAAAAGGATTTCATTGCTCAACTGTTGGAATATTCGTTCCTACATAGCAGAGGAACGCCTGCAGGTCCAGAGCGCAACCAAACTACAGTTCGGCCCTCCGATCGTTCGAAAGCAGCAAGTGTGTGGCTAACAACGTTCTGATTCCTACTTACATGAGCAATAGAGATATCCCTTTCACCAAAGAGCCTTTTAATATCCTGAACTATCATTCTATGTGGCGATCTGTCAAGGGTAGGCGACTTGATCAACTTGACTGCATCCATGCAGTCCATCTCGATGTCTACCGGGCGAGTAGACCATTGTAGAGCAAGGCTTAATCCCTCCTGACATGCCAACAGCTCAGCCTAGAGCGGTCCGGAACAATGCAAGATAGAACGACAAGCGGAGAAGATAATGTTGCCGTCATTATCACGTAGGATCATACCGGCTCCTGCTAATCCACCATCGGTATCAACGAACGACCCGTCAACATTCAGCTTCACGCGACCGGCCGGCGGGGCAGACCACTGGACTGTGGCTGCATGTTGCGTTGCTGTATTTATCATTGTAGAACTATACCCAATCGGCGGCAGCACCATCTTCCCTTTGATGATGTCAGTGGCTGGAAAATGATTGATGCATCGAAGAGATTCAGCATAGCTAATTAGAAATCTGCAGGAAGCTTCAATTGGAGGTGGTAGCTTATGGTGTACTATTTCATTACGTACATTCCAACTCCTCCATAGCACCATCAACACATGCATGCGATCATCTTCATTTAGCTTATACAAAAGATCAAAAGGCCACTCAGGGCCTGTATTCCTCACTAAAGCTAAGTCCGGCAATAGCCATTTTTCCTGCATGGCGTTCCACAAAGCAACAGCCAATGGGCATCTACAAAATGTATGGAACGTGTCCTCCGGTTCCATCGCACACAGCGGACAAAGGTTAGACACCTCAAGTTTCCGTGATTTTTTATTCACCCAAGTAGCCAGTGAATTTGTGACCAAACGCCATGCAAAGATACGCACCTTTGGTGGAGCAGGGCACCTCCATATAAGTGCCCAAACGGCACGTTGCCCGTCTGGTGCCCTACTCGATGCGACTGTATTCTGACGGTGAATCTCATCATATGATAGATGATAAGCACTCCGGACTATGAACGATCCAGAACGCTCAGGCGCCCAAGCGATAATATCTCTGTCCAACCGTGGCACCACCTTGATCTTCATAATTTCCGTGACATCTACTGACATGAAATGTTGATTAAGTAGTTGCACGTTCCAATTTCCTCGGTCGTCCAGGAGCTCGCTAACACGCCGAAGGCGGCAGCGCCCCTGGGGTGATATTGGCAACCTCGCAAGTGGATGTGGTATCCACTGGTCACGCCAAATACGTACAGAAGCACCATCACCAATGCGCCAAATTAGACCTTTCTTAAGAAGCTCAAGACCGTGGACAATAGACTGCCACGTCTGGGATGAGTTGCCCGAAAAGACCGTATCTTCCAGACGTCCCGCCGGGTAATATCTTGCTTTGAGCACGTGCGCACATAAACTGTCAGGGTAAGCAATAAGATGCCAAGCCTGTCTAGCCAGAAGTGCCTGATTGAAGAGTCTGAAATCACAGAACCCCATGCCGCCTTGCACTTTCGGTTTAATCAATGTATCCCATGCACGCCAATGTGTCTTCCTCTTCCCCTCCTTGGCCCCCCACCAAAAATTGCGTACCATGCGAGTAAGATCATCACAAACACTTCGGGGCAAACGGAAAACCCCCATGATATATGTAGGAAGGGACTGTGCAACCGCTTTAATGAGAATTTCTTTGCCCCCTTGTGACGCCGCTTCTCCCCACTGTAAGATACGCTTAGTAAGTTGCTCTTGTAGATTTTGAAACTTGCCCTTCGACATTCTACCAGATGGTGTGGGGAGACCGAGATACTTATCGTCGAATCCCACCGTCTGAGCCTGCAAGGTATGCACAACCTCATGCTTGTCGTTGTCACCACAACATGGGCCAAATAAAATAGAACATTTTGCCGGGTTAATGAATTGTCCTGTGGTGTGCTCATAAATAGCCAGTGCATCTCCCACCTGGGTAGCTTCTTCCTGAGTAGCACGGAAGAACATTAATGTGTCGTCTGCGAATAGGAGGTGAGAGATACCTGGCGCCCTTGGACACACATGAATAGGAGAAATCCTTCCTTGTCTGACCTTCTGTTTCAAAATAGCATCAAGTCCATCAGCTACGAACAAAAACAAAAACGGGGATAGAGGGTCACCCTGCCGAAGTCCACGCGACGGTGCGAACGAATCTGAGAGGGCTCCATTTAGTTTAATGGTATATCTCACCGAGGTCACACACGCCATAATCCACTGTATCGACCGGTGATGAAAACCCAACTGTTGCATCATTCGCTCCAGGAAATTCTAGTCTACCCTGTCATATGCCTTTGATAGGTCCAGCTTGTAAGCACAAAAACTATTCTCCTGATTCCTTTCCTGTTTGATTTTATGCATACACTCAAAAGCTATGAAAGCATTATCTGTAATAAGTCTACCAGGGACGGAGGCGCTCTGCTCAGGAGCAACAATAACATCAAGGAGAGGTCTCAAACGATTTACCAGACACTTGGAGATGACCTTGTAAACTACGTTACATAGACTGATTGGTCTGAACTTATTTAGCTTCTTTGGATTCGCAACCTTAGGAATAAGCACAATAGTAGTTGAGTTTACCTCATCCGGCATGTGTCCAGTCTCAAAGAACAACCTGACAGCCACCATTACATCCTCTTTCATTAAAGCCCAATTCCGCTGAAAAAATCGAGCTGGAAATCCATCTGGACCCGGGGCTTTTAGTGGCCCAATCTAGAACAACGCATCGCCTATTTCCTTATCTGTGAATGGAGCACAAAGAGCAGTATTCATATCATCTGTTATTTTAGCTTGGAATAGATTCACTACCTCTTCTGGGTTGACGTTCGGATCAGCTGTAAATACTTGCATAAAATGGGTACGGGCCATATCCAACATCACGTTCTTATTAGTTTGCCAAACATCATTAGCATCCAATAATCCTCGTACTGCATTCTTTCTTGCTCGCCACACCGCTTTTCTGTGAAAAAACTTAGTGTTCATGTCCCCCTCCTTGAGCCAAGCAATGCGCGAGCGCTGTAACCACAACATCTCCTCCCTGAATAAAAGTTCATTCATTTCGTCCATGTGCTTCCTAATATCTGCCCTGTCCGCATTCATAAGCATCAGTTCCTCCAATCTTGATCTAGATTTCTCAAGTTGTCTTGTAACATTCCCAAATTTTTTATTACTCCAAGTATGCAACTTACCCATCACCTGGCCGAGAGCCTTTTGAACATCACTTAAGTTTCTTTTAGTTCCTGCTGCACCCCATGCTTCCGCCACTACCTCATTAAGAGCATGATCTCTTTCCCACATCAATTCATAACGGCGACATCGGCCCGGCCGAGGGGCCGTATCCAAAATACATGAGACCAACACTGGACAATGGTCTGACGCCGGTGAGACCAGGTGACGTACAACAGCATCAGCAAACATATCCCTCCAAGTATTAGTGGCCACTGCTTTGTCCAATCTCACCTGACCATTGGCTCTACCACCCCGCCTATTATCATAGGTAAAGGGATAACCCATGAAGCCCATATCAATCAGCCCACATGTTTCCAAAGCATCTCCGAAACTCAACATCTGACCCGGTGCCCTTGGTGTTTCTGACATGTGTTCATAATCCCACATAGCTTCATTAAAGTCGCCAACTAACATCCATGGAAGTGTACTGTGTCTTGACAACCTCCTCAAAGAGTCCCACATAAAATGTCCATTTTCCACTCGTGGCTCACCATACACAAAGGTGACACGCCACAAAGGATCATCAGGTGACAAGCGGACATAAGCATCAATCCATCTATTATTAGCCTCTTGAACAACCAGGGATACAGACTCGTGCCAAAATAAAGCTAGACCACCACTACGACCATCACTACTAACTCCTTCAAAACCAGCTAAGCCTAAACGATTACGAAGACGATACATCTTTTCTTTTGGTTGTCTAGTTTCACACAGAAAGACCACTTTCGGGGAATGAGCACCCACAAGTGCTACAAGATCACGAACTGTGCGAAGGTTCCCCGCCCCTCGACAGTTCCAACTTAAGCAATTCATTGCTTATGACGGGGCGCCAAAGGCCCCGTCAGATCGCTGGCGGCCCCTAGGCCAGCTACCTCCATGTCCACCTCACTCCCTTTGCTGGTTACTTCCTCCTCTTGCTGTTGACCTTCAGTTTTCCCTTTCTTCAGACTACCTCCTGTCGGAACATCAACGAACGGCACCATAGCTTTGTCAAGTTGCGCATCCTGTCCATAACCAAACAATCCTGCAACATGACGTTTTCCCAAGATGGAATCATTGCATACCATCAAGTCCACCGCTGTACCAAAAGATTTATCCAAAAAATCAACACCCCGTAATGTTGGATTCATGACATCCGAAGTAGGTTCTTTTTCCTTGATAACTAGAGTGCCTGGCTTCCTTGCTGCCACAACTTTCTTACCAGTACTTCTCTTCTTGTGAGATTTGGGTTGTAGTTCAGTCTGTTTGTACATAGCTTTTGCTTAAAAATGAATCTTTATCTGGTGAGATTGACTGCACTCTGGTTTCTCTTTGGCCAGCCTCAGACGGAGCGCCTCCACCTCATCTGCAAGCTGAATAACAGCCGCCGTCTCACCTGATCCTTCTCTGTTCTCAAACCCATCATGGGCATCAACCCTATCTGGTATAAATGGATTATGTCTAGACTCACTTCTCGCTGAAGAAGAAGCGGATTGCCGTGTAGTAGAACCAGCACGGCCCAAGGAAAAGTCCAATACACGGCGCGCCCTTGGCTGGCCCGGCGACGCTGTATATGCTGGTCTTTGCTCATACTTCTTAAACGGGGAACAACGGAGCGTGGAATCGTAGGCTTTAGATGGCAGCCCAAGCCTCTTCTTCTCACACACATCTTCATCATGGCCTAGAAAACCACAGAAGAAACAGAAGTGTGGTACACGCTCATACTTCAGTTTAAAAGTAGATCGTTTTGTTACTCCTCTTATCATAAACAATGAATACGTCGGCTGTCGTGGTTGTCAAAAAACTGTCCCATGTCAGATCGTCTTGCATGATTCTTCCACACCGGTCTTTTTCTTCATCCGGCTAATCGCAAACTTCTCGAAACCCTAGGAACAGATCCCTCCAAGAACTCAACACCATCGTGCGCTGCCCCATGGTGGGCGCCAACTGTCGTGGAATTGTCACGTTAGATGTCCTTAGTGTCAGGACTTAGTTGCGAGGCCAACGCATCCATGTGGTAGCTTGAGAGGGGTTGAGCGGAATCGAGAGACGCAACACAAGACAGGGATTTAGACAACTTCGGGCCCCGGGAAACATCATCCGGTAAGAACCCTGCATGCTGTTTGAGGCTAGGTCTCATTATCATCACGAGGGAGACGCCGTAAACCGGCTCTTTGTGTCTAGCCCTAGAGATTGTTTCTTGCTTGTTGCTTCTCCCTCTTTGAGGAGCCCTGCCCCTCCTTATATATGTTGAAGGGGCCGGCCTACATGTAGAGTCCTAGTAGGATTAGGATTACTCTATTACAAGTGGAGTCCTAGTCTTGCTTCCTTTGTAGGAGAATAGTCCTTACGCTTTCCTCATAAACCGGCCCACCATTAAACGTGAACCAGCCTTCTAGGCCTTGGGTCTTGTCATCCGTCTGTACCGCACGCCGGATCACCAGTGAGTCATAATAACCAGGTGGGTTGCTTGTAAACCGCCAGGTCAGGGCGGGTCACCAGTGAATCGCCAAGTGTCAGCGAGATCTCAAATAAACCGCCAAGTCTGGCCGGATTATACTTCCGATCGGTTTACGCCACGGGGTATATCCCCGACAGACGGCAAGGGCAGGCGCGGCACGGGGAGGCGAGCAGGCTGGAGCGAGCAGCAGCAGCAGCAGATTCAGTGTCGGGGCATGATGGGTGCGATGCGGGCTTACAGGGCGCGGGCGCCGGCGGGGAAGCAAGCGGTGACGGGGAGGAGCAGGTCGGCGCGGCCCTGGGGAGGAGCATGGCAGCGGCGGGCGTGGGCGAGCGTGCGCGGGGGAGCGGAACGGTGCGCGCGTGTGCGCGCGCGGCCATGGGCGCGGGGGAGCGGAACAGTGCGCGCGTGTGCGCGCGCGGCCATGGGCGCGGGCGTGAGGGAGCACGGACGGCGCGGTGAGCGAGCGAGGGGGGAGAGAGGAGGGCGCGGGGGATGCTCATGGCGTGGAGTAGGGTTCGGGGCAGCGGGGGTCGAGGGGGGGGGACGGGGACGAGCACGGAGAGGATGCAGGCCGACGGGGGAGTCCGGTGTGGCGGCGGGGCTCGTTCCCCTCGATCCGATCTGGATCGAGGAGGAGGGGGAGAGCGAGTGGGGGCGAGTGGGTAGTTGGGTCGATTAGGGTTTCGGGGCGTGGGGTTATGGGGAGTGTGGGGGCCGTAGCTGGGCCGGTGGGTTGCGGCCTGGTGGGCCGAAGCCCAAGGGGCCGGGGGCTTTCTCCCTTTTTTTGTTTTGTTTCGATTTTTGTTTTTGTAGTTTCTTTTCTTTTTTATTTACTTTCTTTTCTGTTTTAAATCATTTTAAACAATTTAGCCATTTTATAAAAATGTGTTTGCTGCACCATAATTACCCTTGTAATATTTGGCAACCACCGAACATTTTTGTTTCAATTTTTTAAAACCTTTTGTTGTTTGCCTGATTTTTAAATTGAATTCAAATCGGTTTCGAACTAATGCAAGATTAGCCACAGTAATCAAGGTGACGTGGCATCATTAGCGGAGGGTTACTGTAGCGTAACTATCCGGACGTCACTATTCTCCTCCACTACAAGAAATCTCGTCCCGAGATTTAAGAGGGGTGTAAGGGGGAAGTTCTGGTTACGAAGTCTAACGGATCTTCTCGTCTTTGGTTGCTCTCCTCGAAGAGGTCGATTCATAGCATTGATCTCTTCACTCCCATGCCTCAATGCACCATGATGAAATTGCTGTCCTTCCTTCAGGAGCTTCACCGGATTACGAAAGGATAAGGGGGGACTCTATAAGACCGGATTCTAACAAACTTGATCAACGGACGGTTAACTCAGGGGGGAAGCATAAGTATCTCTCGAATTGAAACTTAAGAATTTATCGAGAGCAAAGCAAGAAGGTACCATGAGAAGTTTCAAACAGATAGGCAATCGTTCGATGTCTGAAACAACATGCGAAATGGGTCCACAGCAACGATATTGAGTATTGCGTCTAATACCAGAATAGATCACTTGGGACGGTGGCCCGTGAATTACATACGAGGCCACACACAAGGAATAACCTTGGGAACAGGTGGTGTACAGGAGAGTCAGGCTTCGATCCTGTGGAACTATGGGTTATGGGCCCACCAGGTGTTTTTCTAATAGGAGCAGTGACATCTTGCACGATCATGATAGCAAGGCATGTCAGAGAGTACCATGTCAGTTATGTCGGCAACAACGTTGGTACCAAGGGCGAGGGACGAAGAGAACCATTTTCCTGCTCGTCGAAACGAGGCGGACCAATAGGTAAAGTTCTCTTCCATCGGTGGCTACCGGAATGTCATCAACAATAGTAACAGGGTTTTACTAACAGAGTTGTACACCGAGGTGTTTACATAAGCAGGAGAATATTACTGCTTAGATCTTATGGATCACAAGAAACGTTAAACCAACCAATGGAAAGGAAAATACGATTATCAGATTAAACTGAACAATGGAAAGGAAAATGTGTTTAAAACACATACTCCAAGGGTATATTCTTCCGAAGGACAAGCAGAGCATGATATCCATGACAGGATATAACATAGAATACCATTCAGGTAATGGGAGAGGAATTTCATGACATTACCCATACAATGGTGTTTGGATAATTGAGCAAGAAGCATTCAACATTGGCCTCCAAATGTTCTTGTTGAAAATCGGAGTACCATAGACATGCTTTGAGATAGCATTGACAGGGCCTTCAAGCAAAGGTCAGGCCTTGGATACACAAAGGATCCATCAGGAATAACTTGTAGAATAAGTCTTACGATTTCCCCATGGAAGAATGGATAACCTTACTGAAAGGAATCTATAACAATAGGGCCTCCGGCCAGGTGTGTTAGGCATGACATCACCTTATCGGTTTAAAGGCCAATGTTATAACTCTTGGGAATATGTCCCAACCATCATATTTGATCGAGATCCAGTTCCGATGGGTGTGAGGATACCTCAGACTCGGGATGAGAAAAAGAGGTGCAACACATTGACGGGATGGCTTTGCAAGATTCTCAAGAAATGAACTATGAAGGCAAGTCCCGAATCATGAGTTCACCATTTAACCAAGGAGAGGATGAATGGGTGGCTGATGAACTCAGCGACAATTCATTGAGATTTCCAAAAGATGGATCTCCACAATTAGGTGAACAAGGGGATGACAATTGCCAGATAAAATGATACAATGAGGTATGCTCGAGGAAACATACCCATTTAAACATTGGTTGAAAGGTGCACCCTAAATATGGGTTGGGTCGCACGAACAATGTTAAGATGGTGACTTAATGAACAAAAGAATTAGAATGAAACTATCGATCATTCACTTCAAGCAATAGGGTTGCTAGAAGTTTTGAATTCACACCTCAAAGTTCAATTGTCGGTATTCCGATTAGAATTAACACGGGGACCAAGAATGAACGGAGATGGCGAGAAGTATACTATAACAAGAATCCTTAAGAGGTGGGGCATTCCCATGACATTCTCGACATAACAGATGGTAATACTCCAAGGTAGAACACAACATAAGCTGGATGGCAAGGAACCCAAGGTATAATACAAAACACGAACAAGTTTGTGTTGGAGGGAAGGCAGTAATGTTGTCGATGATAACACACATCATCGAGGGGCAAGGATGGTATGGCTCATCATGAATTCGATGGGTATCTTGGAAGAGCTAAATATTTTTATGATGTTTAAGACACATTTGTCGAGAGATTTCATGAAGATGTAATAGATCGGCGATGACATCAAGTCAAAGGAATGATGAAGCGAAAGGTTATTGGAACCACGGATACGACACAAACTCAAATCCAAATTCGTTGTTCAAGGCGAAATGATATGACGAGGAAGATGGACGTAAGCTTAGATCATCGTCGAAAATTTTGCTACGGGAAGACGGAACAGGTAGCACAGTTAAAGTTTAGCACAATATGATATAGCCGATCAGGCTAGGAATTATGTGATGAAGTATAAAACTCCTCAACCACAAAGTACTAGGAGTACTGAATCACAGGGGTGATTTGTCACTAATCGCTGTTCTCGGTTGACGACAACCCAGAACCCGTGGAGTGACTATGACGGGGAAAGGCACTACATCATCGGAAATGCATAAGATGTAGTGCAATCGGTCGATATCCTCGAGATACTAGGGGGTAATACTCGAAGGTAGATCAAAATAGAGGTTGGGCAGGTGTATTGATCTGCAGAAGGCAAGTACTTTAACTTGCCAGAGAAATAGAATCAAAGGAGAATCAATAACGGTCGGAACAACGGCTGCAAAGGACCAAACATAGATACAAGATGAACCTATAACAAGGGGAATATTATTATCACAAGGAGCTCCCATTAAAAGATCTACATCGTGTCCATGGGCATGAACACCAAGTTCAAGGTCGACTCCCACTTCTCCAATGCATAACCTTTCATTCACTTCTCATTTTCAAAGAAGTTGTAATGTTGAAATTTTATCTAGCAAAATACCAGAAGAGTATGACTCATGAAAACTATTGAGTTCACACATATTAAGGAAGGCATAGGCTCAATCCGTCGGGGCTTCTTCGAAACATATACCACAAGTTTCAAGAGTAAATATCACAAGCTCGAAAGTAGAGCAAGGTTGAGAAAGTAGATGATACAATTTATGAAAGGCATTTTGTATCCGGGGTAAGGCTCGCAAGGTTATTGAATATGGAGGACGTTGTCTGATAAAATCCATTAAAGGATCTACCGGTCCATAACAGAGCTGATGTGAGCATCGGCACACAACCAGAGGAAGTAACAATGCAAAGTCATTGGATTATAGAAACAACAGACTAATCCAGAGCTCAAATGCAAAGGAATTATGATTTTCAAATCAAGGGATCAGAAGCAATGTTCTGATTAGGGATGGATAAGTTGAATAGCCTTAGGGGTACAATCGACGACAATTGGATTGGTTGAGAACCAGCTCATGTTTACATTGACGTCTGAGCCGGAAAGATAATTTAAAAGGATCAACTGATGATTGCGTGCATTCGCACTCATGTTGAATCAAAAGGATCAAAATAATGGTGCCTAAGGATACTAACGAATATTGCCAGACATATGGAAAGCATCCATCATGCAAGCAGACAAGTATTGTAGAGCAATAAGCTACTAAGGATTTTTGGAGGATCGAATAGTATTTTGAAGACCATTGTGAAACACATGAACAACTGGGGGATGAGCGGATACTCGATAAGTGCGAGAAATTATCCGTAGGGGTATTCAGGTGGCAAAGAATTGCAAGGCAGTAGGCACAAAGTATTCTCGGGGTACCTTGTAATAACAAGATCGACTCGGATTAAAAGTAAGAATGACATGTGTAAGTATTTATCCATAGGGACATTTCGATGGTAGGGAATTGCAAAAGCAACAGGCACAAGGTCTTGAGAGAATATCGGAGAGTATTGTCAGAATCTTCTGTTGAAGCTGTTGATCATCCGTAATTAAAGGGCTCCCCGGCAGGAAGTGGTAACGAGAACCTAGAGTTAGATTTTAGCCAAATCATTTAACCCGAATAGAAGAGATGTCAGAGTCCTAGAGTATAGGTCAAGGAGTAAAAGATCCTACTACCACCCGATGGCAACGTGTGCCCGTAAGACACACAACCATGTTAGTAAAAGTTTTGCAATGTCTAGACTCGACTTCGGCCAAGGAGTTGGAAAGGGGGATTCCTACAGGCAGTCGGCTCTGATACCAACTTATGACGCCCCCCATTCAATCGTACACTAATCATACAAGCAAATGTGTACAATCAAGATCAGGGACTCACGGGAAGATATCACAACACAACTCTACAAATAAAAGTAAGTCATACAAGCATCATAATACAAGCCAGGGGCCTCGAGGGCTCGAATACAAGTGCTCGATCATAGACGAGTTAGCGGAAGCAACAATATCTGAGTACAGACATAAGTTAAACAAGTTGCCATAAGATGGCTAACACAAACGGGGATACAGATCGAACGAGGCGCAGG
Source organism: Aegilops umbellulata (assembly GCA_032464435.1). Classification (NCBI taxonomy): domain Eukaryota; kingdom Viridiplantae; phylum Streptophyta; class Magnoliopsida; order Poales; family Poaceae; genus Aegilops; species Aegilops umbellulata. Next base: position 267,664,522 of record CP136059.1, on the reverse strand, counting down.
CCTCCTGCCTCGGATCCTCCTAACTACTCCTGGTCGTTGCAGCGGGCTACACGTAGTAGTAGGCACCTCCAGTGTAGTAGGAGTCATCGTCGATGGTGGCGTCTGGATCCTGGGCTCCATCGTCTGGTCGCAGCAATTGGGTAGAGAAAGGGGAAAAGGGGAAACAAGGCAACCGTGAGTACTCATCCAAAGTACTCACAAGCAAGGAGCTACACTACATATGCATGGATATATGTGTAAAGGGCCATATCAGTGGACTGAACTGCAGAAAGCCAGAATAAGAGGGGGATAACTAATCATGTCGAAGACTACGCTTCTGGCAGCCTCCGTCTTGCAGCATGTAGAAGAGAGTAGACTGAAGTCCTCCAAGTAGCATCGCATAGCATAATCCTACCCGGCAATCCCCTCCTCGATGCCCTGTTAGAGAGCGATCACCGGGTTGTATCTGGCACTTGGAAGGGTGTGTTTTAATAAGTTTGCGGTTCTAGTTGTCATAAGGTCAAGGTACAACTCCAAGTCGTCCTGTTACCGAAGATCACGGCTATTCGAATAGATTAACTTCCCTGCAGGGGTGCACCACATAACCCAACACACTTGATCCCATTTGGCCGGACACACTTTTCGGGGTCATGCCCGGCCGCGGAAGATCAACACGTCGCAGCCCTACCTAGGCACAACAGAGAGGTCAGCACGCAGGTCTAAACCTAAGCGCACAGGGGTCCGGGTCCATCGCCCTTAGCACACCTGCACATTGCGTACGCAGCCGGAAGCAGACCTAGCCCCCTTAATACAAGCGCGAGCTTACGGTCCAATGCAGCGTGCGCCGCTCAGTCGCTGACGTCACGAAGGCTTCGGATGATACCACAATGCCGAGTGCCCATATCTTTCCCGCGTAGTTGGTTAGTGCGTATAGGCCAGTAGCCAGACTCAGATCAAACACCAAGATCTCGTTAAGCGTGTTATGTATCCATGAACGCCGAACAGGGCCAGGTCCGCCTCTCTCCTAGGTGGTCTCAACCTGCCTTGTCGCTCCGCCTCAAGGATCCACTCGTGGGTACTCCTACGAGCCGACCCGTCTTTTGTCACCACATGTATCATGTATAAAGTATATAGCATATACCTGTGATCACCTTCCGAGTGATCACGACCCGATAGTATAGCACAGTAGACGGACAAGAATGTAGGGCCACTGATGGAAAACTAGCATCCTATACTAGGCATGTAGGATTGCAGGTAAAGGTAACAACAGTAGTAGCAAAGACAGGCTATGCAGCAGAGTAGGATAACGGAAAGCAGTAACATGTTACACTACTCTAATGCAAGCAGTAGAGAGTAGAGTAGGCGATATCTGGTGATCAAGGGGGGGGCTTGCCTGGTTAATCTGGCAAGAGAGAGGGGTCGTCAACTCCGTAGTCGTACTGGGTAGCAGCGGCGTCGGTCTCGGTGTCTAGCGATAGAAGAGGGGGAAGAAACAATAAATATTAAGCAAACAGATGCATAGCGATGCATGACATGACAAGTATCGGTGCTATGGGTGCCCTAACGCGGTATGAGTTGATACCGGTGAAGGGGGGAAACATCCGGGAAAGTATCCCCGGTCTTTTGCGTTTTCGGGCAGAGGAGCCGGAGGGGAAAGTTGCAAGTTTGATATGTTAGGGGTGTGTGGCGGACGAACGGGCTGCGTATCCGGGTCCGTCTCGTCATTCTGAGCAACTATCATGTTGAAAATAATTTAATCCGAGTTACGGATTAAAAGATATGATTTTCTAAAGATTTTATTAATTTCTGAAATTTAATTAATTATTTAAATTAATTCGAAAATGGGTTAATGACATCAGCATGATGTCATGTTGACGACAGCCGTCAACAGAGTTGACTGGTCAACCTGACTAGTGGGTCCCACTGGTCAGAGACACATGTTAATCATCCAAATTTTAATTAATCTAATCAGAATTAATTAGGGGTGGGCCCCACTGTCATTGATTGATTAATGAACTAATAGTTAATTAGTGTAATCTAACTATGATTAATTAACTAACAGTTAATTAGGCTAATCTAATTATGATTAATTAACTTAATTAATTCCTTAATTAATTGATTAGTTTAATTATTATTTATTTATTTATTTATTTTTATTTTAATTTTGATTTTTTTTATTATTATTATTTAATTCCTTTTTCAGAAACGTTCTAGGCATGGGGGGCCACTATCATAGGCCCCAGGGGGCTAGCGGGCGCTGGCTATCGGGCGGTGGTGCGGGCGACGGGCGCCAGCCTGACTGGCTCCCGCCCGGTCCAGCCGCCGCACCGAACGGGGCAGCGCGCGCAGAACAGAGAGGGCGAGGCCCGGCGATGAGGAGTGAGGAAACGGCCGGTGCAGGGGGTCGCGGTCGACGGCGAGGTAGTGAGCAGTGGCAGCAGCAGAACGACATGGAAGGGGGCAGGGCGACGCGCGGGCGGCGCAACGCGAGCGAGCAGCGCCGCGCAAGAGCGAGGCGGGGCTCGGGCGCGCGTGCGCGGGGGCACGTCGGGAGCGGCGAGGTCATGGCGGCGCCAGCGGAGCCGCGGGAAGGACGGCAAGGGCAGGCGCGACACGGGGAGGCGAGCAGGCTGGAGCGAGCAGCAGCAGCAGAGTCAGTGGCGGGGCATGATGGGTGCGATGCGGGCTTACAGGGCGCGGGCGCCGGCGGGGAAGCGAGCGGTGACGGGGAGGAGCAGGTCGGCGCGGCCCTGGGGAGGAGCGTGGCAGCGGCGGGCGTGGGCGAGCGCGCGCGTGTGCGCGCGCGGCCATGGGCGCGGGCGTGCGGGAGCGCGGACGGCGCGGTGAGCGAGCGAGGGGGGAGAGGACGGGCGCGGGTGGTGCTCACGGTGCGAAGTAGGGTTCGGGACAGCGGGGGTCGAGAGGGGCGACGGGGACGAGCACGGAGAGGATGTAAGCCGGCGGGGGAGTCCAGCGTGGCGGCGTGGTCGTCGCGGCGGGGCTCGTTCCCCTCGATCCGATCTGGATCGAGGAGGAGGGGGAGAGCGAGTGGGTGGTTGGGTCGATTAGGGTTTCGGGGCGTGGGGTTATGGGGAGTGGGGTGGCCGCAGCTGGGCCGGTGGGTTGCGGCCTGGTGGGCCGAAGCCCAAGGGGTCGGGGGGCTTTCTCCCTTTTTTTTGTTTTGTTTTGATTTCTGTTTTTGTAGTTTCTTTTCCTTTTTATTTACTTTCTTTTCTGTTTTAAATCATTTTAAACCATTTAGCCATTTGATAAAAATGTGTTTGCTGCACCATAATTACCCTTGTAATATTTGGCAACCACCGAACATTTTTGTTTCAATTTTTGAAAACCTTTTGTTGTTTGCCTGATTTTTAAATTGAATTCAAATCGGTTTCGAACTAATGCGAGATTAGCCACAGTAATCGAGGTGACATGGCATAATTAGCGGAGGGTTACTGTAGCGTAACTATCCGGGCGTCACATGTAATGAACTCATTCTTTATTTATATTGGTGTTAAACCTACTGTGTTCGAACTTCTCTATGGTTTATAAACTATTTTATTAGCCATAGATTCATCAAAATAAGCAAACAACACACGCAAAACAGAATCTGTCAAAAACTGAACAGCCTGTAGTAATCTGTAACTAACGCAAACTTGTGAAACTCCAATTATTTTCGTGAACAGAAAGTTTCTGGAATTGGAATCAATATTTTACCAAAATAGGACGATCTAGAAAATTTGCTTATTGATCATCAGCAATTGGAATCAATATTTTATCAAGTTCTGGTGATTTTTAACAATTATTTTTGTGAACAGAAAGTTTCTGGAATTTTCAGCAAGATCAAATAACTATCATCCAAGAAGATCATATAGGTTAAACTTGGCACAAACACTAATTAAAACATAAAAAAACATCTAACCAGAGGTTAGATCAAATATTTATTACTAAACATAAGCAAAAAACTAAAAATAAAATTGGGTTGCCTCCCAACAAGCGCTATCGTTTAACGCCCCTAGCTAGGCATAATAGCAAGGATAGATCTAGGTATTGCCATCTTTCGTAGGCAATCCATAAGTGGCTCTCATAGTAGATTCATAAGGCAATTTTATTTTATTTCTAGGGAAGTGTTCCATGCCTTTACTTAACGGAAATTGGAATCTAGTATTCCCTTCCTTCATATCAATAATTGCACCAATCGTTTTAAGGAAAGGTCTACAGAGAATAATAGGACATGAAGGATTGCAAACTATATCAAGAACAATAAAATCTACGGCCACATAATTCCTATTTGCAACAATAAGAACATAATTAATTCTTCCCATAGGTTTCTTAATGGTGGAATCCGCAAGGTGCAAGTTTAGAGAGCAATCATCAAAATCACGGAAAGCTAGCAAATCGCACAAAGTTTTGGGATCGTGGAAACACTAGCACCCAAATCACACAAAACATAGCATTCATGATTTTTAATTTTAATTTTAATAGTAGGTTCCCACTCATCATAAAGTTTTCTAGGGATAGAAACTTCCAACTCAAGCTTTTCTTCATAAGATTGCATCAACGATATGTTTGGTAAAGGCTTTATTGTGACTATAAGCATGAGGAGAATTTAGCACGGGTTGCAACAAGGAAATACAATCTATCAAAGAGCAATTGTCATAATTAAATTCCTTGAAATCCAAAATAGTGGGTTCATTGAGATCTAAAGTTTTAACTTCTTCAATCTCGCTTTTATCAATTTTAGCATCAACATCTAAAAACTCTGAATTTTTGGAACGCCTTCTAGGTATATGTGGATCATATTCAGTCCCTTCATTATCAGGATTCATATTTCTCAACAAAGATTTAATAGGGGACACATCAATAACTTTTAGATCTTCATTTTTATCATCATAGAAATTAGAAGAACACGCTTTCACAAAGCAATCTTTCTTAGCACGCATCCTAGCGGTTCTTTCTTTGCACTCATCAATGGAAATTCTCATGGCTTTGAGAGACTCATTGATATCATGCTTAGGAGGAATAGATCTAAGTTTCAAAGAAACAACATCAAGAGAAATTATATCAACGTTCCTAGCCAATTCATCAATCTTAGGCGACTTTTCTTCAAGCAAAGCATTGAAATTCTTTTGCGAATTCATAAATTCTTTAACACTAGTCTCAAATTCAGAGGGTATCTTATTAAAATTTCCATAAGAATTGTTGTAGGAATTACCATAATTGTTAGAGGGATTACTAGGATACGGCATAGGATTAAAGTTTCCTCTATACGCGTTGTTACCAAAATTATTCCTACCAACAAAATTCACAGCCATAGATTCATTATTATTCTCAATCAATGTAGACAAAGGCATATCATTAGGATCACAAGAAACACTTTTATTAGCAAATAATTTCATAAGTTCATCCATCTTTCCACTCAAAATATTAACTTCTTCTATCGCATGCACTTTTTTATTAGTGGATCTTTCGGTTTGCCATTGAGAATAATTAACCATAATATTATCTAGGAGTTTAGTAGCTTCTCCTAAAGTGATTTCCATAAAAGTGCCTCCCGCGGCCGAATCTAAAAGATTTCTAGAAGCAAAATTCAAACCGGCATAGAAATTTTGTATAATCATCCACAAATTCAAACCATGTGTAGGGCAATTACGTATCATTCATTTCATCCTCTCCCAAGCTTGTGCAACATGTTCATGATCAAGTTGCTTAAAACTCATAATATCGTTTCTAAGAGAGATAATCTTAGCGGGAGGAAAATACATAGAGATAAAATCATCTTTACACTTATTTCAAGAATCAATACTATTTTTAGGCAAAGACGCAAACCAAGCTTTAGCACGATCTCTAAGCGAAAAAGGAAATAACTTCAATTTAACAATATCATTGTCCACATTTTTCTTGTTTTGCATATCACGCAAATCAACGAAGCTATTTAGATGGGTAGCATCATCTTCACTAGGAAGGCCTGCGAATTGATCTTTCATGACAAGATTTAATAAAGCAGTATTGATTTCACACAATTTCAATATCGGTAACAGGAGCAATCGGAGTGCTAAGAAAATCATTGTTGTTGGTATTGGTAAAGTCACACAATTTAGTATTATCTTGAGCCATCGTGACAAGCAAGCAATCCAACACACGAGCAGACAAGAAGCAAACGAAAAAGAGGCGAACGGAAAAGAAAGGGCGAATAAAACGGCAAGGGTGAAGTGGGGGAGAGGAAAACGAGAGGCAAATGGAAATAATGTAATGCGGGAGATAAGGGTTTTTGATGGGTACTTGGTATGTTGACTTTTGCGTAGACTCCCCGGCAACGGAGCCAGAAATCCTTATTGCTACCTCTTGAGCACTGTGTTGGTTTTCCGTTGAAGAGGAAAGGGTGATGCAGTAAAGCAGCGTAAGTATTTCCCTCAGTTTTTGAGAACCAAGGCATCAATCCAGTAGGAGACCACGCACGAGTCCCTCACACCTACACAAACAAATAAATCCTCGCAACCAACGCGATAAAGGGGTTGTCAATCCCTTCACGGTCACTTACGAGAGTGAGATCTGATAGATATGATAAGATAATATTTTTGGTATTTTTATGATAAAGATGTAGAGTAAAATAAAAGGCAATAAAAATAACTAAGTGTTGAAAGATTAATATGATGGAGAATAGATCCGGGGGCCATAGGTTTCACTAGTGGCTTCTCTTGAGAGCATAAGTATGACAGTGGGTGAACAAATAACTGTTGAGCAATTGATAGAATTGAGCATAGTTATGAGAATATCTAGGTATGATCATGTATATATGCATCACGTCCGAGACAAGTAGACCGACTCCTGCCTGCATCTACTACTATTACTCCACACATCGACCACTATCCAGCATGCATCTCGAGTATTAAGTTCATAACAACAAAGTAACACTTCAAGTAAGATGACATGATGTAGAGGGATAAACTCATGCAATATGATATAAACCCCATCTTGTTATCCTCGATGGCAACAATACAATACGTGCCTTGTTGCCCCTACTGTCACTGGGAAAGGACACCGCAAGATTGAACCCAAAGCTAAGCACTTCTCCCATTGCAATAAAGAACAATCTAGTAGGCCAAACCAAACTGATAATTCGAAGAGACTTGCAAAGATAACGAATCATACATAAAACAATTCAGAGAAGAATCAAATATTGTTCATAGATAAACTTGATCATAAACCCACAATTCATCGGTCTCAACAAACACACCGCAAAATAAGATTACATTGATAGATCTCCACAAGAGAGGGGGAGAACATTGTATTGAGATCCAAAAAGAGAGAAAAAGCCATCTAGCTAATAACTATGGACCCGAAGGTCTGAGGTAAACTACTCACACATCATCGGAGAGGCTATGATGTTGATGTAGAAGCCCTTCGTGATCAATGCCCCCTCCGGCGAAGCTCCGAAAAAGGCCCCAAGATGGTATCTCACGGGTACAGAAGGTTGCGGCGGTGGAATTAGGTTTTTGGCTCTGTATATGGTATTTTGGGGGTACGTAGGTATATATAGGAGGAAGAAGTACGTCAGTGGAGCAACGTGGGGCCCACGAGGGTGGAGGGCGCGCCTGGGGGGGTAGGCGCGCCCCCCTACCTCGTGCCCTCCTGGTTGATGTCTTGACGTAGGGTCCAAGTCCTCTGGATCACGTTCGTTCCGAAAACCACGTTCCCGAAGGTTTCATTCCGTTTGGACTCCGTTTGATATTCTTTTTCTGTGAAACTCTGAAATAGGCAAAAAAAACAACAATTCTGGGCTGGGCCTACTATTAATAGGTTAGTCCCAAAAATAATATAAAAGTGAATAATAAAGCCCATTAATGTCCAAAACAGAATACTAATATAGTATGGAACAATAAAAAATTATAGATATGTTGGAGACGTATCAGGCGCCCCCCCCCCCCACCCTCGTGGTGGCCTCGGGACTCTTCTAGCCCATCTCCGATGCTCCATGGGCTTCTTCTGGTCCAAAAACAATCTCCGTTTAATTTCAGGTCAATTGGACTCCGATTGGTTTTCCTTTTCTGCGATACTCAAAGACAAGGAAAAAACAGAAACTGGCACTAGGCTCTAGGTTAATAGGTTAGTCCCAAAAATCATATAAAATACTCCCTCCGTCCCATAATATAAGAGCGCTTTTTACACTAATGTAGTGTCAAAAACGCTCTTATATTATGGGACGGAGGGAGTAGCATATAAATGCATATAAAACATCCTAGATGGATAATATAATAGCATGGAACAATCAAAAATTATAGATACGTTGGAGACGTATCAGCAATCAACTTGCGGATTCCCGCGGTGATATTGGGGTAATCTATGCATAGGGGTTGATGCATGTTTTTATTATCTTTTCTCCGATAGAAACTTTGGGGTCTCCTTGCAGTTCTTTGCATGGATTGAGTATTATGAATATGCATTTGCTTTGGTGTTATTTTGGTACGAACTCTAGGATTGATCGAATGGAAAGAATAGCTTTGTGTTATTTTAGTACGAACTCTTGAAAGGATCGAACAGAAAGAATAGCTTTGTGGTGGTTTCGTACCCTACAAACAATTTATATCTTTTGTTCTCCGCTAATAGGAACTCGAGAGTGATTCTTTATTGCACTTTGAGGGATGATCATATGATCCAACTATGTTAGCATTCCTGAGAGATTGCACTAGCGAAAGTACGGACCCTAAGCGCTGTTTTCAACCATTGCTGTTTTTATTTATTCAGATTATAAAAATATATTTCTACCATCCATACTACACTTGTATCACCATCTCTTCGCTGAACTAGTGTACCTATACAATTTTCCATTATATTGGGTGTGTTCGGGACACAAGAGATTTTGTATTTGGTTGCGGGGTCATTTGAGAGAGACCATCTTCATCATACACCTCTCACGGATTGATAAACCTTAGGTCATCCACTTGAGGTAAAATTGCTACTGTCCTACAATACTCTGCGCTTGGAGGCCCAACACGTGTCTACAAGAATAAAATTGCGTAGTAGACATCAAAGATCGTCGAAGGTGTTCTTTGACAGGCTTCATCTTTGGATCGACACGGAGTCTGTGCACAGCCAGTCCCCTAGGAACACCCGGCATGTCACAAGGCTTCCATGCGAAGATGTCCCGGTTCTCACGGAGGAACTGGATGAGCTTGCCTTCCTATTTGCTCTCAAGGGTGGTGGAGATGTTGGTTGGGGCGACATTTGGATCTTCGGGATGAACGTGCACTGGCTTCATCTCTCCGGACGACTGGAAAGCAGATTCCACAATCGGCTTTTTGGACTTCAGTAGATCACTCGAATCCACCACTTTCTTGTACTCATCTAACTCGGCCATCGCCATCTGCTCGTCAGCTATCTGGGAGCCCTTCTGAAGACATTCTTTAGCTAACTTCCGATTGCCTGTGATACTGATCACATCATTCGGCCCTAGCATCTTAAGTTTAAGATACACGTAACATGGATGGGCCATGAAACGTCCGTAGGCTGGCTTACCCAGGATGGCGTGGTAAGCTCTCCGGAAGTCTACCACTTCGAAAGTTAACCACTCTTTTCCGAAGTTCCGATTTTCACCGAATACGACGTCGAGGGCAATTTGTCCGAGTGACTTGGCCTTCTTCCCAGGGATTACCCCATGGAACTACATGCTGCTCTTATTAATCCGGGACATCGGAATGCCCATTGCCTCCAGAGTGTCGGCGTAAATAATGTCGAGCCCGTTGCCGCCGTCCATTAGGATTTTGCGCAATCGGGCTCCTCCAACGGCCGGGTCAACCACCAAAGCCTGCCGCCCGGGGGTCGGTATGTGGGATAGGTGATCCGATTGATCAAAGGTCACTGGCATCTTGGCCAAGTCGAGGTATTTGGTGGTAGTCGGAACCGCCATATTGACCTCTCGGTTTATGACCTTGAGGCGACTCTTGCTTTCGACGTCGGCGAAGATCATCAAGACTTTCTCGACGTTGGGGTACCCGAAAGCACCCTTACCTTCGCCGTTCCTTGGGGGGAGTGGCAGCCCGTTGCTCCTCCACGCGCGTCCCGCGCGCGAGCGCTGGGCACGTGTGTGCGCTCGAGCCCGCCCGCGAACACACCTCGCCAAAGCCTCAGTACCCTGGCCTTTTGGCGTCTTCATCCTCGCGCGACGCTCTCAAACGAGCTCACGGGCATGACGCAACGAGCTCACGGGCACGACGCCTCTGGAGGTTTCCTGATCCTACAGCTGTAGGGTGCCTCCTGAGGCTCAGCGACTTCTGAGTCTCCTCGCAGCAAGGCACGCTCTCGCGGTAGGGGAGTGTACCACAAGAGTAGCAAGCTAAAGGGCTGTTTGGTTTATGCCCCCAACTCACCCTACCAAAATATTGGTCATGCCAAATCCTTTGTATGTTGTTTGCTTTGTTGCCAAATATTTGGCTGCCAACGAGTCCCTCGTTCCTTCCTTCACAAATTCTGGCCAAAATTTTGGCCATCCCTGGGCGGTGGAATCCCACGCCAAATAATTGGCCAGCCAATATTGGCAGGGCATCTATGGGCAAGAAACAAACATACCCTAATTCACCCAACCACAATCAGCACGCGGGTATCGCAATGCAACATGAAAATGACAACATAATGGCGCAAGCGCCATAGTTCATTACATGCCTCGACAGGGCCTTCTACCTTTTTTTCAATGAAGGGGGAAGAAAGAAACAAAAGCAAGCCGCCCGACTACAACGGCTCTCGAGGCACGGCTCCAGCAGCGCTCGGGCTCAGTCGGAGTCCTCCTCCTACTTCACTAGGGAACAGCAACGACGCGGCTCGTCACCCTCCCTAGTTCGGGTCCGGCGACGCGGCGGCTCGTCGTAGTTGCCGTCCTGGTGCTCTCTCCGGAGGAAGAGCCACCGCTGCTGGAGGCGGCACGACCTTCGCCAAGGGCAAGCTCACCACCAGCTATGGCGCCACCCCTCCGACCGTCGTTGTCGTCACCATCGTCATCGTCGTTGTCGCTTTCTGGGCAACACCCCAAGCATCGGCCGTCTTCCACGAACGCCCTGACAAAGAGGGTCGCAACACCGTCGTACCTGAAGTGGAGGGTGCACCTCCCGTGCTGGCCCTGCGCGTTGGGCGAACGGCTGCCACCCGCGGTTCATGAACACGTTGCCAGCGGCGGTGACCTCGACCTCCACCCGTGAGGCCTTGCTACAGCAGTCATTGGCCTGCAGCCAGAGGCCGCCGGGCCCCCGGGCCAGCAGTGCGCCCGCGAAGAAGCGCGGAAGCTGGAACCAGATGCCCGCGGGCCTCTCTGACCACATGACGAACTCTGCAGACGCGTCGGCTGAGTAGGAGCGCGACCGCGATGGCCGAGCGATCGCCACGCGTCTCCCCCCATCGCCGGGCCCGCCCCGTCCACGGTAGCTCCCGCCGCGGGAGGGAGCACCACCGCGGCTGCCTGAGGCGACGTCGGCCTTCGAAGGGGTGCGCCCTTGCCCTTGAGGGTCCACCACTGGAGTGGCGATGTACTTGCCACGGCGTCCGCGGCCTCTCTTGGGTGGTGGCGAGCCTAGCCCCTCCTTGGGGGCCTTCCCCTTTTCCGCGGCGGAAAACTTCCTAGCTGGCGCCATGGACGCTTCGACAAGACAAGGGGCAAAGAGGAAGAAGGAGGAGCAAGCATCGAGAAGACTGAGATGAGCAGGGGGCTCCGCCCCCTCTCCCATTTATAGCCAGAGGGATGCCAACCGCCGGCCTCCCATGATTACAAGTAATGAAATGGTTTTTCTATATGCATCCGGCAGTTGTCAAGTCGGACGGTTGCCGAGGCAGCGTTGGGAAGTGGAGACACCCACGTCCCATCAAGCGCCATGTGTCGACTCGGCCCCCGGGTGATTGGGGCCCGCGGCGCTTCACCCATGCCTCTTGGCTTCGCCTCGAAGCCAAGTCTGAGCGCGCCTTGGGCCCGGGGGCTATTGTCGGCGTTCTGGGAACCAGGGTACCCAGACATGCCTACTTGTAGCCCACGGCATGGCTCCATCGATGGCTTGGCACAGCCCATCTTCAGCGCCGGCAAGACAAGACCCTCCCGAGGGGCCAAGCCTCACAAGGCATACGACACCAAGACCTCCGGAGGGGGCGGCCTCCCTAGACTGGCTCCCGAGGAGCAGAGATTCCTATGCAGGCGCCCACCTCATGAGGTTGAGGTGATGCAAGCCATGACGACTAAGGCTAGGCGGGCGCCAGCGGGCGCAGAGCAGCAGGTTTCCTCTTTGGTGCTAAGGAGGCAAGCGCGGGCGCGAGGTCCTGAGGGATCAGCCAAAATTTTCCATTCCCGTGCAACGAGACCAAGACCGCCAGGACGGCAGGACGGATGTCATCGCCGAGCCCACCACGGCATCATGAGCAGAAGCTTTGCAGGCGAAGACCACCTTTCGTCAGGATAACATGTACTACTTGTCCCCCTTCAAACTTGGCCACTGTGGGATCCCTTCCCGCCTTCATTTCAGAGGAAGAGGACCGAGGCCACTATAAATATAGCTTAGCCACCACCATAGGAGGAGATCGGGGATCCAACCTAAACCCTCGCTAGCTCACATCCACACAAGAACATGCCTCATGGGGTTGTTCTTCCCCTGTTCTGGTTCATCATCGGCCCCTCACAAGGATAATCCATCCCAAAGCAGGAGTAGGGTCTTACACCGCAAGGTGGCCTGAACCTGGGTAAACTGTCGTGTCCCTTTCCTTTCTCATTCATCGAGCTAAGCCGTGGGGCGACAAACTGGTTGGCTGGAGAGGTTGAGTTCTTCGCACACGCCCCAGAGTTCGAACCTTTCTTGGGTCAGCGGAGCCCTGAATCCGACACCTACCCATGGTGGTGATGGGCCGCATGTGGGTCCTTGACCTTACCTGTAATAGGTGACATCATCACTGCTCCTCCACCTGCAGATGCTCCTGGAGGTGGTGGTTGTAGGCGGCCGCGACCTGCGCCTCGAGGAACTGCTTCTCCCGCGCCATGTTTATGTGACGGACACGTGCCTCACAGATGGTCATGGTGCAATATATCGGCGACGGTTGTGCGGAGGAGGAGGGTCCGGTTCATCGTCGGCAACGTCTTTCATTGGCCCATCCCAGAGAGCTTTGGCGGGGGAGGGATCAAAGGTGGTTGTGGTGCGCAGAGGGATCGAAGGTGGGTGACTTCAGCTATGGCTGGGGCACCAGCTTTTGTAGCAATGTTGGGCGGCACATGGACAGACCGGTGGCGCCTGAGGAGACGACTCGACAACCGCGTGCCATCAATATGGGCGGTAGACGGGCGACCGTCCTGTTGTTTGAACGCGCGGTAGTCGCCTGCACAGGGAAGCGGCGGCGGCCGTCCTGTCGTTTGAATGCGCGGTAGTCACCTGCACAGGGAAGCGGCGTGGGCGGCGCTCTCTTGGCCAGCGTACCGCTTTAATGTCGGCGCCAGTGAGCAGCCGTGTCCGCTCTGGCCGGGCATGAATGCGGTCGCTGACGCTCTGGAGCGGCGCTAACCGAAAACGCGCGGGAGGGGGTGGTGGGCCAGAGCAGTCAGAAGCGGGTGTGGGATTGGTCTGGACTCCTGCAAAGCCCCTCACGTTTGTCTCGGTTTGCGGGAGAAATCGCGTCCGAACCGCTTCACGGACCGATACTGACCAGCGTTGAATGACTTCCGTTGTTCGGAAAGCGTGATCTAAATGCATGCGGGAGGTTTGAAGGTCGGCGTTGAAGATGGCGTTAGTCTAGAGATAGGTGCTCAAAGTTTCTGATGTTTGATTTTGATTAATCGAAGGATGAGCCCTTTTTGGCAATGGATAAATTTTATTAACGCAAAATGAAGCATCAAGCTCACGTGGATACAAACACAGTGAGCATACATCCAGACTCTTCACAAATAAGAACTTAGGATGCATAGAAGCAACAATAGTGCAGGCATTAAAATATACACCGACAACTAGCAAAGTCATACAGAATCAAATCTTTTTTCTAGAACATAGTACAATCTAAGTCACTTACATACACGAACATACACTCACTCTTTTAACTGCACACATGCACACCCTACCACTTTGAGTACCTTAAGATTGACGAAGTCACTACAAACGACTCGTAGTCGATGTGATCGTCTCCTCTGACCAAACGAATATCGTCGGAAAGCCTGAAATAAATCCAAAAAAACGTAAGCACCAATGTCAAATTTATGAGTTGAATCCAGCTGGGCTCAGGATAACACTCTACTCCTAACCATCCAACCATAAATTGGTTCGTAAAACTAATGCCATAAAAATCGTTGCTCATAAGTCAAATAACATGGTACACATACACCACAGCTCCCTTTACGTGTCCTGGGCACCCTCATCGTACACATTTGCATGCCTCGCTCGTACCGTGTGTGAATTACTACCCCGTACACTTGAAACGGCCGAAGGCTTAAGCTTCAAAGCTTGAGGAGTCCATTAATTAAGAGAAATATGAGCAGCGGATCGTTCGTTCCGTCCGGCCGGCGTGAGTTAGTAACGGCCGTGGTCGCAGTTCGGTGGTCACGCTCTCTGTTCATCTCTAACACTGGTCACGACGCGGTTCCGTTGCGGTCCCAGCATGGGCACCCACCGTGAGCGAGCGAGGCGCCGGTGCATCTTGCCCGGTGGTTGTTCAGGCCGAATCTCAGCCGGTTGGGATGCGTGTGCGTCGTCGCCGGCGGCGCCGCCAACACAGCACTTGTTCGGCCAGATCCAGCTCTTTTTTTCTTTGCTTAGGCTAGCCATAGTGGGGTAACTTAGGTAGTAACTTAACACATCTCAAGACAATATGTTACTGTAACACGGCGCTTCTCGAGGCAAGATGAGTCTATGAGCTAATAAATGAAGCAATATATGACACTACTTCTATGTTACTTTGCACTATGAAGGTAGTAACTTAGACTAGTGTCATATGCATGACACTAGTATAAGTTACTCCCCACTATGACCAGACTTATCCCTGACCCGCTCCGCTCGTGCAAGTGGGGATGACGTGGTCCCGTTCGACTCACCCAGGCTCAGCCCACACATGCACAGCTGCGCCCGTTGGGCGGCGGCAACCGCTAGTGGAGGACAAGTCAAAGGCCAGCTGAAGATGCTCCTCCTTTTTCGCTTCTAAAGGCCTGTTGGTTTCAAATAAATCATCAACTTATAAGTTGAAAATTGGAAAAAATGATTTATTTTGCCAAACAGACCCTATTTATAAGTCACCCCAATTTATAAGTCATAAGTTGCTCCACCTCAACTTAAAACTTATAAGTCACCCTTTTTGCATGGGTCCCACCACCTTTACATAAAAAAAACAGGATGAAAATGTATGATCAGGTGATTTATAACTTTATAAGTCATGTAACAAGCGTGACTTATAAGTCACTGGTTTTAAGAATGATGAGGAAACACACTCGTGACTTGTTGAAAACAAACAAGACCTAAGAATGATGAGGAAACGCACTAGGCGCACGGCCGGCCGGTGCACGCGTGATCGCTCACTGCCTGCACTCTCTTTCTTTTTATCCCAAAGCCTCGGGCTAACTTGGGCAACCAACTGATCGTTCCACAGATCACCCGCCTAGAGCAGCAGTCCACGCATGGTACACGTGAACAACCCAAAGCCGAAATGAATGGGGGCGAAAGGTGGGTGCAGCCGGGCCAATTCTGCGTCAGCACGTACCTGCCTGCCTGCCTGCCTGCCTAACGGCTCAGGCTCAGCCGCCGCAGGCAGGAGCGACCTCATCGCCTACGAGGCCTTAAAGTGCACTTGGTTCAAGCTCGACGTCCTGACGGTTACCTGCGCTATTTTCGAGGCGTAAGAGCATCTATAGCCGGACGCGTCAAACCTGTGTCATACGCCCGAGCGGGCCGCCCGATAACTGACCGGTCATAATTTTTTGACTTAAACAGGCGCCTTAAACAGGTCTCGAATGTCCAGGTTGACCGGCACATCTCATATCCAGTTTAAATATAGGATGGATATGGGGGCGTTCAGCCAAGCCCGTCACGTCGCACCCGGCTCATGCTGGCCCACCCGACCTCATATATATTCGTCCCTATCCGCTAGTCGGAGCAAACTCTAACCACTTCACTCAACTCCCCTTCACTCATCTCCGTCACCCGATCTCATTTCCGGCGGTTTCCGCCCTTCTCCTCATAGCAGGCAGCGGATCGGACTCCGACCAGTCTGGATCTCTCAACGTGGTGTCATCCCATGTGGGTTCGAGGAGGCAATGGCGTCTGCATTGCACTCCACCGCTCCCGGGAGGACAGCGTTCGGCCGACGGACGGATCCATCCGCCATGACGCCATGGCGTCGGCTCACCAGGCGCAAGGGTCCTCTGGTGTTGGATCATCGCGGTCCCGGCAACCAAAACACCTCTCCTTCCCCATCACCGGTCGGGCAGACTGTGAGTCCCACCGGGAATGGGCGGCCCGCCGTGGGAAGGAAAGGATAGGGGCCGCCGAGGCCCGTATCACGGCGGAAATGGCGGTGGCGGAGGCAGGTGATGCGGGGTGCGGGTGGCCGCAGAGGAGGAAGCCATCCGCGCCCGCATTATGAAGAAACTGCAGCGGAGAAACACGCGCGCCCTCGGCCAAGAGCAGAATCGGGGGTCCGTCCCATGGCCCGTCTGTTATCGAAGGAGAAGGAGGACAACGACAGCGAGGACAGCTCCGGGGACGAGCATATCCGGCTCGATCCGTACTACATCTTCGACATGTACTTTCGTGAGAAGGATGGCAAGGGCGCCGGAAAGGGTAAGGGCAGTTGTGGATGAACTCCACCATATCCAAACATATGCCAAAATTTTAGGCCAATTATATGTTTAGTTAGTAGTGATGGAGTAGCCGGACGATGTGTATGCATCGACGTAGTTGCATGAGTTTATATGGATTTAAGATATGATAATTGAATTGTTCGGATGTCAATTACATTATTTAAAGGCTGTTCGATTAGTACCCGCGGATGCGCCCGGACGCGTCCGCGTGCCATTGAGAGGTCGGATTTACCAAGTCCGGCTATAGATGCTCTAACCAACTAACTTGGATGTGATGAGGGATCAATGCCGTATCGAGGCGAGGACGAAGTTTCAGCGTTGACGACACAAGGTGTTAGTTACATTTGGTCGAGCCAGCTGCTGCCGATTGTTCTGCAATTCGATGCATAGTTTCTGTCGTTTCACTCAAATGCTGAATTTCCATCAGGAAATGCAACTAACAACTCGTCACTTACTACTGTCAGTAGATCATCCACTTGACACCATATGCGCGATTAAACCCCCTCTTCGACCCAGCGGCACTGCGGGTCGAGGGCCACATCTCGAGTCGAGATCCTGGCAGCAAAACACCCGCCGCTTGGATGTGGTCCGTCCGATTCACCGAAGGTGTGCAAACAGAGTACTCTACTCTATGTAGTTTGACAAAGAACTCAAGGAATCGATTGCACACTGCTTGCTATAATTGCTACCACTGCCTGCTCTGCAGCAATCTGAGCCCAGCCTGGCACAGTAGCTATTCAAGTGTGCTGATTGATTCCATGATCAATCGGTCGGCCTGGTCACCTCTCTATCTCTCTATCTCTCTTGGGATGCTTAAACTAAGCAAGCGCGATAGTCTGGTGCTTGGGATAAAAAGTAGTTTAACCGAGGCTAAGTCCTACTCCAACGCACGACCCAAAATGACGTATGGTTCGTCAGTTTGAGACAGGAAAACGGATAAGGCCAACCCCTTGCGGTCGTGCGACCATCGGTGTGCCCAACCGGCAATGCCGCATCCCAAATCGTCCGTGTTTTTCGTCTTCGATTTTGACCTAAAAAATCAAATAAATGTTGCAAATAATTCAAAAACATAAATATAGACATTAAAACGTCCACAGTTCGACACAGTTCTTAAGTAAACTAAAACCCAAAACATAAAATAAACTACATAAAGGTCCGTCGCTAGTTGCCGCCGCCATCTTCAGGAGCCGTCGTCCTACTCATCGTCGTCGCTGGTGAGGTCACCGTAGGGAGGCGGCTGCCAAAGGTGGGCAGGCGGCCCCTGTGAGACCTGAGGCGCCTGCACCACCTCCTCCCATGGCTCCTGCTCCTGCTCTGGTTACCACGGCGGCGTGGCTGACCATGGGCTGACACCCCCCGGGTCGGCCATCTCCAGCGCCGTGCACAACCAGCTCCACCGCTGGCCCACCACACGAGGCTTCCACGCGGCGATGGGTGGCTCCTCCAGCACCTTCTCCTTGACGGCCATGTCCAGCTCCAGAATGGCCACGTCGCCGGCCGCAGAGAGGTCCAGCATGGTTTTCAGGCCCTCCCATTTGCCACTCATCGTGGGTGTTCACGAAGTCCTCCATGACCCGCCTCATTAGATATGCCGCCTCCTCCTTGATCATGGGCGGAGGCAGTGGTGGGGACGGAGATGGCGTCGACATGATGCCTCGCACACGCCTATGGCCGCGCGTTTGGGGCGGGCTGTCAGCACGAGCCGGACGCGGGTGGCACGGGCACAGAGGACGACCAGCAAAAAAGGGTTGCTGCCACATGTCATGCTCATTGCGGAGCCACGTATCCCACAACGGTGAATCCATGGCGTACTTGGGGTCGTGGAGCAGATTTGGTGGCAGGCGGCCTCGGCGTCAGTTGATTCCGTCGCAATGAGCGTGGCCGCTCACCGGCACTGGTGGGATTGGCACGTGGTTCGCGGTGAGATGTTACTTGTTCGGTTGGTGGGCATCTTCCCACAGGAGCTGCGTCACCGGCACCGGCGTGGACGTATGGCCTATTGCGGTGGCCGGCCGCCGGTGGCACGATCTCAAAAGCAGAAGGAGGAGATGGTGTGGGCGGCGTGGACCTGCTGCCGAGGCGTCGACCAGAGGAGGAGTCGGCCTCGTGGTCGTGCTTCCCCTTGCTGATCCAATGTCAGCCCATGGCGCCGACTGGGAGGTAGGCGAGTGGGATGCGACGACGGCGGCTAGGGTTTGCTCGTGTCGGGGCTCGAGGAGGCAGGCCGACTAGGAAGTGCAAGCTGGGGAGTGGCCGGTCCACGGCTTCCACATTAAGAAGGACGACGACCCACCGGTTGGGTGGCTGACAGTCGGGGCTCGCCACACGTGCGCATTGATTTTGAGGGTGAAGGTAGGTGGAAGGCTGCCACGCGTCCTGGATGCGCACGTCAAGCAAGTTTGTGCCCGTCCGTTCGTCATTCGTATGGCCGCAAACCAGACGTGTGTTTGTGTCAGAAATGGGGAGAGGCGGACGACAAACGAGCAAAAAATACGGATGCGGCCGCGCGTTGGGTCGTGTCGTCTGTCCGTTTGGGCCCATACGGTCAAATTTTGTCTATTTGGGCCCAAAGAAACGAACGAGGACATAATGAGGTCGTGCGTAGGAGTTGGCCTAAGGCCAACTTCAATTCATGAGCCCAAATGGTCCGCCCGCGTCCGATTGGGGGTAAACAGACAAAGCAGGCCTTTCAACGCGTGGCCGCAAACGGACCGTCGTCTGCTTTCGACCCATTCCCGTCCCAACTTTGGGCCGAGTTTGTGGCCAAACGGACGCACGCGGACGCGAGCGGCACGTGCCCTTGTCCCGGCTTGGCCCGCCTGTCGGGCAGACACACCCCTCCCCTTTTCTCTTCTTCTACCTTCCTCCGCGCCCCGACATCGCCGCCGCCACCCTCCCTGGCCGCGTCATCTTCCACAAGGGTCGTCCCAACCAGCACCACGCCATGCCATAGCTGTCTTCGCACAGGCTTTCCGAAAAGCATTTGGCCAGCGTTCTCCTTGTTGCCGGTGGGAGAGAATCTATGGCCGTCGGCCTCACCCGTCGTCCCCAACCTCTTCCGGCCAGCCGTTCGTCGCCGCAGGGCGCCCTTGCTTTGCTACATATGAGGGGAGCAGGATGTGCACTATTCGGCCGCGCCTCCAGCACGCCCGTAAGGCGTTCGATGGATTGCTCACAAGGTACAATGGATAGTGGCGATGAGTTTTTCTTTCACAACTTCATTTTCTCATCGGATGATTCAGCCTCGGATGATGAAGAGCTTGTGGCTGCGTTGGTCGTGCATGAACATATTAGGAGGAAGCGGCCTCGGTACAGGGTATCAATCCCTGGCCATGCTTCGGCCTTGAACCACAATAGGGAGAAAGGCCACACCCTTCTCTATGCTGATTACTTTAAGGATGGTGCACTCTTCAGGCCACATCAATTTCATCGTTGATTCCGAATGAGAAGGCATGTGTTCAACCGTATTCGCGAGGGAGTGGTCGTGCATGACCCATACTTTGAGTGTAAAGAGGATGCCCTAGGCAAGCCTGGTTTCTCTTCATACCAGAAATGCACCCCGGCTATCCGCATGCTTGCATATGGAATTCCTGGTGATCTTGTGGATGCGTATGTTCGTATGAGTGAGTCCACATGTCTTCTCTCAATGTATAGTGTTTGGACGGCCGTGGTGGAAGTGTTCGGCCCTAAGTACCACAGAGAGCCGACTGTCGCTGATACATAGAGGTTGTTGGCGATCAATGCCGAGAGGGACTTTCTGGGCATGCTTGGTAGTATAGATTGTATCCACTGGAAGTGGAAGAACTGTCCATTTACTTGACATGGGCAGTACAAGGGGCACGTGAAAAGTGCCACTGTTATACTTGAAGCTGTGGCTTCACAAGATCTCTGGATATGACATTCTTTTTTCGGCATGGCTGGTTCTCAAAATGATATTAGTGATCTTCAGCGGTCTCCAGTGGTTGCAAGGCTTGCGGAAGGCCACTCTCCGAAGGTCATCTTTGAGGTCAATGGCCACCACTACAACAAGGATACCTAGCTGATGGCATCTATCCTCAGTGGTCCACTCTTGTGAAGACCGTACCCAATCCACAGGAGAGAAGAGACAGAGGTTTGCCAAATGAAGGAGAGTGCTAGGAAGGATGTGGAGTGTGCTTTCTGTGTGCTTCAGTCTCGGTAGGGTATCGTTCGTAACCCTGCATTGACATGGAGCACGAAGAAGCTTTGGGAGGTGATGACTGCTTGTGTGATCATGCACAACATGATTGTGGAGGATGAGCACGATGATAGCATCTACGACCAAGGGTTTGATTTTCAGGATGAAAATGTTGAGCCTGAGCATGCACCTCCTGCAACCTTTGAACAACTTGTTGAGTTTCATTGGGAATTGCGTGATTGGCATTACTCTTGTCTAGCTCCGGAATGACTTGGTTGAGCACATGTGAACTCACACTGGCAACTAGTAGATCTATCAGTTTAATTTCTTTTCTTGCAAATAAATTTCGATTGAGTTATAAGACCATTTGATATTGTTTTCTTTCGATTAGGTTGTAAGACTATTTTCGGACGTCATTGCAGGTGTCAATGGAGTTGCCATCCCCCCCCCCCCCCCCCCAAAGTTTTGAGAAACCAAAGTAAAGAAAGCATAGGTTTTTGAGAGCCGATCATAGCAGCAATGTCCTCAGATGTGATCTACCAATGCGCTCCCGTCATGTATAATATCGATTTTGACAAATATATGTTGAAACAGCATGATTCTGCCAGTAAAATGCTCCGCAATGCCGCATGCATCCTTCTGCTATTCTGATGTGGCTTTCAGGTTAAACGGCAGCCTCAGGTGAAGTCTCATTGAGGCTGTTCGGCAGCCCTTTTTTTGCTTACACGTTGCTCTCACTGGATTTTCAATACATTTCAACCTTCCCTTTAGGTTTGGTTGTTTGCACGTCCCTCTCACTGAATTTTCCTGTACCGGAAGGCGTCAGCGTCAGTGATGTGTGCCTAATACGATGGTGTGGATTGCTCACCACGGGACCTTACTGTGCATGGACATGCAATGACATACAGTGGGTCTGAGGCGAATTCTTGTCCTAATAATGGAGCGTCGCGTTCACCGGCGAAGTTCGGCTTAGTCTGTTGGGTCACCTTTTTTATCAAGTACAGGAGCACCAGCTGTGCATTTAGGTCATTGAAATCGGGAAATAAAAGCTGGTATCATAGGTGTCTGCCCACATCATGATTCCCAGCTTGTTCCGTGCTAATATAGGCATTCAGGTGCCATAAACGAATGATTGTATCAGGCCAACCAAGCAATAATAAAAACAGTTCACGAACGCTCCGAGTGATAATAAACGGTAAAGAGGACAGCTTGATCTTGTGCTGTACGGACCCACGCGGCAAGAGAGCCGGCGCCGGCGCCAAAGCTTTTTTTTTTTTGAGATGGGCGCCAAAGCTTTGGTGGCGAGGACGTTGCCGATGCCGTTGTGTTCTCCAATTATTGGGAGAGTGAAAAAAAAAATCTCCAGCCTGCTTTTTTGGTGGGAGAGAAATGAATAATCACTTGAGGACGTTAAAAAAATGCGTCCCCAACCGATTTCAGAAAGAAAAAAATCCCTCAAAAAATAAAGGCATCTCCAACTGCATCTATCCATGGAGGACAGGAGCTCTCCTTTGACTTGGCTTCCACTAGTGTTCGCCGAACTGAAAGTGATGCCTTTCGCCATCGGAGAGCCGGAGGGGAGGAATCGCGCGTCCATGGCCCCTTGCACGAGCGGGTCATTCAGTCAGTCATCAGGGATAGAAAAAAGAGAGAGAGAGAGACGCCGGAGCCGCAAAGTTACGGCGCGATCGAACGGCATGGTCGATCGCGTAAGCCGCACTGGCCCATGGGGGCTGTATGTGGGCTTTGTGTGGATCCTCTAACATTAAAAAGAAAAGTTAGAGAAGCTACATTACCCAAACTTGTTTTCTTTCAATTCGTATGATTAATGTTGAAATGATTTGCAAATTCCAAATCTACTCTATAATTTATAGTAATTACATACTACAAACAAATTGCTGATGAAAATAATTAATTTTAAATTATTTGTATCTACAGTAAATATCAACAATAAACAACCGGCTAACGGTCCCTAACTTTTTTTCTTCACTTTACGCTAGGTTAGCACTGTAGCATCGTGACTTTCCTTTGGTGGTAGTTAGGTACAGCCCTTTTCCCGACGCGCTAGCTCTTTTATGTGTTGGGCCGATTGATGCTCATGATCGGGACCATGCGTGAACAGAACTACGTGGTGACCACAACACAGAGCCATCGAGAGGTTACGAGATGGGGAGCTGTACGTACGTACTCCGACGCGAGAACGAATAGGGCGCGCGTGACCACACCACACGAGCTAGCTGCCCGCGCAACGACTCGTGGCGATCATGCGAGGTTGCTGACGAGCCAACGAATCACCCTCCGCCGGTTTTTCAAGCCATGGCAGAGTACATGAAATCCCAGTACGAGCAACTACCTACCGGGAGTGGAAAAGATCTTTTCTTTTCATTATGCGAGGTGTGCTAGCATAGCATCGATTGTTAAATAAAGCAACCAACATACTCTCCTCTAATATCATGCCCATCTGTTGTGATGCGTGCTCGTATTATTATTCATAATATCGAGCTCGGGGTTGGGCTGGGGGTCTACCAGCCTACCACGTCCGGATCGGAATAATCATTCATTCATACACTAGCATGGCATAACCGACCAGCTCTTGGGCCTACCCGTACCGTACCATTACCAAGTTGCTCTCCAATCCTTGTCCCCTCGGGGCATCTGGGGCTGCTACGCTCGTGCATGCAGCAGCACCCATGGCGAATGATACGTCGGCTGCGTGCGCTGCCGTTGCCGACTACTACGTCCCGTTTACTTACTACTGGTGCGCGGGCAGATCGATCGATCTCGATCGCACGTACGAGAGGACGGGCCACCATGCAGTCGCAACCAACCACAGCGTCGCATTCCTTGCTGCATGGCTTTCCGCTGCGAGATCTACCTATCTGACGCCTGACGGGCCTTGTGTAGCATTCATCTTGCCAGGGCCAGCGCCAGCATGTGGTGTCTGTTTTCCTTTTCGTGCATGTGGTGGATCCCGGCCGGGTCAGTGCATGCATGCATACACTGCAACTTTGTGGGTGATGGGCTGTAGTACTCCCTCCGTTCCTAAATAATTGTCTTTCTAAACATTTCAACAAATGACTACATACGGGGCAAAATGAGTGAATCTACACTTTAAAACATGTCTACATACATCCGTATGTTGTAGTCCATTTGAGATGGCTAGAAAGACAAATATTTAGGAACGGAGGGAGTAATAAACACTGCATGCAACGCAGGTACGAGTAGTATGCTCTGTTTGGCATGCAGACGTTCACACGGCGGTTAACAAACCGGTCATTTACTCTCATCAAAGCTCGATCAAGAGGGGCCCTGCGTGCACGGCCTGTAGTACGTACGTACTCCTGACTAAAAATAGATTTTTTAGAGACTAAAATTCCAAGCACCCCTGACTAAAGAGAGGCTAGAACTAGTCTTGAGGCTAAAATTTTTTAGTCATAGTAAACCTACTAAAATATGTATTAGCCCTCTCTCTCCTCATTTAATTCCTCTTCTTTAACACATGCGAGTTCTGGATTGAAGGGTTTGAAGAATAATAAATGCTCAATAACTTGATTTTAATCTTTTTAGTATTTGGATCCAAGCATGGGTGAGGCTAGCAATTTTTAGTCCCACTATTTTTAGCCACGGGACTAAAACGTATCCAAGCACCCTCTAAAGCACGGGGAGCAAATATGCCATGCAATTTAATTACATGGTCAATTCAGTAGTTTGATCGATCTATTTATGGCATGTTCAGCATGTCGACGTGCACGCAGCCGGTCCGCGTCTACGGGCGAGGCTGCAAGTAAACCTCCCCGCTGCCGCCGTGGCCGGTGCCGGTGCCGGGCACATGCAACTGTCCGGCCACGTCCCTCCCTGACCCCTGTGGCACCTGACCGGCTGACCCCACTGTCGCACTCACTGGTTCCCTGCGCCCGCCGGCCTGGCCCGTCCGCTCCGCCTCCGCGCCTGACCCGTCGATCTGGGCGCGCCATTGCCCACAGGTGAGATGCGCGTATACCGCTGCGACCACTACAGAGCTGAGCTGATGGTGCGTGCGTTCACCACGTTGTTTGCTTTTTCACCGGCGAATTCTTTCTTTCTATCAGAGTTTCGGTTCGCGGGGCTCGGCCGGAAAAGCAAAATAAAAGCTGACGGGGCCAGACGGACGACCGATCGAGGAGGTGCGGTGCTGGCTATGGCTATGTGCGCAACCAGCACTGATTCCGACCGGACAAGACGTCACTTGCCAATGCCATCCCTCCTCTGATTCCAGGGCCGGCCCTGTGTTTCGGGAGGCCCTAGGCGAACTCGACGATATGGGCCCCTATGTCCTAAGTTGTAAGACCATATATGTATGTGTGTGTGTTATATATAACTTATTAGGCGTAACTTTCAATCACACATTTTTACTTTAAAATTTGACTATAATAATTCAATGATTCCATCAAGAACAATAGTAACTAAATTCGAAATGACAATATCAACAACAATGATACTAAAAAGATCGCAAAATGTAATCCATGACATGTACATAGAATGACAAAAAATTAATTGATTGGATTAGAAAATTTTAAAATTTTGTGTATACTGAAATTGGAGGATGGATCATGGATGTATAGTTGAATACGTACATACTAAATAAAAAATAAATAAACTACTGAAGGTTTGAGGGATGGACAAGAACTGAGAAACATGGATGGAAACGTTCAAACGTACTCACTTGTAGAATTTCAGCGATTGGAGACGGCCGCGTTGTAGACTTCAAGACTTGCAGTCGGGTGTATGCTTGTATAGGTATTGTCATGGTGCCGCCTTGCCGGATGCCGGATGGCAGGGCTGCCGGACTGCCGCGCAGTGGCGGCGCTCACAGCTCCAGCGGGCAGCGGCGGCCGAGGCGAGGGCGACGCGGCAAGGCGCTGAGCGAGGAGGCCGATGGGCGTCACGGGCGACGAAAAACGAGCAGTCGTGTGCCTGGCAACTGGGGTGTGTCACAGTGCCTGACCCTTCGTGTTTGTTAATCGATCAAGGGTCGCTAGCTTGACGCTTTGTGTTTGCTAATCGATTAAGGGTCGCTAACTAGCCATCTGATGGGCCTTTTATTTCTTTTCTTTAATTCTTTTTATTTTTTTACATATTTTTTGCTGGGTTATAGTATATGTAAATACTCCATCATGGGCCCCTCCCTCGCCTGGGCCCTGGGCCGTCGCCCCGTCGCCCATACCCCAGGGCCGGCCCTGTGCCGCTCGGTCGACCGTCTGCATCGAATTGCCGAACAGCCGGTAATAAGCACTCACCTGAAGACTGCTCGCCGTCCCCGGCAGCAGCTGGCCCGACCAAATTCCGTCGTCAACGTTGAAACTTCGTGGCCGCCTCGATAACGCCGTTGATTCCTCACTAGTAAAAAAGCCCGTGCGTTGCAACGGGAGAGAAAACATAAAACACGCTGTTAACCCAACAACCATCACTTAAGACCACAATAGGTCCATCTTCTTTATTTTTGCGAAGCATCATATTTGTGTTGCCGCTTATCCTCCTTCTCACCCTCGCCGGTGATGGCCTCGGTATTCACACGAAACAAAAAAATATGTTTGAATATGGTTAATCCTAAGGCGTCTTTCTCTTTCGCTATCTCTCACTCCCGCGATGAGAAATCTATTATTTTTCCCTGTGACATTTTTCACAGGTATGCATGTGTAGTTAGCGATGTTTTCTTTTGCCTATATGGTTATAGTGGGGTGTTTATTTACAATACGGGTCACCGCCGGTATGAAAGAAAAATGGATCTTGCGCTATAAATTATAAGTTTGCTTTCAAAACAATATTTTAAAAATATTTAAAGGTAAAATTAACAACATAGTTAGATTCCACACATTTTTCTAATAAGATTTCATATATAATATGTTAAAATCGAAGTTGCAAATTAAAAGATACGGATAATTTAGAAAATCATTTGTTTGACTTAAATATATTCCAAAATAATATTTAAAATACTTAACACGTAAAAATAATCTCATATTCATATTCTACATATTTTTCTAATCAAATTTCATATATAACATGTTCAAATCGGAGTTACGGTTTAAAAGACATGGATGATTTAAAAAAGCATTTGTTTGACTTAGATATGATCCGCGGATGAATTACATAAAACATCAGGTTTTGTTTGAAAAATGTAAAATAACGGTTCGGGTGTGACTTAAATCCGGACCGCGGGTTGATTTCATCAAAACATAAAGACTTTTATGAAAAATGCCATGACGAACGACCGAAATCCAATTTGCATTATTATTAGGTAAAGATGACATCCCAGTTCGTTAGTTCGTTCGTCAGCTAGTTATAGGCCTGGAAAATATGACATGTAACCGTCAGGCCCGTCGAGCTTGAATCTTTCAGGCCTCGTCGGCGATGAGGTGGCTCCTGCCCTTGGCGCCTGAGCTGTTAAGCAGGCAGGTACGCGCGCTGACGCAGGATTGGCCCGGCTGCGCTCACCTTTCGCCCCCATTTCTTTCGGCTTCGGGTTGTTCGCGTGTTGCCGTCACTGTTTCTTGCTGCACTACACCGTGTAGGAGACGCCTGTATGCATCATGCATGGATTGCTCTAGACGGGTGACTGATCGATCAGTTGTCGCCCCCCAAGTTAGGCCGAGGCTTTCGGGTCAAACTTACAGCAGCACTAGTCGCGGGCTTGGGACTTTGCTTTGATGCCTTAAAGCACCTGCCTTTGATCATTGACATGTGGGCCAGCCATCTGTTGGGCCCGCAAAAAAAAAAAGTCACCGAAGCTCCGTCCATAGGCTTGGGTAGAGGCGAGTCAGCGATAAATATCCTATCTTCAGGTGGGTAACAATAAACAAATGAGGCACACAGAGCAGCTGGCCGGGGGTGTCTTGGACCGGCCACAACGCCGCCGGCGCCCGGCTCGTGCGACGGCGACGTTGCACGCGTACACCGGCCGGCCGTGCGCCTAGTGCGTTTCCTCATCATTCTTAGAAGCGAAAAAGGAGGAGCATCTTCAGCTGGCCTTTGACTTGTCATCCACTAGCGGTTGCCGCCGCCCAACGGGCGCAGCTGTGCATGTGTGGGCTGAGCCTAGGTGAGTCGAACGGGACCACGTCATCCCCACTTGCACGAGCGGAGCGGGTCAGGGATAAGAAAAGGGAAAGAGCTGGCGCTGGCCGAAAATGTGCGGCGTTGGCGGCGCCGCCGGCGACGCCGCACGCGCATCCCAACCGGCTGAGATTCGGCCTGAACAACCACCGGGCAAGATGCACCGGCGCCTCGCCCGCTCACGGTGGGTGCCCATACTGGGACCGCAACGGAACCGCCTCGTGACCACAGTTGAGATGAATAGAGAGCGTGACCACCGAACTGCTACCACGCCGGCCGGACGGAACGAACTAGCTACTCATCTTTCAATTCATTATTAATGGATGCCTCAAGCTTTGAAGCTTAAGCCTCCGGCCGTCTCAAGTGGACGGGGTAGTAATCACATACGGTACGAGCGAGCCATGCAACCCGGACTGCCCGTGCGCTCCAAGGTTAAGTGAAAGTGTACGATGAGGTCGCCCAGGACACGTAATGGGCCGTGGTGTATGTGTACCATGTTATTTGACTAACGAGCAATGATTTTTATGGCATTAGCTTTGTGAAACAACCTATACCTATGGTTGGATTGGATGGTCATGAGCACAGTGTTATCCCGAGCCCAGCAGGGTTCAAGTCCTAAACTTGACATTGGTGTTCGTATTTTCTTGGATTTATTTCAGACTTTCCGACGATGTTCATTTGGTGGGAGGAGACGTTCCGCCGACTTCGAGGGGCCTGTCGTGACTTCGTCAATCTCAAGATGCTATGCCGGCTCAGTCAAACGAATGTGCTCACAGGGATAGGGTGTGCGTGTGTGCGTTCATAGAAGTGAGTGTATGCTCATGTATGTAAGCGACTCTGAATGTATTGTGTTCTAAAAAAAAGCTTTGGTTTTGTATGACTTTGTTGCGCCTACAGACGTTAACAGACAGGCCGGCCTCGCCCGACGCATGCAGGGCACCACGCGGGGCGACGCACACGGGCACGACCGAAAACATCCCATGACGGTGGCCCCGGCCACACCCGCGGCCCACACGTATGGACCCCTGAGGGAAGTCGCCCGGGTGCGTGACGTCCGAGGGAGTCCTGGACCAGGGGTTCTTCGGGGTGCCGGCTCATCTCATGTGGGCCGGATTGTTGGGCTGCACCGTGTCCGGACCGAAGACACTTGTGCCTTGGTGTGTACCCCAAGTCAAGATGGAAGATCCGGTGTTTCCTTGATGTAACCGACTATATGTAAACCCTAATATCCCTGGTGTCTATATAAACCAGGGGGTTTAGTCCGTAGAGGTTAGGAGAACAATCGCCATCCTACTAGTTAGGGTTTAGTTCCCCTGATCTCGAGGTAGATCAACTCTGTAATCCCCATATATACAAGCAATATAATCAAGCAGGACGTAGGGTATTACCTCTTAGAGAGGGCCCGAATCTGGGTAAATATCGTGTTCTGCGTCCCTTGTTCCCCATCGATCCAAGATCCACAGTTCGGGACCCCCTACCCGAGATTTGCCGGTTTTGACACCGACATTGATGCTTTTATTGAGAGTTCCGCCGTCGGATCGCCGAAGGGTCGATGGCTTGCCTGATCATCAGAGACGGCAGCAACACCGGGGACATCTTCATCCCCGGGCAACGCATTCGGCGGCATCGTCCTGCACGCTGACTCGACTGGTCATCTCAACCAGGTCGACAACTTCGCCCCCGAGCAACAAGTCAGGTTCGGCAACCTCGAGTATGTCGCCGACGCTCGGGGTGATCTGATCTTCACTGGCTTTTCGGCCATGCCTTCGACAAACACAGCCTTCGAAGCATTGACTTCAGGGCCTCTCCCTGGTCCAATCTCCGGATCGGCCCCTGCCGCGCTACCGGCTTCGAGCTCAGAAATACTACCCACATTCGAAAAACAGTAATCAATCCTATCCGGACTCTCCCTCCTATTGCGGGTTCGGCCTCGAGCCTTCACGGGAGTTCGACGTCCGAAGACGGGGATCCAACCCCAGCCGGACTCACCCTCCTCACTATGGATGCGGCTTTGAGCCCCGACGCTGGCGTGGTGTTCGAAGATCAGGGTTCGTCCCTGGCCAAACTCGTGCCCCGCTCCGCCGTCACGGCAGGGGTCAACCTCGAAGAGGCCTCGCACACCAACCAAGCCAGCCTTGCCTTACTGAATGAGGCGCTGGACCGGATCCAGATGATGACTATTGTTGATGGTCAGTCCTCGGCTCATGCTCAATGGAGCCTTGAGGCAGGCCACAGGGAATTTTACGTCCCACCCACCACCCACCTAATAGCCAATGTCGAGGACTTCACCGACATGCTGGATTATGCCTCCGAGGAGACCGACGACATGGACGACGACGGCGAGGCCGCAGCCCCTCCCGTCACTGGCCGATGGACGACCACATCCACCTACGATATCTACATGGTGGACACCCCAAGGACGACGGCAATGGAGCCAATGGGGATGACACATCCAGAAGGGATAATAAACCTAGGGAGGAGCCCCCAAGCGCCAGAGGCAATGCCGATGCTCCAAGGGGCGATGAAGCAGGGAAAGTAACACGGCATAAAAGAAGGCAACACCCCGGACAATGCGGAAGACCTTGGCGACCCCGCCCCGCCAATCTGATGGCTTAGAGGGGCATGAGGGTCAGCATACTCCCGAGGACCCAGACGATTTCGAAGACATCAATTATATGCCCCTCTCCGAAGAGGAAGTCAACCCTGGACCTGAAGACTTTATCATCCCAGAAGATCCATTGAAACAAAAGCGATTCAAGGAACAACTAGTAGCTACCGTGCGAAGCTTGAAGAAGAAACAACAACAGATAAAGGCCGAACAAGACACCCTCAATGACAGATGGACGAAAGTCCTAGAAGCTGAAGAATGGCACGACGACTATGAGCGACAGATAAAAAGCTGCCCCAAGCGCAAACTGTTGCCACAGTTCGGCGACGAGGCCCTCGAGCCCATACCGCCTAGACGGACTCAAGGCGACCAGCCCGACCGCCCCCTCGCCATAAAGGCAAGGAGGCGGCACAACCAGCATATCAATACGATTTGTGACACGACTTGGCCATTAGAGCGGGTCAATCAAAGTCCCTTTAAGGATTAAGAGACTACCCTCCCAAAAGAAGAAGCAGATACCAAGCATGTCTCGACCGAAATGATAGAGCTTGCGATCAACACCGGGCACGGATGGATTCTGAGGTTCGATGCGATGTGGCCCGAATATGGGGCGCCGCTCACCCAATGTGCTTCATGGACGAGGTGATGCAACACCAACTCCCATAGGGGTTTAAAACCGTGAATATCGAGCCAGACAATGGAACTACGGACCCGGCCGTGTGGGTCGAGGACTATCTTCTCCACATTCATATGGCACGAGGAGACGACCTTCACGCTATCAAATATCTGCCATTAAAGCTCAAAGGACCAGCACGACATTGGATGAACAGCCTCCCCGAAGACTCCATAGGGAGCTAGGAAGAGCTAGAGGATGCCTTTCGAGCCAACTTTCAAGGCACCTATGTCCGGCCTCCGGACACCGATGACTTGAGCCATGTGATTCAACAGCCCGGGGAGTCAGTCCGACAATTCTAGAATCGGTTCCTGGCTAAAAAGAATCAGATAGTCGACTGCCCGGATGCCGAAGCCATAGCCGCGTTCACGCACAGTATCCAGCATGAATGGCTGGCCCTCTAGCTCGGCCAAGATAAGCCGAAGACAATGGCGGATCTTACCTCCCTTATGACCTGCTTTTGTGTGGGCGAAGATAGTTGGTTGGCTCGTAGAAGCACCAACCCAGAAGACCCTGTCACTTCGGAAGTCAGGGATGGCAACGAAAAGCCACGACGCAACAAAAATAAGCATCGCTGCTACTTCTTGAGCTTGCGTTGATTTTTTTCCTTGAAAAGAAAAGGGTGATGCAACAAAATAGAGATAAGTATTTTCCTCAGTTAGAGAACCAAGGTATCAATCCAGTAGGAAACAATGCACAAATCACCAATACCTACACAGACAATCAAACACTTGCACCCAACGCGATAAACGATTGTCAATCCCTTCACGGTCACTTGCAAAAATGAGATCTGATAGAGATAGATAAAACTAAACAAAGGATAAAGCAAATATTTTTGGAGGTTTTGGTTTATAGATCGGAAAGTAAAAGATTGCAAAATAGTAGAGCGAAAACTTATATGATGGAAAATAGACTCGGGGGGCCATGGGTTTCACTAGAGGCTTCTCTCAAGATAGCAAATAATACGTTGGGTGAACAAATTACTGTCGAGCAATTCATAGAAAAGCGCAAAGTTATGACGATATCTAAGGCAATGATTATGAAATATAGGCATCACGTCTGTGTAAAGTATACCGACTCCTGCTTGCATATACTACTATTACTCCACACATCGACCGACTCCTGCCTGCATCTAGAGTATTAAGTTCATGAAGAACAGAGTAACGCTTTAAGCAAGATGACATGATGTAGAGGAATAAACTCAAGCAATATGATGTAAACCCCATCTATTTATCCTCGATGGCAACAATACAATACGTGCCTCGCTACCACTATTGTCACTGGGTGAGGACACCGTAAGATTGAACCCAAATCTAAGCACTTCTCCTATTGCAAGAAAAACCAATCTAGTTGGCCAAACTAAACTGATAGTTCGAAGAGAATTACAAATATATCAAATTATGCATAAAAGAATTCGAAAAAAATCCAAATAATATTCATAGATAAGCTGGTCATAAATCCACAATTCATCGGATCTCGACAAACACCACAAAAGAAGATTACATCGGATAGATCTCCAAAAACATCGAGGAGAACATGGTATTGAGAATTAAAGAGAGAGAAGAAGCCATCTAGCTACTAGCTATGGACCCGTAGGTCTACTACTCAAGCTTTATCGGAAGGGCAATAGAGTTGATGTAGAAGGCCTTCGTGATCGAATCCCCCTCCGGCAGGATGCCGGAAAAGGCTCCAAGATGGGATCTCACGGGAACAGAAGGTTGCACGGTCCACCTAAAATAATTTTTTCATAGGGTATGTGTATGTTCAACTCGGCGAAAGCCATGCTCTGCTTAGAGCCAACGACGGTGACGCCCGTGGGCGCCACTAACCTTCTTGGAGGCGTCATTGAAATGTTGATTTCGCCACCTTTTGCTCAACTTCGGAGGAAACTCTGCTTCCAGGTTCGCCTGGAACCGATGATGACGGCGTAACCGTGCGTCGTACCCCTTCTTGAAGGCATCATCGAGAAGTTGGCCAGCTTATTTTGGTCGGTAGGTGGGGATGTCGGTGGTGGTGCCGCGACTAGCTCGGGGTCGACGGTGGTGTGTGTGGGGTTTTGGCAACAACACTGCTCCTGGAGCTGCCATCTCTACCCTTTGCGTGTCTTTGGTGGTGTTCTATTGGGGGCGGCGGCGGTGTCTTTGTGTCGTCCCTGTTGCTGTGTAGGCTCAAGACCCTCCCATGGTTGCCGTTGTGTTGTGGCGAGCTTCGTGCTCTTGGGGTTGTCTTGGTTCATCTTTGCTCAATGACGATGCAAGAAGCCTCCCAACTTGCTAATCGTTCTGAATTCCACTCGCGGAGCTCCGACTCAAGGTTCGTGCTTGCCACTCGTTGATTGTGGATGCTCTTGTGTTGCGCCGTGGGTTTGGTTTGCACGCCGGTGCAGTGCGTTAGGTTGCTCGCAAAGTCTTGGTATTGTGATCCTTCGACGACACCCTACATCTACTTGTGTCTCTTGTGGTGATGATCCTTTTCGCCTACTAGCTACTTCCTATCTTATCTTGGGCGTCGTGTTCTTCTCATCCTTTTGTAATCTTGTTACTTGTACACTTTTTGGCCCGGTTTCTTATAAATATGGTCAATTTGTATAGGTTTTCGATCCGGTTTCTCTTATACTCCCTCCATTTCAGTTTATAAGTCCTGCGCGTATACCTAGGTTGTTAATTTTATCACCCTAATATAAACTATATAACACAAAAATTATACCGTTTGAAAATAGAACATCTGAAGTTTGTATTGGTATATTTTTTGTAATATATGACTTGTATTTGGTTGGTCAAATTAACAACCTAGGGGTACGCGCACGCCCTATAAACTGAGAGAGAGGGAGTAAAATGGATCACTCTCTTGACATAATGACCACTTTAACTAATATATTCAGGTGAAGGGACTCCTTCCCCGATGATTTCTGGAAAAGAAAAAAATGCTACCACCGCTCGCTCTGCAACAATCTGAGCCCAGCCCGGCACAGTAGCTATTCAAAGGGATTGAGATTCCCTGATCGATCGGGCGGCCTGGCCACCTATCTATCTCTTGGGATGCTTAAACTAAACTAAGCAAGCGCGATTAGCTGTTTGCTTGGGATAAAAAGTACAGCAGTTTAAGCGAGCCTGCCCTTTGGAAAGTGGATCGCTTGTCCGGGCGTCCGTGTCATTGCATCCATGGGGTCGCCGCTCTGCTCTGCACTGCTCCGCTGGGGACTACCTCACTGTGTCCAGCGGCGGCAGTGGTCACAGTTCGAATGTCTCGATCGAAGCACTTTTCCTGTATCTGTTTCTGGTAACACTGCAGTAGGATTGGTTGTGATGCTTGATTTGATCTGATCCATCGATTCGCGGGCGGGCGCGGATCGAAACCCGCATCAGATAATGTGTTAATCACTCAGCTTCACGGGTTACGGCGCTCCCATCGCATTCCCTGCATCTGTTTCTGGTTATGGCGCTGTGATCGCGTCCCCCAACCTGACCTCCCCGCCCCCGATATATGCCGCTCCTGAGTCCTGACTTCTGACCTCCTCACGTGAGCAAATGAAACCCCGTCTTCCGCCGAGCGGCCGCAGAATTCCAACGAGAAAAGGGATGCGCTGCTCGTTGGACCATGCATCTGCGTGCCGTCAGAGTTGCCTGCCTGGCCCTTCTTTTGAAAGGCTCGAAATGCTGCACAACACAGGGGGATTGCTCTGCCCGTTCTCAGAAACCAAGCACCGTAGAGGTTTCAACCGTCATTGGTTTCCGTTCCAGCGACACGAGTACACAAAACGCCCGTACCGTTCTGCTCTACCCGCTCATCATATTTTCCTACGTGCCGATCTATTAGTCCTGTCCAACCATTAAGACAGTTATAGAAGATGTGGCATACACGGACCTCCGGCATACACCATCGCCGGCATACTTGAACTGTCCCCAACGACGCCAGTCATGCAACTGCGAGAGTAGACCCATATTGTTTCAAAAAAAAAAAAAGACAGAGAGTAGACCCATACTCTCCGGTCCAAGATGGCGAGAAATTCCGCCAGGTCATTTTCGAGCAAATGGGCTTGCACCGGTGGCGTGAAAGTCTCGGATGGGCGAATAATTTCTGTTCGACGGCGACAGGGTTGGTCCGGTCGGTTTGCCAATCCATGTCTCTCCACGGCCTGCTTCCCATCCGAATCCGCGCACAAATCATGCATGCGCCTTAAGATATACACCGCTTAAATCTCAATGAGATCGAGATGCCCTAATCAGTCGTTGCGTCACATACATTTGCCCCACTTAGCGTTGGCTGTCTGAGGTTGACAACCTGCTCTATCTAATTTTCTTATCACCAAGGCATCACTAGTCCCGGTCATGCATCCGAGTTGATTAGCAATAACGCAAGTTGAAGCGTTTGCCTTCTAAAAAAAATGAAAAACTTGAATCGTTTGCCAATTAACAGATATTTTACACGTTGATTCGTAAAAGCAAAAAAAGACACTACACGTCAAAATCGGATGCGTCTACGGGAAGATTGCCACGAGGACGTGAAATATCTTCTCATTTTCTTGTTTTGCCTTGTGAAATGGAAAACGGTAACAATCAGCCGGCGGACCGCTCGGCTGCATCCGGTGCCTGCCACACTTGCCACGTGCCTTCCTGGGCGCACACTCAATCTATTTCTATAGAACGAGCAGGAGCAGCATTGTGTGTTCGCTGCCGTGAAGTGCTTTGCAACAAGTATTGTGTTGCAATGAGGTTCTGCAACACGATTTATGTTGCAAAAAGATTCTGCAAAAAAAAATATTCAAAAAAAAACGCAACAAGCTTTTGCTGTAAAAAAAAAATCGACAACAAGACCTTTGTTGCAGAAGTTTCTGCAACATGACCATTATTGCATTAGGTTCTACAACATAATCGCCGTTGCAATTGTAAGGACGAGGCTGGACTCTTGATTGGCACAAGATCTACCGGCTGCCGAGACGATAGATCTTAAAAATAGATTCGTCGACCGACACGTAGCGTGCCCCTTGTGAAATCTAGACGTGAAGGAAGAATGTTGTGCGGTTCTGTGGTGCTTGTGGCCAAATGTGAATATATTATAGATCCCATGTATGCTACTCTCGCTGGTCGCTACTACCTTTCATGCTTCTAATCTCCATCTTGTGTGGTGCTTTTGGTCTCTGTTTTTTTTTCATATTCCATCTTCGCACTAACTAGGGCTATACCATCTTTGACGAAAGATGAGAGACGTTACGAGTGTACGGCTTGTGAGAAAGTGAGGAAGGAAGTATAGCTCGCCATGGTACAGTGTTATCAAAAAAGGCTTTCGCCCCGCTTTATAAATAAAGCAAACCGATACAGCCAAACTGTATACATAAGTCCACCCACACACACAGTCGCACGGACATAGAGTACGAATCAGTTCTACTGAGGCACAACTCAACAAGCCCAAAAGAAAAAAAAACAAAGAAACGACTGCGTGACAACCGCAACCGCAACATCAAAGGGGAGCTAATCTGGCTCGGGCGGTGGAGGAGGGAGCGGCGGCGCCAAGCGGAGAGCCATCGCGCGAAGGTCGAAGATGATGGTGGTGATGGCGTCTCGGTCCTGGTGACGGCTAAGCGGCAGCCAGAGCTGCAAATAACCACACAATTTGAACACAACATCAGTAGCGCGGCGGAGAGGAACCCGCTGAATGACAAGCTTATTACGCACAGTCCAGATCATCCAGGCGAGAACCCCAATGAGCAGCCACCTAATGTGGCGGCCCGATATGGGGGTGGCCTGGATCTCGGCAAGGAGGTCAGGGAAGGTGGTGTTGCACCAAACCCCACCGATCACCTCGCGGAGGCAACCCCACAGGAACTGGGCGGACACACACGAGAAGAAGATGTGATTCGAAGTTTCTTCCGTCCCGCATAGGGGGTGAGGGAGTCCTGGATTAGGGGGTGTCCGGATAGCCGGACTATAACCTTTGGCCGGACTCTTGGCCCATGAAGATACAAGATTGAAGACCTTTTCCCGTGTCCGGATGGGACTTTCCTTGGCGTGGAAGGCAAGCTTGGCGATACGGATACGTGGATCTCCTTCCGTTGTAACCGACTCTGTGTAACCCTAGCCCCTCCGTTGTCTATATAAACCGGAGGGTTTTTAGTCCGTGAAGAGAACAACAATCATACCATAGGCTAGCTTCTAGAGTTTAGCCTCTCTCATCTCGTGGTAGATCTACTCTTGTATTACCCATATCATCAATATTAATCAAGCAGGAGTAGGGTTTTACCTCCATCGAGAGGGCCCGAACCTGGGTAAAAACATCGTGTCCATTGTCTCCTGTTACCATCCGCCTAGACGCACAGTTCGGGACCCCCTACCCGAGATCCGCCGGTTTTGACACCGACATTGGTGCTTTCATTGAGAGTTCCACTATGCCGTCGCCATCAGGAAGGATGCCTCATCCCGTCTTTAAAAACGGCGTTGTTGCTAAAGGAGCTTTGGCTATCGGCCAAACTCTCCGGCTAGGTGGTTTTCTTATGACCGCCTGTTCGACCGCCGCGCCGACGATGACTTCTCGGGGCATCGGAAGCAATCTTCACGTCAACTCGGAACTCGCCGAGCAGTTAGATCCGATGGAGCCCTCTTCCCTAAACGAGCTCTTGGATCGCATCACCGCCCTGGGAGTCGCTACGGACTACGACCAGATTGGGCTTAAACCCGATCTGAGAGAGATTAACTCTCCCCAGGTCACCCATCACGTTGCAGTGGTGGAGGAACAATGCGGCGACCCTTCATCTATCGTAAGGACTAGTTATGTCCGTATTCCCGATCCCTCCAAGCCAGATACCCGCAGAGGGAAGGACGTCACTCAAGCCCTGGACCTAAAGTCAGGCAACGGGCTAGATTCATTGGACAACATCCAAAAACCCAAGCTTCCGAGTTTGGAAACTCCTTGGCCCTAAGTCTTATATCGGGTGAGGTTCGGGATTTAATTCCACCCACCCAACCAAACATAAGCGATCTATCCAAAATTCGGCAAGAGCCCGAAGAAACAGTATGTTGGGGAACGTAGCAGAAATTCAAAATTTTCCTACGTATCACCAAGATCTGTCTATGGAGAAACCAGCAACGAGGGGAAGGAGAGTGCATCTACATACCCTTGTAGATCGCTAAGCGGAAGCGTTCAAGTGAACGGGATTGATGGAGTCGTACTCGCCATGATCCAAATCACCGATGACCAAGTGCGAAACGGACGGCACCTCCGCGTTCAACACACGTACAGCCCGGTGACGTCTCCCATGCCTTGATCCAGCAAGGAGAGAGGGAGAGGTTGAGGAAGACTCCGTCCAGCAGCAGCACAACGACGTGGTGGTGGTGGAGGAGCGTGGCAATCCTGCAGGGCTTTGCCAAGCACCGCGAGAGAGGAGGAGGGAGAGAGGTAGGGCTGTGCCAG
Source organism: Aegilops umbellulata (assembly GCA_032464435.1). Lineage (NCBI taxonomy): Eukaryota > Viridiplantae > Streptophyta > Magnoliopsida > Poales > Poaceae > Aegilops > Aegilops umbellulata. The sequence continues at coordinate 267,625,821 of CP136059.1, read as the reverse complement.
GGAGAGGTCAAACTCATGTGTTGGTAGCCCCCAAACCCTCAAGTATATATAGGGGGAGAGGTAGGGCTGCGCCCCCACCTAGGGTTCCACCCCTAGGGGCGGCGGCCAGCCCAGATCCCATATGGTGGGGCGGCCAAGGGGGGGAGAGGGGAAACTTGCCCCCCAAGCTAGGTGGGGCGCCCCCTCCCCAAACCCTAGGCGCCTTGGGCCCTTGTGGGGGGCGTACCAGCCCACCTGGGGCTGGTACCCTCCCACACTTGGCCCATGCAGCCCTCCGGGGCCGGTGGCCCCACTTGGTGGACCCCCGGACCCCTCCGGTGGTCCCGGTACGTTACCGATAAAACCCGAAACTCTTTCGGTGACCAAAACAGGACTTCCCATATATAAATCTTTACCTCCGGACCATTCTGGAACTCCTCGTGACGTCCGGGATCTCATCCGGGACTCCGAACAACATTCGGTAACCACATACGAACTTCCTTTATAACCCTAGCGTCATCGAACCTTAAGTGTGTAGACCCTATGGGTTCGGGAACCATGCATACATGACCGAGACATTCTCCAGTCAATAACCAACAGCGGGATCTGGATACCCATGTTGGTTCCCACATGTTCCACGATGATCTCATCGGATGAACCACGATGTCGAGGATTCGATCAATCCCGTATACAATTCCCTTTGTCTAGCGGTATTGTACTTGCCCGAGATTCGATCGTCGGTATCCCGATACCTTGTTCAATCTCGTTACCGGCAAGTCTCTTTACTCGTTCCGTAACACATCATCCCGTGATCAACTCCTTGATCACATTGTGCACATTATAATGATGTCCTACCGAGTGGGCCCAGAGATACCTCTCCGTCACACGGAGTGACAAATCCTAGTCTCGATTCGTGCCAACCCAACAGACACTTTCGGAGATACCTGTAGTGTACCTTTATAGACACCCAGTTACGTTGTGACGTTTGGTACACCCAAAGCATTCCTACGGTATCCGGGAGTTGCACAATCTCATGGTCTAAGGAAATGATACTTGACATTAGAAAAGCTTTAGCATATGAACTACACGATCTTTGTGCTAGGCTTAGGATTGGGTCTTGTCCATCACATCATTCTCCTAATGATGTGATCCCGTTATCAACGACATCCAATGTCCATGGTCAGGAAACCGTAACCATCTATTGATCAACGAGCTAGTCAACTAGAGGCTTACTGGGACATGGTGTTGTCTATGTATCCACACATGTATCTGAGTTTCCTATCAATACAATTATAGCATGGATAATAAACGATTATCATGAACAAGGAAATATAATAATAACCGATTTATTATTGCCTCTAGGGCATATTTCCAACAGTCTCCCACTTGCACTAGAGTCAATAATCTAGTTCACATCGCCATGTGATTAACACTCACAGGTCACATCGCCATGTGACCAACATCCAAAGAGTTTACTAGAGTCAATAATCTAGTTCACATCACTATGTGATTAACACTCAATGAGTTCTGGGTTTGATCATGTTATGCTTGTGAGAGAGGTTGTAGTCTACGGGTCTGCAACATTCAGATCCGTATGTATGTCATCTTGTGGATGCAGCTACTACGCTATATTTGGAGCCGTTTCAAATAACTGTTCTACTATACGAATCCGGTATCTCTACCCAGAGCTATCCGGATAGGTGTTAAGCTTGCATCCGGATAGATGCTTACTCCAGTCCTTAGAAGGATTGCTGGGGCTTTGCATACTTGTTAGCATCTTTCAGGATCGAGAAAATCTTCTGGTTGTATCACATACAACCTTTCCTCAAGAACAAGGAAACAATATTTTGACATCCTATCTGCAAGATTTCATAAATAATGCAGTACCTGCTAATTCCAACAGACTCTTAGCATCGCTACGAGTGAGAAAGTCTCATCGTAGTCAACTCCTTGAACTTGTCGGGAAACATCTTAACGACAAGTCGAGCTTTCTTAATGGTAACATTTACCATCATTGTCTGTCTTCCTTTTAAAATCCATCTGTACTCAACAGCCTCACGACCATCGAGCCGTTCTGCCAAAGTCTACACTTTGTTTTCATACATGGATCCTCTCTCGGATTTTATGGCCTCGAGCCATTCATCGGAATCCGGGCCCACCATCGCTTCTCCATAGCTCGTAGGTTCATTGTTGTCTAGCAACATGACTTCCAAGACAGGATTACGTGCCACTTTGAAATAGCACGCATCCTTGTCGTCCTACGAGGTTTGGTAGTGACTTGATCCGAAGTTTCATGATCACTATCATAAGCTTCTACTTCAATTGGTGTAGGTGCCACAGGAACAACTTCTTGTGCGCTGCTACACACTAGTTGAAGTGACGGTTCAACAACCTCATCAAGTCTCCACCATCCTCCCACTCAATTCTTTCGAGAGAAACTTTTCCTCGAGAAAGGACCCGATTTCAGAAACAATCCCTATTGCTTTCGGATCTGAGACATGAGGTATACCCAACTGTTTTGGGTGTCCTATGAAGATGCATTTATCCGCTTTGGGTTCGAGCTTATCAGCCTGAAACATTTTCACATAAGCGTCGCAGCCCCAAACTTTTAAGAAATGACAGCTTAGGTTTCTCTAAACCATAGTTCATACGGTGTCATCTCATCGGAATTACGTGGTGCCCTATTTAAAGTGAGTGCGGTTGTCTCTAATGCCTAACCCATGAACGATAGTGGTAATTCGATAAGGGACATCATGGTATGCATCATATCCAATAGGGTGCAGTTATGATGTTCGGACACACCATCACACTATGGTGTTCCAGGCGGTACTAGTCGTGAAACAATTTCCACAATGTCTCAATTGTGTACCAAACTCGCAACTCAGATATTCATGTTGGAAATATGCCCTAGAGGCAATAATAAAAGCATTATTATTATATTTCCTTATTCATGATAATTGTCTTTATTCGTGCTATAATTGTGTTAACCGGAAATCGTAATACATGTGTGAATAACAGACAACAACATGTCCCTAGTGAGCCTCTAGTTGACTAGCTCGTTGATCGACAGATAGTCATGGTTTCCTGACTATGGACATTGGATGTCATCGATAACGAGATCACATCATTAGGAGAATGATGTGATGGACAAGACCCAATCCTAAACATAGCATAAGATCACATAGTTCGTTTGCTAGAGTTTTCCAATGTCAAGTGTCCTTTCCTTAGACCATGAGATCGTGTAACTCCCGGATACCGTAGGAGTGCTTTGGGTGTGCCAAATGTCACAACGTAACTGGGTGACTATAAAGGTATGCTACGGGTATCTCTGAAAGTGTCTGTTGGGTTGACATGGATCAAGACTGGGATTTGTCACTCCGCTTGACGGAGAGGTTTCACCGGGCCCTCTCGGTAATGCATCATCACAATGAGCTCAATGTGATCAAAGTGTTTGATCACGGGATCATGCATTACGGTACGAGAAAAGTGACTTGCCGGTAACGAGATTGAACGAGGTACTGGGATACCGACGATCGAATCTCGGGCAAGTAAAATACCGATTGACAAAGGGAATCGTATACGGGATTAATTGAATCCTTGACATCATGGTTCATCCGATGAGATCATCGTGGAGCATGTGGGAGCCAACATGGGTATCCAGATCCCGCTGTTGGTTATTGCCCGAGAGCCATCTCGGTCATGTCTGCATGTCTCCCGAACCCGTAGGGTCTACACACTTAAGGTTCGGTGACGCTAGGGTTGTAGGGATATGTATGTGCAGTAACCCGAATGTTGTTCGGAGTCCCGGATGAGATACCGGACGTCACGGGGAGTTCCGGAATGGTCCGGAGGTAAAGAATTATATATAGGAAGTGCTGTTTCGGCCATCGGGACAAGTTTCGGGGTTATCGGTATTGTACCGGGACCACCGGAGGGGTCCCGGGGGTCCACCAGGTGGGGCCACCTGCCCCGGTGGGCCACATGGGCCTTAGGGGGTGCGCCTTGGACTGCTTGGGCCAAGGGGAACCTGCCCCAAAGGGCCCATGCGCCTAGGGTTCCATCTAGGAGGAGTCCTAGTGGTGGAAGGCACCTCCTAGATGGCTTGGGGGGGGGGGGGAGGGAAACCTCCCTGGCCGCCGCCCCCTTGGGAGATCTGATCTCCCAGGGCTGGCGCCCCCCCAAGAGGCCTATATAAAGGGGGGGAGGGGAGGGGGGCAGCGCACCCAATGCCCTGGCGCCTCCCTCTCCCTCTCCAACATCTCCTCCTCCTCCGTAAGTGCACGGCGAAGCCCTGCCAGAGTACTGTAGTTCCACCATCACCACGCCGTCGTGCTGCTGCTGGAGCCTTCTTCCCCAACCTCTCCTTCCCCCTTGCTGGATCAAGAAGGAGGAGACGTCACGCTTTCCGTACGTGTGTTGAACGCGGAGGTGCCGTCCGTTCGGCACTAGATCATCGGTGAATTGGATCACGGCGAGTACGACTACCTCATCCACGTTCACTCGAACGCTTCCGTTGCGATCTACAAAGTGGTATGTAGATGCTATCTAATCTGAATACTCGTTGCTAGTTGAACTCATAGATGGATCTTGGTGAAGCCGTAGGAAAAATTTTAATTTTCTGCAACGTTCCCCAACAGTGGCATCATGAGCTAGGTCTATGCGTAGTTCTTCTTGCACGAGTAGAACACAATTTGTTGTGGGCGTAGATGTTATCAACTCTTCTTGCCGCTACTAGTCTTATCTTGCTTCAGCGGTATTGTGGGATGAAGCGGCCCGGACCAACCTTACACGTACGCTTACGTGAGACCGGTTCCACCGACTAACATGCACTAGTTGCATAAGATGGCTGGCGGGTGTCTGTCTCTCCTACTTTAGTTGGAGCGGATTCGATGAAAAGGGTCCTTATGAAGGGTAAATAGAAGTTGACAAATCACGTTGTGGTTTGAACGTAGGTAAGAAAACGTTCTTGCTAGAACCCTAATTCAGCCACGTAAAACTTGCAACAACAATTAGAGGACGTCTAACTTGTTTTTGCAGCAAGTGCTTTGTGATATGATATGGCCAAAGTTATGATGTATGATGAATGATCTATATGTGATGTATGAGATGTTCATGCTATTGTAATAGGAATCACGACTTGCATGTCGATGCGTATGACAACCGGCAGGAGCCATAGGAGTTGTCTTTATTTTTTGTATGACCTGCGTGTCATTGAGAATCGCCATGTAAATTACTTTACTTTATTGCTAAACGCGTTAGCCATAGTAGTAGAAGTAATAGTTGGCGAGCAACTTCATGGAGACACGATGATGAAGATCATGATGATGAAGATCATGGTGTCAAGCCGGTGACAAGATGATCATGGAGCCCCAAGATGAAGACCAAAGGAGCTATGTGATATTGGCCATATCATGTCACGTTTATTATTTGATTGCATGTGATGTTTATCATGTTTTGCATCTTGTTTACTTAGAACGACGGTAGTAAATAAGATGATCCCTCATAATAATTTCAAGAAAGTGTTCACCCTAACTGTGCACCGTTGCGACAGTTCGTTGTTTCGAAGCACCACGTGATGATCGGGTGTGATAGATTCTAACGTTCACATACAACGGGTGTAAGACAGATTTACACATGCAAAACACTTATGTTGACTTGACGAGCCTAGCATGTACAGACATGGCCTCGAAACACAGAAGACCGAAAGGTCGAGCATGAGTCGTATAGAAGATACGATCAACATGAAGATGTTCACCGATGTTGACTAGTCCGTCTCACGTGATGATCGGACACGGCCTAGTTGACTCGGATCATGTAATACTTAGATGACTAGTAGAGGGATGTCTATCTAAGTGGGATTTCATTAAATAATTTGATTAAATGAACTTTATTATCATGAACTTAGTCTAAATTTTTTACAATATGTCTTGTAGATCAAATGGCCAACGTAGTCCTCAACTTCAACGCGTTCGTAGAGAAAACCAAGCTGAAAGACGATGGTAGCAACTATACGGACTGGGTCCGGAACCTGAGGATCATCCTCATAGCTGCCAAGAAAGATTATGTCCTACGAGCACCGCTGGGTGACGCACCTATTCTCCCTGCAGAACAAGACGTTATGAACGCTTGGCAGTCACGCTGCGATGATTACTCCCTCGTTCAGTGCGGCATGCTTTACAGCTTAGAGCCGGGGCTCCAAAAACGTTTTGAGAGACATGGAGCATATGAGATGTTCGAAGAGCTGAAAATGGTTTTCCAAGCTCATGCCCGGGTCGAGAGATATGAAGTCTCCGATAAATTCTTTAGCTGTAAGATGGAGGAAAATGGCTCTGTCAGTGAGCACATACTCAAAATGTTTGGGTTGCACAACCGCTTGACTCAACTGGAAGTTAATCTCCCGGATGAAGCGGTCATTGACAGAATCCTCCAGTCGCTTCCACCTAGCTACAAGAGCTTTGTGATGAACTACAATATGCAGGGGATGGTAAAGACCATTCCTGAGGTATATGCTATGCTGAAATCAGCAGAGGTAGAAATCAAGAAGGAGCATCAAGTGTTGATGGTGAATAAAACCACTAAGTTCAAGAAGGGCAAGGGTAAAAAGAACTTCAAGAAGGACGGCAAGGAAGTTGCCGCGCCCGGTAAGCAAGTTGCCGGGAAGAAGCCAAAGAATGGACCCAAGCCCGAAACTGAGTGCTTTTATTGCAAGGGAAGTGGTCACTGGAAGCGGAACTGCCCCAAATACTTAGCGGACAAGAAGGCCGGCAAAACCAAAGGTATATGTGATATACATGTAATTGATGTGTACCTTACCAGTACTCGTAGTAGCTCTTGGGTATTTGATACCGGTGCAGTTGCTCACATTTGTAACTCAAAGCAGGAGCTGCGGAATAAACGGAGACTGGCGAAGGATGAGGTGACGATGCGCGTCGGGAATGGTTCCAAGGTCGATGTGATCGCCGTCGGCACGCTGCCTCTACATTTACCTACGGGATTAGTTTTAAACCTCAATAATTGTTATTTAGTGCCAAATTTGAGCATGAACATTGTATCTGGATCTCGCTTAATTCGAGATGGCTACTCATTTAAATCCGAGAATAATGGTTGTTCTATTTATATGAGAGATATGTTTTATGCTCATGCTCCGATGGTTAATGGTTTATTCTTGATGAATCTCGTACGTGATGATACACATATTGATAGTGTGAGTACCAAAAGAGTTAAAGTTGATAACAATAGTCCCACATATTTGTGGCACTGCCGCCTTGGTCACATAGGTGTCAAACGCATGAAGAAGCTCCATGCAGATGGACTTTTAGAGTCTCTTGATTATGAATCATTTGACACGTGCGAACCATGCCTCATGGGTAAAATGACCAAGACTCCGTTCTCAGGAACAATGGAGCGAGCAACCAACTTATTGGAAATCATACATACCGATGTGTGCGGTCCAATGAGTGTTGAGGCTCGCGGTGGCTATCGTTATGTTCTCACCCTCACTGATGACTTGAGTAGATATGGGTATGTCTACTTAATGAAACACAAGTCTGAGACCTTTGAGAAGTTCAAGGAATTTCAGAGTGAGGTTGAAAATCAACGTGAGAAAAAGATCAAGTTTCTACGATCAGATCATGGAGGAGAATACTTGAGTCACGGATTTGGCACACACTTAAGAAAATGTGGAATAGTTTCACAACTCACGCCGCCTGGAACACCTCAGCGTAACGGTGTGTCCGAACGTCGTAATCGCACTCTATTAGACATGGTGCGATCTATGATGTCTCTTACCGACTTACCGCTATCCTTTTGGGGCTATGCTTTAGAGACTGCCGCATTCACTTTAAATAGGGCTCCGTCGAAATCCGTTGAGACGACACCGTATGAATTATGGTTTGGGAAGAAACCTAAGCTGTCGTTTCTAAAAGTTTGGGGATGCGATGCTTATGTCAAGAAACTTCAACCTGAAAAGCTCGAACCCAAATCAGAAAAATGCGTCTTCATAGGATACCCTAAAGAAACTGTTGGGTATACCTTCTACCTCAGATCCGAAGGCAAGATCTTTGTTGCCAAGAATGGATCCTTTCTAGAGAAAGAGTTTCTCTCGAAAGAAGTAAGTGGGAGGAAAGTAGAACTTGATGAAGTGTTACCTCTTGAACCGGAAAATGGCGAAACTCAAGAAATCGTTCCTGAGGTGCCTGCACCGACTAGAGAGGAAATTAATGATTATGATCAAGATACTTCTAATCAAGCTCCTACTGAAATTCGAAGGTCCACAAGGACACGTTCCGCACCAGAGTGGTACGGCAACCCTGTCTTAGAAATCATGTTGTTAGACAACGGTGAACCTTCGAACTATGAGGAAGCAATGGCGGGCCCGGATTCCGACAAATGGCTGGAAGCCATGAAATCCGAGATAGGATCCATGTATGAAAACGAAGTATGGACTTTGACTGACTTGCCCGTTGAACGGCGAGCCATAGAAAATAAATGGATCTTTAAGAAGAAGACAGACGCGGATGGTAATGTGACCATCTATAAAGCTCGGCTTGTCGCTAAGGGTTATCGACAAGTTCAAGGGGTTGACTACGATGAGACTTTCTCACCGGTAGCGAAGCTGAAGTCCGTCCGAATCATGTTAGCAATTGCCGCATACTATGATTATGAGATATGGCAAATGGACGTCAAAACGGCATTCCTTAATGGTTTCCTTAAGGAAGAATTGTATATGATGCAGCCGGAAGGTTTTGTCGATCCTAAGAATGCTGACAAGGTGTGCAAGCTCCAACGCTCGATTTATGGGCTGGTGCAAGCATCTCGGAGTTGGAACATTCGCTTTGATGAGATGATCAAAGCGTTTGGGTTTACACAGACTTATGGAGAAGCCTGTGTTTACAAGAAAGTGAGTGGGAGCTCTGTAGCATTTCTCATATTATATGTAGACGACATACTTTTGATGGGAAATGATATAGAACTCTTGGACAGCATTAAGGCCTATTTGAATAAAAGTTTTTCAATGAAGGACCTTGGAGAAGCTGCTTATATATTAGGCATCAAGATCTATAGAGATAGATCGAGACGCCTCATAGGTCTTTCACAAAGCACATACCTTGATAAGATATTGAAGAAATTCAATATGGATCAATCTAAGAAAGGGTTCTTACCTGTGTTACAAGGTGTGAAATTGAGCTCAGCTCAATGTCCGACCACGGCAGAAGATATAGAAGAGATGAGCGTCATCCCCTATGCCTCAGCCATAGGTTCTATTATGTATGCCATGCTGTGTACCAGACCTGATGTAAACCTTGCCGTAAGTTTGGTAGGTAGGTACCAAAGTAATCCCGGCAAGGAACACTGGACAACGGTCAAGAATATCCTGAAGTACCTGAAAAGGACCAAGGAAATGTTTCTCGTTTATGGAGGTGACGAAGAGCTCGTCGTAAAAGGTTACGTCGACGCTAGCTTCGACACAGATCTGGATGACTCTAAGTCACAAACCGGATACGTGTATATTTTGAATGGTGGGGCAGTAAGCTGGTGCAGTTGCAAGCAAAGCGTCGTGGCGGGATCTACATGTGAAGCGGAGTACATGGCAGCCTCGGAGGCAGCACATGAAGCAATTTGGGTGAAGGAGTTCATCACCGACCTCGGAGTCATACCCAATGCGTCGGGGCCAATCAAGCTCTTCTGTGATAACACTGGAGCTATTGCACTTGCAAAGGAGCCCAGGTTTCACAAGAAGACTAGGCACATCAAGCGTCGCTTCAACTCCATTCGTGAAAATGTTCAAGATGGAGACATAAAGATTTGTAAAGTGCACACGGATCTGAATGTCGCAGATCCGTTGACTAAACCTCTCCCTAAGGCAAAACATGATCAGCACCAGAACTCTATGGGTGTTCGATTCATCATAATGTAACTAGATTATTGACTCTAGTGCAAGTGGGAGACTGTTGGAAATATGCCCTAGAGGCAATAATAAAAGCATTATTATTATATTTCCTTATTCATGATAATTGTCTTTATTCGTGCTATAATTGTGTTAACCGGAAATCGTAATACATGTGTGAATAACAGACAACAACATGTCCCTAGTGAGCCTCTAGTTGACTAGCTCGTTGATCGACAGATAGTCATGGTTTCCTGACTATGGACATTGGATGTCATCGATAACGAGATCACATCATTAGGAGAATGATGTGATGGACAAGACCCAATCCTAAACATAGCATAAGATCGCATAGTTCGTTTGCTAGAGTTTTCCAATGTCAAGTGTCCTTTCCTTAGACCATGAGATCGTGTAACTCCCGGATACCGTAGGAGTGCTTTGGGTGTGCCAAACGTCACAACGTAACTAGGTGACTATAAAGGAATGCTACGGGTATCTCTGAAAGTGTCTGTTGGGTTGACATGGATCAAGACTGGGATTTGTCACTCCGCTTGACGGAGAGGTATCACCGGGCCCTCTCGGTAATGCATCATCACAATGAGCTCAATGTGATCAAAGTGTTTGATCACGGGATCATGCATTACGGTACGAGAAAAGTGACTTGCCGGTAACGAGATTGAACGAGGTACTGGGATACCGACGATCGAATCTCGGGCAAGTAAAATACCGATTGACAAAGGGAATCGTATACGGGATTAATTGAATCCTTGACATCGTGGTTCATCCGATGAGATCATCGTGGAGCATGTGGGAGCCAACATGGGTATCCAGATCCCGCTGTTTGTTATTGCTCGAGAGCCGTCTCGGTCATGTCTGCATGTCTCCCGAACCCGTAGGGTCTACACACTTAAGGTTCGGTGACGCTAGGGTTGTAGGGATATGTATGTGCAGTAACCCGAATGTTGTTCGGAGTCCCGGATGAGATCCCGGACGTCACGAGGAGTTCCGGAATGGTCCGGAGGTAAAGAATTATATATAGGAAGTGCTGTTTCGGCCATCGGGACAAGTTTCGGGGTTATCGGTATTGTACCGGGACCACCGGAGGGGTCCCGGGGGTCCACCAGGTGGGGCCACCGGCCCTGGTGGGCCACATGGGCCTTAGGGGGTGCGCCTTGGCCTGCTTGGGCCAAGGGGAACCTGCCCCAAAGGGCCCATGCGCCTAGGGTTCCATCTAGGAGGAGTCCTAGTGGTGGAAGGCACCTCCTAGATGGCTTGGGGGGGAGGGAAACCTCCCTGGCCGCCGCCCCCTTGGGAGATCTGATCTCCCAGGGCTGGCGCCCCCCCAAGAGGCCTATATAAAGGGGGAGGGGAGGGGAGGGGGCAGTGCACCCAATGCCCTGGCGCCTCCCTCTCCCTCTCCAACATCTCCTCCTCCTCCGTAAGTGCACGGCGAAGCCCTGCCGGAGTACTGTAGTTCCACCATCACCACGCCGTCGTGCTGCTGCTGGAGCCTTCTTCCCCAACCTCTCCTTCCCCCTTGCTGGATCAAGAAGGAGGAGACGTCACGCTTTTCGTACGTGTGTTGAACGCGGAGGTGCCGTCCGTTCGGCACTAGATCATCGGTGAATTGGATCACGGCGAGTACGACTACCTCATCCACGTTCACTCGAACGCTTCCGTTGCGATCTACAAAGTGGTATGTAGATGCTATCTAATCTGAATACTCGTTGCTAGTTGAACTCATAGATGGATCTTGGTGAAGCCGTAGGAAAATTTTTAATTTTCTGCAACGTTCCCCAACAATTCATCTCTATGATCATATCATAGATAATTTATCCTCTTGTCACGACGATCTTCAACTTCATTCTGAAATTACTTGAACCATTCAATAATTCAGACTTGTGTTTCATCAAGTAAATATGCTCAGTATCTACTCAAATCATCTGTGAAGTAAGAGTATAACGATATCCACTGCGTGCCTCAGTACTCATTGGACTGCACACATCAAATTGTGTTACTTCCAACAAGTTGCTTTCTTGTTCCATTTTACTGAAACCGAAGCTTTCAGTCATCTTGCCCATGTGGTATGATTTGCATGTCTCAAGTGATTCAAAATCAAGTGAGTCCAAATGGTCCATCTGCATGGAGTTTCTTCATGCGTATATACCAATAGACATGGTTCACATGTCTCAATCCTTTTCAAAAATGAGTGAGTCCAAAGATCCATCAACATGGAGCTTCTTCATGCGTTTTATACCAATATGACTTACATGGCAGTGCCACAAGTAGGTGGTACTATCATTACTATCTTATATCTTTTGGCATGAACATGTGTATCACTATGATCGAGATTCAATAAACCATTCATTTTAGGTGCAAGACCATTGAAGGTATTATTGAAATAGAGTAACCATTATTCTCCTTAAATGAATAACCATATTGCAACAGACATAATCCAATCATGTCTATGCTCAACGCAAACACCAAATAACAATTATTTAGGTTTAACACCAATCTCGATGGTAGAGGGAGCGTGCGATGCTTGATTACATCAACCTTGGAAACACTTCCAACACATCTCGTCAGCTCACCTTTACCTAGTCTCCGTTTATTCCGTAGCTTTAATTTTGAGTTACTAACACTTAGCAACCGAACCGGTATCTAATACGCTGATGCTACTAGGAGTACTAGTAAAGTACATATAATGTATATCCAATATACTTCTATCGACAGCCTTCTCATCTACCAAGTATCTAGGGTAAATGTGCTCCAGTGGCTGTTCCCCTTCTTACAGAAGCACTCAGTCTCGGGTTTGGGTTCAACCTTGGGTTTCTACACTATAGCAGCAGCTGATTTGCCGTTTCATGAAGTATCCCTTCTTGCCCTTGCCCTTCTTGAAACTAGTGGTTTCACTAACCATCAACAATTGATGCTCCTTCTTGATTTCTACTTTCGCGGTGTCAAACATCGCGAATATTTCAAGGATCATCATATCTATCCCTGATATGTTATAGTTCATCACGAAGCTCTAGCAACTTGGTGGCAATGACTTTGGAGAAACATCACTATCTTATCTGGAAGATCAACTCCCACTCGATTCAAGTGATTGTTGTACTCAGACAATCTGAGCACAAGCTCAACGATTGAGCTTTTCTCCCTTAGTCTGCAGGCTAAGAAAATCGTCGGAGGTCTTATACCTCTTGACGTGGGCACGAGCCTGAAATCCCAATTTCAGCCCTCGAAACATCTCATATGTTCCGCGACATTTCAAAAAAATGTCTTCGGTGCCTCAATTCTAAACCATTTAACATTACCGAACTATCATGTAGTCATCAAAACGTGTGTGTCCGATGTTCGCAACATCCACAGACCACGTTCGAGGTCCAGCACACCGAGCATTGCATTAACGACATAAGGCTTCTATTGTCCGCATAATTGCTACTATCAACTTTCAACTATATTTTCTCTAGGAACGTATCCAACACAGTAGAACTAAAGCGTAAGCTATGACATAATTTGCAAAGTTCTTTTGACTATGTTCAGGATAAACAAGTTCATCTTATGAACTCCCACTCAGATAGACATCCCTCTAGTCATCTAAGTGATTACATGATCCGAGTCAGCTAGGCCGTGTCCGATCATCACGTGAGACGGACTAGTCATCATCGGTGAACATCTTCATGTTGATCGTATCTACCATACAACTCATGCTCGACCTTTCGGTCTCTTGTGTTCCGAGGCCATGTCTGTACATGCTAGGCTCGTCAAGTCAACCTAAGTGTTTCGCGTGTGTAAATCTGGCTTACACCCGTTGTATGTGAACGTAAGAATCTATCACACCCGATCATCACGTGGTGCTTCGAAACGACGAACTTTCGCAACGGTGCACAGTTAGGGGGAACACTTTCTTGAAATTTTAATGAGGGATCATCTTATTTACTACCGTCGTTCTAAGCAAATAAGATGTATAGACATGATAAACATCACATGCAATCAAATAGTGATATGATATGGCCATCATCACTTTGCTCCTTTTGATCTCCATCTTCGGGGCTCCATGATCATCGCGTCACCGGCATGACACCATGATCTCCATCATCATGATCTCCATCATCGTGTCTTCATGAAGTTGTCTCGCCAACTATTACTTCTACTACTACGGCTAACGGTTAGCAATAAAGTAAAGTAATTACATGACGTTTATGTTGACACGCAGGTCATAAATAAATTAAGGCAACTCCTATGGCTCCTGCTGGTTGTCATACTCATCGACATGCAAGTCGTGATTCCTATTACAAGAACATGATCATCTCATACATCACATATATCATTCGTCACATCCTTTTGGCCATATCACATCACATGGCATACCCTGCAAAAACAAGTTAGACGTCCTCTAATTGTTGTTTGCATGTTTTACGTGGCTGCTATGGGTTGCTAGCAAGAACGTTTCTTACCTACGCAAAACCACAACGTGATATGTCAATTGCTATTTACCCTTCATAAGGACCCTTTTCATCGAATCCGATCCGACTAAAGTGGGAGAGACTGGCACCCGCTAGCCACCTTATGCAACTAGTGCATGTTAGTCGGTGGAACCTGTCTCATGTAAGTGTACGTGTAAGGTCGGTCCGGGCCGCTTCATCCCACAATGCCGCCGAATCAAGATTGGACTAGTAACGGTAAGCATATTGAACAAAATCAACGTCCACAACTACTTTGTGTTCTACTCGTGCAAAGAATCTACGCAATAGACCTAGCTCATGATGCCACTGTTGGGGAACGTAGCAGAAATTCAAAATTTTCCTACGTATCACCAAGATCTGTCTATGGAGAAACCAGCAACGAGGGGAAGGAGAGTGCATCCACATACCCTTGTAGATCGCTAAGCGGAAGCGTTCAAGTGAACGGGGTTGATGGAGTCGTACTCGCCGTGATCCAAATCACCGATGACCAAGTGCCGAACGGACGACACCTCCGCGTTCAACACACGTACAGCACGGTGACGTCTCCCATGCCTTGATCCAGCAAGGAGAGAGGGAGAGGTTGAGGAAGACTCCGTCCAGCAGCAGCACAACGGCGTGGTGGTGGTGGAGGAGCATGGCAATCCTGCAGGGCTTCGCCAGGCACCGCGAGAGAGGAGGAGGGAGAGAGGTAGGGCTGTGCCAGGGAGAGGTCAAACTCATGTGTTGGCAGCCCCCAAACCCTCAAGTATATATAGGGGGAGAGGTAGGGTTGCGCCCCCACCTAGGGTTCCACCCCTAGGGGCGGCGGCCAGCCCAGATCCCATCTGGTGGGGCGGCCAAGGGGGGGAGAGGGGAAACTTGCCCCCCAAGCTAGGTGGGGCGCCCCCTCCCCAAACCCTAGGCGCCTTGGGCCCTTGTGGGGGGGGGGGGGCGCACCAGCCCACCTGGGGCTGGTCCCCTCCCACACTTGGCCCTTGCAGCCCTCCGGGGCCGGTGGCCCCACTTGGTGGACCCCCGGACCCCTTCGGTGGTCCCGCTATGTTACCGATAAAACCCGAAACTCTTTCGGTGACCAAAACAGGACTTCCCATATATAAATCTTTACCTCCGGACCATTCCGGAACTCCTCGTGACGTCCGGGATCTCATCCGGGACTCCGAACAACATTCGATAACCACATACGAACTTCCTTTATAACCCTAGCGTCATCGAACCTTAAGTGTGTAGACCCTACGGGTTCGGGAACCATGCAGACATGACCGAGACATTCTCCAGTCAATAACCAACAGCGGGATCTGGATACCCATGTTGGTTCCCACATGTTCCACGATGATCTCATCGGATGAACCACGATGTCGAGGATTCGATCAATCCCGTATACAATTCCCTTTGTCTAGCGGTATTGTACTTGCCCGAGATTCAATCGTCGGTATCCCGATACCTTGTTCAATCTCGTTACCGGCAAGTCTCTTTACTCGTTCCGTAACACATCATCCCGTGATCAACTCCTTGATCACATTGTGCACATTATAATGATGTCCTACTGAGTGGGCCCAGAGATACCTCTCCGTCACACGGAGTGACAAATCCCAGTCTCGATTCGTGCCAACCCAACAGACACTTTCGGAGATACCTGTAGTGTACCTTTATAGCCACCCAATTACGTTGTGACGTTTGGTACACCCAAAGCATTCCTACGGTATCCGGGAGTTGCACAATCTCATGGTCTAAGGAAATGATACTTGACATTAGAAAAGCTTTAGCATATGAACTACACGATCTTTGTGCTAGGCTTAGGATTGGGTCTTGTCCATCACATCATTCTCCTAATGATGTGATCCCGTTATCAACAACATCCAATGTCCTTGGTCAGGAAACCGTAACCATCTATTGATCAACGAGCTAGTCAACTAGAGGCTTACTGGGACATGGTGTTGTCTATGTATCCACACATGTATCTGAGTTTCCTATCAATACAATTATAGCATGGATAATAAACGATTATCATGAACAAGGAAATATAATAATAACCAATTTATGATTGCCTCTAGGGCATATTTCCAACACAGTACACCATTACTGGGCCAGATTCCTCCTGGTCATGAACAGGATAAAGGACTGCCGCGAGGAGGATGCAATTTCATTCTTCTGCAATAATTGCACGGACAAGGGAATCCTCAACGCCATAAGTCGCCGTGAAATTACACGCTTCGCTGACTTGGCGTCCGTAGTACGAAAGTACTGTGCGATGGAAAGCGCCTGGAAAACCAAAATAAAATTTTGGGACAATCCGTCCCTGAATACAAACCCAGTCCAAAATAAAAGGGTGCATTATCGCCAGACACCCGGGTTAAACACCAAAAAGCAAAAACCATCTGCAGGGCATGGAACCATGCTGGAGGGGTTGCTCAATGGACCCTGTAAAATTTACAGTACAGAGGCCGCCACACCAACTCATAGCCTTAGAGCATGTTGGATACTCCGGCAGGTGGCCAGAAGTGGCGAAGATCTTCTAATCCCAGAAGCCACAGAGCACTAGACAAAAGATACCAGTACGGTATTAACAGTCTTCGAGACTTTCGCATCAAACAATATGTGAAAACGAACACTCCGCAGCCTTGCCGAAGTCTACCATGTGGTAATAATAAACACATGGAGTGACACGGCTATTACTTTCAATGCCAGTGACGAACCTAAATTCCGAACAGCCCGAGCACCAGCCGCATTGGTCCTCAGTCCAATAGTGGACGGCTTTCGACTCACCAAGGTACTCATGGACGGCGGCAGTGGCTTGAACCTCATCTATGAGGAAACCCTTCAAAAAATGGAAATAGACTGGAACCGCATTGAGCGAAGCAGCACAACCTTTAGAGGAATAATCCCCAATCGGGAAGCGCGTTGTACAGGAAAAATCACACTAGATGTTGTGTTCGGCACGCCGGATAATTATAGGTCCGAAGATGTCACATTCCACGTGGCCCCATTCAATAGAGGATACCATGCTCTATTAGGGTGGGAGGCGTTTACAATCTTCCAAGCCATACCCCATTACGGGTACATGAAGCTCAAAATGCCCGGGGCCAACGGAATCATCACTCTTGCTAGTGATCCGGACACAGTACTCCGCGCCGAAAATAAGACATTCGCACTAGCCCTCGAGGCACTATCCGAAGCCCTAGCGGCTGAGGAACTGACTGTGCTGCGCTCCACGGTGAACAGGGATGACGTGATACTCGACAAAAGATCCAAGTCCACCTCCTTTAAACCAGCGGATGAAATAGTCAAATTCCAAGTCCATCCAACGGACCCTACAAAAACAGCTTCCATCGGGGCACAATTAAACCCTGATGTAGACGCCGCACTGCGAGAGTTCCTACGCGAGAACTGGGAAATTTTTGCCTGGCACCCTTCTGACATGCCAGGAATCCCACGCAGGCTGGCCGAGCAGAGCCTAAATATCCTAAAAGGATTCAAGCCAGTCAAGCAGGCTCTTCGGCGTTTCTTCGAACCTAAGAAACAGGCCATGGGAGAGGAACTAGCCAAGCTATTGGAGGCCGGATTCATCAGAGACATAAAACATCCGGACTGGGTAGCAAACCTGGTGATGGTACCAAAGAAGGACAAATCCTAGCGCTTGTGCGTCGATTTTAAGGACCTCAACAAGGCTTGCCCAAAGGATCCCTTCCCCCTCCCCTGCATCGATCAAATTATCGACGCTACCGCGGGACACGACTCATTGTGTTTCCTCGACGCATACTCCGGCTACCATCAAATTAAGATGGCAGAGTCAGATCAAGCCGCAACGGCATTCATCACACCATACGGCCCATTCTGCTTCAACACAACGCCCTTTGGGCTCAAAAACACCGGCGCAACATATCAGCGCATCATTCAGACATGTCTGGCAAACCAGATCGGCAAAACAGTGGAGGCATACGTAGATGACGTGGTCGTCAAAACCAAGCATGTCGAATCTCTAGTAGACGACTTGAGGATCACATTCGATAACCTCCGAACATACGACATCAAGCTCAACCCGGAAAAATGCATTTTCGGCGTACGGGCCGGAAAGCTCTTGGGCTTCATTGTATCCGGTAGAGGAATTGAAGCAAATCCAGCCAAGATCCAAGCTCTGTCACAATTGGATATCTGAAAGGACCTCAAACAAATACAAAAATTGACCGGATGCGTAGCGGCTCTAAGCCGCTTTATCTCCCGCTTGGGAGAAAAGGCATTACCCCTTTATCGCCTCCTCCGGCGCACCTAACACTTAGAGTGGACGGATGCCACCACGGCCGGACTCGATGAAATTAAAGCCATATTGGCGACAAACCCAGTCCTGGCCGCGCCAAACATTGGCGAACCAATGCTATTGTACATTGCGACAACTCATCAAGTTGTGAGCGCAGTACTCGTCGTCAAACGAGAAACGGACGGACACAAATTCCCCCTTCAAAAGCCGGTTTACGATGTGTCCACGGTCCTCACTCCATGCAAGTCACGGTACCCGCATTATCAAAAGATAGCGTACGCGGTATTCATGGCGTCCCGGAAGCTGCGACACTACTTTCAAGAGTGTTCGATAACGGTAGCCTCGGAAGTGCCACTAAACGATATTATAAACAACCGCGACGCGACGGACCGAATTGCCAAATGGGCCACTGAGCTCCTCCCGTTCGACATAACCTACAAGCCACGGCGGGCTATTAAGTCGCAAGTTTTGGCCGACTTCGTCGCCGAATGGACGGAAGCCGAACTCCCTAAAGAGTACGGCACATATTCCAACTGGATCATGCACTTCGACGGCACCAAAATGTTGGCTGGTCTGGGGGCTGGCGTCGTTTTGACGTCCGCAACTGGAGATACCATTCAATACGTACTCCAGATAATGTATACGGACTCCAACAACGCAGCCGAATACGAGGCCCTTCTACATGGTCTCCGGATGGCAGTATCCATGGGCATTCAACGCCTAGAGGTGCACGGGGATTCGAACCTCGCGATATCCCAAATAAATGGAGACTTTGATGCCAAGGATCCGAAAATGGTAGCTTATCGCAACGCCGTCCTAAAAATGTCAGCTCAGTTCGAGGGGCTCAAATTTCACCATATACCCCGGGAAAACAATCAGACGACAGATGTCCTGGCACGCATCGGTGCAAAACGCGATGCCGTCCCTCGCAACATCTTCTTAAAAAGGCTGCTCAAGCCATCCGTAGTATGGGAAGGGGAACCCGGAAATAACAGCCCGGACCCAAGCGCACCGCCCGACACCGAACACTCTGACACAATTGGAGGCCGTGCCAACGAAGTAACATCCTCAGCCCACGTAATAATGGCAGTCATCGCCCCGTGGACAGAACCATTCCTAGCCTACCTAACCAGGCAGGAACTTCCCAAGGACCAAAACAAGGCACGCTACATAGTGTGGCGATCCAAAGCCTATAAAGTCCATGAGGGAGAGCTTTATAAGAAAAGCACCACCGGAGTCCTTCAACGGTGTATCTCCGAAGAGGAAGGGCGGAATCTTCTGGCTGAAATTCATGCCGGACTTGGCGGGCACCACGCTGCAGCTCGTGCCCTTGTAAGCAAGGCCTTCCGTACAGGATTTTATTGGCCGACTGCCTAGGCAGATGCTCAGGACTTAGTCCAATGAAGCGTTGGTTGCCAGCTCTTTGCTAACCAAAGCCATATGCCGCCACCGCCCTCCAAACTATACCAATCACCTGGCCCTTTGCGGTCTGGGGGCTTGACATGGTTGGACCCCTTAAAGGAGGAACCCACAAGCAAAAATACTTACTGTTCATGGTGGATAAGTTCACCAAATGGATAGAGGCCAGGCCTTTTAAGACGGCCGAATCCGGACCGGTGATAGACTTCTTATCCGGGGTCGTACACCGCTACGGCGTCCCCCACAGCATCATCACTGATAATGGCACGAACTTTACGGCCGACGAGGTCAAACTCTGGTGCAAAAACATGGGCATCAAGCTCGACTATGCTTCAGTCTATCACCCACAAACTAACGGTCAAGTCGAGCGAGCAAATGGTCTAATCATGAGCGGCATCAAAACCAGATTAGTGCGGTCCCTCAAGGAATCTAACACGCACTAGGTAGAGGAGCTTGACTCTGTACTCTGGGGGCTGCGGACCACGCAGAATCGCACCACCGGATACACACCATTCTTTATGGTATACGGCGCAGAGGCGATTCTGCCCTGCGACATAATTCATGACTCACCTCGCGTGCGCATGTACGAAGAAAGAGAAGCCGAACTTGATCGGCAGGACAGTTTGGACGCCTTGGAGGAGGAGCTTTACGTGGCAAAAGCCCATTCCGCATTCTATCAACAGCAGGCTCAAAGATACCAAAGCAGAGAAGTACGGGCCAAAACTTACAATGTTGGCGAGTTAGTTCTACGCCTGCCGGACAAGAAAAAGGACAAACTTAAGCCCAAATGGGAAGGTCCCTTTATTATTGACCAAGTCCTGACTGGTGGAGCGTACCGTCTGCGAGATGCATCGGATAACCGACTTGAGCCGAACCCATGGAACGCAGCCCGTCTCAGAAGATTCTACGCCTAGCGCCGGACTCTGTGTACGTCTCCTTCCTCTGTCTATTTTTTATACACTAGCTGTCTTATATTTCTCTCCTTCTCCCCTCCCTTTCTCTTATAGCCTTTAAGGGCTCATTCGCGCTTTGTTCGCACTCACCTGACGCGCTATCCGTGCTCGTTATACCTGGGGGCTTCTTCGACAGAAGCTTATTTATACGGGCTTCATGCCCAACACATGTGTCACACTTCCACATGTACCTTTTATCCACCATTATATGCATCGATATGACTTAAGTTTTGGCCAAGCTGGGTTGCCTGGCTCCTGTGCTTACCCCTACGTTCCCGATTTTTCGGCTAGGCGGTAAAGGGAGCACCTCTGCGATTGTTACTGCCGGGTCAGCCGGATGTGTACCTCAGAATGGGTGAAGCCGAAAGCTAGCATTCTTAAGGGAATATTCGGTCGGTGAACTAAAAGATGATTTCTTACTTATTTACTTTTGCGCCCCCAGATGTTTTTCCTGCGTCTCTTTTCGCAGTCCGGACATGCACTTTAGGGCATGCCTCCCAGGGAAAGGAACCTTAACGGAACTATTCTCCCTGGAAGATGTTTCTTACTAACCATGTAATATAACATAACTAGTTGGGCACTTGTCTGTTCAAGCACTAATGACCCCTACGCCTGGTCTCCATGCATGCCCTGGTTCTTACATAACCGAAAGGGTATTCAGACACACTCCGGACCATTGGGTCCCGAGGTCGAAGCGAAAAGGTCTTCCATGACAAACGATCTACAATCCGGCTAGAAGGCATTATACATGTCATCATAAATTACATAGTCAATTTGACTGGTTATATTCCTCTTCAATGCCATCCAACAGGCTGTCCAGTTTACAGTCCTGTTGAGAATATTTTGCGGCCAATTCTACCTGGCCGTATACTAAGCTCACAGGGATCTCCTTCCCATTGGGCCCTACAGGTCCGACCTCGGCCATGTGGTTTGGGTCAGCCTTCGTGTACCGCATCTTCACCATGGCCTAGGCCTCCCTGGCACCTTGACGACAGGCCGATATCTTCCATAATCGAAAGCGCCGCCGTGCTTCCTTCAGCTTCTCTGCAATCTCTCCAAGGCCTTCGGGCATGGAGACAGATGGCCACAAGGCCTGGGCAACGCCTTGCATTGCTTGCCGAACTCGGTCGTGCAGTTGTGAGAGCTCGGGAAGAAGGTCACCCGTAGAACCGGGCATTTCCTCTCCAGGACGACCCGTTAGCATACCTACACACATAACTCTATTAGTCGACTTCCTCGCCGAACTCTTTTTCAAAGTTCGTTAAAGCACTTACTAAACATGCCGCGTCGAAGTCGCTGATTCTCTTTAACGGAGTCCGACAGTTGGGCACAAACATCCTTTAGTTCTATGCCCATCTGGGTGTTGGCATCTTGGAGATCATTCTTCTCCTGCCTCACCTTTGTAAGCACGCTCTCACCAGCCTTTAGCTGGCGTAGGAGTTGCTGCTTCTCCGGATCTAATTCGGCGCCATCTGCAATTCCATTGTCAGATTTACATACACGCCGCAATTTACATGATACTCATCAAGTGAGGCATATAATACCAGAGGGGGTCTTCTTGGGCTCCCCTGTCGCGGCTAGTGCAGCCTGAAGTTGGGCTTTGCACTCTTCCACCTCCTGGGACAGTTGGGTATTATTTTCTGTAAGAACCTGTATAACGCATGATCCTTAAATCAGTTATTCTAACTGTTTCAAGTCTCGGGGGCTACTGATGTATATATAATCATCAAATTTTCTCACCCGTATGTCTTTTACATACTGCTCAGTGGCCCTGGTTAGACCATTTTGAGCGGCACGGAGGTACGCATCTCCCGAGTTGAAGGCATCCAATGCCTCTTGGAAAAAACAAGCGTCGCGAAGAACTGTCCGGCGGCGCCTGTGGTTTATGGCACTCTCCACCTCGGAATTGGTGGCGGACATTCTGTCCGCGTCCTCTGTCGGAGGAGCGTCTGACGCACGCCTCGTGTTTGCCTCTGCTTCTGGACCTGGCTTTGGAGTCTGGCTGGTGGAGGCGTGATTGGCAACCTCTCTGGATATAGTCTGGCGAGCCCTCTTTTTCCTAAAAAGAGCACGGGCGTTAGTATGCATCGTAAGAATAATACCTTGGAATAAAACGACACGCCTTACTGCAACGCCGGTGTCTCGATCCAGACTGCGGGTCTTTTCAGCCTGCCCGTCCTCGCGGTCCCTTGTTGGCTAGTCGCCACAGGCTCCGCATTCTGCCTCGAGATCCTTCCCTGCGAAACACCGTTGGTATACGATGATACAAAATAAGCACAGACGGATCATTTTCGAGGTATTGGGACTTCGGTCTTAGTTACCTGTGAGGCGGGGAGCAGTCCAGGATAATCGGCCGTAATGGCCACCAAGACGTTGTCGCCACTCAATTGGTGAAATACCTCGTCGATCAGCTCCACAAATATGTTCGGATCCTCTTGGGAGGCCGGGACGAGGGACCGTTCTGGATCCTCGGGCTGTGGAGGAGGGCAGTTTATCTCCTTTACGGCCTGACACAGTTTCTGCATCGAAGTCACAAGATAAGATACTTAACTATGGGAATATGGAACGGATGGGCAAAAAGAAGTGTCCGCTTACCCAGTTTGGAGGATTGTACATAGAAAATCCTCCCTATGGATTGACGCGGAGAAATTCCTCCTCTTCTCCCCTGTACAATGCGGACAAGATCTTCGACAGAGCGGCAACCGATTCCGGCCCCTTACGGCCGCAGCGGGTGGCATCATCCTCCCCGTTGAAATCCCACATGGGGTGGCCTCTATACTGAAGTGGCTGCACCCCCCGCATAATGCATGTGGCCATGACCTCGATCATGGTCAGTCCGGAATGAGCTAGCAACCTTATCCGGCTCATCAGGTAAAGGACGTCCTTGTCATTTTCCTTCTGAGGGCTCCGTGGACGCCAGCTTAGGCGCTTCTTCAAGGGAGCATTATCGAACTCAGGGAGGCCGATCCGAATAGGGTCCCGTAGGGGGACATCTTCTATATAAAACCATTCTAAAGGCCAGTCTTCGGACACCTTCTTTGGGGTTCCGGATAGATATCCGGTCCCGACGATGCGCCATACTTCAGCTCCGCCCACTTGATATACTGACCCCTTCTGAGAACGGGGCACGAGGCAGAACAGCTTCTTCCATAGCGCAAAATGAGCCTCACAACCCAAAAACAGCTCGCAAAGGGCTACGAAGCCTGCGATATGCAATATGGAGGCAGGCGTAAGGTTGTGCAACTGGAGGCCGTAGAACTCCAGGAGTCCCCGGAGAAACGGATGAATTGGAAATCCGAGCCCTCTTATTAAATAGGGGACAAGGCATACCCGCTCTCCTTTGGAGGGATTAGGGACGCTCTTCGCCTGCTCTCCGCCAGTATAGGTGGCCAGCCCGGCTCGAACCTGGACCATGTAGGCTGGGGGAAGAAATCCTTAGGTTTGGAGCATCACTAGCTCGCTGTGCGGGATGGAACATCTCTCCCAATCTCCAGGTTGAGGGCTGGGAAGGCGAGAGGAGGAGCTGCGACGACCAACCATGATGGAATGGATCTCTGTCGAATGCGCTCTGATGAATGCTCGCGGAGGGAAGATGGTGTGATTTGGGTCTAAATCCTCGCCTCTTTAATAGGCATCTCATTTACGCAGCTAGGGGGGTAAATGTAAAAACACCCTGGCTTTTCGCATTCATTTGACACATGGAAGAAGGCCATTATTGGGCGTGGAAGCCAAGAAGTGCAATATTCACAAGGAGCCGGACACTATTCAACAGGTACACGGAATTTGGAGAAGAACCCGCCTTGCAATGCCGAAGACAATCTGCGCGCCGGACTCGTCGTCATTGAAGCCTGGTTCGGGGGCTACTGAGGGAGTCCTGGATTAGGGGTGTCCGGATAGCCGGACTATAACCTTTGGCCGGACTCTTGGGCCATGAAGATACAAGATTGAAGACCTTTTCCCGTGTCCAGATGGGACTTTCCTTGGCGTGGAAGGCAAGCTTGGCGATACGGATACGTGGATCTACTTCCGTTGTAACCGACTCTGTGTAACCCTAGCCCCTCCGGTGTCTATATAAACCGGAGGGTTTTTAGTCCATAAAGAGAACAACAATCATACCATAGGCTAGCTTCTAGGGTTTAGCCTCTCTGATCTCGTGGTAGATCTACTCTTGTATTACCCATATCATCAATATTAATCAAGCAGGAGTAGGGTTTTATCTCCATCAAGAGGTCCCGAACCTGGGTAAAAACATCGTGTCCCTTGTCTCCTGCTACCATCCGCCTAGACGCACAGTTTGGGACCCCCTACCCGAGATCCACCGGTTTTGACACCGACAGGGGGCATAGACCGTCACCCGGACCATGGTGCTTAATCACCTCCACGCTAGAGGGAAGACGGCCACGGATCCATTGCCACATGAAAATTCTGATCTTGAGTGGCAGACGGATGGTCCAGATATACTCGAAGACAGCCGGGCTAAGAGATGGGGCAATGGTGCGGTACAAGGACTTCATGGAGAAGCGGCCTGAAGGCTCCAGGCGCCAAGACAACTGGTCAAGAGGTTGAGACAGGCCAGACTTATGAAGAGCGACGACATCCAGGAGATCATGCCAAGCGGCAACTTCCGAGGATGCAAAAGGCCACCGGAACGTGAGAAGCCCTAAGTCAATAAGGGTCGTCTCAACGGAAATCCTCGGGTCAACGGTGATGGAGAAGAGGTCAACGGCGATGGAGAAGTTTCGATCGAGATGGAGAAGCCCTAAGAGGTCAACGGCGATGGAGAAGAGGTCAGGGAATCTCGCAGCAAAGGGAAGGTCCCCAGCCCAGTGGTCTAGCCAAAACAGTGTGGATGACCCAGTTTCGATCGAGATGGATGTCCCAATACGGAGGACCGGTTGGAGCTGAATGACAAATTGCCAGAACTGGGTCCCTCCGGTCCGGGCGCAGAAGGCGAGGGGTTGACCACGTAGGTATTTCTGGGCACGATCTGCAACCACTGGCCGCCATCGCCATTCGCAATGCGCCGGAGCCAACGAGTCAGGAGTGCCAGGTTCATGCACTTGGATGACATGATACCAAGACCACCTTGGTCCCGGGGCTTGCAGATCTTAGACCAGCGCACCAAATGGTACTCCTGCTTGTCTCCCTCGCCCGCCCAATAGAACCGGGCTTGGACCGAACCAATCTCATGGTGGAGAGTCTCGGGGAAGCTGTAGAAGCTCATGATGAATAGGAGGAGTCTGGAAAGGGACGAGTTGATGAGGATCATACGAGCCGCCTTAGAGAGCCAACGACCCTGCCACGGCTCGATGCGGTGTTGGAGCTTGAGCACCAAGGGCCGTAGGTCGGCCACGGTCAGGCGGGAGTCACTAATGGGACCCCAAGGTAGGTAGTGGGGAATGTCCCCAACCGACAGTTAAGTCGGTTAGCGATGCTCTAGCTCTCAACGGGCGAATAACCCAGAATCATCAGCTCGCTTTTATCAAAATTTATTGTGAGGCCTAACAGGTGCTGAACACAGCAGGAGGAATTTGAGGTTCGACATCTCAGGCACCGAGCCTTGTACCATGATGATGGTGTCATCGGCGTATTGGAGAAGGGAGACGCCTCCTCCCTCCACCAAGTGCGGGGTGATGCCTAGGATGTGGCCGGCGGCCTTGGCCTTATCCAGGATCGAGGCCAGGGCATCAACCACCATATTGAACAGAAACAGGGAAAAGGGGTCACCCTGCCTAACCCCGCAGGAAGTGGGGAAGTAGGGCCCGATTTCCCCATTGATGTTCACCGCGATACGGCCGGAAGACACCATCTGCATGACCCGGGACACCCAGCGATCATCGAACCCTTTTCTAAGCAGCACTTCCCGAAGGAAGGGCCAACTAACCGTGTCGTACGCCTTATGGAAATCAATCTTCAGGAAAACCGCCTTGAGGTTTTTGGATCGCACCTCATGCAGAATTTCATGGAAGACTAGGACCCCATCCAAGATATATAAGCCCTGAATGAAGGCAGATTGATTCGGGTGGGTTATTCGGTCAGCTAAAGGGGCCACCCTATTGGCGTACCCCTTGGCAAGGATGCAGAAGATCACATTGATCACCGTGATAGGGCGGAACTGGCGGATGTCGGAGGCGCCCGAGATCTTGGGAATCAAAGTGATAATCCCATATTTGAGGCGCTTGAGGTTGATGGAACCGACATAAAACTCCTCGAAGATGGCCATGATCTCCTGTTTGATGGCGGGCCAGAAGTGTAAGTGCATCTAGTGCCCCTTAGTGATTTTGGTGTATTGAAGACTTATAGGTTAAGGATCTAATGTGTTTATGAGGGTACACAGGTCTATAAGTCTATGAGGAGTTTGATATTTACAGAGAAAGTCGACCCCTAAAAATGAAGTTCTTCGACTGAAGACTTTGATATTTTGAAGACTTTCTGAAGTCTTTGAAAGTGAAGAAATTGGTGTGACCTTAAAGACTTGGTATTCATTCGAGGAACATGAAGCGTGAAGACTTTTGTTTTTATAGTTTCATTTTCTCTTTCTTGAGTCATAGGAAATACCGTACTGTTAAAGGGGGTCGAGGAAATACTAAGGAAAAATTTCCATGTGATGCTCAACTCAAAATCCTACACCTACCAATCCCTTCGAGTGAAGCCATTGTCTCACACAGTTCAGTCAATTTCTTCAGTGACAGAGACGAAGTTCTTCTGGTCGCTGAGGAATTTGTTCTGACTGAGGAGTTAGGAATTCGCCAGTGCGGATGGCCTACATTGTGAGGAACATGATAGCCCTGAGGAATTTGATACTCAAATTTCTGACCGTTGCTGTGCTATGCGCCAGCTGTCCCAAAATATCTTATCCACCTAACGGTCATATCATCGAAGGGCATTTATGTCTTATCATGTCGGGCTGCTCCCTAGGCTATAAATAGCCGCCCCCTACAACCACTAGCTGGTTGGATGCTCCGCGAGAAACTGACACTTGTCATTTGAGAGCAACCCATCCTCTGAGGACTTTGAGCAAAAATCATCGAGTGAGGAAAACCCAAACCCAAACACCTACAAACCCAAAGTGATTGAGAATCACTGAAGATATTGATCCTGCATGGATCCGACGCTTGTTACCTTTGAAGACTGTGCTTCTTCCAGACGGTTAGGCGTCATGGTCTAGAGCATCCAAGAGGAATTGTGGATCGCCGAGTGACCGAGTTTGTGAAGGTTCGGAAGTCACCTGAAGACTTACCACGAGTGATTGGACGAGGTCTGTGTGACCTTAGTTCAAGGAGAATACAGTGAGGACTGTGTGTCCGAGACTGTGTGTCCTCAGGTTTAAATACCTAGCCGCTCCAACCAGATGTACAACTGAGACAATAGTTGGAACTGGTCTACCAAATCATTGTCTTCACCAAGCCAACTGGTTCTATTTCCTCAACTCTTTCATTTCCTCAGTATTGTGTTGTGTGCTTGTCATATCTGTGTTTGAAGACTTTGACTGAAGACTTTCTCAATTTCCTCAGTTCAATTTCTTCAGTCTGTTTTGTCTTCATCTTGTGTTATCCTGTGATTACGCTTTCTGTACTCGGTGCTTGTCTTCATTTCATCATGATGACTATGCTTGTCTTATGTTATGTTTACTTCTGAGTACTTATTCCGCTGCAAGTAGTTCTTCGCTAAGGAATTTCCTCACTAGCAAATTCCTCAGTGAAGAATTCATAAAAATCGCTTATTCACCCCCCTCTAGTCAATATAACGCACTTTCAATTGGTATCAGAGCAAGGTACTCCCTTGATCTGTGTGATTTTGGTTTAATCGCCTGGAGTTTTAGTTATGTCGACCGCAGGTATGAAGAAAGTGACATGTCCTATCTTTGACGGTCACGAGTATCCCAAGTGGAAGGCCATGATGAAGAAGCGCCTCATGGCGATGAACAGCAAACTGTGGACCATCACTGAGATTGGTCTTACCGATCTGTGCAAGAAGGCGGGAGCTGATGACATTCACAAGTACACTCTTCTCAACCTCACGGCGAAGGACGTCATCTGCTCCTGTCTGTCTCAAAATCAGTTCAGGAACATCATGCATCTCGATTATTCGAAGCTTATCTGGGACCGTCTCTCCGGGGTCTATGAAGGTCATCGAACCCGTCATGATCCTTGGTTTGAGGACTTCAAGGAATCTCTCAAAGCGATGACATTCGAACCCGAATCATCATCCTCTTCATCATGCCTTATGGGAAAAAGTACTGAGGTAACTGAATGCTACGTATCTGAGTCAAGTGATGATGAATCTGGTGATGAATTTTGACCAAGCTATGTCAAACTTGCTTCCCTTGCCACTAAACAACAAATAGCCTTGGAAAAGGTTCAACACATGCTAAATAAAAGCGATGATATGTTGGGTGAAGAAATGGATCAGTCAAAAGCTTTGGCTGAAAGTCTTCAGAGACTTCATACTAAGTATGACTCCCTTCAAGATCAACATAACACTCTCTTGTCTGATCATGAGAAGCTTTCTTATGAATTTCTTCTAAGAAAGCAAGATCTTGAGAAGCTAAGAGTGAGTTATGAAGATCTTCAGAAGAAGCGTGATTTATTACTTGCTCAACAAATCAGCGCTACTCAGGAAGAATTTGTTCCTCCATGTCTGAAATGCATTGAATGTGAATATGCTAATTCTTCACCTGAATGTTCAAATGCTTCTAATGTTACAAATTCTTCACCTGCCTCTGCTATCACTAATTCCTCATCTGAGGACATTACTAGTATCACAGACGATGCAGGGCGGAAGGTATTGTACATGACAGGCATGTACAAAAGCCTCAAAGGGCATCAGACTCTTTGTGATATGCTTAAAAAGCAAATCCTCAACAGGAATCCTAGGAAAGAGGGTATTGCCTTTGAGAGGAAACTCAATGCTGATGGTACATATTGGAAGACCGAGCAGTATCCCAAAACCTCATGGGTTGCTGCAAAGGGACCTCCAGTAAATCCATCTAATTTATCTGGCTATACATGTGAATCTTCTCATTCTTATGATGACTCATTTGACTCCAACAATAAACTGTTCAAAAATCAGAATGGTGAAGTATTGGATAGATATGTTGGCACTAACTGCAGGAACGGTTCCCCTATGAAGAAAATCTGGGTTCCCAAAAGGTGCCTTGAAAGTCTTCAGGTGAATGTCCTCATGACACCACCTGTGAAGAATAGGAACCCCAGATCAAATTCTTCATATGGACCAAATTCGTCATATGGATCCAAGTCCTCATACGGACCAAATTCCTCATGTGGATCAAATCCTTCAATAGGATCAAAGTCCTCATATGAACATCATCGTGCTAACAACTCTGTTTCGCAGGGAAGAGCCAAGGGCTATGAATATGAGCATTATTCTTCTAATCATTATGTTTATAAGTCCTCGAAGAATTTCTCTGCTTATTCATATGCTTACCCTAACCCCTCTTATGTGAAACGAAATGGTTTGGCCTCTATGCCACCATTCTCATATGGAGCTCGCAGAGTGATGAAATCTTTGCCACCCCTTCAGATGTGGATGGTGAAGAAAAAGAACTAATCTCTTTTGCAAGGTCAGGTCTCCAGACGTGCTCAAACGTTTGAAGAATTTGCTGGAGACCTAAAAATTTGCCTGAAAGGACGCATGCTAATCATGAAGAAATGAGCTTTCATTTCACACGTCCTCCTACTTCTTTATTTGTCTTACTGCTTGGTGAAATTGATCTGATGAATTTGATGTCATATTCTTCACTGATGAAGTATATGAGTTTGTAAGCTGCACTAATTCATCTACAGGATGATCAACCAACAGCCACTGAGTGGGTCCTCGATAGTGGATGTACAAATCACATGATTGGTGACAAGAATCTATTGATGGATGCTCCCTTATCACCATCGCATCTGAAGCATATCATCTTCGCTGACAAAGGGAAAAGTCAGGTATTGGGTCTAGGTAAGGTTGCAATCACAAAGGATCGACACATGGACAAAGTCATGCTTGTTGAGTCCTTAGGATACAACCTTATGTCTGTCTCAATGCTTTGTGATCTTTATATGGTTGTTGTCTTTGGCAAGTATTGTTGTGTTGTGATTATGGAAGCTGACAATTCCAAAGTCTTCGAAGGCTTTGGGAGAGGAGACTTGTATATTGTTGATTTCTCTACAGGTTCACGACCAGCCGTGTGCCTACTTGCAAAAGCTTCAGAAGGATGGCTATGGCATCGATGACTTGGTCATGCAGGCATGAGGAATTTGCACACGCTTGCAAAGAAGAAGCATGTCATTGGCATTGAGAATGTCAAATTCCTCAAGGATCACATATGCGGTGCCTGTGAAGCTGGAAAGATGACGAAGGCCAAGCATCCAGCGAAGACTATCATGACCACTACTCTCCCATTTGAATTGTCTCACATGGATCTCTTTGGTCCTAATCATTATTCTGCCGTTTCAAATGAAGCATCTCAATATGGCTTTGTTATTGTTGATGATTACTCTCGTTACACATGGGTACACCTTGTTACTTACAAACATGAAGTGTAGGATGTCTTCAAACGATTTTCCTCGAGGGCCCTTTGGTGTGAAGATCAAGAACATGAGAAGTGACAATGGCACTGAATTCAAGAATTCGGGTCTCGATGACTATCTTGATGAACTTGGTATTACTCATGAGTTATCTGCTCCTTATACTCCTCAACAGAATGGCGCCGTGGAGCGCAAGAATAGGACTCTTGCTGAGATGGCTCGCACTAGCTCGATAAGTACAAAACACCTCGTCGTTTCTGGGTTGATGCAATTGATACTGCGTGCCACATCATCAACAGAGTATATCTTCACAAATTCTTCAAGAAGACTGCCTATGAACTCCTCACTGACAAGAAACCCAATGTGAGTTATTTCAAAGTCTTCGGTGCTAAATGCTGGATTAGAGATCCTCATCACAACTCAAAATTTTCACCGAAAGCACATGAAGGTTTTATGCTTGGTTACGGAAAGGACTCGCACACCTACAGAGTCTTCAACAACGTTCTTCACAAGGTTGTTGAAACTGTGGATGTGCGGTTCGATGAAACTAATGGCTCGCAAAGAGAGCACCTAACTTCTGTGATAGATGAACCAGCACCTGAGGATTCTATCAAGTTCAAGGCTACTGAGGATGTCATTCCTACTGAAGAATCTGCTGAAGAATTCATTCCAGAACGTGAAGAACGTCGAACTGATGCACCTGAAGAAAATGCCGAAGAAATTGATGCTGAAGAAAATGCTGATCAAATTCCTCAACTACAACCAGCTCACCCTCGCATTGCAAAAGAAGTGCAAGTGGAGAAGATCATTGATGACATTAGAGCACCAGGTCCTCTCACCCGCTCAAAAGCTTCACATGTATCTAACTTTTGTGGGCACTATGCCTTTGTCTCTATCACAGAGCCCGCAAAGGTAGATGAAGCATTTCTGGAGCCTGAGTGGATTCAGGCCATGCAAGAAGAATTACATCAATTCAAGCTCAACAATGTCTGGGAACTGGTCAAACGTCCAGATCCTTGCAAGCACAATATCTTTGGCACAAAATCGATCTACTGCAACAAGCAAGATGAAAATAGCCTTGTGGTGAGGAATAAGGCAGTACTAGTAGCTCAAGGCTACGCACAGGTTGAAGGAATTGATTTCGATGAAATTTTGCACCTGTTGCTAGACTTGAGGCTATTCGCATATTACTTGCTTATGCTAACCATCATGATATCATCTTATATCAAATGGATGTGAAAAGTGCATTCCTCAATGGTAAGCTTGAGGAAGAAGTATATGTTGCTCAACCCCCAGGTTTTGAAGATCCAAAGAATCCTGACAAAGTCTTCAGACTCAATAAGGCCCTCTATGGCCTCAAGTAGGCCCCTCGGGCATGGTATGATACTTTGAAGGAATTCCTCATGAAGAATGGCTTCACACCCGGTTCACTCGATCCTACTCTCTTTACTAAATCTTATGATGGTGAACTGTTTGTGTGCCAAATATATGTTGATGATATTATCTTTGGCTGTACTAACCAACGTGATGAATTTGCTTATATGATGAGTGAATAATATCAAATGTCTATGCTGGGAGAGTTGAAATTCTTCTAAGGTCTTCAAATTCGTCAATAGCGCAATGGCATATTCATATCTCAGGAGAAATACCTCAAGGATGTACTGAGGAAATTCGGCATGCAAGATTGCAATGGCATCAAAATTCCTATGCCCACAAATGGTCATCTGTGCACTGATGAAAATGGTATTGACTTCGATCATAAGGTATACCGCTCCATGATTGGCTATTTATTGTACTTATGTGCATCTAGGCCAGATATAATGCTTAGTGTTTGCATGTGTGCCCGATTTCAAGCTGCACCGAAGGAATCACACCATAAGGCTGTGAAGCATATTCTTCGATATCTAGCTCACACACCAACACTGGGATTATGGTATCCCAAGGGCTCGGATTTTGACCTCATTGGATATTCTGACTCTGACTATGCTGGTGATCGTGTGGACCGTAAGTCAACATCTGGTACATGTCATTTCCTCGAACGATCTTTGGTCTATTGGTCCTCAAAGAAACAGTACTGTGTATCACTGTCTACTGCTGAAGCTGAGTACATTGCTGCTGGTTCTTGCTGTGCTCAATTGCTATGGATGAAGCAAACTCTCAAGGACTATGGCGTCAACGTGAAGAATGTGCCTCTCCTGTGTGATAA
Organism: Aegilops umbellulata; assembly: GCA_032464435.1. Classification (NCBI taxonomy): domain Eukaryota; kingdom Viridiplantae; phylum Streptophyta; class Magnoliopsida; order Poales; family Poaceae; genus Aegilops; species Aegilops umbellulata. The sequence continues at coordinate 267,592,128 of CP136059.1, read as the reverse complement.
TGGGAGAGCCATCAAGATTGCTCACAACCCAGTTCAGCACTCGAAGACAAAGCACATTCAGATTCGTCATCATTTTCTTCATGATCATGTGTTGAAGGGCGACATTTCTATTGAGCATGTGAAGATTGAAGAACAACTAGCCGATATCTTCACAAAGCCCTTGGATGAGAAGAGATTTAGCAAGTTGCGGCGTGAGCTAAATATCTTAAAATCTTTGAATGTACTTTGAAAAAGGCACTCATCCTAACACTTATGCAAAATTGATGACTTAAATGTGCAACACATGAAGAAACGTTTTTCTTCAAACAATGAAGAATAACACTCTAAGTGTGAAGAAACTAATCAAGAATTTGATTCTCAGAACCCTACGACAATTGTACGCGGTGTCTGAAATCATCATTCTTATACGGTGGGTCACACCACCACAAAAGTTGAAAATCTTCAATTTGAGTTTTTCCTCAGTTTTGTGAAATTCCTCAGTTGTTCAAATTCTTCATCTTTGCAAAATCTTCACTTGTTCCGTTGTTTTTCTTCATTGGCTATATATATATATATATATGAGTTTGTCCTCTACAACATTCACTTATGGCTATTTCCTCAAGTTGGTTTTTCTGCTAAGTGAATGTGATCGGACCCTTCCCCCTCTATGCTTTACTCAACCCAATCTATTCACAAATTCTTCATGTGCGTTCTATTTGAAACTCGTTCAAAATCTTCACTATGTCCTTGTCAGCTGAAGAAATTGTGAACGGAACGTTAAAACTAATCTTATCCAAATTTTCGTTTTTGCCGCTCAAACCGTTCCGCATCCCACGATGCATTATTCTATTCACCCACGATCTTAAATGATCTCCACTTCACAGTACGTGGGTGACACATGTCGTGCGAAGGAGAAGGGTTAGGGGCATGTTCGTCCCAAATCTTCGGGCGAACAGTTTTTCACCGTGGCTATAAATACCCCGTCCCCTTCCTCACTTCCTTTACTCCGCTCGAACTCTCTCTCCCGCTCGAGGTTCCCAAACCCTAGCGCCGCCGCTATTTCATCGTCGCCGGTGAGGAAGAGCTTCACTGCCTCGACCTTGTCACCATCGTACTCGCGCCGGCCGTGGAAATCTTCACTCCGCCGCCGCCGTAGACGTCTTCCTCCGCCAAGTTAGGGCGTGGAAGATCTACACCGATGAACTTCACTTCTCCATCTCTGTGTTCGTTGTGTTCTTCATTCAGGGTAATTAAAAGTTACTTTTACTACCCTCTTTGATTCGAAAGTTTACTACAAAATCTTCAAAGGTGTTTTATTCTTCAAATCCTCACACACAAAACACCTCACAAGTCATCTGTTCTTGATTCGTTTCTCTAAGCATAATTTTTCTCCAAGATTCCACAGTTGTGTGGATCTTCGGTCTATATAACTCTGGAACCTAAGACAAAACGCTTAGTGAAATTCGTCAAGACTCATCTGGTCAAATTCCTCAAACTTGTTCTTTTTGAGAAACCTTCTGAGAACGCATATGACCTCTCCAAATTCCTCGCAACTATACTCTGTTCACAGGTACTCATGTCCGCTGCTGAATCACTAGGTTCTCATCAACTTAACTCATTTGCAGCATTCCTCGAAGAATAATTGCACACTTCTTCAGAGAATTCGATTGTTCAAATTCCTCAATTGAAGAATATGGCATACAGAAAGAAGTCGCAGAAAGGAGTAAAGAGGCCTGAGGTCATGACTGCTTTTGAAATCCCTGAGGACATTTACAAAGAATACTGCACACCTGATGAGGCCAAGTTTGGCAAAGAAAACAAAAATCAGCGCAAGGTGCGCATACAGAGGATTGAAACGAGATGCGCACGAGAGTGGAGGGAATACATATATGTAACTCCAAAGTATATGAAGAAATTCGCACTCAATCCTCCGTGCCCAAGAGCCCCATTGGCACCTGGCCAAGTGGCAGATCCCACTAGCATCAAATGCGGTGAGGACTTTCCTGAAGAATGGGCCAAGCGCCAAGCCAAGTTGGCCAAGCAAGCAAAATAAGCAGTGAGGAAATTTAATGAAGACTCTACTGCTGCTGCTGCCACTTAGGCCTCTATCAAGCCGAAGAGATCTATGGCAAAGAAGCATGCGCGCAAGCCAAGTGCTTCGCCAACAGTGCCCTCACGGCCAAGTTCCTCAGCTGTGCCCTCACGACCAGAATCTTCTAAGTCCTCAAGGCCAAATTCCTCATGCTGCTCCTGCTCCTCCAAAGTCCTCAGCTGCTCCTGCAAAGTCCTCAGCTGTTCCTCCAAAGTCCTCAGCACATGTGCATCTTGCCACGTGTCAAAGGACTACAGGCATCTCCATTGCCTCTGGTGTCTCTGCAAGTTCCTCAGCTGCACCAAGTTCCTCAGCTGGACCCTCTCTGCTGAAGACAAAGGCTACTGCTGGACGAGGTCCTCGCCCTAGTCCGAAGAAAAAGCAGGTGGCTTTCCAAGTGCCCTGTGACGATGATGAGGCTGATGAAGAAGAACTTGCCGAAATCATCAGAGATAGGCAAGCAAAGGCCGCTAGTGCCAAAGGAAGCAATGTGCCACTGCTTTTGGATCCAAGGTTGATCCTGGATTTCATTGATCTATGGCACAAAGATCCCAACACGCCTGTGCCGGAGATGAACCTCACTCCTGGTCAAAGTCACGTCTTGACTGCTTTCATTGAAGAAGAAAAATGGAAGTATGAGAAGGCTAGACAGATCAAGAAATCGCAGTACAGAAAAGAGAAACTACTGAAGAAAAATGTTGTCAAGATGACACCTGAAGAACTCGTCAAGATGCAGGCTGACATCAAAACCCTCAGTGATGAATTTGATGCTTACTATGCTGATTGGAAAGGACCCAAAGTCAGGTTTGTTAAACTGACCGAGAAGTTCACCAAGGTTGCAGCTCCATCGCAACCAGAAGTTCCTCAAGCTGAATCTTCTGCTCAGCCAACTGAAGAACATGCCAGCACCGCTGATGACTTTCAGGCTGCTGAAGAAAATGCTAGTTCCAGGGCTGATGACTCCATTCCAGCTGCTCAAGAAATTGCCAGGGCATCCACTAGTGGTGCGCCTGAAGAAAGTGAAGAAGTCAGGGCAACTGCATCAGCTGCGCCTGAAGAAATTCAAATAGATTCCTCAGCTCCTCCCGCGCCTACACCAACTCCTATCCTTCCATCTGCATCAGATGTGAAGAAGACCAAGGCTGCAGAGCGAGCTGCAGTGAAGGAAAGGAAAGCATTAGGTGCTTCAGAATCTTCAGCTCCAATGAAGATGAAGCCTATGACCAGCTTGTTTGGAAATCCGATTGATGCTGTTCCGATTTCTACCATGCCATCAAAGGACCTTGTTCCTTTTGGTGAAGACTATAAGATCCCCAGCGGATCTGATGAAGAAACTCAATCTGCTGCTTCGTCAGAGCAGATTGATGAGGAAATTGAAGTGGATGCGATCCCTTCTACACCTGTTGTATCCTCACCAATGCCTCAGTTCACTGCTGAAGAGGCTAGTGTTGAAGAATTGGAAGATGAAGACGTGGATATTGGAAGTACAACGCCAGTAATGATTGATGACTATTGGGAAAGTCAGCACCCTAATTCTCCACTCTTCACCCTGCTACGACAAATTCCTCAGTCCCCTGCACCAACAGTTCAAATGGGCTCTGAAGAAACTCATCCCACCTTGTCTGTACGTGAAGGTATTCCAGCCACTAGTGCTGAAGAAACTGCTGCAGCTGATCATATGACAACGCAGACTGCAGCTGAAGAGGAACCAGAAATTCCTCAGCCTGATGAACCTGAGATCGCTATTCCTGAGGTCATGATGCAACTCACTGACACTCCTCTGCCAAAGCCAAAGGATCCGTTCTCAAGGAAGCAGAAGTTCAAGGCTGAAGACTTCTTTGGCGAGCATGTGTTCTTCACTGACTACAACTCGTATGATTCTGCTCGCATAAGGAAGAGGCGTTTCTGAACTGCTAGTGAAGCAAACTTCTATTCCTCAGTGCTGTTCAACAAAGACAAAGTCTTCTATCATGCACATATTCCTCACGTGGACATGGAGTCTTTGCCGTGCTTCGAGCCAGTCCGCAATGTTCTTCACAACGTTGGGCTACTCAACTTCTGTACTGACATCTGGGATTGGAATGAAGAACTCATTCTTTAGTTCTATGCAACGCTGCACATCACAGGAGATTCTGAAGATGTGAACTCATGGGTGTTGGACTGGATGACGAAAAATACTCACTACAAGGCACCAGCAACTGAATTGCTTCGTGCCCTACCACTCAGTCCTCCCCTTGAAGGTGCACGTTGTGTCTACAGTGACCCTGAGCTTACCGATCACTACATGCAAGTTTTGATGAAGCCTTTGAAGCTAGGACAGGCCCCTCGAACCAAATTCCTCGTCAAGGAACTACTGTATGTGCCTCGGACTGTCTATTGCATTCTGTCGAAGACAATGAGTCCTATCAAAGGCCATGACTCAAATGATGAAGAAGTCGTTGGCATCATGAAGAATCTGCTTTTCAACATCATTCATGGCCTCCCGGTCAACTTCCATGATTTCTTCATGAGGACTCTGGCAAATATTGCCATGTCACCATTTGAGCTGAAGCCTTATGCGCCATGGATTATGAGATTCATCAGGACAAGGTCTTCACTCAATTACAAGGCTGACACTCTGAACCACTGCAGCTACTTGCCTCCGATTGAAGTCCTCAAACAGACATTTTCCTCAGCTGATGACAAAGGCAAGGCAGCTGCTGTGATAGATGAAGGCATTCGTCCATTGGATGGTCAATTTCGCAAGGCTGCATCCTATTCCACCAATGATGACTCTGCCACACATGACTCTGCCACCAACAACACCAAGCAAAATCCTCAAGCCACAACACCCAGGGTGATGACTGAACGTGAGTTACTCCTCAGTCTTCATCAGAAGGTTGATCGCAATCATAAATGGGTCAAGAGACAGTTTGGTTCAATTCTTCACAACATGACCTAAACCCATAATGCAGTGAAGAAAAATCAATACTACCTCCATGAAACCTTCAACCGTACCTGGGCTGTTTTGTCTCATGTCTACAGCATAGAAGATCTGAAGAAAATGGGTCTCAAGGAAGACTTTGACTGGTCTGCACCTCCTCCGAAGAAATACAAGAAGGTCAAGGTTCCTTCCTTGGTGGCCAGCTCCTATTCTTCATCGCGTGACACTGATGAACATGAAGACTTGGATGACACAGCGGTAGGCCCTACTACAACAACCGACCCCGACAACGCTGGCGCTCCTTCATCAACTTCATTGTCTTTAGGGGCGTTAGTCCTCAGTTTCGATCTTTTTGGTCATTCGATAACAAAGGGGGAGAAATTTGAGTTAGTCTTCAAGCGGGTCTATTATATGGGCGTTTTTTTTGCTAAGTTACAACTCTCGTTCTTCTGAAACTTTTATTGGATCGAGTTGTAAACTTAAACCCGATGATGGTCTGATACTTCTGCTACGTTATTCTGCATGCTTATTCCTCGTTAATATTATTGCACGCATGCTAAAGTTCGTCAGTCACCATATTTCATCATGCATTTCAAATTCTTCACATTATATGTCAAATGCGTGTATGAATTACAAGATATAGGGGGAGATCTCCATGATTCTACTCTTCAAGTGTGCATTGCTTTAAAAGCAAATTCCTCACTATGCACATCTTCAGGGGGAGTTCTTCTATATCTTGCAATCAAATTCCTCAATATCAGTATTTACACTTCATATGTTTATCCCCGTTGAAAACTTAACCTATATTGTCATCAATCACCAAAAGGGGGGAGATTGTAAGTGCATCTAGTGCCCCTTAGTGATTTTGGTGTATTGAAGACTTATAGGTTAAGGATCTAATGTGTTTATGAGTGTACACAGGTCTATAAGTCTATGAGGAGTTTGATATTTACAGAGAAAGTCGACCCCTAAAAATGAAGTTCTTCGACTGAAGACTTTGATATTCCGAAGACTTTCTGAAGACTTTGAAAGTGAAGAAATTGGTGTGACCTTGAAGACTTGGTATTCATTCGAGGAACATGAAGCGTGAAGACTTTTGTTTTTGTAGTTTCACTTTCTCTTTCTTGAGTCATAGGAAACACCATACTGTTAAAGGGGGTCGAGGAAATACTAAGAAAATTTGCCATGTGATGCTCAACTCAAAATCCTACACCTACCAATCCCTTTGAGTGAAGCCATTGGAAATCTCATACAGTTCAGTCAATTTCTTCAGTGACAGAGACGAAGTTCTTCTAGTCGCTGAGGAATTTGTTCTGACTGAGGAGTTAGGAATTCGCTAGTGCGGATTGTGTCGTGGTTTTGTCACGGCAGATGTCCTAGAGAAAGAACTTAGTCGTGGAGCCATCGCGACGAGTTAGCTTGAAGGGTTTAAAGCGGACACAGGGACGCACGAGAGTTTATACTAGTTCAGTCCTTTCAGTGAAGGTAAAAGTCTACGTCTAGTTGTGATGGAATTGATGGGGTTTCGAGGGCTTAGGGAGCAAATAAGCTTCGCCTAAACCTCGAGTTGTTGTCTGTCTCCCTGAACTGCCGCCGGGTCGTCCCCTTATATACACGGGTGACACCCGTCAGTTCACAGAGTCCCACACCGGTTCATATTCGTAACTGGGTTGGCCTCTCCTTATTCCTACCTTACAATACAAGTTTACACAGATACGCCGGTTTATGGCTACAAGTCTTGAACCGACTACGGGCCTTAGGCCCTCACCTATCTTCTTGGGCTTTAATACTCTTGAGCTACCGATAAAGCTAAACCGGCCCAAAACGTCCGGTTTATGCCCAGTAATAATATCCCCAACATTAGGCCCCAGATTGATTTGAACAGGTTCATGTCAATCCTTAGCGAAAAATCTTCATCTTCTATATCTTCTTGTAATTGCTGAACCGCCGTGATGTCATCCTCTCCAATTGTTGTAAACCGGGGTGACGTCATCTGTCATAAAGAAAACATCTATGATATCTCCTTGTTTAATAGACTCGCAACAACCGAGGCAACAGCTCCGCTTCCGAAATTTGCGGTTCCTGGATTTACGCGCCTGACACATGTCTTTTGCCTTATAAATAGGACCGAAGGGTCATTTCTTTTTCCCCATCATGCCCTTCCGCTTCTTCTTCTTCCTCGCGTCGTCAGTCTTGGAGCTCCGCCGCCGCCGTCGTTTTCTGCACCGACCTTGGCCGCTGCATCAACCTGAGCGCACTAGAAAACTACGACGATCTTCCGCGTCCTCCTCAACTCTGGTAAGTCTTCTGCTCTTCTTAACCTAGATCCGTTCTAGGGTTTCGTGTTCTTGCTGCATTCATCGCCTGTTCATCCTTATATGCTAGCTCCTAGATGCTTATGCGGACCCCTTCTCTGTGTAGTAATAACCTTTAGCATCCGCCTTTAGTTTCATGCCCAAAACTATAGATCTTACATATACTTCTGCCCGTTGATTCAATACTGTTCTGCTTTGAGCTTTTGAATATTTTCCTTCTTTTCTGTACTTGCTTCAGATCCAGCGTTGTAGAGCAATCTTGTGAAATCTGTTTCTGTATACTTATCCATCCGCAATCTCCACTGTTTTAATACCTAGATCAGGCGGTTTAACTTGGTGTAGCAAAAATTAACCAATCGCTATATATCATTAATCCCCTTGTTGAACCGCCAGATGCTGTCACTTCTTAGAATTCCGGTTTAGATATAGCTGTCTCCGGTTTAACATCGTACACACCAGTGTACATTTAACCAATACACTCTTAAACCAGAACCATTTATTTTGTAGATTTCACCATGGCCAAACAAGTATATGAATGCAATTGGGCTCCTTCTCGCGTCACAGAAACTCAACTGAACAATTTAGTCCTGACCGGCGCTTTAAGCAGCAAAAACACCATCCACTGGAGGGTCCCTGGCAAAGAATGCCCTCCCACACCTCAAGAGGGAGAGGTCATCGTTTTCGCAGATCACTTAGCGTGGGGCTTTAATCCGCCCGGTTCTAAATTTACCGGGACGTCTTAGCCAATTTTCAACTCCGCCCGCAAGACACTGGTCCCAACTCTATTACCAACATATGTCACTTCCAAGTGCTCTGTGAGGTGTTCTTTCAAGAGGAACCCACAGTCGAGTTGTTCAGAGACTGCTTTCATCTAATACGCCGCACAGAATTTCCTGACGGCTCCAATATGGAATTGGGTGGTGTGGCGATTCAGAAAAGGAAAGAGGTCACTTACCCTCACGCGAAACTGCACAGCCATCCCCAAGAGTGGAATCAATCATGGTTCTATTGCAAAGACACCTCCCCTGCTGATGAAAATCCCTTGCCTGGCTTTCGTCCGGAGCGGCTTAGCAATACACACCCTTTTCCACAAAGATTGACTGCCAAGGAAAGAAGTAAATACGTTCCTCAACTGTCCAAGCTCAGAGCCTTCATGGCCAATGGTTTAACATGAGTTGATCTCGCTCGCTGTTGGATATCATGGAGCATACTGCCCCTTAGTTAGCACTCCGGTTTGATGTGCGAGTATACGGGCAGTGTTGATGACCCACTGCGCCACATGAACATCCAGCTCACCACGAAGAAGTCACAGAAGCTGTGAAGTAAATGTTGAACGAACCGGAACACATCTGTGCCCGAATTGGCATGCTTCCCTTCTGCGCCATCAACAAACCGCCAGCCATAAGCCTTTAACTTTATCTTTCACTGATCTTGTCATTGCTATATCTGCCCATTAATTAACACCAGAATCTGTTGAAACAGGGCAATGATCCGTTTTGGAGCAAGAAGCTTCCGCAGTAGAAACCAGAAAAAACAGACAAACCGGAAAGACCAATCCGGCCAAAGACTAGAGTTGTGAAGAAAACCACCCACAGGAAGAAAACCACTGCATCTTCAGATCCAGTAGCTGACGATGATGTGGGTAACCCGGACCTTGAAGTAGAGCTTGATTCACTAGGCTTACTTTTCACACGCTTTATTGATGATGCTATTTGTCAGGATGATGCTGAAGCCAGCCACGCTGATGCTGCAGAGGTAATTATTCTCTCTTCTGATTCAGACCCTTTGCTTTTGCCAAAAATCCGTCAGGCAAACCGGAAAATTAAAATTTCTCATCCTCTTGCTTACTTGGATCCCAAATTTCTTATGAAGACCCAACAACACGAAGCTCGCCGCACAACCCGTCATAGCGGCCAGGTAGTTACCTCCACCGGTTTACCAAACATTCCGGTTCGGAAGCGCCGTTCAGAGGTCTCTAATTTGCTTGTCAGTGCTTGTCCTAAAGCGGGCCGTTTTCGTCAACCTCTTAATCCTTCTGACTCCGATTATCAGGTTACTTCCTATTCATCATATGGCGAGTCTTCTGCTACTCAGCTGCCACCGCTCAAAACCGTGGCTGGGTAAGCTATACTTATCATAGTATTTCTGGTGTAGTACTTTGTAACATTTGCTGTTTTTGACTTTTATTACTCCTTTCAGGGCCAAGCCTAGACCGAGCAAGAAGGCCCGCCTGGATAAAGCGGCCGAGGAGGACATCGTCCCTGAACCGGATAAAACGCCAGATCCTGAAGCGGCAGTTTATGAAGATGCGCCAAATGATCCGCCACCACAAGATGATGACTGTATTGCTGAAGAGAGATATGTTGATGCCTCCAATCCTGTTGACCAGTCCAGAAGTTCTATTAGGATTGAGAAATCCACCAGTCCATCCAAGTCCACTGAGAAACCGACGGCCCCAATGCAAATCGATGATGAAGTTGTTATTACTGGAATTGGCCATACCGAGCCAAGCAATCCTGTTGCTTTGTCTAAGCATACTACCAAGGAAGAGTTTGCTGCAATTGGCAAGGGAAAATGGAATGCCGACTTGTCAACTTATACTGCTTTGTCTCCTCAAGACCTTCATTCCGACTTTCTAAACCGGTTATATACCAGCCGTGACTATGAAGCCGGCCTGGTTAATATGATGAAAGATAAATATGAGGTAATTGCCATATGCTCCTGCTTGTAATTTCATCAACTCCAATAGCCTCCAAGTGTCGGTTCAAGATATCATTTTAAACCGGGACTTGTCATTTAAACTTCAATATGCCTGAATTTTACCGATATAGCCCCCAAGGGCCGGGTCAACTTAGTATAGTTAAACCGGGACTTTAGGAAATTGACATCATAGCTTCAGAACTTATTCGAGCAAATAGCCATTAGCCCCCAAGTGCCAAGTTGAATACTTGTATTGATCTTGGGACTTTTATAACCAATTGAAAGATGAAGATCAAATGTGCATTAGCCCCCAAGTACCGAGTGCATAACTTGTTATGTGGTTGGCACTTCAATGTTTACACTGCTTTCTGAATCATATAATTATCTGTATGCAGGCTGAGCTGAAGACAAAAGAAAATCAAGTCGCTTTAAGCGTCATGGAACAGCTTAAAGAGAACTTCAAAAAGGAGCGGGCGGACTGGGTCACCGAGAAATCCGCTTTAATCAAGCGAGCAGAAGACGCCGAGGCTGCGCTCAAACCGGTGGTGGACGAACTGACCGGCATAAAGCGGCAAGTACACTCCATGACCGTTGCTGTTTTTGGTGAGTCGATTTAACTTCTGGAATATCTTAGTCTTCTTCAAGTAACTTTCAATGTGCTGATTATTTGTAACCCTTCAGGAACACGCATCGGTCACTTGGGGTCAGATGTACGGATGAAATTGAAAGCCGCCTATACTTTGATTGAGCAGCTGTATTCTGGAGCACAGCGGATCATCTCTACTGCATCGCATAACAATCCGGTGCCCTATTTAATTCAAGATACTTTGAAGAGGCTGTCGATGCTTCCTGCCCGGGTTGACGAGCTAAATAGATCTGCCGCTCGAACCGGTGCCATCACTGCCTTAATCCGGGCAAAGGCCTGGGTGCCGTATTTTGACCCTGTTGAGGCAGCTCAGGGCTATCCCAGTTTGAAGGAAGACGGAACCGTTTTTGGTGAAGCGGATCTGCGAGTGATAAACCGGGAGGTGCGTCCTCTAGCTTGCCAATTGGCTGAAGAAGCAGACTTGTCGCATTATCAGGCACAATACAATGATCAAAACAAGCGAGTGGCTGCACCGATTCCTGAAGCGGCAAACCTTATCCCTCCAATCCGTAAGCACACTTATGCTCCTGAAATTGATCCGTCACTGCTGATTCATGATGAAGCTGTCTTTCAAGCGTTAATGGGCATCGACTGGACAACTGTTGACTTCCAGCCGCTGGGCAGAGAAGCAGAAGCGGAAGTGGCGCAGGATGACCCACAACCATCAAGACATGCTGGTGACCAATCTTGAACCGTAAATCGGTTTAAAGCTGCTCCACCTTTGAAAAACAATGATCTTATTTGGGCACCGTGTTGCCTTGTAATAGGCTAGTTGATACTCTTGATTTTGTTATGCCTTCGTGCATACATACTGCAACCTGTGCTTCCTTTGGGCGATAAAATTTCCAAAGTACTTTCTGCAATCAAGAAATCTTAAAATACCGCCGCGGTTGTACCGTCTTGCGGGTTGTACTAAATCAAAAATATTTGAAATTTGAAGTATATGATCTAATCTTTGAGATACATAATACCTGCCATCATGAAGCTGGCTTAGCCAATCTTGAAGTGGAGGTTTTATAAACCCTGCACCATCAGAGGAGATAACAACTCCTGTATATATAATGCCGGTTTACCTTGTAAACCGTGTCTGGCTTTATAATGAACACCGTGCTACTCCTTAATAGGATGTTTTATCAAAGAAAAATCAAACCGTGCAAAAAACTCTGGTTTAAAAAATAGACCGTGTTGTGTCCTTTGACAGCTCGAACCGGTTTAAAACTTTGTCGGTTTAAAAAACGCCATAATCGTAAAGAAATATGTATGAAAGAAAATGTTGAAGCAAAGGCAATGATAAACCCGTTTGCAAAAAGAAGCTTATTTGAGCCGATCAGATGGCGTTACCATGGTCGGACACGACCAAACCCCCGATAGGTGTGGCTACGGTTCAAGTCAGCCAGGTCCCCAAATGAAACCGTGGCATTTATGCCGATCAAGAGGCGTGGCAATGGTTCGGATTCGACCAAGCCCCCAAGTGATTATGTGGCCTTAGACCGATCAAGAGGCGTGACCGGTTCAGACTTGACCATGTCCCCAAGTGATCTGGTGGCTTTCGCCTATCAAAAGGTGTTGCATTGGTTCGGATACGACCAAGCCCCCAAGTGATATTTAAAAAGCAAATTCAAGGGGTAAACCGGATGCCGCTTTAATACAGAACAACTCCGTGTAACCACGCATGTTGTGAAGGAACAGATACCCCGCTTTAGCTGAGGTTCCGGTTTATTATATTAATCATAGTATATACATAGCCATAATATGTACATAAGTGGAGCCAATGGCTCAAGTATAGTAAGGCCGAAGATGAGCTATGTTCCACGACCTGTTGGTCTCCTCCTCTGACGTACGTGAGTCTTTATGCTCTCGAATATCGATCAGATAGTATGACCCGTTGTGCATATTCTTGCTGACCACGAAAGGTCCTTCCCAAGGTGGGGATAACTTATGCATATCAGTCTGATCTTGGATGAGCCAAAGCACCAAATCTCCTTCTTGAAAAGCTCTGGTTCTGACTCGGCGACTGTGATAATGACGAAGATCCTGTTGGTAAATCGCTGAGCGGGCAGCTGCTATGTCACGCTCTTCATCCAACCGGTCTAAAGCTTCTTGCCGTGCTGTCTCGTTGTCCGCTTCAACATAAGCCGCCACACCAGGTGAATCGTGATGGATATCACTGGGGAGAACCGCCTCCGCTCCATAGACCATGAAGAATGGTTTGTATCATGTTGATCTGTTGGGTGTGGTATCGATGCTCCATAGCACAGATGGTAACTCTTCTACCCAACAATCCGGTGTTCTCTGCAAAGGAACCATAAGCCGGGGCTTGATGCCTCTCAAGATCTCCTGATTAGCTCTTTCTGCCTGACCATTGGACTGTGGGTGCGCCATTGATGAAACGTCAAGCCGGATGTGCTCACGTTTGCAGAACTCCTTCATAGCACCCTTGGACAAATTGGTACCATTATCTGTGATGATGCTGTGTGGAAAGCCAAACCAGAAAATCACTTTTTTGATGAACTGAACCGCCGTGGCCGCATCACACTTGCTAACAGGTTTTGCCTCCACCCACTTTGTAAACTTGTCAACCGCCACTAGGAGATGGGTCTTCTTATCCTTGGACCTTTTGAAAGGCCCAACCATATCAAGCCCCCAAGTTGCAAACGGCCAAGTGATTGGAATCATTCTTAATTCTTGAGCCGGCACATGAGCACGTCTTGAAAACTTTTGGCAACCGTCACATCGCCTGACCAGATCCTCCGCGTCAGCATGAGCAGTTAACCAATAGAAGCCATGGCGAAACGCTTTAGCCACCAATGATTTTGAACCGATGTGGTGACCACAATCTCCTTCGTGGATTTCACGTAAAATTTCACAACCTTCTTCAGGGGACACACAGCGTTGAAACGCCCCTGATACAATGCAATGATGCAACTCGCCATTGACAATAGTCATGGACTTGGATCGCCGGATTATCTGTCGAGCCAGAGTCTCATCCTCTGGTAACTCGCCCCAGTTTATGTATGCAAGATAAGGGAGCGTCCAATCCGGAATGATATGAAGAGCTGCCACCAACTGAGCCTCCGGATCGGGAATAGCCAAATCCGCTTCACCAGGGAGTTTGACCGACGGGTTGTGCAGCACATCGAGGAAAACATTGGGTGGGACCGGTTTGCGCTGAGAGCCTAGCCGGCTTAAAGTGTCCGCCGCTTCATTCTTCCGTCGGTCCACGTGGTCCACCTGATAGCCTTTAAAGTGACCTGCCATGATGTCCACCTCACGACGATATGCTGCCATGAGCGGGTCCTTGGAATCCCAAGTGCCAGACACTTGCTGAGCCACGAGGTCCGAGTCACCGAAGCACTTAACTCGACTTAGATTCATCTCCTTAGCCATCCGGAGACCATGGAGCAAGACTTCATACTCAGCTGCATTTTGTTAGTACAAGGGAACATTAAGCGGAGAACGTAACAAAACTTATCACCTCGTGGGGAAGTTAATACGACTCCAGCCCCCGAGCCTTCCAATTGCCTGGATCCATCAAAATGGATGGTCCAATATGTGTGATCCGGCTTTTCTTCAGGTGCTTGCAATTCCGTCCAATCATTGATGAAATCAACAAGTGCTTGAGATTTCACCGCCGTCCGAGGCACGTACTTCAACCCGTGCGGCCCGAGCTCTATAGCCCATTTGGCAATCCGGCCAGTCGCTTCCCGGTTCTGGATGATGTCGCCCAAGGGAGCATAACTAACCACTGTAATGGGGTGCCCTTGAAAGTACTGCTTAAGCTTCCGGCTTGCCATAAAAACTCCATATACCAGCTTCTGCCAATGCAGGTACCTTTGTTTGGACTCAATAAGTACCTCGCTGATATAATAAACCGGACGTTGAACCGGATGCTCCTTGCCTGCCTCTTTTCGCTCCACTACAATAGCCACACTGACCGCCCGAGCATTAGCAACAACATATAGCAGCAATGGCTCCTTGTCAACGGGAGCAGCGAGCACGGGCGGATTGGCCAATTGCCGCCTTAAGTCCTCAAATGCCTCATCAGCAGCAGAACTCCAGACGAATTGATCTGTTTTCTTCAACATCTCATACAAAGGGATTGCCTTCTCACCAAGGCGGCTGATGAACCGGCTCAACGCGGCAATCCGGCCTGCCAAGCGTTGAACATCATTGATACACTTAGGTTTAGCCAGGGAGGTGATGGCTGTGATCTTCTCCGGATTAGCTTCAATTCCCCTGTTGGACACCAAAAAACCCAATAACTTGCCTGCCGGTAAACCAAAGACACACTTGGCCGGATTGAGCATCATCTTGTACGTCCTCAGGTTATCAAAGGTTTCCTTCAAATCATCAACCAGAGTCTCCTTCTCCTTTGACTTAACCACGTTATCATCCACATAAGCATGTACATTACGGCCAATCTGCTTGTGAAGGCAATTCTGTACACACCGTTGATAAGTTGCTTGAGCACTCTTGAGCCCAAAGGGCATAGATACATAGCAGAAGGCTCCAAAGGGAGTTATGAACGCCGTCTTCTCCTGGTCCTTTACTGCCATTTTGATCTGATGATAGCCAGAGTATGCATCCAAAAAACTCAAACGCTCACAACCCGCCGTAGCATCAATAATTTGATCAATACGGGGGAGGGCAAAAGGATCTGCTGGACAAGCCTTATTAAGATCTGTGTAATCCACACACATGCGCCAGGTGCCATTTTTCTTAAGGACCAGCACCGGATTAGCAAGCCACTCAGGATGGAAAACTTCAATAATAAAACCAGCTGCTAAGAGCCTGGCTACCTCTTCTCCAATAGCCTTGCGTCTTTCTTCGTTAAACCGGCGGAGGAACTGTTTCACCGGTTTGTATTTAGGATCCACATCAAGAGTGTGCTCAGCGAGTTGCCTCGATACACCTGGCATGTCAGAGGGCTTCCATGCAAAAATGTCCCGATTCTCACGGATGAACTCGATGAGCGTGCTTTCCTATTTCGGATCCAAATTGGCGCTGATGCTGAACTGCTTGGACGAATCGCCAGGTACGAAGTCAACAAGCTTAGTTTCAGCTGCGGATTTGAATTTCAGGGCCGGATCATGCTCTGTAGTTGGCTTCTTCAACGGAGTCATATCTGCCGGATCAACATTCTCCTTATAAAATTTCAGCTCCTCGGTGGCACAAACCGACTCTGCGTAGGCCGCATCTCCTTCCTCGCACTCCAAAGCGACTCTACGTCTTCCGTGAACCGTTATTGTCCCCTTGTGACCCGGCATCTTGAGCTGTAAATACACATAACAGGGCCGTGCCATGAACTTGGCGTAGGCCGGTCGCCCAAACAGGGCGTGATACGGACTTTGGATTTTCACCACTTCGAACGTCAGTGTCTCCGACCTGGAATCATGATCATCTCCAAAAGCCACTTCCAGAGCTATCTTGCCAACATGATATGCTGACTTGCCAGGTACCACACCATGGAACACCGTATTGGACGGTTTGAGATTTTTATCTGTTAGTCCCATACGACGGAAGGTCTCATAGTACAAGATATTGATGCTGCTCCCTCCATCCATGAGCACCTTGGTGAACTTGTAACCTATGACCTGAGGAGCCACTACTAAAGCCAACTGACCCGGATTGTCAACCCGGAGAGGATGATCCTCTCTGCTCCATATGATTGGTTGTTCAGACCAACGTAGATAACGGGGCACGGCCGGTTCAACAGAGTTGACTGCCCGCTTCTGAACCTTCCTGCCCCGCTTGTCCAAGCTAGGGGTGAAGACATGGTACTGCCCACTATTCAACTGCTTTGGGTGGCTCTGGTAACCCGATTGCTGTTGCTGGTTGTAACCACCCTGGTTATTCTGATTATTTTGATTGTTATGTCCGCCCGGATTTCCATTAAATCCTGAGCCGGAATTTTCTCCACCGTAACCTGGGCCGGATCCAGAGCCACCGCCGGAGCCGTGATCATATCGGAAAGCATTAGAATTCTTGAACTCCTGCATAATGTAGCAATCCTTCCAAAGGTGGTTTGTTGGCACCTCCTTCGTCCCATGCTTTGGACAGGGCTGATTGAATAGATAATTTAGGCGATCCGGGTTAGGGTTAGGTGCTACTGCGATTCGACGGTTTACCCTTGCGTCGCTGGCCCTTGTCCTGCGCGTTGGTATTAGCCACAAAGTCCATGTTGCCATCCGCTTTACGCTTGCCACCGCTACCATTGCTTGCCGAGTGATGCTGCAGACCCTTGGAGCTGTTGTTCTTCTTTCCCTTCCCTGCCTTGTCATCATCAGACTCGGGATCCTTGGTGCTATCAGAATCAGCATACTTTACCAAAGCAGCCATGAGGGTCCCCATGTTAGTGCAATGATGCTTCATCCCTCCCAACTTCAGCTTTAGGGGCCCAAACCGGCAGTTGCCTTCTAGGGTTATGACTGCAGTGTCAGCGTTGATACAGTCTGTCGGTGTCAAAACCGGCGGATCTCGGGTAGGGGGTCCCGAACTGTGCGTCAAGGTCGGATGGTAATAGGAGACAAGGGACACTTTATTTTACCAAGGTTCGGGCCCTCTTGGTGGAGGTAAAACCCTACTCCTGCTGGATTAATATTGATGATATGGGTAGTACAAGAGTGGATCTATCACGAGATCAAGGAGGCTAAACCCTAGAAGCTAGCCTATGGTATGATTGTGTATGATGATTATTGTGGTGCGGACTACAACCCTCCGGTTTATATAGACACCAGATAGGGTTAGGGTTACATAGAGTCGGTTACAATGGTAGGAGATCTCGAATATCCGCACGCCTAGCTTGCCTTCCACGCCAAGAAAAGATCCTTCCGGACACGGGACGAAGTCTTCAATCTTGTATCTTCATAGTCCTGGAGTCCGGCTGAAGGTATAGTCCGGCTATCCAAACACCCCCTAATCTAGGACTCCCTCAGTAGCCCCTGAACCAGGCTTCAATGACGATGAGTCCGGCGCGCAGATTGTCTTAGGCATTGCAAGGCGGGTTCCTCCTCCAAGTCCTTCAAGAAGATTATAAACACCAAAAAATAGTGTCCGGCTCTGCAAAATAAGTTTCCACATACTTCCATATAGAGAATTAACACAAATCAAATCCGCTGACGTATTCCGCAGTGCGTCATAACACTGCGACCAAGCCTTCTATATAAATTGCTTTCATTGTTCCACCTCAGCTTGTTTAGCGAGGCGCTTTCCTTGGCACGTCTTGTCAAAGCAGAGATCGTGTGCCCCCTCTAACGGGATTCTCATTAATACGGTCGTGGATAACCCAATCGTGCCTGTTAGCACGTCTTGCCTTAATTAAAGGCTAGTCCAAGACGATTACGGGGAGGGCGCTTGATATTCTGCCTCTTATAAAGAGACCAAGGCCCTGTTCCCCGCTTCTATTCTCAAAACGAGCTCGCCCGTCGCCTCGAGTTCCAACACCCTAGGCTTCCAGATTCCGAGCGCACCGGATCTTCGATAATGTCCGGCTCCGACCTCCAAGGCCGATGGATGCCCTCCTTTGTTATGGAGGAGGACGTATCAAGATTGAGGGAAGCTAGATTCCTGACCAGGGAGATTCCGCACAGGCTGCCTGTTCAAGGACAGGTGATCCCTAGCCCTCAGCCCGGCGAGAGTGTGGTATTCATATCCCACTTCCTTCGGGGATTAGGCTTCCCCATGGATCCCTTTGTAAGGGGGCTGATGTTTTATTATGGGCTGGAATTCCACGACTTAGCTCCGGAGTCCATCCTCCATATATCCTCGTTCATAGTTGTGTGCGAAGCGTTCCTCCGTGTTACCCCTCACTTCGGATTGTGGCTCAAGACCTTCAAAGTAGAACCGAAGATAATCGAAGGGCGCCACGCAGAGTGCGGAGGCGCTGCTATAAAAAGAAATGCCGACGCTCCATGGCCCGAGGGCGCTTTTCACGAGGAGCTTGGCTTATGGCAACAGGAGTGGTTCTACATCACCGCTCCTCAGGGCACCGCATGGGTGGCGCCTCCGGCCTTTCGCTCGGGTCCCCCACCACGGTTAGCATCGTGGATTAACACAGGGTTAGGTCGGGGCTTGCCCAAAGACGTTCCTCTGCTGCAGGGCCGCATTAAGGATCTCTTGAAGGGAGACCTCAACCTGGTCAAGGTGACACAAGTCATGCTGATTCGCCAGACACTGCCCGGCCAACGTCGCCCCCTTCGCTTGTGGGAATTCAATCCGGAGGGACCACGAGCTCTCCAGAATTTTATGGGCGTGACGCCTGTGGAGATGTATAAACTGTTCTTCGGATCACAAGAAGTGAGTCCGGATTTGACCGAGGATGCTGGTTTAAGCCGCAATCGCCCGGATACTCAAGTAGGTGACCTTGCGACCGGATCTTCTATCCGCATAATTAACTTGCTTTTTAACAACACTTTTCCTTTTAAACAGGAGTGGATAGCGAAGGCAAAGCTGATCCGGTGTCCGACTCCCCTTCCCGAAATCAGGCTGGATCCTGTGCTAGTCAGGATGCTAGAGGTAGTGCCTTTGGAGGGAAATATGGGAGCAGACAAGGAGACCGTGGCCTCTCCGAAAGAGACCATTCCAAAGGGGGGAATCGATAATTCTCCTCCTAAGGGAAAGAAAAGGGCCGCCTCTGACCGCCCGGAAACCATAGCTTCGAAGCGGGGAAAAGAATCCTTGTCAGAGGGCCCGACGCCAGGGAGCCCCTCGGCCGAACTAAAGCCTCAAAGGGAACAGCTCTCCAGCGAGCCGTAAGTAGAAGAAGAGTTATTCTTTTAAGAGAAATCCTTGATTTATATCTGAGAAGTTTTAACCGAAACTTTACTTTGTAGTTCGGACCTTAGCCCTTCTCAGCAGAACTCGTCTTCGGGGGATCTTCTTCCGGAGATGATGGAGAGCGGAACGCCTCCTCCTTCTGTATCGCCTAGCAAGGCGGGCGACGCTGAAGTGTCATCGCGGGGGATTTCTCCGGATCCGCCAGGGGTGGATGGTGCAGCCCCCCGAGGTTCTCCGTGTCCGGCCTTTGAGGAAGGCCATGGGACGAGTCCGGCACCATCTGGTGTTCGGTCGAAGGAGCTAAAGATTCTGCTGGGGCGAGCCTCTGTCTCAGAGGAGCATCGTGCGTTAATGAGCACGGTGATTGAAAAGATTTCATCCGCAGAAAGCGGACTGCACGAGGCCGTCAAGAGTTTAGTGGCACGCCTTGAGGTACATTTTAAATAACGTATATTTGTATTATTGCGCATAAATAAAGTGCGCCCTATGTAGATAGTAGCCCCTGCGACTCTGTGCGTCGTAAAGATGTACGGCGCGCAGAGGATCTTAATCCCAGGTCCTTTAAGTGGCACCTTTATACGTAGGTGGCTGATTGTCCGGAGTCGAGCCGGACTCGTGAATATGCCGAACTAAAGCGACTACTGGATGAGGCAGAAGCCAACATCGTGCTTGTTAACAAGCGGCTTGATGGTGCTCAAGGTATTGAAATCATTAGGCGATAGTGAGTAAGAGGAGCTTTATGTCAATATCTTACCGTGTGTGTGCTTGACGCAGATGGTGCGGCCGCCGTGGAAGGTCTTAGGGCCGAACTCGCCCGAGCAAAGGAACAAGCCAGAAAAAGCGATGCGGCTGCCGTGAAAGCCCTTGAAGAGCTGAAAGCCGAACAGGCTGCCCATTGCCGAAGCAAGGAGGAGGTGGCTGATATGGCCGTAATGTTAAAAAGTACTACTGACCGTTGCAAGCTTCTTGAAGAAGAAGGTCGGGTGAGGCAAACGAGCTTAGAGAAAGCTGTTACCGACGCCAAGGACGCCCGCTCTGTAATGAGAGCGGCAAAGGAGGAGCTACGTCAAGCCGGACTAATTGCGGATGGAAAGCCCTTCTTGCTGCGGAGAAAATTTTGCGACCCGAGGTTTGCCCCGTTGGACCGAGCGTGGAGTGCAGAGGACACCTATCTGGATTTGGCGGCTAGTGCTGCTGATGCGACCAAACACTTTCAAGATAAGAAGGGTCATGAAGTGGAGAAGCTCTTCTGGTCGCAATTCATCAATCCAGAGCGTCCACTTGCAGTGGACGATCGCCTGGCCCAATGGGCCGAACTGAATAGGTTGTCCGGACTCGCCATGAAGTACGTCATGGATTATCTGTGTCCGGGGAGATCGAAGCAGAAGAGGTATTCCAGCTTGGTGCAGCAATTTCTCGACGTGGTGCCACGTATCGGTGCTATGAAGAGGTCAGCGTGCACGGAGGGAGCTCGGTTGGCTCTTGCCCGTGTCAAGACATACTGGGCAGATATGGAGCCCACCGTTGTTGCGTCCCGAGATTCGGATAAAAGCCGAATACCTTCCGAGCAATATTTTGAGTAAGTCCTCGAAGGCGCTCGCATAATAGAGACGCAGTGCTCGAAGGATGCTATGTTATGATAGCATATGTAATCATGAAACAGTATTTTGATAAATTGTAGGGGCATATTTTTAGACTTGTGCCTTCAAGTATTAGGAACACCTCCTGTGCGGCCGTTTATATATATAAATTCTGAAAGATTGCAGTCGTTGGCTTCAGCGCCCATGCACATAGTGCGGAGGTGCGCGCAGAAGACGCATTTTCACACTTAACCCAACGTCTTGGTGCTATAAAGGAGGTGATAGCGTGGAGGGCTAGGCAACTGGACTATAATGCTTTAACACTTTCACTTAGCCATAGGAGCTTGACAGTGGGACTCTTTAGGTAGCCCTTTAGTGGCGACTGCGCTTTGCCTGAGTTCGGAGCGCGTACGTGCCTGACCGGGAAACGGCCCTTCGTCAAAGCGGAGGAATTCGATAAATTCCTATGAGTCATCGAGTGGCGACCAGTCTCGCGCTACATCATGACAGTCGGTTTTCGGCTTTCTCTACTGAGGTGTTCACCCGGCCGAACCGGGGCACAATCGCAATAGTTCTCCTGGTGCTACCTTAGCCGATAGAGCGGAACGTAAGGTAGCCGAACTCAGGAGCCGGGCAACCCAACATATGACCAAAATCATGATTCGGAGCTGATGCATATAGTGCCAAAACTCGCGACGCCGAACACTCCCTAAGGTGTTCGGTCTTTGTGAGTGTGTGTGAAACAATACCCTTAAACAAAAGAAAAAAAGCCCTTTGTGTCTAGATACGAGCAAGAATTCTGGCGTGGCCACGTGCCAAAACGCCAGCCTCCTCCTTGGTTATATCGGAAAAGAAAAAACCAGGGGACGTATAGCAGCAAGAGACAGTAAAAAAGGTTTACGCAGGGTCTTAATCTAAAAAGAATCCTTTAGGACGGGTCCCTATTGCACGTCTGCGCCTGTGTCTCCGCTGTGCCGTGTCCTGGACGGGCGCCGCATGACGTTCATCTGTAAAAGAGAAGAACTAATTTGAAAAATGGGTCGTGCAGAACAAAATATAAAGTAAAGAATATATAAGGTTGAGTTTTATTGTCTCTGCGTACAGCCCCTGGTATGGGGGTATATGGCGTACTAAGCCTGCGTTAATGGTGGACTTGTGCCGAACTCGTTGAGTCCGGGTCCGTGGCCTTTGATGACTTATAAAAAAGTCCTTTGGCTGGCGAGGCCACTTTATTGTGCGGTTGTTTAAGCGGCCGCGCAATCTTCCGTTTGGAGGAGGCGTATTTTAGTGCGCTCCTTTTAAAGAGATGATTCCTCGAGGACCGGGCATCTTAAGCGTGAGAGATGCGTAATGCGGTATTGCATTAAAGCGAGCGAAAGCTTTGCGTCCCATTAGTGCTTGATAGCGACTTGAAAACGGGACTACATGGAAGGTCAGCTTTTCGCGACGAAAGTTATTGGGAGAGCCAAATATGACTACAAGCCGGAGAAAACCCATACAATGGGTGTCCGGGCCTGGTGCTACCCCTTGAAAGGAGGTTTTGCTATGGCGGATTCTTGCTGGGTTTATGCCCATGCGGTGGATTGTATCCTGATATGTCAGGTTTAGTCCACTACCGCCGTCCATAAGGACATTGGTAAACTGGAATCCATCGATTATTGGATCCTGTATCAGGGCAGTCCGGCCTGCGTTTTTGATATTTCTAGAATAATCTAGCTGATCAAAAATGATTGGCTTTAGTGACCAGTGGCGGGACTCCTGAGGGGAAAGCTTGATTGTGCGTACCTTTATGGGTGCCACACGTTTTGTTACGTGAAGTAAGTTCACTGTTTTGACTTCTTGCGGGAAGTTCTTTTGTTTCCTGGTATTCTGCCTTTGGGGTTCGTCCTCTTCTTCACTTGGTGTATCGAGCCCCTTGTGTGCAGCGTTAAGCTGTCCGGATTGTTTAAAAACCCAACAATCTCTGTGGGTGTGATTGGTAGGCCTCCCAGGAGTACTGTGTATCTGACATATTCTATCCAGGATTCTTTTCAAGCTGGACGGATCATCCCTATTATCCTAAAGGGGTGGTTTTGTCTGATTTTGCCGTGAGCTTTTGAATCCAGCATTGACTGCCGTTCTCTTCGGACTTTTTCCTTTGATTCAGCGACGGTCCTTATTTCGCCGCGGTTTTCCGTTTCCATCCCTGATTTCTGATGCACTTGGGTCGCTGGGGCTGCATCGTGCCAACCAGCTGTCCTCTCCTACGCAAAAGCGGGTCATGAGGCTTGTGAGTGCGGCCATTGTTCTTGGCTTTTCCTGGCCGAGGTGTCTGGCGAGCCATTCGTCTCGGACATTATGCCTGAAAGCTGCTAGGGCTTCGGCATCCGGACAATCCATTATCTGATTCTTTTTAGTGAGGAATCTGTTCCAGAACTGTCGAGCTGATTCTCTGGGCTGCTGAGTTATATGACTGAGATCGTCTGCATCCGGGGGGCGGACATAGGTCCCTTGAAAGTTTGCTCGGAAAGCATCCTCGAGCTCTTCCCAACTTCCAATTGTGTTTTCGGGAAGGCTTTTAAGCCAGTGCCGGGCTGGCCCTTTAAGCTTAAGAGGTAAATATTTTATGGCGTGGAGATCATCTCCTCTAGCCATGTGTATGTGGAGGATGTAATCCTCGATCCAGACTCCAGGGTCTGTTGTTCCATCGTACGCCTCTATGTTAACGGGTTTGAATCCCTCTGGAAATTCATATTCCAAGACCTCATGGGTGAAACACAGGGGGTGTGCGGCGCCCCTGTATTTGGGTGTGCCGGATTCTGATGATGGATTTTTTGCATTGCTTGTGAGAGCTTGCTTCCTTGGCTCGTAAATGGACCTGGTTGGGCCATGATGCGAGTCTTTAATTGGGTCGCATGCTGCCTTTAGTGCGGCGCCGCTTGCCGTTTTATGGTGGCCGTGGGGTCGTCTATCTGACGTGTGGCTTTTTTATTTTTTAAGTGTGGGGGCTCTAGGGCCTCCTGGTCGAATTCGGGCAGTAGTTTTCTCTTCGGATAACTTTTAGTGCGGCGGCTGCCGCTGTATTTATCTGCGGTCTTGATTACCTTGTTCCATCTTGTTCTGAGTGCATCTTCTGCCGTCTTTAGCTTCCGCTTCTACTTTTTCAGGCTGCGTGCTGTGGCAACGAGCCTTTCGTGGAGATTATTCTCCTCCGTGGTTTTATCCGGCGTGAGATCGTCCGGAGTTCTGTTATGGCCGGGGGAGGGCTGTCTGTCTTCTCCATCCGTGTTGCCCTGTTCGGACGGCTGCTCTGAGGCATGCTCGTCGTCTACCGGCTCATGCTGCTCTACGCCTAGGTCTTGATCGAGGCGGGGCTTGGCTTGGCGTCTACGTCATCGCTTTGACTGCTTTTCGGAGGGTTTACCCCTTTTTTTGCCCCCTTTTTCCTCGTTGTCGTTTCCTGTAGGGGTATCCACCATGAATACATCGTTAGGTGGGGTGGAGGTCCAGTGCCCTATAGGTGCTGGTCCTAGTTCGTCTCCGTCTTCGTCGTCCATACCGTGGAAGTCTTCAGATCCGAAGTCAAGTATGTCCGTTAAATCATCGACAGTGGCTATTAAATGTGTGGTGGGTGGGCTTTGAATTTTTTCGTCGTCTGAATCCCAACCTCGCAGACCATAGTCCGGCCTGGGCTCTCCTGATAAAGAGTGAGACTTGAGAGAATTCAGGATATCACCGAAAGGTGAGCACTGAAAGATGTCCGCGGCGGTGAACTCCATTACAGGCGCCCAATCAGATTCGATCGGTGGGGGCACGGAAGGCCCGGAGTTCGGAGAAGAGTCCGGCTCCTTGGAGTTTTGGGTCGTGCGGAGTACGGGGCTGGCGTTCGGCTCGATCGCCTTTGAGATCGCAGCCCCCGAGGTGACGTCCAACCATTCATCCTGGGAGAACGCAGAGCTATATCATGCCCCTCGAAATAGTGCGGCGCGCTTGGCTGTGGCTCGAACCCGTCGAAGATCAAGTCTCCGTGGATATCGGCCGTGTAGTTTAAGCTTCCAAACCTGACTTGATGGCCAGGGGCGTAGCTTTCGATCTGCTCCAGATGACCAAGCGAATTGGCCCGCAGAGCGAAGCCGCCGAAGACGAAGATTTTTCCGGGGAGGAAAGTCTCACCCTGGACCTCATCGTTGTTGATGATCAAAGGAGCCATCGGGCCTAAAAGCGACGACAGAGAGGAACTCTCAATGAAAGCACCAATGTCGGTGTCAAAACCGGCAGATCTCGGGTAGGGGGTCCCGAACTATGCGTCAAGGTCGGATGGTAACAGGAGACAAGGGACACTTTATTTTACCCAGGTTCGGGCCCTCTCGGTGGAGGTAAAACCCTACTCCTGCTGGATTAATATTGATGATATGGGTAGTACAAGAGTGGATCTACCACGAGATCAAGGAGGCTAAACCCTAGAAGCTAGCCTATGGTATGATTGTGTATGATGATTATTGTGGTGCGGACTACAACCCTCCGGTTTATATAGACACCGGATAGGGTTAGGGTTACACAGAGTCGGTTACAATGGTAGGAGATCTCGAATATCCGCACGCCTAGCTTGCCTTCCACGCTAAGAAAAGATCCTTCCGGACACGGGACGAAGTCTTCAATCTTGTATCTTCATAGTCCTGGAGTCCGGCTGAAGGTATAGTCCGGCTATCCGAACACCCCCTAATCCAGGACTCCCTCACGGTCTGACGAATGCAATACTTGTGAGACCCGGCGCACCCAATGAGCATCATGGTAAAGTACTTCACACACGCCGCATCACCTACATCAAGCATCTCCATGGCCATCTCGTAGCTTTCCACCGAAATCTCTGGGGGTTGATCCGCCGTGTAATTTGGTACCTTGCGCGGACCCTTGAAATCCTTGGGCAGGCGCACGTTGCGTAAAGCGGGGACAAGGCACGACACTCCCAAAGCACTAGAGGTAACCCCAGGTTCGACCGAGATTGTTGGACGAACCGGCGTGAGCTGACGAGCCTGATACTGCGCTGTCAACTCGGCCTCCCTGCGCGCTCGGGCCCGGTCCACCACTTCCTGAGCATTTTCAGCACCATCCACCGGGTTGTTGCCGCGGGGAGCTCCGTGTCATTCATTACTTGATACAGCCGGTTCATCCAGGTGTCTGCTATAGCTCCGGCTTGGACGTGGGGTGGAGTGGATCTGGTCGCGGCTGTACGAGTATGCTTCCTGTTGGACCAAAGCTGTCCTAAGAAGCTCCTTGACCCGGCGCGTTTCTACCGCCTATGGAGAGTCACCTTCAATTGGGATGGCCTCCAGTCGTGCAGCAGCTGCAACAAGATTGTCCATCAGATTGGAGTAGTGACCCGGAGGTGTTGGAGCAGCCTGAGGCACAACAATGTTATGACGAGGCAGATCCATCAAACGGGGTTGAACCGGCATGCCGGTCCCAGGAGCTTCCGCCCGGTTTACCGCCGGCGGGTTGCTGGCTCCTGCTCCTGGGGTGTTGAAAAGCTCTCTGGCCTCGAAAACCGAAGGTAAACGGGATCGGTACTTCCTCTTCATGACTTCATGCGACGCGTTCTGGTCCAACATGAGCCTCTAAGCTTGCGCATCTAAAGCGGCCCGTTCCGCAACCATCCTGGTATTTTCAGCCGCCAGGTCCGCCTTGGCCTGAGTAATCTGCTCCCTCACCTTTGCGATCTCCGTGTTGTGGACGTCCTGATCTGCCGGGTTAGCCTCCGCCATAAGCGCGGCCAACGCGTCAAACAGAGCCGATAAAACTTGAGCCGGCGGGCGCATAGAGCCTCCTGCCCCGGCGGCCGTCGCCGCTACTGAACCGGAGGTCATTGCCGCAGCGGTCGAAGAATGAAGTGCAACTTATGTACCAGCCATGAATATTCCAACCCGGTTGGGCAAATCAGAGGGGTCCGGAATACCGTCGCCATCAGAGCAGCTCCCAATCCGGCCATCTTGTAGCTGATATAGAGATTTGGTTTCTCCGGTTGATGACTCGTCGCCAGAGTAAATGACGGTCTCGCCACCAGATTCCGATCCGTCCTCATAGCTTCCTCCATGGATGACTCCCATGAAGGCACGTTTCACGGCCGGTTTAACCTGGGCAGATCGCGCACGCTGAGCCGTCTCGACGAGGTCGGTGTAGATGTCCGGCTCAGGGCCCGGTTCACCGATCTTGCCGATGAAAACGTGTATGCCACCAAAGGGGACCCGGTACCCGTACTCAATTGAGCCGGCCTCGGGGCCCCAGCCTGCATCGTCGATGTAGAGCTTGCCGCGACGACTCTTAGTTATCCGGCCCACAGCGTAGCCCTCGAGTCCTTCAAAGCTGCCCTCCAAGAACTTGAAACCATCGTGCGATAGCCCCACGGTGGGCGCCAACTGTCGTCGTTTTGTCACGGCAGATGTCCTAGAGAAAGAGCTTAGTCCTGGAGCCATCGCGACGGGTTAGCTTGAAGGGGTTAAAGCGGACACAGGGACGCACGAGGGTTTATACTAGTTCGGCCCCTTCAATGAAGGTAAAAGCCTACGTCTAGTTGTGATGGAATTGATGGGGTTTCGAGGGCTTAGGGAGCAAATAAGCTTCGCCTAAACCTCGAGTTGTTGTCTGTCTCCCTGAACCGCCGCCGGGTCGTCCCCTTATATACACGGGTGACGCCCGTCGGTTCACAGAATCCCACACCGGTTCATATTCGTAACCGGGTTGGCCTCTCCTTATTCCTACCTTACAATACAAGTTTACACACATACGCCGGTTTACGGCTACAAGTCTTGAACCGACTACGGGCCTCAGGCCCTCACCTATCTTCTTGGGCTTTAATACTCTTGAGCTACCGATAAAGCTAAACCGGCCCAAAACGTCCAGATTATGCCCAGTAATAATATCCCCAACAGATTGCCTACATTGTGAGGAACATGATAGCCCTGAGGAATTTGATACTCAAATTTCCGACCGTTGCTGTGCTATGCGCCAGCTGTCCCAAAATATCTTATCCACCTAACGGTCATATCATTGAAGGGCATTTATGTCTTATCATGTCGGGCTGCTCCCTAGGCTATAAATAGCCGCCCCCTACAAGCACTAGCTGGTTGGCTGCTCCGCGAGAAACTGACACTTGTCATTTGAGAGCAACCCATCCTCTGAGGGCTTTGAGCGAAAATCATCGAGTGAGGAAAACCCAAACCCAAACACCTACAAACCCAAAGTGATTGAGCATCATTGAAGAGATTGATCCTGCGTGGATCCGACGCTTGTTACCTTTGAAGACTGTGCTTCTTCCAGACGGTTAGGCGTCATGGTCTAGAGCATCCAAGAGGAATTGTGGATCGCCGAGTGAGCGAGTTTGTGAAGGTTCGGAAGTCACTTGAAGACTTACCACGAGTGATTGGACGAGGTCTATGTGACCTTAGTTCAAGGAGAATACAGTGAGGACTGTGTGTCCTCAGGTTTAAATACCTAGCCGCTCCAACCAGATGTACAACTGAGACAACAGTTGGAACTGGTTACCAAATCATTGTCTTCACCAAGCCAACTGGTTCTATTTCCTCAGTATTGTGTTGTGTGCTTGTCATATCTGTGTTTGAAGACTTTGACTGAAGACTTTCTCAATTTCCTCAATTCAATTTCTTCAGTCTGTTTTGTCTTCATCTTGTGTTATCCTGTGATTACGCTTTCTGTACTTTGTGCTTGTCTTCATTTCATCATGATGACTATGCTTGTCTTATGTTATGTTTACTTCTGAGTACTTATTCCGCTGCAAGTAGTTCTTTGCTAAGGAATTTCCTCACTAGCAAATTCCTCAGTGAAGAATTCATAAAAAATCGCCTATTCACCCCCCTCTAGTCGATATAATGCACTTTCAAGAAGGTCTGAAAGAACTTAATCGGCAAGCCGTCAAGACCCTGGGCGGATGATGGGTTCATCCCTTTAATCGCCAGCCACACTTCTTCCTCAGAGAACGGGGCCGTGAGGACCGCATTGTCCGCGGCCGAGACACACTGCGGTCCAACCCAGAAGTGTGGCGCAAGAGCTAACACTACAAAAAAAAGACACATCCGTGACATTTTGGGCCAAACGAAAAAAAATTCTATCATACATATGACACTTCTATGACGATAATTGTGACAAAACCCGGTATCATCATAGATGTGGTGGGCTCCTACTTCTATGACAAAAAATCATGACAGAAAATGGGCTTTTCGTCATGGGCAGGCCGGAGACGCAGCTGCATGACATTCTTTGGGCCATCCATGATGGAAAAAACCATGGTAGAAGCGAGGGCGAGGAAAGTTTCGAGGAGTTCCCGGTTACGGTGGGAGGTCGGGGGCCGAGCGATGCGCGTTTCTCTCGTACACGTACGCGCGTGTGTGCGAGGTGTTGGCTCTAACTGAACCCGAGCGAGGCGTTGGGCTCTAACTGAACCCGAGCGATTGCACTGCAGGCTACGCGTTACTGAACCCGAGCGATCGATCGATGGCTGTTAACTGAACCCGATCGAGCGATTCCTTCGCTACTGCTGCTAACTGAAGCCGATCGATGCTGCCTCTGGATGAACAGAGAGCGTTGCGGAGGGGGGGGGGTTTGGATGAACACTGAGCGGTGGGGGTGGATGAACAGGACCCCGATCGATCGAGCCGGTTGGGGCTGGTTGAACAGGACCCCGTGGAGGGCTGGATGAACAGGACCACCCCCCTGGAGGGCAAGATGAACAGTAGATGGTGGAGGGTAGGATGAACAGTAGCCCGTGGCGGGGTGGTTGAACAGGAGCCCGTGGCGAGGGCTGGTTGAACAGTAGCCGGTGGAGTAGCGCGCGGTGGAGGCTGGATGACCAGGAGCTCGTGGATGAACAGTCGCAGGTGGAGGCTGGAGGAGGTCGACGGTGGATGAACAGTAGCTCGTGGAGGCTGGAGGGGGGTCGACGGTGGAGATGAACAGTATCTCGGGGAGTCCCGTTTTGCGGTACGCCACACCCCTCCTGATGAACAGGACCCCCGTTTCGACCGTAGCGCTCCAACACAAGTCCGTTTCCTCGGTTTTGCGGTACGCCACACCCCTCCCGATCAACAGGACCCCTGTTTCGACCGTAGGAGGTCCGTTTCGTCCGTTTTGCGGTACGCCACACCCCTCCCGATCAACAGGACCCCTGTTTCGACCGTAGGAGGTCCGTTTCCTCCGTTGTGCGGTACGCCGGGCCTCGTTTCCATCGCCTCTTCCGTCCAAGCCCTCCCGATGAACACGACCACGCATTCCGTTCTGACCCAGCCGGTTGGCTCCCACGCGTTCCGTTGCCTCTCGATGAACACGACGCATTCCGTTGCCTCCCCATGAACAAGACCCATTCTGTTGCCGCCCCATGAACACGACGACGACGCTGTTTCTTCGTTCCGACCCAGCCATGTCAACGAGCCCTCGCCGTACGTATGCGCGAGTAGGCGTTCGAGACCCTGCCCGTATGTACACATACGTGGCCGTATTTTCTTTCTTGCACCCTGGCCACCTCTACTACGACACGTGCGCGTCTCTACATCCACCAGTATATATGTACGTACACGTTCGCGACCAGAATGACAATGCTACGTACGCTTCGACCAGGTGGGTCCCGACTGTCAGGCACTTCCTTGTGTGCGAAGATGTAGCTGGTGGGTCCCAGCAGTTAGGGGCAAACATTTTTTTCGCGAAATACGGTGGCCCGTCCGGTGGGTCCCCGCTGTCAGGTGGAGGAATAATTATTTTGCGCGTAATAAGGAGGCACTTCCTTGCTGTGGCCGTGGACCCAGCTGTCAGCGTCTCCACGCACAGTACTCTTCCGATGGAAGTTGGTCGTTGACCACATTGACCACGCCGCGCCGAGAGCACCACGGCAGTAAATGACGGTGAGGCCTAGGAAGGGGACGACGCGGAGCCGGGGAAGACACGGCAGTGGAAGCCCGCGCGGAGAGGAGTACGAGGGTTCACTGGTTCGGCTGCGGTGTGAGGCTGCCGTCGCCGCAGGGCCTGGCCAGCGATGGGAATAGTAGGGGGCGGTGAGGCCTCCGCGGCAGCACAGCCGGCCATAGGAGGCAGGTGCAGGCGGCACGACCGGCGCTGCTTTGGGCGGCTGGAGCAAGAAGACCAGAGGTTGAAGAAGCACTACGGCCGTTGGATGGACATCGTACGATCACTGGAGCTAGAATCGTTCATATTGACTAAGTTGACAAAGCCCTTCGTCCCCGTCAACTTAGTAGGCCCACAAGTCAGCCTCCCACCAAGGTGGGTCCCAGCTAGCCGGGGGAGTATTCATTTTTTCGTGCGTAATAAGGAGGCACTTCCGGTGGGTCCGAGCTGACAGCGGGGGGAATGTTTTTTTCGTGAAATACGGTGGCCCGTCCGGTGGGTCCCAGCAGTCAGGGGGAAACAATTTTTTTCACAAAATACTGGTGGCCCGTCCGGGGGGTCCCCGCTGTCAGGTGGAGGAATAATTATTTTTCGCGTAATAAGGAGGCACTTCCTTGCTACTGCCGTGGGCCCAGCTGTCAGCATCTCCACGTATAGTCCACGTCCGATGGAAGTCGTTCCTTGAGCACGTTGTCCACGCAGCGCCGAGAGCACCAGGGTGGTGGACGACGGAAAGGCCTAGGAAGGGGACGACGCGGAGCCGGTGAAGACGCGACAGTGGATGCCCACGCGGAGAGGAGTATGAGGTTCACTCGTTCGGCTGCGGTGTGAGGCTGCCGTCGCCACAGGGCCTCGCCAGCGGTGGGAATAGTAGGGGGCGGTGAGGCCTCCGCGGCAGCACAACCGGCCATGGGAGGAAGGAGCAGGCGGCACGACCGGTGCTGCTTTGGGCGGCTGGAGCAAGAAGACCATAGGTTGAAGAAGCACTACGACCGTTGGATGGACATCGTACGGTCACTGCAGCTAGAATCGTTTATCTTGACTAAGTTGACAAAGCCCTTGGTACGTCAACTTAGTAGGCCCACAGGTCAGCTTCCGAAACGATGCGCCCCAGATGTCAGGGGGATGAATCATTTTTTGGGCGGGTGAAGCTAGAATATCCGAGATTGAAGAAGAAGCACAACATCCGTTGGATGGACATCCAACGACCACTACTGCTAGAACCGTGCGTTGACTATAAGTTGACAAAGCCTTGCATACACGTCAACTCTGTTTTTTTAGGGGACGCGTCAACTTAGTAAGGCCAGAAGTGTGTGGCAGAGAACTTATAGCCCATTTGAGATTTGTAAGAATATGTATCCCATTTTTGAATTATAATGGAATTTACTACATCCCATTTACAGTTTGTTAAAAGTATAGCCCATTTCAACCAACCGTTCAAAACAAAATTCAATAAAATTTCCCACATTTTGATGGGATCCGAAATATTTTTATCCCAAAATTTCTAGTCAGATTAAATACAACTTCAATATAAATTTATATTACGTAAAAATCCAATGAAACATTGCGCTCGCAACAATTAATGAAATTAAAATATTCAATATCCAAAAATAATATTTTATAAAGTAATCATGTGTTTGGTGCATTTCTTGATAGTTACTGCCCAGTTTTTATAATTACATCCCATTTATTATTTCTTAAAGCCCATTTTCTTTTTAAGCCTAATGCATCCCTCCTAGGAAAGATTTGCAGCCCAGCAGGGCGGAGAATAACAACTTGACCTTGCCTGGGTATTCCTAAAAAATGTATAGCTGGGCTAGCCATTTTCAGCTTGAAAAAAATTAATATCTGGGCTGGATATCTGGCCTGGGCTAGACGGGACACAGCCCGCTCAGTTAATACCTGCAATGATGTTTTCGTTGTTGTTCAGAGGAGAAAAATTAATATCTGGGCTAAACATCAAAAAACTCTGAAGTGCTCACACCTCAAAAACACGAATACTGCTCGAGCTGCTTGGTCCCAGCTGTCGGCCGCTTCTTGTGCAATTCTCTCGTTTATTGACTACTACATAGGTTGACAATGGTGTGGGACCGTGATGTCAGGAAACTAGGAGGAAGCAAAGTAAATTACTCTAGCGAGCGCTTCCACCTCTGCCTCGTTGTCTCCCGTGGAAACCCCTTTCCTCCCTTTTTTTGCTCGGGCAAGGACCAATGCATGCAGCACGTCCATGCGGTTATGAGGCAGGAAATAAAAGCGCTTTGCATGCTATGAATTACGATGGCCTGCATGGGTAGCTAATAAGGCATCCTCTTACCTGCTGTGATTAAATGTTGTGTTTAGAAGAGACAAATATTCTTCTTTTCCACCAATCTGCTTGCACCTAGGTCGTGATGCACCTTCTAATACGACTTATTCACCCAAACGAAGGGAGTATTGTTTTATACATACATACATATATATATAATAAGGAGGCACTTGCGTACGTGAGGCTATGGACCTGGTGGGACCCCATTGTCATCCTCTCCAAGTAAAGTCATCTCCTCGCCCGCGCGCGCTTTCTGCCCGAAACAGTCAGCGCCGCCCGCCCCGCTTCCCTATGCAGGCGATTGCTCCGCCTTCAAACGACACAAGTGCCGTCCGTCCGTCCATCTGCCGCCCACATTAATGATACGCGGTTGCCGAGGCGGCTACTTCGGCTCCACACGTCCGTCCCTCCGCCCGCCCACCATTGCTATATAAACTGCTGCGCCGGCCATAGCCGCAGTCATCCGCATCCGTTCCCTTTCTCCTGTCCACACCACTACTACCCACCATGGCTTCCTCGCGCTCCAGCGCTCTTCAGGACGGGCGTACGACGGACCACAAGGAGATGGCAGCCATTGCTGCCGGCCGGCAGGCAGCCGGAGGACGACGACGTCCCAATGGAGAACATGGTAGTCGATGATCCGGCGCCAACCCCCTCCTTCGTGCCATCCTCGCCGGTGCATTGCACCATGACCATCAGCAAGGCCCGTGCCCAATATATGGACAGTGTGAGGCAGATGCGTCAGGAGCAGTTCCGGGAGGCGCAGGCCGACGCCGCCTACAACCACCATCTCCTCCAGGAGCACCTCCAGGCGGAGGAGCAGATCACCGCGGAGCGGGCGGAGCAGGAGGCGCTGCTCGACTCGTACCGCTCCGCCTGCAAGGGCCGCCTCGAGTGCTGGCGGTATCGCATGCGGGTGGCGGAGGCTGCGGCCTCCTACAAAGAGACTAGCAAAGAGGGCGATGAAGCGGGCGAGGCGCTGTTTGGCGAGACCGAGGACGAGGCAGAGGACAATGCCGACTCCGACGAGTCCCCGCTCCGCTGGCGTCCACGAGGCCCTACTCCGCCGAGGCCCCGTGGCGCCAACAACGAGGCAGAGGACAATGCCGGCTCCGACGAGTCCCCACTCTGCTGGCGTCGACGAGGCCCTGCTCCGCCGAGGCCCCGTGGCGCCAACAATGAAGCAGATGACACCGCCGGCTCCGCCGAGGCCCCGCCCCACCAACAATGAGGCAGAGGACATCGCCAGCTCAGCCGAGGCCCCTCCCTGCCGGCAACGCGGGGGAGGATTTCCACCGCTTCGCTCAGGCGCCGCCCGCCGGCAACGAGACAGAGGACATCGTCGGCTGCGCCGAGGCCCCGCCCCGCTGCCAATGAGGCCGCGCCACACAGAAAACGAGGAAGAGTACAACACGGTAGGTCGCCGCCGCTCGGGTCTAAGTAAGGCCACCGCTGCTACCCTCTTGTTGAAGCCAAGCTAGGCGGGTTGACCATTGACGGCCAATTAGCTTCTTGGCGGCGACGTGGAGTCGGGGAGTTCTGCTGGAGAACAACGTAGCTTCTACTTAACTGCCGGTGCAGTTGGCTGACAGACACGTGGGCCCAACAGGCCACATGTTAGTTATGCAACTGCACCTGCAGTTAAGTCACTGAAGCTTCTGTTCGGCTCAGCGGGTAGCTTCGGTTAATTAATTATACCTCCTGCGCACCCATTTTTAGTTGAAGAATGTATGAAATGTAATGAAATCTGGCATGTTTATATGAAATCCAACCATGTATGAATGAATTTATTTCGATTAGTTCGAATTCCTGTATCACTGGCATTGGATGAACATGCAAAACAATACGTACTAGCATTATTCCCAGGGTGATCACCTCGTTTGCAGTAGTTTCACATGTACTCCCTCCGGTCCTTTCTAGTCAGCATACAAGTTTTGTCTGCAGTCAAAGTATCTCTACTTTGACCAATCTTATACAAAAAAGTATGCACTTTCACAATGTGCGAAGTAAAAAGGAACAGAAGGAGTACAAAGAGTTTGAGCAGCTTTTTAGCGTTTTTGTACATTGCAATCAAACACACAGGCCTGGCAATTCATAGAGAACATTCAAAACAATCGACGATTATGCATCTCAGTGACTCACATGTCAGAGGCAATATTTACTTCACAACTAAAGAATAAAGAACAATTTGATCGACGCTGCTGACAGCAAAGGGCATCCCATTCGAAAATATCAAATGCATGTCTTGCTAAAATCAATGAGCAAAATTTGACAAGGTTGTCCCATTCCAAAATATCAAATGCCTACGATTGTGGAATGGGCAGGGTTTGCCATCAGTTCGGACATTGACATGGCACCTCGTGCTAAATAAACCAGCTGTTCTTTTTGTGCAGTTCCACCAAAATCAACCAAATTCGCGCGTAGCTTGTATGATTTCGCCCTTATATGTTGCAACGCCTTGAACTTATCGGCACCTCCTTTCTTGTGGTGGAAATGAATGATTTGATGTATTCATGAACATTTTGTGCAGTTCCCATTGAAATCAAGCTGAGCACCCCTGTTTGCACAAATACAAAAAAGTGATTAGTATAGAGCAAACTATACTATGAATTGAAAGTTTCAACAGGCACATACATGGTCCATGTAGAGCACACTTTTAGAAAAATGGAACTCACCAGAAAGAATCCTAAATCAACATTGTACTCGCGCATCACAACAAAAAAATGGAGATTTTGTCAGTCCTTCTGAGCTGACGTTAGTTTGGTCTTGTGGGGAGTAATGTAACCATCCTTCAACTGCTCCATCTGATGATAAGATAGACAGGGCTTCTTCGCCCTGGCATAATCGGAACTAGTCACTTCACGTACTCCATATTCTTCTTCAGAGGAAGATGATCCTGTTGTGCAAAGACAAGAGGACTACTAAATGCTAGCATCACTGTTTGCTCGAAAAACGGAAAGGAAATATTTAAAATAGCACCGATGAAGCACTTCTCAAGGACAATACCACTTTTTCATGACATTATCTAAACAGTAGCACAATACCAATAGAGATGACAAAGCTCAATTATATGGATGACATCAGTGGGCGAGTACCAACCCTTGTCAGGAGGCTTACTGTGTAGAGCATACAGATGAAGCAATTCTCCGGAACCATCTGTTGTTATCTACGGTGGTGGCCATGCTTACTATATACTCCTCGATTAGTTTAATGTTTCCAACATCTTCTTGTGAAGTTCCACTAAAATATATGGTATTTTCAAAGAAGATCCCTGTTTGCACAAGTAGAGATAATTACATATTACATTAAGAGTGGCATCAAATCAGTGGCAAAACAATTGCTCGTTCCAGCCATAGCAATAAATTAAGATGCAAAACTATATCATTACTTGTGTCATCACAGTTCCAGTGCTTCATTACAGCACCGGGAGTTGATTTTTGTTTTTCTTCCCCTTGTTCTTCTCCTTCATCACTTGGTTCAATAACAAACAAGCTTCGCCTTCAATGTAAGATTTGGCATGTCAATTAGGGAGCACAAGTATAGTACTATGAAAGTGGCAAAATATAGGCCAGCAGTTTCGAAATATCCTTATCTTACCTCAATGGGATATTACGGTGCATATACAGATTGGAAGTCTTGTCTCCATTTGTGCAGTTCACTAAAATCAAGCAGCATTATCGTACAAGTAGCACAACATATGAATGCACACTGCAGAATCATGTGAAAGAAGGCTAGTACTAACCTCTCATGATGCAGAATTCAAAGAACTCAGAAGAAGAAGATCTGAACCAAATTCGCCTTAACAGATAGGAAGCAAGATCTCCTCTTGTGCAGTTCCACTAAGATCAAGCAACGTTGTCGGTGTGACATTTTGGTTGAACTGCACAAAACACTCTTAAAACAAAAGTGTTTTGTGCAGTGCAATAAAAGGTCACAATGGCAACGAGGTGAAGCAGATAACCCTGTTTACATAGAGGTGCAAAGGAAACAATTAGTGGTCAATACCGGTGGATGACACAGAAGCCAACAAAAAGAAGCATCTACCTTATCTAAATGGGAAAGAAAGCAAGACAGTAGCATTTCTCAAACGATGGAATTGATTAATACTAACATAGAGATTATATTAACAATAAAATTTGTTAAACATGTAATTTGCTTTTAACTGTGGCATTGCATCAATTTTCCAGCGGCATTATTAGAGGGTGTTTGTTTACAGGGACATTTTGGTGTAGGGACTAATAGAACTCCGTGTCAGTCCCATCTAAACCAAAGAGGAGGGACTTTTAGGGACTAAAAGTGGGCATTTGGGACTAAAGAAAGAAGACCCCAAGGGAATCTTTTTGGGACTTTTTCCAACAGTTGCCCCTGCCACGCATCGCACCTTGTCTGTATTAGTTCATTACTAGGGGTAACATGGTCTTTTGGCATGTCATTTAATAACCTCTAGTCCATGTTTAGTCCCTGGAACCCAGCAGGTAGGGACTAGGGAGTTTTTAACCAAACAGGGCCTTAGATTAACAACAGCTAATGAGTTGCACGGGACAGTGGACGTACCAGCACCATGTGCATCTACCGTTGTATTGTGGTCATGCACAGTCTGTTGCAACAAAGAACAAGCAACCAAGGAGCATATTTGGGTTGGTCCTAGTTTTGTTATCTTTAGACGCCTTTCCCTATGTGAGTGCAGCAAATCTAGTCCTGCTCAAACTCTACAGCCTTGTCCCTTCCTTTCCTTTTTGAACTAGTACTTTCCCCCTTCCTTTCCTCTTTGAACCACGTCCTAGATTTATGCGATACAACTTTCCCCACTACTTTCCCCCATTCCTTTCCTCTTTGAACCACGTCCTAGATTAATGCTATACAACTTTCTCCCTTCATTTCCTCTTTGAACCACGTCCTAGATTCATGCTATATACAACTTTTCCCAGTACTTTCCTCTTTGAACCACGTCCTAGATTCATGGTATACATGCAGCTAGAGCAATGCATGTGGAGTAAGTAAATTATACCTTAAGGTTCTTGGGGCGTGGTTCGGTAGGTGACGAGACGGCGGCGAAGAAGAAGGGGTCGGAGGCCCTCCCACGCCACCGCTGGGTGGAAAGTGAACAGTTGAGCCGGTAGTCCCTCGCCGACGGCGACAGCGTTAAGCCTCCTTCCCTTCCCGGCGGACGGATCCTGCCGGCTCTTTGAGAAGCAGTGAGGGGAGAGTTAGGCCAACGAAGTCTTGTTTAGATCCGGAGAGGGTGAGAGAGTGTGAAGAGAGAAAGTACAAGCGCTGAGGCTCCAGCGGGAGAGGGCGAGAGAGTGTGAAGAGAGAAACTACAAGCGTTGAGGCTCCAGCGTGTATATATATACTGGAGAGAGTGTGTGAAGTGTGCAAACCCTAGAAAACATTTTGACCAGTCAAAGAATCCTCCTGGCACAAATTATGCTCAAGTGTAGTTATCAAACCCGAGACCTCAAGTTTGATGAGCGAGGCTAACCAGCTACACAACCCTCCCGTTATGTTCAACGAGAGGGAAATAACCTTTTATAAATTCCTGCATTCGTGTGACAAGCATGCCATGTTTTTTTGTGTGTGTGGGAGTCATTGGGATTTCAATCATAATCGTGTCATGTGGCTTTGGTGTTAAGACTATCCACTGTGGTGCAGAAATAATGCAGCCTTAGTCGCCTTACCTCTCTCCACGTAGTACGTTGGGTCCCACCAGTTAGAGGGTGAAATAAACAAATTAATAAGAAAAATTAAAAGCACCATCGGTGTATCTTACCTCACACATCTCGCTACTACTTGGGAACACTGTCCAATTGATCCCTCTATTCGCTCATGTACTATTTTAAGTGAATCCTTATTATAACATGCACACAAATTTTGGGCACTTGTATTCGACTTAAGTCAGTGTGCCACCGTATCTCGTATACTTACTACTCCCTCCGTCTAGGTGTGATAAGTCACGTTAGAAGGTGCAACGGGACCAAGGTGCATGTGTGCATGTGTGTGTGTGTTTTAACACCATGGGTGTGTTAGAGAGAGTGACAGATCGACCTACTCCTACTGAGAGATGTTGTGTAGTGTACAATTTTAGCTGCGAGAGTCGGTGCATCCTCTCGTTTTCGAGCGTGCCCGGTAGGGACATGCGTATAGCTGCCACGCTCGCTCCTGACCAGCCTGGCCCACCCAAAGCCCCTCCATCGCCCGCGCGCGCTTCCCGCCCGAAACGGTCAGCGCCGCTCCAAAGAATCGTTGCCGCATTCATGCCCAGGCAGAGCGGACGTGACCTCTCACTGACGCAAGAGTGATGGTTGCTTCGTCCGTCCAACTTACTGATGGGTCTATGTGATTTAACGGCTCATTGGTCTTTATTACCGAGGTGGTAGGACTGCTGGATGTCCCACGCTTTCGGCGAAAGGAGGTATACTACTACTAGATTACAATTTTCTCCAGTCTTACAGCGGAGGCGTGCAAGAGCAGTGAAAACACGCAGGCTCAGTGATTACATGGCCCACCTCACACTATCACTGTGCGACACCTAACTCTTTACATAGTACTCCCTCCGTTCCTAAATATTACTACCATCATGACAAATGTGGTAGCCAAACTAAATAAACTCCCATCATCATTTAGATCATCCCACGTAAGGAAAAAAGATCAGCCAACTCGTACTGCATAATGGGATTATATTTTTATTTTTGATATGTTATGGGACTTAAAAGCTCACTTACATGCATGCTACCGGTGCATGCTTGCATGCAGACATGTTGATGTGATTTAAAACCCACTCACATGCATGTGGCACGGTATTTCTGCATGCTTGAATGTGGCTTAGTGCGGAGCCTCTCAACGTCTAGATCAGACGACTATTATGGACTGATTTACTTCATCTAATGGCTATATCAATTTTGATGACGTGGCTCAAGGAGAGGATAGAGAATTCCTAGTAGTGGGGGCTGGCTATTACTAGTAGATAGTAAGTCTTTGTAGAGATTCCACTACATACGGAACAAACTGAATGAATCTACACTTAAAATGCATCTATATACATCCGCATGTGGTTCATGGTGAAATCTCTACAAAGACTTATATTTAGGAACGGAGGAAGTAGTAGTATAGTACGTACTGTAATTTGTCAGCGAGATAAATTTGTACAATGCTATGAAGCTTCCAGCTTCTGTTACATGTATCTTGCGTCCAAGGTTGCCTGTAGCAACATTTCATCAAATACAAAGGAGACTAACATGCATGCTATTGCATCTCAATGATTGACAGATCATAGCAAATATGTACTCCCTCCGTTCCAAAATAAATTTCTCAAATTTGTGCAAACTTTAGTACAAAGTTGTACTACTACTAAAGTTGCACTTATTTTGGAACAGAGGCAGCTTAAGAAAAAAACGATCCATGCAGTCCCTAGCCCTTGAATCGTGAACCCTGACCAGGCTTCAATTTGCCGGCAACGTTCGAGCTTCCTAATAAATGAAGTTTGCAACCTTTTGCCCATCGGATCATTTTGTGCAGTTTCACCAAAATCGAGATGAGCATCCCTGTGGCAAATAAATTGAACAAGCGTGATTAGAATAATATTACTGGGACTAGTTGATGAGACATAAACTCATCACAAATACAGTACGTAGAAGCCAGTAGAGGTATGTGCGGGGCAAAGAAGTAGAGAAATATCCACAGGGACTGATGTGGGCAGCTGGAGAAGTGGTGCAAGCCGGCTGTAAAGGGAGTTGTACATGAGGTACGTAGCTCAACCTTGAGGAGGGCGGCGGGAGGCGGCAACTGCCCACGTCGCGGCAGTGAGTAAGGGACGAAGGCAACCTCACCGGCTTTGTGAGAGAGAACGGCGGGGACCCCTGATCGGGATGTGCCGACAGTGGGTTTTCGCCGTCGGCGACGGCCACCGCATCTACACTAAGCATCCACCCCTTCCCCAAGCGGACGTGATCCGCCGGGATGTTAGAGATGTGGCCACAGTCGTTTTGTGCGAGAGAGTGTGAAGAGAGCAACCCCAGCAAGCAACCGTGTAGGCTGGCCCGTCCTGACTATGTATATAGTGGAGCGGTTTCCTTTCCTCTCCATATGAACCTATCATATTGCGTACGTGCCACTGAAGAAAAAAAAGTTTATTTATAAATGACGCGGCACCTACTACTCGTTCTCCTATAACCTTGCGCTTGGCATCTCCAAAATATTAACCTTGCGATTGGCTCTTCGCCTCTTCGGGAAGTCAAGCAATAATGGTAGTGCAGTACATATCGTTCTGGCTATATGAGACCGAATGAATTGTTGAACGTCCACCACGTGGGCGAGGGTCGAGGGGCGAGGGAGAGTGCTACATACGGAGCAAAATTATTGAATCTACACTCTAAAATACGTCTATATACATCAGTGTTTGGAGTATGTACTAGTAGTTCATATTGAAATCTACTGAAGGACATATATATTCCAAACAATATGATATAATCTCTATAACCAAGGTAGTAGGGACGAGGAGTAAACGGAGGGAGTAGTAATTTTTCTCCTCGTCCTGCGAGCCACCACGCGCATGGGCGAGGGAGCGGGCGTAAGGCGTAGTAAGCAAGCTTCACCTCATCCTGCGAGCCACCGCGCCCGTGGGCGGGGGAGACGGCGTACTAAGCAAGGTTCTTCTCGTTCTGCGAGTTGACGGGACACATCAAAAGTACTCCAGTGTATAGAGCTTTGCCTCTAAGGTAGGCCCCACATGGTTTGCCTCTTTTTTTAACATAACACGTCAAGTCGCAATTTGTTTGTTCACCCGTGGTAGACGATCCTCCCTCCACCAAGTGGACAACCAGTACACGTGCCAAATTACCACGTGGGCTGCCTTTTTCATACAGAAATGAGCTCCACTGTGTACCCGCGCGGGTGTGGTTGGGAAAGAGATGGGAGTACATGGGTCGTGCATGCACCTCTTCTCTTCGTGCACGTCCCCCACCTACGTGTGTGTGTGAGAGAGATACAAACCGCGTTCGTGAGTGTCTTTTGTTTTGGGGCGGGGGTGGGGTGGGGGTTGATTTCGTGAATCATTTGTGGGAATATGTGTCGAGGACATCTCAAACAAAATTTTGCATGCAATGTGTGTGAAATGGAGGCCTATCCATATCATACATAGAGGGTCGGGCAATCCACGAGAAGAGAGGGAGGGGTCATAGCTATCGATAGAGTCGAAGAGAGGATCAAGTGGGTGGGTGCGAGATTGATGAAGAAAGCCATCGAAATTGTGTGTGTGTACAAGTCAAAGATATAGGGTGACTGGCCTACCGGAACGTTACAGGGCACACGTCAAGTTTGTGTGTGGCAGGGAGACATGACTAGAGCGCTCGATGTATCGGTGTGTGTGGGGGAGGGGTGGTGGGAGGGGTAGGCAGAGGCCTAACTATAGAGGTAGAACAACTCGTATATGTGTTGAGAAGGAGAGACCCAGCTATGTCTTGAGGGAGATCGGTCGACATCCATACATAAATGAAGGACGGGAAATATGATGGGAGAGAGAGAGGAGAGAGAGAGGGAGGGAGAGGGAGGGAGAGGGGTAGAGTGCTGGATG
The DNA here is from genome assembly GCA_032464435.1 of Aegilops umbellulata. Lineage (NCBI taxonomy): Eukaryota > Viridiplantae > Streptophyta > Magnoliopsida > Poales > Poaceae > Aegilops > Aegilops umbellulata. The sequence continues at coordinate 267,549,360 of CP136059.1, read as the reverse complement.
GGTGATGGAGTTGCTTCTCAAAGATGGTGGGAGAGGCCTACTAGACAAACTGAGGGTGGAACTGCAATGTTATCAATAAGAGTGGGGTTGTGTTTCTGTGTGTGCCTGTGCGTGATAGATCTGTCGGGACGCATCCATGGATGATGAAGGGGAACCATGTGTTTGGTAAGCAAACCTAACTAGATCGGTAGATCAATTGTTGTTTGTCGGAGGAAGGGAGAGACACAACTAATGAGGTAGATCGATTGACGTGTGGGTAAAAACGAGTTATAAGGACCTAGCTAGCTATAAGTATAGCGAGAGATCGGTTGGTGTATGTCGGATTTCGGGTTCCGGCAGACCCTTAAGGTTCGAACTCTGGGGTGCGCGCGGAGATCCTGCCCTCTACCTCCCTGTCTCGCAAGGATCTAACTACCGAAGGAACAACACAAGAGACACAGAGTTTATACTAGTTCGGGCCACCATTGTGGTGTAATACCCTACTCTAGTTTGTGGTGGGTGGATTGCCTCTCGGGCTGATGATGATGAATAGTACAAGGGAGAACAACCTCACGAGGGCGTGTTCTAGCTGGGACGATGAACTGCTAGGGGAGTTCAGCCGCCCTTCTCTCTCTCTCTCTCTTTCCCACTCTTTGCTCTGATCCTGGATACCCGATGCTCGATGCGATTGCTAGATCGCCCGTCCCCTATCCTTGGTGACTAGTCCTATTTATAGGCAAAGGCCCTGGGCCTCTTCCCGAATATTGAGCGGGAAGGGCGCCAACAATTGGCCAATTCGAAGGGGAACATACAGTACACTTATCCTGACTAAAGTTGGTCCTCGCCTGCCAAAGGCCCTGTGGTGACGCCGCTCTGGGCTCCACGATGACCTCCTTCCCACCGTTGGATTGGTCTTGGTCTTGTTGCACCGAAATGGATGCCTTTGCTTGATCCTCTCGCCTGCGCTTGCCCCCTTTGCACCAAAGTGGAAAGGGAGGACACTGCGCGTGCTGGCGCCCGCCTGGCGCCCTTGGTCGTCATGGCTTGCGTCATGGGCACCTCGCGAGGTATCCCGCCTTGATCTCTCCGCCTTCTCGTGAGCCAGCCTGACGAGGCCGTGCCTGAGGAAGTGTCGTGTCGTCCGCCCCATGAGGCTTGGCCCCTCGCGAGGGTCTTGGGTCTTGTGTTGATGAAGTTGGGCCGTGCTGGGCCCCCTTTGAGCCACGCCGCAGGCCGCACGCGGGCAAGTCTGGGGACCCCCGTTCCCAGAATGCCGACATTGTACGTCCATTTGTTAGAGGCAAATAAGGCCCAGCGAGACAGATAGACAGAGAGAATGGAGCTAGGAGGTGGTGCGAGAGGCCCAACTACTAGCTAGATAGGGGGAGGAGTGTGAGGTTGTGAGAGCGATGAAAAGAGGGGCGAGAGTCTACACGTGTGTGTGACCATATGAGAGACACGAGGCAAGGACACATAAAGGAGGAGATTGAAGGTGTGTTTGTATGTTGTAGGTAGGCATCGCTGGAGAGGTTTATCGATCGGTGTGTGTCGGAAAGGAGTTGTGGAGACTCTGGGATAACGACCTAAAGAAAAAAATGAATGTGCCCGGTGGATAGAATGCCGAGGGAGGGGGAGGGCGAGGAGGGCGTGTGCATGCACGAGAGAAAGTTAGTGGTAGCTACAAAGGTTAGAGGATTGTGTGGGTGTAAGAGACTAACAAAGATCATAATTTGATATGAAAGCGGATTCTTATATTTGAATAGGAGATCATAGTGTTTTAAACATTGCATGCCAGAATATAGCGGTGATACACGTGCTGTGCACATGTTATACCATAATGTGATAATGCATGGCGTTTGCAACTCACAGCTAAATGCCGAACAATCTAAGCCATACTATACATCAAACAATCTCACATTTTATTTGAATTTGTGATAATGTGTGGCGTTTGCAGCTTACAACTAAATATCGAACAATCTAAACAATACTATATATTGAACATTCTCACATTTTATTTGAATTTGTGGTAATGTGTGGTGTTTGCAACTCGCATCTAAATACTTGTATGCGTAAGGGGCGGGGCACCATACATAATGTGATAAACACATTATACATATGAGACATGGTTTAGATTATGAAGATCTAGCTAGAGCTAGAAATGTAATGTGATTTGAAATCAAAATAAAGTGGATTCAAAAAATCTAGTTCGAGTTCATATAGTACACATAGTTCATATGTAACTCGAGACTAATCATGTGGTGTTCTGTGAAGATAATACACAAACAATGGTTTAACTTGACAATAATGATGATTGTAGATCTTATTAAAACAGAGAAACAAATTCAGATGCTTTGACTTCACAACAATCATTACTGTAGATCTTATTCAAATAGAGAAACGAATTAAAATTTAGTTCATATTGAAGTGGTAGTATATACGTTTGGAATGCACTAAAGCGTTCATTTGAGTAGTAGGTTGCATGCATTATACACGTAGCGAAATATTTTAATTGAACATAACATGAATTCAAAGTTTTGAATGACATTTGTAGGGCGCATTGATTTGGTCCAGTACATGTTAGGCTTGTCCGGAAATTTCAACTCGCGCCTTGTTAGCCCGAAATATTTAAGATATATCTTTGTCTCGTTGTGCTCCGACAACTCCCTCCATCTCAACCCGCGCCTTGCTATTCCGAAATTACAATGCGCGTGAAAACTCCCACCTCCTGTGAAATCCCGACACGCGAAATGCCCGTGGTACCCCTGAACCGAAAGAACCGCCTCAAATCGGTGGGGGTACTTTCGTAACTTACCCCACATTTCGGACAAGCGCGTCTCTAAGCCATGGTTTCCCACTGACATCCCATCCGCCCACCCATTCCTACACCGAGGCCGCGAAAACCCACGACGAAACCCCACACCCTGCTCCGTCCGCCACCCAGCCGGAGCCTCTTCCCCGACGACGTCGTCCACAGCAACACCTCGACGTCCCTCATCCACTGTATCGGATGAGGATCCGTCGCTGATCTCATCATCCCGCCGGTTCAGCCACCCCGTCCTCTACCTCCAAGGAGCTGCCCCAACGTTCCCCTCGTCTTTTGCGCCACCTCCATTCCCACACCGCCGTCTTCACCTGCACCACCAAAAGAGCATCATCATCACCGTTTCCTCGGATGAAGCTCCGGCCTATTCGGCGCAACCAAAGAGGTCGTACACTAATCGCCACATTTTCTTCTTGATTCGATCTCACGGTGCTTCCGACGCTCGGTCCTGAGCCGACGCGGTGTGGCTCCATCCACGGCGGCGTCGCCGGCCACTTCCTCCACGGCATCGCTCCCTCGGCGGCGACGTCCACATCAGTAGGACCTGATGCTGCTTTAGCTCTAGCTCGTGCTGCTGCTCTGCTCTTGCTTTCGGTCCCGTGCCTGGTCTGCTCTTGCTATTGCTCTTGCTCGCGCTTCTGCTCTCGCTCTTGCTCTTGCTTGTGATGCTGCTCCGATTTAGCTACACTTCACTCTGATGCCGCCGGGGTGAAGGAAGAACCAGCCGCAGCGGGGAGGGGGGCTCGCCGGAGAGGTACCCCACTATCTATCTTAGGGTTCAGGATGGGGGCGGTGGTCGCCGGCGGTGGCGGGGCGTTGGCGGGGCAGTGGCGTGGGGACCACTGGAGAAAAACCTCGGCACGGAGGGGAGCCTAGAGGGATGGCCGGCGTGGCGGCAGACCGGCGGTGGGGAGTGTTTTCGGGGTGGGCGGGGCGGCGCACCGCCAGTCGCGGGCGGCGGGGGGCTGCTGTTTGGCCGGCTCAGGGGGGTGGAGGTTGAAAATGAACCCAGGCCCTTTATTTCGTATCCAATGGCTGCAAAATCGATTGACCAGAGATGAAAAATTCAGTCGACCGACGTGTAGCCTCACCTTGCTAGTGCGTTCAGTTTCGACAGCAAAATTCAGTTTCGACAGCAAAAATCAGTTTCGACAGTTAAGTTTAGTTTCGACAGTTAAGTTCAGTTTCGCTAGTTAAATTCCGTTTCGTCAGTTAAGTTCAGAGATGAGCGGCTGATGTACTTTACATCTAGCACTTTGTGGTTATGTATTTTACGTCATGTATTGGAGATGCTATTAGAATTCCACTCAGGTTAACGTTGTTCGTTGTCTCTCTTGTCCTGCTTCAGCCTCGGCGTCGTACAACTCACCGGAGCTGCTCCAACAACGAAACCCTCCTTCACAGCGAAGCAGTACCTCGGGCTCCATCTCCAGACACCTAAGATCTTCTTCCCCTCCTCCGACAGCCAAGTCAGCCGGAGCATCCTCACCGGCCAACCCAATCACACTGAGATCGACATGGCTTCGCCAAAGAGGTTGTACACTTGTTGCATCTCATTTTTACTCTACATGTTATATATATTGTCCACTGAGCACACGGATTTGTTCCTTTAGTGTCTCCTTGAAAGAAAAAGCGTAGGAATTTTAATTTTCACTTGTCCTCCTTTTCAAATTCCTATTCATGAAGCACAAGACTAAGAGATAGTAGCATAATAGCATTATAACCATACATTTTTTTGTGGTTTGACTTAATCTCACCATGCTTCTTTGCATCCTGTGATCTTCCAATTGTTGTGAATCAAACACCCAGATTGGCAGAAATCTTGTGTTTTTAAATTCTCAGTTTTGCACGTGCATTCCTATCCTATTCCTGTCCATTTCCTATCCCTGCATTGTTGGAATCCTCCAATTCAAATGAGCCCTTGCAGAATTACTTCTCTTACAGATAGTTGTCGAAGAAAACCTTGCATGGTTTGTCCCGCTCCTGCTGCGCCGTCGTCCACCCCAGCTCAGCTGCTCCAACGACAGAAGGGTCCAGCACAGCAGGGATCCGGCCTCCAGACTGTCTTTCGCCGCCTCAGATCTTCTTCCCCGCCGCTGGCAGCCATGAAAACTGCACTACCATCATCAATCGAGCAGATGACCTCGAGGACTACACGAGTCCACAAGAGAGGTCGCACTCTTTCGTGTCTGCTTACGTTATGCATCGCTTAATATTACATGCTACTTTATTGTCCTGTTCACCGATTAGACTCTAAGTCAGCTCCAAACTAATGGTCAAACTTGAGTTTTTAAATGGTTGTGGGGTACATATCGGGGCCGCTATCAATAGTATCTAACTAATATCTGGTTAATCTCAGGTGTCTACTATGAGTTTCATGTTGGGTGGGAAACAAACAGTAAAGAAGCCATTATCTGTATTTTTTAACTGAAGCCATTATCTGCCTGCTATTATTGGTTTTGGGTCTATCCACAGGTTGCTACCATCACTCTGGATTTCTGCATGCGCTCCTTACATAATCTCACTATGTTTTATTCCTATGCATGACAGTTATTGTAAACAATGGAACTTAACATGTAGAGAAAAAGAGACGCGCCTTGCATGGCAATAAAATTTCATGCAGACGTCGCTCCATGGTAGGCGCAAAGGCAGCCCCCCTCCATGCATTTCGGATTGTAATTGCGAGGAAGATATCTGTTTTGAGGGGGATTCAGAAGGAGAAGACAACTTCTATTTACCCCCTAAGGTCTTCGTTCTAACTTGGCATGCTGATGTTGGTTATATCATGAATATGGAGTCTTGCATTGCTTACTTTATACATCAAATATGTCATCCGCTTAGTTTAGACATCCTTTGTGTGAATGCCACCTGTTTAGTTTATTCATCGTTTATGTGAATTATGCAACGCCATCTTGTTTAGCCAGTCATCATATATGTGAGTTTTGCAATGCCATCCTGCTTAGCCAGTCATCTTATATGTAAATTATATCAGGCCATCCTTTTTTTCGTTACATATTACATTTGTCAACAATGTTATTACATTCAACTGCTCTTCGTGTGCATCAGCCATTTGACACGGTGATGGCAAATTCTGGAGTGAAAACAAGGTCTTCAGAGCAGACTATGCTATCTCACGAAGCGCATATCTCGCTGGTTACGGATAGCTCCTCAGAGGAGGATTCAGAGACAGATGACCAGTCCTATCCCCCCCCCGAGGTGTATGCTCTAACTTGGCAGGGTTATGTTGCTCATATCGTGCGTATGGTGTCTCGCATTGCTATGTCATTTGATTAGTTTAGACATGCTTTGTGTGAATGCCACCTGTTCAGTGTCTAATTACCATATATGTGAATTATGCATTGCCATCTTGTTGCAGGACATTATATATGTGAATTATACAATGCTATCTTGTTACAAAGGCATTATATATGTGAATTATGCAATGCCATGCTGTTTAGCCAATCATCATGTATGTGAATTATATCATGCTACCATTTTTTTGTATTACGTGTTCCATTTGTCGACAACGTTTGTATATTCAACTACTCTTCCTGTGCATCAGCCATTTGAAGCGGTGATGGAAGTATCTGGAGTGAAAACAAGGTATTCAGAGCAGACAATGCTACCTGCTGAAGCAGACATCTTGCTGGTTACAAAGAGCTCCTCGGAGGAGGATTCAAAGACTGATGACCAGTCCTATTTTCCCCCTGAGGTCTATGCTCAAACTTGGCAGGGTTATATTACCCATGTCATGCATGTTGTCTTGCATTGCTTAGTTTTTACATCATATATGGATTGCCATCTGCTTACTTGCTTACTATATAAATCATACATTTGAATTATATCATGCCATCATGTTTACGTAGTACATACACATCATCTATCTAAATTATGGCATGGCAACCCATTTAATAAAGACATCATATAGTTATATCATCTCATCATGTTTAGTGTTTACAGTCATCATATTTTGAATTATGGCATTCTATCCGTGAATGTATGTGAATTATGGCATGCCAACCTATTTAATAAACACATTATATAGTTATGTCATGTCATCCTGTTTACATAGTCTCATATTTTGAACTATGTCTTTCCATCTTTTTTAGTTAGCCATCATAATGTGAAATTGTGTCATGCTATCCTGTTTAGTTAGCCATCATATATGTGAAATTGTGTCATGCTATCCTGTTTGGTTAGACAACATAAATATGAATTATTTCATGCCCTCTTTTATTCCCCACTATCCATTGCACATGTCTATCATACAATGTCTATACTTTCAACTACTTTTCTTGTTTATCAGCCATTTGAATTGGAGAGCGTGATGGTAGTATCTAAGGGAGTAACAACACGGTCTTCAGAAAAGACAGTGCTACCAGTTGATGCAGATTGAACCATGGTTGTACTTGCCCAAGGACCAGATTCACCACACATAACCCAGACTCTCGCAGATTGTACCCCTACCCAGTTGGACAGAGAACCAGCTACACCCCTTCTAACCCCAACCCCGGCAGATAGTAACCCAGTTCCAGTTGACACAACACCGTCTCCACCACAGAGCACCCAAACACGAGCAGTTAGTAAGGGTTCTGCAGTGCCCAAAGCACGAGGACCACCACTCTGAATCCCAACTCAACGCTTAAAGGAGAAGAAGATTTGTTCTCAGGTCAGGTTCTGTAGCTATGGTTCATACTCCTTTGCTCTTGCATGACTGTATTTACTCATACCAACTATTTTAAAATTTGAAGGATGGAATTGAAACTCCAATGGGGCAACAAGTATGTTTTAAACTTGTTTCTTTAACTGGTTTGGTGTTGTAACCTGCTCTATGTTGATTTCAGTTTCAATTGAATAAACAGTTATGTTCTCATGTCATGCACATTACAAGTGTTGTTATTGCTCTATAGTTACCCACACTTATATTCTGTCTATTCTGCTTTGTCTTGAACAAATATTATTTGAACTGTGTCTCTATCTTGATTCGGCAACAAAAACTAGAATGATATAGACCATAAAGTGACCATGGTACATTGATATATGTTTGTTTCATGTTGTTATCCTGTCCACTTTACTACTGAACTCATTTACCAAAATGAGTTTCATATACAACATGGTAAACATGTGATGTGTCTGCTTGTTTTTCTTTTAGAATGCGGACAAGATATTGGAGAACAATACCGCGTTATCCAATGGTAAAGGAAGTAATGCAGATAAGGTTCAAGATAGTGAGACATCCCTGTTTGTCTCCAAGAAAGCTGATAAAAACTATTTTGACGACAGTGAGGGAACCCAAAAGTCCTGCCTTGATGTAGTGTTCGAGTTACTCGCGACTACTGCTGGCACAAGCTCTTCGAACTCCCTGCCTGAATCAGTTCGTCTTCTTGAGTCTCAACTTCAAGTTGGAAGACATTGATCAGATGTGCTGCGACAGGAAGCTGAAGGACTGAGGAAGTCCCTGCAGAATTCAGATGCATATTTTCTGGTGCAACAGCAAGCGCTGGAGGATTTAAGCGCCAAACAAGAGAAAGTTAATAAGCTTGCTAGGCATCTTTCCAGCATTATGGGTACCTAGGATATTGTTTATTGAGATCTTCTGAAGTGCTTTCAGTTCTGGATTTTTTTGCTGCGGCGTTTATTTGCGCTGGTCGCCAACTTTGACAACCAGTGTATATGATATGCTGCTTTGTTCCCTATATTTGCACTGGTGGCGAACTTTGATGCCCAGTGGATGTAATATATGTAATAGCCGTGATAGCCTAGCGTTAGTTGCTTGCTTATTTATTTCCTTGTTGTCTTGTTTATTTGTTTTCTTGTAGTCATTGCAGTTCTTTTTCCGCGGTTAGCTAGTGGCTGCAATAACCTATTTTTTAAACTAGGCCACAATAACCATGGGCTAATATTTACTGTAGTGACATTGGGCCTCCTACTGGTCATAGAAACAGTGGGCCTTCTACGGGTCGTAGAAACAATGGCCTTCTATGGGCCGTAGAAACAATGGGCCTTCTGCGGGCCGCATTATCAATGGGCCTTATACGGGTCGTATAATCAATTGGCCAAACATGGGCCAAATAGACCGCATTATGGCCGTAAATGGGCTAGAGTTGGAATTGTCCGTTCATGGGCCGACCAACGGGCCATCGTTAACTGGCCGTATTTAATGACGCTATGAAATCAGCCCAATGAATTAACGGACCACAAACGGGCTGACTGTAACCACGGGCTGAATTTAGCCCACAAGCAGAAAATGACAGTAACGGGTCGTAAGTAAACGAATGCTGGAAATGAGCCCAAGAATAAATGGGCTCTAAGAAGGGCGAAAGATAACATGGGCTGGAAACGGCCCAACGGAATAATGGGCTGTTAATGGGTATAAAGTGATACACTGTTCATTACGAGCCAGTTTCACCACGGGTCGTTAATGGGTGTAAAGTGATACACTATTCATTACGGGCCAGTTTCACCACGGGCCATTAGTAGGCCAAGAGTTACGTAGGGCCTCATATGGGCCGAAACACGTCATGGGCCATACATGGGCCAGAAGTGAAAACGGGCTGGAATCATATTGGATGGCCCAGATGACGCTACTGGGCCTAATTCGGATAGGGCGTAACGGGCCTTGGGTTAGCGGGCTGTAAATGGGCTATATTCGAACAGGCCGTTAACAGGCTTTCCACGGGCCGGCCCGCCAGCTTTTGACCAAGTCAAACAGGCTGGCCTTTTCACAGGAATGGGCCTCTGTTGGGCCGTGCCACGTGTCGACGTATCATAGGCGCCTTCCGTCCAATGAGTGGTTGACATGTGTGCCAACGATGAGCTGACACGTGTTTCCTCCAGCCAATGATGATTTTACACGTGGAAATCCCCATTGGTCAGGGCTGTTAACGGGTTATCGGATCCAAAACCCGACCCGATAGCTTAACGGCGTTCTGTTACGGTGGATGCCACGTGTCGGTCACCCTTGACGAAAGCACTTCTATGACACCTGATTTATTGTCATGGAAGTGGACACTTCCGTGATGATAATTTTGGTAATGTCATGGAACACTTCTACGACAGCACAGGTATGACTATCTTAATTCTGTCATAAATTTGTCATGGATGTACATGCATGACAAAAAAGCGACCTACTGTGACAAACACGTATCATCACGGAAGTGTATTTTTTTGTAGTGTAAGCCCCCCTAGGGGTGCTGCAAACAGGGCTCGATAGAAGCCGTCAACATGGGCATGGATGTCAGCGGGCTGCTGGAGGAGCGTCTCGCCATCCCACAGAAGGGGAATGGTATTACGCCGCCACCGGCCATTGGCAATTGCTTGGAAGTAGGCGGTGTTGGCGTCACCCTGGAGAACCCACTTTTGGGTACCTCGAAGGCGCCAATACGCCTACTCGTCGGTGTATATGACTATAAGCTGGTCTGCAAGGTCATAACGTTGTATCCACTCGTCAGGAGAGAGGCCCACCGAGTCGGCCCGAAGGTCCAGGGCCTGAATGGAGTCAAGGAGGGCCTTTTTGTGGAGACGGAGGTCTCTCCCGAGATTCGCGCCCCATCCCTTCATGAACTGACATGCGCGCTTGGCGCAGAAGTGCGAGTCATCCACCGCCGAGATGGATCGGTGAGATGCAAGGCGGGCTTCCAGCCAGCGGCCGTTGAGGTGGGAGTTGAGGTGCCCCCTTGCCTCCCTCCACGCCATCACCGGTATTGGCTTGGACCACGTTCCCCTTCTTCTATCCTCTCTGGATGAACGCCCCCCGTCTGCCCCCTCCGCCCCCCGTCCTCCCCGGCAAGGGGGCACCTCAACTCCCACTCGGGAGAAACCAAGATCCGATCCAGCACAGAGCGCGTTGGGTCGGCCTGGCGATTGGTCCAGGTGAACCTGGCACCAATCTTATCTAATTCCCGCAACCCGAGGTCCGCAATACAATTGTTGAACATTTGTGGGGGAGTCCTGGATTAGGGGGTGTCCGGGTAGCCGGACTATACCTTCAGCCGGACTCCTAGAGTATGAAGATACAAGATTGAAGACTTCGTCCCGTGTCCGGATGGGACTTTCCTTGGCGTGGAAGGCAAGCTTGGCGATGCGGATATTCAGATCTCCTACCATTGTAACCGACTTTGTGTAACCCTAACCCTCTCCGGTGTCTATGTAAACCGGAGTGTTTTAGTCCTTAGGACAACAGAACATACAACAATCATACCATAGGCTAGCTTCTAGGGTTTAGCCTCCTTGATCTCGTGGTAGATCTACTCTTGTACTACCCATATCATCAATATTAATCAAGCAGGACCTAGGGTTTTACCTCCATCGAGAGGGCCCAAACCTGGGTAAAACTTCGTGTCCCTTGTCTCCTGTTACCATCCGCCTAGACGCACAGTTCGGGACCCCCTACCCGAGATCAGCCGGTTTTGACACCGACATTGGTGCTTTCATTGAGAGTTCCTCTGTGTCATCGCTTTTAGGCCCGATGGCTCCTTCGATCATCAACAACGATGCAGTCCAGGGTGGGACTTTTCTCCCCGGACAGATCTTCGTTTTCGGCGGTTTCGCACTGCGGGCCAATTCGCTTGGCCATCTGGAGCAGATCAAAAGCTACGCCCCCGGCTATCAGGTCAGATTTGGAAGTTTAAACTATGCGGCTGACATCCGCGGGGACCTGATCTTCGACGGATTCGAGCCACAGCCGAGCGCGCCGCACTGTCTCGATGGGCATGATCTAGCTCTGCCACCGAACAGTGCCCTGGAGGCCGCACACGCTTAGGTTCCGAACCTTAATTCGGAGCCGGCTGCGCCGATCGAGGATGAGCGATTAGACGTCGCCTCGGGGGCTGCGATCTCAAAGGCGATTGAGCCGAACACCAGCCCCGCACTCCGCAAGGCCCGTGACTCCGAGGGGCCGGATTCCTCGCCGGACTCCAAGCCCTCCGCGCGCCTGCCGATCGAATCCGATTGGGCGCCGATCATGGAGTTCACCGCTGCGGACATCTTCCAGCACTCGCCCTTCGGCGACATCCTGAAGTCACTAAAGTCTCTCTCTTTATCAGGATAACCCTGGCCGGACTACGGTCAACAAGGTTGGGATACGCGCGATGAAGAAATTCAAAGCCCACCCACCACCCACTGGGATATGCTCGACTTCAACTCCGAAGACATCGAAGGTATGGACGACGATGCAGGAGACGACCAAGAACCAGCACCAATAGGGCACTGGAAGGCCACCTTGTCGTACGACATATATATGGTGGACACTCCAAAAGATGGAGATGGCGATGGAACATCGGGGGATGACACGTCCAAGAAACAACCCAAGCGCCGGCGTCAGCGGCGCCGCTCTAAATCCCGCCAAAACAAAAACGGTGATTCCGGCACGGGAGATAATAATACTCCGGATAGCGCCGAAGAACACCCCCTCCAGCAAGATTTAGCATAGGAGGATGGAGAAGCCAGCCCTCACGAGAGAGCGGCAGACAGAGAGGTTGAGGATGATAATTATATGCCTCCCTCCGAAGACGAGGCAAGCCTCGACGACGACGAATTCGTCGTGCCAGAGGATCCAGCCAAATAAGAGCGTTTTAAACGCAGGCTTATGGCCACGGCAAGCAGCCTCAAGAAAAAGCAGCAACAACTTAGAGCTGATTAAGATTTGCTAGCCGACAGATGGACTGAAGTCCTTGCGGCCGAAGAGTATGAACTCGAACGCCCCTCCAAGAGTTACCCAAAGCGCAGGTTGCTACCCCGATTTGAGGAGGAAGCACCTAAACCTACATCACCAGCGCATGACATGGCCGACCGGCCACCTCGTGGCCGTGACAGAGAGGCCTCTCGGCCCTCCACTCAAGCCGTGCCCCGGTGCCGCTCAAAACATACTAAGGCAAGGGAAAATGCGCCAGACCTGCGAGAGATACTGGAGGACAAGGCAAGACAAACAAGATCGATCTACGGATCGCGTGGGCGCCCCACAACACGTGACGGGGATCGTCACTCCGGACATAATAAATCCGGCCGGGCCGAACACAATAGACAAGGCTCATTCGAGCTGCGTCGTGATATAGCCCAATACAGAGGCGCCGCACACCCACTATGCTTGACAGATGAAGTGATGGATCATAAAATCCCTGAGGGTTTCAAACCCGTGAACATCGAATCATATGATGGCACAACAGATCCTGCGGTATGGATCGAGGATTATCTCCTTCATATCCACATGGCCCGCGGCGATGATCTACACGCCATCAAATACCTCCCGCTCAAACTTAAGGGACCGGCCCGGCATTGGCTTAATAGCTTGCCAGCAGATTCAATCGGTTCTTGGGAGGACCTGGAAGCCGCATTCCTCGACAATTTCCAGGGTACCTATGTGCGACCACCAGACGCCGATGACCTAAGCCACATAATTCAGCAGCCAGAGGAATCGGCCAGGCAATTCTGGACACGGTTCCTAACAAAGAAAAACCAAATAGTCGACTGTCCGGACGCAAAGGCCCTAGCAGCCTTCAAGCATAACATCCGCGACGAGTGGCTTGCCCGGCACCTTGGACAGGAAAAGCCGAAATCTATGGCAGCCCTCACGACACTCATGACCCGCTTCTACACGGGAGAAGACAGCTGGCTAGCTCGCAGCAACAACTTAACCAAGAACCTTGGTAATTCGGATACCAAGGACAAAAGTGGCAGGTCGTGTCGGAACAAGCAAAAGCGCCGTGTTAACAGCGACAGCAACGAGGATACGACAGTCAATGCCGGATTCAGAGGCTACAAATCCGGTCAGCAGAAAAAGCCATTCAAAAGAAATACTCAGGGCCCGTCCAGTTTGGACCGAATACTCGACCGCTTGTGCCAGATACATGGCACCCCCGAAAAGCCAGCCAATCACACCAACAGGATTGTTGGGTGTTCAAGCAGGCAGGCAAGTTAAATGCCAAAAATAGAGACAAGGGGCTACGTAGCAACGACGAGGAGGATCCCAGGACACCGAACAGCAGTGGACAAAAGGGTTTTCCCCCACAAGTGCGGTCGGTGAACATGATATACGCAACCCACATCCCCAAGAGGGAACGGAAGCGTGCGTTATGGGACGTATACGCGATAGAGCCAGTCGCCCCAAAGTTCAACCCATGGTCGTCCTACCCGATCACTTTTGATCGAAGGGACCACCCCACTAGCATCCGTCATGGCGGGTTCGCCGCATTGGTTCTAGACCCAATTATTGACGTATTTCATCTCACAAGAGTCCTTATGGACGGCGACAGCAGCCTGAACCTGCTTTACTAGGACATTGTGTGGAAAATGGGCATAGATCCCTCGAGGATTAAGCCTACCAAAACGACCTTTAAAGGCGTCATACTAGGTGTAGAGGCCAACTTCACAGGCTCAGTCACACTTGAAGTGGTCTTCGGATCTCCGGATAATTTTCGAAGCGAAGAGTTAATCTTCGACATAGTCCCGTTCCGCAGTGGCTATCACGCACTGCTCGGGCGAACCGCATTTGCAAAGTTCAATGCGGTACCGCACTACGCATACCTCAAGCTCAAGATGCCAGGCCTTCGAGCAGTAATCACGGTCAACGGAAACATCGAACGCTCCCTCCGTACGAAGGAGCACACGGCGGCTCTCGCAGAGGAAGTACAAAGCAGCCTCTCTAGGCAGTTCTCCAGTCCGGCCGTTAAAAGGCCGGACACTGTCAAGCGCGCCTGGAGTAACCTACAACAAAACCGCCTGGCACATTCTGAGCAAGCGTAGCAATGCGGCCCCAACCCCAGCCCTCGCGAAATAGCAAAACCAGTGCTTCGCGTACATAACTACGCTCTCAAAATACCATGGGCGCAGGGGAAGGGGCACCATCACGGCATGCCCAAAACACGGATTAAACCGTACTAGGGGCTGCCGAATTCTTTCTTTATCCTCTCTTACTTTCAGGACTCCATACTTCGGACGACCTGTTCGGCAATTCAACTGCCGCACAAACGATGCAAGAACCAGGGAAGCAGACAAGCCATGCCGCATTATGGACTCCCAGGTGGTCTCTATTACGAGCAGTATACCCGTTTTGCATATAAGTTCCGCGGCCCGCCCCGGGACCGGACATGTTAAATAGCCCAACTTTTTACTTATCGCGCTATTTGTATCGTTCTGCTTTGATCGCAGCCCTTTTAAACAATGCATAGTCTTTATCTATTTTTTGCATTACCTTTTTTACAAATATATGTTCATTAATGACATGTTGCACCCGTACACTGTGGTACGGCAAATACGCCAGGGGCTTCAGTACCCCTCAATATGGTGTGAGAAGTCCGAACACTTTAACAAGTGCGGCACCCCGAACTTATAGCATTATATGCATCGGCTCCGAATCATGTCTTGGGTCAATAGTTGGGTTTGCCCGGCTCCTATGTTTTGGGGCCTTACGTTCTGCTATATCGGCTAAGGTAGCACTAGGAGAACTACTGCGATTGTACCCCAGTTGAGTTGGGCTGAGCACCTCAGTAGAGAAAGCTAAAACTGACTGTCATGACGAAGCGAGAGACCGGTCGTTGTTCGAGAGGTTTTTTGAGTCCCTAAAGACTTATGCCGCTTACAGCGAGGAACTGGCTTTGTCCGGCCAAGGCGTGGATAGCGCCCCGAACTCGGTCTTCCGAATTCTAGGGGCTTCGGCGAAATTTAAAATTATAGAGTTCTATGGCTAAGTGAGAGTGTTCAAGCATTATAGTCCGATTGCCTTGTTCGTTGTGCTGAGCGCCTCCCTCGAAGGACCCAAACATGGGAAAAAGAGCGCTCAGGTTTATCCCGAACACCCCAGCACTAGTGGCATGGGGGCAGAAGCTGACGACTGGTCATCTCTCAATTTTTGATAAACGGCCGCACAAAAAGTAATATTTTAAGTTAAAAAAGCATTGCTTAGCGCACATGAACAAGTTTTTAGCGCATAGGACAACACGAGCGAGTTCATTCAAAAATTACATCCTTGGTACATTCATCCGCCATAAGGCGGGCGCCCTTCAGAACATCCTTATAATAGTTCTCGGGTTTGCGATGCTCCTTCCCCGGCGGTGGCCCGTCCTTCACAAGCTTCTCAT
This sequence comes from Aegilops umbellulata, assembly GCA_032464435.1. Classification (NCBI taxonomy): domain Eukaryota; kingdom Viridiplantae; phylum Streptophyta; class Magnoliopsida; order Poales; family Poaceae; genus Aegilops; species Aegilops umbellulata. The sequence goes on along the minus strand of CP136059.1, from coordinate 267,533,487 downwards.
CGTCCAGCTTGCCCAGTGCACCTTAGCGCGGGCAAGGGCCCTCCGGGCACCTTCGATGCAGACGGAGCGCTTTATGACTTCAAGCCTTGGACAGGCCGCCACCATCCGCTGAACCAGCACGAAGTAGCTCCCAGGCAGGGCCTCTCCAGGCCACAGCCGAACTATGAGGCCCTTCATGGCCTGTTCGACCGCCTTGTGGAGCTCGACCAGCTGCTTCAGCTGGTCGCTCAAGGGCACAGGGTGTCCGGCCTCAGCATACTGAGACCAGAACACCTTCTCCGTCAAGCTGCCCTCCTCGGCTCGTTAGAACGCGGCGGCATCGGATACATTACGGGGAAGATCTGTGAATGCCCCTGGAGAGCTCCGGATTCGGGTAAGTAACAAGTAGCTTACTTTTATATGTCTGCTTTGCATAAAGAATGCCTTACCCGCTGTTATCTTTTTCACAGCATCGAACTCCTGGAGGGCCTTCTGGGATTCGGCCTTGGCAGGCTTGGCAGTTTTGATGGCCGCCGCGATCTCGGACGCTTGCGTCTTCTAGTCAAGCTCCAAACTCTCATGTTTTTTCATGAGAGCCTGAAGCTCTTGCCGCGCCGCGCCGACCTGTGCCTCAAATTTCTCTCGCTCGATGCGCTCCAAGGCCGCTCTCTTCTCGGCCTCGGACAGCGCCTGCTTGAGGGTCGCCACCTCAGTTGTGGCCCCTCCAATAAGCAGCACAATCCTGTCATTTTTGCAATTGCATCTTTTTATATATTTTTCTATAAGGTATCTCTTACCTTCTTTCTCCTCGAGCTGCCGCTTGGCAAGGCCGAGCTCTTGCTTGGACCGCTCAAGACCCTGCTTCAGGGTGCCTACCTCCGCAGTCAGTGCGGCGGTCGCAAGCAGCGAGGCCTGCACACGCATATTGACTCGTTTTTTGTTAGACTCCTACGAAATTATTTGATCCTCCATTCGGCTTTTCTTTCCAAACGCCAAATAGAGCATCAGGGGCTACTGTCTATGCGGTAATACTTTTACATATTTTTTACTTACCTTGAAGCCTGTTAGAAGGCTAGCGCAAGCTTCAGTCAGTCCGCTCTTGGCGGACTGAACCTTCTAGATCACCGTACTAATAATAGTACGATGCTCCTCGTCGATGGAGGCGCCGTTAAGCACCTCCAGCAGATTGTCCGGCGCCTCTAGTTGGACGGGGGCCGCCGGCTCAGAAGGCTTGCTCCTCTTGGAAGGAGTTCGCCTACCGCAGTCCGGAACCATTGAAGATTCCGGCGCGGTGTCCGGCTCAAAGCCGGACTTGGAGCCCTGGGGGGTCTTGTCCCCTTCACTCCTGGAGTCCGGGAGGTCGCCTCGCAGCTCCTCCAGGACCACCTCCTCTTGGCCCGGAGCTTGTTGCGACGCCACTTCGGCGTCGCCTGCAGTGCGGGGGGAGGTATCGGGCAGAACTGAATTCACGTCCGACGAATCCAGAGAGGCGCTCGACGACTCGTCGAGCCCGGCCTTGGGCGAACTGCATAATTATATTCGACATAAGGAAAAGCTGTGCAACATAGGAATGCTATGAGTTACTCTAGTGTCCGAATACTTAAGATGCCGCTGAGCGCCTGGCCCTGTGCGGCCACTCCTCTTCGCCCTCTTCGGCGTCGGTGGAGTAGTCCGGAGGGAGGGTCTTTCCCTTCTTGGACCCTTCGGCCTCCCCAGTTAGGGCGGCCTTCCTCTTTTTTCCTCCCCCCGTTGGAGGGGGAGAGGTTTCTTCTTCCTCCTCCACGTTTTCATGGGACGAGTGCGCCTCGGATTCGTCGGATGATGAATCCGACACCTCCATACGCCAGGTACTCTTTCGAGTCCCCGTGGCCTTCTTCTTGGCCTTCTTCTCCGGCACCACATAAGTTGCCGGAACCAGCAGCTTCGATAAACGAGCGTTGGCTGGGTCTTCGGGCGAAGGAGCCGGACAGTCGATCTGTCCGGACTTCGCCTGCCAATCCTGTCAAAGGTAAGGGAGTTTAGATCCCGCATAGAGTCAAACTATGAGAAACAAATGTCCTGTAAAAGGTAAAAGATAACTCACCGCACTAGCTTGACGCTGTGTGCTGAATCCGCGATCCTCGGAAGCGGATGCGGGAGCCTCGGCGCCCTTGAATAGCACCCTCCAGGCATCTTCGTACATCGTGTCGAAGAGCCTACTCAAAGTTTGGTGTTGCGTCGGGTCGAACTCCCATAGGTTGAAAGCCCGTTGTTGACACGGGAGGATCCGGCGGACGAGCATAACCTGGACTACATTGACAAGCTTGAGCCGCTTGTTCACCAGGGATTGGATGCATGTTTGCAGTCCAGTCACTTCTTCCTCGTTGCCCCACGACAGGCCCGTCTCTTTCCAGGACGTGAGCCGCGTAGGGGGTCCGGATCAGAACTCGGGTGCTGCGACCCACTCAAGCTCGCACGGCTCGATGATGTAAAACCACCCCGATTGCCACCCTTTCAGGGTCTCCACAAAGGATCCCTCGAGCCATAGGATGTTGGCTATCTTGCCCGCCATGGCGCCTCCGCACTCCGCCTGGTTACCGCGCACCACCTTCGGCTTGACGTTGAAGGTCTTGAGCCAAAGGACGAAATGGGGTCGGATACGGAGGAAGGCCTCGCACACGACGATAAACGCCGATATGTTGAGGATGAAGTTCGGGGCCAGATCATGGAAATCCAGGCCATAGTAGAACATGAGCCCCCGGACAAATGGGTGGAGAGGAAAACCCAGTCCGCGGAGGAAATGGTGAAGGAATACAACCCTCTCATGGGGCCTTCGTGTGGGGAGGAGCTGCCCCTCTTCGGGAAGCCGGTGCGCAATGTCGTTAGACAAGTATCCGGCCTTCCTCAGCTTTTTGATATGGCCCTCCGTGACGGAGGAGACCATCCACTTGCCTCCCGCTTCGGACATGGCTGGAGAAGGTTGAGGTGGGAAGTGCGGGCTTGGGTGCTGGAGCTCGAGTGCGCGGAAGATGGATAGGCAAAGGAGGAAGAAGGCGTAGGTAAAAAGGTGGATCCTTATCCCCTTATATGGGCGGATGCGACTATGCGTCCCCACCAGCCTGGTAAAACTCGCTTATCTCCCAAGCGCCGTGATAAATGGCGCGGTTGGGTTACCCACGTCCGTATTGATGAGAATCCCGTCAGTAAAGGGGACACGATCTCTGCTCTGACAAGACGTGCCAAGGAAACTGCCTCGCAAAACATGCTGAGGTGGGAGAGCAAAAACGATTCGAATAAAGGCTTGGCCGTAGTGTGATGTGTTGGGGAACGTAGTAATTTCAAAAAAATTCCTACGCACACGCAAGATCATGGTGATGCATAGCAACGAGAGGGGAGAGTGTTATCTACGTACCCTCGTAGACCGAAGCGGAAGCGTTGACACAATGTAGAGGAAGTAGTCGTACGTTCTCCTCGCGATCCAACCGATCACAGCACCGTTACTCCGGCACCTCCGAGTTCTTGGCACACGTTCAGCTCGATGACGATCCCCGGGCTCCGATCCAGCAAAGCGTCGAGGAAGAGTTCCGTCAGCACGATGGCGTGGTGACGATCTTGATGTGTTACCGGCGCAGGGCTTCGCCTAAGCACTGCAACGATATGATCGAGGTGGAATTTGGTGGAAGGGGGCACCGCACACGGCTAAGGAACGATCCGTAGATCAACTTGTGTGTCTTTGGGGTGCCCCCTGCCCCCGTATATAAAGGAGCCAAGGGGGAGGGGCTGGCCGGCCAAGCCTTGGCGCGCCAGAGAGTCCTACTCCCTCTGGGAGTAGGATTCCCACCCCCCAATCCTAGTTGGACTAGGATTCTCCAAGGGGTAGAGAGAGGGAGAGGGGGGCGCCCACCTCTCCTAGTCCTAATAGGACTAGGGGAAGGGGGGAGGCGCGCAGCCCCTAGGGCAGCCCTCTCACCTCTCCTCCAAGGCCCATGTTGGCCCATTATGCTCCCGGGGGGTTCCGGTAACCCTCCCGGTATTCCGGTAAAATCCTGATTTCACCTGGAATGCATCCGATGTCCAAACATAGGCTTCCAATATATAATTCTTTATGTCTCGACCATTTCGAGACTCCTCGTCGAGTCCGTGATCACATCCGGGACTCCGAACTCCTTCGGTACATCAAAATGTATAAACTCATAATAACTGTCATCGTAACGTTAAGCGTGCGGACCCTACGGTTGGAGAACAATGTAGACATGACCGAGACACGTCTCCGGTCAATAACCAACAGCGGGACCTGGATGCCCATATTGGTTCCTACATATTCTATGAAGATATTTATCGGTCAGACCGCATAACAACATATGTTGTTCCCTTTGTCATCGGTATGTTACTTGCCCGAGATTCGATCGTCGGTATCCAATACCTAGTTCAATCTCGTTACCGACAAGCCTCTTTACTCGTTCTGTAATACATCATCTCGCAACTAACTCATTGGTTGCAATGCTTGCAAGGCTTTATGTGATGTGCATTACCGAGAAGGCCCTGAGCTACCTCTCCGACAATCGGAGTGACAAATCCTAATCTCGAAATACGCCAACCCAATATGTACCTTCGGAGACACCTGTAGAGCACCTTTATAATCACCCAGTTACGTTGTGACGTTTGGTAGCACACAAAGTGTTCCTACGGTAAATGGGAGTTGCATAATCTCATAGTTAAAGGAACATGTATAAGTCATGGATAAAAGCAATAGCAACACACTAAACGATCGGGTGCTATGCTAATGGAATGGGTCATGTCAATCAGATCATTCAACTAATGATGTGATCTCGTTAATCAAATAACAACTCTTTGTTCATGGCTAGGAAACATAACCATCTTTGATTAATGAGCTAGTCAAGTAGAGGCATACTAGTGACACTCTGTTTGTCTATGTATTCACACATGTATTATGTTTCCAGTTAATACAATTCTAGCATGAATAATAAACATTTATCATGATATAAGGAAATAAATAATAACTTTATTATTGCCTCTAGGGCATATTTCCTTCAGTCTCCCACTTGCACTAGAGTCAATAATCTAGATTACAAAGTAATGATTCTAACACCCATGGAGTTTTGGTGCTGATCATGTTTTGCTCGTGGAAGAGGCTTAGTCAACGGGTCTGCAACATTCAGATCCGTATGTATCTTGCATATCTCTATGTCTCCCACCTGGACCAAATCCCGGATGGAGTTGAAGCGTCTTTTGATGTGTTTGGTTCTTTTGTGAAATCTGGATTCCTTTGCCAAGGCAATTGCACCAGTATTGTCACAAAAGATTTTCATTGGACCCGATACGCTAGGTACAACACATAGATCGGATATGAACTCCTTCATCCAGACTCCTTCATTAGCTGCTTCTGAAGCGGCTATGTACTCAGCTTCACATGTAGATCCCGCCACGACGCTTTGTTTAGAACTGCACCAACTGACAGCTCCACCGTTTAATGTAAATACGTATCCGGTTTGCGATTTGGAATCGTCCGGATCAGTGTCAAAGATTGCATCGACGTAACCGTTTACGACGAGCTCTTTGTCACCTCCATAAATGAGAAACATATCCTTAGTCCTTCTCAAGTACTTAAGGATGTTCTTGACCGTTGTCCAGTGATCCACTCCTGGATTACTTTGGTACCTGCCTGCTAAACTTACAGCAAGGCACACATCAGGTATGGTACACAGCATTGCATACATGATAGAGCCTATGGCTGAAGCATAGGGAACATTTTTCATTTTCTCTCTATCTTCTGCGGTGGTCGGGCATTGAGTCTTACTCAACTTCACACCTTGTGCCACAGGCAAGAACCCTTTCTTTGCCTGATCCATTTTGAACTTTTTCAAAACTTTGTCAAGGTATGTGCTTTGTGAAAGTCCTATTAAGCGTCTTGATCTATCTCTATCGATCTTAATGCCCAATATGTAAGCAGCTTCACCGAGGTCTTTCATTGAAAAACTCTTATTCAAGTATCCCTTTATGCTATCCAGAAATTCTATATTATTTCCGATCAGTAATATGTCATCCACATATAATATCAGAAATGCTACAGAGCTGCCACTCACTTTCTTGTAAATACAGGCTTCTCCAAAAGTCTGTATAAAACCAAATGCTTTGATCACACTATCAAAGCGTTTATTCCAACTCCGAGAGGCTTGCACCAGTCCATAAATGGATCGCTGGAGCTTGCACACTTTGTTAGCTCCCTTCGGATTGACAAAACCTTCTGGTTGCATCATATACAACTCTTCTTCCAGAAATCCATTCAGGAATGCAGTTTTGACATCCATTTGCCAAATTTCATAATCATAAAATGCGGCAACTGCTAACATGATTCGGACAGACTTAAGCATCGCTACGGGTGAGAAAGTCTCATCGTAGTCAATCCCTTGAACTTGTCGAAAACCTTTTGCAACAAGTCGAGCTTTATAGACAGTAACATTACCATCAGCGTCAGTCTTCTTCTTAAAAATCCATTTATTCTCTATTGCTTGCCGATCATCGGGCAAGTCAACCAAAGTCCACACTTTGTTATCATACATGGATCCCATCTCAGATTTCATGGCCTCAAGCCACTTTGCGGAATCTGGGCTCACCATCGCTTCTTCATAGTTCGTAGGTTCATCAATGTCTAGTAACATGACTTCCAAAATAGGATTACCGTACCACTCTGGTGCGGATCTTACTCTGGTTGATCTACGAAGTTCAGTAGAAACTTGATCTGAAGTTTCATGATCATTATCATTGGCTTCCTCCCTATTTGACGTAGGTGTCGCAGAAACAGATTTCTGTGATGTACTACTTCTCAATAAGGGAGCAGATACTGTTATCTCATCAAGTTCTACTTTCCTTCCACTCACTTCTTTCGAGAGAAACTCCTTCTCTAGAAAGTTTCCGACTTTAGCAACAAAAATTTTGCCTTCGGATCTGTGATAGAAGGTATACCCAATAGTCTCCTTTGGGTATCCTAAGAAGACACATTTCTCCGATTTGGGTTCGAGCTTATCAGGTTGAAGCTTTTTCACATAAGCATCGCAGCCCCAAACTTTAAGAAACGACAACTTTGGTTTCTTGCCAAACCACAGTTCATAAGGCGTCGTCTCAACGGATTTTGATGGTGCCCTATTTAACGTGAATGCGGCCGTCTCTAGAGCATAACCCCAAAAAGATAGCGGTAAATCGGTAAGAGACATCATAGATCGCACCATATCCAGTAAAGTACGATTACGACGTTCGCACACACCATTACGTTGTGGTGTTCCGGGTGGCGTGAGTTGCGAAACTATTCCGCATTGTTTCAAATGTAGACCAAACTCGTAACTCAAATATTCTCCTCCACGATCAGATCGTAGAAACTTTATTTTCTTGTTACGATGATTTTCCACTTCACTCTGAAATTCTTTGAACTTTTCAAATGTTTCAGACTTGTGTTTCATTAAGTAGATATACCCATATCTGCTTAAATCATCAGTGAAGGTGAGAAAATAACGATATCCGCCACGAGCCTCAACATTCATTGGACCACATACATCAGTATGTATGATTTCCAATAAATCTGTTGCTCTCTCCACAGTACCGGAGAACGGTGTTTTAGTCATCTTGCCCATAAGGCACGGTTCGCAAGTGCCAAGTGATTCATAATCAAGTGACTCCAAAAGTCCATCAGTATGGAGTTTCTTCATGCGCTTTACACCGATATGACCTAAACGGCAGTGCCACAAATAAGTTGCACTATCATTATCAACTCTGCATCTTTTGGCTTCAACATTATGAATATGTGTGTTACTACTATCGAGATTAAGTAAGAACAAACCACTCTTTAATGGCGCATGACCATAAAAGATATTACTCATATAAATAGAACAACCATTATTCTCTGATTTAAATGAATAACCGTCTCGCATCAAACAAGATCCAGATATAATGTTCATGCTCAACGCTGGTATTAAATAACAATTATTTAGATCTAATATTAATCCCGAAGGTAGATGTAGAGGTAGCGTGCCGACCGCGATCACATCGACTTTGGAACCATTTCCCACGCGCATCGTCACCTCGTCCTTAGCCAATCTTCGCTTAATCCGTAGCCCCTGTTTTGAGTTGCAAATATTAGCAACAGAACCAGTATCAAATACCCAGGTGCTACTGCGAGAATTAGTAAGGTACACATCAATAACATGTATATCATATATACCTTTGTTAACCTTGCCATCCTTCTTATCCGCCAAATACTTGGGGCAGTTCCGCTTCCAGCGACCAGTCTGCTTGCAATAGAAGCACTCAGTTTCAGGCTTAGGTCCAGACTTGGGTTTCTTCTCTTGAGTAGCAACTTGCTTGCTATTCTTTTTGAAGTTCCCCTTTTTCTTCCCTTTGCCCTTTTTCTTGAAACTAGTGGTTTTGTTAACCATCAACACTTGATGCTCCTTTTTGATTTCTACCTCCGCGGCTTTTAGCATCGCGAAGAGCTCGGGCATAGTTTTGGTCATCCCTTGCATATTATAGTTCATCACAAAGCTCTTGTAGCTTGGTGGCAGTGATTGGAGAATTCTGTCAATGACGCAATCATCCGGAAGATTAACTCCCAGTTGAATCAAGTGATTGTTATACCCAGACATTCTGAGTATATGCTCACTGACAGAACCGTTCTCCTCCATTTTACATCTATAGAACTTATTGGAGACTTCATATCTCTCAATTCGGGCATTTGCTTGAAATATTAACTTCAACTCCTGGAACATCTCATATGCTCCATGGTGTTCAAAACGTCGTTGAAGTCCCGGTTCTAAGCCGTAAAGCATGGCACACTGAACTATAGAGTAGTCATCAGCTTTGCTTTGCCAGACGTTCACAACATCTGGCGTAGCTCTTGCACCAGGCCTGGCACCCAGCGGTGCTTCCAGGACGTAATTCTTCTGTGCAGCAATGAGGATAATCCTCAAGTGACGGACCCAGTCCGTGTAATTGCTACCATCATCTTTCAACTTTGCTTTCTCAAGGAACGCATTAAAATTCAACGGAACAACAGCACGAGCCATCTATCTACACAACATAGACAAGCAAGATACTATCAGGTACTAAGTTCATGATAAATTTAAGTTCAATTAATCATATTACTTAAGAACTCCCACTTAGATAGACATCCCTCTAATCCTCTAAGTGATCACGTGATCCAAATCAACTAAACCATGTCCGATCATCACGTGAGATGGAGTAGTTTCAATGGTGAACATCACTATGTTGATCATATCTACTATATGATTCACGCTCGACCTTTTGGTCTCCGTGTTTCGAGGCCATATCTGTTATATGCTAGGCTCGTCAAGTTAAACCTGAGTATTCCGCGTGTGCAACTGTTTTGCACCCGTTGTATTTGAACGTAGAGCCTATCACACCCGATCATCACGTGGTGTCTCAGCACGAAGAACTTTCGCAACGGTGCATACTCAGGGAGAACACTTCTTGATAATTTAGTGAGAGATCATCTTATAATGCTACCGTCAATCAAAGCAAGATAAGATGCATAAAAGGATAAACATCACATGCAATCAATATAAGTGATATGATATGGCCATCATCATCTTGTGCTTGTGATCTCCATCTTCGAAGCACCGTCATGATCACCATCGTCACCGGCGCGACACCTTGATCTTCATCGCAGCATCATTGTCGTCTCGCCAATCTTATGCTTCTACGACTATCACTACCGCTTAGTAGTAAAGCATTACATCGCGATTGCATTGCATACAATAAAGCGACAACCATATGGCTCCTGCCAGTTGCCGATAACTCGGTTACAAAACATGATCATCTCATACAATAAAATTTAGCATCACGTCTTGACCATATCACATCACAACATGCCCTGCAAAAACAAGTTAGACGTCCTCTACTTTGTTGTTGCAAGTTTTTACGTGGCTGCTACGGGCTTTAAGCAAGAACTCATCTTACCTACGCATCAAAACCACAACGATAGTTTGTCAAATAGACTCCGTTTTAACCTTCTCAAGGACCGGGCGTAGCCACACTCGGTTCAACTAAATTTGGAGAGACAGTCTTCCGCAAGCCATCTATGTGCAAAGCACGTCGAGGGAACCGGTCTCGCGTAAGCGTACGCGTAAGGTTGGTCCGGATCGTCTCGTCCAACAATACCGCTGAACCAAAGTATGACATGCTGGTAGGCAGTATGACTTGTATCGTCCACAACTCACTTGTGTTCTACTCGTGCAAATAACATCAAACCATAAAACCTAGGCTCGGATGCCACTGTTGGGGAACGTAGTAATTTCAAAAAATTTCCTACGCACACGCAAGATCATGGTGATGCATAGCAACGAGAGGGGAGAGTGTTATCTACGTACCCTCGTAGACCGAAGCGGAAGCGTTGACACAACATAGAGGAAGTAGTCATACGTTCTCCTCGCGATCCAACCGATCACAACACTGTTACTCCGGCACCTCCGAGTTCTTGGCACACGTTCAGCTCGATGACGATCCCCGGGCTCCGATCCAGCAAAGCGTCGAGGAAGAGTTCCGTCAGCACGACGGCGTGGTGACGATCTTGATGTGTTACCGGCGCAGGGCTTCGCCTAAGCACTGCAACGATATGATCGAGGTGGAATTTGGTGGAAGGGGGCACCGCACACGGCGAAGGAACGATCCGTAGATCAACTTGTGTGTCTTTGGGGTGCCCCCTGCCCCCGTATATAAAGGAGCCAAGGGGGAGGGGCTGGCCGGCCAAGCCTTGGCGCGCCAGAGAGTCCTACTCCCTCTGGGAGTAGGATTCCCCCCCCCCCCAATCCTAGTTGGACTAGGATTCTCCAAGGGGGAGAGAGAGGGAGAGGGGGGCGCCCACCTCTCCTAGTCCTAATAGGACTAGGGGAAGGGGGGAGGCGCGCAGCCCCTAGGGCAGCCCTCTCACCTCTCCTCCAAGGCCCATGTTGGCCCATTATGCTCCCGGGGGGGTTCCGGTAACCCTCCCGGTATTCCGGTAAAATCCTGATTTCACCTGGAATGCATCCGATGTCCAAACATAGGCTTCCAATATATAATTCTTTATGTCTCGACCATTTCGAGACTCCTCGTCACGTCCGTGATCACATCCGGGACTCCGAACTCCTTCGGTACATCAAAATGTATAAACTCATAATAACTGTCATCGTAACGTTAAGCGTGCGGACCCTACGGTTCGAGAACAATGTAGACATGACCGAGACACGTCTCCGGTCAATAACCAACAGCGGGACCTGGATGCCCATATTGGTTCCTACATATTCTACAAAGATCTTTATCGGTCAGACCGCATAACAACATACGTTGTTCCCTTTGTCATCGGTATGTTACTTGCCCGAGATTCGATCGTCGGTATCCAATACCTAGTTCAATCTCGTTACCGGCAAGCCTCTTTACTCATTCTGTAATACATCATCTCGCAACTAACTCATTGGTTGCAATGCTTGCAAGGCTTTATGTGATGTGCATTACCGAGAAGGCCCTGAGCTACCTCTCCGACAATCGGAGTGACAAATCCTAATCTCGAAATACGCCAACCCAATATGTACCTTCGGAGACACCTGTAGAGCACCTTTATAATCACCCAGTTACGTTGTGACGTTTGGTAGCACACAAAGTGTTCCTACGGTAAATGGGAGTTGCATAATCTCATAGTTAAAGGAACATGTATAAGTCATGGATAAAAGCAATAGCAACACACTAAATGATCGGGTGCTATGCTAATGGAATGGGTCATGTCAATCAGATCATTCAACTAATGATGTGATCTCGTTAATCAAATAACAACTCTTTGTTCATGGCTAGGAAACATAACCATCTTTGATTAATGAGCTAGTCAAGTAGAGGCATACTAGTGACACGATGTTTGTCTATGTATTCACACATGTATTATGTTTCCAGTTAATACAATTCTAGCATGAATAATAAACATTTATCATGATATAAGGAAATAAATAATAACTTTATTATTGCCTCTAGGGCATATTTCCTTCATGATGTCATGCTACGGAATACGTCAGCAGATTAGATTTGTGTTAATATTATTCTCTCTATGGCATTATGTGGAAACTTATTTTGCAGAGCTGGACACTATCCTTAGTGTTAACAATCTTTTATGAAGTACTTGGAGGAGGAACCCGCCTTGCAATGCCGAAGACAATCTGCGCGCCGGAATCGTCGTTATTGAAGCCTGGTTCAGGGGCTACTGAGGGAGTCCTGGATTAGGGGGTGTCCGGGTAGCCGGACTATACCTTCAGCCGGACTCCTGGACTATGAAGATACAAGATTGAAGACTTCGTCCTGTGTCCGGATGGGACTTTCTTTGGCGTGGAAGGCAAGCTTGGCGATGCGGATATTTAGATCTCCTACCATTGTAACCGACTTTGTGTAACCCTAACCCTCTCCGGTGTCTATATAAACTGGAGGGTTTTAGTCCGTAGGACAACAGAACATACAACAATCATACCATAGGCTAGCTTCTAGGGTTTAGCCTCCCTGATCTCGTGGTAGATCTACTCTTGTACTACCCATATCATCAATATTAATCAAGCAGGACGTAGGGTTTTACCTCCATCAAGAGGTCCCGAACCTGGGTAAAACTTTGTGTCCCTTGTCTCCTTTTACCATCCGCCTAGACGCACAGTTCAGGACCCCCTACCCGAGATCCGCCGGTTTTTACATCGACAATTTGCATGCACGGGAAGTTAACTAAGTCGTTATTCTTGTCTTCTGCAGATCGGAGAAGGTTGAAGTCACCACCGACGACGACCGAGAAGCGGGCCGCGGATACCTTCCTCGATAGCTCATCGAGGAAGGCCACCGAGCGACTGTGGTCGGCGAGGCCATAGACTATAATGATCTCCCACTTAAAGTTCAGCACGTGCTCGAAGACTTTCATACTCACAAAGAACTCACCCCTGTCCATGCTCCCAACCTCAAAGGTGGCATCCTTGACACCTAATAGGATGCCACCAGAGTGCCTGGCGATCCCACTAGAAGGGAGCCAATGCCAGACAAACAGGTCGGAGCTCAAGCGCTCAAGCTCGGCCAGGGTGAAGTCGGTTCGCATGGTCTCTTGGATTGCAACTATGTCAATGTGCTCGTCACGCTTGTATTCGATGAGTTGGCGGCGATGGCCATCCTGGCCGAACCCGCGTATGTTCCAAAAGAGGGTCCACATCAAACCGCCATTGAGGGGTTGCTTGACCCCAGGACACGAGAAGCGCTCTGTGCACGGAGGGCGGCGGTGCAAGACCCAGTGTGGTCCCAAATCTCCAGGGGGCGGGAGCCACCGGACGGGACGACTGGGAGTCCGGGGGAGGGCCGCTAGCCGAGGAGGAGGAGGAGGCCAGGTGTGCATGGATCTCGGCCAGCCGGCCATCCAGGATTTCTCGGGCGCGGATGGCCTCGACCTGGACTAAGGGGGTAGCAACTGGCGTCGACCCTGGCAAGATGTCCAAGTGGGACCGACTCCAACGCCGAAAACGAACATGTAGCAGAAGAAGGAGGGTTGACCGGGGTACCTGGCTCGAGGTTACGCGCCACAGCCCGGAGCTCAACCCGTTCCGAGATGGGAATGGTGGGGCTGCCAATCGGGCGAGCAGCGTCCATCCGGGCACTGTGCCACGAGGAAGTCACCGGGGTCAACATCGACCGGCCGCGCCTGGCGTAGGCCATGGACTGCGGTGGGTGAGGGGGCGCCGCCAGAGGGGTAGCCAGGGCGGAGGTACCCGCACACCTTGCGGTAGTCGTCGTTGTGGGAGAGACAGCCGGCAGGCGAGGAGAGGCAGGCGGGGAAGCGGCCGCCAGCGGCACGTCCAGCCCCACCCGCACCTGAATCGCCACAGGAGGCGGGGGAGAGGCCATCTGGACAGGTAGTGAAGTAGCAGCTCCCCGTCGATGGCCACAACAGGGGACGCGGGAGGGGGCACCAAGGCGGGGGCCTCGGGAACCACGGGCGAGGGGATGAGTGACGAGGGGCGGGGGAAAGCCGGCGGTCATGCTTCTGGCTGGACCGGGGAGGAGCCCAAGGCAGGAGAAGGGGCCGCCGGACCGGACGGAGGAGGCGCGTCCAGCGCGTCAGGAGAGCAAGGCGAGGAAGCCAGGATGACGAGTAGCCCGACACTGGAAGTGTCACTGGACAGTGGCTCCATGATCGGAGACGAGGGCAGGAGCGGACGGAGCCCCTCAGGCAGGGCCGCAAGGGATCGCCCGGTCGGTCGCCCCCCTGGGTCGAGGTAGAAGGAGGGGGCTCCGGTGAAGGGGAGTGGGAGGGGCTTTCCTTCGATCCATCCTCGTCGTCAGAGCGATGGGAGCGGGGGTGGTGGCGACCGTGATAGTCATCGCTAGGGCCAGGGCGGCCACCGGGAGGGACATCGTCAGTGAAGCGAGGGCGCCCCACATGGTTGGGCGGCTCGGGAGCAATGTGGAGGTCGAAACCTTGGTCGTTGAAGAAGACCCGAATGGTGGCCCGCAGCTTGTCTGAGTCGAGGCACTTGACCTTAACTCGCACCTCCTCCTTGCAGAGGGAAAGCTCATTGATGACGACCACCTTGCCTAGAATCCGCGACATCTGACGGATGACACGTACAGAGCGCACGATGTCGGGGAGTCCGGCAATAAGGATCCAGGCCGTGTCGAGAATGGCCACCGCCTTCGGGTCGAGAATCGGCTCGGAAATGTCGACGAGGAGCTTGTTGAGGGCAAGTGTGATCTGGTCGTCGCGGGTGACGTATCTGTGGCAGACGGCGTCGGGGAAGACCACAGAGAACACGGTGCCAGAGATGGGGGTGACCGCCCAATCCCACTGGCGGCGGTACAGGTGGTTGAGCTCCACCTCGATCATCTCAGGGGAAGCCACACCGTCGATCACCGTGACCACCGCCTGAAGGGATGGGGTGGGGGGCGAGATGTCTGGGACCTCAATGTGGAAAAACCCCAACCCCTCGATCCTGTGACCATACATCTTTAGCTTGTCGGGGATCGGTCTGTCTAGGCAAAGGATGGCGGGGTGCCCGGGGTCCTTGCAGATGTAACAGCAGGCGGGGTTGATGCAGTTGACTTGAGAGTGGCCCACGATACCATAGTTGAAGCACGGCGGACCGGGGAGGCCGGACACCGGACCCGGGAGCGGAGAGGAGCCGTGGACTGGAGGATTGCGGACGGCCGGGTTGAGCGCATCCCGGTCCTGTCCACGCCGCTTCTTCTTCTTGGAGGTCCCTTGGCGTCCACGGGGCTGCCCCCCACCCACGGCACCTGAAGCAGGAGGAGCGGTCGAGGAGGAGGCTTGGGGCGGAACATATTTCCGGGCAGGGGCCGCCGGAGCCGAGCGGGAGAGCGCGGAGATGGAGGGCACTATTGTTGGGGCGGGGAGGGAGACCGGTCGGGACGGTGCACCGGGGAGGGGGAGCGGCGACGATACATCCGGCCACCCATGGTAGGAGGGGGATCGCGACCGGCCACGCCACACGGATCGGTTAGGCGACTGGCGTGCGTCCCGGCGATCCTCCCGGGCAGACGGGCAGGGGGGCATCGCGCTCTCGGCCGCGGAGCTCCCAGCGCAGGTCCTCCCAAAGGCGGAGGGAGTCAGGGGAGGGCGAGGCGTGTCTCGGAATTCCTCGTACCAGCGCTTGCGCCGCGCCTCACCATCATCCCACACGCGGGACATGTCCGGGGGAGGGGGCCGAGGGGAGGGGCGGCGGGCGCGGTTGGGGTAGGGAGCGGCAGGATGGGGAAGAGAGGCAGGTGAGTGCGGAGAGGGCGGAGAGGAAACCCGTAGGGGAGCCAGATGGCAGACGCGGTGGTGGTGGGCCTAGGGCACACAGCCGACCCAGAGGCCGCAGGCCAGCCCAACGGGCTCCCCCCTCGTGGCATGGGCTAGGGGACGGCGCACCGGGCAGGTTGGTACCACCTGGCGGCCCACCGGGCCACGGCCCAAGACCCTAGGGCCCAGGGAACGAGGGGGGGTACCAGCATCGAGGGTTTCCCCTCAACGCGCCGGCGCCGCCGCCATCGTCCCGGAGGCCGGGGGGAGGAGTCAGGGCCACTCGGTGCAGCCGAAGCAGGCTGGACGCCTGTACCTGTAGGCCAGAGGTCCTGAAGCACGCGATAAACGGGTGAAACAGCGAAGAACAAGCAGAGAGAGTAGCTAAGGAGCCGAGGGGCAGGAGGAACGGGCGAGGAGCCGCTGGACGGAAGGATGAAGCTGGGGCGGACGGGCGCCACGCAGTCCGGGCGAACCCCTGCTCAGAGCGGCCTGCGACGCCCCATGACCGGCGGCGACGCCGGCGCGACCCATCCCGTGGCAAAACTCCGCCCTATGCACCGGTCGTCACCAGAGTCGCCAGCAGCCTCTGCGAGCCCGCGTCCGAACCTCGCGCCAGGGAGGTTGAGATGGGGGCCATGCTGGATGGCGCAGTGGACGCAGTGAGAGCCAGGCGACGGGGGGAGAGGCAGGGATGGGGGCTCCATCGGCGGCGGAGACGGGGTCGTCATCTGCGAGGTCGGCCCATCGGATCCGCAGCGGCGCAGCGCCAAGGGGAGCGGCAGGGGTGGACGGGCAGGGCGCGGGAGGCGGCGGAGACGGGGGCGCCGGGGTGGGCTCCGGCGAGGAGCAGGCAGCAGGGGCGGCCGAAAGCGGAATCTCAAGAGCGTGCGCCATCCCCATTGCCTTACACCGTAAAGCTCCGCGAATCCTGTTATGTACTGTACGTGACATGCCATGTACTAGATCGTGTACGATGTATCGGCGTAAATAGCATGGATGCAGCCTAATGATTCAGATATCGCCTTTTTCTTATGGTCAACTTTTACTCGAGGACTCTGTCGGTAGGCTGGTACACGTCAGAACAGGAGTGAGATATCAGGTTTTGGACTGGAGGAGGAATGCGCCTCAGAAAGTCACCTGTGTCCGTCGGAAGATAAAAACATTTTTTGGTTAAAAATTAAGCCCAAAATCTAAAAAGTGGCAGCGCGCTAAACAGACAAAACGAGCCGCTGAACGAGAGCCGCTCGATCTTGTCCCGATCGACGGTACGCCGTGTCCAGGTGTCCCCTGGTCGGTTTGTGGGGCCACGCCGCTCAGAGCCGCGCATGGACCGGTCGCCTGGTCTGATTGCGCCGCGCCGCACGAGATAAACCGCCCGTGGACCCACATGGCATTGAGGATTAGGCAGTTCTCCAGCGTTTTAGCCGTCGTGCATAGTGGGCAGCGGTTTCGAATTTTGGGACATTACCCCGTCCAACCCCCACCTCTCGCCGCCCATTCCTCCTCTTTCCCCCTTTGCTTTTGCCGTTGGTTGGTGCTCGTAGGCGGTTCCAAATCCGCCGAGTTGTGGTCGACGGCGAGGTGCGCCGCGAGGATCGTCGTCCGCGGCGGCACAAGTACTGCTCCTACGCGCGCTCCTCATCTTCGTCCCTGCTTGTTTCTCCACTCGCCCGCCCTCCTTTTTTCTGGTGTGGTCGCTCTTTTTTTGGTGAGGTCGCGGTCGTTGTCAGGGAGGTCGAGGTAGAGGTCGCGGTCGGGGTTAGGGAGGTCGAACTCATTTTCCAGCGAGGTTGAGGTCACCCCCGCGGACTACTTCGTTTGGGAAACCGCCGGATTGGCAGGGGTGGGTTAGGGTTGTGCTCATCCCATCGTTTTTGCATTGTAGTAGGGGGTAAGCTCGTGCATATACGTACGGTATGAGTGGTTCAGGGAGGATGAGTGGTTCGCGGCGATAGAGCCTCGTCTGTGGATTGAAGCCTCGCGGTGGATCTGGTGTTTTTGATGAGTGTTTTCCCCCGCGGTGTGCAACTCTGTTGCCCCTTGCGTGCAAATTAGGAGCAGTAGTAGACAATTTTTTAGATAATATAGCCAATCTGCCAGCCTTGTGGTGGTTCTCCTGGGTCATGTTTTTTCTCCTCTTGTTTGCAATTTGGGACCATTACCTGTGCAAATTAGTACCTATGCTTGCCAATTTCCCAATATTCTCTATCCAAGCTGTCAGCCTTTGTGATTGATCTGGTGGTCTGTGGGTTTTCGCGCTACTATGTGCAACTAGGAACCCTTGTTTGTGCAGTTTAGAACCAATGCTTGTCAATTTTTTGCATTATGGTGTACCCAATCTGCCAGCCTTGTGGTGGATGTGGTGGTCCACGTGTTTTTATTCGGCTATGTGGAAATAGAGATCATCACTTGTGCAAATTAGTACCAATGGTTGACAATTGTCCAATATAGTCTACTGATTTTTCTGCCAGCCTTTGTGCTGGATCTGGTTGTTCGTGTGTTTTTCCCCTGCTGTGTGCAACTGGGGCCTCTTGATTGTGCAAATTAGTATCAATGCTTACCAATTTTTCAATATGGTCTACCCGAATCTGCAGTCTTTGTTGTGGATGTGGTTGTTCATGTGTTTTCACCTGATGTGTGCAAATAGGGACCCTTATTTGTGCAAATCAGTACCAATGCTTGCCAATTTCCAATATATTATACCCAATCGTTTTGCTGAATATATTTCCTGTTGGCTATGCATTTTTGTTTGTCCTAGTTGCACAAGTTATCATAATGAGCTTGTTGCCTTTAATTAACTATTTTCTGCCTAGTTATTACTTT
This sequence comes from Aegilops umbellulata, assembly GCA_032464435.1. Lineage (NCBI taxonomy): Eukaryota > Viridiplantae > Streptophyta > Magnoliopsida > Poales > Poaceae > Aegilops > Aegilops umbellulata. Next base: position 267,514,892 of record CP136059.1, on the reverse strand, counting down.
CCACAGTTAAACTTAGTTGCCTTATATGTTGTCCAGTTTGCACAAGGTTGACTGCCTAGTTGGTTGCATCACTGTAGTAGTTGGTTGTCCACACGTTTTATAGTTGGTTGTCCGCATGTTTTCTGCAGATCAAAGCAACCTTCTATGATTTCTCTAGTCTGTTTCCGCATCATCTAACTATGTTTTGTTTTGTTGTATTTCCTCCCGCAAGGCAAAAATGGTTATAATAGGAGGAGATGCGGATGGCAATGAAGAAGATGTATTTTTTCACTTTTATTGTGTTTTTTAGTTGTTTTCAACTTATGCATGTATGTTAATGTCCTTTTTTCATGTTTTCTTTTGGTTGCTTAATCAGCGTTATGGAAGTTAGTCGCTTCGCCGAAATTCGAAGCGTCCTACTAATCGCCAGCCACGACCTGTGCGGAGTGTAGAGCAGGGAGAGGATGTTGAGGTAAGTGGCATGCTGACGACATAATCCCATTTTTTGGTTTTGTTTGGGTCATATAACATTTTTTTGTTTTTCCCATGCTTATGTTTTTATTTTTTCTTAGGATGCTGATCAGTTTCGTGTTGTAAAGCGGACTAGACGTGCAGCACTTGGAAAGGGAGCTGAGTCATCTTCTAGGGTAAGTAAATTCTTGAATATAAGTGTTTCTCGCTTTTTAGACGCTGATGAAATTATGCAGCAGTTCGCACCACTATTTTTGTTTTTAGTTTGTCAATAACTACCTTTGTAGTTGACATCTCTAGTCATCTTGATCTAAATACAGTTGACATTAGTTGGCACTAGTTGGCATCTTGTAGTTGACAAGTTGGCATCTTTTATAGTTGACATCACTGGTCAATTTTTTGTGCAGGCAGCAGTTGCTGGAGGAGCTGTCGCATCTTCCGCAGCAGATGCTGAGGTATGTGGTTTTTTTTGTGTGTTTATGAGCTATTGAACAGTTCCTTGCAAACCTTTTTTTAGTTGTTGTTATCTTGTTGCAATATCGTTTCTTATTGTTGCACATCCGCTAGAACTTTTTGTAGTTGCCAGGTCTCGTATTTTTTCTTAGTTTTTTTAAGGTTGCACATTGGCAGTCTTGCAGTTGTCCTCATGAGCTTTATTAATATATAGCTTATTCCAAAACTAGTCCAAATGATGATTGCTAGTTTTTTTTCATTCTTGTTTTTCTCTTGTGTTTAATGTTTCCTTAATGTTTTTATCTTCTCATCAACAGGCCAGTGGTGAAGGAGTTGAGGTGGCTGCAGGGGAAGACGTGGAGCGACCATCACAAGCGGGCAGGATAAGGGCATCACCAGCGTGGTTTGCAAATTTCAACGCCTCTCTAACCCCACTACAGAAGTCAGAGCTAGTTTCGAGGTTGTTCGGGGGGCTATTGAACTTATCAGACACACTTACAGCGGACCTCACTAAGTTCCTGGTGCAGTCCTACCAGCCACAGACCTCTGAAATGGTTTTCCCAGTAAGGGGAAGGATCCGTGTCGATGCTTATAGTGTTCAGAGGGCATTTGAACTCCCAAACAGGGGTCAAAAAGTCAGATATTTAGTTGACAAGGATGCCACCAGGAGATTCAGACAGGCTTTCAACATAACTGGAAATTCTCATCCCCAGATCACTACATGGCGCAAGATGATTCAGGATATGGCTGGAAGAACGGATAACACGTTCTTTATGGCCTGACTTGCGGTTGCCTTCAGCACTTTTCTAGCACTAACCACGGCCTTGAAGGTCAGCCCAAAGTGTTAGGGACTTGTGCTAGATCATCAAATGCTCAAGAACACAAACATCTGCCTCTTTGTAGCAGAACACAGTAATGAAGCTTTCCGGAACATGGACCAGGAGAAGCAAACTGTGTGCTGCTGCTTGTATCACTTGATGGTTAGTGAAAACGACCACTTCCATCTGTTTCTTGTTCTTCTGTGCAGTTATAGTTTGCTGAAATACTCATAACAATAACTGAACTTGGCTTTTCTTTTGTTGGGTCTGGTGCAGATACTATACCTTGATGCGCTCGTACATGACATCCTAGTAAGCAACTATGTGATACGAACGAATGCATGGGATAGTACTCTAATTGCCAAGGTGATCAAGAAGGATACTATCTCACCTGGTGTGTTCGGCAAATTACAAGTGAGTTCTCTTTGTTTTTTCCAACAGTGTCTTCTTTTTATGTTCTTTTGATGTCTGGTCACTTTTTTGGAACTTGCACAAAAAATTGTCATCAATTGGCACAATAATGCATGTAGTTGCACAGCTTGTAGCTTTAAGTTTGGCATCTTCACACATGTTCATTTTAAATTGGTATACCATCTTTTTTAAGTTGCACAGCTTTACGGATCTTGTTGCACAGATGTGTGGCGTCAGTTGGTAGAAACTTCGTTTAGGTGCCATGTGGGTTGCACAGTTTTTGTGTCTTTGTTCAGTTGCATATATGTATAGTCGAATTGTCTACCCCAGTATCTTGTTGTAGTTGCACAGGTTATAATGTTTGATTTCGTTCAACACACAAATCTGTTTTGATAACCTTGTTCTTTTCTTTTTCTCTTTTTTTACATCAGCTTAAAGAGGAGAATAGAGGCACGGAGCAGACACCACTGTTTGGTGGAATTTTGCAAGCTGAAGCATTCGTGGCATCCAAGTTACCAATAACCTACAATCCACAGGTTAGTGTTTTGCATACAAAAATTTGTAACACTTACCAACATTTTCTTTTGGCTGGGATGTATGTTCAGTTGCACATGTATAAGTTTTGTAGTTGCGAGAATACAGGATTCAGTTGGCTGGGATGTATGTTCAGTTGCACATATAAGCTTCTATAGTTGCACATGTTCTTTTGGACAGTCAAAGTGTTCATTTGCAACCATTGACATCAAGTTGGCAGAATGCATGTTTTTAGTTTGTGCCACAATGCATGTGTAGTTGGCTAGAATCATGTTTTTAGTTGGCCAGAAAGTGAGTCTTAGTCGGTTTTTGCTTATCACATCATGGTCAGTTACAGACATTTTACTTTTTTAAAAAATCTAACTGAATCTTTCTTTTTGTGTTGATGCAGAAAAAGGCAAAGATTGCGAAAGTGGTCAATGACATGTGCAAGGTTGTAACTAACACAACGTGCGCAACTAGGCAGCCTGTTCTGTGCAACTGGGCACCATGATGTGTGCAACTGGGGCACAATGATGTGTGCAACTGAAGTTACACACCTAGTTAGATCAGGAGTTGGGGCAGGTAATTACCTGGATGATGAGCCCCCTGATTGTTGCCTGGAGGTGGAGAAGGTCCTCGAGGGTTGCCATCATCTGATGGCCCCGTGGCAGTAGTCGGTTTTTTCTTTTTCTTGGACTTGTTCAGGTGGCCGATCTCGATACGTGTTGCGCGCATATGCTTGTATACAATAGCTTGTGCTGGATCAGAACCACTCGCAAACTTTGCTAGTTTCCGAAAATCGTATATCATGTTCCTCTCCCTTATCTGCTTCTTTGATTGAGGAGGCATTTCATCCGGTTGCTCATAACCAGTCCCTGACGCACTAGGTACAACAGTAGGTGTCCACCGTCTTAGCAGATACCTTTCCGGTAAGACATCAACTCCAATATGGGTGAACACCTTGAGGATGTGGCAATAGAGGATGTCGTCCTTGTCCATTTTACAACACTCGCACAAATAGGAACCCTCCTCCACCCTTGCTTGCACCAAGTAGTTTCGAGAATCATATTTGGCAACAAATTCCTGGTTCGGTCTGAGCTCAAATATATCAACACCAACTTGGAATGCATTATAACGTCCAATCAGCTCAAACTCTTCTCTGAACTTGCGGTAAAGGTCCCTAGTATAGGTTTTGTAAGCTTGCTTCTCTATTGGGAAGTTGGACCACAACTCAATCTCAAGGTGTTTTGTCCTGTAATCATTGCAGCCTTCCTTGGCAAGGATGTGGTTCTAGATTTTTTTCATATTGCTTGATGAAGTTCAGCATTGAGTTGTGTGGGTTCACATATATTTTTAGGACGGCGTTGAACCCCTCACTACGCTGTGTAGACTGTAGGAAGGGGAAGAACCTGTGTTTGAAGTAGCATGGCACCCGAGTTGACCTGTATTCGTACAACTTCTCAAAGTGCGTGTGTGTCATAGCCTCGTACTTCATCATTAACCCAGCCCAATTCTACTCAAACTCGTCTATAGTGAAGCTGAAGTCAACACACTTGTTGAAATCATCAGAGAGTCCCGGATTCCGGCACAGCAGCCAATCAACTTTTTCCTGAGCCTTTTTCATGATGTGCCATCGACAACAGCGGTGCACGGTGGTTCAAAAGATGCTATGTATTGACTGCCTCATTGCACCATCCTGATCGGTGATGAAGTTGTCAGGAGGTTTGCCATCCATAGCCTCTAGGAATGCTCCAAAGACCCCAATCAAAGCTCGATGCCAACTCCTGCCTCACAAACACGCAAACCCAGCATGAAAGATTGGCCATTCGGTTTATTCCTATGAAGGGCGCAAACGGCATATTGTACATGTTGGTCATGTAGGTGGTGTCAAACGATATGCAATCGTGGTACGCCTCCGCATAAGCTTTTCAAGCTAAGCCATCCACCCAAAATAGTTTGACAACTCTGTCCTCCTCATCATATTTCACCTTATAGAAGAAGTTTGGATCGGTTTTCTGTATATCCTTGAAGTGCGCAATTGTCTCAATCAGATCACCCTCCTTTGTGTCATCTCTACGGAAACTTGTACACAGATTTGTTATTGCCTTTGGTCCGAATGGCACCATCATCTCAGATCCATAGAACTATGCCATAACATGCATCATACGTCCTGCATAATACAAAAAGAAACAATATACATTTTATTGGTCGTACGAATGCACATATCCAGCTGCACAATAATATGATATGAGTTGGCATAGAAGACAGTTGCAGGAAATTGACAACCAGTTGCCCCTTTTAAAAACACTTTTATTTTGCACACAGGACATTATGTAGGTGCACAGTGAAGGTGATCTAGCTGCACAGGAACATTATGTAGTTGCACGTGAAGGTAATCTAGTTGCACACTTAAGGAATTTTAGTTGCACACCAGTAACATAACAGTTGCACACCTAGAGGGAAACTTAATTCTGTAAGGGATATAGAAACACACATGTAGTCAAGTTGTAGTTATACAAGATGCGCAAAAACTCCTTTTCATCAGGAGAGATGCCTTGGTGGGATCTCAAGTATTTGGACAATGAAGGTTTGTTCACCAGCGGATTATTGTGGTCACGAACAAAATGCGTCACCTCCCATCGCCTATCCATTAGCTTCACCAACATTTTCTCTTTGCATTGAGTCTACTTTATTGTCTCGCGTTTTCGTTTCTTCTTTTTCTTACTAGCACCAGCTTCCTCTTCAGCAAAGATTGGAGGTTCATCTTCCATTTCCTCATCAGTGTCAACAGGTCTTGGATCTGGTATAGGGTCCAGGATAGGAGGAGCCTCAGCTCCACCATCATCAGCTTTTGGCTTCTTATACTTGTTCCAGCAAAACTGTTGTTTTACCAATGGGATTATTAATTCTATGCCCCTGGTTCCTTAGTTGTGCTCACTTTTCCCCACGCTCCAAACATTTGCTCACTTTTCCCCTCTTCCTTAGCTGAAACTCTCACAAATGCTCATAGCGGGCGTTTGCCGTCTTGACCGTCCATTGACCGTTAATTGCTGACGAGTGGGGCCGAGTCTTTGTCTGACTGTTGCTTGCTGACGGGTGGGACCGCAAGGAGACACGTATTGGGCAGCTTGTCTGAATCTGAAACAGATCTTGACAGGCCGCACTGCACAGCGCCGCCCCGCCCCCTCCGCCGGCGTCCACCGCAGTTGTTTCCTCCACCCTATGCCCTCGTCCGTTCGTCGGTGACGCCGGGTCTCCGCCAGATATAGCCCACCCCCCACCCCCATCTGAGATTACATAGCGATGTTGAGTGAGGACGCCCGGAATGCAGTCGATCGTGGAGAGGATTGGGTCGAATCCGCGGGAGATAATTCATGGATTAAACCTGGGTAAGCATTGTTTCCTCTCAAATTGACGTTCTAAGTCGTATTGTAGGCCGTATTTGACTTCTGTTTGGTTGAATCGTTCGAATTTGTACTCGATTTTACCCAGCTAACTGAAGTCGTATTGTAGGATTGATCCCGCGCTGGCTTTCCGGCTGGCGATTAGAATGGAAACTAGTGTGCTGCGTGGTACTAAACCGCATTTGATTTCATCATTTTTCTATCCCAAAGTGGTAGAAACCAGCATATCTTTCAAAGATTTGCGAGCTGAGCTCCGAAATACCTATCCCTGGAGTGATGCCGATGCTGTTGAACTGAATTACTTCAGCAGTGACGAGCAAAGATTTCTCCCACTAACTTGCGACGATCATATGCCGTTGCTTTTTTCTGGGATTGCTGGCTGCCGATTCGGTAAACTCCAAATCGATGTGCTTCAGCCACGCGCAGAACGGGCGAAGGGGAAGGGAGTTCAGACATCATCTGTCTGTGCTAATAGCCAGCACCCCCGCACTCCTTGTAGGTCGACACCAAGTAAAGCAAGTGGTTCATGGAGCCACAACATGCCTGCTGCCAATTCTGGTTCCGATTCAGCTGCTGCTTCTCGTGTACCTTCTGCAGTTGGTGTAGAAGAAGATGCAGAACCTGATGAGGCAGTGCCTACAAATGATGATGAAGATGAGATGATGTTTCCTGAACTGGTCGATCTAGCCAGTCAGCAAGCAGTGGATGACGAATATATGGAGGAGCCCATCAGCCAAGCTAGGTTTGATGACACTGACGATGAAGAGAAGGTGGAGAACACGGACAGCTTAATCGAGGATGAATACGATGGTGATGACATGCCAATAATTGAGTGGAACAGGGAAAACCCTGAGCTTAGTGTAGGTACCATTTTCCAATCAATGGTGGACTGTCGGAATGCAGTGACAACATGGTGCATTATATCTGAAAACACCTATAGGATTAAAAGGAGTGAGCCAGCAAGGTTCACAGTTTTTTGTCCATATCCTAGGTGTAGGTGGAAGTTGCATGCATCTCGTATGAGAGAGAGCAAATATATTCAGGTAATCCAAGTTCAGTTAGTAATTTAGTTGCATGCATCACTGTTCTTTACCCTTTTGTTTTGTTTCAGATAAAGAAAAACCCACACAAGCACACCTGTCCACCTGGAGGGGGAGGGGGGAAGGCCAAAACCAAGCTAGCAAAAACTAGGTGGGTGGCAGATGCTATATTGGATTGGCTGAGAGAAGAACCTGGACTTGGTCCAACAGCACTCCATGGGAAGCTTTTTGAGAAGTACAAGATAGAAATTCCTTACATGAGAATTTTCAATGCTAGGGAAAAGGCTCTTGACAGAATTAATGGTAAATGGAATGACAGTTTTCAGCTGCTTTACACTTTCAAAGCTGAAGTGGAGATGGCAAGTCCAGGGAGTGTTGTAGAGATTGACAAGCATACAGTTCCATTCAAAATAAAAGGGAAGTCATTTCAGAAGGAGTGCTTCAGAAGGGCTTTTGTTTGTTTCAAGGCTTGCTAGCAAGGGTTTCTAGATGGTTGCAGGCCCTATTTGGCCGTAGATGCTACACATTTGACTGGAAGATGGAGAGGACAGCTAGTAGCAGCTTCTGCAGTTGATGGACACAACTGGCTATTCCCAGTTGCATTTGGTGTGGTGGAGGCAGAGTCTAAGGAAAGTTGGGTCTGGTTTCTGCAGCAGTTGCGCAACATTATAGGCACACCCACAGGTTTAGCTATACACACAGATGCTTGCAAGGGTTTAGAGAGTGCAGTGGAAATTGTATTCCCTGGAGTGGAGCATAGGGAATGTATGCGACACCTAGCGCATAATTTCAAAAAGAAGTTCAAAGGTAAAGTTTATGATGAGAACTTATGGCCAGCATCATACACATGCAGCAAAAGGAAGCATGAACACCATTTGAGAGTGTTGTATGCTCAAAATCCTCTTGTGAAGGAGTACATGGATGCACATCATGGCAAGGTGTGGTCAAGAAGCAAATTCAACGAAATCTGCAAAGTAGATTATGTGACCAGTAACCTTGCAGAATGCTTCAATTCAAAGTTCAAGTCAGTGAAAGGGCTCTTGTTGTGGCAAGCATTTGACAAGATGAGGCAAATGATCATGATAAAGATGGCTCTTCGCAAAAGAATTGCAGAAACACAATATGTTGGTCATCAAATGCTCCCATCACTGATTAAGGCATTGCACATGAAGGCAAGAGGAATGAAGATGAAATGTATTCGATCTGGTACATATGAGGGAGAGGTTACCTATACTGACACTAAAAATAGGGTATGGAGGTATCCTGTGAACCTAAGTACTAGAGAATGTACTTGTAGGCAATGGCAGATCCGTGGGAAGCCATGCATAAATGCCCTACATCTGATGACCGTTATCGGGGGTGCAGATGGTGAAGTTGATCAATATTGCTCTGAGTATTTCTCTGTTGCCAAATTTATGGCTGCTTATGCTGACAATGTGCCTGCACTATTGGGGAAAGATCAATGGAACATAGTAGATCCAGGGTTCAAACTCCACGCTCCTGTCATTAGTAGACCACCAGGAAGACCAAGGAACCAGAGGATTAGAGCAGGTGAGGAGGGTCGTCTACCAAAGAAGCGTGCTTGCAAAAAATGTGGAGTTCTGGGGCATATTGCTAGGCTTTGTACCAATGCAGTGGATGCATCATTTGGAGAGGAGGAAAGATGGACAGCAGCCAATGCTGAGGAGAATGCAGCAGCAATGGAGACTGAAGATGCAGTGGAGAATGCAACAGCAAATGAAGCAGTGGAGAATGCAGCAGCAAATGAAGCATCTTGGTATGTGTTTGCACCCTTTGTAGAATGCAGCTACCCTTTTGTTTGCATTTGTTCTCTTTTTTGCCTATGGCTTATAATTTTATTTAGGGCCCTTTTATTTACCAGGTCTAGGGAGAAAAGGCCAAGAGATGAAGAAGCAGAAGATTTTGAAACCATGGCCTTTGATGGTTTTGAATCTATAAGAGAGGAAGAGGAGGGCGTAATTATTCCAATTGTCCCTTTAAAGATTACTGAACCCATAGATGACCGTCAAATGGTCGTCAAGTGCTCGGCAAGTGCAACTACTCCATCAGCACCTCCACGAGGAAAACCCCAAGTAAATCCCAAGATCAAAAGGAACAAGAGTCTGAAAGAAAAGAGCATCTCAACTAGGGAAACCAGGAGCAAGACGGTGAAGCCAGCTGCAAACACAAGGAGCAAGTCGAAAATTTGAATTAAGTTGTTGGGAAATGTTTGTGTTGTCAATTTGAGGGCGAGTGGATCGCTTAAAACTTGGTAGATTTGAGCTACTGTGAAAACTTATCAGTTGTAATAATGTTGCTTCTACTTTGGTTTCTTATTTGAGTCATAATTCAAATTTCCATCAAAATTTGAATTTAAATCAATATTTGAATTTGGGCCAAAATTTGGATTCGAGTCAAAGTTGAAGTTGAACATTGGAGGTTCATTGCTCTATGCGGTGTATTTGATCGAGCATTTGAAGTCCAATATTCGTAGGTGAACAGACCGAATGAGAAATGTGCTAGAAACGAGCTCGAAAACAAGGGTAAACAGCCCTATTTGAAATCAAGTTTTTTTTTGACCTTGCCTAAATGAGGCATATATTTTTTTATTAACACTTGTTCCATATATATAGGGTAAAAACAAAGTCTCACTATTTATTGATTAATATTCATATTACTACATTTTTTTGAAAAGAATATGCTTTTAATTCAAAACTGTCAAATAACACGTTTTAGATATGAAAATGAAAAAGTAAGTTCACATCCTTCTTACTCACTCCAAAATGAAGCTATGGAGATTTTTTCGTATTTTTTAAAATTATTTTGATTTTTTTTAACCCTAAACCCTCTCTCCCTATTCTACGAACTCTGAAAATGTTCATAGGTGATAGCTCATTTGTGTGAAGACTTTTTTCATGAGAATGACCTACACCAAGTTTATATTTTTTTCTCATAACCTTGTCACATATGACGGCTATGTGCGTGAGAATTACAACATTTTGATTTTTTTTTTATTTTTTTAAAAACATTTGAACTTGATTTGGACAAATCACTTCAAAAAATGATTTTTCAAAAAAAACGCCCCTATACCGAGTTTATATTTTTTATGGTAACTAGGTCTCATAAACGGACGAACTACGTTTGTTTTATATTTTTGCGATTTTTTCTAATTTAGTTATGGCCATTTGAAATCTGGTCAAACCCTAATAACCCCGTTGACTCGCTCATAACCCCGCAGAAATGCTCCAAACCCTAGTGTTGAACGTGCGCCGTCGGATCCTACCAAGCGCCAAACACCACCCGTCAGATGTGGGGCAGGCATGCGCGATCCGCGTGATGCATCCTGATTGGCTACTGCACTGTCCTTCTCGGGTTTTTTACGATCTGCCCCACTTTACAAATGAAATTGTATTTTTCGCACATGACCACCACATGTCAGTGTTAAGAGTTGGTTCAAATATTGAAACTGCAAAATACAATGTGGCAAATCGTCAATATAGCTTCCCCTTCTCCTCTTCTCCATCTGACAAACAAAGGCATCGAGCAGATCGAGCAATTCCTCTGTTTCTTTCCCCACCTTCTCGTTCTTCTTCCTCTCGAGCAATTCCTCTGTTTCTTCCTCTCGGGCGATATGTCGACCTCCTCGTCAGCCCCTCGTTCCACGTGGCCGGTGTATGGTCCAGTGCCGATGACTCGATGCACTGACTGCCCACGGACTGCGCCACTGAAGCGGTTGACTTCGAAGGAGGAGAAGAATGGGAACTTTGGGCGCGAGTTCGTCAAATGCGAGAGCAAGCCGGAGGGGCAGGTTAGATCTGAGTTTTCCTCGCATCCTTTATCTCTAATTTCTCAAAAAATCTGTCAGATTTGGATTTAGGTTACATGATTTGATTTTCAGATCGTGAAGAAATGCCACCATTTCGAGTGGATGGATGATTACATCCAGAGGCTTCAAGGGTCGGGCTTGCTGGATTCGAGGGGGAATGCAATCAGCGAGTCCAATCTGCCCCATGACAGTGCCGCTCCGGCAGCAGCTGCGCGTCCAGAATACCCGACGGTGGTAGATGTTGAACTGAAGACGGAATTGAAGAAGATGAACAAGAACTTCAAGCATCTGATTGAGTTGAAGAAGCAATCCAATCTGATAGCTTTAGGAATACTTTCTCTAGGAATTTTTTACTTGATGGCCATCTCTCGTTAGAGATGTTTGTGCAACTGTCGATCACTGAATGTATGCAGTTTACTGTTAAGTTTCGACACTTTCAGTTTCGGCAGAAAACAACTACCAGTTCAGTGATAGGATTATTTTGTTAGCTAATAACCTCGAGTATAGGATCATACAGCACACTGGACAAGGAGGGGGAATAGGGAGCAAGGCGCCACTGCAGTTACTGGCGAGATCGACGCCGTGCTCTGAAGAAAACGACACTGCCGACTGCAACTGAACACTGAACTCTGAAACTAACAGAAATAGTGCACACCAATTGTTCGATGAAATGATTTTGGCATGTGGAAAATTTTTCTGGAGCTGATCTTTGGTGAGGTGGTCTTTTGATGCATCCAAAGGCTGCCTGATTTTTCTCAGATTTTTAGGAAAAGCAAAGAAATGAATTTCACCAAAAATGGCAAATCTGGTCCAAACTTGCAGCAAGCACATTTTGAAAAATTTGAATTGTGGACCAGTGGATCTTGATGGATCTTGGTTGAGGGTGCTAAGGACTAGTCAGAGGAATTTACTTGGAGTCAAAACTCAAAGGAAATCTGGCAGTTCCTTTGGAAACTCTAAGGTCCAAAATAAATAACAGAAAAGATTTTGAGATAAAATAAATAGAAATAAAATTTAGGGGCAGTTGAAACTTGCTGGAAATTGTTGCTTGGCTTGACCCAAAGTAGGGAGGTGGGTTTTAGAAAAAAATTATTTACATAGGCCATGGGGCAGAATTTTTTTGGCTTTCCTTTACTTCAAACATAGTGTACTAAAACTACACTTTTGACTAAAGCCAAATATCTCAAAGTATTTGATACTTCAATATTTTTGAAAACCAAAGTATTCTTTGAATACCTAAAAAATACAGAGCTCTCAAACCAAAGCCGTGTACAAATGTACAATATGTTCTTATTTTTAGAAGGCATCTATAAACACATCATTTTTAGTTTGTTTGGTTAATTTTTCCCATGCCAATTAGCCGTGTCTAAACTTGGGACAAACAAAATACAAACGTAACAAAGCATTAATATAACACACATAACTTAACTTAGATAGGGTACGGTTGCTAGGGCAACATAAGTTCTTACATACACACCATAGATAATAGTTAACGTTACATAGATAGCTCGGGCAACACACACAACAAACTAGATAGATAGATAGGGTAGCTAGGGCAACACCGCCATGTCTTCACCTTAACCGCCGGCTTCACCGTCTTCTTCGCCGCCGGCTTCAGTACTCCTCCTCCTCACGGCCGTTGTCGCCGAGGTAGTACGGGAGGCTGTGCATGCGGTTGCGAGCGGGGAAGACGCTCTCGAAGTCGGTGAAGATGTTATAGGTCGTGAATGCGATAAACTCGCACCCACACCAATACACCTTGTCGAGCAGGTAGTAGGCATCGAACCTGTTGGTGAAGTGGACGACGAGCCCTACCACTGGAGCGTTGGCGTGGGGACGCTGCTCCACGAGGTTGAACATGGGCGGCGAGCCCGCTGGGAGGTGGTGGAAGCCCCCACGGAGGAACCCCCGTGCAAGCTCAGTGCTTCCCCTCCAGCGGGAGAACACCCACACGCAGAGGGATTCCTCGACGATGACGTGGGCGGGGTACCGCCGTTCCGGCACGGTGGGCGGCGCTTGGAACGTCGGCCCGTTGTACTGCATCTTGCTTGCTTCGCTGAGTGGAACCGCTTTGGCTTTTGGGGGAAGAAGAGAAGAAGTTGGAGGCGCAGATGGATCTGTAGAAGAAGAGGCAATGGAGGGCAGTTTAAATAGCCGGGGGAGACGAAGTGGGTACACGCGCAAACGGCCGGCGTAGATCGTGACTCGGTGCGTGCGTGAACCGATGCGATCATCAATGTGTAAACGAGAATCGATGCGAGCGTGCTTTGCGTGCTCTGCGTTGGCGGTTGCCTGCCTCCCCCTTCTGCGTGCTCTGCGTTGGCGGCTGCCTGCCTCCCCCTTGTGCGTGCTCTGCGTTGGCGGTTGCCTGCCTCCCGTTCACGAGCGTGCGTGCAGCCTGCGGCGTGAACCAATGCCTCGACATATGGACGCGACCATGCGTGCAGCCTGCCCCTTCTGCCACCGGCACGTATGCCTGCGAGTCTGCGACACTTGAAACGACGATGCGGAGCGATTTAATCCACCGGCAACCGTGCGGCAAGGATCGATGCGTGCGTGTCGGCGTGCATGCATGCGATTAGGTCTAGGTCACTAGATGCGTGCGTGGCGGTGTTCGCATGCATAGCAGGCTACATCGATGCCAAAGCCGGGCATGCATAGTAGGCTGCATCCATCGGGCCCGTCCTATGAACACAAACACGGCCCAACCAGCGAAGCCACAGCCACAGTCAACAGAAAAAAACAGAGTCCAACGAGCCCCTAAAAAAACAGAGTCCAACGTGGCCCCACAAGTCAGTTAACGGCCAAGACGGCAAACGTCTGTTATGAACATTTGTGAGAGTTTTAGCTAAGGGAATGGGGAAAAGTGAGCACAAGTTTGAAGCGTGGGGAAAAGTGAGCACAACTAAGGAACCAGGGGCACAGATGGAATAATCCCTTTACCAATACATTGCCTGTCCGCCTAGAGGTGTTCATTTTGACAGAGAAACCCATCCGTAAGGCGTAGCTTTTGTAGTGATCCTTAGCAATTTGAAGGGTGTCAAACCTCATGCCAACATAGGGTTCCATTGGCTGAGAACCAGCCTCATCTTCTCCTTCTTCTCCTTGCACGGCACCGTCAACAGCGCCAGCACCGAGCGCAATCCTGGTTGGACCAGGAACATTTGCCGCGGTGCCCGTGTCTTCAAGAGTATGACTCTCTGACTGCAAAGACACCACTACAGGGACACCACGGGTTGATGACTGCCCTGCCACATTGTCATGGTCCATAGGGTTAGGCCCACGACTTGTCTGCGTGTAGTAAACAGAGCGCCCATTTTCTGTCAAATTCCCTTATGGTATGCTGGTTTGTTGCTGATCCATATCACGAGGAAGCTCATTGAGATCAGGAGGCAACTCATTGAGATCAAGCATTTTTTATCCTTTTTCAGGCTGCTGCCACACATGCACTGCATATACAAAACAAGGAAGTGATGTCATGTTTTAATCATCAAAGAGTGTTTGAAACAACCTAAAAACTTAGTAAATAGGTAGTTGCACACCATTTTATGACAATCTTAGTTCAAAAAGAAACATCTCTATAGCAGAATCTTTTATTTATGTCGGAGTAATGGGCCACAGGTAGGCTAACCCTAAGCCCAGAACCTTTCAAGACATCAGGGCAGGCTGCGCCCCTCTAGAAGCCGGCCGGAAGCACGGCCGACTCCCCCTCGCAGCCGAGTCCTGAGGGCGAGTTCGAGACACGCCGACTCCAGTCTGGCGGCTTCCAGAGAAGCCGGCCACCAGGAGTCGGCCCACGGCACCGACAAATACCCGAGCCCTCATCAAGAGGGACGAGATAGGGAGTGGCTACAGTAAAGCCCACTCCCTCCTCTTTCCAGGGCAGGTATGGCCAAAGTGCACCGTCCCCGCGGAGATCTCCGTCCGGCGCGGCACTGTTGCCATGCCGGCCATGACATCAACACCCATAGGCAGAGTCCTACGCCCACGACGGCCTGTCTATACGACCCTGGGATGATGGGTCCCACCTGTCAGCGAGGATCCAGAAGACGGCGAGAGCGCCACCAGTCGAACCTGTTGGGAGTCGGCCTCCAAGAGTCGGCCCACCCCTCCCACGGGTTCCACGCACCATTAACCAGACGAGATGGCGAGTGGCTACAGTAACCGCCCGCCAGGCGGCGGAGCTGTAGCCACGACCCCGTGACCAAGCCTGCGTCATTAGAGGCACGGCTACAGTAATCAGCAGCCACCAAGACCCGCCCGCGGCGGGCACGGCCTGTCAGCTCTATACCGGACCAGACGGCGGGGCCCACCAGTCGGCAGGCCCCGACAGTCAGCGGAGAAGACGGCGGCCCAAGAGACTGACGGCTAGGCCCTGCGCCCAGCCGGATTACCGTTGTACCCCTAGGGGGTAGGCCTATATAAACCCCCCAGGGCACCCATGCAAAGGGTTCGAATCCAGGAGCACTAGACCAGACCATATTGGAAGGAGAGAGCTAGCCTTGCCTTCTCCTACCTCCAGGAAACATCTCGAGGAGCAACCTTGTACTCACTTTGCCATAGTGACCATGCGGAGACCCCGCAGAGCAGCAGTAGGGGTGTTATCTCCATGGAGAGCCCTGAAGCTGAGTAAGATTCGCCGGCGTACATGTCTACGCCTCATCCCACTTCCAGGCACCGGCGACGTTCTACTCGCTCCCACCATGATAAGCCATCCTTTGGCATATGTCGCACCCAACCCCCGACATTTGGTGCCCACCATGGGGCGAGGTGCACCGTCATCCGGAGATCTGCTCTGGACGGGAACCCTTTTCCTCCTTGGCGAGCGCAGCCAGCCCGGCACACCAGACGGAGTCTATGCCGACGCGCTGCATGGCGCTGAGATCGCCTGCGCGGCCAGCTGCCTCGCCGATCTTGTTGGTGAGGTCCGCCTCTCCGATGAGCCCGCGTCCGACGCGGGCATAGGCGGCCCCGAGAGCCTCCTCGCGGGCCTCCTCGATCAACTTCACGTCGCCAGCGAGCTAGCTGTGGACTTGGGGTCCGTAGGATCCACCGACCCGATGTTGGTCGATTTCGACACCGCGTCGCTCCACGCGTTCCCCACCAATGTGGTGGTCTACGACGAGCCGCATCCCCCGCGCGGAGAGCGATGAGAGTGCCGTCACGGAGGTCTTGTCATCAGTCATGGCAAGCACTCCGGCAGAGGAGCTCACGACCTGCTTGATGCGGCGCTACAAGATCTAACCGCACCCATTCCCGAAGACGCCGACGCCGAGACGCTGGAGGCACACCGCCTTCAGCTCGTCGAAGGCGCGAAGAAGCTGGCCAGCATGAGATGCCTGTCAGAGGCCTACCAGCGCGAGATGGATCGCGCTGTGGGTGGCTCGCCGGCTCCAGCTGGGCCTAGCCGCCTTAGCGCGGTCCAGCAGCGAGGCGTAGCCATCACCAACCTGTTCGGGGCGAATCGCCCTGTTTACACAACACCCGCGGAGAACATCCGAGCCGCCCAGGCGGCGGCTGACGAGCTGGACAATTTCGAGGGCGAAGAGCATCGCCTGATGACGGAGCGCGTCCAGTGACTCCTCTACTCGGCTGCCGAGCAGAACGAGGCCGACTGCCGCACTGATGCGCCGCAACGGCAAAATGACGACCCGCCTCCCCGCTGAGATCAAGGCGCGACGTCTCGGATGCCGACTGGCGGCGTCCATGGAAGAAAAGACAAGGAGTCGGCTGCCAGCCGCAGTCGGACCCGCGTTACCATTGAGCGCGACCAAGACGGCCGCCCAAGGGCAGTGGAACGACGGGACGACTGTCCGCCTCCTCCCCCTCGCAGGGAAAGGCGAGTCTCCCCGCCGTCTGTTGAACACTTGACTCTCCGCGACCGCCTTGGCCGCCAGGAACGAGTCGGAGAAAATGACGCACGCCACCGGATCGACCGACTCCACCGATCCCTGGTGCTCGAAGAAGAGGATGAGCTGGGCCCGCCGTGTTTCGGTTCCCGCATCCGAGATGAGCCCTTTCCCAAGGGGTTCACGCTCCCAAGAGATACGCCCAAATACACTGGCTCCGTGAAGCCGGAGGACTGGCTAGTTGACTACTGCACCGCCGTCAACATCGCGAACGGCAACAAGCGTCTTGCCGCGAAGTACGTTCCGCTCATGCTTCAGGGCACGGCCCGGACGTGGCTGAACAGCCTGAAGCCCCGCAGCATCAACAGCCGGGTCGACTTCACCGACGCCTTCGTCCGCAACTTCACCAGCACGTACAAGCGACCTCCCAAGCCTCGCCAGCTTTCCTTGTGCGTGCAAGGTCCCAACGAGTCAACTCGTGACTACCTCACGCGTTGGGCCGAGCTCCGGAACTCTTGCGAGGGCGTGCACGAGGTGCAGGCTATCGAGTATTTCACCACCGGGTGCAGAGAAGGCACCCTCCTCAAGCACAAGCTCCTCTGCGATGAGCCAGAGACCCTCGACGAGCTGCTGATCATAGCAGACAAGTATGCCACGGCCGACTCCTCCATGAAGGCGGAGATTCAAGTTAGTGCGACTGGCAAAGTGGCTCCTCAGGCTCCTAGAACCCCGGCTGGAGATGCCAGTCGGCGACAGCAGCAGAGTGACCACAAGCACAAGGCCCCACAGCCGGCTTCCAGCACCCGGCAGGTGGCGACAGTCGAGGACCAGCAGCCGGAGGGGCAGCCTCCGCCCAAACGTCAGAAGGGCGGCAAGCCCAACTGGTTGCCGGCTTTCTCCTACAAGCAGACTTTGGACGCACCCTGCAAGTTCCATAGTGGTGCGAAGCCGTCCAACCACACCACTTGGAAATGCCACTGGCTCACCAGGATCGCCAAGGGAGACGGCCTCTTGCCTCCCCCGCCTGCTGGGCAGCCGCCTCCTCCTCCTCCCTAGCAGCCGGCGGTCAGGCCAGTCGGCGCAGTACAAGACGAGTACCCAGAAGAGCACGGAGCCTATGTGGTGTTCACCAGTGTGGCCAATGACCGACGCAGCAGGCGGCAACAACGGCGAGAGTGAATGCAGTAGTGTAAGAAGCACCAGAGTTTATGCATTGGTCGGAGAAACCTATCAGCAGGAGCAGGGCGGATCACCCAGAGGTGATGCCAAGCCCGGGCTCCTAAGCCATGGTATTGGATGCCACCTTTGCTACAGACAAGCGGGATGCTCGCTTCTCCCGAGTCCTGATAGACGGCGGCAGCAGCATCAACATCCTGTATAAGGACACAATGGAGAAGTTAGGAATCAAGCAAAGACAGCTTCAGAACAGCCGGACTGTATTCCATGGCATAGTCCCTGGCCTTTCCTGCTCACCAATCGGCAAGATCCTGATAGATGTCCTCTTCGGAGACAAAGATCACTTCCGCGGAGAGTAAGTTTGGTTTGAAGTGGTGGACCTCGAAAGCCCATACCATGCATTGCTTGGCCGACCTGCTTTGGCCAAGTTCATGGCGGTCCCCCACTACGCCTACCTCAAGATGAAGATGCCGAGTTCCAAGGGGATTCTGACCATAGCCGGCGACTATAGAAAGTCGTCCGCCTGTGCGGCTGAGAGCAGTCGGTTCGCCGAGTCCCTGGTGATCGCGGCGGAGAAGCGGCTCCTTGACCGGGTTGTGGCAATGGCCGACAAGCAGCCGGAGATGTCGCCCAACCCCAAGTAGTTGGAAGCTAAAGGTACGTTCAAGCCGGCTAAAGAGACGAAGAAGATATCCTTGGACCCGGAGCACCCAGAAAGGTACGCTGTCGTAGTTGCGAACCTCCATAGCAAATGCGAAGGCGAGCTCATCGATTTCCTCCATGAGAATCGGGACATCTTCGCATGGTCCCCCAAAGACATGCCGGGTGTTCCGACGGAATTTGCCGAGCACAAGTTACATGTCCGATCTGATGTGAAGCCCGTCAGGCAGCCCTTGCGCCGCTTGTCAAAAGAGAAGAGAAGAGTTGTTGCAGAGGAGATAGCCCGGCTTCTAGCAGCCGGCTTCATCGTGGAGGTATTTTTTCCAGAATGGTTAGCCAACCCAGTCCTGGTATTGAAGAAGAACAAGCAGTGGCGAATGTGTATCGACGACACAAGCCTCAACAAAGCTTGCCCCAAGGATCCATTTGCTTTGCCAAGGATTGATCAGGTGATAGACTCCACAGCCGGATGCGAGCTGCTGAGTTTCTTAGACGCCTATTCGGGATATCACCAGATCAAGTTGAACCCGGCTGATAGACTGAAGACTGCCTTCATCACGCCGTTTGGAGCCTTCTGCTACTTGACCATGATGTTTGGCTTGAGGAATGCCGGCGCCACCTTTCAACGTTGCATGCAGAAGAGCCTCCTCAAGCAACTCGGCAGAAATGCCCACGTTTACGTGGACGATGTGGTGGTGAAGACAGAAAAGCGTGGAACACTGCTGGATGACCTCAAGGAGACCTTTGAGAACCTGCGCCGATTTCAGATCAAGCTTATCCCTGAGAAGTGCATCTTCGGAGTACCGGTCAGCAGCTTCTTGGCTTCCTGGTCTCCGAACGCGGCATAGAGTGCAATCCCGTGAAGATCAAGGCCGTCAAGAGGATGGAAGCGCCCATTCGACTGTTGGACGTGCAAAAGTCACTGGCTGCTTGGCGTCCATCAGCCGATTCATCAGCCGGCTGGGCGAGAAGGCTCTCCCCCTATAGCAACTCATGAAGAAGACCACTTTTTTCGAGTGGAACCACAAGGCGGACGAAACTTTTCTCCAGTTGAAGAAGATGTTGACTACTCCACCTGTTATGGCGGCTCCGACTCCTAAGGAGCCCATGCTCCTATACATTGCCGCCACCAGCCGGGTAGTCAGCACAGTTATCGTGGTGGAACGCAAGGAGGAAGGCAAGGCACTACCTGTCCAGAGACCGGTGTATTACCTGAGCGAAGCGATGTCGACCTCCAAGCAGAACTACCCCCACTACCAGAAGATGTGCTATGGCATGCACTTTGCCGCCAAGAAGTTGAAGCCTTACTTTCAAGAGCATCCAATCATAGTGGTCTGCACAACCCCACTAGCCGAGATCATCGGAAGCCGAGATGCTTCTGGCCGAGTGGCCAAGTGGGCCATAGAGTTGGCCCCCTACACCATCTACTACCAGCCTCGCACTACCATCATGTCACAGGCGTTGGCCAACTTCCTCGTCGACTGGGCCGAGACCCAATAACTGCCTCCAGCGCCTGACTCCACCCATTGGCGGATGCATTTCGACGGCTCCAAGATGCGCACCGGCTTGGGAGCCGGCATTGTCCTCACCTCTCCCAAAGGGGGAAAACTCAAATATGTGCTGCAAATCCATTTCGCCGCCTCCAACAACGTCGCCGAGTACGAGGCACTCATTCACGGGCTCCGGCTTGCCAAAGAACTCGGCATTCGCCGGATCCTGTGTTATGGTGACTCCGACTTGGTGGTCCAGCAGTCGTCTGGCGATTGGGACGCCAAGGACGCAAATATGGCGAGCTACCATTTCCTCGTGCAACAACTCAGCGGATATTTTGAGGGATGCGAGTTCCTCCATGTGCCAAGAAACGACAACGACCAAGCAGACGCCCTGGCACGAATCGGCTCTACCCTACAAGCAATACCATCCGGAGTCGCCCTTCAACGCCTCCTCAAGCCGTCTGTCAAGCCTTCACCAGAATCAGACTCCATCTTTGTGCCGGCTCCACCTGAAGCAGCCGGATCCGCCTCAAGAGCTCAAGCAGACGGCACAAGGATCCTGACAGACGGCTCCAGGATCGCAGCAGTCAAAGCCGGCCCGGGGACTTCGGACAAGACTCCGAGCCCCCCGAGAAGAGCTCGGGGACTGCCCTCTTTTATCTATATGATAAGAATTATGCCTACAAGTATGTTGCTTTTTGTCATGCCGCTTGGCACCGGGTTCGACTAGTCGGCCCGGGGACTTGCCGCCGTGCACTATGAAATGCTTGTTGCAGTCGGACAAGTAATGTGTGGCACCTAAGCCGTCTCCTGTCAGAAGCCGCAGCTCGCAGAGCGACTAACTGGTGGGCAGGAGTTGGGTAGAATGGGCGTCCACATGAAAAATGGCTAAGGACTCAAAGCATAAGCATAGCTTAAGCCGGTTTCCATCCTTTTTCGCAAACCGACTCTTGAGCAGTCGGCTCGCTGCCTTCCATTCAACTTGCTAGAAAACTCTAAAACGGCTAAGTGCTTGCCTTCCCAAATTAGCCAAGTACTTGATCCAGCGGCAGTCCGCAGAGCGGCTGCCCGACGGGGAAGACGGCAACTGAGGGAACGCGGCAAAGGAAAAAAGCCAAAGGAACAATAAGCAAGAAGTGATAGAATTCGGATAAGTATTTACATAACAGAGGCCCTTGGCCGAATCTTCGAACAGAAGTTCAAAATACACCCCGCGGGTGGAATTGTGCGAATTAACAAAGTTCTTCAAAGACTATTAAGCAGACAAGACAAAGATAAAGCGGCAGCCTAGGAGGCGGCAGACGGGTTTGGAGGATCGGAGGAGACGGCGGTGTCAGGTGTTGGGGCGGCCGTCTCGTCAGTCTCGACTTGGTCACCTCCAGCGGCAGCCAGCTCGGACGGGTGCGGCTCGTTGCTGCAGGCGCGATCGAGCTGGGGCTGGCCATCCGCCCCGTCTTCTGGCGCCTCTGTCCCGCCTCCGTCCCCCGCCTCGCCTTCCTCCTCGGCGCTAGAGCCGATCACCTCCGAAGAGTCCTCGTCGTAGTTGGGGTTCATCCCGAACCACTCCGGCGGCGCCTCCTCACCATTTTCAGCCCGCTCGGGGACGAAGACGCTGTTGTCGGTGTACTCGGCGATCGCCGCCGCGCGCTTGACAAGGGCGTCTTCCGCAGCTTCCAGCTCCGGCCGGGCCTCTGACCGGAGTGTGGCTAGCCAGTCTAGGTCCAGCCCTGGATACTACGCCTTGACGAACTCCAAGGCCCGGCGTGCTCCAGCCCAGGCCGAGGAGCCCTTCCAGGCCTCAAGATGGCCAGCCGCGACCTCCAGCCAGTCTGTAGTCCGACTGGGAGTGCGCGGAGCCTGCATATCCGGCCACAAGGCGGCAATCACCTGAGCGCCGACACGCTGAAGCCGGCGCAGCATCCGGTGGGCCGGCCGCAGGCGAGCCTCAATGCTCAGGATCTGTTCGTCAAGGGTTTAGGGGGCATCAGCGGCGATTTCCGCGCCATCCGCCCTCCGCCCCTCGCGATCAGCCTCGATGGCTTGATTCGCGGCCTGCGAGTGGCCTGGGAAGAAGTCTGCCGAGACAGAAGAATGAAGAACAAGTCAAATAAACAAGGAGTCGGCGACTCAAAGAAGAAAAAGGAGGAAACCCACCATCGACAAGATCCTCGATCTCATGGAAGCCGGAGGTCAGCAGTGCCTCCTTGTCGGTCCAGGACGAGCGTTCGCTCACGAACTCGGCCATGAGCGCGGTCTCCTTTTCCTCCGCTTCGCCCCGAGTCTTCTTGAGCAGCCCCTTCTGCTCCGCCAGTTGCGTAACCAGCAGGTCGCGCTCCGCGGCCAGCTTGCTGCGCTCCTCCTCCTTGGCACGCAGTGTGGTGTTGGCTTCGCCCAACTGCTACTGCAGGGTGGCGTTGGCCTCTGAAGAAAAGAAGAAAGAAGGTGTCAGTCATCAACAAAGAAGGTCGCCAGGAAGATCTGGCCCGACTGCTCAGCAGTCGGCCCAAATCTCGGGGACTACAGCCCGCGGGTGCCCGAGCGCGCCCCCGCGGAAAGAAAGAAGACTCACTCCGACTCTCTGACAAGTCGGCGGTCCGCTTGCCTAGCTCCTCGACGTTGCGATTGAGGCGGTCGCACGAATATTATGATAGTCCTATGGCAAACATGTTAGACAGACGATTAGTACATGGAACTCACCGATTAGAGTTCCAAGCCGCCTGCTCAGCAGCCGACTCGGAACTCGGGGACTACACCTAGTGGGTGCGCTGGCGCGCCCCCACAGAAAAAAAGAGGAAAAAACAAATAAAACAAGAAGGAAGGAGACGTACTCGGATGGCTAACCGCGACGCTAGATGCGCCTTTGTGTAGTTCTGGATGGCGTCGCCCTCAGCTCGGAGCTTGGCCTGGACATCCAGAAGCGCCTGGTTCAACGTTCCCGTCCCGCCTCCCGCACCCACCCAGTGGGCACGGTGCTTGTCGCCTCGGCATCTAGGATCGTGGAGCTCGCGGCACCAATATCCACAGGGCGCGGCGCTGAAGTCGCCTTTGCGAGACGACGACGCGTCGGTGTCCCGACTTGAAGAAGCAGGCCCGCCTCGACCTCATATCCAGTCGGCGGCACCGGCGGGCCCGTCGACTGCTCGCCTTGCGCGGCTCCGGCTGGCGGCAGCGGCGGTGGCACAACCATGTCCGGCATGGAGGCGTCGCTGATTTCCCTCTCCTTGATTGGGTTCTCGCCGCCGACTCCCCCAGTCTGCCCCATGAACCCCGGCTGCGACGGCGCAGAGTTCAGTGGGGTGACGAGCACCGCCTATTGGCGGCGCGCGGCTTCCTCAGCCTGCCGCCTTGCTGCGACGGCGGCCTCGGCCTCTTCCAGTTTCTTCTTGGCAGAGGCCTCCGCCTTCTCCAAGCGGGCGGCCTCCTCCTCCTCGCGCTTCTCTTACGCGTTCCGCTTTGTCGCCTCCCGGAGGTCGGCGGCGGGATCGACCCACCAAGTGGTGGCGGACGTCTCTGCCGACCCCATGATGGAGGCGGCGGTGACCCTCTCAAGAGTGAGGGGAGCCCTGAAGCAAGGGAAGCAAGTAAAGACTCAGACGAAAGCTACAAAGAAATAATAAAGGCGGAAAGATGGAGTACTCACGCGGAGACCAGCGGCGGCTTCTTCACTTCCCTACGGAAGCAGTTGGCCTGCACGGCCACCTCGTCCCGCTTGGTCGCCGCGGCCGAGCTCTTAGGCTTCTTCGGCCGACTACCGAACAAGCTCCGCACGGCCCTGCGCCTCTTCACGCCGCCTTGAGCATCCGGCGCGGTAGAGGAGCTCGCGCCGGGCTGGCCGGCTCCTGGTTGGTGGCGGGGGACGACCTCCTCAACGTCATCAGGCCAGTCCTCTAGACTGGCCCCGAGCCGCGGGCCGCCTCCTCCCTCGGCGTCGTCTTCCAAAGCCGCCGCCCCTAGATCGGGGTCGTCGGTGTCGCTCTCCGCCCGGTCAGCGAGGAACTCGCAGGCCGGCCCTGCGGTGCCGGCTGATGGATGGAGGAGGGGATTTTGACCAAGGCCGACTAGTCAGGTCGGACAAGACAAACAAAGCAAGAAAGAAGACAATTTAAATAAAGAAGGAAATAGGCAACTTACTATAGGTGGGGGGTTGGCGCGAGAGTATGGCTCCTTGCCGAACTGCCAATCCTCCAGGAGCTTGCTGTCTGAGAGGTATTTCACCATATAGGCCACCTCCGCGTGAGGCATTTCCTTGGTGCACAACCGGCTCGGGTCTCGGCGCCCGCTCATTTGGCATATCATATGGGGCCGACCTTGGAGCGGGAGGACTCGGCGCGCCACAAAGGCGGCCATCAGATCCGGGCCGGTCAGGCCCTTCGTCTGCGTCAGCACTCGGAGTCGCGTGATGGCGCCGACTCCTAGAGGCGTCAGCGACTTGGCCCGGTATGACCAGTTGGGCAGCCTCCCAGCCGGCGGCCCGGCTACGAAAGCCGGCAGATTGACCCAATCGCCCTCCGTGAAGATGCTCTTCACGTAGAAGTACGATCGCTGCCACATCTTCACCGACTTTATCAGCTTGATGGTGGGAAAGGGATTGTCGGCCCCCGACCTCCGCACGACGATGAACGCGCCGCACTGAGCCGGCACGCCTGTGGCCTGGGTGCCGAGCTTGCAGTGGAAGAACTCTCCACAAAGCTCGATGGTGGGGAGGACTCTGAGGAAGCCTTCGCACAGGGTGACGAAGGCAGACATCAGCACCACCGTATTGGGCGTGAGGTAGTGCGGCTGGAGGCCATAGAACTCGAGGAAGGCGCGGAATAAGGTGCTCTCCTGCAGGCCTAGGCCGCGCAGGCAGTGCGAGCGGAAGATGACCCGCTCGCCTTCGTGCGGCGCCGGTGAGATCTCTCCCTTTGGCGCGAGACGTACCCGCACATAATATTTGTCGGGGAGCCGACGCGTTTTGCGGAGGAAATCGATGTGGTCGTCATGAACCTCCGAGCCATCCCAGGTGCCAGAATGCACCAAAGGGGGTGCGGCGGCGGAGGAAGAACTCATCGTGGGCGGTCGTCGCAGCGCTCGACGAGGCTCCGACGCGGTTGTGCGAGGTAGAAGAAGAGGAGGGAGGAGTAGCGTGGAGGAGTGGCGCGCGTTGATACACACATGGCACCATCGATTGTTGATGTTAAAGATGCTGAGCCCGTTAAGAAATCAAGTCATGGAAAAGTCGTGGTAAATAATATTGTGCATGTGGCTGAGTTTCATCGAGGAAAAGATGGTGTTTTACGTCAACTTTGTGGACCTAGAATTGCTCCTGTATTTGAAAGGCATAAAGTGCGTGTATACAATCAAAGGCCGGATGCCGATCAGGAACCAGAACCAGAAGAGATACAACCCACGTTTAGAACTCCACCCGGATGGGTCAAGATCGGTGCAATTTTAATTGCCATCAAACAAGGAGTGCATGACCACATGCAATCTAAAAAGAGGCATGCATGCGTGCATGATTGGTAATTAGAATATTTTATTAAAAGGTTTCTTGGATAGTAGCTCCCGCTTAATTAGTTAGTTAGGATCTTTATTTTCTTTCGTAGTCAAGTCACGTACGACTTGTTCGGCAACATCTAGCGTTAGATATTTTTCTTGCGAAAGGGTCACGGGACTTGGTTATTTAATCGTCAGGCTACGGCCGTTGTAGGGAGATTAGTTTTGAGTTTTACTTTGAGTATGAGATATACAGAAAAACGTCCGAGTTACGGGCGGCCATATCTTGTGTATTATCTGTGATTTTCTCATCGTGAAAATTTACTAGCGACGGAGGGTTGATCATCACATCGACGCCTACGTGCTGATCCAAGGGGGTCATTATTTTCGTTTGTGTATTTTCGTACACAGGTGAAAATTATCTTGAAGGTTGCGAGAAGGAACAAGGGGGCGAACTGTTGATCAAGCATCGCCGTGAAAGATCGGGCCATCTACACGCGCGAATTAGCATCTCGCTAGTCCGTGCCTCATCAAGTGGTATTCAGAGCTAAGGTTAGTCACGGCGATTCAATTTGCAATATCGTCTGCGGAGGCGAGCATCAACATGTTGAGCAGGAACATATTGATGGAGGAGGAAGGCATTGGTGAGGTCATTCTTTTTCACACTCGTTGCGTTGTGAACGAACGATGTGTCAATCTGACAATCGATGAGAGTACTGCGATCAATATGGTGAGCATCGAGGTGGTGGAAAAATTGCGGCTGAAGATGTCACCTCTTGAAAGACCATACACGTTGAAGTGGTTCGAAGGTGAAATCCAAATTACACACCAGATTTTGTTAATTTTTACTTTGGGGAAATATTGTTGTGCGGAATTTTTTCACGTTTGTCCTGTGCCCATGGTGTCGTGTCATCTACTACTTGGAAACCAATGGTGCAAACGTGTTGGGGCTGTTCGGAATTCTAAGAAAAATAGTTACTCTGTATCATGGAAGGGCCAACAAATCTGTTTTATTCCCATGCCATCAGATGTGTTCAGCGCAGACTAGAAAAACCGTTTGCTAAAAAGAAGAGAGCAACAGGAAGAAAGAAAGAAAGAAGTCGATGCACCGACTGAGGGGCTGAATCTTTTGGTACGGAAGATACAAGACGATGATGCAAAAGGCCAAAGATGGAGTGTTTTTAAGACACAATGCAAGATCAAGGACCGTGCATGTAAGATGATAATTGATGGTGGCAGTTTTACCAACGCCATTAGCAAAGACCTTGTACAAGAATTGGGTATGTCTATGTGGCGACACCCTCAACCACACCACGTGGAGTGGCTATATAACTCTGGGAAATTAATAATTATGCACAAGGTACGTGTGACATTTGCTGTTGGAGATTATGTTGACAAGGTGGATTGTGATGCTGTGCCGATGGATGTGTGCCAGTTGCTATTAGGAAGACCATGGCAGTTTGATCATGATGCGGTCCATGCTGGAAGATCCAACACATACACGCTCATGCATGATGGAAGGAAATATGTGCTGAAACCAATGGGAGACAACGCAATAACCATAGAGATGCAAGTTCTTGAGAGGAAGGCTGTACCAAAAATAGACTCGAAGCCAAGGACGGTTTCGCTTGAAGGAAGGGAGGATGATACACACGTGGAACCATCGATTGTTGATGTTAAAGATGTTGAGCCCGTTAAGAAATCAAGTCATGGAAAAGTCGTGGTAAATAATATTGTGCATGTGGCTGAGTTTCATCAAGGAAAAGATGGTGTTTTACGTCAACTTTGTGGACCTAGAATTGCTCCTGTATTTGAAATGCATAAAGTGCGTGTATACAATCAAAGGCCGGATGCCGATCAGGAACCAGAACCAGAAGAGATACAACCCACGTTTAGAACTCCACCCGGATGGGTCAAGATCGGTGCAATTTTAATTGCCATCAAACAAGGAGTGCATGACCACATGCAATCTAAAAAGAGGCATGCATGCGTGCATGATTGGTAATTAGAATATTTTATTAGAAGGTTTCTTGGATAGTAGCTCCCGCTTAATTAGTTAGTTAGGATCTTTATTTTCTTTCGTAGTCAAGTCATGTACGACTTGTTCGGCAACATCTAGCGTTAGATATTTTTCTTGCGGAAGGGTCACGGGACTTGGTTATTTAATCGTCAGGCTACGGCCGTTGTAGGGAGATTAGTTTTGAGTTTTATTTTGAGTATGAGATATACAGAAAAACGTCCGAGTTACGGGCGGCCATATCTTGTGTATTATCTGTGATTTTCCCATCGTGGAAATTTACTAGCGACGGAGGGTTGATCATCACATCGACGCCTACGTGTTGATCCAAGGGGGTCATTATTTTCGTTTGTGTATTTTCGTACACAGGTGAAAATTATCTTGAAGGTTGCGAGAAGGAACAAGGGGGCGAACTGTTGATTAAGCGTCGCCGTGAAAGATCGGGCCATCTACACGCGCGAATTAGCATCTCGCTAGTCCGTGCCTCATCACGCGTGCTCTGCTGCTCCCCCCTCCTCCCCCTACTTATAGCCTCATGGGTTGCGAAGCCGAGGGGCGGTTGTGGGATTTACTGCGCCACGACCCCACGCCCCCCCCCCCCATGTTTATCGCACGGAGTTACTGCGTGCAGTAACTCCGTGGGAACCGCAACCATCCGCCACGGCCGCAGCGGATCCGCTCGCGCGCCGAGGCACGGTAGTGGCGGGCCCCGCCCGTAGACCTGTCCCGTCACGTGCGTGGGCAGGCAGACTGGCCTGGCTGCGCGCTGCCACGTGACAGGCCCGAATCGGGCGGCGGCCTGGAAGCTTAGCAAGCACACTACTTGGTTCCCGCCGGGGCGTTCGAAATATTCGACGAGTCAGAGTTGGGCGAGTCCGACTCCTTCTAGTCGGCCCGGCGGAAGTCAGACAAGATTCGAGTCTCGGGCTCCCGTAGAGAGAAACTGCTGAGGCTCCTTGGCTGATCGTCCGCGGCGCCTCACCAGCTTTGGGGACTACTGTCGGAGTAATGGGCGATGGGTCTCACCGGTCAGCGAGGATCCAGAAGACGGCGAGAGCGCCACCAGTCGGACCCGTTGGGAGTCGGCCTCCAGGAGTCGGCCCACCCCTCCCACGGGTTCCACGCACCATTAACTAGACGAGATGGGGAGTGGCTATAGTAACCGCCCGCCAGGCGGCGGAGCTGTAGCCACGACCCCGTGACCAAGCCTGCGTCATTAGAGGCACGGCTACAGTAATCAGCCGCCAGCAAGACCCGCCTGCGGCGGGCACGGCCTGTCAGCTCTGTACCGGACCAGACGGCAGGGCCCACCAGTCGACAGGCCCCGGCAGTCAGCGAAGAAGATGGCGGCCCAAGAGACTGACGGCTGGGCCCTGCGCCTAGCCGGATTACCGTTGTACCCCTAGGGGGTAGGCCTATATAAACCCCCCGGGGCACCCATGCAAAGGGTTCGAATCCAGGAGCACTAGACCAAACCATATTGGAAGGAGAGAGCTAACCTTGCCTTCTCCTACCTCCAGGAAACAGCTCGAGGAGCAACCTTGTACTCACTTTGCCATAATGACCATGCGGAGACCCCGCAGAGCAGCAGTAGGGGTGTTATCTCCATGGAGAGCCCTGAAGCTGGGTAAGATTCGTCGGCGTACATGTCTACGCCTCATCCCGCTTCCAGGCACCGGCGACGTTCTACTCGCTCCCACCATGACAAGCCATCCTTTGGCATATGTCACACCCAACCCCCGACAATTTATAACAGGCATGCATTTTTTTTGTTTGCGCAACCTTGTTATGTTAGTTGCCAAGTTTGCAGTAAATAGTTGGCAAGAACATGACTTTTTTAGTACAAAGTTTCTCTGACTTTTCCCTCTGTTTGTTCCAATGATCTGCAGGTTTTCTGTTGGCAAGCAGCTGATCTAGATTTTTCTGCACATAATTTGGACATAATTTGATGCCACAATTGAGATGGTGAAATCCAGGTGAAAGAAGAAAGAAGAATTGAATGACAGATTATAGATATATGTTTTTCATCACTGTTTATGTTTCTAATTCTAGTATATTGAACATATTTCTTACCATGTAGTTTTGCAGTAGGTTTGCACCAGAATATATGTGTGGGACAAGATTATATGTGTGACTAATTTAATATTTGGTTTGTGGTTTCGTTTGCTATGTACAAAAGTTTCTTGTGTTTTTGCTGTCGTACTACAAAATTTTGGTTTTGGCTAGAATAGATGTCTAAGTTGGCCAGGATGCATTTTTTCAGTTGGCCAGCATGCATGTTCAGTTGGCTATAATAATTGTTCTATTTGGCAAGGATACATATTCAGTTGGCCAGCATGCATGTTCAGTTGGCCAGGATGCATGTTTTTATTGCACATATACTCCAGGTTTTCTATAGTGTTCACTCAAAATACATGTTCGGGATACATGTTCAGTTTTGCCTAGCATGCATGCTGAGTTGACAGAATACAGACTCAGTTGGTTGGGATGCATGTTCAGTTGCACACTTATGCATTTTCCGTTGACTGCAATGCATGTTTAGGTTTTTGGCTAGAACCATGTTTCAGTTGGCCACTGAACTTTCTTTAGTTGGCTTCTTTAACACATCTAGGTGGGGGAAACTTGGCTGGCATGCATGTTAGAAAAATGTTTAGTAAAGTTGGTCCCAAACCATGTTTGGTGTGCAACTAAACCTAATGACTTGTGTTTAGTTGCACAAACCAGGAAATCGTAGGCCTCTATCCATGATTACTTGCACAACAATTCGTGGTATTTCTTTTCAGTTGCAGATATGACACTCATGGGGGGAGGGTGGTGTTATTGGAGGGGTTATTTGTCAGGTCCAACTCTTTTTGAAGCAGCTTCTCCATGGATTTCTGCTAGATCCATGGAGGAAGGGGGGAAGCAGCTTCTACAGGGGTTGACATATGCAGTAGAAGAAGGGGGGAAGTGAAGAGGGGCAGAGGGAGGGAAATTACCTGCCCGGATGTTGCTGCCTGGTATGGATCTGACCACCCTGCCCTTAGATCTTTTCTGAAGCAAGTTCTTCTTCTATTTTGGGGCTGCAATGGCTGCTATGTAGGAGGAGGAAGAAGGGCCTTGGATCCCTTCTTTCATGGAGAGGAAGAAGTAACCGTGGTGGCCTAGGGGCGAGCGGGTGTGGGAGGGCTGGGTAGGTACAGCTGGCCATATGGGGGAGGACTTTTCTTCTTGTTCTGTTTGCGCATACCGCGAGCAGCCGCTCGATCGTGCGGGTTATAGTGCTCACTTTCCTTTTCTGGAGCGCGGGACAGCGGAGGGACAGGTACATACCTTTTCAGGCCGGCCGCTCCATCACACTAGTGGACAGCCGGCCGCCCACTAGACGCGTACAAAATTAAGTGCCGGGTACTCTTGTTAGTGCTCCTGTGCTACGTGCGTAGCACATCGATCATTCCGTGAGAGAATCAGAGGAGGGATGGCATTGGCAAGTGACGTCTTGTCCGGTCGGACACACATAATCATAGGCTCATAGCCAGCACTGCACCTCCTCGATCGTCCGTCCGTCAGGTCCCGTCGGCTTTATTTTGCTTTTCTGGCCGAGCCCCGCGAACCGAAACTCTGAAAGAAAGAAAGAAACTAGCCGGCGAAAAAGCAAAGGGCGTGGTGCACGCACCGTCAGCTCGGCTGTGTAGCGGTCACAACGGGGTATACGTACGTATGATCGAGGAGGTGCATGTGTCGCCTCTCTGCTTGAGCCTCTCGCGCGCGCTGTGGATGACGCATGCGCCTCACCTGTGGCTGTGGGCAATGGCGGTGGCAGACCGAGATCTCACGGGTGAGCCAAGGTCAACAGGTCACGCGCGGAGGCGGAGCGGACGGGCCCGACCGGCGGGCGCTAGAAATCAGTGAGTGCGGCGGTGGGTCAGGTGCGGCAGGGCTCTGTGAGGGGCGTGGCCGGACAGTTGCATGTGCTCGGCACTGGCAGGCACCGGCCGCGGCGGGAGCGGCGAGGCTCGCAGCCCCACCCATAGACGCTGTTATGTTACGCTCCAAATTCAGATATAACGAGAAAGACTAACTTCTGACGAGCGAGCGGAGCGAGGCCCTTTGCCGGTTGGCTTGGGCCGATCAGTATTGACCTAGATCATCTGTGTTATATATACCTCTTGTAAGCCGTCGCACGGGATAGTTGATCAGTTGTAAATTCCTAGCGTTTGTAACACTAGTAGAAAAAGGGGCCATTTGTCCCGGTTCAAAAGGGCCATTTGTCC
Organism: Aegilops umbellulata; assembly: GCA_032464435.1. NCBI lineage: Eukaryota > Viridiplantae > Streptophyta > Magnoliopsida > Poales > Poaceae > Aegilops > Aegilops umbellulata. Next base: position 267,483,051 of record CP136059.1, on the reverse strand, counting down.
CAGTTTTTGAACCGGGACTAAAGTGTCGTTACTAATGCCCTAGGCCTTTAGTCTCGGTTCTTACATGAACTGGGACAGATGGGCCTCCACGTGGCCGGTGCGGCGAGCCCAAGCAGGAGGCCCTTTGGTCCCGGTTGGTGGCACCAACCGGGACCATTAGGCGTACACGCGTCAGCAGCTGGCAGGAGCTGAGGTTTTTTTTAAAGGGCTGGTTTAGGGATTTGGTGGGGTTAGTTTAGGTGTTTCATATATTGTGTTATCTAGCTAATTAATAGAGAGAAGTGTCCTCTCTTATCTCCGTGCTTGGTCGACGTACGCTACGTATTATATGCATAGAGAGAACTTGACACGCTAGCTAGTAAGCAAATGAAGGAAACAGAAGATCGTCATGAACATATGCATACAGAGAGAAGTGATATCGACCACCTCTCCTTCTCCGAGAGATTGGTCGAACAAAAAGTTCTCGTATATCTATCCGACGCTACTAGCTACATATATACAATATAATTATCTTTTACAATATAATCTCCTAATTATATATGAACTCAGGGTCCACATGGTATTCTCCGTCTTTAGCGATCACGTGATCAAAAAAGAATGCCGCCAATTCCTCTTGAATTGCTCGCATACGATCTGGTGGTAGGAGTTCATCCTGCATTTGAAACATCTAATTTGAAAAAATGAAACTCAACCCAAATGATGGTAATAAAATAAAATTGTGATTATTATTATTTACACACTTCATATTGTTTGTCAGAGTAGCCCCGCTCACAGGTCGTGTGGCGAATGGACTCGCAAATGTAGTATCCACAGTAATTATTCCTGGCTTCCTGCCACAGTTGGGGAACGTAGTAATTTCAAAAAAAATCCTACGCACGCGCAAGATAATGGTGATGCATAGCAATGAGAGGGGAGAGTGTGTCCACGTACCCTCGTAGATCGAGAGCGGAAGCATTAGCACAACGCGGTTGATTTAGTCGTACGTCTTCACGATCTGACCGATCAAGTACCGAACGCACGGCACCTCCGAGTTCAGCACACGTTCAGCCCGATGACGTCCCTCGAACTCCGATCCAGACGAGTGCTGAGGGAGAGTTTCGTCAGCACGACGGCGTGATGACGATGATGATGTTCTACCGATGCAGGGCTTCGCCTAAGCACCGCTACAGTATTATCGAGGTGGACTATGGTGGAGGGGGGCACCGCACACGACCAAAAGATCAAACGATCAATTGTTGTGTATCTAGGGTGCCCCCCCCCCCGCCCCCGTATATAAAGGAGCAAGGGGGGAGGTGCGGCCGACCTAGAGGGGCGCGCCAGGAGGAGTCCTCTTTCCTTGTTGGATTAGGACTTGGGGGCAGAGGAGGGAGAGAGGAAGGAAGGGGGGGCGCCGCCCCCTCTCCTTGTCCTATTCGGACTAGGGGGAGGGGCGCATGGCCCAACCCTGGCCGCCTCTCCTCTTCTCCGCAAAGGCCCACTAAGGCCCATTAACCCCCGGGGGGTTCCGGTAACCCGTCCGGTACTCCGGTAAAATCCCGATTTCACGTGGAACAGTTCTGATATCCAACCATAGGCTTCCAATATATCAATCTTCATGTCTCCACCATTTCGAGACTCCTCGTCATGTCCGTGATCACATCCAGGACTCCGAACAACCTTCGGTACATCAAAACATATAAACTCATAATATAATTGTCATCGAAACGTTAAGCGTGCAGACCCTACGGGTTCGAGAACTATGTAGACATGACCGAGACATGTCTCCGGTCAATAACCAATAGCGGAACCTGGATGCTCATATTGGCTCCCACATATTCTATGAAGATCTTTATCGGTCAGACCGCATAACAACATACGTTGTTCCCTTTGTCATCGGTATGTTACTTTCCCGAGATTCGATCGTCGGCATCTCAATACCTAGTTCAATCTCGTTACCGGCGAGTCTCTTTACTCGTTCCATAATACATCATCCCACAACTAACTCATTAGTTGCAATGCTTGCAAGGCTTAAGTGATATTCATTACTGAGAGGGCCCAGAGATACCTCTCCAACAATCGGAGTGACAAATCCTAATCCTGAAATACGCCAACCCAACAAGTACCTTCGGAGACACCTGTAGAGCACCTTTATAATCACCCTGTTACGTTGTGACGTTTGGCAGCACACAAAGTGTTCCTCCGGTAAACGGGAGTTGCATAATCTCACAGTCATAGGAACATGTATAAGTCATGAAGAAAGCAATAGAAACATACTAAACGATCGTGTGCTGAGCTAACGGAATGGGTCATGTCAATCACATCACTCTCCTAATGATGTGATCCCGTTAATCAAATGAAAACTCATGTCTATGGCTAGGAAACATAACCATCTTTGATCAACGAGTTAGTCAAGTAGAGGCATACAAGTGACACTATGTTTGTCTATGTATTCACACATGTATTATGTTTCCGCTTAATACAATTCTAGCATGAATAATAAACATTTATCATGATATAAGGAAATAAATAATAACTTTATTATTGCCTCTAGGGCATATTTCCTTCAGTCTCCCACTTGCACTAGAGTCAATAATCTAGATTACATAGTAATGATCCTCACACCCATGGAGTCTTGGTGTTGATCATGTTTTGCTCGTGGAAGAGGCCTAGTCATTGGGTCTGCAACATTCAGATCTGTATGTATCTTGCAAATTTCTATGTCTCCCACCTGGACTAGATCCCGGATGGAATTGAAGCATCTCTTGATGTTCTTGGTTCTCTTGTGAAATCTGGATTCCTTCGCCAAAGCAATTGCACCAGTATTGTCACAAAAGATTTTCATCGGACCCGATGCACTAGGTATGACACCTAGATCGGATATGAACTCCTTCATCCATACTCCTTCATTTGCTGCTTCCGAAGCAGCTATGTACTCCGCTTCACACGTAGATCCCGCCGCGACGCTTTGTTTAGAACTGCACCAACTGACAGCTCCATCGTTCAATGTAAACACGTATCCGGTTTGCGATTTAGAATCATCTGGATCAGTGTCAAAGCTTGCATCAACGTAACCATTTACGATGAGATCTTTGTCACCTCCATAAACGAGAAACATATCCTTAGTCCTTCTCAGGTATTTCAGGATGTTCTGAACCGCTGTCCAGTGATCCACTCCTGGATTACTTTGGTACCTCCCTGCTAAAATTATAGCAAGGCGCACATCAGGTCTGGTACACAACATTGCATACATGATAGAGCCTATGGCTGAAGCATTGGGAACATCTTTCATATTCTCTCTATCTTCTGCAGTGGTCGGGCATTGAGTCTTACTCAACTTCACACCTTGTAACACAGGCAAGAACCCTTTCTTTGCTTGATCCATTTTGAACTTCTTCAAAACTTTGTCAAGGTATGTTCTTTGTGAAAGTCCAATTAAGCATCTTGATCTATCTCTATAGATCTTGATAGCCAATATATAAGCAGCTTCACCGAGGTCCTTCATTGAAAACTCTTATTCAAGTATCCCTTTATGCTATCCAGAAATTCTATATCATTTCCAATCAGCAATATGTCATCCACATATAATATCAGAAATGTACAGAGCTCCCACTCACTTTCTTGTAAATATAGGCTTCTCCAAAAGTCTGTACAAAACCAAATGCTTTGATAACACTATCAAAGCGTTTATTCCAACTCCGAGAGGCTTGCACCAGTCCATAAATGGATCGCTGGAGTTTGCACACTTTGTTAGCTCCCTTTGGATCGACAAAACCTTCCGGTTGCATCATATATAACTCTTCTTCCAGAAATCCATTCAGGAATGCAGTTTTGACATCCATCTGCCATATTTCATAATCATAAAATGCGGCAATTACTAAAATGATTCGGACAGACTTAAGCATCGCTACGGGTGAGAAGGTCTCATCGTAGTCAATCCCTTGAACTTGTCGAAAACCTTTCGCAACAAGTCGAGCTTTGTAGACAGTAACATTACCGCCAGCGTCGGTCTTCTTCTTGAAGATCCATTTATTCTCAATTGCTTGCTGATCATCGGGCAAGTCAACCAAAGTCCACACTTTGTTCTCATACATGGATCCCATCTCAGATTTCATGGCCTCAAGCCATTTTGCAGAATCTGGGCTCACCATCGCTTCTTCATAGTTTGTAGGTTCATCATGGTCTAGTAACATGACTTCCAGAACAGGATTACCATACCACTCTGGTGCGGATCTTACTCTGGTTGATCTACGAGGTTCATTAATAACTTGATCTGAAGTTTCATGATCAACATCATTAACTTCCTCGCTAGTTGGTATAGACGTCACAGGAACCGGTTTCTGTGATGAACTACTTTCCAATAAGGGAGCAGGTACATTTACCTCATCAAGTTCCACTTTCCGCCCACTCACTTCTTTCGAGAGAAACTCCTTCTCTAGAAAGGATCCATTCTTAGCAACAAATGTCTTGCCTTCGGATCAAAGATAGAAGGTGTACCCAACAGTCTCCTTTGGGTATCCTATGAAGACACATTTTTTCCGATTTGGGTTCGAGCTTATCAGGTTGAAGCTTTTTCACATAAGCATCGCAGCCCCAAACTTTAAGAAACGACAACTTTGGTTTCTTGCCAAACCACAGTTCATAAGGCGTCATCTCAACGGATTTTGATGGTGCCCTATTTAACGTGAATGCGACCGTCTCTAAAGCATAACCCCAAAACGATAGCGGTAAATTAGTAAGAGACATCATAGATTGCACCATATCCAGTAAAGTACGATTACGACGTTCGGACACACCATTACGCTATGGTATTCCGGGTGGCGTGAGTTGCGAAACTATTCCGCATTGTTTCAAATGTAGACCAAACTCGTAACTCAAATATTCTCCTCCACGATCAGATCGTAGAAACTTTATTTTCTTGTTACGATGATTTTCAACTTCACTCTGAAATTCTTTGAACTTTTCAAATGTTTCAGACTTATGTTTCATTAAGTAGACATACCCATATCTGCTTAAATCATCTGTGAAGGTGAGAAAATAACGATATCCGCCACGAGCCTCAACATTCATCAGACCACATACATCTGTATGCAGGATTTCCAACAAATTTGTTGCTCTCTCCATAGTACCGGAGAACGGCGTTTTAGTCATCTTGCCCATAAGGCACGGTTCACAAGTACCAAGTGATTCATAATCAAGTAGTTCCAAAAGTCCATCAGCATGGAGTTTCTTCATGCGCTTTACACCGATATGACCTAAACGGCAGTGCCACAAATAAGTTGCACTATCATTATCAACTCCGCATCTTTTGGTTTCAATATTATGAATATGTGTATCACTACGATCGAGATCCAATGAACTATTTTCATTGGGTGTGTATGTCCATAAAAGGTTCTATTCATGTAAACAGAACAATAATTGTTCTCTAACTTAAATGAATAATCGTATTGCAATAAACATGATCAAATCATATTTATGCTCAACGCAAACACCAAATAACACTTATTTAGGTTCATCACTAATCCCGAAAGTATAGGGAGTGTGCGATGATGATCATATCAATCTTGGAACTACTTCCAACTTTCATCGTCACTTCACCCTTAACTAGTCTTTGTTCATTCTGCAACTCCCGTTTCGAGTTACTACTCTTAGCAACTGAACCAGTATCAAATACCGAGGGGTTGCTATGAACACTAGTAAAATACATATCAATAATCTGTATATCAAACATACCTTTGTTCACTTCGCCATCCTTCTTATCCGCCAAATACTTGGGGCAGTTCCGCTTCCAGTGACCAGTCCCTTTGCAGTAAACGCACTCAGTCTCAGGCTTAGGTCCAGACTTGGGCTTCTTCACTTGAGCAGCAACTTGCTTGCCGTTCTTCTTGAAGTTCCCCTTCTTCCCTTTGCCCTTTACTTGAAACTAGTGATCTTGTCAACCATCAACGCTTGATGCTCTTTCTTGATTTCTACCTCCATCGATTTCATCATTATGAAGAAGTTCGGGAGTCGTTTTCGTCATCCCTTGCATACTATAGTTCATCACGAAGTTCTACTAACTTGGTGATGGTTACTAGAGAATTCTGTCAATCACTATCTTATCTGGAAGATTAACTCCCACTTGATTCAAGCGATTGTAGTACCCAGACAATCTGAGCACATGCTCACTAGTTGAGCGATTCTCCTCCATCTTTTAGCTATAGAACTTGTTGGAGACTTCATATCCCTCAACTCGGGTAGTTGCTTGAAATATTAACTTCAACTACTGGAACATCTCATATGGTCCATGACGTTCAAAACGTCTTTGAAGTCCCGATTCTAAGCCGTTAAGCATGGTGCACTAAACTATCAAGTAGTCATCATATTGAGCTAGCCAAACGTTCATAACGTCTGCATCTGCTCCTGCAATAGGTCTGTCACCTAGCGGTGCATTAAGGACATAATTCTTCTGTGCAGCAATGAGGATAAACCTCAGATCACGGATCCAATCCGCATCATTGCTACTAATATTTTTCAACACAATTTTCTCTAGGAACATATCAAAATAAACATAGGGAAGCAACAACGCGAGCTATTGATCTACAACATAGATATGCTAATACTACTAGGACTAAGTTCATGATAAATTAAAGTTCAATTAATCATATTACTTTAAGAACTCCCACTTAGATAGACATCCCTCTAATCCTCTAAGTGATCACGTGATCCAAATCAAACTAAACCATAACCGATCATCACGTGAAATGGATTAGTTTTCAATGGTGAACATCATCATGTTGATCATATCTACTATATGATTCACGCTCGACCTTTCGATCTCCGTGTTCCGAGGTCATATCTTATATGCATAGCTCGTCAAGTATAACCTGAGTATTCCGCGTGTGCAACTGTTTTGCACCCGTTGTATTTGAACGTAGAGCCTATCACACCCGATCATCACGTGGTGTCTCAGCACGAAGAACTTTCGCAACGGTGCATACTCAGGGAGAACACTTCTTGATAATTAGTGAGAGATCATCTTATAATGCTACCGTCAATCAAAGCAAGATAAGATGCATAAAAAGATAAACATCACATGTAATCAATATAAGTGATATGATATGGCCATCATCATCTTGTGCTTGTGATCTCCATCTCCGCAGCACCGTCATGATCACCATTGTCACCGGCGCGACACCTTGATCTCCATCGTAGCATCATTGTCGTCTCGCCAATCTTATGCTTCTACGACTATCGCTACCGCTTAGTGATAAAGTAAAGCATTACAGGGCGATTGCATTGCATACAATAAAGCGACAACCATACGGCTCCTGCCGGTTGCCGATAACTCGGTTACAAAACATGATCATCTCATACAATAAAATTTAGCATCATGTCTTGACCATATCACATCACAACATGCCCTGCAAAAACAAGTTAGACGTCCTCTACTTTGTTTGTTGCAAATTTTACGTGGCTGCTACGGGCTTAAGCAAGAACCAATCTCACCTACGCATCAAAACCACAATGATAGTTTGTCAAATAGACTCCGTTTTAACCTTCTCAAGGACCGGGCGTAGCCATACTCGGTTCAACTAAAGTTGGTGAGACAGTCTCCCGCAAGCCATCTGTGTGCAAAGCACGTCGAGGGAACCGGTCTCGCGTAAGCATACGCGTAAGGTTGGTCCGGGTCGTCTCATCCAACAATACCGCTGACCCAAAGTATGACATGCTGGTAGGCAGTATGACTTGTATCGTCCACAACTCACTTGTGTTCTACTCGTGCAAATAACATCAAACCATAAAAACCTAGGCTCGGATACCACTGTTGGGGAACGTAGTAATTTCAAAATTTTCCTACGCACACGCAAGATCATGGTGATGCATAGCAATGAGAGGGTAGAGTGTTGTCTACGTACCCTCGTAGACCGAAAGCGGAAGTGTTATATCAACGCGGTTGATGTAGTCGTACGTCTTCACGATCCGACCGATCCAAGCACCGTTACTCCGGCACCTCTGAGTTCTTGGCACACGTTCAGCTCGATGACACTCCCCGGGCTCCGATCCAGTAAAGCTTCGGGGAGGAGTTCCGTCAGCACAACGGCGTGGTGACGATCTTGATGTTCAACTGTCGCAGGGCTTCGCCTAAGCACCGCTACAATATGACCGAGGTGGAATATGGTGGAGGGGGCACCGCACACGGCTAAGGAACGATCACGAAGATCAACTTGTGTGTCCATGGGGTGCCCCCTGCCCCCGTATATAAAGGAGCAAGGGAGGGAGGAGGCGGGCCCTAGGTTTGGGCGCGCCAGGGGAGTCCTACTCCCACCGGGAGTAGGATTCCACCTTTCCTAGTCCAACTAGGTCAAGGAGGGAAAGAGGGGAAGAGGGGAAGGAAGGGAGAGAGGGGCCGCGCCCCAAACCCCTTGTCCAAGTCGAACTGGGCTTGGGAGGGGCGCGCGCCACCTCCTGGTCCTTCCCACTAAGGCCCATCAAGGCCCATTGCTTCTTCCTCGTATTCCCGTAACTCCCCGGTACCTCCGAAAATACCCGAACCACTCAGAACCCTTCCGATGTCCGAATATAGTCGTCCAATATATCGGTCTTTACGTCTCGACCATTTCGAGACTCCTCGTCATGTCCCCGATCTCATCCGGGACTCCAAACTCCTTCAGTACATCAAAACTCATAAACTCATAATAACTGTCATCGTAACCTTAAGCGTGCGGACCCTACGGTTCGAGAACAATGTAGACATGACCGAGACACATATCCGGTCAATAAACAATAGCGGGACCTGGATGCCCATATTGGCTCCTACATATTCTACGAAGATCTTTATCGGTCAGACCGCATAACAACATACGTTGTTCCCTTTGTCCATCGGTATGTTACTTGCCCGAGATTCGATCGTCGGTATCCAATACCTAGTTCAATCTCGTTACCGGCAAGTCTCTTTACTCGTTCCGTAATACATCATCCCGCAACTAACTCATCGCTTAAGTAGGATTCAGGGGAGTCCTACTCCCACCGGGAGTAGGATTCCACCTTTCCTAGTCCAACTAGGTCAAGGAGGGAAAGAGGGGAAGAGGGGAAGGAAGGGAGAGAGGGGCCGCGCCCCAAACCCCTTGTCCAATTCGGACTGGGCTTGGGAGGGGCGCGCGCCACCTCCTGGTCCTTCCCACTAAGGCCCATCAAGGCCCATTGCTTCTTCCTCGTATTCCCGTAACTCCCCGGTACCTCCGAAAATACCCGAACCACTCAGAACCCTTCCGATGTCCGAATATAGTCGTCCAATATATCGGTCTTTACGTCTCGACCATTTCGAGACTCCTCGTCATGTCCCCGATCTCATCCGGGACTCCGAACTCCTTCGGTACATCAAAACTCATAAACTCATAATAACTGTCATCGTAACCTTAAGCGTGCGGACCCTACGGTTCGAGAACAATGTAGACATGACCGAGACACATATCCGGTCAATAAACAATAGCGGGACCTGGATGCCCATATTGGTTCCTACATATTCTACGAAGATCTTTATCGGTCAGACCGCATAACAACATACGTTGTTCCCTTTGTCCATCGGTATGTTACTTGCCCGAGATTCGATCGTCGGTATCCAATACCTAGTTCAATCTCGTTACCGGCAAGTCTCTTTACTCATTCCGTAATACATCATCCCGCAACTAACTCATCGCTTAAGTAGGATTCAGGGGAGTCCTACTCCCACCGGGAGTAGGATTCCACCTTTCCTAGTCCAACTAGGTCAAGGAGGGAAAGAGGGGAAGAGGGGAAGGAAGGGAGAGAGGGGCCGCGCCCCAAACCCCTTGTCCAATTCGGACTGGGCTTGGGAGGGGCGCGCGCCACCTCCTGGTCCTTCCCACTAAGGCCCATCAAGGCCCATTGCTTCTTCCTCGTATTCCCGTAACTCCCCGGTACCTCCGAAAATACCCGAACCACTCAGAACCCTTCCGATGTCCGAATATAGTCGTCCAATATATCGATCTTTACGTCTCGACCATTTCGAGACTCCTCGTCATGTCCCCGATCTCATCCGGGACTCCGAACTCCTTCGGTACATCAAAACTCATAAACTCATAATAATTGTCATCGTAACCTTAACCGTGCGGACCCTACGGTTCGAGAACAATGTAGACATGACCGAGACACATCTCCGGTCAATAAACAATAGCGGGACCTGGATGCCCATATTGGCTCCTACATATTCTACGAAGATCTTTATCGGTCAGACCGCATAACAACATACGTTGTTCCCTTTGTCCATCGGTATGTTACTTGCCCGAGATTCGATCGTCGGTATCCAATACCTAGTTCAATCTCGTTACCGGCAAGTCTCTTTACTCGTTCCGTAATACATCATCCCGCAACTAACTCATTAGTTGCAATGCTTGCAAGGCTTAAGTGATGTGCATTACCGAGAGGGCCCAGAGATACCTCTCCCACAATTGGAGTGACAAATCCTAATCTCGAAATACGCCAACCCAACATCTACCTTTGGTGACACCTGTAGTACTCCTTTATAATCACCCAGTTACGTTGTGACGTTTGGTAGCACCCAAAGTGTTCCTCCGACAAATGGGAGTTGCATAATCTCATAGTCAAAGGAACATGTATAAGTCATGGATAAAAGCAACAGCAACATACTAAACGATCGGGTGCTATGCTAATGGAATGGGTCATGTCAATCAGATCATTCAACTAATGATGTGACCTTGTTAATCAAATGACAACTCATTTGTCCATGGTTAGGAAACTTAACCATCTTTGATTAACAAGCTAGTCAAGTAGAGGCATACTAGTCACACTCTGTTTGTCTATGTATCCACACATGTATTATGTTTCCAGTTAATACAATTCTAGCATGAATAATAAACATTTATCATGATATGTAAGGAAATAAATAATAACTTTATTATTGCCTCTAGGGCATATTTCCTTCAGATTGTACATGACATGTAGACTTACCAAGAAGCTACTTATTTTAGTCTATTTTATAATCTGATAGAGAACAAGATGATGTGTTGGCGATGCTTTGTTTTTAGAAATAATACCAATTATCACAGGGCAGATGGTGTTGTGGTGCTGTTAATGTGCAAATTAGTCTGTAACATGCATTTCCTGGTGATTCAATCTTATTTTACTGTTGGAAGTTGCATTAGCAAAATAGTATATCTCCAAATTCTGTTGATTAGTATTGCAGTGCAGAATCTGGTTAAATAGTTAAACTAAAGTTTGTAATGTTGTGCCGATGGCATTTCAGCGTTCTCTTTGGCTCCGTATGTATGTATTGTATAACAGTTCACCATTTTTAATTTTCCTTGATGGTCCCTTTCGTGTTTACCCGGGCCATGTACGTCACCTATGTTTGATGTGTGACTTTGCCATCTTGTTGCAGGTGCTGCTCAATCCGCCAGTCGCATCTAATTATGCATTGGACAGCTCAACAGTTTGATTATGAGTCTATTCTGGTGCACATCCGGTCGATGATTTCTAAGGATATACAAATATTCTAATATTTGTAGAGGGCTAACGAAAAGACTCATGCTTCAAGTGCCAAGAATATCATTTCTTGCAAGATAAGGTTAGTGCCTTCTAATATTTATTCTTTTGGAAGTCAGTGCCTTCTTAAGGTGATATTTTTAGAAGTTGGATTCATCAATTTCTGTAGCATGTGTTGTCCCTTTATACAATTTTTTGTCTGTTTTCTCTTTATCATGATGTCCTGGAAATGAACTCATGTGCTACGTTGTCTGTATTACTTTGTTATTTTAGTGAATTTGTTACTCCATTCGGGGATTTTAATGTAAAAACACATGCGTAGAGCTTGGAGAGCAGAGCACTCGAGTGCGATGGGTTGATTGATTCTATAGTAGGTTTTGTTTGTACACCTAAGATGTATAAGAGCAGGTTCCTATTCTAGCCCTGTGTAATATTCATGCATGGAGAAATACCCCATAATACATGGATAAAAAGAAAAGAAATAGCTTAGGATACAGCTAGATATGCCATTCTTTCTTGCAATATGCACTTCAATTTTGGTGCGGCTTAAATGTTCAACACTTTAAACAGTTCAGTAGAGCAGAAAGACTTGCATGGGTTCCTTGAGAAGATTTACATGGAGAAGTGTTGCTTCTATTACAAATGGATGTTTATTCTTTCTTTTATTTCATTAATCGAATACATATGCTAAACGAGGATTTCTACTAATATGAACATTACTTGCTTGATCACATCGTTGGGACCGGCATCCTCGCGCCAAGGCGTGATCCTGATCTCCATGTAAATCTTCCCCTGCTCCCCCGCCGCGTCAAATGCCTCCGCCGCATCCGCTTCCCCAGCGCCCCTCCTCATCAGCGGCGGCCGAGGACAGCGACTGCCAGATCACAGGGGTGGCGGGCCCTAACCGGCCCAGGGGCGTGCCCAGGAAGAGGGATGCCAGAGCGCCGAGCCAGGTCCATGGTGACCGCGTCAAGGCCGTTCCGCCGAGGGGGAGGCTGAGAGCAAGTTGGCCAAGGAGCTCAGGGTGAGATAGCCATACATAGTGCTTTCATCACTGCGTTGCCTTTTTTATCCGACAATGCTTGTGATCCCACTTGATTTTGCAGAGGGAGCTGGAGTGTACCTTGAACCAGATGAATGACTTGGTGCGCATCTTACTAGCCACTTATTGTTATTGGTCCATATACTCCCTGCCCCTGTGCTCTGGCTTCTACTCGCAAGTAAGCTCCTCTTCCTCCTCTACCCCCTCCCCCTCCTCTTCTGTGAGGATCTTTGGTTGGATTTGGGTAATCAGACCGCAGGAGATGAATCCTATTTGGAGATGAAGTGTGTATGCTAGCTTGATTTAGTTTATATATGAACCACATATGCTGGCTTGATGGTGATAAATAGTAACTTAACTGTTGATTTTAGATTGAGAGTAACCAGTAGAGGATTATTCCATTGTGCTTAGTGTTAATTGCCAGCTCTATAGATCAGAACTTGAATTGTTGTTAGTAATCACAGATCATGAGTTCTCTACATTCATCTTTTGATGGTTTGTAAATGAAATAAAACACATGTGTGTTTTAGTTTCTTTTCTTCTCCCCTGGGTTTCCTATGAAACTAGAGGGCTTCATGAATGTTGTGTACATGGTCTACCAATTTTTTCCTAAATAACATATTGAGCTCGATTGCTATTTTATGTGACCTTTGATAGAAGGATCCAATCATTTTTTTATGTGTATATCTTTAGGCTGAAAAATGAATTATATTTCACTGAGTCCTGAGACACGGGTCTTTCCTTTGCCAAGAATTGCTCATGATGGTTGTCATCTCTGTTTTTTATAATTCATAGTTGTGTAGTGCTATTGTATACACACTCCCCAAATTTGTTTAAAGGAAATATGCATGAATTTCTTGATGTCAGTTCACTAAACTCACCTTCCTGATAGTTCCTTTTTTGGTCATTGCAGATATCTATTGTTGCAAAAATGCATGTTAGATTTAGATGTCATATGAATCATTTAATGAATCTTTAATGAGTTGAGATATCTTCTCGAAGAATATCATTTTTTCTTCTCTTCCTGGGCCAGCGTTACACAACTTCTCTTGGAGCAATGAGGAACTTCAACCATTCTTGGCGAAGGAAAATTGAAGACGCTGGTAGATGTATTAGTTAGCGTGGATTTTTATAATCTTTAAAACTCGTGTGGACTGCTATCTAAGTGTCACTAGCCTTCTGTATAAATACTTCACTTTCAGTATTTTGTACTATCTCGCTGCCCTATGCGCTACTGGTCTCTTTCGATATAAATGACATGCTTTAATTGTTATTAACGGCTTTTGATCTGCAGAATGCAAAACTTTCTATGTAAATGACTTGTTGTAATCCTGATCTATTAAATGTTGCTTTTGGTCTATTCTTTTATGTTGTGCTTGATGTGTGTCTTTTGTGGTCTTACAAACATGCTGAACTTTATGTTGCCTTATAATCTCATGCCTTCTATCACAAATGAATATTTCTTCTTTATTTTATTTTTTATCATGTTTGAATTCATACGCTAAACATACGTTCCTACTAACTAAGCACGACATGCTTAACCAAAACGTTGGGACCGGCACCCTCGCGCCATGGCGCGATCCCGATCTAGTAGTAAGTAAACGGGACGACGGCCTGCAAGCTACGCTTGATTCAACCTACTCCCTCTGTCACGGTTTAGAAGGCGCATTTAAAAATTCTCTGGAACCTAGGTGATTATCTATTGGTTGTGAGATGAGCTAAAAAATAGCATTCACACTACGCATGCATATAGAAATAGTATATCGGAGTACTAATTAGCTACTAGAAATAAATGCAATGCGCCCTAAACCTTGTCTATTGTGGAAACGCACGTAAATTTAACTATGTCTTCTAAACTGTAACGGAGGGAGTAGCCGGCTTGATAAGATCTTTTCAGGCGAAACTAACTAACGAACGAACGAACGGATGTCATGAGGAATTAATGGCGTTATCGAGGCAGCGACGAAGTTTCAACGTTGACGACGGAAGGTGTTGAATTTGGACACGGGAAAGTGGTCGAATCGAGCCGGCTGCCGCCGGGGAGCAGTCTGCAGGTGAGTGGTCACCGGTTGTTCGGCAGTTCGATGCAGACGGACTGCCGTTTCGCTCAGATGCTGAATTTCCATCACGAAATGCAACCAAGAACTCGTCACTTTTACTCCATGCTGGTCAGTAGATCGTCGGCAGCACCCCATATGCCGTGCAACTGAACCCTCCCCGTTGACCGAGCGGCAGTGCGGATCGAGGGCCACATCCGGAGATCATAGCAGCAAATCACCCTCAGCCGCCACTTGCATTGCATGTGGTCCGTCCGATTCACCGCAGGCAGGTGTACGTAGTATTGACAAAGAACTCAAGGAATCTATCGCCCTGTTTGGATCATGGGGTTAGAGCTAGTTTGGGTTAGTTGGGGGCTCAAATAGCTCAAAAGTATCCAAACAGAAAGGGTTAGAGTGGGTTAGTTCCATCTAACCCAACTATTCCAATGAAAAGGAGATTATTTGGATTAGAGTGGGTTAGAAAATAACTCTAACTCTAACTGTGTTAGAGTATTCAAACAGGACCTATAATTGCCACCACTGCTCGCTTTGCAACAATCTGAGCCCAGCCCGGCACGCACAGTAGCTATTCAAATGTGCTGATTGATTCCCTGATCGACCGGTCGGCCTGGCGGCCACCTCTCTCTCTCTCTCTCTCTCTCTCTCTCTTGGGATGCTTAAACTAAGCAAGCGCGATTAGCTACCTTAAACTAACCGCGCCTAAAGGTGATGGCCTGTCCGGGCGTCCTTGTCCACGGCGCTGCTGCACTGCACTGCATTGCATGGGGTCGCCGCTCTGCTCTGCTCCGCTGGGGACTACTTGACTGTGTCCAGTGGCGGTGGTCAGTGGTCACACTTGGGGATGTCTTGGTCGAAGCACTTTCCCTGTATCTGTTTCTGGTAACACTGCAGTGGGATCGTTTGTGATCGCTGATCCGTTTTCGCCATCTGATACATCGATTCACGCGCGGGCGCGGATCGAAACCCGCGTCGGATAATCGTGTTAATCAGTCGGCTTCACGGGTTACGGCGCTGTGATCGCGTTCCCCCAATCTGACCTCCGCGCCCCCGATATATGCCGCTCCTGAGCCCTGACCTCCTCACGTGAACCAACGAATGAAACCCGCGTCTTCCGCCGAGCGGCCGCATGCAGAATTCCAACGAGAAAAGAAAAGAGATGCGCTGCCTGTGCTGCTGCTGGCTGGACCATGCGTGCCGTCAGAATTGCCTGGCCTTTTCTTGAAAGGTTCGAAATGTTGCACGGCACAGTGGGGCTTTGCTCTGCCCATCCTCAGAACCAAGCAGTGGTAGAGTTTTCAAACGGTATTGGTTATCCATGAGATCAGAAATTTGGCGACCTGGAACAGTGTCTCTCTCCGAAAGTTGTGCGCTATTTTCTTTAGGAAATATACGCGGATTTCAACCAAGAAAGAATTAAGAATGTGGTCGGCATACGACCTCTAGCACATTTCCAGGGCACAGCAAAAAAGATCTTCCTAGGCACACCAACAAGGCAAACACACTAATCAAATCCTTCTAAATCCCAAAAATTCTCAACTGTGAGTCTCCCTGACCCATCATTTTCAAATGCACCCGTTCCAGCGACCCGAGTACGCAAACGCCCATGCCCATCTGTTCGATCCGCTCATCATATTTTCCTACGTGCGGATCTATTGGTCCAACCATTGGACAGTTATAGAAGATGTGACATGCACCATCGCCGGCATACTTGAGCGGTCCCTAACGACGCCAGTCATGAAATGCAACTGTGAGGGTAGACCCATACTCTCCGGTCCAAGATGGCGAGAAATTCTGCGGGGTCATTTTCGAGGGAGGAAATGGGCTTAGAACGATGGCGTTGAGGGGCTTGGATGGGCAAATAATTTTTGTTCGACGGTGACAGGGTTGGTCCGGTCGGTTCGCCAATCCATGTCTCTCCACGGCCTGCTTCCGATCCGAATCCGCGCACAAATCATGCATGCGCCTTAAGATATTGTACACCACTTAAATCTCGATGAGATCGAGATGCCCTGATCCGCCGTTCCGTCGCATACATTTGCCCCACTTAACGTTGGTTGTCTGAGGTTGACACCCTGCTCTATCTAATTTTCTTATCACCAAAACATCATCAGTCCCGGTCATGGGATGCATCCCAGTTAATTAGCAATAACGCAAGTTGAAGCGTTTGCTTTCTCAATTTTTTTTATTTTTTTTGAAAAGATTGAATCGTTTGCCAGTTAACAGATACTATCACAAGTCGGTTCGCAAAAACACACACACAGATACTACACGTACGACAGATACTACGCGACTACGGGGGAGATTGCCACCAAGACGGGAAATATCTTCTCATTTTCTTGTGTTTGCCTCGTGAAATCTAGACGTGGAGGAAGAATGTTGTGTGTGTTTTGTGGTGCTTGTAGGTTGTAGCCGAACGTGAATAGACCCCTGCATTCGCATGTATGCTGCTCTCTCGCCTCTCGCTACCTTTCATGCTTCTATTTTCCATCTTGCGTGGTGCTTTAGGCATCTTTTTTCCATGTTCCACCTTCGTACCGGCTAGGGGCTATACCATCTTTGACGAAAGATGAAAGACGTTACGTACAGTGTTACGTACCGTAAAGCTCCGCGAATCCTGTTCTGTACGACTATGTGCCATGCCATGTACTCCGATCGTGTACTATGTATCGTGGAGTGAGATATATGTTTTGGACCGGAGGAATGCGCCTGAGAAAGTCACCTGTGTCCGTCGGAAGAGAAAACATTTTGTCGTTAAAAACTATAAGTACCGGGTACTCTTGTTAGCGTCCCTGTGCTACGTGCGTAGCACATGATTCCGTGAGAGAAACAGAGGAGGGATGGCATTGGCAAGGGACGTCTTGTCCGGCCGGAGTCGGTGCTGGTTGCGCACATAGCCCATAGCCAGCACTGCACCTCCTCCATCGGTCGTCCGTCAGGTCCCGTCGGCTTTATTTTGCTTTTCCGGCCGTGCCCCGCGAACCAAAATTCCAAAAGAACTCGGTGGCTAAAAAGCAAACAGCGTGCACGCACCATCAGCTCAGCTGTGTAGTGGTCACGACGGGGTATACGTACGTACGTCGGTCCGCGAGGAAATCAGTGAGCGCGGCGGTGGGTCAGGTGCCACAGGAAATCAGTGAGCCGGACAGTTGCATGTGCTCGGCACCGGCAGGCACCGGCTGCGGCGGCAGCGGGGAGGCTCGCAGCCCCCGCCCGTAGACGCGGACAGGCCCCGTGCACGTTGACATGCTGACCATACCAGAAAATAGATCAAACTACACTATTGGCCATGTTATTAAATTGTAGGGCGGTATATATGTCCCCCGCGCTTTAACCAAAGAGCCAGTACACGTAGTACAGGCCATGCATGCAGGGTCCGTCCTGATCGAGCTTTGATGAGAGTAGATGACTGTTGTTAAACGCCGTGTGAACGTCTGCATGCCAAACAGAGCATACTACCGGTACCAGACCAATGTTGCATGCACAGTGATCGAGTTTACATCCCATCGCCCACAAAGTTGCAGTCATGCATGCACGCACATGAGCTGCATCGCATCTGCGTGCAGGAAAACGAAAACAGAGGCCACATGCTGGCGCTGCAGCTGGCAAGATGAATGCTACACAAGGCCCGTCAGGCGTCAGATAGGTAGATCTCGCAGCGGAAAGCCATGCCATGCAGCAAGGGACGCGATGCTGCGGTTGGTTGCGATTGCATGGTGGTCCGCCCTCTCGTACGTTCGAGGTCGAGGTCGGCAAGGGCAGCGCGCGCAGCCAACGTATCATTCGCCATGGGCGGTGCTGCAGGCACGAGCATGGTAGCCCAGGACGAGGATTGGAGAGCAAGTTGGTGTAGGCCCGAGATGGAGCTGGTGGATCGATTATACCGGTCCATGATAGTACGGTGCATGATTGATCCGATCCGGCCGCGCTAGACCGGTAGACCCCCGACCCAACCCCAAGCTCGATATGAATAATGATGTAGTACAAGCAAAGCACGTACCACATGGGCGTGTTTATTAGAGAGTCTGTTGGTTCCTTGAAAAGAAAATATATATTTTCACTCCTGGTAGGGTAGGGTCTCGAGGTAGGTGGTTGCTTTGCACGTACCGGGATTTCATGTAGTACTAGTTCCTCGAAAACGGCCGGATGGGGGCTAAATTCGTTGGTTCATCACTCTCGCATGATCGCCACGAGTCGCTTGGCGGTCCGGGTCCGCCGTGCCGGCGCGGGCAGCGGCGCGTACGTGGTCACGCCCTACTCATTCTCTCCCCGTCTCGTACTGAACTGTGTTTGTGGTCACGGCGCGGTTCTGTTCACGCATGGTCCCGATCGTTCGGCCGAACAGATAAAAAAAAGCCATCGCGTCGGGAAAAGGGCCGTACCTAACCACCACACGGAGCCCACATGCCGGCCCCATGGGCCCAGCGCGGCTTACGCGATCGGTCATGCCGTTCGTTCGATCGCTCGTTTGATCGATTCCACAGGGAAAGCGTGCGTGCGCGCGCGCCGTAACT
This sequence comes from Aegilops umbellulata, assembly GCA_032464435.1. Classification (NCBI taxonomy): domain Eukaryota; kingdom Viridiplantae; phylum Streptophyta; class Magnoliopsida; order Poales; family Poaceae; genus Aegilops; species Aegilops umbellulata. The sequence continues at coordinate 267,463,960 of CP136059.1, read as the reverse complement.
TTGCGGCTCGGGCGTCTCTCTCTTTTCTCTATCCCTGATGGCTGACTGAATGACCCGCTCGTGCAAGGGGCCATGGACGCGCGATTCCATCCCCCGGCTCCGCGACGGCGAAAGGGATCGCTTTCCGTTCGGCAAACGCTAGTGGAAGCCAAGTCAAAGGAGAGCTCCTGTACTCCGTGGATAGATGCAGTTGGGGATGCTTTTTTCTTGTAACGTCCTCCAATGATTTATTCATTTCTCTCCCGAAAACAAGCAGGTTGGAGATACCTTTTCACTCTTCTTCTAATAATGGAGAGAACACAACGGCCTCGGCAACGTCCTCTTCACCGAAGCTTTCGCGCGTGTGTCCGTACCGGTCGAAGCACAAGATCAAGCTGTCCTCTTTACCGCTTATTATTATTATTACTCATCAGAGCGCGTGTGAACTGGTATTGATATTGGTTGGTACAATCATTCCTTAACGGACGATGGCACCTGAATGCCTAGCAGGTCGCTTGATTGCTATTCTGTAACAAACGAGTCAATGGCCTAAGGCTAAACTAGTGCTCCTGTACTTGATACAAAAGTGACCCAACAGACTAAGCCTAACTTCGTCAGTGAACGGTACGCCCAAGACCCCAGTTTCATGCCCATGCACAGGACGGTCCCGTGGCGAGCAATCCACACCATCATAGTATTAGGCACACATCACTGACGCACACGCCTTCCGATACAGGAAAATTCAGTGACAGGGACATGCAAACAACCAAACCTAAAGGGAAGGTTGAAATGTAAGAGCAACATGTAAGCAAAAAGGGTTGTTGCCCAACAGCCTCAGCGAGACTTCACCTGAGGCTGCCGTTTAACCTGAACACCGCGTCAGTCAGAAATCAGAATAGCAAAAGGATGCATACGGGAGCACGGCGGACCATTTCACTGGCAAAATCAAGCTGTTTCAACAAATAATTGTCAAAATCGATATTATACATGACGGGAGCGCATTGGTAGATCACATCTGAGGACGTTGCTGCTATGATCGACCCTCAAAAACCTATGCTTTTTTTTACTTTGCTTTCTCAAAACTTGGGGGGAAACGTGCAAAATGACTCCACAGATGAGAGACAACTCCGTTGCCACCAGCAATGACGATTCAGTAACTTGCAAAGCCCACACAGAGCATATGTGGCATCACAGATCCATGGCGCTCAGGTACTTCCGTTCCATCCCCAAGACACGAAGAAGTTGTTTGTGCACAAAATCAGCAGCCATATTTTCAGAGAAATAATTCCATGGGCTTGGCACTTACGGGAATAGCTTCTTTAATCTATTAATAGCTACACCAGCCGTCTTGTTCATTGGTTCTAGAACAAGGGCATGGCTAAAATCTGCAAGACGCAGTCAACAAGTAAACAATTAGTTTTTCATCCAGATCACTAGAGTATCAACCAAAGGGAAATGAAAGACAGACCGTCGACAGCCTCCTTATAGTATCCAAGCATCTCTCTTGCCGTGCCTCTTCGCAAGTAAGCTTTGACAATCTGAAACGTTACATAAATAGCAACTCAACCAATCACACAAAAACTCACAAACCATGTCAATCTCAACAGATTTAGAACATACATTTTTATCTCATTGCCTACACTTACATTTATAAAGTAGAATATAATATGTAAATGCGAAGGTATATGTCATATCATGCTTCAAAGTTGAAAGTTGAAACTAAGAAAGCAGATACTAACCTTTGGATCAATATCGATGGCGCTAGTGCAATCTGTCTCAGCTTGGCGATAACTGAAAGGTCCAAAACGGATAATCATGAGTAACCAAAGTGCCAAATAAACACTCATGCATCCAAGCTCTTCAAAGATAAATGGCAAACATTCATACATGCCAGCTCTCTATGATAGATTGGAGACAAAATTACAAGGGGAGAAAAGATCATACTTAGCTAGTTCTAAAAAAGCCGCGGCCCTGTTACTGTAGTATGTGGCTACTTTGCCATTTAATTTGATTGCTTCAGTATATAAATTTATTGCCTTTTGCCATTGCTTCTCCTTAAATGCACTGTTACCCTGTCAAGTAGCAAGTGATAGAAAAGAACACCAAGTAAGAACAAAGACAATATAATTAACACTCACAATCCTGTATGGGAAGCTTTGCTTCTGAGTCAAAAGTGATAATAATTCTGGGACATGAAAAACAGGTTCAGTGCACAACTAAGGATTTGTGTGTGTGCATCCACATACAGAGCAAGTCCCTAGATGCAGAGACTAGCACTTCCAATCTATCAAGTACTAGAATGTAACACCCATAAAGTGCAATTCAATTTGTCAAACGTTAAGATGTAACACCTATCAGTTCTTTCTTCAAGTAGTGAACTACTGTCGCATTGGCATAGTATGGTACCGTAACTACTGTAAGATAATACTAGGAAAAAGCAGTGGTTGTGGTTCTTTAAGCAAAAGTTTGAAAAACAAAAGCTACTCGTAGATGACCATAATAAGATGGGAACTGACTTTCTCTTTAGCAGCTTCAGCAGCTTCTTCGTTCATCGCCTCTTTACTTGAAGGATTAGATTTTGCTAGGATCTCAACTTGCTCTTGGATGGTGGCATATATGGCTTGAGTGGTGTCCAGCAAAAAGCGATCACCACCATGCCTCGCAATGAAGGAAACCGAAATAGGACACTTGTCATGTGTACCGATGGGAACAGTAACCTGAAAAAGGCATCGATATTGTTGAATCGGTAAAAGGGCAGTAAAGGCTTATTAGGAATGAAAATCCATGCCTCGTAGCTAAACCCATGGGTAAATTCATACCCTCACCAACATTTACAAATATGATCAATATATCTACAACCTTCACACATGATGGATAGATCGTGGGAATAACCACTAAAAAATCATAGCCATGGACAGAAATAATTAGCTTCTCCACAAAATCAGAAGTAAAATCTCAGAGATAATTTGCTTCTCTACTCACACATCAATTAACTGAAGCAATTAAACAAAAATAAGCAATTGTCAGTTTTTCACGGTTGGCATGTGAAAGGTCAACAGGTCAATGCATTCATACCACTAGCTATCATCCACATGCAATAATAACAAGGTCCAAAGGCAAAAAGAAGTACTCCCTCTGTTCCCAAATATTTGTCTTTCAAGGCATTTCAAATGGACACAACATACGGATGTATGTAGACATATTTTAGAGTGTAGATTCACTCATTTTGCTCTGTATATAGTCATTTGTTGAAATCTCTAGAAAGACAAATATTTGGGAACGGAGGGAGTACAAAGGAAGCTCATCAGAGGTGATAACAAGGTTTGCATGCTAGTAATCTGAAATTACACTGAAAAATACTATACCTGACAACACCCAGACATACTAGATAAAGATTGAAGGCATAATGTCTCAGCATTGTAGCTTGTAGACGAGAGCTCCCTGGCATTAAGTTTTGGAGGGCATCCCAGAGCAGTTGGGATGACCAGAATTCCATCATCCTAAGGATAACATAGCATCACTTAATAAGATGATCATTCATCACAGCACATACAGTTGCATGCAAGATTGCAAAACAAGTACAAAAAGCAGCAAACAAGCAGAATGGGAAGATTATCTCCTCCCATCAAGGATACACTAGGCAAACTGTTGGCAGGGCTTTCTTTTCCAACAAGAATTTTCACTCAGATACTGTGCACTACTAGGTGAAAGTACACTGCAATGAACGTTTACTTCACTCCAGCACACGCAGGTTTAGAAAAGTAAGAGAGCTCGAATTTGCTCCGAAGTGTAAACTCTCATGTTAAAGATAGAAACCAAAAACAACCACGGCAGACCAGAAGAATTGGCTCCAAATTCCAAACTCTGACTTGCCACTTTTCGGGTTCAGCCAGTTTTGGCCCATCAGCCGGGTCAAAGCCCAACAAAATAACAAAACGATAAATCTACTACAACCTCCGTCCCAAATTACTTGTCTTTGGTTTGTCTACTAGATACGGATGTATCTAACAGAGTACATTTTTAAGGAAAATAATTCATAAATAATATTTTCTTTAGGGGAAAATAAAAACTATTTTCACACGCCAGGTCTGGTCTTGCGGGCCAGGATAGGTCCATATGGGCCTTTCAGGGCCAGGATTTCCCAGGCCCAGCCAGGCTGATGAAGATTTCTGTGACTTTATCAACATACAGAAGAAACATGCCAGTTTGAGTTCCCTTAAAAAAAGGCAGGTCAATTGCAAAGAATAATGGCAGAATTATTGGGGTTGAAAAAAAGTGATAGTATTTGTTTGGCCAGTAAAGATGGCCATTTTCCATGATTTGCACAACTTGATGCTATATAAACTCCAAGGAATTATCTGAATATCATATTCCAATAGCACCTAATATTCCTGATAATTGTGAACAAGCTGGCTTAGGGCAAACAAAGCAGTTTGCCAAGTCAACTCACCAAACTTGTGGGTAAAACCTTTGCAGTTAACTGTGTACTTGCCTTCCAGCAGAAATATATATATATATATATATTCAAGTTTACCCTCATAATCAGTTGATTCTTGATTTGATCCACTTGGCACATAATACATAAATTTCATATAAAAAACATTTCTCAACACTACAAAACACTAGCTTTGTTTTACCAATTGAAAGTCCACAAGCTTTGAGCAGCTCACATTTTCAGAATCAAAGAGATACAGTATAGGGTTTTCTTCAGTGAAATATACCCAGCAAAACTATAGGTAATGGCAAATGAATGCGCCAAGAAACTAATCACAGGATCAACCATGGTTTCTCCTGATTAATGTACGCAGTTAGAATTGTAGTATGAACTTAATATTTACCTTAAGAAGTGTGTTGAGAGCTAAGCGCACTTCCTTTCTTGCATCTTGGACGATATTAATAGTTGAATCACCATCATCAGACAAATTACCAACTATGGAAGCATCAACAGCAGACTTTGCTGAGTTTATCCACTCGTTATGCTGATCTCTAAATTCATGCCTGGATTGAATAACAAAATAGCACTATTACATTGCATCACAACGACATGTCCAAGTATGGCAAAGTGAAAGAGAAATTTGCATATATGTAAGGTGAAAATTCTTATATCATCAGATATATCATTAAAAACTACAAGAGTGTTTATCTCAATTCTAGAACAAGTCCAAAATTTCTACACCAAAGCCAAACCAAAGTAAGACAAGCATGCCAGCCAGAATCTTTTATGTACTAATAGCATTTGATATTCTTTGTTGGTGACCACCAAAACATGAAATAGTTATAAGAAAAGAAGAGAACAATGCAACCCTACGAAGTTCAACTAACAGCACCGTAAAATGAACCTACAACACGACCACAGGAGGAAATCTAAAAATCACAATTCACAATGAACCATTATTTCCTTCATTTTGGAAGGATAGGATCTGTAATAATGCAGGAACCATACTTGTGAAGCAACTGCATGGCACTAGAAAGTGCTTGCAATGAAGAAAACTTTGAGTCCCCATTCTTTTGCCCGTTTGAATAGTTCCGCAGGCTGGGTATTTTTGAAGCCAAATAATTTCCAAGATTCACATGACTCAAGACTTGTCCTGAGGAAAGGCATGAGTTAAACTTCCAGCGAATAAAAAAAGAAAAGAGATGGTGTAAAGAGGATGTACTTACTTCCATACAGCTTTTCCACAGATTTTGTGACCACCTGAGTTAACCTTCTTGCAGGTATCTTTGAAATTTCAAAACAATCATCTGCTATGTAAAAGTGTCTTGGTAGACGAATATCAGTATAAGATAATTTCAGAAGAAGATGACCAACACGACGCAGTACAATCGGATCCTTTGCGAACCAGCCTACAACAGAAAGAAGAAAATAACAAGACATGATGATTTCTGTTTAGAAGTCAAGACCTATAAATTTCATGTAGTTTAGATGAATAAAGATACTTTAGAGGTACCTATAGTGTCTAGGCTAGGAGCTACAGGAATAACACCACTGTTGGATATAACAGCGTGTGAAGGCCGGAACGCCAGTACGCCACAATAGCCACCTGGTACCCTTACTCCTCCAATGGAATCAATACCTACCACACCACATTATCAGTGTAGCACTTATCTATGTAAGTTAAGAGACATGATAATAAAATTATAAGAAGCATAGACAGTTTGACAGAAAAAATAACAGTCAAGAAAGATCCAGTACAAATAGTGGCGGATTTCAAGATCCAGAGGCTCTTAATAGTCCAAGCCTCAGTAAGAAACTGTGCTGGAATAACCCCACATATATTTAGTCACAAAAGGGGGAAAAACACACAAGTTTGTCTCTATTATGCTTGGCATCTACAGAGTAAAAATAGCAGACCCGCACTGAGCAGGAATATGAATTAAATGGTTATAATTCTATATCCTTGCAGACCGGTTATCTTCCTCTCCATTATATTATTATTTCTAGTGGTGTCCAGAGTAAACTCGATAGATAGTGCAGACCGGTTATCTTCCTCTCCATTATATTATTATTTCTAGTGGTGTCCAGAGTAAACTCGATAGATAGTAACTATTGTCTTGTTATGTTTGGTAGAATATGCTGAATCATCGCAAGAAAAAACAATCTTTGTCTGCAAAAAGGTCACATAATGAGATGTGACTAAAATCCGGTTAATCCATCAAGTGCACAAGCACAACTTAGTAAAGTATCTGTTAATCAAAAGAGAACCAAGTTTAACTATGGGTATGGTTTCACATTTCACCACGTGAAAACAATCTTGAACACTGTCGAGTGGCGAGCAATACCACTAGTAAAAACAAAATGCTGCAAACACTAGTAAATGAGACAGCAAGTATCATAAGTTGCATGCAAAATTGCAAATGCTACATTGGGAAAAATTCCCCTGGTTCTCGCTACTTTCAATATTAAAGATCTGGCATCAGAAGGATAATGAAGCACCAGCAGCAAATAATAATGTTAATAACTGTTAAGGAGTATTAGTATTGGTCTAGGAGTCCTTATTAGTCTATGTTTAGTTTCCTTACACCTCAAGTCATGTGTAATATATATATGCCCCTTGGGCCTTCAATAAAGATAAGTTGCTTTCCTAACATGGTATTAGAGCTTAGGTTATTTTTTTCGGGCACCGCAACTCGCCCTCCCGATCGAGTTCTTCCTCTCGATCTCCCGATCCAATCTTGCTCGCGCTGCTGCCCTTCTCCTCTGATGGTCGACGCTGCTCCCTCTTGTTACAGCATGCCTCAATCTACATCAACGTGCTGCGTATGTGCTCCTCTCCTAATCTGCACGTGCATGTCACCCCGGCCTGCTGGTCAGCGCCCCGACCTGGCCCCCGCTGCAGGTGCGGCTGCCCGCCTCCGCTGGACAAGGACGGGAGCTGCTGCACGCGATGGACAAGGCCATCCGCTGATTCAGCCAGGAGCGGCTGCACATGTCGATCTATTTGGCGTTGTCAATGCTCGGCCAGATCGGGCCGCTGGCTGCCTTCTCTGCTCGTGGATCCCGTCCAAGATCCTCTGCCTACAGCTGCTGGATTGGGGTGCTGCTACCTGCTACGTGATACTGCTACGTGGTGATGCTACTACGTGGTAATACTACCTGCTACTACGTGTTGCTGTTAGTCACCCATGGATCTAGTTTCGCCGCCACTGCTAGATTTCCCGTCTAGTATGTGTTTTTTCTAGTATAATTTCCGTTGCGTCCACCAAATCCGTTGATATTTTTGTGTTTTCCCATGTCATGTGAGTCCACCAAACTAATGTCCGTCAGCCTTTTTTCTGGTCATTGTCCTCTGTATAGGATTTCTGTGGCCTCTCTTTGCATTGTTGATCTAAGCTCATTCTCTTGCCGCCGAGCTTCTTTCGCCGTGGGTTTTCATGGGCCATGATTCTTTAAGCAATGCTTCATTCTCTTGATGTGCCATCTTCTTTTGACAACCCATCTTCTCTTGATACTTCTCTTGTATCTTCTATCGATGCGGCGTCTTTTTCTGATGTGCCATCTCTTCGTTATCCCCTTTGGCGACTCGACAGGTTTTGAAGACTCTTCATACTACGACGACACTCTCAAGATGCGGATTTGGATTATCATTTTTTTTTAGTATTACACTTCTTCAAATGCAATGCTATTGCATACGCTTGCATTTGAGGGGGGGTGTTAAGGAGTATTAGTATTGGTCTAGGAGTCCTTATTAGTCTATGTTTAGTTTCCTTACACCTCAAGTCATGTGTAATATATATATGCCCCTTGGGCCTTCAATAAAGATAAGTTGCTTTCCTAACAATAACTTCATTTTTTTGCTTAGATAAGAATGCTGCAAAGAGCAACTTACCCAAGGCAAAATCTACCATGCCACCAGCAACAGCAACAGCTGATCCACTTGAGCATCCTCCAGGTACTCGATCGGAAGCTGCAGGATTTGTTGGTGTACCAAAATGTTTATTCTCACCATGGATACTGGACAGGCAATGTACATTAAGTCAGCACGGACACAAGATTATTGGAAAGCTGGAAAACTACTCCGTAATCTAAGAAACATGTATCATCTTTATGTCATCGGCACTAAAAACTAAAGAAATAAAGAAAAAATTAAGCCTTCCTGCGAAGCTACGTACAGAAAGCAAAATGAAAATACCTATATGCCATCTCATCGATAACAGTTTTCCCAACACAAATAGCACCACCGTCTACAAGAGTTGAAACCACTAGAGATGTTTGTGTTGCTGCATCATGTGTCTTCGCCCATTCTAGGCTGCCAAAACTTGTTATATAACCACTGACATGGAATCTGCAATCATCAACGCAATTGTATCATACAAGTGCTCAAGGACAAGTAATACCTGCAGAAAGGACTGTAACCATGTAGATGAACTGGTCTGTAATCATACAAGTGCTCAAGGACAAGTAATACAAGTGCTCAAGGCAGTGGGGTGTACATTGAAGAATAGAAGCAACACAAATATACATGGTAACATGGATGCTATTGAGCACCAAATAATATACCACAGACATTAATTGGATGCTTATTCATACGATACAATTTAAGACATGGCTGTAAAGTAGCAACCATCTATTTGGAATTTTGGATAAATAGCCACCCAAAATGGTGCCCGTAGGATTGCATGGGATAGCATTTCCTCAATGAGCACCAAATAATGCTATCTCCAATCCAAAATGTAGGTGTTTTTAGCATTTCCTTTTTCGTTAGTCAAACATTTATACATTTATAAGTTTGACTATCTATTAGAGAAGATTTATGATTGCTAACCAGGCCTGCCGCCCGGTAAGATTTACTTAGTATATTAAATTAAACATCAAATTGATATTACAAGATCTATCATGAAATATACTTTTATAATGTATAATTACTTCAATGTGAGGCAACATATTCGCATAGAAACTGATGGTCGGAGTACTAGCTTGAAGACTTTCAATATCCTAAAGGACATGATTTTGGATCGGCGGAAGTATGCCACAAGCATATATTGATGCTTATTTGTATAATACATTATACATTCAAGGATGACTGTGAAGTACAAACCATCTATTCGGAATTTTGGATGAACAGCTTACACCCATGGCGGCAGGGTTGCAGGGAAATAGAATTTCCTCTAGGAAACAGATATAGCCCACAACAAAGTTTCCAGAGAATACCTCAAGTACTAAAGCTCATTTGGGAAATATTTAAAAGATCGGTATAGATTTCTAGAATTGCTATAGCACTATAGCTAACAAATATATCTACACTGTGTTTGGATGTCTGAATTAGAGCCTTTGTATTGGATTTGGTATTGGCTACTTGCCAATTCAGGCTTTCGGATGTATACAGAAACGAGCGGACCGAAACGAGCCCAATACAGTGTGGAAATCGCGTCCACTAGCGTAGCCATCCCGCAATACAGAGGTCTGGGGCTCCGATTTGGGTCGAATTGAGCTGATCCCCCAAAACGCAACGCTTCAGGAGGCAGCGGCGGCCTGCCCCTTTCGTCCCCACGTGAGACCTGCCCTTTCCTCCCCGCTTGAGACGGAAGCTTGAGGAGGCGGCGGCGGCACAGGTATGGATCCCCGGTCCCTGCCCCTCCTCCCCTGTCCGGTGGCGGCGGACCTTCAAGCCCGCGCAACTGCCGCACGTTTCCCCCTGCATCTAGCTGCCCGGCGCGCCCTCCATCCCGCTGGTCGGTGACCCCCCCCCCCCCACACACACACACACACATCTTGCACATCTTCTTCCACTTCTTTTCTGCCATTTTCTTCTTCCCCTTCCTCTTCCATCTTCTTCCCCCTTCCCTGGATCCCCTTGTTTCTCTTCTTTACTTGCCCAGGCAGCCCCTTCTAAGTTCCTCCTCTTCCCCTTTTCCCATTCTTCCCCTGTTCCTATTCTTCCCCTGCTCTCCATGCACATGAATTTACTAACCACAGATTCATCTTTTGCAGGTCCTTTGCAGGGTCTGCGAATATTATTTGGTGTCGTCATACATTTTTAGAATATTTGTAATTTTTTTATTGATATATGATCATTCAATTATACTCACACATTGTATAGATTTTGATTTGATGCATAAAGCACAAAGCATAAGCAATTCCATATTTTGTCATCCGAACATGATTTGGTATTGAAAAACTCATTGAGATTCCAAGGTCCAATCCCTGAGCATCCAAACATGTGAACTCATATTCATGTCCATTACAGTTTCCTCCCTGAATTGAAATTGGAACCAATTTAATATGAAGGCCTTCAATACAGACATCCAAACACAGCGCTACATTGTAAAGGTTTAGCTGTACATATTACAGTTACTGAAAGCAGATCATATTTGCAATGCAATTATGCGGATTTTACTTTAGAGATACAAAATTGTGGTTGATTTTTGCCCAAAAATAGGCCCAATGAACTACAGCCGAAGGAGTCAGCAGCCTGACCAATAGACAGTAGAATATGAAATGCTAGGACCGTTTTAAATAGGACAAAGATGGTCAGCATTTCAGGCTTTGAGTTGGTCCAGGTGAGAAAATATTCTGAAAACTATGAAACTATGGTGTTATCAACATAATCAATCCATGTGTTGTTTAAGTACTTAATAATTAAGTTTCCATTCATTTTATCAAACAGGACAAAAGCGTATGTGCCGCAATGATTTCACAACAGCATCACCAAACTGAATTTATTGAGTTTTAAAGCACAAGCCATGAGCCACCACAAGCCTTAGGTTGAAAAAACTAATACGCCTTTAGTTTGGTATAAGATGATGACTAAGGAAGTTCAAGAAAATTGTTTTGCTTCCATAAATTCCTATGATAAAATAAGTTATAATCTGGCAATGTACTGATGTTCAAATACCACCTCTGTCAGAAATGTCACTTCAGGGTAGAGTAATTGACATACCAGTAAACAAAATTTAAAGCAAAATGTGATTAGAAAATTAACCAAAACATCTCCACTTGTTCTTTTTTTTCCTGAGCAGCACCCTCAATTTTTTTGAGGAGTTTAAATCAACCTTGCGGGCAAGAAATTACGAGTATCTAACAGGGGGTTAAGTATGTTTCTACAAGAGCCTGCTTATGAAAAAGAGAGTAGAAGGTCAGCGTGCAACACAACATGTTAACATCAACAGCTGACAGTCGCAACTCCCAATGCTTGCCACATTAGCACCTCATCGACAAATAACGGGAAAGATTGTTTGAACAGTCACCAACGAGCACATAAACCAATACGTTCGGTACAGGAAACTGAAGGGGTGAAGTTCACCCCTACCAAAAATGTGCTTCAGAAACCAGCAGTGGATGCCTAAATTAGTCTGTCCAATAAATAGTTTGTGATCCTCCCTTAACCTCAATCATAACTCCCAAGATTACCTCTAGCAACTCATAATTGGCATGGCAAAACTAACGAGATAAATTTCGTGAAGAGAAGGTACTATTAACTCATTATTATTATGTCACCTACTGCCTATGGAATCTAGCATCTTATAGTATAAACCACACCACGAGCCACGATGCATGCTGAAACTACTGATCTGCCTATTTCTAGGGTAGATTGTTAAGTAACTATGATAAATAACACCATAATAGTTGTATCCAATACCAACATTCATGTGCTTGCAGGGCACTGTTTTCCTTTTTGGCGTCAGCCACTAAAAGTTGGGCAAGTCATCCATGAAGCTGCCCTATGCGAGGCAGATGCATTACAATCATTCAAACAGCATACACAATTCAGCACATATCCATGCTGAGTAAATTCCATCAACACGACTCGCTGGTACCAGCGACACAAATTCAATCCCCGTAAACAACAATACCCAAATTAGTGCTAGTGCGATCGAGTTATCACCACGTCAATGCTAAGTGGCCCCCTACCTGATCCAATCCGGGTTAGAACTCAGAACGTGTTACCAGCCAAACACGAAGGGGTGGGGGGCGGGAGCTTACGCGTCGGCGATGGCGAAGCAGAGGTCGGTGAGGGGGTGGCGCGCCTGGGGCGGCGGGGGCTGGGGAGGCGGCAGGAGCTCGAGGCGCGACACGAAGGCGCCGTGGTCCGGGCGGGCGGGGCGCTTGAGCCGCTTCGCCGCCAGGAGGACGCCGGCGATGCCGAGGCCGAGCAGCACCCAGAGGTTGGCGGCCGTCGAGGACGCCATGCGCGGGGGGAGGAGGGGCCCGTGCGCTCCGGGCGGGCCGGCGGGCGGTGGCGAATTCGAGGGCTAGGGTTTTTAGGGGGGGCGGGGGTTTTGAGGCGAGGGCGGTGGGGAAGAGGAAGACGGCGAGGCCCGGAAGGAGAAGGCCCTGCGTGGTGGATGGATAACAAGCGCCCGTGGGGATCCGTGGGTGCCGCTGTTGGCTTCGCGGAGCTATATAACAGGGGCGATACGAGGGGTGAACTTGCTTCGAACAGAGACCAGTTTGAATACTTCACGCCACGGTTTTTTTTTCCAGAAAAATTTCGATCTATTCATTTTTAATCATGGTAGTACAACGAACACTACAAATAATATAAATGAATAAATGAGTCAAACTTTTGATAACATAAACCAAATGCATGTATTTTTCTACAGTCCAAGAGATAAACTGGAAAACAAACACATATATGCACAAATGTGGGGTGATGGGGGGCGTACTACTACCAGCCCTGCCTCCATTGATGAATGCAAGATATTATTTACATGCGCCCCCTGTTCTATGCTTGAAAAGTCAAATGGAGCCTAGTTTACATGCAGCCTTTGTTCAAAAAATTTAAGACATTATTTTTAGACCTATATGTGTGGCATGAGCGTACCAATTTTCACTATACATCTTTTTGTATTTGTTGTGCACAAAAATTACAAATATGAAAATCAAAATAGGGTATCATTTTCCTCTTCTTTTTTAGCCACAAAATTGTCTTTATTTTGTTTAACATACAAATCGATGTATTATTTAATGGAAGTTTACATGTAAGTAGATAAGATATATATGTAAAAAGAAGTAATTTCCAGAAATTTGGGAGGAAAAAAATAATCCGCTTTAACATATGGATCACCATCGTGTCACGGAGCCAAATAGAACACTTGTCTATGCTATGCTATACAAATATCACGTGTGGTTTGGCGTATTAGATTATACAACATACAAATATTTCAAACATCTAAGACGAGGTAATGGTTACTCTAATAAAATATAAAATACATTAACCAAAGGTTGTACCATTGAGAAAGAATGTTTTATAAAAATCCAGTGATGCCTCTATGTTACATGTTACTCACCTTTTTTTTTACAATTTGAACGTTTAACCAAATTTAAACACTGAGATGGCATGAATAATTTATATTTTTAGAACAAGTGAATTACTGACCTGGTTTGGTAGAGCATGAAACAACAACAAGTGATATCATGAGCTTCGCAAGAAGAAGCTAAACATGGTGATTTTCAAGGTCATTTTGAGAAGGCATGTCATAAAGTGAAATTGTCTTTCTCCAACAATTATCTGCATGAAAAGGTTTGTACTACAACGGTGTAACTGATTGCAAAGTTTTTTGAGTAGGAAGTGTTAGCGTCAAAGTTATTGATAACATTGGCCATTATTTCCAGACTGTATAGGATTTGACTCGAGGGTATCTCACGCCTCTGATACTCTTCGGTATCATCGTTGATATGCCCGCCATTCTCATTGCAAGGGACAAGGGGGGGGGTGAACCAGTTGCTGCTACCAATCTACATATGGGTGATGATGTGGTTTTCCATCCTCCAATAAGCGGTTGGTGACATTATGTAGGATGGGGGAGGCGGGTTGTTCCAGCCAATCATTAGTGCTTTAATAGTGTGTCAATCGAGCGCTTAGCGATAGAGTGTGGCAACAACTGCTACAAAATAACTACCTCCGCTCCAACACTCTTATCACAAATGAACATAAGACCCACCAAATATTCTGTTTGGAAAAGGCCCAATGAGGGTTACAGAGTAGTTTGTAGCAGTGGTTCATTCGTTGTCGGGGCTAACACTGATACACATTTCTGAGAAGATTAATGGCTAGGAGACACACCTCTAAGTCAACAATACCCTAACACTTGTAGGCGGAACATGCCTCTGTGGCATATGTTATGGTCGACCCATTGTCGAATATTAGTTTTCGATGGACCCTTGGATGTGATAAATGGACGAGATGTTATATATTGGATAGCATTTCATGGATACCAACTTAGCATAGGAGCACGGTGTTGTTCACTAGAATCTTCATGTTTTTGGTCTATTCCCAGTCAACGTGCGCCAACTTGGTGAATGTTAATCAACACTTATTGGAAACAAGAGTTCATATAGATTAAAATTTGTGTATGGTATTTATGTGCATGGTCATCTTAAGGAAAGAGAGCATGCCCATGCGTGACTTGAATGGAAATAAGAAGTGTTGATTGCGATGAGGAGGAGGCAACACATCACTTATCCCTTTCATGTACCTTTCTGCATAAATTTTATGGTAGGTTATGAATGTAGCTTTTAATTTACCTCCATCAACTAGTACATCAGATATGCCTAGGAATTGGTTGGATGAATTTAATGGAAAATTGAAGATTCAAAACCATGTGTGTGGGGGGGGCGGGGGGTAGTATGTTTTGTCTATTTGAAATTTCTACTATTAATGGGAGTTGGTAGGTTCGCCTCATCTCCTCCGGTTTTTTCTCTCCATGACTCCATCAATGTCGCACAAAACAAAGAAAAGTATATGCAGTAAGTTGAAATAATCCGAACCAAATCGATACTTTCCTTTTCTTGTCCTACGCATTCCCCTTAAAACAAAAACAACCTATCTACCATTAAAGGGTGTTGATAGGTTCGCATTACATCCTCCTCCGTTTTTCCCACACCCACGTCCTTGCTTGGTTTTCTGTGATTTTTTTTGTAATCTCAACCGATGTTGCACTAAACAAAAACCAACGTGTATAGAGTAACTTGGAATAATCTTAACCAAATCGATACTTTCATTTCCTTGTCCTACTCATTCCCTTAAAACAAAAACAACATCCATTAATTTATGGAAAGTATCATCTAACATTGGACGGAAGGATTAAGTTAGTTATGAAGAATATAAGTCTTTTGCAGTTTTTACTATGGGAAATGCAACTGATCCATGGGTCTCTTCATACCGTTCGTACATGTTTGTCATTTGCTACAGCCAACCATGTGCCCTTCAGAACCTCACCTTATCCCTAGAAATATTCGTCGACATCTTCTCCCCGCCATTCCCCTTCATCTGCCTTTCTCAATCTCTCTCTCCCCGTACAATCCATCTCGCTGCCAAGGCGTTGTACGAGGCCGCAAGTGGTGTTGTTGTAGAAGACCGTCGACGCATGCCAACAGTTGTTTGCTGGAATGGGCCACCGACATCCTGCTATGAGCAAATCCACGCAGTTGCGACCTATGCAGTGAGCAAAGCTATAGGGTCACCATGTTTCTTTGCAACAAAGGTTTTTGTTACGGTTGCAACATAGGGCATTTTGCAACGTTAGAAGAAGGTTAGAACCAGAGTGCAAAAGGGATCATGTTGCAAAGGGCAACATCATCGTTGTTGCAAAAGGTTGTGGCTGACAGGCGGAGATCGGATGGCCGTTGGTCTCGCCGAAACTTTGTATGGATGGACCAACAAAAGGGGATTTCATTGCAGTTGCACCATAGGCGTTGTTTCAAAGAAGAAGAAAAGTTCGGCTAAACGGTAAATCAAGGAAGAAAACACTTCGGCGGGTAGCGCAATAGAGCTCGTGTTGCAGAGCGCTGAGTGCAACACGACCCTTTGTGCAAAAGCTAGCGTCCACGGGGAAGAGATCGGATGGCTATTCGGCGCTACATCCCGCAACTTTCTACGTGGTTGAGCTTTTCAGATTATCTATCCACCGACGCATAGAGTCGCCCTTTGGCTATAGCATGCATAGTGCGGTTAAATACCTCAAGCCACAATCTCCTTAACTTAGGGAAAGTATCATTTATGTGGGTTCCTCCTAAAATATCTCATTCTATTTCCATCATCATCACATGATGCTACCCGAGGACGTCGATGTGACATGGGACATAGAAAAAAACACACTCGTTACATCTCTATTGAATCACGAAAATATGTTTGCCCCCGTGGGAACACACGTGCGATTAGCTAGTTGTTATAATTGTCGTGTTTCTAACGGAACTAGAGTTTTTAGTTTGTTTTACAGTTTATTCAAAATACTACACACTAGACCAACATTTGGTGTTCACCGCAACATGTGGAGTCACCGGAGTATGTGTTCTCTAGGCGCAACCAGCTGGTCAGATGGTAGCTTGGGCCATGTTCAACCAATATGGATGACTATCTAACGTTATGATTAGTAATGGATATAACATTTATTTGGTTGTTCTAGCCTACAACGTTCCTTTATCTTATGCATGGAGAAAGTTCACGACACTGAGCTCAAGCTCAATAAATTATATCGGGATGCACACCAATGTTCTTGTTCTTTTTTCTTGAAATGGGGTAAAATATTTACATCATTGATTAGATAACCATAATAGAACTACCTAGTTAATTACTCAAAATTGGGTGGAAATCGATGCAAGAGATACTACATGCAGACCACTCCCAAAGTACAGATGCACAAAGTTGCCCGACAAGGGCTCCCAACACTTCACAACCTTGAACCCTGACACCTTGGCAACACAAAGGTACCCCCAATTAGAACATCTAGGCAAAAGACATCGAACACCACCAAAATAACGAAACAAAATTGCTTTACACACGACACTGCCCGCACGATCCGCGTGCTCCCCATTAGCGCTTCATGCATGCACGCTAGCTGTTGACGATGCCAAGTAGGATCGTGCAGGCGTCGGCCGTAAATTTGTCGTCCATATAGCAGCGCTCGTAACGAAACTATTCCCAACAATGAGGTCGACAGAGTGAAGACCATCATCCATCAAGCGGACGTGGACATATTCGCTATGAGGCCACTCTTTTGGCCTTTCCCTGTTATTGTTTTTGTTACTCCATCAATACATATAGGATCTAATACATTTTTTGAGGCTATCTTTGATCACTGATAAGATTAATATATATGGTATAAGAATATATCAATAGAAATTTCTTTCATATACTTTCTTGACAGTATACTTTTGTAACATACACATCATATATTAGGCAACTTCAAAAACGTATTAGACCTGACATATTTCAGTTTCACCAATAAGATACGGAGACTTGCTTCACATTTGAAATTACACAAAAAAGATTTTTCATCGGAAAGAGGTCTATGAAGACTTTTGGGAAAACGTCGACGTTTGCTGGCTTATTTGGCAAAGAAAAATAGAGTACGTTATAAGAAATTAATCGGTCAGTTGAATATTCGGGAGCAGTAATTTAATCGTTGCCCGGAGGGAGTAGGATACATAGTCGTAGGGGTAACAATATCCGAAGAATAAACAATATAAGATCTGGCAGCAACCCGTTTGTATGGTAAAAATTGACTAGCTACTAGTTTTATAGGCTCGAACACTAATCATGAACATAAACAACTTCATGAGCACGCTATTGAACTATTGGTGCAAGTAAAAGAATAGAGGTAATCAGTGTTTGAGAAACAATCATTTGACCCTCTCATGGGTAGTAGAGTAGTACAGAAGTGTTTGGATTTGTACGAAGAGATAATGCTTCGATTAGACACCCATCCATTTGTAGTGCGTGTTTCCTTTCGGGACCATTTGTATCATGCTTGATGGCATAACTTTCATTAGTACCTGATGGTGGTTTTATGTCCTTCGATTCATTGCACCACATGCATTGTAATGAACATGCTTTCCCGTTTAATCTCCTTCCAAGCCCAGCGCATAGTTCTAATTTTGCCTGACATGTTCTTTGGGTCAAGTGTCGAGTCTGCCCAGCTCTATACGTCATAATGGAGGTACCTTTCTCATGACTCCCATTTCCATCATATGATTGATTTCAGTAATGTCATTGCAACATAATGTTTTATATGAAAATGCATGACCCTGTTCTTTTTTGTTGAGATATTTTTGAGGGGGTGTTTTCACGACCCTGTCTTTGTTTAGACCCGGGCCAGTTTTACACAGGCTGAGCTGCGCCGAGCCATATGTCTTTTTTGGGGTACAATCAAGACTGTCAGAAACTTTTCTTATATGGCAGCCCGCCGTGAGCCATAGGCGGCTTCCTTGGGCTGGAGCTATGGATCAGGACGC
This sequence comes from Aegilops umbellulata, assembly GCA_032464435.1. Taxonomy (NCBI): domain Eukaryota; kingdom Viridiplantae; phylum Streptophyta; class Magnoliopsida; order Poales; family Poaceae; genus Aegilops; species Aegilops umbellulata. Next base: position 267,445,308 of record CP136059.1, on the reverse strand, counting down.
TACCTTCGTCTCCATGATTTTACCAGTTTTTTCTTTTCTTTCACAATTTTTATTTACCAATTTTCCTTTTCTATCTTTTCCCCCTTAGTTTTTTTATTTTTTTATTTTTACTGGCTGTTTTTTGCTTTGCTTTCTTTGTTTCTTTGTATTTATTTATCATTTTTATTGGCATTTTCTTATTCTTTGTCTATTTTTATATAGACGTTTAATATTTTACAAATACGTGATTAAATTTTTTGAAACTTATGTTCTTCCATGTATAAATTTTTTATACACATTTCACAGTTTTTGTATATACTAGGAACATTTTTCATAAACATGTTTAAAATTTTAGAACTACATACTTAATATTTTTTAAACATACATTTATTGATGTTGACATTTACATAAATATTGTACATTTTTTTATATAATAGCAAAAATTTATATATAAACTATTAACATTTTTAAATTTCATGATTCAATTTTTTTAAAATATAATTTTTATATCTACTTTTTTCATACAGATTCTAATTTCGTTGTAAACATCAGGAACGTTATTTATATACATTTACCATTGTCCAAATAGATGATTAACGTTTTCAAATCTACTTTTTCCCATACACATTCTATATTTTTCTTATACAGCAGAAACATTACTTCTATATGGATTTTTTTAAATGCATGATTAACAATAAGAAACTGATTTTTTTTATTTCTACCTTTTTCCATACGCACTGTACATTTTTTGTATATATCATAATCACTTTTCCTATGCACATTTAACATTTTCTAAATGCATGATTAACATTTTTAGAATTATATATATATATATATATATTCAGAGTATTGCGAAATAGAAGGAAAAATATAAAATATGAATGTAAAAATATAAAAAAAGAAAGAGAAAGAACTGAAGCATGTATCCCCGCTGGGCTGGCCCAATCGGGTAGCATGCGTGCGGCGAATCGTAATGACGACGCCTGCGGGTGTCAAATGGAAGCCGCGACGCCACGTGCGGGGATCTTTTTCGTTCGCTGTTCGGGGTAGCTCACTTCTGTTTCGTATGCGCTGTCTGCTGCGCTTATTTTGTTTTTCTTTCACTGGTTTTCTTCTTTCGTTTTCTGTTTGGGTTTTTCCTCCTGGTTTTTATTTTGTTTTTTTCCTTTTTTGTTGGCTTTTCTCTCTTCCAGGTTTGGTTTCTCCGCTGGTTTCTTTTTTGCGTTTTCCTTTTTTATAGAATATTCACCGCATATTTAAAAATTGTTCAGCGTATATCCCAAAAATATTTACTGTGTATTTAAATACTGTTCAGCATATATCACAATTTTTCAGTGTGTATTTAAATATTGTTCAGCCATCAAGAAAATGTTCACTTTGTATTTAAATATTTTTCGGCGTATATCACAACATGTTCAATGTGTATTTAAATATTATTCAACATATATAAAAAATGGCCTATGTGTATTTAAATATTGTTCAACGTATATTACCAAAATATTCAATCTATATATAAAACTTGTTCATCCTATATAAAAAGTTTCAATAACTGTTCAGGATTTCAAATTTGTGTTCATGTTTTTCAGTTTCTTGTTCACTTTTCCAAAAATTGTTCAAACTTTGAAATTTGTTCACAATTTCAAACATTATTCGTACTTTTAAGAAAATCTGTTTACATTTTTCCAAGAAATGTTGAAACAAAACCGGATCTGCTACTGTAGTACTTTAAATTTAACTCTGTGATTGAGCTATTCGATTGCTTTTGTTCGCTGCCCTCAATATTGAGGTTGGCGGTTCCACTCCACATTTCACCCTTTTATTTTTCTTCATTAATATTTCCTTTGGCGCTTGCGAATGGGCCGTCCATACGCGCACTCCTTTCGGCGAAGCCTCAACTATTTGCCGCCTCCGGGTGCCGAATAGGAGCTCTCCCTGCGCTCTGCGTTGGTTCAATGGCTTCGGTTCTTTTTCTCTTTGCGGAAAAATGGCTTCGGTTCTTTTTCATTTGTTCACTGCTTGTTGGGTTTTTTTGTTTTCTGTATGCTGGTTTATGTTTATTTTTTATTTTAGTTTTATTTTTTCTTGTTTCACATTTATTTTTTCCTCTGGTTTTTCCTTTTTGCACATTTTCATAGTTTTTGCAATATAGTGTTAATATTTCAATACACACTGTTTTTTAATATACATGATCATTTTAATATACACATTGAACAATTTTTAATATACAATGAACATTTTCTTATGCACAGTGAACCTTTTTATCAATACATGGTGAATAATTTTTAATACATGCTAAACTTTTTTACAATACACACTGATATTTTTAAAAGATTTGCAATTCTAAAAATATTTTTTTCATGTAGATCACTTTAAAAAAATCCAAGAGTCAATTTTTTAGAAAAAAATGACTAAAAAACCAAAGAGAAAAAAAGGGCAAGGTTAACATGCACTACAAGAAAGTCGTTAATCTGTGACAGTCGGTGTCCGTCATAGACATGGCAAAAACTGTCAAGGATGGTCGGGCGTGACGGTCCAAAAATCTGTCATGTATATCGCGTCATAATTTGCCCACCCGCCCATCCTTGACGGATTTTTGTTTCCGTCATGAATTATGACGGTCTGTCACCGTCACCGATCTGACCCCCAGCCCGCCCAAGGCCCGGTCGTCTGTGCCGGACTATACCGTCACAGATTTACATGACGTGTAGAAAGACAAGTCCCATGTGGCATCTCCCGCGATCTGACGTGGCGCCAGCGTGAAGATGACGTGGCACCAACATGGAGCTGACGTGGCAGAGTGTAAGCCGATGGCATTCGGCCCAGTGTGGTCTTGCCCATTTATTTTAGTACAGCCAGGCCTATGGGTCCATTTTACCGCAGCTGGTTGGCCCGTTCGTTTTGGTCCATAATCATTTACACTCTCGTTGGCCCATTTCCACATGTTCAATATGCACATCAACCCATTAAAATTATGCGGCACTTGTGTTTTTTTAGCCAGAAAGTGTGTTTCGAGGCTCACTTTATTCGGCCCATTAGTGTTTACTGTACCCAACCTAGCCCTTCTTTGTTTCTACACAAAATGGGTTTCCAAGCCTAAGAGCTTGCATCTCCATATCCATCACAAATACATAAAAGAAGAACAACATCACAAAGCACAGTAACATTGAGCTTACATCTCCAAATCCACCAACAATGGAGCAGCAAAATGCAACCAGTTTGCATCCAACAGTGTGCAGTTTGCACAACAAAATCATTACAAAATAAGAAGGTAGGTTCTAGCAGTATATCACATTCAGATAGCTTCCATGCATCAAGTAGAGACGACGGCTGATCTTGGACAAACAAGTTACCCTTGAGCTGATCTTGCTTGCAACTGACTTAGCAAAAAGTCCAGTTTTGCATCCATCTCAGCTTGCTTCTTCCTGTTCTCCTCATCTCTCTTCCTGTGCTCCTCGTCTTGCCTGGTCCTTGCTTCTTCGGACTCCTTCAACTGCTTGGTCAAGGTGTCAACAAGTGCCCGAAGCTCGACATTGCCCCTATTTGCCAACTCTGCTTGACAGTTGCTATCGCTAGATCTCGCATGGACATGCTGGATCCCCACATGCTGAAGAAACCTTGGCTTCTTAGTGTGCTTAGCAAGCACTTCAGCTACAGCCTCGGTCGCGGAGTTCGATTCCTGTCCATCTTCTGTAGGCTGAGAGGCCTTGTTTTCCATCTCGGTCTAGCAATGCAAGCAACAAACATGGTTATAAGACGGCTTAAGCCCAAGTAGAGAAGACAGCATCAGCAAGCTTACATGCAGTGGCGAAGACAGGAATAATTTTCAGGTGTGGCGGAATTTGTAAAAAAGAAAACCATGTATAATATGATTATAAAGGCTCGCTAGAATATTAGATGTATATTTACTCTGCCTTAGATTACTAGTCGTAGGTATGCCTAAGATATAGATGTATTTAGACATGTTTTACTATTAGATACATCTGTATCTAGAAAAATTAAGACAAGTAATTTGAGACAGAGGTACTACTTTATATTTAGCAAATAAGCAAGACAAATCCAAAAAATGAGTACTGACGCTCAAAACACATCACTAGATGTAAATTATATGGATGAATGTTCACCAATTTAATAAAGGAAATTAATCCATTAGTATTTCAACAAAGGGAAGGCACTAGATAAACTAAAATCGGAGAACGTAATTACGTATATTTGATCTGATATAGTCCAATTTCAGTTAACATATTCGCAAACAAAAAACAATTTCAGTTAACGTGGCGCCGTCTGCTCACCCTCGCGGCCTCGCCGAGTCGGCGTTGCCATATACCGGTCAGAGCCTCGCCTCGCCGGTGAACGGCCGCCACCTGCCACTGGCGCCACCGCCCCGGCGTACTGCCCTGCTTGTTGTACCTCCGTCACGCAGATCATGGTCTAGAACAAGTACACGCACAGTCGGATCTCGGAAGGTTTCAGCCATAATCCATGCGCAGACGTGACGTGTAGTCAAGCCACGGACTCGACCCATCAGCAGCTAAGCCCAGCTTAAAACTTAAATATTGTATCAAACTAATACTGTACATACGTACTTGGGTCGAAGTTTAGGTATGGCATGCGCCAAACCTCGCCAGATAGCTGGCTTCGCCACTGCTTACATGCATCGTCTTTGTAGGGAAAGCTATCATGCATCCTTTACAACTAGACACTTGTGATAACAGTCAGATTAATCTTTTTTCTGTGCGGAGGTGATTCAAATTATTCATATATACTATCATCTACAACAGAGTGGACTATTTCCTGATTTAACTAGAAGTGAGTAATGTTTAAATCAAATTATTCCTGGAGGTCAGTCTATAATATATATATATACACACACACTAAAAATATAAGACACTGAGGATGGCCAAAACTACAATATATAAAGCCAAATAATAGATTAATAAAAAAATTCTGTAATTTTAGGTGGCTGATTGGTCACATGTCAAAGTGATTATGCGCATTTATTTAAGACATTTCATCTAGCCATATACTAAACCAAAACTGATGTTTTTCAATCGCTTCAAAACTTATCAGTTGTATGAAAATAAAAAAGGGTACAATCATACAGGACAGGCTATTACAAGATAGTTAAGTGAACATGTTAACATTTTCAATTAAGATACACTGATATTTGATTATCAGTTTCAATCTGGTGGAGTAATTCAAACAATATTAGTTCTAGTAAGCAAAAAGGTAAAATGATGGTTGGTAGTCTTTTGAAGCTGACTTACAATTGCAGCTTGGACAACACCGGTGTAGCTTTTCTTTTTCTTGCTGTAGTGGCACTTGTCGGTGTCAAAACCGGCGGATCTCAGGTAGGGGGTCCCGAACTGTGCGTCTAGGCGGATGGTAACAGGAGACAAGGGACACGATGTTTTACCCAGGTTCGGGCCCTCTTGATGGAGGTAAAGCCCTACGTCCTGCTTGATTAATATTGATGATATGGGTAGTACAAGAGTAGATCTACCACGAGATCAAGGAGGCTAAACCCTAGAAGCTAGCGTTTGGTATGATTGTTGTTCTCTCCTACGGACTAAAACCCTCTGGTTTATATAGACACCGGAGAGGGTTAGGGTTACATAGAGTCGGTTACAATAGTAGGAGATCTACATATCCGCATTGCCAAGCTTGCCTTCCACGCCAAAGAAAGTCCCTTCCGGACATGGGACGAAGTCTTCAATCTTGTATCTTCATAGTCCAGGAGTCCGGCTGAAGGTATAGTCCGGCTATCCGGACACCCCCTAATCTGGGACTCTCTCAGTAGCCCCTGAACCAGGCTTCAATGACGATGAGTCCGGCGCGCAGATTGTCTTCGGCATTGCAAGGCGGGTTCCCCTCCAAACTCCGTGTACCTGTTGAATAAAGTCCGGTTTCTTGTAAGTGTTGCGCTCCTTGGCTTCTGCGCCCAATAATGGCCATCTCCCACGTGTCAAATGAATACGAAAAGTCTGGGTGTTTTTACATTCACACCCCTAGCTGCGTAAATGAGCCGCCTATTTAAGGGGACGTGGATTTAGATCCAAACCACACCTTCTCCCCTCTGCGAGTGTTCATCAGAGCGCATCCGACAAAGGTCCATTCCACCATGGCTAGCCGTCGCAACTCCTCCTCTCGCCCTTCCGGCCCTCAGCCTAGAGATTGGGAGAGATGCTCCATCCCGCATAGCGAGCTAGTGACGCTCCAGACCAAGGGATTTCTCCCCCTGGCCTATATGGTCCCGGTTCGAGCCGGCCTCGCCACCTATAATGGCGGAGAGCAAGCGGAGAGTGCCCCTAATTCCTCCAAAGGAGAGCGGGTATGCCTTGTCCCTTATTTAATAAGAGGGCTCGGATTTCCAATCCATTCGTTTCTCCGGGGACTCCTGGAGTTCTATGGCCTCCAGCTACACAATCTTACGCCTGCCTCCGTATTGCATATCACGGGCTTCGTAGCCCTCTGCGAGTTGTTTTTGGGTGTTGAGGCTCATTTAGGGCTGTGGAAGAGGTTGTTCTGCCTGGTGCCCCGTTCTCAGGAGGGGTCAATATATCAAGTGGGCGGAGCCGAAGTGTGGCGCATCGCCGGGACCGGATATCTATCCAGAACCCCAAATAAGGCGTCCGAGAATTGGCCTTCGGAATGGTTTTATATAGAGGACGTCCCGCTGCCGGACCCTGTTCGGATCGGCCTTCCTGAGTTCGACACTGCTCCCCTGAAGAAGCGCCTAAGCTGGCGCCCAAGGAGCCCTCAGAGGGAAAGTGACAGGGACGTCCTTTACTTGATGGGCCGGATAAGATTATTAGCTCATTCCGGACTAACCATGATAGGAGTCATGGCCGCATGCATCATGCGGGGGGTGCAGCCGCTTCAGTATAGAGGCCACCCCATGTGGGACTTCAACGGGGAGGATGACGCCACCCGTCACGGTCGTAAGGGACCGGATTCGGCTGCCTCCCTGACAAAGATCTTGTCCGCTTTGTACAAGGGAGAAGAGGAGGAATTTCTCTGCGTCAACCCACAGGGTGGATTTACTATGTACAATCCTTCGAGTTGGGTAAGTGGACATTTACTTGCCCATCCGTTTTATATTCCCATCGTTTAAGTGTACAGTCTAACGATTTCAACCCAGGAACTGCGCCAGGCTGTTAAAGAAATAAACAACCCTCCTCCACAGCCCGAGGATCCGGGACGGTCCCTCGACCCGGCCTCCCAAGAGGATCCGGACTTATCTGTGGAGCTGATTGATGGAGTGTTCCATCAACTGAGCAAGGACAACGCCTTGGTGGCCATTACGGCCGATTACCCAAGGCTAATCCCGGCCTCCCAGGTAACTGAGATCGAAGTCCCAGTACCCCGAAAAGGGGTCCACCCTCTCATGTTTTCAGATTCCTGATTACAACCGTGCTTTGCAGGGGAGGTTTTTGAGATGGGAGGCCGAACCTAAGGATGGCAATGGGTCGGGTTTGGATCGGATTGAACAATGTCAAATCCATACCCATATCCATGAAGACAGTCTTTGCCCGCCCATAAAAATATCCATGGGTGAAAAATCGTGTCCATGTCCAAACCCGATGGATATCCATACCCACTGGATATCCATTGGGTCCTCTCGAGACATATAAATAATACATAACACAATGTTAACATAAGCTCTCCATTCTTCACCTCGTGGAAGGCTATGCCTCACTTATGGTAAACATCAACTTATGATAAATCAACGTCCACTAACCTAAGATCATTTAGTATTTTTCTAATAGATGAGAACGATGAGTCATTTAACAGGATAAAATAAGGGAAGGGGCGTTGGAGTATGTTAGAGAGGGGATTGAATGTCAACTAATTAAAGTTATGATAGGGATTGTGCAGTTTCTTTTTCATGTTGTAGATAACAAAGTGTAAAATTCCAATGGGACACATGACTAAGGAGTAGGGATAGCAGATTTTTGCCCATTAAGTCATACTATCGGTTCGGGTTCGGGTATACCCATGGGTACAAGATTATATCTATGCCCTATCCACGAGCAATCTGGTCGGGTTTGGGCGCCGCCCATGGACATAAAAACATATCCAAACCCTATCCATTCGGGTCGGATATCCACGGGTATCCATGTCCATGGGTAAAATTGCCATCCTTAGCCGAACCTGCGGCGACGAGCCAACAAGGGGCTGGAGGGCCCCGTGGGCAGAAAAGAGGTGCAGTCCGGACCGAGGCATCAGCGCAAAGGTATGGCGCGCCCTCTTATCCAAGGTGTTATACTTTCAAGGCATATTAACACTCGTGCTCTCTTTAGGACAAAGAGACCTCGCTGGACTATATCCGGAGAGGCTGCCAATCGCGCCTCCACCAGCCAGGCTCCAAAGCCTGGTCCGGAGGCGGAGGCGAACACGAGGCGCGCACCGGACGCTCCTCTGACAAAGGATGCGGACAGGTTGTCTGCCACTAATTCGGAGGTGGAGAGTGCCCTGAACCACAGGCGTCGCCGGACAGTTCTTCGCGACGCTTGTTTCTCCCCAGAGGCGTTGGATGCCTTCAATTCGGGAGATGCGTACCTCTGTGCCGCTCAAAATGGTCTAGCCAGAGCCACGGAGCAATATGTAAAGACATAAGGGTGATAAATTTTAATGGTTATATATATCAGTAGCCCCCGAGACTTGAAGCAGTTAAAAGAACTGATTTAAGGATCATTTAATAATGCAGGGTCTTGCGGAAAAGAATACCCAACTGTCCCAGGAGCTAGAAGAGTGCAAAGCCCAACTTGAGGCCGCACTAGCCGCGACAGGGGAGCCCAAGGAGACCCCCGTTGGTAATATATACTTTCAATATATAAGTATTTTTGAAGTGCGACGTGTGTGCAAATCTGAGAAACGAAATTGCAGACGGCGCCGGATTAGATCCGGAAAGGCAACAACTCCTACACCAGTTAAAGGCTGGTGAGAGCATGCTGACAAGGGTGAGGCGGGAGAAGAATGATCTCCAAGATGCCAACACCAAGCTGGGCATTGAACTGAAAGATGTTCGTGCTCAGCTGTCGGACTCCGTGAAGGAGAATCAGCGGCTTCGGCGCGGCATATTTAGTAAGTGCTTGAGCGAACCTTTGAAAAAAAAGTTTGGCGAAGAAGTCGACTAACAGAGTAATGTCTGTAGGTGTGCTAATAGGTCGTCCTGCAGAGGAGATGCCCGGTTCTACGGGTGACCTTCTTCCCGAGCTCTTGCAACTGCATGAGCGAGTTTGGCAGGTGATGCAAGGCGTCGCCCAGGCCTTGTGGCCATCCATCTCCATGCCCGAAGGCCTTGGAGAGCTTGCAGAGAAGCTAAAGGGAGCGCGGCGGCGCTTCCGATTATGGAAGATATCGGCCTGCCGTCAAGGCGCTAGGGAGGCCTGGGCCATGGTGAAGACGCGGTACACGAAGGCTGACCCCAACCATATGGCCGAGGTCGGACCTGTGGGGCCCGATGGGAAGGAGATCCCTGTAAGCTTAGTATACGGCCAAGTAGAATTGGTCGCGAAGTATTCCCAGCAGGACTGTAAACTAGACAGCCTGTTGGATTGAATTGAAGAGGAATACAGTCAGTCAAAATGACTATGTAATTTTCATTGACATTTGGAATGCCTCCTAGCCGGATTGTAGATCGTTTTTCATGGCCGACCTTTTCGCTTCAACCTCGGGATCTGACGGTCCGGAGTGTGTCCGAATACCCTCGCGGTTATATATGAACCGGGGTATGCATGGAGACCAGGCGTAGGGGTCATTAGTGCTTGAACAGACAAGTGCCCAACTAGTTATGTTATATTACATGGTTAGTAAGAAACATCTTCCAGGGAGAATAGTTCCGTTAAGGGTTCCTTTCCCTGGGAGGCATGCCCTAAAGTGCATGTCCATTCTGCGAAAAAGACGCAGGAAAAAGCATCTGGGGGCGCATAAATAAATAAGTGAAAAGATCATCTTTTAGGTCACCGACCGAATATTCCCTTAAGAACGCTAGCTTTCGGCTTCACCCAGTCTGAGGTACACATCCGGCTGACCCGGCAGTAACAATCGCAGAGGTGCTCCCTTTACCACCTAGCCGAACAATCGGGAACGTAGGGGTAAGCACAGGAGCCAGGCAACCCAGCTTGGCCAAAACTTAAGTCATATCGATGCATATAATGGTGAAGTAAAAGGTACATGCGGAAGTGTAACACATGCGTTGGGCATAAAGCCCGTATAAATAAGCTTCTGTTAAAAGAAGCCCCCAGGTTTAATGAGTGCGAATAACACGTCATTTGATGAGCCTTTAAAGGATATGAGAGAAAGGGAGGGGGGAAGGAGAGAAATGTAAGACAGACAGTATGTAAAAAATGGACAGAGGAAGGAGACGAACACAGAGTCCGGCGCTAGGCATAGAATCTTCGGAGACGGGTTGCGTTCCATGGGTTCGGCTCGAGTCGGTTATCCGATGCGTCTCGCAGGCAGTACGCTCCACCAGCCAGGACTTGGTCATTATGAAGGGACCTTCCCACTTGGGCTTGAGTTTGTCCTTTTTCTTGTCCGGCAGGCATAGAACTAATTCGCCAACATTGTAATTTTTGGCCCGTACTTCTCTGCTTTGGTATCTTCAAGCCTGCTGTTGATAGAATGCGGAACGGGCTTTTTCCACGTCACGCTCCTCCTCCAATGCGTCCAAACTGTCCTGCCGATCGATCTTGGCTTCTCTTTCTTCATACATGCGCACTCGAGGTGAGTCATGAATTATGTCGCAAGGCAAAACTGCCTCTGCGCCGTACACCATGAAGAATGGTGTGTATCCGGTGGTGCGATTCGGCGTGGTCCGCAGCCCCTAGAGTACGGAGTCGAGCTCCTCTACCCAGTGTGTGTTAGATTCCTTGAGGGACCGCACTAGTCTGGGTTTGATGCCGCTCATGATAAGACCATTTGCTCGTTCGACCTGGCCGTTATTTTGTGGGTGATAGACGGAAGCATAATCGAGCTTGATGCCCATGTTTTTGCACAAGAGTCTTACCTCGTCGGCCGTAAAGTTCATGCCGTTATCAGTGATGATGCTGTGGGGGATGTTGGGAATATGCCCTAGAGGCAATAATAATTTGTTTATTATTATATTTCCTTGTTCATGATAATCGTTTATTATCCATGCTATAATTGTATTGGTAGGAGACTCAGATACATGTGTGGATACATAGACAACACCATGTCCCTAGTAAGCCTCTAGTTGACTAGCTCGTTGATCAATAGATGGTTACGGTTTCCTGACCATGGACATTGGATGTCGTTGATAATGGGATCACATCATTAGGAGAATCATGTGATGGACAAGACCCAATCCTAAGCCTAGCACAAAGATCGTGTAGTTCATATGCTAAAGCTTTTCTAATGTCAAGTATCATTTCCTTAGACCATGAGATTGTGCAACTCCCGGATACCGTAGGAATGCTTTGGGTGTACCAAACGTCACAACGTAACTGGGTGGCTATAGAGGTACACTACAGGTATCTCCGAAAGTGTCTGTTGGGTTGGCACGAATCGAGACTGGGATTTGTCACTCCGTGTGACGGAGAGGTACCTCTGGGCCCACTCGGTAGGACATCATCATAATGTGCACAATGTGATCAAGGAGTTGATTACGGGATGATGTGTTACGGAACGAGTAAAGAGACTTGCCGGTAACGAGATTGAACAAGGTATCGGGATACCGACGATCGAATCTCGAGCAAGTACAATACCGCTAGACAAAGGTAATTGTGTACGGGATTGATCGAATCCTCGACATCGTGGTTCATCCGATGAGATCATCGTGGAACATGTGGGAACCAACATGGGTATCCAGATCCCGCTGTTGGTTATTGACTGGAGAATGTCTCGGTCATGTCTACATGGTTCCCGAACCCGTAGGGTCTACACACTTAAGGTTCGATGACGCTAGGGTTATAAAGGAAGTTTGTATGTGGTTACCGAATGTTGTTCGGAGTCCCGGATGAGATCCCGGACGTCACGAGGAGTTTCGGAATGGTCCGGAGGTAAAGATTTATATATGGGAAGTCCTGTTTTGGTCACCGAAAGAGTTTCGGGTTTTATCGGTAACGTACCGGGACCACCGGAGGGGTCCGGGGGTCCACCAAGTGGGGCCACCGGCCCCGGAGGGCTGCATGGGCCAAGTGTGGGAGGGGACCAGCCCCAGGTGGGCTGGTGCGCCCCCCCACAAGGGCCCAAGGCGCCTAGGGTTTGGGGAGGGGGCGCCCCACCTAGCTTGGGGGGCAAGTTTCCCCTCTCCCCCCCTTGGCCGCCACCCTAGATGGGTTTGGGGCAGCCGCACCCCTTGGGGTGGAAACCCTAAAGGGGGCGCACCCCCTCCCTCTCCCCTATATATACTTGAGGGTTTTGGGCCTGCTAACACATGAGTTCCGATCTCTCCATGGCGCAGCCCTGCTTCTCTCCCTCCTCCTCTCCCACGGTGCTTGGCGAAGCCCTGCAGGACTGCCACGCTCCTCCACCACCACCACGCCGTCGTGCTGCTGCTGGATGGAGTCTTCCTCAACCTCTCCCTCTCTCCTTGCTGGATCAAGGCATGGGAGACGTCACCGGGCTGCATGTGTGTTGAACGCGGAGGTGCCGTCCGTTCGGCACTTGGTCATCGGTGATTTGGATCACGGCGAGTATGACTCCATCAACCCCGTTCACTTGAACGCTTCCGCTTAGCGATCCACAAGGGTATGTAGATGCACTCTCCTTCCCCTCGTTGCTAGTTTCTCCATAGATAGATCTTGGTGATACGTAGGAAAATTTTGAATTTCTGCTACGTTCCCCAACAGGGGACGCCGTAACGGTGTACAACCCCGGATATAAAGTCTATCACCGGTCCGGATTCAGTCGTATTAACAGGCTTGGCTTCTATCCATTTGGTGAACTTATCCACCATGACCAGTAAGTATTTTTTTTCTTGTGGGTTCCGCCTTTAATGGGTCCAACCATGTCAAGCCCCCAGACCGCGAAGGGCCAAGCGATGGGGATAGTTTGGAGGGCGGTGGGTGGCATATGGCTTTGGTTTGCAAAAAGCTGGCAACCGATGCATCGCTGGACTAAGTCCTGAGCGTCTGCCCGGGCCGTCGGCCAATAAAAGCCTGTACGGAAAGCTTTGCTTACGAGGGACCGAGCTGCAGCATGATGACCACCTAGTCCGGCGTGAATTTCGACCAGCAAGTTCCGCCCTTCCTCTTCGGAGATGCACCTTTGAAGGACTCCGGTAGTGCTTTTCTTATAAAGCTCTCCCTTATGGACTTTATAGGCTTTAGATCGCCGCACTATGCAGCGTGCCTCGTTTTGGTCCTCTGGGAGTTCCTGCCTAGTAAGGTAGGCTAGGAATGGTTGTGTCCACGGGGTGATGACGACCATTATTGCGTGGGGTGAAGGTGTGATTTCATTGGCAGATCCTCCAATTATGTCAGTTTGTTCGGTGTCGGGCAGTGCGGTTGGGTCTGGGCTGTTATTGTTCGGTTCCCCTTCCCATACTACGGATGGCTTGAACAGCCTTTCCAGGAAGATGTTGGGGGGGGGGGACTACATCACGTTTTGCGCCGATGCGTGCCAGGACATCTGCCGCCTGATTATTTTCCCGGGCTATATGATGAAATTCAAGCCCTTCGAACCGAGCTGACATTTTTAAGACGGTGTTGCGGTAAGCTGCCATTTTTGGATCCTTGGCGTCAAAGTCTCTATTTATTTGGGATATCGCGAGGTTCGAATCCCCGCGCACCTCTAGGCGTTGAATGCCCATGGATACTGCCATCCGGAGACCATGTAAAAGGGCCTCATATTCGGCTGCATTGTTGGAGTCTGTGTACATAATCTGGAGTACATATTGAACTGTGTCTCCTGTGGGGGATGTCAAAACGACGCGAGCCCATAGACCGGCCAACATCTTGGAGCCGTCGAAATGCATGATCCAATTTGAATATGTGCCGTATGTTGGAAATATGCCCTAGAGGCAATAATAAAAGCATTATTATTGTTGGGGAACGTAGCAGAAATTCAAAATTTTCCTACATGTCACCAAGATCTATCTATAGAGAAACCAGCAACGAGGGGAAGGAGAGTGCATCTACATACCTTTGTAGATCGCTAAGCGGAAGCGTTCAAGTGAACGGGGTTGATGGAGTCGTACTCGTCGTGATCCAAATCACCGATGACCAAGTGCCGAACGGACGGCACCTCCGCGTTCAACACACGTACAGCCCGGTGACGTCTCCCATGCCTTGATCCAGCAAGGAGAGAGGGAGAGGTTGAGGAAGACTCCATCTAGCAGCAGCACAACGGCGTGGTGGTGGTGGAGGAGCGTGGCAATCCTGCAGGGCTTCGCCAAGCACCTGCGGGAGAGGAGGAGGTGTCACGGGAGGGAGGGAGGCGCCAGGGCTTCAGGTGTGGCTGCCCTCCCTCCCCTCCACTATATATAGGGGCAAGGGAGAGGGGGGAGGCGCAGCCTTGCCCCTTCCTCCAAGGAAGGGGTGCGGCCAAGGGGGGGGGGGGAGGAGTCCATCCTTCCCAAGGCACCTCGGAGGTGCCTTCCCCTTTGAGGACTCTCCCCTTTTTCTTATATCTTGGCGCATGGGCCTCTTGGGGCTGGTGCCCTTGGCCCATATAGGCCAAGGCGCACCCCCTACAGCCCATGTGCCCCCCCGGGGCAGGTGGACCCCCCGGTGGACCCCCGGACCCCTTTTGGCACTCCCGGTACAATACCGATAAAGTGCGAAACTTTTCTGGCGACCAAAATAAGACTTCCCATATATAAATCTTTACCTCCGGACCATTCCGGAACTCCTCGTGACGTCCGGGATCTCATCCGGGACTCTAAACAACATTCGGTAACCACATACAAACTTCCTTTATAACCCTAGCGTCATCGAACCTTAAGTGTGTAGACCCTACGGGTTCGGGAACCATGCAGACATGACCGAGACAACTCTCCGGCCAATAACCAACAGCGGGATCTGGATACCCATGTTGGCTCCCACATGTTCCACGATGATCTCATCGAATGAACCACGATGTCGAGGATTCGATCAATCCCGTATACAATTCCCTTTGTCTATCGGTACGATACTTGCCCGAGATTCGATCGTCGGTATCCCGATACCTTGTTCAATCTCGTTACCGGCAAGTCTCTTTTACTCGTTCCGCAACACATCATCCCGTGATCAACTCCTTGATCACATTGTGCACATTATGATGATGTCCTACCGAGTGGGCCCAGAGATACCTCTCCGTCACATGGAGTGACAAATCCCAGTCTCGATTCGTGCCAACCCAACAGACACTTTCGGAGATACCTGTAGTGTACCTCTATAGCCACCCAGTTACGTTGTGACGTTTGGCACACCCAAAGCACTCCTACGGTATCCGGGAGTTGCACAATCTCATGGTCTAAGGAAATGATACTTGACATTAGAAAAGCTTTAGCATATGAACTACACGATCTTTGTGCTAGGCTTAGGATTGGGTCTTGTCCATCACATGATTCTCCTAATGATGTGATCCCATTATCAATGACATCCAATGTCCATGGTCAGGAAACCGTAACCATCTATTGATCAACGAGCTAGTCAACTAGAGGCTTACTAGGGACATGGTGTTGTCTATGTATCCACACATGTATCTGAGTTTCCTATCAATACAATTCTAGCATGGATAATAAACGATTATCATGAACAAGGAAATATAATAATAATCAATTTATTATTGCCTCTAGGGCATATTTCCAACAATTATTATATTTCCTTATTCATGATAATTGTCTTTATTCGTGCTATAATTGTGTTATCCGGAAATCGTAATACATGTGTGAATAACAGACAACAACGTGTCCCTAGTAAGCCTCTAGTTGACTAGCTCGTTGATCAACAGATAGTCATGGTTTCCTGACTATGGGCATTGGATGTCAATGATAACGAGATCACATCATTAGGAGAATGATGTGATGGACGAGACCCAATCCTAAACATAGCATAAGATCGCATAGTTCGTTTGCTAGAGTTTTCCAATGTCAAGTATCCTTTCCTTAGACCATGAGATCGTGTAACTCCTGGATACCGTAGGAGTGCTTTGGGTGTGCCAAAAGTCACAACGTAACTGGGTGACTATAAAGGTATACTACGAGTATCTCTGAAAGTGTCTGTTGGGTTGACACGGATCGAGACTGGGATTTGTCACTCCGCTTGACGGAGAGGTATCACCGGGCCCTCTCAGTAATGCATCATCATAATGAGCTCAATGTGATCAAAGTGTTTGATCACGGGATCATGCATTACGGTACGAGTAAAGTGACTTGCCGGTAACGAGATTGAACGAGGTATTGGGATACCGACGATCGAATCTCGGGCAAGTAAAATACCGATTGACAAAGGGAATCGTATACGGGATTAATTGAATCCTCGACATCGTGGTTCATCCGATGAGATCATCGTGGAGCATGTGGGAGCCAACATGGGTATCCAGATCCCGCTGTTGGTTATTGCCCGAGAGCCGTCTCGGTCATGTCTGCATGTCTCCCGAACCCGTAGGGTCTACACACTTAAGGTTCGGTGACGTTAGGGTTGTGAAGATATGTATATGCAGTAACCCGAATGTTGTTCGGAGTCCCGGATGAGATCCCGGACGTCACGAGGAGTTTCGGAATGGTCCGGAGGTAAAGAATTATATATAGGAAGTGTTGTTTTGGCCATCGGGACAAGTTTCGGGGTTATCGGTATTGTACCGGGACCACCGGAGGGTCCCGGGGGGTCCACCGGGTGGGGCCACCTGCCTCGGGGAGCCACATGGGCTCTAGGGGGTGCGCCTTGGCCTACATGGGCCAAGGGGAACCAACCCCAAGAGGCCCATGCGCCTAGGGTTTCAAAGGGAAGGAGTCCCACAAGGGGAAGGCACCTCCTAGGTGCCTTGGGGGGGAGGGAAACCTCCCCTTGGCCGCTGCCCCAAGGAGATTGGATCTCCTAGGGCCGGCGCCCCCCTTGGCCCTCCTATATAAAGGGGGGGAGGGGGCAGCCGTACCCCTGGTCCTTGGCGCCTCCCTCTCCCTCTCCAACACCTCCTCCTCCTCCGTAGAGCTCGGCGAAGCCCTGCCGGAGTACTGCGGCTCCACCATCACCACGCCGTCGTGCTGCTGCTGGAGCCATCTTCCTCAACCTCTCCTTTGCCTTGCTGGATCAAGAAGAAGGAGACGTTACGCTGACCGTACGTGTGTTGAACGCGGAGGTGCCGTCCGTTCGGTGCTAGGATCTCCGGTGATTTGGATTACGTCGTGTACGACTACCTCATCCCCGTTCGTTGAACGCTTCCGCTCGCGATCTACAAAGTGGTATGTAGATGCAATCTCTCTCCCATGACTCGTTGCTTAGATGAACTCATAGATGGATCTTGGTGAAACCGTAGGAAAAATTTTAATTTTCTGCAACGTTCTCCAACAGTGGCATCATGAGCTAGGTCTATGCGTAGTTCTCTATTGCACGAGTAGAACACAATTTGTTGTGGGCGTAGATGTTGTCAACTTTCTTGCCGCTACTAGTCTTATCTTGCTTCAGCGGTATTGTGGGATGAAGCGGCCCGGACCAACCTTACACGTACGCTTACGTGAGACCGGTTCCACCGACTAACATGCACTAGTTGCATAAGGTGGCTGGCGGGTGTCTGTCTCTCCCACTTTAGTTGGAGCGGATTCGATGAAAAGGGTCCTTATAAAGGGTAAATATAAGTTGACAAATCACATTGTGGCTTTCATGTAGGTTAGAAAACGTTCTTGCTAGAACCCTAATTCAGCCACGTAAAACTTGCAACAACAATTAGAGGACGTCTAACTTGTTTTTGCAGCAAGTGCTTTGTGATATGATATGGCCAAAGTTGTGATGAATGATGAATGATCTATATGTGATGTATGAGATGTTCATGCTATTGTAATAGGAATCACGACTTGCATGTCGATGAGTATGACAACCGGCAGGAGCCATAGGAGTTGTCTTTATTTTTTGTATGACCTGCGTGTCATTGAGAAACGCCATGTAAACTACTTTACTTTATTGCTAAACACGTTAGCCATAGTAGTAGAAGTAATAGTTGGCGAGCAACTTCATGGAGACACGATGATGGAGATCATGATGATGGAGATCATGATGATGGAGATCATGGTGTCAAGCCGGTGACAAGATGATCATGGAGCCCCAAGATGGAGATCAAAGGAGCTATGTGATATTGGCCATATCATGTCACGTTTATTATTTGATTGCATGTGATGTTTATCATGTTTTGCATCTTGTTTACTTAGAACGACGGTAGTAAATAAGATGATCCCTCATAATAATTTCAAGAAGTGTTCCCCCTAACTGTGCACCGTTGCGACAGTTCGTTGTTTCGAAGCACCACGTGATGATCGGGTGTGATAGATTCTAACGTTCACATACAACGGATGTAAGACAGATTTACACATGCAAACACTTAGGTTGACTTGACGAGCCTAGCATGTATAGACATGGCCTCGGAACACAGAAGACCGAAAGGTCGAGCATGAGTCGTATAGAAGATACGATCAACATGAAGATGTTCACCGATGTTGACTAGTCCGTCTCACGTGATGATCGGACACGGCCTAGTTGACTCGGATCATGTTATACTTAGATGACTAGAAGAGGGATGTCTATCTAAGTGGGAGTTCATTAAATAATTTGATTAAATGAACTTTATTATCATGAACTTAGTCTAAAATATTTACAATATGTCTTGTAGATCAAATGGCCAACATAGTCCTCAACTTCAACGCGTTCCTAGAGAAAACCAAGCTGAAAGACGATGGCAGCAACTATACGGACTGGGTCCGGAACCTGAGGATCATCCTCATAGCTGCCGAGAAAGATTATGTCCTACGAGCACCGCTGGGTGAGGCACCTGTTCTCCCTGCAGAACAAGACGTTATGAACGCTTGGCAGTCACGTTCCGATGATTACTCCCTCGTTCAGTGCGGCATGCTTTACAGCTTAGAGCCGGGGCTCCAAAAGCGTTTTGAGAGACATGGAGCATATGAGATGTTCGAAGAGCTGAAAATGGTTTTCCAAGCTCATGCCCGGGTCGAGAGATATGAAGTCTCCGACAAATTCTTTAGCTGTAAGATGGAGGAAAATAGCTCTGTCAGTGAACACATACTCAAGATGTCTGGGTTGCGCAACCGCTTGACTCAACCGGAAGTTAATCTCCCGGATGAAGCGGTCATTGACAGAATCCTCCAGTCGCTTCCACCTAGCTACAAGAGCTTTGTGATGAACTACAACATGCAGGGGATGGTAAAGACCATTCCTGAGGTATATGCTATGCTGAAATCAGCAGAGGTAGAAATCAAGAAGGAACATCAAGTGTTGATGGTGAATAAAACCACTAAGTTCAAGAAGGGCAAGGGTAAAAAGAACTTCAAGAAGGACGGCAAGGAAGTTGCCGCGCCCGGTAAGCAAGTTGCCGGGAAGAAGCCAAAGAATGGACCCAAGCCCGAGACTGAGTGTTTTTATTGCAAGGGAAGTGGTCACTGGAAGTGGAACTGCCCCAAATACTTAGTGGACAAGAAGGCCGGCAAAACAAAAGGTATATGTGATATAAATGTAATTGATGTGTACCTTACCAGTACTCGTAGTAGCTCTTGGGTATTTGATACCGGTGCAGTTGCTCACATTTGTAACTCAAAGCAGGAGCTGCGGAATAAACGGAGACTGGCGAAGGACGAGGTGACGATGCGCGTCGGGAATGGTTCCAAGGTCGATGTGATCGCCGTCGGCACGCTACCTCTACATTTACCTACGGGATTAGTTTTAAACCTCAATAATTGTTATTTAGTGCCAAGTTTGAGCATGAACATTGTGTCCGGATCTCGTTTAATTCGAGATGGCTACTCATTTAAATCCGAGAATAATGGTTGTTCTATTTATATGAGAGATATGTTTTATGGTCATGCTCCGATGGTTAATGGTTTATTCTTAATAAATCTCGTACGTGATGATACACATATTCATAGTGTGGATACCAAAAGAGTTAAAGTTGATAATAATAGTCTCACATATTTGTGGCACTGCCGCATTGGTCACATAGGTGTCAAACGCATGAAGAAGCTCCATGCAGATGGACTTTTAGAGTCTCTTGATTATGAATCATTTGACACGTGCGAACCATGCCTCATGGGTAAAATGACCAAGACTCCGTTCTCAGGAACAATGGAGCGAGCAACCAACTTATTGGAAATCATACATACCGATGTGTGCGGTCCAATGAGTGTTGAGGCTCGCGGTGGCTATCGTTATGTTCTCACCCTTACTAATGACTTGAGTAGATATGGGTATATCTACTTAATGAAACACAAGTCTGAGACCTTTGAAAAGTTCAAGGAATTTCAGAGTGAGGTTAAAAATCAACGTGATAGAAAGATCAAGTTTCTATGATCAGATCGTGGAGGAGAATACTTGAGTCACGAATTTGGCACACACTTAAGAAAATGTGGAATAGTTTCACAACTCACGCCGCCTGGAACACCTCAACGTAATGGTGTGTCCGAACGTCGTAATCGCACTCTATTAGATATGGTACGATCTATGATGTCTCTAACCGATTTACCGCTATCTTTTTGGGGCTATGCTTTAGAGACTGCCGCATTCACTTTAAATAGGGCTCCGTCGAAATCCGTTGAGACGACACCGTATGAATTATGGTTTGGGAAGAAACCTAAGCTGTCGTTTCTAAAAGTTTGGGGATGCGATGCTTATGTCAAGAAACTTCAACCTGAAAAGCTCGAACCCAAGTCGGAAAAATGCGTCTTCATAGGATACCCTAAAGAAACTATTGGGTATACCTTCTACCTCAGATCCGAAGGCAAGATCTTTGTTGCCAAGAATGGATCCTTTATAGAGAAAGAGTTTCTCTCGAAAGAAGTAAGTGGGAGGAAAGTAGAACTTGATGAAGTGTTACCTCTTGAACCGGAAAATGGCGAAACTCAAGAAAACGTTCCTGAGGTGCCTGCATCGACTAGAGAGGAAATTAATGATGATGATCAAGATACTTCTAATCAAGCTCCTACTGAAATTCGAAGGTCCACAAGGACACGTTCCGCACCAGAGTGGTACGGCAACCCTGTCTTGGAAATCATGTTGTTAGACAACGGTGAGCCTTCGAACTATGAGGAAGCAATGGCGGGCCCGGATTCCGACAAATGGCTAGAAGCCATGAAATCCGAGATAGGATCCATGTATGAAAACGAAGTATGGACTTTGACTGACTTGCCCGTAGAGCGGCGAGCCATAGAAAATAAATGGATCTTTAAGAAGAAGACAGACGCGGATGGTAATGTGACCATCTATAAAGCTCGGCTTGTCGCTAAGGGTTATCGACAAGTTCAAGGAATTGACTACGATGAGACTTTCTCACCGGTAGTGAAGCTAAAGTCCGTCCGAATCATGTTAGCAATTGCCGCATTCTATGATTATGAGATATGGCAAATGGACGTCAAAACGGCATTCCTTAATGGTTTCCTTAAGGAAGAATTGTATATGATGCAGCCGGAAGGTTTTGTCGATCCTAAGAATGCTGACAAAGCGTGCAAGCTCCAACGCTCGATTTATGGGCTGGTGCAAGCATCTCGGAGTTGGAACATTCGCTTTGATGAGATGATCAAAGCGTTTGGGTTTACGCAGACTTATGGAGAAGCCTGCGTTTACAAGAAAGTGAGTGGGAGCTCTGTAGCATTTCTCATACTATATGTAGATGACATACTTTTGATGGGAAATGATATAGAACTCTTGGACAGCATTAAGGCCTACTTGAATAAGAGTTTTTCAATGAAGGACCTTGGAGAAGCTGCTTATATATTAGGCATCAAGATCTATAGAGATAGATCGAGACGCCTCATAGGTCTTTCACAAAGCACATACCTTGATAAGATATTGAAGAAGTTCAATATGGATCAATCTAAGAAGGGGTTCTTACCAGTATTACAAGGTGTGAAATTGAGCTTAGCTCAATGTCCGACCACGGCAGAAGATATAGAAGAGATGAGGGTCATCCCCTATGCCTCAGCCATAGGTTCTATTATGTATGCCATGCTGTGTACCAGACCTGACGTAAACCTTGTCGTAAGTTTGGTAGGAAGGTACCAAAGTAATCCCGGCAAGGAACACTGGACAGCGGTCAAGAATATCCTGAAGTACCTGAAAAGGACTAAGGAAATGTTTCTCGTTTATGGAGGTGACGAAGAGCTCGTCGTAAAGGGTTACGTCGACGCTAGCTTCGACACAGATCTGGATGACTCTAAGTCACAAACCGGATACGTGTATATTTTGAATGGTGGGGCAGTAAGCTGGTGCAGTTGCAAGCAAAGCGTCGTGGCGGGATCTACATGTGAAGCGGAGTACATGGCAGCCTCGGAGGCAGCACATGAAGCAATTTGGGTGAAGGAGTTCATCACCGACCTCGGAGTCATACCCAATGCGTCGGGGCCAATCAAACTCTTCTGTGAAAACACTGTAGCTATTGCACTTGCCAAGGAGCCCAGGTTTCACAAGAAGACCAGGCACATCAAACGTCGCTTCAACTCCATTCGTGAAAATGTTCAAGATGGAGACATAGAAATTTGTAAAGTGCACACGGATCTGAATGTCGCAGATCCGTTGACTAAACCTCTCCCTAAGGCAAAACATGATTTGGATTACGTCGTGTACGACTACCTCATCCCCGTTCGTTGAACGCTTCCGCTCGCGATCTACAAAGTGGTATGTAGATGCAATCTCTCTCCCATGACTCGTTGCTTAGATGAACTCATAGATGGATCTTGGTGAAACCGTAGGAAATTTTTTAATTTTCTGCAACGTTCTCCGACACCATACTCTTTAGGGAGTTCGGCCTCCGTCCATTCTGCGACGAAGTCGGCCAAAACTTGCGACTTGATAGCTCGCCATGACTTATAGGTTATGTCGAACGGGAGGAGCTCAATGGCCCATTTTGCAATCCGACCTGTTGCGTCGCGGTTTTTTATAATATCGTTAAGTGGTACTTCCGAGGCTACTGTTATTGAACACTCTTGAAAGTAGTGTCGCAGCTTCCGGGATGCCATGAATACCGCGTACGCAATCTTTTGATAATGTGGGTACCGTGATTTGCACGGAGTGAGGACAGTGGACACATAATAGACCGGCTTTTGAAGGGGGAATTTGTGTCCGTCCGTTTCTCGTTTGACGACGAGCACTGCGCTTACGACCTGATGTGTTGCTGCAATGTACAATAGCATTGGTTCGCCAATGTTTGGCGCGGCCAGGACTGAGTTTGTTGCCAATATGGCTTTTATTTTGTCGAGTCTGGCCGTGGCTGCATCCGTCCACTCGAAGTGTTTGGTGTGCTGAAGGAGGCGGTAGAGGGGTAATGCCTTTTCTCCCAAGCGGGAGATAAAGCGGCTTAAAGCCGCCACACATCCGGTTAATTTTTGTATTTGTTTGAGGTCCTTTGGGATATCCAATTGTGACAGAGCTCAGATCTTGGCTGGATTTGCTTCAATTCCTCTACCGGATACAATGAAGCCCAAGAGCTTTCCGGCTGGAACGCCAAAAACGCATTTTTCCGGGTTGAGCTTGATGTCGTATGTTCGGACGTTATCAAATGTGAGCCTCAAGTCGTCTACTAGAGATTCGACATGTCTTGTTTTGACGACCACATCATATACATATGCCTCCACTGTTTTGCCGATCTGGTTTTCCAGACATGTCTGAATCATGCGCTGATACGTTGCGCCGGCGTTTTTGAGCCCGAAGGGCATTGTGTTGAAGCAGAATGGGACGTATGGTGTGATGAATGCCGTTGCGGCTTGGTCTGACTCTGCCATCTTAATTTGATGGTAGCCGAAATATGCGTCGAGGAAACACAAAGAATCGTGTCCTGCGGTAGCGTCGATAATTTGATCGATGCGGGGGAGGGGGAAGGGATCCTTTGGGAAAGCCTTGTTAAGGTCTTTAAAATCAACACACAGGCGCCAGGATTTGTCCTTCTTTGGTACCATCACCAGGTTTGCTAGCCAGTCCGGATGTTTTATATCTCTGATGAATCCGGCCTCCAATAGCTTGGCTAGCTCTTCTCCCATGGCGTGTCTCTTAGGTTCGGAAAAATGCCAAAGATCTTGTTTGACAGGTTTGAATCCTTTTAGGATATTTAAGCTGTGCTCGGCCAGCCTGCGTGGGATTCCTGGCATGTCTGAAGGGTGCCAGGCGAAGATGTCCCAGTTTTCTCGTAGGAACTCTCGCAGTGCGGCGTCTACATCAGGGTTTAATTGTGCCCCGATAGAAGCTGTTTTATTGGGGTCCGTTGGATGGACCTGGAATTTGACTATTTCGTCCGCTGGTTTAAATGAGGTGGACTTGGATCTTTTGTCGAGTATCACATCGTCCCTGTTCACCATGGAGCGCAGCGCACTCAGTTCCTCAGCCGCTAGGGTTTCAGATAGTGCCTCAAGGGCCAGTGCGGCTGTCTTGTTTTCGGCGCGGAGTGCTATGTCCGGATCACTAGCGAGAGTGATAATTCCGTTCGGCCCGGGCATCTTGAGCTTCATGTACCCGTAATGGGGTATCGCTTGGAAGGTTGTAAACGCTTCCCGCCCTAGCAGAGCGTGGTATCCGCTGCTGAACGGGGCCACACGGAACGTGATCTCTTCGGACCTGTAATTATCCAACGTGCCAAACACCACATCTAGTGTGATTTTTCCTGTACAACGCGCTTCCCTACTGGGGATTATTCCTCTAAAGGTTGTACTGCTTCGCTCAATACGGTTCCAGTCTATTTCCATTTTTTGAAGGGTTTCCTCATAAATGAGGTTTAATCCGCTGCCTCCATCCATGAGTACCTTGGTGAGGCGAAAGCCGTCCACTATTGGACTGAGGACCAATGCGGCTGGTGCTCTGGCTGTTCGGAATTTAGGTTCATCACTGGCGTTAAAAGTAATAGCCGTGTCACTCCATGGGTTTGTCGTTGCTACTTGGTAGACTTCGGCAAGGCTGCAGAGTGTTCTTTTTCGCATATTATTTGATGCGAAAGTCTCGAAGACTATTAATACCATATTGGTGTCCCTGGGGTGGCTTTCTGTGGCCTCCGGAATTAGGAGATCTTCGCCAATTTTGGCCACCTGCCGGAGTATCCAACATGTTCTAAGGCTGTGAGTTGGTGTGGCGCCCTCTGTACTGTGAATTTTATAGGGTCCATTAAGCCATCCTTCCAGTACGGTTCCATGCCCTGTAGAGGGTTTTTGCTTTTTGGAGTTTGACCCGGGTGTCTGGCGATGATGCACCCTTTTATTTTGGACTGGGTTTGTATTCAGGGCCGAATCGTCCCAAACTTTTATTTCGGTTTTCCAGGCGCTTTCCATCGCACAGTACTTTCGTACTATGGACGCCAAGTCAGCGAAGCGTGTAATATCACGGCGACTTATGGCGTTGAGGATTCCCTTGTCCGTGCAATTATTGCAGAAAATTGAGATGGCGTCTTCCTCACGGCAGTCCTTTGTCCTGTTTCTAACCAGGAGGAATCTGGCCTAGTAATGATGTACTGTTTCTTCAGGCTTTTGCCTGATTTGGGATAGATCGCTTATGTTCAGGTGGGTGGGTGGAATTAAATCCGAAACCTCACCCAATTTGAGACTCAGAGGCCGAGGTGTTTCCGAACTCGAAAATTTGGATTCTTGTATGTTGTCCAATGAATCCATCCCGTCGCCTGACTCTAAGTTCAGGTCTTGAGTGATATCCTCCCCTCCGCGGGTATCCAGTTTGGAGGGATCGGGAATCCGGACGTAGCTAGTCCTTAAGATAGATGAAGGGTCGCCGCACTGTCCCTCTATCACGGCAACGTGATGGGTGACTTGGGGAGAGTTAATCTCTCTCAGATCGGGTTTAAGCCCAATCCGGTCATGATCCGTAGCGACTCCCAGGGTGGCAATGCGATCCAAGAGCTTGTTTATGGAGGAGAGCTCCATTGGATCTAACTGCTCGGCGAGTTCCGAGCTGACATGGAGATTATTTTTGATGGCCCGAGAGGTCATCGTCGGCGCAGAAGCCGAACAGGCGGTCATAAGAAAACCACCTAGCCGGAGAGTTTGGCCGACAGCCAAAGCCCCCTTAGCAACGGTGCCGTCTTTAAAGACGGGACGAGGCATCCTTCCTGATGGCGACGACACAGAGGAACTCTCAATGAAAGCACCAATGTCGGTGTCAAAACTGGTGGATCTCGGGTAGGGGGTCCCGAACTGTGCGTCTAGGCGGATGGTAATAGGAGACAAGGGACATGATGTTATACCCAGGTTCGGGCCCTCTTGATGGAGGTAAAACCCTACGTCCTACTTGATTAATATTGATGATATGGGTAGTACAAGAGTAGATCTATCACGAGATCAAGGAGGCTAAACCCTAGAAGCTAGCCTATGGTATGATTGTTGTTCTCTCCTACGGACTAAAACCCTCCGGTTTATATAGACACCGGAGAGGGTTAGGGTTACATAGAGTCGGTTACAATAGTAGGAGATCTACATATCCGCATCGCCAAGCTTGCCTTCCACGCCAAGGAAAGTCCCTTCTGGACATGGGACGGAGTCTTCAATCTTGTATCTTCATAGTCCAAGAGTCGGCTGAAGGTATAGTCCGGCTATCCGGACACCCCCTAATCCGGGACTCCCTCAGCACTCCTTGAACAAATCAATGCAGTGGGTTCTTTATATTTGTATTTTTCTCCCTGGAAACAACCAATATGAAGGCAAGGGAGCATCATACACAGTTACTACATGGACGCAACAGTTTACATGAACCTATGGTCAAGAATATTTCTCATGACAATGCACATCCAGAGCCACATGTTTGACTTACCAGATTATCACAGTGCACAGGGTAGCTGCGCGAGCCAGTGGTTTGGTGAAACTTAACTTGAGCTCGATTATTTTTGTTAGTTTCACATATCCCCTACATCAAGAGACCAAATACATGTAAGGCACAATTTCTTGATTAGCATGTAGAAGGCGAGAGATTGGTCTCGAGGAAGAAACATACCATCTTTTTGGGATCCTTCCAGCTTTCCACTAGCTCATTCCACTGCTCATCAGTCATCGAGGGGACATGAGACGTTCTCGTCACCAAATGGAGTGGGTGAGGGTCAAAATACTCTTTCTTGAGCCTGTATCGTTGTTGGCGAGCCGCATGTTTTAGCATTTCAGTACAAGCCTTCCTAACTGGCACAGCATCAACGTCCATCTGAAACTTGTTCTAGCACAATGAAAAAACATGTGTAAGTATCATGATTGCACATAATTGACACAATAGGAAAAATTGACAGGTTGATAACAATTTGAGGGAGAAAGGCTTGGACTTTGTACTTACACCAACTTTTCCTACAAAGTTCCTGAAGATCCCATCTCGGACATGTCCATCTGGGTCCTTGTAATCCTTCCAGCGCTTAAACACGGACATATGGTGTCTAACTGTGACGTTGCATTCAGTTGCGAACTTTGCAGCAAGAAGAGGTGCCTCCGGCCTTAACTTCCCTTCTGGAATGACAAGCGGCAGTTTGCCCTGCCGGCATCGAGTGATCCTTTCCAGACCTTTTCCCAAATTGGGGCCCCTTTCCCTTGGCTCCTCATAGGATTGTGGACCTGAAAAGAAGGTAAAATCAACAGTGGATACAATTAAACTGCAATTACACGTATAGAAGTGTACTAATAAATGGAGAACGTCATTTCAAAATGAGTAACTACAACAAGAGGAATTAAGCTCACAAAAAAAGTCAATACAATATACTAGTAACCGTATGGCAACAACAACTAAATGGAATATTGCAGTATCTGTCATGTTGCTGTGTTTCTGATTGTTACAAATGCACAGGTTAACTGGAACGGAAGACACGGTTCGAGCAGATTTCAACAAGGAAATATCTTCAACAAAGACAAAAGAAGATAAAACAAAAATCATGATACAATCCATTGCAAGAAACACAATTTTAAATTCAGTACTATGTAAATTGTCCTTATTTAAATACTGTGATATTAAGAAATGAGCAAAATGGAGTTGTCCTTGAGAATATCATCATCCCGCAGCACTGGAATGACTCATAAAAAATCATGCACACATATGGTATAAATTAAGACAGGAAGATGCATAAAACAATAGATTGAACAAGAAGTTTAACTCTAATAGATGCTAGAAAGATTCAGGTTATAACATGCCTTCGGAGTTATTGTTAGGTTGGGTTTGCTGATTTGGTTGGGCACTACCACCAGCTTCGTTCGCCATCTCATTTTCTTCATCACGATGGACAATGAGATCAACTCCATTGGCAATCCAGTTGTCATCATCACAATGTCCAGGATCATCACCTTTTTAGGAAAAAGCATCTAGTGAGAGTATGTTCATCATGCAATCAGAGCTAATAGCCTAGGCTAGCAATTCAAAACAAAAAACATGATATGATAATAATATTAAGAACTTGCCTTCAACACCATGGTCATAAAAGTTGGGAACAATTTCTTCAGCTGGGCGGACACAAGCCATAGAAGCAGTTGGCTTATGGATGACACTTGGAGTCTGATGTTTAGGATCAGACATTTCCTCACTTTGAGTACCTGCATCAGCATCTTGTAATAGAGCTTTCTTCGACCTTGTGACTCGTGGATTAGTTGGGAGGTCCGCATGAACTCTCTTAGGAGGCCGAGGCTTGACTCCACCAGGGGGCATGGCAGCATATCTTTTCTTACTAGTTTTCTGACTAGTCTTCTTACAGCCCTGATAGATATGAAAACATGGTTTAATCAACAAACAGTAACAAAATTCTGCTGCAACGGCAAACAAGCAACATATCTAAGCAATGAATGACTAGATGGAGGAAATTAGCACCTTAGAGTTTGAGCTAGCAGCAGGTGTGGACTGCAGTGCTTCTGTTTCATCTACTAAACTATCATCGGATGACTCTCCTTCACTGGTATTGTCCTCGTTAGGATGGTACTCAGCTTCAGAATCATCACTACTATGCTTGGGTTTATTTTTTTCAGGTGAAATGACAGTTTTGGCTGCAAACAATGTCGATAGTGCAGGAATTCCGAGTGCTTGCAGCCTTGAATTGTTCCTTATGCATGTTCTGATGCGCGACTCCTCCAAAGGATACAGTGGTGCTTCTAAGATGAGTGAACACATGAGCACGAATTACTATGTGTATAATCTGTAGTTAATAACAAAGTACTATTTTTTGATTAAGTTTGTAACAATATGTGACCCAAATCTACACTTGGCAGGACAAGACCCTTTTTTCATAGGTATGACCAGAACTCTAATGGACAAGAAACACTAGCAACTTAAATAAAACACAAGAAAAACGTTTTTACCACACACCCATTAGACATACATATGCATGAACAGAAAATAGGCAGGCGTGGGGTGGGTTAAGAAGATTATACCTGCTGTCTTGTGTCCTCGGGGTTTCTTCGCTGCAGTCTTCTTCCCCATCAGTGTGGCGCAGAGGTCCTTGAAGCGGCGCAGTATGGTCGCGGTGACGGTTTGTTCTAGGGTTTGGTGGAGTGGAGAGGAGGGGGAGGGGGTTCTTGACCGGCAGTTGAGGTGGGTAGTGACCGGCGGTGGAGGTGAAAGAAGAAGGGGAGTCGTGCTCAGCAGTGGCGCAGTGTGGTGGCGTTGGCGGTGGCGGCGACGGCTTACTCTAGGGTTTGGTGGAGGCGGATGGTGGGGGAAAGGGGGTCTTGACCTGCAGTGGAAGAGCAAGGGGAAGGGGAGGGAGGGGATTCGTGCTCTGCGGTGGAGGTGGAAGAGGAAGGGAAGGGAAGTTGGGCTCGGCGGTGGAGGAGGTGAAGTTGTGGCCGGCGGCGGAGTAGGAAGGGGAATGGGAGGGAGGGGATTTGGCGATACGCGGGGAAGGGAGGGGATTTGGCTGGTGGTGCGGTGGGCGTAGATTGTGTGTGTGTGTGTGTGTGTGTGTGTAAAATTACTAATAGGCCCTTCATTTGGTGCTGGTGGGTGAATGCATATGTGTAATTTTGGGGAACATTGCTAGGCAATAGCGTCAATTCGCGTTGTGTTATTTTTTTCCTTGGCGCAGCCGCGCGGCTGGAGCGAAAACTGTAACGTGCGTGCGCGCGCTTTTTGCCGCCGAGCCATATTTAGAACATTCTAGAGCATATAACACAAGTTTATTATTTGTTGCTGTAATTAATAAGACATATATTTAATTATGCACTATTATTAGGAAATAATTACTAGAATGAGCAAGACATATGCGCCAACTTTTTTACAAACCATAGGGGAAACGATGACATAGTTTAAAAAACCGAACCGGATCGGAGGCCTCACCGGTTCGTTTATCGATTTGGATTATCGGTTTGGTTTTTTGAATTATGAGCAAGGGAACTACCAACTCCAATAAATTATGAAAAAGCCTTTGTAGCGCCGGGGAGTCGATTGGAGGAATCAGACGACCATGTGACTCTGCAGGACCCGTGGACGTCCTATGAAATTGGAAGCTTGAGCATGGATGCCTGATCAATCAATTTCTGATACGACTTCAGGCCACATTCAGCCATGAGAACAGCTCACGCATGCTCATCAGGGTTTCAACCAAACAACCCCTATGTACCGATTGCTACTATTTGGTTTAGGAAAGAGGGTCCCCCGCTTTATATTATAAAGCACCAACACAACATCAAAGCATCCGAAACAAATGCACGCCACACAGACCCAAGGTAAGATACATGAATGCCGGTCACCGATACACAACCTCAACAACACCCGCAACCTCAACAACAACACCACAATGCCGCCCGATTGCTACTATTTGGCGCAACCTTATCAGTGGATCCTATTTGTATCTTGTGCTATCGGACAGGGAAGGAAGCCTGCGACATATGCTATCGAGGAATGTGCTATTTGGCACATATTGTGCTGAATACAATTCAAATGGTAAGGGGAGTCCACGACAACCAAGTGTCTGGTTAGGTCGGGCCATCTAGCTCCACCTATCTTCTGTTTTGTGAAGCTTCCGTGGATTTTGGTTGGTTCTTTGTTTTATTTCCTTATTTCCTTTACGTTTTCTCATTTTTTAAAATTCATGAACATTTTCAAATTTGTGAACGTTTTTAATTCATGATGATTTTTAAAATTTGTGATATTTTTTTAAATCCATGAACTTTTGAACGTTATGTTTTTTAATCATCAAACATTTTTCCAATTCATGTACTTTTTTTAAATTTGAGAACATTTTTAAATTTCTTAACAATTTTTTTAATCGGTGAACGTTCTAACCATTTGCGAACTTTTTACTTCAACATTTTTTGTGTACATGTAGATGCAATAGAGGAATATCTATTGGCCCGCGGCCCATAGGGAAGCAACGTGGTGGGTTAGTGTCTCCCAACAGAAAAACACATACGCGATGGAACAGACGCCCGCGCTAACCTGTCTGGTGGAGCGCGTCGAAGCAGGGAGTGGTCGCGCGATGGATCAGACACAACGTCTGGTGAGCTACGCAAGATCTCCTCCTCCTCTCTCTTTTCCTTCCCTTTCTTTCTTTCTTTTCTCTCCCAGGTCCTCACGATCTGGTGCTCTGCCCTCTCTCTGTTTCCTTCGATCCCTCTTTCCCCACGATCTGGTGCCTCTTTTCTTCTTTCCTTCTCACGTGTTGGAGGGGGCAGGTGGGATGAGACCTTGGCGCCAGGGGGGTTTGGACAGTGCCGGACCCTGGGGCCGTCGGCGTCGCACCGGCCGGCACGGCAGAGCAGCTCCCATCGACTCCGGCTGGAGGGAAGTGATCGCAGGGGCGGGAGAGAGCTACAGGCGAGAGGGGTGAGCGAGTAGGGCCCTGAACTGCTCGTCGCGCTGCCAGAAACACACAGAGCGCCATTATTGCATGCCAGGTCACTGGTCACCACGCGCTCTCCCTCTCTGTGCATTAGTTCAAGCAACCGAGCGTGTCACAGTGTGCTTCTATGCTCAACTAGGGTATACAAAGAAGCTAGACGTTAATGGCTAAGGATAGCTGCACTGTTTGGATGAAAATCAATTTCTGCGGCAAACTTTGATGCCTGATGCACTGGCTTTCCATAGGGTATTTTGTCGAGAGGTTTTGGGTAGATGGTCAGAGTAGTACGAAGTGTCATTCTGCCAAGTTACACGGCCATGACTGTTGGCTAGCATGGGGTCGCTTCATAAAGGTCTAAAATGACCAAAATTATGTTTTGGAAGATGGCATCTAAACTAGATACAACAAACTTGATTTTAGGCCATATTATGAACATACATGAGCCATATGAACTTCAGGAATAATTTGTGTACCTGAATAGCCAATGACAGCACACAAATGCCATCCTCACAACAGCCGGTACAGAGATAATATATTGTCAGGCATACAAGAAGGATTACAACCACAATGATATATTGTCAGGCATACAAGAAGGATTACAACCACAACGACTTTGTTAACACACTGACAAACTATAACTCTGATACGGATCACAACAAGGATCAGTGGTCATTGGCCTATCAAGGCAAACAAAATATAACGCCAAATACAACTTTGATACGGATCACAACAAGGATCAGTGGTCACTGGCCTATCAAGGCAAACAAAATATAGATCCAGATACAACTCTGTTCCGGATCACAAGAATCACCGGTCATTGCCGTATCAAGGCAAACAAAATAAAACTACAGATAGTACCATTGTAGATGACAGTATTACAGAGCCAAAAGCACTGTACAGACCAACTTAAGCTTGCAGCACAACCTTTTTTCAGCATCTCCTTCTCAGCCTTGTCAGCAACGCCTGTTGAATATTTCAAAATTAGAAGTGCATTCAAACTGTACATATGCAACAAGAGACGATGTACTGAACTGAACAAACTTGTAGTGGATAAACACCTCAGTCTCCCATGTACTGTAGTGAACAAGCATGTAGTGTGTAAACAGCAACAGGATATTGCAGTAGCAAAGGAAAACATTATGCAACATGAATGAAGATAGTACCTTCTACATTAAAACATCTACTCGTCATCGCTGTCGACATCCATTGTGGCACCTCCTTCGTCTTCACTGCAATACTCCAAACCTGTGTCATCTTCTTCATCTTCATCGCCACCTTCATACACTTTTGTGGTTTTTTCTTTCATCAAACGGGCAACGACATCAGCTTCAAAATTAATGCCTTGCTCATCATCTCTATGCAAAGGCTTCTCAGATGTAAGGTCGGAAACTGATGTTCTCCTACCCTCCTCTTCACAACACTCCTCCTCTTGATATGCAGGACCACTAAAAGGTACACCCTTAGTTTCACTAATATTGAACAGATGCCTATGGTCGAATGTTTGCACAACTTGCCAATTTTTCCCATACTTCGTGTCTGGCAAGTAAAAGACCTTACTAGCCTGAGTAGCCAGAATCAAAGAATCATCATTGTACCACAAACTTCCAACATGTATGCTTTTGAAAAAGCCATCATTTTTAAGTTCAGTCTTCTTTCCATCAAGTTTAAACCAGTCACATTTAAACAAAACAACTGACCTATCTTCCAAGTTATAATCTAACTGAATGATCTCTTTCAAGGTTCCATAAAAATCTATGACCTTACATTCATGTTCACCTTCGGTCATGACTCCACTGTTCTGCGTCCTCTTGTTGCTATCACGAGCAACAGTGCTAAATCTAATCCCATTCACTATGCACGATGAGAATTTCCGGACTCTCCGATCAGGACTACATGCCAAGGCAAAGAGATCTTCATCTACCTCTTCGCCAACCTCATCTCGCAGCCTCATCATCTGCAACAGCACACAAACACATACATTAGAATCTGTAGTGAAATTTGACAACCAAAAATTATAACTAGATGTGAATGAAAACTAACATAGTTCCTGAACCATGTCTGAAATTTTTGTTGAAGCTCTTTATCACTGTCCGGCAACCGTTTTCTCTTTAACTCATCTCTGAACATACTGTAAAATAAAACAAATTAGTCTCGAGATCACATATGTACAACACAATGCAACAAGCGCAAGTTTCAGAAGTGACAACGAACTCGATATATTTCTTAGCTTGATCACAATTGGTCAACACATACCACACCATCTGGTCAAATTCTTTTTTCTCATGCACATATTCATATTCATATCCAGAAGTAAAATTAACTCCATGCCCAAAAACATCAACACCATAGGCTTCTTCATCTGAAGAACCTATATTTCTTGGTTTCCGATTAAATACTGTTTCAACATCATCCATGTACCTGGAGCAAAATGCCAGGCATTCATCTGCAATATATGCCTCAGCAATCGAACCTTCTCGTCGCGCCCTATTCCTCACATAGTGCTTTAAACTATATAACCTTCTTTCAACTGGGTACATCCACCCATATTGTACGGGACCTCGAAGCAATGCCTCTTCACGTAAATCTACGGCAAGGTGCACCATCACATCAAAAATGCAGGTGGGAAAATTTTCTCAAGCTTGCACAAAATTACATGGATTTCCTTCTTCATTTCGGCCAAGACATCCCTATTAAGAGTTTTGCTGCACAGTTCTCTGAAAAACTTGCCTAACTCAGCTATTGCTTGATATATATCACTGTCCAAAAATCCTCTCATGCCGGCAGGTAAGATTCTCTGCAGAAGAATGTGACAATCATGTGTTTTCAGGCCTTGTACCTTGGTTCCATCAGCACTTGTGCATCTTGAGATGTTGGAAGCAAACCCATCTGGAAACTTTAACTCTCGTAAAAATTGACAAAATGCAACCACTTGTTCTTTGGACAAGGTATATCGGGCCCGAGGCATCACATTTGAGTCTCCCTCCTTCCTCAATTGCAACTCCTCTTTAATATTCAAATCTTTGAGATCAATCCTAGCATTAAGTGTGTCATTTGTCTTACCCTCCAGATTCAGAATTGTCCCAATGAGGTTTTCACAAATGTTTTTCTCAATATGCATGACATCAAGATTGTGTCTCAGCTTCAACTTTGCCCAATACTTCAAATCCCACAAACAAACCCTCCGGCCCCAAATTGGCACATGATCCTTCTTGCTGCCCAAGTCAGAACGCTTCATTTTCCTACTTTCTTGTTGTATCCCAGGTCTAACCTTCTCCAATTCTGCCTGCAACTCTTTCTCAGAGAATTTACCTGGCTCATCATTGCTTTCATGAAGACCAACAAATTCATTGTTTCTCCGCAAACGATGACCCCTTGGAAGGAAACGATAGTGACCAATATATCCAATTTTACTCCTTAGGTTGTAAGAAAGAGGGTGTTTGTCACAATGAATACATGCAAAATAGCCTCTTGTGGTACGCCCTGAAAGAGTGCTCAGAGCTGGGTAATCGTGAATGCACCATAGAACTGCAGCATGAAGATCAAACATTTTTCCACTAAGAGCATCATATGTACGCACACCCTCCCAGAGCTCAAGTAATTCTTCTACAATAATGTACATGGTTCAAGTATCACATCCATGGTGTCATGAAAACAAGGAAAATGGAACCAAAATCCCAAATGCTAACTACACCGAGATAATATTTTCTGAATATGTATCTGGACATCCCCACTGTCTCGTTAGTGCTGGACATAATACTAGGGACTCACCTGAGTGGTGGTAACCAAGAAGGCAGTCGTGGGAGCCGACACCAAGATTATGGGGTGACAACCCCACTGTCTCGTTATACACAAGGAAGTGCACCACCGCAGCCGAAGATCACGACAACAACCATCAGATGGCGGCAACAAGAGCTGATCTCTGGGCGCAGAAAACAGACAAGATTAATTAATGGTCAAGTAATAAGTATAACCCCAAAAAAGAAACCCATAAATTTCTGTGTGAATTATTGCATTTTGCATTCTTAATGGTAAGTATGATAAGAGCACACACAAAATCCGGCATTTGTTATGAAAATATTTTGCTTGCCCATAGTACAACGTTTCTGAAGAAGTCAACATGATAGCGTGCATGGAAGATTTTAGTATATTACAACATCATAAACAGAGGATGTGTAATAGTGCAAAAACAAGTTCGATCAATTCTCGCTTAACCTATTGGTAAAATCTATTCTTAGCATCTTGCAGTAGGATGTAGCAACATCTCTACAGCCCCATCGACATCATTCAGTTTAGTGTGAATTTAAGTAAGCGTCTAACTTCAGCATATAAAATTCTACCCCAGTGTACTGAGCCAGTGAACTAAATGGGCTTAGTTGTTAACTGTATGTGCCACTCCATCAGTGAGAAAATTCAGTTAACTGACTAGTATAATTCTGAAATTCAATTAGCTTAGTGAGTTGTGGTTTGTTTTAAAACTGGGATGTCAACAGATAACTTAGCTGCTACTTAAGCCATTAGGCTAATGGATCGCTTAAATCATTGTAATCGATCTTCACATACCTCACAGGATTTTAGCTAAAGCAGAGTGTTAACTTCTCAGCAGTTAGTTGCAGCCTTTAGGTAGAAACCTGATTGTTTACTTAAACATCTGCTGATGGTTACAACCCATCCCGTTGAAACGAAATCTTGCTCACCAAATTGAGTGAGGACCAACTGGACCCATGCCTCAATTTAGTATGTATTATAGTGAGCATCTAACTTCAGCATATAAACTTGCCACTGAAGTGTATTGAACAAATGAGCATGATTAGCATATAAACTTGCCACTGAAGTGTATTGAACAAAAGTGCATCCCAAATTCTGAAGGGCGGGATTGCAAATCACAATATTTAGTCAACAAATTCTAAAGGAGAGAGGTGATTTCTGCCGGAGACATACCACTCGCTCCTGGCTGGCGTTGATGTGGGGAAAGAACGGGGGAGTGTCCGGTGCAGCAAGTGCGGGCAGCGACTGGCTCGTCCGTGCGGCAATGGCGGGCGGCGGATGGCTCGTCCGTGCGGCGGATGGATCGTTGGCGCGGCAATGGCGGGCGGAGGCTGGCTCGTCGACGCAGCAAGGGCGCCCGACGGCGAGGAGAGAGACTGAAGGGATCCTGAAGATGGTGCCGAGACGGATCACCCCGCCGGATCTGACCACCCTCGCCCGGGCAGTCGTCGGTGGCACTGACGGCGGCGGCGGCGGTGGCGGTCGATGGGATCTGGAGAATGTGAGAATCGGGGAAAAAGAAGTATCCACTGTTTTTTTTACGGGAAGCAACATAATGCAAAGTACACTGTCATGTGGGGCATACAATGGCACCCACGTATCCTCACAGTTTTATTTTTTTAAGCAAAACGTATGGTCTGACCGACATGTGGGCCAACAAATGGGCATGTACGCCACATCAGCAGGAGCACAATCCATGACGGTCTGGATGGTGTATATTAAAAAAATGCTAGGCCCGTCTAAGCCCACTTGGTCGATTCATGACAGTTTTTGTGACGGTAGCATGTGGTCCGTCATCAAGGGCCTGTTGTTTTCCCGCCCAACCACGGCTTACAAATCGGTGACGGTACTGGTGACGGGCTGAAGTAAACCGTCATAATCTGTGACGGATTGTAGGAACGTCAGCAAGAATCTGTCATGAATTAACAAGTTTCTTGTAGTGATGTGTACTGAGCGCTAGAGTGGAGCGGCGTGTTCAAGCGTCGCCGCCCCAGGCGTCATATCATAGGTCCCATGATACTTGTGGGCAAATTAGTTTGGAGAGAAACATGAGCGTACATAATGAGACTCTAGAAGAAGAAAACCGCCATCGGAATTTCTACTTGGTTCCCATCGCATCCGGCCATCGCTTTGGCACTATGAGCTGGGGAACCTCTGATGTTCGTACGTGTATTTTTGTAGACTTTATAGGATGGGTTTTTTGGTTCTCAATGCCAAGGTACCAGCGGTGGGCGCTGGGTCGAAAGGTCATTTGGTTCTTCCCCTGTTGCGGTGATGCTT
This sequence comes from Aegilops umbellulata, assembly GCA_032464435.1. Classification (NCBI taxonomy): domain Eukaryota; kingdom Viridiplantae; phylum Streptophyta; class Magnoliopsida; order Poales; family Poaceae; genus Aegilops; species Aegilops umbellulata. Next base: position 267,407,406 of record CP136059.1, on the reverse strand, counting down.
TTTTTTCCTTGAGACGTCAAGAAGCCCGGGCAATATTTCCTCTACAGGTTTGGTGCAGTTGTTCTTGTGGAATTTAGGTTTGTGTCCTTGTAGGACCGATCTTTCAGATTTGTTGAATTTTTGTTGGTGTGTCTTGGTGCTTTATTTGGTTTGATTTTTTTCTAAAGCTGGAATATTTCTTCTCCACTACAATGAAAGATCTTGCGGTTCGACAACTACCACTTCTAGGGGATCATCTCCGACCCAAGTGCGTTCATCATTCATGGGTCCCATCTCTTTGAATGGGCGAATAAAGGAGATCTCTAAAATCTTTACAGGTAATCAGGTTTGTTTGCATTGTAAGATTTCAGATCATAGTATTTGATATTACACATACTCAATATTCCGCACAACAAAGTTATTCGACGAAAATCAGTCAGCACAACAATAAAAAGGAAGCAAGATAAACATCAATGATGACATTCACCAACTATTAGAGACATTAAAGAGGTGTGTTGGAAGAAACATGAATGCTAGGTAAATATACAAGAAAACGAACTTTTTCAGCACAATCTTTGATCTTTTTTCATCAAATATACTACTCCGTTTGTTGATATCATTGAAGGCCTTCAATCATTAAGAAAAGCAGATGATCTTTTCCCTCTCTTCGACAGAAATGATGGTTAAAGATAAATGTTCTTGCTGTAGAAAACATGAATGAATTACACACAAAAAGAAACAACGGACAGTCCATATACACGAACCATTTTTCGAATCTTCGCGCAGAACGACGACACAAGATCTGCGTGTCCCCACCACTGCGTGCTACACATCCTCTCCCATCCGAAACTTCAAACTTTCCACAGAACCATGGCGAGTGTCGTAGATTTATCAAGGCAGATGTCCTTAGTGTCAGGACTTAGTCGCGAGGCCAACGCATCTATGTGGTAGCTTGAGAAGGGTTGAGTGGGACGAGAGACGCGAGGTTTTACCCAGGTTTGGCCCCTCACGGTGGAGGTAAAAGGCTACATCCTGCTTCATTGATATTGATGATGATAATCATGATTACAAGGGTGCTCTATCTCGAGAGCTATTGACTTGTCTGTCTAAACCTAACTTGTCCAACTCGTCCCCTTTGGGGTGCCCTGGCCCTCCTTATATAAGTTGAAGGGGCGGGTTACATGACTAGTCCTAGTAGGATTAGGATTACTCTATTCAAGTGGAGTCCTAGTCTTGCTTCCTTTATAGGAGAATATTTCTTATGCCCTTCATCTTAAGCCGGCCTATCATAACGTAAGTCAGCCTTCTGGGCATTGAGCCTTCTGGTCCACCGGGTCTTGTCGGTCCTCTGACCCGCCTGTCGGGTCACCAATGAGTCACCTGGCTCTGACGGGTCATCAGTGAATGGAGAGATCCGGGTATGTCATCAGTGAGTCGCCAATTCAAGGCGGGTCACCAATGAATCGCCAAGTCCGGTCGGGTCATACCGCGGGGTATATCCCCGACAGCGAGTCAGAGTTGTTTCCTGAACATCCCGAAATTCTACATTTGATTTCCTTGTGTTTTCACCTCTGGATAGCAACCATGCGACCTTTCAAGTTTAATCTTTTTTTCAATCCTACAAAATAGGACCAAGTTCCACTACCAAGGGATAACGGAACAAAACAGAAAACAACATCGAGGTGCAAAGCTCCGTCCAACATTTTTTTAACTTACATCACAACTGTCTCCTACTAAGGGTGGTCAGTAAACAAGCTGAAACAGAGTACTACTAAGAAGATTATCCAGCAACATCCCAGAAGCGAAAAGCAAGGATGAAAAAAGTTTGTTCCCAAAAGCATAGAAACAACCTTCTACACTTAGAGAACATAGTAGGCATGTTATCTCAATCTTCATTCATCTCCTGTGTTGCATCCCTCGCTTCTTATTGTTAGCATCTCCAAAGATCGACACAACAACTCCTCCTCACTCCCGCCTCCCATCATCATGATGTTCCAGAGCAGTCCTTTGTACAGCAGCACGACCTTGCTCCAGAATTGCACGATCTTATTGTACAACTATGCAAAGGAGGTGGGGGTGCAAAGACAGCTGGGTACACCCAAATCTCGTACCCCTCCATATGCCAAACAAATGCACGTGGCAACACCCCATTAACCAGTTTTAGGCTGTAGAAGTGAGAAAAGAAAGAGACCAAGAATTATAATATTTAGTATGACAGAGACCTGATCAAAATTGAAACAACAAAGCATGCATGCATATGCAATTATGAATACACAAGCTATGAATGCGCATGAGCACCTCAGTCATATATGCACTATGACACTAAGGACATCTCCAACCTTGACCCGTAAACCAGACATCACATCCGTCCGTGGGCTTGGAGACCAATCTGTTAGGATGATCTCCACCGTGTGGGCCCAACGGCCCACCGGGCCCTTAGATCCGCGCCCTGATCGGGGGCGCTCAACCCACTATGGGTGACGGGTCCCTGTCACCTGCACTATATATAAAGAAGTGGGGGCCGTCGGCTTGCATCACGAGGTTCGTCGCAATGCCGTACACCCCACCTAATCCCCTACCGATCTAGGGTTAGTGCAGTGCTGATGGGAAGCGCCGTCACCACTTCGCCCACGATCTGCCATCACTACCGCCGCCATCCACCATGGCCGGCACCGGGAGCTCCTCGAGCCACAAGAAGAAGGTAATACCTACCACCACTGTTGCCGGAATCCTAGCCTAACCGATCCGTGAATCTATCAATGGTATCAGCCAGAGATTGGTTTAGGATTTTCGGTACAGAAAAGAAAAGGAAATCCCCTTCCCTCAAGAACCCTAACCCCAAAATGAAAAAGAGGGGAAAAGAAGGGCAAAGGAAAATGCGCCGCTGGAAGGCAGCGCCGTTCCTCTCGATCCAGACGCGCATCGGCAAGCCGAGGCGTCGGACGAAGAACCACCGGAGCCACAAAGCTCACCGGAAAAGAAAGACAAAAGGGGGGAGCACCGCGGGCAAGTCCCTCGACGGCGGCGCGCCCACCGCAAGGGAGGACGCGCGATCGGCGAGGAAGATGGCCACGGCGCCGCCGCCTGGTGCTCCGAATCCGCGGTGGCCTTGCCTCTCTCTACCACTGGACAGTGGGCTGTGATGGGGTCTTCAAAGAGAGAAACAAAAAAAAAGTGCTCACGGGGCCGCGGTGGCCGCCGCCGCCTGCGGACGGGGCGCTCGCCGTCTGGCAACAGCCGGCGCGAGAGAGAAGCCACGGGGTCAGAGAGAAAAGAGAGTGGCGCCCCGGGGGCAAGGAAGCAGAGGCGCCCCGGGGGGAAGGGAGCAGAGGCGCGCACGGCGCGATGGTGCTCCACCTCGCCGCCGGTGGCGTGGGCGTGCCGCTGCAGCTCGATCCCGTGCGGGACAGAGAGAGAGAGAGAGGAGCGAGAGGTCGCGAGCGGCGCGGGGGAGGAAAGTCATCGAGGGTTTCCCTCGGGTGCCAGTTTTGTTTCCCCGATCTGCGCGCATGGCCGTTGGATCGCGGTGGACGGCCGTGATAGAAACCCTAAGCCACAGCGGGCTTCTCAGGCCGAATGCACAGGCGAGGCCGGCCTGGGCCGCGTTGGACCAAGGCCGCCTGGGCGGCTGAGCCGCGCCCTGGGGCCGAGGCCGCCGCGGGCGCTGCTGCGCGGGCTGGGCCGTGGCCGGCTGTGCTGCAGATTTGTCTCTGTCATTTTTTTCTTTATATACAGTTCTTTTCAATGGTACAGTAAAAGGAGAAGTGAAAGAAATATTATTATGTCCAGTTTTGGGCAGATTCAAATAGTTTTTCTATGCAAATTTTCAACGAAAATTTTGTTTAGAAAACAGGAAAGAAAAACAGAAAAAGTTTCTGAAAAAGAAAATATAAAATTTTCAGAAAAAGAAATCTTCATGAATTCTACAAAGAAAATAATAAAGTTCATGAATTTTTATTTGGTCAAAGAAAAGTTTCTGTAAAGAATAAAAGGTTCATGAGTTTTCTATTCATGTTTTTCCGCTGCAAATAAAAAAAATAAAAGTGCTCCTTTAAAAATGAATATAACTAAAGTAAAAGATTAAATTGTTGCTTCTCTAATGCTTTTTTGAACCAAACGGTTAAAATTGGTTAGAGAGTAAAAGCGTACAGAATTGTTTCTGCATAGAACATTGAAAGTTTCCGCTGCAAAGAAAAAGTTTTCTCCTCCAGTTAAATTGGAACCAACGGGAAAATTTAATTGGAAGAACTGTTCTTAGCAATGTTTTCCCCTGTGGGTGAAATAAGATGCAGATAGTTTCCAATATGATAAAAGAAAGATATTTCTTTTAAAGTTGAAATATGGTATTGTCATTTTCTGACCAACGTTGATGATGAGAATATTATAATTCAATGAGTCTTATAGTTAAAAGTTCAAATCTCTGATAAATTTTGTATCCAAGTGACCAATTTTCGGAGAATTTGATAAAGATTGAGAACTGTATATTGCTAGTTTTCCGCTGCAATAAAGTTGATAATGATGATTATTTTCTTAGCAAAGTTGTTTAATAGAAATATTATCATCACATTGTTTATGAGTTATATGCATTATTTCCATTTCAGCCCAACGGTGATATGGAATTAATGTACAAGAATGAGTTTTATTCTAATTCTACCACAACGGTGATTTAGAGTATAAAAGGGAAGTTTTACAAAAGTTTAATGTGCATATTTTTTAACCAGACCAACGTAGGGTTATTTTTATGCTCATTATTGTTGATTATTGGCTAAGTTTTCTCAGACTAAAAGTTTTCCATGCTTTCATTCATGAAAGAAAATGGCTGGGTACTTGTGACCCAAAAGATGACCAGGAAAGGTCATAACATGAGGGAATATGTTCTCTCTAAAGAATGGCTTTAAAAGAAAAGAATTCTTGGATATTAATCCAAGAGAAGAAAACAGATAGATCATTGAGAGTCTTGGTTGACGAATGTCTTTCATGTATTCTATATGAAGAAGATTTTTCAGTCAACATGATTTGGAATGAAACAAGCAACATGCGTGTTTAATTTGACCAACGTCGGATCGAGCACGTGTGTCAAAGAGCATTCGGATTTATTTCTGAATTTGATGATTGCATATGCAGTCAAAAGAGCCAATTCTGGCATTTATGTTCCATACAGGGAATTACCCACATAGCGGGAAAAGCTGATTATGATAAAACCCATGTGGCGGGGAAAAGTCTGGGAAAATACCTGCGTAACTGGGTAAAGTTGACATAGTATTATGTAAAACATCTTGTATGCCAGGATAAATGTTGGCAAAGGACTTGTCCTGTATGACAGGAGAAAGATACGATGACTCATGTGTGTTTAATGTGTCCCACTCTGAGAGAAAAGTATGGAGTAGCCATTATGCTTTCCTAGTATTGACCATACACTTTATGTGTAACGGTCATTAAGGACTGGATAAATCCAAAGAGAATAAAAGTTACAGACGAACCTAAAGATAAGAATGATATGCAAGTGTGACTTGCAAAAGTACTAATGATCAAGAACTCTGTTGAGTTTCTGAAATGGAATGAGGAAAGAGTACTCCCATACCAGTTAACTGATAACTTCATTTGGCATGAAGTAATCAGATGAATGAAATAGATAATTGAAGTTTTCTCAATTCACAAAAGTTATGAATGGTTTTCGAAATTGTGGCAGAAAATTTCTTGCCACATTTCGAGGGGGAGAAAGAAATATTAGATAAATTAAGAATGATTAAACTCCCCTATACCTTAGATAATGTGATGCACATTATCCATTAAAGAATGTGATCGTCTGGGGGAGTACGACGGTCATAATAATACCCCTAAAGAAAAGAAATAGTTGTATTCCTGGGTCTTTTACAGTTTCGGCTGCAGACTAAGGAATACTAAGACGGCGCTTAAAAGTGCCATAAAGAAGAAAGTCTTACCAGAATAAACCCAAATAATAAAGTTTATAGATACCCCATTTTAGTGAAGATGGAGTAATCTGGGGGAGCATGGTATGAAAATACCAAAGACTATATAATTAATTTGCCTTTTGGCAATGACAGAGCAACACCAGCCCCATATGAAAGAAGTGCTAGTACCTGAGACACAGATGGTCTTAACAAATGAGATAATCAGATTCTTCTGATTACTATAGAGTCTATGTTAGTGAAATTCAAATGGAGGTTGATCCCACCTCATATAAAGTGTTCAACCGAGCTTTGAGACTCATAAGTAATTTCCAATGGAGCCAAAACAGTAGGCTGTAAGGGGTCTACAAGGTCAATGTGACTCCAAAGGAAATAGATTACAATGAGTGTTAAAAGCCACATCATGATCTGAGTTACATCAGATGAAAGTAAAGAACACAAGGGATACTGCTTCAAGAAGTTTTTTATGGACTAGAGCAAGTCTCTAGACAGTGACATTTAAAGTTAAAAGAATCATATGTTATTTTGGGTTAAAGAAAATGAGAGTACAATTGTATTCGTGCAAAGTTATAGAAAGGGAAATTCATTTCCTAATTCTGTGCATGTGGATGACATTCTACTTGCTAGTGGTGATGTCAATCTACTGCAGGAGGAGAAAAGAAGTTCTTGTCCTCAAAGTTCAAAAGAATGTTCTTGGTAGAGTGTCTCTCGTTATAAGTATCGAGATTCATGAATAAAAGAATAAAAGGGGTATTAGGGATGTCGCATGGACATGCTTAGGGAGGTCTCTAAAGTATGCATGCGAGAAAACCTACGCCTGTTCTTATAGTCAAGGGTAATGGAACTGGAAACTATGGTGTTCCAAAAGACTCAAAACGGATATGGTACCATATGCTTCAATTGTTGGAAGCTCATATATTACCCTGACACAGTTCATGTATCCGGGTTGTTTTGGCAATGTCCAGTCCATGTATACATCACTGGAATGGAGTCAAAGATATAAGCCTCATGCTAAAAGAAATAAGTGCTCTCAAAAGATTGTGAGTACAAAGACAGGACTTGTGAAATGTATAGCGAAATCCACAACTGTCGCTAACTTTCATACTTGGAGATTTTTGTGTGGAAAAGCTCCAAAGAATGAAACAATTATCATCAATGTGATGCAAAGATATTTTATAGCTTGATATGAGGCTGAGGGACAGGCAAAATGGTTAAGAAGACCTGTACCCGGAGTTGATAATGGTTGACAACAACGATAACCATTTTAAAGGTTTTGCTCCTATGACAACGAGTCAAGTGTTGATGCCAAACACACTGACACAGAGTTATGCGTTGTAAAGGAGAAAGTCCGGAATTATGTAGAAATGCTTGAAGCATAAAAGCAACAGACAAGTGTTTGCAGATCTGCTTATTAAAGGCTTACCGCCCAGTGTGTTCGGAGAACACACAGTCGACATGGGTTTTGTGGTATAGTCTAACATTTTCGGACAATAAAAGGGCCCAAGGTTAAAGAATTTGTTTCAAAACAGAGAGGTACGTTGTGGCCGTCTGATTCTATCGGTAATTGAGCTGTGACGATGAAACATGTTCTATGTATTGATCTGTTATGAAACGCGTAAAATAAAAGTATAAGGTCAAAAGTAAAAGTTGAGATCAAAGGGGAGAATGTTAGGATGATCTCCACCGTGTGAGCCCAACGGCCCACCGGGCCCTTAGATCCGCGCCCTGATCGGGGGCGCTCAACCCACTATGGGTGACGGGCCCCTGTCACCTGCACTATATATAAAGAGGTGGAGGCCGTCGGCTCGCATCACGAGGTTCGTCGCAATGCCGTACACCCCACCTAATCCCCTACCGATCTAGGGTTAGTGCAGTGCTGATGGGAAGCGCCGTCACCACTTCGCCCACGATCTGCCATCACTACCGCCGCCATCCACCATGGCCGGCACCGGGAGCTCCTCGAGCCACAAGAAGAAGGTAATACCTACCACCACTGTTGCCGGAATCCTAGCCTAACCGATCCGTGAATCTATCACAATCCACATATACTGATACGGGAGCCGGCCATTCAACATAGCCGCAAATAACCGCAACAATCTTTCATAAAAATGCTAAACATCGGTCAATTAAAGAAAAAAATGATACAACACCTTCCGCCAAACAAGCAACATGCATTACGTGCACCTTCCGCCAATGCTATACAAAGCAATACATTAGGTTGGTCACAATGGGCAGGAACTTAGGAGTAACATCACACAGTCCAATACAAGTTTGCTTATGTGGCACATATTTAATGAAGAGAGAAGTGCTTGTGGTAACTAGCTAAGTTACCGGAACATCACACACTCCAAGAAACAATGAGTCTATATCCTAATAAATACATCGCTGCATGACACTACATACATGTTCCTATCCACTATGGAGGTAATAATATAGTCTAGAAAACTGTGTAGGTTACTAGCTTATGTTTCTGCCCATTGTGACCAGCCTTACATTGCATGCAGCTTCCGCCAACACTGAGCCAAAGCAATGCAGTTTTAAAAGAGATCAACGTCAGTGCGTTTGACGGAGGGTTTTTCGGTGGAAGCAATGCATCTAGTAATAATTAAAGCTTTCTGCTAAGTAAATCACGTTTGGCTAGCTAGCTATGTCCTTCCGCCAAATCAAACTAGTTAGCTTGAAGCCTTCCGCCAAACATCATGCTAATCGTTGCTAATCATGTTCTCCTTCCGCCAAATAGCATCGGCCTTCCGCCATTCTGCACGGACTACATGGGGTGGCTTTTCACTCGTTAGATGGATGTTCAGACTCCCATAAAGCCCTTTTTTGTTTGGTTGTGGTTTGCAGGAAAACAGACGTCCGGACCACACTACCGAGTGATGGGTATCGTATTGGATAGAAAATTGTGTCGAGACCGTGTAGTTCGGACGAATGCGGACGATTTGAGGGTTCGCTTTGGAGATGCCCTAATTACAATAAGGCACCGGAAGAGATTGTTGCCTATGTGGCACCTCAGAATGTGAAAAGGGCGTTTTCCTCACCTAGCCCTGACCGAAAACTTCTTAGGCAGCACCACAGGATGGCGCCCTAACCACTAGTCAAATTCAGGCTCCAATTGTTTTCCAGAAACCTCACCCTGTAATATCATAACAAAATCTCGATGTAGCAGATCTTGTGGTCTGGATTCAAAAATAACCACAAGAATAGAATAGAACTTCTTCTCAAATTCTTCATAATCAAACACCATGGGTGCATACTCCAAGGGTTTTTTGTTAGGGCAATTTGCTACCTCATGACCCAGTCCGGAGCCATCACACCTCAAAGTGGTGGATATTGCTACTGAAATACCATTTTTATGTCACAATTGCTAAATGCAAGTCGCCTGAAATAGAATTTGAGTCAACCGATTTTCGTAAGAAGGAGAAAGCCGTTGGAGGGAAGGAAGAAGCAGTCACCACTCACTGGAGAAGCTTCCCCATGATCTACCTTAGGGCGGTAGGCTGCCCGATGATCTATCTTAGGGGTGTCGGGGATGAGATTGCAGTTCGCCGAAAAAAATGGATCATGACCGGTGTTAGAGGGATAGCCGGGGGTGGCAGCACGGCGGTTGGGAGGAGGACAGGGCGGCGAGGCTGGCGCAGTAGCGTCGCCGGCGGCAGCAGGCGCTTAGGCTGGCGTCGAGGTTGAAGAAGGTGGACAATAACAATTTCGCGAGGTTGAAGAAGTTGATTTGGTCGTCCATCTTGCACCAGACGACTCACAACAATTTAGATCTAGCCAATTCCTTTTTATCAATTGAGCTAGTACTAGCAAAAAGGTCCGTGCGTTGCATCGGAAGAAAAAAAAATCCTGTCATATCTCTAGCTAGGTCAGTTGGACAAACTGTGCATGGCCGGTGCGCAGGTTATGAGATCGAACCCTTCCATTGGCAATTTTATTTTTTGCCAGCTCTCCGGACCTGGGCCTCAGTACGCCGCCAGGTGGGCTTTCTCCGTTTGGCCAAAACGGGTGGCAAGTAACGGGACCAAATAGCGTACGCGAAATTAATTGAAGCGAGACCAAACGAAGCGGGACGAAACCAAGAATAACACCTCCCTTTAATAATAGGTATAGATATAGATATTCATGATAGAGACACATTTCTACCACATCCAAACCAAACCAGGTTATTTCTCGGTGTACACACTCGCTTCGTACGTGGTTTACGCTACAGCGAGCGGAGTACCAACCGCTGTTTAAGGTGATGTGTACGCGGTTGGACCAAATGGCTACGGAGGTTTTTTCTCAACTGTTAGTATAACCTCCGGATTGACCCATCACCACTTTCAACATAATAACGTCGGTCTATAGGACTCTATTGTTGCCGTTTTGTCGGTTTTGTTTCTTTTCTTTCTTTCATTTTTTTCAGGATTGGTTGTATGCATCCACTCATAATGCTTTGTATCCGCTTGATGCTACATTTTTAGATAATAAAAGCGCTAAAAATTCCACAGCCAAACCAGCACACTCGGATCGAGCACATCAATCGGCATATTTCTCCACACATTTCGACATCCAACCAACCCATGAGCTCAATTATGATGGCTGACTCATATGACCACATGGAAAAGGCATGCAACGAACGTGGCGGCAAGAATCGACACGGGAGGACACTAGCACCCAACCGAGCTGACAGCCGCGAATCGCAAAGCGTACTCACTCACTCCCACGGTTCACTGAAAAATCTGGGGCAGTCCACGACCCAAACACCCAATTATTTTCGCCGACAGAGACTGGTATTCCCAAACCACCAGGTTTTAAATCCTGGTGCTCGCATTATTTCTGAATTTATTTCAAGATTTTCGGCGATGCGCTTTCAGTGGGAGGAGACGTTCCCGTCGACGACGAGGCGCCTACGGTGACTTCGTAAATCTCAAGATGATATGCCGGCTCAGTCTCTCGGAGGTGCTCATAGGGATAGGGTGTGCGTGTGTGCGTTCATAGGGGTGAGTGTATGCGCGTGTATATGAGCGCTTGTGTCTGTACTGATGCTCAAAGAGAAAGAGACTACCCATGTAAAGGAAAAATGATCCTAAAAAAAATGCAAAGGAAAAATGAAAAGGAAGGGAAGGCGCTGGATGGCACACATGCTCGCCGGCTAGATCGCCCACCGACCGACGTGGTGCATGCACGGCATCTTCCTCCGCGCTGTCGACTGCCAGCCCGTGTCCCCGTGAGCTAGCCAACAAGCCCCGCGCGCTCACGAGCGGGATACAACCAAAACGCGCACCCGCGCCCCATCTTCACCCCCATTTCTCTCTCTAAATCAGTGCTGCAACTAGGCAACTACAGTTGCAGATCGAGTTCTCCTCGTCGCTCCCGCCAATGCACCCCTCCGCTGGATCTCCCTAGATAATATCTTATCCCGCCGAGAACGACGGCAGGGCAGGGCACGGCGCAGTATAAGTTCAGCTGCAGGCGGCCGCCGTCTCGATCGACACAAAGAGAGGGAGAGGGAGGGGGATCTGATTTTTTGAAGGGGATGGCGCACGGCAGAAGCAGCTCCCGGCGGCTGCATGCGCGTCTACTCGCGGTGCTCGGGCTCCTCGCCTGCGCCGCCGTCGCGCCGCGCTCCTCGGCGCTCAACGTCGGCCTCCAGACCCTCGACGCCGACGGCGACGGCGTGGTACGTGCACGATCTACCCATATATAACCTACTACACTTTGCACGCACATCTGCTAGCTCTCGTCGAGTAGTTATGGCACATTATTAAGCTGAGTACGCTTTGATTGGTCGACTAACTCTCGGCGGCCGGCGTTGGCGGGGACGCGGACGCAGAGCAAGCAGCAGGCGTGCAGCCGAACGTGCGAGTCCGACCACTGCACCAGTACGCACGCGCATCAACTTCTTCTTCTTCTTCTTCGTTGGTAGTAACTGCATCCCATGGTGACTGATGATCTCTTGACGCAGCGGCGCCCTTCCTGCGGTACGGCAAGTACTGCGGCATCCTCTACAGCGGGTGCCCCGGCGAGCGGCCGTGCGACCCCCTCGACGCCTGCTGCATGCACCACGACAACTGCGTCCTCGTCAAGAGTACGTACCCCCAACAACCAATCGATCCGTCAACTATTTATGTAGCCGATGTCTGACTCTCGATCGGCACATCAGATGACTACCTGAGCACGGAGTGCAACGAGGGCCTGCTGGAGTGCCTGGCGGAGCTGCGGGCCGGCACGGGCACGTTCGAGGGGAACAAGTGCATGATCGACGAGGTCATCGACGTGATCACCGTCGTCATCGAGGCCGCCGTCGTCGCCGGCCGGGTCCTGCACAAGCCCTAGCTACATAGTACCACGGCGGCGGCGCGCGCCGAGCCGGCCGGCGAGCTGGGGGGACATGCAACAGCTTGCTCGGTAGGTGGGTGGTACATGCCTTTTCTGCTTGGTGTCACTCATCAGTCACGGTGTGTGTCCGTTCGTCCGTCCTGGCACGCATGCACCGGCGCCTCACGTACAGTCACGCACGGGCGTGGCCTGATGCTCCGCGTCGAATTGTATATGGGCATGATTACCATCACCTGCTTGATTAGATTTACTTGATGAGTTGGTTCGTCTTTGCCTACACATCATGTGCACCTTGTACGTGTTCATGCCATGCATAATTGGCACTTACTACACTATTGTTACCACTGTTCAAATTTCAGTGAATTTTGCTGCTTAAAGTTACTTTGGATTTTGGGGGTAATCTATAGATCAGTACTGTAATTTATTTCGTCTGAATTATGTATAGAACAGTCCATTAATTGGATTATTATATGGGTTGATGTGATGGCGACGCCTTTCTAAGTGTACGGTTGCCGGTCAGTGGCGGAGACAGGCCTGGGGCAGTTAGGGCTATAGCTCCAGGCCTAGAAACAACTTTTTTTTGTATTTCTTCATGCAAAGCATAAAAAATCATAAAAGTTTATCCCTCAACATAGCATAGCCCCAGGCGTAATCTGCATCTAGCTCCGCCACTGTTGCCGGTTCGATCTGCATATAACGTGATTAGTTTTGTAAACACTGCGTGTGCTTAGCTTAGACAAGTAGGGTCGCTATGTCGGTCCGCGTCGTAATAACAGTGGTACGACGATTTTTGACCAAAAAAGGGTCTAGTAAAATCGAGATATCCCACGTTTTGTCATATTTTTTTGCAGGCTTCTTAAAATTGAGCCCGAAAGCCTCTATATGTAAGGTTGGACGACGACCCTCGTCCAAATTTTGACAGCATAAACATTTCATAACGCGCACCTCCTTCCACCATCGCCAGCATCTCCGTGCTGCCACCGTTTGGTGTCACTTCCTATGAGCCATTCTCGAGGCTTCTAGCAATGAATGAAGCAAGAGGTTTACCTCGGATGCTTTGAAGTGTTGACCGTAACCGTAAGCATTGGAGGTGGAAGAATTGCCCGGCAACTTGGCACGCTGGCGGATGGGTATGGAATGAATTGTCATGATGGCATATGATCCAACACCTATTCTATAAGCGGTTCCCTTCGTTGATTGTGGATTTGGTATTGCTACTTTGGGTTGTCTGGATCACATAACATAATGACACCAATGTCTTGCAGAGATTTCATCTGTTTGCTAGGATAACATGTGGTACTTCTCTAGGATGAACCTACATGGTGAATGGGCATCAACGTGACAAAGCTACTATCTAACCAATCGCATTTGTCCATCTTGATCAACATTTGTGAAGACAATTTCTATTCCCATGACCGAGAAACATAAAATTGAAGACCGGCCTTCCATATCAGCTGTGTGAAACTAACATTAAACAAATGGCAGCTAGCTGGAAGATAGTGTATTTATATTTCTTTAAATTTTCTTTATTTATATTTGAACAAATTGTGGATTTGGATTATATGTTCTATTCGGATTAATGGTTGTAATAATATTTGTTGAATTTTTTGATCTAAATTGTAGTAGAGTAGATAGAAGAAAACAAAAGGAAAAAAATTATGAAGGCTATATTTTGGTGATCTTGTGTTTGCGCACAACCTGCAAAAAAATATATTGAGCACGCTTCATACACATTGCTCTTATGACATCAGGTAGTGTATGAGTTATATGCATGCTACAGTTGCTCTTATGACATAGGTAGTGTATGAGTTACATGCATGCTTGACTGAGTTTTACGTGCATGCTTTCTATTCCCTTCGTTTCATAATATAAGAGTGTTTTTACACTGTAGGTGATTGTTTATTTTGGAAATGGTACATCCAAAATACCACAAGTTAGAAAATCACACCGAAAAATATATTGATAGGTGGTAAGTCAAAGCAACTCCAGCAGAGTCGCCATATCGACGATCGCCATCTGCCATTTCTAGAGGATCCGCTTGTTGCTCCTCCTCCTCTTCCTTCCCAAAATCGAAGACGATGGGGTGCTCCTCTGTTGCGCCATTGACGAGAAAGTGAGTGGTATATTGGAGGCTGGCGAGATGGGAAGGGGGGGGGCGGCATTCGAGAGAGGATTAAGGCGAGAGAGTGAGGGCGTCAGCCTTTTACAGGCCATCACAGGCGCCATTAAGGAGGCAGTTGGGGAGGCAGCAAACGGCCAACAGCGGCAGGCGGTCAAAGGGCGCGTCTTTCAACGAGAGACGTTGTGGTGGCCTACCGTCACGCCTCCAGCCTGCTCACACGGCTCGTCCCGACCTGCTAATACACAAGTAGGAGATGATGTCGTGTGACGGCCATCCAACGGGCCACCAAGGAAATCCGAGGGGCGTGGGCGTGGCACTGATGATCGGGTGTCCGTCACCAGTGGTGCGTGGGAGGCCCTGCAGCTTCGAAAACCCGACTGTGGCACGACAAGGAAGAAGTTGAAACTTCCCTCCCACGCTGGCGGATGGGTATGGAATGAACTCCATACTGGACGTCTCGACCTCCATATCTGGATAATACGAGGTCGTTATGGAGCGAGCTCCATAAATGATGGCAATCGACACCCATATGACAACTCAACTAGAGTGACATTTTGGTCCAGAAACGCCATATTATCGGTTATTATAGCGATTGGGGCTATATGAAGACTATGCTAGAGTTGCTCTTAGTTTAACAAGTTGCCAGGGCCCGAATTATTGGAAGGAATCAGTCAAAGAACTGAGAAGGGTTTTTCCGATTTTGGGGTAAAATGCGGAATAGTTGAGAAGATAATCGACTTTACAAATAATTAATCTAAGAAACTAAATTTCGGCGAATTCTTTATTAGTACCTCTGTTTTGCTTTATTAGTCCTCCTTTATTTTGGGTTAAATTTTGATCTTTGATTTAACTATCAAATAATAAGTTATATACCACAAAAGTAGTATCATTGAAAACCTCTTTCGAATATGAATTCAACAATGTAAGCCTTGTGACATACAATTTATATTTTGTTAGTCAAATCTACGGTCAAAATTTGACACAAAATATAAAGAAAGCCAATAAAGCAGAACGGAGGTATTAGTACTCAACATGAGGTAAATGGCCTAAATAAAGCCCCTGGTTCAACTGAAACAGTAATTAAGGCAAAAGGCCAATTAACAACAGCCGTTGGATATCACCATCACACATGCACCGTTGGATAACTGAATGTGCTCCTCACTTGTGTTGCTCTCATGGATAACTGACGGATATATGTTGAGATTCCTCTCCTGCTAGGACCTGGCCCTGCTAAGTTGTTCTTATGTCATCAGACTATGAATTTTACAGAACATGGCCGCGTTTAAAAAAAATAAATGGTCCAGTTTTACATGCATGCTTTCCTGGTGATTGTTTATATTTGGAAACAGTACACCGCAAAATACCACGAAATTAGAAAATCACACCGAAAAATAGAAATAGTGAGCAGTTATCATGATACCTGATCATGAAACAAAAAGCAAAGCAGCCGCGACAGATTCTGAGGAGGAAATTGGATTTATTTCAGGATTACAGATAGTAACTGATATCATGACAACACAACAGCAAGTATTCAGTATTTACAGTGTACACATGTGCAACAAAGAAACCAGCATTGGTCCGCGGCGTTCCCAAATTTCACTGCGTCGATGGTAAGCAACTGAAACTGCTTGCTGGAGATATCACGTTTATTAGTAACTGGCTGAACTAAGACACATAGAGCGGTTCAGGCGCAGTTTTCCTCTGTATCCTGAGAAACAAACATAAAAATAATGTAAAAAAGTGAGTAAAATCAACAAGTCTGTGTACACAAATCACAGGGTATTTCCATGATGTTGCATATGGTGTGGCATATGCTTTGTCAGCGCACGCAAACTTCTAATTCTAAGATCAGAGTGCTATATCGTTGGACACCCGGCAGACTAACCTCAAGTATTACGACTAACATAACCAAACAAGTAGCAAAAGTATTAACCTAACCTGAACAAGTACTATACTCACACAATATCATGTTTCAGTTTTCTTCATGGGTAACCAAATATGTCTTCAGTTATTACGAAACTGTTTCACGGCAATAGAAAAATATGCTTGTCTAAAACCAGCAGCTTGGTTTGAGGAGGAAACAAGTGTTTGCCAAGTTCAGTGAACACTAGGGCTCATTTTGCTGTCCTTCTAGTTCTGACAGTTAATTATGTGACACCATCTTGAGCAAATAAAATCTAAAAAATATAATTTGCAACTGAACCGTTGTCGTGCCATCATGAACTAACCAGTTGTCCTTTGACCATTTACATCCTTCCATGTCAACTACATGTAAGCTCAGTGCATGTCTTGACACTGGAGAAAGGTTCTCGAAGCTGTGAAAGAAAGCTAAAGCATGTTAGCGAAAGGCAAGAAAGAAAACAGCAACGGAGAAGCAACTGCGATATAGAAAGGAAATTCACCTCTGATGTACAAGATCGCCGTGAATAACAACAAAGTCACCTGATTTCATTTCCAGTGGTACAAACTCTTTCTGGTCATAAAGCGGGGAGGGGCGATCAAAATGAGTACCATTTTCATCTCTGATCATTCGCCTTTTTAGACCATCTGGTCCAGAACATTGCAAATGTCAAAAATAAAATAGATACGTAGTCTGATAGCAACAGAACTTTTTGTGTAAAATAATTTTGTAATGTCACATACTTTTATGTGATCCGGGAATTGCCCATAGACAACCGTTGGTAATTGTTGCATCTTCAAGTGCAAGCCACAATCCTGTGCATGATAAAGGCTCTGTATAAAGGAATGTATTATCCTGGTGTGGTACCACCTCGCCACCAATGCCCGGTTGCTGAAATGTGAAGAAAAAAACTCAATAACAAAGAATAAAACATGCATACCATACGAAAACTAACTAGAGTCTTCAAAAGGTACCTTAAAGATGTACATAGATTGAATAACTGCAGGTCTCTTGTACCCTAAAGAAGAGAACAAGCTAGAAATGTTCTCCGAGAAAGCAAACTTTTTGAACACGGGGTCATGTTCATGTAGTGCTGCATGAAATACAGCATGCCGGAGGTTATATATCTAAATGGTTGAGAAATTATGTCATCATGAAAATATGCAAGCATATTAAAAAAAAAGCAACCCACACCATAGGGAATGTTAACATGCATTAACAAGAAAATAACAACTAAGAGCCTAAGATGACTGAATTAGCTCCAGATGGGAAAATAACCTGAACCACACGCACTTTTGACTTAACTCCAGATTAATGGAATTATAAACAGCAGATTTAAATGCAAGTATGAACTTCAAATGTCATTTTTTCATATAAGAACAACGCTGTCCACTGAAATGCAACATGCTTGTGTCTAAAACTATTAACACCAGCACCTCTAAATCAGATGCATTTTTCTTCAAGATATGCTCAATTTTATCACTTTTTAGTGAATAGGGAATTTCCTTGTTGTTCTGCACATGGGACAACAAATTCTTGGTCCATGCAACATAAACAGTCAAATGATATCGCAAGAACCAATTGATCATATAGTTCAAAAGACAAACATGTAAAATAATTGATCTCTGAATTTGATTGCACTATGGGCATACTAACCATGTCCAACTTTATTAATTGAAAGTTCCTTTGGCTGTCTCAAGCACCCATCATCTCCAAATGCCTTTTCTGTGGTCACAGGAACAGCAAAGTGACAAGAAAGAAATCACCATCAAGAGCTAGGATGTAAAGCAGGAACAGAATTACAGAACTAGCAGCACGGTTCGCCGCCATACGTGACGCTGTAACTTATATATCTTCTTTTCTAACAAATTACCTAGCATTTCCTAGTTCAAGGAGCATGAATGATAAATGCTACAGATTGGTGATTCCTAATTGACAAGGGTAACTCATTCCCACAAGTACAAGATGACAGAAACCACATACCCTCGAAGAAGAAAGATATATTCTCTGCACTCTTAAAGAAGTAGTCGTCCTTCAACTGCCGCTGCATAGGAAAACATAATTATTCGAGAAACACAAATCCATATCGCGCGGCATGGCGTGTGAGACTAGAGATCAAATCTATCAAACGAAATTTGAAGCTAGTTATCTGGAGAACTGTACATGGCAGACTGACACATGCCTAAAAAGTTGGCAGTTATTATTTGGCAAGTCAAAAGCATCCCTCTGAAGTCTGAACAAATAAGGCAAGTTGGAGACGACATACATGATCCTTGGTGGAGAAGACACTTGAGTCAGCGCCGTCGAAGCCCTCGACGAGCTGGGCCATGCGGTCCCGCATCGCCTGAACCTCCTCCGCGCTCGAGAACGACTCCAGCACCAGGTAGCCTGGGACCAACGAGAGCCCACGCAAGATTGAGATTAGGGCTTCCGCTGCTAATTTCGAGATTGGGGGAGCCGCCCCCGGGATGCTGGGAGACAGAGAGGTTTGGGGAGATGAGGTGCGACGAGGACGTGCTCACCGTTCTTCTCGAAGAAGCTGAGCTGGTCGGCGGTGAGGCTGCCGGCCGGCGGCATGGCGGCGGCGGAGGTAGATGTATGAACGGAACAGGGGATGGGGATTGACCAGTGGAGGAGGGTGGCACGGAACTGTTTGCCGTCACGTTTTCGTTTTGTCTGGTCGATGCAGTTTCCTGATTCCTGAAGCCACCCGAGCGCGCCCATGTGATATCAACCTATAGTTTTTTTTTATTCTAAAAAAAACTACAGTTTTTTGGTGTTTTTTTGGGGTAACCTATAGTTTATTTTGTGATGTCAAAAAGAAAATATAGCTTATTTTGGACTGTAATAACTAGCGAAGCTTGGAAATATGGCATTTGTGAAATTTTTACTGGCAGATTCTTCAGAGATGCATGATAATTTCTGGAGAAAAAAAATTTACGGCATAAATGGGCAGAATTTGCCATCTTCTACAACCTAAAAATGCTTAAAAAATGTTCGCTTGCCATCCCCTCACAGGGAACATTCGCCAGTTAGTATTTATGTTAATTTTTCATAAATAGAAATGATACCTTTTCAAGTCTTGTATGAAAATACTAAAAAATTATAAAACATTTGGATGTTTAACTTTGATTTTTTTGTCTTTGTTTTTTGAAATATCCAAATCTATTATAAAAGTTCACCGAAAGTACAAAACATCCCGAACCGAACGACCACTACCGCCGCCAGAACAACTCCCCCACGCACTGATATCCTTGGTTCGCGCCATATATAGGTCCTTGTGTTGTGGTGATGGGAGGTTCCTATCACTGCTCGGTGGCTTCCTCACGTGGGCATGATTAACAACCGTGTGGCGATGTTCACGTCAGGGTGTGCACATGAACAATTGTTTCCGATGGGGGCGTTGGTTCAGCAAGTGTATGTGGTAGCATATGATGACTTCGGTCTCGAGTTTTGAGACGAGAACCCCTATGCATTGTTTGGACTTGACAACGAGGGTGTTTACGTGATGTTTTCTTCTTGAAGGCATTGCTTGCATTTAGCTTAGACTTTCTTCTTCCGAGTGCAAACTCTTAAATTAGACTTTTGTGTCTAGATCTGCCAATGGTGGCACCTACATCTACATGTTGTTTTTCAGAGACGTTGGCTTTGGAGAACCTTACTCGCAATCCACGCATTTGTCTAGGTAATGGTTGATGTTGTTGCTTGTTGTAGCGCATTGTTCAAAACTTCAACATGACACCCAATGTCATGCTCTCTTTTTTCACTTATTTTATTTTTTATTTTTACGTACAATACATGGGTGTATGCATCCTAGTGATTCGTATGCTCCCGATACTGTGTTATTGTATAGGCCGGATGTATTTGATATCATCTTCTTAATCTTTGATATTAAAATATATTGTATTTATTTATAGAAGAAAATAGGCTGCACGGAAACAATGAAAAAAAAACTATGCTTATAGGGCCGGGCAATGTTGGGCTTGGGCTGCCACGGCCCCATCTTATCCGTCCGACGATCCAATCCAATTAACAGTGTCAGCTTAAGGGGTACGCTAATATCGTCCGTCTCCGCGTGGGAAATAAGCAACCGGGAGTCCTCCGCTGCCCCAAATCGGCAACCGCTCCTCCGCCGCGATCGATTCCCCATTATAATCCAACCCCAATCCAATCCGGCCACCCCCCTCGACGGCGACCATGGCGGACTGGGCGGGGCTCCACGAGGACTTCCTCCTCCTGCTCGTCCCGCGCCTCCCCTCCCTCGACCTCCGCACCTTCCGCGCCGTCTGCGTCTCCTGGCGCGCCGCCGCGGCCACCTTCGCCTCGGCCGGCGGCCGCCCGCGCCCCGACCGCCCCTGGCTCCTCCTCCCCGCCGACGCGCCCGACCCGGAATTTCGCCGCCTCGTCATCCGCCGCGACCGCGAGGTCCCCGTCGTCACCCTCCCCGCGCGCCTCGGCCGCGCGCACGACCGCCGCCTGTTCCCCCTCGGGTCCTCCCGCGGCGTCATCGTGGCCGCCGACGACCGCGGGGCCATGCACCTGCTCGACCTCGCCACCGGTCGGCGCGCGCCTCTGCCCCCCGTCGCGGCGCTCCCCCTCGCCGACCGCGTCGAGAGCACCCCTGCCGGCCTCAGTGTCCGCCTCAAACGCGACCCACGGGTCTTCTCCATCGACGGCCTGGTTCACCGCGACGACACCCTGATCCACAAGGCCGTCCCGGTGCCCACGCCCGGCGGCGGGGCGATGGTGATCGTCATCTACTCCCCAGAGGGCCATAGCCACCAGTGGGCCACCGCTCGTCCCGGCGACAGCGCCTGGAAATCCGTGAAGCTGAGCAGCATCCCCGCCGTGGTGGACCTGGCGCTCCACCGCGGCCAGCTCTACGCCAACACCCGCTTCGGGTTGGTGTACGTCTTCCCGGAGCTGCACGGGCTCGGCTCCGCGTCCCCGGATATCATCCCGTCCATGACGCGGATGCCGACCACGTACCTGCAGAGCAGCTTCCTCGTACAGACCCCCAGCGGCGGCGCGCTGATGCAGGTGGAGCTCGTCGAGGCGGCCGGAAGCAAGGAGTTCGTGGTTCGCGTGCTGGACGAGTGCGGCGGGACGTGGGAGGAGGAGGAGGACATCGGCGACGTCGCGGTGCTCGTGGACGCGTCCGGCGCGGTGGCCGTGTCCACGCGGGAGTGCCCCGGGCTGAGGCCCAGCACCATCTACCACGCGGAGGATCTCGAGGGCGGCGAGACGCGGGTTCGGGCGTACAGCCTCGCCGGCAAGCACAGGAAGTTCGAGGTCGTCGAGTCCCTCCCCAGGGCGGAGGGAAACAATCGGCCGTGCTTCTGGTTCACGCCGGTCTATTCACAGTGACAATGAGGTCTGATCATGATCAATGTCCGTTTTTAGCGTTGCTGAATTACTAGGCGTCGTTTGAATTGTTGCATATGAGTTGCGGCAGCGATGTGGAAGAAGCTCTTCTTGCGTTCAATACGCGTGTCTACGAGTTGTGCAATGTTCATCCAGAGTCTTTAGTGCTAGGAACTTCGCGTCTGCACGCCAATGCTATCCATGCTATGTACATACAGGAAACTGAACCTGCCTATGTGTGTCCTCGACACCAATTTTCTTAAGTCTTACTAGCACATATGCCCGTGCATTGCAATGGGAGAAAAAAATAGTGTGAATTATATGTGCAAGAATAACGTTGTGTGCACATCAGAAGGAACATTTAGGTTTTGGGGTTCACCACATGTGAAGTAATCAATCCATATTTTTCCATTCTTCATCCAGGTTTTTTTAACACATTCTTCATCCAGTTTACTAATGTAGTTTTGCATATGTATATAAATATTAAAATATTTTCGCGTTATTAAAATATTTTCGCGTTATTTCCCAGGTAGTTGCGTGGACATTTTTTTAAGAAAACGAACAAAATCTAAAACGGAGATATCTTTTAAAATTCACAATCATTTTCTGAAAACATGAAACTTTTATAAAGACAGGAATATTTTATGAATATGTCAACAGTGTTTGAAAGCGGGAACATGTTTTAAACATTCATAATAGTTTTAGAATTTTTTTAATTTTTTAAACACGAACATTATTTTGAATGTGGCATTTCACTAAAACAAGAATATGTTTAGAATTTGGAACATTTGTTTAAAACTCTCAAGTAATTTTGGAAAACACAGACATTTTTTGAGAAAATGGGAATATTTTTTCATTGTATCCTTCGTCCATGTTAATCCATCCATCATTCGTCTAGCTTACTACATGTAGTTTCACATGCGTATATAAATTGGAAAGATAATGTCTAAAGGAGCAATGTGGGACTATTTTAAATATTTTTCCTTGAATTTGTGAACATTTCACCAAACCAAGAATATTTTTTGAATTTTCAACATTTTTTAAAATGTATGTTTTTTAAAAACAATCTCAAACAATTTTAGAAAACAAAAACATTTTTTGAATAAATGGGAGCAATTTTTGAATAAATGGGAACAATTTCTGAATTTTGAATAGTTTTTGAATGACAATAGAATAAGTTCCAAACAGTTTTCATAATGGTAATAAAATTTTGAAATTTGAATATTTTTCATAAATTTGAAAAACAATTGAAATTATGAAAGTTTTCTGACAATTTTGAATTTACAAAAAGGTACAAATAAATAATAAACTTGGAAGCGAAAAATAAAATAGAAAATACAAATAGTAACAGAACAGAAGGAAAAAGAAAAATGGGCAGGCCAAGTCATCGGCGCCCTGTGTGAGGCTCTATCTATACGGCGCTCATGCAGGAAATAGTGTTTTCCGAGCTGCTTGGGCTAGCTTCGCTGGGCAATGGCGCGCGCCCCACGTAGGAAATTCTGGACATAGCTATTTTACTTCTCTAGCAGATGGACACACATACCACCTCGAATATAAAAAAATATATCTTTTTGTCGGTGCACGGTTGGAAAAATAGGAGAAACACACCTTACTTTAGTAGTAGGTATAGAAATCTTTTTTTTAATCGCTTGATTGATTTTGGCAACATTCCTTCATTGAGTTGAATGGGTACCCTGCTTAACTGAATATTTTCTCTCAATATATCGAATCCCTCGTCATATGGCCTTTGCAGCTATGGCGAAGGGTGAATATTCCATCTATATCAGTGCTGGATGGTTGGATACAGACACAAGGCTGCATTTGGCATCATTAAGAGAAAAACAACACAGTAGCTTAATGTGGATCGTTACTCTCCACATAAGGTCCATCTATGCCAAAAAAATCATTATTAATTGCTTGAAAAGAGGAGCCAATGTTATAAACATCATAATTCCAAATGGTAACTGGCGAACATTAGTTGGGAGGGGATCACAAGTAAACGTTCTTTTGTATGATAACTTTACCTGGTAAGGGATCGCAAACCTTGCAATTTTTTGTCACAAAATCTCTCTTCTCAAGAAATGCCATGCGTTTCTGAAAAAACTGTCAACCCCATGCGACTAAATTTGCTATCTAAAACGTTCACAAATGACAACCCCTTCGAACGAATGTTCCCCAGCTATTGCAGTCTAAGATATAAAGTTTGAATTTAGCATGCAATGAGATGAATTGAAGATATGTCTACTTGTTATCTAATACGTATCAGCGATGAGCAGAAAACGAGAAAGGACCTTTTATTCATAAGCGACACATGAAAATATTCAACGTTGGTCAGAATATCCTCATATGACATTAGAACATTTGCTCATTAAATCTCTAACTAATCAAAACTTCTCGTTAGTTCTGCATTGATTAGAAAGACATAAAATTACATAATGACCAGCATGAACATTAGCCAAATTAATAGCCAACATTAACATAAAGCAACAATAATGCAATCCAATGTGTCATGGGGAGTAACTTAGACTAATGTCATGCATATGACACTAGTCTATGATACTACCTTCACACTGCAAAGTATCATAGAGGGGAGAACATTTGGTGCTTCGGGAGTACCTAAACTTAGGTGCTCCGGGAGCTCCTGATCCGTTCAATCTTAGATCCAGCATCCATGCAGAGGGCTCTCATTTTTTGTGCAAAAGAACCCCGATGAATCCCATAATTACATCGAGGCTTCGTGCATCTTTAGATGACGGTTGGACCTAGATCCAATAGCAGTGCTCGCGCTGGAGCACCTAAGATGCTCCCGGAGCACATGATATTCTCCCTATCATAGAGCTAGTATCGTAGATGATGGGAACGTATGTGGTGCACCAAGGCAATTGGTGCTACTGGTGCACCGGACCACGTTGCACATTCAAAAATATTCCAAAAAATATGGGAAAAAATTAGTGTATCGATACAACATCAATGTATCTTGTCACAAAAATTCAAATAAAAAATCAAAACAATGGTCAAGATACAAAAATGACAAATTTGACGTCAATGTGCTAATGGGCCAAAACTGAAGCCCAACTTGTGTTATGCATTATTCAGTGTCAATTTTTTTATTTTTGTATCTCGAGCAATGTTTCGAATATTGATCTAAATTTTTGTGACAACATATATTCATGTTGCGTCAATGCACTAAATTTTTTTCGGATTTTTTCGTACATTTTTGAATGTGCAACGGACGACATGTGCACCGGTAGCACCAATTGCCTTGGTGCACCAGATACATCCCCCGTAGATGATTGCATTTATTGGCTTATAGACTCAATTTTGTTGGGAAGCGCTATGTGATGGTAACTAATATGGGAAGCGCTAGGAATCAGACTACTGATGCCTGGCCAACCATCAGACTAGCATGCAGCCGTTGGATCACAACCTGATGGACCGTTGGATATGGAAGCAAGTTTGTTGAGATATGGAAGCACGTAATATAGGGAAAATAATACCAGATATTTAGGAAACCAATCGAGGAGTTTCAGGAAAATAATTAGGGAGGAATTAATGTAGCGTAGAGACTTTCCAAAAGCATTTTTGTTCCTTATGAATCATAGTTTATTTCCTTACGAAGCACTTCTTGTTTCTAGTATTCCTTCAAATTGCATCGATCAGAAACAAAATGTGCATCGATCTAAAAGAAACTGTTTTACTTGTTAGCAGTTGCTGACTATAATTTTGCTTCCATGTGGAAATAATGTTGGTTAATTATGATTAGTTTCAAACAACTAAAATCTAGTACGAAATTTTGTATTTCCAGATGCTTTTTATGCTACAAAACAGACATGGATGTGGAATGGAAGCATTCCTTTTGATTCATGGAAATATTACAAATAAATGTAGTAAAAAATTCCAAGGCGTATGTCTATGTAATGATAACATAGCATTTGCGTGCTTCCTTGGAAAACATTCCAGTAGACCAAAGCAAATAATTTGTAGTGCAACAGAAACATATTGGTCAACATAAGCATTTGATTTGTGCTATGTTTCTAAGAGCTTCGGAACCAAAATTTTGATGTAAAGGGAACACTCTTTCTGTATATAATGGAAACATTTCCTTTGGAACCAATTACAACTTGTTTTGCACCAAAACTAGAAGACTACTAGAACACTATTTTAACATTGTCATAGCTAGTGTGGTGGACACTGGATAATCTGATCACGATGGGATGATCTGCTGATGCCACGAGCCCTACGTCATTCACAGCACAACCGACAACTTAGGGCCTGTTCGGAGTCTCACCACTCCAGAACCCCACTCCCGGAGCGGGGGTAGCTTCAGCTGAAAATAAAGGAGCGTGGAAACACCCGCTCCACAGATCCTCGTATTTCTTGGAGCCGACGGACCACCGAACAGGGCCTTAACTTGATCGCATCTCATACATACTCAACGCATTAGAAGATCATTGGGAGTATGATGGTAACAACGAAGCACAACTGGAATCAGGTGTGGCAAAATATCTGTACAATAGAAGCATCCGGTGAGAACGAAGGAAGCACACTGTAGTGATAAGAAAATCACTAAACAAAGCAAAATAATTGTACAACAAAATTTACTAACAGAAGCAACACCGGTAATGGTTGAATTACATTAGTAGTGGTTGAAACATATGCTAGTATCTGATAATGGTTGAAGCAAAAAAAAGTATAAAAGTAGCACACACTTACAATGATCGAAGCAAAAAAATACATTAGATAGAAATATGCAAGAAATTAAAGGAGGAAGCATGGTGGATTGGAAGCATAGTTTCATTTTATCACACCATATACAAGACACCTGGAAGCACGCAAATTTGATCGCTAGCATGATTAGGGCATAAAGTTAATTAAAATATAGAATCTTAGCTAATATGAACATAGGATATTGTGAATATAACCACAAATATGAACAAGACTAAACTATTTTCAGTAAGAAAACTATTAGCAAACAGATAGTGGACTATTGCCACCAATTACCAAGATTGAAGAAGCAGATCTATGATGCTTAGGAATCATGGATTTTTGAAGCATCAATGCTATCTCAACATAATACAAGAGTACACAAATAGAAGCATATTTAGAATGTCAACTCTACATAGTGAAGAAGCACAAGTATGATGCATATGAAACATGGATATTTGGAAGCATCATATTCATACAGCCTCAACAAAGCTTGTACATACTTCAAGAACAATACTTTGAAATTGAGGATAACCCATGCTTGCCACCAATACGTGAATCCAATTATTTTAGATCTAGAACAACAATTTCATCAAAACTAATTGTTGGTTTGGTAAGGTCACACACGTTTCAATCTAAGACGTCATCATTGAGCCGAAGTGCCGCATATCGACCCTTGAGCATACAATTTGTTTCGGCATGTTCATTGTTGTGTGTCAAAATATGGGAATTGAAGGAATAAACAGAGACACGAACATGTTCACTGAAAGTAAGTGTATGGAAGCAAAACAATGGAATTAAGAAGCTTATCCTATGTATCTAAGTAGTTTATTAAACACAGTATGTCGATTCGTAGGAAGCTTGAAAATATGACAACTCAACATTATTCGTCTTGGTCGGAAGCATATAAATTGATAATAGAAACAATTAAGATTGCTTCCAACATGAGGATGTATGCTTTTCGTCGCCTACATACAAATTTAACCAATTTTTTAGCGACCAATGGAAGTAATTTTCTTGACAAAGAAGTACATTTGTATTGTTACTTGGAAGCATTGAAAAAAAAAGGCACAAGTACTAATATTGCTGCCAACCGAGGAGGCATATTTGTGTGATGCGGCGACCCAGTTCACAAAAAAATTGTGGTTGATTTAGTGATCCAATACATGCTAGACGGCACAAATTCGCACCCACAAACATGGCATAAACCAAGGTATTGGCACCTAGGTATCATATGAAAATCAGAAAACAATTATTTTAGGAATCAACTAGCACTGCATCATTAAAAAAGTATAAGAGGAGAGGACTCAAACCCTAGTTCTACACCAACGAGGAGAGGATGTGGTGGGAGAACCTTTGATACTCCATACAAGCTTGCTTTGTCCCTGAACCGAGTGCTACACCAACGAGGTGGACCGGAGTCCAGAACGGCAAGTGGAGCGGGGCCTGATCCCGGTGGAGATAAGCGCGACGGCGAGTTAGCTAGCAAATTCGTTGCTGACCAAGGACGCGAGCTGGCCGGTGGAGTCAGCTGTGTGTGAGGCGCGGGAGAAACGGATCTGGGCGAGGCGAGCTGGAGGGCTGGAGGGATGCGCGTGAGGTGCAGGGAGAGCTGGGCGCTGCCTGCGAGATTAGGGAGAGAGATTTACGGACTTTGATTGCGGATCGTTAGTCCGGTTGGATTTTTATAATTTTTTATTTACATATAAGAAGCAAAACCTTGAGCATCCGATTTCAATCGAATCGACGGCAGTCAAGTGGTCTGGCGTTGGCATCTTTTCAGACTATAGATAGAAAGTGTTTCCCAACTAACATATTGTGTTACCACCATCATCTCTTTTCTCATTTAATATATGTCATGCCATTAATATGCCTAATTGGCATTGCATGGGGATGCATGTTACTTCCACTATAGATAGCCTAACTTGTGTAGGCATCTTGGACTTAATATTTGACACTTAATTGACACTGAAGATTACATAAAACATAAGGTATCAAAATTATCACTAAAATTCTCAATGAGAACAATGAACGTACTTTCACTTAATAATCATTAGACTTGGCATTTATAGTGGAAATGACACTAATATTAATCATCATAAAATCATGCAAATTATATATTATGATAGAAAAGTTACATCAAGATTCACCAAATAATAATATTTGGAAAATAATATTGTCAAATAAATGTAAACATGTACTTT
Organism: Aegilops umbellulata; assembly: GCA_032464435.1. Taxonomy (NCBI): domain Eukaryota; kingdom Viridiplantae; phylum Streptophyta; class Magnoliopsida; order Poales; family Poaceae; genus Aegilops; species Aegilops umbellulata. The sequence continues at coordinate 267,378,879 of CP136059.1, read as the reverse complement.
GGACCGATTTCATCAACAAATGTCATAGAATGACCACGATATTACACATCACATAATATTTTGTAAACAAAAAATTCTTTGTTTACAGAATCAAACATAATTTTATCAATTCCATTTTATGTTATTATACTTATTCTATAGTGCATTAAATAACATAAAATACACAAAATAAAACTTTAATTTTGCCAATCAGGCATACTAGCCAAACATTATTCTGCCACATGGTGCGGTGAGGAAAACCAAACCACACGGCGAAAAAAAAACTTATTATTAAGGTGCCCTCAAACTATTATTAGTAATGATCACACCATTAGGAGATGCCATAACCATAAATTTTCACTCAAATTAAAATATCAAATTTTATTTTGCGACGCATAATTGTGATCAAGTTTACCTAACATTTCATAATGCCAATATTTGAACATTAAAATGGTAGTACTGAAAAACAATAGTTTTGTCTATAAAGCGGGCCGAAAGCATAACTTAAGCAAACATTGCTTTGATTTTTCTGTCGACGACAACCTAGGACACCACGGGGGTGCCCCAAAACCCCCCACATCGCCTCCCTGCCTAGCTCCACTACAACTCCCAGCCGTGCTCCACCCCTTCGTGCGCCGTCGATTCCCGTCGCCACCATTGCCGCCCGCTTGACGACGCAAGGCGTGGGCTCCCACCCTAGGGTTTAGGGCCCCTGGGTTCACCCGCACGAGCAACCCAGGAGGAGAGGGGGGAGGGAGGAGTTTTTTTTCCTCTGTGTAATTTGTGAACCCGCCCCCTTTAGTTTTGTGTATAAAGCAGGACGAAAGCATAACTTAAACATTGCTTTGATTTTCGTGTCAGCGACACAACGTGTTCGAAATGGTCATCGTGTTTCAATCCACAGTAGCACAATTTAAGCTACAATCGTCCCTTTTCCAACTTCCCGGCGTGTGAAAGTGAGATCTCCCGTTCACCTAGGACCAGTTTTCCATTTTGACCGTGCCACAGCCGTGGGATCTCCAAACCACCGGTAGAACAGTCGCCGGCCGAGCCCGTGAAAGCTCCAGTCTTTCACAGGGCGTGAAGCAATCCGAGATTCGGAGGCGATCGCACCACGGTCCCGTCTCGCACAGCCGCGCATTCGCACCACCAGCGTCGCACGCATTCGCCCGCCTCCCTGTCCAGCCTCCAGCCACAAGTGACAACTGACAAGTCCTCCTCCTCCCCTCCCCCTCCCAACGCGCTCCGCCGGGTCGCGTCGCCGCCGCCGCCGCCGTCGACCAGACCCAGTCACAGCCCCGTTAAAAGCCCGGCCGGCGCGCGTGCTCGCTTCTCACTTCATTTTTCCTCTCAAGGAAAGGAAAGGGGGGAGGATAAAGAAACAGACCAACAAATCCACTGACGGCCGGGGGGAAGAAAAAGGCGAGAAGATGGGAACAGTGCTGGACTCCCACTTCCTGGCGCTCACCGCCCTCGTCACCGTAAATCTCTCGCGCCGCCTCCTCTCCTCACCCGCCGTCCCCGTCCCTCTGTTACCTGGCGTGTTTACTAACTGTTGCCGTTCCGGTGTTCTTGGTGGTGGTTGTGGTGTTAGGTCGGGTACCAGCTGGTGTTCTTCATCATCACAGCCCTCCTCCGCTTCGACAAGGTCACAGATTTCGCAGGTAACACTCAACTTCCTACTTATTGTTTTCTGTCGGGTGAATCTAGTTAAAGACTGGAGTCCGCGAGCTCGATTTCTCAGCCCAATAGGAAGCTGGTTTTGGCAATTCTGTTTTTGTTTTTTCGGAATCTTGATATATATACTGTGCGTCTGCCAAGATTACCATCTTGTTGTGCACGTCAATTTAGATGCCGCCTGTTCATCTTCATCCTAGTAGTTAGGAGGCAGCCAGTTTCTTCAGAAATAGGTGCTCGGGTGAACCCCTTTGTCTGAGTACTAGCGTGTGTTCAATTTCTCTGCAACGGAATACCTTCGTAGCATCCCTTTCCTTTTTACTTATTTGTGTTCTTTTTTTCAGGCAGTACAAATTTTGTCATAATCGCCGTCCTGGTAGCAGCTTTGAAGGGAACATGGCACTTCCGCCAGGTAAATAGTAGTACTAAGAACTCAGTTCACTTTGTTACTCAGTTGTTGTAAACATGACTCTGTTATTGCAAAACTTTTAATACAGCTGCTTATGAATGTTTAGTTCTAAAAAATTGGCTTAGTCATTGTCGTTGTCCAACTTGATGTTTCTTGTACCTTTACGGTGAATCACTCTTTTCACAATAATATACTTGAAACATATGTTCAACAGCATCTGAACGCTGCGCTGTCTTTGATTACTTTTTCTTAGTTAAAAAATCCTTATTACAGTTGCAACTCTTTTAAGTTAAGCACTACCAGCAAGCTGTTTGTCTGAACCTTGCCTATAGATCGTTAGAGTTGTCATGAGTTTGATGCGTGTTTGGATTTAAAATAATTTACCATCCCTAGTATGCAGTTGAATTTGCTTGGGCATGGATGTTATTGAATCTGCAACAATGTGGCATGATTGCATCTCTGCACTGTCTATGCTCATAAAGCAGAAAGACTTGTCTTACCACTTACTCCCTCCGTCCGGAAATACTTGTCGTAGAAATTTGACAAGTATTTCCGGACGGAGGGAGTACATGTTACATTAAAATTAAATCATACATATGGTACCATGGTTCTCAAAGACTAGATGGAAACTGTATCATGAGGTGGTACAGTGGTTGTCCATACCCATTTAGTGGGAAATACAGCATCGGCATATGTCTGTTCCAATGAAATCTAGTTTGTTTTTCCAAGTTGCAAAGAAATCACGGAGTTAATACAGAGATTGGGACAGTATAAATGTTAAGGATAACCTCATTTCATTTGAACGAATATCTATCAAAGGATAGTGGTATTCCTCTGTGTTACCAACTGGATAATTGACGTGTCCATGTATTATTTTGAAGCAACGTCATCACAATTGTTTTTTAAGAAGTTCGTCCATTTCTGAACATAGACCCGTTTTTCCAGATCGTGTTGACAGTGCTTGTTATAATCTGGGGACTTCGTCTGGCAGTGTTTTTACTAATGAGGTATGTTATCCTAAAACATATATTCTGTTGATAGTTCAAACAGCCCCAACTGGACTATGTCTAATGGAATCTCCTTTTTTGTGAAAAATTCTTTTAAGACATCTGTTGCCTGAGTCAAAACATGTTATTTTTGTGAAAGTAAGTCGCTAATGCTTGCTTTGCCTGATGGTGTCTAGGATTTTGCAATGGGGAGAGGACAAACGGTTTGATGAGATGCGCGCTAACTTGGGAAAATTAGCTGTCTTCTGGACTTTTCAGGTGAGTTTTGCAACTTATGTTAATCAACTAGAGCTTGTTAAATGGTCATTGCATTTGTAAAGAGAACCTCACCAGGACTTTTATCCTGATTTGGGCAGGCTGTCTGGGTTTGGACTGTCAGCTTGCCTGTTACTATTGTGAATGCAAGCAGCAGAAACCCTTCAATTGAAGCTCGGGATATCATCGGTTGGATAATGTGGGCCATCGGGCTAGCTGTGGAAGCTATAGCTGATCAGCAGAAGCTTAAATTCAAGAATTCTCCAAGCAATAGGGGAAAGTGGTGTAATGTTGGTCTTTGGAGTTATACTCGCCACCCAAATTACTTTGGGGAGGTCAGTTAATTTACTGTGATTATTCTTTGCATACACGTCGTCTATTAAATCCTTGATTTAGTTGTCCGTGGTCTATGAATCTATCTATCATCCTTCATTCACTGCAAATCTGTTGCTCACATTCTCAATCCCGGGTTCTCCTTTCCCTAGGATGCACCCAACATTACCCTCACGAAAGTGAAATATATTTCCCTAGGACAGAGTTTGAAAAGCTGAGACGGTTCCAGACCTAATATAACTACTGGCATTTTAGGTTTCATTGTTATGGCTTTTAATTGTCAACTGTGTTTGAGCTTCACAGATTTACTGCTATAAGCTTGAACTTCATAACTCACCAGTACAGCTAATATGATTGTATAACAAGGTTCGCCAGCATAGTTGATGGGAAAATTGTTATATTTAAATAGAAGTAAGGTGCACATATATTAGATAAAGTTATCACCTGCCTACATTAAGACAGGGACATGATTAAGAGAGATACCTATTGCTTAGAATAATAGGAAAGAGAAATACATGAACGAAATGCTACAGATTACCGATTAATTCTTTTTTTTTGCGGGGAAAACTTTCAATCTATTCATCTTCAATCATGGTAGTACAACGAACACTAGAAATAATAAAAATTACATCTAGATCCGTAGACCACCTAGCGACGACTACAAGCACTGAAGCGAGCCGAAGGCGCACCGCTGTCATCGCCCCTCCCTCGCCGGAGCCGGGCAAACCTTGTTGTAGTAGACAGTCGGGAAGTCGTCGTGCTAAGGCCCCGTAGAACCAACGCACCAGAACAGAAACCGCCGCAGATGAAGATTGTAGATCAAAAGAATCCAACCTGAAAACACACGAACGACGACGAACGACGAACAGATCCGAGCAAATCCACCAAAGACAGATCCGCCGGAGACACAACTCCACACGCCCACCGATGATGCAAGATGCACCACCGGAACGGGGGTTAGGCGGGGAGACCTTTATTCCATCTTCCGGAAGCCGCCGCCGTCTCGCCTTCCTGAGCAGGACACAAACCCTAACAAAGCTCGAAAAAAGATCTAAAAACGGAGCCCTCCCACCGGCAAGGGCCGAGATCCACTCCGCCTCCATGGCCATAGGGTCACCGGAGACGGGATGAACCGGCGCCGGCGCCGGTGGGAGGCAGAAATCTAGGGTTCTTGGGAGGCAGCGGCTAGATTACCGATTAATTCAGAGCAGGCACTTCTATGCACTCATAGGTTTTAAGTGAAAGAAATGTACTGGTGGAGCTCAACTGTAGCATTTTAGTAATGCAATAATTCGATAGTGAAATAGTAGCTGCACACGTAAAAAAAAGAACATGCTAGGTAACCGCTTCTGTAGTCTCTCCAATCACAGCCTTGAGCAAGCAAGTAATCTAGGCCAACTTTAGCTACAGAAACAAGTCTGCTATATTTGCTAAACCGAGGGCCTGCTGAGCTTCTCATGCTTTTTCATTATTCCATCATGAATAGCTTTTTACTGGTAATAAATCCAAACAGCCACCTCTGTGCATAGTGAATGTTACATAATTACAGAGTCCAAATACTTGCTTCTTATATTGTGCACCACCCAACCCTTCATGATATAAATTCTGAGCATTTCAATATGGAGTGTCGAACAAATCCCGGCATACGCTTGACAGTTTAATCTGATGCAGATGTTCCTTTGGTGGGGGGTGTTTGTAGCATCAACCCCGGTCCTCTCAGGAGCTGAATGGCTTGTAATCTTGGGACCTATCTTCCTGACGCTCTTGCTTCTTTTCGTTAGCGGGATCCCACTTCTTGAGGTTAACCTCTATTCTTGCGCATCCCAAACCTATCCCTAGTTTGCTAGTATATCTTTTCTCTCAATGCTAATGCACCTTATCCTCTATATTTCGCTGTGAAGTCATCTGCTGATAAGCGCTTCGGTCGGTCTGAGGAATACCGCACATACAAGAAAACCACAAGGTAAGCACCGTTCTTTTACTAGGTCATTCCCAGATCTCTCCCCAACCACTGCTTTGTCGAAGAGGGGTTACTGAATTTCGTACCGGCTGTGTTCCTCTGCAGCCCTCTTATCCCATTGCCGCCGGTCGTGTATGGGGCCCTGCCCGATTGGTTCAAGGTGGCGTTCCTCCTGGAGCTGCCCCTCTACAACCCCGGACCGGAACGCGACCCCGTCAGCTGAGTGATGAATGTGCATTGTTCTTCTGATCACAAGTGATTATACATGTAATGTACTGCTTTTATTCTGGATGGGTGATTCTTTTGCCATTGATTTCAAGGGTTTACGGTGAAGTTTGTCCATATGTATCGATCTCCCAGGATGTTCAAAAGCATAGTTTGTGTACTTGTCTTTAATAGGGATAACGTGTACTTGTGTTAATACTTAATAGTGGAAAAGTTTGATTTTATTTTGTTCCCTCTTGTACCAAATCCTGTATGAAAAAGTCTGAATTTTCTCTAGTTTCCATGGAATTTTACTCTTTGCTACGAACTCCGTTTAAATTTTTCTATCTATCTCTTAACAGGCTTCGATGGTTTGTGAAGCTTGCATGAGTTCATATTCATCAGGATTCAGATTACAGCAAGAAGGATTAGCTTCTTAAACTCTGAGAGAACTTTGACATGGCAACAGAATCTGCACGAAGTGTTGTCCAACACAAACTGAAACATCATATGTGGATCATCTATCTACTGACGTCCGGCACGCCGGAGAGCCTCACGCCGGCGCGATGGACACCTTGTCGACCTGCACGACGTACTCGAGCGTCGCCCCGGGAGGCACCTGCGCGCCGTCGTCCCCGAAGTCGGCGCCGTCCTCGCCGAAGCCGAGGCTCGCCGGTACGACCACCCGCCGCTTGCCGCCGTTCCGCATGGACCGCAGCGCGTACTCGATGCCCTCGCACATCCCCCTGGTGTAGGGCCTGGAGCCCATGACGAGCGCCAGCGGCCGCTTCCCGTCGCCGAACGTGTCCACAAACGCCTCGCCGCCGCCGCCGGCCACCCGCCCCTGCAGGTCGATCACCACCAGGTCGCCCGGCCGCGGCACGTCGCCGCCGCCCACCCGCATCTCGGTGTACCGGATTCCATTGGGCAGGACGACCTCCTGCTCCTCCTCCACGTCCCTGCGAGAAGGAGACACACATGCGTGGCTTAGCTAACGAGAGCATGAAGGATGATTAATGGAGGTGAGGTCCGTGAGGAGGCTGACTTGGTGTTGGCCTGCTGCTGCGCGACCTCGAAGCGGGTCTTGAGCTGCTCCGACACGACGCCGAAGGCCAGGAACCCGACCCACGCCAGCCCGGCGCCGATGCCGAACCGCCGGGTCAGCGACGACGCGACCCAGTCCGTCGAGTCGGCCGACGTCGCCGCGCGCTTCGGCGCCGGCGCCCTCGCCGGCGCCGCCTGCGCCTGCATGGGCTCTGGTGGCGGTGGGGGCTGGTCGGACGGCGGCTGGGCGCTGGGCGGGCGCGAGGGCGGCGCGCACGAGACGTGCGGCTTGGCGGCGGGGCGGGCGAGGAAGGCCGGGGAGCTGCCCAAGAACGTGGCCATGGCGGGCGCCGGCGCGATGCGTTTGCCTGTGTGTGTGATGGGTGAGACCGTACGGCGAGCAGAGCAGGGCAGCTGGGAGGAGGATGGAACCGGATATTTGGCTAACCTTTTCGTTGCTTTGCTTTCTCTACGTTTTTGAGATTTCTTTGGCTGCTTTTCGGCGGTTTCGTGGACGGAAACGTGGCCACACACACGCCGGCGACTGGACTGGACAGCTCTGAGAGGCTTATCCGGTTATCTCGTTGCTATACTTCAAGCTTGAATATATTTTGTAACAATGAATCTTCTCTTCTCTTGATGTTTGTATAGATGCCGGAAAAAAAAACCCGAAGCTCCCGCAATCTGGCGGCGACGAAGGAGGAGAGTGGGTGAGATGGGGACGGCGCTTCCGGCGGGTCCGCTGGCAGGGAGGAACACCCGTACGGGGGTGGGCACGCTCGAGGGGCCATTTAGTGTCCAGGGGTGGAGCGAAATCAAAGCAAGGTCGAGGCAGATATGCCGGAGATCTGCGGATAGGAGGAAAATTTGGGAGAGGATGGAGTCGCATGGGGGAGCTAATCAACGGGAGTTCAGGTGAGATCCAATCCCATCCAAAGGGAGAGGGGCCAGCTCGCATCTTTTTGGGCAAGAAATCATCTTGGACGCGGTTAGGGAGCAGTCGGCTGCTCCCTAGCGTTCCCTGGCGGCCTGCCTGAACAGGAAAGTTTCTGCCCCCCCACATCGAAAGAAAGGAAACTGCCCAGTCGACTCTCCCCTGCGATCCCCTTCGATAAAGCACCTGGTCCTCGTCCCCCTTGACATGGTCCCCCCATCCCCACCTCCCGCCTCCTATTCCAAGCGTCAACCGCCAGAGCATCGTCCCCATCTCCCTCTCCCCCAAGAAAGGGCACAATTCATCCTCCCCAGCTCCAAAAGCTTCACAACCCTACAATGCCGGCATCCATAAAACTGTTGATCTAAAACAACTAAAAAAGAAGGAAGTCACAGAGGTAAAAATAGCAGATTTGCTCACCTTTCCCCCCACTTTTGCCCTTATCCAACCCTGTAGAAATTGGCTCTTCTTGATCCACCATGCCTTTGATTTGCTACATTTGTGTTTCATCCTGTTGCATATCAAGACGTTGTAAGCAACTACTGTGCCTATTTTTAACCCCATTTTAATCATCTACTAGCGCTGGAACAAAAATCAAACACTAAAGTCATAGTTCTCACAATTTACACATTCTTTTTGAGCGAAGACAGTGATAGCATGAAGCAACTAGCAAATGGTGAAAATGAGCAAAAAATCTGCTGGTTTACACATAAATTTAGAAAATTTAAGGTGCAAAACACGAACCCTTTCCACCTTACAAAAGGATGAACAGTGTGCTCAGTAGGTAAAAATAACCAAAAAATCTGTTGTAGCAAATCAAAATGGCATTGTGAAGCAATATCATGGTTTACGGGAGCAACTTGCATTATAAAGAATAGGCAAAAACATTCTACTGTAAAATCAACTCATGTTGAAGCAACTCATGCAACAAACAATGGGTTGATGGCAGCAAATTGCATTGTGAGATTACGCAACAAACCATGGTTGAGGGCAGTAACTTGCATTGTGACATTATGCAATCATTATGGCCGATGGCATCAACTTGCATTATAAGATTAGGCAAAAACGAGTTTCACAACATAAACATTTGGAAAAAATAGCTCCCCCGTCCCCCGCGTCTCCCCTTGTAGGATCGAAAATATGTCTAGAGGGGGGGGGGGTGATTAGACTACTTGACCAAATAAAAATCTAGCTTTTTCCCAATTTTAGTTCTTGGCAGATTTTAGCAACTTAGCACAAGTCAAGCAATCAACCTACACATGCAATCTAAGAGTATACCAGCTGAATGTAAAACAATTGCATAAGAAGGTAAAGGGAGGAGTTTCAGGGAGCAAACGCAATGTTGACACGGAGATTTTTTATCCGTGGTTCCGATAGGTGGTGCTATCGTACATCCACGTTGATGGAGACTTCAACCCACGAAGGGTAACAGTTGTGCGAGTCCACAGAGGGCTCCACCCACGAAGGGTCCACGAAGTAGCAACCTTGTCTATCCCACCATGGCCGTCGCCCACGAAGGACTTGCCTCACTAGGGTAGATCTTCACGAAGTAGGCGATCTCCTTGCCCTTACAAACTCCTTGGTTCAACTTCACAATCTTGACGGAGGCTCCCGAGTGACACCTAGCCAATCTAGGAAACACCACTCTCCAAGAAGTAACAAATGGTGTATTGATGATGAACTCCTTGCTCTTGTGCTTCAAATAATAGTCTCCCCAACACTCAACTCACTCTCACAGGATTTGGATTTGGTGGAAAGAAGATTTGAGTGGAAAGCAACTTGGGGAAGGCTAGAGATCAAGATTTATGTGGTTGGAATGGAATATCTTGACCTCAACACATGTGTAGGTGGTTCTCTCTCAGAAAATATGTGTTGGAATTGTAGGCATGTTCTGATGGCTCTCTCCACGAATGAAGAGTGGGTGGAGGGGTATATATAGCCTCCACAAAAATCTAACTGTTACACACAAATCACCAAACTCGGTGGGACCGATTCAGAGAACTCGGTCAGACCGATTTAGTTCATAATGTGACCGTTAGGTATTTCGGTGGGACCGACATGTCAACTCGGTGAGACCGATATCATTAGGGTTAGGGCATAACGTAATTTCGGTGAGACCAATTTTAGTAATAGACTAACAGAGAGTTGGTCAGGCAAACTCGGTGGGACCGATTCGCTCATCTCTGTTGGACCGCAACGTTATGAAAAGGAAAGAGAGTGTTTGCATTGCAATCTTGGTGGGACCGATCGCTCATCTCGGTTTGACCGAAACGTTACAAAGGGAAACAGAGAGATTATAATCCCATATCGGTGAGACTGAGATCCCTATCGGTGAGACCGAAAATACTAGGGTTTCTGGCAGTGGCTATGTCAACTGAACTCAGTGGCTCCGGATAGAAAGAATCGGTGGGGCCGAGTTGGACTTTTTGGTTTGGGACATATGTGGATGTGAGAAAGTAGTGAAGGGTTTTGGAGCATATCACTAAGCATTTTGAGCAAGAACCTCATTAAGCAACACCTCATCCCTTCTTAATAGTATTGGCTTTTCCTATAGACTCAATGTGATCTTGGATCACTAAAATAGAAAATGTAGAGTCTTGTGCTTTGAGCTTGAGCCAATCTTTCGTCCTTAGCATTTTGAAGGGTCCACTTTCTAATCCATGCCATGCTAATCATTGAGCTTTCCTGAAATGTTTATCTTGGAATAGCATTAGCTCAATGAGCTATATGTTGTTAGGAATTACCAAAACCACCCAGGGATAGTTGCACTTTCAATCTTCCCCTTTTTGGTAATTAATGACAACATATAGATCAAAGCTTCGACAAATGATAAATAAGATTGAAAAACATCGTCGCTTTGAGAAGTATGTGATAAGCAAGAGCTCCCCCTAAATTTATGCATTATTTAAAATTTTATTTTGAATGCAAATGCACAATCGATTAGGAGCATGGGTTACTCTTCCATGTCACATACATCTTGGTGGAGCGCTCAAAATGATAGAAATTAAAGCATGCACTCATCACCAAAACAAGTGAATGATCATCTAAGGATATAAGAGATAATATCATCCAACAAGCATTAAGGGTAGCATATGATCAAACACATGATCAAACAAGTATCTCACAAGGACATAAAGTAGCTCACACAAGCACACACTAAAGTTTCAACCAAAATAGCAAGAGAGATAAAAAAGCAACACTCTCTCTCGAAGCCTATGATCTATACATTTTTCTCCCTCTTTGGCAACAAGTTACCAAAAAGTTCAAAAATGCATAGTGCTAAACGACTCTCAGGCTTGATCTTCGGTAGGAGGTGTTGATAGAACTCCAAGGACGAAGGCTTCAGATGAAGTAGCTGGAGCTGGCGGAGTAGCTGCTGGAGGTGGAACTGGAGCTGTAGCTGCTGGTGCTGATGTTGTAGCTCTAGTGTCTGTCACTTGCACTGCAGCAGATCTCTGTCCTCTGGGCACTCTAGCAAAAGCATCTGTGGTAGACTTACCCTTCTTCTCCTTAGCTTCCTCGTGGAGTTGCTCAACTGCAGTTTGGATCTCTGTCACCTTGACATCAAGGTCATAGAATTTTGTCTCAATGATCCTCTCCAGACTCTCCTGGTTCTTGGTCAGGGTGGCCAAGCCCTTCTCAATCCCTTTGGGTGGATTGGATCAGATATCCAAGCTGGTCTTTCTTGCTCTTCAAGAATACCTGAGATGCCTCCTCTACTGTTGGCATCTTTGCAGCCTTCTCTGCCTTAGCCTTCTCTCTCTTCTCATGTGCTTGAGCTGAAGATGGTTCATTCTCATTCATCACCACTGTGTTATCTTCAAATTCAGGGTAGATGGGCAGGTGCTCCTTATCCAAAATGTATATGCCTTTGCCCATCTTTGAGTTGATGAGCTCCTGAATTTGTGCGACATACCCACAACTTTGGGTGCTGGTGCAACATCCTCTTCCTCTTCCTCTTCAGAATATTTCCTCATGGAGGGCTTGCCAAGAACTCTGGCAATAGTGGTTCTGGCCCTCTTATTCTTCTTACCCTCACCAGCTGCTTCTTCTTCAGATTCAATGGTGAACTGCATGGTTTCACCTGTGGCAACTTTTCTTGGCTTAGACATGGGTTGTCTTCTTGCTGGAGCCTTTTGTTTTCAGACCAGGCTTTGTTGCACCAGTTGTGCCATACTCTTTCTTCAACACCTTTTTCTTTGAAGTGGCTTCATCTTCAACAGCCACATAGTCCTCATCTTCTGAGTCAGAGTTCCTCTTCTTCCTTGTCCTGGTGGCAGCCTTTGGCAAATTGCTGGGAGTGCTCCTGCTGCCATCATCATAACTGCTAGAGGGATCTGAACCCTCACTCATCTGCACATGCTGTTCAGACTTGTTCTGGCTGTCACTTTGATCAGATATCTCTGCAAACACTCTGACAACAGACCCTGTGAATAGGTTATAGATGAGATAGAGTGGATGAGCATCACAAAGTACAGGAGTTTTGCAAAACAGATGACTTAAAAACTTAGTTTTAATTCTTCACAGAAAGCATTTCGGATCTACCGATTTGTAAACTCGATGATACCGAACAACTTTTGGACCTAAACTAGTGAACTCGGTCAGACCGAGTCATAGTTCGGTGGTACCGAGACTGCTAGGGTTTCATAGAGAATCGAACTCGGTCACACCGATTCACAATTTTCGGTCAGACCGAAAACGCATGTGCTCTGGCCTAAGCCAAATCGGTGAGACCGATTTCTACAACTTGGTCAGTCCGAGATGAATTCGGCGGAGACCTAACCCTAAATTTCCAAATCAAAACTAATCTACGGGATGTTTTTGTTGGACAGGATGATTTCAATCGTGGCAAGAATCATGGCAAAGCAATGTGCTAAGAATCAGAGTTATGGATTAGCACAAAGAACAAGTTCGTACCCTAGTTCGGCGGCGAACTTGCTACGGCAGCAACGGTGGGGCAGATTGTCGTTGATGGCGGCGGAGTCCAGCGGCGGGAGGTCGCTGGCGACGAGAGGACGATCCGGAGACCCAAAGAGGCAGAGTAGGTTACGCGTGGGCGAGGAGGTTTGGAAAAATTTCCAAAATTTGGCCCGTCGGTATATATAACCTGACCCTGTCGGTGCGACCGAGTGGAATGACTCGGTGGCACCGAGATGCAAAACTGCAAGCATTTACTGCAACTCGGTGTGACCGAAAGGTTCTAATCGGTTGCACCGAGATTGAAAACCCTAGATCAACTTAGTGATCCCAGTAGGACCGAAAAGGATGAATCGGTAAGACGGAGATGCACAAAGAGGTTTTGGAGGTTTAAGTCTATGACGAATCGGGAACTCCGAGTGCTCCTCACACAGAGTGGTTCGAATCTGACTTGATCAAACTTTGTGATGTAGCTTGAATAGAGTTTGAGACGAGGAAAGCATATATAGCTAGAGGGAGTTCTTAGGCATTCTTGTCCATCCATTTGGCAAAAGAGAAAAAGCCAAACAATCAAAGCAACAAATGGATGTCCTTGAATGATTAAAATATGCAACCAACATGCTCACACAATAAAATGGCAAATGAAATATGTGACAAAGCATGCACAATCACTCTAGCATCTATCAAGCAATTGGCGATGACTAGGTCATCTATATATGAGTATATTGACTTAGGAGTCAAATGAGAACATTTGATCATAGGTCATACTCATCGTTTAAGCACAAGTGGGGTTACCACTTTTACATAAAGCATTGTTGTGTTTGTTGGGGAACGTAGTAATTTCAAAAAAATTCCTACGCACACACAAGATCATGGTGATGCATAGCAACGAGAGGGGAGAGTGTTGTCTACGTACCCTCGTAGACCGAAGCGGAAGCGTTGACGCAATGTAGAGGAAGTAGTCGTATGTCTTCCCGGTCCAACCGATCCAAGCACCGTTACTCCGGCACCTCCGAGTTCTTAGCACACGTTCAGCTCGATGACGCTCCCCGGGCTCCGATCCAGCAAAGCTTCGGGGATGAGTTCCGTCAGCACGACGGCGTGGTGACGATGATGATGTTCTACCGACGCAGGGCTTCGCCTAAGCACCGCAACGATATGACCGAGGTGGAATATGGTGGAGGGGGGCACCGCACACGACTAAGGAACGATCACGAAGATCAACTTGTGTGTTCTAGGGTGCCCCCTGCCCCCGTATATAAAGGAGGGAGGGGGGAGGCCGGCCGGCCCTATGGGGCACGCCAAAGGGAGGGGGGAGTCCTCCTCCTAGTGGGAGTAGGACTCCCCTTTCCTAGTCCAACTAGGAAGAGAGAGGGGGAAGGAAAGAGAGGGACAGGGAGAGGGAAAGGGGGGCCGCGCCCCTCCTAGTCCTATTCGGACTCCCCATGAGGGGGGGGGGCGCCACCTCCTGGGATGCTGCCCTCTCTCTCCCCTCAGGCCCACTAAGGCCCAATACTTCCCCGGGGGGTTCCGGTAACCCCTCCGGCACTCCGGTTTTCTCCGAAACCACTTGGAAAAATTCCGGTGTCCGATAAGGATGGCAATGGGTAGGGTATGGGCAGGGTAGAGCAATACCATACCCATACCCGTATAGTCGATGGGTACAAAATTCTACCCATACCCGTACCCATGGGTATGAAACTTTACCCATACCCATACCCGACGGATACCCGTACCCATTGGATACCCAGCGGGTAGAACAAATAGCACATGAGTTGTTCACATTTTTACGCTCATTGATAGCACATTTGACAAAAAAAACAATCATATCAACTCAATAACTGGTAGATGAGTACAACATACTCATAAGTCAATAGGAGTAGACAAGCCACATGACAAATTAATGATTAATTGACGACAACTTAACATTAGTTTACCAGCGGGCAGGGTATGGGTATACCCGCGGGTACAAGGTTATACCCGTACCCTACCCATGACTTAATGGGTAGGGTATGGGTATTACCCGTGGGTATAAAATTGTGTCCATACCCTGCCCATGCGGGTACGGTACCCGCGGGTACCCGTACCCGTGGGTAAAATTGCCATCCTTAGTGTCCGAATATAGCCGTCCAATATATCGATCTTTATGTCTCGACCATTTCGAGACTCCTCGTCATGTCCGTGATCACATCCGGGACTCCGAACTACCTTCGGTACATCAAAATGTATAAAAACTCATAATAACTGTCATCGTAACGTTAAGCGTGCGGACCCTACGGTTCGAGAACAATGTAGACATGACCGAGACATGTCTCTGGCCAATAACCAATAGCGGGACCTGGATGCCCATATTGGCTCCTACATATTCTACGAAGATCTTTATCGGTCAGACCGCATAACAACATACGTTGTTCCCTTTGTCATCGGTATGTTACTTGCCCGAGATTCGATCGTCGGTATCCAATACCTAGTTCAATCTCGTTGCCGGCAAGTCTCTTTACTTGTTCCGTAATACATCATCTCACAACTAACATATTAGTTGCAATGCTTGCAAGGCTTATGTGATGTGCATTACCAAGAGGGCCCAGAGATACCTCTCCGACTATCGGAGTGACTAATCCTAATCTCGAAATACGCCAACCCAACAAGTACCTTTGGAGACACCTGTAAAGCACCTTTATAATCACCCAGTTACGTTGTGACGTTTGGTAGCACACAAAGTGTTCCTCCGGTAAACGGGAGTTGCATAATCTCATAGTCATAGGAACATGTATAAGTCATGAGAAAGCAATAGCAACATACTAAACAATCGGGTGCTAAGCTAATGGAATGGGTCATGTCAATCAGATCATTCAACTAATGATGTGACCTTGTTAATCAAATAACAACTCTTTGTTCATGGTTAGGAAACATAACCATCTTTGATTAACGAGCTAGTCAAGTAGAGGCATACTAGTGACACTCTGTTTGTTTATATATTCACACATGTATTATGTTTCCGACTAATACAATTCTAGCATGAATAATAAACATTTATCATGATATATGAGGAAATAAATAATAACTTTATTATTGCCTCTAGGGCATATTTCCTTCAGTCTCCCACTTGCACTAGAGTCAATAATCTAGATTACACAGTAATGATTCTAACACCCATGGAGTTTTGGTGCTGATCATGTTTTGCTCGTGGAAGAGGCTTAGTCAAAGGGTCTGCTACATTCAGATCCGTATGTATCTTGCAAATCTCTATGTCTCCCACCTGGACTAGATCCCGGGTGGAATTGAAGCGTCTCTTGATGTGCTTGGTTCTCTTGTGAAATCTGGATTCCTTTGCCAAGGCAATTGCACCAGTATTGTCACAAAAGATTTTCATTGGACCCGATGCACTAGGTATGACACCTACATCGGATATGAACTCCTTCATCCAGACTCCTTCATTTGCTGCTTCCGAAGCAGCTATGTACTCCGCTTCACATGTAGATCCCGCCACAACGCTTTGTTTAGAACTGCACCAACTAACAGCTCCACCGTTTAATGTAAACACGTATCCGGTTTGCGATTTAGAATCGTCCGGATCAGTGTCAAAGCTTGCATCAACGTAACCGTTTACGATGAGCTCTTTGTCACCTCCATATATGAGAAACATATCCTTGGTCCTTTTCAGGTACTTCAGGATGTTCTTGACCGCTGTCCAGTGATCCACTCCTGGATTACTTTGGTACCTCCCTGCTAAACTTATAGCAAGACACACATCAGGTCTGGTACACAGCATTGCATACATGATAGAGCCTATGGCTGAAGCATAGGGAACATTTTTCATTTTCTCTCTATCTTATGCAGTGGTCGGGCATTGAGTCTTACTCAACTTCACACCTTGTAGTACAGGCAAGAATCCTTTCTTTGCTTGATCCATTTTGAACTTCTTCAAAACTTTGTCAAGGTATGTGCTTTGTGAAAGTCCAATTAAGCGCCTTGATCTATCTCTATAGATCTTGATGCCCAATATGTAAGCAGCTTCACCGAGGTCTTTCATTGAAAAATTCTTATTCAAGTATCCCTTTATGCTATCCAGAAATTCTATATCATTTCCGATTAGTAATATGTCATCCACATATAATATCAGAAATGCTACAGAGCTCCCACTCACTTTCTTGTAAATACAGGCTTCTCCAAAAGTCTGTACAAACCCAAATGCTTTGATGACACTATCAAAGCGTTTATTCCAACTCCGAGAGGCTTGCACCAGTCCATAAATGGATCGCTGGAGCTTGCACACTTTGTTAGCTCCCTTTGGATCGATAAAACCTTCTGGTTGCATCATATACAACTCTTCTTCCAGAAATCCATTCAGGAATGCAGTTTTTACATCCATCTGCCAAATTTCATAATCATAAAATGAGGCAATTGCTAACATGATTCGGACAGACTTAAGCATCGCTACGGGTGAGAAGGTCTCATCGTAGTCAATCCCTTGAACTTGTCGAAAACCTTTTGCGACAAGTCGAGCTTTGTGGACAGTAACATTACCGTCAGCGTCAGTCTTCTTCTTGAAGATCCATTTATTCTCAATTGCTTGCCGACCATCGAGCAAGTCAACCAAAGTCCACACTTTGTTCTCATACATGGATCCCATCTCAGATTTCATGGCTTCAAGCCATTTTGCGGAATCTGGGCTCACAATCGCTTCTTCATAGTTCGTAGGTTCACCATGATCTAGTAGCATGATTTCCAGAACAGGATTGACGTACCATTCTAGTGCGGATCTTACTCTGGTTGATCTACGAGGTTCTGTAGTAACTTGATCTGAAGTTGCATGACCATCATCATTAACTTCCTCACTAATTGGTTTAGACGTCACAGAAACTGGTTCCTGTGATGTGCTATTTCCCAATAAGGGAGCAGGTATAGTTACCTCATCAAGTTCTACTTTCCTCCCACTCACTTCTTTCGAGAGAAACTCCTTCTCTAGAAAGGATCCATTTTTAGCAACGAATGTCTTGCCTTCGGATCTGTGATAGAAGGTGTACCCAACAGTTTCCTTTGGGTATCCTATGAAGACACATTTCTCCGATTTGGGTTCGAGCTTATCAGGTTGAAGCTTTTTCACATAAGCATCGCAGCCCCAAACTTTAAGAAATGACAACTTTGGTTTCTTGCCAAACCATAGTTCATAAGGCGTCGTCTCAATGGATTTTGATGGTGCTCTATTTAACGTGAATGCGACCGTCTCTAAAACATAACCCAAAACGATAGCGGTACATCTGTAAGAGACATCATAGATCGCACCATATCAAGTAAAGTACGATTACGACGTTCGGACACACCATTACGTTGTGGTGTTCCGGGTGGCGTGAGTTGCGAAACTATTCCGCATTGTTTCAAATGTAGACCAAACTCGTAACTCAAATATTCTCCTCCACAATCAGATCGTAGAAACTTTATTTTCTTGTTACGATGATTTTCAACTTCACTCTGAAATTCTTTGAACTTTTCAAATGTTTCAGACTTGTGTTTCATTAAGTAGATATACCCATATCTGCTTAAATCATCTGTGAAGGTGAGAAAATAACGATATCCGCCACGAGCTTCAATATTCATCGGACCACATACATCTGTATGTATGATTTCCAACAAATCTGTTGCTCTCTCCATAGTATCGGAGAACGGTGTTTTAGTCATCTTGCCCATGAGGCATGGTTCGCAAGTACCAAGTGATTCATAATCAAGTGGTTCCAAAAGTCCATCAGTACGGAGTTTCTTCATGCGCTTTACACTGATATGACCTAAACGGCAGTGCCACAAATAAGTTGCACTATCATTATCAACTCTGCATCTTTTGGCTTCAACATTATGAATATGTGTATCACTACTATCGAGATTCATCAAAAATAGACCACTCTTCAAGGGTGCATGACCATAAAAGATATTACTCATATAAATAGAACAACCATTATTCTCTGATTTAAATGAATAACCGTCTCGCATCAAACAAGATCCAGATATAATGTTCATGCTCAACGTTGGCACCAAATAACAATTATTTAGGTCTAATACTAATCCCGAAGGTAGATGTAGAGGTAGCGTGCCGACCGCGATCACATCGACTTTGGAACCATTTCCCACGCGCATCGTCACCTCGTCCTTTGCCAGTGTTCGCTTAATCCGTAGTCCCTGTTTCGAGTTGCAAATATTAGCAACAGAACCAGTATCAAATACCCAGGTGCTACTGCGAGCTCTAGTAAGGTACACATCAATAACATGTATATCACATATACCTTTGTTCACCTTGCCATCCTTCTTATCCACCAAATACTTGGGGCAGTTCCGCTTCTAGTGACCGTCTGCTTGCAGTAGAAGCACTCAGTTTCAGGCTTAGGTCCAAACTTGGGTTTCTTCTCTTGAGCAGCAACTTGTTTGCTGTTCTTCTTGAAGTTCCCCTTCTTTTTCCCTTTGCCCTTTTTCTTGAAACTAGTGGTCTTGTTGACCATCAACACTTGATGCTCCTTTTTGATTTCTACCTCCGCAGCCTTTAGCATTGCGAAGAGCTCGGGAATCGTCTTATCCATCCCTTGCATATTATAGTTCATCACGAAGCCTTTGTAGCTTGGTGGAAGTGATTGGAGAATTCTGTCAATGACGCAATCATCCGGAAGATTAACTCCCAGTTGAATCAAGTGATTACAATACCCAGACATTTTGAGTATATGCTCACTGACAGAACTATTCTCCTCCTTCTTGCAGCTATAGAACTTATTGGAGACTTCATATCTCTCAATCCGGGCATTCTGTTGGAATATTAACTTCAACTCTTGGAACATCTCATATGCCCCATGATGTTCAAAACGTCGTTGAAGTCCCGGTTCTAAGCCGTAAAGCATGGCACGTTGAACTATCGAGTAGTCATCAGCTTTGCTCTGCCAGACATTCTTAACATCGTCAGTTGCATCAGCAACAGGCCTGGCACCCAACGGTGCTTCCAGGATGTAACTCTTCTGTGCAGCAATGAGGATAATCCTCAAGTTATGGACCCAGTCCGTGTAATTGCTACCATCATCTTTCAACTTTGCTTTCTCAAGGAACGCATTAAAATTCAACGGAACAACAGCACGGGCCATCTATCTACAATCAACATAAACAAGCAAGATACTATCAGGGACTAAGCTCATGATAAATTTAAGTTCAATCAATCATATTACTTAAGAACTCCCACATAGATAGACATCCCTCTAATCTTCTAAGTGATCACGTGATCCAAATCAAACTAAACCATAACCGATCATCACGTGAAATGGATTAGTATTCAATGGTGAACATCATTATGTTGATCATATCTACTATATGATTCACGCTCGACCTTTCGGTCTCTGTGTTCCGAGGCCATATCTGCATATGCTAGGCTCGTCAAGTATAACCCGAGTATTCTGCGTGTGCAAAACTGGCTTGCACCCGTTGTAGATGGACGTAGAGCTTATCACACCCGATCATCACGTGGTGTCTGGGCACGACGAACTTTGGCAACGGTGCATACTCAGGGAGAACACTTCTTGATAATTTAGTGAGAGATCATCTTATAATGCTACCGTCAATCAAAGCAAGATAAGATGCATAAAAAAGATAAACATCACATGCAATCAATATAAGTGATATGATATGGCCATCATCATCTTGTGCTTGTGATCTCCATCTTCGAAGCATCGTCATGATCACCATCGTCACCGGCGCGACACCTTGATCTCCATCGTAGCATCGTTGTCGTCTCGCCAATCTTATGCTTCTATGACTATCGCTACCGCTTAGTGATAAAGTAAAGCATTACAGGGCAATTGCATTGCATACAATAAAGCGACAACCATATGGCTCCTGCCAGTTGCCGATAACTCAGTTACAAAACATGATCATCTCATACAATAAAATTTAGCATCATGCCTTGACCATATCACATCACAACATGCCCTGCAAAAACAAGTTAGACGTCCTCTACTTTGTTTGTTGCAAGTTTTACGTGGCTGCTACGGGCTTAAGCAAGAACCAATCTCACCTACGCATCAAAACCACAATGATAGTTTGTCAAGTTGATGCCGTTTTAACCTTCGCAAGGACCGGGCGTAGCCACACTCGGTTCAACTAAAGTTGGATAAACTGACACCCGCCAGCCACCTGTGTGCAAAGCACGGCGGTAGAACCAGTCTCGCGTAAGCGTACACGTAATGTCGGTCCGGGCCGCTTCATCCAACAATACCGCCGAACCAAAGTATGACATGCTGGTAGGCAGTATGATTTATATCGCCCACAACTCACTTGTGTTCTACTCGTGCAAATAACATCAAACCATAAAAACCTAGGCTCGGATGCCACTGTTGGGGAACGTAGTAATTTCAAAAAATTTCCTACGCACACACAAGATCATGGTGATGCATAGCAACGAGAGGGGAGAGTGTTGTCTACGTACCCTCGTAGACCGAAGCGGAAGCGTTGACGCAATGTAGAGGAAGTAGTCGTATGTCTTCCCGGTCCAACCGATCCAAGCACCGTTACTCCGGCACCTCCGAGTTCTTAGCACACGTTCAGCTCGATGACGCTCCCCGGGCTCCGATCCAGCAAAGCTTCGGGGATGAGTTCCGTCAGCACGACGGCGGGGTGATGATGATGATGTTCTACCGACGCAGGGCTTCGCCTAAGCACCGCAACGATATGACCGAGGTGGAATATGGTGGAGGGGGGCACCGCACACGGCTAAGGAACGATCACGAAGATCAACTTGTGTGTTCTAGGGTGCCCCCCTGCCCCCGTATATAAAGGAGGGAGGGGGAGGCCGGCCGGCCCTATGGGGCGCGCCAAAGGGAGGGGGGAGTCCTCCTCCTAGTGGGAGTAGGACTCCCCTTTCCTAGTCCAACTAGGAAGAGAGAGGGGGAAGGAAAGAGAGGGAGAGGGAGAGGGAAAGGGGGGCCGCGCTCCCCCTCATAGTCCTATTCGGACTCCCCATGAGGTGGGGCGCGCCACCTCCTGGGCTGCTGCCCTCTCTCTCCCCTCAGGCCCACTAAGGCCCAATACTTCCCCGGGGGGTTCCGGTAACCCCTCCGGCACTCCGGTTTTCTCCGAAACCACTTGGAACAATTCCGGTGTCCGAATATAGCCGTCCAATATATCGATCTTTATGTCTCGACCATTTCAAGACTCCTCGTCATGTCCGTGATCACATCCGGGACTCCGAACTACCTTCGGTACATCAAAATGTATAAAAACTCATAATAACTGTCATCGTAATGTTAAGCGTGCGGACCCTACGGTTCGAGAACAATGTAGACATGACCGAGACACGTCTCTGGCCAATAACCAATAGCGGGACCTGGATGCCCATATTGGCTCCTACATATTCTACGAAGATCTTTATCGGTCAGACCGCATAACAACATACATTGTTCCCTTTGTCATCGGTATGTTACTTGCCCGAGATTCGATCGTCGGTATCCAATACCTAGTTCAATCTCGTTGCCGGCAAGTCTCTTTACTCGTTCCGTAATACATCATCTCACAACTAACATATTAGTTGCAATGCTTGCAAGGCTTATGTGATGTGCATTACCGAGAGGGCCCAGAGATACCTCTCCGACTATCAGAGTGACAAATCCTAATCTCTAAATACGCCAACCCAACAAGTACCTTTGGAGACACCTGTAAAGCACCTTTATAATCACCCAGTTACGTTGTGACGTTTGGTAGCACACAAAGTGTTCCTCCGGTAAACGGGAGTTGCATAATCTCATAGTCATAGGAACATGTATAAGTCATGAGAAAGCAATAGCAACATACTAAACAATCGGGTGCTAAGCTAATGGAATGGGTCATGTCAATCAGATCATTCAACTAATGATGTGACCTTGTTAATCAAATAACAACTCTTTGTTCATGGTTAGGAAACATAACCATCTTTGATTAACGAGCTAGTCAAGTAGAGGCATACTAGTGACACTCTGTTTGTTTATATATTCACACATGTATTATGTTTCTGACTAATACAATTCTAGCATGAATAATAAACATTTATCATGATATATGAGGAAATAAATAATAACTTTATTATTGCCTCTAGGGCATATTTGCTTCAGTGTTCACACCATTAGAGTTGCTTTAGCTCAATTATTAGAGTAAAGCTCCCTCTAGATGTGATATCCCCCCTAAGAGGGATGAACTAACCTTGGGTTTTGTCGATGATGACTTCATGTAGGTGTTGAAGATGTAGATGCTCAATGTTGATGTAGATCATTCGGAGCAATCCTTTGGAGTGAGTTGCACTTTCAATACCTACACGGGTTAGTCCCACAAGGAACAAGCAAGGATATCAATATACATAGAGTGATGTGTACACAAGATGTTGTCCATGAAAGCATTAGGTTACCTTGTCCCTTGTCTTACCAACAATAGGGTTTGTGACTCCTTGAACTAGTGCAAGATATGGAAGTTGTTTGCACTTGTCCTTGCCAAAATGATAAGAGTGAAGTATGTTGGTGGAGTCACCCTCAAGAACTTTCTAGTTCTTCCTCTTAGGGATCCACATCATCTTGATGGGAATCCTTGGAGTCGTAGTCGTACTTGATGAGGTAGAACTTGATGTAGTCTTGGGAACCCACTTGACCAAGGCCTTAGGTGCTTATTCAAATGCATCAATTTCCTCTTGAAGCTTGTCCTTGCCTTTTTGCTTGTGGTCTTGTGGTGGAAGATCATCTTGAGCTTGTGTCCCTTTGAAAGAAGTAGGATCATACTTCTCTTGCTGAGGAACAAACTTCGTCTTGGGGTATTGATCTTCTTACCACTCAACTCCATTGGCATTGAACTTTCGTTCAAAACCAACACCTTGATTCTTCCGGTGTCGTCCTTGCTTGCATACCATTTCCTCAAATTGCTTACTTCCGATAAGGCTCTTGTAAACACCTTTCTCTATAATCCCCTTTAATAAGCTATTTTCTTGCTCAAGTGTAACTTGGCTAAGAGAATCATTAGTGGAATCAAGAGAACTACTAGATGCAACAACATTGGATTTAGCATGATTGTTGTTACTACTAGATGAAGAATCTTTCTTGCTCTTGTTGCTAGATTTAACTTGTGGCATGTAAGTAGACAAGAGTAAACGCTTGGCAATGTAAGAAGAACTTTTCTTGCGAAGATCATCATTGATTGCCTTTAAAAACTCATGCTCTTGCTCAAGGTTGAGCTTTTCAAAGCGTAGCTTATCACGAGTCTTTAAAAGTTCTCGATGATCTTCCAAGGTAGTTTCATGAGCTAACTTAAGAGTGTTTAGTTCTTTAGTTAGACGTGATACGTCTCCAACGTATCTATAATTTTTGATTGCTCCATGCTACATTATCTACTGTTTTGGACTATATTGGGCTTTATTTTCCACTTTTATATTATTTTTGGGACTAACCTATTAACCGGAGGCCCAACCCAGAATTGCTGTTTTTTTTGCCTATTTCAGTGTTTCGAAGAAACAAAATATCAAACGGAGTCCAAACAGAAATATCCTTTTTGGAACGTGATTTTCTTCTTGGATAAGACCCAGGAGACTTGGACCCTACTCCAAGAAGTACCGGAGGCGGTCACGAGGGTAGGGGCACGCCCCCCCTACATGGCCCGCCCCCTGCCTCGTGGGCCCCTCGGTGCTCCACCGACGTACTCCTTCCTCCTATATATACCCACGTACCCCCAAACGATCAGAACAGGAGCCAAAAACCTAATTCCACCGCCACAACTTTCTGTATCCACGAGATCCCATCTTTGGGCCTGTTCCAGAGCTCCGCCGGAGAGGGCCGTCATCACGGAGGGCTTCTACATCATCATAGCCTCTCCGATGAAGTGTGAGTAGTTTACCTCAGACCTTTGGGTCCATAGCTATTAGCTAGATGGCTTCTTCTCTCTTTTTGGATCTCAATACAATGTTCTCCCCTCTCTTGTGGAGATCTATTCGATGTAATATTCTTCTTTTGTGGTGTGCTTGTTGAGACCGATGAATTGTGGGTTTATGATCAAGTCTATCTATGAATAATATTTGAATCTTCTCTAAATTCTTTTATGTATGATTGGTTATCTTTGCAAGTCTCTTCGAATTATCCGTTTGGTTTGGCCAACTAGATTGGTAGTTCTTGCCATGGGAGAAGTGATTAGCTTTGGGTTCGATCTTACGGTGTTCTTTCCCAGTGACAGAAGGGGCAGCAAGACACGTATTGTATCGTTGCCATCGAGGATAACAAGATGGGGTTTATTTCATATTGCATGAACTTATCTCTCTACATCATGTCATCTTGCTTAAAGCATTACTCTATTTTTAACTTAATACTCTAGATGCATGCTGGATAGCGGTCGATGAGTGGAGTAATAGTAGTAGATGCAGAATCCTTTCGATCTACTTGTCACGGACGTGATGCCTATATACATGATCATGCCTAGATATTCTCATAACTATGCTCAATTCTGTCAATTGCTCAACAGTAATTTGTTCACCCACCGTAGAAAACTTATGCTCTTGAGAGAAGCCACTAGTGAAACCTATGGCCCCCGGGTCTATTCTTGCCATATCAATCTCCATCACTTTAATCTTGCTTTGTTTTTACTTTGCCTTTTACTTTTCACTTTGCATCTTTATATCAAAAATACCAAAAATATTATCTATCGGATCTCACTTTCGTAAGTGACCGTGAAGGGATTGACAACCCCTAATCGCGTTGGTTGCGTTGTGCTCTTTGTGTTGTGTAGGTACGAGGGACTTGCGCGTGGCCTCCTACTGGATTGATACCTTGGTTCTCAAAAACTGAGGGAAATACTTACGCTACTCTGCTGCATCATCCTTTCCTCTTCGGGGAAAACCAACGCAAGCTCAAGAGGTAGCAATACGCTCAATCTCCTTCTTATCATCGTCATTCGTTTTATCTTGATTAGCATGATTAACTGATGTTTCATCATAGTTTTCATCACTAGAGTCGTCAACAAGTAAATCATCATCTCCTAGCAAATCATCTTCATCACTATTGAAATCAACATACTCGGGATGTGTTACCTTTGAACCTTTGGCCATGAAGCATCTCCCAATTCCTTCATTTGGTGAGTCAAATATGTCGTAGGAGTTGGTTGACACAAGTGCTAGACCGGCAACACCTTCATCTTGAGTATATTCGGAGTCGAAGTGATAACTTCTTTTGGAGTGATTGTCGGAGTCAGAGCCGGATACCCATTCACCAACATGAGCTTGATGTCTTCTTTTTGTGTAGCTCCTTGATGACTTTTCCTTCCTTTCCGAGTCCTTGCTTCTCCGAGAGGGTTTTCATTCATAACGACCATCTCTACTCCTCCTTTCTCTTGGTGGTGATTCTTCTCTTCTACTTCTTCTTTTGGGAGAATCTTCTCTTATTTTGTAGGGTGGCGTACACTCATTGGAGTAGTGTCCGGGTCTTCCACAATTGTAGCAATTACGCTCACGACTAGTAGATCTTTTGTCATTGTAGGATCTTGACTTGGAACTTCTTTCCTTGCTTCTACTCTTGTAGAACTTGTTGTTGAAGTTCTTCACCATTAGACTCAATTCTTCATTGAAGGTTTGCTTCTCACTTGATGATGTGGGAGCATCACACGAGGCTTTGTAAGCACCACTTGACTTGTTGTGAAGCTCTTCCTTATCCTTGAGTGACATCTCATGAGCAACAATTCTTCCAATGACTTCCGTTGGCTTGAGATCTTTGTAATTGGGCATCATTTGGATCAATGTGCACACGGTATCATATTCTCCATCCAAGGCTCTTAGGATCTTCTTGATGATGAATTTGTCGGTCATCTCTTCACTTCCTAAGCCAGCAATCTCATTTGTGATGAGAGCAAGCCTAGAGTACATTTCAGCAACACCTTCACCATCCTTCATTTTGAACTTGTCAAGTTGACTTTGACGCACATCCAATTTGGATTCCTTGACCAAGTCGGTACCTTCATGCATATCAATCAAAGTGTCCCAAATTTCCTTTGCATTCTCAAGACGGCTGATTTTGTTGAATTCTTCGGGGCACAATCCATTGAAGAGAATATCACAAGCTTGAACATTGTATTGTAGCATCTTCAACTATTCTGTGGTAGCTTCACGGTTTGGTTCTCTCCCATCAAAGAATTCACCTTGCAAGCCAATACACACAATAGCCCAAACGGCGGGGTTATGTCCAAGAATATGCATTTCCATCTTATGCTTCCAACTAGCAAAATTTGTACCATCAAAGTAAGGACCTCTACGGTGGTAATTTCCCTCACTAGACGCCATACTCTCCTACGTTGTGAAACCAAGGCTACGGCCACCAAAAGCTATGGAAATCAAAGCAAATGGAGACCAAAGCTCTGATACCATTTGTAGGATCGAAAATATGTCTAGAGGGGGGTGATTAGACTACTTGACCAAATAAAAATCTAGCCTTTTCCCAATTTTAGTTCTTGGCAGATTTTAGCAACTTAGCACAAGTCAAGCAATCAACCTACACATGCAATTCTAAGAGTATAGCAGCGGAATGTAAAACAATTGCATATGAAGGTAAAGGGAGGAGTTTGAGAGAGCAAACGCAATGTTGACACGGAGATTTTTTATCCGTGGTTCCGATAGGTGGTGCTATTGTACATCCACGTTGATGGCTCCACCCACGAAGGGTCCACGAAGTAGCAACCTTGTCTATCCCGCCATGGCCGTCGCCCACGAATGACTTGCCTCACTAGGGTAGAACTTCACGAAGTAGGCGATCTCCTTGCCCTTACAAACTCCTTGGTTCAACTCCACAATCTTGACGGAGGCTCCCAAGTGACACCTAGCGAATCTAGGAGACACCACTCTCCAAGAAGTAACAAATGTTGTGTTGATGATGAACTCCTTGCTCTTGTGCTACAAATGATAGTCTCCCCAACACTCAACTCTCTCTCACAGGATTTGGATTTGGTGGAAAGAAGATTTGAGTGGAAAGCAACTTGGGGAAGGCTAGAGATCAAGATTTATGTGTTTGGAATGGAATAACTTGACCTCAACACATGTGTAGGTGGTTCTCTCTCAGAAAATATGTGTTGGAAGTGTAGGCATGTTCTGATGGCTCTCTCCACGAATGAAGAGTGGGTGGCGGGGTATATATAGCCTCCACACAAAATCTAACCGTTACACACAAATCACCAAAATCGGTGGGACCGATTCAAAGAACTCGGTCAGACCGATTTAGTTCATAATGTGACCATTAGGTATTTTGGTGGGACCGACATGTCAACTCGGTGAGACCGATATCATTAGGGTTAGGGCATAACGTAATCTCGGTGAGACCGATTTTGGTAATAGACTAACAGAGAATTGGTCAGGCAAACTCGGTGGGACCGATTCGCTCATCTCGGTTGGACCGAAACATTATGAAAAGGAAAGAGAGTGTTTGCATTGCAATCTCAGTGGGACCGATTGCTCATCTCGGTTTTACCGAAACGTTACGAAGGGAAATAGAGAGATTATAATCCCATCTCGGTGAGACCAAGATCCCTATCGGTGAGACCGAAAAGACTAGGGTTTCTGGCAGTGGCTATGTCAACTGAACTCGGTGACTCCGGATATAAAGAATCGGTGGGGCCGAGTTGGACTTCTTGGTTTGGGGCATATGTGGATGTGAGAAAGTAGTGGAGGGTTTTGGAGCATATCACTAAGCATTTTGAGCAAGAACCTCATTAAGCAACACCTCATCTTTTCTTAATAGTATCGGCTTTTCCTATAGACTCAATGTGATCTTGGATCACTAAATAGAAAATGTAGAGTCTTGTGCTTTGAGCTTGAGCCAATCTTTCGTCCTTATCATTTTGAAGGGTCCACTTTCTAATCCATGCTATGCCAATCATTGAGCTTTCCTGAAATGTTTATCTTGGAATTGCATTAGCTCAATGAGCTATACGTTGTTAGGAATTACCAAAACCACCCAGGGATAGTTGCACTTTCAATCTTCCCCTTTTTGGTAATTAAGGACAACATATAGATCAAAGCTTCGACAAATGATAAATAAAAGATTGAAAAACATCATCGCTTTGAGAAGTATGTGATAAGCAAGAGCTCCCCCTAAATTTGTGCATTATTTAAAATTTTCTTTTGAATGCAAATGCACAATCGATTAGGAGCATGGGTTGCTCTTCCATGTCACATACATCTTGGTGGAGCGCTCAAAATGATAGAAATTAAAGCATGCACTCATCACCAAAACAAGTGAATGATCATCTAAGGATATAAGAGATAATATCATCCAACAAGCATTAAGGGTAGCATATGATCAAACAAGTATCGCACAAGGACATAAAGTAGCTCACACAAGCACACAATAAAGTTTCAACCAAAATAGCAAGAGAGATAGAAAAGCAACACTCTCTCTCGAAGCCTATGATCTATACATTTTTCTCCCCCTTTGGCAACAAGTTACCAAAAAGTTCAAAAATGCATAGTGCTAAACGACTCTCAGGCTTGATCTTCGGTAGGAGGTGTTGAGAGAACTCCAAGGACGAAGGCTTCAACTGACGTAGCTGGAGCTGGTGGAGTAGCTGCTGGAGGTGGAACTGGAGCGTTAGCTGCTGGTGCTGATGCTGTAGCTCTAGTGTCTGTCACTAGCACTGCAACAGATCTCTGTCCTCTAGGCACTCTGGCAAAAGCATCTGTGGTAGACTTACCCTTCTTCTCCTCAGCTTCCTCCTGGAGCTGCTCAACTGCAGTTTGGATCTCTATCACCTTGACATCAAGGTCATAGAATTTTGTCTCAATGATCCTCCCCAGACTCTCCTGGTTCTTGGTCAGGGTGGCCAAGCCCTTCTCAATCCTTAGGGTGGATTGGATCAGATATCCAAGCTGGTCTTGCTTGCTCTTCAAGAATACCCGAGATGCCTCCTCTACTGTTGGCATCTTTGCAGCCTTCTCTGCCTTAGCCTTCTTTCTCTTTTCATGTGCTTGAGCTGAAGATGATTCATCCGCATTCATCACCACTGTGTTATCTTCAAATTCAGGGTAGATGGGCAGGTGCTCCTTATCCAAAATGTATTTGCCTTTGCCCATCTTTGAGTTGATGAGCTCCTGAATTTGTGCGGCATACCCACAACTTCTCTTTTGATCAGCAGCAGTCCTCTTGATTGTCTCAACAATCAAACTCATGACCTTGAACTTCTGTGGGACATCAAAGATATTCAGCAAGTTGATGTCATGTCCTCTGATCATCTTGTGATCACCTGACTTGGGTAGCAGTGTGTGCCTTAAGATCCAGTTGATAGTTAGTAGACCAGACAACAAGTAGTGAACAG
The DNA here is from genome assembly GCA_032464435.1 of Aegilops umbellulata. Lineage (NCBI taxonomy): Eukaryota > Viridiplantae > Streptophyta > Magnoliopsida > Poales > Poaceae > Aegilops > Aegilops umbellulata. The sequence goes on along the minus strand of CP136059.1, from coordinate 267,348,850 downwards.
ATCCAAACTTATGTGTATCCAAAGCAACATCTGGGATCTCTTTGTACATGTTAGCCATTGTGTTGTGGTCTTTCTTCTTATCTGCATAAATATCCAAATCATCCTCATGTTCCTCAGGAGCATTGATAAGCTTGGCCCATTCCTCAACTGTAGACTGGTACCTGGTACCTTCAGACATCCATACTATCCTTCCATCTGGACAGAAGTGGGCAGTGGAGTAAAACTGCATGATGAGCTCATCATTCCACTTGGTGAGCGTCTGGGCAACAAAAGTGTCAACTCCACATGCCTTGAAGCTATCAAGCACACCAGGGAAGTGATCATTCTCCTTGATGAACTCCCAGTCAACCCATCTCATGTCACACACAATGGGCTTCCTATCAAGCAGTACTGCCTCATAGAAGTCCTGCCGTTCCTTAGTGTGAAATTTGTAGTCCACAGCAGTTCTTCTCCTGATAGCATATGGATTAAACTGTCTCCATAGTCTCAATCCTCCATGCTTCCTGATTTTCATGTTCTGTGCAACTGGGTGTGCATCAGTGTGGTCTGGGATCTTTGGTTTCAGCTTCCTCAATACAACAGAGTCATCTTCTTCTTCTTCAGAAGCTTCAGGCACTGGGGCCTTATTCTTCTCTTTAGCAAGGATATTCCTAGTGCTTCTCTTGGGTTTAGGATTTGGAGCTGGAGCAGCAGCCTTGGGAGCAGATTTGGGCTTAGATGGAGCAACCCCTGATTTGATTGCATCCCCCGTAAGCTTTTGAGCTTTGGGTGCTGGTGCAACATCCTCTTCCTCTTCCTCTTCAGAATATTTCCACATGGAGGGCTGGCCAAGAACTATGGCAGTAGTGGTTCTGGCCCTCTTCTTCTTCTTACCCTCACCAGTTGCTTCTTCTTCAGATTCAATGGTGAACTACTTGGTTTCACATGTGGCAACTTTTCTTGGCTTATACATGGGCTGTCTTCTTGCTAGAGCCTTTGTTTTCAGACCAGGCTTTGTTGCAGCAGTTGTGCCATACTCTTTCTTCAGCACCTTTTTCTTTGAAGTGGCTTCATCTTCAACAGCCACATAGTCCTCATCTTCTGAGACAGAATTCCTCTTCTTCCTTGTCCTGGTGGTAGCCTTTGGCAAATTGCTGGGAGTGCTCCTGCTGCCATTATCATATTGCTAGAGGGATCTGAACCCTCACTCATCTGCACCTGCTGTTCAGACTTGTTCTGGCTGTCACTTTGATCAGACATCTCTACAAACACTCTGACAGCAGACCCTGTGAATAGGTTATAGATGAGATAGAGTGGTTGAGCATCACAAAGTACATGAGTTTTGCAAAACAGATGACTTAAAAACTTAGTTTTAGTTCTTCACAGAAAGCATTTCGGATCTACCGATTTGTAAACTCGGTGATACCGAAGCAGCTTTTGGAACCTAAACTAGTGAACTCGGTCAGACCGAGTCACAGTTTGGTGGTACCGATACTGCTAGGGTTTCATAGAGAATCGAACTCGGTCACACCGATTCGCAATTTTCGGTCAGACCGAAAACGCATGTGCTCTGGCATAAGCCAAATCGGCGAGACCAATTTCTACAACTCGGTCGGTCGGAGATGAATTCGGCGGAGACCTAACCCTAAATTTCCAAATCAAACTAATCTACGGGATGTTTTTGTTGGACAGGATGATTTCAATCGTGGCAAGAATCATGGCAAAGCAATGTGCTAAGAATCAGAGTTATGGATTAGCACAAAGATCAAGTTCGTACCCTAGTTCGGCGACGAACTTGCTACGGCGGCAACGGCGGGGAAGATTGGCGTTGACGGCGGCGGAGTCCAGCGGTGGGAGGTCGTTGGCGACGAGAGGACGATCCGGAGACCCGAAGAGGCAAAGTAGATTACGCGCGGGCGAGGAGGTTCAAATTTTTTTTTCCAAAATTTGGCCCGTCGGTATATATAACCTGACCCTGTCGGTGTGACCGAGTGGAACGACTCGGTGGCACCGAGATGCAAAACTGCAAGCAGTTACTGCAACTCTGTGTGATCGAAAGGTTCTAATCGGTTGCACCGAGATTGAAAACCCTAGATCAACTTAGTGATCTCGGTAGGACCGAAAAGGATGAATCGGTAAGATGGAGATGCACAAAGAGGTTTTGGAGGTTTAAGTCTATGACGAATTGGGAACTCCGAGTGCTCCTTGCACAGAGTGGTTCGAATCTGACTTGATCAAACTTTGTGATGTAGCATGAATAGAGTTTGAGACGAGGAAAGCATAGATAGCTAGAGGGGGTTCTTAGGCATTCTTGTCCATACATATGGCAAAAGAGAAAAGGCCAAACAATCAAAGCAACAAATGGATGTCCTTGAATGAGTAAAATATGCAACCAACATGCTCACACAATAAAATGACAAATGAAATATGTGACAAAGCATGCAAATCAAAACAGAGAGATTACAATCCCATCTCGGTGAGACCGAGATCCCTATCGGTGAGACCGAAAAGACTAGGGTTTCTGGCAGTGGCTATGTCAACTGAACTCGGTGGCTTCAGATAGAAAGAATCGGTGGGGCCGAGTTGGACTTTTTGGTTTGGGACATATGTGGATGTGAGAAAGTAGTGGAGGGTTTTGGAGCATATCACTAAGCATTTTGAGCAAGAACCTCATTAAGGAACACCTCATCCCTTCTTAATAGTATTGGCTTTTCCTATAGACTTAATGTGATCTTGGATCACTAAAATAGAAAATGTAGAGTCTTATGCTTTGAGCTTGAGCCAATCTTTCGTCCTTAGCATTTTGAAGGGTCCATTTTCTAATTCATGCCATGCCAATCATTGAGCTTTCCTAAAATGTTTATCTTGGAATAGCATTAGCTCAATGAGCTATATGTTGTTAGGAATTACCAAAACCACACAGGGATAGTTGCACTTTCACCCCCGTCTGGTGACACGAGGGAAAGACCTCGCCGCCGCTCGAAGGCCCGCTCCACCACCGCCCCCTGCTACGCCGTCGCCGGAGGGCCGGCCGGCGAAGTCGTGCCGCGCCCGAGGATGGTGACGACGGGGCGGCCTCGTCCTCCTCCCCCGCGCCAGATCCCCGCCAACCCTCGATCTGGCCGGGGCCTCCTCCACCATTGCCCCCTCCCGCACCCCTACCGGTGGGCCGACCGGCGAGGCGGCGCCGCGCCCGGAGCTGGTGCTGGTGAGATCTCGCCCCCCCACCCCCATCATGCCAGAGTTCCACCACCACCACCTCTTGGATCTGATATGGTGCTCTATGGTCGTGCACCTCCTCCAACTGTTGCGGTTCGTCTACCCGTCTGATGCGGTGACGCGGCCACGCCCGTGATCCTCCTCCCCGACTTGTCTCTTCTCCCCGTTTTGGTGGAGAAGGACGTTGCTTTTGGGTGTAGGTGGTTGGGCTGGCCGAGGTTTGGTCCTGCCCCGGAGCAGACCACCCTTCGTCCCCGATGGCGCCTCCTCCGAGCGGCGGTGTCGACCTCTGTGCGTGTTTGGTCATGGTGGTCTCTCTTGGCAGTCGGTCAGAGCTTTGCGGTGGATCCCCGTCGACATCACTCCGGTCCCGACGGCCACGAACCTGCGTTCTCCAGTGTCCGTGGCCTGTTAGCGCTATGCCGGTGTGGATTTTCGGCCTCGACGCTCTGGTAGCTGCGTCCCTTCCGGCTACTTTGGCTTGTCGGTGTTCCGGCGGCCACGTCCCTCGCAGCCCGGATCTGCGTCCCCTTCCGGTTCCTGGCTTGCTAGCGGCGTCGGCCACCACCATCTCCCTGCATCGGCTCTTTGTATGCTGCCTTCCCGACCCCGTCCACCAACACGCCACGCCGGCTCCAAAGCTTGCGTTTTTTGGTGGTGGCAGGTGCAGCCTCACCTTGCTCCCTTCTGTGGTGGTGGTCGTCTAGCGTGTTGACTTCTTCATTTTCGAATCCACATCTGGTGGCAATGGGATTGCACGAACTAAGGCCAGGAGAAATCCTTGCTCGGCTTTCCGATGTTGGCAGCGGCGACACTTGTGGGTGTCGTTTCCCTTCCCGAAGGCACTGTCATGGCCTTTATCCGTGCCCCTCTTCGAGTATCGGGGGAAACCCTAGATCCGGTTCTCCGGATTGGATAGCGGCAACGTAACGATGTCGTTCCCCTTCTTGAAGGTGCTATCTTGCTAACTCGCGGCGTCCCATATGTTGGATTTGAAGATGTTTAACGTCTTGCTAGTTTGGCTTGCCTCCCTAGTTCTAGGCTTGGTGGGTTTAGTTGTGTCTTTTTCCTATTCGGGTTGAGCATCCTGATGACCCACAAGTATAGGGGATCTATCGTAGTCCTTTCAATAAGTAAGAGTGTCGAACCCAACGAGGAGTAGAAGGAAATGATAAGCGGTTTTCAGCAAGGTATTCTCTGCAAGCACTGAAACTATAGGTAACAGATAGTTTTGTGATAGGAAATTGGTAACGAGCAACAAGTAATAAAGTGCAGAAAGGTGGCCCAATCCTTTTTGTAGCAAAGGACATGCCTGGACAAACTCTTATATAGAGAAAAGCGCTCCCGAGGACACATGGGAATTATCATCAAGCTAGTTTTCATCATGTTCATATGATTCACGTTCGGTACTTTGATAATTTGATATGTGGGTGGACCGGTGCTTGGGTGCTGCCCTTACTTGGACAAGCATCCCACTTATGATTAACCCCTATTGCAAGCATCCACAACTACAAAAGAAGTATTAAGTTAAACCTAACCATAGCATGAAACATATGGATCCAAATCAGCCCCTTACGAAGCAACACATAAACTAGGGTTTAAGCTTCTGTCACTCTAGCAGCCCATCATCTACTTATTACATCCCAATGCCTTCCTCTAGGACCAAATAATGGTGAAGTGTCATGCAGTCGACGTTCACATAACACCACTAGAGGAGAGACAACATATGTCGCAAACGAATACCAAATTCACATGACTACTAATAGCAAGACTTCTCCCATGTCCTCAGGAACAAACGTAACTACTCACAAAGCATATTCATGTTCATAATCAGAGGGGTATTAATATGCATAAAGGATATGAACATATGATCTTCCACCAAATAAACCAACTAGCATCAACTACAAGGAGTAATCAACACTACTAGCAACCTACAGGTACCAATCCGAGACTTAGAGACAAGAATTGGATACAAGAGATGAACTAGGGTTTGAGAGGAGATGGTGCTGGTGAAGATGTTGATGGAGACTGCCCTCTCCCGATGAGAGGAGCGTTGGTGATGACGATGGCGATGATTTCCCCCTCCCGGAGGGAAGTGTCCCCGGCAGAACAGCTTTGCCGGAGCCCTAGATTGGTTCCGCCAAGGTTCCGTCTCGTGGCGGCGGAGTCTCGTCCTGAAAGCTTGCTTATGATTTTTTTCGGATGAAAGACTTCATATAGTAGAAGATGGGAACCGGAGGGCCAACAGGGGCCCACGAGGCAGGGGGCGCGCCCAGGGGGATAGGGCGCGCCCCCACCCTCGTGGACAGGTGGAGGCGCCCCTGACGTGGATTCTTCTTCCAGTATTTTTTATTATTTCCAAAAATAACTTTCATGGGTTTTCAGGACTTTTGGAGTTGTGCAGAATAGGTCTCTAATATTTGCTCCTTTTCCAGCCCAGAATTCCAGCTGCCGGCATTCTCCCTCCTTATGTAAACCTTGTAAAATAAGGGAGAATAGGCATAAGTATTGTGACATAATGTGTAATAACAACCCATAATGCAATAAATATCGATATAAAATCATGATGCAAAATGGACGTATCAACTCCCCCAAGCTTATACCTCGCTTGTCCTCAAGCGAAAGCCGATAACGATAAATATGTCCACATGTTTAGAGGTAGAGGTGTTGATAAAATAAAATACAAACATGAGGGCATCATGATTATTCTCATAACAGCAACATAAATGGATATTGTCATATGATTTCTTATGCTCAAGTAATAATCTATTCACAGTGGAAAGTATGAATCAGAAACTTTATTGAGAACTAACAAACTATAATCTCAGTCATTGAGGCAATTGCAATTTATCATAACATCTGAAAGAGTCTATGTCAGAGCTTTCTAGCAAGTCCACATACTCAACTATCATTTAGCCTTTCATAATTGCTAACACTCACGCAATACTTGTGGTTACGGAGTTTTAATCGGACACAGAAAAAGATAGGGGCTTATAGTTTCGCCTCCCAACCTTTTACCTCAAGGGTAATGTCAACAATAATAAATCATGCTCCCCTACATCCAATTATATATATATATCAGGATCTTTCCAACATCCTGTGCTTGCCAAAGGATAAAATGTAAAAGGGAAAGGTGAAGATCACCATGACTCTTGCATAAGGTAGAAGATAATAATAATAGATAGGCCCTTCGCAGAGGGAAGCAGAGGTTTCCATGCGCTTTCAAGGTTGGATGCACAAAATCTTAATGCGAAAGAATGTCACTTTATATTGCCACTTGTGATATGGACCTTTATTATGCAGTCCGTCGCTTTTATTTCTTCCACATCACAAGATCGTATAAAGCTTATTTCCTCCACACCAATCAATCATAAATATTTAGAGAGCAATTTTTATTGCTTGCACCAATGACAACTTACTTGAAGGATCTTACTCAATCCATAGGTAGATATGGTGGACTCTCATGGCAAAACTGGTTTAAGGGTTTTTGGAAGCACAAGTAGTATCTCTACTTGGTGCAAAGAATTTGGCTAGCATGAGGGGGAAAGGCAAGCTCAACATGTTGGATGATCCATGACAATATACTTTATCTCAGATATAAGAAAACATAACCCATTACGTTGTCTTCCTTGTCCAACATCAACTCTTTAGCATGTCATATTTTAATGAGTGCTCCCAATCATAAAAGATGTCCAAGATAGTATATTTATATGTGAACCTCTCTTTCTTTATTACTTCCTATTAATTGCAATGATGACCAAAGCTATGTTTGTCAACTCTCAACAATTTTTAATCATCATACTCTTTCTATGTGAAGTCATTACTATCCATAAGATCAATAGGTTCTCTTTGTTTCTTTTTATTCTTTTCTCTTTTCTTTTATTCACTCAAGATCATAGCAAGATAATCAAGCCCTTGACTCAACACTAATCTTTATTATATATAGCTCACGGACTCGATTACATAGAGGGATCATAAAGCAAAACTCCAAACTAGATCATGCCATAAACTTTATTCTACTAGATCAAGATACTACTTAATAGGATCGAACTAAGAAAAACGGTAAATATAGGAGTGTGATGGTGATCCGATACCGGGGCACCTCCCCCAAGCTTGGCAGTTGCCAAGGGGAGTGCCCATACCCATGTGATTATGTCTCCTTCTTCGTAGGTGATGATGATGGAGTTGTTGATGATGACAGTTGTGCCTTTAGCTTCTTCATACTGTAATTGAGAAGGGCAATTTCCTCCTTTAAATCATCGACCTCCGATTCCAGCTTCAAGATCTTATCACATAAATCTCCTTTTGCTTTTCTGCCGAAAACGAGAAGGTATAGATCGGTTGTTAGCTAGTTTAGCCCTCTTAGGGAGACTGGATTTCTTGAACTTCACGTGCATATTCCCGGGTTGAGGTAGAGGGACATTGATACGTCTCCAACATATCTATAATTTTCGATTGCTCCATGCTATATTATCTACTGTTTTGGACTATATTGGCTTAATTTTCCACTTTTATATTATTTTTGGGACTAACCTATTAACCGGAGGCCCAGCCCAGAATTGCTGTTTTTTGCCTATTTCAGAGTTTCGGAGAAACAGAATATCAAACGGAGTCCAAACGGAATGAAACCTTCGGGAATGTGATTCTCTCACCAAACGTGATCCAGGAGACTTGGACCCTACTCCAAGGAACAAAAGAGGCGGTCATGAGGGTGGGGGGCACCCCCTAGGGCGCGCCCCCTGCCTCGTGGGCCCCTCGGAGCTCCACCGACGTACTCCTTCCTCCTATATATACCTACGTACCCCCAAACGACCAGATACGGAGCCAAAAACCTAATTCCACCGCCGCAACCTTCTATACCCACGAGATCCCATCTTGGGGCCTGTTCCGGAGCTCCGTCGGAGAGGGCCATCATCACGGAGGGCTTCTACATCATCATAGCCCCTCCGATGAAGTGTGAGTAGTTTACCTCAGACCTTCGGGTCCATAGTTATTAGCTAGATGGCTTCTTCTCTCTTTTTGGATCTCAATAAAATGTTCTCCCCCTCTCTCGTGGAGATCTATTCGATGTAATCTTCTTTTTGCGGTGTGTTTGTTGAGACCGATGAATTGTGGGTTTATGAACAAGTCTATCTATGAATAATATTTGAATCTTCTCTGAATTCTTTTATGTATGATTGGTTATGTTTGCAAGTATCTTCGAATTATTAGTTTGGTTTGGCCTACTAGATTAGTTTTTCTTGCCATGGGAGAAGTGCTTAGCTTTGGGTTCAATCTTGCGGTGTCCTTTCCCGGTGACAGAAGGGGCAGCAAGGCACGTATTGTATTGTTGTCATCGAGGATAACAAGATGGTTTTTTTATCATATTGCATGAAACTATCCCTCTACATCATGTCATCTTGCTTAAAGCGTTACTCTGTTTTTAACTTAATACTCTAGATGCATGCTGGATAGCGGTAGATGAGTGGAGTAATAGTAGTAGATGTAGGCAGGATTCGGTCTACTTGTCTCGGACGTGATGCCTATATACATGATCATACCTAGATATTCTCATAACTATGCTCAATTATGTCAATTGCTCAACAGTAATTTGTTCACCCACCGTAGAATACTTATGCTCTTGAGAGAAGCCACTAGTGAAACCTATGGCCCCCAGGTCTATTCCCATCATATCAATCTCCATCACTTTAACCTTGCTTTGCTTTTTTACTTTGCCTTTTACTTTTTACTTTGCATCTCTATACCAAAAATACCAAAAATATTATCTATCATCTCTATCAGATCTCATTCCCGTAAGTTACCGTGAAGGGATTGACAACCCCTAATCGCGTTGGCTGCGTTGAGCTATTGTTTTGTGTAGGTACGAGGGACTTGAGCGTAGCCTCCTACTGGATTGATACCTTGGTTCTAAAAAACTGAGGGAAATACTTACGCTACTTTGGTGCATCATCCTCTCCTCTTCGGGGAAATCCAACGCAGTGCTGAAGAGGTAACAAGAAGAATTTCTGGCGCCGTTGCCGGCGAGTCTGCGCAAAAGTCAACATACCAAGTACCCATCCCAATCCATATCTCCCGCATTACATTAGTTGCCATTTGTCTCTCGTTTTTCTCTCCCCCACTTCACCCTTGCCGTTTTATTCGCCCTCTCTTTTCCGTTTGCCTTTTTCTCGCTTGCCTTTTGTTTGCTCGTGTGTTGGATTGCTTGTTTGTCGCGATGGCTCAAGATACTACCAAATTGTGTGACTTCACCAATACTAACAATAATGATTTCCTTAGCACTCCGATTGCTCCTCTTGCCAACACTGAATCTTGTGAAATCAATACTGCTTTGTTGAATCTTGTTATGAAAGATCAATTCACCGACCTTCCTAGTGAAGATGCCGCTACTCATCTGAATAGCTTCGTTGATTTATGTGATGTGCAAAAGAAGAAAGATGTCAATAATGATGTTGTTAAATTGAAGCTATTTCCTTTTTCGCTTAGAGATCGTGCTAAAGCTTGGTTTTCGTCTTTGCCTAAAAATAGTATCGATTCTTGGAACAAGTGCAAAGATGCTTTTATCTCTAAGTATTTTCCTCCCGCTAAGATCATCTCTCTTAGAAACGACATTATGAATTTTAAGCAACTTGATCATGAACATGTTGCACAAGCTTGGGAGAGAATGAAATTAATGATACGTAATTGTCCTACTCATGGTTTAAACTTGTGGATGATTATACGAAAAAATTATGCCAGATTGAATTTTGCTTCTAGAAATCTTTTAGATTCGGCCGCGGGAGGCACTTTTATGGAAATCACTTTAGGAGATGCTACTAAACTCCTATATAATATTATGGTTAATTATTCTCAATGGCACACTGAAATATCCACTAATAAAAAAGTGCATGCTATAGAAGAAATCAATGTTTTGAGTGAAAAGATGGATGAACTTATGAAATAATTTGCTACTAAGAGTGTTTCTTCTGATCCTAATGATATGCCTTTGTCTACTTTGATTGAGAATAATAATGAATCTATGTATGTGAATTTTGTTGGTAGGAATAATTTTGGTAACAACGCGTATAGAGGGAATTTTAATCCTAGGCCTTATCCTAGTAATCCTTCTAATAATTATTGAAATTCCTACAACAACTCTTATGGAAATTTTAATAAGATGCCCTCTGAATTTGAGAATAGTGTTAAAGAGTTTATGAATTCACAAAATAATTTTAATGCTTTGCTTGAAGAGAAATTGCTTAAAGTTGATGATTTGGCTAGGAACGTTGATAGAATTTCTCTTGAGGTTGATTCTTTAAAGCTTAGATCTATTCCTCCTAAGCATGATATCAATGAGTCTCTCAAAGCCATGAGAATTTCCATTGATGAGTGCAAGGAAAGAACCGCTAGGATGCATGCTTCCAAAGATGCCTTTATTAAAGCGTGTTCTTCTAATTCCTATGAAAATCAAGATGAAGATCTAAAAGTTATTGATGTGTCCCCTATTAAATCTTTGTTTTGCAATATGAATCTTGATGAAACTGAATATGATCTTTCTTTACCTAGAAGGCGTTCCAAAAATTTGGAGTATTTAGATCTTGATGATGAAATTAATAAAAGTGGGATTGAAAGAAATAAAACCCTAGATGTTGCTAAACCCACTATATTGGATCTCAAGGAATTTAATTATGAAAGTTGCTCTTTAATTGATTGTATTTCCTTGTTGCAATCCGTGCTAAATTCTCCTCATGCTTATAGTTAAAATAAAGCCTTTACCGAACATATCGTTGATGCCTTCATGCAATCTTATTAAGAAAGACTTGAGTTATCCCTAGAAAGCTCTATGATGAGTGGGAACCTACTATTAAAATTAAAATAAAAAAATCATGAGTTTTATACTTTGTGTGATTTGGGTGCTAGTGTCTCCACTATTCCCAAAACTTTGTGTGATTTGTTAGATTTCCGTGACTTTGATGATTGCTCTCTAAATTTGCATCTTGCGGATTCCACTATTAAGAAACCTATGGGAAGAATCAATGATGTTCTTATTGTTGCAAATAGGAATTATGTGCCCGTAGATTTTATCGTTCTTGACATATATTTCAATCCTTCTTGCCCTATTATTCTCGGTAGACCTTTCCTTAGAACGGTTGGTGCAATTATTGATATGAAGGAAGGGAATATTAGATTTCAATTCCCATTAAAAAAGGACATGGAACACTTCCCTAAAAAGAAAATAAAATTGCCATATGAATCTATCATGAGAGCCACTTATGGATTGCCTACCAAAGATGGCAATACCTATATCTATCCTCGCTTTTATGCCTACCTAGGGGCGTTAAACGATAGCGCTTGTTGGGAGGCAACCCAATTTTATTTTAGTTTTTTTGTTTTTGCTTCTGTTTAGGAATAAATAATCCATCTACCTTCTGTTTAGATGTGGTTTTGTGTTTTAATAAGTGTTTGTGCCAAGTTAGACTTATAAGAACTTCTTGGATGATAGTTATTTGATCTTGCTGTAATTTCCAGAAACTTTCTGTTCACGAAAACAATTGTTAAAAATCACAAGAACGTGATAAAATACTGATTCTAATTGCTACTGATCAATAAACAAATTGCCTAAGTCGTCCTATTTTGGCTGATGTTTTGGAGTTCCAGATGTTTGCGTTAGTTACAGATTACTACAGACAGTTCTGTTTTTGACAGATTCTGTTTTTCGTGTGTTGTTTGCTTATTTTGATGAATCTATGGCTAGTAAAATAGTTTATAATCCATAGAGAAGTTGGAATACAGTATGTTTAACACCGATATAAATAAAGAATGAGTTCATTACAGTACCTTGAAGTGGTGTTTTGTTTTCTTTCTCTAACGGAGCTCACGAGATTTCTATTGAGTTTTGTGTTGTGAAGTTTTCAAGTTTTGGGTGAAATATTTTGATGGATTATGGAACAAGGAGTGGCAAGAGCCTAAGCTTGGGGATGCCCATGGCACCCCCAAGATAATCCAAGGACACCAAAAATTCAAAGCTTGGGGATGCCCCGGAAGGCATCCCCTCTTTCGTCTACTTCCATCGGTAATTTTACTTGGGGCTATATTTTTATTCACCACATGATATGTGTTTTGCTTGGAGCGTCTTGTATTATTTATGTCTTTGTTTGTTAGTGTGCCACAATCATCCTTGCTGTACACACCTTTTGAGAGATCCATACATGAATTGGAACTTGATAGTTTTGCTCTATGTGCTTCACTTATATCTTTTGAGTTTGATAGTTTTGCTCTATGTGCTTCACTTATATCTTTTAGAGCACGGTGGTGGATTTGTTTTAAAGAAACTATTGATCTCTCATGTTTCACTTAGATTATTTTGAGAGTCTTTAATAGCATGGTAATTTGCTTAATAATAATATGCTTGGTGTTCAAGATTTGTAAAACGTTCTTTTGAGTGCGTTGAATACTAAGAAAAATTGATACTTGATAATTGTTTTGAGATATGAAGATGGTGATATTAGAGTCATGCTAGTTGAGTAGTTCTGAATTTGACAAAGACTTGTGTTAAAGTTTGTGATTCCCATAGCATGCACGTATGGTGAATCGTTATGTGATGAAGTCGGAGCATGATTTATTTATTGATTGTCTTCCTTATGAGTGGCGGTCGGGGACGAGCGATGGTCTTTTCCTACCAATCTATCCCCCTAGGAGCATGCGCGTAATACTTTGCTTTGATAACTTCTAAATTTTTGCAATAAGTATGTGAGTTCTTTATGACTAATGTTGAGTCCATGGATTATACGCACTCTCCTTCCTTCCACCATTGCTAGCCTCTCTAATACCGCGCACTTTTTGCCGGTATCATACACCCACCATATATCTTCCTCAAAACAGCCACCATACCTACCTATCATGGCATTTCCATAGCCATTTTGAGATATATTGCCATGCAACTTTCCACCGTTCCGTTTATTATGACACGCTCCATTACTGTCATATTGCTAGCATGGTCATGTAGTGGACATTGTATATGTGGCAAAGCCACCGTTCATAATTCTTTCATACATGTCACTCTTGAATCATTGCATATCCCGGTACACCACCGGTGGCATTCACATAGAGTCATATTTTGTTCTAAGTATTGAGTTGTAATTGTTGAGTTGTAAGAAAAATAGAAGTGTGAAGATCATCATTTTTAAGGCATTGTCCCAAGTGAGCAAAGGATGATGGAGACTATGATTCCCCCACAAGTCGGGATGAGACTCCGGATGAAAAAGAAAAAAAAGAAAAAAAGAGGCCATAAAAAAGAGAAAAGGCCCAAATAAAAAAATGAGAGAAAAAGAGAGAAGGGACAATGTTACTATCCTTTTACCACACTTGTGCTTCAAAGTAGCACCATGATCTTCATGATAGAGAGTCTCTCAATTTTTCACTTTCATATACTAGTGGGAATTTTTCATTATAGAACTTGGCTTGTATATTCCAATGATGGGCTTCCTCAAATTGCCCTAGGTCTTCGTGAGCAAGCGAGTTGGATGCACACCCACTTAGTTTCTTTTGTTGAGCTTTCATATACTTATAGCTCTAGTGCATCCGTTGTATGGAAATCCCTACTCGCTCACATTGATATCTATTGATGGGCATCTCCATAGCCCGTTGATACGCCTAGTTGATGTGAGACTATCTTCCCCTCTTTTTGTCTTCTCCACAACCACCATTCTATTCCACATATAGTGCTATATCCATGGCTCACGCTCATGTATTGCGTGAAGATTGAAAAGGTTTTGAAAATGTTAAAGTATCAAACAATTGCTTGGCTTGTCATCGAGGTTGTGCATGATTTAAATACTTTGTGTGGTGAAGATAGAGCATAGCCAGATTATATGATTTTGTAGGGATAGCTTTCTTTGGCCATGTTATTTTGAGAACACATAATTGCTTTGTTAGTATGCTTGAAGTATTATTATTTTTATGTCAACATGAACTTTTGTCTTGAATCTTTTGGATCTGAATATTCATACCACAGTTAAGAAGATTTGCATTGAAATTATGCCAAGTAGCACTCCACATCAAAAATTCTCTTTTTATCATTTACCTACTGGAGGATGACTATGAATTAAGCTTGGGGATGCCTGATACGTCTCCAACGTATCTATAATTTTTGATTGCTCCATGCTATATTATCTACTGTTTTAGACTATATTGGGCTTTATTTTCCACTTTTATATTATTTTTGGGACTAACCTATTAACTGGAGGCCCAGCCCAAAATTGCTGTTTTTTTGCCTATTTCAGAGTTTCGGAGAAACAGAATATCAAACAGAGTCCAAACAAAATGAAACCTTCGGGAACTTGATTCTCTCACCAAATGTGATCCAGGAGACTTGGACCCTACTCCAAGGAACAAAACAGGCGGTCACGAGGGAGGGGGGCACGCCCACCCCCTAGGGCGCGCCCCCTATCTCGTGGGACCCTTGGAGCTCCACCGACGTACTCCTTCCTCCTATATATACCTACGTACCCCCAAACGATCAGATACGGAGCCAAAAACCTAATTCCACCGCCGCAACCTTCTGTACCCACGAGATCCCATCTTGGGGCCTGTTCCGGAGCTCCGCCAGAGAGGGACATCATCACGGAGGGCTTCTACATCATCATAGCCCCTCCGATGAAGTGTGAGTAGTTTACCTTAGACCTTCGGGTCCATAGTTATTAGCTAGATGGCTTCTTCTCTCTTTTTGGATCTCAATACAATGTTCTCCTCCTCTCTCGTGGAGATCTATTCGATGTAATCTTATTTTTGCGGTGTGTTTGTTGAGACCGATGAATTGTGGGTTTATGATCAAGTATATCTATGAATAATATTTGAATGTTCTCTGAATTCTTTTATGTATGATTGGTTATCTTTGCAAGTCTCTTCGAATTATTAGTTTGGTTTGGCCTACTAGATTGGTTTTTCTTGCCATGGGAGAAGTGCTTAGCTTTGGGTTCAATCTTGCGGTGTCCTTTCCCAGTGACAGAAGGGGCAGCAAGGCACGTATTGTATTGTTTCCATCGAGGATAACAAGATGGGGTTTTATCATATTGCATGAAACTATCCCTCTACATCATGTCATCTTGCTTAAGGCGTTACTCTGTTTTTAACTTAATACTCTAGATGCATGCTGGATAGCGGTCGATGAGTGGAGTAATAGTAGTAGATGCAGGTAGGAGTCGGTCTACTTGTCTCGGACGTGATGCCTATATACATGATCATACCTAGATATTCTCATAACTATGCTCAATTCTATCAATTGCTCAACAATAATTTGTTCACCCACTGTAGAATACTTATGCTCTTGAGAGAAGTCACTAGTGAAACTTATGGCCCCCAGGTCTATTCTCATCATATCAATCTCCATCACTTTAATCTTGCTTTGCTTTTTTACTTTGCCTTTTACTTTTTACTTTGCATCTCTATACCAAAAATACCAAAAATATTATCTATCATCTCTATCAGATCTCACTCCTGTAAGTGACCGTGAAGGGATTGCCAACCCCTAATTGCGTTGGTTGCGTTGAGCTATTGTTTTGTGCAGGTACGAGGGACTTGAGCGTAGCCTCCTACTGGATTGATACCTTGGTTCTCAAAAACTAAGGGAAATACTTACGCTACTTTGCTGCATCATCCTCTCCTCTTCAGGGAAATCCAACGCAGTGCTCAAGAGATAGCAGACATCTTCCTCCTCCGAACTTGAACCATTGATCCTCATCAAATGAGCATCCTCTTCCTCATCCGTAGTTCGACCACAAGGAGATAGATCCCCATAGGTCTTTGGGTCAGCAATGAGGTGTGAGACATAGCTCTCTCCGTCGGAATCCTGAGATGACATCTTGCTCCAAATCTGCTACAGAAATAGCCCGAAACGAAAACAGAGGATAATTGCGTGATACCGGAGTCAAAACCTTCGGGAGATTATATAATGAAGTTTTACCGACCAAAATACGTATCGCGCAAGAAAACGGAGTCCGGAGAGCACACGAGGTAGGGGGCGCCCTCCACCCTCGTGGAGCCCTCGTGTCCTTCCCGGACTGCTTCTTTTTTTTCTATTTTTCTAAATATTCCAAAATGGAGAAAAAATTCCTTTAGAATTGTTTTGGAGTCGGTTTACTTAGTGTACCACATACCTATTCCTTTTCGGAGTCTGAAACGTTCCGGAAAGTGTCCCTTATGTATTCCTTCGGGGTTACGGTTTCAATAACATTGGTTTCAACATTTATAGGATTATCTGAGATGTAATGTTTGATTCTTTGACCGTTCACCACCTTCGGATTTGTGCCCTCGAAGTTGTTGATTTTTATGGCACTGGAACGATAGACCTCCTCGATAACGTTAGGACCTTCCCATTTAGAGAGAAGTTTTCCTGCAAAAAATCTTAAATGAGAGTTGTATAGCAATACATAATCACCTACATTAAACTCACGCTTTTGTATCCTTTTGTCATGCCATCTTTTGACTTTTTCTTTAAACAATTTGGCATTCTCATAAGTTTGGGTTATCCATTCATCAAGTGAGCTAATGTCAAATAACCTCTTCTCACTGGCAAGTTTGAAATCATAGTTGAGCTCTTTAATAGCCCAATAAGCCTTATGTTCTAGTTCGAGAGGTAAGTGACATGCTTTTCCATAAACCATTTTATATGGAGACATACCCATAGGATTTTTATATGTAGTTCTATAGGCCCATAATGCATCATCAAGTTTCTTGGACCAATTCTTTCTAGATCTATTGATAGTCTTTTGAAAAATTAATTTGAGCTCTCTATTACTCAATTCTACTTGACCACTAGACTGGGGGTGATAAGGAGATGCAATTCTATGATTAACATCATATTTAGCAAGCATTTTACGAAAAGCACCATGAATAAAATGTGAACCACCATCAGTCATCAAATATCTAGGGACTCCAAACCTCAGAAAAATAACTTCTTTAAGCATTTTAATAGAAGTGTTATAATCAACACTACTAGTTGGTATAGCTTCTACCCACTTAGTAACGTAATCAACTGTGACTAAAATATGTGTGTATCCATTAGAGGCAGGAAAAGGTCCCATATAATCAAAGCCCCATACATCAAATGGTTCAATAACAAGTGAATAGTTCATAGGCATTTCTTGACGTCTACTAATATTACCAATTCTTTGACATTCATCACAAGATAAGACAAACTTACTGTTGGGGAACGTAGCAGAAATTCAAAAATTTCCTACGTGTCACCAAGATCTATCTATGGAGAAACCAGCAACGAGGGGAAGGAGAGTGCATCTACATACCCTTGTAGATCGCTAAGCAGAAGCATTCAAGTGAACGGGGTTGATGGAGTCGTACTCGTCGTGATTCAGATCACCGATGATCCTAGTGCCGAACGGACAGCACCTCCGCGTTCAACACACGTACAGCCCGGTGACGTCTCCCATGCCTTGATCCAGCAAGGAGAGAGGGAGAGGTTGAGGAAGACTCCATCCAGCAGCAGCACAACGGCGTGGTGGTGATGGAGGAGCGTGGCAATCCTGCAGGGCTTCGCCGAGCACCTGCGGGAGAGGAGAAGAACTTGGGAGAGGGAGGGGCTGCACCAAAGGCAAAAGGTGTGTCTCAAGAGGCCCTCTACCCCCACTATATATAGGGATCCCAAGGGGGGGTGCACCAGCCCTAGGAGATCCAATCTCCTAGGGGGCCGCGTCCAGGGGAGGATTCCCTCCCCCCAAGGCACCTAGGAGGTGCCTTACCCCCTTGGGACTCTTCCTTTAGGGTTCCCCCTTCACCCTAGGCGCATGGGCCTTAGGGGAAGTGGCGCCCCAGCCCACTTTGGGCTGGATCCCTTCCCACTTCAGCCCATGGGACCCTCCCGGATGGGTGGCCCCACCCGGTGGGCCCCCGGGACCCCTCCGGTGGTCCCGGTACAATACCGATGACCCCGAAACTTGTCCCGATGGCCGAAATAGGACTTCCTATATATAAATCTTTACCTCCGGACCATTCCGGAACTCCTCGTGACGTCCAGGATCTCATCCGGGACTCCGAACAACATTCGGTAACCACATACAAGCTTCCTTTATAACCCTAGCGTCATCGAACCTTAAGTGTGTAGACCCTACGGGTTCGGGAGACATGCAGACATGACCGAGATGTTCTCCGGTCAATAACCAACAGCGGGATCTAGATACCCATGTTAGCTCCCACATGTTCCACGATGATCTCATCGGATGAACCACGATGTCAAGGACTTAATCAATCCCGTATACAATTCCCTTTGTCTATCGGTACGATACTTGCCCGAGATTCGATCGTCGGTATCCCAATACCTTGTTCAATCTCGTTACCGGCAAGTCTCTTTTACTCGTTCCGTAGTACATCATCCCGTGATCAACTCCTTGATCACACTGTGCACATTATGATGATGTCCTACCGAGTGGGCCCAGAGATACCTCTCCGTTTACACGGAGTGACAAATCCCAGTCTCGATTCGTGCCACCCAACAGATACTTTCGGAGATACCCGTAGTGTACCTTTATAGCCACCCAGTTACGTTGTGACGTTTGGCACACCCAAAGTACTCCTACGGTATCCGGGAGTTGCACAATCTCATGGTCTAAGGAAACGATACTTGACATTAGAAAAACTTAGCATACGAACTACATGATCTTGTGCTAGGCTTAGGATTGGGTCTTGTCCATCACATCATTCTCCTAATGATGTGATCCCGTTATCAATGACATCCAATGTCCATGGTCAGGAAACCGTAACCATCTATTGATCAACGAGCTAGTCAACTAGAGGCTTACTAGGGACATGGTGTTGTCTATGTATCCACACATGTATCTGAGTTTCCTATCAATACAATTCTAGCATGGATAATAAACGATTATCATGAACAAGGAAATATAATAATAATCAATTTATTATTGCCTCTAGGGCATATTTCCAACACTTACGGGCATCCTTGAAGAGAGTGTGCCAATAAAAACCAGATTGCAATACCTTATGTGCAGTTCTATCTCCAGCGTGGTGTCCTCCATAAGCTTCGGAGTGACACTTGCGTAGGATCTATTCATGCTCAGGTATGCTACCTCTTGAGCACTGCGTTGGATTTCCTTGAAGAGGAAAGGATGATGCAGCAAAGTAGCGTAAGTATTTCCCTCAGTTTTTGAGAACCAAGGTATCAATCCAGTAGGAGGCTACGCGTGAGTCCCTCGTACCTACACACAAATAACTCCTCGCAACCAACGCGATAAGGGGTTGTCAATCCCTTCACGGTCACTTACGAGAGTGAGATCTGATAGATATGATAGGATAATATTTTTAGTATTTTTGTGATAAAGATGCAAAGTAAAATAAAAGCAAAGTAAAAAAGCAAAGGAAATAACTAAGTGTTGGAAGATTAATATGATGAAGATAGACCCGGGGGCCATAGGTTTCACTAGTGGCTTCTCTCAAGAGCATAAGTATTTTACGGTGGGTGAACGAATTACTCTTGAGCAATTGACAGAATTAAGCATAGTTATGAGAATATCTAGGTATGATCATGTATATAGGCATCACGTCCGAGACAAGTAGACCGACTCCTGCCTACATCCACTACTATTACTCCACTCATCGCCCGCTATCCAGCATGCATCTAGAGTATTAAGTTCATGAAAATAGAGTAACGCCTTAAGCAATATGACATGATGTAGAGGGATAAATTCATGCAATATGATAAAAACCCCATCTTGTTATCCTCGATGGCAACAATACAATACGTGCCTTGCTGCCCCTACTGTCACTGGGAAAGGACACCGCAAGATTGAACCCAAAGCTAAGCACTTCTCCCATTGCAAGAAAGATCATTCTAGTAGGCCAAACCAAACTGATGATTCGAAGAGACTTGCAAAGATAACCAATCATACATAAAAGAATTCAGAGAAGATTCAAATATTGTTCATAGATAATCTTGATCATAAACCCACAATTCATCGGTCTCAACAAACACACCGCAAAAAGAAGATTACATCGAATAGATCTCCACAAGAGAGGGGGAGAACATTGTATTGAGATCCAAAAAGAGAGAAGAAGCCATCTAGCTACTAACTATGGACCCGAAGGTCCGAGGTAAACTACTCACACTTCATCGGAGAGGTTATGGTGTTGATGTAGAAGCCCTTCGTGATGGATGCCCCCTCCGGCGGAGCTCCGGAACAGGCCCCAAGATGGGATCTCGTGGGTACAGAATGTTGCGGCGGTGGAATTAGGTTTTTGGCTCCGTATCTGATCGTTTGGGGGTACGTAGGTATATATAGGAGGAAGGAGTACGTCGGTGGAGCAACAGGGGGCCCACGAGGGTGGAGGGTGCGCCCTGGGGAGGTGGGCGCGCCCCCTACCTCGTGGCCTCCTCCTTTGTTTTTTGGCGTAGGGTCAAAGTCTCCCGGACCATAATCTTCCTAAAAATCACGTTCTCGAAGGTTTCATTCTGTTTGGACTCCGTTTGATATTCCTTTTCTGCGAAACTCTGAAATAGGCAAAAAAAAACAGCAATTCTGGGACGGGCCTCCGGTTAATAGGTTAGTCCCAAAAATAATATAAAAGTGGATAATAAAGCCCAATAATGTCCGAAACAGTATATAATATAGCATGGAGCAATCAAAAATTATAGATACGTTGGAGATGTATCAGGCATCCCCAAGCTTAATTCCTGCTCGTCCTCGAGTAGGTAAATGATAAAAACAGAATTTTTGATGCGGAGTGCTACTTGGCATAATTTCAATGTAATTCTTCTTAATTGTGATATAAATATTCAGATCTGAAAGATTCAAGACAAAAGTTTAATATTGACATAAAAATAATAATACTTCAAGCATACTAACAAAGCAATCATGTCTTTTCAAAATAATATGGCCAAAGAAAGTAATACCTACAAAATCATATAGTCTGGCTATGCTCTATCTTCACCACACAAAGTATTTAAATCATGCACAACCCCAATGACAAGCCAAGCAATTGTTTCATACTTATGACATTCTCAAACTTTTTCAATCTTCACGCAATACATGAGCGTGAGCCATGGATATAGCACTATATGTGGAATAGAATGGTGGTTGTGGAGAAGACAAAAAGGGAGAAGATAGTCTCACACTAGTGCAGAACCGGACAATAGCACCGGTTCGTAAGGCCCTTTAGTGCCGGTTCCATAACCGGCACTAAAGTTTGGGCACTAAAGGCCCCCCCTTTAGCACCGGTCCAGCACGAACTGGTGCTAAAGGGCAACCACGTGGCACGAGCCAGCTCCAGGGGCCGGGAGCCCTTTAGTACCGGTTGGTAACACCAACCGGTACTAAAATGTTTGGGGGGGGGGTTGGTTTTATGATTTCTTTTTCATTTAATTTTGTGTTTTCCATTTTAATTCTTTTTCGTTTGCTGGTATTTTACGATACTACACATTGTACACGTTATGCATATATATGGTAGCTAGTAGAACCAATCATATATATATATATATATATATATATATATATATATATATATATATGTATATGTATATATATATATATATATATATATAGATCATCAATGTCTCACACAAACCACACCATATTAATTCACACATACACACATGCATGTATATAGCTATATACAATTTCTCGTACATATGCATGTTGCCTTCGGAGCCAGTTTGCATTAGCCTAATTGGTGCCTTCGGAGCACGATGACAAATTGGAAGTGGTTCATGACTTGGTCGATGGGGGCGGTAGCGGGTAATAGTATTCTCCCTTCGGATTTATGACCTGGTCGAGCAAAAATCCCGCTATTTCCTCTTGAAGTGCTTCTACGTGCTCCGTATCTAGGAGCTTGTCCCGCACCTCTGTGAACTGTTAAGAAGGAGATCAATATGCATGTGTATTAGTTGTGTGACTAGATATCGATAATGGTGCACAAATTGTGAATAGTGTTCTGACAAGCGTACCCATTCCTGTCTTTGAGATCTGCTCCTTTCGGACGCCATCATGCGAATGTTCTCACAAACGCAGTATGCACACAGATAAGTCCCCTGCGCCTGCTTTATGGCCTTTACGAGAATGGAATTTAATTTGATCAGATAATAATTAATCAAGCATGATAATATTAAAAAGATGGCAGCTAGCTGCCACACTACTTAATTACTTACCCTGGGTCGAAGCCATCTCAGCTGTCCTTTCCATTCGCCTTCCTTGAGGCTGATGAACCTTGCCCAAGCCCTGCCCGCCGACAAAGAAAATGAATAAAGGGGTTATTAAATAGTTCATATCATGAAATGACGAACTAAATAGGTCGAGATATATAGTTAATAATGATTGAAATTACCTGTTGACTATCCCAAACAAGATGTTATAGTCTTTATTTTCTGAGAGTAGTGAGTCCAGTATTTCAACTATTCCTTCGTCAACTTTAAATGATACACAAGATCCAGTGAAATCTGCATGCACACACGTTTGCATGTCTTAATTAAGCGGGCATATATATGTAAGCAAAAACGTGTAGCTAGCTAGCTAGTAGGCAAAAACAGAGAATTTGTAGTACAAGAAAGTGTGACTCACTTGAAGTTGTAAGGAAGTAGTATATCTTCATTGTATTTGAGGTCCTTCAAGAACTCGAACATGCTGTCCTCTACCTGCTTTTTATAATAGTCGCTTATATTCCATGTGAATTCATTAACGGTGTTTGGGTCAATGAACCCAATGCCATAG
This sequence comes from Aegilops umbellulata, assembly GCA_032464435.1. Classification (NCBI taxonomy): domain Eukaryota; kingdom Viridiplantae; phylum Streptophyta; class Magnoliopsida; order Poales; family Poaceae; genus Aegilops; species Aegilops umbellulata. Next base: position 267,325,952 of record CP136059.1, on the reverse strand, counting down.
CGTCCACCTTTTTTCATTTCATACATCTTCATCCTGCATAGTACCACAGAAAAGAATATAGTGAGGATAATTACAGGTAATGATTGATCAAAAGGATCAATACAGCTAGCTTCAGACTTAAATTACAGAAAGAAATCACTTACAGACAATAGCAACTGACGATAGATTTGTCGAGTGCGTCTTGATTGTATAACTGAAACAGTTCAGAATACTCAATGGTCCCAGGTTTCTCATGGTAGAAATGATCCTTGTTAACTTGCACCATGAGGGACTGTCGATTGGATCTCTTGGTAATGTCCATGTACCATTGATGCAATTCATACATTCTCGTTGGGAGCTTCTTGACATCTTCTGGCTTGACCAAAGGTTGGCCCCGGACATATTTCCGTTTTATTTCCTCCTCTGTAAGCACAGGCATGTCCTCGATCTCGAGGAGTTGTCCAACAGTGATCTTGAGTTCTTCAGCCTGCGTTATATGCTGCTGGGTTATTACCACATCGCCCACCTGGGGAACGTAAACTGTTTGCCCACAATAATATTGGCCGCGCGTACTGTCACGTGTTGTTGGCGGCACAACAAACGGGGGGATCGGTTGCGCCCACTGTTCTCCCAGCTGGGCAATGGTTCTCCCGCATTTTTTCACAGCTGCTTGTTGTTTGCTTGAGCTCGAGCTCGCCTCCTTCTGTAGACGTTGTCGATTTAACTTCCTGATGTGGCGCTCATAGTCTGAGTCAACAGGCTTAGGAGCTGGTGGTTCAGCCATACGAATGAAGTGGTCAATAACTTCCACAGGCACTTTCTCCCTTGGCGGCGGTGGCGGTTTCGGTCCAAAATGGGCGTCGACTTCTGCCCGCACTATGGCATTGGTTTGCTCCTTGGTCCTGTCGTAAGCCCTCTCAGGAAGAGGAGTATCGAGGTTTGGACCATATTTATATCGCTTGCCTCCGCCTGTACTTCCTGTACTATGACCTCGACAGGTACCGCTACGCACCATATGTGCGGGGTGTCTCTTCTGCGATTGCTGAGGCGACGGAGACGGCTGACGGGGCTGAGTTGGACGAGGAGGAGTGGCCTGAAGCTGTGCCGGACTTGGAGGAGGAGTGGCCTGACACTTTGCCGGACTTGGAGGAGGAGTGGACGTCTGACGCTGTGTCGGACTTGGAGGAGGAGTGGCCTGACACTTTGCTGGACTTGGAGGAGGAGGAGTGGCCTCACGCGTTGGTGGACTTGAAGGAGCGGGAGTCTGCTGAATCGGTGGCGGACTTCGACGAGGAGTCGGGTGACGCGGTGTCGGTGGCCTTCGAAATATGATGCAATCCTTTCTCCATAGGATGACATGATGTATGGCCTCTCCCAATGTGTGCTCGTCGTCACCTCCAGGAATGTCAAGCTGTAGCTCGGAATATGGGTCCACCACCTCATCAACCAAGACACGAGCATAGCCCGCTGGAATCGGGTTGCAATGGAAGGTTGCCTCGGGGGAATTTGGAAAAGCAACGGCGTCCGCCACCTTCATGGATATGTTCTTCATCTTGAAGTGTAGCTCGCAGTTAGTGTTCTCCGTGATATCATCCACGGGGTATCTATCCAGCAATGCGTCGCCCGGGGCGGAACCCACGCTGCTTCTCGGCATGGATGGGGCGGTGCTATCCAATGCTGGATCATCCGCTAGCTGCTGCAGCTGCTGAGACCCCCTTTGCTGGCTAAGTGAGTCGATCTGCTCCTGCTGCCGCTGGAATTTAACTGCCAATTCCGCTTGACTTGCTTCAAGGCCTTGAAGGCGTTCATAGTCCCGCTTCCTCTGCTCCTCCTCCATCTTCCTCTTCTTCTCCTCCGCAATCTTCCTTCTCGCACGGGTTCTGTAGTCGGCGTTCCATTCCGAAAACCCCTCATACCACAAAATAGCGCCCTTGCCTCGTGTTCTTCCCGGGTGTTCAGGATTTTTCAGGGCACGTGTAATTTTGTCGTTCTCTCTGTTCGGCTAGAACACCCCCGTTCGAGCCTCTTCTATTGCAACAAGTATGTCATCGTCGGCTCCGTTCAGACATGCCTTCGTCAAAACTTTTCCTGTCTTCGGGTCCAACTCCCCCCCATGCGCATAGAACCAACTCCTGCACCTGGGGGGCCAGCTCTTAGTAACCGGAATGACACCTGCATCCTCCATCTCTTTCTCAGACTTATCCCACTTAGGCATTGCCACCGCGTAGCCACCTAGCCCCAGCTTATGGAACTTATCCTTTTTTTTGGCATTCTTCTTGTTTATTCTCGACTGTTCCTTAGCTAATTTTGAATCCTTGAATTTCACGAAATCGTCCCAATGAGCACTTTGATTCTCTAGTATCCCCTCGAATACTGGAGTCTTCCTTCCTCCCTTGACGTACTTCTCCCACGTCGTTCTCTTGTGGTTCTTGAATGTAACCGCCATCTTCCTAAGAGTAGCGTCCTTGACTTTCTGCACATCTGCTTCTGTGAAATGATCTGGTAGGGTGAAATGTTCCATGAGAGTATCCCAAAGCAGTTTTTTTTATTCTCGTCGACAAAAGTAACATCTGGACGTGGCTTTGCTGGCTTTCTCCATTCTTGAAGGGAGATCGGGAGTTGGTCCTTCACAAGAACTCCGCACTGACGAACGAACTTGTCCGCAATCTTCTTAGGCGCTAATGGTTCGCCATTAGGTCTGAATGCCTCGATATTGTACTTTACGCCCTCCATCAACTTTTTGTTCGGGCCTCGTTTTGTCCTTTTGCCTGAAGATTTGCTCGATCCGGATGGCTGAAAGAAGAAAGATCGATTTGTTAATATATCTTCAACTCATTTATTAAAACATGTGATGATCACCAGATTCCTGCTTATCTAAATATATATACCTCGCCCGTGTTTGTTGTTTCAGGATCAACATGTTCTTCGTCATCGTCATAATCGTAGTTCATGACTTCATCAATTCGGTCATCGCGATCGAATATCATATCACCCTCTCCGGTGTTGTTTAGAAATTCAGAGCCGTCAAAATCTTCTTCATTCTGATCATCATCTGGCCCGCGTATCATATCGAACATGGTCTGTTCTCTCTCTTTCTCGGTATTGTCCGCCATAGCTTTTATTTAACTATGCCAAAAGAAATATAAAACAATTTAGTATAATCTCGAATAATAGAAATAATCTCGAACACATCGTCTCGAATAATAGATATAATCTCGAATACATCGTCTCGAATAACAGATATAATCTCGAATACATCATCTCGAATAATATATAATCTCGAATACATCGTCTCGAATATATAATCTCGAATACATCACTGGCTAGGTAGCTAATAAAGATCGAATACTATAGAAGAATCTAGGACACTCGCGGTTCCTGCGGCGCGGGCGGTGGATGTTGGAAATATGCCCTAGAGGCAATAATAAAAGCATTATTATTATATTTCCTTGTTCATGATAATTGTCTTTATTCATGCTATAATTGTGTTATCCAGAAATCGTAATACATGTGTGAATAATAGACACCAACATGTCCCTAGTAAGCCTCTAATTGACTAGCTCGTTGATCGACAGATAGTCATGGTTTCCTGACTATGGACATTGGATGTCATTGATAACGAGATCACATCATTAGGAGAATGATGTGATGGACAAGACCCAATCCTAAACATAGCACAAGATCGTATAGTTCGTTTGCTAGAGTTTTCCAATGTCAAGTATCCTTTCCTTAGACCATGAGATCGTGTAACTCCCGGATACCGTAGGAGTGCTTTGGGTATACCAAACGTCACAACGTAACTGGGTGACTATAAAGGTAGACTACTGGTATCTCCGAAAGTGTCTGTTGGGTTGACACGGATCGAGACTGGGATTTGTCACTCCGCTTGACGGAGAGGTATCATCGGGCCCACTCAGTAATGCATCATCATAATGAGCTCAATGTGATCAAAGTGTTTGATCACGGGATCATGCATTAGGTACAGGTAAAGTGACTTGCCGGTAACGAGATTGAACGAGGTATTGGGATACCGACGATCGAATCTCGGGCAAGTAAAATACCGATTGACAAAGGGAATTGAATACGGGATTGATTGAATCCTCGACATCGTGGTTCATCCGACGAGATCATCGAGGAGTATGTGGGAGCCAACATGGGTATCCAGATCCCACTGTTGGTTATTGCCCGAGAGCCGTCTCGGTCATGTCTGCATGTCTCCCGAACCCGTAGGGTCTACACACTTAAGGTTCGGTGACGCTAGGGTTGTGAAGATATGTATATGCAGTAACCCGAATGTTGTTCGGAGTCCCGGATGAGATCCCGGACGTCACGAGGAGTTCCAGATTGGTCCGGAGGTGAAGAATTATATATAGGAAGTGCAGTTTCGACCATCGGGAATGATCTGGGGGTCACCAGTATTGTACCGGGACCACCAGATGGGTCCCGGGGGTCCACCGGGTGGGGCCACCCATCCCGGAGGGCCCCATGGTATGAAGTGTGAGGGGGGGACCAGCCCTTAGTGGGCTGGTGCGCCCCCAAGGCCCACCCCTGCGCCTAGGGTTGGAACCCTAGGGTGGGGGGGGGCCCACTTGCCTTGGGGGGCACTCCACCCCCCTTGGCCGCCGCCCCCTTGGAGATTGGATCTCCCAAGGGCCGGTGCCCCCCCCAGGGGGCCTATATAAAGGGGGGGAGGGAGGGGCAGCCGCACGCTTGACCTTGGCGCCTCCCTCTGTCCCTGCTACACCTCTCCTCTCGCAGTGCACGGCGAAGCCCTGCTGCTGTGACGCCCTGCATCCACCACCACGCCGTCGTGCTACTGGATCTTCATCAACCTCTCCTTTCCCCTTGCTGGATCAAGAAGGAGGAGACGTCATGCTGACCGTACGTGTGTTGAACGCGGAGGTGCCGTCCATTCGGTGCTAGGATCTCCGGTGATTTGGATCACGTCGTGTACAACTACTTCATCCCCGTTCTCTGAACGCTTCCGCTCGCGATCTACAAAGGTATGTAGATGCATCCGATTACTCGTTGCTAGATGAACTCATAGATGGATCTTGGTGAAACCGTAGGAAATTTTTTGTTTTCTGAAACGTTCCCCAACAGTGGCATCATGAGCTAGGTCTATGCGTAGTTCTTCTTGCCCGAGTAGAACACAATTTGTTGTGGGCGTAGATTTGTCAACTTTCTTGCCGCTACTAGTCTTATCTTGCTTCATCGGTATTGTGGGATGAAGCGGCCCAGACCAACCTTACACGTACGCTTACGTGAGACCGGTTCCACCGACTAACATGCACTAGTTGCATAAGGTGGCTGGCGGGTGTCTGTCTCTCCCACTTTAGTTGGAGCGGATTCGATGAAAAGGGTCCTTATGAAGGGTAAATAGAAGTTGACAAATCACGTTGTGGCTTTCACGTAGGTAAGAAAACGTTCTTGCTAGAACCCTAATTCAGCCACGTAAAACTTGCAACAACAATTAGAGGACGTCTAACTTGTTTTTGCAGCAAGTGCTTTGTGATATGATATGGCCAAAGTTGTGATGAATGATGAATGATCTATATGTGATGTATGAGATGTTCATGCTATTGTAATAGGAATCACGACTTGCATGTCGATGAGTATGACAACCGGCAGGAGCCATAGGAGTTGTCTTTATTTTTTGTATGACCTACGTGTCATTGAGAAACGCCATGTAAATTACTTTACTTTGTTGCTAAACGCGTTAGCCATAGTAGTAGAAGTAATAGTTGGCGAGCAACTTCATGGAGACACGATGATGGAGATCATGATGATGGAGATCATGGTGTCAAGCCGGTGACAAAGATGATCATGGAGCCCCAAGATGGAGATCAAAGGAGCTATGTGATATTGGCCATATCATGCCACGTTTATTATTTGATTGCATGTGATGTTTATCATGTTTTGCATCTTGTTTACTTAGAACGACGATAGTAAATAAGATGATCCCTCATAATAATTTCAAGAAGTGTTCCCCCTAACTGTGCACCGTTGCGACAGTTCGTTGTTTCGAAGCACCACGTGATGATCGGGTGTGATAGATTCTAACGTTCACATACAACGGGTGTAAGACAGATTTACACATGCAAACACTTAGGTTGACTTGACGAGCCTAGCATGTACAGACATGGCCTCGGAACACAGAAGACCAAAAGGTCGAGCATGAGTCATATAGAAGATACGATCAACATGAAGATGTTCACCGATGTTGACTAGTCCGTCTCACGTGATGATCGGACACGGCCTAGTTGACTCGGATCATGTTATACTTAGATGACTAGAAGAGGGATGTCTATCTAAGTGGGAGTTCATTAAATAATTTGACTAGATGAACTTTATTATCATGAACTTAGTCTAAAATATTTACAATATGTCTTGTAGATCAAATGGCCAACGTAGTCCTCAACTTCAACGCGTTCCTAGAGAAAACCAAGCTGAAAGACGATGGCAGCAACTATACGGACTGGGTCCGGAACCTGAGGACCATCCTCATAGCTGCCAAGAAAGATTATGTCCTACGAGCACCGCTGGGTGACGCACCTGTTCTCCCTGCAGAACAAGACGTTATGAGCGCTTGGCAGGCACGTACCGATGGCTACTCCCTCGTTCAGTGCGGCATGCTTTACAGCTTAGAGCCGGGGCTCCAAAAGCGTTTTGAGAGACACGGAGCATATGAGATGTTCGAAGAGCTGAAAATGGTTTTCCAAGCTCATGCCCGGGTCGAGAGATATGAAGTCTCTGACAAATTCTTCAGCTGTAAGATGGAGGAAAATAGTTCTGTCAGTGAGCACATACTCACTATGTCAGGGTTACATAACCGCTTGACTCAGCTGGGAGTTAATCTCCCGGACGATGCGGTCATTGACAGAATCCTCCAGTCGCTTCCACCAAGCTACAAGAGCTTTGTGATGAACTTCAATATGCAGGGGATGGAAAAGACCATTCCTGAAGTATTTGCTATGCTGAAATCAGCGGAGGTAGAAGTCAAGAAGGAACATCAAGTGTTGATGGTGAATAAAACCACTAAGTTCAAGAAGGGAAAGGGTAAAAAGAACTTCAAGAAGGACGGCAAGGAAGTTGCCGTGCCCGGCAAGCAAGCTGCCGGGAAGAAGCCAAAGAATGGACCCAAGCCCGAGACTGAGTGCTTTTATTGCAAGGGAAGTGGTCACTAGAAGCGGAACTGCCCCAAATACTTAGCGGACAAGAAGGCCGGCAAAACAAAAGGTATATGTGATATACATGTAATTGATGTGTACCTTACCAGTACTCGTAGTAGCTCTTGGGTATTTGATACCGGTGCAGTTGCTCACATTTGTAACTCAAAGCAGGAGCTGCGAAATAAACGGAGACTGGTGAAGGACGAGGTGACGATGCGCGTCGGGAATGGTTCCAAGGTCGATGTGATCGCCGTCGGCACGCTACCTCTACATTTACCTACGGGATTAGTTTTAAACCTCAATAATTGTTATTTAGTGCCAAGTTTGAGCATGAACATTGTGTCTGGATCTCGTTTAATTCGAGATGGCTACTCATTTAAATCCGAGAATAATGGTTGTTCTATTTATATGAGTGATATGTTTTATGGTCATGCTCCAATGGTTAATGGTTTATTCTTAATGAATCTCGTACGTGATGATACACATATTCATAGTGTGAATACCAAAAGAGTTAAAGTTGATAACAATAGTCCCACATACTTGTGGCACTGCCGCCTTGGTCACATAGGTGTCAAACGCATGAAGAAGCTCCATGCAGATGGACCTTTAGAGTCTCTTGATTATGAATCATTTGACACGTGCGAACCATGCCTCATGAGTAAAATGACCAAGACTCCGTTCTCAGGAACAATGGAGCGAGCAACCAACTTATTTGAAATCATACATACTGATGTGTGCGGTCCAATGAGTGTTGAGGCTCGCGGTGGCTATCGTTATGTTCTCACCCTCACTGATGACTTGAGTAGATATGGGTATATCTACTTAATGAAACACAAGTCTGAGACCTTTGAAAAGTTCAAGGAATTTCAGAGTGAGGTTGAAAATCAACGTGACAGAAAGATCAAGTTTCTACGATCAGATCATGGAGGAGAATACTTGAGTCACGAATTTGGCACACACTTAAGAAAATGTGGAATAGTTTCACAACTCACGCCGCCTGGAAGACCTCAGCGTAATGGTGTGCCCGAACGTCGTAATCACACTCTATTAGATATGGTGCGATCTATGATGTCTCTTACCGATTTACCGCTATCTTTTTGGGGCTATGCTTTAGAGACTGCCGCATTCACTTTAAATAGGGCTCCGTCGAAATCCGTTGAGACGACACCGTATGAATTATGGTTTGGGAAGAAACCTAAGCTGTCGTTTCTAAAAGTTTGGGGATGCGATGCTTATGTCAAGAAACTTCAACCTGAAAAGCTCGAACCCAAGTCGGAAAAATGCGTCTTCATAGGATACCCTAAAGAAACTATTGGGTATACCTTCTACCTCAGATCCGAAGGCAAGATCTTTGTTGCCAAGAATGGATCCTTTCTAGAGAAGGAGTTTCTCTCGAAAGAAGTAAGTGGGAGGAAAGTAGAACTTGATGAAGTGTTACCTCTTGAACCGGAAGATGGCGCAACTCAAGAAAACGTTTCTGAGGTGCCTGTACCGACTAGAGAGGAAATTAATGATGATGATCAAGATACTTCTAATCAAGCTCCTACTGAAATTCGAAGGTCCACAAGGACACGTTCCGCACCAGAATGGTACGGTAACCCTGTCTTGGAAATCATGTTGTTAGACAACGGTGAACTTCGAACTATGAAGAAGCGATGGCGGGCCCGGATTCCGACAAATGGCTAGAAGCCATGAAATCCGAGATAGGATCCATGTATGAAAACGAAGTATGGACTTTGACTGACTTGCCCGATGAACGGCGAGCCATAGAAAATAAATGGATCTTTAAGAGGAAGACAGACGCGGATGGTAATGTGACCATCTATAAAGCTCGGCTTGTCGCTAAGGGCTATCGACAAGTTCAAGGGGTTGACTACGATGAGACTTTCTCACCGGTAGCGAAGCTGAAGTCCGTCCGAATCATGTTAGCAATTGCCGCATTCTACGATTATGAGATATGGCAAATGGACGTCAAAACGACATTCCTTAATGGTTTCCTTAAGGAAGAATTGTATATGATGCAGCCGGAAGGTTTTGTCGATCCTAAGAATGCTGACAAGGTGTGCAAGCTCCAACGCTCGATTTATGGGCTGGTGCAAGCATCTCGGAGTTGGAACATTCGCTTTGATGAGATGATCAAAGCGTTTGGGTTTACACAGACTTATGGAGAAGCCTGCGTTTACAAGAAATTGAGTGGGAGCTCTGTAGCATTTCTCATATTATATGTAGATGACATACTTTTGATGGGAAATGATATAGAACTCTTGGACAGCATTAAGGCCTACTTGAATAAGAGTTTTTCAATGAAGGACCTTGGAGAAGCTGCTTATATATTAGGCATCAAGATCTATAGAGATAGATCAAGACGCCTCATAGGTCTTTCACAAAGCACATACCTTGATAAGATATTGAAGAAGTTCAATATGGATCAATCTAAGAAGGTGTTCTTACCTGTGTTACAAGGTGTGAAATTGAGCTCAGCTCAATGTCCGACCACGACAGAAGATATAGAAGAGATGAGTGTCATCCCCTATGCCTCAGCCATAGGTTCTATTATGTATGCTATGTTGTGTACCAGACCTGATGTAAACCTTGCCATAAGTTTGGTAGGAAAGGTACCAAAGTAATCCCGGCAAGGAACACTGGACAGCGGTCAAGAATATCCTGAAGTACCTGAAAAGGACTAAGGAAATGTTTCTCGTTTATGGAGGTGACGAAGAGCTCGTCGTAAAGGGTTACGTCGACGCTAGCTTCGACACAGATCTGGATGACTCTAAGTCACAAACCGGATACGTGTATATTTTGAATGGTGGGGCAGTAAGCTGGTGCAGTTGCAAGCAGAGCGTCGTGGCGGGATCTACATGTGAAGCGGAGTACATGGCAGCCTCGGAGGCAGCACATGAAGCAATTTGGGTGAAGGAGTTCATCACCGACCTCGGAGTCATACCCAATGCGTCAGGGCCAATCAAACTCTTATGTGACAACACTGGAGCTATTGCACTTGCCAAGGAGCCCAGGTTTCACAAGAAGACCAGGCACATCAGGCGTCGCTTCAACTCCATTCGTGAAAATGTTCAAGATGGAGACATAGATATTTGTAAAGTGCATATGGACCTGAATGTAGCAGATCCGTTGACTAAACCTCTCCCTAGAGCAAAACATGATCAACACCAGAATTCCATGGGTGTTCGATTCATCACAATGTAACTAGATTATTGACTCTAGTGCAAGTGGGAGACTGTTGGAAATATGCCCTAGAGGCAATAATAAAAGCATTATTATTATATTTCCTTGTTCATAATAATTGTCTTTATTCATGCTATAATTGTGTTATCCGGAAATCATAATACATGTGTGAATAATAGACACCAACATGTCCCTAGTAAGCCTCTAGTTGACTAGCTTGTTGATCGACAGATAGTCATGGTTTCCTGAATATGGACATTGGATGTCATTGATAACGAGATCACATCATTAGGAGAATGATGTGATGGACAAGACCCAATCCTAAACATAGCACAAGATCATATAGTTCGTTTGCTAGAGTTTTCCAATGTCAAGTATCCTTTCCTTAGACCATGAGATCGTGTAACTCCCGGATACCGTAGGAGTGCTTTGGGTATACCAAACGTCACAACGTAACTGGGTGACTATAAAGGTAGACTACGGGTATCTCCGAAAGTGTCTGTTGGGTTGACACGAATCGAGACTGGGATTTGTCACTCCGCTTGACGGAGAGGTATCACCGGGCCCACTCAGTAATGCATCATCATAATGAGCTCAATGTGATCAAAGTGTTTGATCACGGGATCATGCATTACGGTACGAGTAAAGTGACTTGCCGGTAACGAGATTGAACGAGGTATTGGGATACCGACGATCGAATCTCGGGCAAGTAAAATACCGATTGACAAAGGGAATTGAATACGGGATTGATTGAATCCTCGACATCGTGGTTCATCCGATGAGATCATCAAGGAGTATGTGGGAGCCAACATGGGTATCCAGATCCCGCTATTGGTTATTGCCCGAGAGCCGTCTCGGTCATGTCTGCATGTCTCCCAAACCCGTAGGGTCTACACACTTAAGGTTCGGTGACGCTAGGGTTGTGAAGATATGTATATGCAATAACCCGAATGTTGTTCGGAGTCCCGGATGAGATCCCGGACGTCACGAGGAGTTCCGGATTGGTCCGGAGGTGAAGAATTATATATAGGAAGTGCAGTTTCGGCCATCGGGAATGATCTGGGGGTCACCGGTATTGTACCGGGACCACCAGATGGGTCCCGGGGGTCCACCGGGTGGGGCCACCCATCCCGGAGGGCCCCATGGGCTGAAGTGGAGGGGGGACCAGCCCTTAGTGGGCTGGTGCGCCCCCCAAGGCCCACCCCTGCGCCTAGGGTTGGAACCCTAGGGTGGGGGGCGCCCACTTGCCTTGGGGGGCACTCCACCCCCCTTGGCCGCCACCCCCTTGGAGATTGGATCTCCCAAGGGCCGGCGCCCCCCCAGGGGGCCTATATAAAGGGGGGAGGGAGGGGCAGCCGCACCCTTGACCTTGGCGCCTCCCTCTCTCCCTGCTACACCTCTCCCTCTCGCAGTGCACGGCGAAGCCCTGCTGCTGTGACGCCCTGCATCCACCACCACGCCGTCGTGCTGCTGGATCTTCATCAACCTCTCCTTTCCCCTTGCTGGATCAAGAAGGAGGAGACGTCACGCTGACCGTACATGTGTTGAACGGGGAGGTGCCGTCCGTTCGGTGCTAGGATCTCCGGTGATTTGGATCACGTCGTGTACGACTACTTCATCCCCGTTCTCTGAACGCTTCCGCTCGCGATCTACAAAGGTATGTAGATGCATCCGATTACTCATTGCTAGATGAACTCATAGATGGATCTTGGTGAAACCGTAGGAAAATTTTTGTTTTCTGCAACGTTCCCCAACAGTGGACACCCAAAGAGAAGGAACCCTCACAGGATCATAGCTGAAGTGAGATCCCTGAAGAAACTGCCAGGTATTGGAGAACCTGCCGCCCTCTAACGCAACCATGTAGCGATGGACGTGCTCGTCCTCCTCCCTGACACGACGACGTACCACCTCCGGCGGGGCCGGCTCCCTCCGCACCGAAACTGGCCCACGCGAACGCCACCAAACGAGATCAGGGTCGACGACGGGACCCGGGCCCGGGTTCCTCATCAAGCGGCGCGCCCCTCCAGGCAGCACCTCCCAGTGCCAGCCCGGCGGAGCCCAGTCCCGGACATGGGTCAGCTGGACGTCGTCGCGGACGTGTCGACGGCGAGGATGCGGGCCGGGCATCGTCGACAACAAATAGTAGCTATATGCCCGCAAAAAGTAACATTTTTTTAATGATTGGATTTTGATAACTAAAATTTCTAACATTTCTATAACATTTCTAACAATGCTATATATAACTAACATTTCTATAACATTTCTAATATTTCTATAACTAAAAAACAGAAAATTTTCTAACTTTTTTATAACTATTTCTATAACTAAAAAACAGAAAAAATTTCTAACAATTCTAAGCTTTTTATAACTATTTCTATAACTAAAAAACAGAAAATTTCTAACAATTCTAACTTTTTGATAACTATTTCTATAACTAAAACTAATTCTAAAATTTCCTGATTATATAACTAACATTTCTATAACAATTCTAATATTTATATAACTACAAAACAGAAAAATTGCTAAACTTTTATAAATATTTCTATAACTAAATATTTAAATCACTTGTGTGTGTGTGTAGTGTGTGTGTGTGTATGTGTGTGTGTAGTGTGTGTGTGTATGTGTGTGTGTAGTGTGTGTGTGTGTGTGGAACTGGACATGGCGGCCGAGGCGAGCTCACCGGCGAGGCGACGACGGGGCGGCGACGGGACGTGGCGGCGACGACGGGGCGAAGGGACGGGGCAGCGGCGACGGGGCGACGGGGCGACGGGGCGGGGCGGCGACGACGGGGCGGCCGGGGCGCGGCGACGGGGACGGCGGGGACGACGGGGACGGGGACGGCCGGGGCGGCGACGAGGGGCGCGCACGGCCGGGGTCGGCGACGAGGGGCGGGGGCAGCTGCGTCGACGGGGACGACGTCGATCGGGGCAGGCATGACGGAGGGAGGAAACAGAGGGAAGAAACAGAGGGAAACTGAAATTTTTCCAAGTGTTGTATATATAGGATGGACCTTTAGTACCGGTTGGAGCCACCAACCGGTACTAAAGGTCAGTACCGGTTGGTGGTTCCAACCGGTACTAAAGGCCCCCCCTTTAGTATCGGTTGGTGCCACGGGTGCGCTGCCAGGCGAGGGGCACAAAAGTTTAGTCCCACCTCGCTAGCCGAGGGGCACTCGCACCTGCTTATAAGCCCCGCGTCGCTGCTGTCTCGAGCTCCTCTCTTAAGCAGGCCTTCTGGGCCTACCTCTTCTGCGATGCCCTGTTGGGCCTATTGGGCTAGCTGCCCAGTAGGTGGGCTTTTTTTTCTTATTTTTTTGCTTTATTTATTTTTGTGAATAACTTAACTTTGAAAATAGATTTTTCAATGATTCTTTTTTCTTATGTTTAATATTAGTGTGTTTTATCATTATATTCAATTTGGTAATGCTTAGGTTATTTAAAAAATGAAATGCCTTTGTAACGGATGAGTTTTCGTCCGAAACCCTGATACTTCGAAACAGATTGTCCATTTTGTACACGAAGTGCATCCAGTTTTTGCGGTAACCCTCTCTACTTTTTTGCACATGCTATGTGGGTGAAATTATGATACCATGCCAACTTTCAACCTTTTCTAAGTTCATTTGAAATGCTTTTCAATTTCAGGGTCATTTAGCTGAAAAAATCAGTAAATGCATGAAAGAATTTGCTTGCACATAAAATTTCTTCGCGTTTCAAATGCCAAAACACATAACTAGCTACCCTAACTATTACAGAGATCCCTCCTGGGTGTGAAACACAGAAGAAAGTGATGATATATAGTTAAGCCGATCACATCCCAGATCTTTGGGTGTGAAACTTTTTCTTCGCGTGTGTCCCTTTGCGTCGTAGCCATGGAAAATCTTCATCATTTAACGGGATGCTCGGTTCAATATTCACTGTGAATGGAGCAATTTCATCAAACTTTTCATAATCTTCTGACTTGTCTGTCTTGTCATCCACTCCCACGATGTTTCTCTTCCCAGAAAGAACTATGTGCCGCTTTGGCTCATCGTACGATGCATTCGCTTCCTTATCTTTTCTTTTTCTTGGCTTGGTAGACATGTCCTTCACATAGAAAACCTGTGCCACATCATTGGCTGGGACGAATGGTTCGTCTACATACGCAAGATTGTTGAGATCCACTGTCGTCATTCCATACTGCGGGTCTTCCGTTACCCGCCTCGTGTCATATTGACCCATTTGCACCGAAACAAAGGGACCTTCAAACCACGTCGATAGTCAAGTTCCCATATGTCCTGTATATAACCATAATATGTTTCCTTTCCCGTCTTGGTTTCTGCATCAAAGCGGACACCGCTGTTTTGGTTGGTGCTCTTCTTATCTTGGGCGACCGTGTAAAATGTATTACCATTTATCTCGTACCCTTTGAAAGTCATTATATTGGAAGATGGTAACTGGGACAGCAAGTACAAGTCATCTTCAATAGAGGTGTCATGCATGGCACGTGCTTGCAACCAGCTGGCGAAACTCCTGGTTTGTTCACGTGTAATCCAGTCATCAGACCGCTCCGGGTGTTTGGAGCGTAGCAAATTCTTGTGTTCATCCATATACGGAGCCACCAAGGCGGAATTCTGTAGAACTGTGTAGTGTGCTTCAGTGAGAGAATGTTCGTCCATACATATTATTTGTTCCCCTCCTAGCGTGCCTTTTCCATCCAGTCTGCCCTTATGCCGCGATTCAGGAACACCAATCGGCTTAAGGTCAGGAATAAAGTCAATACAAAACTCAATGACCTCCTCATTTTGACGGCCCTTGGAGATGCTTCCTTCTGGCCTAGCACGGTTATGAACATATTTCTTTAAGACTCCCATGAACCTCTCAAAGGGGAACATATTGTGTAGAAATACAGGACCCAAAACGTTAATCTCTTCGCATAGGTGAACTAGGACGTGCGTCATGATGTTGAAGAAGGATGGTGGGAACACCAACTCGAAACTGACAAGACATTGCACCAAATCATTCAGTAACCTTGGTATGATTTCTGGATTGATTACCTTCTGAGAGATTGCATTGAGAAATGCACGTAGCTTCACAATGGCTAATCGAACGTTTTCCGGTAGAAGCCCCCTCAATGCAACCGGAAGCAGTTGCGTCATAATCACGTGGCAGTCATGAGACTTTAGGTTCTGGAACTTTTTCTCTGCCATGTTTATTATTCCCTTTATATTCGACGAGAAGCCAGACGGTACCTTAATACTGAGCAGGCATTCAAAGAAGATTTCCTTCTCTTCTTTGGTAAGAGCGTAGCTTGCATGACCCTGATGTATGCCGTCTTTTCCGTGCATACGTTGCTGGTCCTCCCATGCCTCATGTGTATCTTTTGTCTTCCCATACACGCCCAAGAAGCCAAGCAGGGTCACACAAAGATTCTTCGTCACGTGCATCACGTCGATTGCGGAGCGGACCTCGAGGTCTTTCCAATAGGGCAGGTCCCAAAATATAGATTTCTTCTTCCACATGGGTGCGCGTCCGTCAGCGTCATTCGGAACAGGTTGTCCACCAGGACCCTTTCCAAAGACCACCTTCAAATCCTTAACCATATCATGTACATCAGCACCAGTACGGTGGCGAGGCTTCGTCCGGTGATCCGCCTCACCTTTGAAATGCTTGCCTTTCTTTCTTACGGGATGCCTGCTCGGAAGAAATCGACGATGTCCCAGGTACACATTCTTATTAGCCAAATATATGCTGTCGGTATCGTCCAAACAGTGCGTGCATGCGCGGTATCCCTTGTTTGTCTGTCCTGAAAGGTTACTGAGAGCAGGCCAATCATTGATGGTCACGAACAACAATGCCTTTAGGTCAAATTCTTCCCCCATGTGCTCATCCCACGCACGTACACCTGTTCCATTCCACAGTTGTAAGAGTTCTTCAACTAATGGCCTTAGGTACACATCAATGTCGTTGCCCGGGTTGCTTAGGGCCTTGGATGAGCACTAGCATCATAATGAACTTCCGCTTCATGCACAACCAAGGAGGAAGGTTATACAAACATAGAGTCACAGGCTAGGTGCTATGGTTGCTGCTCTGCTCCCCAAAAGGATTAATGCCATCTGTGCTTAGACCAAACCATACGCTCCTTGCGTCATCTGCAAACTCCTTCCCGTACTTTCTTACGATTTTTCTCCACTGCGACCCGTCAGCGGGTACTCTCAACTTTCCGTCTTTCTTACGGTCTTCTTTGTGCCATCGCATCGCCTTGGCATGCTCTTTGTTTTGGAACAAACGTTTCAACCGTGGTATTATAGGAGCATACCACATCACCTTGGCAGGAATCTTCTTCCTGGGGCGCTGGCCCTCGACATCACCAGGGTCATCGCGGCTGATCTTATAGCGCAATGCACCACATACCGGGCAAGCGTTCAAATCCTCATACTCACCGCGGTAGAGGATGCAATCATTAGGGCATGCATGTATCTTCTGCACCTCTAACCCTAGAGGGCAGACAGCCTTCTTTGCTTCGTACGTACTCTCGGGCAATTCGTTGTCCTTTGGAAGCATATCCTTTATCATTACCAGCAACTTTCCAAATCCCTTGTCAGATACACCATTCTCTGCCTTCCATTGCAGCAATTCCAGTGTGGTGCCCAGCTTTTTATTGTCACCTACGCAATTCAGGTACAACAATTTTTTGTGATCCTCTAACATGCGCTGCAACTTCTTCTTCTCCAAATCACTTGCGCAGTTTCTCTTTGCATCGGCAATGACCCGACCTAGATCATCAACGGGCTCATCTGATGCCTCTTCTTCAGCTTCTTCCCGCATTGTCGGCTCAGCTTCTTCCCGCATTACCGGCTCAGCTTCTTCCCCCATTGTTGTATCATCGTATTCAGGGAACCCATGGCCAGGATAGTTGTCGTCGTCCTCTTCTTCTTCATTGTCTTCCATCATAACCCCTCTTTCTCCGTGCTTGGTCCAAACATTATAGTGGGGCACGAAACCAGACTTAAATAGGTGGAAGTGAATGGTTCTTGACTTAGAGTAATTTTGACCATTCTTACCGACAGCACATGGACAAGGCATAAAACCATCCGCCCACTTGTTTGCCTCAGCCGCAAGCAGAAAAGTTTGCATGCCATTAATGAACTCTGGAGAGCATCGGTCATCGTACATCCATTGCCGGCTCATCTTCATTACACAACACCGAATAGACCAAATTAATACAAGTTCATACATAAAGTTCATACAACACTTAAATGCAACAAACAAATAACTCTCTAGCTAAAGCATTTAAATGCAACAACAAATGCGATCAAGATCACAACTAAGGTAACAATGGATCCAACATCATAATGATACCAAGCCTCACTATCGATGGCATATTTTCTAATCTTTCTAATCTTCAAGCGCATTTTCTCCATCTTGATCTTGTGATCATCGACGACATCGGCAACATGCAACTCCAATTCCATCTTCTCCCCCTCAATTCTTTTCAATTTTTCTTTCAAATTCTCGTTTTCTCTTTCAACTAAATTTAACCTCTCGACAATAGGGTCGGTTGGAATTTCCGGTTCACATACCTCCTATAAAAAATTCCTATGTCAACTTGATGGGCATAATTTGTCATAAACACGAAATACAACTAGTTTTAAAAGAGATTATATATACCACATCCGAATCATAACAAGGACGAGGGCCGATGGGGACGGATATCAAAACCATGGCACTATATGTATAACAAAGAACGTACGGGTAAGATAATTATACGAGTAACTAGCTATATATCCAAATCACACAAACATCAATTTTTATATAAAATTTCATGAACAAAGAGGCTCACCACAAGGTGGTGCCGGCGACGGGACGGTGCGGGCGATCGACGGTGGTTACGACGGAGATTTAGAAGGCACTAAGTAAACCACACCTACATATGCAAACTAAGTGTTATTTTTGACCTCAAATTGCATATAAATCAAATACTAGCACATATATATATTTCCTCCCAAATTACTAAACTCACAAATTAATCACTATATAAAGAATTGCAAGAGCTAATCTAGCAATGAGAGATGAAAGGACAAAGTTGCTAACCTTTGTGATCATTTGAATGGATGGGGGCCTTCAAATCTTGACAAATTTTGGGCAAAATGTGTGATGAGCTCGAGAGGAGAGGGGAAGAACAGAGAGGAGAGGGGAAAGGGGAAGAACAGAGCAAGCTCGGGTGGACGAAGGGTTTATGTAGGGCGACCTTTAGTACCGGTTCGTGCCACGAACGGGTACTAAAGGGGCTGGAGGGGCCCCAGTCTGACAACATCCTGCCACCACACTCATTAGTATCGGTTCGTGGCACGAACCGGTGCTAAAGGTTCTCCAAGAACCGGTACTAATGAGAGCGGCCCGGCTAGCCGTTGGAACCGGCACTAATGTATACATTAGTGCCGGCTCAAATACAAACCGGCACTAATGTACTTCACGTTTGACCCTTTTTCTACTAGTGTCACATGACTAGGCATATCAACGGGCTATGGAGATGCCCATCAATAGATATCAATGTGAGTGAGTAGGGATTGCCATGCAACAGATGCACTAGAGCTATAAGTATATGAAAGCTCAACAAAAGAAACTAAGTGGGTGTGCATCCAACTCGCTTGCTCACGAAGACCTAGGGCATTTTGAGGAAGCCCATCATTGGAATATACAAGCCAAGTTCTATAATGAAAATTCCCACTAGTATATGAAAGTGACAAAATGAGAGACTCTCTATCATGAAGATCAAGGTGCTACTTTGAAGCACAAGTGTGGTAAAAGGATAGTAACATTGTCCCTTCTCTCTTTTTCTCTCATTCTCTTTTTTGGGCCTTTTCTCTTTTTTTATGGCCTCGTTTCCCTTTTTTTATTTAGTCCGCAGTCTCATCCGACTTGTGGGGGAATCATAGTCCCCATCATCCTTTCCTCACTTGGGACAATGATCTAATAATGATGATCATCACACTTTTATTTTCTTACAACTCAACAATTACAACTCGATACTTAGAACAAAATATGACTCTATATGAATGCCTCCGGCGGTGTACCGGGATATGCAATGAATCAAGAGTGACATGTATGGAAGAATTATGAATGGTGGCTTTGCCACAAATACGATGTCAAATACATGATCATGCTAAGAATATGACAATGATAGAGCGTGTCATAATAAACGGAATGGTGGAAAGTTGCATGGCAATATATCTCGGAATGGCTATGGAAATGCCATGATAGGTAGGTATGGTGGCTGTTTTGAGGAAGGTATATGGTGGGTATATGATACCGGCGAGAAGTGCGCGGTATTAGAGAGACTAGCAATGGTGGAAGAAGTGCGTATGATCCATGAACTCAACATTAGTCATAAAGAACCCATATACTGATTGCAAAAATCTACAAGTTATCAAAGCAAAGTATTACGCGCATGCTCCTAGGGGGATAGATTGGTAGGAAAATACCATCGCTCGTCCCCGACCGCCACTCATAAGGAAGACAATCAATAAATAAATCATGCTCCGACTTCATCACATAACGGTTCACCATACGTGCATGCTACGGGAATCACAAACTTTAACACAAGTATTTCTCAAATTCACAACTACTCAACTAGCATGACTCTAATATCACCATCTTTATATCTCAAAATAATTATCAAGCATCAAACTTTTCTTAGTATTCAACACACTCATAAGAAAGTTTTTACAAATCTTGAATACCTAGCATATTAGGATAATTTAAGCAAATTACCATGCTATTTAAGACTCTCAAAATAATCTAAGTGAGGCATGAGAGATCAATAGTTTCTATAAAACAAATCCACTACCGTGCTCTAAAAGATATAAGTGAAGCACTAGAGCAAAACTATACAACTCAAAAGGTATAAGTGAAGCACATAGAGTATTCTAATAATTTCCAAATCATGTATGGCTCTTTCAAAAGGTGTGTACAGTAAGGATGATTGCGGTAAACTAAAAAGCAAAGACTCAAATCATACAAGACGCTCCAAGCAAAACACATATCATGTGGTGAATAAAAATATAGCTCCAAGTAAAGTTACCGATGGAAGTAGACGAAAGAGGGGATGACTTCCGGGGCAGCCCCAAGCTTTGGCTTTTTTGGTGTCCTTAGATTATCTTGGGTGTGCCATGGGCATCCCCAATCTTAGGCTCTTGCCACTCCTTGTTCCATAATCCATCAAAATCTTTCACCCAAAACTTGAAAACTTCACAACATAAAACTCAACAGAAATCTCGTGAGCTCCGTTAGCGAAAGAAAACAAAAGACCACTTCAAGGTACTGTAATGAACTCATTCTTTATTTATATTGGTGTTAAACCTAATGTATTCCAACTTCTCTATGGTTTATAAACTATTTTACTATCCATAGATTCAACAAAATAACAAACAACACACGAAAAACAGAATCTGTCAAAGACAGAACAGTCTGTAGTAATCTGTAACTAATACAAACTTATGGAACTCCAAAAAATCTACCTAAATAGGACGACCTAGAAAATTTGTTTATTGATCAGCAGCAATTGGAATCAGTATTTTATCACGTTCTGGTGATTTTTAACAATTGTTTTCGTAAACAGAAAATTTCTGGAAATTACAGCAAGATCAAATAACTATCATCCAAGAAGATCCTATAGGTTTAACTTGGCACAAACACTAATTAAAACATAAAAACACATCTAACCAGAGGCTAGATCAAATATTTACTCCTAAACAGAAGCAAAAAGCAAAAAACTAAAAATAAAATTGGGTTGCCTCTCAACAAGCGCTATCGTTTAACGCCCCTAGCTAGGCATAAAAGCAAGGATAGATCTAGGTATTGCCATCCATAAGTGGCTCTCATGATAGATTCATATGGTAATTTTATTTTATTCCTAGGGAAGTGTTCCATGCCTTTCTTTAATGGAAATTGGAATCTAATATTCCCTTCCTTCATATCAATAATTGCCCCAACCATTCTAAGGAAAGGTCTACCAAGAATAATAGGACATGAATGATTGCAATCTATATCAAGAACGATAAAATCTACGGGCACATAATTCCTATTTGCAATAATAAGAACATCATTAATTCTTCCCATAGGTTTCTTAATAGTGGAATCCGCAAGGTGCAAGTTTAGAGAGCAATCATCAAAATCACGGTAATCTAGCAAATCACATAAAGTTTTGGGAATAGTGGAAACACTAGCACCCAAATCACATAAAGCATAGAACTCATGATCCTTAATATTAATTTTAATAGTAGGTTCCCACTCATCATAAAGTTTTCTCAGGATAGAAACTTCCAACTCAAGCTTTTCTTCATAAGATTGCATCAAGGCGTCAACGATATGTTTAGTAAAGGCTTTATTTTGACTATAAGCATGAGGGGAATTTAGCACGGATTGCAACAAGGAAATACAATCAATTAAAGAGCAATTTTCATAATTAAATTCCTTGAAATCCAAAATAGTGGGTTTAGCAACATCTAGGGTTTTGATTTCTTCAATCCCACTTTTATCATTTTAGCATCAAGATCTAAAAACTCCAAATTTTTGGAACGCCTTCTAGGTAAAGGTGGATCATATTCAGTCCCATCATTATCAAGATTCATATTGCAAAACAAAGATTTAATAGGGGACACATCAATAACTTTTAGATCTTCATCTTTATTTTCATAGAAATCCGGTTTAGCGGCCATCCTATTAACTAAGGTAGCCTGCTTATCTGATATTTCAGCAGTCAATTTCTCAAGACGAGCAATTTGGGATCTTAAACCATCAAATTCTTTAGACATGTCATCGAGCTCTTTATTCATATAACTCATAAAACTTTTTTGTTCCTTAAGCTCGTTTCTAAAGAAATTATTATGCTCAAATTGCAAAACCATAAAACTCCTGACATTGCTTTCGATCTATTCTAGCCTTTTAAGGTGAAGATGACCGAATCTAGGTAGATCCATCGTGATAAGCAAGCAATCCAACACACAAGCAAACAAGAGGCAAGCGAAAAAGAAGGCGAACGGAAAAGAGAGGGCGAATAAAACGGCAAGGGTGAAGTGGGGGAGGGGAAAACAAGAGGCAAATGGCAAATAATGTAATGCGGGAGATAAGGGTTTGTGATGGGTACTTGGTATGTTGACTTTTGCGTAGACTCCCCGGCAACGGCGCCAGAAATCTTCTTGCTACCTATTGGGCACTTCGTTGGATTTCCTTAAAGAGGAAAGGATGATGCAACAAAGTAGCATAAGTATTTCCCTCAGTTTTTGAGAACCAAGGTATCAATCCAGTAGGAGGCTACGCGCGAGTCCCTCGTACCTACACAAAACAAATAACTCCTCGCAACCAACGCGATAAAGGGTTGTCAATCCCTTCACGGTCACTTACGAGAGTGAGATCTGATAGATATGATAGGATAATATTTTTGGTATTTTTATGATAAAGATGCAAATTAAAATAAAAGCAAAGTAAAAAAGCAAAGGAAATAACTAAGTGTTGGAAGATTAATATGATGAAGATAGACCCGGGGGCCATAGGTTTCGCTAGTGGCTTCTCTCAAGAGCAGAAGTATTTTACGGTGGGTGAACGAATTACTGTTGAGCGATTGACAGACTTGAGCATAGTTATGAGAATATCTAGGTATGATCATGTATATAGGCATCACGTCCGAGACAAGTAGACCGACTCCTGCCTGCATCTACTACTATTACTCCACTCATCGACCACTATCCAGCATGCATCTAGAGTATTAAGTTCATGAAAACAGAGTAACACCTTAAGCAAGATGACATGATGTAGATGGATAAATTCATGCAATATGATAAAAACCCCATCTTGTTATCCTCGATGGCAACAATACAATACATGCCTTGCTGCCCCTACTGTCACTGGGAAAGGACACCGCAAGATTGAACCCAAAGCTAAGCACTTCTCCCATTGCAAGAAAGATCAATCTAGTAGGCCAAACCAAACTGATAATTCGAAGAGACTTGCAAAGATAACCAATCATACATAAAAGAATTCAGAGAAGATTCAAATATTGTTCATAGATAATCTTGATCATAAACCCACAATTCATCGATCTCAACAAACACACCGCAAAAAGAAGATTACATCGAATAGATCTCCACAAGAGAGGGGGAAAACATTGTATTGAGATCCAAAAAGCGAGAACAAGCCATCTAGCTACTAACTATGGCCCCGAAGGTCCGAGGTAAACTACTCACACTTCATCGGAGAGGCTATGGTGTTGATGTAGAAGACCTCCGTGATGGATGCCCCCTCCGGCGGAGCTCCGGAATAGGCCCCAAGATGGGATCTCGTTGGTACAGAAGGTTGCGGCGGTGGAATTAGGTTTTTGGCTCCGTATCTGATCGTTTGGGGGTACGTAGGTATATATAGGAGGAAGGAGTATGTCGGTGGAGCAACAGGGGGCCCACGATGGTGGAGGGCGCGCCCCTCTACCTCGTGGCCTCCTCCTTTGTTTCTTGACGTAGGGTCCAAGTCTCCCGGATCATAATCTTCCTAAAAATCATGTTTCCGAAGGTTTCATTCCGTTTGGACTCCGTTTGATATTCCTTTTCTGCGAAACTCTAAAATAGGCAAAAAATAGCAATTCTGGGCTGGGCCTCCGGTTAATAGGTTAGTCCCAAAATAATATAAAAGTGGATAACAAAGTCCAATAATGTCCAAAACAGTAGATAATATAGCATGGCGCAATCAAAAATTATAGATACGTTGGAGACGTATCAAGGTACGCAACGTCTAATAACACCATCTACTCCTTCTTTATAAAGATGTGGGTCGTCCCAAAAGTAATGCCTCAAATCATAGAGAAACTTTTTCTTTTGTTGGTATGTGAAACTAGGTGGTATAAATTTAGCAACAATATAGTTAGCATAATCAGCATACCAAGGTGTAGTACGAGAAGTATTTATGACATTTATTTGTTCATCAGGAAAGCTACCATCAATAGGCAGTGGGTCATCAAGAACGTTCTCTAGCCTAGACAAGTTGTCTGCAACAGGGTTCTCAGTTCCCTTTCTATCAATAATATGCAAATCAAATTCTTGTAGCAGGAGAACCCATCTAATAAGTCTAGGTTTAGCATCTTTCTTTTCCATAAGATATTTAATATCAGCATAATCGGTGTGAATAGTTACTTTAGAATCAACAATATAAGGTCCAAACTTATCACAAGCAAATACAACTGCTAAGAATTCTTTTTCAGTAGTAGCATAATTTCTCTGAGCATTGTCTAGAGTTTTAGTAGCATATTGAATAACATTTAATTTCTTATCAACTCTTTGCCCTAGAACAGCACCTACAACATAATCACTAGCATCACACATAATTTCAAAAGGTAAATTCCAATCAGGTGGCTGAACAATAGGTGCAGAAATCAATGCTTTCTTAAGTATTTCAAATGCTTCTACACAATCATCATCAAAAACAAATGGTATATCCTTTTGTAAGAGCATCTCCAACAGGCGCCGAACGCGCCGCGCGCAAAAAATAGCTTTAGCGCGCGCCCATCGCCTGGTTTGGCGCGGCGCGCAGCGCTGGCTCCAGCAGCCGCGCTAAAATGCAGTGCACGCGTGCCGCTCCAGCAGCGCGCAAAAATGCAGTGCGTGCGACTCTCGCACAAACAACATATGCATTCGAAAATAGAAGCAAAAAGATCAAACACAAACAAAAATAAATAGTTCAATTTCGTTATTACAACTCAAACGAACAGTTTATCATTCAATACAACAAATAGTGCAATTAAACACAACAAATAGTTCAACAATACAATAACGAACGCACAAATCATGATGCTCTTTGTCGTCCATTCCATGCCCACCACTCCTCAATGAGATCCTTCTCCGGCGGCATTCCTGCTTTGCTGAAAAAAGCGGTCATGGCTCGCTAGTTTCTCTGCAATGCGCCTGAACAACTCGGTGCTCATCCTAAACCGGCGACAAAAATACGACTCGGGGTATGTGGGATTCTCCGCAAAATAATGCCTGATCAATCTGTTGTGGGCATCGATCCTATCCCTCCAAATTTTCTGCCGACCCATAACCGGACCATCGTGCTTCGGTTTTTTATTGATATGCATAGCTAGGATCATTGCAAGATCCTCCTCCTCTTCCATATCAAATTCTTCTTCAGAAGAATCATACGACGAACTCATCTACAATGGTGAATACTATGCTATAAATAAAAAATTACTATCAACATGCACGAAATTCATGGCTTTTGAGCAATACATACCTTCTAGGCGTTTTGTCGAACACCTTGCGGGCGCCGAGCGAGAGCGAGTGCGCGGGCGCTGTTCGTCGGAGGACCAGCGCGTGCGAGGGACGACGGGACAAGAGGGGGGCCGGAGAAAGCGCCGCGGGGCAGGGATAGGCCGGGGAAGCACCGGAATGGTCGCCGGGTGGCGCAGTCGTCGGCGGCTGGATGGGGGGTGGGAGGTGCGAGCGAGCGCTCGGGAGCGGGCGGAGCAAATAAGCGGCGCGCGATTGAGTTTCGGCCCGCGCGCTGAACTACATATGCCGCGCGCGCGCTTTTTCGCGCCCCCGCTGGAGCAACTATTCCGGTTGCGCGGGCGCTAAAATGGGGAATTTTGCGGCGTGGCACTAGTTTGGCGCGGCTGTTGGAGATGCTCTAATAAATTAGTCAGAGGCCGAGAAATTTTTGAGAAGTCCTTAATGAACCTCCTATAAAACCCAGCATGACCAAGGAAACTTCTTATACCTTTGATGTCCTTGGGACATGGCATTTTTTCAATAGCATCAACCTTGGCTTTATCAACCTCAATACCTCTTTCAGAAACTTTATGCCCCAAGACAATACCTTCATTAACCATAAAGTGGCACTTTTCTCAATTCAAGACAAGATTAGTTTCTTCACATCTCTGCAAAACTCGATCAAGGTTGCTCAAGCAATCATCAAAAGAGGATCCATAAACGGAGAAATCATCCATAAAAACCTCACAAATCTTTTCACAAAAGTCAGAGAATATAGCCATCATGCATCTTTGAAAGGTAGCAGGTGCATTACATAAACCAAAAGGCATACGTCTTTAAGCAAAAGTACCAAAAGGGCAAGTAAAAGTGGTCTTTGATTGATCATCGGCGGACACAGGTATTTGAGAGAAACCAGAATAACCATCTAGAAAGCAAAAGTGTGTATGTTTGGATAATCTTTCTAGCATTTGATCGATAAAAGGTAAGGGGTAATGATCCTTTTTCGTAGCCTTATTTAATTTGCGGAAATCAATTACCATCCTATAACCTGTAATAATTCTTTGCGGAATCAATTCATCTTTATCATTAGGGACGACAGTAATACCTCCTTTCTTAGGGACACAATGGACATGACTTACCCACTAACTATCAGCAATGGGATAAATAATACCTGCCTCAAGAAGCTTTAGTATTTCCTTTCTTACCACTTCTTTCATCTTAGGATTCAGCCGTCGTTGGTGATCATGAACTGGTTTGGCATCTTTCTCCCAATTTATTTTGTGTTGGCATAGAGTGGGGCTAATGCCCTTAATATCATCAAGAGTATATCCAATAGCAGCGTGGTGCTTCCTCAGAGTTTACAATAATCTCTCTTCTTCATGCTCTGAAAGGTTAGCACTAATAATAACAGGATATATTTTTTTCTCATCAAGATAAGCATATTTAAGAGTATCAGGTAATGGTTCAAGCTCAAACATGGGATCACCCTTGGGTGGAGGAGGATCCCCTATGATTTCAACAGGCAAATGTGTTTCAGGATGGGCTCCTATTTAAAGAATACTTCATCTATTTCCCTTCTTTCATTCATAAACATACCATTTTCATGGTCTAGCAAATATTCTTCTAAAGGATCACTAGGAGGTACGACAATAGAAGCAATACCAATAATTTCATCTTTACAAGACAATTCCTCTTCACGGTGTTGTCTGCGAAATTTAGAAAAGTTGAACTCATGAGACATATCACCTAGACCAATAGTAACAACATCTTTTTCGCAATCTATCCTAGCATTAACTGTGTTCAAGAAGGGTCTACCAAATATAATGGGACAAAAGCTATCTTGTGGGGAGCCAAGAACAAGAAAATCAGCAGGATATTTAGTTTTCCCACACAAGACTTCAACATCTCTAACAATTCCCATTGGTGATATAGTATCTCTATTGGCAAGTTTAATTGTGACATCAATATCTTCTAACTCAGTAGGTACAATATCATGCTTAGTTTCTTTGTATAAGTCAATAGGTATTGCACTAGCACTAGCACCTATATCACACAAGACATGATAACAATGATCTCCTATTTTAACAGAAATAACAGGCATGCCTACCACAGGTATATGTTTATCTTTAGCACAAGGTTTGGCAATTCTAGCAGTTTCATCACAGAAATGAATAACATGCCCATCAATATTATCAGACAAGAGATCTTTAACAATAGCAATATTAGGTTCAACTTTAATTTGCTCAGGAGGTGTATAAGTTCTAATATTGCTTTTATGGACCACAGTTGAAGCTTTAGAATGATCCTTTATCCTAACAGGGAAAGGTGGGTTCTCAACATAAGAAGTAGGAACAATAGGATCATTATAAGTGATAGTCTTTTCTTCAACTTTAATAGGTGCAGCTACTTTTACTTATATGGGAGGATGATATTTAAACCACTTCTCCTTAGGGAGATCAATATGACAGCAAAAGATTCACAGAAAGAAGCTACTATCTCAGAGTCAAGTCCATATTTAGTGCTAAATTTACGGAAAACATCGGTATCCATAAAAGATTTAACAAAATCAAACTTAGGTATCATACCTGACTCCTTACCTTCGTCGAGATCCCAATCTTCAGAGTTGCGTTTAATTCTTTCCAATAAATCCCATTTGAATTCAATAGTCTTCATCATAAAAGAGCCAACACAAGAAGTATCGAGCATGGTGCGATTGTTATCAGAAAGCCGAGCATAAAAACTTTGAATAATTATTTCTCTTGGGAGCTCATGATTGGGGCATGAATATAACATTGATTTAAGCCTCCCCGAAGCTTGAGCGATGTTTTCTCCTTCGCGAGGCCAAAAATTATATATATAATTGCAATCACGATGAACAAGATGCATAGGATAAAACTTCTGATGAAATCCCAATTTCAATCGTTTGTAGTTCCATGATCCCATATCATCACATAGCCTATACCATGTCAATGCATCTCCCTTCAAAGATAAAGGGAAGACCTTCTTCTTAATAACATCATCGGATATACCTCCAAGCTTAAATAATCCACAAACTTCATCCACATATATTAGATGCTCATCAGGATGCATTGTTCCATCTCCTGCAAAAGGATTAGCTAGCAGTTTTTCCAACATACCCGAAGGAATTTCAAAGCAGACATTTTCATTTTCAGTAGGTTCAGTAGGTTGAGGAGCAACTCATTGCTCTACTGGTCAGGGTGAAGATACCCCGAACAAGCCCCTCAGAGGATTACTTTCCATAATGACAAGTAACAGTAAATTTCAGCACACTATATAAATTTTTCCTTACCAAATTCCACCTACCAAAGGCGCTTCACTCCCCGGCAATGGCACCAGAAAAGAGTCTTGGTGACCCACAAGTATAGGGGATCTATCGTAGTCCTTTCGATAAGTAAGAGCGTCGAACCCAACGAGGAGCAGTAGGAAATGATAAGCGGTTTTCAGCAAGGTATTCTCTGCAAGCACTGAAATTATAGGTAACAGATAGTTTTGTGATAGGATAATTGGTAACGAGCAACAAGTAACAAAAGTAAATAAAGTGCAGCAAGGTGGCCCAATTCTTTTTGTAGCAAAGGACAAGCCTGGACAAACTCTTATATAGAGAAAAGCACTCCCGGGGACACATGGGAATTATCATCAAGCTAGTTTTCATCACGTTCATATGATTTGCGTTCGGTACTTTGATAATTTGATATGTGGGTGGACCGGTGCTTGGATGCTGCCCTTACTTGGACAAGCATCCCACTTATGATTAACCCCTATTGCAAGCATCCGCAACTACAAAAGAAGTATTAAGGTAAACCTAACCATAACATGAAACATATGGATCCAAATCAGCCCCTTACGAAGCAACGCATAAACTAGGGTTTAAGCTTCTGTCCCTCTAGCAACCCATCATCTACTTATTACTTCCCAATGCCTTCCTCTAGGCCCAAATAATGGTGAAGTGTCATGTAGTCGACGTTCACATAACACCACTAGAGGAGAGACAACATACATCTCATCAAAATATCGAACGAATACCAAATTCACATGACTACTAATAGCAAGACTTATCCCATGTCCTCGGGAACAAACGTAACTACTCAAAAAGCATATTCATGTTCATAATCAGAGGGGTATTAATATGCATAAAGGATATGAACATATGATCTTCCACCAAATAAACCAACTAGCATCAACTACAAGGAGTAATCAAAACTACTAGCAACCTCCAGGTACCAATCCCAGACTTAGAGACAAGAATTGGATACAAGAGATGAACTAGGGTTTGAGAGGAGATGGTGCTGGTGAAGATGTTGATGGAGATTGCCCTCTCCCGATGAGAGGAGCGTTGGTGATGACGATGGCGATGATTTCCCCCTCCCGGAGGGAAGTGTCCCCGGCAGAACAGCTCTGCCGGAGCCCTAGATTGATTCCGCCTCGTGGCGGCGGAGTCTCGTCCTGAAAGCTTGCTTATGATTTTTCTTCGGATGAAAGACTTCATATAGCAGAAGATGGGCACTGGAGGGCCAACAGGGGGCCCATGAGGCAGGGGGCGCGCCCAGGGGGGTAGGGCGTGCCCCCACCCTCGTGGACAGGTGGAGGCCCCCTGATGTGGATTCTTCTTCTAGTATTTTTTATTATTTCCAAAAATAACTTTCGTGGAGTTTCAGGACTTTTGGAGTTGTGCAGAATAGGTCTCTAATATTTGCTCCTTTTCCAGCCCAGAATTCTAGCTGCTGGCATTCTCCCTCCTTATGTAAACCATGTAAAATAAGGGAGAATAGGCATAAGTATTGTGTCGGTGTGGAACGACACCTATGGGATCACAAGAATCCCTACTACGGTTGCGGGGCGCGAGGTCATGAGAAGAGCGGATCAAACAGATAGCACACGGTTCCTTTACCCAGGTTCGGGCCGCAAGGATGCGTAAAACCCTACTCCTGCTTTGGTGGTTTATTTATCTGTGTTCTTGAACTAGCAATGGGGCGCGAGGAGCTCCAAAAAGCCGAATCCTCTTCCTGGTCGCCTTGGGCCTCCTTTTATAGGAAAAGGGGTTGCCACAGTGGCACACAGGAGGTGGAAAGAGTACAGTGATGCGAGGTTATCCCTCGCATTACATGACAAGGCGCATTTAATGCGTCTTGCTTAGGTGTCCTCGCTTTGTCGGGGACGGGGGAGAGCCCTATCTCGTTCGTCGCCGCTCCTTCTTGCGTCGACACGCGCCCTGGCCAGCGGTGCTTGCGGTGCCATGTAGGCAGGAAGGCAGCTGAGGTGGCGCAGTGATGGGTCTCCACGAAGATCTGCTTGCCGCCATGCAGGTGCCTGCCCAGCTGGTTGGGTCGGCAGCTGCATGCGAACGGTGGTGGAGGCTTGATTGGCGTGGGCCTGATGGTGGCCCTACGGGGGTTCATGGCAAGGGCCTTGCCGCGGCCCCGGCAAGGGTCTTGCCGTGGCGCCTGCTGTCATCCCTGGGAAGGCTCTTGCCGGGGGCCTTGTGGTCCTCCTTGGCTGGGATCACGCCAAGGATCATCATCTTCTAAAGTGTGTATCTGATCTTGAATGTCTTCACAAAGATCTGCATGCCACCACGGGGATGTCTCCCGAATCCTTGCCCCATGGGGGCAGTGGACTCAAGGGCGACTCGCTCCGTAGGTGGGGGGCGAGTTGCCACGGCAAGGGTCTTGCCGGGTTTGCTAGAACTGCCCCCCGGCAAGGATCTTGCCGGGGGAGTCCGCTTCGTCCCCTTTACTCTTTGTGGTCTTGGTCTTGGCGTCGTTCTGCTTCTCTTGAGCTCCGGCCTTACCTTGACTTACCTCCATTGTCGTGCTTGGTGTGGTGGTGCCCGTGGCTCAGACTGCCTGTGCACAATTATAGGGGTACAAAAAGTGTACCCCCCTTTTTGTACACCGACAGGAGCCCCCGGGCCTGGGCCACATACAAGCGCAACGCGTTGTTGGGCTAGGCCCAAAAACGGTGCGCGGGCAGGCGGGTCGGTTTTTACCGCGGTAAGTTCCTTCGCGCGCTGCGTTTCCCGCGCGTGGCGCGGCGTGGGGAGGCGTGCATGACGTGGGCGGCATGCGTGGGGTTGCTTCCCGCGGGCATGCGTCACATCACAGTTAATGTGAAAGGAGACGGCCCGCGCTTTCCCCCATAAGAGGGAATAACCGCGGGTGCACTGCTCACTTTCTCCTCTTCCCTCGTGCCTTTTCCAATCTCAGAGCCGCCGTTCCCTCTCTTCCTTCCCTTGCAAGCTTTCGTCATCGCCCACCGTCGCTGCTTTGTCACCCCCTTCCTCAACCCTCTAGACTTCTCGACCGCCATGGTGCCCAAGTCCACCAAGGGCAAGGGGGTGGCTAAGGGCTCCGGGACCGTGGAGCCACCGGAGAGCGCGTTGTTGGGGGACCGGACGAAGTCTGCCTTCTTCTTCCCCTCGACGGTTGATGTTCATGAGCTCCGGGCCTCCTTCAAGCCCCTGTGGGGAGTGAAGACGGGGGGAGAGAATTCGGGACACCCGGCGATGCGCGTCATTCCAGCCGCTTGCGCTAATCCTGCCCCAAATCGGTACCCCTTCTTCGTTGATTACTTTTCTTGCGGGTTATGCCCCCTTTCTCCGATTTCTTCTGCGACATTATGCACACCTTCGGTTTTCGCCTCTTGGATTTTACTCCGAATGCGGTGGCGTGCATGTCTTTCTTTGCGCATCTCTGCGAGGGCTTCGCCGGGGTGCAGCCCAACACGGCGCTCTTCCGCCATTATTTCTATCCTCGAATACAGACGGGAGGTGCCATCTCTGGTTGCGTCACCTGGATCCCAAGATCCAAGGGGGCGTACCCGGACGGTGCCGTGAAGGAGAGGTGGGAGGAACGGCGTGACCGGTGGTGCTGGATTGAGGATGAAGACCCGCTGGAATTTTGCAAGGTCCGCCGAGTGCCGCCGGTCCGCGGCAGCGATTGGGGTGATGTCACTGCCGCCGAGGGGAGGCTTACTGTCGCCACCACCAGGATTCTTCGGCTGACCCGGGTTGGGCTCACCCTTGAGATGATCGGGGCGGACTTCATTCGCCACCGGATCGCCCCACTGCACAATAAGGGGAGGCCAGCCTGGCTTTTTACGAATCCAGCTGACATTATGCGGCTCCACCCTGGCCTCGACCACAACTTCACGGTGATGGCGCATGCCCACTTCTGCCAGCGGCTCTTTCAGCTGGATGTGGATCGCGACGGCGAGGTCGAGCTGACCGGCAAGGCCGCAAGGGCTGCCGTAAAGGCCGGCAAGACCGTCAAGGGGCCGCTCTTCAAGTTGCCAGCGGGGGTGGTCCCGTTGTGCAATAATTCGCGCCGGTCCAAGATCATTGCCATGATGCCGGACTGCAACGCGCACGACCCTGTCCCGAGCTGGAGGGAGCCGACGGCCGCAGATGTGCAGCAATTCTTCGACACCTTGATTGAGGTGTACGTCAATGCTGACGCCGAGTGGCGGCTTGTCATGGACACCAC
Source organism: Aegilops umbellulata (assembly GCA_032464435.1). Lineage (NCBI taxonomy): Eukaryota > Viridiplantae > Streptophyta > Magnoliopsida > Poales > Poaceae > Aegilops > Aegilops umbellulata. Next base: position 267,292,884 of record CP136059.1, on the reverse strand, counting down.
CCAGGCAGAGCTGGACTACATCGCCACCAGGGCGAGGGAGGCACAGCTTGCCCTGGAGGCCGGCAGCGCCGGGGGCATGGAGGACGAGGTCGCCATGGCCGCGGAGGAGGAGCAGTTCACCCTGTGGGCGGCGGCCACTGAGGAGGCCAGTAGCACCGACACCGGAGCTCCGCTCGTCGAGGACGCGGCCGACGAGTCGTCGTCGGAGGAGGGCGTGGCGGCGGGCTCGACGCCAACCAGGGGAAGAGGGCGAGTCCCGTGGCGGGCTGGCTCCAGCGAGCCGGTCCGGCCTGGCAGGGCCACGCGGCCTCAATTGACCCTGGAAGGGTCCGGGCGTCACACGAGGGCCTCGGCAGTGAAGAGGCTGACGAAGGCCGCTGAGAAGAAGAAGGCGACAGCCCCTTCCTCATCTGGGCGCACACAGACCCTGCCGCCTTCTTCGCCTCCTCCGGCAGGCGTCGACTCGGATGATGACGCGGAGCTCCCTTTTGATCTCGGGCCTCTCAGCCCGGAGAGGAAAAGGAAACTGGCGGAAGAGGAGGAGACGGATGACGAGTAAGTACTCCATTCCTTACTGTCATTTCCATTTCCCTGAATTGGGTCGCTTGTCTTGATCCATTTTTGCTTTTGTAGGGATGCAAAGACGTTGGCCCAGAGGGCGAGGACCTCGGCGAGCGGCCAGTCTCCGGCTGGGGCTCCAAAGACACCACTGGTGGTGCTGAGCAGCCCGGACAGCAGCCCCTGGCGCGGCCCCCAGCGTAAGTTCGTCACCCTCTTCTTACTCGACATGTGGTAGGCTCTCGATGCCACGATGCTGACCTTGCCGGGTTTGCAGGAGGGGAGCGGCAGCAAGAGGAGCCGCAGAGGGCTACTCCTAACACACCACCCCCATCGACTACGCCGCCACGGGGGCCCCGGCAAGGGCATCAGGCACGGAGCCCACACCCATGGAGGAAGAGGGAAACTTGGGCACTGGTGGCTCTGCCATGGCGCCAAATGCTGGTGGAAAGGGGACTCCTGCTTCACAGCCTGGCACTGGTGAGTCGCCTGTCCTTCGTCTCTGTTTTTCCCTTATCTTTTTCTTGGCTTCATTGCTCCCATTGCTGCCCAGGCCCTCCTTCAACAGACATGGAGGACGTGGACACTGTTGTCAGAGATATTGCCGAAGAGGCCGCGGCTGAGGCCGACAGAATTGCCGCCGAGGAGGCCGCCAAGAATGCTGACGAGGCCGCCGCTGATGAGGCCGCCAAGGGTGCTGCCGAGGATGCCGCCGCGGGGGACGCCAAGGCTACCGGCGAGGCTTCCGCCGAGGGCGCCAGCGGTGGACCTACCGGGGAGGCCGGCAAGGCCTCCGCTGAGGAAGAGGTGATGGATGATCAGCCTCCCTCCTCCTCAACCTCGGCCCCCGGCAGATACTTGAAGGTGGGCGATGATCTTTTCGTCCACCTCCCAGGGGCGTCAAGCCGAGCGCCCGCCGAAGGGGAAGTTTTTGACAGCGAGGTGCTTGCCGCCACCGGGCTCGAGGTGGTCGACGCGCCGGTCGTTGGTGGCGACGGTTCTCCAGAAGAGCAGCTCTTCCACGCCATGGGGGCCAATTTCCGGAAGCTCCAAGCGCTCTACCGTGCCCGCCTGGACAAGGTCAAGTCCAGGATGGCAACGGTGGACAACACGAAGGTGGACTTCAAGGCGCGCGTTGCCGAGACGCAGGCCTGGTTCCACCAGACTTGCGAGGAGCAGAGGGCCTTTCAGGAGAAATTGGCCCAACGCGATGTGGAGCTCTCCCTGAAGATGGCCGACATCGAGAAGGCCCAGTAGAAGGCAGCGAACTTGGCTGCCGCGGCCGAAGCCGTCCGGAACCAGCATCAAGCCACCTTGGACTCCCAGGAGGAGGACCTCTTCGCACGTGAGGCGAAGCTTGCCGCAACGCTCCGCGGCAAGGAGGAGGAGCTCGAGGCCCTTGTCGTGCGGCGGAATCATGAGCTGGAGCAGAGGCATAGAGAGGCGCTCGATGCCCAAGCCCTGGCCCACACCAGCAAGGTGAAGGAGCTGGAAGCAGAGCGGGACGAGCTGAAGGAGCAGGCCCTCAAGCTGTCCGGCAAGAAGAACACGCTCAACCGCGCCTTGGTAGAGGCGCAAGGAGCGGTCATCAGCAGGGCTGGGGAGCTCTCTGAGGCGCAGAACTCCATCAGAGACCTCAAGCTGAAGCTGGAGGATCTCGAGAAGCTATCGTCGGAGAGCAGGGCTCGGGAGGAGACCTTGAGCAGGAGCCTGGAGGAGGAGAAGTAGCTGCGGGCGAACGAGGCCGCCTCCCACCAGGAATATGTGGCGGGCGAGAGCAAGTGGATCGGCCATCTGGAGGTCGTCGCCGGCAGGGTCACCTCGCAATTGGCCACCATGGGAATGCCAAATGTGAGGTACGCCCCTGAGCGCAGCGGGACCGTCAATGCCAAGCTGACCCAGTTCTTCGAGGGCGTCCTCGGAACCTTGACCTATCTTCACTCCAACAGGACGGCCACACTGGCCGAGGAGGCCCGGCGACTTTGCCGGAGGGTCGTGATCAAGGTCCTCACCAAGGTGGCGCACTGGAATCCCGACCTCGACTTCGTGGCCGCGATGACGAGCTTGCCGGATGGTGTTGACCTCACGGTGCTCAAGGAGCGCATCAAGCCCATCACCGACTGCATCGACGAAATCAAGAGGGTGGAAGGCCAGCGCCGGGACTAGGTGTCCCGTTCTTCCTCGCCGCTACGGGTTCCCGACCAAGACAAATTTTATCTTTAGTTAGAACCGCAGCAATGATGTGATGTAATATAACTTTGAAGTACTCTTAATTTTCATGCATGTTATTTCCCCGTTCAATTCCTCTTTGTATGTGTGCCCTACGTCGATCGGGAAGGCTTGCCAGCGCGGAAGCCCCAAGCGGCGTCTTGGGGATGGATCCCCATGGCCTGCCGGGTACGCGTGCTGCCGGACAAGCCACCTTCCCGTTCCGAACGCGGCCGCTCGAACTGTCGAGCTTGACTCGAGTCAGAATCGAGGGCGTTGTTGATCGCGGAAGGCTACTCTGCCACTCTCGACGCAGCCGCTTGAGCTGTTGAGCGGACCTGAAACAGGGCAAGGGCGTTGCCAATCGTGGTAGAGCCCCCTGGCGTGCAGGTTTTTCATACAAAGGCGCGACATCTCCGGGGGGAATAACCTCAAATAAAAAAGGTAGCACAAATAAGGGTTCAGTGCAACTTAGCTTTTGTTCGCGATCGCTCGAGTGTCGATCTTCTGTCCTCCTTTCTTCTTCAAGGGTCAAGAAGATGAAGGAGCGCCGGGCTATCCGCCAAAGCCAATTCTCGCAACTGCGCCCCCTACCTGGCGCGCCAAAGATGTCGGTGTGGAACGACACCTATGGGATCACAAGAATCCCTACTACGGTTGCGGGGCGCGGGGTCGTGAGAAGAGCGGATCAAACAGATAGCACACGGTTCCTTTACCCAAGTTCGGGCCGCAAGGATGCGTAAAACCCTACTCCTGCTTTGGTGGTTTATTTATCTGTGTTCTTGAACTAGCAATGGGGCGTGAGGAGCTCCAAAAAGCGGAATCCTCTTCCTGGTCGCCTTGGGCCTCCTTTTATAGGGAAAGGGGTTGCCACAGTGGCACACAAGAGGTGGAAAGAGTACAGTGATGCGAGGTTATCCCTCGCATTACATGACAAGGCGCATTTAATGCGTCTTGCTTAGGTGTCCTCGCTTTGTCGGGGACGGGGGAGAGCCCTGTCTCGTCCGTCACCGCTCCTTCTTGCGTCGACACGCGCCCTAGCCAGCGGTGCCTGCGGTGCCATGTAGGCAGGCAGGCAGCTGAGGTGGCACAGTGATGGGTCTCCACGAAGATCTGCTTGCCGCCACGCAGGTGCCTGCCCAGCTGGTTGGGTCGGCAGCTGCATGCGAACGGCGGTGGAGGCTTGATTGGCATGGGCCTGATGGTGGCCCTACGGGGGTTCATGGCAAGGGCCTTGCCGTGGCGCCTGCTGTCATCCCCGGCAAGGCTCTTGCCGGGGACCTTGTGGTCCTTCTTGGCTGGGATCCCGCCAAGGATCATCATCTTCTAAAGTGTGTATCTGATCTTGAATGTCTTCACAAAGATCTGCATGCCACCACGGGGATGTCTCCCGAATCCTTGCCCCATGGGGGCAGTGGACTCAAGGGCGACTCGCTCCGTAGGTGGGGGCGAGCTGCCATGGCAAGGGTCTTGCCGGGTTTGCTAGAACTGCCCCCCGGCAAGGATCTTGCCGGGGGAGTCCGCTTCGTCCCCTTTGCTCTTTGTGGTCTTGGTCTTGGCGTCGTTCTGCTTCTCTTGAGCTCCGGCCTTACCTTGGCTTACCTCCCTTGTCGTGCTTGGTGTGGTGGTGCCCGTGGCTCAGACTGCCCGTGCACAGTTATAGGGGTACAAAAAGTGTACCCCCCTTTTTGTACATCGACATATTGTGACATAATGTGTAATAACAGCCCATAATACAATAAATATCGATATAAAAGCATGATGCAAAATGAACATATCACATCCCTTGTCTCTCTGCTCTGGGTTCCATGCTCATGCATTCTTGTGTTCATGTCATGTTTTGTAACCCTCCTCTATACTCAATTCTCTTTCTTCTATCAATAAAATGATACGCAAGTTTTGCGTATTCGCAAAAAAAAGATTAGGCAAAAAAATTATTGTCAGAGGCAACACATGTAGAAGCAACTTATACATCAAAAGGCATGTCTGATGGGAGCAACTTGCATTGTAAGACTTGGCAAAAGTCATTGCTTATGGTAGCAACTTGTATTATAAGATTGGGCAAAACCTACTATCAAAAAGCAACTCATGTAGAAGTTAAAAATACTCCTACCGGGCAATTGTTTACATTGTACTTTGGTTCAGCGGTGGGAAAAATGAAGAAGGGAAAAAATGTGCAAAAAAAATACCGGAGAGTCTGATCTGAGGTTTAATTTACCTTTCCATTATATCCTTCAGCATGACTCAAAATGTATTTCCACTGTTGTTGTGTTCTCGCACTTGGCAGGAAAAATGTGGCGGATGCAAAATATTTGGTATTTTGATCCCGCGGAAAAGAAGGCAAAGAAATGTCATATACAACAACCAAAAAATGCATCACCTTGTATGAGAAAAAAACCATGACATGGACAAGAAATTACTTGAACCGACTACACAAATGGGAACACATTGAACATGGTGATTGATGTCTACTACGCAACTTTATTCTTGTAGACACGTGTTGGGCCTCCAAGCGCAGAGTTTTGTAGGACAGTAGCAATTTTCCCTCAAGTGGATGACCTAAGGTTTATCAATCCGTGAGAGGTGTAGGATGAAGATGGTCTCTCTCAAACGACCCTGCAACCAAATACAAGAAATCTCTTGTGTCTCCAACACACCCAATACAATGAAAAATTGTATAGGTGCACTAGTTCGGTGAAGAGATGATGATAAAAGTGTAATATTAATGGTAGAAATATATTTTTATAATCTTAATAAATAAAAACAACAAGGTAGCAAATAGTAAACGGGCACAAAAATGATATTGCAATGCTTGAAAATGAGGCCTAGGGTCCGTACTTTCGCTAGTGCAACCTCTCAACAATGCTAATATAATTGGATCATATAACCACCCCTCAAAGTGCGATGAAGAATCACTCCAAAGTTCCTATCTAGCGGAGAATATAAGAATAAATTGTTTGTAGGGTACGAAACCACCTCAAAGCTATTCTTTCCATTCGATCTATTCAAGAGTTCATACTAAAATAACAGAAAGCTATTCTTTCCGTTCGATCTATCCTAGAGTTCGTACTAAAATAAAACCAAAGAAAATTCATATTCATAATACTCAATCCAACACAAAGAACTTCAAAGAGTGCCCCAAGATTTCTACCGAAGAAACAAAGGCAAGAACGTGCATCAATCCCTATGCATAGATTACCCCAATGTCACCTCAGGAATCCGCGAGTTGAGTGCCGAAACATATATCAAGTGAATCAATACGATACCCCATTGTCACCACGAGTATTCAATTGCAAGACATATATCAAGCGTTCTCAAATCCATAAAATTGTTCAATCCGATAACAACGAAATCTCAAAGGGAAAAACTCAATTCATCACAGCAAGAAGAGAGGGGAAAACACCATATGATCTGACTATATTAACAAAGCCCGCGATACCTCAAGATCGTGACATCTCAAGAACACGAGCGAGAGAGAGATTAAACACATAGCTACTGGTACAAACCCTCAGCCCCGAGGGTGGACTACTCCCTCCTCATCGTGATGGCCACCGGGATGATGAAGATGGCCACCGAAGATGATTCCCCCTCCGGCAGGGTGCCGGAACAGGGTCTAGATTGGTTTTCGGTGGCTACAGAGCCTTGCGACGGCAGAACATCCGATCTAGGTTCACCCCGAGGGTTTTTGGAACATTTGTGAATTTATAGGGTAAAGAGGGGGTGCAGGAGGCCACCAAGGTGCTTCTCTAGCCTATTCTGGGTGTTCTGGTCCATAAAAAATCTCCAAAAAGTTTCGCGGTGTTTGGACTCCGTTTGATATTGATTTCCTGCGATGTAAAAAATAAGCAAAAAATAGAAACTGGCACTGGGCACTGGGTCAATAGGTTAGTCCCAAAAAATGATATAAAGTTGTTATAAAATGATTGTAAAACATCCAAGAATGATAAAATAACAGCATGAATACTTCGTAAATTATAGATACGTTGGAGACGTATTTGTGATCACCAAGGTTGCTGATAGTACAATATAGGTGAAACAAATGTACTGAACATAAAGGACATACACTGCTATTCTTTAAGTTTTTTCTAACACAAACATGTTGTTGTACTCTCTCTATTTTTTGGTGTGAAATCCATGCTGAAAACACTTCGAATAACATTTTTGTGGCAGTTGGCTTGCTTCACCTAAAAATCCTTGAAAAGCATGCAGAGATAGAAGTTGCTTGCATATTAAAAAAAATAAAGAAAGAAAAATAATTATGATACACACAAAAACAAAGCCTATGTTGTATGTTCAAATGTTTCCTTAGAACAATGGATGTTGTCTTATGATTCCGGTGTGCTTGTGTTGGTGTGTTGCTTGCTTGCCTGAATTTAGTTTGTTACTTGCTTGTCTCATCAAGCTAACTTGCTTTGTTTTTTTGGTTGAAAAAATGCACAAGTTGAAAAGATGATTGACCTAAATGAGGAACCAGATGAAAATATTGTTGATGGTATGAATATTTGTGATCCAATGTACTGTACACAGCAGGGTGCTCAAAATACTGAGTTTGTGGCTAAATCTCCTAATCCTCCTATAATGCAAAATGCCAGTGCTGTTGTGGCAAAAATAATGAAGACATATGGGCACTCACTTCGTGGGATAGGTACTTCAGCCAATAAACAAGCACCTGCAACACAAGAAGCTAAGACTGATGGTCATACTCTTGATGGCACGGGTGTGACACGTCTCCAACAAACGTATCTATAATTTTTTATTGTTCCATGCTATTATATTATCTATCTAGGATGTTTTATATGCTATTTTATATGATTTTTGGGACTAACCTATTAACCTAGAGCCCTCCTTGTTTTTGAGTTTTACAGAAAAGGAATACCAAACGGAGTCCAATTGACGTGCCAGTTTTTGATGATTTTTTTATGGACCAAAAGAAGCCCCCGAAGTAAATAGTTGGGTCAGAAGAGTCTCGAGCCGTCCACGAGGGTGGAGGGCGCGCCCCCCTACCTCATGGATGACTCAGAGACCCCCCTGAGACCGACGCCAAAAATTCCTATGAATCTAGAAACCCTCGAAAAAAAACCTAGATCGGGAGTTTCGCTGCCGCAAGCCTCTGTAGCCACCAAAAACCAATTGGGACCCTGTTCCGGCACCCTGCCGGTGGGTGGATCCATCACCCGTGGCCATCTTCATCATCCCGACGCTCTCCATGATGAGGAGGGAGTAGTTCACCCTCAGGGCTAAGGGTATGTACCAGTAGCTATCTGTTTGATCTCTCTCTCTCTCTCTCTCTCTCTCTCTCTCGTGTTCTTGATATGGCACGATCTTGATGTACCGTGAGCTTTGCTATTATAGTTGGATCTTATGATGTTTCTCCCCCTCTACTCTCCTGTAATGGATTGAGTTTTCCCTTTGAAGTTATCTTATCGAATTGAGTCTTTAAGGATTTGAGAACACTTGATGTATGTCTTGCATGTGCTTATCTGTGGTGACAATGGGATATTCACGTGATCTACTTGATGTATGTTTGATGATCAATTTGCGGGTTCAGTGACCTTATGAACTTATGCATAGGGGTTGGCACACATTTTCGTCTTGACTCTCCGGTAGAAACTTTGGGGCACTCTTTGAAGTTCTTTGTGTTGGTTGAATAGATGAATCTGAGATTGTGTGATGCATATCGTATAATCATACCCACGGATACTTGAGGTGACATTGGAGTATCTAGGTGACATTAGGGTTTTGGTTGATTTGTGTCTTCAGGTGTTATTTTACTACGAACTCTAGGGCTGTTTGTGACACTTATAGGAATAGCCCAATGGATTGATCGGAAAGAATAACTTTGAGGTGGTTTCGTACCCTACAATAATCTCTTCGTTTGTTCTCGCTATTAGTGACTTTGGAGTGACTCTTTGTTGCATGTTGAGGGATTGTTATATGATCCAATTATGTTATTATTGTTGAGAGAACTTGCACTAGTGAAAGTATGAACCCTAGGCCTTGTTTCAACGCATTGCAATACCCTTTTTGCTCACTTTTGTCATTAGTTACCTTGCTGTTTTTATAATTTCAGATTATAAAAACCCTATATCTACCATCCATATTGCATTTGTATCACCATCTCTTCGCCGAACTAGTGCACCTATACAATTTACAATTGTATTGGGTGTGTTGGGGACACAAGAGACTCTTTGTTATTTGGTTGCATGGTTGTTTGAGAGAGACCATCTTCATCCTACGCCTCCCACGGATTGATAAATCTTAGGTCATCCAGTTGAGGGAAATTTGCTACTGTCTACAAACCTCTGCACTTGGAGGCCCAACAACGTCTACAAGAAGAAGGTTGTGTAGTAGACATCAGGGTGCTGCGAGTGACACTGGTGGGATTGTTGGTAATGGTTTGACAGGTTTGGGTGCTAAAAATGAAGATGAAGCTTGGTCACAACCCAGGGAGCCTTATGTGGGCATGAGGTTTGACACTTTGGAAGGCGCCAAAGAACACTACAATGCATATTCCTTGCAGATTGGGTTTTCAATCATAACTCCTCAACAGGTCTTCAAAAATCTTCCTCGCTTCCACTACAATTGGTTGTTCATCAAAATCCATCATTTCTTTCACTTCAAACATGGGGAACCATGGCAATTTGCAATCAGTTTCCTACTCCAACATAACAACATCTCTCACAGAGATGCTAACTGCCTCATCAAGTCCCTTTGGCTTCCTATCCTTCTTCTTTTCAATCAAATATCGTAGTGTGCATTCATCTTCGTCATCATTGTCTGGTTTTCCAGCTGCAGCATCCTCGTTCCCGCCATTGTTGCCACCTTCACCACTGGGGGTGCTGTTTCCACCTCCGTTGTTGTGTTCATCATCATCCTCATCACCCTGCCCATCATCATCTCCCTTGTCTTTATCATTGTCTTCACTTTCTTCATCGTCATCATCTTCCTTTTCTTCATCCTCTTCCTCTTCATCCTCCTTATCCTCCGTGTTTTCATCCATTACTAATCCCCTCTCCTCAAAAGTTGCTTCCCCCTCATCGCAATGATTTCCCTCCTCGTTGTCATTGCGTCAAGTATTTTCCACCGCAAAGTAATTAGCAACATCATCGCCTGAGTGGCCATCGCTGTCGCTTGCTACTTGTGAGCCGCGTTGGTGTTTTTCACGAAGAGGAGGGGATGCTGCAGTACAGTAAATTAAGATAAGTATTTACCTTGGTTATGAAACCAAGATTATCAATCCAGTAGTAGAATCACGCAACACCTCGCTAGCGGTGCTTGCAAACCAAATAACAAATCCTTGCACCCAACACGAACAAGGGGTTGCCAATCCGTTGGTGATTAATTGCAAGATTAAATTGTATGATGATAGATAGATAGAACAAGAATACAAAATAAAATAAATAAATAAAATTGCAGCAAGGTATTTTTAGGATTTTCAATATATGATAGAAGTAGACCCGGGGGCCATAGTTTTCACTAGAGGCTTCTCTCTTGAAAAATCCAAAACAAATTCACATCCACTCATTGTGTTGTGGGAGACGAGACACGTGGATTCACGAGTGCCGAGAGATAGGTGGGAGGGGTGGTATGTATTGGCATGTAATTTAGCCATTGAAACTAGCTGTTGGAAGATAGCTATTGGAAAACTAGCCACTAAAAATATAGTTGTTTGAAAAGTAGTTGTTAGCATTATAACCGTTGCAACTACAAACCGTTTGAATTATAATTGTTGAATTGGTAGTTACAAGACGTGCTAAAATAAAGGAGAGAAAATTTAGACAATATGCTGAAAAACTGGTTGTATATAAGAAGAAATCATTTTAGACCATTGCTTATATGGGTATATGCAAAACCAAATATAACATGTTGTTGAGACACTCTTAGAGGTGGGTGGAGGACAAGACATATGTGGACAATTGGAATATTAGGATGGGAGTGCCTAATATAACCATTAGACATTTGTTTTTCATTTTGGTCCAGGTCATCTTTTGTCCATTGACAAATTGACACGTGTATCTATTGCTTTGAGTTGAGTTCAGTACTCCGTTTGTAAGGAAATTTATCTGATTTCATTTGGCTTTCAGGTCGGATCCCACTTGGTCTCAATGTTCAGCTCCACACCACCCTCGACCCTGTTGGGCTTTCCAACCCTTAGCCCACCCTATAGGGTCCTAATGGTAAACCCGATGAGTTCCTGTTAGTGTGGTTCGACATGCAGATCTGGCAACTGTCTTGTTACATGCAAACTAGTATGAATTATAACTCAAGAATGACAAGTATACTGAAACAAGAAATACTCAAAATGAATGAAGACTAGCAACTGATGGTTGTGCACTGATCTTTAGAATAACTCAAAATCATTCTTAGGGGTACTAAGGACTAAAAACTAAAAAATGAGAGTTACCCTTCATTGACTTCCTTATGGTTTCTGGGCTGGACTTACATTGCGTCATTGATCATCCGATGCAGGCATGTCACGTGTTTAAAAAAGCCGACGTTCTTCATCTTTTACAAGGAAGCACATTGGAAGTTACAAAACACTTTTGAAGAAAATTTATGATGTGTTTTTAGGACAGATGTCTTTTCATTTTGTTATGTGCCTGCAAGCATCGTGAACAAATGTGCAAGAAAGAGAGCGAGAAGGAAAAGAAGGATGTTTTTTAGCATGCCAACTTGCCTTGAGATGTGGAGATGCCAAAAATATCACTCTCTTTATGTACATCCTCCAAACAGAAAACCTCACCACAACTAACGTGGGGCAGAGATAACGAGGATTGACATCCATACCGACAGGAGAGGTACATAAATACATGTTGCTCTAGATGGTGTTTTTGTATGTTGCACATAAGTATTTACCAAGATTTCTGGTGTATGCATTCCACATTGCAGTTTGGCCAATCTGACTTGTATCCTTGAGCCTCTTCATGGTGTGGGGGATCCAGTTCTACACATTCTTCAAGCACAGTCAGTCAGACATTGTGTGTGACCCCGCGGGGTGCACATTTTGGAGCAACAGTCCTCACCTGTCTGAATTGTGAGGATGAGAGTCCATGACTTACCTTATCCTCTGTTTTTGTTGACACAACAATAGGATTGGTGGCTTAACAACAAGCAAAGCTTCAACATTTAATAATACAATATATGAACTATAGAAGCTTCATCATCTTTGAAAAAACATTAATGTTCTCACATGGAAACAACAACAGAAGTTATCAAAATAATACAATCCATGTTATGAACAATGCAAATTGGTAGAAGGGTAAAGTTAAAATGAACATATAGGACTGTTAAGTTTAGGAGGTAAGAACATCTAGAAAGAAACACCCAACATAGTACTTCACTGGTTGCGCATCCACACAATTTTATCAACCTATCCAATGAATTGCATGATTAGATTCGTCCATGTGGGATCCTAATAAGGGTTAACAACCATTGGGCCACTTAGATGTCTTGTATTTTTTTAGAATACATATATGATAGAATGATGCGGAGCTACATTTCACGAAAATTACTTCAATAAGGAAAATAAATGTGGACAAGTTTTTCTCCTTGCAAATCTCAAGCACCTAACCGGAAACATATTGTTAGCTTGCCTACTCAGCTAATGCATCAATTTTTTTGGCAAGCTAATTAACCAAGTAGCCCACGTAGATATCATTTCTCTACAGACCATCAAAGTTAAACAATGCATAAGACACTTTCATATTTATAGTTCATACCAACAACACAAATTCCCTATTCCATTATTTTAAGCTTCACACAGGGGACAAAATGGAGACCCACTAAGAGAAAGGAGTATTCTCTAAACTCTAAAAATAAGATGTTCATCAGCTAGTCCTCATGACGGATGCAGTCAAACATAAATAATAACACATATAGTTTAGTTAATTTATCTTGGTAGCTTCGTAAAGTAAGCATCCCAAAGATTAATTGTTATCTACTTAAATTTTGTCTTAGCAAAAGTGAAACTGGAACTACAAGAACAACACTACAGGGCTGGCTATTGTAGATGTTGTAAAGCTTCGGTTCCAGAGTTTTAGCAAAGATATACCAGGGATATATAACATAACTAGAGAGTGGCCACTTTCCTATACGTACAGTAAAGATATACCAGGGATATAATATCATCATTTTCCTTTGTGAATAGGCCACTCTAATGTATTGGTAAATAAAACTATAGTTCAGAGCTCCCCCTATACATGTCTGTGCCAACAGCCCAAAGACCGTATCTTACTACACCAACTACCGTACCATACTCTTTCAAAGACCGTATATGCTTCTATCTCCTTTTCTTGTTGCTTGGTGATACCTTGGCTGAGGGAAACAATTATAACTCAGTGGAAAGCCGACTAAATCTGCAATGTGGGACTAAAGTTCCCAGGTACAACTTACCCGTAGCAACCGACAAACGTCTGCCCCCGCTCCACCGAGAGTCCTGCTTTCCCAGCACTCGCCTCCTGCATGGGGAATGACGACAACGCGTTGATGCACGCCCCCTGCTCCTCCTCCCATATTGACTGCCGGTGGTCGCCTCCTGCCTTCTCATGGACCTCGACTGAAACTGATCCTACACTCGTGGGAGGTCGCGACGAGTCTGGAAAGGAGAAAGGCAGGAATGCGGCGGCGGAGGTTGCATTCCAACGAGGGGTTTGCGGGAGGAGTCGACCTGAGTGAGATCGACACACCTCACTTCAGAAGTGTACTCGCTATGGCCAACTTCTATTTGGCGCCCTCAATGCCAGTTATAAGCTTGCCGACAAACTGGCGCACAACCCTCTCTGTCCTGGGCTCGACCCTTTTAATTTTGTTTCCCCTTTTTATAAAATTTTAAAAATAATGCGCAAGTTAAGATTCAAACTCCAAAACTACTGCTTTATTTCTAACGGCTTGCGCCTACTTCTACTTCTTTCTTTTCTTGTTGTACACATTTCTGTTTCAAGTTCTGCAGGGTTTTTCTCGGTGATTTTTCTTTCGGTTTTTTCATGCACAATTTTCACTTGGTTTTTTATGTTTGCTTCATTTTATTTTTTTCATTTTTTTCATGAGCTTTCTTTTGAATTTCTTCACTTTTTTCTAATTTTGGAACTTTTTTAAAATACATGATACATTTTTTCAATCCGCAAACTTTTTTGCAAATTTGTGAACATTTTCCAAACTCATGAACTTTTTTCAAATCCATGAACGGGGCAAGCAAGCTTGCCTATAGCATATAGAGAGACTGGTTCGGGGATGCGGGCCAGTGGCGCGGCAACGTCGCGGGTGGTGCGGCGGACGCGCATCTCTACGACGACCCGGATGCCGCCGCCATCCCGGCGCGCCTCGACTCCCGCTTCCACGGCGAGAAGGTCGACGCTCATGCGCCCCCACGCCCTCATCTCGCAGGGCCTCTACATCGCTCACCTCTTCCCGCAGGTCCCGCCAGCGTCGCACTCCTCGTCTCATCTCATCTCATGCCGCAGATTCCGGCGACTGAATTGCGTGTGCGTGCTTGCAGCGCAGGCGGTGAAGAACGTGGCGGCATGGTCGATCGAGGTGAACAGGCTCGTCCACCTCTACCTGTTCCACCACGCCGGAAGTAAGCTCAGCCCCCCTTCCTCATCTGCACTCCTCCCTGCCTGTGATAAGAAGGCAAATCCTAACTAGATTCGTCTGCAATTTTTTCCCCTGTGATTAGTCGAGCCAAATCCTAAGTAGATTTGTTTGCATCGTTCTCCTGCGTGTGATTAGTCGAGGCAGATTTGAGCTAAGTGGGAAATTAAAAAACAATCTCTTATGTATCAAAATCAAGTTCTTTGGATGCTTGGACCATGAAATTGCTGTCATTGCAATTTTGATATGTTAAAATATAATCTTCTGATGTTTTGGACACTTGAGTTTCACACTTGTGCACAGTTTTGATTCTAGACATGAGTAATCCTATCGAACAGACATGATGCGTTTTTATTCAGGCAAACTATTTTGTTTGAGGAAGTCTGAAATCTGTATAATGCTTCTATAGTGAAAAACTTCTGTCTGCGTTCAGCTTAGTGCATTGAGTGAAAAACTCGACAAATTTAAATCATGGCCGTGGGTAATCCTAGTCCTACTCTCCTGAACAGACTTGATGCTTTGCACTCGGAGTTTAGAAATTAGAATGTGATGTTGTAATTTAGTTGTCTGAAAAAGTCTGAACCATATGCATTCTTTTTCTAGCGAGGAAACTGCACTTGTCCCCAGTATAGGAGGGAGGCTGATGGCTAACTACTGAGTATTCATTAGGGTGAGATAGTATACCTCATAAGATCTAACCAGTGCACCGTGCTTGCATGTTGTGTGCAATAATATAGGTCGCATATATGACTTTAGTATGATGCTTGATTGTGAACCTTATATATTGCTTGATTATCCTGGTTTTGCTGCTCATGTGTGGCCTGTGTGATCGCCCCAATGCAGGTTTAAATCGGTGAGTTAGTGAAGGTGTATTTCTCCTTCATGCCTTCGACACCGACCCCCTTCCCCCTGGCGTAGTACTGTTTAATCAAGCAGACCTGTTCTGGCCCACAATACCATTTCTCTTTTCCTAAAATCCAGGGTACTTCCATAATTCATCGAAAATTTCCCTCTTTACAATGATACTACTTCTGAAATTTTTTGGAGCCCTTTGCACATGTTGTTTATTGATTGTGTGTTAATTTTGTTTTTTCCAATGAGTAGAAATCATTATCTTCCAAAAGATTCAAGGACGTTCGTGGAGTGACCAAAACCGTTGAAGACTTTGCTGAGCAAGGCAAGCAATCTACTTTGATCATGTTGAACCCATATTTGCATTACACTTAGAATTAATTTTCATGCATAAAGTATTGTTTACTAGTATTGCTATGTTAAGTAAATTAGCTAGGGTTTAGCTATGCCATATGTCCTTGATATTGCCACCCCTTTGACATTCTTATTTTAAGTTAATTAGCTAGGGTTTAGCTATCCTCTATGTGCTTGATATTGACACCTTCCTTTGACATTCTTAATACGCCTCCTTTCTAACCATGTAGTGGTCACAAATAAATGTGGGTCATATGTGCAAGTCTAATAGTAATGCTTAGCCATGCTAGTCGCGTAAATCATAGGACTTGGGAAGAATCTTTATTACTCATAAATGTTTTACAAAAACCCAAGGGTGTCACTAATGCCCATGGGATGATTTTGAAAATAAGGTTTTACAAAATGGAGATGAAGTGGAGATTTAGTTAGGTGATTGTGATCTTGACGAGATAGTCAAAGATGTTCGGTGGATTATGAAAATTTATGTCTAGTAAATGAGCATGCTGGTTATTATATTGGCGGATAAATGGATCTTTAAGAAACATGAAGCAATTTGCATTTAGTTAGGTGATTATGATCTTGAACCAAATTTCATGGTGGATTACGAGATTTTGATGCATTTATTTAGTTCATTGTGATCTTGAGGAGATAGTCAAAGGTGTTCGGTGGATTAATTAATCTTGGACAATTTGGATTTAGTTAGGTGATTGTGATATTAAATCGTATTTCATGGTGGATTATGAGATTTTAGGTGGATTTAGTTACATGATTTAATCTTGAGAAGATAGTCTAAAATGTTTGGTTGATTATGAGAGTTTAGGTATGGTAGATGAGCATGGTGATTATTATATTGGTGGATAAATAGATCTTTGGAACATTTCGGATTTAGTTAAGTGATTGTGATCTTACCAAATTTCACGATGGATTATGAGGTTTTGGTTGGAATTAGTTAGGTGAGTGTGATCTTGACGAGCTAGTAAAAGATGTTTGGTGGATTATGTGAATTTAGGTCTAGTAGGTGAGCATGGTGCTAATTATATCGGTTAAGTAAGTAATTTTTTAGTAAACTTGAGAAAATTTGGATTTAGTTAGGTAATTATGATCTTGAACCAAATTTCATGGGGGACTACGAGATTTTAGATGGATTTAGTCAGTTGATTGTGATCTCGAGGAGATACTAAAAAATATTTGATGGATTAATTAACCTTGAACAATTTGAATTAAGTTAGGCTATTGTGATATTGAACCAGATTTCACGATGATTTATGTGATTTTAGGTGGATTTAGTTAAGTTATTATGATCTTTAGAAGATGGTCAAAGATGTTAGGTGGATCTTAAGATTTTAGGTCTAGTACCTGAGCATGGTGACTATTATATTGGTGGACAAATAGACCTTTAGTTTAGTTTGAAACAATTTGAATTTAGTTAGATGATTGTGATCTTTTAAGCAAATTCATGGTGGATTTTGATGTTTCGGTTAGATTTAGTTAGGTGATTGTGATCCTGATGCGATAATCAAAGATGTTCGATGGATTATGTGAGAGTTTATGTCTAGTAAGTGAGCATGGTGGTTATTATATTGGTGGCTCAATGGATTTTTAATAAATTTGGAGTAATTTGGATTTAGTTAGGTGATTGTGATTTTGAACCAAATTTCATGGTGAATTACGAGATTTTAAATGGATGTAATTAGTTGATTGAGATCTCCGATAGTTCAAGATGTTCGGGATATTAATTAATCTTTTTTAACACGGTATAGACGCAAGCAATACACTTATCCCTATGAACGCACACACGCACACCCTACCTCTATGAGCACCTTCGAGAGACTGAGCCGGCATATCATCTTGAGATTTTACGAAGTCGCCATAGGTGCCCCGTAGTCGACGAGAACAATTTGGAGTTAATTCGGTGATTGTCATACTGAACCAAATTTCTTGGTGATTTACTTGATTTTAAGTGGATTTAGTTAGGTGATTGTGTTTTGAGAATATAGTCAAAATGTTTGATGGATTATGAGATTTTAGTTATGGTAAATGAGCATGGTGATTATTATATTGGTTGATAAACAAATATATAATTTAGTTTGGATCAATTTGGATTTAGGTAGGTGATTGTGATCTTTTAACCAAAATTTACGGTGGATTATGAGGTTTTGGTTGGATTTAGTTAGGTGATTGGGATCTTGACGAGCTAGTAAAAGATGTTCGGTAGATTATGTGAATTTAGGTCTAGTAGGTGAGCATGTTGGTTATTATATTGGTGAATAAATGGATTTTTAGTAAACTTGAAAATTTTGGATTTAGTTAGACGATTGTGATCCTAAACCAAATTTTATGGTGGATTATGAGAATTTTGATGGATTAGTTAGTTGATTGTGGTCTTGAGAAGATAGTCAAATATATTCGGTGTATTAATTAATCTTACACAATTTGGATTCAGTTAGGTGATTGTGATATTGAACTAAATTTCTCTGTGATTTATGAGATTTTAGTTGGATTTAGGTGATTGTGTCTTAAGAAAATAATCAAAAATGTTCGGTGGATTATGAGAATTTAGGTCTAATAACTGACCATGGTGATTATTATATTGGTGGATAAATAGATATTTAATTTAGTTTGAAACAGTTTGGATTTAGTTCGGTGATTGTGATCTTTTAACCTAATTTTACGGTGGATTATATGGTTTTGGTCGGATTTAGTTATGTGATTGTGATTTTGACAAGCTAATGAAAGATGTTCGATGGATTATGTGAATTTAGATCTAGTAGGTGAGCATGTTGATTATTATATTGGTGGATAGAGATGAGGGCCACACAAGTGACTCAAGGCGATGATGCCTCTACTAAAAATAGCTGGTAAACAAGGCAACAAAGGAGAGAATGGGGGTAGTGGTAGCAGATGGACTTTGATCCAGCATCCCACGTGCATGTGCACTCTTTGTTCCCCGCTGTCCGGCTTGGTGTTCTTGTTCTGTTTGCGGATTTTGTGTCATGCACTTGATTAAGCATCCCACGTTCTCCTAATGTGCGCCCTTGGCCTTGACGATAGGTAGCGCCATGTTCTCGGGCGCGTCCCATGGGTAAAATTCAGGTATGCGTCGATTGTCTAAGCTCTTGCTCGCCATTGGTGGTGCTTGAGCATGCGCTCTTGGTGTCGCCTAGCAAGGGAACACGGGATGTGGGATCAAGACAGCACACATAGCAACCCGTGACCAGGCAACGGACGCCCGTCCGGACTTTTTAGGGAGCGGAGGTGGACACAAAGGTGGATGTTGAGCTCCATAATAGTCACAACAGTGTGCTCATTAGTACGAGCAACACGAGCAAGAAGATCCTGGATATAGTCCTCTTAGGAAATAAAGAAGGCATTAGAGGTAGAAGAAACCTCAATCTCAAGGAAGTAGCGACTTCTTTAGTAAACATGGAGCAATTTGGATTTAGTTAGACGATTGTGATCTTGAACAAATTTCATGGTGGATTACGAGATTTTTTTAATGGATTTAGTTGATTGTGATCTTGAGGAGATAGTCAAAGATGTTCGGCGTATTAATTAATCTTGAACAATATGGATTTAGTTATGTGATTGTGATATTGAACCAAATTTCTCTGTGATTTATGAGACTTTAGTTGGATTTAGTTAGGTGATTTTGTCTTGAGATGATAATCAAAGATGTTTTGTGGATCATGAGATTTTAGGTCTAGTAGAGGAGCATGGTGATTATTGTATTGATGGATAAATAGACATTTAAATTAATTTGGAACAATTTGAATTTGGTCAGGTGATTGTGATCTTTTAACCTAATTTTACGATGGATTCTAAGGTTCTGGTTGGATTTAGTCAGGTGATTGTGATTTTGGCGAGGTAGTAAAAGATGTTTGATGAATTATGTGAATTTAGGTCTAGTAGGTGAGCATGTTGATTATTATATTGGTGGATAAATGAAATTTTAATAAATTTCGAACAATTTGGATTTAGTTAGGCGATCGTGACCTTGGAACCAAATTTTATAGTGGATTATGAGATTTTTTTATGGACTAGTTGGTTGATTCTGATCTTGAGAAGATATTCAAAGATGTTTGGATTAATTAATCTTGAATAATTTGGATTTAGTTAGGTGATCATGATACTAAACTGAATTTTATGCTGGATTATGAGATTTTAGGTGGATTTAGTTAGGTGATTGTGTCTTGAGAATATAGTCAAAGATGTTTGCTGGACTATGAGATTTTAGGTTTAGTAGATGAGAATGGTGATTATTATATTGGTGGATAAATAGATCTTTAATTTAGTTTGGAACAATTTTGATTTAGTTAGGTGATTGTTATTTTTCAAACAAATTCGTGGTGGATTTTGAGGTTTTGTTGGATTTAGTTAGGTGATTGTGATCTCGACGAGTTAGTCAAAGATGTTTGGTGAATTATGTTAATTTAGGTCTAGTAAGTGAGCGTGGTGGTTATTATATTTGTGGATAAATGGGCCTTTAGTAAACATGGAGCGATTTGGATGTAGTTGGGCTATTGTGATCTTGAATAAATTTCATAGTGGACTACAAGATTTTCAATATATTTAGTTAGTAGATTGTGATCATGGGAAGATAACAAAGATGTTTGGTGGATTAATTAATCTTAAGGAATTTGGATTTGGTAGATGATTGCGATATTGAACCAAATTTCTCTGTGATTTATGAGATTTTAGTTGGATTTCGTTAGGTGATTGTGTCTTGAGATGATAATCAAAGATGTTTGGTGGATTATGGATTTTAGGTCTAATAACTGAGCATGGCGATTATTATATTGGTGGATGAACAGATATTTAATTTAGTTTGAAACGATTTGGATTTAGTTCGGTGGTTGTGGCCTTTTAACCTAATTTTACGATTTAGTCATAAGGTTTTGGTTGGATTTAGTTAGGTGATTGTGATTTTGACAAGCTAGTAAAAGATGTTCGGTGGATTATGTGAATTTAGGTCTAGTACGTGAGCATCTTGATTATTGTATTGGTGGATAAATAATTTTTTAATAAACTTGGAAAATTTTGGATTCAGTTAGGCGATTGTCATTTTGAACCAAATTTTATGCTGGAGTATGAGATTTTTGATGGATTAGTTAGTTGATTGTGATCTTGAAGAGATAGCCAAAGATGTTCGGTGTATTAATTAATCTTGAACAATTTGGATTTAGTTAGGTGATTGTGATACTGAACCAAATTTCTCTGTGATTTATGAGATTTTAGTTGGATTTAGTTAGGAGATTGTGTCTTGAGAAGATAGTCAAAGATGTTTGGTGGATTATGAGATTTTAGGTCTAATAGATGAGCACGGTGATTATCATATTGGCAGATAAATGAATCTTTAATAAATTTGGAACAATTTGAATTTAGTTAGCCGACTGTGATCTTTAACCAAATTTTATGCTGGATTATGAGACTTAGTTTGGGTGCCCCTCCGCCTCTTCCTCGAGGAGCATGTGCAGTCCGGTGGTGCGGCGGCTCTTGCGGCATGCGGTGGCCTCAGAAGATGGGCGCCGACACCTGCTGCTTGTGCATAATGGTGACTCCACGCATCTCCTGCGCCCCGCAACCCTCTCCTTCCCGGCACAGGAGGAGCAGGAGCAAGGATGCCGAGGCGGTTCAGGTTTGCCTCCACCTCTGCTCTCCTCCCTGCTCTCATTCTTGTCTCCCTTTTTTTCTCGTTCTGCAGCTTCATTCAAGCATATATTTTAAATTGCTAGGTATTCCAGGTAGTTAGCTTATCTATGGACTACACCTACATTTGATGTTAGAATTCTGATACTAATTTATGTTCTTGTTGCATAGATGAATGGTGCTTTAGCTTCAATGACCAGTTTTATTGTTAAATATTTTTCCCATTGGAAGTGTCAAAGAATATACAACTTGGTATGGAGAAGTTTTCTTATGGGGAAATAAAGATTCTTGTATGCAGAACTATTTGGGCTCCCGCAGCTGTATCAGTTGGTTTTAGTTCTCAGATTTTCACTTTGATTTTCTTGGCAAAAAATTGGATGTATGAATCTGAGGTCTGGACCTCAAGTTCACTGCTTTTCTTTTCATCCGCAGTCGCGAGGAAGAGTAGGAAGATCAGGCAGAGAGGGTTTCACATACCTCTTCTACACTGACAAGTCTTTGCTTTTCAGGATTGCCATGGTGAGCTGCTGTTGTAATGCTTTAATTTTATTTTGTTTTGTCACTTTGTTAAACTTTGTTCTCTTATTCTGATGCTATGGTTTGTGATGGCTAGATGAGATTTGTGGTGAAAAGTCTCCTTTATTTTGTTTACCTACAGATCTTGAATGCACGATTGATAATTTTGCTGGATAGGTTAGAAATCTAAATAATAGACATTTTAAAGGATGTAGTTGGTAAACATGGAAAGCCAAGAAAAATATATAGCTTACTCACAGTGTTGTTTGATCCATCGCTCTGCGGCAGGCTCACTGATGGACTTGAAGTATGCCTAATCTTGGACTGCATTTATTGCCTGTTGTTGGTCTGCTTCTTTTATTCTATATTTAGGGGGTTCTAAGCTATTGAATTAGGAAGCATACAGTTTATCCGTTTGAGACCCGCTTCAGTTTGTTGGCTACTGCAGGGAGCTTTGGATGGTGGTCTTGGTATTCCACACAGTGGCAAGAGATTTGCGGGCTTCAAGAAGGATAAGAAGCAGCTGGGCGCTGAGATTCACCGCAAATACATCTATGAAGGTCATGTTGCTGACTACATGAAGGTGAGTTGGATCCATTGCCCTCGTGGTATTATAATGCCATTTCTTCATTCCCTAGGGCTATCATTGTTGTATACATGAATTCTTTCTGGAAGATATATCTGGGCCTGATTCACCCATATAAAGTATCCTAAAGCAGTGTACTTTGTTCTTATTTCTGAAGCAGCTTACTGAATCTTGTTTTAACTTCTGCCCTACCCATATTTCGGTCAATAGCTGATGAGGAACCTAAGAAGTACCAATCTCACTTCAGTGAGTACATCAGGAAGAATATTGCGGCCAATGACATGGAAGCACTGTATAAGAAAGGTTCATGCTGCCATTTGTGCTTATCTTACCAAGGCAAGATCAACTAAGGAACCTCCAAAGACGCACAAGAGTTGGATATATCTTGCTGTTTATTAAAGTCAAACAACTGATAATGAAGTTTATCAATATATAGTAATGGGTATAAATGTTTTCTCATACTCATGTAGTCCGTTCATTCCTAAACTATATGTTCTTCTTTTGTTAAAACCTTGAAATATTAAGATGTTACGGTAAATAAATTCCTTCAGAATCAATAATAGAAAAGTTTTGCTATGCAATAAGATACAGTTGTATGCAAAAAATAATCTTGTCTTATATAGTTATATATCGAAACTATGGATTTTCTATGCACTTCCAGCGATCATTAATGTTCATTGTCTTTGTTCGGATTTTGTTGGGTACCTGCGGCAAGTGGTGTCAGACACGACGGATGCTGCCAGGTCCGCGTCGACATCGTGCTCACGGAGCCTGGCCGCTGCGTTGTGTTCTCCATCTTGCAGTGCATGATGAACTACACGGTAAAGTTCAGCTGAAGTTCCTCTGTTTTCTTCTACTAAGAGCCCTGACGATTTGTACTACTTAGCTGCAAATTTATGCCGTTTGCATCACCATACGGATAGTGGTAAGAATGCAGCAGCAAATCCAATAGTAGGTAATCGTGACAGTATTTCACCACCGGTAATCTTGCTGTCTTTTATGGTTGCAGGTTTGTTCTTCTGGCATTATTCATGGTTCTCATCATAGCCGTACTGAATGATGCAGAGCTTGCTTGGCTACTGACCTGCTGTGTGGGAAGGGCATCCTTTTACCAGAGCTATGGTTTTTATTATGCTCCATTTCCTTCAGGTCTTTTATCGCTCCATCCTTGATTTATCTTAGTCCATTGGGGTTGCTCATGAATTACAGAATTTAGGCTTACAGTAGGATGAAGTTCCTTGAGAATCAATAATAGAAAAGTTTTGGTTAAGAGCAATTTCCAACGCGTCGTCAATTTTGTTTTTCTGATGTTTGGGTCTTGGCCTGTATACTTTGTTTGCCTATATGCTCTGTTTGGAACCTTTTATTCTCCTTTTGTCTTGGTCTGAATTCATGGATAAATTGCCTCCTTTTTTACTTGCTTGGGCTTGGGATTGGGCTTGGAAGAACTTTACCCTGTACTTAGTTACTTGGGTTGTATGACACCTATGCTTTACCTCATTGTGCTTCCAGTTCATTTGCCTTTGTTGGTGGCTGGTGGCAAATATTTAGTTTGAATTATAGTTGATTGTCTTTGGATGTTGCTAATTTTGTATGAGCTGCAGGTGACATGTTCTTTCTATTTTTTATAGAAAATATTTTCTTTCTACTACCTCCAATCCAAAATAAGTGTCGCAGTTTTGAGCCCGGGTTCGTCAAAACTGCCACACTTATTTTGGATCGGAGGGAGTAATATTTAGTTTTATTCCAGTATTAGTGGTGCTTTCACTCTTTTGTCAGATTAACAATTTTCCTTGACCTTTTGTTGCACCTTTGATTGTAATCAGCATCGAATGGTTGTCTGGCTATGCTTTGCATTATTATAGATCGTATATGCTGCTGCTGCTTAATTATACTTCTATCTGATCATGCAATTGTATTCATTTTTAATGTTTACCGGTGATGGAAAAGCGCCGACTGATATGAAGCTAAGAGGAAGAAAAATAAGAGGCAATTGAACATGCTTCCCTCGGTAGAAATAATTTAAAGGCCTAAGTAGGAAACTGGATTAGGTTCATGTTGAGTGTTATTTCTGATTATTACTTATCACAGGAACCAAGTAGAAATCACTTCTCATGGAAATTTATACCTAGGTCTTGTGTGGTGTACACCAACTTCAGTGGCCCAAAATTATATTTTTGATTCAAATTATGGACACCATTACTGAGTGGCCTGATTCACAAGGGGTGCAGTTTCATAGTGAGACGGAGAACATGATGTTTCCGTATAACTACAAAATCTGTACAAGCTATAACGGTGGCCTGCTTTTTGTCATACATAGTTGAATACGCTGCTTGCGTGGTGCAAACTGGAAACTTGTAGGTTACTGGAGCATTCATTCAGTCATAATGATTCACTCATATTCAGTTAGTTTACAAATCCAGAGATCATAGTTTCTGTCTAAAAATTGTACTTCTATTTTTTATTTACAGGGCCTGGTCACAGATGACATTTTTTCTGGGTTGTGGTGAAATACTTTTGTTTTTTGGAAAACATGTGCTCTAACTCAAGTGAGAGTGTAAACAAGTATGGTTC
Source organism: Aegilops umbellulata (assembly GCA_032464435.1). NCBI lineage: Eukaryota > Viridiplantae > Streptophyta > Magnoliopsida > Poales > Poaceae > Aegilops > Aegilops umbellulata. The sequence continues at coordinate 267,268,001 of CP136059.1, read as the reverse complement.
TCGAACATTTTGGCACTCAGTTCAACTCAACTCCAGGCAATAAGTTGCCATTTAGTTTAGTTCAAGTTTAATTTTGGGTGCCATTCAGTTTAGTCAATTCTGGGCAATAATTGTCATTTAGTTCAGCTCAACTCAACTCTAGGCAATAGTTGCCATTTAGTTCAGTTCAAGTTCAGTCTTATGTGCCATTTAGTTAAGTGTTAGGAGCAACAAGTGGAATTCAGTTCAGTTTTGTTCAGCTTTGTTCGTAATTCTGCATATGTTGTTCTGTTCAATTCTGCAAATGCTCAAAGCTTAGCAGAACACTCATTTAGTCATAACGTTCAAGCAAACAGTGGAACATTTTGCCATAAAAATATGCTCAACCCTGCACTTATACAAGTAGCAACTGGAATTCTTATTCAAGCAGAACTACAATATTTTGCTATCTTAATCTTTCTCTCCATATTCACTTAACATGAGTGACTCAGTTGAACGCTTCCTGCACAAACCACAAGACGCGTCGACCCACCGTGGATGTTGGTCGCTGCATGCCTGCGCTGTTCTTTGCTCGGCTGCGTGGAGCGCTTGTGTTGCCAGCCTACAATTGGCGTCGGGACTTTCGTTCGGTTCTGCTCGGCGGCGGTGATTTCCTTCAGTTCCGCTGGGCCCTTCTATCTAGCGGCCCCTAGAAGGGAGCACGGGTGACGCGCTGCAGTCTAGGCTCCACCGCCGCCACCGCCTGTACTCGCCGTCCCGTCTGCTGCTGAAGCTCCCAAACAGCTCACCTCGTGGCAGCAAGGTACGCCTTCAACTCATTCCTCCCCTATCTCTTCCCCCAAAGTAACCTTTTGCCGTTAGTTGCTCCCGGCAACAAGGAAGCTTGAGCAGGTAACATCGCGCCCACCTCATTCAGATTTGATTTTTGCAGTAGTACAAAATTCATACCTGCCGCATCACCAATATGAGTACTCCAGGAAAATGTGAGTGGGAATCAGATTATGTGCTTCTAAAGTTAATGTCATGTAGATAAAGTTTGTCCTTTGTAGAATCACATGCAAATTTAGTACATTGATCTCCAATGGGAGATGCACAAGCTTCTCATTCCAAATCAGCATTATTTTGAGTTATTACAAGGTTAGGAATCAGATTATGTACTGATAATCATTTTATTTCAAGCTAAATTGTAATTGTTAGATGGTCATGTCTATTAATTTCCTATAGACAACCCTTCTTGAGTTTCCTATGGATTTATTACTGTATCAAAATGGTCAAGCATTCAAGCTAGCAACAGCAAAAATTTGTCCCAACTATTAAGCTACAAGATTTAGCAATGCATGCTATATGTAGCAATTTGGCCCCAAAAACCTGAACACCATACCACAGAAATTAGAAGACTTAGCAAAGCATGCATTCATGTGACCAAGCATCATGTTGCAGTTACAATACACATAGATTGAGTAATCTATCCTTGCTTTTTCAGGAATCAGTCAAAATATGCAAGTATGTGCACCCAGTTTGTTCAAGCCCCTTGCTCAGAAGTTGGTCTGGAGATGCAAGAATACAGGTAAACTGCATATAACTGCATTTTTACGCAGAACTGAAATTTCACAGAAACTACACTAAACTGCATTGAGATTATTGAAAAATGTTAATTAAATTTTAAATGGATAACTTTGTGATAATCTACACCATATCTTTATGGACTAGGACCAATCAAAACAACATGCAGGAATTGTTCATCCTCATGGAACCAAAAAACCATCCATCCACTGTCACTGCAAGTCAACACTGTACTGAGCTTTCCTGTCCATACACTTCCGAAACAGAATGCCAGATTGTTAAATAATGACCAAGATAATGATATTTAGAAACAAATTACCTCACCCTCACCTATTTCTGACTTGTTTTTTGCTGCTGAACTATTGCTGTCGGCTGTCGGAGTGCCTTTGCTGCTTTGGGTTCTTGCTTAACTTCCGCCTGCTGTGGATGTCGCTTTGTGCTTGGGTCTTTCCTTGTTGCTGCTGGTGTCGCCGTCTTATTGCTGGCCAGGGGCATGATATCTGGGGCAGCAGCCAATCCTCCACGGGTGAAGTGAGGATTTATGTTTGTTACAATTTCCAATATTAACATAGTATGTATTTGCATGTTGCAAAGGTCTCGGTATGAGGAGATTTAGATTCATTCAACTCAACCATTGACGGGCAGGGAGACAACAAAGGGGGCAGTATAATTGCATACAATTATTATTTTTCTCTTTATTAGATGGCATATTGTTATTTGTTTTATATATACTCTTTTGAAGAAAGAAAAACGTATTACCATGTATCCGTGTTCCTTAGTTCTCAATCATCCTAAGTTTTAGCAGATTAATTAATCATTTACTTTTCTCAATTTTATTGTTTTGGAAATTTTGTTCCTCTACCATTTATCAAGTACGGTTTGCGAGAGGTGGTTGCTTCATATGTTCTAGATTAGCCTTGGCAGTTTAGAATCTGGTATTGAACGTGTTACGATGTATTATCACAATGTAATATGCTTTTGGTATTTAAATGAGAGCTAGCATCCCATGTAGATGTAGTATCTGTTTTGTATTGTTTTGCCGGCATCTATATGTAATACAAAAGGTACTTCTCATTCAGTATATAAACGATCTGGTGTAGTTCTCATCGCATGGCATTTGAATTGCCCAATGCTTGGTCGTGAGAGATGATATCTACCTCAGAAAGGAGAAAGGGTCACTGCTGGTCAAATGTTTTGTGCCTAGGACTGGTATGAACTTCTCTTCCACAACTAGACAATTGTCCAGTCTATGTCAATTGTCTGAATGTTAACTCGAGGTAAGAGTAAGTGCTACGACAATTCCCAGTACACATTTATAAGCAGTATTTCGGTTAAAAAAGAGTGAGATGGATAGCTCATTGTAGCATTCAAGGCGTGTTTTTCAGACTTGACACAGTAGCAGTTTGACATTTTTCAGACTTGGACACCGTAGCAGTTTAAGCGGCGCAGCAAGGCGCGCGTATGCTTCTAGTATCCATTGAAGCTATCTGATAAATGGAGACCGTAGCCAAAACTGAGGTTAGGGGCCTCAATTGATGTGACATGAAGAAACTTGGGGCTGGAAAACTTGGAGCAAAGCATGCATTCATGTGACCAAGCATCATATTGCAGTTACAATACACATACATTGAGTAATCTATCCTTGCTTTTTCAGGAGTCAGTCAAAATATGCAAGTATGTGCACCACCCAGTTTGTTCAAGCCCCTTGCTCAGAAGTTGGTCTGGAGATGCAAGAATACAGGTAAACTGCATATATAACTGCATTTTTACGCAGAACTGGAATTTCACAGAAACTACACTAAACTGCATTGAGATTATTGAAAAATGTTAATTAAATGTTAAATGGATAACTTTGTGATAATCTACACCATATCTTTATGGACTAGGACCAATCAAAACAACATGCGGGAATTGTTCATCCTCATGGAACCAGAAAACCATCCATTCACTTTCACTGCGAGTCAACACTGTACTGAGCTTTCCCTGTCCATACACTTCTGAAACAGAATGCCAGATTGTTAAATAATGACCAAGATAATGATATTTAGAAACAAATTACCTCACCCTCACCTCTTTCTGATTCGTTTTTTGCTGCTGAACTATTGCTGTCGGCTGTCGGAGTGCCTTTGCTGCTTTGAGTTCTTGCTTAACTTCCGCCTGCTGTGGATGCCGCTTTGTGCTTGGGTCTTTCCTTGTTGCTGCTGGTGTCGCCGTCTTATTGCTGGCCAGGGGCATGATATCTTGGGCAGCAGCCAATCCTCCACGGCTGAAGTGAAGATTTATGTTTGTTACAATTTCCAATATTAGCATAGTATGTATTTGCATGTTGCAAAGATCTCGGTATGAGGAGATTTAGATTCATTCAACTCAACCAGTGACAGGCAGGGAGACAACAAAGGGGACCATTATTATTTTTCTCTTTATTAGATGGCATATTGTTATTTTGAGATTTAGATTCATTCAACTCAACCAGTGACAGGCAGGGAGACAACAAAGGGGGCCATTATTATTTTTCTCTTCATTAGATGGCATATTGTTATTTGTTTTATATATACTTAAAGTCCCCGTATGTCTGCTTTTGAAAAAAAATCGTATTACCATGTATCCGTGTTTCTTAGTTCTTAATCATCCTAAGTTTTAGCAGATTAATTAATCATTTGCTTTTCTCAATTTTATTGTTTTGGAAATTTTGTTCCTCTACCATTTATCAAGTACGTTTTGCGAGAAGTGGTTGCTATTCATATGTTCTAGATTAGCCTTGGCAGTTCAGAATCTGGTATTGAACGTGTTACAATGTATTATCATAATGTAATATGTTTTGGTGTTTACTTGAGAGCTAGCATCCCATGTAGTATCTGTTTTGCATTGTTTTATCGGCATCTATATGTAATACAAAAGGTAGTTCTCATTCAAGTATTTAAACGATCTGGTGTCGTTCTATTGCATGGCATTTGAATTGCCCAATGCTTGGTTGTGAGAGATGATATCTATCTCGGAAAGGAGAAAGGGTCACTGCTGGTCAAATGCTTTGTGCCTAGGACTGACATGAACTTTTCTTCCACAACTAGACAATTATCCAATCTATTTCAATTGTCTGAATGTTAGCTCGAGGTAAGAGCAAATGCTACGACAATTCCCAGTACACATTTATAAGCAGTATTTCGGTTACAAAAGAGTGAGATGGATAGCTCATGGTAGCATTCAAGGCGTATTTTCCAGACTTGACACAGTAGCAGTTTATTAATATTTTTCAGACTTAGACACCGTAGCAGTTTAAGCGAGGCGCGCGTATGCTTCTAGTATCCATTGGAGCTATCTGATAAACGGAGGCCGTAGCCAAAACTGAGGTTAGGGACCTCAATTGCTGTGACATGAAGAAACTTAGAGCTGGAAAATGTGTCTGTAAAGAATCAACTCGAGATGGCAAACACTAGCAGCCGGAAACATTTTAAGGAGAGGGGCCAACAACATAGATTCAGACCGATGTCTCTGTGCTTATGTAACTACTACTGGTACATCGAAATGACATGTCGTCACTCGCTCCCTCCCTCAGATGATACAGCAGATCAGATGGGTCCTGGAAATACACCTTCCTCCCTCTGCCTGTTCCACTCCACAACCTGCAGAGCAAATCACATTCCCTCCCTCTTAACAACCGACGACGATGGCCACCCGAGGCAGAAGAAGCAGCATGGTCGGCGGCGAGTCGGACACGCTGCCGGGCTCGTGCGGCGGCCTCGGCGCCTGCTCCCCTCGGGCTGGCGCGCATCTTGTCGTGCGGGTTCACTACGGTGCTCGCCATGGTGGATCGATGCTCTGAACGGCGATCGTCGCTCCGGATAGTGGTGACCGCTTGGGTGATGGTTGCTTTTGTACGCGCGTTGAGCGGTGGCAGCGCCAAAGAGAGAAAACTAGCCGTGACAGGTGTTTGTTCCGGGCAGAGGCACGTGTCACGGTGTACATACCCACGATCACGATCGATGCTACGACACAACACCAGGTTCCAGATAGACGTGGATCCAGGTTACACGACACCAAGGTTCCACCGTTCCAGACATCATGTACAATTTCATCGGAGAGCTCACCATACCTCCGAATTTGCTCAGCTAATCTGCAATACATCACGCCATAAAATCCACAACCTAGAACTAAGATGCTTTTGTCAAATGCAGTGCCATCCTTCACAATATCATTCATGGAATTCCTGATGCCAGTGTGAGATGCAGCTGCTGTCGTGCTCACCCTGCTTTCCCTTCCAAGTTATGACAAAACACAAAACAATATCTGAGTGTGCCACAAACTCACAATGTCATACTCCCTCCGTTCCATAGTGCAAACTAAAACCACGACAAGAACTATGGAACGAGGGGAGTATTTATTTACAAAAATCAACTCTACGTTTCAAACACATAGCAAGAAGCCAGGTGGTTTGAGACACAAGCATGACAAGGTATGGCTAGACATTTATTCATGGCTAGAGCAGAGCACGCATCCTCAGCAATTTATTCATGGCTAGATGCTCAAGCATGAGAAGGTACTATATTCAGATCACTAAAATGGCAGATAAATTTTAGTAAAGCTTGCAAATAGAATTTTTCAGCACCTTAAAACAAGTATGGTCCCACTAGCACATCTGAATAAGTGTATTCTAGATTCCAATAACAAGTGACAAGGGTCAAGATCACCAAGCATGGTTTTAAGACATTTTAAAATTAACACAAGCTGAAACTGCAACACATGGATCAACTGAAACTCTGAAATTATGCATATGCCAATGCAAACGTCATTTTTTATGCCACAAAGCCCACTGCAAATGTCCTCTACGATTGTCCTAAGTCAAACTTCTTTTAAATTTGACAAGTCTACAGAAAAATATACCAGCATTCACAATGCCAAATTAGTTTCATTACGTTCATCGTAAATATATTTTCATACTATATATATTCATATTGTGGACATTAGTAACTTCTCTATAAACTTGGTCGAACTTGGGACAAACCTAGTACTTCGAATAGGAGTATTTTGGAACAGAGGGAGTGCTCCATATGAGTTTTCTAAGACTACCCAGACAACTGCTCACTAAAATTCAACATGTTTCATGGGGCGTCTGGGGACGAGATGAAGCCAACAGAGTGGCGAGAGGGTGAGGCGGGAAGGGGCTGCGTGGGTTTCAGGGTTTCCAGCTGGGAGTCTCACGGTGTGAAAGGACTATAGTTGAAAATAGGATATGCATTAAAAATGCCATCATTTCTTCATTGAAGATAAAAAACTTACAGATATATTGGCGAGGATGCCTTTTGTTTAACAGGCAACAGTGGGTGTGCAATTTCTAAAATCAGAAGTATATGACCACATGAAGGATCATCAGTCCAAGCACACAAAAACCTACGATCTGATCTTCACAAAATATATTTGCTATTCTACATCATAAACAAACAACAAATTATGTTATCCAGCACAATTTCTTTGGTTCCAGCAGTACGCACTGATTGTACAGGACTAGTACAGAAATGGCCAAATGGGTCAATTGCTCATACGCCAAGACTCAATCAGATGGAACTTCCAATTCTCTCTGAAAATTCATTACTCTTACAAGATATTACCCTCATGTACATTGTAACACATATTTTATCAACGTGGCAATCAACAAAAGCAGAACACAGAGCAGAGCACGATCAACTATCTTAACTGCTCTCATATGACTACATATAAACACTTAACTCTAGCTGTACTCTCTCAAAAAAAATTCAATCCATAGAAACGAATGACTATAAGTAATGGACTATATTTCTACCATAGCCATTGATCTAGGGCTGTTATTCAACAGGCTTCAGCACGTACGCACACTCATAATCATTGTTTACAACTCAGAAGTTGAGCCAAACAAAAGCACTTTCTATCCATTCTTGAATGAAGTGTATGATAAAATTATAATGAGACCTAACACAATCGGAACGTTTTACTGACATGGTAGCTCGGTCATTTCAAGTCTCATTTTAATATAGCTTACTTAAAAAGTGATACATAGCTCGAGAACTGAATACTGAAGTGCATAACAAAAAAAGAAAATAAGAAAGTTGGCACCTCTTGAGACTAATGTTGAACGAACCACATAAATCTCCACAATGAAGATCAAGATTGAGCATTTGCCCTCTGCAAAAATGATAGAAAATGAATCTGAAGCAATTAACTGGCTGTACGAAAAATGAACTCAGTTTGTTTAACCTGCAAATAACACTTCAAAAGCAGTTGATGTTCGGGCATGACAGTTGCATTATGGCACCCACAGTACAATAAGATACATAGGTCCAGTTCTGAATCATCACAGAAATATCCGAATATACTTAGGTTACAGAAATAGAAAGGCTGGTTTGCAAACAGGAAAAGATAATGGTTCAATTGTTATGATGTTTGTACCTCATAAGTACTAAATCTCGACACAGTAGAAGGTAGCCCTGAATTGTACACAAGAAGGATCTCCGCCTCTTCTGCGGCAGATTGCTTCAGTGAGATGCATAGACGGTGTCATTTCTTCTTGGAGGTCTATCGGGAACCGATCCTGGCTTAAACTTTGACGCCTCATGCCTAGCAAGTTCTGGAGGGACGGGACTATTGCTCTGAGTAAGCATCTGTTTCAGATCGAAGAAAATATCAGTGTTATCCAGAGTCAAGAATGAAGTTGCAAGTCCCTTCTTTCCTGCACGCCCTGTTCTTCCGATGCGATGTGTGTATGTATCAACTGAACTAGGCATCTCATAGTTAATAACATGAGCGACATCAGGAATATCAATACCACGCCCTGCAACATCAGTCGCCACAAGAACATTGAACCTGCGGTTCCTAAATCCATCAAGACTGATCTCCCTCTGATCTTGTGACTTCCCTCCATGCAGTGCTGTGACGCGGAAACCTGCCTTGTCTAGATCCTTAGCACGGTTATCTGCTGACTTCTTTGTGTTGCAGAATACAATGGCTGTCTTGTCCCCAAGATCCGTGAGTATCTTCTGGAGTCGTGACATCTTCTCTGACTCCTTCACCATGATCACATTTTGGGTTATCAGATCTGTGGCCTTGCCAGCTGTACCAATTGTGACAACAACTGGGTTCCGGAGGTACTTCCTAGCAAGGCGCTCAACAGCAGGTGGCATGGTGGCACTGAACATATAAGTTGTCCTGTAAATCCTCTTCTCATCCAGTTCCTCTTCCTCATTCTCAGGTTTCAGGTTACTTGACGGCATGGCATCAAGGACACCAACAACCTGTGGCTCAAATCCCATATCAATCATCCTATCAGCCTCGTCAAGTACAACATAGTTGCACTGGTTGAGCACAGCATACCTTCTCTCCAGACAATCAAGAAGCCGACCAGGGGTTGCAATTACAACTTCACAGCCCTGCCTGATCTTGAAACCTTGCTCCTCAATCGACTGACCACCAACAATCGAAACAACTTTAATGCCTAGATAGGTTGCAAACTTCACCGTCTCTTCCTCAATCTGTTGAGCAAGCTCACGAGTAGGTGCCATGACAACAGCATAAGGACCCTCAGCCTCATTGTCCTCGCTTATAGGCGGCAGGCGAGTAATGTATGACAGCATAGGAAGCACAAAAGCTGCAGTCTTGCCTGAACCAGTCTCAGCAATACCAATGACATCACGCTGCTGGAGACCAAGCGGAATGGCGGCCATCTGGATCGGTGAAGGTTTCTTGTACCCAACCTTCTCAATAGCACGAAGCAGCTCGGTCCCAAGCTTGCTCTCGGGCCAGTTGCGCATCGGCCGGGGTATGCGAGATCCCTTGTAGGAGATATTGAAGTCCTCACGGAAAATACGCCAGTCCCGCTCGGTCATCTCCTCGATGCCCTTCTCAGACCAGTGCCTGTCCACCCGCATGTCAAAGGCATCATACATCTCCGCGGCAGCAGCCTTCTTCTTATCAGCCACATCATCCTCGGGCCGGTCCTCCACGCCGAACTTGCGGCGCTGCTCAGCGCGGGTCTCCTTCTCAAACACGGCGGCCGCCTTCTTCTGCTCGCGCCGGTCGATGCCGGCGAGGAAGCCGCGGCCGTAGAGCAGGCGGGCCTCGTGCGGCGCCTGGTAGAGCATGTTCATGTCGCGGCTGGTGTCCTCGGTGTTCTCCCAGTCGAAGGAGAAGCGGAACTTCTCCGAGGGCTTGATGACCCGCTTCTTGGGCTTCTTGGACCCCAGGTACTGCTCCTTGATGGCCTCCAGCTCCTTCTCCCGCTCCCGCTCCGCCATCTTCTCCAGCCGGTCCTTCTCCCGGTCCTTGTCCCGCTCCCCGCGCTCCCTGTCCCGGTGCTCCCTGTCCCGGTCCCGGTCGCGGTCGCGGTCACGGTCCCGGTCCCGGCGGGAAGGCTCGTCGCGGTCGCGGTCGCGATCCCGATCTCGGTCCCGGCGGGAGTCGTCGTCGCGGCGGCGGTCGCGGTCCCGGTCCCGGTCGCGGTCCCTGTCCCCCCTGTCCCGGTCGGAGGGGTCGCGGTGGGACGAGGAGGAGGAGTCTCGGGGGGCGCCGGACGGGGGAGGCGGCGGAGGGGGCCGCGGGAGCGACTGGAGGATGTCAAGCGCGGAGCGGCGCTGGTCGGCGACGGCCGCCTGGCGGCGCTCGAGCGCGAGGCGCTGGCGCTCCTCCTTGGAGAGGAACACCGGCTTCGCCTCCATGGCGTCGAAGGAGCGCTTCATGGCGGCGGCGGCGGCGGCGGCGGCGGCAGAGCGAGGAGATGCCGTGCCGATGCGTGCGGGGGGGAGGAGGGTTTGCGGACAGGTGGGGAAAAAAAGATCAGGTTGCATACGAGACCGACTGTTCCTCCAAAGAGGAACCGACCTGGGGCTTGGGCCGTAAGAGGAATTCGGGCCGGGCCGCATTAGATCGGAATCAGCCTGGAGCGTAGTGTTATTGGGCCGGCCCAATAATGACGTACTTTGCCATTTTTATTTTTTTTCTCTATCCGAAAGAGGCTTCGGATTTATTATTGATCAAACTAGTGGTACATACGCCTGGAAATAGATCAAAGTTCTGGGGGTCATGTTGTTCTTTGTCCTGAACCGGTCGATGGCATGCCGCTGAAGATGTCTCACCCTTGCCGAAGCCACCCAGTCGTTGCTGAGTTTGAGAAGGAAGTAGTTTTTATTTCTATTTGTTTTGTTAATTTATTGTGTTGTGTTTTTAATATTCTATTTGTACTTTAAAAGTTTTTTAGTTCATCTTTCCATTCATTTTACAACTATTTTTCGTGGTGAGTACATGAAGATCTTTTCTAATATACACAAAAAAAATATTTGCGGGATATACACAAACATTTTATTATTGAACTCGTGAGCATTTTATTTTTAAATGCATGCATATTTATTCTAAAATGTATTGCCGTATTACTCTTCAAGATACACACATAAAAACTATTGATAGTAATGAACATCATTTTTTGAAATATATGAACATATCTACATATACTAATCCCAAAAATAGTTTTACATATGGAACAAATTTGGTTTGTGATTTATTCGTGACCATTTTTAATACATGAACAATTAAAAAAATAGTAGGCGGGACTTTTGTTCTTGGCCTATGAAAATGGTTTTTAATATTTTTATTTAACGCGGTCTTAAATATATTTTTTTGCTTAAAAATGTAGTTAAATGTTTAGTTTTTGAAAATGCATGTGTTAATGGGCCACTAACCCACTTAAGTCACTCTCAAGGAGAGGTGGGCTCCCTCCTGCCTAGGATTTTAGATGTCCTTTTCACATCTGTAATCTACAACTATTAAAATTCAAATTAAAATATCTCTACTACTCATGGAAGAGGCATATTAAATTTATAACTAAAATATGCCTATTGTTGCCGGCACGCCGACTACTCAACACCCGCTTGTGCCCAACTAGCTCATAGGCTCCACCACCACCATCCGATAAGCATATGGTGTCACACAAGCTGAATGTTATCCACTCGCACCCACGCCAGGTAAGACCAAGAAGTAGCTGGTCGGGTTCATTGTGTACTATATCTGGCCATGGGCCGGGCCGGGCCTGAAAAATCCCACGATAGAAAACTGAGGCCCAGGCCCTACCATCGGGCCTACTTTTCAAGCCCAAGCCCCGCCCATCTGGTAAAAAGCCCTAAAAAGCCCTTAGGGCTTAGGGCCGTGGGCCGGGCCTCTTCCTTAAAATGCCAATATGCTAAGCCCAAGCCCGTCCAGGCCCTGCTGGTGGGCTCAAAACTCAGGCCCAAGCCTGGCCCACAGGCAAGCCCATTGGTCCTAGGCCCTGGATTTTAGGGCCGGGCCTGGGTGGGCCGACAGGGCCGGGCCTGAGATGGCCAGGACTATTGTGTACCAAGATGTCATCTACTATGTTGGCGGTGGACAATCGGTTGCCGCTCCCACCCCCTTTGTCGACTCGAAGGCCACCTTTGACATGAACTTGTTAAGATCGCAAGGAAACAATGCTTTAGGAAAAAAGTAAAGGATTGAAAGAATATGAAGAGGCTTGCTAGATTTATAAGAGAGATGGTGTACTCCAAAATTCAATCATGGCACCTAACTAGGTTGGCTAGGCACACTATGTGTTAGTGGGCCACTAACCCATTTAACTCACTCTCAAGGAGAGGCAGGCTTCCTCTCATTTAGGGTTTTAGATGTCCTTTTCCCATGTGTAATCTGCAACTATTAAATTCGGATTAAAATATGCGTACTACGCATGATACAGGCATATTAAATTTATAACTAAAATATGCCTATTGTTGTAGGCACGCGGACTACTCAACACCCGCTCGTACCCAGCAAGCCCTAGAACTGGCTCACATGCTCCACCGCCAGCATCCGATGTCACACAAGCCTAGTGTTATCCACTCGCGCCCACGCCAGGTAAGACCGAGACATAGCTGGTCGAGTCATGGCGTCATCTACTATGTTGGCGGTGGGCAATCAATCGCTGCTCCCATCCACTTTGCCGGCTTTGTGGCCACCTTTGACATGAACTTGCTAAGATCATGGGGAAGCAATGCTTTAGGAAAAAGAAGAGGATTGAAAGAATATGAAGATGTTGGCTAGACTTATAACGAGAGATGGTGTACTCAACTATTAATTTTGGAATATGAACATGCTAGCTAGATTATAGTGTGTGTTAATGGGCCACTAACCCATTTAACTCGCTCTCAAGGAGAGAGCGGGCTTTCTCCCGCCTAGGATTTTAGATGCCCTTTTCATATGTGTAATCTACAACTATTAAATTTGGAATCAAAATGTGCCTACTGCTCATGGTAGAGGTATGTTATATTTATAACTAAAATATGCCTACTATTGCACGTATGTCGACTACTCTACACTGGCTCATGCCCGGCAAGCCCTGGAACTGGCTCACAGGCTCCATTGTCACCATTCGATGAGCCTATGATGTGTCACAAGCCAAGTAAGACCGAGACGTAGCAGGTCATCTCCTTGTGTACACGACACAGTCTGCTACATTGGCCGTGGGAAATCGGCCACCACTCCCGTCCCCTTTGCCGGCTTCGAGGCCACCTTTGACATGAACTTGTTAAGATCGCGTGGAAGCAATGCTTTAGAAAACAAGAGGATTGAAAGAACATGAAGAGGATGGCTAGACTTATAATGAGAGATGGTGTACTCCAAAATTCAAACCCTGGCACCATCATTGCAAAACTTGGAATGGCGCCTTCTCTCCAAGTCGTGGTTCCATCTTGGTAAAACTTCAAAATAGAATGTTGGTTTTCTATTTGTAGGATAAACAAGTCCAGGAAAGGTCTAACCCTACTCGATATGCTATGCATGAGCCATGCAAGTGCGGAAAGCACACGCACGCGAGGGAGGGACCCGTGCAAGAGAGGCGGGATATTAATTGTTGTGATATTTTACTAATTAATGCCAAGTGATTCTAGCACGCTAATGGGGCAAATTTGAAATATGAAAACCACCCCCCTTGTGCCCTGGTCTTACCAAAATGGCCCTCCGGAGTAATAATCCCGCGGGAAATGGGGTACTAGATAATTGGGATATTTCTAGAAGGAACTTCCACAAAGCATACACTATCCATTTGACATTATTACTCATATCAGTCTAGTCTTAAATCAAACTTTATTAACTTTGGCCAAATTTATCAAAAATATAACAACATTCACAACACCAAATCAATATCTTAGACCCATGATGGAAGATATTTGCACAATATATTTATTTGGTGACTTAACAAACAGAACAACAACGGTTTACAAAGAAAAAAACAGTTTTACAGTGCTACAAAAAATTGTACAAGCTCTATAACATAAAACTATTGTGTTTGGTTAGAGCTACCAGCCCTAGGTACCAATGACACCGCGACAGGAAGAATGTCTGTGAATCCATCTCCCCTACACTCATCTTTGGCTCTTGGGTGTTCTCCTTATTGACGTCGAATAGATGGGAACCTCCGATTTCCATGGGTCTTTTTTATTTCTTTTTCTTCTCCTTCTAAAAGCAAAATGTATAGTATTCCTTTGCATTGGCTGGGTTTTCGTCTGTCTTTTTTCCTCATGGTCTTCATTCTATTTTATTTACATAGCGATGCGTTTTATCAGATCGACTTGCCAGGACTACATCATAAATTGTGACACTAAGGCCCTGTTTGGTTCAGCTTTTATCGACGGATTCCGCTGCCGTGCAGCAGAATCTGAACCAAAGGGCGAACCCAGCAGAATCCGATTCCAGAAATCCGCTGCCAAAATCTGAACCAAAAGCGGAAGCAGCCCAGGACGTGCTTTCCAAAATCTGATTCCGCTGCGGGCCAAAATATGAAAAGGTTGTATCAGCTGGTTTGCCAAATGACCTACATCTTTTTCACATCAGATTTTCCACAACTGTTTTTTCCACAGCTGCTTTTAGAAATCCACAGCCGAACCAAGCAGGGCCTAATGCTAAGTTGGACACAAACAAGGTTTTCTCTATTTTCTTCTCAACGAATGATATCGTTACTTAAACGTCAATCCAACACATGGATTAGACAATCTACATTCTACTCGCATTGTTGTTGTTGTCGTCATGGGCAATCAAGACACAGTAGTGAAGATATAGCTAGGGGTGACACTGACAGGTTGAAAGACAAAGAGTCCAACACGACCCATCGGCTCATGGGCTTGATGGTAGCATGTTGTTCCAAGAAACTTCCACAAAACATACATAGTAAATCACAGTGGCAAATTAAAAAATCAAAAATACTTCAATAAAGTACTCCCTTCGACAAATAATATATTAGTGTAGTGCGAAAAAACGTCTTATATTATGGGACGGAGGGAGTAGTTCGTAAGGAGTAACATATTTTTACAGAAGGCAAACTTTTATGTTAGGTAAACGTTTTTCGGCGCGGTGCGCCGGCCAAACGATTCGGCCGGTCGCTCGTGAGCCACGCGGTGAGCCCCCATCGTACGCCTCGCGCATCACCCTGGCCCAGCTTATCTTCTCCCTCTTTCTTCTTCCTTCCGATCCCCTCCTCTCTCAGCCTAGCGCGCCGCTGGCCCTCGTCTTCCTCCTTCGGATCCCGCCGCCGGCTAGCCCCAATCTCATGCAGGTTACCTCCAACCTCAGCGCCCTTGCCCACTTCTCGGATGCCGCGCCCCCTCCCCCCTTCCCCCTGATGCAAGTTCCTCCCGCCCCAGCGAGCCCGAGTTGGAAGCCGCCATGGATATGCCATCCGCGAGCAGCTACACACATGCTGGAACCACCCACCGGAGATGCTACAAACTCGGCGGAGCCTACACCAATGTTGCAACCGATGACCCAAAAAACTGCAACCGATTGATTCAAAAGCTTCAACCGGTCGTATATAAAGCTTCAGCTGGACACCACGACTAAAAAAAGCTATAATCGTTCATACGGAAGCTTCAATCGTTTTTTGCAGAAGTTTCAACAAACCACCCATACAAACTGAAAAAGCTACAACCGTTCATGTGAAAGCTTCAAACTATATTTGGAAAAGCTTCAACCGACGAAATAGATAAGTTTCATGCGAACACTACGAAAGAAAAAAAGCTACAACCGTCGAATTGGAAAGCTTCAACCGCGAATTGAAAAGCTTCAACCCGCTTTATACAAAGCTTCAACCAACTGTATAGAAAGCTTCACCCCCACGAGTACACAACGAAAAAGTTGCAATTGTTGACATGAAAAGTTTCAACCCTATTTATGAAAAGCTTCAATCAGAGACCGCGACAAAAAGCTCGAATCGGCAACTCACCATTGATGCAACTGACTACTGCGGTGGCTTCCCGGCGGAGCTGCAACAGCGGCGAACTCCAGGGACCGGCAGGGTCAATTTTTGTTGCTGGGTCCATTTTTTTTGCTGCATAAGAGGGGGCGGGCCATGGGGCTCCTGTGCTCCAACCGGCGAGGGCGAGCGGCGAACGGCGACGGGGATGACGACGAGGTAGACACCCATGGCTGGGTGTGGGGTGCCCCGCGGCGCTTGTCGTGGCTCGATCTGACACGGAAGATAGACGACGATGCGGAAGGGCTCGATCTGGCAGTTGGGAGGCAATGCATCGGACGGCATGGGCTCGACCGGCCTAACTGTTGAGCCGGCGCACCGGCGCATATGACTGCCCTTTTTGTTAGTGCAAGATATCCCGCATGCATGCAAATGCTATACACCACACCTACCCACACGCTAGGCTCTAGCAGTAGTACCGTTTACATCCTCGACACGCCAAACAGTACCGTGCGCTGTGGTTGATCTGGACTATCGAACCGACGGTTTTATCTTGTCATTCGTCCCAGAGCGCCTCTGCATGCGTCCCTGCCGTCAGACTCCGTGCGTGACAGCCTAAACTGTTGCAAGCGTGCAACAGTGTTCGTTGGCGCAGTCACGCTCAAACTTCACCTCCACCACCTCACCCCGTGTCGTACTGCCGGGAACAAACCGAACCAATAACCCAGCTCTACTCCACGTCTTCACGTACAGTGGGAGGCAGGGACGAGCTGTGGCCTGTTCCATCAGCCCCATGCTTGAGCCCAAAGCAAGCGTCCCCCTCGCATCAGCTCGACCGGTCTTCGGGTCGGCCGATGCGACCTAGCTCGCGAACCGCACTGCTCGACCCTTCGCAACCAAAGGCTTCATTCAGCATGGAGAGCGGCTACGGCGGCACGTCGACGGCTTGTTCTGACGGGATAGTGGTCGTTCCGTGCTCCAAAGACCTCGGTGTATTTTTTTTTATTACATTTGAGTTGGTTTGCATTTCCAATGAACATTTCTAAGAAATCTGAGTATTTCCAAAAAAAAAAACTAGAGCAACACGCACATGACGTGGCATGCCTGCTTACACGTGGGCCCTTTGATCGACAGGGACAACGGTACGAGCGGTGACACTGACACACCCAGCAGCCTCGGACACTAGCTGGCTGTACGCTAGTGCAGTGCACTAGCAACGAAACACCATCCGATGATTGCGGTGGCAAACAAGGCGCGCGTCCGATGGATCCAAGGGGCGAAGAGGCTCCTCTTGTCCGGTGCCCAGCCCGCAGCAGTACCACCGGAAAAGAAGATACGACGCACTGCAAGACCGTGAAACTATTTCACATGGCTGATCTTTTTTGTATGACGTCCGACACGAAGGCGTCACACTATATTGTACAACGCCTCACAGATACGCGCTACACGCAACGCCTCACAGATAGCCGCATGTTCTAAACGGGGTATGCGAGACCCTTTTAGGAGATATTGAAGTCCTCACAGAAAATACGCCAATCCCGCTCGGTCATCTCCTCGATGCCCTTATCAGACCAGTGCTTGTCCACCCGCATGTCGAAGGCATCATACATCTCTGCGGCGGCGGCCTTCTTCTTATCAGCCACATCATCCTCGGGCCGGTCCTCCACGCCAAACTTGCGGCGCTGCTCAACGCGGGTCTCCTTCTCAAACACGGCGACCGCCTTCTTCTGCTCGCGCCGGTCGATGCCGGCGAGGAAGCCGCGGCCGTAGAGCAGGCGGGCCTCGTGCGGCGCCTGGTAGAACATGTTCATGTCGCGGCTGGTGTCCTCGGTGTTCTCCCAGTCGAAGGAGAAGCGGAACTTCTCCGAGGGCTTGATGACCCGCTTCTTGGGCTTCTTGGACCCCAGGTACTGCTCCTTGATGGCCTCCAGCTCCTTCTCCCGCTCCCGCTCCGCCATCTTCTCCAGCCGGTCCTTCTCCCGGTCCTTGTCCCGCTCCCCGCGCTCCCTGTCCCGGTGCTCCCTGTCCCGGTCCCGGCGGGAAGGCTCGTCGCGGTCGCGGTCGCAATCCCGATCTCGGTCCCGGCGGGAGTCGTCGTCGCGGCGGCGGTCCCGGTCCCGGTCGCGGTCGCAGTCCCCCTGTCCCGGTCGGAGGGGTCGCGGTGGGATGAGGAGGAGTCTCGGGGGGTGCCGGACGGGGGAGGCGGGGGAGGGGGCCGGGGAACGACTGGAGGATGTCGAGCGCGGAGCGGCGCTGGTCGGCGGCGCTCGAGCGCGAGGCGCTGGCGCTCCTCCTTGGAGAGGAATACCGGCTTCGCCTCCATGGCGTCGAAGAAGCGCTTCATGGCGGCGGCGGCGGCGTGAGGAGAAGCCGTGCCGATGCGTGCGGGGGAGGAAGGTTTGCGAACAGGTGGGGAAAAAAAGATCAGGCTGCCTACGAGACCGACTGTTCCTCCAAAGAGAAACCGGGAGCAACTAGTTAACGAGCGCTCCTTCGGGAGCCTCGCAACGATCAGCGCCACTTGGCGCGCTCTCATCCATTCGCCACGTATCGCGTTCTGGACGCTTCCTTCGGATTTTGTTTTTTTATTTTTCCGCACGCGTTTTCGGTTTTTTAAACGTTTTTTTTTCGGGTTTTTCGACGTTTTGGTTTTCCTCCGGTCTTTCTTAGTTTTTCGATAAAAAAATTTCAAAAAAAAAATATTTTTTGTGTGAAAAAACGCGTTTCCTTTTTTTCCTTTCGCGAAAGTCACGGTTTTTTTCCCGCGAGAGGCACGGTTGTGCTTTCTTGAGAGTCACGGCCGTGCCTTTCGGAAATAAAAAAAAATGCGTTTTCTGTTTTTTTCCTTTCACGAGAGTCACGGTTTTGCTTCCGCGAGAGGCACGGTTGTGCTTTTGCGAGAGTCACGGCCGTGCCTCTCGGAAAGGGAAAAACAAAACGCGTTTTCTGTTTTTTTTTCTTTTGTGAGAGTCACGGTTTTGCTTCCGCGAGAGGCACGGTTGTGCTTACGTGAAAGTTACAGCCGTGCCTCTCGGAAAGGGAAAAAATACGCGTTTTCTGTTTTTTTGCGAGAGTCACGGTTTTGCTTCGCGAGAGGCACGGTTGTGCTTTCGCGAGAGTCACGGTTGTGCCTCTCGGAAACGAAAAAAAACGCGTTTTCTGTTTTTTTTTCTTCCACGAGAGTCACGGTTTTGCTTTCACGAGAGGCACGGTTGTGATTTCGCGAGAGGCATGGGCGTGCCTCTTTCGGAAAGGGAAAAAACCGTGCTCCCGGTTGCTTTTTTGCCCGGTTTTTTTCGTGAAAAAAAATTTCGTCAAAACCTATCAACATGGGATCTAGTTTTGAAGATCTCGACACGAGGAATTCAATGGTGAAAACGGTTCGAGATTTGGACGCACGGTTTAAGAGATAAAACGTTTTTAATAAACGAATCTACGAAAAAAGGGAAAATTCCCAGGTTGCGACAAGTGGCGCGCTGCATGTGTGCCACTTGTCGTGATCTGAGAAAGTGGGGTGTTCTTTGCAACGAGTATTTCTTAATTAGTGATTTCGAGAGAAACCGACCTGGAGCTTGGGCCGTAAGAAGAATCCAGGCCGGGCCGCATTAGATCGGAATCAGCCTGGAGCTTAGTGTTATTGGGCCGGCCCAATAACTAGGTACTTTGCCATTTTTCTTTTCTTTTTTCTCTATCCGAAAGAGGCTTCGGATTTATGGATCAAACTAGTGGTACATACGCCTGGAAATATATCAAAGTCCTGGGGGTTATGTTCTTTGTCCTGGCACGCCGCTGAAGATGTCTCATCCTTGCCGAAGACACCCAGTCGTTGTTGAGTGTGAGAAGGAAGTAGTTTTTATTTCTATTTGTTTTGTTAATTTATTGTGTTGTGTTTTTAATATTCTATTTGTACTTTAAAATTTTTTTAGTTCATCTTTCCATTCATTTTACAACTGTTTTTCATGGTGAGTACATGAAGATCTTTTCTAATATACACAAATAATTTTGTTAGGGATATACACAAACATTTTATTATTGAAGTTGTGAGCATTTTATTTTTGAATGCATGCATATTTATTTTGAAATGTGTTACCGTATTACTCTTCAAGATACACACATAAAAACTATTGAAAGTAATGAACATCATTTTTTGAAGGGAAATGATTATAATCAATCGGCCGATCTGGCGCGAGGCATCTGCCACCTCGCATGGCCTGCTTGACCACGCATGTCTCTTTCCCTCATTCTTTTTTGCAACAACAATGTTGTTTCAAAATGATGGCAACGAACGATGACTACACAAGTGTGCGACGTGGCCAGAGATGTGTTGTAACTTTTGCAACATGTGTCTTGTTGCAGAAAATTAGATACGGCAAAGATGTTGCTGTAATTTTTGTAATAAGGGTCTTGTTGCAGTAAATTAGAGAAGAAAAGATTACACAACATGGGTCTTGTTGCAGGAAATTAGAGAAAAAGAAGTTTTGCAACAAGATCTCTGTTGCAGAAAATTACACAAGAGAAGATTTTTGCAAAAGGAATGGACACGTGTCCATGACTCCTCAAATTTTTCTGAAACAGCATCAATGTTGCAGAACTTTCTCCCGTAACATAAGCTATGCTGCAAAAAAGTAAATACAATTTTTTTTCAACAAACCTCACTTGTAAAAAATATATGCAACAAGACCTTAGTTGCAAAAAAAAATCTTCGACACATATCGTGTTTCAAAAAGTTAAATAGCGGCCCTAATGTTTTGCAACAAGCATCCTGTTGCGGGACGTGTTCTGCAACACTGCTCTTGTTGCGAAAGGGAGGTAGTGCTCGTGGGTGGGTAAGATCGGATGGACATCCTCGCGTCCATCCAACGGCCAGTGAGGCGGCAGATGTTTTTTAATCATCCGCCGGCGGATGCGTAGTGTGGCCCTTTTTTGAAATATACGAACATATCCACATATACTAGTCCCAACAAATAGTTTTACGTATGGCACAAATTTGGTTTGTGATTTATTCATGAACATTTTAAATACATGAACAATGGAAAAATTTAATAGTTGGTGGGAATTTTTTCTTGGCCTATGAAAATTGTTTTTAATATTTTTGTTTAATGTGGTCTTGAATATATATTTTTGTTCTTAAAAATGTAGATAAATTTTAGTTTTTGAAAATGTATGTGTTAATGGGCCACTAACCCCATTTTGTCACTCTCAAGGAGAGGCGGGCTTCCTCCTACCTAGGATTTTATATGTCCTTTTCACATGTGTAATCTACAACTATTATATTTCGAATTAAAATATGTCTACTACTCATGATAGAGGCATATTAACTGCCTGTTCAGAAGCTCTCCAGGCTCGTAATTCCGGTCCGCGCGAGAAGCTCGGTTCGAGCAGCTCCCTGCAATTGTGTTGTCGCTCCCTCCGCTCCAGGAGCTGCAGTTGGGGAGCGGAGAGGATCCGAACAGGGCCTAAATTTATAACTAAAATATGCCTATTGTTGCACGCACGCCGACTACTCAACACCCGCTTGTGCCCAACAAGCCCTAGAACTGACTCATAGGCTCCACCGCCACCATCTGATAAGCATATGACGTCACACAAGCCGAATGCTATCCACTCGCGGTCATGCCAGGTAAGACCGAGAAGTAGCTGGTCAGGTTCATTGTGTACCACAATGTCATCTACTATGTTGGTGGTGGACAATCGGTCGCCGCTCCCACCCCCTTTGTCGGTTGCAAGGCCACCTTCGACATGAACTTGTTAAGATCGTAGGGAAGCAACACTTTAGGAAAAAGGAAAAAGATCCTGGCACCAAACTATTAAATTTGGAATATGAAGAGGCTAGCCGGGTACACTATGTGTTAATGGACCACTAACCCACTTAACTCACTCTCAAGGAGAAGCGGGCTTCCTCCCACCTAGGGTTTTAGATGTCCTTTTCACATGTTTAATCTACAACTATTAAGTTTGGATTAAAATATGCCTACTGCGCATGATAGAGGCATGTTAAATTTATAACTAAAATATGCCTACTATTGCAGGCACGCCGACTACTCAACATCAGCTCGTGCCTAGCAAGCCCTAGAACTAGCTCAGATGCTCGACCGCCACCATCTGATGTCACACAAGCCGAGTGTGATCCACTCATGCCTACACCAGGTATGACCGAGACGTAGCTGGTCGAATCCATTGTGTACCACGACGTCATATACTATGTTGGCAGTGGGCAATCAGTCTGGCGCTCCCATCACCTTTGTCGGCTTCGTGGCCACCTTTGACATGAACTTGTTAATTAAGATCATGTGGAAGCAAGGCTTTATGAAAAAGAAGAGGATTGAAAGAATAGGAAAATGCTGGCTAGACTTGTAGCAAGAGATGGTGTACTCAACTACTCTCTCTGTACCGTAATATATGTCGCTGGAGTAGCCGAAGTTATTAAATTTGGAATATGAACAGGCTAGCTAGACTACAGTGTGCGTTAATGGGCCACTAACCCATTTAACTCACTCTCAAGGAGAGGCGGGCTTCCTCCTGCCTACGGTTTTAGAGGTCCTTTACAGATGTGTAATCTACAACTATTAAATTTGAAATTAAAATATGTCTATTGCTCATGATAGAGGCATATTAAATTTGTAACTAAAATATGCCTACGGTCGCACACACGCCGACTACTCTACACTGGCTCATGCCCAACAAGCCCTAGAACTGGCTCACAGGCTCCGCCGCCACCATCCAATGAGCCTATGATGTCACACAAGCCAAAGACTGAGACGTAGCTGGTCGGCTCCATTGTGTAGACGACATCGTCTACTACATCGGCAGTGGACAATCGGCCACCACTCCCATCCCCTTTGCCGGCTCCGAGGCCGCCTTTGACATGAACTTGTGAAGATCGCCAGGAAGCAATGCTTTAGGAAAAGAAGAGGATTGAAAGAATATAAAGAGGCTGGCTAGACTTATAACGAGAGATGGTACACTCCAAAATTCAAACCCTGGCACTATCTTTGCAAAACTCGGGAATGGCGCCTTCTCTCCAAATCGTGGTTCCATCTTGGTAAAACTTCAAAAAAAGAGTGTTGGTTTTCTATTTGTAGGATAAACAAGTCCAAGAAAGGACTAACCCTACTCGATATGCCATGCATGGGCCATGCAAGTGCGGCAAGCGTGCGCACGCGAGGGAGGGACGCGTGCAAGAAAGGCGGGATATTAATTGTTGGGGTATTTTACTAATTAATGCCAAGTGATTCTAGCGCGTAATGGGGCAAATTTGAAATAGGAAAATCACCCCCTTTTGTGCCCTGATCTTACCAAAATGGCCCTCCGGACTAATAATCAAGCGTGAAAGGGGGTACTAGAGAATTGGGATATTTCTAGAAGGAACTTCCACAAAGCATACACTCTCCATTTGACATTATTACTCATATCAGACTAGTCTTAAATCAAACTTTATCAACTTTGGCCAAAATTATCAAAAATGTAACAACATTCACAACACCAAATCAATATCTTAGACCCATGATGGAAGATATTTGCACAATATATTTATTTGGTGACTTAACAAACAGAACAACAACAGTTTACAAAGAAAAAAGCAGTTTCACAATGCCACAAAATTTTTTACATACTCTATAACATAAAACTATTGTGTTTGGTTAGAGCTACCAGCCCTAGGTACCAAAGACACCGCGATAGGAAGCACGTCTGTGAATCCATCTCCCCTACGCTCATCTTTGGCTCTTCGTTGTTCTCCTTGTTGACGTCAAATAGATGGAACCTCCGATTTCCATGGGTCTTTTTGATTTCTTTTTCTTCTCCTTCTAAAAGCAAAATGTATAGTATTCCTTTGCATTGGCGGGGTTTTCGTCTGTTTTTTTTCCTCATGGTCTTCATTCTGTTTTATTTACATGGTGATGAGTTTTATCAGATCGACTCGCCAGGACTACACCATAAACTGTGTCACTAATGCTAAGTTGGACACAAACAAGGTTCCTCTATTTTCTTCTCAACGAATGATATTGTTACTTAAACGTGAATCCAACACATGGATGAGACAATCTACATTCCACTCACATTGTTGTTGTTGTTGTCGTCATGGGCAATCAAGACGCAGTAGTGAAGATATAGCTAGGGGTGATATTGACAGGTTGAAAGACAAAAAGACCAACACGACCCGTCGGCTCATGGACTTGATGGTAGCATGTTGTTCCAAGAAACTTCCACAAAACATACAACATAGTAAATCACGGTGGCAAATTAAAAAAAATCAAGAGTACTTCAGTAACGTACTCCCTTCGACAAATAATATATCAGTGTAGTGCGAAAAAACGTTTTATACTATGGAACGGAAGGAGCAGATTGTAGGGAGTATCATATTTTTACATAAGGCAGACTTTTTTGTTGGTGCAAGATATCCCGCATCCATGAAAATGCTATACACCACACCTACTCACGGAGCGCCTCTGCATGCGTCCCTGCCGTCAGGCGTGCAACAGTGTTCGTTCGCGCAGTCATCTCCACCGCCTCACCTCGTGTCGTCCCGCCGGGAACAAACCGAACCAATCAACCAGCTCTACTCCACGTCGTACAGTAGTAGGAGGCAGGAACGAGCCGTGGCCTGTTCCATCAGCCCCATACTAGAACCCAAAGCACGATCGGTCTTCGGATCTGCCGATGCGACCCTTGGCAATCGAAGGCTTCAGCATGGAGAGCGGCGACAACGTCACGTCGGCGGCTTGTTCTAACGAGGGTGGTGACCGTTCCGTGCCCCAAAGACCTCGGTGTATTTTTTTTTATTACATTTGAGTTGATTTGCACTTCCAATGAACATTTCTAAGAGATCCGAGTATTTCAAAAAAAAAAAATACAGCAACACGCACACGCCTGCTTACACGTGGGCCCTCGATCGACAGGGACAACGGTACGTGCGGTGACACTGACACACCCAGCATCCTCCGACACTAGCTGGCTGTACGCTAGTGCAGTGCACTAGCAACGAAACACCATCCGATGATTGCGGTGGCAAACAAGGCGCGCGTCCGATGGATCCAAGGGGCGAAGAGGCTCCTCTTGTCCGGTGCCCAGCCCGCAGCAGTACCACCGGAAAAGAAGATACGACGCACTGCACAGAACAGAACAGAAGGTTCATGCATGCATGCACTGCAGAGTTGCATTGCATCAGAACATGGTAGGGCAGCCCGGTCCGGTCCGGTCCACCCCAACCAACAGATTGTTCGGTGAGCAGAGCCGCGTCCATGATGATGATTCTGGACAGCTAAAACCAATCATCGAACGGAAGCCCGTCGCTTTCGGGCCATAACTGAGCGCTCGCATCCATCCATGATACATCCCATGGATCTCATCATCAAAAGGTTAAAGGGAAGCTCTAGTAGCAGACTAGATAGTACCCAAACCCAAAATCAAAGGAGAAAAGTGAAAGGGAAGCCCATGGCAATGCTTCTTCCTCATCGCATAATCATGCCAAGCACTCACATTGCAAAAGCCATTACATATGATAGAACTATGGGATTTATACAGGGAAAAAGCCCACTGAGGCCAGCCAAAATTTTAAAACGTTCTCTATTTTTTTGTATCCTATACCTGGCAATCAGAGCTGGCGGTGGCCTGTTTCACGTTAATTAATTCATGGACCCCGAAAGCTCTCTCGCAAAGCCATGATTTCTGCCACGAAACACACCTCATGGGGGGTGGGCGGCTCACCAACCGTCTCTCCTCAAGCAAAAGTTCGGAACACAAACCCCACAAAGATGCAAATTAAACGACACAACGTGTGGGGGAAGCGGTCCACCAAAAAAACCTTACAAGGCAGGGTTGCGGCATGATCCGCCGTCCGAATTCCGATGGCGATGCCGAACCGATTGCGCCGTGCCAGGAGGAGCTCCTTCCCCTCCTGAGACAGAGCCCAGCTTCCCAGCTTCTGGCCTGACTATGCTAGCTAGCTAGTCGGCAAACTTCTCTCTTTTCTCGCTGATCTTGGTGCCGGTGGTGGTGTGCAAACTTTCTTTTTCTGATTGTTGGTGTCTTCATCTTGATGCGTTGTCGCTGGCGAACACGATTGCGGGGCTCAGCGCTTATCTGTAAGCAGCAAGAAATCAGGCCAGAATGTGGTCGTGTTAGGCGGGAAAGTTTGGCAAAAATTTAAGCATTGTATACAAAGAGAATGTGGAGTGCATAGCTTCCTTTCGGAAAGTGTTAGTATTCTATCTATCCATTGAGCATGGAATTAATGAACTTGCAAAAGCTGCACTAAACTAATTCCCCTATGGTCTAAACAAAGAAACAATGATTGTACCATACTCCATATGCAATAGAATATTCAGCAAATCATAGACAAAAGCGCGCCTTTTTTCTTTTACCTTCAATCCATGTAAGGATGCACGTAGCGGGGCGAGACTTCTCCAGAGTTGTTCCTTGCACGCTGCTCGACCCTTCTGAGGTCCCGGAGATGCTGCAAGATCTCCTGAAGAAGAACAAAACCTTTGCCTCCTTTGTTCAAGGACCTCACGCACTGCTTTATGAACTCCTTGTCCGCCTCGAGAGCTTGCAAGCGCTCATGGACTTGACCGATTTCACTGGCAATCGCAAGCTTATCTTGCTCCTTGGCAAGTTCCAGCACGGCTTCTGCTGAAGGGTCTGCCTCGGTACCTTGCTTTGCTAGAAGGCCATTCCCATTCCTCATGGTAGTATCATCAAACAGAGGGAGGAGCTTCTTTCCTCCATAGCTCACGCCTTTTCTACTATCAGGAAGTTTGAAGCTGATGTCCTCATCAGAGAAACCATTTGAGGCACCGTTTGAATGGTTATCTTCTGTGAAATGCTTCTCCATCTTCAAGTTATCGGATTCTTCATCTTCGAGGTCGAAAAGCCTCTCCTCCAGCACCTTCAGCTGTTCCAATATGGAGAGCCTCTCTTCCTCACAATCAGCTAGCGAGCCATCAAGCGTAACAATATGACTAGCAGTTTCATGTAAAACAACATCAGTGGGACTACTGCCATTGCTTCCATTCAGACCATGGGCAGACTCATCGCCTTCATAGAAACTTTGGGAAAGGTCATCACTGTCCTCAGCACTTGATGAAGCTGAGGATGATCCATTCTGGTCATCAGCCTTGTGCCTGGACATTTTCCTCCTCTCCTTCGCCTCATAGAGATGAATCTTGTGGCGATACAATTCGAGCTCTCTCTCCATATCTTGCCTCTCCTTATCTCTTTTTACAACCAGATCATTCAGCCTCTGCAGTGCTTCTTGATCATACTCCGACTGCTCTTCCATAAGCCGCTGGTACTGCATCGCCTCCATCTGCATTGCAGCTTTCTGTTCTTGCAAGCGGTTTATCATTGCCATGGTCTCATCAGCAGCTATAGCTGCTGCACTCCTCTCGTTTTCAAGCTCTGCGTATAGTGTACTCAATGACTTGTGGGCAGCTCCCAAAGCAGACTTGAGTTGATCAACACTCACCAGTTCAACACTTTCCAGATCAGTAAACATATTAGCCACACTTGAATCAACAGACCTGGTATCAGCAGTCACTGCTTTAGGGTCTGGTAATTCCTGTAAATAACTGATATCTTCAATATGAGTTGGTGTATCAGAGACTCTCTTATCTTCAACATCATTGCAGTCAGAAGACGATTTATCTGAACTTATTGAATGCCCATCAGAAAGTTGGTGCAAGCTTGGTAGAAGATCCTCAGTTGGATCAACTTCAATATCATCTGTTCAAAATAATAAGAATTGTTTAAAAAGTAGCCAATCATACTAACAAGTCAATCAAAATGCAGCAAACAGCTTGAAAAAAAAAACTCTTAGTATTAACATTTTACCTTGGTCTGCTGTGGTGTTGACACTGGGAGACTCAAGAACACCTGCTGCCATAAAAGTGGATAAATGCTTCAGCTCAGGCTGTTCAACATGGTTTTCAGTGTTCTCACTTGAAATCTCAGTAACTTGTTCCCAAGAATCAAGTGCAGTAGAGTCCAATTCTTGTTTCAACTCAGCCAGTGATATTTTCTCCTCTTCACATTCTTCATCGACGTGCCCCCTGGGACGTATCAAATCCAATTCCTGACTCAGCTCAGCTCGTTGAACCTGGTTCTCCACAGTGTTCTCGTTCCAAACCTCTGAGTCATGTGACCCACCTTCCATTGACATAGCGTCACATTCATTCTTTATCCCATCTTGTTGAACCAGCACCTCTTCAGTATTGCCATCAGATTTGTCAACAACAAATCCATGCTCAATGGCATCAGATGGCATGGAAAACAATTCGTGTTCTACAGTGCCCTGTTCAACTTGCTTATCCTCTGATGGCATCTCTTTCAAACAATTATTCATCTGATGAGGAGCTGCGTGTAAAATTTAAAATCAATATGGTTTTCTTATCAACGTTAAATAAGCAGAACTATCAGCACGGAACAACTTAAAGGACTGTAGATGACAAGAAATCGCTTCTATTTAGTTAAGACGTCCATTTTGTGCTATCAAGGACACTGCCAGTTTTTCTTTAGTTTCATTAAAGGTTCATCATTACAGATGCTAAAATCTAGCATATCTCATGGAATTGATCAGCTAAAAGCCTAAAATAAGAAGTCTGTGTAGGAACACTTAAAGACCATCTCCAGAATAGTCACACAACAATTTGCAAGAAATAATACTGTCTATTGTACTTTGCTAACATGACTTATATATACTCCCTCCGTTCCAAATTACTCGTCGCTAAAATGGATGTATCTAGAACTAAAATACATCTAGATACATCCATACGTGCGACAAGTAATTCGGAACGGAGGGAGTAACAAACAGGTATACGGTAGATAAACATGCAGTGGAGCAACTGAAATGATAGGTAATTACTATAGCGAGAGCATGTATAAATTGGATAAAAAAGGACATAAGGTTATTCTTCCAGTTATTCTTGCAATTAGCAAGATCATGTGTATAAGAGGTCCATTTCATGCTATCAAGGACACTTCCAATTATTCATTAGTTTCATTAAAGGTTCATCAATACAGATGCTAAAATCTAGCATATCACATGGGATGGATCAGCTAAAATAAGAAGTCCTGGTCGGAACACTTAAAGATCATCTCAAGAACAGTCACAAAACAATTTGCAAGAAATAATACTGTCTATTCTACTTTACTGAAATGACTGGCATAACAAAAACAGATATGCAGTGGACATGTTTGGTACAGTAAATAAATATGCAGCCATAGCGTGGATAGATTGGATACAAAGAATGGAGTAATAAGTTTATCAAAGGAAGAAAATTGACTTACAGTGCTGAACATCAGAGGCCACCACAAATTTCTCCTCGTTGGCATCAACCTTCCTCTCCGGCAAATGATCATCTGATTCCTTCTCTTCACCACTGGGCTCAGATGACAACTCGAGCACACCGACGGCCAAGGAGTCGATGGATTCAAGCGGCACCGGCCGCTCGACGCTGCCGGCAATGCCAGCGCGGTGAGCTGAAATGGCAGCGATGGAATCATCCTCCACCAATGGCTTCTCGTCGAAGAGCTCGATCACAGGGCCGTCCTCGGACACAAAGACCACGTCTCCGTGGCCGTCCTGGTCGCAGCCGCGGCCCGGGTCGTGAGCCCCGGCCGACGGCGTGGGGAGCAGGAAGGGCGGCGAGTAGAAGCCGCTCTCGAGCGCGACGCCGCAGCAGGCGCAGGCGAGGTCCCGCTCGCCGAGCTCGCTCCGCCTCATCCACGACAGCAGCGCCTTCCCGGACGCGGCCCCGCAGTCCTCGCACATGTCGGCGGCGTCGGCGAGGCGGCGGTGCGCGCGGCAGTAGCCGAGGCGCGACACCTCGGCGGCGTGCCCGTCGCAGAGCACGCGGCGCAGGGGCTCGGCCCCGGCGCCGCGGCGGTGGGGCGGGGCGAAAAGGCTGTCGACGGCGAGGCGGGAGCAGAGCGCGCAGGGCGGCGGCAGGCCGAAGAAGGCGGCGAAGCGGGCGATGAGGTGGGAGAAGACGCCGTTGGCGAGGAGCAGCGCGATGAGGATCCACTCGAGGAGCGCGCAGGCCAGCAGCCGCGCGACCCGGCCGCTCCTCCGGCACACGCCCGACGCCACGGCCGCCTCCGAGGCCATCGAATCTCCCCGGCCCTGTCTCCCGGCGACCGGAGGGAATGCAACCGATCGATAGATATACACGCCCGCCCCGCCGCCAGAACTCGCCGTGGAATCGAAGAAAGCGCAGAAAAATTCCTCTTTGACTGGAAAAAGTATCGGGAAACAGGGGCAATGCGATTTCTGGTGGAACGACCAACCAACCAACCAACCGAACCACTCTCACGAAGAGGAGGAGGAAGAATGAGGAGCCGGTTTCATGGAAGAAAAGAACAAGAACGGAAAAAACAAAAGGGAACAACTCTCCAGCAGATTGCGACGGGGACGGGAATCCGGGCGGCGAGCGAGGGTGGCCAAGAACGAACGCCGGGATGGAATCTGCCGACACGGAGGATGGCGACAGGATTGCGAGCGCCGGTTTTCAGAGGAAGAGGGAGGAGGGGTCTAGGAGGAGGAGGGGGAGGAGGGCGAAGGGGAGAGGAGTTTGGTGGAGAGGACGGACCGGAGGCGGAGGAGACGAGCGAAATATCGAGAGGGAGAATAAAAAGGAAGGAGGAAAGGTGCCTGGCTGGGGTCCGTCAGTGGTGGCGATGCTGGGCTGGGCTGGCCGCTGGTAAATCCTCGCCATTAAAGGCGTATAATGGCCGTAATTAATCAGTAATTCAGTATAGCAACGAGCGGGGGTGAACGTTGGGGAGGGAGCTCCTCCTCCGCTGGCGACGGCGCCGTCCCTCCCTCTCCCTCTGACCGCGTCGAAGATAGTACGTAGTAGATTTCCGTGTAGATTTCCCGTCTCCGTTTGTGGCAAGTAGTAGCAGTGGTGGTAGATTCTCGTGGCTTTTCTCCGGAGGCGTCCCGGTCGGACGGCGAGATGGATGCCGCTGCTGGCCGTCAGTCGCGTCGGGCGCACGGCTCGCTCGTTTTCAGGCCCGCGACGGACGGCACCGGGGAGAAAATGGCACGGCACGGAGTACTACTACTCGTACTAGTAGTAGTAGTTTATCCCGTAACCCGAAGACGACCGGATCAGAGACATGTACTGCTGCGCTGCGATGTGGAAGGGAAGGGAAGGGAAGGGAAGGGAACAACGTGGTGGCACCTCTGGGATTCTTCCTGGCGTCTTTGACCTGCACTGGGTCTGGGTACTGCTACTACTAGTTTTAAGCCAGCTGAGGCTCAAAGTGTTTTCTTTTTTCTCTTATTCTTTTCTTGTCCTGGATGCCAACGCCACTTGTTGGAGTGTGGACAAGTGAGGGTCGCCCCATCAACCGCTCTAGTACAAGGGAGGGACGATTTAACATTTGAGGAAACTCCAACCGTGTGTATGTGCATGTCTGCCCAAACCTTGAGGTCCTCTTTGATTGGTAGAACTCTCAAAACCCTGGAATAGAAAAAGGAAACGCAAGAATAGAGTGTCATCTCCTCGTGTGTCCTATACAGATACGAAACTATAGGAATTTGGATGCAAGAGTGTTTGATAGCACAGAAAAAACAACAGAATTCTATCGAGAAGTTTGAATGGATGCTCTTTTTTTTCCCTTCTAGCATGTAGTATGAATGAATCCTATAGAAAATATCCTAAGGGTTTTAGTCCCACAAATCAAACGACCATCATAGGAAAATATTCCTAACGATCCAAATCCTCCAGAATCTTTTGAAATTCCTTTGAATTGAAGGAGCCCTAATAGTGGACCTACGAGCTTGTTCGGAACACTGGGATTTTTTAGACAAGCCATTTGACTTTTATAGATTATTAGAAGCAAAAATGCTACACGAGATCAAAGAAGAAAAAAAGACCACAAAAGATTATACCTCATACAAACCCCAAAGGTCTTGAATACCTACATGAGTCGCCCGCCAAAAGAGGTGAAGAACTGAACCATTGACGCATTGTGGTTATGCTTGCACGGCAGGTCATCAAAACCATGCATCATTGCCAAAAATGTGAGGGAGAAGACAATGGTGATTACCCCAGGACAAAGTAGGCGAAACCAAAACACCACTAGCTCCTTGATATCGGCATGAAGGGTCGAAGGCCAGCCCAAGGTGGGGATCAAGCCGGTAGATGTTCATTCCAAATGACGTGGCCTCCACCGCCGAGCCTCCTGCTATATACCAAGCAAAGATCTAGCGCTTTGTGCTTCTTATCATCGAATAGGCCGTTAGAGATGGCGGGAACCAGGGGAAACGATGACGGAGGACCTTGGTGGCTAGGATTTTGTCAATTGCGATAGTTGGTGCATGGAGCGCGGGAATTTACGTCGCGTGGAATTGATGCATTTATTGTTTTTATCAAAACAAGCGATTTGCCTAATTCATCAACTAAAAGAAAGAGCGGGAAATATTCAAAGCCTCCCTCCTCCCAATGCCAATGGAGCGCGGGAATATATGTGTCACTTGGAATTAATGTGTCGTGTTATCTTTACCAAGACTAGCGGCTTGCTTATTTAATCGACTAAAACCAAAGAGCTGGAAATATCAAAAGCACCCCTCCCCTCACCCAACCTCGCCCGCTCACACGCACACACACTCATATGGAGCGCGGGAATTTAGTTCATGTGGCATTAATGCCATCGTAATTTCTTTGTCGACACTAATGATTTGTTTGTTTCAACAATTAAAAAGAAAGAGCACGAAATAACAGCCCTCCCCCTCCCCCCCCCTCCTAAAAACACGCAAATAAAAAGCCTGGCATCTCAAGATAAGAGTACATAAAGGTCTTACCACAAAAGATGGGAAAATAAATTATTAACAACCATAGGGAGAAGAATGTGAAATACCATTGAAAAATGTAACACTGATTTATGACTTACTTGATCAGTAGTTGTGCGCACATGCCTCCACCGCATGTTCTAGGCTGAAGGTGCATCTTCGTACCATATCCTAGTTGTTTTCATGATTTATGACAAAACCATTTGAGAGAACCAATGAACTCAATGAGTTTATTTCAAGGATTAAGGGCTATTTTTCATATGCAGGTGGCTAAGTGGAAGATCATTGGTGACCCCACGAACAACATTTCTAGTTGTTGTCCCATCAAGCTCTTAGTATATATTTTATAGGCTTTTAGTGCATCCAGAATTAACATTGAGTATACGACAACCATAATATGATGAGGGGCACAAACAAGTACTTTGGTTTGAACTCCAATAACAGATCCTAATCCAAAGTCTCCAAAATCCATCTATATCCATTCCCTTTGTATGAGTTTCTCTAAGCCTTGGTATCGAAGATTTCCTTTCGGTACTATTCAGCCACTTTGGGTTATTCATACTCACAGATCAAACCTTTCAAAAGTTCGGAACCGCAATTCATTATGTTCCGGAACTGCCGATCCTTTCCTCTTTGAAACATTGTCTATTTACTATGACATTTCCGAGCACAACATTTTTCACTGACACTGCTTCACATTTCGTGGTCGTTGTGCGAGCCTCTTCGGAGCTTCTATTTCATGCTGAA
Source organism: Aegilops umbellulata (assembly GCA_032464435.1). Taxonomy (NCBI): domain Eukaryota; kingdom Viridiplantae; phylum Streptophyta; class Magnoliopsida; order Poales; family Poaceae; genus Aegilops; species Aegilops umbellulata. The sequence goes on along the minus strand of CP136059.1, from coordinate 267,234,711 downwards.
ACTATGAATTTGTTGATATAAAGTTACATGGACCAGCCCACGAAGCTCTCGCTCGCTCAGCTCGACTACCTGATCCATCTACTCGCTTAGCTTTTTTTTCACTCGCCCCATTGCTACCTTATAAAAAGCCAACTATCTTTTTTGGTTGTTTTTTTGTTAAATCAAAAGATGTTCATAGATGTAAAAAAAATCTTATATTTTTGAAAGCGTTGCTAATTAAAATACACGAGCTTTAAAAAATATTTGCAAACTTGAAATAAAGTTCACAGATTTAAAAAATATTTACAAACTTATATTTTTTTCTAAAATTTTAAAATATTCATGAATTTAAAAATTGCACTTGAAAATATTCATGAATTAAAATGTAAAAAAAAATAGGAAGGCGAGACAAGAGAGGAAAGACCGAAAAAGAAATAGAATAAACAAACAAAAACCATGCACACACCCTTAAAGGCGAGGCCTCGAGCGACCCCAACAGCCTCTACGCACTAGGAGGCTCCAAACCTAAGGAGCTTAGGGCATCTCTAGCCGTTGAGCCCCCCAGGAGTCATTTTTTTCGCCTCCTGGGGTCTGCCGGCGAAATTTTTTGCCTGGGGGCGCAAATCTTTCCACTCGTTGCGCCCCCCAGGAGCAGTGTTGAGGCTCAAGTATGCAGCAGCAATTCGTCGAGCAGGTCACAGGCGATGCCGTGGGCACGCTCCGGTGCATACAGGCCCTACTCGCGGCGCAGTCCCTCCATTTGGAGAGGTCAGGGGAGGAAGCGAGTCCGGCGAGGTCGTGCTCCATGTACTCGAGGACGGGGTAGATGCTGGCGGAGGTGATGAGGCCGTGGATGCCGATCACGTCCGCGCTGCGCCACGGCATGCTGCTGGAGGTCTTCAGGCGGTTGCCGGTGCGCGGCGGTGTGCCGCCGCTGGCGCCGTGTCGTGTCCCGCGCGCCCGGCCTCCCCGCCCCGCCACTTCGGCTTCTTCCGCAACCACGGCCCGTCCGCGCTGCCGCCGTTCGTCCTCGCCGCGGGCGTCGCACTCTTGCCCCATCAACGGCGTCGGGTGCGCGTCCACTGGCGGCTGCTGATACTGCCGGCGGCAAGGGGAGGGGTTTCCGTGGTGGATATGGTGGCTGCGGCGCTGCGGAGGTCGCTGCTGTTGTGTAGCAGCTTGCGCGTCGAGGATGGCGTCGGCACCGCTGCTGCGGGGATGCAGATAGGGCAGCCCACGGAGGTGCGCCACGTCTCGCACGTCACCTTCGACCGCTTCGTCGGCTTCCTCGCCATCGTGTTCCTCCCCGCCGACCGCATCTCGCTGCAACAGCTCATCCTCGTTGACTGCCGCGACCACCGCCTCCTCCTGCGCGAGCTCTGCGGGAGGAGCAAGAACCAACCAGGGGGAGGAGCAAGAAACAGGGCGAGCACGACGACGAGGCTGAGGCTGCCGGGCAGCCGGGCGGCTGGGCGTGGGCAGCCAGGCGAGCACGGCGGCACGGCGGCGTCCATCCTGGTGCTGGTTCAACGTCGGGCAGATGAGCGTACAGGCGAGCGCTGCGGCTAATAAAAAAGGAGGAAAAGGGAGGAGAGAGCGGAGAGACGCTGGCAGGTGGGCCAGCGCCTGCAAACGGCGAGATTAAGCCCCCCAGGTGCCCCCCGGCTTCCTGAGTTTCCGTCGGGAGCGCCGGCTCTGTTTTTGGTCGAATCCGGCGAAAATTAAGAGGCTGGGGTGCGACTGGGAGGAATTTTTCTCGCCGGCAGTGAAAAAGTGCCCTGAGGAGGCTTCTTGGGGGGACTAGTGGAGATGCCCTTAGAGCATCTACAGCCAGGCTCCCCACCCCACCCCCTATACGCCCGGGAGGACGACTCGATCGAAAAAATGTCCTAGATGGGCACCTCTTACTGGCCCTATACATCCGGCCTGACCGGCACCCCTCACATCCAGCCCAAATTTGAGGCGGATATGGGGAGGCCCAGGCTCGTCCGCCATGTCGGACTGACCGCTGGGACCCACGCGAAAACACTCTGAAACCAGCCGTCTTCTCTTATTCTCGATGGCGCCAACCAATAGCCCTAGTCTGGCTAGTTAAGCCGGACGCCGACACCCAGACCCTACCCTGTCCACATTTCCCTCCCCTCCCATCCGCTGCCGCCACATTCTAGTCGACATCCGCCGCTAGCCATGCCACGGCGGCGGGTCACGACCTACGCCATGCTCACGCCGGTGCGGGAGCTCCAACTTCTTGAGCAGATCCGAGCTAGGCGTGAAGCCCAGATTGCAGTCAGCCTACCTCCGGACTTGCCAGAGCCAGAAGAGGAGGAGGAGGTAGGGGGAGGAGGAGTAGAAGGTGCAAACGCGGAGCCGGAGAAGGAAGAGGTGGATCCGGCGCCTCTGGCTGTGGGCTTCGCCATGCCCGAGGTGCTGGCGAGTTTGAGGTGGCCCAAACGGAGAAGGTGACGGAGCAGCAGACCATCCTCGACTCCATCGAGCCGGAGGCGGGGGTGGAGGCCAACCGCCACTTCCTCCGCCGACAGGACGTGGAGCTCGAAGAGATCTTCGCCGAGATTGACTCCGATGGGGAGCCGAAGGTGCGGCAAGCGGCCATCCACCCCGAGGCAGGGCTGTCCAGCACGACCAACATGAAGGTCGCCGGCATCTACGACGATGAGTAGTATATTATTAATAAATAGATGTGTGTGTTTCTGTTGGAAATATGCCCTAGAGGCAATAATAAAAGGATTATTATTATATTTCCTTGTTCATGATAATTGTCTTTTATTCATGCTTTAATTGTGTTATCCGGAAATCGTAATACATGTGTGAATACATAGACACCAACATGTCCCTAGTAAGCCTCTATTTGACTAGCTCGTTGATCAACAGATAGTCATGGTTTCCTGACTATGGACATTGGATGTCATTGATAACGAGATCACATCATTAGGAGAATGATGTGATGGAAAAGACCCAATCCTAAGCATAGCACAAGATCGTATAGTTCGTTTGCTAGAGCTTTTCCAATGCCAAGTATCTTTTCCTTAGACCATGAGATCGTGTGACTCCCGGACATCGTAGGAGTGCTTTGGGTATGCCAAACGTCTCAACGTAACTGGGTGACTATAAAGGTATACTACGGGTATCTCCGAAAGTATCTGTTGGGTTGACACGGATCGAGACTGGGATTTGTCACTCCGTATGACGGAGAGGTATCACTGGGCCCACTCGGTGATGCATCATCATAATGAGCTCAATGTGATCAAAGTGTTTGATCACGGGATCATGCATTACGGTACGAGTAAAGTGACTTGCCGGCAACGAGATTGAACGAGGTATTGGGATACCGACGATCGAATCTCGGGCAAGTAAAATACCGATTGACAAAGGGAATTGTGTACGGGGTTGCTTGAATCCTCGACATCGTGGTTCATCCGATGAGATCATCGAGGAGCATGTGGGAGCCAACATGGGTATCCAGATCCCGCTATTGGTTATTGACCGGAGAGCTGTCTCGGTCATGTCTACGTGTCTCCCGAACCCGTAGGGTCTACACACTTAAGGTTCGGTGACGCTAGGGTTGTGTCGGTGTCAAAACCGGCGGATCTCGGGTAGGGGGTCCCGAACTGTGCGTCAAGGTCGGATGGTAACAGGAGACAAGGGACACTTTATTTTACCTAGGTTCGGGCCCTCTCGATGGAGGTAAAACCCTACTCCTGCTAGATTAATATTGATGATATGGGTAGTACAAGAGTAGATCTACCACGAGATCAAGGAGGCTAAACCCTAGAAGCTAGCCTATGGTATGATTGTGTATGATGATGGTTGTCCTACGGACTACAACCCTCCGGTTTATATAGACACCGGATAGGGTTAGGGTTACACAGAGTCGGTTACATTGGTAGGAGATCTCGAATATCCGCACACCTAGCTTGCCTTCTACGCCAAGAAAAGATCCTTCCGGACACGGGACGAAGTCTTCAACTTGGTATCTTCATAGTCCTGGAGTCCGGCTGAAGGTATAGTTCGGCCATCCGAACACCCCCTAATCCAGGACTCCCTCAGTAGCCCCTGAACCAGGCTTCAATGACGACGAGTCTGGCGCGCAGATTGTCTTCGGCATTGCAAGGCGGGTTCCTCCTCCAAGTTCTTCAAAAAAGATTGTAAACACCAAGTATAGTGTCTGGCTCTGCAAAACAAGTTTCCACATACTGCCATATAGAGAATAATATTAACACAAATTAAATCTGCTGACGTATCCCGCAGTGCGTCATAACACTGCGGCCAAGCCTTCTACATAAATTGTTTTCATTGTTCCACCTCAGCTCGTTTAGCGAGGCGGTTTCCTTGGCATGTCTTGTCGAAGCAGAGATCATGTGCCCCCCTTTAGCGGGATTCTCATTAATACGGACGTGGGTAACCCAACCGTGCCTGTTAGCACGTCTTGCCTTAATTAAAGGCTAGTCCAAGACGGTTACGGGGAGGGCGCTTGATATTCTGCCCCCTTATAAAGAGGCCAAGACCCTGTTCCCCCTTCTTTTACTCTCAAAACGAGTTCGCCCGTCGCCTCGAGTTCCAACACCCTAAGCTTCCAGATTCCGAGCGCACCGGATCTTCAACAATGTCCGGCTCCGACCTTCAAGGTCGATGGATGCCCTCCTCCGTCACAGAGGAGGATGTGTCAAGGTTGAGGGAAGCTAGGTTCCTGACCAGCGAGATTCCGCACAGGTTGCCTGTTCAAGGACAGGTGATCCCCAGCCCTCAGCCTGCGAGAGCGTCATGTTTATATCTCACTTTCTTCGGGGGTTAGGCTTCCCAATGGATCCCTTCGTGAGGGGGCTGATGTTTTATTATGGGCTGGAATTCCACGACCTAGCTCCGGAGTCCATCCTCCATATCTCCTCGTTCATAGTTGCGTGCGAAGCATTCCTCCGTGTTACCCCTCACTTCAGGTTGTGGCTCAAGACCTTTAAAGTAGAATCGAAGATAATCGAAGGGCGCCACGCAGAGTGCGGAGGCGCTATTATAAAAAGAAATGCCGACGCTCCATGGCCCAAGGGCGCTTTTCAAGAGGAGCTCTGCTTATGGCAACAGGAGTGGTTCTACGTCACCGCTCCTCAGGGCACCACGTGGGTGCGCCTCCGGCCTTTCGCTCGGGTCCCCCATCACGGTTAGCATCGTGGATTAACACGGGGTTAGATCGGGGCCTGCCCAAAGACGTTCCTCTGCTGCAGGGCCGCATTAAGGATCTCTTGAAGGAAGATCTCGACCTGGTCAAGGTGACACAAGTCATGCTGATTCGCTGGACACTGCCCGACCAGCGTCGCCCCCTTCGTTTGTGGGAATTCAATCCGGAGGGACCACGAGCCCTCCAGAATTTTATGAGCGCGACGCCTATGGAGATGTACAAACTGTTCTTCGGATCACAAGAAGTGAGTCTGGATCTGACCGAGGATGCTGGTTTAAGCCGCAATCGCCCGGATACTCAAGTAGGTGACCTTGCGACCGGACCTTCTATCTGCATAATTAACTTGCTTTTAACAGTGCTCCTCCTTTTATGCAGGAGTGGATAGCGAAGGCGAAGCTGATCAGGTGTCTGGCTCCCCTTCCCGAGACCAGACTGGATCCCGTGCTAGTCAGGATGTTGGAGGAAGTACCTTTGGAGGGGAATAAGGCGGAGGACAAGGAAACCGTGGCCTCTTCGAAAGAGGCCCTCCCGAAGGGGGGAATCAATAATTCCTCTCCTAAGGGAAAGAAAAGGGCCGCCTCTGATGACCTGGAGACCGTAGTCTCGAAGCGGGGGAAAGAATCCTTGTCGAAGTACCGAACGCCGAGGAGCCCCTCGGCCGAACTAAACCCTAAAAATGATGAGCTCTCCAGCGAGCCGTGAGTAGAGAAAGAGTTTTTCTTTTAAGAGAAATCCTCGATTTATATCTGAGAAGTTTTAACCAAAACCTTATTTTGTAGTTTGGACCTCAGCCCTTCTCAGCAGAACTCATCCTCGGGGGATCTTCTTCCGGAGATGATGGAGAGCGGAACGCCTCCCCCCTCTGTATCGCCTAGCAAGGCGGGCGATGCCGAAGTGTCATCGCGGGGGATTTCTCCGGATCCGCAAAGGGCGGATGGTGCTGCCCCCCAAGGTTCTCCGTGTCCGGCCTTTGAGGAAGGCCATGGGACGAGTCCGACACCATCTGATGTTCGGTTGGAGGGGCTAAACACTCTGCTGGGGCGAGCCTCTGTCTCGGAGGAGCACCGTGCATTAATGAGCACGGTGATTGAAAAGATTTCATCCGCAGAAAGCGGGCTATACGAGGCCGTCAAGAGTTTAGTAGCAGGCCTTGAGGTACGTATATTTGAATTAATTGCGCATAAATAAAATGTGCCCTGTGTAGATAGTAGCCCCTGAGACTCTGTGGGTCGTAAAGATGTACGGCGCGCAGAGGATCTTAATCCCAGGTCCTTTAAGTGGCACCTTTATGTGTAGGTGGCTGATTGTCCGGAGTCAAGCCGGACTCGAGAATTTGCCGAACTGAAGCGACAACTTGATGAGGCAGAGGCCGACATCGTGCTTGTTAACAAGCGGCTTGATGATGCTCAAGGTACTTAAAAAGATTGGGCGATTGGTAGTAAGAGGAGCTTTATGTCAATATCTTACCGTGTGTATGCTTGATGCAGATGGTGCGGCCGCCGTGGAAGGTCTTAGGGCCGAACTCGCCCGAGCGAAGGAACAAGCCAGAAAAAGCGATGCAGCTGCCGTAAAAGACCTTGAAGAGCTGAAAGCCGAACAGGCTGCCCATTGCCGAAGCAAGGATGAGATGGCTGGTATAGCCGTAAAATTAAAGAGCGCTACTGACCGTTGTAAGCTTCTTGAAGAAGAAGATCGGGCGAAGCAAACGAGCTTGGAGAAGGCTGTTGCTGACGCCAAGGATGCCCGCTCTGTAATGAGAGCGGCGAAGGAAGAGCTGCGTCAGGCCGGACAGATTGCGGATGGAAAGCCCTTCTCGCTACGGAGAAAATTTTGTGATCCGAAGTTTGCCCCGTTAAACCGGATGTGGAGTATAGAGGACACCTATCTGGATTTGGCGGCTAGTGCCACCGATGCGACCGAACACTTTCGAGATAAAAAGGATCATGAAGTGGAGAAGCTCTTTTGGTCGTAATTCGTCAATCCAGAGCGTCCGCTGGCAGTGGACGATCGCCTGGCTCAATGGGCCGAGCTGAATAGGTTGTCCGGACTCGCCATGAAGTACGTCATGGATCGTCTGTGTCCGGGGAGAACGAAGCCGAAGAGTTATTTCAGCTTGGTGCAGCAATTGCTGGACGTGGTGCCACGTGTCGATGCTATGAAGAGGTCAGCGTGCGTTGAGGGCGCTCGGCTGGCTCTTGCCCGTGTCAAGACATACTGGGCAGATATGGAGCCCACCATTGTTGCGTCCCGGGATTCGGATGAAAGCCGAATACCTGCCGAGCATTGTTTTGAGGAAGTCCTCGAAGGCGCTCGCGTAATAGAGACGCAGTGCTCGAAGGATGCTATATTGTGATAGCATATGTAATCATAAATCAGTATTTTGATAAATTTTAGTGGCATTTTTTAGAATTGTGCCTTCAAGTATTAAGAACACCTCCTGTGCGGCTGTTTTAATATATAAATTCTGAAAGATTGCAGTCGTTGGCTTCAGCCCCCACGCACATAGTGCGGGGGTGCGCGCAGAAGACGCATTTTCACACTTAACCCAACGTCTTGGTCCTAGAAAGGAGGTGATAGCGCAGCGGGCTAGGCAACCGGACTATAATGCTTTAACACTTTCACTTAGCCATAGGAGCTTGACAGTGGGACTCTTTAGGTAGCCCTTTAGTGGCGACTGCGCTTTGCCCGAGTTCGGAGCGCGTATGTGCCTGACCGGGAAACGGCCCTTCGTCAAAGCGGAGGGATTCGACAAATGCCTATGATTCATCGAGTGGCGACCAGTCTCACGCTACATCATGACAGTCGGTTTTCGGCTTTCTCTACTGAGGTGCTCACCCGGCCGAACCGGGGCACAATCGCAGTAGTTCTCCTAGTGCTACCTTAGCCGATAGAGCGGAACGTAAGGTAGCCGAACTCAGGAGCCGGGCAACCCAACATGTGACCAAAATCATGATTCGGAGCTGATGCATATAGTGCCAAAACTCGCGACGCCGAACACTCCCGAAGGTGTTCGGTCTTTGTGAGTGCGTGTGAAACAACACCCTTAAACAAAATAAAAGAGCCCTTAATGTCCAGGTACGAGCAAGATTTCTGGCGTGGCCACATGCCAAAACGCCAGCCTCCTCCTTGGTTATAGCGGAAAAGAAAAAACCAGGGGATGTATAGCAGCAAGAGACAGTAAAAAAGGTTTATGCAGAGTCTTAATCTAAAAAGAATCCTTTAGAATGGGTCCCTACTGCACGTCTGCGCCTGTGTCTCCGCTGTGTCGTGTCCTGGACGGGCGCCGCACGATGTTCATCTGTAAAAGGGAGGAACTAAATTGAAAAATGGGTCGTGCGGAACGAAAAAAGTAATAAACAAAATACAAAGTAAAGGATATAGAAGCTAGAGTTTTGTTGTCTCTGCGTATAGCCCCTGGTATGGGGGTATATGGCGTACTAAGCCCGCATTTAATGATCAACTTGTGCCGAACTCGTTGAGTTCGGGTCCGTTGACTGTAATGAATTAGAAAAAGGTTCTTTGGCCGGCGAGGCCACTTTATTGTGCGGCTGTTTAAGCGGCCGCGCAATCCTCCGTTTGGAGGAGGCCTATATTAGTGCTGTTGGGGAACGTAGTAATTTCAAAAAAATTCCTACGCACACGCAAGATCATGGTGATGCACAGCAACGAGAGGGGAGAGCGATGTCTACGTACCCTCGTAGACCGAAGCGGAAGCGTTAACACAACGTAGAGGAAGTAGTCGTACGTCTTCCCGATCCGACCGATCCAAGCACCGTTACTCCGGCACCTCCGAGTTCTTGGCACACGTTCAGCTCGATGACGCTCCCGGGCTCCGATCCAGCAAAGCTTCGGAGAGGAGTTCCGTCAGCACGACGGCGTGGTGACGATCTTGATGTACTACCGACGCAGGGCTTCGCCTAAGCACTGCAACGATATGACCGAGGTGGAATATGGTGGAGGGGGGCACCGCACACGGCTAAGGAACGATCACGAAGATCAACTTGTGTGTTTATGGGGTGCCCCCTGCCCCCGTATATAAAGGAGTGGAGGAGGGGAGGGCCGGCCCTCTCTATGGCGCGCCCTAGGGGAGTCCTACTCCCACCGGGAGTAGGATTCCCCTTTTCCTAGTCCAACTAGGAGTCCTTCCATGTAGTAGGAGTAGCAGATAAGGAAGGGGAAAAGAGAAGGGAAGGACGAAGGGGGCGCAGCCCCTCCCCCTAGTCCAATTCGGACTAGGCCTTGGGGGGGCGCGCGGCCTGCCCTAGGCAGCCCCTCTCCCTTTCCCGTATGGCCCAATAAGGCCCAATACTTCTCCCCCGTATTCTCGTAACTCCTCGGTACTCCGAAAAATACCCGAACCACTCAGAACCTTTCCGATGTCCGAATATAGTCGTCCAATATATCGCTCTTTACGTCTCGACCATTTCGAGACTCCTCGTCATGTCCCCGATCTCATCCGGGACTCCGAACTCATTCGGTACATCAAAACTCATAAACTCATAATATAACTGTCATCGAAACCTTAAGCGTGCGGACCCTATGGTTCGAGAACAATGTAGACATGACCGAGACACGTCTCCGGTCAATAACCAATGGCGGGACCTGGATGCCCATATTGGCTCCTACATATTCTACGAAGATCTTTATCGGTCAGACCGCATAACAACATACGTTGTTCCCTTTGTCATCGGTATGTTACTTGCCCGAGAATCGATCGTCGGTATCTCAATACCTAGTTCAATCTCGTTACCGGCAAGTCTCTTTACTCATTCCGTAATACATCATCTCGCAACTAACTCATTAGTTGCAATGCTTGCAAGGCTTAAGTGATGTGCATTACCGAGAGGGCCCAGAGATACCTCTCCGACAATCGGAGTGACAAATCCTAATCTTGAAATACGCCAACCCAACATCTACCTTTGGAGACACCTGTAGAGCTCCTTTATAATCACCCAGTTACGTTGTGATGTTTGGTAGCACACAAAGTGTTCCTCCGGCAAACGGGGGTTGCATAATCTCATAGTCATAGGAACATGTATAAGTCATGAAGAAAGCAATAGCAACATACTAAACGATCAAGTGCTAAGCTAACGGAATGGGTCATGTCAATCACATCATTCTCCTAATGATGTGATCCCGTTAATCAAATGACAACTCATGTCTATGGCTAGGAAACATAACCATCTTTGATCAACGAGCTAGTCAAGTAGAGGCATACTAGTGACACTCTGTTTGTCTATGTATTCACACATGTATCATGTTCCCGGTTGATACAATTCTAGCATGAATAATAAACATTTATCATGAAATAAGGAAATAAATAATAACTTTATTATTGCCTCTAGGGCATATTTCCTTCAAGTGCATACCCTTTAAAGAGATGATGCCTCGAGGACCGGGCATCTTTAGCGTGAGGGATGCATAATGCGGTATTGCGTTAAAGCGAGCGAAAGCTCCGCGTCCCATTAGTGCTTGACAGCGACTTGAAAACGGGACTACATGGAAGGTCAGCTTTTCGCGACGAAAGTTATTGGCAGAGCCAAAGATGACTGTGAGCCGGAGAAAGCCCATGCAATGGGTGTCCGGGCCTGGTGCTACCCCTTGAAAGGAGGTTTTGCTGTGGCGGATTCTTGCTGGGTTTATGCCCATGCTGCGGATTGTATCCTGATATATCAGGTTTAGTCCACTACCACCGTCCATAAGGACATTGGTAAACTAGAATCCATCGATTATTGGATCCAGTATCAGGGCAGTCCGGCCTGCGTTTTTGATATTTCTAGAATAATCTAGCTGATCAAAAATGATTGGCTTTAGTGACCAATGGCGGGACTCCTGAGGGGTAGGTTTGACTGTGCGTACCTTTATGGGTGCCACACGTTTTGCCAACCAGCTGTCCTCTCCTGCGCAAAAGCGGGTCATGAGGCTTGTGAGTGCGGCCATTGTTCTTGGCTTTTCCTGGCCGAGGTGTCTGGCGAGCCATTCGTCTCGGACATTATGCCTGAAAGCCGCTAGGGCTTCGGCGTCCGGACAATCCACTATTTGATTCTTTTTAGTGAGGAATCTGTTCGAGAACTGCCGAGCTGATTCTCCGGGCTGCTGAGTTATGTGACTGAGATCGTCTGCATCCGGGGGACGGACATAGGTCCCTTGAAAATTTGCTCGAAAAGCATCCTCAAGCTCTTCCCAGCTTCCAATTGTGTTTTCGGGAAGGCTTTTAAGCCAGTGCCTGGCTGGCCCTTTAAGCTTAAGGGGTAAATATTTTATGGCGTGGAGATCGTCTCCTCTAGCCATGTGTATGTGGAGGATATAATCCTCGATCCAGACTCCCGGGTCTATTGTTCCATCGTATGCCTCTATGTTGACGGGTTTGAATCCCTCTGGAAATTCGTATTCCAGTACCTCATCGGTGAAACATAGGGGGTGTGCGGCGCCCCTGTATTTGGGTGTGCTGGATTCTGATGGTGGAATTTTTGCATTGCTTGTGAAAGTTTGCTTTCTTCGCCCGTAAATGGACCTAGCTGGGCCCTGGCGCGAGTCTTTGATTGGGTCGCATGCCGCATTAAGTGCGGTGCCGCTTGCCTTTTTATAGTGGCCGTGGGGTCGTCTATCCGACCGTGCGGCCTCCTGGTCGAATTCGGGCAGTAGTTTTCTTGTCGGATAGCTTTTGGTGCGACGGCTGTCGCCGTATTTGTCTGCGGTCTTGATTACTTTGCTCTATCTTGTTTTGAGTGCATCTTCCGCCGTCTTCAGCTTCAGCTTCTGCTTTTTCAGGCTACGTGCTGTTGCAACAAGCCTTTCGTGGAGATTCTTCTGCTCCATGGTTTTGTCCGGTGTGAGATCGTCCGGAGTTCTGTTATGGCCGGAAGAGGGCTGTCCATCCTCTCTATCCGTGTTGCCCTGTTCGGACGGTTGTTCTGAGGCAAGCTCGTCTTCTACCGGCTCATCCTGCTCTAGGGCTGGGTTTTGATCGAGGCGGGTTTTGGCTCGGCGTTTACGTCGCCGTTTTAACTGCTTTTCGGAGGTTTTACCTCTTTTTTCGCCCCCTTTTTCCTCGATGTCGTTTCCTTTAGGGGTATCCACCATGAATACATCGTTAGGTGGGGTGGGGGCCCAGTGCCCTGTAGGTGCAGGTGCCAATTCGTCTCCGCCTTCGTCGTCTATACCGTCGAAGTCTTCGGATCCGAAGTCGAGCATGTCAGTTAAATCATCGACAGTGGCTATTAAGTGGGTGGTGGGTGGGCTTTGAATTTCTTCGTCGTCCGGATCCCAACCTCGCAGGCCATAGTCCGGCCTGGGCTCTCCTGATAAAGAGAGAGACTTGAGAGAATTCAGAATATCACCAAAAGGTGAGCATTGAAAGATGTCCGCGGCGGTGAACTCCATTACAAGCGCCCACTCAGGTTCGATCGGCGGGGGCGCGGAAGGCCCGGAGTTCGGAGAAGAGTCCGGCTCCTTAGAGTCCTGGGCCGTGCGGAGTATGGGGCTGGCGTTCGGCTCGATCGCCTTTGAGATCGCAGCCCCCGAGGTGACGTCCAGCCGTTCATCCTCAAAGAACGCAGCGGGCTCCGAGTCAAAGATCAGGGCCGGAGCGTGTGCGGCCTCCAGGGTGCTATTCGGAGGTAGAGCTATATCATGCCCCTCGGAATAGCGCGGCGCGCTTGGCTGTGGCTCGAACCCGTCGAAGATCAAGTCTCCGCGGATATCAGCCGTGTAATTTAAGCTTCCAAACCTAACTTGATGGCCAGGGGCGTAGCTTTCGATCTGCTCTAGATGACCAAGCGAATTGGCCCGCAGAGCGAAGCCGCCGAAGACGAAGATCTGTCCGGGGAGGAAAGTCTCACCCTGGACCTCATCGTTGTTGATGATCAAAGGAGCCATCGGGCCTGAAAGCAACGACACAGAGGAACTCTCAATGAAAGCACCAATGTCGGTGTCAAAACCGACGGATCTCGGGTAGGGGGTCCCGAACTGTGCGTCAAGGTCGGATGGTAACAGGTGACAAGGGACACTTTATTTTACCCAGGTTCGGGCCCTCTCGATGGAGGTAAAACCCTACTCCTGCTAGATTAATATTGATGATATGGGTAGTACAAGAGTAGATCTACCACGAGATCAAGGAGGCTAAACCCTAGAAGCTAGCCTATGGTATGATTGTGTATGATGATGGTTGTCCTACGGACTACAACCCTCCGGTTTATATAGACACCGGATAGGGTTAGGGTTACACAGAGTCGGTTACATTGGTAGGAGATCTCGAATATCCTCACACCTAGCTTGCCTTCTACGCCAAGAAAAGATCCTTCCGGACACGGGACGAAGTCTTCAACTTGGTATCTTCATAGTCCTGGAGTCCGGCTGAAGGTATAGTTCGACCATCCGAACACCCCCTAATCCAAGACTCCCTCAGGTTGTATAAAGATAAGTATGCAGTAATCCAAAAGTTGTTCGGAGTCCCGGATGAGATCCTGGACGTCACGAGGAGTTCCGGAATGGTTCGGAGGTAAAGAATTATATATAGGAAGTGCAGTTTCGGCCATTGGGAGAATTCGGTGTCACCGGTATTGTACCGGGACCACCGGATGGGTCCCAAGGGTCCACCGGGTGGGGCCACCCATCCCGGAGGGCCCCATGGGCTGAAGTGGGGAGGGGAACCAGCCCATAGTGGGCTGGTGCGCCCCCCTTGGCCCACCCCCTGCGCCTAGGGTTGGAAACCCTAGGGTGGGGGGCGCCTCCACTTGCCTTGGGGGCTACTCCACCCCCCTAGCCGCCGCCCCCTTGGGAGATCTGATCTCCAGGGTCGGTGCCCCCCAAGGGGGCTTATATAAAGGGGGGAGGGAGGGGCAGCCGCACCCTGAAGTCTTGGCGCCTCCCTCTCCCCTGCTACACCTCTCCCTCTCGCAGAAGCTCGGCGAAGCCCTGCTGCGGTGACTGCTGCATCCACCACCACGCCGTCGTGCTGCTGGATCTTCATCAACCTCTCCTTCCCCCCTTGCTGGATCAAGAAGGAGGAGACGTCACGCTGACCGTACGTGTGTTGAACGCGGAGGTGCCGTCCGTTCGGCGCTAGGTTCTCCGGTGATTTGGATCACGACGAGTACGACTCCCTCATTCCCGTTCTCTTGAACGCTTCCGCTCACGATCTACAAAGGTATGTAGATGCACCCGATCACTCATTGCTAGATGAACTCATAGATGGATCTTGGTGAAACCGTAGGAATTTTTTTATTTTCTGCAACGTTCCCCAACAGTTTGTCCAGAGTGGTACGGCAACCCTGTCCTGGAAATCATGTTGTTAGACAACGGTGAACCTTTGAACTATGAAGAAGCAATGGCGGGCCCAGATTCCAACAAATGGCTTGAAGCCATGCAATCCGAGATAGGATCCATGTATGAAAACAAAGTATGGACTTTGACTGACTTGCCCGATGATCGGCGAGCGATAGAGAATAAATGGATCTTTAAGAAGAAGACGGACGCGGATGGTAATGTTACCATCTATAAAGCTCGACTTGTCGCTAAGGGTTATCGGCAAGTTCAAGGGGTTGACTACGATGAGACTTTCTCTCCCGTAGCGAAGCTGAAGTCCGTCCGAATCATGTTAGCAATTGCCGCATACTATGATTATGAGATATGGCAAATGGACGTCAAAACGACATTCCTTAATGGTTATCTTAAGGAAGAACTGTATATGATGCAGCCGGAAGGTTTTGTCGACCCTAAGAATGCTAACAAGGTATGCAAGCTCCAGCGATCCATTTATGGGCTGGTGCAAGCATCTCGGAGTTGGAACATTCGCTTTGATGAGATGATCAAAGTGTTTGGGTTTATGCAGACTTATGGAGAAGCCTGCGTTTACAAGAAAGTGAGTGGGAGCTCTGTAGCATTTCTCATATTATATGTAGATGACATACTTTTGATGGGAAATGATATAGAACTTTTGGACAACATTAAGGCCTACTTGAATAAGAGTTTTTCAATGAAGGACCTTGGAGAAGCTGCTTATATATTAGGCATCAAGATCTATAGAGATAGATCAAGACGCCTCATAGGTCTTTCACAAAGCACATACCTTGATAAGATATTGAAGAAGTTCAATATGGATCAGTCTAAGAAGGGGTTCTTGCCTGTATTGCAAGGTGTGAAATTGAGCTCAGCTCAATGTCCGACCACGTCAGAAGATATAGAAGAGATAACTGTCATCCCCTATGCCTCAGCCATAGGGTCTATTATGTATGCCATGCCATGTACCAGACCTGATGTAAACCTTGCCGTAAGTTTGGTAGGAAGGTACCAAAGTAATCCCGGCAAGGAACACTGGACAGCGGTCAAGAATATCCTGAAGTACCTGAAAAGGACTAAGGACATGTTTCTCGTTTATGGAGGTGACGAAGAGCTCGTCGTAAAGGGTTACGTCGACGCTAGCTTCGACACAGATCTGGATGACTCTAAGTCACAAACCGGATACGTGTATATGTTGAATGGTGGAGCAGTAAGCTGGTGCAGCTGCAAGCAGAGCGTTGTGGCGGGATCTACATGTGAAGCGGAGTACATGGCAGCCTCGGAGGCAGCGCATGAAGCAATTTGGGTGAAGGAGTTCATCACCGACCTAGGAGTCATACCCAATGCGTCGGGGCCGATCAAACTCTTCTGTGACAACACTGGAGCTATATATTGCACTTGCCAAGGAGCCCAGGTTTCACAAGAAGGCCAGGCACATCAAGCGTTGCTTCAACTCCATTCGTGAAAATGTTCAAGATGGAGACATAGAAATTTGCAAAGTGCATACGGATCTGAATGTTGCAGATCCGTTGACTAAACCTCTTCCGCGAGTAAAACATGATCAACACCAGAACTCTATGGGTGTTCGATTCATCACAATGTAACTAGATTATTGACTCTAGTGTAAGTGGGAGACTGTTGGAAATATGCCCTAGAGGCAATAATAAAAGGATTATTATTATATTTCCTTGTTCATGATAATTGTCTTTTATTCATGCTTTAATTGTGTTATCCGGACATCGTAATACATGTGTGAATACATAGACACCAACATGTCCCTAGTAAGCCTCTAGTTGACTAGCTCGTTGATCAACAGATAGTCATGGTTTCCTGACTATGGACATTGGATGTCATTGATAACGAGATCACATCATTAGGAGAATGATGTGATGGACAAGACCCAATCCTAAGCATAGCACAAGATCGTATAGTTCGTTTGCTAGAGCTTTTCCAATGTCAAGTATCTTTTCCTTAGACCATGAGATCGTGTGACTCCCGGACATTGTAGGAGTGCTTTGGGTATGCCAAACGTCACAACGTAACTGGGTGACTATAAAGGTATACTACGGGTATCTCCGAAAGTATCTGTTCGGTTGACACGGATCGAGACTGGGATTTGTCACTCCGTATGACGGAGAGGTATCACTGGGCCCACTCGGTGATGCATCATCATAATGAGCTCAATGTGATCAAAGTGTTTGATCACGGGATCATGCATTACGGTACGAGTAAAGTGACTTGCCGGCAACGAGATTGAACGAGGTATTGGGATACCGACGATCGAATCTCGGGCAAGTAAAATACCGATTGACAAAGGGAATTGTATACGGGGTTGCTTGAATCCTTGACATCGTGGTTCATCCGATGAGATCATCGAGGAGCATGTGGGAGCCAACATGGGTATCCAGATTCCGCTGTTGGTTATTGACCGGAGAGCTGTCTCGGTCATGTCTACGTGTCTCCCGAACCCGTAGGGTCTACACACTTAAGGTTCGGTGACGCTAGGGTTGTATAAAGATAAGTATGCAGTAATCCGAAAGTTGTTCGGAGTCCCGGATGAGATCCCGGACGTCACGAGGAGTTCCGAAATGGTCCGGAGGTAAAGAATTATATATAGAAAGTGCAGTTTCGGCCATCGGGAGAATTCGGGTCACCGGTATTGTACCGGGACCACCGGATGGGTCCCAGGGGTCCACCGGGTGGGGCCACCCATCCCGGAGGGCCCCATGGGCTGAAGTGGGGAGGGGAACCAGCCCATAGTGGGCTGGTGCGCCCCCCTTGGCCCACCCCCTGCGCCTAGGGTTGGAAACCCTAGGGTGGGGGGCGCCTCCACTTGCCTTGGGGGGTACTCCACCTCCCTGGCCACCGCCCCCCTTGGGAGATCTGATCTCCAGGGCCGGCGCCCCCCCAAGGGGGCCTATATAAAGGGGGGGGAGGGAGGGGCAGCCGCACCCTCTTGTCTTGGCGCCTCCCTCTCCCCTGCTACACCTCTCCCTCTCGCAGAAGCTCGGCGAAGCCCTGCTGCGGTGACTGCTGCATCCACCACCACGTCGTTGTGCTGCTGGATCTTCATCAACCTCTCCTTCCCCCTTGCTGGATCAAGAAGGAGGAGACGTCACGCTGACCGTACGTGTGTTGAACGCGGAGGTGCTGTCCGTTCGGCGCTAGGATCTCCGGTGATTTGGATCACGACGACTACGACTCCCTCATCCCCGTTCTCTTGAACGCTTCCGCTCACGATCTACAAAGGTATGTAGATGCACCCGATCACTCGTTGCTAGATGAACTCCTAGATGGATCTTGGTGAAACCGTAGGAAAATTTTTATTTTCTGCAACATTCCCCAACAGTTTTTTCATATATTTTTTGAAAGTTAAATATTACAGTTTCTAGCTCTGATTTGTCTGTTTTCCTTGATGTTGATGCTGATGAGCCAGATGCCCAGATGCCTTCCTTCACTTTCGAAGCACAGCTGGTCCTCAATTTCAAAACTGACAAAGGTGACTTCTTCTTTCTTATACGCGCCGACCATGCACCTTTTTTAGTGTTCAATCTTGCCTGAGAGCAGAGCAGTGGGTACCATTCTTCTTGATTCTTGGAAAGCCTATATATGCCCTTGGGATAGTATAATCTGGTACCTACGCAGACGTACGTACAGACATGGTCGGCGCAACAAGATATGGAGGACAAAATTCCTGTTCTGACCTTTTCTGCAAAATTAATCATGAATTGACCTTGTTTTAAAAATATTTTTGTATCTGACTTTTTTTATAACGCCAACATCCTTGGCGTCAGGTTTGCACGGCAGACGCCAAGGTGCATGGCGTTTGGACTTGGCCCACACTTGCCTAGTCGGCGCTTATGTGGCGACATAGAGACGCCATCCATCTTGGCGTTTGGGGCAAACGCCATAGCTCTTGGCGTTTGGTCCTTCCTTCACTTAAAGAAACGGCTACATGCATCCTTAGTGGAGTTGCTTAACTCACGTAATTAAAAGCCCGCTGACCATCGTTGCAAAACGAATTAACAGGCACCTAAATGCATCCAATGACAACAAAAGGAGCAGATTTCTGGAAATTAATATGGCAGTTCAATTTTTAATTAATTAATCGCATAGATGATTTACTTTTCTATAATATCTACTGTTGTTAGCCGACTAAGGACATCTCTAATGTTGTCCCTCAAACCTTTCGCAACCGTCTGAACCGTGCTATCCGGACTGAGGAAATCATCCAACACAGTCTTGTGTCGGTCCGTGGTGTGGTTCAAACGTATTTTCTCCTGTAAACCGGAAATAAAACGCGAGGAACCTTTGCGGGAGTCTGGACCGCTATCACGTCCACTTCTGACCGCCCTGGCCCAACCAAACCCCTCCTTCCTCGCCTGTGCGCGCTTCCAGCTCGAAACGGTTAGCGCCTATCAAAGAGTCACTGCCCACATTAATGCCGGACTAGAGCGGACGCGGCCACTCACTGGCGCCGTCATTGAAGCGGCGCGCCGGCCGAAAGAGCGTTGCCCGCCGCTTCCCGGTGCACGCGACTGCTCCGCATTCAAATGACACGACAACGGCCCGTCCGTTCACCTGCCGCCCACATTGATGGCACGCGGTTATTGAGACATCTCCTCCGCCCCTCTGCCGCCCGCCATTGCTATATAAACTGCTGTCGCGTCCATAGCCGTAGTCATCCGCCTCCGATCCCTCTCCACACCACTGCGATCATGAATTTCTCCCCCGCCAAAGCTCTCTGGGATGGGCTGACACGAGGAACGGGCGCCGACAACCATTTAGATTAGTTAATTACATCTAGCCGGACAAGCTCTGCTTAGTTGATGTAAATATAATTATTTCATCCGGTTGTTCGAGTTGGTGTTAAAATATATGCGGCTAGCATTGGATGGCGTCCTCTCATACTCGTGTCCGTGAACTGATCCCCCTGCCGCAGATGGATGCGGGAGGAAATTTGTGGATTACCGTTAGAGATGCCCTTACAAACCCACGAAAGGCGTATTTTATCTGTTCTCTAGACGTTCCTACACCAAGACCAAGGTTTGTTTGAATGCTGAATTTTGATCTTCTTTTGACACTGTCTCTCTTTTTGCTACGCATACCCAAATGGATATATGTGAAGACTATGTTTGTGTGTTCTAGCAGCATGCAAATTCTCATGAAGAAAAAAAAGTGATGATTTGGTCAAGAGATCATCTCATATACTGTAACTGTAATCCCTTTATTCAAGGCAGATATTTCGTGTGATATCTTGATTTTCCTCTCCTTATTTCCGTGCATGATACCAAATCTAACCATACATGAGCATGGGCTGGGCAATCAAGCAAATCATTAATTACGGGAGAAAATCAAGATAGTTATTTATAGAAGCAACTCCAGAAATGATGCATGTAGCAGGACCAAACGCCAAGAGCTATGGCGTCTGCCCCAAACGCCAAGATGGATGGCGTTTCTATGTCGCCACATAAGTGCCAACTAGGCAAGTGTGGGCCAGGTCCAAACGCCATGCATCCTGGCGTCTGCTATACAAACCAGACGCCAAAGATGTTGGCGTGACCAAAAAAGGTTAGATACGAAAATCTTTTCAGAACAAGGTTAATTCGTGATTAAGTTTGCAGAAAAGGTCATAACAGGAATTTTGTCCAGATATGGACGTGTGGTCATCCGTGGGAACGGAGGTGCCTTGCGTGCCCGAAAGATCCTCGAACGCGCGGTCGCCGAGTAACGGCGGCACGGTTTAGAGAGACAGAGGCAAGCTCCGGTGATTGACAAATGCAGCACGATCTGTAGCTGTACCACCGACCTGCCAACTCGTTTGAACCGTGTGATCATGATGCCCTATATATATCTGCTGCTGCTGCTGCTGGTACATCATTTTCAGGCTCATCGGTGTTGTCACCGATCTCTATTACTTCCTCCGTGTCGTAATATAAAGGCATTTTTAACACTATACTAGTGTAAAAAACGTTTTTATATTATGGGACAAAGGTAGTATTAGTTTGCAGTGCTCCTACGTTCATGTAGACACAAGGGAGGCTGAGGCATGGCATCGTCCATCGTACATCATATATGAAGACGATGATATTCATGTAACCGAGCCAGCTATTCAAGCGCACATTCAATGGAAATGCACGTCATGCAACGAGCCAATGACGACAGATCAATGGCGGGGACGGGAGTTTGGGTTCGTTGGATCAAGGCGGCGTATACGAAGGAAAGGGGGGAAGTATACATAAATGAAGAAAGTATAAGAATAGTGGTTTGGAGAAAATGGGGAGAGAGGATGTGAAGTGAAGTGTTTAATCCAATATGATATCCCCCGATATTCTCCCAACCATTCCTATACTTTCTTCATTTATGTGGATGGGACGATGAGGCGACATGGTAGTAACAACGCCCACCACGGGTGGCAGTTTGGCCGATGGCGGTCGGCGGTTTGACAAAGGGCAACGGCGCAGGTTGATGGGTGCGGGTGCAAAGGTGTGGGAGGAAGGAGGGAGAAGGCTCATCGACCCTAAAGAAGGGAGCAATAACTTTAGAGGGACAGTCGGAGCCTTAAAGACAAGGTGGGGAGGACTCAGATAGGGCGGGTTGGCAAGGCAGCACGACAGAAACGTCAAACACCATGCTTCATTTTGAGCCAATAAAATCAGCCTTTGTCGAAAAAGAAACATCGACCACGAGTTATAGTTCACCGGATGGCGTCGACGGACCAACACACATCAATTGGCCCCTCTGGCGTCGACGTCGCTCCCGCTAGCGACCGGGAGGGTCAACCTAGCGCCGCAGGGGGTCTCCCCTTCCTCCAATCTTCCCCTCGCCGTCGTTTTGGGGTGCGTCGTCGGGCGAAGCCGGGTCAGCGTCGACGACGTCGGGCGGTGGCAACGTTTTGACGACAGGGTGCGTCGGCGCAGCAGCGAGCGGCGGCAGGGTTGCGTGCGAGGTGAGCGGCCGTGCTGATCCATGCTGGCTAAGTGGTGGGTTGTTGGTGATGTGCCTCCCGGGCAGTCTGGCTACTCGATTTGGATAGCCAGATTCAGCTGCAAGTCTTGCGGGTTGCATGGGGCGTCCACCGGCGGCTCCACCTGGTAGATGCTCTGTGTCCGTCTGGACATGTCCAGGAGGCAGCAGCGGTCATGGTCGTCCGGCGGCATCTGATTTGGATCTGATCGCCTTCACTCCTCTGCTCAGTGTGCTTTTTCATATGGATCTGGCCATCTGGGTCATGATACTTGCCACGACCGCAGCGACGACCCAGGACATCATTTTTTCTCTATGGACACGTTGGTTGGCGTTGGTGACGGTCTGGATCTGGAGATGGTGTGATGTGGCATCTGTCGCGTCGACAATGGCAGGTCTGGCCGTTGACGAGTTCCAGAATGCTCCATCGGAGGTCATCATTAGGTGCTTGACGCTTGTAGATTGCTGGATCGGATGGGATTCGGTTGCATGCGTCCCTATTTCAGCCCGAGTGGCTCCAGGAGGGTGTGACGCGAAGCTTCAGTATCTGTTGACACTATGGAACACGTTGGTATTTCGATTTCCATTGTGAAAACAGTGGCGAAGCACGTCATGACAATTGAGGTCTGAGGCCATGTAGTAGCGGATCGAGTCTTGGTGGCGATGAGGATTTTGCTTGGTGATTTGACTCATAGCAGCGGCAGCGACAAGTGGGGGCGGTATCACAGCCGGAGTACAGAGTCTTAACTTTCAGGGTGAAAATCCGAGGACTTAATTGGTTGTGCCTCACAATGACCTTGTTGAAGACATTGTTTTGAGAGCGCGGCTTCTCCAGGGTGAAAGCCTAAAATCTAGAATCGGTCGATAATGATGCTTGTGCACTATTTTCTTTTTGGAGGCGTCGCTTTTGGAGAATTTGAATTTCAGGTGTTGTCTAGGTGGTGGTTCTTTGCTGCAGCTACAAGTAATTGATCACTGTAACGAGATTTTTTTTGGCTGTGTGCCTCCGCAATATTTTACAACATTGCATTGTTGCGGAGTTTAGGTGTAATTAGTATATGCATGATATTAATATATTTCTCTGGTAAAAAAAGTTGACCCGATGGGTCGGCGAAGGGCAACATGGCAACGGCGGGCGGATGAGTATTGAACAGATAATCAAACATTTTCCATGCGACTAGAATTGCCATGGCAAGTCCCGAATATGAACCGAAGGGCAACATGACAAGATAAGCAAACATTTTCCATGCGACTAACAAATAGTCGGTTAAAAAAGAAAAGAAAAATAGCCTCGATTGAGATTCTGACAGTCTGGCTGAACAATGGAAGTTTAGTGTGACGGAATGACTTTTGCTTTCGGCTATAGTTGACCCTCAGTCTCTAAACCTTCCCTTCATTTTGCTGGCCAGGGTGTCGTGAAGTGGGTGTACCTTAGAGCAACTTCAACCGGTCGACCCGATTTTTCTGTCCGTGTCCATTTGGGTTAAAACCGACGAAAATATCGGGCCAACACAGTGATTCATTTTTATTTTGTGTTTGTTTAGACACATTTTTGTCCCATGATTTGGTCATATTTGGGTTAGAGCCGGACACAAAGCGCATGTTTTCTGTGCCCGCCTTGTCCGTTTGTGTCCGAGCCTGGCCCACATGTCACCAATCCACCCCTCTTTCTTTTAATTTATTCATTGGCCCACGTCTCTCTCCTGCTACACTGCGACCAGTCGCTCTTGGTCGCCGCCCCCGCGCCGCCGCCCCACACCGCCACCCCACACGCCACCGCAGCTCCTGGTCGCGCGCCCGGTCACGGGCGGTCCCGAGCCATGAGCACACAGCCCACCACCTACCCTCCCGCCCCATGAGTCAGCGGCGCGACAACGCTTCCTTCGGCCGGCGTGAAGGCAGCAGGTGCTCGTCCCGCGCTGCGCTCCTCCACACCGGCGTCCGTCCGCGTAAGAGCTAGCTACTCCCGCCCGCCACCCGACATCGACTCGTCGCGCCTGGCTGCGCCTGACCTCGCCCGACCTCTCCTCACCCGGCCTCGCCTGGCATCACCCGACCACACTTGACCTCGCCCGACCACGACCACGCCTGGCCTCGCCTCGCCCAGCCGCGCCCGACCTCGCGCTCGCCCCGTGATGCTGGCCGTGCGGCCCCCGCCGTGGGGTTCGAGCTCGCCCGTCGGCCTCCCCGCGCGCTGTGAGCTCCCCTGCCTGCTACATGTTTGAGGAAATGTCAGGGCGGACATGTCGAAAATGAGTTGGCTATCGTTGGACGCACCGGCTGACCCAAACCAAAAAACGGACATGGATGTCGAGTTGGCCGACCCAAACAGACAAAAAAGGACAAATCGCACGTCCGTTTGGGTCGCTGTGTTGGAGTTGTTCTTAGTGGTTGTTCGCATCCTCTAAGGTTCTTGTAATCAACTTTCTGCCTTCTGTAAAAATACGGTATGCAATTTACGTACTCTTGAAAAAAAAACTTTGCTCGCACGTACGTACACTCACTAAGAAATTACAAGACATCAGGTCCCACTGTCCCAGTGACGAGAAGAGAAGACCCCGCATTGTTCTAGGCTGCAGACGGAATGATTCGACAAAGACTATTTTCATAAAAAATCAGCCATTTTTTGAAGGTTGGGATCTGCGGTGACGCCCGAGGGGCCGGTTTTTCTCTAGGGAGATGTTGGTTGGCGTTGGTGACGATCTGGATCTAGAGATGGTGCGGTGTGGCATTTTTCGCGTCGACAATGACAGGTCTGGCCGTCGACGAATTTCGAAATCCTCCGTTTGGAGATTTTTATTGAGTGTTTGATGCCCTTAGATTGCTGGATCGGATGAGATTCGGTCATGTGTGCCCCTGTTTCAGCCCGGGTGACTCCAGAAGGGGGTGACACGAAGCTTCGGTATCTGTTGACATTATGAAAACGTCGGTATTACGATTTTCATTGTGAAGACAGTGGCAGAGAAAGTCATGGCAATTGAGGTCCGAGACCATGTAATGGCGGATCGAGTCTTCGTGGCGATGAGGAATTTGCTTGGTGATTCGTGACTCGTAGCAGCATCATTAGCAAGTGAGGCCGGTATCTGTTGGGGAACGTAGCAGAAATTCAAAATTTTCTACGCAACACCAAGATCAATCTATGGAGTAATCTAGCAACGAGGGAAGGAGAGTGCATCTACATACCCTTGTAGATCGCTAAGCGGAAGCGTTCAAGTGAACGGGGTTGATAGAGTCGTACTCGTCGTGATCCAAATCACCAATGATCCTAGTGCCGAACGGACGGCACCTCCGCGTTCAACACACGTACAGCCCGGGGACGTCTCCTCCTTCTCGATCCAGCAAGGGGAGCGGAGAAGTTGAGGGAAAAACTCCGACAGCACGACGTCATGGTGGTGATGGAGCTCGTGGTTCTCCGGCAGGGCTTCGCCAAGCACTACGGAGGAAGACGAGGTGTTAGAGGAGGGAGAGGGCTGCGCCAGGGGAAGGTTGTGGCTGCCCTCTCTCTTCCTCACTATATATAGGGGTAAGGGAGGAGGGGGAGGCGCCCTAGGGTTCCCTAGGGGAGGGGCGGCGGCCACAGGGGAAACCCTAGATGGGTTTGGGCGCCCCCACCCCCTAGGAAACTTGCCCCCCAAGCCGGGAGGGGCGGCTGCCCTAGGGGTGGCGCCCCCACCTCTCTGGTTACATGAGATGGGGTTGGGAGGAGCGCTCAGCCCCTTAGCGGGCTGATGTGCCCTCTCCCCTTGGCCCATAAGGCCCCCAACGCTTGCCGGGGCCTCCGAAACCCCTTTCGGACACGCTGGTCATCACCTGGTACCGCCAGAACAATTCCGGACTCCAATACCCTTCGTCCAATATACCTATCTTCACCTCCGGACCATTCCGGAGCTCCTCGTCATGTCCGGGATCTCATCCAGGACTCCGAACAACCTTCGGTAACCACATACTATTTCCCATAACAACTCTAGCGTCACTGAACCTTAAGTGTGTAGACCCTACGGGTTCGGGAACCATGCAGACATGACCGAGACAACTCGCTGGCCAATAACCAACAGCGGGATCTGGATACCCATGTTGACTCCCACATGTTCCACGATGATCTCATCGGATGAACCACGATGTCGAGGATTCAATCAATCCCGTATTCAATTCCCTTTGTCTAGCGGTATTGCACTTGCCCGAGATTCGATCATCGGTATCTCGATACCTTGTTCAATCTCGTTATCGGCAAGTCTCTTTACTCGTTCCGTAACACATCATCCCGTGATCAACTCCTTGGTCACATTGCGCATATGATGATGTCCTACCGAGTGGGCCCAGAGATACCTCTCCGTTACACGAAGTGACAAATCCCAGTCTCGATTCGTGCCAACCCAACAGACACTTTCGGAGATACCTGTAGTGTACCTTTATAGCCACCCAGTTACGTTGTGACGTTTGGTACACCCAAAGCATTCCTACGGTATCCGGGAGTTGCACAATCTCATGGTCTAAGGAAATGATACTTGAAATTAGAAAAGCTTTAGCATATGAACTACACGATCTTTATGCTAGGCTTAGGATTGGGTCTTGTCCATCACATCATTCTCCTAATGATGTGATCCCGTTATCAACGACATCCAATGTCCATGGTCAGGAAACTGTGACCATCTATTGATCAACGAGCTAGTCAACTAGAGGCTTACTAGGGACATGGTGTTGTCTATGTATCCACACATGTATCTGAGTTTCCTATCAATACAATTATAGCAAGGATAATAAATGATTATCATGAACAAGGAAATATAATAATAAACAATTTATTATTGCCTCTAGGGCATATTTCCAACAGTCTCCCACTTGCACTAGAGTCAATAATCTAGTTCACATCGCCATGTGATTAACACTCACAGGTCACATCACCATGTGAACAACATCCAAAGAGTTTACTAGAGTCAATAATCTAGTTCACATCACTATGTGATTAACACTCAATGAGTTCTGGGTTTGATCATGTTATGCTTGTGAGAGAGGTTGTAGTCTACGGGTCTGCAACATTCAGATCTGTATGTATGTCATCTTGTCGATGCAGCTACTACGCTATATTTGGAGCCATTTCAAATAACTGTTCTACTATACGAATCCGGTATCTCTACTCATAGCTATCCGGATAGGTGTTAAGCTTGCATTGATGTAACTCTTTACGTCGAACTCTTTATCACCTCCATAACCGAGAAACATATCCTTATTCCTCTAAGGATAATTTTGACCGATATCTGGTGATCTACTCCTAGATCATGTAACGCCCTCGATGCGGCTATATCTCCCACGTGTCGAAGCACGACTTAGAGGCATAACCGCATTGAAAGCAATGTCGCAAGTGAGGTAATCTTCACACAACCCATGTAATACATAAGGGAAAGAGATACATAGTTGGCTTACAATCGCCACTTCACACAATACATGAGTAAAGCATTACATCATACAGATACAATCAAGGTCCGACTACGGAACCAAAATAAAAGAAGACTACCCCAAATGCTACACAGATCCCCGATCGTCCCGACTGGGCTCCACTACTGATCAACTAGAACGAAACAACACAAAGGACAAGATCTTCATCGAGCTCCTCCTTAAGCTCGGGTGCGTCACCTGCACGGTTTCATCGGCACCTGCAAACTGGTTTTTGGAAGTATCTGTGAGTCACGGGGACTCAGCAATCTCACACCCGCGAGATCAAGACTATTTAAGCTTATAGGTAGGGTAAAAGGTATGAGGTGGAGCTGCAGCAAGCGACTAGCATATATGGTGGCTAACATACGCAAAAGAGAGCGAGAAGAGAAGGCAAAAGCACGATCGAACAACTATGATCAAGAAGTGATCCTAGAACAACCTACGTCAAGCATAACTCCAACACCGTGTTCACTTCCCGGACTCCGCCGAGAAGAGACCATCACGGTTACACACGCGGTTGATGTATTTTAGTTAAGATCAACTTTGAGTTTTCTACAACCGGACATTAACAAATTCCCATCTGCCACATAACCGCGGGCACGGCTTTCGAAACTTCAAACCCTGCAGGGGTGTCCCAACTTAGCCCATGATAAGCTCTCGCGATCAACGAAGGATATTCCTTCTCCCCGGGAAGACCCGATCAGTCTCGGAATCCCAGCTACAAGACATTTCGACAGTAATAAAACAAGACTAGCAAAGCCGCCCGATGCGCCGACATCCTGATAGGAGTTGCACATATCTCGTTCTCAGGGCAACACCGGATAAGTCAAGCTACGAGTAAAACCAGGCCTCGAGTTTCCCCGTGGTGGCCCCGCAGGCTGCTCGGTTCGGACCAACACTTAGACAAGCATTGGCCCGGGGGGGCTAAATAAAGATGACCCTCGGGTTAGCTACTCCCAAGGGAAAGGTATAGGTGGTAGGCAAATGGTAAAACCAATGTTGGGCCTTGCTGGAAAAGTCTTATTCAAAGCGAACTGTCAAGGGGGTCCCATAAATCACCCGACCGCGTTAGGGACGCAAAATCCGGGAACATAATACCGATATGACGGAAACTAGGGCGGCAAGAGTGGAACAAAACACCAGGCATAAGGCCGAGCCTTCCACCCTTTACCAAGTATATAGATGCATTAATAATATAAAAGGTATTGTGATATCCTAACAAGTAAACATGTTCCAATCAAGGAACAACATCTCCATGTTCCAACAAGGAACAAACTTCATCTTCACCTGCAACTAACAACGCTATAAGAGGGGCTGAGCAAAGCGGTAACATAGCCAAACAACGGTTTGCTAGGACAAGGTGGGTTAGAGGCTTGGTTTGACAATATGGGAGGCATGGTAAGCAAGTGGTAGGTATCGCAGCATAGGCATAGCAAAAGAGCGAGCAACTGGCAAGCAAAGATAGAAGTGATTTCGAGGGTATGGTCATCTTGCCTGCAAAGTTCTCAGGGTTGTCGAAAGCTTGATCCTCGTAAGTGTTCTCAACAGGTACCTCGTTCACGTACTCGTCTCCCGGCTCTACCTAAGACAAGAACACAAGCAAAGGAACAACTATCAACCACGATGCAATGCACAATCAACATGATGCAAAAACATGGCATGATATGCGAGATGTGGTATGCAATGCATATGCGTGCTCCGGAAGGAAAAAGATGAACAAGGCATAATCTTGGCAAACCAAGTATGCCACTGGAAAGATGAGGTGATTTCGGTTGAAATCGATATAAAGATCAACGGAATCGGATGCACGGTTTGCAAATGACAAGCAAAACAAGAATGACATATTCTGCCATTAACAGCATGATGCTACTTAGCAAGCAACAAGAAATTAAGCTACTGCACTCAAACGTACCAAAAAAGCATATGACAGTGAACTAATCAAGATGCTTGACAAAAGATGGACACTGAGCTACGGCTAAATCACACCTCAACAGGTTCAAACAAGCATGGCAAAAGTGCAAAAGATAACAGGTTCACAGACTTGGTGAAAATAACATGCCAGAAATTAACATCAGGATGACATGTTTAGAGCAAGCAAACAACATGCTACAGGAATACAATATAGCAAAGCAAGCCACTGCATGAATCTACTCTAAACATAGAACAAAAGTCCCTTACTGAACATGAGCCACAAAGGATCAGAAAATATAATAGCACCCATGTCAATTAAGCAAGTTTCATTACAGTTTTCAGACTTAGCAGAAAACTGGACATGTCAAAAACAGATAACAAGTTGGCATGTTTACGAGCTCGATTCACTCACTACAGAGCTTTTCATGATAAACTAAATATACATCCATCAGGAAGACATGGCATAGAAGCTAATCATGGCAATAACAACATCATATCATTCAAGGATCAACTACAACAAGCTTGGCAAAATCGAATAACATGTAAACAATCTGCCAGTAACATTTTATAGCAAAAGTAGAGCTCGATTTACTCAAGCTAGGGTGCTCCATAATTACAAACAAAGGCACGGATGGATAGATCAAATCCATATGTTCAAAACACTCTTACTGATCATGCTCAAAAGAGGCATAGATCTCTCTGAAACAACATGAACACATGGCATAAAAATAACAGCAGGACATGACAGTGAAATTACCAAGTCTCTGAAATCAGCAACATTATGATCCCTAGTTTGCATGCTTGTGCTAGTCACCACAGAGATCACAAAAATACATGGCATACACCCCTGGAAATATAGTATGGCATGTTACAAAACACATGTAGGACTCAAGTTCATATGGTGCACACATCAATCATGGCAAAAATGACAAAAGTGCAAGTTCTGCTGAGAATCTGAAACTAACATCACATAGCACTCTTCCAACAGCATTTCGGGCATCAAGATGAGCTCAAATGAAAATGATGCAATGAGATGAAATTATTTACTCATCGAAACGAACAATTTGACATATTACACGCACGAAACGAAGCAGTATGCAGGGAGTTATGACCCGATGAACATGGCAAAAAAAATATTGCAGAAAAAGGACTTAGAGGAAAAACAACCTCGCGAAAGTCAACGGGGTCCAGGGTTCCTCGCGCACGGACGTCGAGGCGGCCGGAGCTCGCCGGAAAAGGACGAAGAGGGCGCCGGCGGGTCGTCCCGAGGCGGATCCGGCCCTCCCGTGGCCGGATCTGGCCAGGGTGGAGGAGGAGGACGCCGGCGACGAGGCGCGGCAGCGAGCGGGGCGGCGACCGTGCGACGGGGCGGCGGCGAGGGTCGCCGGGCGGCGGCAGGGCTGGAGGCGAGGCGCGGGCGGCGCGGTGGCGCGCAGCGGCGCGAAGACGGCGGCGGGAGCTGGCGAGCTCGGGCGGCGCGAGCGGGCGGCGCGCTCGGGGCGCCTCGGGCCCGGTCGCGGTCGGGGCGGGCCGGCCTCGGGCCCCGGCGGGCTTCGGCGGCGGAGGAGAGAGAGGTGCGGGCGCACCGACACGTGGCGCGACGCGGTTGGAGAAGAGCGGCGGCGAGTGACATGGCGGCTTGGGATTGGCCGGAGCGACGTGGCCGGGTCCGGTGGACACGTCCAGCGGCGGACGGACATGTCCGGCGGCGCGGAGGAAAGAGGAAGGCTAGGGTTCATCCGCGAAAATTTCGGGAGAGACACATATTTATAGATAGAAGGAGGTAGGAGGCTCCAAATGAAGTGCGGTTTTCACTCACACGATTGTGATCGAACGACCGAGAGGATGGAGGGGGTTAGGATGGGTTTTGGGCCACTTTGAAAGAGTTGTTGGGCTGCAACTCCAAAGAGGCCTTTGCGGTTACCCGGTTAACCGTTGGAGTATCAAACGGACTCCAAACGGCATGAAACTTGACAGGTGGTCTATCGATGCTATACCAAGGCCGCTTTACAAACCTCGGTCCATTCCGAGAAAGTTTAATACCCGCTCACGGGAAAAGGTAAAAGGGAGCGCCGGGGAACATAGGAGCGCCGGATTGCAAAACGGACAACGGGGAAAATGCTCGGATTCATGAAGCGAACACGTATGCGAATGCGATGCACATGATGACATGATAAGAAAATGCATGACACGGACAAAAGCAAAACGAAGAAGAACCCAACCACGAGGGAATAACATATCACATTGCCGAAAATGGCAAGAGTTGGAGTTACAAATATGGCAAGTTACATCCGAGGTGTTACAGATCATCTTTGTACCCTCTTGCCAGACATGTGGCAAGGCACACATCAGGTGTGGTACTCAGCATGGCATACCGTATAGAGCCTATGACAAAAGCATAGGGGACGACCTTCGTCCTTCCTCTTTCTTCTGCTGTGGTCGAGTTTTAAGTCTTAACTTCATACCTTACAACTCAGGCAAGAACTCCTTCTTTGACTGATCCGTCTTGAACACCTTTCAAGATTATGTCAAGGTATGTGCTCATTTGAAAGTACTATTAAGCGATTTTGATCTATCCTTATAGATCTTGATGCTCAATGTTCAAGTAGCTTAATCCAGGTTTTCCATTGAAAAACACTTCTCAAATAACCCTATATGCTTTCCAGAAATTCTACATCATTTCTGATCAACCATATGTTCACAACATATACTCATCAAAAAATATATATTGCTCCCACTCACTTCTTCGGAAAAACAAGTTTCTCATAAACTTTGTATAAACCCAAATCTTTGATCATCTCATCAAAGCGTACATTTCAACTCCGAGATGCTTACTCCAGTCCTTAGAAGGATTGCTGGAGCTTTGCATACTAGTTAGCATCTTTCAGGATTGACAAAAATCTTCTGGTTGTATCACATACAACCTTTCCTCAAGAAAATCGTGAGGAAACAATGTTTTGACATCCTATCTGCAAGATTTCACAAATAATGCAGGGACTGCTAATATAATTCCAACAGACTCTTAGCATCGTTACGAGTGAGAAAGTCTCACCGTAGTCAACTCCTTGAACTTGTCAGGAAACATCTTAACGACAAGTCGAGCTTTCTTAATGGTGACATTTACCATCGTTGTCCGTCTTCCTTTTAAAATCCATCTGTACTCAACAGCCTCACGACCATCGAGCCGTTCTGCCAAAGTCTACACTTTGGTTTCATATATGGATCCTCTCTCGGATTTTATGGCCTCGAGCCATTCATCGGAATCCGGGCCCACCGTCGCTTCTCCATAGCTCGTAGGTTCATTGTTGTCTAGCAACATGACTTCCAAGACAGGATTACGTGCCACTTTGAAATAGCACGCATCCTTGTCGTCCTACGAGGTTTGGTAGTGACTTGATCCGAAGTTTCATGATCACTATCATAAGCTTCTACTTCAATTGGTGTAGGTGCCACAGGAACAACTTCCCGTGCCCTGATACACACTAGTTGAAGTGACGGTTCAACAACCTCATCAAGTCTCCACCATCCTCCCACTCAATTCTTTCGAGAGAAACTTTTCCTCGAGAAAGGACCCGATTTCAGAAACAATCCCTATTGCTTTCGGATCTGAGACATGAGGTATACCCAACTGTTTTTGGTGTCCTATGAAGATGCATTTATCCGCTTTGGGTTCGAGCTTATCATCCTGAAACTTTTTCACATAAGCGTCGTAGCCCCAAACCTTTAAGAAACAACAGCTTAGGTTTCTCTAAACCATAGTTCATACGATGTCGTCTCAACGGATTTGTGTGGTTCCCTATTTAAAGTGAATGCGGTTGTCTCTAATGCCTAACCCATAAACGATAGTGGTAATTCGACGAGAGACATCATGGTATGCACCATATCCAATAGCGTGCAGTTATGATGTTCGGACACACCATCACACTATGGTGTTCCCGGCGGTATTAGTCGTGAAACAATTTCCACAATGTCTTAATTGTGTGCCAAACTCGTAACTCAGATATAAATCTCTATGATCATATCATAGACATTTTATCCTCTTGTCACGACGATCTTCAACTTCACTCTGAAATTACTTGAACCTTTCAATAATTCAGACTCATGATTCATCAAGTAAATATACTCAGCATCTACTCAAATCATCTGTGAAGTAAGAACATAACGATATCCACTACATGCCTCAGCACTCACTGGACTACACACATCAAGATGTATTACTTCCAACAAGTTGCTTTCTTGTTCCATCTTACTGAAAACGAGGCCTTTCAGTCATCTTGCCCATGTGGTATGTTTTGCATGTCTCAAGTGATTCAAAATCAAGTGAGTCCAAACGATCCATCTGTATGGAGTTTCTTCATGCATATCTACCAATAAACATGGTTCGCATGTCTCAATCTTTTCAAAAACGAGTGAGTCCAAAGATCCATCAACATGGAGCTTCTTCATGCGTTTTATACCAATATGACTCAAATTGCAGTGCCACAAGTATGTGGTGCTATCATTACTATCATATATCTTTTGACATGAACATGTGTATCACTATGATCGAGATTCAATAAACCATTCATTTTAGGTGCAAGACCATTGAAGGTATTATTCAAATAAACAGAGTAACCATTATTCTCCTTAAATGAATAACCGTATTGCAATAGACATAATCCAATCATGTCTATGCTCAACGCAAACACCAAATAACAATTATTTAGGTTTAACACCAATCTCGATGGTAGAGGGAGCGTGCGATGGTTGATCACATCAAGCTTGGAAAAACTTTCAACACATATCGTCATCTCACCTTTAGCTAGTCTCCGTTTATTCCGTAGCTTTTATTTCGAGTTACTAACACTTAGCAACCGAACCGGTATCTAATACCCTGGTGCTACTAGGAGTACTAGTAAAGTACACATTAACATAATGTATATCCAATATACTTCTATCGACCTTGCCAGCCTTCTCATCTACCAAGTATCTAGGGTAATTCTGCTCTAGTGGCTGTTCCCCTTATTACAGAAGCACTCAGTCTCGGGTTTGGGTTCAACCTTGGGTTTCTCCACTAGAGCAGCAGCTGATTTGCCGTTTCATGAAGTATCCCTTCTTGCCCTTGCCCTTCTTGAAACTAGTGGTTTTACTAACCATCAACAATTGACACTCCTACTTGACTTCTACTTTCGCGGTGTCAAACCTCGCGAATACTTCAAGGATCATCATATCTATCCCTGTTATGTTATAGTTCATCACGAAGCTCTAGTAGCTTGGTGGCAATGTCTTTGGAGAAGTATCACTATCTCATCTGGAAGATCAACTCCCACTCGATTCAAGTGATTGATGTACTCAGACAATCTGAGCACAAGCTCAAGATTGAGCTTTTCTCCCTTATTATGCAGGCTAAGAAAATCGTCGGAGGTCTTATGCCTCTTGACGTGGGCACGAGCCTAAAATCCCAATTTCATCCCTCAAAACATATCATATGTTCTGCGACATTTCAAAAATGCCTTCGGTGCCTCAACTCTAAACCATTTAACATTACCGAACTATCATGTAGTCATCAAAACGTGTATGTCGGATGTTCGCAACATCCACAGACCACGTTCGAGGTCCAGCACACCGAGCGGTGCATTAAGGACATAAGCCTTCTATTGTCCGCATAATTGCTACTGTCAACTTTCAACTATATTTTCTCTAGGAACATATCTAAAATAGAACTAAAACGTGAGCTACGACATAATTTGCAAAATTCTTTTGACTATGTTCATCTTATGTACTCCCACTCAGATAGACATCCCTCTAGTCATCTAAGTGATTACATGATCCGAGTCAACTAGGCCGTGTCCGATCATCACGTGAGACGGACTAGTCATCATCGGTGAACATCTTCATGTTGATCGTATCTACCATACGACTCATGCTCGACATTTCGGTCTCTTGTGTTCCGAGGCCATGTCTGTACATGCTAGGCTCGTCAAGTCAACCTAAGTGTTTCGCGTGTGTAAATCTGGCTTACACCCGTTGTATGTGAACGTATGAATCTATCACACCCGATCATCACGTGGTGCTTCGAAACGACGAACTTTCGCTACGGTGCACAGTTAGGGGGAACACTTTCTTGAAATTTTAATGAGGGATCATATTATTTACTACCGTCGTTCTAAGCAAATAAGATGTATAATCATGATAAACATCACATGCAATCAAATAGTGACATGATATGGCCAATATCATATTGCTCCTTTTGATCTCCATCTTCGGGGCTCCATGATCATCATCGTCACCGGCATGACACCATGATCTCCATCATCATGATCTCCATCATTGTGTCTCCATGAAGTTGTCTCGCCAACTTATTACTTCTACTACTATGGCTACCGGTTAGCAATAAAGTAAAGTAATTACATGGCATTGTTCAATGACACGCAGGTCATACATTAAATAAAGACAACTCCTATGGCTCCTGCCGGTTGTCATACTCATCGACATGCAAGTCGTGATTCCTATTACAAGAACATGATCAATCTCATACATCGCATATCATTCATCACATTCTTCTTGGCCATATCACATCACATAGCATACCCTGCAAAAACAAGTTAGACGTCCTCTAATTGTTGTTTGCATGTTTTACGTGGCTGCTATGGGTTTCTAGCAAGAACGTTTCTTACCTACGCAAAACCACAACGTGATATGCCAATTGCTATTTACCCTTCATAAGGACCCTTTTCATCGAATCTGTTCCGACTAAAGTGGGAGAGACTGGCACCCGCTAGCCACCTTATGCAACTAGTGCATGTCAGTCGGTGGAACCTGTCTCACGTAATAGTACGTGTAAGGTCGGTCTGGGCCGCTTCATCCCACAATACCGTCGAAATAAGATTGGACTAGTAACGGTAAGCATATTGAACAAAATCAACGCCCACAACTACTTTGTGTTCTACTCGTGCATAGAATCTACGCAATAGACCTAGCTCATGATGCCACTGTTGGGGAACTTAGCAGGAATTCAAAATTTTCTACGCAACACCAAGATCAATCTATGGAGTAATCTAGAAACGAGGGAAGGAGAGTGCATCTACATACCCTTCTAGATCGCTAAGCGGAAGCGTTCAAGTGAACGGGGTTGATGGAGTCGTACTCGTCGTGATCCAAATCACCGATGATCGTAGTGCCGAACGGACGGCACCTCCGCGACACACGTACAGCCCGGGGACGTCTCTGTTGGAAATATGCCCTAGAGGCAATAATAAAAGCATTATTATTATATTTCCTTGTTCATGTTAATTGTCTTTATTCATGCTATAATTGTGTTATCCGGAAATCGTTATACATGTGTGAATAATAGACACCAACATGTCCCTAGTAAGCCTCTAGTTGACTAGCTCGTTGATCAACAGATAGTCATGGTTTCCTGACTATGGACATTGGATGTCATTGATAACGAGATCACATCATTAGGAGAATGATGTGATGGACAAGACCCAATCCTAAACATAGCACAAGATCGTATAGTTCGTTTGCTAGAGTTTTCCAATGTCAAGTATCATTTCCTTAGACCATGAGATCGTGTAACTCCCAGATACCGTAGGAGTGCTTTGGGTATACCAAACGTCACAACCTAACTGGGTGACTATAAAGGTATACTACGGGTATCTCCGAAAGTGTCTGTTGGGTTGACACGGATCGAGACTGGGATTTGTCACTCCGCTTGACGGAGAGGTATCACCGGGCCCACTCGGTAATGCATCATCATAATGAGCTCAATGTGATCAAAGTGTTTGATAACGGGATCATGCATTACGGTACGAGTAAAGTGACTTGCCGGTAACGAGATTGAACGAGGTATTGGGATACCGACGATCGAATATCGGGCAAGTAAAATACCGATTGACAAAGGGAATCATATACGGGATTAATTGAATCCTCGACATCGTGGTTCATCCGATGAGATCATCGTGGAGCATGTGGGAGCCAACATGGGTATCCAGATCCCGTTGTTGGTTATTGCCCGAGAGCCGTCTCGGTCATGTCTGCATGTCTCCCGAACCCGTAGGGTCTACACACTTAAGGTTCGGTGACGCTAGGGTTGTGAGGATATGTATATGCAGTAACCCGAATGCTGTTCGGAGTCCCGGATGAGATCCCGGACGTCACGAGGAGTTTCGGATTGGTCCGGAGGTGAAGAATTATATATAGGAAGTACAGTTTCGGTCATCGGGAGTGATCTGGGGGTCACCGGTATTGTACCGGGACCACCAGATGGGTCCCGGGGGTCCACCGGGTGGGGCCACCCATCCCGGAGGGCCCCATGGGTTGAAGTGGGAGGGGGCCAGCCCTTAGTGGGCTGGTGCACCCCCCAAGGCCCACCCCCTGCGCCTAGGGTTGAAACCCTAGGGTGGGGGGGCGCCCACTTGCCTTGGGGGGCACTCCACCCCCCTTGGCCGCCGCCCCCTCTGGAGATGGGATCTCCAGGGGCCGGAGCCCCCCTAGGGGGCCTATATAAAAGGGTGGGAGGGAGGGGCAGCCGCACCCTTGCCCCTGGCGCCTCCCTCTCTCCCTGCTACACCTCTCCCTCTCGCAGTGCACGGCGAAGCCCTGCTGTTGTGACGCCCTGCATCCACCACCACACCGTCGTGCTGCTGGATCTTCATCAACCTCTCCTTCCCCCTAGCTGGATCAAGAAGGAGGAGACGTCACGCTGACCGTACGTGTGTTGAACGCGGAGGTGCCGTCCGTTCGGTGCTAGGATCTCCGGTGATTTGGATCACGTCGTGTACGACTACCTCATCCCCGTTCTTTTGAACACTTCCGCTCGCGATCTGCAAAGGTATGTAGATGCATCCGATCACTCGTTGCTAGATGAACTCATAGATGGATCTTGGTGAAACCGTAGGAAATTTTTTGTTTTCTGCAACGTTCCCCAACAGTGGCATCATGAGCTAGGTCTATGCGTAGTTCTTCTTGCGCGAGTAGAACACAATTTGTTGTGGGTGTAGATTTGTCAACTTTCTTGCCGCTACTAGTCTTATCTTGCTTCAGCGGTATTGTGGGATGAAGCGGCCCGGACCAACCTTACACGTACGCTTACGTGAGACCGGTTCCACCGACTAACATGCACTAGTTGCATAAGGTGGCTGGCGGGTGTCTGTCTCTCCCACTTTAGTTGGAGCGGATTCGATGAAAAGGGTCCTTATGAAGGGTAAATAGAAGTTGACAAATCACGTTGTGGCTTTCAAGTAGGTAAGAAAACGTTCTTGCTAGAACCCTAATTCAGCCACGTAAAACTTGCAACAACAATTAGAGGACGTCTAACTTGTTTTTGCAGCAAGTGCTTTGTGATATGATATGGCCAAAGTTGTGATGAATGATGAATGATCTATATGTGATGTATGAGATGTTCATGCTATTGTAATAGGAATCACGACTTGCATGTCGATGAGTATGACAACCGGCAGGAGCCATAGGAGTTGTCTTTATTCTTGTATGACCTGCGTGTCATCAAGAAACGCCATGTAAATTACTTTACTTTATTGCTAAACGCGTTAGCCATAGTAGTAGAAGTAATAGTTGGTGAGCAACTTCATGGAGACACGATGATGGAGATCATGATGATGGAGATCATGGTGTCAAGCCGGTGACAAAGATGATCATGGAGCCCCAAGATGGAGATCAAAGGAGCTATGTGATATTGGCCATATCATGTCACGTTTATTAGTTGATTGCATGTGATGTTTATCATGTTTTGCATCTTGTTTACTTAGAACGGCGGTAGTAAATAAGATGATCCCTCATAATAATTTCAAGAAGTGTTCCCCCTAACTGTGCACCGTTGCGACAGTTCGTTGTTTCGAAGCACCACGTGATGATCGGGTGTGATAGATTCTAACGTTCACATACAACGGGTGTAAGAAAGATTTACACATGCAAACACTTAGGTTGACTTGACGAGCCTAGCATGTACAGACATGGCCTCGGAACACAGAAGACCGAAAGGTCGAGCATGAATCGTATAGAAGATACGATCAACATGAAGATGTTCACCGATGTTGACTAGTCCGTCTCACGTGATGATCGGACACGGCCTAGTTGACTCGGATCATGTTATACTTAGATGACTAGAAGAGGGATGTCTATCTAAGTGGGAGTTCATTAAATAATTTGATTAGATGAACTTTATTATCATGAACTTAGTCTAAAATATTTACAATATGTCTTGTAGATCAAATGGCCAACGTAGTCCTCAACTTCAACGCGTTCCTAGAGAAAACCAAGCTGAAAGACGATGGCAGCAACTATACGGACTGGGTCCGGAACCTGAGGATCATCCTCATAGCTGCCAAGAAAGATTATGTCCTACGAGCACCGCTCGGTGACGCACCTGTTCTCCCTGCAGAACAAGACGTTATGAACGCTTGGCAGGCACGTTCCGATGACTACTCCCTCGTTCAGTGCGGCATGCTTTACAGCTTAGAGCCGGGGCTCCAAAAGCGTTTTGAGAGACACGGAGCATATGAGATGTTCGAAGAGCTGAAAATGGTTTTCCAAGCTCATGCCCGGGTCGAGAGATATGAAGTCTCCGACAAATTCTTTAGCTGTAAGATGGCGGAAAATAGTTCTGTCGGTTAGCACATACTCACTATGTCTGGGTTACATAACCGCTTGACTCAGCTGGGAGTTAATCTCCCGGACGATGCGGTCATTGACAGAATCCTCCTGTCGCTTCCACCAAGCTACAAGAGCTTTGTGATGAACTTCAATATGCAGGGGATGGAAAAGACCATTCCTGAAGTATTTGCTATGCTGAAATCAGCAGAGGTAGAAGTCAAGAAGGAACATCAAGTGTTGATGGTGAATAAAACCACTAAGTTCAAGAAGGGCAAGGGTAAAAAGAACTTCAAGAAAGACGGCAAGGAAGTTGCCGCGCCCGGCAAGCAAGCTGCCGGGAAGAAGCCAAAGAATGGACCCAAGCCTGAGACTGAGTGCTTTTATTGCAAGGGAAGTGGTCACTAGAAGCGGAACTGCCCCAAATACTTAGCGGACAAGAAGGCCGGCAAAACAAAAGGTATATGTGATATACATGTAATTGATGTGTACCTTACCAGTACTCGTAGTAGCTCTTGGGTATTTGATACCGGTGCAGTTGCTCACATTTGTAACTCAAAGCAGGAGCTGCGGAATAAACGGAGACTGGCGAAGGACGAGGTGACGATGCGCGTCGGGAATGGTTCCAAGGCCGATGTGATCGCCGTCGGCACGCTACCTCTACATTTACCTACGGGATTAGTTTTAAACCTCAATAATTGTTATTTAGTGCCAAGTTTGAGCATGAACATTGTGTCTGGATCTCGTTTAATTCGAGAAGGCTACTCATTTAAATCCGAGAATAATGGTTGTTCTATTTATATGAGAGTTATGTTTTATGGTCATGCTCCAATGGTTAATGGTTTATTCTTAATGAATCTCGTACGTGATGATACACATATTCATAGTGTGAATACCAAAAGAGTTAAAGTTGATAACAATAGTCCCACATATTTGTGGCACTGCCGCCTTGGTCACTTAGGTGTCAAACCCATGAAGAAGCTCCATGCAGATGGACTTTTAGAGTCTCTTGATTATGAATCATTTGACACGTGCGAACCATGCCTCATGGGTAAAATGACCAAGACTCCGTTCTCAGGAACAATGGAGCGAGCAACCAACTTATTGGAAATCATACATACTGATGTGTGCGGTCCAATGAGTGTTGAGGCTCGCGGTGGCTATCGTTATGTTCTCACCCTCACTGATGACCTGAGTAGATATGGGTATATCTACTTAATGAAACACAAGTCTGAGACCTTTGAAAAGTTCAAGGAATTTCAGAGTGAGGTTGAAAATCAACGTGACAGAAAAATCAAGTTTCTACGATCAGATCGTGGAGGAGAATACTTGAGTCACGAATTTGGCACACACTTAAGAAAATGTGGAATAGTTTCACAACTCACGCCGCCTGGAACACCTCAGCGTAATGGTGTGTCTGAACGTCGTAATCGCACTCTATTAGATATGGTGCGATCTATGATGTCTCTTACCGATTTACCGCTATCTTTTTGGGGCTATGCTTTAGAGACTGCCGCATTCACTTTAAATAGGGATCCGTCGAAATCCGTTGAGACGTCACCGTATGAATTATGGTTTGGGAAGAAACCTAAGCTGTCGTTTCTAAAAGTTTGGGGATGCGATGCTTATGTCAAGAAACTTCAACCTGAAAAGCTCGAACCCAAGTCGGAAAAATGCGTCTTCATAGGATACCCTAAAGAAACTATTGGGTATACCTTCTACCTCAGATCCGAAGGCAAGATCTTTGTTGCCAAGAATGGATCCTTTCTAGAGAAGGAGTTTCTCTCGAAAGAAGTAAGTGGGAGGAAAGTAGAACTTGATGAAGTGTTACCTCTTGAACCGGAAAATGGCGCAACTCAAGAAAACGTTTCTGAGGTGCCTGCACCGACTAGAGAGGAAATTAATGATGATCAAGATGCTTCTGATCAAGCTCCTACTGAAATTCGTAGGTCCACAAGGACACGTTCCGCACCAGAGTGGTACGGCAACCCTGTCTTGGAAATCATGTTGTTAGACAACGGTGAACCTTCGAACTATGAAGAA
The DNA here is from genome assembly GCA_032464435.1 of Aegilops umbellulata. Classification (NCBI taxonomy): domain Eukaryota; kingdom Viridiplantae; phylum Streptophyta; class Magnoliopsida; order Poales; family Poaceae; genus Aegilops; species Aegilops umbellulata. Next base: position 267,193,322 of record CP136059.1, on the reverse strand, counting down.
GCGATGGCGGGCCCGGATTCCGACAAATGGCTAGAAGCCATGAAATCCGAGATAGGATCCATGTATGAAAACGAAGTATGGACTTTGACTGACTTGCCCGTTGAACGGCGAGCCATAGAAAATAAATGGATCTTTAAGAAGAAGACAGACGCGGATGGTAATGTGACCATCTATAAAGCTCGACTTGTCGCTAAGGGTTATCGACAAGTTCAAGGGGTTGACTACGATGAGACTTTCTCACCGGTAGCGAAGCTAAAGTCCGTCCGAATCATGTTAGCAATTGCCGCATTCTACGATTATGAGATATGGCAAATGGACGTCAAAACGGCATTCCTTAATGGTTTCCTTAAGGAAGAATTGTATATGATGCAGCCGGAAGGTTTTGTCGATCCTAAGAATGCTGACAAGGTGTGCAAGCTCCAACGCTCGATTTATAGGCTGGTGCAAGCATCTCGGAGTTGGAACATTCGCTTTGATGAGATGATCAAAGCGTTTGGGTTTACACAGACTTATGGAGAAGCCTGCGTTTACAAGAAAGTGAGTGGGAGCTCTGTAGCATTTCTCATATTATATGTAGATGACATACTTTTGATGGGAAATGATATAGAACTCTCGGACAGCATTAAGGCCTACTTGAATAAGAGTTTTTCAATGAAGGACCTTGGAGAAGCTGCTTATATATTAGGCATCAAGATCTATAGAGATAGATCAAGACGCCTCATAGGTCTTTCACAAAGCACATACCTTGACAAGATATTGAAGAAGTTCAATATGGATCAATCTAAGAAGGGGTTCTTACCTGTGTTACAAGGTGTGAAATTGAGCTCAGCTCAATGTCCGACCACGGCAGAAGATATAGAAGAGATGAGTGTCATCCCCTATGCCTCATCCATAGGTTCTATTATGTATGCCATGCTGTGTACAAGACCTGATGTAAACATTGCCGTAAGTTTGGTAGGAAGGTACCAAAGTAATCCCGGCAAGGAACATTGGACAGCGGTCAAGAATATCCTGAAGTACCTGAAAAGGACTAAGGAAATGTTTCTCGTTTATGGAGGTGACGAAGAGCGCGTCGTAAAGGGTTACGTCGACGCTAGCTTCGACACAGATCTGGATGACTCTAAGTCACAAACCGGATACGTGTATATTTTGAATGGTGGGGCAGTAAGCTGGTGCAGTTGCAAGCAGAGCGTCGTGGCGGGATCTACATGTGAAGCGGAGTACTTGGCAGCCTCGGAGGCAGCACATGAAGCAATTTGGGTGAAGGAGTTCATCACCGACCTCGGAGTCATACCCAATGCGTCGGGGCCAATCAAACTCTTCTGTGACAACACTGGAGCTATTGCACTTACCAAGGAGCCCAGGTTTCACAAGAAGACCAGGCACATCAAGCGTCGCTTCAACTCCATTCGTGAAAATGTTCAAGATGGAGACATAGATATTTGTAAAGTGCATACGGACCTGAATGTAGCAGATCCGTTGACTAAACCTCTCGCTAGAGCAAAACATGATCAACACCAGAATTCCATGGGTGTTTGATTCATCACAATGTAACTAGATTATTGACTCTAGTGCAAGTGGGAGACTATTGGAAATATGCCCTAGAGGCAATAATAAAAGCATTATTATTATATTTCCTTGTTCAAGTTAATTGTCTTTATTCATGCTATAATTGTGTTATCCGGAAATCGTAATACATGTGTGAATAATAGACACCAACATGTCCCTAGTAAGCCTCTAGTTGACTAGCTCGTTGATCAACAGATAGTCATGGTTTCCTGACTATGGACATTGGATGTCATTGATAACGAGATCACATCATTAGGAGAATGATGTGATGGACAAGACCCAATCCTAAACACAGCACAAGATCGTATAGTTCGTTTGCTAGAGTTTTCCAATGTCAAGTATCCTTTCCTTAGACCATGAGATCGTGTAACTCCCGGATACCGTAGGAGTGCTTTGGGTATACCAAACGTCACAACGTAACTGGGTGACTATAAAGGTATACTACGGGTATCTCCGAAAGTGTCTGTTGGGTTGACACGGATCGAGACTGGGATTTGTCACTCCGCTTGACGGAGAGGTATCACCGGGCCCACTCGGTAATGCATCATCATAATGAGCTCAATGTGATCAAAGTGTTTGATCACGGGATCATGCATTACGGTACGAGTAAAGTGACTTGCCGGTAACGAGATTGAACGAGGTGTTGGGATACCGACGATTGAATCTCGGGCAAGTAAAATACCGATTGACAAAGGGAATCGTATACGAGATTAATTGAATCCTCGACATCGTGGTTCATCCGATGAGATCATCGTGGAGCATGTGGGAGCCAACATGGGTATCCAGATCCCACTGTTGGTTATTGCCCGAGAGCCGTCTCGGTCATGTCTGCATGTCTCCCGAACCCGTAGGGTCTACACACTTAAGGTTCGGTGACGCTAGGGTTGTGAGGATATGTATATGCAGTAACCCGAATGTTGTTCGGAGTCCCGGATGAGATCCCGGACGTCACGAGGAGTTCCGGATTGGTCCGGAGGTGAAGAATTATATATAGGAAGTACAGTTTCGGCCATCGGGAGTGATCTGGGGGTCACCGGTATTGTACCGGGACCACCAGATGGGTCCCGGGGGTCCACCGGGTGGGGCCACCCATCCCGGAGGGCCCCATGGGCTGAAGTGGGAGGGGGCCAGCCCTTAGTGGGCTGGTGCGCCCCCCAAGGCCCACCCCCTGCGCCTAGGGTTGGAACCCTAGGGGGCGCCCACTTGCCTTGGGGGGCACTCCACCCCCCTTAGCCGCCGCCCCCTCTGGAGATGGGATCTCCAGGGGCCGGCGCCCTCCCCAGGGGGCCTATATAAAAGGGGGGGAGGGAGGGGCAGTCGCACCCTTGCCCCTGGCGCCTCCCTCTCTCCCTGCTACACCTCTCCCTCTCGCAGTGCACGGCGAAGCCCTGCTGTTGTGACGCCCTGCATCCACCACCATGCCGTCGTGCTGCTGTATCTTCATCAACCTCTCCTTCCCCCTTGCTGGATCAAGAAGGAGGAGACGTCACGCTTACCGTACGTGTGTTGAACGCGGAGGTGCCGTCCGTTCGGTGCTAGGATCTCCGGTGATTTGGATCACGTTGTGTACGACTACCTCATCCCCGTTCTTTTGAACGCTTCCGCTCGCGATCTGCAAAGGTATGTAGATGCATCCGATCACTCGTTGCTAGATGAACTCATAGATGTATCTTGGTGAAACCGTAGGAAAATTTTTGTTTTCTGCAACGTTCCCCAACAGTCTCCTCCTTCTTGATCCAGCAAGGGGAGAGGAGAAGTTGAGGGAAAAATTCCGACAACACGACGGTATGGTGGTGATGGAGCTCGTGGTTCTCCGGCAGGGCTTCGCCAAGCACTACGGAGGAAGACGAGGTGTTGGAGGAGGAAGAGGGCTGCGCCAGGGGAAGGTTGTGGCTGCCCTCTCTCTTCCTCACTATATATAGGGGTAAGGGAGGAGGGGGAGGCGCCCTAGGGTTCCCTAGGGGAGGGGCGGCGGCCACAGGGGAAACCCTAGATGGGTTTGGGCGCCCCCACCCCCTAGGAAACTTGCCCCCCAAGCCGGGAGGGGCGGCTGCCCTAGGGGTGGCGCCTCCACCTCTCTGGTTACGTGAGATGGGGTTGGGAGGGGCGCTCAGCCCCTTAGCGGGCTGATGTGCCCTCTCCCCTTGGCCCATAAGGCCCCCCAACGCTTGTCGGGGCCTCCGAAACCCCTTTCGGACACGCTGGTCATCACCTGGTACCCCCAGAACAATTCCGAACTCCAATACCCTTCGTCCAATATACCGATCTTCACCTCCGGACCATTCCGGAGCTCCTCGTCATGTCCGGGATCTCATCCGGGACTCCGAACAACCTTCGGTAACCACATACTATTTCCCATAACAACTCTAGCGTCACCGAACCTTAAGTGTGTAGACCCTACGGGTTCGGGAACCATGCAGACATGACCGAGACAACTCTCTGGCCAATAACCAACAACGGGATCTGGATACCCATGTTGGCTCCCACATGTTCCACGATGATCTCATCGGATGAACCACGATGTCGAGGATTCAATCAATCCCGTATTCAATTCCCTTTGTCTAGCGGTATTGCACTTGCCCGAGATTCGATCATCGGTATCTCGATACCTTGTTCAATCTCGTTATCGGCAAGTCTCTTTACTCGTTCCGTAACACATCATCCCGTGATCAACTCCTTGGTCACATTGCGCATATGATGATGTCCTACCGAGTGGGCCCAGAGATACCTCTCCGTTACACGGAGTGACAAATCCCAGTCTCGATTCGTGCCAACCCAACAGACACTTTCGGAGATACCTGTAGTGTACCTTTATAGCCACCCAGTTACGTTGTGACGTTTGGTACACCCAAAGCATTCCTACGGTATCCGGGAGTTGCACAATCTCATGGTCTAAGGAAATGATACTTGACATTAGAAAAGCTTTAGCATATGAACTACACGATCTTTATGCTAGGCTTAGGATTGGGTCTTGTCCATCACATCATTCTCCTAATGATGTGATCCCGTTATCAACGACATCCAATGTCCATGGTCAGGAAACCGTAACCATCTATTGATCAACGAGCTAGTCAACTAGAGGCTTACTAGGGACATGGTGTTGTCTATGTATCCACACATGTATCTGAGTTTCCTATCAATACAATTATAGCATGGATAATAAACGATTATCATGAACAAGGAAATATAATAATAACCAATTTATTATTGCCTCTAGGGCATATTTCCAACAGTATCACAGGCGGAGTACAAAGTCTTAGCCTTCATTGTGAAAATCCAAGGCCTAGCCTTAACTGGTCGTGCATGGCAGTGACCTTGTTGAATGCATTGTTTTGATAGCGCGGCTTCTCCAGGCTGAAAACCTAAAATCTAGGATCAGACGATAACGGTGCTTGTGCACTATTTCCTTCTTAGAGATGCCGCTTTTGAAGAATTTAGACTTTGGATGTTGTCTAGGTGGTAGTTCTTTGCTGCAGTTACAAGGAATTGATCATTGTAGCGGGTTTTTTCCGTGTTTTGTCTATGTGCTCTCGTAATATCTTTACGACATTGCATTGTTGTAGAGTCCAGATGTAATTAGTATATCCACGGTATTAATATATTCCTCTTGTCTGAAGAGTGACTGGGTGGGCTCCGCGAAGGGCAACATGGCGACGGGGGGCGGACGAGTATTGGACAGATGAGCAAACATTTTCCATGTGACTAGAAGGGCAACACGGCGACGGCGGGCGGACGGGTATTGGACAGATAAGCAAACATTTTCCATGTGACTAACAAATAGTCGGTCAAAAAAGAAAGGAAAAAATAGCCTCGATGGAGATTCTGCCGGTCTGGCTTGAACCCAATGGAAGTTTTTTTTGGAAAAAAAAACCCAATGAAAGTTTAGTGTGACGGAATGATTTTTGCTTTCGGCTCTACTAGACCCTTGAACGTTAATTATAACTCTCTAAAGCTTCCCTTCACTTTGCCTGCACATACGTACGCCCACTAAGAAATTCCTCAAGGCATCATGTCCCAGGGACGACAAGTGAAGAAGCCGCATTGTTTGTTCTAGGCTGCGGAAGGAATGATTCGACAGAGACTAGTTTCATAAAAAATAAGCCATGGAACCCAAGCAAAGCAATCATGCCCATGAATTTCCGGTGTTTAGTGCTTCATAATAATTGGAACTAAGGTTGTACTATCTCTCTAACACACATGATTCCGCTTCCACCTTTTAATGTCGGAAAAGCTTAAACGGATGTGGGTCAGCCGCCGTCAAGCCACTGTCAGCAGCAAGGGGTGAGGCTACATCGCAAAACAGGTTGAGATAAAGATAGGGACAGCCTATTCATCGGTTAACTGAAAAACATATTCAAATTTTTTGGGTCGTCAAATCTCCATCCAACGGTCAGGATCGCGCCGCTACTGTTCAGTGTTATCTGCATTCTGCTCATGACAGCCAAGTTATTAGCAGCAACTCTGACATGTATGTTCGTCTTCTGGGGGCAACCCATTCATAACTGGCAGGCAGAAAACAAGTCAATGATTCCCAAGATGATACGAACCACGGAGACTAAAGCAATCCACTCATTTGATACACATATAAGTGGTATATGGCCAAAGATACACCAGCTGCGAAAACTAGAGAGATCTACTCGTTTGATTTGTGCCACGGCCAAAGATTAGAAACAGCAGAAGAACAAATATGATAAGATCAGCAGGGTTCAAGATCCACCGATCAGCTCGATCAGACACTATTACTATTATTATTTTGCTTAATTTTTCCCCTTTCTTTTCTGTTATATCGTGCCTTGAAAAGATCAGCAAGCAAAAGCTGCAAGCTGGTGATTCCACTGATCAGAATGGAGACCCAAAGGTGTTCTGAACATACATACACATCGGTGCCCCAGCGACGAGAAGAGAAGAGCCCGCATCATTCTAGGCTTTTGGGCACGGAATGATTCGACAGAGACTACGTTTCCATCTACTACTAGGAGCAATATTCATGTTGGGACATGATCACGACCACAGTGCATGCACGTGTAAGCCCAGGCAGAGAAAAGATATCCAGTACGTACGTATCAAAAGAAAAACCAAGCAAGCAATTATGCCAATCGACAAAGAGGCATGAATGATCCAGCTCCTGAATTTCCGGTGTTTAGTGCTTCATAATTGGAACTGAGGTTGTACCATGTCTTCAACACACATGATTCCGCCTCCACCTTCCATGTCGGCGGTACAAGGAGCTAAAATCTTTTAGCCCTTGGAGCACTTTCTTTTGGTTCATACCAAACCTCAGATATATCCTCAGAGGACGATGAAACATGTGGGCCTGTTCTGAATCTCTCCAGCTCCTAACTTCACAAATTATTAGAGAGAAGCCAGTCCGAACGCTTTAGCTTCTAGAAGTTAGATTCACGAAGCTAAACTAGGCCGGTAGTGCAAATTTGTGAAGCAAGCGTTACCCAGCTCCACGTTTTTAAGAATCTGGAGTTCCTATTATTTACGTTCAGATTGCCACCGCTAAGAAAAACGGTTCGATCCCACGTCTCCTTCTCGACAGATACACGCACAGGCTGACTCCTCTCGGTCGTATCTCCCCTTTCCCCCGCGTTCTCCCTCTCCCTCACGTTCTCCCTCTCCCAACCCCCAGCGCCGCCGCCCTACAGCCACGCCCGACCCACCCCGTCCCCGGCCGATTCCTCTCGAAGGCGCACAGATCCGGCCTTCTCGGCGAATTCCCCATCGGATCCCGTCCTCACCGCCACCCGTACTGTCGTCAGCGAGGACCAGCGCCACCATGGGAAGGAGGAGGTCACCCCCATGCCATTGACGCCCGAGAACCTCCGCGGTGCGAGTTCCCGCCGGATCCCGCCCACACTACCGCCTGTACTGCCATCTACACTTCGGCCCCGCAATGGGCTGCTTCTAGCCGGCCCAAGCTGAGACGAGCAGGCCTACAGTCCCACCGCTGGGCTGCAAGCGTACTGGAACGACAATGCAACGCTACGAGAAGCTCCTCTGCTGCCGAACGGTTTCTGTGGCTCCAAGTGAAGCAAGAAGCTAGTTGAGAAGTTGAATCTGAGAAGTTTTTGAGAAGCTGGAGAGATTCAGAACAGGCCCTTAAGTCAAAATAGGGTCACGGGGAGTACGCGAGGGAGATTCAATCTCTATATTTATTCTTGTTAGTAGCAAAGGGTCTGTCGTGCCTCCTAAAACTCAGTGAATCATCAGACTTACAAGGTGTTGTGGTGGCTCCCACTGCCCCAGCAGTGAACCATCTTCATGATAGCCTGTTGTTTTTCAGGTCTAGCGTATCAATTCATGTGCTCAGCTGCCGTTAAGCCACTATCAGCAGCAAGGGGGGTGAGGCTACGGTCATGTACAGTTCAAAACAGTTTGAGATAAAGAGAGGGACCTCCTATTCATCGGTTAACTGAAAAACAAAATTACCGTAAGTCGAATTTTTGGGCCCTGACTTTTAGCAAAACCGAAAGAGATAATGTCGTCTGCATTCTGCTCATGAAAGCCAAGTTATTAGCAATTTACCAGCAACCCATTATGTGCATGTTTGGGGGCAACTCTCATAGCTGGCAGGCAGAAAACAAGTCAATTATCCCAAGATAATACGAGCTGCGGAAACTAAAGCGATCCACTCATTTGATATGAAGTGGTCTGGCCAAAGATACACCAGCTGCAAAAGGTAGAGAGATCTACTCGTTTGATTTGTGTCACGGCCAAAGATTACAGACAGCAGAAAAACAGATGTGACAAGATCAGCAGGGTTCAAAATTCACGGATGAGCCCGATCAATGACGCTCGCAAGCTGGTGATATCGTGCATTGAAAACGATCAGCAAGCGAAAGCTGCAAGCTGGTGATTCCTTTGATCAGAATGGGGAGCCAAATACATCGGTGAAAGATAACCAGTGCTAGAGCAAGAAGTTGAATTTGGACCTGAAGAAAAGTCATGACCTAGGCACCTACCACTGGGCTGTATCTATACAGGAATCCAACAAAAATGCCGAAACACATTATGAAGAAACAAAGAAAAAATTATTCAGTTGAGAATGTGGAGATGCACAATCCTCATGCAATCCGAACAGCTAAATGAATAAATGGTCCTCTGAAAATGAAATGAATAGATGGTTAAGAGTTCTCGAGAAAAACTGTACATGCACTACACTAGTCACCTGGAGAATTTGGCCATCACTGAGCACAAGTTAAATGGAAGAATCGATACAAAACATTACATTCCACAATAAAATTACAAAAAAATATATTCTCACGCAGACATCGTGCTTGCTCCAGCATTCCTCTATATGCAAATGAGAACAGCATTATCTAACACATGTCCTCAAATGAAAAAAAAAAATCAGATTGAAGCTTCTTATATGCTATGTCATATACTTCGGCTTAAAGAAGATAATTCAAAACAGTAACCATTCTTTTATTTGAGAGAAAACGTAACTATGTTACACAGTGTAACAACTAATAAACATGCATCCTGATGTTGGATGTAAATCTTAATGGGATTCAGACAAATCACTTATATTATTTGGTTATGCTGACCAGATATTTTGTTGAGCAAAATAGTCTCGGTAGCAATGCAACTAATTCAAGGAGATCTAGAACCCTATCAGGCGTGCAGAGAATCACCACCAGCATTATATCACGAAGCACCAGGGCATAGAGACATAATGCTCTCACTGAAAAATACAATTTACTTCTATAAATAAGCTCGTTATGAGAAGATGGCAACATAAGCAAACGACATACAGCTGGGATAGGCCTGCTGCAGAATGCAGAATGATTATAGTTGATTAAAAAGAACACCAACGGTCTCAAATTGCATAAAAGGATGCCATCTGACAAGTTATCTAATACCCCAAACAACACATCACTTGGTCAGGGTCAGAATCACAAAACCAGGATGCTTTTCTACATTGTTATCCTATAATCAGCTAATGGAAATTCAAATTTAGCTTGAATTGGGTACCAATGAATGTCTTAAATGGTCAATTAGGTTCAAATACAAATCTTCATCTGTATGAAACAGACAATACCAATGTAATACCATCACTGCACCTATTCCACCCAATCCCAGTGACACCAAAATTGCACAATAAATCTGCTGAGTCTAAAGCAGGATAACATACATCCCTAGTCCATACACAGGGTTGATATTTCCTATACTGTGGCATCTCGTGACAACCTAAAGCATTGTTTGAATTACAATGATTACAATAGCATGGAAATGAGTCAACAAAAAGCAACCAGAATAAAATTGGTCTGTGGGGAAACAACATATTCATCTTTCAAAGTTCGTAGGTTCAAAATAATGAGACCAAGGGTACAGGCAACCCCCAGCACATAATTAAGAAGAAAACAAGATACAATGGTTTATTTGCCCCGCAAAATAGATCAATGATATTTACTCTGACCCACAGTGGTTGAATCCTAGGCTATTTGTGCAGTTAGTAAGTTAGAACAACATCTAATAGTGGAGTGTTGAAGCTACATGAACTACTGATTACTCATTAGCATCAACTGAAGATGATAGTGGCAGAAGCACGATATATAAACAACAATGCTGGAATCATAAGGCATTATTAAGACGACCGAGTGATTAAATTATTAAACGAAACAACAATATCCATAGCAATGTCACATAGGCATAAATTGTAACTAGAGCGGCTAAAGCAAGGCTCAAGCTGAGCAATGCGCTACAAAAACATAGCATGCATAATAACCTGATTTCTTCTATACATGGCGGCAAAGGGTGGAAGCACGTCATCGGATACATCTCACTTAGTGCCCAGCGGCAGTAGCATCCTCAATGATCAACCTGAGCCTTCGGCTCAACACATCAAGCTCATCAATCCTCTGCGCCCTCCATCGCCTGGCGAGTTCGCTTTCCTCGGCATTGCCACCGTTGACTATCCCATCGGCCTTTGCCTCTCTCAAACACTCCTCAAATACATCCAGCACGGCACTTGCCATGCGATGCTCGCTGCTATGCGGCAGCAATACATTGCAGTTACCGTTCTGACTGTTGGTACCTCCATTGTTCACAGCATTTTGGGGAGCTGCGTCGTTGCCAACAACTCCATTGTCACCAACATCGGTGAGAACGGCCATGGTCTCAGCCTGGTCCAGCGCAATCCCGTCCAAGGTAATCCCATCAAGGTTGCCGTCGGCAACAAAAGCGGCACCTTCGTCGAAATAGAGGTGATGCCCGCTCTCCTGCTTGAGATACATCACATCCTCGGCGCCGTTCTCGTCGGGGAAGGCGGCGCCGGGGGTGGAGGAACCGATCCCATTGTAGCCATGGGAATTACTGTCCCCCGAGGGGGCCGGGACGTCGAGCGGCTGCGGCGCAGCAGGGTTGGAGCGGCGGCGCTTGTTCCCCGAGGAGCCTGCGGGCGCGGCGGGGGCGGCGAAGGGCGAGGTGGCGGCGTTGGCGGGGTCCCAGAGGCGGGAGCAGAGGTGGAGGACGTCGCGGTCGTGCGGGGCGAGGCGGGCGGGGTCGAGGCCCCTGGCGACGCGGGAGGAGACGTTGCGGTGCTTGTTCTTGAGGCGGCGGAGCTTCTCGGAGAGCTGGGAGCGGGTGTAGGGCTGCGGCATGGACTCGGAGAAGCGGTCGTAGAAGACGTTGAGGTCGCGCGGGAAGACGAGGCCCTGCGCGCCGCAGCCGAGGAGGCCCTGCAGGAAGCGCAGCTCGTCGGACTCGGACCAGATGCGCTGGAACTTGAAGGGCGGGTTCTGGTTCTGGTTCTGGCCGGAGGAGGCGGCGCCGGCGGAGGAGGAGGGCGAGGAGGAGGGGCGCGGCGGGGAGCGGCGCTTGATGGGGAGCTTGCGCGCGGCGGAGGCGGGGGGCGGGGAGGGGGTCGGGTGCGGTGCGGTCGGGGTCGGGGTGGGGATCGGGTTGGGGTTGGACGGGAGTAGCGGTGGGGGTGGGAGTGGGAGGGTTTGGTCCGAGGCCATGGATCGAGCCGCGACCTCTCTCTGGGAGGCGAGGCGAGGCGAGCACGGGGCGAGACGTGGTGGGGGGTCGATCTGTGGTGGGTGGATTGGGTCGCGGCGCGGCCGGACGGGGGGATTGGGTTGGGGGTGCGGCCGCGAGGATGGAGACGGCTAGACCTAGACGAGTAGTAGTAGACGGGACGGGGCAAAGGTCGATCGCTTGGCTTGGCTTGGCTTGGGTGCGCGTTCGTGTGGTGACCGGTGGGGGGCTGGGGTGGCCACGGGTTGTGCACCGACGCGTGGGCCGATGCTCGTGCCCCCCAAAAGATAACTAACCTGAGAACCAGGGCCGGGCCGGGCTCCGCATAGCCGACCCCAAGATGAAAAAGCCCGGGTCTGGCCCGGCCCGGCTCAACGGCATAGATTAAAACAAAATAAAATTAAATGTTGTTGCTCAAAAAAATGTTTTTCATAATAAAATGACGAGGCACTCTACCTTTTTATCTCTGCTCTTAAAGGAGGGGTTGGTAGTCTCGTCTCACTTCCACCAACCTTCGGCAAACCCTGCGTTACGCCCACATGCATCATACGGGGACATTTCGTTGAAGCGCAACCAAGTTGGGCCGGTCCATTTGACGTGTGCATTAACTCAATCAAATCACAACTTTCCAAAACTGTGCCATGCATTAAATCGTTCAAATCAAATCTTAACAAAATCTCGACTAAATCCAGACTTTCCTACTTACAACCCAAATCAAATCAATTCTTACCAAAACATCAACTATAATCAAAGTCGGCCAGCCTGAAGCATCCACGCGTTTTTTTGAAGTTTTGTCTTGTGGTTTCCTTTTCTCTGTTTTATTTTTTATGACCAACCTATTATTTTGTGCTCGGTATATTATCAGAATTGATAATTTACCAAAACAAAATCCAATCAAATTAGCACTTTCCAAAACAACGTCGTGCATTAACTCAATCAAATCAAATCAAAATCTCCTTTCTTCCTTCTAATAAAGATCGGCGACAGGCCCTTCGGCAAATCAAATCAAAATCTCAACTAATCCAAACATTCCTTTCCTTCCACTACTCATAACCAAAACAAAGCAAATCTTACCAAAACATCAACTGTAATCAAATTAAGTTGGCCCATTTGACGTGTGTGTGCGTTTTTTTTTTCTTTTCTTAAGTTTCATTTTCGGGCTTCCTTTTTACCGATTGATTTTTTCTGTGACTAACCTATTACTTTGTGTTTGGCATACTATCAAAATCGATACATGCCTATACGCCACGGGGAGTCTGGTCGCGTCACCTTTATTCCTGTTAAACCTCCCCCACCATTTTTTTCTGTCCCACCAATTTTTTCTATCACACCAATTAATTTAGACCATTTTTTAGTCAGTGATCTACTTAATCCGATTTTTATCTACCAAATCTGCACAAATCATGCAGACCGATTTTCGGTATATTTACTAATGTCGTTATTAAAGGAATCAATCATGGTGATCTCTAATCAATCTTTACAACCCAGATCTATGGAAATGAATCAATGTTTGATAACACATGGCAACATTTATGAAAGGAATCAACCGCATGTCTATAATCTCTCTGTCTTTATTATTAAAGGACAATCTATTATTAAATGACAATTCATAGTAGCCCTCATTGGTACCCACGACACCCACTGATCGAAGGGATACCCTACCGATTTTTTTGTTGTTCCCCTCCCACTGGCTTACTGAATCTTTTTCCTTGATTCAGCCTCCACCGCACGAGCCTTTCTTCTCTCTCTCTCTCTCTCTCTCTCTCTCTCTCTCTCTCTCTCTCTCTCTCTCTCCCCCCCCCCCTCAGCGGTCGATTCCCCTTCGCATAAGGATCCTCCTACATAATGAGGTTGCGCCTCCGCCGCTCAACTCCTCCTCTCCACTTGACTAGGGTCTCTATATCTAGCTGCCTGCACCATAATGCGCACAACTATGGATGCCACCCTTCTTACGCCATGGTGAGCGACCCCGACCCCCGACAACGACGAGTGCCCTCTCTACGACATCTCAAGGGACAGGTGGTAAGGAGGAAGTGGAAGAGTTGTGGCATCATGCTCTCCACCGATGATTTAAAGTCGTTTGCCCTACAACACCCGCTCGATGCGGCTCATCCACACTCAGTCTTTTTGTTTGCCAATGTGTCGTAGGAGCCTCCCCGGAGGCGGCGACCGACATATATGAAACTTGATGTATGACGATAATGGAATTGTTGTCGATTAGACCTTTTTTGTGTTTCATGAAATGAAATGGTTTGCCATACAATATGAAAATTGAGTATGAAAATTGTTGAACTAAAAATAATCTGGCGAGCAATACTAAAATGAAGAATAACTTCTTAGACATTCCTCGTGGTGATGGCGGCCCTAGCGGCGTCGCGAAGCAGCGGGTGCCGACGGCGGCCACCGCAACAACTTAGTGCGGTAGGTGGTGGCGGCGGCCCTGGGCCAACGCGTGGGCGGAGATGTTCCTCATGTTGGGGAACGTTGCATGAAAAACAAAAAAAATCTATGAACACGCAAGATCTATCCATGGAGATGCATAGCTACGAAGGGAGAGAGCATCTACATACCCTTGTAGATCGCTAAGCGGAAGCGTTTATCAACGCGGTTGATGTAGTCATACGCCTTCACGATCCATTCTGATCAAGCACCGAACATACGGCACCTCCGCGTTCAGCACACGTTCAGCTCGATGACGTCCTGTTGGAAATATGCTCTAGAGGCAATAACAAATCAGTTATTATATTTCCTTGTTCATGATAATCGTTTATTATCCATGCTATAATTGTATTGATAGGAAACTCAGATACATGTGTGGATACATAGACAACACCATGTCCCTAGTAAGCCTCTAGTTGACTAGCTCGTTGATCAATAGATGGTTACGGTTTCCTGACCACGGACATTGGATGTCGTTGATAACGGGATCACATCATTAGGAGAATCATGTGATGGACAAGACCCAATCCTAAGCCTAGCACAAAGATCGTGTAGTTCGTATGCTAAAGCTTTTCTAACGTCAAGTTGAAGGAAATATGCCCTAGAGGCAATAATAAAGTTATTATTTATTTCCTTATATCATGATAAATGTTTATTATTCATGCTAGAATTGTATTAACTGGAAACATAATACATGTGTGAATACATAGACAAACAGAGTGTCACTAGTATGCCTCTACTTGACTAGCTCATTAATCAAAGATGGTTAAGTTTCCTAGCCATGAACAAAGAGTTGTTATTTGATTAAAGAGATCACATCATTAGTTGAATGATCTGATTGACATGACCCATTCCATTAGCATAGCACCCGATCGTTTAGTATGTTGCTATTGCTTTTATCCATGACTTATACATGTTCCTTTAACTATGAGATTATGCAACTCACGTTTACCGTAGGAACACTTTGTGTCGTGGATTTGTCACGGCAGATGTCCTTAGTGTCAGGACTTAGTCGCGAGGCCAACGCATACATGTGGTAGCTTGAGAGGGGTTGAGTGGGACGAGAGACGCAGGGCGGATCAACACGCAAGACAAGGGTTTAGACAGCTTCGGGCCCCGGGAAACATCATCCGGTAAAAACCCTACATGCTGTTTGTGGCTAGGTCTCATTATCATCCCGAGGGAGACGCCGTAAACCGGCTCTTATATCTAGCCCTAGAGATTATTGATTGCTTGTAGCTTGTAGCTTCTAACTTCTGACCTGTCCCTCTTTGGGGAGCCCTGCCCCTCCTTATATATGTTGAAGGGGCGGGTTACATGTGGAGTCCTATTAGGATTAGGACTAGTCTATCTCTAATACAAACCGGATACAAGTCCTGGTTTTAACCCCTTGTAAGGCAAATATTCCTTTCCTCTTTAAACCGGCCCACAATAGTTGAACCGGCCTTCATGAACCGCCAGACGGGCCACCGGGTCTTGTTGCTCCTCTGACCCGTCCGTCGGGTTACCAGTGAGTTACAACGTCCCGACGGGTTGCTGATAAACCGCCAAGGTCAGGGCGGGTCTTCAGATAAACCGCCAGGTCCGGCCGGGTTAACTTCCGGCCGGTTTACACCGCGGGGTATATCCCCGACATTAGCCCCCAAGTTTAGCTTGGATTCATCCATGGTAAACTTATGCTGCAAAATAAACATAAGAACAAATTTGACAGGTTGCGCTCCGGGTTAAGAATTCTTGTAAACCGGCACCTGATCATCCTTAAGTCCTTGTCATTCCTCCTTCTAGAAAATCCAGGTTAATAACCAGCTTCATACTCAAATTGCTGACATTGGTTTCTCATAGAAAAATATTGTAAAGAATAATCCACTTGAGTTGGCTTCCAAAGCGCCGGTTTAAGAAATATTGGTCTTGTAATAATCATCTGATATTCAGCCGGTTTGAAAATGTAGACTCGCCGGTTTATCATTGTCAAGATTGCCGGTTTATAAGAACTGAATTCCAGGTCATGATTACTTCCAATGCCGGTTCATGATTGTTGTAGACACCGGGTCATAATGATTGGCTCAAAACAGAAAATTGGAAGATATTTCTCCCTTATATCCATATTACCTGTAGCCCCCAAGTGTCGGGTTGTCATGCTTGCAGCAACCTGGGACTTGTAATTGACTGATGCCCATAAAACTTCAACCAATGTAGCCCCCAAGGGCCGGCTCATTATGTAATAATCAGCAGGGACTTTGTAAATATAATCTTTTAAACTTTGAACAGCAGCATGTAGCCCCCAAGGGCCGACTCAGTAAGATAATATTGAGCTGGGACTTTGATATACACTTCAATGAAAATAACATCATATGATGTAACCCCCATCATGGGGCTTGAATCCACGTCCACAAGATTAAGAGCCTTGTGCTTTACCAACTGAGCAGTGGACCCTTCAATATAATGGATAAAAAGCTTTGTACCTTGAATAGTTGACAGGAGCAATTGGTAGCCCCCAAGGGCCAGCTCATTACGATGTGATGAGTTGGGTCTTCAATAAGATGAGCAAAAATGACCTTGCATATTTGATGTAATCTCAATTTTGAATAATGTAGCCCTCAAGTGCCGGGTTGTAAGCCTGCAGCAACTCGGGACTATTCCTTCAATTGTAGAAAATGATGACCATTGCGCTAAAGCGACTTTGAAAACCTTAATCATAACATTAATAACCATAATAAAAATCCAGCCATGTTGGCTATTCAAGATAACATAATCTGGTATGAAAACCTTATTCATCCAATATCATAATGAAAATTCAGCCAAGTTTGGCTATTTGAATAATGTAATCCAATAATATATAAGCGCATGATTCCAATGGCGCAATCCAAATATATACTGGCGACTTATAGTCCAAAGCCAGTCCGGTTTAATAAACACTGGATAATTTCTCATCATATACTGGCAATTTTATCGTCTTCAAAGCCAGGCCGGTTTAACAAACACCGGATAAGTTATCATCATACTGGCGACTTATCGTCTTAAAGCCAGGCCGGTTTAACAAACACCGGATAATTTATAACCATGCGTTATTCAACCTGTTTCTGCATACAACAAGTTTAAAGTGTCCTGGCGGTTTACCGCTGGACGGGTCATAATGCCCAACATATAACCCAGGTTTATAACCAAGGCTGCGCTTAAGAATAATCAAATATGAAATATATCATACCTGTGATATCGTCGGTTTACCAACTTTTTGCAGTAAGAGTGATAACCCCAATCTTGAGTAATGATACCTCCTTCCATATTGTGCTGGTTTATGATAAAAACGTACCGGGCTGTGATAAACACCGGTTTAACAATATATAATACTGGTGACTTATAGTCAAACCAGACCGGGCTGATAATCTCCGGATTATAACTTGATCATGTACTCACAACTTGTAGTTGAAAAGCCGTGCCGGATTGATAAATACCGGTTTACTTCATAATAGGATGGTAACAGAAAATCAAACCGGGCAGAGAATCTCCGGTCTAAGAATGGACCGTGTTCTGCCAATTTATAATTTGACAATCGAACCGGTTCAAGAATTGTCGGTTTAAAATCGCAACAAAAGAAATACTTATAAAAACAAAATTTCAAGCAAAGGCAATGATAAAACCATTTGCAAAAAGAAAGGCTCTACTGAGCTGGTCAGATGGTGTTACCATGGTCAGACGCAACCAAGCTCCCCAAAGGCGTAGCGATGGTGCCAGTCGGCCAGGTCCCCAAAAGACTCGTGGCATTACGCCGGCCAAGTGGCATTGCATTGGTTCGGATTCGACCAAGCCCCCAAGTGACTCAGTGGCCTAGGGCCGATCAAGTGGCATTGCATTGGTTCGGACACGACCAAGCCCCCAAATGATTCATTGGCTAAAAAGCCGACCAGAAGGCATTACCATCATCAAGACATGCCCGAGCTCCCATAAGGTGTAACTACGGTTCAAGTCGATTAGGTCCCCAACTGATTCAGTGGCAAAGGTGCCAGCCAGAAGGCATTACCGTCGTCAAGACATGACCAAGCTCCCCGGAGGTGTAGCTACGGTTCAAGTCGACTAGGTCCCCAACTGACTTATAAGGATGGCTATGTTCTCTTTGGTTCGAATACGACCTATGTTTGAACAGGAAGCCCCATGTTTGAACCGTGCATCATGTCAGCAGGTCCTCTTCAGTAACCTTTAACCTTTTCGCAAGAGGTAAATTTTTCTTGAACCGGGATCTTGAAACGGATACTAAGAGCTTCAAAGCCTCGTGGGAGACATCTTTCCCTTGAACCGGATTTTAAACCGGAATCTTCATTTTCAGCCGGAAAATTTTCTGACAGCCTTTAACCTCGGACTTGCTAGAAGTTAATTCCTTTTTTGAACCGGACATGGTTAAACCGGATCTGAGCGCTTCAGAACTTTGTGGGAGAATAGATTTCTCTTGAACCGGATTGTAAACCGGATATTTGAGAGCTTCAGTGACACTGACTTCCCTTCAGCCAGGTTTCAAACCGGAATCCTTTCTGATGATCCGAAACTTCTTCATTGAGTCGGGATTTTGTAACTGTCATATACTTTCTAAGCCGGAAATTTTCTGACGGCCTTTAAATTTTCATCAACATAACAGTAGCCTCCGGGATCGGGTTATCTTTCCCTCCATCATCCTCGGGTTCTTAAACCGGCTGAAACTGGCAAGACTTGCTGCGTCATATCATCGTAGCCCCCAAGTCTCAAGGTGACTCGAGGAGTTGGCTTGAGATTCCCCATATTTGACCGTGATATAAACCGGTATAACTTGTATATCATTGGTGTTGATAGCATGATGTGAACCCACAGAAGGTTGGGGTGACTGCGGCGGGTTGTAAATGATCCCGTATGAACCGTGTCAGCAACTCGGCCAATGGTTCCTTCCAACTAGTGATTTGAAGTTACCCAAACTGTAGTGGCGGCGACTGATGTGCCTGCCCATTGAGCCATCCAGTGCTGACGGCGGTTTGATGATAATTTGCCTCCATTTTGTCTGAAAGAAAAACCGGGTTACCCAAGTTGTGACTTGCTCATGCTCAATAAACCGCTTATGCAGACAGGTGCGACCCGGTATGTTGATGTAGACCAGGCCGCGAGAGACGGATGACAAAGACGACCGCAGTATCAGAGGCAGCTCGGATAAATGAATCGGCCGCGGCACTGTAAACCGACGCGGACGGGGAAAATCGGCACTGGTGTCATAAACCGGCACGGACGGGCGAGTTAATCGCGGGTGCGGTCCCGGCAAGCTGATGTAAACCGGCGCGGGCGGGAGAATCGGCAGCAGGGGCAGACAATAAGTCAATCGCGTGTGTTGATGTAGTGAACAATTGTCCTGCATCAACAATATTGCTGACCAAGGCAAAGATAAACTGCTCTTTGACAAAATAATATGTGCCAATAAAATATATTTTAGATGGATATCACCTGATATGCCAGGCCGGAAATAATCCGCCATGAGATTGATGATCGCTAGGTGAAATTGAAATTGCCCACGGGTGAACCGGCCGCGATAGGCGGACGGTAAAGACGTCCGCAATTTTAGAGGTGTCTCGGACAGATGAACCGGCCGTGGTACTGTAAGCCGGTGCGGGCGAGTTAACCACGTCGTTTTGATGTAGAGGGGGTGACGACTCTCTCGTCCGCGCTAGTGCAGAAAATAATATTGGCGCACATCCCTTTGCGACACCTTTATAACGAATAATAGTCCTGCGAAAAAATAGCACAGACCAGAGTAATTCTTCTCAAACAATTTAATATGTGCTGATACTATATAAAAAAGATAGCACCTGGTGGTTTGCGCCTGGATGAACAGGACACTCGTATTGGATAAAGTTGGACGCAATCAGATGAAAAAGATAGCCTCACTGATGCACGCCTAATTTTGGCAATTGTATTTTGGCTCGATTTTTCTCGTGGCTAGCCTTGACGCCCTTTTTTTTAAATGCCTTTATCCAGTGGTATTTGCCTTAACTTGATTGGAGCTTCACGTAATCACGTGACCGAGTACTAGTAGTACTTGGATTTTGACTAGTCTTGTCTTTCACGTGATGGATGATGGTCCTTCTTGGAGATTGTGTTTCAATTAGCACTAGTAGCAAGTATTTGGAAAGTAACTGCCATGGAGACACGGGACAACGGTCAGGCTGCAGCCTTTTTTTCTTTTTTAATGTAGATGACTGCCGCTGATCCATAGTAACAACATCTGGTTCCATGTTGGCTTGATGTGATAGACTGTCTTTTCCTGTGATCTGTAGTGCCTTCATGGCAGAGGGAAAGGCAGCAGTACACGGTTCATTGCTACGGCCTGGGATTTGTGGACGTAGAACAGCAGCGATTCGGAGTTGATCCGGTTTAAAAACGCGAAGTTGACTCGGAACAGACCGGCGGTTTGTGGCTTGCGGCGTGCCTGCGGCCACATCAGCAGAGGTGGGTTGACGCAGGGTGAGGCCTGGGCAGAGGCGAAGACTACCGCGGCTCGGACGGCAACAGAAGCGAGTCCGGGGTGGCCCGGCACTGGTCCGACAGCGGCTCGGAAGTAGGCTCGAGGCACAGCTGCAACGGCTGCAGGAACGAGTCGACGCCCACGACCCCATCCGATCCGAGTCGTCGTTGCTTTGACGATTTGTTTTTTCCTTTTATAAACTGACGAAACGTTCGCCCGGGACTTTCCCTTTTTTTTTAATTATCTTCTCCGATCCAGCTCGTAATGCCCATTGATTGGTGTTGCAAAGAACTACTAGTACTTGTTCTGGTCTTCATGACAGAAAATAGTAGTAACCAATCGCTGTTTGCCGGGCGATGCTCTATAGCAAAAAGTATCCGCAGTCACCAGTTGATACCCTCGGGACTTGAAAACGCATATATATAGCAGCAACACAAACATGGCGGATCAGATCGGTCTCGGCGGATCATAAAAGATCAGATGAATCGCCGGCCGGTAGCCATCAAGAGACTATAGCCCTAACTTCTTTTGATTTTGGACTTTAACTCCCACAGGCTGTAACTCCGTACTGATGAATGTAAAGCGGACGTAGATCCTTGGCAATAACGGGTCTTCTTCATCCGAAAAATTGCAAACCTCTCGATCTCTGGGAGACATCCCTTCAAGAACTCAACACCACCGTGCGCAGGCCCCACGGTGGGCGCCAACTGTCGTGGATTTGTCACGGCAGATGTCCTTAGTGTCAGGACTTAGTCGCGAGGCCAACGCATACATGTGGTAGCTTGAGAGGGGTTGAGTGGGACGAGAGACGCAGGGCGGATCAACACGCAAGACAAGGGTTTAGACAGCTTCGGGCCCCGGGAAACATCATCCGGTAAAAACCCTACATGTTGTTTGTGGCTAGGTCTCATTATCATCCCGAGGGAGACGCCGTAAACCGGCTCTTATATCTAGCCCTAGAGATTATCGATTGCTTGTAGCTTGTAGCTTCTAACTTCTGACCTGTCCCTCTTTGGGGAGCCTTGCCCCTCCTTATATATGTTGAAGGGGCGGGTTACATGTGGAGTCCTATTAGGATTAGGACTAGTCTATCTCTAATACAAACCGGATACAAGTCCTGGTTTTAACCCCTTGTAAGGCAAATATTCCTTTCCTCTTTAAACCGGCCCACAATAGTTGAACCGGCCTTCATGAACCGCCAGACGGGCCACCGGGTCTTGTTGCTCCTCTGACCCGTCCGTCGGGTTACCAGTGAGTTACAACGTCCCGACGGGTTGCTGATAAACCGCCAAGGTCAGGGCGGGTCTTCAGATAAACCGCCAGGTCCGGCCGGGTTAACTTCCGGCCGGTTTACACCGCGGGGTATATCCCCGACACTTTGTGTGCTACCAAACGTCACAACGTAACTGGGTGATTATAAAGGTGCTCTACAGGTGTCTCCGAAGGTACATGTTGGGTTGGCTTATTTCGAGATTAGGATTTGTCACTCCGATTGTCGGAGAGGTATCTCAGGGCCTTCTCGGTAATGCACATCACATAAAGCCTTGCAAGCATTGCAACCAATGAGTTAGTTGCGAGATGATGTATTACGGAACGAGTAAAGAGACTTGCCGGTAACGAGATTGAACTGGGTATTGGATACCGACGATCGAATCTCGGGCAAGTAACATACCGATGACAAAGGGAACAAACGTATGTTGTTATGCGGTCTGACCGATAAAAGATCTTCGTAGAATATGTAGGAGCCAATATGGGCATCCAGGTCCCGCTGTTGGTTATTGACCGGAAACGTGTCTCGGTCATGTCTACATTGTTCTCGAACCGTAGGGTCCGCACGCTTAAGGTTACGATGACAGTTATTATGAGTTTATGCATTTTGATGTACCGAAGGAGTTCGCAGTCCCGGATGTGATCACGGACATGACGAGGAGTCTCGAAATGGTCGAGACGTAAAGAATGATATATTGGAAGCCTATGTTTGGACATCGGATGCATTCCAGGTAAAATCAGGATTTTACCGGAATACCGGGAGGGTTACCGGAACCCCCCGGGAGCATAATGGGCCAACATGGGCCTTGGAGGAGAGGTGAGAGGGCTGCCCCATGAGCTGCGCGCCTCCCCCCCTTCCCCTAGTCCTATTAGGACTAGGAGAGGTGGGCGCCCCCTCTCTCTCTCTCTCCCCCTTGGAGAATCCTAGTCCAACTAGGATTGGGGGGGGGGGGAATCCTACTCCTAGAGGGAGTAGGACTCTCCTGGCGCGCCTAGCTTGGCCGGCCAGCCCCTCCCCCTTGGCTCCTTTATATACGGGGGCAGGGGGCACCCCAAAGACACACAAGTTGATCTACGGATCGTTCCTTAGCCGTGTGCGGTGCCCCCTTCCACCAAATTCCACCTCGATCATATTGTTGCAGTGCTTAGGCGAAGCCCTGCGCCGGTAACACATCAAGATCGTCAGCACGCCGTCGTGCTGACGGAACTCTTCCTCGACGCTTTGCTGCATCGGAGCCCGGGGATCGTCATCGAGCTGTACGTGTGCTAAAACTCGGAGGTGCCGGAGTAACGGTGCTGTGATCGATTGGACCGCGAGGAGAACATACGACTACTTCCTCTACGTTGTGTCAACGCTTCCGCTTCGGTCTACGAGGGTACGTAGACAAACACTCTCCCCTCTCGTTGCTGTGCATCACCATGATCTTGCGTGTGCGTAGGAAAATTTTGAAATTACTACGTTTCCCAACAGTGGTATCAGAGCCTAGGTTTTTATGGTATGATGTTATTTGCACGAGTAGAACACAAGTGAGTTGTGGACGATACAAGTCATACTGCCTACCAGCATGTCATACTTTGGTTCAGCGGTATTGTTGGACGAGACGATCCGGACCAACCTTACGCGTACGCTTACGCGAGACCGGTTCCCTCGACGTGCTTTGCACATAGATGGCTTGCGGAAGACTGTCTCTCCAACTTTAGTTGAACCGAGTGTGGCTACGCCCGGTCCTTGAGAAGGTTAAAACGGAGTCTATTTGACAAACTATCGTTGTGGTTTTGATGCGTAGGTAAGATGAGTTCCTGCTTAAGCCCGTAGCAGCCACGTAAAACTTGCAACAACAAAGTAGAGGACGTCTAACTTGTTTTTGCAGGGCATGTTGTGATGTGATATGGTCAAGACGTGATGCTAAATTTTATTGTATGAGATGATCATGTTTTGTAACCCAGTTATCGGCAACTGGCAGGAGCCATATGGTTGTCGCTTTATTGTATGAAATGCAATCGCGATGTAATGCTTTACTTTATTACTAAGCGGTAGTGATAGTCGTGGAAGCATAAGATTGGCGAGACGACAACGATACTACGATGAAGATCAAGGTGTCGCGCCGGTGACGATGGTGATCATGACGGTGCTTCGAAGATGGAGATCACAAGCACAAGATGATGATGGCCATATCATATCACTTATATTGATTGCATGTGATGTTTATCCTTTTATGCATCTTATCTTGCTTTGGTTGACGGTAGCATTATAAGATGATCTCTCACTAAATTATCAAGAAGTGTTCTCCCTGAGTATGCACCGTTGCGAAAGTTCTTCGTGCTGAGACACCACGTGATGATCGGGTGTGATAGGCTCTACGTTCAAATACAACGGGTGCAAAACAGTTGCACACGCGGAATACTCAGGTTTAACTTGACGAGCCTAGCATATACAGATATGGCCTCGGAACACAGAGACCGAAAGGTCGAGCGTGAATCATATAGTAGATATGATCAACATAGTGATGTTCACCATTGAAACTACTCCATCTCACGTGATGATCGGACATGGTTTAGTTGATTTGGATCACGTAATCACTTAGAGGATTAGAGGGATGTCTATCTAAGTGGGAGTTCTTAAGTAATATGATTAATTGAACTTAAATTTATCATGAACTTAATACCTGATAGTATCTTGCTTTTCTATGTTGTGTAGATAGATGGCTCGTGCTGTTGTTCCGTTGAATTTTAATGCATTCCTTGAGAAAGCAAAGTTGAAAGATGATGGTAGCAATTACACGGACTGGGTCCGTAACTTGAGGATTATCCTCATTGCTGCACAGAAGAATTACGTCCTGGAAGCACCGCTGGGTGCCAGGCCTGGTGCAAGAGCTACGCCAGATGTTGTGAACGTCTGGCAAAGCAAAGCTGATGACTACTCTATAGTTCAGTGTGCCATGCTTTACGGCTTAGAACCGGGACTTCAACGACGTTTTGAACACCATGGAGCATATGAGATGTTCCAGGAGTTGAAGTTAATATTTCAAGCAAATGCCCGGATTGAGAGATATGAAGTCTCCAATAAGTTCTATAGCTGTAAAATGGAGGAGAACGGTTCTGTCAGTGAGCATATACTCAGAATGTCTGGGTATAACAATCACTTGATTCAACTGGGAGTTAATCTTCCGGATGATTGCGTCATTGACAGAATTCTCCAATCACTGCCACCAAGCTACAAAAGCTTCGTGATGAACTATAATATGCAAGGGATGACCAAAACTATGCCCGAGCTCTTCGCGATGCTAAAAGCCGCGGAGGTAGAAATCAAAAAGGAGCATCAAGTGTTGATGGTTAACAAAACCACTAGTTTCAAGAAAAAGGGCAAAGGGAAGAAAAAGGGGAACTTCAAAAAGAACAGCAAGCAAGTTGCTGCTCCGGAGAAGAAACCCAAGTCTGGACCTAAGCCTGAAACTGAGTGCTTCTATTGCAAGCAGACTG
Organism: Aegilops umbellulata; assembly: GCA_032464435.1. Lineage (NCBI taxonomy): Eukaryota > Viridiplantae > Streptophyta > Magnoliopsida > Poales > Poaceae > Aegilops > Aegilops umbellulata. The sequence goes on along the minus strand of CP136059.1, from coordinate 267,168,106 downwards.
GTCACTGGAAGCGGAACTGCCCCAAGTATTTGGCGGATAAGAAGGATGGCAAGGTTAACAAAGGTATATATGATATACATGTTATTGATGTGTACCTTACTAATTCTCGCAGTAGCACCTGGGTATTTGATACTGGTTCTGTTGCTAATATTTGCAACTCAAAACAGGGGCTACGGATTAAGCGAAGATTGGCTAAGGACGAGGTGACGATGCGAGTGGGAAATGGTTCCAAAGTCGATGTGATCGCGGTCGGCACGCTACCTCTACATCTACCTTCGGGATTAATATTAGATCTAAATAATTGTTATTTAGTACCAGCGTTGAGCATGAACATTATATCTGGATCTTGTTTGATGCGAGACGGTTATTCATTTAAATCAGAGAATAATGGTTGTTCTATTTATATGAGTAATATCTTTTATGGTCATGCGCCATTAAAGAATGGTTTGTTCTTACTTAATCTCGATAGTAGTAATACACATATTCATAATGTTGAAGCCAAAAGATGCAGAGTTAATAATGATAGTGCAACTTATTTGTGGCACTGCCGTTTAGGTCATATCGGTGTAAAACGCATGAAGAAACTCCATACTGATGGAATTTTGGAGTCACTTGATTATGAATCACTTGGCACTTGCGAACCGTGCCTTATGGGCAAGATGACTAAAACACCGTTCTCCGGTACTGTGGAGAGAGCAACAGATTTATTGGAAATCATACATACTGATGTATGTGGTCCAATGAATGTTGAGGCTCGTGGCGGATATCGTTATTTTCTCACCTTCACTGATGATTTAAGCAGATATGGGTATATCTACTTAATGAAACACAAGTCTGAAACATTTGAAAAGTTCAAAGAATTTCAGAGTGAAGTGGAAAATCATCGTAACAAGAAAATAAAGTTTCTACGATCTGATCGTGGAGGAGAATATTTGAGTTACGAGTTTGGTCTACATTTGAAACAATGCGGAATAGTTTCGCAACTCACGCCACCCGGAACACCACAACATAATGGTGTGTCCGAACGTCGTAATCGTACTTTACTGGATATGGTGCGATCTATGATGTCTCTTACCGATTTACCGCTATCTTTTTGGGGTTATGCTCTAGAGACGGCCGCATTCACGTTAAATAGGGCACCATCAAAATCCGTTGAGACGACGCCTTATGAACTGTGGTTTGGCAAGAAACCAAAGTTGTCGTTTCTTAAAGTTTGGGGCTGCGATGCTTATGTGAAAAAGCTTCAACCTGATAAGCTCGAACCCAAATCAGAAAAATGTGTCTTCATAGGATACCCAAAGGAGACTATTGGGTATACCTTCTATCACAGATCCGAAGGCAAAATTTTTGTTGCTAAAATCGGAAACTTTCTGGAGAAGGAGTTTCTCTCGAAAGATGTGAGTGGGAGGAAAGTAGAACTTGATGAGATAACAGTATCTACTCCCTTATTGAGAAGTAGTACATCACAGAAATCTGTTCCTGTGACACCTACATCAAATAGAGAGGAAGCTAATGATAATGATCATGAAACTTCAGATCAAGTTTCTACTGAACTTCGTAGATCAACCAGAGTAAGATCCGCACCAGAGTGGTACGGTAATCCTATTTTGGAAGTCATGTTACTAGACCATGATGAACCTACGAACTATGAAGAAGCGATGGTGAGCCCAGATTCCGCAAAGTGGCTTGAGGCCATGAAATCTGAGATGGGATCCATGTATGAAAACAAAGTGTGGACTTTGGTTAACTTGCCCGATGATCGGCAAGCAATTGAGAATAAATGGATTTTTAAGAAGAAGACTGACGCTGATGGTAATGTTACTGTCTATAAAGCTCGACTTGTTGCAAAAGGTTTTCGACAAGTTCAAGGGATTGACTACGATGAGACTTTCTCACCCGTAGCGATGCTTAAGTCTGTCCGAATCATGTTAGCAGTTGCCGCATTTTATGATTATGAAATTTGGCAAATGGATGTCAAAACTGCATTCCTGAATGGATTTCTGGAAGAAGAGTTGTATATGATGCAACCAGAAGGTTTTGTCGATCCGAAGGGAGCTAACAAAGTGTGCAAGCTCCAGCGATCCATTTATGGACTGGTGCAAGCTTCTCGGAGTTGGAATAAACGCTTTGATAGTGTGATCAAAGCATATGGATTTATACAGACTTTTGGAGAAGCCTGTATTTACAAGAAAGTGAGTGGGAGCTCTGTAGCATTTCTGATATTATATGTGGATGACATATTGCTGATCGGAAATAATATAGAATTTCTGGATAGCATAAAGGGATACTTGAATAAGAGTTTTTCAATGAAAGACCTCAGTGAAGCTGCTTATATATTGGGCATTAAGATCTATAGAGATAGATCAAGACGCTTAATAGGACTTTCACAAAGCACATACCTTGACAAAGTTTTGAAAAAGTTCAAAATGGATCAGGCAAAGAAAGGGTTCTTACCTGTGGCACAAGGTGTGAAGTTGAGTAAGACTCAATGCCCGACCACCGCAGAAGATAGAGAGGAAATGAAAAATGTTCCCTATGCTTCAGCCATAGGCTCTATCATGTATGCAATGTTGTGTACCAGACCTGATGTGTGCCTTGCTGTAAGTTTAGCAGGAAGGTACCAAAGTAATCCAGGAGTGGATCACTGGACAGCGGTCAAGAACATCCTTAAGTACTTAAGAAGGACTAAGGGTATGTTTCTCATTTATGGAGGTGACAAAGAGCTCGTCGTAAACGGTTATGTCGATGCAAGCTTTGACACTGATCCGGACGATTCTAAATCGCAAACCGGATACGTATTTACATTAAACGGTGGAGCTGTCAGTTGGTGCAGTTCTAAACAAAGCGTCGTGGCGGGATCTACATGTGAAGCTGAGTACATAGCCGCTTCGGAAGCAGCTAATGAAGGAGTCTGGATGAAAGAGTTCATATCCGATCTAGGTGTTGTACCTAGCGTATCGGGTCCTATGAAAATCTTTTGTGACAATACTGGTGCAATTGCCTTGGCAAAGGAATCCAGATTTCACAAAAGAACCAAACACATCAAGAGACGCTTCAACTCCATCCGGGATTTGGTCCAGGTGGGAGACATAGAGATATGCAAGATACATACGGAGCTGAATATTGCAGACCCGTTGACTAAGCCTCTTCCACGAGCAAAACATGATCAGCACCGAGACTCCATGGGTGTTAGAATCATTACTTTGTAATCTAGATTATTGACTCTAGTGCAAGTGGGAGACTGAAGGAAATATGCCCTAGAGGCAATAATAAAGTTATTATTTATTTCCTTATATCATGATAAATGTTTATTATTCATGCTAGAATTGTATTAACTGGAAACATAATACATGTGTGAATACATAGACAAACAGAGTGTCACTAGTATGCCTCTACTTGACTAGCTCATTAATTAAAGATGGTTAAGTTTCCTAGCCATGAACAAAGAGTTGTTATTTGATTAAAGAGATCACATCATTAGTTGAATGATCTGATTGACATGACCCATTCCATTAGCATAGCACCCGATCGTTTAGTATGTTGCTATTGCTTTTATCCATGACTTATACATGTTCCTTTAACTATGAGATTATGCAACTCACGTTTACCGTAGGAACACTTTGTGTGCTACCAAACGTCACAACGTAACTGGGTGATTATAAAGGTGCTCTACAGGTGTCTCCAAAGGTACATGTTGGGTTGGCTTATTTCGAGATTAGGATTTGTCACTCCGATTGTCGGAGAGGTATCTCAGGGCCTTCTCGGTAATGCACATCACATAAAGCCTTGCAAGCATTGCAACCAATGAGTTAGTTGCGAGATGATGTATTACGGAACGAGTAAAGAGACTTGCCGGTAACGAGATTGAACTGGGTATTGGATACCGACGATCGAATCTCGGGCAAGTAACATACCGATGACAAAGGGAACAAACGTATGTTGTTATGCGGTCTGACCGATAAAAGATCTTCGTAGAATATGTAGGAGCCAATATGGGCATCCAGGTCCCGCTGTTGGTTATTGACCGGAAACGTGTCTCGGTCATGTCTACATTGTTCTCGAACCGTAGGGTCCGCACGCCTAAGGTTACGATGACAGTTATTATGAGTTTATGCATTTTGATGTACCGAAGGAGTTCGGAGTCCCGGATGTGATAACGGACATGACGAGGAGTCTCGAAATGGTCGAGACGTAAAGAATGATATATTGGAAGCCTATGTTTGGACATCGGATGCATTCCAGGTAAAATCAGGATTTTACCGGAATACCGGGAGGGTTACCGGAACCCCCCGGGAGCATAATGGGACAACATGGGCCTTGGAGGAGAGGTGAGAGGGCTGCCCCATGAGCTGCGCGCCTCCCCCCTTCCCCTAGTCCTATTAGGACTAGGAGAGGTGGGCGCCCCCTCTCTCTCTCTCTCCCCCTTGGAGAATCCTAGTCCAACTAGGATTGGGGGGGGGGGAATCCTACTCCCAGAGGGAGTAGGACTCTCCTGGCGCGCCTAGCTTGGCCGGCCAGCCCCTCCCCCTTGGCTCCTTTATATACGGGGGCAGGGGGCACCCCAAAGACACACAAGTTGATCTACGGATCGTTCCTTAGCCGTGTGCGGTGCCCCCTTCCACCAAATTCCACCTCGATCATATTGTTGCAGTGCTTAGGCGAAGCCCTGCGCCGGTAACACATCAAGATCGTCACCACGTCGTCGTGCTGACGGAACTCTTCCTCGATGCTTTGCTGGATCGGAGCCCGGGGATCGTCATCGAGCTGTACGTGTGCTAAAACTCGGAGGTGCCGGAGTAACGGTGCTGTGATCGATTGGACCGCGAGGAGAACGTACGACTACTTCCTCTATGTTGTGTCAACGCTTCCGCTTCGGTCTACGAGGGTACGTAGACAAACACTCTCCCCTCTCGTTGCTGTGCATCACCATGATCTTGCGTGTGCGTAGGAAAATTTTGAAATTACTACGTTTCCCAACACAAGTATCATTTCCTTAGACCATGAGATTGTGCAACTCCCGGATACCGTACGAATACTTTGGGTGTGCCAAACGTCACAACGTAACTGGGTGGCTATAAAGGTACACTACGGGTATCTCCGAAAGTGTCTGTTGGGTTGGCACGAATCGAGACTGGGATTTGTCACTCCGTGTGACGGAGAGGTTTCTCTGGACCCACTCGGTAGGACATCATCATATGCGCAATGTGACCAAGGAGTTGATCACGGGATGATGTGTTGCGGAACGAGTAAAGAGACTTGCCAGTAACGAGATTGAACAAGGTATCGAGATACCGACAATCGAATCTCGGGCAAGTGCAATACCGTTAGACAAAGGGAATTGTATACGGGATTGATTGAATCCTTGACATCGTGGTTCATCCGATGAGATCATCGTGGAACATGTGGGAGACAACATGGGTATCCAGATCCCGCTGTTGGTTATTGGCCGGAGAGTTGTCTCGGTCATGTCTGCATGGTTCCCGAACCCGTAGGGTCTACACACCCAAGGTTCGATGACGCTAGGGTTATAGGGAATAGATATACGTGGTTACTGAATGTTGTTCGGAGTCCCGGATGAGATCCCGGACATCACGAGGAGTTCCGAAATGGTCCGGAGGTAAAGATTTATATATGGGAAGTCCTGTTTTGGTCACCGGAAAAGTTTCAGGTGCTATCGGTAACGTACCGGGACCACTGGGAGGGTCCCAGGGGTCCACCAGGTGGGGCTACCTGCCCCAGAGGGCTGCATGGGCCAAGTGTGGGAGGGGACCAGCCCCAGGTGGGCTGGTGTACCCCCCATCAGGGCCCAAGGCGAAGAGAGAAGGGAAAAGGGGAAACCCTAGGCTCAGATGGGCCGAAGGCCCACCTATTGGTGCGCCCCCCTCTCTCCCCCCTTGGCCGCCCCCTAGATGGGATCTAGGGCTGGCCGCCACCCCTAGGGGTGGAAACCTAGGTGGGGGCGCAACCCCTCCCTTTTCCCTATATATAGTGGGGTTTTGGGCTGCCATACACACGAGAACATCTCCTTCTTGGCGCAGCCCTACCCCTCTCCCTCCTCGTCTCTTGTGGTGCTTGGTGAAGCCTTGCTGGAGTACCACGCTCCTTCATCACCACCACGCCGTCGTGCTGCTGCTGGACGGAGTCTTCCCCAACCTCTCCTTCTCCCCTTGCTGGATCAAGGCGTGGGAGACGTCACCGGGCTGCATGTGTGTTGAACACGGAGGTGCCGTCCGTTCGACACTAGGATCATCGGTGATTTGGATCATGACGAGTACGACTCCATCAACCCCGTTCACTTGAAAGCTTCCGCTTAGCGATCTACAAGGGTATGTAGATGCACTCTCCTTCCCTCATTGCTAGATGACTCCATAGATTGATCTTGGTGATGCGTAGAAAATTTTAAAATTCTGCTACGTTCCCCATCAGTGGCATCATGAGCTAGGTCTATTCGTAGTTTTTATGCACGAGTAGAACACAAAGTAGCTGTGGGCGTCGATTTTGTCAATTTACTTGCCGTTACTAGTCTTATCTTGATTCGGCGGCATTGTGGGATGAAGCGGCCCGGACCAACATTACACATACGTTTACGTGAGACCGGTTCCACCGACTGACATGCACTAGTTGCTGTTGGAAATATGCCCTAGAGGCAATAATAAATTAGTCATTATTATATTTCCTTGTTCATGATAATAGTTTATTATCCATGCTAGAATTGTATTGATAGGGAACTCAGATACATGTGTGGATACATAGACAACACCATGTCCCTAGTAAGCCTCTAGTTGACTAGCTCGTTGATCAATAGATGGTTACGGTTTCCTGACCATGGACATTGGATGTCATTGATAACGGGATCACATCATTAGAAGAATGATGTGATGGACAAGACCCAATCCTAAGCATAGCACAAGATCGTGTAGTTCGTATGCTAAAGCATTTCTAATGTCAAGTATCATTTCCTTAGACCATGAGATTGTGCAACTCCCGGATACCGTAGGAATACTTTGGGTGTGCCAAACGTCACAACGTAACTGGGTGGCTATAAAGGTGCACTACGGGTATCTCCGAAAGTGTCTGTTGGGTTGGCACGAATCGAGACTGGGATTTGTCACTCCGTGCGACGGAGAGGTATCTCTGGGCCCACTCGGTAGGACATCATCATAATGTGCACAATGTGATCAAGGAGTTGATCACGGGATGATGTGTTACGGAACGAGTAAAGAGACTTGCCGGTAACGAGATTGAACAAGGTATCGGGATACCGACGATCGAATCTCGGGCAAGTACAATACCGCTAGACATAGGGAATTGTATATGGGATTGACTGAATCCTTGACATCGTGGTTCATCCGATGAGATCATCGTGGAACATGTGGGAGCCAACATGGTTATCCAGATCCCACTGTTGGTTATTGGCCGGAGAGGTGTCTCGGTCATGTCTGCATGATTCCCGAACCCGTAGGGTCTACACACTTAAGGTTCGATGACACTAGGGTTATAGGGAAAGTATGTACGCGGTTACCGAATGTTGTTCGGAGTCCCGGATGAGATCCCGGACGTTACGAGGAGTTCCGAAATGGTCCGAAGGTAAAGATTGATATATTGGACGAAGGGTTTTGGAGTCCGGAAGTGTTCAGGAGGTACCGGGTGATGACCAGCATGACCGAAAGGTGTTTCGGGAGCCCGGCAAGTGTTGGGGGGCTTCATGGGCCAAGGGAAGGGGGCAAACCAGCCCACTAAGGGGCTGTGCGCGCCCCTCACCTATTCCCACGTGACCAGGGGGTTTGGGGCGCCCCATCTAGGGTTCCCACCTCCTGGCTTGGGGGCCAAGTCACCCAAGGGGGAGATCCCATCTGCCCTGGCCGCCGCCCCCCTAGGGGAAACCCTAGGGCGCCTCCCCCTCCCCCTTGCCCCTATATATAGTGGAGGTTTTGGGGCTGCCCTAGACACGAGATGAACTCTCCCAAGGCACAGCCCTACCTCTCTCCCTCCTCGTCTCTCAAAGTGCTTGGCGAAGCCCTGCTAGAATTCCGTGCTCCTCCACCACCACCACGCCGTCGTGCTGCTGCTGGACAGAGTCTTCCCCAACCTCTCCTTCTCCCCTTGCTGGATCAAGGCGTGGGAGACGTCACCGGGCTGCATGTGTGTTGAACGCGGAGGTGCCGTCCGTTCGGCACTAGGATCATCGGTGATTTGGATCACAGCGAGTACGACTCCATCAACCCCGTTCACTTGAACGCTTCCGCTTAGCGATATACAAGGGTATGTAGATGCACTCTCCTTCCCCTCGTTGTTGGTTTCTCCATAGATAGATCTTGGTGACACGTAGGAAAATTTTGAATTTTTGCTACGTTCCCCAACAGTGGCATCATGAGTTAGGTCTATTGCGTAGATTCCATGCACGAGTAGAACACAAAGTAGTTGTGGGCGTTGATTTTGTTAAATATGCTTACCGTTACTAGTCCAATCTTGATTCGGCGGCATTGTGGGATGAAGCGGCCCGAACCGACCTTACACGTACACTTACGTGAGACAGGTTCCACCGACTGACATGCACATGTTGCATAAGGTGGCTAGCGGGTGCCAGTCTCTCCCACTTTAGTTGGATCAGATTCGATGAAAAGGGTCCTTATGAAGGGTAAATAGCAATTGGCATATCACGTTGTAGTTTTTGCGTAGGTAAGAAACGTTCTTGCTAGAAACCCATAGCAGCCACGTAAAACATGCAAACAACAAGTAGAGGACGTCTAACTTGTTTTTGCAGGGTATGCTATGTGATGTGATATGGCCAAGAAGAATGTGATGAATGATATGTGATGTATGAGATTGATCATGTTCTTGTAATAGGAACCACGACTTGCATGTCGATGAGTATGACAACCGACAGGAGCCATAGGAGTTGTCTTTATTTATTGTATGACCTGCGTGTCATTGAACAACGCCATGTAATTACTTTACTTTATTGCTAACCGTTAGCTGTAGTAGTAGAAGTAATTGTTGGCGAGACAACTTCATGAAGACACGACGATGGAGATCATGATGATGGAGATCATGGTGTCATGCCGGTGACGATGATGATCATGGAGCCCCGAAGATGGAGATCAAAAGGAGCAATATGATATTGGCCATATCATGTCACTATTTGATTGCATGTGATGTTTGTCATGTTTATACATATTATTTGCTTAGAACGACGGTAGTAAATAAGATGATCCCTCATTAAAATTTCAAGAAAGTGTTCCCCCTAACTGTGCACCGTTGCGAAAGTTCGTCGTTTCGAAGCACCACGTGATGATCGGGTGTGATAGATTCTTACGTTCACATACAACGGGTGTAAGCCAGATTTACACACGCGAAACACTTAGGTTAACTTGACGAGCCTAGCATGTACAGACATGGCCTCGGAACACAAGAGATCGAAAGGTCGAGCATGAGTCGTATGGTAGATATGATCAACATGAAGATGTTCACCGATGATGACTAGTCCGTCTCACGTGATGATCGGACACGGCCTAGTTGACTCGGATCACGTAATCACTTAGATGACTAGAGGGATGTCTATCTGAGTGGGAGTTCATAAGATGCACTTATTTATCCTGAACATAGTCAAAAGGTTTTTGCAAATTATGTCGTAGCTCGCGCTTTAGTTCTACTGTTTTAGATATGATCCTAGAGAAAATATAGTTGAAAGTTGATAGTAGCAATTATGCGGACAGTAGAAGGCTTGTGTCCTTAATGCACCGCTCGGTGTGCTGGACCTCGAACGTGGTTTGTGGATGTTGCGAACATCTGACATACACGTTTTGATGACTACATGATAGTTCGGTAATGTTAAATGGTTTAGAATTGAGGCACCGAAGACAATTTTGAAATGTCGCGGAACATATGAGATGTTTCGAGGGCTGAAATTGGGATTTCAGGCTCGTGCCCACGTCAAGAGGTATAAGACCTCCGACGATTTTCTTAGCTGCAAACTAAGGGAGAAAAGCTTAATCGTTGAGCTTGTGCTTAGATTGTCTGAGTACAACAATCACTTGAATCGAGTGGGAGTTGATCTTCCAGATAAGATAGTGATGTTTCTCCAAAGTCATTGCCACCAAGCTACTAGAGCTTCGTGATGAACTATAACATATCAGGGATAGATATGATCCTTGAGCTATTCGCGACACCGCGAAAGTAGAAATCAAAAGGGAGCATCAATTGTTGATGGTTAGTAAAACCACTAGTTTCAAGAAGGGCAAGGGCAAGAAAGGGATACTTCATGAAAAGACAAGTCAGTTGCTGCTCAAGTGAAAAACCAAAATTGAACCCAAGCCCGAGACTAAGTGCTTCTGTAATAAGGGGAACAACCACTAGAGCAGAATTACCCTAGATACTTGGTAGATGAGAAGGATGGCAAGGTCGATAGTATTATATTGGATATACATTATGTTAATGTGTACTTTACTAGTACTCCTAGTACCACCAGGGTATTAGATACCGGTTCGGTTGCTAAGTGTTAGTAACTCGAAATAAAAGGCTGCGCAGTAAAAGGAGACTAGCTAAAGGTAAGCTGGCGATATGTGTTGGAAGTTTTTCCAAGCTTGACGTGATCAAGCATCGCACACTCCCTCTACCATCGAGATTGGTGTTAAACCTAAATAATTGTTATTTGGTGTTTGCGTTGAGCATAGACATGATTGGATTATGTCTATTGCAATACGGTTATTCATTTAAGGAGAATAATGGTTACTCTGTTTATTTGAATAATACCTTCAATGGTCTTGCACCTAAAATGAATGGTTTATTGAATCTCGATCATAGTGATACACATGTTCATGCCAAAAGATATAAGATAGTAATGATAGTACCACCTACTTGTGGCACTGCCATGTAAGTCATATTGGTATAAAACGCATGAAGAAGCTCCATGTTGATGGATCTTTGGACTCACTCATTTTTGAAAAGATTGAGACATGTGAACCATGTCTATTGGTAGATATGCATGAAGAAACTCCATACAGATGGATCGTTTGGACTCACTTGTTTTTGAATCACTTGAGACATGCAAATCATACCACATGGGCAAGATGACTGAAAGACCTCGTTTTCAGTAAGATGGAACAAGAAAGCAACTTGTTAGAAGTAATACATTTTGATGTGTGCAGTCCAATGAGTGCTGAGGCACGCAGTGGATATCGTTATGTTCTTGCTTCACAGATGATTTGAGTAGATGCTAAGTATATTTACTTGATGAAACACAAGTTTGAATTATTGAAAGGTTCAAGTAATTTCAGAGTGAACTTGAAGATCGTCGTGACAAGAGGATAAAATGTCTATGATATGATCATAGAGATTTATACCTGAGTTACGAGTTTGGCACACAATTAAGACATTGTAGAAATCGTTTCACGACTAATACCGCCGGGAACACCATAGTGTGATGGTGTGTCCGAACATCATAACTGCACCCTATTGGATGTGGTGCATACCATGATGTCTCTTGTCGAATTACCACCATCATTTATGGGTTAGGCATTAGAGACAATCGCATTCACTTTAAATAGGGAACCACACAAATCCGTTGAGACGACACCATATGAACTATGGTTTAGAGAAACCTAAGCTATTGTTTCTTCAAGGTTTGGGGCTACGACGCTTATGTGAAAAAGTTTCAGGCTGATAAGCTCGAACCCAAAGCAGATAAATGCATCTTCATAGGATACCCAAAACAGTTGGGTATACCTCCTGTCTCAGATCCGAAAGCAATAGGGATTGTTTCTGAAATCGGGTCCTTTCTCGAGGAAAAGTTTCTCTCGAAAGAATTGAGTGGGAGGATGGCGTAGACTTGATGAGGTTATTGAACCGTCACTTCAACTAGTGTGTAGCAGGGCACAGGAAGTTGTTCCTGTGGCACCTACACCAATTGAAGTGGAAGCTTATGATAGTGATCATGAAACTTCAGATCAAGTCACTACCAAACCTCGTAGGATGACAAGGATGCGTACTACTTCAGAGTGGTACGTAATCCTATCTTGGAAGTCATGTTGCTAGACAACAATGAACCTACGAGCTATGGAGAAGCGATGGTGGGCCCGGATTCCAAAAATGGCTCAAGGCCATAAAATCCGAGAGAGGATCCATATATGAAAACAAAGTGTAGACTTTGGAGGAACTACTTGATAGTCGTAAGGCTGTTGGGTGCAGATGGATTTTAAAAGGAAGACGGACAATGATGGTAGGTGTCACCATTGAGAAAGCTCGACTTGTCGTTAAGATGTTTCCCGACAAGTTCAAGGAGTTGACTACGATGAGATTTTCTCACTCATAGCGATGCTAAGAGTCTGTTGGAATTATGTTAGCTCTTACTGCATTATTTATGAAATCTTGCAGATAGGATGTCAAAACATTTTTTCCTCGACGATTTTCTTGAGGAAAGGTTGTATGTGATACAACCAGAAGGGTTTGTCAATCCTGAAAGATGCTAACAAGTATGCAAAGCACCAACAATCCTTTTAAGGACTGGAGTAAGCATCTCGGAATTGGAATGTATGCTTTGATAAGATGATCAAAGATTTTAGGTTTATACAAAGTTTATGAGAAACTTGTATTTCCAAAGAAGTGAGTGGGAGCACTATAGAATTTCTGATGAGTATATGTTGTTGACATATTGTTTATCGGAAATGATGTAGAATTTCTGGAAAGCATATAGGGTTGTTTGAAAAGTGTTTTTCAATGGAAAACCTGGATTAAGCTACTTGAACATTGAGCATCAAGAACTATAAGGATAGATCAAAATCGCTTAATAGTACTTTCAAACGAACACATACCATGACAAGATTTTGAAGGAGTTCAAAATAGATCAGCAAAGAAGGAGTTCTCGGCTGTTACAAGGTGTGAGTATTGAGCAAGACTCAAGACATGACCACGGCAGAATAGAGAGAAAGGATGAAGGTCGTACCCTATGCTTTAGTCGTAGGCTCTAAAGTATGCTATGTTGTGTACCGCACCTGAAGTGTGCCAAACCATGAGTCAGTCAAGGGGTACAAGTGTGATCTAGAAATGGATCACAGGACAACGGTCAAGGTTATCCTTAGTAACTAGTGGACTAAGGAATTTTCTCGATTATGGAGATGGTAAAAGAGTTCGTCGTAAAGGGTTACGCCGATGCAAACTTTGACACTAATCCAGATTATTCTGAGTAGTAAACTGGATTCATATAGTAGAACAGTTATTTGGAATAGCTCCAAATAGAGCGTGGTAACTGCATCTAGGAGATGACATAGAGATTTGTAAAGCACACACGGATCTGAAATGTTCAGACCCGTTGACTATAACATCTCTCACAAGCATAACATGATCAAACCCAGAACTCATTGAGTGTTAATCACATGGTAATGTGAACTAGACTATTGACTCCAGTAAACTCTTTGGGTGTTAGTCACATGGGGATGTGGCCTTGAGTGTTAATCACATAGCGATGTGAACTGGATTATTGACTCTAGTGCAAGTGGGAGACTGTTGGAAATATGCCCTAGAGGCAATAATAAATTAGTTATTATTATATTTCCTTGTTCATGATAATAGTTTATTATCCATGCTAGAATTGTATTGATAGGAAACTCAGATACATGTGTGGATACATAGACAACACCATGTCCCTAGTAAGCCTCTAGTTGACTAGCTCGTTGATCAATAGATGGTTACGGTTTCCTGACCATGGACATTGGATGTCATTGATAACAGGATCACATCATTAGAAGAATGATGTGATGGACAAGACCCAATCCTAAGCATAACACAAGATCGTGTAGTTCGTATGCTAAAGCTTTTCTAATGTCAAGTATCATTTCCTTAGACCATGAGATTGTGCAACTCCCGGATACCGTAGGAATACTTTGGGTGTGCCAAACGTCACAACGTAACTGGGTGGCTATAAAGGTGCACTACGGGTATCTCCGAAAGTGTCTGTTGGGTTGGCATGAATCGAGACTGGGATTTGTCACTCCGTGCGACGGAGAGGTATCTCTGGGCCCACTCGGTAGGACATCATCATAATGTGCACAATGTGATCAAGGAGTTGATCACGGGATGATGTGTTACGGAACGAGTAAAGAGACTTGCCGGTAACGAGATTGAACAAGGTATCGGGATACCGACGATCGAATCTCGGGCAAGTACAATACCGCTAGACAAAGGGAATTGTATACGGGATTGACTGAATCCTTGACATCGTGGTTCATCCGATGAGATCATCGTGGAACATGTGGGAGCCAACATGGTTATCCAGATCCCGCTGTTGGTTATTGGCCGGAGAGGTGTCTCGGTCATGTCTGCATGATTCCCGAACCCGTAGGGTCTACACACTTAAGGTTCGATGACGCTAGGGTTATAGGGAAAGTATGTACGCGGTTACCGAATGTTGTTCGGAGTCCCGGATGAGATCCCGGACATTACGAGGAGTTCCGGAATGGTCCGGAGGTAAAGATTGATATATTGGACGAAGGGTTTTGGAGTCCGGGAGTGTTCAGGAGGTACCGGGTGATGACCAGCATGACCGAAAGGTGTTTCGGGGGCCCCGGCAAGTGTTGGGGGGCTTCATGGGCCAAGGGAAGGGGGCAAACCAGCCCACTAAGGGGCTGTGCGCCCCCCTCACCTATTCCCACGTGACCAGGGGGTTTGGGCGCCCCATCTAGGGTTCCCACCTCCTGGCTTGGGGGCCAAGTCACCCAAGGGGGAGATCCCATCTGCCCTGGCCGCTGCCCCCCCTAGGGGAAACCCTAGGGCGCCTCTCCCTCCCCCTTGCCCCTATATATAGTGGAGGTTTTGGGGCTGCCCTAGACACGAGATGAACTCTCCCAAGGCGCAGCCCTACCTCTCTCCCTCCTCGTCTCTCAAAGTGCTTGGCGAAGCCCTGCTAGAATTCCGCGCTCCTCCACCACCACCACGCCGTCGTGCTGCTGCTGGACGGAGTCTTCCCCAACCTCTCCTTCTCCCCTTGCTGGATCAAGGCATGGGAGACGTCACCGGGCTGCATGTGTGTTGAACGCGGAGGTGCCGTCCGTTCGGCACTAGGATCATCGGTGATTTGGATCACGGCGAGTACGACTCATCAACCCCGTTCGCTTGAACGCTTCCGCTTAGCGATCTACAAGGGTATGTAGATGCACTCTCCTTCCCCTCGTTGTTGGTTTCTCCATAGATAGATCTTGGTGACACGTAGGAAAATTTTGAATTTCTGCTACGTTCCTCAACAGTTGCATAAGGTGGCTGGCGGGTGTCTGTCTCTCCCACTTTAGTCGGATCGGATTCGATGAACAGGGTCCTTATGAAGGGTAAATAGAAATTGGCAATTCACATTGTGGTTTTGGGGTAGGTAAGAAACGTTCTTGGTAGCATCCTATAGCAGCCACGTAAAAACTTGCAACAACAATTAGAGGACGTCTAAGTTGTTTTTGCAGCAAGTGTTTTGTGATGTGATATGGCCAAAGGATGTGATGAATGATATATGTGATGTATGAGATTGATCATGTTCTTGTAATAGGAATCACGACTTGCATGTCGATGAGTATGACAACCGGCAGGAGCCATAGGAGTTGTCTTAATTTATTTATGACCTGCGTGTCAATATAAACATCATGTAATTACTTTACTTTATTGCTAACCGTTAGCTGTAGTAGTAGAAGTAATAGTTGGCGAGACAACTTCATGAAGACACAATGATGGAGATCATGATGATGGAGATCATGGTGTCATGCCGGTGATGATGATGATCATGGAGCCTCGAAGATGGAGATCAAAAGGAGCAAAGTGATGATGGCCATATCATGTCACTATTAGATTGCATGTGATGTTTATCATGTTTTTACATCTTATTTGCTTAGAACGACGGTAGCTTAAATAAGATGATCCCTCACTAAAATTTCAAGAAAAGTGTTCTCCCTAACTGTGCACCGTTGCGAAGGTTCGTCGTTTCGAAGCACCACGTGATGATCGGGTGTGATAGATTCTTACGTTCAAATACAACGGGTGTTGACGAGCCTAGCATGTACAGACATGGCCTCGGAACACATGCGAAGCACTTAGGTTAACTTGACGAGCCTAGCATGTACATACATGACCTCGGAACACGGAGGACCGAAAGGTCGAACATGAGTCTTATAGAAGATACGATCAACATGAAGATGTTCACCGATGATGACTAGTCCGTCTCACGTGATGATCGGACACGGCCTAGTTGATTCGGATCATGTATCACTTAGATGACTAGAGGGATGTCTATCTGAGTGGGAGTTCATGAAATAATCAGATGAACTCAATTATCATGAACATAGTCAAAAGGACTTTGCAAATTATGTCGTAGCTCACGCTTTAGTTCTACTGTTTTAGATATGTTCCTAGAGAAAATTTAGTTGAAAGTTGATGGTAGCAATTATGCGGACTGGGTTCGTATACTGAGGATTATCCTCATTGCTGCACAGAAGGATTATGTCCTTAATGCACCGCTCAGTGAGCTGAACCTCGAACGTCGGTTATGGATATTGCAAACATCTGACATACACGTTTTGATGACTACATGATAGTTCAGTGCGTGATGCTAAATGGTTTAGAATTGAGGCACCAAAGACGTTTTTGAAACATCGCAGAACATATGAGATGTTCCAAGGACTGAAATTGGGATTTCAGGATAGTGCCCGCGTCAAGAGGTATGAGACCTCTGACAAGTTTCCTAAGCCTGCAAACTAAGGAGAAAAGCTCAATCGTTGAGCATGTGCTCAGATTGTATGAGTGCTACAATCGCTTGAATCGAGTGGGAGTTAATCTTCCAAATGAGATAGTGATCGTTCTCCAAAGTCACTGTCACCAAGCTACTGGAGCTTCGTGATGAACTATAACATATCAGGGATAGATATGATCCTTGAGCTATTCGCGACACCGTGAAAGTAGAAATCAAAAGGGAGCATCAATTGTTGATGGTTAGTAAAACCACTAGTTTCAAGAAGGGCAAGGGCAAGAAGGGATACTTCATGAAATGGCAAATCAGCTACGATCGGGATTGATGTTAAACCTAAATAATTGTTATTTGGTGTTTGCGTTGAGCATAGAAATGATTGGATTATGTCTATTGCAATACGGTTATTCATTTAAGGAGAATAATGGTTACTCTGTTTATTTGAATAATACCTTCAATGGTCTTGCACCTAAAATGAATGGTTTATTGAATCCCGATCGTAGTGACACACATGTTCATGCCAAAAGATATAAGATAGTAATGATAGTACCACATACTTGTGGCACTGCAATTTTAGTCACAATGGTATAAAATGCATGAAGAAGCTCCATGTTGATGGATCTTTGGACTCGCTTGATTTTGAATCACTTGAGACGTGCAAATCATACCACATGAGCAAGATGACTGAAAGGCCTCTTTTTCGGTAAGATGGAACAAGAAAGCAACTTGTTGGAAGTAATACATCTTGATGTGTGCAGTCCAATGAGTGCTGAGGCATGTAGTGGATATCGTTATATTCTTACTTCATAGATGATTTGAGTAGATGCTGAGTATATTTGCTTAATGAATCACAAGTCTAAATTATTGAAAGGTTCAAGTAATTTCAGAGTGAAGTTGAAAGATCGTCGTGACAAGAGGATAAAATACCTATGATATGATCATAGAGATGAATATCTGAATTACGAGTTTGGCACAGAATTAAGACATTGTGGAAATGGTTTCACAACTGATACAGCCTGGAACACCATATCGTGATGGTGTGTCCGAACATCATAACTGCACCCTATTGGATATGATGCATACCATGATGTTTCTTATCGAATTACCACTATACTTTATGGGTTAGGCATTAGAGACAACCACATTCACTTTAAATAGGGCACCACACAATTCCGTTTGAGTCGACACCGTATGAACTATGGTTTAGAGAAACCTAAGCTGTCGTTTCTTAAAAGTTTGGGGCTGCGATGCTTATGTGAAAAAGTTTCAGGCTGATAAGCTCGAACCCAAAGCGGATAAATGCATCTTCATAGGACACCCAAAACAGTTGGGTATACCTCCTGTCTCAGATCCGAAAGCAATAGGGATTGTTTCTAGAATCAGGTCCTTTCTCGAGAAAGAGTTTCTCTCGGAAGAATTGAGTGGGAGGAAGATAGAACTTGATGAGGTTGTTGAACCTTTACTTCAACCAAGAGTACCGCAGCATAGGAAAAAATGTTTCTATGGCACCTGCCTCAGTTGAAGAGAAAGCTAATGATGATGATCATGGAGTTTCAGATCGAGTTACTATCGAACCTCATAGGTTGACAAGGGTGTGTACAACTTCTAAGTGGTAACCCTGTCTTGGAAGTCATGTTGCTAGACAACAATGAACCTACGAGCTATGGAGAAGCGATGGTGGGTCTGGATTCCGAAAAATGGCTCGAGGCCATAAAATCTGAGAGAAGATCCATGTATGAGTACATGTGGATTTTAAGAAGAAGACGGACGTGGATGGTAATGTCACCGTCTATGAAGCTCGACTTGTGGCAAAGAGTTTTTCACAAGTTCAAGTAGTTGACTACGATGAGATTTTCTCACCCGTAGCGATGCTTAAGTCTGTCAGAATCGTGTTAGCATAATCTGCATTTATAAAATCTAGCAGATGGATGTCAAAACAAGTTTCCTTACCAGTTTTCGTGAGGAAAGGTTGTATGTGACACAATCAGAAAGGTTTTTGTCAATCCTAAGGATGCTAAAAGGTATGCTAGCTCCAGCGATCCTTTCATGGACTAGAGGAAGCATCTCGGAGTCGGAATATACACTTTGATGGAGTAATCAAACTTTTATGGGTTTATACAAAGTTTGTTAGAAACTTGTATTTACAATAAAGTGAGTGGGAGCACTACGACATTTCTGATAAGTATATGTGGATGACATATTGTTGATCCGAAATGATGTAGAATTTCTGGAAAGCATATAGGGTTATTTGAAAGGTGTTTTTCAATGGAAAACCTGGATTAAGCTACTTGAACATTGAGCATCAAGATCTATAAGGATAGATCAAAAAACGCTTAATGGTACTTTCAAATGAGCACATACATTGACATGATCTTGAAGGTGTTCAAGATGGATCAGCCAAAGAAGGAGTTCTTGCCTGAGTTGTAAGGTATGAAGTTAAGACTAAAAGCTCGACCACGGCAGGAGAAAGAGGAAGGACGAAGGTCGTCCCCTATGCTTTTATCATAGGCTCTATACGGTATGCCATGCTGAGTACCGCACCTGATGTGTGCCTTGCCACATGTCTGGCAAGAGGGTACAAAGGTGATCTAGGAGTAGATCACCAGATAGCGGTCAAAATTATCCTTAGAGGAATGAGGATATGTTTCTCGGTTATGGAGGTGATAAAGAGTTCGACGTAAAGAGTTACGTCGATGCAAGCTTAACACCTATCCGGATAGCTCTAAGTAGAAATACCGGATACGTATAATGGAGCAACAATTTAGAATAGCTCCAAGTAGAACAGTTATTTGAAATGGCTCCAAATATAGCGTAGAGATTTGCAAAGTACATACGGATCTGAATGTGACAGACCCGTAGACTACAACCTCTCTCACAAGCAACATGATCAAACCCAGAACTCATTGAGTGTTAATCACATGTGATGTGAACTAGATTGTTGACTCTAGTAAACTCTTTGGATGTTGGGCACATGGTGATGTGACCTGTGAGTGTTAATCACATGGCGATGTGAACTAGATTATTGACTCTAGTGCAAGTGGGAGACTGTTGGAAATATGCTCTAGAGACAATAACAAATTAGTTATTATATTTCCTTGTTCATGATAATCGTTTAGTATCCATGCTATAATTGTATTGATAGGAAACTCAGATACATGTGTGGATACATAGACAACACCATGTCCCTAGTAAGCCTCTAGTTGACTAGCTCGTTGATCAATAGATGGTTACGCTTTCCTGACCATGGACATTGGATGTCGTTGATAACGGGATCACATCATTAGGAGAATCATGTGATGGACAAGACCCAATCCTAAGCCTAGCACAAAGATCGTGTAGTTCGTATGCTAAAGCTTTTCTAATGTCAAGTATCATTTCCTAAGACCATGAGATTGTGCAACTCCCGGATACCGTAGGAATACTTTGGGTGTGCCAAACGTCACAACGTAACTGGGTGGCTATAAAGGTGCACTACAGGTATCTCCGAAAGTGTCTGTTGGGTTGGCACGAATCGAGACTGGGATTTGTCACTCTGTGTGACGGAGAGGTTTCTCTGGGCCCACTCCGTAGGACATCATCATATGCGCAATGTGACCCGGGATGATGTGTTACAGAACGAGTAAAGAGACTTGCCGGTAACGAGATTGAACAAGGTATCGAGATACGGACGATCGAATCTCGGGCAAGTGTAATACCGTTAGACAAAGGGAATTGTATACGGGATTGATTGAATCCTTGACATCGTGGTTCATCCGATGAGATTATCGTGGAACATGTGGGGGCCAACATGGGTATCCAGATCCCGCTGTTGGTTATTGGCCGGAGAGTTGTCTCTGTCATGTCTGCATGGTTCCCGAACCCGTAGGGTCTACACACTTAAGGTTCGATGACGCTAGGGTTATAGGGAATAGATATACGTGGTTACCGAATGTTGTTTGGAGTCCTGGTTGAGATCCCGAACACACGAGGAGTTCCGGAATGGTCCAGAGGTAAAGATTTATATATGGGAAGTCCTGTTTTGGTCACCGGAAAAGTTTCAGGTGCTATCGATAACGTACCGGGACCACCGGGAGGGTCCCCGGGGTCCACCAGGTGAGGCTACCTGTCCCAGAGGGCTGCGTGGGCCAAGTGTGGGAGGGGACCAGCCCCTGGTGGGCTGGTGTGCCCCCCCACCAGGGCCCAAGGCGAAGAGAGAAGGGAAAAGGGGAAACCCTAGGCTCAGATGGGCCTAAGGCCCACCTATTGGTGCGCCCCCCTCTCTCCCCCCTTGGCTGCCCCCCTAGATGGGATCTAGGGCTGGCCGCCACCCCTAGGGGTGGAAACCTAGGTGGGGGCGCAGCCCCTCCCTTTCCTCTATATATAGTGGGGTTTTGGGCTGCCATACACACGAGAACATCTCCTTCTTGGCGCAGCCCTACCCCCTCCCTCCTCGTCTCTTGCGGTGCTTGGCGAAGCCCTGCTGGAGTACCACGCTCCTCCATCACCACCACACCGTCGTGCTGCTGCTGGATGGAGTCTTCCCCAACCTCTCCTTCTCCCCTTGCTGGATCAAGGCGTGGGAGACGTCACCGGGCTGCATGTGTGTTGAACACGGAGGTGCCGTCCGTTCGGCACTAGGATCATCGGTGATTTGGATCACGACGAGTACGACTCCATCAACCCCGTTCACTTGAAAGCTTCCGCTTAGCGATCTACAAGGGTATGTAGATGCACTCTCCTTCCCTCGTTGCTAGATGACTCCATAGATTGATCCTGGTGATGCGTAGAAAATTTTAAAATTCTGCTACGTTCCCCATCACGTCCTCGCCTTCTTGATCCAGCAAGAGGGGCGAAGTAGTAGATTAGTTCTGGCAGCACGGCGTGGTGACAGTGGTGGTGAAACTATTTCCGTAGTGCTTCGCCAAGCACAACAGATTTAGAGCAGAGGCTGAACTAGAGGGAGAGGGGGCGCCGGCAGGTGTCTTCTAGGGGCTAGCCTTGCCCCTCTATTTATATGTTGAGCCCTGGGGTCGTTACTTGGAGAGAGGGCCTCCCCAAAGTCGGTTTGGAATGCAAGGAAGAGTCCTTCTCGGATTCCAGCACTAGATGCCACAGTCCTCGGCGTCTGGCCCAAACGCCATGGTCCTCGGTGTCTGGCCCTGGGGGCAGACGCCAGGGTCCCTGACGTCTGGTGCCCGACCTTCACAAAACTTCCCTTTGCACCGACCTAAAGCCCCATGGGCCTTACCCCTTGGCCCAACCAAAGTGTCCTTTCACCAGAACATTTCTGGAAACATCCGAAACCCTTTCGGAGAATTCTGGAACCCTTCTGGGGACCAAACACTATAATCCTATATATAAATTTTAACCTCCAGACCATTCCAGAGCTCCTCGTCATGTCCTGATATCATCCGGGACTCCAAACAACATTCGGTCACCAACATAATAACTCATATATTACTATATTGTCAATGAACGTTAAGCGTGCAGACCTACGTGTTCGAGAATGATGTAGACATGGCCGAGATGCTTCTCTGGTCAATAACCAATAGTGGGACCTATATGCCCATATTGGTTCCTACATATTCTACGAAGATATTTATTGGTCGATGATACGTCTCCAACGTATCTATAATTTTTATTGTTCCATGCTATTCTATTACCCGTTTTGGATGTTTATGGGCTTTATTATACACTTTTATATTATTTTTGGAACTAACCTATTAATCGGAGGCCCATCCCAAAATGTTGTTTTCTTGCCTATTTCAGTGTTTCGAAGAAAAGGAATATCAAATGGAGTGCAAACGGAATGAAACCTTTGGGAGAGTTATTTTTGGAATGGAAGCAATCCAGGAGACTTGGAGTAGACGTCAGGGAAGCTTCGAGGAAGCCACAAGGCAGGAAGGCGTGCCCCCACCGCCGTGGGCCCCTCGTGGCTCCCCTGACCGACTTCTTTCGCCTATATATATATATATATATATATATATATATATATATATATATATATATATATATATATATATATATATATATATATCCATATACCCTAAAAACATCCGAGAGCACAATAGATCGGGAGTTCCGCCGCCGCAAGCCTCTGTAGCCACCGAAAACCAATCTAGACCCGTTCCGGCACCCTGCCGGCGGGGGGATCCCTCTCCGGTGGCCATCTTCATCATCCCGGCGCTCTCCATGACGAGGAGGGAGTAGTTCACCCTCGGGGCTGAGGGTATGTACCAGTAGCTATGTGTTTGATCTCTCTCTCTCTCTCTCTCTCTCTCTCGTGTTCTTGAGGTGGTATGATCTTGATGTATCGCGGGCTTTCCTATTATAGTTGGATCTTATGATGTTTCTCCCCCTCTACTCTCTTGTAATGGATTGAGTTTTCCCTTTGAAGTTATCTTATCGGATTGGGTCTTTAAGGATTTGAGAACACTTGATGTATGTCTTGCATGTGCTTATCTGTGGTGACAATGGGATATCACGTGATCTACTTGATGTATGTTTTGGTGATCAACTTGCGGGTTCGGTGACCTTGTGAACTTATGCATAGGGGTTGGCACACGTTTTCGTCTTGACTCTCCGGTAGAAACTTTGGGGCACTCTTAGAAGTTCTTTGTGTTGGTTGAATAGATGAATCTGAGATTGTGTGATGCATATCGTATAATCATACCCGTGGATATTTGAGGTGACATTGGAGTATCTAGGTGACATTAGGGTTTTGGTTGATTTGTATCTTAAGGTGTTATTCTAGTACGAACTCTATGATAGATCGAACGGAAAGAATAGCTTTGTGTTATTTTACTATGGACTCTTGAATAGATCGATTAGAAAGGATAACTTTGAGGTGGTTTCATACCCTGCCATAATCTCTTCGTTTGTTCTCTGCTATTAGTGACTTTGGAGTGACTCTTTGTTGCATGTTGAGGGATAGTTATATGATCCAATTATGTTATTATTGTTGAGAGAACTTGCACTAGTGAAAGTATGAACCCTAGGCCTTGTTTCAACACATTGCAATACCGTTTGTGCTCACTTTTATCATTAGTTACCTTGCTATTTTTATATTTTCAGATTACAAAAACCTATATCTACCATCCATATTACACTTGTATCACCATCTCTTCGCCGAACTAGTGCACCTATACAATTTACCATTGTATTGGGTGTGTTGGGGACACAAGAGACTCTTTGTTATTTGATTGCAGGGTTGTTTGAGAGAGACCATCTTCATACTACACCTCCCACGGATTGATAAACCTTAGGTCATCCACTTGAGGGAAATTTTCTACTGTCCTACAAACCTCTGCACTTGGAGGCCCAACAACGTCTACAAGAAGAAGGTTGAGTAGTAGACATCAAGCAGTTTCTGGCGCCGTTTCCGAGGAGGTGAGTGCTTGAAGGTATATCTTTAGATCTTGCAATCGAATCTTTTTGTTTCTTGTTTTATCACTATAGTTTAGTCTATAAAAGGAAATTACAAAAAATGGAATTAAGGTTGCCTCATATGCTTCATCTTTTTAATATCTTTCATGAAAATAAGGATTCCGATAATTGTGCCAAAATGTTAGAAGAAGAATGCATTAGAATGTTTGGCACTAAATATTTGAATGATGAGCATGATTGCAATGTTGTTAGTATGAATTCTTTGAATATCCGTAGTACTAATGATGATTGCACTAGTCATGATGAAAATGTCTCTTATAAGCATGTCAACTTTTGTGGAATAGATAGAGCTTGCAAGTACACACCAAATAGGGAAGATAGATTTTGCAAGAGGCATAAGTATTTGGAAACTAAATGGTAGCAAGAAAGGCTAGATGATTGTGCTGAAAGATTCAATATTTATCGCCATCCTTGTAAACTTTGCAATGAACATGGTCATTTAAAGCTCCAATGCTATTTGTTTCATGATCAAATCGTGTCCAAAAATTGTGATAACTTGATTACCCTTGAGCATCATAAAGAGCTTAGTCTTCTTTTGGGGTATGAATAAATGAAACGTATAACTGAGGGTATTCCAAAATTTAATCTTGATAGATTTCTTGATTTTGATCTAGAAGAATTTTTTATGTATTGTGCGGTGAATTGCATTGAAAATCCTTATATTGCCAATTACATAAGGACAAGAAAACAAATAGGAGATGAAGAGAATACTAATGAAAGGGAAGAGACTTCCCAATATCCTTCTATTATTTCTTATGATGAATCAGGTAACGAGGAGGAGCCTTCTATTCAACCAGTCTCATTAATAAGGAGCTCCAAAAAGAGGGTTAAACCCACACATGATGTGAAGAATAAAAAGAAAAGACGGAGAAGCAAAGGTGAAAAGGTATCCCTCCCAAATGATGTTGCTCCTATTACTCATTGTGATGATGATAATTGCTATACTATTGGTGCTATCCATACTATTAATGATGAGAGTGATTATGCTTATGATATGAAAAGGCCCAAGCTTGGGGATGCTATGTTTGATGAGAATGACAAGTTTGAGAATATTTTTGCTGAAATTAATGTTTGCCCCAAGCTTGGGGATGCTTTGTTTAATGAAGATGATATTTTTAGCCTCCCAAGTTTTGATATGCAAATTTGTTATGATGATAGCATGCCTCCTACTTATGATGATTATATTGATGAAAGTGGGTTTGGAAGAGAGTCAACTTTAGGAAGTAATGATCCCACTATTTTGGAGTATGTTGAATCTTATTGTGACAATTATGAAAGTTGTCATGGTTTTGTCACGGCAGATGTCCTAGTGAAAGGACTTAGTCATGGAGCCATCGCGACGGGTTAGCTTAAAGGGGTTAAAGCGGACAAAGGACACAGAGAGTTTTATACTGGTTCGGCCCCTTGCGGTGAAGGTAAAGGCCTAATCCAGTTGTTGTGGAATTGCTAGGGTTTCGATGAGCAGGGAGCGAATCCGCTATGCCTGGCTCTTGAGTTGTTGTTTGTTGTCCCTAAACCGCCGCCGGGTCATCCCTTTATATACATAGGTTGACGCCCATCGGTTTATAGAATCCCGAGGCCGGCTCGTAAACGTGTTCGGCTCGGTTTCTACTCTTTCTATCTTACAACACAAGTTTACATATCATGGCGGTTTATGTCTACATGCTTTAATCCGCCTTTGGGTCTTGGGCCTTCGTAAAGCGCCACACTCCTTGTCTTCATGGGCTTCAAATATAAATAACTTGTTATGGGGATAACCCGGCCTCTCCTGGCTGGTTTATACCCACTAGTAATATCCCCAAAATTAGGCCCCAGATTGATTTGAGCTGGTTCATGTCAATCTTCAACATTTGAGAAAAAATCCTCCTTCAGCACCTTCACGTAAATCTTGTAAACCGCCATGACGTCATCTTCCAGGATCATGATAAACCGCCATGACATCACCTGTTATTAAAGATTGCATATATCTCACCTTCATTAATGAGCCTCCGACAATCGAGGCGACAATTCTGTCACATATCCAACCTTTTGGCTCCTCGATTCTCACGCCTGTCACTTATCCTTTCACCTTTATAAATAGGACCGGGGGTCCTTCTCATTCCCCCCCTTGCCTCTTCGTCTTTCCTCTTCCTTGCACCGACCTGACCGTCACACGCAACCGCCGTCGTCAAGCTCTGCCCTCGACTTCAACTTCGGCCGCTGCATCAACCTGATCGTACTAGAGAAACGCGGCGCTCCTCCGCTGTTCCATCAGCATCAGTAAGTTTCTCCTTTCCTTGTTCTAGATCCACCATTGGGGTTTAGTTGTTCATCGGAGTTCATTGAAGCTTCGGCATTGTTCCTCCTTGTTCTTCTTGGTAACATAAATGGCTATTTTAGGTCTAATGTTTCTTGTGCGGCAGTAACCATAGTCCCCTTGTTCCTCATTATAGCATCCCCTTCGTATAGAAAAAACTCATCTGAATCTGACGAACTATTGAAGCACCTGTACTTTAGGTCTGAATATATTTTGGTTTTCTGACACACCGCAGATCTGAATTTATCATACCAGTCTGTGAAACCTGTTTTCCCCCTTACTTATCTTTTTTAGATCTATACCTTTCATACCAATATAGGCGGTTTAGCATTTTAGAAAATGATAATCCGGTAGGTACCATTAGTCCCCTCTTAAACCGCCAATGCATTTATCTTTGTAACTCCTCCAATACCAGACTCCGGTTTAACAAATGTCAGACTCTGGTTTAACAATGTGTATATGCCTCTGTTTCTGCTTCTGATCTTGCGTTGCTTTATATTTTTCCATCATAAATCTTAAACCGGCAATAACCATGTTTCAGCTTTCCATTGAAATGGCCAAACAAGTTTACGAGTGCAACTGGGTTCCTTCCCGGGTTACTGAAGAACAACTAGACAGATGTGTCACAACCGACGCTTTAGCAAAGAAAGAAGTCATCCACTGGAGGGCCCCTGGTCCAGAAAATCCTCCTGAACCCAAGGACGAAGAAGTAGTCGTGTTCGCTGACCATCCGGGTCGAGGTTTTAGCCCTCCCGGTTCAAAAAATTTCCGAGACGTGCTTGCCAGCTTCCAACTCCACCCTCAAGATATTGGACCAAACTCTATGTCCAATATTTGCAATTTCCAAGTATTTTGTGAGGTCTATCTTCAAGAGGAGCCCAAGTTGAGCTGTTCAGAGACTTTTTCTACTTGAACCGCCTTATTGAGTTTACAGATGGGCCCAATACTGAACTGGGTGGAATGGCAATTCAGAAGAGGAAAGATGTCAGCTTCCCTCACGCCAAGCTTCATAGTCACCCCAAGGACTGGAATCAAACTTGGTTTTATTGTTGAGACACGTCTCCAACTGATGAGAATCCTCTGCCGGGTTACCGTCCTCACCGGCTTAGCAACACTCGTCCATTTCCTTAGAGGCTGACTGTCAAGAAACGGTCCAACTATGCACCACAACTGTCAAAGCTCAGAGCCTTTATGGCAAATGGTTTAACAGGTGTTGACTTTGTTCGCTGCTGGATATCTTGGAGCGCTTTGCCTTTAAGCCGGCGCCACGGTTTAATGTGTGAGTACACAGGGGACTTAAAAGACCCTCAACGACATATCTACATTCAGCTAACGGAAGCTAAAGTTACTAAGGCTGTTAAGAAAATATTGAATGAACCGGAAGCTGTCTGTAGCCAGACCGGGTTAAGTCCCTTCTACGTTTCCAATAAACCGCCAACTATAAGAATCACATAACTTTTTGTTTTTAGCTTACTCCTTTTTAAATAGTCTCAAAACTTTGTCCATTTTTTACTGGGCGATGCTCCATTCTGGAAGAAAAAGCCATAGGATAAACCGGCAAAAACACCTTGCCCGAAGACCAAGGTTACCAAAAACCTGCCAAGAAGAGGACCACTGAGTCTTCTGAACCAAATGTTGATGCTGACCTGGCTAATCCGGATTCAGAGGTAGAACTTGACTCTCTTGGTTCTTTTTTGATACACCTCATTGACAATGACTATTATCAGGACAATGCTGAAGGCAACCAAGCTAATGATGTAGAGGTAATTATTCTTTCCTCCGGTTCAGATCCTCTGCCAACATAGAAAATCCGTCGAGCAAACCGGAAAGTAAAATTTTCTCACCCCCTTTCTCACTTGGACCCAAACTTTCTTTTGAAGACGCAGCAACACGAAGCTCGCCACACAACCTGGCACAGCGGCCAGGTAGTTACCTCCGCCGGTTTACCGAATACTCCAGTCCGAAAACGCCGATCAGAGGTCTCTTATATTCCTGATACTTCATGCCCCAAGGCGGGTTGTTTCCGACAGCCTCTTAATCCGTCTGATTCAAATTATCACGGCACACTGCACTCATCTTCTGGCGAGTCAACGACCACGCAACTTCCAACCCTCAAGACTGTTCCTGGGTAAGTTATCTTTTAAATTTACCCTTAATACCTTATGCTCACCTGGTGTATTGACCTTTATGTTTGTTTGCAGCGCCAAGCCTAGACCCAACAAGAAGGCCCGGTTAAATAAACCGGCTGATGAAAATGTAGTTATTGAACCGGAAAAAACTCCAGATCCGGAAGAAACCAATGCTGACATTATGCTTGATGATCCGCAACCACAAGATTATAACTTTGTTGTGGAACAAGTGGAGACTGACCCAACAGGCCATGCTGATAAAGCAGCAAGCCCGGTCCGAGCCACTGATAAACCGTCAAGCCCAGTCAAGGCTGCAGATGACAAGGCAGATGATGTTATGATTACTGGCGTTGGCCACACCGCTCCTGGTAATCCTGTTGCTTTATCAAAGCATACTACCAAGGACGAGCTTTCTGCTATGGGCAAAGGCAAGTGGAATGCCGATTTATCAAGCTACGCCCACCTCAGTGCTCAAGACATTCATTCTGGCTTCTTAAACCGTCTATATACCAGCCGTGATTATGAAGCCGGTTTAGTGAACTTGATGAAGGAACGATATGAGGTAACTACTGCTTAACCCTGCATAACTGTTTCTCTCTTATATCCAATTCCAAATATCAACTCCAGTAGCCCCCAAGTGACGGTTTATGATATCAATCTAAACCGGGACTTTGTAATATCTCAACTTTGCATGCTTGGCCTCCAAGGGCCGGGTTATCTTTTAAAGATGAACCAGTACTTTAGAATTATAATACTGTAACTTTCGCTGGTGTAGTCCCCAAGGGCCGGTTTAACTTATGAAGATGAACCGGGACTTTTAGAAGAATCCCCCTAATCTTACTTTGAGCAAACACACATTAGCTCCCAAGTGCCAAGAGTAATACTTGTATTGTGCTTGGGACTTGTACAAACTTCTGAGAATGAGCAAATAGACATTAGCCCCCAAGTATCAGGTGCATAACTTGTTATGTGCTTGGTACTTCAAATATGTACTGTCAACTCATGATATGTCTGTCTCTTATAGGCTGAGCTGAGCAAAAAGGAAACTCAAGCCGCTGATCTGCAAGAAAACATCAAGTCCCAGCAAGCAGAAACCTCCAAAGCCAAAAATGAACTGACCAGTGTCTTAGCCGCCATGGAAAAGCTGAAGGAGGGTTTCAACAAGGAGCGGGCGGATTGGGACATAGAAAAATCCGCATTGCAAAAAAGAGCCGAGGACGCAGAAGCAGCTCTTAAACCGGTGGTAGACGAGCTGACTGGTGTGAAGCGGCAAATACATGCCATGACTGCTGCTGTGTTTGGTAAATATCCTTGCTTTTAAATTTTTCATCTTATCATCCCATACCATGTCAGTTTACTGATGTTCACAATTATGCAGGAACTCGCATTAGTCATCTGGGCTCTGACATACAGAAGAAACTGAAGGCAGCCTATGCCCTTATAGAGCATTTATATACCAGCGCGCAACGGCATATGCACTGCTTCCCATAACAAGCCGCTCCAACCTTGATCAAAGAAACTTTAGAAAGGTTGTCAATGCTGCCTGCCCGGGTTGAAGAACTCAAAAGATCGGCTGCAACGGTAGGTGCTCTAACTGCACTAACCCGGGCGAAAGCATGGGTGCCTGATCTTGACCCGGTGGATGTGGGTAAGGGCTTTCCGAGCTTAAAGGAGGACGGATCAGAGTTTGACAATGGTGCTCTCAGAGTCATAACCAGGGAGATGCGTCCACTGGCTTGCCAATTGGCTGAAGAAGCTGACCTGTCATACTATCAGGCGAGTTATGACGCAACAACAAACGAGTTGCTGCACCAACTCCTGAGGCTCAAAACCTCATTCCGCCAATCCGTAAGCACACCTATGCCCCTGACATTGAACCGTCCACCCTTATAAGCGATGAAGCTATATTCCAAGCCCTAACTGGGATCGACTGGGCAACCATTGACTTCCAGCCACTGGGTAGAGATGAGGAGGATGAACCGGTGCAAGATGATCCGCAGTCGTCAAGTCAACCTGGTGACGAATCATGAACCGGAGGCCGGTTTAGCCTTCTGCGTACCGCAACACTTGCCAAAAACAGTTATCCTTTTGGGCATTAAGACGCCTTGTAATAGGCTAGTTCAAACACTTGGTCTGCTATGCCATCGCGCATATTTATTTTGCTTGACACCGTTAATTTGCCATGCTTAAGACATATGATGTTCATAATCCATAGCGATTTATTTAGGCTGTTCCTGCATACAAGAAGTTGAAAATGTCCTGGCGGTTTACCACCGGACGGGTCATGATGCCCAAATATATAGCCAGGGTTTATGACCAAGGCTGTAAAAAGATAATAAAATATGCAAATAAATGATACCTGTGACATTGAATCACATGGTTGGTTGACCATCTTTTGCAGTAAGCGTGATAACCCCAGTCTTGAGTACTGATAACTCCTTTCATATTATACTGGTTTATGATAAAACCGTATCGGGTTGTAATAAACACCGGATTATCCATATATAACACTGGCGACTTATAGTCGAAACCAGACCGGGTTAATAAGCGCTGAATCATAACTGATCATGTACTGACAACTTGTAGTTGAAAGCCAAGCCGGGTTAATGAACGTCGGTTTATCAAAAACATTATAATTGTCATCAAAGGAGAAAAACTTGGCAAATAAAAGCATATGGAAACTTGTAGTCGAGGCTTTTCACGGGCTGCCAGGCCCCAAATCGAGGCTTTTCATGGGCTGCCAGGCCACTGAGTTAAACCATTTTGCAAAGCCTTTTAAGATGTACCACAATCTTTAACCAATCATTGTTTTAACTTTGACAAGTTTAGGGTCTATGAGATTGACTTGTCAAAAGTTCGGCGGGTCATACCAGGTTTACCTAGACGGAGTGGCTTACTTAAAGAGGCAGGATAACCCGGGGTTTTAGGTGAATACACCTGGCTTCCAAGCCGTGGCTTGATAGCCTATTACAAGTGTAGAGTCTTTGTTCATTGCGAAGCAAAGAATCCCCAAGCAATATTTTGAGCTTTGCTCAGTGGGTGCCTATGTTTAAGTTGTGCTTTTTGTAACAATCTCTTTGGCCCCTAAGTAATTTTCTTTTGGCCTTGAGCCGATCAAGAGGTGTAGCTATGGTTCGAATACGACCAAGCCCCCAAGTGATTTTTCTTGTGGCCTTGCGCCGATCAAGAGGCGTAGCTATGGTTCGAATACGACCAAGCCCCCAAGTGATTTTTACATATGGCTTTATAAGCTGAATCAAGGGGTAAACTGGACGCCGCTTTATAAACAGAAGCCCCCATGTAACCACACATGACGTAAGGAAAACAACAGATACCCCGCTTTAGATGAGGCTCCGATTTATTATATTGATCATAATATATGCATTGTCATAACTATGTACATAAGCAAACCCAGTGGCTCAAGTATAATAAGGCCGAAGATGAGCGATATTCCATGGCCGGTGGGTCTCCTCCTCCAATTTACGTGAGTCTTTGTGCTCTCGAACATCTATAAGGTACTATGACCCGTTATGCAAATTCTTGCTGACCACAAAGGGCCCTTCCCAAGGCGGGGATAACTTGTGCATATCAGTCTAATCCTGGATGAGTCAGAGCACCAAATCGCCTTCTTGAAAAGTTCTGGTTCTAACCCGGCGGCTGTGATAACAACGCAGATCTTGCTGATAAATCGCCGAACGGGCTGCTGCAATGTCACGCTCCTCATCTAACAGGTCAAGTGCTTCCTGTCGCGCCTTCTCATTATCAGCTTCGACATAAGCCGCCACACAAGGCGAGTCATGACAGATGTCACTAGGGAGAACCGCCTCTGCTCCGTAAACCATGGAAAAAGGCATGTAACCCGTAGATCTGTTGGGTGTGGTATTGATGCTCCATAACACAGAAGGTAACTCCTCCACCCAACAACCCGGCGTCCGTTGCAAAGGAACCATAAGCCGGGGCTTGATACCTCTCAAGATCTCTTGATTGGCTCTCTCCGCTTGACCATTAGACTGGGGGTGAGCCACTGATGATACGTCAAGCCGGATATGCTCATGTTGACAGAACTCTTTCATAGCACCTTTGGACAGATTGGTACCATTATCAGTTATAATGCTGTGTGGAAAGCCAAACCGGAAAATCACCTTCTTGA
Organism: Aegilops umbellulata; assembly: GCA_032464435.1. Taxonomy (NCBI): domain Eukaryota; kingdom Viridiplantae; phylum Streptophyta; class Magnoliopsida; order Poales; family Poaceae; genus Aegilops; species Aegilops umbellulata. The sequence goes on along the minus strand of CP136059.1, from coordinate 267,135,395 downwards.
TCAATTGAACCACCGTAGCTGCATCACACTTACTGACTGGCTCTGCCTCCACCCACTTAGTGAACTTATCAACCGCCACCAAAAGGTGGGTCTTCTTGTCCTTGGATCTCTTAAAGGGCCCGACCATATCTAGCCCCCAAGTTGCAAACGGCCAAGTAATTGGAATCATCCTCAATTCTTGGGCCGGTACATGAGCTCGACGTGAAAATTTCTGACAACCGTCGCACTTTTTCACCAAGTCCTCCGCATCAGCATGAGCCGTCAGCCAATAGAAGCCATGACGAATGGCTTTAGCCACCAGGGACTTTTGAACCGGCGTGATGACCACAATCTCCTTCGTGGATCTCACGCAGAATCTCGCAGCCTTCTTTAGGAGACACGCAACGCTAAAACGCCCCTGTCACACTGCAATGATGTAATTCTCCATTGATAATAGTCATGGACTTGGATCGCCGGATTATCTGCCTGCCCAAGGTTTCATCCTCTGGTAACTCGCCTCGGTTCATATACGCCAAATATGGGATCGTCCAATCTGGGATGATATGAAGTGTTGCCACCAATTGAGCCTCCGGATCAGGAACAGCCAGATCCTCCTCTGTGGGGAGTTTAACCGACGGATTATGCAGCACATCCAGAAAGACGTTGGGTGGAACCGGTTTACGCTGGGAGCCCAAACGGCTTAAAGTGTCCGCCGCTTCATTCTTCCGCCGGTCCACATGATCAACCTGATAGCCTTTGATGTGAACTTCAACAATATCCACCTCTCGACGATATGCTGCCATGAGCGGATCCTTGGAATCCCAAGTACCAGACACTTGTTGAGCCACTAGGTCCGAGCCACCGAAGCACTTAACCCGGCTCAAATTCATCTCCTTAGCCATCCGAAGACCATGGAGTAAAGCCTCATATTCAGCTGCATTGTTAGTCCAAAGGAACATTAAATGGAGAACATACCAAAACTTATCACCTTGTGGGGAAGTTAGCACGACTCCAGCCCCTGAGCCCTCCAACTGCCTGGACCCATCGAAATGAATAGTCTAATAAGTATGATCCAGCTTCTCTTCTGGCGCCTGTAATTCTGTCCAGTCATTGATGAAATCCACAAGCGCCCGAGATTTGATCGTTGTTCGGGGCATATATTTTAACCCGTGAGACCCAAGCTCAATAGCCCACTTGGCAACCCGGCCTGTTGCTTCCCTGTTCTGGATTATATCCCCCAAAGGAGCAGAACTGACCACAGTGATGGGATGACCCTGGAAATATTGCTTAAGCTTTCGGCTTGCCATGAAAACTCCATACACCAGCTTTTGCCAATGTGGGTACCTCTGCTTGGACTCAATAAGTACTTCACTGATATAATAAACCGGCTGTTGAACCGGATACTCCTTTCCGGCCTCCTTGCGCTGCACCACAATAGCCACACCGACAGCCCGGGCATTAGCAGCCACATATAACAAAAAGGGCTCTTTCTCAATAGGAGCAACAAGGACCGATGGCTCGGCCAGCTGCCGCTTCAAGTCCTCAAACGCTTTGTTGGCGGCGTCACTCCAGACGAAGTCATCCGTGTTTTTCAGCATCTGATATAAAGGGATGATCTTCTCCCCAAGGCAACTGATAAACCGGCTCAAGCCTGCAATCCGGCCTGCCAGGCGTTGGACATCATTGATGCACTTTAGTTTAGCCAAATAAGTTATAGCTTTGATTTTCTCCGGATTAGCTTCAATGCCCCTGTTAGACACTAGAAAGACCAAAAGTTTGCCTGCCGGTACACCAAAAACACACTTGGCCGGATTAAGCATCATTTTATAAACCCGGAGGTTATCAAAAGTCTCCTTCAAGTCATCTATCAATGTCTCCTCATTTCTGGATTTCACCACAATATCATCCACATAAGCATGAACATTGCGGCCGATCTGATTATGAAGACAATTCTGCACACAATGTTGATAAGTTGTCTGGGCACTCTTGAGCCCAAAAGGCTCCAAAGGGAGTTATAAAAGCTGTCTTCTCCTGGTCCTTAACTGCCATTTTGATCTGATGGTAACCAGAATAAGCATCCGGAAAACTCAAACGCTCGCAACCCGTCGTAGCATCAATAATTTGATCAATATGAGGGAGGGCAAAATGATCCGCTGGACAAGCCTTGTTTAAGTCTGTGTAGTCCACACACATACGCCAAGTGCCGTTTTTCTGAAGTACCAGCACTGGATTAGCCAACCACTCAGGATGAAATACTTCAATGATAAACCCAGCCGCCAAGAGCCTGGCTACCTCTTCACCAATAGCCTTGCCCCTTTCTTCATTGAATCTGTAAAGAAACTGCTTGACCGGTTTAAACTTGGGATCAACATTAAGTGTGTGCTCAACGAGTTCCCTCGATACACCTGGCATGTCAGAAGCCTTCCATGCAAAGATGTCCCATTTCTCATGGATGAACTCGATGAGCGCGCTTTCCTATTTTGGATCCAAGTTAGCGTTGATGCTAAACTGCTTGGATGAATCGCCAGGAACAAAATCAACCAGCTTAGTCTCATCAGCCGATTTAAACTTCAAGGCCAGATCATGCTCTATAGTTGGCTTTTTCAAAGAAGTCATATCCGCCGGATCAACATTGTCCTTGTAGAACTTCAACTCCTCTGTTGCACAAACCGACTCAGCATATGCCGCATCACCTTCTTCACATTCTAAAGCGATATTGCGGCTCCCATGTACTGTGATGGTCCCCTTATGGCCCGGCATCTTGAGCTGCAGATAAAGATAATAGGGCCTTGCCATGAACTTAGCGTAAGCCGGCCGTCCAAACAGGGCATGATACGGGCTCTTGATTTTCACCACTTCAAAAGTCAATGTCTCTGATCTTGAATCATGCTCATCTCCAAAAGCAACCTCTAGATCTATCTTACCAACTAGATACGCCGATTTACCAGGCACCACAACATGGAAGACCGTGTTGGACGGTTTAAGATTTTTATCTGTTAACCCCATGCGACAGAAGGTTTCATAATAAAGGATATTGATACTACTCCCCCCATCCATGAGTACCTTGGTGAACTTATAACCTCCAACCTGAGGTGCCACCACCAATGCCAGATGACCCGGATTATCAACCCGAGGTGGATGATCCTCTTGACTCCACACAATGGGCTGTTCAGACCAGCGTAAGTAATGGGGCACGCCGGTTCAACGGAGTTCACTGCCCTTTTGTGCAGCTTCTGGTCGCGTTTGCACAGGCTCGTGGTGAAGACATAGTACTATCCACTATTCAACTGCTTCAGGTTGCTCTGGTAACCCGACTGCTGCTGCTGCTGATTCCCCTGATGATTATAACCACCTTGGTTGCCCTGACTGCCTTGATTGCCATGTCTGCCTTGATTACCGTGAAATCCTGAACCGGAATTGCCACCACCGTAACCCGGCCCATGAGATCCGGGGCCTGAACCGCCGGCCGGTCTATGATCATACCAAAAAATCTGATTTTTTGAACTCCTGCATAATGTAACAATCCTTCCAGAGGTGCATGGCCGGCTTATCCCGCAACCCGTGCTTTGGGCAGGGCTGGTTTAACAGGTGAGACAGTCGCTCAGGATTGGGACTTGGTCCTCCACCACGCGGGGGCGGTTTACCCGTACGACGCTGACCGTTATCCTGCGTGTTAGTATTAGCCATAAAGTCTAAACTGTTATCCGCTTTACGCTTATTGTTGTTTCCATGACCTGCCGAGTTATGTTGCTGCCCTTTTGTGATGCCGCTCTTTTTTCCCTTCCCTGTCTTGTCATCGTTAGCCTCGGGGTCCTTGGTACTATCGGAGTTGGCATACTTCACCAGAGCTGCCATAAGTGTCCCCATGTCATTCCGATGACGTTTGAGTCGTCCCAATTTCAACTTCAGAGGTGCAAATCGGCAACTTCCTTCCAACGTTAAACTGCTGTATCAGCATTGATGCGACCCGATGAGTGCAACATTTCTGAAACCCGGTGCACCCAATGGGTTGTTGACTCTCCTTCCTCCTGGACACAGGCGGCTAAGTCCACAATTGACATGGGCTGCTTGCACGTATCCTTTAAATTCTGGATAAATCGGGCCCTTAACTCGGCCCATGACCCAATGGAGTTAGCTGGCAGATTTTTCAACCATGTGCGAGCTGTCCCCTCCAACATCATGGTGAAGTATTTAGCACACGCCGCATCGTCCACATCCAGCATCTCCATTGCCATCTCATAACTTTCAACCCATGACTCGGGGGATAAATCAACAGTGTAATTTGGCACCTTACGTGGGCCCTTGAAATCCTTGGGCAGCCGTACATTGCGTAGTGCTGGGACAAGACACGATATCCCCAAAGAACTGGAGGTAACCCCTGGTTCCACCGAAGTTGTTGGACGAACCGGAGTAAGCTGGCGGGCCTCATGCTCCACCGCTAACTCGGCCTCTCGACGTGCCCTAGCACGATCCACCACATCCTGAGCATCACCACCGCCACCCGCCGGGTTATGGCCACGGGGCGGATTACAATTTCACGCACTGCTCGACACGACCGGTTCATCCATATGCCTGCTGTAACTCCAGCTCGGGCAGGTAGTAGAATGATGTTGGAAATATGCCCTAGAGTCAATAATAAAAGCATTATTATTATATTTCCTTGTTCATGATAATTGTCTTTATTCATGCTATAATTGTGTTATCCGGAAATCGTAATACATGTGTGAATAATAGACACCAACATGTCCCTAGTAAGCCTCTAGTTGACTAGCTCATTGATCAACAGATAGTCATGGTTTCCTGACTATGGACATTGGATGTCATTGATAACGAGATCACATCATTAGGAGAATGATGTGATGGACAAGACCCAATCCTAAACATAGCACAAGATCGTATAGTTCGTTTGCTAGAGTTTTCCAATGTCAAGTATCCTTTCCTTAGACCATGAGATCGTGTAACTCCCGGATACCGTAGGAGTGCTTTGGGTATACCAAACGTCACAACGTAACTGGGTGACTATAAAGGTATACTACGGGTATCTCCGAAAGTGTCTGTTGGGTTGACACGGATCGAGACTGGGATTTGTCACTCCGCATGACGGAGAGGTATCACCGGGCCCACTCGGTAATGCATCATCATAATGAGCTCAATGTGATCAAAGTGTTTAATCACGGGATCATGCATTACGGTATGAGTAAAGTGACTTGCCAGTAACGAGATTGAACGAGGTATTGGGATACCGACGATCGAATCTCGGGCAAGTAAAATACCGATTGACAAAAGGAATTGTATACGGGATTAATTGAATCCTCGACATCGTGGTTCATCCGATGAGATCATCGGGGAGTATGTGGGAGCCAACATGGGTATCCAGATGCCACTGTTGGTTATTGCCCGAGAGCCGTCTCGGTCATGTCTGCATGTCTCCCGAACCCATAGGGTCTACACACTTAAGGTTCGGTGACGCTAGGGTTGTGAAGATATGTATATGCAGTAACCCGAATGTTGTTCGGAGTCCCGGATAAGATCTCGGACGTCATGAGGAGTTTCGGAATAGTCCGGAGGTAAAGAATTATATATAGGAAGTGCTGTTTCGGCCATCGGGAGTGATCTGGGGGTCACCGATATTGTACCGGGACCACCAGATGGGTCCCGGGGGTCCACCGGGTGGGGCCACCCATCCCGGAGGGCCCCATGGGCTGAAGTGGGAGGGGGGACCAGCCCTTAGTGGGCTGGTGCGCCCCCCAAGGCCCACCCCCTGCGCCTAGGGTTGGAACCCTAGGGTGGGGGGGGCGCCCACTTGCCTTGGGGGGTACTCCACCCCCTTGGCCGCCGCCCCCTCTGGAGATGGGATCTCCAGGGGCCGGCGCCCCCCCAGGGGGCCTATATAAAGGGGGGGAGGGAGGGGCAGCCGCACCCTTGACCCTGGCGCCTCCCTCTCTCCCTGCTACACCTCTCCCTCTCGCAGTGCACGGCGAAGCCCTGCTGCTGTGACGCCCTGCATCCACCACCACGCCGTCGTGCTGCTGGATCTTCATCAACCTCTCCTTCCCCTCTTGCTGGATCAAGAAGGAGGAGACGTCACGCTGACCATACGTGTGTTGAACGCGGAGGTGCCGTCCGTTCGGTGCTAGGATCTCCGGTGATTTGGATCACGTCGTGTACGACTACCTCATCCCCGTTCTCTGAACGCTTCCGCTCGCGATCTACAAAGGTATGTAGATGCATCCGATCACTCGTTGCTAGATGAACTCATAGATGGATCTTGGTGAAATCGTAGGAATTTTTTTTGTTTTCTGCAACGTTCCCCAACAGTGGTATCAGAGCTAGGTCTATGCGTAGTTATTCTTGCGCGAGTAGAACACAATTTGTTGTGGGCGTAGTTTTGCCAACTTTCTTGCCGCTACTAGTCTTATCTTGCTTCAGCGGTATTGTGGGATGAAGCGGCCCGGACCAACCTTACACGTACGCTTACGTGAGACCGGTTCCACCGACTAACATGCACTAGTTGCATAAGGTGGCTGGCGGGTGTCTGTCTCTCCCACTTTAGTTGGAGCGGATTCGATGAAAAGGGTCCTTATGAAGGGTAAATAGAAGTTGACAAATCACGTTGTGGCTTTCACGTAGGTAAGAAAACGTTCTTGCTAGAACCCTAATTCAGCCACGTAAAACTTGCAACAATAATTAGAGGACGTCTAACTTGGTTTTGCAAGAGTGCTATGTGATATGATATGGCCAAAGTTGTGATGAATGATGAATGATCTATATGTGATGTATGAGATGTTCATGCTATTGTAATAGGAATCACGACTTGCATGTCGATGAGTATGACAACCGGCAGGAGCCATAGGAGTTGTCTTTATTTTTTGTATGACCTGCGTGTCATTGAGAAACACCATGTAAATTACTTTACTTTATTGCTAAACGCGTTAGCCATAGTAGTAGAAGTAATAGTTGGCGAGCAACTTCATGGAGACACGATGATGGAGATCATGGTGTCAAGCCGGTGACAAAGATGATCATGGAGCCCCAAGATGGAGATCAAGGAGCTATGTGATATTGGCCATATCATGTCACGTTTATTATTTGATTGCATGTGATGTTTATCATGTTTTGCATCTTGTTTACTTAGAACGACGGTAGTAAATAAGATGAGTCCTCATAATAATTTCAAGAAGTGTTCCCCCTAACTGTGCACCGTTGCGATAGTTCGTTGTTTCGAAGCACCACGTGATGATCGGGTGTGATAGATTCTAACGTTCACATACAACAGGTGTAAGACAGATTTACACATGCAAACACTTAGGTTGACTTGACGAGCCTAGCATGTACAGACATGGCCTCGGAACACAGAAGACCGAAAGGTCGAGCATGAGTCGTATAGAAGATACAATCAACATGAAGATGTTCATCGATGTTGACTAGTCTGTCTCACGTGATGATCGGACACGGCCTAGTTGACTCGGATCATGTTATACTTAGATGACTAGAAGAGGGATGTCCATTTAAGTGGGAGTTCATTAATAATTTGATTAGATGAACTTAATTATCATGAACTTAGTCTAAAATATTTACAATATGTCTTATAGATCAAATGGCCAACGTAGTCCTCAACTTCAACGCGTTCCTAGAGAAAACCAAGCTGAAAGACGATGGCAGCAACTATACAGACTGGGTCCGGAACCTGAGGATCATCCTCATAGCTGCCAAGAAAGATTATGTCCTACGAGCACCGCTGGGTGACGCACCTGTTCTCCCTGCAGAACAAGACCTTATGAACGCTTGGCAGGCACGTACCGATGACTACTCCCTCGTTCAGTGCGGCATGCTTTACAGCTTAGAGCCGGGGCTCCAAAAACGTTTTGAGAGACATGGAGCATATGAGATGTTCGAAGAGCTGAAAATGGTTTTCCAAGCTCATGCCCGGGTCGAGAGATATGAAGTCTCCGACAAATTCTTCAGCTGTAAGATGGAGGAAAATAGTTCTGTCAGTGAGCACATACTCACTATGTCAGGGTTACATAACCGCTTGACTCGGCTGGGAGTTAATCTCCCGAACGATGCGGTCATTGACAGAATCCTCCAGTCGCTTCCACCAAGCTACAAGAGCTTTGTGATGAACTTCAATATGCAGGGGATGGAAAAGACCATTCCTGAAGTATTTGCTATGCTGAAATCAGCAGAGGTAGAAGTCAAGAAGGAACATCAAGTGTTGATGGTGAATAAAACCACTAAGTTCAAGAAGGGCAAGGGTAAAAAGAACTTCAAGAAGGACGGCAAGGAAGTTGCCGCGCCCGCCAAGCATGCTGCCGGGAAGAAGTCAAAGAATGGACCCAAGCCCGAGACTGAGTGCTTTTATTTCAAGGGAAGTGGTCACTGGAAGCGGAACTGCCCCAAATACTTAGCGGACAAGAAGGCCGGCAAAACAAAAGGTATATGTGATATACATGTAATTGATGTGTACCTTACCAGTACTCGTAGTAGCTCTTGGGTATTCGATACCGGTGCAGTTGCATTTGTAACTCAAAGCAGGAGCTGCGGAATAAACGGAGACTGGCGAAGGACGAGGTGACGATGCGCGTCGGGAATGGTTCCAAGGTCGATGTGATCGCCGTCGGCACGCTACCTCTACATTTATCTACGGGATTAGTTTTAAACCTCAATAATTGTTATTTAGTGCCAAGTTTGAGCATGAACATTGTGTCTGGATCTCGTTTAATTCGAGATGGCTACTCATTTAAATCCGAGAAAAATGGTTGTTCTATTTATATGAGTGATATGTTTTATGGTCATGCTCCGATGGTTAATGGTTTATTCTTAATGAATCTCATACGTGATGATACACATATTCATAGTGTGAATACCAAAAGAGTTAAAGTTGATAACAATAGTCCCACATATTTGTGGCACTGCCGCCTTGGTCACATAGGTGTCAAACGCATGAAGAAGCTCCATGCAGATGGACTTTTAGAGTCTCTTGATTATGAATCATTTGACACGTGCGAACCATGCCTCATGGGTAAAATGACCAAGACTCCGTTCTCAGGAACAATGGAGCGAGCAACCAACTTATTGGAAATCATACATACTGATGTGTGTGGTCCAATGAGTGTTGAGGCTCGCGGTGGCTATCGTTATGTTCTCACCCTCACTGATGACTTGAGTAGATATGGCTATATCTACTTAATGAAACACAAGTCTGAGACCTTTGAAAAGTTCAAGGAATTTTAGAGTGAGGTTGAAAATCAACGTGATAGAAAGATCAAGTTTCTACGATCAGATCATGGAGGAGAATACTTGAGTCACGAATTTGGCACACACTTAAGAAAATGTGGAATAGTTTCACAACTCACGCCGCCTGGAACACCTCAGCGTAATGGTGTGTCCGAACGTCGTAATCGCACTCTATTAGATATGGTGCGATCTATGATGTCTCTTACCGATTTACCGCTATCTTTTTGGGGCTATGCTTTAGAGACTGCTGCATTCACTTTAAATAGGGCTTCGTCAAAATCCGTTGAGACGACACCATATGAATTATGGTTTGGGAAGAAACCTAAGCTGTCGTTTCTAAAAGTTTGGGGATGCGATGCTTATGTCAAGAAACTTCAACCTGAAAAGCTCGAACCCAAGTCGGAAAAAATGCGTCTTCATAGGATACCCTAAAGAAACTATTGGGTATACCTTCTACCTCAGATCCGAAGGCAAGATCTTTGTTGCCAAGAATGGATCCTTTCTAGAGAAGGAGTTTCTCTCGAAAGAAGGAAGTGGGAGGAAAGTAGAACTTGATGAAGTGTCACCTCTTGAACCGGAAAATGGCGCAACTCAAGAAAACGTTTCTGAGGTGCCTGCACCGACTAGAGAGGAAATTAATGATGACGATTAAGATGCTTCTGATCAAGCTCCTACTGAAATTCGTAGGTCCACAAGGACACGTTCCGCACCAGAGTGGTACGGCAACCCTGTCTTGGAAATCATGTTGTTAGACAACGGTGAACCTTCGAACTATGAAGAAGCGATGGCGGGCCCGGATTCCGACAAATGGCTAGAAGCCATGAATCCGAGATAGGATCCATGTATGAAAATGAAGTATGGACTTTGACTGACTTGCCCGTTGAACGGCGAGCCATAGAAAATAAATGGATCTTTAAGAAGAAGACAGACGCGGATGGTAATGTGACCATCTATAAAGCTCGACTTGTCGCTAAGGGTTATCGACAAGTTCAAGGGGTTGACTACGATGAGGCTTTCTCACCGGTAGCGAAGCTAAAGTCCGTCCGAATCATGTTAGCAATTGCCGCATTCTACGATTATGAGATATGGCAAATGGACGTCAAAACGGCATTCCCTAATGGTTTCCTTAAGGAAGAATTGTATATGATGCAGCCGAAAGGTTTTGTCGATCCTAAGAATGCTGACAAGTTGTGCAAGCTCCAATGCTCGATTTATGGGCTGGTGCAAGCATCCGAATTGGAACATTCGCTTTGATGAGATGATCAAAGCGTTTGGGTTTACACAGACTTATGGAGATAGATCGAGACGCCTCATAGGTCTTTCACAAAGCACATACCTTGATAAGATATTGAAGAAGTTCAATATGGATCAATCTAAGAAGGGGTTCTTACCTGTGTTACAAGGTGTGAAATTGAGCTCAACTCAATGTCCGACCACGACAGAAGATAGAGAAGAGATGAGTGTCATCCCCTATGCCTCAGCCATAGGTTCTATTATGTATGCTATGCTGTGTACCAGACCTGATGTAAACCTTGCCGTAAGTTTGGTAGGAAGGTACCAAAGTAATCCCGGCAAGGAACACTGGACAGCGGTCAAGAATATCCTGAAGTACCTGAAAAGGACTAAGAAAATGTTTCTCGTTTATGGAGGTGATGAAGAGCTCGTCGTAAAGGGTTACGTCGACGCTAGCTTCGACACAGATCTGGATGACTCTAAGTCACAAACCGGATACGTGTATATTTTGAATGGTGGGGCAGTAAGCTGGTGCAGTTGCAAGCAGAGCGTCGTGGCGGGATCTACATGTGAAGCGGAGTACATGGCAGCCTCGGAGGCAGCACATGAAGCAATTTGGGTGAAGGAGTTCATCACCGACCTCGGAGTCATACCCAATGCGTCGGGGCCAATCAAACTCTTCTGTGACAACACTGGAGCTATTGCACTTGCCAAGGAGCCCAGATTTCACAAGAAGACAAGGCACATCAAGCGTCGCTTCAACTCCATTCGTGAAAATGTTCAAGATGGAGACATAGATATTTGTAAAGTGCATACGGACCTGAATGTAGCAGATCCGTTGACTAAACCTCTCGCTAGAGCAAAACATGATCAACACCAGAATTCCATGGGTGTTCGATTCATCACAATGTAACTAGATTATTGACTCTAGTGCAAGTGGGAGACTGTTGGAAATATGCCCTAGAGGCAATAATAAAAGCATTATTATTATATTTCCTTGTTCATGATAATTGTCTTTATTCATGCTATAATTGTGTTATCCGGAAATCGTAATACATGTGTGAATAATAGACACCAACATGTCCCTAGTAAGCCTCTAGTTGACTAGCTCGTTGATCAACAGATTGTCATGGTTTCCTGACTATGGACATTGGATGTCATTGATAACGAGATCACATCATTAGGAGAATGATGTGATGGACAAGACCCAATCCTAAACATAGCACATGATCGTATAGTTCGTTTGCTAGAGTTTTCCAATGTCAAGTATCCTTTCCTTAGACCATGAGATCGTGTAACTCCCGGATACCGTAGGAGTGCTTTGGGTATACCAAACGTCACAACGTAACTGGGTGACTATAAAGGTATACTACGGGTATCTCCGAAAGTGTCCGTTGGGTTGACACGGATCGAGACTGGGATTTGTCACTCCGCATGACGGAGAGGTATCACCGGGCCCACTCGATAATGTATCATCATAATGAGCTCAATGTGATCAAAGTGTTTGATCATGGGATCATGCATTACGGTACGAGTAAAGTGACTTGCCGGTAACGAGATTGAACGAGGTATTGGGATACCGACGATCGAATCTCGGGCAAGTAAAATACCGATTGACAAAGGGAATTGTATACGGGATTAATTGAATCCTCGACATCGTGGTTCATCCGATGAGATCATAGAGGAGTATGTGGGAGCCAACACGGGTATCCAGATCCCGCTGTTGGTTATTGCCCGAGAGCCGTCTCGGTCATGTCTGCATGTCTCCCGAACCCGTAGGGTCTACACACTTCAGGTTCGGTGACGCTAGGGTTGTGAAGATATGTATATGCAGTAACCCGAATGTTGTTCGGGGTCCCGGATAAGATCCCGGACGTCACGAGGAGTTTCGGAATAGTTCGGAGGTAAAGAATTATATATAGGAAGTGCTGTTTCGGCCATCGGGAGTGATCTGGGGGTCACCGGTATTGTACCGGGACCACCAGATGGGTCCCGGGGGTCCACCGGGTGGGGCCACCCATCCCGGAGGGCCCCATGGGCTGAAGTGGGAGGGGGGGACCAGCCCTTAGTGGGCTGGTGCGCCCCCCAAGGCCCACCCCCTGCGCCTAGGGTTGGAACCCTAGGGTGGGGGGGGGGGCGCCCACTTGCCTTGGGGGGTACTCCACCCCCCTTGGCCGCCGCCCCCTCTGGAGATGGGATCTCCAGGGGCCGGCGCCCCCCCAGGGGGCCTGTATAAAGGGGGGGAGGGAGGGGCAGCCGCACCCTTGACCCTGGCGCCTCCCTCTCTCCCTGCTACACCTCTCCCTCTCGTAGTGCACGGCGAAGCCCTGCTGCTGTGACGCCCTGCATCCACCACCATGCCGTCGTGCTGCTGGATCTTCATCAACCTCTCCTTCCCCTCTTGCTGGATCAAGAAGGAGGAGACATCACGCTGACCGTACGTGTGTTGAACGCGGAGGTGCCGTCCGTTCGGTGCTAGGATCTCCGGTGATTTGGATCACGTCGTGTACGACTACCTCATCCCCGTTCTCTGAACGCTTCCGCTCGCGATCTACAAAGGTATGTAGATGCATCCGATCACTCGTTGCTAGATGAACTCATAGATGGATCTTGGTGAAACCGTAGGAATTTTTTTTGTTTTCTGCAACGTTCCCCAACAAATGAATCCTTTCGCGGTTGTATGAATAAGCATGCTGCCGAGTCAAGGCTGTCTGAAGGAGCTCCCTAGCCCATCATGTTTCGACCGCCACTGGGGACTCGCCTTTGATCGGGAGAGCTGCCAATCATGAAGCGGCGGCAACAATGTTATCCAACAGGTTAGAGTAATGACCCGGTGGTGTTGGGACGTGCTGTGGCAGGACATTGTTCTGACGAGGCAGATCCGTCGAGCGCGCCTGAACCGGCGCCCCCGTTCCAGGTGCCTTCGCCCGGTTTACCGCTGGCTGATTACTGGTTCCTACTCCTGGTGTGTTAAAGAGATTTCTTGCCTCATAAACTGAAGGTAGGTGAGATCGGTACCTTCTCCTCATGACTTCATTTGATGCGCTCTGATCTAACATAAGCCGGTAAGCCTGTGCATCCAACTCAGCTCGTTCTGCAGCCATCCTGGTATCCTCAGCTGCCAGGTCTGCCTTGGCTTGAGTTATCTAATCTTTCACCTTCGTGATTTCCGCATTATGCTCCTCTTGATTTGCCGGGTTAACTTCTGCCATCAGCATTGCCAAAGCGTCAAATAAGTCAGATAAAACCTGAGCCAACGGTCGCACAGGGCCTCCTGCCCTGGCTGCTATCGCCGCTACTAATCCGAAAACCATCACCACTGCGGTCGAAGAGTGGTGGGCTGGCTGTGTACCGGCCATGAAGATCGCAACCCGGCTTGGCGGATCGAACGGGTCCGAAATACTGTCGCCATCGGAACAGCCCCCAATCCGACCATCTTGCAGCTGGTACAATGACTCGGTCTCTCCGGTCGATGACTCGTTATCAGAGTAAACGACGGTCTCACCACCAGATGCCGATCTAACCTCATATTCCGCTCCGTGTATGACTCCCACGAAGGCACGCTTCATGGCAGGCTAAACCCGGGCGGGTCTCGCACGCTGATCCGTTTCGACGATGTCAGTGCAGATGTCGGGCTCAGGGCCCAGTTCACCGATCTTGCCAATGAAAACGTGAATGCCATCGAAGGGGGCCCGATACCCGTACTCAATTGAGCCGGCCTCGGGGCCCCAGCCTGCGTCGTCGATGTAGAGCTAGCCGCGACGACTCTTGGTCATCCGGCCCACAGCATATCCCTTGAGCCCTTCGAAGCTGCCCTCTAAGAACTCGAACCATCGTGCGATAGCCCCACGATGGGCGCCAACTGTCGTGGTTTTGTCACGGCAGATGTCCTAGTGAAAGGACTTAGTCGTGGAGCCATCGCGGCGGGTTAGCTTAAAGGGGTTAAAGGGGACAAAGGACACAGGGAGTTTTATACTGGTTCGGCCCCTTGCGGTGAAGGTAAAGGCCTAATCCAGTTGTTGTGGAATTGCTAGGGTTTCGATGACCAGGGAGCGAATCCGCTATGCCTGGCTCTCGAGTTGTTGTTTGTTGTCCCTAAACCGCCGCCAGGTCGTCCCTTTATATACATAGGTTGATGCCCGTCGGTTTACAGAATCCCGAGGCCGGCTCATAAATGTGTCCGGCTCGGTTTCTACTCTTTCGATCTTACAACACAAGTTTACATATCATGGCGGTTTATGTCTACAAGCTTTAATCCGCCTATGGGTCCTGGGCCTTCGTAAAGCGCCACACTCCTTGTCTTCATGGGCTTCAAATATAAATAACTTGTTATGGGGATAACCCGACCTCTCCTGGCCGGTTTATACCCACTAGTAATATCCCCAACAAAAGTGGATTTGGAGAGGTCATGACTTTATTTAGTAATGATTCCACTATCTTGGAAGAGGTTTCAATCGATTATGATGAGAACAAAGTTGCTACTTATGATGATTATTGTAATGACACTTACGCTATAAAAAGTAGTGATGATCATATTTATAAAACTTGTCATGATTATGATTCCCCTTTTTCTGAACATTACTTTTTTAATGTGGAAACAATTTATAGTATTCGAGTCTCTTATGATACTCCCACTATTCCGAATGAGAAGGATTTTGCTTATGTGGTGAGTAATAAAATTTCTATGCTTGTAGATCATGAAAAGAATGCTTTATGTGATGGTTATATTGTTGAATTCATTCATGATGCTACCGAAAATTATTATGAGGGAGGAATATATGCTTGTAGGAATTGCAATAATATCAAGTTTCCTCTCTATGTGCTTAAAGTTTAGAAGTTATGCTTGTTTTGCCTTCCTATGCTAGTTGATTATTGTTCCCATAAGTTGTTTGATCACAAAATCCCTATGCATACTAAGTGGGTTAGACTTAAATGTTCTAGTCATATTCTTCATGATGCTCTCTTTATGTTTCAATTCTTATCCTTTATGTGAGCATCATTGAAATCATCATGCCTAGCTAGGGGCGTTAAACGTTAGCGCTTGTTGGGAGGCAACCCAATTTTATTTTTGTTCTTTGATTTCTGTTCTTGTTTAGTAATAAATAATCTATATAGCCTCTGGTTATATGTATTTTTATGTTTTAATTAGTGTTTGTGCCAAGTAGAACCTTTGGGAAGACTTGGGTGAAGTCTTTATGATCATGCTGTAAAAACAGAAACTTTAGCGCTCATAAGATGTGCTGCCATTTTTTACTAGAGAGCGCTTTTAGGTTGATTCTTTTTGCAGATGATTAATAGATAAATTCCTCACGTCCACCAATTTATTTCAGAATTTTTGGAGTTTCAGAAGTATACGTTTGATACAGATTACTACAGAATGTTCTGTTTTTGACAGATTCTGTTTTCTACGTGTTGTTTTCTTATTTTGATGAATCTATGAGTAGTATCGGAGGGTATGAACCATAGAGAAGTTGGAATACAGTAGATATTACACCAATATGAATTTAGAATGAGTTAACAACAGTACATAAGTGGTGATTTATTTTCTTATACTAAGGGAGCTTACGAGTTTTCTGTTGAGTTTTGTGTTGTGAAGTTTTCAAGTTTTGGGTAAATATTCGATGGACTATGGAATAAGGAGTGGCAAGAGCCTAAGCTTGGGGATGCCCAAGGCACCTCAAGGTAATATTCAAGGACAGCAAAAAGCCTAAGCTTGGGGATGCCCCAGAAGGCATCCCCTCTATCGTCTTCGTTCATCGGTGACTTTACTTGGAGCTATATTTTTATTCACCACATGATATGTGTTTTGCTTGGAGCGTCATTTTATTTTCTTTTGTTTTGCTTGCTGTTTGAATAAAATACCAAGATCTGAAATTATTAAATGTTAGAGAGTCTTCACATAGTTACATAATTATTCGACTACTTATTGATCTTCACTTATATCTTTCGGAGTAGTTTGTCGTTTGCTCTAGTGCTTCACTTATATCTTCCTAGAGCATGGAGGTAGTTTTATTTTCAAGAAATAGATGAAACCTCATGCTTCACTTATATTATTTTGGGAGTTTTTAGAACATCATGGTAATTTTCTTTGGTAATGAATTAGTCCTAATATGATGGGCTTCCAAGAGGGATATAATAAAAACTTTCATATAAAGTGCATTGAATACTATGAGAAGTTTGATTCCTTATGATTGTTTTGAGATATGAAGTGTTAGGGAACGTAGTAATTTCAAAAAAAAATCCTACGCACACGCAAGATCATGGTGATGCATAGCAACGAGAGGGGAGAGTGTCATCTACGTATCCTCGTAGATCGTAAGCGGAAGCGTTATAACAACGCGGTTGATGTAGTCATACTTCTTCACGATCGACCGATCCTCAGCACCGAACTCACGGCACCTCCGCGTTCAGCACACGTTTAGCTCGGTGACGTCCCGCGAACTCACGATCCAGTAGAGCTTCCGGGAAGAGCTTCGTCAGCACGACGGCATGGTGACGGTGATGATGATGCTACCGACGCAGGGCTTCGCCTAAGCACCGTACCGCTATGATATGACCGAGGTGGATTATGGTGGAGGGGGCACCGCACACGGCTAAGAGATAAATGATCAATTGTTGTGTCTTGGGGTGCCCCTCTGCCCCCGTATATAAAGGAGCTTCGGGGGAGGCGGCCGGCCAGGAGGAGGGCGCGCCAGGGGGGAGTCCTACTCCCACCGGGAGTAGGACTCCTCCTTTCCTAGTAGGAGTAGGAGAAGGGGGAAGGAGGAGAGAGAGGGGAAGGGAAGGGGGCGCTGCCCCCCTCCTTGTCCAATTCGGACTAGAGGGGGAGGGGGCGCGCGGCCTGCCCTGGTCGCCCCTCCTCTTCTCCACCAAGGCCCAATAGGCCCATTATACTCCTCGGGGGGTTCCGGTAATCCCCCGGTACTCCGGTATATGTCTGAAACCTCCCGAAACACTTCCGTGTCCGAACATAGTTGTCCAATATATTGATCTTTACGTCTCGACCATTTAGAGACTCCTCGTCATGTCCGTGAACATATCCAGGACCCCGAACTACCTTCGGTACATCAAAACACAAAAACTCATAATACCGATCGTCACAGAACTTTAAGCGTGCGGACCCTACGGGTTTGAGAACTATGTAGACATGACCGAGACATGTCTCCGGTCAATAACCAATAGCGGAACCTGGATGCTCATATTGGTTCCTACATATTCTACGAAGATCTTTATCGGTCAAACCGCATAACAACATACGTTGTTCAGTTTGTCATCGGTATGTTTACTTGCCCAAGATTCTATCGTCGGTATCTTAATACCTAGCTCAATCTCGTTACCGGCAAGTCTCTTTACTCGTTTTGTAATGCATCATCTCGCAACTAACTCATTCGTCACATTGCTTGCAAGGCGTTTTGTGATGTGCATTACTGAGAGGGCCCAGAGATACCTCTCCGACAATCGGAGTGACAAATCCTAATCTCGATCTATGCCAACTCAACAAACACCATCGGAGACACCTGTAGAGTGATAATCCCCAAGTGCAAAGAATCATCGTAGCAATTTCCAAAGGTGGAAGTGATAAGTATGGAGTGTCGAACCCACAAGGAGCTAAAGGTAAGATCCATATTCTCTCAAGCCCTATCTGCCACTGATACGACTCTACGTACACCGAACGTTTGCTTCCAACTAGCAACGAGAAATAAAACTACGTTGTGGGTATGAAGTGGATAACTTTGCATGATATCGGAGAGCTAAAATATGAAAGTAGGTGCTGTTATCATAAAGTTAGAATATATTACTAGGTATTATAAATAGCGATTGTGGAATAATGGTGGATTGGTGTGCAGAATTGTCCTAGGCAACCGTTGACAAGACCGGTGATCACTATTGCAGTTTCATATGAGGAAGAGGCATAAGCTAACATACTTTCTCTACTTGGATCATATGCACTTATGATTGGAACTCTAGCAAGCATCCACAACTACTAAAGATCATTAAGGTAAAACCCAACCATAGCATTAAAGCATCAAGTCATGTTTATTCCCATACGCAACAACCCCCTTACTCGGGTTTGTGTTTCAGTCACTCACCAACCCACTATATGCGAATCATGAACGTATTGCAACACCCTACAACGGGAACCCTCACGCTTGCGCGACACGGAGGGCACCATAGGACAGCATCAAAGTAAAACATACAACTCATACAAATCTAGATCATCAATCAACCCATAGACAAAAGATATCTACTCAAAACATCATAGGGTGGCAACACATCATTGGATCATAATATGTGGCATAAAGCACCATGTTCAAGTAGGTATTACAGCGGGGTGCGGGAGAGTGGACCGCGTAAAATAAATGAGGATGATGATGATGGTGATGTTGATGAAGACGATCACCGTGGCGATGATTCCCCTCCCTATGGCACTCCGGCACCACCGAGAGAGAGGAGGAGAGGTTCTCCCCCTTGTGCTTCCTCCTCCATGGCCTCCCCCTAGATGGGGAGAGGTTCTCCCTCTGGTCCTTGGCCTTCGTGGTGATGATGGCCCCTCCGGAATCGTCCTCCATGGCCTCTGGTGATGATGGCACCCTCCGGCAGGGTGCCAGAGAGGGCCTAGATTGATTTTTCGTGGCTACAGAGGCTTGCGGCGGCGGAACTTCTGATCTAGGTTATTTTCTAGGGGTTTCTGTATTTATAGGAATTTTTGACGTTGGTTTCACGTCAGGGGGGGGGGTCTCCGAGTCGTCCATGAGGCAGGGGCCCATGCCCAGGGGGGATGGGCGTGCCCCCCACCCTTGTGGACAGCCCGAGACTATTCTGGCCCAACTCTTTTGCTTCAGGGGCTTCTTTTGGCCCATAAAAAATCAACAAAAATTGGCACGTCAATTGGACTCCGTTTGCTATTTCTTTTATGTAAAACTCAAAAACAAGGGGAAAATAAAAACTGGCACTGCGCTCTAGGTTAATAGGTTAGTCCCAAAAATCATATAAAGTAGCATATAAATGCATATAAAACATCTAAGACGGATAATATAATAGCATGAATACTTCATAAATTATAGATACGTTGGAGACGTATCAGCATCCCCAAGCTTAATTCCTGCTCGTCCTCGGGTAGGTAAATGATAAAAGAATTAATTTATGAAGTGTGAATGCTAGCAGGTGCACAAGTTTGATCAATGAAAATTTCAATCACCTTTTCTAGCATCATTATATGTCATAACAGTAGCTCATCTCATAAAACTTTTCATGATCAAGTAACAAGCTATTCACATGTTAAAGTATAGATCATAAACTTTCTTGAAAACTAACAAACAGTGCTCTTAGTCATAAAAAAATTGCAATTCATCTTATTTTCAGGAAGGGTCTATGTCAGAGCTTTGATTTAGCAAACTCCACATACTCAACTATCATTTAATCTTTCGCAATTGCTAACACTCACGTGATATTTATGGGTTCAAAGTTTTAATCGGACACATAGAAAGATAGGGGCTTATAGATTCGGCTCCCAACCTTTTACCTCAAGGGTAATGTCAACAATAATAGTTCATGCCAACCCACATCCAATTAGATATATATACCAGGATCCTTCCAACATCCTGTGCTTGCCAAAGGATAAAATGTAAAAAGGAAAGGTGAAGATCACCATGACTCTTGCATAAGGTAGAAGGTAATAATAAAAGATAGGCCCTTCGCAGAGGGAAGCAGAGGTTGCCATGTGCTTTCAGGGTTGGATGCACAAAATCTTAATGCGAAAGAACGTCACTTTATATTGCCACTTGTGATATGAACCTTCATTATGCAGTCCGTCGCTTTTATTTCTTCCACATCACAAGATCGTATAAAGCTTATTTCCTCCACACCGATCAATCATACATATTTAGAGAGCAATTTTTATTGCTTGCACCGATGACAACTTACTTGAAGGATCTTACTCAATCCATAGGTAGATATGATGGACTCTCATGGCAAAACTGGTTTAAGGGTTTTTGGAAGCACAAGTAGTATCTCTACTTGGTGCAAAGAATTTGGCTAGCATGAGGGGGAAAGGCAAGCTCAATATGTTGGATGATCCATGACAATATACTTTATCTCAGATATAAGAAAACACAACCCATTACGTTGTCTTCCTTGTCCAACATCAACTCTTTAGCATGTCATATTTTAATGAGTGCTCCCAATCATAAAATATGTCCAAGACAGTATATTTATATGTGAAACCTCTCTTTCTTTATTACTTAATATTAATTGCAACGATGACCAAAGCTATGTTTGTCAACTCTCAACAATTTTTAATCATCATACTCTTTCTATGTGAAGTCATTACTCTTCATAAGATCAATATGATCTCTTTGTTTCTTTTTATTCCTTTTCTCTTTCTTTTATTCACACAAGATCATGGAAAAATAATCAAGCCCTTGACTCAACACTAATCTTTATTATATAGCTCACGGACTCGATTACATAGAGGGATCATAAAGCAAAACTCAAAACTAAATCATACTAAAACTTTTATTCTACTAGATCAAAATACTACTAAATAGGATCATACTAAGAAAAACGGTAAAGATAGGAGATGTGGTTGTGATACGATACCGGGGCATCTCCCCCAAGCTTGGTAGTTGCCAAGGGGAGTGCCCATACCCATGTGATTATGTCTCCTTTGCTGGTGAAGGGATTGTTGATGATGTAGGCTTGTCGTCCATCTTCCAAGGCATAGGCTCACCATCATAGAAAGATGATCGAGTCTCCGGGATCCTTAAATCTGCAGCCAAACTCATCCTTTTGAATCTATATTCATACTCACAGTTTTGGTTTTGCAGGTCATAGATTTGGGCTTGGAGGTGCTCGATTTTCTCGTGAAGCTTGAAGATGGCCTCCCCAATGTCCTTGGCATCCAGCTTGTGGTTGTTGGTGAACTCCGTGATCATTATGTGATTGGAGTCAAGTCCACGCTCCACCATCTCCTGGCACTTGAAAACTTGTTGCTCCATTGCTTCAAGCCTTGCCTCCACGCTTCCGGTCCTTCATGGTCCCTTAACATCACGGATGTGCAGCACCCCCTCACGCATGTCAATGGTTTGAGGGTGTTGCAGCACCTCCGCGAGGTAGGGGTTGATGACCTTCTCGAAGAACTTGTCCTTAGGGGCACTTGGAGACGCCATGATGATCTAGATCTGTTAGAAAAACAGCTTGAAACAAGAACAGAGGATATTTGCATGATACAGGAGTCAAAACCTTTGGGAGATTATATAATGAATTTTTACCGACCAAAATACGTAACGTGCAAGAAAACGGAGTCCGGAGAGCACACGAGGTGCCCACGAGGTAGGGGGCGCGCCCAGGGGGTAGGGCGCGCCCTCCATCCTCGTGGGGCCCTCGTGTCCTTCCCGGACCGCTTCTTATTTTTCTATTTTTCTAAATATTCCAAAATGGAGAAAAAATGCCTTTAGAACTGTTTTGGAGTCAGTTTACTTACCATACCACATACATATTCCTTTCCGGAGTCTGAAACATTCCGGAAGGTGTCCCTTATGTATTCCTCCGGGGTTACGGTTTCAATAACATTGGTTTCAACATTTATAGGATTACCTGAGATATAATGTTTAATTCTTTGACCATTCACCACCTTCGGATTTGTGCCTTCGAAGTTGTTGATTTTTATGGCACCGGAACGATAGACCTCCTCGATAACGTAAGGGCCTTCCCATTTAGAGAGAAGTTTTCCTGCAAAAAATCTTAAACGAGAGTTGAATAGCAATACAAAATCACCTACATTAAACTCACGCTTTTGTATTCTTTTGTCATGCCATCTTTTAACTTTTTCTTTAAACAACTTGGCATTTTCATAAGCTTGGGTTCTCCATTCATCAAGTGAGCTAATATCAAATAACCTCTTCTCACCGGCAAGTTTGAAATCATAATTGAGCTCTTCAATAGCCCAATAAGCCTTATGTTCTAGTTCGAGAGGTAAGTGACATGCTTTTCCATAAACCATTTTATACGGAGACATACCCATAGGATTTTTATATGCAGTTCTATAGGCCCATAATGCATCATCAAGTTTCTTGACCAATTCTTTATAGATCTATTAACAGTCTTTTGCAAAATTAATTTTAGTTATCTATTACTCAATTCTACTTGACCACTAGACTGTGGGTGATAAGGAGATGCAATTCTATGATTAACATCATACTTAGCAAGCATTTTACGGAAAGCACCATGAATAAAATGTGAACCACCATCAGTCATTAAATATCTAGGGACCCCAAACCTCAGAAAAATAACTTCTTTAAGCATTTTAATGGATGTGTTATGATCAGCACTACTAGTTGGAATAGCTTCTACCCACTTAGTAACATAATCAACAGCAACTAAAATATGTGTATATCCATTAGAGGCAGGAAAAGGTCCCATATAATCAAAGCCCCAAACATCAAATGGTTCAATAACAAGTGAATAGTTCATAGGCATTTCTTGGCATCTACTAATATTACCAATTCTTTGACATTCATCACAAGATAAGACAAACTTACGGGCAACCTTGAAAAGAGTAGGCCAATAAAAACCAGATTGCAATACCTTATGTGCAGTTCTATCTCCAGCGTGGTGTCCTCCATAAGCCTCGGAGTGACACTTGCGTAGGATCTGTTCCTGTTCATGCTAAGGTACACAACGTCTAATAACACCATCTACTCCTTCTTTATAAAGATGTGGGTCATCCCAAAAGTAATGTCTCAAATCATAGAAAAACTTTTTCTTTTGCTGGTATGTGAAACTAGGTGGTATAAATTTAGCAACAATATAATTAGCATAATCAGCATACCATGGAGCAGTTCGAGAAGTATTTATGACATTTAATTGTTCATCAGGAAAGCTATCATCAATAGGTAGTGGGTCATCAAGAAAATTTTCTAACCTAGACAAGTTGTCTGCAACGGGGTTCTCAGCTCCCTTTCTATCAACAATATGCAAATCAAATTCTTGTAGCAAGAGAACCCATATAATAAGTCTAGGTTTAGCATCTTTATTTTCCATAAGATATTTAATAGCAGCATGATCAGTGTGAATAGTTACTTTAACAATAATATAAGGTCTGAACTTATCACAAGCAAATACAACTGCTAAGAATTCTTTCTCAGTAGTAGCATAATTTCTCTAAGCATTGTCTAGAGTTTTACTAGAATATTGAATAACATTTAATTTCTTATCAACTCTTTGCCCTAGAACAACACCTACAGCTGTCAGGACCCCGATCCTAAGTCACACCGATCTAGCATGTAACACATCATATCACTTTGCGGCCTCACGCATGGTATTCCCACCGGTGCCACCTTACCTGGCCCGGGACCGTTTGCGCCTTTTGGCTCACGTAGATGATAGTGTCACTAGCATCCATATGACAAAGAACCCGGGCCGACATGGCTAGTCGTGAACCCAAAGCGGCACTAACCCATGGGGACAGGCATACATGAATCAACCTCGAGCATGTCGGTCAACAGCGTGTGAATCCGGGCTGTAGCACTAGGCTAACAGGACTCCGATAACCCGGGCTGTAGCACTGGGCTAACAGGACTCCGGTTACCCGGGCTGTAGCAGGCTAGGCAGGACTCCGGATGTCACCGCGTGCCATTTCCCCGAAGGTACAGACACATGAACGAAGTGAAACACATGCCGGCCAGTCAAGTGTCCTGAGCAGTAGTGCTGGGCTAGCAGGACTCCGGTGAACCGGGCTGTAGCGGACTACTATGGATCAAGGAGGCACTAGACTACATTTCCCCATAGGAGAGGCTGCCAATGATAAACAACTAGATTGTCGGATCCCACACATAGCAAGCATTTCAATCATACACACAATATGCTCAATATGTGCAAATACAACATGGCATCACAACAAGACTCTACGACTCAGAGTATTTATTCATTAGGCTCCGAGGAGCGAGATATTACAAACATGGGTCTCATGACCCAACATTCAGAGCATACAAGTCAAGCACATGCGGAAGCTTAACATGTCTGAGTACATACATCTACAAATGAAAAAGGCTAAGAAGCCTGACTATCTACCAGATCCTGCCGAGGGCACAAGATCGTAGCTGAGGTATCAAGCTAAACATCGAAGTCCACACGGAACTACTAGCGAGACTGACGTCTCTCTGCAAAAACATAAAATAGGCAAACGTGAGTACAAATGTACCCAGCAAGACTTACATCAGAACTAGCTACATATGCATCGGTATCAATAAAGGGGGTGGTGGAGTTTGACTGCAGCAAGCCAGCTTTGACTCAGTGGCTAACCTGAACTACGACTGCAAGTAATTCTTTTGAGGTGGCGCACACGAGTCCACATATTCACCATATCAATACACCACTATGGATCCGCTCCCGTCTTCCTACGAGAACGCCATCCATAGCACTCACGCTTATCTTGCACATTTTAGAGTATCCACTTTCACTTGTCTATGAACTATGCAAGGGGTCCAAGTTTCCATATCCGAGGAATCCGGCTATTCGAATAGATAATGATAACCCTGCAGGGGTGTACTTCTTCACACACACTCTCGCCACTTATCGCCCTGTACACGTCATGTACCTCGGCAACCTTCAAGCGGAAGCCGGGCGAGGGGGTCGGCCACGACCTGACTAACCACGCAAGTCTCTCGTCCAGGTTTATCGCCTATTCGGGTTCCATCCGCAAGGAGATCCGGTCGGGGTGTCGCTCACGGCCCCAAATGATGTGTACAGGGTTCCAAGCCCACCAAACGGGCGACGCTTGGCATACCCGGCCACGGTGCCTAGTCTGTCCCAAGCCCACCTGTACAGGGTGCCACTTGGTAGACTACTAACACTACCTACAAACACCAGAAACTAGTTGCAACTCCTGGACAGAGATCAAGTTGATTAATAAGTCGAGAGGGGTCGAGTTACCGGAACCCAATGTGTGGTAGTAACTGCTCATGGATCACAAACACAGAACTCAGTTCCTGAGGACGGCTGCAATGAGACAACCCACCATGTACTCCTACATGGCCTCTCACCGCTACCTTTACCAAATCATGTTCACACACTTGGCTCACACACAGTAGGACATGTTCATCACCATTCCAATTCATTCCCGATGAATCAGACCCAACTCACCTCTAAGCAATAGCAGGCATGACAAACAAGCATGAATGAGTAGGCACATCAGGATCAAACAACTTCTACTCATGCTAGTGGGTTTCATCTATTTACTGTGGCAATGACAGGTCATGCAGAGGATAAGGGGTTCAACTACCGCAGTATGGAATGGTTGAATCGTTGTTGTCCTAATGCAGTAAAAGAGAGCAGGAGCGAGAGAGTGGGATTGTATCGGAATGAACAAGGGGGTTTTGCTTGCCTGGCACTTCTGAAGATAGTATAACTCTTCATCGGTGTCATCGATCTCATCGTCGGAATACATCTATCGAGAGGGGACAAACACCGGCAACTGAGAAAGAACACAATCAATGCGATGCCACAATATGATGCATGATCATGACATGGCAATATGCTGTGATTTGAGCTAATGCATCTAGCTATGATTTAAATGAAGTTGGTTTGAATACATGATTCAAATTCCAACTCCATATATGATTATTTAAATGCCCTTTATTTGTTCTGTCCAAAACAGAGGACAAACATTATTCAAACATGCATGAAAATGGTACAGATGGATTCCTTGAATTTTTCTGATAATTTTTCATATATAAATTATTTCATTCTGAGCTACGGTTAATTTTCTATGAATTTTAGAAGTTTAGGCAAATTTATGCAATTCCTAAACCATTTCTGAATAAGAAAAACCAGAAAAGCATTTACAACGTCAGCATGACGTCGGTGTGACATTAGCAAGTCAACAGGGCGCGGTCTAGGTCAAACATGACAAGTGGGACCCGCACGTCAGTGTAATAGGGCAGGGACAGAGGCTGACCAGTGGGTCCGGGTCAACGCACACGTCAGCATAGTCAAAGCTGACGCGTGGGCCTGCTGCAATTAGATTAACCTTAATCTATTATTGTTAGTCGATTAGTTACTCAGTGGGGCCCGCATGTCAGCGAGCCAGGGGGTTAGTTAGTGGGTCGTTAGCCACTAATGATGTTGCCACGTCAGCACGGTCGGGGTTAGGCCAACGGCGGGTTAGGCGATGCAGGGAACGACAGGAGCCGCGGGTGGTCGCGGTCGACTCCTGGGAACGTGCTGAGCACGGTGGCGCGCTCGGTTGCGAGCTTGTGCGGCTGTGGCCACGGCTACGCCATGGCCGCCGACGAGATGCTCTCGGGTCCGGCGGACAGCGGGCTAGAGGAGGAGAACGCCGCCGGGGAGAGAGGGGTTCGGTAGAGGAGCTCACGGCGGGGTCGTCGGTGATCTCAGCATGGTCGGGGATGGCCTGGTGACGACGAATCGGTCGACGACAGCCGTCGGTGCAGAGGGCGAAGATGGCGTCGACGACGGCGCTCCAGGGCGTCCGGCGTCATGTGGCTCGGCAGAGAGGACCGGGGCGTCACGGCGGAGCTCGGGGTGCGTCGGAGAGGCTCGGAGATGGTTGTGGCCGTGGGGGAGCTCGGCGGCGGCGACGGCTGCGTTTGGTCGCGCTCATGGAGGGGACTAGGGACGAAGGAGAGAGCAGAGAGTGAGGGAGAAGGGCCAGGGGCTCTGGGCGTCTCCAGGCGCTCAAACAAGGGCGGAGAGGAAGCAGGAGGTGGCCGCGGCTCGGCTGTGCGCGCGCCACGCGCAACGCCAGTAGGCGCGAGGAAGACGACGCGTGAGGGGCTGGGCTGGGCCTAGCAGGCCGGCTGTCTACTGGGCCGCTAGTATGCTGCCAGAAAGGCCAGGTGAGTTCTCTCTCTCTCTGTTTTGCTATTTAAGTTTCTGTTTTCTATTACTTTTGTTATGTTTTGAATTAGTAAAAATACTAATTCATTTTGAAAAATCTTGAAAATGATTGTGGCATATGTTTGGATTATTTCCAACAACCTTAAAATACTTTCAAGATTATTTGGACATTTAAAAACATTTATAGGATTTAAATGTCCAAATGCAAATACTTATGATTTAATTCAAAAATCCAAAAATGACCTAGAAAGGTGTGCATCATTTTTTGTCAGAGGTTCTAGACCAATTCAAAAATGATGAACTTTTCCAAAGGCATTTTGGGTTCATTAAAAATATTTTGAGGTTGAACCTATTTGAGTTATTCTGGTGCTAGGGTTTATCATCCCCATTTCATATTTCAAAATAATTTAAACATGATGCATGGAGTCTCACAGATGCAACTAACTACAAGCAATTCTAGGGCTGTGATAGCTCACCCCCACTAAACAAGAATCTCGTCCCGAGATTCAAGGCGTGAGGTAAGAAGACAGAGGGGACACAAAGCTAACACGATCTTCATGATCCAATTGCTCCTCCCGAGGATGATGATTCATTGCATCATCTTGATCTCGATGTCTTGCTTTGCGAATTTCATTCAATATGACCACTGAGAAGAAATGGAGAATTTTAGAAGAATTGATCTTCTTGAGGTTTGAGTAACTTAGGATCATCTTGATGATCACAAGATCAACTCACGGAATGAGATGTAGAAACGTTCTCTAGAGCTGAGAGGCAAAACATGTATCAGGAGGGATGGAAGAACAATTTGACGAGGGTTTCAAAGTAGCAAGGAAACAATTTCCATGATCCCATAACAGGGCACCTTGGGAGAGGTGACTCGTAGAACTATTCCCTTAAGTGGCAAAAAGAATTACTTTTGATACAGAGATCATTGAAACTCTCTACACCAGTCTAAGGAAAATCACAATTGATCGTTTGAAGGAATCCGAAAGAATGGCATACCCAGTTTGGAAAGGAAACTAGAGTTATAAGACAACTCGGCAAACGGAAGGCACGTTCCAATTGATACCGAGGATATAACCTAGTGTCTGAGCATGCTCTCAAGAACTTGAGCATTTCCATATTCATCAGGGTCTTACCAACATCCGTGCCGAGGATCCTGGCAACACATCATACTACCATGATGAATAGTGATGGACGATGCATATGCAAAGGAGGACATCACTTTCTCAGATTTTTCCTTAGCAATGCCAAAGAAGCAAATCTGGATGATCGACCGAGAGACATTTAGCACTCCGCTTCTAATGTTCTCCTTGATGTACTAAGTACCACGGTCAATGCTTAAAAGCATCAACATGGCCATCAAGTAAAGGTCGGACTTTGGGAGCACAAAAATCCATAAGGAATAACTAATGGAGTAATTCCTACGAAATCCGTATGGGGAGGCGGCCAACTTACTCAGTCAATATACTACAATAATAGGTTTTCCGGCTGGGTGTGTTGGCTACGACATCCACGTTACCGGGTTACAGAGACCATTATTATAGTTCTTGGGAAAACGTTCCAACCATCATATCTGCCTGAGATTCAGATCCGGTTGGTGTCAGGATATTCCAGACTCATCGAGTCTAGAAAGAAAATGATAGTTTGCAACACCAATCGACGAGATGACGTTGCGAGATTCTCGGGAAATGAACTACGATAGCAAGCTCCAAAACATGAGCGGGTTTCGCTACAAACATGTGAACACGCTGTCCAAGACAAGCATGACCGCGTGGTAGTCTTATAATAAAACACTACCGAGTTCAGGAGGGAACCATCAACGAGGATATCGAACTCCTTGCATAAGTCTAGCTCTTAAGAAGAAACTTCTTCTCCTTGAACAAACCAATCAGTGGCTTGGTGTGCTAGGGACACATATGGAGTGGAGGTAATTAATCTACCAAACCATAGAATACTTCGCACGTATGCATGACTGATTTGGGATGATTCCAAGGAAAACAAAAACAAGCTTTCTCGAATTCATGGCGGCAACTTTCATCAAATGCACGTGAATTAGAGGAACTCACTCCTTTCATCCAAGCATAAGCTTCATGAACGGAACACGAAGACATTGCTTACAAAGTTTTCAACACTAGGTTGATGTTCAACATGAATCATGGGGGAGACAAAATGCTGCTGATGGGCTCAACAACAACTCATCGGAATTTCCATATCACTGGACTTCCACCATCATGTGAACACGGTGATAGCATTGGTCAGGCCAAAGGATGTAATGGTGTATGCTCGAGGGATCAACCACGAGTAAGACAACATTACGAACATCGTTGTTTCTGATTTGATTTGACGATAGCCCACACTCAAATCAAAGGATTGATAAGACAATAGCGCCGACAATTGATCACGTGGATCAATCGATGAAGATATTATCTTTCTTCAACATAGATACAAGATATCCCCTAGGGATGAGCGTGGTAGGACAAGCTTTTATCTTCCAACTCTCCAAGTTGTTGTTAAGCTTAACCAACTAGCTCAGGGGTACCCAACACAGATTCTTGGAGAAGAGTGGTTTATTGGAAAACCAACTTGATCACGAACTCAACATATCGGTCAGGGGACGACCTGGTGATACTCCCATGAAGATATCCGGAAAATCACGAACCACCGATATGTCTCTAAGCTCGAGAACAATCTTGCTTTTCAAGGCAAGACGACATGATCAGAAGAGTAAGGGATTGAATAATCCTAACTCATTGATCGAAGAGTGCACCGGAAATAAGGACTAGGTAGCACGATCAATCTTAGGATGATGATTTAATAACCAACAAGCTAAGAAAGAGAATATTGTCCAATTACTACCAAGCAACGAGCTGCTCGGAGCATTGATTTCACACATCACAATTCACTTGTCGGCATTTTGGTTACAACAGCACGAGGGCCGAGGAATGAATGATGATGGTGAGAAGTATCACTGCATCAAGAATTCATAAGAGATGGTGCAATTCCTATAATATTCTTGACATAAATATGGTAACACTTCAAGGTAGAACAGATCAAAAGCTGGATTGGCATTTTTATCTATGGAATACAACTGCTTTGACCCAATCCTAGAAATGGACAAGGTACTGGAGTTTGTTTCTCCTAGTCATTCCGGAATAGAATGGCTTGACGGACCACAAGAATAATAGGCGTCGATAACATGAATGCACAACTATTCTTAACCAACAATTGATACAAGAGGGTCAGAATACAACTAAAAAGGGACAACTCAGAGGACATATAATTTCTTAAGTTGTAGATGCATCGGTTAGCATGTTGAATAAATTCAACATGTTTCTTCCGGATAACCCATGCAGAAAGGTAGGACCGGCAGGTTCACAATATAGGATCGAGATCTCATCAAGAGCACTCCTATTGTGATCTTTTGGTTCAAAGAACTTCTACCACATTGATCCATGGTATTTGAAAGAATGATATACCACGGACCTCGAGGACTATCACAAGGTTACTAATATCCTAAAGGAACTAGCAAACACTATCTACATGAGGTAGGTAGGGTGAAGCTCGGGTTCAAAAACCCAGGAGTAGAATGCCTACTAACTAATAACATCACGGGATGCTTTTGAGAAAGATGGCCAGAATCATCACGCTGGGAACACAAAATATGGCTAGATTACTAGGTGACTCCCTAAAACACCTAGGTTCATAATAACAGCTCCAACATAAATGTCGAGGCAACAGAGTACCTCAACTGACCGGTTAGTGTGTTTATTCTGACCAAAAGGACATCGGGAACGGAAGGAAAGGATTTGCAAATGCATCAGACTATTTAGAAACCTGGGATGACACGAACAGCATAACGGCTGTAAATGCTCAAAAGATTTGAGACATCCTGCAAAAATGGTGGCATAACCACTCAACATCTCAATATCAAGGTTCTGAGGCCAGCTATGAACATATGGAAGTAGTAGGAACTGAACTGAGGCTTGAACTCAACAAACCTAGGCAACTACGGTTTAGTAACACGTCATCCTGAGAGATAGAAGAGAAGACTTGTTCTTAATCCCCGTAGAAAGGAAGAGGATGACTCAGATCAGAAGGGCATAAGGTAAAAGAGTAAAAAGAGCCTTATGTTCCCTTCCACAATCAATTCCCTTATATAACTAAAGCATTTCTAGACTCAACTTAGACCAGTTTGGCTTGGTAATCCTACAGGCAGTCAGGCCCTGATACCAAAGCTGTCAGGACCCCG
Source organism: Aegilops umbellulata (assembly GCA_032464435.1). Classification (NCBI taxonomy): domain Eukaryota; kingdom Viridiplantae; phylum Streptophyta; class Magnoliopsida; order Poales; family Poaceae; genus Aegilops; species Aegilops umbellulata. The sequence continues at coordinate 267,103,837 of CP136059.1, read as the reverse complement.
ATCCTAAGTCACACCGATCTAGCATGTAACACATCATATCACTTTGCGGCCTCGCGCACGGTATTCCCACGGGTGCCACCTTACCTGGCCCGGGACCGTTTGCGCCTTTTGGCTCACGTACATGATAGTGTCGCTAGCATCCATATGACAAAGAACCCGGGCCGACATGGCTAGTCGTGAACCCAAAGCGGCACTAACCCATGGGGACAGGCATACATGAATCAACCTCGAGCATGTCGGTCAACAGCGTGTGAATCCGGGCTGTAGCACTGGGCTAACAGGACTCCGGTAACCCGGGCTGTAGCAGGCTAGGCAGGACTCCGGATGTCACTGCGTGACATTTCCCTGAAGGGACAGACACAGGAACGAAGTGAAACACATGTCGGCCAGTCAAGTGTCCTGAGCAGTAGTGCTGGGCTAGCAGGACTCCGGTGAACCGGGCTGTAGCGGATTACTATGGCTCAAGGAGGCACTAGACTACATTTCCCCATAAGAGAGGCTGCCAAGGATAAACAACTAGATTGTCGGATCCCACACATAGCAAGCATTTCAATCATACACACAATATGCTTAATATGTGCAAATACAACATGGCATCACAACAAGACTCTACGACTCAGAGTATTTATTCATTAGGCTCCGAGGAGCGAGATATTACAAACATGGGTCTCATGACCCAACATTCAGAGCATACAAGTCAAGCACATGCGGAAGCTTAACATGTCTGAGTACAGACATCTACAAATGAAAAAGGCTGAGAAGCCTGACTATCTACTAGATCCTGCCGAGGGCACAAGATCGTAGCTGAGGTATCAAGCTAAACGTCAAAGTCCACACGGAACTACTAGCGAGACTGACGTCTCTCTGCAAAAACATAAAATAGGCAAACGTGAGTACAAATGTACCCAGCAAGACTTACATCAGAACTAGCTACATATGCATCGGTATCAATAAAGGGGGTGGTGGAGTTTGACTATAGCAAGCCAGCTTTGACTCAGTGGCTAACCTGAACTACGACTACAAGTAATTCTTTTGAGGTGGCGCACACGAGTCCACATATTCACCATATCAATACACCACTATGGATCCGCTCCCGTCTTCCTACGAGAACGCCATCCATAGCACTCACGCATATCTTGCGCATTTTAGAGTATCCACTTTCACTTGTCTATGAACTATGCAAGGGGTCCAAGTTTCCATATCCGAGGAATCCGGCTATTCGAATAGATAATTATAACACTGCAGGGGTGTACTTCTCCACACACGCTCTCGCCACTTATCGCCCTGTACACGTCATGTACCTCGGCAACCTTCAGGCGGAAGCCGGGCGAGGGGGCCGGCCAGGACCTGACTAACCACGCAAGTCTCTCGTCCAGGTTTATCGCCTATTCGGGTTCCATCCGCAAGGAGATCCGGCCGGGGTGTCGCTCACGGCCCCAAACGATGTGTACAGGGTTCCAAGCCCACCAAACGGGCGATCCTTGGCATACCCGGCCACGGTGCCTAGTCTGTCCCAAGCCCACCTGTACAGTGTGCCACTTGGTAGACTACTAACACTACCTACAAACACCAGAAACTAGTTGCAACTCCTGGACAGAGATCAAGTTGATTAATAAGTCGAGAGGGGTCGAGTTACCGGAACCCAATGTGTGGTAGTAACTGCTCATGGATCACAAACACAGAACTCAGTTCCTAAGGACGGCTGCAATGAGACAACCCACCATGTACTCCTACATGGCCTCTCACCGCTACCTTTACCAAATCGTGTTCACACACTTGGCTCACACACAGTAGGACATGTTCATCACCATTCCAATTCATTCCCGATGAATCAGACCTGACTCAACTCTAAGCAATAGCAGGCATGACAAACAAGCATGAATGAGTAGGCACATCAAAGCTCAAACAACTCCTACTCATGCTAGTGTGTTTCATCTATTTACTGTGGCAATGACAGGTCATGCAGAGGATAAGGGGTTCAACTACCGCAGCATGTAACAGTTGAATCGTTGTTGTCCTAATGCAGTAAAGAGAGCAGGAGTGAGAGAGTGGGATTGTATCAGAATGAACAAGGGGGTTTTGCTTGCCTGGCACTTCTGAAGATAGTATAACTCTTCATCGGTGTCATCGATCTCATCGTCGGAATACGTCTATCGAGAGGGGACAAACACCGACAACTGAGAAAGAACACAATCAATGCGATGCCACAATATGATGCATGATCATGACATGGCAATATGCTGTGATTTGAGCTAATGCATCTAGCTATGATTTAAATGAAGTTGGTTTGAATACATGATTCAAATTCCAACTCCATATATGATTATTTAAATGCCCTTTATTTGTTTTGTCCAAAACAGAGTACAAACATTGTTCAAACATGCATGAAAATGGTACAGATGGATTCCTTGAATTTTTCTGATAATTTTTCATATATAAATTATTTCATTCTGAGCTACGGTTAATTTTCTATGAATTTTAGAAGTTTAGGCAAATTTCTGCAATTCCTAAACCATTTCTGAATAAGAAAAACCAGAAAAGCATTTACAACGTCAGCATGACGTCGGTGTGACGTCAGCAAGTCAACAGGGCGCGGTCCAGGTCAAACATGACAAGTGGGACCCGCACGTCAATGTAATAGGGCAGGGACAGAGGCTGACCACTGGGTCCCGGTCAACGCACACGTCAGCATAGTCAAAGCTGACGCGTGGGCCTGCTGCAATTAGATTAACCTTAATCTATTATTGTTAATCGATTAGTTACTCAGTGGGGCCCGCATGTTAGCGAGCCAGGGGGTTAGTTAGTGGGTCATTAGCCACTAATGATGTTGCCACGTTAGCGCGGCCGGGGTTAGGCCAACGGCGGGTTAGGCGATGCAGGGAACGGCAGGAGCCGCGGGTGGTCGCGGTCGACTCCTGGGAACGTGCTGAGCACGGTGGCACGCTCGGTTGCGAGCTTGCGCAGCTGTGGCCATGGCTACGCCATGGCTGGCGGCGAGATGCTCTCGGGTCCGGCGGACAGCGGGCTAGAGGAGGAGAACGCCGCCGGGGAGAGAGAGGTTCGGTAGAGGAGCTCACGGCGGGGTCGTCGCTGATCTCAGCGTGGTCGGGGATGGCCTGGTGACGATGAATCGGTCGACGACGGCCGTCGGTGCAGAGGGCGAAGATGGCGTCGACGACGGCGCTCCAGGGCGTCCGGCGTCATGTGGCTCGGCAGAGAGGACCGGGGCGTCACGGCGGAGCTCGGGGTGCGTCGGAGAGGCTCGGAGATGGCTGTGGCCGTGGGGGATCTCGTCGGCGGCGACGGCTGCGTTCGATCGCGCTCGTGGAGGGGAGTAGGGACAAAGGAGAGAGCAGAGAGTGAGGGAGAAGGGCCAGGGGCTCTGGGCGTCTCCAGGCGCTCAAACGAGGGCGGAGAGGAAGCAGGAGGTGGAAGAAGGTGGTGGCCGCGGCTCGGCTGTGCGCGCGCCACGCACAACGCCAGTAGGCGCGAGGAAGACGACGCGTGAGGGGCTGGGCTGGGCCTAGCAGGCCGACTGTCTACTGGGCCGCTAGTGGGCTGCCAGAAAGGCCAGGTGAGTTCTCTCTCTCTGTTTTTCTATTTAAGTTTCTGTTTTCTATTACTTTTATTATGTTTTGAATTAGTAAAAATACTAATTCATTTTGAAAAATCTTGAAAATGATTGTGGCATATGTTTGGATTATTTCCAACAACCTAAAAATACTTTCAAGATTATTTGGACAGTTAAAAACATTTATAGGATTTAAATGTCCAAATGCAAATACTTATGATTTAATTCAAAAATCCAAAAATGACCCAGAAAGGTGTGCATCATTTTTTGTCAGAGGTTCTAGACCAATTCAAAAATGATGAACTTTTCCAGAGGCATTTTGGGTTCATTGAAAATATTTTGAGGTTGAACCTATTTGAGTTATTCTGGTGCTAGGGTTTATCATCCCCATTTCATATTTCAAAATAATTTAAACATGATGCATGGAGTCTCACAGATGCAACTAACTACAAGCAATTCTAGGGCTGTGACAACAGCATAATCACTAGCATCACACATAATTTCAAAGGGTAAATTCCAATCAGGTGGTTGAACAATAGGTGCAGAAATCAATGCTTTCTTAAGTATTTCAAATGCTTCTACACAATCATCATAAAAAACAAATGGTATATCTTTTTGTAATAAATTAGTCAGAGGCCGAGAGATTTTGAGAAGTCCTTAATGAACCTCCTATAAAAACCGGCGTGACCAAGGAAACTTCTTATACCTTTGATGTCCTTGGGACATGGCATCTTTTCAATAGCATCAACCTTGGCTTTATCAACCTCAATACCTCTTTCAAAAACTTTATGCCCCAAGACAATACCTTCATTAACCATAAAGTGGCACTTTTCCCAATTCAAGACAAGATTAGTTTCTTCACATCTCTGCAAAACTCGATCAAGGTTGCTTAAGCAATCATCACAAGAGGATCCCTAAATGGATAAGTCGTCCATGAAAACCTCACAAATCTTTTCACAAAATTCAGAGAATATAGCCATCATGCATCTTTGAAAGGTAGCAGGTGCATTACATAGACCAAAAAGCATACGTCTATAAGCGAAAGTACCAAAAGGGCAAGTAAAAGTAGTCTTTGATTGATCATTGGCTGACACAGGTATTTGAGAGAAACTAGAATAACCATCTAGAAAGAAAAAATGTGTATGTTTGGATAATATTTCTAGCATTTGATCGATAAAAGGTAAGGGGTAATGATCTTTTTTAGTAGCCTTATTTAATTTGCGGAAATCAATTACCATCCTATAACCTGTAATAATTCTTTGCGGGATCAACTCATCTTTATCATTAGGAACGACGGTAATACCTCCCTTCTTAGGGACACAATGGACATGACTTACCCACTGACTATCAGCAACGGGATAAATTATACCTGCCTCAAGGAGCTTTAGTATTTCCTTTCTTACCACTTCTTTCATTTTAGGATTCAGCCGTCGTTGATGATCACGTACTGGTTTGGCATCTTCCTCCAAATTTATTTTATGTTGACATAGAGTGGGACTAATGCCCTTAAGATCATCAAGAATATATCCAATAGCAGCACGGTGCTTCCTCAGAGTTTTCAATAATCTCTCTTCTTCATGCTCTGAAAGGTTAGCACTAATAATAACAGGATATATCTTTTTCTCATCAAGATAAGCATATTTAAGAGTATCAGGTAACGGTCTGAGCTCAAACATGGGATCACCCTTGGGTGGAGGAGGATCCCCTAGGATTTCAACAGGCAAATTGTGTTTTAGGATGGGTTCATGTTTAAAGAATACTTCATCTATTTCCCTTCTTTCATTAATAAACATATCATTTTCATGGTCTAGCAAATATTCTTCTAAAGGATCACTAGGAGGCACGGCAATGGAAGCAAGACCAATAATTTCATCCTTACTAGGCAATTCCTCTTCATGGTGTTCTCTACGAAATTTAGAAAAGTTTAACTCGTGAGACATATCACCTAGACCAATAGTAACAACATCCTTTTCGCATTCTATCTTAGCATTAACGGTGTTCAAGAAGGGTCTACCAAATATAATGGGACAAAAGCTATCTTGTGGGGAACCAAGAACAAGAAAATCAGCAGGATATTTAGTTTTCCCACACAAGACTTCAACATCTCTAACAATTCCCATTGGTGAAATAGTATCTCTATTGGCAAGTTTAATTGTAACATCAGTATCTTCTAACTCAGCAGGTGCAATATCATGCTTAATTTCTTTGTATAAGTCAATAGGTATTGCACTAGCACTAGCACCCATATCACATAAGCCATGATAACAATGATCTCCTATTTTAACAGAAATAACATGCATGCCTACCACAGGTCTATGTTTATCTTTAGCACAAGGTTTGGCAATTCTAGCAGTTTCATCACAGAAATAAATAACATGCCCATCAATATTATCAGCCAAGAGATATTTAACAATAGCAACATTAGGTTCAACTTTGATTTGTCAGGAGGTGTATAAGTTCTAATATTGCTTTTACGAACCACAGTTGAAGCTTTAGCATGATCCTTTATTCTAACAGGGAAAGGTGGTTTCTCAACATAAGAAGTAGGAACAATAGAATCATTATAAGTGATAGTCTTTTCTTCAACTTTAATAGGTGCGTCTACTTTTATTTCTATGGGAGGATGATATTTAAACCACTTCTCCTTAGGGAGATCAATATGAGCAGCAAAAGATTCACAGAAAGAAGCTACTATCTTAGAGTCAAGTCCATATTTAGTGCTAAATTTACGTAAAACATCAGTATCCATAAAAGATTTAACACAATCAAACTTAGGTGTCATACCTGACTCCTTACCTTTGTCGAGATCCGATTCTTCAGAGTTGCATTTAATTCTATCCAATAAATCCCATTTGATTCAATAGTCTTGATCATAAAATAGTCAGCACTAGAAATATCGAGCATGGTGCGATTGTTATCAGAAAGCCGAGCATAAAAACTTTGAATAATTATTTCTCTTGGAAGCTCATTATTGGGGCATGAATATAACATTGATTTAAGCCTCCCCCAAGCTTGAGCGATGCTTTCTCCTTCGCGAGGCCAAAAATTACATATATAATTGCGATCACGATGAACAAGATGCATAGGATAAAATTTCTAATGAAATTCCAATTTCAATCGTTTGTAGTTCCATGATCTCGTACCATCACATAGCCTATACCATGTCAATGCATCTCCCTTCAAAGATAAAGGGAAGACCTTCTTATTAATAACATCACCGGGCACACCTACAAGCTTAAATAATCCACAAACTTCATCCACATATAGTAGGTGCTCATCAGGATGCTTTGTTCCATCTCCTACAAAAGGATTAGCTAGCAGTTTTTCTAACATACCCGAAGGAATTTCAAAGTGGACATTTTCATTTTCAGTAGGTTCAGTAGGTTGAGGAGCAACTCTTTGCTCTACTGGTCGGGGTGAAGATGCCCAGAACAAGCCCCTCAGAGGATTACTTTCCATAGTAACAAGTGACAGTAAATTTCAGCACACTATATAAAATTTTCCTTACCAATTTCCACCTACCAAAGGCGCTTCACTCCCGGCAACGGCGCCAGAAAAGAATCTTGATGACCCACAAGTATAGGGGATCTTTCGTAGTCCTTTCGATAAGTAAGAGTGTCAAACCCAACGAGGAGCAGAAGGAAATGATAAGCGGTTTTCAGAAAGGTATTCTCTGCAAGCACTGAAATTATCGGTAACAGATAGTTTTGTGATAAGGTAATTTGTAACGGGTAACAAGTAACAAGTGTAAATAAGGTACAACAAGATGGCCCAATCCTTTTTGTAGTAAAGGATAAGCCTGGACAAACTCTTATATAGAGAAAAGCGCTCCCGAGGACACATGGGAATTATCGTCAAGCTAGTTTTCATCACGTTCATATGATTCGCGTTCGGTACTTTGATAATTTGATATGTGGGTGGACCGATGCTTGGGTGCTGCCCTTACATGGACAAGCATCCCACTTATGATTAACCTCTATTGCAAGCATCCGCAACTACAACAAAAGTATTAAGGTAAACCTAACCATAGCATGAAACATATGGATCCAAATCAGCCCCTTACGAAGCAACGCATAAACTAGGGTTTAAGCTTCTGTCACTCTAGCAACCCATCATCTACTTATTCCTTCCCAATGCCTTCCTCTAGGCCCAAATAATGGTGAAGTGTCATGTAGTCGACGTTCACATAACACCACTAGAGGATAGACAACATACATCTCATCAAAATATCGAATGAATACCAAATTCACATGACTACTAATAGCAGGAATTCTCCCATGTCCTCAAGAAAAAAACGTAACTACTCACAAAGCATATTCATGTTCATAATCAGAGGGGTATTAATATGCATATAGGATCTGAACATATGATCTTCCACCAATTAAACCAACTAGCATCAACTACAAGGAGTAATCAACACTACTAGAAACCTACAGGTACCAATCCCAGACTTGGAGACAAGAATTGGATACAAGAGATGAACTAGGGTTTGAGAGGAGATGGTGCTGGTGAAGATGTTGATGGAAATTTCCCTCTCCCGATGAGAGGAGCGTTGGTGATGACGATGGCGATGATTTCCCCCTCCCGGAGGGAAGTTTCCCCGGCAGAACAGCTCTGCCGGAGCCCTAGATTGGTTCCGCCTCGTGGCGGCGGAGTCTCGTCCCGAAAGCTTGCTTATGATTTTTCTTCGGACGAAAGACTTCATATAGCAGAAGATGGCCACCGGAGGACCAATAGGGGGCCCACGAGGCAGGGGCGCGCCCCCACCCTCGTGGACAGGTGGTGGCCCCCTGACGTATTTCTTCCGCTCGGTATTTTTTATTATTTCCATAAATAACTTTCGTGGAGTTTCAGGACTTTTGGAGTTGTGCAGAATAGGTCTCTAATATTTGCTCCTTTTCCAGCCCAGAATTCCAGCTACCGGCATTCTCCCTCCTTATGTAAACCTTGTAAAATAAGAGAGAATAGGCATAAGTATTCTGACAGAATGTGTAATAACATCCCATAATGCAATAAATATTGATATAAAAGCATGATGCAAAATGGACGTAGCAATGATCTAGATTGGTATGAGTTGTATGTTTTACTTTGATGTTGTCCTATGGTGCCCTCCGTGTCGCGCAAGCGTGAGGGGTTCCTGCTGTAGGGTGTTGCAATACGTTCATGATTCGCTTATAGCGGGTTGGTGAGTGATTGAAACACAAACCCGAGTAAGAGGGTTGTTGCGTATGGGAATAAAGAGGACTTGATGCTTTAATGCTATGGTTGGGTTTTACCTTAATGATCTTTAGTAGTTGTGAATGCTTGCTAGAGTTCCAATCATAAGTGTATATGATCCAAGTAGAGAAAGTATGTTAGCTTATGCCTCTCCCTCATATGAAACTGCAATAGTGATCACCGGTCTTGTCAATGGTTGCCTAGGACAATTCCGCACACCGATCCACCATTATTCCACTCTCGCTATTTATAATACTTAGTAATATATTCTAACTTTATGATAACAGCACCTACTTTCATATTTTAGCTCTCCGATATCATACAAAGTTATCCACTTCATACCCACAACGTAGTTTTATTTCTCGTTGCTAGTTGGAAGCAAACGTTCGGTCTACGTAGAGTCGTATTAGTGGCAGATAGGGCTTGAGAGAATATGGATCTTACCTTTAGCTCCTTGTGGGTTCGACACTCCATACTTATCACTTCCACCTTTGGAAATTGCTACGATGATTCCTTGCACTTGGGGATTATCAAGCTCTTTTCTGGCGCCGTTGCCGGGGAGCAATAGCGTGGGGTTGATATTCTCGCGTGTGCTTGTTTGCTTTCTTCAGTAAGTAGATTTTGTTTTTTCATTTTTGTTTATGTTTAGTTGTGGGTGAAACATACAAAAAAAATTAAAAGAATGAAAATACAAAAAAATTACTTGCCTTTCATGCCTAAAAAGTTTTTCAAAAAGAGAAGTGATTGGAAAGTTATGCATTGAAGAAGTGAGGGTCGACCTTGAGCACTTGTGTTCATGCTCAGGGAAACAATGTAGAATTTTTCATGGAAGTTTCTCTGTAAATAATTACCCCCTTGTATATATCCATTGTATTATAAAAATAATGTGCCAAGCTTTGGTTTTAGGATGATTAGATTGCTTGTTTACTATGTGCAGAACAAAAACAGAAACTTTGGCTGTAGTGCATGAATTGACAATATTTACTGGAAAGTCAAATGGGTCAAAAACTTTTTGCACATTACTTCTGTACAAATTGTTCAAATTGCCAAATGTAGTTCATAATTTTAGGAGTTACAGAAGTTTACCAAACTTCCAGATTACTATGGACTGTTCTGTTTTTAACAGATTCTATTTTGTGTGTGTTATTTGCTTATTTCGATGAATCTATGGCTAGTATCGGGGGTATGAACCATAGATAAGTTGGAATACAGTAAGTTTAACACCAATATAAATAAAGAATGAGTTCATTACAGTACCTAAAGGTAGTGATTTGCTTTATTACACTAACGGATCTCACAAACTTTTTGTTAAAGTTTTGTGTGGATGAAGTGTTCGAAGATCGAGGAACTATCAATATGAGAAGAATAAAGAGAGGCAAGAGTTCAAGCCTGGGGATGTCCAAGGCACCCCAAGTAAATATTCCAAGGATACTCAAGCATCTAAGCTTGGGGATGCCCCGGTTGGCATCCCATCTTTATTCTTCAACAATTATCGATATACCTCGGTTTTTGTTTTGTTCACGTGATTTGTGTCCTTTGTGTTTTTATTTTTCTTTAATAACCATGCTAGTATGAGATGTCCCTTCATAAATTTATAGAATACTTCATGTGCTTCACTTATATATTTTAAGTATGATCTTATAGAATTGCTCTTTGTGCTTCATTTAAATCTTTTGAGTATGGTTTTATAGAATGCTTTGTGTGCTTCACTTAGACATTTTGAGCTTGGATATTGGTTAGTCTATATTAATTGAAGAATGCTCCATGAACTTCACTTATATCTTTGGAGTATGCATAATACCATCATCTAAAGTGGGTTTGGAAGAGTGTGAACTTTGGGAATTTCTGATCCCACTATTCCGAATGAGAAGAATTTTGCTTATGTGAAGAGTAGAAAATTTTCTATGCTTATAGATCATGAAAAGAATGCTTTATGTGATGGTTATATTGTTGAATTAATTCATGATTCTACTGAAAATTATTATGAGGGAGGAATATATGCTTGTAGGAGTAGCAATAATACCAAGTTTCCTCTCTATGTGCTTAAAGTTTTGAAGTTATACTTGTTTTGCCTTCCTATGCTAGTTGATTATTATTCCTTTAAATTATGTGCTCGCAAAATCCCTAGGCATAGGAAGTGGGTTATATTTAAATTTGTTAGTCATATTTTTCATGATGCTCCCTTTATGTCTCAATTCTTATCTTTTATGTGAGCATCATTGAAATCATCATGCCTAGCTAAAAGGCATTAAAGAAAAGCGCTTGTTGGGAGATAGCCCAATATTTACCCTTACTGTTTTTGTGTGCTTACACGATTAAGCTACTGTAGTAATCATGTTTTATAGCTTTTGTTTCAATAAAGTTCCAAGTAAGACCCTTGGGAAGACTTGGGTGAAAGTTAATGTGATCTTGCTCTAAAAAAACAGAAACTTTGCACTCATGAGATTAGCTACCATTGTTTACAGAAGAGTGCTTTTGAGTTGATTCTTTTTGAAGAAGATTAATAGACAAATTCCTAACACCCACCAATTTATTCATAATTTTTGGATTATCATAAGTATGGTTTATGTTCAGATCATTACAGACTGTTCTGTTTCTAACAGATTTTGTTTTCATTGCATAGTTTGCTTGTTTTCTAGTTTCTATGGCTTATATTTCTCAATATAAATTGTAGAAATGATATGGTACAGTAGGCATTGTGTGAGAACAATTATGAACCTTGTATTTGACAGTACCAAAGTGAATGGTTTACTCTTTATCATACTAACCTATCTCACGAAGTTCCGTTAAGTTTTGTGTGATTGAAGTTTTCAAGCTTTGGGTGAGATATCGATATGAGGAGAATAAGGAGTGGAAAGACCCTAAGCTTGGGGATGCCCAAGGCACCCCAAGGTAATACTCAAGTAAGACTCAAGCGCCTAAGCTTGGGTATGCCCCAGAAGGCATCCCGTCTTTCGTCTTCAGAACTATCGGTATACCTTACTCGGAGCTATATTTTTATTCGTCACATGATATGTGTTTTGCTTGGAGCGTATTTTCAATTTTACTTGCTATTTGAATAAAATCATTGGATATGAAATCTTGAATGAAAAAGAATCCTCCCATGGCTAGTTAATTATTTGACTACGCAGTGTTCTTCACTTATATCTTTTTGGGGTAGTTTGTCATTTACTCACATGCTTCAAGTATATCCTATGAGTAAATGTTTGAATGAATTGAATATCATAAATCTGAATTTATAAATGTTTCATATCCTTATACCATGAGGAGTAATAACTTCACACAGAATAAGTATAGGTAGTAAACTTATTGAAAGTTAGCAAACGCAGAATTGGTCACTTGAACAATTCATGAAAGAATATTGAAGGAAGAGAGATTTCACATATAAAAATACTATCTTGGACATTTTTTGTAATTGTGAGCACTCATTAAAATATGACATGCTAAAAGGTTGATGTTGGACAAGGAAGACAACGTAATGGGTTATGTTTTCTTATATCCGAAATAAAATATAATGTCATGGATCATCCAACATGCCGAGCTTTCCTCTCCCCCTTATGCTAGCCAAATTCTTTGCACCAACTATAGATACTACTTGTGCTTCCAAATATCCCTTAAACTAGTTTTGCCATGAGAGTCCACCATACCTACCTATGGATTGAGTAATTTCCTTCAAGTAAGTTGTCATCGGTGCATGCAATAAAAATTGCTCTCTAAATATGTATGATCTATTAGTGCGAAGAAAATAAGCTTTATACGAACTTGTGACAGGGAAGAAATAAAAGCGACGGACTGGATAATAAAGGTCCCTATCACAAGAGGCAATATAAAGTGACGTTCTTTTGCATTAAGATTTTGTGCATCCAACCTTAAAAGCACATGAAAATCTCTGCTTCCCTCTGCGAAGGGCCTATCTTTTACTTTTATCTTCTACCTTATGCAAGAGTCATGGTGATCTTCACCTTTTCTTTTTACATTTTATCCTTTGGCAAGCACATTGTGTTGGAAAGATCCTGATATATATATATATATATATATATATATATATATATATATATATATATATATATATATATATATATCCAATTGGATGTAAGTTATCATGAACTATTATTGTTGACATTACCCTTGAGGTAAAAGGTTGGGAGGCGAATCTATAAGCCCCTATCTTTCTCTGTGTCCGATTAAAACTTTGAACCCATAAATATCACGTGAGTGTTAGCAATTGCGAAAGATTAAATGATAGTTGAGTATGTGGAGTTTGCTAAATCAAAGCTCTGACATAGACCCTTCCTGAAAATAAGATGAATTGCAATTGTTTGATGACTAAGAGCACTGTTTGTTAGTTTTCAAGAAAGTTTATGATCTATACTTTAACATGTGAATAGCTTGTTACTTGATCATGAAAAGTTTTATGAGATGAGCTACTGTTATGACATATAATGATGCTAGAAAAGGTGATTGAAATTTTCATTGATCAAACTTGTGCACCTGCTAGCATTCACACTTCATAAATTATTTCTTTTATCATTTACCTACTCGAGGACGAGCAGGAATTAAGCTTGGGGATGCTGATACATCTCCAATGTATCTATAATTTATGACGTATTCATGATATTATATTATCCATCTTAGATGTTTTATATGCATTTATATGCTATTTTATATGATTTTTGGGACTAACCTATTAACCTAGAGCCCAGTGCCAGTTTCTGTTTTTTCCCTTGTTTTTGAGTTTTACAGAAAAGGAATAGCAAACGAAGTCCAATTGACGTGCCAATTTTTGTTGATTTTTTATGGGCCAAAAGAAGCCCCTGGAGCAAAAGAGTTGGGCCAGAAGAGTCCCAGGCTATCCACGAGGGTGGGGGCGCGCCCATCCCCCCTGGGCGTGGGCCCCTGCCTCGTGGACGACTCGGAGACCCCCCTGACATGAAACAAACGCCAAAAATTCCTATAAATACGGAAACCCCTAGAAAATAACCTAGATCGGAAGTTCCGCCGCCGCAAGCCTTTGTAGCCATGAGAAATCAATCTAGGCCCCTCTAGCACCCTGCCGGAGGGGGCCATCATCACTGGAGGGCATGGAGAAGGATCCCGGAGGGGCAATCATCGCCATGAAGGCCAAGGACCAGAGGGAGAACCTCTCCCCATCTAGGGGGAGGCCATGGAGGAGGAAGCACAAGGGGGAGAACCTCTCCTCCTCTCTCTCGGTGGCGCCGGAGTGCCATCGGGAGGGGAATCATCGCCGCGGTGATCATCTTCATCAAGATCACCATCATCATCATCATCCTCATCATCCTCATCTATTTTACGCGGTCCACTCTCCCGCACCCCGCTGTAATCCCTACTTGAACATGGTGCTTTATGCCGCATATTATGATCCAATGATGTGTTGCCATCCTATGATGTTTTGAGTAGATATCTTTTGTCTTTGGGTTGATTGATGATCTAGATTGGTATGAGTTGTATGTTTTACTTTGATGCTGTCCTATGGTGCCATCCGTGTCACGCAAGCGTGAGGGGTTCCCGCTGTAGGGTGTTGCAATACGTTCATGATTCGCTTATAATGGGTTGGTGAGTGACTGAAACACAAACCCGAGTAAGGGGGTTGTTGCATATGGGAATAAAGAGGACTTGATGCTTTAATGCTATGGTTGGGTTTTACCTTAATGATCTTTAGTAGTTGCGGATGCTTGCTAGAGTTCCAATCATAAGTGCATATGATCCAAGTAGAGAAAGTATGTTAGCTTATGCCTCTCCCTCATATGAAACTGCAATAGTGATCACCGGTCTTGTCAACGGTTGCCTAGGACAATTCCGCACACCGATCCACCATTATTCCACACTTGCTATTTATAATACTTAGTAATATATTCTAACTTTATGATAACAACACCTACTTTCATATTTTAGCTCTCCGATATCATACAAAGTTATCCACTTCATACCCACAACGTAGTTTTATTTCTCGTTGCTAGTTGGAAGCAAACGTTCGGTGTACGTAGAGTCGTATCAGTGGCAGATATGGCTTGAGAGAATATTGATCTTACCTTTAGCTCCTTGTGGGTTCGACACTCCATACTTGTCACTTCCACCTTTGGAAATTGCTACGATGACTCCTTGCACTTGGGGATTATCACTCTATAGGTGTCTCCGATGGTGTTTGTTGAGTTGGCATAGATCAAGATTAGGATTTATCACTCCGATTGTCGGAGAGATATGTTTGGGCCCTCTCGGTAATGCACATCACAATAAGCCTTGCAAGCAATGTGACTAATGAGTTAGTTGTGAGATGATGCATTACAGAACGAGTAAAGAGACTTGCCGGTAACGAGATTGAGCTAGGTATTAAGATACCGATGATCGAAACTTGGGCAAGTAAACATACCCAAGACGATCGAGTAGGTGCTGTTATCAGAAAGTTAGAATATATTATTAAGTATTGTAAATAGAGAGTGTGGAATAATGGTGGATCGGTGTGCGGAATTGTCCTAGGCAACCGTTGACAAGACCGGTGATCACTATTGCAGTTTCATATGAGGGAGAGGCATAAGCTAACATACTTTCTCTACTTGGATCATATGCACTTACGATTGGAACTCTAGCAAGCATCCGCAACTACTAAAGATCATTAAGGTAAAACCCAACCATAGCATTAAAGCATCAAGTCCTCTTTATTCCCATACGCAACAACCCCCTTACTCGGGTTTTTGTTTCAGTCACTCACCAACCCACTATAAGTGAATCATGAACGTATTGCAACACCCTACAGCGGGAACCCCTCACGCTTGCACGACACGGAGGGCACCATGGGATAGCATGAAAGTAAAACATAGAACTCATACCAATCTAGATCATCAATCAACCCAAAGATAAAAGATATCTACTCAAAACATCATAGGATGGCAACACATCATTGGATCATAATATGTGGCATAAAGCACCATGTTCAAGTAGGGATTACAGCGGGGTGCGGGAGAGTGGACCACGTAAAATAGATGAGGATGATGATGATGATGGTGATGTTGATGAAGACGATTACCGCGGCGATGATTCCCCTCCCGATGGCACTCCGGCGCCACCGAGAGAGAGGAGGAGAGGTTCTCCCCCTTGTGCTTCCTCCTCCATGGCCTCCCCCCTAGATGGGGAGAGGTTCTCCCTCTGGTCCTTGGCCTTCGTGGTGACGATGGCCCCTCCGGGATCCTCCTCCATGGCCTCCGATGATGATGGCCCCCTCCGGCAGGGTGCCAGAGAGGGCCTAGATTGATTTCTTGTGGCTACAGAGGCTTGCGGCGGCGGAACTTCCGATATAGGTTATTTTCTGGGGGTTTCTGTATTTATAGGAATTTTTGGCATTGGTTTCACGTCAGGGTGGTCTCTGAGTCGTCCACGAGGCAGGGGTCCATGCCTAGGGGGGATGGGCGCGCCCCCCTATGTCGGTGTCAAAACCGGCGGATCTCGGGTAGGGGGTCCCGAACTGTGCGTCTAAGGCGGATGGTAACAGGAGGTGGGGGACACAATGTTAACCAGGCTCAGGCCCTCTCGATGGAGGTGATACCCTACTTCCTGCTTGATTGATCTTGATGATATGAGTATTACAAGAGTCGATCTACCACGAGATCGTGTAGGCTAAACAATAGAAGCTAGCCTATGATTATGATTGTTGTTGTCCTACGGACTAAACCCTCCGGTTTATATAGACACCGGAGGGGGCTAGGGTTACACAGAGTCGGTTACAAGGGAGGAGATCTACATATTCGAATTGCCAATCTTGCCTTCCATGCCAAGGAGAGTCCCATCCGGACACGGGACGAAGTCTTCAATCTTGTATCTTCATAGTCCAACAGTCCGGCCAAAGTATATAGTCCGCCAGTCCGAGGACCCCCTAATCCAGGACTCCCTCACCCACCCTCGTGGACAGCCCAGGACTCTTCTGGCCCAACTCTTTTGCTCCAGGGGCTTCTTTTGGCCCATAAAAAATCAACAAAAATTGGCACGTCGATTGGACTCCGTTTGCTATTCCTTTTCTGTAAAACTCAAAAACAAGGGAAAAAACAGAAACTGGCACTGGGCTCTAGGTTAATAGGTTAGTCCCAAAAATCATATAAAATAGCATATAAATGCATATAAAACATCTAAGATGGATAATATAATAGCATGAATACTTCATAAATTATAGATACGTTGGAGACGTATCATAGAGCACCTTTATAATCACCCAGTTACTTTGTGACGTTTGGTAG
Source organism: Aegilops umbellulata (assembly GCA_032464435.1). NCBI lineage: Eukaryota > Viridiplantae > Streptophyta > Magnoliopsida > Poales > Poaceae > Aegilops > Aegilops umbellulata. Next base: position 267,086,806 of record CP136059.1, on the reverse strand, counting down.
GACACAAAGTGTTCTTCCGGTATTCGGAAGTTGCACAATCTCATAGTCACAGGAACACGTATAAGTCATGGAGAAAGCAATAGCAGTAAACTAAACGATCAAGTGCTAAGCTAACGGAATGGGTCAAGTAAATCACATCATTCTCTTAATGATGTGATCCCGTTAATCAAATGACAACTCATGTCCATGGCTAGGAAACTCAACCATCTTTGATTAACGAGCTAGTCAAGTAGAGGCATACTAGTGACACTATGTTTGTCTATGCATTCACACATGTTGTTTCCGGTTAATACAATTCTAACATGAATAATAAACATTTATCATGATATGAGGAAATAAATAATAACTTTATTATTGCCTCTAGGGCATATTTCCTTCAGTCTCCCACTTGCACTAGAGTCAATAATTTGGATTACACAGTAATGATTCTAACACCCATGGAGTCTTGGTGTTGATCATGTTTTGCTCGGGGAAGAGGCTTAGTCAACGGTTCTGCAACATTGAGATCCGTATGTATCTTGCAAATCTCTATGTCTCCCACTTGGACTTGATCCCGGATGGAATTGAAGCGTCTCTTGATGTGCTTGGTTCTCTTGTGAAATTTGGATTCCTTTGCCAAGGCTATTGCACCAGTATTGTCACAAAAGATTTTCATTGGACCCGATGCACTAGGTATGACACCTAGATCGGATATGAACTCCTTCATCCAGACTCCTTCATTTGCTGCTTTCGAAGCAGCTATGTACTCCACTTCACACGTAGATCCCGCCACGATGCTTTGTTTAGAACTGCACCAACTGACAGCTCCACCGTTCAATATAAACACGTAGTCGGTTTGCGATTTAGAATCATCCGGATCAATGTCAAAGTTTGCAATGACGTAACCATTTACGATGAGCTCTTTGTCACCTCCATAAACGAGAAACATATCCTTAGTCCTCTTTAGGTACTTCAGGATTTTCTTGACCACTGTCCAGTGATCCATGAGGGAGTCCTGGATTAGGGGGTCCTCAGACAGCCGGACTATATCCTTTGTCCGGACTATTGGACTATGAAGATACAAGATTGAAGGCTTCGTCCCGTGTCCGGATGGGACTCTCCTTTGCGTGGAAGGCAAGCTTGGCAATACGGATACGTAGATCTCCTCCCTTGTAACCGACTCTATGTAACCCTAGCCCCCTCCGGTGTCTATATAAACCGGAGGGTTTAGTCCGTAGGACAACAACAATCGTACCATAGGCTAGCTTCTAGGGTTTAGCCTCTACGATCGCGTGGTAGATCAACTCTTGTAATACTCATATCATCAAGATCAATCAAGCAGGAAGTAGGGTATTACCTCCATTGAGAGGGCTCGAACATGGGTAAACATCGTGTCCCCCGCCTCCTGTTACCATCCGCCTTAGACGCACAGTTCGGGACCCCCTACCCGAGATCCGCCGGTTTTTACACCAACATTGGTGCTTTCATTGAGAGTTCCACTGTGCCGTCACTGTAAGGCTTGATGGCTCCTTCAATCATCGGCAACGATGTGATCCAGGGTGAGGTTTTCCTCCCCGGATAGATCTTCGTATTCGGCGGCTTCGTACTGCGGGCCAATTTGCTTGGCCATCTGGAGCAGATCGAAAGCTACGCCCCTGGCCATCAGGTTAGATTTGGAAACTTGAACTACACTGTCGACATCCGCGGAGACTTGATCTTCGGCGAATTTGAGCCCATGTCAGGTGCGCTGCACAATCATGACGAGCATGATTTAGCTCTACCGTCGGACTGTGTCTGGGAGATCACACCTACAACTACTCCGGCCCTCAATCTGGAACAAATTGCGTCATCTCTGGACGGGTGGATGGACCCCACCACGGAGGCCACACACTCAGTGGCGATAGCGCCGAATACTGACTTCACCTCCTACGAGACCCGTGTTGCCGAATCGTTGGATTCGTCCCCGGCCACGGATTCCGAGCCGCTTGTGTCCGTGCCCATCGAATCTGATTGGGCGTCGATCATGGAGTTTACCTCCGCGGATATCTTTCAGCACTCGCCTTTTGGCGATGCGCTAAATTCATTAAGGTCTCTCTCCCTGTCAGGAGACCCTTGTTCGAACTATGTCCAGCTAGAATGGGATGCAGACGACGAGGAAATTCGTGACCCACCCACCACCCACTTAGTAGCCACTATCGATGATTTAACCGACATGCTCGATTTCGACTCCGAAGACATCGACGGCATGGACGACGATGCACGAGAGGAACAGGAACCATCACCCACAGGGCACTGGACAGCCACTTCATCACATGACATATACATGGTGGATACACCCAAAGAAAACAATGACGAGGAACGGAAGGATGCAGTGAAGGATAGCTCCCTCGAGAAGCAAACAAAGCGTTGGCGTAGGCGCCGCTCCAAATCCCGCCTCGGCAAAAACAGCGATAACAGTGCAAGAGAAAATAAGACCCCAGTCGACTCTAGAGGAAACGATGACCACATTGACCCAGCGGCAGAGCAGGATGAACTAGCAAACGGCGAACATAGTACGGATCCGCTGTCCGAACACGGCGACGCCGAGGCTAAAGCTCATCAACCTCCCTCCGGAGAGGAAAATAGTCCGGACGAAGATGCACACATCATCCCGGAAAGGCACTTGGAACAAGAGAACCTCCGTAGAAGGCTTATTGCCACCGCGAGGACTCTGAAGAAGCAGAAGCAAAGGCTTAAGGCCACGCAGAATACGCTCAACAGTAGATGGAACAAAGTGCTCGACAATGAAGAAAAGTATGGTGGTAGTTACCACACAAAGAGCTATCCAAAGTGCAAGCGATTGCCTGAATTTGATGATGAGGCCTTAGAGCCCACACATCCGAAAAATAAAATGGCAAACCGGCCGGATCAACCACCTTGTGGCCGCGATAGAGCGGCTAACAAGGCCGCACATAAGTCAGCACACGATTCACATGAGGACTTGCATCAGAAGACCGGAGCGACCAGATCCATTTACGGATCAAGGAAACGAGCTCCAGCGCACAACCAAAACCGAACACTACAACCGTCAGAACGCCACGACACATCCAAATACAGGGGTGCCGCACACCCCCTATGTTTAACTGATGAGGTGCTGGACCACAAATTTCCAGAAGGATTCAAACCAGTGAACATAGAGGCGTACAACGGAACCACATACCCTGGGGTCTGGATTGAGGAATTTATCCTCCATATCCATATGGCTCGCGGAGACGATCTTCACGCCATCAAGTACTTGCCCCTCAAGCTGAAAGGACCAGCTCGACACTGGCTGAAAAGCCTCACCGAAAACTCAATTGGGAGTTGGGAGGAGCTTGAGGATGCTTTTCGGGCTAATTATCAAGGGACCTATGTCCGACCTCCAGATGCAGACGATTTAAGTCATATAATTCAATATCCCGGAGAGTCAGCCCAAAAGCTTTGGAACAGATTTCTCACTAAGAAGAACCAAATCGTCGACTACCCGAACGCCGAAGCCTTAGCAGCTTTCAAACACAGCGTCCGAGACGAATGGCTCGCCAGACACCTCGCCCAAGAAAAACCGAGAACAATCGCAGCCCTGACAAGCCTCATGACCCGCTTTTGCGCAGGCGAAGATAGCTGGCTAGCCCGTAGTAGCACCAGCGACCCAGGCACATCCGAAGTCAGGGATGGCAATGGAAAACCACGACGCAGTAAAAACAAGCGTCGAAATAAAGAAGACAACCCAGATAACACGGCGGTAAACGCCGAATTCAGGGGCTTTCGACCGGGTCAGCAGAAAAAGCCTTTCAAAGGCAGCAGAGATGGACCGTCCAGCCTAAACAAGATTCTAGACAAACTATGTCAGATTCATGGCACCCCCGATAAACCTGCAAATCACACCCACAGAGAATGCTAGGTCTTCAAGCAGGCCGGTAAGCTAAACGCCGAACACAAGGGGAGGGAGACACCAAGTGAAGACGAGGACGAGCCTCACCAGCAAAGCACTGGGGGACAGAAAAAATCCCCACCAGAGGTCAAAACAGTGAACATGATCCACGTGACAAAGAGGAGAAGCAAACATGCATTCTGAGACACACGCGCCGTAGAGCCCGTCACCCCTAAGTTCAACCCCTGGTTGGCCTACCTGATCACTTTTGATCGCAGGGGTCACCTGACAAGCATCCGGCACCAAGGATTGGCTGCCTTGATGTTAGACCCAATAATAAACGAATACCATCTCACACGAGTCCTTATGGACGGCGGCAGTAGTCTTAATCTGATATATCAAGACATAGTCCACGAAATGGGGATATACCCGACAAAAATCAGCCACAGTAATACTACCTTCAAGGGAGTAATACTGTCACACCCTGATTTTCATGCCACTACACTTAAGCTTCAATCATGCTAAAATGTGGTTTGACAAAAACTTTTGAGTGTTTTGTCTTTGCTTTGATTGAATGTTTGACTGCTGTTTGCAAGTGCTCTAAAAATCAAATAAAATCCTCCAACTCCTATACTTCATATCCTTGCTCCAAACTCTTGAACCAATGATCTTGCCATGTGTATAGGACATAAAAATAATTTCTTACAAAAATAATTTGGCCAAATAGTATTTTCAAAAATTACTTTTCCAAAACCCCCTGAATTAAGGTTTGTACTGCAAGTACTTAATTCAGGGCAGTACAAATCCTTCACAAAATATTTTTGACTCCTATTAGATATAGGATACCCAGAAACCACAAAAATATAATTTTAAAAGTTATTTTCCTATTTTATTTAAAGGCTTTTTCTTAAGGCCAGAAATGGTCTTTAATAGGTTAAAATTATTTTAAATATTTAAAAATATTTGATAAAAATTAGGGAGACTCAATGGACATATATTTTCCATATATATGAGTTTCAACATATGGTCATGATGAAAATATTGGAGAAAACCTCCCAAAACCATTTCTGCCCATTTCAAGGATTTGAAATATTTCTACAGGAAATATTTTCATAAAAATACAAGAAAATTCTAGCATGTCACATATGGCATATTTGATTATCTAGCAAAGGCTCATGCCTTGAAGATCAAGAAAACATCATCAAACCCCCTCAAAACCCTTTCTGTCCAGAACCAAATTTGAACAACTCTACATTGCCAAGTGTGTCCTTTTGATCTGAATTTTTGTGGACATGTTCAAATCCTGAAATGATGACACTACACCAAGTGGTGCATCAAGGAGAATAGAATTGCATGACTAAATCTTGGTAAAGCCATTTCCACTGATATCTAGGGTTTACCAAAGTTACATTGGCTACTTTGCCCAAATGATCTCAAACTTGGTGGAACACCCCACTTCTATGTGCCATTCCATCCTGTTAATTATCATGGCAAGTGGAATTAATTTTCTTGCCCAAACCAACAACAAACACCTTCTGCCATTTTTCCAAAATCATCATTTTGACCTCTTCCACTAATCTCCATGAGCCTAAGTTTTTACCACAACTGCCCCAGGTCACCTCCTACCTCTAGTAGGTCCCCCTCTTCCAAAGCTCCATGATTGATGGGGCAAAACCCCATTTTCCCCCTCTGGACAACCACTGTTCACCTCTCTCTCAACCTCTCTCCTCTCCTAGAGGCTCTTGAGAGCATCCAATGCTTCCTCCCCTTTCTTTACTACTCCCTAGCACTACTGGACATTAGTGGCCGCGCCCACAAGGCATATAAAATGCCATGGCATGCCATTTGCACGCTCTGGAGCGTGCTACAGTGCGCTCTAGCACTGTAGCCGCCCCCTGCCAACCACCTCCGGCCACCTCGGGCCTCCCCAGCACGCCCGATGATGCGCCTCGGCGTCCACAGCACGGCCGTTGGTTGGCCCCCCTTCTCCTTCTCCCTCCTCTTGCCCCAGCTCGCACGCGCGCCGGCCGCCCGAGTGCACAAGTGAGCAAGCTCACACGCGCGGTGCCCCTGGCCCCCCTGCTCTCTCTCTCTTCTCTCCCCTAGATCTGGACCAAATCCAGGAACACCCAAGACACACCGCGACGAGCTCCCGTGACCCGTGGCGACGACAACGAGCTCGCCGGCGCACGAGTCCTCGATGGACCTTCGCCCGCCTATTTAAAGGCCACCCCCGAGCACTATCTTGTCTCCAAATGCCCACTCTCCCTCCCCTGGACCCCCCGGACCGCGCCATTCTTCCTCCCGTGCCCCCCATCCACCTCCAAGGCCGAAGCCGAGCCGCCGTCCATCGCCAAAATTCGCGTCGTCCCGACTCCCTCCTCTCCCTATAACCGCATCACAGGACCCCCAGAACCTGAGGAGCTCGACCGCACCCTTCTTTCTCCTCCGGCGAGCCTCTAGGCCATGGCCACTCTCGCCCGACGCCACCGTCCGCTGCGGGCGAAGCCCTGCTCCCATCCGGTGACGCAGGCACCCGTGGTGGGTTCTCCCTGGTTCGTCTCTCTCCGCTGAGCACGCCGGTGGGCGGATCATCGCCGAAGACGCCCTGTAGCGCCGGCGACCGGCGTCGAACGCCTCCTTTGTCGCCCTTCGCGCCAGCGTGGGAGGTTGAGGACGAACCTGCAGGCGGGGCCCGCTCATCAGTGGCCCAACCACCGGGCCACGCTGGTAAGTGGAGGCGGGTTCGACGTCTCCCGCGTCCCCGCAGCGAAGGCGCACTCCTCGTGGGCGCCTTCGACGTCACCCTATCGCCCGCGTGGCTGAGTTGCTGGGCCGGCCCAGTGGCACCCTGCCGTTAAGCCTCGCCCAGTGCACGTTGTTGCTGCCCAAATCCAGCCCGTTTGGGTAAAAACCTTTTCCCTTTTCTTTTCTGTACAATTTGTAAAATCCATAAATAGTTCAAATTAACTCCAAATTTGATGATTCAAATTTCTAGTAGCTCATAAATTCATGATCTATCACATGGTGCTGTTTGCACATTTTTCCAAGAAACTTTTCTTCACACATATTTCGTAAAACCCTATTTTCCTATTTCTGTGATGAACTTTAGAAAATCACAGAGAGCTCAAAATTGATCCAAATGCCATGGTTCAAATTCCTAGATGCTTCTAAGTTCATAACTTAGTTTATGAACATTTTTATTAATACTTTCTGTACCACACAAAATAATGAGCCATTTCTTCATATTTGTCAACTTTGTAAATTCATAGGAAAATCATTTGAACTCCAAATCCAGTGAAACCAACTCCTAGATGCTTCTAAAATCATGGTTTGTTAAATGGGTGCCTTTGCTCATTTTTCAAAAATATGCTTCTCTACACTTCTTGCAAATCCATAAACCCCTTGAATCCATCATATCAAAATGTTTAGAAATATCCATTGACCAAATTCCAATGAAACCACTCTAGTTAATTTTCATATAACCAGGGATGTCCTAGAAAAGTCAAATCAATATTTTTAGAGCACTTTTATTTTCTGCCTTGTTGTGTTGCTTCTTATGGTTGCTTTCGACGATAGTTGACGAAGTAGACGAAATGCTTGGAGTTGGACCAAGAGATATTTGAAGACCTCGAAGACTTTGTTAAAACAGGCAAGCAGCCCTTTGACCATGTCTATGAAACCCTTTTTATGCATGACATATAGCACCATATTGTTGTTGCAACGAAATCATGATGAGGTGGAACCACTTTGATGGTTTGCCTCCGTTACTTCCTCGTTGATACTTGCATTGCGCATGACCCTACCTCCTTATGAGGGTTATGCCAGTGGGAGTAGATAGGATGCTAAAGTAGTCGCTACGCAAAAAGGGACGGGAATATGCATGGTGATGGAGACAAAGTATTTTCAAAAGACTTTTCGAAAACCCCATCGGGTGACACTTATGCCCGGGGGAGATGATGAGTTGGGTAGCCACTTGATGACGAAGTGGTGCACTGAGGCAAGTGTGTGTTGTTTTCAAAACAGATTGGTTTAAGTTGCGACCGTTATTCCAACCTTACATGCGCAACCACTCTACCCTTATATGGGAAAGGGCATTATTGATTACCTAGGATGATACTAGCTTGGAGCCTGCATTACTAGTGACGGGGGAGAGTTGGTGCTCTCTCTCGGGACGGGGTCGTGCCAGGTAGGGCGGCCATGACTGTTTTTACAGGGCACCGGATACACCGTTGTGTCCCCTCTCGGATGTTACGATCTCGAGTGAGTCTCATATGATGTACATCGTGAGGATATGGAACAACGAGTGGACTCTTTGTTAGTGTCGTCTAGGTAAAGATAGTGATCGGGTGCTTACCCCGGGTACTTGAGGTACCGCGGGTCGTGGATGACACGGAAGTTCCCCGGATCTTGTGGGTAAAGTGTGCAACCTCTGCAGAGTGTAAAACTATTCGAATAGCCGTGTCCATGGTCAAGGATAGTTGGGTAACCGCTCTTGGGCTATGTCCACATGTTTACAAACCAGTGTGTGTGTTTGGATAAGTGGGAAGAACTACTTGGGTCAAGTCAAAGGACTTGACATGATTGAGTTGGGTTGATGCCCACTCTATTTATGTTGATATCTGCAACCTGTCCTCATGGTTAATTGAATTCTCCTGATGCATGTCTTATACGTTGTTGAACATGTCATTGCACTCAAAACTAGCTTTCTGCAAAAATCTGCCTATATCATGCATTGTTGTATCTTGAACCAAAACATGGGTTGCTTGAGAGTACATTCAAAGTACTCATTGGCTTGCCACTAGTTATTTCATTGGCCAGGCATGAAAGAACAGGATATAATGAAGAGTACCTTGGTGACGAATATGCGAGCTAGGACGCTTCCCAGTCAGAATGCCTGTAGGGTTAAGGCAGATGGCATGGGTCCAAGTTGTTATTGAAGATTTCCGCTGCGATGATACACTCAAGACTTGACCATAATGGTCCTACTTGTGTAAAATGGTATGTATGGATGTAAGACTCTTGTTATTCAGCTTCTGTTTGTTCAGTGAGCATTAATCTCTGGGATCACTCTACACGTGCATTCGGTGATCTCGACTTATGAGTCGGGGTCCCCACAAATACGAGGCCCAGAGGCCCGCTGCACGGGCTCTCTAATACTAGAGGTTGTATTCGGTTCTCCCGACAACTTCCGAAGCAAAAAGTGAACCTTCGACATCGCTCCATTCCGAAGTGGCTATCAAGCACTACTCGGAAGGGCAGCTTTTGCTCGTTTTAATGCAGTACCGCATTACGCTTCTCTCAAGCTTAAGATGCCCGGTCCACGTGGCATCATCACAATTAGCGGAAATATTGAATGTTCCTTACGCGCAGAAGAATGTGTGACGGCTTTAACAGCCGAACACTAAACGACCCCTCCAACCAGAATAAATGGTCGGTCGTCAAGACCGCGGACTCAGCTAGACGAGTTCGGCACATTACTAGCTATAACAGATTAGATAAACCCGAGATTGGTTTGACGGTTATACCCCCATATACGGTACCAGGGGCTTCCCGCGTGTAAACAGGGCTAGTTCGGCTCAACTTTACTTATCTTGAATTTTCATGGTTTATCGAGAATAACCAATTTTTCGCAGGACAACTTTCACCTAAGTTCTTCTCTTTTACAGACGACAATCGTGCTACACCCTTCCAGGATACGGTACAACGGAGACACAGGCGCAGACGTGCATCAGGGACTCGCCCAAAGGTTTCCTTTTAGATTAAGACCCTGTGTAAACCTTTTTTACTGTCTCTTGTTGTTCACATCCTTCGGATACTCAGTATAACCGAGAAGGATGCTGACGTTATTGGCATTTCGCCACGTCAGAACATTGCACGTACCTGGACACTCGGGGTTCATTATCAAGGGCATTGCTCAGCCCGGCATATGTTATAAAGACCGAATACCTTAGGGAGTGTTCGGCGTCGCAAGTTTGGCCTTATATGCATCAACTCCGAATCATGTCTTTGGTCAAATGTTGGGTTTTCCCGGCTCTCGTGTTTTGCTGCCTTACGTTCCGCCCTATCGGCAAAGGTGGCACCGGGAGAACTACTGCGATTGTGCCCTGGTTCATCCGGATGAGCACCTCAGTAGAGAAAGCCGAAAACTGGCTGTCATGATAAAGCGCAAGACGGGTCAACCACTCGATGACTTAGCGGAATCTTCGGGATTCCTCCGCATTAACGAAGGGCCGTTTCCCGGTCATGTATGTACGCGCCCCGTATTCGGACGAGCTCGGAGGTACCAGGGGCTATATAGTAGTCCCACTGTCAAACTCCTATGGCTAAGTGAAAGTGTTAAAGCAATATAGTCCGATTGCCTCGTTCGCTGCGCTATCACCTCCTTAATGGACCAAGACATTGGATCAAGTGTGAATACGCGTTTTTTGCGAACACCCCCGCATTATATGCGTGGGGGCTGAAGCCGACGACTGCAAACTTTCAGGTTATATACATATATACATAAACGGCCGCACAGGAGGCATCATAATACTTTCAGGCAAAAGTATAAACACAGCCTTTATAATTTAATAAACATTGTTCTTACAATGGGAATACATGTCACTAGAACATAATATTTTTCGAGCACTGAGCCTCTATTAAACGAGCGCCTTCAAGGACTTCTTCAAAGTAGTGCTCGGCCGATACTCGGCCCACGGCCGAACTCTGGGTCGCAATAGCGGCGGCCTCCATCTCTGCCCAGTATGTCTTGACATGGGCAAGAGCCATCCGCGCACCCTCTATGCACATCAACCTCTTCATAGCGTCGATGCGCGGCACAGCACCAAGGAACTATTGCACTAAACTAAAATAACTATTTGGCCTTGGCCCTTCCGGCCACAGGTGATCCACAACAGACCTCATGGCAAGCCCGGACAACCTATGGAGCTCGTCCCACTCGGCCATTCGCTTATTCAACAGCAGCGGACGCACTGGAACATTGAACTGTGACTAGAACAGCTTTTCCACTTCACGATCTTTTTGATCTTTAAAAAACTCGGCCGCATCAGCAGCACTTGCTGCCAAATTCATGTATGCGTTTGCAGAACTCCATAGTTGATCAAGAGGGGCATACTTAGGATCTCCGAACTTCGTCCACAACAAAAAGGGCTTCCCAGCCGCGATATCCCCGTCTTGACGCAGCTCCTCCTTCGTCGCTCTGATTTTAGAGCGGGCGTCCTTGGCCGCTACCATGGCCTTCTCCAGGTCCGTCATCTTCGTTTGATTTTCCTTTTCAAGAAGCTCGTAACGGTCGGCGGCATCCTTCAACTCAACATCCATCTTGGCTATTTTATCCTTGCTTTGGCAATGTGCAGCATGTTCGGCTCTCAGCTCTTCGGCCGCCTTTAGAACGGCCGCATCACTCTTCCTGGCTTGTTCCTTGACTCAGGCAAGTTCCGCCCGAAGGGTCTCTACGGCGGCAGCCTCATATGCAGTCACAACATATTAAAGATACTAGCATCATACTCCTCTTAATATGTGTTGATCACCGGAGAAAATGCATACCCTGTGCCTCGTCAAGCCGCTTGTTTAGAAGCACGATGTCGGCATCTGCCGCATCAAGTTGCCGCTTCAGCTTGGCAAACTCACCAGTCCGGCTAGCCACCGGACCTCCAGCCACCCGCACATGAAGGCAGCCTGATTATTACCTAGGACTATGATCCTCTGTTTTCTACCATTCTCGACAGCAACCAGAGTCTCAGGGGCTACTATCTGCATAGGGCACACCTAATGTGTGCGGTACCGTAAAAAACATACACTATTTCACGTACCTCAAAGCCTTTCAGCAGACTCATAAAAGCTTCATGCAACCCGCTTTCGGCGGATGAAATCCTCTCAACCACCGTGCCCATTAGAACACGATGCGTTTTCGAGACAGCCGCTTGCTCCAGAAGATTCATCAGTGCGTCCGATCGCACCCCGGACGGTTCCGGACTCTTTCTGTAGCTCTCCTTAGGAGCCAAATACTCCGGACTTCGGGGGGCCAAAGGGTTACCCCTTGGCCTTGGCGGACCAGGAGAAATCCTCCGTGATGACACCTTAGGGTCGCCCACTTCATGAGGCGGGGAGGCACGGGGAGGTGTTTCGCTCTCCATCATCTCCAGAAGAAGATCCCCCGAAGACGAACTCTGCCGAGAAGGGCTATGATCCAAACTACAAGATGCACGCTTCGGTTATCGTTCTCGGAAACGAGGCAGGATATATTTACTATAAAGTACTTTCGTTTACTTATAGCTTGGTAGAGGGCTGGTCCCCTTGCAGGTACTGGGCGGTAAGAATGCCCTCTGGGGTAGGACCCTCCGACAAAGGATTCTTCCCTCGCTTGGGGACCATTACTTCCAAGTCTTCAGAGGCGGTCCTCTTCCTTCCCTGGGGAGAGGGAATTTTAGATTCTCCCCCCCGGTTATCCTCCTTCGAGGAGGCACTGTTTCCCCCGGTTTGGATGAATAGTAAGTGAGGCTCGCTCTCGGCCTCTTCGTTCCTCCCTTTAATTTCCCCCGATGGCGCTTGATAAGGCGCAAGCTCAAGCATCCTGGCTAGTACAGGATCCGGTGAGCCCTCAGGAAGGGGGAGGGGCGGACACCTGATCATCTTCGCCTTTTTTATCTAGTCCTGGTCAAAAGGTGATTTTTTAGAATGATGTTGTGATAGATTAAAAGACAACACGTTCGGCCACGGAATTACTTACTTGAGCTTCTGGACGATTGCAGTTCAGACCCGCATCCTCGGAGGTGTCCGGAAACTCTATTCGTGATCCGAAGAACGATCTGTACATCTCTTCGAGCGTCATGCTAGAGAAGTGCTGAATAGTTCGCGGTCCTTCCGGGTTGAACTCCCACATATGGAGAGGTCGACGTTTGCAAGGCAGGGCTCGACGAACTAGCATAACTTGCATTACCTTAACAAGGCTGACATCTCTCTCGTAGAGATCTTGGATGCGACTCTGCAATGTTGGCACATCATTTACTGGCCCCCAGTCTAGCCCCTTGTTGACCCATGACGCCAGTTGTGGCGGGGGGGGGCCCAAGCGGAAGGCAGGGGCGGCTACCCATTTGGTACCCCGGGGAGTTGTGATATAAAACCACTCCCGTTGCCATAAACTGGACACCTCCGGGAAGGAACCCTTTGGCCATGGAACATCGGCGCCTTTGCTTGTTACGGCACCTCCACACTCTGCATGTCGCCCCTCAATCATCTTCGGCTTCACATTAAAGGTCTTGAGCCATAGGCCGAAGTGTGGGGTAATGCAGAGGAAGGCTTCACACACGATGATGAATGACGAGATGTGAAGGATGGAATCCGGAGCTAGATCATGGAAATCGAGCCCGTAGTAGAACATGAGCCCTCTGACAAAGGGATCTAGAGTGAAACCTAGCCCTCGGAGGAAGTGGGAGACGAATACGACAATCTCGCCAGGTTTGGGAGTGGGAATGACCTGCCCTCGAGCAGGCAGCCTGTGCGAGATTTCGCCGGTCAAATACCTAGCCTCTCTTAGCTTCTTGATGACCTCCTCTGTGACGGAGGAGGGCACCCACCGACCTTGAAGGTTGGATCCGGACATGATTGTAGGTCCGAAGCGCCTAGCCTGAGACTTGGGTGTTGGAACTCGAGGTGGGGGAGAATTCGATTGAGCGCGAGAGGAAGGAGACAGGCCTAGGCCTCTTTATAAAGGGGATGAATATCAAGCATCCTCCGCATGGCTGTTTGGGACTTGCCTAAATCGAGGAGTCATACCAACGGGCACGATTGGGTTACCTATACCCGTATTGATGAGAATCCCGTGAAAAAAGGGACACGATCTCTGCTTCGACAGGACGCGCCAATAAAAACCGCCTCGCAACACGTGTAGTGGCATGCTCGGAAAAACGGTTCGTCATGACCAGACCACAGCAATACATCACATTATGAAAAGCGGTCGGCGAATTGGATTTGTGGAAATATTATTCTCTCTACGGTGGTATGTGGAATTTGTTTTGCAGAGCCGGACACTATCCTTGTGTTCAAAATCTTCTATGGAGTATTCGGAGGAGGAACCCGCCTTGCAATGCCGAAGACAATCTACGCGCCGGACTCATCATCATTGAAGCCTGGTTCAGGGGCTACTGAGGGAGCCCTGGATTAGGGGGTCCTCGGACAACCGGACTATATCCTTTGTCCGGACTGTTGGACTATGAAGATACAAGATTGAAGGCTTCGTCCCGTGTCCGGATGGGACTCTCCTTGGCGTGGAAGGCAAGCTTGGCAATACGGATATGTAGATCTCCTCCCTTGTAACCGACTCTGTGTAACCCTAGCCCCCTCCGATGTCTATATAAACTGGAGGGTTTAGTCCGTAGGACAACAACAATCATACCATAGGCTAGCTTCTAGGGTTTAGCCTCTACGATCTCGTGGTAGATCAACTCTTGTAATACTCATATCCGCAAGATCAATCAAGCAGGAAGTAGGGTATTACCTCCATCTAGAGGGCCCGAACCTGGGTAAACATCGTGTCCCCCGCCTCCTGTTACCATCCGCCTTAGACGCACAGTTCGGGACCCCCTACCCGAGATCTCCCGGTTTTGACACCGACAATCCACTCCTGGATTACTTTGGTACGTCCCTGCTATACTAATAGCAAGGCACACATCAGGTCTGGTACACAGCATTGCATACATGATAGAGCCTATGGCTGAAGCATAGGGAACACTTTTCATTTTCTCTCTATCTTCTGCAGTGGTCGGGCATTGAGTCTGACTCAACTTCATACCTTGTAACACAGGCAAGAACCCTTTCTTTGCTTGATCCATTTTGAACTTTTTCAAAACTTTGTCAAGGTATGTGCTTCACGAAAGTCCAATTAAGCGTCTTGATCTATCTCTATAGATCTTGATGCCCAATATGTAAGCAGCTTCACCGAGGTCTTTCGTTGAAAAACTCTTATTCAAGTATCCTTTTATGCTATCCATAAATTCTATATCATTTCCGATCAATAATATGTCATCCACATATAATATTAGAAATGCTACAAAGCTCCCACTCACTTTCTTATAAATATAGGCTTCTCCAAAAGTCTGTATAAAACCATATGCTTTGATCACACTATCAAAACTTTTATTCCAACTCCGAGAGGCTTGCACCAGTCCATAAATGGATCGCTGGAGCCTGCACACTTTGGTAGCTCCCTTCGGATCGACAAAACCTTCTGGTTGCATCATATACTACTCTTCTTCCAGAAATCCATTTAGGAATGCAGTTTTGACATCCATTTGCCAAATTTCATAATCATAAAATGCGGCAATTGCTAACATGATTCGGACAGACTTAAGCATCGCTACGGGTGAGAAAGTCTCATCATAGTCAACCCCTTGAACTTGTCAAAAACCTTTCGCAACAAGTCGAGCTTTGTAGATAGTAATATTACCGTCAGCGTCAGTCTTCTTCTTGAAGATCCATTTATTCTCTATGGCTTGCCGATCATCGGGCAAGTCAACCAAAGTCCACACTTTGTTCTCATACATGGATCCCATCTCAGATTTCATGGCCTCAAGCCATTTTGCGGAATCTGGGCTCACCATCGCTTCTTCATAGTTCGTAGGTTCGCCTTGGTCAAGTAACATGACCTCCAGAATAGGATTACCATACCACTCTGGTGCGGATCTTACTCTGGTTGACCTACGAGGTTTGGTAGTAACTTGATCTGAAGTTTCATGATCAACATCATTAGCTTCCTCGCTAATTGGTGTAGGTGTCGTAGGAACCGGTTTCTGTGATGAACTACTTTCCAATAAGGGAGCAGGTACAGTTACCTCATCAAGTTCTAGTTTCCTCCCACTCACTTCTTTCGAGAGAAACTCCTTCTCTAGAAAGGATCCATTTTTAGCAACAAATGTCTTGTCTTCGGATCTGTGATAGAAGGTGTACCCAATAGTTTCCTTTGGGTATCCTATGTAGACACATTTCTCTGATTCGAGCTTATCAGGTTGAAGCTTTTTCACATAAGCATCGCAGCCCCAAACTTTAAGAAACGACAACTTTGGTTTCTTGCCAAACCACAATTCATAAGGTGTCGTCTCAACAGATTTCGATGGTGCCCTATTTAACGTGAATGCAGCCATCTCTAAAGCATAACCCCAAAACAATAACGGTAAATCAGTAAGAGACATCATAGATCGCACCATATCTAGTAAAGTACGATTACAATGTTCGGACACACCATTACGCTGTGGTGTTCCGGGTGGCGTGAGTCGCAAAACTATTCCGCGTTGCTTCAAATGTAGACCAAACTCGTAACTCAAATATTCTCCTCCACGATCAGATCATAGAAACTTTATTTTCTTGTTACGATGATTTTCCACTTCACTCTGAAATTCTTTGAACTTTTCAAATGTTTCAGACTTATGTTTCATTAAGTAGATATACCCATATCTGCTCAAATCGTCTGTGAAGGTGAGAAAATAACGATACCCGCCGCGAGCCTCAATATTCATCGGACCACATACATCAGTATGTATGATTTCCAATAAATCTGTTGCTCGCTCCATTGTTCCGGAGAACGACGTTTTAGTCATCTTGCCCATGAGGCATGGTTCGCAAGTACCAAGTGGTTCATAATCAAGTGATTCCAGAAGTCCATTAGTATGGAGTTTCTTCAAGCGCTTTACACCAATATGACCCAAACGGCAGTGCGACAAATAAGTTGCACTATCATTATCAACTCTGCATCTTTTGGCTTCAACATTATGAATATGTGTATCACTACTATCGAGATTCAACACAAATAGACCACTCTTCAAGGGTGCATGACCATAAAAGATATTACTCATATAAATAGAACAACCATTATTCTTAGATTTAAGTCAATAACCGTCTCGCATCAAACAAGATCCAGATATAATGTTCATGCTTAATGCTGGCACCAAATAACAATTATTCAGGTCTAAAACTAATCCTGAAGGTAGATGTAGAGGTAGCGTGCCGACGACGATCACATCGACTTTGGAACCATTTCCCACGCGCATCGTCACCTCGTCCTTAGCCAGTCTTCGCTTAATCCGTAGTCCCTGTTTCGAGTTGCAAATATTAGCAACAGAACTAGTATCAAATACCCAGGTGCTACTGCGAGCTCTAGTAAGGTACAAATCAATAACATGTATATTACATATACCTTTGTTCACTTTGCCATCCTTCTTATCCGTCAAATACTTGGGGCAGTTCCGCTTCGAGTGACCAGTCTGTTTGAAGTAGAAGCACTCAGTCTCAGGCTTAGGTCCAGACTTAGGTTTCTTCTCTTGAGTAGCAACTTGTTTGGCGTTCTTCTTGAAGTTCCCCTTCTTCTTCCCTTTACCCTTTTTCTTGAAACTGGTGGTCTTGTTGACCATCAACACTTGATGCTCCTTTTTGATTTCTACCTCCGCAACCTTTAGCATTGCGAAGAGCTCGGGAATTGTCTTATCCGTCCCTTGTATATTGTAGTTCATCACGAAGCTCTTGTAGCTTGGTGGCAGTGATTTAAGAATTCTGACAATGACACTATCATCCGGAAGATTAACTCCCAGTTGAATCAAGTGATTGTTATACCCAGACATTTTGAGTATATGTTCACTGACAGAACTATTCTCCTCCATCTTGAAGCTGTAGAACTTATTGGAGACTTCATATCTCTCAATTCGGGCATTTGCTTGAAATATTAACTTCAACTCCTTGAACATCTCATATGCTCCATGATGTTAAAAACGTCGTTGAAGTCCCGGTTCTAAGCCGTAAAGCATGGCACACTGAACTATCGAGTAGTCATCAGCTTTGCTCTGCCAGGCGTTCTTAACGTCGTTAGTTGCATCTGCAGCAGGCCTGGCACCCAGCGGTGCTTCCAGGACGTAATTCTTTTGTGCAGCAATGAGGATAATCCTCAAGTTACGGACCCAGTCCGTGTAATTGCTACCATCATCTTTCAACTTTGCTTTCTCAAGGAACGCATTAAAATTCAACGGAACAACAGCACGGGCCATCTATCTACAACAACATAGACAAGCAAAATACTATCAGGTACTAAGTTCATGATAAATTTAAGTTCAATTAATCATATTACTTAAGAACTCCCACTTAGATAGATATCCCTCTAATCATCTAAGTGATCACGTGATCCATATCAACTAAACCATAACCGATCATCACGTGAGATGGAGTAGTTTTCAATGGTGAACATCACTATGTTGATCATATTTACTATATGATTCATGCTCGACCTTTCGGTCTCAATGTTCCGAGGCCAAATCTGCATATGCTAGGCTCGTCAAGTTTTACCCGAGTATTCTGCGTGTGCAAAACTGTCTTACACCCGTTGTAGATGAACATTGAGCTTATCACACCCGATCATCACGTGGTGTCTTGGCACGATGAACTTTGGCAACGGTGCATACTCAGGGAGAACAGTTTTACCTTGAAATTTAGTGAGAGATCATCTTATAATGCTACCGTCAAACAAAGCAGAATAAGATGCATAAAGGATAAACATCACATGCAATCAATATAAGTGATACGATATGGCCATCATCATCTTGTGTCTTTGATCTCCATCTCCAAAGCACCATCATGATCACCATCATCACCGGCGCAACACCTTGATCTCCATCATAGCATCGTTGTCGTCTCGCCAACTATTGCTTCTACGACTATCGCTACCGCTTAGTGATAAAGTAAAGAAATTACAGGGCGATTGCATTGCATACAATAAAGCGACAACCATATGGCTACTGCCAGTTGCCGATAACTCCATTACAAAACATGATCATCTCATACAATAAATATAGCATCATGCCTTGACCATATCACATCACAACATGCCCTGCAAAAACAAGTTAGACGTCCTCTACTTTGTTGTTGCAAGTTTTACGTGGCTGCTATGGGTTGAGCAAAAAACATTCTTACCTACGCATCAAAACCACAACGATATTTCATCAAGTGAGTGATGTTTTAACCTTCACAAGGACCGGGCGTAGCCACACTAGGTTCAACTAAAGTTGGAGAAACTGACACCCGCCAGCCACCTGTGTGCAAAGCACGTCGGTAGAACTAGTCTCGCGTAAGCGTACGCGTAATGTCGGTTCGGGCCGCTTCATCCAACAATACCGCCGAACCAAAGTCTGACATGCTGGTAAGCAGTATGACTTGTATCGCCCACAACTCACTTGTGTTCTACTCGTGCACATAACATCTACGCATAAACCTGGCTCGGATGCCACTGTTAGGGAACGTAGTAATTTCAAAAAAAATCCTACGCACACGCAAGATCATGGTGATGCATAGCAACGAGAGGGGAGAGTGTCGTCTACGTACCCTCATAGACCATAAGCGGAAGCGTTATAACAATGCGGTTGATGTAGTTGTACGTCTTCACGATCGACCGATCCTCAACACCGAACGTACGGGACCTCCGCGTTCATCACACGTTCAGCTCGGTGACGTCCCGTGAACTCACGATCCAGTAGAGCTTCCAGAAAGAGCTTCGTCAGCACAATGACATGGTGACCGTGATGATGATGCTACCGACGCAGGGCTTCGCCTAAGCACCGCTACGATATGACCGAGGTGGATTATGGTGGAGGGGGGCACCACACACGACTAAGAGATCAATGATCAATTGTTGTGTCTTGGGGTGCCCATCTGCCCCCGTAAATAAAGGAGCTAGGGGGAGGCGGCCGGTTAGGAGGAGGGCGTGCCAAGGGGGGAGTCCTACTCTCACTGGGAGTAGGACTCCTCCTTTCCTAGTAGGAGTAGGAGAAGGGGGAAGGAGGAGAGAGAGGGGAAGGAAAGGGGGGCGCCGCCCCCCTCCTTGTCCAATTCAGACTAGAGGGGGAGGGGCGCGCGGCCTGCCCTGGTTGCCCCTCCTCTTCTCCACCAAGGCCCAATAGGCCCATTATACTCCCTGGGGGGTTCCGGTAATCCCCCGGTACTCCGGTATATGTCCGAAACCTCCGAAACACTTCCGGTGTCCGAACATAGTCATCCAATATATCGATCTTTACGTCTCGACCATTTCGAGACTCCTTGTCATGTCCTTGATCATATCCGGGACTCTGAACTACCTTCGGTACATCAAAACACAAAAACTCATAATACCGATTGTCACAGAACTTTAAGCGGGCGGACCCTATGGGTTCGAGAACTATGTAGACATGACCGAGACATGTCTCCGGTCAATAACCAATAGTGGAACCTGGATGCTCATATTGGTTCCTACATATTCTACGAAGATCTTTATCGGTCAAACCGCATAACAACATACGTTGTACCCTTTGTCATCGTATGTTTACTTGCCCGAGATTCGATCGTCGGCATAACAACATAGGTTGTTCCCTCGTGGGCCCTTCGTGGCTCCGCTGACCGACTTCTTTCGCCTATATATATATATATATATATATATATATATATATATATATATATATATATATATATATATATATATATATATATCCATATACCCTAAAAACATCCGAGAGCACAATAGATCGGGAGTTCTGCCACCGCAAGCCTCTTTAGCCACCGAAAACCAATCCAGACTCGTTCCGGCACCCTGCCGGAGGGGGAATCCCTCTCCGGTGGCCATCTTCATCATCCTAATACTCTCCATGAGGAGGAGGGAGTAGTTCACCCTCAGGGCTGAGGGTATGTACCAGTAGCTATGTGTTTGATCTCTCTCTCTCTCTCTCGTGTTCTTGAGGTGGTACGATCTTAATGTATCGCGGGCTTTCCTATTATAGTTGGATCTTATGATGTTTCTCCCCCTCTACTCTCTTGTAATGGATTGAGTTTTCCCTTTGAAGTTATCTTATCGGATTGAGTCTTTAAGGATTTGAGAACACTTGATGTATGTCTTGCATGTGCTTATCTGTGGTGACAATGGGATATCACGTGATCTACTTGATGTATGTTTTGGTGATCAACTTGCGGGTTCAGTGACCTTGTGAACTAATTCATAGGGGTTGGCACACGTTTTCGTCTTGACTCTTCGGTAGAAACTTTGGGACACTCTTAGAAGTTCTTTCTGTTGGTTGAATAGATGAATTTGAGATTGTGTGATGCATATCGTATAATCATACCCGTGGATACTTGAGGTGACATTGGAGTATCTAGGTGACATTAGGGTTTTGGTTGATTTGTATCTTAAGGTGTTATTCTAGTAAGAACTCTATGATAGATCGAACGGAAAGAATAGCTACGTGTTATTTTACGACGGACTCTTGAATAGATCGATCTGAAAGGATAACCTTGAGGTGGTTTCATACCCTACTATAATCTATTTGTTTGTTCTTCGCTATTAGTGACTTTAGAGTGACTCTTTGTTGCATGTTGAGGGATAGTTATATGATCCAATTATGTTATTATTGTTGAGAGAACTTGCACTAGTGAAAGTATGAACCCTAGGCCTTGTTTCAACGCATTACAATACCGTTTGTGCTCACTTTTATCA
Source organism: Aegilops umbellulata (assembly GCA_032464435.1). Taxonomy (NCBI): domain Eukaryota; kingdom Viridiplantae; phylum Streptophyta; class Magnoliopsida; order Poales; family Poaceae; genus Aegilops; species Aegilops umbellulata. Next base: position 267,065,447 of record CP136059.1, on the reverse strand, counting down.
TTAGTTACCTTGCTGTTTTTATATTTTCAGATTACAAAAACCTATATCTACCATCCAGATTACACTTGTATCACCATCTCTTCGCCGAACTAGTGCACCTATACAATTTACCATTGTATTGGGTGTGTTGGGGACACAAGAGACTCTTTGTTATTTGGTTGCTGGGTTGTTTGAGAGAGACCATCTTCATCCTACACCTCCCACGGATTGATAAACCTTAGGTCATCCACTTGAGGGAAATTTGCTACTGTCCTACAAACCTCTGCACTTGGAGGCCCAACAACTCTACAAGAAGAAGGTTGAGTAGTAGACATTAGTCGAACCTTTATGACAACATACGTAGTTCTCTTTGTCCGTCGGTATGTTACTTGCTCAAGATTCAATCCTCAGTATCTCCATACCGTGTTCAATCTCATTACCGGCAAGTCTTTTTACTCGTTCCATAATACATCTGAAAGTGCAACTATCCCTGGGTGGTTTTGGTAATTCCTAACAACATATAGCTCATTGAGCTAATGCTATTTCAAGATAGATATTTCAGGAAAGCTCAATGACTGGCATGGCATGGATTAGAAAGTGGACCCTTCAAAATGCTAAGGACAAAAGATTGGCTCAAGCTCAAAGCACAAGACTCTACATATTCTATTTTAGTGATCCAAGATCACATTGAGTCTATAGGAAAAGCCAATCCTATTAAGAAGGGATGATGTGTTGCTTAATGAGGTGCTTGCTCAAAATGCTTAGTGATATGCTCCAAAACCCTCCACTACTTTCTCATATCCACATATGTCCCACCAAATATCCAACTCGGCCCCACCGATTCTTTCTATCCGGCGCCATCGAGTTCAGTTGACATAGCCATTGCGAGAAACCCTAGTCTTTTTGGTCTCACCGATAGGGATCTCGGTCTCACCGAGATGGGATTGTAATCTTTGTGTTTCCCTTCGTAATGTTTCGGTCAAACCGAGATGAGCGATCGGTCCCACCGAGATTGCAATGCAAACACTCTGTTTCCTTTTCGTAACGTTTTGGTCCAACCGAGATGAGCGAATCGGTCCCACCGAGTTTGCCTGACCAACTCTCTGTTTGACTATTACCAAAATCGGTCCCACCGAGTTTGTGTAATCGTTCTCACCGAGATTACGTTATGCCCTAACCCTAATGATATCGGTCCTACCGAGTTGACATGTCGGTCCCACTGAGAATCCTAGCGTTCACATTTTGAACTAAATCGGTCTGACAGAGTTCTCTGAATCGGTCTCATCGAGTTTGGCGATCTGTGTGTAACGTTAGATTTTGCGTGGAGGCTATATATACCCCTCCACCCACTCTTCATTCATGGAGAGAGCCATCAGAACATGCCTACACTTCCAATACATATTTTCTGAGAGAGAACCAGCTACACTTGTGTTGAGGTCAAGATATTCCATTCCAACCACATAAATCTTGATCTCTAGCCTTCCCCAAGTTGCTTTCCACTCAAATCTTCTTTCTACCAAATCCAATCCTATGAGAGAGATTTGAGTGTTGGGGACACTATCATTTGAAGCACAAGAGCAAGGAGTTCATCATCAACACAACATTTGTTACTTCTGGGAGAGTGGTGTCTCCTAGATTGGCTAGGTGTCACTTGGGAGCCTCCGACAAGATTGTGGAGTTGAACCAAGGAGTTTGTAAGGGCAAGGAGATCGCCTACTTCGTGAAGATCTACCCTAGTGAGGCAAGTCCTTCGTGGGCGACGGCCATGGTGGGATAGACAAGGTTGCTTATTCGTGGACCCTTCGTGGGTGGAGCCCTCCGTGGACTCGCGCCACTGTTACCCATCGTGGGTTGAAGTCTCCATCAACGTGAATGTACGATAGCACCACCTATCGGAACCACGGATAAAAAATCTCCATGTCAACATTGTGTTTGCTCCCTCAAACTACTCCATTTACCTTCATATGCAATTGTTTTACATTCCGCTGCTATACTCTTAGGATTGCATGTGTAGGTTGATTGCTTGACTTGTGCTAAGTTGTTAAAATCTACCAAGAACTAAAATTGGGAAAAGGCTAGATTTTTATTTGGTCAAGTAGTCTAATCACCCCCTCTAGACATACTTTTGATCCTACAAGTGGTATCAGAGCTTTTGTTTCCATTTGCTTTTATTTCCATAGCTTTTGGTGGTCATAGCCTTGGTTTCACAACCTAGGAGAGTATAGCGTCTAGCGAGGGAAATTACCACCGTAGAGGTCCTTACTTTGATGGTACAAATTTTGCTAGTTGGAAGCATAAGATGGAAATGCATATTCTTGGACATAACCTCGCCGTTTGGGCTATTGTGTGTATTGGCTTGCAAGGTGAATTCTTTGATGGGAGAGAACCAAACCGTGAAGCTACCGCGGAAGAGTTGAAGATGCTACAATAAAATGCTCAAGCTTGTGATATTCTCTTTAATGAATTGTGCCCTGAAGAATTCAACAAAATCAGCCGTCTTGAGAATGCAAAGGAAATTTGGGATACTTTGATTGATATGCACGAAGGTACCGACTCCGTCAAGGAATCCAAATTGGATGTGCTTCAAAGTCAACTTGACAAGTTCAAAATGAAGGATGGTGAAGGTGTCGCCGAAATGTACTCTAGGCTTGCTCTCATCACAAATGAAGTTGTCGGCTTGGGAAGTGAAGAGATGACCGACAGATTCATCATCCAGAAGATCCTAAGAGCCTTGGATGGAAAATATGATACCGTGTGCACACTGATCCAAATGATGACCAATTACAAAGATCTCAAGCCAACGGAAGTCATTGGAAGAATTGTTGCTCATGAGATGTCACTCAAGGATAAGGAAGAGCTTCACAACAAGTCTAGTGGTGCTTACAAAGCCTCGTGTGATGCTCCCACATCATCAGGCGAATGCTAACAGGAGACAAGGGACACGATGTTTTTACCCAGGTTCGGGCCCTCTCTATGGAGGTAAAACCCTACTCCTGCTTGATTAATATTGATGATATGGGTAGTACAAGAGTAGATCCACCACGAGATCAGAGAGGCTAAACCCTAGAAGCTAGCCTATGGTATGATTGTTGTTCGTCCTATGGACTAAAACCCTCCGGTTTATATAGACACTGGATAGGGTTAGGGTTACACAAAGTCGGTTACAACGGAAGGAGATCTACATATCCCTATTGCCAAGCTTGCCTTCCACGCCAAGGAAAGTCCCATCCGGACACGGGACGAAGTCTTCAATCTTGTATCTTCATAGTCCAGGAGTCCGGCCAAAGGTTATAGTCCGGCTATCCGAACACCCCCTAATCCAGGACTCCCTCAGTAGCCCCTGAACCAGGCTTCAATGACGACGAGTCCGGCGCGCAAATCGTCTTCGGCATTGCAAGGCGGGTTCCTCCTCCGAATACTTTGTACAAGATTTTGAACACAAGGATAGTGTCCGGCTCTGCAAAATAAGTTCCACAAATTGCCATAGAGAGAATAATATTTACACAAATCTAATCTGCTGACGTATTCTGTAGCATGACATCACACCACGGCCAAGCCTTTATTCGAATTGTTTTGCAGTCCCACCTCAGCGCGTTCTGCGAGGCGGTTTCCTTGGCACGTCTTGTTGAAGCAGAGATCGTGTCCCTTTAATTTGCGGGATTCTCATTAATACAGACGTGGGTAACCCAATCGTGCCCGTTGGTACGTTTCCTCGATCAAAGGCGAGTCCCGAACGGTCACGGGGAGGGCTCTTGGTATTCAACCTCTTATAAAGAGATCAAAGCCTTAATCATTTCTTTTGATCTCAATAGATTTCGCCCTTTGCCTCGAGCTCCAACACCCAAGGTCCTAGATTTCAGGCGCTTCGAGTCTTCGACGATGGCCGGATCTGACCTTCGAGGCCGATGGACACCTTCCTCCGTTACGAAGGAGGAAGTACTAAAGCTGAGAGAAGTCAGGTTCTTGACCGGCGAAATCTCGCACAGGCTGCCCGCTCAAGGGCAGGTTGTTCCTACTCCTGAGCCTGATGAGAGTGTGGTATTCGTGTCTCACTTCCTCCGAGGACTCGGCTTCACGACGGATCCCTTCGTGAGGGGGCTCATGTTTTATTATGGGCTGGAATTTCACGACTTAGCTCCGGAGTCCATTCTCCACATCTCATTGTTTATCGTCGTGTGCGAAGCCTTCCTCCGCATTACTCCTCACTTCGGGTTGTGGCTTAAGACCTTTAAAGTAGAGCCGAAGATGATCGAGGGAACGCACGCGAAGTGCGGAGGCGCTGTTATAAGCAAGAACGCTGACGCTCCATGGCCCGACGGCTCTTTTCAGGAGGAGTTCAGCTTATGGCAACAAGAGTGGTTCTATATCACCGCTCCCAGGGGCACCAAGTGGGTGGCGCCGCCTGTTTTCCGCTCGGGTCCCCCGCCCCGACTAGCGTCATGGGTCAATAAGGGGCTGGACTGGGGGCCGGCAAAAGACGTGCCCCTATTGCAAGGCCGCATCTGAGATCTCCTAGAAAGAGATATCAGTCTGGTCGTGGTGACGCAGGTTATGTTAATTCGCCGAGCCTTGCCTTGCAAACGTCGCCCTCTCCGTCTTTGGGAGTTCAACCCGGATGGACCGCGAGCTCTCCAACACTTTCTTGGCATGATGCCCGTGGAGATGTACAAATTGTTCTTCGGATCACAAGTAATGTGTCCGGATTCTACGGAGGACGCAGGACTAAGCTGCAATCGTCCGGATACTCAAGTAAGTAGCTCTGTTTCCGGAGACACCATCCATTCATTCATCACAACATCACCCTTAAAAGAGTTTTCTTTGAAACAGGAGTGGGTAGCGAAGGCAAAGTTAATCAGGTGTCCGGCCCCCCTTCCCGAGACCTCGTCGAATCCCGTGTTGACCAGGATGCTGGAGATCATGCCTTTGGAAGAGAACAAGGAGGGGTACAAGGTAGCTACCGCCTCCTCGAAGGAGTCTGTTGGGAAAGGAGGAATCAAAAATTCCTCTACCCAGGGGAAGAAGAGGACCGCCTCTGAAGACCCGGAGACCATGGTCTCAAAGCGGGGGAAGAAATCTTCGCCACAGGGTCCTGCACAGGGGGATACCTCGGCCGTACTATGCCCCCAAGGGGATCAGCCCTCCACCGAGCCGTAAGTAGAGAGGGGAGTTTAAAATGAGAAACACCCCTGTTTTATTCCTGAGGAAAATAACCGAATTTTTACCTTGTAGTTTGGATCTCAGCCCTTCTCAGCAGACCTCATCTTCGGGGGATCTTCTTCTGCAGATGATGGAGAGCGGAACACCTCCCCTTGCCGTACCGCCTCACGAGGCGGGCGACGCCGAGGTGTCGTCACGGAGGGTTTCTCCGAATCCGGCAGGCCCAGAAGGCAGTCATATGGCCCCCCAAAGCCCTCCGTATCCGGCCTTTGAAAAAGGCCATCGGTCGAGTCCGGCACCGTCCGGTGCACGGCCGGAGGAGCTGAAGGATCTGTTCGGGTGAGCGTCTATCTCAGAAGAACACCGTACGTTGATGGGTACGGTGATTGAAAGGATTTCATCCGCGGAGAGCGGGTTGCATAAGGCCGTCAGGAGTTTACTGACAGGTTTTGAGGTACGCGAAATGATGTATCTTTTGACAGTTCCGCATATATAAGATGTGTCCTGTGTAGATAGTATCCCCTGAGACTCTGTGCGGTGTCAAAAGTGACGGCGCGCAGAGGATCATAATCCCAGGTATAATATGTCGCCTTTCCTGTGTAGGTGGCGAAGTGTCCGACGGCTAGCCGGACTGATGAATTTGTCGAACTAAAGCGGTAACTCGACGTGGCAGATGCCGACATCGCGCTTGTCAACAAGCGGCTCGATGAGGCACAAGTTATGTAATCTCTCTGGGGGCACCTGGTAAGAGGAGCTTGACGCCAGTATCTTACAGTGTCTGCACTTGATGCAGATGGGGCTGCCGCTGTGGAGGACCTTCAGGCAGAGCTTGCCTGAGCCAAGGAGCAAGCCAGAAAAAGCGATGCGGTTGCCCTAAAGGCGGTTGAGGAGTTGAAAGCCGAACAGGCTGCTCATTGCCAAAGCAAAATGAAATGGCCAAGATGGCCACGAAGTTGAAGACCGCTGCTGACCGCTGCAAGCTTTTTGAGAAAGAAGATCGGGCGGAGCGGACAGACCTGGAAAAGGCCATTACGGCGGCCAAGGATGCTCGTTCTGCGATGAGAGCGATGAAGGAGGAGCTGCGTCAGGCCGGAGATATCGCGGCTGGAAAGCCCTTTATGCTGTGGATGAAGTTCGGGGATCCTAAATATGCTCCGCTGGACCGGATGTGGAGTTCGGCAGACGCATATCTGGATTTAGCGGCGAGTGCCGCTGATGCAGTCGAACACTTCCGAGATCAGGAGGGTCACGAAGTGGAAAAGCTTTTCTGGTCGCAGTTCCACAATCCAGAGTGTCCGCTTTCGTTACCCGATCGTTTGGCCGAAAGGGCCGAGCTGAATAGGTTATCCGGACTCGCCATGAAGTATGTCGTGGATCATCTGTGGCCGAAAAGGCCAAAGCCGAACAGTTATTTTAGCTTGGTGCAGCAGTTCCTTGGTGCGGTGCCGTATATCAACGCGATGAAGAGGTCAGCGTGTGTGGAGGGTGCATGGATGGCCCTTGCCCGTGTCAACACATACTGGGCGGAGATGGAGGCCACCGCTGTTGCAGCCCAAGATTCGGGCGAAAGCCGAATACCTGCCGAGCACTACTTTCAAGAAGTCCTGGAGGGCGCTCGTTTAATAGAGACGCAGTGCTCGAAGGATATTATGTTCGAATAACATGTATTTTTATTGAAAACAATATTTTGCTGAAATGTAGAAGCTTTTTATACTTGTGCTTACAAGAATTATAATGCCTCCTGTGCGGCCGTTTACGTATATGTATATATAACCTGAAAGATTGCAGTCTTTGGCTTCAGCCCCCACGCATATAGTGCGGGGGTGTTCGCAAAAGGCGCATCATCACACTTTGATCCAACGTATTGGTCCATTAAGGAGGTGGTACCGCAGCGAACTAGGCAACCGGACTATAATGCTTTATCACTTTCACTTAGCCATAGGAGTTTGACCGTGGAGCTACTATATAGCCCCTGGTGGCACCGCGCTTGCCGGAATTCGGGGCGCGTGTGTGCCTGGCCGGGAAACGGCCCTTCGTTAATGCGGAGGAATCCCGAAGATTCCGATGGGTCATCAAGTGGTTGACCAGTCTCACGCTATATCACGACAGTCAGTTTTCGGCTTTCTCTACGGAGGTGCTCGCCTGGCTGAACCGGGGCACAATCGCAGTAGTTCTCCTGGTGCTGCCTTAGCCAATAGTGCGGAATGTAAGGCAGCAAAACACAGGAGCCGTGCAAATCCAACATTTGATCAAAGACATGATTCGGAGCTGATGCATATAAGGCCAAACTTGCGACGCCGAACACTCCCTAGGGTATTCGGTCTTTATGAAAAACGGGCTGAGCAGTGCCCTTGATAATAAGCCCCTAGTGTCCAGGTACGTGCAAAATTCTGACGTGGCCACATGCCAAGACGCCAGCCTCCTCCTCGGCTATACTGAGAGTCCAGGGGATGTGTGTCAACAAGAGACAGTAAAAAAGGTTTACGCAGGGTCTTAATCTAAAAAGAATCCTTGGAACGGGTCCCTGCTGCATGTATGCGCCTGTGTCTCAGTTGTGCCGTGTCCTGGATGGGTATAGCATGGTGTTCATCTGAAAAAGAGAGGAACTCAGTTGAAAAAGGTCGTGCAAAATGTACGTTATACTAAATAAACAAAGTATAATTCAACATGGGTAAAAATTGAGCCTTATTGTCTCTTGTGTTACGTGCGCGGAGCCCCTTGTACAAGGGTATGCGGTTATTAAGCCTTTACCAATGGTATGTTTATGCCGGACTCGTCGAGCCGTGTCCGTGGTCTTAACAACCTGTTTAGGTGCTTTGATTGGTGAAGCCGTGTTAATGTGCGACTGTCAAGGCAGCCGCATATTCTTCCGCGCGCGAGGAACACTCGATATTTCCCTTTAGTGAGATGATGCCTCGTGGATCGGGCATCTTGAGCGTAACAGATGCATAATGCGGTATCGCGTTAAAGCGGGCAAAAGCCTCGCGCCCCAGTAGTGCTTGATAGCTACTTGAAAATGGGGCGATGTGGAAGGTTAGCTTTTCGCGGCGGAAGTTATCGGTAGAGCCGAGCATAACTTCTAGCGGGATAGAACCCGTGCAACGCGCATCCGGGCCTGGCGTTACTCCTTGAAAGGAAGTGTTGCTATGGCGAATTTTTGTTGGGTCCAACCCCATTTTGCGGACTGTGTCCTGATATAGTAGGTTTAGACCACTGCCGCCGTCCATCAGGACTTGTGTAAAGTGGAGTCCTTCGATTATTGGATCTAACAATAAGGCAGTCCAACCTCGTTCCGGATACTTCTAGAGTAATCCTTATGGTCGAAGGTGATCGGTTTTAACAACCAGTGGCGGGACTCCTTTGGGGTAGGCCGTATAGGCGCCACTCTATTTTTCCCTTTTGTCACGTGAAGTAAGTTTACTGTTTTGACATCGAGTGGGAAGTTCTTTTGTTTCCCCGTGCTCTGCTTGTGGGGTTCGTCATGGTCCTCACCAGGTGTGTCGAGCCCCTTGTGTTCGGCGTTGAGTTGGCCGGATTGCTTGAAGACCCAACATTCTCTGTGGGTATGGTTTGCAGGCTTCCCGGGGGTGCTGTGGATTTGACAAAACTTATCCAAGATTTTTTCTAGGTTAGATAGCTCATCCCTTTTACTCTTTAGGGGCAGCTTGTTCTGATTCTGCCGAGAGCTTTTGAATCCGGCGTTGACTGCCGTGCTCTTCGAGATGATTTCCTTATTCCGGCGTTGTTCCTTACTGCGTCATGGTTTCCCATTTCCATCCCTGACTTCGCATGTACTTGGGTCGCTGGTGCTACATCTTGCCAACCAGCTGTCCTCTCCCGCGCAAAAGCGGGTCATGAGGCTTGTTAATGCGGCCATTGTTCTTGGCTTTTCTTGGCCGAGGTGTCTGGCGAGCCATTCGTCTCGGACGCTGTGTTTGAAAGCTGCTAAGGCTTCGCGTCCGGACAGTCGACTATCTGGTTCTTTTTAGTAAGAAATATGTTCCAGAGTTTCCGGGCTGACTCTCCGGGCTGTTGAGTTATATGACTCAAATCGTCTGCATCCGGAGGTCGGACATAGGTTCCTTGAAAATTTGCCCGAAAAGCCTCCTCGAGTTCTTCCCAACTTCCAATGGTGTTTTCGGGAAGGCCTTTAAGCCAATGCCGGGCTGGCCCTTTGAGCTTGAGGGGTAAGTATTTTATGGCATGGAGGTCGTCTCCTCTGGCCATGTGTATGTGGAGGATATAATCCTCAATCCAGACTCCAGGGTCTGTTGTTCCGTCGTACGCCTCTATGTTTACGGGCTTAAATCCCACTGGAAATTCATGGTCCAGCACCTCATCGGTGAAACAGAGGGGGTGTGCGACACCCCTGTATTTGGGTGTGCCGTGTTGTTCGGATATTTGTTGCATCGCATTGCTTACTAGAGCTTGCTTTCTTGGCCCGTAGAGAGACCTGGTTAGGCCATCCTTTTGATGCGAATCCTTGGGTGGATCGCATGTTGGTTTGTGTGTGGCGCCATATGTCGTTCTATGTTGGCCATGGGGTCGTCTATCCGATCGGGTGGCTTCCTTATTTTTTGATTTTGGGGGCTCTAGGGCCTCCTCATCAAATTCGGGCAGTAGCTTTCACTTCGGGTAGCTCTTTGTGTGGTGACTATCGCCGTATTTGTCTGCGGTGTTGAATAGTTTGCTCCATCTGATTCGGAGTGCGTCTTCCGCGGTTTTGAGCTTCTGCTTCTGCTTTTTCAGGCTACGCGCCGTGGCGGCGAGCCTTTTGTGGAGGTTTTCCTGTTCTAGGAGTTTGTCCGGCGTGAGGTCATCCGGACTGTTATCTTCGCCGAGGACGGGTTGTGCGGTTTGTTTACCCAAGTTGTCTTGTTCGGACGGTTGCTCGATGGCATTTTCGTCCACCGCCGGTTCGCCCTACTCTGTGGCTGGGTCCGTATGGCTGTTGTCTCTGTCGAGGCGAGGCTTGGAGCGGCGCTTACGTCGCCGCTTTGACTGCTTTTCGAGGGAACGATCCCTCGTGGCGTCCCTTTGATCCTCTTTGTCGCTTCCTTTAGGTGTGTCCACCATATATACATCGTAAGATGAGGTTGTTGTCTAGTGCCCTATAGGCGCTGGTTCCTATTCGTCTCCTACATCGTCGTCCATACTGTCGATGTCTTCGGAGTCAAAGTCCAGCATGTCGGTTAAATCGTCAACAGTGGCTACGAAGTGGGTGGTGGGTGGGCTTCGAATTTCTTCGTCGTCCGCATCCCAATCCTGCCAGTCATAGTCCGGCCAGGACTCTCCTGACAAAGAGAGAGACCTTAGTGAATTCAGAATGTCGCCGAAGGGTGAGTGTTGAAAGATATCTGCGGCGGTGAACTCCATGATCGGCGCCCAATTGGATTTGATAGGCAAGGGCGCGGGGGGTTCAGAGTCCGAAGGGGAGTCCGGCACCTTGGAGTCACGAGCCTCGCAAAGGACAAGGCTGGTGTTCGGCTTGATCGCCGTAGAGATTGCAGCCCCTGAAGCGGGGTCCAGCCACCTGTCCTCAATTGGCGCAGTCGGCTCCGAGCTAAGGGTCAGAGCGGACACGGGTGTGGCCTCCAGGGCACTGTTCGGCGGCAGAGCTAGATCATGTCCATCGTAACAGTGCAGCGCGCCCGACTGCGGCTCGAATCCGTCGAAGATCAAGTCTCCGCGGATGTCAGCCGTGTAGTTCAAGCTTCCAAATCTGACCTGATGGCCAGGGGTGTAGCTTTCAATCTGCTCCAGATGGCCAAGCGAATTGGCCCGCAGTGCAAAGCCGCCGAATACGAATATCTGTCCGGGGAGAAAAGTCTCACCCTGGACTGCATCGCTGTTGATGGTCGGAGGAGCCATCGGGCTTAAAGATGACGACACAGAGGAACTCTCAATGAAAGCACCAATGTCGGTGTATAAACCAGCGGATCTCGGGTAGGGGGTCCCGAACTGTGCGTCTAGGCGGATGGTAACAGGAGACAATGGACACGATGTTTTTACCCAGGTTCGGGCCCTCTCGATGGAGGTAAAACCCTACTCCTGCTTGATTAATATTGATGATATGGGTAGTACAAGAGTAGATCTACCACAAGATCAGAGAGGCTAAACCCTAGAAGCTAGCCTATGGTATGATTGTTGTTCGTCCTATGGACTAAAACCCTCCGGTTTATATAGACACCGGAGAGGGTTAGGGTTACACAGAGTCGGTTACAATGGAAGGAGATCTACATATCCGTATTGCCAAGCTTTCCTTCCACGCCAAGGAAAGTCCCATCCGGACACGGGACGAAGTCTTCAATCTTGTATCTTCATAGTCCAGGAGTCCGGCCAAAGGTTATAGTCCGGCTATCCGAACACCCCCTGAGGGAGTCCTGGATTAGGGGGTGTTCGGATAGCCGGACTATACCTTCAGCCGGACTCCAGGACTATGAAGATACAAGATTGAAGACTTCGTCCCGTGTCCGGAAGGATTTTTTCTTGGCGTGGAAGGCAAGCTAGGCGTGCGGATATTCGAGATCTCCTACCATTCTAACCGACTCTGTGTAACCCTAACCCTATCCGGTGTCTATATAAATCGGAGGGTTGTAGTCCGTAGGACAACCATCATCATACACAATCATACCATAGGCCAGCTTCTAGGGTTTAGCCTCCTTGATCTCGTGGTAGATCCACTCTTGTACTACCCATATCATCAATATTAATCTACCAGGAGTAGGGTTTTACCTCCACCGAGAGGGCCCGAACCTGGGTAAAATAAAGTGTCCCTTGTCTCCTGTTACCATCCGACCTTGACGCATAGTTCGGGACCCCCTACCCGAGATCCGCCGGTTTTGACACCGACATTGGTGCTTTCATCGAGAGTTCCTCTGTGTCGTCGCTTTTAGGCCCGATGGCTCCTTTGATCATCAACAACGATGAGGTCCGGGGTGAGACTTTCCTCCCCGGACAAATCTTCGTCTTCGGCGGTTTCGCTCTGCGGGCCAATTCGCTTGGTCATCTGGAACAGATCGAAAGCTGCGCCCCTGGCCATCAAGTCAGGTTTGGAAGCTTAAACTACACGGCCGATATCCGCGGAGACTTGATCTTTGACGGGTTCGAGCCACAGCCAAGCGCGCCGCACTATTTCAAGGGGCATGATATAGCTCTGCCTCCGAATAGTACCCTGGAGGCCGCACACGCTCCGGCCCTGATCCTTGACTCGGAGCCCGCTGCGTTCTCCGAGGATGAACGGTTGGACGTCACCTCGGGGGCTGCGATCTCAAAGGCGATCGAGCTGAACGCCAGCCCCGTACTCCGCACGGCCCAGAACTCCAAGGAGCCGGACTCTTCTTCGAACTCCGGGCCTTCCGTGCCCCCGCCGATCGAATCTAATTGGGCGCCTGTAATGGAGTTCACCGCCGCGGACATCTTTCAGTGCTCACCTTTCGGTGATATCCTGAATTCTCTCAAGTCTCTCTCTTTATCAGGAGAGCCCAGGCCGGACTATGGTCTGCGAGGTTGGGATTCGGACGACGAAGAAATTCAAAGCCCACCCACCACCCATTTAATAGCCACTGTCGATGATTTAACCGACATACTTGACTTCGGATCCGAAGACTTCGACGGTATGGACGACGAAGACGGAGACGAACTAGGACCAGCACCTATAGGGCACTGGACCTCCACCCCACCTAACGATGTATTCATGGTGGATACCCCTAAAGGAAACGACAACAAGGAAAAAGGGGGCGGAAAAAGGGGTAAACCCTTCGAAAAGCAGTCAAAGCGGCGACGTAGACGCCAAGCCAAGCCCCGCCTCGATCAAGACCCAGCCGTAGAGCAGGATGAGCCGGTAGACGACGAGCATGCCTCAGAGCAGCCGTCCGAACAGGGCAACACGGATGGAGAGGACAGACAGCCCTCCCCCAGCCATAATAGAACTCCAGACGATCTCACGCCGGATAAAACCACGGAGCAGAAGAATCTCCACGAAAGGCTCGTTGCCACAGCACGCAGCCTGAAAAAGCAGAAGCGGAAGCTAAAGACGGCAGAAGATGCACTCAAAACAAGATGGAACAAGGTAATCAAGACCGCAGATAAATATAGCGGCAGCCGCCGCACTAAAAGTTATCCGAAGAGAAAACTACAGCCCGAATTCGACCAGGAGGCCCTAGAGCCCCCACACTTAAAAAATAAAAAAGGCACACAGCCGGATAGACGACCCCACGGCCACCATAAAACGGCAAGCGGCGCCGCACTCAAGGCGGCATGCGACCCAATTAAAGACTCGCATCATGGCCCAGCCAGGTCCATTTACGGGCCAAGGAAGCAAGCTCTCACAAGCAATGCAAAAAAATCCATCATCAGAATCCGGCACACCCAACTACAGGGGCGCCGCACACCCCCTATGTTTCACCGATGAGGTCTTGGAATATGAATTTCCAGAGGGATTCAAACCCGTTAACATAGAGGCATACGATGGAACAACAGACCCTGGAGTCTGGATCGAGGATTACATCCTCCACATACACATGGCTAGAGGAGATGATCTCCACGCCATAAAATATTTACCTCTTAAGCTTAAAGGGCCAGCCCGGCACTGGCTTAAAAGCCTTCCCGAAAACACAATTGGAAGTTGGGAAGAGCTCGAGGATGCTTTCCGAGCAAACTTTCAAGGGACCTATGTCTGCCCCCCGGACGCAGACGATCTCAGTCATATAACTCAGCAGCCCGGAGAATCAGCTCGACAGTTCTCGAATAGATTCCTCACTAAAAAGAATCAGATAATGGATTGTCCGGACGCCGAAGCCCTAGCAGCTTTCAGGCATAATGTCCGAGACGAATGGCTCGCCAGACACCTCGGCCAGGAAAAGCCAAGAACAATGGCCACACTCACAAGCCTCATGACCCGCTTCTGCGCAGGAGAGGACAGCTGGTTGGCATGATGCAGCCCCAGCGACCCAAGTACATCAGAAATCAGGGATGGAAACGAAAAACCGCGGCGAAATAAGGATCGTCGCAGAATCAAAAGAAAAAGTCCGAAGAGCACGGCAGTCAATGCCGGATTCAAAAGCTCACGGCAAAATCAGACAAAACCACCCCTTCAGGATAATAGGGATGATCCGTCCAGCTTGAAATGAATCCTGGACAGAATATGTCAGATACACAGTACTCCTGGGAGGCCTGCCAATCACACCCACAGAGATTGTTGGGTTTTTAAACAATCCGGACAGCTTAACGCCGCACACAAGGGGCTCGATACACCAAGTGAAGAAGAGGACGAACCCCAAAGGCAGAATACCAGGAAACAAAAGAACTTCCCGCAAGAAGTCAAAACAGTGAACTTACTTCACGTAACAAAACGTGTGGCACCCATAAAGGTACGCACAATCAAGCTTTCCCCTCAGGAGTCCCGCCACTGGTCACTAAAGCCAATCATTTTTTATCAGCTAGATTATTCTAGAAATATCAAAAACGCAGGCCGGACTGCCCTGATACTGGATCCAATAATCGATGGATTCCAGTTTACCAATGTCCTTATGGACGGCGGCAGTGGACTAAACCTGATATATCAGGATACAATCCACCGCACGGGCATAAACCCAGCAAGAATCCGCCACAGCAAAACCTCCTTTCAAGGGGTAGCACCAGGCCCGGGCACCCATTGTATGGGTTTTCTCCGGCTTGTAGTCATATTTGGCTCTCCCAATAACTTTCGCCGCGAAAAGCTGACCTTCCATGTAGTCCCATTTTCAAGTCGCTATCAAGCACTAATGGGACGCGAAGCTTTCGCTCGCTTTAACGCAATACCGCATTACGCATCTCTCACGCTTAAGATGCCCGGTCCTTGAGGCATCATCTCTTTAAAAGGAGCGCACTAAAATACGCCTCCTCCAAACGGAAGATTGCGCGGCCGTTTAAACAGCCGCACAATAAAGTGGCCTCGCCAGCCAAAAGACTTTTTTATAAGTCATCAAAGGCCACGGACCCGGACTCAACGAGTTCGGCACAAGTCCATCATTAACGCAGGCTTAGTACGCCATATACCCCCATACCAGGGGCTGTACGCAGAGACAATAAAACTCAACCTTATATATTCTTTACTTTATATTTTGTTCCGCACGACCCATTTTTCAAATTAGTTCTTCTCTTTTACAGATGAACGTCGTGCGGCGCCCGTCCAGGACACGACACAGCAGAGACACAGGCGCAGACGTGCAGTAGGGACCCGTCCTAAAGGATTCTTTTTAGATTAAGACCCTGCGTAAACCTTTTTTACTGTCTCTTGCTGCTATACATCCCCTGATTTTTTCTCTTCCGATATAACCAAGGAGGAGGCTGGCGTTTTGGCATGTGGCCACGCCAGAATTCTTGCTCGTACCTAGACACTAAGGGCTTTTTTTTCTATTGTCTAAGGGTGTTGTTTCACACGCACTCACAAAGAACGAACACCTTAGGGAGTGTTCGGCCTCGCGAGTTTTGGCACTATATGCATCAGCTCCGAATCATGATTTTGGTCATATGTTGGGGTTGCCCGGCTCCTGAGTTCGGCTACCTTACGTTCCGCTCTATCGGCTAAGGTAGCACCAGGAGAACTACTGCGATTGTGCCCCGGTTCGGCCGGGTGAGCACCTCAGTAGGGAAAGCCGAAAACCGACTGTCATGATGTAGCGCGAGACTAGTTGCCACTCGATGACTCATAGGAATTTATCGAATTCCTCCGCTTTGACGAAGGGCCGTTTCCCGGTCAGGCACGTACGCGCTCCGAACTCGGGCAAAGCGCAGTCGCCACTAAAGGGCTACCTAAAGAGTCCCACTGTCAAGCTCCTATGGCTAAGTGAAAGTGTTAAAGCATTATAGTCCGGTTGCCTAGCCCGCTGCGCTATCACCTCCTTTATAGGACCAAGACGTTGGGTTAAGTGTGAAAATGCGTCTTCTGCGCGCACCCCCGCACTATGTGCGTGGGGGCTGAAGCCAACGACTGCAATCTTTCAGAATTTATATATTTAAACGGCCGCACAGGAGGTGTTCCTAATACTTGAAGGCACAAGTCTAAAAATATGCCCCTACAATTTATCAAAATATTGTTTCATGATTACATATGCTATCATAACATAGCATCCTTCGAGCACTGTGTCTCTATTATGCGAGCGCCTTCGAGGACTTCCTCAAAATATTGCTCGGAAGGTATTTGGCTTTTATCCGAATCCAGGGACGCAACAACGGTGGGCTCCATATCTGCCCAGTATGTCTTGACACGGGCAAGAGCCAACCGAGCTCCCTCCGTGCACGCTGACCTCTTCATAGCACCGATACGTGGCACCACGTCGAGAAATTGCTGCACCAAGCTGAAATAACTCTTCGGCTTCGATCTCCCCGGACACAGATAATCCATGACGTACTTCATGGCGAGTCCGGACAACCTATTCAGTTCGGCCCATTGGGCCAGGCGATCGTCCACTGCAAGTGGACGCTCTGGATTGATGAATTGCGACTAGAAGAGCTTCTCCACTTCTTGACCCTTGTTATCTTGAAAGTGTTTGGTCGCATCAGCAGCACTAGCCGCCAAATCCAGATAGGTGTCCTCTACACTCCACGCTCGGTCCAACGGGGCAAACCTCGGGTCGCAAAATTTTCTCCGCAGTAAGAAGGGCTTTCCATCCGCAATTAGTCCGGCTTGACGTAGCTCCTCCTTTGCCGCTCTCATTATAGAGCGGGCGTCCTTGGCGTGAGTAACAGCTTTCTCTAAGCTCGTTTGCCTCGCCCGACCTTCTTCTTCAAGAAGCTTGCAACGGTCAGTAGCACTTTTTAACATTACGGCCATATCAGCCACCTCCTCCTTGCTTCGGCAATGGGCAGCCTGTTCGGCTTTCAGCTCTTCAAGGGCTTTCACGGCATCCGCATCGCTTTTTCTGGCTTGTTCCTTTGCTCGGGCGAGTTCGGCCCTAAGACCTTCCACGGCGGCCGCACCATCTGCGTCAAGCACACACACGGTAAGATATTGACATAAAGCTCCTCTTACTAACAATCGCCTAATGATTTCAATACCTTGAGCACCATCAAGCCGCTTGTTAACAAGCACGATGTCGGCTTCTGCCTCATCCAGTTGTCGCTTTAGTTCGGCATATTCACGAGTCCAGCTCGACTCCGGACAATCAGCCACCTACGTATAAAGGTGCCACTTAAAGGACCTGGGATTAAGATCCTCTGCGCGCCGTACATCTTCACGACGCACAGAGTCTCAGGGGCTACTATCAACATAGGGCGCACTTTATTTATGCGCAATTAATACAAATATACATTATTTAAAACGTACCTCAAGGCCTGCCACTAAACTCTTGATGGCCTCGTGCAGTCCGCTTTCTACGGATGAAATCTTTTCAATCACCGTGCTCATTAACGCACGATGCTCCTCTGAGACAGATGCTCGCCCTAGCAGAATCTTTAGCTCCTCCGACCGAACACAAGATGGTGCCGGACTCGTCCCATGGCCTTCCTCAAAGGCCGGACACGGAGAACCTCGGGGGGCTGCACCATCCACCCCTAGCGGATCCGGAGAAATCCCCCGCGACGACACTTCAGCGTCGCCCGCCTTGCTAGGCGATACAGAAGGAGGAGGCGTTCCGCTCTCCATCATCTCCGGAAGAAGATCCCCCGAAGACAAGTTCTGCTGAGAAGGGCTAAGGTCCGAACTACAAAGTAAAGTTTCGGCTAAAACCTCTCAGATATAAATCAAGGATTCCTCTTAAAAGAATAACTCTTCTTCTACTTACGGCTCGCTGGAGAGCTGTTCCCTTTGAGGGTTTAGTTCGGCCGAGGGGCTCCCTGGCGTCGGGCCCTCTGACAAGGATTCTTTCTCCTGCTTCGAAGCTATGGTTTCCGGGCGGTCAGAGGTGGCCCTTTTCTTTCCCTTAGGAGGAGAATTATCGATTCCCCCCTTTGGAATGGTCTCTTTCGGAGAGGCCACGGTCTCCTTGTCTGCTCCCATATTTCCCTCCAAAGGCACTACCTCTAGCATCCTGACTAGCACAGGATCCAGCCTGGTTTCGGGAAGGGGAGCCGGACACCGGATCAGCTTCGCCTTCGCTATCCACTCCTGCTTAAAAGGAAAAGTGCTGTTAAAAAGAAAGTTAATTATGCGGATAGAAGGTCCGGTCGCAAGGTCACCTACTTGAGTATCCGGGCGATTGCGGCTTAAACCAGCATCCTCGGTCAAATCCGGACTCACTTCTTGTGATCCGAAGAACAGTTTATACATCTCTACAGGCGTCACGCCCATAAAATTCTAGAGAGCTCGTGGTCCCTCCGGATTGAATTCCCACAAGCGAAGGGGGCGACGTTGGCCGGGCAGTGTCCGGCGAATCAGCATGACTTGTGTCACCTTGACCAGGTTGAGGTCTCCCTTCAAGAGATCCTTAATGCGGCCCTGCAGCAGAGGAACGTCTTTGGGCAAGCCCCGACCTAACCCTGTGTTAATCCACGATGCTAACCGTGGTGGGGGACCCGAGCGAAAGGCCGGAGGCGCCACCCATGCGGTGCCCTGAGGAGCGGTGATGTAGAACCACTCCTGTTTCCATAAGCCAAGCTCCTCTTGAAAAGCGCCCTCGGGCCATGGAGCGTCGGCATTTCTTTTTATAGCAGCGCCTCCGCACTCTGCGTGGCGCCCTTCGATTATCTTCGGTTCTACTTTGAAGGTCTTGAGCCACAATCCGAAGTGAGGGGTAACACGGAGGAACGCTTCACACACAACTATGAACGAGGAGATATGGAGGATGGACTCCGGAGCTAAGTCGTGGAATTCCAGCCCATAATAAAACATCAGCCCCCTTACAAAGGGATCCATGGGGAAGCCTAATCCCCGAAGGAAGTGGGATATGAATACCACACTCTCGCCGGGCTGAGGGCTAGGGATCACCTGTCCTTGAACAGGCAGCCTATGCGGAATCTCCCTGGTCAGGAATCTAGCTTCCCTCAATCTTGATACGTCCTCCTCCGTAACAGAGGAGGGCATCCATCGGCCTTGGAGGTCGGAGCCGGACATTATCGAAGATCCGGTGCGCTCGGAATCTGGGAGCCTAGCGTGTTGGAACTCGAGGCGACGGGCGAGCTCGTTTTGAGAATAGAAGTGGGGAACATGGCCTTGGTCTCTTTATAAGAGGCAGAATATCAAGCGCCCTCCCTGTAACCGTCTTGGACTAGCCTTTAATTAAGGCAAGACATGCTAACAGGCACGATTGGGTTATCCACGACCGTATTAATGAGAATCCCGTTAGAGGGGACACACGATCTCTGCTTTGACAAGACGTGCCAAGGAAACCGCCTCGCTAAACGAGCTGAGGTGGAACAATGAAAGCAATTTATATAGAAGGCTTGGTCGCAGTGTTATGACGCACTACGGAATACGTCAGCAGATTTGATTTGTGTTAATATTATTCTCTATATGGCAATATGTGGAAGCTTATTTTGCAGAGCCGGACACTATTTCTGGTGTTTATAATCTTCTTGAAGAACTTGGAGGAGGAACCCGCCTTGCAATGCCGAAGACAATCTGCGCGCTGGACTCGTCGTCATTGAAGCCTGGTTCAGGGGCTACTAAGGGAGTCCTGGATTAGGGGGTGTTCGGATAGCCGGACTATACCTTCAGCCGGACTCCAGGACTATGAAGATACAAGATTGAAGACTTCGTCCCGTGTCCGGAAGGATCTTTTCTTGGCGTGGAAGGCAAGCTAGGCATGCGGATATTCGAGATCTCCTACCATTGTAACCGACTCTGTGTAACCCTAACCCTATCCAGTGTCCATATAAACCGGAGGGTTGTAGTCCGTAGGACAACCATCATCATACACAATCATACCATAGGCTAGCTTCTAGGGTTTAGCCTCCTTGATCTCGTGGTAGATCCACTCTTGTACTACCCATATCATCAATATTAATCTAGCAGGAGTAGGGTTTTACCTCCATCGAGAGGGCCCGAACCTGGGTAAAATAAAGTGTCCCTTGTCTCCTGTTACCATCCGACCTTGACGCACAGTTCGGGACCCCCTACCCGAGATCCGCCGGTTTTGACACCGACACCCCCTAATCCAGGACTCCCTCACCCGGACACTACTCCACTGAGTGTACGGCTCCCTACAAAAGAATAGAAGATTCTCCCAAAAGAAGAAGTAGAAGAGAAGAGTCACCACCAAGAGAAAGGAGGAGTAGAGATGATCGTTATGAACGAAGACCCTCTCGGAGAAGCAAGGACTCGGAAAGGAAGGATAAGTCATCAAGGAGCTACACAAAAACAAGACATCAACCTCATGTTAGTGAATGGGTATCCGGCTCCGACTCCTACAATCACTCCGAAAGAAGTTATCACTCCGACTCCGAATATACTCAAGATGATGGTGTTGCCGGTCTAGCACTTGTGTCAACCAACTCCTATGACATATTTGACTCACCAAATGAAGGAATTGGAAGATGCTTCATGGCCAAAGGTCCAAAGGTAACACATCCCGAGTATGTTGATATCAATAGTGATGAAGATGATTTGCTAGGTGATGATGATTTACTTGTTGACAACTCTAGTGATGAAAACTATGATGAAACGTCAATTAATCATGCTAATCAAGATAAAATGAATGATGATGATAAGAAGGAGATTCAACGTCTAACTAAAGAACTAAACACTCTTAAGTTAGCTCATGAAACTACCTTGAAAAATCATCGAGAAATTTTAAAGACTCATGATAAGCTACGCTTTGAAAAGCTCAACCTTGAGAAAGAGCATGAGTTTTTAAAGGCAATCAATAATGATCTTCGCAAGAAAAGTTCTTCTTACAATGCCAAGCATTTACTCTTGTCTACTTACATGCCACAAGTTAAATCTAGCAACAAGAACAAGAACGATGTTTCATCTAGTAGTAACAACAATCATGCTAAATCCAATGTTGTTACTTCTAGTAGTTCTCTTGATTCCACTAATGATTCTCTTAGCCAAGTTACACTTGAGCAAGAAAATAGCTTATTGAAGGGAATTATAGAGAAAGGTGTTTACAAGAGCCTTGCCGAAAGTAAGCAATTTGAGGAAATTGTACGCAAGCAAGGAAGACACCGGAAGAATCAAGGTGTTGGTTTTGATCGAAAGTTCAATGCCAATGGAGTTGAGTGGGAAGAAGATTAATACCCCAAGACGAAGTTTGTTTCTCAACAAGAGAAGTATGATCCTACTTCTTTCAAAGGGACACAAGCTCAAGATGATCTTCCACCACAAGACCACAAGCAAGAAGGCAAGGACAAGCTTCAAGAGGAAATTGATGCATTTGAAGAAGCACCCAAGGCCTTGGTCAAGTGGGTTCCCAAGACTACATCAAGTTCTACTTCATCAAGTACAACTACAACTCCAAGGATTCCCATCAAGATGGTTTGGATCCAGAAGAAGAAGAACTAGAGAGTTCTTGAGGGTGACTCCGCCAACATACTTCATTCTTATCGTTTTGGCGAGAACAAGTCCAAACAACTTCCATATCTTACACTAGTTCAAGGAGTCACAAACCCTCTTGTTGGTAAGACAAGGGACAAGGTAACCCAATGCTTTCATGGACATCATATTGTGTATGCATCACTCTATGTCTATGGATATCCTTGTTTGTTCCTTGTGGGACTAACCCGTGTAGGTATTGAAAGTGCAACTCACTCCAAAGGATTGCTCCAAATGATCTACATCAACATTGAGCATCTACATCTTCAACACCTGCATGAAGTCATCATCGACAAAACCCAAGGTTAGTTCATCCCTCTAAGGGGGGATATCACATCTAGGGGGAGCTTTACTCAAATCAATTGAGTTAAAGCAACGCTAATGGTGTGAACACATCAATGCTTTATGTAAAAGTGGTAACCCCACTTGTGCTTAAATGATGAGTATGACCTATGATCAAATGTCCTCATTTGACTCCTATGTCAATATACTCATATATAGATGACCTAGTCATCGCCAAATTGCTTAATAGATGCTAGAGTGGTTGTGCATGCTTTGTCACATATTTCATTTGCCATTTCATTGTGTGAGCATGTTGGTTGCATACTTTACTCATTCGAGGACATCCATTTGTAGTTATGATTGTTAGGCTCTTTCTCTTTTGCCAAATGGATGGACGAGAGTGTCTAAGAACTCCCTCTAGCTATCTATGCTTTTCTCATCTCAAACTCTATTCATGCGACATCACAAAGTTTGATCAAGTCAGATTCGAACCACTGTGTGTGAGGAGCACTCGGAGTTCCCGATTCATCATAGACTTAAACCTCCAAAACCTCTTTGTGCATCTCGGTCTGACTGATTCATCCTTTTCGGTCCTGCCGAGTCACTAAGTTGATCTAGGGTTTTCAATGTCGGTGCAACCGATTAGAACCTTTCGGTCACGCCGAGTTGCAGTAACTGCCTGCAGTTTTGCAACTCGGTGCCACCGAGTCATTCGACTCGGTCACGCCGACAGGGTCAGGTTATATATACCGACGGGCCAAATTTTGGAAATTTTTCCGAACCTTCTCGCCCGCGCATAACCTGCTCTACCTCTTCGGGTCTCCGGATCGTCCTCTCATCGCCAGCGACCTCCCGCCGCTGGTCTCTGCAGCCGTTAATGGAAATGTTCACCGCCGTTGTCACCGTAGCAAGTTCGTCGCCGAACTAGGGTACAAACTTGATCTTTGTGCTAATCCTTAACTCTGATTCTTAGCACATTGCTTTGCCATGATTCTTGCCACGATTGAAATCATCCTGTCCAGCGAAAACATCCCGTAGATTAGTTTTGATTTGAAAATTTAGGGTTAGGTCTCCGCCAAATTCATCTCGGACCGACCGAGTTGTAGAAATCGATGAAAGTGCAACTATCCCTGGGTGGTTTTGGTAATTCCTAACAACGTATAGCTCATTGAGCTAACATTATTCAAAGATTAATATTTCAGGAAAAGCTCAATGAATGGCATGGCATGGATGAGGAAAGTGGATCCCTCAAAATTCTAAGAACAAAAAGTTTGGCTCAAGCTTGAAGCTCAAGACTCTACATTTTAGTGATCCAAGATCACATTGAGTCTATAGGAAAAGCCAATACTATCAAGGAGGGATGAGGTGTTGCTTAATGGCTTGCTTGCTCAAAATGCTTAGTGATATGCTCCAAAATCCTCAAGTACCTTCCCACATCCACATATGACCTAAACCAAAAGTCAAACTCGGCCCCACCAATTCTTTCTATCTGGCGCCACCAAGTTTCAAATGTCATAGCCACTGCCACAAACCCTAGGCAAATCGGTCTCACCGATAGGGATCTCGATCTCATCGAGATGGGATTGTAATCTCTGTGTTTCCCTTCGTAACGTTTCGGTCTTACCGAGATGAGCGATCGGTCCCACCGAGATTGCAATGTAAACTCTCTGTTTCCCTTTTGTAACATTTCGGTCTCACCGAGATGAGCGAATCGGTCCCACTGAGTTTACCTGACCAACTCTCTGGTTAGCTTATTACCAAAATCGGCCCCACCGAGTTTGTGTAATCGGTCACACCGAGACTACGTTATGCCCTAACCCTAACCATATCGGTCCTACCAAGTTGCATCTCAGTCCCACCGAAAATCCTAACAGTCACTAGGTTTGCTAAATCGATCCGACCGAGTTTAACCATTCAGTCCCATCGAGTTTGGCAAATTGTGTGTAACGGTTACATTTTGTGTGGAGGCTATATATACCCCTCCACCCCTCTTCATTCGTGGAGAGAGCCATCAGAACATACCTACACTTCCAATACACATTTTCTGAGAGAGAACCACCTACACTTGTGTTGAGGTCAAGATATTCCATTCCTACCATATGAATCTTGATCTCTAGCCTTCCCCAAGTTGATTTCCACTCAAATCTTCTTTCCACCAAATCCAAATCCTGTGAGAGAGAGTTGAGTGTTGGGGAGACTATCATTTGAAGCACAAGAGCAAGGAGTTCATCATCAACACACCATTTGTTACTTCTTGGAGAGTGGTGTCTCCTAGATTGGCTAGGTGTCACTTGGGACCCTCCGACAAGATTGTGGAGTTGAACCAAGGAGTTTGTAAAGGCAAGGAGATCGCCTACTTCGTGAAGATCTACCGCTAGTGAGGCAAGTCCTTCGTGGGAGACGACCGTGATGGAATAGACAAGGTTGCTTCTTCGTGGATCCTTCGTGTGTGGAGCCCTCCGTGGACTCGCGCAACCGTTACCCTCCATGGGTTGAAGTCTCCAACAACGTGGATGTACGATAGCACCACCTATCGGAACCACGACAAAAACATCCATGTCTCCAATTGCGTTTGAATCCTCCAAACCCTTCCCTTTACATTCTTGCAAGTTGCATGCTTTACTTTCCGCTGCTCATATACTCTTTTGCATGCTTGCTTGAATTGTGTGGAGATTGCTTAACTTGTGCTAAGATAGCTAAAATCTGCCAAGAACTAAAATTGGGAAAAGGCTACATTTTTATTTGGTCAAGTAGTCTAATCACCCCCCCCCCTCTCTAGACATACTTTCGATCCTACAATCGGTCTCACCGATTTTGGCTTAGGCCAGAGCACACACGTTTTCGATATGACCAAAAATTGCAAATCAGTGTGACCGAGTTCGATTCTTTGTGAAACCCTAGTAGTCTCGGTACCACCGAACTGTGACTCGGTCTGACCGAGTTCACTAGTTTAGGTTCCAAAAGTTGCTTCGGTATCACCGAGTTTACAAATCGATAGATCTGAAATGCTTTATGTGAAGAACTAAAACTAAGTTTTTAAGTCATCCTTTTTGCAAAACTCCTGTACTTTGTGATGCTCATCTACTCTACCTCATCTATAACCTATTCACAGGGTCTGCTATCAGAGTATTTGCAGAGATGTCTGACCAGAGTGATAGTCAGAACAGGTCTGAGCAAAAGGTGCAGATGAGTGAGGGTTCAGATCCCTCTAGCATCTATGATGAAGGGAGCAGGAGCACACCAAGCAATTTGCCAAAGGCTGCCACCAGGACAAGGAAGAAGAGAAATTCCAACTCTGAAGATGAAGATTATGTAGCAGTTGAAGATGAAGCCACTTCAAAGAAGAAGGTGCTAAAGAAAGAGTATGGCACAGCTGCAACAAAGCCTTGTATGAAAACTAAGATGCCAGCAAGAAGACAGCCCATGTCAAAAGTCAGAACATCAACTGTTGAAGCTTCAAAATTAGCTGTTGAAGAAGCTGAAAAAGGGAAGAAGAGGAAGGAGAGGGTTAAGAAAACAATGGCCAGAGTCATAGGAAATCCCTCCATGATGCAAGAACCTTCAGAAGAAGAGGAAGATGAAGAGGATGCTGCACCAGCACCCAAAGCACAAAAGCTTATGGGAGATGCAATCAAATCAGGGGTTGCTCCATCTAAGCACAAAGCTGCTCCCAAGGCTGCTGCTCCAGCTCCAAAGCCAAAACCCAAGAGGAGCACTAGGAATATCCCTGCTGAAGAAAAGAACAAGGCCCTAGTGCCTCAAGCTGCTGAAGAAGAAGAAGATGATTCTATTGTGTTGAGGAAGCTGAAGCCCAAGATCCCTGACCACACGGATGCACACCCAGTTGCAGAGAACATGAAGACCAGGAAGGATGCAGGATTGAGACTATGGAGACAGTCTGATCCATATGCTATAAGGAGAAGGACTGCTGTGGACTACATGTTTCACACTAAGGAACAGCAGGACTTCTATGAGACTGTTTTGCTTGACAAGAAGCCCATTGTGTGTGATATGAGATGGGTTGACTAGGAATTCATCAAGGAAAATGAGGATCACTTCCCTGGAGTGCTTGATAGCTTTAAGGCATGTGGAGTGGATATTTTGTTGCCCAGAAGCTCACCAAATGGAATGATGAGCTCATCATGCAGTTTTACTCCACTACCCACTTCTATCCAGATGGAAGATTTGTATGGATGTCTGAGGGTACTAGGTACCAATCTACAGTTGATGAATGGGCCAAGCTTATAAATGCTCCTAAGTAACATGAGGATGACTTGGACATTTATGCAGAGAAGAAGAAAGACCACAACAGTATGGCTAACATGTACAAGGAGATCCTAGATGCTGCTTTGGATACACATAAGTTTGGATCAGTTCATTACCTGTTGTCTGGTCTACCAACAATCAACTGGATCTTAAGGCACACACTGCTTCCCAAGTTAGGTGATCACAAGATGATCAGAGGACATGCTATAAACTTGCTGCACATATTTGATATCCCACAGAAGTTCAAAGTCATGAGCTTGATTGTCGAAACAACCAAGAGGACTGCAGCTGATCAAAAGAGAAGTTGTGGG
The DNA here is from genome assembly GCA_032464435.1 of Aegilops umbellulata. Taxonomy (NCBI): domain Eukaryota; kingdom Viridiplantae; phylum Streptophyta; class Magnoliopsida; order Poales; family Poaceae; genus Aegilops; species Aegilops umbellulata. The sequence goes on along the minus strand of CP136059.1, from coordinate 267,038,999 downwards.
TATGTCCCACACATTCAGGAGCTAATCAATTCAAAGATGGGCAAAGGCAAGTACATCTTGGATAAGGAGCACCTACCCATCTATCCTGAATTTGAAGACAACATTGTTGTGATGAATGAGAATGAACCATCTTCAGCTCAAGCACATGAAAAGAGAGAGAAGGCTAAGGCAGAGAAGGATGCAAAGATGCCAACAGTAGAGGAGGCATCTCAGGTATTCTTGAAGAGCAAGCAAGACCAGCTTGGATATCTGATCCAATCCACCCTGAGGATTGAGAAGGGCTTGGCCACCCTGACCAAGAACCAGGAGAGTCTGGAGAGGATCATTGAGCAGAAATTCTATGACCTTGATGTCAAGGTGACAGAGATCCAAACTATAGTTGAGCAACTTCAGGAGGAAGCAGAGGAGAAGAAGGACAAGTCTACCACAGATGCTTTTGCCAGAGTGCCCAGAGGACAGCGATCTGCTGCAGTGCCAGTGGCAGACACTAGAGCCACAGCATCAGCACCAGCAGCTACAGCTCTAGTTCCACCTCCAGCAGCTACTCCACCAGCTCCAGCTACTTCATCAGAAGCCTTCGTCCTTGGAGTTCTCTCAACACCACCTCCCAAAGATCAAGCCTGAGAGTCGTTTAGCACTATGCATTTTCAAACTTTTTGGTAACTTGTTGCCAAAGGGGGAGAAAAATGTATAGATCATAGGCTTCGAGAGAGAGTGTTGTTTTTTATCTCTCTTTGCACTTATTTGGTTTGGTTTGAAACTTTATTGTATGATTGTGTGAGCTACTTGTGAGATACTTATTTGATCTTGCGTTTGATCATATGCTACCCTTAATGCTTGTTGGATGATATTATCGCTTATATCATGGATGATCATTCACTTGTTTTGGTGATGAGCGCATGATTTAACCTCTATCATTTTGAGCGCTCCACCAAGATGTATGTGACATGGAATAGTAACCCATGATCCTAATCGATTGTGCATTTGCATTCAAAAGCAAATTTTAAATAATGCATAAATTTAGGGGGAGCTCTTGCTTATCACGTACTTCTCAAAGCGACGATGTTTTTTCAATACTATTTATCATTTGTCGAAGCTTTGATCTATATATTGTCATCAATTACCAAAAAGGGGGAGATTGAAAGTGCAACTATCCCTGGGTGGTTTTGGTAATTCCTAACAACATGTAGCTCATTGAGCTAATGCTATTTCAAGATAGATATTTCAGGAAAGCTCAATGATTGGCATGGCATGGATTAGAAAGTGGACCCTTCAAAATGCTAAGGACACAATATTGGCTCAAGCTCAAAGCGCAAGACTCTACATTTTCTACTTTAGTGATCCAAGATCACATTGAGACTATAGGAAAAGCCAATACTATTAAGAAGGGATGAGGTGTTGCTTAATGAGGTGCTTGCTCAAAATGCTTAGTGATATGCTCCAAAACCCTCCACTACTTTCTCATATCCACATATGTCCCACCAAATATCCAACTCGGCCCCACCGATTCTTTCTATCCGGCGCCACCGAGTTCAGTTGACATAGCCATTGTCAGAAACCCTAGTCTTTTCGGTCTCACCGATAGGGATCTCGGTCTCACCGAGATGGAATTGTAATATCTCTGTTTCCCTTTGTAACATTTCGGTCAAACCGAGATGAGCGATCGGTCCCACCGAGATTGCAATGCAAACACTCTGTTTCCTTTTCGTAACGTTTTGGTCCAACCGAGATGAGCGAATCGGTCCCACTTAGTTTGCCTGGCCAACTCTCTGTTTGACTATTACCAAAATCGGTCCCACCGAGTTTGTGCAATCGGTCTCACCGTGATCACGTTATGCCCTAACCCTAATGATATCGGTCCTACCGAGTTGACATGTCGGTCCCACCGAGAATCCTAACGTTCACATTTTGAACTAAATCGGTCTGACCGAGTTCTTTGAATTGGTCTCACCGAGTTTGGTGATCTGTGTGTAACGGTTAGATTTTGTGTGGAGGCTATATATACCCCTCCACCCACTCTTCATTCGTGGAGAGAGCCATCAGAACATGCCTACACTTCCAATACATATTTTCTGAGAGAGAACCACCTACACTTGTGTTGAGGTCAAGATATTCCATTCCAACCACATAAATCTTGATCTCTAGCCTTCCCCAAGTTGCTTTCCACTCAAATCTTCTTTCTACCAAATCCAATCCTATGAGAGAGAGTTGAGTGTTGGGGAGACTATCATTTGAAGCACAAGAGCAAGGAGTTCATCATCAACACACCATGTATTACTTCTTGGAGAGTGGTGTCTCCTAGATTGGCTAGGTGTCACTTGGGAGCCTCCGACAAGATTGTGAAGTTGAACCAAGGAGTTTGTAAGGGCAAGGAGATCGCCTACTTTGTGAAGATCTACCCTAGTGAGGCAAGTCCTTCGTGGGCGACGGCCATGGTGGGATAAACAAGGTTGCTTCTCCGTGGACCCTTCGTGGGTGGAGCCCTCCGTGGACTCGCGTAACCGTTACCCATCGTGGGTTGAAGTCTCCATCAACGTGGATGTATGATAGCACCACCTATCGGAACCACGGATAAAAAATCTCTATGTCAACATTGCGTTTGCTCCCTCAAACTCCTCCCTTTACCTTCATATGCAATTGTTTTACATTCCGCAGCTATACTCTTAGAATTGCATGTGTAGATTGATTGCTTGACTTGTGCTAAGTTGTTAAAATCTGCCAAGAACTAAAATTGGGAAAAGGCTAGATTTTTATTTGTTCAAGTAGTCCAATCACCCCCCTCTAGACATACTTTCGATCCTACAACATCATCTTGCAACTAACTCCTTAGCCACTTTGCTTTCAAGCTTCTTGTGGTGCTGTATTACCGAGAGGGCCCACAGATACCTCTTCGTCATAGGGAGTGACAAATCCCAATCTCGATCCATGCCAACTCAACAGACACCTTCAGAGATGCCTATAGAGCACCTTTATGATCACCCAGTTACAAAGTGACATTTGATACACACAAGGTATTCCTCCGGAGTCCAAGAGTTGCATTATCTCATGGTCGAAGGAACATGTATTTGACATTAATAAAGCAGTAGCAATAAACTGAACGATCATATGCTTATGCTAATGGATGGGTCTTGTACATCACATCATTCTCCTAATTACGTGATCCCATTATCAAACGACAACTCATGTCTATGGTAAGGAAACCTTAACCATCTTTTGATCAATGGGCTAGTCTAGTAGAGGCTTACTAGGGACTTGGTGTTGGGGAACGTAGTAATTTCAAAAAAAGTCCTACGCACATGCAAGATCATGGTGATGCATAGCAACGAGAGGGGACAGTGTTGTCCACATACCCTCATAGACCGAAAGCGGAAGCGTTATAACAACGCGGTTGATGTAGTCGTGCGTCTTCACGGCCCGACCGATCAAGCACCGAAACTACGGCACCTCCGAGTTCTAGCACACGTTCAACTCGATGACGATCCCCGGACTCCGATCAAGCAAAGTGTCGGGGATGAGTTCCGTCAGCACGATGGCGTGGTGACGATCTTGATGTTCTACCATCGCAGGGCTTCGCCTAAGCACCGCTACAATATTATCAAGGATTATGGTGGAGGGGGGCACCGCACATGGCTAAGAGATCAATGATCAATTATTGTGTCTATGGGGTGCCCCCTGCCCCCGTATATAAAGGAGCAAGGGGGGAGAGGCGGTCGGCCTAGGAGGAGGCGCGCCGGAGGAGTCCTACTCCTACCGGGAGTAGGACTCCCCCCTTTTCCATGTTGGACTAGGACTTGGGGGGAAAGGAGAGAGAGAGGGAAGGAAAGGGGGGCACCGCCCCCCTCCTTGTCCAATTCGGACCTGGGGGGAGGGGCGCGCGGCTGCCCCTTGGCCCGCCTCTCCTCTTCCTACTCTAGGCCCATTAAGGCCCAATAGCCTCCGGGGGGTTCCGGTAACCCCTCCAGCAATCCGATAAAATCACATTTTCACCCGGATCACTTCCAGTATCTAAACATAGGCTTCCAATATATCAATCTTTATGTCTCGACCATTTCGAGACTCCTCGTCATGTCCGAGATCACATCCGGGACTCCGAACAACCTTTGGTACATCAAAACATATAAACTCATAATGAAACTGTCATCGTAACGTTAAGCGTGCAGACCCTATGGGTTCGAGAACTATGTAGACATGACTGAGACACATCTCTGTTCAATAACCAATAGCGGAACCTGGATGCTCATATTGGTTCCCACATATTCTACGCAGATCTTTATCGGTCAAACCGCATAACAACATACGTTGTTCCCTTTGTCATCGGTATGTTACTTGCCCGAGATTCGATCATCGGTATCTCAATACCTAGTTCAATCTCGTTACCGGCAAGTCTCTTTACTCATTCCGTAATACATCATCTCACAACTAACTCATTAGTTGCAAGGCTTGCAAGGCTTATGTGATGTGCATTACCGAGAGGGCCCAGAGATACCTCTCTGACAATCGGAGTGACAAATCCTAATCTCGAAATACGCCAACCCAACATGTACCTTTGGAGACACCTGTAGAGCTCCTTTATAATCACCCAGTTACGTTGTCACGTTTGGTAGCACACAAAGTGTTCCTCCGGCAAACGGGAGTTGCATAATCTCATAGTCATAGGAATATGTATAAGTCATGAAGAAAGCAATAGCAACATACTAAACGATCGGGTGCTAAGCTAATGGAATGGGTCATGTCAATCACATCATTCTCCTAATGATGTGATCCTGTTAATCAAATGACAACACATGTCTATGGTTAGGAAACACAACCATTTTTTATCAACGAGCTAGTCAAGTAGAGGCATACTGGTGACACTCTGTTTGTCTATGTATTCACACAAGTATTATGTTTCCGGTTAATACAATTCTAGCATGAATAATAAACATTTATCATGATATAAGAAATAGATAATAACTTTATTATTGCCTCTAGGGCATATTTCCTTCAGTCTCCCACTTGCACTAGAGTCAATAATCTAGATTACACAGCAATGATTCTAACACCCATGGAGCCTTGGTGCTGATCATGTCTTGCTCGTGGAAGAGGCTTAGTCAACGGGTCTGCAACATTCAGATCCGTATGTATCTTGCAAATCTCTATGTCTCTCACCTGGACTAGATCCCGGATGGAATTGAAGCATCTCTTGATGTGCTTGGTTCTCTTGTGAAATCTGGATTCCTTCGCCAAGGCTATTGCACCAGTATTATCACAAAAGATTTTCATTGGACCCGATGCACTAGGTATGACACCTAGATCGGATATGAACTCCTTCATCCAGACTCCTTCGTTTGCTGCTTCCGAAGCAGCTATGTACTCCGCTTCACATGTAGATCCCGCCACAACGCTTTGTTTAGAACTGCACCAACTGGCAGCTCCACCGTTTAATGTAAACATGTATCTGGTTTGCGATTTAGAATCGTCCGGATCAGTGTCAAAGCTTGCATCAACGTAACCATTTATGATGAGCTCTTTGTCACCTCCATATACGAGAAACATATCCTTAGTCCTTTTCAGGTACTTCAGGATGTTCTTGACCGCTGTCCAGTGATCCACTCCTGGATTACTTTGGTACCTCCCTGCTAGACTTATAGCAAGGCACACATCAGGTCTGGTACACAGCATTGCATACATGATAGAGCCTATGGCTGAAGCATAAGGAACATCTTTCATTTTCTCTCTATCTTCTGCAGTGGTTGGGCATTGAGTCTTAGTCAACTTCACACCTTGTAACACGGGCAAGAATCCTTTCTTCGCCTGATCCATTTTGAACTTCTTCAAAACTTTGTCAAGGTATGTGCTTTGTGAAAGTCCAATTAAGCGTCTTGATCTATCTCTGTAGATCTTAATGCCCAATATGTAAGCAGCTTCACCGAGGTCTTTCATTGAAAAACTCTTATTCAAGTATCCCTTTATGCTATCCAGAAATTCTATATCATTTTCGATTAGTAATACGTCATCCACATATAATATCAGAAATGCTACAGAGCTCCCACTCACTTTCTTGTAAATACAGGCTTCTCCAAAAGTCTGTATAAAACCAAATGCTTTGATCACACTATCAAAGCGTTTATTCCAACTCCGAGAGGCTTGCACCAGTCCATAAATGGATCGCTGGAGCTTGCATACTTTGTTAGCTCCCTTTGGATCGATAAAACCTTACGGTTGCATCATATACAACTCTTCTTCCAGAAATCCATTCAGGAATGTAGTTTTGACATCCATCTGCCAAATTTCATAATCATAAAATGCGGCAATTGCTAACATGATTCGGACAGACTTAAGCATCGCTACAGGTGAGAAGGTCTCATCATAGTCAATCCCTTGAACTTGTCGAAAACCTTTCGCAACAAGTCGAGCTTTGTAGACAGTAACATTACCGTCAGCGTCAGTCTTCTTCTTGAAGATCCATTTATTCTTAATTGCTTGCCGATCATCGGGCAAGTCAACCAAAGTCCACACTTTGTTCTCATACACGGATCCCATCTCAGATGTCATGGCTTCTAGCCATTTTGTGGAATCTGGGCTCACCATCGCTTCTTCATAGTTCGTAGGTTCATCATGATCTAGTAGCATGACTTCCAGAACAGGATTACCGTACCACTCTGGTGCGGATCTTACTCTGGTTGATCTACGAGGTTCGGTAGTAACTTGATCTGAAGTTTCATGATCATCATCATTAGCTTCCTCACTAATTGGTGTAGGTGTCACAGAAACCGGTTTCTGTGATGTACTACTTTCCAATAAGGGAGTAGGTACAGTTACCTCATCAAGTTCCACTTTCCTCCCACTCACTTCCTTCGAGAGAAACTCCTTCTCTAGAAAGTTTCCGAATTTAGCAACAAAAATCTTGCCTTCGGATCTGTGATAGAAGGTGTATCCAATAGTCTCCTTTGGATATCCTATGAAGACACATTTCTTCGATTTGGATTCGAGCTTATCAGGTTGAAGTTTTTTCACATAAGCATCGCATCCCCAAACTTTCAGGAACGACAACTTTGGTTTCTTGCCAAACCACAGTTCATAATCCGTCGTCTCAACAGATTTCGATGGTGCCCTATTTAACGTGAATGCGGCCGTCTCTAAAGCATAACCCCAAAATGATAGCGGTAAATCAGTAAGAGACATCATAGATCACACCATATCTAGTAAAGTACGATTATGACGTTCGGACACACCATTACGTTGTGGTGTGCCGGGTGGCGTGAGTTGCGAAACTATTCCGCATTGTTTCAAATGTACACCAAACTCGTAACTCAAATATTCTCCTCCACAATCAGATCGTAGAAATTTTATTTTCTTGTTACGATGATTTTCAACTTCACTCTGAAATTCTTCGAACTTTTCAAATGTTTCAGACTTATGTTTCATTAAGTAGATATACCCATATCTGCTTAAGTCATCTGTGAAGGTGAGAAAATAACGATATCCACCACGAGCCTCAACATTCATCGGACCACATAGATCTGTATGTATGATTTCCAACAAATCTGTTGCTCTCTCCATAGTACCGGAGAACGGCGTTTTAGTCATCTTGCCCATGAGGCACGGTTCGCAAGTACCAAGTGATTCATAATCAAGTGGTTCCAAAAGTCCATCAGTATGGAGTTTCTTCATGCGCTTTACACCGATATGACCTAAACGGCAGTGCCACAAATAAGTTGAACTATCATTATCAACTCTGTATCTTTTGGCTTCAATATTATGAATATGTGTATCACTACTAGCGAGATTCATCAAAAATAGACCACTCTTCAAGGGTGCATGACCATAAAAGATATTACTCATATAAATAGGACAACCATTATTCTCTGATTTAAATGAATAACTGTCTCGCATCAAAAAAGATCCAGATATAATGTTCATGCTCAACCCTGGCACCAAATAACAATTATTTAGGTCTAAAACTAATCCCGAAGGTAGATGTAGAGGTAGCGTGCCGACCACGATCACATCGAATTTGGAACCATTTCCTACGTGCATCGTCACCTCGTCCTTTGCCAATCTTCGCTTAATCTGTAGTCCCTGTTTTGAGTTGCAAATATTAGCAACAGAATCAGTATCAAATACCTAGGTGCTACTGCGAGCATTAGTAAGGTACACATCAATAACATGTATATCGCATATACCTTTGTTCACCTTGCCATCCTTCTTATCCGCCAAATACTTAGGGCAGTTTCGCTTCCAGTGACCAGTCTGCTTGCAGTAGAAGCACTCAGTTTCAGGCTTAGATCCAGACTTGGGTTTCTTCTTCTGAGCAGCAACTTGCTTGTTGTTCTTCTTGAAGTTCCCCTTCTTCTTCCCTTTGCCCTTTTTCTTGAAACTAGTGGTCTTGTTGACCATCAACACTTGATGCTCCTTCTTGATTTCTACCTCCGCAGCTTTTAGCATTGCGTAGAGCTTGGGAATCGTCTTATCCATCCCTTGCATGTTATAGTTCATCACAAAGCTCTTGTAGCTTGGTGGCAGTGATTGGAGAATTCCGTCAAAGACACTATCATTCGGAAGATTAACTCCTAGCTGAATCAAGTGATTATTATACCCAGACATTTTGAGTATATGCTCACTGACAGAACTATTCTTGCAGCTGTAGAACTTATTGGAGACTTCATATCTCTCAATCCGGGCATTTGCTTGAAATATTAACTTCAACTCCTGGAACATGTCATATGCTCCACGACGTTCAAAACATCGTTGAAGACCCGGTTCTAAGTCGTAAAGCATGGCACACTGAACTATCGAGTAGTCATCAGCTTTGCTCTGCCAGACGTTCTTAACGTCGTCAGTTGCATCAGCAGCAGGCCTGGCACCCAGCGGTGCTTCCAGGACATAATTCTTCTGTGCAGCAATGAGGATAATCCTCAAGTTACGGACCCAGTCCGTGTAATTTCTACCATCATCTTTCAACTTTGCTTTCTCAAGGAACGCATTAAAATTCAACGAAACAACAGCACGGGACATCTATCTACAATCAACATAGACAAGCAAGATACTATCAGGTACTGAGTTCATGATAAATTTAAGTTCATTTAATCACATTACTTAAGAACTCCCACTTAGATAGACATCCCTCTAATCCTGCTAAGTGATCACGTGATCCATATCAACTACACCATGTCCGATCATCACGTGAGATGGAGTAGTTTCAACGGTGAACATCAATATGTTGATCATATCTACTATATGATTCACGCTCGACCTTTCGGTCTCCGTGTTCCGAGGCCATATCTCTTATATGCTAGGCTCGTCAAGTTTAACCTGAGTATTCCGCGTGTGCAACTGTTTTGCACCCGCTGTATTTGAACGTAGAGCATATCACACCCGATCATCACGTGGTGTCTCAGCACGAAGAACTTTCGCAACGGTGAATACTCAGGGAGAACACTTATACTTTGATAATTTAGTTAGGGATCATCTTATAATGCTACCGTCAATCAAAGCAAGATAAGATGCATAAAAGATAAACATCACATGCAATCAATATAAGTGATATGATATGGCCATCATCATCTTGTGCTTGTGATCTCCATCTCCGAAGCAACGTCATGATCACCATCGTCACCGGCGCGATGATAACCCACAAGTATAAGGGATCAATTGTAGCCTCTTTCGATAAGTAAGAGTGTCGAACCCAACGAGGAGCTAAAGGTAGAACAAATATTCCCTCAAATTCTGTCGACCACCGATACAACTCTACGCACGCTTGACGTTCTCTTTACCTAGAAAAAGTATGAAACTAGAAGTACTTTGTAGGTGTTTTTGGATAGGTTTGCAAGAAAGTAAAGAGCACGTAAATAAAAGCTAGGGGCTGTTTAGATGAAGACACAACTAAATTAGTTTTAGTAGAGAGCTTTTGTCAACAAGAAGGTTATTTGTCCCTAGGCAATCGATAACTAGATCGATAATCATTATTGCAATTTTATTTGAGGGAGAGGCATAAGCTAACATACTTTCTCTACTTGGATCATATGCACTTATGATTGGAACTCTAGCAAGCATCCGCAATTACTAAAGATTCATTAAGGTAAAACCCAACCATAGCATTAAAGTATCAAGTCCCCTTTATCCCATACGCAAACAACCTACTTACTCGGGTCTGTGCTTCTGTCACTCACGCCACCCACCATAAGCAAATCATAAGAATATTGCAAACCCTACAGCGGGGATTCCTCACGCTTGCGCGACACGGAGAGCACCATAGGACAGCACCAATAATAAAACATACAACTCAAACCAATCACAATCATCAAATAGCAATTAGGACAAAACAGATCTACTCAAACATCATAGGATAGCCATACGTCATTGGGAAATAATATATAGCGTTGAGCACCATGTTTAAGTAGAGATTATAGCGGGTAAGAGAGAGGTTACACCGCTTCATAGAGGGGGGAAGAGTTGGTGATGATGGCGGTGAAGTTGTTGGTGAAGATGATGGTGATGATGATGGCCCCCGGTGGCACTCCGGCGCCACCAGAAGCAAGGGGGAGAGGGCCCCCCCTTCTTCTTCTTCTTCTTCTTCCTTGACCTACTACCTAGATGGGAGAAGGGTTTCCCCTCTGGTCCTTGGCTCCCATGACGTGGGAGGGGCGAGAGCCCCTCCGAGATTCGATCTGTCTCTCTGTCTCTCTCTGTTTCTGCGTTCTGTTTTCTGGTCCTTCACCGTTTCTTAAATATCCGGAGATCCGTAACTCCGATTGGGGTGAATCTTTCGCCCAGATCTTTCTCATAAAATTAGCTTTCTTGCGGCAAAACAAGAGCGTCAACCGCCTTACGAGGTGTCCACAAGGGTGAGGGGCGAGCCTGACACCCTGGGGCGCGCCCCCTACCTCGTGCCCCCCTCGGACACCGTCTCGCGTTGATTTTACTTCCCAAAAATCATAAATATTCCAAAAAAATCTTCGTCCGTTTTTATCCCGTTTGGACTCCGTTTGATATTGGGTTTCTGCGAAACATAAAACATGCAACAAACATGAACTGGCACTTTATGTTAGTCCCAAAAATAATATAAAAAGTTGCCAAAAAGTATATGAAAGTTGAACAATATTGGCATGAAACAATCAAAAATTATAGATACGACGGAGATGTATCACGCGACACCTTGATCTCCATCGTAGCATCGTTGTCGTCTTGCCAATCTTATGCTTCTATGACTATCGCTACCGCTTAGTGATAAACTAAAGCATTACAGGGCGATTGCATTGCATACAATAATGCGACAACCATATGGCTCCTGCCAGTTGCCGATAACTCGGTTACAAAACATGATCATCTCATACAATAAAATTTAGCATCATGTCTTGACCATATCACATCACAACATGTCCTGCAAAACAAGTTAGACGTCCTCTACTTTGTTGTTGCAAGTTTTACGTGGCTGCTACGGGCTTAGCAAGAACCGTTCTTACCTACACATCAAAACCACAATGATAGTTTGTCAAGTTGGTGCTGTTTTAACCTTCACAAGGACCGGGCGTAGCCACACTCGGTTCAACTGAAGTTGGAGAAACTGACACCCGCCAGCCACCTGTGTGCAAAGCACGTCGGTAGAACCAGTCTCACGTAAGTGTACGCGTAATGTCGGTCCGGGCCGCTTCATCCAACAATACCGCCGAACCAAAGTATGACATGCTGGTAAGCAGTATGACTTATATCGCCCACAACTCACTTGTGTTCTACTCGTGCATATAACATCAACGCATAAAACCTGGCTCGAATGCCACTGTTGGGGAGCGTAGTAATTTCAAAAAAAATCCTACGCACACGCAAGATCATGGTGATGCATAGCAACGAGAGGGGAGAGTGTTGTCCACGTACCCTCGTAGACCGAAAGCGGAATCGTTATAACAACGCGGTTGATGTAGTCGTACGTCTTCACGGCCCGACCGATCAAGCACCGAGACTACGGCACCTCCGAGTTCTAGCGCACGTTCAGCTCGATGACGATCCCCGGACTCTGATCCAGCAAAGTGTCGGGGATGAGTTCCGTCAGCACGATGGCGTGGTGACGATCTTGATGTTCTACCGTCGCAGGGCTTTGCCTAAGCACCGCTACAATATTATCGAGGATTATGGTGGAGGGGGGCACCGCGCACGGCTAAGAGATCAATGATCAATTGTTGTGTCTATGGGGTGCCCCTGCCCCCGTATATAAAGGAGCAAGGGGGAGAGGCGGCCGACCTAGGAGGAGGCGCGCTGGAGGAGTCCTACTCCTACCGGGAGTAGGACTCCGCCCTTTTCCATGTTGGACTAGGACTTGGGGGGAAAGGAGAGAGAGAGGGAAGGAAAGGGGGTGTTGGAGAACGTAGCAGAAATCAAAAAAAATTCTTACGTGCCACCAAGATCAATCTATGGAGTCAACTAGCAACAAGAGGAGAGTGCATCTACATACCCTTGTAGATCGTGAGCGGAAGCGTTCAAGAGAACGGGGATGATGGAGTCGTACTCGCCATGATCCAAATCACCGATGACCAAGTGCCGAACGGACGGCACCTTCGCGTTCAACACACGTACGGAGCGGAAGACGTCTCCTCCTTCTTGATCCAGCAAGGGGGAAGGAGAGGTTGATGAAGATCCAGTAGCACGACGGCGTGGTGGTGGATGCAGCAGTGATCGCAGTAGGGCTTCGCCGAGCTTCTGCGAGAGGGAGAGGTGTAGCAGGGGAGAGGGAGGCGCCAAGACTTGAGGTGCAGCTACCCTCCCTCCCCCTTTATATAGGCCCCCTAGGGGGGTGCGCCGGCCCTAGGAGATGGGATCTCCTAGGGGGGCGGCGGCCAAGGGGAGGCTTGCCCCCCAAGGCAAGTGGAGGCGCCCCCCCCCCAGGGTTTCCAACCCTAGGCACAGGGGGCCCAAGGGGGGGCGCACCAGCCCACTATGGGCTGGTTCCCCTCCCCACTTCAGCCCATGGGGCCCTCCGGGATGGGTGGACCCCCGGGACCCATCCGGTGGTCCCGGTACAATACCGGTGACCCCGAATCCTTCCCGATGGTCGAAACTGCACTTCCTATATATAATTCTTCACCTCCGGACCATTCCGGAACTCCTCGTGACGTCCAGGATCTCATCCGGGACTCCGAACAACTTTCGGATTATTGCATACTCATATCTATACAACCCTAGCGTCTCCGAACCTTAAGTGTGTAGACCCTACGGGTTCGAGAGACATGCAGACATGACCGAGATGACTCTCCGGTCAATAACCAACAGCGGGATCTGGATACCCATGTTGGCTCCCACATGCTCCACGATGATCTCATCGGATGAACCACGATGTCGAGGATTCAAGTAATCCCGTATACAATTCCCTTTGTCAATCGGTACGTTACTTGCCCGAGATTCGATCGTCGGTATCCCAATACCTCGTTCAATCTCGTTACCGGCAAGTCACTTTACTCGTACTATAATGCATGATCCCATGACCAACCACTTGGTCACATTGAGCTCATTATGATGATGCATTACCGAGTGGGCCCAGAGATACCTCTCCGTTATACGGGTGACAAATCCCAGTCTCGATCCGTGTTAACCCAACAGATGCTTTCGGGGATGCCTGTAATATACCTTTATAGTCACCCAGTTACGTTGTGACGTTTGGCACACCCAAAGCACTCCTACGGCATCCGGGAGTTACACGATCTCATGGTCTAAGGAAATGATACTTAACATTGGAAAAGCTTTAGCAAACGAACTACACGATCTTGTGCCAGGCTTAGGATTGGGTCTTGTCCATCACATCATTCTCCTAATGATGTGATCCCGTTATCAATGACATCCAATGTCCATAGTCAGGAAACCATGACTATTTGTTGATCAACGAGATAGTTAACTAGAGGCTCACTAGGGACATATTGTGGTCTATGTATTCAAACATGTATTACGATTTCCGGATAACACAATTATAGCATGAACAATAGACAATTATCATGAACAAGGAAATATAATAATAATCCTTCTATTATTGCCTCTAGGGCATATTTCCAACAGTCTCCCACTTGCACTAGAGTCAATAATCTAGTTACACTATGATGAATCGAACACCCATAGAGTTCTGGTGTTGATCACGTTTCGCTCGCGGAAGAGGTTTAGTCAACGGATCTGCGACATTCAGATCTGTGTGCACTTTACAAATATCTATGTCTCCATCTTGAACATTTTCACGAATAGAGTTGAAGCGATGCTTGATGTGCCTGGTCTTCTTGTGAAACCTGGGCTCCTTGGCAAGTGCAATAGCTCCAGTGTTGTCACAGAAGAGAGCGATTGGCCCCGACGCATTGGGTATGACTCCTAGGTCGGTGATGAACTCCTTCATCCATATTGCTTCATGTGCTGCCTCCGAGGCTGCCATGTACTCCACTTCACACGTAGATCCCGCCACGACGCTTTGCTTGCAACTGCACCAGCTTACTGCCCCACCATTCAAAATAAACACGTATCTGGTTTGTGACTTGGAGTCATCCAGATCTGTGTCGAAGCTAGCGTCGACATAACCCTTTACGACGAGCTCTTCGTCACCTCCATATACGAGAAACATGTCCTTAGTCCTTTTCAGGTACTTCAGGACATTCTTGACCGCTGTCCAGTGTTCCATGCTGGGATTACTTTGGTACCTTCCTACCAAACTTACGGCAAGGTTTACATCAGGTCTGGTACACAACATGGCGTACATGGTAACCCCTCCGGCAATCCGGTAAAATCACATTTTCACCCGGATCACTTCCGGTATCCAAACATAGGCTTCCAATATATCAATCTTTATGTCGCGACCATTTCGAGACTCCTCGTCATGTCCGAGATCACATCCGGGACTCCGAACAACCTTTGGTACATCAAAACATATAAACTCATAATGAAACTGTCATCGTAACGTTAAGCGTGCGGACCCTACGGGTTCGAGAACTATGTAGACATGACCGAGACACATCTCTGGTCAATAACCAATAGCGGAACCTGGATGCTCATATTGGCTCCCACATATTCTACGCAGATCTTTATCGGTCAAACCGCATAACAACATACGTTGTTCCCTTTGTCATCGGTATGTTACTTGCCCGAGATTCGATCGTTGGTATATCAATACCTAGTTCAATCTTGTTACCGACAAGTCTCTTTACTCATTCTGTAATACATCATCTCACAACTAACTCATTAGTTGCAATGCTTGCAAGGCTTATGTGATGTGCATTACTGATAGGGCCCAGAGATACCTCTCCGACAATCGGAGTGACAAATCATAATCTCGAAATACGCCAACCCAACATGTACCTTTGGAGACACCTGTAGAGCTCCTTTATAATCAACCAGTTACGTTGTGACGTTTGGTAGCACACAAAGTGTTCCTCCGGCAAACGGGAGTTGCATAATCTCATAGTCATAGGAATATGTATAAGTCATGAAGAAAGCAATAGCAACATACTAAACGATCGGGTGCTAAGCTAATGGAATGGGTCATGTCAACCGCATCATTCTCCTAATGATGTGATCCCATTAATCAAATGACAACACATGTCTATGGTTAGGAAACACAACCATTTTTTATCAACGAGCTAGTCAAGTAGAGGCATACTAGTGACACTCTGTTTGTCTATGTATTCACACAAGTATTATGTTTCCGCTTAATACAATTCTAGCATGAATAATAAACATTTATCATGATATAAGGAAATAAATAATAACTTTATTATTGCCTCTAGGGCATATTTCCTTCACTTGGTATTTGTTTATGTATTCACACATGTATTTAAGTTTCCGATCAATACAATTATAGCATGAATAATAAACCACTATCATGATTAAGGAAATATAATAATAACCATTTTATTATTGCCTCTAGGGCATATTTCCAACACCTCACCGCCGACATCTAGATCCACTCCCTTCAGTCCCGCCTGACCTTCTCGGCCATGACTCGTGACAAAGGTGGTGACCTACCTATGGATGTCACCCTTCTTCCGCCATGGTGAGTGACCCCGGCCGTCGACAATGACGTGTGCCCGCTCTGCGGCAGCTCGGGGACCAGACAGGAAGGAGGAGGTGGAGGAGTCGTGTGCTACTTGTGAGTTGCGTTGGTATTTCCCCAAAGAGGAGAGGATATTACAGTATAGTAGAGATGAGTATCTCCCTCAGTTAAGAACCAAGGTTATCAATCCAATAGGAGAACCTCGTGAAACCTCGTTAGCAGCACCTACACACAAAAGAGCAAATACTTGCACCCAGCGCGAGGGGGTTGTCAATCCCCTTAGCAGTTATTTGCAAGGATCAAATCTGATAGTAATAGATAGATAGATGAAAACACAAAATAAAAGAATAGTAAATAAATTGCAGCAATGTATTTTTAGATTTTATATATGATAAAAGTAGACTCGGGGGCATAGTTTTCACTTGAGGCTTCTCTCTCGAGCACATAAAGTATAATGGGTAAACAAATTATTGTTGCGCAATTGATAAAAAAGCGCATAGTTATGATGATATTCAAGGCAATGATCATGTATATAGGCGTCACATCCGAGACAAGTAGAACGACTTCTGCCTACATATACTACTATTACTCCACCCATCGACCGCTATCCAGCATGCATCTAGAATATTAATGAAAACATAGTAACGCTTAAAGCAAGATTACATTATGTAGACAAAGTAAACCCAAGCAGTATGAATAAACCCGATCATTTTCCCCTTAATGGCAACAATACAAATACGTGTCATGTCCCCTTCTGTCACTGGGATTGAGCACCGCAAGATTGAACCCATCATAAAGCATCTCTCCAATTGCAAGATAATAAATCTAGTTGGCCAAACCAAACAGACAGGTCGGAGAGAAATACAAATCTATAACAATCATGCATAAAAAAATTCATAGAAGACTCAATTAATATTCATGAATAATCTGATCATAAACCCACAATTCATCGGATCCCAACAAACACACCGCAAAAGAAGATTACAACGAATAGATCTCCAAGAACATCGAGGAGAACATTGTGTTGAAGATCAAAGAGAGGGAAGAAGCCATCTAGCTACTAGCTATGGACTCATAGGTCTATGGTAAATTACTCACACATCATCAGAAGGGCAGCAAGGTTGATGTAGAAGCCCTCCGTGACCGTTTCCCCCTTCGGCAGAGTACCAGAAAAGGCCTCCAGATGGGATCACGGAAGAACAGAAACTTGTGGCAGTGGAAAAAGTATTTTGGATGGCTCCCTCATGTATTGGGAATTTATAAAGGTGAATTAGGTCAAGAGGTGCCACGAGGGGCCCACAAGCCTGGGGGGGCGCGTCTACCCCTCTTATACATCAAGTATATGAAGTTGGGGCAGTACACATCAATAACATGTATATCAAATATACCTTTGTTCACTTTGCCATCCTTCTTATCCGCCAAGTAGTTGGGGCAGTTTCACTTCCAGTGACCATTTCCTTCGCAGTAGAAGCACTCAGTTTCAGGCTTGGGTCCACCTTTGGGATTCTTCACGAGAGTGGAAACTTGCTTGCCGTTCTTCTTGAAGTTCCCTTTCTTTCCCTCGCCCTTTTTTTCTTGAAACTAATGGTCTTGTTAACCATCGACACTTGATGCTCTTTCTTGATTTCTACCTTCACCGGTTTCAGCATCGCGAAGAGCTTGGTAATCATGTTTGTCATCCCTTACATATTGTAGTTCATCACGAAGTTCTAGTAGCTTGGTGATAGTGACTAGAGAACTCTGTCAATCACTATCTTATCTGGAAGATTAACTCCCACTTGATTCAAGCGATTGTAGTACCCAGCCATTCTGAGTACATGCTCACTGGCTGAGCTATTCTCCTCCATCTTGTAGGCAAAGTACTTGTAATAGGTCTCATACCTCTCAACATGAGCACGAATCTGAAAGCCAATTTTTAGCTCTTGGATCATCTCATATGCTCCGTAGCGTTCAAAACATTTTTGAAGTCCCGGTTCTAAGCCGTAAAGCATGGCGCACTAAACTATCAAGTAGTCATCATATAGATCTTGCAAAACATTCATAATGTCTACATCTACTCCTGCAACAGGTTTGTCACCTAGCGGTGCATCAAGGACATGATTCTTCTGTGTAGCAATGAGGATAATCCTCAGATCACGGACCCAGTCCGCATCATTGCTACTGTCATCTTTCAACTCAGTTTTCTCTAGGAACATATAAAAAAATAGGAGCTATATCGCGAGCTATTGATCTACAACATAGATATGCAAAACTATCAAGACTAAGTTCATGATAAATTAAGTTCAACTAATCAAATTACTAATGAACTCCCACTTAAATAAACATCCCTCAAGTCATCTAAGTGATACATGATCCAAATCAACTAACCCATGTCCGATCATCACGTGAGATGGTGTAGTCATCAATGGTGAACATCTCTATGTTGATCATATCTACTATATGATTAACGTTCGATCTTTCGATCTCCTAGGCTCGTCAAGTTTAACCTAAGTATTCCGCGTGTGTAAAATTGTCTTACACCTGTTGTATGTGAACGTAGAGTCTATCACACCCGATCATCACGTGGTGTCTCGAAACAACGAACTTCGGCAATGGTGCATACTCGGGGAGAACACTTTTACCTTGAAATTTAGTGAAGGGGTCATCTTATAATGCTAGCGCCGTACTAAGCAAAATAAGATGCATAAAAGATAAACATCATGTGCAATCAACATATGTGACATGATATGGCCATGATCTTGTGCTTTTGATCTCCAACTCCAAAGCATCGTCATGATCTCCATCGTCACCAGCTTGACACCTTGATCTCCATCATTGCGGCGTGGTCGTCTCGCCAACTATTGCTTCTACAACTATCGCTAACGCATAGTGATAAAGTAAAGCAATTACATGACGTTTGCATTTAATACAATAAAGAGACAACCATAAGGCTCCTGCTGGTTGCCGATAACTTACAAAACATGATAATCTCATACAACAATGTATATCACATCATGTCTTGACCATATCACATCACAACATGCCCTGCAAAAGCAAGTTAGACGTCCTCTACTTTGTGGTTGCAAGTTTTACGTGGTACGGGCTTCTATCAAGAACCGTTCTTACCTACGGCAAAAACCACAATGGTGATTCGTCAAGTTTGCTGTTTTAACCTTCTTCAAGGACCGGCCATAGGCAAATTCAATTCAACTAAAGTAGGAGAAACAAACACCCGCCAGCCACCTTTATGCAAAACTAGTTGCATGTCTATTGGTGGAACCGGTCTCATGTGCGTTGATGACCCACAAGTATAGGGGATCTATCGTAGTCCTTTCGATAAGTAAGAGTGTAGAACCCAACGAGGAGCAGAAGGAAATGACAAGCGGATTTCAGTAAGGTATTCTCTGCAAGCACTGAAATTATCGGTAACAGATAGTTTTGTGATAAGGTAATTTGTAGCGGGCAACAAGTAATGAAAGTAAATAAGGTGCAGCAAGATGGCCCAATCCTTTTTGTAGCAAAGGACAAGCCTAGACAAACTCTTATATGAAGGAAAACGCTCCCGAGGACACATGGGAATTATCGTCAAGCTAGTTTTCATCACGTTCATATGATTCGCGTTCGTTACTTTGATAATTTGGTATGTGGGTGGACTGGTGATTGGGTTGTTTCCCTTCCTTGGACAAACATCCCACTTATGATTAACCCCTATTGCAAGCATCCGCAACTACAAAATAAGTATTAAGGTAAACCTAACCATAGCATGAAACATATGGATCCAAATCAGCCCCTTACGAAGCAACTCATAAACTAGGGTTTAAGCTTCTGTCACTCTAGCAACCCATCATCTACTTATTACTTCCCAATGCCTTCCTCTAGTCCCAAACAATGGTGAAGTGTCATGTAGTCGATGTTCACATAACACTGCTAGAGGAGAGACAACCTACATCTCATCAAAATATCGAACGAATACCAAATTCACATGACTACTTATAGCAAGACTTCTCCCATGTCCTCAGGAACAAACGTAACTACTCACAAATCATATTCATGTTCATAATCAGAGGGGTATTAATATTCATAAAGGATCTGAACATATGATCTTCCACCAAATAAACCAACTAGCATCAACTACAAGGAGTAATCAACACTACTAGCAACCCACAGGTACCAATCTGAGGCTTTGGGACAAAGATTGGATACAAGAGATGAACTAGGGTTTCAGGGGAGATGGTGCTGGTGAAGATGTTGATGGAGATTGACCCCCTCCCAATGAGAGGATCGTTGGTGATGACGATGGCGATGATTTCCCCCTCTCGGAGGGAAGTTTCCCGGCAGAACAGCTCTAGCGGAGCCCTAGATTGGCTCCGCCAAGGTTCCGCCTCATGGCGGCGGAGTTTCTTCCCGAAAGCTTGCTTATGATTTTTTTTTCCAGGGTAAAAGACTTCATATAGCAAAAGACAAGCACCGGAGGCCTGCCAGGGGGCCCACGAGGTAGGGGCGCGCCCAGGGGGGTAGGGCGCCCCCCCCACCCTCATGGCTAGGGTGTGGGCCCCCTCTGGTGGATTATTTCTCCAGTATTTTTATATATTCCAAAACGTGCCTCCGTGAAGTTTCAGGACTTTTGGAGTTGTGCAGAATAGGTCTCTAATATTTGCTCCTTTTCCAGCCCAGAATTCCAGCTGCCGGCATTCTCCCTCTTCATGTAAACCTTGTAAAATAAGAGAGAATAGGCATAAGTATTGTGACATAACGTGTAATAACAGCCCATAATGCAATCAATATCGATATAAAAGCATGATGCAAAATGGACATATCAACTCCCCCAAGCTTAGACCTCGCTTGTCCTCAAGCGGAAGCTGATAACGATAAATATGTCCACATGTTTAGAGATAGAGGTGTCGATAAAATAAAATACGGACATGAGGGCATCATGATCATTCTTATAACAGCAACATATATGTATATTGTCATATGATTTCTTATGCTCAAGTTACAATCTATTCACAATGTTAAGTATGAATCAGAAACTTCATTGAGAACTAACAAACTATGATCTCTGTCATTGAAGCAATTGCAATTTATCATAACATCGAAAAGAGTCAATATAAGAGCTTTTCAGCAAGTCCACATACTCAACTATCATTTAGTCTTTCATAATTGCTAACACTCACGCAATACTTATGGGTATGGAGTTTTAATCGGACACAGAGAAAGATAGGGGCTTATGGTGTTACCTCCCAACCTTTTACCTCAAGGGTAACATCAAGAATAATACTTCATGCTAACTTATATCCAATTGGATATATATATCAGGATCTTTTCAACACAAGGTACTTGCCAAAGGATAAAATGTAAAAAGGGGAAGGTGAAGATCACCATGACTCTTGCATAAGGTATAAGACAAGAATAAAAGATAGGACCTTCGCAGAGGGAAGCAGAGGTTGTCATGTGCTTTTATGGTTGGATGCACGAAATCTTAATGGAAAAGAACGTCACTTTATATTGCCACTTGTGATATGGACCTTTATTATGCAGTCTGTCGCTTTTATTGCTTCCATATCACAAGATCGTATAAAGTTTATTTTCTCCACACTAATAAATCATACATATTTAGAGAGCAATTTTTATTGCAAGCAACATGACAACTTACTTGAAGGATCTTACTCAATCCATAGGTAGATATGGTGGACACTCATGGAAAAAACGGTTTTAAGGGTATTCGGAAGCACAAGTAGTATCTCTACTTGGTGCAAAGAATTTGGCTAGCATGAGAGGGAAAGGCAAGCTCAACATGTTGGATGATCCATGACAATATACTTTATTTCGGATATAAGAAAACATAACCCATTACGTTGTCTTCCTTGTCCAACATCAACTCTTTAGCATGTCATATTTTAATGAGTGCTCACAATCATAAAAGATGTCCAAGATAGTATATTTATATGTGAAAACCTCTCTTTCTTTATTACTTCCTATTAATTGCAATGATGACCAAAACTATATTTGTCAACTCTCAACAACTTGTATTCGTCATACTCTTTATATGTGAAGTCATTACTCTTTGTAAGATCAATATGATCTCTTTATTTCTTTTTATTCTTTCTCTTTTCCCTCAAGATCATACCAAGATAATCAAGCCCTTGACTCAACACTAATCTTTATTATATATAGCTCACGGACTCGATTACATAGAAGGATCATAAAGCAAAACTCAAAACTAAATCATACTAAAACTTTATTCTACTAGATCAAGATACTACCAAAAGGATCGAACTAAGAAAAACGGTAAAGATAGGAGTGTGATGGTGATACGATACCGGGGCACCTCCCCCAAGCTTGGCAGTTGCCAAGGGGAGTGCCGATACCCATGTGATTATGTCTCTTTCTTCGGAAGTGGTGGTGATGGGGTTGTTGACGATGTAGGCTTGTCGTCCATCTTCCAAGGCATAGGCTCACCATCATAGAAGGATGATCGAGTCTCCGGGATCCTTAAATCTGCAGCCAAACTCATCCTCTTGAATCTATATTCATACTCACAATTTTGGTTTTTCAGGTCATAGATCTGGGACTGGAGGTGCTTGATTTTCTCGTGAAGCGTGAAGATGGCCTCCCCAATGTCCTTGGCGTCCAGCTTGTGGTTGTTGGTGAACTCCGTGATCATTATGTGATTGGTGTCGAGTCCATGCTCCACCATCTCCTGACACTTGAAAACTTGTTGCTCCATTGCTTCAAGCCTTGTCTCCACGCTTCCGGTCCTCCTTGGTCCCTCAACATCGCGGATGTGCAGCACCCTCTCATGCATCTCAATGGTTTGAGGATGTTGCAGCACTTCCGCGAGGTAAGGGTTGATGACCTTCTCGAAGAACTTGTCCTTGGGGGCACTTGGAGACGTCATGGCGATCTAGATCTGTTAGAAAAACAACTCGAAACAAAAACAGAGGATAATTGCATGATATGGTGGTCAAATCCTTCGGGAGATTATATAATGAATTTTTACCGACCAAAAGAAGTATCGTGCAAGAAAACGGAGTCCGCAAGGCACACGAGGTGCCCACGAGGCAGGGGGCGCGCCCTCCACCCTCGTGGACGCCACGTGTCCTTCCCGAACTACTTCTTATTTTCCTATTTTCTTAAATATTCCAAAATGGAGAAAAACTGCCATTAGAACTATTTTGGAGTCGGTTTACTCACCGTACCACATAGCTATTCCTTTTCGGAGTCTGAAACATTCTGGAAAGTGTCCCTTATGTATTCCTCCAGGGTTATGGTTTCAATAACATTAGTTTCAACATTTGTAGGATTACCTGAGATATAATGTTTGATTCTTTGACCATTCACCACCTTCGGATTTGTGCCTTCGAAGTTGTTGATTTTTATGGCACCGGAACGATAGACCTCCTCGATAACGTAAGGCCCTTCCCATTTAGAGAGAAGTTTTCCTGCAGAAAATCTTAAACGGGAGTTGAATAGCAAAACATAATCACCTACATTAAACTCATGCTTTTGTATCCTTTTGTCATGCCATCTTTTGAATTTTTCTTTAAACAGTTTGGCATTCTCATAGGCCTGGGTTCTCCATTCATCAAGTGAGATAATGTCAAATAGCCTCTTCTCACCGGCAAGTTTGAAATCATCATTGAGCTCTTTAATGGCCCAATATAGTTTATGTTCTAGTTCGAGAGGTAAGTGGCATGCTTTTCCATAAACCATTTTATACGGAGACATACACAAAGGATTTTTATATGCAGTTCTATAAGCCCATAATGCATCATTAAGTTTCTTGGACCAATTCTTTCTAGATCTATTAACAGTCTTTTGCAAAATTAATTTGAGCTCTCTATTACTCAATTCTACTTGACCACTAGACTACGGGTGATACGGGGATGCAATTATATGATTAACATCATACTTAGCAAGCATTTTACGAAAAGCACCATGAATAAAATGTGAACCACCATCAGTCATTAAATATCTAGGGACTCCAAACCTCGGAAAAATAACTTCTTTAAGCATCTTAATAGAGGTGTTATGATTAGCACTACTAGTTGGAATAGCTTCTACCCACTTAGTAACGTAATCAACAACAACTAAAATATGTGTATACCCATTAGAGGAAGGAAATGGTCCCATATAATAAAAGCCCCAAACATCAAATGGTTCAATAACAAGTGAATAATTCATAGGCATTTCTTGACGTCTACTAATATTACCAATTCTTTGACATTCATCACAAGACAAGACAAACTTACGGGCATCTTTGAAGAGAGTAGGCCAATAAAAACTGGATTGCAATACCTTATGTGCAGTTCTATCTCCAGCGTGGTGTCCTCCATAAGCTTCGGAGTGACACTTGCGTAGGATCTGTTCCTGTTCATGCTCAGGTATACAACGTCTAATAACACCATCTACTCCTTCTTTATAAAGGTGTGGGTCATCCCAGAAGTAATGTCTTAAATCATAGAAAAACTTTTTCTTTTGCTGGTATGTGAAACTAGGTGGTATAAATTTAGCAACAATGTAATTAGCATAATCAGCATACCATGGAGCAGTATGAGAAGCATTTATGACAGCTAATTGTTCATCAGGAAAGCTATCATCAATAGGTAGTGGGTCATCAAGAACATTATCTAACCTAGACAAGTTGTCTGCAACAGGGTTCTCTGCTCCCTTTCTATCAATAATATGAAAATCAAATTCTTGTAGCAGGAGAACCCATCTAATAAGTCTAGGTTTAGCATCTTTATTTTCCATAAGATATTTAATAGCAGCATGATCAGTGTGAACAGTTACTTTAGAACTAACAATATAAGGTCTGAACTTATCGCAAGCAAATACAACAGCTAAAAATTCTTTTTCAGTAGTAGCATAATTTCTCTAGGCATTGTCTAGAGTTTTACTAGCATACTGGATAACATTTAATTTCTTATCAACTCTTTGCCCTAGAACAGCACCTAAAACATAATCGCTAGCATCACACATAATTTCAAAGGGTAAATCCCAATCAGGTGGCTGAACAATAGGTGCAGAAATCAATGCTTTCTTAAGTATTTCAAATGCTTCTACACAATCATCATCAAAGACAAAAGGAATATCTTTTTGTAAGAGATTAGTCAGAGGCCTGGAGGTTTTAGAGAAGTCCTTAATGAACCTCCTATAAAAACCGGCATGACCTAGGAAACTTCTTATACCTTTAATGTCCTTGGGTCACGACATTTTTTCAATAGCATCAACTTTAGCTTTATCAACTTCAATACCTCTTTCAGAAATTTTATGCCCCAAGACAATACCTTCATTAACCATAAAGTGGCACTTCTCCCAATTCAAGACAAGGTTATTTTCTTCACATCTCTACAAAACTCGATCAAGGTTGCTCAAGCAATCATCAAAAGAAGTTCCATATACGGAGAAATCATCCATGAAAACCTCAACAATCTTTTCACAATAATCAGAGAATATATATTGCCATCATGCATCTTTGAAAGGTAGCAGGTGCATTACATAAACCAAAAGGCATATGTCTATAAGCAAAGGTACCGAAAGGGCAAGTAAAAGTGGTCTTTTCTTGATCCTCTTTTGACACAGCTATTTGAGAGAAACCAGAATAACCATCTAGGAAGCAAAAACGTGTATGTTTGGATAATCTTTCTAGAATTTGATCAATAAAAGGTAAAGGGTAATGATCCTTTTTAGTAGATTTATTTAATTTGCGGAAATCAATTACCATTCTATAACCTGCAACAATTCTTTGTGGGATCAATTCATCTTTATCATTAGGAACAACAATAATACCTCCCTTCTTAGGGACACAATGGACAGGACTTACCCACTGACTGTCAGGAACGGGATAAATTATACCTGCCTCCGGAAGCTTTAGTATTTCTTTTCTTACCACCTCTTTCATCTTAGGATTTAACCATCGTTGGTGATCAACAACTGGTTTAGCATCTTTCTTCAATTTTATTTTGTGTTGGAATAGAGTGGGACTAATGCCCTTAAGATCATCAAGAGTATATCCAATAGCAGCACGGTGCTTCTTCAGAGTTTTCAATAATTTCTTTTCTTCATGCTCTAAAAGGTTAGCACTAATAATAACAGGATATATCTTTTTCTCATCAAGATAAGCATATTTAAGAGTGTCTGGTAATGGTTTAAGCTCAAACACGGGATCACCCTTGGGTGGAGGAGGATCCCCTAGGATTTCAACAGGCAAGTTGTGTTTCAAAATAGGTCCCTGTTTAAAGAATACTTCATCTATTTCCCTTCTTTCATTCATAAACATATCATTTTCATGGTCTAGCAAATACTGTTCTAAAGGATCATTAGGGGGCACGGAAATAGAAGCAAGATCAATAATTTCATCTTTACTAGGCAATTCCTCATCATGGGGTTGTCTACGAAATTTAGCAAAGTTAAACTCATGAGACATATCCCCCAAACCAATAGTAACAACATCCTTTTCGCAGTCTATCCTAGCATTAACAGTATTCAAGAAGGGTCTACCAAATATGATGGGACAGAAGTCATCTTGTGGGGAACCAAGAACAAGAAAATCAGAAGGATATTTAAGTTTCCCACACAAGACTTCAACATCTCTAACAATCCCAACTGCTGAAATAGTTTCTTTATTGGCAAGCTTAATTGTAACATCAATTTCCTCTAACTCAGCAGGTGCAATATCATGCATAATTTCTTTGTATAAGGAATGAGGTATTGCACTTGCACTGTCACCCATAACACATAAGCCATGATAACATTATTCTCCTATTTTAACAGAGATAACAGGCATGCCTACAACAGGTCTATGTTTATTTTTAGTATCAGGTCTAACAATTCTAGCAGCTTCACTACAGAAGTAAATAACTTGCCCATCAATATTATTAGCCAAGAGATCTTTAACCATAGCAATACTAGGTTCAACTTTAATTTGCTCAGGGGGTTTGGGTGTCCTAATATTACTTTTGTTGGCCACAGTTGAAGCTTTAGCATGATCCTTTATTCTAACGGGGAAAGGTGGTTTCTCAATATAAGTAGTAGGAACAACAGGATCATTATAAGTGATAGTCTTTTCTTCAACTTTAATAGGTGCAACTACCTTTACTTCAATGGGAGGATTATATTTAAACCACTTCTCCTTAGGAAGATCAACATGAGTAGCAAAGGATTCACAAAAGGAAGCTACTATCTCAGAGTCAAGTCCATATTTAGTGCTAAATTCATGGAAAACATCGGTATCCATAAAAGATTTAACAAAATCAAACTTAGGTGTTATACCTGACTCCTTACCTTCATCGAGATCCCAATCTTCAGAGTTGCGTTTAATTCTTTCCAATAAATCCCATTTGAATTCAATAGTCTTCATCATAAAAGAGCCAGTACAAAAAGTATCGAGCATGGAGCGATTATTGAGAGAAAGCCGAGCATAATTTTTTTGAATAATAATTTCTCTTGAGAGCTCATGATTGGGCATGAATATAACATTGACTTAAGCCTCCCCCAAGCTTGAGCGATGCTTTCTCCTTCGTGAGGCCAAATATTATATATATATATATATATATATATATATATATATATATATATATATATGTATAAACACTATTCTGATCACGGGATCAGAATAATATTCTGATCACAACATAAACTTCCCGAGTAACGCGTCTGACCTTCCCCGTGTGCTAGGTTGAACTTCAGCTAAAAGGTGTCCAAATGGGGCTTGCTATGTACCGTTGGAAAGCTATGGACACCAGTATCATGATCCAAGTTAAATTTTTGGCAAAATGTAAGCGGTTTAAGAGTAGTTTTGAAAACCATTTTTTCTTCGTATAAAAAACGTGAATCGTATTTTCGATCGCATTTTTAAACCGTTTATCGGAATGAGGCAAATAATATGGCGTTGGAAAGCTGCTGCAAAACCGCTCCTTCCACATGTTGAAAGTTTTCTCTAATTCCCTATGGTTAAAGCGTAATTTGACAAATCGTAGAATTTCGCAAACGGAACACCCGAGTTGGTATTTTTTATGTCATTTTTAAATGGCAAATCCAATTGAGGCAAATAATATGGCGTTGGAAAGCTTATGAAAATGCGCTACTTTTTCATGTTAAAAGTTTTTTCTAATTTTGAACGGTTTAAAAGTAATTTAGAAAACGGTACAAGTTCCACCGAGTTCATATTTTCAAGCTAATTTTTTAACCATACGTCCAAATGCAGCAAATGATATGGCGTTGGAAAGCTTGAAGAAAAGCGAAACTTTTTTGTATATATTGTTTCTCCTAATTCCTTACTGTTTTATGTCAGTTTTGAAAATGGCTAAAAACGTATTTTTGCCGTAATTTCTACAAACTTTATCGGAATGGAGCAAATAATATACCGCTGAAAAGTTACGGAAAATGTGAAACTTTTTCATGTTGTTGGTTTTCTCTAATTCCTAGCCATTTTAAAGTAATTTCAAAAACAGAGAGATCATGCGTTCTGCCTTTATCACGAAACAGATTCTTCGAAAATGCACCGCGTGAAGAACCTGAACTTCTCGGCGCGTGTACCTGAACTTCACTATGTTTTTCACGTGATTTTTTTGCTCGTAGGTCTCCATCCACTGCTCGTAACTCTCCATCCACTCACCAGAATTGAGCAAGTGATATACCGGTGGAAAGCTGTTGTAAGCACGTAACTTTCCCGTGTTGATCGTTTTTTCATACTCGCAATGATTTTAAAAGTTTTTCATCTGAAATTCATTCAGCGTAGTAGTTGAACTTCCTGCTGTTTTCACGTTGAACTTCTGTGACATGTTTTTGTTTGTAATTTTCTCATCCATTCGTCAGTGTTACACAAATAATATTCCTTTTGTATTCACCTTGAACTTCCTGAAATGCATTCACCTTGAACTTCCTGAAATGCATTCATCTTGAACTTCCTGAAATGCATTCACCCTTGAACTTCTGTGACGTATTTTTGTTTGTATTCACCTTGAACTTCCTGAAATGCATTCACCTTGAACTTCCTGAAATGCATTCACCTTGAACTTCTGTGACGTATTTTTGTTTGTAATTTTCTCATCCATTCGTCAGTGTTACACAAATAATATTCCTTTTGTATTCACCTTGAACTTCCTGAAATGCATTCCTTGCACTAGTTGAACTTCTCATTGTTTTCACCTTGAACTTCTGTCACATATTTTTGTCCAACCTCTCTCACAAGAATTTTTGAACTTTCTCGGGTTGAGCACTTGAACTTCTAGCAAAAAAAATTGGACTTTGCCTTTTTATTCTTTTTTCTCTCATACGAAATGCACACCACACAGTAAATGAACTTCTGACAGTTATCAAACCGAACTTCTCTCTATTTCTCTTTCGTAACAGAAAAAGTCTGAGTTTTTTATATAATCGAACCTCTCTAACTTTTTATTTGAACTTCTTTTGTGTATTTTTTTAGAAATGTGAAAATTGGAGTTCTGTTAGAAACATCAGACTTCTTCGTTATTTTCAATTGAACTTATTGGTTTATTCTTTAGTAATTGTAAACTCCAAACTTCTATGTTATTTCAATTTGAACTTAACTTTTTTTATATTTTGAGTAAAGAATTGTATTCGATTTTTATACGGAAAAAATCGAACATGTAGCGTGCTTGTTTTTTGCTTTTAATATTCAACTTCTATGCTCTATTTTTAACTTCTATGCTTTATTTTTTTGTAACAGTTTCAAGGAGAAGGAAAGCAGCAACATAATGTGCGTCAAAGAGCAACTAGTTGGGGAAACCAACCAATACATGATACATTTTTTACTATAAAGAACAGAGAACAAGTTTTCCATTATTTTAACTTGAACTTCTCCATTTTATTCACACACACACACACACACACACACACACAAATGCCACGGCTGCCACCTGCAACGCCAGTACACTTTTAATAAAGAATTACTAAAGTAGCTTTCATAAATAATGAACCTCTATTTTATTTAGATAATGAACCTTTACTTTATTTAAATTTGAACTTCTATACAAATGAATAATGGATCTCTCTATCCATCACCATTTAGTACATGATGGAACCTGTCGGGAACTAACACAAACACATACTGTGCACACGCCATGGGCATCCAGTGATAATTTATGCATCAAATGACACATCAAAAAAGAAGAAAATGCATCAGGGTCATAAAATTGAAGCTCCAATCAGTACAAATAAAGAATGTTTCTGCTTTTGAAGATGAACAAGAACAGGGTGCACACGCTCGAACTGAAGATGATAGCCAGGACGAACTTCACAGTGAGTAGGCACACACCCAGCAGGCCAGCACATCGCATACACCCACACACCCATGTCTACCTTCGCTTGGCTGGCAAAAGCGACAAAGGAGAGGAGCCGTTGGAGTGGGCCAAATCAAGCCGCACCAATTCCGGCCATCTTGACGACGTCTGCATTCCTCCTGACCTCGTCACCTTCTCGCGGTGGCAGAGGTGGTGGTGCTAGAGGCCATCGGTGGCGGGGCGTGGGAAGTTCCCCGCGGTGAAGCTTAAGAGCAGAGGGCCTGGCGGCGCGGCGGAAGGAGGGGGAGGCCGGCGCCGTGGTGGAAGAAGGAGGGGGTGGCCGGCGCCATCGTGGAAGAAGGTAGCGGTGGCCGGCGCCATCGTCGAAGTAGGTGGAGGGAGGCAGCAGGAGGCGCGCCGGGGCCGAGGCAGGCGGCGGCTGGGGGCGCGCCGGGGCCGAGGTAGGCGGCGGCGGGGGGCGCCGGGGCCAGGGAGGCGGCGGCGGGGGGTTTGTCGGGGGGTTCGTGGGTGGATGCGAGGGAGTGGATAAGGTGGGAGCCG
This sequence comes from Aegilops umbellulata, assembly GCA_032464435.1. Lineage (NCBI taxonomy): Eukaryota > Viridiplantae > Streptophyta > Magnoliopsida > Poales > Poaceae > Aegilops > Aegilops umbellulata. The sequence continues at coordinate 267,008,222 of CP136059.1, read as the reverse complement.
AGTTTTTTTAGGGGAAGTTCGGGTGGGTTTATCTTTTCACACTCTGGAACAGCTCCGCGGCTCCTTATAGGGCTCGCCGTGATCCGAATAACTATTCTGATCCCATGATCAGAATAGTTCTACTCTCTCTATATATAATTAATTACGATCACGATGAATAAGATGCATAGGGTAAAACTTCTGATGAAATTCCAATTTCAATCGGTTGTAGTTCCATGATCCCATATCATGTCAATGCCGTTCCCTTCAAAGATAGAGGGAATACCTTCTTCTTTATAACATCCTCGGGCATACCTGCAAGCTTAAATAATCCACAAACTTCATCCACATAGATTAGGTGCAAATCGGGATGTAATGTTCTATCACCTGTGAAAGGATTAGCTAGCAGTTTCTCTATCATACTCGAAGGAATTTCAAAATAAACATTTTCAGTAGGTTCAGTAGGTTGAGGAGCAACTCTTTGCTCTACTGGTCGGGGTGAAGGTACCCCGAACAAGCCCCTCAAATGATTACTTTCCATAGTAACAAGTGACAGTAAATTTCAGCACACTATATAAATTTTTCCTTACCAAATTCCACCTACCAAAGGCGCTTCACTCCCCAGCAACGGCGCCAGAAAAGAGTCTTGATGACCCACAAGTATAGGGGATCTATCGTAGTCCTTTCGATAAGTAAGAGTATCGAAACCAACAAGGAGCAGAAGGAAATGACAAGCGGATTTCAGTAAGGTATTCTCTGCAAGCACTAAAATTATCGGTAACAGATAGTTTTGTGATAAGGTAATTTGTAGGGGGCAACAAGTAATGAAAGTAAATAAGGTGCGGCAAGATGGCCCAATCCTTTTTGTAGCAAAGGACAAGCCTGGACAAACTCTTATATGAAGGAAAACGCTCCCGAGGACACATGGGAATTATCGTCAAGCTAGTTTTCATCACGTTCATATGATTCGTGTTCGTTACTTTGATAATTTGGTATGTGGGTGGACCAATGCTTGGGTTGCTGCCCTTCCTTGGACAAACATCCCACTTATGATTAACCCCTATTGCAAGCATCCGCAACTACAAAAGAAGTATTAAGGTAAACCTAACCATAGCATGAAACATATGGATCCAAATCAGCCCCTTATGAAGCAACTCATAAACTAGGGTTTAAGCTTCTGTCACTCTAGCAACCCATCATCTACTTATTACTTCCCAATGCCTTCCTCTAGGCCCAAACAATGGTGAAGTGTCATGTAGTCAACGTTCACATAACACCAGTAGAGGAGAGACAACATACATCTCATCAAAATATCGAACGAATACCAAATTCACATGACTACTTATAGCAAGACTTCTCCCATGTACCCAGGAACAAACGTAACTACTCACAAATCATATTCATGTTCATAATTAGAGGGGTATTAATATGCATAAAGGATCTGAACATATGATCTTCCACCAAATAAACCAACTAGCGTCAACTACAAGGAGTAATCAATACTATTAGCAACCCACAGGTACCAATCTGAGGCTTTGGGACAAAGATTGGATACAAGAGATGAACTAGGGTTTTAGAGGAGACGGTGCTGGTGAAGATGTTGATGGAGATTGACCCCCTCCCGATGAGAGGATCGTTGGTGATGACGATGGCGATGATTTCCCCCTCCCGGAGGGAAGTTTCCCCGGCAGAACAGCTCTACCGGAGCCCTGGATTGGTTCCGCCATGGTTCCGCCTCGTGGCGGCGGAGTTTCTTCCCGAAAGCTTGCTTATGATTTTTTTCAGGGTAAAAGACTTCATATAGTAGAAGACGGGCACCGGAGGCCTGACAGGGGGCCCACGAGGCAGGAGGCGCGCCCAGGGGGCTAGGGCGCGCCCCCCACCCTCATGGCCAGGGTGTGGGCCCCCTCTGGTGGATTATTTCTCCAGTATTTTTATATATTCCAAAACATGCCTCCGTAAAGTTTCAGGACTTTTGGAGTTATGCAGAATAGGTCTCTAATATTTGCTCATTTTCTAGCCCCGAATTCCAGTTGCCGGCATTCTCCCTCTTCATGTAAACCTTGTAAAATAAGATAGAATATGCATAAGTATTGTGACATAACGTGTAATAATAGCCCATAATGCAATAAATATCGATATAAAAGTATGATGCAAAATGGACGTATCATGCGTGGACATGTAAGGTTGGTCTGGGCCGCTTCATCCCACAATACCGCCGAATCAAAATAAGACGTTGATGGTAAGCAGTATGACTATCACCGCCCACAACTCTTTGTATTCTACTCATGCATATCATCTACGCATAGACCTGGCTCATGATGCCACTATTAGGAAATGTTGCATGGAATACAAAAAATTTTCTACGCACAGGCAATGATCTATCCATGGAGATGCATAGCAACAAGGCGGAGAGTGTATCTATGTACCCTCGTAGACCGTAAGCGGAAGCGTTTAACAATGCGGTTGATGTAGTCGAACTTCTTCTAGCTCCAACCAATCAAGTACCGAACGTACGACACCTCCGAGTTCTTCACACGTTTAGCTCGTTGACGTCCCTCGCCTTCTTAATCCAGCAAGACGTCGAGGTAGTAGATTAGTTCTGCCAGCACGATGGCGTGGTGACGGTGATGGTGAAGTGATCCTCGCAGGTCTTCGCCTAAGCACTACAAAGATATGACCATGGGAGTAAACGGTGGAAGGGAGGCGCCGCACACGGCTAACAATTGTCTGCTTGTGCTAGGGGGCGCCCCCCCACCACATATATATGGGTGGGAGGGAGAGGGGAGAGGCCAGGAGGTCTCCCAAGTAGGACCGAATCCTACTTGGGTTCCTCCTAGGCCGGCCGCCCTCCCTTCCTTATTTACCAGAGAGGGAAGGAAAGATGAGGGGGGAGAAAGGGAAGGGGGGCGAATCCTCCCCTTTTATTTATCTTCCCCCTTTCCTTCTCCCTTTGGTTCGGCCCATATGAGTGTTGGAAATATGCCCTAGAGGCAATAATAAATTGATTATTATTATATTTCCTTGTTCATGATAATCGTTTATTATCCATGCTAGAATTGTATTGATAGGAAACTCAGATACATGTGTGGATACATAGACAACACCATGTCCCTAGTAAGCCTCTAGTTGACTAGCTCGTTGATCAATAGATGGTTACGGTTTCCTGACCATGGACATTGGATGTCATTGATAACGGGATCACATCATTAGAAGAATGATGTGATGGACAAGACCCAATCCTAAGCCTAGCACAAGATCATGTAGTTCGTATGCTAAAGCTTTTCTAATGTCAAGTATCGTTTCCTTAGACCATGAGATTGTGCAACTCCCGGATACCGTAGGAGTGCTTTGGGTGTGCCAAACATCACAACGTAACTGGGTGACTATAAAGGTACACTACAGGTATCTCCGAAAGTGTCTGTTGGGTTGGCACGAATCGAGACTGGGATTTGTCACTCCGTATGACGGAGAGGTATCTCTGGGCCCACTCGGTAGGACATCATCATAATGTGCACAATGTGATCAAGGAGTTGATCACGGGATGATGTGTTGCGGAACGAGTAAAAGAGACTTGCCGGTAACGAGATTGAACAAGGTATCGGGATACCGACGATCGAATCTCGGGCAAGTATCGTACCGATAGACAAAGGGAATTGTATACGGGATTGATTAAGTCCTTGACATCGTGGTTCATCCGATGAGATCATCGTGGAACATGTGGGAACTAACATGGGTATCCAGATCCCGCTGTTGGTTATTGACCGGAGAACGTCTCGGTCATGTCTGCATGTCTCCCGAACCCGTAGGGTCTACACACTTAAGGTTCGATGACGCTAGGGTTATAAAGGAAGTTGGTATGTGGTTACCGAATGTTGTTCGGAGTCCCGGATGAGATCCCGGACGTCACGAGGAGTTCCGGAATGGTCCGGAGGTAAAGATTTATATATGGGAAGTCCTGTTTTGGTTGCCGGAAAAGTTTCAGGGTTTATCGGTAGTGTACCGGGACCACTGGAGGTGTCCGGGGGTCCACCAAGTGGGGCCACAAGCCCCAGAGGCTTGCGTGGGCCAAGTGTGGGAGGGGACCAGCCCCAGGTGGGCTGGTGCGCCCCCCACAAGTGCCCAAGGCGCAAGGGAGAGGAGAAGGGGGCAAACCCTAGGGCAGATGGGCCCTAAGGCCCATGCTCCCTGCGCCTCCCTCTCCTCCCCTCTTGGCCGTCCCCCCTTTTCCCATCTAGGGCTGCCGCCCCCCTAGGGGTGGGAACCCTAGAGGGGGCGCACCCTCCTCCCTCTCCCCTATATATAGTGAGGCCTGGGGCTGCCCATAAGACGCGATCTGATCTCTCCCTGTTGGTGCAGCCCTGCCTCTCTCCCTCCTCCTCTCTTGCGGTGCTTGGCGAAGCCCTGCTGGATTGCCACGCTCCTCCACCACCACCACGCCGTTGTGCTGCTGCTGGATGGAGTCTTCCTCAACCTCTCCCTCTCTCCTTGCTGGATCAAGGCATGGGAGACGTCACCGGGCTGTACGTGTGTTGAACGCGGAGGTGCCGTCCGTTCGGCACTTGGTCATCGGTGATTTGAATCACGACGAGTACGACTCCATCAACCCCGTTCACTTGAACGCTTCCGCTTAGCGATCTACAAGGGTATGTAGATGCACTCTTTTTCCCCTCGTTGTTGGTTTCTCCATAGATAGATCTTGGTGACACGTAGGAAAATTTTGAATTTCTGCTACGTTCCCCGACAATGAGGGGCGCACCAGCCCTTGGTGACTGGTGCGTTTCCCCTCTTGGCCCGTTAGGCCCATATCTTTTGTCGGGGGTGCTCGGAACCCCTTTCGGTGACCCGATATTTACCCGGTACCTCCCGGAACACTTCCGGTGTCCGAATACCATCGTCCTATATATCATCTTTACCTCTCGACCATTACGAGACTCCTCGTCATGTCCGTGATCTCATCCGGGACTCCGAACAATATTCGGTTACCAAATCACATAATTCATAGTATAACACTATATCGTCATTGAACGTTAAGCTTGCGGACCCTACGGGTTTGAGAACTATGTAGACATGATCGAGACACCTGTGCGGTCAATATCAAATAAAGGAACCTGGATGCCCATATTGGCTCCTACATATTCTACGAAGATCTTTATCGGTCAAACCGTTATGACAACATACATTATTCCCTTTGTCTGTCGCTATGTTACTTGCCCGAGATTCGATCGTGGGTATCTTCATACCTAGTTCAATCTCGTTACCGGCAAGTCTCTTTTCTCGTTCCGTAATATATCACCTCATGACTAACTCCTTATTCGTTTGCTTGCAAGCTTATGATGTGTATTACCGAGAGGGCCCAGAGATACCTCTCCGATACTCGGAGTGACAAATCCTAATCTCGATCTATGCCACCTCAACAAACACCTTTGGAGATACCTGTAGAGCATCTTTATAATCACCCAGTTATGTTGTGATGTTTGATAGCACATAAGGCATTCCTCCGGTATCCGGGAGTTGCATAATCTCATAGTCAAAGGAATATGTATTTGACATGAAGAAAGCAATAGCAATAAAACTGAACGATCATTATGCTAAGCTAACGGATGGGTCTTGTCCATCACATCATTCTCTTAATGATGTGATCCCGTTATCAATTGACAACTCATGTCCATGGTTAGAAAACCTTAACCATCTTTGATCAACGAGCTAGTCAAGTAGAGGCTCACTAGGGACACGGTGTTTTTTTTACGTATTCACACATGTATTTAGGTTTTCGATTAATACAATTCTAGCATGAAGAATAAACCTTTAGCATGAATAAGGAAATATAAAATAACAACTTTATTATTGCCTCTAGGGCATATTTCCTTCACTAACCTATTAAACTAGAGCCTAGTGTCAGTTTCTGTTTTTTCCCTTGTTTTTTAGTTTTACAGAAAACAAATATCAAATGGAGTCCAAACGGAATAAAATTTTCGCGATGATTTTTCTTGGACCAGAAGACACCCGCAGGACTTGGAGAGGGGGTCAAAGGAGTCCCGAGGGGACCACAAGCCCTCAGGGCGCGCCCTAGGGGGGGCGCCCCTGGCTTGTGGACACCTCGGGAGTCCCCCAACCCTAATTCTTGCACTATAAATTCCCGAATATTCCCAAACCATCAGAGGTATCCACCAAAATACTTTTCCGCCATCTCAAGCTTCTGTTCCCATGAGATCCCATCTTGGGGCCTTTTTCGACACCCTGTCGGAGGGAGATTTGATCACGGAGGGCATCTGCATCAACCTTGCTGCCCTTCCGATGAAGCGTGCATAGTTTATCACAGACCTAAGGGCCCATGGCTAGCAGGTAGATGGCTTCTTCTCTCTCTATGATCTTCAATGCTATGTTCTCCTCGATGTTCTTAGAGTTCTATCGGATGTAATACCTTTTTGCGGTGTGTTTGTTGAGATCCGATGAATTGTGGATTTATGATCAGATTATCTATGAATATTATTTGAATCTTCTCTGAACTCTTTTATGCACGGTCAAATATCTTTGTATTTCTCTTCGAATTATCGGTTTGGTTTGGCCAACTAGATTGGAGTCTACTTAACACGGACATGGTGCCTATATTCATGATCATTGCCTTGGATATCGTCATAACTTTGCACTTTTCTATCAATTGCTCGACAGTAATCTGTTTACCCACCGTATGCTTTCTTTTGAGAGAGAAGCCTCTAGTGAAACCTATGCCCCGGGGTCTATTTTCCATCATATATTTTCAGATCTATAAACTAAAAAATCAAAAATACCTTGCCGCATTTTTTAAATATTTACTTTAGTTTGCCTTTTTATTTATCTTTTATACCTATCTCTATTAGATATCATTCTTGTTTGTGACCGTGAAGGGATTGGCAACCCCCTTTCCGTGTTGTGTGCAAGTGTTTGTTAGTTTGTGCAGGTGCATAGATTGGAGACTTGCTTGTGCCTCCTACTGGATTGATACCTTGGTTCTTAACTGAGGAAAATACTTATCTCTACTTTGCTGCATCACCCTTGCTCTTCAAGGGAAAAATCAACGCAAGCTCAAGAAGTAGCAGAAGACAGTGGTCGGTTCCCGGAGGACTTTGTTGTATTATATGTCTTTGTTAAGGGTGCTTTGTAATGCCTATTCCTGGTTAATAGATCCAATGACTTTTTCGCAAAAAAAACCCTGCGAAACACTGCCAAATCCGAAAGAAACCACATGAAAAATGTATAAATAGGATGCCATTATTTCTCTAAAGAATCTGGTCTCATGTTTTTTTTGCGTGAACATAAAAACATGTTCTCATGGGTTGTGAAGTTCCCTTCTACAAATTTTGTTTGCTCTATTCTTTTGAGCCCAAAGAAACTACTGCTTTGCTTTTTTTCAGTAAAAATAGACAAACCGTAAAAAAGGCAACTTGTGATTTGTACACGTAAGCTTTGGTAATGCATCCCAGCATCACTCGATAGCGGGGAATTGACGCGGATCATGCCACATCCATACTACATTTTGTGTTGTGTTTAATTTGATTGTGTATTGAACGGACGCAAGCTATATTGTTTTTGTTGTGTTTTCCCTTTTCACTTTTATCACTGAGATTTTCCTCGTTATAGATAGTCACGAAGTGATTGATATAGCTCTCAAGGTGGCCAAATGGTTCGTTATGACGACCCCATGGGTGCTAGTTCTTCTTCTTCTTAGAGTGCACAATGCCCGGCGGGATGCAAATGATACCGTTTTACTCCATGACGACGTTTGGATGGGTGGAGGCCAAGCCCAAGGGGTATGCCCAACTCACATATGGCCCTGCCTTTATTGGCAAACACCCTTGACTTTGTTGTTGATTTATTTCTTAGACAAAAGGGTCAAATGACAAAACTAAAAAATAAACCATCAGCACTAAAATCTTGGCACACCTCGAATGTCTACGTGATGTTCGTTCTGCCCCAACACTTTGTTTTCTTCCCTTTTACTTGACTGAAGAGGTGTTTTGTCGATGTCTATGCTAGATGAACAAATAGTAGTCTTAAGAGCGACAATATGACCATAACGCAATATACCAATTTCAAAAGGGGAAAAGAGTTGTTTGGTCACCTACTGTCCTCGTTTTAACTAGTTTCGTCTTATTTTTATGATAATTTCATTGCAACAGAATATAAACTAAGTTTAACATACATGGTGCATCAACCGTAAATTCATCGTAACGGTAAACACAACCAAGTCTCACCAACGATGTAGCCCTACCCACTTGAAATAAAACTACTATTGATCTCGTGAAAAAAAAACGGCGGTGTGCGAAAATGTTGGCTCTATGATGGCACAACACATTATTGTCAAAAAAAGAGAAGCACTATACCATCATCAACTGCTGAAACAAAGGAGGAAGGTACAACTATTGCATTTGTCAGTCAAAGCCCAACAACGCTGTTCTCGTCCCAAAACCCTCTCTAAACCCTAATCCTTCCTATCCATCCATTCCCCTCTCTGCCTGCTCTCGCCCAGCCCCGCCCAGCCCCGCCTCCATGCTCACCTGAGCAATCCCGTACACCCCCATCCGCCATGGCCTCCTCCAAGCTCCTGACCACCGCCGTGAGCTCCTCCATCCGGCGCTTCTACCGCCTCGCCTCCTCCCCCCTCCTGCCGCCGCCCGCCTCCCGCCGCCTCCCGGTGCCACTCCTCTCCGCACGCTTCTGCTCCGCCGCCGCCGCCACAGCAGCAGCCGCCCCGGCGACGGTGGATTTCGCCTACTCGTCCGTCGCTGCCGCCCCCGCGCCGGTGGACGCCGCCTTCTCCGCCGTCGCCGCGGTCTCCGAGGGCCACCCGTGGCCGGAGTGGGCCGACTTCCTCGAGAAGCTGCGGGCCAAGGGGTACTTCGTGCGGCCCCCTCTCGCCTCCGGCGCCCCCGTGGGCGAAGAGGTGGCGGCGGATGCCGTGGGCAAGCCCGACTACCCCTTCAGGGACCAGAACAGGGTGAAGAACGCGTGCCTCAATTTCGCGCGCCAGCGCTTTGATCTTCTCAGGTTCGCAGCCGCGAGATGCATAGTCATCTTCTAGCTCGGTCGTGGCTTGCTTGCTTCTGTGCATGAATTGGACTTTATATTTTGTTGTACACTCTGCCTAGTTGGTGATGCCTCACTTTAATTGGAATATGCTGCTCTCCAAATGGTCGGAGACTACCAAAATGAGCATGTACATACACGACTGAGTGGAAGTACCGCAAGAACTGCTAAACTGGGCTATGGCCTGTTGAACATTGCTCTAGTTCCTCCTATATTGCTAACTTTTTTGTAGCTTGATGCATTTAAGTTAATTTGCTAATGAAGTTCTACTGCACTTCTGCTCCACACAGCATATTTAATAGAAAAATCACTTCCAATGATGACATCCATGGAGCATCAGTTAAATTCATTACTGCCGATATTTGATAAACAATTGTTGAAGCCGTGATCCTAGTTGTAGGATTCTATGATTGTGCGATCCCAGACACCACACCAATATGACTTAAATTGAGCCCTGAGTTGTACTTGGTACCTGGTAGGATTTTACTGGAGCCGCGATCCTAGTTGTGGTCTTGTGAAAGCCTGTGGTAGAATCATCTATACTCCCAGACCTAGTGTGTTTGGTTGTGTTCCATCCCTCAATTCAAATTGGATTGTAAGCACTAGCTAAAAGACATTCAAATTTGGAGGTCTGGAATAAAAAATATTAATGATTGTTTATTTATTATTTGATTTTTGTGCATTATATGGTCAGGTAACCACAAAATTGGCATAATTGACATTCATATCATGGCTTCAACAATTACTCGCAGAATGACACAAAACAAACATGGTAGAATTGTAGACAATGAACTGGTCTGAAAATGTGCCCTACCACACTGCCCTAGGTCTGATACTGGATATGCGAACCTTGCCGTAATGATTAAATATTATCCAGAGAAGTTATATTCCAATTCAAGTTGGGGTCATGGTTGTCAGCAATTTAACAGTGATTCTGTGACCAGTAACTGAATCTTTGAACTGATTGTGCCTACTAACTTTGTAACTACTTTTATGTTTCTTGCTTGACTGGAATTTAATTTGACTGCATTATTATCACAGCTCTCTTCCCAAGAAAGATATCCAAGCTATTGTCGAGTGTGGTTGTCCTAATATCTTCCGAAAGGCTGTCAGTTCTGCAAAAAGGCTGAGAGAATTTGTGCAGGTTGACGAAGGAGATGTAAGTTGGTGTGTTCTTTCTCCAATATGTGTTTCCTATAATGGGCTGTTGATTTTCTTTACATATAGCAGGCTCCTTTCTTTACTCAGAGTTTGATATCAGAAAAAGAGTCTTAAGATTTTGATCTTTGATACAGGCATGCAGTGTTTGCAAATTACGTGGATCTTGTGATAAGGCTTATGTCATTCCAAAAGCTGAGGAAGCAGCTCGTACCGTTGATGTTGTGCGCATACTGCTAACTTATGCAATAGATCCAGCCAACCTGTCTGGAGAAAATTCTGTTGGTGGGGGTGTCCAAGAATCTGCAAGGAAGCTTCTCTCAGATCTGACTATGCTTTGTGACACAACAATTGATCCATCTCTGCCTAAACCTGTAATTCACACTTATAGCAAGCAGGATTCATCAACCAAACCTGACAAGGGCAAACAATCATCTAGGGTATCAGCTGGAAAGGGTAGAGAAACAGCTGAGACTGAAATGAAGAAGGGCGACTGGCTTTGCCCGAAGTAAGTCCGTTAATCTCTAAATTAATCGACTGTTATGCAGCTTATGCTGCTCTACCTTCTTTTTTATGAACCTTGGATTTGATTTTCTTTATGTTGCCCTGTGAGATTGCTAAGTCGGATGATTTGTTACTGCAATGCTCATATGAGAGCATCATGTATGATGATCAGTGATTTTCTCAACTCATGCAACCTAGGGTCCAGTACCATCACTAGCGCCAGTTTTTCTTTGGACAGATGTTACTACTTCTTTTGAAAAAATATGTTACTACTTTTGGAAAAATATCTTACTACTTATTTTGAAAAAATATGTTACTACTTCATTCACAATACATAAGGCCATCTCTAGGGCTGTAATTAGATATGGTACTATCTTAATTCCAGTTGAATGATATTAAACTAATTTATCAGAATATTCCATTTGATGGTAGTGGTTTATATCCTCATTTACCACTAAACACAAGACAGTTTGTGCTTTTCTTACGACTGCTTTTCCATCTGATCCAGTATTTGTACTTTCAGCGTTTAACTTTGCCCAATTACAATGCATTCTTATGTACTTTATCCAATGTCTTACAATGTCATTGTAACCTTTTCTATGTGAGGAAAACTTGAATACTCCCTCCGATCCATATTACTTGTCGCTCAAACGGATTTATCTTACACTGAAATACGTCATATATCCGTTTCAGCGACAAGTAATATGGATCAGAGGAGTACTAGATTTTGGATTGATTGTCTGTAGCATGATATAATTTGCTGTACAGCCAAGTCTACTTGCATCTCCCGTGATAGTATTAGCATGGATATTTGAACTAAATCTAGATGTATCTATTACTGCTTAAGAGCTTGAAATACCTGTTCGCAAAGCGGTATGTTATGTTGTAATAGGATTTCCGACTTCCTAGAAATCCATATACTATCTGATAAAAGTTTGGGAGGGATCCCAGAAGCAACGTCAGTCGGTTTTAGTTAAAATTAGTTGTACCTAATAGGCCGGTTTATACTTTTCTCTTGATGCGTGCATCCAAACAGGCTGGGCTGCCGGGTTTGTTATGTTTTCCTGGATATGTTATGTAGTGTAAGATGCTTCGTGTTCAATAAAAAGTCTTAGGTTTTGAAGTGAAAGTTGAGTTAAATGGTTGATCTGCACCAGCCAGGACTAGCCCTTGGTGGCATTGTTCAGAAAGGAGCCTCTTAGGCGCTAAGCGACAACCAAACGTGTAACCTAGGGCAAGAGCAGGGCTCTAGGCAGCCAGTGAGGTTTTCCGGCAAGGAATCGACCTCACCGGCGAGGAATTATGGGGTGGGAGGAGCCGGTGTGGGGAGAGAGAACACCCAGAGGCTCTGGTGAGTCGAGGAAGTGTGGCGGTTGGTCTGGCGGCTCGTTGCCGCGCTATTGCTCATGCAGTCATGGTTGCTGTATATGGTGGCGGCCCTTCTTTTCTTTCCTTTTCCTTTTTATTTGGCCTTCCACATCGTCAGATTTCTCCCTATGAGCTCTCCAGGAAGAAGCTGCTAGTTGTGCTGACGACCGCCTAGGCGGGCTAGACGCTAGGGGACGGCAAGCCTAGCACTTTGTTGAACCTTGCTTGGTGGTATTTTTTAATAGAAGGAAACGGCCTTAGTACTCACGCAGGTAGGCAACTAACCAGTGCTCAGCTCTCTCGCTAGGTTCAGAATCTGTGCAGATTTTGTTTTGGTGGATCGTAGAAGCACCTCCATTGGCCGGGGTTGATTTTTTACAAGACTAAAAGTTCATGATTGTGCAAAAAGCTGGCATTAATCAGTGGCCTCTCTTGTTTGCTGCACTGATTTCATATATTATTTTCTTGCACATGTGGAAGGATGATGTACTGTTGGCTGCTGATTATGTCTTGTTAATGGACTTTTCTGTAATTTTTGCCAGCTGCAACTTCTTAAATTTTGCTCGAAATCGTCAGTGTCTCGAATGCAAAGTAGATGGACCAAAGAAGATAGAAGCAGCCACCAGTGAAATGAAAATGGGAGATTGGATCTGTCCAGAGTAATTATCTGACCTCGTATACATTTTCCACTAACGTTTCAGCAGCGCTCCATTGTCCATACTCACTTGTTTGCGCTTTCAGGTGCGCTTTTATGAACTTTTCTCGCAACAAGATGTGTTTTAAATGTGAAGGACAACGGCCAAAGAGGCAGCTCAACCCTGGAGAGTGGGAATGTCCCTCGTATGTGCTACCCACGTCCTCTTTGTGACTCTTCCCTGCTTATAACAAACTAATGAGAAATTACCTCCTTTATAGATGTGATTTTGTTAACTTCCGACGGAACCAAGAGTGCAAAAAGTGCAGCCACGACCGCCCCGAAGACGATACCCAGGATAATAAGCTCGGATACGATGTGTGGAGGAACTCCAAGGGATCTAACAAGGATAGAAGCTTTGACTCTGTTCATCAGGAAGACGACGACGGCGATGAAGAGGGTTTGCCATACAAGGGAGAGGAGCGCAGGCATGTAGCGAGCAGAAGGGCGTCACCAGCCCGGAGGGAGTTCGCGGGCAAGAGTAGGAACCATGGCAACGAAGACGATGCCTTGCCACACGAGGGGGGAGACAGGCATGTGCCAAGCAGAAGGGCCTCACCAGCCCGGAAGGGATACACGAAGAACGACGGTGACGATGAGGATGTCGAATTCGATGTCTCGCCATATGATGGGGCGCGCAAGCATGGATCGAGCAGAAGGGCGGCGCCAGGCCGGAGGGGATTCACCAAGGATGAAGACGACGTGTTGCCGTACGAAGGGGCGCGCAAGCATGTGGTGAGCAGAAGGGCAACCCCATCCCAGAGGAGATTCACTGCTGCGAGAGGAGAATAGGCAGTAGCTATACACCATTGATGCCTTTTCTTGTAGCAGATATGATACCATATTGCGCATATTTTAGCTGAGCACAAGTCACGAAATAATAGCGATTTTGGTAAATTACTTCCCTTTTTTGGGAATTAGAAACGATATTGACACCCTCATGTATACACTTCTGATGTGAGATAACCTGAGTTGTTAAAAACAGCTGTTTCTTGGCGAGGTATATTTTTTGTGTGCACCAACGATGACCATGGCTTGGTACTTCTCTTGTGAACAGACCGGAGATAACAACGAGAATAACATTGTCCTCAGATGTCGCACAAGGAGACCGGCAAGGAAATTTACAGAAACTGTATCAAAATCTTTACTGCAAAACCGTCTCCATTCATGCTTATTCTGTGAGAGTAAAATAGACGCATTTAACACTTTAAAGGACACCACCACACCTAAATGACCCGAGTCCCAGCAGCTATCAAGCCCGGCATCAGCCCGGAGCCTCAGATGGCCTCCCTGATGATGAGGTTGATGCCGAACGACGCAGTGCAGATGATCAGCCCCATTATCGCCGGGAAGTTGAGCCCCCTGCAGAGTTCACCAAAGCGAAAAGGAAATCGACAAGATCAGAGCCGCTTTGATGGAAAATGACAAGTGAGTGGACAAAAAAGGAATGAAATCCTTCTAGCAGCTATCATTTGGTGTCATCGACGTACGCGTTATTCGGCATCATAAGACTGGTCGTAATGGTAGTATCATAGCTAGTATCATGCATGCCAACTAGGCAATTTTGATGAGTTGTCATAGTATTAAATGAAGAAAAAGAGGGTGTAGTATCATATTAGATACCGTATCATATTAAATGCTATACTACTTTGTGTCATGCATGACAATAAATAGAGTACAACATGATACTAATATATGGTACTATGCATTAGGGAGGTAGTATCATACACTAGTATCATATGCATTGATACTAGTATATGATACTCCCCATTACAACCAGCCTAAGCTGCAAATTTGGTTCAAGTCAACCATTTTCCACACTCAATTCAGAGCCCACGACTTTGCTCCTTGTTAATTACTACCATGTATAAAACCGGAGTGGTTGACATAGGACAGAAGCTTAGGTAGGATTGCAACATCACAACCAATTATCAGTGTCCTATTTTATGATGCAAAGACTGAGAATTCCCAGGACTGAGAATTTCCTAAGAAACTAGTGCTAGTAAAGCATACTGGAAATCAAGTGGATCTCTATTGCTTCACGTCCACACAATGATTTGAATTGGACACCATCATCATCTGAATCATCGCTGAGCGAAAAAGCAAACGTACCCAAGCTTGTAGCGGTTCTCCGGGACGCCGGTGGCGTAGCCCTTGAAGTAGAAGAACCTGGCGACGGTGTAGAGGAGCCCCAGCGCGGCGGCGGCGACCGGGTGCTGCAGGCCGCCGAGCAGCAGCGTGGCGAAGAAGAGCGGCATCATCTCGATCGAGTTCTGGTGCCCCCTCTGCAACCCCCACACCACAAATCCACAAGAACTTAGCCAGCTCTCGCTCGAAATCGATCAGCGGACGGAGAGGGCGGGCGATGGGGAATCTGGCGGTGGCGGACGGACGGACCTGGACGCAGTTGAAGGGCTTGGCGTCCTTGTTCTCGGCCTCGGTGGCGTACATGGTGGGGTAGAACACCTTGTACCTGGATGGAACAAGCGGCGGCGGCAAAGGATCGTCGATCAAGCTCCAAAATCAAATTCTCCGGAGCAAGAATGGGCAAATCAATGAAGAAAGAAACACCTACTTCTTGCGGGCGGCGCCGACCTGGAAACTCATCCAGAAGTTGAGGAAGGCGTAGGCCACCACGGCGAGCACCACGTAGCCGTACTCCTTGGGCAGCTCCACTGACACCGCCATCGTCGTCTACCTTGGTCTCTCCTCTTGGTTTGCCTTGGAAACTGAGATTGGATGGGAGAGGGAATGGAGAGGAGGTCTATCTTATAGGAGAGGTGTCTAAAGAAAGTCTTCGTGCCCTCCGGCCCAAAGAAAGCTTTGACCGATTCCCTCCCTCGAGCCCATCTTGGCAACCCCACCTTTGTTCTTCTCGCTCTGTCCCTACTTTTCAACGAGGCATTGGATTTAAAGTTGATACCAATTTCAGAAAAATAGTGATTTTAGTGAGATCATCACTGTTCATTCTATTGGAAATTTATGATCCATCCTAACCTCTTGAAAAAACATTAGATTTTTCTGTGATGCAGTTAAACAAACTCAAAGTCAATTATGCGCTTTCATGTTCCTACATTTTTACTGTCTTGCTAGCAAACTTCAAAGAGGCCCACGACCCTCTTCTTTCAGCCGCTAACTCTATGCGGCTAGGACAAACTCTTTCAACCAGACTACACCGGGGAGCCTGCGGATTTACCTCCCTTTCGTCTGTCGCTCTAGCGGCCGATGGCGGAGAGGAAAATCCCGGTGCCTCCACTCTGGTTAGCAGTTTATTAGCTTTTTTAGTCCTCGCAGGTGCGGCGTTAGGACAGATGCGGCTCTTCTTCTTCGAGTTTGTCTTTCGGGCTCCGATCCTCCTCGAGTTCATATGTCTCGACGTAGTCGACGGAGCTCTGGCGTAAATTCCCGCTGTCTCCTTGGTGCGGTGAAGTTAGAGTTTATCGTCGTGTGGCCAGATTTGGAATCAGGTGTTTCAGATCTATACAAGGGTTCAACGGCCACAACTATTGCTCTAGCGCGCCGGTCCTTAGGTACGTGCATGGAAACTTTTCAGCTATAATCTTTTTTTTTTTGGGTAAGGTCAAGCCGGCTCCGGTAAGGGAGCGGCGACAACGCGTGTTAGTGGCTAGCTTGTTCTGACGACAATAGTGATCGTTCGATGATCTCGGAATCTCAACGTAGCTTTTATTATGTTTGAGCTTTTTTGTACTTCCGGCGAACTTTTATAATAGATCCGACCTTTATTTAAAAGAAGAAACTTCAGGCGATATCCATAGTGACGTTTGAAGACGATGGATAAGCTGGAATGGACAAGATCATTTCGACATGGGGAGACCTTTGCTGCTAGGTTCTGCTCCAGTCAAGTCAAAGGGAGGCCTGCGTCACGCGTGACGTCTGCCTAAACGTCGCCGTAAGAATCATCCCAGGAGTGATTGTTTAGTCCTCTTGTCTAATTTCCTTTGTTTATCAGATGCGGGGCAGGTGGTCGTGGTTAAGAGCACGCATAGTGCCAAACGAGGCATCAATGGGAGTTGGAAATGACTTTTAGTTATCTTTTCTATTGCAAACTCTGTCTTCGGGGCTTCGACGCTGATCTGTGCTTCGGCACCTGTTCGCGGACAGGGAAGATCAGTCCATGGATACTGATATAAAAACCGGTCATCCAACGCTACTTGTATACATTTCAGGCCGGGTTCAACAAACCGAACAAATTTCATGCAAATACTGTGAATTTCATTAAAATTCCGATATGATTTACATAAAACATAAAACAAATGATATTTCGACCGTTTTATTAGAAATTCTCTATTAAAAAAATTAAATCCTATACCGGATGACCATCTTTTACGTGTGGTCGCTCTATCCTGCCGCACCGTCGTTGGCATTCGTGTCGTTGTCCCTCAAGGGGTGCAAGGGTGCTGGAGGCCGCTGACAGCCTTGTCCGGTAGCGCCAGGCCGGACGAGATTCACCAAGGATGAAGACGACGTGTTGCCGTACGAAGGGGCGCGCAAGCATGTAGTAAGCAGAAGGGCAACCCCATCCCAGAGGAGATTCACTGTTGCTAGAGGAGAATAGGCAGTAGCTATACACCATTGATGCTTTTTTCTTGTATCATATATGATACCGTATTGCGTATATTTTAGCTGAGCGATTTTGGCAAATTACTCCCCTTTTTGGAATTTAGAAACTATGTTGACAGCCTCATGTATACACACTTCTGATGTGTGAGATAATCTGAGTAGTTAAAAACAGTCGTTTCTTGGCGAGGCATACCTTTTTGTGCACACCAACGGTGAGCATGCCCTGTACTTCTCTTGCGAAGTGACACGGACTGGAGGCTTAAAATTGTATCAGAAACAAATGCATACAACCGGGACCGGACCTAGCATTATGAAGGCTCGATCTGCTTGTTGATGGCACACGCATCTCTGACGAGTCTGACATGGCCCGCGCAGCTTTCTCTCATTTCTCCGGTGTTCTGGGCATGCGAGCGCCGCGGCACGCCACTCTGGACCTGGCCGAGATCGGCCACCGCTCCTTCGATCTCTCCGCGCTCGAACAGCCATTCACGTCAGACGAAATCTAGGAGGCCATCAAACACCTTCCCTCCGGCAAGGCGCCCGACCCCGACGGCTTCACTGCGGAATTTCTTAGAGCCTGCTGGCCTACCATCAAAGATGACCTATGCGACGTCTTCAGCAAGCTTTACTCCCTGAACGGCCTGGCCTTTCAGCGGCTTAACAAAGCCCGCATCACCCTGTTGCCCAAGCGCACGGACGCTGCTTCCCTCTCCGACTATCGCCCGATCAGCCTCATATACCTTATCGCCAAGCTTCTTGCTAAGGTTCTCTCTCTACGGCTGGCTCCGTGGCTCGGTGAACTTGTCTCCTCCAACCAGAGTGCCTTCATCTCCGGAAGGAGCGTCCACGACAACTTTCTTCTCGTCCAACAAACCGCAAGGCAACTCCACCAGCTCAAGCACCCCCGAGTCCTTTTGAAGTTGGACATCACGCGAGCTTTCGACTCGGTCTCTTGGCCATTCCTCATGGAGGTGCTGTAGCACTTGGGTTTTGGCCCACGATGG
This sequence comes from Aegilops umbellulata, assembly GCA_032464435.1. NCBI lineage: Eukaryota > Viridiplantae > Streptophyta > Magnoliopsida > Poales > Poaceae > Aegilops > Aegilops umbellulata. Next base: position 266,989,868 of record CP136059.1, on the reverse strand, counting down.
CGCGAGTGGGTCTCCATTCTGATCTCTACGGCCTCCATGCGCATTTTGATCAACGGGATGCCCGGGCCTCCCATTCCCCATGGGCAGGGCCTCCAGCAGGGAGACCCCATCTCTCCCATGCTCTTTGCCCTGGTCATTGACACGCTCAATACACTGCTCCAGTTCGCAGTCCAGTCCGGTGTAATCAAGCGCCTCGCACAACAGCATGCTGCTTCCAGCATTTCCTTATTCGTCGATGATGTGGTTATATTCTGCCACCCTGACACTGCAGAGCTCTCCACGGTCAGCAAGCTTCTTGACCTGCTTGGGTCCGCCTCTGGCTTGCGCACCAACTTTGCCAAGTGCCTTGCCGCGCCAATTCAATGCTCCGATGGCATCTCGAGCTCCATTGGCTCTGCGCTTTCATGCCCTGTCGTGCGTTTCCCGATCCAGTACCTGGGTCTTTCGCTGTCCATCAAGAAGGTGCCATCCTCCTAGCTCATGCCGATCATTGAGAAGCTCACGCGCAAGCTTGCCACCTGGAAGGCTGCCCTCCTCAACCGTGGTGAGCGTCTAGCCCTGGTCTGCCAGGTCCTGAGTGCCATGCCAGTCCATCTGCTCCTGGCCATGGCGATCTCCCCACCTATTCTCAAGAAGGCCAATCGCATCCTCCGTGACTTCCTGTGGCATGGGCGCAACGATGCGCGCGCTGGATCCTGTTTGGTCAGTTGGGCGCGTGTTTGCCGCCCCCTTGACCTGGGCGGCTTGGACATCCATGAGCTCCATCGCACTGGGATCTCTCTACGAGTTCGTCGGCCCTGGTTACAAGCTACCGACCCCTCTCGGCCCTGGGCTCACCTCAAGCTCCCTCACGACCCCGAGATGCTTCAGTTTTTCCGGGCTTCCATGATCTGGACCATAGGTGACGTCACCTCTTGCCGCTTTTGGGTTGATCTGTGGCTGAATGGCAAATCCATCCAAGATACCGCTCCCCACATCGCTGCTCTCGTGCCTCGCAGAGCTCGCAACTCCCGCACGGTGGCGGCTGCTCTTGCAGATCGTCGTTGGATTGATGACATCCAGGGAGCCCTGGGACTAGCGGCTGATGACCCACAAGTATAGGGGATCTATCGTAGTCCTTTCAATAAGTAAGAGTGTCGAACCCAACGAGGAGCAGAAGGAAATGATAAGCGGTTTTTAGCAAGGCATTCTCTGCAAGTACTGAAACAAGTGGTGACAGATAGTTTTGTGATAGGATAATTTGTAACGAGCGACAAGTGACAAAAGTAAATAAGGTGCAGCAAGATGGCCCAATCCTTTTTGTAGCAAAGGACAAGCCGTAACAAACTCTTATATAAGGAAAAGCGCTCCCGAGGACACATGGTGTCGTGGTTTTGTCACGGCAGATGTCCTTAGTGTCAGGACTTAGTCGCGAGGCCAACGCATCTATGTGGTAGCTTGAGAGGGGTTGAGCGGAATCGAGAGACGCAACACAAGACAGGGGTTTAGACAGCTTCGGGCCCCGGGAAACATCATCCGGTAACAACCCTACATGCTGTTTGAGGCTAGGTCTCATTATCATCACGAGGGAGTCGCCGTAAACCGACTCTCCTCTTTGTGTCTAGCCCTAAGATTGTTTCTTATTGCTTGTAGCTTGTCTCTCTTTGGGGAGCCCTGCCCCTCCTTATATATGTTGAAGGGGCGGGTTACATGACTAGTCCTAGTTGGATTAGGATTACTCTATTACAAGTGGAATCCTAGTCTTGCTTCCTTTGTAGGAGAATAGTCCTTACGCTTTCCTCATAAACCGGCCCACCATTAAACGTGAACCGGCCTTCTGGGCCTTGGGCCTTGTCATCCGTCTGTCCCGCACGCCGGATCACCAGTGAGTCATAATGACCAGGTGGGTTGCTTGTAAACCGCCAGGTCAGGGCAGGTCGCCAGTGAATGGCCAAGTGTCAGCCGGATCTCAAGTAAACCGCCAAGTCCGGCCGGGTTATACTTCCGGCCGATTAACGCCGCGGGATATATCCCCGACACATGGGAATATCGTCAAGCTAGTTTTCATCATGTTCATATGATTCGCGTTTGGTACTTTGATAATTTGATATGTGGGTGGGCCGGTGCTTGGGTGCTGTTCTTACTTGAACAAGCATCCCACTTATGATTAACCTCTATTGTAAGCATCCGCAACTACAACAAAAGTATTAAGGTAAACCTAACCATAGCATGAAACATATGGATCCAAATCAGCCCCTTACGAAGCAACGCATAAACTAGGGTTTAAACTTCTGTCACTCTAGCAACCCATCATCTACTTATTACTTCCCAATGCCTTCCTCTAGGCCCAAATAATGGTGAAGTGTTATGTAGTCGACGTTCACATAACACCACTAGAGGCTAGACAACATACATCTCATCAAAATATCGAACGAATACCAAATTCACATGACTACTAATAGCAAGACTTCTCCCTTGTCCTCAGGAACAAACGTAACTACTCACAAAGCATATTCATGTTCATAATCAGAGGGGTAATAATATGCATAAAGGATCTGAACATATGATCTTCCACCAAGTAAACCAACTAGCATCAACTACAAGGAGTAATCAACACTACTAGCAACCTACTAGCACCAATCCCGGACTTGGAGACAAGAATTAGATACAAGAGATGAACTAGGGTTTGGAGATGAGATGGTGCTGATGAAGATGTTGATGGAGATTGCCCTTTCCCGATGAGAGGATCGTTGGTGATGACGATGACGATGATTTCCCCCTCCCAGAGGGAAGTGTCCCCGGCAGATCAGCTCTCCCGGAGCCCTAGATTTGTTCCGCCAAGGTTCCGCCTCGTGGCGGCGGAGTTTCGTCCCGAAAGGTTGCTTCCTAATTTTTTCTTGACGAAAGACTTCATATAGCAGAAGATGGGCATCGGAGAGCCACCAGGGGGCCCACGAGGTAGGGGGCGCGCCCTAGGGGGGCACCCCCACCCTCGTGGATAGGGTGTGGGCCCCCTGGTCTTCATCTTTGGCGAGGATTGTTTATTATTTATTATAAGATATTCCGTGGAGTTTCAGGACTTTTGGAGTTGCGCAGAATAGGTCTCTAATATTTGCTCCTTTTCCAGCCTAGAATTCCAGCTGCCGACATTCTCCTCCTTATGTAAACCTTGTAAAATAAGAGAGAATAGCCATAAGTAATGTGACATAATGTGAAATAACAGCCCATAATGCAATAAATATCGATATAAAAGCATGATGCAAAATGGACGTATCAACTCCCCCAAGCTTAGACCTCGCTTGTCCTCAAGCGAAAGCCGATAACGATAAATATGTCCCCATGTTTAGAGGTAGAGGTGTCGACAAAAATAGAATACGGACATGAAGGCATCATGATTATTCTCATAACAACAACATATATAGAAATTGTCATATGATTACTTATGTTCAAGTGATGGTCTATTCACAATGCAAAAGTATGAATCAGAAACTTTATTGAGAACCAACAAACTATAATCTCAGTCATTGAAGCAATTGCAATTTATCATAACATCAGAAAGAGTCTATGTCAGAGCTTAAAAGCAAGTCCACATACTCAACTATCATCTAGTCCTTCATAATTGCTAACACTCACGCAATACTTGTGGTTGCGGAGTTTTAATCGGACACAAAGAAAGATAAGGGCTTATAATTTTGCCCCACAACTTTTTACCTCAAGGGTAATGTCAACAATAATAACTCATGCTCCCCTACATCCAATTAGGTACATATATCAGAATCTTTCCAACATGCTGTGCTTGCCAAAGGATAAAATGAAAAGGAAAGGTGAAGATCACCATGACTCTTGCATAAGGTAGAAGATGATAAAAGATAGGCCCTTCACATAGGGAAGCAGAGGTTGCCATGCGCTTTTATGGTTGGATGCACAAAATCTTAATGCGAAAGAACGTCACTTTATATTGCCCCTTGTGATATGAACCTTTATTATGCAGTCCGTCGCTTTTATTACTTCCACATCACAAGATCGTATAAAACTTATTCCTCCCACACCAATCAATCATACATATTTAGAGCAATTTTTATTGCTTTGCACCGATGACAACTTACTTGAAGGATCTTACTCAATCCATAGGTAGATATGGTGGACTCTCATGGCAAAACTGGTTTAAGGGTATTTGGAAGCACAAGTAGTATCTCTACTTGGTGCTGAGAATTTGGCTAGCAAGAGGGGGAAAGGCAAGCTCAACATGTTGGAGGATCCCTGACAACATACTTTATCTCAGATATAAGAAAACATAACTCATCACGTTGTCTTCCTTGTCCAACATCAACTCTTTTAGCATGTCATATTTTAATGAGTGCTCCCAATCATAAAAGATGTCAATGATAATATATCTATATGTGAAACCTCTCTTTCCTTATTACTTCCTATTAATTGCAACATGACCAAAGCTATGTCCGCCAACTCCCAACAATTTTTAATCATCATACTCTTTCTATGTGAAGTCATTACTCTTAATAAGATCAATATGAACTCTTTGTTTCTTTTTCTTTTTTTTCTTTCTTTTCTTTTATTAACCCAAGATCATGGCAAAATAATCAAGCCCTTGACTCAACACTAATCTTTATTATATTTAGCTCACGGACTCGATTACATAGAGAGATCATAAAGCAAAACTCAAAACTAAATCATGCCATAAACTTTATTCTACTAGACCAAGATACTACTAATAGGATCGAACTAAGGAAAACGGTAAAGATAGGAGTGTGATGGTGATACGGTACCGGGGCACCTCCCCCAAGCTTGGCAGTTGCCAAGGGGAGTGCTCATACCCGTGTGATTATATCTCCTTCTTTGTTGGTGAAGAGGATGGTGGTGAAGTAGTGGTGGGCTTGCCCTTCTCTTTCTCCAACTTGCGTCGGAGGGTGAAATTATCAATCCTCAACTCATCATTCTCCATCTCAAGCTTTATTATCCTTTTGCATAATGCCTCTATGCTTTATTGCTTGAAACGAGGGGGAACTGGTTCATCTTCATCTTCCTCATCGGGGTACCATATATATGGATAGGTATCCTTGAATATGTTTTTATCTAAAGGCCGGTAAGAAACTGGGCAATCCTCCTCTGAATCTTGAGACGACATGTTGATCTAATCTGCAGCAGCACAGCTCGAAACAAAAATAGAGGATATTTGCGTGATACGGGAGTCAAAACCTTTGGGAGAATATATAATGAATTTTTACCAACCAAAATACGTATCGTGCAAGAAAACGGAGTCCGGAAAGCACACAAGGTGCTCATGAGGTAGGGGGCGCGCCCAGGGGGGTAGGGCGCGCCCTCCACCCACGTGTTCTTCTCGGACTGCTACTTATTTTTCTATTTTTCTAAATATTCCAAAACGGAGAAATATTGCCTTAAAAATTGTTTTGGAGTCGGTTTACTTACCGTACCACATACCTATTACTTTGGAGTCTGAAACGTTCTGGAAAGTGTCTCTTATGTATTCCTCCAGGGTTACAGTTTCAATAATATTGGTTTCAACATTTATGGGATTACTTGAGATATAATGTTTGATTCTTTGACCGTTTACCACCTTTGGATTTGTACCTTCGAAGTTGTTGATCTTTATGGCACCGGAGCGATAGACCTCCTCGATGACGTAGGGGCCTTCCCATTTAGAGAGAAGTTTTCCTGCAAAAAATCTTAAACGAGAGTTGTATAGCAATACATAATCACCTATGTTAAACTCACACTTTTGTATCCTTTTATCATGCCATCTTTTAACTTTTTCTTAAAACAACTTGGCATTTTCATAAGCTTGGGTTCTCCATTCATCAAGTGAGCTAATATCAAATAACCTCTTCTCACCGGCAAGTTTGAAATCATAGTTGAGTTCTTTAATAGCCCAATATGCCTTATGTTCTAGTTCGAGAGGTAAGTGACATGCTTTTCCATAAACCATTTTATATGGAGACATACCCATAGGATTTTTATATGCAGTTCTATAGGCCCATAATGCATCATCAAGTTTCTTGGACCAATTCTTTCTAGATCTATTGACAGTCTTTTGCAAAATTAATTTGAGCTCTCTATTGCTCAATTCTACTTGACCACTAGACTGTGGGTGATAAGGAGATGCAATTCTATGATTAACATCATATTTAGCAAGCATTTTACACAAAGCACCATGAATAAAGTGTGAACTGAAGGAAATATGCCCTAGAGGCAATAATAAAGTAATTATTTATTTCCTTATATCATGATAAATGTTTATTATTCATGCTAGAATTGTATTAACCGGAAACATAATACATGTGTGAATACATAGACAAACAGAGTGTCACTAGTATGCCTCTACTTGACTAGCTCGTTGATCAAAGATGGTTAAGTTTCCTAGCCATTGACATGTGTTGTCATTTGATTAACGGGATCACATCATTAGGAGAATGATGTGATTGACATGACCCATTCTGTTAGCTTAGCACACGATCGTTTAGTATGTTGCTATTGCTTTCTTCAAGACTTATACATGTTCCTGACTATGAGATTATGCAACTCCCGTTTACCGGAGGAACACTTTGTGTGCTACCAAACGTCACAACGTAACTGGGTGATTATAAAAGTGCTCTACAGGTGTCTCCAAAGGTACTTGTTGGGTTGGCGTATTTCGAGATTAGGATTTGTCACTCCGATTGTCGGAGAGGTATCTTTGGGCCCTCTCGGTAATGCACATCACTTAAGCCTTGCAAGCACTCCAACTAATGAGTTAGTTGCTATATGATGTATTACGGAACGAGTAAAGAGACTTGCCGGTAACGAGATTGAACTAGGTATTGAGATACCGACGATCGAATCTCGGGCAAGTAACATACCGATGACAAAGGGAACAACGTATGTTGTTTTGCGGTTTGACCGATAAAGATCTGCGTAGAATATGTAGGAGCCAATATGAGCATCCAGGTTCCGTTATTGGTTATTGACCAGAGATGTGTCTCGGTCATGTCTACATAGTTCTCGAACCCGTAGGGTCCGCATGCTTAACGTTATGATGACAGTTTTATTATGAGTTTATATGTTTTGATGTACCGAAGGTTGTTCGGAGTCCCTGATGTGATCACGGACATGACGAGGAGTCTCGAAATGGTCGAGACATAAAGATTGATATATTGGACGACTATACTCGGACACCGGAAAGTGTTCCGGGTAGTTTCGGATAAAACCTGAGTGCCGGAGGGTTTCGGAACCCCCGGGGGAACTAATGGGCCTCGATGGGCCTTAGTGGAGAGAGAGAGAGGGGCGGCCAGGGCAGGCCGCATGCCCCCTCCCCCTCTGGTCCGAATTGGACTAGGAGAGGGGGGGCGGCGCCCCCCTTTTCTTCTCCCTCTCCCTCACCTTCCTTTCCCCTCTCTCCCTTTTGGTGGAAACCTACTAGGACTTGGAGTCCTAGTAGGATTCCCCTCTTGGGGGAGCGCCATAGAGGGCCGGCCGGCCTCCCCCTTGCTCCTTTATATACGGGGGCAGGGGGCACCCTAGAGACACAACAATTGATCTGTTTGATCTTTTAGCCGTGTGCGGTGCCCCTCTCCACCATAGTCCACCTCGATAATACTGTAGCGGTGCTTAGGCGAAGCCCTGCGTCGGTAGATCATCGACATTGTCACCACGCCGTCGTGCTGACGAAACTCTCCCTCAACACTCGGCTGGATCGGAGTTCGAGGGACGTCATCGGGCTGAACGTGTGTTGAACTCGGAGGTGCCGTACGTTCGGTACTTGATCGGTCGGATCGTGAAGACGTACGACTATGTCAACCGCGTTGTGCTAACACTTCCGCTTTCGGTCTACGAGGGTACGTAGACAACACTCTCCCCTCTCGTTGCTAGGCATCACCATGATCTTGTGTGTGCGTAGGATTTTTTTTTGAAATTACTACGTTCCCCAACAGTGGCATCCGAGCCTGGTTTATGTGTTGATGTTATATGCACGAGTAGAACACAAGTGAGTTGTGGGCGATATAAGTCATCCTGCTTACCAGCATGTCATACTTTGGTTCGGCGGTATTGTTGGATGAAGCGGCCCGGACCGACATTACGCGTACGCTTACACGAGACTGGTTCTACCGACGTGCTTTGCACACAGGTGGCTGGCGGGTGTCAGTTTCTCCAACTTTAGTTGAACTGAGTGTGGCTACGCCCGGTCCTTGCGAAGGTTAAAACAACACCAACTTGACAAACTATCGTTGTGGTTTTGATGCGTAGGTAAGAACGGTTCTTGCTAAGCCCGTAGCAGCCACGTAAGAAAGGTCGAGCATGAATCATATAGTAGATATGATCAACATAGTGATGTTCACCATTGAAAACTACTCCATTTCACGTGATGATCGGTTATGGTTTAGTTGATTTGGATCACGTGATCACTTAGAGGATTAGAGAGATGTCTTTCTAACTAGGAGTTTTTAAGTAATATGATTAATTGAACTTAAATTTATCATGAACTTAGTACCTGATAGTATCTTGCTTGTCTATGTTGTTTGTAGATAGATGGCCCGTGCTGTTGTTCCGTTGAATTTTAATGCATTCCTTGAGAAAGCAAAGTTGAAATATGATGGTAGCAATTACACGGTCTGGGTCCGTAACTTGAGGATTATCGTCATTGCTGCACAGAAGAATTACGTCCTGGAAGCACTGCTGGGTGCCAAGCCTGCTGCTGGAGCAACACCAGATGTTATGAACGTCTGGCAGAGCAAAGTTGATGAATACTCAATAGTTTAGTGTGCCATGCTTTATGGCTTAGAACCGGGACTTCAACGACGTTTTGAACGTCATGGAGCATATGAGATGTTCCAAGAGTTGAAGTTAATATTTCAAGAAAATGCCCGGATTGAGAGATATGAAGTCTCCAATAAGTTCTATAGCTGCAAGATGGAGGAGAATAGTTCTGTCAGTGAGCATATTACTCAAAATGTCTGGGTATAATAATCACTTGATTCAACTGGGAGTTAATCTTCCGGATGATAGCGTCATTGACAGAATTCTCCAATCACTGTCACCAAGCTACAAGAGCTTCGTGATGAACTATAACATGCAAGGGATGGATAAGACGATTCCCGAGCTCTTCGCAATGCTAAAGGCTGCGGAGGTTGAAATCAAGAAGGAGCATCAAGTGTTGATGGTCAACAAGACCACTAGTTTCAAGAAAAAGGGCAAAGGGAAGAAGAAGGGGAACTTCAAGAAGAACAACAAGCAAGTTACTGCTCAGGAGAAGAAACCCAAGTCTGGACCTAAGCCTGAAACTGAGTGCTTCTACTGCAAGCAGACTGGTCACTGGAAGCGGAGCTGCCCCAAGTATTTGGCGGATAAGAAGGATGGCAAGGTGAACAATGGTATATGTGATATACATGTTATTGATGTGTACCTTACTAGAGCTCGCAGTAGCACCTGGGTATTTGATACTGGTTCTGTTGCTAATATTTGCAACTCGAAACAGGGACTACAGATTAAGCGAACACTCGCCAAGGACGAGGTGACGATGTGCGTGGGAAATGGTTCCAAAGTCGATGTGATCGCGGTCGGCACGCTACCTCTACATCTACCTTCGGGATTAGTTTTAGACCTAAATAATTGTTATTTGGTGCCAGCGTTGAGCATGAACATTATATCTGGATCTTGTTTGATGCGAGACGGTCATTCATTTAAATCAGAGGATAATGGTTGTTCTATTTATATGAGTAATATATTTTATGGTCATTGATACGGCTCCGTCGTATCTACTTTTCCAAACACTTTTGCCCTTGTTTTGGACTCTAACTTGTATGATTCGAATGGAACTAACCCGGACTGACGCTGTTTTCAGCAGAATTGCCATGGTGTTGTTTTATGTGTAGAAAACAAAAGTTCTCGGAATGACCTGAAACTCCACGGAATATCTTAGAATAAATAATAAAAAATCCTCACCAAAGATGAAGACCAGGGGGCCCACACCCTGTCCACGAGGGTGGGGGGGGCGCCCCCCTACCTCGTGGGCCCCCTGGATGCCCACCGACGCCAACTCTATATATTGGCTTTCGGGGAGAAAAAAATCAGAGAGAAAGTTTCATCGCGTTTTATGATACGGAGCCGCCGCCAAACCCTAATCTCTCTCGGGAGGGCTGATCTCGAGACCGTTCGGGGCTCCGGAGAGGGGGATTCGTCGCCGTCGTCATCATCAACCATCCTCCATCACCAATTTCATGATGCTCACCGCCGTGCGTGAGTAATTGCATCGTAGGCTTGCTGGACGGTGATGGGTTGGATGAGATTTATCATGTAATCGAGTTAGTTTTGTTAGGGTTTGATCCCTAGTATCCACTATGTTCTGAGATTGATGTTGCTATGACTTTGCTATGCTTAATGCTTGTCACTAGGGCCCGAGTGCCATGATTTCAGATCTGAACCTATTATGTTTTCATGAATATATGTGAGTTCTAGATCCTATCTGGCAAGTCTATAGTCACCTATTATGTGTTATGATCCGGCAACCCCGAAGTGACAATAATCGGGACCACTCCCGGTGATGACCATAGTTTGAGGAGTTCATGTATTCACTATGTGTTAATGCTTTGTTCCGGTTCTCTATTAAAAGGAGGCCTTAATATCCCTTAGTTTCCAATAGGACCCCGCTGCCACGGGAGGGTAGGACAAAAGATGTCATGCAAGTTCTTTTCCATAAGCACGTATGACTATTTACGGAATACATGCCTACATTATATTGATGAACTGGAGCTAGTTCTGTGTCACCCTATGTTATGACTGTTACATGATGAACCACATCCGGCATAATTATCCATCATTGATCCGGTGCCTACGAGTTTTCCATATACTGGTTTACGCTTATTTACTTTTCCGTTGCTACTGTCACAATCACTACAAAAATACCAAAAACATTACTTTTGCTGTCTTTACTTTTGTTACCATTACCACCACTATCATATTACTTTGCTACTAAACACTTTGCTGCAAATATTAAGTTCCAGGTGTGGTTGAATTGACAACTCAGCTGCTAATACTTGAGAATATTCTTTGGCTCCCCTTGTGTCGAATCAACAAATTTGGGTTGAATACTCTACCCTCGAAAACTGTTGCGATCCCCTATACTTGTGGGTTATCAAGACCTTTTTCTGGCGCCGTTGCCGGGGAGCATAGCTCTATTCTTTGAGTCACTTGGGATTTATATCTGCTGGACACTATGAAGAACTTGAAAGACGCTAAGACAAAAATTTATCCCTCAACTATGAGGGGAGTTAAGGAACTGCCATCTAGCTCTGCACTTGATTCACCTTCTGTTATGAGTAAGCTAGCGACACCTAAACCTACTACTGCTATGAATTCTGATATGTCGCATGTTATTGATGATGCCACTTCTGCTATGCATGATACTTATGATGAAACTACTTCTATGCTTGATACTACTGTGCCACTTGGTGAATTTCTAGATGAGCAAATTCCTAAGTCTAGAGAAAGAGAAATTAGTGAACCTGAACATGATGATGTTAGTGATGATGAACCTATGCCTGTTATTCCTGAGGGTTATCTTTTTAATAATGAATCTTATGAAGCTATTCTTGCTTGTCCGGATAAACCTGAACGCAAGAGGTTACTAATTAAGTGGAGTAAGGAATCTTTTAGAGGTAGGATGAGACCCGACCCTGCTTTTGCTACTTCACCTATCTGTGTTCCTGATCAGGATTATTATGATATTACTGTTGATCCAGATATAATTACTTTGGTTGAATCTGATCCTTTTTATGGCTATGAATCTGAAACTGTTGTGGCACATCTTCGTAAGTTAGATGAAATAGCTGCCCTGTTTACTAATAATCTGAGATCGTGCCACTTTTATATACTCAAAATATTTCCGTTCTCATTAAAGGGTGATGCTAAGAAATGATTTAATTCTCTTGATCCTGCCTGTGTGCAAAGTCCCCAGGATACGATTTATTACTTCTCTGCTAAATATTTCCCTGCTCATAAGAAACAAGCTACTTTGAGGGAAATATACAATTTTGTGCAAATTGAAGAAGAGAGTCTCCCACAAACTTGGGGGAGGCTTCTCAAGTTACTTAATGCTTTGCCTGATCATCCTCTTAAGAAACCTGAAATATTTGATATCTTTTATAATGGACTAACTGATGCTTCCATAGATTACCTGGATAGTTGTGTTGGTTCTCTTTTTAGGGAAAGAACACCAGATGATGCTGAAATTTTATTGAATAATATGTTGGCAAATGAAAATAATTGGGCACCTCCTGAGCCACCTCCCGAGCCAACTCCTGAGCCAGCTCCTGAGCCAATTACTGAGCCTATTCCTAAACCAACTCCAAAGAAGAGAGGTGTTCTATTTCTCAGTCCCGAAGATATGCAAGAGGCAAAGAAATCTATGAAAGAAAAAAGGTATTAAAGCTGAAGATGTTAAGAATTTACCTCCTATTGAAGAAATACATGGTCTTAATTTACCGCCTGTTGAAGAAGTATATGATCTCAATTACTTATTTACTGAAGAACCTCCCGATATCCCGACACAGGTAGTAAAGGTAAATTCTCTCTATAGATATGATAAAGTTGAAGTCCCTCCTACTAAAATTGCTAGACAGTGCTTGGATGAGTTTGATGACTTTATGTTTAAGCAAGATGACTTTAATGCTTATTTTGGTAGACAATTAAAGCAGAATACCTTTATGATTAAACGCTTGAGTGATTATATGGATAATATTAGAGGTGAACTTAAACTTGTTAGCAAACATGCTTCTATGGTTACCACTCAAGTAGAACAAGTACTTAAAGCTCAGAAAGAAATGCTTGATGAAATGAATAGTAAGAAAAATGATTATGCTGTTAGAGTGGCTACTAGAACTGGTAGAATGACTCAGGAACCTTTGTATCCTGAAGGCCACCCTAAGAGAATCGAGCAAGATTCTCAAAGAAATAATATTGATGCACCTAGTTCTTCTAAAAGGAAGAAAAAGAAAAATGATAGAACTGTGCAAACTTCTAGTGAACCTATTGCTGAACCACCCGATAATCCAAATGATATCTCTATGTCTGATGCTGAAACACAATCTGGTAATGAACATGAACCGAGTGAAAATGTTAATGATGATGTTCATTTTGATGCTCAACCTAGTAATGATAATGATGTAGAAGTTGAACCTGCTGTTGATCTTGATAACCCACAATCAAAGAATCAACGTTATGATAAAAGAGACTTTGTTGCTAGGAAACATGGTAAAGAAAGAGAACCATGGGTTCAGAAACCCATGCATTTTCCTCCGAAACCATCCAAGAAAAAGGATGATGAGGATTTTGAGCGCTTTGCTGAAATGATTAGACCTATCTTTTTGCGTATGCGATTGACTGATGTCCTCAAAACAAATCCTTATGCTAAGTATATGAAGGATATCATTATTAATAAAATAAAGATACCGGAGGCTGAAATTTCCACCATGCTTGCTAATTACACTTTTAAGGGTGGAATACCAAAGAAACTTGGAGATCCACGAGTACCTACTATACCATGCTCCATTAAAAGAAATTATGTTAAAAACTGCTTTATGTGATCTTGGAGCCGGTGTTAGTGTTATGCCTGTCTCTTTATATCGTAGACTTGACTTGAATAAGTTGACACCTACTGAAATATATTTGCAAATGGCTGATAAATCAACTGCTATACCTGTCGGTATTTGTGAGGATGTGCCTGTTGTGGTTGCAAACGTTACTATTTTAACGGACTTTGTTATTCTTGATATTCCCGAGGATGATAGTATGTCTATTATTCTTGGAAGACCTTTCCTTAATACTGCAGGGGCTGTTATTGATTGCAACAAAGGCAATGTAACTTTTCATGTTAATGGTAATGAGCATACGGTGCACTTTCCGAGGAAACAACCTCAAGTTTATAGTATCAACTCTATTGGAAAAATTCCATCGATTATATTTGGAGATTTTGAATTTCCTCTTCCTACTATAAAAAAGAAATATGATATACTTATTGTTTGGGATGTCCATATCCCCGTTGAGGTAACATAGTGTTATTCGAAATTTCTCCGGTTCCATGATTATTGGAATGAGTTTGTTAACAAGACTTGATCAACCTTGTTAGTGGATTCTTTTTGATGAGCATGAGATGGATGAAAGTAGAAGCACAACCTTCTGTACCCTCTTTATATTTTCTGTTCTTTAGTAGAAATAAAGTAAAATAGTATTTTTCTGTCTGTTTCCTGACTTATCCGTGCAATATAAAAATATCCCGAAAATAAAAGTCCTCGGAATGCCATGCCAATTTAATATGATTTTTTCGGGAATATTTAAGGATTTTTAGTGCAAAAATTACCGCGGGGGGAGCTGCCACCTGGTCACGAGGGTGGAGGGCGCGCCCTACCCCCTGGGCGCGCCCCCTGCCTCGTGGGCCCACGGTGGCCCTCCTCCACTTATCCCTGCACCCATCTTCTTCCTCTGCCTCACACAAACCCGAAAAACCAACTCAAGCTCGTGTTCCAGCAACTTTTGCTGCGATTTTTGATCTCCTTGCTCAAAGCACCTCTCGCAAAACTACTTGGGGAGATTGTTCCTTGGTATGTGACTCCTCCATTGGTCCAATTAGTTTTTGTTCTAGTGCTTTATTCATTGCAAATTTGTGCTGCATAGGTGACCATGTTCTTGAGTTTGCATGTCAAATTTATATGGTTCCAAGTAGTTCTAATGCTTGATATATGCTCTAGGCACTTGTATGAGTAGTTGCTATCAATCTTATTGAAGTTGGTTCACTTTTGTTTGAAGTTACTAAAAATTTCAGATTGTTTCAGAAATAATGAAGAGACTTTTGAGGGGCTCGTCGAGCCGAAGTTCTAAGGAGAAACAAAAGGAAGAAGAACAGAAGCCCAAATTTAATCTGCCTCGTATCGCGGAGGTCCGGCCGTGTGAATGGCCTTCCGATGACTTCTTGAGGAGTGCTGGGATTTATGAAGATTTCTATCTATTGATTGAGAACGCCGGCCTCACCAACTTCCTCCGCGACCAACGTCATCAGTATCTCTTACTCACAAATACTTTTGTGCAGAACTTCTACTTTTTTCCCTAAGAAATCACCTCCAACAGTAGAGTTCCATTTATATGATGTTGCTAGCGAGATGACATTAGCTGCATTTCGTGAGTTTTTGCAAAATACCTTTCGAGGGTTCTTTAGATGAACCACACCGTAATGAAGTAGAAGCTTATATTAACACTATCACTGTGGGAGAAACCAGGAATGTTTCTGATGCAAGAATTACTAGCATACATTTCCCTGTTTTACGCTACTTTGCCTTATTTGCTAGTCGTTGCTTGATTGGTCGCGGGAACTATGGGAACCTTAGTATTCCTGATATTATTATTTTGCTCCATGGTTTATACCGCAATAACTCTGTTAGTATGGGTGGAATTGTTGCTAGACGGTTGAGTATGAACCGTACTAAGGGCCCCATCTTTGGAGGCATTTATGCTTCACGCCTAGCTGAACATTTTGAAATACCTATTAGGCATGAGGAGAAAGAAGAAACAGCGCTGCCCCGTGCTTATTTAGATTATAAGAGTATGGTAGCGCATGATTTTCTTGTTAAGAATCGCGAAGGGGCGCTTGAATATAAATTGTACTTTGATAAACATCACCCTGAGACTATTACTTTGCCTGCTCCCTCTTTGTTTAACTTGTCTGTAGGTACTTACATTGTTCCGTGGGCGGCTGTTCAAGCCTATCGGAATCCTGCACCAGCCTCGGAACCGGAGCCTCCACGAATGTCTGTTTATTCTTGGGATCCTGAGGCGGTTGCCAGCCAGTGGCAGTCAGAGTCCTCTTCATCACATTATGATCCCAACTATTCTTCATCGCAGTACAACCCCAGCTTCACCTACGGATATCCGCCAGGTTATCCCTGGCAATAGACCAACTTAGGCCAAAAGCCTAAGCTTGGGGGAGTACGTTGTAACGCCCCAGATGTATCTTACCATATTTGTAATCCAACTCTTGCCATTTTCGGCATTATGATATAATATTTACTTCCGTGGTTGAGTTTTCCCTTCGTTTCGCATTTTTTTCATGTCATGCATTTCATATCATGTCATCATGTGCATCACATTCGCTTACGTGTTCGTCTCATAAATCCGAGCATTTTCCCCGTTGTCCGTTTTGCAATCCGGCGCTCCTATGTTCCCCGACGTCTCCTTTTACATTTCTTCGTGAGCGGGTATTAAACTTTCTCGGGATGAGCCGAGGTTTGTCAAACGGCCTCGGTATAGCACCGGTAGACCGCATGTCAAGTTTCGGGTCAATCGGAGGTCGTTTGGTACTCCAACGGTTAACCGGGTAACCGTGAAGGCGTCGTGTGTGTTGCAGCCCAACACCCCTTCAAAACAGCCCAATAACCCATCTAAGACACTCCCATGTCCTCCGCTGTTCGATCATGATCGCGTGGCCGAAAACCGCTCTCCATTTGGAGCTTCCTAGCTCCTTCTACCTATAAAAAGGCCTCCCCCTTCGAAATCACGGGTCCATCCCTACCCTAACCCTAGTCCATTTCTCCCCCGCGCTGCCGGACGAAATCCCGCAGGCCGGACGTGTCCGACCCACGCCGCGCCGCCACGTGTCGCCCTCCGATTCGCCCGCGCCCGCGCCCACATCCCCGCGCCGCCGCCCGCGCGCCGGCCCGCCGGGGCCCAGGCGGGGCCCCCGCGGCCCAGCCGCGCCGCCCGCCGCAGCCGCGCTAGCCCGCGGCTCTGCCGCCGTCGCCCGCCACCGCACCCGCGCCGCCCAGCTCGCCTCGGCCTCGCTCCGCCGCGCCATCGCCGTTGCCGCGCCGCCGCCGTCTACCTAGCCGCTGTGCGCCTCGCGGCTCCCCGCGCCGCCCCGTGCCAAGCTCCGCCTCGCCCCGCCGCCGACAGCCGCCGCCGTTGTCGCGCCGGAGCCCGCGCCCGCGGTCTCGCCGGAGTCGCCGGAGTTCGCCGAGCCCCGATCCAGATCTAGGTTGACTTTCTCTCCCCCCCTCAAATTCTGCCAAGTCCCGAACTTTTGCTAAAATGTCGCCTGTTCATTGTGTCATAACTTTTCATCCGTTGCTCCGTTTCATGCGTATAATATGTCAAATTGTTAGCCTCGAAGAGTACATCATTTCGTTCCATTGCATCATTTTCATTTGAGGTCATTTTGATGCCCGAAATGCTGTTGGAAGAGGGCTATGTGATGTTAGTTTCTGGATCTTATCAGAACATGCACTTTTGTCTTTTTTGCCATGATTGATGTGTACCTCCTATGAAGTTGAGTCCTACATGAGTTTTGTAATATGCCATGTTAACTTTCCAGAGAATTTTGCCATGCTTTTTTGTGACCTTTGTGGTGACTAGCACAAGCATGCAAACTAGGGCACTTGATGTTGCTGATTTCAGAGACTTACTATTTTCACTAAGTCCCTGCCTGCTGTTATTTTTATGCCATGTGTTCATGTTGTTTCCGGGAGATCTATGCATATTTTGAGCATGATCATTAAGAGTGTTTTGAGAATATGTTTTTGCTCTATCCATCCATGCCTTTGTTTGTATTTATGGAGTGCCATAGATTGAGTCAATCGAGCTCTACTTTTGCTATAAAATGTTGCTGGCAGATTGTATACATGTTATTCGATTTTGCCAAGCTTGGTGTAGTTGATCCTTGCGTGCTATGATGTTATTCTTGCCATGTCTAGTTTCTATGCCATGTCTTCTTGATGTATGTATGCTTAGTTTATCATGCAATGCTCTGTAGTGAGTGCATCGAGCTCGTAAACAGGCCTACGTGTTATCTGTTTTTGACATGTCCAGTTTTCTGCTAAGTCTGAAACCTGTAACGAAACTTGCTTACTTGACATGGGTGTAATCATATTTTCTGATCCTTTTGGCTTATGGTCATTAAGGGACTTTTGTTAAGTGCTTTGAGTAGATTCATGCCATGCCTTACTTTGCTATGTCCTGATCCTGTAGCATGTTGTTTCATTGCTCTAAACATGTCTTCCTGATGTTAATTTCTGCTATGTTGTTATTTTCACTAAGTCTGTGAACCTGTTATCTTTTGCACTTTTGCCATGCTTTTTTGAACCTGTTGTGTTGTGATTTAGCCGTAGCTCAGTGTTCATCTTTTGTCAAGCATCTTGAGTAGATTACTGTCATATGCCTTGTTGCTATGTTTGGGTGCAGTAGCTTAATTTCTTGTTGCTTGCTATGTAGCATCATGCTGTTAATGGCAGATTATCGTCATTCTTGTATTGCTTGTCATTTGCAAACGTGCATCCGATTCTGGTGATCTTTATATCGATTTCAACCGAAATCACCTCACCTATCCAGTGGCATACTTGGTTTGCCAAGATTATGCCTTGTTCATCCTTGTCCTTCCGGAGCATGCATATGCATTGCATATCACATCTCGCATATCATGCCATGTTTTGCATCATGTTGCTTGCGCATTGCATCGTGATTGATATTTTTCCTCTTTGCTTGTGTTCTTGCTTTGGGTAGAGCCGGGAGACGAGTACGTGAACGAGGAACCTGTTGAGAACGCTTTCGAGGACCAAGCTTTCGACAACTCTGAGAACCTTGCAGGCAAGATGACCATACCCTCGAAATCACTTCTATCTTTGCTTGCTAGATGCTCGCTCTTTTGCTATGCCTATGCTGCGATACCTACCACTTGCTATATCATGCCACCCATATTGCCATGTCAGCCTCTAACCATCCATGTCCTAGCAAACCGTTGATTGGCTATGTTACCGCTTTGCTCAGCCCCTCTTATAGCGTTGCTAGTTGCAGGTGAAGATGAAGTTTGTTCCTTGTTGGAACATGGACTTGTTGTTCCTTGTTGGAACTTGTTTACTTGTTGGGATATCACAATACCTCTTATTTAATTAAGGCATCTATATACTTGGTAAAGGGTGGAAGGCTCGGCCTTATGCCTGGTGTTTTGTTCCACTCTTGCCACCCTAGTTTCCGTCATACCGGTGTTATGTTCCCGGATTTTGCGTTCCTTACACGGTTGGGTGATTTATGGGACCCCCTTGACAGTTCGCTTTGAATAAGACTTTTCCGGCAAGGCCCAACATTGGTTTTACCATTTGCCACCTAAGCCTTTTTCCCTTGGGTTCTGCAGACTCAAGGGTCATCTTTATTTTAACCCCCCCGGGCCATTTCTCCTTCGATTGCTGGTCCAAACTAGAGCCACTTGCGGTGCCGCCCCGAGGCAACTTGGGGTATCTTTGGTTGTCGTACGTAGTGTTCATCCGGATGTGCCCTGAGACCGAGATATGTGCAGCTCCTATCAGGATTTGTCGGCACAATCGGGCAGCTTTGCTGGACTTGTTTTATTACTGCCGAGATGTCTTGTAGTCCGGGATTCCGAGACTGATCGGGTCTTCCCGGTAGAAGGTATATCCTTCGTTGACCGTGAGAGCTTATAATGGGCTAAGTTGGGACACCCCTGCAGGGTATTATCTTTCGAAAGCCGTGCCCGCGGTTATGAGGCAGATGGGAATTTGTTGATGTCTGATTGTAGAAAACCCAAAGTTGACCTTAACTAAAACACATCAACCGCGTGTGTAACCGTGATGGTCTCTTCTCGGCGGGGTCCGGGAAGTGAACACGGTGTTGGAGTTATGTTTGACGTAGGTTGTTTTAGGATCACATCTTGATCACTTCTAGCTTCACGACCGTGCTTTGCCTTCTTTTCTCGCTCTCTTTTGCGTTGTAGCCACCATATATGCTAGTCGCTTGCTGCAGCTCCACCTCACAACCCTTTCCTACCTATAAGCTTAAATAGTCTTGATCTCGCGGGTGTGAGATTGCTGAGTCCCCGTGAATCACATATATTATCACAACAGTTGTAGGTACCAATGATGCCAGTGCAGATGACGCGTCCGAGCTCACTTGGGAGTTCGACGAGGAACGTGGCCGTTACTATGTGTCTTTTCCAGATGATCAGTAGTGGAGCCCAGTTGGGGTGATCCGGGGATCTATGTAGCATTTGGGGTAGTCTTCTTTCATTTTGGTACCGTAGTCGGACCTTGAGTGTAATCTGGATGATGAATGTTTATTTATGTATTGTGTGAAGTGGCGACTGTAAGCCAACTATGTATCTCTTTCCCTTTATGTATTACATGGGTTGTGTGAAGATTACCTCACTTGCGACATTGCTTTCAATGCGGTTATGCCTCTAAGTCGTGCCTCGACACGTGGGAGATATAGCCGCATCGAGGGCGTGACATACGTATTTCCCACCGACATTACATTCATGTTCACACACACTCATTGCTAGATGTCGGTGCTCATACTCTTTCATTGTAATATCCATGTTAGTTTAAATTTATTTTTCTAGCTTTCTTCTTGTGTGTTTGATAAACCTTAAGAAAAAAACAAAAAAATTAGTTAGTCTACTTTCCATGCTTGTAGTAGAATTAAAAATAAAACCCAAAAATATTTCCCGTCCTTCTTTTGCTTGTTGGGAGCTTTCCCGTGTAAATAGTTTTTATTCTTCTTTTCCTTTCTTTGGGGGTCGAGAAGACTATATTGAAAATGCTTAGTGGCTCTTATATGCATGATTGTTTATTTAACTTAGAGACCATATTACTTGTCTTCTCTCTTGAGTTGAATGCTTGCAGATTCCAGCTTAGTCCAATGCACGTGCACTCTTATTATTATACACATCATTCTGTCGTGCAAGTGAAAGGCAATAATGATGATATATGATGGACTAACTGGGATGAGAAAAGCTAGTATGAACTCAACCTCTCTTGTTTTTGTAAATATGATGATTCATCGTTCCTGATTCAGCTATTATGAAGTAAACATATTTGCAATGACATTTAGAGATTATAGTTGCTTGTGCCATGCTTGATTAGCTATGAGTTATAATGGTTAACCTTGCGTGCCAACATCCTATTGAGATGATTATGATGTGGTATGATAGGATGGTATCCTCCTTTAAATGAATTGAGTGACTCGACTTGGCACATGTTCACGCATGTAGTTGAATCAAATCAACATAGCCTTCATGATATTTATGTTCATGGTGGATTATATCCTACTCATGCTTATATTCGGTGTGAATTAATTTTAATGCATGTTTACGACTGTTGTCGCTCTCTCAGTTGGTCGCTTCCCAGTCTTTTGCTAGCCTTCACCTGTACTAAGCGGGAATACTGCTTATGCATCCAAACTCCTTAAACCCCAAAGTTGTTCCATATGAGTCCACTATACCTTCCTATATGCGGTATCTACCTGCCGTTCCGAGTAAATTTGTATGTGCCAAACTCCAAACCTTCAAATGAAATTCTGTTTTGTATGCTCGAGCAGCTCATGTGCAACTATGGCTGCCTATATCTTCCATGCTAGGTGGGTTATTCTCTAGAGGAGTGGACTCCGCTCCTCATTCATGAGAAAGGGCCGGTAACCGGGATGCCCAGTCCCATTGAGGGAGTCCTGGATTAGGGGGTGTTCGGGTAGCCGGACTATACCTTCGCCGGACTCCAGGACCTTGAAGATACAAGATTGAAGACTTCGTCCCGTGTCCGGAAGGAACTTTCCTTGGCGTGGAAGGCAAGCTAGGCGATGCGGATACTCAAGATCTCCTACCATTGTAACCGACTCCGTGTAACCCTAACCCTATCCGGTGTCTATATAAACCGAAGGGTTGTAGTCCGTAGGACAGAACAATCATCATACACAATCATACCATAGGCTAGCTTCTAGGGTTTAGCCTCCTTGATCTCGTGGTAGATCTACTCTTGTACTACCCATATCATCAATATTAATCAAGCAGGAGTAGGGTTTTACCTCCATCGAGAGGGCCCGAACCTGGGTAAAAACATTGTGTCCCCTGTCTCCTGTTACCATCCGGCCTTGACGCACAGTTCGGGACCCCCTACCCAAGATCCGCCGGTTTTGACACCGACATTGGTGCTTTCATTGAGAGTTCCTCTGTGTCGTCGCCTTTAGGCCCGATGGCTCCTTTGATCATCAACAACGACGAGGTCCAGGGTGAGACTTTTCTCCCCGGACAGATCTTCGTCCCCGGCGGCTTTGCTCTGCGGGCCAATTCGCTTGGTTATTTGGAGCAGATCGAAAGCTACGCCCCTGGCCATCAAGTCAGGTTTGGAAGTTTAAACTACACGGCTGATATCCGCGGAGACTTGATCTTCGACGGGTTCGAGCCACAGCCAAGCGCGCCGCACTACCTCGAGGGGCATGATCTAGCTCTGCCTCCGAACAGTGTCCTGGAGGCTGCACATGCGCAGGTTCTGACCTTAGACTCGGAGCCTATTACACCTATCGAGGATGAGCGGTTGGACGTCACCTCGGGGGTTGCGATCTCAAAGGCAATTGAGCCGAACGCCAGCCCCGCACTCCGCACGGCCCGTGACTCCGAGGGCCCGGACTCCTATCCGGACTCCGAACCCCCCGTGCCCCTGCCAATCGAATCCGATTGGGCACCTATAATGGAGTTCACCGCCGCGGACATCTTTCAGCACACGCCTCTTGGCGACATCTTGAATTCTCTCAAGTCTCTCTCTGTATCAAGAGAGCCCTGGCCGAATTACGGTCAGCGAGGATGGGATACGGACAGTGAGGAAATTCAAAGCCCACCCACCACCCACTTTGTAGCCACCGTCGACAGCCTAAACGACGTGCTCAACTTCGACTCCGCAGACATCGACAACATGGATGACGATGCAGGAGATACCGATGAACCAACGCTCATAGGGCAATGGAAATCCACCGCATCTCACGATGTGTGCATGGTAGACACCCCTAAGGTAAACGACAATGAGGACAAAGCAGATGGAACGGGAGATAGACCCCCGGAAAGCAATCAAAGTGTCGGCATAAACGCCGACCCAAGCCCCGCCTCGATAAAAACCCAGCCATAGAGCAGGACAAGCCGGTAGGCGACGAGCAAGCCTTAGAGCAGCCGTCCGAACAGGGCAACACGGATAGAGAAACCGAAACTCCCTCCTCCGGCGAGAACGGCATTCCGGACAACTTTACGCCGGATAAGTCCATGGAGCAGAAAAGTCTCCACAAGAGGCTCGTTGCAACTGCACGAAGCCTGAAAAAGCAGAAGCGGAAGCTAAAGACAACGGAAGATGCACTCCGTATTAAATGGAACAAAGTAATCAACACCGCAGACAGATACAGCGATGGTCGCCGTACTAAAAGCTATCCAAAGAGAAAGCTCCTGCCCAAATTCGACGAAGAGGCCCTAGAGCCCTCGCACTCAAAAAAACAAAAAAGCCATACGGTCGGATAGACGACCCAATAAGGCGGCAAGTGGCATCGCGCTCAAATCGGTATGTGACCCACCTAAGGAGTCGCATCATGGCCCAGCCAGGTCCATTTATGGGCCAAGAAAGCAAGCTCCTGCGAGCAATGCAAAAAAGCCATCATCAGAATCCGGCACACCCAAATACAGGGGCGCCGCACACCCCCTATGCTTCGCCAATGAGGTTCTGGACTATGAATTTCCAGAGGGATTCAAACCCGTTAACATAGAGGCGTATGATGGAATCACAGACCTCGGAGTCTGGATCGAGGATTATATCCTCCACATACATATGGCCAGAGGAGATGATCTCCACGCCATCAAATATTTACCCCTTAAGCTTAAAGGGCCAGCCCGGCACTGGCTTAAAAGCCTTCTCGAAAACACAATCGGAAGTTGGGAAGAGCTCGAGGATGCTTTCCGAGCAAATTTTCAAGGGACCTATGTTCGCCCTCCGGATGCAGACGATCTCAGTCACATAACTCAACAGCCCGGAGAATCAGCTCGGCAGTTCTGGAATAGATTCCTTACTAAAAAGAATCAGATAGTCGACCGTCCGGACGCCGAGGCCTTAGCAGCTTTCAGGCATAATGTCCGAGACGAATGGCTCGCCAGACACCTCGGCCAGGAAAAGCCAAGAACAATGGCCGCACTCACAAGCCTCATGACCCGCTTTTGCGCAGGAGAGGACAGCTGGTTGGCAAGACGCAACCCCAGCGACCCAAGTACATCCAAAATCAGGGACGGAAACGGAAAACCGTGACGCAACAAGGATCGTCGCCGAACTAAAGAAAAAAGTCCGAAGAGCACGGCAGTCAATGCCGGATTCAAAGGCTCGCGACCAAATCACACAAAACCACCCCTCCAGGATAATAGGGATGATCCGTCCCACTTGAATAGAATCCTGGACAGGATATGTCACATACACAGTACTCCGGGGAAGCCTACTAACCACACCCATAGAGATTGTTGGGTTTTCAAACAATCCGGCAGACTCAATGCCGAACAGAAGGGGCTCGACACACCAAGCGAAGACGAGGACGAACCCCAGAAGCAGAGCACCAGGAGACAAAAGAACTTCCCACAAGAAGTAAAAATAGTGAACTTACTTCACATAACAAAACGTGTGGCACCCATAAAGGTACGCACAATATGACCTATCCCAAGGGGTCCCGCCACTGGTTATTAAAACCAATCACTTTCGATCAGCTAGACTATTCTAGAAATATCAAAAACGCAGGCTGGACTGCCCTGATACTCGACCCAATAATTGGCGGATTCCAGTTTACAAATGTCCTTATGGACGGCGGCAGTGGACTAAACCTGATATATCAGGATACAATCCATCACATGGGGATAAACCCAGCAAGAATCCGCCGCAGCAAAACCTCCTTTAAAGGGGTAGCACCTGGTCCGGACACCCATTGTATAGGTTTTCTCCGGCTCGAAGTTATATTCGGCTCTGCCGATAACTTCCGTCGCGAAAAGATGACCTTCCATGTCGTCCCGTTTTCAAGTCGCTATCAAGCACTACTGGGACGCGAAGCTTTCGCTCGCTTTAACGCAATACCGCACTATGCATCTCTCACGCTTAAGATGCCCGGTCCACGAGGCATCATCTCTTTGAAGGGAAACGCACTAAAGTGCGCCTCCCCCAAGCGGAGGACTGCGCGGCCGCTTAAACAGCCGCACAATAAAATGGCCTCACCAGCCAAAAGACTTTTCGACATAGGTCATTAAAGGCCACGGACCCGGAATAGACGAGTTCGGCACAAGTCCATCATCAACGCAGGCTTAGAGGCCATATACCCCCGTACTAGGGGCTATACGCAGAGACAATAACGCTCAATTTTACATTTTACTTTACATTTCATTTATTTTAAACCTTTTGTTCGGCACGACCCGTTTTCAGTTTAGTTCCTCTCTTTTACAGATGAACGCCGTGCGGCGCCCGTCCAGGATACGGCACAACGGAGACACAGGCGCAGACATGCAGTAGGGACCCGTCCTAAAGGATTCTTTTCAGATTAAGACCCTGCCTAAACCTTTTTTACTGTCTCTTGTTGTAATACATCCCCTGGTTCTTTCCTACATAACCAAGGAGGAGGCTGGCGTCTTGGCATGTGGCCACGTGAGAATTTTTTGCACGTACCTGGACACTAGGGGCTTTTTTAGTAAAGAGTGTTGTTTAGCCCGCACTCATAAAGACCGAACACCTTAGGGAGTGTTTGGCGTCGCGAATTTTGGCATTATATACATCAGCTCCGAATCATGTCTTTGG
This sequence comes from Aegilops umbellulata, assembly GCA_032464435.1. Classification (NCBI taxonomy): domain Eukaryota; kingdom Viridiplantae; phylum Streptophyta; class Magnoliopsida; order Poales; family Poaceae; genus Aegilops; species Aegilops umbellulata. The sequence continues at coordinate 266,964,270 of CP136059.1, read as the reverse complement.
TCAAATGTTGGGTTGCCCGGCTCCTGAGTTCGGCTACCTTACGTTCCAATCTATCGGCTAAGGTAGCACCAGGAGAACTACTGCGATTGTGCCCCGGTTCGGCCAGGCGAGCACCTCAGTAGAGAAAGCCGAAAACTGACTGTCATGATGTAGCGTGAGACTGGTCAGCCACTCGATGACCTATTGGAATCTATCCGATTCCTCCGCTTTAACGAAGGGCCGCTTCCCGGTCAGGCACATACGTGCCCCGAACTCGGGCGAGCGCAGTCGCCACCAATGGGCTACCTAAATAGTCCCACTGTCAAGCTCCTATGGCTAAGTGAAAGTGTTAAAGCATTATAGTCCGGTTTCCTGGCCCGCTGCGCTATCACCTCCTTTGTGGGACCAAGACGTTGGGTTAAGTGTGAAAATGCGTCTTCTGCGAGCACCCCCGCACTATGTGCGTGGGGTTCGAAGCCAACGAATGCAATTTTCAGATTTTATACATATATTTTAAACGGCCGCACATGAGGTGTTCACAATACTTGAAGGCACAAGTATAAAAAGGCCACTACAGTTTATAAAGATATTACTTCATCATTACATATGCTATAATAACATAGCATCCTTCGAGCACTGCGACTCTATTACACGAGCGCCTTCATGGACTTCCTGAAAATAGTGCTCGGAGGATACGTGGCTTTTCTCCGAATCTCGGGACGCAATAACGGTGGTCTCCATCTCTGCCCAGTATGTCTTGACACGGGCAAGAGCCATCGTCGAACCCTCTATACACACCGACCTCTTCATTGCATTAATGCGCGGCACTGCGTCAAGGAATTGCTGCACCAAACTAAAATAACTCTTCGGCTCCGACCTCCCTGGCCACAGATGACCCGTGACATACTTCATGGTGAGTCCGGACAACCTATTAAGTTCGGCCCATTAAGCCAAACGATCGACCACTGCTAGCGGACGCTCTGGATTATGAAATTGCGACCAGAACAGTTTTTCCACTTCACGATCTTCCAGATCTCGGAAGTGTTCGGCTGCATCAGCAGCACTCGCTGCCAAATCCAGATAGGTGTCCTCCACACTCCACATCCGGTCCAACGGAGCAAACTTCGGATCGCAAAATTTTCTCCACAGCATGAAGGGCTTTCCAGCCGCAATCTGTTCGGCCTGACGCAGCTCCTCCTTCGCAACTCTCATTCCAGAGCGCGCATCCTTGGCATCAGCAACGGTCTTTTCTAGGACCGCCTGTCTCGCCTGGTCTTCTTTCTCAAGAAGTCTGCAACGGTCTGCAGTGCTCTTTAACTTTTCGGCCATAGTGGCCATCTCTTCCTTGCTTCGGCAATGAGCAGCCTGTTCGGCTCTCAGCTCTTCAAGGGCCTACTTGGCATCCGCATCACTTCTCCTGGCTTCATCTTTAACTCGGGCAAGTTCTGCCCCAGACTCTCCACGGCGGCAGCACCATCTGCGTCAAGCACACATATCGTAAGACACTGGCATAAAACTCTTCTTACCTAATGCTGCCCGAGGAATCACATACCTTGAGCCTCATACAAACGCTTGTTGACAAGCGCGATGTCGGCATCTGCCACGTCCAGTTGCCGCTTTAGTTCGGCAAAACCAGCAGTTCGTCTTGACTCCGGACACCCTGCAGCCTACATTAAAAGGCGACATTTTAGACCTGGGATTATGATCCTCCGCGTGTCGTCATTTCTTGACGACACGCAGAGTCACAGGGGCTACTATCTACATAGGGCGCATCTTATTTACGCGCAACTAACAAAAGTATACATTATCTAATGTACCTCAAAACCCGTCAATAAACTTTTGACGGCCTCACGCAGTCCGCTCTCTGCGGATGAAATCCTTTCAATCACCGTGCCCATTAATGCACGGTGCTCCTCTAAAATAGAAGCTCGCCCTAGCAGAACCTTCAGCTCCTCCGGCCGAGCACCAGATGGTGCCGGACTCGTCCCATGGCCTCTTTCGAAGGCCGGACGTGGAGAACTCAGGGGGGGGCATCGCTATCTTCCGCCCCTGCCGAACTCGGAGAAACCCTCCGTGACGACACCTCAGGGTCGCCCACCTCGCTAGGCGGCCCAGCAGAAGGAGGCGTCCCGCTCTCCATCATCTCCGGAAGAAGATCCCCCGAAGATGAGCTCTGCTAAGAAGGGCTGAGGTACGAACTACAAGGTAAGAATTCGGTTAAAATTCTCAGATATAAATCATGGATTTCTCTCATCCCTCGAAAGGAAAATCTTTCTCTACTTACGGCTCGCTGGAGGGCTGATCTCCTTGAGTACGCAGTCCGACCGAGGAGCTCCCCGGCGCCGGACCCTCTGACGAGGATCTTTTCCCCCGCTTCGAGACCATGGTCTTCGGATCGTCAGAGGCGGCTCTCTTCTTTTCCCTAGGAGAGGAATCATCGGTTCCTCCCTTCGGAACAGCCTCCTTCGAGGAGGCCGTAGTTTCCTTGTCCTCCCCCTTGCCTCCCTCCAAAGGCGCTACCTCCAGCATCCTGACTGGCACGGGATCCGGCCTGGTTTCGGGAAGGGGAGCCGGACACCTGATCAGCTTCGACTTCGCCATCCACTCCTGTTTAAAAGGAGAGCTCTGTTAAGGGCACGTTAATTATGCGGATAGAAGGTCCGAGCACAGGGTTACTTACTTGAGTATCCGGGCAATTGCGGCTTAGGTCGCGTCCTCGGTCAAATCCGGACACACTTCTTGTGATCCGAAGAACAGTTTATACATCTCCGCGGGCGTCGCGCTCATAAAATCCCAGAGAGCTCGTGGTCCCTCTGGATTGAACTCCCATAGGCGAAGGGGCCGACGTTTGCCGGGCAGTGTCCGGTGAATCAGCATGACCTGTGTCACCTTGACCAGGTTGAGGTCTCCTTCCAAGAGATATTTAATGCGGCCCTGTAGCAAGGGTACGTCTTTGGGCAAGCCCCGATCTAACCCTATGTTGATCCACGACGCTAGCCGTGGTGGGGGACCCGAGCGAAAGGCAGGAGGCGCCACCCATGTGGTGCCCCGAGGAGCAGTGATATAAAACCACTCTCGTTGCCACAAGCCAAGCTCCTCTTGAAAAGAGCCCTAGGGCCATGGAGCATCGGCATTTCTTCTTATGACAGCGCCTCCGCACTCTGCGTGTCACCCCTCGATCATCTTCGGCTCCACTTTGAAGGTCTTGAGCCATAATCCGAAGTGAGGGGTAACATGGAGGAACGCTTCACACACTACGATAAATGAGGAGATATGGAGGATGGACTCCGGAGCTAAGTCATGAAAATCCAGCCCATAATAAAACAGCAGTCCCCTCACAAAGGGATCCATAGGGAAGCCTAACCCTCGGAGGAAGTGAGACATGAACACCACGCTCTCGCCGGGCTGGGGACTGGGAATAACCTGTCCTTGAGCAGGCAACCTATGCGAAATCTCGCCGGTCAGGAACTTAGCCTCCCTCAACCTTATTACGTCCTCCTCCGTGACGGAGGAAGGCATCCATCGACCTTGCAGGTCAGAACCGGACATTGTCGAAAGTCCGAAGCGCCTGGAATCTGAAGCTGGGGGTGTTGGAACTCGAGGCGACAGGCGAACTCGTTTGAGATTAAGAAAAGGAGCGAGGCCTTGGTCTCTTTATAAGAGGCTGAATACCAAGAGCCCTCCCCGCAACCGTTTGGGACTCACCTTTAATTAAGGGAACGTGCTAACGGGCACAATTGGGTTACCCACGTCCATATTGATGAGAATCCCGTTAAAAGGGGCACACGATCTCTGCTTTGACAAGACGTGCCAAGGAAACCGCCTCGCTAAACGCGCTGAGGTGGAAAAGTGAAAACAATTTGTATAAAGAGCTTGGTCGCGGTGTGTTGACGCACTGCGGAATACGTCAGCAGATTTTATTTGTGTTAATATTACTCTCTCTATGGCAATATGTGGAAACTTATTTTGCAGAGCCGGACACTATTTTTGGTGTTTACAATCTTCTATGAAGGACTTGGAGGAGGAACCCGCCTTGCAATGCCGAAGACAATCTGCGCGCCGGACTCGTCGTCATTGAAGCCTGGTTCAGGGGCTACTGAGGGAGTCCTGGATTAGGGGGTGTTCGGGTAGCCGGACTATACCTTCGCCGGACTCCACGACCATGAAGATACAAGATTGAAGACTCCGTCCCGTGTCCGGAAGGAACTTTCCTTGGCGTGGAAGGCAATCTAGGCGATGCGGATACTCAAGATCTCCTACCACTGTAACCGACTCCGTGTAATCCTAACCCTATCCGGTGTCTATATAAACCGGAGGGTTGTAGTCCGTAGGACAGAACAATCATCATACACAATCATACCATAGGCTAGCTTCTAGGGTTTAGCCTCCTTGATCTCGTGGTAGATCTACTCTTGTACTACCCATATCATCAATATTAATCAAGTAGGAGTAGGGTTTTACCTCCATCGAGAGGGCCCGAACCTGGGTAAAAACATTGTGTCCCCTGTCCCCTGTTACCATCCGGCCTTGACGCACAGTTCGGGACCCCCTACCCGAGATCCGCCGGTTTTGACACCGACACCCATGATCCAAAAAGATCAAAGCAAATCAAAATAATTAAACAAAACTCCCCCTGGGACCCGTTGAATGTTGGAGGCACTCGTTGTTTCGAGCAAGCCATGGATTGATGCTTGTGGAGGAGGGGGAGTATAAACCTTTACCATTCTGTTTGGGAACTGCCTATAATGCATGTAGTATGGAAGATACAACCATCTCATAGTTGTTGCGTTGACAGTGAAAGTATGCCGCTCAAAATATTATTTATCTCTATTTCAAAATTCGAGCTCTGGCACCTCTACAAATCCCTGCTTCCCTCTGCGAAGGGCCTATCTATTTACTTTTATGTTGAGTCATCACCCTTCTTATTAAAAAGCACCCGCTGGAGAGCACACTGTCATTTGCATTCATTATGATTGGTTTATATTGGGTATGACTTGACTGGATCTCTTTTACCATGAATTACAATGTTTAGTCAGTCCTTGATCTTTAAAGGTGCTTTGCTTTTATGTTTTGCGGTCTCAGAAAGGGCTAGCGAGATACCATTTTTTTATATCATATTATGATTATTTTGAGAAAGTGTTGTCATCCGAGTTTTATTATTATGGCTCGCTAGCTGATTATGCTATTGATATGAGTAATTGTGAGACCTACGTGTTATTGTGAGTATGGTTAGTTCATAATAATTGTTGAAACTTGAATGCTGGCTTTTCATGTTTACAACAACAAGAGCAAACAGAGTTTGTAAAAGTTTTTCTTTTTCTCTTTCAGTTTGTCAACTCAATTGCTTGAGGACAAGCAAGGGTTTAAGCTTGGGGGAGTTGATACGTCTCCGTCGTATCTACTTTTCCAAACACTTTTGCCCTTGTCTTGGACTCTAACTTGTATGATTTGAATGGAACTAACCCGGACTGACGATGTTTTCAGCAGAATTGCCATGGTGTTGTTTTATGTGCAGAAAACAAAAGTTCTCGGAATGACCTGAAACTCCACGGAATATCTTAGAATAAATAATAAAAAATCCTCGCCAAAGATGAAGACCAGGGGGCCCACACCCTGTCCACGAGGGTGGGGGCGCGCCCCTCCCCCCTGGGCGCGCCCCCTACCTCGTGGGCCCCCTGGATGCCCACCGACGCCAACTCCAACTCTATATATTGGCTTTCGGGGAGAAAAAATCAGAGAGAAAGTTTCATCGCGTTTTACAATACGGAGCCGCTGCCAAACCCTAATCTCTCTCGGGAGGGCTGACCTGGAGTCCGTTCGGGGCTCCGGAGAGGGGGATTCGTCGCCGTCGTCATCATCAACCATCCTCCATCACCAATTTCATGATGCTCACCGCCGTGCGTGAGTAATTGCATCGTAGGCTTGCTGGACGGTGATGGGTTGGATGAGATTTATCATGTAATCGAGTTAGTTTTGTTAGGGTTTGATCCCTAGTATCCACTATGTTCTGAGATTGATGTTGCTATGACTTTGCTATGCTTAATGCTTGTCACTAGGGCCCGAGTGCCATGATTTCAGATCTGAACCTATTATGTTTTCATGAATATATGTGAGTTCTAGATCCTATCTTGCAAGTCTATAGTCACCTACTATGTGTTATGATCCGGCAACCCCGAAGTGACAATAATCGGGACCACTCCCGGTGATGACCATAGTTTGAGGAGTTCATGTATTCACTATGTGTTAATGCTTTGTTCCGGTTCTCTATTAAAAGGAGCCCTTAATATCCCTTAGTTTCCAATAGGACCCCGCTGCCACGGGAGGGTAGGACAAAAGATGTCATGCAAGTTCTTTTCCATAAGCACGTATGACTATTTACGGAATACATGCCTACATTATATTGATGAACTGGAGCTAGTTCTATGTCACCCTATGTTATGACTGTTACATGATGAACCACATCCGGCATAATTATCCATCATTGATTCGGTGCCTACGAGTTTTCCATATACTGGTTTACGCTTATTTACTTTTCCGTTGCTACTGTCACAATCACTACAAAAATACCAAAAACATTACTTTTGTTGTCTTTACTTTTGTCATCGTTACCACCACTATCATATTACTTTGCTACTAAACACTTTGCTGCAAATATTAAGTTTCGAGGTGTGGTTGAATTGACAACTCAGCTGCTAATACTTGAGAATATTCTTTGGCTCCCCTTGTGTCGAATCAACAAATTTGGGTTGAATACTCTACCCTCGAAAACTGTTGCGATCCCCTATACTTGTGGGTTATCAGTCATGCACCCTTGAAGAGTGGTCTATTTTTTATGAATCTCGATAGTAGTGATACACATATTCATAATCTTGAAGCCAAAAGATGCAGAGTTGATAATGATAGTGCAATTTATTTTTGGCACTGCCGTTTAGGTCATATCGGTGTAAAGCGCATGCAGAAACTCCATACTGATGGACTTTTGGAACCACTTGATTATGAATCACTTGGTACTTGCGAACCATCCCTCATGGGCAAGATGACTAAAACGCCATTCTCCGGTACTATGGAGAGAGCAACAGATTTGTTGGAAATCATACATACAGATGTATGTGGTCCGATGAATGTTGAGGCTCGTGGCGGATATCGTTATTTTCTCACCGTCACAGATGATTTAAGCAGATATGGGTATATCTACTTGATGAAACATAAGTCTGAAACATTTGAAAAGTTCAAAGAATTTCAGAGTGAAGTTGAAAATCATCGTAACAAGAAAATAAAGTTTCTACGATCTGATCGTGGAGGAGAATATTTGAGTTACGAGTTTGGTCTACATTTGAAACAATGCGGAATAGTTTCCCAACTCACGCCACCCGGTACACCATAGCGTAATGGTGTGTCGAACGTCGTAATCGTACTTTACTAGATATGGTGCGATCTATGATGTCTCTTACTGATTTACCGCTATCGTTTTGGGGTTATGCTTTAGAGACGACCGCATTCACATTAAATAGGGCACCATCGAAATCCGTTGAGACGACGCCTTATGAACTATGGTTTGGCAAGAAACCAAAGTTGTCGTTTCTGAAAGTTTGGGGCTGTGATGCTTATGTGAAAAAGCTTCAACCTGATAAGCTCGAACCCAAATCGGAGAAATGTGTCTTCATAGGATACCCAAAGGAGACTGTTGGGTACACATTCTATCACAGATCCGAAGGCAAGACATTCGTTGCTAAGAATGGATCCTTTCTAGAGAAGGAGTTTCTCTCGAAAGAAGTGAGTGGGAGGAAAGTAGAACTTGATGAGGTAACTATACCTGCTCCCTTATTGGAAAGTAGTTCATCACAGAAACCGGTTTCTGTGACACCTACACCAATTAGTGAGGAAGCTAATGATGATGATCATGGAACTTCAGATCAAGTTGTTACAGAACCTCGTAGATCAACCAGAGTAAGATCCGCACCAGAGTGGTACGGTAATCCTATTCTGGAAACCATGCTACTAGATCATGATGAACCTACGAACTATGAAGAAGCGATGGTGAGCCCAGATTCTGCAAAATGGCTTGAAGCCATGAAATCTGAGATGGGATCCATGTATGAGAACAAAGTGTGGACTTTGGTTGACTTGCCCGATGATCGGCAAGCAATTGAGAATAAATGGATCTTCAAGAAGAAGACTGACGCTGATGGTAATGTTACTATATACAAAACTCGACTTGTTGCGAAAGGTTTTCGACAAGTTCAAGGGATTGACTACGATGAGACCTTCTCACCCGTAGCGATGCTTAATTCTGTCCGAATCATGTTAGCGATTGCCGCATTTTATGATTATGAAATTTGGCAGATGGATGTCAAAACGGCATTTCCGAATGGATTTCTGGAAGAAGAGTTGTATATGATGCAACTGGAAGGTTTTGTCGATCCAAAGGGATCTAACAAAGTGTGCAAGCTCCAGCGATCCATTTATGGACTGTTGCAAGCCTCTCGGAGTTGGAATAAACACTTTGATAGTGTGATCAAAGCATTTGGTTTTGTACAAACTTTTGGAGAAGCCTGTATTTACAAGAAAGTGAGTAGGAGCTCTATAACATTTCTGATATTATATGTGGATGACATATTGCTGATTGGAAATGATATAGAATTTCTGGATAGCATAAAAGGATACTTCAATAAGAGTTTTTCAATGAAAGACCTCGGTGAAGCTGCTTACATATTGGGCATTAAGATCTATAGAGATAGATCAAGACGCTTAATTGGACTTTCACAAAGCACATACCTTGACAAAGTTTTGAAGAAGTTCAAAATGGATAAGCAAGGAAAGGGTTCTTGCCTGTGTTACAAGGTGTGAAATTGAGTAAGACTCAATGCCCGACCACTGCAGAAGATAGAGAGAAAATGAAAGATGCTCCCTATGCTTCAGCCATAGGCTCTATCATGTATGCAATGTTGTGTACCAGACCTGATGTGTGCCTTGCTATAAGTCTAGCAGGGAGGTACCAAAGTAATCCAGGAGTGGATCACTGGACAGCGGTCAAGAACATCCTGAAGTACCTGAAAAGGACTAAGGATATGTTTCTCGTTTATGGAGGTGACAAAGAACTCATCGTAAATGGTTACGTTGATGCAAGCTTTGACACTGATCCGGACGGTTCTAAATCGCAAACCGGATACGTGTTTACATTGAACGGTGGAGCTGTCAGTTGGTGCAGTTCTAAACAAAGCGTCGTGGCGGGATCTACGCGTGAAGCGGAGTACATAGCTGCTTCAGAAGCAACAAATGAAGGAGTCTGGATGAAGGAGTTCATATCCGATCTAGGTGTCATACCTAGTGCATTGGGTCCAATGAAAATCTTTTGTGACAATACTGGAGCAATTGCCTTAGCGAAGGAATCCAGATTTCACAACAGAACCAAGCACATCAAGAGACGCTTCAATTCCATCCGGGATCTAGTCCAGGTGGGAGACATAGAAATTTGCAAGATACATACGAATCTGAATGTTGCAGACCCATTGACTAAGCCTCTTCCACGAGCAAAACATGATCAACACCAAGACTCCATGGGTGTCAGAATCATTACTGTGTAATCTAGATTATTGACTCTAGTGCAAGTGGGAGACTGAAGGAAATATGCCCTAGAGGAAATAATAAAGTTATTATTTATTTCCTTATATCATGATAAATGTTTATTATTCATGCTAGAATTGTATTAACCGGAAACATAATACATGTGTGAATACATAGACAAACAGAGTGTCACTAGTATGCCTCTACTTCACTAGCTCGTTGATCAAAGATGGTTAAGTTTCCTAGCCATTGACATGGTTTGTCATTTGATTAACGGGATCACATCATTAGGAGAATGATCTGATTGACATGACCCATTCCGTTAGCTTAGCACACGATCGTTTAGTATGTTGCTATTGCTTTCTTCATGACTTATACATGTTCCTATGACTATGAGATTATCCAACCCCCGTTTACCGGAGGAACACTTTGTGTGCTACCAAATGTCACAACGTAACTGGGTGATTATAAAGGTGCTCTACAGGTGTCTCCAAAGGTACTTGTTGGGTTGGCGTATTTCGAAATTAGGATTTGTCACTCCGATTGTCGGAGAGGTATCTCTGGGCCCTCTCGGTAATGCACATCACTTAAGCCTTGCAAGCATTGCAACTAATGAGTTAGTTGCGGGATGATGTATTGCGGAATGAGTAAAGAGACTTGCCGGTAATGAGATTGAAATAGGTATTGAGATACCGACGATCGAATCTTGGGCAAGTAACATACCGATGACAAAGGGAACAACGTATGTTGTTATGCGGTTTGACCGATAAAGATCTTCGTAGAATATGTAGGAGCCAATATGAGCATCCAGGTTCCGCTATTGGTTATTGACCGGAGACGTGTCTCGGTCATGTCTACATAGTTCTCGAACCCGTAGGGTTCGCACGCTTAACGTTACGATGACAATTTTATTATGAGTTTATATGTTTTGATGTACCGAAGGTTGTTCGGAGTCCCGGATGTGATCACGGACATGACGAGGAGTCTCGAAATGGTCGAGACATAAAGATTGATATATTGGACGACTATATTCGGACACCGGAAAGTGTTCCGGGTAGTTTAGAAAAAAACCGGAGTGCCGGAGGGTTATCGGAACCCCCGGGGGAACTAATGGGCCTCGATGGGCCTTAGTAGAGAGAGAGAGGGGCGGCCAGGGCAGGTCGCGCGCCCCCTCCCCCTATGGTCCGAATTGGACTATGAGAGGGGGGCGACGCCCCCCTTTCCTTCTCCCTCTCCCTCTCCTTCCTTCCCCCTCTCTCCCTTTTGTGGAAACCTACTAGGACTTGGAGTCCTAGTAGGATTCCCCTCTTGGGGGCGCACCATAGAGGGCCGGCTGGCCTCCCCCTTGCTCCTTTATATACGAGGGCAGGGGGCACCCTAGAGACACAATAATTGATCTGTTTGATCTTTTAGCCGTGTGCGGTGCCCCTCTCCCCCATAGTCCACCTCGATGATATTGTAGCGGTGCTTAGGCGAAGCCTTGCGTCGGTAGATCATCAACATCGTCACCACGCCGTCGTGCTGACAAAACTCTCCCTCAACACTCGGCTGGATCGGAGTTCGAGGGATGTCATCGGGCTGAACGTGTGCTGAACTCAGAGGTGTCGTACGTTTGGTACTTGATCGGTCGGATCGTGAAGACGTACGACTACGTCAACCGCGTTGTGCTAACGCTTCCGCTTTCGGTCTACGAGGGTACGTAGACAACACTCTCCTATCTCGTTGCTATGCATCACCATGATCTTGCGTGTGCGTAGGAATTTTTTTGAAATTACTACGTTCCCCAACATGAACCACCATCAGTCATTAAATATCTAGGGACTCCAAACCTCGGAAAAATAACTTCCTTAAGCATTTTAATAGAAGTTATGATCAGCACTACTAGTTGGAATAGCTTCTACCCACTTAGTAACATAATCAACAGCAACTAAAATATGTGTATATCCATTAGAGGCAGGAAAATGTCCCATATAAACAAATCCCCAAACATCAAATGGTTCATAACAAGTGAATAATTCGTAGGCATTTCTTGACGTCTACTAATATTACCAATTCTTTGACATTCATCACAAGACAAGACAAACTTACGGGCATCCTTGAAGAGAGTAGGCCAATAAAAAACGGATTGCAATACCTTATGTGCAATTCTATCTCCAGTGTGGTGTCCTCCATAAGCTTCGGAGTGGCACTTGCGTAGGATCTGTTCCTGTTCATGCTCAGGTACACGACGTCTAATAACACCATCTACTCCTTCTTTATAAAGATGTGGGTCATCCCAAAAGTAATGTCTCAAATCATAGAAGAACTTTTTCTTTTGTTGGTATGTGAAGCTAGGTGGTATGAATTTAGCAACAATGTAATTAGCATAATCAGCATACCAAGGATTACTACGAGAAGTACTTATGACATTTAATTGTTCATTAGGAAAGCTATCATCAATAGGTAGTGGGTCATCAAGAACATTTTCTAACCTAGACAAGTTGTCCGCAACGGGGTTCTCAGCTCACTTTCTATCAACAATATGCAAATCAAATTCTTGCAGCAAGAGAACCCATCTAATAAGTCTAGGTTTAGCGTCTTTCTTCTCCATAAGATATTTAATAGCAGCATGATCAGTGTGAACAGTTACTTTAGAATCAACAATATAAGGTTTGAACTTATCACAAGCAAATACAACTGCTAAAAGTTCTTTTTCAGTAGTAGCATAATTTCTTTAAACATTGTCTAGAGTTTTACTAGCATAATGGATAACATTTAATTTCTTATCAACTCTTTGCCCTAGAACAGAACCTACAGCATAATCACTAGCATCGCACATAATTTCAAAGGATAAATTCCAATCAGGTAGCTGAACAACAGGTGCAGAGATCAATGTTTTCTTAAGTATTTCAAATGCTTCTACACAATCATCATCAAAGACGAATGTATATCTTTTTGTAATAAATTAGTCAGAGGCCGAGAAATTTTTGAGAAGTCCTTAATGAACCTCCTATAAAATCCGGCGTGACCAAGGAAACTTCTTATACCTTTGATGTCCTTGGGACATGGCATCTTTTCAATAGCATCAACCTTGGCTTTATCAACTTTTATACCTCTTTCAGAAACTTTATGCCCCAAGACAATACCTTCATTAACCATAAAGTGACACTTTTCCCAATTCAAGACAAGATTAGTTTCTTCACATCTCTGCAAAACTCGATCAAGATTGCTCAAGCAATCATTAAAAGAGGATCCATAGACGGAAAAGTCGTCCATGAAAACCTCACAAATCTTTTCACAAAAGTCAGAGAATATAGCCATCATGCATCTTTGAAAGGTAGCAGGTGCATTACGTAAACCAAAAGGCATACGTCTATAAGCAAAAGTACCAAAAGGGCATGTAAAAGTAGTCTTTGATTGATCTTTAGCCGACACAGGTATTTGAGAGAAACCAGAACAACCATCTAGAAAGCAATAGTGTGTGTGTTTGCATAATCTTTCTAGCATTGGATCAATAAAAGGCAAGGGGTAATGATCTTTCTTAGTAGCCTTATTTAATTTACGGAAATCAATTACCATCCTATAACCTGTAATAATTCTTTGCGGGATCAATTCATCTTTATCATTAGGAACAACAGTAATACCTCCCTTCTTAGGGACACAATGGACAGGACTTACCCACTGACTATCAGCAACGGGATAAATTACACCTGCCTCCAGAAGCTTTAGTATTTGTTTTCTTACCACTTCTTTCATTTTAGGATTAAGACGTCTTTGGGGATCACGAACTGGTTTAGCATCTGCTTCCAAATTTATTTTATGTTGACATAGAGTGGGACTAATGCCCTTAAGATCATCAAGAGTATATCCAATAGCAGCACGGTGCTTCTTTAGAGTTTTCAATAATCTTTCTTCTTCATGCTCTGAAAGGTTAGCACTAATAATAACATGATATATCTTCTTTTCATCAAGATAAGCATACTTAAGATTATCAGGCAACGGTTTAAGCTCAAACACGGGATCACCCTTGGGTGGAGGAGGATCCCCTAGGATTTCAACATGCAGATTGTGTTTCAGAATAGGTTTCTGTTTAAAGAATACTTCATTTATTTCCCTTCTTTCATTCATAAACATATCATTTTCACTAGGAGGTGCGGCAATAGAAGCAAGACCAATAATTTCATCCTTACTAGGTAATTCCTCTTCACGATGTTGTTTACTAAATTTAGAGAAATTAAACTCATGAATCATATCATCCAACCCAATAGTAACAATATTCATTTCACAGTGTAGCTTAGCATTAACAGTATTCAAGAAGGGTCTACCAAATATAATGGGACAAAAGCTATTTTGTGGGGAACTGAGAACAAGAAAATCAGCAGGATATTTAGTTTTCCCACACAACACTTCAACATCTCTAACAATTCCCATTTGCGAAATAGTATCTCTATTAGCAAGTTTAATTGTGACATCAATATCTTCTAACTCAGCAGGTGCAATTTCATGCTTGATTTCTTTATACAAGGTATAAGGTATAACACTAGCACTAGCACCCATATCACATAAGCCATGATAACAATGATCTCCTATATTAACAGAAATAACAGGCACACCTACCACATGTCTATGTTTATCTTTAGCACAAGGTTTAGCAATTCTAGCAGTTTCACCGCAGAACTGAATAACATGCCCATCAATATTATCAGCCAAGATTTAACAATAGCAATATTAGGTTCTACTTTAACTTGCTTAGGAGGTGTATAAGTTCTAATATTTCTTTTACGAACCACAGTTGAAGCTTTAGCATGATCCTTTATTCTAACAGGGAAAGGTGGTTTCTCAACATAAGAAGTAGGAACAATAGGATCATTATAAGTGACAGTTTTTTCTTCAACTTTAATTGGTGCAGCTACTTTTACTTCTATGGGAGGATGATATTTAAACCACTTCTCTTTAGGGAGATCAACATAAGTAGCAAAATATTCACAGTAAGAAGCTACTATCTCAGAGTCAAGTCCATATTTAGTGCTAAACTTACGGAAAATATTGGTATCCATAAAAGATTTAACACAATCAAACTTATGTGTCATACCTGACTCCTTACCTTCGTCGAGATCCCAATCTTCAGAGTTGCGTTTAATTTTATCCAATAAATCCCATTTAAATCCAATAGTCTTGATCATAAAAGAGCCAGCACAAGAAGTATCGAGCATCGTGCGATTGTTTTCAGAAAGCCGAGCATAAAAGTTTTGAATAATTGTTCCTCTTGTGAGCTCATGATTGGGGCATGAATATAACATTGATTTCAGCCTCCCCCAAGCTTGAGCGATGCTTTCTCCTTCGCGAGGCCAAAAATTATATATATAATTGCGATCACGATGAACAAGATGCATAGGGTAATACTTTTGATGAAATTCCAATTTCAATCTTCTATAGTTCCATGATCTCGTATCATCACATAACCTATACCATGTCAATGCGTCTCCCTTCAAAGATAAAGGGAAGACCTTCTTCTTAGCAACATCATCGGGTATACCTGCAAGCTTAAATAATCCACAAACTTCATCCACATATATTAGGTGTTCATCAGGATGCTTTGTTCCATCTTCTGTAAAAGGATTAGCTAGCAGTTTTTCTATCATACCCGAAGGAAATTCAAAAGGAATTTCATTTTCAATAGGTTCAGTAGGTTGAGGAGCAACTCTTTGCTCTACTTGTTGGGGTGAAGATATCCCGAACAAGCCCCTCAGAGGATTACTTTCCATAGTAACAAGTGACAGTAAATTTCAGCACACTATATAAATTTTTTCTTACCAAATTCCACCTACCAAAGGCGCTTCACTCCCCGGCAACGGCGCTAGAAAAGAGTCTTGATGACCCACAAGTATAGGGGATCTATCGTAGTCCTTTCGATAAGTAAGAGTGTCAAACCCAACGAGGAGCAGAAGGAAATGATAAGCGGTTTTCAGCAAGGTATTCTCTGCAAGTACTGAAACAAGTGGTGACAGATAGTTTTGTGATAGGATAATTTGTAATGAGCAACAAGTAACAAAAGTAAATAAGGTGCAGCAAGATGGCCCAATCCTTTTTGTAGCAAAGGACAAGCCGGAACAAACTCTTATATAAGGAAAAGCGCTCCCGAGGACACATGGGAATATCGTCAAGCTAGTTTTCATCACGTTCATATGATTCACGTTCGGTACTTTGATAATTTGATATGTGGGTGGACCGGTGCTTGGGTGCTATTCTTACTTGAACAAGCATCCCACTTATGATTAACCTCTATTGCAAGCATCCGCAACTACAACAAAAGTATTAAGGTAAACCTAACCATAGCATGAAACATATGGATCCAAATCAGCCCCTTACGAAGCAACACATAAACTAGGGTTTAAGCTTCTGTCACTCTAGCAACCCATCATCTACTTATTACTTCTCAATGCCTTCCTCTAGGCCCAAATAATGGTGAAGTGTTATGTAGTCAACGTTCACATAACACCACTAGAGGCTAGACAACATACATCTCATCAAAATATCGAACGAATACCAAATTCACATGACTACTAATAGCAAGACTTCTCCCTTGTCCTCAAGAACAAACGTAACTACTCACAAAGCATATTCATGTTCATAATCAGAGGGTAATAATATGCATAAAGGATCTGAACATATGATCTTCCACCAAGTAAACCAACTAGCATCAACTACAAGGAGTAATCAACACTACTAGCAACCTACTAGCACCAATCCCAGACTTGGAGACAAGAATTGGATACAAGAGATGAACTAGGGTTTGGAGATGAGATGGTGCTGATGGAGATGTTGATGGAGATTGCCCTCTCCTGACGAGAGGATCATTGGTGATGACGATGGCGATCATTTCCCCCTCCCGGAGGGAAGTGTCCCCGACAGAGTAGCTCTGTCGGAGCCCTAGATTGGTTCCGCCAAGGTTCCGCCTCGTGGCAGCGGAGTTTCGTCCCGAAAGGTCGCTTCCTATTTTTTTCTCGACGAAAGACTTCATATAGCAGAAGATGGGCATCAGAGAGCCACCAGGGGGCCCACGAGGTAGGGGGGCTCACCCTAAGGGGGCGCCCCCCACCCTCGTGGACAGGGTGTGGGCCCCCTGGTCTTCATATTTGGCGAGGATTTTTTATTATTTATTATAAGATATTCCGTGGAGTTTCAGGACTTTTGGAGTTGCGCAGAATAGGTCTCTAATATTTGCTCTTTTTCCAGCCAGAATTCCAGCTGCCGGCATTCTCCTCCTTATGTAAACCTTGTAAAATAAGAGAGAATAGCCATAAGTAATGTGACATAATGTGAAATAACAGCCCATAATGCAATAAATATCGATATAAAAGCATGATGCAAAATGGACGTATCAGCGGCCACCGTGGAGTATGTCAGCCTTTGGATCCGCCTACAGCACGTTGAGCTACTCCCTCGGCCTGACTTGATCCGCTGGCGATGGATGGAAAATGGGTCCTACTCGGCCTCTTCCTGCTACACCGCTCTCTTCCACGGCTCCACCTCCTCGCCCACCTGGCATCTTGCCTGGCAAACCAGCGCCCCGACCTCGGTGCAATTCTTCATCTGGTTGTCCTCCCTTAACCATTGCTGGTCCGTTGATCACCTCGCGCGGCATGGCTTGCCCCACGAGCTGGCATGCGTGCTTTTCTTGAAGGAGCCCGAGACTCTGCACCACATCCTTGTGGGCTGTGTCTTCGCGCGAGCAACGTGGCATGCCATTCTTTCCTGGTGCTCCCCGACCTCGGCCATCCCGGACGGCACCGTCGGCTTCTTCGACTGGCTCTCTACTGCCCTTCTAGACACTCTGGCACCGAGGCGGCGAGGCCTGGCCACCGTGGCCTCACTTGTGGCGTGGTCCCTCTGGCGGCACTGGAATGCCGTCATCTTCGACAGAATTGCGCCTTCCCTTCCTTCCTAATTGTCGCAATCAAGGATGAAGCTCACTCTTGGGCCATGGCAGGAGCTAGAGGAATGAACACAAGACTATCTGTAACCTGAACTTGATCTTTGGGGGGTGAGCAACCCTCTGTCTTCTGCTCCTTGCGCCACCACAACGTTTCCAATCTCGTGTACATCGTTGTGGTGCCTTCCCTGTACTTTCTCCTTTTTTACATATCAATGCAATGACACGCCATCTAGGCGTATTCGGAAAAAAATTATGGAGGCTCTAGTGCGATTGAGGTGCAATAAACATTAATATAGTAGTATCATATATACTTGTAACAATAAATGTCGTATATCAAGAACAATATAAAGGCATAAACGCAAAAAAATATTAGTTTGTAAATAAAGTCTGAATACATCATCTATATGTGATTATATGATGCAAATAATGATTATAATATACTCAACTATAAATACAACCTGATGAAGTGAAGTAAGGAGGGGGGCATATGCCCCCTGTACATGTTGATTTTTTGTTCTGCATATATTGGGCCTGTTAGAAGGGAGAGAGGGATTGGTGGAATAATTTATTGTATTGCTTGAGCCCCGTGGGCATATATATAGGAGTACAGGATCTACTTGGAGTACAAGGCAAGCCAGAATAATTCCTAGTCTAACCTATGTTTCCTAATACAATCACGTTACTCAACATCCCCCCGCAGTCACAACGGTAGTGACGCAGACGGTGAGACTGGAGAAGAATCCGAAGGCAAGCCGACGGACACCCCTCCCAGAGTCGTAACGGTCGACGCATCGCGGTGTCATGGCTGGAGTGGAAACCAACGAGGTTGCTCAAGCAGGCGGTAGCCCTTTGTGGCGTTTGTCGATGTAGCCGAGAGCGTGGGTGGTGGAGCCGTGGTCGAGGTAGCCGTGCGAAGAATGCCGTGGTCGATGTCGAGTCGGGGTAGCCGGTGTCGAGGAAGTCGCCGTGGAGCCGCGGGCGCAAGGGGGCGCCGAGTTAGCCTGGGCGCAGTGGTGTCAAAGTAGGGGTGCGCCGGGAAGAAAATGTTGTTGACGACGCGTCGCGGCGGGGTTGCCAAGCCCGGGGACACATCGTGGACGAAGGAACGCACCGGTGTTGCCAGCACCTGGCATGCTTAGACGGACGAAGACGAAGTTGACGAAGCGCCGACCAGGCTTGCCAGGCCCGGGAACACATCGTGGATGAAGGCACGCATCAGTGTTGCCAGCACCGGGCACGCGGAGACTGGGACCTGCACGAGCTGTACGCCATGTCGAAGAAGTCGGAGAGGCCAGCAGAGAAGAACTCGACGACGATTGCGGCGTCCATCGGCGCGGGGCCGATGTCACCAATGGTGGTCGGAGTAGACGAAGTGGTCGGGGTAGATGACGACGACGCTGGCGACAGGCTGATGCTGGACGAAGACGAAGAAGGTGGACGGGCGGCGGCGGCTACGTGGGTAGCGGCGGCGGCGACCAAAGAAGAGCAGCGGCGACGGCCTGACGATGGCGGCGGCGGCTAGGTTAGAAACGCGGCGGCAATGCTCGAAGTAGGCGAAGAACCCTGACAGCGTGACGAAGACCGGCGCGGACAGTGGCGTTCCCGCGCCAAGGGAGACGACGCGGCGCATACCACGGGAAGTCAACGCGCGTGGACGACGAAGTGGACCGTGGGCCGCCGCGCTACGGCCCGAAGGGGTGACGCAGCGGCGGCAGGCAGGTCGGGGCGACGGCGGGGACCGCGGGCCGCGCCGCTGCGGCCCGAAGGGGCGACGCAACGGCGGTTCGCGAGTCGCTGCAACCGCGGGGACGGCCTCGGGATGGCGGCGTGGACCGCGTGCCACGCTCGGTACGGCCCGACGGGGCGACGCAGCGGCGGCGCGAGGGTCGATGCAGCCACGGGACGGCCTAGAGCGGACGCCCTCGGGGCGGCGGGGGACCGCGGGCCGCGGCACTACGGCCCGAAGGGGCGACGCATCGGTGACGCGGGTCGGTGCAGCCGGGACAAGAACCACGGGGTGACGGCGCTGCGGCCCGACGGGGCGACGCAGCGGCAGCCCGATACTCGATCGGTGGAGAGGCGCGCTGAACTCGGGGACGATCTTCACAGGACCTGCGGAGGCGCACGTAACCGACGGGCCAGGTCGGTCGCGCGGCGTAGATGAGTCGGATCGCGGCGGCGAGCGGGTGATCAAGCCGATCGCGCGCGAGGTCGGGGACGCCGCTCGGTGGAGGCGTGGTGACGACGGAGTCCGAGATGAAGCCGGCGGCGGTGGTCAGCAGGGCGGCTATGATTGGCCGCTGCATGACCCGAGGCCGCCAGGTCGGGGTGATGCAGGAGTCCTGGTTGGAGCAAGGCGGTGACAGCCGGCGTAGATCGACGGGCGGGCCGACGCGCGAACGGCGGCGGCGAAGGGCCGCCGCATGACGTGAGGCCGCCAGGTCGGGGCAACCGGCGGACCGACGCGCGGACGACGCGCGAGGCCGCCGGGTCGGTGAAGAAGCCGGCCGAGCGCGCCGGTGTTGGAGTAGAGGCGCACGGGTTCGACAGCGGCGGTGGGCGACGCAAACCGGATGACATAGACCGGAAAACCAAAAAATAGACGCCGATCAAAGCGACCGGCGAGAGAGAGAAAAATCCGGATCAAAGGATCGTGAAAAGACTCTCTAGGGCAGCCGGTTAACACGACCGGCGGACGAACCCTAGGTACGGGCGCCGCGGCCCCCGACGGCGGTCATGGAGGCCGACCGCCCCGGAGGCGGCGCGCAGGTGCGGTAGCGGTGGCGGCTAGGGTTTAGAATCGACTTGCGATATATACCATGTTAGAAGGGAGAGAGGGATTGGTGAAATAATTTGTTGTATTGCTTGAGCCTCGTGGGCATATATATAGGAGTACATGATCTACTTAAAGTACAAGGCAAGCCGAAATAATTCCTAATCTAACCTATGTTTTCTAATACAATCACGTTACTCAACAGGGCCCTTATTTAAGATGAGCCCTAGCCTGTCGCACCTTTTGCCATGGCCTAGGGACGGCCCTGCATAGAACATCAACGTCAAAACTGACCCGAGATAACAACGAGCATAACATGGTCCGCAGATGTCGCACAAGGAAACGGGCAAGGAGATTTGCGAAACCGTATCAAAAGCGGTACCGCAAAAGCTAAAACCTCGATGTTACAAACCATCTCCATCCATGCTTATTCTCTTAGAGTAAAATAGACGTACATACATTTTTGGACACTATAAAAGACACCACCACCACGTCTAAATGACTCGAGTCACAACACCTATCAAGTCAGGCACATCAGTCCGGAACCTTAGATCGACTCCCTGATGACAAGGTTGATGCCGAACGACGCCGTGCAGATGATCAGTCTGAATATCGCTGGGTAGTTGAGACCCCTGCAGAGTTCACCAAAGCGAAAAGGAAATCGACAAGATCAGAACCGCTTCAACGAAAAATGAGAACTGGCTGGACAAAAAAGGGAATGAAATCCTTCTAGCAGCTGTCATTTGGTCGTGTTATTCGGCATCATAAGCTGCAAATTTGATTCAAGTCAACCATTTTTCACACTCAATTGAGAGCTCACGACTTTGCTCCTAGTAGTTAACATGTATAAAACCGGAGTGGTTGACATAGGACAGAAGCTTAGGTAAGATTGCAACATCACATCCAATTATCAATGTCCTATTTTATGATGCAAAGACTGAGAATTCCCAGGACCGAGAATTTCCTAAGAAACTAGTGGTAGTAAAGCATACTCGAAATCAAGTGGATCTCTATTGCTTCACGTCCACACAATGATTTGATTTGGGCGCCATCATCATCTGAATCATCGCTGCCGAAAAGCAAACATACATACCCAAGCTTGTAGCGGTTCTCCATGACGCCGGTGGCGTAGCCCTTGAAGTAGAAGAACCTGGCGACCCTGTAGAGCAGCCCCGAGCGCGGCGGCGAGGACTGTTGGAATTTTGCTAGTAGGCCTTTGGCCAAAAGCCCAATTAAAATTCTGAAGTTCTCTTGGCTCATTCATGCACACATGTGAGCGAAGTGAGTGAAGGTAAAGTTTAGTCCCACCTCATAAATTGAGAGAGAGTTGCACCTCTTTATAAGGTGAGCTCTTCTACCACTTGTATGAGCATGAGAAGAGGAGAGCTACACGCACTCCTCCTCCTCGCTCGCCGCGCCGCGCCGCGCCGCGGGATTGAGCCGAGCCGAGGACAGAGCTATGCACATTGTCTATTAATAATTAACGGACGGACAGCAGGCCTCCGGAACCCCGCCTCTCGTGATCCTGTATGGGAGAGGGGCGATCAGGTTTTTAGGGAGCGCACTCACGCGACTGCTGGCAGTGACGACTTCGCGAACGACGACTTCTTCCCCGACCTCCGCAACCTCATCCTCGACGACATGGGTGACAACGTCAACGCCGGCGGTGCTACTCCCGCTGCACCGTATGTGATTCTATCCTTCCTGTTCGAGATCGTGATAAAATTCATGTTTCTAGTATGTGCCCTAGATGTGATTTGTTCATCTGTTATGCTAGTTCGCATGACTAGTTTAATCTCTGCTACTGTAGTCATGATTTATCTTCTGTTTATTCGGATTAAATCCCGTAGTAATTTGCTCATATTTCCAACAATCCAAAAACCTGATTATAGGCAATTTACTCCGAGTGGTTTTGCTGCGCATCTGAAGCCGTCTGCCTTTAAGGGGGCGCAATATAAGAGGTGGCGCACGAGAGCAGTCTACTGGTTTCAAACCATGGGCTGCTATGACGCCAACAAGGGCAAGCCTGAGGGCGATCTTAATCCAGCACAACTGGAAGCTTTTGAGAAGATCGATACCCTCTTTAAAGGCGCTCTTCTGAGTGTTCTTGATGACTCCATTGTGGATTCGTATATGTCGTTTGACAATGACAAGGACATGTGGGCTGCGCTCGAGGCCAAGTTTGGTGCCTCAGACGCCGGCAGCGAGTTGTACGTCATGGAGCAATTCTATGACTACAAGATGACTGATGAGCGCCCTGTTGTACAGCAGGCTCATGAGATACAGTCGCTCGCAAAAGAACTTGAGTACTTTAAGTGTGTGTTGCCGGACAAATTTGTTGCCGGAGGCATTATTGCCAAGCTTCCACCTTCGTGGAACAATTTTGCTACTTCCCTGAAACACAAGAGACAGGAGTTTTTCGTTGCGGATCTCATTGGTACTCTTGATGTTGAAGAGAAGGCGAGAGCAAAAGACACACGTGCTCGAGTTGCTGAGGGAGGTTCTAGTGCCCACATGGTACAGAAGAAGAACTTCCAGCCCAACAAGTTCAAAAACAACAAGAACAAAACTCAGGGCAAAGGCAAGTTTGATACAAAGAAGAAGCCATCACATTCTACCAACTTCAAGAAGAATTATCATAAGAAAGGGAAGGGACTTTGCCATGTCTGCGGTGATCCTAATCACTGGGCTCTGAAGTGTCCTAACGGCTTTGAGGAGCGCGAACATGAGAAGAGCGGGAAGTCCGCTAATGTTGTCATCGGTGATACTGATATGAAGGGATCAGGGTACGGTATTTCTCCTACCATCCTTTCAGTATTCCAATCTCCTGATTGGTTAATTGATACCGGTGCCAATGTACATGTTTGTGCTGATGCCTCCATGTTTTCTTCTTACCAGGCAACAGGGACTTCACCCGTGCTGATGGGGAACGGGTCACATGCCATCGTTCAAGGTGTTGGTACGGTCGATCTGAAGTTTTCTTCGGGGAAGACCGTGCGTCTGAAGAACGTTCATCATGTGTCGTCAATCAATAAAAATCTCGTTAGTGGTTCCCGTTTATGCCAAGATGGTTTTAAGTTGGTTTTCGAATCCAATAAAGTTGTAATTTCTAAGTATGGACAATTTGTTGGAAAAGGCTATGAGAGCGGAGGCTTGTTCCGCCTATCTTTGTTAGATATTTGCACTAAAGTTATTAATAATATTTGCCACAATAATGAGTCTGATATTTGGCATTCATGACTTTGTCACATTAAGTTTGGTTGCATAACACGGCTAGCCAATATGAATTTAATTCCAAAAATCTATATTGTCAAAGGCTCTAAGTGTCAAGTATGTGTGCAAGCTAAACAACCTCGCAAGTTCCATAAGACTGCAGAGGCAAGAGACTTGGTGCCACTAGAGCTTATACATTCCGATCTTTGTGAGATGAATGGCGTGTTGACAAAAGGTGGAAAGAGATACTTCATGACTTTGATTGATGACTCCACTAGATATTGTTATGTGTATCTTCTGAAATCAAAAGATGAGGCTTTAACTTTCTTCAAAAACTATAAAGCTGAGGCAGAGAACCAACTTGATCGAAAAATTAAACGGCTTAAGTCTAATCGTGGTGGAGAGTATTTTTCCAATGAATTTGATTTGTTTTGTGCAGAGCATGGTATAATCCATGAGAGGACGCCTCCCTACTCACCCAGTCAAATGGGGTAGCCGAAAGAAAGAACCGAACTCTAACTGATATGGTTAACACCATGTTAGACACTTCGGGTCTATCCAAGGAATGGTGGGAGGGGCGCTGATGACTGCGTGTCATGTCCTAAACCGAATTCCCACAAAGCATAAGACCATGACTCCATTTGAGAAATGGGAAAGGAAAAGGTTAAAACTCTCTTACCTACGTACTTGGGTTGTTTGGCAAAAGTCAATATACCAATTCCCAAGAAGCGCAAGCTTGGACCAAAACCGTGGATTGTGTTCTTCTGGGCTATGCTTTTCATAGCATCGGCTATAGATTTTTGATAATAAAATCTGAGGTATCCGACATGCATGTTGGTACGATTATGGAGTCGAATGATGCAACTTTCTTTGAGGACATATTTCCTATGAAGGATATGTCGAGTTTATCAAATCAGGAGATACCTACTCCATCTAGTGAGGAATTCGCTGTAATTCCTGAACCCACCATTGCGATGGAACACGTTGAGAATCCTGTTGAGGGTGACAATGGAACTCCTGTGAGGAGTAAGAGACACAGGACTGCAAAGTCCTTTGGTGATGATTTCATTGTGTACCTCGTGGATGACACACCCAGTACTATTTCATAAGCCTATGCATCTCCTGATGCTGACTACTGGAAGGAAGCTGTATGTAGCGAGATGGATTCCATCTTAGCTAACGGAACCTGGGAGATCACTGGCCGTCCTTATGGGTGCAAACCTGTAGGATGTAAGTGGGTGTTCAAGAAGAAGCTTAGACCTGATGGTACAATTGAATAGTACAAGGCACGGCTTGTGGCTAAGGGTTATACCCAGAAAGAAGGTGAAGACTTCTTTGATACTTACTCACCCATGGCTAGACTGACCACAATTCGGGTGCTACTATCACTGGCTGCCGCACATGGTCTTCTCGTTCACCAAATGGATGTCAAGACGACTTTCCTCAATGGAGAGTTGAAGGAGGAAATTTACATGGATCAGCCAGATGGTTTTGTAGTACCTGGTCAGGAAGGAAAGGTGTGCAAGTTATTAAAGTCTTTATATGGCCTTAAACAAGCTCCTAAGGAGTGGCATGAGAAGTTGACATTAACTGCTGCCGGCTTTGTAGTAAACGATGGTGACAAGTGCGTGTACTATCGCTATGGTGGGGGCGAAGGAGTTATTCTTTGTCTGTATGTCGATGACATATTGATCTTTGGAACCAAACTTGATTTAATCAAGGATGTCAAGGATTTCTTATCTCGCTGTTTTGAGATGAAGGATCTAGGAGTAGCTGATGTTATCTTAAACATCAAGCTGTTGAGAGATGAGAATGGTGGGATCACACTGCTTTAGTCTCACTATGTGGAAAAGGTCTTGAGTCATTTTGGGTATAGCGACTGCACACCTTCTCCAACTCCATATGATGCTAGTGTGTTGCTTCGAAAGAATCGACGGATTGCTAGAGATCAACTGAGGTATTCTCAGATTATTGGCTCGCTTATGTATTTGGCGAGTGCCACGAGGCCTGACATCTCTTTTGCTGTGAGCAAGCTGAGTCGGTTTGTGTCAAAACCGGGAGATGATCATTGGCATGCGCTTGAGAGAGTTATGCGCTATTTGAAAGGCACCGCGAGCTATGGGATTCACTACACCGGGTATCCAAGGGTGCTGGAGGGTTATAGTGACTCAAACTGGATATCTGATGCTGATGAGATAAAGGCCACAAGTGGTTATGTTTTTACACTTGGTGGTGGCGCTGTTTCTTGGAAGTCTTGCAAGCAGACCATCTTAACGAGGTCAACTATGGAAGCAGAACTCACAGCATTAGACACTGCCACTGTTGAAGCAGAGTGGCTTCATGAACTCTTGATGGACTTACCTATGGTTGAAAAACCAATACCCCCTATCTTGATGAACTGTGATAATCAAACTGTGATCGTCAAGATAAACAGTTCGAAGGACAATATGAAGTCCTCAAGACATGTGAAGAGGAGACTAAAATCTGTCAGAAAATTGAGGAACTCCGGAGTTATTACGTTGGATTATATCCAAACGTCGAAAAACTTGGCAGATCCCTTCACAAAGGGTCTATCACGTAATGTGATAGATAATGCATCGATGGAGATGGGTTTGAGACCCACCGCATGAGTTGTCCATAGTGGTAACCCACTCTATGTGATCGGAGATCCCGTGAAGTAGAAATGGGAGACAAGTTGTTGGTCAGCTGGGAGGAGAGTATCCCTATATTAACTATCCCACACCGTGAAGATGCAATACTCTTCTGATCTGCATGGCAGGTTGATACTTATCTTAATGTGTTCCAAGTGGCTTATTCGGGTAAGCAGAGATGTTGTCCTGCAGAACATCTACTGAGGAACACACCTATATGAATTTGACTGTTAACGTCGCAGTCTCACTAGTAGAAAAAGGGTCTAATGTGAGACACATTAGTGTGGGTTTGAAGTTGGCCCGGCACTAAAGGCACCATATGTATTAGTACCGGTTCGTGTTGAGCCTTTAGTACCGGTTCGTGCCACGAACCAGTACTAAAGGGGTAGTAGCAGGCTGGCGTCAGGCCGGGTCCCCATGAGCCCCTTTAATACCGGTTTGTGACACAAACAGGTACTAAAGGTCTAACCTATAGTACCGGTTCGTGCCACGAACCCACACTAAAGGGGACAAGCCTTTAGTGTGGGTTCGTGCCACGAACCCACACCAAAGGGGGCAATTTTCAAACTCTACCCCCTATCGCCTTTTCAGTTTTGCAAAAAGACCAAAAGAAAATTAAAAAAATTCAAAAATTAAAATCCTTCGAGATGTAGTTATGTTACTACATCTAGTAGTTAGGGAAATTTAAAAATATAAATTCGGACATGTTTTGCAAAAAAGTGTAATGAAAACGTAAAACGGCTATAACTTTTGCATACGATGTCGGAAAAAATGTATAATATATCAAAATATAGGGAATTAAAATCCGCATCCGATTTCAACAGGGGGAACCCCGTTGAAGATTTTTAGAATCCTCCCCCGTTGAAGATTTTTAGAATCCTCAAATTCACAAAGGAAAAAAAGTTATGCTCAAATTTCAATTTTTTGAATTTTTGGTCAAACTATGGTCAAACTACTTATTCAATAAATATTAGTGTTACTAAATAATTATTCAATAATATTAGAGTTAATAAATAATTAGTTTAGTTTTTTTTGAATTTTGGTCAAATCTGGTCAAACTATGGTCAAACTACTTATTCGAGAAATATTAGTGTTACTAAATAATTATTGTATTTTAAAATAATAGTTTCAAACTCAAACAGTGATACTTGTGACTTCGTACTCGAGCTAAACTCTTGAGGGTTAATAGGATTGACAGCTTACTATTGTCAGAAAAATAACAAGTGCTGACTTGGAGACTAGGGGGAAAACAACAAGCCCAACTAAAATTCTGAAATTCTTTTGGCCCATTCATGCACACATGTGAGTGGAGTGAGTGAGGCTAAAGTTTAGTCCCACCTCATAAGTTGAGAGAGAGTTGCACCTCTTTATAAGGTGAGCTCTTCTACCACTTATATGAGCATGAGAAGAGGAGACCTACACGCACTCCTCCTCCTCGCTCGCCTCGCCACGTCACGCCTCGTCACGACGTGCCGCGGGTTGCGGGATTGAGCCGAGCCGACGACAGAGCTATGCACGTTGTCTATATTTTTGCTGCCCGGGAAAAATTAATGAGTCATTAATTAATAATTAACGGACGCATTAATTACTGAACCGTTTCCGATTCTTTTAGATCGCGACGACTTGGACGTGGGGCTTACTCCCATGACCTACCCGGCCCGCACTATATAGTCAGGCAGACGTCTACCCTAGCCGCCGCCGCTTCGTATGGTTTCTCACCATCGTTCTAGATCATTGCGCCGTCAAGCAAGTCTTCTCCATCCCTCCTTTCGGCATGCACCGGCATAAGGGACAACAGGCCTCTGGAACCCCGCCTGTCGTGATCCTGTACGGGAGAGGGGCGATCAGGTTTTTGGGGAGCGCACTCGCGCGACTGCTGACAGTGATGACATCGCGAACGACAACTTCTTCCCCGACCTCGGCAACCTCATCCTCGACGACATGGGTGACAACGTCAACGCCGGTGGTGCTGCTCCCGCTGCACCGTATGTGATTCTATCCTTACTGTTCGAGATCGTGGTAGAATTCATGTTTCTAGTATGTGCCCTAGATGTGATCTGTTCATCTGCTATGCTAGTTCGCATGACTAGTTTAATCTCTGCTACTGTAGTCATGATTTATCTTCTGTTTATTCAGATTAAATCTCGTAGTAATTTGCTCATATTTCCAACAACGACCGGGTGCTGGAGGCCGCCGAGCAGCAGCGTGGCGAAGAAAAGCGCATCATCTCAATGGAGTTCTGGTGCCCCCTCTGCAACCCCACAACACAAATCCACAAGAATTTAGCCAACTCTTGCTCAACGGAGAGGGCAATGGGGAATCTGGCGGTGGCGGACGACAGACGTGGACGCAGTTGAAGGGCTTGGCGTCCTTGTTCTCCGACTCGGTGGCGTACATGGTGGGGTAGAACACCTTGTACCTGGAAGAACAAGCAGCGGCATCAAGCTCCAAAATCAAATTCTCCGGAGCAAAAATGGGCAAATCAATGGAACACCTACTTCTTGCGGGCGATGCCGACCTGGAAGCTCATCCAGAAGTTGAGGAAGGCGCAGGCCACCACGGCGAGCACCACGTAGCCGTACTCCTTGGGCAGCTCCACCGACACCGCCATCGTCGTCTACCTTGGTCTCTCCTCTTGGTTTACCTTGGAAACTGAGATTGGAGGCAAAAACGACAAATTTGACCCGTGGACGAAAAGAATTTACAAAATGAACCGTTGATGAAAAAATTTCACGCGGCTGACCGTTTTATGTAGCGCCCAACATCTAGGCGCCACACTACACTGTGCAGCGCCTTGCTGACAGGCGTTGCACGTCTGGCTAGTGTCGTATCTCAGTTTGTCTGAAAATTGCTAAGTCAACATGCAACGCCTAAGAGCTGGGCGCTACACTATACAGTGCAACGCCTAATTTTCAGGCGTTGCACTAGTGGCTATGCTATACAGTACGGGAAGACGTCGCCGTCGCTCTCGCCTCCACAGGGGCACCTAGCCGAGAAAAGCATATCTACCATGCATGGGATATCCCGTGCATGGTACAACCGTTCATCTAGTTGGAGATTTGGTTACATGCACATGCGACCCCATTTCCTCTATCAATGCTGAAAACTTTTCCAATAGCTAGCTTTGTGGCAGAGATTAATTACCTAGTACCCACGCATGTCTTTTCATATGGTTTCCAAGTTTGCATCCATTTTATCTTTCCAACTTTTCCAATAGTCTAGTTTATAAATGTTTTGAATATTTGTGTAAAAATCTATGTAACAAAGTGATGTATCTAGAACACGAAGAAACCTACTATAACTTGATAAGAACACATGTTAAGTATAAACTCGTAATATTATGTTTGAAACAAATTTACCAAGTGCTACCAAGTTGCCTGTGCATCAATTTGAAATCTCTAGGTATTTCAATACATTATGTACAATCTGCTAGGCAAATGTCTATGATTTTTGGTTGTTTCATTAAGTTAAATCATGTTTGAAAATTCAAATATTATTTTAATATATTCAACATTGGTCTCGTTTCATAGCTCTCATTCCTAGGAACACAAATATACAAAGAGATCGGAAAATGTACTTTTGAATCAAAGTACAAACTTGAAAATCAAATGAAAAAGAATGGAGTGGATAAGTAGAAACTGAGAGAAGCCCAATTGATTGTACTGTGAATAGTACACAACCACAATGCATGTGTCAGCATGCATGCACAGGATATCCATATCCCGTGCATGGTAGAAAATCTGTTCTCGCACCTAGGCACGTACTGCCGCGGAGCTCACCGGTCATCGCCGCCTTGGCAGTGTTCTCAACAGTGAGTTAGTTGTTGTTTTCTTCCGGAGAGCGTCCAGCCATGCATGCAAATCGTGACCGAGTACAGGAAATGTGTATTTTGACCGTGAACAGAGATGGGACACGGAACGCATGCTACGTGTAGCGGCCTAGCCTGGACGTGGACTGTTGCTAGAGCTCACCTCTCTCTCTCAAGCCTGACCGTGGCGGCGGGTCACGAATGTGTGGCTTAATATGATCGCTGCTTCAGGATCAGGACGAACGAGGTAGGTCGCTGCATCGGTGGTTTGTGTGAGCTGACTGGGCCGGGAGCGGGCACAGGCGCGCACTGACGGCCGGCCGGCAACTAGTGCAGCGCCTACAGGCTAGGCGCTACATTATACAGTGTAGCGTCTAGCTTTTAGCCGCTGCACATCAACTTAGCAATTTTTAGGTATTGTGAGTGTGACACTGGTCAGGTATGCAACGCCTGTCAATAAGGCGTTGCACAGTATAGTGTGACGCCTAAATGTTGGGCGCTACATAAAACGGTCAGCCGCGTGAAATTTTTTCGTCGACGGTTCAGTTTATGAATTCTTTTCGTTTACAGGTCAAATTTATCGTTTTTGCCGAGATTGGATAGGAGGGAGGATGGAGTGGAGGTTTATCTTATAGGAGAGTCCCAGAAAGCTTTGACCGATTGCCTCCTCGGTCCCATCTCGGCCACCCCACCCAGCCAGCCACTGTACCTTTGTTCTTCTCGCTCTGTCCCTACCACCTCGACCTCCGTCCTGGTTTATGGATCCCTTTATAATTTGTGCTAAATTTTGAGTAAAAAAATTAGCTAACAAAACTTTAGTGCATGTCAACAAAAATTATATTGTTGGATTCGTATTTGAACATAGTTTTTAATGATATAATTTTTGTGACATGCATAAACATTTTGTTAGTTAAATTTATACTCAAAATATGTCACATAATACAATGAGGATCAATAAATCAGGACGAAGCTAATACTTTTCAACTAGGCATTGAATTTAATATTGATACAGATTTTAGAAAAGTAATGATTTTAGTGAGACCGTCACTGTTCATTCTATTGGAAATTTATCATCCATTCCAATCTCTTAAAAAACATTTCCTTTTCCTGTGATGCAATTAAACAAACTCAAATTCAATTATGTGTTTTCCCGTTCCTACGTTTTTACAGTCTTGCGTAGCAAACTTCTAAGCGAGAATTTCTTATTTGACACTCCCTTAAAATCATGTTCCTTATTTGACACTGGAAAAATTTTCTTCCCTATATGACCTATAGTTTTAATTTATTTCCCTATATGACACTCTAGTTCATTTTGTACACGTGAAAAGACCTTTTTAACCGTATACATAATGTGGACAGAAATATGCAGCATTGAGCCTAATTAAGGAAAATTCGTTTATGAGAGTGAGCACAGCTGAACATGTTATCTTCTTCATTGGTCTCTTTTGGGATGCGTGTGTATTCTGTATTCCTGCCGACCGCTAGTGCCTGCCGCCGTGCGCGCTTGCGATCATGCGATGTCGGTTGGCTTGCGAGCACAGAATTCGGGGAATATGGGAAAGCGGCGCCAGTTTGTTTCCTGCCGGATCGATAGATTTTTTTAGCGAATGTAACAAAACAACCGATGGATGCGTGGCACATGGGTGGGCAGGTTACAGCGTGCAACTTTTTGGGCTTATGGGCCATGTCGTGGGTAGTGAAGGTGGGCTAGCCTCTGTTTTTTGGGCTGGATTAGTTAGCTAGCACGTTTATTGCCTCAGTTTCGTTTTTTCCTTGTACGTACATGTAATATACACTATATATACCCAGTTTTTTGGTAAAATTAATGGGTATAACTTGACTGATATGACAATACCAGCATATCTGATGTCACATATGGATATCTCGACTGATTCTTTTTGGAACAACTATTATCTTGTACATATTTGTGGTCACATTATACATATGGGTAAAATGGTCTTTTCACATGTACAAAATGCACTAGAGTGTCATATAAGGAAAAAAAATAAGACTGGAGATCGTATAGGGAAGAAAATTTTCTCCAGTGTTAAATAAGGAACACAATTTTAAGAGAGTGTCAAATAAGGAATTCTCTCAACTTCTAATAGGCCCATGACCCTCTTGTTCCCTCCCCTAACTCTAGCCGGCTAGGGCAAACTCTCCCAACCAGACTACACCGGGGAGCCTGCGGATTTACCTCCCTTCTGTCTGCCACTCTGGCGGCCGATGGCGGAGAGGGGAATCCCGGTGCCTCCACTCTGGTTAGCGGTTTATTAGGGTTTTTTAGTCCTCGTAGGCGCGACGCTTGGACGGATGTGTCTCTTCTTTTTTAAGTTTGTCTTTCGGGCTTCGATCCTCCTCGAGTTCATCTGTCTAGGTGTAGTCGACGGAGCTCTGTCGTAGATTCCTATCATCTCCTTGGGACGGTGAAGTTAGAGTTTATCGCCATGTGGCCAGTTTCGGTGTCAGGTGTTTCAGATCTATGCAAGGATTCAACGATGACAATTGTGGTTTCAGTGCGTTGGTCCTTAGGGTACGTGCATGAAGACTTTCCACTATAATTAACAAGGTCAAGCCGGCTCTGATAAAATAACGGCTACAACGGCGTGTTAGGGGCTTGGTATGACGACAATAGTGGTCGTTCGATGATCTCGAAATCTCGATATGGTTTTTATTATGTAAGATTTTTTGTACTTCGGTGAACTTTTATAATAGATCTGGTTGTTTTTTGCAAACAAAAACTTCAAAGAGGCCCTTATATTAGTGAGATCCATAATGACGTTTGAAGACGGTGGATAAGATGGAATGGACAAGATCATTTCGACGTGGGGAGACCTTTGCTGCTAGGTTCTGCTCCAGTAAGTCAACGGGAGGCCTGCGTCACGCGTGACGTCTGCTTGAACGTCGCGGTAGGAATCATCTCTAGAGAGCTGCTTGAACGGCGGACCTATGTACGTCGGAAAAGAAATCGCGGACTGGTAGTTCACGGCGTGGAAAGCGAGTGAACGGTCGACCGGGCTGTTCGTAATAAGTCATAGAAATGGAAGACTGATGTGGGTGAGTCTCGTCTCGAGTTCGTTTGGTAGCACGCATCGTGCCCGATTTCCTGTGTTTTTCAGATGTGGGGCAGGTGGTCGTGGTTAAGGGCATCTTCAGCCGCGCCCCCAACAGGCCCCCCAGACCATTTTTTCGATGCCGGCGTCGAAAAAACGGCACAATCGCGTCCCAGAACGTCGAAAATCGCCGGTTCGAACCCTTTTTCCGTCCGGCGGTCACAGGCCGAACCCGGCGCGCTAGGGAGCAGTTTGGGGCTCCGGCGCTAGGGAAAAGCACGCCTGGCCCACACCGACAGGGGAAAAGTCAAGGTTTTCTTCCCCCGACTCGCCTCACACCCCCCGCGCCCTCGGCCACCACTAGCTATATCCCGGCGACGGCCGCCGCCCTACTCCGCTAGATAGACATTCCCCGCCGGAAAATAGCAGCGCTTCGCCGCGGCAGCCCCTCCCACAGCAGCTGGGCGTTTCCCGCCGCCGTTTCCGGCCGCGGAGGCGCGGTTTAACGGCGGGTACACGCCCACCGAGCGCAAGGTGTTCGGCGTTTTGCCTGTCTCGGCGATGGACTCGGATGACGAGGAAGAGCTCGCCGCGCTACTGGAGGAGGAAGCCGCGGTCGGCATCTAGGAAGAAGAGCATCTCATGGTGCTCGCCGCCCTCGCCCAGCTGCTGGCGAGCAATGAAAAGCCGCGGCGAGGTGGCTCGGCGCCGAGGCGGGTGAAAGCAAAGAACCGGCATCGTCTCCAAGGCTACTGCATGCTCTACTCCGACTACTTCGCCGATGCTCCACTTCATGGCGGGAAAACATTTCGGCGCCGTTATCGGATGAGCCGAAAGCTCTTCCTCAGGATTGTGAATTCCATTCGGAAGTTCGACAACTACTTCAAGTGCAAGATGAATTGCACTGGCGCACTTGGATTCACCTCCATCCAGTAGTGCACGACAGCGATGAGGATGCTTGCATATGGAGCTCCCAGTGATTCACTCGACGACTATGGGCGCATGGCCGAGTCCACCAGCATAGACTGTTTCTACAAGTTCTGTCGGGCAGTGATGGCAGTGTTTGGGCCACAATACTTGAGAACACCCAATGCGGAAGACACTGCTCGGATCCTAGCCCAGAATGCAGCAAGAGGATTTTCTGGGATGCTTGAAGCATCGACTGCATGCATTGGAAATGGAAGAATTGCCCATTTGGTTGGCAGGGGATATACAAAGGCGTCAAAGGCGGTTGCAGTGTGGTGCTTGAGGCGGTAGCCACACAGGACCTCTGGATTTGGGACTCTTTCTTTGGTATGCCAGGAATTCACAATGACATCAACGTGCTGCAGTGCTCTCCTGTTTTTGCCAAGCTCGTTGAGGGCCATTCTCCTCCGGTGAACTTCGAGATCAATGGGCACCAATACAACAAGGGGTACTATCTAGCTGACGGCATCTATCCGAGGCTCAAGGTGCATCATCAACTGCAGAAAGATCTGATTGAGCACATATGGAGGCTCAAGGGGGATGCCGTGTGATGAAATACGAGTTTTTATTTGTTGAACTATATAATTTGTATTGAACTATTTGTTGTTGTACTATTTTATGGAAGTATTTGATTTTTCTGTGATGAAATATGTGATAAGAAATAATTGTGTTGATAATTGAACACCGAGACACGGCGAAACCACGCCGA
Organism: Aegilops umbellulata; assembly: GCA_032464435.1. Classification (NCBI taxonomy): domain Eukaryota; kingdom Viridiplantae; phylum Streptophyta; class Magnoliopsida; order Poales; family Poaceae; genus Aegilops; species Aegilops umbellulata. The sequence continues at coordinate 266,929,639 of CP136059.1, read as the reverse complement.
ATATGGGCCTATTCTCGCCCATATGGGCCCTTTATTCGTCGAAATTGGGCTGCAAAATGGGCCAATTTCGGCGCCCGGGGGCGACGACTGGGCGCAAAACCACCCCCAGCGCCGATTGAATCGCCGTCTCGCCCCCAGGGGACGATTTTTATGCGTCCTGGGGGGGCCAACGGCTGGAGATGCCCTAAGAGCACGCATCGTGCCAAATGAGGGATCAACTGGAGTTGGAAGTGATTTTTAGTTATCTTTTTTGATTTTGGCCTTTAGGGCATCTCCATCGCTGACTTGCAAATTTTATTCGGCACCCGTCGCGGATAGAGGAGATCGGTCCACGGACACTGATGCGGAAGCCAGCCATAAAACCCAATATTTCAAGTCGGGTTTCAACAAATCGGACAAACCTCATGCAAATACTATGAATTTCATTAAAGTTCCGATATAGTTTACATTAAACTGGCAATATTTCGACAATCTTACTAAAAACTTTATTTAAAAAATGCTAAACCCTATACCAGACGACCATCTTATACGCGTGGCCGCCCTGTCGTGCCACACCGCCGTCGTCGCCGTCCATCCAGCGGCCCAAGGATATCGAAGGGCCGTGAAAGCCTTGTCCGGCGGCTGCCTGACGCTCACGGAGGAGCCACTTTGGTCACCGTGGACGGAGCCCTGGCGACGGCCTTGTCCCTGCCGGCGTCGGTGGAGCAGTCGCTAAGCGACCACTCCTTATCGATCTTGGCAAGCTCACTGTCAAGGCGGCCGTCTCCATGATGGTGACGGAGCAGTAGAGCGCCCACGCGCGGCGAGGTCCAGGTCGTTGTAGACCCATTCCAGCGCCACGTCGGTCTTGGCGAACGCGGAGCGGCGACCAGCATTGCGTCGGTCGTACCGCGCCTACTGGCTCGCCGCACGCTCCGCCTTGGATACGACGGCCCTCGAGCTCGAGGCACCGCCATAACCGCCTCCTCCGAGATAGTGGAGGATGCGGCCACAGTCTTTCATGATCGCGGGCGGCGGTGACGACGATGAGGGTCCTTCAATGCGCGCGTACCAGCTGTGCAGCGGGGGCGACGCTAGATCGTGATGCGTCAGGAGGCGTTGGGGGGACGCAGGCTCCTCCTTCACGCGGCCTCATGTATACACACTTGTGATGCGTGAGATAATCTGAGTAGTTAACTACAGCTGTTTCTTGGCGAGGTATACTCTTTGTGCACACCAACAAAGGATGACCATGCCCTGTACTTCTCTTGTAAACTGACACAGGCTGGAGCGGCTTAAAGATTGTATCAGAAACGAATGCACACAACAATACCATCGTCGTCAAAACTATGCTCCGCAGATGTCGCACAAGAAAACTGGCAAGGAGATTTACTGTAACTGTATCAAAAACTGTACTACAAAACCTAAAACCTCGATGGTACAAACCGTCACCATCCATGCTTATTCTGTGAGAGTAAAACAGACGCACACACATTTTTGGACACGATAAAAGACACCACCACCACGTCTAAATGACTCGAGTCACAACGTCTACCAAGTCAGGCACATGAGTCCGGAACCTTAGATCGCCTCCCTGATGACAAGGTTGATGCCGAACGACGCCGTGCAGATGATCAGTCCGAATATCGCCGGATAGTTGAGACTCCTGCAGAGTTCACCAAAGCGAAAAGGAAATCGACAAGATCAGAACCGCTTCGACGAAAAATGAGAACTGACTGGACAAAAAAGGGAATGAAATCCTTCTAGTAGTTGTCATTTGGTCGTGTTATTTGGCATCATAAGCTGCAAATTTGGTTCAAGTCAACCATTTTTCACACTTAATTCAGAGCTCACGACTTTGCTCCTAGTTACCATGCATGAAACCGGAGTAGTTGACATAGGACAGAAGCTTAGGTAGGATTGCAACATCACATACAATTATCATGCCCATCAATAGGAAAAAAATTCTTATGATCTTAAGTTAGATTTAATTTGGGATGGTGGTCCACCCTCATTCTTGTTGCCCGTTGTACTACATGATGTAATTCGTTTGATGGGCAATAAACTTTGAGGGTTTCATTTTTTTAAATCATGGTCCTACTTTATGATGCAATGCGAATGGATCTCCATCTCTCCTTTTTCTTTCGAGATGAGAATGAATCTCCACATACCCCTTAGGATGATGTCAGGATGTTTTTCACCTGATAATGTTAGCACTTGATTCTTTGAGGCCGAGTCAGAAGAGTCTTTCGGTATGGACAGTTTCCCTTCGGCGAGTGGCAGTTATCTTGGTTGCACTTGAGCCTCGCCTAACTGCCTTGGGCTTGGGTGTTTTGGTGTCTGGCTCTGATGATGTCCCTTGATGCTGCAGTTGTCTTGTCCCTGTCCCTGTCCCCAAGTTCTAGTGCCTTTTTTCTCGTTTTTTTTTCTTTTTTTTTTCCCTGATTAGCCGAGAATGTTAGGTTTTCGGGTCCGGTTTTCCTTATAAACTGGACCAACTCTCTTCTTTCTCAATGAAATGCAGGAACCCCCTGCCCCTTTCGAGGTGTTCTCGAAAAAAAATCTCCACATACCTACCAAGGTTCACCTACAGGAATTGCACCGTGCCGAGAACTGTTCTGACCTACTCACCGCATTAATGAGTTGAGTGTGGTTGACTGATACTCCCCCCGGTCTTTTTTACTTCGCATATTAGATTTTGATCAAGTCAAACATTGTAGTGTTTGACTAAATTTATATTAAAAAATATCAACATCTGCAATGCCAAATATGTATACTATGAAACTACATTTCATAACGAAGCTAACAATATTGATTTGGCATTGTGAAGGTTGATACTTTTCTCTATATGTTTGATCAAAGTAGAGATACTTTGACTCGGGTCGAAACTCATATGTAGACTAAAAATAATCGAAGAGAGTACTAGAATCATATATCAACGAAATCAAACGGCATGTAAATTTCCCAGGACTGAGAATTTCCAATGAAACTAGTAGTAAAACGTGCTGGAAATCAAGTGGGTCTCTATTGCTTCACGTCCACACGGTGATTTGATTTGGACGCCATCATCTGAATCATCGCTGACCGAAAAGCAAACATACCCAAGCTTGTGGCGGCTTTCCCGGACGCCGGTGGCATAGCCCTTGAAGTAGAAGAATCTGGCGACGGTGTAGAGGAGCCCCAGCGCGGCGGCGATGACCGGGTGCTGGAGGCCACCGAGCAGCAGCGTGGCGAAGAAGAGCGGCATCATCTCAATCGAGTTCTGGTGCCCCCTCTGCAGCGCCACAACACAAATCCACAAGAAATTTAGCCAACTCTTGTTCGAAATCAGCGGACGGAGAGGGCGATGGGGTAGACCTGGACGCAGTTGAAGGGCTTGGCATCCTTGTTCTCCGACTCGGTGGCGTACATGGTGGGGTAGAACACCTTGTACCTGGAAAAACAAGCAGCGGCGCAGGATCGTCAAGCTTCAAAAGTGGAACAAAAATGGGCAAATGAATGGAGAAAGAAATACGTACTTCTTGCGGGCGGCGCCGACCTGGAAGCTCATCCAGAAGTTGAGGAAGGCGTAGGCCACCACGGTGAGCACCACGTAGCCGTACTCCTTGGGCAGCTCCCCCGACACCGCCATCGTCGTCTACCTTGGCCTCTCCTCTTGGTTTACCTTGGAAACTGAGATTGGATGGGAGAGCGAATGGAGTGGAGGTCTATCTTATAGGAGACCGGAGGTGTCTAAACAAAGTCCCAGATTGTAAGTTCCTGCCCTCCTCCGGCCCAAGAAAGCTTTGACCGGCTAATAATGGGCATGCCTTGATGAAAAGTAGGGACAGAGGCACAGAGCGAGATCATCACTGTTCATTCTATTGGACATTTATCATCCATCCCAACTTCTTGAAAAAACCATTTGCTTTGCCTGGGATGCAATTGAACAAACTCAAATTCAATTACGTGTTTTCCCGTTCCTACGTTTTTACAGTCTTGCGTAGCAAACTTCAAAGAGGCCCACGACCCTCATGTTTCCTCCCCTAACTCTAGATGGCTTGGGCAAACTCTCCCAACCAGACTAAACCAGGAGCCTATGGATTTACCTTCCTACTACCTGCCGCTCTGGCCGCCGATGGCGGAGAATTTCCCAATCCTGGTGCCTCCACTTCGGTTAGCAGTTTATTAGTGTTTTTTAGTCTTCGCGGGCGCCGCGCTTGGACGGACGCGTCTCTTCTTCTTCGAGTTTGTCTTTCAGCCTTCGATCCTCGAGTTCATCCGTCTGGACGTAGTCGACGGAGCCCTGGTGTAAATTCCTACCGTCTCCTTGGGGCGGTGAAGTTACATTTTATTGTCATGTGGTCAGATTTGGTCTTAGGTGTTTTAGAACTATGCAAGGGTTCAACGGCGACAACTGTGTCTCCAATGCGATGGTCCTTAGGGTACGTGCATGAAGACTTTCCAGCTATAATCTGCAAGGTCAAGCTGGCTCCGGTAAGGGAGCGGCGAGCCGACAACAACGGCGTGTTAGCAGCTTGTCCTGACGATAATAGTGGTCGTTCGCTAATCTTGAAATTTCAATGTACTCCCTCCGTTCCTAAATATATGTCTTTTTAGACATTTCATCTGATGTATGTAGACATATTTTAGTGTATAAATTCACTCATTTTGCTTCGTATGTAGTCACTAGTTGAAATCTTCAGAAAGACTTATATTTTGAAACGGAGGGAGTAGTTTTTATTATGTTTGAGATTGTTTGTACTTCCGATGAATTTTCATAATAGATCCGATAGTTTTTTTGAAAAAGAACTTCAAATAGGCGCTTAGCTAGATCCATAGTGACGTTTGAAGACGATGGATAAGCTGGAATGGACAAGATCATTTCGACATGGGGAGACCTTTGCTCCTAGATCCTGCTCCAGTCAACGGAAGGCCTGCGTCAGGCGTGAGGTCTGCTTGAACGTCGCCGCAGGAATCATCTCTAGAGAGCTGCTGGCTAGGTAGGTTCCTTTCACGGCGGACCTACGTGCCGTTGGAAAAGAAATCGCGGACTGGTAGTTTCACGGCGTGGAAAGCGAGTGAACGGTCGACCGGGCTGTTCGTAATAAGTCATAGAAACGGAATGGGTCCCGTCTCGAGTTCGTTTGGTAGCACGAATCGTCTCCGATTTCCATTGTTTTTTCAGATGTGGGGCAGGTGGTCGTGGTTAAGAGCACGCATCGTGCCAAATGAGGGATCAATTGGAGTTGGAAATGACTTTTAATTATCTCTTCATTGCAAACTCGCCTTTAGGGTATCTTCAACGCTGATATGCAAATTTGTTTCGCCACCCGTCTGCTGGCAGAGGAGACCAGTTCACGGACACTGATACGGGAACCGGCGATCCAACGCTACCCGTATACATTTCAAGCCGGGTTTCAACATACCGAGCAAAATTCGTGCAAACACTACGGATTTTATTAAAGTTCGGATATAATTTACATAAAACGGACGATATTTTCACCGTTTCACTAAAAACTATATAAAAAATTCTAAACCCTATAGCGGATGACCACCTTGTACGCGTGGCCGCCCTGTCCTGCCGCACCGCCGTCGCTGTCTGTGTTGTTGTCGTCCCTCCAGCGGTGCAAGGGTGCTGGAGGGCCGCGACAGCCTTGTCCAGCAACTGCCCGCCGCTCGCGGAGGAGCCGCTGCACCTCCTATTGCTCGGTGCGGAGGGTCGCCTTGGCCACTGTCGACGATGCGCCGGAGCCCTGGCGGCGTGGGCGGAGCAGTCGCTAAGCGGCCGCTCATCGTTGATCTTGGCAAGCTCGTCGTCAAGGCGACGGCTACGCCTGGCAGTCGCCTCCGTGGTGGTGACGGAACAGTTGAGTGCCCACGCGGCGAGGAGGTCAGGGTCGTTGCAGACCCATTCCGGCGTCACGTCGGTCTTGGCGAACACGTAACAGCGACCGGCATTGCGCCTGTCGTACTGCGCCTGCTGCCTCGATGCGCGCTCCGCCTTGGATATGACGGCCCTCGAGCCCGAGGCACCGTCGTAACCGCCTCCTCTGAGGTAGTGGAGGGTGCGGCCACGCGACGTCGTGATCACGGGCGATTGCTCTTCCTTTCTCGGGCGGCGCTGGCGGCGATGAGGGCCCGTTAATGCGGGCGTACCGACTATGCGGTGAGGGCGACACTGGCTCGTCCTTGACACGGCGGATGCGTTGGGGGACACGGGCTCCTCCTTCACGCGGCCTCCGTTGAAGAGGCTGCAGTTGCACGACAGGGACGTTGGTTCGTCCCTCACCCGCAGGAGTTGGAATGCTGGCTCTTGCTTCACGCGGACGCATGTCGGGGACGGTGGCTCCTCATTCACACGCGCCGATGATGTTGGCACCGGGCCCATCTTACGGAGCGAGCACTCCGTGTCAGAGCGGCCTCCATGAGGAGACGGGCCACTGCTGCTGGTCCTCCTCGTCGCCGGAGAAGATGACTGTCTCCTCCTTGCTGGAGGATCCTGCTATGATAGATGCTGATGGGCCCAGGGAGCGAGGGCGGCGGCGCCAAGAACTGCCCGACGAGGAACTTCCATCGCCTCCGCCTGCCGGCATGGAGAACCAGTATTTCGGCATCACCGTTGGGCTCGGGAACGATGACGAGAAGGGGGCGGTGCTGCCGGGGGAGGGGTAGTGTTGTTCTGTGCGTCGCCGGCGTACGGCTGATGTCTACTACACAATTTTATTCTTGTAGGCTCCATTGGGCCTCCAAACGCAGAGTTTTGTAGGCCATCAACAAATTTCTCTCAAGTAGATGACCTAATGTTTATCAATCCGTGGGAGGTATAGGATGAAGATAGTCTCTCTCAAATAACCATGCAATCAAATACAATAAATCTCTTATGTCCCCAACACACCCAATACAATTGTAAATTGTATAGGTGCACTAGTTCAACGGAGAGATGGTGATACAAGTGTAGTATGGATAGTAGATATAGATTTTTGTAATCTGAAATAATAAAAACATCAAGGTAGCAAGCGATAAGAGTGAACACAAACTGTATTGCAATGCTTGGAAATAAGACTTAGGGTTCATACTTTCACTAGTGCAATATCTCAATAGTACTCACATAATTGAATCACATAACAATCCCTCAACATGCGATAAAGAATCAGTCCAATATACATTTTCATTGCTATCACTCGCTCTAGCCTCTCCTGGCCAGAGCTTCCTCTATCAACAACACCCTCACGCGATTGATTCCCTGGATAAGTATGACTCATATAAGATATCCTTTGAAAAAGTAGGATGAAAACGTGTATCAACCTCTATGCCTAGATTACCCCAATGTCACTATGGGAATCCGCAAATTGATTACCAAAACATATGTCAAGTGATCTTGATAAATTATTCCATTGCCACCACAGGTATCCAGAGGCAAGACATACATTAAGTGATCTCAAATCTAAAGTATTCAATCCAGCATACAAAACTTCAAAGAGTAAGACTCAATTCATCACAACAAAGATAGAGAGGAAAGAACGCCATATGATCCGACTATATTAACAAAGCTCATGATATATTAAGATTGTGTCCTATCAAGATCACGAGAGAGAGAGAGAGAGAGAGAGAGTGTAACGCCCCGGATGTAACTTGCCATATTTGTAATCCAACTCTTGCCATTTTCGGCTATGTGTTATAATATTTCTCTCCGTGATTGGGTTTCCCTTCGTTTTGCATTTTGGTCATATCATGCATTTCATATCATGTCATCATGTGCATCGCATTCGCATACGTGTTCGTCTCATAAATCCGAGCATTTTCCCCGTTGTCCGTTTTGCAATCCAGCGCTCCTATGTTCCCCGGCGTCCCCTTTTACATTTCTTCGTGAGCGGGTAATAAACTTTCTTGGATTGGACCGAGGTTTGTCATGCGGCCTCGGTATAGCACCGGTAGACCGCCTGTCAAGTTTCGGGTCAATCGGAGTTCGTTTGGTACTCCAACGGTTAACCGGGTAACCGTGAAGGCCTCGTGTGTGTTGCAGCCCAACACCCCTTCAAAACAGCCCAATAACCCATCTAAGACACTCCCATGTCCTCCGCCGTTCGATCACGATCGCGTGGCCGAAAACCGCTCTCCATTTGGAGCCTCCTAGCTCCTTCTACCTATATAAACACCTCCCCTCCTTCAATTCCGGGTCCAATACCCTAACCCTAGTCCAAATCCGCCCCGCGCGCCGCCGGACGTGTCCGGGCGCGCCGGACGCCGTCCGCCGCTGCCCGCCACGTGGGCATCTCCGTCGCCCCGCGCCGCCGGCCCGCTCCGGCCCGGGTCGGGCCCTCCCCAGCCCGCTGCTGCCCGCGCGCCCCCGCACCTCCCTGTCGCCAGGCCGCCGCCTCCTCGCCTCCGCGCCCGCCGCCTCGCCCCGCGCTCCTCGCCGGCCGCCACCGCCGCACGCCACCGCGCCGCGCCCCGCCATCGCGTCGCGCCCCGCCGCCGCACCGCGCCATCGCCACCCGCCGCTGCACCGCACCGCCGCCCGCGCCGCCCTCGCCCGCGTCGCCCGCCTCCTCCAGTTGCAGGTACCAACGATGCCAGTGCAGATGCCGCGACCGAACTCACTTGGGAGTTCGACGAGGAACGTGGTCGTTACTATGTTTCTTTTCCAGATGATCAGTAGTGGAGCCCAGTTGGGGTGATCCGGGGATCTATGTAGCATTTGGGGTAGTCTTCTTTCATTTTGGTACCGTAGTCGGACCTTGAGTGTAATTTGAATGATGTATGTTTATTTATGTATTGTGTGAAGTGGCGACTGTAAGCCAACTATGTATCTCTTTCCCCTTATTTATTACATGGATTGTGTGAAGATTACCTCACTTGCGACATTGCTTTCAATGCGGTTATGCCTCTAAGTCGTGCCTCGACACGTGGGAGATATAGCCGCATCGAGGGCATTACAAGTTGGTATCAGAGCCTTTCCCCGACCTTAGGAGCCCCCACTGTTTGATCGTCTTTAGTGGCCGAGTTGTGTCTAGAAAAATGTTTTTGAGTCATTTAGGAATTATATATCGGAGAGTTTAGGAATTCTTTTTACTTCCCAGTCTCCTCATCGCTCTGGTAAGGCATCCTGACATAGAGTTTTCACTCTTCTCTTCTCAAATTTCACTAAAAAAAAATTTAGGATCACGCGGGTATCTTAGAATCGTTCCGATGGTTTTATGATGACAACATTGTCTTGGTTGCCTCCTGTCAGCAGGGGTTTTAGAGGAGGTGTCCCGGGGAGTTGAGCTCCGAGGTGTTGTCGTCATAATTTTATCGTTGCGGTTTTGGAATACCTGAGTTTAGTACGCCGACATCGAAAATCTCTTTTGTACGGTTGTTGGTGAGATAACCCTGATAGCCCAGTACTGTGGCGAGTGCGGGAGTATCGCCATGACTTGTATAACAGATGCTTTTCGAAGGTTGGAGGTAGATGATTTCCGAGGATTTCTTGGTTATGCAATCAACTTGGTTATGTGTTAAAGGATGGATACAGCTGGACCTAGGTATTGTTAGTTTGGTTGATATATTTTGTGTCCCCTGTATCCCCAACACCTGATTGCATAACCAGAAAGTTTCGGGAGTTTATAAGTGGGAATTCATGTAGCTCTAGTATTTCTTCCGCAGATATTTGATTTGTGATTGGGTAATCCTTACCAAGTATTTGTTCACATCCGTACCTCGTTGATTTTATTCCTTACCTTGTTCTAAGTGGCTTCTCAGCTTATGGAAGTGTGACGTTTTACTTTGGAATTCATTCATTCATTCTCGTTCGAATGTTTATGGTGAAGACTTTATGTTGCAATTTCGTTCCTTTGATTCAGCTTGAATATATCTTTTTCAAGATGCTAATGGATGTCACCCTCTTCAGGATGGCTCCGCCAACGCGTCAGAATCCGGAACGCAATGAAGGAAGTCAGGCTAACCCTCCGCCACCACCTCCGCCTCCGGAGGCATGGCAAGCCCTGATGACTGCCACAAATGCCAACGCTCAGATTCTGATTCAGCTCTTGCAAGATCACAACCAAGGGCAAGCTAATCAAGAGAATCAAGGCCAAGGCAACAATCAGCCGCATTTCGCTTCACTCAACCAGTTCCTTGCTAATCAGCCAAAGACCTTCAGCTACTGTGTCGAGGCCACAGACGCAGATGATTGGCTCATGGACATCAGCAAGCATTTCGAGTGCAGCAATGTCAGACCTGAGGACTTTGTCAAGTTTGCCTCTTTTCAACTCAAAGATCAAGCTGCTGAATGGTTCCAGCAATACAAAGATTCCAGAGGAGGTCGTGTGATTACCTGGGATGATTTCCGCCGTGACTTCAAAGCGCACCACATTCCAGAAAGTGTTGTTGAGCTTAAGCGTGAGGAATTCCGCAATCTCAAGCAAGGCACCATGTCTGTCTATCAATACAACACTCAGTTCCAAAAGCTCTCTCGTTTTGCAAGGCAAGACATCCCTGATGAGAAGAGTATGATCTACCAGTTCAGGCGTGGTCTCAGAGAAGATCTACAACTTGCTCTCGTGCTTTTCGAGCCATTAAAGTATGATGAATTCTACAATATGGCGCTGAAACAAGAAGCTGCTCAGCTCAAGTGTGAGGCATCTAAGAAGAGAGTCAGAGACGCAGTTCAGTCTTCTTCTTCTTCACTTGTGGCAGCTAAGCAACAGAAGTTCTGGTTGCCTCCTCCTCCTCCGTTCCGTCAGCCTTTTCAGCAGAAGAACTCAAGTGGTCGTGGATCTTTCCACCCACCCAACCCTGGCTATCAGAACAAGTCTCAGAATCAAGCTCCAAGGCCAAGTGCTCCTTACCATCGTCCGCTCTCAGAGGTGACTTGTAACAAATGTCAGCAGAAGGGTCACTATGCGAACAAGTGCTTCAACCAAAGGCGCCTTCCGCCTCCTCCTCCTGTGAAATCTTCCAGTAATGCAGTGGTCAAACATAATCCTAAGTCCGCAAAGGTGAACATGTTGAATGCAGCTCAAGCAGAGGATTCTTCTGAAGTGATCATGGGTAACCTTCCTGTTAATGATCATCCTGCAAAAGTCTTATTTGATACCGGTGCATCGCATTCTTTCATGTCATATCCTTTTGCATCGAAGCACAATTTTGACACAGAGGTGTTACCTAAAGCTTTGCAAGTTGTTTCCCCGGCTAAACGGTTGAGTTCTACCATGTGCGTTCCGAATGTCGGTATCAAGATGGGCGACTATAGTTTTCTGGCTAAACCAATTGTTCTTGGTGACTCTGATATTGATCTTATTCTTGGGATGGACTGGCTTTCTAAGCACAAGGCTCAGCTTGATTGTGTTGCCAGGGAAATTCAATTGACTCACTCTTCTAACGATGTGATCATTTATGCCTCTCGTGATGATACCATTCGGTTGTTTTCTCTCAATGAGAATGATGAATTGGAGGCTATCTCTCAGATTCCAGTCGTTTGTGAGTACCAAGATGTTTTTCCAGAAGAGCTTCCGGGTATGCCTCCCCGTCGGCCAGTTGAGTTCGTTATTGATCTTGAGCCTGGCACGGAACCCGTTTGCAAGCGTCCTTACAAGCTTGGACCAGATGAGTTGAAGGAATTGAAGAAACAACTCGATGAACAAGAGCGTCTGGGTCTGATCAGACCGAGTTCTTCTCCTTGGGGTTGTGGTGTTCTTTTTGTCAAGAAGAAGGATGGCACGGACCGACTTTGCGTCGATTACCGTCCATTGAACAAGAAGACTATCAAGAACAAGTACCCACTTCCCAACATCAATGAGCTATTCGAGCAACTTAAAGGTGCTAAGGTGTTCTCCAAGCTTGACCTTCATATGGGTTATCATCAAATCCGTATTCGTGAAGAAGATATTCCCAAGACAGCATTCAGAACAAGCTTTGGTTCTTATGAATATACTGTCATGTCTTTCGGCCTTGTCAATGCTCCTCCAGCATTCACTCGCTTGATGAATTTCATCTTCAACCCCTACATCAACGAATTTGTCTTGGTCTATCTCGATGATATTTTGGTTTTCTCCAAGAATAAGAAGGATCATGCCAAACATTTGCGATTGGTGCTCGACAAGCTCAGAGAGTATCAATTATATGCGACGTTCTCCAAATGTGAATTCTGGCTTGATGAAGTTCTTTATCTTGGCCATATCATCTCTGCCAAGGGCATTGCTATTAATCCAGAGAGGGTGTCTGCAGTTTTGAATTGGGAATCGCCTCAGAATGTCAAGCAGCTTCGCAGTTTTCTTGGACTTGCAAGCTATTGCCGAAGATTCGTTGAGAATTTCTCAAAGATTGCAAAGCCTCTTTCAAACCTCCTCCAGAAGCATGTGAAGTATGTCTGGTCTCCTGAGTGTGACGTTGCTTTCAACACTCTCAAAGAGAAACTCGTCACTGCTCCAGTTCTGACTCCTCCTGACGAATCCAAGCCTTATGAAGTATTCTGTGATGCTTCTCTTCAGGGCCTCGGTGCCGTCTTAATGCAAGAGAAGAAGGTTGTTGCCTACACCTCTCGTCGGTTGAGGCCCAACGAAAGGAACTACCCCACTCACGATCTTGAGTTGGCGGCAGTGGTCCACGCACTAATAACATGGAGACATCTCCTGTTGGGAAGGAAAGTGGACATTTTCACCGATCACAAGAGTCTCAAGTACATCTTCACTCAGCCCCACCTCAACCTCAGGCAAACTCGATGGGTCGAAATGATTCAAGAGTATAATCCGAGTATTGAATATACTCCAGGCAAGGCTAATGTGATTGCAGACGCTTTGAGCAGGAAGGCTTACTGCAACAGCTTAATCCTCAAGCCCTTTCAACCGGATCTCTGTGAGGCTTTCCGCAAGTTGAATCTCCAAGTTCTCCCTCAAGGTTTTCTTGCCAACCTCATCGTCTCTCCTACTTTGGAAGATCAGATTCGTGAGGCTCAACTGTTGGATACCATGGTGAAGAAGGTGAAACGTGGTATTGACAAGGGCATTTCCAAATACAAGTGTTATCGAGTTGATGACAGAGATACTCTTTTCTTCGAGGACCGGATTGTGGTTCCAAAGGGTGATCTTCGTAAAGTCATTATGGACGAAGCGCACAACTCTCTTCTGTCAATTCATCCTGGAAGTACGAAGATGTACCATGACTTCAAGCAGTCGTATTGGTGGACTCGAATGAAGCGAGAGATTGCTCAATTCGTGAATGAGTGTGATGTCTGCAGAAGGGTGAAAGCAGAACACCAACGACCAGCTGGTCTTCTCCAACCTCTTGCTATTCTAGAATGGAAGTTTGATCATATCGAAATGGACTTCGTGACTGGTTTTCCTAAGTCCAAGCGTGGAAATGATGCTATCTTCGTCGTCATCGACAAGCTCACCAAAGTGGCTCATTTTCTTCCTATCAAAGAGTCTATCACAGCAGCGCAGCTGGCAGAGCTCTACACCTCCAGAATTATCTCCTTGCACGGCATTCCGCAATTGATTTCTTCAGACTGTGGCAGCATGTTTACCTCCAAGTTTTGGGATTCTTTTCAGAAGGCCATGGGCACCAACATTCGCTTCAGCACAGCTTTCCACCCTCAAACTAGTGGACAAGTCGAGCATGTCAACCAAATTCTTTAAGATATGCTCAGAGCTTGCGTTATCTCTTTCGGCATGAAGTGGGAGGATTGTCTTCCTTATGCTGAGTTCTCTTACAACAACAGTTTTCAAGCCAGCTCGGGTAAAGCCCCATTCGAGATCCTCTATGGCAGAAAGTGCCGTACTCCTCACAACTGGTCTGAAACCGGTGAACGCCAATTGCTCGGCAATGATTTGATCTCAGAGGCTGAGGCTATGTGCAAGGTCATTCGTGAGAACCTCAAAGCCGCGCAATCGCGCCAGAAGAGCTATTACGATAGCAAACATCGTGATTTGGCATTCGAGATCGGAGACCATGCCTACCTCCGCGTCTCTCCAATGAAAGGAACTCATCGCTTCGGTATCAAGGGGAAATTTGCCCCTAGATACGTCGGTCCTTTCAAGATTATCGGCAAACGAGGCGATCTCGCCTATCAACTTGAGCTTCCCTCCAACTTTGCAAATGTGCACGATGTTTTCCATGTGTCACAGCTTCGCAAGTGCTTCAAGACGCCTGAGCGCACCATCAACTTCGAAGAGATTGATCTTCAAGAAGATTTGTCATATTATGAGCATCCCGTTGCTATTCTTGAAACAACTGAGCGCAAGACTCACAACAAGTCAATCAAATTCCTCAAAGTGAAATGGTCACATCACTCAGACCAAGAAGCCACCTGGGAGCGCGAGGACCACCTACGTTCCGAGTATCCGGAGTTCTTTCAGTCCTAGATCTCGGGACGAGATCCTCTCGTAGTGGTGGAGTGTTGTAACGCCCCGGATGTAACTTGCCATATTTGTAATCCAACTCTTGCCATTTTCGGCTATGTGTTATAATATTTCTCTCCGTGATTGGGTTTCCCTTCGTTTTGCATTTTGGTCATATCATGCATTTCATATCATGTCATCATGTGCATCGCATTCGCATACGTGTTCGTCTCATAAATCCGAGCATTTTCCCCGTTGTCCGTTTTGCAATCCGGCGCTCCTATGTTCCCCGGCGTCCCCTTTTACATTTCTTCGTGAGCGGGTAATAAACTTTCTCGGATTGGACCGAGGTTTGTCATGCGGCCTCGGTATAGCACCGGTAGACCGCCTGTCAAGTTTTGGGTCAATCGGAGTTCGTTTGGTACTCCAACGGTTAACCGGGTAACCGTGAAGGCCTCGTGTGTGTTGCAGCCCAACACCCCTTCAAAACAGCCCAATAACCCATCTAAGACACTCCCATGTCCTCCGCCGTTCGATCACGATCGCGTGGCCGAAAACCGCTCTCCATTTGGAGCCTCCTAGCTCCTTCTACCTATATAAACACCTCCCCTCCTCCAATTCCGGGTCCAATACCCTAACCCTAGTCCAAATCCGCCCCGCGCGCCGCCGGACGTGTCCGGGCGCGCCGGACGCCGTCCGCCGCTGCCGCCTCGCCCTATCGTCGCCCGCCACATGGGCATCTCCATCGCCCCGCGCCGCCGGCCCGCTCCGGCCCGGGTCGGGCCCTCCCCGGCCCGCCGCTGCCCGCGCGCCCCCGCGCCTCCCCGTCGCCAGGCCGCCGCCTCCTCGCCTCCGCGCCCGCCGCCTCGCCCCGCGCTCCTCGCCGGCCGCCACCGCCGCGCGCCACCGCGCCGCGCCGCGCCATCGCCGCCCGCCGCCGCACCGCGCCGCCGCCCGCGCCGCCCTCGCCCGCGTCGCCCGCCTCCTCCAGTTGCAGGTACCAACGATGCCAGTGCAGATGCCGCGACCGAGCTCACTTGGGAGTTCGACGAGGAACGTGGTCGTTACTATGTTTCTTTTCTAGATGATCAGTAGTGGAGCCCAGTTGGGGTGATCCGGGGATCTATGTAGCATTTGGGGTAGTCTTCTTTCATTTTGGTACCGTAGTCGGACCTTGAGTGTAATTTGAATGATGTATGTTTATTTATGTATTGTGTGAAGTGGCGACTGTAAGCCAACTATGTATCTCTTTCCCCTTATTCATTACATGGATTGTGTGAAGATTACCTCACTTGCGACATTGCTTTCAATGCGGTTATGCCTCTAAGTCGTGCCTCGACACGTGGGAGATATAGCCGCATCGAGGGCGTTACACACACACACAGAGAGAGAGACCGAGAGAGAGAGAGAGAGAGAGAGAGATCAAACACATAACAACTTGTATATACCCTCAGCCCTGGGGGTGAACTACTCCCTCCTCGTCATGAAGGCAACAGGGATGATAAAGATGGCCTCTTGATGACTTCCCCTCTCCGGCAGGGTGCCGGAACAGGGCTTTGGATGAGATCGCTTCGGAATAGAGGCTTGCAGTGGTGAAAAAACTCATCCAAGTTAACTTGTGAGGGTTTCTGGAATTATAGGATTTTTCAGCGTTGGAATCACGCCATGGGAGTTCCCGAGGGTCCCACAAGCTTAGGTGGTGCGCCATACAGGGGCTCCCCTTGAGCTTGTGGGCCCCCGGGCACCTTCTGGCCCTTCCCCGAAGCTTCCTGGGTCCCTTCTTGTCCATAAAAAAACACCTTAAATTTTTATCGTGTTTGGACTTTTTTTGTATGATTTTTTTGTGAAACAAATAAATAGACAAAAAATAAAAACTGGGCACTAACTTAATGGGTTAGTCCATAAAATCATATAAAAGTGCACCAAAACCGTGTAAAATTATTGTAAACATGACATGAATACTTCATAAATTATAGATACGTTGGAGACGTATCAGCATCCCCAAGCTTAATTTCTGCTCGTTCTTGAGTAGGTAAATGGTAAAATAAAAAATGAAGTGTGGATGCGATAATAGTGCATAAGTTTGATCAATGATAATTGTATTCACTTTTTATATCATCATAAATAACAACTTTTTCTTATAAAGTTCATCATGATAAAATAGCAATCAATTCACATATTACGGTTTAAACAATGCACTCCATTGAAACTTAACAACCTATGTTCTTAGTCATCAAACAATAACAAATCATATTATTTTCAAAAAAGTCTAAGTAAGATATCCATATACTCAATTATCATATAGTCTTCTATGATTAATAGTACTCAAAGCATATTTTTAGAACAAGCAACATCCGTCAAACACAGAGAAATATAGGAGCTTAATGTTTCGTCTCCTAACTTACTTATCATAGAGATAATTGTCAACAATAATAATTCATGATCAAATATATTTGACTGGATATATGTGATTGGATCTTTCCCCACCACACAATGTTTGCCAAGTGAAAAATAACTGAGGTTGAAATAAGAAGTTGACTCAACATGAAAAGTAAATAGATATGCCTTTCGCAGAGGGAAGCATGGATTTGCTAATGTGCCAGAGCTCATTGCTTAAAATGAGATAGTCTCATTTGAGAGGTGTACTTTTCCTGTCAACGACTTAACGACAAAATTTTCAATATCTTCCGTGCTAAACACATTAATGGCGGTTCCCATGCAAATTTTTTTATTCCCCCACCACTATGCTAACACAAACCATGGCTAGCCAAATCCACAAATGCCTGCTAACTTTCAACTTTCTAGGGGGGGGGGGGTATATTTCATAAATAATTCAGGACTGTGCTCCTTTTAACTAGCCTCCCTCAAATTTGATGAGTGAATAAACACTCGGCGATGAGTAAAATACACTTAGCATGAAAGATATTGACTACCCTATCACTCCATTAGCGGTTCAGGTACACGAAACAAATGTTCATTTAAAGATTTTAGAGATAACACATGCAAATTTACTTGAAATGACAGCGAAATACCATATATAGGTAGGTATGGTGGACACTCATGAAAGAAACTTGGCTCAAGGATTTTGGATGCACAAGCAGTATTCCCGCTTAGTACATAATTTTTGGCTAGCAAAAGATTATAGGCAAGCACCACATGTTCGAGGATTCATAACAATATAATTTGTATGCAAATATAACCAAACATAACTCATTATGTTGTCTTTCTTCTTCAACTTCAACTTATTTGATCAAATTTGAAAATAATTAATAAGTATTCACATGCATAAAAGATGTTCAAGATAGTATATTTGTATGCGAAGAGTAGGAACCATGGCGACGAAGACGATGCCTTGCCATACGAGGGGGGAGACAAGCTTGTGTCGAGCAGAAGGGCCTCACCAGCCCGGAAGGGATACGCGAAGAATAACGATGACGATGAGGATGTGGAATTCGATGTCTCGCCATATGATGGGGCGCACAAGCATGGATCGAGCAGAAGGGCGGCACCAGGCGGGAGGGGATTCACCAAGGATGAAGACAAAGACGGCATGTTGCCGTACGAAGAGGCACACAAGCATGTGGTAAGCAGAAGGGCAACCCCATCCCAGAGGAGATTCACTCCTGTTAGAGGAGAATAGGCAGTAGTTATACACAATCGATGCTTTTTCTTGTACCAGACCGTATAGCGTATATTTTAGCTGAGCACAAGTCACGAAATAATAGCGATTTTGGGAAATTACTTTTCCTTTTGGAATTTAGAAACGGCACAGACAGCCTCATGTATAACTCTTGACAGGTGCAAGAAAATCAAGTTAAATACTTCCTCTGTTTTTTAACTCTGCATATAAATTTGGTCTTAAGTCAAACTTTATAAAGTTTTGATCGAAGTTTGACCAAGATTCTAGGAAAATTTACTAACATTCACAATATCAAATCAATATCATTAGGTGCATCAAGGAATTAATTTTCATATTACACGTGTTTAGTGTTGTAGACGTTGATACTTTTCAATATAAATTTGGTCAAACATTATGAAGTTTGACTTGAGACGAATCTTATATACAGCAGAGTAAAAAGACACCAGAGGGAGTACGGCTGTTTCTTGGCGAGGTTTACTTTGTCACCTTTTGGGTACACCAGCGATGGCCATGTCGTGACAATTGACATTTGACAAATCTACTTTGTTTCCTCTACATGACTACATGTCCTGTACGAGGGAAGCAAAACTTCTCTTCTGACACACGCTGGAGGCCTAAGACTGCGTCTCCAGCTTATGATTGTATCACGCTGCAGGCCTCAGATTGCGTCTCCAGCTTATGATTGCATCAGACACAGGCGCATACAACATTACATAATGTCAAAATTCTTCGGACGTAACAACGAACATTATCATGTCCCGGAGACGTCAGGCGAGGAAATTGGAAGGAGATTCACCACCATATTTAAAACTGTGCTGCAAAAGCTACAAAGCCTCGATGTTACAAACGGTCTCCACCCAGCCTTATTCTGTGAGTAAAACAGACGCACACACATTTTTGGACACTATCAAAGACACCATCACCACGTCTAAATGACTCGAGTCACAACGCCTATCAAGTCAGGCACATCAGTCCGGAACCTCAGATCGCCTCCCTGATGACAAGGTTGATGCCGAACGACGCCGTGCAGAGGATCAGCCCGATGATCGCCAAGAAGTTGAACCCCCTGCAGAGTTCACCAAAGCGAAAAGGAAATCGACAAGATCAGAACCGCTTTGATAAAAAGTGAGACTTGACATGGACAGAAAGGAAATGAAATTCTTCTATGCTGATGCAACTTCAGGTTCATCGACGCGTTATTCGGCGTCATAGGCTACAAATTTGGTTCAAGTCAACCAATTTTCATATTCAATTCAGAGAACCGGGGTGGTTGACATAGGACAGAAGCTTAGATAGGATTATTTATTTTTGACCCTGAGAAGCTTAGGTAGGATTGCAGCATCACATCCAATTATCAATGTTCTACTTTACGATGCAATGTGAGTGAATCTCACCTACCAACAAAGGTCTTCCTTCACCTACAGCAATGGCCCATGTCAATTCAGAAAAGAGATGTGCAGACAACCAGTAGTGGTGTGGGGTGCTAACTGTTACTAGCTGCTGGGGCCTCAGCCAAAATTGGGAATGAAGAATTGGAGACAAAAGGCATCTCTCTGTGTGCAGTGCAGGAGGTTGAAGAAACACTTCAAAGCTACTTCAGGTCGTCGGTGAGAATCATTGAAGCCGCTCATTATGAGCACACCTTTGACATGACTTGGTTAGTGGAGCAGCACCAAGTTGAGCACTGCTCCGCCCACTCACCGCATTAATGAGTTGAGTGTGGTTGACTAATACTTCCTCGGTAAAGAAATATAAGAGCGTTTGGATCACTTCAGACTAGCCACAATGGAGAGTAACATACACTAGTAACATACACATATCTCTAGACTATGTTACTACCTTCATAGTGGGTAGTAACGTAAGTGTGATAACATGCAGAGCTTCATTTATTGTGTTATAGACTCATATTGCATTGGAACATGTGATGTTACAGTAACTAGCTAAGTTACTACTACTACCTCTCTCCTCATTAACTCATTGCCACATAAGCAAATTTGCTGAGTTGGACTCGATGTTACTCCTGAAGTTACTCCCACTGTGGCTAGTCTCAATGAAATCAAATGGCTTGTTGTATAATTTCTAGGACTGAGAATTCCTAAGAAGCTAGTAGTAAAACATGCTGGAAATCAAGGGGGTCTCTCCCCAAGGATTTGATTCGGATGGCATTATCATCTGAAATTCTGAATCATCTGCTTATGGACCAGTCGCAGAGCAAAAAGGCAAACGTACCCAAGCTTGAGGCGGTTGTCCGGGACGCCGGTGGCGTAGCCCTTGAAGTAGAAGAACCTGGCGACGGTGTAGAGCACCCCCAGCGCGGCGGCGACGACCGGGTGCTGCAGGCCACCGAGCAGCACCGTGACGAAGAAGAGCGGCATCATCTCCAGCGAGTTCTGGTGCCCCCTCTGCAATCCCACGGCACAACCCCACAAGAATTCAGTCAGTCAACTCGCTCAAACAACACAGACGAAATCAGCAGGGCAGAGAGGGAATCTGGCGGCCGGCGGACCTGGACGCAGTTGAAGCGCTTGGCGTCCTTGTTCTCCGACTCGACGGCGTACAGCGTGGGGTAGAACACCTTGTACCTGAAACCAAGCAGCGGAGAATCGTCGCAAAGCTCCATCAAATTCTCCAAGAATCAAATCAAGAAGCAGAGGCGGCGGGCACGTACTTCTTGCGGGCGGCGCCGACCTGGAAGCTCATCCAGAAGTTGAGGAAGGCGTAGGCCACCAGGGTGAGCACCACGTAGCCGTACTCCTTGGTCAGCTCCACCGACACCGCCATCGTCGTCCTCTACCTTGGTCTCTTCTCTGGAGTTTTTCTGGATTTTCTTCCTTCCTTCCTTGGAAACTGAGATTGGATGGGAATGGGGATGGCGTGGAGGTCTATCTTATAGAGAGAGAGAGTGGAGGTGTCTAGAGAAGTCCCAGAATAAGTTCCTGCCCTCCGGCCCAAGAAAGCCTCGGGCCCATCTCGGCCATGACCGCCCACCCAATGGGCCTGCCAGCACGTACTACAAATTACTTTCCCTTTTTGTCCCCTCTGTCCCTTATCTTTTTCCAGCGAGGCATTGGAGATATTCCAGACGCCTTTTTTCGATTAAAATATTTCAAGACGATAGATGGTAAGTATTGAGTGCTTACTAATTTGGAACGAACACGTTCAATTGTTTTTGGGATTTTCATGTTTGATTTGACCTGGAGAGAGCTTTGCCGCTAAGACTCTGCTCAGGTCAACGGGAGGCTGGCTGGCGTCATGCGTGATGCGTGCCTGAACGTCGCCATTTGAATCATCGACATCTCGATTCTGGAAGGAATCTGGTATGTGTCGGAAACCCACGAGCACACAGATACGGAGAGGTCGAAGTCTTCGGTCTGGATATGATGGAAGAAACAGACGACCTGGACTCTACTTTCGACTTGCAGAAAAAGAAAGAAATCGCGGACAGGTAGTTCACGGCGTGGAAAGTGAGTGAACGGTCGACCGAGCTGTTCGTAATGAATCATAGTAGAAATGAAGGAGTAACGTGGGTCTCGTCTCGAGTTCTGGTAGCACCAACTACTCCGACTCCGCTGTTCAGTTATTTTGTCTGATTTCCTTGCTTTTCAGAAGATGTGGGCTAGCTGGTCGTGATGCAGAGCACGCATGGTGCGAAATGGGGGGTTGAATTGCAGTTAGAAATGATCAGGTCTTTCTGATTGTAGACTTGGACTTTATAATTTTACATAACTAAAATCGCCCAGGCGTCAGAGCATGTACAGCCGGACTAAAATCGCCCAGGCAAATCCGACCCCTCAAACGTCCGCGAACGCGATCGGGCGCGTTTGCGAACGGTGGCCGGTCATGTCTCAAATTTAATTTTCTGTATCTGAGTCTTTCATATATCATCCCCTAGATCCATACAAAACATACAATAAAAAACCCCACGTACTGCGACACCCTAACTACGATTCATCGTCGGAGATGTCCACGATGTCGGTGCCGGGCGCTGGGTGAACGGCCGCGTAGGAGGGCTCCGGCTCCTTCTCCTCCTCGACCTCATCCATGCACGCGAGCATCTCCCCCTCCTCCATGGCGTGCTCCGCCTCCATCTCATACCGACGACGGCATTTGGCATTCGACTACGAGCGGAGGGAATCGAGGATGGTCTGCTGCTATGTCTGCAGATCCGCGTCCCCCACATCCTGCTCCCGCTCCTCCTCAACCTCCTCCTCCTCCTCTTCAACTCATCCTTCTCCTCCAAGTCCTCCTTCGGTTCCACTGCATCCGGAGGTAGCCCCACGACGATCCGGGCTTTGGATCTTGCCTTGATCTGCTCAAGGAGCTGCAGCCGACACTCCGACGTTAGATATGAGTAGCCCTTCGGAGCATTGCCATGCGGCGCCATCGGTCTGGTGGAGGAGACGAGCTTCGGTCCGCCGGGTTTCAGAGTGTTTTCCTATGCGACCCCAAAGCCAGTCCGACGTGACAGACGCGCCCGGGCGGTCCTTATCCGCCCCATATTCAGGCTGGATATGAGAGGTACCGGTCAGCCCGGGCATTTAAGGCCCGTCTGAGGAGGCCGTCTGTGTCGCATTTTTGTAACCGGTTAGTGATCGGGACGTTCACCCGAGTGTTTGAGGCGGATTTGGGGCGCCCGGGTGTAAATGCTCTTAGGAGTGCATCACATCTCCAGGTCTGAATAACCAAGAGGTCATCAACAAGGTCAAGCCGGCCCCAACAGAAGAGCGGCGACAGGTTGCGTCGGTGGCTCGTTCCGACGATGGTAGTGGTCGTTTGATGGTCTCGAAATCTTGTCATAATTTTCATTATGTTTGAGATGCTTTGTATTTTTATGAATTCTGATAATAGATGTGGATCCTTTTAGTAAAAAGTGTGCTTTCCAATGAACACGAGGACTAAGATGGGTCACTGAAAATGCTTAAAAGGAAGGGATCATCGTCGTCGTAGGGAGAGGCGTGAGCTTACCATGACCAGAAATACTAAGAACACAGTATTGGCAAAATAAAATAAAATAAAATAATAAGAACAAACACATTTTGCCAGACATGCAGATAGTCGTTGTTTAACACCCACTAAATCTCTCTCTTATACACCCAATCCCCTTATCACCTACTACTTATATAAAAACATAAGGGCAACTTCAATGTAGATCATCAAATCGCTCTAGATGTTTGGATCTGATGGTCTGAATATTTTTGTCATCTAAAGAGGATCATAAAAAGTGTCCAGAAGTGGAAACAAACGTAGGGGAGGTTTTCGAGCATTCGGACCTGCGTCACATCAGAATCCGACACGCCCGGCCCACCCGGAGCCCACACACTCGGGCCCACCCGGAGCCCACACACTTGGATATTTCTTCCATTGTTCCAACGCCAAAGCATGCCCTTTCCCACAACCTCCGCCTTGATCGCCTCTTCCCCACCGTTTCAGTCTGTTCCACCCTCGCCATGGAGCCATTGCAAGAGAACCCGACGAAGACGCTCGTCGTCCCGCCGGAGTCCGAGGACTCGAGCGTGGTGGCCGCCCGCAAGGCCATGTCTCAGGAACGCAACGCCCACCGCCACACAACAAAGAAGCAGGCGGGCGGTGCATCGACGACTGACCAACGCGAACCTCGTCCAACAAAGCACACACCACCCTTGTGCCACCCGGGCAATAGACGGTGTGGTCGTCCCAACTATAGACGCCCTACTACTACACCTCCCAACACCTCGGTCAGCAGCAATCACCGCAACAATGCCCATCCTCCCTCACCTTCGCCCATCGAGTCCCGTTCACCATCGACCTCAACACCGACTATGTCTTCACGGCGTTGCAGTCGTCGGGGCTTGTCTACTTGCGGATGCTGCCGTTTGTCCGTCTTCATAGTCGGCGTCGGTGCCCGTTCATCGTTTGCCGCAAATGCCTCATCGAAGCGGGACAATGAGGAGATGAGATCAAGGCCGTTTCGGAGGACTCAAAAATGTTGTTCGTGAAGATGCTGGAGTTGGATCCCGATGCGACAAAGATTGTCCAAGCCTACTTATGAGCATATTGAAGCGCTTCGCGTTGATCAACCAAGAATGAGGTCATTGCCACGGAGAGCCAAAAAAAGGTCTTTGGCATGAACACCTAAAGTGACAATTTTTGAGATCGATTTGGATGAAAAATTTATTGAACATGCGGTGTTTTTTGATTCTGATTGTATATATTTATCACTGTTAAAAGTAAGCCTTAAAAGTATGATTAAATTTGACTTGCAGAAAAGGAAATCGCTGACAGGTAGTTCACGGCGTGGAAAGTGAGTGAACGATCGACCGAGCTGTTCGTAATAAATCATAGAAATGGAAGACTACTCTGCCTCCGCTGTTTAGTCATATTGTTTGATTTCCTTGTTCTTCAGATGCACGGCAGGTAGTGGAGTTAGAACTGACTTTTAATTAGGTCTTTCTCATTGCCGGTTCAGCCGCTCACATCAGCAAAATCATCCAGCAGTGTAGAACTGCAACCAGCCGGTCAGAAGTGCATCACATTTTCAGGTCTGGATGACCAAGTGATGGATCACCATTCACCAACCATTGCATGCTTTCTGATGAACACGAGGACTAAACAAGTCACTGAAAATGCATGAAAGGGACGAAACATCGTCGTCGTCGTCGTAGGCAGAGACATGAACTTCCCCGTTCATCACAAATAATAAGAACGAACACTCACATTCCGTCAGAGTCCACACAGCACACGCAGACAGTCGTCGTCAAACACCCACACAAAGTCCCCTCATCACCCACTCCTAGCTAGCTAGAACTGCAAACCAAACCAACCCTCATGGCAACCAAACGCAACACAGGAGAGCCTAACTTTTCTTGAACTTGATAAGCGTGGCAACGCGGTCGGTCAGGCGGCGTTGACGACCATCTTCATCCCGAAGTTGCAGTGGTAGAGGTGGGTGCACATGAAGCGGTTGGCGCCCCTGGCGAGCGTGACGGCGTCGTTGCCGGACTCGTAGGTCCTCGACCCCGCCGGCGTGGTGCACCCGTTGTACCCGGCCTCGCCCACCGCCACCACGTTGTGGATCAGCGGGTTGTACCTGAACACTGCGCGACGTACGCGCCCGGAAAAGAAGAGAGCCGTCAGAAACCTTCGGCGCAGATCAGAACGCAAGATGTGCGTTAGGTTTTCGCTTACCGAGGACGTCGCCGGCGCGGAACTGCTTCCCGTTGGGCCAGCTCCCGCTGCTGAGGGACCAGCCGCCGGCGTCCCCGACGTAGTAGGTGGCCGCGCTGGCGACGCCCATGCAGCAGCACGCGACGGCGAGCGCCGCGGCGGCGACGACGGCGCCTCGCCTTGCACCGCCTCTTCCCCCGGCCATTTCGCTAGCCACCGGCCGGAGCGGTTTCGCCTCCCAGGGAGTGGTGAGTGGTGATGCAAGCGAAGCAGCTGGGCGCTCACAAATGAAGGTGGCAGTGCTGTGAAGTAGAGCCAGCGGCAGGTAGCTGAAAGGGAAGGGAAGGGGAGCGTGGCGCAGCTGGCCGCGGGCAGGCCGCCTCGGGGCGCGGGAGCGCAGTGCGATCAATGCTCGTAGCGTGGCGTCGCAGGACGCCGCAGTGTAGTGGATGGCTTCAATGCGGCATAGGACGCGAGCCCGTGATCGCCCCAGGACCGGTCAGCTACATGCACGGACAAGTGTAACATTCATGGCATCGATGCCGGCCTACTGGCATCGGATCATCGGAGTATGTTTTCCACTTGTTGGCTTGTTGCCCTAGCAGCTTCAACATTTCTTCGCCTACCTGTTTTGTTTGGTTGTTTTGTATTACCACTCGGCTCAATTGGGGTGAAAACAGAGAGCAAAATAGGAGTATCATCTGCCAAAGTGATCTTTTGATCCCGAGCTCATATGCCCCCGCATGAACAGTAAAAAAATTAGTAAAACAATTTAAAAAATATGAATTTCTTTTGTGATGAACATTCATGAATGTTCTAACTGCATGCTAAATTTCAGGTCGAAATGACATTCGCGGAGGTCTAGTAAAAATAACAAAATCGATGTTCCAAAATGCTTCAAACAATAGTCTTTTTGGACCATCGAATTTTTTTTGCCCAGACCTCCACGAATATCATTTCAATCTGAAATTTTGCATGCAGTTAGAAAATTTATCAATGTTCATCAAAAAAATAATCAGTTTTTTGAACTTCTTTACTATTTTTTTCGATTTTACTGTTCATCCGGGAGCATATGAGCTCGGGATCATCTGCTCTGTTGTTTGAAACTTTCTTTTTCTCTTTTTTTGACGGGTGCCTGAAACTTTGTTGTTCGCCACGAGTAGAGCACACACGGACGAGGATTAGCTAGCTAGGCTAGCTATCACGAGCGCAGCCGCTATCCTCCTCGCACGACTGATGGCGTCGGGGGGTCATACATTCTCGCGTTGCAGGTGTTGAGGAACGTAGTAATTTCAAAATTTTCCTACGCACACACAAGATCATGGTGATGCATAGCAACGAGAGGGGAGAGTGTTGTCTACGTACCCTCGTAGACCGAAGCGGAAGCGTTGACGCAACGTAGAGGAAGTAGTCGTGCGTCTTCCCGATCCAACCGATCCAAGCACCGTTACTCCGGCACCTCCGAGTTCTTAGCACACGTCCAGCTCGATGACGCTCCCTGGGCTCCGATCCAGCAAAGCTTCGGGGAGGAGTTCCGCCAGCACGACGGCGTGGTGACGATCTTGATGTTCAACCGTCGCAGGGCTTCGCCTAAGCACCGCTACAATATGATCGAGGTGGAATATGGTGGAAGGGGGGCACCGCACACGGCTAAGGAACGATCACGAAGATCAACTTGTGTGTCATGGGGTGCCCCCTGCCCCGTATATAAAGGAGCAAGGGGGAGGGGGCGGCCGGCCTAGGAGGGGCGCGCCAATGAGTAGGATTCCTACTCCTAGTTGGAGTAGGTTTCCTCCTTTCCTAGTCCAACTAGGAGAAGGGGGGAAAGGGGGGAAGAGGGGAAGGAAGGGAGAGAGGGGTCGCGCCCCAAACCCTTTGTCCAATTCGGACTGGGCTTGGGAGGGGCGCGCGCCACCTCCTGGTCCTTCCCACTAAGGCCCATCAAGGCCCATTGCTTCTTCCTCGTATTCCCGTAACTCCCCGGTACCTCCGAAAATACCCGAATCACTCGGAACTTTTCTGATGTCCGAATATAGTCGTCCAATATATCGATCTTTACGTCTCGACCATTTCGAGACTCCTCGTCATGTCCCCGATCTCATCCGGGACTCCGAACTCCTTCGGTACATCAAAACTCATAAACTCATAATATAACTGTCATCGAAACCTTAAGCGTGCGGACCCTACGGTTCGAGAACAATGTAGACATGACTGAGACATGTCTCCGGTCAATAACCAATAGCGGGACCTGGATGCCCATATTGGTTCCTACATATTCTACGAAGATCTTTATCGGTCAGACCGCATAACAACATACGTTGTTCCCTTTGTCATCGGTATGTTACTTGCCCGAGATTCGACCGTCGGTATCCAATACCTAGTTCAATCTCGTTATCGGCAAGTCTCTTTACTCGTTCCGTAATACATCATCTCGCAACTAACTCATTAGTTGCAATGCTTGCAAGGCTTATGTGATGTGCATTACCGAGAGGGCCCAGAGATACCTCTCCGACAATCGGAGTGACAAATCCTAATCTCGAAATACGCCAACCCAACATGTACCTTTGGAGACACCTGTAGAGCTCCTTTATAATCACCCAGTTACGTTGTGACGTTTGGTAGCACACAAAGTGTTCCTCCGGCAAACGGGAGTTGCATAATCTCATAGTCATAGGAACATGTATAAGTCATGAAGAAAGCAATAGCAACATACTAAACGATCGAGTGCTAAGCTAACGGAATGGGTCATGTCAATCACATCATTCTCCTAATGATATGATCCCGTTAATCAAATGACAACTCATGTCTATGGCTAGGAAACTTAACCATCTTTGATCAACGAGCTAGTCAAGTAGAGGCATACTAGTGACACTCTGTTTGTCTATGTATTCACATATGTATCATGTTTCCGGTTAATACAATTCTAGCATGAATAATAAACATTTATCATGAAATAAGGAAATAAATAATAACTTTATTATTGCCTCTAGGGCATATTTCTTTCAGTCTCCCACTTGCACTAGAGTCAATAATCTAGTTCACATCGCCATGTGATTTAACAGCAATAGTTCACATCACCATGTGACTAACACCCATAGTTCACATCGATATGTGATCAACATCCAAAGGGTTTACTAGAGTCAGTAATCTAGTTCACATCGCTATGTGATTAACACCCAAAGAGTACTAAGGTGTGATCATGTTTTGTTTGTGAGATAATTTTAGTCAACGGGTCTGTCATATTCAGATCCGTAAGTATTTTGCAAATTTCTATGTCAACAATGCTCTGCACGGAGCTACTCTAGCTAATTGCTCCCACTTTCAATATGTATCCAGATTGAGACTTAGAGTCATCTATATCAGTGTCAAAATTTGCATCGATGTAACCCTTTACGACGAACCTTTTTTATCACGTCCATAATCGAGAAACATATCCTTATTCCACTAAGGATAATTTTGACCGCTGTCCAGGGATCTACTCCTAGATCACTATTGTACTCCCTTGCCAAAATCAGTGTAGGGTATACAATAGATCTGGTACACAGCATGGCATACTTTACAGAACCTATGGCCAAGGCATAGGGAATGACTTTCATTCTCTTTCTATCTTCTGCCGTGGTCGGGTTTTGAGTCTTACTCAATTTCACACCTTGTAACACAGGCTAGAACTCTTTCTTTGACTGTTCCATTTTGAACTACTTCAAAATCTTGTCAAGGTATGTACTCATTGAAAAAACTTATCAAGTGTCTTGATCTATCTCTATAGATCTTGATGCTCAATATGTAAGCAACTTAACCGATGTCTTTCTTTGAAAAACTCCTTTCAAACACTCCTTTATGCTTTGCAGAATAATTCTACATTATTTCCGATCAACAATATGTCATTCACATATACTTATCAGAGATGTTGTAGTGCTCCCACTCACTTTCTTGTAAATACAGGCTTCACCGCAAGTCTGTATAAAACTATATGCTTTGATCAACTCATCAAAGCGTATATTCCAACTCTGAGATGCTTGCACCAGTCCATAGATGGATTGCTGGAGCTTGCACATTTTGTTAACACCTTTAGGATTGACAAAACCTTCTAGTTGCATCATATACAACTCTTCTTTAAGAAATCCATTAAGGAATGCAGTTTTGTTTATCCATTTGCCAGATTTCATAAAATGCGGCAATTGCTAACATGATTCGGACAGACTTAAGCATAGATACGGGTGAGAAACTCTCATCGTAGTCAACACCTTGAACTTGTCGAAAACCTTTTGCGACAATTCTAACTTTGTAGATAGTAACACTACTATCAGCGTCCGTCTTCCTCTTGAAGATCCATTTATTTTCTATGGCTTGCCGATCATCGGGCAAATCCATCAAAGTCCATACTTTGTTCTCATACATGGATCACATCTCAGATTTCATGGCCTCAAACCATTTCGCGGAATCTGGGCTCATCATCGCTTCCTCATAGTTCGTAGGTTCGTCATGGTCAAGTAACATGACCTCCAGAACAGGATTACCGTACCACTCTGGTGCAGATCTCACTCTGGTTTACCTACGAGATTCGGTAGTAACTTGATCTGAAGTTACATGATCATCATCATTAGCTTCCTCACTAATTGGTGTAGTAGTCACAAGAACAGATTTTTGTGATGAACTACTTTCCAATAAGGGAGAAGGTACAATTACCTTATCAAGTTTTTCTACTTTCCTCCCACTCACTTCTTTCGAGAGAAACTTCTTCTCTAGAAAAACTCCGAATTTAGCAACAAAAGTCTTGCCTTCGGATTTGTGATAGAAGGTGTACCCAACAGTCTCCTTTGGGTATCCTATGAAGACATATTTCTCCGATTTGGGTTTGAGCTTATCAGGATGAAACTTTTTCATATAAGCATCACAACCCCAAACTTTAAGAAACGACAACTTTGGTTTCTTGCTAAACCATAGTTCATACAGTGTCGTCTCAACGGATTTAGATGGTGCCCTATTTAACGTGAATGCAGCTGTCTCTAATGCATAACCCCAAAACGATAGTGGTAGATTGGTAAGAAACATCATAGATTGCACTATATCCAATAAAGTACGGTTATGACGTTCGGACACACCATTATGTTGTGGTGTTCCAGGTGGCGTGAGTATGTGAAACTATTCCACATTGTTTTAATTGAAGACCAAACTCGTAACTCAAATAATCGTCTCCGTGATCAGATCGTAGAAACTTTATTTTTCTTGTCACGATGATTTTCCACTTCACTCTGAAATTCTTTGAACTTTTCAAACATTTTAGACTTATGTTTCATCAAGTAGATATACTCATATCTGCTTAAATCATCTGTGAAGGTTAGAAAATAATGATACTTGTCGCGAGCTTTAATATTCATCGGACCACATACATCAGTATGTATGATTTCCAACAAATCTGTTGCTTGCTCCATTGTTCCGGAGAACGGTGTCTTAGTCATCTTGCCCATGAGGCATGGTTCGCAAGCATCAAGTGATTCATAATCAAGTGATTCCAAAAAGCCCATCAGCATGGAGTTTCTTCATGTGCTTTACACCAATATGACCTAGACGGCAGTGCCACAAATAAGTTGCACTATCGTTATTAACTTTGCATCTTTTGGTTTCAATATTATGAATATGTGTATCACTACGATCGAGATCCAACGAACTATTTTCATTGGGTGTATGACCATCGAAGGTTCTATTCATGTAAGCGGAACAACAATTGTTCTCTAACTTAAATGAATAACCGTATTGCAATAAACATGATCAAATCATATTTATGCTCAATGCAAACACCAAATAACACTTATTTAGGTTCAACACTAATCCCGAAAGTATAGTAAGTGTGCGATGATGATCATATCAATCTTGGAACTACTTCCAACACACATCGTCACTTCACCCTTAACTAGTCTCTGTTTATTCTGCAACTCCCGTTTCAAGTTACTAATCATAGCAACTGAACTAGTATCAAATACTTAGGGGTTGCTATAAACACTAGTAAAGTACACATCAATAACATGTATATCAAATATACCTTTGTTTACTTTGCCATCCTTTCTTATCCGCCAAATACTTGGGGCAGTTTTGCTTCCAGTGACAAGTCCCTTTGCAGTAGAAGCATTTAGTCTCAGGCTTAGGTCCAGACTTGGGCTTTTCACTTGAGCAGCAACTTGCTTGCCATTCTTCTTGAAGTTCCCCTTCTTCCCTTTGCCCTTTTCTTGAAACTAGTGATCTTGTTAACCATCGACATTGATGTTTTTCTTGATTTCTACCTTCGTCGATTTCAGCATCACGAAGAGCTTGGGAATTACTTTCGTTATCCCTTGTATATTATAGTTCATCACGACGTTCTACTAACTTAGTGATGGTGACTAGAGAATTCTGTCAATCACTATTTTATCTGGAAGATTAACTCCCACTTGATTCAAGCGATTGTAGTACCCAGACAATCTGAGCACATGCTCACTAGTTGAGCGATTCTCCTCCATCTTTTAGCTATAGAACTTGTTGGAGACTTCATATCTCTCAACTCGGGTATTTGCTTGAAATATTAACTTCAACTCCTGGAACATCTCATATGGTCCATGACGTTCAAAACGTCTTTGAAGTCCCGATTCTAAGCCGTTAAGTATGGTGCACTAAACTATCAAGTAGTCATCATATTGAGCTAGCCAAACGTTCATAACGTCTGCATCTGCTCCTGCAATAGGTCTGTCACCTAGCAGTGCATCAAGGACATAATTCTTCTGTACAGCAATGAGGATAAACCTCAGATCACGGATCCAATCCGCATTATTGCTACTAACATCGTTCAACACAATTTTCTCTAGGAACATATCAAATAAAACATAGGGAAGCAACAACGCGAGCTATTGATCTACGACATAGATATGCTAATACTACCAGGACTAAGTTCATGATAAATTTAAGTTCAATTAATCATATTACTTAAGAACTCCCACTTAGATAGACATCCCTCTAATCTTCTAAGTGATCACGTGATCCAAATCAACTAAACCATAACCGATCATCACGTGAAATGGATTAGTCTTCAATGGTGAACATCATTATGTTGATCATATCTACTATATGATTCACGCTCGACCTTTCGGTCTCCGTGTTCCGAGGCCATATCTGCATATGCTAGGCACATCAAGTATAACCCGAGTATTCTGCGTGTGCAAAACTGGCTTGCACCCGTTGTAGATGGACGTAGAGCTTATCACACCCGATCATCACGTGGTGTCTGGGCACGACGAACTTTGGCAACGGTGCATACTCAGGGAGAACACTTCTTGATAATTTAGTGAGAGATCATCTTATAATGCTACCGTCAATCAAAGCAAGATAAGATGCATAAAAAGATAAACATCACATGCAATCAATATAAGTGATATGATATGGCCATCATCATCTTGTGCTTGTGATCTCCATCTCCGAAGCACCGTCATGATCACCATCGTCACCGGCGCGACACCTTGATCTCCATCGTAGCATCGTTGTCGTCTCGCCAATCTTATGCTTCTACGACTATCGCTACCGCTTAGTGATAAAGTAAAGCATTACAGGGCGATTGCATTGCATACAATAAAGCGACAACCATATGGCTCCTGCCAGTTGCCGATAACTCAGTTACAAAACATGATCATCTCATACAATAAAATTTAGCATCATGCCCTGACCATATCACATCACAACATGCCCTGCAAAAACAAGTTCGACGTCCTCTACTTTGTTTGTTGCAAGTTTTACGTGGCTGCTACGGGCTTAAGCAAGAACCAATCTCACCTACGCATCAAAACCACAATGATAGTTTGTCAAGTTGATGTCGTTTTAACCTTCGCAAGGACCGGGCGTAGCCACACTCGGTTCAACTAAAGTTGGAGAAACTGACACCTGCCAGCCACCTGTGTGCAAAGCACGGCGGTAGAACCAGTCTCGCGTAAGCGTACGCGTAATGTCGGTCCGGGCCGCTTCATCCAACAATACCGCCGAACCAAAGTATGACATGCTGGTAGGCAGTATGACTTATATCGCCCACAACTCACTTGTGTTCTACTCATGCATATAACATCAAACCATAAAACCTAGGCTCTGATACCACTGTTGGGGAACGTAGTAATTTCAAAAACTTCCTACGCACACACAAGATCATGGTGATGCATAGCAACGAGAGGGGAGAGTGTTGTCTACGTACCCTCGTAGACCGAAGCGGAAGCGTTGACGCAACATAGAGGAAGTAGTCGTACGTCTTCCCGATCCAACCGATCCAAGCACCGTTACTCCGGCACCTCCGAGTTCTTAGCACACGTCCAACTCGATGACGCTCCCTGGGCTCCGATCCAGCAAAGCTTCGGGGAGGAGTTCCGTCAGCACGACGGCGTGGTGACGATCTTGATGTTCAACCGTCGCAGGGCTTCGCCTAAGCACCGCTACAATATGATCGAGGTGGAATATGGTGGAAGGGGGGCACCGCACACGGCTAAGGAACGATCACGAAGATCAACTTGTGTGTCATGGGGTGCCCCCTGCCCCGTATATAAAGGAGCAAGGGGGAGGGGCGGCCGGCCTAGGAGGGGCGCGCCAATGAGTAGGATTCCTACTCCTAGTTGGAGTAGGTTTCCTCCTTTCCTAGTCCAACTAGGAGAAGGGGGGAAAGGGGGGAAGAGGGGAAGGAAGGGAGAGAGGGGTCGCGCCCCAAACCCTTTGTCCAATTCGGACTGGGCTTGGGAGGGGCGCGCGCCACCTCCTGGTCCTTCCCACTAAGGCCCATCAAGGCCCATTGCTTCTTCCTCGTATTCCCGTAACTCCCCGGTACCTTCGAAAATACCCGAATCACTCGGAACCTTTCTGATGTCCGAATATAGTCGTCCAATATATCGATCTTTATGTCTCGACCATTTCAAGACTCCTCGTCATGTCCCCGATCTCATCCGGGACTCCAAACTCCTTCGGTACATCAAAACTCATAAACTCATAATATAACTATCATCGAAACCTTAAGCGTGCGGACCCTACGGTTCGAGAACAATGTAGACATGACTGAGACATGTCTCCGGTCAATAACCAATAGCGGGACCTGGATGCCCATATTGGTTCCTACATATTCTACGAAGATCTTTATCGGTCAGACCGCATAACAACATACGTTGTTCCCTTTGTCATCGGTATGTTACTTGCCCGAGATTCGACCGTCGGTATCCAATACCTAGTTCAATCTCGTTATCGGCAAGTCTCTTTACTCGTTCCGTAATACATCATCTCGCAACTAACTCATTAGTTGCAATGCTTGCAAGGCTTATGTGATGTGCATTACCGAGAGGGCCCAGAGATACCTCTCCGACAATCGGAGTGACAAATCCTAATCTCGAAATACGCCAACCCAACATGTACCTTTGGAGACACCTGTAGAGCTCCTTTATAATCACCCAGTTACGTTGTGACGTTTGGTAGCACACAAAGTGTTCCTCCGGCAAACGGGAGTTGCATAATCTCATAGTCATAGGAACATGTATAAGTCATGAAGAAAGCAATAGCAACATACTAAACGATCGAGTGCTAAGCTAACGGAATGGGTCATGTCAATCACATCATTCTTCTAATGATATGATCCCGTTAATCAAATGACAACTCATGTCTATGGCTAGGAAACTTAACCATCTTTGATCAACGAGCTAGTCAAGTAGAGACATACTAGTGACACTCTGTTTGTCTATGTATTCACACATGTATCACGTTTCCGGTTAATACAATTCTAGCATGAATAATAAACATTTATCATGAAATAAGGAAATAAATAATAACTTTATTATTGCCTCTAGGGCATATTTCCTTCAGCAGGGTCTCCAGCCGGAGCTTCAGGGCGGCCCTGGACGGCATGGTTCGTCTAGCGGAGATGATGCCGGGGCGGCGGCCCCGGATTTCTTCAGCGACCTTGACTACCACCAGTGGCGAAGCAAGCAGAAGATCTCAGGGGGAACACGAAATACACATCTTTCGAGGGGCCAAATGACTAAACTCTCCTTAAACTAGCCCTCTTAAAATGATTTCCTTCAGTGATTAGGCTACGGTTGGGGGGCAGTGGCCACCCCAGAACTGCATGTAGCTCCGCCGTTGACTACCGTTGTCGGCGCAAGGGCGGCACGGTGACTGGATTGCTCGGTGCGGCTCAACTACTTATATCCGCATGGTGCGGGTGCTGGCGCAGGTGCCCGCTGAGACCTCTGGCCTGCTATAGGGAACCGGTGGGTGGCGTGGCCCTTGGGTTCTTTTAGCTCTAAGATGGTGTTCTGCCGGTTGCCGGCCTTCGTGGATCTGACCGTTGACGAGTTCCAGAATGCACTGTCGGAGATCTTCATTTGGTGCTTGACACCTGTAGATTGCTGTATCGCATGGGATTCGGTCGTGTGCGCCCCTATTTCAGCCCGAGTGGCTTTAGGAGGGCGTGACGCGAAGGTTCGGTATCTGTTGACATTATGGGAGATGTCGGTATTTCGATTTCCTTGGTGAAGACGGTGGCGGAAAACGTCATGGTGGTTGAGGTCTAAAGCCTTGTAATGGCGGATCGAGTCTTCATGACGATGAGGACTCTGCTTGGTGATTCGTGACTCGTAGCAGCGGCATCGACAAGTGGGGGCGGCAACATAGGCGAAGTACAGAGTCTTAGCTTTCAGGATGAAAACCCAAGGCCTGGCCTTAATGGGTTGTGTCTGGCAGTAACCTCGTTGAAGGCATTGTTTTGAGATCGTGAATCTTCTCCAGAGTGAAAACCTAAGATCTAGGATCAAGCGACGACGATGCATGTGCACCGTTTCCTTTTTAAAGGCGTCGCTTTTGGAGAATCTGGACTTCAGGTGTTGTCTAGACGGTGGTTCGTCCTACATCTACAAGGAATTGATCACTGTAGCGGGTTTTTTTACTTCTTATTCTTTTTGTCTTTTGACCGTGTGCATGTCTTTACGATATTGCTTTGCTGCAGAGGCTGGATATAATTATTATATTTGCGATATTAATATATTTTCCTTGCCGAGAAAAACACACACTAATTGCACTGTGCTGGGCTCTCCTTTTATTTTTAGAGATAAGAGAGAAGGCGCTGGGCTCTCTCCTGGGCCTTGCTTCACGGCCCAAGCGGCATCGCCACCTCGAGGATAATAATGACTTCATTTGTGCTAATGATGGCTATGTATGTCTAATCTATGGTACTCCGCGCCGGCTAGGGGAACGGCGAACCTTATTTGGCACCTTCAGCGCCTATTATATAGTGTTTTTCGTTAACGGGCGCACACTACCACTTCGTGATGGGCCTGCCCGTTTATCCTTTCGTTTTTCTGTTATAAACTGTAAAAAGCAAGCTTGCGCTTACTCGACACACGGCTTTCATGTTTACAGTTTGATACCGTAGCCACCTAGACATCTAACCTGATGTGATTTGTCACATTCTCTTTCCACTTTCCTTCCTTCTTTTTCTTTTAGTTTTTCTTTCTCCTTTACCTTTTTCCTTGTTCCTTCTTTTAAAATACGCAAAGTTTTCAACCAAAATTGATGAATTTTTTTTAAATTTATGAACTTTTTTTTCAAAATTCAGTGAACGCTTTTCAAATTGTGTGAACAAAAAATCAAATTTGATGAATTTTTTTGAATTCATGGACTTTTCTTTATCAAAATCAATAAACTTTTTTCAAATCCATGAACTATTTTTCAAAATACGGTAAACTTTCTTTGAAAATGCGTGAACTTTTTTTATCATAATTGATGAAAGTTTTTCAAATTCCTAAAGTTTTTTTTTGAAATCTAGTGAACGTTTTTTCAATTTGCAAAAAAATAAATTTGATGACTTTCTTTTGAATTTTTTTACTTTTTAATCAAAATCCAATGAATTTCTTTTAAGTTCATGAACATTTTCAAAATTTATAACTTTTTCCAATTTTGTGAACATTTTTTTATTAGACAGTGATTCTTTGTTTCAAAATCGATGAAATTTTCTAAATTTTGTGAATTATTTTTCAAAAATACGTTTCCTTTTTTCAAATAATTTATAATTGGACTGGCAACATGGTCAAATAGCGCTCTTTCTGGATACAAAACATGAATGTCATCGTGGTGCAGTAGTTATTGCGCTAATTGGGTCGATGATGGCATGCGAGTTCGATCCCGACATCACGCAAAACAAATTTAAGTAGCGCCCAAGCTCCATAGGGTAACTGGCGCCCACACGCCACAAACTAGGCCGGCCCAGGTCGTCTCGTTCACTCGATCACCATTGATTGATGGACGAAAATTGACTTTTGAAAAAGTAATAAAAAACTGGAAATAACTCATGAATTAAAAGAATCATGAATTTTGAAAGAAAGTTCACAATGTTAAAAAAAGTTCATGAATTTGTAAAATAATCATCCAATTAAAAAAAAGGTCATCAACTTGAAAAAAAATCATAAATTTGGAAAAGAAGAGCTTAGTGATATTGAAAAAAATTCAAACAATTGGAAAATTTTCATCGAATTTGAAAAAAAGGTTCATTGATTTTGAAAAAAGTTCACGAACTTTGGAAAAGGGTTCATCGATTTAAAAAAAACTCAATTTCAAAAACCAAATCTAAAAAAGGTTCACGAATTTGTAAAAAAAAGTTGATCGATTTTGAAAAAAACATCAATTTAAAAAAAAAAGTACACAAATTTGGCAAAAAATCATTGATTTTGAGTCTGGCCCATCGGATGTAGCTGCTGGGATTGCAGAAAAGTGGTAGGGACAACACATGATTGACTCTTATTTGGAGGTGCTTGTTGAGTACCCGGTCTCAAGCTCTAGAGTGAAAACCCTAGGTCTTACCCGAGTGGGTTATAGCTGGCAATGGTGATGTTTGTGCGCCGTTACCTTGCTAAAGACATTTCTTGGATATGCTCGAGCTTATTCTTTAGGGTGAAAAACTAGAATCTGACCTCTAGTGGTTGAATTCGGTGACAACGACGCTTGAGTGTCGTTCTGTTCCTGATGGCACTACTATCGAAGAACATTGTTGTGCTTGTCGTGTCAAGAGATAGTTGACGTTGATATGGTTGTTGTAGTTTGTCGATCGTTGTTTTGATAGTGTTGGATATATTTTTTCCTTGCTAAGGCATAACTTTGGTTTTGTATGACTTTGCTCTTTGTTGGCGTGCTTTTTATGTGTGTGTGTTGATGTTGCCTTTGTGCATCAGTTATGCAGACGTCAGGTGTGTGTTCATTGTGTTTGTTTCCATTTGATGCTTCATTTTAAGTCACTAAATCCACCCTTTACTAAAAAAAAGACGCTACACCATTTTTTCCTTGTGCGCCTACACAAACTTGAACATGGCTTTTATCTTTACACTTGATAACTATAAGCATATACTCCCTTCGGTTTCAAATATTTGTCTTTCTAGAGATTTCAATAAATAGATACATACAAAGTAAAATGAGTGAATCTATACTCTAAAATACGTCTACATACATCCGTATGTTGTAGTCCATTTGAAACGTCCAGAAAGACAAATACTTAGAGAGCGGAGGGAGTAGTTAGCAAGTTTGAAACCCATAAAACAGCCGCGTGCATCATCCAAAGAGTTTGCGCCGAGAAGTAGATTAGATCAAACAATATACTCGACGCATATGCTCGTATGAATAGAAAACAGTGCTTACAAACCCCAGTTCCCAGACATCGTATTTGAGTATCACACAGCAACTCAAAACTCCGGTACGTACATGCATACACAACAGGAACATCACAGTTGTACGGCTTTTATTACTCTGCTCACGTGCACACATAACACACGCTATATTTCTCTCTAGCTAGTGCCAATTGGCCAGACGACCCACACGAACTCGAGAGTCAAGACACGGCATCATGTAGTAGTAATTTCAGTCACTGGTAGGAAGGAAAGTAAACTAAAGTTAATAAGCACCGGCCGGCCGACCGGGCGATTGACGGAGAGACGGATCATGCGGCGGTGACGGCCATCTTCATGCCGGCCTGGCAGTGGCCGGGGACGCTGCAGATGAAGTAGTTGGTGCCGCGGGAGAGCGTGACGCGGTCGCTGCCGGAGTTGTACGTCCTGCCGCCCCTCGCCGCGCTGCACGACCTGTACCCCGCCGCGCTCACCGCCACCACGTTGTGCGCCCCACGCCCGTATTTGAACACTGCACCCACGTACATTTATTTCAGCCCAC
Organism: Aegilops umbellulata; assembly: GCA_032464435.1. Lineage (NCBI taxonomy): Eukaryota > Viridiplantae > Streptophyta > Magnoliopsida > Poales > Poaceae > Aegilops > Aegilops umbellulata. The sequence goes on along the minus strand of CP136059.1, from coordinate 266,890,387 downwards.
AAGTTAGTACTGTACGTAGTACGAGAAAATAAACAGTGTTGCTATAGTGGCTCGTCGCAGAGAAAAGTCACTCTTTTTCACCGCAGTGGAGCACTGAGGCGCGCATGCGTCTCTTGGCGGCGACAGCGACCCAGCACGCATGCACGACCCACAGTGCACGACGTACTCTAGCCACAGACATGTTAATTACGTCTGCTCTACTGAGGGCAACGGGACCCTAGCTAGCTATGCTTGCCGTGATGGAGCTTGTAGCGTGGTAGTACGAGAGTGGAGCAAAACGTGGAAACTGGAAGACAGTAATGAAGGTGGCACGCATGGGTGGGAGAGCGAGCACTCACGGAGCACGTCGCCGGCGCGGAAGCGCTTGCCCCTGGGCCAGCCGCCGGAGCTGAGGGCCCAGCCGTTGCGGTCGCCGACGGTGTACACCTTGGACTCGGCGAAGTCGCCGTGGAGGAGCACGCAGAGGAGGACCAGCGCGAGCACGGCGGTCGCACTGCCGCTTCCCTGAGCCATGGCTAGCTACTGAGCTCGGGAAGGGGGTGTGCAGGAGCAGAGGAAGTGAAGACTACGAGTGCGTGAGTGCGAGTGGAGGCTTGGGTGGGTGAGTGGTGGTGCTTGGGGCGTCCTTTTATAGGCGTCCGTGGCCACCGTGTGCCAGCGCATGGCGAAAACTGAGAGGCCAAGAGTGTGGCTGCTACCACACGGGTCGCCATACCGGCGCGGCGCGTGTGAACGTCGAGCCATTGTGGAAGCCGTGCAGTGCCGTGCCGGTGCGAGTCCAAGGGGAGAGCCCACACCGGGCTTCATAGCTGGGAAAGTTGGTGGTCGTAGAGGAATTTACTTCGGTTGAAACCGGCCAACCACCCCAACATGGAGGTGGCCATACCTCTGGACCGGCTTAGTTTACTAGCAGTGGCAATGGATTGTGAAGTTGGCAATGGATTGTGAAGTTAGTCAAGGGAGCGTGGAAAGCGGTGAGCGAACGGTGCTGCTGAACGCTGATCGATGGGAATGGAAAGGAGAAACCGAGAAAGGGAGACCCGGTCGACGGGGAGCTAGCTAGAGGACGCCGAGCAGTTTCGCTGTCTGTCGGAGGCCGTCCGGTACGTTTCCATTTCGACCATGCGTGCATGCTTCGACCTTCCAGTTAGGTCAAGTGGATTCGGTGAGTTGAACCGGGGGGAGAGGAGAGAGTCTTCCTTAAATCAAGGGTTGAGCGTACACGACACACTTACTACATGCATGCAGTTGTGATAGACCTCCATAAAGAAATATAAGAGCGTTTAGATCACTACTTTGAGAGTATCATCTGGATTTATGTTCAAGCTCCCCTGGAAAACGATTTATGTTCAAGCTTATCGCAGTACTACTACCGTAAAGAAAACAACCCACTTAATAGTATCGGATTCGTCGAAAATGCCTGCACAGTTAATTAAGTGAATGTTTTTTCTTGGACTGCAGCATGCATGCATGCAGCTAGGCATGTGAAGGAGTACGTACTGGTGCGCCATAAACACAGCAAGAGCTCAGTGCGGAATTGAAAGCTCCGCATCAGTCATCACGTTCGCCAACTACTTACACTTGCTTTGAACATACTCCTCCTTCCAGAAAACCTAATTCTGTCCTTCTCCTACTCCTTATCATAATCTTGTATGCTAATGCGAAGGCGCCGAAGAGATCACGCATGCAACCCCGGCCCTGGGTCAACCCGTACGTGTCCCCGAAGTCTCTCTAGCTAGGAGTATCATCAATTTTCAAATCACAATGGAGGCAAGCGGTTTGGGCGCACTCCCATAGCGTACGCCAGCGGCGTATCTATGGTTGAATGTTCGGCTCCGGAAAACGAGAGAGCGAAAAGAGGGCTAGAAAGCGAGTCATGTGATCATGTCTGAATTTTGGGGCTCTGTCTGAGGCAGCTATGCGTAAGAACCGAAACATGTTCAGCAATTTCGTAAAAGCGCACTCTGGTAAGGTAGTAAGAGCAATGGGGCCCGGAGTCGCCGGCGCCGACCTGATGTCTGACAAAACAATGGAGACGACAAGAAGATTGCGTCTGTGTTTTACACCGTTCAGGTCCACACTGCACAGGTTGAATTCAAATTCGTGTCTATGACTCAGTGATAGGACAGAAGAGAGGAGGAAAAAAAAAGACCCAATAAACATTTCGCGAACTCTCATATTGAGACCAAATTAAACCTGTTAAGGAGCGCTAGAATGGTGGCCAACCAGCTACGCCACGTGGCGCATGCTGGTTGGTCACGGTGAGAAAGTTTTTGACATTTTTAGGCTTTACTAATTGGATGTGAGACTTTTTTCTTTTTCTTTTCGAGAAAAGTTTTTCTGGGCTTTTTATTTTTATTTTTTAGATGGATGTCATATCCATGTAACACGAGAATGTTTTTTGTAATTTCAAAATGAAGGTGAGGTGCGCACAAGTTAGTCTGTCATGTAGAATGCGGCGCACCCTAGACAACCTTTTCTTTTCTTTTTATTCGTTTCACTCTCCCTTCATCTCCATCCATGCATGCAAGTGACTGGACATTCAAGGAAGAAAATGAGGAGTATGACTACATAGATGGGCATATAGGGGCCCAAAAAAACACGCCGGAGCACTGATCGAGCGCATCCGTGGACGTTTGAGGGACAAAATTTGTTCAGTGTGGTTGTAGATACTCTAAATGCATGTTTGCTTGACGGAAATTCGCAGGGGCACTCACTTGTGAAACCCTGCCGTCCGCTCGATTTGCTTCGTGATTCACGAAGTTACTGAATCCCTGCACGAGGGCACATTAAAAAAAATCCCTCAAAAAACTTTAAGTTTTAACGATGAAACTTATGATTGTTGCATCTAAAAATGCAAAGTTTCAACAAATTTCAGAGATATAATTTTAAGCAATTTTTTTAGTCGGTCGTAGCTACAAAATAATTGATTTTTATTGGTCGCTCGTTCTAATTTTCGACATTCGAAACTTAACTTTTTCTTTAAAAATCATCAAAATATATTCAAAATGGATCTTATTTGAAAGTGCTGGTCACAAGGAAGACGAATATGAAAATATAACTTAATTTGGATCTTTTGTTTAAAAGATATTAGAACTTTGAAAATCGGTAGCCAAGATAAAAGTTGACACCAGGGACCTGAATGCCACTTGTGTGCTGTAAATCCTCGTCTGCCTGCCCGAGTGTTGTCTTTGGCTGCCTTTCTTACAGAAAGATGCGCAAGTTTTGCATATTGTAGACAAAAAGATGTTCCTTTTTGAAACCCAAGCCTTCAGGCTAAGTCCATTGTAGCAAAAAAAATCATTTTTAAAAGACATGAGGGTTGTGCGGGTAATTAACGTAAAACCAGATGAAAACCATCAGAACCTGCTCATGGGCACACACACACACAAGATACATCACAATAACCCCTACGAAGATAACCTCGTCGAGGTTGCACATTGACGTCATCGTTATCACTTCTCCTTGAGCAAGCGACTTCGACTTCACCGCACGCGATCGCCTACTAAGCTCACAAAAGAAAGATGGTGGGAAGCCACATGAAGAGCTGTCGCAAGCAATCAATAACCAGTGCCGGTGACAAGGCATCTCCAATTCTGACAATGGGCTACGAAGAAGAACTATGGCGAGTTGGTGCCGCGAATGACGGCGAAGAAACCACCTGCCACATGCCATCATTACACCTGGACCCCGTGGTCGCTGCTTCGACATGTTCGGGGGGGGGGGGGGTGTTGCTCGATCGGCCACATGGTTTTCGGGAGCGTGGTACCAACCCCATGATGGGGTTACGGACCCGATGATTGTTGAACCATTGGTTCTCCGCGACGGCGTCGTTTTGCAAAGATCGTAGGCTTCATTAATGTCGTCATGGAGATGGACGGCTTGGAGGTTGTTGACCTCTCGGATACACGCCATAATTCACGTTCGGTTGCGGCTCCTCTTATGTTGGAAATAGGGGACTTAAGGCATCGCCAACGCGGACCATTAGATAGCCCGCAACTGTTCAGACCGAGTTGTCCGGACGCATTCTATTATCCGACACGAAGCCGTGTTTGGACATCCACATGACGAACAAAAAGCCACCAGGTGCCCGTCTCTACTCTTTTCACGCAAGACCACTCCCATTCTAATAGTTGATCCGCGGGAGGGGTGCTGATCACACAAAAGTACTATCACAATCACTAAGAACAAATCTCTCAATCAGAGGGAACAACTATTGGATTCAGAAGGAACAATTGACAGAGAGAAGGGATTCAAAAGAGTGAGGAACAACTCTCTCAATCGTGTGGAACAATTCTCTCAATCACCGGGAATAAATCTTATAATCATAAGCGACAACTCTCAATCACAAGTTGCTGTTGTGGGTTTTGGCGGAAGCAAGGTAGCAAGTTGTGTGTTTCGGCAGTGGGCGTGTCTCCCCTTCGTGCAGGTGTAACCCCGACCTATCCACAACTTCATCTTCTCCGATTCTTGATCCGATGGCTTGGGCGGACTCTGGCCAAGGCGAAATCCCTGCATACTATATATGCTGGCAGCAGCGACACCCGCGGGTGCCGTCTCCTTCTTGGAGGCGTTGTCACGGCCATTTCTGAGCCCCTCTTCAAGCATCAGAGGAAACCCTAGCTCCGATTATCCGGATCAGACAACATGGCGTCTCAGCGTCATTCTCCTTCATGAAGGCGTCGTCTTGTTTGCTTGCGGCATCCTCGGGGCTGGATCTAGAGATTATGGCCGTCTTGTTGTTGGTTTGGGCTACTTTTCAGGATGGCGAGTTTAGCCGTGTTCTTCTCTGTTTGAGCCGAGCATCCATTGCTTCTCTGCTTCGGGCACCATGTTCATGCCTATTACGTTTGTGTCATGTGATCTACCACATCTTGTACCCGTTCTAAACTTCTTCTATCATTCGCGAAAAAAGAAGATAGTAAGTTGTGTGTTTTGGTGAGAGCAAGGTGGCAAGGTGTGTGCTTTGGTGAAAGCAAGGCGGCAAGTTGCGTGTTTTGACGGAAGGCGCATGGACAAATAGAGGCGGACACAATTTTTTTTAAGTTGATTGAGGCAGACATTTAAGGTAGAGGGTTGGATGACCGGCTCTCATATCATGTCCGCACACGCGTTCAGACGCAGTCCACCCATGGATAGTGTGCCCGTTTTAGAGGACACGTTTTTTAAAGTTGATTATCTTTAGATTTTAGTTCCTTTTCTCTTTATATATATCCCAATCCTCCAATCTTTCGGCTCGCCAGTGTGCAAAATGAGCTTGTTCGTTAGAGGTGACCGAGAGTTGACATGATTATGTACCTCCTTTCCTACGCACAGCAGTCTGATGGCTGACTTATGCTGGGTCTGCTTTTGTTGAGTAATAAAGAGCCCCAACTTTGCAAATATAAAATAAAATTGTACTAATGTGCATTGCCTCGAGCCCATCTCACACATCATTCACAAAGATGACCCCGCAAAAAAAATCATTCACAAAGATAAGCTACTACGGTTGGATTAGCTCTGCTAAAAGAATACGCTACTATGTCTGCGAGATCGATGCCACGTAGTACATGCCTCAACTACCACCGAACACACATCTGAAGAATCAGTGAGACGCTTCCAGCTCCCTGGCGCGCGTGCCTGGGCCTGATGTGCCGGGCACTAGCGACCCAGCGCTCCTCGTAGTTCCACCTGGTTAAACATCCGCGAACGACCAACCACGACCCACGCACGCACGCACGCCATCCCCATAGCACACGTCGATCAGCCGATCTCGACCGCGCACTACCGAGGCCGCCGGGAGGGTGGAGGTAGTAGGGGGCATGTCAAGTCGAGCCGGATGGCCGCGCGGGTCGCCGGCTCCTCGTCGGCTTTTGTCCATGGAACGTTGGGAAGAGGACGCGACGCAATCATGCCACCGTGCAGGCGAGCGAGCCATCGGTAGTGGAGGAGGTTCGCTCGGTGTGAGTGTGTGATGTGAGTGACGGAGCGTGCTTGCGAGCGCCCCGCCCACCGTACGTGCGCGTGATGCTTCACCAGTTTGCTTGCCCGTGGCGCGCGATGCATAGCGATTGAAGACTTGTGTTGGCTACTCCTCCTAGTACGATCGATCGCGTGGAGTTGTTGCGAGCAGGGCCGTGCGTCATGAATCAAGATCACGTGTCAAAACCTGTGATTGGATCATTGGAAGAAGAGTGATATTCCAACCCACGGGGTAAAAATTCTGAACTTTAGATACTGATGCTCGTATTTTCTGAATCTATTTTAAGCCTTCTGGCGATGTGTGACGTCTATGTCAACTTTGTCAATCTTAAGACGATGTGCCGGCTCAGTCTATTCATATGGATAGGATATGCGTGCGTGCATTTATAGGGTGAGTGTATGCGCGTATGTATGAGTGTCTGCGTCTGTATTTGTTATATAAAAATTCAATCATGCGAGGAAACTCGAGCGCTAGCAAATGTCACTGGTTCGATTGAGACACGACAAAACTAAGGGCATGAACGCTGACCCAAAAACCACCCGCATCCATCCATCGAACTGTCCGGACGTGTTTCGTCATCCAACGCAGTGTCCCATCCGTTCGCGGATCGGTCCGGGCCTCCGTTTTTCAGGAAAGTGGAGGCAAACTCAGGGGCTTTGCGGAGTCCGGATACCATCCACGTAGGACTCCGACACCCGTGGCCCATCCAAAAAAACCTCTGGCCCCTTTTCTCCCACTTTCGCTGCTTCCCCCTTTCTCCCACTCTCCCCTGCTTCCCCCTTTCTTCATCCAGACCCTCATCATCTGCCGCCAACGCTGCCCAGGAATTCTCAGATGTCCGCAGACCCCACCAACCCACCTGCCCGCCTTGGACTACGTCGCTGTCCACTCAGGATTTTTTTAACGTCTTAAGTCTTAACACTTACAAAATTAGATGAGCATTTCGTAAAATGTATGAACACTTTAAAATTATATGATTGTTTTTATATAAGATACATGAGCACTTTTAAAAATTGCACAAACATTTTTATAAAATACATACAAAAAATTCTAGTTGAGCCAGCCTTTTAAAAAATACTTACAATTTTTCAATTCAAGAATAATACATGATCGATCTTTAAAAAGATTAGATGAACAACTTATGTAAGTACATAAAGATTTCCATTTTTACTTGAGTGGATATTTTATAACTAGATGATGCCACGCATAAATAAGGTGGTACATTAATAACGAAAACTAATGCAAAAGCAAATGTAATAGTATTCTCGTTGTACATTTTAATCAAAATATATGAATCATGTGATAAATAATATACAAAAGGAGATTTTTGTTGGGGTTGAAGTTAACGGAATACCATTTATTTAACAAAAATATGCACGATATATATATATATTTGCTCCAAGCGTCCAACACGTATATGACCCGTGACCACACAAAATTTTTGTTGGCATGCTTACATGGATAAATTATTGCAAAAGATGTAACTTATGATTACATGGGCGACTTGCCAATGTGGCAGGGCTAAATGGAAGGGAAAAAATAGTGAGGCCATAATTATCGCGATCCATTAAATATGTTGGGGGTGTACCCTGACCAAAATAAAATTGGAAAACCATGCATACAAGCTTGGTGTGTCGGCAAAAGCTAAATATCACATATTGCGAGGTTGATGTAGCGCGTGAGGGCTATATCGGTATAGCTCTCATATCGCCCGAAGGTTTTCTTTACCTGTTGTTTTTGGCCGTCCCACTTGGGAACTATTTTTTCGTTCGTTTGCTCGTATTATCTCGATCGATCGTGTGTTGTTCATTGTTTGGTCAGTGTTCTTGTGCTTCTTTTTGCTGTCTTCTTTTGGTTTTCTTCGGTTTTTTCTGTTTTCTTTGCCGCTTTCACCGGTATTCTCCGTTTCTTTCTCGGTTTTCATTGAGGTTTTCTCTATTCTTTCTTCTATTCTACGATTTCTTTGGTCCTTTGTTTCTTTCTCGGTTTTCACTTTTTTTTCATTCTTTTTTTTATCTTTGGTTTTTTATTTAATTTGTTGGTTTTCTTTGTTTTTCTTTATATTGCTCTTGTTTCTAATCTTTTTGATTGGTTTCCTTTTCTAATTTTATTGTTTCTTTTCCAATTGTCATTGCTTTTCTTTGTTTCTCATTGCTTCTTTGTCGCTTTTCATTGGTTACTATTTTTTACACACATGTCTACTTCTTTCATTACACAATGTACATTTTAAGCATGCACTTCAAATATTTTGTTCATACATGCTAATTTTTAAACAATACTTGAAGTACTTTTTTCATCTTAAATACATGTTTTGTACACCTTTTTTAATAGATGTTCAACATTTTTAAAAATACACGGTGAGCATTGTTTATGCCAATAAAAATTTGTTCATACACAATGTACATTTTTTGTATACATCGGAAACATTTATATACACATATTTAACATTTTGTAAATATATGTTTATATTTATAATTTTTAATGTATGTTACTCATTTTTGTATACAGCACGAACATTTTCTATATAGGTTTATATATTTTTTAAAATTCATGGTTAACACTTTTCAAAAACATATTCTGAGATATTTTTTTGTACACATTTTAAATTTTTTCGTATACAGTGGGAATATTTTTTATACTTATTTAAAAAATTCAAATACATGTTTAACATTTTTTAAGTTATATTTTTTATGTTCACCTTTTCAAACAGATTTCACATTTTCTGTATATTCAAGATTTGTTTTGTGTTATACATTTTTAAAATTTTCCAAATACATAATTAACATTTATTCAGATATATATTTTGATGTCTACTTTTTTAGACAGATTGCACATTTTTCATATGCATAAGAAACATTTTCTTATATATGTTTAACGTTTAGCATCTAAATGATTAACATTTTTGTAATAAAATTACAATTTCTAAATATATTCATTTTAATAATCAACGAAAATAAGAAAATATAAATTAGCGTGAGGTCGAGCTCGCGCGCGGGCGAGGGTGTTGCTTCTGCCTAGGGTCGAGCTCGCGAAGTGAAGTGAAGCTGCCATAAGTAGGCCGTGGGCCTCAGACACAGGTCTTCCCGGGCCGAGGGCCTACTACCCAATCTGTTTTCCGTAAACAAGCAGGTTTTTCTTTGAGAGCTTGTCTCCTTTTTATTATGGACACGGCTAGCCAGCAACCGTTGGCTGGCTAGTCTCCTGGAGCACACACTCCAAAAAAGTAAATTCATGTCCACCAGTGGTTCCATCTCCTGTAACTCCTTCCTGCAATAGCACGTGGCAAACAAGTTAGAAATGCATCACGTGCATTTAATTTCATTCCAAGCAAATTCAAAAAGCTGCAACCTTTAAACCGAGCGTCAAAACTAATTTCTGTTTTCACCATTAGGTTTCTTGCAGCAAGATCTTCAAAACAAGATCTCATATGGGTATGTTTCGATGAACTTTTTTTTCAAGCAACTTTACTGCCATCTGGGGCAACTTTGGTGCTACAGAAAGCAACTTTGCAGTAGATTGCCTATCGCCATTACATATTTACCCCATGCCTTCTAAGTTGGCTTCCAGTTGTATAGGAAGCAATTCAGATGGTATATGGGCAACTTTTAATGGTGATTTAGGCACGTAATGTTTATATGCAGACAACATATCCTATTGTAAATAGAAACTTTGGTTCTAATTATAAATGAATTTGTTTCTAAAATGTATCTTTGGGCCACTCATGCCAGCCTCTCTAGCAACTAACTAGCTGGCTTGGTCAAGTTTTGGGCGAAATAAACCCAGTACTCTCGGGAGAGGATCTTTTGGCAACCCGCGCCGGTATCTATAGCAACTAACCATCATGCATTGGGCAAGTTTTGGACACTTTCTTCTCAAATTGTCGAAGCTTCTAGGCCCCACATCCCCATGCCACAAACCACCCACGCATTCAAAAATCATCGATTCGCCCTAGAAACCTAAGACCCCCCACACCCCTCTTCAACCTCCCTATCCCGCCTCTATCGCATATAGCGGGTTTAGTGAGCAACTATAGCGGGTTTTTAAGCAAATCAAGTATTGACAAAAAGCTAGTCCTCATAGTACATGAAAATTGTTTCCTTTTCCTTTCTCCAACTACTGGTTGTTGTACATCCGAAGAAACCCCCTGATACTTTTCTTAGGTTACTTTTTGACTAGGAGTGTGTTGAGAAAACAAAAAAGAGGAGACAAGTTCTAGGGTGTTTTTAAGCAAAATCAGTGTTGGCAATAAGCAACTCTTGTGTGTTCGTGCGTGCTAGAACTTGATGTGTAGGAGAAACAAGCGTGAATACCTGTAGTAGTTTTTTAAGCAAATCAAAATTGACAATAGGCAAGTCATGCCAGTACATGAAAACTGTTTCAGTTTTCTTTGTCCAACTACTGGCTGTTGTACATCCAGCGAAACCCCTCGATGTTTTTCTTAGGTTACTTTTTGTACTACAAGTGTGTTGAAAAACAAAAAAGAGCAACAATTTTCAAAGTTTGTTTGAGCAAAATCAGTGTTTGCCAGCAAGCAATTCATGTGTGCTCGTGTGTGCTAGAACTTGATGTGTATCGTCTTCGACCACTTTTTTTATTAACTAGTCAATTATCTTCTTAATGAAAAAGGCAAAGGTCCTAAAAAAAGAGACTTAATGTGCGAAAAGAAAAGAATGTGAGAAACTTGTAGCAACCTGTAGGCTTTATTTAAGCAAAAACAGTGTTACCAGTGAGCAACTCCTGTGTTCTCCAGGGTGCTCGAGACTTAATGTGCAAAAAAAAGGTGTAAACAACTACTTGAGCACTTGTAAGCAAAAAAAAAGTGGGTTGAATTGAGCAAATCATGTATCCCCTGAAAAACTGTAGGAAGGTCATGAGGTTGTTTAGGCAACTTACTGCCAATGTATAAGCAAGTTGTGTCCTTTTTGTGATGTGGGAAAAATAAAAACTAAGGAACCTTGCATATGGATCTAAAACAACTTGTTTGTAATCTTTTAGGCAAGTTACTGCCACTATGTAATCAAGTCGTGTCATTTTGTGACATGGGGAAAAATTAAACTAAGGAACCTTGTATATGGATCTGAAACAATTTGATGGGTATCTTTTAGGCAACTTACTGCCACTGTGTAAGCAAGTTGTGTCCTTTTTGTGATGTGAGAGAAATAAAAACTAAGGAACCTTCCATATGGATCTAAAAAAAACCTGTTTGAATCTTTTAGGCAAGTTATTACCACTGTGTAAGCAAGTCGTGTCATTTTGTGACGTGGGAAAAGACTAAACTAAGGAGCCTTGTATATGGATCTAAAACAACTTGATGCTTCTTTTAGGCAACTTACTACCACTGTGTAAGCAAGTTGTATCCTTTTTGCGACGTGGAAGAAATAAAAACTAACAAATATTGCATATGGATCTAAAACAACTTGCTAGGTATCTTTTAGGCAACTTACTGCCACTGTATAAGCAAGTGAAACCCTAGCAATAAATTCCCAAATTAACTAATCTCCTTGTAACTGAAATCCATTTCTACAAGAGTTAGATTGTGTTGAACTCTGAACCTTACACCACTTTACCGAAATTCTAAAGAAGCATCACCCTTTTTGAGTCTAGTGGCAATTTTTGCATTATATACTCAATGCCAACTTCAACAACAGGGGATAGGAGAAAACCATTCTCTTCATTGAGTTTATGAGCTCCCTTGCAGTAAGTAGCAGCCGCAATAGTCAATTACATGACAAAAAGATCAAAAGAATGGCTGACCTTTTTGTCAGATGAGTCTGGGAGTCTTGCCGTCACCAATTTCATGGCATGGTCCATGCTGCTGAACAAACTATCACCCGCACACCCGGAAAACTCCTTCTTGAGCTGTTATTTGTTGGACAACAACAAAAAAAACATTTATTACTAAGAAAATGAATACAAATGAAAAGGTAGTTTCGGTTTGATTCCGCTCTGAGTACCAAAGATCAGGATTTGCTTGACACCCTATATGGGACTTGCAGTTTTATGTGTGAGTTGCCTATTATTTTGTGGACAACAAAGTTTTGAAAAATATACTGTTTCCACATTCTGAACATCCCAAAAACCTTTTGTACCACCTTAAAAAAGGTGTGCATAGGAGCAAAGCAGGACTTGCTTGACAACTATATCGGCCTTGCGAAGTATTTTACGTGTGACTTTCGACAAATCCAAAAATCAGGATTTGCCTGACAACTGCAAAGGACTTGCTATAGTTTAATGTGTAACTTGCCTATTATTGTGGACAAACAGATTTTTGGAAAGTCTATTTCCATAATCCTGATCATCCTAAAATACTCAGTACCACCTACTAATGTGTGCCTAAGATGTCATTTTCCTGACTTTTACTTCTCTAAAAATGGTAGATATTCGACACAACCGGAAAAAATAGCAGGACTTGCTTGAAAACTATATTATTTTCGGTTGATGTGCAGGACTTGCTTGAAAACTATATTCGACACAACCAAAAAAATAGCCGAATAGAATGTCAATGTGGTAGGTACATAAAGAATTACATTGAGAAGTATTCTTTCCCAGACAGTCTCATCAGTTGGCAATCACAAAAAATACACCTATTAGTCTTTACTTCTTCCTCGACAGAATAATAGATGCTCTAGTGGGAACTAGTAAACCAGAAAAAATTCACGTGTTATTCCTTGCTTGTTGGTAGAGAACATGTAAACTATTTTTCCCTCCCCCCCAAACACTTGTGCTCAGGTTGATCAAAAGTGAATCCCAGTTCTGAAACTCTGAAAGTGGCTCTAAGCTCGGTAAAAAGATACTACATGTCCTCTTCTTGCAAAACAGATATGCTTAACTATCTCTCCACAGCTTACAATTAGCTAGTAGCATAGTCCAAACAATTCGTCAAATAGAGTAAGTTATAGGTTAGTTTGTTTGAAAAAACTTAGAAATAATTTGCCTAAACAAACATCAAGTGTGGAGGGAGAGGGGGTTGTGCGTTAGGTAAACTACACGTTCATAAACATGCAAAGTCACAGAGTTTGCCTAAAAAATAACAAGCAAATCACATACTTAACAGTTTTTGACCGCTTCGTGCCACCGTTCGTGAAACAGACGGTGGTGGCAGCAAACCGGTGCGCGGCATGCCACAAGAAGGTGGAGTTGCTGCGGTTCCGCCGCCGTTGCGAGGGCAGTGATAAAAGAAAACGTACACTGTGTATATGGTTTAATATTGTATCACCTAAAAAACCATGGATCCGTTTTGCACGAAAAATGAGAAGAGTTGTCTCCCTATTGACATGTGCTTGTCTAAGTGCTGCTTGCAACTTGCCCCGCTTGCACTAAAAAATGCAGATTCCTTCTCCCCTCCCTCTTCCTTCCAAACAATAGTGGCAATTCATTGTTACTCTGCCTGGGAATGCAAAACACAGAAATAATTACGGTCTCTAGATTATCGTTGCTTCTACAGCTTTCAACGACCTATCCAACAGAAAGGATCACATTTTCTAGTACAACAAGATACAACAACGCATCATGCCTGCAATCCTTCCCTTGACTGGCCAACTATGAACAGGAGATGACGAAAATGTTCTCGTTGAACCACGGTGACCAATCAGAGCACCCATGCCCGGCTGGCGACAAACACTCACCGAGCAAAAATCACACCAACTGGTGGATCTGCATCTACTACCTCGAGAAACAATGGAGAGGGCGGGGGACTCACCTTGCGTGAGGGGCAGGCTCGACCCTTTAGATCCTCTGCCTCCTTCTCTGGATGGCGTCATCCTTCCCCTTCCACTTTCTGCCCCACCACACGCACGACGCCGAGGCCCTCGACTGCTCCGCCTCCGCCACCCTCTACCACCTCCACCATGCCATCCAGCGAGCGCCGCCGTCACAACCAGTAGGGAAGCGGCGAGGTGGTGATGGCGAATCACACGGAGACGAGGAGAGGTGAAGCAGTAGAGGCGAAGCGGATCTGATGAGAAAAGGACCAGAGAAGGGGATTGAGGTGAGAAAACGGCAGACGGGATAAGGAAATTTGTCGGTAGCGTGTTATCCCCATCCAGTGGCGAATCCAGGACGAAAATGGAGGGTGGGCTCAAAGTTAGCAGCGGGAAAAAACGAAACATTATTTTGTAGAAAAAGCCATCTCGTAATTTTTTTGTCCAAATAAGCCGAGATATTCCCAGATTACTACTGGAAACATGCAGTATTACTGAAATGTTTCTAGAATTTTTGAAAAATAATAATTTGTGTACCAAATTTTGAATCTGCTTAGCCAAATATCCATAATTTCCTTGTCCATTTGTCTAAATGTTCTCTAATTCTCCCAGAATACTAACATAGTATTGACTGCAATTTTTCTGGAATTTCTGACCCAAATTTTGAATCTGCAGAGCTAAATAGCCATAAACTCCTAGTCCATTTGTCCAAATGTGCTCGAATTTTCACAAAATACTATTGGAAACATGTAGTATTTACTGTTATTTATTTGGCTGGGCACGACTCCGAGCTCCGGCAGTCCGCCGCTGCCAGCTCCCTTCCCGGCTGGTCTGCGGCTGGCCAAGGCTAGTTTTTTCAAATGCCAAGGCTAGGTGAGGACGCGGAGCGTGCAGCGGCTCGGTCGTGTGAAAGATGTGCTGCACAACTGTTGTTCACTATGGCCTAGGGCACTTAGCAGTTGGGCCGATTGTTGCCATATTGAGATGCTGTCCTGGGATGAAGTGTACTAGTAAAATAATTCATTTTTTTGGAGGGTAGGCTAGAGCCTGTTTAAGCCTAGCTACTGGACTCGCCACTGTCCCCATCCGACCGCGGGACACCTGGGCGATCGATCCGATCTGACGGCGAACAGGCCTGTGCGCTCGGGAAAGCAATCGGGCACAGCTGCACTTTTTAGAATTTAGGTTGTATTATACTTTCTCCTTTGTTTCTTTAATAATTTCTACTAATTTTTATTATCTTTCCTAATTAATTTTTACATTTTTTTTCAGTTTTAACTATTTTATCCATGGAGACTTAAAAAAATGTCCATAGTGTATGGTCCATTGTATATTTAAAAACAATCATTGTGTTATCCGAAAATTTTCAACATGCATTTCGATGATGTTTATCACATACAAAAATAACTGTCTAGATTGTTATAAATATTCTCCGCATATTTCAAAACAATTCAAAATCTTTAAATTTTTATAAGATATATATTCAAAAAGTTCATGGGGTATTTACAAAATGATGTTATGTATTTAAAAATATTGATCACACATTTAACAAATATATAGAGTGTATTTTTAAATTGGTATTATGATGTTTTAAAATAATTATTGCAAATGTAATAACGATCGATATACTTTTAAATACACAATTAACTATTTTATGACTGTGGAATAGTTTTTTCAAATCAGTAAGATGTGTACATTTAGAATTATATTGGAATATTCTACATCAGTCAGAAATCTTTGTTTTGATACACGATGATTTTCTTAGTAGTGTTGAAATTTTTGTAAATGATGTTAAATTTTTCTACAGTATACATGGACACCTTTAAAAACAGACACTGAATATTTTGTCTAATTCATGACGTGCATTTTTGAATAATGTCAAGCATTTTTCAAAGACATTAATAACATTTTTCATAATGACTGGGTTGTATTCTTCCCAACCATACGGTGTGGATAGGACTTATAATAAGTACATGTGAAGCCTCGAATCCCAATGTGTATGAGCGGCTGTGATATAGGGAGCATCTGAGCACGAGCTCAGAAACTGATTTTCGAATTAGTACATTATAATCTCTTGGAGAAGACAAGTTGTGTACGGAAAAGACTTGGTTCAAGATATTTTCTGCCCACAGTTTATGAAATGTACTTGACTAGAAAACCGGTCCTACATGTTTACTTCGAGTCTAATAATTTTGCCTTATCTTTTTTTCTTTTGCGGTTTGTTTATACTCTGCTCTGGTGATTAATTCTTCGATCGATACTAGCCCTACCCTAATAGCTGTCCCTAATGCACATGCCAATTTATCCGTTTCTTTATTCATCTATACTTCCGTACTGTGATCACCATCTGCAAGCGCACTTGTTCATGCAAGTCATCAAGAATAAGAAGGATCAATTAGCAGCAAAACCAAATCAAGTCTCCAAAGATGACAATGCTGCACCTCTGACTTCCATATGTCAAAGGTTTGAATAGCTAGCTGGTGAACTTTCTTGATTCTAATACTACTAGTTTCCATTAAGAAAGTAAGACAATAACCGAGCCAGTAGCGCAGCACGGACCACAGGGAGCATATGGATACTGGGTGCAGCCGATGGGAGATGGTTGCACGGGATACTTACAACCGGTTTGGATGGCGGTCCAATAATAGGATAGGCGTTTAGTCTCCTAGTCTTGCTGGCGCCGGTTGTGATTTTTATTTTTGGCCGCTTGTGGCTTTTCTTCGCTTAGTACGACCTTTGTTTATTTTTGAGACCTCTGTTTGGAACCTTTGTAACCTTTGTGATACTTTTTAATAAATGGCTGTGTGCATCAAGAGATGCAGAGGCCGGGGGTATACCTCCTTTTCGAAAAAAAAAGTAGCGCAGCACGGACGGTACTGTGCTGTGCAGGGACAGACCGATCAGTTGCATGGTAGATCGCTTGTTGCTGACTGATAAACGGCAAGTAGAATACACGTTCCTCTTCTTCTTCTTCTTCTTCTTCTTCTTCTTCTTCTTCTTCTTCTTCTTCGAATCAAGTGGAATTCACGTTCGGTGACACTGATGTACGCCTAAGTTTTTCTTTGATTCAAACCATGCATAAAAACTACACCTAAGAGCGACATACAAAGCTCAGGGCACAAGTGCCAAACAACCCAGAAGGAAGGGACCAACCAAAAAACGCACAAGTGCTGAACATTACTACTCCCTTCGTCCAGAAATACTTATCATTAAAATAGATAAAATAAGATATATCTAGACGTATTTTAGTTCTAGATACATCCATTTTTATCCATTTTGATGATAAGTATTTTGGGATGAAGGGAGTACATGCCTATGTTTTTTCTCTTTTCTTGAACACACGTCTATATGCCTAATTGCTTGTGTTACTACTTACTAGTAGCTTATCTAGATGGTGTAAATTTAGGCAAACCTGAGAAATACTTGTCAGGGCTTGTGAGTTGTGACCTTTTTCGGGGTTTTTTCTGAGTGGAGAGACCTTTTCCGTTCAAGAAGTTTGACTTGTGACCGATGGTTTCGGCCACTTGGGTCTGGACCGGATCAACGCTCCGAGCGGAACAACACCCTCTTAGGGCATGTACAATGGTGCTATCTTAGGAGTGTCACGTAGGATAAATGGTGAGGTGGAGGAGAGAGAACTCATAAGAAAAGGATTGTCTTCTCTTATTTAAGATAAGACAAGAGATGATCTCTTAACACAATTTGTCTCACCATATTTTAAGGAATTGCTAGTTATTGAAGATAAGGCTAAGATATAACCCATTGTACACATATTTTTTTGTCATGTCTAAATTACATGCAAGACTTAAGATAAAACTGTCTTATCAACCATTGTACATGCCCTTATTATCAGCACAGGAATAGTCCAATAATCCTAGACCTAGGAAGGGTTACGAAGGGGCTACGTAACTTCCCTTAACTAATTCTCTGCCTCCCTGATTTTCAATGGGATGGGCCCCGCCTCTCCCCAAATCCCAATCATATTCTGCCAACTGGTTAATTACGTAAACGTTTCGTAACACCCTACATAGATGTAGCATTGCCAGGAATAGTCCTACCTGCCGGCTAGTTGTCAGTTGTACGTGAAGCCCAGTCGAGTGCTGATTTGGAGCCGGACTAATATTTAGAAGTCTTGATATTGACAAATTATGATTTTTTTTCTTCAAAAGAAAGGTAGGGCACTCCCTTTGTTTTGTTCTTAGACAATATTAAGTGTATCCTTTTAAGTTGTTTCTATTTAAGGGTGTTTATATTTCCATTTTATTCGTTCATTATGTTTAAGATCACGTAAATGTTGGGGAACGTAGTAATTTTAAAAAAATTCCTACGCACACGCAAGATCATGGTGATGCATAGCAACAAGAGGGGAGAGTGTTGTCTACGTACCCTCGTAGACCGAAGCGGAAGCGTTGACACAACGTAGAGGAAGTAGTCGTACGTCCTCCTCGCGATCCGACCGATCCAAGCGCCGTTACTCCGGCGCCTCCGAGTTCTTGACACACGTACAGTTCGATGACGTCCCCGGGTCTCGATCCAGCAAAACCTCCGGGAATGAGTTCCGTCAGCACGACGGCGTGGTGACGATCTTGATGAACTACCGACGCAGGGCTTCGCCTAAACACTGCGACAATATGACCGAGGTGGAATATGGTGGAGGGGGGCACCGCACACGGCTAAGGAACGATCTCAAGGATCAACTTGTGTGTCCATGGGTGCCCCCCTGCCCCCGTATATAAAGGAGCAAGGGGGGGAGGGCCGGCCGGCCCTAGAGGCGCGCCAAGGGAGGGGGAGTCCTCCTCCTAGTAGGAGTAGGACTCCCCTTTCCTAGTCCAACTAGGAGGGAGGAAGGGGGAAGGAAAGAGAGGGAGAGGGAGAGGGAAAGGGGGGCCGCGCCCCCCCCCCCTCCTTGTCCAATTCGGACTGCCCATGGGGGGGGGCGCGCCACCTCCTGGCGCGGCCCTCTCTCTCCCCTCGCGGCCCAATAAGGCCCATACTTCCCCCCGGGGTTCCGGTAACCCCTCCGGCACTCCGGTATTATCCGAAACCACTCGGAACCATTCCGATGTCCGAACATAGCCGTCCAATATATCAATCTTTACGTCTCGACCATTCCGAGACTCCTCGTCATGTCCGTGATCACATCCGGGACTGCAAACTCCTTCGGTACATCAAAATGCATAAACTCATAATAACTGTCATCGTAACCTTAAGCGTGCGGACCCTACGGTTCGAGAACAATGTAGACATGACCGAGACACCTCTCCGGTCAATAACCAATAGCGGGACCTGGATGCCCATATTGGCTCATACATATTCTACGAAGATCTTTATCGATCAGACCGCATAACAACATACGTCGTTCCCTTTGTCCATCGGTATGTTACTTGCCCGAGATTCGATCGTCGGTATCCAATACCTAGTTCAATCTCGTTACCGGCAAGTCTCTTTACTCGTTCTGTAATACATCATCCCGCAATTAACTCATTAGTTGCAATGCTTGCAAGGCTTATGTGATGTGCATTACCGAGAAGGCCCTGAGATACCTCTCCGACATTCGGAGTGACAAATCCCAATCTTGAAATACGCCAACCCAACAAATACTTTCGGAGACACCTGTAGAGCACCTTTATAATCACCCAGTTACGTTGTGACGTTTGGTAGCACACAAAGTGTTCCTACGGTAAACGGGAGTTGCATAATCTCATAGTCATAGGAACATGTATAAGTCATGGATAAAAGCAATAGCAGCATACTAAACGATCGGGTGCTAAGCTAATGGAATGGGTCATGTCAATCAGATCATTCAACTAATGATGTGACCTTGTTAATCAAATGACAACTCCTTTGTCTATGGTTAGGAAACTTAACCATCTTTGATTAACAAGCTAGTCAGGTAGAGGCATACTAGTGACACTCTGTTTGTCTATGTATTCACACATGTATTATGTTTCCGGTTAATACAACTCTAGCATGAATAATAAACATTTATCATGAATTAAGGAAATAAATAATAACTTTATTATTGCCTCTAGGGCATATTTCCTTCAGTCTCCCACTTGCACTAGAGTCAATAATCTAGATCACATCACCATGTGATCAACATCGATAGTTCACATCATCATGTGATTAACACTCATAGTTCACATCGCCATGTGACCAACATCCAAAGGGTTTACTAGATTCAGTAATCTAGTTCACATCGCTATGTGATTAACACCCAAAGAATACTAAGGTGTGATCATGTTTTGCTTGTGAGAGAATCTTAGTCAACGGGTCTTTCACATTTAGATCCGTTATGTATTTTGCAATTTTCTATGTCTACAATGCTCCGCATGGAGCTACTCTAGCTAATTGCTCCCACTTTCAATATGTATCTAGATCGAGACTTAGAGTCATCCAGATCGGTGTCAAAACCTGCATCGACGTAACCCTTTACGACGAACCTTTTGTCACTTCCATAATCGAGAAACATATCCTTATTCCACTAAGGATAATTTTGACCGCTGTCCAGTGATCTACTCCTAGATCTCTATTGTACTCCCTTGCTAAACACAGTGTAGGGTATACAATAGATCTGGTACATAGCATGGCATACTTTATAGAACCTATGGCCAAGGCACAGGGAATGACTTTCATTCTCTTTCTATCTTCTGCCGTGGTCGGGTTTTGAGTCTTACTCAATTTCACACCTTGTAACACAGGCAAGAACTCTTTCTTTGATTGTTCCATTTTGAACTACTTCAAAATCTTGTCAAGGTATGTACTCATTGAAAAAACTTATCAAGCGTCTTCATCTATCTCTATAGATCTTGATGCTCAATATGTAAGCAGCTTCACCGAGGTCTTTCTTTGAAAAACTCCTTTCAGACACTCCTTTATGCTTTGGAGAATAATTCTACATTATTTCCGATCAACAATATGTCATTCACATATACTTATCAGAAATGTTGTAGTGCTCCCACTCACTTTCTTGTAAATACAGGCTTCACCGCAAGTCTGTATAAAACTATATGCTTTGATCAACTTATCAAAGCGTATATTCCAACTCCGAGATGCTTGCACCAGTCCATAGATGGATCGCTGGAGCTTGCATATTTTGTTAGCACTTTTAGGATTGACAAAACCTTCTGGTTGCATCATATACAACTCTTTTTTTAATAAATCCATTAAGGAATTCAGTTTTGTTTATCCATTTGCCAGATTTCATAAAATGCGGCAATTGCTAACATGATTTGGACAGATTTAAGCATAGATACGAGTGAGAAACTCTCATCGTAGTCAACACTTTGAACTTGTCGAAAACCTTTTGCGACAATTCTAGCTTTGTAGATAGTAACACTACTATCAGCGTCCGTCTTCCTCTTGAAGATCCATTTATTTTCTATGGCTTGCCGATCACCGGGCAAATCCATCAAAGGCCATACTTTGTTCTCATACATGGATCATATCTCAGATTTCATGGCCTCAAACCATTTCGTGGAATCTGGGCTCATCATCGCTTCCTCATAGTTCGCAAGTTCGTCATGGTCTAGTAACATGACTTCCAGAACAGGATTGCCGTACCACTCTGGTGTGGATCTTACTCTGGTTGATCTACGAGGTTCTGTAGTAACTTGATCTGAAGTTTCATGATCAACATCATCAGCTTCCTCACTAATTGGTGTAGGTGCTACAGAAACAGATTTCTGTGATGTACTACTTTCCAATAAGGTAGAAGGTACAATTAGCTTATCAAGTTTTCTACTTTCCTCCCACTCACTTCTTTCGAGAGAAACTCCTTCTCTAGAAAGGATCCATCTTTAGCAACGATTTTGCCTTCGGATCTGTGATAGAAGGTGTACCCAACAATCTTCTTTGGGTATCCTATGAAGACGCATTTCTCCGATTTGGTTCGAGCTTATCATGATGAAACTTTTTCACATAAGCATCGCAACTCCAAACTTTAAGAAACAACAACTTTGGTTTCTTGCCAAACCACAGTTCATACGGTGTCGTCTCAACGGATTTAGATGGTGCCCTTTTTAACGTGAATGCAGCTGTCTCTAATGCATAAACCCCAAAACGATAGTGGTAGATCGGTAAGAGACATCATAGATCGCACTATATCTAATAAAGTACGGTTATGACGTTCGGATACACCATTACACTGTGGTGTTCCAGGTGGCACGATTTTGTGAAACTATTCCACATTGTTTTAACTGAAGACCAAACTCGTAACTCAAATATTTGTCTCCGCGATTAGATCGTAGAAACCTTATTTTCTTGTCATGATGATTTTCCACTTCACTCTGAAATTCTTTGAACTTTTCAAATGTTTCAGACTTATGTTTCATCAAGTAGATATACCCATATCTGCTCAAATTATCTGTGAAGGTCAGAAAATAATGATACCTGCTGCAAGCCTTATTATTCATCGGACCACATACATCAGTATGTATGATTTCCAACAAATATGTTGCTTGCTTCATTGTTCCGGAGAACGGCGTTTTAGTCATCTTGCCCATGAGGCATGGTTCGCAAGGATCAAGTGATTCATAATCAAGTGATTCCAAAATCCCATCAGCATGGAGTTTCTTCTTGTGCTTTACACCAATATGACTTAAACGGCAGTGCCACAAATAAGTTGCACTATCATTATTAACTTTGCATCTTTTGGTTTCAATATTATGAATATGTGTATCACTACGATCGAGATCCAACAAACCATTTTTGTTGGTGTGTATGACCATTGAAGGTTTTATTCATGTAAACAGAACAACAATTGTTCTCTAACTTAAATGAATAACCGTATTGCAATAAACATGATCATATCATATTTATGCTCAACGCAGACACCAAATAACACTTATTCAGTTTCAACACTAATCCTGAAAGTATTGTGAGTGTGCGATGATGATCATATCAATCTTGGAACTACTTCCAACACACATCGTCACCTCACCCTTAACTAGTCTCTGTTCATCCTGCAACTCCCGATTCAAGTTACTAATCTTAGCAACTGAACTAGTACAAAATACTAAGGGGTTGTTATGAACACTAGTAAAGTACACATCAATAACATGTATATCAAATATACCTTTGTTCACTTTGCCATCCTTCTTATCTGCCAAATACTTGGGGTGGTTCCGCTTCCAGTGACCAGTCCCTTTGCAGTAGAAGCACTTAGTCTCAGGCTTAGGTCCTGACTTGGGCTTCTTCACTTGAGCAGCAACTTGCTTGCCATTCTTCTTGAAGTTCCCTTCTATCCCTTTGCCCTTTTCTTGAAACTAGTGGTCTTGTTAACCATCAACACTTGATGTTTTTTTTATTTCTACCTTCGTCGATTTCAGTATCACGAAGAGCTTGGGAATCACTTTCGTCATCCCTTGCATATCATAGTTCATCACAAAGTTCTACTAACTTGGTGATGGTGACTAGAGAATTCTGTTAATCACTATTTTATCTGGAAGATTAACTCCCACTTGATTCAAGCGATTGTAGTACCCAGACTATCTGAGCATATGCTCACTAGTTGAGCGATTCTCCTCCATCTTTTAGCTATAGAACTTGTTGGAGACTTCATATCTCTCAACTCGGGTATTTGCTTGAAATATTAACTTCAACTCCTGGAACATCTCATATGGTCCATGACGTTCAAAACGTCTTTGAAGTCCCGATTCTAAGCCGTTAAGCATGGTGCACTAAACTATCTAGTAGTCATCATATTGAGCTAGCCAAACGTTCATAACGTCTGCATCTGCTCCTGCAATAGGTCTGTCACCTAGCGGTGCATCAAGGACATAATTCTTCTGTGCAGCAATGAGGATAAACCTCAGATCACGGATCCAATCCGCATCATTGCTACTAATATTTTTCAACACAATTTTCTCTAGGAACATATCAAAATAAACACCGGGAAGCAACAATGCGAGCTATTGATCTACAACATAGATATGCTAATACTACCAGGACTAAGTTCATGATAGGTTTAAGTTCAATTAATCATATTACTTAAGAACTCCCACTTAGATAGATATCCCTCTAATCTTCTAAGTGATCACGTGATCCAAATCAAAACTAATCCATAACCGATCATCACGTGAAATGGATTATTTCTCAATGGTGAACATTATCATGTTGATCATATCTATTATATGATTCACGCTCGACCTTTCGGTCTCCGTGTTCCGAGGCCATATCTGCATATGCTAGGCTCGTCAAGTATAACCCGAGTATTCTGCGTGTGCAAAACTGGCTTGCACCCGTTGTAGATGGACGTAGAGCTTATCACACCCGATCATCACGTGGTGTCTGGGCACGACGAACTTTGGCAACGGTGCATACTCGGGGAGAACACTTCTTGATAATTTTAGTGAGAGATCATCTTATAATGCTACCGTCAATCAAAGCAAGATAAGATGCATAAAAAGATAAACATCACATGCAATCAATATAAGTGATATGATATGGTCATCATCATCTTGTGCTTGTGATCTCCATCTCCGCAGCACCATCATGATCACCATCGTCACCGGCGCGACACCTTGATCTCCATCGTAGCATCGTTGTCATCTCGCCAATCTTATGCTTCTACGACTATCGCTACCGCTTAGCGATAAAGTAAAGCATTACAGGGCGATTGCATTGCATATAATAAAGCGACAACCATACGGCTCCTGCCGGTTGCCGATAACTCGGTTACGAAACATGATCATCTCATACAATAAAATATAGCATCATGTCTTGACCATATCACATCACAACATGCCGTGCAAAAACAAGTTAGACGTCCTCTACTTTGTTTGTTGCATATTTTACGTGCCTACTACGGGCTTAAGCAAGAACCAATCTCACCTACGCATCAAAACCACAACGATAGTTTGTCAAATAGACTCCGTTTTAACCTTCTCAAGGACCGGGCGTAGCCATACTCGGTTCAACTAAAGTTGGAGAAACTGACACCCGCCAGCCACCTGTGTGCAAAGCACGGCGGTAGAACCAGTCTCGCGTAAGCGTACGCGTAATGTCGGTCCGGGCCGCTTCATCCAACAATACCGCCGAACCAAAGTATGACATGCTGGTAGGCAGTATGACTTATATCGCCCACAACTCACTTGTGTTCTAGTCATGCATAACATCAAACCATAAAAACCTAGGCTCGGATGCCACTGTTGGGGAACGTAGTAATTTCAAAAAAATTCCTACGCACACGCAAGATCATGGTGATGCATAGCAGCGAGAGGGGAGAGTGTTGTCTACGTACCCTCGTAGACCGAAGCGGAAGCGTTGACACAACGTAGAGGAAGTAGTCGTACGTCCTCCTCGCGATCCGACCGATCCAAGCGCCGTTACTCCGGCGCCTCCGAGTTCTTGACACACGTACAGCTCGATGACGTCCCCGGGTCTCGATCCAGCAAAACCTCCGGGGATGAGTTCCGTCAGCACGACGGCGTGGTGACGATCTTGATGAACTACCGACGCAGGGCTTCGCCTAAACACTGCGACAATATGACCGAGGTGGAATATGGTGGAGGGGGGCACCGCACACGGCTAAGGAACGATCTCAAGGATCAACTTGTGTGTCCATGGGGTGCCCCCCTTCCCCCGTATATAAAGGAGCAAGGGGGGGAGGGCCGGCCGGCCCTAGAGGCGCGCCAAGGGAGGGGGAGTCCTCCTCCTAGTAGGAGTAGGACTCCCCTTTCCTAGTCCAACTAGGAGGGAGGAAGGGGGAAGGAAAGAGAGGAAGAGGAAGAGGGAAAGGGGGGCCGCGCCCCCCTCCTTGTCCAATTCGGACTGCCCATGGGGGGGGGGGGGCGCGCCACCTCCTGGCGCGGCCCTCTCTCTCCCCTCGCGGCCCAATAAGGCCCATACTTCCCCCGGGGGGTTCCGGTAACCCCTCCGGCACTCCGGTATTATCCGAAACCACTCGGAACCATTCCGATGTCCGAACATAGCCGTCCAATATATCAATCTTTATGTCTCGACCATTCCGAGACTCCTCTACATGTCCGTGATCACATCCGGGACTACGAACTCCTTCGGTACATCAAAATGCATAAACTCATAATAACTGTCATCGTAACCTTAAGCGTGCGGACCCTACGGTTCGAGAACAATGTAGACATGACCGAGACACCTCTCCAGTCAATAACCAATAGCGGGACCTGGATGCCCATATTGGCTCCTACATATTCTACGAAGATCTTTATCGGTCAGACCGCATAACAACATACGTCGTTCCCTTTGTCCATCGGTATGTTACTTGCCCGAGATTCGATCATCGGTATCCAATACCTAGTTCAATCTCGTTACCGGCAAGTCTCTTTACTCGTTCCGTAATACATCATCCCGCAATTAACTCATTAGTTGCAATGCTTGCAAGGCTTATGTGATGTGCATTACCGAGAAGGCCCTGAGATACCTCTCCGACATTCGGAGTGACAAATCCCAATCTTGAAATACGCCAACCCAACAAATACTTTCGGAGACACCTGTAGAGCACCTTTATAATCACCCAGTTACGTTGTGACGTTTGGTAGCACACAAAGTGTTCCTACGGTAAACGGGAGTTGCATAATCTCATAGTCATAGGAACATGTATAAGTCATGGATAAAAGCAATAGCAGCATACTAAACGATCGGGTGCTAAGCTAATGGAATGGGTCATGTCAATCAGATCATTCAACTAATGATGTGACCTTGTTAATCAAATGATAACTCCTTTGTCTATGGTTAGGAAACTTAACCATCTTTGATTAACAAGCTAGTCAAGTAGAGGCATACTAGTGACACTCTGTTTGTCTATGTATTCACACATGTATTATGTTTCCGGTTAATACAATTCTAGCATGAATAATAAACATTTATCATGAATTAAGGAAATAAATAATAACTTTACTATTGCCTGTAGGGCATATTTCCTTCAGTAAAAACATTTGAGAGCACTTTTGTGTGTATGGACTACTTCGATTTCCATGGGAGGGGGGGGGGGCAAAAGCCCCCCTAGTCCCTAGAATACGCCCCATCTAATTCTTTTCGTCCACCGTCACTCCTAACGGCTTACCAGATCAGCCCCATTATGTTATGGCACTCCTGGTTTGTCTCTGGATACTCTTCAAATACCTGGCGCACAGATGCCGCCGGCATGGGGATGATGAGGGGGCGCCCCGCCACCAGGCGCACGCTGATGCAATCAAGGATATTTTCCCCGCATTCGTGTGTGACATCATCTTTCTGTTCAACCTACTCTTCGGCTTCTGGTGCTGATCTGGTTAGCCGTGCTTCCAAAAAAGAAATTGAATTCCCTGTTATCCTACACCTTATTTTTCCATTTCTTCGCATGTTCAGTAGCTGACGACTGACGGGTAAGCGATGTTTCAGGTGCACACACGACGGTCGTCTGAAGACCTACAGTCTGCTTAGGCCAAGAACTTCTTCCTCACATGTAGCATTGGGATTTGGTGGGAAGTCGTCGGGCACAACTTGTTGTAGTAGTCGGTCAGAAAGTCGTCGTGCTAGGGCCTCATAGTACTAGCGCACCAGAACAGCAACCGTCACCAATGAAGAATAACGTAGATCGGAAGAATCCAACCCAAACGCAGACGAACGTAGACGAACAACGACGGAATCCGAGCAAATCCACCAAAATAGATCCGGCGGAGACACATCTCCACACGCCCGCCAACGATGCTAGACGTACCGTCGAATACAAAAAAGGATAAGAAAAAAAATAAAGGAAGAAAGTAAAAGAACAGACTAGAAAACTAAAGAAAAGAAAATTATAACTGACTATCCAGCCAGGTAATAAAAGCACTGCTTGGAATAAGGGTTAGCTATCTCAAAAACACTCAACAGCCAGGTAATGAAAGCATTAGCATATCTCCTCTTGATCCTATGCCCAAGAAGGTTCAGTCCCAGAAAGTAAGTCTCCCTTCATCTCTGGAAAGTTGGTGCAATCTGCTTAAATATGTTATTACTCCTTGTTATCCAGATTGCCGAGGCCGAAAAAGTTATTATTTCCATGTAAAGTGGAACAGCCAGTTTAGCTTTCAAATCTTGGAAAGCTTGAAGGACTGAAAGGTTGGTCCTCCTAGTAGGGCAAACAAATTCCCAACATATCTTTGCAAAGGGGCTACTCAAGAATAGGTGGTGTAGTGTATCGTCAATCTGACAGTCGGTTGTAGCACAATTGTAAGAATCCAAATAAAGCTGCTTCCTCCTGCGTAGGTTCCTGGAATTCACCTTAAGCATTCAAAAGAAAACTTTATGCTTCGGCTCATATGAGCTACTCCAAATCCAATTAAAGTGGGGAGGTGTAATTTTAGTGCCAATCATGACTTTATAAGCTCTTGAAGGCTGAAAATATTCAGGGCCCAGATGTAACTCCATGTGTTTCTAGCATCTCTGAATTCAAGTAGCATCCAAAAGATTTTTTTTGCATGTTCGTGAACTTTTTCTCAAATGTCTGAATTTGTTAAAATTCATGATTTTTTTAAATCTGAATTATCTTGAAATTCACAAAGTTTTCTCAAATATGCAATCTTTTTTTAAATTTGATCTTTCCAAATTAATATGAAATCGAAAAAGGTTTTTGAAAACCACTGTTTTTTTTCACTCATGCCCACAAGGGAAGAAAACACTAGCAATCAACCCAACGACCTAGCGATCGAGCAATTGACACCCAAATGCGAGCGAAAAAGCTGCGCGGTCGCTACCTAATGGGCGACGACCCGCTAGGGGTGCCCATGAGCGCCAGTGAATCCTTTGGGTGCTTAAGGCGCCGATTAGGAGGACTCGTAGCCGCAGAGCTATGTCTCACCCGCAAATGATATGTATGTATCATACAGTAGCGATCACCCGTTACAACGCTCTATTGGCCCAGCCTATATCGAAGGGAGCGTGAACCAACTACTAGCTTTACAACCCTAAAAAAGTGTTGCTGGCATTATGAATGTTTCTTTGCTGGTTTTTCCTTGTTTCTTTTTGGTATGTTTTGATTATTTTTTTCGTTTTTTCTTCTTTTCTTCAGAAATTCATAATTTTCTTGGAACTACAAAACATGTTTAGGATTTCAAATTTTGATTATGTATTTCATTTAAAAAAAATATATTAAAACTAATCACAATTTCCTAAAAATGTACTTGTTCCACCAAAAATGCTCAGAATTTAGAAATTATTGATTACTTCAAATAATGTTCACAAATTTTAAACTTTGTAAAATTTAAACTTGTTCCTGTTTCAAAAAAATACAAATTCAAGAACATTTTTTTAAATCCATAATTCTTTATGAAGTCGCGAAGATTTTCTTAATTCTCGAACAATTTTTCAAATTTGGGAACAATTTTTAACTACCAATTTTTTTTTGAATTAGTGAACATTATTTGAATTCACGAAAATTATTTGAATCCTTGAGCATTTGTCAAATTCATGCACAATTTTTGAATTAATGAACGTTGTTTTTGAATTCTCAATAATTTTATTTTCATGAACAATCTTTGAACTCATGTTTTTTTGAATTATGAACATGTTTTTAATTCAAAATTTTAATATAGGAAACATTTTTGAACTCTCTATCATTTATAAATTTCTTGATTTTTTTAATTCATGCACTTTCTTTGAATCCGTGAACATTTAGTTGAAACAGATCTGGGTATAAAAAGAACTAGGTAAAAACCGCCTAAAATAGGTGTAAAAAAGAGCCCACACTCCTGGGCCGGCCCATCACAAATTAAAAAATGCCATGTATTTGAAATATGTCTGTGAATTTGAAAATTGTTTTCTAAAAATGTTAAAAAAAACATGTTCACGAATTAAAAGGTTGTTCTTGCTTTGAGTACAAGCGGGTATATACTTCGTATCGGCACGAAGCAAAATTAATTTGCATTAATTACATCCATCACGAGACAATAATGGACGTGTAGATTCTGGGGGGCTGCAGATCCGAGAGCTCCTCCTCCGTGTCTACGCGTTGCTCACCTGTCCGGCTCATTTAACGAACCTCGCCTTTTCGTCATCGCCTGTCATGGCAGGTGAATCATATTTGGCGCTTAAGCACAGTGTAATTCGCACGTGGTACACACCTCCCTCTATCGATTTGTTAGCAGACCGGCCCATCCAGCGTATCGTACGCATCGAAAGCTCCTCCAAATTATGGAAGCTTCCAAGCCCGGTTTTTGAGAAGCTTATGGAAGCTTCAATTCCTTTTCTTTTCCTTTTCATTTCAGTTGTTTTTACCCGGTTTTTATTTGTTTTTTTTTCTGTTCCTTGTTTTCTATAAGAGATGCCACATTAGATTTGTGCCTTGTTGGCGGAGAAATGAGAGGAAAGAGAAGAGAAGCGGACTACAAGTTTACAGCCGTGGTCAATTGTAATCTCGAAAACTGTATTAGGTCCTATATATTTGGATGAAGGGAGTATTTGGTAAGGACTTTTTTAGTGCACTCACGCTTAGGTGAGGGGTCAAGTGTATTAAAAGGCTTAGCAACTAACGTCTCCTTGTTCTAAAAAAATCTCGTCTCTGCAATGTATATGTGCTTGGTGTTATAGCTAGGCTTCCTTTATTAATTGTTTAGTAACTAAACTCATTCATGGATTGGTTGGTAGACAATTTGCATAGGCTGTGTGCTTGGCAAGTTGGCATCGGTTCCGATGTCATTGAAGTGTTATCTCTCTCTTTTTTGCGGGGAGTTATCTTTCCTCCTTAATTGCTTTCCCAAATCGGTGATTCTTAGCACCTGTACACTGTGAAACGCTGAAAAAGGCCTAAGTACAGTGGTATAACTTTGTTGTGTTTTACAATTAGTTATTATTGTATAATCTATTGGAAAAGACAAGTTGTGTACAAGAAAGACTTGGTCCAAGATATTTTCTGCCCACAATTTATGAAAGAGTGTACTTGACAAAAGAAAACACGTCCTACTTGTTTACTTTAGTCTAATAATTGTGCCTTTTCTAGTTTTTTGTGGTTTGTTATACTCTGCTCTTGTGACTAATCCTTCGGTCGATATTTGCCCTGCCCTAAATCTTTAGCTGTCCCTAATCCACATGCCTATTTATCCATTTATTTATTCATCTATATACTTACGTATTGCGACCACTATCTGCAAGCGCACTTGTTAATGCAAGTCACCAAAAATAAGAAGGATCGATTAGCAGCAAAAACAAATCAAGTCTCCAAAGATGGCAATGTTGCACCTCTGACTTCCATATGTCAAAGGTTTGAACAGCTAGCTGGTGAACTTTCTTGAATTCTAAAACTACTCGTTTCCATTAAGAAAGTAAGACAACAAGCGAGCCAGTAGCGCAGCACGGTGCTGTGCCGCGACAGACCGATAAGTTGCATGCGTGATCGCCTGTAGCTGACTGATAAACGGCAGGTGGAATACACAATTTTTTTTTCTCTCGAATCAAGTGGACCTCACGTTCGGAACACTGCTGTACGCCTAAGCTTTTCTTTAAACACACTAGGACAATGCCCGTGCGTTGCTACGGGCAGAGGCGGAAAATGCCTCAAGTATATTACAGCAAGCAATAAAATTTCTCCTCCCGCATCCCACCTTTTTATCGACCACTGTTATTCCCAAGCAAAGCAGGATTAAATTCCCAATGTCATATTTATGTACCTAATGAAGAGAAGCTAATGATATGTTGCAACAAGGCCTAAATTTGCTCATGGTTCCACATAAATTATGTTGCAACATGACCTCAATATTCTCCTTGCAAAAAGATAAAGCGGCATATCTCTTATCGTCCCTCCTCCCCATTCTCAACTATTCACTTCATTCGTCCTTGCTCTAGTATTATTGTCGCTTTGAAACATCTTCATCTCGCTTTACCATCGTTTGAGACCTTTTTAACTTCAGCAAATCGATGAAATGGCCCTCATGTACCATGAGAGATGTCGGCATGTCGTATGCTTTAAAAACGAAATGGTCCTCACCTACCCAAAGAGATGATGGTATATCGATTTCTTATCTACGAATAATGAAGATGCATGCAGTGCAATGTCAATGTTTGTCTCTCCATCTTTGATCGCAAAAAATACAATTTTTTGTTGCGGAATGCCCGTGCAACTGTGACATACTTGGGAAATTTTCATGTCTCCGTCTGATCCTATCGTTCTCTCGTGGGAGGCTCTATAATGGGGCGATTACCAATGGATCCGTTATGATGCCTCCCTTTCCTAGCTTTTTTTTATGCCACGGAATTGATGAAAATATATATACTCGCATACCAATAAATTTTCTATTGTAATTTAAGTATCTATGTGGTGTGATTTTTTTTCATTTATATAGCTATATATATATATATATATATATATATATATATATATAATCCCTTTAGCTTAATTTATCCTCGATAGTTAGCATCTCTTCATCCGCACAACTGAACATGTTCAACTGCGACACTCACTTGCAATGTCTACATCAGACGACACAAGCAAGTTGGGCGTGGTGTGTCTCCCATCCACCCATTGGCCCACATTTACTCTTGTAATTGGTTTGTGGTCGTAAGAGGGAGAACCTACTCCAAACCAAACATGCGACCAAAAATCGATCATACAAAACTTTGTCACACCTCTACTGCAACATAGGTCTACATTGAGCAACTCACCCGCAACCTACGTCACTAATCTTACTATCTCCACTCCTCTAGTCTCTCCCCCACATATCGGACGACGCTTGGACCTTAGCATCAACCTCAATCACTACACTAATACTTCCTCTGTTCCAAATTATAAGATGTTTTGGCAGGCTAAAAAATTTTAGCCTGCCAAAACATCTTATAATTTGGAATGGAGGCACTAGCCTACCAAAACATCTTATAATTTGGAATGGAGGCACTACTATATTTAGCATGTGACTTGAACAATATACATTTATTAATGTAATTGTAGCAGCCGAACAGGTCAAAGAGGGAAATCAGCATCAAGATGGTGGAACCTACATCACCTCTGAAATTTAACATGAACAATATTCTTGATCTCTATAAAAAAAAAAGAACCCTCCAGCCTGCTGAACGCCTTATTCAACTACCCGTATTCGCCCACAGACACTTGCTCTCCTACAAACATATATATAGATTCACCAAATGACCACTGGGTGATGCCAAAAGGATGGGCCAGCAAGCACAGTATTTAAGTTGATCGACAAAACCCACCGAAAAGCTGAACACCATAACCCAGACCAAGCTTCCAAGTTCAAAACTGCCTCGGAATCAATGGAGAAACGGGATTAAAAAAACAAATTCCTTGAAAATATACTTCTTCTCTAATTAGTTCTCCTTCTCATACATCTTTAGCTCCACTTCCATTCATGACAAGCTTATTGTCATCTATGGAGTTGCATAATGTCTCTTAAAACATGGTGTGAATAAACAATCAGAAGGCGAGAACAAGTATTAGCTGCAAATAATCTATAATTAGGTGCCGCACAAATGTAACTTCAAAAGAAGATGCATTGTGGGAGACTCTACCATAAAAAAGTACAAATTGTAGAAAAACATATATTCTGAATCATGCAGGTGAAAGTTGTAAAGGTGTGTACAATTCGAAGGCAAATCTGTATATAGTACAACCTAATTTTCTATGTAGCATACACGATGAAACCATCCCATAGAGTCACGCATCGGCTCACACGATCAGAGGCTCAAGCCCGAGCCCAAAGTAGAAAGGCATGCAGTTATATGCATCTCCAACCACTATGCATGTCTCAAAAAATCATTTCCTGGTGTTGTGCAAGCACAATTGGTCATAGTCAGGTGCATCCTGTTGGATACACTCTCCCAAAACCAAGCATAATAGTGATGATATTGCAACATCCACATCTGTATCAAAGAGCAACACTTTTAGTCCACATCTTACATACCCAAAACAGAAGAAACGATTATTCTGATTTTTTTAAGTCGTCATTATGACTTTATGAGTAGAATATGGTAGTTAAAAAGCCATTTCATGTAAAATTGTACTATTAAATCCGTACAATTCAATGCTCTGGAGTTTAGAGACTATATTACTCTTACATACCATTATAGAAACAGGTCAGTGAGTTGTAAAAATTAATGGACTACAAAAGTTACAAAGGGTAAAATTGTCACCTACAGTACAGCTCCACTTACAACATAATATACTATGCCTTCATTAAAAGATTTTCTATACTATACCCAATTATTAGTTTATTACCTCCACGAGTATCGCATGTTGCATGAAGCACGGGAAACTACATGTTAAGAATGACTCCAAAAATAGTGCAGCGTTGTTGTAAGTTTGAAAATCTTGGTGATGCAGCTGCAAGGAAGACTTCTGTAAAATGACTTGCACCAAAATAATCCATGTCACAAACTACGCTTACCTGATAATAATTCTAAGTGGATTTAACAAAGAGCAAACTTTTCAAAATCTAAAAAAACTATCAAAATAACATACAGATATTTATTTAGCAGCTCACATTGTGAAGTTGCTAATTTAACGGAATCAATTCTCCATTCAATTGAATAATCTAGTCAAACTTATCCCAACATTGTCTCTGGTACCTTAAAATGAAGCAACAATTGATTTGTCGAAATCTTCAGCAAGGGATTAAATCGCTCAAAAAGATTGCGACCTGCATATAGATTGTATGAATCTATAATGGAAGTACACAATTATATGTTTATATAAAATGGTCAATAAAAAAATCCGAACTTCCTACCGAGCCTCCAAAGAGGAAGAAGAAGAAAATCAATGCTCTTATATAGCTGCTGTCAACGATGTGCACCGTTTCCTGATACATAAGAAGGACATTTTGCATGACATCCTTCAAGACATGAGCACATTTTCATATCACTTCATACTTGATTCTAGCATCCACAATCCCCATGCGCACATCCTATATGTCAAATCTGAGACAACAAAACATAATGAGATTAGCCCAAAAAGTGGATCATATACCATGATGCTAGCAAAAAGCCTATTTACCTTTTGATCAGTTCGGACTTGGGAGAGCCAAATGCTCGTTCATATAAGAGAACGTGACATGTGAATCACAACATGACAGGAGCACAGAACACCGCAACTGCCGGCAAGCCAATGTTTTCTGCAGCAATCCCATCAAGGACCCTGCTTGCTCGCCGTGAAACCTGGTCATCTAGTCTCTGTAAGCATTTAGCAAAAATCCCAGCCCAATTATCATTAGAAAGCATTCTCAACTACCTTGCTCAGGATGATCGTGGAGCCTCTCCTGGAGTAGTTTGACACCTATAGAATCATACAGAAGCCACCGATTGTCAGATCACCTATGTGTTGCCATGGCCATCGGCGTCGGCGAAGAGGTGCACCAGGAAGTGGAGCGCGTTGGCATCGAGCCCTAGCCCCCAGCCCGGCGAGGTCGTGGACCTTGAGTCGGCATTCATGTGTTCGCGAGATCTCGTCGTCGCGGCAGCCCCCCACCAGCTTTATTTCCATGAGGAGGTGCATGCTCTTCCCTCCCAAGACGAGCGGTGTTCGCCCGTTCCCGAGGTCCAGAATATCAATCCCGCTGCCTGCCGCATATTCCGCAGTCCCAAATCATGGCCAAGAAAAAAGAGAGAAAAATAATGTGCGAAAGAAGAAATAGGTCGCAGATACTGTGGAGGAGATCGTCCATGTCGAGGATGACTTGTGAGACGGCGGCCATGGGCGCCGGCGCTACCTGACTGTCGCCGGTGTCCACTGATGCCATTGGCAGGTGGAAGAGAGATCTAGGGGATTTCATTGCAGGACGCCACCACCTCCGATCCCTATGGACATGAAGCCGTCACCAGTCACCACCACCACGACGTAGGACGTGCCATCACCAAGTGTAAATAAACATAACACGACCGCGCCATGAACTTGGCATAAGCCGGCCGCCCGAACAAAGCGTGATATGGACTCTTGATTTTGACCACCTCAAAAGTTAACTTTTCAGCTCGAGAATCATGCTCGTCTCCAAAGGCCACCTCTACCTCAATCTTACCCACAGGATACGCCGACTTACCAGGCACCACTCCATGGAAGACGGTGTTGGAAGTCTTTAAATTCTTGTCAGTTAAGCCCATGCGCCGAAAGGTCTCGTAATAGAGGATGTTGATGCTGCTACCTCCATCCATCAGCACCTTAGTGAATTTGTAACCACCGACCTGCGGTGCCACCACCAGTGCCAATTGACCCGGATTATCAACCCGGGGAGGGTGATCCTCCCTACTCCAGATAATGGGCTGTTCCGACCACCTTAAGTAACGAGGGACTGCCGGCTCAACAGAGTTCACAGCCCTCCTGTGAATTTTCTGATCATGCTTACACAAACTGGTGGTGAACACGTGATACTGCCCACTATTTAGCTGCTTTGGATGGCTCTCATAACCCGACTGCTGCTGCTGTTGACCTCCTTGACCAGACTGCTGCGGGTTATAACCACCCTGGTTTTCCTGAAAACCGGACCCTGAACCGCCGCCCGGGCCATGAAAGCCTCCACCTCCTGAGCCGCCGCCTGGGCCTTGATTGCCATCAAATGTATTAGAATTCTTGAACGCCTTCATGATTGTGCAATCCTTCCATAAGTGAGTCGCCGGCTGTTCCCGGGTGCCGTGTTTTGGACAAGGCTCATTGAGTAACTGTTCAAGAGATGGACCTGACCCGCCAAACCGAGGTGGTTTTCCCTTGCGCTTCTGATTGTTACCCTATGCATTGGCCACAAATTCCGGGTTGCCGTCCGCCTTACGCTTATTGCCTCCTTGATTCGCCGGGTTATGCTGCTGACCCTTTCCATTACCGTTCTTATTTCCCTTCCCCGTCTTTTCCTCATCAGACGCGGGATCCTTGGTACTATCAGAATCGGCATACTTGACTAAAGCCGCCATCAGCGTCCCCATATCATTGCAATCACGCTTAAGGCGCCCCAATTTCTATCTCAGAGGCTCAAAGCGGCAATTCTTCTCCAGCATGAGGACTGCTGAGCCGGCATCCATCTTGCCAGACGAATGTATTATATCTTTGACCAGGCGCACCCAATGAGTCGTAGATTCACCTTCCTCCTGCTTATAATTTGTCAAGTCCACAATTGACATAGACTGCTTGCAAGTGTCTTTGAAGTTCTGGATGAAACGGGCCTTTAGCTCTGCCCATGAACTAATGGAATTGGGTGGCAAACCCTTTAACCAAGAACGGGCCGTTCCGTCCAACATCATGGTGAAGTATTTAGCCATCGCTTCATCACTAATCTCTAGCAGCTCCATGGCCATCTCGTAACTTTCAATCCACGCCCCAGGCTGTAAATCGGCCGTATAATTCGGCACCTTTCGAGGTCGCTTGAAATCCTTGGGCAGACGTACATTACGTAGAGCCGGTACCAGACAAGGGACTCCTCCGGTTCTAGTAGCAACTCCCGCCTCCACAGAAGTCGTCGGATAAGCCGGCAAGTCCTGCTAATCTGCTAGCAGAGCCGCTCGTTCGTCCTCCTGACGTATCCGATCCTGCACTGGGTTATATCCACCGGGCTGGTTCCATCGCTGAGCGTTGCTTGACAGGGCCTCCGACTCCATATGTCTGTTGTAACTCGGGCTCAGGTTTTGACGAGGCGGAGCTAACCAGGGTGGAGGAGTTGAATGAATCCTGTCCTGGCTGTAAGAATAAGTCTCTTGCTGGGCCAGAGCCGTCTGGACAAGTTTTCTGATCCTCCGGGTCTCCACTGCTGTCGGATCATCACCATTCACTGGGAGAGCCACCAATCGTGCTGATCCTGCGATTAAATTCTCCATGGGGTTGGAGAAGTGACCCGGTGGTATCGGTACGTAACGGGGCGATGCCATATTGCCGTGACGAGGCGCCGTCACCTGAGGCTGGACCGGGCCTCCTGCTCCGGATGTCATGAACTGATTTGCACCTGGCGGGTTACTTGGGCCGGCTCCGGGTGTAGCAAAGAGATTCCGAGGATCATAAATCTGAGGTAAACGGGACTGAGTTTTCTGATGTCTCCTCCTCATTACCTCATTAGATGCGTTCAGGCTCATCATGAGCTAAAAAGCCTCTGCCTGAAGTTGCTGCGCCCGTACGTCCAAAGCCGCACGCTCTGTGGCTAATCTAGTATCTTCAGCTGCTAAGGTTTCTTTGGCCTGGGCGATCTCCTCACGAACCGGTGCCACCTCTGCCTCATGCTCAGATTGGTTCGCAGGGATGACTGTAGCAGTTAACAGGGCCGTAAGTTTATCCATGAGATCCATCAGCACCTGAGCCGGTGAGCGCACAGGGCCTCCTGCCCCGGCTGCTCCTAACCCGGACGTTATCACCGCTGAGGTCGTAGAATTTTGGCCGGGTTGAGTGCCAGCCATGAAGACTCCTGCCCAGTTTGGCGACTCTGAGGGGTCCGGAATAGTGCTGCCATCGGAACAGCCCCCAAGCACACCATCTTGAACTTGATACAGCGAATCTGTTGAGCCGACGGACGAATCACCGTCAGAGAGGACGGCCGGCTCACCATCATATTCAGATCCTTCAGAAAGTTCACCTCCGTGGATGCAACCCACAAAGGCACGCTTCACGACGGGTTGAGCTCGGGCGGGTCTCGCACGCTGAGCCGTCTCGACGAGGTCGGTGCAGTTGTCCGGCTCAGGGCCCGACTCACCAATCCGGCCAATGAAGACGTGAATTCCGCCAAAGGGGACCCGGTACCCGTACTCAATTGAGCCGGCGTCGGGGCCCCAGCCTTCGTCGTCGATGTAGATCTTGCCGCGACGACTCTTGGTCATCCGGCCAACTGCGTATCCCTTGAGCCCTTCGAAGCTGCCCTTCAAGAACTCAAATCCACCGTGCGCTGGCCCCACGGTGGGCGCCAACTGTCGTGGAATTGTCACGACAGATGTCCTCTTGGAAGGACTTAGTCGTGGAGCCATCGCAACTAGGAAGCTTAAAGGGGTTAATCGGGACAAAGGCCACGAGAGGTTTATACTAGTTCAGCCCCATGCGGAGAAGGAAGGCCTACGTCTAGTTGGGTTGGTATTGCTTGAGGTTTCGATGACCAGGGAGCGAGATACGCTATGCCTGGCTCTCGATGAGTTGTTTCTTGCCCTAAGCCGCCGGCGGGTCGTCCCCTTATATACACGGGTTGACGCCCTGCGGCCTACAGAGTCCTGGCCGGCTCATAGACAGTGTCCGGCTCGGTGACTAGTTAATCCTGCCTTACAATACAAGTCATGCCATTACGGCGGTTTATCACTACGGGCCTCAGAGTCGCCTATGGGCCTTTAGGCCTTTTAATGAACCGCCATCTTCATGCTTTGGTCTTAGGCTTCCGATGAGCCTCTCTTTGCGTAACCCGGCCCCTCCTGGACGTCTTACACAAATAGTCATATCCCCAACACAAGGTGTAGCCCCTCCCCTCCCCAACACCTCTCCTCCTCTGTTAAGAGCTTGGCGAAGCCCTGCCGGAGTACTGCTGCTCCACCACCACCACGCCGTTGTGCTGCTGTTGGAGCTCTCTTCCTCAACCTCTCCCTCCTTCTTGCTGGATCAAGGCGCGAGAGACGTCTCCGCTCCGTACGTGTGTTGAACGCGGAGGTGCCGTCCGTTCGGCACTAGGATTATCGGGGATTTGGATCACGACGAGTACGACTCCATCAACCCCGTTCTCTTGAACGCTTCCGCTCGCGATCTACAAGGGTATGTAGATGCACTCCTCTCTCTCTCTCTCTCGTTGCTAGTTACTCCATAGATTGATCTTGGTGATGCGCAGAATTTTTTTAATTTCTGCAACGATCCCCAACAGTGGCATCATGAGCTAGGTCTATGCGTAGTTTCTATGCACGAGTAGAACACAAGTTGTTGTGGGCGTCGATTTTGTCAATTTACTTGCCGTTACTAGTCTTATCTTGATTCGGCGGCA
The DNA here is from genome assembly GCA_032464435.1 of Aegilops umbellulata. Taxonomy (NCBI): domain Eukaryota; kingdom Viridiplantae; phylum Streptophyta; class Magnoliopsida; order Poales; family Poaceae; genus Aegilops; species Aegilops umbellulata. Next base: position 266,850,875 of record CP136059.1, on the reverse strand, counting down.
TCGTGGGATAAAGCGGCCCGGACCGACCTTACACGTACACTTACGTGAGACAGGTTCCACCGACTGACATGCACTAGTTGCATAAGGTGGCTAGAGGGTGTCTGTCTCTCCCACTTTAGTCGGATCGAATTCGATGAAAAGGGTCCTTATGAAGGGTAAATAGAAATTGGCATATCACGTTGTGGTTTTGGCGTAGGTAAGAAACGTTCTTGCTAAGAAACCTATAGCAGCCACGTAAAAAAATTGCAACAACAATTAGAGGACATCTAACTTGTTTTTGCAGCATATGCCGTGTGATGTGATATGGCCAAAAGGATGTGATGTATGAGATTGATCATGTTCTTGTAATAGGAATCACGACTTGCATGTCGATGAGTATGACAACCGACAGGAGCCATAGGAGTTGTCTTAATTTATTTATGACCTGCGTGTCAACATAAACGTCATGTAATTACTTTACTTTATTGCTAAGCCGTTAGCCATAGTAGTAGAAGTAATGGATGACGAGACAACTTCATGAAGACACGATGATGGGGATCATGATGATGGAGATCATGGTGTCATGCCGGCGACGATGATGATCATGGCGCCTCGAAGATGGAGATCAAAAGGAGCAAAATGATATTGGCCATATCATGTCACTATTTGATTGCATGCGATGTTTATCATGTTTTTACATCTTATTTGCTTAGAACGACGATAGCTTAAATAAGATGATCCCTCAAAATAATTTCAAGAAAGTGTTCCCCCTAACTGTGCACCGTTGCGAAGGTTCGTTGTTTCGAAGCACCACGTGATGATCGGGTGTGATAGGTTCTAACGTTCGAATACAATGGGTGTAAGCCAGATTTACACACGCAACACACTTAGGTTGACTTGACGAGCCTAGCATGTACAAACATGGCCTCGGAACACGGAAGACCGAAAGGTCGAACATGAGTCGTATAGAAGATACGATCAACATGAAGATGCTCACCGATGATGAATAGTCCATCTCACATGATGATCGGACATGGCCTATTTGACTCGGATCATGTATCACTTAGATGACTAGAGGGATGTCTGTCTGAGTGGGAGTTCATTAAATAATTTGATTAGATGAACTTAAATATCATGAACTTAGTCTAAAATCTTTACAATATGTCTTGTAGATCAAATGGCCCACGCTAATGTTGTCCTTAACTTCAACGCGTTCCTAGAGAAAACCAAGCTGAAAGACGATGGTAGCAACTATACGGACTGGGTCCGGAACTTGAGGATCATCGTAATAGCTGCCAAGAAAACATATGTCCTTGAAGCACCGCTAGGTGAAGCACCACCCCCAGCAAACCAAGACGTTATGAACGCTTGGCAGTCCTGTGTTGATGATTACTCCCTGGTTCAGTACGGCATGCTTTACAGCTTAGAACCGGGGCTCCAAAAGCGTTTCGAGCAGCACGGAGCATATGAGATGTTCCAAGAGCTGAAAATGGTTTTCCAAGCTCATGCCCGGGTCGAGAGATATGAAGTCTCCGACAAGTTCTACAGTTGTAAGATGGAGGAGAATAGTTCCGTCAGCGAGCACATACTCAAAATGTCTGGGTTGCACAACCGCTTGACTCGGCTGGGAGTTAATCTCCCGGATGACGCGGTCGTTGACAGAATCCTTCAGTCGCTTCCACCGAGCTACAAGAGCTTTGTGATGAACTTCAGTATGCAAGGGATGGAGAAAACCATTCCTGAGGTATATTCGATGCTGAAATCAGCGGAGGTGGAAATCAAAAAGGAACATCAAGTGTTGATGGTGAATAAAACCACTAAGTTCAAGAAATGCAAGGGTAAAAAGGGTTTCAGGAAATACGGCAAGGGAGTTGCCGCGCCCGGCAAGCAAGCTGCCAGGAAGAAGCCAAAGAATGGACCCAAGCCTGAGACTGTGTTTTTTATTGCAAGGGAAGTGGTCACTGGAAGCAGAACCGCCCCAAGTACTTAGCGGACAAGAAGGCCGGCAACACCAAAAGTATATGTGATATACATGTTATTGATGTGTACCTTACCAGTACTCGTAGTAGCTCCTGGGTATTTGATACCGGTGCGGTTACTCATATTTGTAACTCAAAACAGGAGCTGCGGAATAAGCGGAGACTGGCGAAGGACGAGGTGACGATGCGCGTCGGGAATGGTTCCAAGGTCGATGTGATCGTCATCGGCACGCTACCTCTACATTTACCTACAGGATTAGTTTTAAACCTCAATAATTGTTATTTAGTGCCAGCTTTGAGCATGAACATTGTATCAGGATCTCGTTTAATACGAGATGGCTACTCATTTAAATCCGAGAATAATGGTTGTTCTATTTATATGAGAGATGTGTTTTATGGTCATGCCCCGCTGGTGAATGGTTTATTCTTAATGAATCTCGAACGTAATGTTACACATATTCATAGTGTGAATACCAAAAGATGTAAGGTTGATAATGATAGTCCCACATACTTGTGGCACTTCCGCCTTGGTCACATTGGTGTCAAACGCATGAAGAAGCTCCATGCAGATGGACTTTTGGAGTCTCTTGGTTACGAGTCATTTGACACGTGCGAACCATGCCTCATGGGTAAAATGACCAAGACTCCGTTCTCTGGAACAATGGAGCAAGCAACCAACTTATTGGAAATCATACATACTGATGTGTGCGGTCCAATGAGCGTTGAGGCTCGCGGTGGCTATCGTTATGTTCTCACCCTCACTGATGACTTAAGTAGATATGGGTATGTCTACTTAATGAAACACAAGTCTGAGACCTTTGAAAAGTTCAAGGAATTTCAGAGTAAGGTTGAAAATCAACGTGACAGGAAAATAAAGTTCTTACGATCAGATCGTGGAGGGGAATATTTGAGTCACGAATTTGGCACACACTTAAGGAAATGTGGAATCGTTTCACAACTCACGCCGCCTGGAACACCTCAGCGAAATGGTGTGTCCGAACATCGTAATCGCACTCTATTGGATATGGTGCGATCTATGATGTCTCTTACCGATCTACCGCTCTCATTTTGGGGCTATGCTTTAGAGACTGCCGCATTCACTTTAAATAGGGCTCCGTCGAAATCCATTGAGATGACACTGTATGAATTATGGTTTGGGAAGAAACCTAAGCTGTCATTTCTAAAAGTTTGGGGATACGATGCTTATGTCAAGAAACTTCAACCTGAAAAGCTCGAACCCAAGTAGGAAAAATGTGTCTTCATAGGATACCCTAAGGAAACCATTGGGTATACCTTATACCTCAGATCCGAAGGCAAGACCTTTGTTGCCAAGAACAGATCCTTTCTGGAGAAAGAGTTTCTCTTGAAAGAAGTAAGTGGGAGGAAAGTAGAACTTGATGAAGTACTGCCTCTTGAAGCGAAAAGTAGCGCAACTCAGGAAGATGTTCCTGTGGTGCCTGCACCGACTAGAGAGGAAGTTAGTGATGATGATCAAGGTACTTCGGATCAAGCTGCTACTGAACTTCGTTGGTCCATGAGGACACGTTCCACACCAGAATGGTATGGCAACCCTGTCGTGGAAATCATGTTGTTAGACAACGGTGAACCTTCGAACTATGAAGAAGCGATGGCGGCCTCAGATTCCAACAAATGGCTTGAAGCCATGCAATCCGAGATAGGATCCATGTATGAAAACAAAGTATGGACTTTGACAGACTTGCCCGATGATCAGCGAGCGATAGAAAATAAATGGATCTTTAAGAAGAAGACATACGCGGATGGTAATGTGAGCATCTATAAAGCTCAAATTGTCGCTAAAGGTTATCGACAAGTTCAAGGGGTTGACTAAGATGAGACCTTCTCACCCGTAGCGAAGCTAAAGTCCGTCCGAATCATGTTAGCAATTGCCGCATTCTACGATTACGAAATATGGCAAATGGACGTCAAAACGGCATTCCTTAAAGGCTTTCTTAAGGAAGAATTGTATATGATGCAGCTGGAAGGTTTTGTTGATCCTAAGAATGCTAACAAGGTATGCAAGCTCCAGCTCTCCATCTATGGGCTGGTGCAAGCATCTCGGAGTTGGAACATTCGCTTTGATGAAATGATCAAAGCGTTTGGGTTTATGCAGACTTATCGAGAAGCCTGCGTTTACAAGAAAGTGAGTGGGAGCTCTGTAGCATTTCTCATATTATATGTGGATGACATACTATTGATGGGAAATGATATAGAACTCTTGGAGAGCATAAAGGCCTACTTGAATAAGTGTTTTTCAATGAAGGACCTTGGAGAAGCAGCTTACATATTAGGCATCAAGATCTACAGAGATAGATCGAGACGCCTCATAGGTCTTTCGCAAAGCACATACCTCTATAAGATATTGAAGAAGTTCAATATGGATCAGTCCAAGAAGGGGTTCTTGCCTATATTGCAAGGTGTGAAATTGAGCTCGGCTCAATGCCCGACCACGGCAGAATATAAAGAAAAGATGAGTGTCATCCCCTATGCCTCAGCCATAGGGTCTATTATGTATGCCATGCTGTGTACCAGACCTGATGTAAACCTTGCCTTAAGTTTGGTAGGAAGGTACCAAAGTAATCCCGGCATGGAACACTGGACAGTGGTCAAGAATATCCTGAAGTACCTGAAAAGGACTAAGGATATGTTTCTCGTTTATGGAGGTGACGAAGAGCTCATCGTAAAGGGTTACGTCGATGCTAGCTTCGACACAGATCTGGATGACTCCAAGTCACAAACCGGATACATGTATATTTTGAATGGTGGGGCAGTAAGCTGGTGCAGTTGCAAGCAAAGCATCGTGGCGGGATCTACATGTGAAGCAGAGTACATGGCAGCCTCGGAGGCAGCACATGAAGCAATTTGGATGAAGGAGTTCATTACCGACCTAGGAGTTGTTCCCAATGCATCGGGCCCGATGACTCTCTTCTGTGATAACACTGGTGCTATTGCCCTTGCCAAAGAGCCCAGATTTCATAAGAAGACCAGACACATCAAGCGTCGCTTCAACTCCATTCGTGAAAATGTTCAAGATGGAGACATAGATATTTGTAAAGTGCATACATATCTGAATGTCATAGATCCGTTGACTAATCCTCTTCCACGGGCAAAACATGATCAACACCTGAACTCTATGGGTGTTCGATTCATCACAATGTACCTGGATTATTGACTCTAGTGCAAGTGGGAGACTGTTGGAAATATGCCCTAGAGGCAATAATAAAATGATTATTATTATATTTCCTTGTTCATGATAATTGTCTATTGTTCATGCTATAATTGTGTTATTCGGAAATCGTAATACATGTGTGAATACATAGACCACAACATGTCCCTAGTGAGCCTCTAGTTGACTAGCTCGTTGATCAACAGATGGTCATGGTTTCCTGACTGTGGACATTGGATGTCATTGATGACGGGATCACATCATTAGGAGAATGATGTGATGGACAAGACCCAATCCTAAGCATATCACAAGATCGTGTAGTTCGTCTGCTAGAGCTTTTCTATTGTCAAATATCATTTCCTTAGACCATGAGATTGTGCAACTCCCAGATACTGTAGGAGTGCTTTGGGTGTGCCAAATGTCACAACGTAACTGGGTGGCTATAAAGGTACACTACAGGTCTCTCCAAAAGTGTCTGTTGGGTTGGTACGAATTGAGACTGTGATTTGTCACCCCGTATGACGGAGAGCCCACTCGGTAATGCATCATCATAATGAGCTCAATGTGACCAAGTGGTTGATCACGGGATCATGCATTACGGTACAAGTAAAGTGACTTGCCGGTAACGAGATTGAACGAGGTATTGGGATACCGACGATCGAATCTCGGGCAAGTAACATACCGACTGACAAAGGGAATTGTATACGGGATTACTTGAATCCTCGACATCGTGGTTCATCCGATGAGATCATCGTGGAACATGTGGGAGCCAACATGGGTATCCAGATCCCACTGTTGGACATTGGCCGGAGAGTCGTCTCGGTCATGTCTGCATGGTTCCCGAACCCGTAGGGTCTACACACTTAAGGTTTGATGATGCTAGGGTTATTAGGAAGACTTGTATGTGATTACTGAATGTTGTTCGAAGTCCCGGATGAGATCCTGGACGTCACGACGAGTTCCGGAATGGTCCGGAGGTGAAGATTTATTTATGGGAAGTTGTCATACCGTCACCGGAAAGGTTCGGGGGCATATCGGTATTGTACCGGGGCCACTGGAGGGGTTCCGTGGGTCCACCGGGAGGGGCCACCTCTCCCGGAGGGCCTTATGGGCTGTAGGAGGAAGGGAACCAGCCCCAAGTGGGCTGGGGCGCCACACCCCCTAGGGCCCATGCGCCTAGGGTTGGGGGAAACCCTAGAGGGGGCGCCCCCCTTGCTTGGGGGGCAAGCCCCCCTCCCCTTGGCCGCTGCCCCCCTCTAGATCTCATCTAGAGGGGCCGGCCCCCTTCCCCCTTCCCCTATAGATAGAGGGGCAAGGGGAGGGCTGCACACCACATCCAAGGGGAAGCCCCTCCCCTCCCCAACACCTCTCCTCCTCCGTTAAGAGCTTGGCGAAGCCCTGCCGGAGTACTGCTGCTCCACCACCACCATGTCGTCGTGCTGCTATTGGAGCTCTCTTCCTCAACCTCTCCCTCCTCCTTGCTGGATCAAGGCGCGGGAGACGTCTCCGCTCCGTACGTGTGTTGAACGCGGAGGTGCCGTCCGTTCGGCACTAGGATCATCGGTGATTTGGATCACGACGAGTACGACTCCATCAACCCCGTTCTCTTGAACGCCTCCGCTCGCGATCTACACGGGTATGTAGATGCACTCCTCTCTCTATCGTTGCTAGTTACTCCATAGATTGATCTTGGTGATGCGTAGAAATTTTTTAATTTCTGCAACGATCCCCAACAGACAGGCCTTCCCCTATCAACCCGACGTGTCCTAGAACCACCGGATCCACGACCACGGCCCCCTCCAAGGCTAGTCCTTCCTCCACGGCCACGACCACCTCCAAGGCTAGTCCTTCCTCCACGGCCAGGATAACCCACAAGTATAGGGGATCGTAACAGCTTTTGAGGGTAGAGTATTCAACCCAAATTTATTGATTCGACACAAGGGGAGCCAAAGAATATTCTCAAGTATTAGCAGCTGAGTTGTCAATTCAACCACACCTGGAAACTTAATATCTGCAGAAAATTTTTTAGTAGCAAAGTAATATGATAGTGGTGGCAACGGTGACAAAAGAGTAAAGAAAGCAAAGTAATATTTTTGGTGTTTTGTAGTGATTGTGACAGTAGCAACGGAAAAGTAAATAAGCGTAAACCAGTATATGGAAAGCTCGTAGGCATCGGATCATTGATGGATAATTATGCCGGATGCGGTTCGTCATGTAACAGTCATAACATAGGGTGACACAGAACTAGCTCCAATTCATCAATGTAATGTAGGCATGTATTCCGTATATAGTCATACGTGCTTATGGAAAAGAACTTGCATGACATCTTTTGTCCTACCCTCCCGTGGTAGCGGGGTCCTATTGGAAACTAAGGGATATTAAGGCCTCCTTTTAATAGAGAACCGGAACAAAGCATTAGCACATAGTGAATACATGAACTCCTCAAACTATGGTCATCACTGAGAGTGGTCCTGATTATTGTCACTTCGGGGTTGCCGGATCATAACACATCGTAGGTGACTATAGACTTGCAAGATAAGATCAAGAACTCACATATATTCATGAAAATATAATAGGTTCAGATCTGAAACCATGGCACTCGCGCCCTAGTGACAAGCATTAAGCATAGCAAAGTCATAGCAACATCAATATCAGAACATAACGGATACTAGGGATCAAACCCTAACAAAACTAACTCGATTACATGGTAAATCTCATCCAACCCATCACCGTCCAGCAAGCCTACGATGGAATTACTCACGCACGGCGGTGAGCATCATGAAATTGGTGATGGAGGATGGTTGATGATGACGACGGCGACGAACCCCCCTCTCCGGAGCCCCGAACGGACACCAGATCAGCCCTCTCGAGAGGTTTTAGGGCTTGGCGGCGGCTCCGTATCGTAAAACGCGATGATTTCTTCTCCTCTATTTTTTCTCTCCGAAAGCAAATATATAGAGTTGAAGTTGGCGTCGGAGGGTCTCTAGGGGGCCCACGAGGTAGGGGGGCGCACCCCCCACCCTCGTGGACAGGGTGTGGGCCCCCTGGTCTTCATCTTTGGGGAGGATTTTTTATTTTTTATAAGACATCCCGTGGAGTTTCAGGTCATTCCGAGATATTTTATTTTCTGCACAGAAAACAACATCAAGGTAATTTTGCTGAAAACTGCGCCAGTCCGGGTTAGTTCCACTCAAATCATACAAGTTAGAGTCCAAAACAAGGATAAAAGTGTTTGGAAAAGTAGATTAGACGCAGACGTATCAACTCCCCCAAGCTTAAACCCTTGCTTGTTGTCGGTGTCAAAGCCGGCGGATCTCGGGTAGGGGGTCCCGAACTGTGCGTCTAGGCGGATGGTAACAGGAGACAAGGGACACAATGTTTTACCCAGGTTCGGTCCCTCTTGATGGAGGTAAAACCCTACGTCCTGCTTGATTAATATTGATGATATGGATAGTACAAGAGTAGATCTACCACGAGATCAAGGAGGCTAAACCCTAGAAGCTAGCCTACGGTATGATGGTCGTATGTTGGAGTCGTTGTCCTACGGACTAAAACCCTCCGGTTTATATAGACACCGGATAGGGTTAGGGTTGCACAAAGTCGGTTGTAATGGTAGGAGATCTAAATATCCGCATCGCCAAGCTTGCCTTCCACGCCAAGGAAAGTCCCTTCCGGACATGGGACGAAGTCTTCAATCTTGTATCTTCATAGTCCTGGAGTCCGGCTGAAGGTATAGTTTGGATAGCCGAACACCCCCTAATCCCGGACTCCCTCAGTAGCTCCTGAACCAGGCTTCAATGACGACGAGTCCGGCGCGCAGATTGTCTTCGGCATTGCAAGGCGGGTTCCTCCTCCAAGTTCTTCATAAAAGATTGTAAACACCAAGAGTAGTGTCCGGCTCTGCAAAATAAGTTTCCACATATTGCCATAGAGAGAATAATATTAACACAAATCTAATCTGCTGACGTATCGCATAGCGTGACATCACACTACGGCCAAGCCTTTATTCGAATCGTTTTCGCTTTTCCACCTCAGCATGTTTTGCGAGGCGGTTTCCTTGGCACGTCTTGTCGAAGCAGAGATCGTGTCCCTCATTTACGGGATTCTCATCAATACGGATGTGGGTAACCCAACCGCGCCATTTATCACGGTGCTTGGGAGGCAAGCGAGTTTTACTAGGCTGGTGGGGACGCATAGCCGCATCCGCCCATATAAGGGGATAAGGATCCACCTTTTTACCTACGCCTTCTTCCTCCTTTGCCTATCCATCTTCCGCGCACTCGAGCTCCAGCGCCCAAGCCCGCACTTCACACCTCAACCTTCTCCAGCAATGTCCGGAGCGGGAGGCAAGTGGATGGTCTCCTCCGTCACGGAGGGCCATGTCAAAAAGTTAAGGAGGGCCGGATACTTGTCCAAAGACATCACGCACCGGCTTCCCGAGGAGGGGCAGCTTCTCCCCACCCCAAGGCCCCATGAGAGGGTAGTATTCCTTCCCCACTTCCTCCGCGGACTGGGTTTTCCACTTCACCCATTTGTCCGGGGGCTCATGTTCTACTACGCCCTGGATTTCCATGATCTGGCCCCGAACTTCATCCTCAACATCTCGGCGTTTATCGTCGTGTGCGAGGCTTTCCTCCGCATCCGCCCCCATTTCGGCCTCTAGCTCAAGACCTTCAACGTCAAGCCCAAGGTGGTGCGTGGCAGCCAGGCGGAGTGCGGAGGCGCCAAGATGGACAACGTCCTATGGCTCGAGGGCTCCTTTGTGGAGACCTTGAAGGGGTGGCAATCCGGGTGGTTTTACATCACCGAGCCGTGCGATCCGAAATGGATCGCGGCCCCTGAGTTCCGATCCAGACCCCCCACGCGGCTTATGTCCTGGAAACAGACGAGCCTGTCGTGGGGCGATGAAAAAGAGGTGACCTGATTGCAGACATGCATCCAGTCCCTGGTGAACAAGCCGATCAAGCTTGTTAATGTAGTCCAGGTTATGCTCGTCCGCCGGATCCTCCTGTGTCAACAACGGGACTTTAATCTGTGAGAGTTCGACCCGGCGCAGCACCAAACCCTTAACAGGCTCTTCGACATGACGTATGAAGACGTCTGGAAGGTGGTAACCAAAGGCGCCGAGGCTCCCGCATCCGCTTCCGAGGACCGCGGATACAGCTCGCAACGTCACGCTAGCGAGGTAAGCTACTTTCACCTTTTACAGGATGTTTAAGTTTTTCCATAGTTTGACTCTATGTGGGATCTAAACTCCCTCACCTTTGACAGGCTTGGCAGACGAAGTCCGGACCGATTAACTGTCCGGATCCCTTGCCCGAAGACCCATCCCCTGCTTGCTTAGCAAAGCTGCGGGCTCCGGCACCTTATGTGGTGCCGGAGAAGAAGGCCAAGAAGAAGAAGGCCACGGGGACTCGAAAGAGTGCCCGGCATATGGTGGTGTCGGACTCGTCATCCGACGAATCGGAGACGCTCTCCTCCCATGAAAACGAGGAGGAAGAAGAAGAAACTTCTCCCCGTCCAGCGGGGGGAGGAAAGAAAAGGAAGGCCGCCCCAACGGGGGAGGCCGAAGGGTCCAAGAGGAGGAAGACCCCTCCGCCGGACTACTCCCCTAACGCCGACGGGGACGACGAGGAGTGGCCGGACAGGGCCAAGCGTCCGGCGGCATCATAAGTATTCGGATACTAGAGTAACTCATGATATTCCTTTGTCACACAGCTTTCCCTAACGTCGAATATAATCATGCAGCCCGCCCAAGGACGGGCTCGACGAGTCGTCGAGTGGCTCCCTGGATTCATTGGACATGAATTCAGTTCCGCCCGCTGTCCCCCCGCACGGCGGACGACGCCGAAGTGGCATCGCGACAAGCTCCGGGGCAAGAGGAGGTGGTCCTGGAGGAGCCGCAAGGCCACCTCCCGGACTCCATGAGTAAAGGGGACAAAACCCCCCAGGGCTCCAAGTCCGGCTTTGAGCCGGACACCGCGCCGAAATCTTCAACGGTTCCGGACCGCGATAGGCGAACTCCTGTCAAGAGGAGCAAGCCTAATGAGCCGGCGGCCTCCGTCCAACTGGAGGCGCCAGGTAATCTACTGGAGGTGCTTAAGGGCGCCTCCATCAATGAGGAGCACCGTACTATCATGAGTACGGTGATCCAGAAGGTTCAGTTCGCCAAGAGCGGACTGACTGAAGCTTGTGCTAGCCTTCTAACAGGCTTCGAGGTAAGTAAAAATATGTAAAAATGTTATCACATAGACAGTAGCCCCTGATGCTCTGTTTGGCGTTCGGAAAGAAAAAGCCGAATAGAGGATCCATCAATATTCGTAGGAGTCTAATAAAAAAGTCAATATGCGTATGCAGGCTTCGCTGCTAGCCACCGCCGCACTGACTGCGGAGGTGGGTGCCCTGAAACAGGGCCTCGAGCGGACCGAGCAAGAGCTCGGCCTTGCCAAGCGGCAGCTCGAGGAGAAAGAAGGTAAGAGATACCTTACAGAAAAAGTGTCTATAAAAAGACGCAATTGCAAAAAATGACAGGATTGTAATACTTATTGTAGGGGCCACGACTGAGGTGGCGACCCTCAAGCAGGCGCTGTCCGAGGCCGAGAAGAGAGCGGCCTCAGAGCACAATGAGCGGGAGAAATTTGAGGCGCAGGTCGGCAAGGCGCAGCAAGAGCTTCAGGCTCTCATGAAAAAACATGAGAGTTTGGAGCTTGACTCTAAAATGCGAGCGTCCGAGCTCGCCGCGGCCGTCAAGACTGCCGAGTCTGCCAAGGCCGAAGCCGAGAAGGCCCTCCAAGAGTTGGAGGAGGTGAAAAATATAGCGGTGGGTAAGGCATTCTTTATGCAAAGCAGACATATAAAAGTAAACTACTTGTTACTTACCCGAATCCGGAGTTCTCCAGGGGCATTCGTAGATCTTCCCCGCAGCATATCCGATGCCGCCGCATTCTACCGAGCTGAAGAGGGTAGCTCGACGGAGAAGGTGTTCTGGTCTCAGTACGCTGAGGCCGGACACCCTGTGCCCTTGAGCGACCAGCTGAAGCAGCTGGTCGAGCTCCACAAGGCGGCCGAACAGGCCATGAGGGGCTTCATAGTTCGGCTGTGGCCTGGAGAGGCCCTGCCTGGGAGCTACTTCGGATTGGTGCGGTGGCTGGTGGAGGCCTGTCCAAGGCTCGAGGTCATCAAGCGCTCTGTCTACATCGAAGGTGCCCGCAGGGCCCTTGCCCGTGCAAAGGTGCACTGGGGTAAGCTGGACGGTGAGAAGCTTGTGAGGGACGGGCCGCCGCCGGGGAAGGAGCATCGCAAGCCCGAGAACTATTACAAGGATGTTCTTGCTGGTGCCCGCCTTATGGCAGATGAATGTACCAAGGATGTAATTTTTGAATGAACTCGCTCGTGTTTATCCTGTGCGTTGTAAACTTGTTCATATGCGCTAAGCAATGCTTGTTGAATTTAAAATATTACTTTCTGTGCGGCCGTTTATCAAAAACTTAGAGATGGCTAGTCGTCGGCTTCTGCCCCCATGCCACTAGTGCTGGGGTGTTCGGGATAAACCTGAGCGCTCTTTTTCCCATATTTGGGTCCTTCGAGGGAGGCGCTCAGCACAACGAACCAGGCAATCGGACTATAATGCTTGAACACTCTCACTTAGCCATAGAACTCTATAATTTTAAATTTCGGCGAAGCCCCTAGTTCGGAAGACCGAGTTCGGGGCGCTATGCACGCCTTGGCCGGACAAAGCCGGTTCCTTGCTCGAAGCGGCATAAGTCTTCAGGGACTCGAAAAACCTCTCGAACAGCGACCGGTCTCTCGCCTCATCATGACAGTCAGTTTTAGCTTTCTCCACTGAGGTGCTCAGCCCAGCTCAACTGGGGCACAATCGCAGTGGTTCTCCTAGTGCTACCTTAGCCGATATAGAGGAACGTAAGGCACCAAAACATAGGAGCCGGGCAAACCCAACTATTGACCCAAATCATGATTCGGAGCCGATGCATATAGTGCTATAAGTTCGGGGTGCCGCACTTGTGAAAGTGTACGGACTTCTCACACCATATTGAGGGGTACTGAAGCCCCTGGCGTGTTTGCCGTACCATGGTGTACGGGTGCAACATGTCATTAATAAACATATATATGAAAAGAGGATAATGCAAAAAATAGACAAAAAGCTATGCATTGTTTATGAAAGGGCTGCTATCAAAGCAGAACGATACAAATAGTGCGATAAGCAAAATATATTGGACTATTTAAGATGTCCTGGCCAGGGGCAGACCGCGGAATTGTATTCACAACAGGTATATTGCTCGTAACAGAGACCACCTGGGAGTTCCATAGTGCGGCATGGCTTGTCTGCTTCCCTGGATCTTGCATCGTTTGTGCGGCAGTTGAATTGCCGAACAGGTCGTCCAAAGTATGGAGTCCTGAAAGTAAGAAAAGATTAAAAAGAATTCGGCAGCCCCTAGTACGGTTTAGGCCGTGTTTTAGGCTCGCCGTGATTGTGCCCCTTCCCCTGCACCCATGGTATTTCGAGAGCGTAGTTATGTACGCGAAGCACTGGTTTCGCTACATCGTGAGGGCTGGGGTTGGGGCCGCATTGCTACACCTTCTCAGAACGTGCCAGGCGGTCTTGTTGTAGGTTACTCCAGGCGCGCTTGACAGTGTCCGGCTTTTCAGCGGCCGGACTGGAGGATTGCCTAAAAAGGCTGCTTTGCACTTCTGCTACGAGGGCCGCCGTGTGCTCCTCCGTTCGGAGGGAGTGCTCGGTGTTTCCATTGACCGTAATTACTCCTCGAGGGCCTGGCATCTTGAGCTTGAGATATGCGTAGTGCGGCACCGCATTGAACTTTGCAAATGCGGTTCACCCGAGCAAGGCGTGATAGCCACTGCGAAACGGGACTATGTCGAAGATTAACTCCTTGCTTCGGAAATTATCCGGGATCCGAAGAGCACTTCAAGTGTAACTGAGCCTGTATAGTTGGCTTCTACACGTGGTATGACGCCTTTAAAGGTCGTTTTGGTGGGCTTGATCCTCGAGGGATCTATGCCCATTTTCCGCACTGTATCCTGGTAAAGCAGGTTCAGGCTGCTGTCGCCGTCCATGAGGACTCTTGTGAGATGAAATCCTTCGATAATTGGGTCAAGAACCAATGAGGCAAACCCGCCATGACGGATGCTAGTGGGATGGTCCCTCCGATCAAAGGTGATCGGGCAGGAGGACCATGGGTTGAACTTTGGAGCGACTGGCTCCGGCGCGTATACGTCTTGTAGCGCACGCTTCCGCTCCCTCTTGGGAATGTGGGTTGCGTATATCATGTTCACCGTCCGCACTTGTGGGGGAAAACCCTTCTGTTCACTGCTGTTCGGCGGCGTGGGCTCCTCCTCGTCATCGTTATGCAGCCCCTTGTCTCTGTTTTCGGCTCTTAACTTGCCTGCCTGCTTGAACAACCAACAATCCCTGTTGGTGTGATTTGCTGGCTTTTCGGGGGTGCCATGTATCTGGCACAAGCGGTCGAGTATTCGGTCCAAACTGGACGGGCCCTGAGTATTTCTTTTGAATGGCTTTTCCGCTGACCGGATTTGTAGCCTCGGAATCCGGCATTTACTGCCGTATCCTCGTTGTTGTCGCTGTTAACACGACGCTTTTGCTTGTTCCGGCGCGACCTACCGCTTTTGTCCTTGGTATCCGAATTACCAAGGTTCTTGGTTAAGTTGTTGTTGCGAGCTAGCCAGCTGTCTTCTCCCGCGCAAAAGCGGGTCATGAGTGTCGTGAGGGCTGCCATAGATTTCGTCTTTTCCTGTCCCAGGTGTCGGGCAAGCCACTCGTCGCGGATATTATGCTTGAAGGCTGCTAGGGCCTCCGTGTCCGAACAGTCGAGTATTTGATTTTTCTTTGTTAGGAACCATGTCCAGAATTGCCTGGCCGATTCCTCTGGCTGCTGGATTATGTGGCTTAGGTCATCGGCGTCCGGTGGTCGCACATAAGTGCCCTGGAAGTTGTCAAGGAATGCGGCTTCCAGGTCCTCCCAAGAACCGATTGAGTCTGCTGGCAAGCTGTTGAGCCAATGCCGGGCCGGTCCCTTAAGTTTGAGTGGGAGGTATTTGATGGCATGTAGATCATCACCGCGGGCCATGTGGATATGAAGGAGATAATCCTCGATCCATACTGCAGGATCTGTTGTGCCATCGTATGATTTGATGTTTACGGGTTTGAAGCCCTCAGGGATTTTATGATCCATTACTTCATCTGTGAAGCATAGTGGGTGTGCGGCGCCTCTGTACTGGGCTATATCACGACGCAGCTCAAAGGAGCTTTGTCCATTGTGTTCGGCCCGGCCGGATTTATTGTATCCGGGGTGACGATCACCGTCACGTGCCGTGGGGCGCCCGCGCGATCCGTAGATCGATCTTGTTTGCCTTGCCTTGTCCTCCAATATATCTCGCAGGTCTGGCGCGTTTTCCCGTGCCTTAGCATGTTTTGAGCGGCATCGGGTCATGGCTTGAGTGGAAGGCTTAGAGGCCTCTCTGTCGCGGCCACGAGGTGGCCGGTCGGCCATGTCATGCGCTGGTGATGTAGGTCCTTCCTCCTCTAATCGGGGTAGCAGCCTGCGCTTTGGGTAACGCTTGGAGGGGCGTTCGAGTTCATACTCTTCGGCCGCAAGGACTTCAGTCCATCTGTCAGCTAGCAAATCTTGATCAGCTCTAAGCTGTTGTTGCTTTTTCTTGAGGCTGCTTGCCGTGGCTAAAAGCCTGCGTTTGAAATGCTCTTGTTCGGTAGGGTCTGATGGTACGACGAATTCGTCGTCGTCGAGGCTTGCCTCGTCTTCGGAGGGAGGCATATAGTTATCGCCCTCAACCTCCCGGTCTGCCGCCCTCTCATGAGGGCTGGCTTCTCCATCTTCCTATGCCGAGTCTTGCTGGAGGGGGGTGTTCTTCGGCGCTATCCGGAGTAGTATTATCTCCAGTGCCGGAATCACCGTTTTTGCTTTGGCGGTATTTAGAGCGGCGCCGCTGACGTCGGCGTTTGGGATGTTTCTTAGAAGTGTCATCCCCCGCTTTTCCATCGCCATCTCCATCTTTTGGAGCGTCCACCATATATATGTCATATGACGAGGTGGCCTTCCAGCGCCCTACAGGTGCTGGTTCCTATTCGTCTCCTGCATCGTCGTCCATACCGCCGATGTCTTCGGAGTCGAAGTCGAGCATGTCGGTTAAATCGTCGACAGTGGCTACAAAGTGGGTGGTGGGTGGGATTTGAATTTCTTCATCGTCCGTATCCCATCCTTGCTGACCATAGTTCGGCCAGGGCTCTCCTGATAAAGAGAGAGACTTTAGTGAGTTCAGGATGTCGCCGAAGGGCGAGTGCTGAAAGATGTCCGCGGCGGTGAACTCCATGATCGGCGCCCAATCAGATTCGATCGGCAGGGGCGCGGGAGGTTCGGAGTCTGGAGAGGAATCCGGATCCTCGGAGTCATGGGTCATGCAGAGTGCGGGGCTGGTGTTCGGCTCGATCGCCTTTGAGATCGCAGCCCCTGAGGTGGCGTCCAACCGCTCATCCTCGATCGACGCTGTGGGCTCCAAATTAAGGGTCGGAACCGACGCGCGTGCGGCCTCCAGGACACTGTTCGGCGACAGAGCTAGATCATGCCCACCGAGACAGTGTGGCGCGCTTGGCTGTGGCTCAAATCCGTCGAAGATCAAGTCCCCGCAGATGTCAGTCGTGTAGTTCAAACTTCCAAACCTGACCTGATGGCCAGGGGCGTAGCTTTTGATCTACTCCAGGCGGCCAAACGAATTGGCCCGCAGTGCGAAGCCGCCGAAGACGAAGATCTGTCCGGGGAGAAAAGTCTCATCCTGGACCGCATCATCGTTGATGATCAGAGGAGCCATCGGGCCTAAAAGTGATGACACAGAGGAACTCTCAATGAAAGCACCAATGTCGGTGTCAAACCCGGCGGGTCTCGGGTGGGGGGTCCCGAACTGTGCGTCTAGGCGGATGGTAACAGGAGACAAGGGACACAATGTTTTACCCAGGTTCGGGCCCTCTTGATGGAGGTAAAACCCTATGTCCTGCTTGATTAATATTGATGATATGGGTAGTACAAGAGTAGATCTACCACGAGATCAAGGAGGCTAAACCCTAGAAGGTAGCCTAAGGTATGATGGTCGTATGTTGGAGTCGTTGTCCTACGGACTAAAACCCTCCGGTTTATATAGACA
This sequence comes from Aegilops umbellulata, assembly GCA_032464435.1. NCBI lineage: Eukaryota > Viridiplantae > Streptophyta > Magnoliopsida > Poales > Poaceae > Aegilops > Aegilops umbellulata. The sequence goes on along the minus strand of CP136059.1, from coordinate 266,833,523 downwards.
CCGGATAGGGTTAGGGTTACACAAAGTCGGTTGTAATGGTAGGAGATCTAAATATCCGCATCGCCAAGCTTGCCTTCCACGCCAAGGAAAGTCCCTTCCGGACACGGGACGAAGTCTTCAATCTTGTATCTTCATAGTCCTGGAGTCCGACTGAAGGTATAGTTCGGATAGCCGAACACCCCCTAATCCCGGACTCCCTCACTTGTCCTCAAGCAATTCAGTTGACAAACTTAAAGAAATAAAGAAAAACTTTTACAAACTCTGTTTGCTCTTGTTCTTGTAAATATGTCAAGCCAGCATTCAAGTTTTCAGCAAAGATTATAACTAACCACATTTGCAATAATTCTGAAGTCTCACAATTACTCATATCAATGGCATAATCAACTAGCGAGTCATAATAATAAATCTTGGATGACAACACTTCCTCAAAACAATCATAATATGATATAACAAGATGGTATCTCGCTAGCCCTTTCTGAGACCGCAAAACATAAATGTAGAGCACCTTTAAAGATCAAGGACTGACTAGACATTGTAATTCATGGTAAAAGAGATCCAATCATAGTCACACCCAATATAGATTAATAGTGATGAATGCAAATGACAGCTGCGCTCTCCAGCTAGTGATCTTTAATAAGAGGGTGATGACTCAACATAAAAGTAAATGGATAGGCCCTTCGCAGAGGGAATCATGGATTTGTAGAGGTGCCAGAGCTCGGTTTTGAAATAGAGATAAATAATATTTTGAGCGGTATACTTTCATTGTCAACATAGCAACTAAGAGATGGCGATATCTTCCATGTCACACACATTATAGGCGGTTCCCAAACAGAATGGTAAAGTTTGTACTCCCCCTCCACCAACGAGCATCAATCCATGGCTTGCTCGAAACAACGAGTGCCTCCAACATACATCAGGTCCCAGGGGGAGTTTTGTTTGCAATTAATTTTGATTTAGTTTGCATAAAGCATGAGACTGGGCATCCCGGTGACCAGCCATTTTCTTGTGAGTGAGGAGCGGAGTCCACTCCTCTTGAGAATAACCCACCTAACATGGAAGATAAGGGCAGCCTTGGTTGATACATGAGCTATTCGAGCATACAAAACAGAATGTTCATTTGAAGGTTTAGAGTTTGGCACATACAAATTTACTTGGAACGGCAGGTAGATACCGCATATAGGAAGGTATAGTGGACTCATCTGGAATAACTTTGGGGTTTAAGGGATTGGATGCACAAGCAGTATTCCCGCTTAGTACAGGTGAAGGCTAGCAAAAGACTGGGAAGCGACCAACTAGAGAGCGACAACAGCCATGTACATGCATTAAAATTTATAAACATTGGATGCAAGCATGAGTAGGATATAATCCACCATGAACATAAATATCGTGAAGGCTATGTTGATTTGTTTCAACTACATGCGTGAACATGTGCCAAGTCAAGTCACTTAAATCATTCAAAGGAGGATACCACCCCATCATACCCCATCATAACCATCTCAATAGCATGTTAGCACGCAAGGTAAATCATTATAACTCATAGCTAATCAAGCATGGCACAAGCAACTATGATCTCTAATTGTCATTGCAAACATGTTTATTCATAATAAGCTGAATCAAGAATGATGAACTCATCATATTTACAAAAACAAAAGAGGTCGAGTTCATACCAGCTTTTCCCATCTCAGTCAGTCCATCATATATCATCTTAATTGCCTTTCATTTGCACGACCGAACGATGTGAATAATAATAAGAGTGCGCGTGCATTGGACTAAGCTGGAATCTGCGAGCATTCAATAAGCAGGAGAAGACAAGGCAATATGGGCTCTTGGTTAAATCAACAATAATGCATATAAGAGCCACTTCAACAATTTAATCATGGTCTTCTCCTACTGACCCCCAAAGAAAAGAAAAGAAAAGAAATAAAAACTATTTACACGGGAAAGCTCCCAACAAGCAAAAGAAGAACGGGAAATATTTTTGGGTTTTCTTTTTAATTACTACTACTACAGCAGGAAAGTAAACTACTACTAATTTTTTTGGTATTTCTTAAGGTTTAACAAGCACACAAGAAGAAAGCAGGAAAAAGAAAATAAACTAGCATGGATATTACAGTGAAAGAGTATGAGCACCGACATCTAGCAATGAGTGTGTGTGAACATAAATGTAATGTTGTGAGAAATACGTACTCCGCCAAGCTTAGGCTTTTGTCCTAAGTTGGTTTATTACCAGGGATAGCCTGGCGGATACCCGTAGGTGTAGCTGGGGTCTGCGACGAAGAATAGTCGGGGTTGTACTGTGATGCAGCGGTTATCGCCTCCTGAGCTGCAGCGTGGAGTCGGGCTCCCTCGGCTCTCCTCTCGTACTCATCTGCCTCCTCTCTAGTAATAGTATATCTTCCGTTTGCCTGGTAATCAAAGAAGGCAGGAGCAGGGAGAGTAATACGGACAACATGCCGTTTGTTAAAAATTAACCGATACTGGAGAGGTGACTCAGTCCTCTCAACAAAGTGGTGGGAAACCATAGAATTAAAATCTAAATAAGCAGGAGGCAAATCCATGTCTCCTTCACGAACGTCTATCTCAAGAAATTTAGCTAAGCGGGTGGCATAAATTCCTCCAAAGAAATCTCCATTATATCTATTATGATGGAACCTATGAGCTACAATGGCTCCCATATGATAAGATTGGTCACATCACTCCTGAGAATGCTGAGGTCAGGGACACACATGTGACATGCTTCATCCTTAGCATTTATGCATCTACCGATGAAGAGAGCAAAATAATGTATAGCAGGAAAGTGAATGCTCCCTATGGTAGCTTGCGTTATATCTCTAGATTCCCCTACAGTTATACTAGCAAGAAAGTTTCTAAATTCAGATTTAGGGGGATCCCTAATACTACCCCATGATGGAAGTTTGCAAGCAAAAGTGAAATCCTCTAAGTCCATGGTATAAGATTTATCATAAAGATCAAACATGACTGAAGGAGAATTACGCGAAGATGAATACTCAAACCTCCTACAAAAGAACTTGTGATATCATGATATTGGGGGCATTTGTCAGCTTTAAAATCCTCAAGACCGGCATTACGCAAATATGCGTTGAATTCTTCTTTAATTTCTGCACGATCCATAAAATTTTCCGACGGCCATTCGCAAGGCCGTACTGGAGCGTCTCTTGGTGGTTCCTCGTCAGCATCACGCATAGCAAGCCAAGGTCCTTGCTTCTTAGAAGAACCACCTTGGAACATCTTTCTAAGAATCTTGCTTTTCTCTGGAAAATTTCTGAAATAATCTGAAATTTTTAGTAACTTCAAATAAAAGTGAACCAACTTCAATAAAACTGATAGCAACTACTCATACAAGTGCCTAGTGCCTATATCAAGCATTAGAACTACTTGGAACCATAGAAATTTGACATGCAAGCTCAAGAACATGGTAGCCTATGCAGCACAAATTGCAAAGAATAGCGCACTAGAACAAAAACTAATTGAACCAGTGGAGGAGTCACATACCAAGGAACAATCTCCCCAAGCAGTTTTGCGAGAGCTGCTTTGAGCAAGGAGATCGAAAATCACAGCAAAGAGGGCTGGAACTCGTGCTTGAGTTGGTTTTTCGTGTTTGTGTGAGGAAGAAGAAGAAGATGGGTGCTGGAATAAGTGGAGGAGGGCCACCGTGGTCCCACGAGGCAGGGCGCGCCCAGGGGGTAGGGCGCGCCCTCCACCCTCGTGGCCAGGTGGCAGCTCCCCCCGCGGTGATTTTGCACAATAAATCCTCAAATATTCCCGAAAAAATCATATTAAATTGGCATGTCATTCTGAGGACTTTTATTTTCGAGATATTTTTATATTGCACAGATAAGTCAAGAAACAGACAGGAAAATATTATTTTTACTTTATTTCTACTAAATAACAGAAAATATAAAGAGGGTACAGAAAGTTGTGCTTCTAGTTTCATCCATCTCATGTTCATCAAAAGGAATCCACTAACAAGGTTGACCAGGTCTTGTTAACAAACTCATTCCGATTAACATGGAAGCGGAGAAATTTCGAATAACACTAAGTTACCTCAATAGGGATATGCACATCCCCAACAATAAGTATATCATACTTCTTTTTAACAATAGGAAGAGGAAATTTAAAACCTCCAATAATAATTGATGGAATTTTTCCAATAGAGTTGATACTATGGACATGAGGTTGTTTCCTCGGAAAGTGTACCGTATGCTCATTACCATTAACATGAAAAGTGACATTGCCTTTGGTGCAATCAATAACAGCCCCTGCAGTATTAAGAAAAGGTCTTCCAAGAATAATAGACATACTATCATCCTCGGGAATGTCAAGAATAACAAAGTCCATTAAAATAGTAACGTTTGCAACCATAATAGGCACATCCTCACAAATACTGACAAGTATAGCAGTTGATTTATCAGCCATTTGCAAAGATATTTCAGTAGGTGTCAACTTATTCAAGTCAAGTCTACGATATAAAGAGAGAGGCATAACACTAACACCGGCTCCAAGATCACATAAAGCAGTTTTAACATAGTTTCTTTTAATGGAGCATGGTATAGTAGGTACTCCTGGATCTCCAAGTTCCTTTGGTATTTCACCCTTAAAAGTATAATTAGCAAGCATGGTGGAAATTTCAGCTTCCGGTATCTTTCTTTTATTTGTAACAATATCTTTCATGTATTTAGCATAAGGATTCATTTTGAGCATATCAGTCAATCGCATACGCAAAAAGATAGGTCTAATCATCTTAGCAAAGCTCTCAAAATCCTCATCATCCTTTTTCTTGGATGGTTTGGGAGGAAAAGGCATGGGTTTCTGAACCCATGGTTCTCTTTCTTTACCATGTTTCCTAGCAACAAAGTCTCTCTTATCATAACGTTGATTCTTTGATTATGGGTTATCAAGATCAACAGCAGGTTCAATTTCTACATCATTATCATTACTAGGTTGAGCATCATCATGAACATCATCATTAACATTTTCATTAGGTTCATGTTCATTACCAGATTGTGTTTCAGCATCATACATAGAGATATCATTTGGATTATCAGGTGGTTCAGCAATAGGTTCACTAGAAGTTTGCACAGTTCTATCATTTTTCTTTTTCTTCTTTTTAGAAGAACTAGGTGCATCAATATTATTTCTCTGAGAATCTTGCTCAATTCTCTTAGGGTGGCCTTAAGGATACAAAGGTTCCTAAGTCATTCTACCAGTTCTAGTAGCCACTCTAACAGCATAATCATTTTTCTTACTATTCATTTCATGGAGCAATTCTTTTTGAGCTTTAAGTACTTGTTCTACTTCAGTGGTAACCATAGAAGCATGCTTGCTAACAAGTTTAAGTTCACCTTTAATATTAGCCATATAATCACCCAAGCTTTTAATCATATAAGCATTTTGTTTTAATTGTCTACCAAAATAAGAATTAAAGTCGTCTTGCTTAAACATAAAGTTATCAAACTCATCCAAGCACTGACTAGCAATTTTAGTAGGAGGGACTTCAGCTTTATCATATCTATAGAGAGAATTTACCTTTACTACCTGTGTCTGGTTATCGGGATCAAGAGGTTCTTCAATAAGTAATGGATCAAGATCATATGTTTCTTCAACAGGCGGTAGATTAAGACCATGTATTTCTTCAATAGGAGGTAAATTCTTAACATCTTCTGCTTTAATACCTTTTTCTTCCATAGATTTCTTTGCCTCTTGCATATCCTCGGGACTGAGAAATAGAACACCTCTCTTCTTCGGAGTTGGTTTAGGAATAGGCTCAGCAACTGGAGCAGGAGCTGGCTGAGGAGCTGGCTTAGGAGGTGCCCAATTATTTTCATTTGTCAACATATTATTCAAGAGAATTTCAGCTTCATTCGGTGTTCTTTCCCTGAAAAGAGAACCAGCACGACTATCCAGGTAATCTCCGGAAGCATCGGTTAGTCCATTATAAAAGATATCAAGTATTTCATGTTTCTTAAGAGGATGATTAGGCAAAGCATTAAGTAACTTGAGAAGCCTCCCCCAAGCTTGTGGGAGACTCTCTTCCTTAATTTGCACAAAGTTGTATATTTCCTTTAAAGCAGCTTGTTTCTTATGAGCAGGGAAATATTTAGCAGAGAAGTAATAAATCATATCCTGGGGACTACGCACACAACCAGGATCAAGAGAATTAAACCATATCTTAGCATCACCCTTTAATGAGAACGGAAATATTTTCAGTATATAAAAGTAGCGCGATCTCTCATCATTAGTGAACAAGGTGGCTATATCATTTAATTTAGTAAGATGTGCCATGATATGTCTCCAACGTATCTATAATTTTTGATTGCTCCATGCTACTTTATCTACTGTTTTAGGCAATATTGGGCTTTATTATCCACTTTTATATTATTTTTGGGACTAACCTATTAACCGGAGGCCCAGCCCAGATTTGCTGTTTTATGCCTATTTCAGTATTTCAAGGAAAAGGAATATCAGACGGAGTCAAAACGGAACGAAATCAACTGGAGAAGTTATTTTTGGAAGGAAACCCACCTGATGGACTTGGACCCCACGTCAGAAGAGCCACGAGGCGGTCATGAGGGTGGAGGGCGCGCCCCCTGCCCTGTGGGGCGCCCGTAGCTCCACCGACGTTCTCCCTTCACCCATATATACCGTCGTACCCTAAAACTTCCAGAACAGAAGATAGATCGGGAGTTCCGCCGCCGCAAGCCTCCAGAACCACCAAAAACCAATTGGGACCCCTTTCCGGTACCCTGCCGGAGGGGGGGATCCATCTCCGGTGGCCATCTTCATCATCCCGGCGCTCTCCATGACGAGGAGGGAGTAGTTCACCCTCGCGGCTGAGGGTATGTACCAGTAGCTATGTGTTTGATCTCTCTCTCTCTCGTGTTCTCTCTCGTGTTCCTCTATGGCATGATCTTGATGTATCCCGAGCTTTGCTATTGTAGTTGGATCTTATGATGTTTCTCCCCCTCTACTCCTTTGTGATGAATTGAGTTTCCCCTTTTGAAGTAATCTTATCGGATTGAGTCTTTATGAGAACACTTGATGTATGTCTTGGTGATCAACTTGCGGGTTTCGTGACATTGGGAACCTATGCATAGGGGTTGGCACACGTTCTTGATTCTCCGGTAGGAACTTTGGGGCGCTCTTTGAAGTACTTTTATGTTGGTTGGATAAATCTGAGATTGTGTGATGCATATCGTATAATCATGCCCACGGATACTTGAGGTGACAATGGAGTATCTAGGTGACATTAGGGTTTTGGTTGTTTTGTATCTTAAGGTGTTATTCTAGTAAAAACTCCAGGGTTGTTTGTGACACTTATAGGAATAGCCCAACGGATTGATTTGAAAGAATAACTTTGTGGTGGTTTCGTACCCGACCATAATCTCTATGTTTGTTCTCCGCTATTAGTGGCTTTGGAGTGACTCTTTGTTGCATGTTGAGGGCTTGTCATATGTTCTATCTATGTTATTATTGTTGAGAGAACTTGCACTAGCGAAAGTATGAACCCTAGGCCTTGTTTCCTATCATTGCAATACCGTTTACGCTCACTTTTACCACTTGTTACCTTGCTGTTTTTATATTTTCAGTTTACAAAAACCTATATCTTCTATCCATATTGCACTTGTATCACCATCTCTTCGCCGAACTAGTGCACCTATACAATTTACCATTGTATTGGGTGTGTTGGGGACACAAGAGACTCTTTGTTATTTGGTTGCAGGGTTGCTTGAGAGAGACCATCTTCATCCTCACGCCTCCTACGGATTGATAAACCTTAGGTCATCCACTTGAGGGAAATTTGCTACTGTCCTACAAACCTGTGCACTTGCAGGCCGAACAACGTCAAGAAGAAGATTGAGTAGTAGACATCAAGCTCTTTTCTGGCGCCGTTGCCGGGGAGGCTAGGTAAGTGAAGGTATATCTTTAGATCTTGCAATCGAATCTTTTTGTTTCTTGTTTTAGCACTAGTTTAGTTTATAAAAGAAAACTACAAAAAAATGGAATTGAGTTTGTCTCATACGCTTCACCTTTTTAATATCTTTCATGAGTATGATGGAAAGGAAGATTGTGCCAAAGTGCTAGAAGAAGAAATCCATAAAATGTTTGGCACTAAATATTTGAATGATGAGCATGATTGCAATGTTGTCAGTACGAATTCTTTGAATATCCATGATACTAATGATGATTGCACTAGTTATGATGAAAATGTCTCCTATAAGCATGTCAATTTTTGTGGAGTGCATTGCGTTTGCAAGTACACACCAAATAGGGAAGATAGATATTGCAAGAGGCATAAGTGCTTAGAAACTAAAGAGTTCCAAGAAAGGCTAAATGCTAGTGCTGATAATTTAAGATATATTAGTCGTACTTGTGAACTTTGTAATGAACATGGTCATTTAAATATCAATTGCAAATTGTTTCATGATCGAATCGTGTCCAAAAATTGTGATGACTTGATTTCCCTTGCACATTATAATGAACTAAGTTTGCTTTTGGGTTATGAAGAATTGAAATGTCAAACTAAGCATATTCCAGAATATAACCTCAAGAAATTCCTCGATATTGATCCAGAAGAAATTTATATGTATTGTGCGGTGAATTGCATTGAAAATCCTTATATTGCCAATTACATAAAGAAAAGAAAACAAATAGAGGATGTCGGGGCAAATCTGCCTCCACGAACACCTATGGGGACCGAGCCCCTTTCTGGTTCGGCGGGGGGCGGAGGTCGCGCGAAGAGCGGATCGAGGCGATGCACACAAGGGGATTTACCCAGCTTCGGGCCGCACGGATGCGTAAAACCCTACTGCTTCTTTGTGGTTTGTATTGTGTTCTTGGGAGCGCTGAGTGCTACAGTACACTCAGGCAACTAATCAGACCGAGCGTGAGTGGTCTGCTTCCCCCTCCTCTCCCTCACGTTGCGCATGGGGCCTCCTTTTATATGCGCAAGGGGTTACCCACAGGTGGCAACGTAGGCGGGGGTAAAACTGGAAAACGCTATGTTGGGTACAGCTGTTTGCACAGTGCTATCATACCTAACTCTGACGGCAGGGGACAAGGGCATTAAATGCCCGTCTAGGTCGCCCAAACAGTGCAGAAAAGGGGCCGTCAGGGGCACCACCGTTTGCCACGACGGCTACCCTGTCAGCGTCGCTTTGCCACCGCATGCCCCTGGCTGCGCAGCCTCTCGCCACGTACGCCTGGAACGGCCCCAGAGCGACGCGTGGATGGATGAGCTGGAACGCAGGCGCGAGGTGGTGACTTGCCGCGGCAAGCGCCTTGCCGCGGTCGATGCCTTGTCGCGCCCGGGAGCTTGTTGCTCACCGGTCCTTGCCGGGACGCGTGGCGCGTCGCAGCAAGTCTCTTGTCGTGCCTTGGTCGGCCTTCCCAGCAAGCTCCTCTTGCCGGGGCCTTGTGCTTCGAGCGGCCGTCCTGGCAAGCTCCTTTTTCCGGGGCCTTCCTCTCTTCGGGTGGCCTTCCCGGCAAGCTCCTCCTGTCGGGGCCTTGGCTCAAATACTTTGTTCTTGGATGACCCAAAAAGGGACCATGGAGAGTTTTGGCGATCGCCTGGCAAGCCTTGCCGCGGGGTGCTACGACTGCCCATGCACAAGTTTGGGGTACGGTGCCGAGCGCTGTTGGGCCAGGCCCAAAACAGTGCACGGGCACGCGCGGCCTGGGTCACGCTGCATCTTCTTCTGCATCCACCACGCCCTCCCCGAATGGCACGCGTCGAACGCGGCATCGTGGGGAGAGGCGTGCGTGACATGGGCGGCGTGCGCGGGGCTAAGCCCCGCAGGCATGCGTCACGTCGCAATAAAGGGGGACGGTTCACGCTATCCCCATAAGTGGAGGGAGGCGTGGAGGTGCGGCTCGTTTGCTGGACGGGGCCGAGGCACGATTTCCGAGGCGCCTGCTCCCCACGATTATGGGGCGAGGGGAGGTCGCCTCATCCGTCGCCTCGGTCCTGCACGCCAGCCACGCGGCTTCCATGCACCTGGGGTCGCGGACGGTGGAGGCAGGAAACCGGGCCATCGCGGGCCGAGGCAGCAGGCCGGTCCCAGTCGCCTGCTCTCCCTGCGTCTTGATTGGCTGAGCGGGGTGGCCGAGCCCCCATCCTGCTCCTTTATAAAGAGCAAGAAGGGGGGGCGACGAAAACCCACACTCCTTCATCTTTGCTTCTCTTCAGCTTCTGATCCCCTTTCTCCATTCGCCATGGAGAAAGGGAATCCTGGTCCTTCATCGGTGGCGGCGAGGGTCGCCGCTAGGCAACGCGCCCCTCCTCCCCTTGCACCCGCGGTGGCAGAGCCAACCGTAAGGGGAAGGGGGAGGGGGCGAGGTCGTGGACGAGGCCGAGGCGCTCGGGGACGAGGCGGATGGGGCAACGCGCCGGCCTCGCCTCCGCCAGCGGCCCCTCTTCCCGTGGCAGTCCACATCGGGGACGACCCTTGCGAGTTCTTCGTCAGGATGCGCCGGGCGCCTCGTCGTCGCCTCCGTCTCCCGGCCCCCTTCGCAAGCGTGATGGAGATGGAACAACCCGAGACGCTAAGACTGCGCATGAGGGGCTGCAGGATCAGCGGCACGCGGGTCCACGTTGAGTCCCCAGCCCCCGGTGTGGTGTATCTTGGTCGAGGGTGGAAGACGTTCACCTGTATCCACAGCTCGATGGAGGGGTTCACCCTCCATTTTAAGTTGATGGAGGGCGATCTCCTCTCCATCAAGGTCTTCGGGTGCTTCGGGACCCGGGCCCGGTGCTGCGTGGATAGCTTCTCCGACAGCGAAAGCTCCTCCTCGAGCGAGAGTGACGAGGAGGGGAGCGACAGCGACGACGAGGGTAGCGGTCGTCGGGATGACGGGTCCGATTAGGCATCGGTCGCGGCTCCACATGGCACCGGCGACCCCATCATCCGTGTCACCGGCTCCTTGAGCTTCCCGGGGTCGTCTCCTTGGCGGCTGGCGTGGCGAGGCTGCGGAAGAGGAAGAGGGCTGGCGGCAAGGCCGTCAAGTCGGAGTACGAGGGCGAGGTGCCCTCGACAGCGTGCTGACGTCCTGCCGCCCCGTCGAGCCCTGCTTCCGGAGCTGCCACCACCACCTAGCCTTCAGACGGTCCCCGGGGCGTTCTGTTGGTGTCTTCTGCCACCCGTAGCTTGTCTAGGCGCCCCTTTTACCCTTTTCGCCTCCTTGTCCTACCTCCTGAGGAGAGAGACAAGAAAGGGATTATGGGCACCTTATCTCTTTTTAACTTGTAAGCCTTCGGGCCTTAGATGCATTTAAAGCTTGTAATCCCATCTCTCATGTTTTTCACTCCCTCTGAACTGTACCTGAGCGGAATGTTTTTAATGAAAAGGGGATGTTTGCCGGGCCATTTGTCTTGCGGGTAAAACCCACGCCAAGGAGCGAGTCCTTTATATCGTTAAGATAGACACTTCTTTGCCCGACAATAGGCCCTGCCGTCTTCCCGCGCTACTCGACCTTCCTCACGCCTTTGGCGGAGGTAGGGATGAGGCGGGTTCGGGCTCCTTATTTCGTTCCTTTGCCGCCGCGGCTACTACCAAAACTGGCCCCAGGAACGTGCTCCGGGGCCCTGAGTTAAGGGAGCACGACAACTTTTTAGGAAGAAACAAGGTTTTCGCATTCCTCAGTCCATAAGAGAATGCATGATAAGGGATGAAAAACTTATCTGGGATTGCAGCCCCCGACAACTTTGGCTTGCCGCGGGCGAATCTTTGTACTTGCAGCCCCCGGCAACATTGTTTGCCGGGGACCAGATGCTGGTCCGCCCTTCTTCTCTTCTTCGTCCTTAAGCGGTCTGGCCAGGATATGCAAAACCCTGCGAACCAAAGGAAACGAAAGAACAGGAAAAAGGACGCAGACCCGACCTCTAAGCTAGGGGTTAGCAGCTGTTAGGCACTATCAACCCTAACCAAGGACGAGACTCGACTCAGCATGCATGCTAAAACTTAGGGCGCCAGCGCTTCATTTACTGCTGCTCAGGGTCTGCGCCTGGTTTTGTACAAAGGATTACATGCAACAGCGGCAAGACTTGTACAAAAGGGTGGTTGCCGGACGGGGTTCGACAACCGCACCTTACGGGTAAAACTTACGAAGATGCTCAATATTCCAGGAGTTGCTCACCGGAGTGCCATCTTCGGTCTCAAGGCGGACAGCGTCGGGCCTCATGACTCGTCTCACCCGGTAAGGGCCTTCCCACTTCGGCGTCAACTTGTTATGATTCTTGGCGGACGGAGCGCGCCGAAGAACAAGGTCGCCTTCCTCGAAGCTTCTGGCTTTAACTTTGCGGCTATGGTAGCGACGCAAAGCTTGCTGGTAGCGAGAGGCTCGCACAGCAGCCTGAAGACGATCTTCCTCAAGGAGCAGCGCGTCATCTTCACGCAGCCGCTCTTGCTCAAGCTCATCATAAGCGAGCACTCGAGGTGACCCGCATACGAGTTCCATGGGGGTAACTGCTTCTGCTCCATAGACTAGAGCAAATGGTGTCTGGCCAGTGGCTCGATTTGGCATCGTTCTGATCGACCAAAGAGCCACCGGCAGCTCCTCGATCCAGTTTCTTCCGCACTTGTGCAGCCTGTCGAAAGTTCTGGTCTTGAGCCCGCGCAGCACTTCGGCATTGGCCCTCTCCGCTTGACCGTTGCTCCTGGGATGAGCAACAGAAGCGAAGCAGACCTTGGCGTCGAGATCTTGGACGTATTGCATGAAGGCGCGACTCGTGAATTGCGTACCGTTGTCGGTGATGATCCTGTTGGGGATCCCGAAGCGGCAAACAATCGACCTGAAGAACTTGACTGCTGACTGTGCTGTCACCTTCCTCACTGGTTCCACTTCCGGCCACTTTGTGAACTTGTCGATTGCGACGTACAAGTACTCAAAGCCCCCGACAGCTCGGGGGAAGGGGCCGAGGATGTCGAGCCCCCAGACCGAAAATGGCCAGGATAAAGGGATCGCCTGGAGAGCTTGAGCTAGCTGGTGTATCTGCTTGGAATGGAACTGGCACGCTTCACACTTGGTTACTTGTGCAGTTGCATCCTGGAGGGCTGTCGGCCAGAAGAAACCTTGCCGGAATGCTTTGCCGGCAAGTGCTCTTGCGCCAATGTGGTGGCCACATATGCCTCCATGTATCTCTGCCAACAGCTTTTGTCCGTCTTCCCGATAGATCTTGTCGGCACAGATAAGGGCATCCTTCTTGTCGCCGGGGACAGAGATGACGCTTATCGGGCCTGGCATCTTGAGCATGTTGTATGCATAGTGAGAGGCCGCCATGAACTTGGCGAGCGCTGGACGGCCGAGAATTCCATTGTAGGGCAATGGAAAATCGGCAACTTCAAAAGTGATCCTCTCTGTCCTAAAGTTCAGCTCGCTGCCAAATGTCACTGGCAAAGTTATCTTCCCCTTCGGCTTGCTCCTTCCCGGGTTGATTCCTTGGAACGTGCCGGTCTCTTCGAGCTCGCTATCGGGGACTTGGAGTTTCTGGAGTACAGCGGAGGAGATCAGGTTCAAGCCGGCCCCGCCGTCGACTAGCATCTTAGTGACCTTGAGGTTGCGGACTGTTGGTGAGACCAACATCGGCAAGCACCCGATCGCAGTTGTGCGGTCAGGGTGGTCCTCAATATCGAAGATGATAGGCGTGCTGGACCATTTCAGAGGCCTGCGCGACTCGACGGGTGGTTCTGCTGCATTGACTTCTCGCGCCCACTGCTTGAGCTGGCGGTGAGAAGTATGCAGAGAAGCACCGCCGTCTACGCATAGGACCTCTGTGGCTTTCTGAAACTCCTGCTCACTGGTCTCGACATCATCCATGTCTTCGTCTTCGTCGTCGTCTTCGTTCTTGTCGCGGCCGCGGGGAGGTCTGTCCGCTTGCCGCTGCTTGTCCTTGTCGCGGCGTCCTCCCTGGCCGGGACGCTTCGTGCCTGATCCTCCGCCACCTCCCCGGGCTCTCTCCTTGTCGCGCCGCTCGTACTCGGCCTTTTGCAGCTCGACGAGCCGCTCGACCTGCTTGCAGCTCTGGAGGTCATGGCCCTTGGTGCGGTGGATCTTGCAGTACTGTTTGTTGGTGCCGTCCCGCTTGTCGGCGACCGCCACAGCCTGGCAGTTGGCGCACCCGGCAACCTCCTTGCCGGAGCTACCAGCCTGGGCCTTCTTGGCGGCGCCTTCATCGCCGGACTGCTCAACAACCAGTACTTCTTGGCTCTTCTTCTTCCTGTTGCTCCGCCGCCGGTTCTTCCTTGCCGGGGCGGTATCCTCACTGTCAGATCCTCCTGCTCCAGTGTTCTCTCCGAGGAGTTTCCTTCCTTCCTCAGCGCGTGCACACTTGTCGGCCAGGGCATATAGCTCGCTGACGTCTTTGATCTTGCACATCGCCATCTCCTCCCGCATCCTGCGGTTACGCACGTTCTGATGGAACGCGCTGATGACCGCGGCAGGGTGGACGTCTGGGATGTTGTAGTGCACGCGGCTGAATCTCTGGATGAACTTGCGCAAGGATCCCCCTTCCTTCTGGACGAGCAGGTGAAGGTCGCTCGCTTGGCCATGGGGTTTGTGGCCGCCCGTAAAGGCGCCAACAAATTGGTGGCACAAGTCTGTCCAAGAGGTTATGGAGTTATCCGGCAAGTGCATGAGCCAGGATCTGACGTTGGATTTGAGTACCAGCGGGAAGTAGTTGGCAAGGATCTTGTCGTCTCGCCCTCCAGCAGCCTGCACCGCAATGGTGTAGATGCTGAGGAACTCCGATGGATGCGACTTGCCGTCGTACTTCTCTGGTACATCTGGCTTGAAGTTCTTCGTGCTGGGCCACTGGACTTGCCGCAGCTCATGGGTGAACGCAGGGCAGCCTACCGCGTATGGCAGGTCACCTGGTCCCCCCAGCGCATGCATGTCGACAGAGGGCCCAGCGCGTTGGTCTGATTGACGCCGCGCTTCTCTCCGACGCTCGATGCGCGTACGAGCGTCCTCTTGCTCTCGTTCGTGAAGAACGTGACGTTGATCGCGACGAGTTCGCGGATTTGACGACGCGGTGGAGTCGTTGTCGTGATGGCTCCGGCGAGTTGGCGATCTTGGCCTTTGGGGCGGAGAATGCACGGTGGTCGTACCCCCACCGGTCTTGGCGCCATCGGTTCTCGCCTGGCCGACCTGTCGCGGCTGCGACGCACTGTGCTGCCACGGGGTGTTGCCGTTAGCGAAGCCGATGAGACTCTGTATCGTGGCCCTCCAGTCGTCGAGCTTGTCCGCTATTGGAGGGTAGTCTAGGAGCAGTTGAGCTCGTGCTAGAGCTTCTGCTGTAGTGGCGGGCAGCGGTGGTGAGCGGCGCGTGGAGCGGGATGTGCTCGAACTTCTAACTACATTAGAAGGAGCAACACCTGGACCAAGCAGTCGCGCCACGCTCGCGCCAGCACGTTGGTGTGTATGCTGGCTTTGAGCACCCTGGGATCCGCCAGCTCGATCTGGGTCCAGCGAGCGTATGGTACCGTGAGTGCCAAGACGCTGTTGGTCCCGTGCCTCCTGAGAGGGGCGCGGTGCATGTTCGTACGCCGTGGCACCATGAGCTGGTTCGGCGACGCCCGTTCCGCCGCCGGTGCCGTCCCCACCACCCGTTTGCTCCGGGGGCGGTGGGTTCGACGCGGATGGACCAGCCACCTCCGGAGCCTTCTTCTTCGGTGGCATGTTGATGAAGATGATGGAGATCTAGCCTGTGCAGACGCCGGATCAGGTTCGCACAACTTCGACGCCCCCTACCTGGCGCGCCAAAGATGTCGGGGGAAATCTGCCTCCACGAACACCTATGGGGACCGAGCCCCTTTCTGGTTCGGCGGGGGGTAGAGGTCGCGTGAAGAGCGGATCGAGGCGATGCACACAAGGGGATTTACCCAGCTTCGGGCCGCACGGATGCGTAAAACCCTACTGCTGCTTTGTGGTTTGTATTGTGTTCTTAGGAGCGCTGAGTGCTACAGTACACTCAGGCAACTAATCAGACCGAGCGTGAGTGGTCTGCTTCCCCCTCCTCTCCCTCACGTTGCGCATGGGGCCTCCTTTTATATGCGCAAGGGGTTACCCACAGGTGGCAACGTAGGCGGGGGTAAAACTGGAAAACGCTGTGTTGGGTACAGCTGTTTGCACAGTGCTATCATACCTAACTCTGACGGCAGGGGACAAGGGCATTAAATGCCCGTCTAGGTCGCCCAAATAGTGCAGAAAAGGGGCCGTCAGGGGCGCCACCGTTTGCCACGACGGCTACCCTGTCAGCGTCGCTTTGCCACCGCATGCCCCTGGCTGCGCAGCCTCTCGCCACGTACGCCTGGAACGGCCCTAGAGCGACGCGTGGGTGGATGAGCTGGAACGCAGGCGCGGGGTGGTGACTTGCCGCGGCAAGCGCCTTGCCGCGGTCGATGCCTTGTCGCGCCCGGGAGCTTGTTGCTCACCGGTCCTTGCCGGGACGCGTGGCGCGTCGCAGCAAGTCTCTTGTCGTGCCTTGGTCGGCCTTCCCAGCAAGCTCCTCTTGCCGGGGCCTTATGCTTCGAGCGGCCGTCCCGGCAAGCTCCTTTTGCCGGGGCCTTGCTCTCTTCGGGTGGCCTTCCCAGCAAGCTCCTCCTGCCGGGGCCTTGGCTCAAATACTTTGTTCTTGGATGGCCCAAAAAGGGACCATGGAGAGTTTTGGCGATCGCCTGGCAAGCCTTGCCGCGGGGTGCTACGACTGCCTGTGCACAAGTTCGGGGTACTAAGGTACCCCTAATTTAGTACACCGACAGAGGATGAAGATAATACTAACGAAAGGGAAGAGACTTCCCAATATCCTCCTATTATTACTTATGATGAATCAGGTAACGAGGAGGAGCCTTCTATTCAACCAATATCATTAATAAGGAGCTCCAAAAGGAGGATTGAACCCACACAAGATGTGGTGAAGAAGAAGAAAATAAAAAGGAAGAGAGGTAAAAAGGTATCTCTCCCAAATAAAGTTGCTCCTATTATTGCTATGCCCCATGAAAATGAAGATGATACACTTGATGATGATCTCGTTATGCCTATTGCTTGTTGTGATGATTATGATTGGGAAGATAATGATACTCCTTATGATCTTGAAAATCTTTTTGGCACTTTCTTGGAAGAATATGATAATAATGTTTGCTATACTAATGGTGCTATCCATACTATTAATGATGAGAGTGATTATGCGTATGACACGAAAAGGCCCAAGCTTGGGGAAGCTATGTTTGATGAGGATGACATATTTGAGAATATATTTGGTGCAATTAATGTTTGTCCCAAGCTTGGGGATGCTACGTTTAATAATGATGATATTTTTAGCCTTCCATGTTTTGATATGCAAAGTGATTATGATGAGAACAAAGTTGCTACTTATGATGATTATTGTGATAAAACTTATGCTATAAAAAGTAGTAATGATTATATTTATAAAACTTGTCATGATTATGGGTATCCTTTCTCTGAACATTACTCTTTTAATGTGGAAGCAATTTATAGTATTCAAGTCTCTTATGATACTCCCACTATTCCGAATGAGAAGAATTTTGCTAATGTGGAGAGTAATAAAATTTCTATGCTTGTAGGTCATGAAAAGAATGCTTTAGGTGCTGGTTATATTTTCGAATTAATTCATGATGCTACTGAAAATTATTATGAGGTAGGAATATATGCTTGTAGGAATAGCAATAATGTCAAGTTTCCTCTCTATTTGCTTAAAATCTTGAAGTTATGCTTGTTTTACCTTCCTATGCAAGTTGATTATTGTTCCCATAAGTTGCTTGGTCACAAACTCCCTATGCATAGGAAGTGGGTTAGACTTAAATGTGCTAGTCATATTCTTCATGATGCTCTCTTTATGTTTCAATTCTTATCTTTTATGTGAGCATCATTGAAATCATCATGCCTAGCTAGGGGCGTTAAACGATAGCGCTTGTTGGGAGGCAACCCAATTTTATTTTAGTTTCTTTCTTTTTAGTTCTGTTGGGGAATAGATAATCCATATAACCTCTGTTTAGATGTGGTTTTATGTTTTAATTAGTGTGTGTGCCAAGTAGAACCTTTGGGAAGACTTGGGTGAAGTCTTTATGATCATGCTGTAAAAAAACAGAAACTTTAGCGCTCACGAGATTAGCTAGAACTTTTTAATGCAGAGTGATATTTAGTTGATTCTTTTTGAAGATGATTACTAGACAAATTCCTAAGGTCCACCAATTTATTTTAGAATTTTTGGAGTTTCAGAAGTTTGCGTTAGTTACAGATTACTACAGACTGTTCTGTTTTTGACAGATTCTGTTTTCATTGTGTTGTTTGCGTATTTTGATGAATCTATGGCTAGTAAAATAGTTTATAAACCATAGAGAAGTTGGAATACAGTAGGTTTAACACCAATATAAATAAAGAATGAGTTCATTACAGTACCTTGAAGTGGTGTTTTTTTTTCTTTCGCTAACGGAGCTCACGAGTTTTCTGTTAAGTTTTGTGTTGTGAAGTTTTCAAGTTTTGGGTAAGGCTTCGATGGACTATGGAAGAAGGAGTGGCAAGAGCCTAAGCTTGGGGATGCCCAAGGCACCCCAAGGTAATATTCAAGGACAACCAAGAGCCTAAGCTTGGGGATGCCCCGGATGGCATCCCCTCTTTTGTCTTTGTTCATCGGTAACTTTACTTGAAGCTATATTTTTATTCACCACATGATATGTGTTTTGCTTGGAGCGTCATTTTATTTTCTTTAGCTTTGCTTGCTGTTTGAATAAAATACCAAGATCTGAAATTTTTAAATGAGAGAGAGTCTTCGCATAGTTACATAATTATTTAGCTACTCATTGATCTTCACTTATATCTTTCGGAGTAGCTTGTTGTTTGCTCTAGTGCTTCACTTATATCTTTTAGTGCACGGTGGTGGATTTGTTTTAAAGAAACTTGATCTTTCATGCTTCACTTATATTATTTTGAGAGTCGTTAATAGCATGGTAATTTGCTTAATGTTAATATACTTAGTGTTCAAGATATGTGAAACTTTCTTTTGAGTGAATTGAATACTAAGATAAATTTAATGCTTGACAATTGTTTTGAGATATGGAGGTAATAATATCAAAGTCGTGCTAGTTGATAATTGTGAATTTGAGAAATACTTGTGTTGAAGTTTGCAAGTCCCGTAGCATGCACATATGGGTAAAGTTGTGCAACAAATTTGAAACATGAAGTGTACCTAGCTTGTGCATCCTTATGAGTGGCGGTCGGGGACGAGCGATGGTCTTTCCCTACCAATCTATCCCCCTAGGAGCATGCGTAGTAGTAATTTGCTTTGAGGGCTAATAAACATTTGCAATAAGTATATGAGTTCTTTATGACTAATGTGAGTCCATGGATTATACGCACTTTTACCTTTCCGCCATTGCTAGCCTCTTCGGTACCGTGCATTGCCCTTTCTCACCTTGAGAGTTGGTGCAAACTTCGCCGGTGCATCCAAATCCCGTGATACTATACGCTCTTTCACACATAAACCTCCTTATATCTTCCTCAAAACAGCCACCATACCTACCTATTATGGCATTTCCATAGCCATTCCGAGATATATTGCCATGCAACTTTCCACCGTTCCGTTCTTCATCATCATGACATACTTTACTTCTGTCATATTGCCATTGCATGATCATGTAGTTGACATCGTATTTGTGGCAAAGCCACCATGCATTATTTTCCATACATGTCACTCTTGATTCATTGCACCATCCCGGTACACCGCCGGAGGCATTCATATAGAGTCATATTTTGTTCTAAGTTTCGAGTTGTAATTGTTGAGTTGTAAGAAAAATAAAAGTGTGATGATCATCATTATTAGAGCATTGTCCCAAGTGAGGAAAGGATGATGGAGACTATGATTCCCCCATAAGTCGGGATGAGACTCCGGAGGAAAAAATATAAAAAATTAAAAAATTAAAAAAAGAGAAAGGCCAAAAAAAGAAAGGCCCAAAAAATGAGAGAAAAAGAGAGAAGGGACAATGCTACTATCCTTTTACCACACTTGTGCTTCAAAGTAGCACCTTGTTCTTCATGTAGTGAGTCTCATATATTGTGCTTCAAAGTAGCACTAAGATCTTCATGATAGAGAGTCTCTCATTTTGTCACTTTCATATACTAGTGGGAATTTTTCATTATAGAACTTGGCTTGTATATTCCTACGATGGGCTTCCTCAAATGCCCTAGGTCTTCATGAGCAAGCAATTTGGATGCACACCCACTAGTTTTCTTTTGTAGAGCTTTCATATACTTATAGCTCTAGTGCATCCGTTGCATGGCAATCTCTACTCCTCGCATTGACATCAATTGATGGGCATCTCCATAGCCCGTTGATTAGCCGCGTCGATGTGAGACTTTCTCCTTTTTTATCTTCTCCACATAACCTCCATCATTATATTCTATTCCACCTATAGTGCTATATCTACGGCTTGCGCTCATGTATTGCGTGAGGGTTGAAAAAGCTGAAGCGCGTTAAAAAGTATGAAACAATTGCTTAGCTTGTCATCGGGGGTATAGAAGTTGGGAACATCTTTGTGTGACAAAAATGAAGCATAGCCTAACTATATGATTTTGTAGGGATGAACTTTCTTTTGCCATGCTATTTTGAGAAGACATGATTACTTCGATTAGTATGCTTGAAGTATTATTATTTTTATGTCAATATGAACTTTTATCTTGAATCTTTCAGATCTGAATATTCATGCCATGATTAAGAAGATTTACATTGAAATTATGCCAAAGTATCACTCCGCATCAAAAATTATCTTTTTTTATCATTTACCTACTCGAGGACGAGTAGGAATTAAGCTTCGGGATGCTTGATACGTCTCCAACGTATCTATAATTTTTGATTGCTCCATGCTACTTTATCTACTGTTTTAGGCAATATTGGGCTTTATTATCCACTTTTATATTATTTTTGGGACTAACCTATTAACCGGAGGCCCAGCCCAGATTTGTTGTTTTATGCCTATTTTAGTATTCCGAGGAAAAGGAATATCAAACGGAGTCAAAACGGAACGAAATCAACTGGAGAAGTTATTTTTGGAAGGAAACCCACCTGATGGACTTGGACCCCACGTCAGAAGAGCCACGAGGCGGTCATGAGGGTGGAGGGCGCGCCCTCCCCCCTGGGCGCGCCCCCTACCTCGTGGGGCCCCCGTAGCTCCACCGACGTTCTCCCTTCAACCATATATACCGTCGTACCCTAAAACTTCCAGAACAGAAGATAGATCGGGAGTTCCGCCGCCGCAAGCCTCCAGAACCACCAAAAACCAATCGGGACCCCTTTCCGGTACCCTGCCGGAGGGGGGGATCCATCTCCGGTGGCCATCTTCATCATCCCGGCGCTCTCCATGACGAGGAGGGAGTAGTTCACCCTTGCGGCTGAGGGTATGTACCAGTAGCTATGTGTTTGATCTCTCTCTCTCGTGTTCTCTCTCGTGTTCCTCTATGGCACGATCTTGATGTATCCCGAGCTTTGCTATTGCAGTTGGATCTTATGATGTTTCTCCCCCTCTACTCCTTTGTGATGAATTGAGTTTCCCCTTTTGAAGTAATCTTATCGGATTGAGTCTTTATGAGAACACTTGATGTATGTCTTGGTGATCAACTTGCGGGTTTTGTGACATTGGTAACCTATGCATAGGGGTTGGCACACGTTCTTGATTCTTCGGTAGAAACTTTGGGGCGCTCTTCGAAGTACTTTTATGTTGGTTGGATAAATCTGAGATTGTGTGATGCATATCGTATAATCATGCCCACGGATACTTGAGGTGACAATGGAGTATCTAGGTGACATTAGGGTTTTGGTTGATTTGTATCTTAAGGTGTTATTCTAGTAAAAACTCCAGGGTTGTTTGTGACACTTATAGGAATAGCCCAACGGATTGATTTGAAAGAATAACTTTGTGGTGGTTTCGTACCCGACCATAATCTCTACGTTTGTTCTCCGCTATTAGTGGCTTTGGAGTGACTCTTTGTTGCATGTTGAGGGCTTGTCATATGTTCTATCTATGTTATTATTGTTGAGAGAACTTGCACTAGCGAAAGTATGAACTCTAGGCCTTGTTTCCTATCATTGCAATACCATTTATGCTCACTTTTACCACTTGTTACCTTGCTGTTTTTATATTTTCAGTTTACAAAAACCTATATCTTCTATCCATATTGCACTTGTATCACCATCTCTTCGCCGAACTAGTGCACCTATACAATTTACCATTGTATTGGGTGTGTTGGGGACACAAGAGACTCTTTGTTATTTGGTTGCAGGGTTGCTTGAGAGATACCATCTTCATCCTCACGCCTCCTACGGATTGATAAACCTTAGGTCACCCACTTGAGGGAAATTTGCTACTGTCCTACAAACCTGTGCACTTGCAGGCCCAACAACGTCTACAAGAAGAAGGTTGTGTAGTAGACATCATGCCACAACAGTTTCAGATTCATAACCATGGAAAGGATCAGATTCTACCAAAGTAATTATATCAGGATCAACAGAGAGTTCATAATCCTTATCAGGAACACAGATAGGTGAAGTAGTAAAAGCAGGGTCAGGCCTCATTTTATCTTTAAGAGATTCTTTGTTCCATTTAATTAATAGCCTTTTAAGTTCATGACGATCTCTGCAAGCTAGAATAGCAGCAGAAGACTCCATATAAAAAACATAACGCTCAGGAATAATAGGCCTCTTCATCATCACTTTCATCATTATAATCAGATTCAATAATTTCTTTCTCTCTAGCCCTAGCAATTTCATCATCAAGAAATTCACTAAGGGGCACAGTAGTATCAGGCAGAGAAGTAGTTTCATCATAAGTATCATGCATAGCAAAAGCGGCATCATCAATAACATGCGACATATCGGAACGAATAGCAGAAGCAGGTTTAGGTGTCGCAAGCTTACTCATAATAGAAGGTGAATCAAGTGCAAGGCTAGATGGCAGTTCCTTACCTCCCCTCATAGTTGAGGGATAAATTGTTGTCTTAGCATCTTTCAAGTTCTTCATAGTGTCCAGCAGATATAAATCCCAAGTGACTCAAAGAATAGAGCTATGCTCCCCAGCAACGGTGCTAGAAATTAGTCTTGATAACCCACAAGTATAGGGGATCGCAACAGCTTTCGAGGGTAGAGTATTCAACCCAAATTTATGTTGGGGAACATAGTAATTTCAAAAAAATTCCTACGCACACGCAAGATCATGGTGATGCATAGCAACGAGAGGGGAGAGTGTTGTCTATGTACCCTCGTAGACCGAAGCGGAAGCGTTGACACAACGTAGAGGAAGTAGTCGTACGTCTTCCCGATCCGACCGATCCAAGCACCGAACGAACGGTACCTCCGAGTTCTGCACACGTTCAGCTCGATGACACACCCCGGGCTCCGATCCAGCAAAGCTTCGGGGGGAGTTCCGTCAGCACGACGGCGTGGTGACGATCTTGATGTTCCACTGTCGCAGGGCTTCGCCTAAGCAACGCTACAATATGACCGAGGTGTAATATCGTGGAGGGGGGCACCGCACACGGCTAAGGAACGATCATGAGGATCAACTTGTGTGTCCTAGGGTGCCCCCTTGCCCCCGTATATAAAGGAGTGGAGGAGGGGAGGGCCGGCCCTCTCTATGGCGCGCCCTAGGGAGTCCTACTCCCACCGGGAGTAGGATTCCCCCTTTCCTAGTCCAACTAGGAGTCCTTCCATGTAGTAGGAGTAGGAGACAAGGAAGGGGAAAGGAGAAGGGAAGGAAGGAGGGGGCGCAGCCCCTCCCCCTAGTCCAATTCGGACTAGGCCTTGGGGGGGCGCGCGGCCTGCCCTAGGCAGTCCCTCTCTCTTTCCCGTATGGCCCAATAAGGCCCAATACTTTTCTCCCGTATTCCCGTAACTCTCCGGTACTCCGAAAAATACCCGAACCACTCAGAACCTTTCCGATGTCCGAATATAGTCGTACAATATATCGATCTTTACGTCTCGACCATTTCGAGACTTCTCGTCATGTCCCCGATCTCATCCGGGACTCCGAACTCCTTTGGTACATCAAAACTCATAAACTCATTATATAACTGTCATCGAAACCTTAAGCGTGCGGACCCTACGGTTCGAGAACAATGTAGACATGACCGAGACACGTCTCCGGTCAATAACCAATAGCGGAACCTGGATGCTCATATTGGCTCCTACATATTCTACGAAAATCTTTATCGGTCAGACCGCATAACAACATACGTTGTTCCCTTTGTCATCGGTATGTTACCTGCCCGAGATTCCATCGTCGGTATCCTATACCTAGTTCAATCTCGTTACCGGCAAGTCTCTTTACTCGTTACATAATACATCATCCCGCAACTAACTCATTAGTTGCAATGCTTGCAAGGCTTAAGTGATGTGCATTACCGAGAGGGCCCAGAGATACCTCTCCGACATTCGGAGTGACAAATCCTAATCTCGAAATACACCAACCCAACAAGTACCTTCGGAGACACCTGTAGAGCACCTTTATAATTACCCAGTTACGTTGTGACGTTTGGTAGCACACAAAGTGTTCCTCCGGTAAACGGGAGTTGCATAATCTCATAGTCATAGGAACATGTATAAGTCATGAAGAAAGCAATAGCAACAAACTAAACGATCAAGTGCTAAGCTAACGGAATGGGTCATGTCAATCACATCATTCTCCTAATGATGTGATCCCATTAATCAAATGACAACTCATGTCTATGGCTAGGAAACTTAACCATCTTTGATCAACGAGCTAGTCAAGTAGAGGCATACTAGTGACACTCTGTTTGTCTATGTATTCACACATGTATTATGTTTCCGGTTAATACAATTCTAGCATGAATAATAAACATTTATCATGATATAAGGAAATAAATAATAACTTTATTATTGCCTCTAGGGCATATTTCCTTCAGTCTCCCACTTGCACTAGAGTCAATAATCTAGTTCACATCGCCATGTGATTTAACAGCAATAGTTCACATCACCATGTGATTAACACCCATAGTTCACATCGATATGTGACCAACAGCAAAAGGGTTTACTAGAGTCAGTAATCTAGTTCACATCGCTATGTGATTAACACCCAAAGAGTACTGAGGTGTGATCATGTTTGCTTGTGAGATAATTTTAGTCAACTGGTCTTTCATATTCAGATGCGTAAGTATTTTGCAAATTTCTATGTCAACAATACTCTGCACGGAGTACTCTAGCTAATTGCTCCCACTTTCAATATGTATCTAGACTGAGACTTAGAGTCATCTAGATTAGTGTCAAAACTTGCATCGACGTAACCCTTTACGACGAACCTTTTGTCACCTCCATAATCGAGAAACATATCCTTATTCCACTAAGGACAATTTTGACCGTTGTCCAGTGATCTACTCCTAGATCACTATTGTACTCCCTTGCCAAAATCAGTGTAGGGTATACAATAGATCTGGTACACAGCATGGCATACTTTATAGAACCTATGGCCAAGGTATAGGGAATGACTTTCATTCTCTTTCTATCTTCTGCCGTGGTCGGGTTTTGAGTCTTACTCAATTTCACACCTTGTAACACAGGCTAGAACTCTTTCTTTGACTGTTCCATTTTGAACTACTTCAAAATCTTGTCAAGGTATGTACTCATTGAAAAAACTTATCAAGCGTCTTGATCTATCTCTATAGATCTTGATGCTGAATATGTAAGCAGCTTCACCGAGGTCCTTCTTCGAAAAACTCCTTTCAAATACTCCTTTATGCTTTGCAGAATAATTCTACATTATTTCCGATCAACAATATGTCATTTACATATACTTATCAGAAATGCTGTAGTGCTCCCACTCACTTTCTTGTAAATACAGGCTTCACCGCAAGTCTGTATAAAACTATATGCTTTGATCAACTTATCAAAGCGTATATTCCAACTCCGAGATGCTTGCACCAGTCCATAGATGGATCGCTGGAGCTTGCATATTTTGTTAACACCTTTAGGATCGACAAAACCTTCTAGTTGCATCGTATACAACTCTTCTTTAATAAATCCATTAAGGAATGCAGTTTTGTTTATCCATTTGCCGGATTTCATAAAATGCGACAATTGCTAACATGATTCGGACAGACTTAAGCATAGATACGAGTGAGAAACTCTCATCGTAGTCAACACCTTGAACTTGTCGAAAACCTTTTGCGACAATTCTAGCTTTGTAGATAGTAACACTACTATTAGCGTCTGTCTTCCTCTTGAAGATCCATTTATTTTCTATGGCTTGCCAATCATCGGGCAAATCCATCAAAGTCCATACTTTGTTCTCATACATGGATCCCATCTCAGATTTCATGGCCTCAAACCATTTTGCGGAATCTGGGCTCATCATCGCTTCCTCATAGTTCGTAGGTTCGTCTGGTCAAGTAACATGACCTCCAGAATAGGATTACCGTACCACTCTGGTGCGGATCTCACTCTGGTTGACCTATGAGGTTCGGTAGTAACTTGATCCGAAGTTACATGATCATCATCATTATCTTCCTCACTAACTGGTGTAGTAGTCACAGGAACATATTTCTGTTGATGAACTACTTTCCAATAAGGGAGCAGGTACAGTTACCTTATCAAGTTCTACTTTCCTCCCACTCACTTCTTTCGAGAGAAACTCCTTCTCTAGAAAGGATCCATTCTTAGCAACGAATGTCTTGCCTTCGGATCTGTGATAGAAGGTGTACCCACCAATCTCCTTTGGGTATTCTATGAAGACATATTTCTCCGATTTTGGTTTGAGCTTATCAGGATGAAACTTTTTCATATAAGCATCACAACCCCAAACTTTAAGAAACGACAACTTTGGTTTCTTGCTAAACCATAGTTCATATAGTGTCGTCTCAACGGATTTAGATGGTGCCCTATTTAACGTGAATGCAGCTGTCTCTAATGCATAACCCCAAAATGATAGTGGTAAATCGGTAAGAAACATCATAGATTGCACTATATCCAATAAAGTACGGTTATGACGTTCGGACACTCCATTATGCTGTGGTGTTCCAGGTGGCATGAGTTTGTGAAACTATTCCACATTGTTTTAATTGAAGGCCAAACTCGTAACTCAAATACTTTACCTCTGCGATCATATCGTAGAAACTTTTATTTTTGTTACGATGATTCTCCACTTCACTCTGAAATTCTTTGAACTTTTCAAACTTATGTTTCATCAAGTAGATATGTTCATATCTGCTTAAATCATCCGTGAAGGTCAGAAAATAATGATACTTGTCGCGAGCTTTAATATTCATCGGACCACATACATCAGTATGTATGATTTCCAATAAATCTGTTGCTTGCTCCATTGTTTCGGAGAACGGTGTCTTAGTCATCTTGCCCATGAGGCACGGTTCGCAAGCATCAAGTGATTCATAATCAAGTGATTCCAAAAACCCACCAGCATGGAGTTTCTTCATGCGCTTTGCACCAATATGACCTAAACGGCAGTGCCACAAATAAGTTGCACTATCATTATTAACTTTGCATCTTTTGGCTTCAATATTATGAATATGTGTATCACTACGATCGAGATCCAATGAACCATTTTCAATGGGTGTGTAACCATATAAGGTTTTATTCATGTAAACAGAACAACAATTTATTCTCTTACTTAAATGAATAACCGTATTGCAATAAACATGATCAAATCATATTCATGCTCAACGCAAACACCAAATAGCATTTATTTAGGTTCAACACTAATCTCGAAAGTATAGGGAGTGTACGATGATGATCATATCAATCTTGGAACCACTTCCAACTCTCATCGTCACTTCACCCTTAACTAGTCTCTGTTCATTCTGCAACTCCCGTTTCGAGTTACTAATCTTAGCAACTGAACTAGTACCAAATACTGAGGGGTTTCTATGAACACTAGTAAAATACACATCAATAACATGTATATCAAATATACCTTTGTTTACTTTGCCATCCTTTCTTATCCACCAAATACTTGGGGTAGTTCCGCTTCCAGTGACCAATCCCTTTGCAGTAGAAGCACTAAGTCTCAGGCTTAGGACCAGACTTGGGTTTCTTCACTTGAGCAACAACTTGCTTGTCGTTCTTCTTGAAGTTCCCCTTCTTTCCTTTGCCCTTTTCTTGAAACTAGTGATCTTGTCAACCATCAACACTTGATGTTTTTCTCGATTTCTACCTTCGTCAATTTCTGCATTACGAAGAGCTTGGGAATCGTTTCAGTTATCCCTTGCATATCATAGTTCATCACGAAGTTCTACTAACTTGGTGATGGTGACTAGAGAATTCTGTCAATCACTATCTTATCTGGAAGTTTAACTCCCACTTGATTCAAGCGATTGTAGTACCTAGACAATCTGAGCACATGCTCACTAGTTGAACGATTCTCCTCCATCTTTTAGCTATAGAACTTGTTGGAGTCTTCATATCTCTCAACTCGGGTATTTGCTTGAAATATTAACTTCAACTCCTGGAACATCTCATATGCTCCATGACGTTCAAAATGTCTTTGAAGTCCCGATTCTAAGTTGTTAAGCATGGTGCACTTAAACTATCAAATAGTCATCATATTGAGCTAGCCAAACGTTCATAACGTCTGCATCTGCTCCTGCAATAGGTCTGTCACCTAGCGGTGCATCAAGGACATAATTCTTCTATGCAGCAATGAGGATAAACCTCAGATCACGGATCCAATCCGCATCATTGCTACTAACATCTTTCAACACAATTTTCTCTAGGAACATATCAAAATAAACATATGAAAGCAACAATGCAAGCTATTGATCTGCAACATAGATATGCTAATACTACCAGGACTAAGTTCATGATAAATTAAAGTTCAATTAATCATATTACTTAAGAACTCCCACTTAGAAAGACATCCCTCTAATCCTCTAAGTGATCACGTGATCCATATCAACTAAACCATGTCCGATCATTACGTGAGATGGAGTAGTTTTAATGGTGAACATCATTATGTTGATCATATCTACTATATGATTCACGCTCGACCTTTCGGTCTCCGTGTTCCGAGGCCATATCTGTTATATGCTAGGCTCGTCAAGTTAAACCTGAGTATTCCGCGTGTGCAACTGTTTTGCACCCGTTGTATTTGAACGTAGAGCCTATCACACCCGATCATCACGTGGTGTCTCAGCACGAAGAACTTTCGCAACGGTGCATACTCAGGGAGAACACTTTTACTATGATAATTTAGTGAGAGATCATCTTATAAAGCTACCGTCGAACCAAGCAAAATAAGATGTATAAAAGATAAACATCACATGCAATCATAATATGTGACATGATATGGCCATCATCATCTTGTACCTTTGATCTCCATCTCCAAAGCACTGTCATGATCTCTATCGTCACTGGCATGACACCATGATCTCCATCATATTGATCTATATCAATGTGTCGTCACATGGTCGTCTCGCCAACAATTGCTCTTACAACTATTGCTATCGCATAGCGATAAAGTAAAGCAATTATTTGGTGCTTGCATCTTATGCAATAGAGAGACAACCATGAGGCTTTTGACAGTTGTCGATAACTTCAACAAAACATGATCATCTCATACAACAACTTATATCTCATCACGTCTTGACCATATCACATCACAACATGCCCCTGCAAAAACAAGTTAGACGTCCTCTACTTTGTTGTTGCAAGTTTAACGTGGCTACTACTGGGCTTAGCAAGAACCGTTCTTACCTACGCATCAAAACCACAACGATAGTTTGTCAAGTTGGTGTTGTTTTAACCTTCGCAAGGACCGGGCGTAGCCACACTCGGTTCAACTAAAGTTAGAGAAACTGACACCCGCTAGTCACCTGTGTGCATAGCACGGCGGTAAAACCAGTCTCGCGTAAGCGTACGCGTAATGTCGGTCCGGGCCGCTTCATCCAACAATACCGCCGAACCAAAGTATGACATGCTGGAAACCAGTATGACTTATATTGCCCACAACTCACTTGTGTTCTACTCGTGCATATAACATCAAACCATAAAACCTAGGCTCGGATGCCACTGTTGGGGAACGTAGTAATTTCAAAAAAATTCCTACGCACACACAAGATCATGGTGATGCATAGCAACGAGAGGGGAGAGTGTTGTCTACGTACCCTCGTAGACCGAAGCGAAAGCGTTGACACAACATAGAGGAAGTAGTTGTACGTCTTCCCGATCCGACCGATCCAAGCACCGAACGGATGGTACCTCCGAGTTCTGCACACGTTCAGCTCGATGACGCACCCCGGGCTCCGATCCAGCAAAGCTTCGGGGGGAGTTCCGTCAGCACGACGGCGTGGTGACGATCTTGATGTTCCACTGTCGCAGGTCTTCGCCTAAGCACCGCTATAATATGACCGAGGTGTAATATCGTGGAGGGGGGCACCGCACACAGCTAAGGAACGATCACGAGGATCAACTTGTGTGTCCTAGGGTGCCCCCTGCCCCCGTATATAAAGGAGTGGAGGAGGGGAGGGCCGGCCCTCTCTATGGCGCGCCCTAGGGAGTCATACTCCCACCGGGAGTAGGATTCCCCCTTTCCTAGTCCAACTAGGAGTCTTTCCATGTAGTAGGAGTAGGAGACAAGGAAGGGGAAAGGAGAAGGGAAGGAAGGAGGGGGCGCAGCCCCTCCCCCTAGTCTAATTCGGACTAGGCCTTGGGGGGGGCGCGGCCTGCCCTAGGCAGCCCCTCTCTCTTTCCCGTATGGCCCAATAAGGCCCAATACTTTTCCCCCGTATTCCCGTAACTCCCCGGTACTCCGAAAAATACCCGAACCACTCAGAACCTTTCCGATGTCCGAATATAGTCGTACAATATATCTATCTTTACGTCTCGACCATTTCGAGACTCCTCGTCATGTCCCCGATCTCATCCGGGACTCCGAACTCCTTCGGTAAATCAAAACTCATAAACTCATTATATAACTGTCATCGAAACCTTAAGCATGCGGACCCTACGGTTCGAAAACAATGTAGACATGACCGAGAGACGTCTCCGGTCAATAACCAATAGCGGAACCTGGATGCTCATATTGGCTCCTACATATTCTACGAAAATCTTTATCGGTCAGACCGCATAACAACATACGTTGTTCCCTTTGTCATCGGTATGTTACTTGCCCGAGATTCGATCGTCGGTATCCTATACCTAGTTCAATCTCGTTACCGGCAAGTCTCTTTACTCGTTCCGTAATACATCATCCCTCAACTAACTCATTAGTTGCAATGCTTGCAAGGCTTAAGTGATGTGCATTACCGAGAGGGCCCAGAGATACCTCTCCGACATTCGGAGTGACAAATCCTAATCTCGAAATACGCCAACCCAACAAGTACCTTCGGAGACACCTGTAGAGCACCTTTATAATCACCCAGTTACGTTGTGACGTTTGGTAGCACACAAAGTGTTCCTCCGGTAAACGGGAGTTGCATAATCTCATAGTCATAGGAACATGTATAAGTCATGAAGAAAGCAATAGCAACAAACTAAACGATCAAGTGCTAAGCTAACGGAATGGGTCATGTCAATCACATCATTCTCCTAATGATGTGATCCCGTTAATCAAATGACAACTCATGTCTATGGCTAGGAAACTTAACCATCTTTGATCAACGAGCTAGTCAAGTAGAGGCATACTAGTGACACTCTGTTTGTCTATGTATTCACACATGTATTATGTTTTCGGTTAATACAATTCTAGCATGAATAATAAACATTTATCATGATATAAGGAAATAAATAATAACTTTATTATTGCCTCTAGGGCATATTTCCTTCAATTTATTGATTCGACACAAGGGGAGCCAAAGAATATTCTCAAGTATTAGCAGCTGAGTTGTCAATTCAACCACACCTGGAAACTTAATATCTGCAGCAAAGTGTTTAGTAGCAAAGTAATATGATAGTGGTGGCAACGGTAACAAAAGAGTAATGAAAGCAAAGTAATATTTTTGATGTTTTGTAGTGATTGTAACAGTAGCAACGGAAAAGTAAATAAGCGTAAACCAGTATATGGAAAGCTCGTAGGCATCGGATCAGTGATGGATAATTATGCCGGATGCGTTTCATCATGTAACAGTCATAACATAGGGTGACACAGAACTAGCTCCAATTCATCAATGTAATGTAGGCATGTATTCCGTATATAGTCATACGTGCTTATGGAAAAGAACTTGCATGACATCTTTTGTCCTACCCTCCCGTGGCAGCGGGGTCCTATTGGAAACTAAGGGATATTAAGGCCTCCTTTTAATAGAGAACCGGAACAAAGCATTAGCACATAGTGAATACATGAACTCCTCAAACTATGGTCGTCACCGGGAGTGGTCCCGATTATTGTCACTTCGGGGTTGCCGGATCATAACACATCGTAGGTGACTATAGACTATCAAGATAGGATCAAGAAATCACATATATTCATGAAAACATAATAGGTTCAGATCTGAAGTCATGGCACTCGCGCCCTAGTGACAAGCATTAAGCATAGCAAAGTCATAGAAACATCAATCTCAGAACATAATGGATACTAGGGATCAAACCCTAACAAAACTAACTCGATTACATGGTAAATCTCATCCAACCCATCACCGTCCAGCAAGCCTACGATGGAATTACTCACGCACGGCGGTGAGCATCATGAAATTGGTGATGGAGGATGGTTGATGATGACGACGGTGACGAATCCCCCTCTCCGGAGCCCCGAACGGACTCCAGATCAGCCCTCCCGAGAGGTTTTAGGGCTTGGCGGCGGCTCCGTATCGTAAAACGTGATGATTTCTTCTCCTCTATTTTTTTCTCTCCGAAAGCAAATATATAGAGTTGAAGTTGGCGTCGGAGGGTCTCCAGGGGGGCCACGAGGTAGGGCGCGCCCTAGAGGGGGGGCGCGACCCCCACCCTCGTGGACAGGGTGTGGGCCCCCTGGTCTTCATCTTTAGCAAGGATTTTTTATTATTTTTATAAGACATCCCGTGGAGTTTCAGGTCATTCCAAGATATTTTGTTTTCTGCACAAAAAACAACATCAAGGTAATTCTGCTGAAAACAGCGTCAGTCCGGGTTAGTTCCATTCAAATCATACAAGTTAAAGTCCAAAACAAGGGCAAAAGTTTTTGGAAAAGTAGATACGACGGAGACGTATCAGGCCACCGCCCCCTCCAAGTCTAGCCCTTCCTCCACGGCCACGACCACCTCCAAGGCTAGTCCTCTGTCCACGTGTTTGACTAGTGCCCGTGTTGGTTCTTGGTTTCTTGCATGTCCTAACGTTGTGTCCTGTGTCGTCGCATTCTCCACAATTGTTATTCTCCAGTGGCTCCATGAAATGACCACTACCAAATTGCTTCATTCCGGCGTATCCAGCTAGATCATCCATGTCACTCCGGAATCTCTTCTTTCTTCTTCTTCCAATCATAGGCACCATGAGTGCGGGATCTGGCACAATGTCTGGCCCAACATACTCAGGCCACTGTGAGGCATCAAGGAAAGGATTGAACTGAGGCGCCCATGTCAACCTTGTTCGTTCCAATGTGAACTCGTGCAACCGCACCGTTGTGCCATCGGATACGCGCATGTTACGATCATCAAATGCGAGCAAGGCCAATGATACTTGTGTGTCCTCTCACACTGGCACCAACGGTTTTTCAGACGCACCTCGTAAGCAACTCACCATAAGACCTGCCATCCCTTTTTGTCCCACCCGGCTCATCGATTTGATAGATCATTTGTTTTTCATTATATTTCATCACTTGTTGTTTGGCAGACTTGCGCGCTTGATGCAACAACCAATCATGAACCTTTAATGGATAGTCCATTTTTTCGCCAATCCACTTGGCCGTGCTTTCAGAATGCTTTATTAAGTACTCATTGAGCTTGATGAAAGTGTACTTGAGTATTGCGGTCACTGGCAAGGAACGGACACCCTTCAACACATTGTTGAAGCATTCCACCATGTTGCTTGTCATGTCCCCATATCACATACCTCCTTCATCATAAGCGCGTGACCACTTTTCTTTATCCAGCTCGTGCCTAAGCAAGAATTCTTTTCCCCCTTTGTTCTTCTCCAAAGCCTTGAGGAGTTTATCATATCGGCTTTTGAATGTGTCGGTGTTGAATGCAATGCAAACAAGGGTAAGGTCTTTACAAAACTCCTTGCTCTTGCATGCCCGGTAAAAGTTTGCAACAAAGTGTCTCATGCACCAACGGTGTTGAAGCTTTGGAAGACCGGGAATATCAACGTCTATTGCTTTGAGAATCCCATGATGGCGATCTGATGTAGTGCATACCTCTCGCTTGCCTATCACCTTGGTTCTCACATGCCCCATGAACCACTCCCAATTATCATCATGCTCCGAAGGCACCAAGGCAAATGCCACCGGCAACACGTTATCATTTGAAGAGTGGGCCATCGCCACCATCAATGTGCCCTTGTATTTGCCGGTAAAGAATGTACCATCTATAGACAAGACCAGGCGACAATACGTGAATGCCTTAATGCATTGTCCAAAGCTCCAGAAGGCACGACGAAACACTCCGTCAATTGACTCCACCCGATGGCGCATTCCCGGGTTTCGATGAGCAATGGCTGCCAACATCTTGGGAATAATGTTATATGCAGCCTCATAATCACCATGCATCATCCTAATAGCGTTTGCCTTCGCCATACATGCCTTCACACACTTGACCGGGTATCCGAAAAGTTCCTCAATCGAAGACATGAGAAACTTGACCTTCACGGTTGGATCATGTGCTATTTGATGCAACAATTTGTATCCTAGATACTCAGATGTGAGTTGACGGTGTCCTTTGCTTCGGTCGGCCTTGTCCGGGGGTACGCACGTGTGAGTGCCAACATGACTCTTCAACACCCATTGCCCGATTTCTTTGATTTTTCTACCGCGGACCATCCATTGCAACCTTCTTGGTCACATTTGACTGTGTACCGAAGTTTTTGATTTGAATGACCAACAACAAACGGCCTATGGTTCCTAATGGCATAGTGACACAACCATATCTTGAACTCTACCAAAGAACCAAACTTGATGCCTTTCTTCAAACGCAGAGCTGCGGGGCTTCTTGCGGGGCGGGGCAGGGAGCGGTCGAGGAGTAGACGCGGCCGATGTCCGACGCCGGAGGAGCCAGGATGGGATGACTGGATGGTGGAGGTGCATCGCCGGCGGACGGGCGAGCCCTCGTGCGGTGGATATGGGAGGCGGCGGCGGCGGAGATGCAGGGAGGGGATGGGGCGTGGGGCTGGAGAAGATGGAACGAGAGAGAGGTCGCGTGTGCGGGTTTCCTTTCTATCGCGTTCAGGATCCTCCAGTTGGCCACCGCGTTCAGGACCCTCTCATTCAATTGGCCAGCACGAATCTTTCTCGCCATTGGCTACCACGTACAGTGCACATGTGATGACGTGGACATCGCGAGTGAGCGCCCTTTGCATGACTCGTAAAGGGTTCAATACTCGCCACTCTTCCCCTGGCTGGGTTGCTGCTGCTCGTTATCTTTGCCAGACGACGACTATGGCTCGCCGAACGAGCTAGCTGCTCGGAAACAACATATGCCTGTTGCCGCTGCTGCTAGGACTTACAGAGTCCTCCAAAAATTACTGGAATTGCAAGCCGTAGACTACAACCAGAGGAAGCATATTGAGTAGCTTACACGAGGATTAAGGGAGCATCTCAATGTTTCACGGAATTAAGTTGCTTATGTGAATTTATCATATCAAAGTCTTCGCCAAGTCTATCGATCGGTAACTCTTTTTAATTTCACACCTGGTATTCAATACCGTTTATGTCTAACTTGTTTAGAACTCACATACTACATGGCTAATCACGGTTTGGAAGCTACGAATAAATTTATTTCCTACGAGGAATTGATTAGTTTATTGACTAAACAAACCGGAAAAGACCAAATTTATATGCCACTATTGAGGAAAAGGAAAAAAATATCATCGATAGCAAATGGCTTATGTACTTATGACAATTATATAATTTATTTATTGACTGTTAAATATGAGAGTGAACATATTGCATGGAAAATTTGTGCAATCTGGATTTTTTTCCCGGTCTGATCTCTCTCGGGAAATACATACTGCTTGCTATATATTGATTATTTCTAACTCTATGCCATATTTAAATTTATTTGATATTCGCAATGTGGGACATTATTCTATCTGTGGAAGAACATAGAAAACTTTCCGGGGAAAGGGTTTGGTCAACTATATTTTTACTGCACCATGGAAAGGAAAATATAATATTTATCAATGGAATTGGCAAAGAGGAAGTGTCTATTGTTGAGCATCACTTATTTATGGAGGAAGATGGGAACCACTCCGTGAAAAGGAAATTTGCTCTCACTTAACACAATTTTATGGGCATGCAACAATACCAAAGGGAAAACTGAAGTACTTAGGAATTAATGCTAAATTTGATATACTTTGGATTCAAACTACTTTTGTGGACGAAAACTACTATTGTTATATAGGACATTCTATGCAACTTCAGTAAGAAGGGATTTGATTTATGGTTCTATCTTGAAACCCATTGTTTATGAAATACTATTTGAAAAAGGAAGAGTGGAAATATTGCTCAATGATAAAATTAGTGCATTACGGAATTTCACACAATGGTTTATTCTTTCTTGATGGTACATTGGAAGTTAGCAACCCAAATTGTCATTTGAGGAAGATAACCCACGGAGTGGAATGCTGATAATGGGAGCACATGCTTGGAATTTATTATTTTGTCATGGACGACTTGGTCAGATATCATGGAACAGAATTGAGTGGCTTACTGATTCTGGAATTCTAAACTTTAGTGGGAGGATTGTGGTACTTGGGAAGCATATACAATGAGTATTTTGACTTGCACACCTTTTCTTAAGGTGGACGCAAATAAAAAGGTTTCGCAATTTTTGGTACTTATGGTATTATTTTTTGGACACTCCCACTAGATGTCATGTTATTTATTTTTATCTTATCATTGATGATTGCACATGATATGGTTATGTTTATACTATTTCAAAATACAAGTCGGAATGTTTTATTGTGCTTGTCACATGTTGTACTGAAGTCGAAAATCAGTTGGTTAAAAGATTTCAAAGTTTTAACAACTGATTGTTGGAGGAAGTACACTTCAGGAATATATACGTTGACATGTAAAGAGCATGGAATTATTCACCATTGTAATATACCTTACACTCCATAACTGAATGGAGGAATTGAATGTCTTCTACACCCCCTTGTTTTTTCTAGAAGAAGCAGTGCATATATACTGTTGTTTGTCTATGTCATTCATCTAGCACAGTCACTCCTTATGGTTTGTAGATTGGAAGGGGATCTTTTTATTTTGGCAGGAAATTCTCAATTACTACAAAGCACACACCAGGAATTTTGTAATGATTATTCTAGTAGATCAAACTGGTGGAAAAGTAGGAACACGATAATTATTATCATTGAGGTTGGAATTATTGACAATCATACTTCAATATAATCTTGACACCAAAGGAAACTACATGTGAAACTCCCGATACTAACAAGGGATAAGTGGGAGGAATTGGCTTGGAATATCATGTCTAGATTATTGTTATGTGTTGTTGGGGGATTTCACTCTACATTTTAGAGGAATCAATAAATTCTCTTAAGAATTTTTGTTTTTACCCATCGATGTCAACTATGGGTGGAAGAATTGCAGGAAGGAATAAACTCGAAACAGGAAGAGCATAGTTTGGGAACTTAATATCATACCAAATAACCGCAAGCCTATTGTCTGGAAGTGGTTTATTTAATTATTTATTGTAAGGAAATTTGGCTCATTGGAATATTATAATGTCACTCGTGTTATTCAATTCTTCACACAAAGGGGAATATACTTTGTGGAAACTCTCTCTCCTGGAATTTTGGGAAAGAGGAACTAAAGGCATGGTTTGCTAATTGAATATATTAATCTATGGAAGTGAAGCTTGGTCAGTTTTTAACTTTCATATGGAAGGAACGTTTGAAGCTTCCTATGTTTTAGGAGTGGGACTACATAGGTATGTTTTGAACCGTTTCCTATGGAAAATTGTAAATTTTTAAAGTACCTGGAACCAAACTCAGTAAGGAACTATGTTTGAACTCTTGAGGACAAAAGGGATAATAATGGTGTTTCAATTTATTATATCTTCGTTATGAAATCATACCTTAGCTTTCGGAATTTATGCTGCATTCAAGCAGTGGAAGAAAAGACGAGCAGCTGAGGGAATCTCACACATATAAGATTGTGGAAAAGTGCATCACAACCTATCACTTGTTCTAGAATCTATACCTACTAATAAAGTGATGTGCGTTTCTTCGGTTTTTTCATCCGTTCACCGCCAAAAAGATATTTTTTCTATCCGAGGTGGTACTAATCTTTTGTACATTCGTCTGTTAGCAAAGAAAAACGATTTGTGCAGAATTTCGTACATGGGCCGCGCGCTATGGCCCAATAAAATCAGCCTATTTTTTCCTGCCCACGTAGCAATAAAAATTCCTATTTCCCGCACAATGTTGCAAATAGTTCGAGCTACACACAGGGCGCCCAACACTGGGCCACCCATTTTCTTCTGTGTTCAATTTTTATTTTTCTGTTTCATTCTATTTATATTTTCTGTTTATTTTTTTTATTTTTCCCATTCCAAAGTCAATTTTTTTTCGAAATTCGAAACTTTCAAAAAATGTTCGGAATTTCAATTTTTATTAAAAACTTCGTAAAAAATTACAAATTACACGAATGTGTTCCTATTTTAGCTAAATCTTCCAATTTTTCGAAAATTTAAAATATTATTTCCTTTTTTAAGTGTTTTTATTTTCAAAATTGTTCTACGTTAAGAAAAAGCATTTAAAAAATGCTCGATATTCAAAAATTTCTTGTTTTAGTGATATGCTAACTTTTTTGAAAATAATGTGTGCATTAAAGAAACATATATTCTAAAATTCTTCTGAATGTTCGAAACATGTTCCCGTTTCAAAAATTGTCCACAACTTACAAAATGTTCTTATTTTATAAAAGTCCCATTTTTTAAAGAAATGTGTATTTGAACTTCAAGAAATGTTCTGTACAATTTTTTTGTTCTTGTTTTTTTTCAAAAATGTATGGAATTTTCAAAAAAGCTGTTTGTAATTTTAAAAATTGTTCACGCTGCCCATTTTTTGTGAATTCTTAACATGAACTACCAAATGATTTTTCTATGAAAGCTTCATGGTTTTAAGAACTGTTTGTGAATTTTGAAAAATGTTCCGTTCAAAATTTTGTTCGTGTTTTTTAAAAATGTATGGATTTTTTCAAAAACTGCTCGTAATTTGGAAAATTGTTCACATTGCCAAGTTTATTTGTTTGTTCATAGTTGTAATTTTTGAAAAGTTCAAATAAATAAATAAAAATGTTTCGACACTGACGTTGCATTATATTATTAAATATTCACGCTGGCCATTGGTTAGCAGGATGCATTTGTTTGAGTGGCTAGCAACATGTGGTGGGGTCTTTGAGGTCGTGAGTTTGATGACTGCCATACTAGGCCTGCTGCGCATCCGGCACATCGAGCTAGGTCGGCTTGTTCAGAATAAGAGACATCATAAATTATTGACGGTGGTAGCTTCTATGTGCCAATAAAAGAGAAAAATATGTTGGTTAATTATAATTGAGAGAAATTATGGGCACGTGCCAATAAAAGTGAATATACTGGTTTGGCTCCCATTAAAGGGCGCCATGTTGAACTAGAGAATACAGACATGTGGGGGTCTTGATTCATTCTTATATTGAGCTAGAGGCATGTAATTTTATTAACCCGTTGCAACGCATGAGCATGTGTGCTAGTTTATATCAAAGGTAAACACATTGAGGAAGCTATTACTGTATCTACGAGATGAGAAATAAGTCCAGGTATGCATATTCAATTATTATTTTTAGTACTAATGTGTTGCAGGTTCACTAACTGAAGTCAGGAATTTCTTTCAAAACATGGTTACTGCTCGAACTTTATTTACTGATTGGATTTGATATTTATGTGGTTTTGAAAATTATTCAACACGGTTATCATATATTTTGACTCAATGTGGAATTATTCATATTATTGATGTATGTGAGTGAAAATAAATGATGTGGAATTTCACTTGAGGAATCAAAATACTCAAGGTGCCTATAAAGGTGGAATTACACTCGAGGAAATAATACTCGAGGTGCCAATGACAGTTGTGCTGGAATAATTAGGCGGAAATCAAAGGTCTCTGGTGATCTTAGGTGTCACAACAAGGAAACATATTGAAGGGAAGTATCACTATATATTTTTTGAGTGTTTTCAACATAGTGCTAATATGATTGCTGATCCCTTGACTAAGCCTCTTAGTCGGGAAGTATTTGGTAAGCATGTTAAGGCTATGGTTTATGAATATTTGAATGATCGTTTGGGACAAGTGGGAGATGTTGGAATTATGTGTCCTGCAACTATATTCAAACATTACTAGGAATTACTAATTTCAGAATACCTCATTGGAATTATACAAGTATTTATGAATGGAATTACTTTACATTATTATCATGGAATTGTCACTTGTTGGAACATACTTAAGTTATATGCTTAGGAAGCTGGTCGATATTAATGGAATACAATATACTATATATTGGAAAGACTACCCGGGTACAGTGATAATCGGAAGGAGCTAGAACATATAGTTGGATTACATCCCTAACGTTGATCTACATAATTAGAGGAACTTACACTCTATTATGGCGCGTTGCTCACAAGCGCGTGCTCCGGGGACACAATGGGTAGAATCCGTTAACAGACAAATTTGATCGTGGTTGGTAATTTGGTCCGGAGTCTATCCCGGAAAACTAGTTGAAAAGACTAGGAATCTTATTTTGATAAGAGATGAACTCTTTGGAAAGACAATATAAGAAGGTCCCTACCCCCTAGCCTCAAATATGCGAATTGTGAGCGGCACCACGGGTAAGCGCAGAGGAATTAGGGGGT
Organism: Aegilops umbellulata; assembly: GCA_032464435.1. Classification (NCBI taxonomy): domain Eukaryota; kingdom Viridiplantae; phylum Streptophyta; class Magnoliopsida; order Poales; family Poaceae; genus Aegilops; species Aegilops umbellulata. The sequence goes on along the minus strand of CP136059.1, from coordinate 266,792,510 downwards.
AGACCGCAAACCCTAAATTTCTAACAGGCGCGCGATGCGTAGTGATTGAAAACTTGCGTTGGCTACTCCTAGTACGACCGCGTGGAGTAGTTGCGAGTAGGCCCGTATGTCATCTGCGCGTACGAGTTACTACGATAAGAATTAGATTAGAGATCACGCGTGAAACCTCTGTGATTGAAAGGTTAAGAGCATCAGTTGGGTGCGTCAAACCAGCCTCATACATCTTGGCGGGCCGCCCGGTCATTGTCCGGTCGCAAAATTTTAACCCAGACCCCTCCCCCTCCCTCAAACGGCCGCCGCCGCCGCCTCCAAGGGACCGGATGCCGACTTCGGCAAGGCGGGGCCGGTGTTTGAGAGGGTGAAAGTGAGCTCGGGAAGGAAGGTGACGCGCATGTGTGTGCAGTGGCGGAGACAGGGGGACCAGCAGGGCCCTGGCCCCCCTAAAATCTCATATTTGCTGCTAATCATCTAATGAATAGTGTGTTGTCTAAAAAAAATCTAATGAATAGTGCACAATTAGTGAGTATTTTGCTGCTAAAAACCTACTTTCTAGTGATTTGGCCCTCCCCAATCTGTTCTAACAGCCCTCGGCCCCCTTGATATTTTTTTCCTGGCTCCGCCACAGTGTGTGTATATAAACAAAGTCTAGGTACTAACAAGAAGATGTTAAGGTAGATGGTAGTGAAGTATTTGGTAGATGGAGTGGCACAAATATGCATTGGTAACGACTGGTGAGGGCCACGGAGTTAGGGACCGCAAATTAAGCAGGCAGTGAATGAAAAATGTGCTTCTTCATTTTTGTTCTATCCGAAAACCGCTTCAAAGCTAACATTCACTCAAAAGAAAAAATGTCGTCGAGGCATTTGTAGCTCCACTCACATGATGCAATTTCACATGTGTATATGTAAACGTACTGCATTCTACTTTCGTTGAGCAAAGAAAGGTTGTAATTATATGGTGATATCCGAAAACATATTTTGTGGATGACTAAAGCACTCGTGGTATGACTATGAACGTGGGTCTCCGAAGCCAAAGTAGAGCGCGGTTCGGAATCGGGGTTGAACTCTGAACGTTGCTTGCTCTGGTCTGTTCCGAACCTCCTTATATACAAATGCGACCCCAACCTTTATTGCGTGATCTGGTTGGTTCACTACAACCTAAGAGGAAAATTTGTCGTCGTGCTCATGCTCGTGGTGATGATATATCTACAAAGCATAAAATTATTGATTGTTACTAGTGGATCATTATAATTGGCTAGCTGGCACATGACCTGCAAACTTATTACACTCGAAGGATCGTGCTCAATTGTGCGATAAGTGTCCTAGTCATGTTCAAATTGACTGGACCTTCCTTTCCTGCTAAATAGATTTATCCCAATGCCTTCCATTCTCAAAGCTCTGTTGACTCATAACATCTGATGACTTTAGTAAGTACTCATATCCCATAACCCTGGATGAGAACTATATCAGTTCTTTTGTTTCTTTCCAAAGAGTATGATGTATGAACTTCTCAAGAGGGTGAAAGTGAGCTGACAAAGGAAGGTGATGCACATGTGTGTGTATATTGATGATAACTATGTACTGAGAAGATGTCACGGTAGATGGTAGTGTAGTACTTTGGTGGATGAAGTGACATGAATATGCATTGGTCACGAGGCCCACAAAGATAGGGACCTAGCAGGCAGTGAATGGAATTACCTAAAAAAAGGTAGTGAATGGTAAATGCACTTCTTTGTTTTTGTTCTCTCCGGAGACCGCTTCAAGGCTAACTTTTGATTCAAAGGCAAAAAAAATCTTGAGGCATTTCTAGCTCCACGCACATGATTCAATTCCACGCGTGTATACATAAATGTACCGCTTTCTACTTTCATTGAGAAAAGAAAGGTTGTAATTATATGGCGAGATCCGAAAACATATCTTGTGGACGCCTAAAACACTGGTGGTATGGCCATGAATGTGAGTCCCCGAAGCCAAAGTAGAGTGCGGTTCGGAATCGGGGTTGAACTCTGAACACTATCGTCCTTCATGTTCGAACGCCCGTTCAGAATCACCTTCGTAGTCCCCCCTCCACTCGACACCACAACCGGCCTAAAAGCACCCGCGATCACCGGCAGGCACCGTTCCCAAGTCCGATCGAGCTTCGTCTGAAGGCATCGCATCCTATAGCCGCCCCTCTCATCCACCCCACCACTAGTGCAGAACCGGGCTTTAGTCCCGGTTCGTAAAGGCCTTTAATGTCGGTTCCATAACCGGCACTAAAGGGTGGGCACTAAAGCCCCCCCCCCCCTTTAGTACCGGTTCGGCACGAACCGGCGCTAAAGTGCCACCACGTGGTACGAGCCCGGCCACAGGTGCGGTAGATCATTAGTACCGGTTGGTAACACCAACCGGTACTAAATGTTTATGGGTTTTGGTTTTATTTTTTATTTTTCCTTTAAATTTGTGTTATCAATTTAATTTAGGATTGTTTTATGTTATAATGAGTTGTTAAATCATTAGGTGAAAGTACCGCAGATTAGTTTCGACTGGATGCATGTGGATCCTAGCTAGCTGAGTGATCAAGTATATGCCATATCCATATTACTTGATCACCTAAGTGATCAAGTAATATGGATATGGCATATACTTGATCACTTAGCTAGGATTCATCCAGTTCAAATAATTTGCGGTTTCTTTCATAAATGATATATATAATAACTCATCATCATCATCATCACCATCATCACATATTAATATATAAACTCTTGCATCATATCATCACCAACAACAGTATACTAGCTAGCTAAAAATCATCATAGTCGTCATTGCCACTATTTAATCATAGTCATTACCGCTATCTAATCACCACCAACACCAGCTTAAAGAAGAAACATTCACTTGTACCAGAAGCAAAGATATCATCAAGTTCAACATGGTCATGATATTATAAGCGTTCATAACAAGCAAATCACTCTTTGAGATTAAGTTCAGGACGAAGAATACGGACATGAAGGACAAGTACTAAGAGCATGAACTAGCTAAATCACTCCTGCTGCTCCCTCTCAGGTAAAATAGCATAGAATATGTATAGCTCTCCTGATTCATCATACTGGAGCATGCAGATGAATCTGTCTCCTAATCGTGGGATGCGCTTCTCATTGCTGCCCCGTAGTACTTCTCTGGGATAGTTAACAATTTTGCTCCAATCTTTCACTATTAAGCATTCATCGCTTTCAGAAATCCTGAATGCACTCATGTGCAATGTAGGATATCTTGGCCGTAAGCTAACCATTGACATGCGACCTTTAGTCTCGATCCACTGAGGCACAACTGTCATCGGGAGTCCCTGTTGAAGAACATCGTATAGTAATTAATATACTTAGCAATGAAAGTTTAGCTTCAAAAATAATGTATGCAAAAGATGCACTAAAGACAAATAGTAAAAATCTTACCATCTTTCCATTATAGATGTGACCATAGTTCAATACGATCACTGTTGGTCACCATGGGCAGGGGAGAGGGCCTCGCCTCGCCGCGCTCGGCCTCTAGGCGCCACCACCGGCCGCCCGCCGCCGACGCGGACGAGGCCTCCTCCCTAAAGCGCCAGAAGCATAGCCATCATCGTCATCACCACCGCCACGGCCATGGACAAAGCCACGTGGACATGGGAGATCAGGAGACAAGGGAGTATGTAACATCTCATACATAGTTGGCAGCCCATGTTATTTATTTATACGCCACTCTTTCCAATCCTCATTGCATTGGTTCCACTACGTTTTTTGCGTCGCAATAACTCGTGTAATGAATAATAATGAAACCTACAAAGTAATATCAAGAAGTTTAGGATAGGAGAAAACTCCTTTTTTATGATAAATTTTTGTCTAGCAGAAGTAGTCAAATGTTCAGTGGAAGAAGGAGGAGGAGAAGGGGGAGAGGAGGAGGAGTAGTAGGAAAAATACAAGTTTAACAAAGTATGAGTTTCATCAACGAGAGGTATCATGAGGGATGACTCAGCATGAAGATGTGCTAGTTCAGGGGATTGTCATAGATGGAACGTAATGCACATAACACTACAGATACCCTCTATACACCGTGACAACTTGCAACTTTGTAAGCGTGAGGTTTCATAGTGTTTCATATATTAAACATAAATTTCATTATTGCATATGTTAAGTTGATAAATTTGTGACATTGATGTATACTCATTGAGAGACAAATGTAATTGAAATAAACAATGAACACTATATACAAATGAACACCCCCAGCCTTTATTGTATGATTTTGTCGCTTAACTGCAACCTAAGAGAAAATTGATCATCACACTCATGCTCATGGTGATCCTATATTTACAAAACACATTATGTTTTAGTGTGACTGGTGGATCGGAGTAAACTGGCTAACTGGCACATGAAATATAAACTTGCTGCACTCAAAGTACTTACTGCGCTCAATTGTGTAGTGAGTGTCCCAGTCATGTCCAAACTGACTTTGAGTTCTTCCTTCGCTCAATAGATTTATCCCAGTGCCTTCCATTCTCAAAGATTCGCTAACCATCACATGCGATGACTTTACGAAGTATAAGTCTCTTCTCATATCCCATAACCCTTGTTGAGAACTATATAAAAAATTCTTGTTTCTCCCTAGAGAGTATGAACTTCTCAAGGGGGTGAAAGTGAGATGAGGAAGGAAGGTGATGCATATGCGTGTGTATATAGACGATAACTATGACAAAAAGATGTCATGGTAGACAACATTGTAGTACTTTAGTGGATGGAATGACATGAATACACATTGGTGACGAGGGACACATGGACCATAAATTAAGCAGGCAGAACGAGAAATGCGCTCTTCATTCATGTTTTCCCCGAAAATAATTTCATGATTCGAAAGCAAAATGGTGGTGAGGTGTTTGCAGCTCCACTCACACGGTGCAATTCCACATGTGTATACTCAACGTACGGATTTCTACTTCCATTGAGCAAAAAAAGTAGTCATATGATGATATCCGAAAACACAAGTGTGGATGGCTATGAACGTGAGTCCCCGAAGTCAAAGTAGAGCGCGACTCGGAATCCGGTTTGAACCACTCTCTGAACGGCGTCGCCCCGAACGTTCGTTCAGAACCGCCTTCGTAGTTCACCCTCGGCCTCGCCCCAACCGACCCAGAACACCCGCGATCACCGGCGCGCACCGTCCCCGAGTCTGATCGAGCTTCGTCCAAAGGCATCGCATCCTATAGCCGCCCCCCCGCCCCTCCCGTCCACCCCACCAAACCCTAACCCCAGCGGTCGCCATGGGCAGCGGAGAGGGTCACGTCTCGCCGCGGTCCACCTCCAGGCGCCACCGCCGGTCGCACGGCGACGGCGCGGACGAGGCCTCCTCCCCGAAGCGCCAGAAGCGTAGCCATCACCGCCATCACCACCGCCACCACGGCCACGGCCGCGGGGACAGGGGAGACCAGGAGTCGGGCTCGCGGCCGCGGGTGTCGGGGGCGAGGCCGGGGGAGCGCGAGGTAGAGGATGGTGAGATAGTAGACGATGTCGCCGCCGCCTCCAGGGGGCCGGATGCCGACTTCGGCAAGGCGGGGTCGGTGTTCGGCGGTCTGGCACCTGCTCCGGTCTGTTCCGAACCCCCGTCCTTCGCGTTCCCGTTCGGTATAGGTTATTTTCGTTACCCTTTTCCATTGATCCATAATTAGTTGCTCATTTATCGTGCGAATTTTGTTGGAGCTTGGTGTGATTTTGATTTTTTAAAATGTTATTGGCACACACAACATTATCTGGCTATCTGGTACGATGGCAGAGGATTTGCAGATCAACAAAATAAAATCTGGTTTTAACTTGAGAAGGCAAGCGTCTTAGTTTTGTTAGCTGTTAAATGAAACTAAATATTACTACATTGAAATTCCATTAACTTATTCAAAGTTCTAGTGTTTACTTGGTTATTTGAAGCACATTTATTAACCACTGCCACAAAAAGCAGCTGTTGTTTAGTTTCCTCTGTGATGATAGATCAAGGACAGCTTACTCTGTTCTGCGCTTTGCTGCACAAAGAAAAAAGAATTAAAGAGTTTCCTATCTGTGTCTTGGAAGTAATTTTGTTGAAACAATCAAACACCCTGGGAAACGCTAAAACAACTATTCTTATTTATTTATTTTTGAATTTTCACGCCCGGGGGGGGGGGGGGTGTCGGGGGAGCGTTTCCGCACCTGAACTATCATTAAAGTGGGCAATTTGCTTTTTGTAATAATCAAAAACTGACGTGAGCCTTTTCATATTATTCTTAGTTTTCTGATGAAGAAACTATTCTTTGTTACCTATTATATTCTAATAACTGACAAGATTGTTGGCATATTCTTGAGATGTAAGCTGTTTAACCGTAGATTTCACTTGATAAGTACAATAAACTGGGCCAAGCTTACTCACATAGAGCTGCAGGCTTTCCGACATAGCCTTGTGTTTCCTATTTTTCTGGTCATGCTTTTATTGTAGGAAAAGGCTTTTAGTCATCCTTGCTTTTCTACTTTTGGTTAATTGGTGAACTCACCTTGAAACTTATTTAACTGTAGGGATGTGATGACAAATTTGATGCAAACAAGAAGTGTAGAGAGGCTAACCACAGAAAGAGATCTGAGGAAATCAAGGAACAATCTTGCAAGTAAGGTTTCTCATATATGGTTAACTCATTCTCATGTTTTTATTCTTATTCCATTTTCTAATTAATGTTGTGTGATGGTTTCAGGGAGGAAGATCAAAGTGATTTCGAACACTTTGCAAAGCAAGAAGAAGATGATCTTAAAAAAACTAAGGAGGAAGCAAGAAAGAGGATGGATGCTATTCTGGAGAAGCACCGGCAACGCCAGTTTCAGAAGGAACACCAGGGACCTGTGCCTTGCCATGATAGTACAGGTAATCTGTTTTTATTAAAAACTGAACCATATTTCTGTGTGACATATTTTCTTGTTATGTAAACGTTGAGTTTAAACATATTTTAGTAACTGAGCTTCGTCATTGGCAGAAGTAACATCACTGGATAGAGATGCTGCTACCACTGAAGTAAAAGATGCCAATTCAGTCACTGTAATTGTTAATGAAAAATCCTACACTCTGGGGATGACTCCTCCTATCCAGCCTAACATTTCAATCAACTTGGGGATATCTGGTGATCAAAGGATGGCATGTGTTCCAGGTTTTCAAGAGGGCATTCCCATGGTAATAATCCTTTTGATGCAGTTGATTGTTCACTTACCATTTTCTCAGCTAGGGTTTTTACTTGACATCTTTGAAATTTTACAGGGTGATAGATCTTCAGATATACTTTGTGATGATATTTTTGGAGCATCTCCTATTAGAGTTCAGAAATTGGTATGTTTTCTAGTATTCTTCAATTGAACTATTATTTCCACTGAAATTTCTTACTTCAATGTTTTGCTATCTTCTCTTTGCCCAGAACAGTCTTGGTAATCCATTGGCAATTTTATCTTTTACTCTATTGGTAGGAAGCTCTCGGCAGTATATTATTTTGTGCTCACCTATTGATAGTTGTGTTGTGTAGGGTAATCTAGATGGTATGCATGTCAGGAAAAATTCACTTCGCGACAACTGGGATGATGAGCATGGATATTACAGTAAGCTCTATCAATCTTTCCTTTTCATTTCATATCTACTTCTCAGTTACTCCTTTATAATTCTAACTTTTTTGTATTTTATACAGAGTACCACTTAGGGGAAGTGCTAGATGGCCATTACAGAATTACAGCAGGCTCTGGGAAGGGAGTTTTCTCAACAGTTGTCCAGGTAAAGGATCTAAAAGCCGGGAAAAATGATCCTGAAGAAGTAGCTATCAAAATTATCTGCAATGAAAAAGAAAGGTAAGCTGAGTTCATTACAACTTATTCCCTTTTGAGGCCATATATCCACTAGGGAAAATAACATTTGACCCTGTAAATTGCATTTTGATTGTACAGGTACAAATCTGGTAAGAGGGAGGCTTCTGTACTGGAAAAATTGTCAAGTGCAGATCGTGAAGACAAACGACACTGTGTCCGGTTTATTTCTAGTTTCATGTATCGGGATCATCTCTGTTTAGTTCTTGAATCCCTTCATATGAATCTTCGTGAGGTTATAAAGAAATTTGGTCGTGATATAGGGCTGAAGCTTACTGCTGTAAGGACATACTCAAAACAGCTTTTCATTGCATTGAAGCACCTAAAGGATTGCAGTATCCTCCATTGTGATATTAAACCAGATAATATACTGGTATGTCCGCTCTCCAAGTATCTTAATTATCTTTGGTAGAGCTTGTACCTGCAGAGCTTATTTTAAGCTTTGAGAAAAGCCTAATAAATCATACCAATGGTTAACCTTTGTGTTAATTGTATGCTGGAATCTACAAGTTTCTCTAACTGCCTCATTTTGTAGGTAAATGGGTCTAGAAACTTGTTGAAACTGTGTGATTTTGGTAGTGCTTTGCCTGCCGGAATAAATGATATCACACCAGTTCTTGTGAGCCGCTTCTACCGGGCACCTGAGATAAGTGAGTTATTTACTTGACATGTACAATCATTTCATTAGATTTTCTTATATAAGTTCAAAAAATAATTACCTGCATGCCAACATAGTAATTTGTTATCCTCCTGCAGTTCTTGGATTGCCGTACGACCATTCATTGGATATGTGGTCCGTTGGCTGTTGCCTATATGAACTTTACACAGGAAAAATCTTATTTCCTGGTGGGACGAACAATGGCATGCTTTGGCTTCACATGGAATTGAAGGGTCCATTCCCTAAGAAGATGCTTCGAAAGGTGAGATATGATGCTGATTTCTTTTTTCATATGCCGTACTTATCTCTTATGCGTATTCTAGAGAACAAACAAAAAATGTATGGTAGTGTTTGAGTTCGTATTTCCTAGTCTTCTTCTCTCTTGACAGAATTAATTAATGTTTCTAATTATACAGGGAGCCTTCACAACTCAACACTTTGACCAGGACCTTAATTTCCATGCCACTGATGAGAATCTGATGATGAAAAAGGTATGCTGATTATTTGTTTATACCTTGTTGAACTGACTGATATACTCTGTTTTAGTGTGTTCTGTTAAAGAAAATTGAATCGGTGTCTTTATTCTGGCAGGCTGTGAATAAACTGTGTATGAACGTTAAACCAAAGGGTGTTGGCGCAAAAATATCAAGCTTCGCAGGCGAGGATCCGAAAATGTTGTCCAGTTTTAAAGATCTCCTGGAGAAAATATTTGTGCTAGATCCACAAAAGAGGCTTACTGTGTCACAAGCACTTAGCCACCCATTTATTACTGGCAAGTGAAATAAAGACGACCAATACTTCTCAGTTGTAATATTGTTGAAAGCTGTAGCTTCTTTGGACTAAATTTTGGATTTAACCTGTCTAACCGACTGGCGGTTATGTAGCTTTGGGATCATATAGTACATACATAGACGAAGCATGAAATGGATGGCCACCTTGTCTTGAGCCTCTTATGTAATACTGGCATCCACACATTGCTGTCTTTGGTAACTGTTATATTAGCCTCAAAGACCAGGATTTTTTCCTGCGTTTGACAAGTTGAATTAATCAGTGTTTGATAAGTGAGCAAACTTGTTGGCAAATTGAAAGTTCATATTTAGAGATGCATCTAGTTTGCCATCTATATTTACTTGTACTTAATTTGCTTGAAAATTTTTTTTGAGCATTAATTTGCTTGAAATTGCACTTGATGAGAAAGCGTTTATTTCTTTCATTGGGCCTACCTGTATATGTCTGAATCTTTTGACTTGCTCCTAGCTTCTCTGTTATGCAAGACTCAGGATGGTGCTAGATGCTTTCAACTTTCTTACGCTTCTCGGGGACTAAGTCGTGCAGAGTCGAACCGGTTATTATTATTTTTCTGAAATATAGGCCTTATTTCAAAGGAAAGAAATGATTTGGCGGGGAGCGCAACAGGGCTCGTGTTGCAAAGCGCTGAGCACAACAAAAGCTTTGTCGCAAAAGTTGGTGCACCTCGGGGTGGGAGGGAGGGGGGGGGGGGGTCGGCTGTTGAGGCGTTCGATCTATCAGATTATGAACCGATCGTGTTGTCCTTCCTGTGTTTCCCTTTTTTAAGGGAAAGTTTTCCCCTCTTCCTTTTTTTTTCAAGAATAGTCTAGGCAATGGGCCTAAATACACAGTAATAATCACTAGTTGCGCTGTTTCTGGGCTGACGCTAGCGCCAGCGAAGGCGATACGGCCCACACCCGTGCCCCGGAGCGCGCACGCCGGGGGTTTTGGCGGGAAATCCACGCGTCACTAAGCGCTGCGGGGCCGCTGCGTCAGTGACCCGTATCAAAGTGGAGGCCAAACCCTTCTCCCCCCTTCCCGTCTTCTCCCCCACCCACATCCACCCCACCCCATTTTCCCCTTTGCCTCGCTCAACCGCGAACAGCATCGACTCGGCGGCGGCGGCGGGCGAAGCAGGCGGAGGAAGCCCCGGCAATGCCGCCTAAATCGGACAGCGTCGAAGGTATGCCCCCCGTCGGTCCAACCCCATCCAGCCCCGTCTCCAAGCTCCCGATTTGACCTCCCCCGCGCTCGATTCCGCCCCCAATTCCACCAATCGTTTGCTCAGTCTTGTGTGTGGGCGTATCCGACCATCCTGTTCCTGACCATCTTGTCTCGGTTTCCTGTGCAGGAATCGTCCTCAACTTCGTCAACGAGGTAACGAACCCCCCGTCCGCTAAAACCCTCCCTCCCCACTTAAACCCCAGATTGCCCGCCTCCGCTCAGGGGTCAACCTTGTGCCTGCCGCCGCGTTTGCGCGACGTGGGTTGGGGGTTTCCTATTCCATTCTGCATCCTGTGAGGTTTTGTCCCGTGTGAGAATGTTTGTAAACTTTAGCAGCCAATCTGCCTTTGCTCAAAAAAAGAAAAAAGCAGGCAATCTGCCTCAGTACCCGTTATACATGTTAAATGTCAGGAGCGTGTATTGGCTTACCTTCCTTTTGGGGGAGCAAACGACATATGAAGGCGATGATTATTCGCGCAGAGGTTCGTCGTGACAGCATGCTGTTTGATTTTTCTATGCTGGCTGTCATCGGCAGTTGCTTTGTGAGAGACGACTTGAACAATTCTGTGTAATGTTAAATACCGCAGCTGTCAGTCCAGATAATCGGTCTATGCGCATTCCATTACTTTGTTTATTATCGTAGTGTTGACAGAATCCAAAGGACTGAAGTTGTATCATTCTTCAGTACACACCTGTCTTTGGAATTTGGTGGTGGTTCCTAAGATTGACTAGCTGTCTCAACTCAAGAGAGTGTTTCTTTTCAGCATGTCTTGCATTCTGGTCTGCGGGTGTTTCAATGTAGTCAGCATAGTTCATTAACTTCTCTTTTGAGCTGTTTCCCCTCTATTTGACTATTTACTCTTCATAGAAGTATCTGTCTCTGATTTTGTATGAAAAGTGCGCTGATTGTGACTGGAAGTCAAGTGCTTACAAATGGATACACTAGTATTTCCAGATAAATTTTGCACTCTTCAGTATAGGCTGTTTTTATATAAGCAGTATAGGTTATTTTATTTCGGTATCTTAAAGGTGTTGCAATTATATGCACCTGAAGCATTACTGCATGAGTTATCATTATCATCGTTTGTTTCACACCGATGTTTCCTTTCAGACACCGTTCTTACATCAGTTTGGTTAGAAGAACCAGTCATCCATGCAAAGTGAGAACATTATTTGTAAAAGGAGTTGTGTATTGTGCGTGAACTTTATGCAAAATATCAAGAGATTAATTAAGTAGTCAGTTAGATGATTTCAGATTATTCTGTCTCCACTCTATGTTTGGTACTGTAGCTCCAATCTTTACCATACTAGGCAATAATGATAGGTGGACTATTGGTATGATTCTGCAGCAAAATAGGCCATTGAATTCTCAGAATGTGGCTGATGCACTACAGAAGTTTAGTCTTAAGAAGACTGCAGTGCAAAAAGGACTGGATGCATTGGCTGACAGTGGTCAAATATCCTTCAAGGAGTATGGCAAGCAGAAAATCTACCTTGCTCGGCAAGACCAGTTCGACATTCCAAATGGGGAGGAACTTGAGGAGATGAAGAAAGCAAATAGCAAGCTACAGGAAGAACTCGCAGAACAAAAGAAAATTACTAGTGAGGTCGAATCTGGTAAGCTCTGTTTGGTGCCATGGTCTTTGTGGTCTTTCTCAATGCAGTAAGCAACTATTAGTGGTAGCTAAGTTCAAATCCCATCGCAGAGATAAAAAGTCTACAGTCAAACTTGACACTGGAAGAGATTAGGTCAAAGGAGGCCAGATTACAAAGTGAGGTATGTGTGCATGTTAATATGCTTCTTAGTGCACCTGAGTGTGTTTGTTCAACAGGTTTTAACGGCAGAGCTCATGTTTATGCAGGTCCAGGAAATGGAAGAAAAATTGAAGAAATTGCAGAGTGGTGTGATCTTGGTGAAACCTGAAGACAAGAAGATAATTGAAGAGACCTTCTCTGAGAAAGCTAACCAGTGGAGAAAGCGAAAGAGGATGTTCAAGGAGCTATGGGATAATGTCACTGAGAATAGCCCCAAAGACCAGAAGGAATTTAAGGTTCTTGTTGCCCCTTCTTGTTTTACATTTGACACTTGATTAATGCATCTATACTTCTTTTTATTTTGGCACTTGAATAGCCGGCTGTAACTGGTACTCCCTCCGTCCCAAAATAAGTGTCTCAACTTTGTACTAACTTTAGTACAAAGTTGTACTAAGCTTGAGACACTTATTTTAGGACGGAGGGAGTAGTTTGTTTAGTTCATCTGTTGTCACCGCTTCTTGTCAGTCATCTCACCCTACCAGCCATCGTATCGATGAATAATATATATTTGTGTGTGCAGGAAGAACTTGGTCTTGAGTATGATGAAGATGTGGATGTGAACTTCCAACCGTACAGTGAAATGCTTGCGAGTCTCAACAAAAGGAGAAAAGTTTCTCGCTGAGGATGTTGTGGCATGGGAGTATCTCAGATCAGATGTATGTCATCAGCCAAACAGCTCCATGGTTTTGCTGGTTTCTTAGTCAGGGTGTTTGTTGTAGTTTGTCCAGACAGATGATGTTCGTCCGCTGATGATAATATATCTGCTCCGAGAACTCTAGCTGGTAGGTTCAGTAGTAGTTTATCTGAGGTTTGCAGCATGTTTTGAACCAGTCGTGTAATATAACTTCTTCACCATCTTAAGTTATATCAAGGCATCTTATTACTGACAACATATGCTTATGGTTTTTGCCCTGTTTGGTGAAAAATCGGAATCATAATAATATTTACTTTCCCAATTCTCTATTTACATCGCATACACAAAATTTAATAACGAATGATCTGCAATATATAGCTGCAAAAGTCCAACTGCTATCAATCAATACAACTAAATCAAGAAACCATCTCTGCTGTGGCCATATGGCTGCAGCTAAACTGCTAGAGTCTTCTGTTGGTCCTGACTGAAGCCGGCCTGCTCCTGGGCGTATCCTGCTGTTCTCCGCGTTCCTCCGGCAGATCCTCTGCGTCTGAGCTGTGGTTCCGAACATGTCCAATCCTCTGGAAGGCCTTGTCGTGGGCCAGATCGTCGCCGCCGTGGAGCATCTCGTCGTCGGCATGCGCCCTTCCTGGGTTCCTCCTGTGCCTGTCGTCGGTGCTGCCGGACCCTGCTCGCGAGAGCTCTATGGCAGCCTTGGCGGCCGCCGCCGCCGTGGCAGCCGATTCGAACGCGGCCTGCGCCGCCTCTTCCACGTCTTTGAATGTCAGCTTCGAGTCGGCAGGGACGGCCTTGTCCCCCTCCGGCTCGTCGGCAAGCGGCGTCGCGCGCCGCCGCTCGTCGTCTTCGTCGCGGTCGTGCCTCTTCTTCCTGTGGCCATGGCCATGGCCATGGTGGGAGCGGCCGGCCGGATCCTCGTATGAGTCGGCGGCGTCGCTGTGAAGGCGCACGGGGATGTCCTTGTCGGCGCCGATCTCGAGGAGCACCATCTGGCGGGTCTCGAGGCTGGGCAGGGCCGTGGAGAGCCGCTGCACGAGCTTGGCGTTGACGCCGCAGCCGGCGCGGAGCTCGGCGGCGGCGGACGCGAACCCCCTGCCGAACCTGGCGGCGAGGAGGGCGCGGGCCTCCTGCAGCTCGGGGAGGTCCCCGCAGCGCGCCGCCGCGTAGCAGAGCCCCGCCGCCGCCTCCCGCAGCTCCTCGGGGCAGTCCCGGTGCGCGTCGTCGAGCAGCGCGGAGCGGTCGGCGAGGAGCGCGCAGTAGGCGTCGAGCAGGAGGAGGACGTCGAGCGTGTCCCGCTCCCGGATGACCTGCTCGGCGCGGAGCAGGGCCCGGTCCGGGTGGCCCTGCCGGAGCAGCTGCTCCACGTCCCCCCGCGCCTGCGCGCACCGCACCTCCCGGTGCGCGCGCACCACGGCGATCCGCTTCGTGGCCAGCCCCAGGAGGGACTTGAGGCGCGCCGTCTGCTTGGTGGTCCGGCCTAGCAGCACGTCCAGCGTCCTCCCCATCGCCGGTCGGGTCGGTCGGCGAGCTCCGGTGGCCTGAGTGCTGACGGTTTTGAGGATGGCCGGAGCGGGGGGTGCGTGGTGATGAGGCGGTTTTGGTCTGGTGTTTTATACCCCCGTGCGGTGCGGTGCGGTGCGGGGTGGCGGGGAGGGGAGGTGTGAGTCGGAAGGAGAGAGATAATTAATTGGGACGCGGGAAGGATCGGAGCGAGGGGAAGGAGGGAATTGATCGGCGGTTTGCTTGCGGAGATGGAGATGGTTTGCTTTGTGGCGAAGGCGTTGTCGAGGGCGGCGAGGCCGACGTGCATTCAAACGCTCCCTCTTTTCCCGGTGACGCGTGCCCACGAGCGGAGCTGAGACCGTTTCCGTTCGTTCGGCCGGGGCGCACCGGGTCAGCAATTGATCGGCCGCGATGCTTGCGGGTTTTTCGTCCGTGCGACCGAAGAAGGGTCTGGGCCGGGGCAACCGTGACTTTTGGTTCTGGGGCCGGCTGCGGGTGGAGACTTGAACCGGTTCAAGGATTTTGCAGATCATTGCTGCTGCCGTGATCTCGTCTCGTACGGTCGACCGCGACGGCAGCTCGTAGTGTCTTTTTTTTTTTTTTTTGAGGGGAGCCCGTAGTGTCTTGATCGGTGCTGTTTAGTACAGTATGGTGGAGCGAAGAACGGTTCGTCTAGATTGGTTGGGAGCGACGGACGGGACCCCCGTTTGCTCGTATGTTTTCCCTCCCTGGCTGGCATCTTTTGTCTTGCGTTTATGGCTTTACATCGATGTTGCTTTCTGGTAACAACAACCAAAATGTCATACTATATAGTAATTTTACGAGAGTAGTTGCAAATTGTCCCCTCGTTTCATACGTTCATGGTTTTAAATTGTTGTTACTTTTGCTACGGTTTAAAGTTTTGGCAAAAGAAAAAAAGTGTTTCGCAAAAGCTAGCGAGAGTATTCCATCTCAGTCTCTCTAGGATTGACATGGCGAGCGTCGTGTGAGAACTCCCTCGGATGCCACTGCATTATTACACCACTAGTAATGTAATAACCAGCGCTCCCTTTTCATGCAAATCATCTTCACAGTTGGAAAAAATGAAGCAGCGTAGTTAACGCTCGGACATCGATTGATTGATTGATTGATCCGTACTACTTTTTTTTTTGGGGGAAAGATCATCATGGCTAGCTTTATTGGACTAAAGAACAATCGCATCGTTTACTAGTTGGCTAAGTAAAAACCCCGGTGGTTCATTAGCCCAACTATTGTCACATTTATTACAAAAACTGAACTTAGCTAGCTCGTGAGCAACAGAATTTGCATCACGAAAATAATGCTTAAAGATGACTTTCCATATTGACGTAGCTATATCAACGCATTCCTCAAAGATTGCCGCTGCCGCATCCCACCATTGAGCCTGCCCTTGACAGTAATTCACCACATTCAGAGAATCGGATTCTGCTTCAATTCTGTTAAAACCCAAAGAATTTGATCCGTACTACTACTACTACTACTACTACGAAGCTTCGGTGCATGAAGAAAACGGCCAAGCACGCGGCGTGTGGAGGAACACTCTTCTTTTCTTCAACTTGTGAGACACTTTTCTTTTCTTGGCACGCACGAGTCATGCATCTGGGCGGCTGTGGATTAGTCTCGCTCGCACAACAGCACAAGTGCACGCGGTCGTCCGGCGCTGGAATCACCAAATCAGCACTCGACCGGGTGCGTGCGTGTGCTCGCGTTTTACGTACAAGTGTCAGCTAGCCCGCAGGTAGGACTATTCCAGTGTGCCTGACGGCTGTTGCTGGTAATAAGAGTATAAGAGGGTGTTGTTCCATTCGGAGCGTTGATCCGGTCCAGACCCAAGTGGCCTAAAATCATCGGTCACAAGTCAAACTTCTCCAACGAAAGAGGGAGGTCACAACTCTCTGGTTTTCCTAAATTTGCACCATCTAGATAAGCTACATGCGATCAACCATGCAACTGATCAGTCTGTCCACGCACAGCACAATACCGTCCGTGCTGCGCTACTGCCTCGGTTGTTGTCTTACTTTCTTAATGGAAACTAGTAGTATTAGAATGAATCAAGAAAGTTCACCAGCTAGCTGTTCAAACCTTTGACATATGGGCGTCAGAGGTGTAGCATTGCCGTCTTTGGAGACTTGATCTGTTTTTTGCTGCTAATTGATCATTCTTATTTTTGGTGACTTGCATGAACAAGTGCGCTTGCAGTTAGTTAGTGGTCGCAGTACGTAAGTATAGATGAATAAATAAACGAATAAATAGGCATGTGGATTAGGGACAACTAAAGATTTAGGGCAGGGCTAATATCGGTCGAAGAATTGGTCATATGAGTCGAGTAGTATAAAAACAAACTGCCAAAAACTAGAAAAGGCGCAATTATTAGACTCAAAGTAAACACGTAGGACGGGTTTTGTTTAGTCAAGTACATTTCAGAAATTGTGGGCAGAAAACATCTTGGACCAAAGTCTTTCCTGTACATAACTTGCCTTTTCCAATAGATTATACAATAATAACTAATTCTAAAACACAACAAAGTTATATCACTGTACTTAGGCCTTTTTCAGCGCTTCATAGTGTACAGGTGCTAAGGATCACCGATTTGATAAAGAAATTAAGAAGGGAAGATAACTCCCAGCAAAGAAATGGAGAGATAGCACTTCAATGACATCGGAATAGATGCCAACTTGCCAAGCACACAGACCTATGCAAATTGTCTACCGACCAATCCACGAATCTCTACTCCTAATGTCTCAGTTGGTAGGTCGCGTTCCGGGTTTTATTTTCGTCCCACCATTTTTGTCCGGTTTTTTTCGTCCTCAATCCCACCTCCCACCTCACCGTACCAAAAAGAAAACCAACCAAAACCAGGTAAAAAGGGAGCGATGCCTCCAGTCCTCGCACGCCTCGCACTCGCATGCCTCAATGAAAAAAGACCAGCGAAAAAAGACCTACGAAAAAAGAACTACAAAAGAAAAAACAACGACAAAAAATCAGGCGACTCGCACGCACGAGCGAGGCCTCCAAATCCCTTCGCCACCGCCCGATGCCGCCAGCCCCGTCCTCCTCCCTGGCTCCCGGCGGCGCCCGCTCCCCATCTCCTCCTGCGATCCTGGCGTCGCCCCGCCCCACCTTCTCCCTCACTCCCGGCGCCACCCCGCCCCCACCTTCTCCCTCACCACTGGCGCCGCCCAACGCCCTGTTGGGGAACGTTGCAGAAAACAAAATTTTCCTACGGTTTCACCAAGATCCATCTATGAGTTCATCCAGCAACGAGAGAGGGGAGTGCATCTACATACCCTTGTAGATCGCGAGCGGAAGCATTCAAGAGAACGGGGATGAGGGAGTCGTACACGTCGTGATCCAATCACCGAAGATCCTAGCGCCGAACGGACGGCACCTCCGCGTTCAACACACGTACGGTCAGCGTGACGTCTCCTCCTTCTTGATCCAGCAAGGGGGAAGGAGAGGTTGATGAAGATCCAGCAGCACGACGGCGTGGTGGTGGATGCAACAGGGATCCGGCAGGGCTTCGCCAAGCGTCTGCGGGAGGAGGAGGTGTAGCAAGGGGGAAGGGAGGCGCCAAGATACAGGGTTCGGCTGCCCTTCCTCCCCTCCACTATATATAGGGGCTAGGGGGGCGCATGCCCCCTTGGAGATCCCATCTAGAGGGGGGGGGGGGCGGCGGCCCCCCGGGGCAACGGCCCCCTTAGGGTTTCCAACCAGGGGGGCGGCGGCCCCCGAGGCAACGGCCCCCTTAGGGTTTCTAACCAGGGGGGCGCATGCCCCCTCGGGGGGCAACGGCTCCCTTGGGTGGGGCGCACCAGCCCACCAGGGGCTGGTTCCCACACCACTTCAGCCCATGGGGCCCTCCGGGATAGGTGGCCCCACCAGGTGGACCCCCAGGACCCTTCCGGTGGTCCCGGTACAATACCGGTGACCCCCGAAACTCTCCCGGTGGCCGAAACAACACTTCCTATATATATTTCTTCACCTCCGGACCATTCCGGAACTCCTCGTGATGTTCGGGATCTCATCCGAGACTCCGAACAACTTTCGGTTTGCTGCATACTAATATCTCTACAACCCTAGCGTCACCGAACCTTAAGTGTGTAGACCCTACGGGTTCGGGAGATATGCAGACATGACCGAGACGCCTCTCCGGTCAATAACCAACAGCGGGATCTGGATACCCATGTTGGCTCCCACATACTCCTCGATGATCGCATCGGATGAACCACGATGTCGAGGATTCAATTAACCCCGTATTCAATTCCCTTTGTCAATCGGTACGTTACTTGCCCGAGACTCGATCGTCGGTATCCCAATACCTCGTTTAGTCTCGTTACCGGCAAGTCACTTTACTCGTACTGTAATGCATGATCCTGTGACCAGACACTTGGTCACATTGAGCTCATTATGACGATGCATTACCGAGTGGGCCCAGTGATACCTCTCCGTCATACGGAGTGACAAATCCCAGTCTCGATCCGTGTCAACCCAACAGACACTTTCGGAGATACCCGTAGTATACCTTTATAGTCACCCAGTTACGTTGTGACGTTTGGTACACCCAAAGCACTCCTACGGTATCCGGGAGTTACACGATCTCATGGTCTAAGGAAAAGATACTTGACATTGGAAAAGCTCTAGCAAACGAACTATACGATCTTGTGCTATGCTTAGGATTGGGTCTTGTCCATCACATCATTCTCCTAATGATGTGATCTCGTTATCAATGACATCCAATGTCCATAGTCAGGAAACCATGACTATCTGTTGATCAACGAGCTAGTCAACTAGAGGCTTACTAGGGACATGTTGGTGTCTATGTATTCACACATGTATTACGATTTCCGGATAACACAATTATAGCATGAATAAAAGACAATTATCATGAACAAGGAAATATAATAATAATCCTTTTATTATTGCCTCTAGGGCATATTTCCAACACCCCCAACCTTCCTGGATCCCGGCGCTGCCCCGCCCCCACCTCCTCCCTCGCTCCCGGCCGCCCATGCCGCCTATGCGCGCCCCTCCCTCAGCCAACCGGCGACCTCCCATCCTCCACCGTCTACCCCACCGTCGGATCTCCTCCTCCCCTGTCGTGGGTTTGTCACGGCAGATGTCCTAGCGAAAGGACTTAGTCGTGGAGCCATCGCAACGGGTTAACTCGAAGGGGTTAAAGCGGACAAGGGACACAGGGAGTTTATACTAGTTCAGCCCCTTCGATGAAGGTAAAAGCCTACGTCTAGTTTGTGATGGAATTGATGGGGTTTCGATGACTAGGGAGCAAACAAGCTTCGCCTAGGCCTCGAATTATGGTTGTCTGTCCTTGAACCGCTATCGGGTTGTCCCCTTATATACACGGGTGACACCCGTCGGTTCATAGAATCCCAATCTCCGGTTTATATTCGTATCCGGGTTGGTCTCTCCCTATTCCTAACTTATAATACAATTTTATATACACGCCGGTTTACGGCTACAGATACTGAACCGACTATGGCCTTGGGCCTTTGTCTAGCCTCTGGGCTTTAACACCTTTCGACTACTGATGAAGTCAACCCGGCCCAGGTAGGCCGGTTTACGCCCAGTAGTAATATCCCCAACATTAGGCCCCAGATTGATTTGAACGGGTTCATGTCAATCCTTAGCCAAAATCTTTGTCTTCATCATCTTCCTGTATCTATTGAACCGTCGTGTTGTCATCTTCTTTGGTTGCTGTAAACCGGCATGACGTCATCATGAAGCTAGCTTTTATGATGCCTTCTTTTAACAGATCCGCAATAATCGAGGCGACAGCTCCGAAATTTGTGGCTCCTGGATTCGCGCGCCTGACACATGTCCTTTGCCTCACAAATAGGGCCGAGGGGTCATTTCCTTTTCTCCCCTTCATCCCCTTTCTCTTCGTCTTCTTCGCGCCGCCAGCCTCGGAGCTCCGCCGCCGCTGCTGACCTCTGCATCATCTTGGGCCACTGCATCAACCTGACCGTACCAGAAAACCACGGCGTCCTTCCGCGTCTCCCCCAGCTCCGGTAAGATCTCTGTTTTTATCAACCTAGATCTGTACTAGGGTTTCATGTTCTTGTCGTGTTCTTGCTCGCTGTTCGTACTCCTGCTCATACCTCTGGATAGATCCAAGAAAACCCTACTGTGATTACCAATGGGCCTTTAGCATTCGTCTTGTAGATTCATACTTAAGTTCATAGATCCCAATAACCTTTCTGTTCTTTGAATCAATATTGTTCCGCCTTAAGCTTTTAAATATTTTCCTTTTTCTGAACTGGCTTTAGATCATCACTGTAGAGAAGTCTTGCGAAATCTGTTTCTGTATTTATACACCCTCAATTGCTTTCAATGTTCAGATCTGGCGGTTTAACTTTGGCGTAGAAAATGTAAAGGACCAGTATATATCATTAGTACCCTTGTTTGAACCGCCAGACGTTGCCACCTTGCATAACTCCGGTTTAGATAGGACTGCCTTCGGTTTAAATAGATATGCATCCGGTTTAATCAAATATATACTTGAACCGGAACCACTTGTCTTGTAGATTTCCTCATGGCCAAGCAAATATATGAGTGCAACTGGGTTCCTTCCCGTGTTACGGAAACACAGCTAAACAACTTAGTTCTAACCGGCGCTTTAAGCAGTAAAAACACCATCCACTGGAGAGTCCCAGGCACAGAATGTCCTCCCACCCCTGAAGAGGGAGAGGTTGTTGTTTTTGCGGATCACCTGGCCCGGGGCTTTAGTCCGCCCGGTTCAAAGTTTTATCGGGATGTCTTAGCCAATTTTCAACTGCGCCCACAAGATATCGGTCCCAACTCTGTTACTAATATATGCCACTTCCAAGTGCTTTGCGAAGTGTACTTCCAAGAGGAACCCATAGTTGAGTTGTTCCGAGACTGCTTTCACTTGAACCGTCGCACAGAGTTTACTGATGGCCCCAATATGGAACTGGGTGGTATGGCGATTCAAAAAAGGAAAGAAGTCACTTATCCTCATGCGAAACTGCACAGTCATCCCCAGGAGTGGAATAATTCCTGGTTCTATTGCAAAGACACCTCCCCTGCTGAAGAGAATCCATTGCCTGGTCTCCGTCCAGAACGGCTTAGCAACACTCACCCCTTTCCTCAGAGGTTAACTGGCAAAGAGAGGAGTAAGTACGCTCCCCAATTGTCCAAGCTCAGAGCTTTCATGGCCAACGGTTTAACTGGAGTTGATCTTGCCCGTTGTTGGATATCCTGGAGTATACTGCCCCTCAGCCGATGCTCCGGTTTGATGTGTGAATATACGAGCAGTGTTGACGATCCGCTGCGGCATGTAAACATCCAGCTTACTTATGAAGAAGTCACAAAAGCTGTGAAGAAAATTTTGAACGAACCGGAGCACGTCTGCGCTCGTACCGGCCTGCTTCCTTTTTGTGCCACCAACAAACCGCCAGCCGTAAGTCTGCATTTTTCCTTTGTACTAGCTTTGATACTATTGTACTTGTTTATCACTGACGCCGATATCTGTTTGATGCAGGGCAATGATCCGTTTTGGAGCAAGAAAATCCCGCAAGAGAAAGCCGATAAACCGGACATACCAACCCGGCCTAAGACAAAGGTCGTTAAGAAGTCTGCTCATAAAAGGAGAACCACCGCCTCCTCTGATCCGCCCGCTGATGACGATGTGGGTAATCCGGACCTTGAGGCAGAACTTGATTCCCTCGGTTTACTTTTTATACACCTTATTGATGATGATATTTGTCAGGATGATGCCGAAGCTAGCCATGCTGACGATGCAGAGGTAATTGTTCTTTCTTCTGATTCAAGCCTTCCGCCTTCACATAAAATCCGTCAGGCAAACCGCAAAGTTAAATTTTCTCATCCTCTTGCTTATTTGGATCCCAACTTTCTTATGAAGACCCAACTGCATGAGGTGCGCCGCACAACTCGACACAACAGTCAGGTAGTTACCTCCGCCGGTTTACCGAACAATCCGGTTCGGAGACGTCGTTCAGAGGTCTCTAATTTGCTTGTCAGTATTCGTCCTAAAGCGGGCTGTTTTCGTCAACCGCTTAACCCATCTGACTCCGATTATCAGGTTACTTCTCACTCATCCTCTGGCGAGTCAACTGGCACCCAACTGCCTCCACTAAAAACCGTGCTTGGGTAAAACTTGTACTTATCATACGGTTCCTGGTGTTTTTATCTTGCAACATAAACCGTTTTTAACTCTGCATATCTTTTCAGGGCTAAACCGAGGCCGAGCAAAAAAGCCCGCCTGGATAAACCGTCTGGAGAGGAAACTGCTCCTGAATCGAGTGCCACCCCAAATGTTGAAGCGGTCATCCAGGAAGATGTGGCCAGTGACCCGCTGATGCAAGATGAAGTTATTCCCGCTGAAGAAGGTTTTGTTAACACCTCTGGTCCCGCTGACCAGCCTGCCAGCCCCATCCGGATTGAGAGATCCACCAGTCCCTCCAAACCTGCCGATAAACCGACTGCGCCAGTACAAACTGGCGAGTCTAAGGATGATGAGGTCGTAATCACTGGCATTGGTCGTTCAGAGCCGGGGAATCCCGTCGCTTTAGCCAAGCATACTGCCAAAGAAGAATTTTCTGCCATGAGTAAAGGCAAGTGGGATGTTGACCTGGCGACATATACCGCTTTAAGCGCCCAAGACGTGCATTCTGGATATTTGAACCGGCTATATACTAGCCGTGATTATGAAGCTAATCTGGTAAAGCTGATGAAAGAGAAACTTGAGGTAACTTCCATGAGTTTGCTCCTACTTATTACCATTGTAGCCCCCAAGGGCCGGTTCAACCTATTATAGTTGGATCGGGTCTTGACATACAAAACTCCATGCTCCAAAATTCATTGATATAGCCCCCAAGGGTCGGTTCAACTTGATGTAGTGAAACCGAGACTTTAATCTTCATACCGTGGCATCAAAAATTTATCAGAGCAAATAGCCATTAGCCCCCAAGTGCCAAGTTGAATACTTGTATTGTGCTTCGGACTTGACAATTAACTGATAGCTGTAGATCAAATAGGCATTAACCCCCAAGTGCCAAGTTGAATACTTGTATTGAGCTTGGGACTTGACAATTAACTGATAGCTGTAGATCAAATAGGCATTAGCCCCCAAGTGCCAAGCGCATAACTTGCTATGTGGTTGGTACTTCATTGTTCACATTATTTGTTAAACCGTATAACTGTCGGAATGCAGGCTGAACTAAGGGCCAAAGAAAACCAAGTTGCCGACCTTCAAGAGAACTTGAAAACCCAACAAGCTGAAACCTCCAAGGCAAAGGAGGAGCTAACCAACGCTTTAAGCAGCATGGAGCAGCTGAAGGAGGGCTTCAAGAAGGAACGGGCTGATTGGGCCACAGAAAAAACCGCTTTAACCAAGAAGATTGAAGATGCTGAGGCTGCCTTAAACTGGTAACAGATGAATTAACCAGCGTAAAATGACAAGTGCATACAATGACTGCCGCCATCTTTGGTAAGCATCCTGTAACTTTCATGATAATCTTGATCCTCTTAGAATAGGTCCGGTTTGTTAACCGTTCTATCATGTTGTAGGCACCCGCATTAGCCACTTGGGGTCGGATGTGCGAATGAAGCTGAAAGCTGCCTACACCTTGATCGAGCAGCTATACACTGGAGCGCAGCGGATTATCTCAACTGTGTCACATAATAATCCAGCACCCACCTTGATCCAAGATACGCTGAAGAGATTGCCAATGCTCCCTGCTCGGATTGAAGAGCTAAAAAAGTCTGTGGCTCGAACCGGAGCCATCAACGCCTTAATCCGAGCCAAAGCATGGGTGCCCGATTTCGATCCTGTTGAAGCAGCTCAAGGCTATCCCAGCTTGAAAGAAGATGGTTCAGAATTCAACGAAGAAGATCTAAGAGCGATAAACCGGGCGGTGCGCCCTCTGGCCTGTCAATTGGCAAAAGAAGCTGACTTGTCACATTATCAAGCTCAGTATAATGATCAGAACAAACGAGTGGCTGCACCAATCCCCGAAGCGGAGAACCTGATTCCTCCAATCCGTAAGCATACTTACGCTCCTGATATTGAACCGTCTTCACTGATCCATGAGGAGGCTGTCTTTCAAGCATTAATGGGAATCGACTGGACCAATGTTGACTTCCAGCCACTAGGTAGGGATGAGGAAGCTGAAGCGGCGCAGGGTGACCCGCAACAGTCAAACCGAGGCGGCGAGAAGGCGTGAACCGGAAGCAGGATTAATCAGCTGCCTTATTACATTCCGCCAAGAGAACAATGATCCTATTTGGGTACCATGCTGCCTTGTAATAGGATAGATAATACTTTTGCTTCTTGAGATGCCTTCGTGCATCTGTGCTGAGACTTTTAGCTGGAAGATCGATATTGCCAATTTATATCTCCTGCAATCATAAAATCTTAAACTGCCATTACTGGGCATGAAGTAGGCGTTTAGCCAATCTTGAAACGGAGGTTTAATAACCTAAACCGTCATGGGAGAAAACAGCTCCCGATATATAACGCCGGATTACTATGTAAACCGTACTTTTGTCATAATAAATATCTTGTTACTCCAAAAAAGGATGTTAACAAAAAAACTCAAACCGGGGAAACAATCTCCGGTATAAAAATGGACCGTGTTCCGCCAATTTGGCTGCTTGAACCGGTGTAAAATGATTTCGGTTTAAGAATGCAACCAAAACAAAATGGCAATTTTATCAAGAAAAGATATGTGAATCAAAAGGCAATGATAGAACCGTTTGCAAAAAAGAGGCTTTACTGAGCCGATCAGATGGTGTTACCGTGGTCGGACATGACCAAGCTCCCAATAGGCGTAGCTATGGTTCAAGTCAGCCAGGTCCCCAAATGAAACCGTGGCATTACGCCGATCAAGTGGCATGGCAATGGTTCGGGTTCGACCAAGCCCCCAAGTGACTCTAAGGACTTTAGGCTGATCAAGAGGCGTGACCGGTTCAGACTTGACCGTGTCCCCAAGTGATCTGGTGGCTTTCGCCGATCAAAAGGTGTTGCATCGGTTAGGACGCGACCGAGCCCCCAAGTGACCTGGTGGCTTTCGCCTATCAAAAGGTATTGCATCGGTTCAGACATGACCGAGCCCCCAGGTGATATTTATAATTTTTGCAAGGGGTAAACCGGAGGTCGTTTTTAAAATAGAACAACTCCGTGTAACCACACATGATAGAAACGAACAGATACCCCGCTTTAGCTGAGGATCCGGTTTATTGTATTGATAATATATACATTGTCATAATATGTACATAAGCAGAGCCAATGGCTCAAGTATAGTAAGGCCGAAGATGAGCTATGTTCCATGGCCTGCTGGTCTCCTCCTCTGACTTACGTGAGTCCTTATGCTCTCGAATATCAATCAGATAGTATGACCCGTTGTGCAGATTTTTGCTGACCACGAACGGTCCTTCCCAAGGCGGAGATAACTTATGCATATCGGTTTGATCTTGAATGAGTCGAAGCACCAAATCTCCTTCTTGAAAGGTTCTGGTTCTGACTCGACGACTGTGATAGCGACGAAGATCTTGTTGGTAAATCACCGAGCGGGCAGCTGCTGTGTCTCGCTCTTCATCCAACCGGTCCAAAGCGTCTTGTCGAGCCGTCTCGTTGTCCGCTTCAACATAAGCCGCAACCCGAGGTGAATCGTGACGGATATCACTAGGGAGAACCGCCTCTGCTCCATAAACCATGAAGAACGGCGTGTATCCTGTCGATCTGTTGGGTGTAGTATTAATACTCCATAACACGGATGGTAACTCTTCAACCCAACAACCCGGCGTCCTCTGCAAAGGGACCATAAGCCGGGGCTTGATGCCTCTCAAGATCTCCTGATTAGCTCTTTCTGCTTGACCATTGGATTGCGGGTGCGCCACTGAAGACACGTCAAGGCGGATGTGCTCTCGGTCGCAGAACTCTCTCATGGCACCCTTGGACAAATTGGTACCATTGTCTGTGATGATACTGTGTGGAAAGCCAAACCGGAAAATCACCTTTTTGATGAACTGAACCGCGGTGGCTGTGTCACACTTACTAACAGGCTCTGCTTCCACCCACTTTGTAAATTTATCAACCGCCACCAGGAGGTGGGTCTTCTTGTCCTTGGACCTTTTGAAAGGCCCAACCATATCCAGCCCCCAGGTTGCAAACGGCCAAGTAATTGGAATCATCCTTAATTCTTGAGCCGGAACCTGAGCGCGTCTTGAAAACTTTTGGCAACCATCACATCGTCGGACCAGATCTTCCGCATCGGCATGAGCAGTTAACCAATAGAAACCGTGGCGGAACGCTTTAGCCACCAGAGATTTTGAACCGGCGTGGTGACCACAATCCCCTTCATGGATCTCACGCAAAATTTCACAGCCTTCCTCAGGAGACACACAGCGTTGAAATGCTCCTGATACACTGCAATGATGCAACTCGCCATTGATGATTGTCATGGACTTGGACCGCCGTATTATTTGTCTGGCCAGAGTCTCATCCTCTGGTAACTCGCCCCGGTTCATGTACGCCAGGTAGGGAAGTGTCCAATCCGGAATGACATGGAGTGCTGCCACCAACTGAGCCTCCGGATCAGGAACAACCAAATCTGCTTCTCCAGGTAGTTGAACCGATGGGTTGTGTAGTATATCGAGAAAGACATTGGGCGGAACCGGTTTACGCTGTGAGCCTAGCTGGCTCAAAGCGTCCGTCGCTTCATTCTTCCGATGGTCCACATGGTCCACCTGATAACCCTTGAAATAACCGGCAATAGCATCAACCTCACGACGATATGCAGCCATGAGTGGGTCTTTAGAATCCCAAGTACCAGACACCTGTTGAGCTACCAGGTCCGAGTCACCGAAGCACTTAACCCGGCTTAAGTTCATCTCTTTAGCCATCCGGAGACCATGGAGCAAGGCTTCGTACTCAGCTGCATTGTTAGTACAAGGGAACATTAAGCGGAGAACATAACAAAACTTGTCACCTCATGGGGAAGTTAATACGACTCCAGCCCTCGAGCCCTCCAATTGTCGTGATCCGTCAAAATGGATGGTCTAATATGTGTGATCCGGCTTCTCTTCAGGGGCCTGCAGCTCTGTCCAGTCATTGATGAAATCGACAAGTGCTTGGGACTTCACCGCCGTTCGAGGCATGTATTTCAAACCGTGTGGCCCAAGCTCTATAGCCCACTTGGCAATCCGACCTGTTGCTTCCCGGTTCTGGATGATATCACCCAAAGGGGCAGAGCTGACCACTGTGATGGGATGCCCTTGGAAATACTGCTTCAGCTTCCGACTTGCCATAAAAACTCCGTATACCAGTTTCTGCCAATGCGGATATCTTTGTTTGGATTCGATAAGCACCTCATTGATATAATAAACCGGACGCTGAACCGGGTACTCTTTGCCCGCCTCCTTCCGCTCCACCACTATAGCTACACTGACCGCACGAGCATTAGCAGCAACATACAACAACAATGGTTCCTTGTCAACGTGAGCGGCGAGTACAGGCGGATTGGCCAATTGCCGCTTTAAATCCTCCAGCGCTTGATCAGCGGCAGAACTCCAGACGAACTGATCCGTTTTCTTCAACATCTGATACAACGGGATCGCTTTCTCACCAAGGCGGCTGATAAACCGGCTCAACGCGGCAATCCGGCCAGCCAAACGTTGAACATCATTAATACATTTTGGTTTGGCCAGAGAAGTGATAGCCGTGATCTTCTCCGGATTAGCCTCAATTCCCCTGTTGGACACCAGAAAACCCAATAACTTGCCTGCTGGTACGCCAAAGACACATTTGGCCGGATTGAGCATCATCTTGTACGTCCTCAGGTTATCAAAGGTTTCCTTCAAGTCATCGACCAAAGTCTCCTTCTTCCTCGATTTAACAACGATATCATCCACATAAGCATGCACATTACGGCCAATCTGTTTGTGGAGACAATTTTGCACACACCATTGATAGGTTGCCTGGGCACTTTTGAGCCCAAAAGGCATAGACACATAGCAGAAGGCTCCAAAAGGAGTTATGAACGACGTCTTCTCCTGGTCTTTAACTGCCATTTTGATCTGATGATAGCCGGAATACGCATCCAGGAAACATAAACGCTCACAACCCGCCGTAGCATCAATAATCTGATTAATACGGGGGAGGGCAAAAGGATTTGCAGGGCAGGCTTTATTAAGATCAGTATAATCCACGCACATGCGCCAGGTGCCGTTTTTCTTAAGGACTAGCACCGGATTAGCAAGCCACTCAGGGTGGAAAACTTCAACAATGAAACCAGCTGCTAAGAGCCTGGCCACCTCTTCTCCAATAGCTTTTCGCCTCTCCTCGTTGAACCGGCGGAGGAACTGTTTCACCGGTTTGTATTTAGGATCCACGTTAAGAGTGTGCTCAGCGAGTCGCCTCGGTACACCAGGCATGTCAGAAGGCTTCCACGCAAAGATGTCCCGATTCTCACGGATGAACTCGATGAGCGCGCTTTCCTATTTCGGATCCAGATTGGCACTGATATTGAACTGCTTGGACGAATCGCCAGGTACGAAGTCAACAAGCTTAGTCTCAGCGGCTGATGTAAACTTCAGGGCCGGATCATGCTCCGTAGTAGGCTTCTTTAAAGGAGTCATATCCGTCGGATCAACATTGTCTTTGTAATACTTGAGTTCCTCGATGCTACAAACCGACTCTGCGTAAGCCGCATCTCCTTCTTCGCATTCCAAAGCGACCTTGCGGCTTCCGTGAACCGTGATGGTCCCCTTATGACCTGGCATCTTGAGTTGCAAGTACACATAACAGGGTCGTGCCATGAATTTCGCATAGGCCGGTCTACCGAACAGGGCGTGATACGGGCTTTGGATTTTCACCACCTCGAACGTCAGCGTCTCGGACCGGGAATCGTGATCATCTCCGAAGGCCACTTCCAATGCTATCTTCCCAACGGGGTATGCTGACTTGCCAGGTACCACACCATGAAAAACCGTATTCGAAGGCCGGAGTTCCTTATCTGTTAGCCCCATTCGATGGAAAGTCTCATAGTACAGGATGTTAATGCTGCTACCTCCATCCATGAGTACCTTGGTGAACTTATAACCTCCCACCTGAGGTGCCACCACTAAAGCCAGCTGACCCGGATTGTCAACCCGGGGAGGGTGATCCTCTCTACTCCATATGATTGGCTGCTCTGACCAGCGCAGATACCGGGGCACGGCCGGTTCAACAGAATAAACTACCCGCTTCTGGACCTTCCGGTCCCGCTTGTCCAAGCTAGTGGTAAACACATGATACTGCCCACTATTTAGCTGCTTTGGATTGCTCTGGTAACCCGACTGCTGGTGTTGCTGATTGTGACCACCCTGGTTATTCTGATTATGCTGATTGTTATGTCCGCCCGGGTTACCATTAAATCCTGAACCGGAATTTCCTCCACCGTGACTCGGTCCAGATCCAGAACCACCACCAGAGCCGGGGTCATACCGGAAGGCATTGGAGCTCTTGAACTCTTGCATAATATAGCAATCTTTCCAAAGGTGGTTTGCTGGTTCCTCCCTTGTCCCATGCTTTGGACAGGGCTGGTTCAACAGATAATTTAGGCGTTCCGGATTAGGACTAGGCGCTCCACTGCGGTTTTTGTCTTTACGTCACTGGCCCCCGTTCTGCACGTTAGTGTTGGCCACAAAATCCATGTTGCCATCCGCTTTACGCTTGCCTCCGCCACCGTTTCCTGCTGAGTGATGCTGCTGACCTCTGAAGTTGTTGTTCTTCTTTCCCTTCCTTGTCTTTTCATCATCAGACTCGGGATCCTTGGTACTATCAGAATCAGCGTACTTTGCCAAGGCGCCCATGAGGGTCCCCATGTCAGTACAATGGCGTTTCATCCGTCCTAACTTCAACTTCAGGGGTCCAAACCGGCAACTTCCTTCCAAGGTCATAACTGCGGTGTCCGCATTGATGCGATCTGAGGAATGCAGAACCCGTGAGACCCTGCGCACCCAATGAGTCGTTGATTCTCCTTCCTCCTGGACACAGGTAGCTAAATCCACTATCGACATGGGCTGCTTACATGTGTCTTTGAAATTATTGATGAACCGGTCTCGCAACTGGGCCCATGAACCGATAGAATTGGGCGGCAGGCTTTTTAACCAAGTGCGGGCTGTCCCTTCAAGCATCATGGTAAAATACTTTGCACACGCCGCCTCATCAACATCAAGCATCTCCATGGCCATCTCATAACTCTCCACCCACGTCTCTGGGGGTTGATCCGCCGTATAGTTCGGCACTTTGCGCGGGCCCTTAAAATCCTTAGGCAGGCGCACATTGCGTAAAGCGGGGACAAGACAAGGCACTCCCAAAGCGCTAGAAGTGAGCCCCGATTCAACTGAAGTGGTGGGACGAATCGGCGTGAACTGACGAGTCTGATACTGCGCTGCTAACTCAGCTTCCCTGCGCGCCCGGGCCCGGTCTACTACCTCCTGGGCATCGGGAGCCGGATTGTTGCCACGGGGCGCTTCACGCCGCGCGTTACTTGACACAGCTGGTTCCTCCATATGCCTGCTATAACTCCGGGCCGGACGCGGGGTAGAATGAATCCGGTCACGGCTGTATGAATATGCTTCTTATTGGATCAAAGCCGTCCTAAGGAGCTCCTTAACCCGTCGCGTCTCTATCGCCTGTAATGAATCACCTTCAACCGGAATAGCCTCCAACCGTGCCGCAGCAGCAACGAGGTTATCCATCGGATTGGAGTAGTGACCCGGAGGGGTAGGCACATCTTGCGGTATACCAGTATTGCGACGAGGCAGATCTATTAAACGGGGCTGAACCGGCGCTCCTGTCGCAGGTGCCTCCGCCCGGTTTACCACCGGCGGATTATTGATTCCTGCTTCAGGGGTGTTGAAAAGGTTCCTTCCTTCAAAGACTAAGGGCAAATGAGATCGGTACTTCCTCCTCATGACTTCCTGTGAGGCGTTCTGGTCCAGCATGATTTTATAAGCTTGGGCGTCCAAAGCGGCCCGCTCCGCCGTCATCCTGACCTCTTCTGCTGCCAGATCCACTTTGGCCTGGGTAATCTGCTCTCTCACCTTTGCGATCTCTGTGTTATGAGCATCCTGATCCACCGGATTAGCCTCCGCCATGAGTGCAGCCAATGCGTCGAATAGATCGGATAACACTTGAGTCGGCGGGCGCACCGAGCCTCCTGCTCCGGCAGCCGTTGCTGCTGCTGAACCGGAAATCATCGCCGCGGCCATCGATGAGTGAGGTGCTGCTTGTGTATCGGCCATGAATATTCCAACCCGGTTGGGCAGATCGGAGGGGTTCGGAATACTGTCGCCATCGGAACAGCCCCCAATCCGGCCATCTTGTAGCTGATACAACGACTCAGTCTCTCCGGTCGATGACTCGTCGCCAGAGTAAATGACGGTTTCACCACCAGATCCTTATCCGTCCTCATAGCTTCCTCCATGGATGACCCCCACGAAGGCACGTTTCACGGCCGGTTTAACCCGGGCAGGTCGTGCACGCTGAGCTGTCTCGACGAGGTCGGTGCAGGTGTCCAGCTCAGGGCCCGGTTCACCGATCTTGCCGATGAAGACATGTATGCCACCAAAGGGGACCCGGTACCCGTACTCAATTGAGCCGGCCTCGGGGCCCCAGCCTGCGTCGTCGATGTAGATCTTGCCGCGACGAATCTTGGTCATCCGGCCCACGGCGTATCCCTCGAGTCCTTCAAAGCGGCCCTCCAAGAACTTGAAACCATCATGCGATAGCCCCACGGTGGGCGCCAACTGTCGTGGGTTTGTCACGGCAGATGTCCTAGCGAAAGGACTTAGTCGTGGAGCCATCGCAACGGGTTAACTCGAAGGGGTTAAAGCGGACAAGGGACACATGGAGTTTATACTAGTTCGGCCCCTTCGATGAAGGTAAAACCCTACGTCTAGTTTGTGATGGAATTGATGGGGTTTCGATGACTAGGGAGCAAACAAGTTTCGCCTAGGCCTCGAATTATGGTTGTCTGTCCTTGAACCGCTATCGGGTTGTCCCCTTATATACACGGGTGACACCCGTCGGTTCATAGAATCCAATTCTCCGGTTTATATTCGTATCCGGGTTAGTCTCTCCCTATTCCTAACTTATAATACAAGTTTATATACACGCCGGTTTACGGCTACAGATACCGAACCGACTATGGCCTTGGGCCTTTGTCTAGCCTCTGGGCTTCAACACCTTTGGACTACTGATGAAGTCAACCCGGCCCAGGTAGGCCGGTTTACGCCCAGTAGTAATATCCCCAACATCCCCTCTCCTTCTCTCCCTCGCGGACGTTCAAACCCATGAAATTTCCCTCCTCGCGGCCGGAACCCTAGCTCGCGCCTGTGGGGACTGGGCTGGAGGTGCGGCACGGGATTCGCACCACAGGATTCGCCAGCGACGAGTCCAACAGGTCGTGGAATCGGGGAACGGGATGGCGCACCCTACTGCAGCCGCCGGTCAGGACGAGCGCGGCGGCGACGAACGTTGGTGCGCCTCCGTTTCCTCGACCTCCAAGGACGCAGGCGCCGGATTTGTTCTTCCCTGACCAGCCTCGGTATCCAGCTCCCTACAACCACCGCCGGCGTTGACTCCCAAGGTTCGATCCGCCTCTCGCCTTTCCTCTCTCTCGATTCACCCCATTGATTTGTGTGTGATTATATTTGCGTTTTTTAGATTCCAAATAGCAGGCGAGGATGACGACGACGCCAAAGATGACGAGGCCCCGAGCTCGAGCACGACCACTACGACGCATTGCACAAAGGCCCCTGCTTCCTGCCTGCCCTTCCCTTTGCTTGGGTAGCTCCTTCCTCTCCCTCTCCTTCAAAGAACTAATATTTAGTTTCATTGCTTTTGTGTGTGCAAACGTTTTGACCGCCTCCATATGGCTGTTTATGTAGAAGATAACTCTCTCCAGATGTTGTTCCTGTCCTTCTTCTTGGTTGTTGAGCGCTGCACTCACTCATGTATGCAGATTGAGTCCAAGCACAAGTAAGCACCATTATGTATGCTGAAAGACGACTCTGTTCAAATATTCTTTTTCTATCCTGGTTTGTCGATTTGTGTGTGATTGATTTGCGTTTTTTCCGATTTCAAACAGTAGGTGAGAAGACGACGGTGACGCAGAGGAGGACGAGGACCCGAGCGCCAGCCCGACCACGACTATGCACCGCACGGTCCCTGCTTCCTGGCTGTCGCCAATTGCCCCTTCCCTTTACAGTACTACTCTATTTGTTTTCATTGCTTTTCACCCAGTTTTGCACACTTTCTGGCCCTTCACTTTTTTGTGTGCAAATGTTCTGATCGCCTCCATATGGCTGTTTCCGTCCTCCTGCTCGTGCTGTCTCCATCCTCTTGCTCAAGTCGTCGCCGTCGCCTCCCATCCTTCATGGCCTGCGTGTGTGCGCCCACTGTTGGAGGATGACGTTGTACATGAAGCGGAGCCCAGCCGGAGCGGTCTGACGCGGTGGTCGTGGCCAAGGAATGGTGGTCGATGCCATGGAGCAGGGGCCCTCGGTCGCCTGCACATCGGCTGCGTTCTGAACTAATGCTTTCTGCAACTACAATGTTCCCCTTCACATTGTATCTTGTGTAGGCAGAAGGAATGCAACTCAGTGACGGCGTCGTCTACAACTGGATCGATGGCCTGAAGGCTTTTACTAAGAAGATGAAGAATGTTGTAGAATAGTGTCCATCAACAAAGAGTCCTACTACTACCGGCTGGAGAGGCTCTATCCTCAGGTGATTGATTACTTAAGAAGTATACTGAATTATGATATCCATCGATCTAATTTTGTATAGGAAGTTTGAAAAACTAAAGAATCTGTGGTACATGATTTGATTTACTCATTTAGATTTTAGTAAATTGTGACCGGAAGTTTTTTTTTCACAAAACCAGTGCACCACCCTTTCTACACACATCATTCATGGATTGGCAGACTAAAGGTTCTATTCAACATCTTTGGTGGATTGCATAAATGGGCTAGAGTAAAACTAGACCAGAATTGTTATATGTGCTTAGGGAAGTGGGATTAGATCAAGATTTTTTTTACAAAATGAGAAATCAATGGCTATTCATTCAAACATATTTAAAGTGGAGCAGGAATATTCAAACAAGGAAATGTACACAATATCTGTTAGTATACATGTGACACTTTCCCGTCTTTCGACTAATGATTGCCTCCTGCCAGGTATCACTAATAGCACATTCATCACATCATTTGTGTAGCTCATTCTGGTGTAAGTCGGGCCAATTTAGAAAAGATTTTAAAGCAGATTCATACAGGTTATAGAAGTCATAGTCAAATAGTATAGTAAGTGATTTGTTTGTGCATAATTTCTAATTGATCGTCTTCTAAGGATAAATGGAACTGCTACCTTTCCTCTCTCCAATAAACTATTAGACCCTGCTTGTAACTATTTTTCATCTTGGTGTGATTTATAAGGGAGGCCATGCCATTAGTTTTTTGTTATTACATGCTGTGATGACCCCGATTCATTGATGTATAGTGTCGTATGTGGTCAATTACCTAATATGGTAGTATCACTTCTCCTGGTTTGCCTTGGTCTGAAATCTGACTTTTGGACTGATTGTAGTCAATCTGAATTAGTGAGGTTCTTTTTTCCAACTGTCCATGTTCAGTTCTCTACATTATCATGCATTTTCTTTGGTTTAAAGATGTCATGATGTTCACCAAGGCAGAGAAGAAATGTTTTAAAGTTGTCCCTTCAATTGAAACAAGTATGACTTGGTCCTTAGTGCCTATGCAGACATGAAAACGGAAGGTCGAGAGGTTTAAATATGTCACGATGTTTACAATTGCGGATATCCTGCTTCAGGTACTTGCCTGATAACTCACAATTTCAACACAGAAGTTACTAATCTGTAAGACATGCCCTCTGTCATTCAATGATGTCCTGAAATTTTCACACAAAGCTTTGTAATCTTGCCAAGTCACAAGAGAGCCAAGTAATCATGCGAATTTTCAGAGAACTTCAAGTGGCATGCCACCATTTGCAATGGTTTGTGATGTACTGATAATTAATAAACTGCAGGCCTTCTAAATATTCTAAAGTTGCATATCTAAGAGCATATTATATTTCTCATAAACAATTGGAGTTAAGCTTCTATCCTCTTCCTGTCTTGAAGGAATTATCTGTTGAGTAAGCTACAGTCTCTTTGTTTGACTAGATAGGCTGTGTTACACACATGTATAAGATGATGCTTCTGTGGCTATTTTTTTGGTGTGGTTAGAGAACTCGACTCCATTTGGAACAAGGGTTTGAGTTTTATTTTTCCTAAACCTTTGAGAGGCAGAGCCATGGAAATATTTTGTGCTCTCATTCCTCTGGATGGAAGCTCTAACTTTTCCTCTTTGTTTCCAATAAGCTACTTTCTTCGAGATTGTGCAATGAAGGATTTTGATGGTAAGGGATCGTAGAGCCTCGGGTGACTAGCATTAAGATAGGAAGGCTGTTGCCGACCTTGTCCCTTGCTGCTGGGTTGCCACGGCGGCGTCAATCACTGGCTTATTTAGAGCCTGAGTTAGTGGATTTTGTGATAAGGGTGAGGGCCGAGAGTGAGAGGGACGGGGTTGGGATTGGTCTGTTGTATGTGTGAAATTATTTCCCTACTTTAGAAAATATGGCAAATTGCATTTCATTAGAGATTGATTTACAGCAAATTGCATGAGCGAGTGGTTCATGCATTTTTCATCAAGTCGTACATTTTCTTGGTTATGACATAAGGGTAAATGTACTGGTTGGTTGCTTCAAGACTTAATAACAGACACTATGACAATGGCTCAAGAGATATCAGATCTACCTTCTTGGCTGGGGGCGTTATGGGTGGCGCACGCCTCGGCCCCCTTGATGGCCGTGGTGGATGGACATGAACACGAGGGGGGATCTGGGCGGAGAGCAGGGTGGTTGGCGGGGGACTCATCCTTGGCAGTTCATGGGAAAGTACGGTGTGAAGCAGAGGGGGCGCCATGGCGAAGGTGAGGTAGCCGTCATCCGGTCATCTGTACTCCTAATGTCTCAGTTGGTAGTCTCCGCTCACCGGTTAAATTTCGTCCCACCAACACCGTTTTTTTCCGTCCTCCCTCCCACCTCCCACTCCCAGCTATTCCCACCGGCTTTATTTTATGTGATCTGAATCTGAGCGAGTCTTAAATTTTGGTGCAGTGTGAAAGGAGGAAAATGGTCGCTGGAAAGCAGGTAGATCTACACCTTGAGAGATGGCATTTTGCGGTACATTGTTTAGGTAAGGATATTGTGCTTTCTTCTGAAAACTCTGGACTGTCGACAAGATTGAGTTGTGTTTCATTTTTAAAAAATTACTTAGAATCTTGCTTCTGGCAATACTACTATGAACTGGCATACCTCGTGATCATGAGAGGATGACAAGTTCCTGATCCCCAAGAACGCCCTCATGTGCGGCTGCCGGTCGTCGGACAAGACATCTCTGACGACTTAGCCACATAGCGAACCTAAGTTCGTCATGGGAGGATGTCACCTTGGACTAGAGCAACAAACGTCAAAAATTTACCAGGAAAAAAGGCTCACAAATAAGAGTGACCCAAACACAACTTGCCGTACGTTTGCAATTAAACTCTTAGTAGCAGCTTGATTCGTACTATTGTTACTTTGGTGGTGGGTATAATTAGTCATGTAGTAGCATCTTAGCTTCATCTTATTTCTTGAGAACATATCTAGCTATCAGATCTTCAAGAGTACACCATAAAAATTGAAACGCCTATCAGCTTCATAGAAGAAAGTTAGTCTTATGATAGAAGAAAGGCCCATCAGCCCTTACAGTGCCTGATTGGTTAGCGACTGCTTTTCAGGCTCAACTGATTACTGACTACGTCCAACAACATATGACTGACATGACCAAGTAGAAGTAAATTTTGTTGTGACCAAGATGGTGCCTTTATTTTGGAAAACACGATTGAGTTGGGTAGGCGCATGGGCATCTCACCGGAACAAATAGATAGACTGATTTCACTCATACACAGGTTGATTATATTATACGGTCAACTCACGAAGTAGCCGGATACCTTCTGCTTGAAGTTTGAAAGCCATCAGCATGCTAAATTATATGGATGTGCTGGTCTTGACGTGTGTGCACGTAGATTGTAAAATAAACTTGAGTAATGATTAATACCTTGTTTACTCTTTGTTTGCTTTACAGGTATTTGGAGTATCTATTATGTTTCAGAATTTCTCGAACTATGGTATCTCCATATCCATCTAATGAATGCCCCCCCCCCCCCCGTAATTTCATTCAAGATATCTTAAGGAGAAATTTGGTTTTTGGTGAACTGAAACAATATACCAATAAAAATTTAGCGCTTGGCTGTACATATGATTGTTAACTTTGTTAAAATAATTCTCCCTTTATAAGAGAAGATTTCTTAGTTCAAATATATTTTTTGAAAAAATATAGTATTTTCCCGACAAACCTTTTGATTCCTCAACATCCATATCTCAAAAGGATAATAGTGGTGTGTTTATGTTGCTTTGGGTCTCTTATCACTCGGATCATTCATCAGAAAAATATTTTAAAAATAATTCTATTTTGATGTTTCCTTTGTGTTCATTGTTCCATCATAGTAGTTTAGGTTCACATGAAACCAGACCATATGTTTCAGTTTCACTCTTTGGACCATGATGGTGGTGTGCAAGGTGGGCTAGATCGTAATGCTAAAAGAATCAATAGAGGTTATTGGATAGCTTTTAGATTATCCAAAAAATAATCTAGCAGATGGATGATCCTATTATCACGTATGGTGGTGGTGTGCAAGGAAATGGAGCAGCACGATGGTAGCTAATGTTGTTATTTTCACATGTAAGATGTATGAGCTTCAGTTTGTCATGCTATTATCATGTATAGTAAAAAATGATTAGTTTAATCGGAATTTAGAGTTTCATTCTTAGTTCTCTGAAATATTGTTTTTATATGTAATTCCTGCAGAGTGTAGTATATTGGGAGCCAAGGCCGAGTAGCAAGCCATGTGTCACCGCAAGGACAGGAGCAAGATTTAATTAATTGTATTTGCAAGATTTGGTCTTCCCTTCTTGTTTTCCTGGTCATCTCACAGGTTTTATCACTTACATTTCCTTCTATGGTGGTCTGATGATTGTACTTTGGGACATTGTACTTTTAGGACGTAATGTGCACTTCTGGTTGTTATTTTAAATTGCTCATGTCTTGATATGTCTTTCAAATTCTTGACATCTGTGCCAGTAGCCTAAACCTCCATGGCATGCTCCATCAGAGTATTTTGTTTGTTGCACAATTTTCAAGTGCGACCTTCCAATTTATTTTGTTGTAACTATAAGGTTTGGCACCTCAGATAAGTTCTCGAAATACCAATGTCATATTTCAATTAGAAAATAAGATTTAGTTTGATCATGCATGCAATTGTAATAACCCTACTTTGAGCTTTTATGTACTGGTTTAAATAGTTAAATCTTCTAGATTCTTTTGCATATTTTCTTGGAATTATACTATGAGAGCATCTTAGTTTTCACTAAGTGATAAAATACATTTTCTATTTCCGTAATACAGGTCATTAGTGGTCACTTGGGATGGGTGTGATCTGTAGCATTTGATCCAGGGAACAAATGGTTTTGTCCTGGTTTTGCTGATAGGACAATAATGGTGAGCCCCACAACCCGCATTCCTTTCCTAGAAATTTAAGATGAATTCATGTATACATGCAAGTAGTTGATACAACAACCTATTAGTTACTCGGATGCTTGCTCTATTGGTGTCTGCATTTTTTAATGTTACATGCATCTATTTTTATTACATAACGTTTTTCAGCTGCGGGACTCCACGTTGATGTGCTTTTTACCTTAACATTTTATTATCTGTTTTTGTTTAGGCAAGGAAGAAGGTTGCAGAGCACAGATGGATGTGAAAAGGAAGAGGATGGATGAGAGAGGAGAGAAGAGGGGTGAAAGAGGATACAGATGGAAAGAGGGAGAAGGACAGGGTGGAGGCGCTTCTTGAGGATTATTGTCGACTGATTTCATACTCTTATAAATTCATGGTTAGCTAGGTAAACCTTTTGTACAACAGCTCTTGTTCAAAAGGAAGTTTGATTTTTCGGCTTCTTATTTTAGGTCAATATCAAGAACAGTTTAGGTAATTTAGTTTAATGTTTATGTTTGAAATTGACTTTTACCATTCTGGTTGAATGGGGGTGTGGATAGAAGAGATTGCGAGTCGGGTACGGTGATGCCAACATTGTATTAGGGGCAGATAGATTTAAGTTCCGTCTTATGTCCATGAGGATAGGATCACTATTAAATCATCAGAATAAGTCTGCTCCTGTTGCAACGCACGGGCAATGGGAGAAATGTGATGTCCATGTGAGTATCTAAAGGTAACAAGTTATACATGATTAGTATTGTGCACGAGCTACTCGTGAGTCAATTGAATTTTGAATCTTTGCAAGTTGATTTTTGGGAGAACACAAGTGCAACCTGAGGCCGAAGTCGTTGATGGCACTACGAGATGCAATGGCGATGCCAAAGGCGTCGATGGCACTGCGAGGCTGAGCCCTCGTAGGAGACAAGGACGACACTTCGAGCGGTAGTGAGGAGTGGGGTCATAGTCAGAGGCGAGGAAGAAGGTTTGTAGGGGTGCGGTGGTTCACCGGAAATATCTGGTCGCTAGGCGGTAGTGAGGAGTGGCGTCATAGTCGGAGGCAAGGAAGAAGGTTCATAGGGGTGCGGTGGTTCACCGAAAAAATCTGGCCGCTAGGCTGGTTCAGAGGGTTGGTCAGGGGTGGCGGTCGCGGCTAGCGGATCGGCGGGCGGTGGCTGGCTGTTAAGGAGGAAGAAGCCCAAGGTAGAAGACAAACAACAACCATTCGATGAAGATCCAACGTTGCTCGAGCAGTGGCATCATAGTCGAAGGCGGGAAGAGGGTTGACAAGTGTGGGTGGGGGTGCGATGGCTCGCTGAAAAAATATGGTTGCCGGGGTGGTCCACAGGGATAGTCGAGGGTGGCAACAGGGGAGGGCAGGAAGCAACGCGGTCGGGGGTGGTGGCGATGGGTGGATCAGCCGGTGGTAGTTGGTTGTTCAGTAGGAGGAAGAGGTCAGGGGTAGAGGATAAACAACAACCATCCGACTAAAGACCCAACAACCCTCATAAATCAACTTTGCATCAAATTTTCATAGTCTGACATATAACTGACACCCTTAATACCGAGATATTTAGAATATTTTTTTATCATATTTATATGAAAAAAATCATCTTATGCAATACTAAAGTTATGCATTATAAAAATTGAACTCGTGATGTGCATCTAATGATATTGATTCCGTATTGTGATTTTTTTGTATTTTCTATAAAGTTGGTAAACTTTACAAAGTTTGACTTTAGGCAAATCTTATATGTGAGTAAAAGGACCGGAGGGAGTATTATGGTGCTTTCTACATGTCTTCTTATGGCCTTATTAAAGATCTTCATTTCTATGGGTTTAGACACAAGATGTTATTTTTGTAGCACATTTCTGATAAGTTTTTCTTCTATAAAGCTATAATTTCAACCACATTCTAAAATATAAATGGGATTTGGTGATAAGTAATCATTGTGTTTGTTCATAATCTATCAGACACGACAACGTTCATGTCGAATGTGTTCTAGAAATGTTCTTTGATAAATATGTTTTTAGCTATTAATATTTTAGTATGGTCGTAAATTTATCAATTCACATATCACTTCGATAAACAATTTTTAGTTGGGAGAATCAAGAAAGAAAGAAAAGAAGAGCGCTTCAAGGGTAAAAAGGTAGTTGCCGATGCAGCCCGTTGCAACGCACGTGCATCCCATCGTGCAACATGGTAAGTAAAGTATTTTGTCTATTGTTATCATGGTTTATTGTTGTTTCTAATAGCTCCACTTGTAGATTTATCTTCCCTATGCATTCATCGGCCGATACATCTTGTACGTAATCGACAAAGAGGCACGTCGTCTATATATTATGGACCCTATTCAAACATCACAGTCGAGGATAAAAATTTGAGGCATGCACTGAAATTAAAAAGTTTTGCAAGGGATTTCAAAGAAGCACTCAAAATAAAGCTGTCTGGTTGGAATTCCGATATATCTAAATGGCAACGTTTATTTCTGTTTAGTATTCCAACGAGTATAGATGGTAATGAATTCATAAGAAAAACTTTTATTTTTGTTATCACTATATTTTTTATTTATTAATTTAAAAAATTGCAGGAATGTGTTTGCCTATTTTGTTTTTCATTTTATGCTCTGTGGAACGGTAAAGAATTGGTCAAGCCGGTTTGCACGGTGAATATTGTCCGTTACATGTTTTAAGACCTTTGGCGTGAACTTCTCATACTAACTATATATATTTGTTTGTGCAGAATGGGTATGAGTTGAGGAAGCAGTTTTTACTATACTTGCTAAAACGTCGTGGGAATGAAGCTAAAGAAAACTTTCCAGATATTGTGAAAGAATTTCTTAAGCGCATCATCTAGATATTGATAGTTTTGTAACAGATGTTTAGTTCGAACATCGCTCAGTTTTTTACATGGACATGTTGTTAATCTTTAGTTTTGTTATCAATTTACATTACAAAATTGGACTTCAATTATTCGATAATTGTGTTTGTGTTATATTGTTTGTACATATGAAATTTAACATGTAACTTTTGCAAACTATTTTAAGAGCCGTGGCAACGCACGGGCACTCTACTAGTGAGTTTAGTTACTAAATAATTAATGAAGGGAGCCTAGCTATAACACCAAGCACATATGCATTGCAGAGACAAGATTTTTTTAGAACAAGGAGACATTAGTTGCTAAGCCTTTTAATACACTGGCCCCTCACCTAAGCATCAGTGCACTGAAAAAGGCCTTACCAAATACTCCCTCCATCCAAATATATAGGGCCTAATACAGTTTTCGAGATTACAATTGACCACAACTGTAAACTTGTAGTCCGTTTCTTTTCTCTTTGCTCTCATTTCTCTGCCAACAAGGCACAAATCTAATGTGGCATTTCTTATAGAAAACAAGGAACAGAAAAAAACCGGGGTAAAAACAACTGAAATGAAAAGGAAAAGAAAAGGAATTGAAGCTTCCATAAGCTTCTCAAAACCAGGCTTGGAAGCTTCCGTAATTTGGAGGAGCTTCTGATGCGTACGATACGCTGGATGGGCCGATCTGCTAACAAATCGATAGAGGGAGGTGTGTACCACGTGCGAATTACACTATGCTTAAGCGCCAAATAGGATTCACCTGGCATGACAGGCGATGATGAAAAGGCGAGGTTCGTTAAATGAGCCGGACATGTGAGCAACGCGTAGACACGGAGGAGGAGCTCTCGGATCTGCAGCCCCCCAGAATCTACACGTCCATTATTGTCACGGGATGGATGTAATTAATGCAAATTAATTTTGCTTCGTGCCGATACGAAGTATATACTCGCTTGTACTCAGAGCAAGAACAACTTGTTAATTCGTGAACATGTTTTTTTTGAACATTTTTAGAAAACAATTTTCAAATTCACAGACATATTTCAAATACATGGCATTTTTAAATTTGTGATGGGCCGGCCCAGGAGTGTGGGCTCTTTTTTACACCTATTTTAGGTGGTTTTTACCTAGTTCTTTTTTATACCCAGATCTGTTTCAACTAAATTTTCACGGATTCAAAAAAAAATCAAGAAATTTATAAATAATAGAGAATTCAAAAACTGTTTCCTATATTAAAATTTTGAATTAAAAACATGTTCATAATTCAAAAAAAACATGAGTTCGAAGATTGTTCATGAAAATAAAATTATCAAGAATTCAAAAACAATGTTCATTAATTAAAAAATTGTGCATGAATTTGACAAATGCTCAAGGGTTCAAATAATGTTCACTAATTCAAAAAAATTTGGTACTAAAAAATTGTTCCCAAATTTGGAAAATTGTTCGAGAATTCAAAAAATCTTTGCGACTTCATAAAGAATTATGGATTTGAATTTCTTTTAATGAATTTGTATTTTTTTCAAACAGGAACAAGTTTAAAATTTTACAAAGTTTAAAATTTGTGAACATTATTTGTAGTAATCAATAATTTTTAAAATTCTGAGCATTTTTGGTGGAACAAGTACATTTTTAGGAAATTGTGATTTTTTAAAATGAAATACATAATCAAAATTTGAAATCCTGAACATGTTTTGTAGTTCCAAGAAAATTATGAATTTCTGAAGAAAAGAAGAAAAACAGAAAAATAATCAAAACATACCAAAAAGAAACAAGAAAAAACCAGCAAAGAAACATTCATAATGCCAGCAACACTTTTTTAGGGGTGTAAAGCTAGTAGTTGGTTCACGCTCGCTGCAATATAGGCTGGGCCAATAGAGCGTTGTAATGGGTGATCGCTAATGTATGATACATACCAGTGGCGGACCTAGGAAAAAATTGGAGGGTGTGCACACTTAAATTCTGATCGCTAATGATTATGATCAAGATACTTCTGATCAAGCTCCTACTGAAATTCGAAGGTCCACAAGGACACGTTCTGCACCAGAGTGGTACGGCAACCCTGTCTTGGAAATCATGTTGTTAGACAACGGTGAACCTTCGAACTATGAGGAAGCAATGGCGGGCCTGGATTCCGACAAATGGCTAGAGGCCATGAAATCCGAGATAGGATCCATGTATGAAAACGAAGTATGGACTTTGACTGACTTGCCCGTTGAACGGCGAGCCATAGAAAATAAATGGATCTTTAAGAAGAAGACAGACGCGGATGGTAATGTGACCATCTATAACGCTCGGCTTGTCGCTAAGGGTTATCGACAAGTTCAAGGAATTGACTACGATGAGACTTTCTCACCGGTAGCGAAGCTGAAGTCCGTCCGAATCATGTTAGCAATTGCCGCATACTATGATTATGAGATATGGCAAATGGACGTCAAAACGGCATTCCTTAATGGTTTCCTTAAGGAAGAATTGTATATGATGCAGCCGGAAGGTTTTGTCGATCCTAAGAATGCTG
This sequence comes from Aegilops umbellulata, assembly GCA_032464435.1. Classification (NCBI taxonomy): domain Eukaryota; kingdom Viridiplantae; phylum Streptophyta; class Magnoliopsida; order Poales; family Poaceae; genus Aegilops; species Aegilops umbellulata. The sequence continues at coordinate 266,747,918 of CP136059.1, read as the reverse complement.
ACAAGGTGTGCAAGCTCCAACGCTCGATCTATGGGCTGGTGCAAGCATCTCGGAGTTGGAACATTCGCTTTGATGAGATGATCAAAGCGTTTGGGTTTACACAGACTTATGGAGAAGTCTGTGTTTACAAGAAAGTGAGTGGGAGCACTGTAGCATTTCTCATATTATATGTAGACGACATACTTTTGATGGGAAATGATATAGAACTCTTGGACAGCATTAAGGCCTATTTGAATAAAAGTTTTTCAATGAAGGACCTTGGAGAAGCTGCTTATATATTAGGCATCAAGATCTATAGAGATAGATCGAGACGCCTCATAGGTCTTTCACAAAGCACATACCTTGATAAAATATTGAAGAAGTTCAATATGGATCAATCTAAGAAAGGGTTCTTACCTGTGTTACAAGGTGTGAAATTGAGCTCAGCTCAATGTCCGACCACGGCAGAAGATATAGAAGAGATGAGTGTCATCCCCTATGCCTCAGCCATAGGTTCTATTATGTATGCCATGCTGTGTACCAGACCTGATGTAAACCTTGCCGTAAGTTTGGTAGGTAGGTACCAAAGTAATCCCGGCAAGGAACACTGGACAGCGGTCAAGAATATCCTGAAGTACCTGAAAAGGACTAAGGAAATGTTTCTCGTTTATGGAGGTGACGAAGAGCTCGTCGTAAAGGGTTACGTCGACGCTAGCTTCGACACAGATCTGGATGACTCTAAGTCACAAACCGGATACGTGTATATTTTGAATGGTGGGGCAGTAAGCTGGTGCAGTTGCAAGCAAAGCGTCGTGGCGGGATCTACATGTGAAGCGGAGTACATGGCAGCCTCGGAGGCAGCACATGAAGCAATTTGGGTGAAGGAGTTCATCACCGACCTCGAAGTCATACCCAATGCGTCGGGGCCAATCAAGCTCTTCTGTGACAACACTGGAGCCATTGCACTTGCAAAGGAGCCCAGGTTTCACAAGAAGACCAGGCACATCAAGCGTCGCTTCAACTCCATTCGTGAAAATGTTCAAGATGGAGACATAGAAATTTGTAAAGTGCACACGGATCTGAATGTCGCAGATCCGTTGACTAAACCTCTCCCTAAGGCAAAACATGATCAGCACCAGAACTCTATGGGTGTTCGATTCATCACAATGTAACTAGATTATTGACTCTAGTGCAAGTGGGAGACTGTTGGAAATATGCCCTAGAGGCAATAATAAAAGCATTATTATTATATTTCCTTATTCATGATAATTGTCTTTATTCGTGCTATAATTGTGTTAACCGGAAATCGTAATACATGTGTGAATAACAGACAACAATATGTCCCTAGTGAGCCTCTAGTTGACTAGCACGTTGATCGAAAGATAGTCATGGTTTCCTGACTATGGACATTGGATGTCATCGATAACGGGATCACATCATTAGGAGAATGATGTGATGGACAAGACCCAATCCTAAACATAGCATAAGATCGCATAGTTCGTTTGCTAAGAGTTTTCCAATGTCAAGTATCCTTTCCTTAGACCATGAGATCGTGTAACTCCCGGATACCGTAGGAGTGCTTTGGGTGTGCCAAACGTCACAACGTAACTGGGTGACTATAAAGGTATGCTACGGGTATCTCTGAAAGTGTCTGTTGGGTTGACATGGATCGAGACTGGGATTTGTCACTCCGCTTGACGGAGAGGTATCACCGGGCCCTCTCGGTAATGCATCATCACAATGAGCTCAATGTGATCAAAGTGTTTGATCACGGGATCATGCATTACGGTACGAGAAAAGTGACTTGCCGGTAACGAGATTGAACGAGGTATTGGGATACCGACGATCGAATCTCGGGCAAGTAAAATACCGATTGACAAAGGGAATCGTATACGGGATTAATTGAATCCTTGACATCGTGGTTCATCCGATGAGATCATCGTGGAGCATGTGGGAGCCAACATGGGTATCCAGATCCCGCTGTTGGTTATTGCCCGAGAGCCATCTCGGTCATGTCTGCATGTCTCCCGAACCCGTAGGGTCTACACACTTAAGGTTCGGTGACGCTATGGTTATAGGGATATGTATGTGCAGTAACCCGAATGTTGTTCGGAGTCCCGGATGAGATCCCGGACGTCACGAGGAGTTTCGGAATGGTCCGGAGGTAAAGATTTATATATGGAAAGTCATCATACGGACATCGGGACAAGTTTCGGGGTTATCGGTATTGTACCGGGACCACCGGAAGGTCCCGGGGGGTCCACCGGGTGGGGCCACCTATCCCGGAGGGCCCCATGGGCTGTATGAGGGAGGGAACCAGCCCATAGTGGGCTGGTGCGCCTCCCCCCCATGGGCCCATGCGCCTAGGGTTTGGGGGGAGGGAAACCCTAAAGGGGGCGCCCCCCTTGCTTGGGGGGCAAGCCCCCCTTCCTTGGCCGCTGCCCCCCCTAGGAGATCTCATCTCCTAGGGCAGGCGCCCCCCCCTTGGGGGTTATATAAAGGGGGGGGGAGAGAGGGGGCTGACCACCCATTGCCCTGGCGCCTCCCTCTCCCTCTCCAACACCTCCTCCTCCTCCATTGAGCACGGCGAAGCCCTGCCGGAGTACTGCAGTTCCATCATCACCACGCCGTCGTGCTGTTGCTGGAGCCTTCATCCCCAACCTCTCCTTTGCCTTGCTGGATCAAGAAGGAGGAGACGTCACGCTTTCCGTACGTGTGTTGAACGCGGAGGTGCCGTCCGTTCGGCACTAGATCATCGGTGAATTGGATCACGGCAAGTACGACTACCTCATCCACGTTCACTCGAACGCTTCCATTGCGATCTACAAAGTGGTATGTAGATGCTATCTAATCTGAATACTCGTTGCTAGATGAACTCATAGATGGATCTTGGTGAAACCGTAGGAAAAATTTTAATTTTCTGCAACGTTCCCCAACAGTGGTATCAGAGCCAGGTTTATGCGTAGTTCTTCTTGCGCGAGTAGAACACAATTTGTTGTGGGCGTAGATGTTGTCAACTCTTCTTGCCGCTACTAGTCTTATCTTGCTTCAGCGGTATTGTGGGATGAAGCGGCCCGGACCAACCTTACACGTACGCTTACGTGAGACCGGTTCCACCGACGAACATGCACTAGTTGCATAAGGTGGCTGGCGGGTGTCTGTCTCTCCTACTTTAGTTGGAGCGGATTCGATGAAAAGGGTCCTTATGAAGGGTAAATAGAAGTTGACAAATCACGTTGTGGTGGTTTTAACGTAGGTAAGAAAACGTTCTTGCTAGAACCCTAATTCAGCCACGTAAAAACTTGCAACAACAATTAGAGGACGTCTAACTTGTTTTTGCAGCAAGTGCTTTGTGATATGATATGGCCAAAGTTGTGATGTATGATGAATGATCTATATGTGATGTATGAGATGTTCATGCTATTGTAATAGGAATCACGACTTGCATGTCGATGAGTATGACAACCGGCAGGAGCCATAGGAGTTGTCTTTATTTTTGTATGACCTGCGTGTCATTGAGAATCGCCATGTAAATTACTTTACTTTATTGCTAAACGAGTTAGCCATAGTAGCAGAAGTAATAGTTGGCGAGCAACTTCATGGAGACACGGTGATGAAGATCATGATGATGAAGATCATGGTGTCAAGCCGGTGACAAGATGATCATGGAGCCCCAAGATGGAGATCGAAGGAGCTATGTGATATTGGCCATATCATGTCACGTTTATTATTTGATTGCATGTGATGTTTATCATGTTTTGCATCTTGTTTACTTAGAACGACGGTAGTAAATAAGATGATCCCTCATAATAATTTCAAGAAAGTGTTCACCCTAACTGTGCACCGTTGCGACAGTTCGTTGTTTCGAAGCACCACATGATGATCGGGTGTGATAGATTCTAACGTTCACATACAACGGGTGTAAGAAAGATTTACACACGCAAAACACTTAGGTTGACTTGACGAGCCTAGCATGTACAGACATGGCCTCGGAACACGGAAGTCCGAAAGGTCGAGCATGAGTCGTATAGAAGATACGATCAACATGAAGATGTTCACCGATGTTGACTAGTCCGTCTCACGTGATGATCGGACACGACCTAGTTGACTCGGATCATGTAATACTTAGATGACTGGAAGAGGGATGTCTATCTAAGTGGGAGTTCATTAAATAATTTGATTGAATGAACTTTATTATCATGAACTTAGTCTAAATATTTACAATATGTCTTGTAGATCAAATGGCCAACGTAGTCCTCAACTTCAACGCGTTCCTAGAGAAAACCAAGCTGAAAGACGATGGTAGCAACTATACGGACTGGGTCCGGAACCTGAGGATCATCCTCATAGCTGCCAAGAAAGATTATGTCCTAAGAGCACCGCTGGGTGACGCACCTATTCTCCCTGCACAACAAGACGTTATGAATGCTTGGCAGTCGCGATGCGATGATTACTCCCTCGTTCAGTGCGGCATGCTTTACAGCTTAGAGCCGGGGCTACAAAAGCGTTTTGAGAGACATGGAGCATATGAGATGTTCGAAGAGCTGAAAATGGTTTTCCAAGCTCATGCCCGGGTTGAGAGATATGAGATCTCCAACAAATTCTTTAGCTGTAAGATGGAGGAAAATAGCTCTGTCAGTGAGCACATACTCAGAATGTCTGGATTGCACAACCGCTTGACTCAACTGGAAGTTAATCTTCCGGAAGAAGTGGTCATTGACAGAATCCTCCAGTCGCTTCCACCTAGCTACAAGAGCTTTGTGATGAACTACAATATGCAGGGGATGGTAAAGACCATTCCTGAGGTGTATGCTATGCTGAAATCAGCAGAGGTAGAAATCAAGAAAGAGCATCAAGTGCTGATGGTGAATAAAACCACTAAGTTCAAAAGGAGCAAGGGTAAAAAGAACTTCAAGAAGGACGGCAAGGAAGTTGCCGCGCCCGGTAAGCAAGTTGCCGGGAAGAAGCCAAAGAATGGACCCAAGCCCGAAACTGAGTGCTTTTATTGCAAGGGAAGTGGTCACTGGAAGCGGAACTGCCCCAAATACTTAGCGGACAAGAAGGCCGGCAAAACCAAAGGTATATGTGATATACATGTAATTGATGTGTACCTTACCAGTACTCGTAGTAGCTCTTGGGTATTTGATACCGGTGCAGTTGCTCACATTTGTAACTCAAAGCAGGAGCTACGGAATAAACGGAGACTGGCGAAGGACGAGGTGACGATGCGCGTCGGGAATGGTTCCAAGGTCGATGTGATCGCCGTCGGCACGCTGCCTCTACATTTACCTACGGGATTAGTTTTAAACCTCAATAATTGTTATTTAGTACCAAGTTTGAGCATGAACATTGTATCCGGATCTCGCTTAATTCGAGATGGCTACTCATTTAAATCCGAGAATAATGGTTGTTCTATTTATATGAGAGATATGTTTTATGGTCATGCTCCGATGGTTAATGGTTTATTCTTGATGAATCTCGTACGTGATGATACACATATTCATAGTGTGAGTACCAAAAGAGTTAAAGTTGATAACAATAGTCCCACATATTTGTGGCACTGCCGCCTTGGTCACATAGGTGTCAAACGCATGAAGAAGCTCCATGCAGATGGACTTTTAGAGTCTCTTGATTATGAATCATTTGACACGTGCGAACCATGCCTCATGGGCAAAATGACCAAGACTCCGTTCTCAGGAACAATGGAGCGAGCAACCAACTTATTGGAAATCATACATACCGATGTGTGTGGTCCAATGAGTGTTGAGGCTCGCGGTGGCTATCGTTATGTTCTCACCCTCACTGATGACTTGAGTAGATATGGGTATATCTACTTAATGAAACACAAGTCTGAAACCTTTGAAAAGTTCAAGGAATTTCAGAGTGAGGTTGAGAATCAACGTGATAGAAAGATCAAGTTTCTACGATCAGATCGTGGAGGAGAATACTTGAGTCACGAATTTGGCACACACTTAAGAAAATGTGGAATAGTTTCACAACTCACGCCGCCTGGAACACCTCAGCGTAATGGTGTGTCCGAACGTCGTAATCGCACTCTATTAGATATGGTGCGATCTATGATGTCTCTTACCGATTTACCGCTATCTTTTTTGGGCTATGCTTTAGAGACTGCTGCATTCACTTTAAATAGGGCACCGTCGAAATCCGTTGAGACGACACCGTATGAATTATGGTTTGGGAAGAAACCTAAGCTGTCGTTTCTAAAAGTTTGGGGATGCGATCCTTATGTGAAGAAACTTCAACCTGAAAAGCTCGAACCCAAGTCGGAAAAATGCGTCTTCATAGGATACCCTAAAGAAACTGTTGGGTATACCTTCTACCTCAGATCCGAAGGCAAGATCTTTGTTGCCAAGAATGGATCCTTTCTGGAGAAAGAGTTTCTCTCGAAAGAAGTAAGTGGGAGGAAAGTAGAACTTGATGAAGTGTTGCCTCTTGAACCGGAAAATGGCGAAACTCAAGAAATCGTTCCTGAGGTGCCTGCACCGACTAGAGAGGAAATTAATGATTATGATCAAGATACTTCTGATCAAGCTCCTACTGAAATTCGAAGGTCCACAAGGACACGTTCCGCACCAGAGTGGTACGGCAACCCTGTCTTGGAAATCATGTTGTTAGACAACGGTGAACCTTCGAACTATGAGGAAGCAATGGCGGGCCCGGATTCCGACAAATGGCTAGAGGCCATGAAATCCGAGATAGGATCCATGTATGAAAACGAAGTATGGACTTTGACTGACTTGCCCGTTGAACAGCGAGCCATAGAAAATAAATGGATCTTTAAGAAGAAGACAGACGCGGATGGTAATGTGACCATCTATAAAGCTCGGCTTGTCGCTAAGGGTTATCGACAAGTTCAAGGAATTGACTACGATGAGACTTTCTCACCGGTAGCGAAGCTGAAGTCCGTCCGAATCATGTTAGCAATTGCCGCATACTATGATTATGAGATATGGCAAATGGACGTCAAAACGGCATTCCTTAATGGTTTCCTTAAGGAAGAATTGTATATGATGCAGCCGGAAGGTTTTGTCGATCCTAAGAATGCTGACAAGGTGTGCAAGCTCCAACGCTCGATTTATGGGCTGGTGCAAGCATCTCGGAGTTGGAACATTCGCTTTGATGAGATGATCAAAGCGTTTGGGTTTACACAGACTTATGGAGAAGCATGTGTTTACAAGAAAGTGAGTGGGAGCACTGTAGCATTTCTCATATTATATGTAGACGACATACTTTTGATGGGAAATGATATAGAACTCTTGGACAGCATTAAGGCCTATTTGAATAAAAGTTTTTCAATGAAGGACCTTGGAGAAGCTGCTTATATATTAGGCATCAAGATCTATAGAGATAGATCGAGACGCCTCATAGGTCTTTCACAAAGCACATACCTTGATAAAATATTGAAGAAGTTCAATATGGATCAATCTAAGAAAGGGTTCTTACCTGTGTTACAAGGTGTGAAATTGAGCTCAGCTCAATGTCCGACCACGGCAGAAGATATAGAAGAGATGAGTGTCATCCCCTATGCCTCAGCCATAGGTTCTATTATGTATGCCATGCTGTGTACCAGACCTGATGTAAACCTTGCCGTAAGTTTGGTAGGTAGGTACCAAAGTAATCCCGGCAAGGAACACTGGACAGCGGTCAAGAATATCCTGAAGTACCTGAAAAGGACTAAGGAAATGTTTCTCGTTTATGGAGGTGACGAAGAGCTCGTCGTAAAGGGTTACGTCGACGCTAGCTTCGACACAGATCTGGATGACTCTAAGTCACAAACCGGATACGTGTATATTTTGAATGGTGGGGCAGTAAGCTGGTGCAGTTGCAAGCAAAGCGTCGTGGCGGGATCTACATGTGAAGCGGAGTACATGGCAGCCTCGGAGGCAGCACATGAAGCAATTTGGGTGAAGGAGTTCATCACCGACCTCGGAGTCATACCCAATGCGTCGGGGCCAATCAAGCTCTTCTGTGACAACACTGGAGCCATTGCACTTGCAAAGGAGCCCAGGTTTCACAAGAAGACCAGGCACATCAAGCGTCGCTTCAACTCCATTCGTGAAAATGTTCAAGATGGAGACATAGAAATTTGTAAAGTGCACACGGATCTGAATGTCGCAGATCCGTTGACTAAACCTCTCCCTAAGGCAAAACATGATCAGCACCAGAACTCTATGGGTGTTCGATTCATCACAATGTAACTAGATTATTGACTCTAGTGCAAGTGGGAGACTGTTGGAAATATGCCCTAGAGGCAATAATAAAAGCATTATTATTATATTTCCTTGTTCATGATAATTGTCTTTATTCGTGCTATAATTGTGTTAACCGGAAATCGTAATACATGTGTGAATAACAGACAACAATATGTCCCTAGTGAGCCTCTAGTTGACTAGCACGTTGATCAAAAGATAGTCATGCTTTCCTGACTATGGACATTGGATGTCATCGATAACGGGATCACATCATTAGGAGAATGATGTGATGGACAAGACCCAATCCTAAACATAGCATAAGATCGCATAGTTCGTTTGCTAAGAGTTTTCCAATGTCAAGTATCCTTTCCTTAGACCATGAGATCGTGTAACTCCCGGATACCGTAGGAGTGCTTTGGGTGTGCCAAACGTCACAACGTAACTGGGTGACTATAAAGGTATGCTACGGGTATCTCTGAAAGTGTCTGTTGGGTTGACATGGATCGAGACTGGGATTTGTCACTCCGCTTGACGGAGAGGTATCACCGGGCCCTCTCGGTAATGCATCATCACAATGAGCTCAATGTGATCAAAGTGTTTGATCACGGGATCATGCATTACGGTACGAGAAAAGTGACTTGCCGGTAACGAGATTGAACGGGGTATTGGGATACCGACGATCGAATCTCGGGCAAGTAAAATACCGATTGACAAAGGGAATCGTATACGGGATTAATTGAATCCTTGACATCGTGGTTCATCCGATGAGATCATCGTGGAGCATGTGGGAGCCAACATGGGTATCCAGATCCCGCTGTTGGTTATTGCCCGAGAGCCATCTCGGTCATGTCTGCATGTCTCCCGAACCCGTAGGGTCTACACACTTAAGGTTCGGTGACGCTAGGGTTATAGGGATATGTATGTGCAGTAACCCGAATGTTGTTCAGAGTCCCGGATGAGATCCCGGACGTCACGAGGAGTTTCGGAATGGTCCGGAGGTAAAGATTTATATATGGAAAGTCATCATACGGACATCGGGACAAGTTTCGGGGTTATCGGTATTGTACCGGGACCACCGGAAGGTCCCGGGGGGTCCACCGGGTGGGGCCACCTATCCCGGAGGGCCCCATGGGCTGTATGAGGGAGGGAACCAGCCCATAGTGGGCTGTTGCGCCTCCCCCCCCATGGGCCCATGCGCCTAGGGTTTGGGGGGAGGGAAACCCTAAAGGGGGCGCCCCCCTTGCTTGGGGGGCAAGCCCCCCTTCCTTGGCCGCCGCCCCCCCTAGGAGATCTCATCTCCTAGGGCAGGCGCCCCCCCCTTGGGGGTTATATAAAGGGGGGGGAGAGAGGGGGCTGACCACCCATTGCCCTGGCGCCTCCCTCTCCCTCTCCAACACCTCCTCCTCCTCCATTGAGCACGGCGAAGCCCTGCCGGAGTACTGCAGTTCCATCATCACCACGCCGTCGTGCTGTTGCTGGAGCCTTCATCCCCAACCTCTCCTTTGCCTTGTTGGATCAAGAAGGAGGAGACGTCACGCTTTCCGTACGTGTGTTGAACGCGGAGGTGCCGTCCGTTCGGCACTAGATCATCGGTGAATTGGATCACGGCAAGTACGACTACCTCATCCACGTTCACTCGAACGCTTCCGTTGCGATCTACAAAGTGGTATGTAGATGCTATCTAATCTGAATACTCGTTGCTAGATGAACTCATAGATGGATCTTGGTGAAACCGTAGGAAAATTTTTAATTTTCTGCAACGTTCCCCAACAGATGCCTTCAAGAAGGTAATGACACCACAGGGTTCCACCAACGCCGGTCTTGGCATCAAGCCGAGCACAAGGTTTTCACCCGGATCCGCTCGGAAAACCTCCATCACGTATTGTGCGCACGGGTCGCTGCCGATCTGAGCCGCCGCACATGGCGCAGGCCGCACCGGCCAGATCAGATCTGTCCGGAGGGCACAACCCGCATGGTGGCGACCCAACCACCAGGCCCTCCATGCCACCACCGCCGATCCGAGGTCAGATGGTGTGTCGCCGCAGACCCGGCCGCCGCCGCCGAACGCCGCCACGCAGCCCGAGGCAGGGCCGGCAACCGCACCCCACCATCGCCGCCCTTGGCCGAGGCAGCCGCCGCGTCGCCGCCGAAAGGCAGGCCCGCCGCGCTGCCAGGCCAGGTCGGCCGTGCCACCCACGCCGCGGGGCTCCGCACCGCCCGCACGGCGCAGGCAAGAGGGGAGACCCCCGCCACCGCCATCAGCCCCGGGCTATAGCCAGCGGCGTCCTTCGGCGGCGGCGGAGGGAGGGGAGGACGGATGGGGGACCCCCGACGGGTAGGGTTTTGGATCCCGCCCGAGTCGCCCGAGCGGGGGCGACCTAAAGACGGCGACGGTAGCCTCTAAGAGTGCGTCGGATTGATGTGTGCCCCAGACCTGGCATGGTGGCTTGGTTGGGCCCTCTGACTTTAGATGTTAGGCTTTGGTGCGAAGTTCGTTTGGCATTCGGCTCGAATTTTCGGCACCCCTTCATCAAGTGGATAGAAGTAGCGATAGATGTTGCCGAGATGGTGGCCTCAGACTCACTGTTGTATTATTTTATAAGAACCTTGTGAATAAATAATAAAATGGTTGCATGCATCGCCCAGATACGAGGCCGGGGGCCATCTTCCTTTTCTAAAAAAAAGGTAGGGTCATGTGGTACATTGAAGTTGTCTCAAAAAAATAACATGATAGATCGAAGAGTCCTATTTTTTCCCGTTTGCAATCTACGCGAGTCGCCGCTAGAGTTTTCATCGAGTTGACCGACGGAATTGATCTAGCTAGGTACTACCAGGCTCATGTAGTGCTGCTAGTAGAAAAAACAGTCAAGATGGTTTGCTAGGTTTGCATGTACATGTACAGCTTCAGGTGAATTAGTTCAGGACTACAAATAAAACCAACAAAATCAGCAAAAGATGACATATAGTGAAAAAAATCTGCAAAATGCTGGGTGTGCCACGGCACACCCGGCACACCCTCTAGGTCCGCCAATGATACATACATATTATTTGCGGGTGAGACATAGCTCCGCGGCTACGAGTCCTCCTAATTGGCGCCTTAAGCACCCAAAGGATTCACTGGCGCTCATGGGCACCCCCTAGCAGGTCGTCGCCCATTAGGCAGCGATCGCGCAGCTTTTTCGCTCGCATTTGGGTGTCAATTCCTCGATCGCTAGGTCGTTGGGTTGATTGCTAGTGTTTTCTTCCCTTGTGGGCATGAGTGAAAAAAACAGTGGTTTTCAAAACCCTTTTTTGATTTCATATTAATTTGGACAGATCAAATTTAAAAAAAGATTGCATATTTGAGAAAACTTTGTGATTCCAAGATAATTCAGATTTAAAAAATCATGAATTTAAACAAATTCAGACATTTGAGAAATTTTCACGAACATGCAAAAAATTTCTTTTGGATGCTACTTGAATTCAGAGATGCTAGAAACACATGGAGTTACATCTGGGCCCTGAATATTTTCAGCCTTCAAGAGCTTATAAAGTCATGATTGGCACTAAAATTACACCTCCCCATTTTAATTGGATTTGGAGTAGCTCATGTGAGCCGAAGCATAAAGTTTTCTTTTGTATGCTACTTCATGATAAGGCGAATTCCAGGAACCTACGCAGGAGGAAGCAGTTTTATTTGGATTCTTACAATTGTGCTACAACTGACTGTCAGATTGACGATACACTACACCACCTATTCTGGAGTTGCCCCTTTCCCTTTGCACAGATATGTTGGGAATATGTTTGCCCTATTAGGAGGACCAACCTTTCAGTCCTTCAAGCTTTCCAAGATTTGAAATCTAAACTGGCTGTTCCAGTTTACATGGAAATAATAACTTTTTCGGCCTGGGCAATCTGGATAACAAGGAGTAATAACATATTTAAGCAGATTGCACCAACTTTCCAGAGATGAAGGGAGACTTACTTTCTGGGACTGAACCTTCTTCGGCATAGGATCAAGAGGAGACTAATGCTTTCATTACCTAGCTGTTGAGTGTTTTCGAGATAGCTAACCGCTTACTCCAAGCAGTGCTTTCATTACCTGGCTGGATAGTCAGTTATAATTTTCTTTTCTTTAGTTTTCTAGTCTGTTTCTTTATTTTTGTTCTTATCCTTTTTTGTATTCCTGCGGTGCGTCCAGCATCGTTGGTGGACAAGTGGAGGTGTGTTTCCGACGGATCTTTTTTTGGTGAATTTGCTCGGATTCCATCGTTGTTCGTCTACGTTCGTGTGCCTTTGGGTTGGATTTTTCCGATCTACGTTATTCTTCATCGGCGACGGTTGCTGTTCTGGTGCGCTGGTACTATGAGTCCGTAGCACGACAACTTTCCGACCGACTACTACAACAAGTTGTGCCCGACGACTTCTCACCAAATCCCAATGGTACCTGTGAGGAAGAAGTTCTTGGCCTAAGCAGATTGTAGGTCTTTAGACGCCCGTCGTGTGTGCACCTAAAACATCGCTTACCCGTCAGTCGTCAGCTACTGAACATGCGAAGAAATGGAAAAAATAAGGTGTAGGATAACAAGGAATTCAATTTCTTTTTTCGGAAGCACGGCTTACCAGATCAGCACCAGAAGCCGAAGAGTAAGTTGAACAGAAGATGATGCCACGCACGAATGTGGGCAGAATATCCTTAATGGCATCCGCGCGAGCCTGTTGGCGGGCCGCCCCCTCATCATCCCCACGCCGGCGGCATTTGTGCCCCAGGTATTTGAAGAGTATCCAGAGACAAACCAGGAGTGTCATAACATATTGGGGCTAATCTGGTAAGCCGTGAGGAGTGGCGGTAGACGGAAAAAAAATTAGGTGGGGCGTATTCTAGGGACTAGGGGGCTTTTGCCCCCCCCCCCTCTATGGAAATCAAAGTAGTCCATACACACTAAAATGCACTCAAATGTTTTTACGTGATCTTAAACATAATGAACGAATAAAATGAAAATATAAATACCCTTAAATAGAAACAACTTAAAAGGATACACTTAATATTGTCTAAGAACAAAACAACAGGAGTGCCCTACCTTTCTTTTGAAGAAAAAAATCATAATTTGTCAATATCAAGACTTCTAAATATTCGTCCGGCTCCAAATCGGCACTTGACCGGGCTTCACTTACAACTGGCAGCTAGCGGGCAGGTAGGACTATTCGTCTATTCCGGTGCTGATAACAAGAGGGTGTTGTTCCGCTCGGAGCGTTGATCCGGTCCAGACCCAAGTGGCTGCAACCATCGGTCACAAGTCACACTTCAAAAAGCCCACCTAGCCAGTGAGGAGAACACTCCACGCAGCCGAACGAAGGGAGTGATACATTTTGAGCGGCTCCGCGCTCCCGAGCCCGCCGTGCGTCACTCCGACGCCGGCGTCCACCTCAAACCCCGCTGCCTGCCACTTCGGTCGCGGCGGCCACCTCTCCCTCTCCTGCGGTATGGCCTCTGGGTCCCGCTCGTCTCCGGCGTCCGCGCGTCGTGCTGAGGATCGTCCGGTGGTGTCGGGGCTAGGTCTTTCGTCGTCCTCGGGGTCCTCCGGCCCCCATGAGCAGGCGGAGGTCTCATCTGGCCTGCGTGCGGATGTTGACGCTCGGCGGCATGAGGCTCCATGGGTGCAGCCGCCTCCTTCCAAGCGGTCCAAGTGGCGACGCCGCCTCGACCAAGATCCTCGGCCGCAGAGCCATCCTTCCCCACCTCAGCCACGGCGCGAGGTCTCGCCGGAGATGGCGGGCCTGTGCTTCCGCTGCTTCCAAGACGACCACTTCCGGCGCGACTGCACCAATGAAGAAGTCTGCATCAGGTGCGGGCGCTCTGGTCATGGCTCCCGCAACTGCGACCGCCCACGCAATCCGTCGCCGCCAGAGGTTCTGCGCCGCATCGTTGCGGACCGGGTGGCGCGTCGGGGCGCCGGCGCGGCTTCCGCGCAGGATCCGCGGCCGGCTGGGGCGGCTCGTGCTGGTTCCTGTCGGGAGGGCTCTCTTAATCAACCGCGCCAGGGCGAGGCGCCACCACCGCCGCTGCCCCCCGCTCGTGATGCTGCCAATCCAGTGTGGCCCCTGCTCCAGGCGCCGCGGCTCGTTCTTCCGGCGGACTCGGAGTTTGATCCCAGGGATGTGTGCATCGTGCGCCGCTCTCACTCCCTGGACGAGATGGAGAGGCGCCTGCAGCTTTCCATGGTCGCCTATGCCGCTGGCCCAAGGAGAGACATTTCACCGGCATTCATCGTCGAGGCCCTGCAGGTCAAGGCGGGCATCGGAGCACACTGGGTGTCGGTGCATCGTTATCATCTGGAGGACTTCCTCATCGTCTTCGCCCGGCCAGAGCTCAGAAACCGGGTGTCGGCGATGCCGGCGATCGATCACTGCGGCGTACGCCTCGTCTTCCCTCAGTGGAATAGGCAAGCTCAGGCCACGCATGCGGTGCTCCGATTCAAGGTTCGGTTGGAGATTGAAGGTATCCCTCCCCATGCTTGGGATAGAGAAGTGGTGGAGAGGCTGCTAGATTCATCGTGCCTGGTGGACTCCATTGCTCAGGAGACGGTGACCAGGGAAAATCTTGCCTCGTTCAAGCTCTCTGCCTGGATGGCAGAGCCGAACGCGATCCCCACCTTGCGCTGGCTGGCGGTGCCAGAGCCAGGGCCGCAGCATCACATGACAGAGCCGGCTGTTTTGCATTACAAGGTCCTGATTCATCTGGATGAAGTGACTGACTTTCGGGAGGCAGACGAGCCATGGTTCCTGGGCGGCTCCTCGGACAGCGGGCAGAGTGGCATCCCCGACGAGGACAGCATGGGCGGCGGCGGAGGTCCGTCGACGATGCGGCGTCAGTGGCAGTCAGGTGTGCGGGATGCCAGAGGCAGTTTGTCGGGAGGGCTCGGTGGAGGCGCTGCCATGGATGAGACTCAAAGAGGTGGCCGGAGGGCCGGTGGCCAGGACTGGCGGTTGCCGCCCATGGAGGCACCGCCGGTGATCCCTGTGCGCACGTTCACCGGCGTTCAAGACAGGATCTCGGTTAGACCATCTGCTTTTGACCGGCTGACGAGGAGGGTGGAGGAGGCACAGGATAAGGATCCGTTGGTGCGACACGGTGGGGTCCCGAAGAACTTTTGACCAGGGAAGGAGATCCATTCTTGAACCAGGACAAAGAGACGCAGCTGCCAAGGAGGATTCCGGCATCAATCATTACCGTCCCATCCCCGCCTCGCGACAAAGATGCGGGTGTTGGAAATATGCCCTAGAGGCAATAATAAAAGCATTATTATTATATTTCCTTGTTCATGATAATTGTCTTTATTCGTGCTATAATTGTGTTATCCGGAAATCGTAATACATGTGTGAATAACAGACAACAATATGTCCCTAGTGAGCCTCTAGTTGACTAGCTCGTTGATCGACAGATAGTCATGGTTTCCTGACTATGGACATTGGATGTCATTGATAACGAGATCACATCATTAGGAGAATGATGTGATGGACAAGACCCAATCCTGAACATAGCATAAGATCGCATAATTCGTTTGCTAGAGTTTTCCAATGTCAAGTATCCTTTCCTTAGACCATGAGATCGTGTAACTCCCGGATACCGTAGGAGTGCTTTGGGTGTGCCAAACGTCACAACGTAACTGGGTGACTATAAAGGTATACTACGGGTATCTCTGAAAGTGTCTGTTGGGTTGACATGGATCGAGACTGGGATTTGTCACTCCGCTTGACGGAGAGGTATCACCGGGCCCTCTCGGTAATGCATCATCATAATGAGCTCAATGTGATCAAAGTGTTTGATCACGGGATCATGCATTACGGTATGAGAAAAGTGACTTGCCGGTAACGAGATTGAACGAGGTATTGGGATACCGACGATCGAATCTCGGGCAAGTAAAATACCGTTTGACAAAGGGAATCGTATACGGGATTAATTGAATCCTCGACATCGTGGTTCATCCGATGAGATCATCGTGGAGCATGTGGGAACCAACATGGGTATCCAGATCCCGCTGTTGGTTATTGCCCGAGAGCCGTCTCGGTCATGTCTGCATGTCTCCCGAACCCGTAGGGTCTACACACTTAAGGTTCGGTGACGCTAGGGTTGTGAAGATATGTGTATGCAGTAACCCGAATGTTGTTCGGAGTCCCGGATGAGATCCCGGACGTCACGAGGAGTTCTGGAATGGTCCGGAGGTAAAGAATTATATATAGGAAGTGTTGTTTTGGCCATCGGGACAAGTTTCGGGGTTATCGGTATTGTACCGGGACCACCGGAGGGTCCCGGGGGGTCCACCGGGTGGGGCCACCTGCCTCGGGGGGCCACATGGGCTCTAGGGGTGCGCCTTGGCCCACATGGGCCAATGGGAACCAGCCCCAAGAGGCCCATGCGCCTAGGGTTACAAAGGGAAGGAGTCCCACAAGGGGAAGGCACCTCCTAGGTGCCTTGGGGGGAGGGAAACCTCCCCTTGGCCGCCTCCCCAAGGAGATTGGATCTCCTAGGGCCGGTGCCCCCCCTTGTCACTCCTATATAAATGGGGGAGGGGAGGGAGCAGCCGCAACCCCTGGTCTTTGGCGCCTCCCTCTCCCTCTCCAACACCTCCTCCTCCTCCATTGAGCACGGCGAAGCCCTGCCGGAGTACTGTAGTTCCACCATCACCACGCCGTCGTGTTGCTGCTGGAGCCTTCTTCCCCAACCTCTCCTTTGCCTTGCTGGATCAAGAAGAAGGAGATGTTACGCTGGCCGTACGTGTGTTGAACGCGGAGGTGCTGTGCTTTCGGTGCTAGGATCTCCGGTGATTTGGATCACGGTGTGTACGACTACTTCATCCCCGTTCTTTGAACGCTTCCGCTCGCGATCTACAAAGTGGTATGTAGATGCAATCTCTCTCCCATGACTCGTTGCTAGATGAACTCATAGATGGATCTTGGTGAAACCGTAGGAAAAATTTTAATTTTCTGCAACGTTCCCCAACAGTGGCATCATGAGCTAGGTCTATGCGTAGTTCTCTATTGCACGAGTAGAACACAATTTGTTGTGGGCGTAGATGTCGTCAACTTTTCTTGCCGCTACTAGTCTTATCTTGCTTCAGCGGTATTGTGGGATGAAGCGGCCCGGACCAACCTTACACGTACGCTTACGTGAGACCGGTTCCACCGACTAACATGCACTAGTTGCATAAGGTGGCTGGCGGGTGTCTGTCTCTCCCACTTTAGTTGGAGCGGATTCGATGAAAAGGGTCCTTATGAAGGGTAAATAGAAGTTGACAAATCACGTTGTGGCTTTTACGTAGGTAAGAAAACGTTCTTGCTAGAACCCTAATTCAGCCACGTAAAACTTGCAACAACAATTAGAGGACGTCTAACTTGTTTTTGCAGCAAGTGCTTTGTGATATGATATGGCCAAAGTTGTGATGAATGATGAATGATCTATATGTGATGTATGAGATGTTCATGCTATTGTAATAGGAATCACGACTTGCATGTCGATGAGTATGACAACCGGCAGGAGCCATAGGAGTTGTCTTTATTTTGTATGACCTGCGTGTCATTGAGAAACGCCATGTAAATTACTTTACTTTATTGCTAAACGCGTTAGCCATAGTAGTAGAAGTAATAGTTGGCGAGCAACTTCATGAAGACATGATGATGAAGATCATGATGATGGAGATCATGGTGTCAAGCCGGTGACAAGATGATCATGGAGCCCCAAGATGGAGATCAAAGGAGCTATGTGATATTGGCCATATCATGTCACATTTATTA
Organism: Aegilops umbellulata; assembly: GCA_032464435.1. Lineage (NCBI taxonomy): Eukaryota > Viridiplantae > Streptophyta > Magnoliopsida > Poales > Poaceae > Aegilops > Aegilops umbellulata. Next base: position 266,729,955 of record CP136059.1, on the reverse strand, counting down.
TTTGATTGCATGTGATGTTTATCATGTTTTGCATCTTGTTTACTTAGAACGACGGTAGTAAATAAGATGATCCCTCATAATAATTTCAAGAAAGTGTTCCCCCTAACTGTGCACCGTTGCGACAGTTCGTTGTTTCGAAGCACCACGTGATGATCGGGTGTGATAGATTCTAACGTTCACATACAACGGGTGTAAGACAGATTTACACACGCAAAACACTTAGGTTGGCTTGACGAGCCTAGCCTGTACAGACATGGCCTCGGAACACAGAAGACCGAAAGGTCGAGCATGAGTCGTATAGAAGATACGATCAACATGAAGATGTTCACCGATGTTGACTAGTCCGTCTCACGTGATGATCGGACACGGCCTAGTTGACTCGGATCATGTAATACTTAGATGACTAGAAGAGGGATGTCTATCTAAGTGGGAGTTCATTAAATAATTTGATTAAATGAACTTTATTATCATGAACTTAGTCTAAAATATTTACAATATGTCTTGTAGATCAAATGGCCAACGTAGTCCTCAACTTATACGCGTTCCTAGAGAAAACCAAGCTGAAAGACGATGGTAGCAACTATACGGACTGGGTCCGGAACCCGAGGATCATCCTCATAGCTGCCAAGAAAGATTATGTCCTACGAGCACCGCTGGGTGACGCACCTATTCTCCCTGCAGAACAAGACGTTATGAACGCTTGGCAGTCACGCTATGATGACTACTCCCTCGTTCAGTGCGGCATGCTTTACAGCTTAGAGCCGGGGCTCCAAAAGCATTTTGAGAGACATGGAGCATATGAGATGTTCAAAGAGCTGAAAATGGTTTTCCAAGCTCATGCCCGGGTCGAGAAATATGAAGTCTCTGACAAATTCTTTAGCTGTAAGATGGAGGAAAATGGCTCTGTCAGTGAACACATACTCAAAATGTCTGGGTTGCACAACCGCTGACTCAACTAGAAGTTAATCTCCCAGATGAAGCGGTCATTGACAGAATCCTCCAGTCGCTTCCACCTAGCTACAAGAGCTTTGTGATGAACTACAATATGCAGGGGATGGTAAAGACCATTCCTGAGGTATATGCTATGCTGAAATCAGCAGAGGTAGAAATCAAGAAGGAGCATCAAGTGTTGATGGTAAATAAAACCACTAAGTTCAAGAAGGGCAAGGGTAAAAAGAACTTCAAGAAGGACGGCAAGGAAGTTGCCGCACCCGGTAAGCAAGTTTCCGGGAAGAAGCCAAAGAATGGACCCAAGCCCGAGACTGAGTGTTTTTATTGCAAGGGAAGTGGTCACTGGAAGCGGAACTGCCCCAAATACTTAGCGGACAAGAAGGCCGGCAAAACAAAAGGTATATGTGATATACATGTAATTGATGTGTACCTTACCAGTACTCGTAGTAGCTCTTGGGTATTTGATACCGGTGCAGTTGCTCACATTTGTAACTCAAAGCAGGAGCTGCGGAATAAACGGAGACTGGCGAAGGACGAGGTGACGATGCGTGTCGGGAATGGTTCCAAGGTCGATTTGATCGCCGTCGGCACGCTACCTCTACATCTACCTACGGGATTAGTTTTAAACCTCAATAATTGTTATTTAGTGCCAAGTTTGAGCATGAACATTGTGTCTAGATCTCGTTTAATTCGAGATGGCTACTCATTTAAATCCGAGAATAATGGTTGTTCTATTTATATGAGAGATATGTTTTATGGTCATGCTCCGATGGTTAATGGTTTATTCTTAATGAATCTCGTACGTGATGATACACATATTCATAGTGTGAATACCAAAAGAGTTAAAGTTGATAACAATAGTCCCACATATTTGTGGCACTGCCGCCTTGGTCACATAGGTGTCAAACGCATGAAGAAGCTCCATGCAGATGGACTTTTAGAGTCTCTTGATTATGAATCATTTCACGTGCGAACCATGCCTGATGGGCAAAATGACCAAGACTCCGTTCTCAGGAACAATGGAGCGAGCAACCAACTTATTGGAAATCATACATACCGATGTGTGCGGTCCAATGAGTGTTGAGGCTCGCGGTGGCTATCGTTATGTTCTCACCCTCACTGATGACTTGAGTAGATATGGGTATGTCTACTTAATGAAACACAAGTCTGAGACCTTTGAAAACTTCAAGGAATTTCAGAGTGAGGTTGAAAATCAACGTGATAGAAAGATCAAGTATCTACGATCAGATCGTGGAGGAGAATACTTGAGTCACGAATTTGGCACACACTTAAGAAAATGTGGAATAGTTTCACAACTCACGCCGCCTGGAACACCTCAGCGTAATGGTGTGTCCGAACGTCATAATCGCACTCTATTAGATATGGTGCGATCTATGATGTCTCTTACCGATTTACCGCTATCTTTTTGGGGCTATGCTTTAGAGACTGCCGCATTCACTTTAAATAGGGCTCCGTCTAAATCCGTTGAGATGACACCGTATGAATTATGGTTTGGGAAGAAACCTAAGCTGTCGTTTCTAAAAGTTTGGGGATGCGATGCTTATGTCAAGAAAACGTTTCTGAGGTGCCTGCACCGACTAGAGAGGAAATTAATGATGATGATCAAGATACTTCTAATCAAGCTCCTACTGAAATCCGAAGGTCCACAAGGACACGTTCTGCACCAGAGTGGTACGTCAACCCTGTCTTGGAAATCATGCTGTTAGACAACGGTGAACCTTCGAACTATGAGGAAGCAATGGCGGGCCCGGATTCCAACAAATGGCTAGAAGCCATGAAATCCGAGATAGGATCCATGTATGAAAACGAAGTATGGACTTTGACTGACTTGCCCGTTGAACGGCGAGCCATAGAAAATAAATGGATCTTTAAGAAGAAGACAGACGCGGATGGTAATGTGACCATCTATAAAGCTCGACTTGTCGCTAAGGGTTATTGACAAGTTCAAGGGGTTGACTACGATGAGACTTTCTCACTGGTAGCGAAGCTGAAGTCCGTCCGAATTATGTTAGCAATTGCCGCATTCTACGATTATGAAATATGGCAAATGGACGTCAAAACGGCATTCCTTAATGGTTTCCTTAAGGAAGAATTGTATATGATGTAGCCGGAAGGTTTTGTCGATCCTAAGAATGCTGACAAGGTGTGCAAGCTCCAACGCTCGATTTATGGGCTGGTGCAAGCATCTCGGAGTTGGAACATTCGCTTTGATGAGATGATCAAAGCGTTTGGGTTTACACAGACTTATGGAGAAGTCTGCGTTTACAAGAAAGTGAGTGGGAGCTCTGTAGCATTTCTCATATTATATGTAGACGACATACTTTTGATGGGAAATGATATAGAACTCTTGGACAGCATTAAGGCCTACTTGAATAAAAGTTTTTCAATGAAGGACCATGGAGAAGCTGCTTATATATTAGGCATCAAGATCTATAGAGATAGATTGAGACGCCTCATAGGTCTTTCAGAAAGCACATACCTTGATAAAATATTGAAGAAGTTCAATATGGATCAATCTAAGAAAGGGTTCTTACCTGTGTTACAAGGTGTGAAATTGAGCTCAGCTCAATGTCCGACCACGGCAGAAGATATAGAAGAGATGAGCGTCATCCCCTATGCCTCAGCCATAGGTTCTATTATGTATGCCATGCTGTGTACCAGACATGATGTAAACCTTGCCGTAAGTTTGGTAGGAAGGTACCAAAGTAATCCCGGCAAGGAACACTGGACAGTGGTCAAGAATATCCTGAAGTACCTGAAAAGGACTAAGGAAATGTTTCTCGTTTATGGAGGTGACGAAGAGCTCGTCGTAAAGGGTTACGTCGACGCTAGCTTCGACACAGATCTGGATGACTCTAAGTCACAAACCGGATACGTGTATATTTTGAATGGTGGGGCAGTAAGCTGGTGCAGTTGCAAGCAAAGCGTCGTGGCGGGATCTACATGTGAAGCGGAGTACATGGCAGCCTCGGAGGCAGCACATGAAGCAATTTGGGTGAAGGAGTTCATCACCGACCTCGGAGTCATACCCAATGCGTCGGGGCCAATCAAACTCTTCTGTGACAACACTGGAGCTATTGCACTTGCCAAGGAGCCCAGGTTTCACAAGAAGACCAGGCACATCAAGCGTCGCTTCAACTCCATTCGTGAAAATGTTCAAGATGGAGACATAGAAATTTGTAAAGTGCACACGGATCTGAATGTTGCAGATCCGTTGACTAAACCTCTCCCTAAGGCAAAACATGATCAGCACCAGAACTCTATGGGTGTTCGATTCATCACAATGTAACTAGATTATTGACTCTAGTGCAAGTGGGAGACTGTTGGAAATATGCCCTAGAGGCAATAATAAAAGCATTATTATTATATTTCCTTGTTCATGATAATTGTCTTTATTCGTGCTATAATTGTGTTATCCGGAAATCGTAATACATGTGTGAATAACAGACAACAATATGTCCCTAGTGAGCCTCTAGTTGACTAGCTCGTTGATCGACAGATAGTCATGGTTTCCTGACTATGGACATTGGATGTCATTGATAACGAGATCACATCATTAGGAGAATGATGTGATGGACAAGACCCAATCCTGAACATAGCATAAGATCGCATAATTCGTTTGGTAGAGTTTTCCAATGTCAAGTATCCTTTCCTTAGACCATGAGATCGTGTAACTCCCGGATACCGTAGGAGTGCTTTGGGTGTGCCAAACGTCACAACGTAACTGGGTGACTATAAAGGTATACTACGGGTATCTCTGAAATCGTCTGTTGGGTTGACATGGATCGAGACTGGGATTTGTCACTCCGCTTGACGGAGAGGTATCACCGGGCCCTCTCGGTAATGCATCATTATAATGAGCTCAATGTGATCAAAGTGTTTGATCACGGGATCATGCATTACGGTATGAGAAAAGTGACTTGCCGGTAACGAGATTGAACGAGGTATTGGGATACCGACGATCGAATCTCGGGCAAGTAGAATACCGATTGACAAAGGGAATCGTATACGGGATTAATTGAATGCTCGACATCGTGGTTCATCCGATGAGATCATCATGGAGCATGTGGGAACCAACATGGGTATCCAGATCCCGCTGTTGGTTATTGCCCGAGAGCCGTCTCGGTCATGTCTGCATGTCTCCCGAACCCGTAGGGTCTACACACTTAAGGTTCGGTGACGCTAGGGTTGTGAAGATATGTGTATGCAGTAACCCGAATGTTGTTCGGAGTCCCGGATGAGATCCCGGACGTCACGAGGAGTTCCGGAATGGTCCGGAGGTAAAGAATTATATATAGGAAGTGCTGTTTTGGCCATCGGGACAAGTTTCGGGGTTATCGGTATTGTACCGGGACCACCGGAGGGTCCCGGGGGGTCCACCGGGTGGGGCCACCTGCCTCGGGGGGGCACATGGGCTCTAGGGGGTGCGCCTTGGCCCACATGGGCCAAGGGGAACCAGCCCCAAGAGGCCCATGCGCCTAGGGTTACAAAGGGAAGGAGTCCCACAAGGGGAAGGCACCTCCTAGGTGCCTTGGGGGGGAGGGAAACCTCCCCTTGGCCGCCGCCCCAAGGAGATTGGATCTCCTAGGGCCGGCGCCCCCCCTTGGCACTCCTATATAAAGGGGGGAGGGGAGGGAGCAGCCGCAACCCCTGGTCTTTGGCGCCTCCCTCTCCCTCTCCAACACCTCCTCCTCCTCCATTGAGCACGGCGAAGCCCTGCCGGAGTACTGTAGTTCCACCATCACCACGCCGTCGTGCTGCTGCTGGAGCCTTCTTCCCCAACCTCTCCTTTGCCTTGCTGGATCAAGAAGAAGGAGACGTTACGCTGACCGTACGTGTGTTGAACGCGGAGCTGCCGTGCTTTCGGTGCTAGGATCTCCGGTGATTTGGATCACGGTGTGTACGACTACTTCATCCCCGTTCTTTGAACGCTTCCTCTCGCGATCTACAAAGTGGTATGTAGATGCAATCTCTCTCCCATGACTCGTTGCTAGATGAACTCATAGATGGATCTTGGTGAAACCGTAGGAAAAATTTTAATTTTCTGCAACGTTCCCCAACAGCGGGCCAGCTATCTCTGGTGCTCGCTTCAGGTGGGGGCCTGCAGCCTCCCGTGGCTGGTCGGGAGGAGCCTGGCCTCGCCCCGGTGGGAACGACGAGGCAGGAGGTACAGGATGTGGGGCCACCATCATTGGAGCATGTTGCCGGTCGGATGGGTGTGGATAATGACGGGATTGCCCCAATCATTGGACATGAGGAGACGTCCTCCCACGACACGACAGCTGTACCCACGCGGGCTCAGTCGGATCAGGAGATGGGATCAACCGGAGAGGCAATAATTGTGTCCAGTGGAGACCAGGTGGTGGGTCTGACTGCGGAGGCAATGATCCCGCCGAATGCAGTAGACCAGTTGGACGATAGCCTTGCCTTGCATGCACAGGTGGAAAGAGACAGGACAACTGGATTAGCGGTGATTGGTCTGCATGCCTCGACCGGGGAGCCATCCATGCAGTTGGAGAGTGTGACACGTATGGAGGAAGGCACGGAGGGGATGACAGCCCAGGAAGCGGTGGCCTTTGGTAGGATGAAAGCTTTCTGCTCCAGTATCATCAAGAGGCTTGCACCACCACTGATCAAGGAGGTGCAGGCGACCAGTCTTCGCCCAGAAGCAGACCCTTTCACACCAAAGAGGACCACGCGGGCTGCTAGGCGCACGGCCATGAGCACGACAAAGGCATCCCCGGCGGAAACTGTGCTGATGAGAGCTTTGGGGATTGCACCGGAGGATCTGCAAGTAGACGATGACACGGTGCAAGAGCTAAGAGGACTGTTCGATTCACCACTACGGGAGCAACATGTGAGGGTCATAGCGGCGATCTTCGGCAAGAGCATGCCGAGCAGGCAGGACATGGTGAGGACCCATGACACAGTGGTGTTGACCCACTGATCGTGCCTTTGGAGGTGGGGTGGTGTTGGAGTTCATTGTTCCTCAATGGATTGCAACCCGGAGGTGCTTTGCTGGAATGTGCGGGGGCTGAATAATCCCGCAAAAAGAAAGGCCGTAAGGGAGTTCGTGGCGACAATTCGAGTTAACTTGGTGTGTCTACAAGAGACCAAACTGCATGTAATGGATCAATTTGATGTAATGCAATGCGTGGGGCCATCTTTTGATGGTTTTGCCTATTTGCCGGTGTCGGAGACTAGAGGTGGCATTTTACTTGCATGGAACACCATAGTGATTACGGTGGATAATGTGGTGCTCGACACACATTGCATAACTGGTAGGGTGAACACCAAGGAGGGCAACAACTGGTGGATCACGGGGGTCTACGGGCTGCAAGGGGATGACGAGAAGCTCGCGTTTCTAAATGAGCTAAGGGCAAGAAGGGCGGCATGCCACGGTCAATGGGTTGCCATGGGCGACTTCAACATGATCTTGCGCGCGAACGAAAAGAATAACACGAACCTAAACAGAACCACTATGAACTATTTCAGGAGTTTTGTGGATGACAACGAGTTGAAGGAAATTTATATGCACGGAAGGAAATACACCTGGTCTAATGAGAGGGATAGTCCAACAATGACTAAGATTGATCGAGTGCTTGTTTCGGTGGATTGGGAGTTGACGTATCCGGACTTCCTACTCCAGGCTCTCTCCACGGGTGTATCAGATCACGCACCCCTTCATATCTCCACCAGTGCTATGTGCAACCCTAAGAGAAGGTTCAGATTTGAGATCTTTTGGACCAAACTGGATGGTTTCGAGCAGGCAATTGCGGACGCTTGGAGGTGTGACCAAGGGATCGTTGACCCTTTCAAACGACTAGATGCCCTATTCAGAAATGCAGGAGCTGCTTTACAATCCTAGGGTCAGAGAAAGGTTGGGAATGTCAAACTGCTCATGGCGGTCGCGCACTGGATTATCCTTCGTCTCGATCAGGCACAAGAAGGAAGGCTACTAACTGCAGAGGAGCTTTGGTTACGACGAACTCTGAAGTTGTCCCTACTAGGGCTCGCATCCCTAGAGAGAACTATCCAACGCCAGCGCTCTCGGATTAGATGGTTGCAGGCAGGGGACGCCAACTCCAAGTTGTTTCAGGCGGTGGCAAATGGATGTAGAACAAAGAACTTCATCCCTCACGTTAAGATCAATGGGGAAATCATCACGGATCAAGAGCGCAAGGAGGAAGCTTTCACTGAGGCCTACAAGAATTTGATCGGGACTGCCAAGGCGAGGGACTGCACTCTGAATCTTGAGTACCTGGGGATGGAAACGCTTGATCTGCATGATCTGGAGGGCATGTTCACGGAGGAGGAAGTCTGGGAAGTCATAAAGGACCTTCCAGCGGATCGTGCTCCGGGGCCCGATGGCTTCATCGGTGCTTTCTACCAGAAGGCCTGGCCCCTGATAAAACATGATATCATGGCCACGTTGCATAAGTTATACGTTGGGGATGGGCAAGGTTTTGGGAAGCTGAACAAGGCCCTGATCGTACTAATTCCCCAAAAGCCTGATGCCGAGGAAATAGGCGACTATCGGCCCATCAGCCTGCCCCATAGCTTCGCTAAATTATTCGCTAAAATGCTGGCCAACATGGCACGACGGAGGATGAAGGAGATAGTCTCTGCAAACCAATCAGCCTTCATTATGGGGAGAAACCTGCACGACAACTTTCTCTTGGTCAGACAGGTCGCGAAGAGAATTTATGGCCGAAAGGAGAAAGGAGTTTTTCTTAAGCTTGACATCACAAGAGCGTTTGACTCCCTGTCATGGCCTTTCTTATTTGAGATCTTGCGAAGGAAAGGGTTTGGGGATACCTAGCTGAGATGGATTGCAATTTTATTGCAGACAGCTACCACCAAGGTGTTAGTGAATGGTGTCCCGGGAAGGAGTTTTGTTCACGCTTGTGGATTGAGGCAGGGGATCCCATCTCTCCCCTGCTCTTTGTCATCGCAATGGAAGCCTTAACAGCTATGTTCTCCAAGGCCATGGAGGTAGGTACCGTCAGCTCTTTCAATGGAGTTACGGCTACACAGAGGTTATCAATCTATGCGGACGACGTGGCATTGTTCATCAGACCCACCGTGGCCGATCTGAACTTTGTGAGAGTTGCGCTGGACATCTTTGGAGAAGCATCCGGATTGAAAGTCAACTACAGAAAATCCCTCGCTATACTCATCCGTGGATCAGACATAGACCGCAACCGCGTGACTGGGATTTTGCAATGTCGCATTGGTGACTTTCCCTGCAAGTATTTGGGAATCCAACTGTCCATATCTCAGCTAACAAGGCCGGATTGGCAGCCTATGCTGGATCGTGTGCGTCACTTCGTCCCGGCCTGGCAGCGTGGCCTGATCCAGCGACCGGGGAGACTAATCCTAGTCAAGTCGGTTGTCGCTGCTCGGCCGGTGCATCACCTCATGATTCTGGACGCACCACAATGGGTTTACGAAGACATAAACACCTGGCTCAGGTCCTTCTTTTGGCAGGAAAGGAAAAATCTCATGGGGACTAGTGTCTGGTGGCGTGGAACTCGATCTGTCGGCCGTACAACCTTGGAGGGCTAGGAGTTAAGAATCTAAGGTTACAGGCACTTGCTCTTCGAGTGCGATGGGAATGGCTCCGAAGAACGGATGTAGGGCGTCCATGGCAGGGACTGAAGCTCATTATCGATGAGGAGGCACATGAGGTATTTGATAGTCTAGTTGCCATATCAGTTGGGGATGGCAAGAGGATCTTGTTTTGGAAGGATAGGTGGATCAATGGACGCACTGTGGCTGAAATCGCGCCAACCATCACAACGGTGGTACCTACTCGGAAGAAGAACACGTGCACTTTCCATCAGGCACTCGGGGAAATGAGATGGGAGCTTGATATCCCAGATGGACTCACCTTTACGATGCAAATGCAACTCTACATGCTATAGCAGGCGATATCCATGGTGGAAAGGGATGAGCACCGACAGGACAAATTTACCTGGCCGGCGGACATCACAGGAGTGTATACGGCAAAATCAACCTACAAGCGACTGTGCATGGGACAGACTTCCTTCGAGCCTGCAGCATACATCTGGAAGTGCTGGGCGCCACTGAAATGCAAAATATTCATTTGGCTAGCGGTACAATATCGAGTCTGGACATCGGACCGTAGAGCGCGACACGGCCTGCAGGACCACGCCTCCGTGTGCTTCACTTGCAACGGACACGAAGATAACGTGGAGCATATTTTGATGCAGTGTGCATACGCTCGCGAAACTTGGCACTTGATCTTGGAGCACTACAGTATGGATGTCCAAAACCCCACCCCGCACAACACTTTGGTGGAATGGTGGTCGGCTGCTAGGCAGAGCTTTCGCAGGAGGGAGAGGAGAGGTTTTGACTCACTCACTATCATCACCACTTGGTCCTTATGGAAACAGAGGAACGCTCGGGTGTTTGGAAGAATCGCTCAGCAGAGGAACCCAACGCAACTGACTGATGACATCATTGAGGAAATTAACGAGTGGAAGCAGGCTGGAGCAGGAGGGCTGCATAGACTAGAGAGAGAGTAGCTTGTAGGCAATGTAGGCGTGGGTGTTGGTGGTGTCTCCTCGCCGTTGTTCGCAACGGTGGGAGCCTCTTGTAAATTGACTTGCTTCCTTCTATAAAAATATGGTACGCCATTGGCGTACTCTCGAAAAAAAAACAAGTCAAACTTCTGAACGGAAAAGGTCTCTCCACTTAGGAAAAAAAAGAATGAAAAAGGTCACAACTCACAAGCCTTGACAAGTATTTCTCAGGTTTGCCTAAATTCACATAGGTTTGCCTAAATTTACACCATCTAGATAAGCTACTAGTAAGTACTAGTAACACAAGCAATTAGGCATATAGACGTGTGTTCAAGAAAAGAGAAAAAACATAGACATGTAAGTAATGTTCAGCACTTGTGCGTTTTTTGGTTGGTCCCTTCCTTCTGGGTTGTTTGGCACTTGTGCCCTGAGCTTTGTATGTCGCTCTTAGGTGTACTCCAGTTTTCATGCATGGTTTGAATCAAAGAAAAACTTAGGCGTACAACAGTGTCACCGAACGTGAATTCCACTTGATTCGAAGAAGAAGAAGGAAAACGTGTATTCCACTTGCCGTTTATCAGTCAGCAACAGGCGATCAACCATGCAACTGATTAGTCTGTCCCCGCACAGCAAAGTACCGTCCGTGATGCGCTATTGGCTCGGTTAGAGCAACTCTAGCAGACCCCGCAAAACGCCCCGACCCGCAAAATAACCGCCAAATTACGGGTCGGGGCCGAAAAATCTGCAGGAGCAGACCCCGCAAAACGCCCCGGCCCGTAAAAAATTTTGTGGGGCGCGGCAAATCTTCTCCCCCAACCTTTATCTACACGGGCTGGGAGGCCGACCCGAGCTCAACCCCCATCCGGCGCGAGATTTGGCGGGAGGGACATTTCCGCACCCCCTTTCCCGCTTCCCGCACCCTCGGCCACCATTGCCCCCCCTCTCCGAAAGCTCCGGCTGCTCCTCCCCGGCCGTCCCTCACCGCCATGGACGACCCCATGCTGCCCCCGTCACCGTCGAGGTCGCGCACACCCCTTCCCCTCGGACAGATCCCGTCGCCAGCTCTGTAGGCCCCGCCGGCGTCGCCCAAGCACACGCCACGCCTGCCCGCAAGCGACAGGGCAACATGCTTGTGCAAGGCGGGAATCCGGCTGCCCCTGCCGCGATGGCCCGCGCTTCGGGCGGCAATGCCGCTGTGCGATCCCGGCCGGCGGCGGAGAAGGCCGGCAAGGCCGCGGGCGCAAAGCGGAGGAAGGTTCTGACTTCAAGGAACAAATCTTCTTCAACCTCTCACTCCATCCGCCCGCAAGGAGGTGCTCCGGCGATGCCGTTCAACGGTGCTGCTCCCCCCGCGAGCGAGTGATAACCCACAAGTATAGGGGATCGCAATAGTTTTCGAGGGTAGAGTATTTAACCCAAATTTATTGATTCGACACAAGGGGAGCCAAAGAATATTCTCAAGTATTAGCAGCTGAGTTGTCAATTCAACCACACCTGGAAACTTAGTATCTGCAGCAAAGTGTTTAGTAGCAAAGTAATATGATAGTGGTGGTAACAGCAACAAAAGTAAAGACAGCAAAAGTAATGTTTTTGGTATTTTGTAGTGATTGTAAGAGTAGCAGCGGGAATGTAAATAAGCGTAAACCAGTATATGGAAAGCTCGTAGGCACCGGATCAGTGATGGATAATTATGACGGATGCGGTTCATCATGTAAGAGTCATAACATAGGGTGACACAGAACTAGCTCCAATTCATCAATGTAATGTAGTCATGTATTCCGTATATAGTCATACGTGCTTATGGAAAAGAACTTGCATGACATCTTTTGTCCTACCCTCCCGTGGCAGCGGGGTCCTATTGGAAACTAAGGGATATTAAGGCCTCCTTTTAATAGAGAACCGGAACAAAGCATTAGCACATAGTGAAAACATGAACTCCTCAAACTACGGTCATCACCGGGAGTGGTCCCGATTATCGCCACTTCAGGGTTGCCGGATCATAACACATAGTAGGTGACTATAGACTTGCAAGATAGGATCAAGAACACACATATATTCATGGAAACATAATAGGTTCAGATCTGAAATCATGGCACTCGGGCCCTAGTGACAAGCATTAAGCATAGAAAATTCATAGCAACATCAATCTCAGAACATAATGGATACTAGGGATCAAACCCTAACAAAACTAACTCGATTACATGATAAATCTCATCCAACCCATCACCGTCCAGCAAGCCTACGATGGAATTACTCACGCACGGCGGAGAGCATCATGAAATTGGTGATGGAGGATGGTTTATGATGACGACGGCGACGAATCCCCCTCTCCGGAGCCCCGAACGGACTCCAGATCAGCCCTCCCGAGAGGTTTTAGGGCTTGGCGGTGGCTCCGTATCGTAAAATGCGATGATTTCTTCTCGCTTATTTTTTCTCTCCGAAAGTGAATATATAGAGTTGGAATTGGCGTCGGAGGGTTTCCAGGGGGCCCACGAGGTAGGGGGCGCACCCTAGAGGGGGAGGGGCGCCCCCCACCCTCATGGACAGGGTGTGGGCCCCCTTGTCTTCATCTTTGGCGAGGATTTTTTATTATTTTTCTAAGGTATTCCGTGGAGTTTCAGGACTTTCCGAGAATATTTGTTTTCTGCACATAAAACGACACCATGGCAATTCTGCTGAAAACAACGTCAGTCCGGGTTAGTTCCATTCAAATCATACAAGTTAGAGTCCAAAACAAGGGTAAAAGTGTTTGGAAAAGTAGATACGACGGAGACGTATCAACTCCCCCAAGCTTAAACCCTTGCTTGTCCTCAAGCAATTCAGTTGACAAACTGAAAGAAAGAAAGAAAAACTTTTACAAACTCTGTTTGCTCTTGTTGTTGTAACTATGTCAAGCCAACATTCAAGATTTCGGCATATATCATAACTAACCACATTTGCAATAATTCTCAGGTCTCATAATTACTCATATTAATAGCATAATCAACTATCAAGCCATAATAATAAATCTCGAATGACAACACTTTCTCAAAACAATCATAATATGATATAACAAGATGGTATCTCGCTAGCCCTTTATGAGACCGCAAAACATAAATGCAGAGCACCTTTAAAGATCAAGGACTGACTAGACATTGTAATTCATGGTAAAAGAGATCCAATCATAGTCATACCCAACATAGATTAATAGTGATGAATGCAAATGACAGTTGTGCTCTCCAGCTAGTGCTTTTTAATAAGAGGGTGATGACTCAACATAAAAGTAAATGGATAGGCCCTTCGCAGAGGGAAGCAGGGATTTGTAGAGGTGCCAGAGCTCGGTTTTGAAATAGAGATAAATTGCATTTTGAGCGGTATACTTTCATTGTCAACGTAACAACTAAGAGATGGCGATATCTTCCATGCTAAACAAATTATAGGCGCTTCCCAAACATAATGGTAAAGTTTATACTCGCCCTCCACCAACAAGCATCAATCCATGACTTGCTCGAAACAATGAGTGTCTCCAACATACATCAGGTCCCAGGGGGAGTTTTGTTTGCAATTAATTTTGATTTAGTTTGCATAAAGCATGGGACTGGGCATCCCGGTGACCAGCCATTTTCTCGTGAGTGAGGAGCGGAGTCCACTCCTCTTGAGAATAACCCGCCTAACACGGAAGATAAGGACAACCTTGGTTGATACATGAGCTATTCGAGCATACAAAACATAATATTTATTTGAATGCTTAGAGTTTGGCACATACAAATTTACTTGGAACGGCAGGTAGATACCGCATATAGGAAGGTATAGTGGACTCATCTGGAATAACTTTGGGGTTTAAGGGATTGGATGCACAAGCAGTATTCCCGCTTAGTACAAGTGAAGGCTAGCAAAACACTGGGAAGCGGCCAACTAGAGAGCGACAACAGCCATGTACATGCATTAAAATTAATAAACATTGGATGCAAGCATGAGTAGGATATAATCCACCATGAACAGAAATATCGTGAAGGCTATGTTGATTTTGTTTCAACTACATGCGTGAACATGTGCCAAGTCAAGTCACTTAAATCATTCAAAAGAGGATACCACCCTATCATACCACATCATAATCATCTCAATAGCATGTTGGCACACAAGGTAAACCATTATAACTCATAACTAATCAAGCATGGCACAAGCAACTATGATCTCTAATTGTCATTGCAAACATGTTTATTCATAATAAGCTGAATCAAGAACGAGGGACTCATCATATTTACAAAAACAAAAGAGGTCGAGTTCATACCAACTTTTCTCATCTCAGTCAGTCCATCATATATCATCATAATTGCCTTTCACTTGCACGACCGAAAGGTGTGAATAATAATAAGAGTGCACGTGCATTGGACTAAGCTGGAATATGCGAGCATTCAATAAACAGGAGAAGACAAGGCAATATGGGCTCTAGGTTAAATCAACAATAAAGCATATAAGAGCCACTTCAACAATTTAATTATGGTCTTCTCCCACTGACCCCCAAAGAAAAGAGAAGAAATAAAACTATTTACACGGGAAAGCTCCCGGCAAGCAAAAGAAGAACGGGAAATATTTTTGGGTTTTCTTTTTAGTTACTACTACTTCAGCAGGAAAAGTAAACTACTACTAATTTTTTGGTTTTCTTAAGGTTTATTAAACACACAAGAGGAAAGCAGGAACAAGAAAATAAACTAGCATGGATATTATAGTGAAAGAGTATGAGCACCGACATCTAGCAATGAGTGTGTGTGAACATAAATGTAATGTCGGTGAGAAATACGTACTCCCCCAAGCTTAGGCTTTTGGCCTAAGTTTGTCTATTGCCAGGGATGGCCTGGCGGATACCCGTATGTGTAGCTGGGGTCGTACTGCGATGAGGAAGAAGGCCCTGACTGCCACTGGCTGACAGTCGTCTCTGGGTCCCAAGAATAAACAGATTGTCGTGGAGGCTCATCTTGTGGTTCCGGTTCCGGGGCTGGTGCAGGATTTTTGTAGGCTTGGACAGCAGCCCACGTAACGAGATAGGGACCTGCAAAATTAAACAAAGAAGGAGCAGGCAACGTAATAGTTTCAGGATAATGTTTATCAAAGTATAACTTGTATTTGAGCTCTCCATTCCTGTCCTTAACAAGAAAATCATGGGCTATCATGCTCTTATAGTCTAGATAAGCATTAGGCAGCATTTTTTTCTTCTTTCTCATAATGCCTAATACCTATGTTAAAGTGTGCATCAACGCGAGAAGCATAAATGCCTCCAAAGATGGGGCCTTTAGTACGGCTCAGGCTCAACCGCCTAGCAATAATTCCGCCCATACTAACAGTGTTGTCATGGTACAAACCATGGAACAAAATAATAATATCAGGAACGCTAAAGCTCCGACAGTTCCCACGACCTATCAAGCATCGACTAGCAAATAAAGCAAAATAGGGTAACACAGGAAAATGTATGCTAGTGATCCTTGCATCAGAAACCTTCCTGGTTTCTCCCACAGAGATAAGTTTAATAAATGGTTCCAACTCCTTACTGGGTGGTTCCTCTAAAGTGCCCTCAGGGGGTATGTTGCAGACTACGCAAAATTCAGACAATGGCATTTTCTTCACAACGTCATATAAATGAAACTCTACTGATGGAGGTGATTCCTTAGGGTAAAAGTAGAAGTTCTGCACAAAAGTGTTTGTGAGTAAGAGATACTGTGGACGTTGGTCGCGGACGAAGTCGATGAGGCCAGCATTTTCAATCAACGAATAGAAATCCTCATAAATCCTGGCCTCTCTCAAGAAATTATCAGAAGGCCATTCACACGGCTGGATTTCCCCGGTACGAGGCAAATTATATTTGGGCCTCTGAGCTTCTTCATCTTGTTTATCCTTTGAGCTTTGGTTCAATGAACCCCTCAAAAGTCTCCTCATTATTTCTGAAATAATCTTAAATTATTAGTAACTTCAAACAAAAGTGAACCAACTTCAATAAAACTGATAGCAACTACTTCTACAAGTGCCTAGAGCCTATATCAAGCATTAGAACTACTTGGAACCATATAAATTTGACATGCAAGCTCAAGAACATGGTCACCTATGCAGCACAAATTTGCAAAGAATAGAGCACTAGAAAAAAAAACTAATTGGCCCAATGGAGGAGTCACATACCAAGGAGCAATCTCCCCAAGCAGTTTTGTGAGAGGTGCTTTGAGCAAGGAAATCGAAAATCACAGCAAAAGTGGCTGGAACTCATGCTTGAGTTGGTTTTTCGGGTTTGTGTGAGACAGAGGAAGAAGATGGGTGCTGGGATAAGTGGCGGAGGGCCACCGTGGGCCCACGAGGCAGGGGGCGCGCCCTATAGGGGGGCGCCCACCACCCTCGTGGCCAGGTGGCAGCTCCTCCCGTGGTAATTTTTGCACAGTAAATCCTCAAATATTCCCGAAAAAATCATATTAAATTGGCATGTCATTCTGAGGACTTTTATTTTCGGGATATTTTTATATTGCACTTATAAGTCAGGAAACAGACAGAAAAATACTATTTTTACTTTATTTCTACTAATTAACAGAAAATATAGAGAGGGTACAGAAGTTTGTGCTTCTAGTTTCATCCATCTCATGCTTATCAAAAAGAATCCACTAACAAGGTGATCAAGTCTTGTTAACAGACTCTTTCCGATAATCATGAAACCGGAGAAATTTCGAATAACACTAAGTTACCTCAACGGGGATATGCACATCCCCAATAATAAGTATATCATATTTCTTTTTGACGGTAGGAAGAGGAAATTCAAAACCTCCAAATTTAATTGATGGAATTTTTCCAATGGAGTTGATACTATGAACTTGAGGTTGTTTCCTCGGAAAGTGTACCATATGCTCATTACCATTAACATGAAAAGTGACATTGCCTTTGTTGCAATCAATAACAGCCCCTGCAGTATTAAGAAAAGGTCTTCCAAGAATAATATACATACTATCGTCCTCGGGAATATCAAGAATAACAAAGTCCGTTAAAATAGTAATGTTTGCAACCACAACAGGCACATCCTCACAAATACCGACAGGTATAGCAGTTGATTTATCAGCCATTTGCAAAGATATTTCAGTAGGTGTCAACTTATTCAAGTCAAGTCTACGATATAAAGAGAGAGGCATAACACTAACACCGGCTCCAAGATCATAAAGCAGTTTTAATATAATTTCTTTTAATGGAGCAAGGTATAGTAGGTACTCCGAAATCTCCAAGTTTCTTTGGTATTCCACCCTTAAAAGTATAATTAGCAAGCATGGTGGAAATTTCAGCTTCCGGTATCTTTCTTTTATTAGTAATAATATCTTTCATATATTTAGCATAAGGATTTGTTTTGAGCACATCAGTTAATCGCATACAAAAAAGATAGGCCTAATCATTTCAGCAAAGCGCTCAAAATCCTCATCATCCTTTTTCTTGGATGGTTTGGGAGGAAAGGGCATGGGTTTCTGAACCCATGGTTCTCTTTCTTTACCATGTTTCCTAGCGACAAAGTCTCTTTTATCATAACGTTGATTCTTTGATTGTGGATTATCAAGATCAACAGCAAGTTCAATTTCTACATCATTATCATTACTTGGTTGAGCATCATCATGAACATCATCATTAGTATTTTCATTAGGTTCATGTTCAATACCAGATTGTGTTTCAGCATCAGACATAGATATATCATTTGGATTATCAGGTGGTTCAGCAATAGGTTCACTAGAAGTTTGCACAGTTCTATCATTTTTCTTTTTCTTCTTTTTAGAAGAACTAGGAACATCAATATTATTTCTTTGAGAATCTTGCTCGATTCTCTTAGGGTGGCCTTCAGGATACAAAGGTTCCTGAGTCACTCTACCAATTCTAGTAGCCACTCTAACAGCATAATCATTTTTCCTATTATTCATTTCATGGAGCACTTCCTTTTGAGCTTTAAGTACTTGTTCTACTTGAGTGGTAACCATAGAAGCATGTTTGCTAACAAGTTTAAGTTCACCTTTAATATTAGCCATATAATCACCCAAGCATTTAATCATATCAGAATCATATTTCAATTGTCTACCAAAATAAGCATTGAAATTTTCTTGTTTGACAATAAAATTATCAAACTTATCAAAGCATTGCCTAGCAGACTTATAGTGAGGGATATCACCTTCATCAAATCTATAGAGAGAATTTACCTTTACTACCTGTGTCGGGATATCGGGATCAGGAGGTTCTTCAATAAATAAGTGATCAAGATCATATGTTTCTTCGACAGGAGGTAGATTAAGACCATGTATTTCTTCAATAGGAGGTAAATTCTTAACATCTTCGGCTTTAATACCTTTTTATTTCATAGATTTCTTTGCCTCTTGCATATCTTCAGGACTCAGAAATAGAACACCTCTCTTCTTCGGAGTTGGTTTAGGAATAGGTTCAGTAATTGGAGCGGGAGCTGGCTCAGGAGGTGCCCAATTATTTTCATTTGTCAAGATATTATTCAATAGAATTTCAGCTTCATCCGGTGTTCTTTCCCTGAAAAGAGAACCGGCACAACTATCCAGGTAATCTCTGGAAGCATCGGTTAATCCATTATAAAAGATATCAAGTATTGTATATTTCCCTCAAGGCAGCTTGTTTCTTATGAGCAGGGAAATATTTAGCAGAGAAGTAATAAATCATATCCTGGGGACTACGCACACAACCAGGATCAAGAGAATTAAACCATATCTTAGCATCACCCTTTAATGAGAACGGAAATATTTTGAGTATATAGAAGTAACACGATCTCTCATCATTAGTGAACAAGGCAGCTATATCATTTAACTTAGTAAGATGTGCCACAACAGTTTCAGATTCATAGCCATAAAAAGGATCAGATTCAACCAAAGTAATTATATCTGGATCAACAGAGAATTCATAATCCTTATCAGGGACACAGATAGGTGAAGTTGCAAAAGCAGGGTCGGGTTTCATTTTATCTCTAAGTGACTCTTTGTTCCATTTAATCAGTAATCTCTTAAGCTCATATCTATCTTTGCAGGCTAAAATAGCTAAAGAAGAATCTTTATCAAAAAGATAACCCTCAGGAATAACAGGCATATTTTCATCATCACTTTCATCATCGTATTCAGTTTCATCAATTTCTCTTTCTCTAGCCCTAGCAATTTGTTCTTCAAGAAATTCACTAAGGGGCACAGTAGTATCAGGCATAGAAGCAGTTTCATCATAAGTATCATGCATACCAGAAGTGGCATCATCAATAACATGCGACATATCAGAACGAATAGCAGAAGTAGGTTTAGGTGTCGCTAGCTTACTCATAACAGAAGGTGAATCAAGTGCAGAGCTAGATGGCAGTGTTGGAAATATGCCCTAGAGGCAATAATAAAAGCATTATTATTATATTTCCTTGTTCATGATAATTGTCTTTATTCGTGCTATAATTGTGTTATCCGGAAATCGTAATACATGTGTGAATAACAGACAACAATGTGTCCCTAGTAAGCCTCTAGTTGACTAGCTTGTTGATCAACAGATAGTCATGGTTTCCTGACTATGGGCATTGGATGTCAATGATAACGAGATCACATCATTAGGAGAATGATGTGATGGACGAGACCCAATCCTAAACATAGCATAAGATCACATAGTTCGTTTGCTAGAGTTTTCCAATGTCAAGTATCTTTTCCTTAGACCATGAGATCGTGTAACTCCCGGATACCGTAGGAGTGCTTTGGGTGTGCCAAACGTCACAACGTAACTGGGTGACTATAAAGGTATACTACGGGTATCTCCGAAAGTATCTGTCGGGTTGACACGGATCGAGACTGGGATTTGTCACTCCGCTTGACGGAGAGGTATCACCGGGCCCTCTTGGTAATGCATCATCATAATGAGCTCAATGTGATCAAAGTGTTTGATCACGGGATCATGCATTACGGTACGAGTAAAGTGTCTTGCCGGTAACGAGATTGAACGAGGTATTGGGATACCGACGATCGAATCTCGGGCAAGTAAAATACCGATTGACAAAGGGAATCGTATACGGGATTAATTGAATCCTCGACATCGTGGTTCATCCGATGAGATCATCATGGAACATGTGGGAGCCAACATGGGTATCCAGATCCCGCTGTTGGTTATTGCCCGAGAGCCTTCTTGGTCATGTCTGCATGTCTCCCGAACCCGTAGGGTCTACACACTTAAGGTTCGGTGACGCTAGGATTGTGAAGATATGTATATGCAGTAACCCAAATGTTGTTCGGAGTCCCGGATGAGATCCCGGACGTCACGAGGAGTTTCGGAATGGTCCGGAGGTAAAGAATTATAGATAGGAAGTGCCGTTTTGGCCATCGGGACAAGTTTCGGGGTTATCGGTATTGTACCGGGACCACCGGAGGGTCCACCGGGTGGGGCCACCTGCCTCGGGGGGCCACATGGGCTCTAGGGGGTGCGCCTTGGCCTACATGGGCCAAGGGGAACCAGCCCCAAGAGGCCCATGCGCCTAGGGTGGGGAAACCCTAAAGGGGGGCGCCCCCTTGCTTGGGGGGCAAGCCCCCCACCCCTTGGCCGCCGCCCCCCTAGGAGATTGCATCTCCTAGGGTCGGCGCCCCTCCTAGGGAGCTATATAAAGGGGGGAGGGGAGGGGGGCAGCCGCACCCTGGTCCTTGGCGCCTCCCTCTCCCTCTCCAACACCTCCTCCTCCTCCGTAGAGCTCGGCGAAGCCCTGCCGGAGTACTACAGCTCCACCATCACCATGCCGTCGTGCTGCTGCTGGAGCCATCTTCCCCTACCTCTCCTTTGCCTTGCTGGATCAAGAAGAAGGAGACGTTACGCTGACCGTACGTGTGTTGAACGCGGAGGTGCCGTCCGTTCGGTGCTAGGATCTCCGGTGATTTGGATCACGTCGTGTACGACTACCTCATCCCCGTTCGTTGAACGCTTCCGCTCGCGATCTACAAAGTGGTATGTAGATGCAATCTCTCAACCATGACTCGTTGCTTAGATGAACTCATAGATGGATCTTGGTGAAACCGTAGGACATTTAGGTTGGCTTGACGAGCCTAGCATGTACAGACATGGCCTCGGAACACAGAAGACCGAAAGGTCGAGCATGAGTCGTATAGAAGATACGATCAACATGAAGATGTTCACCGATGTTGACTAGTCCGTCTCACGTGATGATCGGACACGGCCTAGTTGACTCGGATCATGTAATACTTAGATGACTAGAAGAGGGATGTCTATCTAAGTGGGAGTTCATTAAATAATTTGATTAAATGAACTTTATTACCATGAACTTAGTCTAAAATATTTACAATATGTCTTGTAGATCAAATGGCCAACGTAGTCCTCAACTTCAACGCGTTCCTAGAGAAAACCAAGCTGAAAGACGATGGTAGCAACTATACGGGCTGGGTCCGGAACCTGAGGATCATCCTCATAGCTGCCAAGAAAGATTATGTCCTACGAGCACCGCTGGGTGACGCACCTATTCTCCTTGTAGAACAAGACGTTATGAACGCTTGGCAGTCACGTTCCGATGATTACTCCCTCGTTCAGTGCGGCATGCTTTACAGCTTAGAGCCGGGGCTCCAAAAGCGTTTTGAGAGACATGGAGCATATGAGATGTTCGAAGAGCTGAAAATGGTTTTCCAAGCTCATGCCCGGGTCGAGAGATATGAAGTCTCCGACAAATTCTTTAGCTATAAGATGGAGGAAAATAGCTCTGTCAGTGAACACATACTCAAGATGTCTGGGTTGCACAACCGCTTGACTCAACTGGAAGTTAATCTCCCGGATGAAGCGGTCATTGACAGAATCCTCCAGTCGCTTCCACCTAGCTACAAGAGCTTTGTGATGAACTACAACATGCAGGGGATGGTAAAGACCATTCCTGAGGTATATGCTATGCTGAAATCAGCAGAGGTAGAAATCAAGAAGGAACATCAAGTGTTGATGGTGAATAAAACCACTAAGTTCAAGAATGGCAAGGGTAAAAAGAACTTCAAGAAGGACGGCAAGGAAGTTGCCACGCCCGGTAAGCAAGTTGTCAGGAAGAAGCCAAAGAATGGACCCAAGCCCGAGACTGAGTGTTTTTATTGCAAGGGAAGTGGTCACTGGAAGCGGAACTGCCCCAAATACTTAGCGGACAAGAAGGCCGGCAAAACAAAAGGTATATGTGATATACATGTAATTGATGTGTACCTTACCAGTACTCGTAGTAGCTCTTGGGTATTTGATACCGGTGCAGTTGCTCACATTTGTAACTCAAAGCAGGAGCTGCGGAATAAACGGAGACTGGCGAAGGACGAGGTGATGATGCGCGTCGGGAATGGTTCCAAGGTCGATGTGATCGCCGTCGGCACGCTGCCTCTACATTTACCCACGGGATTAGTTTTAAACCTCAATAATTGTTATTTAGTGCCAAGTTTGAGCATGAACATTGTGTCTGGATCTCGTTTAATTCGAGATGGCTACTCATTTAAATCCGAGAATAATGGTTGTTCTATTTATATGAGAGATATGTTTTATGGTCATGCTCCGATGGTTAATGGTTTATTCTTAATGAATCTCGTACGTGATGATACACATATTCATAGTGTGAATACCAAAAGAGTTAAAGTTGATAACAATAGTCCCACATATTTGTGGCACTGCCGCCTTGGTCACATAGGTGTCAAACGCATGAAGAAGCTCCATGCAGATGGACTTTTAGAGTCTCTTGATTATGAATCATTTGACACGTGCGAACCATGCCTCATGGGTAAAATGACCAAGACTCCGTTCTCAGGAACAATGGAGCGAGCAACCAACTTATTGGAAATCATACATACCGATGTGTGCGGTCCAATGAGTGTTGAGGCTCGCGGTGGCTATCGTTATGTTCTCACCCTCACTGATGACTTGAGTAGATATGGGTATATCTACTTAATGAAACAGAAGTCTGACACCTTTGAAAAGTTCAAGGAATTTCAGAGTGAGGTTGAAAATCAACGTGATAGAAAGATCAAGTTTCTATGATCAGATCGTGGAGGAGAATACTTGAGTCACGAATTTGGCACACAGGAAAATGTGGAATAGTTTCACAACTCACGCCGCCTGGAACACCTCAGCGTAATGGTGTGTCCGAACGTCGTAATCGCACTCTATTAGATATGGTACGATCTATGATGTCTCTTACCGATTTACCGCTATCTTTTTGGGGCTATGCTTTAGAGACTGCCGCATTCACTTTAAATAGGGCTCCGTCGAAATCCGTTGAGACGACACCGTATGAATTATGGTTTGGGAAGAAACCTAAGCTGTCGTTTCTAAAAGTTTGGGGATGCGATGCTTATGTCAAGAAACTTCAACCTGAAAAGCTCGAACCCAAGTCGGAAAAATGCGTCTTCATAGGATACCCTAAATAAACTATTGGGTATACCTTCTACCTCAGATCCGAAGGCAAGATCTTTGTTGCCAAGAATGGATCCTTTCTAGAGAAAGAGTTTCTCTCGAAAGAAGTAAGTGGGAGGAAAGTAGAACTTGATGAAGTGTTACCTCTTGAACCGGAAAATGGCGAAACTCAAGAAAACGTTCCTGAGGTGCCTACACCGACTAGAGAGGAAATTAATGATGATGATCAATATACTTCCAATCAAGCTCCTACTGAAATTCGAAGGTCCACAAGGACACGTTCCGCACCAGAGTGGTACGGCAATCCTGTCTTGGAAATCATGTTGTTAGACAACGGTGAACCTTCGAACTATGAGGAAGCAATGGCGGGCCCGGATTCCGACAAATGGCTAGAAGCCATGAAATCCGAGATAGGATCCATGTATGAAAACAAAGTATGGACTTTGACTGACTTGCCCGTTGAGCGGCGAGCCATAGAAAATAAATGGATTTTTAAGAAGAAGACAGACGCGGATGGTAATGTGACCATCTATAAAGCTCGGCTTGTCGCTAAGGGTTATCGACAAGTTCAAGGAATTGACTACGATGAGACTTTCTCACCGGTAGCGAAGCTGAAGTCCGTCCGAATCATGTTAGCAATTGCCGCATTCTACGATTATGAAATATGGCAAATGGACGTCAAAACGGCATTCCTTACTGGTTTCCTTAAGGAAGAATTGTATATGATGCAGCCGGAAGGTTTTGTCGATCCTAAGAATGCTGACAAGGTGTGCAAGCTCCAACGCTCGATTTATGGGCTGGTGCAAGCATCTCGGAGTTGGAACATTCGCTTTGATGAGATGATCAAAGCGTTTGGATTTACGCAGACTTATGGAGAAGCCTGCGTTTACAAGAAAGTGAGTGGGAGCTCTGTAGCATTTCTCATACTATATGTAGATGACATACTTTTGATGGGAAATGATATAGAACTCTTGGACAACATTAAGGCCTACTTGAATAAGAGTTTTTCAATGAAGGACCTTGGAGAAGCTGCTTATATATTAGGCGTCAAGATATATAGAGATAGATCAAGACGCCTCATAGGTCTTTCACAGAGCACATACCTTGATAAGATATTGAAGAAGTTCAATATGGATCAATCTAAGAAGGGGTTCTTACCTGTGTTACAAGGTGTGAAATTGAGCTCAGCTCAATGTCCGACCACGGCAGAAGATATAGAAGAGATGAGTGTCATCCCCTATGCCTCAGCCATAGGTTCTATTATGTATGCCATGCTGTGTACCAGACCTGATGTAAACCTTGCCGTAAGTTTGGTAGGAAGGTACCAAAGTAATCCCGGCATGGAACACTGGACAGCGGTCAAGAATATCCTGAAGTACCTGAAAAGGACTAAGGAAATGTTTCTCGTTTATGGAGGTGACGAAGAGCTCGTCGTAAAGGGTTACGTTGACGCTAGCTTCGACACAGATCTGGATGACTCTTAGTCACAAACCGGATACGTGTATATTTTGAATGGTGGGGCAGTAAGCTGGTGCAGTTGCAAGCAAAGCGTCGTGGAGGGATCTACATGTGAAGCGGAGTACATGGCAGCCTCGGAGGCAGCACATGAAGCAATTTGGGTGAAGGAGTTCATCACCGACCTCGGAGTCATACCCAATGCATCGGGGCCAATCAAACTCTTCTGTGACAACACTAGAGCTATTGCACTTGCCAAGGAGCCCAGGTTTCACAAGAAGACCAGGCACATCAAACGTCGCTTCAACTCCATTCGTGAAAATGTTCAAGATGGAGACATAGATATTAGTAAAGTGCATACGGACCTGAATGTAGCAGATCCGTTGACTAAACCTCTCCCTAGAGCAAAACATGATCAACACCAGAATTCCATGGGTGTTCGATTCATCACAATGTAACTAGATTATTGACTCTAGTGCAAGTGGGAGACTGTTGGAAATATGCCCTAGAGGCAATAATAAAAGCATTATTATTATATTTCCTTGTTCATGATAATTGTCTTTATTCGTGCTATAATTGTGTTATCCGGAAATCGTAATACACGTGTGAATAACAGACAACAACGTGTCCCTAGTAAGCCTCTAGTTGACTAGCTCGTTGATCAACAGATAGTCATGGTTTCCTGACTATGGGCATTGGATGACAATGATAACGAGATCACATCATTAGGAGAATGATGTGATGGACGAGACCCAATCCAAAACATAGCATAAGATCGCATAGTTCGTTTGCTAGAGTTTTCCAATGTCAAGTATCTTTTCCTTAGACCATGAGATCGTGTAACTCCCGGATACCGTAGGAGTGCTTTGGGTGTGCCAAACGTCACAACATAACTGGGTGACTATAAAGGTATACTACGGGTATCTCCGAAAGTATCTGTCGGGTTGACACGGATCGAGACTGGGATTTGTCACTCCGCTTGACGGAGAGGTATCATCGGTCCCTCTCGGTAATGCATCATCATAATGAGCTCAATGTGATCAAAGTGTTTGATCATGGGATCATGCATTACGGTACGAGTAAAGTGACTTGCCGGTAACGAGATTGAACGAGGTATTGGGATACCGACGATCGAATCTCGGGCAAGTAAAATACCGATTGACAAAGGGAATCGTATACGGGATTAATTGAATCCTCGACATCGTGGTTCATCCGATGAGATCATCGTGGAACATGTGGGAGACAACATGGGTATCCAGATCCCGCTGTTGGTTATTGCCCGAGAGCCTTCTCGGTCATGTCTGCATGTCTCCCGAACCCGTAGGGTCTACACACTTAAGGTTCGGTGACGCTAGGGTTGTGAAGATATGTATATGCAGTAACCCGAATGTTGTTCGGAGTCCCGGATGAGATCCCGGACGTCACGAGGAGTTTCGGAATGGTCCGGAGGTAAAGAATTATATATAGGAAGTGCTGTTTTGGCCATCGGGACAAGTTTCAGGGTTATCGGTATTGTACCGGGACCACCGGAGGGTCCCGGGGGATCCACCGGGTGGGGCCACCTGCCTCGGGGGGGCACATGGGCTCTAGGGGGTGCGCCTTGGCCTACATGGGCCAAGGGGAACCAGCCCCAAGAGGCCCATGCGCCTAGGGTGGGGAAACCCTAAAGGGGGGCGCCCCCTTGCTTGGGGGGCAAGCCCCCCACCCCTTGGCCGCCGCCCCCCTAGGAGATTTCATCTCCTAGGGCCGGCGCCCCTCCTAGGGGGCTATATAAAGGGGGGAGGGGAGGGGGCAGCCACACCCTGGTCCTTGGCGCCTCCCTCTCCCTCTCCAACACCTCCTCCTCCGTAGAGCTCGGCGAAGCCCTGCCGGAGTACTGCAGCTCCACCATCACCACGCCGTCGTGCTGCTGCTGGAGCCATCTTCCCCAACCTCTCCTTTGCCTTGCTGGATCAAGAAGAAGGAGACGTTACGCTGACCGTACGTGTGTTGAACGCGGAGGTGCCGTCCGTTCGGTGCTAGGATCTCCGGTGATTTGGATCACGTCGTGTACGACTACCTCATCCCCGTTCGTTGAACGCTTCCGCTCGCGATCTACAAAGTGGTATGTAGATGCAATCTCTCTCCCATGACTCGTTGCTTAGATGAACTCATAGATGGATCTTGGTGAAACCGTAGGAAAAATTTTAATTTTCTGCAACGTTCCCCAACAGGCAGTTCCTTACCTCCCCTCGTAGTTGAGGGATAAGTTGTTGTCTTAGCGTCTTTCAAGTTCTTCATAGTGTTCAGCAGATATAAATCCCAAGTGACTCAAAGAATAGAGTTATGCTCCCCGGCAACGGCGCCAGAAAAAGGTCTTGATAACCCACAAGTATAGGGGATCGCAACAGTTTTCGAGGGTAGAGTATTTAACCCAAATTTATTGATTCGACACAAGGGGAGCCAAAGAATATTCTCAAGTATTAGCAGCTGAGTTGTCAATTCAACCACACCTAGAAACTTAGTATCTGCAGCAAAGTGTTTAGTTGCAAAGTAATATGATAGTGGTGGTAACAACAACAAAAGTAAAGATAGCAAAAGTAATGTTTTTGGTATTTTGTAGTGATTGTAACAGTAGCAGCGGGAAAGTAAATAAGCGTAAACAAGTATATGGAAAGCTCGTAGGCACCAGATCAGTGATGGATAATTATGCCGGATGCGGTTCATCATGTAACAGTCATAACATAGGGTGACACAGAACTAGCTCCAATTCATTAATGTAATGTAGGCATGTATTCCGTATATAGTCATACATGCTTATGGAAAAGAACTTGCATGACATATTTTGTCCTACCCTCCCGTGGCAGCGGGGTCCTATTGGAAACTAAGGGATATTAACCCTTTTAATAGAGAACCAGAACAAAGCATTAGCACAAAGTGAATACATGAACTCCTCAAAATATGGTCATCACCGGGAGTGGTCCCGATTATTGTCACTTCGGGGTTGCCGGATCATAACACATAGTAGGTGACTATAGACTTGCAAGATAGGATCAAGAACACACATATATTCATGGAAACATAATAGGTTTAGATCTAAAATCATGGCACTCGGGCCCTAGTGGCAAGCATTAAGCATAGCAAAGTCATAGCAACATCAATCTCATAACATAATGGATAGTAGGGATCAAACCCTCACAAAACTAACTCGATTACATGATAAATCTCATCCAACCCATCATCGTCCAGCAAGCCTACGATGGAATTACTCACACACGGCGGTGAGCATCATGAAATTGGTGATGGAGGATGGTTGATGATGACGACGGCGACGAATCCCCCTCTCCGGAGCCCAAACGGACTCCAGATCAGCCCTCCCGAGAGGTTTTAGGGCTTGGCGGTGGCTCCGTATCGTAAAACGCGATGATTTCTTCTCGCTTGTTTTTTTCTCTCCGAAAGTGAATATATAGAGTTGGAATTGGCATCGGAGGGTTTCCAGGGGGCCCACGAGGTAGGGGGGCGCGCCCTAGAGTGGGGGCGCCCCCCACCCTCGTGGACTGGGTGTGGGCCCCCTGGTCTTCATCTTTGGCGAGGATTTTTTATTATTTTTTCTAAGGTGTTCCGTGGAGTTTCAGGACTTTCCGAGAATATTTGTTTTCTGCACATAAAACAACACCATGGCAATTCTGCTGAAAACAGCGTCAGTCCGGGTTAGTTCCATTCAAATCATACAAGTTAGAGTACAAAACAAGGGCAAAAGTGTTTGGAAAAGTAGATACGACGGAGACGTATCAGCGAGGTGTTCGACGAAATGGCCGGAAGATATATCTCTTCTGACTTTGGTGATTCTATTTCATTTTCGCCATTGTTTTTCAATAGCTCGTGACTTGTTATCGTTCGGTATCTTTTGGACTCGAACGCAGTTGACATTGATCAAGCCCCCTTCGAACCTTTTGACTACAATGAAACAGAGTGCGGCGTGGACGACCATGGTTGTGCGGACGACTTGGTTGAGATCGAAGCGGAAGCGTTTGAGAATTCACAAGCAAAAGCTGGGAAAAGCCAAAGATCGAAGAACTACACCATCTTGGAAGATCAAGCTTTGATCAAAGCATGGAGTGCGGTGTCTCTTGATGCATGCACGGGTACTAATCTATCCGCCAAGAGATATTGGCGAAGGATCGAAGATCAATACTTCTGCATTATGAAAAACTACCCCAACAAGACTCCACGCACATTTCGGTCGCTTCAAGGTCGTTGGGAGAACATCAAGCCTATGTGCAGCCGTTGAGCAGCTTGCTTGGAGCAAGTACGCAATGCACCTCCAAGTGGCACCGTGGAGTCCGACTATGTGAGTTTGCTTTGCCTTCGTTCAAGTTGTGCATCATCATTATGTATCATGAAAAATGATTGCAACATCTTGTTCGCATTGTGTAGGACAAGATTGCTCAACATAGATTCAAGGACATGGAAGCTTCGGAAGGCAGATTCTTCAAATTAGAGCATTGTTGGGAGTTGCTCCAAAAGTGCAACAAGTGGAAGTTGATCGACAAAGAGTCCCCACCAAAGAGAGGCTCACTTACAAACATGGATGAAGATGAGGATGATGATGGCCCAAGAAATTTGAATAAGCCCGATGGCGACAAGAAGACTAGAGAGAAGATAAAGAGAGAGCAGGAAGTGTTGGGGATAAAACTATTTGTGTAAGCTGCCCAGGAGGGGCCGGGTTACGCAAAGAAGACTCATCAGAAAGAAGCCCAAGACCAAGCATGAAGATGACGGTTCAATAAAGGGTCTAAGGCCCACATGCGGCTTAAGGCCCATAGTGGTAAACCGCCATGATGGCATGACTTGTAACATAAGGTAGAATTAACTAGCCATCGAGCCGGACACTGTTTATGAGCCGGCCGGGACTCTGTAAGCCGCAGGGCGTCAACCCGTGTATATAAGGGGATGACCCGCTGGCGGCTTAGGGCAAGAAACAACTCATCGAGAGCCGGTCATAGCGTATCTCGCTCCCTGGTCATCGAAACCTCATCAATACCAACCCAACTAGACGTAGGCCTTCCTTCACCGTAAGGGGGTGAACTAGTATAACTCTCTCGTGTCCTTTGTCCCAATTAACCCCTTTAAGCTTCCTAGTTGCGATGGCTCCATGACTAAGTCCTTGCAAGAGAACATCTGCCATGACAATTCCACGACAGTTGGCGCCCACCGTGGGGCTAGCGACGGTGGATTTGAGTTCTTGAAGGGCAGCTTCGAAGGGCTCAAGGGATACACAGTCGGCCGGATGACCAAGAGTCGTCGCGGCAAGATCTACATCGACGACGAAGGCTGGGGCCCCGACGCCGGCTCAATTGAGTACGGGTACCGGGTCCCCTTTGGCGGAATCGACGTCTTCATCGGCCGGATTGGTGAGCCGGGCCCTGAGCCGGACAACTGCACCGACCTCGTCGAGACGGCTCAGCGCGCAAGATCCGCCCGAGCCCAACCCGCCGTGAAGCGTGCCTTCGTGGGTTGCATCCACGGAGGGGAACTTTCTGAAGGATCTGAAGATGGTGGTGAGACAGCCATCCTCTCCGACGGTGATTCGTCCGCCGGTTCAACAGATTCGTTGTGTCCATTACAAGACGGTGGGCTTGGGGGCTGTTCCGATGGCTCCAGTATTCCGGACCCCTACGAGCCGCCAAGCTGGGCAGGAGTCTTCATGGCTGGTACTCAACCCGGCCAGAACTCTACGGCTGCGGCAGCGATAACGTCCGGGTCAGGAGCGGCCGGGGCAGGAGGCCCTGTGCGCCCCCGGCTCAGATACTGATGGATCTCATGGATAAGCTTACGGCCCTGTTAACCGCCACGATTATTCCTGCAAATCAAGATGAGCATAACGCGGAGGTGGCACAGGTGCATGAGGAGATAGCTCGGGCCAAGGAGGCCTTGGCAGCTGAGGACACCAGGTTAGCTACAGAACGGGCGGCTTTGGATGCACGGGCGCAACAGCTCCAGTCAGAGGCTTTCCATCTTACGATGAGCCTGAACGCATCTAATGAAGTGATGAGAAGGAGGAACCAGAAAACTCAATCCCGTTTGCCTCCGATTTACGACCCTCAGAAACTTTTTGCTACACCCGGTGCCGGCCCTAGCAACCCGCCCGAAGCAAATCAGTTCATGACAGCCGGAGCGGGAGGACCGGCTCAGCCTTGAGAGATGGCACCTCCTCATGGGAGTATGGCCCCGCCCCGCTATGTAGCAATACCTCTGGGTCACTTTTCCAACCCCATGGAGAACTTAATCGCAGCATCGGCGCGTTTGGCGGCTCTCCCAGTGGACGGTGATGATCCGACAGTGGTGGAGACCCGGAGGATCAGAGAACTTGTCCAGACGGCCCTGGCTCAGCAAGAGACTTATTCTTATAGCCGGGACAGGATTCATTCGACTCCTCCGCCTTGGTTAGCACCGCCCCGTCAAAACCGGAGTCCAAGTTACAGCAGGCACATGGAGTCAGAAGCTTTGTCAAGCAACGCCCAGCGCCGTAACCAGCCCGGTGGCTATAACCCGGTATAAGACCGAATACGTCAGGAGGACGAGCGGGCGGCTCAGCTAGCGGCTCAACAGACGGCTCATCAAGATTTCTCAGAGTATCCGACGACTTCCGTTGAGGCAGGAGTGGCTACTAGAACCGACGGTGTTCCTTGTTTGGTGCCGGCTCTGTGTAACGTACACCTACCCAAGGACTTCAAGGGACCTCGAAAAGTGCCGAATTACACGGCCGACTTACAACCCGGAGCGTGGATCAAAAGTTATGAGATGGCCATGGAGCTGTTGGAGGTCAGCGACGCAGCAATGGCTAAGTACTTCACCATGATGTTGGATGGAACGGCCCGGTCTTGGTTAAAGGGCTTGCCACCCAATTCCATTAGTTCATGGGCAGAGCTAAAGGCCCGATTCATCCAGAAATTCAAAGACACTTGCAAGCAATCTATGTCGATTGTGGACTTGACAAATTGTAAGCAGGAGGAGGGTGAATCCACAACTCATTGGGTGCGCCGGGTCAAGGAGATAATACATTCGTCTAATAAGATGGATGCCCGCTCTGCAGTCCTCATGTTGGAGAAGAATTGCCGCTTTGAGCCGCTAAGATAGAAACTGGGGTGCCTTAAGCGTGATTGCAATGATATGGGTACGCTGATGGCAGCTTTAGTCAAATATGCCGACTCTGATAGTACCAAGGATTCCGCGTATGATGAGGAAAAGACAGGTAAGGGAAAGAAGAACGGCAATGGAAAGGGTCAGCAGCATAACCCGATGAATCAAGGAGGCAACAAGCGTAAGGCTGAGGGTAACTCGGAGTTTGTGTCCAATGCCAATGCGCAGGGTAACAATCAGAGACGTAAGGGAAAACCGCCCCCTCCATCTGGCGGGTCAGGCCCATCTCTTGAGCAGCTACTCAATGAGCCTTGCCCGAGACACGGCACCCGGGAACGACCCGCCAACCACTTATGGAAAGATTGCGCGATCATGAAGGCTTTCAAGAATTCCAACACGTTTGATGGCAATCATGGGTCGGGCGGCGGCTCGGGAGCCGGCGGCTTTCATGGCCCGGGCGGCGGTTCAAGTTCCGGCTTTCAGGGAAATCAAAGCGGCTATAATCAACAGCAGTCTGGTCAAGGGGGACAACAGCAGCAGCAGCCGGGTTATCAAAGCCATCCGAAGCAGCTGAATAGTGGGCAGTATCATGTGTTCACCACTAGCTTGTGCAAGCGTGACCAAAAGTTTCATAAGAGGGCCGTGAACTCTGTTGAGCCGGCAATTCCCCGTTACTTGAGGTTGTTAGAGCAGCCTATTGTATGGAGCAGGGAAGATCACCCTCCCCGGGTTGATAATCCGGGTCAGTTAGCCTTGGTGGTGGCACCTCAGGTTGGTGGATATAAATTCACCAAAGTACTCATGGACGGAGGTAGCAGTATCAACATCCTCTATTACGAGACCTTTCGACGCATGGGTTTGACTGACAAAAATTTAAAGACATCCAACACTGTCTTCCATGGAGTGGTGCCTGGTAAGTCGGCGTACCCGGTCGGTAAGATTGAGTTGGAGGTGGCCTTCGGAGATGAGTATGATTCCAGGGCTGAGAAATTAACGTTTGAGGTGGTCAAGATTAAGAGTCCATATCATGCTCTGTTTGGACGGCCGGCTTATGCCAAGTTCATGGCACGACCGTGTTATGTTTATCTACAGCTTAAGATGCCGGGTCACAAGGGCACCATCACCGTTCATGGAAGTCGAAAGGTGGCCCTGGAATGTGAAGAAGGCGATGCGGCTTATGCCGAGTCTGTGTGTGCAGCAGAGGAGTTGAAGTTTTATCAACATAATGTTGACCCCGCGGATATGACCTCTTTGAAGAAGCCAAACACAGAGCATGACCCGGCAATGAAGTTTAAATTGGCTGCTGAAACTAAACTTGTCGATTTCACTCCAGGCAACTCATCTAAGCAGTTCAGCATCAGCACCAACTTGGATCCTAAATAGGAAGGCACGCTCATCGAGTTCATCCATGAGAACCGGGACATCTTTGCATGGAAACCTTCTGACATGCCGGGTGTACCGAGAGAACTCGCTGAGCACACTCTTAATATTGATCTGAAGTATAAGCCGGTCAGGCAGTTTCTTTGACGGTTCAATGAGGAGAGACAGAAAGCCATTGGAGAAGAGGTGGCCCGGCTCTTGGCGGGCGGGTTCATTGTTGAAGTTTTTCACCCGGAGTGGTTGGCTAACCCGGTGCTCGTATTCAAAAAGAAAGGCACCTGGCGGATGTGTGTGGATTATACGGACTTAAATAAGGCTTGTCCGGCTGATCCCTTTGCTCTCCCCCGTACTGATCAAATCATTGATGCTACGGCGGGTTGCGAGCGTTTGAGCTTTTTGGATGCTTATTCTGGTTATCATCAGATCAAGATGGCAGTTAAGGACCAGGAGAAGACGGCTTTCATCACTCCGTTTGGAGCCTTCTGCTATGTATCTATGCCATTTGGGCTCAAGAGTGCCCAGGCGACTTATCAGCGATGTGTACAGAACTGTCTCCACGATCAAATTGGGCGCAATATTCATGCTTATGTGGATGACATCATGGTGAAATCCAGGGAGAAGGAAACCTTGATATCTGATTTAAAGGAGACCTTTGATAATCTCCGGGTTTATAAGATGATGCTTAACCCGGTCAAGTGTGTATTTGGTGTACCTGCAGGCAAGCTTCTAGGTTTTCTGGTATCAAACAGAGGCATTGAAGCTAACCCGGAGAAGATCAAGGCAATCACCTCTTTGGCTAAACCGGCGTGCATCAATGGTGTTCAACGACTGGCAAGTCGTGTTGCTGCTTTAAGCCAGTTCGTCAGCCGGTTAGGTGAGAAGGCCCTACCGCTGTATCAGATGATGAAGAAAACGAACACTTTTGTCTGGAGTGATGCTGCTAATACTGCCTTTGAAGATTTAAAGAGACAGTTGTCTGAGCAGCCGGTCCTTGCGGCTCCCATTGATAGAGCGCCATTACTGTTATATGTGGCTGCTAACGCACGAGCCGTCAGTGTTGCCATCGTGGTGGAGCGCAAGGAGGCTGGCAAGGAGCATCCAGTTCAACGACCGGTTTACTACATCAGTGAGGTGCTCATTGAGTCTAAACAAAGGTATCCACATTGGCAGAAACTTGTTTATGGATAGTTCATGGCAAGCCGGAAGCTGAAGCAGTACTTCCAAGGTCATCCTATCACTGTGATAAGCTCTGCCCCCTCGGGAGACATCATACAGAATAGAGAGGCCACAGGACAGTGGGCCATTGAGCTTGGGCCTCATGGTTTGAAATACATGCCTCGGACTGCTATCAAGTCTCAAGCCCTGGTGGATTTTATCAATGATTGGACAGAGTTGCAGGCACCTGAGGAGAAGCCAGATAACACATATTGGACTATTCACTTTGATGGGTCCAGGCAGTTAGAAGGCTCGGGGGCTGGAGTTGTTTTAACTTCCCCTCGAGGTGACAAATTTTGTTATGTGCTCCGGCTTATGTTTCCTTGTACTAACAATGCAGCGGAGTACGAGGCCTTACTCCATGGTCTCCGGATGGCCAAAGAGATGAATTTGAGCCGGGTAAGGTGCTTGGGTGACTCAGATCTCGTGGCTCAACAGGTGTCAGGCAAGTGGGATTCCAAGGACCCCCTTATGGCGGCTTACCGTCGTGAAGTTGATGTTGTGGCTGGGCACTTTAAAGGCTATCAAGTGGAGCACATTGATCGAAGGAAGAATGAGGCGGCTGATGCTTTAAGCCGGCTGGGATCTCAGCGTAAGTCGGTGCCACCTAACACCTTTCTCGACGTTTTGCATAATCCTTCTGTCAAGGTACCTACAGAGGAAGAACTAGCAGTGCCAGACCCGGAGGCACAGCTGGTGGCAGCTCTTCACGCCATTCCGGATTGGACAGTGCCATATTTGGCATACATGACCCGGGGAGAGTTGCCCGAGGATGAGACCTTGGCGAGACAAATCATCAGGCGGTCCAAATCTATGACGATTGTTCATGGCGAGTTACATCACCACAGTGTCACTGGGGCGTTTCAACGTTGTGTGTCGCCTGCGGAGGGTCAAGAGATACTTCATGAGATCCATGAAGGAGATTGTGATCATCATGCCGGCTCAAAATCTCTTGTGGACAAGGCTTTCCGTCATGGTTTCTATTGGCTGACGGCTCATGCTGATGCGGAGGATCTGGTCAGCAAATGTGACGGATGTCAAAAATTCTCACGACGAGCTCATGTGCCAGCTCAAGAGTTGAGGATGATTCCAATTACTTGGCCGTTCGCAGTCTGGGGGCTTGACATGGTTGGACCTTTCAAGAGGTCTAAGGATAAAAAGACACACCTCCTGGTGGCGGTGGATAAGTTTACAAAGTGGGTTGAGGCAGAGCCGGTTAGTAAGTGTGATGCAGCCACGGCGGTTCAGTTCATGAAAAAGGTGATCTTTCGTTTTGGTTTTCCACACAGCATCATAACTGATAATGGCACTAATCTCTCCAAGGGTTCCATGGAAGAGTTCTGTCAACGAGAACATATCCGGCTTGATGTTTCGGCTGTTGCTCATCCTCAATCCAATGGTCAAGCAGAAAGAGCTAATCAGGAGATCCTGAAGGGTATCAAACCCCGGCTCTTGGTCCCCTTACAGCAGACTCCGGGTTGTTGGGTGGAGGAGCTACCCTCTGTACTGTGGAGCATCAACACTACGCCTAACAGATCTACAGGTTACACACCTTTCTTCATGGTGTACGGAGCAGAGGCAGTCCTGCCAAGTGACATCCGACACGACTCACCCCGCGTGGCGGCTTACGTTGAGGCTGATAACTAAAAAACTCGTCAGGACGCACTTGACTTGTTGGATGAGGAGCGAGACTTGGCAATAGCCCGCTCGGCGATTTACCAGCAAGACCTGCGCCGCTATCACAGCCGTCGGGTTAGAAGCGGAACCTTTCAGGAAGGCGACTTAGTGCTCCGACTCATCCAGGATCAGTCTGATATGCACAAGCTATCCCCTCCTTGGGAAGGACCCTTTGTGGTCAGCAAGAATCTGAACAACGGGTCATACTACCTTATCGATGTTCGAGAGCACAAAGACTCACGTAAGTCGGAGGAGGAGACCCGCCGGCCATGGAATATCGCCCATCTTCGGCCTTACTATACTTGAGCCACCCGCTCTCAAGATGTATATTTTTTTTATGATGTATATATTATATAAAGCAATAAAGCAGGGAGCGAATCATATCTCAATCCGGCTTTCCCTTTGGTCCGGCTTATGATCATATCTGAATCTAGCCATGATCACTTGGGGGCTTCCTGTTAAAACATAGGTCGTATTCGAACCAAAGAGAACATAGCCGTCGATACCCACTTGATCGGCATACTGCCAAACCCACTTGGGGGCTTCTTGATCATATTTGAATCATAGCTTAACCCCTTTTGGGTCTGACGTGGATCGTATTCGAATCAGCGTCATTAAACAACTCTTATGGTCACTTGGGGGATTCCTGTTCAAACATAGGTCGTATTCGAACCAAAGAGAACATAACTGTCGATACCCACTTGATCGGCATTGCCAAAGCCACTGGGGGGCTATATGATCGTATCCAAATCTTAGCTTAACCCCTTTGGAACGGTTCACTGATCGTATTCGAATCAGAAGCCTTTAAGTTTTGTTTATTCTTTATCATACTTTGTAAGTGTAAATATTTAACTATCTTGAGACCCTCTTGAAAGTACTATGGAGTGAATTTCGTTCCACCGGGTTAATATTGGTTGCCTCAGGTTGTTGGGTGCCAGGTGAACTTTATATATGCCAACTTTCAGGAGTTAAACTTACCCTCATGGGTTGGGTCATATAAGCCGGTGAGATAACCGCAAGAATCATAGGTATGCTATTATGATTATGTCTAATAGGTCTAATCGTAAGTCGGCCTTCCTAAGATTGTTTGGTATACACTCCGGGTTATCAATACCTTATGTGACCCCCGATGCGATAAGTCGCCAAAGGATTTCTGTTTGTCTCATATGCAGGATAAGGCAAGCAACTTTTTGTTTAACATAAAGGAACTAGAAGATCAATAAAAGCTGGAAGTATATAGCGATGGCGGCTTAAGGAAGTATTGAGCGCCATAAACATGCACGAAGGCATGACAAAAATCGAGAGTTTTTCTACCCTATTACAAGACTCCCCGAGTCTGAATAGTGAGGCATTGTTTTCACAAAGACATAAACATATGATGCCTGGCGCCTTTACTCCTTTGGTTGGCTTGAAGATTCCGGGTTATCCTTCTCCGCCTCTCCGTCGGCTGCCCTGTCCTGGAAGGTTTATGAGGCCCAGTCAATGCCACTCAAGGCTTCAAACTCAGCTTCATCATCTATTAAACCGGCTGGGTCGACTTCAGGGGCAAAGGTATGCTTACGAGTTGGAGGGATCAGGCTGACTTCATCATAATGAGGTGTTGGAATCCTCCAGTTCTCGCTGTCATAGCCCGGCTGATAAGATCAGTATCGCTCCCAATGAGAGTAGCCACAGGGCGTATGTCTTTCACACATGCGGTGAAGTCTGCTTCATTAAATAACGTGCCATCTTCCTTCAGACTCGTGTATCCAAGAGTGAGGTCGGCCGGGTCTAGTTCTGGAATCCATGCTTTAGCCCGGCTCAATGCGGCTATGGCCCCGGCTCTTGCGGACGCCTGCCTTAGTTCTTGGACGCGCTGCGGTAATACAGCAAGCCGCTTCAATACGTCTTGCGGGAGGTGAGGAACGTCATTTGATAAAGCCACAACGGCCAAAGCATGTTGTGACCCGGTGTAAAGCTGCTCCACCAGAGTGTAAACCGGTTTCAGTTTGATCAACATGTTCTGCTTGAGGTTTGTGCTCCTGGGGCCTGTGTTCATAAACATACGGTGAGCCGGAGATAACAGTTAAAATAGTCATCAAAGGAAGGCTTGCAGTACTTAAGGTTTATATATCATAACTTACTGAAGATGGCTGAGACCATTTGAGATATCTGGCGCTGTAAGCCAGGCAGCTCGGTTTTTGCTTCCGCAAGTGATCTTCTGCTGTCTCGGCTCGGGTCACCAATGAGGCCTTTTCATCAGCCCAGGTTTTCTTCTCCGCCTCAAAGTTCTTCTTCAACTTCTCTTGTTCAGAGACGCTGAATTCAAACTTGGAGTTGGCCTTCTGAATTTCAAGTTCTTGAGCCGCCAGGCGGCTCTTTAGGTCAGCAATCTCTGACTCAAATTGACTTATGGTGGCATGTATTAATGTCGGGTTATAGTCAGGATTATTGTAACATAACATTAAGTCCCAAGCACTTTGCAAGCAAAGATACTTGACACTTGGGGGCTAATGTATGCTGAAGAATTCTAACTTGCTATGCCGGTTCATGAAAAGTAAGTCCCAAGCACTTTGCAAGTAAAGATACTTGGCACTTGGGGGCTAATGTGTATCGCAAGTTCAAAGTATCATATCACAACCGGGTTACATATCTCCTTGCTAAACTGGACAAGCAGTGCTAGGCAGTTTTCTAAAGTCTACATCATATTTGCTTATAAGCAATAGACTTGGGGGCTGGTACAGTAAGTATGATTAAGGAACAGTCATACCTCAGATTTTTGCTGTATTTGCTTCACCATGTAAATTTCCAGGTCACGGCTGCTATGCACTTGATTGATGTAGCCAGAGATGATTTCCCCAATACTCAAGTGAGTGTAGTCAGCAATGTCTAACTTGGCCTTTCGGCGCTCCAAAAGCTCCTCCTTGGCAGAGCACTTGGCGAGAACAGTGGGCTGACCCGGCTCAACAAACTGAGTCTTGAGAATTTCAATTTCTGGGTCAATTGCCTTGACTGGGCTAGGAGTTTCCAGTTTATCAGAACCACCGAGAGCTTCTTCAGCGGGCGGATCGGAGGTTGGTGCTGGAATGTCATAAACCGGCTCAGGTGGCGGTTGAGGAGCGGAAGCATCAGGAGCAGTTGTGACAAGCTCTGGTTCAGTCACGATAGGGTCTTGGGCCGGATTATTTTTCTTCACTTTCTTTCGGGGCTTCACTTGCATGTCGTGGACAAGGTAGAAGAGTGAGTACAAAATCATGAGTAAAGAAAAGCATAAGATAAACCAATTTACATTACCCGGGGGCAGTTTTGAAAGCCGGCATATTGGATTGCATAGAATCGCTGGAGGAAGGAGAGATATCCTGATAATTTGAGTCAGAGGAATTAAGAGATTGACGAATTAAACCCGCCAAAGGTAAAATGGAACGTAAATCGAAGATAACCTCATTCCGACGCTTCCTGGTTACGTCAGGTAAGCCGGAGGAGAGCTCTGCATCTTTGCTGGTCCGGGTCTGCCTCCGGCTTTCAGCTTGTTGTTGCTTCAAAAGAAATTGAGGATCTTGGTAAGCCAAAGGATGTGAAAATCTTACTTTCCGGGTTACTCTTCGAATTTTCTGACGCGGCAGGGGCTCGGAGTCGGAGGAGATTATAGTTACCTCTTCCTCGATGGCTTGACTGTTTCCCGTGTCCTCCTGAAAGTTGTTAATATCAGTAAGGTGATGGTAAAAGAGTCAGGGAAGTTAAAAACTACCTCTTCTTCATCATCATCGGAATCGTCAAGTTTGAACATCTCTGAGGCACTTGGCTTCCTCTTCTTTGAAGTTCCAATCTTGGTGGCTTTTCTTTCGACTCTCTTGGCCGCTCTGGCTTCTTTGGCCGCTTCATGGTCATACTTGACCTTCCAGAAGTTGTCATTGGCCTGTGGAAAATTATAAAGGGTTATGAGTAAAAGCAAGGTATAACATAGTAAAGACTATTTATTGAGGTTGAGGACTCACTGCAGGGGCCGGGTTCTTCTTGCAGAAGGGAAGTAAGCCAAAGGCATTACTAGTCACCGTGCCCTCTTTCAACAAGGTATGGGTCATAACTTCAACCATATCATCTGGTAAGTCATCTGAGCTATGGCGCAGCGGGTCATCCTTCTCGCCAGAGTAAGAGCACATTAAGCCGGGGCGGCGGCTTAACGGTCTCACCCGCCAGGAGATCCAGACTCGCACCAAGTCAATGCCGCTCAAACCATTGCCTAAGAGAGCTTTGATCTTCTTGATGGTAGGGGAAAGTGACAGACGTTCAATAGCAGTTAATTTATCTGGCAGCTGGTGATTGGATTCAAGGCGCAGAGCGCGGAAGCCGGGCAGAGGGTTCTCGTCAGCCGGAGAAGTGTCCTGGCAATAAAACCATGTCTGGTTCCAGTCCTTTGGGTGGCTGGGAAGTTCGG
Source organism: Aegilops umbellulata (assembly GCA_032464435.1). Lineage (NCBI taxonomy): Eukaryota > Viridiplantae > Streptophyta > Magnoliopsida > Poales > Poaceae > Aegilops > Aegilops umbellulata. The sequence goes on along the minus strand of CP136059.1, from coordinate 266,688,792 downwards.
CATAAGGGAAGAGGCAGTCTCTCCGCCGCTGAATTGAGATGCCACCGAGTTCTAGACTGGGCCTGTTGGCACGTTCGTTCTGTCGGTTTAAATAAAACAGCTCTCTGAACAAAAGTAGGTTGGGCTCTTCTCCCAGGTATACTTCGCAGAAAACTTGGAAGTTGCAAATATTTGACACGGAGTTGGGTCCAATGTCTTGAGGTCTGAGGTCAAAGAAATGCAAAACAACCCTGAAGAATTTTGAACCGGGTGGAGCAAGTCCCCGGCTCATATGATCCGTAAAAACAATCACCTCCCCTTCCTTGGGTTGAGGTTTCTCCTCGGACGGGTCAGGAGCACGATAAGACATGACTTCCTTCTTGGGTAGGTGGCCAGACTTCACAAATTCAGACAGTTTGCTTTCTGTGACAATGGACGGGACCCAATTACAGGTCGCAGGAGCCTTGGGAGCCTTAGGTGCCATGGCGTAAGTGGAAGCCTATGACAAAGTAACAATTTCCGGTTTAACTCATAACCCGGAGGAGAGCATTATTAATTTATTCAAGGTGGCGGCTTAAGAAGGGGCCTAATGACATATGGGTAACTACGCAGTGGTATTTAAGCCGCTACATGTTTCAGAAACAGTTAACTTATTTAAAGTCATGAGAAGCAAGCAAGATTGACAGTCGGGTTGTCTTAAAACGGCCATATGGACTACCGTGGTTAAACAGATTCAACAAATGCAATATTTTGGCTAAGTATGGAACAAACAGGTTTCGCAAGTTGCAGTTATTATTTTGGATCAAATGGTCGTTCTAAAAAGAAAATTTCTAGCCCTAGAGCTGGCGCAGATAAAGTTCATAGGCTCAAATGAAGCTTCTGAGCAACGTAAAGGGATCTATTTGTATTCGGAAACGGGTGCAAAATAACCACCGCAGTAATTCTATACTATCTGAAGATCAAAAGAGGGCGTTGGAGGTGGAAACTATCAAGGGTTTGGCTCAGACGAGGACGAACGCCGATGAACTTGAAGAAACCTCGATGTAGATCTAAAAACAGAGAATAAAGGGAACTCACAGATGCAGACTGGCTGCGGAGGTCCGTCGTCGTGTTTCTGGTCGGGCTCAGGTTGATGCGGCGGCCGGAGTTGGTGAAGACGAGAAGTTCGGCGGCGGCGGCGGCGGGGCTCGAGCAACAGGGAAACAGCGAGCGGAAGAAGACAACCAAGAGGGGGGAATGAAGAAGACCCAGGTCGAGCCTATTTATAAGGAAGGGCCGACTGAGACGGCGCGAGAAACGAGGAGACCAAGACATCATTATCTAGCGGCCCCGATGCCTCGGTTTTCGGAATGGTCAGTAAAGGCAAAGATCCGTTGGAGGATACGACGGAGTTAAATATGGATTTAATTGAAGATGACGTCACGTCGGGTTAAACACAGATCCAGAAGATGATGTCATGGCGGGTTAAACCCTTTGCACAGGCAGAAGACTGAAGGCTTATTTCTTAAAGGTATTTTAAGATTGACATGAACCGGTTCAAATCAATCTGAGGCTAATGTTGGGGATATAACTATTTGTGTAAGCCGCCCAAGAGGGCCCGGGTTATGCAAAGAAGACTCATCAAAAAGAAGCCCAAGACCAAGCATGAAGATGTCGTTTCAATAAAGGGTCTAAGGCCCACAGGTGGCTTAAGGCCCATAGTGGTAAACCGCCATGATGGCATGACTTGTAACATAAGGTAGAATTAACTAGTCACCGAGCCGGACACTGTTTATGAGCCGTCCAGGACTCTGTAAGCCGCAGGGCGTCAACCCGTGTATATAAGGGGACGACCCGCTGGCGGCTTAGGGCAAGAAACAACTCATCGAGAGCCGGGCATAGCGTATCTCGCTCCCTGGTCATCGAAACCTCATCAATACTAACCCAACTAGACGTAGGCCTTCCTTCACCGTAAGGGGCTGAACTAGTATAAATCTCTCGTGTCCTTTGTCCCAATTAACCCCTTTAAGCTTCCTAGTTGCAATGGCTCCACGACTAAGTCCTTGCAAGAGGACATCTGTCGTAACAATTCCACGACAGAAAGCATCGAGCTTGAGGGAGAAGATTGATGCCATGGTGCAATCAAACGAGTTAATGTTGTTAAAGTCGTTGGAGATCAAGAAAGAGTTGGCCGAAAAGAAGGCAAAAGAGAAGCAAGAAAAATGGCAAATGCTCATGGAAGAGGGGCTGCGCAGAGCTGCCATTGAGGAGAGAAAAGTACGCGCCTCTGAAAACAAATCGTTGTCATTGTTGCTCGCCGAAGAGAACAAGATCATGTCAATGAACCGCAATGACATGGACGACGTCACCAAAACATGGCATGATATGGCAAGGAGAGAGATCTTGAAGAGGAGAATGGTCGCCTCGGCCGGTCCGTCTGCTAGTTCCGGTGATGTTTTCTCTGCTCCATACGGTGGCAATGTGGATGAATTCGGTGCGGGAGTTGGAACAAGCGACGGAGGTGGCTACGGTGGCGCCGATGAACTTCAAGATGGACTCCATGGCGCCGAGTGAAGATCGACCCCCAAGATGATGCCGGACATGGGCGCATACCTTTGCATGCCCGCTTTTGCGTAATGAACTTCGTTTTATTCGCGCGCAAACTGTTTATGTCATTTGAATTTGAACTTGTTTGTGAGGCCATATGACAAATTTCAGATTTGCAGTTTTTCTGTTTTGCGGGTCGTTGCGCTGTTGCCCGAGCAAAACCCGCATAGCCGACCCGTAAAAAGCATATTCCGCGAATATACTTTTTACGGGTCCGTTTGGGGGGTCTGCATCTGTGCTAGCCCTCGTCGGCCCGCAAAAGCGGTTTTGCGCGAACTGCAAACGCGTTTTGCAGGTCGGGGTTTTGCGGGGTCTGCTAGAGTTGCTCTTATTGTCTTATCTCTTAATGGAAACTAGTTGTATTAGAATCAAGAAATATCACCAGCTAGCTATTCAAAGCATTGACATATGGAAGTCAGAGGTAGAGCAGTGCTATCTTTGGAGACTTGATTTGGTTTTGCTGCTAATTGATCCTTCTTATTCTTGATGACTTGCATGAACAAGTGCGCTTGCAGATGGTGGTCACAGTACGGAAGTATAGATGAATAAAGAAACGGATAAATAGGCATGTGGATTAGGGACAGCTATTAGGGCAGGGCTAATATAGATCGAAGAATTGGTCACAAGAGCAGAGTATAAACAAACCGCAAAAAAATATAGATAAGGCACAGTTATTAGACTCAAAGTAAACATGTAGGACCGGTTTTCTAGTCAAGTACATTTCATAAACTGTGGGCAGAAAATATCTTGAACCAAGTCTTTTCCGTACACAACCTGTCTTCTCCAAGAGATTATAATGTACTAATTCTCAAACACAACAAAGTTGTACTCCCTCCATTCGGAAATATTTGTCATTGAAATGAATGTATCTAGATGTATTTTAGTTTTAGATACATCAATTTTCATCCATTTTGATGACAAGTATTTTCGGACGGAGGGAGTACTACTGTACTTAGGACTTTCTTGATGCTCCACAGTGTACATATGCTAAAAATGCCACATGCGAAAAAACTCATGTGGCAAAGCAGTTAAATCAAGGAGGAGAGAGCACTTAGGGCATCTTCAACGCCGACTCTCAAACCGTTTCCGAACGTGTTTTGTCATCCAACATGGTCCTGCATTTGTCCGCATGCCGTCTGGATGTGATTTTTCCCATAAATCGGAGACAATAGGAGGGGGCGGCGGTTGTCGGACTCCGGACCGCTGCCGTGTCCGCGTCTGCATAATTAATAATAAAACCCAAATTAATAATAAAACAACAAAAACAGAAAAACAGAAGAAAAGTAGGAAAGAAGAGGGAAAAGGCGTAAGAAAACAAATGATAAAAATGAAAAGATCAAAGCAAAGCCTCATCTATACCTACTAATAAAGAGAGGTGATGTTTTTGGTTATGTCTGTCATGACATTTTGCATAATACCCCTAACCTATTTGGTAAACAACCTGCAGTACTAATTGGCAGATTAAAGGGCAGTGCATCTCGTATCAAATTCAACATTATTTTTACACTATTATTAGATATGAGAGTAACCTTATTTGTGACTTTTTAAATAGCACCTCCTCAAGGAAAGAAGAATAGAGGGAAATATTGCACTAGATTTTTTTAATTCCCTTCCTTTGTCCAAACCATATGAGTTTGTTAGAGAGTGAAATGAACGAGATCTAACAATTCTCACTAAATTTGGATCCACGTCAAAAATTTCTCCCACTGCAAAAAGAAAAAACGATGCAAACAGCTAAAAATGTGCCCGCTTCCGCTGCAATGAGCGACAAATAGGGTTAACTACGGTTCGTGGTTCCCTAAAAGCGAGTTAAATGCACTATTGATACAAGAACTTGTTTAAAATGTTTAATTTGGTTCATTTTTGTAGAAAAGGAGGATAAACCTCCGCCTTTGTATCATTACGGTGCACACATGCACACAACAACTGCTGAGAAATTGTTCAAAATGTTCACTTTGGTCCATGAGCTTGAAAATTGTTCATTTTAACACATGAACTCGTCCACTGTGCTCACTTTAGTCCAAATTATAAATGTGCCAGCTTGCAGAAAATTTTGCCTGGATCGATTTCTTCCTAAAAGACTCGGGTGAATGAAAGAAGGGACAAATGAGGACATTGGTGCAATTCTTTTACAAAAGTTACTTGTTTTTCTTCAAATTTTCTGGATATGCCCACATAATTACCACTACCAAGTGGAGACCACCCGTTTGGGTCGTCCCTAATCTCGGTAGGTGAGTCCGTCCATGTGTAGTTGCACTGCACGCACGACCTCGACCACCCAAAAGCACCACGCCGCCTCCTGCGCACTCAGCAACACTTAGCTATGTCTAGAAGACGTCGGGTGCACTCAGCACTCCTCCGACGCTGGAATCTCCAAATCAGCACTCGACCGTGTGTGTGCGTGTGCTCGCGCTTTACGTACAAGTGGCAGCTAGCCGGCGGGTAGGACTATTCTGGTGTGAGCGCTGTTGTGTTCAGGGTGTTGATCCGGTCAAGACCCAAGTGGCCAAAAATCATTGGTCACAAGTCAAACTTCCCAAACGAGAAAGGTCACAAATCGGGACAAAGTCACAAACCATTAGGCCCTGTTCGGAGTCCCTCCTGTTCCGTGACTCTGCTCCCGGAGCAGTCCGAGCGGCAGTTCAAAACGCTGGAGCGGGGAAACAGGTACTCCCGGGATTCTTGAATTTGGCAGAGCTGGTGGTTTCCCAAACAGCTCCTTGGTCTTGCTAAGCACTGTCATAGGCGGATCCCACCTGTGTCTTTTGTAATGAACATGAGAATGTTCATCATTTATTTTTTGACTATATTGTTAGGGTGTAGCTAGGTCTCAATCGACTAACATTTAACCAAGTTTCAGTCAAGTGACATAGTATAATAAAAAAAGAAAAAGAAAACTTAAAGAAAAATTTGTACAAATCTCCATGCAATATCAAAGGAATATAGCACCGATTGAGACATAACAAGTCTCAGTCAACTGAGACTTAGCAAAACTGATATTGTTGCTTCGCACACACCTGGAGGGTGATTGTTGGGTTCCTTAACATCGTTGCTCCTTAATCTATCGAGGATATTTCCGGCCACTAGAAAACAAAAGAAAAAAGTGATGCTATTGATGTCATTTCATTTGCTACCTTGTAAAGCTTATGGATCGTTCGTAATGAAATGGTCTTTCAGGGGCGTGTCTGGAGAAGTCTGAATTATATTATGGACAAGATCAATTCTTTACATCAGTGGAAGGTCCTTTGCAACGATGCTAAGGTTATCCTCCTACTTCAGGGTTTGCGGCTTCTTCGATCGTCGTGGGGAGCTACTTCTTAGCAACACCCAATTAGTTTTGTTCTAAATGATCCTTTCACCGGCTACTACTCAGGTTGCATTTATGGGAAAGTCCTCTTTTTTTTCTTCTAGTCTTGTGTCAAATAAGAGAAGGGAGGAGAATTATCATTGTCACTATATATAAATCTCGACTCTCCCGACTCTGGCGTCACCCCCTCATGGGCAATACAAGAGGTTCCCAACCCTAGCCGCCAGCTCATGTGTGTGCGACGGAGCTTCCTGGAATTGGGGTGGCGGCGCCGTCGTCGGCTTGCTGCAGCGTGCCGGCGGAGGCTTTTGCGGGCCTGATCTGGGCCTGGCTGGGCCCAGGTGGCGCCAACCCCGTGGTGAGCTGGGTGGAAGGCTGCGGAGCGGTTTGGTAGTGGTACTCTGGGGGTGGGAGAAATCCTTGTTGGCTCGTCTGACTCCGATGCGATGACGCCTGCGGGTGCCGCCATCCCCCCTGGAGGGCGTCGGGCGATCCCATTCACCTCCTTCCTCCGCATGCCGGGGGAAACCCTAGGACAGGTCCGAACAACAGCTTCGTCGTCGTCGCAGTCCTTCACGAAAGTGTTGCTTGGTACGCCGCGCTCTGGAATGCTGGGTATGTGGTGGGACGACTCCGGTGGGAGCAGCGGTGGCGGGTCATCTGCATGTCGTCGAGCTGTCGTCGGTGGCATTTATTTCTCTTTTGTTTTTCTTGTCTCTTCTTTGGGGCTTGATGTGTTGTTCGCCCCGGCAGATGTATCGTGTGGTTGCTATATCAATTTAGCGAGGCGCAACCTATTTCGTCAAATCTCGAGCGCGGGCCTCTTGCACGCCCTTTTCATGCAATCATTTTCACGGTTGAAAAAACGAACCAACGTAGTTAACACTTGGGCATCGATTGATTGATCCGTACTGCTACTGCGAAGCTTCGGTGCATGAGCATGATGAAAACGGCGAAGTACGGGTGTGGAACACTTTTGTTTTCTTGAACTTGTGAGACACTTTTCTTGGCAACGCACGAGTCATGCATCCGGGCGGCCGTGCGCCCCTCCTCCGCCCGTCGGCCGTGGATTAGTCTCGCTCGCACAACAGCACAAGTGCACGCGGTCGTCCGGCGCTCGGACCTCCAAATCAGCACTCGGCCGGGTGCGTGCGTGTGCTCGCGCTTTACTTTACAAAGGGGCAGCAAGCCGGCAGGTAGGAGTGTAGGACTACTCCGGTGCGTTGATCCGGTCCAGACTCAAGTGGCCGAAAACCTTCGGTCACAAGTCAAACTTCTCCAACGGAGACGGTCACAAGTCATGACAAGTCTTTCTCAGGTTTGCCTAAATTTACGTCATCTAGATAAGCTACTCGTAACACAAGCAATTAGGCATACAGAAGTGTTTTCAAGGAAAGAAAAATTAGGTATGTACTCTCTCTATGTAAATATAAGTCCTTTTAAAGATTTCACTACTATAAACTATATACGGAGCAAAATGAATGAGCCTATACTCTGAAAGGCGTCTATATACTACATTTGAATGTAGTCTTTATAGTGGAATATCTAAAAAGACTTATATTTAAAAACAAAGGGAGTAATATTCAGTCATTTGTGCGTTTTTCGGTTGGTCCCTTGTGGGTTGACTGAAACTTGTACCCTGAACTTTGTATGTTGATCTTTATATTATACTCGCATGCTGTTTTCCTGCATGGTCCGAAAATGTACTAGTGTGCTCAAAGAAAAGCTTAGGCGTACAGTGGTGTTACCGAACGTGAATTCCACTTGATTCGAAGAAAAAGGACGTGTATTCCACTTGCCGTTTATCAGTCAGCAACAGGCGATCAACCATGAAACGGGTCACTCTGTCCCGGCACAGCACCGTGCTGCGCTACTGCCTCGCTTGTTGTCTTACTTTCTTAATGGAAACGAGTAGTATATATTAGAATCAAGAAAGTTCAGCAGCTAGCTGTTCAAACCTTTGACATATGGAAGTCAGAGGTGCAACATTGCCATCTTTGGAGACTTGATTTGTTTTTTCTGCTAATTGATCCTTCTTTTTTTTGGTGCCTTGCAATCTTGCATGAGCAAGTGCACTTGCAGTTAGTGGTCGCGGTACGTTAATTAGATAGTACTCCCTCCCTAAACTAATATAGGATCTTTTAGTTAGTACTAAATAATAAACAGAAAAGTAGGCATGTATGTCAGGGACAGCTAAAGATTTAGGGCAGGGCCATATCGGTCGAAGAATTGGTCACATGAGTGGAATAAAAACAAACTGCAAAAAACTAGAAGAGGCACAACTATATTAGACTCAAAGTAAACAAGTAGGACGGGTTTTGTTTAGTCAAGTACATTTCATAAACTGTGGGAATAAAATAGGGCCATTTGCATTTCTGTCCCTAACTCGAACCACCTACTTAGATTTACCCCTAATTTCGAAGTATGCTCAAATTTACCCCTCTGCTGTTAGATGCCCTTATACAAATGCCCTTCCGTGCCGTTTCTGTCAGGTCAAAGGGCTTTGACCGTTTTCCTCACGTTTGCTGGACATTTTTGCCCCTCTGTGCACATCCCACTTACAGGTGGGACCTACCTAGGAAAAGAAAAAAACTCCCTCTCTCTCTAACTTACACGTGGAGCCCAGCAATAAAAAGGTCTCCCTCTCTCATAACCTCCCCCTCTCTCTCCCTGACATGTGGGCCATTGGACCCAATGTCAAGGTCAACTGTTCTCACGTGGTCACAACGAGGCTTGGCGGCTCGGCCGGTGGCTGTCGCCGGTGAGGGACAGGCGCCTGCGTGTGAGGGCCGCGGTGGGAGGCTCGGGGTGGTCCGGCGGAGGGGGTGGAGCCGCCGCCCGTAGCTATCGTTGGAGCTATCATGGGAGCAATCGCCTGAGAGCGCCTGAGAGCTTCGGTTGACGACGCCGTTAGCCACCGCGGCCGGAGTCCAAATCCAGCCATACGAGCATGTCCATGAGCTTCGTCGGGTGCCTCTCCTCCGCCCTGCACAGTGAATCGGGCCTGGGGTCGCCGTAGACGACGCCCGGCACGTCAAACTCCGCCAAGGCTGTCGCTCTTCCCGTCTTAAATTCGGCTGCCATGAGCCATTCTTCAGCAACCCGACCTCTCTCAAGTCATCTAGGAAAGCTCGCACCCCTACTCTCATCATCCCCTGCCCGATTCCGTGCCCGGAGCCCCCTGCTCGAAGCCGGCCGCCATGACTGACCTCGGCTGTGTGTTGGCCATGCGTGCGCGCATCTACACCCTGCTGCGCCCGGTGAGCTTGCGCCTCTCGTAGCTCGCATAGCTGGCGCCCTCCCCGCGCGGTCAACCGCCCCCCTACGGCGAACAGCCGGCGAGCGCATCCGCTGACGGCCGGGAAAGAGAAGGGATGAGGGAGAGTGTGTTTTTCCTTTTTGCTTGGTAGGTCCCATGTGTAACTAAGTGACCCATGGTAGATCTGAGCTGACCTAGTTTTCCTTTTATTTATTTCGAATGGGTCCCGCATGTAAGTGTCACATGGAGTCAGGGGCAAAATGTCCGACTAACATCCAGAAAACAGTCAAAGCCCTTCGACCTAACGGAAACGGCACGGAAGGGCATTTTCGTAAGGGCACATAACGGAGGAGGGGCAAATTTGAGCAGGCTTCGAAATTAGGGGTAAATCTGAGTAGTGGGTTCGAGTTAGGGATACATATGTAAAAGACCCAATAAAATATCTTGGACCAAGTCTTTTGTGTACACAACTTGAATTCTCCAAGAGATTATAATGTATTAATAACTAATTCTCGAACACAGCAAAGTTGTAATACTGTACGCAGGCCTTTGTCGGTGCTTCATGGTGTACAAATGTTAAGAATGTCACATAGACAAAAAATTGATGTGGCAAAGCAATTAAGAAGAAGAATTGGTCACATGAGAAGAGCATAAACAAACCGCCAAAAACTAGAAAAGGCACAATTATTAGACTCAAAGTAAACAAGTAGGACGGGTTTTCCTTAGTCAAGTACACTCTTTCATGAATTGTGGGCAGAAAATATCTTGGATCAAGTCTTTCCTGTACCCTATTAATATTTTTAAAAATAGACTACATACATTTTTTTCATATACAAAGCATTGTCTAAAACACGAACATTTCCTGAAATTATATTAAATACTTTAAGCCATGCCAAACAATTTTTGAAATATATGATGAATGTTTGATAACAATACGATGAATATATTTTTTATGTGATAAACATCCTCCAAATACATGATGAATATTACAATGGACCTAGAGTTAATACACTATGAACAATTTTTAAAAGCTTGATGAACAAAAAATATGAAAATGATGAAGGAAATATAATAAAATAAAAATAAAAAAATTAAATAACAGAAACATAAGAAAGGGAAAAATTTAAAAAGAGATCAGCGCACGACACAAACCTACTTGTTTACCAATAACGGAATCGCTAGTCATCCGTGGGCCATGAGCAATTATTTGAAGGCCAGGGCTATACCTTGGCATGCCTATGTCTCGCTTACAGAGAGCAACTAGTTAATGAGTGCTTTTTCGGGAGTCTCGCAACGATCAACGCCACTTGGCACGCTCTCAGTCGCCCGCCACGTGTCGCACTGTCAGCCGCCCGTCACGTGTCGCGCTCTGGGCGCTGCCATCTGGATTTTGTTTGTTTTCGCACATGTTTTCTGTTTTTAAACGGTTTTGTTCTGAGATTTTTCGACGTTCCGGTTTTTCACCGGTCTTCCTTAGATTTTGGGTTAAAAACAATTTTGAAAAAAAGAATTGCGCAAAAAAGAGCGCGTTTTTTCTTTTTCTTTCACAAGAGTCACAGTTTTGCTTCTGCGAAAGGCACGGTTGTGCTTTACGAGAGTCACGGTCGTGCCTTTCGGAAACGAAAAAAACGCGTTTCTGTATTTTTTTTCCTTTCGCGAGAGTCACGGCCGTGCCTTTCGGAAACGAAAAAAAAAACGTTTTTTATGTTTATTTCCTTCTGCGAGAGGCATGGTTGTGCTTTCACGAAAGTCACGGTCGTGACTTTCGAAAACGAAAAAAAAACACATTTTTACCTTCTGTGAGAGGCACGGTTTTGCTTTTGCGGGTCACGGTCGGCCTCTCCGAAAGGAAAAAAACACGTGCTCGCGGTTCGGTTTTTCCCGTCCGTTTTTTTCATGAAAAAAAAACTCGTCAAAACCTATCAACATGGGATCTAGTTTTAAAGTTCTCGATGCGAGGTATCCAACGATGAAAACGGTTCAAGATTTGAACACATGATTTAAGAGATAAAACGTTTTGAATAAATGAATCTACGAAAAAAGGGGAAATTCCCAGGTTGCAACAAGTGGCACACATGCAGCGCACTACTTGTCGCAACTTGGAAGGTGGGAGTGATCTTTGTAATGAGTACTCCTTAACTAGTGATTTCGTGTTGATATGCTACTAAAAAAAAGATATATAATACAGGACCTGCCAAGCATTTGACGCACACAAGTAGGGCTTAATCACAAAACGAACACATTCACATTAAGTGCAATTTCAAGAAACTTCCGCACAAGTAACTGAATATGGATGACAAAAAAGATGTATCGGCATAGGACAGATTACTTTGCGTGTTTTTGTTTCACTTATATCAAACACTGATAAATTCAACTCGTGAAACACAAAAAACCATGCATCTTTGAGGCTAATATATAATAACAGTTACCAAATACACCTGCCATTACAGAAGTGGCTCAAGACAGTATAGCATCTCTCCCATGCTTCGTCCTGGTATCAAACATCTCAAAGCTAAAACCTCACAACGAAATGACAGAACCACACGTCGGTTAGACATGTAATTTAGTTCAGAAAAAAGAAGCTAAGCTCAAAAGCTCAATATGTTACAAGTGAGAAGTATGATCATCTTTATTTCACTTGCCAGTGATAAATGGATGGCTAAGCGCTTGTGACACAGTGAGCCTCTTTTGTGGATCGAGCACAAATATTTTCTCCAGGAGATCTTTAAACCTGGATAACATTTTCGGATCCTCGCCTGGGAAGCTTGATATTTTGGGACCAACACCACTTGGTTTAACGTTCATACACACTTTATTCACCGCCTGCCAGAAAAAAAGACATCGATTCAATTTTCAGCAAAGCACTAAAGCAGAGTATATCATCAGTTCATCAAGGTATAAATAAATAATCAGCATACCTTCTTCACCAGATTCTCATCAGTGGCATGGAAATTAAGGTCCTGGTCAAAGTGTTGAGTTGTAAAAGCTCCCTGTATAATTAGAAACATTAATTCTGTTAGAGAGAAGACTAGGAAATACGAACATAAACACTACCATACATTTTTTGTTTGTTCTCTAGAATACACATAAAAGATAAGTACATCATATGAACTAATATATCAGCATCATATCTCACCTTTCGAAGCATCTTCTTAGGGAACAGACCCTTCAATTCCATGTGAAGCCAAAGCATGCCATTGTTCGTCCCACCAGGAAATAAGATTTTTCCTGTGTAAAGTTCATATAGGCAACAGCCTACTGACCACATATCCAATGAATGGTCGTACGGCAATCCAAGAACTGCATGAGGATAACAAATTATTGTGTTGGCATGCAGGTAATTATTTTTTGAACTTATATAAGAAAATCTAATGAAATGACTGTACATGTCAAGTAAATAACTCACTTATCTCAGGTGCCCAGTAGAAGCGGCTCACAAGAATTGGTGTGATATCATTTATTCCGGCAGGCAAAGCACTACCAAAATCACAGAGTTTCAACATGTTTCTAGACCCATTTACCTACAAAATGAGGCAGTTAGAGAAACTTGTAGATTCCAGCATACAATTAACACAAAGGTTAACCATTGGCATGTAAGTCATTTTTATGCTTTTCTCAAAGCTTAAAATAAGCTCCGGAAGTACAAGCTCTACCAAAGATAATTAAGATACTTGGAAAGCGGACATACCAGTATATTATCTGGTTTAATATCACAATGGAGGATACTGCAATCCTTTAGGTGCTTCAATGCGATGAAAAGCTGTTTCGAGTACGTCCTTACAGCAGTAAGCTTCAGCCCTATATCACGACCAAATTTCTTTATAACCTCACGAAGATTCATATGAAGGGATTCAAGAACTAAACAGAGATGATCCCGATACATGAAACTAGAAATAAACCGGACACAGTGTCGTTTGTCTTCACGGTCTGCACTTGACAATTTTTCCAGTACAGAAACCTCCCTCTTACCAGATTTGTACCTGTACAATCAAAATGCAATTTACAGGGTCAAATGTTATTTTCCCTATTGCATATATGACCTCAAAAGGGAAGAAGTTGTAATGAACTCAGCTTACCTTTCTTTTTCATTGCAGATAATTTTGATAGCTACTTCTTCAGGATCATTTTCCCCAGCTTTTAGATCCTTTGCCTGGACAACTGTTGAGAAAACTCCCTTCCCAGAGCCTGCTGTAATTCTGTAATGGCCATCTAGCACTTCCCCTAAGTGGTACTCTGTATAAAATGCAAAAAAGCTTGAATTATAAAGGAGTAACTGAAAAGTAGACAACGAAATGAAAAGGAAAGATTGATAGAGCTTACTGTAATATCCATGCTCATCATCCCAGTTGTCACGAAGCGAATTTTCTTTCACATGCATACCTTCTAGATTACCCTACACAACACAACAATCAATAGGTGAGCAGAAAATAATATACAGCCGAGAGCTTCCTACCAATAGAGTAAAAGATAAAACTGCCAGTGGATTACCAAGATTGTTCTGGGCAAAAAGAAGATAGCAAAACATTTAAGTAAGAAATTTCAGTAGAAATAATAGTTCAGTTGAAGAATACTAGAAAACATACCGATTTCTGAACTCTAGTAGGAGATTCTCCAAAAATATCATCGCAAAGTATATCTGAAGATCTTTCACCCTGTAAAATTTCAAAGATATCAAGTGTGAACCCTAGCTGAGAAAATGGTAAGTGAACAATCAACTGCATCAAAAGGATTTATTACCATGGGAATGCCCTCTTGAACTACTGAAACACATGCCGTCCTTTGATCACCAGATATCCCCGAGTTGATTGAAATGTTAGGCTGGATAGGAGGAGTCTTCCCCATAGTGTAGGATTTTTCATTAACAATTACAGTGACTGAATTGGCATCTTTTACTTCAGTGGTAGCAGCATCTCTATCCAGTGATGTTACTTCTGCCAATGACGAAGCTCAGTTACTAAAATATGTTTAAACTTAACTTTTACATAACAAAAGAATATGTCACACAGAATATGGTTCAGTTTTTAATAAAAACAGGTTACCTGTACTATCATGGCAAGGCACAGGTCCGTGGTGTTCCTTCTGAAACTGGAGTTGCCGGTGCTTCTCCAGAATAGCATCCATCCTCTTTCTTGCTTCCTCCTTAGTTTTTTTAAGATCATCTTCTTCTTGCTTTGCAAAGTGTTCGAAGTCACCTTGATCTTCCTCCCTGACACCATCACACACATTAATTAAAAGATGAAATAAGAATATATAACATGAGAATGAGTTAACCATATATGAGAAACCTTACTTGCAAGATTCTTCCTTGATTTCCTCAGATCTCTTTCTTTTGTGGTTGGCCTCTCTACACTTCTCGTTTGCATCAAATTTGTCATCACATCCCTACAGTTAAATCAGTTTCAAAGTGAGTTCACCAATTCACCAAAAAGTAGAAAAGCAAGCATGACTAAAAGCCTTTTGTAAAATAAAAACATGACCAGAAAAATAGGAAACACTAGACTATGTGGGAAAGCCTGCAGCTCTATGTGAGTAAGCTTGACCCAGTTTATTGCACTACTTATCGAGTGAAATCTATGTAATGGTTAAACAGCTTACATCTCAAGAGTATGCCAATAATCTTGTCAGTTATTAGAATATAATAAATAGGTAACAAAGAATTGTTCCTTCATCAAAAACCTATAAGAATAATATTAAAAAGTTTATGTTAGTTTTTGATTATTACAAAAATATATATTAAAATACTTGTTTTAGCTTTTCCCAGGGTGTTTGATTGTTTGAACAAAATTACTTCAAGGCAGAGATACGAAACTCTTTAATTCCTTTTGTTGTGTGCAGCAAAGCATAGAACAGAGTAAGCTGTCCTTGGTATTATCTCAGAGGGAGCTGAACAATAGCTGCTGATTTTTGTGCCAGTGGTTAATAAACGTGCTTCTGAATAACCAAGTAAACACTAGAACTTTTGATAAATTATTAATGGATTGCCATGTAATACTTAGTTTCACTTAACTGCTAAGTGCTAACAAAACTAAGACGCTTGACTTCACAAGTTAAAACCAGATTTTATTCTGTTGATCTGCAAATCCTCTGCCATCGTACCCAGCAACATTTAAAAAAAATATCACACCTAGCTCCAACAAAATTCACACGATAAATCAGCAACTAATTATGGATCAATGGAAAAGGCCAAAAGGGTAACGAAAATAACCTATACCGAACGGGAACGCAAAGGGCGGGGGTTCGGAACAGACCGGAGCAGGTGCCAGACCGCCGAACACCGACCCCGCCTTGCCGAAGTCGGCACCCGGCCCCCTGGAGGCGGCGGCGGCGTCGTCTACTATCTCACCATCCTCTACCTCGCGCTCCCCCAGCTTCGCCCCCGACATCCGCGACCGCGAGCCCGACTGCTGATCTCCCCTGCTGTCCCCGTGGCCGTGGCCGTGGCGGTGGTGATGGCGGTGATGGCTACGCTTCTGGCGCTTCGGGGAGGAGGCCTCGTCCGCGCCGTCGCCGTGCGGCCGGCGGTGGCGCGTGGAGGTGGAGCGCGGCGAGACGGGACCCTCTCCGCTGCCCATGGCGACCGCTGGGTTAGGGTTTGGTGGGGTGGACGGGAGGGGCGGACGGGGGGACGGCTATAGGAGGCGCGCGATGCCTTGGAACGAAGCTCGATCGGACTCGGGAACAGTGCGCGCCGGTGATCAGACTCGGGGTCGGTTGGGGGCGAAGTCGAGGGGGGACTAGAACGCGATTCTGAACGAACGTTCGGACATCAGGGGGACTAGAACGCGATTCTGAACGAACGATCGGACTCGGAAACCGTTCAGAGTTCAACCCCGATTCCGAGCCGCGCTCTGCTTTGGCTTCAGGGACTCACGTTCATAGCCATACCATATGAGTGCTTTTAGGCCATCCACAAGACCACAACCTTTCTTCGCTCAATCAATAAAAGTAGACGGGACCATGTGGGCGATATCCGAGGCTCTGGAGCAGGGTGCTTACGGCACGTCGCATCGGCACTACAAGCAGAAGCAGAAGCGTGCGTGGCGGCGCTGGTGGCGGCATCTAACCGGGGCATGATGAACGTCCAGGTTGAGCTGGACTGCCAGGTTCTAGTCAAGGCTCTACGAGGATCAGAGATGGATCTAGCTGCTGAAGGCCTCCTGTTTAGAGAGATTCGTCAATTTACCAGACTAAATTTCAGTCGTGTTGTCTTTTCTTTTGCCCCGAGGGCATGTAATAAGCTAGCTCATGTTTTAGCTGCCTTTGGTGCTAGCCATCAGGCAAGTGGAGAGACCTGGTATGAGGATCTCCCGGATGATGTATCCGTCCGCTTGGCCAGCTCTATGGCTGGACCTATGTGAAGTATGGAATTGTTGTGTTCCATTTCAAAAAAAAAAAAAGAAAAAAAAAGTAGACGGGGCTCGACCTGTTGGCTGGCCAGCTGGGGTTGCTACCAGCCCATCCGTGTTCCAGTCCCGGCTCGGACGCGCGACCATCCGAGTAGCCCTTGGGTTGGTCTCATTTTAAAAGCAGTACGTTTAGTATACACATGTGGAACTGTATTGTGTGAGCGGAATTGCAAACGCCTCACCACTATTTTGCTTTCGAATCATGAAAAGCTTGAAGTTATTTTCGGCGAGAACATGAATGAAGAAGAGCGCATTTCTCGTTCCGCGTGCTTAAATTAGGGTCCCTGTCCCTGCGACCTCGTCATCAATGTGTATTCATGTCATTTCATCCACCAAAGTACTACAATGATGTCTACCATGCCATCTTCTTGTCATAGTTATCGTCTATATACACACACATATGCATCACCTTCCATCCTCAGCTCACTTTCACCCTCTTGAGAAGTTCATACTCTTCGGAAAGAAACGAGAATTTTGATATAGGTCTCAACAACGGTTATGGATATGAGAAGAGACTTATGCTTCTTAAAGTCATCGCATGTGATGGTTAACAAAGCTTTGAGAATGGAAGGCCCTGGGATAAATCTATTGAGCGATGGATGGAGTCGAAGTAAGTTTGAACATGACTGAGACACTCACCACACAATTGAGCGCACAGTTCCTTCCAGTGCTACAAGTTTGCATTTCATGTGTCAGCTAGCCACTTTACTTTGATCCACTAGTGACACTCAATCATCCCGTGTTATGTAAATATAGGATCATCATGAGCATGAGCGCGATGATTAATTTCCACTTAGGTTGCAGTTAAGCGACAAAATCATAGAGTAAAGGCCGGGGGTGTTCATTTGTATATAGTGTTCAGTGTTTGTTTCAATTACATTTGTCTCCTTTATGAGTATACATCAATGTCAAAAAACTAACAACTTAACATATGCAATAATGAATTTATGTTTAATAGTATATGAAATACTATGAAACCTCACGCTTACAAAGTTGCAAGTTGTCACAATGTATAGAGGGTATTTGTAGTGTTATGTGCATTATGTTCCATCCATGACAATCCCCTGAACTAGCACATCTTCATGCTGAGTCATCCCTCATGATATCTCTCGTTGATGAAACTTGTACTTTATTAAACTTGTATTTTCCCTAATCCTCCTCCTCCTCCTTCCACTGAACATTTGACTACTACTGCTAGACAAGAATTTATCATTAAAAAGGAGTTTTCTCCTGTCCTAAACTTCTTGATATTACTTTGTAGAGTTTATTATTCATGTATTCATTACACGAGTTATTGCCATGCAAAAAAATATATATATGTGGAATCAAGGCAATGAGGATTGGAAGGAGTGGTGTATAAATAAATAACATTGGCTCCCAACTATGTATGAAATGTTACATATATTAGATAGAGTCGGTGCAGATTAACGATGTTACCGTCTAGGGCTTGTAGTGTGGTTAGGTAAGATAGGTGTGAATTCTCACAAGCAGGAAGAGGTGAGTTCCATACTTTTGGATTTTTCATTAAAATTTGTGGTGTCAAGCGTCACACATGTGTCGTGAATAAAGAAACCTAGTCAAACCCATAAATGCAATAGAAAATTACTCATGAACACATGAACAATACCTTTTATGTACTTGTTGCAAGAAACTCAAAGGAATTTTTTTACACCATGTCAAATGTACTTAATTTATCTGATTTTTAGCTTTGAAGCTTCAAAAGTTTCAACAAAAAATCTCAAATGTATGTGTCGCAATGTAGTTGAGAAATTTGGTGAAGTCGGCATCCGGTCCCATTGAGGCGGCGACGGCATCTAGTATTTCACCCTCCCCTACCTCGCCCTCCCTCGGCTTCGCCGCCGACATCCGCGGTCGTGAGCCCGCCTGCTGATCTCCCCTATCCCCGTGGCTTTGGTCGTGGCCGTGGCGGTGGTGATGACAATGATGGCTATGCTTATGGCGCTTCGGGGAGGAGGCCTCGTCTGCGTCATCACCGGGTGGCCGACAGTGGCGCCTGGAGGCTGAGCGCGGCGAGACGAGGCCCTCTTCGCTACCCATGCATGGCGACTGCTGGGGTTAGGGTTTGGTGGGGTGGACGGGAGGGGCGGCTATCAGATGTGATGCCTTCGAACGAAGCTCGATCGGACTCAGGAATGGTGCACACTGGTGATCGCGGGTGCTTTTAGGTTGGTTGGGGCGTCTAGGGGGGACTATGAAGGCGATTCTGAACAAGCGTTCGAACATGAAGGACGACAACGTTCAAAGTTCAACCCCGATTCTGAACCGCACTCTACTTTGGGTTCGGGGACTCAAATTCATAGCCATACCACGAGTGTTTTAGGCCATCCACAAGATATGTTTTTGGATCTCACCATATAATTACAACCTTTCTTTTCTCAATGAGAGTAGAAAGTAGTACATTTAGCTATACACACGTGGAACTGCATTGTGTGCGTGGAGCTAGAACTGCCGCCAGGAATTTTTTGCTTTTGAATCAAAAGTTAGCCTTGAAGCGGTTTCCGAAGAGAACAAAGACGAAGAAGCGCATTTTCCGTTCACTGCCTGCTATGGTCCCTATCTTCGTGTCCCTCGTCACCAATGCATATTCATGTCACTTCATCCACCAAAGTACTACACTGCCATCTACGATGACATTTTCTTGTCAATACATAGTTATCGTCTACACACACACGCGCGCGCGCGTGCATCACCTTCATTCCTCAGCTCACTTTCACCCTCTTGAGAAGTTCATACTCTTTGGAAAGAAACACAAAAACCGATATAGTTCTCAACCACAGTTATGGGATATGAGTACTTCTTTTTTGCGGATGATGTGATATGAGTACTTGCTAAAGTCATCACATGTTATGAGTCAATGGAGCTTTGAGAATGGAAGGCATTGGGATAGATCTATTTAGCAGGAAAGGAAGGTCCAGTCAATTTGAACATGACTAGGACACTTACCACACAATTGAGCACAATCCTTCGAGTGTAATAAGTTTGCAGGTCATGTGTCAGCTAGCCAATTACAACGATCCACTAGTAACAATCAATATTTTATGCTTTGTAGATATATTATCACCACGAGCATGAGCACGATGACCAATTTTCCTCTTAGGTTACACTTAGCCAACAAAATCACCCAAATAAAAAGGTTGGGGTCGCATTTGTATATAAGGAGGTTTGGAACAAGACTAGAGCAGGCAGCGTTCAGAGTTCAACCCTGATGCCGAACCGCGCTCTACTTTGGCTTCGGAGAATCACGTTCATAGCCATACCACGAGTGCTTTAGGCCATCCACAAGATATGTTTTCGGATATCACCATATAATTACAACCTTTCTTTGCTCAACGAAAATAGAAAGCAATACGTTTACATATACACATGTGGAATTGCATCGTGTGAGTGGAGCTACAAATGCCTCGACGACATTTTTTTCTTTTGAATCATGAACATTAGCTTTGAAGCGGTTTCCGGAAAGAACAAAAATGAAGAAGCACATTTTTTGTTCACTGCCTGCTTAATTTGTGGTCCCTAACTCCGCGGCCCTCGTCAGTCGTTACCAATGCATATTCATCCCACTCCATCTACCAAACATTACACTACCATCTACCTTGACATCTCCTTGTTAGTACACAGTCTTTGTTTATATATACACACATGCGCACCACCTTCCTTCCCGAGCTCAGTTTCACCCTCTTGAGAAGTTCATACTCTTCTGAAAGAAACAGAAAAGGCTGATACAGTTCTTGGCAATGGTTATGGGGTATGTAGTTACTACAGTCATCGTGCGTGATGAGTTAGCGGCGCTTTGAGAATGGAAGGCACTGGGATAAATCTATTTTGCAAGAACGGAAGGACTAGTCAATTTCAATATGACTAGGACACTCACTACACAACTGAGCACAATCATTCGACTGTAGTAAGTTTCATGTGCCAGACCCTACGGATGCGTTGGCGATGGATGGACAGAACGGCCGACAACAAGCCTTGGTCCAGGCTTCCAATGATTCTCCGGAAACGGTGGAGTGTTCTTATCATCCTTGAAGTGTACCTTGGGGGATGGCCCTATGTCACTTTTCTTGACTGACTGGTGGATAGATGGCATCAGCCTTGCTCAGGGGCGGAGCCAGGATTTGACGATAGGGGGGGCGAAGAAGACGCCGAACATTTTTTTTCTAACAATGACCATACATAGAGGAACACAAGATAATATGTATTTTTCAATTAGAAAATTGTATTTTTGTTTGTTAGTTTGAATGTGGCTTTTACACCCATAACACATAACAAAGTCAATAACCCTACATGGCGATTCTAGCTTGTTGTAAATTTTACTCATGCTAGAATATTTGATCGGTACTTTGTGTATCAGCTAATTTGATATTGAAGTCATCATGCATACAAACTCGTAGATTTCTAATGGTCCCAAAAATACAAACTAGCATCTAACAGTTTGTGCATACCTAATAATAATAGTAACTTGCAATAGCCTAGACATGAGCCAATGATATACCTTAGATCCGACGAGAGTCCTGCTGTGTTGTCCTAAGGGTGAAATTTAAAACTCAGATGATAAAATCAGCGCAAACCTAACTTACAGTACCTATTATTTGAGAATAAAACAAGAAATTGCGACCCTTAATTTTTTTTGAGAAATTACCCCTAATTAATTTCATCTAAAGCAAAAAAGTTTATGGTCTATTGGAGCCAGATGTGGATCAGTTCATCAGTTGAATTCCACAGTATAAATCAACAAAGGAATATAAGGAGACTCACCGCAGGAATATTGTTCCATCGGCACTGTTGTGGATCAGTTGTACAGATGCCATCGTCAAACTTTCAGGCGGAGCAAGCGCGTGTGCCTGCTTCGTCGGCGCCGAAACGAACGATAGGGAATGTCCTCGATCGTGGCCTCGTCAGATTCTGGAACTACCCCTGGGTGTTTGTTTTCGCTAGCATGGGCTGAGCAACAACTCCTTGCTCATGGGCCCTCGCTTCTTCCTTTTGTCTGGGTAGCAGGGCGCCGATGTGTCGTGGAGGAAGCCCTTCTTAGGGATACTTGGATCAACGATATCAACTGCTCCTTGAGTCAAGAGATGGACAAGATGACTTGGAAATCTACGGTAGACCGGGTCTACTCGTCGAAGTTTGTGTACACCTCATTTTTTCTTGGCAGTGAGTTCGCTTTGTGCATTGACTTTGTCTAGGCCTCATGGGTCCCGCTTGAGTTGAAGATCATTGTGTGGCTTGCGTTGATAAACTGCCTTTGGACAGATGACGGATTGGATCGGTGGCAAATGCAACACCCTGACACTTTGCATGCTTTGTTGCCAGGAGATGGAAACTCACGGTCACATGTTCATGCAGTGCCCGTTCACTAGGGAGGTATCGTTCCAGGTTCTGCTACCCTACTGGCTAAATCGGTTGATGCCTTCTCGGGATGCGTCCCTCGCTAATTGGTGGCACAATGTGAATACGGTCATTGGGTCGGTGCACGACGCGAGATCAGTTCTTTGACTAGCCACAATGGAGAGTAATTTACACTAGTAACATACACACATCCCTAGGCTATATTACTACCTTCATAGTGGGTAGTAACATACGTGTGGTAACATGCAAAGCTTTATTTATTATGTTATAAACTCATATTGCATTGGAACATGTGATGTTACAGTAACTAGCTAAGTTACTACAACTCACTCTCTCTTCATTAACTCATTACCACATAAGCAAATTTACAGAGTTGGACTCGATGTTACTGCTGAAGTTACTCCCACTGTGGCTAGTCTTTGGTGGTCCTCATTATGCGCTCGATTTGGCTAGAGCGTAATGCTAGGATTTTTGACAAAGTGACGTTGCTTCCTACTCCAGTGATATATCGATTAAGGTGGAAAATAGCGAAGGGGTAGGAATACCAATTTACCCGTGGATTGGTCTGTGATCGACACCGTTGTAAATTCACATGTACTCATTTCCCCCATTATTAATACAAAAGGCATGCAATGCTCTTGCCTGTTCTTGAGAAAAAAAGATCCTCGTAAGCTGGCTCGGTCAAGGGGCACCACACGAGCTGATTGGCGTCCTCCTCCGACTCGAAGCTGAGCACAAAATCGCGGACGCCGACATGATCGCCATGGCAACGGGCATAACGGCGATTTGAAGAGCCGGCAAGGATACCAATGTTAAATGATGTAATTGTAGTTGTATAACGTGACATGTGTCACGGTGATGTAAACGTGTGTGCGTGAGTTGTAATCTTAGGCAGGTTATTGTTAGTCGGAGATCCTCATCTTGTATAGACTTGGATGAGAGGTCAAGCCGCACAACAACCTGCGCCGATGTAATCTTGTTCTCTCTATTTAACACGCATGCTCCCTGCATAGATGCATACGCTTCCAATCTTCCTTTCTTTCATGGTAATCAGAGCCTACCTCGAATTCATCCATGGCAAGCTCCTCCGCGAACTCCTTCCCCTCGTCTCCGTTTGCACACATCGCAACCGAGAAGCTTACGAGAGGGAACGAGCCGCTATGGCGCGCCACCGTGCTCTCGGCCATCCGAGGAGCGCAGATGGCGGCGTTCCTCGACGTTGAGCAAGTGGTGCCGCCCATGACCATTGAGGTCACAGGCGCCGACGGGAAGACCAAGTCTTAGGCCCCCAACCCGGAGTTTGGCGTGTGGTATGCGCGTGATCAACAGGTATTCTCGTATCTGTTGACCATGCTACCACGCGAGATGGCCGTCCAGGTGGCGACTTGCCACACCGCAACAGAGCTGTGGAATATCGTGCTGGGGATGCTGACGTCGCAAACCCGAGCACAAACCGTCAACGTCAAGATCGCCCTCGCCAATCTTCAGAAGGGAAACTCCACGATCACTGAGTAAGTAGGTAGGGTCAGAACTCTCTGTGATGAACTCGTTGCTTCATGAAAGAAGGTGGATGAAGAGGACGTTGTGTCCCACATCCTAGCTGGACTAGATGAGGAGTACGACCCCATGGTGTCAGCCATGTGCTCTCGGGTCGAGCCAGTCAAGGTCCCGGAGCCATACTCGCAGCTCCCGAGCTTCGAAACCCGCATGAATCTTCATGGCGGGTCCTCCCACTTGAACGCAGTCGGTCGTGGGCGCTTCAACAACAAAAACGGCGGCGACAGTGGTGACCACGACCGTGGCAGGCAAGGCGGCGGCGGTGATCGCGGCCGAGGCAACTCCTCCAGGCCACCTAACCGTGGAGGTAGCAGCGGTGGAGGTGGGAACTACAACAACAATCCACCACTAAGGGCATGTACAACGGTGGCATATGGATACATATGCCTCAGGACAAAAAATAATTTGAGGCACCTACATTTATTTTTTCTCCCCAATGCAAGCTACCACTAGTGGGCCTAATTAAGAAAAGAAAAATAAAGACTCTAGTACACATGCATCTCTACTTTTCACTCCAACCTTTCCAGTTTTTGTCACCGGACCACACTTTTTCTCTTCAAGCACCTCCCTCCTGGAGAAGATCCTGCTTCCCTATCCGAACCTACTTTACGTCATATCCGATCCTACATGGCATATGAGGCATCACCTTGAGGCTATGCATTGTATATGCCCTAAGCTGACTTGCCAGATCTGCAGCAAGGTGGGTCATCCAGCTTGGAAATGCTGGAAGCGCTACGACTCCGCCTACCAGGGAGGAGAAGAGCGCTCGGGGAACATGACTGCACCACAGTATGGGGTGGACACCAGCAGGTACATGGACAGTGGTGCCACCGACCATATCGCCGATGATCTAGAGAAGCTCACCGTGCGGGAGAGGTACACCGGCAACGACCAAATTCACGCGGCCAACGGGTCAGGTATGGCTATTGATCACATTGGTCGCACAACTATTTCAACCCCAGATCGTGATCTATATCTCAATAATGTTCTTCACGATTCCGGAGGCTACAAAAAGTCTAATCTCGGCAAGCAAACTTGCCCTTGATAATGACAACTTTGTTGAAATTCACCCTCGTTTTTTTCTTGTCAAGTATCTAGAAACGAGGAGGGTTCTACTTCGACGCGGTGGTAGGAAAGGTCTCTATCATGTCAAGCACATCGCGACAAACGTCAATAAGCAAGTGCTAAGTGTCACCAAACCATCTTCGGATTGGTGGCACCGACGTTTTGGTCACCCATCTTCCATCCTTGTTAGGAAGATCATTAGTAAAAATAAACTCCCGTGTGCTAGTAGTGATGACAACAAACTTGTATGTGATGCTTGTCAAAAAGGCAAAAGTCACCAGTTACCTTATCCTCAAACTATGAGTGAATCAAAATTTCCTTTGGAGCTTATTTTCTCTAATGTTTGGGGTCCTGGCATTGAAACCGTAGGAAGAAAGAGATACTACGTTAGTTTCATTGATGATTTCAATAAGTTTACATGGATCTATCTCATAAAACACAAGTCTCAAGTTTTTCAAAAATCTCGTGACTTTCAAAAACTTGTTGAAAGACAGTTTGATCAAAAGATCCTTGCCCTTCAAACTAACTGGGGAGGGGAGTACGTCAAGTTGAACTCCTTTTTCACAAAAATTGGTATCTCTCACCACGTCTAGTGCCCTCACGCTCATCAGCAGAACGGCTCGGCCGAACGAAAACACTGTCACATAGTTGAAGTTGGCTTATCTTTGCTTGCTCAAGATTCCATGTCCTTAAAGTGGGCGCAACTGGCCGTGGCGTGTCCCCCAACGTCAGTTGTCGTCCATCAAATGGGTTGCCCGCGCCTGGCCCGCTGCGCAATGATGGCGCTGGCCCGCGGTCCCCAGGGTGTGTGTCGCCCACGTGACAGCCTGATCCGGCGCGCAATCCCACGCCCGATCACACGGCAGACGGGGGAGATCCTCAGGCGGATCTGCCGGTATGAGGAGCAGGATCTTCTGCAGCGCCAGGATCGTCTGTGGCCTCTAATTCTGAGCGTCCGAGTACGCAATCACAACGAGGTGTTTTTAAACCTTTGATTCCAAAAGATAGCACGGCCAGGTATGACAAGAATTTTAAATTTGTGAACTTTGATGCTACTGCTGCAGAACCATGAGATCTAGCAGATGCTCTAGGCAATAAAAATTGGAAACATGCTATGGAGGTTGAATATGATGCACTTATGAAAAAACAAACCTGGCATTTAGTTCCATCTAGACAAGGAAGAAATATCATAGATTGTAAGTGGGTGTACAAAATTAAAATAAACTCAGATGACACTATAGATCGGTACAAGGCTAGATTAGTTGCTAAAGGATTCAAACAACAATATGGCATTGATTATGAGGACACATTTAGTCCAGTTGTTAAAGCATCTACTATCAGACTTGTTTTGTCTATTGCTGTCTCTAGAGGTTGGAGCCTTCGCTAATTGAATGTGCAGAATGCGTTCTTAGACGGCATTCTCGAGGAAGAAGTGTATATGAAGCAACCACCAGGTTTTGTCGACGTCACCAAACCACAGTATGTGTGTAAGTTAGATAAAGCATTATATGGTCTGAAACATGCACCTAGAGCTTGGTACTAGAGACTAAGCACAAAATTGCAACAACTTGGGTTCAGACCTTCAAAGGGAGACACTTCTTTGTTCTTCTTCATGAAAGGGAAGGTGATCATTTATATGCTTGTTTATGTAGATGATATAATTTTTGCTAGCTCTTCTCAAGAAGCCACCTTAGCTTTGCTTAAAAAATCTGAAAAGTGACTTTGCTCTTAAAGACTTGGGAGAATTACATTATTTCCTCGGTATTGAAGTGAAAAAGATACATGATGGTATATTGCTGACCAAAGAAAAATATGCCAAGGATATACTCAAGTGAGTAGGTATGAAAGACTGTAAACCTTCCAGTACACCTTTATCTACAACAGAAAAACTGTCGTTGCATGAAGGAGAACTATTGAGTGCAGAGGAAGGAACTAAATATAGAAGTGTTGTTGGTGCACTACAATACTTAACCTTGACAAGACCGGATATTTCCTTCTCAGTTAACAAGGTCTGTCAATTTTTGCACTCACCTACTTCTCTACATTGGAGAACAGTCAAGAGGACATTGAGATATGTCCAAGGAACTGCTGGTACAAGACTCAAACTATGTAAGTCATCTTCAGCGACTGTAAGTGCCTTTTCTGATGCAGATTGGACATGATGTCATGATGACAAAAGGTCTACTGGTGGTTTTGCTGTTTTCTTTGGTTCCAATCTCATATCATGGAATGCAAAGAAACAAGCAATAGTCTCTCGTTCCAGCACTGAGGCCGAGTATAAGTCTCTGGCGAATTCAACAGCTGAGGTAATTTGGATGGAAACTTTATTAGATGAGCTAGAAGTAAAAAGGTCACACACCTCTTACTTATGGTGTGATAATCTTGGAGCAACATCTCTCTCTGCCAATCCAGTGTTTCATGCAAGGACAAAACACATAGAAATTGACTTTCACTTTGTCAGAGAAAGGGTTGCTAGGAAATTGTTGGAAATCAGGTTTGTTCCAACAGGAGATCAAGTGGCAGATGGATTTACAAAGCCATTGCAGGTTCGATAACTACAAGTTTTCAAGAACAATCTCAACCTTGACACATTTAGATTGAGGGGGGATGTTAAATGATGTAATTGTAGTTGTGTAACGTCACATGTGTCACCGTGATGTAAACGTGTGTGCGTGAGTTGTAATCTTAGGCAGGTTGTTGTTAGTTGGAGATCCTCATCTTGTATAGACTTGGATGAGGGGTCAAGCCACACAACAGCCTGCGCCGATGTAATCTTGTTCTCTCTATTTAACACACACGCGTCCCTGCATACATGCATACGCTTTCAATCTTATTTTCTTTCAACCAATCTGTGTGGAGAATAGGAACCGACGGTCTAGCTGGGGCCATGTGAGGGCAGCAAGGATAGGAGCGGGGCGACCACGTTGCTAAGTGGGTGGAGCGGCTGGGGCGTTGCAACGTGGGCGGAGATGGCGATCCACCCGGTCCTCCATTGCCATTGTCGTCTTTCTCTGCGCGCGCGCATGTGTGTGTGGGCGCGCGCTTGTGTGCGCGACGACCATGGCAGCGGTGGTGCACCTCTGCCCTAGCCAAGGTCGGGAGGGGTCAGGGCGGGGACGGGTTGGGTGCGGGAAGGGACGGGTTGGCTACTAGGATGTGGGGCAGAATCATGACCATTCATTTCACGTTGCCGTTAACCGATGTCAATGAGCGAGATGCTTCCGATTATGCCGCCGAAATAGCGGCCCAGGACATCCGGCCCAGTATGAACTCATGAGGGAGAAAACATGCCCTAGACAGCCAGGGATGACCAAGACTCGCGATTAGATCGCTGAAAATGGTGGCATGAGAAGTAGATTGGTGTAAACCAATCCACCAAAGAAGCCTAACTCCAAATAGATATATATGCGTGTCCGGAAAGGATAGATGGCATCATACGGGCCTCGCATACTCGTATATGGGCACCCAACGTTGCTTTCTCGTGCAAAACTACCAATAGCCATGTGCACCCACACACTTGGGCAAATGATATCTTGCTGGATCAAATGTTCTCTAAAGATGATAGATGTAAGATTATCACTATTATGCACTCAATTTGGTCTTCTCGCAACTGATAGATGCACGATTAAGATGGTTATGATACGGTCCAGGCAATCAAATGGGTGAATTAGCCGAACTAAATCACAGGTGAATCAATGTTGGAGACCGCCTGAGCAGGATGGGTGACCATCAACACAGATGATTCAGATAATTCTGATGCATGGATGGGAGGTGAGGGCGGTGTGGCCAAATCTCCCCTCTCTTTTCTGGGTGCTTGGAGTAAACCCCTCCCGGGGGCCTATCATCCTTTTACTGCCGAGCTCTTGGCTCTCCGTGAGGGGGCGATCTTCTCCCAGCTCCAAAGATGTTCACATGTGATTATGGAGGTATAGTGCATGGAGTTGGTCAACCTACGGGATTTGCGTAGCACTAGCAACTCTCACGCAGTTGTTGCACCTATGTTGAAAGAATCACATCCAGCAGTGGTTGGAACAGCTTGCAAAATCCAACCACTTCACCTACTTTATTTCCCCCAACCGTTTCCCATACCTCTATAGAAACAGAAGGGTTTCATGTTCTTTCATCGATTGGGTATTCCTCTCCTTTTGTATCTCTTTATCCAATTTCGGTCTCGATTAGTTCACAAGATTGAATGGCCAAGTCATGGAAAAGTCGTTATTCGATTGTTTTAAAAGAATGTTGAACCAGGCCCGGGTATTTAAGTTCAGCGATGTACAAACAAGGATTTACTTTACTTTCGCACCTAGGTTGGGGGGTTCTATTTAGGAAGAATAAGTAAGAGGAATAGAATCTCATTCATGTGTTCATGCTAACAGAAGAGCGGATCCAATACACATAAGGCATCGGTTGTTCTTAACAGCGATGGCTATTCATTTAAGTCTTCTGGTAGCACCACCAGATCTTCAACAAGGTGGAAATTCTCGTATTTCGTATGTACATGTTCCTGCGGCTCGGATGAGTATAGTTATTTATATCGCAACAGCTATAAAAAGTTCCTTGTACCCATTAACAAAACATCCCCTTTTTCTTCGCTCTTCCGGAACCGGTACAGAAATTGGTGCTTTTTCTACTTTGTTTATGTTAGTGACTGGGGGGTTTTGGGGAAGGCCTATGTGGGGTACCTTTCGGGTGTGGGATGCTCGTTTAACTTCTGTATTCATCTTGTTCCTTATTTACATGGGTGCATTGCATTTTCAAAAGCTTCCTGTCGAACCGGCTCCTATTTCAATCCGTGTTGGACCGATCGATGCACCAATAATAAAGTCTCCAGTCAACTAGTGGAATACATCGCATCAACCTGGGAGCATTAGCCGATCTGGTACATCAATACATGTTCCTATGCCCATTCCAATCTTGTCTAACTTTGCTAACTTCCCCTTCATTACCCGTATCTTGTTCGTTCTGGAAACACGTCTTCCTATTCCATCTTTTCCCGAATCTCCCTTAACGGAAGAAATAGAAGCTCGATAAGGAATACCACTAAAAACCTAGTTCTCTCTCAAATAAAAACCTAGTTCACTCGCTAAAGCATCCATGGCTGAATGGTGAAAGCGCCCACCAACCTAGAAAGGCAAAATGGGTCAAAAAGTAGGTTCGATTCCTGCCGGATGCACTGCCTCTTAAAGACAGAAACAGAGGAGGGAAAGAAGGTAGTATAGGGAACTTGCTTTTGGATTCTTATCGAAAGTGAATCCCTATAACACTTCTAATAGTGTTTTATGAGAAAATCTTTTATAGACACAACAAGTGTGAAAATCCTTAGTCACTAGGCAATAAAGCTCGATGGGAACAAAAAGGATACAATTAGTTCAGAATCACAAAAATGTACAATTTCAAAGGAAAGAAGGAATGGCAAGTTTCCCTCCATTGAACATCAATCAATCTAGAAATAGGTAAAGGAAGGCGTATCATAGGGGTAATTTTCTTTTTTCTATTCACTTCCGTGGGGTTCTAAATTGAAAAGATGAACACAAACGAAATCGTATTGAAATTGCATAAAAAAAGAAAAGGGAGGAGTCGCTCTTGGTTTAAAGAAAAGGGAGGAGATGGATCGAATTCAGTCTTTTTCCTTTCTTTGATGATCTTCAACACATCTATTTGAATTCCTTGCTAGTGAAGGATTTCTCGTATGGAGAAAAACCTCTTTAGCGCTATCTGATCTTATTTTTGTATTTCAAATATGGGACCTGCCTTTTTAATGGGACATCCCGGCAACAGGCCTACTCATGCATGTGGCCAAGTACTCGACCAATCCCCGGAGCGAAGGGATGAACGAATTCTCAAGGTCTGGTTCATTGAGGTCAGCATCACATGAAACCTTTAGCACTTCCGTTCGATATTGGATGGAGTATGGCTGGAAGGCCATCCTAGCTAGTCTTGTCAATCGGCCCTGACTCGTCTTCTCCTTGGTACCTACCGCGATTGAACTTCGGTACCTATATTCCTGAAACAAGACAGACCTTCATGAAGACCTTCTATTTTGGAATAAGATCGGACATTTCCACATTGAGGTGAAATTACATATGAGGAAAATAATCCTGGACTACGAAAGCTGCCCTTGTGTGGTAGAACCAGGTCTTCCACCGGGCGGTCAGCCAAGTACTGAAGCCCCTATCTTGATATATAATAGAAGTGAGTTCACACTAAAAATAGAAGAAGCCCTATGATTTTTTAGCCCTGCTATCAATCACTCCGGTAAAGGATCGAAAGATTATGGTCTGAAATGGAGATTTGAGAGTCCCTCGTGTGAGTACGTGCTGAAGAGCAAGGAGTGAAAGTGCGTTCATCTTTCTTTCTGCTAGTTGTTTGCTGCTAATAGTGATTAGTGAGTGCCCCATACATAGCCAATGTCCGCCCGTGTTCACATCCAGTCTTCTCTGTACACTAGTGCAGCTTCCAGCTCTATGCTATGTATGGTAGTCGTTTGACTCGGGAATCCCTGATAAAAGCTTTTAGTCCGTGCCTGGCAGTTTCAGCCGTGGTCCAGTCCAACAGCCTCTTTTCGATCCAAGAGTCGCATGAGAAGAAAGCTTCTGGTTAGCTTCATTTAGTGTTAGTTAAATAGAACAAGAACCTCGTAACTATGCCAAGCCCGATCTTGGTTCCAATGCTGCAGAGAAAGGTTATGTAAAAAGAAGGTCTTTATCCTGGTGCTGCGAAGACCGGTGTTGCTGATCGAACTCATTTTCTTTCGAGGAGATCAAAAATCTCTGAATTTCTGCGAAACGAATTTACATATTTATTGCGAGGGGCTATGAAAAGCGAAAGGATGAAGACTGATTTAGATGCTCTGAAAGCGCAGGAAGTATGCCTTTTGAGCTTTTTCTCCACCCACCTCTGAGCATCCTGTTGGAATGGTCCTAGGAAAGACTACGTATGAGAAATCATTCTCACAGCCAACTTTCCTTCTTCTGAGCAAATAAATGTAGTATTTAGTCCAACCAATCATTGGTGAATCTATGTCTTTCGTGAAAAGTGGAGTATTTGTGCCCAAGATCTTTCTATTCCCTTTAGTAGGTGCACACATCTCCTATGGTAAATATACCTTTGTGCCCTATAAGGTAAGATTGATTGACGGAGTCAAGAGATGGAGATCTTGGTTTAGCAGCGGTTGCCTGTCCTTTTCTTTCGTGAAAGGTATGATCTAGAGTGTGATTCTGATCCCGTGATTGGGTGCTTGGCGTAGAATGAGTGGAGCATACTAGGAATGTTGAATGCTCGCTCAGTGAGGGAGCTTTGTTGGAGAAGAGTGGGACTAGAAAGAGGGAATACCCATGTCAGGCCATGTAAGGCCAATAGTTGAGGTACCTGGATCCAGACAAAACTCCAAACATGTAAGAATCTACCTTGAAGCAAAGTTTCTACTGGTTAATGCGTTCCACCCTATTGATGACAACTAATGTTACTAAAAGCTTAGATGAAGAAAGAGCTTCTGAGCGAAGGCTTGTTGGCTTTGGTTGTTGGCGTGGATTATCTTGTTAAGCTCTGCAGAGATGGTGAGCGTGAAGAAAGGACACTACCATCAAAGAAAGACAGCTCTCAAATGGTTTGCTGGTCTATGATGACCAAGTAGAAGCATCCGTTCCACATAGGTGATTTTTATAAAAGCATAGGCGCAAGCTCTTCTAAAAAGAATTTCGTTTATAGGATTCAGTCGTCCATTTGTTTTGTTTTGAATTGACATAGAGAAATCTTTCTCGCGTTCCCTTAATTCAGGAATAGGTGGCGAAGGTTACTTGTTCCTTGTATATATATATAAAGGAAAGGGGTTATTTTTCCTTTACGGTAATAAGAGTTGATTCCCTTGCTTGTAGTTTTGGATCGATTCCGTGTATTTCACATATTTAAGAGTGGTTAGGAGAGAGAATCAATGTTTATGGGAAGAGGGAAAGAAAGATCAGGGGAAGAAGCGGGGTAGAGGAATTGGTCAACTCATCAGGCTCATGACCTGAAGACTGCAGGTTCGAATCCTGTCCCCGCCTAAGATAGTCAAAATCTGAGTTTGATCCTGGCTCAGAAGGAACGCTAGCTATATGCTTAACACATGCAAGTCGAACGTTGTTTTCGGGGAGCTGGGCAGAAGGAAAAGAGGCTCCTAGCTAAAGTTGTCTCGCCCTGCTTCAAAACTACAGGGCGCGCGCTACGGCTTTGACCTAACAGCCTCCATTTGCTGGAATCGGAATAGTTGAGAACAAAGTGGCGAACGGGTGCGTAACGCGTGGGAATCTGCCAAACAGTTCGGGCTGAAGGAAATATGCCCCAGAGGCAATAATAAAGTTATTATTTATTTCCTTATATCATGATAAATGTTTATTATTCATGCTAGAATTGTATTAATCGGAAACATAATACATGTGTGAATACATAGACAAACAGAGTGTCACTAGTATGCCTCTACTTGACTAGCTCGTTAATCAAAGATGGTTAAGTTTCCTATCCATAGACATGAGTTGTCATTTGATTAACGGGATCACATCATTAGGAGAATGATGTGATTGACATGACCCATTCGTTAGCTTAGCACCCGATCGTTTAGTATGTTGCTATTGCTTTCTTCATGACTTATACATGTTCCTATGACTATGAGATTATGCAACTCCCGTTTGCCGGAGGAACATTTTGTGTGCTACCAAACGTCACAACGTAACTGGGTGATTATAAAGGAGCTCTACAGGTGTCTCCAAAGGTAGATGTTGGGTTGGCGTATTTCGAGATTAGGATTTGTCACTCCGATTGTCGGAGAGGTATCTCTGGGCCCTCTCGGTAATGCACATCACATAAGCCTTGCAAGCATTACAACTAATGTGTTAGTTGTGAGATGATGTATTACGGAACGAGTAAAGAGACTTGCCAGTAACGAGATTGAACTAGGTATTGAGATACCGACGATCGTATCTCGGGCAAGTAACATACCGATGACAAAGGGAACAACGTATGTTGTTATGCGGTCTGACCGATAAAGATCTTCGTAGAATATGTAGGAACCAATATGGGCATCCAGGTCCCGCTATTGGTTATTGACCGGTCAAAATGGGAATGGGCCGACCCGGCCCTGGCCCCGGCCCCGGCCCCATGGCCCCAAGGCCAATATGCGAGGCCATGGGCCGACCCATTTCATCAAAATTTTGTGGCCCCATTGACCCATTGGGCACATGAGGCCGACCCAAAAATTAGCAAATTTTACACATTCCAGAGGATTACAGGTTTTTTGAACCAAATGTTTGCACCGTCCAACATTTCTGGCCTCGCCAAATTACTAATAAGTCCCCAAAAAATAGATGTCAGCAAATGTGTACACGGTACAAGATCAAAAGATTACAAGTTTCAAAGAACGTTAAGCTAAGGACCTCAATCCAACAGACTCAGACAAGATCAAAAGATTACATGTCTTTGCATATCTTTGCTTCATCATCCGGTAGGTTATAGAGAAAGCTGACATGTCTTTTCACGTGCTAAACTTTTCACATCCAGTAGGTTATAGAGAAAGCTGACATGTCTTTGCTTCATCATCTGCTTGAGGTTTAACATGAATTGCTCCAACAAGCATCAATCCTCGATATCTGTATTTACAAAGAAATGTTACAAGAGTAATTCTGTGCACATCAACTAAATAGTATATTTATCCCTCAAAAAAACTAAATAATATATTTATGAACAGAGGAATATTCTTAGTAGCAAAGGCATGTTCCAGAAAACCAATTCATGATCAAGTTTGCAAGAAAATACACTTCTAAATATCCATCATACACTACCCATCATCCACTCCGCAACAAAGATTAGAACAAAGAGAATATTCCTGATTCTGGTAAGCATATCAACAAGCAAGAATGGAAAAAGAAATATATATTAGAGATCAACTATAACTTGGGGAAATCAAAACTAACAACACTAGTTCTGTGTGTAAAACACTATATATTCATCTACATGATTGGGCTGCATCTTGCAAATAGTTCCCTGGAACAAACTGTAGATATGAAATCCCTCATTAAAAAGCAGACTTCATACTTTAAGTGTACTTTCATGTACATGGCACTATATACATCAGAAGGTTTCTCATACCTTGTAAGTCCATTATAATGTCATGAACTGAAGCCAAGCTACGTTGAGTATTAGCTGCAGAAAAAAAGAAGAAACTTGTAAACTTTAAGCATTAATAAGAAACAAAGAAGAAACTTGTGTCGTATGGCTTTACCGGTGGCCCGTATCCAATCTTGTAAGCAAACAAGAGCTTCAAGTGTCGTTGCGGTCATTCGACTTCGAAAATCTGATAGGACTCTCTTCCCTGTGTTGAAGGCGGACTCGGATGCCACCGCAGAGGCAGGAGCCGCCAAGATATCTGCTGCCATGCGACTCAGCGTTGGGTATTCACCTGAGTTGGTCTGCCACCATGCAAGGATATTGAATTGATCACTTCGACGGATGGGTACCTTTGACAAGTACGAATCAAGTTCGGTAGAATCCAAATTTGTTGATCGAGCAGTGAGGGTGACATGCTGGTCCCAATCAGCCATAGGATCTTCACCACTTACAGCCATGTCATCATCACCTCCTTGTGACATGGGATCTGAGCCATTGCCATTCAATTGGAGGTATTCCTTGAACAACCCTTGGAACACATTTTTTATTTTAGCAATCATTGCTGCAGCTTCGTTCCCGAACTCTAGGCCAAATCGGAACTCAATATATTTCAACTTGAATTGTGGGTCCAAAATCACTGGAACACAAAGGCTCAACCATGTCATCTTCCAATACCTTCGGAATTTTCTCTTCATATATTTGACCGTTGTACCCATCTCAGAATCCTCTTCATAATGTTGTTGCTCTAAGGTCAGCTTCACTTTCCACATTTCATGGAAATACAAGTTAGCAGTTGGATATTTTGTGCCGGATATCACATTAGTGGCTTCATAAAATACCTTCAGTAGCCTGCAAACATCTTCGGCATTTTCCCAATCCTCAAAAGATGGCTTAAAGGTATATTGTTTATCTTGAATGGCCAAAGAGTCAAACACTCCGCGATACTCCTTTGCTATATCAATCATCATGTAGGTTGAGTTCCAGCGAGTTGGAACATCAAGACTTGGAGTTCTCCCACATGATACACCATGCTGCGCAACTATTTCTTGAAATTTTTCCTTTCGACTTGGTGAGCTTTGAATAAATTTAACACTTTCACGCATCATGTTGATCACTGGACCAAGGAAGTTCAATCCTGCTTGACATATCAGATTTATGACATGGGCGACACAACGTTGGTGAAACAACTTGCCACTACCAGGTAACATCTTCTTAAGCAGGAGATGTGCCTTCAATAGCTTCATCATTGCACCATTGTTCGATGCATTGTCTAGCGTCACAGCAAAGAGATTATCTTCAATATTCCACTCTCTTATGAAATTCACCATGATGTTGAACATTGCAGCTCCTGTGTGCGGCGTCTCCATAGCTGCGAATTTCACTATCCTCTTGTGCGACTTCCACTCCTCATCAATGAAGTGGGTTGTGATGCAAATGTACCCCACTGTCTGATTTGATGTCCATAGGTCCGTAGTCAAAGAAATCTTGGATTTGGAGTTTTGGAACATCCTTTGCAGAATTCTCTTCTCTTCCTTAAATGCTTTCATGCAGTCCTCCTTCACTGTTTTTCTACATATCATCTTAAAGCTAGGATTTAGACTAGAGACAAATCTTCTAAATCCATCGTACTCCACCAATGAGAATGCCAATTCATGCAACACTATCATCCTCATAAGCTCTCGGCGTGCTAATGCCTGATTAAAGGTCCAAAGCCCCATTGCAACTCCATCAGGACTCATGATAGAAGCACTCAGTTGTCCAGAAACTCTAAGAACCTTCTTCCTTTCCCTGCATCTCTTCAAATGTTTGCGCAACAAACTTGTTCCATGTTTACGCTCAGCACAAATATTCCTTGAACAGTGTTTGCACTCAGCAGCTACAACTATGCCATCAACACAGATAGGCTCATATTCTTTCCACACTTTAGACAAAAACTTTCTTCCCGGTTCAGAAAACGATCCCATGTCAATGATCTCAGCCCCTCCCTCTTCATCCACATTATCTCGCTCTTCTTCTTCTTCTTCATCATCTTCTTCTTCATCCTCATCTTCTTCTCCTTCCTCTTCTTCTTCATAGTCAACATCTTCTTCATCAGGCTCATCTTCAAAATCAGCCATACGAGTGTCTTGTGAACATCCTACTGAGCAAAGGACACGAGTGTTAACATTGCATGAATCTGGCGGATAATTATCGTGATAAGCCTCCCTTCTGAATCATAAGACGTTTTGAATATTCCAAAGTACACTACATACAAATGCACTCTCTTCTTTAAACTGCTACATCCTACATGTAAACAGGTTTACAAATTGGTAATAAATCTGAAGGTGCCACACAACTTATGACTGTACAAGCTCATATAGTTGTATTGTATGTGTCTTAAAAAACAGTTAAAAGTTACGACAACATGTATCTGCTCCACCTATCTTCCTACAGATTACCAAAATGGCACCACTCTGTGTCCCAAGAAAAAGAAAGATTAACAATACTGACCGTGATAAGCTCTACAAATGTTTATCGAAGAAGGAGACACCCCTGGGGGTGGTTGAGCCCTTCTCATTGTCGCACCGGATATCAACGATGAACCACCACTTTGGTATGCCTCATGGTCCCCTTCTTCCTCTTCCATTTTTTCTGATCAGAGGGAAATATATAACATTAGAGAGCATTAACTTTCAAAATCAACAGCAGATGCATGCAGATAAGAAACCGGACAGAACAGAACAAGAAAAAGGAAATGAAAGGAACATGATTCAACATTGCTTGGACTATTTTGAGCTTGTTTGCAGAAATTGAGCTAATGGCTAATGGGGGCATTCTGTCAAGTAAATGGCAAATGCAAAATGGCGTAGGCGTAACAGAGCTCTACATTACATACTTGCATAGAGATCACCGGGAATCAAGACATGGTTTTTCAAGTGCAGAGATCTGTGCAGAAGAATCTGGTAATTTGCATTTATATGCTTCACCTGCTCATAGAACTCTGGTTGTTTTTCATACATGGAGTAGTAAAACTCTGGACTGGTTATTTTTTCATATATGGAGCGGCAGGCCACCTTAACAAATATATCTGGCCTGCACTCAAATGCCCATGTTTTGTGTACTAGACGACTCGCATACCAATTCTGCAAAGGCGTTGTGCGTAGCAAACAACAATACACCTCTACTGAAACACTGCTTGCTTATGCCCACTTCAAATCCACACCTGACTGAACATCATTTCTATCCTCATCTGTTCTCCTGAATTTTAAACTGCTTGTCCATCCTATCAGCAGAGTAAAATTTGCCGATTCAACAACAAAAAACAGAGTAAAATTGTTTCGCAGGACAACTATTTCTGGTTTATTTAGTAACCAACAGCAGGAACTAACACTAATTACTTTTCCTCGGATCAGAGGACCGAAAGGCATGCTTCATGGCCACTCTGAAAGAAAGTGGCATGCTGCACAAAAAAGAAAACTGTTGTTGAATGCTAAACTACAGCTACACAGGAGCTCAACTGAAGCACTATTTCTTCTTGAGAACAATCAAACAAGTCCCATGCTGGTCAGTCTCTTCCAAGCTCCAACTACTGAAACAATTGCAGACAACACTGGCCAAGAACCTAAACTAGACCAGTCATGGCAGCTGCATTGGGACAGGGAGGAAGCCGGCAAGAGTCTCACCTACGTGATGATGACGATGAGGGACGGCGACCGGAATGGAGAGGTAGATGGTGGACGGGACCGCAGGTCAGTGAGCTCGACGGTGACCAAGACGACGAACGAGATGCGGGAGGAACGCCGGCGGCAGCAGGCCAGCAGAGGTGTTCAGGGGCATCCGGCGGCGGCAGCAGGTCGGGAGCGGCCGGTAGAGAAGGTCGGGGGATGCCGGGGGCGGCAGAGATGGCCGGCGGCTGCCGGCGACGGAAGAAATCGTCGGGAGCTAGGTTAGCGCTAGACTGCTAGTGGCGGCGGCATAGATGGAGGACTAGCGCTGGGTCGACCCGTCTGGTCCATCGGGTCACACGGGGTCGGCTCCACTGACCCATTTTGTGATTCGAGGCCAACCCGCCTGGCCCATTGGCCTCGAGATTTCGGGCCGGGTCAGTGAACCAGCGGGCCGACCCGGCCCATTCCCATCTTGATTGACCGGAGACGTGTCTCGGTCATGTCTACATTGTTCTCGAACCGTAGGGTCCGCACGCTTAAGGTTTCGATGACAGTTATATAATGAGTTTATGAGTTTTGATGTACCGAAGGAGTTCGGAGTCCCGGATGAGATCGGGGACATGACGAGGAGTCTCGAAATGGTCGAGACGTAAAGATCGATATATTGGACGACTATATTCGGACATCGGAAAGGTTCTGAGTGATTCGGGTATTTTTGGGAGTACCGGAGAGTTACGGGAATTCGCCGGGGAGTATATGGGCCTTATTGGGCCATACGAGAATAGAGGAGAGAGACCAAAAGGAAGGAGGCCTGCGCCCCCCCTCTGGTCCGAATTGGACAAGGGGCGCAGCCCCCTTTTCCTTCTTCCTCTCCCCCTCTTTCCCCTTCTCCTACTCCAACAAGGAAGGAGGGAGTCCTACTCCCGGTGGGAGTAGGACTCTCCTTGGCGCGCCCCCTCCTAGGCCGGCCGCCCCCTCCCCCTTGCTCCTTTATATACGGGGGCAGGGGGGCACCCCATGACACACAAGTTGATCATCGTGATCGTTCCTTAGCCGTGTGCGGTGCCCCCCTCCACCATATTTCACCTCGGTCATATCGTTGCGGTGCTTAGGCGAAACCCTGCGTCGGTAGAACATCATCATCGTCATCACGCCGTCGTGCTGACGAAACTCATCCCCGAAGCTTTGCTGGATCGGAGCCCGGGGAGCGTCATCGAGCTGAACGTGTGCTAAGAACTCGGAGGTGCCGGAGTAACGGTGCTTGGATCGGTTGGACCGGGAAGACATACGACTACTTCCTCTACGTTGGATCAACGCTTCCGCTTCGGTCTACGAGGGTACGTAGACAACACTCTCCCCTCTCGTTGCTATGCATCACCATGATCTTGCGTGTGCGTAGGATTTTTTTTGAAATTACTACGTTCCCCAATAGTGGCATCCGAGCCTAGGTTTTATGGTTTGATGTTATATGCACGAGTAGAACACAAGTGAGTTGTGGGCGATATAAGTCATACTGCTTACCAGCATGTCATACTTTGGTTCGGCGGTATTGTTGGATGAAGCGGCCCGGACCGACATTACGCGTACGCTTACGCGAGACTGGTTCTACCGCCGTGCTTTGCACACAGGTGGCTGGCGGGTGTCAGTTTCTCCAACTTTAGTTGAACCGAGTGTGGCTACGCCCGGTCCTTGCGAAGGTTAAAACAGCACCAACTTGACAAACTATCGTTGTGGTTTTGATGTGTAGGTAAGAACGGTTCTTGCTAAGCCCAGTAGCAGCCACGTAAAACTTGCAACAACAAAGTAGAGGACGTCTAACTTGTTTTTGCAGGGCATGTTGTGATGTGATATGGTCAAGACGTGATGAGATATAAGTTGTTGTATAAGATGATTATGTTTTGTTGAAGTTATCGGCAACTGGCAAAAGCCTTATGGTTGTCTTTCTATTGCATAAGATGCAAACGCCAAATAATTGCTTTACTTTATCCCTGCGATAGCAATAGTTGCAAGAGCAATAGTTGGCGAGACGACCATGTGACAACATATTGATATAGATCAAGATGATGGAGATCATGGTGTCATGCCGGTGACGATGGAAATCATGACGATGCTTTGGAGATGGAGATCAAAGGCACAAGACGATGATGGCCATATCATGTCACATATTTTGATTGCATGTGATGTTTATCTTTTTATGCATCTTATCTTGTTTTGATTGACGGTAGCATTATAAGATGATCTCTCACTAAATTATCAAGAAGTGTTCTCCCTGAGTATGCACCGTTGCCAAAGTTCGTCGTGCCCAGACACCACGTGATGATCGGGTGTGATAAGCTCTACGTCCATCTACAACGGGTGCAAGCCAGTTTTGCACACGCAGAATACTTGGGTTATACTTGACGAGCCTAGCATATGCAGATATGGCCTCAGAACACGGAGACCGAAAGGTCGAGCGTGAATCATATAGTAGATATGATCAACATAATGATGTTCACCATTGAAGATTAATCCGTTTCACGTGATGATCGGTTATGGTTTAGTTGATTTGGATCACGTGATCACTTAGAAGATTAGAGGGATGTCTATCTAAGTGGGAGTTCTTAAGTAATATGATTAATTGAACTTTAATTTATCATGAACTTAGTCCTGGTAGTATTAGCATATCTATGTTGTAGATCAATAGCTCGCGTTGTTGCTTTCATATGTTTATTTTGATATGTTCCTAGAGAAAATTGTGTTGAAAGATGTTAGTAGCAATGATGCGGATTGGATCCGTGATCTGAGGTTTATCCTCATTGCTGCACAGAAGAATTATGTCCTTGATGCACCGCTAGGTGACAGACCTATTGCAGGAGCAGATGCAGACGTTATGAATGTTTGGCTAGCTCAATATGATGACTACATGATAGTTTAGTGCACCATGCTTAGCGGCTTAGAATCGGGACTTCAAAGACGTTTTGAACGTCATGGACCATATGAGATGTTCCAGGAGTTGAAGTTAATATTTCAAGCAAATACCCGAGTTGAGAGATATGAAGTCTCCAACAAGTTCTATAGCTAAAAGATGGAGGAGAATCGCTCAACTAGTGAGCATGTGCTCAGATTGTCTGGGTACTACAATCGCTTGAATCAAGTGGGAGTTAATCTTCCAGATAAGATAGTGATTGACAGAATTCTCTAGTCACCATCACCAAGTTAGTAGAATTTCATGATGAACTATAATATGCAAGGGATGACGAAAGTAATTCCCAAGCTCTTCGTGATGCTGAAATCGACGAAGGTAGAAATCAAGAAAAAACATCAAGTGTTGATGGTTAACAAGACCACTAGTTTTAAGAAAAGGGCAAAGGGAAGAAGGGGAACTTCAAGAAGAACGGCAAGCAAGTTGCTGCTCAAGTGAAAAGCCCAAGTCTGGACCTAAGCCTGAGACTAAGTGCTTCTACTGCAAAGGGACTGGTCACTGGAAGCGAAACTGCCCCAAGTATTTGGCGGATAATAAAGGATGGCAAAGTAAACAAAGGTATATTTGATATACATGATATTGACGTGTACTTTACTAGTGTTTATAGCAACCCCTAATTATTTGATACTAGTTCAGTTGCTATGATTAGTAACTTGAAAAGGGAGTTGCAGAATAAACAGAGACTAGTTAAGGGTGAAGTGACGATGTGTGTTGGAAGTAGTTCCAAGATTGATATGATCATCATCGCACACTTACTATACTTTCGGGATTAGTGTTGAACCTAAATAAGTGTTATTTGGTGTTTGCGTTGAGCATAAATATGATTTGATCATGTTTATTGCAATACAGTTATTCATTTAAGTTAGAGAACAATTGTTGTTCTGCTTACATGAATAGAACCTTCGATGGTCATACACCCAATGAAAATAGTTCGTTGGATCTCGATCATAGTGATACACATATTCATAATATTGAAACCAAAAGATGCAAAGTTAATAATGATAGTGCAACTTATTTGTGGCACTGCTGTCTAGGTCATATTGGTGTAAAGCGCATGAAGAAACTCCATGCTGATGGGCTTTTTGGAATCACTTGATTATGAATCACTTTATGCTTGCGAACCATGCCTCATGGGCAAGATGACTAAGACACCGTTCTCCGGAACAATGGAGCAAGCAACAGATTTGTTGGAAATCATACATACCGATGTATGTGGTCCGATGAATATTAAAGCTCGCGACAAGTATCATTATTTTCTGACCTTCACGGATGATTTAAGCAGATATGAGCATATCTACTTGATAAAACATAAGTCTGAAAAGTTCAGAGTATTTCAGAGTGAAGTGGAAATTCATCGTGACAAGAAAATAAAGTTTCTACGATCTGATCGCGGAGACGAATATTTGAGTTACGAGTTTGGTCTTCAATTAAAACAATGTGGAATAGTTTCACAAATTCATGCCACCTGGAACACCTCAGCATAATGGTGTGTCCGAACGTCATAACCGTACTTTATTGGATATAGTGCAATCTATGATGTTTCTTATAGATTTACCAATATCGTTTTGGGATCATGCATTAGAGACAGCTGCATTCACGTTAAAAAGGGGCACCATCTAAGTCCATTGAGACGACACAATATAAACTATGGTTTGGCAAGAAACCAAAGTTGTTGTTTCTTAAAGTTTGGGGTTGCGATGCTTATAAGAAAAAGTTTCATCATGATAAGCTCAAACCCAAATCGGAGAAATATGTCTTCATAGGATACCCAAAGGAGACAGTTGGGTACACCTTCTATCACAGATCCGAAGGCAAGACATTCGTTGCTAAGAATGGATCCTTTCCAGAGAAGGAGTTTCTCTCGAAAGAAGTGAGTGGGAGGAAAGTAGAACTTGATAAGGTAATTGTACCTTCTCCCTTATTGGAAAGTAGTTCATCACAGAAATCTGTTCCTGTGACTACTACACCAATTAGTGAGGAAGCTAATGATGATGATCATGTAACTTCAGATCAAGTTACTACCGAATCTCGTAGGTAAACCAGAGTAAGATCCGCACCAGAGTGGTACGGTAATCCTGTTCTGGAAGTCATGTTACTAGACCATGACGAACTTACGAACTATGAGGAAGCGATGATGAGCCCAGATTCCACAAAATGGTTTGAGGCCATGAAATCTGAGATGGGATCCATGTATGAGAACAAAGTATGGACTTTGATGGATTTGCCCGATGATCGGCAAGCCATAGAAAATAAATGGATCTTCAAGAGGAAGACATACGCTGATAGTAGTGTTACTATCTACAAAGCTAGAATTGCCGCAAAAGGTTTTCGACAAGTTCAAGGTGTTGACTACGATGAGAGTTTCTCACTCGTATCTATGCTTAAGTCTGTCTGAATCATGTTAGCAATTGCCGCATTTTATGAAATCCGGCAAATGGATAAACAAAACTGCATTCCTTAATGAATTTATTAAAGAAGAGTTGTATACGATGCAACTAGAAGGTTTTGTCGATCCTAAAGGTGTTAACAAAATATGCAAGCTCCAGCGATCCATCTATGGACTGGTGCAAGCATCTCGGAGTTGGAATATACGCTTTGATAAGTTGATCAAAGCATATAGTTTTATACAGACTTGCGGTGAAGCCTGTATTTATAAGAAAGTGAGTGGAAGCACTACAGCATTTCTGATAAGTACATGTAAATGACATATTGTTGATCAGAAATAATGTAAAATTATTTTGCGAAGCATAAATGAGTATTTGAAAGGAGTTTTTTGAAGAAGGACCTCGGTGAAGCTGCTTACATATTGAGCATCAAGATCTATAGAGATAGATCAAGACGCTTGATAAGTTTTTTCAATAAGTACATACCTTCACAAGATTTTGAAGTAGTTCAAAATGGAACAGTCAAAGAAAGAGTTCTTGCCTGTATTACAAGGTGTGAAATTGAGTAAGACTCAAAGCCCGACCACGGCAGATGATAGAAAGAG
Source organism: Aegilops umbellulata (assembly GCA_032464435.1). Taxonomy (NCBI): domain Eukaryota; kingdom Viridiplantae; phylum Streptophyta; class Magnoliopsida; order Poales; family Poaceae; genus Aegilops; species Aegilops umbellulata. The sequence continues at coordinate 266,644,528 of CP136059.1, read as the reverse complement.
AATGAAAGTCATTCCCTATGCCTCAGCCATAGATTCTATAAAGTATGCCATGCTATGTACCAGATCTATTATATACCCTACACTGTGTTAAGCAAGGGAGTACAATAGTGATCTAGGAAGTAGATCACTGGACATCGGTCAAAATTATCCTTAGTAAAATAAGCATATGTTTCTCGATTATGGACGTGACAAAAAGGGTTCGTCGTAAAAGGTTACGTCGATGCAAGTTTTGATACTAATCTAGATGACTCTAAGTCTCAATCTAGATACATATTGAAAGTGGGAGCAATTAGCTAAAGTAGCTCCGTGCAGAGCATTGTAGACATAGAAATTTGCAAAATACATACGGATCTGAATTTTGACAGACCCGTTGACTAAGCTTCTCTCACAAGCAAAACATGATCACACCTTAGTACTCTTTGGGTGTTAATCACATAGCGATGTGAACTAGATTACTGACTCTAGTAAACCCTTTTGCTGTTGGTCACATATCGATGTGAACTATGGGTGTTATTCACATGGTGATGTGAACTATTGCTGTTAAATCACATGGCGATGTGAACTAGATTATTGACTCTAGTGCAAGTGGGAGACTGAAGGAAATATGCCCTAGAGGCAATAATAAAGTTATTATTTATTTCCTTATATCATGATAAATGTTTATTATTCATGCTAGAATTGTATTAACCGGAAACATAATACATGTGTGAATACATAGACAAACAGAGTGTCACTAGTATGCCTCTACTTGACTAGCTCGTTAATCAAAGATGGTTAAGTTTCCTATCCATAGACATGAGTTGTCATTTGATTAACGGGATCACATCATTAGGAGAATGATGTGATTGACATGACCCATTCGTTAGCTTAGCACCCGATCGTTTAGTATGTTGCTATTGCTTTCTTCATGACTTATACATGTTCCTATGACTATGAGATTATGCAACTCCCGTTTGCCGGAGGAACATTTTGTGTGCTATCAAACGTCACAACGTAACTGGGTGATTATAAAGGAGCTCTATAGGTGTCTCCAAAGGTAGATGTTGGGTTGGCGTATTTCGAGATTAGGATTTGTCACTCCGATTGTCGGAGAGGTATCTCTGGGCCCTCTCGGTAATGCACATCACATAAGCCTTGCAAGCATTGCAACTAATGTGTTAGCTGTGAGATGATGTATTACGGAACGAGTAAAGAGACTTGCCAGTAACGAGATTGAACTAGGTATTGAGATACCGACGATCGTATCTTGGGCAAGTAACATACCGATGACAAAGGAAACAACGTATGTTGTTATGCGGTATGACCGATAAAGATCTTCGTAGAATATGTAGGAACCAATATGGGCATCTAGGTCCCGCTATTGGTTATTGACCGGAGACGTGTCTCGGTCATGTCTACATTGTTCTCGAACCGTAGGGTCCGCACGCTTAAGGTTTCGATGATAGTTATATAATGAGTTTATGAGTTTTGATGTACCGAAGGAGTTCGGAGTCCCGGATGAGATCGGGGACATGACGAGGAGTCTCGAAATGGTCGAGACGTAAAGATCGATATATTGGACGACTATATTCGGACATCGGAAAGGTTCTGAGTGATTCGG